>OY725349.1:0-5410717 GCA_963243735.1 Neocrepidodera transversa
TACGTATTTCTCAGTGACAAACATATTTTTCCCATTTAGAGTTTTATAAAACTAATCGAATGGCATAAATTTCATTTTTTTATCTTTTATATTTTTAGAGTTATGATCAAATGAAAATTGAGCATAAACGTAAAAACTAAAACTGTTAATACGTATTTCTCAGTGACAAATATATTTTTCCCATTTAGAGTTTTATAAAACTAATCGAATGGCATAAATTTCATTTTTTTATCTTTTATATTTTTAGAGTTATGATCAAATGAAAATTGAGCATAAACGTAAAAACTAAAACTGTTAATACGTATTTCTCAGTGACAAATATATTTTTCCCATTTAGAGTTTTATAAAACTAATCGAATGGCATAAATTTCATTTTTTTATCTTTTATATTTTTAGAGTTATGATCAAATGAAAATTGAGCATAAACGTAAAAACTAAAACTGTTAATACGTATTTCTCAGTGACAAATATATTTTTCCCATTTAGAGTTTTATAAAACTAATCGAATGGCATAAATTTCATTTTTTTATCTTTTATATTTTTAGAGTTATGATCAAATGAAAATTGAGCATAAACGTAAAAACTAAAACTGTTAATACGTATTTCTCAGCGACAAATATATTTTTCCCATTTAGAGTTTTATAAAACTAATCGAATGGCATAAATTTCATTTTTTTATCTTTTATATTTTTAGAGTTATGATCAAATGAAAATTGAGCATAAACGTAAAAACTAAAACTGTTAATACGTATTTCTCAGCGACAAATATATTTTTCCCATTTAGAGTTTTATAAAACTAATCGAATGGCATAAATTTCATTTTTTTATCTTTTATATTTTTAGAGTTATGATCAAATGAAAATTGAGCATAAACGTAAAAACTAAAACTGTTAATACGTATTTCTCAGTGACAAATATATTTTTCCCATTTAGAGTTTTATAAAACTAATCGAATGGCATAAATTTCATTTTTTTATCTTTTATATTTTTAGAGTTATGATCAAATGAAAATTGAGCATAAACGTAAAAACTAAAACTGTTAATACGTATTTCTCAGTGACAAACAAATTTTTCCCATTTAGAGTTTTATAAAACTAATCGAATGGCATAAATTTCATTTTTTTATCTTTTATATTTTTAGAGTTATGATCAAATGAAAATTGAGCATAAACGTAAAAACTAAAACTGTTAATACGTATTTCTCAGTGACAAACATATTTTTCCCATTTAGAGTTTTATAAAACTAATCCAATGGCATAAATTTCATTTTTTTATCTTTTATATTTTTAGAGTTATGATCAAATGAAAATTGAGCATAAACGTAAAAACTAAAACTGTTAATACGTATTTCTCAGTGACAAATATATTTTTCCCATTTAGAGTTTTATAAAACTAATCGAATGGCATAAATTTCATTTTTTTATCTTTTATATTTTTAGAGTTATGATCAAATGAAAATTGAGCATAAACGTAAAAACTAAAACTGTTAATACGTATTTCTCAGCGACAAATATATTTTTCCCATTTAGAGTTTTATAAAACTAATCGAATGGCATAAATTTCATTTTTTTATCTTTTATATTTTTAGAGTTATGATCAAATGAAAATTGAGCATAAACGTAAAAACTAAAACTGTTAATACGTATTCTCAGTGACAAATATATTTTTCCCATTTAGAGTTTTATAAAACTAATCGAATGGCATAAATTTCATTTTTTTATCTTTTATATTTTTAGAGTTATGATCAAATGAAAATTGAGCATAAACGTAAAAACTAAAACTGTTAATACGTATTTCTCAGTGACAAATATATTTTTCCCATTTAGAGTTTTATAAAACTAATCGAATGGCATAAATTTCATTTTTTTATCTTTTATATTTTTAGAGTTATGATCAAATGAAAATTGAGCATAAACGTAAAAACTAAAACTGTTAATACGTATTTCTCAGCGACAAATATATTTTTCCCATTTAGAGTTTTATAAAACTAATCGAATGGCATAAATTTCATTTTTTTATCTTTTATATTTTTAGAGTTATGATCAAATGAAAATTGAGCATAAACGTAAAAACTAAAACTGTTAATACGTATTTCTCAGTGACAAACATATTTTTCCCATTTAGAGTTTTATAAAACTAATCGAATGGCATAAATTTCATTTTTTTATCTTTTATATTTTTAGAGTTATGATCAAATGAAAATTGAGCATAAACGTAAAAACTAAAACTGTTAATACGTATTTCTCAGTGACAAACATATTTTTCCCATTTAGAGTTTTATAAAACTAATCGAATGGCATAAATTTCATTTTTTTATCTTTTATATTTTTAGAGTTATGATCAAATGAAAATTGAGCATAAACGTAAAAACTAAAACTGTTAATACGTATTTCTCAGTGACAAATATATTTTTCCCATTTAGAGTTTTATAAAACTAATCGAATGGCATAAATTTCATTTTTTTATCTTTTATATTTTTAAAGTTATGATCAAATGAAAATTGAGCATCAACGTAAAAACTAAAACTGTTAATACGTATTTCTCAGTGACAAATATATTTTTCCCATTTAGAGTTTTATAAAACTAATCGAATGGCATAAATTTCATTTTTTTATCTTTTATATTTTTAGAGTTATGATCAAATGAAAATTGAGCATAAACGTAAAAACTAAAACTGTTAATACGTATTTCTCAGTGACAAACATATTTTTCCCATTTAGAGTTTTATAAAACTAATCGAATGGCATAAATTTCATTTTTGATCTTTTATATTTTTAGAGTTATGATCAAATGAAAATTGAGCATAAACGTAAAAACTAAAACTGTTAATACGTATTTCTCAGCGACAAATATATTTTTCCCATTTAGAGTTTTGAAAAATTATTCGAATGGCATAAATTTCATTTTTTTATCTTTTATATTTTTAGAGTTATGATCAAATGAAAATTGAGCATAAACGTAAAAACTAAAACTGTTAATACGTATTTCTCAGCGACAAATATATTTTTCCCATTTAGAGTTTTATAAAACTAATCGAATGGCATAAATTTCATTTTTTTATCTTTTATATTTTTAGAGTTATGATCAAATGAAAATTGAGCATAAACGTAAAAACTAAAACTGTTAATACGTATTTCTCAGTGACAAACATATTTTTCCCATTTAGAGTTTTATAAAACTAATCGAATGGCATAAATTTCATTTTTTTATCTTTTATATTTTTAGAGTTATGATCAAATGAAAATTGAGCATAAACGTAAAAACTAAAACTGTTAATACGTATTTCTCAGCGACAAATATATTTTTCCCATTTAGAGTTTTATAAAACTAATCGAATGGCATAAATTTCATTTTTTTATCTTTTATATTTTTAGAGTTATGATCAAATGAAAATTGAGCATAAACGTAAAAACTAAAACTGTTAATACGTATTTCTCAGTGACAAACATATTTTTCCCATTTAGAGTTTTATAAAACTAATCGAATGGCATAAATTTCATTTTTTTATCTTTTATATTTTTAGAGTTATGATCAAATGAAAATTGAGCATAAACGTAAAAACTAAAACTGTTAATACGTATTTCTCAGTGACAAACATATTTTTCCCATTTAGAGTTTTATAAAACTAATCCAATGGCATAAATTTCATTTTTTTATCTTTTATATTTTTAGAGTTATGATCAAATGAAAATTGAGCATAAACGTAAAAACTAAAACTGTTAATACGTATTTCTCAGTGACAAGTATATTTTTCCCATTTAGAGTTTTATAAAACTAATCGAATGGCATAAATTTCATTTTTTTATCTTTTATATTTTTAGCGTTATGATCAAATGAAAATTGAGCATAAACGTAAAAACTAAAACTGTTAATACGTATTTCTCAGTGACAAACATATTTTTCCCATTTAGAGTTTTATAAAACTAATCGAATGGCATAAATTTCATTTTTTTATCTTTTATATTTTTAGAGTTATGATCAAATGAAAATTGAGCATAAACGTAAAAACTAAAACTGTTAATACGTATTTCTCAGTGACAAATATATTTTTCCCATTTAGAGTTTTATAAAACTAATCGAATGGCATAAATTTCATTTTTTTATCTTTTATATTTTTAAAGTTATGATCAAATGAAAATTGAGCATCAACGTAAAAACTAAAACTGTTAATACGTATTTCTCAGTGACAAATATATTTTTCCCATTTAGAGTTTTATAAAACTAATCGAATGGCATAAATTTCATTTTTTTATCTTTTATATTTTTAGAGTTATGATCAAATGAAAATTGAGCATAAACGTAAAAACTAAAACTGTTAATACGTATTTCTCAGTGACAAATATATTTTTCCCATTTAGAGTTTTATAAAACTAATCGAATGGCATAAATTTCATTTTTTTATCTTTTATATTTTTAGAGTTATGATCAAATGAAAATTGAGCATCAACGTAAAAACTAAAACTGTTAATACGTATTTCTCAGTGACAAATATATTTTTCCCATTTAGAGTTTTATAAAACTAATCGAATGGCATAAATTTCATTTTTTTATCTTTTATATTTTTAGAGTTATGATCAAATGAAAATTGAGCATAAACGTAAAAACTAAAACTGTTAATACGTATTTCTCAGTGACAAACATATTTTTCCCATTTAGAGTTTTATAAAACTAATCGAATGGCATAAATTTCATTTTTGATCTTTTATATTTTTAGAGTTATGATCAAATGAAAATTGAGCATAAACGTAAAAACTAAAACTGTTAATACGTATTTCTCAGCGACAAATATATTTTTCCCATTTAGAGTTTTATAAAACTAATCGAATGGCATAAATTTCATTTTTTTATCTTTTATATTTTTAGAGTTATGATCAAATGAAAATTGAGCATAAACGTAAAAACTAAAACTGTTAATACGTATTTCTCAGCGACAAATATATTTTTCCCATTTAGAGTTTTATAAAACTAATCGAATGGCATAAATTTCATTTTTTTATCTTTTATATTTTTAGAGTTATGATCAAATGAAAATTGAGCATAAACGTAAAAACTAAAACTGTTAATACGTATTTCTCAGTGACAAACATATTTTTCCCATTTAGAGTTTTATAAAACTAATCGAATGGCATAAATTTCATTTTTTTATCTTTTATATTTTTAGAGTTATGATCAAATGAAAATTGAGCATAAACGTAAAAACTAAAACTGTTAATACGTATTTCTCAGCGACAAATATATTTTTCCCATTTAGAGTTTTATAAAACTAATCGAATGGCATAAATTTCATTTTTTTATCTTTTATATTTTTAGAGTTATGATCAAATGAAAATTGAGCATAAACGTAAAAACTAAAACTGTTAATACGTATTTCTCAGTGACAAACATATTTTTCCCATTTAGAGTTTTATAAAACTAATCGAATGGCATAAATTTCATTTTTTTATCTTTTATATTTTTAGAGTTATGATCAAATGAAAATTGAGCATAAACGTAAAAACTAAAACTGTTAATACGTATTTCTCAGTGACAAACATATTTTTCCCATTTAGAGTTTTATAAAACTAATCCAATGGCATAAATTTCATTTTTTTATCTTTTATATTTTTAGAGTTATGATCAAATGAAAATTGAGCATAAACGTAAAAACTAAAACTGTTAATACGTATTTCTCAGTGACAAATATATTTTTCCCATTTAGAGTTTTATAAAACTAATCGAATGGCATAAATTTCATTTTTTTATCTTTTATATTTTTAGCGTTATGATCAAATGAAAATTGAGCATAAACGTAAAAACTAAAACTGTTAATACGTATTTCTCAGCGACAAATATATTTTTCCCATTTAGAGTTTTATAAAACTAATCGAATGGCATAAATTTCATTTTTTTATCTTTTATATTTTTAGAGTTATGATCAAATGAAAATTGAGCATAAACGTAAAAACTAAAACTGTTAATACGTATTTCTCAGTGACAAATATATTTTTCCCATTTAGAGTTTTATAAAACTAATCGAATGGCATAAATTTCATTTTTTTATCTTTTATATTTTTAGAGTTATGATCAAATGAAAATTGAGCATAAACGTAAAAACTAAAACTGTTAATACGTATTTCTCAGTGACAAATATATTTTTCCCATTTAGAGTTTTATAAAACTAATCGAATGGCATAAATTTCATTTTTTTATCTTTTATATTTTTAGAGTTATGATCAAATGAAAATTGAGCATAAACGTAAAAACTAAAACTGTTAATACGTATTTCTCAGCGACAAATATATTTTTCCCATTTAGAGTTTTATAAAACTAATCGAATGGCATAAATTTCATTTTTTTATCTTTTATATTTTTAGAGTTATGATCAAATGAAAATTGAGCATAAACGTAAAAACTAAAACTGTTAATACGTATTTCTCAGTGACAAATATATTTTTCCCATTTAGAGTTTTATAAAACTAATCGAATGGCATAAATTTCATTTTTTTATCTTTTATATTTTTAGAGTTATGATCAAATGAAAATTGAGCATAAACGTAAAAACTAAAACTGTTAATACGTATTTCTCAGTGACAAACATATTTTTCCCATTTAGAGTTTTATAAAACTAATCCAATGGCATAAATTTCATTTTTTTATCTTTTATATTTTTAGAGTTATGATCAAATGAAAATTGAGCATAAACGTAAAAACTAAAACTGTTAATACGTATTTCTTAGTGACAAACATATTTTTCCCATTTAGAGTTTTATAAAACTAATCGAATGGCATAAATTTCATTTTTTTATCTTTTATATTTTTTGAGTTATGATCAAATGAAAATTGAGCATAAACGTAAAAACTAAAACTGTTAATACGTATTTCTTAGTGACAAACATATTTTTCCCATTTAGAGTTTTATAAAACTAATCGAATGGCATAAATTTCATTTTTTTATCTTTTATATTTTTAGAGTTATGATCAAATGAAAATTGAGCATAAACGTAAAAACTAAAACTGTTAATACGTATTTCTCAGTGACAAACATATTTTTCCCATTTAGAGTTTTATAAAACTAATCGAATGGCATAAATTTCATTTTTTTATCTTTTATATTTTTTGAGTTATGATCAAATGAAAATTGAGCATAAACGTAAAAACTAAAACTGTTAATACGTATTTCTCAGTGACAAATATATTTTTCCCATTTAGAGTTTTATAAAACTAATCGAATGGCATAAATTTCATTTTTTTATCTTTTATATTTTTAGAGTTATGATCAAATGAAAATTCAGCATCAACGTAAAAACTAAAACTGTTAATACGTATTTCTCAGTGACAAATATATTTTTCCCATTTAGAGTTTTATAAAACTAATCGAATGGCATAAATTTCATTTTTTTATCTTTTATATTTTTAGAGTTATGATCAAATGAAAATTGAGCATAAACGTAAAAACTAAAACTGTTAATACGTATTTCTCAGTGACAAATATATTTTTCCCATTTAGAGTTTTATAAAACTAATCGAATGGCATAAATTTCATTTTTTTATCTTTTATATTTTTAAAGTTATGATCAAATGAAAATTGAGCATCAACGTAAAAACTAAAACTGTTAATACGTATTTCTCAGTGACAAATATATTTTTCCCATTTAGAGTTTTATAAAACTAATCGAATGGCATAAATTTCATTTTTTTATCTTTTATATTTTTAGAGTTATGATCAAATGAAAATTCAGCATCAACGTAAAAACTAAAACTGTTAATACGTATTTCTCAGCGACAAATATATTTTTCCCATTTAGAGTTTTATAAAACTAATCGAATGGCATAAATTTCATTTTTTTATCTTTTATATTTTTAGAGTTATGATCAAATGAAAATTGAGCATAAACGTAAAAACTAAAACTGTTAATACGTATTTCTCAGTGACAAATATATTTTTCCCATTTAGAGTTTTATAAAACTAATCGAATGGCATAAATTTCATTTTTTTATCTTTTATATTTTTAGAGTTATGATCAAATGAAAATTGAGCATAAACGTAAAAACTAAAACTGTTAATACGTATTTCTCAGCGACAAATATATTTTTCCCATTTAGAGTTTTATAAAACTAATCGAATGGCATAAATTTCATTTTTTTATCTTTTATATTTTTAAAGTTATGATCAAATGAAAATTGAGCATAAACGTAAAAACTAAAACTGTTAATACGTATTTCTCAGCGACAAATATATTTTTCCCATTTAGAGTTTTATAAAACTAATCGAATGGCATAAATTTCATTTTTTTATCTTTTATATTTTTAGAGTTATGATCAAATGAAAATTGAGCATAAACGTAAAAACTAAAACTGTTAATACGTATTTCTCAGTGACAAATATATTTTTCCCATTTAGAGTTTTATAAAACTAATCGAATGGCATAAATTTCATTTTTTTATCTTTTATATTTTTAGAGTTATGATCAAATGAAAATTGAGCATAAACGTAAAAACTAAAACTGTTAATACGTATTTCTCAGTGACAAATATATTTTTCCCATTTAGAGTTTTATAAAACTAATCGAATGGCATAAATTTCATTTTTTTATCTTTTATATTTTTAGAGTTATGATCAAATGAAAATTCAGCATCAACGTAAAAACTAAAACTGTTAATACGTATTTCTCAGTGACAAATATATTTTTTCCATTTAGAGTTTTATAAAACTAATCGAATGGCATAAATTTCATTTTTTTATCTTTTATATTTTTAGAGTTATGATCAAATGAAAATTGAGCATAAACGTAAAAACTAAAACTGTTAATACGTATTTCTCAGCGACAAATATATTTTTCCCATTTAGAGTTTTATAAAACTAATCGAATGGCATAAATTTCATTTTTTTATCTTTTATATTTTTAGAGTTATGATCAAATGAAAATTGAGCATAAACGTAAAAACTAAAACTGTTAATACGTATTTCTCAGTGACAAATATATTTTTCCCATTTAGAGTTTGATAAAACTAATCGAATGGCATAAATTTCATTTTTTTATCTTTTATATTTTTAAAGTTATGATCAAATGAAAATTGAGCATAAACGTAAAAACTAAAACTGTTAATACGTATTTCTCAGTGACAAACATATTTTTCCCATTTAGAGTTTTATAAAACTAATCGAATGGCATAAATTTCATTTTTTTATCTTTTATATTTTTAGAGTTATGATCAAATGAAAATTGAGCATAAACGTAAAAACTAAAACTGTTAATACGTATTTCTCAGTGACAAATATATTTTTCCCATTTAGAGTTTTATAAAACTAATCGAATGGCATAAATTTCATTTTTTTATCTTTTATATTTTTAGAGTTATGATCAAATGAAAATTGAGCATAAACGTAAAAACTAAAACTGTTAATACGTATTTCTCAGCGACAAATATATTTTTCCCATTTAGAGTTTTATAAAACTAATCGAATGGCATAAATTTCATTTTTTTTTCTTTTATATTTTTAGAGTTATGATCAAATGAAAATTCAGCATCAACGTAAAAACTAAAACTGTTAATACGTATTTCTCAGTGACAAATATATTTTTCCCATTTAGAGTTTTATAAAACTAATCGAATGGCATAAATTTCATTTTTTTATCTTTTATATTTTTAAAGTTATGATCAAATGAAAATTGAGCATCAACGTAAAAACTAAAACTGTTAATACGTATTTCTCAGAGACAAATATATTTTTCCCATTTAGAGTTTTATAAAACTAATCGAATGGCATAAATTTCATTTTTTTATCTTTTATATTTTTAGAGTTATGATCAAATGAAAATTGAGCATAAACGTAAAAACTAAAACTGTTAATACGTATTTCTCAGTGACAAACATATTTTTCCCATTTAGAGTTTTATAAAACTAATCGAATGGCATAAATTTCATTTTTTTATCTTTTATATTTTTAGAGTTATGATCAAATGAAAATTGAGCATAAACGTAAAAACTAAAACTGTTAATACGTATTTCTCAGTGACAAATATATTTTTCCCATTTAGAGTTTTATAAAACTAATCGAATGGCATAAATTTCATTTTTTTATCTTTTATATTTTTAGAGTTATGATCAAATGAAAATTCAGCATCAACGTAAAAACTAAAACTGTTAATACGTATTTCTCAGTGACAAATATATTTTTCCCATTTAGAGTTTTATAAAACTAATCGAATGGCATAAATTTCATTTTTTTTATCTTTTATATTTTTAGAGTTATGATCAAATGAAAATTCAGCATCAACGTAAAAACTAAAACTGTTAATACGTATTTCTCAGTGACAAATATATTTTTCCCATTTAGAGTTTTATAAAACTAATCGAATGGCATAAATTTCATTTTTTTATCTTTTATATTTTTAAAGTTATGATCAAATGAAAATTGAGCATCAACGTAAAAACTAAAACTGTTAATACGTATTTCTCAGTGACAAATATATTTTTCCCATTTAGAGTTTTATAAAACTAATCGAATGGCATAAATTTCATTTTTTTATCTTTTATATTTTTAGAGTTATGATCAAATGAAAATTCAGCATCAACGTAAAAACTAAAACTGTTAATACGTATTTCTCAGTGACAAATATATTTTTCCCATTTAGAGTTTTATAAAACTAATCGAATGGCATAAATTTCATTTTTTTTATCTTTTATATTTTTAGAGTTATGATCAAATGAAAATTCAGCATCAACGTAAAAACTAAAACTGTTAATACGTATTTCTCAGTGACAAATATATTTTTCCCATTTAGAGTTTTATAAAACTAATCGAATGGCATAAATTTCATTTTTTTATCTTTTATATTTTTAAAGTTATGATCAAATGAAAATTGAGCATCAACGTAAAAACTAAAACTGTTAATACGTATTTCTCAGTGACAAATATATTTTTCCCATTTAGAGTTTTATAAAACTAATCGAATGGCATAAATTTCATTTTTTTATCTTTTATATTTTTAGAGTTATGATCAAATGAAAATTCAGCATCAACGTAAAAACTAAAACTGTTAATACGTATTTCTCAGCGACAAATATATTTTTCCCATTTAGAGTTTTATAAAACTAATCGAATGGCATAAATTTCATTTTTTTATCTTTTATATTTTTAGAGTTATGATCAAATGAAAATTCAGCATCAACGTAAAAACTAAAACTGTTAATACGTATTTCTCAGCGACAAATATATTTTTCCCATTTAGAGTTTTATAAAACTAATCGAATGGCATAAATTTCATTTTTTTATCTTTTATATTTTTAGAGTTATGATCAAATGAAAATTGAGCATAAACGTAAAAACTAAAACTGTTAATACGTATTTCTCAGTGACAAATATATTTTTCCCATTTAGAGTTTTATAAAACTAATCGAATGGCATAAATTTCATTTTTTTATCTTTTATATTTTTAGAGTTATGATCAAATGAAAATTGAGCATAAACGTAAAAACTAAAACTGTTAATACGTATTTCTCAGCGACAAATATATTTTTCCCATTTAGAGTTTTATAAAACTAATCGAATGGCATAAATTTCATTTTTTTATCTTTTATATTTTTAGAGTTATGATCAAATGAAAATTGAGCATAAACGTAAAAACTAAAACTGTTAATACGTATTTCTCAGTGACAAATATATTTTTCCCATTTAGAGTTTTATAAAACTAATCGAATGGCATAAATTTCATTTTTTTATCTTTTATATTTTTAAAGTTATGATCAAATGAAAATTGAGCATCAACGTAAAAACTAAAACTGTTAATACGTATTTCTCAGCGACAAATATATTTTTCCCATTTAGAGTTTTATAAAACTAATCGAATGGCATAAATTTCATTTTTTTATCTTTTATATTTTTAAAGTTATGATCAAATGAAAATTGAGCATCAACGTAAAAACTAAAACTGTTAATACGTATTTCTCAGTGACAAATATATTTTTCCCATTTAGAGTTTTATAAAACTAATCGAATGGCATAAATTTCATTTTTTTATCTTTTATATTTTTAAAGTTATGATCAAATGAAAATTGAGCATCAACGTAAAAACTAAAACTGTTAATACGTATTTCTCAGTGACAAATATATTTTTCCCATTTAGAGTTTTATAAAACTAATCGAATGGCATAAATTTCATTTTTTTTATCTTTTATATTTTTAGAGTTATGATCAAATGAAAATTCAGCATCAACGTAAAAACTAAAACTGTTAATACGTATTTCTCAGCGACAAATATATTTTTCCCATTTAGAGTTTTATAAAACTAATCGAATGGCATAAATTTCATTTTTTTATCTTTTATATTTTTAGAGTTATGATCAAATGAAAATTCAGCATCAACGTAAAAACTAAAACTGTTAATACGTATTTCTCAGCGACAAATATATTTTTCCCATTTAGAGTTTTATAAAACTAATCGAATGGCATAAATTTCATTTTTTTATCTTTTATATTTTTAGAGTTATGATCAAATGAAAATTGAGCATAAACGTAAAAACTAAAACTGTTAATACGTATTTCTCAGTGACAAATATATTTTTCCCATTTAGAGTTTTATAAAACTAATCGAATGGCATAAATTTCATTTTTTTATCTTTTATATTTTTAGAGTTATGATCAAATGAAAATTGAGCATAAACGTAAAAACTAAAACTGTTAATACGTATTTCTCAGTGACAAATATATTTTTCCCATTTAGAGTTTTATAAAACTAATCGAATGGCATAAATTTCATTTTTTTATCTTTTATATTTTTAGAGTTATGATCAAATGAAAATTGATCATCAACGTAAAAACTAAAACTGTTAATACGTATTTCTCAGTGACAAATATATTTTTCCCATTTAGAGTTTTATAAAACTAATCGAATGGCATAAATTTCATTTTTTTATCTTTTATATTTTTAGAGTTATGATCAAATGAAAATTGAGCATAAACGTAAAAACTAAAACTCTTAATACGTATTTCTCAGCGACAAATATATTTTTCCCATTTAGAGTTTTATAAAACTAATCGAATGGCATAAATTTCATTTTTTTATCTTTTATATTTTTAGAGTTATGATCAAATGAAAATTGAGCATAAACGTAAAAACTAAAACTGTTAATACGTATTTCTCAGTGACAAATATATTTTTCCCATTTAGAGTTTTATAAAACTAATCGAATGGCATAAATTTCATTTTTTTATCTTTTATATTTTTAGAGTTATGATCAAATGAAAATTGATCATCAACGTAAAAACTAAAACTGTTAATACGTATTTCTCAGTGACAAATATATTTTTCCCATTTAGAGTTTTATAAAACTAATCGAATGGCATAAATTTCATTTTTTTATCTTTTATATTTTTAAAGTTATGATCAAATGAAAATTGAGCATAAACGTAAAAACTAAAACTGTTAATACGTATTTCTCAGTGACAAATATATTTTTCCCATTTAGAGTTTTATAAAACTAATCGAATGGCATAAATTTCATTTTTTTATCTTTTATATTTTTAAAGTTATGATCAAATGAAAATTGAGCATCAACGTAAAAACTAAAACTGTTAATACGTATTTCTCAGCGACAAATATATTTTTCCCATTTAGAGTTTTATAAAACTAATCGAATGGCATAAATTTCATTTTTTTATCTTTTATATTTTTAGAGTTATGATCAAATGAAAATTCAGCATCAACGTAAAAACTAAAACTGTTAATACGTATTTCTCAGTGACAAATATATTTTTCCCATTTAGAGTTTTATAAAACTAATCGAATGGCATAAATTTCATTTTTTTATCTTTTATATTTTTAAAGTTATGATCAAATGAAAATTGAGCATAAACGTAAAAACTAAAACTGTTAATACGTATTTCTCAGCGACAAACATATTTTTCCCATTTAGAGTTTTATAAAACTAATCGAATGGCATAAATTTCATTTTTTTATCTTTTATATTTTTAGAGTTATGATCAAATGAAAATTCAGCATCAACGTAAAAACTAAAACTGTTAATACGTATTTCTCAGTGACAAATATATTTTTCCCATTTAGAGTTTTATAAAACTAATCGAATGGCATAAATTTCATTTTTTTATCTTTTATATTTTTAAAGTTATGATCAAATGAAAATTGAGCATAAACGTAAAAACTAAAACTGTTAATACGTATTTCTCAGCGACAAACATATTTTTCCCATTTAGAGTTTTATAAAACTAATCGAATGGCATAAATTTCATTTTTTTATCTTTTATATTTTTAGAGTTATGATCAAATGAAAATTGAGCATAAACGTAAAAACTAAAACTGTTAATACGTATTTCTCAGCGACAAACATATTTTTCCCATTTAGAGTTTTATAAAACTAATCGAATGGCATAAATTTCATTTTTTTATCTTTTATATTTTTAGAGTTATGATCAAATGAAAATTGAGCATAAACGTAAAAACTAAAACTGTTAATACGTATTTCTCAGCGACAAACATATTTTTCCCATTTAGAGTTTTATAAAACTAATCGAATGGCATAAATTTCATTTTTTTATCTTTTATATTTTTAAAGTTATGATCAAATGAAAATTGAGCATAAACGTAAAAACTAAAACTGTTAATACGTATTTCTCAGCGACAAACATATTTTTTCCCATTTAGAGTTTTATAAAACTAATCGAATGGCATAAATTTCATTTTTTTATCTTTTATATTTTTAGAGTTATGATCAAATGAAAATTGAGCATAAACGTAAAAACTAAAACTGTTAATACGTATTTCTCAGTGACAAATATATTTTTCCCATTTAGAGTTTTATAAAACTAATCGAATGGCATAAATTTCATTTTTTTATCTTTTATATTTTTAGAGTTATGATCAAATGAAAATTGAGCATAAACGTAAAAACTAAAACTGTTAATACGTATTTCTCAGTGACAAACATATTTTTCCCATTTAGAGTTTTATAAAACTAATCGAATGGCATAAATTTCATTTTTTTATCTTTTATATTTTTAGAGTTATGATCAAATGAAAATTAAGCATAAACGTAAAAACTAAAACTGTTAATACGTATTTCTCAGTGACAAATATATTTTTCCCATTTAGAGTTTTATAAAACTAATCGAATGGCAAAAATTTCATTTTTTTATCTTTTATATTTTTAGAGTTATGATCAAATGAAAATTGAGCATAAACGTAAAAACTAAAACTGTTAATACGTATTTCTCAGTGACAAACATATTTTTCCCATTTAGAGTTTTATAAAACTAATCGAATGGCATAAATTTCATTTTTTTATCTTTTATATTTTTAGAGTTATGATCAAATGAAAATTGAGCATAAACGTAAAAACTAAAACTGTTAATACGTATTTCTCAGTGACAAACATATTTTTCCCATTTAGAGTTTTATAAAACTAATCGAATGGCATAAATTTCATTTTTTTATCTTTTATATTTTTAGAGTTATGATCAAATGAAAATTGAGCATAAACGTAAAAACTAAAACTGTTAATACGTATTTCTCAGCGACAAATATATTTTTCCCATTTAGAGTTTTATAAAACTAATCGAATGGCATAAATTTCATTTTTTTATCTTTTATATTTTTAGAGTTATGATCAAATGAAAATTGAGCATAAACGTAAAAACTAAAACTGTTAATACGTATTTCTCAGCGACAAATATATTTTTCCCATTTAGAGTTTTATAAAACTAATCGAATGGCATAAATTTCATTTTTTTATCTTTTATATTTTTAGAGTTATGATCAAATGAAAATTGAGCATAAACGTAAAAACTAAAACTGTTAATACGTATTTCTCAGCGACAAATATATTTTTCCCATTTAGAGTTTTATAAAACTAATTGAATGGCATAAATTTCATTTTTTTATCTTTTATATTTTTAGAGTTATGATCAAATGAAAATTGAGCATAAGCGTAAAAACTAAAACTGTTAATTCGTATTTCTCAGTGACAAATATATTTTTCCCATTTAGAGTTTTATAAAACTAATCGAATGGCATAAATTTCATTTTTTTATCTTTTATATTTTTAGAGTTATGATCAAATGAAAATTCAGCATCAACGTAAAAACTAAAACTGTTAATACGTATTTCTCAGTGACAAATATATTTTTCCCATTTAGAGTTTTATAAAACTAATCGAATGGCATAAATTTCATTTTTTTATCTTTTATATTTTTAAAGTTATGATCAAATGAAAATTGAGCATCAACGTAAAAACTAAAACTGTTAATACGTATTTCTCAGTGACAAATATATTTTTCCCATTTAGAGTTTTATAAAACTTATCGAATGGCATAAATTTCATTTTTTTATCTTTTATATTTTTAGAGTTATGATCAAATGAAAATTGAGCATAAACGTAAAAACTAAAACTGTTAATACGTATTTCTCAGTGACAAACATATTTTTCCCATTTAGAGTTTTATAAAACTAATCGAATGGCATAAATTTCATTTTTTTATCTTTTATATTTTTAGAGTTATGATCAAATGAAAATTGAGCATAAACGTAAAAACTAAAACTGTTAATACGTATTTCTCAGCGACAAATATATTTTTCCCATTTAGAGTTTTATAAAACTAATCGAATGGCATAAATTTCATTTTTTTATCTTTTATATTTTTAGAGTTATGATCAAATGAAAATTGAGCATAAACGTAAAAACTAAAACTGTTAATACGTATTTCTCAGTGACAAATATATTTTTCCCATTTAGAGTTTTATAAAACTAATCGAATGGCATAAATTTCATTTTTTTATCTTTTATATTTTTAGAGTTATGATCAAATGAAAATTCAGCATCAACGTAAAAACTAAAACTGTTAATACGTATTTCTCAGTGACAAATATATTTTTCCCATTTAGAGTTTTATAAAACTAATCGAATGGCATAAATTTCATTTTTTTATCTTTTATATTTTTAGAGTTATGATCAAATGAAAATTGAGCATAAACGTAAAAACTAAAACTGTTAATACGTATTTCTCAGTGACAAACATATTTTTCCCATTTAGAGTTTTATAAAACTAATCGAATGGCATAAATTTCATTTTTTTATCTTTTATATTTTTAGAGTTATGATCAAATGAAAATTGAGCATAAACGTAAAAACTAAAACTGTTAATACGTATTTCTCAGTGACAAATATATTTTTCCCATTTAGAGTTTTATAAAACTAATCGAATGGCATAAATTTCATTTTTTTATCTTTTATATTTTTAGAGTTATGATCAAATGAAAATTGAGCATAAACGTAAAAACTAAAACTGTTAATACGTATTTCTCAGCGACAAATATATTTTTCCCATTTAGAGTTTTATAAAACTAATCGAATGGCATAAATTTCATTTTTTTATCTTTTATATTTTTAGAGTTATGATCAAATGAAAATTGAGCATAAACGTAAAAACTAAAACTGTTAATACGTATTTCTCAGTGACAAATATATTTTTCCCATTTAGAGTTTTATAAAACTAATCGAATGGCATAAATTTCATTTTTTTATCTTTTATATTTTTAGAGTTATGATCAAATGAAAATTCAGCATCAACGTAAAAACTAAAACTGTTAATACGTATTTCTCAGCGACAAATATATTTTTCCCATTTAGAGTTTTATAAAACTAATCGAATGGCATAAATTTCATTTTTTTATCTTTTATATTTTTAGAGTTATGATCAAATGAAAATTGAGCATAAACGTAAAAACTAAAACTGTTAATACGTATTTCTCAGTGACAAATATATTTTTCCCATTTAGAGTTTTATAAAACTAATCGAATGGCATAAATTTCATTTTTTTATCTTTTATATTTTTAGAGTTATGATCAAATGAAAATTGAGCATAAACGTAAAAACTAAAACTGTTAATACGTATTTCTCAGTGACAAATATATTTTTCCCATTTAGAGTTTTATAAAACTAATCGAATGGCATAAATTTCATTTTTTTATCTTTTATATTTTTAGAGTTATGATCAAATGAAAATTGAGCATAAACGTAAAAACTAAAACTGTTAATACGTATTTCTCAGTGACAAATATATTTTTCCCATTTAGAGTTTTATAAAACTAATCGATTGGCATAAATTTCATTTTTTTATCTTTTATATTTTTAGAGTTATGATCAAATGAAAATTGAGCATAAACGTAAAAACTAAAACTGTTAATACGTATTTCTCAGTGACAAATATATTTTTCCCATTTAGAGTTTTATAAAACTAATCGAATGGCATAAATTTCATTTTTTTATCTTTTATATTTTTAGAGTTATGATCAAATGAAAATTGAGCATAAACGTAAAAACTAAAACTGTTAATACGTATTTCTCAGTGACAAATATATTTTTCCCATTTAGAGTTTTATAAAACTAATCGAATGACATAAATTTCATTTTTTTATCTTTTATATTTTTAGAGTTATGATCAAATGAAAATTGAGCATAAACGTAAAAACTAAAACTGTTAATACGTATTTCTCAGCGACAAATATATTTTTCCCATTTAGAGTTTTATAAAACTAATCGAATGGCATAAATTTCATTTTTTTATCTTTTATATTTTTAGAGTTATGATCAAATGAAAATTGAGCATAAACGTAAAAACTAAAACTGTTAATACGTATTTCTCAGCGACAAATATATTTTTCCCATTTAGAGTTTTATAAAACTAATCGAATGGCATAAATTTCATTTTTTTATCTTTTATATTTTTAGAGTTATGATCAAATGAAAATTGAGCATAAACGTAAAAACTAAAACTGTTAATACGTATTTCTCAGTGACAAATATATTTTTCCCATTTAGAGTTTTATAAAACTAATCGAATGGCAAAAATTTCATTTTTTTATCTTTTATATTTTTAAAGTTATGATCAAATGAAAATTGAGCATAAACGTAAAAACTAAAACTGTTAATACGTATTTCTCAGTGACAAACATATTTTTCCCATTTAGAGTTTTATAAAACTAATCGAATGGCATAAATTTCATTTTTTTATCTTTTATATTTTTAGAGTTATGATCAAATGAAAATTGAGCATAAACGTAAAAACTAAAACTGTTAATACGTATTTCTCAGCGACAAATATATTTTTCCCATTTAGAGTTTTATAAAACTAATCGAATGGCATAAATTTCATTTTTTTATCTTTCATATTTTTAAAGTTATGATCAAATGAAAATTGAGCATCAACGTAAAAACTAAAACTGTTAATACGTATTTCTCAGCGACAAATATATTTTTCCCATTTAGAGTTTTATAAAACTAATCGAATGGCATAAATTTCATTTTTTTATCTTTTATATTTTTAGAGTTATGATCAAATGAAAATTGAGCATAAACGTAAAAACTAAAACTGTTAATACGTATTTCTCAGTGACAAATATATTTTTCCCATTTAGAGTTTTATAAAACTAATCGAATGGCATAAATTTCATTTTTTTATCTTTTATATTTTTAAAGTTATGATCAAATAAAAATTGAGCATAAACGTAAAAACTAAAACTGTTAATACGTATTTCTCAGTGACAAACATATTTTTCCCATTTAGAGTTTTATAAAACTAATCGAATGACATAAATTTCATTTTTTTATCTTTTATATTTTTAGAGTTATGATCAAATGAAAATTGAGCATAAACGTAAAAACTAAAACTGTTAATACGTATTTCTCAGCGACAAATATATTTTTCCCATTTAGAGTTTTATAAAACTAATCGAATGGCATAAATTTCATTTTTTTATCTTTTATATTTTTAGAGTTATGATCAAATGAAAATTGAGCATAAACGTAAAAACTAAAACTGTTAATACGTATTTCTCAGTGACAAATATATTTTTCCCATTTAGAGTTTTATAAAACTAATCGAATGGCAAAAATTTCATTTTTTTATCTTTTATATTTTTAAAGTTATGATCAAATGAAAATTGAGCATAAACGTAAAAACTAAAACTGTTAATACGTATTTCTCAGTGACAAACATATTTTTCCCATTTAGAGTTTTATAAAACTAATCGAATGGCATAAATTTCATTTTTTTATCTTTTATATTTTAAGAGTTATGATCAAATGAAAATTGAGCATAAACGTAAAAACTAAAACTGTTAATACGTATTTCTCAGCGACAAATATATTTTTCCCATTTAGAGTTTTATAAAACTAATCGAATGGCATAAATTTCATTTTTTTATCTTTCATATTTTTAAAGTTATGATCAAATGAAAATTGAGCATCAACGTAAAAACTAAAACTGTTAATACGTATTTCTCAGCGACAAATATATTTTTCCCATTTAGAGTTTTATAAAACTAATCGAATGGCATAAATTTCATTTTTTTATCTTTTATATTTTTAGAGTTATGATCAAATGAAAATTGAGCATAAACGTAAAAACTAAAACTGTTAATACGTATTTCTCAGTGACAAATATATTTTTCCCATTTAGAGTTTTATAAAACTAATCGAATGGCATAAATTTCATTTTTTTATCTTTTATATTTTTAGAGTTATGATCAAATGAAAATTGAGAATCAACGTAAAAACTAAAACTGTTAATACGTATTTCTCAGCGACAAATATATTTTTCCCATTTAGAGTTTTATAAAACTAATCGAATGGCATAAATTTCATTTTTTTATCTTTTATATTTTTAAAGTTATGATCAAATAAAAATTGAGCATAAACGTAAAAACTAAAACTGTTAATACGTATTTCTCAGTGACAAACATATTTTTCCCATTTAGAGTTTTATAAAACTAATCGAATGGCATAAATTTCATTTTTTTATTTTTTATATTTTTAGAGTTATGATCAAATGAAAATTGAGCATAAACGTAAAAACTAAAACTGTTAATACGTATTTCTCAGCGACAAATATATTTTTCCCATTTAGAGTTTTATAAAACTAATCGAATGGCATAAATTTCATTTTTTTATCTTTTATATTTTTAAAGTTATGATCAAATGAAAATTGAGCATCAACGTAAAAACTAAAACTGTTAATACGTATTTCTCAGTGACAAATATATTTTTCCCATTTAGAGTTTTATAAAACTAATCGAATGGCATAAATTTCATTTTTTTATCTTTTATATTTTTAGAGTTATGATCAAATGAAAATTCAGCATCAACGTAAAAACTAAAACTGTTAATACGTATTTCTCAGCGACAAATATATTTTTCCCATTTAGAGTTTTATAAAACTAATCGAATGGCATAAATTTCATTTTTTTATCTTTTATATTTTTAGAGTTATGATCAAATGAAAATTGAGAATCAACGTAAAAACTAAAACTGTTAATACGTATTTCTCAGTGACAAATATATTTTTCCCATTTAGAGTTTTATAAAACTAATCGAATGGCATAAATTTCACTTTTTTATCTTTTATATTTTTAAAGTTATGATCAAATGAAAATTGAGCATAAACGTAAAAACTAAAACTGTTAATACGTATTTCTCAGTGACAAACATATTTTTCCCATTTAGAGTTTTATAAAACTAATCGAATGGCATAAATTTCATTTTTTTATCTTTTATATTTTTAGAGTTATGATCAAATGAAAATTGAGCATAAACGTAAAAACTAAAACTGTTAATACGTATTTCTCAGTGACAAACATATTTTTCCCATTTAGAGTTTTATAAAACTAATCGAATGGCATAAATTTCATTTTTTTATCTTTTATATTTTTAGAGTTATGATCAAATGAAAATTGAGCATAAACGTAAAAACTAAAACTGTTAATACGTATTTCTCAGCGACAAATATATTTTTCCCATTTAGAGTTTTATAAAACTAATCGAATGGCATAAATTTCATTTTTTTATCTTTTATATTTTTAAAGTTATGATCAAATGAAAATTGAGCATAAACGTAAAAACTAAAACTGTTAATACGTATTTCTCAGTGACAAACATATTTTTCCCATTTAGAGTTTTATAAAACTAATCGAATGGCATAAATTTCATTTTTTTATTTTTTATATTTTTAGAGTTATGATCAAATGAAAATTGAGCATAAACGTAAAAACTAAAACTGTTAATACGTATTTCTCAGCGACAAATATATTTTTCCCATTTAGAGTTTTATAAAACTAATCGAATGGCATAAATTTCATTTTTTTATCTTTTATATTTTTAAAGTTATGATCAAATGAAAATTGAGCATCAACGTAAAAACTAAAACTGTTAATACGTATTTCTCAGTGACAAATATATTTTTCCCATTTAAAGTTTTATAAAACTAATCGAATGGCATAAATTTCATTTTTTTATCATTTATATTTTTAAAGTTATGATCAAATGAAAATTGAGCATCAACGTAAAAACTAAAACTGTTAATACGTATTTCTCAGTGACAAATATATTTTTCCCATTTAGAGTTTTATAAAACTAATCGAATGGCATAAATTTCATTTTTTTATCTTTTATATTTTTAGAGTTATGATCAAATGAAAATTGAGAATCAACGTAAAAACTAAAACTGTTAATACGTATTTCTCAGCGACAAATATATTTTTCCCATTTAGAGTTTTATAAAACTAATCGAATGGCATAAATTTCATTTTTTTATCTTTTATATTTTTAGAGTTATGATCAAATGAAAATTGAGCATAAACGTAAAAACTAAAACTGTTAATACGTATTTCTCAGTGACAAACATATTTTTCCCATTTAGAGTTTTATAAAACTAATCGAATGGCATAAATTTCATTTTTTTATCTTTTATATTTTTAGAGTTATGATCAAATGAAAATTGAGCATAAACGTAAAAACTAAAACTGTTAATACGTATTTCTCAGCGACAAATATATTTTTCCCATTTAGAGTTTTATAAAACTAATCGAATGGCATAAATTTCATTTTTTTATCTTTCATATTTTTAAAGTTATGATCAAATGAAAATTGAGCATCAACGTAAAAACTAAAACTGTTAATACGTATTTCTCAGCGACAAATATATTTTTCCCATTTAGAGTTTTATAAAACTAATCGAATGGCATAAATTTCATTTTTTTATCTTTTATATTTTTAGAGTTATGATCAAATGAAAATTGAGCATAAACGTAAAAACTAAAACTGTTAATACGTATTTCTCAGCGACAAATATATTTTTCCCATTTAGAGTTTTATAAAACTAATCGAATGGCATAAATTTCATTTTTTTATCTTTCATATTTTTAAAGTTATGATCAAATGAAAATTGAGCATCAACGTAAAAACTAAAACTGTTAATACGTATTTCTCAGTGACAAACATATTTTTCCCATTTAGAGTTTTATAAAACTAATCGAATGGCATAAATTTCATTTTTTTATCTTTTATATTTTTAGAGTTATGATCAAATGAAAATTGAGCATCAACGTAAAAACTAAAACTGTTAATACGTATTTCTCAGCGACAAATATATTTTTCCCATTTAGAGTTTTATAAAACTAATCGAATGGCATAAATTTCATTTTTTTATCTATTATATTTTTAGAGTTATGATCAAATGAAAATTGAGCATAAACGTAAAAACTAAAACTGTTAATACGTATTTCTCAGTGACAAATATATTTTTCCCATTTAGAGTTTTATAAAACTAATCGAATGGCATAAATTTCATTTTTTTATCTTTTATATTTTTAGAGTTATGATCAAATGAAAATTGAGCATAAACGTAAAAACTAAAACTGTTAATACGTATTTCTCAGTGACAAACATATTTTTCCCATTTAGAGTTTTATAAAACTAATCGAATGGCATAAATTTCATTTTTTTATTTTTTATATTTTTAGAGTTATGATCAAATGAAAATTGAGCATAAACGTAAAAACTAAAACTGTTAATACGTATTTCTCAGCGACAAATATATTTTTCCCATTTAGAGTTTTATAAAACTAATCGAATGGCATAAATTTCATTTTTTTATCTTTTATATTTTTAGAGTTATGATCAAATGAAAATTCAGCATCAACGTAAAAACTAAAACTGTTAATACGTATTTCTCAGCGACAAATATATTTTTCCCATTTAGAGTTTTTTAAAACTAATCGAATGGCATAAATTTCATTTTTTTATCTTTTATATTTTTAAAGTTATGATCAAATGAAAATTGAGCATCAACGTAAAAACTAAAACTGTTAATACGTATTTCTCAGCGACAAATATATTTTTCCCATTTAGAGTTTTATAAAACTAATCGAATGGCATAAATTTCATTTTTTTATCTTTTATATTTTTAGAGTTATGATCAAATGAAAATTGAGCATAAACGTAAAAACTAAAACTGTTAATACGTATTTCTCAGTGACAAACATATTTTTCCCATTTGGAGTTTTATAAAACTAATCGAATGGCATAAATTTCATTTTTTTATCTTTTATATTTTTAGAGTTATGATCAAATGAAAATTGAGCATAAACGTAAAAACTAAAACTGTTAATACGTATTTCTCAGTGACAAATATATTTTTCCCATTTAGAGTTTTATAAAACTAATCGAATGGCATAAATTTCATTTTTTTATCATTTATATTTTTAGAGTTATGATCAAATGAAAATTGAGCATAAACGTAAAAACTAAAACTGTTAATACGTATTTCTCAGTGACAAACATATTTTTCCCATTTAGAGTTTTATAAAACTAATCGAATGGCATAAATTTCATTTTTTTATCTTTTATATTTTTAGAGTTATGATCAAATGAAAATTGAGCATAAACGTAAAAACTAAAACTGTTAATACGTATTTCTCAGCGACAAATATATTTTTCCCATTTAGAGTTTTATAAAACTAATCGAATGGCATAAATTTCATTTTTTTATCTTTTATATTTTTAGAGTTATGATCAAATGAAAATTGAGCATAAACGTAAAAACTAAAACTGTTAATACGTATTTCTCAGTGACAAACATATTTTTCCCATTTAGAGTTTTATAAAACTAATCGAATGGCATAAATTTCATTTTTTTATCTTTTATATTTTTAGAGTTATGATCAAATGAAAATTGAGCATAAACGTAAAAACTAAAACTGTTAATACGTATTTCTCAGCGACAAATATATTTTTCCCATTTAGAGTTTTATAAAACTAATCGAATGGCATAAATTTCATTTTTTTATCTTTTATATTTTTACAGTTATGATCAAATGAAAATTGAGCATAAACGTAAAAACTAAAACTGTTAATACGTATTTCTCAGCGACAAATATATTTTTCCCATTTAGAGTTTTATAAAACTAATCGAATGGCATAAATTTCATTTTTTTATCTTTTATATTTTTAGAGTTATGATCAAATGAAAATTGAGCATAAACGTAAAAACTAAAACTGTTAATACGTATTTCTCAGCGACAAATATATTTTTCCCATTTAGAGTTTTATAAAACTAATCGAATGGCATAAATTTCATTTTTTTATCTTTTATATTTTTAGAGTTATGATCAAATGAAAATTGAGCATAAACGTAAAAACTAAAACTGTTAATACGTATTTCTCAGTGACAAATATATTTTTCCCATTTAGAGTTTTATAAAACTAATCGAATGGCATAAATTTCATTTTTTTATCTTTTATATTTTTAGAGTTATGATCAAATGAAAATTGAGCATAAACGTAAAAACTAAAACTGTTAATACGTATTTCTCAGCGACAAATATATTTTTCCCATTTAGAGTTTTATAAAACTAATCGAATGGCATAAATTTCATTTTTTTATCTTTTATATTTTTACAGTTATGATCAAATGAAAATTGAGCATAAACGTAAAAACTAAAACTGTTAATACGTATTTCTCAGTGACAAATATATTTTTCCCATTTAGAGTTTTATAAAACTAATCGAATGGCATAAATTTCATTTTTTTATCTTTTATATTTTTAGAGTTATGATCAAATGAAAATTGAGCATAAACGTAAAAACTAAAACTGTTAATACGTATTTCTCAGCGACAAATATATTTTTCCCATTTAGAGTTTTATAAAACTAATCGAATGGCATAAATTTCATTTTTTTATCTTTTATATTTTTAGAGTTATGATCAAATGAAAATTGAGCATAAACGTAAAAACTAAAACTGTTAATACGTATTTCTCAGCGACAAATATATTTTTCCCATTTAGAGTTTTATAAAACTAATCGAATGGCATAAATTTCATTTTTTTATCTTTTATATTTTTAGAGTTATGATCAAATGAAAATTGAGAATCAACGTAAAAACTAAAACTGTTAATACGTATTTCTCAGTGACAAATATATTTTTCCCATTTAGAGTTTTATAAAACTAATCGAATGGCATAAATTTCATTTTTTTATCTTTTATATTTTTAAAGTTATGATCAAATGAAAATTGAGCATAAACGTAAAAACTAAAACTGTTAATACGTATTTCTCAGTGACAAACATATTTTTCCCATTTAGAGTTTTATAAAACTAATCGAATGGCATAAATTTCATTTTTTTATCTTTTATATTTTTAGAGTTATGATCAAATGAAAATTGAGCATAAACGTAAAAACTAAAACTGTTTGTACGTATTTCTCAGCGACAAATATATTTTTCCCATTTAGAGTTTTATAAAACTAATCGAATGGCATAAATTTCATTTTTTTATCTTTTATATTTTTAAAGTTATGATCAAATGAAAATTGAGCATCAACGTAAAAACTAAAACTGTTAATACGTATTTCTCAGTGACAAATATATTTTTCCCATTTAGAGTTTTATAAAACTAATCGAATGGCATAAATTTCATTTTTTTATCTTTTGTATTTTTAGAGTTATGATCAAATGAAAATTGAGAATCAACGTAAAAACTAAAACTGTTAATACGTATTTCTCAGCGACAAATATATTTTTCCCATTTAGAGTTTTATAAAACTAATCGAATGGCATAAATTTCATTTTTTTATCTTTTATATTTTTAGAGTTATGATCAAATGAAAATTGAGCATAAACGTAAAAACTAAAACTGTTAATACGTATTTCTCAGTGACAAACATATTTTTCCCATTTAGAGTTTTATAAAACTAATCGAATGGCATAAATTTCATTTTTTTATCTTTTATATTTTTAGAGTTATGATCAAATGAAAATTGAGCATAAACGTAAAAACTAAAACTGTTAATACGTATTTCTCAGTGACAAATATATTTTTCCCATTTAGAGTTTTATAAAACTAATCGAATGGCATAAATTTCATTTTTTTATCTTTTATATTTTTAGAGTTATGATCAAATGAAAATTGAGCATAAACGTAAAAACTAAAACTGTTAATACGTATTTCTCAGTGACAAACATATTTTTCCCATTTAGAGTTTTATAAAACTAATCGAATGGCATAAATTTCATTTTTTTATCTTTTATATTTTTAGAGTTATGATCAAATGAAAATTGAGCATAAACGTAAAAACTAAAACTGTTAATACGTATTTCTCAGCGACAAATATATTTTTCCCATTTAGAGTTTTATAAAACTAATCGAATGGCATAAATTTCATTTTTTTATCTTTTATATTTTTAGAGTTATGATCAAATGAAAATTGAGCATAAACGTAAAAACTAAAACTGTTAATACGTATTTCTCAGTGACAAACATATTTTTCCCATTTAGAGTTTTATAAAACTAATCGAATGGCATAAATTTCATTTTTTTATCTTTTATATTTTTAGAGTTATGATCAAATGAAAATTGAGCATAAACGTAAAAACTAAAACTGTTAATACGTATTTCTCAGTGACAAATATATTTTTCCCATTTAGAGTTTTATAAAACTAATCGAATGGCATAAATTTCATTTTTTTATCTTTTATATTTTTAGAGTTATGATCAAATGAAAATTGAGCATAAACGTAAAAACTAAAACTGTTAATACGTATTTCTCAGCGACAAATATATTTTTCCCATTTAGAGTTTTATAAAACTAATCGAATGGCATAAATTTCATTTTTTTATCTTTTATATTTTTACAGTTATGATCAAATGAAAATTGAGCATAAACGTAAAAACTAAAACTGTTAATACGTATTTCTCAGTGACAAATATATTTTTCCCATTTAGAGTTTTATAAAACTAATCGAATGGCATAAATTTCATTTTTTTATCTTTTATATTTTTAGAGTTATGATCAAATGAAAATTGAGCATAAACGTAAAAACTAAAACTGTTAATACGTATTTCTCAGCGACAAATATATTTTTCCCATTTAGAGTTTTATAAAACTAATCGAATGGCATAAATTTCATTTTTTTATCTTTTATATTTTTAGAGTTATGATCAAATGAAAATTGAGCATAAACGTAAAAACTAAAACTGTTAATACGTATTTCTCAGCGACAAATATATTTTTCCCATTTAGAGTTTTATAAAACTAATCGAATGGCATAAATTTCATTTTTTTATCTTTTATATTTTTAGAGTTATGATCAAATGAAAATTGAGCATAAACGTAAAAACTAAAACTGTTTGTACGTATTTCTCAGCGACAAATATATTTTTCCCATTTAGAGTTTTATAAAACTAATCGAATGGCATAAATTTCATTTTTTTATCTTTTATATTTTTAAAGTTATGATCAAATGAAAATTGAGCATCAACGTAAAAACTAAAACTGTTAATACGTATTTCTCAGTGACAAATATATTTTTCCCATTTAGAGTTTTATAAAACTAATCGAATGGCATAAATTTCATTTTTTTATCTTTTGTATTTTTAGAGTTATGATCAAATGAAAATTGAGAATCAACGTAAAAACTAAAACTGTTAATACGTATTTCTCAGCGACAAATATATTTTTCCCATTTAGAGTTTTATAAAACTAATCGAATGGCATAAATTTCATTTTTTTATCTTTTATATTTTTAGAGTTATGATCAAATGAAAATTCAGCATCAACGTAAAAACTAAAACTGTTAATACGTATTTCTCAGTGACAAATTTATTTTTCCCATTTAGAGTTTTATAAAACTAATCGAATGGCATAAATTTCATTTTTATATCTTTTATATTTTTAGAGTTATGATCAAATGAAAATTGAGCATAAACGTAAAAACTAAAACTGTTAATACGTATTTCTCAGCGACAAATATATTTTTCCCATTTAGAGTTTTATAAAACTAATCGAATGGCATAAATTTCATTTTTTTATCTTTTATATTTTTAGAGTTATGATCAAATGAAAATTGAGCATAAACGTAAAAACTAAAACTGTTAATACGTATTTCTCAGTGACAAACATATTTTTCCCATTTAGAGTTTTATAAAACTAATCGAATGGCATAAATTTCATTTTTTTATCTTTTATATTTTTAGAGTTATGATCAAATGAAAATTGAGCATAAACGTAAAAACTAAAACTGTTAATACGTATTTCTCAGTGACAAATATATTTTTCCCATTTAGAGTTTTATAAAACTAATCGAATGGCATAAATTTCATTTTTTTATCTTTTATATTTTTAGAGTTATGATCAAATGAAAATTGAGCATAAACGTAAAAACTAAAACTGTTAATACGTATTTCTCAGCGACAAATATATTTTTCCCATTTAGAGTTTTATAAAACTAATCGAATGGCATAAATTTCATTTTTTTATCTTTTATATTTTTAGAGTTATGATCAAATGAAAATTGAGCATAAACGTAAAAACTAAAACTGTTAATACGTATTTCTCAGTGACAAATATATTTTTCCCATTTAGAGTTTTATAAAACTAATCGAATGGCATAAATTTCATTTTTTTATCTTTTATATTTTTAGAGTTATGATCAAATGAAAATTGAGCATAAACGTAAAAACTAAAACTGTTAATACGTATTTCTCAGCGACAAATATATTTTTCCCATTTAGAGTTTTATAAAACTAATCGAATGGCATAAATTTCATTTTTTTATCTTTTATATTTTTAGAGTTATGATCAAATGAAAATTGAGCATAAACGTAAAAACTAAAACTGTTAATACGTATTTCTCAGCGACAAATATATTTTTCCCATTTAGAGTTTTATAAAACTAATCGAATGGCATAAATTTCATTTTTTTATCTTTTATATTTTTAGAGTTATGATCAAATGAAAATTGAGAATCAACGTAAAAACTAAAACTGTTAATACGTATTTCTCAGTGACAAATATATTTTTCCCATTTAGAGTTTTATAAAACTAATCGAATGGCATAAATTTCATTTTTTTATCTTTTATATTTTTAAAGTTATGATCAAATGAAAATTGAGCATAAACGTAAAAACTAAAACTGTTAATACGTATTTCTCAGTGACAAACATATTTTTCCCATTTAGAGTTTTATAAAACTAATCGAATGGCATAAATTTCATTTTTTTATCTTTTATATTTTTAGAGTTATGATCAAATGAAAATTGAGCATAAACGTAAAAACTAAAACTGTTAATACGTATTTCTCAGCGACAAATATATTTTTCCCATTTAGAGTTTTATAAAACTAATCGAATGGCATAAATTTCATTTTTTTATCTTTTATATTTTTAAAGTTATGATCAAATGAAAATTGAGCATCAACGTAAAAACTAAAACTGTTAATACGTATTTCTCAGTGACAAATATATTTTTCCCATTTAGAGTTTTATAAAACTAATCGAATGGCATAAATTTCATTTTTTTATCTTTTGTATTTTTAGAGTTATGATCAAATGAAAATTGAGAATCAACGTAAAAACTAAAACTGTTAATACGTATTTCTCAGCGACAAATATATTTTTCCCATTTAGAGTTTTATAAAACTAATCGAATGGCATAAATTTCATTTTTTTATCTTTTGTATTTTTAGAGTTATGATCAAATGAAAATTGAGAATCAACGTAAAAACTAAAACTGTTAATACGTATTTCTCAGTGACAAATTTATTTTTCCCATTTAGAGTTTTATAAAACTAATCGAATGGCATAAATTTCATTTTTATATCTTTTATATTTTTAGAGTTATGATCAAATGAAAATTGAGCATCAACGTAAAAACTAAAACTGTTAATACGTATTTCTCAGCGACAAATATATTTTTCCCATTTAGAGTTTTATAAAACTAATCGAATGGCATAAATTTCATTTTTTTATCTTTTATATTTTTAGAGTTATGATCAAATGAAAATTGAGAATCAACGTAAAAACTAAAACTGTTAATACGTATTTCTCAGTGACAAATATATTTTTCCCATTTAGAGTTTTATAAAACTAATCGAATGGCATAAATTTCATTTTTTTATCTTTTATATTTTTAAAGTTATGATCAAATGAAAATTGAGCATCAACGTAAAAACTAAAACTGTTAATACGTATTTCTCAGTGACAAATATATTTTTCCCATTTAGAGTTTTATAAAACTAATCGAATGGCATAAATTTCATTTTTTTATCTTTTGTATTTTTAGAGTTATGATCAAATGAAAATTGAGAATCAACGTAAAAACTAAAACTGTTAATACGTATTTCTCAGCGACAAATATATTTTTCCCATTTAGAGTTTTATAAAACTAATCGAATGGCATAAATTTCATTTTTTTATCTTTTGTATTTTTAGAGTTATGATCAAATGAAAATTGAGAATCAACGTAAAAACTAAAACTGTTAATACGTATTTCTCAGTGACAAATATATTTTTCCCATTTAGAGTTTTATAAAACTAATCGAATGGCATAAATTTCATTTTTTTATCTTTTATATTTTAAGAGTTATGATCAAATGAAAATTGAGCATAAACGTAAAAACTAAAACTGTGTATACGTATTTCTCAGCGACAAATATATTTTTCCCATTTAGAGTTTTATAAAACTAATCGAATGGCATAAATTTCATTTTTTTATCTTTTATATTTTTAAAGTTATGATCAAATGAAAATTGAGCATCAACGTAAAAACTAAAACTGTTAATACGTATTTCTCAGTGACAAATATATTTTTCCCATTTAGAGTTTTATAAAACTAATCGAATGGCATAAATTTCATTTTTTTATCTTTTATATTTTAAGAGTTATGATCAAATGAAAATTGAGCATAAACGTAAAAACTAAAACTGTTAATACGTATTTCTCAGCGACAAATATATTTTTCCCATTTAGAGTTTTATAAAACTAATCGAATGGCATAAATTTCATTTTTTTATCTTTTATATTTTTAAAGTTATGATCAAATGAAAATTGAGCATCAACGTAAAAACTAAAACTGTTAATACGTATTTCTCAGTGACAAATATATTTTTCCCATTTAGAGTTTTATAAAACTAATCGAATGGCATAAATTTCATTTTTTTATCTTTTGTATTTTTAGAGTTATGATCAAATGAAAATTGAGAATCAACGTAAAAACTAAAACTGTTAATACGTATTTCTCAGCGACAAATATATTTTTCCCATTTAGAGTTTTATAAAACTAATCGAATGGCATAAATTTCATTTTTTTATCTTTTATATTTTTAAAGTTATGATCAAATGAAAATTGAGCATAAACGTAAAAACTAAAACTGTTAATACGTATTTCTCAGCGACAAATATATTTTTCCCATTTAGAGTTTTATAAAACTAATCGAATGGCATAAATTTCATTTTTTTATCTTTTATATTTTTAAAGTTATGATCAAATGAAAATTGAGCATAAACGTAAAAACTAAAACTGTTAATACGTATTTCTCAGTGACAAATATATTTTTCCCATTTAGAGTTTTATAAAACTAATCGAATCGCATAAATTTCATTTTTTTATCTTTTATATTTTAAGAGTTATGATCAAATGAAAATTGAGCATAAACGTAAAAACTAAAACTGTGTATACGTATTTCTCAGCGACAAATATATTTTTCCCATTTAGAGTTTTATAAAACTAATCGAATGGCATAAATTTCATTTTTTTATCTTTTATATTTTTTAAGTTATGATCAAATGAAAATTGAGCATCAACGTAAAAACTAAAACTGTTAATACGTATTTCTCAGTGACAAATATATTTTTCCCATTTAGAGTTTTATAAAACTAATCGAATGGCATAAATTTCATTTTTTTATCTTTTGTATTTTTAGAGTTATGATCAAATGAAAATTGAGAATCAACGTAAAAACTAAAACTGTTAATACGTATTTCTCAGCGACAAATATATTTTTCCCATTTAGAGTTTTATAAAACTAATCGAATGGCATAAATTTCATTTTTTTATCTTTTGTATTTTTAGAGTTATGATCAAATGAAAATTGAGAATCAACGTAAAAACTAAAACTGTTAATACGTATTTCTCAGTGACAAATATATTTTTCCCATTTAGAGTTTTATAAAACTAATCGAATGGCATAAATTTCATTTTTTTATCTTTTATATTTTAAGAGTTATGATCAAATGAAAATTGAGCATAAACGTAAAAACTAAAACTGTGTATACGTATTTCTCAGCGACAAATATATTTTTCCCATTTAGAGTTTTATAAAACTAATCGAATGGCATAAATTTCATTTTTTTATCTTTTATATTTTAAGAGTTATGATCAAATGAAAATTGAGCATAAACGTAAAAACTAAAACTGTTAATACGTATTTCTCAGCGACAAATATATTTTTCCCATTTAGAGTTTTATAAAACTAATCGAATGGCATAAATTTCATTTTTTTATCTTTTATATTTTTAAAGTTATGATCAAATGAAAATTGAGCATCAACGTAAAAACTAAAACTGTTAATACGTATTTCTCAGTGACAAATATATTTTTCCCATTTAGAGTTTTATAAAACTAATCGAATGGCATAAATTTCATTTTTTTATCTTTTGTATTTTTAGAGTTATGATCAAATGAAAATTGAGAATCAACGTAAAAACTAAAACTGTTAATACGTATTTCTCAGCGACAAATATATTTTTCCCATTTAGAGTTTTATAAAACTAATCGAATGGCATAAATTTCATTTTTTTATCTTTTGTATTTTTAGAGTTATGATCAAATGAAAATTGAGAATCAACGTAAAAACTAAAACTGTTAATACGTATTTCTCAGTGACAAATATATTTTTCCCATTTAGAGTTTTATAAAACTAATCGAATGGCATAAATTTCATTTTTTTATCTTTTATATTTTAAGAGTTATGATCAAATGAAAATTGAGCATAAACGTAAAAACTAAAACTGTTAATACGTATTTCTCAGCGACAAATATATTTTTCCCATTTAGAGTTTTATAAAACTAATCGAATGGCATAAATTTCATTTTTTTATCTTTTATATTTTTAAAGTTATGATCAAATGAAAATTGAGCATCAACGTAAAAACTAAAACTGTTAATACGTATTTCTCAGTGACAAATATATTTTTCCCATTTAGAGTTTTATAAAACTAATCGAATGGCATAAATTTCATTTTTTTATCTTTTGTATTTTTAGAGTTATGATCAAATGAAAATTGAGAATCAACGTAAAAACTAAAACTGTTAATACGTATTTCTCAGCGACAAATATATTTTTCCCATTTAGAGTTTTATAAAACTAATCGAATGGCATAAATTTCATTTTTTTATCTTTTATATTTTTAAAGTTATGATCAAATGAAAATTGAGCATAAACGTAAAAACTAAAACTGTTAATACGTATTTCTCAGCGACAAATATATTTTTCCCATTTAGAGTTTTATAAAACTAATCGAATGGCATAAATTTCATTTTTTTATCTTTTATATTTTTAAAGTTATGATCAAATGAAAATTGAGCATAAACGTAAAAACTAAAACTGTTAATACGTATTTCTCAGTGACAAATATATTTTTCCCATTTAGAGTTTTATAAAACTAATCGAATGGCATAAATTTCATTTTTTTATCTTTTATATTTTTAAAGTTATGATCAAATGAAAATTGAGCATAAACGTAAAAACTAAAACTGTTAATACGTATTTCTCAGTGACAAATATATTTTTCCCATTTAGAGTTTTATAAAACTAATCGAATGGCATAAATTTCATTTTTTTATCTTTTATATTTTTAGAGTTATGATCAAATGAAAATTGAGCATAAACGTAAAAACTAAAACTGTTAATACGTATTTCTCAGTGACAAATATATTTTTCCCATTTAGAGTTTTATAAAACTAATCGAATGGCATTAATTTCATTTTTTTATCTTTTATATTTTTAAAGTTATGATCAAATGAAAATTGAGCATAAACGTAAAAACTAAAACTGTTAATACGTATTTCTCAGCGACAAATATATTTTTCCCATTTAGAGTTTTATAAAACTAATCGAATGGCATAAATTTCATTTTTTTATCTTTTATATTTTTAAAGTTATGATCAAATGAAAATTGAGCATAAACGTAAAAACTAAAACTGTTAATACGTATTTCTCAGCGACAAATATATTTTTCCCATTTAGAGTTTTATAAAACTAATCGAATGGCATAAATTTCATTTTTTTATCTTTTATATTTTTAGAGTTATGATCAAATGAAAATTCAGCATCAACGTAAAAACTAAAACTGTTAATACGTATTTCTCAGTGACAAATATATTTTTCCCATTTAGAGTTTTATAAAACTAATCGAATGGCATAAATTTCATTTTTTTATCTTTTATATTTTTAGAGTTATGATCAAATGAAAATTCAGCATCAACGTAAAAACTAAAACTGTTAATACGTATTTCTCAGCGACAAATATATTTTTCCCATTTAGAGTTTTTTAAAACTAATCGAATGGCATAAATTTCATTTTTTTATCTTTTATATTTTTAAAGTTATGATCAAATGAAAATTGAGCATCAACGTAAAAACTAAAACTGTTAATACGTATTTCTCAGCGACAAATATATTTTTCCCATTTAGAGTTTTATAAAACTAATCGAATGGCATAAATTTCATTTTTTTATCTTTTATATTTTTAGAGTTATGATCAAATGAAAATTCAGCATCAACGTAAAAACTAAAACTGTTAATACGTATTTCTCAGCGACAAATATATTTTTCCCATTTAGAGTTTTATAAAACTAATCGAATGGCATAAATTTCATTTTTTTATCTTTTATATTTTTAGAGTTATGATCAAATGAAAATTGAGCATAAACGTAAAAACTAAAACTGTTAATACGTATTTCTCAGTGACAAACATATTTTTCCCATTTAGAGTTTTATAAAACTAATCGAATGGCATAAATTTCATTTTTTTATCTTTTATATTTTTAGAGTTATGATCAAATGAAAATTGAGCATAAACGTAAAAACTAAAACTGTTAATACGTATTTCTCAGTGACAAATATATTTTTCCCATTTAGAGTTTTATAAAACTAATCGAATGGCATAAATTTCATTTTTTTATCTTTTATATTTTTAGAGTTATGATCAAATGAAAATTGAGCATAAACGTAAAAACTAAAACTGTTAATACGTATTTCTCAGTGACAAACATATTTTTCCCATTTAGAGTTTTATAAAACTAATCGAATGGCATAAATTTCATTTTTTTATCTTTTATATTTTTAGAGTTATGATCTAATGAAAATTGAGCATAAACGTAAAAACTAAAACTGTTAATACGTATTTCTCAGTGACAAATATATTTTTCCCATTTAGAGTTTTATAAAACTAATCGAATGGCATAAATTTCATTTTTTTATCTTTTATATTTTTAGAGTTATGATCAAATGAAAATTGAGCATAAACGTAAAAACTAAAACTGTTAATACGTATTTCTCAGCGACAAATATATTTTTCCCATTTAGAGTTTTATAAAACTAATCGAATGGCATAAATTTCATTTTTTTATCTTTTATATTTTTAGAGTTATGATCAAATGAAAATTGAGCATAAACGTAAAAACTAAAACTGTTAATACGTATTTCTCAGTGACAAATACATTTTCCCATTTAGAGTTTTATAAAACTAATCGAATGGCATAAATTTCATTTTTTTATCTTTTATATTTTTAGAGTTATGATCAAATGAAAATTGAGCATAAACGTAAAAACTAAAACTGTTAATACGTATTTCTCAGTGACAAACATATTTTTCCCATTTAGAGTTTTATAAAACTAATCGAATGGCATAAATTTCATTTTTTTATCTTTTATATTTTTAGAGTTATGATCAAATGAAAATTGAGCATAAACGTAAAAACTAAAACTGTTAATACGTATTTCTCAGCGACAAATATATTTTTCCCATTTAGAGTTTTATAAAACTAATCGAATGGCATAAATTTCATTTTTTTATCTTTTATATTTTTAGAGTTATGATCAAATGAAAATTGAGCATAAACGTAAAAACTAAAACTGTTAATACGTATTTCTCAGCGACAAATATATTTTTCCCATTTAGAGTTTTATAAAACTAATCGAATGGCATAAATTTCATTTTTTTATCTTTTATATTTTTAGAGTTATGATCAAATGAAAATTGAGCATAAACGTAAAAACTAAAACTGTTAATACGTATTTCTCAGTGACAAACATATTTTTCCCATTTAGAGTTTTATAAAACTAATCGAATGGCATAAATTTCATTTTTTTATCTTTTATATTTTTAGAGTTATGATCAAATGAAAATTGAGCATAAACGTAAAAACTAAAACTGTTAATACGTATTTCTCAGCGACAAATATATTTTTCCCATTTAGAGTTTTATAAAACTAATCGAATGGCATAAATTTCATTTTTTTATCTTTTATATTTTTAGAGTTATGATCAAATGAAAATTGAGCATAAACGTAAAAACTAAAACTGTTAATACGTATTTCTCAGTGACAAATATATTTTTCCCATTTAGAGTTTTATAAAACTAATCGAATGGCATAAATTTCATTTTTTTATCTTTTATATTTTTAGAGTTATGATCAAATGAAAATTGAGCATAAACGTAAAAACTAAAACTGTTAATACGTATTTCTCAGTGACAAACATATTTTTCCCATTTAGAGTTTTATAAAACTAATCGAATGGCATAAATTTCATTTTTTTATCTTTTATATTTTTAGAGTTATGATCAAATGAAAATTGAGCATAAACGTAAAAACTAAAACTGTTAATACGTATTTCTCAGCGACAAATATATTTTTCCCATTTAGAGTTTTATAAAACTAATCGAATGGCATAAATTTCATTTTTTTATCTTTTATATTTTTAGAGTTATGATCAAATGAAAATTGAGCATAAACGTAAAAACTAAAACTGTTAATACGTATTTCTCAGCGACAAATATATTTTTCCCATTTAGAGTTTTATAAAACTAATCGAATGGCATAAATTTCATTTTTTTATCTTTTATATTTTTAGAGTTATGATCAAATGAAAATTGAGCATAAACGTAAAAACTAAAACTGTTAATACGTATTTCTCAGTGACAAACATATTTTTCCCATTTAGAGTTTTATAAAACTAATCGAATGGCATAAATTTCATTTTTTTATCTTTTATATTTTTAGAGTTATGATCAAATGAAAATTGAGCATAAACGTAAAAACTAAAACTGTTAATACGTATTTCTCAGTGACAAACATATTTTTCCCATTTAGAGTTTTATAAAACTAATCGAATGGCATAAATTTCATTTTTTTATCTTTTATATTTTTAGAGTTATGATCAAATGAAAATTGAGCATAAACGTAAAAACTAAAACTGTTAATACGTATTTCTCAGCGACAAATATATTTTTCCCATTTAGAGTTTTATAAAACTAATCGAATGGCATAAATTTCATTTTTTTATCTTTTATATTTTTAGAGTTATGATCAAATGAAAATTGAGCATAAACGTAAAAACTAAAACTGTTAATACGTATTTCTCAGTGACAAACATATTTTTCCCATTTAGAGTTTTATAAAACTAATCGAATGGCATAAATTTCATTTTTTTATCTTTTATATTTTTAGAGTTATGATCAAATGAAAATTGAGCATAAACGTAAAAACTAAAACTGTTAATACGTATTTCTCAGCGACAAATATATTTTTCCCATTTAGAGTTTTATAAAACTAATCGAATGGCATAAATTTCATTTTTTTATCTTTTATATTTTTAGAGTTATGATCAAATGAAAATTGAGCATAAACGTAAAAACTAAAACTGTTAATACGTATTTCTCAGCGACAAATATATTTTTCCCATTTAGAGTTTTATAAAACTAATCGAATGGCATAAATTTCATTTTTTTATCTTTTATATTTTTAGAGTTATGATCAAATGAAAATTGAGCATAAACGTAAAAACTAAAACTGTTAATACGTATTTCTCAGTGACAAACATATTTTTCCCATTTAGAGTTTTATAAAACTAATCGAATGGCATAAATTTCATTTTTTTATCTTTTATATTTTTAGAGTTATGATCAAATGAAAATTGAGCATAAACGTAAAAACTAAAACTGTTAATACGTATTTCTCAGTGACAAACATATTTTTCCCATTTAGAGTTTTATAAAACTAATCGAATGGCATAAATTTCATTTTTTTATCTTTTATATTTTTAGAGTTATGATCAAATGAAAATTGAGCATAAAAGTAAAAACTAAAACTGTTAATACGTATTTCTCAGTGACAAACATATTGTTCCCATTTAGAGTTTTATAAAACTAATTGAATGGCATAAATTTCATTTTTTTATCTTTTATATTTTTAGAGTTATGATCAAATGAAAATTGAGCATAAAAGTAAAAACTAAAACTGTTAATACGTATTTCTCAGTGACAAACATATTTTTCCCATTTAGAGTTTTATAAAACTAATCGAATGGCATAAATTTCATTTTTTTATCTTTTATATTTTTAGAGTTATGATCAAATGAAAATTGAGCATAAACGTAAAAACTAAAACTGTTAATACGTATTTCTCAGTGACAAACATATTTTTCCCATTTAGAGTTTTATAAAACTAATCGAATGGCATAAATTTCATTTTTTTATCTTTTATATTTTTAGAGTTATGATCAAATGAAAATTGAGCATAAAAGTAAAAACTAAAACTGTTAATACGTATTTCTCAGTGACAAACATATTTTTCCCATTTAGAGTTTTATAAAACTAATCGAATGGCATAAATTTCATTTTTTTATCTTTTATATTTTTAGAGTTATGATCAAATGAAAATTGAGAATAAACGTAAAAACTAAAACTGTTAATACGTATTTCTCAGCGACAAATATATTTTTCCCATTTAGAGTTTTATAAAACTAATCGAATGGCATAAATTTCATTTTTTTATCTTTTATATTTTTAGAGTTATGATCAAATGAAAATTGAGCACAAACGTAAAAACTAAAACTGTTAATACGTATTTCTCAGCGACAAATATATTTTTCCCATTTAGAGTTTTATAAAACTAATCGAATGGCATAAATTTCATTTTTTTATCTTTTATATTTTTAGAGTTATGATCAAATGAAAATTGAGCATAAACGTAAAAACTAAAACTGTTAATACGTATTTCTCAGCGACAAACATATTTTTCCCATTTAGAGTTTTATAAAACTAATCGAATGGCATAAATTTCATTTTTTTATCTTTTATATTTTTAGAGTTATGATCAAATGAAAATTGAGCATAAACGTAAAAACTAAAACTGTTAATACGTATTTCTCAGCGACAAATATATTTTTCCCATTTAGAGTTTTATAAAACTAATCGAATGGCATAAATTTCATTTTTTTATCTTTTATATTTTTAGAGTTATGATCAAATGAAAATTCAGCATCAACGTAAAAACTAAAACTGTTAATACGTATTTCTCAGTGACAAATATATTTTTCCCATTTAGAGTTTTATAAAACTAATCGAATGGCATAAATTTCATTTTTTTATCTTTTATATTTTTAGAGTTATGATCAAATGAAAATTGAGCATAAACGTAAAAACTAAAACTGTTAATACGTATTTCTCAGCGACAAATATATTTTTCCCATTTAGAGTTTTATAAAACTAATCGAATGGCATAAATTTCATTTTTTTATCTTTTATATTTTTAGAGTTATGATCAAATGAAAATTGAGCATAAACGTAAAAACTAAAACTGTTAATACGTATTTCTCAGCGACAAATATATTTTTCCCATTTAGAGTTTTATAAAACTAATCGAATGGCATAAATTTCATTTTTTTATCTTTTATATTTTTAGAGTTATGATCAAATGAAAATTCAGCATCAACGTAAAAACTAAAACTGTTAATACGTATTTCTCAGTGACAAATATATTTTTCCCATTTAGAGTTTTATAAAACTAATCGAATGGCATAAATTTCATTTTTTTATCTTTTATATTTTTAGAGTTATGATCAAATGAAAATTCAGCATCATCGTAAAAACTAAAACTGTTAATACGTATTTCTCAGCGACAAATATATTTTTCCCATTTAGAGTTTTATAAAACTAATCGAATGGCATAAATTTCATTTTTTTATCTTTTATATTTTTAGAGTTATGATCAAATGAAAATTGAGCATAAACGTAAAAACTAAAACTGTTAATACGTATTTCTCAGCGACAAATATATTTTTCCCATTTAGAGTTTTATAAAACTAATCGAATGGCATAAATTTCATTTTTTTATCTTTTATATTTTTAGAGTTATGATCAAATGAAAATTCAGCATCAACGTAAAAACTAAAACTGTTAATACGTATTTCTCAGTGACAAATATATTTTTCCCATTTAGAGTTTTATAAAACTAATCGAATGGCATAAATTTCATTTTTTTATCTTTTATATTTTTAAAGTTATGATCAAATGAAAATTGAGCATCAACGTAAAAACTAAAACTGTTAATACGTATTTCTCAGCGACAAATATATTTTTCCCATTTAGAGTTTTATAAAACTAATCGAATGGCATAAATTTCATTTTTTTATCTTTTATATTTTTAAAGTTATGATCAAATGAAAATTGAGCATCAACGTAAAAACTAAAACTGTTAATACGTATTTCTCAGCGACAAATATATTTTTCCCATTTAGAGTTTTATAAAACTAATCGAATGGCATAAATTTCATTTTTTTATCTTTTATATTTTTAGAGTTATGATCAAATGAAAATTGAGCATAAACGTAAAAACTAAAACTGTTAATACGTATTTCTCAGTGACAAATATATTTTTCCCATTTAGAGTTTTATAAAACTAATCCAATAGCATAAATTTCATTTTTTTATCTTTTATATTTTTAAAGTTATGATCAAATGAAAATTGAGCATAAACGTAAAAACTAAAACTGTTAATACGTATTTCTCAGCGACAAATATATTTTTCCCATTTAGAGTTTTATAAAACTAATCGAATGGCATAAATTTCATTTTTTTATCTTTTATATTTTTAAAGTTATGATCAAATGAAAATTGAGCATCAACGTAAAAACTAAAACTGTTAATACGTATTTCTCAGCGACAAATATATTTTTCCCATTTAGAGTTTTATAAAACTAATCGAATGGCATAAATTTCATTTTTTTATCTTTTATATTTTTAAAGTTATGATCAAATGAAAATTGAGCATCAACGTAAAAACTAAAACTGTTAATACGTATTTCTCAGCGACAAATATATTTTTCCCATTTAGAGTTTTATAAAACTAATCGAATGGCATAAATTTCATTTTTTTATCTTTTATATTTTTAGAGTTATGATCAAATGAAAATTGAGCATAAACGTAAAAACTAAAACTGTTAATACGTATTTCTCAGTGACAAATATATTTTTCCCATTTAGAGTTTTATAAAACTAATCGAATGGCATAAATTTCATTTTTTTATCTTTTATATTTTTAGAGTTATGATCAAATGAAAATTGAGCATAAACGTAAAAACTAAAACTGTTAATACGTATTTCTCAGCGACAAATATATTTTTCCCATTTAGAGTTTTATAAAACTAATCGAATGGCATAAATTTCATTTTTTTATCTTTTATATTTTTAGAGTTATGATCAAATGAAAATTGAGCATCAACGTAAAAACTAAAACTGTTAATACGTATTTCTCAGTGACAAATATATTTTTCCCATTTAGAGTTTTATAAAACTAATCGAATGGCATAAATTTCATTTTTTTATCTTTTATATTTTTAGAGTTATGATCAAATGAAAATTGAGCATAAACGTAAAAACTAAAACTGTTAATACGTATTTCTCAGTGACAAACATATTTTTCCCATTTAGAGTTTTATAAAACTAATCGAATGGCATAAATTTCATTTTTTTATCTTTTATATTTTTAGAGTTATGATCAAATGAAAATTGAGCATAAACGTAAAAACTAAAACTGTTAATACGTATTTCTCAGTGACAAATATATTTTTCCCATTTAGAGTTTTATAAAACTAATCGAATGGCATAAATTTCATTTTTTTATCTTTTATATTTTTAGAGTTATGATCAAATGAAAATTGAGCATAAACGTAAAAACTAAAACTGTTAATACGTATTTCTCAGCGACAAATATATTTTTCCCATTTAGAGTTTTATAAAACTAATCGAATGGCATAAATTTCATTTTTTTATCTTTTATATTTTTAGAGTTATGATCAAATGAAAATTGAGCATAAACGTAAAAACTAAAACTGTTAATACGTATTTCTCAGTGACAAATATATTTTTCCCATTTAGAGTTTTATAAAACTAATCGAATGGCATAAATTTCATTTTTTTATCTTTTATATTTTTAGAGTTATGATCAAATGAAAATTGAGCATAAACGTAAAAACTAAAACTGTTAATACGTATTTCTCAGTGACAAATATATTTTTCCCATTTAGAGTTTTATAAAACTAATCGAATGGCATAAATTTCATTTTTTTATCTTTTATATTTTTAGAGTTATGATCAAATGAAAATTGAGCATAAACGTAAAAACTAAAACTGTTAATACGTATTTCTCAGTGACAAACATATTTTTCCCATTTAGAGTTTTATAAAACTAATCGAATGGCATAAATTTCATTTTTTTATCTTTTATATTTTTAGAGTTATGATCAAATGAAAATTGAGCATAAACGTAAAAACTAAAACTGTTAATACGTATTTCTCAGTGACAAATATATTTTTCCCATTTAGAGTTTTATAAAACTAATCGAATGGCATAAATTTCATTTTTTTATCTTTTATATTTTTAGAGTTATGATCAAATGAAAATTGAGCATAAACGTAAAAACTAAAACTGTTAATACGTATTTCTCAGTGACAAATATATTTTTCCCATTTAGAGTTTTATAAAACTAATCGAATGGCATAAATTTCATTTTTTTATCTTTTATATTTTTAGAGTTATGATCAAATGAAAATTGAGCATAAACGTAAAAACTAAAACTGTTAATACGTATTTCTCAGTGACAAATATATTTTTCCCATTTAGAGTTTTATAAAACTAATCGAATGGCATAAATTTCATTTTTTTATCTTTTATATTTTTAGAGTTATGATCAAATGAAAATTGAGCATAAACGTAAAAACTAAAACTGTTAATACGTATTTCTCAGCGACAAATATATTTTTCCCATTTAGAGTTTTATAAAACTAATCGAATGGCATAAATTTCATTTTTTTATCTTTTATATTTTTAGAGTTATGATCAAATGAAAATTGAGCATAAACGTAAAAACTAAAACTGTTAATACGTATTTCTCAGTGACAAATATATTTTTCCCATTTAGAGTTTTATAAAACTAATCGAATGGCATAAATTTCATTTTTTTATCTTTTATATTTTTAGAGTTATGATCAAATGAAAATTGAGCATAAACGTAAAAACTAAAACTGTTAATACGTATTTCTCAGTGACAAATATATTTTTCCCATTTAGAGTTTTATAAAACTAATCGAATGGCATAAATTTCATTTTTTTATCTTTTATATTTTTAAAGTTATGATCAAATGAAAATTGAGCATCAACGTAAAAACTAAAACTGTTAATACGTATTTCTCAGTGACAAATATATTTTTCCCATTTAGAGTTTTATAAAACTAATCGAATGGCATAAATTTCATTTTTTTATCTTTTATATTTTTAGAGTTATGATCAAATGAAAATTGAGCATAAACGTAAAAACTAAAACTGTTAATACGTATTTCTCAGTGACAAATATATTTTTCCCATTTAGAGTTTTATAAAACTAATCGAATGGCATAAATTTCATTTTTTTATCTTTTATATTTTTAGAGTTATGATCAAATGAAAATTGAGCATAAACGTAAAAACTAAAACTGTTAATACGTATTTCTCAGTGACAAACATATTTTTCCCATTTAGAGTTTTATAAAACTAATCGAATGGCATAAATTTCATTTTTTTATCTTTTATATTTTTAGAGTTATGATCAAATGAAAATTGAGCATAAACGTAAAAACTAAAACTGTTAATACGTATTTCTCAGTGACAAACATATTTTTCCCATTTAGAGTTTTATAAAACTAATCGAATGGCATAAATTTCATTTTTTTATCTTTTATATTTTTAGAGTTATGATCAAATGAAAATTGAGCATAAACGTAAAAACTAAAACTGTTAATACGTATTTCTCAGTGACAAACATATTTTTCCCATTTAGAGTTTTATAAAACTAATCGAATGGCATAAATTTCATTTTTTTATCTTTTATATTTTTAGAGTTATGATCAAATGAAAATTGAGCATAAACGTAAAAACTAAAACTGTTAATACGTATTTCTCAGTGACAAACATATTTTTCCCATTTAGAGTTTTATAAAACTAATCGAATGGCATAAATTTCATTTTTTTATCTTTTATATTTTTAGAGTTATGATCAAATGAAAATTGAGCATAAACGTAAAAACTAAAACTGTTAATACGTATTTCTCAGTGACAAATATATTTTTCCCATTTAGAGTTTTATAAAACTAATCGAATGGCATAAATTTCATTTTTTTATCTTTTATATTTTTAGAGTTATGATCAAATGAAAATTGAGCATAAACGTAAAAACTAAAACTGTTAATACGTATTTCTCAGCGACAAATATATTTTTCCCATTTAGAGTTTTATAAAACTAATCGAATGGCATAAATTTCATTTTTTTATCTTTTATATTTTTAGAGTTATGATCAAATGAAAATTGAGCATAAACGTAAAAACTAAAACTGTTAATACGTATTTCTCAGTGACAAATATATTTTTCCCATTTAGAGTTTTATAAAACTAATCGAATGGCATAAATTTCATTTTTTTATCTTTTATATTTTTAGAGTTATGATCAAATGAAAATTGAGCATAAACGTAAAAACTAAAACTGTTAATACGTATTTCTCAGTGACAAATATATTTTTCCCATTTAGAGTTTTATAAAACTAATCGAATGGCATAAATTTCATTTTTTTATCTTTTATATTTTTAAAGTTATGATCAAATGAAAATTGAGCATCAACGTAAAAACTAAAACTGTTAATACGTATTTCTCAGTGACAAATATATTTTTCCCATTTAGAGTTTTATAAAACTAATCGAATGGCATAAATTTCATTTTTTTATCTTTTATATTTTTAAAGTTATGATCAAATGAAAATTGAGCATCAACGTAAAAACTAAAACTGTTAATACGTATTTCTCAGTGACAAATATATTTTTCCCATTTAGAGTTTTATAAAACTAATCGAATGGCATAAATTTCATTTTTTTATCTTTTATATTTTTAGAGTTATGATCAAATGAAAATTGAGCATAAACGTAAAAACTAAAACTGTTAATACGTATTTCTCAGTGACAAATATATTTTTCCCATTTAGAGTTTTATAAAACTAATCGAATGGCATAAATTTCATTTTTTTATCTTTTATATTTTTAGAGTTATGATCAAATGAAAATTGAGCATAAACGTAAAAACTAAAACTGTTAATACGTATTTCTCAGCGACAAATATATTTTTCCCATTTAGAGTTTTATAAAACTAATCGAATGGCATAAATTTCATTTTTTTATCTTTTATATTTTTAGAGTTATGATCAAATGAAAATTCAGCATCAACGTAAAAACTAAAACTGTTAATACGTATTTCTCAGTGACAAATATATTTTTCCCATTTAGAGTTTTATAAAACTAATCGAATGGCATAAATTTCATTTTTTTATCTTTTATATTTTTAAAGTTATGATCAAATGAAAATTGAGCATAAACGTAAAAACTAAAACTGTTAATACGTATTTCTCAGCGACAAATATATTTTTCCCATTTAGAGTTTTATAAAACTAATCGAATGGCATAAATTTCATTTTTTTATCTTTTATATTTTTAGAGTTATGATGAAATGAAAATTGAGCATAAACGTAAAAACTAAAACTGTTAATACGTATTTCTCAGCGACAAATATATTTTTCCCATTTAGAGTTTTATTAAACTAATCGAATGGCATAAATTTCATTTTTTTATCTTTTATATTTTTAGAGTTATGATGAAATGAAAATTGAGCATAAACGTAAAAACTAAAACTGTTAATACGTATTTCTCAGCGACAAATATATTTTTCCCATTTAGAGTTTTATAAAACTAATCGAATGGCATAAATTTCATTTTTTTATCTTTTATATTTTTAGAGTTATGATGAAATGAAAATTGAGCATAAACGTAAAAACTAAAACTGTTAATACGTATTTCTCAGCGACAAATATATTTTTCCCATTTAGAGTTTTATAAAACTAATCGAATGGCATAAATTTCATTTTTTTATCTTTTATATTTTTAGAGTTATGATGAAATGAAAATTGAGCATAAACGTAAAAACTAAAACTGTTAATACGTATTTCTCAGCGACAAATATATTTTTCCCATTTAGAGTTTTATAAAACTAATCGAATGGCATAAATTTCATTTTTTTATCTTTTATATTTTTAGAGTTATGATCAAATGAAAATTGAGCATCAACGTAAAAACTAAAATTGTTAATACGTATTTCTCAGTGACAAATATATTTTTCCCATTTAGAGTTTTATATAACTAATCGAATGGCATAAATTTCATTTTTTTATCTTTTATATTTTTAGAGTTATGATCAAATGAAAATTGAGCATCAACGTAAAAACTAAAATTGTTAATACGTATTTCTCAGTGACAAATATATTTTTCCCATTTAGAGTTTTATATAACTAATCGAATGGCATAAATTTCATTTTTTTATCTTTTATATTTTTAGAGTTATGATCAAATGAAAATTAAGCATCAACGTAAAAACTAAAATTGTTAATACGTATTTCTCAGTGACAAATATATTTTTCCCATCTAGAGTTTTATATAACTAATCGAATGGCATAAATTTCATTTTTTTATCTTTTATATTTTTAGAGTTATGATCAAATGAAAATTGAGCATCAACGTAAAAACTAAAACTGTTAATACGTATTTCTCAGTGACAAATATATTTTTCCCATTTAGAGTTTTATAAAACTAATCGAATGGCATAAATTTCATTTTTTTATCTTTTATATTTTTAAAGTTATGATCAAATGAAAATTGAGCATCAACGTAAAAACTAAAACTGTTAATACGTATTTCTCAGTGACAAATATATTTTTCCCATCTAGAGTTTTATATAACTAATCGAATGGCATAAATTTCATTTTTTTATCTTTTATATTTTTAGAGTTATGATCAAATGAAAATTGAGCATCAACGTAAAAACTAAAACTGTTAATACGTATTTCTCAGTGACAAATATATTTTTCCCATTTAGAGTTTTATAAAACTAATCGAATGGCATAAATTTCATTTTTTTATCTTTTATATATTTAGAGTTATGATCAAATGAAAATTGAGCATCAACGTAAAAACTAAAACTGTTAATACGTATTTCTCAGCGACAAATATATTTTTCCCATTTAGAGTTTTATAAAACTAATCGAATGGCATAAATTTCATTTTTTTATCTTTTATATTTTTAGAGTTATGATCAAATGAAAATTGAGCATCAACGTAAAAACTAAAATTGTTAATACGTATTTCTCAGTGACAAATATATTTTTCCCATCTAGAGTTTTATATAACTAATCGAATGGCATAAATTTCATTTTTTTATCTTTTATATTTTTAGAGTTATGATCAAATGAAAATTGAGCATCAACGTAAAAACTAAAACTGTTAATACGTATTTCTCAGTGACAAATATATTTTTCCCATTTAGAGTTTTATAAAACTAATCGAATGGCATAAATTTCATTTTTTTATCTTTTATATTTTTAGAGTTATGATCAAATGAAAATTGAGCATCAACGTAAAAACTAAAACTGTTAATACGTATTTCTCAGCGACAAATATATTTTTCCCATTTAGAGTTTTATAAAACTAATCGAATGGCATAAATTACATTTTTTTATCTTTTATATTTTTAAAGTTATGATCAAATGAAAATTGAGCGTCAACGTAAAAACTGAAACTGTTAATACGTATTTCTCAGTGACAAATATATTTTTCCCATTTAGAGTTTTATAAAACTAATCGAATGGCATAAATTTCATTTTTTTATCTTTTATATTTTTAAAGTTATGATCAAATGAAAATTGAGCATCAACGTAAAAACTAAAACTGTTAATACGTATTTCTCAGCGACAAATATATTTTTCCCATTTAGAGTTTTATAAAACTAATCGAATGGCATAAATTTCATTTTTTTATCTTTTATATTTTTAGAGTTATGATCAAATGAAAATTGAGCATCAACGTAAAAACTAAAACTGTTAATACGTATTTCTCAGCGACAAATATATTTTTCCCATCTAGAGTTTTATATAACTAATCGAATGGCATAAATTTCATTTTTTTATCTTTTATATTTTTAAAGTTATGATCAAATGAAAATTGAGCATCAACGTAAAAACTAAAACTGTTAATACGTATTTCTCAGTGACAAATATATTTTTCCCATCTAGAGTTTTATATAACTAATCGAATGGCATAAATTTCATTTTTTTATCTTTTATATTTTTAGAGTTATGATCAAATGAAAATTGAGCATCAACGTAAAAACTAAAACTGTTAATACGTATTTCTCAGCGACAAATATATTTTTCCCATTTAGAGTTTTATAAAACTAATCGAATGGCATAAATTTCATTTTTTTATCTTTTATATTTTTAAAGTTATGATCAAATGAAAATTGAGCATCAACGTAAAAACTAAAACTGTTAATACGTATTTCTCAGTGACAAATATATTTTTCCGATCTAGAGTTTTATATAACTAATCGAATGGCATAAATTTCATTTTTTTATCTTTTATATTTTTAAAGTTATGATCAAATGAAAATTGAGCATCAACGTAAAAACTAAAACTGTTAATACGTATTTCTCAGTGACAAATATATTTTTCCCATCTAGAGTTTTATATAACTAATCGAATGGCATAAATTTCATTTTTTTATCTTTTATATTTTTAGAGTTATGATCAAATGAAAATTGAGCATCAACGTAAAAACTAAAACTGTTAATACGTATTTCTCAGCGACAAATATATTTTTCCCATTTAGAGTTTTATAAAACTAATCGAATGGCATAAATTTCATTTTTTTATCTTTTATATTTTTAAAGTTATGATCAAATGAAAATTGAGCATCAACGTAAAAACTAAAACTGTTAATACGTATTTCTCAGTGACAAATATATTTTTCCCATCTAGAGTTTTATATAACTAATCGAATGGCATAAATTTCATTTTTTTATCTTTTATATTTTTAGAGTTATGATCAAATGAAAATTGAGCATCAACGTAAAAACTAAAACTGTTAATACGTATTTCTCAGCGACAAATATATTTTTCCCATTTAGAGTTTTATAAAACTAATCGAATGGCATAAATTTCATTTTTTTATCTTTTATATTTTTAAAGTTATGATCAAATGAAAATTGAGCATCAACGTAAAAACTAAAACTGTTAATACGTATTTCTCAGTGACAAATATATTTTTCCCATCTAGAGTTTTATATAACTAATCGAATGGCATAAATTTCATTTTTTTATCTTTTATATTTTTAGAGTTATGATCAAATGAAAATTGAGCATCAACGTAAAAACTAAAACTGTTAATACGTATTTCTCAGCGACAAATATATTTTTCCCATTTAGAGTTTTATAAAACTAATCGAATGGCATAAATTTCATTTTTTTATCTTTTATATTTTTAAAGTTATGATCAAATGAAAATTGAGCATCAACGTAAAAACTAAAATTGTTAATACGTATTTCTCAGTGACAAATATATTTTTCCCATCTAGAGTTTTATATAACTAATCGAATGGCATAAATTTCATTTTTTTATCTTTTATATTTTTAGAGTTATGATCAAATGAAAATTGAGCATCAACGTAAAAACTAAAATTGTTAATACGTATTTCTCAGTGACAAATATATTTTTCCCATCTAGAGTTTTATATAACTAATCGAATGGCATAAATTTCATTTTTTTATCTTTTATATTTTTAGAGTTATGATCAAATGAAAATTGAGCATCAACGTAAAAACTAAAATTGTTAATACGTATTTCTCAGTGACAAATATATTTTTCCCATTTAGAGTTTTATAAAACTAATCGAATGGCATAAATTTCATTTTTTTATCTTTTATATTTTTAAAGTTATGATCAAATGAAAATTGAGCATCAACGTAAAAACTAAAACTGTTAATACGTATTTCTCAGTGACAAATATATTTTTCCCATCTAGAGTTTTATATAACTAATCGAATGGCATAAATTTCATTTTTTTATCTTTTATATTTTTAGAGTTATGATCAAATGAAAATTGAGCATCAACGTAAAAACTAAAATTGTTAATACGTATTTCTCAGTGACAAATATATTTTTCCCATCTAGAGTTTTATATAACTAATCGAATGGCATAAATTTCATTTTTTTATCTTTTATATTTTTAAAGTTATGATCAAATGAAAATTGAGCATCAACGTAAAAACTAAAATTGTTAATACGTATTTCTCAGTGACAAATATATTTTTCCCATTTAGAGTTTTATAAAACTAATCGAATGGCATAAATTTCATTTTTTTATCTTTTATATTTTTAAAGTTATGATCAAATGAAAATTGAGCAGCAACGTAAAAACTAAAATTGTTAATACGTATTTCTCAGTGACAAATATATTTTTCCCATTTAGAGTTTTATAAAACTAATCGAATGGCATAAATTTCATTTTTTTATCTTTTATATTTTTAAAGTTATGATCAAATGAAAATTGAGCATCAACGTAAAAACTAAAACTGTTAATACGTATTTCTCAGTGACAAATATATTTTTCCCATCTAGAGTTTTATATAACTAATCGAATGGCATAAATTTCATTTTTTTATCTTTTATATTTTTAGAGTTATGATCAAATGAAAATTGAGCATCAACGTAAAAACTAAAATTGTTAATACGTATTTCTCAGTGACAAATATATTTTTCCCATTTAGAGTTTTATATAACTAATCGAATGGCATAAATTTCATTTTTTTATCTTTTATATTTTTAGAGTTATGATCAAATGAAAATTGAGCATCAACGTAAAAACTAAAATTGTTAATACGTATTTCTCAGTGACAAATATATTTTTCCCATTTAGAGTTTTATAAAACTAATCGAATGGCATAAATTTCATTTTTTTATCTTTTATATTTTTAAAGTTATGATCAAATGAAAATTGAGCATCAACGTAAAAACTAAAACTGTTAATACGTATTTCTCAGTGACAAATATATTTTTCCCATCTAGAGTTTTATATAACTAATCGAATGGCATAAATTTCATTTTTTTATCTTTTATATTTTTAGAGTTATGATCAAATGAAAATTGAGCATCAACGTAAAAACTAAAATTGTTAATACGTATTTCTCAGTGACAAATATATTTTTCCCATCTAGAGTTTTATATAACTAATCGAATGGCATAAATTTCATTTTTTTATCTTTTATATTTTTAAAGTTATGATCAAATGAAAATTGAGCATCAACGTAAAAACTAAAATTGTTAATACGTATTTCTCAGTGACAAATATATTTTTCCCATTTAGAGTTTTATAAAACTAATCGAATGGCATAAATTTCATTTTTTTATCTTTTATATTTTTAAAGTTATGATCAAATGAAAATTGAGCATCAACGTAAAAACTAAAATTGTTAATACGTATTTCTCAGTGACAAATATATTTTTCCCATTTAGAGTTTTATAAAACTAATCGAATGGCATAAATTTCATTTTTTTATCTTTTATATTTTTAAAGTTATGATCAAATGAAAATTGAGCATCAACGTAAAAACTAAAACTGTTAATACGTATTTCTCAGTGACAAATATATTTTTCCCATCTAGAGTTTTATATAACTAATCGAATGGCATAAATTTCATTTTTTTATCTTTTATATTTTTAGAGTTATGATCAAATGAAAATTGAGCATCAACGTAAAAACTAAAATTGTTAATACGTATTTCTCAGTGACAAATATATTTTTCCCATCTAGAGTTTTATATAACTAATCGAATGGCATAAATTTCATTTTTTTATCTTTTATATTTTTAGAGTTATGATCAAATGAAAATTGAGCATCAACGTAAAAACTAAAATTGTTAATACGTATTTCTCAGTGACAAATATATTTTTCCCATCTAGAGTTTTATAAAACTAATCGAATGGCATAAATTTCATTTTTTTATCTTTTATATATTTAGAGTTATGATCAAATGAAAATTGAGCATCAACGTAAAAACTAAAACTGTTAATACGTATTTCTCAGCGACAAATATATTTTTCCCATCTAGAGTTTTATAAAACTAATCGAATGGCATAAATTTCATTTTTTTATCTTTTATATATTTAGAGTTATGATCAAATGAAAATTGAGCATCAACGTAAAAACTAAAACTGTTAATACGTATTTCTCAGTGACAAATATATTTTTCCCATTTAGAGTTTTATAAAACTAATCGAATGGCATAAATTTCATTTTTTTATCTTTTATATATTTAGAGTTATGATCAAATGAAAATTGAGCATCAACGTAAAAACTAAAACTGTTAATACGTATTTCTCAGCGACAAATATATTTTTCCCATTTAGAGTTTTATAAAACTAATCGAATGGCATAAATTTCATTTTTTTATCTTTTATATATTTAGAGTTATGATCAAATGAAAATTGAGCATCAACGTAAAAACTAAAACTGTTAATACGTATTTCTCAGCGACAAATATATTTTTCCCATCTAGAGTTTTATATAACTAATCGAATGGCATAAATTTCATTTTTTTATCTTTTATATTTTTAGAGTTATGATCAAATGAAAATTGAGCATCAACGTAAAAACTAAAACTGTTAATACGTATTTCTCAGTGACAAATATATTTTTCCCATTTAGAGTTTTATAAAACTAATCGAATGGCATAAATTTCATTTTTTTATCTTTTATATTTTTAAAGTTATGATCAAATGAAAATTGAGCATCAACGTAAAAACTAAAACTGTTAATACGTATTTCTCAGTGACAAATATATTTTTCCCATCTAGAGTTTTATAAAACTAATCGAATGGCATAAATTTCATTTTTTTATCTTTTATATATTTAGAGTTATGATCAAATGAAAATTGAGCATCAACGTAAAAACTAAAACTGTTAATACGTATTTCTCAGCGACAAATATATTTTTCCCATTTAGAGTTTTATAAAACTAATCGAATGGCATAAATTTCATTTTTTTATCTTTTATATATTTAGAGTTATGATCAAATGAAAATTGAGCATCAACGTAAAAACTAAAACTGTTAATACGTATTTCTCAGCGACAAATATATTTTTCCCATCTAGAGTTTTATATAACTAATCGAATGGCATAAATTTCATTTTTTTATCTTTTATATTTTTAGAGTTATGATCAAATGAAAATTGAGCATCAACGTAAAAACTAAAACTGTTAATACGTATTTCTCAGTGACAAATATATTTTTCCCATTTAGAGTTTTATAAAACTAATCGAATGGCATAAATTTCATTTTTTTATCTTTTATATTTTTAAAGTTATGATCAAATGAAAATTGAGCATCAACGTAAAAACTAAAACTGTTAATACGTATTTCTCAGTGACAAATATATTTTTCCCATCTAGAGTTTTATATAACTAATCGAATGGCATAAATTTCATTTTTTTATCTTTTATATTTTTAGAGTTATGATCAAATGAAAATTGAGCATCAACGTAAAAACTAAAATTGTTAATACGTATTTCTCAGTGACAAATATATTTTTCCCATTTAGAGTTTTATATAACTAATCGAATGGCATAAATTTCATTTTTTTATCTTTTATATTTTTAGAGTTATGATCAAATGAAAATTGAGCATCAACGTAAAAACTAAAATTGTTAATACGTATTTCTCAGTGACAAATATATTTTTCCCATTTAGAGTTTTATATAACTAATCGAATGGCATAAATTTCATTTTTTTATCTTTTATATTTTTAGAGTTATGATCAAATGAAAATTGAGCATCAACGTAAAAACTAAAATTGTTAATACGTATTTCTCAGTGACAAATATATTTTTCCCATTTAGAGTTTTATAAAACTAATCGAATGGCATAAATTTCATTTTTTTATCTTTTATATTTTTAAAGTTATGATCAAATGAAAATTGAGCATCAACGTAAAAACTAAAACTGTTAATACGTATTTCTCAGTGACAAATATATTTTTCCCATCTAGAGTTTTATATAACTAATCGAATGGCATAAATTTCATTTTTTTATCTTTTATATTTTTAGAGTTATGATCAAATGAAAATTGAGCATCAACGTAAAAACTAAAATTGTTAATACGTATTTCTCAGTGACAAATATATTTTTCCCATCTAGAGTTTTATATAACTAATCGAATGGCATAAATTTCATTTTTTTATCTTTTATATTTTTAAAGTTATGATCAAATGAAAATTGAGCATCAACGTAAAAACTAAAATTGTTAATACGTATTTCTCAGTGACAAATATATTTTTCCCATTTAGAGTTTTATAAAACTAATCGAATGGCATAAATTTCATTTTTTTATCTTTTATATTTTTAAAGTTATGATCAAATGAAAATTGAGCATCAACGTAAAAACTAAAATTGTTAATACGTATTTCTCAGTGACAAATATATTTTTCCCATTTAGAGTTTTATAAAACTAATCGAATGGCATAAATTTCATTTTTTTATCTTTTATATTTTTAAAGTTATGATCAAATGAAAATTGAGCATCAACGTAAAAACTAAAACTGTTAATACGTATTTCTCAGTGACAAATATATTTTTCCCATCTAGAGTTTTATATAACTAATCGAATGGCATAAATTTCATTTTTTTATCTTTTATATTTTTAGAGTTATGATCAAATGAAAATTGAGCATCAACGTAAAAACTAAAATTGTTAATACGTATTTCTCAGTGACAAATATATTTTTCCCATCTAGAGTTTTATATAACTAATCGAATGGCATAAATTTCATTTTTTTATCTTTTATATTTTTAAAGTTATGATCAAATGAAAATTGAGCATCAACGTAAAAACTAAAACTGTTAATACGTATTTCTCAGTGACAAATATATTTTTCCCATCTAGAGTTTTATATAACTAATCGAATGGCATAAATTTCATTTTTTTATCTTTTATATTTTTAAAGTTATGATCAAATGAAAATTGAGCATCAACGTAAAAACTAAAATTGTTAATACGTATTTCTCAGTGACAAATATATTTTTCCCATTTAGAGTTTTATAAAACTAATCGAATGGCATAAATTTCATTTTTTTATCTTTTATATTTTTAAAGTTATGATCAAATGAAAATTGAGCATCAACGTAAAAACTAAAACTGTTAATACGTATTTCTCAGTGACAAATATATTTTTCCCATTTAGAGTTTTATAAAACTAATCGAATGGCATAAATTTCATTTTTTTATCTTTTATATTTTTAAAGTTATGATCAAATGAAAATTGAGCATCAACGTAAAAACTAAAATTGTTAATACGTATTTCTCAGTGACAAATATATTTTTCCCATTTAGAGTTTTATAAAACTAATCGAATGGCATAAATTTCATTTTTTTATCTTTTATATATTTAGAGTTATGATCAAATGAAAATTGAGCATCAACGTAAAAACTAAAACTGTTAATACGTATTTCTCAGCGACAAATATATTTTTCCCATCTAGAGTTTTATATAACTAATCGAATGGCATAAATTTCATTTTTTTATCTTTTATATTTTTAGAGTTATGATCAAATGAAAATTGAGCATCAACGTAAAAACTAAAACTGTTAATACGTATTTCTCAGTGACAAATATATTTTTCCCATTTAGAGTTTTATAAAACTAATCGAATGGCATAAATTTCATTTTTTTATCTTTTATATTTTTAAAGTTATGATCAAATGAAAATTGAGCATCAACGTAAAAACTAAAACTGTTAATACGTATTTCTCAGTGACAAATATATTTTTCCCATCTAGAGTTTTATATAACTAATCGAATGGCATAAATTTCATTTTTTTATCTTTTATATTTTTAGAGTTATGATCAAATGAAAATTGAGCATCAACGTAAAAACTAAAATTGTTAATACGTATTTCTCAGTGACAAATATATTTTTCCCATTTAGAGTTTTATATAACTAATCGAATGGCATAAATTTCATTTTTTTATCTTTTATATTTTTAGAGTTATGATCAAATGAAAATTGAGCATCAACGTAAAAACTAAAATTGTTAATACGTATTTCTCAGTGACAAATATATTTTTCCCATTTAGAGTTTTATATAACTAATCGAATGGCATAAATTTCATTTTTTTATCTTTTATATTTTTAGAGTTATGATCAAATGAAAATTGAGCATCAACGTAAAAACTAAAATTGTTAATACGTATTTCTCAGTGACAAATATATTTTTCCCATCTAGAGTTTTATATAACTAATCGAATGGCATAAATTTCATTTTTTTATCTTTTATATTTTTAGAGTTATGATCAAATGAAAATTGAGCATCAACGTAAAAACTAAAACTGTTAATACGTATTTCTCAGTGACAAATATATTTTTCCCATTTAGAGTTTTATAAAACTAATCGAATGGCATAAATTTCATTTTTTTATCTTTTATATTTTTAAAGTTATGATCAAATGAAAATTGAGCATCAACGTAAAAACTAAAACTGTTAATACGTATTTCTCAGTGACAAATATATTTTTCCCATCTAGAGTTTTATATAACTAATCGAATGGCATAAATTTCATTTTTTTATCTTTTATATTTTTAGAGTTATGATCAAATGAAAATTGAGCATCAACGTAAAAACTAAAACTGTTAATACGTATTTCTCAGTGACAAATATATTTTTCCCATTTAGAGTTTTATAAAACTAATCGAATGGCATAAATTTCATTTTTTTATCTTTTATATATTTAGAGTTATGATCAAATGAAAATTGAGCATCAACGTAAAAACTAAAACTGTTAATACGTATTTCTCAGCGACAAATATATTTTTCCCATTTAGAGTTTTATAAAACTAATCGAATGGCATAAATTTCATTTTTTTATCTTTTATATTTTTAGAGTTATGATCAAATGAAAATTGAGCATCAACGTAAAAACTAAAATTGTTAATACGTATTTCTCAGTGACAAATATATTTTTCCCATCTAGAGTTTTATATAACTAATCGAATGGCATAAATTTCATTTTTTTATCTTTTATATTTTTAGAGTTATGATCAAATGAAAATTGAGCATCAACGTAAAAACTAAAACTGTTAATACGTATTTCTCAGTGACAAATATATTTTTCCCATTTAGAGTTTTATAAAACTAATCGAATGGCATAAATTTCATTTTTTTATCTTTTATATTTTTAGAGTTATGATCAAATGAAAATTGAGCATCAACGTAAAAACTAAAACTGTTAATACGTATTTCTCAGCGACAAATATATTTTTCCCATTTAGAGTTTTATAAAACTAATCGAATGGCATAAATTACATTTTTTTATCTTTTATATTTTTAAAGTTATGATCAAATGAAAATTGAGCGTCAACGTAAAAACTGAAACTGTTAATACGTATTTCTCAGTGACAAATATATTTTTCCCATTTAGAGTTTTATAAAACTAATCGAATGGCATAAATTTCATTTTTTTATCTTTTATATTTTTAAAGTTATGATCAAATGAAAATTGAGCATCAACGTAAAAACTAAAACTGTTAATACGTATTTCTCAGCGACAAATATATTTTTCCCATTTAGAGTTTTATAAAACTAATCGAATGGCATAAATTTCATTTTTTTATCTTTTATATTTTTAGAGTTATGATCAAATGAAAATTGAGCATCAACGTAAAAACTAAAACTGTTAATACGTATTTCTCAGCGACAAATATATTTTTCCCATCTAGAGTTTTATATAACTAATCGAATGGCATAAATTTCATTTTTTTATCTTTTATATTTTTAAAGTTATGATCAAATGAAAATTGAGCATCAACGTAAAAACTAAAACTGTTAATACGTATTTCTCAGTGACAAATATATTTTTCCCATCTAGAGTTTTATATAACTAATCGAATGGCATAAATTTCATTTTTTTATCTTTTATATTTTTAGAGTTATGATCAAATGAAAATTGAGCATCAACGTAAAAACTAAAACTGTTAATACGTATTTCTCAGTGACAAATATATTTTTCCCATCTAGAGTTTTATATAACTAATCGAATGGCATAAATTTCATTTTTTTATCTTTTATATTTTTAAAGTTATGATCAAATGAAAATTGAGCATCAACGTAAAAACTAAAACTGTTAATACGTATTTCTCAGTGACAAATATATTTTTCCCATCTAGAGTTTTATATAACTAATCGAATGGCATAAATTTCATTTTTTTATCTTTTATATTTTTAGAGTTATGATCAAATGAAAATTGAGCATCAACGTAAAAACTAAAACTGTTAATACGTATTTCTCAGTGACAAATATATTTTTCCCATCTAGAGTTTTATATAACTAATCGAATGGCATAAATTTCATTTTTTTATCTTTTATATTTTTAGAGTTATGATCAAATGAAAATTGAGCATCAACGTAAAAACTAAAACTGTTAATACGTATTTCTCAGCGACAAATATATTTTTCCCATTTAGAGTTTTATAAAACTAATCGAATGGCATAAATTTCATTTTTTTATCTTTTATATTTTTAAAGTTATGATCAAATGAAAATTGAGCATCAACGTAAAAACTAAAACTGTTAATACGTATTTCTCAGTGACAAATATATTTTTCCCATCTAGAGTTTTATATAACTAATCGAATGGCATAAATTTCATTTTTTTATCTTTTATATTTTTAAAGTTATGATCAAATGAAAATTGAGCATCAACGTAAAAACTAAAACTGTTAATACGTATTTCTCAGTGACAAATATATTTTTCCCATCTAGAGTTTTATATAACTAATCGAATGGCATAAATTTCATTTTTTTATCTTTTATATTTTTAGAGTTATGATCAAATGAAAATTGAGCATCAACGTAAAAACTAAAACTGTTAATACGTATTTCTCAGCGACAAATATATTTTTCCCATTTAGAGTTTTATAAAACTAATCGAATGGCATAAATTTCATTTTTTTATCTTTTATATTTTTAAAGTTATGATCAAATGAAAATTGAGCATCAACGTAAAAACTAAAACTGTTAATACGTATTTCTCAGTGACAAATATATTTTTCCCATCTAGAGTTTTATATAACTAATCGAATGGCATAAATTTCATTTTTTTATCTTTTATATTTTTAGAGTTATGATCAAATGAAAATTGAGCATCAACGTAAAAACTAAAACTGTTAATACGTATTTCTCAGCGACAAATATATTTTTCCCATTTAGAGTTTTATAAAACTAATCGAATGGCATAAATTTCATTTTTTTATCTTTTATATTTTTAAAGTTATGATCAAATGAAAATTGAGCATCAACGTAAAAACTAAAACTGTTAATACGTATTTCTCAGTGACAAATATATTTTTCCCATCTAGAGTTTTATATAACTAATCGAATGGCATAAATTTCATTTTTTTATCTTTTATATTTTTAGAGTTATGATCAAATGAAAATTGAGCATCAACGTAAAAACTAAAACTGTTAATACGTATTTCTCAGCGACAAATATATTTTTCCCATTTAGAGTTTTATAAAACTAATCGAATGGCATAAATTTCATTTTTTTATCTTTTATATTTTTAAAGTTATGATCAAATGAAAATTGAGCATCAACGTAAAAACTAAAATTGTTAATACGTATTTCTCAGTGACAAATATATTTTTCCCATCTAGAGTTTTATATAACTAATCGAATGGCATAAATTTCATTTTTTTATCTTTTATATTTTTAGAGTTATGATCAAATGAAAATTGAGCATCAACGTAAAAACTAAAATTGTTAATACGTATTTCTCAGTGACAAATATATTTTTCCCATCTAGAGTTTTATATAACTAATCGAATGGCATAAATTTCATTTTTTTATCTTTTATATTTTTAGAGTTATGATCAAATGAAAATTGAGCATCAACGTAAAAACTAAAATTGTTAATACGTATTTCTCAGTGACAAATATATTTTTCCCATTTAGAGTTTTATAAAACTAATCGAATGGCATAAATTTCATTTTTTTATCTTTTATATTTTTAAAGTTATGATCAAATGAAAATTGAGCATCAACGTAAAAACTAAAACTGTTAATACGTATTTCTCAGTGACAAATATATTTTTCCCATCTAGAGTTTTATATAACTAATCGAATGGCATAAATTTCATTTTTTTATCTTTTATATTTTTAGAGTTATGATCAAATGAAAATTGAGCATCAACGTAAAAACTAAAATTGTTAATACGTATTTCTCAGTGACAAATATATTTTTCCCATCTAGAGTTTTATATAACTAATCGAATGGCATAAATTTCATTTTTTTATCTTTTATATTTTTAAAGTTATGATCAAATGAAAATTGAGCATCAACGTAAAAACTAAAATTGTTAATACGTATTTCTCAGTGACAAATATATTTTTCCCATTTAGAGTTTTATAAAACTAATCGAATGGCATAAATCTCATTTTTTTATCTTTTATATTTTTAGAGTTATGATCAAATGAAAATTCAGCATCAACGTAAAAACTAAAACTGTTAATACGTATTTCTCAGCGACAAATATATTTTTCCCATTTAGAGTTTTATAAAACTAATCGAATGGCATAAATTTCATTTTTTTATCTTTTATATTTTTAGAGTTATGATCAAATGAAAATTCAGATCAACGTAAAAACTAAAACTGTTAATACGTATTTCTCAGCGACAAATATATTTTTCCCATTTAGAGTTTTATAAAACTAATCGAATGGCATAAATTTCATTTTTTTATCTTTTATATTTTTAGAGTTATGATCAAATGAAAATTGAGCATCAACGTAAAAACTAAAACTGTTAATACGTATTTCTCAGCGACAAATATATTTTTCCCATTTAGAGTTTTATAAAACTAATCGAATGGCATAAATTACATTTTTTTATCTTTTATATTTTTAAAGTTATGATCAAATGAAAATTGAGCGTCAACGTAAAAACTGAAACTGTTAATACGTATTTCTCAGTGACAAATATATTTTTCCCATTTAGAGTTTTATAAAACTAATCGAATGGCATAAATTTCATTTTTTTATCTTTTATATTTTTAAAGTTATGATCAAATGAAAATTGAGCGTCAACGTAAAAACTGAAACTGTTAATACGTATTTCTCAGTGACAAATATATTTTTCCCATTTAGAGTTTTATAAAACTAATCGAATGGCATAAATTTCATTTTTTTATCTTTTATATTTTTAAAGTTATGATCAAATGAAAATTGAGCATCAACGTAAAAACTAAAACTGTTAATACGTATTTCTCAGTGACAAATATATTTTTCCCATCTAGAGTTTTATATAACTAATCGAATGGCATAAATTTCATTTTTTTATCTTTTATATTTTTAAAGTTATGATCAAATGAAAATTGAGCGTCAACGTAAAAACTGAAACTGTTAATACGTATTTCTCAGTGACAAATATATTTTTCCCATTTAGAGTTTTATAAAACTAATCGAATGGCATAAATTTCATTTTTTTATCTTTTATATTTTTAAAGTTATGATCAAATGAAAATTGAGCATCAACGTAAAAACTAAAACTGTTAATACGTATTTCTCAGCGACAAATATATTTTTCCCATCTAGAGTTTTATAAAACTAATCGAATGGCATAAATTTCATTTTTTTATCTTTTATATTTTTAAAGTTATGATCAAATGAAAATTGAGCGTCAACGTAAAAACTGAAACTGTTAATACGTATTTCTCAGTGACAAATATATTTTTCCCATTTAGAGTTTTATAAAACTAATCGAATGGCATAAATTTCATTTTTTTATCTTTTATATTTTTAAAGTTATGATCAAATGAAAATTGAGCATCAACGTAAAAACTAAAACTGTTAATACGTATTTCTCAGTGACAAATATATTTTTCCCATTTAGAGTTTTATAAAACTAATCGAATGGCATAAATTTCATTTTTTTATCTTTTATATTTTTAAAGTTATGATCAAATGAAAATTGAGCATCAACGTAAAAACTAAAACTGTTAATACGTATTTCTCAGTGACAAATATATTTTTCCCATTTAGAGTTTTATAAAACTAATCGAATGGCATAAATTTCATTTTTTTATCTTTTATATTTTTAAAGTTATGATCAAATGAAAATTGAGCATCAACGTAAAAACTAAAACTGTTAATACGTATTTCTCAGTGACAAATATATTTTTCCCATCTAGAGTTTTAATTAACTAATCGAATGGCATAAATTTCATTTTTTTATCTTTTATATTTTTAATGTTATGATCAAATGAAAATTGAGCGTCAACGTAAAAACTGAAACTGTTAATACGTATTTCTCAGTGACAAATATATTTTTCCCATTTAGAGTTTTATAAAACTAATCGAATGGCATAAATTTCATTTTTTTATCTTTTATATTTTTAAAGTTATGATCAAATGAAAATTGAGCATCAACGTAAAAACTGAAACTGTTAATACGTATTTCTCAGTGACAAATATATTTTTCCCATTTAGAGTTTTATAAAACTAATCGAATGGCATAAATTTCATTTTTTTATCTTTTATATTTTTAAAGTTATGATCAAATGAAAATTGAGCATCAACGTAAAAACTAAAACTGTTAATACGTATTTCTCAGTGACAAATATATTTTTCCCATTTAGAGTTTTATAAAACTAATCGAATGGCATAAATTTCATTTTTTTATCTTTTATATTTTTAAAGTTATGATCAAATGAAAATTGAGCATCAACGTAAAAACTAAAACTGTTAATACGTATTTCTCAGTGACAAATATATTTTTCCCATCTAGAGTTTTATATAACTAATCGAATGGCATAAATTTCATTTTTTTATCTTTTATATTTTTAAAGTTATGATCAAATGAAAATTGAGCGTCAACGTAAAAACTGAAACTGTTAATACGTATTTCTCAGTGACAAATATATTTTTCCCATTTAGAGTTTTATAAAACTAATCGAATGGCATAAATTTCATTTTTTTATCTTTTATATTTTTAAAGTTATGATCAAATGAAAATTGAGCATCAACGTAAAAACTAAAACTGTTAATACGTATTTCTCAGTGACAAATATATTTTTCCCATTTAGAGTTTTATAAAACTAATCGAATGGCATAAATTTCATTTTTTTATCTTTTATATTTTTAAAGTTATGATCAAATGAAAATTGAGCATCAACGTAAAAACTAAAACTGTTAATACGTATTTCTCAGTGACAAATATATTTTTCCCATCTAGAGTTTTATAAAACTAATCGAATGGCATAAATTTCATTTTTTTTATCTTTTATATTTTTAAAGTTATGATCAAATGAAAATTGAGCATCAACGTAAAAACTAAAACTGTTAATACGTATTTCTCAGTGACAAATATATTTTTCCCATTTAGAGTTTTATAAAACTAATCGAATGGCATAAATTTCATTTTTTTATCTTTTATATTTTTAAAGTTATGATCAAATGAAAATTGAGCATCAACGTAAAAACTAAAACTGTTAATACGTATTTCTCAGCGACATATATATTATATTGGACTGGCTATTGTGAAAACTCTTAATCTCTCTTAGGGTTAGGTTCCTTTAAAAAAAAATAATAAACTTTACAAAAAAATTAAAATAAAAAATTATAATTTTGGGCGCCTTAAACTGATCTTCTCTCTCTTGTCCTTCCTCCAATCAGCTGCTTTCTTTTCTTTTCCCGTATCACTACCTAGTTATTTCCCTCTTATGTCTTCTGTAATTTTTTAATCCCCACCTATTTCTGTCTTCCTGTCTAAACTAATTTTCACCACCACCTCGTCCTCCTACAAACCAATTTGTTCTTTGTCTTCTTTGTCAATTTTCTTTTTATGTTCTTGTAATTTTTTTTTATTATTATTTTAGTAAAACCCTTGTTTTAATAATTGCTTTTATTTTTCTTCAACCATAACTTCCATTACTTAATAATAAAACATTTTTTTAAACATCTCGTTCTAACATTTTTTTCTCTGACATCTTACTTATCAAAACTTTTCTTTTTTTTTTTTTAACAACCAAAACTGTTTATTATTTTTTTCTTCATTTGTTTTTCTCCCCCTAACTAGATAATTAATTTTTTTTTATCTCTAAATTTAAATGACTAAACACACTAAGATTTTTTCTTTTACTTGTACCACAATTGTTGAGAACTCATTATTACATTCAATAAAAATAATCTTCTAACAAACATTCTTAAATAAATCTTAACACATTTACATACATTCACACGCACCTTAAACTTTTTTCATAACCTCATTTTCATTGTCAAACTTACATTTGACAATAACCTTCCACCTTTCCATCACTGTCAACCACAATACATACAAAAACAGAACTAAAACTACACATATAACTAAAAAACCATATCAAATCCCCCATTATGAATTTTAAACGAATTACCTAAATTCTTTAAAATGAATTATGTAAACTCTTAACAACTATTACAAAATTAAATAATAACAAATAACATTAAACATACTAATATCAATTTGATAATCTATCACTTTTAATTTATATCTTCTCATCTTCAAGTTTAAACTCATATATCTGCTCTATATTGAACACTCCTCGTATCATTCCATTTTCAGGTTTTTTTTAGCACCATTATATTTAATTTTCACTCTGTCGTTTTTCTGAATTCTTATTAAAATTTTCTTTCTTCATTTATTCTTCTTTCTATTCTTTTATAACATTTCCAACTTATTTACTTCTATCTTTCCATATAAAATACTATCTTCTTTTCTCTAATATTATCTTGAATTTATTAATTATTTCTTTGCTTATAGCAATTACCCATATTTATTCATATACTTTAATTATAATTTATAATATTTCTTTATTAATCTTCATATACCTCATATTTTCTTCATATTAATATTTATTCTTTAATTTTTATTATTTTACCGCACTTAATACTAATTTTATTAATTATATTGTTTTATCTTCAAGATCCTATTTTCTTTTCTTTATTGCTATTCTTCTTACCACCATCTTCATAATAATTTCTTACATTTTCCCACATTATCCTATTTAATGATTTTATTCCCATACCTATGTCCATTATCAAATTCTTCTATACTTCCTTTATTCCGAATATTATTTCTTTAGTTTTATTCAACTCCTTCCCACAATAGACTTTAATTATTAATGACACATTAACTAACTTAACTTTAACTCTTTTTTTTTTTTTTAACTAAACTTCCTATAACTAATTTAAATTTTATTTTATTTTTCATTTCCAGCATTACTATTCCCATATTCCATGTCCTTGCTCCGGTTTTCTTCATTTAAGCCATTAATTTGTCTATTTTAACTTTTAAATTTGACCTTACGTCCTTTATATCTTTTTTCCATTCTTTTTTTATTTATTTTATAACATATAAGTGTCTTTCCTTTTATTTCTGTTGCAATTTCTTTATCTCTTACTTTCTTCTTCTTACTTTCCTTATTATTATTAATTTTATCATTATTAATCTTTTTGAAGTTTCTGTTTTCTTTTTCATTTTTCTGTTTTATGTTTTGTTATATGTTGCAAGGTCTTTCTTTTCTTCTATTCACATTATTTTTCATATTCACTTGTTTTTTTATTTTATTTATTTCTCCACCTAACTTTATTTCATTTTTACACTTTTCTATATTTTCCCCTATCTTTTGTTCAATATTTTCCATAATCCTTTCTTCTACTTTCTTTATATTTTGTTCCACTTGCTTAGCTATTCCTGCAGTAGGATTTAACCATTTATTTTTCAAAATTGCATTATCTTGTTGTCCTAATTTTACTTTCTCTATTTCTTCTTCTATTTTATTATCCGTATAATTCTTTAATTCTTCTATTTTTTTGTTTATGCCTTCATTATTTTGTTTAATTTCTTGACTCTCTTGCTTTGATTTTTCTAAATTCTTATTTATATTTTCATCCAATTTCTTAATGTTTTTATCCATTTTCTTAATATTTTCGTCCGTTTTCTTCATATTTTGTTCTCTATGTTGTTTTTCTTGATTTAAATTTGATTTTACTTCTTCCTTGACTTTTTCTATTTCCTTAGTAACTGACCTAATTTCTTGTTTATATTCTTCTCTATACTTTAACATTTCGTCTCTGAATTTTTTCCTTAATTCTTCGTTTGTTTTCTTTATTTCATTTTTTACAATCTTTATATTTTCTTCTGTCTTCTTACTTGCTTCCTGTATACTATTTTGTAATTTTTCTTCTGATTTCTTACTTGCTTCCTCTGATTTCTTACTTGCTTCCTGTATACTATTTTGTAATTTCTCTTCTGTTTTCTTACTTGCTTCTTCTACCTTTTTATTTACTTCCTGTATATTATTTTTTAAATCATCTCCCATATTCATCATCATTTTCATCATCATCTCCATAATCGTCTCTTGTTCTTTTATTTTAATTGGTTCTTTTTCTTGTCCTTCCATATTTTCATCTGAATTTTCTGTCACATTATTGGTCTCTACATCTATCATGTCTCCTTGTCCATCTAGATCTTCATGTTGAAATTCCTCATCAACAACTATATCTTCTTCTCTTATATGGTTTCTTCTTGTATTCCTTCTTGTTTCCATTATTTTTTTTTTTATATATATAACACTAACACTTAGCACTTCTATTGATAACTATTAAATTTCGTTCTACTAAAATAATATTCTCCCCCCGTATAAATTTATTTTATCCCAAATGTCAAACTTTAATTTAATTTTGAAATGTCAAATACTGTCAACTTAAAATACTGTAAAAAAAAAACCGATGTTAAATTTAATAATTCTAATTTATATCCTAAACAACGTTAAATTTCAATCACTCAAATATCATTGGTTTCAAATCAAAAGGTTATTTTCAACAATTGTGCCACAAAATAAAATTAAAAATCTTACCAATTTTGATGATACTTCCGAATGAAAATGATGTGGAATTTACTCTAAATTCGGGCCCCACATTGGCTGGCGACAATTTATATTGGACTGGCTATTGTGAAAACTCTTAATCTCTCTTAGGGTTAGGTTCCTTTAAAAAAAAATAATAAACTTTACAAAAAAATTAAAATAAAAAATTATAATTTTGGGCGCCTTAAACTGATCTTCTCTCTCTTGTCCTTCCTCCAATCAGCTGCTTTCTTTTCTTTTCCCGTATCACTACCTAGTTATTTCCCTCTTATGTCTTCTGTAATTTTTTAATCCCCACCTATTTCTGTCTTCCTGTCTAAACTAATTTTCACCACCACCTCGTCCTCCTACAAACCAATTTGTTCTTTGTCTTCTTTGTCAATTTTCTTTTTATGTTCTTGTAATTTTTTTTTATTATTATTTTAGTAAAACCCTTGTTTTAATAATTGCTTTTATTTTTCTTCAACCATAACTTCCATTACTTAATAATAAAACATTTTTTTAAACATCTCGTTCTAACATTTTTTTCTCTGACATCTTACTTATCAAAACTTTTCTTTTTTTTTTTTTAACAACCAAAACTGTTTATTATTTTTTTCTTCATTTGTTTTTCTCCCCCTAACTAGATAATTAATTTTTTTTTATCTCTAAATTTAAATGACTAAACACACTAAGATTTTTTCTTTTACTTGTACCACAATTGTTGAGAACTCATTATTACATTCAATAAAAATAATCTTCTAACAAACATTCTTAAATAAATCTTAACACATTTACATACATTCACACGCACCTTAAACTTTTTTCATAACCTCATTTTCATTGTCAAACTTACATTTGACAATAACCTTCCACCTTTCCATCACTGTCAACCACAATACATACAAAAACAGAACTAAAACTACACATATAACTAAAAAACCATATCAATATTTGTCCCATTTAGAGTTTTATAAAACTAATCGAATGGCATAAATTTCATTTTTTTATCTTTTATATTTTTAAAGTTATGATCAAATGAAAATTGAGCATCAACGTAAAAACTAAAACTGTTAATACGTATTTCTCAGCGACAAATATATTTTTCCCATTTAGAGTTTTATAAAACTAATCGAATGGCATAAATTTCATTTTTTTATCTTTTATATTTTTAAAGTTATGATCAAATGAAAATTGAGCATCAACGTAAAAACTAAAACTGTTAATACGTATTTCTCAGCGACAAATATATTTTTCCCATTTAGAGTTTTATAAAACTAATCGAATGGCATAAATTTCATTTTTTTTATCTTTTATATTTTTAAAGTTATGATCAAATGAAAATTGAGCATCAACGTAAAAACTAAAACTGTTAATACGTATTTCTCAGTGACAAATATATTTTTCCCATTTAGAGTTTTATAAAACTAATCGAATGGCATAAATTTCATTTTTTTATCTTTTATATTTTTGGAGTTATGATCAAATGAAAATTGAGCATCAACGTAAAAACTAAAACTGTTAATACGTATTTCTCAGTGACAAATATATTTTTCCCATTTAGAGTTTTATAAAATTAATCGAATAGCATAAATTTCATTTTTTTATCTTTTATATTTTTAAAGTTATGATCAAATGAAAATTCATCATCAACGTAAAAACTAAAACTGTTAATACGTATTTCTCAGTGACAAATATATTTTTCCCATTTAGAGTTTTATAAAACTAATCGAATGGCATAAATTTCATTTTTTTATCTTTTATATTTTTAGAGTTATGATCAAATGAAAATTGAGCATCAACGTAAAAACTAAAATTGTTAATACGTATTTCTCAGTGACAAATATATTTTTCCCATTTAGAGTTTTATCAAACTAATCGAATGGCATAAATTTCATTTTTTTATCTTTTATATTTTTAAAGTTATGATCAAATGAAAATTGAGCATCAACGTAAAAACTAAAACTGTTAATACGTATTTCTCAGTGACAAATATATTTTTCCCATTTAGAGTTTTATAAAACTAATCGAATGGCAAAATTTCATTTTTTTATCTTTTATATTTTTAAAGTTATGATCAAATGAAAATTGAGCATCAACGTAAAAACTAAAACTGTTAATACGTATTTCTCAGTGACAAATATATTTTTCCCATTTAGAGTTTTATCAAACTAATCGAATGGCATAAATTTCATTTTTTTATCTTTTATATTTTTAAAGTTATGATCAAATGAAAATTGAGCATCAACGTAAAAACTAAAACTGTTAATACGTATTTCTCAGTGACAAATATATTTTTCCCATTTAGAGTTTTATAAAACTAATCGAATGGCATAAATTTCATTTTTTTTATCTTTTATATTTTTAAAGTTATGATCAAATGAAAATTGAGCATCAACGTAAAAACTAAAACTGTTAATACGTATTTCTCAGCGACAAATATATTTTTCCCATTTAGAGTTTTATAAAACTAATCGAATGGCATAAATTTCATTTTTTTATCTCACTTCTCAAATTTTTAACCAATCAGTCAGTTTAGTAGTTGGACAAAGTTTATCTGAATCGACACACTGCCACGCCGATTGAAAATGCCTAAATTTTTCAGGAATTGGCATGATGATTTTCGTAAGAACCATTTTTTCAGTAATTTCTTCGCCTAACTGTTTGAGTTTTGCTTGTAGATTCGTCATTTTTGAGATGAAACTAGTCACCGTTTCATTTATGTATCTAAAAAATGTATACATTAACTTTTTTAATATTTCAAGTGAAAATTTATTGCCGGATTATAGATTTTCTATAGAAAAGTTTTACTCATATTAGACCAATATATTTATTAAAAAAAACTTTTAGTACAAACAATAACCAATTAAACTTTAAATTAATTACCCAATAAAATATATAGGACACAAAGAAGTTGCACGTAAGTTCTTTCTTATTTTACACCACATCAGCATGACACAGCAATAAAATATACATAAATAATAAAGAACAATTAAGAACTGCCAGTTTGTGGCTAAGTAATAACAATTTTCAATTTATTTCAATCGCAAAAAAATATAGGTGTAAGTTCGATGTACTCTTTATAGAATGTATCACAAATTTATTTATTATGTATGACAATAATTTTTGTTCATTCAAAAGATGTGTACTGACCTCAGATTCACGCTCAAAAATGCTTTCAAATTTTTCCCACATTTGTTTGGCGGTTTCACTCTGCATTACATGTGAAATGATTTCGTCTTCCATTCTGACGACAAGTACTTCTTGAGCACGGGCATCTTATTTTCCATTTCGTAATAACATCATTATCGCCGACAGGCATAACTTCATTTCCACAGGTAATTTCAAACAATCCCTTGGCCAGCAATACTGCTTTAATTTGAAATTTCCAGACATTCCAGTTGGAATTATTAAGTTTGCTAACGGTCGATTCCATTTTGTTTCACGATGTCGCAAAACGAGTCGATTTTCAACAGATTTCTATCACAATTTAAGACCTACTGAGCCGATAACCTATGGTGGAAGCTGTGGTAGTAATAAAATAGCTCAATGTTATGAACAAATATATATTTGATTGTTTAATTAAGTAGATTATTCTGAATGAGAATGATAACATGTGCTTCTTACATCTATCGGCATTTACTGAGTAACCAGTGTTGTTAACTTTTCGTAACGCAATATCCGTAGATCAGGTTATCGAAAATCCGTAGAAATCTGTAAACAGCAGAAAAGCGCCATCTGTGGATCGGTTAACGAAAAAATATGACATTTGACAAATATATGCCAGAACGCGCCAAGTTCGATGTTGCATTTCGTAATAACTAAAATATTAAAATTTAGCAGAATACGAATAAAAACAATAAAAATTAATGAAAAGAACAATAAACTATTATATTTTTGTTGATATTTTTTTTTCTTTGGCACCGGCTCAGTACAACGCTGTTTTTTGTCTTCCTGTGAATCATAGTCTGAACCTAAATAAATAATTTTTCAGTATCTGTTCGTATTTCTTTTACTTTTTATTTTATGCCTACCTGTCGACGCCATCGTCATTCGTCGTACAATAATACAAATACAAATATGATATTATGATATGATATATAATAATATAATTTACTGTGGTGCTGTGGTATAACAACACATAAATTGTGTGTGTGCAAATTTCATTGTCTTCTTCTTCTTCTTTAAGGCCTCAGCTGCCTGGGCTATTCGTCCTAATTAAATTAATATAGTCGTTGACAATTGACTGTTAATTGATTGATAATAAAAATTCTTCTTTTGTAATAAGTGGTCTCTAGCAGCCACCTTCAAATATCCGTAGAAAAAGCTGTAATATCGGAAAATCGGCAATTATCGTAAAAATCCGTAGATCTACGGATAAATCCGTAGGGTTAACAACAACTGTGAGTAACTGAGATTCCTGCGAGTCCTGCGTGCGCACACAAATAGCACATCAGTGTTACCAATTTGATAACTGAAAACTATATGTTATTTAATAACGGATGAGTAATTCAATAAACCTTACTTACACCACTAAAAGTTACTAGATTTTATATTATAAAGGGCGTGTTCCGAAATCAGAAATAGTCGTGTTCACAATCTAGGAAATAAATAACAATTACTGTGATCATGGGTTTTAAAGGATATTAACTTATTAAATTTTGGAAATATTTTATTTTTATTGGAAAAAAAAATTTAAAATCTTTTAGATACATTACCAAGAGTTATGTTTTGCAAAAGAAGTGATTTATCTTATTTCTTAATAAATAGTTCAAATTAATATAGGAATAAATGGGATTTGTTTTTAATTTAAATGAAAGAAGTTATTATGTAAAATATGGTAATTAATCTTATTTTTAACTAGCTAAATAAACACGAATTAACTTTAATTACAATTTTAATAAATCTTCCTTTATGTATATAAGAAACAAAATTAAAATTATAACATATGCAAATACAACAAAATATTTATATTTATATTAATCTACATCAGAAGATTCAGATTCATCCAAGCTTAAAGTGTTCACAGATATTATTAATGGCTCTCTCATGTCATCCATTAATCCATCAAGTGTAGACATTTAATTCACAGTGGTATGGTGGAAACCGTAACACAACTTTATTGGCTTCTTTTGCCATTTCATCGACAACATACAAATTATGTTTACCTTCATGTTGCCGAATTAGGTGCAAAAGTTCACACCGCTTCATATTTATATCAAAGGCAAAATTTTTAGTTTGTAACCACTTCAGCATTTCAGCTTTTCTTGATGACGAGGTAGAGATTTTTTCAACTTTTCAGCTATGATATGATGCATTATCCATGACAATCACAGCATCATTAAGTAACTGTCAAAAAAGGAGAAAACCAATTCTCGAATACTTCGGAATTCATCTCTACATGGTAATCTCCTGTCTTTTTGCTTTCAAAAACCAATAATGCATTTTCTGCAAAACCTGCTTCAGAACCAGCATGTAAAAAATAAGACGTCTTCCCTTTCCTGTAGGGTTTTTCAGGCCCGTGGATAAACCTTCAGTAAATGCTTGACGTTTACTGCTTACACTTTGGTAGACCTGTTTTTCCCTTGCTATGTCCTTCATTAGTCCATGTTTCATCTAAGTAAATGATTGGCCTGTTTTCAATTATATATTTTTTTATGGATCTTAAATATGCCAACCTCCATCTACATATATCATCACGTTCTATTAATATTCTTTGATGATTTCTTTCAAATATCTAAAAAAATATATATAATAAATAAACACCAGGTACATTAACTCTTCAAAGTTACAAACTTACTTGAAGTTAATGTGTTTCAAGAAAGTATATAAAGATGACCGAGATATTTATGGCAAATCTAAACGTTTCTTCAAAGCTTGCAAAATTTTGTTCAATGTAGGTAACTCATTTTTAAAAAAGAAATCATGTACTATTCTCCGAACAGCATTTTTAAACCCCTCATCAAATGTTTTTAGAAGTCCTGGTATTCCTCCAATATTTTTTGGACTAGATATTGTTCCACTACTGGGGTATTCTTTTATTACTCGGTAAGTTGTTGACTTTGCAACCCCTGTAAGAAAAATGTTAAGCGCTAATGCAATTTTTAATTAGAAAGTAATAAATATAACCTACCGGCGACGTAAGAAATTTTGGATTTAACATCAACAATTTTGATTTTTGGTTTATCATCCAATACTTGTTTGTATATATTTAGTATGCACTGTTTTTCTGACTAACTTAAATCGCCTAAACTTAGCTGTTTTCGTTGTTTGGTGGACAACGTGAGTGACTGCTACCAGTAGGAGTAGATGGATAAGGATCCATAATCGCAGAAATTGCTTACTGAGTTCTGAAAAGAACTATTTTTTTTAACGAAATAGAGTGGAAAACTAACTAAAACTCATGAAATAACAAGAGGACAAAAGCAATAATAGAACTAAAAATAATAATAAATTATAAATTGTCAAAACTGTCAATGTCAATTATCAGCTGATTTTGCTGTGTGAAACTGACTGCAAACTGACCAATGAGAAGCCTACAGAATTGCCAACTTAAATTCAAATCGCTCCTCCTGGTTTTTAAATAGACCATAACAACTAAATATTTTGATTGGTTCAACTACAATAAAACTATTTACAAATTAAAAATTTGACACAGACAGACATCATACTACAAATGGTATAAATGGATTCAGGTGACTTCAAAACGTAAAGATTCAATAATAAAATCTGGGTATGGCTAAAAAATCACGATTGCAACACTTTCCTTCTATACAACATACAAAGGTATTTTTTAGCGAAGGATTGGTTTAAAATCCTACTTTTTTAAACCGTTTACATTTTAGCGATGCAACGGTGACGTCAATTACGAAATATTTTAAACCAAAGCTATATTATTTAAACCAGTCGGAGGCATATGGTTCAATAACGGTTGGCAGTTGACACTATAAGAGATTCGTATGTTCTGTTTTGTTTTGAGAATTTTTGTTTTATCTATGGTTGGTTCCAATAGAACTTTGGAAAAGTCAAAAAAATCCGACGGAAAAGGATCGTCAAGCAACGGCATGTCTGTTAGAATTAAGTTTATGGACAAAAAAAACAAAAAATATTATTTGGGAACAAATTTGCAAGGATTTGAAGGACAAAGGATTTAATGTCGATAGAGAGAAAACCAGACAAAAATTTGCCAATTTTCAAACTGGGTATATAAAATACAATGACAATATAAAAAAACAGGGCTGGTTCAATAAAAAAACCAACATATTATGAAGAATTAGATGATATATTTGGAGACAAGCATAAAGCCAATGCACTTCTTGTTATTAAAACAATTGAGTCAAAAAATTCGGAGATCCCCAGTTGCAGTACATTAAAACAACCTAATATCAGTATTAAAAACAGAACAGAAAAATAAACTGAAGGTAGATTTAACAGTTACAAGTCAATTAAACCACCTATAGAAAAGAACAAGGTCCTAAGAGAATTAGTGGATATTCAGAAACAAGGACAGCAGGATCGCAAAGAAGAATTTCAAAAAATTATTCAATGTTTTATTCAGTAAAATTTCTAATGTGTTCTTGTCTAAAAACCTCGGCAAATAAAATTGTAGAAGTTTCAGATTGCGATGTATGAAAATCACTCCAATTTTTAATCAAAGCCGCTGTCTTCCTGCATCTGATTAACAATCATTAAAAAATCGAAATCCATTTTTTTAAAATCAACTTCTTTCTCCTATCAATTTAGAAAATTTATTTAGTCACATCACATGATATGTGGCAGGTGACAGATTGCATTTTGAAAACAGCATTTTAGCCATCTATTAATTAATGACGTCAGTTTGAACACGGTTTAAAAAATGTTTTAAACCAATGTGGTGGCTAAAAAATGGCTTTAGATTAAAATAAGTAAGGAAGAAGCAATCACTTTTGCTAGATGAAACGCGATGGGTTTTACAAATGGCGGATGGTACTTATAACTTTGAAAATAAAAAATCTGAACAAATTGATACTATTAAGACGGCAATATTCTCGTGTACGATAGTCTATAACTGTTATTATTATTATTATTTATTTACAAATAGGTATACATTCTAATATACAGCACAGATAATATATTAATATAAACACAATTTGAAAAAATGAGGAGTAATCCCACTTAACTTTCCAAACACTCCTAGTAATTGTTTTATGTAGTATGTTGTATTATTTAAAAAATATACCTTTTTGATTAATAATTGACAGGACGCTAATATATAAGCATAATTTGAATTAATGGGAGAAAGATTACGATAAAAAACAACAAACAAACGCAATTAAAATATTTTTCCAATTTACGTTCAATTATTACTTTTATCTAAAACAACGATCCACATTTTGACAACGAACAGTGCATGTGTGTTGGTTAACAAAATTCAGGTGTATATATATTCATGGTTTTTTAATATTTATAAATATTAAAAAAACAATTATAAATCGCGCTGAGTATTCTAAAAATATTATTTTGGAATCGTTTTAATAAAATTTCTGTATATACAAAAGTTGAGACACTAGATATTGATTCAATAAATAAATTATTAACTAGTTTTAACTGTAAGTAAATAGGTCACAGAAAAATCCATAAATCTATATATTTTGTTGAATCGATAAATAAAGGAAATTTTCATGAATATTCTTAAATTTTTGAATGATGTGAAGAATTGAAAAAAAATATCTTTGATCATCATTTTTCCATCCGTATTTTGTTTATACGCTGTCAAGCAATTGCTATCAAAATTATCGCGAACTATGACCTATTTACCAAAACTTTTTTGAAAACAATATTTATATTCCTAATTAAGTTAATAATCCTTAAAAAAAATGCCGTTAAATTATGTTCCAGTATTTGTTAGTGTATCGAAAGAGCTGTACAGTGAATAAATGATAAAAAAAAGTGTTAATTTAAATTTATAGTAAAATAAATCTGGCAAAAATCACATTTAAGAAAATGATATTAGTTGATTATAATATTTAAAATGTTGTGATATACATATATGTGTCTAGATTACGCGGTCTGATAATGATTCGCCTTAATTCACATAATTATTTGATAAAAATTGATAACAACAATTTTATAAATTATTTCATGGCAAAGTATTTTCAAGTACACGCTTATCCCCTTTTCTAAATAACAATCATTTTTGATTTCAGATTAGTAATTTAAAATCTTCATGTCACGATAATACTTTTGATCTCTCTCTACCATCTCAGATAGAAATATTGCGTTTTATCAAACTTATATAAATTTGGATCAATAAGAATGAAAAAGATTTACGAAAGTTGTTGTACTGTTAAAGTGTTGTTTGTCATAACCGCAGCTTTGGTGCTAGTGCTCACTGGAATCTTGGTCTTAAGTTTTGTCGGTATACCTCTTATAATCGAACATAGTGTAGCTGCTGTAAGTATATTTTTTAGGTGGATACAAAAATAATTCATAAATAAATTTTTTCTGCAACAAAAAATCACTGGAAATATTAAATTTGTCCATCAGTTAATTGCTCTATATTAAAATTGAAATTGAGTTAAAAAAATAAATAGTTTCATAAAATAACGTTTGTATTGTTTCTTGTATTGTAAAATACTCTTGAATAAAATTTGAAATAAAAAATTTAATTCGATCGTAGACAAATTGTTGTGTGTAAAAAGCATATTTGTTGCACTCAGTTTTCGACTTTATCTCAAGCTGCAAACTTCATCCATCGTGCAACAAATATACACTTTTTACACTAGTTGGAACAAAAACGATATTCGCAAAAAATCATCGCATTTTTAGTTTTCCCTGTATAATTAGAGAAGGGCGAGATTCCCTGTAGATTTTTTTCGATCAATATAATGTTCTCCAAAATAGTTAACTTTTTGCCCATTTAATCGCCTTCGTATATGATTTAGAATATTGTAATGTTAGAGCATGATAAAAGAAACAGCCTGTATATATGACGATTATATGAGTATGATTTTTTTTCTAGTCCGTACAATTAAAAACAAATACAGATCAATGGCAAAGATTTATAGAACTTCCGATACCCATAATAACAAGTATTTACCTATTCAATATCACCAACGCGGACAAGATTGTAATAGGTGAAACTCCGATTATCGAAGAAATAGGACCATATGTTTATACGTAAGTCAACCCAAATATTACACGTATAATAACAAAAAAAACATGTTTTTTTTTTTAGACAGAAATTAAAAAAGAATATACTGAGAACGGAAAATGACGATAGTGTGTCCTATGAAAAAACTACAAAGATATCGTTCGATCAAAATCTTTCCGGTAATTACGATTTAAGTGATGTTGTGACCGTATTGAATCCAGCTTTATTAGTAAGTACCTAAATATAAAAAAAAATTCGAATGAAATTAAAATTAACAAAAAAATTGCAGGTTTTGACTCAAATAACTTCAATGGTGGAACAATTGGTCGTTCCAGGTTGTCTAGATAAAATCTTTACACCGGAATACAACAGCCTTTTTATCACGACCAAAGTACAAAATTTAATATTCGATGGATTTTTTTTCGCAGAATCTACAAGTCAAGTAGGCTACGCTTGCGAAATCATCCGAAAGCAAGTTATAGAAAAAACTAGACTTATGAAAAACATCCAACGAATTTATAACAGTAATGGTGATATGGTAGAAAAGCTCAGATTCTCTTATCTAGGATTTGTGAGTGTAATTTTTTTTTATAAAATACAAAATAATGAATAATATAATTTTTTTTAGAAAACTGAAACAACAGACGGTATTTATTCGGTAAATAGAGGCATTAATGACGTATCTCAATTAGGTAACATAATGAGGTGGAATAATTCAACCGAAATACCATATTATGGTCGATTGCAATCGAAAAACAATGAAACGTGCAAGAGAGTAAGAGGAACCGATTCGACTATATATCCGCCTCATGTTAGCAAGGATACGAGCTTCGAAATTTTCTCCACCGATATTTGCAGGTAATATTTTTAAATACTACTAATAAAACACCTGAAAATATATCAATTTTCTACTTATATGAATAACTTTTTGTTATTATTAATTATATTGTTACGGAAAAAATTTTAACAGCACTTATTTTAGGCCTAACTATTAGAAATCATACTATATATTATATGTATAATATAATATCTCTATGGGACCAACTAAAATTAGTTTTTTCGAAATTTGCAGTAAAAAAAAATGAATGTTTCTAATGATTTTCATCATTCTCCATTTTACTTTCACGGGGTCATCAAAGGGAAAGTAAGGTGAACGAGCAAAAAAAATAAAGATATCGATGGAAATATCCATTTTGAGGTCCCCCAATGTTATGTTTTATAGTTATAGTTATCATCACCTAAGTTACATACCGCATCTTTATTAATTAAGATTACAAGTTATCGTCGGGTCAATTTGTTATGACCCATGACCTATATTCCCTCACATGAAATTTGACATATAAGGGAGTGTTCAGATATGTAACACCCAAGAAGATTGAAACCCCTTCCAGCGTACGGTCTGTCTGTATGTAATCTTCCACGATAACTGCTGAACCGTTTGACCAATCAAGCTGAAATTTGGTACGCAGTTTCGGTGTGTGCTTGGAATGCGACCATTAGCTTTTGGTTTAAATTGATACAGAAGAAAGTCCTGAAGACCGACATTGATTAAATACAATTTTTTACTTTTTTTAAATTTTAAGGACAAACAATAAACTTTAGTGCAAAATTTTCTAGAGCATAAAATTCCCCACAACTTTTGTCTCAATCTTTTTCCAAAATTTCCAATAGTTGCGCCACTAGAGGGTGCGTAAAAAATGTGCATGTAGGTTTTCCCTAGTTTTTCATGATTTCGAGGACAAACAATACACTTTAGTGCAAAATTTTGTAATACAAAGTTTTAGAGCATAAAATTTCCTACAACTTTTGTCTTGAGCTTTTTCCAGAGTTTTCAATAGTTGCGCCACTGGAGGGCGCGTAAAAAATATGCATGTAGGTTTTCCCTAGTTTTTCATGATTTCGAGGACAAACAATACACTTTAGTGTAAAATTTTGTAATACAAAGTTTTAGAGCATAAAATTTCCTACAACTTTTGTCTTGAGCTTTTTCCAGAGTTTTCAATAGTTGCGCCACTGGAGGGCGCGTAAAAAATGTGCATGTATGTTTTCTCTAGTTTTTCTTGATTTTGACTTTAGTTAAAAATATTCTTGTGCAAAGTTGTAAAGCATCAAATTTTCTTTAACTTTTATGTTTAACTTTTTATCGAATACCTCCATAGTTTCGCCGCTAGATGGCGAGAAAAATACAAATTTATCTTCTACCATATATGTATATACTTAAAATGTATTAATTAAAATAAAACATCTTACATCGATAAAAATATTTATTAAAAATGTTCCAAGTACTCTTATCTTATTTTTAAAGTGTTTTTACTAGTAAAAAATATATAAAAATTGTGTCGGTATTCGAGTTAAAATATGAAAAACAAATTAATCCACACTTTTTCTTATCTGCGGAGAAAAATAGAAACAATTAAAACGTCAAAATATATTTATTATTAAAAAAATATACAATTATTAAAAAAAATATTACCAATATTTTTCTAACGATTTAACCATATCTTTGGGATTAGTATTAGGACCGTGCCTCTCAACGGGTATTCCATTTTTATCAATAATAAACTTAGTAAAATTCCATTTGATAAAATCGCCCAAAGTACCACCCTGTACGTGTTTTAAATATTTCCATAAAGGATGCGCGTCACCTCCGTTTACATTAATTTTTTCGAACATGTCGAACTTTACATTCTTATTTTGCATAAATTGACAAATTTCATCGTTGGTTCCGGGCTCTTGTCCAGCAAATTGATTACATGGAAAAGCGAGTATTCGCAATCCTTTAGATTCACCATATTCGTCGAATAATTCGACAAGTTCACCGTAGTTATTTTTCGTGTATCCACATTGCGACGCTACATTTACGATTATACATACGTGACCTTTGTATTTTTCGAGCGCCACTGGATTACCTTTAATATCGTTCGCCGTAAACTCGTAGATGGATTTGGCATTTTTATAACTGTCTGGACTTGACATTTTCGTTTTTTCACAGGCCCCGTCAACACTGTCAAACTTTTTATCACTAGGACAATACTCGGTATCTATTGATTCGGTTATGGTTACCTGAATGATTATGAAAAATACAAATTGAATCTGGTACAACATGACATGAATTTTCAATTATCGGCCGCGCCGCAAGTCGCGACACTCGAGTCGAGGTTATTGTTAAACATGCGCAGGCTGGTGTGACGTAGGTGGACACGTAGAGCCTATCAATTCTCAGAATAATCGAGCTATATAATCGTAACTTTATCACTTATGAAAATTATACGTTGTCATGTAATTTCGATTTTCTTCTTTCCAAATTGTTAATTTTTAAGTTTTTTATTAATGCTTTATTTTTCGTGCAATCGTTAAAATTACGAAATTAGATCATTGCAAATAAATATATTATTATTGCTTTAAAATCAACATATATATAGCATAGTTCAGTTTAATTAACAAAATCACAGCTTTTTTGTTTTTTGAAAAGAACATAAACCCTTTATAAAACTTCTCTGAAAGCGGTGTCGACAATAATTTATATATAATAGATTGTATTTTATCATTTTTTAAGTACATTTGAACGAACCCTTATAAAAATTAATTGTCATTGAAATTTGGATAATGAAGTAAAAAAAATGATGAACAACAAATAAAATCCGGTTTTTTTATTTAAATTTCGAAATATTACTACGCCCATGAACCAATAACGACGCTAATGCATTTTTATGAGTCCTAATCAAAACAAAATATGCTTTTCGAGTCGAGATGTTGTGAACATCGACTTTACATTGAATACCTCCTAACCTTTCCTATATATTTATGGTACTTACCTATATTTAAATTATGGAATGCAAACTATTTACTATTTGAACTTTATTGTTAAAAAATATATAATATAACAAAAAAACTTTGCATAGGTACTACACGTAATTGTAAGTGTAAAAGAATATACCTAAATCTAATATTTTGATAACAATAACAAATAAATAACTACCAATACTTATCGAGTGACTTGATTAAATCCTTGGGATTGGTACTAGGACCGTGTCTTTCTACCGGTTGTCCATTTTTATCGACGATAAACTTGGTGAAATTCCACTTAATAAAATCACCCAAAGTACCGCCCTGTTTATACTTTAGGTAATTCCATAAAGGGTGGGCATCGTTACCATTGACGTTGACCTTTTGGAAAACGTCGAATTTAACATTTTTGCTCTGTACAAATTCACAAATGGTCGAATTATCTCCGGGCTCCTCATTAGCAAATTGATTACAGGGGAAGGCTAAAATCCGCAGCCCCTTCGATTCTCCATATTCATCGAACAGTTCATTCAACTCCGCGTAATTGTTTTTGGTGTAGCCGCATTGGGAGGCGACATTTACGATGATACAAACGTGTCCTCGGTATTTTTCTAATAAAACTTCCTCTCCTTTAATATCTATTGTCGTAAATTCGTAGATCGAATTCGCTTCTTTGTAATTCAACATGTTTATTTTATTATTCATCGATTTCAGGAGAGATAACGATAGCGCACGACAAGCGAACGTTGCCTTACTGATTGTCCGGCGGCACAACAAAATCATTTATATTTCACAAAAAATATTGATAAACGATCAACTAGGAGGTAACTTTTATTTCAACGATAAATTATTATAAGATTGGATAATAGAACAATACATTTTTATCGTCGGTCGGTAAATCGAAATCGAATCGAACAGCTGACTTGACGTCAAACTTAGAGATGTTACAGTTCCACTGGACCTATTCCTTTGGAACAGGTCTGTTCCACGTACCTACTTATCTTATTACCATATCAAATGGAAAAGTTCATCCGGAACATTCTATATAAAAAATAACACAAAACAAAAAAATTCACTTCATCGCCGTTTGACAGGTACAGTTCGCGGGCCATACTAAATCCCTAAAAACATGTACTTGTATATATTTTTAAGTCGTTTATTACTCATTTTAAAAGCCCATTTATAATTAAATGAAAACGTATTGATAATAAAATTTCAATAAATAACGATGTCTCAAAGAAAGGTTTCAATATATGGCAATGTGTCTCGTTGGTGAATTTGCAGTTTCGATTTTTAAATTAATGTTATATTCATAATAAACAAAAGTTGAAAAAAACTTATTATGAATGTATAGAAATACGAAACTTTGCTAAAGCACATATAATTATTAAGAAAACAAATGCTCCCAATAGTTTACATATTTTTTTTGGAAATGTTTAAAAATTTCTGAGAAATTTGGAAAGAGTCTTGTATTTAAAATAAAAATAATATGAATTATTTTCTACTTTTTAATATTTATATAAAAGAGAACAAAACACCAAAAACATATTAATAAACAACGTTTCAAAGTATAAAAATAAAACTCGGTTAAAGATCTACCAATAATTTTCAAGATTTTCAACTAATTTTAACGGTTTCATTGAAGCACCAAATCTCTCGACAACTTTTCCTTCTTTATCAATAATAAATTTGGTGAAATTCCAATCGATTTTCTCTCCCTTTGATCCGTTTATTTTACTTGTCAAAAATTTCCATAAAGGATGCGCGTTTTCTCCATTTACATCAATTTTCTCAAACATGTCGAATTTGACGTTTCGTTTTTCGGAAAATTGACAGATCTTTTCATTATCGTCTGGTTCCTGCTTCCCTAAAATTATAGAAAAGTTATGTTTTACTTTCTTCAAAAAAAATAATTAATTAAAAAATATCACAATTTATTTCTATTTACCAAATTGATTGCAAGGAAAAGCTAAAATCTTCAGTCCCTTCTCATCCGAATACTTATCGAATACTTCAACAAATTGTTCGTAGTTACTTTTAGTATGTCCACATTTAGAAGCAACGTTTACAATAATACAAACATGACCTTTATACTTGTCTAAAGAGACTTCGTTCCCTTTTATATCTTTAGCAATGAATTCGTAGATAGTTTCAGCATTTTTCCATTTATCATCGGAATTATCGATTTCAGGATCAACTTTTTCTTTTATAGGAGTTTTTTTATCTACACCAACACCAGCTTTCTTAGTTTTGTTGGTTTTTGCTGGCGGTGCTTCGGCCACATTTTCGGTAGCTTCCCTTTTGGCTTTAGTTTTCTTCAACGTTTTCGGTTCAACTGGATTTTTAGTTCCATTACTGGCACTTCTTGTTACAGGCATTTTCAAAGTAAATTTTCAGTTTATGAATACAGTTAATTCAATTTCATAACAACGATACGACTCTGTTCTGTACAAAAAATTAATAATTTTGCCGCGAACTTAAGTTCATTGACAATTAACCTTACTTAATCTTTTCTTTTTCTTTTTTCGTTACTCTAATTGTGCAAGTATTTAGACAGCTGTTTTGATTGATTTCGAAAATTTTGATTTTCTTCTTCTTTTTTAGTATTCACATAATAATCTATACCGTTATACAGACAACGTCTATACTGAATGATATTGATTTCTTTTCTCAATTTAGGTCCGTAAAATTGGATTACATGGGTGATGATACATATAAAGGAATCAAAGGATACCGTTTCGAACCAAGAAACATTACTTTTTTTCCAGCCATGTCGAATCCAGAATATGATTGTTACTGTACTCAAAGGACGTTGGATAAAAATGGAGAATCATCTTGTTATTTAGATGGTGTTTTAGATGTATATGATTGTTTTGGTAAGTTCGTTGAATTTAATTTGAAATCATAACAAAAATGAAATACTGAAATGAGCATTGTAAATAATACTATTCATTTGTTTTCGATTTAATTATATTAAAATTTCTGTGGAACATTAAAAGCTGAATTCGGCTTGAAAAATTTGGAACGTGAGTATTTGAAGTATGGAGGGTATAGAAGGAGGCACATCTCAACGTTATAAAAAGTGGCCCGATTTTGGAAGCCAGTTGGTGGCGCTGTTGATGACAGTTTAAGCGAGTTTTGACATTTCCTTTGACTTTTTTTCAAATAATAATTTTAATTCATTACGTAAACTTTTAAAAGATATGTATTTTATAAAAATTGGGTGGCTCATTAAATAAAAAACGTTATTTGAGATTATGGATCTAATCAATCTACAAACAGTTTTTCAACATACAATCGTCAGCGCCACGTCGGTTATTTTATGTACCATTAGTTGCGTATAAAATGTTGACCACATTTTAAACGTGTTGTCCATTAGAGATTGTCCTCCTTCTATACGCTCCATAGATAGGACGTTGGCGATATAGGAGTATTACATATTAGCCTTGAACGAATGGGTAATTTCTAAAATTATCCACACTTTAACGTGTGGCTAATCACAATGTAAAAAAAACTGTATATCACTGTGACTAGCCACACGTTAACCTGTGGATAATTTTAGAAATTACCCGCACGTGAAATGTGATTCGCTTAAATAATAAATTTGAACATATTAAGCATGAGCTCTTTGGATATGGTGCCCGCTAGTGGTGCAATGGGTCCGGGGGTCGAATCACACATGGCCCTTTTATATTTTTTTTTAAACACAGGTTAGATTTAGATAGTAAGAATTCTTTTAATATATTTATTTAAATATACAGGCTAGATTTAGATAGTAAAGACTTATTTTGATAAAATAAATATTTTTTAAGTCAGATAAACAAGTTTAATATTTTAACGTGTGGAGAATTTCTGATATTATCCACACGTTAACGTGTGTGTAGTCTCGGCCTATATATATCGCCAGTACCCGAACGGCTAGATCAACGACGGGGCAAAACGAGTGAAAAGAGTAACCAAGCCGAACTCAATTAATCTTTTTTTTTTAATGATATGTCAAATGAATTATTATGTGTAATAATGTAACTTTGGTAAAAAAAGGGAAAGTTACATAGATAGTTATATAGTTTTCGTATAGTAATTCGTAATGTATTATATTTTTAGGGGCCCCTCTGTTATTATCATTTCCTCACTTTCTTTACGCCGACAAACAGTATTTAAATGGAGTTAAAAACTTGACCGAACCGGATAAATCAGTTCATGGAATTTATTTATTAATAGAACCGGTACGTTGTCATTATTTTTCCACTAAATTGGTTTTTGAGTTTATCACAGTTATTTTTTATTTTTATTTATATAGAACACAGGAACTCCTCTACAGGGTAGAAAAAGAGTTCAACTAAATGTAGTTTTAAGGCCAATAAAACATATGTCTATAGCAGCAAATTTGCCAAACACGGTATTACCACTTTTATGGCTCGACGAGGTAGGAAAAATACTTTAAATAAGATTTTTTTTTTATGTTAATTATTTTCAGAGTGCCGATTTGACCGAAGATCTTATAAATATGCTGAACAAACAATTTTTTAAGGTAGTAAAAATAGCAAATGGATTAAAATACGGACTGATCGCTGTGTCCGGAGCAGCTGTATTAGTCACTGGTAGTATTTTATTTAGGAGAGCGTTTCTTAAGTAGTAAATTATTATATTTTATTTTTTAAATAAAAATAAAACAAAAATCTACTTTTCTATATTTCTTCTTTTTACTTTTTCTTCTTCAGGTTCAAGTATCAAAGAAATAAAATATAAACTAACAGGGCCAGAGCAGAATGGATACTTTTTTTGGAATCTACGACCGGTTTGAACCTAACCCCTGTACAATTTTTTATTCGATTCTAAATTTTGAAAAACATTGAAGATTTTTGAAGGCTATATATAACCTTGCCCTTTTTTTCGGGTCAGAAATTTTTTTAATCCGATTGAAATGATTTTTTTTAACAGATGCACAGATGATTCTGACTCAGAATTGCTATTGGTTTCCTTCAAATTTTCTTTTTTTTTAACCATTTTTTATCGAATTGAATAGAAGTTGCGCTTAACACCTTTTTCCCCTATTAAAATTCAATTATGTCAGAAACTAAAAGAGCCAAAGCAGAATAGATACTTTTTTTTGGAATCTACGACCCTCAAACCACCCCTGTAAAATTTTTTATTCGATTCTAAATTTTGAAAAATATTGGAAGATTTTTGAAGGCTATAACCTTGCCCTTTTTTCGGGTCAGAAATTTTTTTAATCCGATTGAAATGAATTTTTTTTTAAAGATGCACAAAGATGATTCGGACTCGGTTTCCTTCAAATTTTCTTTTTTTTACCATTTTTTTTGAATTAAGTACAAGTTGCGCTCACACCTTTTTTTCCTATTAAATTCTCCTTTATACAATGATAATATTTGTACAAAATCGATGTCTAATTTTCCATTATATTTATTTTAACATATACAATATACTAATTTTATATATATATAAATATAAATAAATAATTTTCTCATTTAGTAAATATTATTTAATTAATTTGAATTATATTTGTCGATATTGTATTGCGTTTTCCACGAAATATAAACATTCCAAAATAGAGCTATACTTTGTCCAAATAAAAGTTGATAATTTACCGGTACGAAACTAAAATTAATTAATTGTACTGCAGGCCACAATTTTAAACTAGTACTAAGGATATCAATATATTTAGTCAGGATCTGTTCTTTAATAAAATTAATATCGTGACCATGGAGCGTGTTAATTGTTGTTAATAATCCGACGTGGAAAAAAGGAACGAATAAAAATTGATCTATAAGAACTTTTTTTATAGCCACTGATGTACCCATAACGCCGATTTTTTTACCGAGCAATATATACCATACAGAGACTAGAGGACCCTAAAAAAAAAATAAAACGTTAATAATATTTATCCACAATCACTTTATAATTTAAGTTTGATCCACACTTAATTAACCGTATAAAGTACCTCTTTATTCACTAGTGGAATAATGAAATTACTTTATTCCACTAGTGGACCATTCAACACCTGCCGATATTTTTGTACGTCATTTCAATGATTTTTGAGGAGGTGAAATTTTTGCTATCTAATAACACTTATACAATAAATATAATTATAATAGTGTATACTTACAGTGAAAATTGTACCAGTAGTAAAAAAAATGACGGTTCTTTTGACGTTATAATCTCGCCAGCATTTTTGTTCTATAACTGTTTGAGCAATTAAATCACTAGCGCCGTATAAACAACCAGTTTGTATTGATTGTATTAGAACTGGATATTTTTGTAATTTTTTTTTGTATGATTTTATAGGGTATTGTAATAATTTAGAAATAATATTTCTACTAGCACTGTTCATTATGATTTATTTTTAATAACTGGAAAGATACGTATCTTAATGGTGTTTTTATGTAATTATTTTATTAGATAAATATATTGTGTGTGCGATTATTTTTTATCAAGATCGATTCATTCAAAGAGCATGAATATCCATATACTTATATAACTATATATATACATATATAGTATATAATTGTCACTATTTATTTTTTATTCTGTCTTTTATTCAAAAGTAGGATAAAATATGGAAAATTAGTAAAAAGTAGGAAAATTACGGAAAAACTGGCAAAATAGAGAAATAAATCGGTCAAGTGCGTGTCGAATTTCGCACATTTAGGGTTCCGTACCAAATGCATGTAGAATACAAGCCAGCTGTGCAGACAGGATTCGTAAAGGACTTTTTAAAATTTTAATCGAACTAAGGAAGTCAAAATATACATGGTAAAAAGATTTAAAGAAGTGAAAAGAAAAATAACCTGCCGCATTTGTGTTCGATGAAGAAAAAAAAATTATGAATCCGCATATATACTATAATGAAATCATTTTGAATGAGTTATAGGAGTTAATTTATTATTATTAGTATTATTATTATAAATTTATTGGGTACATAAGTAAAAATTCAAATTCTGGTATAATCAACAAATTTTTGTTACGAAAAGAAGGTCTTATGAAATTTAATAGATATAAAATTTTTATTATATTTGGAAAAGTAGTAAATATTTAAATATAAAAATTAAAATCATTCAGTATAAAAGATGTTGGATAAGATTGAAAAATCAAATTATAATTTTTGTTGGGGGGTTTTAAAAAAAGAATAGAAAGTCGAGATTAATTAGAGACGGGAAAATAATAAAAAAATCATAATTTTTATATAAGATTTGTAAAAGATTTTAAATTTTGGATTTTTAATACAAAAAACCCTGAAATATGTAAAATTTATCTATTTCCAAGTAATAAAGACAAAAAAAGATATATAAAATAAAAAATCCATATTTATTAATAAATTGGTATTTGTTGGTAAAATATACGTAACAATAAACATTATCACAAAATTTCAACTTGATAGGTCAATGGAAAGTTAAAAAATACTTCGGAACAAAATTTTGTAAAAAATGCTGACTTTGGCGGCTTCTCAAGCCTACGTTTTACAATATTTTTTAAAACAAAAAATATGGCTTCAATCTACCCAATGAGCTCTATTCAACGATACCTCACTTGATGGGGTAAGCCAAATTTTTTTTCAACGCCCCCCTTTAGCTGTATAGGAGCCCCCCTTAAAAACAATTAAGAATATTTTTACAAGTTATATGGATTTGGGTCAACAAGTCGCATATACTGTGAAAATTTGAAGACTCTAGCTTCAACGGTTTAGGAGCTAAGACCGGTGTGACAGAGGGACGGACGGACGGACGAACACGCGAGTGAGAGCAATAGGGTTCCGTTTCGACCCTTTGGGGTATGGAACCCTAAAAAATAGCGAAAAATATGAAGAAATACTTTAAAATAGAGAAAATATGAAAAAAAGGAGAAAAATAGGGAAAATATAGTAAAAATTAAGACAAAACGGGGTAAAATGGTGAAAAGTAAATTAATTTGATGAAAAATAGGCAAAATAGGACAAAACGGGGAAAACAGAAAAATATTGAAAAATAGAGTAAATAAGGGTAAAATGGGAAAATTGAAAAAAAGGGAAGAATAGGAAATAATGGGACAAAATTGGAAAAAAATGGGAAAAAATCGAAAAAATATGAAAAACAGATAAACATGGAGAGAAATAGGGAAAAATTGGGAAAAGGTTAAAATATGGAAAAAATGAGCAAAATGGAGAAAAATAGGGAAGAGTAGGACGAAATGGAGGCAAATTGGGAAAAAAAGTAATAAGAAAATATGGAAAAATGTGGGAACAAATGGAAACGAATGTGACAAAATAGTGAAACAGAGTAAAACAGGGTAAAATAGGGACAAATTGAAAAAAAAACATTCAAGATGAGAACTTTGAAAAAAAATAATGCAAAATAAAAAAAAATAGGAAAAACTGGAAAAATGGGAAAAAATCAAGTAAAGCATGGTCGTACATGTATTCATCTAGTATTTAGTATAAAACTGTTTCATTTTTCGACACACGTGACTTGCTTTGTTGCCATTTAGAGAATTACCCAACGAAAATATTTATCAGAAGAACGCATTTCTACTTTTTCCAAATTTATCTAGAGAAAAGGTTGATAGTCGTATCACTGTTACTAAAAATATTTCTAAAAAAATACCATAAACGCGCTCTTAACAATTAAATACAGAATCGATTGGTGAAAACCGCAGCTTCCTATCATTAATATTAACGGAGCGCCCGTCCAAAAACTATTTCAGGCAAGATAACAATTTGTATTGGCACCTCTTAATAGGGGTATTTTTTTCTTTCCTACAAACGATACGAAATAATAATAATTTAATTTTTTACGAAAATTATAATTCTTTACCCTCGTAAACATTGTAAATAATAAATGAATTTTATCTCGATTCATAAATTATTAATTACTTTGAATTCTGATAGCGGCGCCACTATCCAGATATAAAATGTTGCAATGTAAGAGTTTGGTAGTCCCTAACTTTTAAAGTTTATTTTTTATTATTAACGGATGAAAAAATTTGTACGTGGTGGTAAAGATCTGATCTATGTTCCTTATCCCTCAATTTTTCGAAATTTGGATACGTCAGTATGAAGTTCAGTTCATAATTCATAATCGTAGATTATAATAACACGGATCAAGCTTTGCGATATTCGTTGGTCAAATTTAACATCGTTTTTAGTTCAGATTAAAGGTTTTATAATGGTAGCGAAATATTTTTTTGGTATAAATATTAAAATAAATTATTTATTGAGAATTATTTACAAATTTTATAGAAAAAAAAAATTAGAAACAAATAGAAAATAATACAGATCTTTAAAAGACTTAAAGTTAGTTTTAATATTTTTCTACAAAGATTATTAATTAATTTTGGTGCCACAATATCTTTTTCTTTTTCTAATTAAGATATTTTTTTGGCCATGTTAAAAGTGATATTTTATTCCACTATTGATTTCTGCATTCTACAAGTGCTTAAGTTTTTCTCTTAATCATTAAATCAAACTGAAATTTATATTAAAAGCGATTTTATTATAAAATACGACTTTTAACACTTGTATTATTTTATTTTGTATCACATATGTATTAGACGAATCCTATATAAGCAAAATTTAGTATTTGGCAAAAAAAGTTATTTTCAAGATTAAACAAAAAGTGAAAGAAATTAAAAAATATAATATATAAAAATTACGTATTTTATAAATTCCAAACTTTTTATTCGTTTTGTTTTTTTATCACTATTATTTGTGAACAAGAAAATTTTAAATGGTAACATCATTTTTGAAAATTTTTTCCTGAAAAATTGCTAAAGATGACTTATACCGAGTTTTACGATTAGGGGATTCACATAAATATACCTGCACAATTATTTATAATAAAGAAAATGAAAATGTACAAAAACGTTCCATTTTAATTCCTTCAAATAAAAGAATTATGTTTCAAAAACAAATCGAAATATATAATTATTTACATATAAATTAAGTTCTTAAATTGTAACGTTAAATAATTATTATTTATATCTATACATAATTTTTTTTTCGATTTTTTATAACGTTAAATAGGTAACTACAATAAAAAAAATACAACGAAAACCATAATAATTTTAGTACCTTCCATTTCGACTATCTGAATATTTCGTTGATAGTTTACTAACTGAGTATCTATCACTGTATCTATCATCTCCGTATTTATCTTCAGCCTTATAATGAATTTCCGGCGTACCGATGGTCTTTTGCCAATGATGAGTCCAATATAATTCGTCTGGATTGATTTCGTCGGGTCGTTTGAAGTCTTTGCAGATCACCACGCAATAAATGAGGCTTCCGATTAATGTAAGAAAACCGAAAATTAGGAAAATTATTCCTAATACCCTAAAAAAAAAACAAAGTAGGCAAAAATGTCAAAAGTTAGCAAGAACATTTAAAATAGAAAAATAGATAATGTTTTAATAAAAGTTGATAGATAAAAGAGTTATAGGAAAAAATCTAGTTTTGACAATTTTTTTTTAGACTAATTTGGGGTCAAGGAACACGAAAATGTTAAAAAAGCTTGGCAGTCTCAGCTGTCGTTCATGCTAAAATTTGCTGTGTAAAACTGACTGCAAACTGGCCAATCAGGAGTCTACAGATGTGCCAACTTAAATACAAAACGCTCCTCCTGGTCAGTGTTGCCAGAGTGGTACTATAGTACCACATGTGGTACTCTTGGTCGTCAAAAAGTACGGTGGTACTTCTTTGATAAATGTGGTACCCAAATTAGTTTATAAAAAAAAATCGGCTGTGTCACCCTAGGACTTTCCCGGCTCAACCGTAGAGAATATGTTATTTATTATTATTATTTTAATTACAAAATACTAAGCATTACATTGATTTATGGAACACATTAAAAATAGCGAGCTGATGGTGAATTAATATTTCAATGTTGGTAATGACATAAGCTGCGCATGCGCACGTTATATATCATACTGCTACAATTAGGATCTCCTAAAATCATGTGTGAAAACTATTGAGAATTCGGGAAAAATTTTCATACAATAGTTGTAGGGAATTTTAAATGTGTATTTTTCTCGCCATCTAGCGGCGAAACTATGAGGAATTCAATAAAAAGTTAAAAATAAAAGTTAAAGAAAATTTGATGCTTTACAACTTTGCACAAGAAAATTTTGCACTAAATGCATTGTTTGTCCTCAAAATCAAAAAAAAACTAGAGAAAACCTACATACAAATTTTTACGCGCCCTCTAGTGGCGAAACTATTGGAAATTCTGGAAAAAGTTTGAAACAAAAGTTATAGAGAATCCCATTCTCTAAAACTTTGTACAATAACATTTTGCACTAAAGTGTATTGTTTGTCCTCAAAATCAAGAAAAACTATAGAAAACATACATGCACATTTTTTACGCGCCCTCTAGTGGCGCAACTATTGGAAATTTTGGAAAAGGCTTAAGACAAAAATTGTAGGTAATTTTATTTTCTAAAACTTTGTACTACAACATTTTGAACTAAAATGTATTGTTTGTCCTTAAAATTTAAATAAAGCAAAAAACTGTTACATGTATATTTAACCAATGTCGGTCTTGAGGATCCTCCACTGTACCAATTTAAACCAAAAACTAATGGTCGCATTCTAGGCACACACCGACCCTCCATACCAAATTTCAGCTTGATTGGTCAAACGGTTCGGCAGTTATCGTGGAAGATTACACACAGACACACAGACAGACCTCAAAATGGATATTTCCATCGATATCTCAAATTTTTTTTTGCTCGTTCACCTTACTTTCCCTTTGATGGGTCCGGGAAAGTAAAATTGTCAAAATGTGAAGAGTTGCCGTAAATTAGATTTTTACCGATTTGCAAAATCTTAACAAGTTTGGTTAAATCTAATATGTAAAAAAAAATATTAAACTTACCATACATAAATCGGTTCGACAAATTGAATAACTATGACGAATCCTAAAGTAACGAGGATGATTCCCAAATTGAGAAGTAACATCAAACAGCACATCCCTTTGACGTTAGGACAAAAGGGATTCGGAGCGGCCATAGCGTCTATACGCATTCCACCTTTTCTGGATCCTCTCGATTTCATCGTACTCGCTACAGAAGGGGCGGCGCCGCTCCTGAACGACATGTGGCTCGGTACGCGCGCCCGAGAATTTCGACTAAAATTTTAAATAAATGTAACATAAATTTTACCAATTTTTATTTTATTTAATCTTAAAATTTTAACTAGATAAAATATAAATTACAGGGTTCAGAATCTGGAAATGAATTTAAATTTTCCAACTTTTTTAGAGTTTTCCTTGCCTAACAGTTTTTTCCATAAACTAAATATTTTTAATAGAATTTGAGGCAATCAATGATATTTCTTTTAGAGTTTGTGGACTTGAAGCTTAATAAAAGTCTATAAAAATAAATAAAAATTTACACAATTCAAAGTAAAAATTGGAAAAATTAATATACAATTTAATTTTTCGCATTAAGTTTTGGATGTTTTCTGATAATAATCTGAAATTTTGGGATTTTTTAAAATTAATAATTGTTCAAAATATAATTTGTTTTCCAATTTGAAATTCGAATTTTTTTTAAACTTTTTAGATTTTTATATTTCAAAATATTTGAATTCCATTGTGATTTAAAAAAAAAACACCAAATTTAGATTTTTTTCTTGAAAATTGTGGTGAAATTAATTTTTTCCTCGTAACATTGTTACTTATAGAAAAATTCCTATTTAAATTTTGCACCAATTCACACATCTTCGCAATATCTCTCGAGACGAAATAGAAAGTATTATGGTTTTATAATCAACCAAAAAATTACTGTTATTATCCCATTGTTATATAACGAATAGACGTCGGGGAGTCTCGATTCATAAGAATGTAACTTCTGATGTGAATCAGTTAGTTCTCTTCTCATTAGAAGAAAGAAAAAAAAACTCACTTACGTATCTTGGTTTCTTGTTACATTTTTTTAATTAGGTTTAATTGTCGAAGAAAATAAGACTGGTCTGAATAAAACGATATATTTTTTACGAATTGTCATTTATGAAACACTCATTAAAAAACACAAATAGTTAAAAAAATATTATTTCTTTACTTTTAATCTCTTGATCTGTATCATTTTTTTTTACAATCTTTGAATTTTAATATATTTTTAAATTTAAATTATAATCTGTGTTTATTCTCTACTGCAAATATTTTACATAAAATAAATGTTTGGTCCTACCTTTTTTTTTCAAATATTAAAACAATCGTTATTTTTTTAAATAAATTTAATGATTTAACAAGACTAAAACTCTTGAGCTAAAGCTTCCAACACATTAAATTAATGATAAATTCAAACTGTACAGGAAAATTATAAAATAAAGTAAATATTTAAGAGTATAAAATGATAAAAATCAATTAAAACCTTTAAATTGCTGCAAATATTAAGATTAAGTAAATTATCATAAAAAAAAATATTTTTCTAATAATAGAGCATACACATAGATAAATCAATCAAATATTCATTAGAAAATTAATACAAAAAATAACATCTTTTACAATATAAAATCAATTCGTACCTTATTTCGGACGGGGCCTTATAAGCGCCGCTGGTGACGTAAATATCCGAGCCGTTGGTGTCATAACCACTTCCTCTACTCAAGGCCGAAGATGCTCGTATGGGCGTACCCGTACCTGTACCGTTGTGCCCATTTTGGTAACTGTTTTTTTGGTGGTTGTGGTACCTGCGACCGTTGCGCTCGTTTACTATCGTATATGGCTAAAACAAATATATGACAAATTGTTATCATTTCGAATTTTTATCAAATGTGGGGGGGGGGGGGCAAATTGTACCCATATTTAAATTAAAAAAAATATTAAGTTTGGATTTAATTTAGATTTATGTTAAAATAGTAGTTTAATTAATTTTTAATGGCACCGATACGGATTTCTTTTATCTATATCTAAAAAAAATTGAAAAATTTGAAAAAAAAATTATTTATCAATACAAATATTTTCAGAGTTTTTTTTATGGGTTCACCCTTAATAAATTATTTTATTTATTTATTTTTATATTAACAATCCATTATTAATATTATAGCAATCCATTAGTTTTTTATTAATATTTAATATTTAAACATCTAAAGCTGTATAAAAATTTTTTTTACACCGCGGAGAGTGAAACTAGTACATTAGTCCCGCATTTGCGGGACTAAAGTGTCACTTTTACTATCTTGGGACTAATTTTTTTTAGTCCAGCAAATGAAAAACAATTGAAACCAGAACTGTCAAATATTTCCACAAAGAAGTAGAGGAAACAATTTTCGGTAATATAGTTTAACATCTACATATAAATTTTATTATTAATTTTATTTAAAGTGATTTATAAATATTTTCAGTGAAAATGGAATAAAAATAGGGAGAGACCATAACTATATTTTTTCTCATTTTGGTCTCTCCCTTTTCTCAAGGTCCCAATTTTTGATTAAAAATGTAGAAAAAAATTCCCATTTATAGAATTTTTTATTCTCTTTTTAACGGTATTAAATTGATTTTAATATATTTTTTTATTAAACAAAAAACTTAGATAAATGTAGATTTTGATAAATAATTTTTTGTTTAACCCCTGTAACGAAAAAACTATCGATACTATTAAAACGCGTTGAATGTTGATAGAAAGAGACAAAAATATTCTATATATGTGAATTTTATCAACATTTTAGATAAAATATTGTGGTTGTGAAAATAGGGAGAGACCATAACTATATTTTTTCTCATTTTGGTCTCTCCCTTTTCTCAAGGTCACAATTTTTGATTAAAAATTTTGAAAAAATTCGCATTTATAGAATTTTTTATTCTCTTTTTAATGATATTAAATAGATTTTAATATATTTTTTAATTAAACAAAATAATTTAGATAATTGTAGAATTTAATAAATTATTTTTTGTTTAACCCCTGTAACGAAAAAACTATCGATACTATTAAAACGTGTTGAATGTTGATAGAAAGAGAAAAAAATGTTCTATATAAGATAATTTTATCAAAATTTTAGATAAAATATTGTGGTTGTTAATAATATTTATCTTGGACAATAATATTTGATTTGATATTATAGATAGGTACCTACCCATAATTTCTAGAAACATTAAAGGATTCCTTTCATTTGTGTTAATCACGAATTGCTGAATGCCGGTGGTACTTAAACTTATGGAATGATTTTTCTATTCAAACAAATTATCAGTTGTACTGATGTGCAATAAACATTTATTTATGTAGGTAAATAGGTACTTACTCATGTCGTACTTGAAAACGTAAACATCGAAACCTTGTCACTGACTGACTATATAGTTTCTCTTTTCTATAAGTATCATAAAGTACGTTGACAAAGGGCGACTCGTCAAAAAAGGTATAAAGAATATATATAGATACAGTAAAAGTTCAAAAAATGCAACTAACTTCAACTTAAAAAAAAAAAAATTTGAAATTTGTTTTCACGGCGAATATCAGAATATCAGAAAAGTCAAGAATCTAAAATTAATTTTAATTAAACAGGGTGCTCCAGGAAAATGATATGGATTATGAGTTATGTTTTTTTTTAATAATGTATTATTTCAATCACCCCTATGTACAGGGTGTCCCAAATTGGTGTGTTTTGCAGGGTATCTCGTAAACTAGAAGAGATAGAAAAAAAGCAGTTAAGATGTTATGACTTATTTTTTAGTGAAAGTAACGATAGCCTAATTAAATCTTTAGTAGGTCCCTGCATTTGGAAGTTACAGGGCGATTATTGGAAACTGTCGAAAACTGCAAGGTTCTATAACTTCTTAATTAAGAAAAATATAAAATAACTTTATAGATATAATATTGGAGAGTTCAGTGACGCACAAGATTTTTTTTAGGGGGTCTCACTAAGGAAATATAATGCAAATGGGACACCCTATATATTTCGACGTTTTTTGTTTCGTTTTTTAATTCCTCATTCACCTGATATGACATATTACATATTTATTTTCAGTGGTTCGAGCTACAGTGCAAATAAACCATTTATCAATGTTATCAGGTGAAAGACCCTTAAAAAATTGAACACTCAGTAACGAAATTTAACATTTTATTATCAGGATAGTGAAAATTAAAGCCAAGGCACATTCTCAATTTTGTAAAATCAGCAAGAAAAAGGTGCCAATAATTATTACAACAAAATGGAGAGCATTTTTAATATATAATGTAATTTTCAAATTCTACTAATATTAGAGGTAGATTATATTTATTACAAGCTTTATTGTTATTTCGTAAGTTTATTGTTTTAATTTTTTTAATATATTTTTTTTATTAATTATAATTTTGATAAATAAAATTTTTACACATCAGTATCCTAATAATGAAATGTTGAATTTCGTTACTGAGTGTTCAATTTTTTAAGGGTCTTTCACCTGATAACATTGATAAATGGTTTATTTGCCTAACATAACCACTGAAAAATAAATAAATATGTAATATATCATATCAGGTGAATGAGAAATAACAAACGAAACAAAAAACGTCAAAATATATAGGGTGTCCCATTTAAAAAAATATAAGTTTGCATTATATTTCCTTAGTGAGACCCCCTAAAAAAAATTCTTGTGCGTCACTGAACTGTCCAATATTATATCTATCAAAAGTTCATATAAAGTTATTTTATATTTTTCTTAATTAAGAAGTTATAGAACCTTGTAATTTTCGACAGTTTCCAATAATCGCCCTGTATCTTCCAAATGCAGGGACCTACTAAAGATTTAATTAGGCTATCGTTACTTTCACAAAAAAATAAGTCATAACATCTTAACTGCTTTTTTTCTATCTCTTCTAGTTTACGAGATACCCTGCAAAACACAATAATTTGGGACACCGTGTACATTTCTTATTTTTTCTATAATGTAATAAAATTTACAGAAGTTAGAAACTTGTATAAACGATAAAATATTCTGCAGGCTGTATAAAGAAAAATGATTCAATTGAACAAAAATAAATTTTTTTAAATAAATAAAATCATATTCCTAATTTATATAGATACGGGACGCTAATGGATTGCTTGTATTGCCAAATCCGGCGCATTGACATTTTTTGGCCTTTAAAATACAAGACGTGCATGATTAAATAAAATTTCAAGTACAAATATGCTGCCAATAAGGTGAGTACTGATTGATGATAATAATCAATTTTATTTGTTTTTGATTCTGGGGATTATCCAAATTTAAAGTTAAATTTTGAAGAAGAAAAAAACCGGTTAAACCATTATAATCGAAGGTATTGTCTCATGGTTTTGTTATCTGCGAATAAAATTACATCAAGCACTGGTTTACAAATTGTTAATTTCCAATTTGATTTGCATTCTTTGTTGAATTGTATATAAAGTATAAAGAAGTTAAGGTCGTTTTAAACGATTTTTCGTTCCCAGGAAGTAACTGCTTCATGGATATATAAACAACTTTGTCTAATCGGGGGGGTACAGTTACAAATTAAATGTTCAGGCCCGGTTGTAGAGAATTTTTTTTTTTTTAGTTAAAAAAAGGGAATTTGCTAAATATTACCAGAAATTAGCAATTCTTGAATTTATTAAATATTCTATAGACTTTTTTTAAATGTTTGAAAGAAATATTTCACAAACTCGTAATAAAAATATTGAAAATAAATCTGGTTTTCAGAGAATACTCAGAAATAAATATGACCGTTAAGTTGACCCCATCATTTTCGGATTTAAAAAAAAATTAATTGTGCTGTATTGTGCTATGTTTGTGTTGGGTTGTGCCGTAAATAAAAATTTTTTTTTAATTTTTATTTTTCACCGTTAAGTTGGCCCCTCCGTTTTCTGCTATATTGTGCCGATTTTTTTAGGATAAAAAGTCAAAAGTACAAAAATATAATATGAATATAGCACAATTCAGCACAACTAATAGTTTTGCCGAAAATTTTTTTGAAAATTGATTGTCAATTTTTTCGGACAAATTAATAAAAAAAAAATCGGCACAATATAGCACAAACGTAGCAAATAAAAAAATTCAAAAAAAATATACATATTTTTTTTATTTACGTCACAACCCAGCACAAACATAGCACAATACAGCACGATTTTTTTTAAATTCTAAAATGACAGGGCCAACTTAACGGACATGAGATAAAAAGCAAATTTTTGATTATGAAAAAAATGTGTTAAAAAAAGGAATTTTAAAAACCGACCCTGCAATGGATGGGTGAACAGAACAGTTAAGTCCAGCTGTTGGGTATGCCCGAGTGAAGTTCATGATAATTGCAGATTTAATTGAAATATATTGAGGCATTAACCATTTGATAAAGAAACTCATATTTATTAATAGATATTAATCCAAATCCATCTTTTTTATTCTGTGTACAAATAAGTAATTAACTCAAGGTTACATAAACCACTAAAAAAATTATCAAAATCTGTACCCTACTAAAATTTATTATTAGTTAAATTAATTGAAAATATTGGATAGTACTTTTGGCACTGATTTATTTTTCAGGACTGTTGAATTAAATTGGAAATAATATTTTAATCTAAACAAATTAGAAATTACCATGAAGACATTAATATAGTAAACGTAGGCAATAATTATAGTGAAGAGAAACATTATAAAAAAGCCAAAGATGGATGACAGTTTAAACATTACAAAATAAAAGTTATATTGATTAAAAACAAGTACTTACCACTGAAGTATATTCTGATAAGGTCCTTTCTGATGGAGCACGTTGGCTTTCCTCTTCATCGGAATAAGGCGCACTACTAGAAACATGAACAGGAGTAGGAGAATTATTGTGTCTTGGAGAAGCAACATAATGGTTCTTGGCTACCCTTTTAGCCATTTCAAAGGGACTATCAAGTCAATGTCATCTAGAAAAAAATAACATTTTCTTTTATTATAAGAATATAGTAATATGTGTTTCTTCATCTATATTATTTATTTTAGTATATTTCAATATTACAATTTCTTTTTGATATGATCCTAAAAGATGAATACAGGATCTAACCTATAAATGGTGGTACTAGGCTGACTCTTAAGTCAAAGAATTGTATTAGAAGATCCATTTGATTTGCGATAATACAAGAAACTCCAATCTAATCTTATAAATTAACAACAAATGGTAAACATTCTAAATCCATGTGGTAATTCTAGATCGAAGAAATAAACACTAATCCTACAAGAAATGAAATACAAAACATAATATACCGGTATTGGTACTCACCCAAGACATCATTTAAATTTTTTTAGGTAAAGATATTCAATTAAAATTCTAGGTCTTACTTTAAATTTCAGTCGTGAAAGGGAATTCATTTTATAACAAAATTCAAAATCAATTTCCATAAGGATACTGTTAACAATCATTACAATTTACAATACAATGACAGAAGAGAGGAGAAAAGAAGAAGAATGAATTGTCAAACGATGCTGCCGAGAACCAGTGTTAGGCAGCTGAGGCCTTAAAAGGAGAATAAGAAGAAGAACCAGTGTTGCCAATGACAAATCACCAAAATACCCGCAGATTCGCACCAAAATACCCGATTTTACACGCATAGAATTCCAAAATACCGGCATTTTACCCACTTACAATTTGAAGTGTTTGTCAGTTAGTTATAACGTTTTTTAATGTATACAACAGATTACAACACAAATTGCAACATGTTAATGCAATACAAACAAGTCTCCCCATTTGGAATATTTGTCTCTCATTATGGAATATTTGTCTCCCAATAGGCGCTAACAAAATAATTTTTATGGAATATTTGTCGCCAGATTTGGAATATTTGTCTACACATTTGGAATATTTGTCGCCATATTGGAATATGTGTCTTCACATTTGGAATATTTGTCTCTCATTATGCAATATTTGTTCCTGATTATGGAATATTTGTCTCCCAATAGGCACTAACAAAATTATTTTTATGGAGAATTTGTCTCCATATTTGGAGAGAAGACAATACATGACAAACTGACAAAGCACACACAGGACAAACAGACGATGTAAAAGGGATCGAGGCTTCGGTCGTCCCTAAGACAAAAATTCAGAGGACAAGCCAGGCATCCACCAATACCCAATGGGGTGGAATACGGCGCAATCAAGGACGATAATGACGACCAGGGGATCAGGGGACTTGGGTCCTTAAATGCAACCCTGCGATATGCTCACAATAACGAGCATGTCGGGGGGAGAACCTGGGGGAGGAGGCAGGGGACTTGGGGATCAAGTGCCGATTAGGTACAATATCCTCTTGGCTCGGAGTCATTAGGTGTGTGTGTGTGTGGCCATATTTGGAATATTTGGCTCTCATTATGGAATATTTGTCTCCCATTAGGCGCTCCTTTTTTGTCCAATGTCAAACAATATCCATTTTCGCACTGCGTTCGGTATTGCTGCTGGTGATAAGATGTCGATATTGATCATAATCACGATTGTTCAAGTGGCACTTTTGTCTGTGGAGTGGCACCAGAGCACGCACTAGTGAAAAATAGACAAAAATGAACACTATATTTCGTTCTATGACATTTTTGGCCTGCAATGAGCATCGATGACATCACGATATAAAAGAATTTTTGTAGTCCCGTGTAGAATATCCTTTATGTTCGAATGACAAGTTTTATTTCTTTTGGGTGCAATGTTTTTTTATAAAATATTTCTTATTTTGTTATTAAATATATTTATTGATGTGAGTATGACCAAAAACTAATTTATTTTTAAAAAAAATCAAAGCAACGTTTGAAATCGCGCCATCTTTGGGCTGAACAAAAAATTCAAGTTATTACAATCGAATGAAATCTGCTATTTTATGACGTCATAAACCACGCTACTTTTTTAGCGATGAAAACGTGATCAAGTTGAGTGGCACTATTTTGTGACTGTGACCAACTTCAGCACAATCAAAAGTGAACAACCCTGATTAACATTAGGCCGAATAGCCCAGGTACCTAAGGCCTTAAAAGGAGAAGAAGAAGATGATTAGGATTAGGGATGGCAGTACTGGACTAGATGGCGTTATAAGTTATAACAAGTTAAGTTAAATTTTAGTGTTTATTTTTCTTTTTCTTATTATGGTTTTGTTTATGTGCTTTCTTTTATTCTGTTAAATGTGATGATGAAATAAAGATGAAGTGATTGAAAATTTACAAGTACAGTTATATTAAAAGAATGAAGACAAAAAATGGTGAAGCCGCCAATTCCACAAGAATAAGGGTAAGTACTTTTATGTGATTATTGCTATATTTCATCAGTAAACTTGGACCTAAACTGCATAACATTATACCATTCGAAAAAAAGTACATTTTTTATTTCGCTAACTATGTTAGCATCATCAGGAGTTATATTTCTGGAATTTTATACGAATACGAAATTTTTGAATCCAGTATGCAGAAATTGCTCGAAAAGGATGTAAATTTTGTGCTCTATTTCGGCGATTAAAATCGTCTTAAAACTCTACATCGTGATAAATCGAAAGTTGTAATTTTTTATAACTTAAAACGTGATTTAAATTCAACAAATGCTGGTTTTTTGTGTTATGCCTTAAATTCACTAACCTAGAAAGGTGAATAGGTAGAAAACCAATATCAGAGTCATATATTTTACGCTTCGTGGATTCAAATTGTATAAAATTTGGTACCGGAACAACGCAGTAAATTGCTTAACCTTAATTACACGTTGTGCATTGTTTATTTTAATGGCGCGTATTTAACTCCTCCAACTAGGTATTTTATTAAAACTTGGAGAAGCGGAGAACGAAAGAAAAAAAAGAAAAATTAGAGAAATGGGGACGCCGAATAAGATGTCGGTTTAGTTTTGGGAGAATCTATATAATATTTGTTCATTGTTCATTGTCAATGGTCGGTGCATAAAACTACATGTAAACTGAGGTCTGAATTAATTTTTTTTTGTACTACAATTTCACTGAAATCACGTTTTCAGGGTTAAAAATCTCAAAATTTAATCGGGGGAAGATCCACACACGAAGCTCCCGCTTCCACTCCATTGGTGGTAGTTCCATCTATGCCCCTGATTACAATTTCTAAATGAAATTTTTTTGAGGGTTCTAATGCAAATTCAAAGTCTAGTACCACAAAAATTTTAATGATAAAGTGGGGCGTTGTCATCTAGTTTCGGCATAATAACGCCATCATCAGGCCTATAATAGAAAAGTTCAAAATGAGTTACATAAAAGGGGGATAACAATATAGTTGAGACATACCAAAGAATTTTAACATTATATTTAGGAAAATTAAGTACTGGTTATATTAATGTAATGTAACCAGTACTCATTCAACTAATAATATTAATTTTCCTCAATTCGTTGGTAAGTCTCAACTATATTGTTATCTGCCTTTTATGCAACTCATTTTGAACATTTGTATTATAGACCTGATGGTGGCATTAGTATGCCGAAACTAGTTGCCAACGTCCAACTTTATCATTAAAATTTTTGTGGTATTAGACTTTGAATTTTTTAGATTTTTAGACTTTGAAGTTTATTAATAGTACAATGTGAATTTGCATTGAGAAGTCAAATTTGATTTGTTTGTGTTTTAATTTAAATTTAATATATTTTACTTTAAATTAAATCTTTACTTGGTTATAGGTATGTAAGATAATTTTTTTTTTGTGTTGTAATTTGGTTCCCAACGGGTATTAAATAAAAGGTTGGTATGTATGTATAATTAATATTTGTTATCAAATAGGTTCCCAAATATCAGTAAGGGTGTTGATAAATTGGTAATAAAATTGGATCACCTGGAAGCACTGGTGTGATTGTTTTTCTCATTTATAGTTTATACACATTTTGTGGTTTCGTTTCACTCTGTTATTTTTGCTTGTGTTTGAAGTTGTTATTCTAACAATATTTTTTTCTACCATGAACCCCAAATTAATTTCAGTGAGCCGAGAGAACATTTAACTAGTATAACTATAAAGCAGACGTGTTAATAATTAATAAAGAGGCGTGAACAGTGATGGAAGACTCGTGTTTATATTTTTATTTGATCGAAATAGGCTAATATAGGTATATAGTTAATCGAAAGATGTTGGGCGTGTGTTGTATAAATGTTATTTTTTTTGATAATAGAGCGTTTAACGAATTATAACACGATTTGTTTTTTCATTATATACCTCATCAAATTTAATATTACTTTTTTATGTCGTTGTTGACCTTCTACGCAAAATGTAAATTGTTTTAATAAAGTATGTCAAAGGAATAAATTTATTTTAGTATATCAACCATCTGTTGCGTTGTTTACATAATATCTTGCCATCTACTTCTTATATAAAAAAATATATAATCATTTTAGTTATTTGCGTTAAGGTACCCAAGTACTCAAAAACAGTGCCCTTTTTAGTTCATTTTCGCAAATACTTTTAGAACAATCACCCTGTAAAAAAATTTGAGTCGTGGCAAATAATATAATAACACTTTCCCGCTATTTATGTGTAGTAGTTTTTTTTAAGAAATATTTATTATAGTTGATTTTTAACTCATCTGTTTACAAAATTGTTTTTATAAACAAAACATACGAGCAAAATATAAGAAATGTCACTCTAATATTGATTCACAAACAACTAATAATATTTATAAAATATTCACATACACTATTGGCAATGGCGAATCGTGAGAAGCAATTCGCCTAACAGGCTAACAATTTTTTAATCTCCATGACAACCATATCAAAACCTATGGATGGCTTTAAATATTTAATTGTTTATACTGTTACACACGTTCAAAATTAACCCGGCTTTACAGGGATTGGGGGCTCAATGGGCTGATTTTTAGTTTAACCTAACTTCGACATTTTTTTGAATTTCCTTATTTTTCCTTTTACCCTTACTCCTTTCCATACAAAAATATTTGGCCCTTTTACCACTTACTTACGTCTGCCAATTTAAAATCATTTGGTTCATTTACCCCTTAAGTTTGATTTTTTTTAAATATATGGTACCGTTTACCTCTTGAGTCTACTTATTTAATAAAATATTTAGCGCCTCTACTTTTTTGATACCTTTTATTATTTACCATCACCAAAAAGTTTAACTTTGGATTCCGTTTCATTTTTTGCTAAAGAAATAAACTTCAAAAAATATTGTATGCTCTTTTATTAAAAAAAAAAAAACAGCTATAATATTTTACATAATTTTAGTGTAGACAAAACGAGATTGGTCACGATAAATGGGAAACCCATTAATAAATAAAACAAAAGAAACTGACGAAAAATTTATTAGTTTCAATATAATTAATTATATTAGTTTGTGTCTTGAACCAGGAACTTGGTGTAAATAATTTATGGCATTTCACGCAAATAAATCATGAACCAAAGACACGGAAAACATAAAATCAGTTTTACACCTACATACATACATACATACATACATACAGGGAAAGACACTTGATGATTCCAGAGCTGTTCTTAGAACAAATCGATTTATTCCATGATCTGCGCAGAGATAAAAAAGTCTTTAAAGATAAACTTGAAGCACAAATTTATATAAAAACAGTGGTTTTATTTCCAATTAATGTATTTTAAGCTATATTATATTTTGCTCTAATTTAGCATATTTTTGATTCTTTTTTACAAAACATCGAAAACTTAAATATGAAAAAATGTCAAATTTTTAATTAATATTATTTCCGATTGTTTCCAATTTATTCCGATTTTTCAAAATTTCAATGCCGATGCAACGTGTTTACTACTCTCTGATTTTTTTATATCTGTATGATTTTTTTTGTTTTCTGATTTTTTCATAATTTTTTTATGCTTTTTTCATGATTTTTAAATGATTTTTTTATGATTTTTTTTTTATGATTTCTGATTTTTTATGAATTTTTTTATGATTTTTTCATATTTTCATGATTTATTCATGATTTGTTCATGTTTTTTTCACGATTCTTTAATGACTTTTTCGTGATTTTTTCATGGTTTTTTCATTTTTTTCATTTTTTGGGATTTTTTTTGTCTTATTTTTCAAATTTATTTTCTTCCAATTTTTATAGAAAGGTCATCGCGACCTATGTACATTTTTTTAAATTTTTTGTGTCATAATTTTTTCCAAATTTTGTCTCTGATTTTCGAAAAAAGTAAAAGAAAAAGCAATAGTTGAAAAAAAGGAAAACAAAAACACAAGTGGGGAAAAGTGGGGCAAATACAAAAACAAGTCGGAAAAAGTTGGCCAAAAAAAGTGGGATAATCAAAAAAAAAAGTGGCGAAAAGTAGTTCATAAACAATAGTTCTAAAAACATTGGGGTAAAGTTGGGCAAAACAAGTGTGAAAAAAAGATAGAATAAGAGGTGGGAAAAAAAATAAGAGTTGGAAAAACAAAAACAATAAATAAATGTGGAGCAAAAAACAGACCGGACAAAAAAGTGGAAAAAAAGTATGATAAACACAAAGAAAATGGGAAAATAAAGTGGGAAAAATAAAAAATGTGGAGAAAGTGGGGCTAAAAAATTGTGGAAAAAAATGGTGTATAAAACAATAGTTATAAAAAAATCGAGATTTAAATGGCCGAAATTAGAGCAAAGAAAATTGTAGATCGGGGAAAAGAAAGAGGAAAAATTGGGACGAAAAACAATAATGAATAAAAAGGTGGAGAAAAATAAGACAAAAAACAATTGTGGGAAATAGGGAGAAAAAGTGAGGCAAAAATGATAAATAAAATTAGGTAAACAGTATGACAAAAAACCATTGATGCAAATAAGGGGGGGGGGGAAATAAGGGGAAATGGGACAAGACCACAATAAAAGAAAAGTTGAGCAAAAAAAGTAAAAAACACTTTGCCACATTAAAAAAACAAGTACCTAGGAAAAGGGACGAAAACAAAACAAAAATGGGGAAAAGTGGAGCAGAAAACAAGAGTGGGAAAAACAATAGTTATAATAAAAAAAAGGGAAAAGTGGGCAAAAAACGAGTGTGCTAAAAAAGAGTGGGACAAATACAAAAGTGAAAAAAACAAGTGTGAGAAAAAAAGAGCAGAGAAAAGGATAAAAAACAATAGTTCTAAAAAATGAGGGAGATAATGAGGCAAAAACAATAGTTATAAATAAAAATGGCGAAAACGGATCAATTAAAGAGTGGGGAAAAGGGGGGAAAGTGGGACAAAATACAATAGTTGTAAAAAATTAGTCAAAAATAAAGAGTGGCAAAAAAGGAGTAAAATTTAATTTCTAGAAAAATCAGCTTGAACTATATTTATTTTACTTTCAGTATTATTAGGCTTTTGTAATTGAGATATTTATTCTGTATGTTTCTTTGTAGACTTTCGTACAATTTTATATTGATTTAGTACTTACATATACACTATCGTTAGGATGTTTAGACATTATAAGGGGTAGTTAAAAGAGCCTGAAAGCGGACCTGATTCAATTCAACTGTTAAGAAACCGTGTCAGCACCGTTACGGTATATGTTCTACTAAAGCAAAAAAAGAAAAAGTTATAGCATCCTATTCTACAAGTGCAATTTTTTTTATAGCATTAATAATATTACATCATCAGTTCATTTTAGAGGTGTTCGTTATTAATTACCTATTTGAGTTAATGAAAATAAAAATCAGGTTTACTTGTTTAGTAATTAATACTTGTTAATTGTTAATTACATTTAATTCGATTAAAACTAAAATTAAAAAATATTTTAATTGTGTAGGTACTTTCTAATTTATTAACAAAATTGAATGGTTGTTGTGGAAACTTAACCTACCGAATATAATTAATGTTATTATAAGAGAGAAGTCAAGCCAGTTTTATTGTTGTTAAATTTTTTTTTATTGTTGTAAACCTTGGAATGGAACCACAAAATTGTCTCGATAAAAATGTGTCTACACACTTTCGAGATTTTTATTTTATAATAGGAGCGAGTTATGGTCAAGTAAAAAAAAACGATTCGTTTTCAGTTGATTATTTAGTTATCGAAATTCCATTTTTATCTCGAGTAATTTTTTTACTAGAAAATAAACAACATTCCGTAGATAAATAAGATTATAATTTATTCGGCGATTTATCTGATCAAATCTTGGATGACTTACTTCTCAGAGACCGTTTTAGAATGAAAAATTAAAATATTTTAAAAAAAAATTTGGAAAAAAGTGAATCCGGACAAATTAGCGAACATGTATATTTCAATAAATAAAAAAAAATAATGCATTTTTATGAAAAATAACAGGATATGAAAGTTGTAGAATATAAAATTTTGTATTGTGACTTTTTTCAGATTTTGAGACAAAATTATGGATTTTTATAAAAATTTACAAAAAATCAAAATTGTAGAACATAAAATTTTCTACAAATTTTATCTTTACTTTTTTTTCGAGTTCCGCATAGTTTCGCCCCGATAATTTTTATCTGTATTAAATTATTATTTTTAGTTAAATTTTAATATTAAAAATTTAAAAAAATATCTTTAAATTTGTAATAATTAATGTTATAATTGTAATTTTTTTCAAAATTTTATTACAAAAATTGTAGAATTTTTTAAAAATTGGCCAAGAAACATTTAAAATAATATTATGATTTTAAACTAAATAAAATAACTTCTTAAATATTAAAATTATTGAAATGGAATTTGCACCATTCGAAAGATAATATAAAACTCTAAATTTAAAATGTATTTTAGTTTCTTAAAATTTAGAATTGTAATTATTATAACCAAAATAAAGAATTTTTTTGTAATTTTGTTACTAGGAGTGTTCGGAGGAAAGTTTGGTGGGATTACCTCTCATTTTTTGCTATTACAATTTTTTTAGTAGGTAGGTTTTATTTAATAATCTTTATAGTTTTCTTATTGTAGGTTAAAACAACTTATTCTAAATGATTTGAGTTACGATTTTTCTAGTTCGTTTCTATAAATAATCCATGGATTAATATTATGAACGACTTTATATTTAAATATCCAAATTGATGCAATTTGTATCGAAGTAATCGTGACCTTTTACTCGTAATATTTCTTGCATAAAGGTACCCTTCTTCCTGACGCTGGCGGCTACCACTGGTCGCGAAGACACATTATCTTCCTGTATATATAATTGGCTAGCGGTATTCTATATACCATTAAAAGTAGTCATAATGGTAGGTAGCCGAGATACGAGCCAACTATCTTAATTTGACGACAATGTTTCGTTCTAGAAAACACCTGATATATATATATATCTTTCTCTCTCTCTCTCTCTTTGTGAGAAACAATGCTTCAAACAGTACAAAGAAATTTATCATTCGAATTCCTAGATCTTTGTACGAGGTAGGAAATAAAATATAATATAAGAGAAACGTTTTTTTTTAACTCTAAGTATTGTAATTGGTTCAAATTAAAAATTTACTATGACGTATAAAAATAAAACTATAAAACGGAATTAAATGAACTATTTAAACGACTATAACAAATACTTTTAGGTTAAATTTTTTTTAAAAATTTTAATAAAAAATTGTGGGCCTAAGAACAAAATAATTATTTTTTGCATTCTTAAAGTGAGACTAGATGTATTGAAATGTTTATTAGTGAATTCTTACGTTAAATTTCTTTAGCAAGAGTTTGTTTAAGACGTCTATCAACTTAGCAAGACAACTTCGGAAAATTACAACAGTATCTTATTAGTAATTTGCCGCTTTTTTTGCCGTTAATTAGTTGTGGAAAAATAAATTTTGCTGCTCTTTTTTTTATTAAAAATTAAACTTCTTGCTAACTTGATATCAAGTTAGCGAGACAACTGCGTAAAAATTGACGATATCAAAAAACTAAAAGCTGGATAATTTGCCGCTTTTTTGCCGTTAATTAGTTGTGGAAATATAAATTTTGCCGCCCTTTTTTTTATTAAAAATTAAATATCTTGCTAACTTGATATCAAGTTAGCGAGACAACTGTATAAATAATGACAATATCAAAAAACTAAAAAGAAATAAAATTCAAATTCTAAAGTCTATTACCACAAATATTTAATAAAAGTTGGAATTGGCAACTAGTTTCGGCATACTAATGCCATCATCAGGCCTATAATACAAATGTTCTTTCGTAAGTCTCAAATATATTGTTATCACTCTTTTGTTACTTATATTGAACATTTGTTGAACTTTTATTAAATATCTGTGGTACTAGACTTTGAATTTTATTTCTATATCGGTAGACCACATTTGAGATTATGGATAACCTATTGGATTTAAAAAACTAAAAGCTGGAGAATTTGCCGCTAAATAATTGAGGAAACCAAAAATTTGTCGCCTGTTTTTTATTTCCAGGTTTTTTTTTATAAAGCAATTTAAAATTTAAAAAAAAAAAATTTGCTTTAATGAGTAATTGTTTTAAATCGGAATATATGTTTGAATTTTTGTACAACTTTTGTCTCAGCGAAAAGTTTTTCTCTAATTTTTATAGATTTTTATAACAATTTTTGTGCTACTATACGTCAGAGGCATGTAAACATTCAACTTTTGATTAAAATTTTTTTGACACTCCCACAATCCGGTTTTTATTATACAATTTCATGTAGTGTCTCATTTTTATGAGTTTAAAATTTTTTAAACTAGAAAATCGTTAAGAATACAATTCAGAAATTTTTCAAATCGAAATAGAACAATTTTAATAATTTTAAGAAATTTCTGGAACTTGATACATTGGAAATTTCATAGTAAGCATAAAATAAAATGAATCTGAAATGTTGATTCAAAAGATTTATGGATAGAAACGGAATTGGAAGATAAAATATTAAAAAAAACCAGCAATTTTTTCTTCACAACTAATTAGCGACAAAAAAAAGCGGCAAATACTACTGCTTTCAACTTTTTGATATCGTCATTATTTACGCAGTTGTCTTGCTAACTTGATATCAAGTTAGCAAGATATTTGATTTTTAATAAAAAAAAGAGCGGCAAAATTTATATTTCCACAACTAATTAACGGCAAAAAAGCGGCAAATTACTAATAAGATATGGTTGTAATTTTCCGAAGTTGCCTTGCTAAGTTGATAGACGTTTGTTTAAGCCCATTCTTGAAATAACGCCCAAATTATATTTATTAGTAAACCTGAAATACACTTTTAAAAAAATGCTAGATCACCATTGCAGTGGAAATATTTTTTTCATGACATATTGCATGTATTTTTTTTTTAAATTACTGAAGTAGTTAACTGTTTTATATTTAATGAATGATTTCTTTAATCTCTAAAGCAATCACCAATTAATGAAGAATATATATATATATATATACACGCTTATCGATATATTTGCAGATATTCGTGATTGATGCAGACAATATGCATGATAGTCATCATTTCTAATTGAGCAAACACTCTTTGATTTCAATGAAAGTCATTGTTAAGGGTCAGTGTCGTAGTCGATAATATATGTATGTACATTCATGGGTAACAAATATATATCTAAAACATAATTAAATTTAAAAAAAAATTAGACAAAATTTTAATAAAATTATTATTTAAGGAAAGTAATTAATAAATGGCACAAGGTCGTTTCGGAAAAATTAAGTAATGTAAGAAAAAAAAATTAATACAAGTTAAAAAATGAAATAGAACTGATAAAGCTAAAGCAAAATTTTTTCGTTTTTACTTCATTCCATTTTAACTTTAACCATATACCAATTGCAATTTAACAATAGAAATAAGTTCTTAACTCATATATTTTTAATTTAAACAATCTGAGTTGTAGTTAGGACCGGACTATCCTACAATTAAGAACAATAGGTGTCATTTATAATAAAATTTTAAAAAAGTTTAAAACGATGAAATCTACTAAAATAAAATAAAAAATGTGTAAATAAGATCGTTAAAAAAAATTTCATTTGTTTGATTAATTAAGTAATTATTAGTTATTTTATTTTCAAAGAGCCCTTAATCTGTTTTTATACAGTAAGGCCCTTTATGTAATTATTTGCTTGTTGTTATATAAAACGTTAAAACATTGAGAAAGGAAAATTTTGTGATTATTTAAGTATACCATTTTTTTTATTCTTGTCCATATTTCCCTGTTTTCCACTTTTTCCCTATATTTTACTGTTTTTTTTTCCTACTTTTTACCTATCTAAAAATCGATTAACGCGACTAAAGCAGTTTTCAGTTCAAAAATAAAATTACAATGAAGAAATGTTAAAATTTGTTGACATAAACAATGAATGTTATAACTAAATTAATTGATTTATAATGCAAATAATATATTAATTTTAGCTTTCTGCCCTCTTCCTTTAACTATACAAAATCTCACATTCCTCCGTTCGCGCAAAGGGATCCGAAGTTTCTCTTTGCGTATATAGATCGTGAAATGAGCATTGTAAATGGAAAAAAATATGGACAAACAAAAAAAGTAACTTAATTGAAAAATTTTTTGATCTAACCTAACCAACTCATTGATTACAGCAGGGTGGTTTTTGTAGATAAATATTTATTACTTATTGTCGGATTTAATTAAAACCGATTTACGAAACTCATTTTAAGAATGAAGCGTAATTATTTACCAAGCTGTGATTACAATTTAACAGTCATTGAACAGCCATTTCTCATCCATAACCATTCAAGTTCATCCCGATTAAGTTCAGTAAAAAAATATATATTCCCATAGACAAAACCATCGATCCATCTTTAAACAAAGTAATGCATTAGTGGTCAGCCATTAGACAGCAGGTAATAAAATTATTTTCTACGTTCCACCGGATATCACAAAATCTTATATTTGCCAGAAATTTCCCAAAAGTAATATATGCTTATATTATAGAATTTGCGTAATGAATAATAATTATATACGCTCATGAAATTATATAATTGAATAATACTTTTATATCTAAATATTATGTCATAATACATTCACATTTATGATTCATATAGGTATATAACCGTTAAACATTTGTTTGACAAAAGTTTTAATATATAAAAGTGGGATTTTATTCCGGCTTCCATTTATTATTTTACATATAAATATACTTTTTTCTAATCTGTGTGAAAAGAAAATGCTGTGATTGAATACAATAATACGAAGCGATCCTGTTTTTATTTTAGTTAAAAACTTATCAATAGAAGAAGAATTGCTACCCGTAGTTTTCCGTTATTTTTTAAACTATTTAAAAAAAATATAGAAATAGAAAAATGTAAAATATATTGTTGTCCTTCTACAATTTAAAAAAACGTTAAAAACGTTAATAGTAGTTATATGTATACAGTGATCATCTTAAATGTTACCCCGCATATCTAATTAGCTATTGGACCTGTATTCTTGAATATCGGGGAGTAGAAATGAGAGAAAGTGACGTAAAAGTAAGCGTGAAAATACTGTTTTCTACAAAATATTTCTCTCAAATAATGAGAGAACAATTTATCCCTAAGGGAGGAGCTGCGAATTCTACTGATCCCAAGTAAGATAAAATGAAAATAACAATAGAAATAACAAAATATAATCTAAAATAAAGTTGAAACCGTGTATTGTTCGTGAGCGATTATTTTTTGTATAAAATTGATATAAACAATGTCCCCCATACTGGAATCATATCATGAATGATGATGTTGTGGAGGCAATTGAGGATCTCCCAAATTGTGATTTTTTTTTAAAAATTGGCTAAAATATTAAAGTTATTCAAATGGGATTTTCACCATTCGAAATATAATATAAAACTTTAAATTTAAAATGTATTTTAGTTTCTTAGAATTTAGAATTGTAATTATTATAGGGAAAACTATTCATACAAAAATGCACATTGTAGAAATCAAAGATCGTAATGTCTCGGCGATTTTCCTAACAAAAGTCTATTAATAAGTTAGATAAGGGGTAACATTTTTGATGATCACTGTATAAAAAAAATGAACAATCGCTCTTCCATTGCATAAACATAATTTAAACAATAAGATTTCGAGGAATTTGTAATTAACTGTTGAATTATTTTTTTTAAAACCATTAATATGATTACTGAATAAGTAGAAATTAATACTCACGTGATCTATATAGATCTAATTATCAAATTAAATCCGTTCGCAATATTTGTTAGTAAATATGACTTTATTTTTATGATAGGAAAAAAAAAGCTGTTTTTGTACTTACCCTATATGAGTAAAAATCGTTTATTTTACGTAGCAAAAAAATCCTTGTGCACTAGCTGTGTCCACTACCCATGTTATAACTTCGCAACACTCTCACTTTTAAAATCCAATTTGTCCAAAACAAGAATATGTGTAGGTAGGCGCAAAGATATTCCGTATGCGTGGTATAAGTATCAAAGTCACTCGCGCGATCACTTGTTTGTTACCTTACAAAGTCAACTCGATGACTACAAGTTACACGTCGTCCTCATAACTCAACCTCACTCACTTAGATCACTTCAATTGAATATTTCAACGTGTTTTCGGTTTGTGTGGGGAAAGCAACTATTTCGTTAGGATATTACGTCATTTTGCAATGCACAACTCACAATTCGACTCTAGTGAATCGATAATAAAGTGAATCTTCGAACTATTCGTTCTTTTGTTGTTGTTGTTGTTTTTTTTTTCTCTTGGGATATCAACGAGCGATTAGAAGAGCATCCGCGCCGCATCTTGTGGTCGGTCTCTCGACTCTCTCGTTGCAAATCCTACACTAATAAAAATTATGTTTTTAAATTTGATTTTTACAAATTTTGTTTAAATAAAAAATGATATTTAATGGGCTCTATAAAATCATTTCAATCACATTTTTATCTTAATCAGTTTGATAAAAATTTATTGCAAAAAATATACAGTGTGATCCATTTTGTTTGAAAGCACCCCTGTAAAATCCACATTTTTCAACCAATTTTGATTTAATTTTTTTTTTTTTTTGTTAGATTCAGTATCAAAAATGGTATTTGGCAGAAATTTTTATGGCTTAATTTCTATTTTCAATGCCCTCTATGTTAATTTCTCTTTTATAAAATTTTGGTAGTTTACATTTGGAACGATTCTGAATCTAGTGATGTAGTCATATATGAGGAAAAAAAATGCCTACTATACTTTCGTCTTTTTTGCCAAAGAAAAATTAACATAGAGGGTCTTGAAAATAGAAATTAAGCTATGAAAATTTGTGCCAAAATACTAAATCTAACAAAAAAAAAAAATCAAAGTCGGATTTTATAGGGGTGCTTCCAAACAAAATGGAGCACACTATATAGCATATTACTTATTAATAATAAGACAAAATTAAAATTTATATTCTTGATATTACAGATATTAAAACAAAGTTGATGCCATTCGAAAAAAGATAAAAGTTGTAAAATTATTATAATTAAAATAGTGAGCATGCGAGCACTATTGTGAGGTAAAAATTGTTTCAAGCCCTCCATAAATACTATCTCATTTGAAGAATAAATATACCTCTATATATCGTTTATTCGTGCCTCGCATCTTTAATATTTTAATATCTTTAATATTTTTAAAGTCATTAAATTAAAAAAAAAAAATTATGGATTCTACAATTTTTTGAATAAAATTTTGAAAAAAATCAAAATTAAAGAGTTTTTTACTTCAAATTTAAGGGTAATTTTTTTTAAATTTTTAATATTAATATTAACCTTAAAAAAAATAAAACCTATTTTTGAATAATATTAAAATCAATAAATAATTAATATCTCACTCAATTATATTCAAAATGGGTAACAGACCTTTTTTTTTAAGTTTTCTGGATCAAAATACATTAATAAAATTAGTTTAAATAACTTAAAAAAAACAAATTTTTTGTCAAAAATTCATTGAATTGTTTTAACTTTTTTCATTTTTTGCTATAACTTTTACAAATACCTACTATGTTAAAATTATGAAATAATTTACACACACTGTACTTTTGGATCCTTTTCGGTTATGCTATTTATTTTTTTCATTTATTTTATACTAATTGATAAAACTAAATTACAAAAAAATTTAAAAAAAATCTTTATTTTGGCTATAAGTACAATTCTAAATTCTAAGAATCTAAAATACATTTTAAATTCAGAGTTTTATATTATTTTTAGAATGATGTAAATCCCATTTCTACAACTTTAAATATTTAGAAATTATTCAATTTAGTTTAAAATCATAATAAAATTTTAAATGTTTGTTCCAATTTTTTAAAAAATCCACAATTTTTGTAATAAAATTTTGAAAAAAATTATAATTATAAAATTAATTATTACAAATTTAAAGATATTTTTTTTAAATTTTTAATATTAAAATTTAAGTAAAAAATAATAATTTAATAAGGATAAAAATTGCTTAAAAATTAAAATAAAAACTAGCAGCGAAACTATGCGGAACTCGAAAAAAAAGTAAAGACGAAATTTGTAGAAAAAACAGCAAAATCAAAAAAAAGTTAGTGTGCTCTTCTCAACTCCTACAGAAGCTGCGAATAATGGAAACGAAACGTCGAGTATTGATATCAAAATTTGTCGGCCAATTTTTATAAAAAAAATACAGAAATATTTATTAGTAAAATCTTATGGTAAAAAAATATAATGATATTTTTTAATTGCTTTTATTGTCGATTTTTTTTAAAAGAACACTCTGTATATCTCTACTCAATGAAAGACGATCCTTAAAAATCAAATAATTTAATTATTTTTTAATTATACATTTTCGGTAAGATGAAGAATTAGTATCAAAATGTATGTGTATTTTTTAAAAAATAGATGATATTTTTCCATTTAATAAAGTTGTTTTTTTAACTACCGTAAAAAAAATTTTTCCGTTTTTTTTCTTAATAATATTTTTTTAATTTATTTATTTCTTCTAGTTTTTATATTTTTTTCTTAATTTTTTTATTTTTTCTAATTTTTGCTGGTTTTTTCTCAATTCTTTTATTGTTTTCTAGTTCTTTTTTTCTTAATTCTTCCATTATTTTTTTCACTTTTTCTTCTATTTTTTTTAAATTCTTTCTGATATTTTCTGTTTTTTTCCCACTCACTGATTTATGACAAATAAACCGTACCGAAGAATCTTATTATGGTAATTTAAATAGCACCAATTTTATTCCCCACAGTAATTTCACATCAAAAAATATTTTTTATTTGTTGTTTAAAAGCATATACAGTGCGCGACTCAAAAAGTCTGCACCATATGGGAACATTTTTTTATTATTCATTTGACAAAAAATTTTATTCTTGATAAAAGTGTAATTTTTAATTCTAAACAACTTTCCTAAATAAATTTTTTTGATATTGTCAAAAATAAGGGTACTTTACTCTTGGTTAAAATTTGTATTTTTTGCCCGCCCCTGTATACCATTTAAAAAATTGAAAATTTGACGCTTGAAATAGCAGTTTTACGCAATGCACCAACTTTTATCAAGAATAAAATTTTCTGTCAAATGAATAATAATTTTTTTTTTCATATGATGCAGACTCAAACACTGTATAAATAAATGAAACTGTAGTATTTGTACAAAGTGGTGACTTATTTCTTTCTTCAAAATTTTGGCAATAATGAAAATGTCACATTTTGGATAAGTGGCTTTTTTTCAGTGTAATTCTAATGCAACCTTGGAAATCAAAGCAAGCGGTCCTTCTCCCTCCAAACGCCCAGCGTTCTTCAATAGAGTGAAAATTGCCGAGTATCTACTCGAGAGCGAGATAGAGATTGTAGTATTTTTTATGGTTCTCTGGAATGCCAAGAATGTATTTTTGTACACTGATAACGTTATCTTTTAATTAGATAAGTCTTATATAAAAAAATTTACATTAGTGAGCTAAAACATTTTATTATTTATTAGTACACCCAATATAAAGTAAAAGAAATATTTCTTCTTGTTGTTCTAATAAGTTTTGTACATTTATATGCAAATTATCTGCAATAAAATAAAATAATTTAATAAGAAAAGAAATAATTAAAGGCAAAAATATATATTTAAAACCTATTAATTACCTATCTGACCGCGTCACAAAAATATTCCAAAGATAAATCTTTTTAAATTAAAAACCAAATCATTTTTAAGTTTTAACAGTTTTTCCACATCAAATAACGCTTTCTTTTATTTGCTTGATACTCAAGCAGCAAGCGTCGTTATTTTGACGACATTTTGTCATTTTTTTGTGATTACGACGTCGTTTAGATTTTTAAAATGGCGTCGTTTATGACGATAGGATCACGTGATTATATCACAGCCCAGTAACTTGATTTTATAACATTAAAAGGACAATTTATGACGCATTAAGATGTTATCTATGACGTAAAAAGGACGTCAGTGCATGACGAAAAAGGACGGACGTCATTATATAACACAAGAAATCATTTGATTTATTTTGTGACATTCGTGATTTTCTGACATAAAAATATCATTTAGCAAACAAAAATGAGGATACAATTTACTTTCTGTACATCCAACAAACACAATTTGTTGTGATCAGCCTCTTAAACTTTTCTGGTCGGTCACCTGCATGTCCATATTCAATATTCTATGGCAAAATGCAACATACATTCTCTGTGAATTTTAAAAAGAGAATAAACGTATCAATCTTATTAGACCATCTTTTCTTGGAATTACGTCACGAATTCTTGCTAAATGCAGATGTTGTATACGGACAAGTTTAAAGTAAGCATGAATTTGTTCATAATTTACTCCTTAATCCGACCAATGCAATATTATTAACAAAGATTTGCATTTCTTTTTTTCATTGTCATACATTGACTTATATTTTGTGCATGTGCAGATATGATTTCTTCCACTTATTATATATGTTTCGTTCCGTGAGTTGTACAGGGTGATTCATTATAAATGTCCCAACCCTTGCCGTAGTTATTATCGCATAAACAAAAAAAAATTGAAATAAAAGTTGTGTGGTTATAAACTAATTTTATTATAACGTTAACAAAACTACAGTGGCGTGCGTAGTTTAGTGGACACAAGAAAAATATTCGTTTTTTTTTTTAAAATGAGACACCCTGTATATTATTGAATTTTTGAAACGATGTTTTTTTTCTGATTTCAAAAAATATACAATATAATACCCTTGTCTTTCACCGTTCTTAAGATATTAAATAAAAGTTTTGGTCCCAATATTTAATTACACTGTAAAAAATGTATTGTTAAATTGTAACAATATTGGATCGTTTAAAAAAATATTGCTATGCTAACAATTTTTATAGCTAGAACTACTCACATTTAAAATATATTATTGTTAACACGACTATTTTAATATAGTTATATATTTAACTATACATTATTGTTAAATACACAATACAAAATTGTAAAAACATATATTTTCTAAGCTTATGGTTACATTAGCCAAACAAGACTGTTACAATTTTATAAATATACCACATTGCTATATATACAACATAAATATTGTTAACTTACAATATTAGGAACAGATAACAATACATTAGAGTTTATTTTAACAAAACTAAATAGTAAGTATTCGGAATGCTCCGTCTTCTTTCGAACCGTGGGATGGCTCCATGCATCGCATCGCTTGTTAGTTGTTACCCGCGTAACTGGCTCTTTTTTATCTCTTTCTTTTTAACTCTTAAAAATAGAAGTACCGATCGCTCGATGGGGTTAAATTGCACGGCAGGTGTCGTTTCTAGAAATCGAGAATCTATGATTGCCGATTGCCGCCTTCATCATGTCTCATTTGCATGTTATCGGTTTGGGGGAGAACATATGCATATAGAGTGAAAGTGAGCACGTGGTGGTTTCAGCCGGTAAATAGGAAAATTAAGGTAAGAAACATTTTTAAAATTATTTTTTATATTTTTTATTAAATACCCATAGGTAGGTAATATAAGCAAAACGCAGTAACATAAATTATGCAAACTTTTTTTGCTTCGTTAAAACTTCCGCCATTTTCATTTTTAGAATGAACCTTTAGCGTTACTTAATTTTTTTTATTTTAAGAAATTAAAGCAACCCATTTTCTAGACAAATTAAGTAATTTTGGTTTTAGGTTTTGAATTAAATTAAAAAGTAAATTTTTCTGATACTTCTTTGTGTTACATAACGTGCTAATTTTTAATTATTTTTTTGTATTTGGACTAATTTCTAGGCGTTACTCTTGAGATATGGATGAGACTGAAGCAGTCTCGGATGAAGTTAAATCCATACTAGAAAAATGGAAGTTAGAATTCCTCTATCCAATTTTTCTGGGTAAGAAATAACATAATAAAATCTAATTTTTGTTAAGTATCGTGTAATATGTAATTTAAAAAGATAGTGCTATAAATTAACTTAAAATAAAAAAAAATCTAAATTAACACGTTAACTGCCAACTACCAAATAACTAGTAATTAAACTACAAAATATCTCGTGTTAAATAGTTCCGGAATTGCAGCTTCCAACACATTATGTTTTTTTATTAATATTCTAAAAAACTTTTAGCTGGCTATAATTAAATTTTTACTATTTGTTTATACACAAATGTTAGCAATCTTTTAGAAGTTTGTTTTTTTGCAAAAAAAATAACATAAGAATGTTTTTCGGGTAAACCTGCATTTTACGGTGTCGAGATTTGCGCCGCCCGGTTGACGCACCGAAATGACTCGGATTTGCAAGCGACGTTGCCAGACCGTTTCATTATACCACGGATCGTAGGATTCATAAATGTTTTTGACAAAGTAGTGAATTAAAATAAAAAATGGTAATATTTCTAGGACAAAATGTTTATCAAAACCAAAAATATATTAATTTAACTTATTTTTGGTTATAAAAAATCGTTTTCGTTCATTATACTGAGCTTAATTTTAATTATTACATTAATAGATTTTAAATTTAGTAACAAAGTAGTTAATTAAAATAAAAAATGATAATATTTCAGGCATCGTATGTTTTGATTACATAAAAAATCTGAATAGGACAAAATGTTTATCAAAACCAAAAAAATATTAATTTAACTTATTTTTGATTATAAAAAATCGTTTTCGTAACATAATGAAGGTACCTGAAATGATATCATTTTTTATTTTAATTAACAACTTGGTTAATAGTCAAAAACAACATATATTTTTTTAATGTAAAAAATAATACAATGAAGTTCAGTATAATAACGAAAACGATCTGGCAACGTCGCTTGCAAATCCGAGTCATTTCGGTGCGTGAACCGGGTGGCGCAAATCTCGACACCGTAAAATGCAGGTTTTGTTTATAATATACAGGGTGTGTCCCATCTGTAACGTCTCTGTCTGTAGAGCAAAAATTAATATATTTTTTTAAATCTGTTTTCACTGTGACATTATATCAGTAAGGACAACAATATAAAAATAATTTTAATTATACAGGGTGGTCCAGAAAAGTAAAACATGAGAGTCAAATGTTTTTAAATGGAAAACCGTATATTTTTTACATTTTTAGATTTGTCCCGAAATTCTTATTTCAAAAACTTATTACACCTATATTATGAACTAAATAGTTTTGAAGTAACAATAAACAATTGAAAATCGCGTTTTTTCAAATTTAAGTGATTGCTCCTGCCAAACGACATAAAACCGGATAAAACGACTTACATGTTCTACTTGAACAAATGGTATACAGGGTGATCAAAAGTACTTAATTTTTTATCAGTTGGTATACATTTTGTTCTTAAGCTACTAAGTAGAATTCAAAAAAATAGGTAGCACATTATTTAGTTTAAATTATTTTTAGATTGTTGTCTTTTCTGTTGTAGGTATATCTCATTGTGCAAACAAATTTTAAAAAATCTTCAAACGTCCTAAATAAGAGTGATCGATTTAAAATGTAAATACACAGCTTATTAATTGCCCTAAAGAAATCGAGTTTTCAATTATATTGTTTTCGTTTACGCACAAGTTTTTTTTATCAAGATTGTTTGTATTGTTTTCCATCATTCCAAATTTCGGTCAAAATAAATGGAAAAAATATGTATTATTTTTAATGAAACACCCTGTATATTTTGATAGCCCTCAAAAGAGCAATCACTCTTATTTGGGACACGCTGTATATTGTACGAAAGTAACAAACCATAAAAAAAAGGATTTTTTTTAGAAAATTCTATAGATTACGAGGCATTTTGTTTACTTAATGAAGACAACATAAAAGAAATTATACCAAAATTAGGAGACAGACTTAAATTCAGAGAAAAGCTAAAAAATTTTAAACTGGCAATCAACCCACCGACTGTACAATATTGTAAACTGTCAACTGCAACGACAGCTGAAGGTCTAGATGAAAATGCAATACCTAGTCCAAGCACATCATCAGCCTCTGAATCATCAGAAAATTTGCTAATAGATTTCATTGAGGATAAACCACTAGGTAATATGTTAATAATATTATAATGACTGATTATTTAAATTAGACTTCCATTTGAGTTTGACAATACATAAATTAGTTTATATTTTTTTACTTAAAAATTTTTTTTTATTTTGATGTCATATTTTTCGATATATCTTACCAACGCATTAAAATGCTATACTCATGTAATCAAAGTTATTACGTTTTGTCTTTTAACTTTACTTTTAATTTTATCGTTACATACTACCTAATATTAAGTTACCTATGAATAATAATCATACTTTATGTTAGTTTAATCATACATACGTCCATCCACAGTTTAGTTTGGATACTTTGTTACATTGTCTGTAGGTTGTATTTGTAATATTGTTTGTAGAATACTGTTTTCTTGTTTTGTTTTTTGTTTGAAAATAAATGTTTTGAATTCGTATAAACATGTTTTATTTCTTCATATAGGTACCCTCTTTGAATGAAGGCTTAAAAAGGTATTAGAAATTTGACATACAAAGCCGACATATACATAATAAGCATAATTAAAATAATTGAATTATGAAACAAGTAATATATATGGGCATTTGTAGGTGCAGTAAATAAACCATATTGTTAAAAATACTTTTTTACGAGTAACCATATCATACAAGATACTCATTTTTTCTTGTTTGATTAGAACACTACTAATCGAACAAGAAATACTGAGTGCCCTGTATTATATGGGTACTCGTAAAAAAGTACTTTTAACAATATCGTTTATTTACTGTACCTACGAAAAGAATAGCAAACCTAACAATATTACATTGTACTTGTCACAAAGACATTTTTGGTCTTGATTATATACCATAGTTACTTTAACAATAAAATATGCTTATTTTAAATATACAATATATTTTGATAACGATATAATTCATTCACTAATTTCTTATTTATAGTAACGGTAACGTTGCGAGATAGTTAAATTTTTCATTTATTATAGTTACAATCAACAGAATACATGGTTAATTTACAATATTTTTGGTACAAAATACAATATTATATTGTTAGGAAAATAAACATTCTTGTTGTTTTAGCAAAATATGAATAGTTAAATTTACCAAACCGGTTAGTTGTTATTTAACTTATCTATACAGTTATTTTAACAATATATTTTTTTTAATAATAACAGAAAAATAGGGTTAAAATGACAATACCTCGTACACAATATGTAGATGGTTCAGGTAACAATATGTATGACTGTGCCTATACTAATCAAATAATATTGTTAAATTAAACATATATATTTTTATCACAACCATCTAATTTTTTCAGTGTAAAATTACAACTTTACAACTATAAATAAATAATAAATTATAAAAGTTGTACACCATTATTTTCAATACATATTTGAAAACGTCTAATTATATTTTGAATTGCATCAGAAATGACTTGATTGTTTACATTTAGATTAATTTCTAATTGAATTCGATCTTTAATGACTTGATTACAGTCATTAATATTTATTATGTCTCTTAAAAACCCCCAGAGTCCATAGGGGATAGATGCGGACTGTTAGGAGGCCATAATATGGTTCCATGATTCCCTATCCACACTTGAAATACATTGTTCAAATGCTCTTTAACAGGTAGGACATTATGCATCCTGCATCCAAATCATATCCTGAAGTTGAACGTCCAAAAAATTCTCTTCAACTTCAGGAAGAATCATTTCCAGTTAAATCGAAGTCATAAAATATGGGTCCAACAATTTTGTTTCTGAAAATTCCACACCATACATCAAGAGTTTTTCTTCCTGATTTTTTTATTGGTTTTATCAATATTTTTTTATTCTCATTGTTTTCCCATGACCTACGATTTTTCCTATTAAAAAATAGTAGAAAAGGACGATTCATCGGTTCATAATATTTTAGTCAAATAATCTTTGTCTAACTTTTGGAGCATTTGGTGGCAAAACTCAAACCTTTTCATTTTATGAGCCTCTGTCAAAACTTGTACGGGCAAAATTATGGTTTGTAGTTGTTAGTTTTCAACGTACGTTGTATTTTAGAGTAACTCATATTCAAATGAACTGCTGCATTATTTATACTACGTTTAGAATTTTCTAAAAAATAATATATTGTTTCAAAAAACTTTTCAAGAATACCTATAAGACGGGTTTACCTTCGAAATAAAGCAATTCAGTCAGTATATTTAATTGATCTTCGTTGTTTGCATGAACTAGTCGCCTTTTTCTGTTAAAACTGCCGATATTATTTACCTGTTGGTAAATACGTCGGAACGTATTGTCTGCGGATATTGGACGATTTGGATACAACTCCCTGTATGCTCTTTGCGCTGCACGTTCATCTTTGTTATTTTCTATATAGCAAGTAAAAATTTGAATTTTTTCTTCTACACTGTAAACCATTTTGAATGTTTCAATTATGGAGGGTATAGAAGGAGGCACATCTCAACGTTATAAAAAGTGGCCCGATTTTGGAAGCCAGTTGGTGGCGCTGTTGATCGACTGTTGATGACAGTTTAAGCGAGTTTTGACATTTCCTTTGACTTTTTTTCAAATAATAATTTTAATTCATTACGTAAACTTTTAAAAGATATGTATTTTATAAAAATTGGGTGGCTCATTAAATAAAAAACGTTATTTGAGATTATGGATCTAATCAATCTACAAACAGTTTTTCAACATACAATCGTCAGCGCCACGTCGGTTATTTTATGTACCATTAGTGATTTCACAATCTACGGTAAGCAGAATAGAGCAAAAATACAGAGAATTAGGAACATATGAGGGATGCAACGAAGCAAGGTAGATCAAAAATTGATGAAAATATTCAACAAGAAATAATTTTGTCGGCAGTAGAAAATCCACACTGTACAGTACGAGGATTATCTAGGGATTTCGGTATTGCAAAGTCTTCAGTATCAAACATTTTTAAAAAGGTAAAATACCATCCTTATAAAGTACGTCTTATCCATAAATTGGCTGAAGATGAACCAAAATAACAATTTCATTGATAACGTTTTATTTTCGGACGAGGCAACGTTTTTTTTGAACGGTCATGTTAACCGGCAAAACACCCGTTATTGGTCTGATGAAAATCCACACCGGATGCAAGAGTACCATATGCAAAGACCACAAAAAACCAACGTATAGGCTGGTATTGTGAGAAATACAATTATTGGTCCATATTTTTTTGATGAAAACTTAACAGGAGCATTATATCTGGATTTCCTACAAAATACATTAATTCCTGATCTGATCCAGCTTTTCCCTGATATTCAAATACCCACTAATGTAGACCGCAGAATCTGGTTTCAACAGGATGGCGCACCGCCACATTTCGCAGTAACTCTGCGCGATTTTTTAAACACAACTTTTCCACAAAGGTGGATAGGAAGAAGGGGACCAGTGGAATGGCCTGCTAGATCACCTGATCTGAGCCCATTAGACTTCTTTTTATGGGGTTATTTAAAATCTAAAGTCTACTTCAACAGACCTGGAAATATCCCTCAACTACAAGACCGAATTAGACAAGAAATACAGAACATAACACCCGCTATGCTACAGAATGTTAGAGATGAAAGTAATGTGCGACTCAGTTATTGTATAATGGTCAATGGAGAACAATTCAGAACATTTATTGTAAATTTTCGTTTGTTTGTTTTTGGTTGTGTATCACATTAATTGCATAACTACGTAATTCCATTTAATTTGTTTATTACATTCAGTAACGTATAACTTTCCATAAACAATTTTCATAATTTTTTTTTGCATTTTTGCCCACCCTGTACCAATTTGAAGCAACATAGTAAATTGAAATCAAAAATCGACCTGTACGGGAATTTCTAATTTAATCGTTCATTTAGCTAATAATGAATTTATGGACGCACTGTATTTATCCTTTAATATCGTAAGATATGGGTATGATATAGTATATTTTTCAAATCAGAAGAAAAACATCTTTTCAAAATATACTCATTAAAAAAAAAACGAATATTTTTCTTGTGTCCCCTAAACTACGCACGCCACTGTAGTTTTGTTAACGTTATAGTAAAATTAGTTTATAATCACACAACTTTTATTTAAAAATTTTTTTTTGTTTATGCAATAATAACTACGGCAAGGGTTGGGACATTTATAATGAATAACCTTGTACTTGTACTTACTTACCACCAAGAATCAAAAGTAGATATGTTTCCGCTATAGAATCGATAACCATGATAACCGCTTATTCCTAAAAGTAGTAGTCCAAGTATGACTAAAAATATATCTTTAATAAAGATATAATTGCAGGAACCAAACTTTTGATTCGGCCATCGAACGGAAATTTCTAAAAGCGCTGGAAATATAATAGTCAAAAATGATAGACATATTCCATGAGTGAAAAAAATCACGTTAAGATCTGTTGGTAAATACAGCACGATTATCACTAAAAAATAAAATTCCAATAGATAATTTTTTTTTTTTTTTTTTTAGATTACTTACACGGAACACCCACGAATATAATATACCTAAATGTATATTCAATAACTCCTTTAAAAAAATCATTTTGAGTTTTTATGATCCTCGAAAAGTAATGTGCCCATATGATATCGACACCAATTAAACCTTGTAATCCGTAAGAAATGTAAACTCCAATAAAATACATTATTAATATCACCTGAACCACCCTAAAATTAATAAATTATAATTCACTTGGAAATTGAATATTTTTACTTACCAATCTTTGATATCGAAATTTAGTGTAATAAAAGCTAAAGTATTTTGTTCGTATCTCCAATATCCCAAAACGGCAATAATTAAATACGTAATAGTTAATGTTGCGTACGATTGGCAAAGGATGCCACGTGGTTTCAAAAAATCATGACCACTTAACATGTTTAATTCGATAGTACTTGTCTGAAATGAAATAATCCTTATAGTCTCTGTAAATAGTAATTTACGTTACATGACATGACCGGAAAATAGTAGTTTTACAGGACGAGGCAAACAGAGTCGTAGACGAGTCCTGGAAGTTTGGAGAGACCTGCAAAATACTAATTTTTGGTAAAATATATTTTTTTAAGGCCGACACTTTAATGTAAACTTAATTATTTATTTTGAATGACTTCTCGTAACGGGCTTTTGATTTTACTGGCAATATATCATAAGTCGTTTTCTTTGCTGCTTCCAAAATTTCATTTTCTATGTCAGACATCTCAAAACCTATAAATCTATATTTTCGAATTAAAGGACCACTCACTTCTTTTATGGAAAATGGCTTTCGGATATTTTTTTTTTTAATTTTAGTATCTTGTAGATCTTGACGTTCTGATTAAATGTCCCCATGGGCCCAACTCAATCTTATGACCAGTTTTCGAGATATCGATAGTCAAAGTTCAATAATTGAGTATTTAGGTAATTTTGTTTTAATTCCAATTTTTTGAATTTTGAAGAAAACTGATCAGCTTATCTTGAATTTGTTTATGGGAAAATTTAGTCAAAAGATTGGCCTTTTAAAAAATATAATAATTATATATACAGGGTTTACCAAAAAGTCAGTGAAGCTACATTATTTTTAAATGACTATAATATTGAAAACCATTAAACCTCAGTAATAAGTCTAAAACAAACGGCCAGATTTCCTTGAAAAAATTATATACCTTACAGGTCAATAGTCAAAGAAAAACTGCACTATCTACAGTTTGAAAAATTACATACGGACCCGAATGTAGGGCTTTTAAATCTAATTTTTTTTTCCAAAATGGCCTCAAATATGCTGCTTTAGCAATACAGTTGTAACATATTTTCAGCTAAAATAGTAACGCATTTACTATAACAACTTAATGTAAAATATATGGTATAACATTGTTTTTTATATGTCTACAGGGTGTTTCAAATATAATGTAAGTGCGAGCTATTGACACAGGGATATATGGATCACCCCTTTAAACCTTTTATTTATCAGCCGATTTTTATCTAAGTTTAACTGAGTATAGTAAGAATAATTTCTGATTTTCTGACGTATATATTCAATATGTCCGACTTCCGGTTTCGCCGGAAATAGACAACAATTTGGTTTTTTAAACGGAACACCCTGAAAATTTTGTTAAATTTAGATTCTACGGGTCAAAATACATGCAATTCACTGGCCAAATGTCAATTTGACAGAACTTAAAAAATATTTTTCTCAGTGTACTTTGCTAAAATTTTACAATATCAATTAAAGCTGAAAGAGAATTTCACAAAAAATGTTATTTCCTTAATTAAAAAACCAGTTTTTGTCTGATTCGTACATATAGATGTTTTTATTTATTTTTCGGAATATAGGGTAAAAAACCAAATGAATTATCCTTAAATTCCTTAATCTATATTTATTTAAATTTTTGAAATAATTATTTTATTGAAGAAAAAATGCCCGAGAGCGACGCGTTTGATTTAAGAAAAAAGCCCGAAAGTAACGGGTTTTATTGGGAGAAAAGGCCCGAAAGTGATTTAAAAAAAATGCCCCGAGAGCGATACATATTATTGAAGAAAAAATACCTATTATAAAACCATAAGAGAAGAAACCATAAAAGAAGACTTAAAAAAAACAAAAAGATGAACAGAGCTGGTTAGGATCGTGGAGAGAGTCTGGATGAAAGATATAAAAGTTCAAAAAGAGAAATCAATTTGTGTTGGAGCCATTGAAGAAAGAGAAATCAACATGTGTCGGAATATATAAAATTTATTTATTTGGTTGAAATTTTTGTGAGGTTTATTATTTTTTTTTTATAAAACTCACCCTAAATTGAGATTTTGAAGTCATTACAATTTATATATGGCTAACAAGTTAACTATGCTTAACTCTACAGTTACTACACACTATTTAGGAACTGAATACCAAGGCGATTCTGTACAAGCCGATTCGCCGAAGTGGATTAGTCCATTATTATCATTAAGAGGACTAACGTTACTTATATATTTTGTAAACACAGTTCTTTCTTTGTACTTGCATCTTAGTATTTATTGTTGTAGATAAAGTATAGTATTCAACTTTCGGTAATGGTGATAACTCACTTGATGAATTGTAGCACGAGCCGCGTGACTTACATTATATCTCTCGTTAAATAATATACTAATAATTAAATGACTTACCAGGGGTAAAGATTGGAGCGATGCCATTGCTGGTATAACATAAAGTAAATGATTCGATGGAGATGAGGCCGGTGGTAGTAATGTAAAATTTGGCAAATCTTCCATTAAATAATATAGCATAAATCCTAAAGAAACTAACGTTACAATATTCGACAAAACCGCAAATACAGCATATACTTTTATATTATTTACGGACATTATAATAAGTAAATAAGGACCCACTATCAGTACGTAAGCGTACAGGGGAAAATCATGGTTGTAAAATACTTCGAATACTCTTTTTAACTCCTCCGCCATGTACTTTAAATATGCGCAAAGAAAACATAATTGTTGAACGATGCTTAATAAATCCACAGTAATTCTAAAATAGAATATATATATATATATATATTAGTAATAATGTTTTAAAATATCTCTTTTTTTATACTCACCCTATCACCGGACTAAATATTTTAATACAACCAGGACCGATTTTAAATCCTTGTTTCATAGCTTGCGGATAGTATAACCTTCCAACTCTTAAAATTTTACACAAAGTTAATCTTGATTTCATCTATAAAATAATATGTTTCCCAGTGGAGAAAAATCTAAATAGATATAATATGAACCATACCAGTACGTGATACATGTAAGTAATGAATATAGCCAGTACTACTGTATCCACTATTCCCACTAACATTCCAGAAAATCGAAAAGCTTCAGGTAAAGATAATAATCCTGAACCGATACATCCTCTTATTATTAAATTGAAAGATTCCCAATTCCTGTAAATAATCAAATTATTTAATTATTATAATTATAAAAACTTATAGTCGGTTATTTTGAACCAAAAATTAATGGATTGGATATTTTCGAACAAATTAAAAATAAAGATTTTTTTTTTTAAATTTAAATTAAAACTAATTATTGGACATACTGTATATATATTTATTGTATACTTTTTGCATAGAAACTTACTTAAGCGGTTTTCTGGTATATCTTTCATAGTAAGGGTCATAATCTTCATCAGGTAAATTGTTTGTATTCCTAAAATATAAATAAAATTTTCAACTATTTTTTAATTTATGCTTCTTACCAATTTTAATTAAATTATTTTTTCCATTTAATTTAAAAATATATTTACAAAAAAACTTTTTCTTTGAAATGATTTTGAATTAATCTTTTTTTATATATTCCATCTTACTTACGGTGGTGACATCTTTTTTTTTTCTTCAATAATCAGTTTTTTTTCTTCTATTTATAATACAAGTATTTACATAACTGAGAATTAAGTATGTTTAAATACAAAAATATCTCTACAAAAAATGAAACTTTGACAATTTTGATTTGACATAATCAGTCATTTAAAATATTACAGGGCTGGATTTTAAATCAAATTTGACGTAAAAATAAGTCAAAAAAATATTACAAAATCTTATGTATAGTTCATTCGAAATCGCTTGAGAGTGGAATAGGGCCATATTCAAGAGGTTTTAGTAAATTATATTTAATATTTATTATTAACTAAAAGAAACTATAATTAAATTATACCATAAAATAAATTGAAGGATATTGTTCAAAGTAAGTTTAAATGCTGTGTAAATGTATTAATTGAGCGTTATACTAATAGCAGTCTTAGAAAAATTATTAATTATTTAATTGTAAGATAAGCAGTATTAGATAAACATGGCACGTATTTCCGAATGTTTGGTGGATTTTTTTTAAGACTGAATTAGTACCCCACGGTTTTCATAACAAAAACTGTTAATTAACTAAATTTTCCATAGATGGCGATTAGATGTACTTTCTGAATAAAATTTAAACGTTTATTATTCTCCAATAATTTTGCTTAGTTGCCAGCTGTAACGGACCGCCGAAGGGCTTTAAGTTTGAGTGAAATGGGATTTTAATGATCATCAGGTATCTAAATAGATTTTTATGACAGTTTTCGGAAAACGGGGTTAGAGTGGGTGAGAAATGTTAATTGCAGGTACAATTTTAAATTATTTTGATCTATACAGGTTGCCTCAATAAAAAGATCTGCACAATAGTTATATTATTTTAAATCGAACACCCTGTATTTTTTCATCCCTCTTTTACAGTATGAATTTTTTCTTATTTAGATTTTTTTATGTATCATTTGTAATTGTTTTATAGAGTTTGTTTTGTTTTTTCTAGTTTTTGGTTTTTTTCTGTTTTTTTTTGTGGTTTTTTCTGTTTTTGTTTTTTGTGATTTTTACGATTTTTTCAAATTATATAATATAATTTCTATGTATAAATCATTAATTTTGGATAAGTTAGAACAAAAGAAAAACTATATTTTTTTATTTTAATTTTTTATTAACAAATTGTATTTAACATATTTTAACACATACAATAGATATTCCGGCCTTGAATCATTAGATCTATTTATAAAAAAATTAATAGCACTGCTAAAAATCCCTAAAAAATTCTAAAAAAATAACCATCAGTCACTGGGATCTTTCTTTTTTTGTACTATACAGTAATTCTTCAGAATTTATAATAGAGCATTAAAAATAATTGTTTAATGTATCTAATTATTTAAATACAGATTGTTTTAAAATTGAGCGGTATAGGAACAATAATTTAAAATTTTATAAATTATTTCGTTATTAATGTAGAGAGCTGATAGTAATTCTGCTTATTAGGAATCATAATAGAATTTTGAAGCTTGTATATAGGGTAAGCAACGTGATAAAGTCAGCTATTGCTAATTTAAAAAAAAAAATATATTTTGATAGTTGTAAAAAATAAAAACTCTCAAAATTCATTAGTAATTTTTTGAAATGTTTTATAGTGTTATTAATTAAATACAAATATAATTAGAAGTATTTTTATAAAATCTCCTTTCAAACTTTAATAAGTGTATAAAAAATTGTTGAAATTTTAATAGTTTAGCATAAATATCATCCCCTAGTAAATTACATCTATAGCTTTATTATCTTAAAACTAATCTACAAATTTCTCATTTTGTATAAAACCCAAGCCGGACTTTTAATTGTTTTTTTTTTAATTGCACTATTCAACTTTTTTTTATATTTTCTATTTTTCTCACGTTTTGCCTGCGGACAGTTCTCGAACTATTTCATAGATGCAACTGTAGCTTCCTGCCACTAAACCTACAACGCCGAGAATTATAAGAAGGATGTTTTTCCACAAAATCCACTTTCCAGGTCCCAACCGATTGGGCCAGTACGCTGCTATTTCAATTATTGCTGGAAATGCGATACCAAGAGCTGATAGACAGAAAGCACCTACTAGTGAGATGAATAAACCTAATAGAGGAACGGTTATTCCTAATGCAACTAAAAAAAAAATTATTTATGTAATTTGGAATAAAATTTTTTACAAAAACTTACATGTAATCGTTACACAACCGAATCTAAGTAGATACTCGTAGAATAATTTTTTCTTTAGACTCGTTGTACTACTGGTCTTGGGCAAAATATAATTAGTAAGTATTATTTGTACAGCTGGATAACCTTGTAGACCGTAAGAGATGAAAATCGCAGTGGAGTACAATATCCTGATTACCTGTGCCAAACTAGAAAAAAAATATACACTTGATAAAAACAAGTAGGCATGTAGGTAAACGCACTTACACATCGGTAGAAGAAAAATTTAAAGTTATACTGGATTTAATATCGCTGCCATATTTCCAATATCCCATCATTGCCAAACCAACGTAAATAAAAGTTACTAGTACCATTCCGACGTTCAACACACCGAAGGGTTTCAAAAAACTTTTTGGTTCAGACATATTATTTTCCAGAGCAATTACCTACAAAAAAAAACATCTTTATATATATATATATATAGATTATAATATGTATAAGTTTGCTTACCACGCCGCAAGCCTGAAGCGAAAAGAGGCACGTTCCAAAATATAATGGATAGCTGGCTAATGGACCGAATGCCGGTAAACTAGTAAACGGAGGTAAATTTTGAAAAACGTAATAACCAACTACACAAAATGTGAGCAAAGTGATAAAATTTGCCGCTATCGAAAAAGGAGCCAAAAGTTTCAAATTTCTTACCTACAAAAAAGAAAATAAACAAACTAAATAAAGATTTTTTTTTTGATTTTACTTACCATCATAATGAGTAAAAACGGAACAAAGAACATTAAAGTGTATAAAGTAAGTGAAATTTCCGGTTTGATATATACATCAGCCACAGCTTTGACATTGACTCCCACGAAAACAATGTAAACACAACAAATTCCGATTTGGTAGAATATTAAAAAAAAGTTCGTTATCGCCCTACAACAAACATAAAAATTTATTAACATCACCAAAAATATTTTTTAGATCTCTTATACAGGTCATAAATATCATAAAATTATCTTTACCTCTAACTTTTTTTTTCAACTAGATTTTAAAGTTTAAAACCTTCAAACTGAAGTGTCACATGACCTATAATCACTGTTTTAAAGAAAATTCAATATGACGCCAAAATGGAAATTTTAAATTTTAAACTAGATACGTATTCTACTTCTTGAGACCTTTCAAATGAGGTGTCACATGACCTATTTTAAATTTGTAGCGAGATTCGTATTTTAATCAATGAAATTTTTCAAATGAGGTGTTACATGACCCACTTTGTATTTAAAAATAGTAATCAATATGGCGCCAAATAAAATAAAACGCAGAAAAAAAAATAGGAATGTGATTAAAACTTGGAAAGATGTAAGACATTAAAAAAATTCACAAAAGAAAAATCTAAAAAGTTGTGTTAAAACTTTAAAAATATTAAATACAAAAACTGGATAGCAATTAATATAAAAAAAAACAAACTGGAAAGTTGTGAAAAAAAAATATTGGAAAGTTGTATATTAACTAGACATTAATTTAAAAAAAAAACTCTGTTTTTTAATTTTCATAATAAATTAACGTAGATACTTTGATAGATTATAAATTTTGCTTTATAAAATAGGTAATTTTTTTTTAGAATTATATATAATTTTTACACTTACGGTGCCCAAGGTCCAAATCTTCTAAGGAACGTGGGGCCCATTTCGCAGGCTGCTTTCATCGATTCGGGGTACGTAAGCAATCCTACTCGTAACCTTTTGCACATTACATATTGTGACCTAACCTAAAAATTATTACATTAATTAATTCGATAAATGACCAAATTATTAAATATTCTCACTAAAACGTGGAGGCAATATGTGCATAATAAACCTATTAAAATTGTTGAAATGATTCCATTTATCATTCCAGCAAATTTGAACGCCTCTGGCATGGCCAAAATTCCTGTACCAATGGCACCTTTGAGCAAATGAATGAGAGTTTCCATATTACTAGAAAACATTTAAAAATCACATTAATAAATCGGATTATATATATATATATTTTTTTTTCATTACTTACTTTGTAGGATGTTCAGAATGTCTGTGAAGATGCGGATCGAAATCATCGCCGCTCCCGTTTTCGATCTGTCTCTTTTGTTCTCTAAAATAAATTAGAAATAATAAATTATAAAATATATTTGTATTTTAGACATGGTCACTCTAATGTAGTAATTAACACATAATTGTATACCATTTTCTGGTCTATTGATAAAAAAATATAGGTAATGGATGATTGTGAAAATACTCTTTTATCTTTACACTAGAAAATGTGTGTAAACCTTTGAAGGGAAACTTACTTCAGAGTGCTGTGCAATAATGATGATGAGTGTTGTATGTTGTCATGACATGCTTTACTATTGATGTTAAGTAAGTTAAGCATCAAAATTTAAAAATTTTTGCCATTTGAAATGCATATGATCTTGTGACCCCCCCAATATCCACTTTCATCTACAAGGTTCAAATTTAAATTCGACCGAGGTATGACCCTATACCAAGTTTGAAGTAAATAGTACAAGTAGAACGTCCGTGAGAGCTCTCTCAGACAGACACACACATTAACACACAGACAAACTAACAGGATAATCTCAATAATTTATTAAGCTCTGAAGAGTTCTTAAGTAACTTAATAAACTTTAGTATTCGATTTAGAAAGTATTTTTTACGAATTTTTTAATGAATTAATGATACAAGATCCTTGTGGGCTCTCGCATCATACATCGTAGCAAAATTAATAGAAATTTAAAATAGAAGAATTATTATAAATCGTTCACTTATGGTTTCTTCAAAATCGGTAAATCATGGTAAGTCTTTATGTTATGTTGTGTAAGAATGCATATTTTTCTTATTAGTATAAAAGTTTATTTTATCTCGAATATTGAATATCCGAAATACACACTAATTCCCAAATATGCAATCATCGCGATTATAAATTTCAAGTGGACAGCAGGGTGTATCGTTTTGTGTGTGTTCACGAATTGAATTTTGGTGAATTTACACTGGGCAACATTATGGTAATTTTATTATTACTGATATAAAGAAATGAAAAATTTTAACTTCGATATAACGATAAAAGTAATGTTAGTATTCTCGTACTTATGCTATTGATACAGTTATGTGAATTTTTTTAATATTTAATTGTTTACTGAAACACTGTTGCGTGATTCTGCCTCTCAGTGTGGATAGATTAATATTTATTGTTTAAATATTGTTGGAACTGAGTACTATGCGTGCGTGATTCTACTCTTGGTACTCAGTAGATGTTCCATTTGTGAAGTACTTTGCTTGATTTTGCCCCTAGCGCTGGTAGAAGGATATTTTGTGTGATTCTGCCCCTAATATTCTTGGTATTTAAATGATTAGTTACACTGTTGCATGATTTTGCCCATCAGTGTAGAAACGGAGTATACTCTGCGTGCGTGATTCTGCTCTTAGTACTCAGTAGATGTGCCATTTGTTAAGCACTTTGCGTGATTCTGTCCCTAGTGCTGGTAGAAAGATATTTTGCGAGATTCAGCCCCTAATATCCTTGGTATTGAAATAATGAAACACTGTTGTGTGATTCTGCCCCTCAGTGTATATTGATTAATATTATTGAATTTAAATAATTAATACTAAAGTGAAATTAAAAGGAGAAAACTGTATCTACGCACGTTTAAATTATATTTGATTATGATCTGAATGAATATGATAATAATTGCTCATATATATATATATATGTGTGTCTTTTATTTATTTTCAGATGTGTCATCGCGGACCTCATATTTTCAAAAAGAAAAATGAATAAATAAATAAAGTATATGTATTTACAGTTATTAAGTTGTTAAAATAAAATGTTTATAATTTCAATTTCTTAATTGTCTTTATCAATTATTATTTGGGCCACTCTTTACAGTTGGCAGAAACATTTATTCTTGATAAAATTTTCTTATGAATTAAAATAAATTTTTTCCCTTATTGCTACTAAAGGTACAGACAGAAATTGTAAAAAGAAGAATACAAATAAACAAATGTATTTTGTTCTTTGACATTTATTTATAGAGTAAATTTTTTTTCATCTCTGCCTCTTCGAAATGACGTATTTTTTTATAATGTGTCATTTTTATTTAAAATAAGACAGGTCAAAATTATTTCTTTTAAAATACTTGAAATTTTACCTTGAAGTCACCAACTTTACCACGGGATCAGATACAACAACGAACAAGTTTCTTCGAGACAAAATTTTTCTGGCTACGGTACTATCTGACATTTTGAATAGCCAGGAAAAATTAATTTTTACGTGACATTAAAATTAAGATTAAACAAATAAATGTGACTGTAAATGATACAATACCAGACCACGCACCGTAAACAAATATAAAATAAAAAAAAGCTTTGTGTTATGTGAAAAAGCACAAAAAATACATTAAACTACCCCCAGCTCTTCCACCACCACCTCTGTTAATATAAATAAACAAATATACATTGCACGTGAATAGAAATAGAAAAAAAGTGGATTAGTTGATTTAAATGAAATACGAATTTAAATAATATAGTCTAAAAAATATTTATTTCAGATTTAAAATCGCATTTCTTTGAAATTTATAAGCATTTTTTTATCACGCTTTTATGCATATTTATACGATTACCCTTTGCCTAGTAGAATAGAACTTTCGTCTAGTAGCCTGAAAAAAAATTCAAAATTGTACCATATTTTATAACGAAATTAGAATATTTAATATACACGCATACCGGGTGATTCAGAAAGAAATGCAAATTTTTTTCTACGATAGATATTGTTCATAAAATACTAGATTACAACTTTCAGAACTCTATTTGGAAGTTCAATATAGTAAATATACAGGGGTGTGTGTTTCAAAAATCTGGAAACGGTGCTTGTAAAAAAAATCAAGATGTAGTAAAAACAAATGAATGTTTTTATATTTTAAGCTCATGAAAATGTGAAAAAAGACATGTCATTACTGAATCCCGAATTTTAGACAATTTATCTTTATTAGTTTTTGAATTCTAAGACTTGTGAAATACTGTCACCATATGTGAAAATTTTTCTTAACTGTCATTTGGTTCATTTTCACCTCTAGAATTGAAAATAGTTTCATCTCTAGAGTTAAAAAAAAGTCCTGTCGGCAAAGATCGACAGTTGAAGGTAGATTTCTGTTTATAGACTTTTTCATCCTTCCCTACCCCACGATATTATGGTCGGATCGAAAAAAGTTTCAAGCAAATTAATTTTATAATAATTAGGAGATGAAAAAAGTCTAATGACCTGTTTCAAGATTTTCAAAGATGTCGGAGATATGAATTTTTATGAAATTTCAACCCCTTCCAGTGTCCACCCCCTTAAAAGTAGAATGCCCATTTACAAAGAATTTATAATGCCGAAACTCATTGACGGGCTCATAGGTACCATTTTCAAAAAAAAAATATAAGAAAACAATTTAAAATTGCTAAAATTATCCTACAACTAGCTTGTCATTTACTTATAAAAAACTCTTACCTAAAAAAAATCGAACTTAACATAAGAACAAAAATCCTAATCTGACTTGATCTAATTAGAAATATTATACCCTATAGTATAATAAAAAAAGAAAAAAATTAATTTGTATTTTGTATATGTTATATGGTTTTTTAATACTTACTTATTCGGACCCAATGGTTCTAATTTAACATTATCATCTGCCGATGTCATTTTAATTTATATTAAATGCACCTCTGCAAGGTGTCAACGTTTCGACTAAAATCGTACCAACATCAATAATACGTAGATTTTTTAACCGCGCTTCTGTTCTGAAATAAAAAAAAAAATTAACATTATTTTTTACAAAAATTAGGAGTCATAAAAAATCATAAAAAAAAGACTCTGAAGAAATAACAAGTTTTTCTATTGTTATTTTTAAACTATTAAACCGATTTTAACCAATTTTTTACCAAAAATTGTTTGGGTTTTGGTGGTAGTGATTTAATATATGATGAACTCAACCCAAGAGCGTAGATAACTTTCTTTTCTAGGGGGATAATCAAACTTTTATACAATTATGTTTCTATATTTGTTCTAATTATAAATATATAAATACTAATCTAATAATATATAACAAAATACAAAAATAGGTTGACAAAAAGTACCACTGATGATTCCCCGCAAGGCATTACGATTTACGATGGGGCCATCTATCGGCACCAAGTTGTACTTGGTCAGTCGCTTTTACAGTGTATATAGTTTCAAAAAATTACTCAATGTGTTTTTGACCTAATTTTAAATAGTTTTTAAAATATAGCATGCGCATTGTAAACATTGATTAATAACTTTAAAATAATTCGAACTTTTTTAAAATCGTTAAAAGTTAATCGTAGTTATCAAAGTATATTAAAAAAATTAAAAGGTTTTAAAAATGTTCAAAAGGTTTATAATTAACAGTCGTCAAAATATTTCTAAGATCTTTCGAAGTCTTCTAAATAATTCAAAATCTCTAAAAACCTAAGAGTATAAAAATATTTAAAAAAACTTCTGAATGATAAAATTTCAAAGGTTTAATATAACTGAAATCTCACAATAATAATTTAAATTATATTTAGTAAACATTAGAGACAATTTTAGATATTTTTTTAACAAACGTTTTCTATAATCTTTTGAAATTTTCAGAGTAGTTCAAAATTTTAAAAAACATTTAAAACTGTTTGTCACACAATACTTTCCCGTTAGCATATATACTAATAGTAATTAATGCATATTCCATTTCCCATGTATTCATGCCTGATGATGATTTTTAGTAGTTTTTAGAGTTTTCGAAGAAGAAAAAAAATGTATATTGTCCGTCCATTCGTCTGTTAGCCTGATTCAACTCGATTAATCTTTGACCTATTTTTACTTTCCCGCTACTTATACTATAGAAATTTATTTACGTAATTTTAAATTTTCGAAAACTCGGAAATTACGACAAAATATTGCCGTTTTTCACTTGTTTACTTATATATTTTCGATTACGCCTGGTTCCACATTTCATATATTTTATTTCTTCTTTTCTTGGTATTTTTTTTTTGGTATATAGTGGGGGTAATTACACCCTTTCCCCGATATTTACGCCTTTAACTCAACTATAAATATAATTTTCATAACATATAACCTTTTCACCTATTCTATTAAGGGAGAGATTATTTTAAATAAAAAAAAAATGATAACTTAAACTTTGATGAAATTGAAATTAAATGCTTTGTCGAAAAGTATAATTAAAATAACATACCTTTTATTTAAATGCAATCGCTAATTTATTTTAAAAATTACATCATCCTTTAACGAAACCGATATAGAATTAAGAAAAATAAACTAACAATTAACCCACAATGGCCACAATCACACACACGATTCACTCACACCACGAGGTTAAATTAAGTTTGTGACTGTGCCTGGCGTCTTATTATTTTTATACAATGTATATTTCAGGGTTCTTTACAGACCCAGTGAGACCGTTGGGAATCGAAATTATACACGTCGCACACACACATCTCAAACGTGTTCATTGGAGTAATAAAATATGGAAACAGGAAGAACTTATCACTTAGAATCCCTTTAGAATCATAAGCGTATCGATATTTTTTTTATTACATGAACGCGATATTATTTTTACTAGTTCAGCATAAATGCTTGCATAATCGAACTAATCTAATCCCACTTAAAAAATACACATAAAAAATATCGTATAACGTACATATCATTATATCATTAATTTCATTTTATTAAACAAATCGACATATTTGAAATTGTTCTTATTAAAAATTAATTTGAACTGTAATCTTTGTACCAAAAACAACAAACAGACTTTACAAACAATAAATATTTAGATTATTAAATGTACTTAATACTGTTTATTTATAATTATTAATAGATATAACTTTAAAACAAATATTAAAATTATGTTTATAATGTGTTTTCGATGAAAATATTAATTTATTTTTTAAAATGCGTAAATTTAATTTTGCTACATTTGATGTTCTCTGATGATACTAATAATAATAATAATAATAATAATAATAATAATAATAATAATAATAATAATAGAAAATTTTATTAAGTTCGAATCAAATATTTTTACAATTACAATTGAAATTAATGAAAAATGTGAGGTAAATTTAATATAGAAAATAAAAATCGGCTGTGTCACCCCAGAACTTTCCCGGCTCGATCGTAGAAAATAGGATTATTTTAATTACAAAATACCAAGCATTAAATTAATTTATGGAACAAATTAAAAATAGCATTAATAATGACATTAGCTGCACATGCGCACTTTGTATATCACAATGCTACAATTATGATCTCCTAAAATCATGTGTAAAAAATATTGGGAATTCAGGAAAATTTTTCATACAATAGTTGTAGGGAAGTTTATGCTTTACAACTTTGCACTGAAACATTTTGCACGACAAAATTTTGCATTAAAATGCATTGTTTGTCCTCAAAATCAAGAAAAACTAGAGAAAACATACTTGCACATTTTTTACGAGCCCTCTTCCGAGTTCATTGAACCGGAACCATTTTTCGGCACAGCCAAAAGCAGTGCCAAAGACACTATCTCGAAATGGGCCGAGAGGAAAACTCTCCAGCACTGGAAAGATATTCCTGGGTTAGCTCACTCTAAGGCGTTTATAATCAAACCCTCAGGTAGCACCCTATCGCAGATTCTAGAACGGAGTAGAAGTGATCTACGCATCCTAATTGGACTGCTTACAGGACACTGTCGTCTGCGGTACCATCTGAAGAAGCTAGGTCTGAGTCAAACATCGAACTGTCGCTTCTGCAGTGTGGAAGCCCTGGAAATGAATAGACTTCGTACGTTTGGTTTTGTACAGCTGGAGCCTACCGACTTCAAGGAAGCTTTACCCAAATCAACCATAGACTTCGTAAGAAGGTGTGGATTTGGATTGTATGGTGAATTATAGCCCATAGGGGTGAGCCACAATAGGCCTCTGTTGGCCGTAGTGGAGGGGCGAGCAAACGCTCCACTCAGATTGAACCTACCTACCTACGAGCCCTCTAGTGGCGTAACTATTAGAAATTCTGGAAAAAGATTGAAAAGTTGTAGGGAATTTTATGCTCTAAAACTTTGTACTACAATATTTTGCATCAAACTGCATTATTTTTGTCCTTAAAACCAAGAAAAGCTACAGAAAACTTACATGCACATTTTTTATGCGCCCTCTTGTGGCGCAATTATTGGAAATTCTGAAAAAAGTTTTAGACAAAAGTTGTAGGGAATTTTATATTCTAAAACATTGTACTACGACATTTTGCACCAAAGTATACTGTTTATCCTCAAAATCAAGAAAAACTAGAAAAAATACATATACATTTTTTACATGCTCTCCAGTGGCGCAACTATTGGAAATTTTGAAAAAAGTTTTAGTCCAAAGTTAAGGAATTTTATACTCTAAAATTTTGTACTACGACATTTTGCACTAAAGTGTATTGTTTGTCCTCGAAATCATAAAAAACTAGAGAAAACCTACATGCACATTTTTTACGCGCCCTCTAGTGGCGCAACTATTGGAAATTCTTAGACAAAAGTTGTAGTGAATTTTATGCTCTAAAACTTTCTACTACAATATTTTGCACTTAAGTGAATTGTTTATCCTTAAAATTTAATCAATGTCGGTCTTAACTACCTTCCACTGTATCAATTTAAATCAAAAACTAATGGTTGTATTCGAGGCACACGCCGACCCTTCATACCAAATTTCAGCATGATTGGTCAAACGGTTCGGTAGTTATCGTGGACGATTACACACAGACAGACCATACGCTGAAAGTGATTCCCCTTCTTGGGAGACCTCAAAATGGATATTTCCATCGATATCTCGATTTTTTTTTGCTCGTTCACCTTACTTTCCCTTTGATGGGTCCGGGAAAGTAAAAAAAATAGTCACAATAATGTACAGAATGGAGTAAAACTTATTTCTATATATATAATATGATTATTTGTACTTTAAATGTATAATACAAATTTATAATGATTGATTCGTATGATTTTCAACAAATCGGAATAATTCTGCTAATAAAAATTTTTACATTATTTTCTTTATTTCCATAGTAATTTAAACAAAAGGCATATTCGAATTTTGACAATAATTATCAAAAATCAAAATGACTTGAAAAATATTCGCATCCAATATAATTCGTACTTCACATTATCGATTTATACTGCTAATTTTGAAGTACTGATTATTCAACACTATAATATATGTCAACCAATGACAATCCTCTTATTTCCATATCCCATACAAAGTGTTTCAAAAAGGTGAAAAATTGTTTCATTTGTTCAAATATTAACTCAATAATTTGATGTGTTTATGAAAGTGTGCCTACAAACACGGTAATATATCTGGAAAAAATTTATATTGTTGAATAATCTTTCCCAATATTTTAAGAACAATTTGTTGTTTCCTTACAAATTTTGCAAAAGTCAAAATCCTCCAGAAATAAGGAAGATTTTGTTTTTAAAAAATGGCCAAACTTGAAGGTAAAAAAAGAGAGTTTTTAACGATTATTTGTAAATGTAACACGATCTGCTGTTTTAATAATTTTTAATGTTTAATATTTTAACCATGTTTAATTTAGACTTTATGTTTTTCGACTTGTATAAAACAACTGTTTTTGTAAAGATTCAGTAACTTTAGAATTGCCTTGAGTATTCTAATAATATAATCATTGTAAAAAAAATAATATTTTAAGTGGGTGCCTACTACTCAAAACACATTGCGTCGCAGCTCAACATTTAGGTCAATTTCAACTCCCAACAGTTAGATTTATATTTATCTATATAATCTAAATCATCAATTGATCTAAATTGTTTTGTACATACCGGCTAAATTAAATAAGTAGCACACAAATGCAGACTCAGACGAACAATATAATATATATATTATGTAGGTGATGTTCGAGAGTTGACTTACGCGGAATTACTGAATGATGCTGGATAAAATAAAATAACATTCACGCAGACCAGATGCAATGCAAGCGAACTAGTCACTAGCCAAATTATTTGATTACGATTATAGATAAATTATATGAGTGACTTTAGGACTTTCTTTCCACTTTGAACTCGATAATATAACGTTAGAAAAACAACATGTAATTGGACTTTTAAACAATGTACTTACTTATGTAATAAACATAAATATTTATTTATATAGGGTATATCAGAATGATTAGTTTTATTTTTCTTTTCCTAGTTTATGTACAAGGGTTATTTAATATTACATTATTTTCCGGACTTGTTACGTAAATTACTATTTTTTTTTATTAAATTATTGAAATAATCCAATACCATTTTGGGTTATTAACGTTGAATTTCTTAATTATTGTAAATGTGAAAAGTACTACGACATTTTGCACCAAAGTGTATTGTTTTTCCTCAAAATCAAGAAAAACTAGAAAATCTACATATACATTTTTTACGAGCCCTCTAGTGGTGCAACTATTGGAATTCTGGAAAAAGTTTTGGACAAAAGTTGTAGAGAATTTTGTGCTCTAAAACTTTGTACTACAACATTTTGTACTAAAGTGTATTGTTTGTCCTCAAAATGAAGAAAAAGTAGAAAAAACTAACATGCACATTTTTTACGCGCCGTCTAGTGGCGCAACTATTGGAAATTCTGGAAAAAGTTTGAGACAAAAGTTGTAGGGAATTTTAGGCTCTAAAACTTTGCACTACAACATTTTGCACTAAAGTGTATTGTTTGTCATTAAAATTTAAAAAAAGTAAAAAATTCTTACATGTGTATTTAATCAATGTCGGTCTTGAGGACCTTCTACTGTACCAATTTAAACCAAAATCTAAATTTCAGCATGATTGGTCAAACGGTTCGGCAATTATCGTGGAAGATTACACACAGACAGACCATACGCTGGAAATGGTTTCAATCCTCTTGGGAGACCTCAAAATTTATATTTCTATCGATATCTCGATTTTTTTTGCTCGTTCACCTTACTTTCCCTTTGATAGGTGAAGGAAAGTAAAAAATTAAATTGAGGTACAATTGGGCTCTATAATTCAAGTGTTTTTATGCATAATTTTGTATTCATTTGCAATCCAATTAATAAAAAAAAATCACTCGTTTTTTTTTTAATGATCAAATAGTCTCTTGTGTTTTTGATTCGACCCTATTTTGACTAAACAGCCACTTCGTCCACTTCATAATTTGCAATTTTTATATGTACAAGGTAAATTTTTGGTATCAAATATATGCATTTTTTGTGCTGAAAATTATGAATTAAAATGTATAACACGTAATTTAATGGCATTTAATTATGTGAAGAAAACACAAACAAAATTTTCCTACTATAAATTTCCATTACCTACTTTTAATTGAAATAAAAATAAATTGGATGTTTACCAAAAATTTCAAGTCACATGAAGTCTAAATTTTGTTATGTAAAAGGCAGAAGGGTTAATAGTTAATAAAAAAATAAATTCATTCAATGTATTTTTTTATTAAATAAAATTTAAAAATTATAAAATCTTCTTCCAAATGTAACAAAATATTTTGTTTCAGTATGTTAATTTTTTATACAACAACCATCCTGTATATTATTCTTAACTATTTACTAATGCAAATATTACTTACTAAGCATAATTTTCAGCAACAACACTTCTTCTAGCATTCAATATGTAATAACAAACCAAGTGATTGGGCGAATACACAGCGAGATAGTGAGCCGTCGCGACGCCAACTGGAAACAGATCGAAGTCAATGTTACGGGGTGAATAATCCCTATCCCTTTCTATAAATGATATCATCTGTTTGATAAAATTTTAAAAATCCTGCCGAGCTGTACTAAAACAAAATTTCTAAATTTAAATAATTTTGAATTGTGAATCATTTATCCCATAGACAGGACACCTTGAAAATGGTGTAAATTTTAATACATTAAAAAAATTATTTTATCAAAAATAACCATATAAATTGCCATACAATTTATATTATTATTAGTTTCGTTAAAAAGTTACTTTTATGAAACCTTTTGTTTTGCAGACCACCAGTGGCGTAGCTATTGTCTTAATAACGCGGAAAGGGCTAACTATCTTTTATCAGAAAAGGGGAAGTGATCTTTAGCCAATGTTTATTTTCTTACTACGCCACTGTATCTCAGTTTGCTTAAATATATTAGGCAAATTATTAGCAGCATTGAAAATTATTTCATCTGAAACAAATTTAAAATTTTTTTTCTCCCTAGTTTTATCAAGTTATACCTATTTTACTGTTTCTATTTTTTATATGTAACCAATATAACATGTTTAAGTAATATTGGTTGCATACACATAAGGGTATTTAAGAAAGCCATTTTATATCCATGATAAATATATGTAAGCAATTTATTAACAAAGAATCTAATAATAGCTTCTTTCTTATTCTAATATATATGCCTTGGCCTTTAAAAATCAATAATAAATTGTTATCTTTTATTTTATATATTGAGACAATAATATCAACGAATTTAATAAATGAACTACAAATAATGGATATAAAATGGCTCCCTAAACTTACTGTGTAATAAATATAATTTTAGATAGTAAAAAACAGAAAATTAGAAGGAAACCAATGGCAATTCTGAATTCTAATAATCTTTGTGTGTCTTTTAAAAAAAAAATTCATTTCAATCGGATTAAAAAAATTTCTGACCCGAAAAAAGGGCAAAATCTTTTTTTCAAAATTAAGAATTGTAAAAAAAATTTAATGGGGTAGTTGAAGGGTCGCAGATTCCAAAAAAATTAACCATTCTGCTCTAGCTCTTTTAGTTTCTGAATTAATTGAGTTTTTTTATCCTAGTTTCGATAAAATTTTAGATATTTTTAAACTGCATTTTTTCAATTATCTTGCACTTATATATAAAAATAAATCACAGCACCTAATTCAGAAATTTTTTTAAACATAATTTATGTTTCGTTTACTTAATTTTAAGGTTGGACTCAAAACGATTATTCAAAGTCTGTCTCAACCTATAATTGAAGGTGGATTAAATTTTAGTTCAGGACAAAGACAACTTTTATGCCTAACAAGAGCACTTCTAAGAATCACTAAAATTTTAATTATAGAAAATAATCGTATAAATATCGATTCAAGGTAAAATGTTACATACTTCAAATATTAATTGTATTTCATAATGTTTATAATTTCAGTACTGAAAAACTAAGAGAAAAAATCATTAAAGATAAAATTCAAAAATTGTACAATTAAACTGTTGCGAATACTTTAACAACAGTTATGGAGAACGAAAAAATTTTGGTTATCGAAGATGGAAAAGAAGTGGAATATGCACATGCACATGAATTATTACAAAATACCGATGATTACATTTCACAACTCGTTAGAGAAACCGGACCAAATATGGAAGAAAATTTAAGAAAAATTGCCAAAGACAATTTCGATTCGAATAACTTGAATGTTGAATTTCAATTTAAATGAATAAAAACATTGGGAATTTGGACTACATTTTTTTAACACAATTTTAGAAAAATCAACTGAAAGTTAATTACCTTCACGTATCATTAACGCAAATTCTTCCTAATAAAAAAAAATATATATTGTAAGTCTTATCTAGAAAGTGAGGTTATGTATTGTGTTCTTCTTTTATTGGACCATGTCCATGGGTAATTTAACCGATAAGTAATTGGTTTTTCTTTATAATTGTTTAATGTATTCAGAATATGTTTGGCCAACAAGAACGCGCTGTATATGAGAATATTGGTACAAAGTATCATGTTTTAGTGGCTATTAAATTCCGCGACATGACATAATACTCCATTTTTTATTGGACACGCTCTTGTTCGGACGACAGGAACGCACCCTAAAGCGTCATCTATGAGAATTCTAATACAATGTAATTTATCTTAGCTACTACTAGATGCCGCGCATGCTCGACTTATATGAATCTCCATTTTGTATCCTAATATTATTTTGATGGACACACTCTTGTTTGGTTGTCAATAACGCATCTTAATGCGCAATCTATCAGAATAGTACTACAACGTAACTTATTTTAACAGCTACTAGATCTTCAACATAACATGCAACTCCATTTTTAAACCTAATATTTTTGATTGGTCACGCTCTTGTTCGGTCAACAGGAACGCACGCTAAAGCGCCATCTACGAGAATATAAATACAACGTAACTTTTAATAGACGCTACTAGATGCCGCGTATGCTCAACATTTTATGACACTCCATTCTTTATCCCAATAATGTGTAAGTATGTTTAAAAAATGGATCTTCAACTATCTTTTCGACAAAATAACATTGAAAAGTTACCCTACATCATTTCTGCTCTCCTGGTAGGAATAAAAATTTTTAAAATGAATTTTTAAGTCATTTTTCGACAATTAACATTGAAAAGTTACCCTACGTCATTTCTGCTCTCCTGGTAGGAATAAAAATTTTTAAAATGAATTTTTAAGTCATTTTTCGACAATTAACATTGAAAAGTTACCCTACGTCATTTCTGCTCTCCTGGTAGGAATAAAAATTTTTAAAATGAATTTTTAAGTCATTTTTCGACAATTAACATTGAAAAGTTACCCTACGTCATTTCTGCTCTCCTGGTAGGAATAAAAATTTTTAAAATGAATTTTTAAGTTATTTTTCGACAATTAACATTGAAAAGTTACCCTACGTCATTTCTGCTCTCCTGGTAGGAATAAAAATTTTTAAAATGAATTTTTAAGTCATTTTTCGACAATTAACATTGAAAAGTTACCCTACGTCATTTCTGCTCTCCTGGTAGGAATAAAAATTTTTAAAATGAATTTTTAAGTCAACTTTTCGACAATAACATTGAAAAGTTACCCTACGTCATTTCTGCTCTCCTGGTAGGAATAAAAATTTTTAAAATGAATTTTTAAGTCATTTTTCGACAATTAACATTGAAAAGTTACCCTACGTCATTTCTGCTCTCCTGGTAGGAATAAAAATTTTTAAAATGAATTTTTAAGTCACTTTTCGACAATAACATTGAAAAGTTACCCTACGTCATTTCTGCTCTCCTGGTAGGAATAAAAATTTTTAAAATGAATTTTTAAGTCATTTTTCGACAATTAACATTGAAAAGTTACCCTACGTCATTTCTGCTCTCCTGGTAGGAATAAAAATTTTTAAAATGAATTTTTAAGTCATTTTTCGACAATTAACATTGAAAAGTTAGTTAATTTTTAAAATGAATCCGATTCACAGAATGTAAAAACAAATTTTCTGATAAGAATTAATGATTTTTTTCAATGTTTCATATTTTTTATGACTTGACAGAATAAATATTAAAAAATAAATGTTTTTCCTTTTTTTTAAACTAAGCCATTTTCTATAAATATCTGGCCAGGTATCTCCAGACTGGGTATATTTTTGGGAAAAACTACTTATTGATGCACTACATTTTTGCTAGTGGCCAATCATTTTTAGACAGACTATTTATATTGATTGTCAGTTATTTCTTGATAAGCCATATTATTTTGTTCGGTCGACAGGAACGCACCCTAAAGCGCCCTCTATGAGAATAGTAATACATCGTAACTTTTCTTAATCGCTACTAGATGCCACAAATGCTCGGCCATATAACAAACGGCCATTTTCCATCCAAATATTTGTCCGACGGACAAGCTCTCCTTACGTCGACAGGAGTGCCCCCAAAGCGATCTCTATGAGAATAGTAATCAACGTAACTTCTTTTAATCGCTACTAGATACCTCGAATGCTCGGCATTACACAAAATGTAATTTTCTATCCTAATATTTATACAATGGATAAACTCTTCTTAGGACGACAGGAACGCACCCCAAACCGTCATCTATGAACTTACCAGTACAACTTAACTTCTGTTAGTTGCTACTAGAAGCCGCAAATGCGTGACATAACACGACCCGCCATTTTCTGTCTTAATATTTATTGGATGGACAAGACGGGGTCGTCTCCACAACACCATCATAAATAAAATTAAATGTATTGTATGTCTACGGAGGTTTAGGTCAAATTTTTCCCTTACAAAAATGGATCCAAAAAATTGACAATCGTCTCATGTAAAATGTGAGTTGCATACCTACTAGTGCAAGTACTGACGCAATAGTGGTTGCATACCAAGTAGGACATCGCCCCTCACACATGAAGTAAACAATACAAAAGACGAGCTGGTCAGTTAATCCAAATAACAAATTCTCTAGATTTAAGTTAAAATTAAAAAAAATAAGAAAAATGTCGTACCTGCCTATTAAAAAATGGCTCATTAACTTTGGTATAGGGTAAAAAAAATTTTTTTTGGACTGTTCCTGTTACCATGGAAATTTTTACTTTTTCTTACCTTGCATATACCGCCAATTTTCTCTTACACTTTCCTCCTTCCCTTCTCAGTAGCAGTACCCTTATAAGTTTAGCAATGTGTTAATTTAAGGTTTAATCTTAACAATTTGATAGTTTGGTAAGTTATAATACTCATTTTTGTAATTTTCCCTATCGTATTTGTATCTATTCTATGCCTGAAAATGGCTTTTTAGCTGAAACTAGTTGCTTCAGTACGAAACGATATAGGAGCAACAAATCGTAATTCTAGAGGCAATAAAAAAGAAAAATAAAAATGCAATATTCTATTTTAATTAAGTATATGTTATACATATAAATATATTTAAAATTTTAATATAAGTTTTACAGATTTATTTATTTAGCCCATCCTAAGGGATCAATGCATCCGCACACGTCACTACTTTTCAGTTTCCGTCCTTCCGTTATAATTTCAGCATATCTAGCTACATATGGATCCATACCAGAGGAACACATTGCTATTACATCATCTTTATTAAGGTAATAAGCTATAAATTTAAATTCTTCAACACTTCCAAAAAAAACGATGTCATCAAAAGGTCCGTGACCACAGAACCTACATTAAAATTTTTTTTTAATAAATACACTTTTATGGGAGAATACTGATCCTTGATTATTATCTTAAATATTTTTTTTTATTTCAGTAATTAGTAGATTTTTGAGTTGCTCATATTGTAAATATAAGAATTATGAAGTTATTTTTTGGAGTTGAAGAATTATTATTGGGGCAGTCAGAAAGATATTTTACTGAGTATCGAACTTAAGTGACTTTCGTTGTGTAAAGGTGTTACGGAATGGTTCCTAAAACTACAGGAAATCCAGTCTATCGAAGACTCAGATTATTTCATTAAAATTTGGAATTAGAACAAAAATAATATGAGACGTTTTCATCTAAAACGAGTATGTATAAAATAAAGCAAATATATAACTGGATCAGTATAACTATTTCATTTTATAAATAATTAATGTTAGTCATTCTGACATCTGAACTTGAACAGAGGCACAGAAAAAACAAAATAATAAGTAAAAAGGGATAGTAAAGAAATAATAGTAATAATAATAATAATAATAGTAGTACTCTCCCTACATTTCATTAGATTAACTAAGCTTATGCATGGAAAATAGTACAGACGAAAACGATAAAAAGGACGATTAGACAGAATTAAGTAAATTAAAAAAAAAAAACGATTATAATTATCAATCGTGAATTAATTTTAGTAAAACCTCACCTAAAAGAAGTGCCACCTAGTATTGTCCAATAATAAATCACAACTTTTGCTTCAGTCTTTTTACCCATCATATTCAAAGCAGCTGTTTTTCCATGATGCATGGCAACCGCAATATGTCCAACACATTCCTTCGTATTATTGTAACACCAAATAGGAGCCTTGGCGATGTCACCGGCAACATATACGTCTTTAACGTCGGTTTCCATGTATTGGTTTGCCTCGATCGTACCATCATCGGCAACGTTCAAGCCAGAACCTTTGAGAAAATCGGAATTAGCCTGCCAGCCTACATCTATTATAACTATGTCTGCTGGATATTTGGTACCTTGAATAAAACAAAATAAATAATATATATATATATATATATATATTGTTAGTAATAATAACACGTGCAGTTTTTTTCCATAAGTATTTTTAGACGATGTGAATGATACTGAACCACATCTAAATGACCAGGCACCCGGTTTATTAATGTACTGTTAAATCTACCTGTTACGTAGCCAACAGCTATAGGCTTAACTGACAGCCAAAGTGTCTGCTTTGAAAACGTTTTTATTACGCTGTTGACTGACAGCTACGTAACTTCTAGCTATTAAATTTTGTCTCATTTTAATTGGACAATTTAAGTAAAGTGGTATAAACTCAATAGAGGTGGGGATTCGTATTGAAATAAAAATCCAAACTCCAAACAAGCGTCCATTTTTGTTGTGTGTCTGTTGAAACATTTTTTTTTCAAGACTATCGCGGTATTATTAAGATATTATACCTGAGAATGAGTTCGAAAAATTAAAATTGATTCTCACCAGGTAAGTCTGAAAATTTTTATTAAAAACGATGAGTTGAAGTAGTTTAGAACTAAAAATATATATACAAAGGATTAATTTACCATCAGTTGCTTCCACGTTCTCCACTTCATTTCTGCTACCATTAAATTTTTTTACTTCAACCTTAGGTATAAAACAAATTCCTCTTTTCTTCATTTTTTCAACTATACAGTCGGCTATTTGTTTTCCAAATACAAAAGTCAAAAGTGTGTCATCGCTTTCCATCAGTATTGTGATTGATGCAACTTTACCTGTGCAAAATTCGGCTGCTTCCAATGCAACAAAACCAGATCCTCTTATTACTAATTGAGTTTTTTTTGATAAATGACAGTTTATCATACTAAAATCAAATATAAATAAAAAACTGACAAATGTAAAAAAATTTGTATATTAAATAAAAACTTAAGATGAACCTCCAGGAAAATAAAAACTATAAACCAGTTTAAGAAAATCCTTTTCTTCGAAATGGGATTTTTTTCGTGCCTTTTATTTCAACGTTTAATTTCATTTTATAAGTTATATAAGTGATAAAGGGGTCTATTCTGTATTTATTCTTTTAATGTATAATTTAAAGACCCTTTAAATAATAATATTAAAAGAGCTATTCTATGTACACGTATTTTAAAGGACACCGTTAAAAATGTTATGTAAAGTGCCAGTTAAGTAGTTTTATATTTATATTACAATATTTTATTTTGCAATATATTGTTACGATCATATTCCATCCACGGCTTAGGTAAGCGCTAATTAAGATGTATATGACATTATTAAAATTTACAATTTCCAACACACTTTATAATGTAGAACAAATTTCAAATTTTAAAACAACGTTTGTTTAAAAAGACCTTTTTATTATGGATAAATTTTAATCAATGTAAGATGAACAAAAAAACTTAATTTCGCTTACTCAGCAGATATTCGGGAGTGTTCTGGTAAAAAAACGATTGTCCTAAAACCTTTTTTAACTAACCTTGCTTTATACCTAGAGCAGTGTATTTTATTTGAAAAACCCACTTAGATGGAACTGGTGTTGCTTCCATAGGTTTTTCTACAAGCGTCCAAACGTTGCATGGATTTATACTCCTCTTCCATAGATTCCAGCCATTTTTCTCTATCTGATCTACTGAGTGATGCTTATACACCCAATAGATCGTTGTATGTCTCATATTAGGCTTTTATCGAATCCACAATTCGAGTGATGTCTTACCTTGACTAGGTAAACTTAGGTTGTTTAAGTCATAGCTTGCAACGTTTCAAATTTTGAAACTCTGTTTTCAGCAATCGATAGTTGGTTACTTTAACTCGTCCCCCTATTATTTTCAATGACCTAAGTTCAACTAAAACTATCTGCCTGTCCGTCAGAGATAACTCGAGAACGATTCAACTCTATTCAACGAAGTCAACTTTATAATTGCCTGTCTGTTCGTCCCAGTCCATGTTACCAATTGCTTTAGATAAAATTATTCGGCTTTTGAATAAAAATAATGCGATTTTGATTTGAATAATGCAACATTTTTTGACACGTTTTTGTGTTTAGTACCTTGTCATATAGCTTATTTTATTTAGCTTGTTTTTTACAGCACAGCTGTTCAATAATTTTTAATGAATAATTATTTTATTTTTAATGTAAAAGAGTTTTATTTCTTTTAAAATCTTTTATTGTTTATACAAGATAACAAAAAACAAATATTTTCAAAAAGTTCGGAATTAACGCGATTTAATTTGGATGCTAAAATAATGCGCAGACTTCTTAAATTATGCGGAATTCGAATAATTATGTGCCAATCGGAAACAATAGTTCGTCCGGATACTTTTAGCTTACTGGGTTTGTTATTTCCTTTTTTTTTTTAGGTCTATGTAAAACATTTAAACATACAAATAACCCAATTAATATTGATTTAGTACGGAAGAGACATCTCTCGTGAAAGACAAATTTAAACAATTAAAATATTATACATTTTCGATTGAAAGAGTTGTTGCACTTTTTTTGAACAATAGGGTAGGTATTAAAAAATATCTATATGAAAAAACAATATTTTAAAGTTTAGCTAAAAATTCAAATTATCAATGGTATATTCAAATTAAATTCGAGATTAGTGGTGAATAGGATATTAAGTAATTAACGGAATACTAGGATATTAAAGACTAAAAAAACCTCTCGAAATTGTAACAAAGAAATCCCAACACAAGCAAATAAATCATATAATCAAGTATTCAGCAGAATAAGACACAAAGTCGTACCTGTTTCGGCCTCAACGGGCCATCATCAGGCCTAGAAACAAAATTACATTGTCGGATAAAGAAGTAAAACTTACAGGTAAATAATAACTTACAATTTGTAAAGAGTGATCACTAATCACTAATAATTATTAAAAAACTTAAAAACCAAATCATTTGCACCTAGGAAGGACAAAAAAAATCAAAAATAAAATAAAAATGGCGTCGTAAATGACATTTGAAAGTCGATTTGTACGTGTTTTAAGTCGTAGAATTAAAATATGTAAAAATGTACCGGGTGTTCCATTTGAATTTTCAATTTTCATGCAATTTCCGGTCAAACCGCATATCCGCCATATTGGATTTTTATTTAAAAAAATCCAAAAATGCTATATTATAATCCACTAAAATTTAGTATAATTCTATTAACCCGTTTAAAAGTTATAGGGGTGGCCCATGACCCATTTACACCCGGTAGCCCATTTGGTCGCGAAAGCTGGATTACCTATTCGTAAATAGAGTTTAAATAAAATTGTTGACAAATGATCGGTTTTATTTGAAATTATTCCTAGTATTTTTTCAATCAATCGGATTAGTTACTTAATGGTTGATAACCACTGAGATCAAGAGGCCTAAATAATTTTAATACTTGCGGCCAAGTGAGCGGCGGGATTACGGAATCCCGTTAACAAAAAAAAAAAAGAACTATATAAATTACTAACTTAGAATGCTCATAGTGATTCAGAACAGTAATATTTCCTAGGTCAATTCCAGGAATGTTGGGTCGAATTGGGTCAAATCCTACAGCCACAAGCAGTTTCGTATAATTGAGAACTTTTTCATTATCCAAAGTTACTGTCTTTTTTGCTGTATTAACTGATGTTGCTGCTATGCCTTTTAAAATTGTAATTTTGTTAGTTTCATAAAAATCATCGTTTCTAAATTGTGCTTCAGTTATATCTAAATCTATTTCCTTGCTACATCTTACCTTAAAAATTCAAAAATAATATAAAATATGTTATATATGGTTAAAAGTATAAAAAATCGTAGATTAAATTAAAAATTCATTAACAATTTGCAAACTTGTATTGTCATTATGAACAAAAGAGACGCTTTATTTGAGATTTTTAGAAGTCACTTTAACATCTTGCTAATGAGAACTATACTTTTTTTTTTCCTTTAAGAATATTTAGTCAAAATAATATTTTTTGATATTTTTAATAATGTTCGCCAAAATGGTAAACTTTTTACCCATTTAATAGTCTTCATATATCTTATGATTTAGAATATAGTAATGCCAAGACATGATAAAAGAAACGGACCATTTGGTTATTCATAACGATTGGGCTTATAAATATTTAAAGAAATAATGAAACACAAAGAATAATATTGATAAGAAAATTTAATATAAATAGATCAGATGTCATATCTAAAAATTCTGGCTAAATTATTGTTTAGAAATTTAAAAAAAAATAATCAAGTAAGAAAGAAAAATTGAGAATTTTTGTCAATTTTGATGTTGAATAATTTTTTTGAGAAATGTCAACGGTAATTAATTGATTGTTGAAATAAGTTTATTTGAAAAAATATTTTCTTAAACAAAGCTAATAAAGATAATTCAACAAAAAAAGATGAAGACGTTTTATTTTTCCAAACCTATGAAATAGTATAAGAGAGAATAAAAGATTTAGAAGAATAGACAGGAAAATATATAGTTGAAACAAAGAAAGATAAATAGCAACTAAAGAGACACAAGAAACCAGAGAAATAGAAGAAAGCAGTATCAAAGACGACAAATAGGCGAAAAGGAGAAAGATGAAAATAACTAGACAGAAAAAAGTAACCAGTTAAAAAGTAACAACAAGAATCGAAAAATAGGAAAAAGAACACGTTAAATTGCATTTTTTTAAATATTTTTTATAAATTCATTATAGAGTGAACCCAGTCCGGATCGATTCGTCGATAGGCCATCTAGTTTACCCGGAGATCCATAACAAATTTAGGCTTGTATTCAATATTGTCATCGAAATATTAACTACTTTCCAGTTTTTTACAATTCTAATCTGTTTAAAAATGTCTTACCCTGTCATATGGTAAAACCTTTTCTTTGCAAACCATGATAATTTCACCTGGAAAGTTTTCTTGTCGCAAAGTCTCTGCACATAATGCAGAAGCTGGACCTCCACCAACTAGAACTATACATTCTTTTGACGATGAACTTTTTTCACCCATTGGTTTTACTCTCTTATTTGAACACAACTCACTTGCTTTAGCTTTAACTCTTACATTTCCATCCACAATTGACACTTGGTAGGAGGGAATCGAATCAACTCCTTAAAAAAAAAAAAACATTAGATATTGATCTTTCCGTTTTCTGAATTTATAAACTAGAAAGAGATTTTACAAATACAAATGTACCTATAAAAAAAAATAAAACCCATGCACGACCGTTACGACTTCGCATAATCATTTTTATTTTGTTTTTATGGAAAATACCAGTATATGTTTTTGTAATTAATAATAAATATTTGTAAAATAGGAATTTGTGTATTATCTTCTGCACCTATGAAAATTATTTCTTATTCAAAATATATACCTGATATATCTATAATCGGGATGTTTTAAACTCCGGGCCGAATTAGGACATTTTTAATTGGTTTACCTGAATCTCGGACGAGTTGGTCACCGCCAGCAATTTTTAATAAAAAATTACATTTTTCATTGATATAACTAAACCTTCTTCTTGCTACATGAAATGATTGTGCAAAAACTAGTATGCGATACTTACTTCGGTCTGTAAATAAACCGAACTAAATCTAATAAATTGAAATATAAATTTACTAATTAATAATTGTATGCACTCACCCTAATTTTGGTTTTAATTTCTTTTGTATCCAATTCTTATTAGATTAGAATACAAAGAAAATTAAATCTAATATTTAAAAAAAAATCAAAACAAAAATACCTGGAAAATCTTCTATATCTCCGTTACACAAGTTAAAGCAGGATCCATGCAATGGGCACCGAATTCTATGAGACCCCAGAGCTGCATTAACAAGAGAAGCGCCATAATGAGTGCACGTTGTACCTACAGCACTTATGGAATTATTTTGCTTAACTAACAAAACTTCTCCATGTTTTAATTTAAATTTTTTTATTTCATTTTCTCCAATATCGCACACCTTACATACAACATCTTCTACATAATCTGCAGATCCACCTACAAATTTAATTAATAAGGTAAAATTACAATAAATTATTGTAAATAAATTGTAATGAATTATCGAATGGATTTACTTACATGCCATTCTAACAGAAATGTTTGTTTTGGATACATGAATATTTAAAAAAAATGCGGTATACTGAAAACATGTTTTCTGTCATTTTGACAAATAATTGGCGTTGCTATTTAAAACAACAGGATCGTACTCCAAAAATACCTAATACAGAAATTAATAAATATTTCTATAATTTCCAAGTTATCTATAATAAAAGTTTTATTTTAAATGTACATTAAATTATAAAAGTTTTAACTCTAAGAGTAATTTTTCATAAACAAATAAGAGTTAGTTTTAACAAATAAACTTCTTAGTCCAATTGAAAGGGTCATCACATCTGCACACATCGGCTCTATATAATTTTTTTCCTTGAGCTGTAATTTCAGCAAATTTAGATACGTACGGATCCATACCACAGGAACTCATAGCTATTACTTTATCATTTTTTAAATAAATGAATAGAAATTTCATGTCTTCAACATTTCCAGAATATATTACGTCATCAAATTCTCCATGACCACAATATCTGCATAAAAAAATATTCATTTGTTGTAGTAAAATTATTTATAAAGAATTTTGATATAATATAGTTTTTAAATATTTTGATGTGTTTCTTGATTTGAACATTTCAGATTTTACGATTAGACTTAGGGGATGATCTTAAATGACATATTGTTTAATAACCCGAAATTGACTATTTAAAAAAAAAAAAATTAATTCTCTCAATAAATTATTGTTTAAAAAATTACCTTATTGAAAATCCAGCTAGCTTTGTCCAAAAATATGGTACAGCCTTTAACTCTGTAACTTTACCAGCCATATTTAACCCAGCAATTCTTCCATGATAATGTGCAAGTCCAAAATGACCTATGACACTTTTAACATTATTATTACACCAAATTGGTGCAAATGCAATATCACCCCCAACATATACATTTGGGACATTGGTTTCTAGATACATATTTGTTTCAACAGTACCATCAGGTTGTAGTTTGATTCCAGATTTATTCAAAAAAGCTGTATTGGGTATAACACCAGTACCAATTATTACAATGTCAACTGGAAAGTTGGTACCTTCAAAATAAAAAAGGCGCAAATTTATTAAAATATTTCAATTTAATTAATTTTATACCGGACATGAATTAACTCACGAATCTTGTAGAAGATTTGAACAGACGAAATATCTCCCGATGTAACTTTATTATTTAGGAAAGTGAGATTGTACATAAATTTACGATTCTCCAAGATTGGAAGGTTTATTTAATAACTAAATTTTAATAAGTTATAAATTAACTGCAAAACCACTATTTTTCAAAGAAATTCAATTTACGAATCTATTTTAATATAAATCACTACTCATACGACCACCTGCCCTATTGACATCTTAAATACCGAAGATTGTGTAATCTCTGTCTTAAAATTTATGAACTAGGTATTAGCTGCTAAATTTTTAACAACTTTCGGACAACATTATTGACGAACCCGATTCTTGACATTTTAAACTTAATATTTGAAATATGGAATTGTGAACCCTGTTGAAGAATTCTTCAAAGAATTGGCTGCTACAATTTGGACACCTATATTACCATTAATGAGGATTTTTAGGAGGATCCTTAGTTGGTACCCTCACAAAGTAAATTCGTGGAAGATCTTACTAGAGTTCGTCTCAGAAGAAGGTTTTGCCACCACGTTCACATAAAAAACTACCAACAAGCGACTTTGTTAGGAAATTGACAAAACAGCGATATTACGTACAACTGTTCATCATCAGTTATCATGAACGCCTCCCCCTCGATTGGAACCAGCATCACTTTGTCCATGATTGAAGAGACCTGGCGATTAGTATATTCTAAAAAGTTAGATTTCATAGAAGAAAACGACGTACTCAGTGTAGCGGAGAGTTGTGAGGAGGTAAATAAAAAAGATGTCTATTTATTTAAATTTACATTCTAAGTTTAGTAAAAGCATTTTTTTTATTTACAGAATATTTCCGAAATATTCGGATCAAAAGCTGTTAGAGACCTACTAAAAGCTGTTCGAAAAATGATAAAAGCTGTTCGAGACGATGTGGTGCAAAACAGTCAGTGTCCTTGAGTTAGGGACCTTTGCGATTTTCCATCTTATTTTTCATAAGAAGTATGCCAGAACACCCGTAGATATTCTACAAAAGCTTATTCTAAAATTGCATTGAAATTGGAATTAGTCATACCAAATTTTTAAGGAAATTTTTCTTACCATTAGATAACTCTACACTTTCCACTTTTTCAGTTCCATTAATTTTATTTACAGTAATGCCAGAAATAAATTCAACACCTTTTTTCTTAAAAATATTCAACAAAACATCTCCGATCTCGTTTCCCAAGACGTGGCATAAAGGCGATGCGCCACGCATAAGTACAGTTATCTTATTAACTTTGTCGACACAATAATCAGTAACTTCCATTCCTATAAAGCTGCTACCAATAATTAATAGATTTTTGTCTTTTGAAAGTGAAGCATTTATGATCCTAAAACGAAACATTTTCAGAAAATAAGAAAATTGTGAATGTTAAAATGACAAAAAAAAAATTAGGTCCGTTATACATGGCACTGATTGTCAGTGCTGACGGTCACTGCTCACGGTTTGGATAGATCTTCACATTGATCAGTATAACGTATGCACAGAGAGTGAAAAAATACATTGTTGCCGTTATGTTCGAAAAAAGATTAATATTTCGATGACAAAAAAAAATGAGCTATGTGGGTCCCATATACACATCTCATCTTTTAATAAACTAATTAATACCTGGGTATCGATTCTAAAATGGCTGGACCGCATATTTCAAACGCATGCAATACAGAAACTTAAAAAAGTAAGTTAAATGAGGAACACTGTCAGTCATCAGTCAATACACATGTCAAAAGACTTACGCGTCCACTAGGCGGATCGGACCGGGTCAGATTGGACGGATGTGATCTAATTTGTCATCCATTGTAGTATTCGTAGTTTGTTCTTTGTTGGGGGTTTTTGAAATTACGAGATGGACGTAAACTTTTTCCAACTACTAAACCGACCGCTTGGTTATAAATTAGAGAAGTGGGGAACGAAAGAACAAATAGCAGATTTGAGAAGTGGGGACTTTGGAGGTGTCGTTTTAGTTGTTGGACAAACTATACCGGCTTGCTAATTGGAGGTACTATTTTTTCCGCAACTTTGATTGGCCGCGTGTTAGTCTTTATGTTTTTGCTACACATGCCGAAGTACGCCGAGTCAGCGTTTTCTTTTCGCTGAGTGTTCGGTACGTGCCTTTATGGTACTCTTTCGTGAAAATGGTTTTCACAATACCCTACATCCGTTGCAGTTAGTTATATTTAACAAATTCACTAGCTTTGTTTTAGTTTGGCCTGAATTATTTTAGCTTAACACCGGGTGTTCAAATTATTATTTAATTGGCGATGAAAATTTTATATTTACTTGATCCTTATTTTATTTTTAATTTTGAACTAGTTTTAAATTAGGTAACTAAAACAAATGAAAATGCACAAGCTAGTATTGTCAGGACGAACTTTTAACATATAAATAGGCCATTTGTTGCAATAAATACATTGATAAGAAATACTTACTTTGCATGTTCATAATTTCTGACGACAAAAACATTTTTCAAATTATTTCCAGGAACAGATAATTTCATAGGTTCATTTCCAGTGGCTATAAAAAGTTTGGTGTACGGCAGAATTGTGTTATTATTCAGAGATACATTTTTATTTACTGTATCTATATTTGTAGCCTCTTGACCTTTTAGAACATTAATACCATATTTTTGGTAAAATGAATCATTTCTAAACTGTGCTGTAGAAATATCAAAATCCATTTGTTTGCTACATTTTACCTTAAATATAATAATTATGAGCACTTTATACATAAAAATAAGATGTCATATATACATATATATATGCTGTCATTATAAAAATAAAGGACAATATGCAGAAAACTGAAAGATCAATAAGGAGGAAGATTTACATTTTTAATACAGGTATTTAAAAAAAATTACACAAGTAATTTCACTGTAGATAAAACGAAAATTTTAATAATAGTACGAGAATCAATAAATCAGGTTTGTTTTTTAATTATCTTACCCTATCATATGGTAAAACATCTTCTTTGCATATCATGGTTATTTCTCCACCAAAATTTTCTTGTCGCAATGTTTCTACACAAACAGCAGCTGCCGGACCTCCTCCAACAACAATTACAGACTCATTTGATGCATCACACTTTTCTACCATACATTTAACTCTCTTATTTGCCATTAAATCACTTTTTTTGGCCTTTACTTTAACATTTTGACCATCAATAGTTACTTGATAGCATGGAAGAGAATCGATACCTTTAACAATATAATACTTTTTAAACAAGAACAGGATTTTAATGTTATGAGTCGTTTAATTTATTATAAAATTAATTATTCAGTTTGGTTCTCAAAAAACGATAGTTTTCGAATTTGTCAGTTTAAATTATTAATACGAACTAACTATGACATTAACATTTTACTTTACAGACAATTAGACAGCTCATTTGAAATAAATGCAGTCTTCTTTTATGTCCATTTTTTCTGTTAAGCACCTAAGATATTAAATAAATTCATTTATAATCGAATGAAGAAGAGTTTCGTCCTCTTCCTCACATTTCCTACCTAGGGAATCTTCCGATACTCTTATGAGATTCAGGTATCTTCTGAGCCCGCAGTATCCTATCAGAACACCTAGTGCAGTTTTGACTTCCTGTCTTTTTAGGCATAACAGCAGATTGTCTCTACTCTTGGGCGGACATTCTATAAGTGCTTTGGACTGTCTTTGTTTCGGAAGGTCCATCCAGTATTTCCTGTGTTTGTCCCTTAATTGTTTTTCCAGCATAACCTTTACATGTTGGTAGGAAATACCACATGTGGGTTGCGGTCCAATTTTTCGGCTTCTTTACCAGCCAGGCGGTCTGCCTCTTCATTTCCTTCTATGCACCCATTCAAGAGCTATCTGGTGTGTTCTGTCAGGCCGTTTAGGTTTTTATGGCAGACCAATATTTCCCTACTTTATCTTATGTTTGTATTAGACAAAGCGAGAAAATGCAGAGTGTTCAATCGAAACGCATCATATGAAGTAAATCACATTAATTTTCAAGGAAATGCAAAGAATACATTATGTAAATATTGCCAGGAATTTTCAATCGTTTCATATTAACCCTTTGGCAAAATTGGTCAGCACAAAAACATTTTGAAATTATAAATTTTACTATTAACATAAAATTAGGTAAATAAAAAAAAACAATTACCTGGAAAATCTTCAATATCTCCAGTCAATAAGTTGAAGCAAGCCCCATGCCAGGGACATCTTATTCTTCCATTGCCTACTACTCCGTTAACAAGGGGAGCTCCATAGTGAGTACATTTTGTACCTAAAGCACTTATCACATTATTTTGCTTAACTAATAACACTTCTCCATCGATTAATTTAAACGTTTTAAGTTGATTATTTTCCAAATCGGACAATTGGCAGACAACATCTTCTATGCATTCTTCTTCCACTAAAAATTCATTTATTTAATATGAACAGAGTGTAGGTATTTAAACTTACATGCCATTGCTATAGGAATATTGGTTTTGTAAACAAGAAGTTTCTTAATGGCTGTTAAAATACATTTAATGTTATGAGGTGCGGTAGTTTTTCCACGTTGTCCCATACTTAAATTAAAAAGCCACTTACCAAAATAGAATGAAAAATCCCAAAATCCTGTATGTAAAAAAGTTATTATTGATTTCTCTCCAATTCATTATCAAATTGTTGAATATAAATTCAAAGTCATTTTTGCCGACGGTTTAGTTGCGGTGGTTGGTTGACGAAGACGTGTAATTATCAGGTTTGTGAAGAATTTTCTATTTACTTCCTCTGAAGTCTTAAGACGAAAATTTATTGTAAGAGATGGTAAAATGAAGCCAATAATTTAAAGAAAACAGATTTTAAAGCTCAGTTGACGTTTAATCTGACATAAACGTACAGCCACTGTCATGCCCTCTTATGACTTAATTTGGAACCTAAACTAACGTTAAAGAGGTGTTCAAAAATGTAACTATGAAGTCATTTGTAGGGGAAAAGATTCCTCTAGGTGAAACCATCATTACTGTTAGCCGGGAAGGTTGTCTACAGGATTTATTCAAAATAGTGTCGACCAAAAATTAAAATAAAAAAAAAATACTAGATTCATTAAACCGACACTATACTTAAAACTATGAATGAAAGAAAATAAATTATGAATTTTGATTGGCCAATAATTTCGGTAATGCTTCTTTGATTAATTACTAAAATCCTTAACAAATATTAGACAATGTTCAGTTAAAATAAAACATCATAAAATAGTGAATAAATTACTAACATCCTACTTGTTTAGTCTTATATGTGAAAAATATTTTTAAATAATTTATTATTGATATAAGCACGGATATTTTATCCCACATATATTTTAACATAAAAGATTTGTCATCTGTTTAAAACAATATAGAAATTCATAGTCAATCAGTTAATGAAAAAATATCGTTAATTATCATATTTATGCCTTTTACAGTTATAAATCAGTCATTCAAGAAAATATACGCAAATAAATGACAGTGGTGTGGTTTTTCATATTTTCTATTAGCATTTTACTGTAAAATCAGTAATTGGTTTTTCAGTACTCTTAATTGTACATATATTTTTGTTAAATAAACGTAAAATCCTTTGCAAAGTCGGGTCAAGGGTAGGGCAGGTGGGGATTTAGCCCTATGCGCCTTTGCCTGATGGGCGCCAAAATGATAATTATTTCATTGCTATTGAAAAATTTTTAAGACATGGTTTGAAAATATACGTTTAATATAAACAATTAGTATTTTAAAAATAAAGGAATTAAAACCACTTAAATATCTAGGTTTTTAATTTAATAATTTAATGGAATTTCGTAAATTACAGCATTATCTTAACATTAACCTACCCCAGATACAACTAACCAACGGTAATGGTTCTACCTTGTTTGTAATACCTCATCCAGGATCGGCTCTAGATTTTTTGTAACCCTAGGCGAGAATTATTTAGGCGCCCCTTGTTGCTGGAATGAATGGAAATTGGGTAAAAAAATACGTACGGTACAAAGTACAAACCCATAATAAAAACAATACACAGAAAAAAACCTACGTAAATATAATAAATAGAGTTAAGGTCTCCAATGAATTTAAAGAAATGCAGTTTGGTGGATATTGTAAACCAATAATAAAGACCGCAGTCAAAAATGAGGCTGTTGCATGCGTTCTTGCAGTCAACGAAGGCAGTGTAAATATTCCGTTATTGTCTTTGAGCTAATTTTAGTATCACAGTGGCGCCATCTATGTATACTTTACATTCCTGGTTGTAAGGAACAAAAATAACGCAGGTTATTATTATTTTTAACATGTTTATCTTTTTAGCAATACAAGGTGTTAGAATTTTAGAATACACAGTTGGTAGACTGGTGATGGTGTTTGTATTTTAAAAAGTTATTTGTCTGATGTAGCAAAAGTTTGGGGATGTTAAGAAATTATATGAATTGCTTAGCTATGGCGTTAATCAAAAAAATATTTTGTAACAGAAGTTTTAAATGTTGCCAGCTTTCCAGTTAATGATTTCTATAAACTCGTACCCTTAGTATCTCCTCAAATGGAATTTAGGGGATGTTCAAGGATGTCCTCATAGACGTTATCATGATGCATTCCTGTTATGCTCCTTTGATTTTAAAAAGTTTAATGACCAATAATCTGTGAAATATTATTTACTTAGTTTTTTAAGTTGGTATTAGCAGAAGGGTTATTTATTTGACTGTAGTGATTTTGACGTTTTTATTTAAAAATATTTTATAACTCTCAAGTATAACTTCTCGAATTTTTCCACAGTAGCTTTGAGACGTAACTCCTTTCGAACAATTACTTGCCGTTGATTTGTATTTAATTATTATTAAACTTTTCAAATTATGTATGTTATAATATTGTTTTATTTTGTATTAGATACGCCGCTGGATCTATAAGTAAGTAGATAGTTTGTCGTCAAACAATGTCATATCGCACATTTTGCCTCACCCAATCCGGATGGCACATAAAACAACAAATTTTAATAATCCCTCCGGGGTATGAAAGTGAAAGAAACGAATTTCATGTGAATTCATTGGAGATATAATACACTCGAAGGTTAAGGAACAAAAGGGTCAAACTATGCAATAATAGAATATTTGCCAAAAATGTATATTATATTTATTATGCTATTATAAATGTGCGTATATAGTTAAACTGCAAATCTCGAAAATCGAATGCACCTCTGACGGAAAAACTTGGATTTGAACAAAAAAAAAGTAAGTAAAAAATGTAAAAACTTGGGTTTCAACTTCTTTTTATGTGCCCCAACTACCCTCAAAGTTATATTCTGCCCTCTTAGATTCGGAATATATACAGAAAACAGAAGGTTTTAACGTACCTCATTATCCAAAAAGAAACCAAAAAAATAAACATCATGAATTTTAAGGCAAAATTTGAAACAAATTTCTATCACCTATCACTTATTTATTTAAATTATTAGTGTCGGCAAGGTCGAAAGTTAAAATTTCACTTTAGGAATATTATGAGACGTTGAATAAGTAAACAAATAAAATTTTTATTTCCTTAGTTACCTAACAATAAAATTAATAGTTTGTAGAGATTTTCTTTTAAAAAAAATAGTACTAAATAAACGTATATTTTACTTTCTCACTTTTAAATTTATTTTTCGTATCTAAAAAGAATTTTTGTATTAAGAAATACAGATAACAAAGATTTTTTAACAGATTCATAAAGAAACTAGAAGATGTAAAAGTTTGAGTAATGTGAGAATATAGTTGAGGGCGGCACTTCAAAGCCGAAACGTTGTTTTAAAAAATTGGATACGCTGCAATAAGGGGCATTTGACCTTCAATAAAAAAACCTGATAAATCTTTTTTCTATCTTTAAAAATTAGGGTGTTAATTACATAAAACGAAAATCGTTTTACACAAATATTTCGGATTATTTCATTTTTGAAAACCCATTTAATTCATCATAAAAATATGTCTCTTTTTTTTATTTAACTAACTTCGTATTTATAACGGTTTACGAAATCCCAATAGTGTATCTCTAGTCGGGGGTGATCCTTGGGGGCTGAAAATCAATCCTATAAATAGACTTGGCCTGAAATGTCTGTGTAGCAACTATGAAGTCAATCCGATGTCTAGAACGGAAAATATCATGTTGACAGACAGACACACATACACAGACGATATTATTCACTTTCTGCTTCTCTATCGAAAGTTAATAAAATGGAAATATTACAAAAAATGAGATTTTATGATATTTAATTTGCAAGTCTTGGAGAAAACTTTAGGTGTTGTTACGTTTTTTTGCGCCACCCTGTATTTTCATTATTCCTCTACTCCGTATATTTTATAGTTTCATATTCGCTTGATGTTCCCTTTCTTATTTCCTCTCTTGACATTCTTATAAAATGCCTTCCCATGCTAATAACCTCTTTTTTCTTTATCTATTGAGTACAAGTAATAAACTTTGTATATCTTTATATCGCCAGTGTTTTCTACTGAAGATTTCTTTCTTGTCTCCCCTTTATTTTTTAGGGGTTTTTTTTGTGGTTTGTATTGCTGATTCCACTTCCCAAGCAGTTGTTATTACCTGGACAGACCTCTTATTTGGATAATTAAAAACGGGACAATTTGAACGAGACAGCTACATCAAAAAAAAAACAAGACCCTCTCCATCAAAGAGATAAGTGCAAAATTTTTGAAAAGAAAAGAAAAATAAAACTCTGTTTTAATATCGTCGAATAAATAAATAAAACGTTTCATTTGAGTTCAATTTCCTTAATCCTAAAAAAAAAAGGACGGATTTTGAAATATATCATAGTTTTTTTGTCAATTGTTTCTAATCACATCAAAAAAATCAACTGACTGGCGTCCAAAATTTTTTTTTGTTTAATATTTTACTTCTGATATATTTCAAATTCTATTCGTGGAACGAGCCCATAATAAAATTTGAGCTTAATCACATTAATTATTTTTAACAATTTAAAGTATCGTTTCAGTGTTCATAATAAAAATGCATAGATGTTTTACCCTATTTTCCAATTGTTTTAAGTTCCATGTGTCCCAAAAATCGTGTTGAATGGAATATCAGTACGAATCCTTAAATCTTATAATTTTCCACCAGTTCAAAATTCATTTTTTAGGGCCCGTTAATTGGTACTAAATACTTACACTTTTTAATCGAATTTTTGAATCCGGTACTACTCCTAATAGATGGTCGGATATTTTATTTTTTATGTTGCATAAAGGAGGACCTTCAGATGATCCTGATAACTATAGGGTATTGCTCTAGTTAACTGTTGTGCAAAATTTTAAACTCATATTTTTCTAGCTAGACTTTGTTTGTGGACGAAAAATGGTAATAATAATAATAATCTTTGTTATTAATGTTAGTTATTTTAAGTCCTTAGAAACTGTGGTTGCGTTAAGGCAATCAACAGTAGTATTTAAATTATTGAAAAAAAAAAGAAACATACTTAGTTTTCGGGAAAGGAGTTATTCCTGAAAATATTTTCATTAACCAATTTAAATTCAGAGACACCACAATTTTTGTCATTTAGATTTTAACAATGCTTGTATTTTAAGGTAATGTCTTTATTTTAATAATTTTTTGCATTGTAGCCCTAATAAAAATGTTTTATACTTGTTCACTCTGAAGTCGAAATGATTTTCTTTGTATCCTTTTCGTATTTTTTTCAGAATATTTAATAACTTCTTTAGTTAATATTCTGTGTGACTTTCACAGAATTTACATATTTTATTTTCATTGATATTATATTTTTATCATTATGACAATGAAGTTTATCTTCGGATATAATTAAAACGTCTGAATCTGAATTAATTATATAATAAATATTTCCAAATAAAAAGTATAACTAATAAGTCAAAACAAAGGTTATAGCGGTATAATCAACAAAAATGTCGAACATGCGTAAAACAATATTATTAATAATGGTAGGATGTTTAATAAAAAGAAAGCTATGTTTGAAATAGACAAGCTATTAATATTACTTAAAATATTCATTTGACGACTAAACATTATAGATGATTGCTACTGATAAATAGTAAGAAAAGTGACAGGTATCACTCTTTTTAGTTTTAGAAAATGATACCGCCAAAGTCAAAGTTTAACATAAATTAATCTATGACCTAGGCTGGACTATGAAGTAGTTTTTTTTTGTTCACTTATCGGACCGAAATTTTATTAATAAAAGTTAAAGTTAATTTTTGGGACATATTACGGTGAGTATGTAACGAAGTTAATTTTTTCCGTAATAATTAAAATATATAAATTAAATCGCGCACAGCATTGGAGTAGAATTATAAAATTAAGGGAAAAGCAACGTTTCTTCGAATATATAATCAGTCGTTGACTCCCGCCGACAGATGGAGTCACTCCCGTACTTGTTTCGCATACATATACCATACATATACCATTTGACACTTCAGAAAAAAACTGTTGCACACTTGTTTTTTCTTTGACTGAATTGATATTTAATAAACAGGTATTTTATACTTAATGATTTTTATTTGTGATATCAGCAGCAGCAAATGTTCCGGTACTTAGTCCAGTGGAGTATTTCTTTCTCCACTGAAGTTGCCTGAGCAAGTATCCTTCACACTATAAACGGAAGGTGGAGCCCGTATAGTATATATTGTAATGACGTTCATTATGGTAATAAAGATTTAAAAGAAAAATTAACATTTTTTCTTATTTATAATACAAGAGAAATGCAATACAAAAGAAATTTTAGTGAATGATATTAAAAATAATATAAAACAAAATTTTACAATATGTATAGGGCTTAAGCCATTTGAAGTAAGAAATTTTTTGTAATAAGTTGAGTGACATTCTTTATCAGGTGGATTATTTGCCATTTGGGTGGTATTAAAAAAAAATTTGTATGTAAGAAAATAGTAGACGAGTTAAAGATAATTTTGGTTAAAAAAGTGTTTTAACAAAGGCAATACGTGGTACAAATTATACCAAAAATTGTACTTTTTTGTAAAAAAATTTGCCAAAAAAGAGAAATTTCAATTTTTTTTCCTTCGTACAAACTCGGGATTTATGTATTTACTGACAGAAGTAATTTAATTTTTTAATTTCTGATGAACTCATCATGAGTTCTTCTGTCCATGGGAAAGAAACTTTTTTTTGAGGGGTCACTGGAAATGAGATCCCAATGGCTGAATTTTGAAATGAAAATTTTACAAAATATTTATTTCTAATATGATAAAAAGTTTGAATAAAAAATTAGATTTATTATATAAAAAAAAAATTGGTGAAAATATGCATTTTTTAGCCATTGCAACCCTTAACTTCGTTACTTAAAAAAGTGAACTGCCCTAGCTCTTCAAAATTTGTATATTTACTTACTGTTGTCGTTATTAGTGATCATTATATTTTGAATTTCGTATTTGCCCATTGGATAAATTTCACTTGAATATTATCCAGAAAATACAAAATAATTCATATTTCTTTTAAAATTAATAACATTAATCTTTCAGTTCATGCTAATATCTATTATTGTATATTTTAATATATTATAATCTAAAAATAGATTTAAAATCAACACAATATTATTCCGTCTGTCTCTCAGACTTTTTTCTGTCTACTTGCAAAATAGTTAACAAAAACAAAATAAATAAGCGACTGTTGCTATGCAAGCTCTCTTATATTCTTCCTTCATTATAAGAGACAAAAAATATAGATATATTTCTTCCCGCGAAGATTCTGAATTCAAGGCTATTAACATACCACGTCACATGTCTCCTACCAATAAAAAACCACCAACCCTACTCTCCGTTAAAATGGTGCGTAATTAACCGCGCCCAAAAAGTTTTCATAACAAGAAAAAAATGTAAATAGTTTTTACAGTGAGTGAAGCGATTGAGTACAATTTAAATATTTATGTTTAGGTTTCATAATTTAAATTAATGTGACGCTTTATGATTTTTCTGTTCACGTTCGTACTTGGAAAAAATGGAATAAAAATTACATTCCTATTTCAAATACTGTTTTTATTTTAACATTCATATTGGTTTAACTTCTACCTAAGAAGTTTGATCCTTCGAGAAAATCCAAGAATTTATTTAATGACGCTCGCAGTCTAGTATTCTTTCAACAGTTCACCAATTTCATATATTTTGTTTCATCTTTATCAGAAAATATATCCTCCTCTAGTCCCTTTTTAACGTACTTTTCAGTTTTTTGCAAAAATTAATTTATCTAAATTATTTACTGTTTATATAATAAATTTTCGTGAAAAGAATAAAACGTGATGTATGTATTAGTTTCTGATAAAAACGTTGAACCGAATAGTTTGTTTGATATTATCTTCTATAAATGTGTTAAATTTAAAGTCCAGCTCTGTTTCATGTTATTTAAATAAAGATGTATAAAACACAATTGAATGGGACGGTATAATGTATTCCTCAAAAATCGTTTTGTACTTTAGCTTTGGGTGTTATATCAGCATGTACTTACATGGCACGCCCGTTCTACTCATAATATTCTCATGTTTGTGAAGTCACGGTTAAAGAAAAGCCGGAGAGGTTAGTTCTTATGTAAAATTTTAATTTTGTGACATGAGAATGATCTGATAGAGCAACAATTTTGCAAAGTAATCACGAACTGACTAATCTTATTGTTACGCAGATTATGGTAAATAATAGAAATATGATTAAGATTCTTTGGTTATTATGAAGATAAATGGCAATCTCAAGATAAAACGTTAACTCGTAAAGATTTATTGTTAACGAATACAAATCCTAATTGGGTTTTGTATGCTTTGATACAAGTTAAGAATCAATGAAATTCTGGTAAAATACTAGATTTACGTATTGTTTAAAACAAGCCTAAATAAAAAAAGTATAAAATAATATTAAGTAAAAAAAAAAGGGCAAATCAGATACGTATAGGTATTTTACCTATCAAACACTAAAACCAGATTTTTTCTGGTATCTTAATAAAATAGATATATTTTTCAGAGTCTACTATTCAATCTTGATTACATCAAGGTCAAGCAAAAATTCTTCCAATCTAGTTAAATATTTTCATTGTTCCGTATTACATTTTCTTTTAGCTCTGTATGCATGTAAATGTGGGGGTATATACACTGCGATCAGTGTTCTATTGTGCCCTCTTCTAATTTTTAGTCGCCGCTGAGAAGTTCTCTAATAGTCTAGTTCTATTCTCTTCAGGATTAGGTAGATATCCCTTTTTATCTCATATGCCCTTAGGTATTGGATTCGCAGGTTCTGCAAATCAGTGCATTCTGAGAAAATGTAGATTAATATTTCGTCCTCTATCTCCCATAATGTATATTTTTCCACTAGTCTAAGCTTCTTAAGATGTCCTCTATGTTATTATTCCTCTTAGTATACGAAGTTTGTTTTTACTCAGGTGTGTGAATGTCTACTTTCCAGAAGTAGTTTCGCTTGTCTAATCCCTTGTATATTACTCCAATTAAGCTTGTTTTACCATTCTCTACAAATAAGTCCTTGGTAATTGGAAATTTTTTAAGACATTTTTTAATCCCATTACGGCATCTCAGCCTTGCCTTATCCATGTCATGCTTACCCAACTTTTTTCGCAGATCATTATTAAGAATAAATCTGATATTCACGTATATGAATTCTATTGAAATAAATAACTATTTTTTACCTATTTATTCTTCCAGAAATTTGTGGTCAGAACCTTCACATTTTTGTAACTCAAATAATAACAGTTCCTTTATTCTGATATTTACAACAACGAAATACTACTGTGATGAATTTAAAATGGAATGCATACTTTTGGAAAATTGTTAAAACTGTATTTACAATGACAGCTCCTTTTATGACGTAGACTGTAAATTGTAGTAGGAAGAGGCGGGAATTTTTGACAGTTAACTGTCGTCCTCTACCATGTTAAATATAAATGTAAAACATACTCTACACAATTTTTCTGGTTGAAGAACAAATACCAAAGAACTATCTACCATACATAGAAGATGTCACTGACCGGATTGGGAAAATTGCAAAGAAAAAGAAAATCAGCGCCATCTAGAAACCAACCAAGAAACTAGGAGGGTATGTAAAAATAGCAAAAGATTGAAGATATCCCCTCACATCACCAGAAGTCTGTAGAATTCCGTGCACTTATTGAACAGTGTACGTAGGACAAACAATGAAAGGCATTAGCACACGCATAACAGAACACAAACGAAGCTGTCGTTTAGGACAAACCGAAAAGTTACAATCGCGCCAAAAAAGCACGCGCAGACAGGCATATAAATGGTTCACTCGAAGTACTCAATTTCAGTTGATACGTTCCGAAGAGTGCTTCATCCACGCTGCCACTGAAGATGGCTGCAGAAGTTGCAGTAGAAACATTTGGAAGTAATAACCAAAGAAGATCATGGTATAACATCCTGGAAATAAACAATTACATTGAGGCCGGTTGTGAAAGCCTACATTCTTACAAACTCTACATAATTTTGGGGAAACGACAATTTTTTGGATTTTCTAATTTAAATTTTTTAATAGTAAATCATCAGATGATATAATTAGTGTATAAGTTGAAAAAGTTTCTTCTCGATTTATTCTACTGATGCAAACATCTGTGAACTACAATTACAAACAAAGGTATTAAAGGAAATAAAATTATGAAAATTATATGAGACCAGTACTAGTGAGCAATCGATAAGTCACGATTAAACATTTGATTTTTGACTGTTGTTTTTTAAACCGCACCCAGATGCACCTTACAGAAAATAGCTTCAGGAGTGTATTATTTCTAATTTAAATTCAATGGAATCACGTCAATATGTCACGACTATGCCTTTGGTTTTTCGAATAGATATGTAAAACTATAGGTGATAATCAATTAGAAATTGATATAAATACAGTGTTTTATTTTTTTGATTATATCACTCATAATGTAATATTGTTACTTGATTAATAATCGATAATCATTCACCATATTTTTTCACAGAACCCACCCAAAAATTGAGAGTTCAAATATTATTACAATATACATCATGTATCATCTATATCATATGTACTGGGCGAGCCACCGGTAACGCCTCGATTTACGTAGAGCAAAAACTAAATATTATTTTAAAATCTGTTTTCGTAGCGAGATTTGTATCAGAAAAGAAAACAAGCAAAAAATAATTTTAATTATACAGGGTACTTCAGGAAAGTGATGCATATGAGATTTATGTTTTTTTAATGGAGCACCCTGTATTTTTTACATTTTTAGATTCATCCTGAGAAGCTGATTTCAGAAACCTATTACACTTTTATTATAAATTAAATAGGTTTGAAGTTATAAACTTTGATCACCCTGTATACATTTTGTTTTTATGTCACCAAATAGAATTAAAAAGTTGAGAGGGATATGTAAACCGTTTTATCCGATTTTATGTCGTTTGGTTGGAGCAATCACTTAAATTTGAAAAAACGCGATTTTCAATTGTATATAACTAATGAGGGTCTACTGCTATTTTTTAGTTCAAAATATTTTTATTTTTACTAATTGAGGTGATTAAAAATAAAAATCTTAAGCATTAACTGACCTCGGCAGTTTATTCCTCGGCCAACTATCTTAGATCTCGACATAAATGAATACAAATTTTTATATATAACTCAAATATTATTTAAATATAGGTATATTGTAGAGGTTTTCAAATCTGATTAAATAATAGACGTATACAGGTGCGTTGCCGCCGAATTTTTTCAACTTCACTTAACATATATCTCACCTGCGACTTATTGGAAATTAAGGTCACCACCGAAGATTCCTCAAGTATGCATATTCTCCGACCCCAGATAGTGATCTTCGATGGTGAAATCAAGTTAAATCATTGTTTCTTCAGTTCCTCAGTCTTCTGCTAACAGTGTTTGTGGGTGCATTTCTCTTGTGTTTTCAACCTTTCTTTTTGCTGTATTGTACAAGGACTGCAACATGCGTTGGGTATGTATTAATATTTTTTTATATTTATTTATTTATTTATTTATTTATTATTTAGGAATGGTATCGATGGTTAGATTTTGAAAATATGTTAATATAATTTTTTTGCAAAAAATCATTTATTAACTATTTTAATCATAGTTCCGAATATGAAAATAAATGTATTTAAGGTAATTTATTGCTATACCAAATGTCCAAAAGGTTTTGTGAAAAATTAAAATCGAATTGGTAAAAGTCTTTAATGAAAATTCATACAGGGTGTTAATGCTTTAAGAGCAAGATTTGAAAAAATCATAAAAATATATTTTTTTACTGCTCTATTTTAGTTATTAACATGCAGCAGATCGATTAATGCCCTTGTGTTAAAATTTTTTTGTTACTGTGACATCTTTCGTAAAATCATTTGTAAAAAATTAAAAATATACAAAATATTATAATGAAAATTCACGTAGATTACAATCATATAACGGTAGACTAAAAATTAAACCATTTTTACTTTATTAATTAGACTGTAGCTTCTTTGGACTACGTGTTTATCCAGAAGTTATCGTAAATTCAGTTATTTTTATACACAAAAACTATAATTAAATTTATGACATAGTTACATCCTGTATAAACTTATTTTTACTTTTATGAAAATATTCACTAAATTGTACTTAAGTGATTTTAATATTTAACTATTAATATTATATTAAAAATGGTGTTAATTCTTTACTTTAAGCACGTATAGAATTTTTTGAAAAAAAGAAATTTCGGAATTCAATTCTTTCTTTTTGTTGATATTATTCAAAAAGTTGAAGAAAATGTGATTTTTTCTTGTAAACCACTAAAGTTTCATGTTTTCAGATTCACCATTAATTTTTAAAATTGATAAAAAAATATATTTTGACCCAGAAATATGTAAGAAATATTTCATTTTATTTTAGTAAATAAAGAATAAAATACTAAATTCGTAAAAATTGAAATCTTACTTAAATTCGAAACCGCTCTCGAGTTATCACTGAGATAGATGTAAAGACGGACAAACGGGCAGACAGACGGTTAAAGTTCACTTAAGTTATTGAAAATAGTATGTGGGCGAGCTTAATAATAACAAAGAAATAAAAAAATGTTTCTGCTAACTTATCAAAACATGTTTGTACATTTGCATGTATCCATCCTAAATTAACATATTTTTATATCAAAATAATACAATCATTTAGTAGTAAGCGAGGTAATAACTATTATAGGTTTTATAATTTTTCATTGTTGACCCGTGTATAGAAACTTGTTAATTATATAGAACAATGTGTATACCGATATATTTTGTAGACAATTATAAAACAATTAAATCACACTGTATATTTTAAAAATCTTACGGTTATGCATACTTAATGTAATACTATTAAGTCACTATAGAAGTGCAAGTTCTCATTTAGATAATTTCAAAGCATAATTTTATTTAAAATGTTTTATTCTGCTCACATACCTTCAACAACAAATGTAGTTTCTAGGTACCCTTTGAGTACCTAAGAGAGTGTCATTTTATATAAAATAAAATATTTTACAGATGGTTACCAGATTTCGTAAATTTATCGTAGCCTATGCAGGCCTTTCTTTTATTATAAAAAAAAATGTTTATACTGCTTCCTAATTTATTTTTCTCAGTATTTCAAAAACAAATTCTGAAGAAATATGAACGATAGTCGCGGGTTTCACCATATGTGGTCTCAGTTTCGACTAAATAATTTTCAAAAAGGTCTCGCCTCGCTCTCATCTCGGTTTTACGAGACGAGACGAGAAAAGTATCATCCTCGTGTGAAGCCCTAGACCACTCATTAACTCGTTATATTTGACAATAGATAAATATAAAACTTCTCGTTTTCAATTTCACATATGTAATAGGGATAATGTTAAACAGTTAGAAAAATAAAAATATTGAAAGCGCATATGTACTTTATCAGCATTGTGATATAAAATTTAAAGAAGCTCATAGTTGTCGTCAGCTTACAACTAAAAGTTGATTTTATTTAAATGAAGAATATATTTAATTTATATGATTGCAAATATATAAATGCTGGTCCGCTCACATCATTCTCCAGAAAATCTGTTGAACTTAAAAAAAACGTTTATTACCTCAGGCTAATATCTAATTTATACTGAAAAAACCAAAGTTAATGCAACTCGAAATAGATTATTTAAACTATTTTAATTTCTATCGTTTTTTAATTAAATTATTTCATTTCCCAATCATTTTTACAAACAGTGATTGAATATAGGTACAAAAACGAACTTGAAATAATATAGGTGTGGTTACTCAAGATATTTACTTCCTGTCAATATCAAAAAAAGAAAAATAATTAGTGTTTTAAGTTACTTTCCTATTTCACTAATAATATCGAAAAATTACAAATCAAGAAGGCCTAAAAAGTAAATAGATGGAAAGAAGTGGAGGAAGACAAGTAACAAAATACAAAATAAAAAGAGTAAAAATATATAATCTTATTTAGTATACAAAAATTGTGAATTAGCAAATTGCATAAGATACATCCAATTTAAATTAAATGCAAATTATGGAGGAATAGTATTGGGAACATTTCTAATAAAATAAACCACACAATTAAATATTATATTAACAAAAAAATTATATATATATATTCATTATTAATGAGAAGTATGTTAATATTGAGAGGCACCCAAGACGTGTGTTACGAAATGAAACTTGGGAAAGTATATTTCTCAATTTTTTTTTAAAAAATTAACCAACATCAAATATTTATTATTGACGTTTGTTATTTCCTTTTGATTAAATTCCGTTTGGTGTTAAAATTTAATTATAATAAATTTAGGCCAAAATGGCGCACTTATTACACATTTGACATTTTTTTAGTCATGTAGTTGATTAATTGTTATGCTTCTTGTCCATTTCTGTTTATTAATTATTCTGTAGGTAAGACTGAATACTTTTATCTTACGGTGTCGGTTTCAGTGTTTGACTACTTTAAGTACAGGGTTGGACGGACAATAATTCGAGGAAAAAAAATTTTTCTTACTTGAGGGAGTCTCCAGGATTGAGCTCTACTTGACTTCTCCCGGCGCATGCCCTATACCCTTAGTCCGGGTCTAATAATATAGAACATAGAACAAGAAAGTAAATATAAAGATACACGTATTAGACAAAACCATATTTTTGGATGATAAATAGAGCTTTAGGGAATGATTAAAATAAGAATTATATGTATTTCTCAAAGTTTATCCAACCCACTTGTATAAAATTAAAATTACAGGCATAATCATAATAAATAGTTTTCCAATCATCAGATTTGCATTTTTTAATTCAATAATTTTTTATGAATTTATGTTTTACGTAGTTTAAATAGGTGTAAACAATTATTACTTATTTAATTATATTTCATTGTATTCTCATTGTTATATAACGGGTCTAAATTAATTTAGAGCATTTTATTTTTTCCGATACAACTTTTTCCGATACAACTTTTTGTTTTCAAAAAGTAAAAATAAAACGAAAAATTAATTTCTATAAATATACATACTAAACATAGTAATTTTGATGTATATCATTAGGAAATATAATTTTATCCATTAACCGAAAAATAAAACAAAACAAATTTCAACTCGTATGAAACATAATAATTAAAAAGTGATTATTTATATATTGAATCTTAAGTTTATGATAAAAAATTATGAAAATTAATGAATAAATGTTGGGAAAGAAAAAGTTTCTTAAAACATATCAAATAAAATGGATTGTTGTTCTTATGCATAATTTTGGTGGTGATTTTCTTTTGTTATCAAGTTAGCAAGACATTGCATTTTTGGGAAAAAAAGAGCGGCAAAATTTATTTATCCACAACTAATTAACGGCAAAAAGGCAGCAAATTACTAATAAGATACCGTTGTAATTTTCCGAAGTTGTCTTGCTAAGTTGATAGACGTTAAAAATACCCCTTAGTACGACGTTTCTCCGATTTTTTTTAAGAAATTCATCATCAAAAATTGTTTATCCGTGTCGTCTTCAAATTTATTTTTTCATATTTTTTAGTATATATTTGCAGATTTAAAATAGTTCATGGTTCGCGCTGTAATTTATTCAAAGGACCATTATTCTCTTACAAAAAGTCATTTTAGTGAATTAACCTTTTAATTACAGTTTATATTTTTAAAATTGGTTATGAAACACTTTGTATTTTAAAATTAAAAAAATATATTCTATATAGTTTGTCATTTAGTCCGGACCTGTGTCAAATCTTTCACAAGTCGAAGCTACAACCTTTCATTAGTTTTTTTTTATAAAAGTTATTGTGTATAGGGTTTAATTATAGCTCACGTCTATTCAATATATCAATTTTAATTTGAAAAAAAAACACCTATAAAACTATATAAATGAACACATATGAATTACTTTTAATCAGACATCATGATGCCAATAGCTTGAAGCAATAATTATGTAACGACTGAAAAATTTATTATAGTACTATAAGTTGAAAAATATTATAAAAATAAAATGATACCTTATTTGAATGTTCGAAATTGATTAAAAAAGTACAATTTTCACTTACTTGGTGAGTTTGGTTAATCATACTTAATATAAAAACATATTTCCTTAACAACAATTTATAATTTAACTAGGAATTATTAAATTTGACACTCAGTACAAACGAAAATCAAGATCAAATTATCTACCCTTGATATATTTATTGACAGATTCCAATAAATTATTGCTGCTGAAAAAATTGAAAAAAAGAGCTGTAGTAACTATAACCCTATATCGTCAACACAATTTTTTGACTTAAAAAGGTCAAAATGAACACTCTATTGGAGCACAAAAATCAAAATCTTTATTAAAAGGCTACAGAATATATATAATTGCCAAAAATAAAACGGTTGCGGACCTATATTCATATACGAAGAATTTTTTTAAAATCATCCAAAGATCAGCATTCAATTATAAAAAAAACCCTGTATATAGTAAACGTTAAGCAGTAAGCCAACAGTTCATTACTAAAATATGGATTTAAAATTATTAATTAATTAGATGGAACCGCCTCCCGCGCATATTTATATGTATTTCATCCATGTGTAAATTTTAATGATATTATTACACAGGTAATTAATTCTTAGTTAATTAATTATATAGATATATAATTTAATTGTATAATTTCATACATCGTTCTACTTACTCAAACCATGAAACAATTATTAAATAACCTTTGTAGGTTACTGAAATTTTTCAATCTCCAAAATTTGAATAACTTAAGATTGTGTACAGTGTAAAGATTTTTTTAGAGAAATACTAATGAGTAATAAATTCACAATAAAAAAAAAACAATATAATATTAAGAAATAAACGAAAAATAGCTACAGATTTTTAATAAATTAAAAATAATTGGAAATGAATTCAAACAATAAAAAATAAACAAATGGATAAAATAATTCATATTTGCAAACACACTGTGTCCTATGTTAACGATTATCTTTTTTACTTTTTCAGTTGCATCAAATATATCTAAAATTGTTCATATTACGAAACCTAACCTAAATAAGACCTCTAAGAAAAATCATTCCATATATTTCTAGCCAATCAAAAAATATCCCATCTCGTCAGAATAAGCAACCGACCGTATTATGTCTAACTACACGGTTTTTCGAGAAGTGGTAGTTCATACAGACGACAGCGCCAATTAGTAATGGGCACTAACGAATATTTTTAATACTACTGGGCTAGGAACCAGGTTATTAGGCTAATATAAATTGTAAATTACTAATTAAATAAAATTAAAAGTCAGAATCTATCTTTATTCAATAGCTTCAATAGCACCAGGCGAGGAAAAGTGTGTAACAGGCTTTATTCGGTACAGGCACGATTTATAGACTCGTGTTGATGTCGACCGAAATTGTGAAAATCAAAAAATTGGAGTATGGACCAATCATCAAGTACGTGTTAAGAGGTAAGCAAATTTACGAAGATATGCTTAATACCAATGCCCGTCGTATACTACCGATAAAAATTGGATTACAAAGATGAAGAGCGATCGGAATAGCCAGTTTCTGTGTCCGTCCCTGAAAAGATCGATGCCGTTCCTGACATGATTTTATCAGACAGTATAATTGGGCTAAAAAAATTATCTGAGACAATAAAAATTTCATATAAACGCATTTATCATCTAGTTGTGCAAAATGGATCATCTGAATTCTGACCAGAAGCGTGTAATGGTAGAATCATTGCGTTCGATCTGTGCTCAGTTTGAAAAAGATGCAGACTTTTTAAGCCCTGTTGTTACTATGGATGAAACTTGGGTACATTTCTACAACCCAGAAACAAAGCAACAATTAATGGAGTGGAATCACCCTATTTCTCCCAGGTCTAAAAATTTTTTTTTTCAAAGATCTGCTTCAGTTTTTTGGGATTTTCATAGAATGATAATCTTGAAAAGGGTAGAACAATAATGGATTACTATTCGTCGTAAAAATTGAGGGGAAAAGATGCGAAAGGTTATTCTAAGTTGTTTTATTTTTGCACACAAATCGCATGTTGCCATGCAAACAATTGATATGGAGTTAGAATTACTGGAACATCCCCTATATTCACCAGATCTTGCTCTCACCGACTATCATCTCTTTTTTCAACTTAAAAAAATTATAAAAGGTTGTAAATTTTCTTCCAACGAAGAGATTATAGAAACTGTGGATGCCTTGTTTGAAGAGCAAGAAAATCTTTTTTTTGAAAGAGGAAAATATGTTGAATAAAAAAATATTTTGACATTCAAATTTTGTTTGCTTCTCTTATGTCTTTAAAATATTCATTGAATTTTTACAAATTATTAATTTTGGAACACCTTGTAAACGTTGTCCTGTTTATATTAGTATGTAATAAACTAAACGGTATTTAACACTTTCATTAATTCTAGTTATTGTATACATGTTTCCTTTCAAATTTCGCAGCGTTAACAATAGAATCATTACATTCAGTTTTTCGATTAACCAACTGTCGATTTAGACAGTTACACGCTAAACGCTCCGAGTTAATTTAGTAGTGACTACTGGGACGACATTAACCTCAAGCCTGGAGTTAAAATGAATGTTTAATATGTACATTGCGATGTTCTTTTATCGCTGGATTTTATAATTGTTAATTTAGTAGTGACTAGTGGTTTTATAAATTTTACACTAAAATATTAAATTTATAAATAAATGTAATTTTTTAAAAATACATTTAATAGTTAGAATTTTCTCGTATTCAAAAATAAAAGAGTAGGAAATTATGACATAAAAAATATTGATAGTTATTGAGGCGAACTACTTGGGTATTTTTAAATATTGAGGCGAAGGACTGAGATGTTGAACTATCAATAACGTCACTATAAGAATTTATAAAAACAAATGAACTAGTAAGAATAAAAGAAGCAAGTACTACAAACTTTTAAAATACGAACAGCAGCTCTATAATTGACATTATAGCTTAATGCAAAGACGTAATAAAAGTACAAATGATAAAGAACAAGCCAAAACAGAGTAGAAAAAAGAACATAATAGGGTCATTCTAAATCAAAAGAAGGAATGCTGGAAGACGCTTTGGACAGAAATATCTAGGGCCAAGCGTATAAAATAGTTACAGACAAAATCAAACTCAAGCCACCAGTTATTCCAACCGCGGCAGAGACGAATTTTGAATTAAAAAAAAAAAATTACAAAACATACTATAAACAAATTGCCAGAATACTAATCAGTAGCAGAATAAATACAAGAAGTAGAAGAAACCAAAAAAAGAACCGGGACCAGACAACATATCAAACGAGGTGATAAAACGAATCATCAAGGTCAATCCAAGAATTTTTCAAGAAGTAATGAACAGATACCTGATATCTCCAAGAAATGGAAAATTGCAAAGTAGAAGCTCAAATTAAATATAGACCTAAATGTATTATAAATACACTTGGTAAGCTTTTAGAGCAACTCATAAAAGAATGACTAGAAAATTAGTTAAGAAAAAATGTAATTTATGAAAATCAATATGGATACAGAACAGGAAAGTCAGGACTAACAGCAATAAAGAAAGTAAAAGACATTAAAGTCATAGCATGAAAAAAACAAGCCTGTTATGTGATGGTAACTCTTGATATAGAAAATGCAAAATTGATATATCCAAAGAAAAAAATTGGAAACTCGTTCAGATCACATTTAGTGTCCCACAAGGCTTATTTTTGGAGTCAACTTTATGGAATGTCTTTTATGATGAAATATTAAGAATAGGCCACGGCAGAGTAATACAAATTATAGCATATGCTGACGAGCTTGTAATAATTGTAATGATAAAAACCAGATATTTATTGGAAGTGAACATACAATATGCAATAGAAACGGTCTTAAACAAATTAAAATGTATAGGACTGAAAATATCTGTAAGAAAAACAAAAGCAGGGGAGAGAAGAATCGTGGGCTTAGCATTTACTTTATGGAAAACAAATAAATCTCAAATAAAGGAATGAGCATAAAAACTCCCAGAGCCAGTAAAAAAAGGTCTAAATATCAGCAACAATGTTAATTATCTTATACCTTTGAGACCGGTATATTCGTATGGCATCTTTGGTTGAAATTGACATTTGGCTTAAAATTTTAACCACATAGTTATAAATAACTTTTAACCTAGCGGTTAAAATTAACTAATACGTTACAGAATAGATCCCTTATAAATTATAAAAATGTTTAGCTGTGGATTTATAAAATATTTTCTTTTATTGATTACATTATTTATTAGATTTTATATTGGGTTTAAATTTTTGTGCATCACCAATACATTTAAAAATTCTGCTATAAGATTTAATATCTGGGTTTCTTAATAGTATAGAAAGGAAAATAATAAAATGTATCTTTATCAATAATCTGCTTTAAAATCATTTATCTTCTGTAAGTAAATAAATAGTTCGTTCCACTCGAGGACATTTATGTCAGAGCTCAAATCGAGATACTTAATATTTTTAAATCTATATGATCTCGTTCTTCGTGAATTCAACTGAGTGTAAAGATTATATCGAAAATCGTAATCTTTAAAAATAAAACAATTCCGTCGGGACAGTCTAATAGACGCTACTAAAAGATTTGATGAATGGAAAAGAAGACGTGATATTGTGATATTGACCGTTCATTTTAAAACATGCTGTAAGCGAATATTTAGTTGTAATAATAGAGAGACGGAGGCGAAGAAAGGTCTTGGTAATGGTAATGGAAAGTGATAAGGACTAACATGAGTTGTGTGAAATTTATAAATTACATAGTTACTTCTAGATAAGAGATATCATCGGGTTTAAATGGGCTTTTGAAAATTTTTTTGCAAAAAATTACCATACACAAAATTTCATCGAATTTTGCTTAAAATATGCATAAAAAGTTAATATCAGTTCATATTTATGTCAAATTGCTAATTTTTAAATCACAATTGGACGCTGTTATGCGTAAACGATCTACTCCACAAAATCCTAAAATATGAATTTAATGCTCCAACCTGTCTCACATAGAACTATATTTATTTTGCAAAAATTATCCAGTCCATTTTAGTATAAGATCCTGTGAAAAATATAATAGTTATACAACCCACAATAAACATTGAAAGATAATGCAATCAGTAAAACTGATCCAAGCGACTTGGATCGTACTTTCATGTGGACTGAATCATTTACGAACAACAGCATCCAATTAAATTTTTAATTAAATGAAAATATATACACTTTAGTTATTGGACATTTTGACCGAGTTGTCCAAACAAACTTTTCTCAATATTTGGTATGAAGGTACTTAGACCAATTATTGTATAACAATTGATGGCTTCTTCAATATATATACTTATAATTTAAACCATAATAGACAGAAACGTAAAAAAAATTGGACTGTAATAATTAAAATTATAAACAAATAATAAGTTTACTATTTACCCTACATTAAATAACTCAACATCTAAATAATTATATACTTAATGTCCATTCAACTAGTTTTTATTTAAAGGAAAATCTTCATTTGATAATATAAAGAAGAAAATTATCAGTTTAACTTAAAACTTTAGCTAATGAAGTAATAAAATCTACTAGCCATTAACAGATATCAAATATCTACTTAAACATTAATTTTAATTTCTAATAAAGTATGTTTATTACTAATTACTGAATGTTTAATTTAAAAACTTTTCCTTTTAATATTTTTTAATAAAAATAAATTTATTCCGGAGATACTAATTTTAAATAAAGTGGAAATATAACAAAAAATACATTCTTAATTAAGCTTCTCATTAAATAATTAAGTCTACAATCGAGTTTTCTAATACTGCAAGCTGCAATTAAAGTTATTAACAAATTTACAAAAAAAAAATGTAAAGTTTATTCAACGTGTTAGTTTGATAGTAAAGATTTAATTGTTTTTAAGATCACTTTCGTGGGAATTAAAACAACATAAATTAATGCATACAATGATAACAAAATGAAAAGAAACAATTAAATAATAATGTTACTTTTTAGACTTAGTTTAGGACAAGGGCGTGCGCAGGATTTTTTACTTGAAACAAATAATGAATTTTAATTAAAATGGAACATTTGATTATTTCCAATTAACGCACCATGTATTTAACCAATCAATAGAAATAATAATAATAATAATAAGACGCTCTTCTATCTTTCACACTTTCCAGTCAATAGGTATCTGATATATCATTTTTAACTATTTCATAGCTAGATAATTTTTGATAATCCAAGATTTCATCAGTGACTGTAAGTAAGTTCATACTCGTTTTCATAATTCATAGCTATGGACAATGTCTGAAAATGTTTGCTTATTGCCCCATGACTCTAAAAATACAGGGGGGCTTAATATATTGACATTTAATAATATAAAGGTGGATAGAGGTCACTTGGTTGCAGGGGTCAGTTGTACCTTAATTTAATCCTTTGTAGCTTCGAAAGGTATAGCCCACTTGATCGCGAAAGTAGGATTAATGGTTCCGGGAAAATGAAATAAATATTTAAATATTAAATATTTTTGTAATATTTTCAATTTTGAGTTATTCCTAGATACAGTTTAAATAAAATTATTGTCAAATGATTGGTTGGGTTTTTATTTTCAATTATTGTTACTCTTTCCTTCACTAAATCTTAAAAAAGATGCTAGAAGAATCAAAATATAAAAGAATAAGCAAACAAGTGAAAAACGACAATATTTTTGCCATAATTTTGAAATAAATTTATATATTATATCGTATAAGTAGCGGTAAAGTAAAAATACGTGAAACTGAATTATCTCAGAAACTAAAAGAGCTAGAGCAGAATTGATACTTTTTTTGGAATCTACGCCCCTGGAAACACCCCCACACCATTTATTTTTCAAATCTAAATTTTGAAAAATTTTGAAGAATTTTGATTTATAAAACCTTGCCATTTTTTTCGGATCAGATATTTTTTTACTCCGATTTAAATGAAATTTTATTTATAGATAGAGAAAGATGATTCGAATTGAGAACAGCTGTTGGTTTCGTTCAAATTTGTTTTTTTTACATTTTTTCAACTAATTATAATAAAAGTTATTATTTCTTTTTTATAAACATTAACATTTTTCTTGGTCATGTACTGCCTATGTCCTCCAGTTATTATTGTGTTTATTTTTTTCTTGATTTTGTATTTAGTATTTCTTAAAATTTATAAAAAACAGTAATTTTCATTACTAAACAATAATAACAATAATATATAATTACTGAACTTTTACCTATTTAATGTTAGATATCTCAAAAACTGTAGAGAATTTACATACCAAACCTTATGTACTTTGTGAACTAGAAAGGTATAGAATTTAGAAAAATATGTCAAAACCAAAATTTCTCCAGTGGCGTAAAAATTAGGGATACACATGTTGGACCCCTATCTATTATACGTCTCTGGTTCAAGATACAGACAGGTAATTATTACTGTAATACTAGACTTATTAATATAGACCGACACAAAAAATTTCATAAAAAAATATAAAGCCATTTTGGAGTTATACAAAAAAATGTAATTTCTTTCTAAAAATTTAACGCCCTGTAACTTCGGTAATACTCCATTTAGAGAATGGGCTCATAAAAACTCTTGTCTACGCTTATGTGTTCAAGTACATCTAAAATTCCGGATTACTTGCAACGCTCATTAAAGTCTTTATACATAAATTACACGGTAAATCACATTTATATAGTTTCACCTAGAAGTTTGTCTAGAATTTTATAATCAAATATAAATAATCTAAGTTGATTGACATTTCCTGTTGCAATAATTGACTCAACGGAAAAATATTAAAATATTCTCATAATGAAGCAAGTAATTGCAGTAGATATATATCTTTTATTACTTATGATGAAAGGCAAATATATAAAAAAAAACGGAAGTATACAATTGAGTTAGATTAATTAAAAAATTAAATAATAAACGAAAATAAATTATCAAATTTTTGTCTAATTTTGGTTAATGAATTGATCAGTGATATATTATTAAACTAGCTTTTCCCACGACTTCGTCCGCGTTAATGTTGGAATAAATAAAAATTTACTTCTTATATCTGTTTCTTTTCCCTACGTTTTAAACTCTATGATAAATATTGTATTGAATATTGAACAAATATGCGAAAAAAAAAACTAAAAAATGGAAAAAATGTAAAAAAAACGAAAAAAAAAGTGGAAAAATGCAAAAAAGAATTCAAACCTAAACAATGATATGCACAATAATATATGAAAAGCAAAAAATGAGCTAAAAAATGATAAAAATTCTAAAAAAAAAGGAAACAAAATTTAGAAAGTGTTAAAAGAAATTGTAAAAAATGTTTAAAAAAATGCCAAAAAAATTCAAACACAAAGAAATGCACATGAAAAGCAAAAAATGTGCTAAAAAATGTTAAAAGTTCAAAAAAACTGAAAAGTTAAAAAAAGTGATAAAGGAAATTGTAAAGAAATGCTGAAAAAAAGTAAAATGAAAAAGAAATGCAAAAAATGTTAAAAAATCTAAAAAAAGTCAAAAAAAAGTAAAACAATGTTAAAAAATGCCAAAAGTGCAAAAAATGGCAAAAAATTATGATAAAAATTCTAAAATAAAGCAAATAAAATTTAAAAGATGATAAAAATTCTAAAATAAAGCAAAATAAAATTTTAAAAATGTTAAAATTCTAAAAAATGTTAAAAATATCTGAAAAAGTATTCGTGGATTATCGTCGGGAAAGTTTTAGGACGGCACAACCGATTTTTTTGCTTTTGATAGGTGACAGTTGGAGAAATAATTTTGGCTGTTCTGAATAGAGTTTTTCAAGGGCTTTCAAATGACATATTGCATGTTAAATTCCGTGAGACATTGCATCTGTCATTTTTTGACAGATGTCGTACAAAAACTAATTGGTTCTTCCGACCGGTAACCCAAACACATATACCAAATTTCAGCTCAATCGGATTAAACGTGTAGCCTCTATCGTGGAAGAATACACATACACAGACAGACAAACAGACGTCCATCTGGAAATGGTCTTAATCATCTCAGGTGACTTCAAAATGGATATTTCATCTTGAAATTTTTTTTTAGCTCGTTCACAATACTTTTCCTTCTCGGAGGTGGGTCGGAAAAGTAAAATATTTGCTCTCCCACAGGGGGGAGAGCCACTCCCCTCTAAAAGAATCACCCTGTATGTTTTTGATTGACGCACTTACTCGAGCGGGTCAATATTTGTTTAACCCCAATTTTGAACCCTAGTCAGTCAGCGACACGACAATATTATATATAGATATAATAAAATTAGTAAAATATCACTTAATTAAAATTAATTTGGATTTAACTTCTTTACTAGTTACAACTTAGAAAGTTGAGGAAAATTGTCATTGACTTGTTTTCTTTAGTGAAATAATTATGTTAATGGTTGTACCAAGAATGTAAGTGTGGAAATCTGTACTGTACTGGAGTGCACATTCCATCAGTCTAATACAGTAGCAAATAATTATAAAACAAAACGTATTGTCAAACAACAATAAATGAAAGGTAAATCTGATAATACAACTTTAACAGAAAGATTTTAATCTTTTATATAATGCGTTACAACAGCACTATTTCTAGTCGATATTGATCCGTAGTTCCCGTTTTGATTAATGGTTCCTTTCAAAATTCATTAATAGATAGCAATTTTATTGTCAGAAAGATAAAAAAATATGATTTATAACGTTAAGTACAATAGGGTCATCTCGAGTACATTTTGTTGATAGTTATTTTAAAAATTATTTAAATAAATTCATGCAGAGAATTTTACTGGTTGGCAAAAAATAATAATAAATATTTAGATAAATTAAATATTCTCATAACATAATTTTCATCTTTCTCATCCTAATTTACCAAAAAAGGAGATAAACAATTTTGTTTAATATAAGAGCTACTGACCTTTATTTTAGTCACGTGTTTCATAAACCGATAAATCATATGATTATTGAAAATACAATACGTATACATAATAGCGAAAGCATATTTATCCCAGAAAGATTTTAACCTCTTTCAACCATTGTTTTCATGTTAACATTGAAGACGGCTTAAAAAAAAAAAGATGAGAAGTCTAAATGTTAAATAGCTACCTAATGATCAAATAACAGAAAAGGTCAGATGTTTTGACAAGATAAGTGAGTAATATGCTAATGTGTAACTCATATTATACAGAATCGTTTTCCGAAATTACCTACTATCGTTTACTTTCACAAATCATGTTTTTTTATTAGTTAATGGGATTGTAATTGTGTCAAAACGTATTTCTCAATTTTAGAATGAATACATTGTATTTTTTTAATACAATTTATTTTATAAACTTGTCTTGGAGTGATTGTGTTACTTTTATTAATAAGATTAGTGCTATTGAATTAAACAAATAAATATTAATACTTTTAGATTGTTGTTTTAAAGCACAAGTACGACAATAAGTTTTATAAAACGAGTGTAATTGCAATATTATTATTGTTTCTAATTGGCATCTATTTTGTGATAAAATGACTGACTGTTTGGATAAAGGGCATGCACTCTATTTAGACAATTTTTATACAAGTGTCTCTTTGGCTGAGTACTTGATAAAGAAGAATACTTACAAAATAGAGAGAAAATAGAAAAGGGAATCTTAAAGACCTTTTTGAAGAAGAAATTAAAAAAGGGAGAATTTGCGTCCAGTTTTAGTGATAAACTAGAAAGATAAGCGCAATGTGCGTATGATAAGTACATTCTATGGTTAAAAATTTAAAGAAACGTGTTAATAAAAAAATTAAACTTCAGTGCATATTAGACCAGTGTTGTCAATGGATGAAATGAAAAGATCCTCCTTTTAACTTACAATTATCCGATTTTGCCTGAAACTATTCGATTTTTTAACTTAAAATTACTTGTTTATACATTTTATTTTTAGTTGGTCCAAGAGCGTAGATATGGGGAAGGTAAAGGGGTAATTACTCCCCAGGATACCAAAAAGTAGCACGAGTAGAAGAAATAAAATATTTGAAATGTAGAAACGGACAAAATGTATTTGTCTAAAAGTTTGATCATCCCGCCTCCAGGAAAAAATTACCCTAAGTTTAGATACAATTATAGCATCACTGTTGAAACAGATCCGGAAAAAAGTGAAAACAATTCACGGAAAATCCAAAAAATCAAAGAAATAAAGCCAAAAAGTATTTTACGCAGAAAATAAAGAAAAATGATATAAAAATCCACAGTTTCCAATGGGGAAATTTTTTCCTAAAATTCTTCCAATGAATGCGAAAATAAGGAAAAAACACATATAAAGTGCAAAGTTTTACAAAAATAAATTTTTTCACGAAAGTTAGAAGAAAACTCAAAAAGGCCTAGAATAAATCACACATGAATCGGAAAAAAAACATGAATACATTTTTCCACAGATTAATTTCAATTAAAAAAAGAAAGAATGTATTTTCCACAGCTAAATTTAAAAAAAGAGAAAAAATGCATTTTTTCACTGTTAGTTTGGAAAAAAGAAAAAAGGAGCAAGAATACATTTTTGTACACTGAAATTTGAAAAAAGGAAGGCAGAATGCATTTTTCGACACTAGAATTTGAAAAAAAACGAGCAAGAATGCATTTGTCCACACTCGAATTTGAAAAGAAGAAACAAGATTGCATTTTTCCACTGTTAATTTTGAAAAAAAAAGAAGCAGGAATGTATTTTTCTACACTCGAATTTAAAAAACGAAGAATAGATTTTTCACAGTTAAATTTAACAGATTAAAATTTGAAATTACTAATTTTTCGATAAATTGTTAAGTTGCTGTAGTTCACTTCACAGAAAAACAGCAAAAATGCTGTTTTCAAATTTGAATTGAAGAAAAAACAAGAATGCATTTTTCCCTACAAAAAAATTGGAAAAAACAGCAAAATTGCATTTTTCACACACAAATTTAAAAAAAAAACGGAAGCAGGAATGCATTTTTTCCCACAGAAATTTATAAAATACAACAACAATGCATTTTTCCCTACAGGAAACTAAAAAACAAAACAAAAAATATTTTTTCACATAAAAATTTGAAATTCAAAGCAAAAGTGCATTTTTCCACAAAGAAAATCGAAAAACAAAACAAAAATACATTTATTTATAAAGAAATTTGAAATTCAAAGCAAGAATGCATTTTTCACCCGCAACCAACTCCATCTGTAAAGAGGATACCAAAAAATAGCACGAAAAGAAGAAATAAAATATATGAAATGTAGAAACGGACAAACATATTTGTTTAAAAGTTTCATTACCTCTCACAGGAAAAAGAATACCCCCGCCCCAGGAAAAAAAATTTTCTACGCCCTTGAGTTGATCTGGAACTTTAAATTTTGACAGGTGACGACAGTTGGAGAAATAATTTTGACTGTTTTGAATAGAGTTTTCTAGTGCTTTCAAATGATATATTGCATGTCCAATTCCGTGACATATTGCATCTGTCATTTTTTGATAGTGGTACTTCCGTTTGACAGATGTCGTACAAAAACTAATGGGTTCTTCCGACAGGTAATCCAAACCCCTATACTAAATTTCAGCTCAATCGGATCAAACGTGTGACCTCTATCTTGGAAGAATACACACACAGAGACAGACAGACAGACAGACTTCCGTCTGGAATGGTCTTAATCGTCTCAGGGGACCCGAAAATGGATATTTCCGTTTTTATCTCGAGTTTTTTTTTAACTGGTTCACAATAATTTCCCTTCTAGGAGATGGGTCAGGAAAGTAATATTTTTTTTATTATTACCCATCACTTTCGATGGTTTCTTTAATTAAGAAAATCTTTTTCTTAAGTTAAAACAATTATTGATTTTTAGGAAAACATTGAATTGCTTAAATTAAGTATTCCAATAATTTTAAATTAACAATGTCAGTGCTATTAACTAATTTTAAATAAAGAAAATTTCTAAAAAAAATTATTTTCTTCAAGAAACAAAATAATAAAACTGAATAATTTACTTGGAATAAAACAGCCTAATTTTTTTTGAACAATTATTTTTATTTTCATTTTTGTAATGAAGGGTACGAAACTTCAGTGATATAATTTAAAAATTGTCTTTTTTTTAATTAAAAATAAAACTTTAACTATTTAATACCATGAGCAAAGTTTCACATTTCATTAAATATTAAGGGGGAGTTATTAAAAATAAATTTGTTTTATATTTTTACCTAATTTGAATACTAAGAATCTCTTGTAGGAATTAAAAATACTCAATAAATATTAAAGTGTGGCATGTACAATGTTTTATAAATAATAAACATTAGTTTAAATTATGTATCATTAACTTAATCCATTCGCAAAGTTCATTGTAAATTCCTAAGGCCGTCACCTTAACGTTTAAAATATGACTAAGACAGGGACCATAAACTACATTCATGAAAATTTCCCAGATTAATACTGGCATTATAGACAAGATATGAAAATCAGAAATAAAAACTTATTTTACTTAAGAGAAAGCTAACATTTGACATTTAACCTTTTAGGTGGATTCTAATTATTTACAATATGTCATCAATAGCATCAATAAGACAATAAGAAAAATCTCTAATTAAACGATCTTTGAGAGTCGTAATAATTCTCTAGTGAATAATTGTTATTAATCAGACATAATTACATAAATTATGTGATTTACAAGGTACCATGAAGTCATACTTCATCATTCGTTCCAAACGAGTAAATGATATAGAGACTGATTTTAATGTTTTAATCATGACATATAGAAATAACTTTTTTTATAAGTTAATTAATGAGTTTTTATTTTCAAAATGTCAAATAATAATAACTGTTGAGTAATAAAATATGATTAGGTTATTTTAATAAAAATTGTATTGCACAGAAAAAAAGATTTACTATTATATTCAAGATTTATTTTAATGGTTTGTATACTCGCAAATTGAACTCTTCCGGATTTGAAATTCTAAATGTTGCTTTAAGACCAAAATCATCATGCCTAAAATACGTTTAATTAATTGCAATATATGTAATTCAAAAATTAAATATACCTAAACTTTTTTTATTTTAACTAGACTAGATTAAATAAATTAGATTATCCATTCCCAAATGTGGTATTGGCAGTGAGCGCGATGAAAACGCCATCTAGCGGTTACATAAAATCATGCTCGACAATTGTGAGAAGCATGTAAGTTGTGTATAAAAAATGAAAATTCGTTATAAAAAAATTTCATTGCAATTTATAATATAAATAAAAAATGTGATTATATTTTTGAAAGAAAAAATTCAGTAAAAGGTGTTGTGATGAACAAAGTCAATATAAAACATGTAAATAAATATCAAAAACTATGATTCTTAAGTTAGGTTAATCAGTGACATCAGTGACAATTTATGAATATCTGCTAGATTTTCAGTCACAATAATTTATCATACTTTTTTTTTAAATAATTTTTAAGCTTTGATTAATATAATTATTCTATCAAACCGGATTTGAGTATTCAATAAAATCGGATTTTAGGGAAGCATCTTGTCGCCGCTGGTAACGTTAGAGTTGTGAAAGAATTGAGACATAGTGGCAAAAGTTATTTAATCACATCGAATTATTGTAGAATAAAACACATATTCGTCTAAGTAAGCATGCTACAGAAGTAGGTTATACATTACTTACTTTTTTCTCCTAACTGCATTTATCTAGTTATTTATTTTCTCTAATTTCCAACTAGCTCTTGAAAATGTGTAAAATTTTCACTTGCCATTTCTCCTCATATTTTTGCAATTAACAACACAACAACTACTATGAACCATTTTTATATTTAATTTTGATGTGTTTATTTATGACAAGAGCATGCTTCTACTAAATTTTGACCACTACGAGCGCTGGGATCGTTTCAGTTATCCCCACCACGCACTCTGCACACAGCGAATAGTATACGAAAGAAGAAAAAAATTCAGAGTATTTAATTAAAGGTAATTTTAATTAAAAATAAAAAATATCAGTATCGCAACATGTTTCGGCATTCAGGCCATCATCAGGCGCTAAAAATTACAACTTACATAAGTACAAAAATTTAAAAATATAGAAAAATTCCTATGTTTGAATATAATGTAGAATGAGAATATTTTAACACATCATGTTATATAATAATTTAGAATTTCGTTTCACGTGGTAGAAAATGGAGTAAAAACACAATAAAATTTAAAAAATTATTATAAAAAATGCTGCTAATGCAACACGTGTAATTTTTTTTTTTAGATAGTTAAGATGTTTTGATTAAAATTGTTTTATCAAATTGCTCCGGTGAGTCAGGTAGAAATACCTAAAAATATAAACTTAAGACATTGTTTAAAAAAGTGTCTTTTCTGTTCTAATTAAAATATACGTTTTTCAGAAAAAAAAAATAAAAAAATCTGATGTGGCCAGCACATGACCTCTCGCCATTTTTGAATCAAAAATTTACAGGTTGACACAAAAAAGTATGAAAAAAAATTATTTTTTTGTAAATCTGGCAACAATGGCAAAAGTTTCGAAAATTTTAATGAGATGAAAATAAACTATAGGGTATACAAAATATATGTGTAAAACTTTATTGCCGTTTTGTATAATAATGGCGTCATCACCCATAGCAACTGCCACTTCCGGTTGTGCGATTGGCACCAAAATCTAATCAGATCTAATCTAGGGTATCAGAATTCTGTATGCAAAATTTCAAATTTTTTTATTCAGCAGTTTTTGAGTTATCGTTACTACAACATCCATCCAAACACACACACACACTAACACACTAACACACACACACACTAACACACACACACACACAGACATCATTGCGAAAATATTAAAATCGTATTCTAGGGACCCTAAAACGTGTTTATCCATTGAAAACTCACTACCCAATTTTTAGCATGATTCCTATACCTCTCTTATCTGAAGGGCGAGAGGTAAAAAGATGATGTCACAATTCTTAATTTAAGCATAGCGCAGTTATTGATCAATGATTTTTTTTCATTTTTTAAATAATACATGCTTCTATCATTGTTGACATTAGATTAATTAAATAAAATAGAATGACTCATCAATTAAACAATTTATATAATTTGTTTGTTTTGGGAAAAAAATCAAAGTTTTTTTTAATGTTTTTTTCATATTTGAAATATCTTAAAAGTGTGAAAACACCCTAATTGTAACTAATATTTAAACGGAAATAGACAAAATACAGTAAGCAGCATTTAAGTAAATCGACTGATTATTTTCCTATACTTATATGATGCAATTTTAATTAGCAATAGTTCCTTAGTTAATTTCATAATTATTTTGAAAGTAATTAATTTACTCTCTTTACCAATAGACAATTTGTAATGATTAAATAAATATGGGTGTATCTTTTCCGCACAAAACTTAATGAACCAATAAAGCAATTAAAAATTAATTAGTAGTTAAACATTAATTAAATGTTGAAAACCATCTTAAGTTAACACCTAAACGAAAGGTTACTAAAGATCAAACAAATAGACAGACTGAAAGCGAAAGTAAAGTAAAGCAATTTTTTTTAAATTTTATTGAATTTTTGGTTCTGGATTAACAATTTAATTAATTTTAATAATGGTAATGTATAAAATTTAATTTTACAAACGCAGTATTGAAATACAATAAATAAATACCAGAAGTCATACAGTCAAAATCGTGTTGGGAATAATTGCCTCTTAAAATAAAATTATCTAAAATCACACTTTGCTATTAGCATTTTATCAAGATTTAAAGATCCAAACAGCAGGTAGGTAACTACTCTTTTACCTATCGCTTCTAGCGTCTTTATTATTCTTTTAATTTAATAAAGAAGAAAGTGAGACTACGATTCGAATCCGGTAGTAAAACAAGTATTACAAATTAAATTAACAACATATTTTAGTGCAATTAGATCTCTAAAATTTCATTAATAACTTTATTGATTAGAAAAATCACCACGAGCTCACGTTCACAAAAGGAAAGGTCATGAAAGATCGTAAGTAAGAATTGAGTGTGAAAAGAAATCTATACACTACAACAATGTTGGATCAAATAAAAATTTTGGTATTGAAAGGTTACGTAGGTAATAAATAGAATATTGAAACATTGATAGTGAAATAAAAGTGTCCCACATTTAAATATTATTTATTTCATTGAACTTTACAATGCGAAAAAAAGTACAATTCTTTTAGTCTGTGTAACTGAGCTGATCGTGGGAGAAAAATTTCTCTTTTAAATTAAAATGCAGATATAAAATACAAGAATATTTAGTGTTGGTCACTCTCATATTGATTTAGAAATGAATCATTTCAATCATTTTTACGCATTTCGACATACAGACAGACATACGCAGATCAATTTAGATGATGTAATAGAACCCAGTCGCAGCTTATAGATAATTTTATAGCTCTCTGGAAATAAATTTCAATCTTTGAATTTTAGTTTTAAAGTCATTTTTCTGTTGATCTATTAATTTATTTATAATGTAATTTGGTTAGTAGATATTCTAGGCCGTTCCGGACGTAGATATAGGGAATGCAACGTGTTAGAGAGAGAACGTCTGTATGTCAGCGAATCAGAGAGAGAGAGACAGATCGTTATGACGTCACTACTTAACTTTATAGTTTTCTTTAATACAAGTTAGCGAGTTCGAGGGGTTGGAAGGACGAAAATATTCGTATCTTCGTTGCTATTGGTCTGATTTAAACGCTGGAAATGTATTTGCAATGTGAAGTAGAATAACTACGTAAAGAAAAATTCTACGTAAGAAGGGGCGCCAAAATGATCTTGGCTAATATCTATGTTAATATTGGTCCAAATTGATTGATAAAAATGGCGCTGTATTTGAAATATAGCGACTAATAAATTCATAAAGAAAAATCAGGCGTAGAAGGAATGCCAAAGGGGCACTAGAACTAGCTGAGATACAGACGTTCTCTATCTAATAAGTTGAATTCCCTATACTCAGGTCAGGAATGGCCCAAAATATCTACTTTGGTTCGATCTTTTTCTTCGAATTTTCTAAAATTTTGATACCGTTGATAGAAATAAAATAATTTTTAATTCAAATTGGATTAAAATCTGTAACAAATATTAACGGATTGACCTTCTTGAACTGGAATAAAATTAATCACGGTATTTTAACAGTCAATGATTTTAAAGATAGTAACAAACTTGCTTCTGGGACAAATCTCTTGACAAGAACCAATAAAACATTTTTCATCTTAAAAAAAAAAAAATATTGTCGGTCAAATGTTTTGGGATTTTGACATGTCCAATACCACAAATATGACAAAGTTATAACGTTATAAAATTTAATACCTCTCAGCTGATATTTGCCGAATCGTTTAAAGATAATATTGAAAATTAACTGGTAACCCGAAGTATTAACGGTTAGGTCATCACAAAGTTTTCTAGGCGTGGGGAGGCCTACATGTACCTATATATAAATTCCGTCCGAAAATTCAAAATTTCACCCGATCTAAAAATCAACAAAAATCATAACAAAGTCCTTTTGGGTTCAAGTTGTTTACAAAATCGTAATAATGATGATTTGGTGTTTTCACTATTAAATTTATAACTACTCTAATAAACGTAAAATAAATTACTTTTTTTTTAATTTCAGGTAGGTACTTCGAGTGATCAAATTCTACTTATATCATAATTACTTGGATGGTTTTCGATTCAAGGTAAGGATTAGAAACAAATTAATACACAATCAAATACGATAATAATAAAATAATTAAGAAGGGGTTTAAAACGGACGTTATACAAGATTTATGAAAGAGAAAAAAAAAACAATATTCCCTTTATCTCAGTCGTTTATTGATTACCTAGACAATCATTTTTTGTACGCTTCAGTGACGATTATTAACAATTTTTTCTAGTACTGTTAATACCGAATACTAATTTATTTGGAATAACTCTTTCCACATAACTAATCTATTTATATATGTTAATTTAAACGATAACCTATTGTTGTTTATCCTTATAATTATTTTTTCTTGTTTTTGTTAACAACAAAGCAAAACAAATGTATCCACGCCTCTTTGTGCATCTATTGAACGTACACACACCCATTTTACCTTTTCAACTGCACGTTTAACGCGTTAAGAATACTTCTCCAGGTTTATATGTCAATATCATCATATATAAAATTAGATCTTGATGATATAATTGCCCCGTAACTGTTGAAGCACGGCGAGCGCTGACCCTCTAGTCATTTATAAATAATTTTCCCAGGAATTAATCCTTTCTTATAGCTTTCAATGTGTTCTGTTTCGTTTTTAGATTACGTATAAAGCAACGGATTTATTTACCATTCTTCTATCTTTTATCTCACTGATGATGAATTTTAGATTTAGATCCGTTACACATGCGACTGACGGCCATTGATTCTATTGCGGTTTTCACAAGTTGAGCGTATCGTCAGTTGACGGATTGGTCCGTTGGAGCATCCGTCAAGATCTTGCGGTATGCGCCAGTTCGGTCCATCTGCGTTATGAGTCTTTTCACATCTGAATCGACTGATAACATACGGTGTTGCGCATTTTACTTACTGTTTTAAGCTTTTTTTTTGTTTGCCTTCGAAATATTTATCTTCTTATGCATAAAGCGGCAACAATGTGTTCCTTTCACTCTGTGTGCGTACTGATCATATGCTGCATGTGACACTCTATGCATATGACCCAGTGTTGCCGAAGCTACTCCAACTGGAGTAGATCTACACCCTTTAATCATTTTTTATTCCGCTACTCCATAAGATTGATTATTACTCCGGATAAATATGTAGTTCAAAAGGGACAGTTGCAAATATTTTTCGAACGTCGTTTGCCTACTTACCTACTTTCTTCTAGTTTTCTTCTTTTTTCCTTCGACATCTCTTTGGACATTTGACATTTGGTTCATAGTTGTGAATTTGATAGTTTTCCAGTTTTGACACCTTATTTTATAAATCCATTTCCTCAAAAATAATCTAAATAGAAAATTAAAATGAGAGGCTCGCTTTTATTTCAGTTTTAAATCTAGTTGCGTACATAATTTTGACAGGTAACGAGGAGGACGAAAGATCTGTGACCAATGAAAACACCTCTTACGCACTTTAACGATAACAAAAAAACATCAAATTGATTCGCGTGTATAATGATTCTGTTCTAAACTTCATAAATAATATGATTGATCATACTCAAAATAAAAGTAACTTTAAAGTCCGACACTGCTTTCTATTGTTGTATTTTAATACTTAATATAAATTTTCTCATACGGTTCATGACCTTTCTCTGAGAGAACGCCTCCAAGTCGTTTATTTTGCTTTCGTTGCAACATTTTTTTTTTTAATAACTAACCTAGAAGAGACCAAAATTGTGGATTAAAACAATTGAGATGATTTAGATGTAATCTTAATGTCTAAGTTATCTGCTACGAAATCGTTCTTTATTTATGGGTGATAATTAATAGGTATATAGTGTTTAAACCAATATAATGTTGTAATATTTAAATGTAGCATATATGGTTTTATTACATTTATTTTTATAATAATTAATTTAAATTACTCAAGTTTATTAATTTTGGTAATAATTACCTTTAATAATAAATAGTTTTTTTAATCTAGGTAGCAGTTCTACTACATACATTTTGTTGCAATTTACCATAAAGTGTTTTTTTTCTTGTGCAAATCTTCTCTGACTATCCATATTCATTTTTATAATTTTATTCACACATCTTGAAATATAATTGAACATTTTCGTTATTTTGATTATTTCAAGGTCATTTCACACATAATTTTCTTAGAACTTACCATAAAAATTTAAATTTCCAAAAAAAGATGTTTGATCTCACACCTACTTTGGCCGTTATGAATATATTAAATCGAACTGTGCATGGTGATCAAGTCGAAGAAAGCGAGTGAAATTTCATACAATTACACATATGGAACTTGTGCGAATCCTGATCTTGAATAACAAGAATCTGAAGATTTCTTTTCACTCTCGTTTCTTACGTATGCGACCTCTGATAACCTTTGCGGTATCGACAAAAACTTGAATGAGATTGAATACAGTTATTTTATTAGTGCCTTTAGGTAAAAATAATGTAACTATGTTTATTAACTAATTTAGTTAGTTTTTGAGTTCTAGAATTAGATAGACCTAAAAATACCTACTTATATTTTTTCTCAGTTTTGAGGTAATAATCGTTTAATATAATAATCGAAAATAACAACTAAAGAACGAACAATTTATAATAATAGTTATGAATGAAATAAAAAAGAAAAATTTAATTTATTAAAAAATATGATTTGCTTGAGGGATAGAATAGAATGCAGCAAAAAATTGAGAAAGAAAAAAGGCCTAATTAATAAATGAATTAAAATCAAACAAGAAACGGCCAAAGAAAATATAGAAAAATCTAACAATTGAATATAATAGAAACAAATCTCCTTTGAAAATATTAAAGATAAAAGAAAAATAAACCACTCACGAACAAGATATATATAGAATACTTTAATGTAAGTCACAGGCAACAATAAAATAAATAGTAAATAAAGAAAACAGACTGAAAAAGAGTTAAAGTGTAGGATATGGGACAACAAAACTAAAGCATTGAAAAAGCCACTAATAAAGAAAAAGAAAAGGAACAGAAACAGAAACCAACGGAAATAGCCATTTAAAAGCGAAAAATAAAAAAAAGAGGTACATAAGAGGGAAAAATAGAGAGCAATAAATATTGATGTAACAAAAACAATTGAAAAAAATATACAGAGTAGAGGAAGAATGAAAATACAGGGTGGCACAAGAAAAACGTAACAGAAAGAAATGAACGAGCAAATGTCACAAAAAAAGAAAGAAATAAAGGAACTAAAGAAAATATTAGCATAGGAGTAAGACAACAGGATACTTTTTAATTTTGTCTAATACAGAGAGTAGGATGCATAGCCAGAGGTAAAGAAAATCTGACAAAATCAGTCTAAAATAAAACTGACAAGATAATAGAGTTGAAAGTAGAAAAATATATAAAGAAATAAGTGAAATAATTCAAGGCAAATAATAACGGTGCTTTTAGTTTAAAATTTACTATATTCGAAAAGTCGTTAAGGAGGAGAAATATAAAAATATTAATTTGAACAGTAATCAGAATGGATCTAATAGTCAGCCCACTTTAGTTTGGCTTGGAAATAGATTATAAATAGTTTTTGTTTAAAAAAAATATTTTACAAATAACCACTTCATTACCTCATTTTGTTTCTGTAACTCTATACTTTTAGGTGCAAAATATTAAATAAACACTGAATATAAAGACTTTACTTTTCTATTATATAATGTTTCTATATATTTGATGTGCCATTGGAACTATATAAAAGATATACATTGCTAATCGAAATTACCAAAAAATTTGCATATCATTGATATATCGCTAGTTAATTGGTTGAATGATGTATCATTTATTATTGTTAAATGTCTATTAAAAAAATAAGTACCTACTTACGTAACCTTGATAGTAAAAAAATACCTATTATAATACTAATTTTAGACGAATTGACATAGAGAGAGTATATACTTTCTAAATAAAAAATATATAAATTTCGATGAAATGTTCATAACTAAACATTAGCTAAATGATTTATACATAAATAATGAAGACAGTATATCAATAATATTAAGTCCAAAAGGTTATTCTCAAATATGGTCAACTAATGAAGTAATAAAAAACTATGTCAAGTACCACAAAATATAATGTCGAATAAGTTGATAAGAAGAACTGGTGACTAGTTTCAGCAAACTACCATCACCAGGAAAAAGCTTTTCGTACCTCATATAAAAATATTAAATTTGTATACAATCGATCTTACATAATTACCACGTTGAATTAGGTATTTAATAAAAAAAATTTAAATGACACTAGGAAAAACACATTATTTAATTTATACGAAATTCACACATATACACAAAATATTATGTAAGTATAACAATTATTTACACGCAATATGAACATACCAGTTCGTGATATATTCAATCTAAGGTTAATTCAACTGTAAATGTCCGTGAAAATTGTTGAGCATGAAATAATGTATTTAGTAGTAAATGAGCTTGGAATTTATATTTATAAAAATTAAATACGGTGGGAAGTACGGTAGTAAAGTTTTCTTCTTATTAATAGATATTAGTGTTGTCTGAAAACATTACTCTCCAAATATTCGATAATTATTATTATTATTAAAAATTGGGAATTTAAAATTATGTTGAAAAAACTACAATTTTTTTACAAACACTCGATAAATTGAAGATTATTTCAGTTGTTCAAGGGCTGAATTTCGGTATTCACGTAGTCTAAGTAATTTTCTGTTACGTGTCTGTATAAAATTATTCTGCATTTATTACCTTCAAAGATAATTAAGATTATTTAACATAAATCATATAATTTAAACAATAAACAAATATTATAACAAATTGTTATAATTATTAGACACAATTAAGTTTGAATTAATTTGGATCCTAACATTTTTTATGTCTATTTAATCTTACAGGAAGCTATGATACTGTGAAATCTTCAGGCTAAAAGTACTTTTATTTTAGTTATTTTCATCAACTGAATTACGAAAATAAAAAAAAAAAATCACGAAATAGTTATTTGTTTAACTAGGCAGAGAAGTAACAGCCAAGGCAGTAAATCTGATTCTCTGCCGTGTGAAACATATAATTTTTTCTCCGATTGTTTGTATAGTGTGATTAAAAAAAATCAAATTAAAATGAAAACTTTTTTATAACGAATACGACTCACAATTTTTAATATATTTTCTAATCGTATGTTATAGGTAATAATTAAATCGTAGTGTCTAATTATTATTGTCGATTAGACCTTAAATTGTATATATAATAATATCTACCGAAAAAGAAGACACCACTGTTATATTCAATTTACTTCAATTTTCTTTATCAAAGTCTGTGTTGTTATGTACCTTTTCCGAATTGATTAGTTGAAAATCGCCATTTTTTATCCGTTTATCTAAAAATTAAGTTGTTTGGAGAAGAGATTAATCTGTGTTTAGAGATACAAAATAATTTTTTTAATGCCTAGGCATTAATAATCATTTTTACTGCCTAGGCAGTAAAAGTGTTACTTCTATGATCGATAAATGTCACTAAAACTGACGTTTAATGTCAATCGGAGAAAAAAGTATTTTTAGGTGCGAGATTTGACGGGTTCACAGAATCATATCTAGCCGCAGGACTACATATGTTCTATAATGAGTTGTTTGCCAATTGTCTATTTTAACAGATAAATTTATCTATAATTTTCCCACATTCATTTTCAAATATTTCGAATATTTTATATAGTTACCTCAATTATATAGATATAAATCAAATGATCCATGGCTATTCTCATAATCAGAAATGGATACCAATGCTCATTTCCTATTATGGTAATACCATTGAAAAGTCAACAAGACCTCAAGGACATTTCTCACGATCAGCACTTGACAAATAAGGGCAAATCTTACAATCATTTCTATTCAAACTTCACTCAAAAATTTTACGTATATTTAACTTTATTACCTTTTTCCAACATTTTTTTATTACGTAAAAATCTTATTTATTAAAAGAAATATTTTTTATTTTAATAAATTATCGTATTTCGTGTACCTTTGCAAACTTCGTACAATTAAAATTTCCAATAAAACAGATATTTAATGGCTATAAATAAAAAATAAACAAATAAAATCGCCTCAGCGACAGGATATAAAATTTACATTTAAATGAGTACAAATACCAGGGACCAACATAGAAGAATTAGTGCATTTTCATTAATCGAATTGACAATATAATAATCCCGCAAAGTTAATCAAGTCAATAAATCGACACACCCCCAATAAAAAATGTAGTGAAATCATAAAATTACCAATTCTTATTATAATTAAATGTAATTAATTTATAAAAATTATTAAGCAGCTTAATGCATTGGTTTCTCTGATCAGATAAGCCCGAAATATTTCGGCGAAAATTTGCTTACAGAAATTTCGTCTGTGTATGGTTTATCTGAAAATTTAATTCGTTGCGATATATTTCAGTCTAAAATTTCATGTAAGGTGCTTTTTGCACTTCAAAAATGAATTTTCTTATTGCTATGGTTTTAAAAAAAAGACAGGATAATGATGAGTCTGCGTCATTATAGAAGTATCCCAACAAACATCGTCTTTAAGAATGTTCCGCTTGTACATTTAAGGGCCTTTTATATTTTTATTATGGTAAAATTAAAGGCAACTTAATCAAATAAGTTTGTGGTCCGATTAAGTTATTTTATCCTGAAATTTTTAATGAACCTCTTGCACATTTAAGGGTCCCTTATGGTTTTATTTTGGCACAACTTAATAATTTGTACATATATGCATGTGGCCAGCGGATTTTTGATTTTTATACCTAAATTATAATTAAAATTTAAGGTTAGACTTCTAGGTTATAAATAAAAACATTTTTTAATATATCTACAATATACTCTAAAATTTTTATATGAGAGAATTTGAACTCAAACATCAGGCTGTATACCAGACTAATCAGATATTAAAGTTTAAATCTCACCTCAACGTACAATATTGAATATGTGACGTATCTAGATAACTAACGATATGATAGTTACGGAACCACTGTATCGCTTACGTTTTTTAAACATTAATTACTTTTGCAAAATTTCGTTCTAATCTTTTATAAAAACTGTTACTATGTACTGGGTTTTAACGAAAACGCTAACGAATTTTTTCGGTCTGATCTGGTTAGAGAAACCAGACCTTTAAGTAGCTTCACATTAAAAATGAAACAATACCAGATTCGCTGAGGTGTTAATTAATAATAATAAATTTTCACATATTTAATTAGTTATAAAAACAAAGTAGTAATGTTCCCATGTCATATTTATTTTTAATTATAAAATTTTATTAGAAACCGAGAACAATTTAGAAAACTATTGATTAGTTTGTTTTCGATATAAAGTATTACAAACCACAATAAATATTTGAAATTAATACCAACTAAATCATTAGCGCGCGCATCAGATATTTATTCGAGAATAAATTATTACCGCGAAAAGAAATCTATTATTGTCTAATAAGCTTCATTCGAAATTTTAAAGATATCTACGTGGATATGTTTTAGGCGTTTAATTTGACAACCAGCTGGTGGTTTCCTATGTACATTTTATATTATTGATACATCTCACAATTGATAATAAATTTTCTGTCGTCGATCATTTTTGACCAATATGTGGAATTAAGTAAAATTTTGACTTCGATTGCTTTTATATCCCATATTATAAATGTGACATCTACCTTCATTTGTTGCTTTTCGTGCTATTAAATATGATAGTAATTTCGTTTAATGTATAAATTTAAAAAAAAAAAATTTTAATGATATTTTTTTGCAACTATTGCTTTTAATACGAATAACTTTTAAAACATAAACTATAATTTTGTCCAGGGTCAATATATTCATTAATAAATTTTATAATAGTTTATTCTATGAACATTTTTAGAAAAATAATATAGTCTAAAATTTTCAAATATTTTTCCCTCATTACTTTCAATATATTAATTTTTTCACAAGCAATATATTGATAGGAAAATTTCAAATAAAAAAGGTCAGATCATGTCAAATGATCAGTCCTGGTTGAAGTATTGTTTGACAATTTAAAAAAAAATCTAATCAAGTGATATAAAAAATAATTTTGTACATTTTTTTATATAAATTGAAATTGAAAATTTTAAAATTGGCAAACTAAAAATTTTTTATAGAGTTTTAGATGATTTAATATTAAATATTAAAAAGGCACATTTGGAGCAAAATATATTAGTACCACTGGATAGAGGAATTTTTTATTCTAATAGTGCAAAAATATTACCATAGTTCCATTTAAAAAAGAATCGATGTCATGCTTGAGGACTGTACCAATATGAACCAAAAGCTAATGGTCGCATTCGAGGCACACACCAACCCTTCATACTAAATTTCAGCTTGATTGGTAAAAACATTTGGCAGTTATCGTGGATGATTACACACAGACAGACACACACTCTGAAAATGCTCTTCTCTGGTGACCTCAAAATGGATATTTCCGTCAATATCTCGATTTTTTGCCTGTTCACAATACTTTCTTCAATTAAAGTAATTTTTAAACAAATGTTATAATAAATTATAAATGTTGATAAACCGCTTTGGTTACGCCTCTGATAAAAACCATGAATTCGAAACGATCACATCGTGAACTTGTGGAATATCCCACATTTTTTATAAGTATTTGTTCCTCTTCATTTCTCTGTCCTCTAGATTGTGCAATGAAGAAAGTAAGCAAATTATAAATGGTTTTATAATGACAGTAATTTTAGCAGTAGCAGACGCGTATTTAATTTACACTTTATAATTATATAAGATATTCTTGTTAACTGAAATTTTTCTTCGAATAACGTATGAAGTGATAAAACAAATATTTTATTTTTTAAGAACTTTTCATGAATGTCAAAATCGCTAATAGCAAATAACAATTTTTGAATTGAATTATGTAATTCTTAAAATGCTAGTTCGACGACTAAATATAGCATGAAATTCGTTTATAATGCTGCATTATCAACTAATTTTATAATATACTATTACGAATAAAGGTCATTTTCATCTCTTCTATACGTCTTTCAAAAATAAGTATCGTAATAAGCACCTGCTTTGATGTTATACCGATCTGTGTTTGAACCTGACTATAAAAATAAACTGTAAAATTATTTTCGTCAAAGAAGCGAATTTAGAAGCCTGGATGGCCAGAGGTATATTAGAAGTCATTTCACTGCATTAAGTGCATTATATAAACGTAGTTTTTTTTTCATACAACGCGGTTGATCTGTACAATAACCTCAATATCACTATCAAACAAGAACGTACTCTAATTGCTTTTAAAAATGCACTTAGAAAACAACTTTTGTGTTCTCAATAAAAATTCTTACTCTAGGTTTGTTCCCGAAGCGAGTTCCTAACTTGTTATGAAAAGAACATACTGAGTTACACACAACGTTGCCAACTGTATTGGAAGCTGTTATAGTACAAACACTTAAATTATTATAGTACATTGAAGAACAAGGTGGTACAATAAAAAAGAAACAAGAAATATGTAACGACACCAAAAATAACAAATACTAATTATCTCAATTAGGTATCTCAATCAACTCTTTCTGGATTATAAATTATACTTCTTCTGGTTTTGGTAGATAATAAATACTTGAAATCCTTAAAAATTCTTAAAAATACTTTCAAATCCTTAAAAAATCCTTAAAAATCACTAAAAATACTGAAAGGGACTTATACTTAAAAATATTAAGTAATTCTTAAAGATCCTAAAATAATCCTTAAAAAGCATTAAAATTCCTAAAAATTGTTTAAAATTCTTAAAAATCCCTACAAATCCTTAAATGTCCTTGAAAATCCTTAAAAATCCCAAAAATCCTTAAAAGTCATTAAAATCCTTTAAAATCTTTAAAAATCAATTAAAAATCTTAAAAATATTTTAAAAATCGTTAAAAATCTTAATAAAAGCTTAGAAATTCTTAATAATAGTTTAAAATCCTTAAAAAATCGTGAAAAAAACCTAAAACCTCGTAAAAACACTTAAAATTACTTAAAAATCTTAAAAACTTCTCAAAGATCCTAAAACAATCCTTAAAAAAACCATTAAAAATCACTAAAAATAGTTCATTCCTAAAAATCCTTAAATATACTTGAAAATCCTTAAAAATCCCATAAAATACTTAAAAATCATTAAAAATGTTTAAAAACCCCTTAAAATTCTGAAAAAGATTTAAAAATCGTTAAAAATCTTGGAAATTCTTAAAAAATACTTTAAAATCCTTAAAATATGCTTAAAAAATTATGAAAAAATCCTTAAAAAACCCGTAAAAATACATATAAATCTTAAGAAATTCTTAAGGAAATCCTTAAAAAACATTAAAATCACTAAAAATAGTTAAATTCTTAAAAAATCCCCAAAAATCCTTAAAGGTCCTTGAAAATCCTTAAAAATCCCAAAAATGCTTAAAAATCATCAAAAATCCTTTAAAATACTAATCCTTAAAAATCTATAAAATTCTGAAAAAGAATTAAAAATCGTTAAAAATATTAAGAAAATCATAGAAATTCATAAAAATACTTTGAAATCCTTAAAATATCCTTAAAAAAAATATGAAAAAATCCTTAAAGATCCTAAAATAATCCTTAAAAAATATTAAAATCACTAAAAATAGTTTAAAATTTTTAAAAATCCCTAAAAATTCTTAAAAGTCCTTAAAAAAATCCCAAACATGCTTAAAAATCATTAAAAATCTTAAAAATCGCTTAAAATTCTGAAAAAAAATTAAATCGTTTAAAATCTTAAGACAATCATAGAAATTCATAAAAATACTTTGAAATCCTTAAAATATCCTTAAAAAAAATATGAAAAAATCCTTAAAGATCCTAAAATAATCCTTAAAAAATATTAAAATCACTAAAAATAGTTTAAAATTTTTAAAAATCCCTAAAAATTCTTAAAAGTCCTTAAAAAAATCCCAAACATGCTTAAAAATCATTAAAAATCTTAAAAATCGCTTAAAATTCTGAAAAAAAATTAAATCGTTTAAAATCTTAAGACAATCATAGAAATTCATAAAAATACTTTGAAATCCTTAAAATATCCTTAAAAAAAATATGAAAAAATCCTTAAAGATCCTAAAATAATCCTTAAAAAATATTAAAATCACTAAAAATAGTTTAAAATTTTTAAAAATCCCTAAAAATTCTTAAAAGTCCTTAAAAAAATCCCAAACATGCTTAAAAATCATTAAAAATCTTAAAAATCGCTTAAAATTCTGAAAAAAAATTAAATCGTTTAAAATCTTAAGACAATCATAGAAATTCTTAAAAATACTTTAAAACCTTAAAATAACTACATGCAGGAAGAATTTGAGGAAGCATTAAATAAAATCAAATTTGAAAATACAAGTGAAAGCAGTAATATGGAAATAAATTATCAAATGGTTTGAAAAAAAAAGAGGGTAAAACAACGTTATTGCTATAAAAAAACATGGGAGGTAACTAAGAATGGGACAAAAACCTACTAATACCAATTTACAAAAAAAATTATTGTGAAAATTTCACACCGCCATTCAGCCAATCAGAGTCTATTTTTTTGTTTGGTTACCATGGTAACCCAAAAAATTTCCGGAAATTTTTATGTCAAAATAATGACACTTGTAATGGACTTGATTCATATAAGACTTTTTGTTTACTTTTGTGCAAATCAAAATTAAACAATTACTACTTAACTTTGAACATTCCAACAAACACTCATGACTAACTAGACCAAAACTAGTCTTTGCTTCTAATCTTAATGTCAAATAAATAATTAATTACTTTTAAATTTTTTAGGTGTGAAATTTTCTTACCGAATCCCCCACGATCTTGAAATAATAACCGGAAACTTTTCCTCGTACACGATTTTTTAAGAAAATTATTCCGGTAATAATTCTTCTTATTTGATTATTATTGAAATTCGTGTTACATAATTTATCAGTGATATTATTGTTAAATGTTTCCTGAAATATAAATATTTATGTTATGAATAGTTCAACGTTCAGATTAACCTCTAAACTTCACTTCTGTTTTAAGAAACATGGCAAAAATTAAAATATTTATATATTAACTTAAAAGTCATAATTACCGTTTACATTATCGAAAACAGACAACAGGTTAAAAACAACTTTTCCTTAAAAGTGAAACTTGCGCAATTTGAAATTTAACAACATGAAGAAGATGATGCTGCACCCAGAATAAACCAACTCCCATAAGTCATACAAGACTGTCGCTAAATGCTAAATGTCGGTACGTGATCAATGAAGAAAAATTCTGCTCTTTTCTTTTTAATGGTTGTACTAAATTATTATTGTTATAAAAGAAGAAGACAGGTGAGAGTATGGGTTAAAAAATAAGACGACAGGTAAAATTTAGTAGCGGTGGCTACCAATAAAAAAAATTAGGTTTCTCTTTCTTTGAAAAAAAAAGGTTCTTGCGGTGTACGGCCCAAGTAACGACTTATCGTGATGATAATTGATATGATGTAAGATATTTTTACGATCATTTAGTTTTTTAAATACCGGGTCAAGTTAAATTAAAACTAAGAAATTTAGTATATATTTTAAATCGATTTTCATTTACATTTAAATAAAAAATAATATAGCCGAATATTTGTTCCAATTATAAAATTGTTATGTTAATGTAAATAGTGAGCTACCGTCTGATTCAATGATTGCTAAACTTGTGCCACTAAGATACTAATTTGAAAGATTCTTTAAATTCTTCCGCTTGCGGTCAAGAATAACCGGAGGCACTAAAATACCAAATTTACATTTCAAAAAATAATGATCATATTAATGACAAACAATTCTAATACATTACAAGTGTTTATTGGTATCGGTAATTTATTTTGAAAATGTTTATACAGTAAATATGGGTGCAAGATAATGAACTAATCACAAATTATAAACCTCTCGACAAAGAGAAAACTATTATGTTTTTTTTATTACTAGCAATAGAATTAATAAGCATGAATGGTTTAAAAATTTCTTAATTCGAAGTTAATTACTTCTTTGACAGGACGACAATGTAACTTACGATTTTTTTTTAATTCTTCATCAAGTAATAATAGATAGTACAAATTGATGTCTTAAACTGAAATTATGGATCTCTTTTACCGAATTCAATTTACTACCTGCAGGGTGAAGGTTATGGAAAGATCAAAAAACTGGAAAGATTCAAATTTGTTAATTTAAACCAATCAGCAGGGAAAGCTGAATTGCGCATTATATCAGGAGGGGATTTCTTGATCATCGACTGTCGCAAAAAGCAAAGCGCTATTTTCATGTTGCTTACCCGAAGCATTTCTATGCACAGTACAAAGATTTACAATCTGCAGTTTAAATTAAGTCGTGAAAATTTCTTTCAAAATATCCGAATTTTTTTATATTGGTTAAGAACAGCAAAAATTTCTTAAACTCAAATTTAAAGCCACTGAGCGAGTCACGTTGGTCAAGTCGAATCGATGCGATAAAACCTATTTCGAATTGCCTCATCGGAAGTAAAAAAATATACATTAATATTCTGCGTGAAGGACCGGCGGCGGAATCCGGAACACCCCGTACATATAAGGCACAAAGTGTGCGCTTACCTGCAAGCATGATATAAAACGCTACATATAAAGAAGTGACTACATGGAATAACTTTCACTCTTAAGAACATCAAAACTTTCGTATTTCGAACATTACGACAACGGTTGCTGTTTATTTTAGTATATGTTTCGTTTTTCTTTATTCGATTTGTCGAAACGAATTCTTCTTTCTGAGATATTGAGCTTTCATTGACACAGAACCGAACTTATGATTTTTATAATTTTTAATTATCTAATATCCAAGAACTTCATAGTCAGCCAGCAAAAATTTATTAACATTTAAAATTTGAAAATTACTAAAAAAGAAGTAAACAAAAAAATTGATTACTTTACGCAATAATAATTTTCCTTATAAAAATAAATTAAATACCATTAATCAAGTTGTAATTATGATACAAATTTTGTAAAACTATAGTATGATTGTCTAATTCAGGTAAAGTTCTATATGACCTATTTCAACTTCAGTGGTTTATGTCCGATTAAACATACATTTTCAAAATATAATTTTTTTCTTACTTGAACATGAACATGGTAAGTGCGATAATTGTGAAATAACAAATTAGATTTTTTTTTCCTTTTTTTTACCTATTTTTGAAAGGTCTCAGAAGAGATTCCCGTTGGAAAAATGAAAAAAATTATTATCAACAATTTACTTAGGTTAAAAATTAAAAAGCTTGATTAATCGTTGAAAAAAAAAATTATTTCGTATTACTATCGATCCGTTTTTTGTGATCAGAAATCACATGAAAATGATTTTTAAAAATTTTTATTTTCCTTTATTTACAAAATTGTTATAAACAAATGCGATAATTTAAATTTTTTTTTAGGAAACATAATCTTTGATGCAAATTATGATTAAAAAAAAATCGTTCTTAAAAATTTTTTTTCTATTACTTAAAAACGTATTTGTTAATTAACAAATTTTTTCTACCATATAAATAATTTTTCTCAAAAAATGGTTCATTATGTAGAAAAAGAAAAAAATAAATAGAAAACATTTAATTGTTTATAACAAATTGTTTATTAGATAAATTATGATTGAAAAAAAATGGTTCCTTAATAATAATTACAGGTGATAGAAAAAAATTGTTAATTAACAAATACGTTTTTAAGCTAACAAAATTTTTAAGTAACGATTTAAAAAAAAATCACAATTTGCATCAAAGATGATGTTTCCAAAAAAGGAATTTCAAATTATAAACAACGCATTTTGGTAAACAATAAAAAATTTTAAAAATCATTTTCATGTGATTTCTGATCATAAAAAACGGATCGATAGTAATACGAAAAAAAATTTGTTTTCAATTATTAATCGAGCTTTTTAATTTTTGCAATAGGAATCTCATCTGAGACCTTTCAAAAATAGGCCCAAAAAAGGAAAAAAAATAAGATTTGTTATTTAATAATTATCATACTTGCAATGTTCAAGTAGGAAAAAATTAACTGATGCATAATTCATAGAAAAATTGCGATAAAAAATTTTTGCCAATCGATTATTGTTCATAAATATATCCAGTAGATGCCTGAATTTTTTCAATTCTTAATTTTTAAATTTAATAAGTTTAAATAATATTTATTCATTGAAGGTCCAAAGTGGGCAGTTCTTATACGGAGTCCCTGTTTAAGGTCGTATTTTCAACACTCTGGACATATTATAAATATTGGTCCTACACTTCCGGGAGATATCGATTTTTTGGTAATTTTCCTCCTCTTTATGAATCTTTTTTCAAATTTGGAAAATGTCAAATAGTTTTTGAGATATTTGCAAAAACCCAAACCCCATTTTTATTTTTCAGTTAATTGTTTATAACTTTTGCAATTTTTGCAAGTGGCTCTTGAATTTTTTCAAAAATCATCTACACGCTATCCCTTTACACCTCGTTCATATTTTCTGGAGGCGGAGGAAAAGTTTGACCCTAAAAGCACTTGTTAACTAGACTATAAAAAGTATCTACTTATATTATTATAATGAGATTTTTAGTACCATTGTCTACTGAAAATAAATTTCAATCTTTTACCTGAAATGTCAAACAATAAAAAAAACATTCAACTGCATTTTCCGAAATGTGATAAATAATCGAAAGAATTTTATAAATTCCCTTAATATAACCAATAAACAATTTATTTTTAAATATTTCTATTAATTCCTTATATATTATTTGGTATTTGTACATTGTTAATACCTAATGTTATATGGTTAAAAAGTCTATTAGATGATAAGCATTGTTAAAATTGTCTTGTGAGTACCAAATATCAAAAGAAATCATTGTTAGGATTACGCAAAAATAATTTATTCCACGAGAAGTGAAAAAATAGTAATTAGCTACATAAGATTTGACACAGATATACATAATATATTATTTTTCGAATTTTTCTACACAAACTAAAACTTTGGCTAGTTTGCAATCGATCACTTATGAATGGTAAAATTTAAAAAAAGTTCAAAACATAGTTAAAATTAACAAAATTCCCAAACCTCAAGATAATGTCAAATGTGGAAAAACCAAAAATTATTAAATTTAAACAGTAAAACAAGTTAAAAATTTAAAGTATTTTTAATAAAAATTTGTTTAACGATGATTGACAATAATATATTTTTTTTTTACAGATACACCTAATAATAGTCGGCATAACCTTACACTCTGCTCTGTCAGAAGAAGAAGATGAAGAGACCAATGATGTATCAGCACTACCAGGAAAAATCAATCTAGACTCAAATCTACGAAGAGCTCTGTTAAAAGCATTAACCGAACTAGAAAACGAAGAGGCTAATAGAGCTGAATATTCTATAGATGATGGATCGAAAGAAAAAACAGTAGAAAAAGCTTCGGCTTCATCCGTTTCTATCTTCTCAAATGGGAATTCGGTAACGGTAGTTCCAATTTCTACTAGTACTATCACTAGTACAACTCCGAAAACAGTTACAGTGATTTTTCAAAAGAGCGAGGGCCAAGAGCAACATTCAGTACCAATTATCCAGAAAGAAGCAGAATTTAGTGAAAGTATTTTGACCAGTGCTACTAGTAACTTTGCCAACGAACCTTTTGGTAAAGTAAGTCAGGAAGAAAAAGTTGAAAAAATTTCCAGTCAAAATTCCATCTTTAATGACGATAAAACTGTTACAAAATTACAAAAAGTTATTGTAACTACTTCAGCGCCGGCATTTTCCACAGAAGAAAACGAGGCAAAAGTTGAAGACGTACAATTCTTTTCGGCACCTTTGGTAGCGGCTTTTACGGTACACCAAGACGAAGCTGGCTTACCAAAGAAAGTGGAACCAATATTTAGAACCCAAGTACCTTCAAAATTTCAAGAAGACATAATTATTGAAAAAGAACAAGAAATTAAGTTTGCAAAACAACAGGAACAAGCGAAATTAGTTCAACAACAAACAGAAAAAATCAAATTAGAAGAATTAAAAAGACAACAAGAAAAATTACAATTACAAGAAAAACAAAAATCATTGGAAGAAGAAATTTACAGGCTGAATTTAAGTTTAAGACAGCAACAACAAATATTTTTAAAACAACAAGAGGAACTGCGTTCTAAGAATAACGCTCAACCATTTGTTCCTATTAGTAATCCCAGTTTTACAACAGAAAGACCAGTTTTATTCCAACAATTACCTTTTAACAATAATCAGCAGCAAGTTTTTAAACCACAAAGTGTTTCTGTAACACCAAGTGTATCGTTTAATCCTTTATTAGACGCTGGAAAATTGCCACCTAATGCACAATTTCTTCCAATTAAAGCACCTGTTGATTTTAGAGCACCGTTTGCTTTTAACAACAATAATTTTAATCGACAAACTAACCCTAACAACTTTAACCAAAACAATGTAAATTTTAATCCCAATAATAATTTTAATCAAGCGACTAATTTTAATAATCAACAAAATAACAATTTTAACAACCAACAAAACCAAAGCAACAGAATCTTTAGGCAAAATACAGGCGTAGGAAATTTTGGAGTTAATAACGACTTTAATAATTTTAATCGAAATACGAATAGTTTCTCGATTCAGCCAGCTATAAATGTGGATAATTATCAAACTCAGGGCCAGAATAACAGATTCTTCAGGTCTAATTTAGAAGCACCACAAACATCGTTTTTACAACCACCTCTACAGCCACCTCAAAATACTAGATTCTTTAGATCAAATCTAGAAGGTAGTCATACCAATAATCAAGCTAACAACTATCAATTAAGTAATTTGCTTTACAACTCTGGAGCCTTTAGAGGAAAATCTAATGAAGATTTAAGTTTAATAAGTAAAGTTTTATCTCTCAATCATGTAGGTGGAAATGGATTATCACTGCGACCTGAACTGCGACAACAATTTGCGAGGAATTTTTGAAGACACCGGAAAAAATTTCGAAAATATTTATTTATTGAGTAGTGGACAATATAGTCATAATTTTTAAGACACTTAACATAGGTTTGCCATCATTGGACTATGTAATTCCGTGCCAAAAAATATGTCTTTGAGATTTTTGTTTTTGTTTTCGTTTTCAGTTTCAGTGAAATTTATTTAAGTGTTTTTAGAATTTTCTACCTAAAGCTTTTAAGTCACTTAGTAATTGCGTTTCTGCTATTTTCATTCAACTTCTAAGTTAGTGAAATGGACAATCCAAGCTGTAAATAAATAGTTGGCATATTAGACTTCTAAACTCTAAAGTGTAACGAAGTCTTATAATACTGCTCTGTCTGTCTGTCCGTCTATTTGTGTTTGTCTGTCTCTCCGTCTGTCTGTCGGCATTTATAACTCAAAAACTGGTTTTACAAACCATAACCGGAAGTGATACAAAAATAGCACGCCGACTTGAAGTTTAACGCTGAATCGATATTTGAAAACAGATGAGATATATTTTATGGTTCATGAAATAATCGCATTTTTGTTTAGAAGTCGTCACGTGTCTGCTAACACGCAGACGCTTTAATTTTTAACTGCTACTTGGAAGTTTTTCGAATATTTTCGGGACAAAAGTGCCACCTGCAATATTAAAAAATTGACTTGCGATAAAAATTTGTTAATTATAACTTTCTCAAGCAGTCATTATATTTTTTTTGTTAAATCAGCTGCACATTACTGTAGTTTGCTGTAATAATTTACTAACTAATATGTACGAACTACGAAAATCTACTACACAACTCTACTAAATTTTCGTAGTTCGTATACGTTTAGTTACTAAATTATTCGCTACTCGACTAAATTACTAGTCTAATGCGAACTGGGCTTAAAATCTGATTTTTTTGCGTCTTGAAATAATAGTTTAACCTCTTTTTATCAAGTGATTGTTTTAATAGAAAAAATGAGTTTATTTATTCAGGCTTATTAAACAAGAACGTCTCTTTTGGTCAAACCATTTTTTTGTTCCTAGCTATGCAGCACTCTACCGATTTTAATTCTAATTGCTTCCTAGACATTTTTTAATTCTCTGATTTTTATTTTGACCAAGAACGCTAAATATGCCTATTCTTGTCGTAAATATGGTACTGTTTTTGCCAAAACTAGAGTTTTTAATTTTATAACGACTTTTTCTATTAAAAGCATACCGTATAAGACTAAAATAAATTCAACTATATACTTGAAAACAAAAAAACTACTCAATATGTGACTAAAAAGTTTAGGTTGGTATTTAAAAAATAATTGATTTAAATAACCCCGCACGGAACATACGGAAAATGGCCCTTGGTTAAAATGTTTAAAACTCGAGGATATTATCCAAATATCGATTCTGACAAAAAATTTCCACTGGCGCAAGGCCGAAAACGCGACTTCCTTGAGTTATAGGTAATTGAAAATCGCATTTTTTCAACTTTAAGTGATTGCTCCAGCTAAACGACATAAAATCGGATAAAATGGCTAACACGTCTCAATCTTCACTTTTTGAGTTTTAATTAGTGGCATAAGAACAAAATGTATTAAAGTTTATAACTGGAAAACTATTTAATTTATAGTATATGTTTAATAGGTTTTTGATATCAGCTTCTTCATAAAAAAATCATTACTCTCATATGTATCACTTTCCTGGAGCACCCTATATAATTAAAATTATTTTTAGCTTGTTGTCTCTTGTGATAAAAATCTCGCTACGAAAACAGATTTTAAAAAAATGTTTAGTTTTTGCTCTACAGATCGAGGCGTTACTGGTGACCCAACCTGTATATATGATATAAGTAGTATAACTATGCATGGTTCTGGACCACTTCCATCCAGTTTGATCCACCTATCCGAAGAGAAGAGTACCGTAAAGCTGTTCGAGACATGTTTAAAGTTATTCCAGAGTTGTTCCAGATCTGTTTGAAAGCTGTTTGAGACCAGTTGGTGTTGTTGTTGTTTGTGAGATCGATGACGCAAACAGGGATACAAAAAGTCCTCCTCTTCTACTACCGCTTCTGGTCATTGTTGTTGGTCTCGTCTGACAAAAGGGCACTCATTACGACAAATTGAGATAGTTTCATGACAATTTTGGGCTGTTCTGAGGTAAACGAGCCTTCGCTAGTCTCTTCTCAGCTAAGGGTACTCTTCTGTTTGGATAGGGGTGGCTACTTCTTCGGCTGGGTGGATGGAACTGGATTTAAGTGGTCCAGAACCGGTATAGTTATACTACTAATATAGATGATTTATGATAAATATATGTGATACAGACATACGTATAATGGATTATTACAAGAGGAGGTTATGAGAATTCAGATATATCCTTATTTCCATTCTTCTGCTTTCGGTCAAAGTAACTTAGGATGGTCGCGTTTTCGGACTTCGAGGGGACTTTTTATCAGCACCGAGTATCAAATATTTTAACCGAGAACCCGTTTCCGTATGTTCCGTATTCCGTATTTTATACAGTGTGTCTACTTAAGCTGGACTCCTATAAGAAACTTTTTTATTATTGGTTTTAGGAAAAAAGTTATTCTTCATAAAAAGTTATGCATAGTCTACAACCTAAAATGCAACCATCAGATAACACATTTTTTTACCCGTCAAAAAAATATAAATTTCGCTAAAGAGTGAAGTACCCTTATTTTAAAAAGTATAGAAAAATGTTATTTGGAAAACTTGATTAGAAACAATATGTACGTATCAATATGAAATCACAGCCTCCTATCTCAAAAAAAATATTTTTTCCAATTTTTTTCTTGGAGCAAAGTTTGAAGTGAACTGTTACCTATAAAATTAGTTTTCACACGTTATTTTAAGCCAAGAAAAAAATTAGGAGATAGAAGGCTGTGATTTTATATTTTTTCGTACATATTGTTTCTAAACAAGTATTCCAAATAATATTTTTCTATATTTTTTAAAATAAGGGTACTTTACTCTAGAACAAAATTCATATTTTTTGACGCCCTTCGTATACGGGTAAAAAAAATGTATTATCTGATGGTTGCATCTTAAGTTTTGCACCATGCACAACTTTTTATAACCAATAACTTTTTTCCTAAAACCAATAATAAAAAAAATTGCCATATGAGTCCAACTTAAGTAGACCTGTATAAGAACTTGTATATATATTTGACACATTGGATTAATATGTAACCATAGCAACTATCATTCAAATATCAACTGATAAACAGTTTTAAAAAATTTAATGAAATAGTCCATTTATTTATAAAAGTAGGAAATGGCCATTTGTGTTTTATTATACTAAAATTGCAAAACATCATTTAATTTTCTGTTCAATGGTCGTGTGCAAAAAACGCAAATGCTCTTAATATAGATAAAGATGTTATTATATATTATTATTAATATTATTTCAGATCTTTTGATATTATTAAATGTAACAGAAGGTTACGAGTGGTGCGTACACACTTGTTAATGAAGAAAGAAAAGGCTCAGCGTACTTTGAAGTGTGTAATGAAAAAATTTTTATGAAGGAAATATATATATATATTTCCGAGTCAGTTAGTCAAGCGCTTTCGGCATCACAGTGCCATCATCAGGACAACTAAAATTAAGAGAAAAGGAATAAATTTGTGAATACAGTTGTTTTTAATATTTGTAAGTATGTTATTTTATTTTACTGTATTCACAAATTTATTCCTTTTCTCTTAATTTTAGTTGTCCTGATGATGGCACTGTGATGCCGAAAGCGCTTGACTAACTGACTCGGAAATATATATATATATTTCCTTCATAAAAATTTTTTCATTACACACTTCAAAGTACGCTGAGCCTTTTCTTTCTTCTTTTGATATTGTTCTTAATTGAATATTTTTATTTGTATTTATAACAAAAATACTGACAGTTACTATGGTTTTTGTTTAGAAAAAAAAAAGAAAAAAATTACTTAATATTAGTTAATACTCATTAAAAACAATTTAATTTTATTATAAGTAACATAGGTATATTTTTTATAAATTCGTGTAATTTAAAATTTGTTTAATAATCATACTGTACAATAATTTTAATACTGTACAAAATAATTCTGTAAATAAACTTAAGTTATATGACTGACTTAAATACAGTTATTGTTACACTTTGTTTCTATTTCAAAAAATATATAATTTTTTGTAAATACATTACTTTTTGTTTGTTATATATTTTTAAATAAAAAATATGTATTTGATAGTTCTAATAAATAAAAAATTTGTTACTTTTGTATTTTGTCTTTTACGTTGGATATAACCACCATCAACAAAACGGTTTTGTTATGATTGAGTTGCTAGACAACACATAGCAAAGAAGGAAATAATCGATAAATATATTTTTAGTAAAATTAAACAGTCTATACAAGTGTATTAAATTTGTAAACTTTAGAAAACAATAATGGCTCTTCAATGGGAAGACAAGGAAGTGAGATTTGATATACCATATTCGTAAGTATTCATCTATTTTTTGTGCTACAAAGGTTTTTTGATAATTGTTTTGAGATCTTGTCATAAACTATTACAAACATAAATATTCTGAACTTTAAGAGCTATTGCCCCAGTGAGTCGGCTAGAAATAGCGAAAAACGTATTTTTAATATAAATTTTTTCTATTTTCAAAATAGGTAGTTGATATATTTTGTACCAAAAGTGTGTTTTAAGGATTACCTGAAATCATTAAAATATAAAGAAAAAAACTCAATATGATCCAGAAAAAAAATTAGTATCTGACCATGGGCCGGTGTTTTATACATTGTGAGTTTACTAGAAATCTAATAAAAAAAGTTTAAACCGTTTGTAGATAATTGGTATCACATGAATTTTTATTGAAAAAAATTTAATTTTTTTAATAAGAATCAAGAATTAAAAAAAAAATAGAAAAATGTGAGAATCCTAATTTTAAATAAATTTACTTTAATTTTTGCTAAATGTTTGTAATACAAATTGTAGAAGTATGTATTATTTAAAAAATAAAAAAAGAAAAATTTTAATTCATTGAACAATAAGTGACTCGCGTTTAAAATAAGAATCGCGATTTTTAAAACTAAATTATTTTTTTTTCTGGGCCATGTTGAGTATAAAAAAATCAAAGACTCATTTTAAAAATTGTGAATTTTATATTAAAAAATATCGAAGCACACCTTTTTCGGTATTTTTAATTGACTCACCGGGGCAATAGCTCTTAATAAATAAATCACCTTACGCTTCAGTGATTTACAGATAATTATGTCTTTGTAAAATAATATTTATTAATTCTCCTATTAATTATTAACATAAATTACAATTTTTTACAGGGTGTTTTATAAATAAACCGATATAGGTTAACCGCATTTTGTTTTACTATTAAAATTTTTAATTTATCTAATTTTTTCCGGAAAATCCGGAAAGTATTTTCAGTACGATGGCGCATCTCCTCATTACAGAGAATTTGTGCGAAATTTTCTAAATTAGAATTTCTAAAATATGTAGATAGACAGGGTTATACCCCATGCCAGGCCTTCTCAGTCGCCAGATTTTAACCCAGTAGATATCTAAAGGCCAAAGTATCTACTAAAATGAATTCCTACTCAACTTTTTCTTCTTTTCGAACATGCAAAATGATTTTTAAAATTCTGATATGCAGGATGTTGTTCGTCGTGAAAATAATTTTGATAATTTTTATTTAAGCCGGACCTGAATTTTAATTTTGGTTACTATAAATATTCTAATAGACTAGAGCAAGCTTGATAAATATACAGTGTGTTTCTGAAAAAACGAGAGTTGGAAAAATGAGCAAAATTGACAAAACACCCTGTAACTCAGTTATGAGGAGGGTTAGACTCATTAAATATGGGTTTTTAGAATCACTTATTCACTCGATTTGCTGATAACGTATTGTCTATTTACCTATAAAACACCCTGTATAATTAAAAACAAAATTTTACTTATATACTTTTTTTTAAACAGTTACAGATTTTTCATCATTTTTATTCAAATTAGTTAAAAAGAATTATAAAAATACATTCCTTATTGTTTTACTAAGATAATTGTAACTTAATTTTGTTAATAAGAAACGTCTTTATGTTGAGTATTAAAAAATGTACTATATGAGCGCGTTAAAAGTGAGGGATCAAGATTTACAGGGTGTTACTTAAACGGTTTCAATCCCGTATATTAAGAATATTGCATCTGACTGTATTATAAATGAGAGATGAAGTTGAATACAAAACTAAAATCCCTAAGCTTTGTTCAAAGGGGTGATTTCTACCCCAAGTATTTAAACATATTCTATTTGACAACGTTTGTTACAAGGTATCAGGTTGAAATGTTTATAATACATTTTTTAAATAAAAACAAATAAAATGGCGGGAGGGCAAGTAATATATATAAAATGAATAAATATTAAATATTGAATAACAATAAAGATTAAAAAAGATGAACCAGGAATTACCTTTCTTTAACTGTATTTAGGTTTTTAACAGGAAAAAAAAATAAAATTCTTCCCAAAAATTTCGTAATTTTATTGAAAATCGGCACAAAAGTAGTTCTAAGGACGTAAATTATGTCTATTTCAAAGTAAAACGAGTTTGACCAAAAATTTTAATTAAAAATGTTAAAAATGATAGTAGTCTAACAATTTAAAGGAAGGGTGTGAAATTCTTTATTCAATTATGTAAAAAATGTAATTTATCTTAGTATTTAATAGGACAAATATTGTTTCAATATTTTGATGTGCTACTTGTATTTTAACAACCTAATTTTTTTTCATTTTTTAAAAAGAAATTGCTATTCATTAAGCAATTCATAGTATTTATATAAAAGTGCCAAATTTGTGCGAGGGCGCTTAAATCAGTAATGAAAATTGCTTCAAAATTCAGCTTGCAGGGGTTCGTCGAAAATCATTTTTGAGGGTCTAATTTTGGATAGATCTTTACGAGGCATCTCTCAGAGTACTTTTTTGAAAAAAAAATTTTTTTAGATAAAAATTAGTGTCAATTTTTTCTCAAAAATTTAAAATATTACCACGATAGATGCTTAGATCCAACCTTCCTTAACCCAAGAGTAAAACAATATCTTTTTTATTCACAATCCGATTAATTTGATTTTAAGCACTTTATGGTTAAAATTATAAATTTTTATAATTTAAGTATAAATAAATTGAGAAATTAAACTTTGGAAATAAATACTAGAAGAAACATGCTATGGTAATTAATTTTCTTTCTTTTTTCTACTATTTTTTTTTTATAGTAAAATGAAACTGATTAACGGTGAAAAAGTAATAGACAAATTAGATAACATAGAAGATACAAAAGGTAACAGTGGATTTAGAGGAAGACTAATAATTACAAACATTAGAGTCTTATGGCACTCTTCAACGAGTCCTCGCATTAATTTATGTAAGAATAATTTTTATAAATTTATAGAAAAATAAATTTTAAATCTTTTTAGCTGCGGGGTTTGGTTGCGTCATATCTACAAATACTAAAATGGTGAATTCAGTAAGTAGTTAATTTTACCTGAATATTAATCATTGACTGTATTTCATTGTAGAGATTAAGAGGTACCACTCAAGCTCTTCAACTTCTCACAGTATCTAGAGGAACCCGGTACGAATTTATATTTACAAATTTAGTACCAGGTAATACAAGACATTTCACTTCAGTTATGGGAGTTCATAAGTAAGTAAAATATAAGTATATTAATTGCTAGATAGCTATATTCTACTCATTGTAATGCTGAAAATAATATTAAATTTTATTGGTGGTTTATCGTTTGGATAAATACAAAATAATTCATATTTATTTTAATCTTTCAGTTCATATTAATGTCTATTATTTGTATATTTTAATATTTTATAATCTATACAAATAGATTTAATATCAACACAATATTATTCTGTCTTTCTCTCAGACTTATTTCTGTCTACTTGTCTTTCTCTTATATTATTCCTTCATTAAAAGAGACACAAAATATAGATATATTTCTTCCCGCTAATATTCTGAATTCAAGGCTAGTTACATACCACGTCACATGTCTCCTACCAATAAAAAACCAGCAACCCTCCTCTCCGCTAAAATTCAGAGCACAATCAATCAATCGCATCCAGATAGTGAACAGATTCAGTCATGCATTCAATAGAGCAAAAGTTTCTTCAAATAAGTAAAATGGTGCGTAATTAACCGCACCCAAAAAGTTTTCATAAAAAGAAAAAATGTAAATAGTTTTTACAGTGAGTGAAGTGATTAAGTGCAATTTAAATATTCATGTTTCGGTTTCATAATTTAAATTAATGTGCCGTTTAAAATTTTTACTGTTTATGATTCGTACTTGTAAAAAATGGAATAAAATTACATTCCAATTTCAAATACTGTTTTATTTTAACATTCATATTGGTTTAACTTCTACCTAAAAAGTTTGGTCCTTCGAGAAATTGTGGATGTTATTTAATCACGTTCGCAGTCTAGTATTCTTTCAACAGTTATGAATACTAATATTCATAATTCGTTCATGATTAGTTCTATTATTTTCTTGCAGAAAAGTTGTTTCTACTTTCTTCTATTTCATTGTTTACTTTCTTTGAATCCTTTTTTATGTTGTTAATATATTAATTGGATTCTTAATAGTCTTTCGATTTCGATGTCTGTCTCTTCTTTCCTCTATATAGTTGCCTTTATTTTCATGTATTGTATCCAATTGGTCGTTGTAGGGGACGTTTCTAAGGTTGCATTTTCTTAAAGAAATATTATTTAATATTAAATTTAAAAGAATTCTTTTATTTTATAAAGGTTATATTACTCTTACTGTTAGTAGATAGAACGTCCATTAACTTTAAAGATTCAGTAAGTAAAGGCGATGATGTTTAGAATAAAACTTTACAAGTTGATTTCTTGTACAATTGTCACAATCTAAACGTCATTGTCATTAGTTACAGAACCGTTAAAGTTAAAGAACGTTCTATCTACTGAGTATTAATGTAATAATTCCCTATACTGTTACTTGATTAATAATCGATAATCATCCACCATATACTGACTAATAACTGATAATCACACTTGGTACATTTAATGCTAAAAATCTAGTAGGTATGCTGTCATCTTTGTCATTACTTTGATTTAATTCATATTTGACAACACATACCTTTACTAATAAATAATTGTTTTTTGTAGGGCTTACAACTCTTCTAAACTATACAGGGAATTAAAACTAAGAGGAGCTGTTGTTCATAACAAACAGTTGAAAATTCTACCACTAGAACAAGTTGTATCAACTATTCATGGAGTATGGAACTTGTCTAGTGATCAGGGTAGTCTTGGAACTTTCATTGTTACCAATTGTAGGTTCGTTTGGTTCGCTGACGTCAACGAAGGATTTAATATTTCATTACCGTATCTTCAAATTGAGACTGTATGCAGTAATATTATAATAAACAATAAAATTAATTATGTCTTTTTCAGATTGGTGTTAGAGATTCGAAGTTTGGAACAGCTCTGGTTATAACAAGCACTGAGGCTAGCGGTTTATACGTTTTAGGTTTTAAAGTTGATCCAGAAGAAAAACTGAAAATTCTCTTTAAGGAACTTTCTTCTCTTCACACCGTTTACGCTTCTAAACCAATTTTTGGAGTTGAATACAAATGGTCGTCAGGTCAACAGCAAGAAAGTAATAACAACTGTTTAGAAGAATTTGAAGTTTTTGATGATAATAAGAATGAGATATCAAATTCTATATCAGCCTATTTGGCAGATGAAGGACATTCCAAAGATAGGTTGCCAGTTTTTTGTGCAGAATTGGGATTGGCTATTGAAAGTATTAAAGAAGGTTATAATTTGCAAAAATTGTGGGAAGTTATTCCATCATAGAATATTTTTTAGTATTATATTAATTTATTGTTCATTTCATGATCCTAATTTAATATATCATTCAAATTAACTTGTAATTTTAAAACTGATAGATGACCGAAGGTTTTATAGTTTATAATATTATAAAAATATCTAAAGCACCAATTTTGTTTTTTATTTAGATTAATCAACATGCGTTAAATAACACGCTGTCAGGAAACGCTATGGGCAATTGTTAAATATACAACTGGAATATTAGGTCGTGTCTTTCCTTGAAAGTTGACCGTCAAGTTTTTTAGAAAATAATTAACCCGACAGGTTGGCTTTTTCTGTCGATGTTGTTGCATATGTGTTTGTAAGCGGTAGAATGGTAGATTTTTAGTAAAATTCTGACTGACTACCTTAGATACCGATCAAAAAAATGGGAGTGGTAAAAGTTTGCTTTTAATTCTCTGGTTATGTGTTTCCTTGGTTTCTTTGATTGTTTTGGTACGATATTTATATGCTGGGTTTTTTATACAAGATATTGGAAAGCGTCAACTTTTCTACATCTTTAATCAAAAGAATATTGACCGTTAGAAGGGCATTTTTTGATAATCGGAATATAAGCCGTCATACCAGTCAAAATGACATCAATCAGATATCTCTTTAGCGCAGATCGATAGTTCGTCTGCATGAAAGCAAACGTCCAACCAGTGATAAGTTCTAAAATGCTCTTTAAGATTCTCCCAAAGGGCTAATTTATAGAGCTAATCCTGCGCGGATTAAGCGCCTCGTTTGTGCTAACTGTTAGCGTACTCGATATTGAAATGAGTTTGTGGGAAGATCCTAATGGAAAATGTACTGCAACGGTGTAAGTTTTAGGATGTGCTGTGAAAAAAAAATCTAGAAGACTAACAAATTCTCCAATACGATCCGGCCTTAGTGTTGGTTCATCAACGAGTTGGGTGAGGCCGCAACTGATTGCAAGATTCGGCTTCGTGGCCTTATTCTATTGTCTCTTCTTGATGGAAAGAAAAATTACTGCGGACAAAAAGGCAGATGCCAGATTTACTTTTAGACTTAAGGACTTTTTAGGGATTTTTCAAAGACTTTTCACTGATTTTTCAAGGACTTTTTAGGGATTTTTCACATACTTTTTAGAGATTTTTTAAGAACCGTTTAGGGATTTGTCAAGGACTGTTTGGTAATTTTTTAAAGACTTTTTAGGGATTTTTCAAGGACATTTTAGTAATTTTTTAAAGAATTTTAAGGGATTTTTCAAGTACTATTTATTGATTTCTCAAGGACTTTTTATGAACTGTTTAAGGATTTTTTAAAGACTGTTCAGTAATTTTGAAGGACTTTTCAGAGATTTTGCAAAGACTTTTTATGGATTTCTCAAGAACTTTTCAGTTATTTTTCAAGGACTTGTACAAGAGTTTGTACAGGAAACGTTCTTTAAAGGATTTCACTTTGTAACAATTTTCTCCTCCTTGGTATTTTTACTAATGGCCTGATGATCGTTCTTTAACCAAAATCAGTCGTCTAAAAAACTTTTATAACGTGTGGTACACGGCTTTGTCTTTTATTTCTATTGTTGCTAATTTTTACCATATAAGAAATATGGATAACTTATTAAAATTAATATTATATTTGTCTATCGATACTGATGACATTGAAAATTTAACATGAACTACTTTTAATCATAGTAATTCAACAAATGAGTTAGTAATACCAAACAAAATATATTTTGAAAATCTAAATGAATATAAGTTCTGATTTTTTGAGCCTATCTAACAGTAATACTTAAAAAAAATCCATCTTTAAAGTATAAAAGTGTTCACTTGATTATTTCATCCTACATAAAATTTAACAAAGGTCAACGTCAAATTATAGTATTCTCTTTTCTTAATGGTAAAATTGAGTTAACAAGATAATAAAGGAATGCAAAATTGTTACAAATAAAGGCCTGAATTTAAACAGTAACAACGGAACTGCACAAAAGTGTCATAGCAAGTGTTAAAATTAATGTAAAAAAAAATAAATATAATTATTTTACAATATGGTTACAGAAGTACAATTGTATGAAGTTGAATTATAACTATGTAAGTAATTTAATTGAATACACTTTTAGGTAATAAAAGGCAAAACATTTAGAGAAAAAATTTGTAATGGGAAAGTTCACAATTATAATTTAAAATATCTACAAATTGATTATTTATTAAATGAATCAAAATTCTAATCTTTTTTAAAAGACAAAATCTTAAAACTTGTTTATATCCATTGAAAACTCACTACCCAATTTTTAGCATGATTACTATACCTCTCTTCTCTGAAGATCGAAAGGTTAAAATTGATTTTTTTCCAGTTAAATGGGCTCAATAGGATTGAAAAATTATAAAGATATTGAAAGAAAAGGATCTTCAGGCTTGAACATCCCGAATGATACAAATTATAAGACTGAAACTATCTGCAAAAAATCAGATATAACCAGGTACTTTTTTTACACTTTAATAAAAATACTGATGATCAATTCACATTATGGCAGAATTGGAAAAAACTAGGATTTAAAAAAAAAACAACCCACTGGCCTTTTTTGGGTTTTTTAATTTGTAGTTTTCTCATATTTATGTCATTATCTAGTTCCTATTGAGTTAATTTTGTTTTTTTTTTACAAAATACAAAAATATTAAATGTATACACCCAATTAAAAAAAGACTGCGCGTTTTTTCAAATGGGTTTTACCCAAAAAAAACCACTGCATTATGGTAAATTTTAAGTCAAGTTTTTCAAACAGAGGCGTACTTGCCGTTTCAAATCTTTCACTCCTTAGAACGACCCAAGTAAAAATATTTGGTCCTTTTTTTCTTAAACCAACCCATGTAAATGTTTTGGTCTTCTACCCCTTAGAAATACGAGGCGGTCAATGCAGGACGACACGCGAAACACTATTTATATTCATTTTATTAAAAGGAAGTCTTGACTATCTAAATCTAGCCTATTTATGACTATCCAAATCTAGCCCATGTATTAAAAAAAAGAAAAGGTAACTTCCATTTTTTTCGTAAAAAAAATACATCAGGATTCGAACCTGGAACTTTCATTTGTAACGTCTACACTCTAAAAAAGTGATAAATAATCAGTTTCAAGTTACAATAAAAGCCAATTAGGGCGAATACATAGGCTAGATTTAGATAGTCAAGAATTCTTTTAATAAAATAAATATAAATAGTGTTTCGCGTGCCGTCCTGGATTGACCGCCTCGTTTAGAAATAGGTATAGTGCATAATGTGTTGCTTATAGTTAATTAATACCGTTAGCCATCCATAGGAGTCAATATACAGATTTGGCAAAAATTTTGCGAAACAGCGTAAACAGACAGTATTTCATGCAACAGATAAGAAGACCAATAAACGATATGCGAGGAATAAGAATAAAATATTTTGGTATAGATTGTCCAACTACTAAACCGACAGCTCCATTAATAATTATAGAAGTGGGGTACGAGATTCGAGGCTCTCCGAAATATGCTGCACATGCGCAAACACAAATCACATGGCGAACTGGCAGATACCAGTGTCGTGTTTAACGTTGTTATTGCTTATTATCAAAATGGGTAAGAAGTATTATGCACAGACAAAGCAAATAATAACACTAACGTTATTAAGTCTATGAAAAATGAGCCGAAAAATGGTATCTAAATTCCTTTACAACAATACTGGCTAAGAATACTAGCAGCAACGGGAATTAAAAAGGGCATTCTCAAAACATTATTAAAGAGACAGAAGAAATTGACCTTTCATGGAGAAGGATGTTCTGACCTCGCCGTGATCTTCGTATGAAAATTAACATTGACTAAAATGAAGAAAAAAAACCATAAATTATAATTAAATAACTCGAGTACTTTTCGATATTCACTTTATTTAACAAACTTACATTACATATTATTCAATGTACAATATCTTCTTCAGATGTAAAATCAGTACTGAAATAATAATAATAATAATATAACGTATTCATCTGTTTAAATCAACTTTGTTTAAAATAAAATTTTCATTTTAACACTTAAAACATTTTTAAATGTTCAGATATTTAAAATTTGCCTCCAAAATAACCAATACAGGAAGCAGTTCAAAGTTGACGCCGCCATTGTCGAAAACCGGAAGGGAGAAATTTTGGTGGGGACGCTGTAGGTGTCGGTTCAGTAGTTGGACAATCTCAGAATTCCGCACGTATTTTATAAATCACTTTCAACACAATTGTTTTTGCATCTTCGGATAAAAACTGTACCTTCTTCCTCGTAGATTAAGCATATTTTTGTTGTTCAATACTAGCACAGCAAAGGTCTGTCATTTTTCTCATTAAAATGTTATATCCAACTAGTTGCATAAATCTAAATTTTTCTGTATTATTTATAAAAATTATTTTGTTTATATCAGACTATTTGTTTTAAATATGAAAAATGCTGTTTATATAAAACATGTAAGAAATCCGTCTCCATTTTGTCCATTTTTCTGTTTCATATAATTTTTTTATTTTAGCGTAGCGGTACCAAAGAATTCACATATCCGAGCAATATCCAAAAATGGCGAATGTAACATCTATTCTACAAACGTACCAACAAAGCATTTTATTCGAGATATCTTCACTACTTTGGTAGACATAAAATGGAGATATACTCTCACTATATGTATCTTAGCCTTTCTACTTTCTTGGACATTCTTTGCGATTTTATGGTGGCTAATATCGTTTTGTCATGGTGATCTTGAAGAAAACCACCTTCCTATGTATCAAGCAGCTTCGAACTGGACACCCTGTGTAACGGACATTTATGATTTCACTTCTTGTTTTTTATTTTCAGTAGAGACTCAACAAACCACTGGATATGGTGAAAAAAGACCAACAGAAAAGTGCTTTGATGCTGTAACGCTTATGTGTATTCAAAGTATCGTAGGTCTATTAATAGACGCTTTCTTAGTTGGTATATTTTTCGCAAAAATGGTCAGACCAAAAAATAGAGCACACACTATACAATTTTCAAAATTCGCTCTGATATCAATGAGAGAAGACACTTTATGTTTGATGTTTAGATTAGGTGATATGAGAAAGAAAAGTCGTATATTAGAAGCTAAAGTAAAAGCACAAATGGTAACACACAAAATTTTAAAACAAGGTGAAAATTTTTCAAACTACCTTATTAAATTACCTCTTACGATAGATGATTGTGAAAACGATCTACTCCTCATCTGGCCGATGACAGTAGTTCATAAAATAATACCATCTTCCCCGTTATATAATATCTCGAAAAAAGATCTCATGGAAAAACATTTCGAAATTTTAGTTACTTTAGAAGGTACTATAGAAAGTACTGACCAAAAAACACAAGCCAGATCGAGTTATTTGGCTACTGAGATATTATGGGGTCATAGATTTGAACCTGTAATGTCTGTATATAGGGAGAAAAATGCTTATAAAGTTGATTATTTAAAATTTGACGAAACTATTGAAGATGATACTGCAGCATTTTCAGCAGCGGAAATTAAAGAATTAAAAAATTAGAAGTATCTACGTTAGAAATATATTTATTTTAAGTGTAATTATTTTTTTTTAATTTAATTGTCTGTCTTTAATGTCATGATTTAATATGAATGTTTTAAATATATGTAAACTATCTTTACACGTGTATGTTGTTTCAAAAACATTGTTATCAAAATTAAGCTGACTTGTTATAATTAATTTGCTTGACAACAACGTGTTTTTACAAAGTAAAATTTAGTTTTTTTATTTATATAAATATTACATTATCAATTCTCGTGTACATATAATATAATAAACAAAAATTATTTTCAAGCAAAAATTCCTCCCACGTATTTTGGATATGTAACAAATTTATCTTTGAATTATTTTTATACTGTTTGAAATAATTTAAGTGATTCAAACGAGGCGGATGTCAACAAAGAGAAGGCTTTGAGCGAGTTTCTCAACGGCAAACGAAGTGAGGGAGTCAGGTTAGTGCCGTTCATTTTTCCTTTTATTTTATCAATGATATTTAACGTCAAAATTTAATCTGTTAAAATGTCGGACGATAATAAATATTTGATTGAAAAAGAGTCTAAAGGCATGTCTTCAGTTGGTAACATGTTACGAAAATTCGTTGCTGTAATATGTTTATTAAACTTGTTGATAACTTTTAGGACGTCCTTATTAATGGTTAAGATTGCAGGCAACAAGTTTTATTCCGTTCCATAAACAAAATAAAGAACTAAACACGCCCAAAATAATACAAAAATTTAATATAGGTATGTTGCAAAAACATTGTTGCCAACATTCTTTAATCTTTACCGCCCTTTGCCCGATAATAAGTAACAAGTGTAGAGAGGCCTTAAGAGAAGAAATAACCTCCTTTGTTTGTTGTCTTTGCCATTTTAATATATAAGCAATGGGGTGCTTGCATAATTTTTTTTGCTGATTTTTTTTACTTTAATATGTTTATTATCCCTGTTGACGAGTATAGAACAGAATTTGGGAATTTTTTTGACGTTCAGTTCCCTTAATTTTGAATATTTAATATATGTGTGACGTCTTAAGGAAGCAGAGCAAAACAGTATCCTGTAATTTTTTTTAAATCCATGAATTCTCTATTTCTCTGAAGATGGCGCTACAATCGACATTATTTATACACTATTCTTACTTTTTAGGACAAAATTCCTTATAACTATTGTGTCACAATGTTTAACAATAGTTTTTTTAATAGGTTTTGAAAAACTGAATAAATACGTAACTCCGACGCTAACTCCCCCTTGCGATGATTTATAGTATTGAGATGTAGTTCATGGTTTATTACGGACACATCACAGAAAACTGTCGGATATAACCTAAATTCAGATAAATCAGAGTGGCGCCATCTTTCGCATATTTTTTTAACTGAGCTACCTTAAGTCGTCACAGATTTTAATGTTTTTTTAATTATAGGGCAAATACAGGTATTTTAAAAAATTAAAAAAATATGGGTTAAATATTTATTGGTCAGGTTTCTAAAGGCCCATTTACCTAAAATCATGCAAGCACCCCATTACGAATCCTTTAACTGGATTATTTATTTTATATATTTCTATGTAGGTATGAAGAAGATTTATTAATTATACATCACCAAATATGGCAAATTTAATATAAATGAAATATTTTATGCTTAAAATATAATTTACAAAATAGTAAATAGGCTTGCGGCTGAGGTAGAATAATCTTGAGACCGCTAAAAAGTTTCGCGGACATGTTATACTATTTTTCGTGCAATCGTTAAAATTATTATATTAGATAAATGCAAATTAAATATATTATTGCTTTAAAATCAACAACAGTTAAATTTAATTAACAAAGTCACAGCTGCTATGGAAATTACCATGTTGGAATACATACAAAATATTTTGACAGTTCTTGACAAAACGCAAATATGTCTAACATTGATAGGAAAATTTCAGTATCTTGTTGCTATTACATTTGGGGTAAATATGTATAAGTAATAATACAAACTGGACAATTAATATTAATGTTTTTCCTAAACAATATAAGTATTTGTTGTTAAAATAAAAATTAATGCAGTATTCAATAAATAATAATAACCTTGTGCGCAAAATGTTCTGGTATAAAGTTGTAGAGCATAAAATTCCCTACAACTTTTGTATTGACCTTTTAGGATGTTAGGATATCCTAATTGTAGCAGTGTGCTATACAATGTGCTCATGCGCAGCTTATGTCATTATCAACATTGAAATATCAATTCGGTAGACGTATTCACCATCGGCTTGCTATTTAAAATTTCCCCTATTGTTCAAAAAGTTTAGGTTTAAGCTAATTTGTATTTATATAAGATTGATCATGTTTAAACTTCATTTGTCACTGTCATTTATAAATTATCAACTGTCAATTGTCACCTATCAATATCGACTTATGTCAATTCAAACTCAGTTGGTCTCCAAAATTTAATTTGGTCGCCCGTAGGGCTGCCTAAATACATTGTGAGGGGTACTGGGGTTAGTTTTACTTCTCGCCGGGATACCTACCTTCTTCTTAAATCTCCTCACCACTCTTTTTTTAACCTCCTTACCACTTGCCGGTTCCAGAACTTGGCTCGTATTTTGGTAATATCCTGTTTCACGCCACAATTTTTTTATCTTCCTGACATTCAATGGATGCTGACTTTCCATCCCTATCAAGTTAATATTCATTTGTTTTAATTTTTCCTACCATTACTATGTACCGTCCCCCCTTAATTGTACCACAATTTAATTTGGAGTTTAATGTTGTTTTTTAATTTAAACTTGTCAAGTGCGCCTTGTTAGTTAACCAATTTTATATAATTTATTTAAATAAGTATTTCTAACACTGTTAAAAATATTTGGTAAGTTAACATCATTTTGTCTTTACCCGGAACTTTGTATTATAGGCCTGATGATGGCATTAATATGCCGAAACTAGTTGTCTCTTCCAACTTAATAAATACTTGTGGTACTAGACTTTGATTTTCATTTATTCATTTAAAATGTGTTCCATAAATTAATGTAATTCTTAGTACTTTGTAAATAAAATAATCCTATTCTCTAAAACCGAGCCAAGAAAGTTCTAGAGTGACACATCCGAGTTTTTTTCTAGTCAATGCGGTATGAATAATTAGTTTTAGGAAATAGAGATATAAAGGACTATTAAATATTTTTATAATAATTCTATTTGATTCTATTAATGAGCAATATATTAATTTATTTAAACGTAAAAGTTTTTAAAAGACCTAATAACAAAATCAAGTTTTTAATAATTTTACAGATACAAATGATACTGAAAATTATATAGCAATGAATTTGAGGCATACTAGTTAAGCTAATGAGAATGATAGTAAAAATTACCATAAGGCGGTTCATAATAGCAAATTAGTTTTAAAAAAAAAGTATTGTAAGGTAAGAGAATTAATTATTTAATCCAAAATTTGTTTTATGTTTAAAATTTATTTGTGACCAAATTTAAAGATTTCACTTTTATTTGTTTACAATAACCTACCTATTATTAATTATTTTGACTTTAAACTAATTTGATTTAAATGACCTTACCTATACTTACACATTGTTTACTAAAAACTTAAAAATATTAAATTCAAAAATATGTTTTGCTTCTCATCAGGATAATAATATCTACAAACAAAATATAATAATAAATTTTTATAGAGAATGGATTTAAGTTTAGTTGCATTTTGAGTACCGCCCACAAAATTTTTGCTTATCTGAGTATTTTAAGAAAAACTATTAGTTTGTTGTTCCTCAGTGATAGATTTGTTTTCGCTCAGTAAGGGGGGAAAACAAAATGGTGTATCCCTGTCTATAAATTGTCCGTTAATATTACTATTATATTACTTAGTACTATTCTGGTAATCGGAGCAAATCGAAATATTGAACAAAGAGTTGTGTTAACAAATCAATTGATTTTTTTAGTGATTTTTTTTGTGATAAATTCAGGTAAGTTAATTTTATTCATATTATCTATAAAAAAAAAATAATACAGAAATTTTAATATAATTTTATTAAACATTTTGACATATCGTTAAATTATTTTGTAATTTTTAATTAATGCTTTAATAACAAAATGTTGAATATTTTTTTTTTATTTTATGGTCTTTATTCAAGAAACTAATAAGCTATTCTCGGTCAGTTTAGTTTCTATATACCAATTGTTGTTAACACGTCACAAAGCATACATACGTTTGAATTAATTTTTTTTTTAATAATGTAACGATTTGGAATATAGCAATGAATGAAATATTTTGTTCCTATGTGATTTTTAGTACTAATCAGACATTTTGGTCAGTAATTTATTTTATTTATGTGTACCAATAATTGTTAACTTGTCACAAAGCATAAATAAAAATATGTTATTATATACTGTTTAAGTAAATATTTTTCGTTTTTAAGACATATTGTTTCCAGTGTTTTTAACTGTAATACAGTGTGTCTACATAAATTGGCTACATATGGGAAAAAAATTATCAAAAAAAATGTATTCTTCATAAAAAGTTCTGCATGGTCTAAAAAAAAGAATACAATCATCAGATATAATTTTTTTTTATTCGTATACAAAATGTGTCGAAAAATGTGAATTTTTTTCAAGAGTAAAGTTCCTTTATTTTTGACACTATCAAGGACTACTATTTAGAATAAAAAAATGGGTATTAAAAATTTAGCCACGTCTATTTAAGTAACATGTGCTCATATAAACCTCGCTCTAACATAAAACTAAAATGTTAGTATAATATTGTAGAGAAAAGTTAAAAAAAAAATAAAAAAATCTTATTTTGTAATGCAATTTGATATGATTGCTTATCTGAACGTATAATTTTCAATTCTAATCAACTTTTATAACAATTTTCGATATTGACTGATACAATTTAATATCCGATAGTTGAATTTTGAGATTTAGAACATGCAGAACTTTTTATAAAGAATACATTTTTTTGATAAAACTAATAATAATTTTTTGTTCCGTATGTAGCCAACTTGCGTAGACACACTGTATAAACAAATACTCCATGGAACTAAAGCTTTACAATTATTATTTATTTAAGTACAGTATAATGTTTAAATATTTTTTTGATTGATCACTAATATACAGGATGTTTCCAAATAACACTACAACATTTGCTTGTAAAATTGGACTTAATTATATAAGGACGGTTCAAAATATTTACTTTTTGAAATACAGGATGTTAAAGTTATAAAAAATAAAATGATTTTATTTGATAACTTTAAAATGGATGTATATATTTATTTGAATTTTGACAGGTTTGTAAAAGGGTAGATTTTAATGAAAAAAAATATATTTCTATTCTTGATCCAGTGGTGTGCATTTGGAAGAATATTTTACCTTCATCCTTCTATTTTTTACGCCCCTGACATTTAAAGTTAGTTTATTTTTGTATTGACCATGGATTTTTACGTAAAAAATGCATAACCTTTACGCATCAAAAAATTTATACATTTCAAGATATTTAATGTTTTTTTAATGTCTGTAAGATTACTTTTTAATAATGAAATAAAATCTCTTTTATTAATAAAATTACAAATTTGGAAAAAAATTTTTAAAAATCTTGTTTCACATATTAATTCCTATTATACTAACCATTCGTATGGTAGCTATTAAATAAAAAATCTTGAAAAGTATAAATTTTTCAATATGTAAAGGTTATACGTTTTTTATGCAAAAATAATTGTGCAATACAAAAAATATAATTTCAAATGTCAGGAGCGTAAAAAATGGGAGGGGAAAAGTGACATATTTTAATGCACAACACTGGATTAAGAACGGAAATTTGTTTTTTTTTTCATTTAAAACAAAAGGTCAATTTCAAATAAATATCTTCACCCGTTTCGAAGTTATCAAATAAAATCATTATATTTTATATACCTTTAACAACCTGTATTTCAAAAATTAATAATGTTGGATCCCTCATTCCTTCAATTTTACATAAGGTATCTACAGGAAACACCCTGTATATGACAAATATAATATACCAGGAAATTCAAAGAAGTATGAAATAAGTTTAAAGTCCAACTAAATGACCTAGTCAAAAAATACCAGATTGTATGTAAAAACAAAGCTACAATCTGGAACTACTTTTTTTTCTTATTTTATAGAACAAAGTTCGGTTTTTTTATATAAAATAAAAACTTTTTTATAAAAATGTCAATGATTAAGATCACTGAAAATAGTAGGTGGGCGAGCAAAAATAACCATAGCTATCTATTGCAGAAAACAGAAAAGATGGAACTGTTCTCGAGATATCGCTGGGACAGACTGAGAGACGGACAGACAGGCGGTTGTAGTTGACTTAGTTCACTGAATATAATAAATGGGCGAGCTAAGGTCACCAGCTATCGATTGCAGAAAACAGAGTTCTAAAATTTGAAACCGTATTCGAGTTATCGCTATAAGAGACAGACAGGCGGACAGACAGACAGATATAGGCGGACAGACAGACAGATAGGCAGACGGGCAGATAAGACTGATAGACTGACAGACATTGTAAAGTAAATCTTTGCTTTGCTTCGCTACTTATTAATTGAACTAATAAAAGCTAAAATTTTATAATATATAAATACTTGAATGCCAAATTTAGTGAAAAAAATAAAATTTGCTTAATATCTGCTTCTTATTAAAAACAAAACTTCTTTTATTCAAAGAATAATTGATTTACAAATTAGTTTACTAGAAATAATTAAAGAGTTGTGTGGGGTTACCCAATCTTCATTTTATATAAGTAAATATGAAAAAAATATCTGGCCCACATTATTTTCTATATTTAATTATGATATTTGTGACATTTTACGAATATCTTAATTTCTTTCAAATACACAAAAAAGTAAAAGCAAAGTTAATTAATTTTACCTAAAATGACATAAAATGACAAAGTAAATTCATCATTTTTAACATGTGTGAATTCACCAAAAATAGAAATATACAAGAATTTGTAATATCAGTTAAAAGTTAATAGCGTTTAAAGTAATATTTTAAAACTATAAAAAATGTCAAATGTCTATGAAAACATTAAATATACATCAAGAAAAAAATTGTGTAAACCTTAAAAATATATAAAAATTAGTACTTAATACTTACTTAAAAAACAGTTTTATTCCTATAATATTTCCAATAATTAATTTGTTTTAAATTATTAATAAAACTAAAATCAATTTTTTTTTATTGTTCAGTATTTATAAACTATTTGCTGTATTAAATATCAAATAAAAATTAAAGAAAGTAAATTAGACGATATAAATGTAGGTAAATACAAAAATGTTGTAACATCCACAACAAAGGTTATCAAAATAACTTATTGATGAGTTCGATAAATCAAAATAATTTCAAGAATTATTTATAAATAACTAAATTGTTTATTTATTTGATAAAATAATATTTAACCCAAAAAGAAACTCCAAAAACCTTCACTGACAAAAATAAAAATAAAACATATATTTATCTTTGAAAAACCAAATCGAATGTATACATTTCAAATTAAATTAAGCGAGAAGAATTTTAATATTATGATTTTATATTTATAAAAGAAATGATTAAAAATTTATTACAAATAATATTATCTAATATTACAGTTAATTTTAGTTTTCTGCTATATATTATTTTATCTGCTCCTATTAAGTTATATATTAATTATTAAACAAATTGCGTGAGTTATAATAACTCACTATAGGGAGTTATTAAAAGAAATGTATATTTACGAACCGAATACAAAGTTATTATAACTCTCTGGACTATAAATCGGTAATTAAATAGCGTGCAATAAATTCCTGTAAATTTTAAAGCCTATAAATAACGTTCCATTTGCGTAGAAATTTTATAACAACTGGAAAGGAATGTATATTTAAAAGATTTTAAAATTATTAAATTGGCGGTCTATCATAAGTAAAATATTCTTGAAATTTACTATACACTATTTACGAACCGATTACTATGGTGGCTCTGTAATGTCACTTAATATTTTGTGAACAAAATTCATTTTCTATACTTGCATCTTAGTATTTATTGTTATAGTATTCAACTTACAGCACTCAACTGCGACTCGTGCTGCAAATTTCATCTGTGTGACTTATGACCTACATTACCGCTCGTTAAATAATATACTAATATATAAGCTAAAGTGTAAAATTACCGGTATGAAAAATATTGGTAGAAGGAAATAAACGTAAACCATTGTAAAACAATGATTAGATATTATACTTTAAATAGATTTAAAAAAAAGAAATAATCGTTTTTCTCTACGATTATTCTTGTTCCATATTTAATTAGCATACATTTTTCCACACCGAAAATTCTTACCAAGAATTCCAGCTAAATTACCTAATAACTAACCAATCGCATCTTAGCAATATCTTAATAAGTAGCCATTTTATTTGAAATGTCAAATACACTAACGCCGAAGTTTAATATTTTAAGTGTCAATTAAAGATTTCTGTTAAAAGTTATGATTGGGTTAATAGATATCTCAGAAATAAAGAGTTCTAGAGTTCTCGGTAGGTTTTGCAAAGAGTTCTGGAAATTTGCGGAAATTACAAAAAAAATATTTTGGGGTGCTAACTTCATGCCGCACCCCTTTTTATTTATTGAGTAGTTTTAGTCACTTTGGGCTGGTTTTAAATACAGCACCCCTGAGTTCTGACTTGAAAAAATACTGAAAATTATGAAAATGGATTGTCAATGTCGACTGTCATTTGTCATCCCTCCATCTCAATTTTGTACTGTGATGTGAGCGATGGTACGTGATCGGCAACCATTGTGTCTCCTACTGATTGTAGTATTTGTAAGTTTTCACATATTACAACCTTTGATGGTTTCATTAATTTATAATCATGGCCCTTTTCTGGGACCATTGGTTGAAAATTTTTTTATTATTTCAGACTTTTCGGGCTTCAAAGCCATTACTGGCATGTACTTAACAGTTGCTACTGCCGTTTAAGTTTAATTTTTAATCTTAGTGTTTAGTTAAATATTTTTCTCATGTACCACTATTAATTAATTTTTTGAAGTAACAACCGCGCGGTTGTTTGATAAATTTTTTCAGTTTATTGTTATACTTCTATTGGTAAGTTTTTAATTTTGTCAACTTTCGACTATTGAATGTTAAAATTATTTCAGGCCTGATGATGGCTTTTTAGCCGAAACTAGTCGCCTTCTTCATCTTATCGTTTAACTATTATAATACATGTTGTGGCACTGACTTGGCGTTTTAGATCTGGTGACCTTGGAGGCTATTCCAGAGATCTTGGGCGCCTGATCCATCGTCCTTCATAAACAGTGTTCAAATAATTCCTCGCATCAAAATGAAGAGCTCCATCTTTTTGAAAAATAATTTCAGCATTTCCAAATTAATGGAGCAATAGAGAATAAAACCTCCTTTTAAATGAGCTATCACTCATCACCCCCTGCTATTTAAATTTTTCGAACGGGCTGATCCCCTCCAGTAAAGGACGAAATTAGGGGTAAACTATTTATACAAAATGTCCACGTATCTGATGGGAAATTTTCGTAACAAGAGTCCCGTAACGAGTTAGAGGGGGTAACACTTATGATGGTCACTGTATTTTGATTCCTGATTTAAATATTATTTATTTTATGGAAGCAGTCTACCATAAACGGTTGAACATCGAATTCTGAAACACCATGTATATCACATTTATTTGTCATCACGATTATGGCCAAACTTGTAACAAAAATGGGGACGTTAATAGACAGGGTCGGGCAAAAAGTGGGCCGGTTTTTCGAAAAGCAAAAAAAGAGCCGAACATGATTATTCGTAGGAATTTAGAAACCTCCATGTGCTTCTTCCACCCAAATACCGGACGCAAATACTCTAAGAGCAAAAAATAAAGATTAGTGAAAAATGACTTTGACATGTTGGAGCTCATTCCACAGACCAAATAACAAAAAAATTCTTTTGATCAGCTAATTTTATCTTCAAATTTTGCCTGAACAGTTTTTACCTACTTCGAACTTTTTTTCATCCCTCAGGGCTTTTCGATTTGCTTATGTTTACAAAAATACCTATGTAAATATTATGAGAAGGATAATGTCAGTTGTAACTAGATATCATCGAACGGTATCAGTGTTAGTCGATCTACTCCGGTGTACAATATTGTAGATACAGTAAACAGACCTGTTGCTTCAAACTTGTACCGTGAAAAGCGGGTACTGATTTTTGTAAGATAACCATGCTTGTCAAACGATATTAAAATAATCAAATTTGTATACATTTTTGATACGAAAATTTTTTGACAGACCATTGCCAAAAAACACACAAAATTTAATTATATTCCTGTTTAATAATTGTTTGGGTAAGCTATAACCTTATCATTATAGTTCATGTCATTGATTTAATATATGGGTATAAACACCGTCTACAAGTGGGTCGTCGGTCTGTTATGGCGTGGGTTAAATTAGTGGATATCCAAGACAATAATATACATAATTGGTTTTAAAATAGATAAGCCTACTATATTTATATTATTATTATTGAAATAAGTACTTTAATCTTAATTTTGTAGTAAACAAGTTCCGAAGTCTTTTTCTATGCATAGGTATAAATAAATTTAGAAGTTATTAACCCTCTTTTGTTTACGAATTAGAAATTCCTTAGACTTTCAGCCGTCATGTAACAGATAATTCCTGAATAGTAGATTAATTCATAATAAATTGATGTTATTATTATTTTTTCTTAATTGTTTTACATGCCTGATGACAGACTGTTTTTAATTACATTAATAGTTTTATTTATAAATATCTTAAAATTAAATAAAAGTACAAGAGTATATTATGTTTTAACCCTTTAATTGCGGCTGTCGTATATACATGATTCGTAAAACATTTTTTTATAAATTTTACAATTTTTGACATTTTTAAAATGTTTAAAATTCGTGAAATTTTTGAAAAATATTTACTTTTTAAAATTCCAAATTTTTCGAAATTTTTTCTATATTTTTGAAAATTTCCAATAATTTTTTTACTTTATTTGAATTTTTTGAAATATTTTAAATATATTTATCTAGACGAATAATTTTATGTTTCTTGAAATATTCGATATATTTTAGAAAATTTTTGAAATTTTCGCATAATTTTTTAATGATTTTTGAATCTTTTGACATTTTTGAAATGTGTAAAATTCTTGAAAAAAATGCTATTAAAATTTTTCAAATTTTTGATATATTTTTGAAATTTTCGATGTTTTCTTCAAATTTTTAATATAATTTAAAAATATTTGAATATTTGACATTTTTAAATTTTGAAAAAAATGCATATCAAATTTTTCGAACTTTCTGTTACATTTTTGAATAGTTTTTTAATATTTTTTTTTAACGTTTGACATTTTTGAAATGTTTAAAATACTTGAATTTTTTTTAATGGATATGAATAATTTTATGTTTTTTGAAATTATATCTATATTTTAGAAATTTTTGATTATTTTGACATACTTCCGAATTTTTTGATGTTCTTAAAACTCAGTTTTGTTAAAAAATTTTTGAAAATTATAACAATGAAGTTTAGGATGTTTTATTCAAATTGACTCAAAATTCAACCAATACCAGTTGTGACCGCGCCCGTTTTTAGCGTTTACAATGTTGCACAAATAATGTACCTGCTATAATTTGTTTATTTCATATAACAGTTACAATTCACTTCAATATACTTATTAATGTGACGGTGTGAAATGCAGGTTCATATTCAAAATAAAAGAAAAAAACCATTTTTATGCTTGGTCCTTCGATGATTGGTCGATGTTAACACGTCGACTACCGCAATAAATTTTTCCAAAACATTTATCGATTCGTAATCATATTTGTTCAAGTATTTAAGGCTTGTTTGCGGTTTCATTCCCTTTGGAGATGGACCCATCTGACGGTTCCAATTAGTACTGACGCTTATAACAAAGATTGAATCTTTCTTACGTTTCGAGCTGAGATTTGAATTATATGCATCTCGGCATTTATTATGCGTCGTTATGTAGATGCATATAAATCAAATTCTCACAACTTACAAGTATTTAAACTCTATTTTGTCAGTTTTTAAAATGAACGAGATTGATTTCATTTTTTAGTGTTGATTTTTTTTCACGAAATTTTCATTCCACCAACGGAAAGAAATATACTTTTTTCAATATAGTTTTGGTAGCCAAGAATGATGCAATTAATAAAAATATTTACAGATTCGTTATCTAAGTTGACATGCTTCGCTATCAAACTTAATGAAGACTTAAAGCCAAAAATTTTCCATATTATTTTACTTTTAATTAATTTAATGTCATTATTGGAAATAGGAATTGGGAAGTAATTGCTATTATAAAGACTATCAAGTATGTTCCAAGTGAGTGTAGGAAAAGATGTGGCTTGACAAAAGCTTAAATCAATTGAAGAAGAATTGACAGAAGAAATATTAAAATTGATAACGCGTAAAATGCTATCAAATGTTCTATCTGAACCACACATTATATTATGTGCATTAAAATCTCCCAAAATTATGGTTTGGGAGAATGTAACTATTATAATTATTTTATTTCTAACTTAATCCGGACAAAATTTTGCTCCGCTGAACGCTCTAGGGACAAAAATGTTGAAAAAAACATTAGTTGAATTTTGAGTCAATATACTTGATTATAATAATTTTCAAAAATTTCGAAAATATCAAAAATTCCAAATAATAAAAATGTCTAAAAATTACGATAATTTCAAAAATATATAAAAAATTTAGAAGAGTTTGAAATTTTGAATTTTTTTCGAAAATTTTAAAAAGTAAAAATGTTAAAATGTTCAAAACTATCTTAAATATATTAAAAATTTCAAAAAACGAATTTATTCATCTATTTAAAATTTTTTTCAGAAATTTCAAGAATTTTAATTTCAAAAGTGTCAAAAGTTTTAAAAAATTATTCGAAAATTTCAAAAATATATCAAAAATTTCGAAAAACTAGAAATAAACATTAAAAATTGTTAAAAATTTCAAATATTTCGAAAAATTTGAAATTTAGAATTTTTTTTCGAAAATTTCAAAAAATTAAAATACCACAATATTCAAAAAAAAATTTTGTCTTAAGTTTGTAAAATATGAAAAATAACAAAATTCACAAAATTTATAATGCCCATATCACAGCATAGTTTTTACAAAGCATTTATATACGACAGCCGCAGTTAAAGGGTTAACGAGATTTTTAAAATACAGTATCGCAGTTTCATTGTACAAGTAAATAAGCTTTTTGCGATAATTGTCATTTATTAAAAAAAATAGTCATCATCAAATAAATAAATTCCTGCTCTTTATAATTTTTATTTATATTCATGTAAACATTTTTTTAAAGATCTATCTTTGAGAAAGATAAATAGTAAAATTTGTGTCTTTTTTAGTAAGACTTAAAGTCTTGAGTGAGCTATTTATGTTCCATAAAAAATTAGTATTACTTTGATTGTGTATTAGTTCTGTAACTGGATATAAATGTTAAAAATACAACAATCTGATTATTGAAAAAAAATCAATTGTAGGGTAAACAAACGCGAGTAAAAACAATATTATCGTCTATAAATATTGTTTGCATAACGGAAAACACCAGACACAAATGTTATTAAAATAGACTATAGTGACAAGTGCCATATAGTACATAAATATTTCTGTTTTGTAGCATTTGTTGTAAACAAATTTTTAATTAAAAAAAAATGTTGTATCTACTAGAAGCTAAAATCACTGTGAAATATCCAAAATATGTCTGTAAAGTTTATCATTAGGCATTTTTCAATACGTTTATACTTTACTTTCTTACAAATATCCAAATAATTTGCATGACTTTAAAAAAATAATATTTTATCATTTTAGTGATAAATAACATTAGTACGCTACTGTTTTGTAATACACAAAATTGTTTTTTAGATAAATACAGGGTGTCCTAGGAGTTCTTACCCAAAACTTGGGAGATGATAAAGGAGCTAAAATTAATGATGGTACTTCATATAAAATTTGTCCCTTACGTCCTTCGTTAACGAATTATAGGGCTCCAAAATTAAAAATTAAAAATGGTTTTTTATTTATATTTATTAAACTACTTATTTGAAATAAATCAAAAATTAACCATTTACTTAATAGTGTTATAAACAAATCTGCACTACCCTTGTGAAGTCAGTTACGGACTAAGTTCAATGGTTAATGAGGCACATTTTTTTTATCCCTCATTTTTTTCACTTCTAAATATGACAGCTAAATTCTATAAACATCTTTTAAATTAACGGTTTAAGAGATATGTGCAATTTTATGTGGCACTGCACATCAATTGTGTGCATTCACCATTTTTTTTAAAATACTAACGATTACAAGAAACATCTTGTATTACTATTAAATTATTAATAAATCAGGACAGTCTACATTTAGAATAATGAACTACTTTTTATAAATTTTATTACTAAGGCCCGCCCATACTTCACCTTTGTTGAAGTAGTATTGAAATCGTGCAAAAATCTTAAATTTTTTTTTGCTATCAGTTTTTATTAAAAAAAAGGCTTTATCAGAAGATGAGCAATTTTGGGTCCGAGGATCCCGGTCCCGCCTACTAAGTGAAACTTCTATTCGAGATATCTCGATAAGGAAAGCACATTTGTCGATACTGTTTCCTTTTAAGGTGTTGTGTAAGTCAAGACGCATCGATTGATATCCATATCGCATCTGACACGTCGAAAAAAAATTTGAAAAAAAAAATTATTGGAAAAATTTGGAATTTTTCGAATCGGACAATCTTCCGCTGACGGAAACGGGCCGTAGTCTTGAAAAATCTCGCAGAGATTATTCCTTTTACTAGTTTATTTACTAGTTTTATTTACAATAGTGATGTAAGAAAAATTGAATGAAAACGAATAGGAACATCTTAATTCAACAAAAGTAAAAATAAGAAAACAACAATAAAAACCTTAAAAAATATATTCGATGTAAGAATGAAATTTCGCATTTTCTAGTTTTCCAACAAATACTTACAAATTTTAATAATTTAATAGTAATATGAGATGTTTCCTTTAATCGTAAGTATTTTTAAAAAAATGGTGAACGCGCTATTGATGTGCAGTGCCACATAAAATTGCACATATCTCTTAAACCGTTAATTTTATGGAGTTGTCACAAGAGGATGTTTGTCTTTTAAAGATGTCTGTGGAATTTAGCTGTCATATTTAAATGTGGAAAAAATGATAGATAATGATACATAAAAAAAATGTGCCTCATTAACCATTGAACTTAGTCCGTACCTGACTTCACAAGGGTCGTACAGATTTGTTAATAACCCTATTATGTGCGCATTTATGGTGTTTATAAATGGTTAATTTTTGACTTATTTCAAATAATTAGTATAATAATTACAAATAAAAAACCATTTTTAATTTTTAACTTTGGAATAATTCGTTAACGAAGGGCGTAAGGGACAAATTTTATATGAAGTACCATCATTAATTTTAGTCCCTCTATCATCTCCCAAGTTTTGGGTACGAGCTCCTGGGTATAATATCTAGAATCTAACAAAACAGTCAAAATAAAATAAGTACGAAAAATAGTGGTGGAGATTGTCTCCAACAGTTAACAACTAACCTACACTGAAAAAGGCATCAATTAGTACCAGAAAAATCAGTAAGAGGGACGAATCCCGTAATTCGAGTTGACCCAGAATAATTTTGACCAGTAATATAATTTATTAAAAATGATATTTTTAAGTCAATTATAAAATTGTAAACAATAATACATCTGGGAATGCTATTCTAGCACGTACCGCACAAACTCTGTTTTAGAATCTGTATGACTGTCTGTCAGTATTGTAATTTTTTTTTTATTATAATAATCAATATCTATTATGGTTTCAAAGATCAATTTTTTTAACTTTGGCTGCCATTTTCTCGGTAACACATACTTTTTCGTTCTAAACAAGAATCTGAAATCAGATTTGAAATATCTACAGAATTATAGATTCCAATACGGATTTTGTGAAAATATAACTTTAAAACTACAAAATTTAGAAAAAGAAAATGTACATAACAAGTTATAAGAATAAAATGAAATGTTAAGACTTCTGCTTTAAATTTCATATTACAATACTTATTAACATAAATAGAATATCTGTAATTATGTAATATTAATTTTATTTATTTTTCTTTCAGATAAAAGCCAAAATATGAGTTTCCTGTCAAAATTGTTGCTTCTCTGTTATATATTTGTATTTTTAACAACAATAAATGCTGAAGATATGGATGAAACTTCAAGAAAACAAGCATTTTGTGGTAAACGAGTTAGTGTCTTTTTAGGAAAATTTTGTTCTGAATATCCTAGTCCTGAAAACGGTAAGTAAAAAATCAGCTGTGTAAAAATAAACCTAAAACTAATATCTAACTGTAAAATTTAATGTTTTATTTATAAATATTTTTTTGTTAAATTAAACTAGTAATAATTAATATCGGTGTATTTAACAAAAATAAAACAATGTAAATACCTAAAAGTAAGATATGTGATTGTAATTGTTTACCTATTATAAGTAGACACCAATTTAATAAGTCTACTGTAAATATTTTGGATTTGTGATAGTAATATCAAACATTCTAAACTTTGTTTCTTTACAGAACCCAAAATAGAAAATATTTATTCTTATTTCGACCATTTGATTATATAACTTACTTAAAAATAAAAATAATGAGATAAAAAATTTATACATTTCTTTATTTAAAACTAAATGAATAAAATCATTAAAAGAATTGTTAGTACAAAACTTTATACCTACCTATATTCTTTGAAAAAGCAAAAAAAAAAAAATGGAGTAGTAATAGATAATCTGTACTTAGATTCTATTTTGTTTTGATTAGAAAAAAAAATTTTTATATCATTTTAATTTATTTTTTAGATCGTCATTTTAGAGTAAAAAGGCAGATTGTTGCTGAATGCTGCCGAAATCAGTGTTCACTTAATTACCTTCTAGATAACTATTGCCAAACAATAAATGTGTAAGTATAAATTACTACAGGGTATTCCAAAATTCCGTGTAGGTTTTTGGGATCACTTCACACATACTAAAAGCTTCGTTTAAAGATGGGTTTTAGGCGGGAAATGACAAAAGCAAATATATTGAAAGTTAAATTAAAAATATGTTTATAAAGATTAATTCTTTGCCATTGGCTGGTTTTTATTAAATTGCTCTACAAATAAAATCACAAATAATACGTTACCTTCTTCAGTTTAGATTTGGGTTGCCGATCCGATTTCATATATTAGTAGTAAAATAAAATTTGGGACATCCTGTATATCGATATAAAATTTTCTTTTTCAAAAATAAAAATAAAACATTTTTCTTTGGTTTCTAGAACCTCATTTTTTAAAATTTTAATATAATATGAAACTTTTATTGTAGAAAAGCTCTAGAAGATTTTAAACGAGGCGAGGATGGTTCAGACACACAAAATATTTTATCTAAAAGACACAGATGAAAAAATTGTTTGGAAAATTTTCAGTACGTATCCATATTTTAATTATAATTTCGCTTCTGTAACTGCGTTTTTTTTTTGTAAAAGCACATGAGATATAAATTGTATATTTATTTCAGATAAGTTATGGAAGCATTTAAAAGAAGAAATGATTCATCTAGATGCACGTAGAAAAAATGAAGGTTTACTTAAAATGATTGTGTGAATTTTCAAATTATCAGGAAGATCGTCTACAGATTTCGTACGAGTTTACTTCCAGCGCTGCCCAAGATAATCACCACCATATAATGTGTATTAAATAAAGGTGAGATTTTTTTTATTAGTTAATAACGACCAACATTTAATTTTTTACAAATAGGGCGCCAACTATTTTCAATTTTGCCTCTTATAAGCTATTATTGCTCTCTTCTCTCTGTTTTACGTTTCCATCTATAAGTGCGACACAGCAGGAACTGCTTTTTAAAGCATATACAACTCTTTTGTGCACAGATAAAAATGGTATCAAAGGTCCGTTATTTTCTTTCATTGTTATATTGGACATAGACGCCTATGTTTCCTGTTGTAATGACATACGTTTACGCCATAGAAGTCGAATGCGTTTGAATATATGAACTAAAAAACTGAAAACGTGTCGCAGGTACACGCTAAAATTGATAAAATGGACTAATATAAAATATGTATATAGGTATTGTTCGGAATCAAGATTGCTTTTCTCCCTTTTAATAGTCTGAAAAACGAGTTAGTTAATCTTGAAAGTGGACATGAGAATAATTAAAGGACCGCGCAATTTTTAGATAACCGCGAAACGTGTTTTAAAATGAAGATACAACTAATTTTAATTTTGAAGAGCTTTTATATGCTCATTTATCAATAATGAAACATTGGATTATTTTAGAAAAATAATAAATATGTTTTGATGTAAAGAATATTAAATTTATCCAGGTATAAAAATTAATATACTTATTTTAATTGCAGCCTATACACCCTAAATAGAAGATATTATCTTAAAGATGAGACACCTAAACTGCACTGGAATAGTAACTGCAAAACAAACAAGATTAGATGTTCTTCCTATTTACCGAAATGGCGTCAAATAAACTGGATGCAAGAATGTGAAGTTTTTTTAACATATTGTTAATCAGTATAAAATGAATAAAATAAAAACTTATCAAAAGCGTTGAAATCAATTATTTTTTCAGTTCCATAGTAAATAAGAACATAGACGAGCGATGTTATTTTTTCTCACTATTAGTATGCGTTTCAAGTTTAACAAATAAATATAAGTGTAATATATGGTATATCTCACGAAACGAAAGATATGTCAGTGTATGACAAAGAAACTATTCGGAAAAAATAAATGCAAACGTTTATTTATAATATTGTATTAGACAAATTAAGGGATGAATTCGGACAATTGTACTATTCTAAAAAGAAAAAAAACTGCAAATATTTTGAGCAATAAATGGATATTTAAATGTCTTTTGTTTTTTTGTAGATCAAATTAAATTTTAAGTAGCAAGAAGTAGCAACGGTTTTCCATTAAAATTTTTCGGTTTATTTTTATTTTACTCCAGCGATTATACCACTGTACGAAGAAAATTTTGTCTCCTTTATAAATTTTTTTTTAAATGTCCGGAATGGGGTGCTTGCATATTTTTTTTTGCTGATTTTTTTTACTTTAATATGTTTATTACCCCTGTTGACGAGCATAGAACAGAATTTGGGAATTTTTTTGACGTTCAGTGTCCTTAATTTTGAATATTAAATATATGTGTGACGTCTTAAGGAAGCAGAGAAAACAGTATCCTGTAATTACTTTTAAATCCATGAATTCTTTATTTCTCTGAAGATGGCGCTACAATCGACATTATTTATTCACTATATTTTTACTTTTTAGTATAAAATTCCTTATAATTATTGTGTCACAATGTTTAATAATAGTATTTTTAATAGATTTTGCAAAACTAGAATAAGTCCGACGCTAACTCCCCTTGCGATGATTTATAATATTGAGATGTAGTTAATGGTTTATTACCGACACATCACAGAGAACTGTCGGATATAATAAATCAGAGTGGCGCCATCTTTCGCATATTTTTTTAACTGAGCTACCTTAAGTCGTCACAGATTTTAATTTTTTTTTGAATTATAGAGCGAACACAGGTTTTTTAAAAAATTAAAAAATATGGGTTAAATATTTATTAGTCAGGTTTCTAATGGCCCATTTAGATAAAAACATGCAAGCATCCCATTGTAGGTACAATTTTGTCAATAGTGTATGTGTTAGAATTAATTTATGTGCGTTGTCTAAGTCGGTTTTATGCTTATCCCTATTTTTCGTTTTCTTCGGTGATTTAAAATTTTTTTATAATAATAATACCCAATTAAATTGGGACATAGTGTATAGTAAAAAATGCTTAATCATTCCGATTCTTTATCGAAAAATAAATATATTTACTAATAAACGATATAAGGGATATAATGTTTAAAAATTGGGGGAGATCAAACCGATAAATTTGATACTAAAATCTATTTACTACTTTCCATTTTATTTTAACAATAGTATCAAATTTCATTTTCAATTTATTTCCAGTGGTAAAATAACCCTTCTAAACTATATAATTCAGGTAACGTAACACAAGCTGAAATTTGATACCCTATCCTGAAATATATACCTTGGACTTATTATGAAATTTGTGCATTTTCAGAAAAGGGGTTTTATTGTAAGCGGTAGTGTGTGTCAAATTCAAAAACCTGTACTTTTTTTCAATAATATTAAAAAAATTATATTTTATATTTAAAAACGTAGTCTAAGAAAAATATTTGTATATCAGTCTACTATTTGTATTTATGCTAGATAAAAGTGTAAATCATGAATTTATTAGAAAATATATGTTTCCTCTATTGTTCATTCATTCCGTTAACAGATAGTATAGAGGCTGAAGATTTAGAAAAAACTTCAAGAAAACAAACTTTTTGTGGTAAAAAACTGACTAATGTTTTAGGGCAATTTTGTTCTGAATATCCCGATCCCGAAAATGGTAAGTACCTAGTTTAATTTTCATTTTTATTGTCAAGTTGCAAATTAGATTAACTTTTATTTCGGTAACCAAATAGACTTATTTATAATTATTGATTAGCTATTTTAAAGTTAAAAATTTAAATTTGCTACAATTTTAAGTTATACACTCTGAAAAAGGGTTTCTTGAATCAAACAAATGCATTTGTTTGAAATTTGCTTGTTTAGAAAAAGCAAATTTTGTTTAATTCAAGAAACTCATTCTTCTGTGAAGAATTTCGGTTTTTTTGAATATAAACTACAAATTGGCCTATAGGTCTTTTGTTTGACAGAAAAAATTTAATACCGGTTGAATTAAATTTTGTTTTGTTTGGCACCACAAACCAATTTAATATATGACGAGATGAGAAATGTTTATTATAGCGTTTAAAATGTTATAAAAATGATTTTATAAAATGTTCTTAATTTAAACATATAAGCTTCCATTATTTTTTAATTTTTAGATCATCAACACTTAAGAGTAAAAAGACAAATCATTAGTGAGTGCTGTCAAAATAAATGTTCTCTTATTTATTTACTAGATAACTATTGTCACAAAATTAACATGTAAGTATTTATTCTAAATTAAAAATAAACATATAATATGGCTTATTATTCACTATCTAAATTTGTTATATTAACCAATGTTTAAAAAAATTTTACCGATATTATACTAAAACTTGTTTTTAGAAAAGCTTTAGACTCATTTAAAAAAGGAAAGGAGGATAGTTTAAGCGAACAAATTTCAACACCGCCTACAACCGCTAAACAAATAAATTACAGACAAAAATATAGTTTAAAAAAATTGCGTTATTTAAATATAGATGATGCACCCTCTCCACAAAGAGACTATATCCGAAAAAAACATAGAAAAAAAAGAAATTGCAGTTGTAAAAATCGCCTCAAACTTAAGGTACCTATTAATTTAATGATCTAACTATATGTATATGGCTTGAATATCGCGTTTAAATATTACTCTTGTACCTTTGCTATTTTAACTTAATTTACGGTTGTAGTAAGCCACTGGACTATATTGACTATAATGTTTTAATTATCCTATTTTTTTCTGTTAATATTTATAACTATCGTTAATTTAAAAGTACTTAATAAGAATGACTTTAGTAGATATTTATCAACGGTGAATTAGGATAGTAATTTTAATCATACTCTAGTTATCGTTTCTTTTCTTTTTTTTTTAGAAACTGAGACGAGAACGAAAATTATTGCGAAGACTGTCTCAGAACGAAAACGTAATGAGAGAATCTCAAATTGGAGAAATTGATGATAACCAAGGACCATTTTACATTTTAATTTCATAACTTACATATTATCTAATATAAAGATTTTCCTAAATGCAAATAACTTTTTCTTAAATAATTTATTAGATAAATAATTAATCTAGAACATGACTTAAGTCCATATTTTTTTATAATTTGTATATGTTAATTTCGGCATTTTTCAACCAGATGGAAACTTTCTAAACTCCACTCCAATATATAAATCAGGCGGTAAAAAAGATATTGAGAATTATAGAGGTATTTCAATAATGTGTCCATCTAAGATTTTTGAACAAATTTTATATGCTAAAATTTACAATAATGTTAAAAACAGCATAATCGATCAACAACATGGATTTGTGTCAGGGCGCTCTTTAAATACAAATTTAGTATTATTCAGTGAATCTGTAAGTCAAATATTTAAAGAAAGGAGGTCAGTGAAGTTGGCACTCACTTTTGCGAATTTTCCAAAGATTTTGTGTGCATTCGTTTGTTCATCGATTGTCAATTATTGTCCACTAATTATTGTCGTTTGTCCGCCGTTTGTTTCAAAATGGTGGCCCAAAAACTTTTTTTTGTAAATTTTGCTCTCTACAATTACGTATGTTATTTTCTTTAATTAAAAAATATATTAAAATCATTTTAATACCAGTGAAAAGAAAATAAAAAATTCTATAAGTGGGAGTTTTTCCAAAATTTTTGAGTTACAATTGTGACCTTGACAAAGGGGAGAAACCAAAAATGAAGAAAATTAAAAAAATCCTTATAGTGTGGTCTCTCGCTTTTCTCGCAACCACAATTTTTTATTTAAATTTTTGAAAAAATTCACACCTATAGAATATCTTTTTCTCTCTCTATCTGCACTTGGTACGTTTTAATAGCATCTATGGTTTTGTTGTTAGAGGGGTTAAATAAAAAATTATTTATTATAATGTATAATTACCTATGTTATTTTTTTGATAAAAAATATATTAAAATTATTTTAATACCATTAAAAAGGGAGTAAAAAATTCTATAACTGGGAATTTTTTCAAACTATTTAAGCAAAAATTGTGACCTTGAGAAAAGGGAGAGACCAAAATGAGAAAAAATATAGTTATGGTCTCTCCCTATTTTCACAACCACAATATTTTATCTAAAATGTTGATAAAATTCACTTATATAGAATGTTTTTTTCTCTTTCTATCAACATTTAACACGTTTTAATAGTATCGATAGTTTTTTTTTACTGGGATTAAACAAAAAATTATTTATTAAAATCTACAATTATATCTAAGTTATTTTGTTTAATTAAAAAAATTCTATAAATGGGAATTTTTTCCAAATTTTTATGCAAAAATCGTGACCTTGAGAAAAGGGAGAGACCAAAATGAGAAAAAATATAGTTTTGGTCTCCCTATTTTCATTCCATTTTCACTGAAAATATTTATAAATCATTTTAAATAAAATTAAAATTGATTTGTAGATGTTATAAAATCATTTGTCTGTTCTTGTCCAGAGAATTTAACCCAATGAGAATTCGCTTTTTGCCCTTCGTTTTGAACTGGTGCTTGGACAAACAAAAATCTTGGGTGGACAATCTTGGACTAACGATGAACATACGAATGCACGAAAAAAAAATTCAAAATTCAAAAAAGGGTGTGCCAACTTCATAATTTCACAATTTTTTTAAATTTATATAATTAATCATAATTAACCGGTGGATGGACAAACAAAACTAATTGGTGGACAAACAAAGAACAAACGACCTGCGCGGTTGAAATTTTTTTTGCAATTTGTGGGTGCCGAGAGCAAAATTTGCAAAAAAAGTTTTTAGACCAACAGTTTTAAACGAAGAGTGGACAAACGAAAAAAATTAGTGGATAATGATAGACAATCGATGGACAAACGAATGCACACAAAATCTTTGGGAAATTCGCAAAAGTGGGTGAGAACTTCACTGACCTCTGTGATATATGCTATTTTTTCCACCGCGAGGCCCGAGTCCCCTTAAAATCAAATAATTATGTACCAAGTCACCTTTGCGTGAACCAACTAAGCTAATTCTAGCAATAACAACTATTTGATATATTATGAAAATAATGTCAGAAGATTGCTACTTTGTCCTATTCAAGATATTTTAGATTTTTCGTGGTTTTTACAATATATGAAAAAGCTTACGACGATCTCGTAAAATGGTGTTGGAGAAAAGAAAATTAAAGACTGTACTACCAAAAATTGTCTCCTACACTTCTTTGTGGAAGTATATAACAGATTTGAATTAAATTAGAATAAACGAGGTGACTGTTTTTTATTTGTGGGACTAAAAAAATTTAGTCCCTTGGGATTAAAAATTTTAGTTCCAAGGAAGTAAAAGTGGCACTTTAGTAGTCTCATAGGACCAAAGTACTAGTTTCATTCCCAGCGGTATAAAAAACAATTAATGAATATGTAGCTGATTTCAATGTATAAAATAAAAAACGCTCTTGTTTTTGTGTTTTTGCATAAGTCCTTGGTAAATTTAAAAATTATTAATTCAATTTTATTATTAATATTATTGTTATTATTATCATAAGTAAGTTATTTACTTAACCAGACCATGAAATTTATACTTACTACACATATGAAAAGGTTGTAAAAAATGTTTGGGTTTTTTCAAAATAAATAAATAAACCTTAAACCTTTAGTAGTAACCTTTACTTGCAACCTTTGCATGTTTTCCTTTTTCGAGATATGATTATTGTAAACTCATAAAACGATATACAAAACCTAAAAATAAACCAAATACCTGGCACCCTATAATTTCAGTCTTACTCAAGCTTTGTTTTAATATCGTTCTTAAACCCTTCTTAGAGATATTAAATAGTTTGTTTCGAGTTTAAATTATTAATTATAGTGTGTAATTTTCCAGCAAAACATTTGTACACTATCATACATGTTCCTGACCACAGTAATGATCAATTGACTCTATTAATCAGTCCGATTAGGCTGTGAAATCATTTTTATAATTATTGATAGACTAAAAATGCAGCAACTAAATGCCGTTTCTAGTCCAATTCCGGAATAAAGTGAGATAAACATTGTGTGGTACAAAAGAACACTGAAAAGTTTGAACTGCAACATTTTCTGTCAACCAAATAAAAAGGTCTGACGAAATGCTAGACTGCTTTGAACAACCTTATACAGCTTTAATTTGGTTTGGTAAGTTATCCCTCGAGTAAACTGTTTTATTTGCCTCGTTAAAAAAGATAAATCGACTTGAAATGTTCACTGGTACAGCATAACTACCATACAAAATGAAAATAACCGTCTTTGAAAGATTGGTTTCTAGCTAGTTCTACAAAAGTCTTCTGTTGCCGCACGGTCATAATTGTGTCGGTTACATTTTTTAATAAGCATTTCAAAATGTCTTGACACTTCGATAAAAAGAAGCAAATTTTAAAAACTCACCTGTTTGTATTCATAGGAAATTAGAAAAATGTACAGTTGAAATAAACTTCTACAATATCTAGCAGCACACGTCTTCACCACCACTCCAACACATTTTTTTAAATAATACAGGATTTACAATTTTAAATTACAAAATTCTCCGAAAACCAAACTTTTTAAGCACAAGCAAAGAATACATATATAGCAAGAAGCGAAGGCCGGCGAAATTTTTTTGATGTTGGAAGGGCAAACATTTTTGTGACCGGTGAGGGATAACTAATAGAAAAGCCAAGTTCGTTTTACTCTTGATCTATCCGTTTGGGTACTGACAAAAATTCATTTCATATGTATGTTTGGAAATAAAGTAAAAGTTACAATAAAATAATTTAAAATACAGCAAATGAACAAACAATCCGCACTTTAATCAAAAATATAGCACCTGTAAATTGAACTGACATTGACGTATAACGAATGTAATTCGCGCATGCGCGTACAAATTTGGGTCCATGCAAATACCGTAGCCTTCGCTTCTTTATCGATAGATATTCTTTGGCTCCATTCACATTACACGAATTCACATTATACGATTTGGCTCGTCCGATTAAAAATCGTACGTTAAAATATTTCCAGTCGACTGAAGAAGAGCATAGAACCATTCACATTACACAATTTCAACCCGGCACGATTTTTAATCGTGTTGACAGCCGTCCAGTGCCACTGGAATCGTACGATTATTCATCGTCCGTCTTTCGCATTATACGATTTATTAATAAATACTTTCCATATGCATTTTTCTCTGTATCACTAATCTTATCAAAATCTGATTTCAGTGAAAAATAAACTTCCCTCCAAGCATTCCGTGCCGCGATTCGGTCTTTCTAAATATCTAAAGTTTTGTCCCACAATACATGTTGCGGACCTTTGGGAATCGTACTCGTACTTGTAAAAAACTCTTAATGCACTTTTAACACTTTATTAACTTAAATTACTTTTTAAAAATGCATGTGTCGCTTGACTTGACTCATGCGACTCTACTCATCTAAATCTCTAACTCATCTAACGAACTGTCCTGCTTACCGCATCATCCCTTCTCTCTCTCCTGCTTTATGAGAAGGCGCGAAATTTTAAATTTAAATTGTATTGGCCTTAACAATACAGATTTGGCTTCAATAAGCGAAATTAAAACTTCAACGTCAATTTCTTCGATTTAATCAATAATAAACCAAAAATATCAAAAAGCAATAAAACAAATCGATAAAAAATACTATATATGCACATTCCAAAGTAGCTACCGGACGACTAAAAAACGTATAATGTGAAAGCGCTCATTTAGTTATGTGTACCACTGAGGCAAATGGACGATAAATAAACGTACGAGCCAAATCGTATAATATGAAAATCGTATTTTTCTGAGATTGTTGTTATCAAAAACCAACAAACCAGGAAAAATTAGTAAGCGGGCCAGAACGTAAGTTACGATTTTTATTTGCATTTTTTCTACCTTTATCCATAGTGAGCTCCAGTGTAAGAAAATCTATAAACATGAACTTTTAATACTTTTTTAAATTATAATTTAAAATACTAATTTACTTTGTACCTACTAAAAACAAAATAAATATAATATTTTGAAACTTTTAAAATCAATTAAAATGTGCTTTATTTGTTGGCACAAAGTGGCAGTTTGGCTAAATCTTCCAATTTTTGAACACTATAAATAAAAATCAAAAACCAGAATTGTAAAAAAACCATTTGTTTATTTTTTCATTAACAATTTTTTTGGAGAATACCATATTTATATATTTTTAATATATTTATATACACTAAAAATAATGTTAATTAATGACTATACAGGGGAGTATCAAATAATGAGTACCCTGTGGTTAATTATTCATTCATCATAATTTACACTTTATTTAAAAATACTCTAAAAGTATTGACTATTTTTTAGTTTAATCCTATAATAGTTTTTAAAGGTAGAAACTATTTATAATAAACAATTTTTAGAGTAATCCAAACACTGTGGAATAAATTTTGTAAAGTTGAAAAAGTGTTGTACAGGAATTTTCTTTAAAAAGATTAAGAATCCAAACTTCAAGTGGAATTTTGGTACCATTGGTATTATGGACTCCATAAGATATATAAATTTTGATTTTTTCTGGTGAAAATTATCTAGACCCTGTAATAGCTTCTATAAAACCACGTAAATTTGGCTTACGAAATGGCGAATTAATGTTAATAATGATAAATCTAAATAAAGCAATTGTGCGCTTTTTATCAATTTCTATAAATACTTGGGAATCAATCTCGACTAAAAATATTGTTATATCGAGATTAAACTGGTCAAAATCGGAAAAATTATAAGGGACATAAATAGCAAATAAAGAAACAAGCAATATCAAAACAAGAAAAAGAAAAATCATGAAACGAGATTGGCGAAAACGAAAATAATAGTTGGGATAATGAAGCAAGAGAAAAAAAATTTTAAAAAGCTTAAAAGAACAAATCAGAAGGATCGTCATAGAGAAAAAAAAACAGACGACAAAAAATACAAAATATAACGCGAAATAACAGAAGAAAAGAAGAATTACTAGTGAGATAATAGTATTACCAGAAAAAGCAATATACCTAACTAACGAATTTAATAATCAGAAAATGAGTGGTACCAGAAAACTTGCATAAATCTCATAGAAAAACGAAAAATGGAAAAAACAAATATTAGAAGACAGAATAAATAGAAACGGGATGTGGAAAATGTTAAAGAAAAGAGTACAGGAAACGAATAAAATAATAGAAGGAGAAAAATAGAAAAGAAATTAAAAGTTATAATATTGGATACCGAAAAATTTTAAAAATAGAACTCACAATTTAGTACATCAAATTACTGAAATATTCAACCAAGATCTGGAAAAAAAGACTCATCAGAAGATTTATATGGATATGATCAATATGTCATTTTATAGCATCTTTCATCATTGGTTACATTGATATATGCACAAGCAAAACTCATAATTTTTCCATTACATTGACAGAAAATGTTTTATCAAATAAAAGTATTAGTAAAATGGAAGGTGCAATAACTCTTTATTCTTTTCAGAGACGCATAAACACGTTTTAAGGTCCCTAGAATATGATTTTGATATTTTTACACATATATTTTGTATTCACTAGTTTACTTTCGTATCATTAAAATTTTCAAAATGTAGAAAGGCCAGGTGCCGGCCACATCAGATTTTTCAAATTGATTTCTAGTTTGGGATAGAAATTATAGTTAACTCGGAAAGAATTTTATGTCAAATCGAATCTACAGCATATTGCTCTGATTTACATTGTAAAACTGGGTAGTCACCTGTCAATATAAAGTATTAAACTAAGTAAACTAAGAATGTAACCTTTTTTCACTTCGAAATAAGTCTCTAATATATTTCAGGATGCGTTATTTTGAGGTGAACTTTTTTTACCACTTTAGCTGGATATCTTTAAATACTTAACGTCCATGATGTAGGACATATTATAAAGATAAGAATTGGTAATAACATAAAAATAAGGAAAAACAATAAACCTCACAAGTGACTACGAATTTTTGGAATAACGATACTAAGAAGAATATATTTTGCGCAAAGAAACTTTGGGGAGGGGGAGAATATCAAATGCTTTGAATTTTGAAATAAAGGACAATTTAAAAGGGCAGAATGTGTCATTGGTATAACCACATAAAAAGAATGAAGCAGACAAAGATATAAAGAACAAGACTAAAGAAGTAGATGCGAAAATCAAGTCTTGAAAGATATAGAAAATAACTGAAACACCAATATTTTAAAGAAATGAGGAACAAAAAACGTGGAATTTAATGAGTAATTTAACTTGCATTACGTTGAATTGAATTTTAACTTTATCCAGTGAAATTTGATTTAAAGTTAGTTTAGAAGTTTTGCCGGAAGATAGGAAAAAATGATGTGTTTTACGTTTGTGCTAATTTAAAAAAGTGACAATATAAATTTTACGTTAATGATTTTAATAATATGAACCTGAAATATTACACCATTTCAAGTTTTTAAACCATATTGCATAATAAATACTATGGATAATATATCTATAAATGTGCACTTTTTGAGTGTTATACTCCCTTTAGCAAATTCTAATAAATAATAATACAAAATAGTTTTTATTGTACTGAATCTATAAACTAAAAACGTACGTGTTTTCATTGTCAATTGAAACACATTTAAGAATTGAATTTAGCATAACAAACGAAGTTCCATGGCATGTCCATGTAATTTTTTACCAAGAGTCGTAGAAGTTAAAAAGAATTGCTCGTTAATGACCAAGTTGCTCCAAAAAAGACTTGCCTAAAACGCTCTTGATAAAGAACATGATAGAAAAGGAATCATGGAATCCGGTTTGTTATACTGCTAAATGTAATAAATTCAATCAAATATGAATAGAAGTTTAACGAAAAGCTGGAAGTCAACTGACTAATGACAAGCGAATAAAAAATTACCTGAAAAACAAATATTAATGTCACTTGTTATAATTCTATGACGTGAATATTATTTAAACATTTATCACCTACACCTATCTAATTTTTTTATCATGTTTACTGGTAATCATAAATGGTGGATTTGTACGTAATTAATATCGTTTGATTTAATATCATTTACATATATCAATAGTTTTAAAAAATATCAAGAACAGAGTAAAAAAAATTGAGAAACTCCTGAAAAAAGGAAAATTTAGAATTTCATTTTTTTAAGTTAATTAATGTAAACACGCAAATATCAGTAGGATTCCTATCTACATCGATAATTGGAAAACACATCTACTTCAGGAAAAGTCATACAGTGTCTTACACTAAAAGAAAAATATTTAAAAAACTACTGTTGGAAATCATTTTGTTAATACCATTCCATAAATCTGCCGCATCTAGTATTAATTTGAACATTTCCTAAGTGAATATTAATGTTTCCAATTATCCATTATTGTTTTAATTTCATAACTACACTGATCTACCTAACCTAAACGTACACTAAACTATTTCATGCGGTTCAAAACGTAATCCGCTGCTACGATCAACCCCTTTTGATATGGGCTCTCGGCTATAAGGTTGGCTAATCTGACCGCTTCTTGGCAGTGTTGACGTGCTAAAAATTGCGTCTGCTGTAAACCCCTGGATTTGTGAACCAGATCGAATGCTTTTTCCACGTCGCCTGGCTCTTGAAACCGACGCATTATCATTGGGTTCAGTTCGGGATACTATAATTTAAAAAAATATTAATCTATAATAATAATTAATCAAAACAAACCAAAAACGATATGATAAAAAGAGTAATATAGAGTTTATTTTACCTTTTCGCAAGCGAAGAGTACAGGCGCCGTTGCTAGACCCAATTTCAAATCTGCCGCCGTCGGTTTTCCCATGGCTTCTGATGATGACACGAAATCCAAGAGGTCATCTACCAATTGAAAAGCAAGTCCTAAATTCCTACCATATTGGTACGATATTTCAGTAATTTTTTCGTCTCCTTCTGCCAATATTGCAGCCTAAATGTACCAGTTTTAATTAATTAAAAAAAAAAAACGATTCCATCGTTTTCATGGAGTCAGAACATTTTAAAGAACCGTGAACCCATCGTAAATTACCCATTGATTTCAAGTCAATTTATACATTTGTTCAAAGATATATATGATAGAATATAAATACTAATTTGTACGTCTGTCTGTCTGTAAGTTTCAGATATCTCCAGAACAGCTCGGGATTTTTTTAAATTTTGGAATACGCTCGGTTCTCGTCAATATTAATTAATTAAATACTCACCGATTTAACTGAGTTAGCTATTAAAGAGGCGGTTTTCCTGTATGTTTTTTGTAAATAGTGAGCAAATCGTTCGTTTTCTGTTTCTTTAGAGCCTAACTGCATAAATTCACCTTGGACTAGATCTGATACAACCTAAGGAAAATATTTGTTAATGATAATGTAAAAATATGATTTTACCACTTTATACTCACTTGGCTTAAAACTGATGTAACTTCATTATTTCTTAGCCTAGCTATCATCATGGACGCTACTGCTAAAATAAAATCACCTGCCATTGTGACCTTAACAGAAAAATATATTTTAACCATATCATTCTTAGAGATTCATAACATTAATAATAAAAATAATCAGATCATATTAAATTTTAACTTTTATACGGTGAGCTCATAGTTTTAATAAGAGCCTATGAAAAAGATCATATTATCCAAGATTGTATAACGCAACAGGTCCAAGTCCTCCCTTAGCGAAGAATAATTTAAATTTGTATATACTTGAATAAATAAGAAAATAGAAAATATCCGGAATAAATCAGAAGGAGTCTAGTACACGAACAGAACCGAAATGTAAATGATAAATAGAAACAAATACAGGAAACTATAAAGAAAGCAGCAAAAAACAAATTCCACAGAAAACGAAAAAGATGAAAAGAGATAAAAAGTTCGATGCAGAATGTATAGAAGAAATAAAGAAGAGGAAACAAGTCAAACAGAAAATGTTACAGACGAAGACAAAAGACATAGTACGAAGAGAAAAGAAGATATGCAGTGCAACAAAAAAACAGGATATGGAAGAATAAAGCAATGAAGAACTTCTATCAAGAAATCAAACAAAATAAAACAGAGAAATATTAAATAAAGAAAATGAGGATGAGCAAATAAAAGAAATTACAACTCGAAATGTGCAAAACAATGAAGAAATACTCCCACCAACGAGTGAAAAGATAACAAAGATAATACAGCAACAAGAAAACCGGTAAGAGAATACGAAATGGAGTCAGAACTGATCAAATATGAAGGAGACGCATTAACAATGAAAATCTATGAGCTAATAATTAACATACAGACTAACATAAGTGTGAAGATTACCAATGTGGGTTTAGAGCATGAAGATCACTAATAGATCATATTACTCTGAAGCAAACGAAATTGGATACGAATACGATATACCAAAATATGTTATTTTTATTGACTTTCAAAAGGTTTTTGACACTGTTAAAAAAAGGTACTTATGAATGACCTCAACATACCGAAAAAATGATAAATCTCTTCAAAATGACGATGGAATAGGTATACAAAAATGAAGAAACATCAGTCAGATTTTAAACAAACACTGGACTAGAACAAAGAGATCCATTGTCCACTACACTGTTTAATATTAAATTAGAATGGATAATATGAAAAAGTGAAATAAACAGAATAGGGACACTGAAAACAAGAACTTTTGGCATACGCGGATGATGTAATAATGTTGTCAACATCAGAAAAGAACTAAAAAGTACCTGCAAGGTTTTCATAGAGATAGCAGAGGCCGCAAATCTACGAGTTAATAAATAATAAATATAAAATAATAATAAATACTACAAAGGAAAGAAACAAAAATATATTTTCCAGTAGAACTAAATGGTCAAAGGGTAATGGAATTTGAACGAATCCAAATCTAGGTGAAGTTATCAAAGAAGATGGTGATGAGGAGAATAACATAGAAGCAAGGTAAGCGAAAGGGAGTAGGCAGGCAGGAAATCTTAAGGTATGGTCTGGTTTTGGACGTCAACCGCGAAGTACTGAATGGATGCTTAAGATGCTTTGCGCTTTGAAACTTCTAACCGCGAGACCGTCGACAGCACGCCGTTCCGTCTTGACTGCTAGATGATCTGTCTGAACGCGCCATCAGATGTGTTATATTGGTTATGTTCTTATTTTAATAAAATATGGCTCCAAAATTTTCGGAACCTGAAGACGAAATATTAATTAATTGCGTACGCTACTTCAGATCATTATACGATGCGCAGCATAACGATCACAAGGATCAGCAAATCAGAGAAAACTGCTAGAAAGTGGTGTCTAATGAAGTAAAAAAAAATGGTAAGAAAATTTACACCAGTGTAAAGACTGGTGTAAATAGACCAAACAGTACGTCGTCGACGGCTAGTTATCGGCCGCCATTATCGGTGATGGAAAACAACTGTAGTAAAATAATACACTCAAAGAAAATATGTAAAAAGATATCTATACAAAAAAGTTATAAAACCAATGTATGGAAGTGAAAACATGTATATTGAATAAGGAGGAAGAAAGTAAAATAAATATATGGGAAAAGTGTGTGGTTAAGAACAACAAGCCAAGAAATAAAGAATTTATACGGAGAACAAGAAATAAGCAAATTAATAAGAGCAAAAAGGATGGCTGGGCAATTTACAGAGAATACCAGACACCAGAATTACAAAAAAATGATAGATGTAGATCATACAGTAACAGGAAGACCAAAAAAGGTAGGTAGTACACTGAAGCGAAATAAGACCTATAAGAGAGGGAGCAATTCAGGGATGGAACGTGAAGGCAAGAGAGAGAGGAAAGAGTGGAAGCACACCATCACCAAGCTATAAAACTAATATTGTAATTTAAAAATAACACTTAATAGTAATAATAAAGATTTTGGAATTTGAATTTTATATATCGATATCAGAGCTAATATATTTGTTTTTATTTTATATAATTCCGGTCCTGCTTCGTTCGCAACTTTTCCTCTACTGTAATAATAATATTATTTCAGTTTTTTTTACATCATTTCTGGTGTCGACCTGTAATATCGTCGTTACGTGAGTTCTGTCGAACAGGTGTTTTGATGGTTGTAATACTTTTTAAAATGAGGCGTGGCATCTTCGTCATTTTTTCTTCGTTATTTCTTCATATTTTAATATTTACATTCTTTATAATAAAAACAAGTCGTTTCGGAAAATTTATTTACATTAGTCAAATATTTAAATTTTATTGCTATCAGATTTTTGTGTGGTAAAAGTTTAACTTAATTTAAAGTAATGTAATAAATCTATACATTTTATTGCTAAATTTTTAATTGTGTAGGTATTTATAAATTGAGTTTTAATGAATCAAAATCAATACCTATTTAAAGAAAATTAACCTATAAAAATTCATCCTATGTTTTTTATATTGAAAAGTAAAAACAGAAAGACAATAGATAGCAGAAGATCTGGTAACACTGATGTATTTATATTTTTTTATAGATGTAGAAGTTACAATTATTTAGTTCGTTAATAAAACTGTTGTAAATATTTCGCAATGGGTTTAGTGGAATTATATGATGGTAAAAAATTTATGTATTTCGTTTTGCTAATATTTAGATTTAGAAGATTGTGATTCAGCCCTATTTTAATATTCGTTAGTTAAAACATCAGTCATGTATTTCCCGTGCAGATGATCGAGTGCCTTGCCAATAGCATAACAACAAAGGTCCTAAAATAATAATTTCTTGTGGAACACCTATCTTTATATTCGATTCAAGTATTAATTCGTCACCAATTTTTATTCCTCGTGTTCTTCTTGATGAGTAATTTTTAAAAAGTTTATAATTTCACTAATACTGATTTATATAGTTTAACGTGGGACACAGTGTCAAAGGACTTGGCCAGATCAAGAAAGATTGCAAGGCGTCGACTATAGGTTTTAATAAATTTAGAGTACTTGTGTCTGAACTGACCAATTTATTTTCAGAAACAATATTATGTTGTTATAAAAAGTTCTTAAACATCTTTTTACTGCTTATTCAAATATTTTAGCAAACTTATTTATTACAGATTTAAGCCTTATTAAATATTTTATTTTATTTATTTATGTTTTGACATTTCAAAGCGTAATTTCACGTAAAATAGTAGTTAGTTATTAGCCTCGTCCTGCCATTATCCTAGGTCATACCCACTCCTTGCCATATATGGCATTATCGGATATTAGTTTGTATGTCAAGATAGTTAAAATGTCATAATTTTGTGTGTTGTTAATTATAATTGAGCCTCCCTCAAAATGCATAAAATACAAGAATTACATTATGATTTTACTCTGAATTTTCAGTATGCCGCCATTCTATGTCAAGTTCAAATAATAAGTTCAGTTGACCGTCCGACTTGTGTTCGGCGGTTTTATTTTCGTGCTCTTTAAATGCTGTGTGCTAGATCCTAGGTAGTGTTGTTGTTTCTTTCTTTCTATTACTTCATGTTGTGACGCGTCCTAACTTAGAGGATTTCATCCCTCAAATCCGGAAGGAGGTATTTCTTATAGAAACTATTAGATTTTTATCTTAGGAATTCGCGAATTAGTGGTAAGTTCACTCGTTCATGAAGATCCGTTATTTTAGTTGTCATTGGCTCGTTTAAAATGGTGCGTAGACACCTGTTTTGTATGTGTAACAGATTGAAAGTGGTTGGAAGGGTAGAGCAGAAGGCTTGATAACCATACGTCAGTGCAGTCCTAATAATTTGTTTGTAAAGTAGATTAGATGAGAACAGAAGGAACTGTAAGTTCCAATACCTCTTTTTAGATCTATTGTGGTTGTCCTCTCGATTAGAGAACCTTATATATACTTGTTCAAGTTATTAGACCCCATAAGTAGTTTTCCTGTGTAGCATTCTGCTTTAGGTTTTTCTTCGCTGAATAGTAAAAACCTTATCCTACATAACCCTTCACTGCTATTTCCTACTTTTCCTGACAAAACCTGCAAATGGCTTCCTCTGCCAGACCTATTGTATTCATATGTTTGTTCAGCCTACAGTGCCCTGTAAGAAGGCCTATTATTGCCAAAATATTGTGCTTATGGGCACTATTACATAAGTCGGTAAGTTGTTATCTATGGTTACCAGTTTAAAAAAATGGAGTTAATATGGATTCTTTCCATTGTGATAGTTTATTGCCACTTATGAAACTAAAATTGTTGAAAAAGGAACATATAAAACATATTTGCCCAATTCTTATGTTTAAAAAAATTTGTATTTGCCAAATCACCCTGTTGGTTGTTGGTTGTAATTCTTAAGGCCTTAAGGTAATTAAGGCCGTTCGAACTCCATTTAGGTGCCAATTAATGGAAGATTTAGTTGATAATGTCGTTAGCACCAAATTTTAAACTTTCATCAGAGTTTTAAACAAAAAAAAGAAGTCTTATAAAATGGTTTTGTCTGTCCGTCCGTCTATTAGCCTGATTCAACTCGGAAACGGTGAGAGATAGAGACAAACGGACAGTGGCAATCGACTTGGCGTGGTCTAAATAGGAACAAGTCTAAATAAAATTTGACCTACGACTTTAGAGTCACGTGATCTGTGACCCATATATATCTCAAGAATGGTATGAGATAGAGACAAACGGAAAATCGACTTGGTGTGGTATAATTTATCCAATAAAAAATTCAAAAAGTCATCAAAAAAGTTGACCCGAATCCACTTTTAAAAATTTAAATCTTGTGAAAAAGTTTTATGTTTAGAAGTCTTATAGTATTTTTGTCCTCTTGTTATGGGTATCTTAAGTGGAGATTACCCTACATTATTTTCTGCGGTTTTAAGTAATGAAAGTAATGTTTATTATTTTTTTGTGGTAAAAATAAATTAGAAATTTATAAGAATGTATTTAAATTTAATGAATGAAGATGATTTGCGGAATTAGATTAATGTCACGAAATATATATTTAGAAAGTTTTGATCCCGAAACTTTCTTTTTGAAATCCCGTTAACAAAAAATATATTAAAATTAATTTTTGATTTAAATAGAAAAATCTTAATTAATAGTTTCCACGCGATAATTGATGATAATTGTTTCATTTTATTGAACCTTATAAATAACTATAGAGAAATAATTTTGCAACAAAATAAATGCATTTTTTTTATTAGAAATTACTATTAATTAGATATAAACTGTTATAATAATAATAACTCTTCTTGTCTAGGCTGTCGCCTGAATATTTTATGTACGGATTAAAATATTCTTTTCTTGCAATCAATGCAATGAATTTTTTCGGTGAAATTAAATTTCAGACTATACGTGACAAATATTTGGAAGTCAACTTTTTAGTTTAAATCATCACATTCAGTTGTGTAAATATGTTAAATATATAAGGATCGGCACGTGTAAAAATTTAATCGGTAAACCAAATGAGTACAAATTAAAGTGAGATTTTGTTAGAATTCAAGAAGCGTCGTCTTTCTTATCGACGGTAAATGATAATAATGGAAAGTTTTTTTCTTTTTGGAACTTTAATTACATAATACAGGATGACCTAATGAGTAAATTTAATTCAAAAGTGTTTTTGAACGAAAGCTATGTTAGAATTCTCAATCAATCACATTTTCTGATAATGTTTCTAATACCGAATCGACAAATTACAAACTAGACATTTTTATTTAAAATTTTTATACAGGGTGGTAACCCATAAAAGACCCGGTTTCTAGCAAGTATAGAATGCCTAAAGTTTACGCACTAGCTTATAGTGCAGAACGATAGTAGAGTAGCCAAGTATTACAACAAAAATAGGTTTTAAAGCGAGATTAATTGAGACTAATAGGTGTTAAGTTCTTTTTACTCCGTTCCATCCAAAAAATCAGAATAGGTTTTTTCTGACCAAATCATGACGTTTGCGAAAAAAGGGTAGAGGAAAATGTGGTTAGGGTTAATAGATCTATCCATTGGCATAAATAAAAAAAGCGAAAGTTAGTTTCTCAAATTTTTAGAGCAACTGTGGGCCGGTGCAATCCTGCTCAAATCCAATAGGATTCTTTCCTGGAGAGAACTAAGTAATAAATTGAAATCTGGAACTGGATCAGAACTTTCGTTCGAGAGTTATAGTTTGCCAGACTTTTCTGCACTTTCGGACTCTGGGAGCTCAAGAAAAATGATAAAAAATGGGGAGTAAGAAATTTTTTCGCTATCACGAAAATAACACTGAGGTTCTTGGGCCTCAGCAATATGATTATAATTACTCATTTTAGATCCGTTGAAAAATAAGTTGAAATATGTACTATTGTTCAGAAATTTACAATATTAGGGCATATCGATAACTTAGTTAAATTGAATGGAATATTAAGAATATTTCCACATTATATAGTAAACTTAATTATCTATCGATAGATCTAAAGATTTCATATGCATAAATTAACCGTTTAAAAAAAAATTTAATATTTTTTCTTACAATTTCGTAAACGAAATAAATATTTGTTCAAGTTGACTTGATGTTGTGACCTTGAAACGATTTTAATAATTTATATAAGAAAAAAAACACAGCAATACTCCTACGACAAAAAATATTTTTACGAAAATGATTAGTTTTGGGAATACTTAATTTTTTCTGACATTCTACATTTGAAAAATATTGAAATGTATAGAAAACAATAGCATTTAAATATAGGAAAGTTTTTTTTTGAAATGTTATTACTAAGACATAGCGTCGTGTAATTATGCCTCACCCTGTTAATGTTTTTTTGTTGAAAAATTATTAATGAAGAACTATTGCACCGCTGACTAAGCGTGTAAATTGACATTGATGTATTTATTTTTATTTTAATGTTGAACTCGCAATTTGTACGATATTTCAGATTTTTTTTATTAGAATGGTACTAAGGTTACAATAAAAAAAAAACAATAAAAGTGTTCTTTAAAAAACAAAAACTGATCTGGTCTCTTTTTACGGATTTAAATATTATTCATACCCGATTTTCAAAATTTTTGTTTCAAATATGCTGTTGAAAAATAATTTCCATTTACTGCAAAAATTGTAAGTTGGAAAATGTCAAAAGTAAGTTTTTTTTAAATATCGGATTATTTTTAAATTAACGCATTTAAGACAATGATTATGCTAATCATATATACATATAATCTAATAATATATCAGGTATTCGAAAAGGCAATCAACCCATTTGCAACTTCTATTGATTCCTGTACTATTTTTATTTTAACACTTCTATTGATTTTATATCCTGTACTATTTTTATTTTTAAGAATGAAATTGCGATTTATTCAGCAATTCATAGTATTCATACAAAAGTGCAAATTTGTGCAAGAGCGCTTGGTAAATGTATAAGTGAGGCATCTCTCAGAGTACTTTTTTGAAACAAATTTTTTTGTGAGAAGGGGGAGGTCCGGCGAAACCAACAGAAATAACTCTTTTAGATTTGGAGAAGAAATTTTGGGAGAAAGAGCCCGTGGGCCACACCACTGAGTTTGGAGGGGATATTTTTATAGTAAAACGTACAAGAAGTAGGGATGAATATAATAGTCTTTGTAAGAAAGTTACCCACTGGACAGGATCGAAATCTATTTTTAAAGAGGAAAAAATAATATTTCTACAAAAAGAACTTGCAACCAAAATAAGAAAAAAATGAAGCGGAAATTGCTGCAATAAAAAAAAGGAAGCCCAATTGGAAGGAATCGAAGAACAAAACCAGTTAAAAAAAGAAATTCTTGTGATTGAAAGACGCAAAGTTCTCCTTCAACTACAAATGCGAGAAAACTGATACAATGTCATATATCATAATCTTGTATCTTTCGTTACTTTTTTGTATTTGTTTAAAAAATAAACTCTTTAATTTTTGTAAAGTAATAATGAATTCTGTGAATATAAATAAATTGTTACAAAGTTTTATATTTTATTTAGAAAATCTAAACCTCCTTAGAAACTCATTATCATTCCAATATTGAAAATGATTTTTCCTCTCTTTATAATTTTGAATGCGTCGCCTAACATTTCTTAACACATCAAAAATCTGAATGAAGTCATCATCATCATATTAATTAAAAACACTAATGAACTCTACTTAAGCCATCAAATTTGGTCGCTTAGCTGAACTAGTATTAAACGTCAATTTAAAATAAGTTCATACTTGAACTAGGTATGTACAACAGAAATTCATATTTTAGTACAACCGGACCCAAGAATAAAAATTACCATATACATGGGGATTTATGTTTCAATATATTAAATTGATGAAGAAACCACAAATAATATAGCACAATGATATACACACCAATTTAAGACAGCACTTGGAAATTAGTTGAAGAAAAAAAAAGCATTTTTATAAACAAAACTGAAATAAAGGAGCAACTTACGAGAGATAATTAAGTTAATATAGAGATAAACAGAAAACATTATTAGAAAACTTTTACAAATGACATTGTATGGGCGCACAGAAAAGAGTTTGAAAGGTAATAAAAAGACAAAAAATATCAATAAAAACGATCTGGTTGTACAATATAAGAAATAAAACAATGATTTTATTAATTTGTAATATGTTCATTGATTCGTAAATAAGAAAATGAATTAATGTTGATGGTGAAATGTAAAATGTCAGTTATTAACCATAAAACACATTATACTTTATAAAAAAATGTTTAGGTCTGCGCATGCTTAGATGTTAACGTAAGGTATATTTCAATTGTGGTGCAATAACTCTCTATTATATTTGCATAAAGTTAATTTACCTTTTTGTGATTCCATTTGACATTTACGCTAGGTTTACCTCGTCGAAAATCTGACTGATCAATGACATCGTCGTGGACCAATGAGGCAGTGTGGATCATTTCTGTAATCATCGCGACTTCCCTTTGCGACGACAAAAGACCACTGAAATTAAAAAAAAAATATTTACCTAGATATATAGATGCATAGACATAAAATTCTGCGAACTTACAAGTATGTAACACTTGTTTGGAGTTTCGTACCCTTTAAAGGGCCTTCTGTCGGTTCCAGTTAGTACTGGTGCTTATTACATAGGTGGAATATTTCCCCCAAGTAATAAGTGAGACCGTGTCCTATTGGTAGATGGCGTTAGCTGTCTACCTTCGTTTTACATCCTTTTAACTCAATATTGAACTATTGTGTTTACAGGATAGATTTGAATTCTATGCATCTGGTGAGTCCTGATGAGATAATGACTTTGGATATTATATTTCACTCCAAACATACATGCGTTTTAAGTATATTATTTTTTTTAAATCTGAGGTTATAAAAATGAGTGAATAATTATTTTTAAATAGATATGCGCGAAAATTTCTAAGTACGCCCTTGCAAATTCTACGTTTTATTATCTGTATTTATAGCTTTTTGCGGTCACTTCGTTTAATAATCTGCATTTTCCGAAACATATCGACTTTACCTTTTACGACAAGAATTATGTAAAAATGGTATTCGCATAATTTCTAGACTTACATGGAAAACCATAATCGGTAGAAAGTTAAAAGTTGGATAATCTCGCTTAACCTAAGAAATAAATGTGTTTAAGGTGCCAAATTGGTATCGTAGATAATAATAATTATACTTTATAATTAATGGTAAAGTATATAATTATGGTTAGGTTTGAATTTATTGTAAACCCTTATAACTTTTATTCCTGAAGATGCTTGTAAACCGTAACTAGTTGCCGTTTCCTAAATTTTTTTAATTATATTTATGTGGTACCTGACTTTAAGGTTTATTCCATTTAATTATTTGAATTTTGACTCAGCACAGCAGCATAAATAACCAGGTACTCAACCCAGTAGGGCAAGTAAAGACAGCCCTTCTGGCCGACAAGGGTCTTGTCGATGCCATAAGATTCCTGGAGTATTTTTCTCCACTGAAGCTGCCCGTGTACGTGGCCTTGGACGACGCGATGAGCGTTACACTGTATTAAAAGTTATCGACATTTTAGATATATGTGGAATATTTTTAAATTCTGCATAATAGTATCAAAGTCAACTAAAACTGTATTATATAATATTAAAACAGCTATCAATTAATTATCGATTATTTCAGTAGCAATGTCAAAGTTAATAACACTTTACTTCTGTGCAACGTAATTTTATTTCATAATTATATAAAGATATTCTTAACGCAGCCGAAGGTTTATGGTTGTATCCATTGCAGCACTAGCGTTAATTAAATAGCAGTTAAAATTGACTCTTTCAAATAAAAAAAATTGCGGTAATTTGAAAATGTACAGATATGTTTACAAAGTAACATTTTAATTTTCCATTTGAGTGGTGTGATGATGAAACATGTAATTCAAAAATGACAAAAAATCCAAGGTTTATAGTCGTATGCAATAAATATTGCGTTATCTATTTTAATTACTGTGAAAAGTGGTATTTACAGACCAAGGTTTTAAAATTAAACTTTTTAAATATAAAATGTGCGATTTAGGCGTAACCGAAAATAAAAAACGTAGAATTTTTGCAAATTTTCTTATATATCACCCAAATTTCCGAAAATTTCTAGTAAAAAAATGGGATTTTGATAATACATGTGGGGTAATATTATACAGGATGAGACGTTGAGAAAAAGTTCTAAAAATTTGAACTGGAAACAATTTTATTATTATGTGTGTGTATCGTGAATACAGCGCAGCAGCGGGCCAGGGGCGAAGCTTTCATGACTACTGACGTCACACGTAAAATGACGCTGCATAAATCGGGTTTGTGGCGTCGAAGCCGAAGTAATAATTTTGCTTAAGATATCGACTGGGTACTCTAATCAAAACATTCAACGTGTATGGTCAAACCTCCGAAACTACTATTTGGACAAATCGCCAAACAGGGTGTTTTATGGATTTCGCTTGAATTTTTATTTGGTCATAACTCAACAACCACTCGATATAAAAATATAAAATTTGGCAGGTGAACTTGCTTAGATATAGCCAAAATATTGATATAGAAAGCATAATTAACATCCAGGTTCGGCTTAACAAAATTTGACCATTTTTTTCAGCCTTAAAAACAACACCCTGTATAACAATATTTTGTAAATATGATAATATATTCGAAAATGGCGAAAAAAAATGATTTGGATTAAGTTCTTTTCAAGTTTGCGCATTTCGTTTCAGAGGCCCTAATTTTTTGTTGAACATTGTTTTTGTAAAAAATTGTCAACTTAAGAATTTAAAAATAATTTTCTTTCTACGAAAAATATTTCTTTTGTATGTAAGTGCTTTTCAAATGTCTTAGTACTTTTTCATTACTTTGAGATAATGTTAGAAATGTTTTACAGAGTCGTAATTAGCTAAAATAATAATTTCTTCTAATTTATGAATACCCTGTATAATGAAAAGCAAAGATATTAAGACTCAAGAAAAACTCTTTAGAATTAACAAATATCAAAGCGTATATTAAATTATAAATAATAATCATAATATATACTTATAAAATAAAAATATTTTAAGAGGCCCGCACGACACTTGATTTTCGTGGTTGCCGGTTAGAGAATTATCCAAGAAATATTTTCCGCAGTTTACCCTAATAAATTATGTATAATCAGTTTTTTCGCTGTTATCAGATTTACAAAATATTGTTATACAGGGTATTGTTTTTGGAGCCGAAAGAAATGGTAAAATTTTGTTAAGCCGGACCTGAATTTTAACTATGGTTTCTATGGCAATATTTTGGCTATATCACCTGCCAAATTTTACATTTTTATATCGAGTGGTTGTTGAGTTATGATCAAATAAAAATTCGGACGAAATCCATAAAACACCCTGTATCTAGGTAATGAAGCATGATAGCTCATTATTAACTAGTGATTTTGAATCATCCATGTATCCCACACGTTTAGTTAACTACGTACATTTAACTCTGAAATACCCTGTATACGTCATTAAAATTTCCAGAACCTTTGAACATTTCTTCGCAACACTTCTTGTCTTATTTCTCCTACTCTCCTACATGAGATGGGTAAAAAACTACCCCGCAAGCTCTTATAGTGGGAACCGTCGCTGACTATGCTAATTTGAATAAGTAAATTTTATAAAATTAAACCAATATTAATGTACGTACCAATGAGTAAAAATATTGAGTGTTTTGTAAAGTGAAAATTCGTGCTATGTAAATTGAAAATTCGTGCGTCGTAAGTGCCGGCATTAAGATCTAAATTATGTCTCGGTTTATTTAGTTGTATTTAATGAAGTTTAAATTGTTCTTGTTTTTGTTTAATACAAATAAATGAGCTAGGAAAAAGCTCTCTAGAAACAACACCATCTGTAATTTAATGCACAGTAAAGTTTAATTTTTTTTATCTTATAAAAAACGATATGGTCCTTCGAAGTTAATATTATCATTTCTATCAACTCCATAGTATCTGAACCATCAGAAATTATAGGTTTAGTAAAATATATCAGTCAAAAAAATTCGAGTTTCATGTTTAATTTTTAACTTTTGATATTTGCATGTTTGGATTGATAGACTCAAACGGGCATTATATATTTAATGACTATAAAAATCTGTTCGTGACATTTAGAAACACTCAGTAATCAGTAATTGTTTTCTTAGTAGTTTATTGTATTAAAGATACAGGATAAATAGTATGTTGGACATAACCTAAAATTGGTAACAAAAGTGTGATAATAAACACATACTAATTAAAGAAAACATAGATAACTAACGCCATCTTTATAATAATTATGAAACTATAATATCAGAAAGATTCTACTGATGAAGTAAAAAGCCAGTACAACTGGCACCGCAAGATGGTCCATTAATGAAGATTTATTAAACTAAAACAATAAAATTTTGTTTTGTTTAATAATTTTCCAGTTTTAAAAATCTACACAAAAATTAGGTATTTGGAAATACTTAAGAACAGTAAAATTAATAGCTAACGAACAATTAATTTTATTATTTAAATACCACCAAGCACCAAACCGCGAAAATGATAAATCTAACATAGTAACATTCAACATTCGAAAAATGTGAAAGTGACCCCGACGATCGTTGATGTGAAAGAGAAACGCGGAGCTACGAGCTACGAGCTCAAGACGGCGAGATATTCTTCATGTTTCGGCATTTTTTACGCGACGACCTTGCCCTCGTCTCTTTCTTCGCGATCCCTCGCAATCCTGCTCATTCATGAATACATTTGCTGCAGGTAAATAACCTTCGAGGTAACATTGAACACTTATGATAACTTTCTTTTGATTTTGACAAGGAGACAATTCCAAACTGCCCTTTGGCTATCGTTGCCGAAATTTCGTTTTTTCAAAATATAGTTTTGTTTTATTGTTTTGAAAAGTAGTAAAACAAAAAATGTATCATAAATTTACAGGATGGCGCAAATTTAATTGAACACTATTGGGATTGGGCTAGTTGTTCTTTTCAATTTACTTCATAAAAATGATACAAAAAAGGTCTAAAGAACGAATTTTTCTCTACCTTGAATACAAGGCCACCACTTTTGTAGAATGGAAAGTACGAACATATCAAAAAACATACAGATAAAAAAATAAGTCTGAGCTCTAGTGCCGTCTACACTTTTAAATTAGATACAATTGTGAAAATAAGTTTTTTTTTATAATAAATAAAGCCATCGCGAGAAATGAGGTAACAAATTACGATGGATGACTATCTTTGATCTGTGCAATAAATATGTAGATCGATGGAGTAGTAATTGGTTGGAGTAGGATAATGGCCTAATATCACTAATACACTTGTCAATTTGTGCATAAATATTTCCTCACCTGTATAATTAAATGGCAGGAAAGGTATTGTTAATTGTGGAAATTTAGAACAAAATTTTGCAACTCTAGATATAAACTACAATGGATTTCCGTTGGATTAATTCTAGTGTGAATTTAATATTGCTAAAAAGAGGAAAACTGAATATGAAAAATAAAAATTATCACTGAATTTAATAAACATATGTGTATATATGTAAAGACCTACACCAATAAAAATCTGCAAAGAAAACTTAACTCAATTTAACTGTAAGTAAGGATTCGAGTCAGCAACCACACTTATACTAATGACCCGCCAAAGAGAATCATTAATAGCAGGCTCGTAAACTCATTCATACTGAGTCATTGTTTGTAGCAATGCCAAAATTAAATCGTAGGTAAATGCAAAGTTACGAGTTCCCATTATTGCAGTACTTGGTGTTGAAAAACAAAGACCTATTTTATATAATTATAACGAGGCCGGCCCTGTGTACACACCGCGATCGAAAGATACTAGAAACATGTAGCAATCGTGACGTCACCCTTCCAGATGTCTCTGGAAATAACGCGATGAGTCGAGATCGGCCTTGGAAGAGTCGGACAAAAAAACAGAAGACGATAGCGCGCTAATATAAATTAATATTGTTAGTTGTGTTTAATATAAATAATAGAGTTGTGTTTTTACTGTACATAAATTAGTTATAGTTATACTGAGTGTTTAAGTTCACCGAACCCGATTACAAAAATATTACAATATCGTTAAAGCAACTAAGAATTTGAGGTGATTGTGCTAGTGCGGCCTAAAAAACACTGTAGCATTGGCATATATTTAAGTTGGACAATATTATTTGTTTTTTTGTGGTATATTAAACGTAAACTTGAAAATTTCCTATTATCTGTACTCGATGGAACTAAAATTCAACTGATTTTTTTTTAATGATGAATGAGAGGTAATCATTGATATTTCTTCTACTTATTGAAATACAGTTGTTTATTACAATGCAATTGGTAATTCCTGAAATTCGGTTGTCGAATCTGAAGTGCAATTGATAATTTCTGAAATTCAGTTTCATAATCTAAAATTCAATTGATATTTTGTAAAATTCAATTGCCTAATCTGAAATATAACTGACATTTTCTGAAATTGTGCTGCTTAATCTACAATGCAACAGATATTTACTGAAATTTAGTTTTCTGATCTGAAATTCAATGAATAATTTCTGAAATTCAGTTACCTAATTTGTAATTCAAATCATACATTGTGGAATTCAATGTTATTCATTTCATTTTTGACCTCGATTTTTTTTAATCCTTCTAACCCTTAGAATGTCCTCGTGAGACATAATACGCCATCAAATGCATTCAGGAATGGCCAGAATTACATTAAATCTAAAGGCATTTCTCATGATGACTAATCGGGTAAATATCCGTTGCCTTCCGCTCTCTTTAACCCCCGCGGTAGGCGAGAATTTGAGATGTATGTATATCAATTCCGAGGTTGTTATATTACTTTTGAGATTAAGTGTTTATAGACACAGTTTATGTTTATGCTAATTTGTACAACGTTGCCAGTAGCTTAATTTAAAAACACTTCCAATTTTATTATGAAACAGACAAGTTTGTTTTTTACTATAATCAATAATCATTACGTAGAATAACTATAATTCTAATGTCTAGTAACATTACAAAGTGACTAGATAAGCTACATGTGTGAAAAATGTAGTTCTTCAAAGTATTATATTTTGTTAAGTCTGAAGAAATGTAATATAACATTAGACGTGGCAACCTCCGAATTGATAGCCATACATCTCAAATTCTCTTCTACCCCTGGGGTCGAAAAGAGTGGAAGGCAGTAGATTTCCACCCAATTAGTCATCATGGGGAATCAATTTAAAATTAAACTAGTTCTGGCCATTCCTGAAGAGAGTGGAAGGCAAGTGATTTTCACCCGATATGTCGTCATGGAGAATCTCTTGAAATTTAATCTAATTCTGGCCATTAAGAAATTTGATGACGTATTACGTTTCATGGGGACATTTTAGAGTATATTAGCAGGATTTAAAAAGCAATTGATATTCTTTGAGACTCTGTTGCCTGATCTGCAATTCAATAGATCATTACTGAAATTTAATTGGGTAATTCAAAATACAATTGATATTTTCTATTAATATCCATAAGAAAATAATATATAGGAGATAAAAATATTTCAAAGAAAAAAAAGTAATTTTTTGTTTCAATATTATTATCATAATTAAAATACCTGTTTTCTTTATACATATGACAGTTGATGGCTCTGGCCATTAAAATGGTAACCATGGGTCTAATAGCCTTCCCATGCCCATCAAAATAATATGTGGCTATTTCGTATAAATTGTCCTGGAATGTATTTCTCCTGAGTGCCTGCAACAATAAAAATTATTATATTTATAAATTAATTTTACAAAAATTGGCGGTTCCATTTAATTCAATTGTAGTACTTGAGTTTATAAATTCTTTAACAAGAAATTCTAAAATATTAAAAATTTTTATACTTATGTTAAATTTTCTATTTTTATGTATTTATTATGTTATAGTAAATGGATTTTTATTATCTTGCTATTAATTGTAACGTTTCCGAATTAAACAAAGATTAAATTGTTTAGTAACTAAAGTGATTGTTCGTTGTGCAAAATATTTCTCGCCAAATAACTTTCATTATGAATATTGAATATTCATGATAAAATCAGTAGCCAAATTTCTCGTCGGATGTACAAAGTATGTTAATTCGTTTTTAAGCCATAATTAATAAAATACCTGATTATTGAATTTTGCCATAGAAGAAACACCGAAAAGATTTATTAAAATTGTATAATTCCTAATAGTCATTCTACGGAAAAATAAGGCGAGGTTCGTAAAAATTTGATATAGCTAAGTCACAACGACAAAAAAACCACCCCTAAAACCCGAAAAACAGGTTTTTGAGGTATTTTTTGTTTCCATTTACTAGTTTTATTTTTTTTGAACCCTTTAGACTTCTAACTAAGATTTGGGATTTGAACCCTTTTATTGTCAATGATTGAGGAACCTTCAGTCCAAATTTGGAGTGGATGCGATCATTTCACCCCCTGGAATAGACAATTTTGGTCCATCTTGTATAGTATTTTTAATTGTTGTACATTTTGTTTATCCTCGCTCTAGCTTTATTGATAGTTGAGGTTAGTAAACTCTATTGTTTTCCTGTCTAATTAAACAGTCATGTGATACTAGGTGAAAGATTTTTCATCTTGAACAATAATTTTGGCAAATTTATATAAAATTACTTCTTACCATTATTTTAAACAGTTTAAATATACAAAGTGATAAAAATCATTGTATATAGAGATATAAAATTATCTATTTAAATTAAATTATCACTAATAACACTAATAATAGGGAAACTTAAGAATATTGTTGAAAGTAAAAAGACCGTGTATACAAATTAGCAAAATGATACTTATTACAAGCATGCACGTATGATTTCAATTAAGCATTCATTTTATTAATTATGTTTTAAACGAGGCATATTACCGTACAAAAACCAATTAACTTTGACTTACGTGAGAAGAAACTATGTGATTAGTATTTGTCTATGTTGTTATTATGTAAAATAGATTTTCTGATAAACATCAATTTTCATTGTAATCTCTTTTAGCAAAACATGGCAATGACACAAATAGTGAAAATGCAAGATCAATAATTATAATTATAAATTTAGTTTGTGTAATTACGTTATTTAATTCCAGTTTAACTCCCATGAACTTTTACACATTTCGTCAAAAAATCCTTTCAAGTATATAATTACAATAATTCTTTCTCATAAGCTATATAAATTAATTTAATTTTGACTAGTGTTTATAAATATAAGAAAAATTAATTGATATAAAGACTCAAAACTTACATTTCTAATATATCCATAGACGTCTCTAAGGTCGTCTTCCAATAGGGCATAGGGATCTACTTGATACTCGGGAAGGGATCCAGGTTGCTGAGTTCGCATTGTGGCAAAGGTACGAGCAGTACCAGGCACTTCCGGTCTTATACAAGGATGCAAACATCCCGATGATATTGAAGTTTGAGCTGCGGCAGCAGCTACAACGTTGTTTAAAGCCTGAGCCTGAAATAAAAATACAAAAAAATTAGCATAATTCAGAAAGCAGCTATTAATAAAAATAGAAAATAAAATTCCATTCCAACAGAAATCTGGTTAAATCTAAAAGTTCATTATTAACTGGTTATTTGTCCTTTTTTGGAATTAGTGCACTATTAGTGCCACGGCAAATAATAATAATAGCCGTCCCTTCCCCGCAGAAGCCATTGGATTTCTGGGGTTCACTCGTAAGGGGGTGAAATGTAAACAAAAAATGTATCATCATCGGTCGAGCTTATATCGGCGCAGCGGTCTGTTATACCCGAATTTAATCCTTTATCGCTTCTAAAGTCGTAGTCTTTCTGGTCGCGAAAGCTGGATTAAGAATTCCAGGAAAATGATATAGATTAAATAATATGTTTGTAATATTTTCTTCAATTTTGGATTATTCATAGATACAGTTTAAAAAATGTATTCATCTACGTTTATTATTGTTATAGTTTCTTTCCTAGGAATCATTTCCAATTTAAAAGTTAAAAGTTATTTTATGGTTGACCAAATGACCGGTGGGATTACGGAACCCCATTGACAAAATTAATCGCTAAGACCAAGTGACCAATACCCCAGACAAACAGAGAAAAAAAAGTTTATGGATTTCAACGACATGTTCAAGTAGGAATTATAATTAAATTATTAATTTTTGCAGGTACCTTTTCTACTTTAAGACGAAATTAATAACATTTTTACAATTAATTATTTATTCTCGTAAGGTATAATACCCGGTATCCACTTATATTTTTCCCTATTTAAACTACCAAAACGGTTCAAGATGCGGTTTTCACTGAAATGTTTTATTTTAGTACAAGTTTTATTTGGATAGATTGAAATTTTTCTATCGCTTTCGATGACGTCACAACAAAAATGGCGGATTTTTGACAATTTTTTATTGACTTTTTTTAATGGAACAGCCAGTATATTTTTTGTATTTTGAAACAACTGACTCTCCTACATTGTCTCGTTTCTTTTAAAAAATTTCATTACATTGAAAAGTAAGTTGGCATGGTGTAATTTAGATATATCAACATTATGAGTTCTTCTCCTTAAAGAAATAATTATATTATTATAAAGGGAAGATTATAGAAACACAAATACACACACATCAATAGAGAAGGTTACAATATAACAAAAATTGCCGTCCAAATGAATAAAAACACCAGCAGAACCCTTTATAAGATTGTATTGTGTGTGTGTGCGTCCGTCCGTCCGTCTGTAGTTGTCGTAAACGGGTTCACCGATTGCTTTCGGGTTTTTTCTATGTGTTTGTTATAACGATCTTTAGCGGCATGTAAATTTTGGTAAGTCTAGGTTGAAAGGGGGAGGGGCAACACCTACAAAACAGTAAAAACACCATACAGAATGGGTTCCATTTCAGTGTCAAGGGGCGTAGGGTTACCAAAAATACATCGGACGATGCCCAAATTCATGACGATGTAAAAAAATACCCAATGGAAGCAGGTCACACCGTTTGTCTGATACTGGAAAAATAAAATATGAAAAAAGGAAAAGGAACGACAAATATCGATCACAATGCAATGAATTTGAACGCCACGTTAAATGGAAAAACAGGAGAAAATAGGGAAAAAAATCAACAGTATCGTTTAATTTTTAGTACAGTTGAAGCTAAATGTAGACCCTGAAAAAAATACCTGATGTATCCTAAGAAGAATTCTTACTATATACCTGTTGTTTACTATTTCCTAATGGACTGAAATAAGTCAAAAACCTCTATTGTTTATAACTAATTATAAATTCAATAATTTATTTTTTACAGTGTCCATGGCACGGATAAAGGATAGTTAGACAATAAATTCATAACAAAAACACAAAGATTAACACCTTAAGAACCATTAAAAATCTAATGTAATCGTTTAGAATCAGTTAAAAGATAATGAAATGAATGATGCTTGAAAATTGCGCAAATTATTGCAGAATTACCTGTTCAGTTTCGCCCACTTTTAATAAGATTTGTTAAACATTACAAATATAAAAGAAATAGACTATAATAGATTAGAATCGACAGAATGTGCCGCAACAAAAAAAAATCCATAGTGAAAATTGATGCTATGAAACGATTTAAATTAGACAAAGATCAAAAACAGGTTGTTGGCATTGTGATCATTTGGCAAATAAAATTAAACAATAATAATAAGAATATTCAAATTTAGTCGGTCAAGTACCTTAGAATGCAAGAAATATGCAAATTTATCAAATTGATTTATTACAGTTATGGTATTAATAATATATAGTAATAAAATACATAATTACATAATTTTCTGGTACAATTTGAATAATTTTGAACGTTGTGACGTTAAAATTGCATTCAATAAATATTATTTGAATTTTTGATTACAGATTGCTAAATTTTGCAAGCAAAACATTGACTTGTCCTTGTAGTAGGTAATTATTAATTTATATACTTTATGGTGTTAATTCGTTTAGGTCAATAATAATATTTGCAATAATTTAAATTTTACCGTTATTATAATTTCAGGATTTATCTATTATCCCTTGAGTTTCAAAAATTATAATGAGTATTTTGTAATAGTAAATTCTAAATAACGTGAGAAGAATACTATTTTAGATGAGTCTAGTGATTTACAGTCCGAGGTCAAATAGAGGGATCAAAGGCCAGCAAATTTATATTTCTCAGTCAAAGGACCATGCACCGCATCAATGGAAAATTGGTTTTCGGTGAATTTGATCGATTTTTTTATACAAGGTGTTTCATTGGGAAAGTGACATACGTTAACTGCAGATAGGGGGCACCTAGGCGATCTCAAAAACCCCATACCTAATGAGTCTAACTACTTTAATAACCAAGATACAGGGTGTTTTATCTATTTTCCATGGTTCATAACTTTCTAACCACACTTTATATGTTCATGATATTTGGGGCATATTATGATTAAAGTGATCAATCGATGAATAAATTTACAATAAAAGAAATCCAGGTCCGGATTAAAAAAAATATTATAAAATTTTCCGACCCGAAAACAATACCCTGTATTACAGATTTTTCTAAAATCGAATCTGTATTTGCAAAGAGCACGAAAAAATGAATTTATTGATATACTTTGCATTTTCGGCAAAATGTTTTTTCTTGTAAAATTTCGAGTTTGATTTCTAAAATGGTGTGAATTGTGAGAGCCCAAGACTGAAACTGAATTTTTTTTAGTACATTGTAAATAACAGGCAATACTAGTATTTTTTAATTAACCTACGGTAAAAATTAAATTTATAATTTTTTGAATGAAACCATTTCCACCTCCCACTCTCTGATAAGCCCCAAACTTGAATCAACCATAGCAATAATTCTTAAGAGGCACGTGACTTTTGTGGTTGTCGGTTAGAGAATTACCCAAGGAAACTGTGTAATAAATTGGATGTAAAATTTGGATTTTTAGTATTTTCCGGTTAATGTTAAGTAATCCTACCCTCAGTCCAATTTTCTCTGCTCAGAACAGGGTGGAGCGCCATAAAACATAATTATTTATTTTTGAACGAGAACTCGTTTAATATAACAACTAAAAATATGCGATTTTCTTCATGATATTTAAAATATTTCTCAGAAGAGCGCGTCTGTGTACTTTTTTCAAATTTATCTAGAGAAAAAAGTTGACAGTCATATCACTTTTACTAAAAATAATTTAAAAAAAGTGCTACAGCTTCCTATACTTAATGTTAACTGGGCGCCCGTCCAAAAAAGATTTCAGGCAAGTTAACATATGGCATTGGCGCTTCTTAACTCCTCTATTTTAGACGAGTGCAACACCTTCTACCGAAAGTTCACATCTAGGAGAAGAGATAAGGATACAGATTGAAGATTAACGTTAAAAATATAATAGAATAATGCAACAATAATTTTATCGTGTTTATCTTCCTGAGTACAAGATACCAAATTATTTAAAACAATTAAACGTTACAAAATTTAATAACCTTAATAAAAAAAAAATAAAGTTAATGACCATTTAATTAATTTTATAACATGATGATGATTTTTTTATGAGATACTTTCGCTTGTATAGTTGTATACAGTTAAAAAAATTTCGTAATATTATTTGTGAAAAAATATTAGAAGTCTGTTTTCGAATATATTGTGTTAGTGAAGAAATTTCTTGTTTTTAAATTTATTATTAAATAATCTATTCGTCCATGAAAAAATACGTAAACTAGTCAAGGTAAATTGAATTTTTTTAATTTGATAGTAACATACATATTTTAAATTACTCAAGAACATTTATATACAAATTCGAATTTTTACTGTAATAAATAGAAATGCAACAAATTTTTGGTTGGATAAAAAATACAACTTCAAAAGGTACAGGAAATTTTAATTCCACATCTGTGTTGCATCTTTAAAGCTTGCATAGCACTGCGATACACACCCAAGTCTTGGCAGATGGTAAAAGTCACAAGATGGGGAAAACATGTGATATGATACCTAAAGCCTTCAGACCAATCAGTCTATCATCTTTTTTGTTAAAAACACTGGAACGATTAATTGATAGATACATAGACGAGATACTAAAGGAGAACCCTTTCAGTGCACGTCAATACGCATACCAACCAGAAAAGTCAACAGAACTAGCCCTGGACGATCTTAATAGGCTACTGTCAAAATCTGTCAAAATTCATAGAAGATAAGGGTATGGCAATAGCTACATTCATTGACATCGAAGGAGCCTTTAACAATGCATCATTAACCTTCAGGACTGATGCCTTATCAAGACACGAAGTACCAACCGCTCTATGCCAGTCTATAAAATGGGATAATAATATCCATCACCACTACTATGGGCAATACTAGTTGATGACTTATTGCTAAGGATAACATCCAAAGGCATTTATTCCTTTCTAAAATACGCTGATGATATAGCAATCGTAGTCAGAGGAAGATCAGCTAAGATTATGTCATAACGTTTACAAGACGCTCTAGATATTGTTGACAAATAATGTAAAACGAAATAACTATAAGTGAACTCTCACTAAACCACAGTTGCCAACTTTACAAAGAAAAAGAAACTGTTAGTAGTTGGAATTCGATTTGATCAAGAGGTAAAATATCTAGGAGATATTGACCCTACGGTTCGGTGGTATGGTGGCCGAAGACACAACAGACTGGAGCTATCCAAGGACTCAGTGAAATACAAAGGCAAGCATGTATGTATATCACAGGAGCGATGATGACAACTCCAACGATACCATTAGAGATAGTTAAAATTGGCATTAAAATAGACACGTATTAGCCCATTCATTGATAACCGATGAAAAATCTCAACTAAAATGGCTGAGAAAATGGAAGCTCAGAAAAAATACTTATCAACTGCAAAAAGAAGAAGTTTTGTTTGCATATCTAATCCTTTTTTATATATCAAAGAAAAAATGTTTCTACCAACGAATTAATTATTTACTGTCGCCTGTCTTCCAACTATTGATATATTATTTAATCAATTTATCGATTAATATAAAATGTTTTAACCACACCTTCTTTAAGACGTTTCGCAACCATCTGTATCTGGTAATAATCAGAGCAAATGTTGTACATACCTCGGAATTAAATAATTGTAAATTTTAATAACCAACCTTGGTCTTGTATATTTATTTACACTAGCGATTGGCTTACCCTAGTACGAGATAATGAAGTGAAGTTTTGACGATTTAACACGTCCCTGGTATGCTGTTCAAACTTGATGGTTGTAAAAATGCAATTAAGGCAACTCTTTTCTATCATTATCGCTTTCGGGTTCATCTTGTACGTGATTAATAATTATTTTTCTACGATTTCACCAATATTATTAACGTAGAAGCGTATAACAATAAAATTATTATTAGCAAGCTATTAATTCTTCGAGTTATTTGTATTTCACCTAACACTTAACAATTGAATCCATTAGTGATGGTTATTCTTTGTTTTATGTAATTTTATGATGGGGTTTAAAAACTGCAAACAGTGGTTTTTATGTTCAATAAAGATTTAATGGTCGAGCATAACTAGACTCAAAACAATTAAATTTGACATACGACTAAGCCGGCTGAATAATAAGAAAGCAAAAAGATAGAAATGTATTTATTTTATTATACATTTTATCTTGGAAACCGGAACTATCGGTTAATACGAACTGGAACTTTTATTACGGTAAAACATTCTAATGATTTTCTTTCTATCTCAATAATGATATACTTATAACGGTCGATTGTTCTACCTGTCGATTGTTCTATCGGCCGATTGTTCTGTCGGTCGAATGCTTGTTGATAGATTGTCCAGTTCTCAATATTTACACCAGATATTTTTTATCCTTGTGTAATTTTTTTATTTTTAATAATAAACTTCACAAGGATATGTATAAAATAACTTGGAAATTTAGGTAATGAACTACACAGGGTGATATTTAAATAATTAACTGCCCTCTAGCGTTTAAAATTAATATACTGATTACTAGCAAAATACATTTGTGTGTATTAATATTGTATATAAATAAATGAAATTGGGACTAATTGTTATTGCAAATTTCCACTTCCTATTTTTCTATATAAAGAATAAAAAATACATTCAGCAAGCGTCCGCACCCACATGTTTTATCAATCTATTTGCGGATGGATCAAAGCTGAAATATATGTGTTTTTTTCTGCAGTAAACACCTCTGGATATATATTTCCATCTTAGAGAAATAGCCAGAAATCAGAACCACCGTTAACTAGACCATGTTGAGATAGCGAAAAACCATTTGCAAACCATCATTCTGGAATACTATTTCAGAGACACCATAAATACTTTAAGGAAATCTTTCTAAAAAGGATAAGAACGACGCTCATAAAAAAAATGACTTGAATCGTTTTTATGGGTCGTCAATCCAATTGAAATCAATCAGAACTATTAAAGTAAGAAAGTCTACAAATATTGATAACGATGTGCTTAATGTTTCGTATTTTATTTATCAACAGTTGAAATATCAAAGAAATTACGCCAGGTGTCCTATCTTACTATACCTAATCTTTGACTTGGGTTTCTGGATTTATCTTAATATTTAACCATCGATTCTGGAGTCATTTTTCATTAAATTGGAATCATTTAGGGGATTTACCAAACCCAAGTTTTCAGTTTTTTCAGAAAGACTTGTTCAACAAGTTTAAATATAATTAACAGTGAGAAGATGGGTCTATATTATTTAAAATCACTAAATGACTAACTTGTTTCATAAATCTGGAACTTTCCACCTCGCTGGAAAATATTTCAGTCAAAATGCTGCATTTAAAAGGTTAGTTAGCATAACTATGCCTTTCTAACCTATTAATAATTATTTATTCAATGACTCAATCTTCATCTATCTGGTTTGACATAAATGAGGCAAACATATCAGATTTTTGCTGATTGTATCTGGTCTTTTTCTGATGTATTGTAATATCTGTATATTGTTGCCATGTACGTCTAGTAGCTCTTTTCTCTCTTATTAATTTTGTGATTCAATAATCAATGAAAACAAGTAATGAATGTAGACCCATTATACGAAATGTGTAATTTTTGTTCTGCATTCAAAATATGCCGATTAGTATTAATGTTTTTATTTATAAAAGAAGACCTTTAACATTGACAATATTTAGGTAAAAAAAATCAAAAAGTCAACATGAAGGAAGTATGTTTTACATGAAAATATATTGGTATACAAAAATAGGTATTTTGGACTAATACATCGGCGGGAAATTAAAAAATACACGTAGTTATGAATTATTTTTGAAACGGTTAAAATGAGTTCAAAATTATTGTTCGAAACACAGTCTCAAACGACTAATTTCATCCCTATATTCTCTGGTTTGTGCTGAGTTATCGGCGCAGGCCGATTACCCTTGCACCCGCGTGCACCCCGGCTCGAGCCATGGGTACTTCGGGGTGGTACATTCCTTTCTTGTGCGTGTGTGTGAAATGACCTGAACGAGGCACCGACCGGTTCATCATTGTTCCAACATTTTGTTAAATCCACTTCCTATATATAATTTCCTGCATTATGTCTTTCCTACATCTTCCTTATTTACATTTCAATAAGTTAAAAGGTGGTCTTTTAGTGTGTGCAGTGTAACTTGGATTGAGATCCGTAAGTACGTTATTTAGTGCTTTTTACTTAAAAGGAGAGCGGTTGCCAGCTTTTACCCAAGATTATATTGTGAGCGTTGTATTTTGAGAATAAAGTTTGTTCTAAGTAAATTATCGACCATTCCTATGTCTATACGTCCGCTAATCGAAGGAAGAAAAGATATCCTACACATGTTTGGGTTCGAGAGACAACCCTTGGCCCAAACAATTATTTATGGAAAAATAGACTAACAATTGTCTAGACATAACGTATGTGTATAAATTGTTTTAAGATTTTTAATCTATATGTATGCTAAATATAAATAATGTATGAAACGCCCAGTAAACCAAAGAACACAATACAAACAAGATATTATGTTAATACAAAGCTACCTGTTTCCATTCATACAATGCGTTTTAATACTACTGTGAGAATGTTTAATTACTTCCTGATCATTGTAAATAATAAATTTGAATTCGAACTTGAAATTATTTCTTTAAAATATATCTATTTGTGTAAAAAAATAATCCCTTATTGATTTTCGAAAGATATGAGACACAAATTAAAAAGTTCAATGTAGAATTTAAGAATCAAAACGGGATTGTTTTAACGAGATAACTAATTAATAAACTAGTAGAAATAACAGATAAAAAAAAAAACAAAATATGTTCGTTTATCATGAATTCAACTTATTATAAAAAAATACTTGACAAATCATAATGAAAATAGAGCAAAATGTTACAGTAGTAGAATATGTAGTAAAAGAGAAAAAAGGTATAATAGGTGGAAGCGGGTACTGTTAAGGTGTTTATTATTAAATATTAAAGTAAAATTTTCCACATTTATTCAAATTAATAAATCTTTAAACTGTAATCAAGTATATTGATATTCCAACTTTAATAACGTACTTATATTGTTTCAAATGGAACTGAACTATAAGTAAATTAGCGGTAAATGAACTTGTGGAGAATGCATGTTAAGATTTCGGTCAAGGTTTACCAGATCGGCTGAAACATATATATATAAGATTTTTAAGAAGTTAATAATATGTTATTATTGATCATTAAATCATCATATATTCATTACTGCTTATAATTACTATTTGTGGATAAAACAAAAAAGGGATAGATAGGTAAATGTCGTGTTATAAGTGTTTTATTTAAACAACCCTTTTTAAGTAAACGAAATGATGTTCCACTTTTATCATTATATTGCTATTTACTTTTTTTTGTTATAATAATACGGTTATTTTTCTTAGTTTTTTATGAAGGAGATTTAAATAAACTTGTATCTCATTTTCTACTTTTGTATTTTAAAAACAATGAAAATAATTTTGAAATATTTCAACATTTGCACTCTTACCAAAATTTAAAAAAAAAATGTCATCAAATTACAAATATTTCACTGCTTCCGGTAATAAACTTTCATTTTTTATTTTAAGTTGAACGTTATGAATGTCGGTATACAATATTAGAGTTTCACTTTTTATTGGTTTTACGCAGCAAAATGTTTAATTCAATAATCATTATTCATTATTTATTTATTCGCATCTCTAGAGTTGGAATTTCTTATGTTAAGAAAAAAGAGATTATATTTCATATGGTCGTGATTAGATGAATTAAACATTAATCGAAACAATGTTAATGTACCATGAAATAAACAAGAATAGTTAGAACGTGTTATTGAACTGAAAGTTATATTTTGCCAGCTTTAGATTAAATATAGGGGAAATTAGGGTACTTTTACCCTTAAAAGACACATCATTTAAATGCGATCCAAATCAAAGTTAAAAACTATTTAAAATAGACAATTAAAGTTAATGAATGAATATATATAAATGTATCTCAAAAAAATAAAAGTACAGTTAGTCCAATGGTACATAAAATCGATACATTATTTAAGATCGAAATTGCCATTTTAAACTTCACATTTGATGATTTATATAGGGTGATTCATTGGAAAAGGTAAATACGTTATAGAGGTCACCTAGCTGACTCTAAAAAACCCATATTATGGGTCTTACGCCCTTTGTATCCGAGATACATATGAATTTTGACCATTTCTTTTCTTGCTCATAATTTACAAACCACCCTGTAGTTTTTTTTTATTTTTGGTATACATATTCCCCATATCCCGTGGGATATAACGAAGTATCAAAAATATTGATAATCCAGGTCCGACTTTACGAAAAATTCCTAATTCTTACATCCTCCAAATAACACCCTGTATAGTTGATTTTTTGCGCAAAAAACTGAATTTAATCGCGTGGTTGTATTTTTTGGGCAGACGACTTTACTCTGAAAATTTTAATTTCATATTTAGTTTGTTTAGGATTTTGCAGTGAAGAAATAAAATTTATTGCGTTTTTTATTCATAAATAGGGAACCACCCTGTATAATAATTTTTTATTTTATATACGGGTTCTTGCTTTTTAGTGGGATATATCGTTGCAGTAAAAAAATGATAATGCAGGTCCGGCTTTACGAAAGATATGCTTATTTAATTTGAAATTAAATTTAAAAACAAGAAGACAATTCCCGAGTTCCGTTTTTGTGCACTGTGTAAATTTAGATAGGAATTTAAAAAAAATTATCTACAGGGTGTTGTACGAATGATTGACAAATAAGTAAATCTTTCGTAAAGCCGGACCTGCATTATCATTTTTTTACTGCATCGATATATCCCACTAAAAAGTAAGAACCCGTATATGAAATAAAAAATTATTATACAGGGTGGTTCTATAGTTATGAAGAAAAAACGCAATAAATTTCATTTCTTTACTGCAAAATCCTAAAAAAAAAACTAAATAAGAAATTAAAATTTTTATAGTAGTCGTCTGTCCAAAAAATACAACTACACGATTAAATTCAGTTTTTTGGGCTTTTTTCAAATATGGCGATTAAATTAAAAAACTCAACTATACAGGGTGTTATTTGGAGGAATTAAGAATTGTGAATTTTTCGTAAAGGCAGACTTGGATTATCAATATTTTTGATACATCGTTATATCCCACTGGATATAAGGAACATATACCAAACATAAAAAAATCTACAGGGTGGTTCATAAGTTATGAGTAAGAAAAGAAATTGTCAAAATTCACCCCTATCCACAGTTAACGTTACCTTTACCAATGAATCACCCTGTATAATAAAATCAAAAATATAAATGGAAAAATATGTAAATTATCATTGGTATTATTAATTTCTTAGAAAATTTTAATCTTAATAAATCTAATCTAATTAATTAAAATAAAAGGAAAATTAATTAATTAATAAAAAATATGCATAGTTATTTAAAATAACAAAAAATATATATTGGATATATTTTTACCCCAATCTTTCCCATAGACTTTCACGTAACAATTAGTGGATAATTATTAACGATTAAAAATTAATATTCTTAAAAGAAATCAAATAATTTTATTATAAATGAAATATAAATAATAAATCTCCAAATTGGACTTGAATTTTATAAGAGTTCTAACAATTCGCCTGATTTTGAGTGTCCATTTAGAGTAATACTAGACAGCATCAAGAAGTAAATGAAGAGGTAGACCGCCTGGCTGGTAAAAGAGTATAAAAACATCTATTTGGACCACAACCCATATCAGATATTTCCTACCAATATGTAAAGGGTATGCTGCAGAAAGAATTTAAGGATAAACACAGAGAATACTGGATGGAACTTCCGGAACTAAAGCACTCTTAGAAGGCATGAATAAGAGCAGAGACAATCTGCTGTTATGCCCAAATAGCTAAAAACTACACAAGGTGTCCTGACAGGATTCTGTGGGCTTAGAAAACACCTGAATCTCATAGAGGTATCGGAATATTCCCTATGCAGGAAATGTAAGGAAGAGAACGAAAGTTCTCTTATCAATGCCAGAACCTGAGCATGAAAGGGAAATGGTATTTTCGGGTACAATATCCTGAACCAAAACAAATATCCAAAGCTAATATTAGAACTATTCTAGATTTGTTCAAGAGTACTGGTCTGATGTGAAAACTGGTGGGGCACAATAGGTCTAGAGCCCCAGTGAAGGTGGGATTCAACTAGATAGACAGCATCAAGGATTAGTGTGAAAGAATTGGATAGACAGATACAGATATCAAAGAAACAGAGGTCGTCATGGTTTCTACTGATGCCTTAGTGACCAGAACGGTGGACTTTACTAATCCATACTGGGCTGAAGTCCTGGGTATTCGCTGCAATGTATAAACTCACCTACTTAGATAAATAAATAATAATCACCAAATGAAAAATAACTGTCTTTATATTTCAATACCAAGCGTATACAGATAACCCGACGGGGAAGGAGAAAAAGGTGTGTAAACGTGTTATTGAGCCAAACCAAAAGAAAATCTGCGGTCGTAAAAAATGCGTGCTAACAAACAATGATCAGAACGCGGTGAATTTGCAAGCGGTGATATAGGTTATTATGATGAATAATGATGAAACAGATCGTGCAGATGTGAAGCGCGAGTAAAATGTACACGGTGATTCTACGTCGCCGAACAAAGACTATTTCGGATTGAATATTCCTTTAAACGGTTTTTCCCGGATATGTTTCTCCCTGTATAAGGTGCAAATTTATTTGGAGTTGATTTCTCATAGCAGCTAATAATCAAAATTTAGATTGCTTTTTTACGGTACAAATCTATTAGGAGGTGATTTCTCACAGCTACCGATTATTATAATTAAAGTAACTTCGTTACAAGTAATGGATTAACACGATGTTTTTTGAAAGCTCAACTTTCCTGTATACAGTATAATATGAAGAAGACACTTTGCATATAATATCAATATAACTTTCCCATTCTAAATTGTTTCACAACCTTATACCAAAAAATTTAACCTTTGACAATATTTTTAATTAGATGTGATTCATAGAAGAGTAATTTAGTTTCGGTTAGCATGTAAATTAATATATAATCAGAATCAAAATGATCGAATATCAGTATAAATTACGATTACATTATCGATTATTACGTCCATCGTAATCAACAAATAATGTCTCGGTAGATGTTTATACATGCAACAAACGAATCTTGAGGTGGTACTTTTTAACCCACATTTCCAGCCACGATGGAATGTGAAAGTGAACTCACCAACGGCAGCCGCTCTCTAAGGAAGAACTGAACCTGATCACCGCCACCGTTTGTGCTTCGTAACTTTGTAATACCGGCTTAGTGCCGGTTTAATATCAGTTCTGCCAACCGTTCTTTGCTAATAAATCAGCTGCTGAAAATTACTATCATTTCAACGGTTAATGTGATGCAATTAGTTTTAACGGATTAAGTGCATAATTCACTTATACGTGGGATTAGCTTAATACACGTTATAGCAATGTTACTATCTAAAATATTATTATATTATTAGTTTAAAAACTAGGATTATTAATATATAAAATTTATAATACGGGATATAACTGAAATTTCTACAAATATTTGAACTGCGAAGTCTATTTGATATCCATAACCGATATTTTTCATTTTTTGTGATAAATTCTGATCAAAAACCCTATTTTCACCGTCACCGAAGATTCTGTACCTAGCGCCGAGACGCCGACGCCTATAATTTCGACAAACAGTTTTGTTTTACATTTTCAAAACTCAGATTATTCTCACAAATTAAACTGCGAACACCATCAACCGAAGCTACGACATTCGACGTCATTCAACGTCGCTACGCTCCTTTGGCGTCTACCCATTTTTACAGCTCTCATATAGTAAACGACAATTTCTTCACTTCGTTTGGATTTATTTTGTCTTCTCAACAATAAATTAGAATAAGTATTTTCATATTTTAATTCTCCAACTTTTTATAGTCTCTGAGCCAAAGGTTAAATACGTATCGACTGAAACAGCTTATAAAATTTCCATCTTTCATGTGTTCACCAGGAGTTGACGCTTATCAGTTAATTGTACCATCCTAAATAACAACATTTTTCATAAAATTTTCTAACTATATTGTCTGATGACATTTATGGTATCTACAGTTATTAAGAACTTTTTGTACATATTCATTGGTAAATGTCCCAGTAGTGGGTATTCGTTTTATGGGGCTTTTATAAGCTCCAAAAAAGCTATTTACAATTTATTTCTAATTTATTTATTGTCAGCACAATTGGTTAATTTATAATTAATATATTTTATGCCAAATGGTGCCATCATTTTTCAGTAAGAGCGCAACAGTAATATTTCATAATGAATGAATATTTTCTTGATATTTATGTATTTTGATTTATGTTCACCAGACTCTAAAATAATTTCCGAGGTTATTACAATTATTAATAACAATGCTATTATTATGGCGTATGTAAACTGGGCCACTCTTACCTGTAAAATAATTTTATTTGATGGTTTGAGGATTATTTCACCCCTGTGGCATGTTCAACTCGATCCCTAACTACCTGTAGTATTTTAATCATTAGACTTTGAAAACAAAAACATTTGTTTTACTTAAAAGAAAGGGTTCTTTGAAAAATGTAACCACCTGAATTTAGATTTTTCACCAAAAAAAATTGTCATAGATTTTGAAAGAAGTATACATAATGCGATTATATTGATTGGGAAAAAATACAAATAGTAGGATGGAAATTTCATGTGGGTCAGGTTTGGCTCCGAAAAATCCAACAATTTGGTCTAATAGTACAACTTTGTAAGCACAATTCAGAAATGGGCATTTTTTTTAAATAATTTTTTGCGTTACCTTATTTAAAATCAGAAGAAGTTGAAAAACTATTTTGTTCATATTTATATGAAAATATGCCAGATCATGAACAAATAAGAAAATGTTGTGATTATATTGTGGAAAATATGTTGAATAAATAACAAGGGTAACTAATTTCTCGCAAATAGTAAAACTTTAACAGCATGGGGGTGAGAAGTCACGATACATTTCAATTTTTATGAATTTTTAGCCTAAAAAATTGTCCAATAATTACCATTTTTTCTCCAATTGCTAAATTTATTGTTTTAAATTTTGTCAAAGTAAATTTCAATCATCTTTTTTGCTAAAAATTGTCCAATTACTTTAATTCATCCTTTCTGGTGTTCAAAAATAATTTTTATCAATTTTAAGACTAAAAAATTGTCCAGTAGTTACTATTTTTTGTCCAATTGTTAAATTTATTGATTTTATTGTTGTCAAAGTAAATTTCTATAATTTTTTTTACTAAAAATTGTCCAATTATCTTAATTTCTCGCTTCACGTGTTTCCAAATAATTTTTATGAATTTTTAGACTAAAAAATTGTCCAAGAATTAACAAATCAATTTTCAAAAATTGCGATGGAGTGAAGTATTGGAATATATAATATATAATTCTGTATGTGTGTGCATGTGTATGTGTATATTTCAAATCTAACTTCAGATTCTTACGCACCTAATATAATATATAATAATAATACTCGCCCTACATTTCACCCTCTTACGAGTAAATCCCAGAAAGCCAATGGCTTGTGCGGGGAAGGGATGGCTATTATTATTATTTGCCGTGGAGCTCCGGGGCGACTTACTGAGGATTGATGGTGCTATTTGGCTATAGGTGTAGGAAAACCGGGAAAACCTCACCACCATCATCGGCCCAGTGACACAGGGGGATTGAAAATATAGGCTCTGCATTAGACATTAATTAAATGAATATTCAATGCGGTTTAGCTATTCGAGCCAAGCATCCACACACTGAAACTTTTAAATTAAAATTTCACTGCCAGATACGAGGCACGAACCCACGTTTGCTCTAGCGTATAAACAGTCATAAATGAATTTGACCGATAGCCAACGATCTGTGCCACTGAGACCGATCATCACTGATACTGACTTACTACACCTATTGATTATTAAATTAATAAAAAAAAACTTACGACAGACAGACATACAGATGTTTTTTTACTGAACTTATAGTATGGTATCCCATTTAAGATGAGCATTAGTATTTTTATATTTAATGTTCGAGTTACAGCAACTGTAGAATTAATCACAAGTATCGTAAATGCGCTGTATACCACGACTATGAGGTAAAAGGGATAAAAAGGGCTTACTGATGTTTATGGTTATATTATATATTACAGTTTAGTATTTCTAAAAAGTCTTCTCCAATAATAAATTTTTATAATTTATCTTCTATTTGTTAAATCATTCTTCTGAAGTATGTACGGAACGGAGTTCCTCTCAAATCAATTAATAGTTCTAATAGTTCTAAGTGTGATGATTAATCGCATCGAAGTTCTACAAATGGAATTTTGTTACCTTTATTTATATTAATTTTATTTAGTATCCTGATTTTTAGAGCTTTGTCAAAACACAACTGGTGAAAGGGTACTAAAGAAAGATAGCATTAATGCAAATGTAGTAGTTTATATTTAGAAGTCAAAAAATAACTATAAGTTGGAAAAATTTCAAGATAATCGTTAAAGCCATTCTCGAGATCGTTGGCTAATACACACACAAAACTAAATTAATAGTTCTAGAATATTTTATGACATATTTTGTAATCTTTTGTGCCAGCCACTGTGGTGTGCTGTCGGTTTTCTACTATTTTTCGTGCCTTGTTATTTTCTTAATCAATTAGAGCGTGATAGTTGATGGGTCTGAAACCATCAGATTACTAAATAATAGATATTGTTCAAATGCACTGATGGAAGAGGAGTGAATCAATCTATAATCAACACAAATAGTGTTACATGTTTATTAATAAATCCTAATAATAATAATAATAAAATAAAAACAAATATTATTTCCATTTCCATTAAACCATTATTTCTTTGTATTTTTATTGTTTTGAAATTGTTAACATTCGGAATTAACAGATCTAGTAACCTCATTACCAAGGGTAAACTGCTACTGGTTCCAGCCAAAGTGTGAATTTTAGCAACAGAATATTGGAATAAAAAATTAAATATTTGATTGACCCGATTTTGTATGTCAATTGACCAATACATCAATAAAAATATTAATCAAATCAATTCAATATATTTATGGGTATGAGTTTCACTTAATAATATATAAACGCAACTCGTTTGTTCCGGCAAACCAAAAGTCGAAAGGTTTCACAATTTAATTAGCAAAATGCAACAATTGCAAAGCGGAGCTATTTAAAAGTTTGACCTCATATTCGAAACTATGACAAGAAGTCTAACAAAACTAATTAATAAAAAAATGTCTTCACTTTTGATATTCATGTTTGGCATTGGCACAAATTTTGATTATTGTAACTACTTTTTAAATGAGTCAAAAGGCGATGATAAAAAAAATGTGAATAGGTATGAACGTTGATTATATTCCATTATGAATTTATAATATACGAAAAATTATATTCCCATGTGCAAAATATAATTTGTTCCGCACAACATGGTTTTAGCAAAGGTAAATCTATAGACACAAATCTATTAATTTTCACTAATCATGTTAATAAAGCCATAGTTAACAGAGGACAAATTGACGTAATATATACCGATTTCGCTAAAGCCTTTGACAAAGTTAACCCTGACCTTCTTTTATGTAAATTAAAAAAAATTGGGTTAAGTGAATCGTTGTTAAAATTATTCACATCCTATCTACAGAATCGATGGCAATTTGTCTATTATAAAGGATAAACGTCACAGCTTTTCTTAGCGAGGTCAGGTATACCACAAGGCCAAAAATTTGGGCCCTCTCTTGTTTTTTGCTTTTCGTTAACGACCTCCCTCAAATTATCTCTCGTCAAACTGTCTGATTAATGCAGATGATTTAAAAATTTATAAAGAAATGAAAACCGTTAATGATTACTTTCAGTTACAATATGATATTGATCAAGTTTATAAATTGTCATTAATAAATAAACTACATTTTAACATTAACAAATGTATCGTAATGACATACAGTCGTCAAAAATCGCCCAATAATTTCTTGTATTCTATGAGTACTGCTATCTTACAAAGGGTGGACCACAAAGTAGACCATTGCATTACATTTAGCAGTAATTTAAAATTTAATAAGCACATTCAGAAGGTTCTTGTTAATTCATATAAAATGTGTGGATTCATAAAACGACCAAACATACATCTTTTCTAACATTACAACAATGGACTTATCCAGTAGGAACGAACTTATTGGTTCTATATTAATGAATGAATAGCTTAAAGAACCTACATTAGTTGCTTATGTTGATTTTCATCGTTCATATAATATTCATTATTTAATAAAAATCAATAAAAAGTAATTAATATATTTTGAAAGTGGCGCTGCTTCTTGACCAATAATTAACGTTTTACTTTCTACAGCATTGCCAAGATTCTAGCTTTTTTCGTTTGAAGAAAAATTTTACATACTTCTTTCCTTCTTTTAATCATTACAAATGAGAAAACTATTTTTAGGGATTTTAATATTTTTTAAGGATTATTTTAGTATCTTTAAGAATTGTTTAAGATTTTTAATTAATTTTGAGTCTTTAAGTATTTTTAGGGGTTTTTAGGGATTTTTAAGGAATGTTTTAAAAATTTTAAGGGATTTTTAAAGATTTTTAAGGATTTTGAAGGATTTTAAAGTATTTCAGAGAAAGTATAATTTTTAATCCAGAAAGAGTTGATTGAACTCAGATACCTAATTGAGATAATTAGAATTTGTTATTTTATGTGCAGTTATGTTATTGTTGGTGTCGTTACATATTTCTTGTTTCTCCTTTATTGTACTATATTTTTCTCCAATGTACTATAATAATTTAAGCTTCCAATACAGTTGGCAACGTTGTACACAATACACAACGCAAATGTAAGCACAGACTCGAATTGAGATTTCTGTGTCAAGTTGGAAATATTGCGTAATTTAAGCAGCGCTCAAACTGGTTGATCAAAAATTTTTGTTACCTAATACTTAACTTTTATAGGTATAATCGTTACATCTGATCCAAGTTACAGAATTTAATTCTGCAAATTAGAAAATCAAACATTGGATGTTTACTGGATTTTCTCGTTATTTAAATTATTAATTTTTTTAATCTAAAAGAGAAACTGTGTCTGCTTATACTTTATGAAAATTTATTGGAATATTTTGTTTTTATTATTATTTAGATTAGTAAACAATAACTTGATCAGACTTATATTATTTACAGAACTACAGAAACTAAGCCTAAGAAATAGATTAATGTAGGTATTAACATTTATCGAAAAGCCATCAAAAAAGTTAATAAAATTAATTATTCAGATTGTTGGTTTCTTAAATGATAAATAAAAATATGACTATAAATAATTAGGTAGTTAGAATAGTTTTAATCTCTTTGCTTGTGCCGAATAGATCTTTTATGGTCATTAATTCTTTTGACAAATATTCCATCCGTTTTGGCTTATGTTACAATGCAATAAAACAATAAATTTAACGTTCTTTCAATTTTTGTTTTTTACGACTTTTTAATAACACTGCTAATGATTGGCACATCATTCAAATAGTAACTTTACAAGTTCTATTTATATTTCCACGTGTATACTATACTGTGAATATAAACCTAAAAAAAGAACAGTGCACGAGCGAAAATTTTTTCAATATGGTTTATCTAAGTTGAAAATCATAAAACTATATTTAAAAAAGAATCACTCAGTATGAAAATTTTTTACAAATTTTGAAAATCTATTGATAGTAAAATTGGTAGTATCCAAATTGTATCCCAATAAACTCTCAAATGACCATTCCAATTGCAACCGCATTCTCAAAAGGAATTGAAATTAAAATATAGACAATTAAAATTACAAAAAAAAATTTATATTTTAACCCTTTCACTATACCGGGTGTCCCAGATTTTTTTGTTCTAGGTTCTTTGATGACATAAAATTCTGAAAAAAAATCTGAATATTGTATACCTTAAAGCCTGAAAGGTGTACATTTCATCCCTTAGGAACGACCCTTAACTCGTATTTTTTAAATGTTACCCCTATATTTTCAGTCTCTTCGAATTTAACATTGTAATTGTTATAACCAAAATAAAAAAAATTTTAATTTTTTTGTCCTCTTGTTTTATCGAAAACGGTAAAACAAATGAAAAAAGTAAATAATACATCTGAAAGGGATCAAAAAGTATATTTTGTGTGAAATATTGCATAATTTTAAAATAATACTTGTAGAAATTATACAAAATTATAAAAAGTTACCAAAAATTCTTAGAAAAAATGAAATTTTTTTTAATTTTTGTAAACTAAAATTTTATCAATGTATTTTGATGCAGAAAAACTAAAATAATCGATTAAACAATTACTTTACTATGAGTGTTCGGAAAGTTGGGTGGGATTACCCCCTCATTTTTTATTTACTGGGTAGTTTTAGTCACTGAAATACTAGAATTCTAAAGAGTTCTGTAAAATGCTTTCTGAAATTTCATATTTTGACTCATTTGATTCCATTTGTAGCATTTTTAAATATTGCAGTCACTTTGGGGTGGTTTTCGTAACAGCACCCCAGAGTTCTGGGTTGAAAAGTAATTTTCAGCGGTAAAATACAAAGTGTTTTAGAGGGTGCTATAACATTTTTTGCAAAATTCTATGTTTAATTTTTTTTTATTCAATTCTAGCCATTTTTGGAGTTATGAGACACTTGGGGGTGGATTTCTTAAGAGCACCCAAGAGTTCTAGGCCGGAAGTGAGTTTTTAATGCTACAATACTGAGAGTTCTGTGGGGTGGTGCAACATTCTTTACAACATTTCGTCTATTATTGCATTTGTTTAATTTTGGCAATTTTTATACTTTTTAGGCACTTTGAGGGTGGTATTCTTAATAGCAGCGCCCCAGAATTATACATCAGAAAAGAGTTTTTAATACTATAATACTAAGAGTTCTGTGGGGTGCTGCAACATTTCGTATTCTATTTTTATAAATCTTTAACCTCTTTATCTTGAAGAGAGTGGTCACCTACTCCTCTCTTACCCGAAAGAAGTGCGCCATGAAATTAGGACAAAAAATTTTGTTTTCTAATTTGCAAAAATTCGCAAAACTTGAACTATTCATTTCCAAGATATTCAACAAGCTAGAACTTTTTTTCCTCACAAAAGGGGTGCGGCATTAGAACCTCAAAATTTGATTTTTCAAAACTTCGCAAAATAATTGCGGAACTCTATCGAGAACTCTAGAATTCTTCGAGACGAATCCAGAACTCTGAAAAATCAAAGGGTTCCGGCAATTGGGGTACCAACTTCCGGACGGTTTTAAGGTTTTGTTATTTTAAAAATAAAACGTGCACAATCAGGTTCACATAAAAAAATCAGATACAAAAAACTTGAGATTAGTACCCAAGTAGGTAAACTAATCTACGAATTTGACTTAAATGTTAAATTAAATTGCAACTATAAATAATGTATAAAAAATATTTTGAAAAAAGGGATAATTTATACTATGTATAAAGCATCAATAAGATACTTGAACATATTTATATATTTATATATAATTATGAATAATTTTTGAAATATATTAGAAAAATATTAAAACTGCTTTAATTAAAATAATTTCCTTACACCATGTATAATTTTATTTGAGCGGTATTTACTTGGGTTATTAAAACAGAAAAAATTAACTTGAAAATCTTGTTGTAAGTAATTGAGATGAAGTGAAAGTTCAAATTAACACGCCTAAGCCACGATGCATTCAAAGCGCTATTTATAAATATAATTATTCCTAAATTAATAAATTTCAAAATTTTTATTAAATCATTTGAATTTTTCAGTAATTTTAAAATGATACAAATGAACAAATTATTTACTCAAATCGGACACTAACTAACAAAAAATCTTTAATGGGAGGTTAACTTTTTAGATTGTAATTTTAATATATAAATGATCTTATTTAAACAATAGTAAAAATAAATTGTAATGTCCTCAATTAGGATAAACATAATTTTACCTTGATGCTTACTCAACGAAATTACATTATTATAAAAATAAATATGTTACTTTAAACAATAAAATGACACTTCGAAAACAAATCCTGATCAAGTTAATTTAGCATCATTTATGTATACACATTAACCTTAACCCATTTTTTTATAAATATTGCAAACAAAAGAAGCATCAAGTACAAAATCATTAATTTCGATCGAAAAAATTGCAGTCAATTTTTTGTTTCTCTCATGAATGCTAGGAAATTAACGTTAGAAATTTTGCAATATTCGTCAAGGTTCCGTTCTAAAATAATTACAACGCGCCGGTAGATTGTTAAAAACGTAAATTGATGAGGTCAGTACCGATATAAAATCAGGACCGACTTCAATTGTATAATTAGATTTATTGCTTCACAGTTGTTAACAAATGTAATTAAATTAAGAGTGTTATAATGTCACTTTTTTATGTAATTTTATCAACATAGAATTGCAATCAAGTTATTATATCCAAAAATACAATTCTAGGGTTAAAAAAAAGTTGATAAAAAAAACGAAAATTATTTATGTATACTTAGGCCGGCACTGATTGAACCTGTCTTAAGAAAATTGATAGTCGTGAGTATCTTTGGCATTTTAAATGTTAAGTTAATCTATAAGTAACCTCCATTTAAATTTAATATTTCGCAACATGGAAAGTGGCGTACCTAACCGATTGCTATGTAGAATGTGGAACTACTTTGTTTGATTATAGTGATCCACACTTGCGACATTTTTTTAACAAAAAAGTGAAAATTCCATTAATAATTCAAGGTTTGTCGTGATTTATTAACATCAAAATATTATGTTGATAATGTTTACACTTTTCAAAATTCGAGTTATTTAAACAAGAAGTTTGATTACTAAATTTTTACGGAATTTAAAAACGTGGATAATTCTGTTCAAACCAAAATATAAATTGGTTTATTAAATCATTGTCAAACGAAAAATTTACTATTTTACTCAAAAATAATCGATAAAATTAACTTTTATGAATATTAGTTCATAATGAGTTTTTCTCTCCAGAATTCCAATAGGACACAGTATCGACCACAACAATATCCTATTAAAATTTGGAGTGGTTATGATACAGTCTTGGAAGATTTACCTAAAACAAACAACTCTATAGAAGGTTTTCATCGAGTATTCCAAAAATAGATTGGGACAATACATTCTAGTTCATTGATTATGTTAACAAAAACAAAACTTAATGAAGATCGCATTTCATTTTCCGATCACTTGTAACAAAAAAGGCAAGTGAAGGAAACATAAGAACAGTACGCATTCCATTTATTGAATAAAATATTTATTGCTGAGTAATGAAACACACAAAGTCCAGTACCACAATATACATTTTTTTTTCAAAGTTGTTTTAGTGAAATTTACTACTAGTTTCGGCTTCCGCCATCATCAGGCCTACAATAACGCTCGTTAATACAACAATTACAAAATTAATAATAAGAAGTGGCTTACCATCAACATCATGGGGTAATAAGTAGATAAAATTAAGTTCAAGTTAAAGTAAAAATTTTTACACATAATGGTACTGATAAAATTACAAAAAATTAAGTTAAAAAATAAAAATTCAAACGAATACATTCCTTGGGAGGACACAAAGGGTGTCTAGGAATTAAAAAGCATTCGTGAAGAATGTAATAGAAGGGAATCAGGAAGAACCTGACCCAAAACAGCCAACCTCGGCATAAGAAGTGATACGGGCACGGGGGCCAATACAGAATCCCACGTAGGGGTAGGAAAGAACTCCTACGATGGGGGAGCGTACCCTTAAGGGCAGCTCGAGAACGATGCACAGTGGGTTTCTCAACTAAGGCCCATTGAAGGGCAATAGTTAGAAAATGTAATATGAAAATTGGTGACAGTACCATTAAAAACAACCGTAAAGTATACAAAATGGTGCAGACAACTGACGTATGACTACAGACAGCCAACATAAATTTAAAGTATAAATATTTAGAACCATGATGTGAATGGGGGGTTGCCAACCTCCGAAAACAAAGAAAAAACCTGAAGGGTAAATATTATTCTAACAGTAATAAAATACAAAAATAGATTTCGCATGCAAGAGGTGCTATTTTCTAAAATCTTGAAGTTAACCAGTTGATTTCTGACATATAAAACCTTGGCAAGATAAGAAACATAAGGATATTGCAAAAAAATGTGATGCACATGTAAAAAAGTTATTTTGAAAATTTTATTTTACTTTACGCACCAGTAAAAAAGTTAAACTTTACGCACTCCTTAGCGTACGTAAAGTAAGTACTTTATGCACGGTAGTAGAAAAAATATTTATTAAAAGAGTACGCATATGTGCTCTTTTTTTCAAATTAAGAGAATAAAATTGATAATCTCATCACCTTTACTAAAAATAATTTAAAAAAATGCCACGCTCTAAAAAATTAAATTCAGAATCGATTGGTGAAAAACCGCAGCTTCCTATCTTTATCATTGTAGGAGCCCACATCCAAAATCCATTTCAGGCAAGATAACATCTAGATCTTTTGAAAATGTGTTAATATACAACTAACATTACGTAAGACTGTAATATTGGTTGCATATTAATCCGTTTTCAAGAGATCTAAAAAATTAAAACAAACTTTAACATTAACAGAAAATAATTGTACATAAATTTGTTTATCTAATAGAAACTAACACGAATCCTTGCTGAGTAGATTATAGCTACAAATTCGCGATTAAAACCGATAAAACAATCGAAACCTCTCCAAGTTCATTGCCATTCGCTACCTCTCGACGTTCGACAACAAAACAGTTTTACTTTTTTTTTAAACCAAACGAATTATGTTCGAGGAGTACGATTAGGAAAAAAGAAAGTGTATTATTTATTCTGAAAGACAAAGATGGAACATTGGGAAAGTAAATTCAGTTGCGTATCATCAATGACCGAGACCAATAGATAAGCGGCTCAGAATAATCTACAGGACGAAATTTAAAGTCAATACCAAATGCTATAAAAATGCTATTTTGATCAAATATTTTATATATCCAAGTTTATAGTTTTTTGGTAATTTGTTTTTAATGTGGTGATTAAATGTTCTATTTTTAGCACATTTATCACAGATTATTAATAAAATAAAATATAAAGGTATTACAATTTTAAAAAGTAAGTATATAGGTAACAGAGACCGATGTCCTTGTAATGAATATTTTATTGTACTCATTTCTGTTCGGTATTAGAATTAGTTGACAGCTAATATACAATTACAATCAATAATCAAATTAACAAATTCGATAATTAAGAGAAAATATTCGTTTGAATATTGGCTAATAAATTTTATGATCTTGCGTATAAAGTAATTCTTAAGTTTTGGGCGGAGACCATCTGACTTTTAATTAAGAGAAAATTAAAGAATTAGAAAAAAAAAACTATTTATCTGTATTAAATACAACCCCATGTTGAGCGAGAACATTTGGTTTTCAATAATGTTAAAAAATATCGTCACTATACTAATCAAAACTATTCTTTTTTAAGAACACTTTCGACGTTTCGCTAACTATATTAGCATCATCAGAAACAGTTTATCATCAACTCCTGATGATGGTAGCGTAGTTAACGTAACGTACGTCCAGTGTTTTTTAAGTTATCATATTAATTCAGAAACTAAAACTTTAAAAATTACTTTATTCTTCAAAAAAATTGGCCATGAAAATTTTTTGACTGCGGATTATTGTTCATAAATCTATCCAGTAGATGCATAAATTTGTTCAATTCTTAATTTTCATTTTTAATAAGTTTAAATAATATTTATTCATCGGTCCAAAGTGGGTGGCGCTTACGCAAGCCAATGTCCCCGTTTTCGGCCGTCTGTTCAACCCTCTGGGAAAATCATAAATATTGGTCCTACAGTTTAGGGACGTTGAATTTGTTTTTGGAAATTTCCTTCTCTTTTTGAATCTGTTTTCAAATTTGAAAAATATCAAATAGTTTTTGAGATATTTGCAAAAAACCAAACCTCATTTTTTTCAATTAATTGTTCATAACTTTTGCAAGCAGCTCTTGAGTTTTTTCCGAATCTACACCTCATTCATATTTGTCGGAGGCGGAGAAAAAAGTTTGACCCTGATTAGGCTATGTGCTTTTTGCATATGTTGCACACAAAATTTTTTCTACGATCGAATTAAATTTTTTATTGCAATTTTTATTCAAGAGTATTATACAATATACTAAATTTCAATTTTAATATCGCAGTTAGAGCAATTAACTATAGTAACTGATCGACATACTTCATTTCGAGTGATTTTTTGAAAAAAGTTAAATGCAAAAAGTTAAACTTTTGGTTCAGTAGCTAATGCAAAAAATAGTAAATTTTTGCACGTTCGTAGAAAAAGTACTTTTCTCAATGTTTTCTTAATTACTGTTCAAATGGATTAAAAGGTACTAAAACGGTTTGTCTTTTGCAATTCATAATATTTCGTTGATTACATTCGTTCCCACGCAAGTAAAATTTCAAATAATTACTGAACTATATCTATAAGTTTTTCTTCAAAAAATTGCTTAAGTGTTTTATCATTAGACGCAGCTTTCATTGTTCCATTATACTATTATTATGATACTAGCTATACAGTATTGCTGTTGTCTATGTTTGATCAAATATAAGTGCAACTAGAAAAAAAAAGGTATAAAAAAATCTGAACTGGACAAGACCAATGGTACTAAATATATTTATCCGAAATCGGCAGTAAAGTAGTCAACAATCAGCCCCAAAGTAAAAAAAATCGTCAGAAATAATAGGTCTTTATTGCCGATTTAATTAACATAAAAGATCACCGCAATCAATGTTATTGAAATTGACATTATCAATCCAATACGTTTAACTAAAATAAAAACAATTATAATTATTATAGTGTTAATAAGTGCCATTTCCGATAACATTTAATATGCACCTCGGCTTTCGCCTCGGCAAATAATTTCCACATTCGTGATAAAAAATACGACTTTACTGCCTTGATACATAAATAACTATTAAATGAATCTCATTATTCTGTTTAAAAAGTTAATATAATAATAATAATAATAATACAAGGACAGAGCAACCCGTAATTAATAATTAATTTTTGCAGTTTATTGTTGATCGTTTGAATTCAAAATTTTTAGCCACGCAATCACATTGTTTTTTAGTTAAAAAAAATATATCTTAAAGGAATTCGGACACCTTTTACATGAATTTCTAATGAAATAAATGTTATTCCCCTCGTATATATACACCTAGAAAAAATATAATTTCATAATGATTTTTTTTGAACATAATTTTAGTTTTAATTTTAGATTTCAGAAGTTCATTTAATTATTATATTATATTATTTTTTTCCACGCAAATTGTTTCAGAAACGATTTATTTTTATTATATTTTCAATATATGCATACGTTTACGCATCTCGGCAGCGTAGACACTTCAAAAAACTTGACCAGTATACCTACAGGGTTGCCAATGTGTACAAAATTCCTCAAAATGTTGAAAATCAGTTAAGGTTATGTGAAAAGAACAGCTTTAAAAACAATTGTGATAAAGATGATGAACAAAGTCATTAATTATTAAATTATTATAAACCTATAATTTTGTTAATACCTACTTGTTTCATATTTTATTTTTATTTATTCGTATGACAATAGTTGTGAGTATTTTAGAAATTTATCATTGGCAACCCTGCCGTACAATTTTTAAAATCAATTTAAATGAATGAATATTTTGGCGAATTTAATTTAACAATTAAAATATACAACGCTTCTTCCAACATCTGTTCGATTGCATTATCTTGAAAGTAAAAGCGAAAAGATGCACGCATAACAGGTGTCTTATAAGCTATTATAACTCGCTAACTTGTGGAACTGCCTTTCTTGCGTATCATGTATATATGTAGGACGAGAAATTAATACAATAAACTCATCATCAATAAACTTTCGAATGTCCGAACGAGAAAAAGTAAAAGTTATTTTTATGTAAATTAAAATTTTTACTTTCATTTTCATTTGGTGAGAGGGCGCCATAAACAAAAAAGTAAAAATATTTTAACGTGGATATAGTGAGGATTTATTTAAAAAAGTTAAAAAAAAAATCTGACCTTTGTTGTATCTTCTGTTAAATTCCTGATCGGCGTATAAAATCCAATTTTAGCGCGCACACAATTTGACTTTTTACTGATTTGCGAATGTCCCCACTGACACAGTTTTTCGTGAACCCGAGCACAAATTCTACTAGACCCTATAGAAGCCATCGTCAAAACTGTTGTGAGACGGCAATCACCAACGAAGAACCACGGCATATCATCTAGCTAGGCACCTTTCCACATCGTCGCAGCGCAGTCCCACTACCCCGTACGATTGTTGTTAATTATTATTAGTATTAGGTCCACAATCTAACCTAGAAGAAAATGTCTGTCTCACTTTTATCACGATTAAACGTTGCAGTGCAAAGGGTCAAACAATCTTTTATTTACACATTTGGAAAAGGCTATCCACCAGGTATTTTATTCTTTATTACATAACGTTACATCACGCACATTATCAAACCTAACCTCATATTTTGACAGATGCTTTTTGTTTGGCTGGAGTGGAATTAAACAAAAGTCCGCAAAATACGGCCCATTTCTCAATTAAAGATCTGTTTGATAATGGTTTTTTATGGGCCGTTCCTAAACACAGGAGAAGTATTGAGAAAAGATGGAAAAGGATGTTTGGTAGCCCCGAGTATAAATGGAAAATGATCAACCCTAGAAATGATTTAAGGACTTGTAATGTATGCGGAGATGATCATGAAGCTGGAGTTATGTGTCGTAAGTTATAATTTTTATATAATACCAAATACCATGTAACAAAGATTTGTAATATACAAATGTATCCGAAGAATGTATTCGAATACTTTTTATGTATATGAAGACGGTATTCACATACTTTTCAAATTTTATCTGTATTTCCCACTATCTAATTTTATTATCATATAGGTACTCATTTATTAATGATTAATTAATGCTTTCGATTTTTTTAAATTGTGTTTATTTAAGTCTCTTGCTTGGAAGATTTTTAAATTCTTGGAGCCATTGAACAAAATTTGAATTCAGTACTTTTGTAATTGATTCTTGTTATGTAGACGATGTTAACATTTGTACTAGAAAATAATGTATATTTTTATTGAAAACAATTGATAATAAATTTTCTGACCAGCCTAAAACCTAAACATTGTGGCATGTTTGAAATTTGTGTGAGATTTGTTTTTAATATAATTATCATGCCTTGGATTTGAAGCTAATACAAATGTAAATATTTAACAGAAGACACAATTCTCTTGGGTAAAAGGGGATAATAAGTCTCTTTGTGGGTAAACTGAATACCAAATTGTTCCTGTTGCTTTTAAATATGCCTGGGTACAGCGAGAGTAACTACAAGATATTTATTAGTTGTCATAAAAAGTCATGCTGATTTATGTTTAACAAAAATTTCAACTTTATTTTTGCTTTTTCCTATAACTGTAAAAATAACACTTACCCCCTTTTACTCCGGCACCACGGAAATTCTATATAAACCTCGATCTAAATATTTGAAGATTCTATAATTTATTTAAACTAATGGGTGATTGTAAATATAATAGCTTAAAATAATAGTTTTTTACTCAGTAACATAACTTGAAAATATCATTCTAACGCCACTTATCTCAATCAGGATTACCTAAATTTTAACCAACAAAATAACTGTCATTTTTATAAACTAAATACCCGATTACAAATAGTAATTAAAACTTCAACATCATAATTACAAGATGGTTTTCAGTGATTCCCTAAATATATATTTTTTGAAAAACAAAACATCCATTCTCAAATGTGATAAAATTATTCAATGAATAAGAGAAAAACTCCTAGTCATACCATATAAATTTATTAAATCTGGGCAACATGTTTCGGCCATACAATTGCCATCATCATCATGTATGGCCGAAACATGTTGCCCATTTGTTCAACCAGATTTAATAAATTTATATGGTATAACTAGGAGTTTTTCTATTATTGATATGATATATTTTTTGAGTTAAACTCTTGAATCTTTGCTCTTCATTATACTCCTTTGGGCTCCTAAAAAAATAAGCTATTGTTTATGTCAGAAAATTCAATCGACAAAGATATGGGGAGTAACTTCTTATTATGAAATCAAAATTTTTAAAGTGGACGAATGCATTCGGTACCTGTTCAATTTTAATTTATTCACAACTTGATATTTTGTTATTTTAACTAATGTTTCAATAATTTTGTGAATAACTTGATAAATTTTCACCCTTAATCATTAAATATTTTGTTTTAAAAATCTAGATAAATCTTATTTCTAGCTACTTGCTACAAAAAAGTGATTGACGAGACGAGAGCAATGCAAGAACAGATTCAAACTGAACTAAAATTGGAACCTGTAGAAAAAGAAATAGTCGTATTATATGAAGGAGAAAAGAGTGACAAACCTGAAGAATTTTTTGAGGGCAAAAGAATAGTAGAAATGCCAAAAACACGTCCTGCATGGTTTAGCAAGAATTTGTTACAAGAAACTACACAAAAGAATGCTACTACTAAAGAAGTTAAACCTTCAGATTTAGGCTAATATCTGGAATAGGTATTTGTATACTTTAATCAGTTAAAATGTTTCTTTTTGTACCAAAAGTATTGATTTTAATGTTTTTCTAGTTTTTTTGTTTATAATAAAATAATTGATTTATTAATCTATTACTTTTTAGACCAATAATATTTTTAATCAGCTTTAGACCAATAATATTTTTAATCAGGGGTATTATTCAATAAAATAGGGTAAATGTACCAGTTACTGGCATCTTTTCCTTCAAATTCTAACAAGCTGTTGCATTTAAAAGATGATTATTAAAAAAGTTTTTGGAAAAATATTTTTGAAATTTTGCATGTTCAGCCCTTAATTGAAACTAAACTTTATTGCACATTTTTGATAACGAAATAGAAATATACTACGAAGACATACTTAAGTAATACAAATAAATAATTCAAGAACAAAAATCCATCCACGGTCCAACATATTATACATGAACATGTTGGAAGCGAGAACATCCACGCTCACATATGTCTGATGAGCTGCTTGAGCCCAACATGTTCGACCGTCGATGGGAGCTTAAGATCTACCTTAAACCAAGAAAAGCTAACCGCATTAGCTCTTTCGTGCATTGAGTCAGAACTAATGAACAAGATTTGATCGAAGATATAATTGATGATTTTGCGAATAGAAAATTGCACAAAAGGAGTAAGACTTTCATAACTTAATTGAATTTCATCGTTATATCCAAAAACTATTGTGAAATCTTAACTGGATTGTAAAATAATCTAGGAACTGGCACTTGTAGAGGTCGGTAAATCCGCCACTGTTTATAATGCAAAATTACTGGCGTAAGGTCAAAAAGTGTGTATATAAAACTACTTAAAAAACCTCTTTTCTTTTAATCTAAAAAGAACTAAAACACTTATGTCATAAACCAAAAATAAATTCAACCACATCTTGTTTTAACGCTCATAATACATAGTTAATTTCCACATCACTATTCCATTTTTCATCCCAAAATATCTTTTTCTTTAAATAAATATTCAGTCAGTAAAAATAGTTTATATATTACGAGCAGAACAATTACATGGATTACAATTTTGTAAAGAAATTAGTATTTTACTATATTTTTCTCCATCAACGTTCACACAATCTCTAAATACTCCAGTACCACTGAAAAAAAATTTTTTAATAAAAATATGATAACCACTCTAACCTGTTTTACCTGCATAACTTTTGCGGCAGTGAGTCAATATCGTCAACACAATCATTTAGAATATTGTCTAAATCCATATATGAAATAAACAGTTTACATAATTCCCTTAACCTAATAAGAAAGTGTTTATTAGATTTTTTTTATTATATTGTTTAAAGTTCAATTTACTTTTTAGTCCAACCTCCATCCATATTGCTTATAATGTGTTCCGTACAGCCTAACTTATTTGTGATAAGACTATCATCATTATATTTTTTTAAACCGTAACTAAAAATATATTCAGTTATCATATCAGTTTGATACCAGAACTTTGTAAAATAATTTACAAAGTTCTGATTTAATTTTTTAGTTTCAAAGAGTTGATACAGTTTCTTAATATTAGTGGCTCGATTTCGATTTATGAATAGCCAATTTCAGCCAAAATAAATTTAAAAATTAAATACGTTTAATGTAAACATACTTTTTAAATCCTTGTACAGCAAGTAAATTCAAATCACGAGCAAGTTTAAAATTAATATGTTCAATACTTATTTCATCATATTCTATGGCATCTATGGCGTCTTTTATGGTTTTAACGATCTAAAAAAATAATTAAAATTGAAATGAAACAATTTCAAAAAATTAATGTACCTCGTCTGCTACAGCCAAACAAGCTGCACATTTTATGCAAAATGATCCGAATGGTTTCCGTTGAACAAAATTTTCTATTTCTTTTTTATATGGGTTAATCACAAGTTTTGGTTGATTTATAGTAAAATTACAGTCGTCAAAAGGAGCGTATACATGATCCTCCACTAACTTAATATGATATGATTCTATAGGATGTGAAGAGCGTCTGCACGATAAGCAGAATGTAAAAATTGTTAATAAATATAAAATATAATAATAAAGCATTTGTAAATCAAATTGACAGAAATTTGGAATTAAGTGTTACCAACGTATATTAATCAAAACTTCCCAAAAAATATTTCATTCATACGTGAACATCCCATTAATAATGCAATAATTATGAATGAAGACACATGGAATCAGTAGGCGTTATTAAGTGTAGTAAAATCTGGTTAAATAGTTAACCAGGGCCGGATATTGTTTAAAATTTGCTGTATCCATAAAAAATTATATATACCTAATTTACAACGATTAATTTCTTCCTTTTGACGGGGCTTTAACTGATGATCAATTCAGTTGTCACAATATGTGAAAAATAACCAATTTGTATGTGATACACTGTGGTCAATAAACGGAGCAGGACAGACAACAACAGACGGATTATGAAGCACGAGCAATGGTGAAAATTTTGGAACTACGAACTAATCAAAGAAAAGAGTTCTGCAGCAGAAAAATTGGAACTAAGTAAGGAAAAAGACATGGTGGAAACGAGAGTGCGAGGAATAGTAAAAAGAAAAAGATGGTGACAAAGGGAGAAAGAAAGGCAGATCTTAAAATCAAAAATAGCAAAATAATCCTGATAGACACAAACGCGTCTTTGGAGGTGGTGAAAAATAGTTTTAGTTTTGATAAATATTTTTATTTCATTTCCAAATTTAATTTTGAAAATTAGCACTTGGGACTTGTAAGTCCCTAAACTGAATAATTTGAATTGACACATTTTTTCTAAAAAATAGACAATAAAATAGTACGTAACTGGAAGATGTAAAATACAAAACTTTATGTCATTTAAAATGCATAAGATCGTGTCTTATAACCCTTATATCTCTACGTACTTTTTTATTTTCTCTATTTTTCGCTACTTTTTTAGTTTTTGTTTTAAATTTCCTATTTTTCCCCATTTTTCACTATTTTTTTTAATTTATTGTTTTTTTCGTATTTTTTTAAAAAAATATTTCTTTTCGTACTTCTGGGACCTCTTGTATTCAAGTCGGTTCGCTTAATTTCAGTGGCGCAGCCGGTTTAGGGGTTAAACCTCTCCACACCCACACATGTTTATTTAGTTCACAATTTGTTATAAACAATATTTGAGTGTCAGAATAATTTTTTTCTAATACTACTAAAAATTAGAAAAACAACCATATGCAACAACGTGGCGAAAAATATTTTTCTGTATTTTTTTTTTGAAAATACAATAAAAAATTTATATTGTCTGCATATAAGATAATTTAAAGACAGAACATTTTGAATGTTAAAAGAACCAATATCGATCCCTGACGGACTCCTCGATCTACTTTAGATATATATCCATTGTTTTTTACGCAACTTTTTTGAGAATAATGGTAAAAAAAAAAAAAATATATATATATTGCAAGGTAATTCTAAAAACCAACGCATATTTTAATCGAAATGTATTGATTTATTTAGATTTGACTTTGATTAAGTCCACAATCCAATAATTTATTGTGTTTTCCTAATAAATGTAAGTAGTTCAGTTTATACAAACTATTAAACTTGTAGTACTTCCCTTTTGATTTTTATTTCGTCATTCTATGACCACAACTAAGAGATAAACAACTTATGGATTTAATAAATATAATAAAATAAAATAAAAATTTAAACATTTTATAGCGTTTATTAAAAAAGAGATTATTTGAAAATGAGTGAAGGACAATTAAAGTGAAAAGCCTTCCAAAAAGCTATAAATTAGTAATACATTATAATAAAATTAATCTTTTTGTTTAATCATATAATTCTCCACTGTCCATAGCTTGTTGATAGTTCCTTCCTCCCTTTTGTTCAGAATCTAGTTTAATCATGTCATCAATTCTCAAAATGGTAATTGCAGCTTCTGTAGCGAATTTCAATGATTTGATTTTTGACATGGTTGGTTCCAAAACACCAGCTTTTCTGTTATCTCTTACAGTACCTAAATTAATTACATATTAGTATAAATCACTTTTTTTTAAAAAATTTGTCATGTTTAAGAAAATTTAAAATAAAACTCACCCTCTACAAGATCCAACCCAACATATTTCAAATGGGCGTGATCCTTCTTGGTCTGACTGGAATTCTGATATGCCCGTAACTTGGCGACCAAATCAGTAGCGTCCTGCGCTGCATTCACAGCCAAAGTCTTTGGAATGACCAACAGACTCTTGGCGAATTCCGCAATAGCAAGTTGTTCCCTTGAACTCAATGTTGTCGCGAAATTTTCCAAGTAAATTGAAAGCGCCGCCTCGACACTACCGCCCCCAACGACTACGCTCTTGGATTCGAGAACACGTTTTACGACAGACAAAGCATCGTGGACGGAACGTTCCATTTCGTCACAATAAAAGTCGTTAGGACCGCGGAGAATTATTGATGCTGCAGTACGGGCTTTAGGGCTGAAAACAATTCATGAATGATAAATTACTCGTAATGTAAAAGTTTTGTTATCAAAATATTCCCCTTACCCTTTGATAATAATAAGCTCATCATCAGATATTCTGTCTTGCACAACCTCAGCTGCCTCACCAACCATACTTGAATCAAATGTTTCATCTCCCTCCATATTGCTAAGAGATGTAAGGAAAGAAGCACCGGTAGCTTTGGCTATACGCTTCAAATCTGCTTTCTTTACTCTTCTGACTCCCATTGCTCCGTGTTCTACGAAATATTTGAGACAGAGATCATCGATACCTCCAGAAACCAAAATGACATTTACTCCTGTAGCTAGGATTTTTTGAATGCGTTCTTTGGTTATGTCTAATTCTCTAGAACGAATACCTTCCAAATGGTTGGGGTCCGTAATCAAAACCTGATAATTTTAAATAAGAGTTTAGTTTGGTCTGATTTACTAAGAAATAATACTAACACTTACTTGTACACCCATCTTCATTTTGGCTTTTTGTAAAGAAAAATCAAGACAAGCAATTTTAGCATTAACAATTTTCTTAGGCATGGCCTGGCTGGCAACTGTGCAGTTAAGTGCATATCCAGGAACCAAAAAGCTCTCTCTTGCACTCTTTCCATGGGCCTTAAGAACATTGACAGCTTTAATAGGATACAGGGCATTTCCTCTAACATCTGTTACTTTGACAGCAGTTGCAGCATCAACAACAATTTGTGCAAAGAGATCAGCATCACTATGTATTGTTAAGGGGACATTCATAAAATATCACTATGGAAGTAAATAGATTGCTGTTTTTACATATGGTATCAAATAAAACAAGCGGAGCAGTTATTACAAAAATCGTACTGGTATACTTGGAACAGTATACATGTACAAGTTTATTCCACAAGTATACTAGAATGTGTTTGGTAATATTTGTTCAAGTACATTAACTGTACAAGCAACATGAGACTTGTGGAAATTCTATACTTTTTACTTGTGCATGTTGGACTTGCGTATGTAGTAGCTTGAAACAGTTTGATTGAATTTGATCATCCGTAGAGAATTTTGGAAACCCATAGAATAGTATAATTTACGATTTTGGTGCTTTGACGTCACTTAAAAAAAGGACAATTTATTTCTATTTATGAACATAAGCTATATCTGTGGTGCATTGAAAGCACATAGTATCATGCTAGGGGAAAGAGGGACAATTCATATAAAAAAATTATAGAAAAATTGAGGAAAATACAACCATAAGCAGATTGTGACGGTGGTTAAAAAAATTAAGCCTTGACATAACGATAACATACAAGTTTTAACTGGCACAATGTGTAAGCGTACTTGTACATGTATACCATACAGTATAGGTGTATGTTTATATGGGCCTTTAAATACATACAAAAATGGCAATGTTAAATTTTAAAAGGATACGCTCCAATAATTTTTGAACTCATGGAAGTTTTTGCAACATTTACGATGCACTCCTTTCCTAATTCTTCTACAGGTATTGTCAAATGATCTTGGATATATCTGCATGCTTCTTTACAAGCTAATCTGTATCCACTAATAATGGAAGTAGGATGAATTTTTTGTTTAACTAGTTCATCTGCATTCTATAATTAAGAAATTCGTTAGTTGTAAAATAAAATTACAGTGCATTATCATACTTTAAGTAATTCTGCTGCTATAATTACGACTGATGTTGTACCGTCTCCAACTTCTTCGTCTTGTAATTGGGCTAATTCGACTAATACTCTTGCAGCGGGGTGTTCGACTTCCAAAAGACGTAAGATAGTTGCTCCATCGTTGGTAATAGTGACATCACCAATATCGTCTACCAACATTTTATCTAGTCCTACTGGACCTAGGGAGCTCTTTACAACATTGGCAATTGTAGATGCTGCCATAACTATAATTACAATTTAAATTTATTGTAAAACCTCACCTCGTGAGTAATAAAAAAAGTCCTAGGTTAGGTCCGGCGAAAATACATGTTAAGTAACGAAAGTCATTAGTACTTACCATTTTGAGTTCGAATTGAAGCCCCAGTGGTTCTGACGCCTGCTACAGATAAGGGACTGGCTAAAATCGACATTTTTTAACACATAAGTTCTTCAACAACCACACAAATGAGTTAAAAAAATTTTAGTGACAGGTGACAATTGAACTTGACAGTTGATAACTTTTTAGGTGTAAGAGTATGTTCCAAATCTAACAGAAAGAGAAGTGGTTGGTGACTTTTTTTTGAGATTTCATAATAATAATGGGTGTTCCGTTTTAAATTCACGATTCTTAGTTTTCTATTATATATACCAAGGTGTTGATGAATATTTTGGGTGTATTCCTAATTATTTTTCCTCACTGGAGGGGTCAAATACCCAGCGTTGCCAATCTGCTTGTAATTACCCGATTTTCGGGTATTTTCCTGCTTTGCGGGTAAAATTCGGGCATTTCCTTCCATCTTCATACCACATCAATTATTCACTGTTTTGATATTTTATGGGAGTAAGACCACTACTACTAAACCCAAAAATTACCGCTACAGCTATCTTATTTCTCAAAAAAAAAAAACATAAAAATAGTAATTGATTTGCATTGAACACACTTGGCAACACTTCCACATAATTCACGTCAGATGTCAAAGTCAAATAGAAAGTAGCCCCCGCAGCTGAGGCCTCAAAAAGTAAAATAAGAAGAAAATTATTTATTCTCCATTTAAGATTTAAGCTCTTGTTTGTGTTGCTGTTGCAATTAGTGTTGTAATCTATTGTATCCATAAATACACAGATGAGTAACCTATTTTCTAATTTTAGTCTTCACACAGAACATTTTTTTAGTAATTGACGCCGAACGAAAAGACTACCCACAGGGGAGAAAACCCGTGAACCCATGAGAAACACTAAAATTGTAAGTGGGTAAAATGCGGATATTTTGTAATTCCACATTTCCACGCGGGTAAAGTCGGGTATTTTGTTGATATGTCATTGGCAACCCTGCTAATACCACTGATAACTAAAGTCCAGTAAAAGAAAAAGAAGAAGTTTTTAAATTTTGCCGGCAAACGCCAAAATATAAATACATTTATCGACAAAAAAAGCCTTTTGTAGTTCAAACATAAAAATTACAATTAATTTTTTTATTTTTATTATTATTAAAATAGTTCGGAAGTCTTGTGGAAATGTGTGGTGTTACATAATTACATAATGGGTGTTTGTTTATATTATACTTGGTTTTTTTTACTACTCGATAAGCGTTCAAATTCCAGATTAAGTGTTTAGTGCAGTTTATTTTAAATTTTTGATTTCGTCCTGTATTCTACGTATTCTCTATTGGAATAATTTATTTAATAATATGCAATATGGTAATAATTTGCAAAACTTCATTATTTATACATAGCTATAAATGTTTAACTGGTTTACTTAAAATGTCTACATCAACAGAAGCTGCAACGGTGGTTCAGGTAAATGTATTTCTTATATAATTTTCCTATTTGATTAGAATTTGTAGAAAAATAATTAACGTATAGGGCACAATAATGCTTAATGTCTTTAGTATCTACTATATGAGTTGTCAAATTTGAAAATTAATAAATTAAATTCTCGAACAATATGATAAGATTTAAATTTTAGTATATATCACAGTATACCAAGGCAAAACGAAAAACTTTATTTACCATTTTACCGTTATGACAAGTCATCATTTTACCATTTTTTCTTATAATTATAAGAAATATATTTAATATGAAAACCAAATAATAATACCCATGATCAATTTTGTCTATGTATGGACTATTTTAAGCCTTATTGCCTGTTGCATAATTTTACTTTACATTCTAAAAAATAGACATTATATTAGAAACTGGAGAGGATTGGATTATGTATAAAAATGTTAGTAGGTAATTGTATATATAATCATAACATTTATCAAATATAGTCGCAGAGAATCAATATTCAAGGACAGAATATCAATTATATTAAAGTTGGAAATGGACCAAAAAATATACTTTGCTTCCCAGGAGCGTTGGGAACAATTTGGAGTGATTTTAAACCACAAATTGAGGGACTAGATAGAAGCAAATTTACTGTAATAGCATGGGATCCACCGGGTTATGGTGATAGTAAACCACCGAATAGAAAATTTGGAGTCAATTTTTATGAAAATGATGCAAACTGTGCTCAAAAATTTATGGAGGTAAATACATTTACTTTTAAAATATAATTATCTTGGTTTTAAAACTTGTTTATAATTTTTTTTTTAGCAATTAGGTATAAATAAATATTCTCTGCTAGGCTGGAGTGATGGAGGCATCTCTAGTTTGATTTTAGCTGCAAAGTATCCCAATAATATAGAGAAATTAGTTTTGTGGGGGTCTAATTCATACATTATTAAAGAAGAGTGGGAAGCTTGTGAGAGTACGTAATATTTTATGAGTAGATGCTAACATACGAATTTTTTTAACAAAAGCATTTAATTTAAATTGTAACTTTTAGTAAAATATAAACCTTAAATTTGTTATAGCACAATATACAGTAAATTTTTGGTACTACAAGTATTTACTGCATTATTATATTTATTCTTAATAATAAAGCAGTTGATAATGTATCTAACTAATGATGTCGCAAATACGTAGCTCATTCCATTGTAGTTTATGCAATTATTCATTGAATCAGTGATTATAGCCACTCGTTGAAAAAATGAACTTAAGGACCCTCTTTAAAAAATAGAGATAATAGACAATCAAAGATGACATATAAATGTAGATGAAAATATTTCAAATAGACATCCATCATCTTTGATTGTCTAATTTTTTACAACTTGATTGGTCGCTAATACCATTGGTGGACTCATTGTTTGAATCCACTTCTGGCGCCTTTAAAAGACCAATGTAAACTTAAGAGTAACGTTAGCATATGTTGGAAAATATGTTCTACATTTTGGTATATGATAATCATAAATTGGTACAAATGTGACAGAGAAAACTGAGATCGAAAATTCAGTTTTTTAACATGTAAATTCCCATATCTCTATTTACTAAGAGGATCCTTGAAATATATAGTAATTCCATTACTTTTAATTTTATTTATTTTATATTATTCTAAATTATAAATATAAGTGTTGCCACCAGATAATTTGAAGTGAAATTATAAACGATAAATATTTAGCTCAAATTGATATATTTATTTTATACTTTTAAAAATTAAATTTGTCAAGACAAGGAACTTGGAAAAACCGGTATTTTTTAAACGGTTTGGTTTTGGTACCTAGAATAATTTTGAACAAAAATATGGATTCGGTTTTAAAGGGTCCGGTCCGGGTCCCTGGTAACAGTTGGTTAATCTATATAAAATGTTTTTCTACAATGTACCTTATTATTATTTTTATCATTTTTAATTCTTAATTTTTATTTTCCCTTTGTTAACAATAAGTTTTAAGCGTTTCCTTGTTTAAAATGTAATTGTTAAATTTTTATAAGTATATATGGCCTGAAAAACTAGTTGCTCCCCTGCTACTTATATTGTGGTACATGATTTTGAGTTTCATTTATTGATTGACCATATTTGAGATATGGATATAACCTGTTGGATTTAATAATTATTTGACGAATTATATTTAAACCTTATTTTTTGTTCTATACTTAACTACATAATCAGCTTTTTCTATATAAGTTGGACCTACTAACATTTAGAAAAATTTTGAGTGCAAAATTAAACATCCATCTAAATTTTTCCATATGAAATATTCTCCATTTTATATTTTTAGAACTAAGAGACATTAGTAAATGGTCTGAACGAATGAAAGCTCCTCTGATAGTTTTGTATACAGAAAAAGGACTCGAAGATATGTGGAACGATTGGTGTGATTCTGTAAAAAAAATATACGAAAATGGTGGTGATATATGTAAAAGTCTTTTGAAAGATATAAAATGTCCAACGTTAATTTTACATGGCGATAAAGATCCTTTGGTAGCTGCTGAACATCCTGGTTATTTGTTTGACAATATTAAAATGGCAAAGTATGTTTAAAATTATGAATCTCTAGAAATGACCACCGATGAATATTTTTAATTTCTTTGTAGTCAGTAGTATGTTGCTTAATTTAATTATTTATGTACTCTTACATTTATTATTAGATAAAATGTAGTGTTTGATTAATAATTTTCGTTTAATATTTTTTTTTAGGATACATAGATATCCCGATGGCAAACACAATATCCATTTAAAATATGCTGTGGACTTCAACAAACGTGTTTCTGAATTTCTCTTACAATAAGTACCGAATAATATGAACTTTATTTTTTTTTGAATTATGTTTTTGTTATTTCAAATAAATCATTAGAACTAGAAGAGAACTGACATTTATTCCTAGTACCCTATAGGAGAAAAAATTAAATAACGGATTTTCAACAAAATTAAAAATACCGTTCCTTGTTCCTGCTCTCCTGGCAGAAATAAACATTTAAAAACTGCAGTATGAAGAAAAATAACTATTAATTTCTTTTATAATTAAAGTAATGTTTCTGCTTACCTTTTAAAAAAATTAATATCGCTCCACGTTCCTACTCTCCTGGGAGGAAGGAATGTATTTAAAATTGATTTTTAACAAAATTCAATTTAAAAATCTCTTTCGCTTCCCTATTATAATTATTTTGGAAGAGCAAATAAAAAAAAATTGCTTGCATAAGTTTTATTTTTTTACAAACAATTCAGTTAAAAAATGACAAACTAGCTTTTTGAAAATACAGAACCAACTTGCGAAAACAAAGACCATTCTCGACAAGTTAGTATAGCTATAAAGTCTATTAATGTAGTAACAATATTTAAATATTACCTCAATATTAAATCTCCTTAAAACCTAACCTAAAGACAAATTTACAAAAAAAAATCATAGAATCAATTTAAACAAAAAATACGTTGCGGTATTTTTTATTTAAATCGAGATTTACAGGTTACTTATCATTTTTTCCTAAAACAAATAACAACGTAACAAGGCCTCATTAATTGAAAATTTTAGAGATCAAGAAAAACTTGGTTATATATACAAAAATAAGAATTATAAACCTTTTTTCTATATTAATGTAGTTGTTAAATTTTAACATATTTTTTTTTTCAAATTTACACCCCCTTATTGGTTTGAGAAAACTGGTTAGGAACAATTTCGAGTATAAAGTTGAAAAAATAAATAAAAATATGAGAATAGCGATAACAGTCAAAAAGTTAAAGTGTATTTTATGAAATAGAATAGATTATCATCAAACACAATAAAAATCTTTTCAGTTAACGAGGACACTAAATTAGACTGTTTTACCCTTTTTATTTAAAATTTTCGAAAATAAAAGCGTTTTATTACCGACCATATGGAATTAAAAAAAGGAAAATATTCGTGTAAAACAGACAAACAAATGAAAATATTAAGACTAATGCATTATTTAAATAAAAGAATATTCATTTCATGTAAAAAGTAATAATGCATTAGATAAATGAATTGACAACTTAGTTGCAAGAAAAGAATATGCAAAACTTTGGTACACTATTTGCTATGAACACTTTGTTCCCTAAATTTGAAAAAATAAAGTGTATTTACAATTTTTTATATATATTTATATATGTATAAAGAACACCTCCAAAAAGAGTCACTGAAAGTACTAGTATAATAAAAATGAATATAGCAAACATTCAAAAAAATTTATTACTTTTTAAAATTTAAATCATGTGTAAATTCTTAACCACATTTTGATAAATAAACAAAATGTTGGTCAGTTTAATCACTTCCATCACTTTTAGGTATACTAATAGTATATTATATACCAAGGTAGAAGATATTTTTCTCTGACAAGCTTTAATATTGTACCGCGATGCGAAGGCTGAGAAAAATCTTATCCACCGTGGTTTATATACTATTTTTTCCACTACTATTATTTATTTACCAAGTATGTGTGTGGGATGTGACAGATAGAGGAATACAACAAAAGAAAAACAGTAAACAATTAAATAAAACTTGACACTTAAATAGCTAATAAGCTGATTTGTACAATATTAAAATTAGTAGATAATGAAAAATTAGCTCCTACTATCTTCTAATAATAGTAGTGGAAAATATTATGTATAATTTCAAACTCTATTGGTGTATGATATAAAAAAATAATTTCGATATGTAAAAAGTTTTGATTATATTGACATTCGATAAGAGTTCATTTGTCACGACAATTTATAACTTTTAGGAATAATTGTATTTTAATTTAAATAATAACCAAATATTAGTAACTAGAAGTCAAGTAACAATACTTTTATCATCTGACACATCTTAAAACTAAATTCAGACCAAAAGCATTATTTTTCTCGACTATGCAGCAAGCAAAAAAAATTAAATGTTTGCCACAATCAATTTTTATAACAACTGGCAGACTTAAATTTTATATAATTTGTACTTTCATTATACTAAAAATATTGACGAAGAACAAAATTAATAAATAAAATGAAGAATTTCGATCTAGGTTTGAAAATAACTTATAAAGCGAGATATTTTTTACATTGTAGGGTTGTCAAATCGAGGTCCTCTCACAACAGTAATTGTACCATAAGCTTCTGCTTGCGATAATTCTAAAACGTGGAATTTCTTGAGAACCAGCAAACTGTAGAACTTTTGTGCAGCCTGAAAAGAATACATTAAAATTATTGGTGAATTTTTAAAAAAAAGTTAAACGAATTAATTAAGACTGCTTTTTCACATTGGAAAATATGAAATGGTTGTCCAACTTTTTTTAGAATAGTTTAATAAACATATTTATTCCATATTCCATAATTAAAAATAAACACTGCAAAATTTTCCATTGTACTATTTCTGGCTGGGCATGGCTCTTACATTAGTTCTCCATCTATCAAGATTTTGTCACATAAAAAATATTATTTTGTTTGTATTCCAACTATACCCACAATTTACTACCAATAGATGTGGAATTTTTTGCATCCTTAAAACAAAAATGAAAAAATACCTAGTAAGTTGGCAAAAAAGATGGGTTTCGATTTTTATCAAATAATTTTTGAAAACTAATTTAAAAAAGCAATTATAAATAGTTTCCATTTATCAGGTATTTGTCCTTATTCACCATAGAGGACTACAAAACATGAGCATTGAAATACAATACATCTATTTCTTCTTTTTCTATTTCCCATCAGGAACTACATGTTCCTTGCAAATTGGCTTTTGGTTTTTGTTTTTAGGGCAGTAGACACATTTATTAAATGTTTGTTGCAATTCTAAAGGCTCTGCTTCATCTCAAATCCCCAAATGGTCTTTAATGTTCATTTTTAATTATACAAAAATTAAACAAAAACAAACGATCCTTTGAAATTTGACAGAATTACAAAAACGTGATTGCACGCGCAGTGAGAAAAAACGCTCACGTGCCGCATAGTACCGTTGTCTGAATAAAGAATAGTCTTTCAACCTCATGAGTAAAACAGAGAAGAGAAAGAAGAGACGGATATATATCGGTAAGTGGCGGCACAGCAGATTTATGGCGAAATTTGCAATTTCTCAGGTAGATTATTTTTTTCTTTCTAGTAAACACTAGATGGCTCTGTAGCAAGTAATACGTAAAACAGAAAAATAAAACATGTATTTTATCTCTCAAGATTCGATGTATTTCTCGACAAATCAAGTTAACACCCTAAAACTAAAAGTAGCTAATTCTAATTAAAAATAAAATATAAATGCAGGGTATTACACACTTTATAAACTTAATTTTTTTGCAAGAGGAAAAAACTTTAATATAGTTGAAATTGAATATGTAAACAAAAACGAGATAACTACAAAATAACAAAATCTAGTGAACTGATCGCGTTGCAAGAATTATTCTTCCAAAAATAAGTTTATAATTAAATATAAACTTTGCGAATAATTTTTTAATTCTTATACTTATAAAAATAATTTTAAAATATACAGTTCGCAAAATAACAGAAGACGCTTTATTGGTGGTGGTAAATTTTAGACTTCTAAACTCTAAAGTTTAGAGAGAAGTCTTATGATACGGCTCTGCCTGTCCGCATTTATAACTCAATAACGAAAAGAGATAAAGACAAACGGTCAACGGTAATAAACTCAGCATACCGTGAATAACTCCCAAATAGATTTTCAGATTTTATGACTTCCGGTTTTAAAACTGCTCATGGTTTTAGAAACCAGAACCGGAAGTGATGCTACCGGTTTCAAAAATAGCATTCAGACTTAAAATTTAACGCTGAATCGATATTTGAATTGAAAACAGATTTGAGATATCTTTTATGGTTCATGAGATAATACGTATTTAGAAGTCGTCACGTGCCTGCTAACGTGCCAGCGCTTGTTATGTTTTAATTTCGAATCAAGTACATAAAAAACAAGTGAAAAACTACAATATTTTTGCCGTAATTTCGAGATTTCGAAAATTTAAAGTTACGAAAATAAATTTCTATATAGGGATATAACCTATATACTACCGTATATATGGGATAAATGGCGGGAAAGTAAAAATAGGTGAAAGATTAATATCATTTTTGGGGTTTTTAATGATGCTGAATGGATTGCCGTTGTCCGTTCTCGAATTGAATCAGACTAACAAACGGACGGACGGACAAAACCATCTTATAAGAGCTTTTTCTTCGAAAACTCTAAAATCGACCAAGTGCGTGTCCGACTTCGCACATTTAGGGTTCCGTACCAAATGTAGAATATATAAGCCGGCTGGTGCAGAGACAGGATTATTAAAGGAATTTAAAATTTTAACTAAACTAATAAGTCAAAAATACTTGCGAGGCGGATTATGAGCCGAAAAATGCGTTTTTGAACAAAACTGATAATAGCACAGATAAAAATAATAAAATAATGAATATCACAATCCACATCCTATATTTAGATATATTAACCAATTTTGAAATGCACCGAACAAATTTGTTAATACCAGAGGGTAACTAAAGAATAATGCAAATTAGAGAAGCGATAACGCTGAAGGCATCGGTTTAGTAGTTGGACTCACCCCCCACGTGATATTCATTTATTATTTTGAAATGGTTTGGTCAGATATTATGAAAACAAAAATTGCCAGGTCCGAATATTGGTGGAAAGAAATTGTAAAAGATGTATTTGAAAGTACTTGTTGCACAAATACTTTTAATAAATAAGTACAAAATATGGGTAAAGTATTCGTTACCCAGCACAACTTTGGTTATAATTAGGCTAAATTAGTTTGTTTGGATCAAATAATTAAATAAATATAAATATTAATCATATAACTTAAAATATTTTGTTTTATGTACTGTTGTTTAAAATAAGTACCATTTCCATTTAAAAGAGAGAAAAAAACTCACCTGTTTTTTGCTATTCCTATAACACATATCCTCCAAAGTGATCTTATCAGAACTATTAAACCTCTGTTTAACGACTTGAAACATTTGATATGCTCTTTTATTTAGTACCCTTTCAGCAAACTGTTCTTCTGTCTCATCCGCTAATTGTTCTTCAGTCTAAACATAAAAATTATAACATATAAGAGTTGTCTCATATTGTATTTTAGAAATAGACTATATTGACACCAATGCATCAAACATTCATCAATCAAAGTCTATATATTATATAATTAAAAAATTAAAATATATATAATTACCGGTCCAGCCTCATAGTCATAATCGTTAGCCCAAGGCGACTGTACCCTTTCAGACATGTTACCATGATGAACATGTTCATCATAACCCATATTAGCCATCTGGTTCTAAAAAAAAAACAAATATTTAGTAATAATACTCTTTTTAATTTTTTGTATCCAGTAAATTGAAAACTTACTTGGTCATATCCCATGTTTTCCATTGCAGGAAGGTCATGCTGTAAATTTTCTAGAGGTTCTAAAGGCAAATTGGCGTCGATACCCGAATGATGTGGTGTTGGTGCACTTATGTGACCTCCTAGAAGATCCTCTGAAGTATGGGCCGGTGTCATTGATGGCATAGCACCCATGTTTTCTTGTTCTTGAAGTATTGAGTGAATCTGGAACAGATTTATTCTCTTTCAAATACAATTATTGACAGAATCTCACTTAATATACTTCTAGAAATTGGTAAAAAATTAGAATGATACAATATTGGCCCTATAAGAAATAAGATAACAGCGTGAAGGAAGAATAAACAAGAAAAATGATTCAATAATATATGAAGGAAACGAGAAACAAAGTTGCAAAAATGTTGATCTTAATGTTCTTCAGAATACTCCAAGAGTCCTGTAAGAAAATACCAAAACGTGACATATTTATTGTAGGAGACTTCAATGCAAAAATGAACCAAGAAGATATATTTAACGATATATCCTGAAAAGAAACAGTCCTCGAAAAAACTACAGATAATGGAATAGAGTTTATCAACTAACAACAGAAATGGATCTAGTAAGCTCAAGTACGCAATTCAAGCACTTAAATTAACATGAAAAAAAAACAGATTGACATCAGATACTATAGATGAGTGTAGAATCTGATCACCACCTAGTAATAAAGGCAATGAAAGTAATAATTATACAAGATAAGAATACAAAGAAAATAATAAATAAAGTGTAACCTGGAAATATTAAAAGATGAAAAGCACAAAAAAAAGATTAAGGAAAAATTAACAAATGTATACAAACAGGAAACCTAAAGAAAAGTGGAATAAAATTAAAGATATATTAATAGAAACATCACAAAGAGTAAAAGAAAGAAAATTATCGAGAAAAAACATCAAAGTTTCATAGCGAAAAGAATTCAAAAAGATAAGAATGAAGCGAAATTAAGATGTATAAGAACTGGCAAATAAGAAGACTGTTTGGAAAATAATGTATTATTTTTAGTGCGCCCCTGTTAAGATACAGAAAACATTTTAATATCGTTTAAAAATTTAACCCTACTGTTATGCAACCTGTAAAGCTCGGCATGAGTGGGGATGCTTCTCATTCATTACTGCCAATAATGGCACTATCGTTTTGTCACTCTTAGAATAAAGATCTGTTCGGATTGTGTGATTTAATTCATTTTCTCTCTAATAAGTAATTTTCGTAATAATTTTAAAATTGATTCAGCACTCTGTTCGAGTGAAATGTGTGAATATTCCACACAAAGACTATGATAACTATAAAAAATAAGGAAGGCGGAAACGAAAATAATAGATAAAAGTCTTATAACTGATCTTATTTCAAATTTTATATTTACTGATTGATGTTCTACTCTTTCAACCATAATTGTTTTTTTTATTATTGTAACATGCTTGTAATGATTTTATCTATGAATTCTATATAAAATATAAATAGTCTTACTTGGTCTGCAGCTAAATGTGGCATATCTTCGATATGATGTAAAGGTGTTGGAGGTGCAGGATAACCTGGAGTGTGAGGATACATCATTCCTGGTGTCGCAGGGTGCATCATTCCCGGTGTTCCAGGAGGCATTAAGCCCGGCGTAGAAGGTGGTACCATTCCTGGAGTCACTGGAGGCATCATACCTAAACATTAATAATAATTTGTCAGATATTTTACTAAAAGTGCCTACTGTAATTGTACCTGGAGTATGAGGCATCATTTCCTGGGACATATCTTGTCGAGGCATTTCCTGGGACATATCCTGTCCGTGCATCATCGGCGTCATGGGTTGTCCCAGTGGAGTTTGAGCTTGCGGATAAGGTGTATGAGGATTGGGAGTATGGGACATGGGATATGGACTAGGGGGAATAGGTGTATGTGACATGGGATAAGGAGAAGGAGGCATAGGGGTATGAGACGTGGGGTAAGGTGGTAATGGAGTTTGTGCCGTAGGATATGGAGTTTGAGGTAACATACTCATCGATTCTTCTGGATGCAGCATCGGTTGAGTATCTTCTTGGACGTGAAGAGGAGTTTGACTCTGAAATAATTTATTTTAAAATAGAAATATAATATTTTGAATCAATATACTTACAGGATCCTCAACAATTTTTCGTTTTCTGCCCCTTTTCGCTGGTGTCGGTGTTTCTATAGGAACAGATTCATCTTGGTCTCTAGCTTGATCCAGGGCTAAAGAATCGGCATCTCCAAGCACACCGAAATCTTCTGTTCCAATAGCTCGTAGGGATAAATGCCTTTGATAATTCTTAAAAAAAAAAAAATAAGAAAGATTAGATAAAATATTATTAAATAACACAGGCCTGTATGCATGGATAACCTATATCAGATCAAAATGATAAATCCAGCAATTATTTTATACTGTGATTTTCCAGTTTTTTGTGGTAAATGAATATGGAATTAACTTTTAAGTATTTTATTCAATATTTTCATTTTTAAACAAAATTTCTGTTTACAGTATTGTTAATATCTAAAAACTGGGAATATTGTTAAAAAAATCGGTTGTTTTTTTAAATATGAATGTCAAAAAAATTCTATTAATATTTTTTATGTAATGCTTTCTTTCAATAACAATTATTTTGAAATTTAAGTAACCTAAAAAAATCCAATTTAAATAAAATTACAGAAATATATCCTAAAAGACATCTTTCAACCACATAGATATAGAATTTAAAATTTTATACTGGGTCCCCGTGATTGAACGTTTAGGTTAATTTTAACACAACTCTGTTATGTTATGCTAATAGGGAGAAGATAACATGTAAAATAATAGCAGATGTCATATAGGTACGATTGAAGGAGTCGATAACAAAAGATGTTAAAATTAAGCAAAACAACTGTGAAACACTATGAGAAGATACTTAATTTTGTTAGGAAAAAATTTTCATTTCCTAGACAATCACTTACCTTGAATAAAATTCTAGCTGGTATAAGCCTGGCCGGCAAAGCAAATAGTTTTTCAACTCCGCCCGTTTCCTTCCAATGCATGAGCCTTTTAGTGGGCGGAGCTAAATCTAGAGTCGTGACAATGTCACTAGTATCGCTGAGTTGGTTCTTCATTTCCTCGCCGGATATGTTTTTGACTTCGTCAACGATGAGCTTCCTTTTCTTCCTGGTCTTTGTTAGACCTAGGTAGAATTCATCTGTTTTTTATGTTAAATTTATCGACAACATTCTCAAAAACAGCTTCGAAAGTAATTGATTAGAAAATACAATCTTGGAAAAATAAAAATAAGTAAAATCTACCATTCTACTAAAATAAACACCTATTACTGGAGGGTGTCTACGAAAGAAAGCAAAGGTTAATATACAAATTTTTATTTCATAATTGACTTTTTAGTTATAGTTTTATAGAAATTTGTCAGTTATAATATAAAAATATGTTTTTTTTTTCATTCCAAAAAATGTTAATAAGTAAGAAATTGTTAATATTACTAAATTAGTAAAGAAAAAGAAAATTGCAACTAAAGAGTTAAAATTTTTGTAAAAATGCAAAGAATCCAAGAGTGTATTTTCCTAATGTAGGTCTCAAATTTACAATCCTTCATTGTTACAAAAAGATTGCAAGAGTGGGTCCCAAACTATATTAATAAAAATTTCTCAATTTTGTAAACCCAATTAATACATTTGTTTTTTTACTATTAACATAAAAAACAGTACAACGAATACAATGTAAAATTACACAAATATAATCAAATATAAATAAAGAACCTGAAACACGTTTCAATCTAAAAACTCAAAATTGACAAACTTTTCTCTATGTTTGCGTAAGAAACCTTCCGTTGGTGGATTTTATATTTTTTAGGTATATTAAAATTAATACTGAACAAAACAATTCATAATTTCATCATTTTTAAATCAGATATTTTTTAGATAGTAACTATTGTACAAATAAGTATTGTTTTGAAAATATGTAGAATTAATTTGACTACTAGAAAAGATACACAGTAGCTTCTCTATTAAGACAAGAGATTGTATCTTAAATTTTCAAATTTCTACAATTTTGAGAAGTTCACCGCAAGGATTTTGAAATAACTTTTTTTTTGAGAACGTTATAAGCTACTAGTATAAAATAAAAACATACATGAACGAAAATTCTAAACTTACGGCTCTATCGTAATGCAATTTTAAACTTTGGTTCCTACTTTTTAAGAAATCGATTAGAACTTTGGGACATATTTATCTTTTAAAAAATTGTACAGTGCAAACTACAAAATTGACAAAAAATTATTTTATACGGCTTTAGACTGATCCTTAACCATTCATTTGATATAAAGTTTTGATCTGTTTTATAGATTTTAGATCATAGCCAATCACTTTCAAAACAAAACAAAATCTTAACAGTATGTGAATGGTCGGAAAATTTAGTGTAAAGTTACAAGTAAATTAAGAAAAATAAGACAATTCAGTAAAGTTTCGGAAGGGGTTCGGGTAAATATACGTTTTGAGGATTGGATATTGGTTTTTTGCCAATTTGTGATTGAAATAGGCATCCTATGAAAAAAGTTTAGTGTAAAAGATGTAGGTAATTAAAAGATCTAAAACATTTGTATTGCTCATTTCCCAACTATAATTTTAGTTCTTCCTTAAAAAAGTACTTTTTCAATAGTAATTTGCTTATATTTCGAAACGTCATGTATATTTTAGATTAATTGAATTTCAAAACATATATGAAGAATCATATTTTCTGAGAAAATGTTTACGCTAAGAAAAAACTACTTTGTCATGGTGATCGACTCATTTCTTGAATCACCATGTATGTTTTGAATATATACTTCTTTAACTGTAATAGTTTAATTGATTTAGAATCTTTTATGAAGAATAAAAATTTCTGAAAAATTAATAATACCTGGTGTACCAAGAAAATAGCACTTTCTACGTTTATTGGGACATACTTTTTATAACTAGTCGCCTTTAATCTAAGCTACTTCTCTCCTATTCACAATAAATTTTTGTTACATGTAAATCCGTTAGTTGTAAGTAAATAAATGTTTTAAATAGAATCTACCAATTAGTCATTTCTTACACAAATATTAGAGATTTAAAAATAAAAACATAAGCCAAAATACACCATACCTTTCAACATAGATGCATCCACAGGAGCCAAAGCAAAACTTTCTTCTTCATTTTGTAAAAGAGTCGTCTGGTCAGCAGGTGGCGCTGGTTCTTCCGGTTCTGGCGCGGGTTCTGGATGTATAGAGTGAAGAGAAGGTGTGGGAGTAGGAGCTGTCGGGGGATGTTGCGACATTGGCGGACATGATCCATCAGAGCTGTAAGCAGATTTTTTTCATTTTTTATATAAATTTGTGCTTAATTTAACTTTTATTACCTCATGCCACCTACAGAAGGTGGTCCTCCAAAATTATCCATGTCATCATTGTCACTATCTGGAGGTTCTGGAATTCTTTGTGAACCAGGATCAGGAATGGTAGTGTCTACAGTTGGTACTTCACCCATTGGTGCATCATCAAATAGACCTCCTTCAAATAATCCGCCAGCTAAAACATTAATGATCAAGATATTATTAAAATGTCCAAAAGGTTAGAAAAATCAAACTGACCAATCATATTATTATCTAAATTTCCACCAAAACCATCATCTCTAACTGAAGTATCAATTTCCATAGGTGTATCTGAATGCTGTGTACCAGAAGTAGAAGGTACAGGTTCAGGTTCCTTTTCCAATTCAACAGGTTCTAATACAGGTTCACTGAACAATAAATTACTCTAAAAGAATAAAAAAAATTATTGAACTAAATTACTTTATTTTAGTTACGAACTTGTTCCATAGAAGGTGTTAGTCCAGAGGCATGCCTCATTAGGTCTGGAGCATCTGTGTCAAATCCCATGTCACCAAATCCGTCATCATTGTTTACTAAGGAAATGTTGCCATAGTCTTCACGCATTGTAATTTCTTCTGCTCTTGATTGGTTGAGAGAGAATTGAGCTTCAATGTCAACATCACTAAAAAGTAATAAAAATGCTATTTAGGTAGTTCAAAATAGTCCGGTCATGTAAAGAAAAAGGACCAGAAGAAGATAATAAAAGTATTATAGTTGTTTTTAAAGATATTGTTAACCATGTGAACCAGGCTATATATATTGTTATATATAAATACATTTGGTAATTTAAATTTTAGTCGAAACCTAATATTTATTTTGATATCTTTTACAATAAAGTTTGGACTCACATTACTTGTAAAAAAAATATATATTCGGAAAGGAACATTTTATTTAAACGATAAAAATGTGTTGTTCAACATTCCATAAGCAAAGGACAAGACAATTTATTTATACTGTTTATGTGATTTATAAGTAAAGTTTTTATTATTTTCTCCAAATGTACCTGTTCAATCTACCTGGTTGAACAAAAATATTATTTATATTCGAAAATATGAAAAAACATGATCTAATGATCCCAATACAGAATTCTATGTTCTTATACTTGGCACTTGTTTGTACTTCTTTTAGGGCCGCTTTTACAAACCTCTGATAAAGATTATTCCAGGGGTTAGGTACATTTATTCCTAGTATAACACGTATACCGAGTTTGTAAAAGTGACCCTTATCTATTTGTTTTATTGCTTTTTGATATTCTTGGTTTGTTATTGTTTAAATATAAGAAATTGAAGTTTTAATTTCGATTGTTGAAGCCAAACCTGTATTGTCTGACAAAATTTTAGATATTTACAAAGACCGAATCGCGACACGGAATGCTTGGAGGGAAGTTTATTTGACACTGAAATCACGATTTTGATGAGATTAGTGATAGAGAGAAAAATGCATATGGTAAGTATTTATTAATAAAATAATATTTAAACATGAAAAATTCAACTTCAGCTCATTTTCCCAAAATATTGCTTGTAGTAAAGTTGCTGCAAAAGGGGCTGTAATGTAAGATTAGTTTTACAAATGAATATGGTCAAGCAATATGTGAGGTAAATAGATATTCCAGAAAGCAAACTTTTATTAGTCCATAAAAATGTTAGTCGTTGACTTTTGGCTATAAACACAAAACACAAGTATAACTTCAATTCGTTAAAAACTGTTGGCTCATTTTTAAAAATCGGAGCAGTTGATTAGAGCTGAATGCATCTGAAAGTTTGTTTCTTATCAGAAAAAACAGAAGAAATTTAACCTTGGTAAAAGATAGCAGTAAAAAAGAAGAAACAGTGGCTGCTGTAGGATCATAAAAGTGTATAATTATAATAATTTCATAATCCCTAGAAACAACACAAAATAAGTCTTATTTTGATGTTTTAGGATTGTAAATTAAGTGTTTTTTTATTAAATAGTTTTAGTGTTTTAAGTATATTATTTAATTGCTTACTTCAATTCTGGCATTGTAGTATCAAAATCATGAAAAACTTCAGGTAAAGTAATAGCGTTAACAGCGGCTTCCCGATGTTCTTCAGGCAAGTCCACCATTCCAGGTCGAAAGGCTAATTTGATTTTAACAAAAGCTTCATTACAATCCGCTAAAAGATACTTTGCTTTCCTAGAATAAATCCTTACGACACCCAGAAGAAGGTGGCCTGAAGTTCTGAGTGCCATTTTTACTTTAGGTTGCAAAATTCCGTCTACAGACTTTTCGATGTTGGTCTCGAATACATGGGCCTTCGTAAGTTTTTTGTCCCAGTGGGCAGCCAACCAAATTCTGGCTAGCGGCCCTTTTTTAGCTAGCACAAAATGTGCGTAAAACATTTTTGTATGGTTGAGTTGATCACTTATCTAATAGAAAACCTAAAAAAAAAAAAGAAAGTAATTTTTATATCAATGACAGTTGTTTGTTAAACATCGCGTTGGCGCCGAACAAACCAAGCCGTGAAAAACTTTTATTTTATTACTCACCTGGTGATTACTTTATAAATTAAGTAATATGCAGTATACATAAATCTAATTTTATATACTTTTGAGCGATAATTTCCATTCCCGAAGGAATTATTCCACGTTTATACATCAACACTAAATAACAGCCTTCATTCACATCAAAATGGCGCCGAGTCAACTGACCGCCTAAGCAACGTTGCCGGTTGTTCTAATAATTCAACAAAGAAAAATATGTGCACATAAATCGAACCGGCCAACCTAACGGTACCTTTACCCACTTATTCATAAAAATGTCTTAATTTTTATACTAATGTGTTAAATAAAACGTTTTAAAGTGCCGCAAATAACTGAGACGTTAATTTGTATTCAAATAAAACCTTAAATGACTGATTTAATTAATTGAAATTAAGTAAAATAGGAAAAATAATGAAAAATAGAAACAAATTGGGAATAATATGAAGAAATACGAAAAATACTATGCGGGAAAATGGAAAAAATAGTGTAAAATAGGAAACAGAGAAAAACAAAGAGAAATAATGAAAAATTGGAAAAACTAGGAAAATATAATGAAAAGCAGAAAATTATAAAAAAATAGAGACAATATAGGACAAAATTATGAAAAACAGGAAAAATAGAAATATATTAAAAAAAGGAAAATAGGGAAAAGAGAGGGAGAGGAGGTAATAAAGCAAGTTTTAAAGTTGAAAAAATAACGGGGGGGTCAAACTTTTTTTAATGATTACATTTTTTCTCCTTTTCTAATTAACGTTTTGACATATCGCATAAGTTATATACTATTTATATTTAGGATTCGAATATTGGATAATCTAGATTTAATTTGAAAAATATTTAACTACAAATAAATATGTTCTAATCGTAATTATCAAGTTTAATAGAATTCAAAATAGTTTTAATCCAACAACTAAACCGACCGCTACGTTAAAAATTAGAGAAGTGGGGAACAAAAGAACAAAGGAAAATTATAGAAGTAGGGACGCTGAAGGTGTCGTTTTATTTGTTGGACAATCTATACCAACTTGAGTGAATTGGTATAATTTTGATAAAACTCTTATTTTTTTTGTCTATCGGCAACATCGCGGTAGTTTTTATTTGCGCCAGCGCATTATGGTTGCGTAAGCAAAAGCAAGCTTCGAAAAATGAAAACCCATAATCTCATTAAACTATTAAACCAACGAGTTTAAATTAAAATGCATATGCAAATTGATATTTTATAATATCTGCTGTTTATAGCTTTTTAATAATATTTAATGGTAGTTTTCAAAAGTTTCTCAGAGTGTTTTTAAAAATATCAAGCTAGGTATTAAAATTCAACCATCTCATAAATTATTAAAATAACTGAAAATAGATATTTCTCATTGTTTAATTTATTCTAAATTTTCAATATTTAAAGAAAACGATTTATATTTGTAGTGCATAGGCAACACATTTAACATGTACGTGTAATGCTGGTTGTAGACTAATTTTTCTAGAAAAGTGTATATAGATTTTGATAAAAATCGATCACAAAAGTCAAATGATAGTGACGTTGAAGATAGAGAGGTTATAAGCACCCGTGCTTTTTGTTGTTTTCATTTCAGTTCCGTGTAACATGGCGAGACATTTGCCTCGTGCTGTTGAAAAGATTTTAAAAGTATTGCTTTTCGTAGTATTAGTGGATCCCGCAACACTTGCATTCGTACAAGATCCTTATTCCCCCGAATTTATTTCGTTAACACAAAAGTCACCGGTGGATTATGAGGACTACAAAAAAATTGTGTTTGAAGTGCGCGGCAGAAATATCAACAATGGCATTAAAATCAAAGCAACGACAAATAAATCTGAAAGAGATACTGAATGTGAGGACTTGAAGGTATCGTACAATATTAGTGAATTGCAGACTTTCGAATTTAAAACGGCACAATATGAGTTGACAGTGCCAAAAAGCCTACAGGGTAATATTTACCTCTGTTTACCACAGCAAGTTCGGGAAAATAGTGGACAAGTACCTCATTTGTATAATAACATATTTTATAAGTGGTACCATCAAGGACCTAATGTTACAGTGGATGTAACTTCTAACAAAGGAGTACATGAGTAAGTGTTTTAACAATTTTTACTACATTTTATAAACGAAATTATCCTGTGTGTTTAGTTTATGTAACTTTTGTATTAATTTTGTTTACTCATGATATTGCTATAAATATAGATTATCACTTTTACTCAATTATTTTTCATCATTTTCACTTTCTATTGATAATTGGGATTTAGCTATTAAATAAACATCATAACTATCTCATACATATTCAGTTTTTAATTTGGCCATTTCATTCTTTATCATATATTACGTCATTTATATAAAAATGTCTTTTAACGAGGCGTTTACTGTAGATAATGGATTAACTGAAAAAATTATATTTAGAATAAATATTTGAATTAAAGAAATAAAAAACATTGGAAGTCTGATATAATGCAAGGTTATAATTTTATTTACTTATAGATGAAAGTGTACTTTGTCCCTTCTGATTCTTCTACAAAGGTTGATAACTCCTAAATTAAATTTAAGGTACTAGTTTTATCTAAACCAAATAATTTTATAAATTTTTCCTATGGCAAATGGAACGGATTAGTTGAGTGTCTAATCTGGCGAAATTGTAGTCATAAAATTTGTCTATAAGAATATATTACAGTTTTGAGAATAGAACTTATATTTAAAATCAAGTTTCTTACCTATTTTCAATATTCTGATATTCGTTTAAATAGTTGTAATGATAAAATAAGGGATTAGGCATGTTCGTTTGAAATAAAGAACAGATCAAAGTGCTTGCCGAGATAACAATGCTATATAACAAGATATCTTTAAATTTTACAGATCATATTGTTAAAATTTATCAATTAGAATTAAATATTTGCATCTTTTAATACATATTAAGTTATAACCATATTGCTATTGCAAAACAGAATTGACCTAATTAAGAGCTCCATCAAGCTGGCAGTGAAAGGTTGGCGGAATAAAAAAAATACACTGGAATTAGTTGCTAATTAGTTGCCAAAGAAACGATTTAGTTGCTCATTCCTGTCACGAGAAATCGCGAAAACCGCAAGCTTTATATAAAGGTAACGGAAAAATTTAAATAAAGTTCGCGAAATCGAAAAAAAAACACTCGAATTAGTTACTTATTAGTTGCCAAATACACGATTTATACAGGTTGTCCCAGGAGTTCGTACCCAAAACTTGGGAGATGATAGATGGGCTAAAATTAGATGGTACTTCATATAAAATTTGTCCCTTACGCCCTTCGTTAACGAATTATAGGGCTCTAAAGTTAAAAATTTAAAATGGTTTTTTATTTATAATTATTAAAATATTTATTTGAAATAAATCAAAAATTAACCATTTATAAACACCATAAATAGTGTTATAAACAAATCTGCACTACCCTTGTGAAGTCAGGTACGAACCAAGTTCAATGGTTAATGAGGCACATTTTTTTTATCTATCATTTTTTTCACTTCTAAAAATGACAGTTGAATTCCACAAACATCTTTAAAAGAAAAACGTCCTCTTGTGACAACTCGATAAAATTAACGGTTTAAGAGATTTGTGCAATTTTATGTAGCACTGCACATCAATTGCGCGCCTTCACCATTTTTTTAAAATGCCGAAATCCGAATGATGGAGAAATTGTCGCGTACTAGTCGTTAATTAGTCATGCAGAAATATAAATGGATTTTCATCAACTTTTTCATCTAAAGTGATTCCAATGCGAACTCAACCGTTAAATTAGCACTACAACTTGTTTAGATCCGTAAATGTATGTTTAATTGTGAATCAAATGAAGATATTTTTTATTATTAGAGTACAAATAAGATACATGACTTTTACATAAAAAAGAAGTGGTGCTGTAATTTTCTTCGTGTCTTTAATATCCACCGCTTTGTCCGAATAATCAGCTCCATCAAGCTGGCAGTGAAAGGTTAGCGAAATCAAAAAAAAAATACACTGTAATTAGTTGCTAATTATTTGCTAATTAATTGCCAAAGAAACGATTTAGTTGCTCATACCGATCATGAGAAATCGCGAATACCGCTAGCTTTATATAAAGGTAGTGGAAAAATGTGACCAAAGTTAGCGAAATCGAAAAAAAATACACTTAAATTAGTTGCTAATTAATTGCTAATTAGTTACCAAAAAAATGATTTAATTGCTCATACCGGTCACGAGAAATCGCAAATACCGCTACCTTGATATAAAGCTAGCGGTATTTGCGATTTCTCGTGACCGATATGAGCAATTAAATCGTTTCTTTGGTAACCAATTAGCAATTAATTAGCAACTAATTGGAGTGTATTTTTTTTTCGATTTCGCTAACCTTTCACTGCCAGCTTGATGGAGCTCGAATAATCGTCGTACTTCACCCATTTGTTTCTATTTCGCAGTGCTATCCCAATCCATCAGGGTCATAATTCCCGATGTATTCTGTGCACCCTACAATCTTGTAATACTCGTTGGAGGTTTCGAAACGCTTTTCCATGTTGCTAAGTTGTACCTTGCCGCTAGTTAGTGTATATTCAATCGCCAGTATCGTACCTGTAATATTGAAAACGTGTGAAAGGTTCAAGCTTATTAAAATTATGAGTGATTGTTTTTTATGGCTTCAAAGACAGCAAAATTTTTTGGTTCAAAATTACGGATGACTCAACGTTACACTTATGAAGTTAAATACACTGAAATCTTTGAATTGCAATTATTAGAGGTACACACACCACTTTTCTCTCCAAACAAAATTGTGACTGTGACTGTTTGTTGAACTATGGCATTCTATATACATATGTAAATTATTCAATAACCCTATCAATTTCTGTCATTGTTCATCAAACGTGTCCGGTGTATCTCTAGCAGTACAGCAAGTTTTAGGTGCTGTTTTGAGTATTTCTTAAATACTAAATAAAAATAATAAATAAAAAAATGAGCAATCAATTCGAAGATTTTTGAACTTACCGGCCTCTTTGATTGATGTTGCTTTTACGCTTGGCTGGCTGTTCGTTGGACACGTTTTCTCCAGGATGTCGCACATTTTCACTGTTATTGCAATTCGATTGATGTTTTTGTTGAATCAATGTATCCGCAGTGATTTTGAGTTACAACTACGGGCGACTTTAAATTTTCTTAAAGTTGTTCTCCTTCCCCTGTTATGGAGTATCGCTTTGAATTTGCCGATCGGGTAATAAACGTATTATTTTACTGATTTTACATAATACAGGTTACTGACATCTAAACAAAATGTAACATCCCAATGAACAATACAAGAATGGCTGATGGGTTTAGGTTATTCAATTAAATAGTTGAGATGAAAGTCAGAATCAAAGAAGACGCCGCCAAATAAACTGCCCTTGTCAACAAATCGGCGATATCCAAAAAAAGAGTCAGCTTCTATTACAGAAATCGCTGTTATCGCTTCCTCATTGGCCACTAGTCCACGTGGACTGTGAAATGATAGAAGAGGCGCTTTTTCGCACCCATAACATGTGCATTTTTTTGTCGGCGGCTCTTTGCTCGGCATTTCCTTTGATTCTGTCTTTTAGCTGGACACAACTATAATATATATTTACGGAGATATACGGGTGGTAGTGCCAACTTGACGGTCTAGTTCGCATTTAAATGTGCGACAAATTGGCGACAATTTTTGCAATAATAATTTTTGCTAACTTGACAGACGTAAAAAACTGGCCGATTTTCACTTGCAATTTTGCTACTGACTGTGGTCCTTATCCCAATCAGCAATAAATTCTATTCACGTGCTGAGCAATAAGAAACCGGGTGTCAAGATGGCAGGAGCCAAAAAATTGTTACCGGTTTATTTTATAAAGCTAGCGGTATTCGCGATTTCTTGTGACATGAATGAGCAACGAAATCGTTTTTTTGGCAACTAATTAGCAACTAATTCGAGTTTTTTTTTCGATTTCGCTAACTTTGTTCTAATTTTTCCGCCATCTTTATTTAAAGCTAGCGGTATTCACGATTTCTCGTGACATGAATGAGCAACTAAATCGTTTTTTTGGCAACTAATTAGCAACTAATTCGAGTGTATTTTTTTTGATTCCGCTCTCCTTTCACTGCCAGCTTTATGGAGCTCTGATTAAGTATTCTTTGAGCTGGCGAAAAACACTTCTATACTGTATTAGTTACAGATTGTGACAGTGTTGCATTTAAAACTTGTTATCCAAATTCTATGGTTTTACTTTTAGTTCTTGTGAATACAAATTACCATCCAGGCTCTTATCATTTGAAGAAATATATGAATTTGTGTGTGAAGTTCCAAATTGTTCTAGGTTTGTATCAAATTGTTACAGAAAATTATTACTTAAACTTAACTATAAATTCTGAAAAACTCAAAAAACCATTTTGTGAGCAGGGCTAGCCATTATTTTTTTTCGATTTTATTTTGTTGCACCAAATTGTTCTGAACATTGTTCCAAATTTTCATGTCTAGCTCTGAAAGGTTTTAATTAATTTTGAGCTTGAAATAATTTTTTAAGACATGAAAATTTGGAACAATCTTCAGAAAAATCTGGTGCAACAAAATACAATCGAAAAAATAAAGGGGGGCTAGCTCTAAAAATGATTTTTTTGAGTTTTTCGGCCTTTGTATTAAAGTTTATGGAATAATTTTCTGGAACAATCTGAAAAAATTTGAGACTAGTTTCGTTAAAACTTTTCGTTTTTTTTCAGCTATAAAGCCCTTTATATCCTATTGTTATAAAGTAGAAGCAATAGTATTATTGGTATTCAGTTTGACCAAGAACAATATTATTTGTTACCCTAATCAACCATTAACATTAACAAATAACCACAGAAGTTAACTAAATAAGACTAGGCCGGGCGGTTGAGGTTAGGGGATTTTCTGATTGTTGTGTGAAAATAGATGGAAGTGGAAAAGAGAATATTCTAGTTTCCAAGGATGCTATCTTATATCTCTGGCCACTTACTAGAAGAAATTATTCACGTTTTGGGTAAATCCCGGAATTCGTAAATCTTACGGTTAGGTATATAAAAAACGTTCTGATAAGAATTTGAAAAGTACGTCGTTTCTGCGTGGAGAAAATGTTTAAATCATTTATAACTCACTGGTATCAATATTAATGTTCTTTCAAAAATATACTTTAAATACCGATATCTTAAGAGAGGCAAATCACTATCTAATTAGGTCGAACAACGTTGCCATTCAAATCGATATACCTATCTATTAGCTAGTTTATTTTAGTCCGTGACGAATGGTGAACATTTTTATTTTAATATGGCGACACTAGGGTATTGTACAAAAGCGCTGAACGGAGACGGTGTCGACAAAATTACAATCCCGAGTAAAAAGTCAGGATTATCCTAATCCAGAGAAAAAGTCTGGATTAGTACTAATCCCGGGAGAAAAGTGAAGATTTTATTAATCCCGAGAAAAAAGTCGGCATGAGTACTAATCGCAAGAAAAAAGTTGGGAATATACTAACTCCGAGAAAAAAGTCAAGATTATAATAATCCCCAGAAAAAAGTCGCTATTACGGCTAAATCTATAAATATATATTAATTTTAGTACATTAGTAGATAGTTTTCTAACAGTTGCGTACATAAATAATTAAAATTTGTTCAGAGTCGTGCGCTGTTTTCAATTTTATGGAAATTATGGTGAGCAATTTGTTAAATTTTACTTGCAACTTGGCCTTCAGCAATCGGAAATTATTTGGGTTTAAACCATAATATTTACATAGGTCAAAGAAGACAACCTATCGGAAATTTAAATTATTCAGAAGAAAACACGCCACCGATATTTTATGTGTTGTAAAATGCTTAGAAGATAATATACAAAAACATAGTCAAAAGCACGGCAATTCATAAAATTTCCAGTTCTAGAAAAAATATTATTCCAAAAAGGACAATATGCCTCAGTTGTATGGCAAACATGATTATTTATGCTCAGCAGATACATATGATTTAGAAGAATTCAATCAGTGACCCGTGCGATCGATATTTATTTGAAATAGCAGTTATTATTTTAATAGAAAAGACTATCTTTGCAATAACTTTCAGACTTTGAAAGTCAGTGAAGTTGACACCAACTTTTGCGAATTTCGCAATAATTTCGTTTGACCATCGATTGTCCATTATCCAATAATTATTATCGTTTCTCCACCCTTCGTTTCAAAATAGCGGCACAAAAATTTACTCTGTCACCCACAAACTGTAAAAGAAAATTCCGCATAGGTCGTTGGTATTTGTTTGTCTACTAATTAGTTTTGTTTGTCCATCCACTGTTAATTATAATTATATAAATTTTAAAAAATTGTGATATTGTGAAGTTGGCACCCCTTTTATGATCTCGAAAACTACGCCGTTTCTCGAAATTCTAAAACCGTGATGACCTATCCAAAACCTAAAAAAAATAATTTGGGTTTTTATAACGCATTAAAAGTGCAAATGTGGTGTTCAAAAAGTTGAAAATTTGAAAAATCCTGAATGCAAAACCTGCATTTCTTGAAAATCTACGCGGTCTCTTAAGTAGACAAAAATACCGTCGGAATCTACAGATTCTGCGCCTGAAAATGCCCTCAGTTACGGTGGGTTTTACCTCCTAAAAGTATCCTGAAAAAGTTCAATTTTAGGCATTTTCGTCACCGGAATCTCATGGGTATTTTTAGAAAAAATTTAAACTGTGGTGTCCTTGGGAATGTTCTAAAACATCAGTCAAAAGTAGAGCAAAATATTACCTCAAAATTAAACCCAATTTTATAAAATCAAGATTTCTTGACCATCTATGATGCCTCTCGATCAGATGAACACACCATTCGATTTGACTAAGAATCCGCTTTCAAATAAAGTAAATAGTGGGTTATTTGAATGGTGGTGAGGTTTTCCGAGTTTTCCTATACCTATAGCCAAATGGCGCCATCAAACATCAGTAATAATAGCCGTAACTTCTCTACACAAGCCTTTATCTTCTGGGGTTCACTCGTAAGGGGCTGAAATGTAAGGTGAGTATTATAATTGCTTACGTGCCAAAACATGGTCAAAATCGAAGAAAATCCCAAATTTTACTGGATTTTCACTTGTTTTGCGGACTTCTCTAAATCTATGAAGACGAACAATCCTACTCTGATATACTTCTACTTAAGAACACTTGCTCAGATTGCTTCGTCATCGCTGCTTGCAACATCCTGCACGGCTTACCTGAGTTTGATCAAACTGTCGTCGATTTGAGCCGTCAGTTTCCTCAACGTTTCACGATAGGCAATTATTCCACCGTCCGTTGCCTGGAGAAGATACTGAAGAGAATTCCTGACGAGGTCAAGCGCCCGATCACCTATGAGCAGCGATCCCGTGTCAACTGTGTCTGTGGTCGTGAATATAGACGCATTGGCAACACGCCATTCTTTTCTCTGATGGCTCATGGTCGAGTGGGTAGAACTTCGTTTATGTTTGATGAGTTGGTGGCCATGTCAAGTACTAGAACCACATACTGCGAGTCGTACTGTGAACCCGAGAACGTACAGCACACCGTAGTCTTTGAGGAAGACCTAAAGTACTTGTTGATCGAGGTATATCAACCTTCCGTTGCTCAAGAATCCGACAAATGCTGTAGCAAAGGAATCAATGACTTGAACAGCACAGGCACCGTCACGTTTGGCCACAAATGGAAGAATGTTGGTGCAAAAACTCATCCGTCGGTTGGACTGTCATAGACGACATTACCATTCGTAAACACACGTTCAGACCAAAAATGTACAACATCGTCTTGCTCGCCTTCAAGTCCCAGTCACCACTCGCACTTTAAAAAATAATAGACTGATTGTAAGGGCCGCTTTTACAAGCTCGGTATAGATTTGCTATATTAGGAATAAATGATTAGCGGTTTATTTGCTTTAACTATAGAATACGCTTAATTCCATGGTTTATTCGAGCTTTATAAAAATGTTCCTAAATATGCAACTTTGTGCCTAATTAACATATCATGGATTTAATTATGGTTTCCAAAAAAAATGTATTTGAATCTCACTCAACGTGAGTCTGCGCCTGTTGTCAGGAGATAAAATTGATTTTGCCGATGAATGCATTTTCCAAAGATTCTCGATCGAATTATATATTTGTCCTCTTAAAACTAAAAGATCCTAAACCATTAAAATGCACATAAAAAAATCTAAAACTTTCCCTACTTAATTGTCTTTTTATATTTTATAATAACGAATATAGCAATACTTTCCCATTGTGATTGACACACACTGTAAACATTTTAATGACTTGGGGTGTGGGGCCCAGAAAACGATACTCTTTATTAACAAATTAATTTCTTTTTTTAGCAGTAGGTACACATTCATTTATATTCATCGAAAAGTTATTACATCATTCCATACATATATATATGTATGTAAATTTAAGGATTCTATTTAGTTAAGCAATTTAAGTATATTTTTGTGTAGTAAGTAGCTGGAAATTTTCCTATAATAAATCAGGTCGAAATTAACACGCCTAAGTGAATAACGAATGTTCCGTTAGAGCTTCACCTAGTTTCATGTCCAATGGGAAGACGTGTATAATGAAAGGTAAAGGTATAAAAAAGATCTTGCAAGAAAGTAAACAAAAATATGCAAAAAAGGTTTAATATAATTTTAAGTAATGAGAAGAAAAATAAAACGTTGCCAACGCCAAGTAAAAAGGAAAATAACTGCGACTTACAAAATTTGAAAGAAAGCCAATAAACTGCTGACGCATTTACGACCATCCGCAACTTGTAGACATAGGCGCCCGCAGGTCATTTATCTCTCGTGAATTTTTTTTTACAATCGTTACATACATACCAGATATGTTTTAAAAGATAATAATTTGATTATTGCTCTTAATTATATACAGAAATATTAATTGTATTTTTATCCCTTCCACTTTTTCTGTATTTTCACGTCATTATTTAGTCCTAACAGGACGAAAAGTTTCAACAAAAAAAGAGATTTTTTACAAATTTAAAAACTGTGATAGAACGAAACAATTTTACTAGTCACGATATAATCGATGAAACAAGGTATAAAAGTCCCATAAATATCGCTGCTCCTATAGGTCAAAAACAGGTTTAACAAGTTACATTTTCCATAGATCCCATAGAAGTTATTGTGTTAGGGTGTACAGGAGCTCTCGTAGATCTGGAGGTTGCGGAGAACCGAATGTCCTTGCTTGGCAAGGGAGGGCGGGGGACGTCGTGCATGTATATGAGATACAGCAGCGGTGCCAACACAGAACCTTGGGGAACAGGTCGGATATGGAGTTTCTAGCTTTATGGGGATAATGCAATATTCGTTTTGACTTGAAATGTACATATAACACTTGAAATATTACCCCAAATAGAAACGAAAATGACCGATATATTTTACAAGAAAAATCGAAATTTACGAATTTTCTGAAAATATAGAAACAAAAATATATCTCGGGTTTGAAAGTAATTACGAGCGAATTGCGCAACTTAATGAAATTTTAAAAATCATTTCAACTATTAGTCATTAGAATTATTATTAAAAAATAATCAATAAAATATTTTTTTGGTTTCATAATTAGGACTTGGTCTGTTGATTTATTGAAAACGGTAGAATCCGTGTGCTAAATGATGTAGATCAGGCTTAAGAACTAGTATTTGTAAAGTGACTCATTTTACTTTTAGTTGAATGAAATTATAAGGCTTCTGGAAACCTTTCGTTGAGAAACAATATGTAGTAGGAATTTTATAATTGAATCAATGTTCTAAGAACATCAACAAGTTAAGTAGTTCGGAAAAACAAGTAAGCCTTGATGAAATAACGGTGATTTCAATTTTTTTTTTACCCCGCATAAAGAAAAAAATTTAAAATATATTAAATCGACTATAACGCCATTTAAAGAACAATATATATGTTTTTAAATCACCCCAATTTTTTAGATGGCACGTGTAATTTTTCGATTACTGCAAATATCGAAACCCGAATTTAATTATAATAATATATGAAATTTTGGAAACAACGTTATTTTAAATCTTAATTTTTTCAAAATGGTTACAGAATAATTGTGGATTTTAGATTAATAATAATAATTTTGAAATATTTTTATTTTTGAAAACCACTTTTCAGGCAGTATTTAAATCAAAAAATACCAAAACAATGATATAAATATTGTTTTTTGATTTCTGCTTTTTTTAAATAGAAAACGAATAACAGAAGAAAATAATATATTATAATGATCTGCCTTTTGACCATTATGCAAATTTTTTTAAAAAATCCATCTCAATTTAGAATTGGGTTCAGATCTAAATAAAAAAAATCGTAAAATTTTACAAAAATTATAAATACTTAATAAATTTTATGTGTTCTCTTAATTCCCTCTTCTTCCTCTTATCTAAACTTTGTTGACCATTTTTAGCAATCTACGTCTTCTAACTTCTTATTTTTTTTATTTTATGTTCTTAATTGTTGTTCCTCTTCTTCATAATTCTTTGTAACCATTATCTCCCAAAATATTTTTCTTCTTAACCAATATCTTTTCTATATTTTAAATAAAAATGTTTTTAACTTGTAAACGGTTGTTTTATTTCTTCATTATAAATTCAGCCTTTTTTCTTTTCAAAAAGATCTAAATTATTATGACTTTTTGTATCTAATCAATCCCACCCCTCTTTTTTTTCTCAACCCTTACTTGATTCTTAAAACTTATCAAAATTTTTTATACGGAATGATTTTTAATTTTCAATGTTAAATTTTAAATAATTTTCTAAATATAAAAGAAATGTTATTTCTATTAACATTTCATAAGATCTTGCAATATCAAAAATTTGTTGATTATACCATAATTTGAATTTTTACTTATATACCTAATAATACAAAACTTATTCATAATAATAATAATAATACATTAACTTCTATAACTCATTCAAAGTGATTTCATTATAATATATTGGTAATAGTTTTATTGTGAAATTTGATGGATTTTTTTATAAAAGTACGTAGTCTGATGGCCACTCCTTATATTCTCTAATGAATTATAATTTAAAATAGCTTTCCTCGAACCGCTGTTTTATCAGACATTTCGATTTTTTACTTCACTAATCCCCGGAGGATATTACTTTTATTTTTTTTATTTAATTGGACTATCCCAACAAATAAAACAAATTATAAAGTTACCAACAGCAAAACTAAATTGGTTTCCATTTATTTTTTCAGATTATCTCTTCAAAGAAGGGAACTATCCCAAGACAATGCTACTACTATAAAACCTACTGGCACTTCCACGATTCGTGTAACTGGAATCAGATTAGAACACGCTTACAAAGAGCCCGAATTCGATAAAGACGGTGTACCTGGAGTGCTCGCGTTTAACGATCACGAATTTCGTATTTTCGGAGAGGGCTTCACGCGTTCCATGTTGATCACCTTTACCGCAAAGACAGACAATTGCATGTTCCCGATTGGCAACACTTTTCATGTAAGTAAAGTATTTTTTATTTTGATTGGAATTAAGTTGATATCAATTTATTATTACAGTATCACTTTTAATCCTTGAAGGAATATTTGTTTTAATCATTATTAAAAAAGTTATCTAGCACTTTCTGATTCAGTGGTTCATCATTATACATCTGGTATGCATTAAACATTTATAAATAATGTCTTGTAATTAAAGAGTTCCATCGATGGACACGATTTTTCCAGATTATTGTTGCACTTTTTAATAGGCTTTACCGCTATTTACCCAAACGTTGTTCTCCCAACAACAGCAACCAAGTTTCTACTCAAATCTTTCACTTTACTGGTAAGGACGTACCTAAACTAATAATAATAATAAAAAAAAATAAAACAAGATTTACTACTCAAATGTAAATCGTTGCTCTACTTGTTTGATGACGAGTTTAGAGTCTCCCCTTGGTAAGACTTAGAGATGTTTTTGTCCAAATCAGAATAAGTGTACAATAGTCTCATTTTCATACTAATTTATTAATTTTCTCAGTGGGTATTATCGATTTTGAAAATACATAATTTTATGTACATAAGACAAACAATAAAAATCAGATATGGAATGGAATGTATTTAAAAATTATATTGATTTTAAATATTTACAGAAGGTATAAAATATTTGAAGGCCCCTCAGTATTCATGCTAATTTTTATAAATCTTTTACTCTATGAAACGATTTGTTATTTTTACATTATTTTCAAAACTGCAATAAAAAGCAAAATACAGCCATCATATATTATCATCATGCAGTATGTATAAATTATTTAGAAAGATGATTTTCACATATCTACTATTCATTTTTATAATATACAGAGTTGGGGACAAATTTTGAGAACAAAAATTTAAATGGTGCAGAACTTATGCGCAACTCTGTATATTTTAAAATTCCATTGCTTTAATTTATTTTGTTATTATTTTATTGTAACGAATTATAGTATTAGATTGTGACAAAGGTATAAATTCCAAAACGTTATCCATATTCTCAAATGTGGTCAATTATTGATAATATTAAATTGTGGTACAGGATTTCGAGTTTTACTACCTCAAAGGTATAAATGGTGTAACCATTAAAATAAATAAAACTGTCATTGTCGTTTGTCCCGCTGATTTGGAACATTTTAAATTTCCCGGTATTCTGGGCAGATTAATAATTTGGAAACAGAGTACCAGATAGAGCCAACTTTATTACCAATCGAATAAAATTTGAAATTTTATCATTGCAGCCAACCTAAATTTGATTTTTCGTACTGACAGAGCCATCTACGGCTCTGGTCTCAAAATACAAAAGCAAGTTTATATTAAGCCCTTTATGTGGAATGTCTGTAGTAGATGGTCTCTGGGTACACTATAATTATTATCAAACAGCGGTTGGAAAAATGAAAAACATGGGATCCGAAAAAGCTGACGTTCATTTTCCGGTCTTAATCGGCAAAACGTTATTTTCTGGACGAAAAATTATCCAGAAAGTGTATATTTTCTGGTCGGTCTTAAAAAAGTTTCACTTTCGGTTCAATTTGTATAAAGTTGTACTTTAGCTTTAATAAATCAGCGATAGTTCAATTTTCGTGATGGCTGCAGAAAAAATTGATTTTTGATTGCATTTAATGATAAACCTCTGAATCGACTCATTTTTGAATAATTACTTCTTGACAAATATCAAAGTTAATGTAACAATATTAAATCGGTTACTATGAAAATGAAAATAATATAAAGTTTTCGATTGGTGGAGTTACTATAAATGTTATCGTTTACCGCTAATTTAACTAAATTGGACGTTCTGATTGTCTGAAAGTCATACGAAGAAAATAATCGATTAATAATTTGTTCCGCGTTCTACCCTAAATATTTTTTCCAGGTGGATAATACCAGTTTTTCCGAAAACACAGCACGATTAAAGATAAATCTTCCGCCTCTTGAGAACGGCGACGAAACTTACTATATTTGCGCCAAAGATGGTACCGAAGACCCCGAAAAGGTATTTGTACTTCAGGGTACCGATACCTGGTACCAAGTCAAAGCTCACAGAAACCGGATACCGCTATGGATGACCATTCTTTTCATTTTCATTTGCTTGGCTTTCTCGGCATTGTTTTCCGGGTTGAATTTAGGACTGATGTCCTTGGACAAGACCGATTTGAAAATTTTAAGTAATATTGGTAAGTACATTAATAATCGGTAGGTTGCAAGGTATAAAATTGAATTTATTAACTAGATTAGTAAAATATTTGAGGAGTGTGTTTAGGATGATTATTTTTTTTACAGGTACACGTTCAGAAAAAAAATACGCCCAAGCTATTCAACCAGTCAGAAACCATGGTAACTATTTACTGTGTTCCATTCTGCTGGGAAATGTGTTTGTCAACTCTATTTTCACCATTTTCTTGGATGAACTCTCTACCGGTCTTATAGCTGTTGTTATTTCTACATTGTCTATTGTGTTGATTGGAGAAATTGCTCCACAGGTGAGTAATAAATAAGTTTTTTTATTTTATCAAATTTATTCATTAAGTAATACCTAAAAATATTCTAGTTCATGGTTAATTAGTTATTACACTCATTTTTTGGTTTGTCAATTTATTAAATTTGAGTAAAATAGAAAGAAAAAATACATATGTAAAATTATTATTCAATTTTAGAAGTAAAACGTTTGTTTTGTTTAAATTTTTACTTATACTACTAGAACTTGAATTATTATCAGAATTTTTTTCGACCCGGGATAATTATCTTAAAATATCCGACTGCGAGTGAAAATTTTTATTTATTAATTCAAGTTTCTATGATATTCTGTAAGAAAATTTCACATCATTTCAAAAAAAATTAAATAATTTGACAGCAAACGTCTGTCGACGTGATATATTCCGTTCTAGGCATCCGACTGACTTTATATTTGGCACACAGATACCTCCAGTCAAGTCAATCTATGGGATTAATTTTCAGCCCTAAGGATATAAGTGTTATAAGGTGTTTAAATGGCAAAAGTCTTTTATTGTCGATTACTCAAACTGCTGGTCATTTATATCCAAAGATTTCTCTCAGATTTTACATTTTCTAGTTTAATTTAGCCTAATGCCTAGGCGAAAAGTATTTCCGGAAATACGTCTTGTTACTATGGCGACGATAAAAATAATTGTACTTGATTGAATCAAATATGTGAAATTTTATAACAAATATTTTGCTCGTGACAAAAAGTTTCTAAACAGGTTACAATTAGAATTTCCAGAATGTTTTTTATTTTGAATAAAAAACTCGTCTTCATTACTCACGATAAATTTTTTGATTTATACACAATATAGGATAAATTAACTAACAAATGTTTTTTTATTGTTTGGATAAATCAAATCTAATATCTCTAATCTAATATTAAAAATTAATATGTTATAATGATCAAAATTTTATTTATTTATTTCATTTTAGGCTATCATGGTTCGTCATGGTTTAGCCATAGGTGCTAAAACCATTTACATAACCAAATTTGTGATGTTGATTACTTTCCCGTTGGCTTATCCAGTTGCTAAGATTTTGGACTCCATATTGGGCGAAGAAATTGGAAGCGTTTACAATAGAGAAAGACTAAAGGAATTGATTAAGGTAAGTGAAATATTTACAATGTTTTATTTTATACATCCTTATTTATATGGTTGTTTTTTATTCTTAAAAATCGTTTTTGAATTAAGTTTGACGAAAATATGATATGTATTTTTGTAAATAAAGAAAGATATTTGGATATAAGCCAAATCGCGCATAATTGGTACAAAATATTTATTTTATTACTTTGATTATTAAGGAGTGATTTATTGGAACATGGAAAAATAACTTTGATGTTAAATTTGCAAAATGTTGCTTATTGATGTTCTAATTTAAGTTTCTAAAAAACCAAATTTTAATATTCAAAAATAATAAAAAAGTATATACACTGATTGTTATCACCCTGTATACTTTATTAACTAAATATATATGAGTACAACTATAAATAATTTTGTTCCATTAAAAAACACAAACTAGTCGAAGCAATTATTAATTAATATTTTTGGCATCCTCACTTGATTTTGTAATAGTATTTTTTCTGGATGTTGTCTTAAACGACTTTTCTTCAAGGTTATAAATATATTTTTATAATGTTCGCTTGAAATATAGATTTTTTTTTACCATAAAAATGGTAAAAATTTTAACTAGTTCTGGGGCTCAGAATAATAATTTTTTGTAATATATGACCAAATGTTATTTACTATAAAAAGACTGGGTATTATTTAGAATCCACATAATTATGACAGGAGTAACGTCTTTCCCCAAAATTCTACGGCACTGGTCAAATCCTATTTTATTTCAGGTCTTATGATGTACGAAAAATAATTTTTCTATAATTACTATAAAATCATGCCGTGGGATAAGCTCTTGGAAAGGAATTTATCTTCCTTAAACAATTTGTATCGTAAATTTTAGACCTGAATTTGTTGGTTCACATAAAAAGTAATACGGCCAAAAAGATAGAAAAAATCTTATATTATTTCACTCTTGGCTTTTTTTATATTATTTTATTCTAGTTTCAACCTTTATGTATGTTTTATACATGAATTCTAATCTTTTCTAAATTCTTTTCAAAACCAAAAATATATTGCTAATTCCAAAAAAACCAAAATTCATGCTTATTATTTAACTTTAAATTCCTTACATTTAAATATAAATATCGACAAGTCTTTTCTTCCATTCTTTTCTGTTCATGGTTAAATAAAGGAGCAGCACCCATTCAAGAGCATTATCAGCAAAATTTATATGTAATTCTTTATAAGAAAATTTAAGCTTCATTGGGGCAATTTTTGACCAAGTCCAGGTCACTCCCCATTGATCTTATCAGCTTAGAGACAGCGTTGGCCTGACGAAGCTGAAGACCAGAGCACACGTACCTGACCGAGTTGAAGAATAGACATAGCTGAAGTACTTGAAGATCATACGAAGCTGAAGTGCCTGAAGATCAGAGCCGACCTTATCTCTAAGATGATAAGACCAATGACGCGTAACCTTGAATTAGCCAAAAATTGCCAGACTGAAACTTAAATTTTATTGTGGAGTTTTGCATATAGATCTTTCGATTCCTAAAGTTTTTGAAACTTCCTCCCGTGCTTTCTGCCATTTCCTCCTTGAGCGAACTCTTTTTTTTTCGAACTCACACTTCTCATCATTATTATTTTCACCTGACTTTATGGGAATCCTAATCATATGCCTCATCATTGAATTACACCTATCAACTTAGCAAGACAACTTCGGAAAATTACAACCGTATCTTATGAGTAATTTGCCGCTTTTTTGCCCTTTAATTAGTTGTGGAAAAATAAATTCACACTCTTCAAACCACTCTCTGCAACAAGGCATTTTAATAATTGACACATAGCGGAGCTACCTATAAGCGCGAAAACCAAATTTGCAAATCTGAAAAACAATCCTTTAATCTATTAGACTTTTTAGTAACGGTGGGGTATATAAATTTTACGAAATTAAATTTCCATCAAAAGTATAATAGTTAAAAATCTGTTTTAAGACATAAATATTTTATATTAAGTCACTATGTTTATCAACGCATTAACGAGGTAATTAGTATACATTAAACGAGACTGTTGTAGAGGTGGGAATGGACTAAGGGAAATTTCGGTCCGTTACATATAAGTGTGCAAAATCTTTTGATAGGGAGCATGTCCTGTTCTCTCCTTTAGTCGCTTCTCTTTTTTTGTCTTTGTGGAATATTCGGCGACATTTTTTTGGCCATTTTTACGTATATTACAAGTTATTTGGCTCCTAAGTTATGTTATCCCGTAAAACAAAAGATATTATATTGAAATTAATTCTTAGGAGGTAACGTTGACATTTGTTTATAAAACTATTGATTAATGTCGAACAAGTCTGAATCAACCGACTGGAATAAACAAACAGCTAAGTTTTAGACTTTTGTTTATTGTCCGGGACTGTTCTATAGAGTTTACAATGTGTGATTCTGCATACGAAGTTTGGTCGCAAATATTGATTTTATATTATACTATTTGATGTTGTGACTACATGTTATTTTATTACATTAATAAATTAGATCACTACAAAATTTTAAATTAAGAATTAAAGTCTGATGGTGTTTTTTTTAATTTATGAAACTCCTTATCTAATGCTTTTTCGTTTCTAGAAACTGTTTTTTTAATATTAATTAATGAAGACATATTGTCTTAAATCGTTCTTTAATAAAAGGTAATATCGTGTTAATGGATGTATTCGAAGAGAGGTGTGGCTGTGGCGGCGCGAAAAAGAATTGATTTTAGTTATTTATGTTTAACAAGACAAATTTTACTGCGTAATATCAGTTTTTACAACCATATAATTATTGATCCAAGGTCAGGACGAAGTGGATTGCGATTTAGTGCGAACCGTGTAGCAAACCCGCACGAAACGGTGGAGCAGGTGTCTTTTCTCTTGCACATTGATTCGATTTACCGTAAATGCAATAAACCTAGGATAATCAGAACTGGGTTGTTTCTACAGTGATACTTCCATTGTGGTCCAATTGGGCATTAAACAGGGCCGTCAAGATCAAGTTTACGAAATGTAATAAAATGGCAATATAATCACACTAAATAATTTTGAAAAATTTAATAAATATTGTAAATACCGGGTGTCCACTTATATTTTCCCTTATTTTAACTGCCTATAACTTCTAATGGGTTCAGGATAGAAATATGCGGAAAACGGCATACTTTTGACAATTGTTTTGTCAACTTTTTTAATAGAACACCCAGTATATTTTTTTGTAATTTGAAACAACTGTGACCTTCACGTATCCAACGATGCAAGGTTTTTCAAAATCTGTTAGCAAATGACTGAGTAATAAATTTCTAAAATTGTTAAAAATACGCCATTTTTGTATCTACTCATACAAAACTTGTACTAAAATAAAGGTTTTCAGTGAGAATAGTACACATTATTCAACGAGCGTAGAATGGTGGCCATTATTCACGTATATGAAGTTTCCGATACGAGCGAGTGACTTATAATTTTTTTATTGTTATTTCAGTTGTCCTGAAGATGGCCGGTAATTGACATTTAATTTAATCATTATTACACACTTTGGTACAAATGTGCATTTTTTATTCTACATTATCAAGTGTGTACACACCTAGAAGTAACCTTTTGTTACCTTCGATGACTTTTTCTTAGCACGTCATTGAAAACGTACTTTTTTCTTGGCACCCTGTATTATTAGTAATATTAATTTCTTAGAGAAATGTATTTATCACAAAAGTTTCTAAATCCAATTATTTTATTAAGAAATAAATCAAAATTAAAAATACATAAATTACGAACCCTAAAAAATCAGCAAAATACGATCTTGGGATACTCATATACCCTTTTGGGTCGAGGTGACATCGGAATAAGGTTAGATTAAATTATTTCATACCCTTCGACTTTGCTTCTTGACCTTGGTCGATTACTTAATTTTAGATCTATGGCAAAAGTTTTTTTTGGCGGAAAAATTCACATGTGGAAACCACGCCATATCGATATTAAAGTTATTTTTTCGACGAATGAGATTCGGTTTGTAAAGTGTTGCAAGTTATTTTTGTAACAGGCTGCTCCCAAAAGCTTACTTACATCGGCGTAACCAGAAATATTTTTCACCAAGGTTAATTTTTGATTTGCAATTAATAAGGCATCTTTACATAGATTTACTTTCAATTTAGATCGAGTATGAAACTTTTATTTTTGTTAATTTGTAATAATAACCATTCAACGTTTTTGTGAAAACTATTGTTTGATCTGGGGGTTCTCAGTGACAAATTGTGTCACATGCAAGATTTTTACATTGTCTAATGAGAAAAAACGATCTCTCATTCTCAAATTTTCGATAGACAAATTGTAGAGTGGTCTAGACCAGTCGACAATTTCATGTCGAATGCGATATGATATATTAAACGGATTTTTTATCTATAAGGGTAGAAATGGAAAACAAGAAAATTATCAATGGCCTCGTTACAGGTATATATAGAAATGCCTTCAGATAGAAAGTTTATAAAAACATTTAGATTGATAGAGAGTTAATAAGGAGTTTATTAATATTCTGGAAAATTTTTCTTTTCCTTTATCAAATTTAATAGGGTTTGTTTATGTGATTGAGTACAATAATTTACATTATTTTCATCGAGTGCCATTATTCTTGATATTGGAGATATTTAAATCAAAAATGTTGTTTACGTAAAACTGTAAAGCGAGAGGGTGTGCTTGTTAACCATATAGACAGAGGCATAACACATTCGAGACTCGTTAGTTCGCTGTTGCCAGCTCATTCTATTCGACAATATTTGTCTCATACGACTTGGAAGTCGAAATTAATCGAGAATACCACAATTTCAAGTTGTGCGACAATTTCGAAAAATGATCGAAAAATGTCGAATTCGACATTCGAGAAGAGATCCCCTGAAATGTGTAGAATATACTGGATGTCTCACTATATTTTTCCACATTTTCAGGACTTGTATTTCCGAACCAATTATGATATCTTGCGGTTTTCATTAAAGACGTCAGTAGGGTTATAAGTATCATTAGGCTATACCGGAAATGAAATTTTAACTTCCTCTAAGAAAATCCAAAATGAGCTATTTGACAGTTTATTTTATTATACGAATGATTAATCAGTCTTTTTACCTGATACACTTATAAATTACAATTTGTATCTATTCATGTGACTTTTAATCTCAACGAGAAACTTAGATAATTTATATCAATCAATTTTTATAACCATATCTCGAATTAGACTATATATTTACATTACATAAGATTGCACAATTATATTATAAATCTACCTACTTACGATTTTTTTTTATAGACGGTTATGACGTATTTGTGCGTGCAATTTTGGCAAAGCAACAATTTGTGTGGATAAGAACCAGCCGTGTCTGTAATATTTCGTCATTGAAACAGACAATTCCAGAATACTTTTTTCCACTTAAAATCAATAAAACAAATATAGGATATATTTTATATCAACTGTTTGTTACAGGAAGTGCTTTATTATTTTTTTTTTAAACGATTCGACTTGGCAATAGTAATCAATTAGCGTAATTATTTTACACATTAATAACATCAATTACAATTTTGTCAAATGGATTATCACTGAATTTAAATAAATGCAGTCAAAGTTATGTAAGATGATTTAAGTCTTACCTCTCGAATAATCAACATTATCAATAATGTATTTCAAATGAAAAAACAATGCAACAAATTTTAAGATTAATAAGCACTTTAAATATAACTTAAATTACTAGTCTTTATATTCTCAATGATATATTCCATCCTAAGTCTTGAAAGAAAGTAGGTATGATCGAATTGTCAATTGAAATACCGTATGCTAAATTTTGAAACTTTCATTAAAAGAAAATAAAATTAATGAACATTTAAAGTTTTTCAAACATCTCAAATACATACAAAGTTTGTAAGGAATTACTACGACGAGTGAAGGCCTTTGGACCACACTACTTGAACGGCGTCGTAAATCAATTAATGTTGATAATGTTCGACATCGGAGACACGCCATCGAGAGGCAAAAAGGAAATATAGACATTCATATAGAATCAGTGCCAATGGACACACGTGTCGAATATTGTTAGAATAAAATATAAGTTAATTAATCGATTATTTTTAGTAAGCGACCCTTATAAATTGTCCCAATTTTGTGGCTATGACTAATTTTTAAACCGTTATTGTGATATTTTAGCGGTGCCAATCCACTTTGACGATATAGAATAATGTTTTTAAAGATTATATATTTCTTATTTGTTTTTGATAAGATTGAATCTTAAGTACTTGAGATAAACCATTTTATGAAGTACCATTACGTAAATTATTACGTGTTTCATAATATCACTTGCACGTACAACCATTCTTATAATCTCTAGGGTTTACAAGCGATAAGAAATATCGATGTCAATAGAATCTATCGATTCATTCTTGGGACATTACTCATTTAAATATTTATTATTTGTGAATAAAGCAGAAAGCCACGTTCAAAATATTTGATTAAAACAAACAGCATTGGTTTGTAAATTAACAAATATTTTCAAAAAAAAAATTATTTTCAAAATAGGAAAAAATTGGGAAAAAATGCAAAAATATTGACCATAAGGGAAAAATGAAGGAAAATAGCGAATTGTAATGAAAAATGTTGAAAAATTGTGGCAAAGAGGGAAAATGGAACAATAGTAAAATAGGGACAAATAGCGGAATATAGGAAAAATTGAAAAAAAATAGGGGAGAATAGGGAAAAATAGAACAAAATATGGATAAATCGGAAAAATAGATCAAGATAGGAAAACATATAGCACAATGGGGAAACATGACGAGAAGTATGGAAAAATGAGGATATTAGAGAAAAATAGAAGAAATAGGGACAAATATGGAAAATAGGGAAAAGTACCAAAAAATATGGACAAACATTGAAAAACACTGAAAAATATTGAAAATACGGAAACATGATTTTGTATCTATATATATAAAATTGTCGTGTCGCTGACTGACTGACAATCAACACACAGAGGTAATAGAGACGTGAAATTATCAGGGTAGTTTCCTTTGGTAGCGTAGGGGAGCACCAAGAAAGGAATTTTGAAAATTCGCACTTTAAGGGGTTCAAAATTGGGGATAAACAAATATTGGTCCGCTCGGGTAAGTGCGTCAACCAAAAACCCGCTCGAGAAAGTGCGTCAACCAAAAACATTCAGGGTGATTCTTTTAGGGGGGAGTGGTTCTCCCCCCTGAGGGAGTGCAAATATTTTTTATTATTTGTCTCCAAGAAATTTAATTAGAAAAAGGAGAGAAAATATAAATTATTTATCTCAAATCAATGTCTACGGGTTAGTCAGATTTTTAAGCAATTAAGAGGTAGTTTTCACTCCCGAAGGGATGAAAATAATTCGGATATGATGTTCAGGGCCAGGTTAGTGGTGTCCGTGGGGTGTTCGCCGATGCCATATTTGAATTCCGCGACTCAAAAAAACCCCTTTACGATTTTCGTTGCGTGTTTTTCAATTGTGTCTGGAAAACTCTCCGTAATAATTTTCGGTTCGTTTTTGTTGTTATTTCCAGGAAAATTCTCGAATATGACGTTCAGGGCCAGGTTAGGGCGCACCAGGTGTCCGTTGGGTGTTCGTCAATGGCATATTTGAATTCAGCGACCCAAAAAACCCCCGGGCGTCGAGTTTCTCTTCTTCCTCGCATGAATTTCCGGAGAGTCCCACGGAGATGACGTTCGTCGGCGTTCTTGAGCTCCAGGTGTTCGGGGGGTCAATTTGAACATCATAATCGTGATCAGCGACCTCAAAAACCCCTGGGGACCCAACTTGGGCCAATTCTGACTCTTATTTACAAAGTTATTGAATTTGTCAAAAGGCCTCTCAAATAATGCATTTTTGGCTGCAGCAATGCAACTTCCGGTTCTTAGTAGGTACCAATTAGGTACTAATGGTATAAATATTTTATGGAAGCGAATGTAAAAACCGCATTCCGATCAGTCCAATCCTAAAAGCTTTTCTATCTTTGGCCTTTTTAGTGCTTCATTGCTTCGACTAGTAGGTCACACAAAACTATTAAAAAACAATAAGACTATAAAAAAAATGGTTTTGAAATTTGCAAACAATGACCTTGATATAGTAACTCCACTTGGAGGTGTAAAAATGGGCATAAAAGTTTGAAAAACCGGGGGGAAGTAAACAGGTACAGAAAATTAACTTTTATTTATTCCGACATCAACGCGGACGGAATCGCGGGCAAAAGCTAGTTTGTAATAAAATCATAAAATATTTGACGTTCGAATACTGTTCAATTTAAAGCCGTCTCTGATAAGAGACTGAACGGTAAATTCATTATTTTTTCATTTATAAATATTTATATATTATTTTTTCATTTCTGACTTTTTGTTTATAAAGCTGAAACTAATTAAAAGTCTACACATTTTGTTGATTTATTATGTCGATTTCCATAGTTACTACGAGAAAGTTAACTTTGTCCTCAGATTTTGACCAAGTCATCAGATATGTATAATTTATTTTCATTTTTGCACCATTTTTTATTTACTTTAAATATTTTTTATAATATGGACCACAGAACGAATCCAAACAAGTGTACCTAAATTTAATCATATTTGGTTTAAAAAATACCAATAAAATTAGTTAAAAAAAAATGGTGTTCTAACAAATTATAAAATAATATCCTAATACGCTACAAAATAAACCTTTTACATAACTAATTTGGTTAAAGTTAATCATTTGATTTACATAAATTTAGAAGTCAGACTGGTTGGTAGATTGGAACCGCGGCTAAATTTAGAACCGATGTTCACATTAAACTCATTTTTCGAGAATATATAGGTCGAGTTTGTCGTTCTAAAAGTTGTTTTTAACATTCGCAAACTAATGGCATGTGGTCAGTAGTCTTAAAAATATTCTTAAAAAAAATAGAACACAAGTTTGTGTCAATTTTAGTAAACTTTCAGCTTAATTAAAATAAAAAAAATGATTTATAATAGAATTATTTAGATACTAAATCTGAGTTTTATATTTTGGAAAGCAAATAGTTAGGTAATGGAAAGATAACGGAAATTCTATATAACTTTGACCTTGACTAATCAAAAAGCTAGCATCAACTGTCTGACACTGAGAAAAAATGCAGAACGGATACCAATGATCTCAACACCGAAAAAACTGACAAATCCTATCAAACGCTCGAACATACAAAAACGATGATTAAAGTGAACCAAAAAAACATCAGACAGTTTTAAGGTAAACACTGGACTAAAACAAGGAGATCCACTGTTAACTACACTATTTAATGATATATTGGACTGGATAGTACGAAAAATTGGAATAGTGGACACTGAAAACAAGAATAACACTACTGTTAGCATACGTGGATGATGTAATAATGTTCAACATCAGAAAAAAATTAAGTACCTGCAAAGATTTCATAGAGACAGCAGAGGCATCAGAAAATCAGAGTTAATGAAGAGAAATCAAAAATAACCACACCACAAAGGAAAGAAACAAAAAGAAATGTTTAAGCAGAACTAAACGGACAAAGAGACAAAATTTGAATAAGTTAAAATCTACGTATATCTAAATGTGGTTATCAAAGAAGATGGCGATTAGAAGAAAATAGAAGCAATGCAGCGAAAGGATGAATATTCTGTACAGATCACAGTTTTTTTTTATTAAAATTATTAATTTTAAGACTATTTTTAATAATTTAATTATCTCTTTTTTATCACTTTCAAAATACAACCCATCCAATCTATATTTTAATTAAAAAAATGTTACATCTAAATTAACTGGTCCTTGAGTTTGTCATCAATATAAAAAAAAATTAAAATGTTTTTATCTCTACAATGAATTGTTGATTGACCTCGTTAAAGTCGGTAATTATTTTTTATCCATGCATAGAATTTTTTCTAAATTGTGATAAATAAAAAGAGAGAAGATAAGTTCATGTTTGTATAAGTAAATCTCGCTGCTTTTTATCATTTAAACCAAAATTAGATATGATTTTAATGAACTAATATGCAAAATTCCCCTTTATAATCTCAAAAACCAACTTAAATCTAGTAAAAGTATTAAAACATATATTATACTATTAAAGAAAAAAGTTTACCCCTCTCTCAATACAATTCTTTAATATAAAGACAAAGTCAAAAGAGCGACATGTTTCGGTCTGTAAGACCATCATCAGGCCTATAAGCAAAAAAGAAATTGTGAAGAATCATCACTAATGAAAGAATGTACAAAATTACTTACTGACTAAAATTGGATCCAAACAATAGAATTTAAATTTAGGTATGAAAAACTTAAACTAATAATTTATATAAAAAAACAACGAAAACTTAAAATTAATTAAATAACTGCGTAAAAGACCATCAGCTAATATTCAAAAACTTTTTTTTTAACAATTAAATAACAATTAACTTATTTAAAAACTCATACAGATTATTTTATTACAGTATGTATATACTTGTCTATTAGAAATTTTCAATGCCAATATCAAATGTAGTATGGAAGTCTCTTCAGTACAAGTTCAAACAACGATTTCTGTTGCTAGTAACACGCAATGTTATTGTATGAAATATTGAAAACGTTAGTTTTTCGGATTTAAAAAAATAATCTAGCTTTATAGCAATTGATTATAACATATAACAAAAATATATTTTGGTATTTGTAATTTCTGATAAAAATAAACAAAATTTAAGGATATTGTCCCGAAAGATTTATATACACCAGAGATACATTTCTGCAACCAATTGCGTGACAAATATTTTTAATATCATAAAAGTTTATCGCCTGTAAATTGCGTCGATAAAAGTTATTTCCACGACTTTTTCATGTCTGACAATATTTTGTCTCGCAAGAAATTACTTCTGAAAATGGTATGATTATTACTTACTTGATTCAAAGAAACGATAGATTTTTTTTATTAAAAAGAGCATTCCTGAAATTTTAAATAATTTCACGAGAATTATACAAAGATTGATGTCTATTTTAAGTTCATCATTTTTTTTTGTTAATATTTCATTTTAAATATTTATACGCAATGACAGTTAGCAATTAACGAGGGCCAAAAGCCTCACTATTACTTTCGTGATGACGAAAAAAATTTCTTACACACTTCAATCGAATTCCTGTTTCCACTTTACGTATGTATAGTATTTGGAAATGATATTTGAGATTGACTTATTCATATTTTATGAGGGTTTTTACTGTTGTTTTATAGGCAACTGTTGTAAATCTTTTAAAGAGATTGTACTAGCTGCAATATTTCAATGATGCAAAATCGATCTAGCACCACCGTTTGAGCGTTCCTAGAATTTTATATGTCTCTATAGGTTTGTTCAACTTGCAAAATTCAGAACAGTTACAAAATATTTGTTAACTGAGCAGAAGTGTCTGTCCACTCGTTTGGTATTGGGACTGTTTTTAATTTAGTTCAAAATATGAGACAAACGCGAACACCTAAAATTTTTTTTGTCTTGGCTGACTGCTTGTTGGCAAGTGACAATTGATAATCAAATATAATAGGATTATGAAAAGTAAAAGTTTGTTGTCTGCGTTATTTTGTTTGATTATGTTCAATTGCTGTAACACATTTTTTAAACCTGCCAATGACTGCATTTATATGCATTATATTTGAATGTTACTGAGAAACAACACCTAGAGCGCGCATGTGCAATCTAAACTGTTCTGATTAATTCTTAGTGCAGTCCCGGACAATTTGGTACAGTCCCGGATACCATCTAATCTTCTCTGCGGAAAAATGTGAAGTCAGAAATGCTTATAAGCTTCCTGTAAGCTGCGATGCTCTATGATATATCATTTGTATTTTGTGCTTGATTTAAATCAATTGTAACATTTTTTAATAAATTGTTTATTATTGATCATATTTAAAAGTTGTTTTAGAAATTACATTTTATTATTTTTATATTTGTAGGATTATTGTAAATAATATTGAAAAACAAATTTACATTTTAAAAATAAATAGTTATTTGTGTGTCAACCCATTAAAGTTGGATTTTTTTATCACTAATGTGGTTACTATTGGAAATAACCAAATGAGTGATAAAAAATGACTATATCGCCGAGGTTTATACAGTTATAAATTATTGATTGTGATTTTTTTATTAGGTTTAATTTTAGTTAAAAGTATTGAATTGACAATGACAATTTTAACAAATATACTTATTGATTGCAGTACAACGATTTTCATTATTTTGGCTGTAGTTCTTATTTTAATTAGTAGCAGTAAAAATCTACTTTACTACCTATTTTTTTGCTATGCTGTCATTTTTCTACTTTATTGTCGATTTTTTTTACTGTACTTTACTGCCGATTGTTGACTACTTTAAAGCCGATTTCGTATAAACGTTATTTATATTATATTTAAACATGATAATCCTCGTTATATGATATACAATATTTTAAAATTAAATTATCTTTAAGAAATAATGAATTCAGTTGTGTAAAGGTTAAGGGTTAAAAAATATCTAACAAATATATGAGAAAATGGACCAAGATCAAAGAAGAATAATTGGTATAATAATTTTTAATTATTATTAGATATAGTATTGTAAATATTATTAACAGAAGTTAAAATTAAAATAGAATATTAAGAAGCAATGATAAATTGTTATTTTTATATTCATGCAGTCCACAAGGTCTAAATCTACATGAATAATTAACATATTCCATCAACTTATGTAAACGTTATTAACTATAATTAACGAGATCCTAATTCATCTAATTTAGACCATCACTTAAAATAATAACTTTATTGCCAATGCAGGTACCACCCTTCTTTACAAAAAGAATTAAAACATTTTTGACTATAAAATCAATTTAAATTTTCAAATATTTTAGATAGTGATCGGCCGATACGGATTTTTTAGTTGCAGGTACCGTTTTACAAGATGTGTAACTAAACAATATACGTTGATATAAGTAAAAATTGTCAGTAGTGGCAACGCTGGAACCATCGGTAAGTCAAATACTGGCCTGGCATTGACGCGGACGTAACATAAATAAATTTCGGTAATTCCCTGACCGCCCGATTGAAGAGTCAATTCTTGAATAGAATGGTGCAGTATTTTTTCCGATTCATGTATAAATATAATTAAAAATGAAATAATGATAACAGTCAAAAACTAATAAAACAGTTCATCCTAAATATGCCAATATAAATTGATAAATTTAGCCGATACCGATAATCGGTAAAATTTGCTGTCGATACACCGATATTTATATCGGTATCGGCCGATCACTAATTTTAGACCAAGACCTTCAAGGAAGATGAGAGAAGTATCTCGATTATATATAGTTCTTTTCGCTTATAATGTTCACAACATCTACTAATTTTAACTTATCTAATTAAAAATATAGATGGTAGTTTCCTTAGTTTTTTTTTGTATACTGTCGTAAGAGTCTTGTTACAACTTTTTACGTCAATTGTTTCTTTTTGAGTTTTTCACTAAATAATTATTGTTGACAAACTTTAATATTAAAACGATTTGCTGTTGGTAATGGATTCTGTGACGAGTAATTTTAACCACACACAAATACAAATAAAAATCGATTAATTTTACATAATTTCAGTAAAAATAATACTATACTATATGATGAGAAAACTTTGAACTGGAAAAAAGATTTCTTATGCAAAGTTTATATGGTGGGTACTGAAAGGGCCGGCCCGATCTTGATCAAATTAAATAGAGTTCTTCCCTAGAGAAAATTAACTGAAAACCGTAACTCGATCGGAGCTTTCGATCAAGAGTTAGGTGCTTACAGCCATGCAAACAGAAGTCCGGACAAGATCTTTTTTTTATATATTCGGACTCTGGGAGCTCGGAAACGCCAAAAAAGTGATAAGTCTAAATTATTCTTTTTAGCGTATCTAAAAATGAAATTTCAAATGAAAAACATGATAAAAGCAGTAAATTAAATAAATTTACTACGCCTCTGCTTGTCATAAATTGAACCATCAATGAATTAAGCGTTCGGCGTTCCTTGCATTATAATACTCAGTAACATTCTAATTGAATTGTGTCATTGGATCTAATTAAAGGAAGGTTCTTTTACGTTATACGATAATAAATTGCTTTTTTTTATTTTTCGTTCGAAGTAAGATTTTTCTACGAAGAATTTTTTTGTTTTTTAATTTTTAATTTAGTTTCCTTTTTTAAGCTGAATAGTTCAAAATAAGGTTAATTTGTTTAGGGGAGATGGTATAATAAAATTAGGTGTGACTGTGTGAACAAAGACGTGCCAACGTCTTTATGTAGGGGGCGCAAACTAAATCACTTTATTGACTTAAACAGAAATTTTATTGCCCTTCTCCTAACAAAGATTAAATCTTATATTATGATTTCTTTTATGGTCTCAGATTCCTAAAACATTAAACTTTATTTGATTTATGGCATAAGTTCATATCGGATAGCTTTATCGGTTATGGTCCAGCTGCATTACTTTATATAAGGGGCATCTTTGACTTTGTATCATATTTATGCATTTTTATAATTATATTTAATATTATGTACATCTAAAATAGGAAATATACCAGTTCTGAAGAAATTTTTATTAAATACAGAAGATTATCCATATCCCAAATGTGGTCCAAGGTTGAATAAATGAAATGAAACTCAAAATCATGTACCATAATGAATTTAATATAGGTGTAAACGATAACTAGTTTCGACTACTTTGCACATTAAGGAATGCCTTTTCTGCTTCTAATTGTACAAGTTTTACAAAAAAAAACTGATTTACAATTTACCTAATATGCCACTATATGTCTAAAAAGCCTGGTGTATCTACTGATTCGATTTTATTTCGAACTTTTTGGGAGTACCACCTGTTGCGTTTAATAGAATTTACCAGAAGATGGCGCTCTTTAGAATTGTTCGAGTCCTCGCTGAGTTTGTCACATTTTGTGTGGACAGTGTAAGTAAAGCTGCAGATTCGAGCATTTGTCTGTATTCAGTACTAGATTATAAATACACCCTGTGTGATCTGGTGTTTATATTTTACTATGAGCGGTATATGCGCCATCTGAAATTTCTAATGTGGAACACTAGTAAAAATTAGTCAAAATCAAGTAGGTAGAGGTCTCCCAGTTTGACCCAAACTTTTACAGGTATAAGTGGAAACACCATGATTTTTAGACATCTCAACATATACTCATGGACATGCCCAGCGGGGAGAATGGTGCTATTTCAACAGAAATAGATGAAATGGTGGATCGGTCAATATATATCTCTCAAAACTATATCGCATAGTTAAGATGTTAGAGATGACACTAGACCGAACCTATACGCCATCTTACTCTTTTCATCAAAAAAATGTTACAACGATATACGGGTTGGACACGTCCATAAGTATATGTCAATGCAACCCAGAGCGTTTCATCTTCCTCTAACTTGACTCACTGTATACCTATACGTAGTATTGCTATTGAGACAGGTATGTGCACAAAATTACGTGGTATGTAATGTATTTTCAAATCGTTTTTCGACCGCCAAGTTTTGTTTTATTCGCAGCGTTAAAAATATATACGTATTTTAAATTTATTAGACACTGTATATTAAGTCTAGCGATTTTATCTTCATATTTATTTTTGGTAGTGCATATTTTTATTTCACATGATACTTTTCAACTTTTGGCTAAGACTTCCGTGTTTTAATTCAAGTTTCAATAATCTCACATTTAAAAACAAATCTGCTCTTAGTTAAAATTTTGTAATTATCTCGAAAATACAAACACATTCATAAATATGTTTGTTTAATCAATAGGGAAAGTGACGATTTTTCAAAAATATTTTTATTCGGTAGATAATGATAATAACAACCAGTAATTTGTGTCCCGTAATTTTTATTGCAAAATTGGTCGAAAAATAAATTATTCAAATTCATAAATTTCACTCCAAAGCATCGCATAAAATGGCATGACGTCACCGTCCATATCTGTCAAATCACTCGTATTATCGTATTATGGAAAAAAACAACGTTAGGGTTAAACAAATCGTGTAATATTTCGGTTGACGCGGAAAAATACACTAGATGGTGTTTTGTACCATTGTGCCAAAATAGCTAGTTCAAAAACCTGTTACGATGACCATTTGGGTATAAGTAAACAATCGTATATCTGGACTAATTACCCTCGTTATCACAATTATGATCCCTCAATACTTATTGGAACAATCAATATCCATTCAAAATTGATATTGAGCTATGTATTGTGAAATTCTAAAAAATATAAATTATAATTATATTTGAACTCTCAATTTGGGATGGATTCTAGTGAAAAATAATAAACATTACAAAAATTATTAAACAAAATATAAATTTTAGTTGTAGTTTATACCTCTTCGGGTATTTTACATAAAACTTCTTTTAGTAATAACCTTGTTTTAATTTTTTAGTTGACAAAATAATTTGTATAATTGGTATATAATCTTCCTTTATATTTTTTTGTATAATCTTTCAATTGATATTCAAATTTATAAATTTCAAAGTTGACTTCTTGTTTATGATCTTTCCATGTGTTTTTTTTTCCAAAAAAATTGTTTCTGTCTTGATTAATTTACAATTTTTTTTTATAATCTTTGACCGATTAAATTATAAAGTTCAATAATTCATACAAATTATTTCATTGCAATATATAATTGTAACAAACATATAGAAAAAAACTTTAAAATGACGAGACATACACACAGTTTGTTTTATAAAATTTTCAAACTTATTTTCAAAATTAGGACCTTTTTTTTTAAGTTTAATTGAAAGAAATTTTTTGTTATTTTTCATAGTTTTCTCAAATAAATCTAGATATATCATGATGGTTGTAACAATATCATTTATATTATAAATAACATTTGCATTTCTGAATTGTTTCGTATAGAATATTTTTATATATCTAAATCCTAAGAATTTAACAGGTCATAAATGTATTGATTAAATACACAAAATACCTCGCTTGTAGACAGTGACGTAAAATCGCATCAGCCAATAACAAGCGAATCTTTAAAGAAATGCGAGAACCCGTATATTTTTAATCTTTAAAAGAATTCTGAAAAAATTGGTATAGCAAATTCCACATTTTCTTAAATAAAATTTTTTTCACACTAGATTTTCCATTATAAATAAAAAAATAGCAAGGATTTATTTGATTCGGGAAATTGTGCGAAAATATTAACACGTATATAAATAATTGCAAAAATTATACAATAAATATTTAAATAAAGAAGGTTTTAGTAAATAACTCAAAAACTATAAGCATTAGAGTAAATTTGAAAGAAGATTGTGAAATGGGAAGAAATTTACAATAAAAAAAGTCCCGACTCACGGAACTCTAATTTAATTATTAATAATTTTAATTTCACGCTGTTTTCACTGCTATTTTTAACACTCCTCGCATAGCTAGTTCTGATCGTGAGATAATTTTTTTAATGCTTCTACTAATTGAAAAATTATGATATTATGTAAATACTTGAATGGATAAAATGCGTTAAAAAAAGTTATCGTCGATTTTTCACAAAATGAGCCCAGTTATTTGTCTTCCGATGTCTATTTGTCAAAAAATAGTTTTTGTTTACCTTATTAATAATAATTATTAATAAAATTATAAATTATGAAATTATTATGTAAAAGAGAAACTTAAAAAACTTACCATTTCTTTAATTTTCCAAAAAATTATTTGTTGCATTTCACAAAATAAACATGCAAAGAAACATTCACCAACTTATTCAGAGAGATGAAGAAGAATATGCCGCGGGTTTGTCGATTATTTTTGTATTTCTTACATATTTCCGATAATTCCTGAATATTTCCGATATTTCTGAAGTATTTCCTATATTTCTCAAATATTTGCGATATTTCTTAAATATTTCTGGTATTTCTGAAATATTTCCGATATTTCTGAGATATTTCCAATATTTCTCAAATATTTGCGATATTTCTCAAATATTTCCGATATTTCTCAAGTATTTGATATTTTTCAGATATTTCCTAACATTTCGGATTCACCTTTGAAAGAATAATAATTCATATATTGCCGAAATTTATATTTTCGATATTTCTTAAATATTTCTGGTATTTCTGAAATATTTCTGAGATATTTCCGATATTTCTCAAATATTTCCCATATTTCCGATATATTTCCTAGAATTTGTACACCTATTTCCGAAGTGAAAAACCCGTCGTCCAAACTATCTATACGTCGTTAAAAAAAATATATATATTTTAAGAAAATTCTCAACAAATGAATTTTATTTGAAAGATATTCAAAATTTAAACTCGTGCAATGTTTATACATTCTAGTAATTATTCACATATTTCTGACCTAATTTATTTATAAACTTATAGATGATATGGAACATCTGTTTAAATATGATAAAGCACGCTTGGCGTTTCCATATTGTTTTAATTGTTTCCGCAAGTGCAAGGTCGCCGTTCATATTCCTTTAATTAACTATTTGTTATTTTATTTTAAATACCATAATGTAATGTTGATTGTCTATAGTAGAAATATGAAACTATATTTTAAAGTTATGCGTGAATGAATAATTAAGCAATAAAACATGACTGACCCATAAATATTTTAATAAACACCCTATGTTCATCTTTCAATTCTGTCTTTAACAACTAATTCCAACGTTCTAAGATAAGAATTTGTGAGCATTTGTTGAGGAATTTTTGACTATGCTGAAGTTGGTTACAAAATATTACCCAATGGCGCTTCTCGACTCGTTTGATGGACATTTAACCCTGGCGAAGAAATTAGTTACAAAAGTACAGAGTAATAATCAATAACAGGGTGGTATGTTTCCCTATCAACGGGAAGGTCAATAATCATCATTTTATCAGAGTCCACATGCAGTTTTGCTCGTCCTAATAAGGAAACTTTCTGTTACATATTATTGTTATATCTTACACGCTGATCTATTCTAAACTGCATTTATACCACTTGGGGTAAACTTTTTTCCCTATCAAAATGAAACTACATCAGTTTGTAGGATTTTTATTGCATGAATCAAATTATCATACAAAACTGAAGTTATTGACTTTAAAAACAACCTGGACAAATTAATAAGACGAAAAATGATACGTAGTAATGCCATACATCGGATAATGGGTATTATACAGTCACAATCCATCACAAGGCCAGTACAACTAACCCCATTGTAACGCGTTTAGGCATTTGCAAATAGATAAAAAAACTAGAGTCGTTATCTTTTGAAAACTACACACTTCGAGAAATACAATTCAATACAGCATTCCGACAAAGTTATTCCTATAAGTATGAAATAGCTTTATGGTAATGGTCGGGACGTATAGTTTTCAAAAGCTTTACATAAATTAGCTTTAATTTATTATATTATTGAAACGACAAGACAAATGTCTTTGGTCGTAAATACTAAAAATACAAAAAAATATATACCTATGTTATTAAAATTAAATAATTTCAGAAGACAAAGAAAATTTCGGATATAAAGTCGGTTTCAACAATATTTAATTACTTCCAGAAAACCATGTACGTCAAACATTAACTTTCCAAAAAAGAGTGACTCATATATTTTCTGAATAACATACATCATATAGTGTAATACATTTCTAGTTATTGTCAAAAATGAAGTGAATCAACTGTAAAATTAGAAATAAATTAATACAATGTATAATAAAAACAGATTCATAACGTTAATAAACAACCGTAGACTGTTGACTTTGTATTTTATTACGAAATTAAAACTGATAAAAGTGATACTGTTCTGTATATTCAAACAAAATGAATGGATACGCTAGCAGAATGACACAATTTATAGTGATATTCTGATGTGTTGCAAAAAACAATTATATTAAGAATTTCATTAAATGTGAAATGAAATTAATAAACAAGGACAAGCGAGCGCCGCATACATAGTTAATAAATTAAATTTTGTAACTGACTTTACCCTACAAAGTAAAATATAAATTGTAAATTGTAAAAAACCGTAATAATTAAAATGAAAAAGCTTTAAAATTACTACATTTACTGAATAAATATATGTAATATTTGAATTAAAAGTAAATACTGGAAAAACAAGTAATCATTGAAGTATTTGCTTCTTAGTAAATAATCAATATTGGAAATGTTTAGTGTCGCTGATAAACAGATGTGTCGTAACAAGTCTGTTTTCAAGTAAAACATATTTAGCAAACAAAGGTTTTTATCACCATGTCGTCTAGTGAGGAAAAATTGACAGCGGTAACTAGTTCATACAACCTTCAATAATAAATAGTTCCGGTAAAGGTGAGAAATGGTAGCAAACATAAATTATAAATATAGTGACTGGCTCAGTCTCTGAGAGATTGCGACAAGTATTAAATTTAAAATGAGGACCAGGACTGAGATTAGCGAAACTAAAACGTTACTTTTTCAGTAACGCGGTTTTTTAAGGAACGAAGTTGCAATAACGCGAATAAATAGTTACTTTTTTAAAAAGTAACGGTAAAGTGTATCTAAGTAACGCGTTTCTTTTTTCAATAACGCCCTAGCTTTGAAATATACTTAAAGATTAAAACAATCTCAACATTTGCAACTAAATAATTATTGGTAGTAAATAGCATGGATTAAAGCCTAACTTTAAAACATCATATATTCTATTTTTACTCACAACAATCTAAAACTGTCTGACCATATGTACTCGTCTATTATAATATATACAGGGTAATTCTTTTTTAAAAAATTACCAAACTGTATATTAAAGTATCTTTTTGTGTAATAAAATTTCAGTATTTGGTATAATTTTAATATTTTTTTCTGGTTTTCTTGTTTATATCTTCCACATACTTTATTTTTAGTATTTATAATTTCCACTTCTTGTTCTGTATATTTTCTTCACTCAGTTCTATTTACAAATAATTCATTTATTATCGGAATATAAATATTTATGCAGCGCATCATATTTAAATTCGTCAACAAACAAATTGAATTATTTTTAATATTTAATATTTCAGTAATTAAATAATTGAATTAGTACCTCCTACTTCCTTTTAATGGGTTACTTTTGTGATTTTTTTAAAATCTAAACGCCTTTGGGACCTACTGACATCGATTTTTTAATCGCGCGGTCATGACGTAGTATCAGTAAGTCCTCCCATTTATTCAGCTTTACTTTAGTTGGAATGTGTCTACTGGACGACTACATTCAAATTATCCAAATAATAAAAAATAAATTTTAATTCATTTTCCGGAATGTAAATAAACTTAAAATTAAATATTATCTTTCTGTCATTTCTATTAAAAATCAAGGGCGATCAATATGTTAAACAAGTAAAAAACGGCAATATATTTGCCGTAATTTTTCGAGATTGGAAAAATTTAAGGTCACGAAATCAAATTTCTGTATATATACCTATAGTAGGTATATATGGTATAGGTAGCGGGAAAGTAAAAATAGGTCAAAGATTAATGTTATTTTAGATGTTTAGTTGAGTGCCGTTATCCGTTTGTCTCGAGCTGAATCAGGTTAACAGACGGACGGACAAAGCCGTTGTATAAAAGTTTTTTTTTTGAAAACTCTAAAACTAATAATTAGAATTAAGAATCAGAAACATTCCGGCGTTTTGGTTAAACTCTTAAAAGAATCGCACTGTAGAACTAACACTTTTAAAATTTGATCTGTAGCCAAATTTCTCAAATATGTATTCATAACATTTATATAGCATAACGAACGCCAAAATTCGCAAATTTTCCGCCATAGCGTCTTAATATTCAACGGAGCTTGTATTTAGTAAATATTAAAAATAAGTAGTAAAACGTCATTATGCTATTTTAATCTGTCATTAACAAAAATGTTCCATTACATTTTAAAGAGTAAAATGGAATGTAAAACTCCATTTTTAACAAAATTAAATAAAAAAATAGCCTCCTTTGTTTTCGCAAGCAGTCACTTACTCCCGCGGTCAGAAATAGTATACACACTTGCGTCCGGAACGTAATACTACAATAAGAGCATAAAATTGGAGTCACCTCGTAATTTACATTTATTTCAGAAATTTTTAATTTTTCCGGTTTTATTCGTTTGTAACATAGTTTACTAACCTGTGCAATGATTTTGTCGACAGTGTATTACTTAATAAATTGAAAAAAAGATTTTTAACTCAGTTTTTGGAGAAATTAAATGTTAAATAAAAAAATACCCTGAAAAATTTAAAAACTGATTTTGAATTCTGTTTTTAATGAAATGTTTTTTTATTCAACTCTTGATCTCAGAGGAAATATATCTGTAATTTGTAATTTTATTCGTAAGAAAATTTAATTGAAATCCATCCATTGGTAAAGAATTGACGCTTTATAAACACATTTTTAATTTAATTTTCAATAAACTTTCAATAGATCATTTAACCTGTTCTAATTATTATTATATTATTAGTGGATATGTTATAATTGTTATTGTTTTTTCTTTCAGGTTACGACAGGTAAAAATGAACTGGACAAAGACGAAGTCAACATTATTAGTGGTGCTCTTGAGATGCGCAGAAAAACAGTGGCCGAGGTCATGACCAGAATAAATGACGTTTTTATGTTGGACTACGATGCAGTGTTGGACTTCGAAACCGTATCAGAAATCATGAAAAGTGGATTTTCACGTATCCCCGTATACGAAGGAAACAGACAGAATATTGTCACCATGTTATACATTAAGGATTTGGCGTTTGTTGATCCTGACGATAACACTCCATTAAAAACGTTGTGCCAATTTTATCAAAATCCCTGCAATTTTGTATTTGAAGATGTCACTTTGGACGTTATATTTAAGATATTCAAAGAAGGTAAGCTAAAATTTTTATTGGTTGTTGATACCGCCACCAAAAAAACACCCCTACAGACATTACATTTAAAATGCAAGAATTATTTCTTTCTAAAACCTGTTATCTAAAGTTTATATCCTTCCTTCCAAAAACAGGTCCTGGTTGAGCTAGTGGTTAGAATCTTATCTGTCAATTACTATTTGTTTTCTACATTGTCATGTATTTTTCAAATTATTCATGTATACAGAATTGGATAAAAGCAGAATACTCAATACGCTACAGGGGTGCTAATTTGTTACTCTAAGAATATGCTTTCATTTATTTTTGATATGCTTTAATTTTTACTGTAAACTTTTATGTCAGGTACTATACGATAACGACTGTTAGACGCCAACTTTTAATCAAAAATTTAATGACAAAATCCATTTGTGGAACTTTTACATCGTATATCTGGCGGGAAATAAAAACACAAAGATTTCAATTAACGTATATAATGAACTGTTCAAGAAAGATTACAACGCATTCACTGTTAAGTAATAAAAAGGGAATATTTACTTTTGATTTATATAGAAGCTCCCACTTCAGCCTTATCCTAACCCTGCCTTTTTTATGAGAAATAATAGATATAAAATAGATAAAATGCAACGAGACAAATTGAACATTGTGCAGAGGGTTGGTGTAGCTCCGCAGTGAAAAAAATTGTATAAAGAAGAAAAATTTTGAATTTGACCAATGGGAAACAAAAACACAATATGAAATTCTGTACATTTATATACATTATAAACATAAATTTGAAAGAAAAGTAGACCGACGCATGTTGAGACCAACCTTTCTTTATATCTATTGAGAAAATTCCTATTTACTACATACTAACCTAAAGTAGTGTGTGCTGGTATGGGATTCGAGCCAAGGCCGACCTATCGTCATTATACCATTCAACCCCCGTCTTCGTTGTTCCTGCTGTTACAACCATTCCTGCTACTCCTTTGCTCTCAAGATTTTCATCGCGATTTGTCTAACAAGTTCCCATTTGTTAACGCTCTAGTCATTATCTCTACCATATTTTGTGGACTGTATTACTGTCCCCTCTTTGCGAAAGCCGCGTTTCTACAGGTATATAAAGTTGTATGCTGATTTAGTGTACAACTTCAAATTGATGGTTTTATGTTTGCTGTGAATTGTGATTTTCTTGATTATGGAAGACTCAGTCTTATTTGTTAGCTATGACTGTAAAGATCATAAATAGAATCAGTGTTGCTAGAGTGATATTATAGTACCACATGTATTACTCTTGGTCGTCAAAAAGTATGGTGGTACACCTCTAATATATTTCCATTTTTATAAATTTGTTTTATCTAATATGTGTAACCATCATTACAATAAGTAGAGGTTTCAATAATTGTAATCTTTCTATCCATTTTTAAGAATACCTTTCACTTGAAAATCTTTAATAAAAATAAATATTTATTATTAAAAGAATAATAGCCAAATTGCGGGGTATTCTCATAGCTAAATTGCTAAATTGCCGATAATGATCGGACGAACCTTCGCATATGAATCAGAAGGAATTTCCTTATTTGCTTCCGCCCTTAGGTAATTTATTTATAATTTGGTTGGGGATTTCCTAATCTTATATAATACACTTAACAAAATTCTAAATTTAATATATGTATATTCCTTCTTGTGGCATTACTGAAATTAATAAGCACGAATTGAAAATTAAACCAATATTTTATATACAAATTGTTTTTTTTTCTGATAATATAAAACGTAGGAAATAAAACGAAAAATATTAAAAAAAATGTGGTTTAATTTCCAACTTACGGTTTATTTTTAAGGGAATTCTATCGTCCTTCATCTTCTTATGTTGTTAATTAAATCGAGATTATTATATACATTAATCAGCCGAAATGCAGGGTGTTAAGTTTACCTCAAACTGCGTGAAACTGAAAATATCCCATTTAATAACCCGTCAAGACATAATAAATCCTTTCTAATGTTTAATATTTCTATCTCCTCTTACTTATATTTTTGCTAATAATTTTATTTCAATGATCAACATGCTATATGTAAACAATTTAGAAGGGTTATTTACGAATATCTGAACATTTTGAGCTTTTAAATATTTATTGTAAATCTATCATTTCTTTCTATAAGTTACGGTTTTGATATTTTGTGCCTCTTAAATGTATTATATTCTTTCTACCTTCCAATTTATTTCTCGTTATTATTTTAGCATTCACTTTTTGGTGTATGATTTTTGGTCCTGACTTTGCAATATTCACAATTAATTTCCCGTGCGCAAAATAATTTAGAATGTAGAAAAAGCATAGTAAGGTCAGTAGTCTGTTGTAATGATAATTTATCTGAGTTATCCATCGTTTTTTTTATTTTTCTTTTTTTGCCTTCCTTTATTAATTTGTTTGGTGCTTTAGCCTTCTTTCTTACGCTTTTGACTTCTTTGCGCTTGTCTTGGCACGTCCAAGTGGCTGGTTTATTTTCTCACAAAATTCGAATTTACTTTCTGTGAATCCTTCGATTCCACTTCGTCTGTGAGTTTTTGAGAATACCAAGATTATGGATCTTCTTATTACGAATCTAAAATTGTCTCGTTTCAATGCAGGTAATATGAACAATATAAGAAACATGATTTTAGACGCTCCCTTATATAAGTATAATTACAAATCAATCTAAGGAAAGCTATTCCTATTAATATTATTATTGCTATATTTCCTCAAAGTTGTTAGGATATTAATATGCAAACACATTTTCATTTAACGTAAACAACGGAAAATCGTCGATCGGTCGGAACCCATTTTTAGATGCGATTTCACGTGGAATTGTTTCGTGCCGGGTTAATTTGAGCATAACACTCAATCTCAACCTGATGTATTTGGGGCAGAAGTGATATATGGATCAATCTAAATCTACTATAAATGTTAATTAATTCTTTTAGGTAACAAAGGTCATATGGCGTTCGTGCATAGGGTCAATAATGAAGGCGAAGGCGATCCGTTTTATGAAACCGTTGGATTGGTCACTCTGGAAGATGTTATTGAGGAATTGATCCAGGCTGAAATTATGGATGAGACAGACGTATTTAGTACGTATTTATTATTACTTATCCTAATCAAATTGTATAATTAAATTATTTAATCATATTTAATAGTTAAAACAAATTGTGACATTACATCTGATTACTTTATTTAATTTTATATAAATGTTAGCTCATTAAATCTTACTTCAATGACGTTGGATTATAAAGAGAAATATGATATAAGATAACTAAATTTTATGTCTTTAAAATGCTTAAAAGTTGTTTAGAAAAGATTTTCATCAAAGGGGTTTAATTGTTTAAATATTTTAAAATTAAATAAAAAGCAAATTAATATAAATTCCTTGGAATACAAATCTTAATATTTCCATTTATTATTAAAAATACACAAGATTCCACAAAAATCAATCATTTTAAACAATTGCTTGATTTTTGTATATTCAGAAATGTGTATTTTTATGTAATAAATAGAAATATTTAAATTCCAACAAATTTTTATTCAACTTTTTTTAAAAAATAAATGTCGATTTATTTTTGCAGCTACCTCTTTATTTATCATTTTTGTCAGCTGTTCATTAATACTCATAGATTCACTGTAAACGAGTTTCATGTTACCCCAGAGGATAGTTGTTCTTAATATAGCAATGGTGTGTTAAGTAATTTTTTAGGACTATTTTCAACATTTTAATATTGTATTACAGATATTTATTAAACTTCATTCTTCTGAAAACAAAAGGAAGTGTGTAGAGAATATTCTGTTTGAATATTTATATACGATTTAGTTTTATCCTGTATTATAATTTTAAGATTTAATTAAAAATTGGATCCAAATCGTAATAAAATATGTCTTGTTTTGAATTCGCAATTATTTTGTCAAAATATTTTTTACTAAAGTATAGTTTGAAGCCTTCAGATTTTAAATAAAAAATAAGAATGTATATAAAAATTACTTTCTACGACTGAAATTTGTAATATTTTGTAGCTGACAATCGTTCAAAGAGGAAAAGATCAGCAGAAAGAAGACAAGATTTCACTGTGTTTGCAGACAAACGAGGTGAACCCAGCAAGATGAGAACCAGTCCACAATTGACACTTGCAGCTTTCCAATACTTGAGTACAAGTAAGTAATAAAATATAACAGTTTCCTTTACTTTAATTAAATAAATTGCCTTTATTATCCCTAATATGAATTAGTAAAACTTCTAATTCATCAATTAGTTCTCTTGTCTCATCTATTTTCCTTGCGGTTCTCTTTTAGTACAAATTAAATTACTCTAAATCTTTTTAGGTTACTCAATTATCTCTATTTAATTGAGTTTATGACTTTTTTTCATTTTTTCACTGTTTATTTCTATTCTATTGTTTCTTATTTTTTTTCTCTGGCATTTAATCTTAATTAATTTTTTATGATCACCAACGCATTTTTTTTCTAAGAACATCTTGTACTATTATTTGTCTTTGTCAAAATGTGTAAATAAAATAACCTTCAATTAATGAAAAATGAAAAATACACATGGTGATTTTTTTTAGTTCCTTTGATTTTTTTTTCACTACCTATACTACCCTCTAATTAGATCATCTGTTGGCTAGTAAAATAACTAAAAAATCATTGAATTAATTCAAAATTAAATAATTTCTAGGTGTGGAACCCTTCCATCCCAATGTGATATCCGAGACAATCTTACGTCGTCTTCTCAAACAGGACATCGTTGTGCACATCAGAAAGAACAAGGAATGGCGTACGGATCCTGCGAATGTCATTTTCGATCAAGGCAAATCTGTGGACTTCTTCGTTATCATTTTGGAAGGACGCGTTGAAGTCAGAGTTGGTAAAGAAAATCTTATGTTTGAAGGAGGACCGTTTACTTACTTCGGTACCCAGGCATTGGTACAAACTGTTGGAATCGGTAAGTGAAATGAAATAATTTTTAATTAACGATATTTTATTATCTGTTATTGATACGGCAGACAAACATTTACTTTTTTAGGATGATTTAAATATCGTGCGATATTGGAAACTGTAATATATACATATAAAGTTAAATAGAAAATAAGTTGCATAATTATGTTTTTAAATTGGTTAAAAATCCAAAGTATCTTTATAAGTGATCATAGTTAGCGTTAATACTGTCAGGTGATCTCCATCTTACTTTATACATCTTTTTTCATTACAACTAGGTGCTTCTTTCTAAACGATGACAAATATATCAACATTAATTAAACCTTTAAGATATAATAAAAGATAACGACAGTATTGGATTCAGAACTTTATAAACCAAATTTGTACGTCTTTATATCACCTCATGAATGCGGGTACCAACGAAATTCTGATATGTAAAACAAAATAACACAAAAGAGACATTTAGAATATATATGATTATTAATTATTAACATACTTATTTGGTAGAAAATTAAACAAATAGAATTGTTTTTAATCAATTTGGTTGGCTTTAATTGTCTAAAAGTTCGGCACACTTTATAGCTTTTTTAATTTTAGATGCTGGTTTAAGTCCAAAAGAGGTGATGATACAAACGCGTAAGTTTGTTGTTTTCCACCTCTGCTACTTTTACTATTTAACCTTTTCTGTTTTTGTACTTATATAACATAATTTTTTGACCCTGCATTTCGTTGTTGACCTTTTTAATTCTATATAGTTAATTCTTAATACACAACTTAATTTCATTTTATCAGTGACAATTTTCTAATTCAATTTTATTCTTAGGTAAATCGCATTTATGCAAATATAATTGGTTTACCAGATTATAACTTTTTGGTCCTCAGGTACTAAAACATGCATTTTACTCCCTCATTTTAGGGACCAAAGTGCTACTTTTACTAAATATTTTTAATCCCTCGTCCGAGATTGACAGGGTCGCACTATAAACTTGGTAACATTGATTTTAAAATATCATTATTCATTTTTAATTTTTATAGTTATTCCAAGAAACATAATATCGAAATAAAAATGCACAATAATCGATTCTGAAAACAATAATATTTTGTTCTAAACTGTGACAAAAGGATTTTCTCCGAATCCATTCGTTTTAGATTAATTTGTAGAAAATTGTCAATGAAAATACTATCCATTGATTGTGTTTTTTGTGTCTTTATTTCACACATTTTAATTAGTTTAATGCATTTTCTAATGATAAATTGAATTATATGTTTTTGTGAATTTAAGGACCGTCTTTAGAAAACAGAGATATGTGAATTTACATGTTAAAAACTGAATTTCCGATCTTAGTTTTCGCCTAATGCTTGTTTAAGTAATTGTTCATTTGTTTTACATGACTGTACTATAACCAGTTGTTTTGTTGTTATGTCCATCTATTAGTAGCTTATCCGACCATTCTTTTTGATTTTCCAACTACTCTCCTCCAAAAATATATCCCAGTAGAGCTAACACCATTTTTCTGAGTTGTCGTTAATTTGCTAAACTTTACATTCATATAAAAAAATAGTACTATATATTCTATTTTAATTATCTGGAGATATTTTGGTCTTCTTTAATTCCTGTTAGAATATATTTTTGGCAGTATTTTGGCTTTCACTCGTCTTCTAACATAACATTCTGTTGCTCACGTCCTATACAATAATTTCTGTTTTTTATGTTTATTTCTAATTCTCACTTCTTTCTCTATAAGTTTTAATATTATCTGATTATCTGCAAATAAACTTTCTGGTTAAATGCAGCTTTTTTTCTCTGTGACTTTAGAATAACAGTTAACCTCTCTGCTCTGAAACCTCTGCATATAAATCCTTATTCTCTTCATTGATTTTACTTTTGTTCTCCATTTTTCCGGCACTTCTGCTCCATTGAGTTAATCCTAAAAGGGTTCTTGAAAGTGTCTATAAAGCATTTGTATTCCGTGTTTCATTTCGTACGTCAGGGATCCCACCTGTGACGGATGATTTTCAATTTTTAAGTATTCCTTATAAAAAATATTTATTTTAATGGTAAAAAATTATAATATTACATCAAAATATCAATCTTAATAACATTTTTAATGCAGATTATTACATTTTCTTTACTACTAAAAAGGATATTGGTAAAGTGCAGAAAAATAAATTATTGTTAACTACTTATCAAACAGTATATACAGTTCTTCATCAAAGTGTACATTTGGTTTTTTACAAGAAATATGTAATTTGTCATCAAACCAAACTTGGTTGATCGATTTAGATTTGTCCATGGCAAGAGAGAATTATATACTTGTATTTAAATATCTTAAAACTTTGAATTCAACAATTTTCTTATTGAATTCTGTTCAGATCTATTTTTACGGGTTTCAATCTCAGTAAAATCGACATGAAATGGAGTTAGTTTCAAATGAATCAATTTTTTTTATAATATTCTAGACATACAAAAATTACAATTAGTTGTTGATTGTTTCCTTAAAAACAAGTCTAGTTCTACATCCGTCATTGCTTTTGTAGTGATGTGTTTTGTTTTATTTAGATATTTATGTATTTTAAAAGTTAACTCGTTTTTCTTTAGAATCACCTTCAGTAGCAACATCTACAATGGGTAGCTTGGAATCATTAAATATCGACTCTCTCTTACGTCACAGTTTCATTCCCGATTATACCGTACGAGCCACCACGGAAGTTCTTTATCTCAAGATCAAGAGAAGTCTCTATTTGGCAGCCAAGAGGGCTAGTTTAATGGAACGCTCCAAGAGAGGCGAAAATCAGACCGATCAGCAGTTCGACGAAGAAGTTGACAAGGTAAAAAATAAACTTATATCTAGTATTATTTAGAATTTAGACAGATTAAATTGTGGCAGCTGTAATAAGAGAAGAAATTTTTTGCGTCACCTTCACAGTAAATTTTATCATTTACAAGAATCAGGTGTTTATTTAGATACTATCTACAAGCAGATATTGACATTCATTACTCATTCCTATAAAAGGAATTGCATCATCATGTTTACATACAATGGCAGTAAACAAAGAAAAGTTGGATTTCACTATGCGTTACGAATCGATAAGGGATTAAAATTCAGAGTTATAACTATTTTTATTTCCTTTTTTACCCAATTTCCTTATTTCCAGATGTTTCGTCATAACAGTTATAGTGATGATTTTATTTTGACTTACACGAAGTTTCATGAAGGTGATTCTTTTACTGTCACAAGTGACGGTTTGCCGATTCACAGTTATGGCAAGTCTTAACGCTTTTAAGCAGATTTAGAAGAAATCCAAAAATAAGGTATCACTTTCCCTTTTTGTCCTCATCCATTATATTTAATTAATTTAGTTTATTTTACACATATATAAGAAAGTTGTTAAAATACAACAAAATATTGTTTAAAAAGTAGATTTTTTCGCCAATTAAAAAAAATTATAACTTTTATCGAAAGCTTGTTTGTATTTATATTTTACTTCATACAAACTGTATATAGTTTGAAGACTATTTTTGTGACCTAAATCGATTTCGTATCCTTTATGTTTAACCTTAACATTCGATTTAATGTGATAGAATACGTAATTTTCTAAAAGTTCAATAGGTTACACGGTTAGGCGACCTATTTTAAAAGATGACTATTAACCTTTTCCTAAAAAAACCAAGAAATAAGAAATAAAATGCAAAAGAGTTTCAAACAACGGTAAAATTACCAACAATATGTTTGTTCCTATCGGAACTCTAAACCACTCTATATTTTATAGTTTTTTCTTAAGATTCGTGTTTTCATTTCATATATTTGCCAATCTTTGAAATACTTGTCTTTGAACGCGCGCTTAGTGATCTGGGCAGGACATTTATAAATGGGCATTTCCCCAGGCATTTGCTCAAAGCAATTTTAAACGCCCAAAATTTGGGCATTCATAAAAAAGTATTGTTTTAACTTTTTACTACTTGTAATTGTTACCAGAGTTTCTAAAAACCTCATAAAACCATTGATCAAGGGTAAATTTCATGTGTCAATAGCACCTAAATGTGAATTTTGTATAGCTTTGTTTTGTGACACAGCAAATTGAATGCTATTGAAATTAAAAAATTAGCAGGTTACAGGGATAAACAAGAAATTTGGTCCAGACAATTTGTGTGGGAAGGAGTGGGTGTTAAAGAAAATAATTTTTATACTGTTAACTCCGTTTGTGTGGTGGTGGGGATTGAGAGGAATGGCAGAATTTGTAAGAAAACTCTTGGGGCACCTGTTATATCTGCTGAAAATCTAGGAAAACGTTACAGATTACCCGAACAAGATAAAAAAAGTCAAATCAGTAACTTTGTAAGTAACCTCATATGAATAACAGCCACTACTCAAAGTAGATAAAAGTTGGGCAAGGAACAACAAATAAAAGTCTAATGCTTCAGGATCAAGTAGATTATACTGAAGAGATAGGTATATCTGAGAAAAACATTATAATAATTCATTCATTAGATAATCACTAGTTCTACCAAAGTAGATTTCAGCTTTTATGTTTATTTCACTAGTTATTCGTCATGAAGGATCAGTAGCGTCCTGTAAAAGTATATTCTTATTAATTGTTGGTCTTTTAATAGTTAGTGTAGAAAGATTTTTTCGCTAGTCTTCAATTTTATTCTTTCCTTTGATAAAGCTATTTATTTATAAACTTTATGATTTAATTTATTTTATTAAAATCGAACAAACAACATACCGAGTTTTTATTTACGATCTTTACAATTGTAGCTAACAAAATAGATTTAAACAGAACATTTATTAACGCTAAAGATTCATAAAATAAAGGCAATGACGTTTGGAATAAAACTATTCATTTCTTCTAACAATTTTCACCACAATCTAAACGCCATTGCCATAACTTAGAGAAGCATTACTGTAAGTGGCTGTTCTATCTATCAGCTATAACTCTTTATTAATCAAGAAAATAACAATTTATATCAAATTGTAGAATCATCATATAGGATGTCCTCAATCGTTATTATAATGTGCTGACTGATTTAATTTATAAAAATATTTTAAAATAATAATAATACAGTAAAATGATTTAAAATTTCACTATTTATTTATACTATTTAACTAAGTTGTATGTATTTAATGATCTTTTTTTTCCTTAGTTGTTACACTCACTAGATGAAGATGACGTTAGTGCAGGTCATCACACGCCCAAACGCAGATCCTCCAGAAAATCCCAAGACTTTAAGCCGGACAGTGTCACGAACCAGACGAGCCCTAAGACGCCTTCGCACTACAGCAACACCAGCCCTCCTCATCGTGTGACTGCTCGCGATTTCAACGGCTCCATAAAATCGAGCCCCGTGGAAGAAACTCAAACGAAAGATGACGAAATTTCCATGCTCTTACCCAAAAAATCATAACAAATTTTTTGGGCCCTATTCTTCTAGGGTGAGGGCCTCCAAAATGATTATATATTTATCTATGGTACTTAAATGCTTAATTGTTTCTTTTTTGTAAAGTACTTAAACTACTTATTTTCCTGATTATAATTTATACAGAGATTTTTGATCGATTTTGAATGGTAAATCTAAATAAATATGAATATATCAGGTTGGTTTTTTTTAGATTTAGCGTTTATATTTCGACAACAAACAGAACTATGTCTTTACCATATTTGTGCTAAAAATAATTTGAACACTATCAAGTTATTTTCAACACATCCAAAAAGTCATAGACATAAAAGTTTCTACGCAAGAAGTTAAACTTGCATACTTATATTTACATAAATTATGTAAAACTGTTGCACTTATTATTTAAATTTTTTTACGAAGCCTGGTAGGCCTATATTTTAAACAATCATTGAAATGAGCAATAATTCTAATATTAATAAATTCTACAATTCAAAAATTTCTTCAGATTTTTTCTATTATTTTAACTAAAAATCTTCAAGTTGTTAAATGTGGTTTAGAAACAATTTAGAGAAAAAAGACTGCTGGAAAATATAACAAATGGCATATAAATTAACCCGTTACTATTATATACAATTTTACTAACAGTATCTACAACGGATTACAAAAAATATATATGTGAAAACCATTACAACTAGATAGATTTGCAATTAAGTAAGAACATTTTACTTTGAATGAAAAATATGGAAATTTTTGCAATATCTCGAAAACTGTTGTACTTTCTTAAATTTTTACTGCAGCACAAATTTATATAAAAAATAACTGTCAAATGTTGAAATCGTTGTAAACTAGTAAATCAGTTAACTACAGATCGCCGTATCCTCTTTTATAATACTCATAATTCTAATAACTGAATTTTTCGCGGTCAGTAGTAGTAATGGGTTAACTTTTTTGATAATTGGAAATTTAAATTGATCGGCTCAATTTTACTTCATGGATATATAGATTATGCTGGTCATATTTCGAAACCAGACAGCTGAAGGTATGTAACAAATGGCGTTTAAAATTTTGAATTGTGAATAAATAAGAAATTCTGAAGTAATTTTTTGTTTTGTTACTCTATTTTTCCATTATAATTTTATAAACAAGAACATCGATGCACTAGATAATTAGTTATTAATTCATAAGTAATCAAGTCAAAAGGGACATGAAGGGTTGCCGATTTTGAATCGTTAACCTGAGTCGGGAATAAGAGCACATTTATTAGTTTTTTTTCTTCATTTTGTTTACACAAACGAATTATGTATCCTGATTGTTTATATCTTTCAAAGGTACAGATCTTCCTTTTTTAGCTTCTAAATTAGCGATTGGCAGCCCGTTTCCATATAAATAATGAGTTTTGTCTCTATCATCTTTAAGAGTGCTCATATATGAGTTATTTTAGGCTTAATCTATTAAAACTTCTTTATTTTTTTTTGCCTTAACACAGAAAAATAAATAAATCTATTTGTCATCTTTTTTCTTGCGTATTCCACAACCGGAAGCATTTTTACGCTATTGTGACGTTTTTCGGAACCAGCAAACCGCTCGTCCTAGGGATGTTATCTTTTAATGGAGTTTCCTCAACCTTTGTAACTAATCAAAATATTCCAAACCAATAATTGTTCATACTTTTCAATCCCTCAGCGAATTTGATCTTTTTTCTGGTGACTTGCTTTTACCTTCTCGAGTACATGTGCTATTAAGGAATCATATTGGTAAGACTTCCACTAATTAATTCTGTTATAATTCTTGGAATTTAAGTCTACATATAGAATCGTGGCAAATGAAGGAAGAATCATCCAATATTGAAACACTGGGAAAACGTTAAATAGCTTTAATTTCTGAACAGCTGGGAACTAAAATATAATTTAAGTTTTTAAAGATTTATTTCTCTAAGGACAATTATTTAAAAAATTCAGAGGCTAACTGTAATGTGCACAAACATCAAAATAACGTAGATTTTTTAATGAATATATTTTCAATTGTATATAACAAAAATTTTAAAACTAGTGACAATAATAAAATTATATATAATTACAATAATGATTATTTCTAATTATCTATATTATCTAGTGTACGATTTTTCTTTATATTACTTATAAAAATTATTTTAGTGCCTTATTTCATTGAATGACAACCATATAATAATACGTCAAATTATTTAATTTTGCTTACCAGGGGCAATTTAAGAAGATTGCTGCAGTATGGGGTGTTTCGTTTGTTAAAAAAACTTAGAAAAAGTCAAAAGTTGGTATGAAAGCCATTAAAGAATGTCGTTATTCTTATTTAGTAAAAAAAATCGCTGGCTTTCATACATTTTCGTTAGTTGGTAGAAAAAAAACCGTTTCTTAGTTATTGTAGAAAATTTAGTATTTATCGCTACACCCTGTACAACTATTTCTCTAGATTTAAATGTTGTATGTTTTAGTGATGCACATAATCGAATATGCATATGATTTTATTAACGTTAAGTCATTACTTGGAATAAAAATACATAGATCTCTATTTTATTCAAAAAGAATTAGAAAAATCTGATTAGTGGCTCCTTATCGATCATCGACTTTACTCCCAATCTTTTTTTTACATATTTATGTCCTTTCTCTATTGTATCTTTTATTTTATTAATCAATAACTTCATCTGCTGTTATTTCAAACCAAGATACACTGAAGATCATTGGTAGATTCTTAAATGTTCTATTGGAGGTATCATCGCATCCAGGTGCCTTGTTTGCTGAAAAAAACTTTTTAGATATTTATATCAATATTATTTTGTTTTCCCTTCTTTGCCAGTGATCATTATTTTATTCTTCATTGATTTTTAGCTTTCTAGCCTCAATCTAAATTCCTCACATTTTTTAGCATTCGATTTTTAGAAAAAAGAACAAACCTGGAGGTAAGACAATATTTTGGGATATGGACTTTCTGTAGTAGCTGAAACAATTGGGTCAAATTTTAGATACTTGCTTATATTCGATTTTATGCATCACTACTATCTTATCTTATATAATCCTATAAGTGGCATTCTGTGTTATGGCCATATAGCTGTTACCTCCCTATACATCGACATTTTGTTTTTTGATTTGGAAGAGTTTTTTTATAAACATTCTGATTAGTGAGAGTAGTTTTAAACAATTATTCGTTTTACATTGAATGGACTTCTGTTCAGATTCTATAAATACCATTCTTAAAAATTTTTTTCTATATACAGTCACAACAGTCTTTTTTTCAATTTATATAAGAGTCAAGATTGAAAATAAAATGAAATTTGTAAATTTAAACCATAGAATCTGAGTAAAAGGGCTCTAAATTGTCAACACTGGAAAGAACCACTTAGAGCACATTCAAGAAATAATTAAATTATTTATTTATACACGCAACAGATATTTATAATAACTAAGTGATTTAAAACATCTAATTTCTTGAGTGACAAATATGTTTTTAGTGATCCATGTGCCAATTTTTTTCCTATCGAAATAAAATTTAGCATCAGAGCAGTTTAAATTTCTTAATGCGATGGGGGCTTCCTTTTCAGTGTAAACAGACAATATCTCTGGGAACGTAGATTGTACGGTACAATATTGAACATTTTAACCTTCCAAAAAAGTTTTTAAAATAGTTTTTAATTTTATTTTTATCGTATAAAAGTAAAAATATTTTTATATGAAATATTTTTTAGAAAAGAGTTTTCTTTGTTGTTACTAAAAAAACATATTTTTGTTTTATTATATACTTACTGAGTCTTTGTAAGATAATGATTTTTTTTGCTTTTTTGTTAACTTTTGATTGTTTTTAAATATGAATAAAACCAGTAATGGATGGTGCTTTTTAATTTCTTGTTAAAAACATATATTTAGATGCAATTTAAATAAAGATTTTTAAAATTTATTTGCCGTTTTAATGCAGTGGTTTATATGCTAAATCCACTTCACGTAATTCTTTTTCTTCTCGGAGAAAGTCGTCGAAAAATACTTTAAAAAGCCTTTCACGTCTGGCCTAAAAAAAATATTTTATTAATAGTCAGGGTAGAAACCACTCTTTGAAGGAAAGTTAAGAGATTTCCACCCTGTGTGTTAAAAATTTTGTATTTAACCACTTTAAAAATAAGAGACTGTTAAAATTTTCAGATACATTCTTTACCACTATAAAAAACTAGCTTTCTTAGGGGTGGTTTCTACCCTGAGTATTAAAAAATATTTGACGAACAAAAATAAATATTGAGTTTAATTACGGTTTACCTTTACATTAATTCTGCCAATAAAATATAGTTCCTTTCTCATTTGTAGAAGATAAGCATTAACACCAAAGTGTATTTTAGGATGCGATAATGGATCCTGACCAACTTTAAACGAGTTAATTTGATTGTCTCTAAAAAACAATATTTTCGTACAAAAAAATTGATGCAAATTTAAACTTACAATTCCCTGCAAATATTGGTTTGTAATTTCGGGCTCATTTTTAAAAAATTGGTAAAGTTTCACGTTTTTTAATATTAAATCCTTTGGTTGTATTTTAAATGACAATTGTCATATTTCTAAAGAGGCGGTCAATCTCGTCTCATGACAGAAACGCAACTCCAAAGCGCCCTCTATCAGAATGGTAATACAACGTAACTTCTGTTAGTTGCTACCAGATGCCGAAAATGCTCGACTTTACACAAAACTCCATTTTATAACGTAATATTTTTTCGATTGAGAAGCTTTTCTCTTAGGTCGAAGCATTTAATAAATTTTAAACATTGAAAAGTTACCCTACGTCGTTTCTGTTCTCCTGGTAGGAATACCAATTTTTAAAATGAATTTTTAAGTCACTTTTCGACAAATAACATTGAAAAGTTACCCTACGTCGTTTCTGTTCTCCTGGTAGGAATACAAATTTTTAAAATGAATTTTTAAGTCACTTTTCGACAAATAACATTGAAAAGTTACCCTACGTCATTTCTGCTCTCCTGGTAGGACTACAAATTTTCAAAATGAATTTCTAACAGACTTTTCGACAATTAACTTTGAAAAGTTACCCTACGTCGTTTCTGCTCTCCTGGTAGGAATAAAAATTTTTAAAATGAATTTTTAAGTCACTTTTGCCAATATATACTTACTAGTTCTCTCAGTTGATTACAAAAGTTGATGAAGGTTATTAAATCACTTGTTCTTATTTTTAGAGAATGGAAAAAATGGGTAAGATTAATAGAACGATTTATTTGATTTTTATTTTATTCTTGTGTAAAGATGAACAAAAGCATGTTTCTATTGGTAGCATATACAGTAATTAAATAAATCGGTTAAAAATAAAATATACTATAAAAAAATACACCAATATTTACGAACTACATTGGAAAAAGGCAATAACCTCACCAAAGATGTACCAATAATAAAATTATTTCTTCACAATAAATTACATAGTCACAATCTATACAATCCAACTATCTCCTACGATATTTATCTAGATTCTAATATATCTCAAAATCTAAATAAAAAATTACCACTAAAAAAAATTCATTACTTTATACCAATGGTAGATAGTCAAAAATGCCCATACAGCAAACTTGCTACAGAATAAAGCTTTTCTAAATACAAATTACTATAAAAAAATATCTTTTAACTTTATTTTATATAAATATATAATATATGTACCAACCACGTTTTACTGTTCAAAAGGGAGCCGTAACTGTATTTTAACATATCGATAAATTTTGCTTTAGAAAAATCGTTTCCAATAACAGTTTGCCGCTTTTGGGTAGCCCGCCCCGTTCCCAATACAATCCGGAGTGTATACAGAAATGCTCTTTTCCAAATTTTTAATTTTTCTCGTAAACACAACACAATGTGCGAGTAAAATATCTAACTTGAAACCGAACGTTCGGACTCACACTGAATTGCAGCGGCGCCGTTTCGTTCCGACGCCACTGTGGTCTGTATTGGGAAGCAAATGGTGCACGTTTAACCACAGTTACTTAACTCGCACGACGTTTCGTCTCCAGATTACAGATCAAAATAGAGTGTGAAAAAATTAATTGACTTGATTTAATACAAAAAACGAACTAAACTTGCAGTATAATTTTAACAACTCAATATTTGTATTTTAAAAGTTTTATTTTGTTTATAAAGAATACCGTAAATCATCAGTCTATCGTGTGCTCTTTGAGGAAACGAAACGTCGCTCTAAGTCTTAAGGTTCAGAGCGCAAATCACAGCGTTTTCCCAATCTTAACGAATCTACGTGGGAGGGTGAACTAGAATAAGGGGATTAAGGAAATGGATGATTTTAGGAGGTAGAATAAACAGGAGGTTGTCAATCTAGGCGCAGCGTCTTTGGTTCTTCCCAGGTAAAGCCTTCTCGGCCAAAGTGACCGTAGGTGCTTGTCCTTTGGTAGATTGGTTGCCTTAGATTTAACTCTCTGAAAAAAAAATATTACGTTTATAAATTATTTAATTGGAATTCCGCAGTTAAAATTGGCTAATTTGGGTGATTATAGCACACTAATAATAATGGAAAAAGATATAAATAACAGATAAGGATTTCCAAAATTATAAAATTGGCGTTCTTTTACAAATCATTGGGCTAAATTGTGTTGCAAATATCAGAAAACTGGGTTAGTTAATTTGTATGTTGAGCCATCTGTAGATGGTGCTAGTAGTTGTACTATCCATAATTTTGTTTCTGTAAATGTTTTATTAAATAAAGTAGTTGCTGATTACTCAAATGAGTTGCATGTATTGGATTAAGAAACTTATATCAGGATTTTTTTTTTGATAAGGTAGAAAATGTTCAAAACGCATAAACTAAAGCATAACAATCAGAAGAATTCAAATGGTCTTTAGTGTTATTTAAAAGGGAAATTCATTGAAGAAGATGAGTACACATTTACCAGTAAACAAGAATTTATTAATGGAAGTATGAAGCAGAAATCAACGAAATTATTGCTGCTAACCGATAGAGGGTAACAGAGAAGTAAAAATAATAAGACCTTAAATAGAACATATATTTAAAAATGAAAAATATGTAAAAGTGGAAGATAAATTAGAAATAAACAAGTAGCAAAGCGTATACGTAGACTTCTAAACAAATTTCATGTTTTTTCTCAGTTTATTTCTAAACCGGAAGGCACATTACCACCGGAAGTATGTCATGTGGTTAGATGTTTGATAAGTTTTCTAAAAATATATCTTTTTTGCTGTAGAATTATTAAGTGTTTCTTGTTTCAAAAAACCAAAAAGATGTTTATAATCTTTTTGTGGATGAATACAAGATATTATTTTGGACATTTTCTTTTGATTTCTCGTATGGAAATATCAAGAAACAAAATGGGAACGTCCGATATAGATCAATGATATTTCTCTTGAAAGCAAAATTTGTACAACAAAACATCTAAATTGAAAGATGTATGTTGTAGTAAAATGTTGAATGGAAGTTGATTTTATTTGTTAATGATTAAATAGCAACTGGGTACTCCTGTTATTTAATCTTTATATGATTTATATCGCTCAGATCTGTATAAATATTCCGCACCTATTACCAGAAAACATTATTCATTCAACAAGGATATATTCAGAATATATTTGTTTATTTTAATACTTACTTAACGATTTTACCGGGTCTGAGGTCGAAATTCTTTTTGATAATATTCAACAATTGTTCATGAGTTAATTTAGAGGTACCATAATCGAATACTGTTATTGATAGTGGTTCAGCTAAACCAATGGCATAGGCAACTTGGACCAAGCATCTTCGGCAAAGTCCGGCTTTAACCAACGATTTGGCTACCCATCTGGCAGCGTAAGCAGCGGATCTGTCAACTTTGGTGAAATCCTTTCCAGAAAAGGCGCCGCCTCCGTGCGCTCCCCATCCCCCGTAGGTGTCGACAATGATTTTTCTACCGGTTAGACCAGCGTCACCCTGAAAAAATTATGTTGATATAGATATTTTTAGTGAGAGGTTTTTGGTGGTTTTTATTTAGTTTTTAGGGTTTTCAGATATTGGTTGACATCATATTTACTCAAGATAGCAAATACTCTATAAATTACATCATTTTTTTTTAGAATATATAGTACTAACAATTTAAATAAAAAAATTATAGTATTATCCAGCTGAAATGAACATAAAAAACATGGTCCATAGAAGATAAATCTTTTTATATTAGGTAAAACCTAAGAATAAAACTTTGTTGGAATATATTTAATTCATTGATTGGCTTTTTAAATGTGTAACTGTATATTACTGTAAGTGTTATTTTTTCAATTGTTTTGTATAGAAATTTTTATATTTCTATTAACATCGGAGGATTGCATTTTGTACTGTTACTTTTAGTTACTCATAGCAAATTTATTTGTTGGCATGTTATGGATGTGACAATTTATTTTTAATATTAAAGTAAACTTTAGAAATAAAATGTCCATAATAACAAAAAACATCTAAAAATATTGCAATGGTTTTTTCCCACTCGACTTTTTTTCGAAAATAATAAAATTTGTAAACACTTTTTTCTATATTTAGAACTTAACAAAACAAAATTCAGTTTTATTAAAATTTTAAATAACATTGATTTCTAAGAAATATCGAGTATCTTGCATGTTTGCTCCTTTAAATTCAATGAACCCAATTTCAAGGTAATCGCGCTTTTTAAAAACAATGTTAACGAGCAAATAAACAATTCGTTTAGAACAACATTATTCAAAATTATAAAACCCAAATAAGTCGTCAGGTACTATTAAAAAAGACTCTATTTACAAAATTAAACAATTTTGGCACCAGGTCGGTTCTGTCTAACTTTTCAAAATAAAGATGAACCCTGTTATTATGACGAATATTTGCATAACCAAATGATTAATTCAATCAATATAAAAATTAACAATTTAAACGTCGATTGTTGGATGCACAAAGAATCTATATTTTTCTCAAAAAAACAGCGAAATCCGGCTTGAAGATTTTCTTCAAATTAATAAGGAGTCCTAAAAGATATAAATAGCGATCTTTTAGTGTAAAATATATTCAAGTACAAATTAAATTGTTTTATTTCATCGTATAGTATGGATCTTCATCAATTAAAAGCCTCATCTATTCAATTTTTCAAACAGAAAAATACTTTATAAAATTTCGGAGACAAAATAACAAACCTCGGAAGTCTGAACGTAGAACACCGTTGTCATTTTTTAAAAAATGCACCCACACGAAATGTGGTAACTCTGGATAGCGTCGACCAATCAAATTAAATAATTTAAATTCGGGATGATGAGTGCGGGAGAAATCGATTACAAATTAGTACTCGGATACAAAAAAAAGAAGATATTCGATTACTTAAAAAAGATCCGATTTCGTTCGATTGGCATCATCATTTTCGCGGTAGAAATAGGAATGATAGATAGGGTTAGGGTTAAATTTTCCGTACTTATTTTAATTAGGTATAATTGTATTTATAAAACATTAATGCTATAAGTGATTGTGATTTAGTGGAACACGTAGAGTGATGATAATAAGAAACAAATTTCCATCACCATCCTTATGATTGTTACAGGTAATAACAAACAATTTATTTAAAAGCGAAAATTATAAGAAATTCTTTATCGTTAACATATTCTGAGGTTAAAAAAAGTTTATTTTGTTGATATTGCTTGTTATTTTCATCAGAAACCGGGTGTCTACACGAAAACTTAATATTAAATTATTTCTGGTGTTCTTGAACATAAAAATTTTATGTGGTTTTTCATGCCATAGGGGGAACATTGTATATCTCATACTTACCCATAGGGCCACAAAAGTGACCTAACTGAAAAAATATATCCATGTTCTCTAACATGGTCAATCGATGATGTAATAACAATCAACGTCAGAGTACCACAATTGATTTATTGATATAACTTAAAGTTGAAAGGGACGACTAGTTTCATCAGCAGGCCAATGTATTCATGGGTGAAGGGTTTTTTATATTAAATGAAATTAAATTAATATTTATTACAAGACGCAATACGTGCTAATATTTGTAATAAAGTGAATAAAGGAAAAATTTAAAATGTGGTACAAAGTGGTCAAATTTGAAACATAGAAACAAAAAAGGGGGTGACAATGTGTCCACACTTGGAGATTGTGTGAAAATTAGAAAAGGGGGAGAAAGAAGTTCTACAATTGTGCATAAATAATATAAAAAAACCTTCCCCCATGAATACATGGCCCTGATGATGGCGAAATTTAGTCGCCCCTTTCAAAGTTTTATCAATAAATCGATTGTGGTACTTTGACGTTAAGTTTTATTACCTCATCAGAAAATATATATTTAGGGAAATCGTTGAAAAGTATCTTGCAATTGCAATTAATTAGAATTTGTAATCGTAAAAATGATAGTTTTTATTTCGTTAGTCAAAATTTACGTAATCCTGATTATGATAGGTGGTGTATGACCTCTAGGTTTGTCGCTTATAGGGCAATTTTAAACTTCGCGATTTTATGAATAACAAACCAGGTTATTTTAAGAAATATTATGGATTCTAATCAATTATATCCTTCAAAATCATATTGAAGAACTGATGAATGTTCCATTTTAGTTTGTAGCAGGTTAATACAACATAAATCTGTAAGTCACAGTAGATAAGTAAAAAATGGACATCTAATTAAAAAGTTTTTAGGATTCTATAATCTCAGCTCAATTTATAAAATAACGTTTAAAAACTTTCTTACTTGTATTACTAGTGTTAAAAATAAAGACAAGTTTAACCTATTAGTTGATTATGCCAGCCATACAACTTGTTTTTGCATAATAATCAACTTTTTAATAGAAAACGTAACCTGTATGACTTATTTTTCACTTTAAAAATTGATATACATTAGTACCTTCAAAAAATTATACATTTTATACATATATTTAAAAAAATAAAGTAGAAATGGACAAAGTTTATGATGTTGCAGAATATCGTCACCACTAACCAAAACTACACTTTGTCAACACTTTGCTTACGCTTCGCTATGTTCACATTATCAGGAGCTGATAATAATAAAGTGTTAAAAAAGTGAAGTTTTTGGTTAGTGGGGACGATATTCTTCAACGTTGTTAAAACCCAAAGGTTCCAAATTCCCGAATCAAAAAAAAGTTTATGAGCTATTGTTGGTAATCCTATTTTGACTATCTTAGAACTTTAACGAATGTCATTAAAATGAATATTGTGATTTTGAAAGACAATTTCTGTAAAAGTGGGACAAGTTTTAAATCCAAATAGAATATCTAAAACTTTTACTTTCGATGAAAGTAAACAAAACAGTAGATGTAGAAAATTCTATACTCTGTGGACCATGTTTTTACACAGACTAGCATTAATACATTTAGTACTGTCATACACACAAATTGGAAAAAATAAATTTATATATTACCTGTGGTCCCCCAATGATAAAGAGTCCGCAGGGGTTTATATGGAAGATTGTTTTATCATCCAGGTATTTTTCTGGAATGACTACATTAATTACTTTTTCTTTAATTTCCCTTCTGAGGTCATCAAGGGAAATTTTTTCGGAGTGTTGTAGGGAAACCACAACTGTATGGACCCTTTTTGGAATGCATGCTCCACGTTCGAATGTATATTCAGCGGTTACCTAGAAATAAATAAAATTATATTTGGATGCTAATTTTTATATAATCAAATCCAATTTTTTTGCTCTTTTTATTTACAATGATTCTACCCAAAAAATAAATAGTTTTTATACATTATTTGTTTTAGGATAAGTTACACAACATTTTAATGTCTAGAATTTATTTAATTTTAACATAATTATTTCAGTGTTCTTAAATATTGTTGACTCACAGTGTTTAGTTTATCTGACAAAACTAATAGTTGATATTTATTGTATTGATTGGCTAAGATAATAATTGGACTAGGTAATTTTTGACAGTATAAATAAGTTTATAGGAAGTAGTAAAAAAGAGTTATATTTACAAATTCATTTATAATACAAAAAATTTTTGAAATGTCATGTCCTGCTGCAAACAGATTTTATCTAACGCCATCTCTCTACTTATTCGATTGATCAAACCAATGCCTCAGATAATAGTTTACATCATGACTACTCAAGAGTAGCAAATACTAATATAACATCACAGGCATAATTTATTATTATTATTTTAACAACTTTTCTATGCACTTAATAATTCACACAATAAAAAACTGAAAAGTAGCTGTGTTTATTTTAACAGCAATAAACAATATAGAAAAGAAAAACTTTTTTACATTTGTTTCACGGGATGATCAATTACCCCAAAAGTTGGTAACGGTAAAATAGAAAAATCTGTATTATTTTAAACATTTTATGTTTTTGTCGTTAAAAAGTATGATTTATCTGCTTTACAAAAATGTATTTTCATTCTTTATTAAGGTAAAGAATGGATATTCTGTAATCTAAATAAACAATATGGATTGCCATGGATTTCAAAAGTGTCACTGTCAGATACAAAATGGCGACGGTAATAATTATTTTCAAACAAGTTTTAATTTAAACAAAATAATGAGTGAAAAATCAAATGAAGTAGATATAGAATTTAATATTTGAAATTGCAACTTATGAAAAAACACCAATACACCAGATTTTAATTTCGGTAAGTGTACCATAACACTAAAAATATTAATACAATGTAATACAATTATATCAACAAATAACTTGTTCAGATTTAATTTAATTTTGATTCATACTTTTTGATCGTGGAGAAAATACAGTCTGTTACTCGGTTAGAATGAAAAAATTCGAAACTCGTGGTTCCTCACTCCCGCTAAGCTCGCGTTCGGAATTTTCCACTCGTGTCCAATTTTTCATTCTAAACTTGTTACAGAATCTACTATTCTGAATTAACTTTCACAAACAATAATTCTGCTCACACAATTAAAATAAATTTTTACCTGAGTTTTCGAATCTGGTCTTGCCCACCAAAATACTCCACTTCTTCTCAATTCTGCAATTTTGTGATTTAGTCTATGTGCTAAAACTACTGTAAGTGGCATACACTCATCAGTTTCGTCGGTAGCATAACCAAACATGAGACCCTATAGAAAAAAATGAAGACATTACAACTAACTATAATTAAGGTCCCAATTTTTTTAATCCAAAGTTAAGTAATAATTTTTAAAACAATGATTAAATATGCTGACTTAATAATATTTCTATTTATTTGGTCAGTATTTTTATTAATTTTTGGCAGTGATAAGTATTTTGTAATAATTGATCAGTTTATTTTCATCACTAGGTATAAATAATAAAATTCCAGTAATATTTTTTGATAAAGTGTAAGCGTACAACTACGTTAATTTATGCAAAATTATATCAGTGCGATTTAAAAAAAAGTCAATTGTAGACTTAAAATGAAAAAAGTACATAATATGGAAAATCTAGATATTTTTGAAGCGCCCCTTTCGATTTTTTTTATTTCTGAAAACCATTTTTCTAGGGGTATTTTGCGGAGGAAATTTTGTTTTTTCCCGCATGTTTGATCACTTATATTACGTACTGATATTTAATATAAATATGGAATAAAAATACTGACAATAAATAAGATTTAATTTAAATTTAAATAATATAGATCGATTTACCTTTTGATAAAATTTAGTACGTTTATTTTCTAGTTCGTTTCTTTATTTCCATATGATTTTATTTATTATGATAACATACACAATAACATTTACAATAACATTCACAATATTTTTATTTATAAAAAATCACCTTGAATATTTGTTGACTGTTTTTTTGAAATCTATATTTAACCCACCTAGACATTTATATCCTCAACAAAATCGTAAAGATAAGAAGTTATTTAAACAAGCTGTTCAATGTTTCACAAAAAATCAGTAACAAAGGTTTCGCCACAGTAAAATGATGTTTCGCAATTTTTAAATATGACAAATGTCTGGACTAGCAAATCCACTTCCTCGTTATAAAATTTGTCGTAAATTAGTCGTAGAAAAAGATTTTCTTATCCATTATTTTTTTGTAGATCATAGTTCTATTCACATTCACTGATTTAATTAGATATTAATATATTTGTTAAAAATATTTATCTCAAAATAAAAGTTTTAGGACAAATTTACAACAAAATCCGAGCTATAGCAAGTTTCGTCATAGTAACGTTAATAGATTTTGTACTAATGGCTTTGATAACTTCTCTCCGAAGTTAGCAAAATCATAATTTTAAAAATAACGTTAGACAAAAAAATTAACGACTAATTTACGATACATTTTTGAAAATTTTTATTTTTGTTCCACACCAGTGGTTTTGCTAACTTTAGTAAAAAACAAATAATACAGTTGGCAGTAAACTGTAAACTAAATAAATAAGATGCATTAAACAAGATAAATCGATCCATTTTAAATTATAAAAATGCTTAAAAACGATAACAAAAGCAATTTTTTTTCATGCCTTAATACTAGTTAATAAATTTTGAATAATATATAAGTATGCAGTTACTTAATTTAAAAAATTATTTAACTAGACTGCTCCTAGATCCAAGGACTAAGAAAACCTAAAAAAAAGTTTCTCTAATTCACCTGGTCGCCAGCTCCTATTTCTTCCTCGTTTTTGTTTATGTGAACGCCAGCTGCGATATTTGAAGACTGTTGGTCGAGGGCCAGCAAAACGTTGCACGTTTTGTAGTCAAAACCTGCATTAAGAAAGCCGCATTGTTAATTATTTTTGTACCCGAACGATTTCTTTCTTTTATTGTTTTTGAATCTCAGTATTCGTTTGACATCATGATTACTCAAGAGTAGCAAATACTAATTGACATCATTGATAAGTTAGTGCATTTGGAAAAAAGATTTTTTGGAAACCGTTTCGTATAAAGTAAAATATCCACGAATCTTTATTTTCCATCAATTAATAAAATAACAAACTAAACCAACCTACCTGCATGCAGTCTTTTGGAAATTTTATTTTCTTACATTCGTTATCAGTGCTAATTTTAATAATTTAGATACTGTAACTAATGTATAAAATAAATTTAACAAATTGCTCTTATCAAGTTTTCCAAATTATTCTTTGACCTAGCTCATTTTTTACATATGCAGAAATATCGAAAAGGTGTGATTGTTTGCATCAAAAATAGTCTTTTACTTTCTTACATAAGGAAATCTAAAAGGACCGGCAGTTCTGTAGCACTTAATGGACAGTTAAAATCTATTTTCTGGTGGACTGTGGAGTAGAAGTTGTTGGCTGTAGTACATAATTCACGTCCTTTGGTGGTGTGATATGCTCGATTTTTGGTGAGATTGAATAGACTGTATAACTATATGCACGTTTTACCTTAAATTATAGTTTCTTATTTCCAGTAGGTCGTTCTTATATCTCCTGACGAATCGTGGTGAAACTCCTGAAGGGGATAATTTCTCCTCCACCAGATAATGTAACTATGTCCCGAATATAGCGATTCGTATCCGGTTAAAATCATATAAAACACGTGGTAATCTATTTGCTATGAAAGTTCAATCTTTCACCCATGCCTTTCTTTAAGATGACTCAATTATTACTCTCATTTTAAGTGTATATATTTGATAAATTTTGTTAATATCTTCTGTCTTGTAAAATTATGAACTAGCAGTTCGTTAATTTGATTTCTAACTTGCGCTCCTTAATCTTTAATCTTCTCTTGTTGGGCTAGCATCATTTCATACTAACAGTTTATTTGAGTCACATGCAACATTTTTTTAAAATAATTGCCTTATTTGATGTAGAATAAATCCAAAAATGTTTTTGGTTCATTTTATAACACCACTAGTCTAAACCTGGATTCACTGGCAACATTTTCCTGTCTAAGACAATAGCAATAAACGCCTGTTCAGATTATACTAGATGGTTGTCTATGGAATAAGAGATCTTTATTATTTTTTGGACTGCAAACTCTCTCCAGATCCTGGCAGAACATAATAAGGTTATCCTTGAATGGGTGTGCCTTTTTGGAAATACTAACCCAGATGTATCGTATTAACATGTTAAAGGGCTGTTGGCGGAACAATATAAGCTTTGGTTGGAAGCTCCTAGACTTGGCCAATCCAATATATTCATAGTAAGCGACAGTCGGAACCTTAAAAAGGAATGGGAATGGCACTTTGGGGTACAATATCTAGAACCCGAAAAAATCGTGAAATCGCCCTCAAACATATTCTTGAAAATATCAAGAGTATTAATTCGAATGGTTGGAAAGTGATAAAGCTCCTAGTAAGAGAGGCCTTTAAACCAAATCCTACCTAACTCAGATAGGGTACTTCGAGTACATTCTGATATATAATAGAAACTATTACAGCGTTGCCTTTACTTATGCAGCAACAGGAAACTGCAAGTTTGCTGTTAAGTTCTATGTAAAAAATTCATTTAATACAGAGAATATGCAATGCCAGCGTTCCCGATTTGTGGAGTAGATTCCAAATTTATTTTACTGTGGAATAATTTGTGAATTTTGTGGCGAATCCATATTAAATTAAATTATTTTTTCTTATTTTATATTTTAGATCGGATCTTCTAGATTTGCTATATCCTAACCTCATTTGACCTTTCAGGGTTCTCATTCCACACTTTTATATAAAGAATTGAGTTTTTTTGAGTTTTTATGTACCTACCGCAATTTTTTATTACAATCAACAGTCTGATAACTACACTTATGTTTATATAGATTAAAACATATTTTCAGTAGTAGTCACAATATAATCTTAATTATAGTGCAAGTAAGTTAATCTTTCTTGACCTTGGTCTAAATATAATTTAAGTGCACCTTGTTTAACATTTCTTCCAGACAGACCAGGATCAATATCACCAAAACACTGAATCAGCAATAATACGATAATAATATACTATTTGCTTGGACAAAAAAAAAATAAACCCCGGTATAGTACAAAAAAAAAACAACAGACAGGCACGAGTCTTTAGACATAAATAAATATGTAACTCTAGAAGATAATGAACAAACCGAAAATGAAGCTCAGGCTAGAAATCGGTAATGATGATTACTTCCGTTATAATAATATCTTTTTTATCCTTGTGGTTTTTTATTGGTTAGGTTATTGTTCTATTGCTACAATGGATTTCACTTTTTGCTTTCTATTTTTTCCCTCTATCTCGCCTGTTTTTAAATTATTGTTCCTTCATATCTTGGTGATATTTGCTTATATGTTTCTCTTTCGATCATTGTTTTGTTTTTGTTAGGTTTATTTAAAAGTATAATTTGTTGCAGTCGATTACATCATATGAATCTTGATTATATAATGAAAGTGATTCATACACACTTTATTAGGGAATTCACAACAGGGGATTTTCCCTTCATTTCTAATATCATTGGATCAAATTGCTTATAACCGGACAGTTGGAATTGTTAAATAAAATTATCGCAAAACTCATGAGATAATTGTTCTATTTTCAAAATTCTGTTTTTTACTATGTTTCATAATTTAAATGCCATTGATATCCAAAATTAAAAATCCTGCATTATTTTTTGATAAACAGATCAACTTTTTACTCGAATTGAATTGGAAAAATTTAAATCTGCAAAAAACTTTTTAATCGTTTTAGAAAGCGATGTATTTTTTCGCAGTTTGGCGATAATATTTCCAAAAATAATTGATAAAGAAAATAAAATCACAGATCAGAAATTTGGAGATTGTAATATTCTAAATAAAGCTTCTCTTAGAGCCTCGAAAGTAGAATTTTTCTATTTAGATTTGGAACCTAAAAATACTTCAAATACATATGACAATCTTTAAAGTCTGTATGAGATACAAAATTCGGTTAAATGGAGAAAGTTTTATTGAATTTTAGGACGAGAAATTTGGCTAGATTCCTAGAAATGTTAATTTTTCGTTTATGTTTTATTGGCTTAAAATATGAGGGGTAGAAAAACCTCAGTGCACGCCACTGGTATACTTTAAAAAGTCTATTTTAATCCCTAAATTATGCTTTAACTATTTAATAATGCAATTATTCAAACAAACGATATTTAAACGTCAATAAAAAATAGTATAATTTTTTTTTTCATTTATATTACAATATATTACAAAAAAAACATAAGATAACAAAAATTACTTACAACTTTCAGATTGCATAACTAATTTTTGAATAACTGCGAATATCAAAACGAGATTTATGCCATCAAAAGATAAATATTGTAAATGTGAGATTTTTCTTCTATGCACTACTGTACAGCAAAAATAGAATTCAAATAATTCCTTTTTCTTAAAAAAAAAACCAAATGCCTTGTTCTAAAATTTTCTTAAAACATTACGAAATAATGAGTTATAATGTATTTAGGACACATTGTATAATATACATTTTAGTGAAGAAAACAACGATAAATATCCGCACTAACAATAATTTTTTTCTTTAAATTATTAAAGAGATCAGAACAATACTATTAACGAACCCAAACAAAATCTTTTTTCCAAAAATTTTATATTAAAAAGTTACCATTATATTATTTAGTTTTATTTAATATATGAGTAGCGTTTCCATATTTTATTACCTTTTATAAAAATGTTTGACTCAAAATTATTCAAAAAAAATACAATTTTGTTCCTTAGAATTACTATAAATTAAAGTACAGTTTTTATTAACTTTATATTTTCAATTGCAATTCAAATAAAATCTTCAATTGTGACTAGGTTTATATTGTATTTTTTTAAAATATACATGCACAAAATTAAAATAAAGCGAAAGCTAACACACATCCTAAAAGCAATGCAGCAAAAGATTAGTTAGAAAGAAAAGCGTTAAAATAGTCTATTGTTCCCGCCCAAATTTTGGAATATAAATTTCACTTTTTTTGACATATACCTGATCCCCTGCCCCGATATCATTTTCCTCTCTATTTTGATGGACGCCTTCTGCGATATTCGGCGATTGCTGTTCGATTGCCACTAGTACGTTCAAAGTCCGCCAGTCGAAGCCTAACAATGAATAGAATAGAAATTTATACAAAACCGTGGCATAATATTACACATCCCCAAAAATTTAAATACTTTGAATATAATAAACACATTTTTTGATAGCACAAAATTAAGGTGTAAAATTGTCAACAAGAAACAGATTTAGGTTCATAGTTTTTTTCTTGATTTATACAGGTAAGGAAATTAATTTTGTGTAAGTCTGATCTTAAATCGCTACCACCACCTCCCGGTTTCTTCCCCTAGCGACAGAAGAGTGAAATAACAGGCTACAAAAGCTAGAGTTCCATAGAAGGGTAAATTAATAGGTTTGTCAATTTGCATCCAAAATTTTCATTACCTGTGTGTGAAATCTGAAATGAATGATTTTCTTTACGTTCACAAAAGTTATCTATAGTGGATTTATAACCGAGAGGCCAAGCGTCAAAACAGTGATATGCACTAACCACAAAGTAGGCACATAGATGTCATAAACCATAGTCGTCGTATTTCAATTCGTAATAGCATTAATGTGACCTAATCAAACAATGTACGATTGGTCACGGTGACGCTGCTATCCATGTCGATCGAGAAAAAACGTTATAGCAACTTTTTGGATGTCTTGTAATAGGTGGGCTTATCTTGAGGGTACTGGAGTGTGAGAAAAAACAAAGATCTATATTATTGTTGCAATAGAAAAAAAAATCGAAATAAAAATAATAGGGGGCTAGCTCTAAAAATGGTTTTTTGAGTTTTCCGGCTGTTGTATTTAAATTTAAGGAATAATTTTCTGTAACAATTTGGTACAAACCTAGAACAATTTGGAACAACTTTCAAAATATTAAAATTCAAAAAATGGAAGGCTAACTTCACACACACGCTAGGTCAGCATTCTCACGTACATAACTGGCTATAGAATTTTAGAATTTTCATCTGTATTTTTTTCCCTTTTTTAAATATTTTTCACAGTTCAGTTAATTCTGGGATTAATTTGAGTTAAGCCTTTTAAATCATGTATGAATTAATTATAAGTATATATATTTTTTGTTTTTCGGTTATTAAAATAACTATTCTTATCGTTTTTTATTATTTACTTTGGATATCGAATTTTATCTTACGTTAAACTTATCGGTTTTTGCAAGTTTGTGACCTTTAACATATTTCTAGTGTTAGGTATTTTGAAAGTTCTACAAATAATTGCGTATATAAATTTAAATTATTTAAACTAAAATCGGGATCGAAGTAATACAACTATTAAGATAGTCCAAAGTATAGACTGATAAATGATATTAATAAAATCTAATTAAAATTAAACTTAACAGAAATTGTATTATTATAAGATTACTGAAGAACCCTAACACTTAAAAAACAATTAAGTACATAAACAAACACATTTTTGGACTAATATTAAGATAAATAAAGGTAGACAAATTATGTTTATTACCATGAAGCGATAAAAGCATGTTAAATATTCAAAATATTTAGATTATGTATCACAATGCAAAATAATTAATTACCGCAAAAGTAATTTCATCACTTTTTTTACTCCTTCATAATTTTCCCCAATTTTTCAATATTTCTTATTTTTCCCTACTTCCCTATTTTTTCCAATTATCCCTATTTAACCCTATTTTTTCGTATTATCTATTTTTCCTAACTACCATTAGTAGATTTTGCTGTGCATTGATTCTATGTCAGTCAGTCAGTCAGTCAAAAAATTGAGGTTATATATTTCTGGTTTATGCGCATGCGTTGTAATTAAAATATTAAGATAAAAATTCCTGTACAGACACTTTGTTTTTATCCTTAAGACTAGTACTACATTAATACTACAGCTAATATTAATTAAGGGCTACGAAAGCTGTATAAATCAGCCTTTAGTTTGGAACGCTTTTAAAAGGAAAATTTTGTTTCTACCCTTAATAATATACATATAATAATGAACAATCAGATTTTAAAACCGGTTTTGTATGCCATACGTAGAGAACTGGTTCCATAAAAATTTTTCAGACTCGGATATTTTATTTGAATACCACTGTAATTTGAAGAGGCTTAACTCAAGACTTCCCTTTTACTTATTTGTGTTTGAATACAGGTATAAAACTACTGATGCTTTTTTTTATAATTTATATTATGCCAAATACCAACATGTTGATGTATAACTTTTATAATTATTGCGATACAGGCAAAAATATTTTGGTTCAAATATTTTAAATCACTTGGTATATTTATTTGGTAGTTATATTTTAATAAAATAATCCTTTATTAAAATCGTTAAATATATAAAAAATGCCACTGACATACAATAAAAGTTTGCGCGGCGAAAATTGTTAATTTTATTATTATAGAAATAATACACAATATTTTCTCTTTAAAGTCAGATCAAAACTAATAAAATTCGGTTATGTTTTTTTTTCTATCTCTACTTTTAATTAAAATAAAATTCGGAAATATAAACATTCAAGAAGTAAACCTGCCAGACTAGTAATTTATATCTAATTTTTGCTATTGACCCCAGAGGAAAACTTTCTTCCATTTATAATTTTTATGTTCACGTCAAAATGAACTCTTGTCTACCATCGACATATACTCGTATATAGTAATACTTTTATGGCTAGAAAAGAATGATCTTATGAGCATCCGCCATTTGCAAGGTCCATCGCGTCCACCTTTATCTAACCGGAGCGAAATGCTCCTTCCTACTAACTATATATTCTATATGTCCATTAATATATGTCGATGGTGCGTACGTATAGAACAATTTTGAAAAAACTTAGTTGTCTGTGCATTTTTGACAGTATTAATCTTAATGCGTCAAATAAAATTAATTTATCAAAATTGTAATCAAAATGTGATCTAGTGGTTGAAAATTAATTATTAACAAGTTACAGAAAGTACGTAAAAGGATTGAATTTGTTAAAATTTCATTTAAAAATAGTAGTAAGTGACTTTCCACAAATATACCTTTTTTTAGATAAATGGTGTAGATTTAGCATGATTTATACCTATATATAGTACTTTGGTAACTTTAAAAATTTTCGTTTGTGAATATCACATATCTGTCTGACTGTATGTATGTAGCGTTTTTTCTTTAAATTTTGATTTCAGATTCTACATACACAAGTTACTATTGGAAAATGTTATTTTAACCTCTTTTTTTATGATAAGTTACTATTAATTTTGATAGATTAAATGCATTTATTAACAATCTCAATGGGTTTATAATAAAGTAGTTATTTAATTAATATCACTAATTTAAAGAATAAAAAACGATTTCTAAGAATATTTTATATACAATTCGGTATTTTTCTGTTAAAGGTGTACAAGATGGCAACAATAATTGGAGAAGAAAAATGGACATGAAGAGGATTAGTTCAAGGTTTCAGTATATTTTAAGGTAATTATTTATATTTTCTGTTTATTTTCAACTGATTTATAATAAAGTTGTTATTTAATTGGTATTACTAGTTTGCAGGATAAAAAAAGTAATTTCTATCGAATATTTTATATACTATTCGGTATTTTAGGTAGTTTTTCTCTTAAGGAAAAAACCACTAATAATATTGCTCTGTCCGCATCTATTTCTCAGGAACTATAACAGATAGCGTCAAATGGTCAACGGCTATAAATTCAGCACATCTTTAATAAGCGAATTTCAGGTTTTTACGACTTCCGGTTTCAAAACCGGTTTTACAAACCTGTACCGGAAGAGATCCTTCCCGTTTTAAAAATAGAAATTTCGAAGTTAAATGGACCTTTTCATTTACGAAAAATAAATTCTAAAACTTATATAACACAAAACGTCCATTTCACTTGGAAATAAATTTTTGATTTCGAAAAAATATCGCGTTTTAAAATCTTCTCTTGACGTCACGTTCATCGGAAACACCCCCCTCCATTATTTACGTTCCGAAACACGTATCAGCGTTTTTCCCAAAAATAAAGCTCACCGCTTGATATACACATTTGATGTATAATTGAACTCTGTCATTTGATCAACTTATTCAAAAAAATATACATTTTATCTCCTGTTTTCTTTATTTAAAACATTCAAAGTTTTTGAACGGGCCTTCCTTTTGACGAAGAACGAGTATTGGCAACGATGCAAATCCTAAAGGCCGTTTTTTAAATACAATTTTAACGTTCCGTTTTTTTGCGTTTTATGTTGAATTCTTTAATATCGGGTAATTGCAAATCGCACAGAACAGTAATTTAGGTATCTGATATTTGCTAGAAAACGAGATGAAGAGAGAAAAACGACTGATAATATTCTACCCCGTGATGTAAATGAACGAGTCTATTAAGTATTAAATGACAAATCTCATACGTCACAATTCAGACATATCGGCAAATTGAGGTTATACGATGCCAAATTTAATTTTAGTGAACGTGACGTCACGAACCCTCTTTTTCCCTAATTATGGAAAAATTAGCTATCAGAAAATTCCAAAAAAATGATATTAGCACTCATACTTTCTAATTAAAGTGTTCTCACATAATTCATAAAAAGGTCCATTGAATGCTGAATCCATCCAGTCAGATTTGCGCTCTTATACTTTTGAAATAATCGTAAAATGAGTCAAAAGTTGCCCATGACAAAAAAAACTATTTCTATCGAATATTTTATATACAATTCAGTATTTTTTTTTGTTAAAGATGGCGACAACAATTGCAGAAGAGTATTCGTTCAAGACTTCAGTGTAGTTTAAGGTAAGAATTTATATTTTCTGTGTATTATTATTAACTTATCCGTTTGAAAATTTAAAAAGAGACAAAAAGATTTTTGACTGAAAGATATATTTTTAGTAATTTTACGATATACATTTTGAAACATTGATATTTGCTTGTCATTAGAAGAATAAAAAGAATAATTGCAGAGTCGTACTTAGAACAGAAGACTGCTTTCCTCAATTATCAACATCTTGTATAGCAAAATTTAAAATTATTTATTATTCGTATAATGAATAATAGAAATAAGACTAGATTGGAAAAAGTATGTATTTGTTTAAAACAATGATTATTATTACGAATTAAAAAAAAAATTAACAAAAATCAAATCGTGACGAGAAAAATAGAATATTAAATTTCTATATGGAAGCCAAAATTTTATCAATAGTTAAATTTTGTAAAAATGTTCATGGTAAAACTAGATCAGCATGCATTTTTTCTTAAAATTAAAACATATGAACGGTAAAAGCAATCAAATATTGGCAAAATACTAAACTCAATTTTTTAAAACAATGAGATTCAATTTTTTAACACCTAAATCATATCGTATATAATTGTAACAATTTAAAATAACTTTAAAATTAGAGTGAGTATGGTTCTAATTTATAAAATAAAATTAGTAAATTATAACTACCAAATTGTATCAAAATATACCAAGCAATGTTTTGCCATAAACGTCAAATCACCCTCTATCTTAGTCATTAAAAAATATATACTTTGACATGATGGTATTTTTGATACCACCTTAGTGTCACCTAAATCTGGTAAATAACCTCCCTATACTATTGATAACGTGAAAATTCTACAAATGTTGTTCATATACCATGTGCAAATAATTTTTTCAATATTCTATAAAGTGCGCATCCCTGTTTTTTTTTTCAATCGATAAATTTAGAAAATTCAAAATTGTCACCAAAGAAACCAAATACGGAGATTTTAATTTTCTCAATTTAAAAAAGTAAAAAGGGGGCTAATAAAGATTCTCACCGTATTAAAATCGAAAAAGAATATTTTTCTAACACATGCTCTATTAATTGTCATTGATTTTTTTACATGTTTGACGTTGAGGAAAATTATATTTGGTTTGTTTTGAGACAAGGTCAAACTTATGTTTCGGGTCAAATTTTCAGAGGATTAAAAAAAATACCAAAGAAAAAATTTTTTAAACCTACATTTGAAGCATTATTAAATGAATTATGGATGGGACATAAATTAATAATTTTCTACAATAAAATTTTCCACACACCAATCTAAAGGCACTGAAAATGAAAGAGTTACTTATTTTATTAAAGTATTAATAATAGTTTCTTGACTAAAGCGAAAAGTAAATCATAAGCTCACAAACTAAACTAGTGTACAAAGAGAGAAAATAAAATTGCTAGTGCTTGCAAACTTACAAAAAAGCAGATTTTTGCTTACCTTTTGAGGAATCGTCATAGCCGATATGTTCAACGGTTTCTCTTATGACTTTTTGATAGTCGACATTGGCCTTGGATGTGATTTCACCACATACAAGAATCATCCCGGTTTTTGTGACCGTTTCTGAGAAAAAATACATTTTATTAATCTCACCGTATTTCCATTAAGTTACTTATTGAGTGATTCAAAATTCAACTACCAACGCCTTAAAAGAAGATTCTTACTGTTAAATGCTGTCAAATTATAATATACCTATTTTGAAAACAATCCGGTAATAATATAATTGTAGCTTAAGGTATTTTGATAGTTTTAATTTTTTTTAAATCACTTAGAAAAAGCTTATTTCTATATTTTTCAATAATTTATTATTTTTGAAACAATGGTTTTTTATTTTTTGCTTAAATTTATTAGACTTACCGCAAGCCACTTTGGCGTTTTCATCTTGCTTGAGATGCGCATCTAAAATAGCATCGCTAATTTGGTCACACATTTTATCTGTAAAATTAAAAAAAAAATGTTATATTCTAAATTTAGATTTATGATAAAAGTACTATTTTATTACTGTTTTTTTATATACGTTCAAAAATTATTATCATATTTGCGCCACGTCGTATCTTAACATGTTTATGTTCATTCTTTAAGTTGATAGTAACGTAATCTTTTAGCTCACGGTTGTTTAAATCAAGAACGATAAGTTATACCCCTAATTTTTTATATAATACAAATATTCAATGTAATTATTTATAAAGATTTCAGTGATTATTCAACACTATAATATCTTTCCAAATACCTTGAGAAGTAAGATTTTTTTGAAAACATTTTACTGTTTCCTTATAAATTAAGAAAATATCACTCAACAAAATCCTCCCAAAGGGAGATATTTAGTGACATTTAGACGAATATTATCCAATTTACAGAAAAATAGTTTTATTGTAAATGTAATAAAAGTAGAAGTATAGTTGAACTTTAGAAATATTAGATAATTTGTGCATTTTAACTATGGTCTCAAATGAGAAGATTTTTTTTAGAATACCTCGCGCGATTAGTTATTTTCGAAATTTCTAACCACACATATCTACTTTGACCGTTACTGCAATGTAATGGCCATTTTGAAATCCATAGATCGTAAACATTTGAAGAAAAAATTTAGTGCATTTGTCGAATGTTCCGTCCATATAAATAGAATCACATTTAGATAAATGTTTTAAATTACTATTCGTAAAAAAAAACTACAATATTCGATTGATCGTCATTAATTAATAAAAAATTGTCATTCTCATCGGTCATCAAACTTATGTGAACTTGTTCCGGGGATTTTGGTAATGCTGGCCACTTCTTCCTTCTTGTGTTATACCTAAATATTTTTCCGTACACGCAGAAAGCGCCGTGTTCGTTAAAAGTGGATTTTGTTCCAAGCCTAATTAATTTAGATGGATTTTCTAAAATATTATCAACAGATCAACAATCTTAACAGATTGTGTTACCTGTTGACGATTCAAAACTTTTTCACTTATAACATCATGATTATGATCGTTGCACTTTTTAAACACAATATTTTCACTGGTGTTTGCTGTACATTTTGAATTTGTACAACGCCATCGAATTTCACCATTGTTGGATGTATGAGCAAGCCGGTATTTAAAATTTTCCAAAATCAAACATTTTGTACCTTTATTGGAAGTTGCTACGAACGCCATACTTTTTCACCTAACAGCAGACAGCAACTAATTGCATCTACAAATGGCATATAAATATTTCCAAATATCATTTAACAAGAATTTGTTGATTGGTAGGTTGACTGAATTTTCCAGAATAGTAAAAGAATAACAGTAAAGGGTAGGGATTGCCATCCTAATGACATGATCCCTGTTATTTAATTCCGTGAAAAGGATTATCGGGCAACAGGTAAAATTTGAGCGTGGTGGCTCTTTTGGGCTGTCATAAAATTAGACAATTTTAAATAAAATAAATATCACATTAAATGTGGCCCTTTTGGGATATCCTTTTTATTATATAAAAAATATCGCATTAAAATATGAGTGTCTAGAGTTCCGTTGGATATCGTAATTAAAAAAGGTCCGTCAATCGGCTGTTGGGAATTAGATTGAAATAAATATAAGAAAAGATGAAAAAATAAAACAGAAGTCTAGAGAACCAACGTAATTAACCTGTGTATTTTAATTTATTTTATTAAAAGAAGTCTTGACTATCTAAATCTAGCCTGTGTATTTAAAAAAAGAAATAACTTCAATTTATTTCGTAAAAAAAAGGTTCCCTCAGGAATCGAACCAGGAACTTCTATATGTAACGCACACACGCTTCCATTAGACCACACCGCATCATAGTGATCAATAATCAAACTTTCAAGTTAACGTACAACTATTAGGCACTCGGACGGACCTATTGGGTTTTCACCTGGTTCGACTAGACGGTCTTCTAGACACTCTCTTAAAATATCCATTATTTTGCATGATAAATGTCACTAACCTAAGATTGTATTTTTATTTTTTCTACAAAAATATTACCATAATTAAAAAAGAAAACTAATCTAAACTAACAAAAAAAAATTGGCAAGATTCCAAAAAAATAACTGATCTAACCTTACCAAAAATATTACTATAATTACAAAAAAATTATTAAAATAAATGACCTAGCCTTACCCAAAATATTATTGTATAAAAACGGGAAAGGGCCAAAAAACACAAAACTGAAAGAAAAAGTAGGAAAAAAGGATTAAAATACAACAGTTGTAAAAAAGGGGAAAGGATCAAAAAACAAGTTTAAAAAAAGGGATGAAAAAATGAAGCCTATATTTACAAAAAAATTATTAATACATGATATCCATAATAAAATGATCTAACCTTACCAAAAATATTAAGGTTTTCTTGGAATCATTATGTATATTTTTGATATTTGTTTTTAATGCTTATTGGATTAATTTTTTTTTTTCGCAAATTAATACTATAAAAGTGTGCAAATTAAACTTCATTATTCTGCACATTTTTGATATTTTATTGAAATACAGTTTATATGAGATTTAGAAACTTTTACCAAGAATAAAATTTTCTGATAAATACTACAGTGTGTGCAAACTAAAATTATTTTTCAATTATAATGTATGAGTATTGTACATTTTGGATAGTTTTGTTCCAATTTAATATAGTTTGTTGAGATTTTTTTAAATTTTATACCTGAAAGTTGTTTTCAAATTTCTTTTCAATCCGCTTATTTATTAGTTATTTATTATCAGTACTTAAACAGAAATAAAAATGAATGAAGTAATTATCTAACTTATTGGAAAATTAAATATATAGAAAATGAAATCAATATAATATATCATATATAAATGACATGTTTATTTAAAAAAATATATATTTGGATTTAATATGTGAATTTTCATGTATTTTACATTGAAGCGGAATGTGCAACGTGATTTGGACAATGATTAATTTTTAAGAATCAGCTGAGAAAATAGATTGAATTAAAATAAATCATCCACAGAAATATTCATAATGGTCAACCTAATACAAATGCTGATGCTAGTTTAAAATTAAATAAGTAAAATTATAACATTTTTGGATTTAGATCATCCTAACACGCGGAATATAAATATTTTTACCTATATTATTGAAATACGCGGTAATTCAATAACGCGAAGGAAGCGCGCTTCCCAGACATTATTGTTTGTTTACTTATGGGATTTATAAATTTGCATTCTGTAGTATTTCATTGACCACACTGGTTATGAATGTATCACATGAACAGTAATTAAATCGAAAGCGTTAAAAAGTTAGGTTAAGAAGGCAGCATGATTCACAAACATAAAAAGTGACGTAAATAAAAATCCTATTGGGTATTTCCCATGTCAAAAAACATACGTTTACTTTCACATTGCATTATAAAGTATGTAAACTATCGCTCCTGGTCAATTCGAAAACGATAACAAATTCTCACTTCTGATTGGATACCGAATACAAATAGTATCGACGTCAAAACAAACTCTTTCACGGAAATTATTTTTTGGGTATAGAACACGTGTTGTTCAGTTTATTCACGTTCAATGAATTTCTTTCCATGACAAGGTCGAAGTGCATTTGCGCTAAATAAAAAATCGTTGCCGAAACATGCGGTGCATTGCATTTACCTTATGTACCGCCATTTTAAACCAAAACAATACCAAAAATTGAACTAACCTGGGTGACCCTCGCCCACTGATTCGGATGTAAATAGAAATTCGGTACCGTCTGCCATTTCGTATCCTGAATGACCGTTCCCGTTGGTATATCCATTTGACGCTGTTTCAGGCATTCTGAACCTAAAACTCGATGAATGTTCGAGAGCACTGAACAGAACACTATAAGTTGTAATTTCGGTTTTAGTTACTGTGGAAAAGAGACCGACGATAGAGGGACGCTGCTACTTATAAACTCGGTACGGTCCACGTGACTGATTCCTATTGTTTGATTCGTCCTTCTGGAGACGCCGCACTCTGAAATACAAAACTCTGAATTAATATAAAAGCATTTTTTTTAATATAAATCTGTATTTTTTATATATCAACTATATACCATGATTAATATGTTTAGTTGTGAAATGAAAAATGAAAACGGATCAATATTTGAACGACAACCACACAAGCGTGCAACGGTCTATAAATTCGGTAGTTGGAGGATTTTTTATTGGAATCCTTACGCACAAAACATTCATTTATTAACACGATACATATATACACAAATACCTAAATAACACTTAAAAATAACATTTACTTTTAAATCATAACCTACACACAGTAGCGTATACTTAATTTTTCCATTGCGTTACAAATTTAACAAAAAAAAAATAGTCTTAGTAAAGTGAAATAAATAATATTTAATAGTTACAGCTCAATAGATTGTTATTTTATAAAATTTTAAATTAAAAAATATAATACTGACCAATTATTTAGGTACTTGGTCTATATAGTCCGCTATTTGAACAAAAAATTGTGATTCATTTAAGTCATCTAAAGCGCAAGTGAACTCAGATAATTTATAAAGCGTGTCTTTGAAGTAATCATGAACCAAAATCACTTCCCCAAATAAAGCTCCTGGATCCGTGCTCGAGCTACACGGTAAAAAAATGAACTAAAAATATAGTAATTCAATAAAAAATAAATTAAATTCGTTAGGACAAGGAACTTCGAAAGAATCGGAATTTATTACAGGGTTCGGGTTCGGTACTTAAAATAATTTTAGACGAAAAAATGGGTTCGGTTACGGTTCGGGTCTAGAAAAAAAATCCGGTTTTCGATTCTAAAATGTCCGGTCTGGGTCCCTGCTTTGCACAGTTTTGCACAATTCACATTTACTTTTTGCCGTTCTCTAAAGACAGATATAGAAATTTTTAAGTGGGGGTGTCAATTGGACCACCGCTTTTTTTTCAAATTTTATTTACAGATTCTGAAAGTACTCTTTTTGCATAGTTTTGCACACACATTTCCAACTTTTGCACACTGTCGTACTCTGAATTTTACTGATGTCAAAGTTAAAACTTAGCGCCGAGTACTAGAGTGTGCAAAAGTCAGTGTATAATTTGCACCCCCACTTAAATAGTTCTATATCTTTCTTTAGAAAACTGTGTAAAGCAGATGTAGGTGTGCAAATATTATGCAAAAAAATAGTGGGCGGTGCCAACATGGCCGATGTATTTTAAGAATATTTTTTACATAAAAAATAGAAAATTTACCTCAGTAATGATCTTATACTATCTCAATTTATTATTAAATTTACTTATTTTAATTTTGTATATTCATTGTTTTAATGATTAAATTTCAAATAAATTATGTAATTGTGATAAGCTGGTCAGTATTTGGTTATAACTAAAGATTATTGTCGTCGAACTGATATGAACGATGTTTCGAAAACGAAAGGTTATCTTCGTATGGATTAAAATATTATTAACAATATTGACGAAATAAGCGAAAGCGATTCCGTCATAAAAAATATCAAAAACCACAATCATTATCTTTATCAATTATTTTTAAATAAATATTTGTGCATTATTAAAGAGATTGGAGAAATAATATTACGGGTACGGTCAATCGAATTTTTCTTTGAATTACCCTATTACCTGCGATCGACCATAAATTTTTGGTATCAGCAAGTGCGTTTATAACTTTTGAATTAATACCAAAATCTTTAAACATAATCCCAAATCTCGGCACCACACTGTTTTTTGTTTAACTTTTATTATTTCTTAAATATAATGTCCGAACGGAAACCGATCGATTTTATGATATTAAATAAAATATAATTATTTAATTTTTAATCCTTATGCTTGACATTTCGTTGAAATTCAAATTAAAAATTTAGAATATTATTAATAGAGACTTATTGCAAAGTGAAAAACGTGACTTTATTTAAAGAAATTTTAAATAAAGTGATACAAATTTTTTATCCAATTTTATAGTGTTATTGCAACGACATTCTTAGTTTTTAATACTTTATATCGAGTGGTATCGTGACTATCGATAATCGCATAAGTTGCTTCACGAAACGTGTTGTCAAAAATTACCGAAGGACAAATGAAATTATACAATTTTGAAAAATGAAAACTTCTATATTCAAAATTTCCAAATCTGAAAATGTCTCTCCTTGAATTTCTCTTTGTCGAATTATAGACTTTGAAAAATGTTCGATATTTTATTTTTACCAAATTTCAATTTATTTCCTCAAATAATTCATTGTTATGGTTTCCACAATTGAAAAAGTATATAAAAAAAATAAAAATTATACAATTTTGAAAAATGAAAACTTCGAGATTCAAAATGGCAGTCAATGTGTTAACAAATTTCAATTTTTTTCCTCAAATAATTCATCGTTATTGTTTCCACAATTGAAAAAATATTAAAAAAAAATAAAAATTATACAATTTTGAAAAATGAAAACTTCTGGATTCAAAATTTCCAACTTCTTAAATATTTTATATTTTTGATTTAAATTGAAATTTGGTAAAACATAAAATATCGAATATTTTTCAAGTCGCAATTCTAATTATTTTGTCAAACAATTTTTATAGTAGCACAAATAATTATATAAAGTTTAATATTTTCTCTGTATCTGTGTAATCAATCTATCTTTTAATAATATGTCGACATTACCAAGAATTCTAAAATAGGAATTCTAAATAATTGTATTAAAATATTTACTTAAACTGTAAATAACTTAGGTCTAGTTTGAAGAGAAATTACAAGAAATAAACAAAAAATTAATATCTAGTTTCTTAATAACTACCTTATTTTTTTCTTGATATAAGGTCTCAAAATAGAAATATTCGATGTACTTCCGATAATTTAAAAAGAAAAATCTATAACACTGATAACATTTCTGACCAAAGGACATAAAATTAATTGCTGCAGTCAAAAATGTTAATTAAAATAAATTAGTCTTAAAATTTAAAATGAAGTTTAAAAAAAATTATTTAGGCTATTTTCTTGGTGAAATAAAACAATGAAAGATCGATAAGTTCCTAATTAATTACTATTAAACTTGGTTTTCAATTGTGATAATATTATAGTTTATTTTTATATCTTAAATATACCTAAGTTAATACTGAGCTAATAAATGATTGAAAAATGATATAAAAAAAACGTTTAAATAAAAAAAAATCATATTGTAGAAAGTGAGACTAAAAGAAAGAGAGGAAAGGTCGCCTAGATGAGACATAACGCTTTTTCCTTACGTGACGCTTTCTGCCAGTTAATCCCTATCGTAAGCGCTTTAAGGAACTTCGTTCCAAAAAAATATCTTCTGAAAAAAAAAATACAGAGGAAAGAGAAAAATGAGAAAAAATTAGAAATAAAATGAAAGAATTAGAAAAAAAACAGAACAATGTGAACTAGGAAATAGAAAAATTTTAAAAGAATCAGAAAAAAGACAAAAAATCAGAAAAATGAGAAAAAACGAGAAAAAATTAGAAGAAACGAAAATTTTGGAAAACAGAAAACATTCGAAAAAAATTGAAAGAAAAATCGGAAAATATTGGAAAAACCAAAAAATTAAAATTGTAACATACGGAGAATACGAGAAAAAAAAATTGTAAAAAACTGAAAAAACGCAAAAAAAACCGAAAACTAAATCGCAAAAAAAACGCAAGAAATTGAAAAATATCGCTAAAAATCGCAAAAATATTGCAAAAAAATAATAAGAACAACCAAAAAACCAAAAACAATTGTAACCACAAAAAAACATTTTAAAAAATTTAAAAAATCGAATTGAAATAAATCGCAAAAAGTCGCAAAAAAAATCAAAACAAAATTTAAAAAAAATGACAAAAAAATCGCAAAAAATCAATGAAAAATGAAAAAATAAGAAATACGTAGAAAAACAAAATAAAACCAAACATTGGGAAAAAATCAGAAAAAATTAGAATAAATCGAAAAAAAAAACAGAAAAAACCGCAAAAAGTCGCAAAAAAATCACTACAAAATTTAAAAAAAAACCAAATATTCGCAAAAAATCAAAGGAATAAAAAAATTAGAAAACCAAAGAAAGATGTAGAAAAACAAAACAAAACAATGCACCGACCAGATATAGTCTATACGAATTCAATTCTAATGGCATCAAAACTAAATTCTACCGACTGTCGGTACTTCTTATAAATAATGGGCGGCATGATATAATTTATTTTCAAAATTGCAAATTTCTGATAAATATACAGCTAACAATTCTCTCTGACATTTGACGTGCACGTGACGTTTTAAAATGTAACATTTTTTTCGGTTCACAAAAGTAGTGACGTCAAGATAGAAACTGTTTTAAAACGGTCTTTGAAACTGTTTCGTCAAAAAAAAATGCTTTTAATGTAAAACACTGAAAATTGTATGCATTTAATTATGCATGCAAAAATGTTTGTACTTTTTTTTATTATTCTAGTTTTAAAAATTATCCATGAACATTTTTGTTTTGAAAATGTTTTATTTATACCCGTTAAGAAAATGATACTATGCATTCAACAAAATAAAAAATTAAATAAAATTATCTAGCTTAAATTGTTTTAAATTATAAAGGACCAAATTTTAAGAAGACCAATCTTTTTTTGAAAAACCGTTATTAAAAAAAATAATTTTTATTAATATTTTTCTAAATACTAAAAAAAGTAAATAATTACCTTTTATATTAAATAAAACTTGTTTTAAATTATAAATAAATTGTTTTAAATTATAAATTTAAGCACTAAATTTTAAGACAAATCTTTTTTCCAAAATGGCTTTTAAAAAATAATTTTTATTAATATTTTTCTAAATACTAAAAAAAAGTAAATAATTACCTTTTATATTAAATAAAACTTGTTTTAAATTATAAATAAATTGTTTTAAATTATAAATTTAAGTACTAAATTTAAAGAAGACAAATCTTTTTCCTAAAATCGCTTTAAAAAAATAATTTTTATTCCTATTTTTCTAAATACTACAAAAAAATTATTACCTTTTATATTAAATAAAACTTATTAAAATCGCTTAAAAATCACTACTGAAAATATTGTCACGTTCTAGAGATCAACACGTTCGTCTCGCTACTAACAAATCAACTGATGCTATTTATCAACGGAGCGCACTTTATAAGAAATCCAGTGACTAGTGTTTTACATGATGCAAAAAGATGGCGAAATTTTCGCGATTATCAACCGATATTTTTCACTGGATAATAATAATAGTACAATTTAAATATCACATCATCAAGATAAATACAAAACGAATTGTTCATATATATATATATATATATAATGTTTTTCTTCAATTAAATAATGCATACAAAACTTTCTGTGTGAATATTAGGTATGAAAAAACATTTATCCTCGTCACAAACTAGATATAGAATGGATATAAAGTTTTCCATAAATTTTAAAGTTCATTGGAATTATTAAAAAAATTGCTAGAGTGAAGCCTCTGGAGAAAAAAATTTTTACTAAACGTTATAAAGTTAAACTAAAAAGTTTTACTTATTAATAAAAACTTTATTAAAAAAACTTCTTTTCTTATGGGAATTTGAACCCGCTACCTTTTATATCCTATCTATTAGACCACAAAGGTTTCGATTCAAAAATATAATTAAAAGATAAATTCATCAGGTTATCCATGTCTCAAATGTGGTCAACCAATGAGTAAAGAAAAAGTGAGTAAAGAAACACAAAGTCCAGTACCACAGATATTAGTTAAATAAGTTAAATGTGAAGTTTGCAACTAGTTTCGGCTTCCGCCATCATCAGGCCTACAATAGCGCTCGTTAACAAACAACATCAGGTAATAATAAAATATTAATGTGAGTGGCTTACCATAAAAATCATGTAGCAAACAGTGAAATAAAATTTAATATGACTTCGTAACAAAAAATTTTAATTAATAAAGTTGCGGGGTACTGAATATAAAATATTAATAAGGTTAAAAAAGTAAAAAATTTTTGGAAATTAAAATTTTAATGGACACAAAGTGTCTCATCTTGAAACGCGGTAGTACCAAGTACAAAGGGAGAAGGATCAGTGAAATCCTGACCCAAGCCATAAGTGCCATTTGAAAAATATTGTGTGGCGCGAGAGCCAGTCGAAAATCCCATGTAGGGGTAGGAGAGAACACCTACGTTGGGGGAGCGAACCGACAAAGGCAGCTCGAAGGAGTTTGAAATGATAATTAGTACTACCCTGACCCAATTAAGGGTAGTAAGTAGTAAAAACAACGATATAACAAATGGTGGTGCGAGTGACCCGAACATTAGTTAAATGTCAACTGTAAAACGAAGTGACAAGTGACAACTGACAAACAAATTAAAATAGCATGATGTGAATGGGTAAAGCCAACTTTAAAAAACAAAAAACCTGAAGGGTATTGATTAACAATAATACAATCAATTTAATAATCATACAAATTAAAGTAAGAGGATTATAAGATTAAGTCCAGGATACGGAGAATGAAGTCTCAACTTGGGACTTTGTGTGTTTCTTTACTCATAATTAAAAGATCTTTGAATATTTCTTGAATTTTTGTTAATTTATTTAAGCTAATAAAAGTTTTGGGTCTTTTCATAACTCTGCGGTACACAGTGTAGCATAATCCCGAAAAAGTTGGCAAAAAATCAGAACTCGGTAATTTAGGGTATAATGTTATGTTAATTACTACGGCCCGCCCATACTTTACCTTTGGTGAAGTAGGGCAAACCGTAGTATTGAAATCGTGCAAAAATCTCAAAAAAATTTTTTGGCTCCAAATGACTTAAAATGTCATGAAACGTGGAAACAAATCGATTTTCCGCGAAAAAAAAGTCTGTCTGTGCTCACGATAACTCGAGAACGGTACGGCCGATCCTGAAAATTCTTTCGGCTATCGGTTTCTATTTAAAAAAGAAAAGCTCTTTTAGAAAGTGTAAAATACGAAAAGAAAATATTTATAATAATAGCTGTCATTATTTTCCTTCCGTTCTATTGTAACAACAGTTTGAGGTAAGCTTACGGCAATGACAACAAAATATTGTTATATTCTTTAGTTTCAACCATAAATTTCCCACCGAATTTGAACTTTACTATATTTATTCAGTTTTCGCTGGGTTTTGGAATAAAAGAAACTGTTTAAATAACAACTTTGTTGTTTATCGTTTTATTTAATAATTAAAGGTTATTTTACTATGTCATGCAGTCAAGAGAGAATTGGGTTCAATGACTAATAATATTTTGTATAGAAAATAACACTTATTCTGATTATAATAATCTGTACCACTTATCATAGGGGAGGCAAAAGCAAATAACAAATACTATTATTACTCCACTACTATATATATATATATATATTATATAATAAATCTTTTTTAATCAGGTTAATATTTATTGTTTTAAATTTTAAAATTCAAAAAGTTTAAAAAAATTTATATAAAAAGCAATCACTGAGTCGATATTTAATAACAAAAGGTTGTTTTTTATATTTGTTAGATACTACATTTTTTATAATAATGATACTGGGTGTCTCACTATATTTTTCCACATTTTGAGATGCGGTTTTCCCTTAAGACTGAAGTACGGTCATAAGTTTTATTAGGCTGTACCGGAAATGAAATTTTAACTTCCGATAAGAAAAAACCAAAATGGCACCATTTCAAAGTTCATAAACTATTTTTTTTTGAAAAACCTCATCCTTTATTTACATAACGGCGTGCTTATATAGTTACATAGTCACATACGTGAAAAATAACATATTACTTTACGGGCTTACCGGGAGTTACAGGACAAAACTAAAATATGTCAAAAAATGGATACGTTTTATGGGTCGACAAAAAATCACACCCAGCACAGACACTTTCTTATCAATATAACATATAGTGGTATAATTCATTGATATACCAAAGGTGGAAATCCTGTAAGATGTTCCCATTTGATTACTAGATCACCGACTATAGCAAGTCTAGGTGAAAGTAATTCTATTTATATTTCGTCGCAGACAGAAATGTTTTAAGGCCATCTACATTACCCTGGAAGTGTTTTAGGATAAAACGTGTGAAAGTCGTCAAATTTTGGGTGTCAGGAAGAGGGTACGTATGATTTGTTGGCTTGATTGACATTGCAGGACTTTGCCAACTTGATTATTGAAAATCGACTGGTTTCGGGATCTAGATGTTGTCTATTTAATTTTTTTAATCAGACTGGCCTTCTCTCGGTGATTTAAACTCATCTATACATATGTGTCAACATACACAAATCTATCACTTATGTATATTTTGAATATTGAAATAATACAACAAATCGAACTTAAATGAAAGTATTGGGTTAAAACTATTTGCAAATATAGAATAACGTCTGGGAAAATACTGAAATAAGACAGATAAAATATTAATAAAATTATTTATCGGGGTTGGGTAGGTCACACTATAATTAATCGGTCTTGAGTTTCTTCAATATCAAAACCAGCTCATGATCTGGAAAAACCCAGGTACTATATATTATAATAATAATTACTTCATTTGTAGTATCACAATTATATAGTTGTATACACTTTCTTTTTAAAATCTTATTGGACTTAATAGCCAAATCATCTTGATATCTAGGAAATTTCTTTTGATAAACAACTCATTGTTTTGGTTAAATCTCCAACATTTGAAAGACCTTGAATTTTATATACGACATAATCTTTGTTACACATTGTTGCTGACTGAAAAACCAGTCTAATTTGCATTTATAATCCTTTTTAGATGCATTTATAAATATTATTCCAGATTCTTGGGCAACATATTTCAAGTAATCAGGTTCGGACTGGTGAAAAAAACAAACAATACTTGCGCCTACGCACAAATTTTTTGCATACATATTTTGTAAACATTGTTTTATCGTAAGCTAAAAAAATAAAAGTATTGCGTTACTATTCTTCACTTGTTAAAAATATTATTAAAAATAATTAAGCTATTGCAGTGGTGGAGTAACTGAAGTCAAGAGCAGAGGGCGCTAGTTACAGATGGGGTATAAGGAACGAATGACCAGGGTTACCGTTTTCCTACTAAATTAGTAGATTTTTAAGAAATCGCTTGAGAAATTGTCCCGGGGCCGGTTCCAAAAATGAGAGTGAAAGGATTCACAGGGGTTGGTTGTTAAAAATAAATTACTGGTGTTGGAAGCCCATACCGAAGGAGGAAATACAGACGTTACCGAAATATTAAAATCAACTAAATAATCTGCTAATCTTGAAAAGGCATTAAAATCAGGAATGTCCGACATAAAATTATTAATGAAACAATTCGCTTACACTTTCGGGAGTGAGAAAAGGTAAACCAAATAAATGTTGTATCCATTTTCCTGACTCAGTTTGACTTTTATAAAGGTTTACTAAACCCAAGTTTTGAACTTTTCTATACCAGCTTTGTGCTAAATGGAATCGACAACCAAAAATTTTTGCATTTGGCCAAACAGATTGCGCAGAATTATGAATGGCTTTTTCTGTTGAGGATTTAAAGAAATATTTATGGAATTTGATAACATCAGTAATTTATTAAACAGAATGGTATACGTTTTGCCTAGTTTGTTTAGAAGAAGGCAAAAAATTAAAGGAATATAATGTCCATTGCGCAACCCATGAATAGTAAATAGTTGAAAAAAGAATTTTATACAATATTTAAATGTTAAGGGATTATTATTACAAAGTGGATCCAGGTCAAAGTGCCAAATTGGCCTGTCTCAAAAGGGTCGTTTTGAAAAGGTACCTGCCTGCCTGGTGCTCAGTTGGCCGGTCTACATTTATTACATCTAGAGCTTGGTGCTCAATTGGCTCATACCCCCATTTTAACCTCTAAATGACCTTGAAATCTGGTTTTTTTGACGTGATGGGGTAAATCTGACCCCGGGATCGGATTCAGGACGCCAAAATACCGAGGAATACCATGGTCCGGTCAAATAGTCCGGTCTTTTTTGTTTGTAAACCCGTGCAAGCTTTATAAACAAAGTGCAGAGTTTAAAATAATCTTTGTGGTTTGGGTAAATATTTTTTTTTTGAGTTTTAAATCAAAACCATTATGATGTTAAACTCATTTAATATAAAAACCCCTTATGTTTTTAGGGGGGCAGAACACCCGATTTATATGCTCCTTCTTAAAGTACAAGGTTTGCGATTTTTTCATGAAGTCAGTCCGCCACTGCAAGTACTATTGACATAACGGAAAAATATTGACGAGGGGACAATCTCATACTTATTTTTATTTTTTAAGATAGGAATCATAAAATGAAACAATGTTATTTTCCGGTTTCCAGAACTAGATTTGTATGCAGTTCCAAATCTAATTGTAGTTTTGCAGTTGTCATTGGAAATGTCTTTTCTTTTCAGTAGTTTTTTTTATGTTAAATAAATGTTTTAAATATTTTTAAATCAGAATTTGTTTCTTGGAAACCTATAATATTGGCAACTTTCGATGAAAATTAATAATAGATGACGATACTTTCCCAACGAATTCATTTAACTCTATACATACGAAATTAGAGATATTTCATTTGAGATCAAGAATTCACAGGTTTAATTTTGTCTGTCTGTATTTTATTTCGGGATTTCTTCTAATTAAACAATTTGTCACTCCTAGGATCAGATATTTTTAAAACTATTTTTTGTCCAGTTTGTGTAGCGTTTGTCTATTAAGTTTCTAAAATCACAATTCACTTAAGCTTTCCTATTATCGCTAACATTGAGAAACCAAAATCTTTCGATTTTCGAAAGAAAACAGTTGTTGCTACTTTACTGTATTATTAAGTAGATAATAAATTATTTAATTTTAAAATATACTGTCTGGTAAAGGTCACGGATTAATCGTTATTGTGGTGAATTACCAAATGAAATTATTTACACAAGAAAATTAAAATTGTAGTTATATTATATGTTCCTCTTTATTATCACTTGTTTACTAATATGGTAAAATTAATTATTCCAATCGCTTTAATTTACAACAAAAAAATAAATATTATTTTCTGGTACACTTTAAAAGTATCCAGTATAATAAATTAATTCCAAGTTAAACCTTATAAAAACAAAATTTATAAATAATTTTTTGTGTCAAGAATTAATGTCTCTAATTGTTGACATTAACTTATTATTATTAGTATGTTTTGCTATTAAATTTTGCTACTTAATTCATCGCTTTTTCTGAAATTGCTTCCTCAAATACAAAAGCTGTAACGTATTTTTGAAATAGACTTTTTTCTACCATATAAATTACTCAGCAGTAGTATAGGTCGGTTTTGAACTTGTATATGAGTTAATAACATTTAATTTATTTATAATAAAAGAAAGGTCTGCATAGGTTACGATACATTTACTATGATCTGGAAACCATCTGTGGAATATTTTATTTTATAATTTTGTACTTCAGCTGCTAAGTAATAATAAATTAAGTGAAATTGAACCATTTAATAAAGTGTGTTTAATAAAAAATACTTCAGTGGCATCAAAATTTGAAAAAAAAAATTATAATTTTAAATAATTAAAAATGAGAAAAAAGCAATATGCTTAGTGTGTGAAAAATCTATAATAAGAAAAATAATTAGCAGAAAAGACAGTAATACAAGAATGAATTGTACTATATTAGAAATAAGTTCGAGCAATAACAAGATTTGACGAGACGAGACAAACGATTACGAGACGAGACAAACGATTACGAGACGAGACCGAGACTGAAACGAGACTTATTTTTTTCTCAACTTACGAGACAAAGACGTTGTTGAATTTTTTCGTATTGTCAGTTCATGTATCCATAATCTTCCCTCCCTTATAATCCCTTTTAAATTTAAACTATCCACTATTGATGTGTATTACCGTTATGGTTTTGCATCTTTGTTAATCTAATAATTTAAACTCTTTTATTATATATGGAATGATGATGTCCAAGTAGCCGAAACTAGTTGCCCTTTACTCCTGTATTAAATTCATTGTGGTACATAATAATGAGTTTCATTTCATTTATTGAACACTGGACCAAATTTGCGATATGGATAACTTTTTGTTTAATATTTTTATTTATTATTTATTTTTGGCTCGAAATTATCAATATTATTATTATTAATAATGTTGTTAAAAATAAAGTTTAATTGTTTTTCCAGTTTTGTCTCAAGTATCTTAACTACATAAAAATGAAATAAAGTTCAATTTCACACTTTTGGGTAAAACCAAAATTATATCAGCTATAACCATGGAGTGATAACTGATAATCATAGTTCATGACGTAATTTCTGACCTTCAAGAAAGTGTGTTAAGAGGGAATTTCATAAAAATTATTTTTTTTTTTAGATTTCCAACGTGTAAAAGAAAATATTCGTAGAAAATGAAAATAATTGGAAAATCTAAACAATAATTAACTCGTATTTTTTTATTAACATGATTAATTACCAGCAGTGAATATTAATGATCTAATTCAAGTAATTAAAGCCATCGATAAGTAAAGTTTTATTTATTTTTTTTTTATTTCGAATAGCTGTGTAGAACATTTACAGTGAGATTTTTTTAATATTTGTTTTAATTGATTGACATATTTTATAGTTTTGGTCGCTCTCATTGATCGCCAAGATAATACACCACACGAGAATAAATCATAAATTCTATTGAATTATTTTAAATGTATTTTTTTACACGGTAATGTTAATTAAAAAAAATGAGGGGCTAATCCCACCCAATTTTCCGAACACTCTTAATAAAGTAATTGTTGAATCGATTATTTTAGTTTTTCTGCATCAAAATACATTAATAAAAAAATAAAATAGTTATTTATGTACCAAGGGTATAAATAGATCTTTATGCCCTGAGGGCGACGATCTTACAAACCCGAGGGCCCGAGGGTTTGTAAGTCGCCCGAGGGCATAATCATTTGTTTATACCCGCGGTGCATACAAACTTTTATGTCATACTAGTTCAATATTGTGTACACAATATGAATATTTAAAAAAATCGCCGGACATAAAGTTTACTTTGCGAGCTATAAAGTACACTTGGCGGGCTGTAAAGTGCTGTAACTAAGCAATAAAAACATAACATTGAACTAGTATGTCATAAAAAAATTTAATTTATTTTTTATAATTTTTGCTGTAACTTCTACAAATCTTATTTTAAAATTATGAAATATTTCACACATTATGTACTTTTTGGTCCCTTACTTTTTTCATTTATTTTATCATTTTGGACAAAACAAAAGGAGAAAAAAATTAAAAAAAAATAAGTTATTCATTTTTTTTTTAATTTATATTAAATTCTTCGACACTTTTTTACGAATTTACAATTTTTTGAATAAAATTTGAGTTTTTACTATAAATTAAATGGTATTTTTTTCAAATTTAAGAAAATTAAAACCTTTTTTGAATAATTTTATAATAAATAAATAAATAATATATCAAAAACAAATAGAATAAGTTTTCGAAACTATACATTCCGACCATTACCATACATGTTTCATCCTTATAGGAATCTTCAGTGGCACTTTGTCGGAATGCATAGTTTCAAAAATTTATTCTATATACCCCAACTATTTTTATGTGACACCAAAATGATAGATAGTCACGCCATCTATCGTATTGGTGTCACAATTAATATATCATTCAATTTCATTTAAATTGGGTAACAGACTTCTTTTTTAGATTTTCTGGATCAAAATATATTGATAAAGTTAGTTTAAAAAACTAAAAAAAAATCATGGGGTTCCTTTGAATTGTTTTAAATTTTTTACATTTTTGACTATAAACTGTTACAAATATTATTTTACAATTATGAAATAATTTACACAAATATTATTTTGGGATAAATTTCGGATATATTATTTACTTTTTTCATTTCTTTTATACTTTTTGATAAAACGAAATTACAAAAAATTAAAAAAAAATCTTTATTTTGGCTATAATAATTACAATTCTAAATTCGAAGAAACTAAAATCAATTGTAAATTTAAGAGTTTTATATTATTTTTTGAATGGTGAAAATCCCATTTTAATGTCTTAATATTTTAAAATCGTAATAAAATTTCAATTTTTTTTAATAAAATTTTGAAAAAAATCGCAGTTATAATATATAATATTGTTTTTATTACAAATTTAACGGTATTTTTTTAATTTTTAATAATAAAATTTATCTTTCATTTAACAAGATAAAAATTATGTGGCTGTAGAAAACAACGTAATGACAATATTTGTAGGACATTTTGATTTCCGGGAATTTTTCATAATAATCATATATTTCTTTCACGCTCTAGGCGAAACTATACGGAATTAGAAAAAACAGTAAAAAACAAAATGTGTAGAAAATTTTATGTTCTATAATTTTTCATAAAAATGCATAATTTTGGCAATTAAAAAAAATTATAAAAAAATTACCTTTTTGATAAGTCTGGCAACAACGGCAGAAGTTTTTAAAAAATTTAAGTAACAAAAAAATATGTCGTGATTTGCCCAGAATTAAAAATTTAATTTCATTTTTAGTAAAATTTTAGAGATAAATTATTTTGTTGTACGCCTAAATGAACGAATTTAATTTTTTAGAATAGTTGCATTTTATTAATATTTAAATAATTATGGGAGCAGATTTTTGAAAAACTAAACTCTGAGCGAAAATTATTTTTTTACTCTCTTTAAAAAAATCTGTTTCCATTGTTTTGATTACAATTATGAACCATATTGATCACCAAAAAATTCAAAAAAATTGCTTGGTCAGGGAGGCGCCAAGTACTCAACAGCATTAAATAAATATCATGAAAACATTAAATAAATATGTATCTTAAAAATTATAAAATAATGTGTAAAAGTGATGCGTTTTTTACTTGAAAAACAATACCAAACAAAATTAAAATACACACAAATGCACACCACAAACCTTAATTATCGATAAAAAGATATTTCAGGAGTAGATAACAATTTGTTGTGGGTACTGTTTCAAATCCGTGGGTTTTTCATTTGCAAAACAATAACATCCAATTCCGGTGTCCGATAATAACGAGTGCATATTATGGGATTTTTCATGACAAAGAACCACATTATTTTTCTGCGAATTCTTCGCAGTAATTGAAATGCAAATTGAATGTAGGAAGTTTACATTTATGTCTAGTTACCAACTTTTTATATAAATACCTCGAGAATGCATTGCAAAGATGAATTTTTAATTCACAATTTTTGACATATTACAAATTTTTGTTTATTTTTTATGTTGAATCGAAATCTGAAATCAGAATTTTAATTTTTTTGTTTTAATTGTCACAAACTTTTCGTAATACAATTTTTTATGCTGAATACAAATCTGGTATCAGAGTTTTCAATATGACCCAAATTTTAAATTTTCAGACTTCTATAACATTTTTATTTTAATAGGCAAAAATTTTCATAATACAACTTTTTTGTTTACTTTTTCATGCCGAATTCAAATCTGTAACCAGAATTTTAAGTACTAAACAAATAAAAATAATACAAATATTAAAACTACAGTACTCCTTTAACTTTTTTATATTAGTGCATACAAACTTCTCGTAATACAATTTATTATTTACTTTTTTTTGCAGAATTTTAATCTAAAATCGGAATTTAAAAAATTTCATGAGATACAGATAAACAGACAGATAGTCAGACTTATACATTCAGTAACGAATTTTTTTTAGATTTGTCGAAAATGACAGACCATTTTAGAACAGTAGCTATAGAACCGGATCTAGTACCATATACTCCCTAATTTTAATTTTGGCAAGAGTTTCTTTTTTGTTAAAAAAACTATTTAAAAATGTATTTATAAAATCAATAGAATTACTTTCTTTAGGACATCTAAAATCTCTCTAGTATTTGAAAGATTCCTGTGATTTACCGGGATAACCAAGACTACGAAAATAAATGTGTAAAATTACGATTAAAATCTTCCTGTCGTATTAGAAAGCTACAAATTTTAAAGACCAATCATGAAAATCTTATATAGAGAAAATATTAAAAAATACCCACATTAAATTAAAATAGAAATTTCTAAAAGGAAACCAAGACAATTGTCTGGGTCATATTTTGCTTTAAATTTGTTGTTGTTTGATTTTGTATATAACATTTGTGACCTAAAGAAGATTATAATGTATAATTGAAATATATCTTTTAATATCTGAGAAATTTCTGGTGACGCACCCTACATATTGGGTTTTTTTTGTAATAACATATTTAACTTTTAATAATATGTTTGGACATGTACACGTTTCTGTGTTTACATTTATGTTGATTGTATTAGTTCATTAGTGAAGGGGGATTTACGCTTACGGGGAATTGGTTAATTTAACCTTCAATTTGTCTATGCATATGTGTACCTTTAATTATTTACTTCAATTAATTACCCAATTAAATCTTGCTTAGCAATTATAAATAATAAAATCAATTCAACAGTTAAAACATCAACTTCTATGAGAAGATGTACACAAATCATGTATAATTTTCGATAAATATTTAGATCCAAGTAAAGTATCATATACCACGTTTTTTTAATTTTTTGTAAAAAATAACGGTGATCTGTTTAATTGTATAATGTTCGTTTACAGGCCTGAAAATGGCAGAACTTTGGCCGAAATCAATCAATATCTATACCTAATTTATTTTGTGAATATTATTATTATTATAGTTTTTTTTTCTTCTTTCATCTTGTCAGCCTTCTTTCTTACTATTTCCACAATCGTATTTTCCTTTTGCTTTTACTTCTTGCTTTACAATACCTTTTATCCACGTGTCTTTTCTTGACAAACATATAAAACGTACAACACGTGGGAAGAAAAATGCACCTGCTTATAATTACATGTGTTTGCATAAGCGAGTAAGCAATTTACCATTAATATATTTTACTTATTTGATATTAATTTTTTTTAAATAACTCAGTGTCGTCTTATTATTTTAACGAAACGAAAATTACTTTATCTTTCAATATTCTAATAACAGGTTAATTGATTTATTAGAAAGTTTATAAAATGAAAATAACATTTTATTTGGAATAATAAACAAAAATATATTTAATTTCATTAATAACATAATAATCATAAATAGTACTATAAATTGTGCAAATATCTATGAATTAAAGCGAATAAAGTCGATAAGTGCGTAAGTACTTGTTTCGGCAAAAAACAGATATATGTAAAACATAAGTTGAAACACTACAAAAGTATAGAGAATAATACTAAGAAATCATGATCTGCATCCTCGAAAACGGGGGGAGGGGGTACTCTAATTCTGGCTGAAAATATTTCCATTTTTTGGCCTTTTTTTCCGACTTACACACGCTACGATGTTTGCTCTATTCAATATTGGATAACTTTGTAGCAAGATCTGAGAGTATTGGTGTAATTTGTTAAACATAAATTATAAATGAAATTAAATAAAAATTGCATAATTATTTGTGTCAAATCAGATTTTTTTGTCCCGTATGATCATTCATCAACTATATAAAGTTATTAACAATCGAATGGTTCAGACTCGTATCTTAAAAGACAGTCACAAAGTCACAATTCTTCTGGTTTAACAAGGCACGTGCGATAAACGACATCGACATAGACGCACTTTTCATTTTTGCTGATTATTTATTCGCTTCTTTCCGTGCTGAAGGCGAAAATAAAACTGTTGATAAATCTTTGTTGATTAAGCAGAAGGCGCCTCATACAATAACTAGTGCAAATAGAAAAAATACAAAAAAGGTGTTTGATTCGTTTTCTGTCCTATTAAAGGATTGGGAAAATTTGTACTGTTTATGGCATAGGAATTCAAATCTGTTACTTGTAATTACCGCGGGGATCAATTCCTTGTTTCTAATTTCCTTAATATATTGTGTTTCTTTTGTTTAACTACTTTCCATTTATGTGAATTTAATTGATTTGTTGTTTCTGGTGTAGTTTTAGATGATCCTGATCCTGATAGCGTTTGACATGAAGAACCAGATGTTATATGTTATATGTAGAAATTTATATCTGGGTGGTATGCGTTGCTGCTTTTTTGATTATATTTATGGTATTTTTGTCATTATCACTAAACAGAAATTAGCAGTCCGTATTTGCGCATTTTATTTAAATTTAAGATTAAAGAGACGATATGCATTTTATGAATTTCGAATAAAGAATTTATCGCAGCACTGACAACTGATATCTAGTAGACTCTCGATAAAGACACATCCGTACTCTTTGAAAGTCAAATGAATACTTGTTTATCTCTTAACAGTATAACAATTAATTATGTTTCAGAAATTTTTATAGTTACAGTCTAAATGTCTGCATTGATAATTTGCTTTTTCCTAATGAATATAACTATTATTTAGTTTTGTAGCATTTTGATTAGGTCTTGGAAGTTAAATTATAAACGTTATTATCGATAGCCTATTATTCTCATACTTTATTTTTTTATTTTAGAATTTGCTAATCTATTCTCTTAATTGTACCTAGCTATATGTGACTTCATAGTTATTTGGGGAAAAAGTTTCATATTTTGATGGATAATAGAATGTTCCTTAAAAGTTCAAGATGCTTTCAAAAATTCCAAACAACTTATTTTTGATTTTTTGGTCTATTATTTTTTTTAAGATAATTCAAAGTTTCTGTTAGAAATGACTGTACAGGGTCACCTTCAATTTATTTATTTTAATACCTGGTTTTTTACTGTATTTTTCGTATACATAGTTAAATATATTTTATTATGTTTCGTCTTGAAAAATATATGAACCTTTTTTAAATTTACTAATAAAAATAAAGTTTAGTCCTTTTCATCGTTTTCGAGCTTTACGTCACATATTTATACGAAATAAGTAGGCAGAAGTGTAATATCAGTGGCGGAGTAGCTCAGTAAGTACTGTTGCGAGTTGTACCCGAATATAACATGACTTATATCATCAGTCTTTCTTTTGCTTAAATTCTGCGACTGGCCAGGCTTTATAAGTTCTATTATTGTAATACTTTCCTTAGTTACTGTTTTTCCAGGCATTTTATTTACAATTGCTTTCAAGTAGGTACATTTAACTTTTGATAAGACACGTTAATGACATATAATGAGTATATGATGAAAAATTCAAGGAAACAACGACACTGATAATCATACGAATCAAGAAAAAACACACGTACCGAGAGTTTGTACGAAGACTGGTGAGATCAGATATAATTACGTAAATTGACTTATTAATAACAAACTTTTGTAAATACAAGTCTCATATAGGAATATCACTGAGGGAGATGGTATAATGAAAAAATTGGTTTTGTCGCCCCAAAACTTTCCCGATGAGTATCCACGAATACTTTTTCAGATATTTTATGTTAAAGTTTTAAATTTTGATATTTTTTTATTTTTGACAGGTGACAGGTGGAGACATTATTTTGACTGTTCTGAATAGAGTTTTTCAAGGGCTTTCAAATGACATATTGAAAGTAGTCAAATTCCGTGACATATTGCTTCGGTCATTTTTGACAGTAACACTTCCGTTTGAACGATGTCGTACAAAAACTAATGAGTTCTTCCGACGGTTAACCCAAACCCATATACCAGACAGACATACTTTTAGCTCGTTCACAATACTTTCCAAAAAGTTCCAGATTTGATCTGTGAACAAAAATTTCAGGAACTATGATAAAAATTTAAAAAATTTCAATCAAAAATGTGTAAATATTTCAGAAATTTTAAAAATGTGTAAAAATTTCAAAAATTTTGTAAAAATGTCAATGGTTTCAATAAAAATTCTATAAAGATTTTAAAAACGTGTAAAAAGTTCCAGATTTTGTAATGTTTTCAAAAATTTCAAGAAGTGAGTCAAAAATTTCAGGAAATTTGATGAAAATTTATAAAATTTCAATAAAAAAATCTAGATTTCAAAAATTTAAAAAATTACAATAAAAATCCAAAAATTTTAAAAATGTGTAATAATTTCAAGATTTTGTAATAATTTCAAAAGTTTCAATAAAAAAACTATAAAAATTTTAAAAATGTGTAAAAATTTAAAAAGTTTTAAAATCAAAAATCTCTAAAATATTTCAAAAATTTCAAGAACTTTGATTAAAAATTTCAGTAATTTTGATAAATATTTAAAAATTTCAATGAAAAATGTGTAAATGTTTTCTAAAATTTTAAAAATTTCAAGATTTTGTAAAAATTTCAAAAGTTTCAAAAAAAATCTATAAAAATTTTAAAAACCGGTTGTGTCGCCCTAAAACTTTCCCGACGAGTTTCCACTGCATTCAGAGGTATCAAGGGCCCACCGTTATCTCGTTCTGCTTCAAAATACTGTAAAAAAGGTATAAAAAGAAATTACATCGGAAATTTTGTTGCAAATCTACCTACATTTTTTAAAGACCATTACAATTAAATATAAAGTATTTGAATTTGTTTCTCAAATAAATCTTTTGATAAAAGATTTTAATACATTGCTTGATAATTTATTAATGTAAGGCGATTTTTAATTCAGTGTACATACGTCACAAATTGTTGGAAATTCCATCTGATCCCATTTTAGTTTTGGTGTTACAAAGCTTCAAAAAAAATTATCAAATCTAGACTTAACCACTTAAAAATAGTTTTATCTATTTCTAAATATGATATATGATGGATTATAATATTTTCTTAGAAATTATAAATTTTCCGTATTTAATCTAAATAAATATTTTCAACTTTTTGAAAACAATGTTTTTGTATGTTGTTAAAATCATTTTATACATAAAATGTAAATTAGATGCCCCACTGTTTGTTTAAAAAAACTTATGGACATTAATTAAATTTTTAACTTGTCGCAAGAATGTTCTGTCAATGCAGAATCTCTTTTTAGCATCAAAATCATGATAAAAATAGAACAAAGAGAACAGTTCTTAAAAGTCACTTTCTAGGTCACCTTTTCTGTCAAATTTAATGAAAAAATAACCGCAGTTATTTTGTGTAAAAAATTTTTGTGTGGATAATCTGTTTAGATGTGTCTACTCGGCCAGTACAAAGTTTAAAAAGTAGTGAATTATTTGAACATTATATGCATAACAAATATAATTACAGCGAATATAATTTAGCATATTCTAAACTATTACTAAATATTTATTATTCTGAAAAAAGTCAGGAAAACTCAGCTAAGAAATATTGGGTGGACTATACTAGAGCTCTTTCTCCTTCTCAAGAAAGCACTTTATCTTATTTTCAAAAGAGCGAGTTTCCCAATGGTATTATAACTATGATTCTGTGAACCCGCGTGAAATGTCCCCGCTGAAAGTATTTCTATCTTATGTATTTTCACCATCTGAACACGAAAATGCCTAATTTACCTAGAACGAATTTCAAAAATTGTCAAAATGTATTACTCTGATTTTTGATTAATACCGAAATAACATTTTTGATTGTTAATATTGAATAAATTTAACAACAATACCAGCTCAAAAGAATATTATCTTCATCAATATTTTCTTTGTTCGTGTTTTAAAAATGGACTGTTTATACTAAAATAATGTTTGGAGACTTTGTTATGTTAACGAGAATAAAGATCGAAGTTTACACACGTTTTGACCATTATAATATACCTTTTTGAATTATTTAAGCGAATAGGTAAAATAAGTTTGAAGTGAGAATTAATGTTTGTATTGGAGAGGCAGGTGCGAGTAAAATTAGTTTAGGAGGAATACAAAAATAATCGTTATTCATGCAAGAAATGCGTAAACCAAAACTTTTCCAATTTCAAAGTGAAAAAAGACATAATATACAGAAATATTTTTTGTATTTGGCGTTCTTTATAATGTTATAATGAAACAAAAAAACATTATAGCCTTCATAATGACACGCAACATTTTATTTTTTCATATTGACAAAACTAAATTTTAACGTCAAATCCAAAGCTGCCCCGAATCATGACTGTATTAAATTCATATATTAAAATTGTCTAAAATGGCAACAAATTCAAACATAACCTTTTTGGCATTACGTTACCAACAATCATAAAAAACAAATGTTTCCAGGTGCACATTTTACATATTTTTTTATTTTAAGCTTAAAATAGATGCCAAATAAAAACATCTGGGAATGCTGTTTTGGAATTTATTTGACCGTCATTCGACATATATTTCCACATCAAAACACTTTATTCATATACTTTTTCGTCCTCAACAAGAATCTGAAGTCAGATTTGAAATATCTTGATGTTACACATAAACAGAATTAGAATTACAGATTCCAATACTGAACTCCTTCCGAGCTTAACGTGGGCTCCGAACTACGGTCTTCGTTCACCCTAAACCTGGGACTACGATGTAGTCATTTAGGTGATCTAACCCCTATCAGTTCCACGAGATATCCGATCTCATCCGGCCTAGTTACTGGCGTGAATTGAATTGCGCATGACACAAATACCTTTTTGCACTTGTCCAAAGTCTTATCCAAACCCATTACCCGGACATCAATCAATTATAAAGGCTGATGCTTTAATCAAGGACACCGTGTCCGGTATCTTTCATTTGTTAGTTGTATGTTTTTTCTCAAGATGTGATCATTGTACGCTGATTCCAGTTTAGTTTTGAAGACACTGGTCCTTCGGGACAAAAAAACTGAGGTTATATTTATGGCAAAATATCCTTCGGTATGTAATTACCGAGACTGCTTCAGTATCATTTTCTTTACAAAATTCAGTCTAGAGGTAATAAATTTTCTTGATTGACAAGCCTGCATCTAAATATTGCTTCTTTGAGTCTTTCGGCCCTAATAGCTCTCCATTACAGGAAACTATTCAATGTGTCTACGCACCTGGATATTTTTTCTAAGAGGGGTTTTGTTAGGTGGCTCATAATGCCCTCTAGGATCAGCCTTTAGTGTGTAAATTCCGATATCAGATCTGTTGTTCGCTGCGTTCGTTATCACGAAAGGAGTTACACAGAACAAAAATAACAGTGGATTCGTTCTTTTTCTTACTACTAAGACTTTCGTAGGGGGTTTTCACTACTAGTATAGTTTAATATAATTACTTATTTATGCAAAATATGCAGTCAGTAAAAAACGGTTACAGTGCCAGTCGAAGTGGAAATTAATATAGAGTCATCGGTGTTATTATGTTGCGAGGAATAGTGCAAGGAAGTCGAACAACTGAAGCCTCGAACTTTTAAAGGCAGGGTTGTCTGCCAAAATTATGGCCATCGGGGAGCGACTGGTCTAAGAAAAATATGGACCAAGACATCTCAAGCGTCGTCAAATGTTTGGAGCTGCCGGCGGCCTAGAGGAGGATAGATAACGTTGCGTTGAGCATCGCGACGTTTAATTTCGAGCGTCGAATTATCAGCTTAACTAACTGCAGGATTTTGACGATATTTAATAACAGACAGATCTGAGCTGCTATTTATTCTCATTTTACAGTAATTAATTTCTGGAAAATCGTGTCCATAAATAAAGGTGGATTTTTCAGTTTTCAGTACAAACTACAAATAAGTTAAATGAAGGAAATAAACACTAATTATTAAAACACCAAGAATATTAACGTTAAATATTTTTTTATTGTAAAACAAAAATGTTACAAATAAACATAGGTGAAGTATAATGCTCTTTGACAAAGCGGAAAATATAATTTTTATCTAACATTGTAAATATAAATTAGACAGTAAACAATAACAACGAAATAAAATGGCCACATAGCTTAATAAATAAAATTTCTACGTAACACACTGAGATTTTTTCTGAGATAATACCAATCAAATCAAACTCAAATTTTATCTCGATATTTGTATTTTTTTTGTAAAAAAATCAACAACAAAAAAAACGTTAAAATTGATGTTTTTATTTAAAATTTTATATAATTGTTTTGACTAGTAAAAGTAATATTTGATGTAAACATTTTCACTAGTTCTATGATTAATCGTTAATGATTAAATTTCCAATTAAGTTATGAAATAAATCAATCTATAATTTAACAAACAAGAATTTTTTTTGTAACTTATCTGAAAAATAAATTAGAAAATATCAACGATTTTTTAATTTATTGTTATTGTTTTGCAATTGATATATCTGTAAAAGTCTCATTGTAACACGTTGCTAAGTGACCATTTTCTCCCAAAAAATAACTTTCTCGAAAGTCAGTATTGTATTCAAAAGGCACTCCTATAATTTAAGTCTTATACAAGGTGGGTTAGAAACTACAGAACACAGTCATCTACAGAAGGTACAAATACGATATGCCGCAAAAGTTAACTAATCGGATAATTAATCCGGTTAAAAGTTAAGTTAAAAACAATAAATCTTATATTTACATCTACGTTTAGGTTATGGAAGAACATTGTTCATGTAAAACTCTTTTTTTGGTGCAAAACAAAATGTACAAACATCAGGCTCTATTCGAGACTCTTTATATCTAGGCTAAAACAAATTACCATTTGGCTAATGACTAGAATTGCATATTTATGAAAACTAAATCTTATATTAGTTGTTAACTATAAGCTGGATTAGTTTTATTTATGACACTATTTTAGACCATTTTCCAAAAAAAGCAACTATCAATTAGTAGTATTATATTTTCAAATTTTTATTGATAATCCAATACCCAATTTCATGGAAAATTCAATATAGAGTAACTTCCGGTTTGCTTGAAAATGACATACAAATTAAGTATTTGTAAAAGAAAAGGATTCACTAGTTGTTTTAGTTCGTAAACAAACCTGTACGATTTTGTAGTCATTTTTGCTCAAAATATCGTATAAAGGCTTTCCACTCAGATAAAGTTATAAATTCATTTGGTTGTCCTTAAAAAACTTATTATCCCAAAGTCAAATCTCATTTTTGATTGCAAAAAAATATTTTTTTAATCCAAATAGCTGCGTGTTTTTTTAAAAAAAAACTGATCCGGAATAATACACTTACCAATAAATTGTTAAAAATGTTCATTTTTGGAAAAATAATAATTTTTAAGTGGTAGTAGCCTTTTAGTTATAAAAAAAAATGAAAAAAAAAGTTTCTTTCTTGACCAATAGAAAATATGTAAAAATAAACTTATTAGTAGTTTATTTGAATATTCAATTTTTACGCCTTTTTTTGAAGTAACCGAAAGTAATATGACATTGTTAATTTTCATGTCGCTTATTTCGGAACTAGATATTCAAAATTAAAAAAAATCGTTCATTGATTTTAAAAATATGAACTTATACCTCGTTTCTAATATTCCATCTCATTTTCTCTCTAAAACGAGGAAAATTTGTAATTTTTAACGTTTTATTACCAAAAAATATATCATATAAGAACCAAACTTTAAATATAAAGGAGATTGCTAAAGCGATAAAATACAGCGTGACAGTAAACATTTTTTTTAAAGAAGCACGGAATTTTGAATTTGACCAATGGCAAACAATAACGTAATGAACTGAACGACGCGACTTTCTCCTTTTTAAGTTCTCATCTTCCATGGCTATTTAGCCTACGGTGCGACTCTCGCTGTGACCTATGACTGTGAAGCATTTTTGACATTTGACAAGGCCAAATCTTAAACACGCAAGACGGATTCCCACTAGACGGAAAATCTGCAGGTGGATTTTCTGTATCTATTTAGAATTAATTTCCGCCAATTTTGTTGCGGATATTGATTCAACTTTTTACGGATTTCATTAGATTAATAACCTAATATATTAATTATGTTCATTTATAATAATATCATTTTTTTGTTAAAAATCTGCTGTAGATTTTCCGCCTAGTGAGATTCCGTCTTCAGTCTCAAAAATCCTCACTCTCTGTTACATTCAATTTGCCACGATTTTGTTATAATACACCTTTAGCAATCTCTATTATATTTATGGAACCAAAATAAGTTTGATACGTTATAAAAAGTCTTAAGTCAAACGTCAAAATTAAAACGTCAAAGTTAAACTTAAAACATTAGAGACTTATTAATTTCAAAGTTACATTTCAAGCGTCAAAGTCAAATTTTAAGCGTCAAAGTCAACCTTCAAATGTCAATGTTAAAGTCACATTTTAAACGTCAAACTTCAAACGTAAAATTATTATCTAACACCTGAATATTGTTATTGCAGAAAAATGGTACATTCAAGGTAAAAATCAATTCTTTACAAAATAAAATTCTTATTATTTTGTTAAAATTAAGTTTTTTTTTTGGAAATTGGTCTATGTTGCCTTTTAATAGTTCAATGTTGCAAAAAGATTTTTTTTATGACCTAAATAGAATTGATATCTTAATTAAATTCTGTTTGTTATTGTCGGAAGCACTAAATTTAATAGATTTTTTATTGAAAAGGTAACGTATCTCTTTGGCAGAAAAACCGAATAATAAACAAAAATTCAAATACAGGATGTTTATAAAGTCTTCATTGACAACAAATTGTTATTTAATTTTCTGATAAATTAGAAATAATGCGAATATTAACGCAAAATCAGAATACTCTTATAGAAACATCCTGTATATTTGTGCTTTGCTAAAACTTTTTTCGAAAATTGGCAGTTGGTTTTGATAATCAGGCACCAGAATATAGGCGCAGAAGTCACAGGAATATTAGAAATATTCAAATATAGTAAGCGCCTGTAGTATTGTTTAAACAAGGTACAACTTATGCTAAATTTTCTCTACGTAGTTTCCGGGGAAGGTACCGAAAGCTCCTGTCCTGTCACTGGAGCCCACATACCATCCGTCATCGCATTTTTCCAAAACGTAGACGGTGTCTCCCTCCATCAGCTCTAATTCGTCTTCGTTTTGAGGTTTGTATTTGTACATAGCTCTGTATCTGGAACAATAAAGACAACAAAATGGTATTAGAAGTCAACTCGCAAATTATCGAACTTTCCCATACAATTAAATAAAAAATTGTTTAAAAATCTATTCTGATATTGATACTTACGGTATTGGCTCACTTTGCGTCTCTATGTGCAGCGTTTGATTAATCCCTGGATGTTTACCATAGGTACCACCACTGTTTAACACGTGTACCGGTTTGGCGTGGTAACTAGACGTTAGTTGCGGAGCAATCGGCAAGCTGGGCGTGTAACTGTGAGAACCCATCGATTCTTTACCACCAGAAGAACCATTAAGGAGTAAAGAATGGGCCGCGGGAGACGCCACTGGTTTCGAGCTCGGTGTTGTAGATGTTTGAGGGTCGATAAGCATTTCTACATAATTTGAAGGGAAGATACCTGAAAGATAATTTAAACAATAATTTAATAAATGAAATACAGTAAATCGATATTTATTTGATTAGCTACAGGGTGTTAAAATTTATGATTCGATTCAGTTTTTAGTTTTAATTTCTCTTGAAGATGCTAATTTAATAATCGAAATGATTTTCCAGATTAAAAAATTTTGGGAATGGATACAATTAAAGTTTGTTTAACCATCCTCTGCCGATACATTCCATAGAAGATTATTTTCATTCAAAAATGAGAATGTTAAACTTTTGGGCAATTTGGTCGACAAAGAAACTTAAAAATCATTAGTAATAACACAATAGTAATAATTTTAGTAATAATTCAAAGTAAATAAAGAATCATGCTTACGGAACACTTGCTAAAGATGTTCTTAATAAATATAATCAATTATAATTGAAAGCGCTAGAGGAATAAGACTAAATGTATTGGAAAATGTTTGGTTACCTTTTCTTCCGCCAATTTTTCCTTCATACCAATTCTCATCGATTTTTTTCGTAACGACTACGAGCTCGCCTTTTGCTAAAGAGAGCTCTAAGTGAGTTTGGGCTACGAAATTGTACTTCGCTCTGGCCTGACCTTCGTGCGCTTTTCTTAAAGTTGATTTGGTTTTCGACCCTTCGAAAGGAATTATCTAAAAGGCACAATACGATAAAAAAATAAAAAACAAATATTTCTTAACGCAATAAAGCATGTATTTTTTTTAATTCTAATTATATTTGCACTAATAACCTTCTTGACCTAACTAAAAATCCTTATATTTATTTTTGTTTTTGTTTGAATTTACATCATTGAGAAATTATTTTGTTTTGTTTAAACTTTGATTAGTCATATCTAATATATATTTAAACATAATAAGCTACAGGCTGCACCGTTATCAGAGACTGCAAAAGACCCAGTAAAAATATATACTTTTTAATTTTAGTGTGAATTTTTTCAAAATGTTTAATAGACAATTGAGGGCGGCGACTACTTATGGTGGACAAATAACGGTTGTCAATTTCGAAGCAGTGTTTGGACCTCTTTAAGCAAATTTCTCAGTAATTTTTGCAGTCACCGTTGATGAAACTTGGATCCATTATTATACGTCAGAGACTAAGCGATAGTCAAAACAATGGGGTTTTCGATGTGAATCTGCTCCGAAGATGGCAAAGACGATCCCATTGGCCGGAAAGGTCATGGCTGCGACTTTTTGCACGGGGCACAACTACAGCGAATTATTGGACCGATTCCATACAAAATTGAAGGAGACACGGACTAAGAAAAAGTGCTGTTTCACCACAATAACGCACCAGCACATTCATCCACAATTGTCGTGGCCAAAGTGCACTACAAATTGCTGCCGCACATACCACACTCCCCCGGATTGGCTCCCTGCGACTTCTTTCTGTTCCCCAACATGAAAACTAGCTCGGGGGAAAAATTTAACTCAAACGAAGAGGTTATCGTCGAGACAGAATCGTATTTTGAAGAGTTTGACAAATCGTATTTTTTGGAGGGGTTAAAGAAATGGCAGAAAGTTTGGAAAAATGTATTCTTCTTAAAGGAGATTGCGTTGAAAAAAGATGTGTTTAAAAATTGCCTCTTCATTCCCAACACGGGTACTTATTGATCGACACTTGTATGTAAAAAATTTGCAAAAACTGCATTTTGCAAAAAATGAGCCAATCTACAAGACAGATAATACTTTTTGAGATATTAATAAATTGTTAATAAATATGAAGAATATTTTTTGATTTTATGTACCTTGAATACAATTTTCTTAAAAACAGTTTAAACATTTATTGTAATAAATATAATATAATAAATAAACGTCATATAAAGGTCCTTACACCTGAGATGCTTAAAAATGTTTCTCGATTATACATAGAGTGTTCCATTAAAAAAACGCAGTCTTGTAAATTTAGAGTTTTTTTAAATTCCAGCATTAAATCTGAAACAGTCGCGATGTTTTAAAGAGGGTTATAAAAATTCAATATTTGCTAAAAAATAGCTTTTCTCCGAAAGGGGTGGGAGATTAAAACAATATTTAGTTAAATATAATAGTGACTATAGAGGTTCTAAAAATGTAAAAAATGGGCCATCCCAGAAAAAAGTACTTACTCGGCGACCTCGTATTGCGGCCCCTCTACCTGATTTTAATAATTCGGTACTCGAATTGCATATAAGACAAACATTTCACGTAATTATATCTAGTAATTTTTTTACGTTGATATTGACAAATTTTAGTGGTTAATAGTAGATTACATACCGAGGCGGGAAATGTATCATTACTGCCGAGGAGATCTATTGCAATAAAAGGACAATTATTATTATTTGCAAGGGTTATATTTTGCACAAAATGTGGAAAAACTAAGTAAACTTTGTTCTTAACAATTCCATTGTGTTATAGCTTCACTTGAAGCCTTTATTAAAATAACAAAAATATAAAGGATTAGTTTTTATTGTTTAGAATAGTAGTTATGCGAAAATAGAACAATTTATTTTATTTATAATTATCTGTATATAAAAACACAAGAAGCACTAATGAACGTTGTTGTTAGGGAAGGTTTTATTGACGTAGTATTATAAATTATTATTTCATAGAGGTCATTATTTTGCAATAATAAAAAAAATGTAATAAAAATATTATGACGTAAGCAAACATGTCGGTATTCACAACAGGAACTTGATAGAACATTTAGAAGTAAAAATATCAACAATTTGTTACTATTTTAGAAACAGTCACGCATAAAACTGATGGTTTTTGACTTTGTTTTCTATAGAATGTTAGATCATAGTTAAAAAAAAATCATTTTACTAGAAATAGTAACAGATTATTATACAATTTATAAAGCATTTAATAATATCAAATGTTTAAGTGGATTTATCAATTTGTTAAATGTCGTTGTTATTTTTAATTAGTTAATCACTCCAGAAATATTTTTTTAAGTTCCTCAACTACCAGGTTTTTTCTGTGTCCGGGTGAAAAATGCCAAGATTAATTTTACTTTATCTAACGAAAATATATGAATCCTAGAATTTTACGATAAAAACAGCAAAATAGACCCATTTTTTTATTGGTAACTTCTAAACCATAAAATTGGAAAAAATTTGAATATAATTTAAATCTCATAAGATGAAACCATCTAACGGTGATTAGTTATATTGGCGTTTTATTTTAGAATAGATCCCTGCAAGTCATTGTATCACAGTCTCATAAATTTCCGATAGATGGCATTCGCCACTTATCAATTTATCCTTTATTAAAACCACAGAGACGCCATTTTAGGAGTAAGAAAACACAGGCCCGCCTTCCAAAGAATTTTTATAAAAGTATAATTTAAATTAAAAAAAAAAAAAATGTTTCTTTATACTTTGGTTTGGGAAGTTATACTATATATTTTCAGAAAAATAGTTTTATATATGTGTTAATTATGTTCAATAAATATCCTTACTTCTACGTAGTTAGCTGGAAACAATCCAACCATTGCGTTGAGTTCACCTTCGTACCAATTTTTGTCAATTTGTCGCCTTAAGTAAATAATGTCACCTTTCCTAAAAGTTAGTTCTCTAGCTGATTGACCGACGAAATTATATAGAGCACGAGCGCAAAGTCTGTGTTCTGAAAAAGAAAAAAAAAACATTACGTTTGAACATATTTATTAATTTTTTAATAAGGCAACTTGTTAGATTAGAGTATGTCTTGTTGAGTTTAGAATTTACCAAGGAGAAAGTGATGTACATAGAGGAGTAAAAAGAAAAGAGAGAGCACACCAAAATAGACAAACAATACACTTTAGTGCGAAATTTTCTTGTGCAAAGTTGTAGAACATCAAATTTTCTTTAACTTTTATGTTTAACTTTTTATCGAATTCTTCATAGTTTCGCCGCTAGATGGCGAGAAAAATACACATTTAGAATTTTCCATTTTTTTAAAATTGGAGGTAAATTATGCTCTTTAGTGCAAAATGTTTCAGTGCAAATATGTAAAGCATAAAATTCCCTACAACTATTGTACAAAAATTTTTCGACGTATTCACCATCGGCTCGCTATTTTTAATGTGTTCCATAAATTAATGTAATGCTTAGTATTTTGTAATTAAAATAAAAATAATAAATAACATATTTTCTACGGTCGAGCCGGGAAAGTTCTGGGGTGACACAGCCGATTTTTATTAAAAATTCAATTATCTCAGAATCTAAAAGAGCTAGAGCAAAATGGATACTTTTTTGGAATCTACGACCCTTAAACCAGCCGTATCCAATTTTTTTTCAATTCTATATTTTGAAAAACCTTTTTTTTGGGTCTGATATTTTTTTACTCCGATTGAAATGAATTTTTTTTTAAAAGATTCACAATGATGATTCGAATTGCTATTGGTTTCCTTCAAATTTTCTTTTTTTTTACCATTTTTTATCGAATTAAGAAGAAGTTGCGCTCACACCTTTTTTTTTCTTATCGTCAAAAAAGACGTTAAAAAAGAAATTAAAAAGAAACAGACTTAGTTCGAATTACCTAGACTTCAAAAATCTTCAAAATTTTTCATTTCTCAGATTTTCAAAATTAATGAAAGAGGGATAGTTGAAGCGTCGTAGATTCCAAAAAAATGATCAGTTTCTCTCTAGCTCTTTTGGTTTCAGAGGAAATTGAGATCTTTTAAAAAATGGTGAAAGCGCAACTTCTAAATAATTCGTTAAAAAAGACGTTAAAAAAGAAAACCTAACCAAAGTCCGGGGTCCAAAGTCCGGGGTCCAAAAGTCCGTGGTCCAAAATATGATAAAGCATGTAATGGATACGGTAAAAACCTAACCAAAGTCCGGATATCTACAATTTAGCAAAAAAATACATAATAAAAAAAATAATAAACTTAATACCCACAGAAGTTGCATGCTGAGCTACAGCTTTTAATCTAGTTTGTATGCTATAGCTAATAAAATTTTATTCAGTAAGTTTTTGAAAAGGTCAAGTTGATAATCTTGAACCCAAGAAATCATTTTATATCTACATATCAACAAAAGAATAAATACTGGACTAGAAGATTTGTCAAATGTTTTGTTTAATTAGAAAACTATTGATTTATTTACAGAAAAGTCATTGACTTAAGGCTATCTGAATATCTTTGTTATTGTATGTAGTCTCTTACCTAAGTACGACAAGCTTATTTGCTATTTGATAACTGATCGTTATAAAAATATCTGTGACCTAAATAATAAATTTTATAATGTTAAAAATAAATTTTACCTGGAGATCGAGGTCTTGGCCTCACATTAGGCGCTAAGTCATCAAAGTCATCATAACGATTAAGGGATATTGGAGATTTTTGAGAGGGAATAAAATTGTCTGTGTGCCGTCGGGAGTTCATGTCTTGAAGTTCCTGATAAAATAAAAATAATAATAAAAATATAACAATATAACCGATAGTAAACTTAAAAATTAGTTTTTATTTGTATACATGCAAAAACTTTAAATAGTGAATCGGTTTTCCATTACATAACTTCACGAAATTTCAACTTGTTAAAATTATCTTAATACAGTTCCTGCAAAATCTGTATTTTATTTAGATGTAATTTAAGAATCGCTGATGTCCTGCTGAACATAGAGCCATTAGGTTCTGCAGCAAAAATATTTACAACTTTAATTTGGGTAGCTTCATGCAAAATCGTTTTTATAAACACCATTTTCCATAATAAATTTTTCTTGTATTTTAAAGGTTAATATTTAATAATTTTTACAAACCACTTCTATTAAGAAATCCATTAAGAAAAAGCAGCAATTAGTTTCTTAGTCCGTTCGCTTTTCGAAAAAAGCTAATCAGCCTCCACACCGTCCACACCTGAACCCTATTTATATAATAACTTACTTGAAGTGACTTGCTAACCTGTAGATATTTCTTCCGTCTCTCTTCTTGGTAAATTTTTTTCATGACCTCGGCTTGTCGATGCGCCAATTCGTCTTCGCTTAGATAGTCTTTTATTTCTTGACGTACCGGCGTCTTGTAGTGGATTGTTACCTCGTTTTCCACATACTTCCGAGGAGATTCTAAAAATAAAATTAAAAATATTAGTTAACTAACTAACTATAAATTGGCAAGTAACGTAATTATTTTTGTCTTGCAAATACATTACCAATACTTAATGCCCGCGCGGCCATTTTATGAGCAATAATACAGTAAACAAAAACTGTTTTACCTAATAGCTCTGTTAAACAGTACTTGGACAATTTCTTTCATGTGCAATATTTGTTTGTCCAATTGACAATTCATTATAGCTGTTGTCATATTAATGAACAATATAAACTTACACGTTGGAAATTTAACGAAATGTCAATATATACTATCATAACTCTGGTACGTTTTTATCAATATTCAAATACTATTGTTGATGTTGAAGTTGATGGAGTGATTTATAGAATTATCATAATTTTAGTTTAATTGTAGCTATTGCACATTTTTTCCGATTCTATTTTGCAAACAACACAAAACTTTCCACGTAAACAAGTAAACAGTAACTATGGCAATATTCAATATTGACCGCATTATTCGTTGAATGTTAACAAAAATCTATATCTTAATGAATGTAATTAAAATACAGTGGCCCATTTCATAAAAAAATACTGTAGTATTTACTACTACTACTAAATTCTACAAAATATTTCAGTATTTTAGATTTTACTAAAAATTTTTTTCTGTAGTAAAATTAATATTGTTTTATCAAACTACTGCAAATTCTTTATTACAATTTATTTTAATGTATATTTTACTCATCAATTGATAGTCGTTACTGATTTTTATATAATTATAAAAATAAATAGTGAGTGACAACAGTGAATTACCCTTGGCATTTTTAAAGTGTCTACAGTGTTGTACAAATAATGTACCTGTTATAATTTCATTATATTACTAATAAATGGGTAAGAAAATAACCCTTACAGTTCACTTCAATATACTTGTTTTTATGGATATTAATGTAAAGTTCTATAATAATTTAACTGCGTTGCCGCTGTTTGGTCCTTCGATAATTAGTTGATGTTAACACATTATTATTGTCAGATATTTACAGATTGGACAATTGTCAAACAGAAGTGGTATATAGAAAAATTATAGAAATTTGTATTTAAAAAATAAGGAACCATTTTTATTTTTTAAGCATTTACCAAACTATGATTTTACCATTTTTTACAATAACTTTCTTTTCGTACTAGCAGGAAAGTTTTTTAAATAATTAAAAGTAGAAAAACTTTACTAAACCAATAAAAGTGTGTAAACAATGTCTTTTCAACTACCTTACTTCCTTTTATAACAGTTTTTTTTAACGATGATAATTACAAGTTTAAATAGTCATTGATTGAATGTCTTTGAAGTGTTCGGTAAATAATTTTCTTACATGGATTATTAACCTACATAGAGTTAGTTAAAGTCAGTGTTCTGATAAAAGTAATTAGTATTCGGAAATGACGATCACGACCGTAAAATTTCAATGCAGCAGATACACGTATTTGTATAGACATTCGTGTTGTGGCTATAAAGTTATTGTATTGGAAACAAGATATTAATTTAATTTTAATCGGTTTACGTATTACGTATGAAAGAATTTTATTAAAATAACGGAATTAGTTGTTTAGTTCTAAGATAAAATAAACTAATGGTGGCATTCGAGGCATAAATCAATCATTCATAGCAAATTTCAAATTGATTGGTCAAACGGTTTGGTAGCTATCATGGAAGATTACACACAGACAGACATACATACATACAGATAGACCATATTGTGGAATTCCATCCATATCTCGAATTTTTTACTAGTTCACTGTACTTTACCCTCAATGGGACTGGGGAAGAAATAGGAAATAGAAATAATAGGAAAAATAGAAAAAAATAAGGAATAATAGAAAAAAATAAGGAAAAATAAAAAAAAATAAGAAAATGCTGGATAAAATATGGAAAATTAAGAAAAATGGGATAAAATAGGTAGGGGTAGAAAATTATAGGGAAAAATATGAAAAATTGGAAAAAATAGGAAAAAATGGGAAGAATTAAGAAAACTTAAAAAATAGGTACAAATAGAGAAAAATATAAAAATAAGACAAAAACAAGGAAATATAGTAAAAAATAGGCGAAATAGTTTAAAAAAAAACAGTAAAAAAGGAAAAAATAGGAAACAAATAGCGAAAAATGAGGACAATTGAAAACTGGGAAAAAATAGCAAAAAGGAAAAATTTTGACAGGTGACAATTGGAGAAATAATTTTGACTGTTCCTCGTCTGCTTAACAATTTGGGATTCTATCAGATTAATAATTGCAAATTTGGTTTCGTCAAATTCACAAACCGCACCCTCGCAAAATTGACAACAATAAATAGCCGGCTATTTATTTAGTTCTTGTGGTATTACCTTTGACAACTGTGTTCATTCACCAGAAATGCCGGAAATATTATTTCACTGACAGACAGACATATAGATTAAAAAACAGAAGTTGTGCGGTATGTGCTAGAATAGGACTAGAAATATTTTATTGATCAATTTTACGATTAATTCCCCGTTCTCAGTAATTATTTTTGAATCTGACAACAGTGTCTTGAGGCTAGATTCTGCAAAATCTGTATAAAGCAAAATGATACATTTTATGATATTATTCATGATTTTTCGTAAACTAAAAGACCGTAGAATTCCGTTATTTTATGAAAAAAGTTAATAAAATCAATAAAAAAAGAACAAAACATGAAAAATTACAAAAAAAAAAGAGAAAAATATTAAAAATCCAAGAGAGAAACTTTACCTCTACGTTGATTCTTACTGGGTAACAATTAATTTTATCACTGAAGTAGCTGGTACGACCGTTGCGCAAAGGTTAAATTAATTGGCTAAAAAGAGTATATTTTCACAAAAACGTTTTATGTCCAGCCTCCTCTCTTAAAAAGTTCACGAGCCGTCATTGGTTAGAAGAATAAAAAGAAATATTTAAATAAATATTTAGCAATTTTAAATGTATTAGAACAAGATATTTTGAATTTAAGGATTAACCAATAAAGTAATATGGTATACAAAAATAACGGAAAGATTTAATTTTGACTATACATATTAATGCTAACAAAAGCAACATTTATTAATGACTTTAAGACTAAAAAAAGCAATTGCCAATGATGGTCAAATATTTTATAACGAAGGTCAAGTAGTCAATATAACTTCATTAAGAGCCTTTATGAGTATATAATTGGATACAAGGAATGTAATTAGAACAAAAGTATCATGTTTATGTGTATATTGTGCTTCATATTAATTGAATCCAATTTCTATAGAATACAATTCAACTAGACTTAGACTCAGGCGGATCAAATTATTCTCACAGACTATAATGATAACAGTATAAATGAACTAGACTATTTTAAATAATTTAGATCAATAATTAATACACACGGCAATATATAATTTAAACTTATAATAAAACTTTTATTAAAAAATTCTTTTTTGGTCTAATATATTTAAATAAAAAAATAGTACCTGTTAACAATCTTAAAGCATTTTTAATCATCATCTTGCCTTTTAACAAAAATATTCAATATCACAAATTTTATACTACTTTTTAATAATATATTGTTCGCACTTTTTCACACCGCATCTAATACCACTCCGAAACTAGATACCATAATCGATAGAAAGATACGAAATACTCTTGAGACTCGTACGAAGAAAGTACCTTAGTCGTACACTCCCCGACACAAATGCGAAGAGAGAAATGTCCATACCTTAGTGTCGCGTACTTTTCATTCCAATGAATGGGCAACTATCACTCCTTTATTTCTACAATTATCTATCAAGATTTAATTGAGTTTATACGGAATGGTGTTTATTTAAGTGTAAGAAAGAAAGTACTGTAGATAACTTCAGGGGTTTCCGTTGCATGTATTTTAATTATTTATTCATGCTTTAGATTTATATTTTATGTCAGAAACAATGCATTTTTTTAGTAAATATATCAATTGGATCGGTTAACTTTAACCAAAATTTTTATCATTTTTTTACGATGGATTTAGTGAATAATAAGGAAATAAAACACCCAAGTCAAGTACCACGGATGGGTGAAAAATTTTTAAATTTTAGTTTTCGCCAAAAATGTCATTCTCGATAAAAAATTTTGCTTGTTCTGAAACACCATAAAATGAAATAAAATTGAAGTTTTTCAAAATCTGTCTCATTTCATAGTTTATGAAAACCGTATGAATTTTTGCACTAAGTTTGAAAACAATGTGTTAATCTAGTAAGTGACGTAAAACAGAAAATTTAAGCAAAAAATTTAAACTATAATATTGAAAATTTGAAACGAGCAACCATTGATACAGTAAATGAAATTACCCCAGAAATGCTACGAAACGCTTATAAAGAATTTAGAAGGAGAATTGAGAGATGTTTTGAAGTTGAATAGATGTTCTTTATTTACTGTTAGTTTTTCTTATATTATTATTGTTATTTTTGATAGTGATTATAATTCTTTGAAAAACTTTTTTCCAATTCAAATTTTTAGAACAAAATATCAAACGGAGTTTACGAAATGGATGGGAATGTTGCAAAAATATTTGACATATTGTTTGGTTTTACCGATTTTTTTTTGACTTTTAACAATTTTTTTGATTATATTCGTTTTTTCCGCAGTATTTTTCATTTTTTTCTTTTACCTTTTTCCTGTTTTCTCATTATTCTGATGTTTTTTTTTTCTGGTTTTTTCTGTTTTTTTTTTGATTTTTTTTAAACTTTTTTCATTTTTTCTCATTGTTCTGTTTTGTTTATTTCTTTTTCTTTCGTTTTCTAATTTTTTACAATTTTATAATTAATTTATAGAAAGAGACTTTTTCTGATTTTTTTCATTTTTCTGATTTTTAGTTTTTTTGTTTTTTTTTTCATTTTTCTGATTTTTAGTTTTTTTGTTTTTTTTCTGATTTTTTCGATGTTAGTATCTAATTTTTCCTCTTTTTTGTCATTATTTTGTCTTTTTTCTATTCCTTTTTTTTCAATTACTTTTTTTTCTATTTATTTTTTGTTTTCTAATTTTTTCTCATTTTTTCCTATTCCTTTGATTTTTTCCGATGTTTTTGCCATTTTTTTGTGATTTTGTTGCGTTTATTTCAATTCTTTCAATTCTTTCGATGTTTTCCTTTTATTTTTTTATTTCTTTCTTTTGTTCTTTTCCAACTTTTCGGTACCCGCCCCAAAACGATCCATAAAAATCCAAGTTCTTAAGGTATAATTTTATAATTGCCAAGTAATAATTTTGATCAACTTAAAAATGACATCTGACTACTTTACATTAAATTTTCTTAACAATATTTTGATTATACAGGGTGATCCAAAAATAAATGACAAACCAAGTATTTTTTATACATATTTTTTTATCAATTCTTAATCACATTTGTTCAGTCATTATATTTTTAACTCGAATATAATGAACGATTTTCTGGAATATGAATTAGAAAATAAAATCATTACCCTGGAAAATTCTTAATATCTCAAAACTGTTCATTCTTGAGGAACGCCCTTTGGGCAAAGGACGGCCGATTTATAATATTACCGGAACACATTGTTTATATAAATTAAATTAATCTTCCTTTAATCTTGAAATAAAAATTCACAATTATCAACTCGAAAAGACACTTAAATATTAAAAAAAAAATATTACATATTTTTTAATAACATGGATTTTTTTATTACGTATTTCATTGTTAATTGTCGTTTTAAGTATTTTGCAAAACATTTAATTAATCTGCACTTGAACATAATGCTTTAATATACACTAAAGCTGGCTGAACGTATATATTATGTTTAATTTAAAATATATATATATATATATATATATGATATTTATTTGTAATTTATAAATTCTTGGTTTTAATGCACATTTACGTTAATATATTCCGCACAATTAAAACCAAATAAAACATCTATTATATCTAATTAGGTCTAATAACTATAAAATCGCACTTGAATTGAAAGAAAATTATAAGTGAAAGCTTATTACATAATTTTCTAAATTACATATAGAGTTAAAACAAATGTTACTTACGAACAGGTGGATTGAAATCTCTTCAAAATAATATCCTTATTGTTCATACCATTTTTTAATACTAGAGAGACTGGTAATATTTCTCTTATTGAGACCGCAGTTTGTAATACAACAGTAACAGTTACAGTTCATAACACTTTAATTAACTGAGCTGTTTGTGTACACATCAACTAATAAATACGGTTGTCTCAATTTAAATCAATATAATGTCAGTCATTTCCGTTTCTACAATTAAGAATTTTATATTCTTTGATAGTACGAGTATAACTGTTAGAAATATCGAAAACATTTAGTTTTATCGTTAATAATGTCGGCAATGAGTAATGGAACTAATGTATTTGGAGACAGTTAAAGAGGAAAACGTTAGATGCAACAAACAAAAGTTTTGTGTCATGGACGAATACTGAACCTTATAATTGTATTTTTTAAAACAATTAACTGTTTTATGTTGTATTTAATCAATTCTTTATCACTGTATATTGAGATCTAATACCAATTATCGACTTTTAAATTGTCAAATGGTTATTAATAATTATATAAATATTTTTCTAACCAACTTTTATCAAATATTATAGATAATTTTATATTAAGTTTTTTTTGAAGTAAGATGCTTTCCAGCTGGTGAACATATATAGATATGCCGTCATCTTGGATTTTGTGTTTTTGTCGATTTGCACCCGTATTTTGGATATCTCAATAAAAAAAGTTGACTGAACAAAGTAGATAGTATAATTATCTACAATATTGATGTAGTCCATATTGTTGAAAAAAATTAATTATTGCTAATAATAAGCAAAAGTGTGAAAAATTATGAGAGTGGTGCGGCTTTTCCAAACAAAGTTGTAGAGGACTCAATTCCCAACAATTTTTGTCGTACGACGTGTAGTTTATGGCCGGGAACGCGCTCAACAAGGAGAGACTCATTTCCACACTACCGCAGAGGTAGATTTTTTAAAATGGTTTCCCCAGTAGGTCTAATATTTTTAAACATGGCTACTTATTGTATGCAACCAAAGAGTTATCCGTTTGTTTACATTGAATAACGTAATTAGTTTAATTTACTTGTTTTCTTTAAAAGAAATGATTGACTGGGTTGGTTCCAATCCTGCTGAGAAAAATTCAGTAAATGCTGAGAAAATTCTCCAAACTGGACATATAATAAAATGTAGTACAAATCAGAGCTGTCTCTATAAGCACTTTTGTGCTCGGGAGCACTTTTTAAAATCGGTGCTTAGTGTTTGAAACACTTTAAGAAAGGGATTAGCTTAGAGCTCGTGAAAAGTGCTCGCAAGAACACAAAAAATTACTGTTTTGATTATTTTGAAAAAAATTATTATACCAAAAACAATATTACATCATATATGATACTGTTTAATAATTCATAAAAAAAGTTGTATTAAGTAACGAAGCAAAGCGAAAGGTACTTATTGATTTTACAATGTTCATCTATCTATCTGTCTGTATGTCTGTCTGTTTGTTTGTCGATAACTCGAGATTATTTAGTCCACGCGCCAATATTTAGAAAATGAGTCTGTTATGTCCCTATGAACCTTTATATCGTTTTCTTATTTGTTCTTATGTATTCAAAAATAATAATAATTTGAAAACGTAATTAGTAACATCTTATAAAGTTCTCAGTAGTAATATCACAGGGGCATCGAAAATAATCGATTATACGTCCGACTCACGAGACGTATTTTTGCGAAAAACCACGACGTTTGCTTATTATAAACATCAAACATTATTTTAATATGTCAAATTTGTCAAAATGGAAGGATGTTATATATTAGTTATATAATCATTTAAAAAAACGACCGCACGAAATTCAAGGTTCGGTATCAAAAATTAGAAAAATCTATCACTTGAATGTTCATGAAAAGCTGGTTTGGAGGAAAAATGTAAACACGTGGCAGCCACTTTATTACATTACTACAGTTTTCTAATTTTCTAACCCTAAATATTGCACCACTCTCCTATTTTTTGATTCCTTTACTTACTCCTTGGGGGACATCTAACTGCGTCAAAAAAATTGGTCTGTAAATTTTTTTGTTGAAAAAATTAAATTGATTGGGCTATATAGTTTTCATTGCCGATTTTCTTGTTTAGTAACGAGGCCGTAGCCAAAACATATTTCGGGAGAAGATTTGTGGATTAAAAATAAAAACTTTTACTCGTATATTTAAATAATATGGTTATTCTCATCCAACAAAAAAATTTCGGGGGGAACATAACCCTAGTGATCCTTCTGGCTACGGCCTTGTCAATGAAGAATTACTGTGATTTTACTGGCCTATTATTAAATAGTTTTAAAAATACGTTTATTGAACTAATGATTTATTGTCTTATCTAAATTTAATTTTATTCTATTAAAAAAATAATTATCTGACTGACTCTTCATCAGACAGATTTTATTTTTTTATATTACAGCCACCAATCTTTTATTAAATTTTATGTCTATTTATTTAATAATGACCGAACTTATTTGATTAGATAGTCTAAGAACAAAAAAAGGGACAATTAAAGATAACATAAATTTTAATAAATCTAAATTAATTTGTTTAAAAATTCGTTGATCCTTCATTTAGAGTGTTATTACTTTTTTTAACTAGGACCAGATTTGACGGAATCTTGGAATTATATAAAAATCAATTAATCTATTAATTAATTGTCATTATTGATTAAAAAAATCAACAATAAAATTAAAGCTGGTATATATAAAATCAAATTGTGGATGATTATTATTTTTCGAATATAACGTATAGACCCATTTTTTACGCTCTTGACACGAATTTCGCTAATAAAGTTAGTGTAAGGTTAATGTTAAAAGAGCAATTATTGTGTCATAACCCCCATTCATGATATTAACTTAATACCTATTTTTATAAATTAGCATAATTTTTACTATATTGTTATTACAATACTATTTATGTGTCACTAATTTTCCACCTCTATTGATTAGAAATCTTTATAGTAATGACCTCTCGACTAGGTGTGTTGAACGTAAATATTTAAAACAACATGGAAAGTGGTTGTTAAATTTTGCTCGCGGGTACGAACCAACTTTTACTTACTAGTAATATTTTATATTGAAAAAATTAAAATAAACAAATCATCCGAGAAATTGTTTCTCACGAAATGAGACGGGACTTTGGAGCGTTATAATAATTTTAATATGACAGTGGCTGGTTGTGTAATTAATACTGCAGCATTCCTGATAAATTAAAAAGTACAGCCAGCGTTAAATTAAAACAATTAGAGAGATGTGTTTTTCTAGAAATATATTCATTATTTAGACAATATTACTTTAATAAACTGGCGCACATCACTATCAGCTATCTGTCATTCGGTACGAAACGCATTTAAATATCACCGACAAACGTCCCGGCAAAACCCATGTTATAAAAATATGAAACTGCGAGACTTCAGTGTTTTCTTGACTCCGATGAATAATGTGTTTGTCTCACTTTAGCATAACAAACGTGACTTGCAAAAGTGAAATATGCACACCAGAGAGAGGCGGATATTAAAAAATACGTAGTAGATTATCTCAGACACACGCCAATAACGGCGAAAAGGAGTTTAGAAACAAATTATTATAAAATATGGGAAAACCGTCATTCGGTAAAATTATGAATAGGAAATCAAAATACAAAAAATTTCTTAACCTAATTATTGGTTTTGAGATATTTGGTGTTGAATTAACCCATTTTGTGACATAAATACCACCATAACTTCTGAACGACCTTGTATAAACCCATATTTTTCAAAAACACTCTTCCAAAGAAATTCAATCAAGTGAGAATATATTGAGTGTCTCATTAAAAAAAAAAATTAAATATGGGATATTTATTTATATGGATTAAAAATCAGAGACATACGCGATATGTTATATTCTAGATAAAGCGACCATGTCACATCCAATTCAAATCTGAAGCCTGTTAATATACAGTGCGACTCAAAAAGTCTGCACCATACGGGAAAAATTTTTATTATTCATTTGACAAAAATTTTTATTCTTGATAAAAGTTGGTGCAGTTCGTAAAACTGCTATTGCAAGCGTCAAACTTTCAAATTTGTAAATGGTATGCAGGGGCGGGCAAAAAATTGGAATTTTGACCAAGAGTAAAGTACCCTTATTTTTGACAATATCAAAAAAAATTATTTATCATTAAATTATTATTAAAATATGAGTTAGGTTACAGTACGGGTCCAGAAAAAAATTTCGGTTCCGGTCCGGTCCCCCTGTTTAAAACACATTGTAAGGTCGAATTCATTTTTGGTATTGTATATTCCTGAACTGGAACTATTTTTTCTTTCCAGAATGTATAAAAAATCTTTAATTCTCAGTAAAAATAATTTACCCATCTTGTATAATACGTTTTTATTTTAATTACAAACATTTCTTATGCCAACCCTGGATATATTGCAATATTGCAATATTCTGTTTTTCTTTAAACTAGTAACAAATAAAATAAAAAATATACTAACTATATGGTAATGGTCCATAAACCAACGGATTGGCGATGGTATGTCTGACGTATCCATTCTGCTTCTGCCTAGCGATTTGTTCCGACGTTTTTATTCTCAATTTCACATCCATTATCACAAAAAAATCAATCACAGTTTAACGCACTTTTATTAATTTTCATGGCGATATCATCGTTCAGTTTTATATTTCAATGCTACGATTTTTCCGCGAATCGTTGAATTGTTAGTTTAAAACAATAAATATTTTTATTCTGAACCAATGTTGCTCAACAGATTTTTACTCACGTATAGATGGATTAGTATTTGAACTATTGGGAGAGACAAACAGATTAGATAATGCCTAAATTATTACTTAAATATACTAAATGGAGAAGTGTGATCGATAATGATAACATTGTTTAAAAAAATAAGATAATTCTATAGAGAAAAAGGTAATAATCAAAATGAATTTAAATAATTAATGCATCCCAATAATACAAGTCTTAAATCAGATATTTTTTAATGTTTATAGTTTTAGGCGATTGATGACGCCACAAAAAAAATGAATAAAAATTCACTTAATTTTTATGCAAAAAAATTACCAACATACCTAATTTATAATTTGCACAAATACATTTCTTTTAAGGATTATGAGAAAAATAATTACGATATTTGACACTTAGTATTTGTTTTCATAATATAATTTGTGGTTGGATACCTCGGTAAGGAGATACTAATATCATAGTAAAATGATAATCATTTTACTGATAAAGTTAGCACAACAATTACAGCACAATTTTTTCATATTTTTGTGCAAATTATGTGCAATTTGCACTACAACATTTTGCACTAAAGTGCATTGTCTGTTCCTAAAATTTAAAAAGGCAAAAATTCTTACATGTGTATTCAATCGATATCAATTTAAACCAAAAACTAATGGTCGCATTCGAGGCACACATTAACCCTTCATACCAAATTTCAGCTCGATTGGTCAAACGGTTCGGCTGTTATCGTGGAAGATTACACACAGACACACAGACAGACCTTACTTTGGAAATGATTTCAATCTTCTTGGCGGACCTCAAAATGGATATTTCCATCGATATCTTGAATTTTTTTGTTCGTTTACAATATTTTTCCTTCGATGGAACCGGGAAAGTAAAATTGAAAAAACTAAAAAGGCGAAATTTAAAAATATAGCACCATCAACCTTTGATCATTTTTATTAAGAATTTGTTTCTGAAAATAGATTTTTAATAAAATCAAATTTAAAGTCTAACTTTTAATAACAAGAATTTACGTTACGGTAGAGCCGCCTTAAGGACCATAGTCGCCCCACTTATGATCATGAATTTAATGTAGATTTGTTCTCTCTAGCTTTATATGAAAGATAGCTCAAAATATAATAAAAAAAAACATATTTAACCAAATTATTTTTTGATTTGACACATAATTTGAACAAAAAACGCTCAAAATTTTGGGGTTAATTTGAAAAAAATCGCATTATAAATAACAAAAGTTTTTAATTAAGTATTAAGTATAAATGCACCAAAAAGATTCAACGTAATTTGCACAAACATATAAAAAGGTCCAAATAGATTGTGCTAACTTTATATAACTATTTTACTGTGCTGATATCTTCAAGTAATTATTATTTATGTTAACAAAATTTAAGTAGATACTTTATGGTTTAAAATAAGTGACGTATTTAGGAAATTTGGCGTATTGCGTCAAAAATAAAATGGGTTTAACATAATTGACAAGACTAAAATACAAAACATAAAAAATGAAATGAAATTCTTAGTGTACCATGACATATTAGACTAATGTTAAAACAAAAGATTTCTTAATCTTGAAATTTAATCTAATATTTCATAGAATCAATCATTGATTCAACCGTTATGTTAAAAAATTTATTTTTACTATTATTTTTTATGGTGAATTTAAATTTTGGTTACAAAAAAATAAATTATGAATTTGGAGAATTTCGATTCCTCTTCGGATAATAGCAATAATTAAAGGATAAAAATTAGAAATTTTACTACTAGAGAGATGGATTAGAGGCATCTGTCAAATATTTAATAAAAATGAAGATATGAATTACACTAAATAGTACGTTAATATTGTAGCAAATTATCAACTGTTACAGCTGCGGATAGACTTTTGCAAAAATCCTGAGACAGGAGGATTTTTATTTCCACATTCGCTTACCTGTCAAACTAAACAACAAAACAAGATAAAATTGATATTTAACAACAGTTAAAAAGGTTTATTTTATACGTAAAATATTTTGATTTTTAATTATCACAATATAACAAAATGCACATAACTAATCACTAAATTCCAATAAAGAAACTTTTTTCAATTTCGAAACGTCATTAAACAAACACCAACCAATCGTAAAAGTTACGAAACGTCGACTCGTAAATATAAACAAAAGCATGTATGTAATTATCGCGAGGTTCAACCTTAGCCCATAAGGCCAGGCCTACCGCGATCCGAGTCCACAAATTGACTAAATTATCAGGTATCTAGATTCTTTTTTCATTCTTCAGAATTAATTCGCACGCCGGTATGGGTTAGGAGAATATACACAATAGAACAGAGTGAGAAGTTTGCATTGATTATTGAAATAATAGAGCATTAATAAAAATTAAATATACTGTTAGGGATTAAGTATTATTGTTAATGTATTTGTAAATTATTTTTGGATTATTTAATAGATTTAAATAACAATGGTGTGCTTGGATAATTTTTTTAACTTTGATATGGTTATTACCTCTATTGAGCATAGGTTTGGATTTAGCAAAATTATTGATGCTTAATTTTGAATTTCTGTGACGTCTTAAAGCAGTTAAGAAAACAGTAGCCTATAATTTTACGCGCATGAATTCTCTATTTGTATGAAGATGGCGTTATTTATTCCACTATATTCTTACTTTTTACAAAATGCCTTAAAATTAATGTGTTCAAGAATAGTATTTTTCTACTGAACGGATAAAATTTCATTAGCGTGAGATATGGAAATCCATCACATTTAGTAACCCATCACCTGTTTTTTTAAATAACCTGTCGAACAATTTTTTGTACTAATACAGAAAAATATTTGTAAAATGAGTCATTCCAGTGATGTCGTTCACCAGATATGAATTTACCCGTAAGGATGTAATAATAATATTTATTTGAATTGATATGATTTTGAAGCTATGATATTTACTTCTTTTATTTAGGGTATTAACACATGGCTTTGAGCCAATATTAAGCTATAGCCTATAGCCTTTTTAGTATTCTATGCCAGGTTAGTACCCAAGGTCAATCTTCCTTTCCCCTTCCAAACCACTTTGCCCGATCTAATCTAACCTATAACCTAAAAAGGTACATACCAGGGGTGTTTTGAATCATAGGCGCATAAGGCCAACATGCTACTGCTGCGTCGAACCGCGCATGGGGTCGCCACTTTCGCGAACTATGAGACTGTTTTACAATAACAAATTGTTTAAATTTAAAAAATATAAATTGTTGCAAATAAAACGATTAATAACATCTTATAAACTGTCTCAACAAAGTATATTATAACTTCTCATAAGTGTAGGAGAACATTTAATAAAGAAATAAACATTTATTGTGTTATTACCCTATTGTAAATCAGGCTTTATAAATTATTAGGTTAGTTTCATAAAATGTCAACTGTTAACTGTGTACCGTTAAAATTATTTCTTTATATCTAAAATACATATAACGACGTTGGATAAAATGAAATACAAGTAAGTATTTTTTAATTTTAAGTTGTTAGTGAATAGTTTGGCAATAAATATTGTGATCCTCTAAAATATCTTCAACGGGACTGTCCGTTTAAAATGCAATGGACAATGGTAATGGTACCTAGTATTTGGTAGTTGGGAAATTAGTTACCTATTATGTGAAAATTATTGTAAAAATGATTGAATTCATTGAGCTAAATTTCAATCAGCTGTTTTAGAACATCATTTCATCAATAATAAATGAAATAGTCATAAAAAATCTCTAATTTATGTTCAACGGGAGTTAAATTTATAGTTTTACGTGTAAAAAACATAAAACATGGGTCTTATTTTCTTAATTATTAAAACTACCCGTGCCATTTATCATTAGAAAATAGGTACCAGGAAACGGACAAGGCTGTGGTAATGTCTACAAGACAAAACAAAGGATGAAAATAATAATGTTTCTACCAATCTTTTATTTATGTTTCAGATCAAATTCCCGCATTCCTGTAGCTGGCTCTTTGTTTATTTATACCTATATTAAAATATTAGTTATTATTTTTATGATTTTTATCAGTATGTATTAATATATTATGTTAATATTTCTAAACTTATGTATGTGAATAAAATTGTTTTATATTATGTGTTGCTAATTATATACTTTCCTAATTTTTTTTTGTTAACCTTTATTAGCATTTTACTGTTAACACCTAAAATGTGATCTAAAAATTACATTTTAGGTGGTACAAAAAATGCTAATATACGAAATATGAGAATTTGATTAGGGAATATTCAAATTAACCGCCAAATTCAGTTTAGTTAATTGAACCCTCCAACGCTGCAGGTCAGTCGCACATGTTGCCACTTTTACTCAAGGAAACGGCAACTCTTCTTTATACTTTCTCTATGGTACATACTCATTTTAAACCGCTCAGATGAAAACAATTTTGATGAGGTTTATTGGAATAAAGTATTACAACTTAAAATTATATTCAATTCTTCTTTCAGTAACATTTTAAACTTCTTCATCAACCATAATATTATTTATATTGCCACAGGTAGCTGGATTAACAAAATTCAATCAACGAGCTATAACTCCAGAACGGGTTAAATTATCGGCTTCGAATTTTTACTGTGCAATATGTTTCGAGTCCTAGTCTTTCTTTACCATGTTGCCATTTTTAAAATGTATCTATATTCTACGTAAAAAATTAATTAAAATACAACTTTTTCCAAATTCATGCTGTATTATGTAAGTCAATAATGACTACATTTTAAAAATATTTTGAAATATATTGGCGGCTCCAAATAAAAGTGACATACCATAGTTATGTTTTTTAAATGTAACACCCTATATTTTTTTAGATTTTTAGATTCGTCCGAAAAAGCTGAATCGCATTTTTTCAACTCTAAGTGCTACGGCCAAACGACATAAAATCGGATAAAACAGCTTACATGTCACCATCTGAACTTTTTGAGTTCTGCTTGGTGCCATAAGAATAAAATATATACAGGGTGATCAAAATTTGCGTACTTTTGATCATCTTTCGCATTTTTCTTTAGCTGATCTATCTTAAGTCGTCACAGATCTTAATTTTTTTGAATTTTAAAGCGAATATAGGTTTAAAAAAACACTGCTTAAATATTTATTGGTCAAGTTTCTTATGGCTCATTTGCCTAAAATCATGCAAGCATCTCATACTTTTATTTCTACGGTTTTAATTAAAGTTCCGTAACGTTAACTTTCGAAATTTTTATTTATACCTATATATCATCAATTTTATAATATCCAAAAAATACATAATTTTATTTTATTTAAAATATGCTAATAATATTTATCCATAAAATTGCAACTTCTAGTTTCACACAAAAAAAAAATAAAAAGTTACTATTACTATTTATGTTGTACTTCAATTTTTCTCCCACAACATTCAAAATATTATAATAAATGACGCCTAAGGTGGGACATATTAATTTTACTTTCCCGACCCACCATCCAATTAGAAAGGAAAGTATTGTGAACGAGCTAAAATAATTTTTCGAGGTGAAAAATCCATTTCGAGGAACCCTAACGGAATTGCCACTGTCAAAAGATGACAGAAGACAAATCAATGAATTAGACTTGTTTATCATTTGAAAGACCTTAAAAAAATCTATTCAGGAAAGTCAAAATTGTTTCTCCAACTGATTTTAACCAATTTCGGTAAAAAGCAAGTCAATAATAATGTATAGGTTGAAATTGACTTATCCTCCAGTTTTGATGTTAAAAATAAAATTTTGCAGATTTTTTAACAATTGAATTTATTTAAAACCAACAACAGACATTTCTACCATTTTTCTTTAAATTCTATTAGGCTAACCATTTCTCTGAAGAGACACAATCCTCAAAATTATACCATTATAGATACTCGTCGGGTAAGTTGGGCAACACAACCGATTTTTTGATAAAATAGTCTAAAATGACTAACCACATACTGGCACATTGTATATTTCAAGGTGGTTAGCTCGGATTAACTTAAAAAAATTCATTAATTATTCTTAAGGTGCGAGATGGAACAATGGCGAATTTATAATGATGATATGGTACATTTTAAGGAAGAGGATATTGTTGTTTCCTTTTACGGGGGCCGTTGGAAAGTATAATGCATAAACATTTGGAAACTGTTACTAATTTTGGGTGTTCACTCATAATTAATTTAGGTTAATAATTATACCATACAATCAAATAAATCTAAATATATAAATTTGAATTGTGTGAATCTAGAATCATTTGGAAATAATTCTTTAATGGAATTCGATTGATTAACTCGATTTAAAAAAAATGACCGGGAAATACCCACTTTCCGGAAGCTTTCTATTTGACAAAGTAGCATTTTTCCGGTCTATATATGAAAATCTTCTTAGATATGGTTTTAATTAATAAATGCAGTTGATCATTACCATAACGACTAAATAACAGCTATTTGACATCAAATTAGTTGACATTTTGATTTTTTAAAGTTTGCATGCTTTTTTGTCGTAATTTTGTTCTACAAAGAAATATAATAAAGAAATGTGTCTCATTGATTTGTTATTCTACACGGTTGCCGAAAAATAGTGTACGAAAACCGTCCGATAACAGTTTTTTTGGACTAGCAGACTTTCAGGACTCGCTCACAGCTCGTCCTAGAATTTTGTCTACTCGTCCAAAAAAACAGTATTTTTCCGGACTTGTTACGTAAATTATTGCTTTTGAAATGTCTCGCAAAAAACTGAAAAAATACAAGATACATTTTTCCTTAGTGATCGAAAACCAACTTACCTAATACCAAAGAAAAACTAACATTTTTTTAAATAGAAATATTTCTTAGTACACCTTCGGAAAGTTACAGACAAACTGACAAAAAGTCATTCGAAATAAAATTGATCGATTTTCGCGTAGCATCCTTTGAATAGGAGACTGGCACGAGAAGTAATTTAATTGTATGTCATGTTTGTCTTGTTTAATGTCGACTTTCCTTTATAGAATGAAGGAAAATCGATATAGGAAAAGCTATTCGATGAATTTTCTTGTTGACGTCGTTGCAATATTGAATTGAATTGACAGAAAATACAATAAATTTTAAATACATACCAAAAATTTACCTCAAAAAATGCACGTCGTTATTTCAAGAATTATCACTTATAATCTCCCTAGGGCATGAATTTTTTGAGTACATGAATTTTTAAAGAAAATTCATATACGAGAGAAATTTCCCGTTATTAATTCAAGCACGTGGGGGATTAGTAAATTATCGTTAAAAATACATTGAAATGATACTTTTTTCATTAGTAATTTGTTAGAAAATGTATTTCTAAATAAAAGTTTTTAACTTGTGATAAACAAGAAAAAAAATATCAAAAATACGCAGTGTTAAAAATATCAAAAATATATAGGATTGTTCCAATAATACATAAATTATTACAACAGGTACTTTTTTCTTGGTACTCTCTGTTGTAATAATTTAACAGAAAATTGTATTCTTGGTTCATAAATTTAATAAGATTTATTAACGTGAAAAAAATATTCCTAAACAGGAGTTTTTCAAGAATAAGTAAATTACCGTACAAAATGTATCATTCATTTTTCAAAAAATTAGATTTTTAGTAATTTTTTTTTCAATACAAATTTTTTTATTAGAACCAATATTGAAAATACACAGTGTGTTATTTCAAAATATCAAAAATGCATTCAACAGTTCCAAATTAGCTTGAAATAAAATAATATGTTGTTAACTTTTCGGTGGATAAAATACTTACTGCTGGGTTAGTAATAGGCAGTGGCGTAGCTAAAAATAGTTTGCCGTCTTGATTACCCCTGCCAGTAGCTACACCACTGGTAATTGACTTTAATTATGTTAAATAAAAAACAAAAACAATCTAAGACTTACCTTGTTCTTGATTTCTTGCGTACTGTCCTTTGGGTGGCGGTACTGGGGGTTCTGGTTCTAATAAATACGTACAAAATTTTACTAATGAAATGAAAATCGCAAATGATATTAAGCGTTATTAAAACAAAACAAAAACATTAAGCTATTTAATAGCAAGAATGGCATGCCACGAAAAATGATTGTTTATTATAACCAATTTATTTTTTTTTACTTTAATTCTAAACTAAAATTGCTTGATCTATTTTGATCTTAAATGGTCACATTTTAACTAACCAATTATTACTGCAAACAAATTTGTCATATTTATTTTAGTTTATTGACCATCTAATAAATTATAGATTTAACACGTTAGCAACTGGTTTGGAAGAAAAATAATTGAATGTAATAACACCAAGGCAAATAATTTCTAAAAAAAAAAACACCAGTCACAACAGGAGAAAAATCTCTACACTTTGATCATTTTTTTATATTAGGAATATCTATATGATCTGATTGTTTTAAAAAATGTCAAATTCTTCACCCAGACCGTTCTTGAAGTTTATTTGGAAATTCTCTTATAAATCCTTTAGTACTTTAACGGGACTTCTTATAGGAGGTCGGAAGTCACACTTTGAAACCACTGAATTATTAATATACCAAATAGAAGAATAATATTTAAGACAGGAAAAGTACCAATTTATTTATGAAAACTAAAAAATATTTTTCAAGGAGGTGTATAGAAATAAAAAAATGGAACGAAGAAGAACCATTTTTTTAAAGTACGGTTAACGTTACTATCCATAGAGAAATCAAAATATGTGTACCCCCACTAGTGCTGCCTCTGGTTGATTTTTGTAAATCTTCCGAGGAAAACAGGCTGTTAGTGTTTATTCCATTTTATATGGTGTCCGGTAAATTCACCGCCATCAATTCACCGCCTCAGTAATTCATCGCCTCATCAATTCACCGCCATTAATTCACCATGTAATCAATTCACCGTATAATCAATTCTCCGTTGAAAAATTTAATACTTGATACACTGATACTACAAACAAAATTTAGAAACATTTTTTAAAAATAATTTTTTTATGTATTCCACTTTGTTTAATATTTTGTGTGTGTAATGAAGAAACTCCCTCTGAAGTCAGATCATTAATTCATTTTTACGATTTAATTAAGTTTCTAACCCACTTAAAAATCACTCAGTGTAAGCCTATGAGTTTAATATTTTGGGAAATTTTGTTTGAATCTGATGTCTCTTTCTTCTTTACACAAAAAAATTTTAAATTTTTCGGCGGTGAATTGATTAGGCGGTGAATTAATAGGCGGTGAATTGATGATGTGGTGAATTGCTGAGACGGTGAATTGATAGTGGTACGCTGATGGCGATGAATTGACCTCCAACATAAACTTTAGAACCTTTTTCAATACTCTAAGGCTGTCAAAAGGATATGGTTAGTTCAAAAAGTTCAATATAACTAACTTTATTAACTTAAAACATAATCAATCAATCAATTTGACCATCTAGAATTTCATATTTATGATGTAGACAATTATTTGCATTATATTTAAACAACTAACAAAAATTTTCTAGTTTCGAATTTTTCATTGGAATAACCAAATTTTTGATGACAGATAAACCAAAATTTTAAATTCAGGATCAAAAGAACAATTTGATTTCTATTATAAAGAAAATCTTCAGATATTGAATTGTAATAGAATTGATATTGAAAATGTAATAGAATATAGAGAACAAAGATACTACTTTTAAGATTTTTTCTACCCTCGTCCAATAATAACCTAGTAAACTAAAGCAGATTCTTCAAGGAAAAAAATTCCTAGTCTAGTAAATATTGTCAATATATTATAATTTTTTTTCATAAAAACTCTTATTATAAAGAAAGCTTAAACATGAAAATGATAATGACGCATATTTAATAAACATGTATTGAAACTGATAAAAAAATTAAGCTAGTGCGAGGTGAATGAAAAATAAGCATTTGAGCAAATCTACTGTTTGTATTGGTGTCTACCTAATCTACCTAGCATCTTTAACCTAAATACAACACCTTTAAACGAAACCGTTGGTTTCGAACAAACACTCCACCCATTTTTGTACCTGGCTGCATCGTTCGGCTGGTATCGTGCTACCGGCTCGTGTATCTTCGGATCATACTTCTGATTTTTGAAAAAATCTGTAGACCGACTCTTCTGAACAGGCTTCAAAATTGAAGGGGATTTTTTGGGTTTTGGAAGTGGGGAGGTAGATTTGGATCTTCGTTTGTCTTTAGATTGCTCTGGAGAGGACAGTGATCTAGTATTGTCTTCAATTTTTGGGTAACGGTGAGCAGTCCAATCTGCTGTAAGGTACGGAGCTATGTCTTTAAGTTCACGAATACTTGGGGATGATGTATACATGTGCCCCATTAAAGAAATATCTTCTTGACTGTCAAACTTCTCTTTTAACTTTTCTACCTCTCCAATTGGACAACCTAGTAATTCAGCAAGTTCTTCTGTACTCTTGGGATATTTTTTATTACCATTTTTATTATTTTTTCTGGTATAAAGACTTGCTATTTTACTGATAATATTAATGTGAGGCATGAATCTATCCTCGGCTCTTAAAAACATTGGAGAAACAACACCACCTCTTCTTGTTCTACTTCTACCTCTTCCTGCATGTGCTGGATATTCGTATTTTCTTCTCAGACTATCTACAAATCCAAGATTATAATGTGGGTAGATACTATTAAGATCTGATTCGCTTCGGGATCTTTTTAAAGTTCTACTACCATAAATATCTTCTAAATACTCGAATTTGTCTCTTAATCTTGATACTTCACCAGTTTTAACAGTAGATTTTTCAGTGATGTAAGGAGATATAGACCTGCTTCTACATAGACTTTCATTGCTGGTGGTGTCTGACCTGATAGGACTAATTTCTATTGATCTTAATTCAGGTTTCTTAGGAGAGAATTTTTGTTTTCTGGTTGCCGAAAGTGGTATAGTTGCAAATTTCATCAATTCTTTTTCTCCGAAGTATTCCTTTAGACTTTGACAGGATTTTGATTGGTATATTGATTTTTCTCGAGATTTATCATCTGTGTCTGGTAAAGAATAATAATTAATATCATTGATATTATCAGTAATATCGGCAGGTTTATGTACAGTAGGAATATACTGTTCATTTTCTTTAGCATGTTCAAAATATTCCACTTTCTTTTTAATATCGTCACTTTTTTCCACACAAATCACAGTACGCGTACTTTCATCTGTGCTTCCACTTTCCGTCTCACTATTGGAAGGTATTTTTGTACTAGTTAATGCGTTAGTTTTAATCAGTGGCTTCTGTGGTTCATTTATTCTTGTATCAGCAGCTGCTACAGCACCTAGAACTTCCTTACCAACAACTACTGGTAATGCCAATTTGTTTTCTTTGCGTTGTTTGGAAATTTTATCTAAAAGTTCCTTACTAAGTGAATAAGATAAAATCTTTTTATCACTTTCTGTCATATCTGATTCTTTTACTGCAAGAGATGTTCTTCGAATGTGGTTGGAAGAATCTGAATTCCTTCTAACAGTTAAAGTTGGTATAAACGCATTCTTTTTATCTTTTGGTACATGAATTGAATAATCTTCTTTGTTTTTCGAGTAATTATTGTATATTTCAGCAAGTTGTTCTTTAAGTATATTCACTTGTTCCATAGATAGGCTACTCCATATTCTACTACCAATCCCATGATTCAATAATTTTTCAGAGTCTATTAATCTTTGTCTTGCAGTTTTAAGTCTTCCTTCGGAGTGAGATCTACGTTCTCCTATGCTGTTTGCTATATTAGCTACGGAGAATCCACGCCACAGAGGTTTGTAGGTATCTTTCAAAAATGATATTTCTCGTCTTTTTGCGTTTTCACGATCAGATTCTTCAAACCTAATTTTTTCAAATTCTTCTTTAATATCATCAACCGATTTTTCTTTGACTCGTAGACCAATATCATACTCTCTTTTCCATCGGTATCGATTGATATCTTTTGGCATATAAAGAAATCCCTTGTCTTTTTCTTCTTTTTTTATTTGATCATATAAATGCACTAACTCTTGTTCGGCACGTTCACGAGTTCTGACTGCCTTCCATCTGTCAAAATCTATTATTTCCGATTCATTTTTTCCTCGAGGCTTAACGCTAAAGACTTTTTCTAGTTGTCCAACTTTTTCTATTTCAGAATAGAAGTGGTTTAGATCTTTAAATTTGTCACATATTTTTGTGTTGTGAACAACTTCATTAAAGTACTTATAGTAGTCTTCGCTTTTTAATGAATCTAACGAAGTAGTACTGTGAGTCAAACTCGGACACATATATAAAGAATTTTTTTCTTTATACTGCATTATTTTTCTACAAGACGGTGATCGACATAATTTTGGACTAGGTGGTGGAGAAATAAATTTTCTGTGGGTTACTATTGGTGAAATAGGTCTGCTCGTTTGAGAAAATATTATCTTAGATGGTAAGCTAGTACTTCGTTTTGATATTTCTTCAGGTTCTTCGAAGGTTACTGATCTTGGACTAGCAGATCTAGAACGGATCGTAGCCATATCTAGACTAATAAATTTCGAATCTGAAACAGGTTTTGTATGTTTTAAATATACTTTCATAGCACTGATGCTTGGTTCGGGAAAAGATGATCTTCTTTTATGAAGTTGATTGGTTTTTTCAACTATCCAAGATGTTTTACTAGTGTTAGAAGGTGTTGGTGAAATATCTCTTAAGAATAAATGCTGAAAGAATTGATTACTTTCAATTGCGTCTTTTTGTTTGCGGATGTCATTTAATATAGAAGTAGAACCAAGTTGATCTTGATGTTTTTGTAGTTTTTTGACTGTTTCTGTACCTCCAAGTTCTTTTTTAGTTTTACTTGATTTAATATCTTTTTTAATTTCATCATTTATTTGTTCCTTTTTTGATTTTTGCGTATCTTTGGCTTTTGGTTTAGTTTGTGTAACAGATTTTTTCTTCGGCAATTTTGGAGAAATTAATGATTCTAAAGAAGTTTTTACTCTTGTAGATGATGATGGAGATGAACGTGAAAGTTTGGGAGAATCGGTTTTAAGAATAGTTCTGCCTCTTTCTGAAATACCAACTTTAACTGGAAGAAATTCTTTAATTTTACTAGAAGTTCTTGAGGAAGATAAAGGTACAATTGATCTTTTATAAATAGTACCACCTGGTAAATGCATCATAGTAGCCTTCTTTACTTCTGTTGGAGATACAAGATCAGGTGATTTAACTAGTTTAGGGGGTTTGATATTTAATTCAAATTTCTTCTTTTCAGAACCAAAAGTTTTGGAAGTCGTTTTTATCGGATTTAAACTTTCCATTGATGAATTTGTAGGACTTTTTTTGTTGACCGAATCTGTTGATTTAGATCTAATTATGTTAGTTTTGCTCTGTATCCTTCTCGTAGAATGTTTATCTTTGGATGTGGTTAAAGTTGATGTTATTTTGTTTTTAAGTTCTGGAGAAGCAGTAACTTTCTTCACAACTTTTAACTTGGGACTGGTACTTCTTTTGCTCATTGTTGGTGATAGCTTACAGGTTATTTTATCTTTGAGGTAGTTAACCTTAGACTTATCAATATTAGATGTAGTGGTAAAACAAGTTTCGTGTCTCTTGCATAAAGGGGATTTAGATGATTTAATCTTCATTGTAGAGACTAATCTCAGAGTAGGATTATTTCTTGAAGATTTTCTTCTTGGTGGTGACGGAGGGGGTATAGGAGGAGGAGTTGGAATTGCAGATGAAGGAGCTGTTCGTTTATAAGCAGAAAATGTATTTTGCATATCTCGGTGGACAGAAACCGGATAACAAATAACTTCTTTTTGAGGTTTGATATTATGAATTCTTATTCTGGTAAGCGTTGGCGATATGGGAAAGAACTCCACAAATTCGGTTTCTGCGAAGAACATTTTTCGTTAAATAATTGATTTTTAGTTTTAATATTGTGCTTTGGTGTTCTGAAAAAATATATTGTGAGAACTATTGTGTCTAAGTAGGTAAAAATAGTGACGCTACAAACAGAAGACCTTCAAAGGCTTTCAAATTGCATTAGTATAGTTACTTAAGTTACTGAAATGAAATGAATAGGATAAAATTTAAACAAACCTTTTTATTAGAGTCCATCACCTTTGGAATATAGAGTACCACAGAAATATTTACCTATACCATGCTTTTCTTTATGAATTAATTTAAAATATTTTATATCAACGTTAAATTTCGATACTACAAATTTTCTACTAAATTATCTGTTTGTTGGATGGTTTCACTATTTTTAATTTTAACATTTCTTCCAAACTTCTTATTGATCTGTTTCTGAGATACTGGGTTCACTTTGTAATGTCTCTGTTTTAAGTGCCAGTGCACACCTGCTGGAAAAATAGTCACAACGCGGCGTCATTATCTATCGGATAAGAAGAATTACAAAGCTGGATATGTTGGGATTCACACGTAACGCCCATACCTATCAGACGTCTTCGTCACTTGCGATAATTATCGAGGTTGACGCTGGTCCATGTCCATCGATCCATGGTAGTCTATTGAGCTGTACACATCTGCCGCAGCATCCTGTCTTGATAGGTACACGATGTCAGATGAAAATTTTAAAGTGGACCTTCCTGTCCATACTTCACTTGTTCCATTTATATACTTGAACTCCAAGTATGAAAAACAACTTTTTTAATATTTTGGTGCGTGAACGATCCATCCCGGTTTGGTGGTAAACGAGAGACTGACGTTGTGGCCTATCAATGTGTATTTCTATCTAGGTGTGCATTGTAACGCTGATAAGACGTAGATCAATATATTTTCTGCAAGTGTATACCTAGACTAAGAGCGGGACAAACGTACACCCAAGGATTTTTTTTCCATTAGAACAACATTACGTTCAACTGGCGCAGTCAAGCGAACTCTTTCGAAGGCAGTTAAGGTCCTCAAATCATACAAATCAAAAATCTGCACCAATTATTACCAAATAAGGCAATTCCGGAACAACCAATGCCTTCCCTATTACGAAGAGTAATCTAACCCTTGGTTGATTTTGACTTCAGCCACCCAAACAAGGCCTTACTCAGAACATCGACAATTAAATATCATCGTTTCCAAAACAATAACGAACGTTGATTCCTGGTTTTTTTTATTTGCATATGCAATTCTGAAGGTTATATTTGTTAAATCAGCTCTTTGGCGAGGACATACTCCATTAAATGGAGAAATGAAACCACTATTTTAATACAAATTTTATTTCTGACGTTTTGGTATCTTACCAGACAACGTTTTCAAATGTTTTTTAAGTATTATTCACGAATTTTGCACTTTGCAGAAACTTATTTTGTTTTGAAGGTTAAGACTGATTATATTTTAATAATAAAGCCTGAACACTAGTATAAGAAATTAACTATGACTTTGTAAAGCAAATCGATTGTTAAATTAACGGAAGTGTTTTTGACAATCTTAAGGAGGCGATTTTTAAGGTTAACTAACTTATTTGTTGACAATATAATTTATTTTTGTTTTTATTTCTGTGATACTCTACATCTAAGATCTTAGTAAAAAAGGAAAATCATGCGTTACCTTCACCTTTTGTTTAGTAGATTTAGATGTAAGTGAAGAAATCATTTAGTCTTAATCGTTTCTCACAAACTTTGGGCTTACCTTTTGGTTTTTCTGGCGCTAGTTTTCGAAGTCCATGAAGAGGTACATCTCCGCCTTTTTGAATGACTTTATAAGCTTCCCTTTGCTCTCTAGGGCTGATTTGATTAGCTGCCGCCTCTTCCCTTCTTCTAAACACTAACGTTGAGTCACTTTCATAGCCTGATTCTTTTAAACACCTGAAATTTCAAACATCATCTTAAGTGTTTTATTAACAAAAGAAAAATATACTTACTGATTAATAAAACTTTTTGGATGCGACTGGGTTTGTACCCTATTTTGTTGCTCCAGATGCTAAAAATAAAATAGAAATTATTTTTTTTGTTTATAACTAATAGGCAACAGTTAGTAAAGAAATGTTTCGGGATCCATGCAAAAAAGTGTTGAGATCTGAAATTGGAACAGTCTTCTTTACATGCTGGGGACATGCTCTTTATTTTTATTTATCACATAGATTTATAGACAATTATAATGTGTGTTGACATGTAGATTTTCTATTCCAAAATTTAGAAAGTTACCACAATCCTTGAGTTATTTAAAAAAAAATAAGTAATATAAATTCAAAATATTGTTTATATCTTTCTAAATTTCTAATATATAATATTTAGTGACAAATGTGTGGTCGAACCTACTCAAAATAATAGGTTAAAAGTGCATGTACTACAAACAATAATTCACTCTTAAATCGATAAAATTACAGGTCTTGCCTAAATTAATTGTTAATATTATTTTGGGTAGATCCAAGAAAATTTTGTGTTTTGTTTTTACAAAAATTTGGGGGAAAATAGATTTTGAACATGCTCCTTTATCCTTACAGATCTTGATAGAGCTCTTGCGAACATGACCTCATAGCTGGGTAGAGCCGAATTATCATCTAGCCACTTAATGCGGAAAAAAGTAGTGTTAGTATAAACAAAAATACACCTCTTCCAAGTTAACAAAAGTATTTACAAAAAAAGAACCCTGTAGAAATTTATACTCGAATGTAAATAGTATATAATAATTTTGTATCTCAGTAATTTCATTATTTTTATACACAATTATATAGTCTAGTTTTGAAATATATCGATTTTTAAATCAAATGTTGGATACTGGAGAAAAACTAAAAAAATTCCAAAACTTTTTTATTTAATAAATCGTAATTGCAACATTAGCGGACGAAGCAATACTATCATCGAATGTTGATCCAATAAGAGCTACACAGAAATTACAATATCACTTCAATCTACTGCAAAATTGACCAGATAAATGGAAAATTAATGTGAATCCGACTAAGTCCGTCCATATAACATTTACAATACGAGGAGTTATCTGTCTTCAAGTAAATATAAATAACACGTCCATACCCATCAAACTTGAAGTGAAATATCTTGGACTGCACCTGGACCAAAAATTTTCAAACTTGAAAATACGTAATATACGATTTGAAGGTTTTTCAGTCTTTTATTTTTTTTTACTTGCAGCAAACTTTACTATAACGAATAAAAATACATCACAAAGGTTCTTTAACAATACAAGACGATCAGGAATATTTTATGATAAATTTGAGTAAGGAAGTTTCTTACCGAAATGACCATCGGTTTGTTACTTTGTACTCGCCTTTTTCATGAGTTAAATGGCCAGGGGGGTGGGAGGTTACAGCTTATACGCGGAAGTTGTATTTTCTTTTTTTTAAATACATAGGTTAGATTTAGATAGTCAAGACTTCTTTAAATAAAATAAATATAGTGTTTCGCGTGCCGTTCTTGATTGACCGCCTCGTTCCAGCACAATTGACGTGAAATAATTTATGCCTAAACTATATCGGTTGCTTAGTGAATAGATTGTGAATAATCACCTAAAGTAGGTTATAATCTCTTAGTGTGAAGTTACTAGATGTTGAGAGCTCTCAGAAAAAAGTGTCCCAATGGTCTATTATTAAGGGTCAGTTATTACATTTCAGGCGTTTTAGTTATTCCCTATTTGGGGAACCAACACATTTCTTATTTTCTACATATTCTGAAAATTTCCGCCGTCATCACGTATGCATATTTGTCATGTTTTGTCCTTTTCGTAGGACAATACCAAAAAAAAACTGAGTTTCGTTTGTTAAAATGTGTGTTAGTTTTTGTCAAGCGTTTAGTCTTACGTCGGACCAGAAATGGAAGGGCTCAGTTTTCCGTCCGACCAGAATTCATATACCGTTTGTGTATATGATTCTGTTCAGTATCATCACTCATTGTCCGATCGTGATATAGCGACAAGAGATTATTAGTTAAAAGTTGATCAATGAAATATATATAATTATTAGACAATAAAAAAAATCAAAGAAAGAAAAACAAAGCAGATGTTGAAAGAAAAAGTTGACAATTAAAAAACATTTCCCAAGTAGAACTGTTATAAAAAGAAGATAAGCGAGAAAATGTCATAAAATTAAAAATTATTGGCAAGAGAACCAGTATATCCATTTTTACGGCAAAAATGGGGTTTAACCAATTGTTGGTTGAGAGCATAAATCAAGCATCGAGATACGGGTGAAATTCAACAATGAAATGATTAATTAATCCTTGAAGACAAAGAAAAGGAGAAGGATAAGGAAAAGTCCTAGCTATAAGCCAACTCCAGCTCACAAGAAGAAACCTTAAAATATAAACGTGTAGAATGGACTGATAAATCGCATGAAAGAAAATATATAGAATAACCATTTTTTTATTTATTGATAAATCAACAAAGAACTTTTGTCTCAAACCTGTACCTTGACCATTGATCTAACGAACAGCATTTGGCAAATATTTGAAGTAAATATTAAGAATTGCACTTAATTACATTCGAGTTAATTTCTACAATTCACCAGTGTTAATTTAAAAAAAAATTAAGAGTAATAGTTATTTAAAAAAAATCGTACCCCATCAAATATGTCCATGACTTCGTCCCACCACTACAAAAAAAATCAAAAAAATAAATTTTATTATTGTTTATGCAAATTGAAGATTTAACAAGACATTTTGGCCTAATCAAAAAATATTTATAATTCAAAGCAAACTTTTTCGTTCGATAATAATTTTACATGGTGTATAAAATTTTTTATTAAAAACTATGAAGCTTTAACTAAATATATTATTTTACAGACATGATTATTTTATACAACACATATGTATGATAATTTAGTCACGTTACATGCACTATTTCTATGAAACGTTAAAACTTTATTGATCATATGGAATAAATTATACCATTTAAATTCATCTAAGAAAATATATTTTTATAATTTATAATTCTTATATGGTACCGGTACTTGCCTGTTTTGCTTCTTTTTCTGCTATCGAGGAATGCCCTGGAGTATAATTTTCTATTTTTCCAGGAGTTTTATAATAATCTTGAGTATTTCTTACAATATCTGAAGAGGATGACCTAAAAAATAATAAATTATACAGTACAGTATTATAAAAATAAATATTTTCGTGCAATCGTACGCGAAATTCAATTTCGCGGCCGTTACCCATGACGACGGTCGAAAAAGCAAAGGTCACTTATCCTTAACACTAAGAGGGCGATTTTACTGGAAATTTAGATATATCTGTTAGTATGGGTGGGTTTTCTATAAACAGTTATCAGGAGAAATTGATTCTACAAAATTGTCATCTGCATATCCCCACCATACTAATAGTTTTAAATTTTGTTTAGAAAAATCTGTTTTTCGAAATTTTTCATAAATATATTTGCAAGTATAGAAGATAGAGAAGAACCAATGGCCACTCCTAAATTTTGCTAATTGGCGTTTTCTAATATACTTTTTACTATAGCTAGTAATAGTATAGTAGAAAATGATGTCTTAAAAATAATTCACTTTATCGAGGATATTATGGTATATCTAGTTTTCCTGTTTTATTCTTAGTTTTTAAATATTTCTTAATTAATACATTATTTTACTGATATGTATTATAATTTACCTATTTACAGTTGGCCTTGGCATGGTGGAGTTAATATAATCTGAAGACCGGTCCTGCGGCAAAGGCCGTCTCCTGTCGAGCGTTTGATATTTGTAATCGGTAAAATCGCTGTCGTACGCCCCTGGTTCCGGTTCGGACAGGTAACCGGAAGTATACGGGTATTGCGCTAGAAAACACACATAATTCTTGTTTAATATTGTCAACAAAGTTATTAAATGAATGCTTTTTGGCGATGTTAAACGTACTGTTGTTATTATGCTCTACTTTGTTTGAAAAATAATGTCTGTGATAGTTTTATCTATAAAAAAATATATGAAATAATTGTATTGTTAATATAAACATGCAACTAGTTTATACATTTTTAATATGTTAGATGAGTTATGCCAATGAAGTTTGATGTTGATTTACAGATTGTAAAAAAACTAAAATATCAATAAATTCATAATCTAAATATTTGCTCATTATAATGAAGTAATTAGTAATTGTGATATTATATGTATAGTAAATTTTATATTATAATATCGCTGTAACAAATTGAATTTTGACCAAAAATAGTTTTAGATTTTTATGAAATCTGATGAAAAGAAAAATAAAACAAAAATATTCATGGATATACAAAAATTTTTCCATTAATATGGGTATATGTCTAGAGCAGTTGGAAGTACCTTAATGTTTATACGAATTATTTCAAGTACAGAATGTCATCAAAAATAATGAATTCGTTTTATTAACTGGTAGAATAATAGATTCATGTGATTCTGAAACATGTTTTCCTTGAAAGAACCGTTGTTTGGCAACACTGTGTTAATTGATACGATATTGTATATTACTTACAGAATCAGAATCACATGATTCAATAATGCTTTAATCTTCTTAACTATTACTTTTTATTTCATTAGGCACTTTGCTTCTTCTTTCCAGTTGATTATTCACATCTGATCTATATTTATTTTGACCTCTTGTAGCTATTTCTTCTTTTTCTACATTCGTCTTTATTCAGTAACTTTTTTATAACCGTCAATATTCAACCATCTTGTTCTTTATATTATCTCTTCCTCAGATACACACAAATAACTAACCGCATGTGCTTTAATCCTGGCCGTTCTTGCCCTGCTTTTTGCTCTTAATATTACTTTCCCGGTCCCATCAAACTGAAAGTATAGTGAACGAGCAAAAAGAAAATTCGAGATATCGATTTAAATATCCATTTTGAGGTTCATAAGAAGATTGAAACCATTTTCAGAGTAATTTCTGTCTGTGTGTCTGTGAGTAATGTTCCACGATAACTGCCGAACGGTTTGGCCTATCAAGCTGAAATTTGGTGTGTGCCTCGAATGCGACCATTAGTTTTTGGTTCAAATTAAGACAGTAGAAGGTCGTCGAGACCAACAATGTGCAAAGTATTAGAGCAAAAAATTCCCTACAACTTTTGTATCAAATTATTTCCAGAATTCCCAATAGTTTTCACCCAATGATTTTAGGATATCCTAATTGTGGCTGTATAATGTGTTCCTTCTTGTACCATTTTTGTTTTTTTGCCATGCTTTTGCCTTTTTTTACCTTTTGTTTCTTTTTTGGCCTTTTTAACCTTTTTTGCCCTGTTTCTTGCTTTTTTAAATTTTTTGCTCTTTTTTTGGACTTTTTTGAGCTTTTCTTCCTTTTTTGCCTTTATTTGTCTCTATTTTGCCTTTCATTCCTTTTTGGCATTTTTACCACTTTTTGACGACTTTTTTGTCCTTGTCTGACCTTTTTGCATTTTTTTTGGCGTTTTTTGCTTTTTCCCTTTACTTTGTCTTATTTGGGTTTTTTTTTTATTTTTTGTTGATTTTTGTTTGACCCTTTTTCCTTTATTAAGCCTCTTTTGCTTTAATTTACGTTTTTTTCCTTTTGCTAGGTACCTTTTTGCTCTTTGTCTTTTTCTGCATTTTTGTCTTTTTTTTCCAATTTTTAGTAATTGTATTAAGATTTTTATCGTATTTTGGATTTTTGCCTATTTCACTATATTTTTCATTATAGTTTTATTTTTTGCTGAAATTTAGCAATTCTTTATCGTTTTTAACAATTTTTGGAAATAATTCGTTACCTTGTTAGTATTTATAATAACTTGTTACCATTTTTAGTAAATTTTGTCGTTTTTCATTTTAAGTAATTTTTGCGCATTTTTGCAATATTTACCTATTTTTTCCAGCAAGTTACTTTATTTCTAAAGCCTCCCTGTTTTGTATTATTTTGGCAATCACTGATATTTCTATAGCCTATCGTTTTAATAACTTTAATGCATTAATTGTGATGACATCCTGTACATACAATATAGTTAAAAGTAAGGTACAACACATGTTAGAAAAGTTTAATAAATAGCGAAATAAAAAAAGGGACAGTTTTAAGTTTATTATTACACATAAAACACGTGAGACAAAAGGAAAACAATTCAACGTCATAATTGGATATAGAAAACTGAAACATATAAGAATGAACAGAAAAACGAAATGTTGAAATTAGTAAATTAATGGATAATATAAGTCAACATTGAAATCGATACAATATTATTAATTAAATACCAAAAGTAAGTTATATAAACGAGAATTGGGTGATGAGGCCAAAATATATAATGGTATTGTTACATTTTAGAAGGATTACAGGAAATGTTAACCGAATTGAATTATAAAAGGAACATTTTTAAAAAGAATAGAACAAATGTCGATAAAAAAGGATTGAGACACTATGAAAAGAATAAAGACCAACGGAATTGTACGAGACATATTTGATTTAAATGAGTGAGAAACTCATGAAAAGTGGATTTGGGAAGAGGAAATAATAATAATTAACTATGGACGAAGATTTATATTTATATAATTTATTTACCTGGATATTTGCGCGTCCTAACGATTTAAAAAATGTGATAGAATATACCAAGAGGCAAATTACTGAATATATTACAGAAATATATGTTATTAAATTCACTGGATATTTAGACGCATAAAAAACGAATTAAATTTGAAGCACTAATATTTCTTAAAACTTTTTACAAAAATAAACACAACAAACTATTTTCACGTTTTATTACAGAATAAAAATGTTTACATATCGAGTATAGTCTAATTACTGAATCGTTTGATAAGCACACGTTTAAGTTCACTTAATTATACAACAAAAAGGTCACCGTTATCATGTCTTTAAAAATTAAAAAGTTTATCAACCCGTATTACGGTGCCCTAATTCATTAATGTTTTATGAATGATAAGCATTTTGTTAGAAGCATTTAAGAAAGCGAAGCATTCATTGAAGCTATTAAATTTTGAATATGATTTATACCTCTTTTCTGTTTATAGCGAATTGTAACGTATTCGTCTGTAAAAATAAAAAAATAATGTAACTAAAATGATAATTACGAAAGAGATAAAGTGCCATTTATTTTTTTGTATAAAATTCTGATTCAAACCTCAATCAATGGGTTCCTTGAAAAAGAAAATTATGATTGAGGAAGGTTTTATTTAATCAGAATTCTAAATAATAAATTGAATTTTAGATTATGTAACACTTTAACGCCTTCGTAGAAATATTTATGGCACGATTGTAACGTTTATACATTAGCTATCTTTTTTTTTAATGAACATTGATGAACGGTTTATCCTAAATTATTTTTTGATAATATTAAACGTTATTTAAACAAATTACACAGAATAAAAGCTAGTTACTTACCATTATGAGGTTTTTGTTTGTGTATAGTATCATACATTCTCTTGTACCATTTTGTCTGATTTTGGTCTTTTATTTCCTGTAAAAAAATAACATTAATAATAATTTTATTTTAAAATTTCAAAGTCTGTCTGTGCGCACGATAACTCGAGAACGGTACGGCCGATCCGGAAAATTCTTTCGGCCATCGGTTTTTATTCAAAAAAGAAAGGCTCTATCAGAAGATGAGCAATTTCGGGTCCGAGGATCCCGGTCCCGCCTACTAAGTGAAACTTCCATTCGAGATATCTCGAAAAGGAAAGCAAATTTGTCGATTCTGATATCTTTTAAGGTGTTGTGTAAGTCAAGATGCGTCGACTGATATCCATATCGCATCCGGCTCGTTGAAAAAAAAAATAAATTATTGGAAAAATTCTTTTTACTAGTTATTAATTGAAAAGGCATAAAAATTTTCTATATAAACAGGAAAAAAAAATATTTCAATATTTAAGTATTTTGTACTTTTTAAAAAAAATGGTGAAAGCGCCATCCTGTATTATTTAAAATTTGATATCTCCTAAAGAATTTAGAAATTAAGTACCAAAATTTTTCACTTTAATAGGAGATTATACTATTGTAATTATTAATTGAAAAGGCATAAAAATTTTCCATAAAAAAAAGGATAAAAATATATTTCAACATTTAAGTGTTTTTTACTTTTTAAGAAAATGGTGAAAGCGCCATCCTGTATTATTTAAAATTTGATATCTCCTAAAGTATTTAAAATTAAGTAACACTTAATTAGTAGATTATACTACTGTAATTATTAATTGAAAAGGCATAAAAATTAATTATATAAACGGGAAAAAAATATATTTCAACATTTAAGTATTTTGTACTTATTAAGTAACAAAATTTTTCACTCTAACAGTAGATTACACTATTGTAATTATAAATTGAAGAGGCATAAAAATTTTCTATAAAAAAAGGAAAAAATATATTTCAACATTTTAAGTATTTTGTACTTTTTAAAAAAAATGGTGAAAGCGCCATCCTGTATTATTTAAAATTCGATCTCCTAAAGAATTTAGAAATTAAGTAACAAAATTTTTCACTTGAAAACTTCAGATTTTTAGAAATTAAAATTTTATAATGCACTACAGAAAAAATAAAATTTTCGGTTTATTAAAAATTACACAAAATATCAAATATTTGACGCCTTGTGCTATACATTTTGCTGCATTAAAATTTTAATAAAAAATAGTGTTCTGTTAAAAAATAGATAAAAAATGTTAGTATAGAACTATTTACTTACAGATCTAAGAACAAGAGGTATTCCATCTTTGGTAACAGGTCCTATTCCTTCGAATTTTCTCGGCCCTAGGTCGGTCATTTTTCGTGGCCTTTCGGTATCGGATTCGCTCGTGTATTCGTTTTTTATTTGGTATACTGAAAAACAAAGAAATAGCGAAATTTAGATAGATATCTCTCTCGCAGAACCAATAAAGATTAGACAACATTATCGGAAATAGATTTAGATAACGGTCAAAAATATTACTTAATTCAAGGATGAAGATTATGTTTTTGCCATAATCCTAAAATGAAAATAAAGTCGACCGATTGATATTTAATTAGATTGGTTAACTATTATTATTATTAATAATTTGTTTATGAAGATATTAATAATTTTATTGCTTAATTAGTGACTGATAAGTCAGAAAATAGATTTCTTCAGAATGGTAAAATAAGAAATAGTAAGAAAATAATATTTATATATTTTAATATCCGATTAGTACGGTATGGTAATAAGTTATACAGGGTAATTCATTTAAACTACCTATTTCACAAATCTCAGATGACAAAAAATATAGTTATTTTGATTCTAAGCGAATATTTAATGAAAATTTATTTATTTTTTTTATAAATATGGACATATTGTTAAAAAATTCATTAAAGCCATCTTAATGGATATATTGGAGGAGGCGTTAGAAAATATTTCATTGGTTGCACTTTTTTTGAACAAATACTGTATAAAGATTATAAAACATTTAAGTTTCTGGTTAAGTTGAAAAATATGTATTTTTTCATTAATATACTTACAAACTTCACCAGGTCCGGCTATGGGAGGTCTATCGTTCTTTGGCCTAAACTGCCTTGGTTCTTGGTCGATATATAAAGCACCTTTAGGAAGTTGTCCTTCTAAAAAAATAAACCATTTAAACCTCTTTTTAAATTTTTAGAATAAAAAAAATTCAATGAATCCCAATTCTCCGCGAATGAATACTAAAACTTTTTTTATTATTTCGCCGTAATGTGGTGATAATAATAATAGAAATAGATCAACGACCACTCGCAACATAATATTAAAAATAAATAGTTAATTTTAGATTACCGTTATTTAGCAGTATTTTTCGTTTTCATTTGATCATTGTTTTTTTATATTTTGATTAATAACACACATTTTTTGGACATTTTTTTATAAAACAACCATAAAATTTGTTTTTAACAGTGACGATTGTTTTAATTTTAAACATTATATTATGTCAGAATCGTTGCAGCTTGGTTAGCTTAAATTTTATTCATTATTTTATCTATTATTTATAATGAAAAAAAAACAATGTTAAAAATAGAATAAAGTCACTTTGTAATGTTACTAAACATTAGGATTAAAGTTATACGTATTGATTACTGAATTATATTAATAATTAAGCTACCGGCAACGCTGTTTTAGTTGGGAAAAAAATTTAAAAGTTAGGTGTTTTTACAATTTTATACTGACCCGAAAAAATAATTAGTCATCAAATAAAATAATGCCTGTAAGGAACATAATGATTAGAGAAATTTACCTCTTGCTTTTTGAAGAAGAGTTATAGTAGGATTTTGTGCTTTGGGAAGTCGAGATGTACTTGTAAACTCAGAAAAACCTGTCGCCGGCGTAGAACGACTGATTGGTAGTCTTCTTTCTAAAACTGACGACGCCGATCCAAAAACTGACGACGCCGATCCAGTGTCACTGTTATAATCGGCAGGTTTCCAAGAAGACGTCTGAATTGGATTTTGGCCACCTGAATTCTAAAAAACAAAAAAGACAATATGAGATTATAAAATTAACAAATATATTGTCAACAACAACACGGGAGTAATAAAAGAAAAATAGAAAAATACCAGCACTACCGACCATAAACATAAGAAAAACAAAATACAAGTAAACAAATGAACGAGTGTAGATTCTGTAGTAAAAGTTAAATTAAATATCTTATAAGCGAAAGGTACAAATAAGAACAGGAGAAAATAACTAAATTATTCGTAAGAAAAGTAGAAAATGGATGAAGAATATATCGAAAGTAAGAATACAGAAAAGAACCTAAAAAGTTTAGACGAACTTGGAATAGCACAGTTAAAAAATAACTAGCAAGTGGTGAAAACTAGAAGTAGAAAATGATAAAAACGTAGATAGATTTTATACCGAAAAAAAAGCAGAACGTACTAAATAAAACTTCCTATAATTTAGAGTATAAGCGGATCAAACTATGTGTTTATATATCCGTATAAAAAATAAATTATTTTACCTCAGAAGACGTCCTATTTCTTCTACCTAATACAGGCGATTGAAAGTTAACAGGCCTAAATTCCTTCCTTTCGGCAACAGGACTAGAATTTGCACTTTTAGGGGTCCATATTGGAGGAAGCGATTCATCTTGTTGACTATCGTATCCTCGTTGTTCCAGTTCTTTTGGCGAAAGATCGAATTTTTGCCCTGGTGACCAAATACCTAAAAATAAATTAAATTTTAAAACATCCAATAAATTTAATGCGAAACATAGAACGGTATAACATAAAATGCTGTTAAATACACAACAAAAAAATTATTAAAATGAGTGTGATATGCATTAGGTATTATGTTGCGTTTTACAAAAAGACTAGTAATAATTATTTCATGTTATAATCATTATAGAAATACTTGGAAAACTTATATATTCATTATATTTTTAACAAAGTATCCTTGTTTTCGTTTTTTATATTATAAATTTTCAGCTAAAATCCATTAAAGGTAAAATTTTATTTACTTATGTTATAAGTAAGAAGTAGATGACGTTAATTGTTGATAATAATAGTCAAATTTAATGTATAGATCAAAGGGCATTTTTTTGGTTACAACTTCCTTAAAACCAAAGTAACAATTCTTTGTACCGATATTGTTACATTGATTTAAAAACTTTTTATCTAGTTTTTCATATTTCGTCATTTTTTCTATTGCCGCTTACAATTTTCTATTAAAGATTTAAAAAAAATACACTTAGTACCAGTGCACACGTGCGTTGAATTCGACGTCCTGCAAATTGTACGTGCCGTCCGTCATTTTATACAGACCAGACCAGCAGTGTACAGTTTGAGACGGACATCAATTAAGGCCGATTCACACTTTCGCGCAAGGCACAGGCAAGGCACCGACTCGGCAAAATATCTTTATCATTAAATTTTATAAATTTTACGAGGTTTAATTCACACTATGAGGGCAACGTCTCGACAAACGACGGCCTTTGCACGTGGCGTTCTCCAAAAACAATATTTGCCTAGCATATGCCGTGCAGGTTTCGACAGGTGTGAATACTCACTCGGCAGTTAAGCTGCATTTTGAGTTCAAATGATTCCAGTTTGGTAGGGAAAAGTATAGTGAACATGACGAAGCGTCAGCAGAAATCATTTGAAGAAAGATGAAATTCTTATGGAATACGTTGTATTTTTTTTTTTTTGAAGAAGTTCTCCAATTTGGCCCAATAAATTGTCAAACTCGTCCAGTGACATTCGATAATACTTGAAAAAATTTGTCTGGTAATCTAGAAGTTCTTTAGTATTTTATGCACCCAAAAATGTCTTTTTCTCTTCTTGCAATTTTCGTTTATTTCTTGCTCTACTTTTTACAAAGGCCCTGAGCATGGACAACAACCCTGAAGTTGCAGCTTTTGTATTATATTTGGATCCCCTTCAATATAAATTTAACAGAAATAGTAGATTACATACCGAGGCAGGAAATGCATTATGACTGTCGAGGGCAAATATAGATTACCGAGGCGCTCGCGCCGAGGTGATCTATTGCCCGAGACAGGAATGATAGTTTCCGCCATGGTTTGTATACTATTTTATTCACAATCATTTTATTTTAATCCGCAATTTGAAAAGAATATATAGTTATTAATTTTAAAAATGACTATGTGACATGTGTATTAAAATAATCATAATCTATAGTCAAGTTTTTTTGAAATCAAAATACTTCGGCATTTAGATATTACATTACATTTTATTTTTGTACCATCAATTGAAAAAAAAATAAAAATGACAAATTATAGTCACAAAACATTAATTAATATTAAAAAATTACTGTAGCATACAAAACGTTTTTTTTATAAGTTTGGACGTGTTGTCGACATATTTTGGATGTTTTTTTATGTCCATTTTAAAGATGTTATTGCACAAACATTTTATTTAGTCATTGGACGTTCTGACGTTAAATGGACCATAAAAAACCGTCAATCGGATATTTTGAAGTTGTGAGTAATTTGTAAGCAATTCTGAAAAATTTTGAGAGTAAATGGGCAAAATCTAGTTGGCAACATTGGTTGTTTACTTAACGCACTGCATTTTTTGCTTTAACATGCTCATCCATGTGTATGTCTTCATTTGTTTTAATACATTTCAGTGACGTACGTACGTTAGAATGCATTATTTTCAGGACGTCGAATTCAACGCTGGTCTGCACTGATACTTGTAGTAATTATTATTGTCGTTTTATCAATTATTTACTTTAGACTTAAATCATTAAATTTAATATTTTTATTGCTAGAACATTTGTTTTTAACCGGAAAGTTCTCTAACAGAAATTCATCACGCTGTATAATTTTTTATTTAAAAATACCTCCTAAATTATTATTTCGAAGTTGCTGATTGGAACGTTTAAAAAACTAATTATAGATCCAAAAATATTTCTGCTCTGATCTTCGGCTTACACAAGTTCCGTTGTGTGTTGTTTTTTCTATTAATATTCCCGACAAATGAAAAATAAATGCTTGTAAAGTAATAAATTATGCGATAATTCCACAGATTTTTCAAATTAAATATTGTATTCAATTGGCGTCCGGCTATTTTAGAGTTAAAATAATTTCAGGTTATAGAAATTAAAGTTAGCTTTGCCAAAAATAATAAAATTAGGAGTAAAAATTAAATGAAATTGTTTACAGTTGAAAATAAATAAAATAGTATGGGTCATAGTAATAAATATCAGTATATAATTTATATTCGATCGATTAAGATTTAATAAACTACAAAAGTTTAAAAATAAGTTTATTTTGAGAATAGTTCAAAAAACCGAATACATCATTAATAAAGCTGTCATAGTTTGTCAGAAACTTAAATTCTACAAACTCAATTTAAATTATAATTTCAAATAAAAGTTACTTTTGATGTTTTTGATTATTCTGCCCAATAGATGCACAATTTGAAGCAAAAATTTCATTAAAAATACAGCCTGGAGGTCATTTTACTCCACATAATAAATTTGAGGATAAAAAGTTAAGCGTACCCTACTGCAAGCCACTGTTAATACCAGTTGTAAAAATTTCATTAAAAATACATATATTAAAATAAATAATTCACATATGCAAACTTTTAGATAAGCCGTTTAATATTTCGAAATATTGCTTATATACAACTAATATCTTAGATAGATATATTTATTTAACTTAATTTACTTTAGATCATGCACGGAAGTTTATTTATAAAAAAGTCTAAAAGCACATTTCCTCGTTAATAGGCTTGAAAGACAAATGGTTTTAGGAAGGTAGTGACTATTTTTTGTGAAAATAACGATGCAAGAAACAAGTTTGCAGATCTGTCTCAAGCCCCAACACGTGCACAATTTTGTTCTAAATCTAAAAAAGTAAAGCTGTTAATTAGGATACAGCTCACGTGATTTGGCAAAGAAAATTCATGTTGACGCTTATTTTTAAAAAATATTTTTAGTATCTTCATCTCCCATTCATTATTTGAAATTTTAGTATTTTCTTTATAATATCACTACCAAAAGTATTATGTGTTATTAGATTTTATGACAACTACCAACTAAATTTAATCATTTAACGACACATTTACGATTCATCTAATTTTATCAAAATGTTTATATCGAATTCACAGTAAATCATTAGTAGGTGTTAAGATCGAAATAAAATAAAATAAATAGGAATTTTTTTTGGCCGATATAAAACGGAGACGTTATTTTTGTGCTTCCTGTTGTGATTCATCAGGGAAAAGATAATTTTCAGGAGTGGATTTCGAATTATTCTTAACACACTCGCCAAAATCTTTTCATATTCGAAGAAAAGTAGAAAATAAATTTAAAAATAATGAAAATGACCAAATTTAGAATTTCAAGCTACCACTAAAAATCGGTATACTGTCCGATAAAACCTAGTTTTAAAATATATCAATATTTCGTTGTTTTAATTAGTCATAATCAACTAATTGTTATTAAAAGTGACTATTGTATTACACTTACTGTGTACCATAGTAGAAATATGCGATTCTTTCCAATAGATCGATCGTCTGAATCGATTCAGATCGTTTGTTATGTAATCAAAGATCGAATCGAAAAAATCGATTTTCTTAACTTAATATTTATACAATTTTATTTCAGTTAACAAACCAAACATACTTGACACTTGGTAGTTTTTTAGTCCTTTTGTCTTTATTTTTGTAATCCAAGACATCTGCAATTTCCTGTTTTTGTTTAAATTTAAATAAACTATAGATGTCGCCATGTCACAGTAAGAATAGATTTTGGAAACATCCGATTAATCGCTTATAAAAACATCTTGAATCGCAGGTAAAAAGATCGATCTTGTGAATAATCGATTTAGATCGAACATCCCTAGACCATAGTAAACTAAACATGGCGATATGATTCAAACAGTAACAAAGTTAGTTAGCAAATTAATAATACATTAAAATCTAAAAATTGTATTTTTATAATATAAAAAGCGTGAATAATAAATACTTATTTTTTATTCATTCAAGGAATTACCAGAGAGTGAGCTGGTATAGATAGAGGGATACAATCCGTAGGGAGTTATAAATCTACTGCAATATAAACATGGGGAGAATATTGAGAAAGAAATCGAAAAACTAATAAAACTTGTAATAAAAACCGGAGTCACAACACAACAATAATAAAAACAGAGATAATCGAGATACATTGGGGTTAATAAAAGTATACATGCTTACATGTCTGTATTAGAAATCATACGTAACTGAAAAAATAGAAAAACAGGACTATTATCACTGGATAAAAACAAATTTTATAAATTGATCGGAAAAAGCCAAAACACAAACAATCAACTCTTCCACGAAAACAGTCATTAAAACCTGTACAGTATCTTTATTCTACTTATTTTATACTTTCTATACACATAATTAAATACCTCTCAATCAGAGCCCTCTATATATCACAAGCTGGTTTTTGACAAACAAATTTTAAGGATTATTTTTATGTATGATTTTCCAGACAGAAATATCTCCCTTGAGAGAATACGTAATAATAACAAGGAGCAAATTATTCAAAAATAATTTAATATCCAATTTGCTTAACAACATACTTGAAATAAAATACTTCCTAAACATACATATGAGAGGATATAACGTAACTAACAAATATATTCCCATTGAACGATACCTTTCATCTTAGGGTTGTTAAGAGGGAAGTTTTTGAAATTTTTACAGTATATTACTTTGTATAATGAAGAAAATTCTGGCGTAAATTTTAGATCTTGTCCGCTTCCTCTTCTCCGACAAATATTGTACCATTATATTTCTTCAAAACTTTTTTTTTATTTATTTACTCCTCCCAAATTGCTTCTTTTGTCATTTGTCATTTTTTGACAGTGACACTTTAGTTTGACAGATGTCGGACAAATACTAACTGATTTTTCAGACGATTAACCGAAACTCAGTTTATGAAAATTGGTTCAAATCTATGAAGTACTTTTTCAGATACTTTCCCTTCTCGGAGGTGGGTCGGGAAATTAAAAAAAGGTAAAAAGCCTAAATGTGTATATTTTTCGCCCTCTTAATCATATATAAAATTTAGAAAAAGACATAAAATCTTACATGTGTATTCAATCAGTGTCGGTCTTGAAGACCTACTTAACCAATTTAAACCAAAAACTAATGGTCGCTTTCGTACCCCTTCGTACCAAATTTCAGCTTGATTGATTAAACGGTTCGGCAGTTATCGTGTAAGATTACACTCAGACACACAGACAGACCTTACGCTGGAAATGGTTTCAATCTACTTGAAGGACCTCAAAATGGATATTTCCATCGATATCTCGAATTTTTTTTGTTCGCTCACTATATTTTCTCTTTGATGGGACCGGGAAAGTAAAAGTAAACAAAAAAATGAAAAAAAAGACGTTTCGATGGAAAATTTGGTCTTCTACAAAAAAGTATTCTTCTAAAAATCTCGAATTTGGATTCATTTTGAGTTATTTTGAAAAAACTGAAAATAGTTCCATTTTGGCAATGTTTATTTAATTTTGTAATAACTTTTTTTATTCAATAATTTCTTTTTAAAAATACGGCACTGAATTAATAAATATTGTTTTTTAATTTATTAACACTTATGGAAAAATTGATGCATTTCTATGAATTTTATTAAAATATGTAATTCATAAATTGCGTAAAAGTAAAAATCGAGCAAAACACTTTAATTTTAATATAAATTAATTCTACTCTGTAAATACTTCAAGACAGTATTTTTAAAATACATAATTTTTTACTTAAAAACAAAATCTTAAACAGAGATAAATTCCACCTCCACCGCCGCGACGTGGCGATAGAATTTCCAAAAAAAAATAGTCGACTATGAAATATTTTAAACAAGTCTGGACAATTCCAATAATAGTGTTAGTTCCAGCGGTGTGAATAAACTTTAACAACATTTATATAAAAATTGTGTTTGGTGATTTTAAAATTTGTAAATTATAAAAGGTATGTTAGAAATTTATACGAATTTCTTTATATTAACTTTATTTATGGGTTTAAAATACCATAAGAAAAACCAATTTAAAATTTTTCTAATTTTTTTATAAACTGAATTTTCTCTACAGTAATTTAATTATAGCTGTTTTACATGGTGATTTAAATTTATATTATAAAATTTTCTTTCTCTATTACCGTCTATATTTTTTTATACAAGATGCTAATTATTTCCGGGTTCAATTAAAATAGTTTTCTATATAGTCCATTTAGTGGACAAATAAAATTTTATAGGAATTATTTTTTTTTCGGTTTATTTTCTTGGTACTATTTTTTTTAATATTTTATTTAATTTCAAGTTTTAAATAGTTACAATTATTTAGCTCCTCTTATTTATTAGTAACACGTTTTCTCTTTTTTTCAGTGAAAATAAAGTGAAGTGAGAGAAAAAACTGAAGACACGAGCTTCATCATAAAGGTTAGATTTATTATATATTTTTTTGGTAATGGTTAAATATTATAATAGATAAAAATTGATTTATTGTACACAAGTACACAAAATTTCCTATACTATATTTGTGAAAATTTAAGCAATTTTTTTATTTTCTTTTTTGAATTTTTATGGTAATTTTGGAGTTTTTCCAAAAAATGAAAAAATTTCTCTTGACTCGTGTTGTTTGGCACGTCAACTAATTTCTTATTTTTTCGCGATTTTCTTTGGTTTGAAAAAAAAAATTTATTTTACAAATAATTACCTAATTTCTCTCGACTATATTTTTAAAAAAGCGAGTAAATTTTTTTTTTGTAATTTTCCTTTATATTTAACATATTTTTTCAGTAATTTTGGATTTTCCAAAAATTAAACAAGTTTCCCTTGAATTATATTTTTGGCAAATTAAATAATTTCTTATTTATTTTGTTTTGATCACATTATTTGAAAAAAGAATAAACTAATTTCTAAACCAATATAAAAAAAAATAAATATCTTATTATTTCTAATTTTCCCTATAAATTTTTTTTAGTAATTTTAAATTTTCCAAAAAATATAAAATTTTTTTTTAATGTGGTCAAAATAAATAATGTCCTATTTTTTCCCGATTGTCTTTTGTTAAAAAATTGAGTAATTATTTTTTTTTTAATTTTCCTCTAGTTTTAACAAGTTTTTTTAAGTAATTTTAGATTTTCCAAAAATTAAATAAGTTATTTTTTTGCGATTTTCTTTTGTTTTGATTACATTATTTGAAAAAAATTGGGAAATTTTTTATTCTTTTGTAATTTTCTTTTGTTTTGACTACATTGTTCGAAATAAATAATTTCTTATTTTTTCGCGATTTCGATTTGTTTGAAAAAGTTTTAATTTTCCAAATAATTACCTAATTTCCCTTGAGTACATTTTAAAAAAAAATAGTAATTTCTTATTTTTTTGTAATTTTATTCTAGTTAACAAATTTTTTTCAGTAATTTTAGATTGTCCAATAAATAAACAAATTCTCCTCGATTTATATTTTTGGCAAATTAAAAAATTTCTTATTTCTTTTGTTTTGATCACATTATTTGAACAAAATTTAATTTTTCATATAATAAACTAATTTCCTTCGGCAAGATTAAAAATAAAAAAGTTATTTCTTATTTTTTCTAATTTTCCCTATAAATTTTTTTTAGTAATTTTAAATTTTCCAAAAAATGTTCAAATTTTTATTTGACTCTAGTGTTGGCAAAAAAAATTGAATTTACAAATATCGAACTAATTTTCCTTGCCCATTTTGTTAAAAAATTGAGTAATTTTTTTTTAATTTTCCTCTAGTTTTAACAAGATTTTTTCAGTAATTTTAGATTTTCCAAAAATTAAACAAGTTTCCTTTGACTCATAGTTTTGGTCAAATAATTAATTAATTTTTTTGCGAGTTTCTTTTGTTTTAATAACATTATTTGAAAAATTTTTGATTGTCCAAGTAATAAACTAATTTCTTTCGAGTATGTTTAAAAAAATTGGGTAATTTCTTATTTTTTTGTAATTTTCTTTTGTTTTGACTACAATTTTGATTTTCTAAAAAATAGGTAAATTTCCCTTCGCTTATATTTCTGGAAAATTAAATAATTTCTTATTTTTTCGCGAATTCTATTTGTTTGAAAAAGTATTAATTTTCCAAATAATTACGCAATATTATTTGAGTATATTTTAAAAAAATTGAGTAATATCTGATTTTTTTGTTGACAAAATTTTTTCAGTAATTTTAGATCGTTTAAAAAATAAACAAATTTCCCTTGACTCATATTTTTGGTACAATAAATAATTTATTTTTTTGCTATTTTCTTTTGTTTAAAAAAATTGTATCTTGGGCATTTTTAATTTTATTACTACTGTTGTCCAACATACGTCGAAAATACTAAGTGAGAATAACAGGTACTTACAATTATGTTAAATAATAAATAAACTTTGTATTAGGTTCGTTATTATGTATTACTTTTAGTTAATTTCTGTTATTTATTATTTAACATAATTTTATGTACCTGTTTTTCTCACTTAGTATTTTCGACGTATGTTGGACAATAATGGTAATAAAGTTAAAATTGTCCAACACACATTAGATTGAGTTTTATTTCACAAAATTAAAAACTAAAAGCAGGTGCATACGTAAATATTGTTTAAAAACAGTTAATCATAAAATTTAGAAATTAAAACTAGAATTACTAAAACTGTGCCAAAAATCCTAAAAGCTTGATTTGTTTAAGTTATTATTATGGTTTATAAATCCATATCGAAAATTGGCAACATTCATATACAGGCTGAAGTTTTATATTTATTAAAAAAAAATTTCTTGACGGCATTAAAATAAATTTTGCTCTTTATGACAAAATTTGGTAGATTTGCCACATTAGAATATACTGATATGAACCTTCCGGTAGTTCAGATGTCCCATCTAAGATTCTCAATCCGGGCTTGGCTGGGTTAACTATAAAAAAAATTATAAAAATTATAAAAAAAATACATTTTATTTAAATTTTTAATGACTGTTTTCTGCTCCTTTCGGTTATTTTTTTAATAGTCTCTCTTCTATTGATTTGTTCTTCTCAGTATTGCTATTCGTTTTTTCATTTTCTGGTTTATTCTTTAATTTCTCGATTTATCAATAATATTGTCTCACCTTGGTTTTGTATAAATTATTTTATTTTATTTCTTTATATCAATTTATAATATCTGTTTCATTGAACATTTAAATATTAAATAACACTAGAATTTCATTATTTAAATTTGCCACGTAATATAATTTAGCCATAATCTAAAATATGACATCTGACTACTTTATATTAAATTTTCTTATCATTTGGTTCAAATTAGAGGAACTATTGCAAAAATATTGACTATTGAAATTTTTGAAAATAATAGTAAATACCCTGTAAAAAAAAGATATTTGGGACACAATAATAGCCGATATGAAATCACTTTATGGTCCTCGACCATCTGGTAAAGTTTGGCCAATTAGTCGCGAATCACACTGTAGCGTTCAAATGCGTTTCCTTAAATTTTGTTGTTTTCGAAATGATTGTGTTTACCATACAATTTTTGATTGATATTTTTTAAGTAGAAGATCTTTTATCTAAAAAAAATTCATCGAAATGGTACGTAAAAATTACTGTATTAAACAAAATATTTTTTGAGATGGGTGGTTGTCATTTAAAATTTGTTTCTAAAGAATTGTAATTTTCAATATTTTTAAAAATTAATTAAACCAAAATTATATGTCAAAAATTAAAAAAAAAAATTCCAACGAATTAACTATAAAACACTTTGTCATATGGTGTAATTTTTTTTAAACTCACTGTATAAAAAATATGGTGATTATGGCAAGATTTAAAGCAATAAATAATTTTTAATTAAACTTCTAAAGCAAACTCCACCAATGTTTTCAATTAGAAAGTCCGTCTCTGAGTATGATTCACTAAGGGAGAACGAAACGAACTAAAATAGATTCACCAGAGTAACTAATCTCGTCGTTTGATGATTGTTGTTTATTTTAGACACTGCCCGAAAGGTATTATAACTAGTGTGATTGCGACAGGTGAATTTGGCAGCGGTTTGAGTTGAGTCTGAGTTAGTTCTGGGTTATACGATTTTATCAATTTCCAAGGTTGTGTGCTTATGTTTACTACATTTCATTGATTATTTTAATTATCAATTAACCTTATTTTAAGTTATTTTTAACATTTCTTAATTTTCTGTTGTGTTAGCAATTCGCCATTTTTTTTCTTTAACCAAATTATGAATTTTGTCCAATTGTCTTAAGAAAATGGATTTTTCCGAATGCACAAATGAAATTTACAAAAAAAAGAACATTATACAAAGTAGGTACATTTTTTTCAGATGATTTTAGGAAACGAATGCAAAAAATCTCATCTCAATCCGATTTTAAGGTCAGATTTCGGAGGTTAACTGCTTTATTTCCTCACCTATAAATAAAATGTGCGTCCCTCAATAATAAACTGTTATTGCCAGCCCTATTTGACCACGGTATACCACAAGGATCCGTATTCAGTCCGCGTCTCTATCTTCTATATTTTAATGACATTGTTAAGATTCAGATTGATATGGTGTGATATTTTTAAGATCAATATTGTGCGTTTTAAATATGACCTTGATCAAATTTATACATATAAGTGTCCAAAAGATGAAATTACAAATTTTTAAAAACCATTATCACTAAGCGTTTATATGCTAGTTCCATCTTCTGTGCAAATCTGCTTATTTATGTTTGATGTTATTAGTTTTGGTTAAATGAAAATAGCAAGTCAACATTTGACCGAATTTTCTTAAATTTTCGAATTTTGGACGTTGGTCTATTCGCTAAATATATAAAAGCTAATTTTGTAAACCTTGTCTAATATTACACAGAAGTCATTCGGGTCTCCAGGTAATTATCTATAATTTCACGTTACAAATGTTCAAAGTTAAATAATCGCAACTTGGCAAGCCTTCGCGGTTTATTGCTCGGTTATGAGTATTTAACTCTGAATATTGACTAATTTATTTTAGGAAGAAAATGGCGTTGAAAACTAAATTTTAGTAAAATATTACCTCACTAAAACTAAAAATTGTATAAGATGTTTTGAACTTTGGTTACCTCAAAGATCTTAAAATCCACCAAAACTGGAAGATATTTTTGTCAGCAATTGAAACGAAATTTAATAGAAGTGGTAATTTTTTTACAAATTTTATGTTTCAATTAACTAAACGCAATGTACAGGGTGTCAAAGTTAAATAAATAAAAAGATTTTTATCCAGGACCAATCTTTAAAAAGTTCATTACACATGTTAACTTACTAATAATAATATCCATTATTCACTAGAGAATAATAATTTCATTGTTGCAATTGATTTCTAAAATCAGGGATGCTCGCGTTAATTATCTGTCCAAACTCTAACGTAGTAAAATTTACTACAAATTACACAATTTTAGTACAAAACAAAATCCAGTTGATTTCTACCCACGTTAATTATTTAATTTATCCGTAAGCCTAGTTTAGAAAAAATTAAATAAGTACAAAATAAAGTCTAGTTACTACTCATGTTAATTATCTAATTCAAACCTAGTGGCTCAGAAAAAAATTAAATGAGTACAAAACAAGCTCTACTTAGTATTCGCGTCAATTATCTGTCCAAACTCGAGCCAAGTGACTCAGAAAAAAATCATGAAGTACAAAATATATCTAGTTGCTTCCCATGTAAATAATCTATGCAAATTCATGACATTTATTATCTTATTTGTACGTACAAAATACAATAATGCAGGAATCAGGAATACAGACATGTACCACATATATAATATAAAAATTAAGGCAACTTTATATTTTTAGCAGCAATTTTTACTGTTCCTGTTAAGATAATCTTATTTTTATTATCTTACTTCAGAGCTTAGTAAGTTATCGAGATTATCCTGTTAGTGTGTCTGTCTGTGAGAGCTCTCACGGCCGTTCCACTGGCCTGATATGCTTCAAATTTAGCATGTACATACTTTAGAGTCATACCTCGGTCAAGCTTAAATTTGAGCCCTGTAGGTACTTTGAAGTAAGTTTGCCTTTAAAGGTTTACAAATCTCTCTTTTAATATAAATCCGTTGGGTTATTTTTAAAATTATTTTAATACTTGAAATTTTTAACATTTTCGAAATAAATGTATGAAAAGCCCTTTAGCCTGCCCATTTTTAAAAAAATTTGCACTTTAGACCTGGTCATGTAATAATAGTTATTTTCTTTGCCCCTTACGCTTCTATGTACAAATATTTTACCCTTTACCCCATAAGTCTACCCTTATAAAAATAAGTTGTTCTTTTACACCTTATTTTTGTTCATGTAAAAACATTTGGTTCTTTACTACTTACCACGGTCGACTTAAAAATATTTGACCTCAGACAGACATACGGACGGACTAACGAATAAACACGAATTCGGGTGATGAACTTTTATTAAATATTAATGGTAATTGTAGGAATTTATATTAAACATAATTATCAATAGTATAAAATAAATGATGACGTTCATCAGTAATCCTAAGCTCCAGGTCGGCGATGGACAAATTTGGAGGCCATATCCTGGATCAGCGACCTCGAAAACCCCCAGGAACCTGATTTGAGTCCATTCCAGGTGTTCTTACAAAGTTATGAATTTTTTATATATAAGTGTCTTAAGAAAATGCATTTTTCCGAATACATTTTGCACTGCATAAATGAAATTTGCAAAAAAAAAGTATGTACATTTTTTTAGATTAAAAAAATCGGTTGTGTCACCCCAAAACTTTCCCGACGACTATCCACGAATACTTTTTCAGATATTTAATGTTAAAGTTTCAAATTTTGACATTTTTTTATTTTTGACAGGTAACAGTTGGAGAAATAATTTTGACTGTTTCTCAAGGGCTTTCAAATGACATATTGCAAGTCAAATTCCGTGACATATTGCATCTGTCATTTTTTGATAGTGATACTTCCGTTTGACAGATGTACAAAAACTAATTGGTTCTTTCGACAGGTAACCCAAACCCATATACCAAATTTCAGCTCAATCGGATTAAACGTGTGGCCTCTATCGTGGAATAATACACACAGACAGACAGAATTCCATCTGGAAATGGTTTTATTCGTCTCAGGTGACCACAAAATGGATATTTCCATCTTTATCTCGAAATTTTTTTTAGCTCGTTCACAATACTTTCCCTTCTCTGAGATGGGTCGGGAAAGTAAAAACAGATCTCAATCAGACAAGTTCAAATTTACTGCGTTTTTCTTCCGTTTAAAAAAAATAAGTATTATTAAGAAACCAATTCCTTTGAGCAATATTTCATAATTAAAATCCGCATGTTCAAGAAAATTAAATTTTAAAAATAGAACCAATAATAAGAAAATTCGATTAAACGATTGCTTTTCCGGCTTCGTAGTTAAAAATAATTTAATTTCAAGTTTGCAATCGAATCAATGTTCAATGCTGGAGCTTTGTTATAAAATATTGATTAATCGAAATCGATAGGGTATTGATTTACATAGAAAACAAATAAAAAAAATTTTAATCCTAGACACCGTAGACTTGGTAGCTATTTACTAATTTAATAATATCCGGCTAAAGTGAAAATAATATTTGTAAATATTTATCTTCTAGAAAGCAATGTTAGTATCATTAACCGTATGTTTTTTGAATTTTCTGATAAAAGTTAGTTATTTTTAAATAAATCTGTGAATCCAGATACTCATTAAATCAAAACAAAATACAGGGTGGGTACTATTCTTAAAATTTATAAAAAATTCTGATTAAGTAAATAAAACCAAAAAAAAATCTTTCTAAAAAATGAGATTAATCTCTCCCCCACAATAGGAAAAACTATTTTACTAGATGACCCAATGGGTCAAAGGGGCGCCCAATTGTTTAACATATTGTACATAAAAGAACTTGATGGCCCTTTTTTGTCTTTAACTTTATGCACAAGGTTTGTTTAAAATGTATCTAAAGACTTTACCGTATTTATTGTTGATAACAATAATCACAATCATTATGATTATTTTATTTTCTTATACGTATTTTTTAAAAAAATGAAATAGGTGGACACCGTCCCCATACCTACTTGGACTGGACGGCGACGCTGTCGCTTTAAATGTCGGCGCCGGCGTTATCATTTTTAACTCCTTCATTTCATAAAGTCACACAACATTGCACTTGACTTCGTATAAAAAAAAGTAAACAAAAACAGTAATAGTAAACCACATTGTCTGTCACTATCTCGTTATGATCATTTTCATGGTAAGATTCACGTGTTCAGACGCGTGCGACGCCGCGAGAACGACGCGACGAACTGACATGGCATCGCGACGCCTCTCAACCACCAGCTCGACGCCATGGGATGCCCGAATTAGAATTTTCGAAAGTCGTGATTTTATGCAATGTTGCCGAAGTTGGGAGAAAGTTAGTGTACGCGATAAAGATGAGTACAAATTTGTGATTCGTGTACATATATTTTTTTAATCTTTATAAAAAAATGAAAACTAATTTACTTTTCGTTTCTCTCTTTAACAGTAGCGCACATCTTTTTTTAGACCATTTCCAAATGGGTGCTGATGATTAACATTTTTCATGTTCAATACGCAAAATGGTTTTTATCCAAATAGGCAAAAATAGGCTTTTCGTGAATAAATTTTATTTATCGATAATGCTAGATTCTATAAAGATTTCCATAATTTTATGTATAATAAAGAAAACCTACACGGTAAAAAAGTTTATCGCTTAAGAACTTGATTTTTATGGGGCGGGTACCGGAATGGCTTGTGCGATACTGGAAAAACATTTTGCATACATGTAGGGGAATATTAAATATGATGTGAAGTGGAAAAAGTTGTAAACATTTGAATTGGAAAAAAGTTTTCCCATTCAAGCCATTTTAATTGTATGGCGGGTACCGGAAGGGCCGGTCCGATCCTGCTCAAAATCAATATGGTTCTTCTTTGGACAAAACTAACTAAGTAAAGTGAAAACCGGAACTCGATCGATGATTTCGTTCAAAAATTACAGTGTTTACATACAGACATCCAGACGTCCGGACAGGATTTTTTTGCATTTTCGCACTTAGGGAGTTTGGAAACATCGAGAAAAGTGGATGTAAGAAATTTTTTTCGCCATCACGAAACTGATATTGAGGCTTTTGGGCCTCAATAATTCATTATAAATAGGAAAAAATTATAATTATTTGTTAAAAATAAAAAAATATATATAAAAATGGGGAACAACAAAAACTATTAAAAAAATAATTATAAACCGTCTAAAGAATAAAAATACCGTAAATCTATTAAAAATTGTGCGTTCTTATGTTATTTTTTATATGGGTTTCCGTTGGACAGTGTAATCAAAAAAAGTACAATTGTTTTTTTAAATCTAAAAATTCCAAAATATTTAAGGTACTCCATTCAAAAAATAATAACAATTTTCTTATAGTTTTTAATTGTTTTAAAAATACAGGACTTTCTATCCTTTTAGATCTAATTCATGCAAGACTGTCACCATGATTTTAACCTTTTATTGTTGTTCTGAACGTAGTATATAAATATATTGACAAAATATGTTTTACATTAACATAATAAGCAGTGACTTCTGTTAAGATTTCCATTCTGGAAAATATCAGCTACGTAGTAAATTCTTATACTATAAAATCAGCTGTCCATCAACCAGTACACGCATCAGTGAAATTTAATTTACCAGAAAATTTACATAAGATACCGACTTATGAATGATATACGTCAAGTTCATAATACATTTTGCATATTAGTAACAGATTTTTAAAGCATTTATACATTATATTACTTAAAAAAAGAGTAAAACGTATCATAAGGGATAAAACGATAAAATTTTCTCCACGACTATTTAATAATAAATTGATTATTACTGCATTTTTAGTTAAGGAATAAAATTCATGTTAAATTAGTCAATCACATCCTTTGATTTCTAGAATTAACGCCAATAGCAACAAATCACAAGGTGGCCATTTTATTTGAAATGTCAAATACACTAACGTCATAGTTTAATACTTTAAGTGTCAATTAAAGATTTGTGTTCAAAAACTATGATTTAGGTACGTAATTTCTTGTATAAGTCGCATAGTCGTAGAGAAAGTATAGTCTTCTACTTGCATAGAATGGCTATTATTCACTTAAATGATTCCAACACTCGCTCGCTGCACTCGAATAATAACCACCATTCTATGCTCGTACTATTTCCTATACATGGAAAACTATAACTTTTACAATTACTTAGTAATAATGTAAATAAATATACCAAAAAATATTTTCTTTAGATACAAAAATAGAAAAAAAAACTCTAAATTTTAATCACTTGGTATGTTTATTCAGCAAGTCCTGAGATTTTACACCGCTCCGTTGGACCTTGTCCAACAGCTAATTATATCCAAGCAATTTCATAATTTTTTTTACTAATGGCAGTGAAATATAAGTTAATATTAGAAAACGAAATGTTATATCATTGTTCGCAGCAAAAAAGTTTGTTTGAATAAATCAAAATTATGTCATTTTTTTAAACATTGTAAGACAGTATTTAATAATTTTAAAATGCAATTAAATATAATTGCAAAATATTATATGGTAAGAAGATAAATAATAAAAAGTAGAAAGGGATATTTTTACTTTCCGGTCCTTCAAAGGGAAAGCATAGTGAACGAGCAAAAAATATTCGAGAAATCGATGAAATATCCATTTTGAGGTCCCCCAAGAAGATTGAAACCATTTCCAGAGTAAGGTCTGTCTGTGTATATGTGTGTATGCTTCAACGATCACTGCCTAACCGTTGATTGAAATTTTAAGGACAAACAATACACTTTGGTGAAAAAAGTTTTAGAGCATAAAATTTCCGAATTTTCAATAGTTGCTTGCACCACTAGGGGGCGCACAAAAAATGTGCATGTAGGTTTTCAGTAGATTTTTTTTTAGGACAAAAAATACAATTTAGTGCAAACGTTTCTGTTGTAGAGCATAAAATTCCCTACAACTTTTGTATCACACTTTTTCCCGAATTAGTAATAGTTATATATCCTAATTGTAGGAGTGTGCTATATAATGTGCGCATGCGCCCGCTTATGTCATTATCGACACTAAAATATCAATTCGGTAGACGAATCCACCATTTAAAATTTGTTCCATAAATTAATGTAATGTTTAGTATTTTATAAGTAAAATAATCCTATTCTCTACAGTCGAGCCGGGAAAGTTCCGTGGTGAAACAGCCGATTTTTTTACTAATAGCTGAGATGTTTAATAATTGAGGTGTCTTCTGAATAATTGTAAATATATATTTTTTATTGTGTTAAAACTGGATAGTGAAAACGTCAGAGATACAGAAAAAAGTTTAAAAAAGCTACAAAGATTTAGGCCCTTCTCGACTTATATAGGGAAAACAAAAAATTATATTTTAAAGCATAGAATTTTGGAACTGTCTTTTTATTACAAAAATTGATAAGAAGGTAAAATTCAAATTCAGTGATATATCACACTTGGCATTTTAACGATGTTTTATCTAAAATAACTTACATCATCAGTGACAATAATTTTTAATTACGGTCCTGTCGTAGTTCTTTTGTGAAGTTTTAATTTTCTCAAAATGGAAATAACATTACCTAACAATTTCGATAAAAAAAGATACATTATCACTGAAATAAAAAAAATATATCAAAATAGTAGAAAATAATCGACCTGCGTCGTGATTAACAAATATTGATAGAAAATTTAAAGACAAAGTCAGTTGCAAAACTAATTTAAGTATAATTATTTTTTAATGGATTTGTACCTGGTAATAATTAAATTCATTGGTTGAATATTTAGTTATTTCCTAAATTAAAGTATTCATTATTCTAATTATTTTCACTTGTTTTGCATAAGATAAGATCCAGGTCCGTATTAATAGATTATTGATAATGACGATTAGTTGTCTTTCAAAACATCACTGAATTTGTCTTTAAATTCCCTATCAATATTTTTTAATTACGACGCAGGTCGATTATTTTTCGGCTTGTTTAATTTCTACTATTTTGATAATTTTTCTTTGTTTCACTGATAATGTAACTTTTTTATCGAAATTGTTAGGTAATGTTATATTTGTATTGAAAAAATAATTTAATACTTTTCACCTCTTTTAAATCTTTTTCAATACATTATAAGCCTGTTGTTAATCCCTTTTGTAAATCTTTTAAAGGCTTTAATAAATGTTGATATTTTTAAATCTTAGCTTTGTAAATAATATAACTTTGATGAAGTTATTGTAAAATGAAACATGTCACTAGTGTAAAAAAGAATGAAATAAAATATAGCCCAATCTTACTACTATCATGAAATTTTACTTGATCTGATTTTCAAATCTACAATACACTTTGACTGGTATATAATAATGATAACTCCTTATATCGATCGCCAAGGCTTGTGCGGGGGAGAGAAGGCTATGATTATTATTTGCTGTAATTCTAAAAGTCCATAATTGCTTTCTAAAAAATAATTTATTCGGCAAAATTCAAAGCGCTCCGGATATAATCTCCAATCAAATTCCGTTATAATTTTATAGCGATATTAATTCATACAAATATTTGTGAACATTATTTACACAGAGAGTAAAAAAAAGTTTTAATATTTAGAAAATTATCAATTAATTACATCCATGACATAATTACAGTATCATTATTATTAAAATTCACTACATATAGCAATGCATTCACATTGAGCACCATGCATGGTTAGTAAGTAACGCAGTCCGTATCCGCCATTATCATATTATGATCGTAAATAGAATAAATGTAATAATTAGATATGATTAGCAATCATGTCTGGACTAAAATAATGACTAAACGGTTCTATCACTATACTTTAAATCATAGTTAAAAAGGAAATAATACTTAAGATTAGTAAGAGATATTCAACCCACTGAAAAATAATTTTCTAAAAAAGATTGATGGATTTTTCATAACAATGATTTTTTTTTAATAGTTACTCGCCACTATCGAAACAAAAATGACATTTAAGTTAATATTTTTATTTTCATTTTCATGAATGTTAGTAAACATTTGATATTTGTAAGTTACATATTTGAATCAAAATCAAAAAGAGTGCTGTCATCAATTCATCAAAATTATACCAAAATTTGATTATTTACAAAATAATTTAGTTCATCAAAAGAAGTAGACATACTAAAAATTTTTAATATATCTTATTTACGTTTGATGATATCAAATACTCTATTTGATCCGCAGCAGTTCATAAAGTACAATTGCAAAAATAATTGCTTTTTTTTTAATTTAGTTCATAAATACACACTGTTTTGGAGTTGATACTCAACAACGTTCCTACCGCCACTATAGAGAATTCAATATGTTTGAGTGAGAAGATGTAGAAAATTCTGCATGCCAGAGCCGGTCTACAGGTACATCTGCTATCGAACCAGTCGGAGCTGAAGTACCTGAAGACCGGCTCTGATACGCTGAACTTCTACACTCTCACTCTAACACATTGAATTCCATATAAGGCCGGTAGGAGCAGTACTAGCTGGTAAAGTCTATTATTTCACTTAAATTGGTCTATTTATTACAACTAATAACTGTTCGAATCAATCAACATTCGGTAGATCATTGATAGGTGATAACAAAAAATGTTTTATTTTTTTCTTTCAAAAAGCTGTTCCGAGACTCGTCTAGTGGGGTCTGATGACGTCACGAGTGACCTTGAATGAGCCAAAAAATTACTAGAATGGACCTTGGCGATTTCACATTTTAATTTCCATTAGAAGTGGGCTAGAACTGTCATAGTTATTCTACTTCTATATGTCCCTATTTGGAACTTTTTCCCCATTTATTCCTATTATTTTGTATTGTTTAATATTTTTGACTTTTTTTAATTTTTGCCTATTTCCTTTATTTTTCCATTTTTTCAATACTTTTTCTTATTTTTTCCTATTTTTCTCAATTTTTTTTCCTTATTTTTCTCTGCTTTCCATATTTTATCCTGTTTTCCCTTTTTTATATATTTCCCCATTTTTCTCTAATTTCCATTTTTTTCCCATTCCCACAATTTTTGCTGTTTTTCATTATTTTTTTCTGTTTTCCCTACTTGTCCGCATTTGTCTCAATTATTATCTATTTATTCTATTTTTCTGCATTTATCTCCAACTTCTATATTTTATGTATCTTTTTCTAATTTTTTCCTAGTTTTCCTTATTTGTCCTTACTTTTCCATGTTTCATGTTTTTTCCTATTTTTTCATATTTTTCGCAAATTTTACTATTTCCCCTTATTTTCTATAGTTTTTGCTATTTTCCCCATTTTTTTCCTATTTTCCCCAATTTTCGCTATTATTCTCCTGTTTTTCATTATTGTTTCCTGTTTTTCCATATTTATCCCAATTATTTCATTATTCCAGTTTTTTCTTATGTTCTCCAATCAAGTCACAAGCCACTATAGCCCCAATTTTCAAATTTTAAGAATTAATTACAGCCACAGGATCGGTCTCAGAAGTGCTGGACCTGGTGCAATGTGTTATGGTAGGCCAAAATTATAAAATTAAAATATGAAAAAAAATCAATGGATGAGTCCATTGTAAGGGATAATAACTATGGGGTACATGAAAGGTAAGTAGAAATAAACCGAAGTGGGTTAGAAAAACACTTAAAATTAAAATTAAAAATTGGAAAGAATTTGTGACCGATGTCACAGCTATTAGCCCATTAGGGCGTTCAAAAAAACAGGAATAAGTAAAAAGGAAGGTTTCTGGTAGGAAAACTTCCAAAAAACAGGGAATCCACATGGTAAAGGGAAGCGAACATTTAAACGCTCCCTAAGAGAATTTTTAGAAGAGAATTTTTAGAAAACATAGACCATAGACATAGACCATATAAAAGAGTCGCAATATCTAAGTCAACAAAATCGTAGATAATGCCGGAAGTGACTTGACAATTGACAGGTATTGGTATAATAAAATTTTAAAATAAGTACGGGAAAAAGGAGGGGGAGGGTTGGGAAACTAATAAGGAAGTAGTTGTACGAAAACTAATACTAATAGTGACATTGTAAGATTAAATACTATCAAAAAGTTTAAAATATGATTTTAGTAAAGGTTCAAAAAAACAAATAAATTTTGAAAAAGGTTAAGACAAAAAAGAAAAATTGGTATTGAAATCCACGTTAACTTAAGGGAAATTGGGTATAGGTTACGGTGAGAAAGATAATTATAAATATTTTCAAAACAACATTTTTTTTAGCAAAATCCTAAAATATGTGTAAATTAATTGTATGTACATAAGTGGTAAATTTCAGATGATTCTAAAATGTCAAATTTGATTTGTGTGCGATTTGTAAAATGTCTACCTTCCTAGTTTTACGGAATTGGACCATTAAATGATAAATTTTCCATATTAATGATAAATAAAGAGCAATCATTGTTAAACTGAAAATTAAAATAAGGAGGAAAAAAGAATGCTATAGTTGCTCTTACTTTTAATTATTATAAAGGGTGAAAAATGTACATAATTTTAAAAAACACAAGCATTATTGTTGTATATCGATACAACCCTGTATATCTGAATAGACTACTTTATCTTTAGTAAATAATTAATTATGGTAATTCGTTTTTTAATGCGTTATCTGCATTATTAAGATAAACCTATTATAATTTATTAGATAAAATTAAAAATATTTTCTTTATAACAAATTATCGATTTTGCAACTGTTAATTTATAGAACTGCTCTTTTTGTATACTTATCTATTTACAAACCTTTCTGTAACAAGAATCCCTTAGCCAATACAAGTGTAGAATCAATCTCATGCAATAAGTTAGTTTTTGTTTGTCTATTTGCTCTATTTTTACTAAGTGCTCTATTAACTCTTTTAGCATATTTACATCCTTTCTTAGTACAATAGAATTTCTCTTTACTACCACCTGTATATCAATAAAAATTAAATTAAATATAATAATCTATTTATGTATGTGTAATTAAAAAAATTACAAATTCACATATATAATTCCTTATACATTTGTTTTGCTTTTTTTTATTAATCTCTAAAAATGTTTTATTATATTACAATTAAAATGTTCAGTTATAAACGATTTTCTTGCTTCCGCTGATTGCGAAATTTGAGATTTTCTCAGACCAATAAACAGTCGTCAACGTAACGGATAGTATAACCTAAATTTAAAAGTTTAATTTTAGCTTCGACTTGAAAACCGTGCAGAACTCATAGATTGCGTCAATGTTAGAAAAACCAACACAAAGTACACACAGCAGCACATGTTCATTATCGATAAAAAACAAACGATGATTTTCTCATTCATAACGTTTATTATTAGTACAAAAACGCACAAGACAAAAATCGTTATTCAAACATGTACACTCACCGTCAGGTGCGACAAATTCCTGTAGATGTTTCGGAAGTTCTTTGGCCTCCTTCAGTTCCTCACCGTCAATCACCAACACCGGAGGTTCATCTTCTTCTTTATTTTTATCGTTGCCCATTTCTTTTTCCATACTTTTGACTGTCTCTAATTTTCCTACTTTTTGTAGTTCTTTTACCTTGTGCATAAATTCATCTTCAATTTGTATTGGATGTATAATTTCTGTTTTCGCATCTTCTTGAGTTAAATCTTTTGAAGAAGTAACCTTGATAATTTTATGTTGTTTGCGTTCCTCCCGTTCGGCGAATTTATCCATATACTCCTCGTACATTTGTTGTCGAAAATATTCAGTCGGCATCATGGGCATCGAAATCGGCCTCTTTTTAGACACCGCGAAATCACCTTTACGAGAAAAATGATAATCATCGGCATGAAATTGTTTAGTATGTAACATTCTCTTTTCCTCTTCGACAGCCTCAAGTTGTCGTTGAATTTCTCTTTCTTTTTCTTGAATGTAAAACATTTGTTTTTCGAATAGATCGTGAGGAAGCGACGTACGTCTCGTAGGCGGCACTTGCTTAGTAAAATTGTGTCTTAAGTTATTTTCGGGAATATCTGGAACGGTGGTCAAGTTGCTTTCACTCATACTTTTGTTACGGGCTAAATTAAGCCATTCGGTCAAGTCTTTAGCGTTCAGTCGGGCACTGTCCATCACACGTGGAAGTGTTGGGGACGGTTCCTTTCCCACAAAATATAAATAATCCTTATCATCGTTTGCGGTTGTGGGTTCTTCTCTTATTATTGTCAAAAGTCTATTACAATGTTGCTGATTTGTAACTTCCGTTTCTTTTTTTACTTCTTCGTGATAGGATTTTCGGTTAATAAATTTTTCATGAAGGTCTATTAGTTTACTAGCCTCATCAGTAAGTTGTTTACTTTTCTCTAGTTGATCTTTTTGTTTTGGTGATAAACAGACTAAAACTTTTGGATCTTTTTCCGTAGGCATTCCAATCCACTCTTTAACTATTGGAATTATTTTTTCATTTGTTGATTTAATTTCTTTGATTATCTCATTATTTATACTTTTTTCTTCTATTATTGGTATCACAAATTCTTTTGGAACAACATTTTTTTCTTTCTGTTGAGTTTTTGTTGTATCATTTCTTTTAGTAACTTTTTCGTCTTTTTGGCTATCTATTACGATTTCTTTCTGTATTGGAATAACAACCACTTTTGGTTCAGCTTCAATTTTAACTGGGATCCTAACTTCTCGTTTTTTACCTATTTCCTGATTATTAACATTTTCTTTAATATCCTTTTCTATTATTATAGGAATAGTAACTTCGTGATTATCATTTGATTTCTGTTCATTCATCTTTTCAACTTCTTTATCCACACTAAAAGGAATAACAACATTTTGCTTCGGTTTATAGTCTGAATCTACTTTAATTGGTATTCTCCTCTCCATAATATTTATATATTCATCAGTTGTATCGTTCTTAACATTTTCAGGGGGAGAGTTTTCTTCTGGCAATCTAAAATTTTCTGTTTCTATCTTAGGTATTCTCTTTACGTAGCTAATCTCCTCTTGACGTTTTTTGGGAGGTAATTGGACTGAAAGGTTATAATAAACATTATTAGAGTTTGAATGTGCTAATTTAGGAACTAGTCTAGGTAACACAGTGCTAGGGAGGGATCTAGTATAGGATTCTATACATTTGGAAACGTCAGCAAGTTCTTCTAAAACATCTTTCCCAAAAGGCAACGACAGAAGGAAATTAAGGCAAATTTCCCGAAGTGTTGGTGCTTGGAAATATTTACCTTCTTCGAAATCTTCTTTCATTAATGCGATGACATCAGTAATTGAAGAAGTTGAGGGATTGTATTTAGCTGTACATAGAGAACTTCCTCTACTGGAACTTCTACTACTGGATGAAGATCGTGATGGCGGTGGAGGCGTTAAAACGTTTATATGCGTTTCTGGTTCATTAATTGTTTCCTTTGTATCATCAGGAGTAGGAGGAGGAGTTAACTGATTCAGCAGATCTATATTAACAATATTTTCGTTGTGATCAGTTATGTTTTTACTACTTTTAACAGAGAAACTGTATTGAGTTGAAGATATAGTTTTTTCACTTTCATTAGGTTTAGTATTACTTACAATTTCATCAGTCTTAATATTCACTAGTGTTTTTTCACTTAAGTCTTCGTTGCTACTATTATCAGATGCTAAAACATAACTACTACTACTATTACTTCCTAATTCATCTGCAGAATCTGTTTCTGAAGAAGTTAAGTAGACTATTTCGACATTAGAAACGGTTGCTTCTTCCCCAGTGATAAAAGAACTACAAATAGCTTCCGATTTTTCGGAAGTATCGATAATTTTGGTGTCCACCAAAACAGCTGGAGCTTGGTCTACTGGAGAAGCAAATTTAGGTAGAATCTTTTTTCTATCGCGATTTAATCTTTGCGGGACTTTTGGAGGATTGTTCGCAGATTCGTCTACTTCTGGAGTACCTTTGCGCAAAATACGAGATAAGCTAGTTTTAGGTTGTTCTCTATCACTATCACGATCACTTGATTCTCTAGATTCTTCACTGATGACGTCAAGGTATCTAGGATTTTGGTAAATCGGAAGAAAATACTGTTCCAATTCTGCTCGCTTCCTGGCTTTTCGTTGCTTAATGTTTTCAGGAGAATTTTTATCGCAAACTTGATTGACTGCTTCTTCTGGACCGTTTACTAGATTCAGACCGTCTAAAAAATCTCTTAAGGTCTTTTCTTCTTGAGGAGACATTGAATTGATTTGTTCACTGATACATCCTTCTAATGGAAGAGTTAAAGTACTAAGAGAGCCATGAATAGGAAGAGATGTATTTAAATCTGTCGCTTCTTCCCATTCAACTTCACTTTCGGAAGCTTCTGAAACTATTGCTTGAGATTCTTTTTCTTTATCTTCTGATTCGCTCACCTCAGAGACTTCTTGTATATTCAACATTTCATCGTCATCGAGGCTTCTACTTTTTACCGGTTTGGTTGTTTTCTTGCTAATATTTTTATTTTTAGATAGTTCAACTGGTGATTGCACAGTGTATTCTTCTGCAAGATCATTTTCGGTTTCTTTATTTGACGTCGTTTCTATGTTATCGCAATCATTAATGTCACGAGACTCGGTTATCTTGCGATTTTGATGTTTTCGTCGTTGCCTGCGTCGCTTTGACCTTGAACTGTTCTGATTATCGTTCATGTTATCTAATGTTATATTTTGTTGATCTTCGTCGTCTTGTCCCAGGTTACAGCTACATGTGCCTACATAGGTGAATTTCAAGTTCATAAACGGGATGTTTGGATTTGAGAGGTAAACACCGATAAGGAAGTGAGAAAGCAGTAATGTTGATATACACGAATGGTGTTTCTGGTTTAAATTGGTGATATTTTCGGCTTTATTTATCTTGTAAATGATGTACTCAGAGATTTAGATTATTTTGAAGTTGTTTTCTTACGTTACTATATAGGGTGATCTTAGTAATAAATTGAGGTTAAAATTAATTTAATATAAAAAACAAAATTAACAATGAGAGTTTTATAATTTATATGAATGTAGGAAATATTTGAAATTTGTAGAATGTTTGGAAGATTTTTGTACGTCAACAATATAACAATTAAAAGATATGGTTTATACCGGGTGATTTAGCAAAGTATTCGTAGCCATGTACCATTTTTATTTGAAGAACATTTCTTAATGAATTATTTACTTATATGTTGGCATTTGTTAATGTATTCTAGACTTTTAATATTATTTTTGGAAATAAAGATTTTATTTTAAATTGTATATTTTAGTATTCTTGATACACCATTGGTATCAATGAAAATATATTATTTTCAAGGTAAATTCGAATTAACATTATAATCATCTGTTTATGTACCATGTACCATAAATTTAACTAGCTTTAATATTAATATTAGGTTAATATACGAACTGAATCATTAATTTTATTATTCAAATTTTACTGTAAACTTTTCATAATTTCAATTTAAACTTGAACGATTGGGATATTAAAATATTTTAAATTACATATTATAAAAAATAAAAAGTACTAAAAAGAATGAAAAAAAAATACTGACCAAATCAGACCAAATCATTTTCAGTGGCGTCAAAATAAAATGCGAAAACAAATATATTTAATAAAAATTTCACTGTAAGCATATTTGCCATTGTTGCAAGATTTTGCATAAAGAATGCGTACACCGGGTGACAACGATGTTAGGGTACACTCAGTAACTTTGTTAATTTTAAAGGTATTGCATTGAAATTTGGGATAATTATATTAGATCTTATTATCGAAAATATCACTTCTGGAAGGAATGAAGCAACCACGATGACTTATTACCTAAAAAACAGCTCCGTGAAGTTAGCCCCCAAAGTGTAAATTTTTTTTTCGGAAATTTCCCGTTTGTTAGTGCTTCTTAGTGCTTTATCTATTTTCGTTAGTGCTTTTTCCGTTTTCTGCATATTAATAATTTTTTAATTTCAAGGTCAACCGTAGCAATCTACCAAAATGGAGGAAATTTGGTACTTTGATTTAGTGCTTTGAATAGTTTCGAAAGTGCTTGTCAATTTTTTTAGAAATTTTAGATTTTAACTTCCAACGTCATTTTCCTATTGACTCAATTTTGGTATCAGTTTTTAGTGCTTCAAAATGTTGCAATCATGATCCATTCCTATTCGAGATATTTAACTTTTAATTTTCAAAGTCAGCCCTCATATCACATGGGATTGACTTAAATCTAGAGTCGTTTCTTGACGCGTCATTAGTGCTTTAGACAGTTTTCTTAATGCTTGTTCAGATTCCTGATTATTTAGTATTTTTTGTTTCCAAATTTGCACCAAAATTCTTTTCAAATGTACCAAAAATATAGGGAGGCAGAGAAGTGCTACACAAAAAACATTTAGAAGTACGAAAAGAATCCAAAAATTAAAAAATATACAGGATGTTTCATTAAAAATAAAAAAGGTCAGTGACCACAGTAATATGACTCGCGACGCGTCAAGGAACAACTCTAGATTTAAGTCAATTCCATATTGATTTGAAGGCTGACCTTGAAAATTAAAAGTTAAATATCTCGAAAAGGAAAGAATCGCGATTGCAACTTTTTGAAGCACTAAATACTGATACCAAAAATTGAGTCAAGAGGAAAATGTTTTTTGGTCAACGTTGAAGTTCAAATCTAAAATATCTAAAAAAATAGACAAGCACTTTCGAAACTATTTGAAGCACTTACGAAGCACTAAATCAAAGTACCAAATTTCGTCTACGAAAATAGTTAAAGCAACTAAGAAGCACTAACAATCGGGAAATTTCCGGAAGAAAAATTGACACTTTGGGGGATAACTTCACGGAGCTACCAAATACATATAAAACTCTTAACCGTTTTTATGATCTATCTAGATTTTTTTAGGAACATAATCCAAAAAGTTAGAAAAATTAATAATTTTTTGCGATAAATTGAAATATTTTAATAATAACAATATTTTAATTGAGACTCAGAGTATAAAATTCGAAAAGGTTTTACTTATCAAAAAAAAAAGAAAATTATAATCTCGACAGGAAGCAACATTTACTTCAAAAAAATTTCAAATACAAAAACCCGCCAAACAATTCGCCAACCTTGAGCGATTCCAACAAAACAAAAATAATAGTTCTATATATAGACCTGATTTCATTAAAAATGAAATTCAAATTAAAATTGCGCGTTTTACCAGAAAAACCATTCGCGGAGAGGAGTTTCTATGGGTGCAAAGCGGGTTAGCGGTTTATACTTTTGTTATTAGCGCAGCGTACACTTTTATTTTTTTATCACTAGCTCACTTGGTCACAAGCCACTACAACACTCGGTAGATGTTAATAAAGTCGTACAATTTTGTATTTATGGTTTGTAGTTTAGGACGCCGGCGAGACTCGCGGAGTATTAGACGGATATCACTTGGAACGTGCAAATTGTCATTCAAAAGTATTTTTTAAAACATAGGCGTCACATCAGAGAAATTTGTTATGGTTATGTTTTTTATAAATTAACATTCGTAAATTATTTTTTAAGTTATGAGTTGACTTTCTCTTGTATTCACTTATCTCAATTATGTACAAATATCTAGTGTAAGGGTCGCAAATTAAACTTTTTACGAAAAAGGTATTAAAATAAAATTCCCATAATAAAAAAATTCATGTAGGGTATCAAAAATAATCAGTCCGGGTTGACATAATATCAAAAAATTTAATTGAAAAAAAATGTCAGATTGATAAGGAACCATAAATCTTTGTACTGTGCAATATGACAACAGGGTTTTACTTTTTGCAGCAGTCGACGATCGAGAAATCTCCTCCAACAATCACATTTAGATACCAGCGAACACGCAAGGATGCCATATTTCTGTAAGGCTAGTCTTAGAATAAACGCCGTTACTATTCTCGATAAACATGACACCACACCATAAAAATAATTTTCAGAATAACGTTTGTTCTTCTGCACAACAGATTTCCTATGTACAGCATAAAGATTTACAAGGTGTAGAAAGAGTGTTAGATAAATAACAAAGGTAGAGATTATAAACAGACACCAATGCAGAAGATGGAGAAGAGGATATAGATTTAAAAAAATTAATTTTTTTGTATTGATGTTTTTTTAATAAGACACATATTTATACAGGGTGTATTGTTTCAATAAATACTAAATGTACACACAATAATCATCAAGCATGAAGAAAGAATCGATTGGGTAACGAATTTGAAGAAGCAATGAATATCTGGATAAAAATATTAAGATCAAAAAAATCCAAATTTCTTGATGAGAATGAATTGAATGAAAATAATTAAATGTTCTAGTAGTGGAAAAAATAGTATATAAACCACGGTAGAGAAGATTTTTCTCAGCTTCGCAGTTTATTATCCCTCGTTGCGTATCTTTTTTCATAATTTAGTAATTTTTTTAACTTGAAACCTTCGTTTTTTAAACTGTGTATACCTGGTAAACTATCGCACCAGGCCCCCAGGGCCAGATAGATGTTCCTGTTTCGGATATAGCACGATGTACCTTAATACTTTGTTCTGAAACTTTTAAATAATTAATATATTATTCTAGTTGGCAGAGTCCCATAACTGGATACCATAGATTCACTCTTATTCTAGAGAAATAGATTGTAATTTCTTTTTATCATTAACGCTATCAAATTATTCAAAGCAGGTCGAAGAAAACTCATAAATGTAAAAGAACACAATATCATAAAAAATAGTGTATTGAAAATCCCAAAAAGAGGACCGATCTAGTAACTAATATTTCTAATAATAACAGTGGCTACTGCAAAACCAGATTTCAATAAAAAAATTTGGAGTAAACAAAATCAAATCTGCATACATAAATTTCAAGTCAACTCATTTCATATGCATAACTGCAACTTTCTATTTACATAAAAAATTAACACTTTAAGTCATTAAAACTCATTACGACATAACCACAACTCAATAAAACACACCTTTTAGAAGATAACGTTTATAACCGAAGGATGTTCAAGTAAAAACTGTTTGAAGCATCAGAATCATATATATTCCCTCTTATCATACATTATGACGTTAATATTTACCTAATATCTACAGCGACAGCAAATACGAAAGGTAAAATTAGGTAAATATTATGCATTTCCATGTCTGGTATATATTGATATCTTTGATTTTCATATGGGTACATAGTGGCTGTTGGGTCACACTATTTAAAAATTTACACAAATAAAATATTTATTGAGTACTTAATTTTTTTTAAATCAGCTGGTGTGACGCCTATGTACATACTTAAACGAAACGGAAGTAAGCCATACATTTACTCCTTAATATTATTAACATACGTCTTTGGTACTATTGTTTATTATTTTTTGATTGTCTTAATCTATTGTTGAAATGCACACAAGTCACAAAAATGCAACTACTCACCGTCTTCGGATAATATCGATGGACTGGATGGACTCAAAGTGCAATTGGTATAGGAAGATCGTTGTGACGCAAAAGCATTCTCCGATGAGTTTGTCCTTAAATCTAAAATAAATTTAACATTAATTTAAATAGCAATTTTCTTAAAATACTGTTTAATGATGTTAGGAAGTAAAACATTTAACTTGTTGACAATAATGTAAATAATTTAAAAAAAGTTGCTACTGAAAAATTGTCTTGATTGAAGTTAATTTTTTTTTAATTTTGCCATCACTCAATGTAATAGTATATTACGTAACAATAGTTGCAAGTAGACCATTACGCACGAAGTGAGAAAGTTTACGCACGAAGGCGAGTGAGTATGTACTTTTCATGAGTGCGTAATAAACTTACAACTCTAGTTACGTACCGTAATTTTTCTGCGCCGTTAAATAAAACTTGGTAGAAACTTACATTTTATTATTCGCGTAAAAAGTATTGCCTACATATAGGGGCAACATAATTTATCCAAATTAGATGTAAAAAGTATTGCCTACATTTAGGGGCAACATGCTTTTAATTCAAACTTTTTTTTTAATAAAAATACATTGCTTTCTGGCTTTTACGAATTACAATTATGTAAATAGATTAGATAACATAATACATAAATAATAATTAGAATAATGCATGAAATTTAAGTTGTCTTATCAAAACGCACATGTGCGTTATGAGATCTCATAATGTGCATGTTATTGTTAAATGTCACTTACAAGGAATGTTGACAGTGCGATTTTTGACGTTTACTGACATGGGCGTAGAAAAATAAATATATTCATAGTATTACCTTCCTTGGTTAGAGTTGGAGAGGATGAACTAGATGAAGATGGTTTCTTTGTAACTAAAAGATCACTAGGAGGTATTTTCGAAGTACCTGCAAGAAAAAAGAAAAAATGGTTAATTATTATTTGTAAAAAATATGTACTAATTTTTAATCAACTATTCATTATTATTTACAATGTAACCAAAGTTTTTTTTTTATAAAAATACAAAATTGGCAAAATCTACATTACGTTGAAATTTAGTTCCAGAAAATTTCTTCCAATTTTTCGTTATGAAGATTTTCTAATGAACTTTTTAGAAACTCTGTATGGAATCAGTATAGATAAATTAACAGCTTTTAATAACCCATCAAAAATATGAGTGAATGTTATACCAACCCACAATCACTGTTTAGATAGGAAAATTTTACTTTCTTGACAATGAACTATTTTATTTCAGTTTATATTGCATAACAGTGTTCTTAAAAAATATATATAACCCCCACCCCACATATTCAACCCAACCCAAATTTATAGAAATAAAAAATATTATTGCGGAACTCAATTTAAAAATTATGAGGGAATAAGTTTAAAATATCGGTGGATTTTGCTGAATTTTTAGTATGATATAGTCCATTTGATTTTGACCAAAAATTGATTGCGTACCAATCATCAAAAATGAACGGTTTTTGTGCTATAGGGGCTAACATTCACAATTTATTGCTCATAGTAGACCATTTATTTTTAAAGACGGCAACAATATTTTTAAATGGTTAATAGTTATAAGGGTGTAAAAAAATAAATTGCATTTTTATAAAATATAATTATTGAATATAAATTAGAATAAAGCATTTAAAAATATTGTTGCCCTCTTTACAAATAAATAGTCTATTTGAGTACAGTGTAATTTAACCCCTAAACCGTTCATTTTTGATGATTGGCACCCGATCAATTTTTGGTCAAAATCAAATGGACTATATCATACTAAAAATTCAGAAAAATCCACTGATATTTTGAAATTATTAAAACATTCCCTTATAATTTTTGAAGTAAGTCTGCAATTAATAATTTTTTATTTCTTTAAATAAGGACTGAGGTTAAATAGGGGAGTGGGGGTTATATATATTTTTTAAGAATACTGTTATGTAATATAAACTAGAATAAAATATTTCAAAATATTTTTCCCGTCTTCAAAAATAAATAGTCCATTATGGGCAATATGTGAATTTAAGCCTAGCAGAAAAACTGTTCAAATTTGGGGGTTGGCGCAATGTTAATATATGTTCAGAATTCCATGGACTACATCATATCAAAAATTAAAACAAATCCACTGAGACCCAATTTTCATAAGGATTTTGTGGGGTCCTTTGCTTGAATGATCTCTCTGGAATTTTGAATAATAAAATTAAGTGTTTATATTAGTTAATTCAACGCTTAAGAAATTGGTGATTTTAGTACATGTGTGAAATTATTATTTGGCATTGCCACTACCTTACTGTATGTGGCAATAATATTTTATACAAAATTCGCTTTGAAATTGGCTTGAAGAGAGTCCTGAATTTGGAAATCTACCTCCGACTGTTGGCTGTACCACGAATTTTTATTTAATTCTAATTTATTTAATGCTTTCGTGTTATTAAGTTATTTATCAAACTAATTTACTATCAAAAGGATCATAATATTTTTCACTCATCTATCACACGATTGCACTTCACTATAATTATTTCTAAAGGAGTAACAATCCTGGTTAGTAGGAAGAAGTATTACTTGAAATTTTGTTAATTTCAAGAAACTTAATTGGTACTAATAAAAATGTTGTTAGGTTTTATCTAAATATGCGAAAATATTTATTTATTTAAAATATACCTCTTGGCTGTAAGAGTTTTCTTGCAAATTATGACAAAATAAGTCATATCCTTTTAAGAAATACCTCACGACTTATAAAGACTATATTTATTTGCAATTTATGGTAAGCCTCAAGAAATTCCCGATTTGAATTACAAATATATTTTAATGAATAAAAATTACTATGGTAAATTACTATAGCAACGTTTACATACACAACAACATTTTAATATTAAATTTATATGTCAGAAAATGTATTTCACAATAAAATAAAAATTTCGTAAATAATAGTAAATATTTTAACTAGTTCTACTACTCAAAATAATTTTTTCTATAAATTAATAAAGTAGCTACGTTAGTTGGAAAAAATTAATTTGCCATGGGCGTACCGCAGACAACAGGAGTAGCATGTTGTCCCAAAAATTCAACACTGGTTAAATTTTCATTTTGTTTATTTATTTGACTTAAGAAGCATTTTTCCATAATATTGTTTGTTTTACTCCAAACAAAATAAATTTTTGCCAATTATTTTAACATTAACAAAATTAATTGAAAATGCAGAAAAAGCAAAAATTTATCGTTAAAATATTTACTATTCTTTATCCACCTGTAAACGTATTTCAAATGAATTTATAACCTGTTGGCCTTCGATCAAATGTAAATTTGTAAAATGCACATTGCATTCTTTCGAGATGTATATTTTATTATAAGTTTTGAACAAATCAAGCTTATATACAGTAAAATTGTGTAACTGGTTTACTATGACTCAATTAACAACATGTATTACCTGGATTGAGTGGGTAGAAAATTGTTTAGTATTTTATATGGCAGAATAGTCAACATGTATTGTAATTAGTAGTCGCAGAAATTAATTTGCAATCTAAATTACTACAAAATAATTTTGTTATTCCAGTTGTATACAAGTAATGTAATACATACATAATGAATCGTACAAATTATTTAATTGATTAAAAACAAAGAAAACAAAAAAACAACGAAATTGTGTGGAATTCTCTAGATTTGTCTGTAGTTTTTAAGCTTACTAAAGTTCTGTAAGTGTTTGGGAGTTTTCTATATTTTTTTTTGCTCATTTGCTCTTTTCTTTCGTTTTTTTTAACGAGGTATTTTGATTCTGTTCTTTTAGAGTTTTCCACAGTTATCTCTATTTTATTTTGTTATGAGTTTTATCGTTTTTTTCAAATTAATTTAAGTTTTTTCCAAGATTATTTATTCTAATGCTTTATTCACTTGTTTCTCTTAATTTTTTTTAAATAACTTTAATTTTCTCATATTTGTTCGGGTTGATTTAATTTCTTCCCATTTTTTTTAGTTTTATTACTTTTCTTAATTTCTCTCTACGATTTTGGAGTTTTTTAATTGTTTTCGAATTCAATATTATTATCGAAGTCATTTCAATTTTATTATTGTTACAATTATTAATTAAGTTTTAATCTTTATTCGCACACCATAATTAGAAATTTATACGTTGAAAAAATGTTTACTATATATGCTTTCTTACTACTAATTCTGCAATTTATTTAAAATAATTGCTAGTATCACATTCACAGAAATTAGCCACTAGAAAAGTCTTTGCCATTATTAAAAGTGAGAAGAAAATAAATATAAAAAGCAACAAAGTAACTAACCTAAGTCACTAATTCAGTGATTCGAAAATGGTACCGCAAAGTGAAGCAATCTCGATCACAAACTGTAACGAATCGAAATAATACAACAGTTTTTACAGTTTGAGTTGTGGCCAGCATAAAATTTTTTTGCAGAGGATTTTTTTACTGAAATCATTAAAAAATATTCCTTAAGTAATTATTTATTCAATGAATAATAAATCATACCACAATATTTTATAACTAGTTGTAAAGCGGAGATACAAATCAAAGGGCTATATGTTTCGGCCAAACAATAGTCATCATCAGGCCTATAATATAAAATTACAAAGGTTAAATAAGCAACAGAAACCAAAAATTATAATTACTTACAAATTGCAAAAGCTTCAAATAGCAAAGATTGGAGAATTAATTAAAGAATTTTTAAAATTATTAACAAATTAAAGTTAAATTATAAACACTCCATACTGGAGGGGTTGATGCAACGTAACATCAAAGTGCATCCTCGATGCACTTCAAATTAATAAAATATCAAACTTAAATTACTTATACCATGCGACAAATGACTGAAAGAAAAGAAGACGAAAAATCAAGGAAAAAAGGTACCAGACCACCAGTAGAACGTATGAAATTGGTAAGAGATCAGATATTGATAATGAAAAAGTAGAATTATAACCTATAAATGATGTAAAATGAAGCAATTGAAAAACATTAAAAAAGAATATTTAAAAAAAAATAATTTTGGGTATGATAAATTAAATGTTACTATTAAGAAAAATGCAATACTATGCCGGCATTTAATTTATTAAAATTTAAATAAAAACAGCAAATTATCCATACTCGAATGTGGTAAGATTATTCAACGAATAATAAAACTCCAAGTCATACCACTATTTATATGATGTTAAAATTTAACAATTCAATGGCAACATGTTTCGTCCAAACAATGGCCATCATCAGGCAGAAAGCGGTTAGTCAAGTACGACAAATTACAAGATATGGTATGAAATTCACATAGTGAAAAAAGAAAAATTTGTCGTACTTGACTAACCGCTTTCTGCCTGATGATGGCCATTGTTTGGCCGAAACATGTTGCCATTTAATTGTTAATATTTAACATCATATAAATAATTGTGGTATGACTTGGAGTTTTATTATTCGATTTTAAAATTTAAATGTTTTATCCTCCTCAATTTTGTTCTGGTCTGCCCCTTTCAGACGTGTGTCTTCTGTTTCTGTATATTTGTTATTTTGGCCTTTCTCTGTCTCACCTCTCCTAATTTATTTTCTGTCTTCCTAAAAATATTATACTTGCTTTTCTATTTCCGTCTGTCTCTGTCTCTTTGTTTTTTTCCTGCCTCGTCCTCTTTCTTCTTCTGGTATACTTTTGATATAAATGGATTTATTTTTAATTTTTAATTTTTCTTTTGTTAATAGTTCGTTAATACATTTCTTAATAACGTTTAATATTCCAATTTCCAATATCTCAATTAAACTTATTATTTTATTTTGATGACACTTCCAAAATTACAATTATCAAAAATTGACAGATTTAAATCTTTTTTTACTACTTGCACAAGAAATATGTCCCCTTTATAATAAATTTTCTTATAATATATGTATATATTAAAGAATTTGTACCTTAAACAGTTTGAAATTACACTCGATAACTGCACTCGCTAGAGAAACGATGTTTCAATATCAAATTGATTCACAGAAAAGAAGAGACTGCGCTTTTGTTGCTTAGCTAGTGTACTGATGACGACACGTGATTATAAAAGTGGGGATTGTTGCAACTGATGAGAAATATTTGAATTAATGAAATACCAGGGTAAAATTATTGTTGAAAAATTATTATTGAATGGTAGTATAAATTTTGATACACTGGAAATAAATTATTAAAAATAATTATTAACTATTAAAAAACATGTTGCAATATGAATATAAAATGATCAGAAACCTCAGTTTTTTAAGTTTAATTATTTTTAATTTAATTTTATTTATTTATTTGTATTAAAGAAATTTATTATGTAAAAAATATTTTGTTCTTTTTCATGTCACATTAAAATTTTACTACCTGAGACTACTTATGAGATGAATTTGGTTTATTGAATTTAATAAATGATTTATTATAGATTTTATGTTCCTAGCTTTATATAGACATATCAATTATTTTATACTAAAATCCTTATCCTTTTTACCTGACCTATATTTTTACTACTATTTCATTATCTATAAAATATAATTAACTATTTAAATATTGATTGTTATTTTACTATTACAAAATATTCATTTTATTACTTAAGTACAATTTTTCAACAATTAACTTTAAGTTATTTGAATTGTACTTATTAATTTTTATTATTATTGTTTTAATGTTGTACGTTGCCAAGATGTTAAAATGTATACAGTGTAAATCATTTTAAATTGTTTTCAGTTTTTAAATAATTCATAGTTATTTATTTTCATTGATAAATATATGGATTGTAGAAGCATTTGGGTGATTTTTAATTAAATTAGGGTAACGTATTTAATTCAACAATGGAAGCGACCCAGGTGGATGAGGAAGTCGAGGATGTGCTGATTAGTCGTGCGGCAAGTCATTTTGCATTCCAGGAAATAATTTAAAATGCATTTATAAACGGTCATTTTTTTTTCATTTTTATCTAATATAGATTCACAAACTTTAATATACATTGACATATTTAAAAGTATATAGTGTTTATCGTTGTCAATTCTGATATAATTTAGGTGTTAGTATAAATAATATAAAGTATAGATTTGTTTTATGTGCTATAAAGAGTTTAGTACTTATTATAGAATTAAATTATTTAATTCTTAATTTTAAATGTTTAAAATTATTACTTTGAACCAAGAAAAATATTTTATCTCAAAATTGCATTTAGTCATTTATGATTATTTTCTGTTTAAAAGTAAATATTAAAAAAAATCGAAAGTATTGTTAACAAAAACCCGTAAATTACCTTAGAATAACAATTTTTCTTTGAAACAAAACCGCACACAAACCGCAATTACATTGAAACTACACGACAAAAGAACCAAAAAGATTGACCGTCTCTTTAAACAGCCCACACGATGGCCTATTAAGTAACGACCGACGTTGTTAACATTAATGAAAAACAAATGAATGGAGCTAGCTGCTAGCTCGATGGCTTCCAGCTAGGTGCTAGTACGATTTTAGCGAAAGCCGATAGCGAACTATACTAGCGGATGAAAACAGATCAAAAGGATGTCCTCAGCCGTACCGCGTTTCCGGATCCGGGGACCATCATCAAAAGGAGTGTTTATTCAGTGGTGTACTTAATTTAATAGAAATTCAAATATTAGTAATAATCAATAATTTATAAGGATTGTTTCTGGTCAGATTTACAAATTTTTCTCAAAACTAAATTAAATGAATTGGAATGGGTATTAAATTTTATTCTATAGAAGCAACTTTTTTCCCGTGTGGGGGGGGGGTAACCAAACTTTTAGACAAATATATTTGTCCGTTTCTACATTTCATATATTTTATGTCTTCTTTTCGTGCTATTTTTGGTATCCTGGTGGGGGTGGGTAATTACCCACTTTACCATCCCAATATCTACGCCCTTATTAACTGATGTCACAGTTTATACCTAAGTGTAATATACTAAATATTTTTTTGGACACATTCTAGATTTCAGCAATATTGGAACAAAATTAGAATATTGTATTTTTGAAATCCTTTGAATATGCTTGATATTAATCAAATTTAAATTATTCAATATAAATTTGCTAAAAAAAATAAAAGATGGTAATTATCATAATCAATATGATACTCCTGAAAATCAAACTTCATACTTTTAATCTAATATTGTATTATACCGAGCGGCTCGTGTCGCAAACTTCTACGCTCCTGTGAAAAGTGTCACTTTTCGCACTACGATTTTTACATTCGTTATAGATTAAATAATAATTCAACATTTGTAAAATTAGGTGTTAGAGACTAATCATTTATTTTTGTGTTGAACTTTTTTTATTAATTTTTTTATTAAAATATTATTAATTTTTTGCTTTACATTTTTATTCATTCTCGCCCTAAATTTTAATTTTCTGTACAAGAGAAAAAAGTCTTAGATTTTAGCTCTGAGAGCTATTAATTTAAAAGAAAAATTGATTAGCGTTTCTAATCGATTCAGCTTTATAAAATTAAAAATCGAATTTTAAAAATATACAGTATGATTCCAAAAATACGTCATTTATTAAACAAGAAAGCTTTAATTTGTACATATACAGGGTGTTTCAAGTAAACTCGTCTGCGCAAAAATTAAAAGTACATCGTTGTTTTTGATTTTTTAAGCTTTTTTAACTACAGCAAAAAATTGTAAACATTCAAATATACAGGGTGTTGTTTTCAAGCTGACCGAATTTATAAATTTTTAATAGAGCCGGTCCTGAAATGTCTTTATCGTTAATACAGTAATCGAATTGTCAGGATAGAGTGAGTACATGTGCCAAATATAAACATATATACAGGGTGGTTTAAATGTTATGAAGCAAGAAAGAAACGGGCAAAATGAATAAAACTGTATATATTTTAAAATCGATATGGTTTCAACTAAAAATATGTGAAATAAAAATTTTAGCTTACCATTTAAAAGTTGCATTTTATATATACGTATCCTTATCACTTAAAGTATCTAAATACATTGGATAATTGAATATTTTTCGTAAATAAAATATTTAAATGAAAATCTTCTAGATTAGATTTGAAACACATTTTTTTAGATTAAATAAAACTTGATATGATATACCACAACTTGTTATATAAATAAAGTGGTTTAAATATTATACATTAAATTTGCCCTGAAGATGACTTTAGCAAGCCGAAACTAGTTGTTAAATATTTATTTGATCATAAGTAGTAATATTATACAGTTTTAGTTATATATTTTTTTTTGAACCGCCCATGTTTGATGCTTTGATGTGTGACCCAGTGGCCACTCCTCTAACTTTAGGTAATAATAAAACTGGGTGATTTTGCATAATCTATTGAAAATTAGAGTCATATATTATCATTACATAATCGTAAACAAATTCTATTGATTCTATTGATTTTTGAACGTATGTTGTCACAGTGTAGTAAAAACTTAATAATAAAAATAAAATAAGTCCGAGCCCATCATTGTTAAAATTAGAAATCAATTTAGACAATTGTGCAAGTTTTAATTGGATAATAGCTTCAATAATGATTTTTTTTCACTATAAATAAATTAATAAAAAAACTAATTATAATTTTATATTAAATCCCAAAGGTTATACATATCTCAAATGTGGTCCAAGTTTTAAGGAAATAACTCAATCATCAGGCCTATAGATATAAATGTTGCAAATTATATTATCAAACGAGACGATTGATTAAAAAACGAGCTACTTTCGTGTTTAAAATAAAAAAGATATAATTGTAAAAAATCTGGCAAATTTTATAAAAATAATCTTTTTATAAATATTTCTATAACAAATAATTTTTTTTTATTTTATTGCTACTAAAATTGCTCTTAACGTAATGGCAGTTCCTACCTACTCGATTACAACGCTCATAATAAATATTTTTGTACTAATACAATAATGAAAACTCATTGTTGTACTTTTAAAATAATACGGTCTGTGATACCGAAAGTAATACAGTTATTATAATACGCTTGAAGAAGAAAAAATTACTATTACGCTCCAGGCCTATTACTAACCATTAATGTCGCCATTTGGTTAAGAAACCCAAAACAGCTTACCACCAACATATTAAATTAACAACTGAAAAATTAGTTACACATTTAATATGAATGAATACCTACCCCCAGTAATTAATGTATACTGGTAATAATAAGTCATATAACGAAATACGAAAGACATTCATAACGGAAAAATAATAAAAGCAAGGGAATGAATGGAATCGCCAAGGAACAACAAATAAGGGGGAAGCAAGATTAAAAAACAAAATATACGAAGGATGGAAATATGCACTAATATTGCCAATTCATAAGAAAGGAGACGGCAGAATCTGCGAAAACTACAGAGGAATTGCCCTACTAGACATCGCGTAAAAGATACTAGCATTGTCAATAAAAAGAAAATTATAAGTGCACGCGGAAAAACAAACTACTGGGTGAGTACCCAGGAGGATAGGTTATTAAGAGGGACTACAGATCAGGTATTTGTATTGAAACAAATAATACTGAGGTGTTATGAATAATGAGATACCGATGTACATTCTTTTGGAATAGGGTAAAAGATAAAGGAAGAATCAATAAATTCCGGTAAAAGCAAATACATGGAAATAAAAATCTAAATCCAATTTCCAGATACATAGTCACAGTGGGATTAGTTACTGAGTTTGGGGAAGTTGAGAATTTTATGTACTTGTACATTACCAAAAGCAATAATTGTGCAAGCCTAAGAAAGCTACTTAAATGTAAAGATATTTTTCGGCAAAGGAAGGTAAGACCATGATAAGACCTACTCTGACTTATACATGTGAGATATGGGTAATGACCAACAACGATTAGAAACGTGGGAAAGAAAAATCTTTAGAAGAATTTTGGGAGTTACCGAATTAGGATGGAAGGGAAGAACAAACGCTGGAATATACCATCTATTTATTGACGCTCCAGTAAGTAACTTTGTAAAAACAAGAAGATTACAATGGCTAGGACACCTACAAAAAATGGAAGACAACAGAAAAGTAAAATCCATTGCATGAAAATCGCCGGAAGGAAAGAGAAAAAGGGGCAGACCAAAAAGAAGATGGGGAAAGGCAATGAAAGAGGACTTGAATGAAAAACAAATCCAGGATTGGAAACAAAAAGCTAAAAACAGAATAGAATGAAAAAAAACACAAAGTTTATATAAAGTGTGGTCCATATGTATGGAATAAATTGATTTTTAGCATTATTATGTAGTTTTGCGAAAAAAACCTGAAACAGGTCGATTTTTATTTTTAATTTTCTATAGTCTAAAAAAAATGTATACATGTAATTATATAGTCGGCATTTTTTTTAATGCAATACCTTGTATATTATGACATTTTTGTAATCCTAATAAAAAAATCTACTAATTTAGTAGGAAATTTTCTAAAAACGGTAAGCCTGTAAAATGTGTGTATATCGTTAATACAGCGCAGCAGAGGACCAGGGGCGAACCGTTCATGGCTACTACCGTGACACGGTCTAGTCTCGCGCACAGGCGCGTTTTCCAGCCTCTCGCCGATCCTTAATTTTACGGACGTAAATATTAATATTTTGTCCTCAAATTTTTTTGATGGTTTTTAAATAACAAAATCTCTCGATTTAAGTTAAAATAAAAAAAATAAGAATAATGTCGAACCTGCTTATTCATGACATGATTCTATCAGAAGGTAGAATTGGGCTAAACAAATCTGGGGCACTGAAAATTTCATATGAACGCATATTTCTACAAAATGGATCCATAAATGTCTGAATGCTGACCAGAAGCGTGCAAAGGTAGAAGCATCGTGTGCTCGATTAGAATGGATGAAACTTGGCTACATTTCTACGACCCAGAAGCAAAGCAGAAATCGATAAAGTGTTCTTCTCCAATGCCTAAGAAATTTGGTGTTCAAAGATCTGCTGGAAAAGCTATTGCTTCAGTTTTTTCTACCATAGAGTAATCATGATTTATTATGTGGAAAAGGAAAATGGTAGAACAATAACTGGGATTACCATTGGACGTTACTGACCACTCAACGAGAAAAATTAAGGAGAAAAGACGGAAAATTGTCCAAAGGTGTTGTGTTTTGTTATTGCATGACAATAACTCTGCACACAAATCGAATGTTGCCATGCAAACAATTAGTGATTTGGGCTTCGAATTACAGGAACACCCCGTTATTCGCCAGATCTGGCTCCATTTGACTATCTATCTATTTTCTCAACTGAAAAAAGTTTAAAAGGTAGTCAATTTCCTGAAAACTGAAAGGTAATAGAAGCTGTGGAGGCCTGGTTTACAGAGCAAGATAAACGTTTTTTGCGTTTCAGGTTCGGTGTAATAAATGTATTAAATTAAGAATAATAAAATATTTTGACTTTCAAATTTTGTTTGTTTTTATAGTAGGCTAAAAATATTTCAATACATTCTCTTAAAGTAATAGAGTGAATTTTTCTAAAATTTAAGTTGTACTTCTACCTTGAGGCTCCAAAAAACAAAATTAATATTAATTTAGAAGACGACTTGCGACCGTGATAGTGATACTGAACTTATTTATCACGATCTAAACTCAATAGATCAACTTACTATATTTCCTAACAGAATTAAAATATTTTCTGAAAAATGGTTTTTTCAAAATTTATATTTATTTTACTGTTGACCTTAAAACAAATTGTTTTAACCCTAAAACTATTTTTTATATACCAGATACAAATCCATAATTACCGAAAATTACAGGCAAAAAAAAATAATAGGGTTACGGCGATATCGTTTTGTTCAATGACACGCAAAACAATAAAGAGAAGATAATGTAAATAAACAATATGGTTAGTGGAAATACGGTAATTTGTTTTGAAATTACGGCTGTATGCATATCGGAAGTCGGCGTCAAGTTCGGATATGAAAAAAATTATTCCGACAAAGCGTGAAGAAAAAACTGTGTCACCGATTAACTGTATTGGAATAAACTTATACGGAGTTTTTTTTTTCTAGGTAAGTCTCAACTCACTAGCTGGCCATAAATCTGGTAAGCCAATAACACAATTACTTTTCTATAACTTTTTGATGTGATAACTTTCAAAGTTTAAATCGTTTATGTTATTTACTTACTTTTTCTGTTACTGCTAAATGGTTTGAACACTCTAGTCCACACGCGTTTTTTCTTCTTTTTTACTTTATCGAAGTTAGATTCACTCCTAGGGAGAGTTCCCAAGTCTTTTAAGCAATGTAACCAGGGTACTTTCATACCTTGAAGTTCCATTTAAATTGTAAAAGTGAACAAAACAAAAATATAATTCAACTGTAGGTGGATACGTTAATATGAAAATTTTATGAATACGAAATATATTAATTTTTGTAACCAGTTTTTCCAAAATTATAATAACAAAATAGTGACTTACTGTATTATCCCTCCGTACATTTGAAAAATAATACATTCTCCTTATTTGATGAACAAAATGATTTTAATGAAATGTTTAGTTAAATCTTATCATAAAGAAAAAACTAAAAACTAAATAAATTAAAATTTTTGTATTGTTCAAAATTCAATCACCCCAAACACGTCTAAAACTTTTGCGCCACAAGTCCGGCTCAACGTGAAAGTTTTTTAAACTAAGATTGCACTAACGACACAACGTCTAAACTAAACTGAATTGACAGAGGTGCGGAAGAAAGAAATGACGACGAAACCAACAAAACGGAAGACACGCTTATGAGCAATGGAAACTTCGAGGGTTATATGAGTCGAAAAATATGATGATGATAGCGATAGCGGAACAGATTGGTGTGTATAAGGGCACACCTCAATTTTAAATGGTAATATATATTTATATTTTTGTTGTGTTGACAGCAACGTAATATTGGGGCTATCTAAGGAGCAGTATGTTAATTTTGTATTTTTCTTGAAGTCAATTTATAACGTTATTCTTTTATTTGGAAGTGGTTCTTTTAAATCTTATCTAGAACCTAAGATATGCGTAATCATTCAGTCCATGATCAGTACTATCATTTAAATCATTTAAAAATCCGTCAATCCGGTCCATCAATACGTGCTTTATATGCTCATTATTGTGCAACAGAGTGAGAAAACAGTCAACAAAATATATTTTGTCACGGTTACCAGAAAGGCATTTTTATGGGGAAGTGTATGATCTACTCGTCCAAACAGTGAACAAAAATCTGTTTACTTGGACAAAATATGGAAAAGTCTATTAGTGACACAAAGCTGGTTGTCAGTTTTTGGCAGTTTTCTAATATAAACAATGACGAACTGATAGTTTTGCTTTGGCCATAAAAGGGTTGAAACAAATAGTCTTTCAGAAAGAAACTCAGAGATATATTTATTTTTGTCTATATTAATCTATTCACATCAACTGTAATTTTAAACCTTTTAAGAATGGTCATTTTTAGTTCCGATTAAAGAATCCAGAATAATCTGTTACTTTTTGTATATCATTGGGCTAAGACCCTTTTGAATTTCTTTTCAAGACATGGCGAGGTTCTTAAGAATTAATCAAACTAAAATATTCTATTAAAAACTCAGTCGATGTATCTACTAAAATTTCTAACATCAAGATCCCAAATAATTCTCATTTATTTTTACTAGACAGAATTAATCTATTCCCTAGCATACCTCCTCCTAGTTAGAAACCTGCTTTTAGACTTCTAGAAAAAGTCTTATGAAACGGCTCTGTTTTTCTTACTTTTTTCATTATTATTTACCCCACCGTTTACTCCGAGCCGAGCGCAGCGAGGTTCAGAGAAATTAAACCAATCAATTTGTACATGAAAAATTTTTTACGGCTGAATTGGGATAGGGAAAGCATTTTTTCCCCTACGTTTTTACTAATTTCTTTATATTTTCAACAATTTTTTCCCCTTCCCGTTCTCTTCTTTTCCCCTACTTTTTGATTAATTGATGTTTTAAAAAAATTCCAACTTAGTTTTTCTTTTCCTCGTTTTTTTTACGCCCATTTCGTTACGTTTCAAACTATTTTTCAACTTTTTACTCTTCCCCCTCTTTTTTTACCCTTCTTCGTTTATCGCTTTATTTAAGGGTAAGGAAGATGGCAAATGAAAGGTTGAATAATTTTTTGCATTAAATTATTGATATTTAATTTAATAATTGTAGAAAGTTTATTACTACTATAATTTTTTTTAAAAAGGAAAAATAAATGTTGCTTCGAACCTCGCTGCGCTCAACTCGGTGTGATAGGAGAACACTAAAAGTAAATGGTAGGGGAAATAATAATTTTAACGTTCCCCCGTCACTAACGTTCTCGGAAACAAAGAAATCAGTAAAAAAATAGGGGAATCTTTTCCCTACCATCCACTTCGAACCGAGCGTAGCGAGATTCGGAGCTATAAAATCAATCAAAAAGAGGGGGAAAATAAAGAAAAGCATACTTTGAATATGTGCTCAGGCGTGTTTCAAGTTTCTGCAACTTCCGGTTTTAAAACTGGAGAATTATAAGATGTATGATTTTTATTACTCTTGAGCAAAATTTATATTTTTGACGCCCTTCGTATACGGGTAAAAAAATTGGTAAAAAAATGTATTATCTGATTGTTGCATTTTAGGTTGTAGACCATTTCGAACTTTTTGTATAGAATTAACTTTTTTCATAAATCTAAAAATAAAAAAATTTCCTATATGGTTCCGACTTAATTGGACACACTGTATATTAATCAGGTAAAAATATCTGTTTATGTTCTGATATTATACACAATTTTGAGAAAAATAAGAATTATTTAAAATCAATTTTTTATGGACGTGCTAAAAACACTAACAAAGGTCATCTAAAACAGACCAGAGGAAGTTACTGAAAATATATAATTTTTGTGGGATAATGGTTTGAAACTCTGTGAACATAAAAAGGACACCAATATAACCAGATTTAACTCCAATTGTCTTGTATGGTTAAATCTAAGAATGTGCTGGAATTCACGATTGCCAATATTTTTAATATGTAACCAGTAAACGACATACAAGTTGATATAAAGAAAGATATAGAAGCTTAAAAAATGGTAATGTACATTTATATAGCAGATAAATTTGATATTTACCATTTATCGATGAATGTCCGTTGTTTTCTATAGAATTTTCGTTGTCTTTATCTGATTGAGAATCTACACGTTCAACAGTTTTCGATACAGAGTAGGTTGTAATACTTGATCCTAAAAGAAAAGAAATTAAAGTATTTGATTTATGAAAATCAAAAGAAAATGTATTAAAATAAATTGGATATAAAAATAATTTTTTTTTGACTATTTTCCAATTAATATTAAGTAATCCTGCCCTCTAGTCCAATTTTTTCTGGGCCGAACAGATGCTATTTAAAATATTTATCAGAAGAACACGTCTGTGCTACTGTGTTCAAATGTATCTAGAGGAAAAAGTTGATAGTCATATCAAATTTACTAAAAATAATTTTAAAAAAGTGCCACAGACGCGCTCATAAGAATTATATACATAATCGAGTGGTGAAAACCGCATCTTCCTATCATTAATATTAACGGAGCGCTCTTCCAAAAACCATTTCAATCAAGATAACATATGATATTGGAAGTATAAAAACTTACGTTTAACAGTTTCTTGAAGAGTTTCTTGATGGACTGTTCTATATTGTCTTCTTTTTGGTGATCCACCAGGGTCTCTGCAACAAAATTTAACAATTTAACTATAATTCCGTTAGTAAAATTTCCATTAAAATTCGTGAATTGTAAAACAATAATATTCATTATGATGTACTTTAAGCAGTTTTCTCTTTGAACTGATGTTCAAATTAATTTATTAAGATCACCTCAAATAAAATATTTGTTTTAGTGCCAGTTCCGTAACCGCAAAATGATGAAAGCGCAATAATAGATACTGTAGATTGTTTCAAATTTTTTAATAACAAATTTTGAGCGCAAGATTAAAAAATAAAATGACGAAAATTACCCTTGATTGATATTATGACGTTTCGTTGGCCACCATCAAATTATTTTTTTTTAAATACGGACCCCTCTTTTTTATTATAAAAATTGATAAACCGTTAAAATCCAACACTTGTCATTTTAATTACGGTCCTGTTATAGTTCTTTTGTAAATTCGTTTTGATTTCGTCAAAATGAATATAATAATAAGCATATTCTACGTGTTTTAATAGATTTCTTGATTATCTAAAATATAGATTTCATAACGCCACCCCTATATGTCGGTTAATAAATATCCGATTAATTTTAAATTTGTTAGAGATATATCTACAGCGTGACCCACTTAAATTGGAACTGTAAATTCTCTATTTCTACAAAGTTCTACTAAACCACAAAGTTTCATGGCCGAAAATCCATTTTTAAGGCATACCTTGATTTTTTTCAACGCTGAAATATTAAAATCGTATTAGTGATTTTTTTATTAAAGTAAGCATGAAAAAGAATTTGTAAAAAAATGTTTGTTATTAAAAAAGTTATAGCAAGTTCAAAATTTTAATTTGTATTATTTTTACGAAAATTTTAGACAAATTCTGAAAGCTGGCAACAATGCAGATAATTATTTTTGCCAACTTTCAGAATTTGTAATATATAATAAGGATTCAAAATTTCAGCTTGCTCTAATTTTTTTTAATAAAAATTTTTTTACGAAATTTTGGTGAAAGTTCTTTTGCATGCTTAAAAATCCATTCGCGTACTCAGTTTTTTTATTGCTTATCGATTTTGCTGTTCTGGGTTGAAAAAAAATATATGGTGTGACTTGAAAATCGAGTTTCAGTCGTGGATTAGTAGAATTTTCTATTCCCTACATCAATCAAAAAAATTATTGGAATCGATGTATAGGGTACAGGAGTGTTTGCAATTAAAATGGGTCACACTGTATAATATGTATGTTTGTTGTGAGAATCAGATTTCCTATCTATCGTATTAGTATGAGAATGCTAAAGAAAAATAACAAAATACAGGAAAAAATAGGCAAAAATAAAAAAATCAGGAAAAAAAATATCAAATTATAGTGTAAACTATCAAAATTTGGAAAAATATGAAAACGTAAAAAATAGGTAAAAATAGGAAAAAAACAGACAAAAATAGGAAAAAGCAAGGAAATATAGAAAAAATATGCAAAATGGGAAAAATTGGAAAAAATTAGTAAAATAGGTTAAAAAAGAGGATAAAATGGCTAAAAAAAGGAAAATAGGGAAATATGGGCAAAAATAAGAAAAATAGGAAAGACAGGAGAAAATAGGAAACAACAGAAAAAAATAAGAAATAATAGGGAAGAAATAGGAACAAATAGAGAAAAACGAGAAAACAGGTAAAAATAGTGAAAAACAAGATCACTAGCAAAAATAAACAAAAATAAGAAAAAATAGGGAAATTCAGGAAGGAAAAGGAAAATAATAGGAAACAAGAATAAAAAAGAAAAATAGGAAAAGGTAAAGAAAAATGGGAAAAAAATACTTGGGGTTATTTGGGATTTTTTTAAGTGGGCTTAATACGATTTTGCTATTTTCAGGATGGAAAAAAATCATGGTGTACCTTGAAAATGATTTTCAGTTATGAGAAAATGGGGAAAAAATAGGTACCGTAATAAGTTAGGGTTACTTGGAATTTTTTTCAATATACGATTTTGCTATTTTCAGTGTTGAAAAAAAATTATGGTATGACTTGAAAATGATTTTCAGTCATGAAAGAAATTTTGAATTTGGCCTCGTAATTGCCACCTACAAAACCAACCCATGAAATCCATTAATTTCTACTTAATTTTTCACTCACGAATAAATAAATCATTCAAACCATGAAATACTTGAGAGCATCTTCAAGCCATAAGGTCATATCTCATAACTACATGACTCATAAACGCAATTAAGCGCTAACTATTAGTTACAAATGTGTAACATTGTAAGTTCTTATGGTTGTGGTTTCGCCCTTCCACTGGAAATAATGGTTAGTCGATGTGATGGGTAACCAACACTATTACACCAGATAAATAATTACAACAACAGGGACGGCTTTGAAATTATGAATGTCTTAAATACTCTCAATTGTTATCTCATACAACGGCTTAAAATTCTAATTATACAGGCTGTTTCTTAAGGAATGGTCAATATTTTTATCATAGGTTCAGGACCTCCAAATATTAATATAAATAACTCTGTCAAATGTTATCTACTACAAAGATACAGGGTGTTAAAGTAAAAATTTATTTTTCGTCTTTTTACAATAATTTCTTTATTATTTAGCATATTGACTTAAAATTTGGTTAGGTTTTATTTATTAAGTCAGTAAATCAATTTTGAGATTAGACGAAGAAGGCACCACCTACACTCTACTGGATGCAATTTGTTAAATAAGAAAGAAATGATTGCAAAAAAAAACGAAAAATAAGTTTTAACTTCAACACCCTGTAGTTTAGTAGTAGATAATATTTGATCCAGAGTTATTTAGTAAAATATTAATATTTGGAGGTCCTGAACCTATGATTAAAATATTGACCATTCGTTATAAAACACCCTGTATATATATACTCGTTTCAAAATAAGTAACTGATTTTCATTAATCATGTTAAAGGGTTGCAGCTTTCTTAATAAGCATAAAAAGTCTCAAATTATTTGCCAAAATCTAATATGTGCAGAGCTTATTGTACTCATTCAAAAATACGATATAACAATTGAGATTGACTAAGAGTAAGAGGATTGAAAAAGAACTTATAAAATCTTATTCTTCATTATTTTTATACTATTTATTTATTTTATTTTACTAGCAAAATATTTTTTTCTATCAATGTTACTAATTGAAAAAAAAAAGACGAAAAACAATGTTAGAGGGCTTAAAAGGTTTTTTTAATAAATTGCCTAGAAATGCTTCTGGCTAAAAAAACTATGTTTTTCAAAATTTTTCTGAAATTTTGCCCTTTTTCACTGTTTTGCTCTATTTTCCCAATTTTTTCTTTTCCGCTCTTTTTCCCATTTTTCCTTATATTTCCCATTGTTTAATATTTTTCCAAAAGATTTTTATTTGTTACTATTTTTCAGACCACTTTCTATTTTTTCCCTATTTTTCAATATTTTTTCCTAAATTTTCTTATATTTCCCAATTTTTCCAAAATTGTCCTATTTTTTACCATGTTCTCCATTTTCTCAATTTTTTCCTATGTTTCAATATTTCTCACTACTTTTCCCAAGTTTTCCTATTTTTTCTATTTTGCCTTGTTTTCCAATTTTTTCTCTGTTTTTCCCTAGTTTTGGTTTTTTTTCCTGTTTTCCATTATTTCTCCTATTTTATTTATTTTAACATATACAGTATGTCCCCCTAAGTTGGAATCATATGGAAAACTTTTTTATTATTAATTTTAGGAAAAAAAGTTATTCTTTATAAAAAGTTCTGCATGGTCTAAAACCTAAAATACAGTCATCAAATATCAAATTTTTTGAGTGGTATACGAGGTCTGTCAAAAAATATGAGTTTTACTCAAGAGTAAAGGAACTTTAAATTTGACAATATCGAAAAATGTTACCAAAAAAAGTTGATTAGAATTAAAAATTACGTTTAAATATGCAAAATTATTAGAAAACATCGAAGAACTAAAAGGATATAATGTGTTTCGTAATCACAAGAGATAAATGTTAATTCAAACTAGAAATATTAGTAAAAAATAAAATAATCGGAAGTTTTAATTTAAATGGATGTACTTGCATATTTAAACGTAATTTTTAATTCTAATCAACTTTTTTTAGTAACATTTTCGATATTGTCAAATTTAAAGGTACTTTACTCTTGAGTAAATCTCATATTTTTTGACAGACCTCGTATACCACTGAAAAAATTTGATATTTAATGACCGTATTCTAGGTTTTAGACCATGCAGAACTTTTTATAAAGAATAACTATTTTTCCTAAAATTAATAATAAAAAAGTTTTCCATATGATTCCAAATTAGGGGGACATACTGTATATAATATTTATTTATTATTATTTTTCCCATTTTTCCTTCTTTTTCTCTATTTTCCTTCATTTTTCTCCGTTTTCTTAATTTTTTGATATTTTTTCACATTTTTTCCTACTTTCTCAATTTTTATCGATTTTCCCTATTTTACCCTATTTTTGTCTCTGGGTTCGGTATATTTAGCTCTACGTTGATTCTATATCAGCCAGTCAATCAGTCAGGACTTTACCGCTTATTTATAGATGTACATAAAAAACTATCAGTCTAGATTGTTTTGGTAATATACTTTTTAATATATAATCTTCCTTGGAACAATAATATATAATTTTCATTCGAGCAAGGACTTGTTTTATAAAGATCTTTGTGCGATGTATGAAAGGCTTGGTTTGGTATCTGAATACTGGTAATTACTATTTTACTATTCATGTGTTGTCGCCTCAGCATTCTTTCGTTTGACTCAGCCTTGTCCCCATTCTCATTAAAACATTTTTCATACATGAAGCACCTTCCTGGGGGTATAAAAAGAAAAGAAAAGAAAAAAGAAATTTCGATTCGAAGCCCGACCTGAATTGATCCATTACCAACCCACGTCCATAACTAACCTATTTGTGCCTCGCCTTCCTGTTTAAATACAGTCAAAACATTTCGACTCACTCCCGCACCTATCATTTCATGCAGAAATCCTATGGAACTGACATGACAATACACTTAAACGGTTTCTCTATCCAATGCGATTCCCATAAATATGTGGGCTATTTTAGTACGGTATATACGTGTGCAAAGGGCTACTTAATTAATTTTTTTCTTATAATTCTGCTCAGTGGTGTAGATTCAAGATGGAATCAGAATCCAAAATTTAAAACAAACTACTAATATTTAAAAATAAATCTAATTATTATATATCAAACATCCTGCATATTCTATAATAACTTTTATTTATTAATAAATGGGGTGTTGCGTTTTAAAAAATATATTAATAGTCTAGTCGAGAAGTGAGTTTACTGCGAAAAATAGTTAGAAGGGTAAGAAAAATATGAGCGATGGCTCATTCGATGCGTATTGCAATTCTGAGAAATGTACAATCGACCTACAAATACTAAATTCCTAATAACTTTTTTACGGAGTTACAAATTTTACTGTAGTTTTCACCAAAATATGGGGAAAAAATCTATTATTGTAGCTCCGAAGTACATTTTTTTAAATCAACTTATATTTTTTTTTCAATCTCTTTAATGTTTTTAGCTTTCCACAATTCCCTATAATATTTTAAAATATTTGGTAAAATAAAAAGAGAAAATCTAATAGTAGTTAAATTTTAAGAGTGAATTATGATATATGCATTTAATTGTTTGGTAAGTGCTGCCACCTGTTAGATGGACCTAAATCGTTACGTTTTTATCAAAATTGCATTTTAAGTCTCCATAGGTGGCCCATTGCTTCAATCAGAAAGTAGAGGGGCGATGCAACTAGAATTTAGTTTACAACGAAAAAACACCCTAAAAATGTTTCGCTTCTTGGAGTATTTTTATGAGTGCACTCAATAAGATGACGCTATAATTTTCTTTAAAATTTCTTTATATTGTTTATAAAGTTTTCTAAATTAAAAAAAAAATGAAAAACCGTAAATTTGTTTTTAATGTTTTTTTCTCATATACTATGGTATAGCTGTTTCTATATTAGAAATATGGATTAAATTATTGTGGGTGAGATTTTTTAACGTTATTTGTTTCTAAACAAATAGTTTACTTTCATATTTTTGAAAAAAAAATTACCATTCTATTGTTTAGGGTCAATGATGATTTTTAAATGAAATTTTTTTCTTAAAAAATTTTATTTATTTAAATATTCATTATATATTTGAACTAAGTTCAATATACATTCGTGACGCTTTTCACTAATACAGTAGCTTTCTCAAAGCAGTGAAGATATAATGAACAAATTTTTAATTTATACAGTTGGATGGTAAAAAATATACCTGCTTCACCCGGGATGCAATTCGGACCCTCCGATTAAAACTCTTCGACAAATAAAACCTATATTTCAAGCAATATGTTCAATATAAATACTCAAGACGCCATTATGCTTTAAAAATTACATAAATCAAATAAAATGATTGCTGAAATTGATTCTGTGTAAAAACAATAGAAAGAAAATAAAATCCGAATTACTCTTAAATTTGCTATTCTAAATTTGAATTGAAATATCTTTGAATTCCGGCAATTATGTATTTTTCAAAAATATACACAGTGTTATATTTAAAAATTAAAATTTCAAATCAAAAAGTGACGTATACTATTTATTATTGATGTGTTCATTTTGAAAATTTTATCTCAACCTATCTAAAAGTAAATTAAAATACAATCATTAGGAAATTTAATTTGTCTAGGCCATGTTCCATGAACTTACAAATGAAAAAATTATATTGGCAGTGACACACTCCCTTGAAGCACTCCTTTGTTGTGTACTGAAAATGAAATATCAGACCTCCTTGAACCATTTTAATTTAATAACCAGTTGTTTTTAAGGTTCTATAGTTATAATAACTAATATATGTAATTATGTTTGGAAAAAAATTTTTTTTTTTTTTTGTTTTATTCTTCATTTTTTTTGCAGTAATTGATTTTTTTATAATTTTTTTCCAAAAGTACTTAATGGGTTCAATTATTTCAAATTGTAATTTACTAGTAAATTTGGAGTAAAAGTTATACGCAAAATAAATTTATCAATAACTTTTTTAAAAATGTTTATAAAAGAAGGATTTTTTTTCTTTAAACTTTCCTAATTGAATGTGTTTCGTAGGTTTTAAGAATTATTAAAATTTAAAAAAAAAATAAAATTGAAAATAATCTACAATTACCTAATTTAATTTATTTGGGGTTCTACACGAGTAAAATTGACCTTGAATTTGTGTTTTTTTGCGTGTTCTATAATTTATTTTCCAAAGTACATTTATGCTTACTCATTTAATCCTAATTTTAAAATTTCTCCAGAATTTTTCAAAAACCCGTGGGCTTCAGCGTTTGTTAAATGCTTGGTGCTCTGGCCGCTGATCGATGAAATCAAATCGCCTTCTCGAATTCCCCGATGCGCCGCTTTACTGCCCGGGTTAACCTGCAACAAACAAAACACGGATGTATTGCGGGCTGCATAGCTGGTAGAAACATTTTATAGATATTTTATTTTCCACTAAAGCGCGCAAAAGTTTAAAAGTGCCAAATCGAAAATATTATACGAGATTTAAAAATACGTTTTAAATTTTAATTTTTGGTATTTGTTGAATAAAATTCTTAATGTAAACCTATTTTATACGTATAAGAAGAGAATTAAAAATATTTTTTTTTCATAATCATTTGTAATAGTATGTAAATAGGTAAAAGAGGAGTTAATTTGCTGTAAACATTATCAGCTTAATTATTATAAATGGGTGACCATTTTTAGATTTTTTTGTTTTCAGATAATGGATTTTTTTTATAAAATATACCAGTGACGAAAAAAATTATTAATTATTTTTTCGTATAGCCAATAATGGGAATTTTTTAATTTTTTTCTAAAACTTTTAACATCCTGTATCTCAGCAACTAAGCCCTTTAAGGGTAAATGTACCGATATCAAAATTCAACAATTAACAATTAACAAGAACTATCTAGGGTAAAAAGCGTTGTCGGCCGAATATAGCAACACCCTGTATAAATGAAATTTGAACCATTACAAAAATGAAAAACGGCCTATTTTAATTATTTAAAAACCTCTAATAATAATACGTTTTTTCATGTTTCAATAGTCGAATATAACATACAAATAAACTTTTGTAATAAAAAATGAGTGAATAAAAAAGTTTTTAAAATTTACCAAATAATATTCCCTCCGTCGTCCGTACGGCGAACAAAATTTCAACATTTTTGTTTTAAAAACGAACTTTTTAGTTTCTCGTTAATACTACACACTGGAAACTTTTCAAAAGGCACTATTCACTATGGAGTCACCAGACACAATACAAATCTCGTTCCATAGGTCACTGCGTATTTACAATTCTTCTTTCAACCACATGTGTGTTGTACGCGACTTCTTTTAATATTAACAGGGTGTCTAGAATGAGCGACTAGATACATTGGAGCAGTGGCATATTTATTACTCTTTGTGTTAAGAATTTTTAATACCTAAATCTAAATTTTTATAATTTTAAAAAAACATACCATTTTTTCATTGTTTTTGACACTAAATTTCCGTTTCAGCTTCTTGATATACGCAAACATTTTTTAAACCAGCTAGTCAGTTCCCATCAGTTATTTAATAACTAATTACAACTAAAATTAGAGTTGAATGTAAAGAGAACATATTTTAATTATTTTGTGTTCTACAGGAAATACTAATATACAAGGTGTGTCATTTAAAACTTACCAAACCAAATAGTAAAATACAATCTTTCAAAATTGGGTATGAACCAAAATACAAATAATTTATTTTTGTTATTTTACAATATAGTTGATTCATTCATTTAAAAGAAATAATTTATCACATATACAAATTCCGTGATATAACTTCAAGTGCTCAACTCATTGCTATTCATTAAAAATTCTTAACACTTGAGTTACAATACTACATAATGTAACAAAAAATCACCACTTGAATACGTAAGCGATCAGGAGAAATGATGTGTATAGCCACTTTGAAAAAACCTTTTAATGCATACTAATGGATTAACGTTATTTTTATTTATACCCCTTTTAAACAGACTAGCAAGAAGGTAAAACTAATTTAAATACTTAAAGTAATGTACTTTACAAAAAATTATGTAGGCAGACTTCAGTTTATTTCTATTTTCAATATACAGAGTGATTTTGAAAGTAAAAAATGATGTTTCAGACCAAATTTAGTTTTATGTATATTCACGAATTGAATTTTGGTGAGTCTTTCGTTTATTTAAAGAAATGATAGATCTTAAATTCGACATTACGATAAAAATAATCTTATACTATTGATACAGTTTTATGTAAATTATTTAATATTTAAGTGTTTAATGAAAAACACTGTTGCGAGATTCTGCCCCTCAGTGTAGATTGATTAATATTTAATTGTTTAAAATATTGTAGGAACGGATTTGCGTGATTCTCCCTTGGTACTCCTTAGAAGTTGAATTTGTTAAGCAATTTCCGTGATTCTGCCCTTAGTATAGGTTGAAGGATAGTTTGCATGATTCTAACCCTAATATCCTTGGTCTTCAAATAATGAATAATTATAATAAAAACAGAAGATTATCCATACACAAATGTGACAAATTATTCAATGAATCATAAAACTAAGTCATACCACAAAATGTAATCTTAGGTTGTAAACTACAAACAAAAACGGGGCTACATGTTTCGGCTAAATGGCCATCATCAGACCTATCTAATTTTGTAATTTGTATTATAGGCCTGATGATGACCATTGTTTAGCCGAAACATGTAGCCCCATTTTTGTTAGTCTTAAGATTAAATTTAATGGTATCCTAAAGTTTCATGATTCATTAAATAATTATAATGTTCTGATTAATTTAATAAAGTAAAATTAAAAAGAGAAAGTGAGATCTACGCACTTTTAAGTTATATTTGATTACGATCTGAATGAATATGATAATTAATTGCTCATATACGTCTTTTATTATTTTCAGGTGTCATCTCGGGTCTCATTTTTACAAAAGAAAAATAAATAAACGTGTAAAAAAATATATCTACTCACAGTTATTAAGTTGTTAAAATAAAATGCTTATATTTTCAATTTCTTAATTGGATTTATCAATTATCAGTGCTATTCCTACAATGGGATTCATCCGTCCGGGAAATGTGCGGCAAATTAACAAATTTGAATTAAAGTTTTCAATTTGACAGATAGGTGGCGTTTACGTACCCTTCTAATTACACTCTCCATATAACATATACATACACAGAGAATAATAACATCAATGATCCATAATATCCGGGTTATTAATATATAGCTCTGGTAATATTAAATTTTAAAAATAATAAAAAAAAAACTTAAACCGAACTCATTCTTTACCACCCTGGTTAATATTTACACTAACAACACATCTTGTAAACTGAATGAAGAAAAATCATTAAAAATATAATCGTCGTTTGCATTATGAAACTTGATATGTATTACAGTATGGCGCTATTTGATTCCGGTACATGAAGACGCCTTTTAAAAATATCGAATTACGTATAGGACGTGTATATTAAACAACGAAAACAGCTGTCACATTGTGGTAGACGAATAAAATTTTAAGTTAAGTTTCAAACAAACAAGTGTACTGTTTAAAAAAACACAATTTAAGGCAGAGTAAAAGATGGGAGTTTTTTATTTTAATTGATTAAAAAAAAAACTGTTGTGTCGCCCCAAAACTTTCCTGACGAGTATCCACCAATACTTTTTCAGATATTTAATGTTAATGATTCAAATTTTGATATTTTTTATTTTTAACAGGTGACATAATTTTGACTGTTCTGAATAGTGCTTTCAAATGACATATTGCAAGTCAATCCGTGACATATTATATCTGTCATTTTTTGATAGTGACACTTCCGTTTAATAGATGTCGTATAAAAACTAACGGGTTTTTCCGACGGGTAACCCAAAAGTATATAAAAAATTTCAATCGGATTAAACGTGTGGCCTCTATCGTGGAAGAATACACACAGACAGACAGACTTCCATCTGGGAATGGTCTTAATCATCTCAGGTGACCTCAAAATGGATATTTTCATCTTTATCTCGAAAATTTTTTTTAACTCGTTTACAATACTTTTTCTTCTCAGACGTGGGTCGAAAAAGTAAAATGTGTATTCAATTATTAAAGGAAAAAGAAACGTAAAAAAGAAAGTAAAACAATAATTATAAATATGTAGAATAGAAAAAATTAAATTATATCCAAAGTTTTAAATAAAAATGGAACGTTTATACTAGAATCTGTCAGATCAGGAAATTTCAGGTGTGGGTGCCTATATTATTATTTACGGGGTACATAAAATCATCATTTAAAAATATATTTTTTTGTATATGTATTATTGAGTATTATTTCGTTATGCACTTTACAAAATGTTAGGGGACACCTAGAACAAGCACACCGGCGGTTAAATTAAAATTATTTTTATGTTTAAAATAGTAACAAAAAAAAATTATAATACAAACAAATACCCCCTAATTTACTCAGCCGTGCGCTCATCAGAGTCTTAAAAGAGATTAAAATAAAGGCGGCATAGGTAAAATTCTTAAAATCATCACATCTTTTAACTACCGGCTCTTTAAAATCACCGATTTCGTTTGAACCGCCTATGCTGTAAAAATTGATTTATTATTCCGTGTAGATTGCGATTCTAGTATAGAAAACAAATCTTAATTCGATCATAAGTTCAGCAATTTTGAAAAAAAAAACACCTGATAAAAATCACTTTGTCAAATTTTGAAAAAAAGAATGACAGGAAGTTTTCGGGGCATAACATAATAATTTATAAAACAACACAAAACTCCCGTTACGAATTCAAAAATCTATTTATTCTTCATGGTGAAAGTTAATGTCTTTTAATTAGTGTTTGAAATTTTGTACGCAATTTCCGGTATGAAGGAGGCCATTTTTCACGGAATAATTTTTTTTTATTTATCGAAACGTTTCAAATGAACTATCAAACATTTCGATGAGATTAGTTCTCGAGATATTGCAAGTGGGAGTAAATTCACAAAACTTCTTTTGAGTGCTTTAAGTAACCCAGATTAGAAATACCAATGAATAACCCATTTTTGGGAGTGAATTGAAAATAAGTTTTGAAATTTTCACTTATAATCTCCCTAGAGCATGAAATATTGCCGGAAATTTTTTGACTACTTACATGAATTTTCTTTAAAAATTCATACATGAATTTTCTTTAAATGACGGTTTTTCATGGTAAAGGTAAATGTCATTTTACTATAAATGTCAAAAAAATTCCAGTGTGATTTCATGCTCCTTTACTTTAAGGAGGAGAAAAATTTCCGGAAATACAGGCTTTTAATTTGTCAAAAATGTTAGGTGTGAAATTTTCTGACGCAATTTCCAGGAGGCCAATTTTTTAAAAAATTACTAAATAATATTTTTGTTATTGAATATATTTTTTTTATTTTTATTGAATATTTTTTTTTTCAGTTTTATTGAATGTGCATATTGTTGGGGGGGGGGGAGGGCGGCAATTTACAATCAGACCCTAGGCACTGTTTCTTGTTCTGGTAGTGTTTTTTTATTCCTTGAGTGAGAAAATTTTTTATGACGTATGATACTCATAGTTTTTTGATGGAAAGTAGAAAAATCACGTAAAAAAGTCGTTAATATTAATGCTACGTATTTATATTATGAGCAAGTACTTATCAGAATAAATTTGTTTTTTTAGGTAAAAAGGCACTTTTTCGAACACAAAATGAACTTAATTTCATTCATATCTTATGAGTAGGGTTTCCGATCTCGATTCAATCTTATCGAGAATCGATCTTTTCTTACTCGATATTCAATTTTTTTTAAATTGAGATCGATCTAAGAATCGGAGAAAATAGTTACGATTAGAGATGAATTCTTTTGTGTAAGTATTTCTAAACTTGACTTAAATCTAATACGTGGTTATTGATTCCATATAAGAATTTACTCCCAAACCAGTCAAGTAACGAGTCAGTCAATACATACTTGATAAATAATAATGTTTGTATTATTAAAACAGGTTCAATCAAAACTCCTTATATTATAAAACCATCAAAATAAAAATTAAACAAAATTTGTTTGTTTTAATAAAAAGTAAATTCAAGTTTCACATTTTTTGGCTTGAATCGATTTTCATGAGATCGATTTCTTATCCATCCGATTTTTCCTAGATCTATCTTTGATTTTTACGATTCGAATCGATTTTAAGAATCGATCATTTTGACTAAGATCAGAAACCCTACTTTTAATTGTAATTATGTCAATGTATTAAACACATTGCGCGATATTTCGGAACATCGAATACACTGAGAAATAACTGAAAATATTTTTTGCATCATCTACCAGACGCATGTAATATTTACTAATAATTATATTGAGTGAAAAAATTTTTTGGCACTCTTTTACCTATTAATATAATGTGTGCATGTATTTAAATTCTATCCTAAAGAATGTGTAAATATTTTTGGAAAGTTAACAGTCTTTACCACACACAATAATTCGCAATTTTATTTATAAATAAAGCAATCAACAAAGTTATTCTTTAATTTATGACTATAGTTGAACGAAAATAGGAATGTACCAAGAGTAGGGGTAAAAGTTATTAAGTAGCTATTTATGTTACTAATATATATAATGCAGCATAGCTTTATTACTAAACGAGTATTCGAGCGAGGCTAATAAAGAGGAAAACTCCAATATAGTACGTGTAATGTTATTTTATCATGAAAACAGTTATAACGAAATATTTATTTTTATTTCCATTTTACGGTTAATAAAATTTTATTCAATAATATAATCCAATATGATAAATTGATGAATAAAGGATAAAAATTCATTTTAAAATTACATATATTCGTCAATTATTTATTTTTTCTGAAATTAAATATTTTAATTAAAATAATAACTTGTCTGTGGTACATTGCACAATAAATCCGAGTCCATAATTGGCTAATTCAGGCATAGTTTCACTGTTAATTGAAAATTTATAGGTAATATATAATATTAAATCGAGTTGTAATTATGATTTATATTCAATTGCAAGATTTATAATGTTAATAATTAATTATTGAACTAACTAACAAATGAATTAAAATGAAGGTTTATAAAAACAGTAGAAATAATATTTTAAGCTTGCAGTTTTAACATTTTACTTTATATTGCGTACAAAAAAAATTAAATATAGGTTACAATTATTTACCAAAAGATTATTTTGTATTGGCAGGTTTGTTTTATGTTACATCCCTTGAAAGATATTAAATATATTTTATTCTTTTTTACCCTTTATTTTGTATAATTTACATTCGATATAATTAAAAAAAAAATTGACAATTTCGTCACCCACAACAATATAGCAATTATAGGTTATAATTTATATAAAAAAACATGCGCAGAAGTATCTTAACAGCTCAAAATTTTTATACTCACCCTTGAAATCCTTAATGGTTGATTCTGATCAACTCCTCCATGCATGCGAAAACCCCACGGAGCACCACCTTCGAGCACAACTTCGCGCGCCGTCATAGCCTTCCCGATCTAGAGATATTCGTTACATTAGTAACGTTTTTTTGGAACCGTTACTTATTTCCAAATTTAACACACATTTTTACAATATCTAATAAATCTTTTTTTTTGATATATTATATTTACAAATTCAAATTTTTGTTTTTCTTTACGTATTGTCCAGTTAACACCACTATAGTTATTTGTTTTGGAACAGTTACTATAGTTATTTGTTTTGGAACAGTTACGGTCGTTTTCACCTTTAATCGAGACGGCAAGATCGGCGTTGGGACGCCGCCAACTAGATGAATCTTTCACGGTGAAGTCATAAATCGCGACGTTCTAATTGTTTGATTTTTCGTCGATGTGGCGCACCATGGCACGCTTGATTTCGCACGGACCGTCATCGATCAAAATAGACATTCTCGATGAATATATGTTGGGCTTAAAGGCATAATATTGAGATTGATTTGTACTTCCTGGTCGTTTGTGGTTTATGAGGTCAGTCAGACGGCAGCTGTAATAAAAAAGAATGAATTAGTTATGTAAAAATTTTATGATCAGACTGGGAATTTTTTTCACCCAGTAGAGTGGTTTTCCGACGAATGTTTGTGAAAATCAGCATGTAAAATATTAGTGTTACTAGAAAATACTGAATTTTAAAAGTTTCCTTTGATTCCTCTCCAAAATATATTTCTTTTATAACACTAATAAACTAACCGAATCTAGTCGAATTCCGTTCAAGAAGGATCCACCTCTAAAATATTTAAAAACTAAGTAAATTTGGTGGTTTCTTCAATTTATTTTTCGCTAATACTGACAATCATCAATATTTGTTTACTATCCCAGATTGAATAATGGTCATGGGCTTGCTTAGTGGATAAATTTCACTGAAAAGTTATCCAGAATTCCTAGAAACTTCCAACATGCTTTCGCAATAATCTCTGTCTTCATTTTAATTCTTCCCTCTCGGTGTCTCTCATACGAAACGATAAATATTGTCTTAACATTTTATTCCATATTTGAAAGTTGACTCAAAACGACTGTTACACAAAATCACGCGACGAATCTTCAGCCAATCACATTAAGTCAACAAATTATCACTGTTTTATTAACTCTCAGAGTGAGCAGTCGCATTGAATTTGCCTTTCAAAAAGTTATTCATTCAAAATGGAGTTATAACCCATTTTTTATCACTTCAAGGATTTTTCTAGTTAGTGACACTACCCGAAGCAAGTGGCCTTCGGACTATAAGCGGAAGTTGGCGCTCTAGGCAATCTGAAACGACGTATATTCTGAATTAAAAAGAATGATGGTTTTCCCAATTTAGTTCAAGATTTCTTGTTAAAATTCTAACCACACTTTCGCAAATGCATAACATTCACAAATCATCTCAAACCATTTGTACATAAAGTCAAAACGTAATCACCTAAACTCACATATCGTTGTATAAACAAAATTTTCAAAATGTTAACCGTTTAGCCATAGTGGCAGTTTTTCTCCTTAGGAAGGTCTCGTTAATCTAACCGGTTGACTGCCAAGCCATTTTTTTGGTCATAGTGGGTCTAGTAAAGTAGTATAGTCATATATCAATATGAAAGAAAATCAAAAATCGTTTGAAATATAACAGAGTGAAAAACACTGCCAATACCGTCAACGAAGATTTAGTATTCGGCGTCGAGACGCCGACACCCATAATTTCGACAGACAGTTTTGTTTTACTTTTTCAAAATCCAGTGTATTTTCAAAAATTTAACTACGGTCATCATCGCAAACGGCAATTTCTTCACGTCATTTGGCTTTTTTTTGTCTTTTCAAAGATAAATCAGAGTATTTTTTTTCACATTTTAATTTGCCAACTTTTTATAATCCGTGAGCCAGGGGTTAAATAATTTCGTCTGAAACAACTTATAAATTTCCAACTTTATCAATTAATTGTACCGGATTTCGCTATACCTTTTATGCCAAATGGCAACATCTTTCATCAGTAAAACTTCCCGGAACGCAACAGGAAAATGTTTATTAAATAAATATTTTTTGTTATACTATTTTTTAGGCTAGACCCTGTATGTGTAAGTGTTTGTTTATTACTTCAATCAATTCGCTAAATAGTAACGATTTCCCAAGAATTCGATCTAAATTAAAAGAATGTTTAAAAGTAAACACCATCTTCTCTTGTATAATATTTTCAGCGGTTTCTCTAGAACTTGTATATACGAAAATTAAAAGTTAAATTCTGATAAAAATGTTTGTTTAATTTGTTTACGGTTTGGTCTGGTTTTGTGTGCTCTTTTTATTAGTTAATAACGACGTTATATTTGTTTTATATGGGTTCCTAAATTAATTTATGTGAATATTTCACAACTATTTAAAATTTTATGTGTTTTATAAGTGAATACTAAATGATGCATAAATTCATTAGGTATGGTCGGTTTTTGGATTCAGAGATAAATAATTCAACAACAATTTTATATGTATGTATACATAATGTTTTAATAAAATAAAGTTAACTAAATTTCGTTTTAAAAAAATCACTTCGTTTTGATTATTTTAACACATTTTTAATATAATTGTCAACATCGATGACACTCCTGAACCTTTTGTTTTTATTATAGTAGATAAATTGTCAATTCTTACTACCAACATATAAAAATTGTTAAAAAATACTAAACATAAAAAATGTCCAAAGCGTTATTTTAGTAAACTAACATTTAAAATAGATACATTGAATTATAATAATATCAAGATCATTTGTCAATCAGATATTATTATTATCAGGTTTAAATACAGATCGATATTGTTGGATAATAAATAATAATAAGTAATATTTAAACACGCATGGAAAAAAACCGGTATATACTTTGACTGTAAGCGGTGCCGTCTTTTAACGGCCGTCAAAATACAGTGCCGCGTGTAATAGGGGAAATGTTTTCAAAGATAGCGGAAAAGCAGGCTTTTCACGTTGGAGCGGTCTCATTTGAAAGCGGTGGGCGAGACGGTACGAATCAGTTTAGCAACGTTTTTTTACGGTGGTATGTGTAGCGGCGAAGATTTTTATTGGAAGTTGGATGGCTCTTTTTATTTTAATTTTGTATTATAAAAGTTTTTATCGGTACCCCAAAGTCCACAAGATTTGTCGGCTTTGATGAAATTTTGAACCGGAGCGAGCAATTCGGTGTCAGGCAAAAATACTCTTTAAACTTGTATGCATTGTAACGCTCTTTGCGTCGTCAAGCAGTATTTTGTCGCCTTGGTCCAGGTTTTGGATTGCCTCGGGCGCCACCTTCCATTTATAGTGTGAAGGCCACTTGCACGGGCAGCTTCACTTCAATAAGAGGACGCTACGGAAGAAAAAATCAAAAGTGTTTGGTCTAAATCAAACATCCAGGAATTACACTTTGGTCAACATATACATATTGATATTTTCATGGTATTTTTTTATTGTTTGAAGTTAATATCATTTTGTTTCGACCATTTATCCTGAAAGCAATGCAAAAACACCAACAAAAACGTGCAGTTAATATCCAAGCATAATGGCAAATAAGTCTCACTTCACGTCTAAACCAAAACCGACATAATACAGTACCGAATTTTAATTCTAAGGATGAGTGCGCTACGTTAATTTTCGTTATGCTGAAACAATAATTACTCGAGGATTAATGGAGCAAATTTCAATTCCTTTTCACGGTTAAATAGAGAATAAAACACCCTTTCAAATGAGCTATCAGTCACCACCCCCTGCTATTTAAATTTTTCGAAAGGGTTGCTCCCCTCCTTACTGGGGATTCATACAAAAACGCATATTGTAGCAATCAAAGGTTGGCGTGTCTCGGCGATTTTCCTAACAAGAGTCCAGTACCGAGGGGGGTAATACTTATGATGGTCACTGTAAGCTTTTAAAACAGTCATAATATAATAAATTAACAAATTATTAAATATTGCAGTGTGTGTTTAATTACTATTAATTTTGTAAAGAGTTTTGGCTAAATCTAATAATCCAAGATTAGTGATAAAACAGTGTGTGTAAATGTCACATTTTATTTTCGTTATTTGGCGAACCCATTTTTTATTGGAGCAATGGTATTGATTAGTGTCTATTTTTACGAAAAAAAAATTCAATTTCTTAATATATTACTTATTTCGCAATATTCTAGTTGAAAAAGAAACCAAATATTTTGACATTTATTCCTATTTTTATGACTAATCAATAATTTCATATATTAGATTAAATTGGTCGTAAAGTAATAGTTACTATGAGCCTCTTGAGATATTTTCTAATTTCATTAAAGTGAAATCTCCAAGCTTACGAGATCCATCATGGTATTTTAATAGTTTTTAATTTAGTAATCATGACATAACAACTGTTTTATGATATGAATGACATCTATAGCGTTTCTCATGTCTATTAAAATTCGTATACGGTGTGATTCAAAATTCTTAAAAACACCGATGGCATTTCAAAGATGGTATCTTCCCACAATAACTAAAGGAACTAGACTGCAAGTGTGTATTAAAAATATTAGAAATACACATAAAAGTTATTAAAAAACGATATATTTGCAAAAAATCTACATCCACTGTTATTAAAATAAATATTTCAGTCATAAGCAAAAAAAATTGATATGCCCTATTACGGTGGATTTTTTTATAACTTACAATTAATAAACATAATAACCTTCTAAATGGAAATAATATATATCGTCATTGTGTATACAAAATATGTACCTATTCAATTTTAGGTTTTTAGATCTATTTACAAAAATAATATTTAAAGAAAATGTTATCATAATCAGTAAGAACTAATATTATTATCAGCAATATAACTGATTGTAATAAAATTTTAAATTGAGTAACATTCTGGGGCAAATTCCTTGTGCCAAATTATGCCCATCGAGGTAGGAAATATGTTCGCAAATGCACCCGTTTAAAAATACAGGGTGTTAATTTTTAAAAAATAAAATAGTTCATTATCAATAAATTTCAAACAGTGCGATCGATTATAATGAAACTTTAGGAGTATCAACAGGTTGGAAAACTACTTGTATTAACGTGAATAAATGATTTCCAGATTTTTCCAGAGTCGTACAGTAGAGGTCAATGACCGTTTTTTCATCCCTCAATTTCCCGTCACTGGTTAAAAGGATGAAATTTTTAAATTCTATCAATTTTCCTCAGTAAGGATGAAATAAATTAACCGGTTTCGAGAAAAACGTCATTTTCTTTATGAACGTTCATTTAGTTATTAAGTAAAAATGCGAACCAGTTTTATTTCTAATTAATAATACCCAAGGTGCCATTTTGTTTTGTTTTAACTAAATAACTAAATGAACATCCAAAATGGTTAATTTTAGTATAGTACAATGTTAACACTTTTTTACCAAGAAAAGTTGATAGAATTCAAAAACTTGAAAATTTCATTATTTCAACCAGTAAAAAATGGTCCTTAACCACTACTGCACACCTCTGGAAAAATCTGGATATTATCTAGTCACGTTAAAGTAAGTAGTTTACCTACCTGATAATCCTTCTACAGATTCATTACAATCGTTGGAAATTTATTGATAATAAACTATTTTATTTTATAAACTTTACCCCGTATTTTAGAAAGGGCGGATTTACGGACATAAGTTCACTACCTCAATGAGCATAATTTGGCATAAAGAATTTGCCCTAGAGCGTTGGCAGTCGAATTTAGGGACACCCTGTATATAAACACCTGCGTTTATTTTAGATTAAATTAAATAATATTGTTTACTAGATGTGCATTGAGTATTTGATCCTATATTCGTTTATATACATATATATTTAATTTTGAAGTTTAATTTACAGATTTTATGTCAAATAATAAATCATCGGATTTATATTTCTAAGTGCACATTTTTACTATAAACAACGAATATATGTCAACAATTTTTATGAATGACAGAAAATTTATCACAACAAAAAAATGTCAATAAAAGTAAGATTTATTAAATACAACTATTATTAAAATAAAAAAACAACAATGTTCAATCATTGTTCAATTTTTCACTAAAACGAAACTTCTATTGTTGTCGGACGAAAAAAATACACGAAATAATCGCATTATAATTTGTAGCTACCCAAAGTTAATTTATCTTATTGTTTTTATATTTCAGCACATATATCTAAACAAAAATTTATTTCAACAGAAATTTTTAATAGTGTTGAAAGATTTATACAAAACTGAAATTGTTAAATAATATAAACATATACAGGGTGACGCATTAGTTCAATATCTCCGTAATTACTGAAGATATCCATATGGAAAATTCTAGGGACGCTCACAAGGTTGGTGCACCATTTCGGGACTTCGGCCCATCGGGTACCGGAATGGCTAGTGCGATCCATACTTTTCACAAAATTTGAACTGAAAATGTTTTCCCACCCAAAACAGTTTAGTTTGTATGGCGATCCTGCTAAAATCCAATAGGGTTCTTCCCTGGAGAAAATTAGCTACTAAAGTGAAAACCGGAACTCGATCGGAGCTTTCGTTCGAAAGAAATAGTAATTACAGACCGGCAGATGTCCGGAGCGGATTTTTTATTACATTTTTGTACTTTTGGGGCTTAGAAACGGCAAGAAAAATGATAAAGGGTGAGGGTAAGAAAATTTACACTATAAAATTATTTACATACCTACAATGTGTTTTATATTATTAGGGCGAATCAAATTAACATGAATAACTGAATGAATAAAAATCCATTTTAATTTTTCTTCTTTTGGTGTCTCAATTTACAAAAAAAAAATAATAAGGTTTTTTCTTTTAGTGGTATCATCGTTTAATTCAACGTTTCGTTTTTGCATGGCCATTTTCAATTCATCCAGGCGATACGAAAAATATATGAAAATAATTTTAAAATTTGTTGTCGAACATTTTTGTAAACAATTTTGGCACAAAAATGAGTCGCCTTGTATATTTCATTTATAAAAAAATATAATTTATTCTTTATTTTATGTCATTATTATTTTTCCTTTGTCTTATTTGTAATTAATGAAAAATCCATAAACTTTGTATTTTCAATAAAACTTGGGTCATTTGTTAATTAACGACTTTATTTATAGTAATTTCAGTTTCATGTTTCAGTCTCATTATTCCATTTTGATGTTTTATTAAATTACCAACAATACAAACATAATAGATTGAAATAGAATTGACAGGTTATTTTTTCTTATTATAGCTCATATATTATTATCAATAATTCCATTTTAAAATTTATATAAATAAATAAATTCCAGAGGCAGATAAAGTTATTATGTTACATATTATAATTCTTAGAAGTTTCAATAAACTTGTTAATTAATGACTTATTTCAAATAACAATCTCGTTTTATGCGTAGGTCAGTAAATTTTATCAACAATAAAAATATAATTTTATATTCTTTAAATCGATATATACGGTTTGTCCCATTAAATTCTATCCATTGGCATTTCTTTAAACGTTTTGTGATGCCAATTCGAAAATAATAAAAGTTTGAAGCCCAAAATTTTATATAACTGATGTCATCATGCAGAACACATTTAAATTTTCAGGGATAAATCTTACTTACTGCTAAAGCTTTCCTGTGAATGCTGCAGTAACTGTTAGTAAAGTTTCTTTAAATTTTATAACTGTAAATCTATTTTTTAATGAATTAAACTTAATTTTTATCCTTATTATATGTGCCAAAAGTTGTATATACCTAAATAAGGAATATAACATATTCTTTAAATATGTATTAGAAACTAAATAATCATAAAATCGGAAAAAGATTAGTATTTAGCAAAACCGATTTTAGTTTTATTTAATTAACACCTTAATTTTTAAATAGCAAAATAGTTTATAAAATTTTTTATTGATCGGTTAACATAGCATATCCAACTTTTTTTAAATAACGTTTCGTCTTTGATGTGCCACTCTTTACTATTTTTTTTTTAAATACGGATCTGTACGTTTTATATCATTTTTGAAATCTGTATTTTTTTCACTATCCAACCGTGTAGAATACTTTATATCACTCAATTATTTCACAGTGCAAAATTTTTTAGTGTGAAGTTGTAGAGCATAAAATTCCTACAACAACTTTGATATCAAACTTTTTCCAGAATTCCCATGATTTTAGGAGATCCTAGTGGGAGGTTATTCATTTTATTTTTGACCTCAGATTTTTTTAGATTCTTCTAATATACACTTAAAATGGCCATCAGGAATGGCCAGAATTAATTCGATTGAATTTAAAGGGAATCCCCTGTCTGACGAATCGCATGGAAATCCATTGCATTCCTCTCTCTTGGAACCCCGCTGAGGGAGAGAATTTTAAAAATCCTGCCAAAGACCAGAATTTTAAATGCATAAATATGCTTCAAAGACGAAACGTTGTTTTAAAAAATTGTATACCCTCTGTTAAGCGGTATTTGTCCTTCAATAAAAAAGTTTAAAAAAGGTGTAAATTAAATAAAAGAAAATCGGTTTTTCCAAAATATCTCGGAAAACGGACTAAATATTTTAATTTAAAAAAAAACAATAAATGCGTCTTGAAAATACACATCTTTTTCTCCATTTAATCAACTTTGACTCTATATCGGTTAACGAAATCCCAATAGGGTTCAATTAAATTTACGCCACTCTGTATACCGAGTGGCTCAACAGGTAAGGCCAATGAACACATTTTTTTATAGTACTCAAATGTAAATTATAAGTAATTATTTTTTTGTATTATAAAAGATACAAAAGGTTAATCCTACTCCTAAAGGTAATCAACTAACTGATTATAATGAATACTAACTGATCAACAAAGATTACGCTTAAATATTTTTTTATCGCTTGAGGTATATAAATAAAATTAAATAGAGCCTTGATGTGTAAATTATTTTAGATGCAAAAAAGTGGCAAACAAATCAATATCATATTTATTATGAAAAATAATTAAGCAATGTTACAGAGGAGGCTTTAAAGCAAACTTCATTATTGTATGACGTGTTATCGGCCCTAATAATGGAACAGCTAGATTTTTCGTTTTGTATTGATAAAATAAATAAGAACGTAAAAAAATAAATGATGTATACCCTTAATTTTACATATCACAATTAAAACTTTTTTCCCTACCTGTAAATTTACTATTTAAATTTCCGATTAGTTCATGAATCAATTTAAAATTTTACACACACACACACACTACACATCGCATAATTTTATTATTATATCTCGTCTTTTGCGACTTTACTGTGTCGTCGTCGTTCTTTGGTTTTTCACTTAATTTCCTCGTTCTCTCTGCGACCTTTACAGTCGCGTGCGCGTTTTGCGATTGTTTCAAGGCACGATTCACTAGGATTTTGGTTATGGAAGACTTGGAGTTATACTGCGGCATAGGCAGACTTACGTCCTGCGTTCCAGTTTCAGGAAACCGGAAAAGTTTCAGTTTTAGGAGTTTTCCTATTCGAGATTCATTATCGTTTCTATTGAATGAATCATTAATTTCATAGAGAAGTTGTCAGGTGTTCGATTTAATTTTAAATGAATTTGAATATATTCGCTAATACGTGTATTTTTCGGATGTGAATTTGTATGTGAACTTAAGACATTATCTCGGACATATTTTTTTAACAGGAAATATTCCTATTCTACCAGCTTTTAAAAATAATGCAGAGATTTTTATCTGACATTTAACGTTCTGTAAATTTCCACATGCGTGCCTTAAAAATGTACTTTTACCACTTATATCATAAATAACTATTTTCACTATAAATATGACATGAGCTTATTCCACACTCGGCAACAAAGTGTTGGTAACATCGATATTTATGTTGCCAACATATACAGTTGTAGTTACTGTATCTGGATACATGTTGTCAGTAATGCTGTGCGACTACACCAAGTTCTGAATTATGAACGTGAAGATGGCAGCCAACGTTGTCAACTATATTGGAAGCTGTTATAGTACAGACACTTAAATTATTATAGTACATCAATTAGGCATCTCAATCAACTCTTTCTGGATTATAAATTATACTTCTTCTGCCCTTCATCGATAATAAATTCTTAAAAATCCTTAAAAATACTTTTAAATCCTTAAAAAATCCTTAAAACTCCCTAAAAACCCTTAAAAATACTGAAAAGAACTAAAAAATATTAAGAAATTTTTAAAGATTATAAAATAATTCTTAAAAAACATTAAAATTACTAAAAATAGTTTAAAATTCTTAAAAATCCCTAAAAATCCTTAAAGATCCTTGAAAATCCTTAAAAAATCCCAAAAATACTTAAAAATCATTAATAATCCTTTAAAATCCTTAAAATCCTAATCCTTAAAAATCATTAAAAAATTTTAAAAATCCCTTAAATTCTGAAAAAAAAAATTAAAAATCGTTAAAAATCTTATGAAAATCATAGAAATTCTTAATAATACTTTAAAATCCTCAAAATATCCTTAAAAAATTCTGAAAATATCCTTAAAGAAACCTAAAAACCCGTAAAGAAAATTACTTAAAAATCTTAAAAACTTCTCAAAGAACCTAAAACAATCCTTAAGAAAACGTTAAAATCGGTAATAATAGTTGATTCTTAATAATCCCTAAAAATCCTTAAAGATCGTTAAAAATGTTTAAAAATCCCTTAAAATTCTGAAAAAAAATTAAAAATCGTTAGAAATCTTAAAAAATCTAAGAAATTCTTAAAAATTCTTTAAAATCCTTAAAAAATCCTGAAAAAATCCTTAAAAACCCTAAAACCCGTATAAAATATTTAAGAAATTCTTAAAGATCCTAAGACAATCCTTAAAAAACATTAAAATCGCTAAAAATATAGTTTAAAATTCTTAATATAGTTTAAAATTCTTAAAAATCCCTAAAAAACCTTATAAGTCCTTGAAAATTCTTAAAGTCCCAAAAATGCTTAAATGTTTTTTTCAAGTCAATATTTTCCATTTTTTTTAATCCACTTTATAAACTCATCTCCTTTATAGATTTTTCCAGATTTTATTTTTGTTATTTTTAAAAGATACTCCAAACCTTATCTTCTGCTATCCCTCTCCGAATTTCGGTAAGTAATGTTTATTATATACGCCAAACAATTCACTGGTTAGAATTTTTTAATTTCCATTTTTTTCTATTTTTTAGTTTATTCAATTTTAACCCAGTTAAATGATTATTTTAATTTCAAAAATTATCAATTTTTTCTAAATAAAATAATTTTTAAATTAATTTTGAAAGCAATGCCAGTCCGCTATTGATCTTTTATAAAAATGTTGAAAGAAATGCCAGTCCGCTACTGATCTTTTATAAAAATGTTGAAAGCAAAACCAGTCTACTGAGATCAATGCATTATTCACAGGAATTTGACAAAAAAATCCAGTTTTAGTTAAACAATTATTCCATTTTTGAAATAAAAAAATATAACAATTTTGATGGGATGATCTTAAAGAATTAATTGATCGTCTGAATTATTTTTCATTTTCAAACTTATTTCCCTTCATTTTCTGGATTTAATTTCCTATTCTGTTAATTTGGATAGATCTGAGTCCAAAATTTAAAAGAATTTTCTATTTTTGTATTATTAATTATTTCCAAACCAACATAATTATTTTTATCAACAGTCCGCTACTGATCTTTTATACCATTCCAACTCAATTATTTCATAAATAAAGAGGATAATATCTATTATCGATATGCTTAGGGCCAAAAAAACACGATATCCACTTCCTTTCCTTTTACTCTGCTGGCGGCATGAAAAAGGTAGAAACGACGTGATGGTTGTTTTACTGTTAAATCGCCTGTGCTAAAGTATTTTCGTAACACGAAAAGTTTTTTTACACTGCTGAATTTTATTTAATTAAAAGAAGGGATCCGGTCTAAATTAATGAGATAAATTAACATTTAGGTTATTTTGAAGATTTCAAGAATCTCATAAAACCGAGAAACTGCAAACAAAAATCTTTCATGGGGAAAGTAAAGAGAAAATTCGTTGTTTACATTAAGAAAATGAAAATCAGGTAAGAAATTTAGGAATAATTTTGTTGAACTCGTTATTTTATTTATCTTTCATTTTCTTTGTTGAGGGTTAAACAGTTCGTTCTTTATTATCCATTGTTAAAAAATATCTTGACTGATAATTATTCTAAAAATTAATTTACTACATAACTATTTATTTATATATTACCATAGTTGTGGGAGATATTAGAGATATTTTAAGCCCTTTAATTATTCGCTTTTCTTTCGTTATCGTTATTGTGAGCATGCGCAACGGAAGTTTGCCATTCCTTTTACTTTAATAACGATAACAGATTTCGTTACTTACGGAAAATTAAAGATAGGGAGTGGTTATGTCTATCTACGGAGTATTTGTTATATTTTTTCTTTATATCGTAATAATATTATTCAATGTTCAAATATCATGTTTAATTTTTGTGCAATGTCGTGATTGTAAAATTTAAATTGAGTATCTGACAACGCGCAAAAGTGATATTAGATTCTTGAGAAAAACATAACCTAACTACTGTTAGGGTTCTGTCTGATTTGACGTTGGTCTGCTAAAACATATTTTAATTGTGTATACTTTGTGGATACTTTTTAGGTTAGGTTAAATTTTGGTCGTGGGCTCTGGTACTATAAAAAAAAAACCAAATTTGTTTAAATTTTCTTACAAATCTTTGGTACCATTTGGTCGAAAATCTTAAAATTTATTAAAAAAATATTGTAATGTTACTTACACAATCTCAATTTTGGGTTGAGTTCTGTCAAAAGGTAGAAAATAACAAATTAATTTTACAAATCTTAAAATTACTAAAAAAAAATTTTATGATCTTCCGGTAGCTTTCTTTCTTCACTTTTTATGTTTTCTTCCTGCTGCTTAACTGTCTTTGATGCAAGCCTAATTATGTTTGACATTCTGATTTTATTTATTTTTCCAGACAACTCCAAATTTAATATCTAAAATTCAATTATATTGTGTTTAATTCAGTCTAATCAATTATAAAATACCTTTCAAAATAATATTCTCCTATTAATATTAAAAAAAAATTCTTCTTCAAACTAATTTTTTAGTTGTTGCTATTAATCTGTTATTTTTTTTTAATTCAAAAATTTTTATCCTTTTCCCACCAGATTTTTTTGATATCGCAACCCTTAATTTATTTTTATTAACACTATATTCCCTGCTTAACTATCTGACTTCGATTACTTCATATATTATGATTCCAAAATTTCAATTTTATTGTATCATATTTCATTATTTAACAAATTTTAAGAATCTTTCAATTTTTTTTTTAATTTATTGCCAATTTCTGTATAATACCTTCCTTTCCTTTTCTCTAATTTCTAGCCCAATTCATATCCTGAATCAGGAAAATGATGAGATGGAAATTAAAGTTCCTATGATTAATATATTTAAAAATATAATATAAGTATGTTATTAAAATATATTCTTTTTAAACATCCTTAATTATTATTAAATCCTAAACAAGTATCGCTTATCTCTTATTATCTGTTATATTTTATTTAATTGACAAAAAGAAGCTAATATGAACATAGTGTTTACTCACTAATGTAAGGGTCTCTTACTAAAATACTCGATTCATGAACTAAGCTTTATTTCAATAATATTCAACATGTGTGCCAAGTCAGGCAGATTCTCTCTGAGTGTCTCCCCAGTCTCTACCTGCTTCCCTCTTGCCTCTTCGAGAGTGTCTTATATAAACATTCAATATCTATAACGATTTATGATACTATTAAGTGGCCCGGTCCAACGGCCCTTGGCTTATCATAATAATTCCTTACACTAACATTTTGTATATCTACTAAAAAAGTTTATATTTAATTTGTTTATTTTGTATATTTTTATTATTAATATTAATTAATTGTACCATAAATTTAATCTGTTTTTTATCTTGTTACTTAAATGGCTTTGGCGGAAAGCAATTACCCAGACTTTAAAATTTAATCTTAAAAATGACAATAATTAAAAAGCTTAATTAAAGATAAACTGTTATCTAAATATTTGATATTTTTCTCTTTGATATTTTCACATGCAAGCACCATCTAGGTACTAAATAGGTTCGTTCCAACCAACATCAGAAACAGTTTCTTACACTAATGATTTTGCGCAATAACTTAAACGCGTTCCAACCACACTAACTAACGATTAGTAAACGATCAGTTTTTTGTTCCATCCATGATTCCAAACGGTTTTAAAACTATCAGAACGGTTTGATGACTTTGTTCCAGTCATTTATCTGACGCATGCGTATTGCTGTCTATTTTATTGTTTTGATATACTGATAATAATTATTGCAATAACATAACATATAACCTAAAACTATCGAATGCGAATTATGTTTGTTTTTGAATATTTAAAAAAAAAGCTAGTTTAACTCTCATTTTTAATCAAAAATGAGAATAGTGAGGTGAGTGACATATCGTCCAATAACGATAATTTAGGATTGCTTCATTTTTCTTTTTTAACATATAAATACAAATTTAAAACAATGATTTTAATCACAATCTCTCCTCCTCACCTGGCCAGCTCTATCAGCTGATTACAGATTGCGCATGTACAATATACAGACTGTAAGTTATCAATTGTTTGTTGTTCCAACCCTTGATCAGAATGATTATTAATCGTATTATTTGACAGACATGCGCGTTAAAAACAATTTGTAAATTGTTGGAAATCGGTTTGTGAATTGAGGTTGGAACGAACCTAATAACATTATTTCATATCTAGAAGCTTTTATTTCAGTGAACCAAAAAATGAAACCAGAAACAAATATTAAATATAAAAACCAATAAACTATGAAAGTAATAAATCAAAACGTATAGATTTTGTTTAACTAAAACTATGCACGTTTAAAATTATCGCTTTAAAAACCGATAAAATACAAATTGATTTCAAGTCGTACACCCGTAAATCTGTATTTATTATTTCAGGGCTATTTATATTTCTAACAAAGAATCTCTTGCAATATATGTGTGCATGCTATCATTTCTATTCGCAGATGGTCTAGGTCTACCTTTTTACTGTAGTCGGCACATGTTTTCTGCTATACTATGTGCCAGAAAATATTGTCACACATAAAAAAAAGAAAGACGAGAATGTAGAGCATTAATTTATTATTAAGACTTTATTCAATTTATTTTGAAAATTATAAATGAAACAATTTTAATAATAATTGTTCAAAATTATCCACCATTACCAGGGCCGTTTCTAACCTCCCCAGTTCCCCACGCACTTCAAACTTTGCGCCTCGCCTCACCACTTATAGATAACTTTCTCCTTGAGTTCTTGCCTTGATAGTTTTGGTTCAGGAGGGATTTTCCCTTAAGTCTCCTTTCCTTTTCTTTGTATTTGCCCTTTGGAGGGTCTTTCCATTATTCACCACCGGCAGCCTTAAGGTAAGGATAGTGGTATCGGCATGGCCTTGGCCACTCTTACCTTATCATTATCATAGACAACCCATCCAGACAATAAGTACAGTAAATTAATGTAATTGTATAAAGATGACGACTGTTTTCAGCTTATTCATATTTAATGTTTTTCATCGTTTTAGCATCTTTCACTTTTAGACGTCCTCATTCTTTGTTGAGTCACTGCCATTGTACTTATTCAACATAGGTTTTCTTATAGTATTGATCATTGCAAAATCATTGACATCGGTATAAGTAATTTTCATTGTAATATCATTTTGAGTGCCAAGAAATATCAAATTAATAAACTTTTTATTTTCCATAGTAGATCTCATTTTAGTCTTTAATCACTTAAGAGCAGAAAAATGTGTCTGCGTGCTGTACAGGAAGAGTCAAATAAATTGTCTTTGCAACCTCTAAATTTGGAAAGGTACTTTCCAACTTATTTTTCTTGATGTAGGAATAGATTCCTCTCGTTGTTGTTATTTTTTCCACCTTCATTAAAAATGATGACACTCGTGCACAAACTGTTCTTCGTCGATGTGTGTTAGATAGCTTTCAGTCATGTTTTTCGCCTGTTTTGTCACATATTATTGTTCCTTTTCATGGAGATTTTTGAAAATTTGGAATCTTGTACTGAGAGGTTAGTAGCAATTCCTTCCTTAACTCTGGAATCTTTTTCTAACAAATTGAGTGTCTTTTCTCATCTGAAAATTTTTTCGTTTATCTGATCTTTTTATATCTGGCAATGCTCTTTCCTCGTAATCATCAAAGTTGCTTCCTGTTTCACATAAATCAAAAAGTCTCTAGAAGATTAAACAAAATGGTAACTAATGTTAAACATGATAGCCTCATTAGTTTTGCTAAATCACAATCAAAGTGCATCGTAAAGATGCATGCAAAAGAAATTAAAATAAAGTTTTTATAAAGAGCGACATTTGACAAGTTGAAAAACGAGGTAAAATTCAAAATTCGAAATTAAATAAAGAAGAAGAAATTGACAGGAGACAATTGGGTGAGGAGAAGAATGAGAATGTGAAATCATCACCTTATATCATAATAATTTTAGACTATTGTACTTTGTAGCGCCTGAAGATGGCCTAAGAGCAGAAACATGTTGCGATATATTTGGCACATTATCAAGTTGTATTAAAATTGAAAAACAAATATTTTTATATTAAATTCATGTAGTATCGACTTCGAGTTTCTGTCTCCTTTGATACACTGTACCACATTTGGGAATGGATAATCTAGTTTATTTAAGAAAATAATATCTTGAATATAAAATAATAAATGTCGGTGGCCAACGAGGGGCTCTAAAATTCAAGGGGACATGTTTTCCAATATATAGCATAGCAACATGGCGATGACGCCTATATATTAGAATTGCAATATTGAAAGTGACTTAATATCCCAAAATTCCTACTTGTCTCCCCAATATTTAGCTCCTTGTTCAATATTTACATTCAGTCAACTTAAAAAAAAATGAATATAAATGTTTATTGCGTGATTTATAGATTATGCACATGTGGTTTAAAAACGCTAAAGATTTCTATTTTTAATCATTATTACAGGCACTGTACTATACGGAAAAAGTTTACGGTCTGGCACCACTGTCTATAACAGTCGGAATAAATAATTGGTAATTGAAATTCAAAACCGATCATAGGTATTTTTTTTGTTGTATTGCAATATTTGGAAACATTTGAGAAGTTTAACAAGAGTAAAAATATTGTATCTCTATTAATCTCTGAGCATCCCATTTTTTCTTTGAATCTCACCTCTATTTTGTAACTTTCTAAGCGTCCATATAATCATTATGATTTATAGCATGGAAAAATTGTGCATGGTATTTATAACAATCTCTAACCTTAACATATATTTAAAACGATGAATAGGTGCAAAATATCCACGAACAAAAAAATCAATGTATCCTGCCAAGTTTTTATAAATAAGCAGATAAGTCTAGAGTATAACGAGAATTGAACGAAAGTGAGATGCTATTAGAAAAGTCTCGCTAGAAAATATATATCACCTGCGCCAAAATTTTATTCACCTTATAGTAATGTCAGTAATGCATCAATACGTTGATTCACAAAAGCTTATTGTCTGCCAATGTAATTGTATAGTTTTAAGTAAAACATTTCGTTTAGAATAGGATTGAAAATAATTTATAATGGAAAAAGACCAATACTTCCTACTATTGAGCTGGGTTAGGCCTTGGTTTTTATTAAATATTACGAACATTTACTAGTTTATCTTTTATATATTTTTAGCTTTTTAACAAACGTTTATTGAAAACTGTATAAGTATATAAGGTCTATTCTCTAAAGAACCCCGCACAAACATGAGGATTTTATCAATTTTGATTACTATTTGTTGTTTGACAGCTATCAAATGTCAATATTATTATATTGGCATTGGATTTGAATGCAGCGACCTCGAAAACATATGAGGGTACTTTTTGTTAATGCAGGAAATATTAAACTTTCGAAAAGATTACCCTTTTAAGTAGTAAATAATGGTGAATTCGCGGAGCTTTCATGTTTTTATTTAATATATTCAAATATTTTAAGAATCATTTTAACATTCATATATTTCGTTAATAATTATTCATTAATGCAGCCATAATTTAACATCTTTTTTTACTAGAAAATTCTTAATATTATTATAAATCTAAATAGTTAAATCGTCAACCAAATCATTAATCGTTAATTTAGAAAAGGGGTAAACCTTGGTTAAAGTTTAGTCTGGCTGGGTTCAACTGGTTTAAAATACCATATTATATTAATGTTTTTAATTCTGTTATTCAAAAATTAAGCATGACATAAAAGTTTATTTTTTGAAAGGTTAAGTTAAAACACAGCTTTTACGTAAATTCAACGGTTTATTATCTATTGTTTGGGGAATTGTATTATTATTAACATAGATGATAAATTCAGAGACGAACCTTTGTTCGTCGGCCTTCTGTAGTCATTATTCCACTAATATTATAACACATTTTTAGGCAAATATTTTTTACTTTTTCATTACGATATTATTTATACAATATTGTTGTTAAATTCCAAAATAATCATTTCGTAAATGACTCCACAATATCTCTAATCTTAAACTAAAAATGAAATTTAAAACTACCGTTCCTTGGTCTAGAAGACAAAGCATTGAACTTAAAACTGCAAGAACTAGATCAATAATCCATCTAGAACTTTCAACAATTAAATATTTTTTGTTTAACCCTCGTAACGTCTTGTCAACATTCAGTATGACAAGCTAGGACCCATATTACTTTCCCGACCCACCTCATAGAAAGGAAAGTATTGTGAACGAGCTAAAAAAAAATTTCGAGATACAAACGGAAATATCCATTTTCGGGCTCCCTTAAGACCATTTCCAGATGGAAGTCTGTCTGTCTGTGTGTGTATGTGTGTGTGTATTCTTCCACGATAGAGGCCACACGTTTAATCCGTTTGAGTTGAAATTTGGTATAGAGGTTTGGGTTACCCGTCTGAAGAACCCATTCGTTTTTGTACGACATCTATCAAACGGAAGTGTCACTAGCACAAAATGACAGATGCAATATCTCATGGAATTTGACATGCAATATGTCATTTGAAAGCCCTTAAAAAACTCTATTCAGAACAGTCAAAATTATGTCTTCAACTGTCACCTGTCAAAAATAAAAAATGTCAAAATTTGAAACTTTAACATTAAATAACTGAAAAAGTATTTGTGTATACTCGTCGGGAAAATTTTTGGCCGACACAACCGATTTTTTTTATTATATACAGTTATTTATCTAGTAGAAGTAAGTTTTTCTTGATAGATCTGAAGAGGTATCCCAATGTGTTGATGTGGCCACTACTCATAAGGCACAATCTTGCAGACTTTTTGGAATTCACTGTAGATTTGTTCATAGTTTAGTTACAGTGACATAGTCGATATATTTATTTGCTTCTATAAATCTAAGTATGTAATAATTAACCTGACGTATTAAATACATGATTATTAATAATCTTTGTCCATTTTTTTTAAAGTTTTTAGTATATATTACCAATCACAAAATAAAAAAAGAAACATAAATTTCCTCCACTAATTCCGCAACGCCACTGTAATTGTAATGAATGAGATACTATTTATTGCAATTACTTCATTAAGTTAGAATTTATGCAGCTCTGTAATTTACTTTTTTATTTATTTTTTCTTAACTCGTACATCGGTCGTGCATACAAAATCAATTAAATAGTAATGAGTTCAATTTGTAATGATCGTGAAATATGATCAGGATGAAACGTTTTCTAAGTTTGGTTTGTTAATGTTTCGGTTTTTAAATATTATGTAAATTCCATAGAACGTCACCAGAAATTTTTACTTTACAGGGTGTTTCATTATTAATTGGAAGAATTTCAACTATAGAATCCTGAGCTCAAAATATGAAGATTCAACCCAAATTACCTTTTAAAAGCCCTAGATAAATATGATAATTATAGTGCAAAATCAAAGTTAACAATAAAAATCTCAAAAAGTTCCTTGAATTGTTGAAGAATAAATAAAAAAACTAAATTTATTCAAAACGAAATTGCGAATGCTTGTTGGCACACCTATTTTTGTAAATTCATGAAGAGAAAAATTAAATTGTTTACATATACACGATAAATTTAAATAAAATTTCCAATTAGTTATAATATATTTAAACAAATATCTGTAAGTGGTGGCCCATAAAGAATATATAACTACAGGTTCTGCGACTTAAAATAATAATTGTTTGCTTAATAACAAAACAAATGAGTGATAATAAAAATACGATATTTTTAAGATCTGTTAAGGAGTCATTCAAAAATCATTTTTTAATTTTTCAATTTTAATACCTTGTATCTGATTAGTAAATATTAGTCGACCATATTATTTTGAGATTCAGAACTTAAAAAAATATTTACCATAAAATATAGCAAATCTAAACAGTATTTCATCATCTCTCAAAATTTTGTTTTGTATAAATTTAAATGACAATTTATAATACCACAAGAAGTGTATTTCTGTTTATTTATATTTTTAAAGTAAAAAATAAATAATTTTTAAAAAATAGATTTCTTTGTTCAAAAATCATAATTGGCGCAGTCAGTAGGATCCGTACAAGTTATATAAAACACAATTTATAGTTTATATCGAACAGATTTGTGATTTTTTGGTAAACTTTGCCGCTTTTACGACTTAACTGCAGATTACAAACTTCCACATAACTCTTTCCATTTTGCGACATGCAGTTCGAAAAGAATTCCCGTCTGTGGAGTTTCGTTCAATGGAAAAGATTGTTGAAGTCACTAAAGTTGTATTCGAAAATCAGAAAAAGAAATCCAAAAGTTCTGTGAAATTGTAAACGAAAGTCTACAATTCCCTTCTAAATTTCCTTTTTGTATTTTCTCTTCTTCTGTGGTCAGTTTTAAGATTTTTTAAATATAAAGAATTTACTAAAATAGACTATAAACCAAATGAAATTATTTGTTTATGACAGAGTTTAATAATATAAAAATCCTTTAATCAAAATTTTATTAGATAAAAATAAAATAGAAATAGCTTAATTATATTAAAAAATATGATGGGGATAGTAATACCCCAAACAAATGTATTTCTCGTTAAAAAAAAATATTTATAAGTATGCTCACGTCAATATTAAAACAAAAATCAGTATATTCATATAAATATATACGGCTTATGTTACAACAATTGCACTTAGAGAATGTAACCTAATTTTTAATTCCAGAAATTCCCATATAAAGGTGGAACATTATCCGCATATTGTATGAGAATAATTTCCATTAATTTCTAGTGCGGTTTGATTAATAATTAATTTGATAATTGGTGAAAGTTGTCTTGTCTTCTTAAAGTTGTAATGACTGACATTAAAACGTCATTTTTTTTGATAATTGTCAATGGTTTCGAACCGACGATGATCTTCGTATCCGAAACCAAAATTCCAAATTATTATAACGGCTTTAGGGCTAAATGAATATTTGGTGACTGGTACCATTTATTGAGTCTTCCGTTCTAAATTTTGTGAACTTTTATTGATGGATTTCATATCCGTTTTGTAATGAAATTATATTCGTTCAGTAGACTGATATTGCCTACATATTCATTCTTGTAATATGTGCGTAGAATAGACAATATCCATGTGGGTATAGAAAAATGTATTAACTTATTAATTTAGGTTTAAATTGACAGGATATTAGTGTGCTGGAATATCACGACGAGTCCAATATAAGTGGCAATAACTGTTTAGTTACCACCATCTCAAAATAGTGATATAGCAAAAGGACCCTCCGCTGTAAATAGCCAATCTTGAATGGCCCAAACATCTCTTATTTAATTTTGTACGATTTGTAGTCGTAATAATAATATTGTAAATCCTCATAAAAATAAAATAGCCTCTTCAAAACGTTATTTTTCTATTTTATCAACAAGTGAGAAAAAAAAAAGCAAAAACAATTTTAATTGTACACAGTGTAGTAATGCTTAGCCCTGCCCTGTTCATAAATTAAATCCATTCATTCTTTCCTATTATCTTTTAGGTACATGTAGAAAATTATTATGTTGAAACTTACCTTGTTTAATTCTTTTAACAAAATTTTAATAACAATTAATTTATCTTCTTAACTATTATTATACACTAATGTTAATTTAACATTTTCAGAAACGTAACATTAATAATAGTTCTTCGTTATGCATTGTTCGGTTTCAAAATATTTGGACCGTCGCAACTCATATGACACGCGCCATTTTTAGTCTATTATTCTAAAAAATCAATAAATCTTCTTTCAATATAACACAACTTGGATTAGTTAAAATGTATTTATTATTCTAATAGGAACTACTGTAACAATAACATTACAAATTATTATAGTTTGTAATACTAGTAATTTGTCATTTGAAAAATATTCAGATTTAAAATTACCCACAAATTTAAATATAACTTATTGTAGGTATCTATTAAATTATCTTTGTTAGTTTAAGATGAAACCCATAGGTGGCAGTGCTCACGAAAATATGTGGATAAATACTATAGAATTTTGTTCCCTTTCAAAAAATCAACCCATTGTAGGTTTTTCAATATAAGGGAGATGAAGTTTTCATATTGTACGTACACCATCCATCAAAATGTAAAATAAGTAATGTTGGTTGTATACCTAATAGAATTTTAAATTTAGTGCTGCCACATAGTAGATAAAAGCTGAATTCTTATGCCGAATTTTTCTATAAGAATTCCATTAAAAAAGTGTTGAAGGCTTTCGAATTTAAATTTCATGTACATAATAATAATAGTATATTAAACAACGTGTTTCATAAGGCGTTGTTTATTGTACGGTTTATGAAACAAGTTCTTTACGCTATTTTTTTGAATTTTTCTCCTATTATATAGTTAAAACCATTTCGTAATTTTATTAGTTAGGTAGTTTCTTAAGAAGGCGTGTGATTTAGAATGTTAGAAATTTTTCCACTTTACTATTAAGTGGTCAACAATAAAAGTATATTAATACGACAGATGGCACTTGCGTCATTTTTGAATTTTGTTAACTCGTGGTTTTTAAACCTGTGTAAAATTGTTTGTAAAATCATATCATAACTGACCGCAATCGACATCAACTATTGTCTCCTTCAAAGCAGGGAATTTCCTATATGTACGCTACAAAACAAGCCATCGCTTTCAATAGAATGAAAAATAACTTAGTCAGGCTCAATTTGAATGACTTTTTGGATCGGAAATGGAGCGACAACCTCTAGTGGTCAGGGTGTGAAGTTATTAATAGACATGACCTGCGTAACAACAGTTGAATTTATCGCTATTTATTCACGCCAAAATATTTCTCTATATATTTTATTTCAAGGCAAGTATCAGATGCAATCAGTATACAAATTGATAAGTACGTTTTTCACGAAGGGCATAACACTATTTTACTTTCCTAAATACACACGCCCTCTTAATTTTGTATTAATTGGGAACAATGATTTGACATTTATACTTGACAGTCATTTCAAATTTGAGTTTTCACATTTTGACGGTTAATGTGTCATTATAATATGAGCGTTAGAGCGTTTTCACACGTAGCAATATATTGTAAAAAATAAAAAGTCATCGCATCCGATATATTGTAAATGATTTTCATACGAGATATAATTGATGCAATAAACGGTACCAATAAGATCCAATGGATCATAAATGTATTTAATTTTCTTATTCATATTTTCTAATACGTATATCTCGCTACACTGTTTAAATTATACTAAACAAATTGCTATTGGTAAAAAAACACGTGTTATATATTGACACGATAAGATATAGCATAGTGCACATCATTGCGATTTATTGCTGCAACGTATTGTTCCGTGGTGGTGCATACGCATACCACAGATATTTATTTATTTGCATATTAATATTTTTTTATTGAAATTATATGTTCACAGTCATGTTGGTTGCATACTTAATTAAATTGTAAATTTAGTGCTGCCATCTAGTCGAAAAATGCTAAATTTTTTACTGAATATTGTTTCTGTAGGACATGAAATCAAGTTGGTAACGATACAACTAGATATCGACAGTGGTAATAAAATATAAACTTTTATGAATACAAAATGTTCCAAAGAAAAGTTTCTTTTAAAAGAACAGAGACAATTTCACTGAACTTTCCGAATACTTCTAGTAAAGAAGTTGTTGAATGAATCTTATTTTCTATATTTATTCATTTTATTCAAAATATACCTATTACTTCCGTTCGCCCATACTTCACCTTTGGTGAAGTATGGCAAACCGTAGTATTGGAATCGTGCAAAAGTCTCAAAAAATTTTTTTGCTCCAAATGACTCAAAATAGCATGAAACGTGGAAAAAAATTTTTCGGCCATCGGTTTTTATTCAAAAAAGAAAGGCTCTATCAGAAGATGAGCAATTTCGGGTGAGAGGGTGGTCCTTCCTACTAAGTGAAACTTCTATTCGAGATATCTCGATAAGGAAAGCACATTTGTCGATACTAATTTCTTTTAAGTTGTGTGCAAGTCGAGATGCGTCGATTGATATCCATATCGCATTGGGCTTGTTGAAAAAAAAAATGAAAAAAAAATTATTTAAAAAATTCCGATACAGGGTGATTTATCAACTTTCCAACAACATTATCATATACAGGGTAGTTCATTATTGTTAAATGAGCATATAAGAATAAATAGATGGCTATGATTATCAAAAAAAAAAAAAAAAAAAATGATTATCTATAACCAATATACAGAGTGATTTATCCATTTTATAATAATATTATTATACAGGGTAGTTCATTATTGTCAACTGAGGATGTAAAAATAAATAGATGATTATGATTATTTATAATTAAGATATAGGGTTATTTATACATTTTTATTATTTCTTTTTTTTATGAACCACATTATATATTTGTATAAAAAAGTTGTTTTAATATAGTTTTATTTGTTTTAGGTGGAATTTATGGAAAAATCAAGTGGATTAGAGCAAGACTTCAGTGGATTTTTAGGTAAGAATTTAAATTTTTTTATCACCATTATCTTGATCGTTATCGCATTTTTTTCAAAATTTTTGTTGGTTTTTAATATTTTTTAGCAAATTTAATTTTTTGTTTTTTTGATATTATACGACAAATTTGACAATTTTTGCAAAAAAATTTTGAAAAAATCACCATTATAGAAATTTTATAATATATTTTTTTAAATTTTTAATATTAATATGTAACGTAACAAAATTTTTTTGAATAATTTTAAAATCAATAAATTTAATATTTCATTTAATAAAAACATATTTAATAATTTAGTTTTGTTCCTTATTATTCATACAGGGCAGCGCAAATTTAATTGAACACTATTAACTATTTAACTTTCACACTGTATGTATAATTTTGTTTCAGGTGGTGGGAGTTTAAATAAAAACAGGTAAATAGTAATGATACAGAGTGTTACCAAATTATTAATTAATTGGTTAGATATATTTACTTTATTTAGGTTATGATGGCGAAAAGAAGAATTTTTATCTTGCTCAAACACGACGGCAAATAATTCATATTTACTACTCGCACACATATCGGTAAATGGACTCAGTGCAGTACGTCAACTTATCAGGAGTGTTAGTGCTACGATAAATAAGACCCGTCCTAGATGCGACCGACCGTTTAGCGACGGTTCTTAAACTCATAACGGGCGTTCGTTCATAGCTGCCACGGTTACGTTCGCGGGCGGCTGCGGGAAAGGATGACAGATAATTAATGGTATTGATTAATTATTATCATACTAAATTTTGATTGGAATAAAATTTATAAACATTAAAATTAATTAATTAAAAAAAAATCTTTAATTATGATAAAAATTGTTAAAATAATAATTTAAATAATATACAGGGTGGTCCACCGGCAACGCCTCGGTCTGTAGATGAAAAACTAAACACTTTTTTTTAAAATCTGTTTTCACAGTGAGATTTATATCAGAAAAGACAACAGGTCATATTTTCTTTTAAATGAAACACCCTATATTTTTCTATATTTTTAGACTCGTCCCGAGAAGCTGAATTCAAAAACCCATTACACTTATATTATAAGATAAATAGTTTGGAAGTTATAGACAATTGAAAATCGCATTTTTTCAAGTTTAAGCGATTGCTCCGGCCAAACTACATAAAATCGGATAAAACGGCTTACATGTCCTTATCTTAAGTTTTTGAGTTCTAATTGATGGCAAAAGAACAAAATGTATATAGGGTGATCAAAAGTACGCAAATTTTGATCACCCTGTATACATTTTGTTCTTACGCCATCAAGTAGAAGAAGAATTAAGATAGGGACATGTAAGTCGTTTTATCCGATTTCATGTCGTTTGGCCGGAGAAATGCGATTTTCAATTGTCTATAACTTCAAATCTATTTACTTTAGAACATAAGTGTAACAGGTTTTTGAAATCAACTTCTCGGGACGAGTCTAAAAATATAAAAAAATATAGGGTCTTCCATTAAAAAAAATATGACCTTCAGATGTTTCACATTCCTGGAGCACCCTGTATAATTTAAAATATTTTTAGATTATCGTCTTTTCTGATATAAATCTCACTGTGAAAACAGATTTTAAAAATGTGTTCAGTTTTTGGTTTACAGACCGAGGCGTTACTGGTGGACCACCCTGTATATTTTTCGTAATAAAAAAAGCAAAAATAAAACTCAAAAATTATGTACCACAATATATTTATTTAATGGGGGCTATGGCGACCAGTTTCGGTTACTGATCATCTTCAGGACATATACTAAATAATTATACTTGAAGTATATAGTAATTAAAATATAAAAAGCAGAACGCTTAAAAGTGAGCATATATGGGGAGGGAGGGAGGAAATACAAGAATGGGTTAAGGTATATGAAAAATTATATAAAAGTTAAAAATTATTTGAGTTAATTTTTAACTTTTACTAGCATCTTTAAGTTTTCTGTTTATTATATTTTAATTAATATGGTATTTTATATATTATTTAGTATATAGTCTGAAGATGGATAATAACCGAAACTATTCGGCGTTTTACATTTCAACTCATTAGACCATATTTGATATATGGATTTTAATCAATTCTATTATATTCTATTATCCTCGTTGCCCGGTTGGCTGCCAAAATCGCCGGTTTGGGTGGCCACGGTTTCCGTTCGTCGCGGTTGTGTGTGCTTGAGATTAATTTTATTTAAAATTATACATCAGATTTGCCGTTGCGTATGCGCATGTCCTGATATTTATATTTATTATTTTTCCAATAGCAAATATTTCCTAAGAGAAGCATGAGCATTCTTCAAGAATGGGGAGGGGCGGCGCGCGGTTTTGAATATAAATTTTTAAATGATAATATATAGTAAAATAGAAGAATAGTTTTAAACAAAAATAACTATTAAAAAAAAAATAGTAGTTTAATAAAAAAAAAAAACTTTTGGTAACTTTTAAAGTAAATATTAATATTTAATTTCTATTAATTTTTAATTTGTTTTAATCTAAATAACGTTTTACACCCTCCCCTATTACCATCAAGATCAACATCTACAAGATCATCATAAACATCTGGATTGCAGCAGTATTTCAATATTTTTATATTTTTATAAAAAATAATTAATAATTTGGTATTCACTGGTATATGTTAAGCATCTTGTGACACTTAGAACGATTATTAATAGGCCTTACTGTATACAGTACCTAGCCTGCTTTTTAATCGTACTTAAGTGATTTAAGTACTTGACTTGTAGCGACTTTAGTACGTCACAAGTTAGTATGAGATGCGTATGTTACTAAGAGTGATCGTAGTAGGTATGTGTGTTTGTATTAGATGATGGATATTGAGTTGTAGTGGAATTTGTTTAGATTGAATATTGGACGTACGTCGGATCTTAAACATCCGGCGTGTGTCTAATGTTGAATTTAAACGTCCTCCAGGTATATTGACGGCATCTGACCAGGTAAACACGATTATAAATTATCCTTACGATTTAAAATTCATGGGAATAGGGGACGGGGATTAAATATTATGTATAGATAATTTAAAATCGGACAAGCGATGGTCAAAGTACTTGCTCACTGTGGCTACCTCTAAAGCAGTGCGTCACAGGCTCGTATAGATGCAGTATGTTACTAGATTGTCTGTGTTAGGAAACATCAAGTTAGAGGATCTATTAATGGAAATGGTAATGATCATGGCAAGCAATGGTAATGGTACTGGATAATGGAGAGGATTAGAACAAGACTTCAGTACATTTGAAGGTACGGTATATTTAAAAATGAAACAAGTTTCAAAATTTTGATTTTTTAAGAAAAATTATTTTTTTTAACTTTAATAATGCTCACAAAAAAATTAAATAAAAAAAATACATTTTAATCAAAAAAAAATTATTACATTATTATTTACATTTTGAATATTTAATGAAATACTATTAGCTTCAAAATTATATTTAATTTAATTTTAAATATTTATATTTAATATACAGGCTCCCCCATAATATATATTTTTAATAACAAAATAAATAAAAAATAATAACAATTTTTTTCTTTTTTTTTCAGGTAAGTGAATTATAAATAATACAACAGATCAGCAGTAAGTTTTAGAAACAAACTTTTCTGGTATGTATTTTACAAATAATATTTACATTCTCAAGCTATATTTGTCGATTGTTTAACATTTCGGAGAGTTTGATTGATTTAATTGCTTCGGCTCGAAGTGGATGGTCGAGAAAATATTAATTCCAACTTTCCCTCACCACCCACTCCGAGCCGAGCGCAGCGAGGTTCAGAGCAATCAAATCAAAGTACTTCGAAAAAAAAATAATAAAAAGCAAGAAAGCGTCCTGAGTTGAAGCATTTCATAAAACTCAAAACAAAAAATTTCCTTATTACTTCATGTATTAAAATTTTATGATAAACACTAATATTATAAAAAACTGGTATTATTAAAAAATAAATGTAGAAAGTAGTAAAAAATGGTAAAAAGTAGAGAAAAGAATAAGAAGAGAATTGGAGACTTTGATTTAATTGCTTCGAAGCTCGCTACGTTCGGCTCGGAGTAGATGGTCGGGAAAATAATAATTCCAACAGTAAAAAAAGAAGATAAAAAATAGGGAGAAAGTAGAGAGAAGAAGGGAGAGGAAAGTAAGAGAATCCTACTTTCCACTACCATTCACTATTTATTCCTTTTTTTTCCTATTTTCCTATTCTGTTCCTTGTTTCCCTATTTTTTCACATTTCCCATTGTTTCCTTTTTTTAACTATTCTTTCCCTATTTTTTTCTGTTTTTCCTATTTTCCTTCTTTTTTTCTACTTTCACCATTTTTTCTATTTTTTACATATCCAAAAAACGTTCTAGAGAAATTTTTACTTCAAAAATAAAATTACAATAAAGAGAAGTAAAAACTTGTTTCTGAAAAATAAAAAATAAAAAAAAGGTGACATGGTTAGGATTGTTTCATTTTTTCTATTTTGTTGAAAACTGCATAAGAATTTTTTCTATATATTTCTTTAATAAGTGCACTATTTTTCATGAAAATCAAGTATTTTTCATATCTCATAATTTTTAACTGTTTATCATCGAAGTACCAAATTAAATGAATATAACTGAAATTGCGCGCGTTCACCATTTTTTAAAAAATACTTACTATTAAAGAAACATCTCGTATTACTATTAAATTATTAATAAATCAGGACAGTCTACATTTAGAATAATAAACTTCTACACTTTTTATAAATTTTATTTTTTTACTAGTTTTATTTACAATAGTGATGTAAGAAAAATTGATGTGCAGTGCCATATAAAATTGCATATATCTCTTAAACCGTTAATTTTATCGAGTTGTCACAAGAGGACGTTTTTCTTTTAAAGATGTTTGTGGAATTTATCTGTCATATTTAGAAGTGAAAAAAATGATAGATAAAAAAATGTGTCTCATTAACCATTGAACTTAGTCCGTACCTGACTTCATAAGGGTAGTGCAGATTTGTTTATAACGCTATTAAGTGAGCATTTATGGCGTTTATAAATGGTTAATTTTTGATTTAATTCAAATAAGTAGTTTAATAATTATAAATAAAAAACCATTTTTTATTTTAACCTTTGGATCCCTATAATTCGTTAACGAAGGGCGTAAGGGACAAATTTTATATGAAGTACCATCATTAATTTTAGCCCCTCTATCATCTGCCATGTTTTGGGTACGAACTCCTGGGACAGTCTGTATAAGGGTTTGTAGTCTCCCAAATTTTTTTCTTATTTTTTATTAAAACAAAAAAAAATAGAAAAATAACTATAGATACAGAATAAAAAAATTCCAAAGTTGTTGAAAATTTTCGATTTACTCATTAATTTTTAAATTTTCTCGATTTTATCAGATTTTGCAAATTTTGATTTTAGTAAAATCATTTGTTAGTTTTACCTGTAAAATTTTCCAGGAGTTTTGAAAATTGGTAATTTTATAGATTTTGATGTGCTCTTTCCGAATTGCTACTTTTGCATTTCGTATCTTTGCCTCTCACGCCTCCAAAGTCTACTTCAACATTTTGGTCAAAACTCATTTCAGCACCACTGTGAGGTAGAGTAAGTGGCGCATTTTTTTTAACGTGGGATCCCCAGTTGGCCTAATCCACTTCGCTGTTGTTGATGGACCAGGTTTTTTTCGAGAAATTCATCTTCAGTACCGATCGAAACGTCATAGATAGAAGTATATTGTACATCATCCGAGATGGGAATATCAAATGTAACCACAAGAATTGAATATAGCCTGCTATTTATTGTTGTCAATTTTTCGAGTATTCGATGAAAATTTGACGAGACCAAATTTGCAATTAATAATCTGATAGAATCCCGAGTGCGGAAGCACGAGGAATCCTATATCTCTAATTATTAATTGCAAAATTTGGTCGAGTCAAATTGTTAATCATACCAGGGAAATTTAAACAATAAATAGCCGCTAATTTATTCAGATCGAGTGGTATTTCGATGATTATTTCACGAACCATCTTTATTTTATCCCAATTATTTCGTCGTCAATTATATCTAACGCGATACTCAAGAACCGATTCATTTTTAATTCATATTATAAACCTGATATTTAATATTTTAACAGTAGAGACTTCCCTGAAGTTATGAGCAGTGATTATTTTGGTTGACTATTTCCCAGCGATAGTCCAATCAGATTCTCGGAAGTGTATGGTTTTTCTTAACGTCGTTTAAAAGTTTGTCAAGAGTAAAAAAATCATTGCATGGTACATTTGAATTTGTCGTTTAACGTCTTTCATATTCATATATTTTTCAAAAGTTGTTGGTTTGTCAGTTTTCCTAATTCTGTTACATTGGAACTTATTGTCATTTTCTTGTATAATAGTCCGTATAGTCTGTAAACCCACATAAAACAGAAAAAAATAACAGGTGTATCAGACACTTTAAGAATAATTCAAATTTTACCCCAAAACACTTAGATACTCTTTCTATGTATATGCATTTTGCTGAATGGCAATCTTGCCGAAATTCATTGCATACCGCAAGTATGCTTTTTTGGTGCTATTGTTTATAATCTTTGGCATGATAATTGTTATTCAAATAAATAGACAACATCTAAGAGAATGACATTTTAATCTGACACAAATCATCGTACCAACTTTGTTAAAAGCTCAGCATGTTAAACTTGATAAAACTTAATCACAGTCAACTGATTTGCATTGGAATATAATGGAGTATAATGTATTTTGTTTTTATCTTCTTTTGTTTTTATATTTTCCAAAACTCTTCTATATAATAATGCATTGCTTGTAGATTAGGCGTACCGGGGATACCATGATAAAAAAAATTTCCTTTAGTGGCGGTCGGAACCCTATAGACTATCTACTATTTCACATTGCATATTTTTAATGAAGACGTTTAGATTCCTGATTAAACATATACAAATCTAATTATTTATCTTGTTAGTCGAAAGAAAGTATCCATAGAGTCTTATATTCTTAATAATATTAGCTTGTTTTGTATTTGACTCTTAATTCACTAGAATTTTTTCTCGTTTTACCAATTAGCGGCTTTATATCCAAAGATTAAATCGATAAATTCTTAAAAATTACAAATTAAAGACCATTTCACAACCTACATATTTATCAAATTATCTCTCACATTTCAATTAGGAAATTGTAAAATTTAAATAAAAATCAACGATAAGTACCTGGCTCCTTACACACGAACGGCAGGCTGCAATTCGTCATGAACACGAACAGAAGAAATAATATTTTGAAATGATATTTTCCCAAAGAAAGGCAACTGCAATTAAGTAAATGTACCGTGATGGCTCTAGGCAGATGCAATTCGAATGCAAAAAGATCATGCGTTCTGATAGACCATTGCTGGATTGATATCTGCATAAAATATCACTGTTTGATTACCGACTTACCGGAGCAACTATACATTTTTCTGGAGCCTTTCGGGCTCCGGGCTTTTACTACTGTTCGCTTGTCTAATTATGTATTAAAATATAGTTACAGGGTGAAAAATCATTACAAATCTACATAAGAACGCTTCTTCATATATTATATAAATTTTGTTAATAATAATAAGCAGTTCACCAGAAAGTGGAAATATTACATAATTTTTTTTTTAATTCTATACAAATTTATTAAAATTTCGATATACTTCTTAAAATTTTAGTATATTGTTTCAGTTAAAAAAATCTTATTTAAATGCCAATTATGATTCTGAATCTATAGTGACTAAAAAATATTTTCTACTAAATAATTTCGTTTTAGGCAGATTCTTCAGGAATCAAAACGATCGCGTTACCTCGGTATGAACTTAAATGATGAATATTAATTCACCCTGTAAGGTGAATGGAGTGTACACCAACTCACGATCGTTTATTATATCGAAGTTATTTATTTTTGATGAGCATTTATCGACGCATTAGTCATGATTCGAAATGAAAAGATTTGCGTTCTGTCATGATGGCAAATTATATGTTGGCCAACAAATCGAGAAATTTTATGCGATCGGAATGCCGTGTGGCCATTTCTACAATTGAAGCATGTTATTTTTGATAATTTTGACGGCCGCGATTATGTCTTGATTGACTTCATGAATTTTGCTTTCTTTCTTCTCGAGCCGTAAGAATTTATGGAAATAATAGTTCACTACTCCTAGTAATTTTGTTTGCAGACAAACGATTTTATGAGAAATACTGAGCAACTTTTAAAAATCTTTACATAATTATTTAGTGTTTTTTTATGCCTTCAGCTAAGAATAATTAGTATACGTTTCATCAAGAGATGGAGAAACTCAATTACAATTATATATTTGATTATATGAATGTATAATTTGATATGGAAACAGCTTTATTGCCACTTTAAAAAAAAAACAGTAACAAAACTACGTAAAACTGTTTTAAGTAATTTTACCAATTATATTGGTTTTTGGGGTAGTTTAGATATTTAACATTTTTGCCTGAGTCGAGAAAAAAACCTTGAAAAAATGTATGTGTGTATTAGAATTTTTCAAAAACGATTTTTTTTTATATAGTGAACCAACATTTTTAAATAAATATTAATCATAGGAAAATTTCTGGCTTTGATTTAATTACTCGAGAAGTGCTAAAACACCTTCCAAATAAAGCAACAATTAAACTTTCATATGTTGTTTATGCCGCGTTTAGATTAAGGTATATTCCTAGAAAGTAGCAAAAGTTATCATGATTCACAAATCAGACAAAACTTCCCATAGCGTTTCTTCGTATATGTCCATCTCTTTACTGCTTACGTTATCTAAAGTGTTTGAAACAATACTGCTGAAAAGGTTGAAACCAATCATTGACGTAAGGAGCTTAATTCCTTATCTTCAGTTTTAGAGAAAGGTCCTATTTATCTATGTATCTAGCTGAATTAGGCGTGAGAAATCCCACCTGCACTGAGGTTCCAGGCCTATGGTACTCCTCCAGTTTTCACATCAGACCAGTACTCTTGACAAAATGCCATTCCCAATTAGAGGTTTTTCGACTTCTTTACCCTCATGCCCAGGCACCCATTCAAGAGTTATCTATTCTGGTAGGGCATTTCGGTTTTTATGAGAATCTAACACTAATTTAGCCTGTATTTCCACCAATTTCCTTGCCTTAAAGGATGCTTGACTATAGTGACCAATAGACCAGGTCTACAGAAGAGTCTTCTGAAAAAATAATCGAAAAATATCTAGACAACAAAGACGTTTGTTCAGCCATCTTTTTAGATGTTGCTTGCGCAGACTTTTTATAAATAATGACCTGAAATATAAAATAAATATTCTACTCTCACAACAATATTCAAAAAATTACAGGACCGTCGTCAGGTTTCTAAGTTAATAATTAGAAATAATGGTAATGCTTAAGTATAGAAATGAGTATTTTAAAGATGTCATTTGGTGTTAGCAGGGACGCGCCAAGTACTTTTCAGTGCTGTCATGCCAAATAATGATAGGCGCCTTTATATTTATTGATCCAAAATTACCACCCAATCTCACACAGTTCAATTTGTGCGGATTTTACGTGAAAATCATTGAGCAATACAAAAAAAAATTAAAACAGCTTCAAATGTCAGTGGCGTAACAAATAGGAAGAGAAAGGTGACATATTCTTCCAAATGCATACCACTGGATAATTGGATAATTTTGGGCCATTTATTTTGAACAATTCTCTGATTAATTAAGGCCTTGCCCATATGGACTGCGTGTCCCTGGGTGTTAGCGGTCAACGGGTTCCGTAATTCCACCGGTCATTAGGTCTTAAGTTTCAAAATTAGGTGGGTCTCTTGGTCACAGTTGTTATCAACCATAAAGTAACTTTTAAATTTTAAATTGGATTTCTTCCACACGAAAGAAATTATTACAATAACAAACGTAGACGAATACATTTTTTAAACTGTATCTAGGAATAAAGAAAAATTGAAAAAATTACAATCTTTAAATATTCCCATTTCATTTTCCGACCAGAAAGGCTACATCTTTAGAAGCAACAGAGGGTTAAATTCGGGTATAACGGATCACTGCACCGAAATGGGCTTTTCTCTTTTTGGAACCAAAGCTTTGACTCAAATAGGTACCAAAACACAAATGATCCCGTGAATTGTGTTCATTTTTACATTTATTTACATTATTATTATATCCATAGATGAAACAAATGTGTATCGGTTGAATGAATCTTAAGTTAGATTCTGATGCTCAAAAAATAGGACTTGACGTTTTTTAAATATTTACTATATTTATTTTTAACAATTTTTGTATGTCTTATAAAAAAATCAAAAGTGACACAGATTACTCCTTCTTTTATACTGATTAGTATCAGTTTCTCTTAATATAGATCAGCAGTAATCGGCTAATATTGCTCATATTTTTCTCGACTAGACTAATGGTAGTTCTTCCGCTAATATTGTATACTGTGTTTGGTTGGCCACTTATTGGGTCGCTTTCCTATATGGTGTACCGAGATACTTTTGATGTGCTAGTGCCGATTATAATTCGATACACTTACTTCAACCTTTTTTACCTCTCACTATGGGTTTTGTTCAATTATTCAATTTGAATTTTCTATTCCAAAATGGGGCTGAGTCTACTGTCTTCTCCCACATTTAAGTTTCTTTTCACAAATTCTTATATCATTTAAAGTCCATACTTTTTCTTAGTACCATCTAATATCTTTTACCCTTTTTTAAATAATTCCTTTATATATTGTACCTTCTTATACTTGTGTGTATAAACATATCTTGATATTTCATTGTTGTCTCTCTTTATTAACAGTTTGGTAAGTTCACATATTCTCCTCCATTTCAATGTACCGATGGATATTTAACAATTACTTTATAATATATTACATATGGTACCAGATTTATAAATTTTTAGTACAATACATACAGAAATGATTGAAAACCAGAAATTTGAAAAAGTTGATATGTTAATATTTACAAAAAAAAAAATCTTATTCATAATAATAGAGTTGTCGACGATGGATAGTCCAACAAGAATCCATTCAATAAATCTAATTCTGACAAGCACACAACGCATATATTATTTATCAATGTTAGCGCTGGACAATTGGAGTTGAATAACACCGATACGGCCATTATTTGAATATAACATCATGATCCACCTATAGGCTGCATTATTAATTAATACAAAATACACAACAACATAGATGTGTGTCGGTGCCGCATAATTGCAACTAAATTTGTGGCACTTTCATAAATTAGCTGATATTGATATTTGCTTATATTTTGTTTAAATTAGTGAACGCAAATTTATTTTATACACTTAATGTATGGCGCGCCGTTTTGGTATTTAATAACATCGTTTAAAAATCAAGAAATAAAAATAATCTTTCCTTCAAAAATTTTAATTCCGTAATTATTCTGTTAATGAATTAAAATTATGTATTTCATAATTTTAATACACGTATTTCTATTATGAAAAACATAATAGAAATTCAAGAATTAAAATTATGAAAAACATAATAGAAATTCAAGAATTAAAATTATGAAATACATAATAGAAATTCAATTACCATTATGTATTCAGGTTGCCTATACTGCTGGCGTGCATTTACCCGAAATAGGATAGTCAATCTTTTTCTGGCAACACTGTTTTAGTAGGAGAACGATGGATCTTTAGATGCATTTTAAGGACCCTCTATAACACTCGCGAACAACCACCTAAAAAAAATATATTCTTATGTAAATCGACCTGGCGGATCCGATTTTGGAGTTCACCAGACAATTTGGAATCGCCAAATTGTCCAAAATCGACAATTTCCAAAAAATCTCATATTTTAGGGATTTTTTTAAATTTTTTAATTATCATCCTATATCTCTCTTAGTTTAAGTCCGATTGAATTGAAATTTTTAGGAGAACCAATTTAGACCTTTGTTATCACGACTTTCATGACAGAAATGCAAAAAAAATTACGTGTTACAAGTAATTTGTTTTTAAAAAGTTGGTGACAAGAAATTTGGTAAAAATGCAGCAACAAATACTCGATCGAGAAAACTTTTTTGTTTTTAAAGATAAATGTATATAGTAAGCGACAAAGTTGTAGCCAAAGAATCAAAGAAACTTTTTTATTTCGGTGATTTTTTTGATAACTTACTTACTTTTCTAGAAAACGGTGCTGCAATATATAGTACCGCCGCGTCGCGGCCCATGATAAAAAGTTAGGTTGGTCCGACGTATGGGAATCAAATAATGGGTAGTTGTGAATATCGCTTTATGTAACGTTTAGTTATATTTTAATAAATGGACGGGAATAGTTATCGTCTGTGTGGTTTATGATACTTATTATTATTGAAAATTGATGAGTTTCAGCTCTAATAATAATAATTATTGCTTTATAGATAATAAGTGCATATTAAAGTAATGATAAGTCTCTTTTCCAGACATTTTAAACTGAATTAATATTTAATTAGAACAAAGAACAAATTTGAAGAACTATGCGACTTCCAAGTTAAACCTAGAGTTTAACTTTTTTAAATACATATTTTGCCAACAAAATAATGAATAAACTGTACTTACAGAATATTACAGAAGAAGCACTATTTAAGCAGTTTCCATAAAGTCGGATGATAGAAATATTATACCGAAAAAATAGATTTATTTTTGTCAAAATGTCATGTCCATCATGCAATATGCAGAAGAAATTACACCCGAAAGGCTTATAAACAAAAAGCAGAAAGCACAGATGTGGCTAATACTGGTGACAAAAGAAGTAAGACCGTTGAAAGCCCAAAATGTTGTATAATTTGCAATAAAATTAGAGATACTAAATGGTCTTGAAAATTAAGCAAGTAACAACATTTAATATGCAAAATAAAATTTGGACGAAAGCCAAGGAAACAAATGAACTTTAATATTAAATGAATTTTTTCTAAATGTGCTGACAAGGGTGGAATGTGCATTGCTTTATAACCAACTCTAAAAATTGCTATTTTTAATGAAGCACTTTTAGAGCTGACTTATTTTAAATCTTCAAGTATGAATGGGTACCAAGTATCGGAAACTCTATGGACAAGTTTTAGAGCATTTTTTAAACATTTATAAGAGCGCTAGTAAAATTCATCAACAAGATCCAAAACATTTGTACGGCCCGCCAAATTTTATGAGAAATATGGACGAATTATGAGGGTATATTCAAAATTGTAAAACTGACTTTAGGTGGGTAACATTAATTTCGATGTTTGTCTATGTTCTATAGATATATTAAATTTGAAACTTCTTGATCACGGAAGTGTATTCTTCATTATAATCGTTGGAATTTAATTTTAGAGATTTGTCTCCAATTAACAGAAGATGCATTTTTATTGCATGTGAAAAGGGCGTTTTTACAATGAACGATCTATAAGAGCGATAGTAAAATTCATCAACTAAGATCCAAAACCTACAGATTGCGGCTATTACATCGAAAGCAATGTTCTTGTACCAAAGATGACACTAAAAGAAGCAAAGCTAAGCTTTTTAGAAATTACAGTCAACTGCAAGTGCAATTTTTTACTTGTACAAATAAATGTAAATGCCTTAAAGCGAATGTGCCTTGCAACATTTGTTGTTCGTGCCAAGGGAAATGTGGAACTCAATAGTATTAGATAAGAACCTTATAAATATAAAGTATCATCATCCCTTTTTACAAATGTGTTAACTATCTCTTAGATATTGTTGCTTCTATACGAGTAGAAGTTAAAAAATGTGAAAATGAAATGAGTATGTCTAAATTGCCTATTTCAAAATTGAAATCTTTTTTATATATTTTTCTCCTTTTTGAAAATTAAAATTTAATGAAGAGACTTCGAAATAAACTCACGAATCGTAAATAGGTTTTAATTAATACAATACAAATCCTGGCGTTCTCACCGGCCGCTACCGGCATAGTTTTTTCTATATTGCCACATTGTGACACCGTTACATTAAAAAGCAAGCTAGTTATCAAAAAATCACTGAAATAAAAAAGTTTCTTTGATTCTTTGGCTACAACTTTGTCGCTTACTATATACATCTATCTTTAAAAACAAAAAAGTTTTCTCGATCGAGTATTTGTTGCTGCATTTTTACCAAATTTCTTGTCACCAACTTTTTAAAAACAAATTACTTGTAACACGTAATTTTTTTTGCATTTCTGTCATGAAAGTCGTGATAACAAAGGTCTAAATTGGTTCTCCTAAAAATTTCAATTCAATCGGACTTAAACTAAGAGAGATATAGGATGATAATTAAAAAATTTAAAAAAATCCCTAAAATATGAGATTTTTTGGAAATTGTCGATTTTTGCCAATTTGGCGATTCCAAATTGTCTGGCGAACTCCAAAATCGGATCCGCCAGGTCGATTTACATAAGAATATATTTTTTTAAGTGGTTGTTCGCGAGTAAGTGAATCTTAGTAAATAAATAACAGTAAATACATGATATTTTTTCTAAACATCTAAGCTCTCGCGAAGTAGATATCGGTTAGCCATGTTGCCAGTTATACACCCAGTTTCGCACTTTCGGGTAAATGCACGCCAGCAGTATAGGCAACCTCAATACATAATGGGAATTGAATTTCTATTATGTTTTTCATAATTTTAATTGTTGAATTTCTATTATGTATTTCATAATTTTAAATCGGTAATTTCTATTATGTTTTTCATAATAGAAATACGTGTATTAAAATTATGAAATACATAATAGAAATTCAAGAATTAAAATTATGAAAACATAATAGAAATTCAATAATTAAAATTATGAAATACATAATTGAAATTCAATTTTCATTAAGTATTTCGTAATTTTAATTCTTGAATTTCTATTATGTTTTTCATAATTTTAATACATGAATTTCTATTATGTATTTCATAATTTTAATTATTGAATTTCTATTATGTATTTCATAATTTTAATACACGTATTTCCATTATGAAAAACATAATAGAAATTCAAGAATTAAAATTATGAAAAACATAATAGAAATTCAAGAATTAAAATTATGAAATACATAATAGAAATTCAATTACCATTATGTATTCAGGTTGCCTATACTGCTGGCGTGCATTTACCCGAAAGTGCGAAACTGGGTGTATAACTGGCAACACCGATATCTACTTCGCGAGAGCTTAGATGTTTAGAAAAAATATCATGTATTTACTGTTATATAGGTAGGTAATTACCTTTGTATAACCAGAACAAATATTCACAAATTCTTTGCTATCCTGTTGGAAGAGATTAACTTTTTGTTTTATAATTCTCTTAATTTCTAATTTGTCAACATGTATTTTTAGAAAAAATATTCATTTAATATTAAAGATCATTTGTATCCTTGGCTTTCGTCCAAATTTTATTTTGCATATTAAATGTTGTTACTTGCTTAATTTTCAAGACCATTTAGTATCTCTAATTTTATTGCAAATTATACAACATTTTAGGCTTTCAACGGTCTTACTTCTTTTGTCACCAGTATTAGCCACATCTGTGCTTTCTGCTTTTTGTTTATAAGCCTTTCGGGTGTAATTTCTTCTGCATATTGCATGATGGACATGACATTTTGACAAAAATAAATCTATTTTTTCGGTATAATATTTCTATCATCCGACTTTATGGAAACTGCTTAAATAGTGCTTCTTCTGTAATATTCTGTAAGTACAGTTTATTCATTATTTTGTTGGCAAAATATGTATTTAAAAAAGTTAAACTCTAGGTTTAACTTGGAAGTCGCATAGTTCTTCAAATTTGTTCTTTGTTCTAATTAAATATTAATTCAGTTTAAAATGTCTGGAAAAGAGACTTATCATTACTTTAATATGCACTTATTATCTATAAAGCAATAATTATTATTATTAGAGCTGAAACTCATCAATTTTCAATAATAATAAGTATCATAAACCACACAGACGATAACTATTCCCGTCCATTTATTAAAATATAACTAAACGTTACATAAAGCGATATTCACAACTACCCATTATTTGATTCCCATACGTCGGACCAACCTAACTTTTTATCATGGGCCGCGACGCGGCGGTACTATATATTGCAGCACCGTTTTCTAGAAAAGTAAGTAAGTTATCAAAAAAATCACCGAAATAAAAAAGTTTCTTTGATTCTTTGGCTACAACTTTGTCGCTTACTATATACATTTATCTTTAAAAACAAAAAAGTTTTCTCGATCGAGTATTTGTTGCTGCATTTTTACCAAATTTCTTGTCACCAACTTTTTAAAAACAAATTACTTGTAACACGTAATTTTTTTTGCATTTCTGTCATGAAAGTCGTGATAACAAAGGTCTAAATTGGTTCTCCTAAAAATTTCAATTCAATCGGACTTAAACTAAGAGAGATATAGGATGATAATTAAAAAATTTAAAAAAATCCCTAAAATATGAGATTTTTTGGAAATTGTCGATTTTGGACAATTTGGCGATTCCAAATTGTCTGGTGAACTCCAAAATCGGATCCGCCAGGTCGATTTACATAAGAATATATTTTTTTTAGGTGGTTGTTCGCGAGTGTTATAGAGGGTCCTTAAAATGCATCTAAAGATCCATCGTTCTCCTACTAAAACAGTGTTGCCAGAAAAAGATTGACTATCCTATTTCGGGTAAATGCACGCCAGCAGTATAGGCAACCTGAATACATAATGGTAATTGAATTTCTATTATGTATTTCATAATTTTAATTCTTGAATTTCTATTATGTTTTTCATAATTTTAATTCTTGAATTTCTATTATGTTTTTCATAATAGAAATACGTGTATTAAAATTATGAAATACATAATTTTAATTCATTAACAGAATAATTACGGAATTAAAATTTTTGAAGGAAAGATTATTTTTATTTCTTGATTTTTAAACGATGTTATTAAATACCAAAACGGCGCGCCATACTTAATGTGTATCCTTTCCTCGCCTGTTTGACTTCAACGTAAATTTACAATAATTTTCTTCTTGGATTCTTTAAACATAAAGAAAAATCACTAAATCACAAAAACTAAACGGTACCCGAAGATAATTTTCAACCAGCCTTGACAATTGAACTGTACCTACTTAAAAATTCCCCTTATTATGAAAATTATTCTCATTGCATTTAATTTAAAATAAAAAAAATTAACACAGTATTAATGATCCAAGCATTACAATCGACCACCTTAAATGATAAGATAAACTTCATTCTTAAAAAACAAAGATGGCTACAAATGATTGATATATGTACTCCGTCATTTAATGGCTCTATAATTCATAACTTAAGAAGGAAAGAAAATCTTTTATAAGTTATAAATGAACTGGATTCATTGATAGTCTAATTATAATTATAAATCCAGTAAGTTCTGAAATGTTGTCCAAATTTTTAAGATATAAAACACAAAGTCGTGTACCACAAATTATAATAATTATTGAAGTAAAGCGACTAGTTTTGGTTAAAAAACCATCTTGAAAGTACAAATCGTTCAATACAAAGAAAAACATTGCAAAAAAACTTACCATTAAATCAGAACAAGGAGCAAACATAATTTTATTCACAATCGTATATGTAATAGATCAATAACACACTTTTTAAAGGTCGGAAGGTAAGCTATTACGAACTTGTTCGCCTAAGGGCCGAATGCCTTAAGAGAAAACAACAAAAAAACCTACTTTCTTCTAGTTTTCTCTCATCAAAACTAATTTTGTTCAAAATAAATAGAAAAAATATATATTATTTTAAACGCCACATCCTGTATATTTTGATGGAATTCAAGGGAGCGATTCAAATGTATATTTTGATATCTACGACTAAAAAAATTGATATTTAATGGTTATATTTTAGTTTTTACGCCATCCAGAATTTTTTATGAAGAATAACTTTTTTTTATATAATTAATAAAAAATGTTTTTCATATGAATCCGACTTAAGTAAACATACTGTATAAGTAAAAATTTTTTTCACATTTCTGAAAAACCCAGAATTTAATTTATGACACCATGAAGTGCCAGGGCACAGAATATTTATTATCTGGGTATAGTTATTACAAATTACCAAAAATTCCATAAATTTGCAATGTTTTAAACTATTATACACACGTACTAAAAAGTATTGCTTTACTAAAAATATTGTTTCAAAAATTTTTTTACATTACAAAAAGATGACAAAATTAATCTATTTGTAACTATTTTTTTAATCCTATTAAACAAATCTAATTAGTTAAAATATTTAAAAAAAAAGTTTATGTCAAAGTATCACTATTTAAGTCATTACTTTTGACTTTGACTTTACTTAAGATAAAAACCCGGACGACCTTTATTTAGAAACAAAACAACTTTATTATATTTATAACATTTAGCATCTCGGTAATCTCAACAATTTAATTTTATAGAAATGTATGTCCAAAATCATTGTTTCTTTATCTTTATAATTTTTGTATTTTTAAAAAATACAGCTGGTCAAGATGAAGTTACTGGTAAGTATAACAAATTTTTTCTTAGGCATTTATTTTCTGGAATGATTAGTTATAAATTAATACTATAATTTGTACTATTAATTTCAAGACTTTATAGATGTTTATTTTATATTAGGGATAATTAAGATTGTCGGTTTTAAAACGCATTTTAGTGATTTTTGTACAATTTGGCATATGTCGATTTTTCTAAATCGACAAATTGAATTAAGATAAAATTTTAACAATTTATATATCCATTAGCAAAGTTTTTATATGAAAGCAGAAAATAATTCTTGAGCTACATAGAGGCAAACCACATGTTTTAAATATTGAGGCGAAATTGACCTAGCAAAATTTTTTTCAAGGTTATCAATTTTCGATAAAACTAAAAGTACAGAAATTTTCTATAAACTAATATAAAATTAGAATAGTATAAAATTATTGTATCAGGTTATAGTTGAAAGAAAATTGTTCCTCATATAAATAAATAATTGTAGAAACAATCGGTAAAAAATCGGATGACAATATAGTTGACTAGTATGATAAAAACCCCGTGGCGAATTTAAATATCTATTTATTCTTAATAGTGAAAGTTGTTGAAATTTTATTACGCAATTTCCCGTAAGCCATTTTTCAAATTTTTTACGGAAAAATTTTTTTTACACACTTCGATCAGATCAGTTCTCGAAATGCTCCAAGTAGGAGTAAATTTACTGTGGAATCAATGGCGAAATCATAACTTGCACTTTTCTGAAATTTTAAATACTAATGAGGAACCCTGTTTTATAGCGAATTGATAACCCCATTTTATGCTAACGTCACGGGGTAAAAATTTAGTGATAAGAACAAAACTGGCTTCCACCGATAATTTTCAAACAACGTAAACCAATTGCATTTTATGCCAGTGGCGGACGAATATATAATTCTTAATTCGAATATAAACAAATAATTTCATACGAAAAAATGCGAAAACTACATATCAAATTCAGATCTTCTGCATCAACCATTAAATTATAAACAAATTCAAAAAATTGATTCATGTGTGACCAACCAACCTCGGGTATATTATATTATTATTTTTTTAAACAATTTTAGAGAGATAACCAAAACACATTATATTTAATGTATTTTTCTCAAGGCCCTTGATCTGTCTGTGTGTATATTGTCAAAACTCATTATTTTTAATTGTATTTTATTTCGTCTTCATTTCCATTTTTCTTAAGACACTTGATATGTCTGTGTTTATACAAAAATAAATACTACATGGTTGACAGCAGCAGAAAAGACCAGTCTAAAATAAAATTCACCGAAGACCCTGTATTCAGCGCCGAGACGCCGACGCTAATAATTTCGACACAGTTCTGTTTTACTTTTTCAAAACCCAGTATATTTTCATAAATTGAACTATGAATTCTATCAACAGAAACTACGACATTCGGCGTCATTCAGCTTCGCTACGCTCTTTGTCCCGACGCTCAATATTTCGGCGTCTACCCATTTTTACATCTCTCATCGTAAACGACAATTTCTTCACTTCGTTTGGATGTGTTTTGTCTTCGTAAAAATTAAAAAAAAAACAAAAGACGATCACAGCTATTTTGGTAATAAGTCCGCAAGTAAAAAATTATAAAATTCACTGTTAAATAAATATCAAGTGTAAATGATTTCCTGCAAATAAAATTTTACACAACATGGGGGTGGGAGGTCACACATGTTTATAAATGGTAGATGATCTTGATAAAATATATCTGCAGTTTGAGTCTAAATACGATAGAACAATTACGAAAAAACAACATTTAAAATTAAAAAAAAATACTTAATCTGGATGTAGGTATCGTTGATATAAATAATATCTAGTCAATAAATGTCGGCAACAGTTCTTCAATCAATGTTCAATTGGCCTCATGTTTAAAAAAAATCTTAAAATTGTTTCAAACTAAAGTGTTCAGATATATATTTTGTTCAAGATATATCTTATGAAGACAGACAAGATTCAAAAATACTAAGAAAACATTTAAATAACACTCGATCGAAAAATTACTTTGCAAAAAAAATTGTTAATGGTGATTACTTAAAAAGAATGGATCACTATAAAAATCATCAAATCACCTCACCTGAGAAAGAAAAAAATAAATCCATTAGTGCATCTGAAACACCAACATCTCATCTAACGTTTCTTGAAGATAATATAAAATCATTCAAATTAATAAACAATATAAATGAATCTAGTGTAAACGAAATAATGAAAAACATATCAGGTAAGAAAATCGAAAGAAAAGTAGTATGTCAAGATAACGTGGGTAAAGAAACAAAGGAATTAGAGAATGAGGTACAATTAAGGAACAAGAAAGATAACCAGAAGGGACTAAAAACAAGTAAGACAAGAAACAATTCGATTTCCTCTAAATTCATCTTCCAGCGGTAAATCTAAATAACAATTTAACAACTAAAGCTAAAATTTTTAGATAAATACTTGTTAATTCCTAAAAAAATAACAATAATATTATTAGAGTAAATTATTAAGATTCATTCAACTAATTAAAAAAAAAATCGTACTTATATCCTAAATCGTAAAAAAAGTTTATACCTTTTTAAAGTAGTTATCACTTATTAGTGTATAGTACTTTACCATACATTTTTAGTAAATAAATAAAAAAAAGAAAACTACCCGAAAGGCACAATACACCTATGCAATCCAAATTAAAATTATTTCGTATGGGCTCTAGCTGACCTCATGCGCAAACTGGGACGGATTTGTGACGCCTGAGTGTCTAACCTTTAGAATATTTAAATCATGACTGCTGCTAGAATTGGGACGGCCACAGCAACTACCGACAACGGATCGAGTCGTCCTACTCGATAAGAACTTCGGCGTCCAAGAAGCGTGGGTGCGAGTGTCTATCTGTCGGGCGGAGGTTCAACTGGTACCTTATAATCGAAACTTCTAACTTTATCCATAATTTTAAGTTAATTGTATTCTAGTGCCGTGCGCGATTTAATTTAAATATTTTAATTACGGAAATACAAGTAACTTCGTTACACTATCAATGCGTGTTCAGCTTTGAGTCAATCAATGAACTTCCATATGGATGATAACATCCAAGACGTCCAACGAAGCCATTGTGCCGACCTTCCACTGCAATATTGGTACAAAGAAGACCTTGCACAACGGCGTCATGTTGATTCCAAGTCTTGCAAGGGAAAAGGGAACCGTTCCAACAACGGCGATTTTCACACCCAAGTCATAACTTTCTGCATTGTCTCTCATAACATGACCAAAACTCAGAATTCATGAGTGCCTTGTACGGAGCCTCCACATGAGCCTCAGGTACTAGAGCGAGAGCGGCCAGAGCACGAAGGTGACAAGCATTATCTAGATTATCGACGTAATTATATATGTTGGGAGTAGAACTGAATTTTTTGAAAAATGACTTGAGAAAGATGGATCAAAATTTTTAAGGGCGTTAAGAACCTCCAAGCTAGAAGCTTGTTTTCGAGGAAAGCGAAAACTAGAGTGGTAAGTAGACCAGAACTCGAGTGCTCGTGAATGGACTAAAAACCCCTATAGAATAAAGGGGAGAGAAAAAAGAAATCTTCAATAGATACTACAGGCGATATAAAGATACAAAGTTAATCGATTGTATTCAATAGATAAAGAAAAAGAAGGTTATTAACATGTGTAAGGCATTTTATAGGAATACCAAGAGAAGTGAAGGGCATATCGCGAGGAAATAAGAAGGGTATATCAAACGAGTATTAAATTAAAATAATTGGAGTAGAGGAATAATAAAAATACAGGGTGGCATAAAAAACGTAACAAGTTTTTTGGATTAAAATCAATAATAAATGTTTTTGAAGAATTAATAAGCAAAATGATGTTTATGAATAGTTTACGTATTCGCCCGGTATACCTCTTAAATTATTTTTATATATTAACATATACTGGTTTTATTAACTTTTATCAAACTTTTTTTGTTAAGAAATTATTTCTCAATAACAGTTAACATCTTACTTTTAAATTAATTATTTCTACAGTAAAATTTTGTAGAATAATAAATATGAGGATAGTGTACAATCCTAATAATATTAATTATAACATATTTTAGATATATCTGGCAATAGAACAAGTCAAAATATACCATCTTTATCTTTAATAAATCGAGGAACAAAAAGTTATTACATTGGTAATTTATTTAAGGTAAGTTATTAAATAATATCTATAATAAAATTCATACTGATGTAGTTTATCTACTCACTGTTATTATGATTTTTATAATATTTTTTTATGTAATTATTTTTTAGGGAAATTTTTTTAAATCTGAACAGTTCTGTAGATCTCATGGAATGAATTTAGTGAGCATAACTTCAAAAGAAGAAAATGACTTTTTACGTGACAAAATTGTAAAAGAAGGTAAATAATATTGGCATAATTTGATGTCAATAACAGTTTGTTTTTAAACAACATTATTTATAGGATTTAAACACAAAGTCGCGTAAAGCAATATATAATTAAAAATGAGGTAATGCAACTAGTTTCGGCTAAAACGCTATCATCAGGCCTGAAAATACATCGTTCAACAATTTACAATAAATTAATTAAGCTTTGCATTAAGTAAAATATTTTGAAAAAGATGTATGTTGCACACGTCTCTCTGAATTACAAGAAATGATATGAATTTAAGTTTAAATCTATTTTTGGATTATGGCATGGTTAAATTATATAATACTGACCAAAAATATAAATCGAATAATGAATATTTTTAATTTTAAAAGATATATATTTTAGTAAAATTTATCAAAGCAGCAACAATGTATATCTAATTTTAGGAAATATAAACGATGTTTTCTGGACATCAGGAACAAAACTTCCTGACTCTATTAGATGGGTATGGTTTACTATAGGAAAAACGTTGATTTATGTAAATTGGGCTGATGAACATCCGAACATACACAAAAAAGATGATTCATGTTTAGAAGTGCATATAAAAAATAAAAGCAATTTGAAATGGTACGGTTCCGATTGTTGGCAAGAGTATTATTTCATTTGTGAAGTCACTTGGAAAGATTGTAAAAAAGGATCAGAACCAAAAGATAATGTTAGAAATCTCATTGATATCAGGTTTGTTCAAGATTTGGGATAGTATTTAAATTAAATCAATTTAATAAAAATTTTACTATGTATGTATGTGAATCATACCAGAGGCAAAACGCGTTTGTCCTTGATTTAAAAATTAATTGTAAGATATTTCAAGATACTGCTTCTTAGTTACTAATTATATATTTAGGCAATTACATCATTTTAAATAAATTATTTCAATCTAATATAAATGTTTAATCGATGTTAGTGACTGAATAACAACGACTAATGAAAATTCTCGTTATCGACTACTGTACAGAGTGTGACAAGAGTTCATGCCTAAAACTTTTTTATTTGTAACCTTTTTGGAGTTATGTGGATTTAATGTTTCAAAATTAATGATGTTTTTTTATTTATAATTATTGAATTTAAAAAAAAAATTAACACCATAAATACGCATTTATTGACGTTATAAATAAATTTGCATTACCATTTTGAAGACAGGTATGGACTATGTTCAATGATTAATGTTTCCAATTTTGACAAAAAAAATGCACTCTTGTGACAACTCGAGAAAAATGTGTAATTTTTACATCGCTCTACAAAACGATGCGCGCATTCAGCATTTTTGAAAAGATTCATAAGATTAACGGAAAATTATTTTATTGCTATTGATTTATTAAAGAATCATATTACAGTCAATTTGTGTTCAAAATTTCTTCTAGCAGGAAAGTTGCGGGGTGGTTTTGATTTCTTTCATTTTATATGTGTTTTGATGTGCTCAATTCGAATCTAAGGTTTGCTAACAACATTTCTTGACGAAACATAAAAAAAATTACAAAAAATAAAATACATAAGATTTCCTACATATTTTACTATTCAGGTTTTTTCTTCGACAAACCGTTCGGGCTAAAGCGCTCGTTAAAAATTGGCGTATTTCGGTTTTCTCCACAAAAACCCACTTTTACCATAAAACTCTTAATTTGTCATTAGGAAATTTCTCCCATTTCTTCTAAAATCCTAAATGTCGCTTATGTCTGGCCATTTATTCAAAAACTACATAATGTACAAATTCGGTAATAAAAAAGTTGAAATTCAAGCGAAAAAATTTTTATTACATATTACATTAAATTAAATATTATAATTATACAATACTGCATTTATATGAGCAATTTATTATATCATATTATTATTATACAAGCAAACATTATATGATTTGTTGTCCTTTAGAGGGTCCTGGTTGAGATAGACAATAATTAAAAAAAAACATTAATAATAAGTATTTTATGTTAAGCGATTTTTTACTATTGTACTAAATTAAAAGTAGTACTTAAATATTTGTTAAAAATCTAGAAAATGTGTGAAATTAAGATACTTGAATATTATTTTATATTTTTTTGTCTCAAACAAATATTTCTTTTTAGAAGTGGCCAATAGAAGAAAACTGGATAACTTCAAATTTAATTAATTCGATAAAGAACATAATTCTGTTATAATTTTTTTTTATTAAACTTTTTATTCTTACTGTTGCATTAATTTATTCCCAAAAGAAAGTAATTTAAACAATAATTGAAAAATTTGACACATTTATGCTATGCTGTAAATAAATTCAAAAATAAAGAAAGTAACATGTAAACCAAATTAAAAATTATTTTTAATAGAAATTTCTTAGTAGAAATCATTTATTTATATTAAATTTAATGTAGACATATACTTTTTTTAAATTTTAACACAATATATCAATTTGAAATTAAAAAATTATACATGATCAAGATGACATTTCATCAATTGATAGGAGCCTAAAAGGCTGACTACCAGTGGACCAAAAATCGTTAGACCGCCCCTTTCCCAACAGACCGATTCCAATAAACCGAACACACTTTTCCAATAGACAGAACTGTTAAATCACTATTTTTATCTATTTAAAAGAAGGTCATGACTGGCCAAATCTAAACTGTGTATTTAAAAAATCGATCGTTGATTATTCGGTCTATTCGTTGTTTGGTCTACTGGTAGGTCGTTCTATTGAGAAAATTCAGCGAGAAAAGCGTTCGGTCTATTCGTTGTTTGGTCTACTGGTAGGTCGTTCTATTGAGAAAATTCAGCGAGAAAAGCGTTCGGTCTATTGGTTTTTGATCTACTGAATGTATACCGCTTAAAAGATCTCGTATTGTGCGTGTTCTGCATCTATAAAATAAATAATATATTTGAATGTTTTTTTTATGCCTAACAGAGTTGAGAATTTAAAAAATATAAATTTTTTGCTTTCTGTGATATTATGTTTTTGACATATAATCTACACTTTTTTTACGTATTATTCGTATACATGTGGAATGTTTGTACATTAGTAAAATAATGTTGTTAAAAATATTCCAATTTTTGGTATCCTATTTACAATTTTTATCGTCAAAGTATATGGGGAAATCCCATAGTAATCAAAAATTGATATTGATACAGACATTTATAATTGAAATTAATACTATATTACTATAAAAACTATTCGTTATGTAAAAAACATTTTAGACTAATTATTTCCTAAAAGTAAAACTATTTTATCATTTAATAAAAAATATGTTTATACGAAGTATTCATCGGTAATCCCACAACACAGTATTGCTAAAACTAATTAAAGAATACAACTATACACTCGCGATCATAAATAATTAAGTCGATTTTAATACATAAATAATAGTCTTCATTCCGTGACTTTAATATTATAAAATTTAATTAACACACAGCTTCTAAAGTGATCCTAGTAATAAATGTACAATAATTAAAATATTTTACCTTTTTTTTGCAAAATTACTATCTAAAATTTATAAACAATATTGCAATATATCACTTAAAATTATACACATATTAAAAAAAATAAATTATAATACAAAAAAATTAATAAAATCACGCATAAATTAAACTGCTTAAAAAATTTATAAACACACTAGATATGTTTGTAAATTAAGAAATCAGCTCTGTCACCCCAGAACTTTCCCAGCTTGGTTGTGGAGAATAAGATTATTTTAATAACAAAATACAAAATTTCTAAATGCATACCAAAATTCTTTAATAGTTAAAAAGCGTTATGCGCAAAGAAGAAGAATCAATGTCGTACTTCAGGACCTTCTACTGCACCAATTTAAACCAAAAACTAATGGCACACACCAATTCCAGTCGACCGCTTTTGGAATATTTCAGTAATCTCATGGAAAATTTTTATTCTGCAAATATAAATCTTTTTTTTTCACGAGCATATGTTACTGTAGAGGGGGTGGTTACAGTTCCGGCACTAAATTAAGAATAAAAAGCATAAAGAACATGTGACGGGCAATCTGCGTTGTGTTTGGACTGCTTCTCTCTGTATCATACAGAAAAGTATTTCAGTTTTTTGTATTTTATTTGTTTATTACAAACACGAAATTTACTTATTTTATGTCTTAAATATTAGTCTCTCCAATGACCTGCATGAATTATGTTTTATTTTTATATTTCACTAAATACACGATACAATTTTTTCTAAATGTTGAAAAAAGTGCTTCACTTTCATTTTAAATAAGTTTTTTATATGTAACGCTCATACCGTTCATTAAAGTCACCACGCGGTTACCGGTTTCGCCGTGGACACTGAATGTGTTAAAAACATTTTTATCTATAATAATCCTTGATTTGGGTCCGATTATGACATGATTTTCAAGAAAGTGTATTGTATGGTTCTTATCATCCAAATCGGAGATTGTTGGAACTTCATCGGAAACTTTTGTAGAAATGAATTGCAGATGGTTTTGGAGATGAAAATGGTTTTGTTCAAATTTAATTTAATGTTACCAAATGTTTTTAAGTAAAAGGCGTTCAATAGTTCTCGACCGAAAGGGAATTTAAATGCCAGTATGACGTAATGACAAGCTGTTAACTATATTTTATACTACTAATTTATATTGGGAACTTTTCTTACCGGAGAATGGATTTTTCTGCGGATCCGAGTTTAAGGGATCGCAGAATTGATAAATTGGTAATTTTGAAAACTGGCATTAGGTTCGATTAACTCAAACTTTTTGGCCAATAAACTTGAGCTAATCTCATACCTTGCTACCTACAAACGCAGATCTTTATCATTTTTGCCTATATCAATAATAAATATCGTAATTAGCTTGATACAATACATGATTTGAAGTTATGCCTAAATAATCTGGTCCAAGTCCAAAAATGCAAAAAAATCCTGTCAGGATATCTATCTGGATGTTAACCCTATAACTCTCAAATGACAGTTTCAATCGAGTTCCGGTTTCCACTTTACAAGTTAATTTTCTGCAGGTAAGAATCCTATTTATTTTAAGCAGAATCGGACCAGCCATTCCGATACCCACTATACAAACTAATGTGTTTTGCATAGGAAAACATTTTTCCAATTCAAATTTTTCGACGTCACATAATGTATAATATTCCCATTCATGTATGTGGAAGTTTGGTCAGGATCGCACAAGCCATTCCGGTATTCGATGGGCCGAAGTCCCGAAACGGTGCACCACCATTTAAGCGTCCCTATAATTAGTTATGCGTGAAGGGGAAATATTTAAAAAATCTAAATTCAAATTTTCAATTTTGGTAATTTGAATGAATAGGGAATTGACGATAGTCTTCTTCAATAAAATTTAATAAAATAACAAAAGAATATAAAAAAGTAGTGTTGAGTGAATTCTTTTGTCCACGACTTTATTTTAAAAGAGAAATGGTTTCCGTTTTTATAATAACAAACAAACCAGGCTGAAGATAAGAGACAAATCGACATATATAAATGTAAAGTTGTGTTGTTATATTCGATTTTATGAATATGTTTGTGCAACGAGTGATAACGGCCAGTGCCATTATTCTCTTTTTTCTAAATAGGAATATTCGAGGCGAAGATGTTTCAAACGATGATATTGGTAAGTAAAATAACGTAGTAGAATATATATTATAATTTTAATCTGTATTCAAATATACATTTTTATCAAAAATGACCAAATATTTACAATGCATAATATATTTTTATCTCCAAATAATGAATTTTTTAAGTCAAAAACCTTTAATCACTATATTATAAATTTCATAAACTAGTTTTTAAATTCTGTCTGTATCAAAATTTACAGTTAAGAAAAAATATGAATTTAATTAGATACAGATTATGAAATAATTAACAAAATTGTTACAGCCAAAGATTACTATTTCGGAAGGAGGTTTGGTTTTTAATAACTATCCTCTACCTTAGTTTTATTACCTAGCTTAAGTGTTTTCTTGCGCAACATCCGAGTTGCGCCATACTTTTTTGTTTTGCATGACCAATAAAAGATACCATCCGAATTGCATCCCCTCGAAATAAGGTATTTGCTGATTATTAAAACTATTTCAGGTAAACTCCGTTAATTATATTGTGGTACATGACTTTATTTCTACCGAATAGTTTGACCACATTTGAGATATATACAACATTTTTGAATGTTCTGTCCAAAAATGTGGTGAAAAACGCGTTGAGTTATCATTTTCGACAAGGTAGTCGCATAATTGAGTTATCTTGTCGTTTTCTGGCTGAATTGATATGACCCATGACTCATGACCTAACACATATGACCTATACTTTACAGATGTATGAAGTGTTCTATACCTAATACCGTTTGTCCCATCAAAATCCGAATATTAATAGCAAATTTAGACACTAATGCTCTTTTGTCTTTGGTTTTGCACATGATTTTTCTTCTACGTCACATTTTCAATAAACACACTAGAATTCCTTTGAGTCAATTTGATAACTATTTGTTTTTCTATTTTTGAGAGGAATATTTAAATTGAAACATATTTCTTTTAAATACTGGAAAATAAGACAATATGAGAAAGAAAGAAGATTGTTAGGAAGTAAAACAGAAAACTACTGGGATATATAGTTATTATCTCTTAAACCATGAATGGTGGCAATACTGAAACGTACCATCTACGTATAAACAAGAGGACAAGAAATTAATATTGACAGGAAATACATTGATCTTATTCACTTTATCATTTTTCAATAAAAACTTCTCATTTTTATTTGTCACAATGTTAGCAGACTTATGAAATTCTATTTTTTTTTTTTTTTTGGAACCTGTATCAAAACATTTGGCGATCTTGCACTATGAATGTTTTTACGAATTCACTCTACATCTTTAGAAGTTATAGAATCTATTTCTATGTTTTTTATTTCTTTTCGAATCAGTTTGAAATTAAATTGTTCAATGGGATGCAATTTGGATGGTGAAAAATCTACCTGCTTCACCCGGGATGCAACTCGGACGCTCTGTTTTCTTGTACCACGAGGTTTTTCAATTGAAATATTGTTTAAAAAAATCAAACAACTTTTACTTCTTTAAGTTTTTTCAGATTTAACGTTATCAACAATTATTGAAAAATATAGCAAAATTTGTATTAAAAATAATTTGGAGTAATACCACTAGAGCTCATATTTGGCCAGTTTGATTTCGAGTATTTACTTTCATTATTATTATTTTTTCTAGATTTCTTTGGAAATTTGACAGATAAAACCGTTCCTATGTTAAATTTAGTTCATTGTGGTCATAAAAGTTATTACATTGGTGACGTATTCGAGGTAAAGCTATTTAATAACTATTATTTTTAAAAGTAACTTTCATTCTTATTTATCTGTTTTAGGGCAATTTTTTTCACGCTGAACAATTTTGCAGATACCATGGAATGAATTTAGTAACCATCAATTCAAAAGAAGAAAATGAATTCTTAAAACAAGAAGTAGAAAAACGCGGTAAACAAAATATTTAAAAAAATCTATTTAATCTGTTCAGTTTTTTTTTATTAAAGATAAATCGTAATTGAAAAGTGAAAATTTATTTAAGGTTCTGGTCTCCGCCATTTTTGGACATCCGGTACAAAATTACCCGATTCTACTCAATGGATTTGGTTCACTACGGGCAGACATATTTCATATTTTAACTGGAACGCCGGAGAACCAAATAATGCCAAAAAAGACGAAAATTGTATAGAAATGAGAAAAGTTAATAAAGAGTTTAAATGGAACGATATCGATTGTTGGAGGGATTTTTATTTTATTTGCGAAATTACTTGGACCAAAGATTGTTATAACTTATTACAACTAATAAAGAAGAATCAGACTGAATATAGGAATATTACTAATCTTATTGATGTCAGGTATAGTTAAAAACAATTATAATATAATTATTATATATAATAACAAGAACCTTCTTAAATTTTAATTTGTTTTATTGTTCTTAAGTTTATTCGTTTATTTTATTTTTAGGTTTGGTGTTCCAGTAGAATAATTTTAAATGTAGCAATCAAAATAATAATAATAATTTTAAACATGTATTTAGACTGATTAAGAAAATAAATAATATTATATGTTATGACATTAATTATCAATATATTTATTATATAGACGTATATATATTTTTTAATTTAATTGACTGTATAAAAAATATATTCAAATAACAGCAAATAAAACACAACATATTGTACCACAAAATGTATTAAATCTTAGCGCAGGAAGGCGGCAACTAGTTTCGGCTACTAGCCATCTTCAGGCCTACAAATAATGACAAATTCGACATGGTATACAAATTAAAAAAAATCAAATGCACAACTTACTAACTAATGCTTTCAATTAACAATATAGCGACATTTTTTTTAAATTAGTAAATGTCAAATCAAAATTGATACAAAATTTCATCTTATTGTTGAAGTTATTTAAGACAAGCGCTGGTGATGACGTAGGGGACAGGGGTTACTAAACAAACTTTACATTTAACTGAAATTCTATCAAAATTGATACATATCAAAAAATATATTATAAACATGTCTCTAATTTAATTTTCCGTATTTTTCTTTAAATTAATAATATAAGAGGTAAACAAGTAACCCAAATTGGCGTAGAATGGAAGATAATCCCGTAGATTAAACAAGTTTGATAATTAAAGCTACATTAACGCTATATTAAATTGCTAATCCCAGCACCTTTGGAGTTTATAAATGTCTTAAAAAAATTAAACAATAGACAAATCTTAACACCTCAGTGTAATTAAGAATCGAATAAATAAAAATTATTTTAATACACAGAACAAAATCAAGTCTGGTCCTGATATTTTAAAAAATTGTTATTGATTACGGATTTATGGTTTGCAGTACTCAAATGACAATAGAGAATTTTTTATGATATCTTGACTTTGAACCATGAATTCTCACCAAATTTAAACTTCGCTTTATATTATTTAAAAAATAATAAAGTTACTGAAACAAAAAAATCTGTAATCAAATTGGCACTAAAGTACCACAGCTGGGGCGTTATTGAAAAAGAATTACTTTACCGTTACTTTTGCTGAAAAGTAACACGTTATTGTAACGTCAGCAGTCATGAAAGCTTCGCTCCTAGCCCGCTGCTGCGCTGTATTCACAATGTGTGTGTATCGTGAATACAGCGCAGCAGCGGGCAAGGGGCGAAGCTTTCATGACTACTGACGTCACACGGTCTAGTCTCACGCACAGGCACGTTTTCCAGCATCTCGCCGATCCTTGATTTTAAAATGCTTACAGCGGACGTAAATATTAATATTTTGCGATGGTTTTTAAATAACAAAATCTCTCGATTTCAGTTGAAAAAAAAAATGTCGAACCTGTCTGTTGCCTTTACTTTTCGCCTACTTTAAAAAGCAACGAAAGCAACGCATTACATTTATTAAAAAGTATCGTTTTAGTTTTGTTACTCCCAGCTATGTAAAGTATATTAGAAGTCATACAATTAATTTGTTGGTCTAAAGAAATCAAGATATGTTTAGCAATCCTGTATGCGAGAACGATTTTTTGTTTCGATAATACAATTATGTTTTCGTTTCAATCATCGACAATGTTTATTCCCTACTAATTTTTTCTTCTAGAATCGTCTGGCAGTCGCAAAAAAAATGTCGCAATTGCATTATCAAAAAGGAAAATTGCTACAAATAAGATTTCGCCTCCCATTTCCGAAAATAATCAAGCATCGCATATTTTGACGCTGCCGATGGTCGACGTCTGGCTACGCCCTTTGGCGTTTAAATTCAAAACTTGTGGGGTGCGATATTGAATCGCGTTAAAATCGTAACAGGAAAAGCCAAAGATGAGGTGGCATGTGCGTCTGGGGGGTTGTCAATCGCCATGTAAATCGCGGATACAGTAGCGTCCTACATTGTTGTGTTAATATGATGGATTAAATTGGTAGAAATTTTAAGTAATTATTTAGTCAAGACGAAATTTTTTATAAAAAATCCAACGGTACAGTCATATACAATAAACTTTTGTAAGATTTTAATAAATAATACCTGTAAAATTTCTCGGGGTTTAGGTATTAAAATTCCTTAATAAAAAACTCCATATATTTAACCAAATTTGTTTATCTTATAAAGTCTGACATATGATTGGCTAGAACTATTTATTCAAGAGATTAAATATTTTTAAAAACATTAAATTGATAAGAGTAAGTTCAATTTAAAACATTCTACCAAAAAAAAAATTATAATATTAGTTCTTTAATGCCCGAAAATAATAACCAAAATTAAATTATATTCAAATTCATTGTTTTAGATACTACACTTTAAATTTTTTTAAATCAATTTTGACAGAAAAATATGCAGATCTGTAATTACTTCTATTCGCATAAAAAAGGTCAAAAAAAAACTTATCTTCTTTTTTTATTTTTCAAAAATATTGAACTTTAAATAACTCCCAAAAATTTAATTTCTTTCTATTTTATCTCTTGTGTTAATTCAATTTCTATATCCAGTTAATTAATCAATTTTCTTCATAATGGCTGATTTCTTCTCGATTGACTTATTTGTACGTCGATAACTAAAAAGTAAATGACCCGGTAAGAAAATTTCACACAGACATGAAAGCTGCGTATGACTATCACTTTTTGAGGTGGACAGTAAATAAATGTCACATTGTTAAAAGAATTGTTGCAAAAATGGAATAAAATGATATGAAAATCAACCACAAATTGAAACAATCTCCATAATTCCTTAAACAATACTAGATTGTTGCTATGATTCCTCGACTCCAGGACAGTAGAGGAAAAATTAATATTAAATATTAAAATAAAAATTATAAAACACTACTTTCTATGAAAATATAAATTTCTCCACCACTGGAACATTGACAAATCAACCAACCATCGAATATATCAATTTAAAGACAACAAATAAGAGCGGCCCACCCACCGCAAATATCGCGGTTCGAAGAGCCCCCGACTTTCTGAGTACCCGCATTGGCTCACGTTTATACCACTTTTCTGTTTTGCGCCCTCTTCTCAGCATCTGTCACTTCAGATTATCACCTCGGGCTCACTTTCCCTTGTAGACAGATAGATGTGTATATGCGCCAGGTAAATATATCCTTGAATGGAGAAATATGTTTAAGATTTACTTTTCCAAAGTATTTATTTTTCTTGCTTTTTATTTAAAAATTTTACAAAATCAGAACAAATTTTATGTAACAGTCATTGCATATACTTAACAAACGAAAAGAAAAGGTAACAGCACAAGTTAGCGAAAGAAAAGAATATTAAAAAATAACGGAGACCTAAGAATGAAAATAATGGAGATGGATTAAAATAAGTTTTAAAGAACAATATAAAAATAAAGATAAAAAAGAAAATAAAGGAGATAATGTAGAAGATAATCGAAAGGGAATGGTATAAATAATATAAAAGAGAAGAAAAATATTCTAAAAAAGGTAATATGGAGAGGAAATTTAGAATATGAGAAGATAGGAATTAGTAATATAAGAATCATCAAGTACAGCATATGTAGAAAAACAACAAAAAAGAATAAAATAAAATGATTAACCAAACGACGAAGAAGAATGAAAAAATGGATAATGACAAAAAGTCGAAAAAATATAAAATTTTATGCGTGAAATTAAAAAATATAAAACGTATAAAAATAGTGATTCAGAGACAAAACTAAAAGAAAAACAGTGATTAATAATCTGTGAAAATTAAATTCATATGTAACAATTTATTACATTAAAGGTCTGGAAGATTTAACACAGACAAATGAAAACAACTATCGTCTTCCGGATCACACTGCCATTACCGATCTATTTTTTTGATAACTAAAATCAAGTACTTCAATGTCAGATTTGTTAAATTTTTTTGTGACTTTAACATTAGTATTTTGCTCATGTCTTCTCTACGACTGTTTTTGGACTACGAACGTTTTTTGTGTAGGAAGACCTATAACAAGAATAAGGTGTCTCAAAGTAAAGAATTGAAAAAGCTGATAAAGAAGAAAATGAAGGTGAGCGGTCAGGAAGTAAAGAATAAAAGTACAGATAATTTACTACCTACTTATGGAAGTATATTTGATCCTTGGATATCTGACGCTAAGTTTTATGGGTCTTTAACTAATTTTAAATTAGATTTTGATGATTCAGAAACTATAAATGTATAAATATATATTTTTGTTTAGATTTGTAGTATTACTATATCTATATTAAGATCATTTAGCTGCATTTGTCTTAATATGAATTCACAATTAATTTACAATCTACCCAACACCATAAGAAGTAATAAAATTACCTAATTATGTTGTGGCTGTGTGCACGTAGCTTACATTGGTACTTTAAGTTAAATTTATTTTTTGGGATTGATGATGGCTTTATAGCCGAAAGCGTTTTGCAAAATATATAACAATTCTATACGAAATACAAATTTTCTATATAATAAATATTTAGTAAATTTGATGATTAGTGTATGGCAGTCCATAAACTGTTTTCCAGTCTTCACCTAATCCTCGAGTTCTTCGGATCAGGTCCTGTTAAGGTGTCTAGTAGCTACTGGTGGTTGGTACGATTCTTTTATGTTTTGACTATTATTTGCGGAATTTATTTCTTTGGCTTTATTTGCGTAAAGAACAAGGTCATATCACAAAAATTTTCATAGGCGTGGGCCCGAGGCCTATTAGTGTAATCTTGTACATAATTTTTTTTTATTCAGAGTGAGATAAAAGGTGCTATTAGGATACTTCTTCCCATAGCCCATTTTATGTTTAGGTTTAAGGATCTGGAGTATATATCCCTTACCCTGAATCTTGTTTTGTTTTGGAGCCATCGGTGTAAATATGAATTATACCTGCCATATCCGGCTCTTCTGTAGGACTTTTTATTCCTTAATATTTATTAAAAATCAAAACTCTTTATCTTTGTTCACTTATGACTATGTGTTTGGAAATGTATTAGCGAATTTAATGTACTAATTTGTAGACATCTAATTTTTTACCCCAAAGTATGTAAAAAATACATTAAAACAACAGTGATAAATTAATAAAAAAAACCTATAAGTTGATAGATTCAAATACTTTATAAATACATTTTTGAAAAGCTTAAAAGAATCATTACCCATTTCCAATATGAAAATAAAGTATACTTTTTAATTACGATATGTCAATCGTAATAAAGCAATAAATGTATCTAACTCTGAGTAAAATGTACTAAATTCTGTCCAGACATATTATTCTTACAAGCCAATGGCTTCAGCAAGCTCAGCACGAATGATCACTATGCATATATTCGAATTAGTATTAATCAAATATCCATATCTTGTTGCTGTGTATTCATGAAGGTACATATTGCAGATTTCGTAATGGCGCTGGCCATACTGGTTGGCCCCACTGATTTTAATCGATATGCCATTATACAAATTCACATAAATATTGAATGAGTAGTGCTTAGTAATATCTTTCATTATATTCGGTCGTGATTGAAAATTCTATATTTTTTTTTCCATGAACAGTGGTTAGGTGTCCTGAAAATTTGAATTCTTGTTAATCGTAAAAATAATAGCAACGCATAGCAACTTTAGTTGAAGAACAGTGCCGAACATGCCCCATTATCTATAAATCTTAAAATTTTTAACAAAAAAATGTATCTAATTCGATTTTCATACTGTATATATTTTAAAATATTGACAAGATTATCAGCTTATTTGAAAATTTTAAAAATAATTCCAATATTTAAATCTGACGAAAAAAAAATGCATTATTAAATTTTGTTATGATTTACTAATACAGAAAAATCTCAATTTTGGGGTGGGTTCTATAAAAAAACCAATCATAATTATAAATTTTGAATCCTTTCCACTTTCTCTTCTGTAAACCCCTCCGATAAGTCCACTTTTCCTTCTTTAAACCAGCTTCGTCTATGTATTTTCTCAACCTTTATTCTATCTTCCTTCTCACCATTCTTCTTAAAGCGCCCCGACACTACTTCATTTTAAATCATCTATAACATACCAATCAGCCTTGTCTATCTTTTCAAAAAAAAATTTGCCCTTGAAACTTTTCCTTATTCCAACATTAATATTTTTTTTTATAATTAACAACTTTCTATAAATTCTTAAAAAATTTCTGACATGCCTCTTTATTATTTTTTTCATCCGTTTTTTCCCCAAAATAAATTTTTTTCTTACTTTCTTTTATTATAATTTTCCAATTTTTTTTTTGTTTCCATACTAATAATAATAATGATGTTCCAAAAAAATAAAAATAAGATTCTTGATATTCCACAATTGTTGATTTAAATTCTTTAACAATAAAACTTTGTTTATAAAATTCAAAAACTCGTAAACTTATTTATGCTATCAAATATTTTAACAATTAACTTATAAAAAAAGTCATACAAAATATTTTATTACAATATACTCTAAAAGTTTTTGATTTGATTAATTTCAAGATGACGGTAAACGAACTTGGATTATACCCTTGTATTTGTAACACGTTATATATTAATTTTGTCTTTCTGCACTCCTCCTGTATATAATCTTTAACTGTGTAAAATAGCACACTCCTCCATTCGCGCATTACTTTTGAAAAAGTTTTTTCTTTGCATATTAATATATAGATTTTTCTAATATTCATATTTAATTAATTCAATTTTTTTTTGTTTAAGCATCTGTGCCGGATCACCCGTTTTCACTCGTATTTTCACCCCACAATTAAAATTATAAATATTGGTGCTACATTTCGGAGACTTTTTTTTAGTACATTTTGTCCTCTTTATGAATTTTTTTCCGATTTTTGATATCTGCAATAATTTTCGAGATATCTGCAAAAAGGCAATCTCGCAATGAATATTAACAGTCTTATTCATAAAACTATTTTAATTCACGCTTTAAAGTTTGTGCTATTCATAAATGTGTAGTAACAGGTTAGTAACTAATATATAGATAAAATGCACTTTTTAGGGATTTTACTGAAGTTATGTTAATAAATAAAACATTAGGCTGAAAGTAATCATCGTAACCAAGCAAGAATTAATTTTTAATCATTTTAGAATTTATAAAATCAGTGCGGAAAAGTACAACTTTCTGCACGCTTGTAGAAAAAAGATTTATTGTAACGCAAGTGGACAATTTGAAAAGTATTTCGAAGAAAAGGGGGCAACATTAGTGTGTGTAAATAGTGTGGGGGTGTTTCAAGGGGCGTAGATTCTGAGATAATTCAGTTTTTAAAAAAATGGTGAAAGCACTTCTCAATAATTCGTTGAAAAAATGTAAAAAAAAAACAAATCTGAACGAAACCAACATCTGTTCTCAATTCGAATCATATTTCTTTATCTAGAAATAAAATTTCATTTAAATCGGAGGAAAAAAATATCTGACCCTTCAAAAATCTACAAAATTTTTCAAAATTTAGATTTGAAAAATAATTGGTGTGGGGATGTTTCCAGGGGCGTGGATTCCAAAAAACGTATCCATTCTGCTCTAGTTATTTTAGTTTCTGAGATAATTCAGTTTTTTAAAAAAATGGTGAAAGCGCCACTTCTCAATAATTCGTTGAAAAAATGTAAAAAAAAACAAATTTGAACGAAACCAACATCTGTTCTCAATACGAATCATCTTTCTCTATCAAAAAATAAAATTTCATTTAAATCGGAGTAAAAAAATAGTGAAATTAGTGATTATACTGAGCATTGCCATTGCTCACACGAGGCTCAATGGTATGAAAGTTAAAAACTGATATTCACACGACTTACGAGACACAATCTCCATGGAGTGAAGGGAGTAATACATTGGCCTGATGATGGCAAAATTTCGCCGAAACTATAGTCACACTGTCAACTTTAAAAAAACGTTAACAAATCAATTGTGGTACTTTGACGTTCGAGTTTTATTACCTCATCGGTTGACCACATTTAAGAAGATAGATAATCTTTTGTACATAAAATTTAATTTCAACCGTGTTAAAAAAAATTCTTACCTGTATAATTAACAGTTACTATTCTTCATGTTAAATTTTATTAAAAATGGTGGGAGGGCAAGTTCTACGTATATTGAACACATTTTTTTATAACTTTTTGCATAATTGATTAGTACCTGTACACCAATTTTATTTAAAATCGTAGATAAACAAAATTGTCGAAAAAAGTTTGTAGCCTTTTATTTTTTAAGAAATAAAATGTCGTTACTTAGATTTAAACGAAAATCTCCGCAAAAGAGGATTTTTTAAGCTAATTATATGTTCGTTATATTTAATTTTTTTCCTGCAATTTTAAATTTTCAGTTATTTGTTGATTTGTCTTTTATTTATTTTTCCTATATATTTGACTTATATTTATAGTTTTTAAATTTTTTTAATTCACAATTTAAATTTAATCAAAGATTACGTTTAAAAATAACCAATTTCGTGATATTTTTGATGCTGTTTAATAATAAATAAGCGTTTTTATTGCATTTTTCTGTGGTGATCATAAAATAAATGTCTCATTTTTATCATCGGCACATATTTTAAAATAAACCGGCAGTTGCGCATATTTTTAAAATTGGAAAAATTGAGATGAAACAATTCCCAAATATGATTTGTTTATTAGACTCTTAAGCCAAATGCAATAAATTACATTTAAATAGAAGAAAATAGTAATATTAAATTTATTTTATAAAAAAAATTCTATTAGTTTACTTTAAAAAAACAAGTAATATTTGTCGATTTCGGCATAATAAGTATCACCATCAATAATTCCTAAATGTAAAAAAAAAGTTGAGAGTCTAGTTCCCGTCCGTTTTAAGTTTCGATTGGATTGGCAATAATTGAAGGCCTCATTACTATTAAATGACGAGACATTTTAAAACAAGCCCCGTTTCAATGTTGACGTCAATTTCTATTCGTTAACTTAGGTAGTTCGTGTGTCGTCACCCTTAATAAATAATGATCCACAAAAACAAACTTTCCAGATAATAGCATTAATTTTAGTCTAGTAGATTCTTTGATGTTTGAACATTGTGAATTTTTTAACGCTCAATTTTCTTTTATTTATAAAAGTCCTTTTATATTTCCAACCTATTGTTACTGTCGAATTTTATTTGAATATTGTATAGGACAGAAATTAAACAAAAAAGAAAATAATTAGGTCAATTAGTTATATTTAACCACTCACTTATAAAAAAAAAAGTATTAGAAGCAAGATATTGAAATATATTATTAATCTCACTATACTTAAAATACATTATTTTTTTACTTTTTTATATTATCAATTGGTAATTTTTTATATTGATTGACAGTATTTAAAGAAATTAAATAATAAACTAAAAATGGGTAATTTAATTAAAAAAAAAATGATCAAAAAAATTTATAGAAACAATTAACACCTAACTTCTACAATTTAGCAAACCTAAACGTAATTTAATTTAATTTAATCTTGGTTTTTTTATGGATACACACAATACTAAATTCTTTAAGCCGCTTTGATTTTACCAAAGACGACAGAAAAAGTTTGTAACTTTGGCAACATTATTTTAAGTAAAAGTGATACGACTATCAACTTTTTTCTTTGGATAAATTTGAAAAAAGTAGCACAGACGCGCTCTTCTGATAAATATTTTAAATATGGAAAAAAACGCATATTTTTAGTTGCTATATTAGGCGAATTCTCGTCCAAAAAGGACCAATTAGGTTTTACAGTGCTCTACCCTGTTCTGAGCAGAGGGTAGGATTACTTAACATTAACCGGATAATACTAAAAAAAACAATTTTACACCCAATTCTCTAACCGGCAACCACAAAAGTCACGTGGTGTGCTGATAAAAATAAGAAATGAAGAAATTGGGGAAAATGGGAAAAAATAGGCACAATCGAAAAAAAACAGGAAAAAAAGAAACAGGTAAATATAAAACAAAATGGAAAATTAGTAAAAAATCGTGAAAAATCGTAAAAAATCGTAAAAAATAGGACAAAATCGTAAAAATGGGGAAAATAGAAAAAATGGGAAAACGTAAAATAATTGGTAAAAATAAGAAAACTTAAAAAAAGAGGGAAAATAGAGAAAAATGGGAAAAATAGACAAAAATAGGAATAAACAGGGAAGTATAAATGGTTGAAAATGGAAAAAATAGTAAAAAAATATTAAATAATGGTAAATAAAAATAGGAAAATCTAGGGAAAAATAGGGAAATATAGGTAAAATAGGAAATTGGGGAAAAATGAAAAAAACAGGAAAAATGGGAAAAACCGGGAAAATATATGCAAAAATAGGAAAAATTTTAAAAATAGAAAAGAATAGCTAAAAATGGGAAAAATAAAAAACAGTGAAAAAAAGAGGAAATTAAAAAAATAGGTAGATATTCTTTAAATTACGTTCAAATTTCGATCACTGGGCGACCACTAGTATAAAGTTAAAAATACAAACTTTTGGTTAGGTGGTTGTAAATTTATTAAAATGGTTAGAATATGCCAAAAAGCAATGAAATTGTAATTTTGAGAATTTAAGCGGTGTTGTCATGTGTAAACGATTTCCCTACTACAAAATTTTAGATACCCACTCGATGTGACCTGAAGTGGTAGGAAGCGGGAGGGAATTCAAAGTTGATGACGCACTTCTCCACATACCTTCAACCGTCAACAACAAATGTAGTTTCTGGGTACCTTTCGGGTACCTAAGTCTTAACTGGGTCATAAAATTTTATTATCCTCAAATTGTTTGTAAGTCCTAAAAAATTCGAAACACATTGAGAGTGTCATTTTATATAAAATAAAATATTTCACAGTTGTTTACCAGATTTTAGATTTCGTAAATTTATCGTAACCTAAGCAGATCTTTCTTTTATTATAAAAAAAATTAAATGATTATACTGCTTGCTGGTTTATTTTCGTGTGAAGCCCAAATTTCTAGGTCTGAAGAAGGCTATTTAGCCGAAACTGGTCGTCGTTTTACAATTTTTTTCCAATACATTTGCGTTTTATTTTAATTTATTGAACATTGGACCCCATTTGGGATACGGATAACCTTTTGGATTTGAAATGCGTTTTAAATTACTTACTTTGTCGCATAATGATTTCACGTCTATAAAACGATATAATATAAAAAGTGGGTCAATATCATGATGTTTGTGGTTGTAACCTAGTTAATGTTTACAAAAGGTGTTTACGCATAGCTTTGCAAATTGCTTGCCAACTAAATGATTATTGCATGCGAATTGTTATTACTTGTGAGGGGATCGTGAAATTCTTAGTCTCGGCAATGCCAGAGCAGAGCCTTACCTCGTGAAATATTCACTAGGAACTTAAAAATTTACAACCCCTGCGCACTGTATTAAAATTAATTATTTAATATTAAACTCCGTAATTTTTTGTTAGGCTCGGTCTTCATTCTCGTAATATTTTATAGATTTTTATGTCTCTGTATAATAACATTGAGAGAATTATGCATAAGCGCCTAATTGAATTTGTGTGAGCTTTCGAATTCTTTTGTTGAGGAATACACGAGTGAAATGGATAATTACATTTTCTACCCCTGTCTGGATCGATTAATTTTTAATGCGCGAAATGTATTGAACCTACTATAAAACGCTTTTTTTTTTGTTTTGTTTTCGACGATTTTCGTTTTGATTACGCGGCAAAAAATATAAAGTTGAATTGGTGAAAAAAGGGGCATATTAAAAATATTTATGAGAAAAGGTTGCCCAAAAAATAGAATTTAAACAATGGATAATTTTACTCTATTTATTTTTATTTTAGTCTTCTTATTAGTTTTAAATTGAAAAAATAAATTAGTGCGGCTTTATTTTTTTTTCCATGGTATTTACAGATTTGAAAAAAGTTATAATTGACTGTATTTCCATAAATAATTGGTATCAGTGAAACGGAATTTCACCAACTTCATTCCGTACTTCATTTTCTATTCTATATTCATTATCGACAACGCTGATATCACTTGATCTGGATCAACCGTAATGGCAAAAAACTGGAAATAAATTCCATTTCAATTAATAATTTAGAAACGTTATATAAGTGTCAATAAATGATAATGGCATTCGTTTTACGGTCACTTGAAAAATCCATCAATATTTATAAAAGTATTGATAAAATCTGATTGGGTGTAGAAGGGTTGAAATTGAATAAAAGCCGGACGATGATTATGTCTCAAAAACGAAAATATCTTTGACTCTTTTTGATTAATTGCTCGCATATAATATTAATTAATTGTTCCATATTTTCTATATTTACAATAACTAATAACAAATTTTATTTTATAAAACGATATAAAAATTGGAACTTTGACAGAATAAGTAACCAATCCATTTTTCCAATTGAATTGAGTGAAGCGGAAATATCCAACTATTGAGATTGCTTCGTTTGTCTTGTTTAAAATTCTCAATTTTCAAAATTGTATTTACATGTAATTCTATAACATAGAAATGCCGGACATACGCGGCCATATAATTCGACTGAAACTCAAAGAACACAAAATAAATTGTCATAAAAGCAAATAAAGCCTCGGCGTTGGTGGTGTTAGTCCAGGAGATAGATTCAAGTGAGTTTCGGAATTATTTTTCTAAACTTATATGAAAAATATTATCTCTCAAAAATGATCGAAAAGGGGAAAATTTAACTGATAAAACCATTGAAATACTAAGGACAGAATATATCAAAAAATATAATAAAAGAATACATGAAGATGGCGAAGAATGAAAAATTGAAAAGGGAAGAAACACAAACTTAGATGATGTGAAAAAGTAAAATCAAAGATTAGATATAATAAAATGAGACAGTCAGACAAAGAAAACAGAAAATGAGAGAGAAAGGTGACTTTGTCGGTGTTATTCCGAATCCCGAACCAGTGACGTACATAAAACGGGATGAAATAATTTAAAGACTTACGGCCACAAAACATAAAAACATGTTTCTTTATCTTTATCGTATTATATTTATACCCAAACAATATTCAACTTTTCGCAAATCTGTTAAAGGAAAATATTTATTTAATAGATTTTTAACATTTTCCTAAGATTTATCTTCCTTATAAAATATAACAAGATCATCAACATAAACTGCCAGTATGAATAGATCATTACCAAAAGTTTTAGTATAAATACATGGCTCTGAAGGAGTTTGTATAAAACCCAAGGAAGATAAAGTTTTATTTAATTTTATGTTCCAAGATTGAGCTGCCTGTTTTAGTCCAAAAAGAGACCTTTTTAGTAGGCACACTTTATTTTCTTCTCCTTGTTTGCTCCTTCAGTCAGGTTGATCCATATAAACCTCTTCTTACGACTCTCCATTTAAAAATGCTGTATTGCCATCTAAGTGTTGCAATTCATGATTAATTTTTGCAGCAAAAGCTATAAATGTAAAGAGGGATGAATTACGAACTACTGGAGAAAAAGTTTCGTATTAGTCAACACCAGCGGTTTGTCTAAAACCTTTCTCAACTAGTCTGACCTTATATTTTACTACTTGATCTTCAACATTTTTCTTTTGCTTGCAAGGTATGACCTTTTTGTTTGGGTTTTCTACAAGTGCCCAAGTTCCTTTCTTTATTAGGGAATCATACTCCTCATTCAATGCGGAATGATAATATTCTTTACATTGAGACTTAACAACTTCTTCAAAAGTTTAGGGATCATCCATAGAATCACATTCTATAACCTTATTACAACAATAATTTGTATCGAAGCAATTATTTATTCTATTTATTAGTGGATATGTTTCCACTAGAATTTGCTTTTCAGAAACATAATTTTCAGCTTCTGAGGAGTTGCTCCAACAGCGGTACATGAAAGAGATTCGCTGTTTAATGTGGACGGAGAAAAATCAGTAATGTTCATTCCGCCCGAAACAAAATGTGCAATGGATACCAAAATGATGTGGACTGAAGAGCTAACAATTGATTTAATCAAATTATACGAAAAACAAGAACTACTATGAAAATTTTGTTTTTTGTTTACCTATTTGTAGACCCACTTTAGTTATTAGAAATTCTAAGTCAATTGGAGACATTCTGCAGAAATTATGAAACTGACTTTATTAGCTTAGGTATTATATCAGTTCCTATATACCGGTCTCTACTTTTATAAATTGATGACGTCCACAATGGCGGTTTTTTGTTATCATTTTTTAATAAACCAGCAATAAGCAGCTGAAAAAGCTTGGGATGGCTATCTGATAATGGAAGTGATCCTTTGGAACAGGTTTGGTAACTGGTCCCAAACGATGTTTGAAACAGATACGAGTTCTAGTCCAGAACCGAACCGAGAACTAAAAAAATATTTTGTGAAAGTGCGGTGCGGTGTAGACTGAAGTGGATCCGAGTTCGCACTCCAGTCCGACAGCGCCAGACAGATTTACTTCAACAAAATTCATATATTAAAAAACCAAAATTTTCATTTAAACAAAATATTTTCATTCTGGTGAAAATATTGAATTTGGCCAATATAATTTAACACTTGTAAAATATAATTTTATATTTTGTATACTGAGTAATAACTGGCCGCCTTACTATAGAAGGTAGATCCTATTCGCGAGTTTAAGTATATAAAGAACCATGGCATTTGATGTTCACAATTTATTATTCATTTATGTGAATAACTCAACTCAAAAGAGTTAACAAGAGTAAAATCCGTATGTTTTTAATTATATGACATGGACGTAATCTTTAAATTGGCCATAGAGAAACTTAATTTGTCCATAGGTAAATCGTTTAATGTAAAAGGGTTTGAATGTCTCGCGTTATATTTACTGGGAATTAGATTAAAATTTAATGGAGCTTTACTCGTTTTAATGTTTTATATGTGAATTGTTTCTGGGAAAAGTTATATTGTGTCAATTTTATTGTTTATGGAAACACTTTATTTATATTACAGAACAATTAAAAAGAATATTTACCGTTATTTTTGCTGTTTAGAAATATAGCTTCAAATATATATCGCAAATACTTTATATTAATGTGTTTTCAATGATTTATCTTTTGTTTCATATATCTTTGTTAATATTTATCATGATTTAAATATATTTCGATAACTTTTTGAAAAATTGAAATGTTTCGTCAATTCCTAAAAATTATTTCGTCGTATTAAGTTTTACCCGAAGCCGGTGCTGCGTCAGATTAAAAATATGATTAAAATTCTACAATAATAACTTTTGAGAAATGAGTAGACCACTTATAATAAAATTGGCATTGTGTTATTTATTCAGCTTCATTTGAATAAATATATGCGCATTATAATCTGACCATATTATTTCTACAAACAGTCAAAATAATACGGCAAACATCACAAATATAATCAGTAGCATATAACAGACATTCATCTGACTTCCTTTGGTAAATACATATACATATTCTAATATTCGGTTTATAATTTAAAACAGTGATGGCTCGAACAATAGAATTACAATCAGATTAGATTCAGATAGATATAGAATTTCATCAGAATATGGTATATTTTGTAGTTTGTCGGCACAATACATTTTATGTTGAACATTTCAAGAAATATATATATCACTCCTATAGGAATTTACATAGAAAAGATATTTAAATTGAAAATTAGAATAGTAATAAAGTAATAAAATAGCTTTTAAAATTATTGTACACGTCCACGGCGGCTGAAGCAACTAACCCCATTTACATATTTATATAAATGACGTGTTTTACTATGATACGTCCTCCACACATGAGTGGTGAAGTGTGAAAATATTAAAGCGACTACTTCTGTCATCATTTGTAAATTGCTTCATATTACAAAACGGTTTTGTGTTAGTTTTGATAAGGGGATTGAAATTATTTCAATGTTTTATTACACTGAAAAAAATATTTAAACCTAGAATTATAAACTCATGATAATTAAAACAATTAAGAGCAAACAAATATAGAATTGAACAAAGAATCGATAAATGTTTGGAGAAGATAATATGATAGTCGACGTGTTAACATCGAGTAATTATCGAAGGACCAAACCGCGTTTCAAGCAGTTATATTAATATAAAGAAAAACACATTGAAGTGAACTGTAAGGGTTATTTTTATACATTAGTTTTAAATACCCTGTAACAATGATTACGCTACGCCTCACACGGGAATTTGTTACACGCGCACGGAAAAAGCCTATTTTCTGGATTCCTAATGAAATATACTATTACCTGTCAGTGTTTTTTTTCGCTATGTCATTTTAACAATTTAGAATTTACTATAGTCGGTGATTTTTTATCTTATGTTTTTTTTTGTTGAGAAATTTTCTTTTATTATATATTATTTTTTGTATATATAAAAAATATGCCTATGGAAATCGAAATGTATTTCTGTGCGCCGTAATAACCTATAACAGTTGAAGTGTTTTTTTCCACATAATCTCGTAAAAAATGTTAAACTGATTGATTTATTACCTTCGGTTGGCAGACGTGTTTTAGTGTAAATATTAAAACGTCCGGTGGTCGGTCAAATGAAATATTCCCCTCGTATTTCTGTTTTATTTCCATCGTCCTAACGCTCGCTAGAGAAAACGAAATAAGAAATTGTTATTTTGTCGTGAAATTAATAAGTAATGAATAGTGGAAGAGCTTGAAACCGGATTAGTGTTATTACTTTTTGATCGATAGCTGCTTGTACCGCTGCTTGTGTAAACTTTAAACCTCAAAATGATGAATAATTTATCTTACAATTTGATATCGATATAGTAATAGGCTTAAAATTTATTATAAAATCAACGGTTTATGGTTTTTCATTTTTAAATCGATACGATTATCCATTTTTCAAATGTAGTCGTCGAATAAAAATTAAAATTATATCAGACCGAAAGAGAACTGCGTCTTTTTAAATTACAATTTCAGAGATCTTAATTAACATCACCTTGAAATTATTTAATTTTTTTTCTTTATATCTTGATTTATTTAGCCCTCTCTCTGTCTGGTTTCCGATCAAAATATTTTTTAACCCTCTCTTTTCTTCTTCTAGGATCTTCTTTTTCCTTATTTCTTCTTTTTTTCCTTGGCTTATTTTTTCTTATTTATCAATATGCTAAAAAAAATTTAAGATTATTTTAAATTCTGAATCTGTAGCTCGATTCTTATCTTCCAAAAAATAAATACAGCTTGTAAATCTTTCTGCTGTACATGGAAAATTAATGCTTATAGAAATATGGCCTTCTTACGTGTTCACTGATATCTAAATGCGATTGTTGGAGGCTATTTCTCGATCGTCGACTGCCGCAAAAAGCAAAGCATGTTGCTTACTCGAGACATTGCTATACACAGTACAAAGATTTACGATCTTTACTACCTTTAGACATTAATTCAAATACAAAAAATTTGACCTAATTTAAAATTGTTGTAGAATCCTCAAAGAATTAACTGTACCCTGTATAACCGACAATGTTTAGAATATCACGACGTAGTAGATGTTTTTATTAAAATAATAAAGCGCTTAAATACCACAATATGCTTCATAAATTCTTTCCAACAACGAAAATAAAAAGAAATATAATAAAATCGGTCCTTTACTAAATGCTTCGTCAGAATGATGATGGCATGCCATAAATTATTTAATTATAAATAAAAACTCGGCAGACAAACTAAAAATAAGAATGTGATTTGAAAGTGCATTGCACCCGCATTTTTATAACGTGTAGGGGTTAAAATATTTATTGGATGCATACAGATCGCATTATTTCAGGAGTGACTACGAATACGTCCGAGATGCTATTTAATCTTTATGTCAGGGTTATGTTTTATTTTATTTTTATTATTCACGACAATGAGATTTATTAACTTTGCTTTTCTTTCTCAAAAAAATATTTATGATTTATTTTCACACTTAAATAAATATTCGTGAAGCATTGTTCACACAAAGGACCATAATTTGTCTATATTTATTCTTGCAAAGGATCTTGTACCCTTTAAATGCAATTTGGGTTTCACTTTAGGGAGGTAGTTTAGCTGATAAAAAAAATAGAAAGTATTCCTGAGTTCTCGAGAATCGGTAAAATACTGCAATGGAGAAAACAATTATGTATTGTGTCTTTGAAAAAGAAAAATGGAAATTATGCCAGCACTGAGGAGGAAACTTTCATAACGACGATCTAGAAGGCCCCCGCTGTACCAACTACTCCGCGCCAGCCTGGCATTGAGGTATGTACTAGCAAAATGGAGGTCTACAAGAGTTATCTTCATATCCCGGGCAAGCAGAAGATCTATTAGTCTGGCATCACCTTTTAGAAAAACTTTAGAAAAGATGATTGACAGATACATAAAGGACGATGTATTGGTATACAATCCGATACACCAAAACCCGTTCGCATACCAATTGGCATGTCCTGTGACGTTCCAATTCACACGTGGGCGCCCAAGGCGGAACAAGCATTGGACTAGCAAGAATCCACCCTAGGAGCATTTTTAGACATAAAAGGAGCCTTCTACTAGGCTTCACACAAATCCATAATGCGGAGACGAAGAGCCACTCAGAGTATTATGCGATGGGTAGACTTTATGCTTCAGTATATGGAAGAGCTATGTGTAGACGAAGAGCCACTCAGAGCATTATGCGATGAGTAGACTTCATGCTTCAGTATATGAATAGAATTTGAAATATATCGAAAAGTAAAGTATTAAAAAAAATTAGACGCCAGTCTAATTGGATTTTTGATGTGTTTATAAACAATTGATAAAAAAACTATAATATATTTCAAAATCAAAGGGATGCCGGCGTGATTGAAACTGCGCATGGCACAAATACCTTTTTTCACTTGCCCAAAGTCTTATCTGACTTTAATTCCACTTGAGATTCACGGGAATCGAACCCACGACCCGAACAACGATCAAGTATAAAGGCCGATGCACTAGCCAACCTGGCCACCGTCTCTGGTTTTTGGAAACTATTAATAAGTATAATTTAAACATTAAAACACAGGTCAGTAATCAGTCCAATGTGATTAAAGCAAAAAAGCATCATCAATATATGATCATATTTTCTGTGAAATCTATTCGAAAGCTATCTACAGGTAAGGTACCTTATCCGACTACCTACTATTGGAATTTTTTTCAATTATAATAAAACCATATCTGCAAAACTTTATTTATTTATTTTGATAAAAATAATCTTTCAATAATACGTCTATGCAATTTGTAATCGTCCTCTCTAATCTTCTGGACAACGTATAAAAAGATCTGAAACTTTTAATTACTCAGTAATAATTGAGGTAAAAAGAAATTTATGTAATAATATTTGAAAATGATCGTAAGACATTTTTCATAAGAAATTAGGTTTCATTACTGTCTTATACATAAAAATAAGTCGAATGCATTTTTTAGTGTAAATATTTTATTGGTTATATCGATTTTCCAAATTCTGAATCACAAATAGAAACATGTTTATTTTTCGAATATCGTATATCTTTGCTTCTATTAAATTCATGTAAAGGCACACAATAGTGACAGCAAATTAATTACCTGTCCAAATTATGACAATCTCGTTCTCCCGATTCCACATCCCCAAGTTCTGCCTTTTCCCTTTTCCCCTCTTACCCTCTTCTGCTGTCCATACACAAACAATCTATTTGCATGTGTTCGCGCGAGTGGCGCACTAGTATTTACGTTAGAATGTGCATCGTTGTACATCATCATCTGGATACCATGTTTTGTTTAATTATAATGTTTAAACAGCATCCCTACACTGACCCTTATACGTCTACTACATCGTCCCTACTTTATATATAGCTCCTATTGTGATGCTCATGTCCTCGTGTGTATTAACGTTGTTTCCGACTATTGGAATGTGTGTAGATGTTAGATCGATCTTTGTTTGATCTACATTTGTCATTTCATATTATAATTACAATATAATTATTTTTTTGATGATAAGATATAAATATCAGAAAATAGGTATACAAAAAGTTGAAAATAATCAAGAATAAATCGATGCGCATCATAAACGTTAACAATAATAAAAAATTACGATAAGAATAAAAATATCACCTTTAAACTCTCACAAAAACTACTCCTAATGTTATAAAAATGGTACTTACATCAAAATCATATAGCACCATCCGCTATATTGATCCAATTTTGGTAAATGTAATTAATAAACAAAAATAAAACAAAAATGTAAACACACAAAATCATTCATGTATATAACTAATCTATCAGTACAATAAAAATATGTAAATTAATTTTTTTTTGCCAACAATTTATGATCTGATCAATATTTAGATCAATAGTAATTTTGTAATATTTCTCGCAGTGTACTTCGCTTTGCACTTACACTTTTTTCACTCACTCAAAAGGCTTTAACTCACCATATCTGTGTTGTACAGGAGTTGGATGGCCTCGACATTCACATTGAATAAATATGAATAAATAACTCACATCCATTTAGAATTTCTTTTAGTAGTTCGAAGAACCAGTCTGATTAGCACATTAGACACTATTTAACACAAAGAATATATTTTATTTATTTTTTAAGGGTTATTTTCTCACCCATTTATTAAATGAAAATATAAATTGGATTTACACTTTTTTGACAACACAACTTCATTAAACTTAAATAAACATTGTTAACACTTGATACTAATTTGAAATATCAGAATGTTCTCAATATTACGTTGCGCTCTTGACTCGCATATTTTAAAGTGAAAAGCTCTCGCCGGGAGACAACTATTCTCCTGAACGATCAAGAAGCTAATCATAATAATTTAATGTGAAAATCTCTCGCCGGGAGACAACTATTCTCATCGACAATCTAGAAGCTAATAATGTGGATAAAGGTTATAACAGATTTTAATTTGTAATGGACTATTCCATATTCGGATGTAACTGCGCTTGTCACTCTCTATGAGAATGATATATAGAAAGAGATGAGTGTTAGTTTCAACGGTTTCTCCTAGAAATAATTCTTTTGCTATAGCTGTAGTGTTTTAGATCACGCGATAAATGACGTGGACAAATTTTTGATGAAATTTGTTGATTATGAACCGAAATAAGAAACATATAAATTTTAAATTAGAAATAGAATGAATTTAAAGATTCCAACAAACAAGCACAAAAATCCCTAATACAAATCAAAACTGTAAAGTCACTCTTGTCCCTCCAAATTCCAAAACTCCTTCATTCCTACTCAAATATCCTCAAAAAAAAGACTGCAATCACTAATTATGTTTATCACAGGTTCAAATCAAACTTAGCTTACCTCTCATGCACAGTAAAAATTTTTTGGTCTTCACGCTAATTTTTGGAGTGCGGAGGTTGTTAGGGGTTCCCTTGACAAGTGCTTTTCTAGATAGCGGTTAGTTATAGACGCCTCATGCCTTAAAGTGGGAAGGCGGATGCCTTTCAGCGTGCTAATCTTTGGAAGTTTCAGAATTTCGCCAGTTATGTTTTGTCAGAACCTTCTTTTAGAGAAACAAGTTTAATTATAACATTTTCTTGTTCTGGTTTATTCCAGTCTTCAGGATCTTCTTCATGGTTTGGCTGGAAAATCGTCTGTAGGTGTTATCTAAATCTGTGTGTTTTTTGAGTATTGTTTCGAGCCCAAGTCCTATCTGCGTTTCTGATTGGTGGGTTTTATAGAATAGGTCTTTTTAGTTGCTTTGTGGCTTTCCAAAATGAGTACTCTCTTCTGATGTTATTAGTCAGTTCCCTCAAGTAATCGCTAATTGATTTATTTTTATTGCGTTGGATTTCCCGCTTTAGATGCTGCGTTGCATTATTTAAGGCTGTTTTGTCAGGTGGTCCTCTGATTTGTTGCCATTTTCTTCTAAGTTTTTGTTTTTCGCAGCCAAGGTTTCTGGTTTCTTTTTGGGTAATTATTACCCTTTTGTTCTAGGTAAAATTTCAGTAATATTATACCATACTGCTTAAAAAATATTGTTTCCGATTAGTTCAATTTGTTCATATATTAAATAAAGTGAACATTAAAAAAATAGGAAAAGAAGCGAAGTCTAACCCAAATTTTTGTAACTGTATCAACACTCATCACAATTAGACCGGCAAAGATTCGATCTCGGCCTGAAAAAGAAAAATGCCTATGCATTTCTATTTCCTCTTTCTTGTAATTTATTCTTATATTTTCTTGTTTCTTTCATATGAATTATCCCCCATAACTTGTTTTTTATTCTCATCATTGCTATTGTAACAATTATTATTTTCTTCATACTAATAATTTTCCATTACCATACTCTATTTCTTTCGTTATTTCTTGTAATTGTTTGTAGATTTTTTTTATTTATAGTTCCGTTTTGTAATTTATATATTTGCTAAAATTATTTAAATGATTTAATTTTTTTTTCTAGCAGCATTTTATTCCTCGAAATATATTCATTTATATGATATAAAAATTAAAATTTGTAATACTCCCAACATTAAAAAAATATTTAAAATCTAATATCTAATTTCTTTGTTAATTATAAATAAAGTACTATATCCTTCTTGTGCGTCCTGCGTAATTTTAATCCTAAACTTTATGATTAAGCACAATATCAGTATAATCCGAAGCGGGGCGTATTCTTTCATAAAATTGAAATCAAAAAAGTTGGAAGTTTTTATATTATAATAAAAGTTCGCGAAGTAAATTAGATGGCAGAGTGTCGTTAGTAATTTAGAACACTTCTACTTGGTGCTTAGGGCCTCTCGGCGTCCCTGGTTTGTGCTTTTATAAATATTACAATAATTAAATATACAGAGAAACTTGTTAAAAAGTGTTCGTTTCCGTCCAAGATCGTTTTTTTAATGTTATGCCTCAGGACTTTTACTAAATGTCCAAAACTAAACATGGATGAGAAAATACTTGGTCCCTTTCCCAAAATAGTCAAGTGGTCCAACTTATCAAGTAATTTTTTGATCATCGTTGCTAGAGACTTTGTTGATACTTTTTTTTACAGACTAGATGTAAAAATTTTCATTCTAAAATAAAAAGAAAATTCAGCAGAATAAGACACAAAGTCGTACCACAAAATTATAATATAAAATTCAAAAATAAATCAGCGACATGTTTCGATTTATTTTTGAAGTTTATATTATAATTTTGTGGTACGACATTTGAGTATCTATAATTTGGTTTACCTTTAAAAAAGAAAAATTACAATAAGTAAAAATAAATATTCTCTGGAATAAAACTTGTAAATAATTTGTGCTACATAGTTCACGAGAAGAAATTAAAATCCATATAATGACCACATGGAAAGCGATTTGAATTTTAGACATGCTGGACATGAACAAACAAAAAAGTCTTCCTACTCAATATTTTTTTTATCAATTAAAACTACTGCCAAATTAATACTAATTTAGACATAAAATAGAGTATTCCAATTCGTTCGCTATTAAAAAAAATATATTTAGTTGGGAAACCTAAATAATGTAAATATAAAAAGGGTGGTCAGATTGACCGTACGTCTGTCATTGTGATCTCTAATGAGATGTCTGTGATTATGGTTTAAGACGTATATAATTTTTTTACAATTCTAAACAAATGGTTTTATCCGTTTTTACTATTCGTCTGTCCGTCCGTCCGTCTGTTAGTCTAATTCAACTCGAGAACAACAATCGACTCAGCATGGTGTAAATAGTCCAAAGTCAGAATAAAATTTGACTTTCGACCCTAGAGTCATGTGACCTGTGAGGTAACACCCATATCTAAAAAACGGTATGAGATAGAGACAAACGGACTTCCGGATCAGAAATAAACAGGGAAAAATATGTAAATCTACTGTGGTGCTTCGCTACATTTTTGTTTACTCCAAAAAGAGTTTTATCAGTAAAAAAACACATCGATTAAATATAATTGCGCATTAATATTAAATTATAAAAAAAAAACTAAAGAAAGAAAAATGAACGCATACTAAAAATCAATAAAAATTATAATACCGCTGCGGACGACGCAAAGATTCAGCAAAAAAATTATTATGTTCGTTGCAACCCTATTTTCAATGAATTATAAAATAGCAACGGCGTAAAGCATAAAATAAATTAAAATATTGCTCAACTGTAATTGCGAACGAAATTTAATTTAAAAATTCAAGGAAAGTATAAGAAATTAGTTCGAATTTACACCCAGAAAAATCAAAATGTCTAACATTCAACATTGTGGGCAGCAATAAAAAAGAAACTTTCCGCGCTAATGGCTGAACGTAGCCCCATTCTTTACAGCCCATCATAAATTTTATAGTTTAATATTGTAAGAAACGTAACGCCATTTGTTTGTGTTTCGGTATTCGCAAGTGATGTATATTTTAATTTCGAAACTAATGGCCGGTCGCTATGATACCGGGTGTCAACAAAATTATTTATTCATTCATTTTTTTTTGTTTATAGCAAAAAATAGTAACACAATAATTCTTTTTCTAAAACTTACTTTTATTATTTCACTAATTTTAGTCCAGTCCAATAAATCACGCATATTTGGTTTAATATTGTACACCTACCGGATCTAGATCTACTAAAAAAATCTGTGTGTGAGATAGTACAGGACTCGCCCCCTGGTCACTCTGCAGGCAGACTCAGGAGTATTCATGTTAAACCCTCCTCTGTATATTATCCTGGGACTGTATATATTCGTCTAACCCTTCTGTAGGAGAAAATATTCTTTTTCAGGGTTGCGCTGGATGAATTTTTATATGAAATTAGAATATTATTTTAGTACTTAATCGCCATGGTAAATAATAATCTTAGTCGCTTTTTACCTCTCGCCTTTCAGATAAGAGAGGTGTAGTAATCATGCTAAAAATTGGGTACTGAGTTTTCAATGGATAAACACGTTTTAGGGTCCCTAGAATACGATTTTGACAGAATATGGCTAAATAAAGCAACGTTAGTAACCTCGGACCCTCGGACTGACTGACTGACTGACTGACATAGAATCAACGCACAACAAAATCTACTTATCCCAAAGTCTTGAAATTTTGAGAATATGTTCTATTCATAACATAGAAGCACTAAGAAAGGATTTTTTGAAATTTTGATTTTAAGGGGTAGAAAAGGGCGAAAAACAGTGGCTTACATAGAATAAGTATATCTATTAAGACGGAATTAGCACTCCATGATTTTCATAACAAAAACTATTAATTAACTAAATGTTCGATAGATAGTAAAAATTTAAATTTTTGTCATCCTCCAAAAATAATTGCTTAGTTGCCAGACGTTATAACGCCCGGTTTTAATTTTGAGTGAATTTGGGATTTTAGTGACTAGGACGATTTTTATGACACCATAATCTCTATTTAAAATCCTATAATGAAATATACAGGACGAGGCACTATAAACGCGTCGCGTTGGTCTTTATATGGAAAACGGTAAGATTGTGTAAAAAATGTTTACTGCAGGTATACAATTTTAAATTATTTTGATTTCTATAGCTTGCTTCAATTAAAAGATCTGCACCATAGTTATATTATTTTAAATGGAACACTTTGTATTTTTCCTTACCTCTTGTTCTCTTACTCTATGTCTTTTTCTACAGTATGATTTTTTTCTTATTTAGAATTTTTTTATATATCATTTGTAATTATTTTATAGAGAGGTTTTTTTTTATTTTTTCTAGTTTTTCTGATTTTTGTTTTTTTTTTCAGTTTTATTTGTTACTTTTTATTTTTTCTATTTTTTGTGATTTTTTCTAATTTTTCATCATTGTTCTGTTTCTCTTTTTTTAATTTATTTATTTTGTTTTTTATTTTTTTTCTCATTTTTTCAGATTCTTCTGATTTTTTGCGACTTTTTTGGGATTTCTTTGCGATATTTTTGCAATTTATTTCAATTTGATTTTTTCATTTTTTTATAGTTACAGTTGTTTTTGGTTTTTTTTTTATCTTTGGTTTTTGAGATGTTTTTCGATTTTTCCCGCTTTTTTCTCATTTTTCTGATTTTTTTTGTAATGTTGTTGCTTTTTTTTTGTTGTTCCCAATATTTTATAATATCTCTCAATTTTTTTCTTTTTTTCGAAATTTTTTTTTTATTTTTTTCCGATTTTTTCTGATTTTTTCAAATTTTATTTCTTCTACTTTCTTTATATACACTAGATTTGTAAGCATGCAAGAGAACTTTCGCCAAATTTTCGTAAAAAATGTTTGTTATTAAAAAAGTTATAGCAAGTTTAAAATTTTTAACTGTATTACGACAGTTTTAGACAAATTCTAAAAGCAAAAAATTACTGCATACGTAAGTGTAACTTGCACTTTTTATGTCTCAAATAAAAATATAGGATAGGATTTTAAAACTATCCTAAAATGTTTTGTTTGCCACCCGGTATTCAATTTCCAAACTAATGGCCAGTCGCTCCAATATAAATAAAAACTGAAAATGGCCTGGTTTCGCTAATGTGCTAAATCGCAAATGCAATAACTCTCTCGTTTTGAAGGGCCTTTGCCAAATGAGGGAGAAGTTGCACTCTCCATTAGGGACTGGATATCGAAAATCAAGAAATATACTGCAGTCGTTCTCTCGTTTGTTTGTTTCTAGTTATAATTTACTTCTTTCAATATGAAAAAAATTGCCGTTGTCTCTAATAAATGGTAAACTTTTATTCATTATATTTGGTGTGTCGAATTTCGTATTCTTTCATTAAAATAGGAATAATGAAAAAATAATAAGGGTCTAAGTAAAGTTTCATGGGACGATATAAAATTAGCGTCTTTAGAGTGTACTTTAAACAGCAGTGTTAATATTAAACAATACATCCAAGGCACCATTTCTCAGGCCATTCTCAAACAATTGAATTATTTACCGAACGGATTGGCATAGAAGAGCGAACTCTATTCAAATTGCACCTTTAATATTGCATAAATGAAGTGAAATAATTCATAAGTTTGTAGTCTGCGCGTTTAGGGTTATTTACAATGCACAGGGAAATATTTATGATTCTCTCTTCTTGAGGAAGGATTGCCCAGTTGTCTTATTGTAGAAATTTGATTCGCCTGCTTAAACTTTAATAAGGAGATCCGGACAATTATTTGTTAATGCAGTATCTTGCACTTGTCCCTGAATTAATCAAAAACTACTACCTACTACCTACCAGCTACTGCCGACCGATAGATACCACCTCCGTTTCATTATTACACAGTAAAATGTTTTTCAATCTTATAATAATTTTTTTTAAATACAATTAAATACTGTATGTATATTTTTACTGCAAATGATTATTAAATTTTTTTATTTAATTTTAATAGAAGTCTAGTTATTCACTTTACTAAAATCCGAAGAATAATCATGAATATAATTTTGTTAAACGAATTCGCTACGTCCCATTTTGACCGAGGACTAAAAAAAATGTTGTTAAGATCATCAACATGAAATTAAAATTCGTCATTAGTAACTGAATTCATTTTTTTGTTTTTTAATAAATTCAGTGAGAATGATGATGATTGGATAACGGATTTTGTTTTTTAATGAAACGTCAAAATCGGCCATGTCACCACAGAACTTTCCCGGCTCGACCGTAGAGAATATGTTATTTATTATTATTATTTTAATTACAAAATACTAAGCATTACATTAATTTATGGAACATATTAAAAATATCACTAAAACATTTTGCACTAAAGAGCATAATTTACCTCCAATTTTAAAAAAATGGAAAATCCTAAATGTGTATTTTTCTCGCCATCTAGCGGCGAAACTATAAGGAATTCGATAAGAAGTTAGACATAAAAGTTAAAGAAAATTTGATGCTTTACAACTTTGCACCAGAAAATTTTGCACTAAAATGCATTGTTTGTCCTTAAAATCAAGAAAAACTAGAGAAAACCTACATGCACGTTTTTTATGAGCCCTCTAGTGGCGCAAGCAATTGGAAATTCTAGAACAACTTTTAGACAAAAGTTGTAGGGAATTTTGTGCTCTAAAACTTTGTACTACAACATTTTGCAATAAAGTGTATTATTTGTCCTCAAAATCAAGACAAACTAGAAACCTACATGCACATTTTTTACGCGCCCTCTAGTGGCGCAACTATTGGAAATTCTGGAAAAAGTTTGAAACAAAAGTTATAATGAAAAAAAGGCAAAAACTCTTTCATGTTTATTCAGTCAATGTTGGTCTTGAGGACCTTCTACTATACCAATATAAACCAAAAAGTAATGGTCGCATTCGAGGCATACACCAACCCTGTGTAAAAAATTTCAGCATGATTGGTCAAACGGTTCGGCAGTTATCGTGAAAGATTACACACAGACACACAGACAGGCCATACTCTGGAAATGGTTTCAATCTTCTTGGGGGACCTCAAAATGGATATCTCGATTTTTTCTCTTTGATGGGTCCGGGAAAGTAAAATATATTGCAATGATTAATTCATACAGAAAAATCTCAATTTTGGGGTGGGTTCTATAAAATAATTTGTATATTTTGTTTTTTTTTACTATGTTTTTTTTACAATTAATAACGTTTGCTAAATTATTGTGACATATTTCTTTTTTATAAAAATTTCTTACATCCCTTGTTTTATTATTTTTTTTATGTTTCATTCCCAAAATAAAAATTTTTCTTATTTGATTAATAAAAAAAAATTGAAATCTTGCCCTTTACCTTATTAATTTTTTTTTTAATATCATTTCTCAAAGTTTTTTATTTTCATAATAATAATTATAATAATAATGATGTGCCAAAAATAAAAATAAGATTCTTATATACCAATTACTATCAATAAATTCTTTAAACTCAAAAACTTTTTTACCAATAAACTTTGTTTATAAAGTTAAAAAAAACTCGTAAAACGTATTTCTTTACAATATATTTTTATCCCTTTATTAGATAAATTTCGAAACTAATCTTAAATTCTCTAAAGATGTCCTTAAAACTACTTTTCAAGGTCACACAGCCACAGAATCAAATTTAAAAATAAATGTAATACAAATTATATACGCACATTCTTTTTCTAAGAACTGTACTGAGTCAATCTATGATTTTAGACGCAAAATTAAAAAAAGTGGTAGGCTTTGCTTTGGATACTGACAGGTTCCAAGTTCCAACAAAGCTTGAATTCATTTAGATTCTCGGGAAGAGACGAAAAAATGTTTCTCTCAATATTTTTATTGTTTTAGTGTAAAAGTGATTGTTCATACAAAAACGAAATTAGTGATGTTTGGTGATACTAATACGAAATTAGTGATACAAATAGGAATTACAGGTAATAGAAAAATGTGTATGTGTAGATGCTTTTAATTATAAAAAACATTTACTAGAAATTGATAAATACGTCAAATAACCGGTGTTAGTTTTCATATTTATTTTTTATAAATAATTATTAATTAACTATAATGATAAAGAAACTTATTGATTTTTATTTTTGCTAAAATTTTATTATAAATCTAATACAGCAGAATTATTTCATTTCATTGACAACTTATAATTTAGATCTAGGTACTCCGCCATCTTTTTCTTGGAAAGATTATTACTTTAGCGCTGTTGCCAGATTTGGAGAAAAAAATTTGATTCCGATGATGAAAAAGTTTATAATTTAAAATATTGTAAATGTAGTAAAATAAACAATTAAAAAATATTTTTGTTATACAGGATGTCCTAAATTTCTAATTAATTAAAAATACTAGAAATTCGACCGTAGGTAATAAAATTTTTAAGTTCAAATGTTATTGTGTTTATTTTGTAGTACCCGAGCTTTGCCAATTATTTTTTTATTCTCGAATGATCTTATTTTTTTTAATTCACGAGTGCTCATACTTCAGTAGTTTATTTTTTCTTATTTTCTCATATTTATTAATTATCTGTATTTTTCTTTATTTTCTCCTATTTTTTTTTGTTTTCCAACTTTTTCTGTTTTTTCGTCTTATTTTTCTGTTTTTCTTTGGCTCTCTTACTTTTTTCCTATTTTTTATGTTTTTTTTTCCTATTTTTCTCTTTTTCCACATTTTCTCTATTATTCTTTATTTTCTTTCTGTTTCCCATTTTTTCCCAACTTCCCCCATTGTCTCTGTATTTCAATATTTTTCTTGATTTTCTCTACTTTTTTTCTCTTTTTCAAATTTTTTTTCTATTTTTCCCTATTTTTTCTTGGTATTTTTCCCAATTTTTTTTAATATTCCCCATTTTTCTATTTTTCCTAATTTTTTCCTGATTTTCCTATTTTTCCCTACTTCCCCCATTGTCTCCATTTTTCTTAATTTTTCTTTATTTTCTCTAATTTTTCTGTTTTTCCCATTTTGTCTTATTTTTTCTGTTTTTTTTTTCCATTTTTTCCTATTTTCCAATTTGTTTTTGTTTTTTCCTGTTTTTCTTTATTTCTACCAATTTTTTTCTATTTCTTCCTCTTTTCCACTATTTTTTCCCATTTTCCCATTTTTTTGTTTTTCTTTATTCTTTCCTACTTTTTCAGTTTTTCACATTTTTACCCATTTTTTTCCTATTTTTTTCCTATTTCTCCCTATTATTTCAGATTTTTTCAATTTTTATGATTTTTTTTATATTTTTCTATTTTCCCCAAGTTTTTCATATTTTTACTATTTTTTTTTGCCTTTTCCTAGTTTCTCTATTTTTCTTATAATGTTCTCCTATTTTTTTCTGTTTTCCTATTTTTTATTATTATTTCCTGTTTTTTCGTATTATTTCCTATTTTTTCAATTTTCTGAATTTTTCTATTTTTTTGTTCTTCTATTTTTTTTGTTTTCCAATTTTATTTGTTTTTCTTTATTTTTTCGTATATTTTCCTGTTTTTTCTGTTTTTTTTTCCATTTTCTCTATTTTTCCCCATTTCTTAATTTTCCCCATTTTCTCTATTTTTCCCAACTTTTGCCATTGTCTGTATTTTTTATTATTTTCTTCAATTTTTTTTTTCTAATTTTTGTATTTTTTCCAATTTTTTCAATTTTTCCGAATTTCCTATTTTTTGTTTTTTCTGTTTTTCTCACTTTTTCCTGTTCTTCTCTATTTTTCCCTATTTTTCTTTATTTCTTCCTATTTTTTGCGACAAAGTACCACTGATGATTCTTTTAAGGATGAAACATCTATGGTAAGAGTCTGAGTGTATAGTTTCAAAATCTTGCTCTCTCTGTTTTTGATTTAATTACGTGGTGCCCGTTCCCTCCTATTAGGCATTATGATGGCGGATGGGTTCCATCATCTACCGGCACCAAGTTGTACTTGGTTAGTCGCTTTTATACTGATTATGTTCTATTAATACCCATTGACTTTTTTTTTCATTGTTACAGATAAATGAAAGAGGGTTGCAGGCAGTACGTCACAAGGAGGTATGAAGATGAAGATTAGTTCTAGACTTCAGTGTGGTTAAAGGTTAGTAAATATTTTTTTAGATTTTTAAATTAATGGTGTGTTTATTTAGATAGTTAATTTAACTTGATTTATGACAAAACTCATATACAGGGTGCTCGAATATTATTTATTCGTAATTTGAATAAGATACATACGTTTATTACATTTCTCAATGCCAACGACGCGATGTTTAAGTGAAAATATAGAAAAATCTAACTTTCAAGGTCAGAATATAAAAAATAATAATACATTTTGTAGCGATATGAAACAGTATATTAATTATTCTTTCTAGTGACAAAAATAATCCATATTCACCTCATATTTTATAAATAAATATAAATAATTCAAGCACAATTTGATTCAGGTTATATTAATTTTTTATTAAATTTAACATGTATCGGAGTTGCATGTCTGTCATTTTGATGCAAGTAAGTAATCCATGGACGATTTGATAAAAAATTAAAGAGATTTTTAAAATAGCTTGTAAAACCTTTTCTATAAAAGTCAGATTAAGGAAATGCTTTACTGACAGTTTCTATGTTTATAATGCCATTAAATTTTCATTCACAATCATATTTCGATTTTTCCTACTGCCAGAACCTTTATTATTTATAACAATTAATCGATATAAGATGAAAAAAATTGTATCGTATTATTAAATTATTTCAAATTTTACTTTATTTAGGTAATAACAAAGCTAAAAAATAATTTGTAACAAAATAGATAAAAACAAACAGTATGTTTTTAGTCCTATAAAGCATGAAAATATTATAGATTATTTTTTATGTTCTTTGTCTAATGGTTTACCTTTATGGTTCACAACATACATAATAATAAATTCTATTGACGCTCAAACAGTGGTGCGCTGTTTCAGACCTACGGCCCATCGAGCTAACATTTTTTATTCTGTGAAGCATTGGCGCTGACGTAATTTTTTAATTTTCCGTGTAAAAAAGTTTATCCCTTGAGAATTTGGCTTATTCGATCCTGGCCAAAATTCTCAAATACATGAAAAACACTATTATACATGATCTGACGTATTTTTTTTAATTTTCCGTGTAAAAAAGTTTATCATTCCTGTCTCGTGATCTAAATTTGCCCTCGACAGTACTGATGCATTTCCCGCCTCGGTATGTAATCTACTATTAATTTCTTGTAACTTCTCGTCCATTTTTTTTTGTTATTTTATCTATTTTTTATTTTCGTTCTGCTTTCTTATGAATTCTTGTCTGTTTTTGTTTTCATTCCTGTTCTTTTGGGATTTGTAAATGTAAGTTTTATCTTGCAATTTGTTTATTGCTATTATTCTTTCTATCACTTCTTAGACTAGTCAACAAGTGCTTTTTGGCCCAAACTTTTTCTTCACCTCCAAAAATATGTCCGAGGTCAAAAGTTATAAACAATTAACTGAAAAATATAAATGGGGTTTGATTTTTTGCAAATATCTCAATAACCATTTGACATTTTTCAAATGTGAAAAAAGATTCAAAAAGAGGAGGAAATTTACCAAAAAAAAACTATATCTTCCGGAACTTTAGGACCTATATTTATAATTTTCCCAGAGTGTTGAAAATGCAGCCGAAAACGAGGACTTCGGCTTGTGTACACTTTGGACCTTTAATGAATAAATTTTTTTTAAATATATTAAATATCAAAATTAAAAATTGAAAAAATTCAGGCATCTACTAGATAGATTTATGAACAATAATCCACGGTCAAAAAAATTTTATCGCAATTTTTCTATAAATTATGCATTAGTTAATTAATAATTTTTTCTTGCTTGAACATGAACATTGTAAGCGCGATAATTGTTAAATAACAAATCTGATTTTTTTCCTCTTTTGGTTCTATTTTTGAAAGGTATCAGAAGAGATTGCCGTTGGAAAAATTAAAAAATTATTATTTTACAATTTTTAGTTTTCATATTTAATAAGTTTAAATAATATTTATTCATTAAAGGTCCAAAGTGGGCAGTGCTTACGGAGTCCCTGTTTTCGGCCGTATTTTCAACACTCTGAGAAAATTATAAATATTGGTCTTACAGTTTCGGGAGGTAAATTTCCTCCTCTTTTTGAATCTTTTTTCAAATTTAAAAAATGTCAAATAGTTTTTGAGATAGTTGCAAAAAACCAAACCCCATTTTTATTTTTCAGTTAATTGTTTATAACTTTTGCAATTTTTACAAGAGGGTCTTAAATTTTTTCAAAAAACATTTACACGCTATTCGGAATCGAATGACATCTCGTTCATGTTTTTGGGAGGCGGAGAAAAGTTTGACCTAAAAAGCACTTGTTGGCTAGACTATTCAATTCGAATTTTTTTTATTTTTCTATTTTATTGTCTTTATAGATTTTTAAATTCTTTTATCATTTTATTTGAATTTTGTTTTAGTTCTTGAGTTATACGACTTCCCATATTTTGCATTTCTTTCTGGCTATTGTCTATCTTTATTCTCATATTTTACATTTTTATTATTTTATCCATTTTTTTCATTACTGTTCGTCTTAATCTTAAATATAGGTTAACTAGGACATTCTGAAATTCTACAGATATTTATCTACTTATATCAATGGTAATTGGATAATCTAGGAAATTTATAAAAGTTTAATCAATGTAAGAATTCAGTAAAGGAAAGAATTTAACTGCTTGTTGATCAACGTTGGGAAATACCGGATGTCTCATTATATTTTCCGGTTATTTTTAACGAATAAAGTCAGATAGATGCTGTTTTCACCGAAATACTTCACAATGAGACCAAGTTTTGTTTAGAAAATTTTTTGTTTGATTTTTTTAAATACATAATATCTTTGATTAAGTTTATAAAGAAATTGAACATTTTTAACAAACAATCACTAAAGAAAATTTAATCACTTATACCGGCAGATAGCTGAAACAAGTGGCTTTCGTGTTATCGGAAAATATACAAGGTGTTACATTTAAAAAATCAAACAAACAAAATTCAAAAAAATGCCATTTTGTGTTTTGGTTAACTTGAAGTAAAAAAAAAATTGATGGGTCTAAACAAAACTTGTATTATTGTGAAGTATTTCAGTGAAAACCACATGTATCTGTCTTTATTCGTTTAAAAGATATAATGGTGATTAGGGTGTTAAAGTTTGATTATAATAAAACGAAAAAAATACATATTTAAATATAGCGGAATAATAGTATGTTGGTAACAATTCATTTTTAATATTATGTATAATATTCATGTGATTAAAAATTACAAAGAGTGGATTGTTAAATATACAATAACATACTTTTACCAAAAAAAAGTTGAATTTTGTAACAGCGTAATTTAGAAATATATGAATATTAAAATAGTATCATCATATCAATAACACATAAAAAGACAATTAAAACAAAATTATTATTCAAGAAATTCACAATGACTTTGTATAACACAAAATTATTTTTATACTTATAACAATAGAATATACTTATTAAGATATGCATAATTGTATTAACTTGCTTTGCGACATTTGCACTTTAACATTCCATTTAATATTTATAGTGGTGGATATTTATCCAAATTCTTCAGAAACACAATTAGATTCACATTATTATATAGTCCGTTTCTTTTATCATGTCTTAACATTGCTATATTCAATGAAGAGCATTACATTGGCCTAAAAAATCTACAGGGACTTTCGCCATTCTCAAGAAAAATAAAAATAAAAAAGGAAACCTTTATTGTAGGTATCTCAAATTTGCTACAAAATTGTACTAATAAATATTTGTTTGTATCTTAATGGCCACCATGAAGTTATTTTTTTTAATACGGACCTGCCTTTTTATTACAAAAATTGATAAACCCTTAAAATTCAAATTCAGTGATATATCACACTTGTCATTTTAATGACATTTCATCTAAAATAACTAACATCATCAGTGACAATAATTTGAAATTACGGTATTGTCAATAAAGTAGAAATTATACAAGCAGAAAAATAACCGACCTGCGTTATTATTAAAAAATATTGATAGAAAATTTAAAGAGAGAATAAATTAAATTATTGCTTATTCTAATTATTTTCTCCTTATTTGCCGAAGATAATATCCAGGTCCGTATTAATATATTATTGATAATGATGATAATTTGTCATACAAAATTTCGTAGAAAATGTAATGTATGATACATCACTAAATTTGTTTTTAAATTCTCAAGAATCAGTCGTTTTCTCGTATCTACGAGATTAACTGGAGGGGGTTGAAATTTCAAAAATTCGTATCTCAGCTTTTTTTAAAAATATCAAAACAGATCATAAGACTCTTTTCATATCATTGTTATAAAATTAATTCACTAAAAACTTTTTTCGATTTAACCTTAATGGGTGGAACTGGAGGGGGTTGAAATTTCAGAAAATTAATATCCGCCATTTTTTAAAATATTGTAACAGGTCTTTACACTTTTTTCATATCCTAATTATTATAAAAATAATTTGTATAATTTTTTTTTATCCGACCTACGGGGATGAAACTGGAAGGGGTTGAAATGTCAAAAAAAAATTATATTCGCCATTTTTACAAATATCGAAATAGGTCATAAGACTTTTTTTATGTTCTAATTATTATAAAATTAAATCGCTAATTTTTACGATTTTTTAAGTTTTTTTGAAAACCCAGTAAATTTTTTAAAGTCCCAGTAATTTTTTGGATGTGTCAGTAATTTTTTAGAAGTCCTAGTAATTTTTTTAAGTCCCAGTAATTTTTTAGAAGTCGAAGAATTTTTTTGGAAGTTTATACATCATTTTTCAGAAGTCCCAGTAAATTTTTTAAAGTCCCAGTAATTTTTTGGATGTGTCAGTAATTTTTTAGGAGTCCCAGTAATTTTTAGAAGTCCCAGTAATGTTTTGAATATGTTAGTATTTTTTTAAAAGTCCCAGTTATTTTTTCTAAGTCTAGACATCATTTTTTAAAAGCCCCAGTAAATTTTTAGAAGTCCCAGTAATTTTTTGAATGTTTCAGTGATTTTTTAGAAGTCCCAGTAATTTTTTTAAAATCCCAGTTATTTTTTGGAAGTCTATACATCATTTTTCAGAAGTCCCAGTAAATTTTTAGAAGTCTCAGTAAATTTTTGGATGTGTCAGTAATTTTTTAGAAGTCCCAGTATTTTTTTTAAGTCCCAGTTATTTTTTGAAGTCGATCCATCATTTTTTAAAAGTCCCAGTAATTTTTTGAATGTGTTTATTTTTGTTCTAATTATTATAAAATTAAGTCGCTAATTTTTACGATTTCTTACGTTTTTTTAGGCATTTTTCAAAAATATAGAAAGATAGGGCAAAAATGGAAAAAATCGTGAAAAAACGTAAAAAATCGTAAAAAACCGTAAAAAACTGTAAAAATATTAAATAATTTTTAATTAGAATTAGAGACATAAAAACTAACTTGAACATATTTCTATATTGAATTTTTTTAAATATTTGGAACTTTTTAAGGTTTTGATCTTTCAAATTTTTTAATCTTTTTAATTTTTTAAATATTTTGAACTTTTTGGTTTTGAAATTCTTGTTTTTTTTTTGAAATTTTTGGAATTTTTTTAACTTGTGTCCCTCAAACCTGACCATGTGAAAATATAAGTTTATTTTATCATTTTAGTTTTATTTTATCTTTGAATTGTTTTAATTTTTTAAAATTGATATTTTTGATATTTTTATAGAATATTCGTTTTTTTTTTTAAATTTTTGTAATGTTTTTAATTTTTCGCCTTTAATCTGCCCATGTAAAAATATTTATCTTTTACAACCCAAGCTTGTCAATGAATAAATATTTGTCCTTTTTATTACCCCTCTCAATTTAATTAAATTTGCGCCACCCTGCGTATAACATTTCGCAGTTTTTTCAATTTTCCGGTAAAATTTTGATAATTAAACTCTCTCTACAATTTCTAATTATTATAAAATTAATTATCTACTTTTTACGATTTTTTCCTTTTTTTGCAGTTTTTTATGATTTTTTACGGTTTTTTACGGATTTTTAAAAAATTAAGATAGGAAAAAAATAAGTCGTAAAAAATCGTAAAAATCGTAAAAAAAATCATAAAAAATCGTAAAAAATTGGTAAACACCTGCAATAATCGCAAAACATTGAAAATTGTAAAAAATCGTAAAAAAAACAAAAAAACTGGAAATACCAAAACAAAATTCATAGTATATCCATAAATTTCGTGTTGCGTATAGTTCTTTTGTTTATTCTTAAAGTGAATTTTTCGTTCCGGAGTACTAAAAACATATTTTTTTACCCCGTGTGATATTTTTAGTTTTCCCTTTATAACCCGTGAAGGATAAAACACCCTGTAGATTTTTTTCTGACAATGTAATACTGTACAAATTAGTTCCCATTTAATCGCCTCTGTATTTCTTACGGTTTCTGATATAGCAATGTTATTCCTACCAATTTTAGACATCCTGTATAGAAACATTTTTTATTATCATATAAAATTCGCTTGTGTTATTTAAATTTTTTACATATTTTAATTATTCCAAAAATCTTAATACCGCAATTAGTATCAACGCGATATGATCTTTATCGGTTATCTATATATAAAAAAAAACTAGTACTAGTCCGGTCCTTCAATCAATCAGAGAAGTACGCCGAGCTCAACGACAACAAAGAAGACGCCGAAACGTGAACGACCACTTGTTGTCGACGATCGCTGTCGAGACGCTTCGGGCGTACCGACGAGCGAGGATTCGACGGGAGCACCGTTGCCAAGTCGGTACAAATATCTTATATTGTTAGATTTTTGCTAATTTTCACATTCTACTTTTTTTAATAGATACTAAATATTCAATCCATACATTATAGTCAAGTGATTAATTTTTTTTTGTGAATTTGATCATCGATTAACGTTTTCTTCTAAATTTTAGAATTTACAAATTATAGTATTTTTTTATTTCTCACTACAAGTATAAATATAATTTATTATTAAATTCACCACATGTTAATGACATTTTATTTGTTTATAACAAAGCTGAAGTTTTAGTAGTGAGGATTTTTTCTTTTTTATTAAAAAGATATCTAAATAAGGATATATTATTATTATTATTATTAATCAATTTTAGTATTTATGCTTATATTTTTATTAGTTTTAACTAACTTTGAGGGAGCTATGCCAAAATTTTGATTACAAGGAATATTATTTTATTTTTACAAATGTATCATATTTAAAAATTTCATAAATAGAAAATAAGAAAAAAACTACCCGGTATAAATTATTTTCATACTATCAGTACACAAAACAAAATATTTTGCATGCAACTCTATAATCTAAGCCAAGGAAAAATGACTATGGTATAAATATATTAACTGAGGTCCGAAAAAACACGGGGCATCGTTTTTTTTTTACACGAAAAAAATCTTTAGTCGGTAGTTCGTGCTCCGTTGGTTAAGGACCAAAAAAGGAAGATTCAGAAAAAATCTGCCCATCATTTCGGCGTGTGCCATTTTTTTTTGAATCTTCGTTTTTTGATTGTAGGTATTATAAAACTATATTAGTTTCAAAAATATGGAACCCTTAGGATCCATTATTATTAGTGTGATGTTATTTTAATTAATAGCCACAAATCGGCTTGTTACCCATATTATTTTTTCGTTATTTTTTTAATGGTATTCAATAGAATTCCATTACCTAAATAAGCTGTTAAAATCTCAGCTTCATAATCCAGCTAACCAGATGTTGAATACGTCATTTTTGGGTCATATATTCGACAAATTGGTCATATTTTTACGTCAGACTAACTTTTTTGTCAGTCATTTCATGACCAATGTTTCTGTACATGTTTGGATAAGTAGGTATAGAATACAAGAATGTTGGTTCACAGTCACGAATTATTGAGTATAAAAACTAGACTTTACGCAGATTCAAAAAAAGTTAAAACACAAAGTCATTCAAATTATCTATTCAGAAAACTAAATTAAATCATAGACATTGGATGAATCGTACATTTATTAAAAAAGGAAACGCATTGGAGCATTTTGCTCCTCTCTCCCCTATACTTCAAAATTTCCTCTAGAATTGAGACGACAATAACTTTGTTCGCGGGTCAGATTCAGAACCGATTCCGAACTAATTCATAACTGACAGAGCGCTTGCCTAGTTATGAACTGATTCTGGATTTTATTTTACCACGAACGATTTCGGAACCAACGAAAACTTCGAATTATTGAATAACATACATCTTTTCTTATTCTCAGTTTCAATTTATTATAACCTATAACTTACTATAATTTATTAGATTATTAAAACAGTGCTGTTTGCTACACCCTACACTGCCCTACACCACAGAACATGAAACAAAAATAAATAAATAAAAACAGCGGACAACTAAGATTAAGATTTAAGATCGATATTGCGCATGTGTACTTTCATTACTAACAAAAATTCAAGGATGGCAAAAACCAATTCTGAATTAATAATGAACCAGTTCGATATGATCCGCGAACGGGGAACTATAATTCAAAATTTTTTAACCACGAACGCTACTTATTAGACTGCGCATGCGAATAATCCCTGAACTGGTTCAGAATGACACCCGCGAACAATGCTAATGTGATTCTTCATTTTTTACTTATTCAAAATCTTTCAATCTTTTTTTATTTTATTTTCAACAAACATATGCAATATTTTAGGTAGCTCATACTTTTTTAATCAATAAGTATTTTTTTTTGGTAAAATAATATTAACTAACCACTTGTTGCGATTCCGAGCTTTCGAATCGGCAACGCCGCACGAGAACCGTCCGTTCATCATACAGCGAGAGCACGTCTCGTCGTCTAACTTGTCATGTTTTATAAAATAAATCAGTAAAAAGATCAAAATAATACCGAAAACTCAATACAGTTAAAAGTGTATAGAGTGTCAGTGGTACACAAGAAAAGTCAGGTAAGTTCCAATTAGTTTTCTATGTTTATTTCAATCGTTTTTGCGTTTGTTTTGTTTGCCATTTCTGCCTTAGTGGCACGGAGCACGTTGAGATCGGGTGGCGTCCTGGCTCCTGGCGTCGGTTGATGCGTGCGCAACCGGCAACACCGGACACTGGCTACGTTCTCCCTCGCTCTAATGTGCGGCATATTCTGTTTATTGCGGTTGCTCGGTTCGTCGGATAGTGAGTTGCTGCGTTCGTCGTCGTTTTCGGTTTCGTTGTGGGCTTGAAATTGACGAGACAGGGACGGACTGGCGTTTACCATTATTTCGGAACCGGAGGGAAAAATTAATCACTATAATAAATAACAATTTTTAATTAAAATATGAAGTTTGAAAGCTAGAAAGAAATCATAAAAATAATAATGTTGTTATAGTCAGTTTTTTTTTAAACGGATTAAAAATATCCACCCAGTTTATTTTTGATGTGGTTAACACTCGATTACTGTCATCCAAACCTTTAAAGATGAGTAATTTCTATAATTTGTCCTTATTTTACACCGCTATTTCTGTAGTATTATGTTCTTTTACTGCAAAATTTATAAGTATAATTCTAATAATTTTTAAAGTTTAAAAAAATATTAGTTAAGGGATCTACATTAAAAAAATTTGTCAAGTTAAACTTTAATAATTTGCAACGAATGAAAGGATTTTAATAATAAAAATGCATTACACAAACCAAGTTCTATTTTCATGATTCAATGTCTTATCGGGTACATATCGTTTGGTCCGGTAATCCCTACATAAAATAAAGGTAGCACTAAGTGTGTATCTGGTGAATTATCGGTTCGTCCAGGGGGCTTTATTTTACATTTATTTTTCGGTCAAAATGTGTTTTCCAGAAAATAGGATTATTTTATTTACATTATGTTAATTGCACTGTGATTTTTAGGTTACTTTTAGAATAAAAATCCCTAATCAATATCAAAATATTTATTACATAACCCTAAACTATTTCAAAAATATATCTGGTAAAGAATCACTTACATCTATTTTATTTGATTAGGTCGAAAATTCACTTGAAATGATAGGAATTCAAAAGAAAGTGCTTATTTGTTGTCGAATTTTTTATAATAATTTTAAAAAAAACTCTTGACAAACGCAATAACAGTTGCGTATAATTAATTTAAAAAAATTACCAAGATCGCCTACCTCTGACATCACGTTTAGTCTTCAATTGTTTTTATTATTAGCAGAGAAATTTAACTTCTCGACTCGAACACGGCATAAATAATGATATTTTTTAATACTAGTAGGGGAAAATATCTTTAATGCATATTAAAAAATTTAGTGAATTATATATTAATCGCAATCGACACGGAGTAATAAGTCAAAATTTTATGGGAGTTTTACAGCACAGGCGGCTCAGACAAAATCTGTGATTTTAAAGAGTCCGCAGGTAAAAGATGTGGTGAATTTAAGAATTTTACATGTGTCGCCCGGTTTTGTGTTACAAAAATAGGCTACCCTTATTTTAATCCCTTTTAAGACTCTGGTGAGCGCACGATTGGGTAAATTATGGGGTATTTGTTTGTATTAATATTTTTTTTTACTATTTTAAACTTAAATAATTGTAATTTATCCGCCAAGGTGCTTGTATTAGGTGAATCCCCTCGCCACTCACCCCTGAAAAAAAATTTCTTTGGTTGGCCAGGGCCAGTTTTTTGTTTTTTATTTTTGTGTTTTTTTCTAGTAACATATCAAGAACTTCAATATTTTATTCACTTTTTTGACATGCTCATTTTTAAAATAAAATTCGTGAACTTTCGTTCTTATTCCGCTTTTAATTTGTTCAGTAAATTCCACTTTTTTCTTACCTCCTGCGTTTTTCTTTGGAGGTTTAACAACTCCACTTTTTAATTCACTTATAACTTTATTTATCACTTTTTCCTTATGTCTTCGCGTGCGCGCACACGAACAGCAACTTCAACTATGGGATAATCTACTTGGACTTGATGCGAGAGCTTGTCGCCGAAACTAGTCGCCAAACCTCTGTTTATAATAAAAATTTTGTGGTACTCGACTTAGGATTTCATTACTTCATTTGAGATAATGGTCAACCTTTCCAATTTACTTTATAAATCGTTGATTTGTTTACACATATAATATTACTTCGTTTTTCAACAGTATCGTCAACAGAAAACGAAGGATTTTCCATTCTTAGGCAATTATACACATTGCTTACAAATATTTTCTCGTTAATTGACAATGCACACTTTTTTATACGTTTCACAGGCGTAAATTTTGAACTTGAACCACACTGCATGTTTCAATACTACTGTCACTATTAACCGAAAATAACCAGTACTTCTTACTATAATAAAAGTAATATAGAATTCTAATCAAACAGGGTAGGTAATATTGGGAACTGATCAAATCTACGTACAAAGAGAGACATTATTGAACCTATTACGTTTACTATATCTACCTTTATTGCTTACTTGAAAATGTATTTCTGGTTGCCTACAGACTAATTTCTAAATTGGTGGTATCAAGAATTTGTGAATTAACAACAGATCAAATATTTAAAAAAGTAAAGATAATTAATGTTAATTCATAAAATAAAAACACCCACTATCGAAAATATAAGTGATTAATATACATACATTTTCCAGAAAATTGTTTTTTTTCACTCGAGGTACCTGGAAATGTAAAGAAAAATTAAAATCTTAAAATCCAATTTTACACGACCAAAATATTTTTCCTTTATTTAATCGAAAATCGAACACCATAATAATTTTTTTAATAGATTTTATGGATCCAATTCACAAAAATTAAAACAATCCTCAAAGCACTTTTTGAAAACAAAAAAAAACAAAAAAATACGATGTGTACGAAAATTAGACCTTTATAAGCGAAATATTTTTTAATTTTTTACTTAATATCAGAATATTCTCGTAGGTTTATCTTGTCTTGACTCTTCAATGAATTCATTATTGCACCAAGAACCATGGTACTAATAATTATAATTTAATTTAGAAAATAAAACTCAATGTCAAGTAACATATATACTATAAAATAAAAATTAGCTAGGCAACTAGTTTCGCATTTTTAATCTATATACAAACTTTTCAAAATTTATTTATTGAACTAATAGATAATGAACAATGTACATGCAATAAATTATGTTGGGAGAATGTTAAATAATTTTCTGACTCATGTACGGAGTTTGTACTTACCATGACAGATTTGCTAATATGCACGACAGAGAATTTTACAAGTTATTAATAAATAAAGTACAAAGTCAGGTACCACAAGAATTTTAATTGAATTAGAAAAGTGACTATGTTTCGGTAACAAACCATCATGAGGTACAAGTCTTTTAAATATTAGGTTAATACAACAATAAACAATAAAGCTGTCTAACGTTCTGTACCTATAGGCCTGATGATGATTTTTTACCGAAACTAGTCGTCCTTTGATGGGACCGGGAAAGTAAAAGCTACAGGATTCTGAACTTTTAATATTTCTTATTTTTTTTTAATTGCAATAATTTAATTATGGATTAAATATTTTCAATAAAAGAAATATACACAAAATTTCGTATTGTCAATGCTATTTTGCGCATTCTCAACCGGTTTCTTTATGAATTTTATAAATTTTCAACTTGAGGCAATATCCCTAGATTTAAAAATAATTGATTAAAATTCGCACATTTTTATTGCTTTTGTTATTTTTTCTTACCTAAAATGTCACTTAAAATTGATTTAACAGAAATTTTTGTTCCTTTCCTCATTCAATTCGTTCATATTCTTTTATAATAAAATATCGTCTTTTCCTTTATTCCATGATTATTAATTAATAAGAAAAAATTAAATCCACAAATAAATCCGGGAACCTCATGTAAAATAAGAATATTCTCTACAACAAGAAAATTTCCTTAAGATAAATTACTTATACGTTCGTTAATTTAATATTAACCAATTTCTTAAAGTACACATGGATTTCTAGAATAAAAAAATATAACCAGGTGGCGGGAACTTTTTTAATATCCTTAGAGAGTTTTCTACGTATATCTGTCATTAGATTTTTTAATTCGGCATACAGGGTGATATTTTTAATTAATTATTTTTTAGAGTCTGTTTTGATATTGGAAGTGATCCGTTGGGTGTATTTTGTAACATATTACAATAATTAACTATTTAGACTGACCACAACATTTTGATAGTAACTCTTGAGATAATACCAATGATATTTTTAACGTATTTCTATAGCATGTAGAGATTTCCAATATGTAACCAAAAGTGTAAGAAAATTTTTTTTGAAGCCGGTCCTTGTATTGTCTTTTTTCAAATAACATTTATTCATGTCAGTTTACGTTTACTAAATTTAAAGTAAATCTATCAAATAACAAAAATTATATGGCAGGTCAAAGTTTTTGACAAAAACAATAAAACAATCGTAATACTTTGTTAATATATTTTATCAAGGTTTTTTTTCCATAAAACAGCCATTGAAACATTTAAATGAATGCACATATTTTAGAAAATAGTAATGCAACGCAAATCTTAAAATATTCTTTTTCTGGGAAAAAATGTTACACGAATTTAATTTTGTGGGACCCTGTGGATATGATCTTTTTGTATGTACAAGCCTAAGGTTCTGCATTATTTAAATAGTCTTTCAACATATTATAAAACTCCAAAGAGTTTCCAATTTCTTTAAAAGTTGCGCAAATCAACATGTACAAGTATACATGATTGACCAGATAACATATATTAACCCGACTTTTCAAAATTACGTATAGAGACTTTTTATCAATACAATGAATGATAAATATCTATTTATTTTTCCTATTTTTGTCTTTTTCTTTATTTTTGTTAATTTTTTTTGTTTTTTTATTTTTCTGTTTTTCTATTATTTCCTATTTTGTATTTTCAATTTTTTACTGATTTTGTCTATTTTTTCTCAGTCTCCCTATCGCTCCCTATTTTTCTTTATTTTTTTGTCTCTCTTTCCTCCGTTTTTTACTATTTTTACAATTTTTTTATTCTTCCCATTTTTTTTCTATCTTTCTCCATTTTCCCATTTTTCCTGGGTATTTTTTACATTTTTTTCTTAATTTTCTCCATTTTTTCCACTTTTTTCCGTTTTTTCTTAATTTTTCCTGTTTTTTTCTGGTTTTTTCTATTCCTCCCCATTTTGCCCATTTTTTCTATATTTCCCAATATTTTCCTGTTTTTTATAATGTCTTTTCTTTTTTCTGTTTTTTCGAATTTTTTAAAGTTTCTTTTTTTTTCTATTTTTCTCATTTTTTCCATAGGTATTTCCCTATTTTTCCTTTTTTTCCTATTTTTCCGTTTTTCCCTATTTTTTCTGGTTTATTTTACTTTTTTCTATTTTTTTCACTTGTTTAATATTTTTCCTAATGCTCCTTATTTATTTCTCTTTATTATTCCCTGTTTTTCCACTTGTTTCCTATTGCTCCTTATTTTTCCCTATTATTCCCTATTTTTTCCGGTTTTTCTTATTTTTTCCTCTTTTCCTTCTTTATTGTGTTTCTTCTTATTTTTCGCTGTTTTTTTTCTCAGTTTTTTCCTTTTTTTCTTTAGTTTTCGATTTTTATGAATTTTTTTATAATTTCCCATTTTGTTCCTCATGTTTCCAATTTTTTTCTATTTTTACCAATTTTTTCGTAGTTTTTCTATTGTCCCAATTTTTTCCTTTTTTACTGTTTTTCTATTTCTCCCCGTTTTGCTCATTTTTTCTATTTCTCCATTTTTCCCGAAAATAGGGAAACATGGAAAGTATTCATGTATATTTCGCTTAAGGCATCTTAAACTGTTTTAGGTAAAACTTTGGTATATTAGGTATATATAGGGAAAAAATAATTAAGATTTCAAGACAAAAAAATTTTTGGCAATTTCCTGTTCTAAATTTTAATTTATTAGATATATCGTCGATTTTCTAATTTTTTTTTTTTTGTTCAAAATGACCATCTTAATAAATGTATTTCACTTAATCAGAACCCAAGGGCGTTAAATCAAATCCTCCAAAAACTATGTCCCGAAATGTTTGAAGGGACCGTTCCTCTCTATATCAAACGTAAAATTAGTAGAATCCTGTAAATCTTGAAACTAATATGAAATGCTGCTGCTCTATCTACAACTAATCTTGAACAAATTGAATTTACTAGATTGCTTTGCTCGATAAAATATACATTTACCTAGTACTTGACTCCGAGTAATTCCGGGTTATCTCTATATTTTACTTCCAACTCGGTTGGGGTTGCGTTTTTAGCTAACATTTGCTAAATTTATTGCCTATTAGTTTATGAAGGGTGAAAATTTCCAAGTTCGATAATAATTTGGCTCCGATTTCCAACTTAAATACATTGATCAATAAATTTTAACTTATGGTTAAGCCATTTTAAAACGCTAAATATTCCATATAAGTATTTATTAATTTCCGGCTGGTTAGTATTTAAAATTCAACAAAAATTACGATTTATTCGAAACATTTTTCAAATATCAATTTTACAAGTACATTGAAATAATATTAGAAATGTTTTACAGTGCCGTAATGAGACCTAAACTTGTAATTATTTAAATTATTTTGAAACTCAAACTAGTTTAAATTTAATAAAATTATATAAACCATTTAGTGAATAAATTATAACTATATCATTAACACTAAATTTGTAGATCATCGCGTTATAAATAAATACAAGAAAACTACATATATGTTTAAATATTTAAAAAGTGATGCGATGTATAATTTTTTGCTAAGAGGCGTTTAGCTCATACTAGTATTTCAATTAGTCATACATTTGTTAAATTGCAAGAAAACCTCACGATGATCCTCTTATTTTAGTCATTAAATGCAATCAACTTATAATGGTTCTAATTTTTACAATGGAAGTTTATTTCCGCATTTTGTTTACTTCAAGTGGTATATAAGCTGTATAAGTGTGATTTGAACTGGATTTATAAGAAGATATTCAATTATTATTTTAGAATATGTTGTAGTGAAATTTATGACACCCTGTATATTATAACATTAATTTTTACAATACATATAATAGTTAATGGTTAAATAAATAATTTTAAAAGAAGAATTCAAGATGACCGCCTACAACAAAAACCAAATGAATGTTTTGCACATAATATAAATAAATCCCGATTTGGATAATTTATTTTTCATATTTTTTGAATTCCACGATCGTTCCAGACTTTTGAAAGACCCTGTATCAGAATCATAAATATATTTCAAAATTATAGATAATATAAATTTGGAGGAAAATCACTATAAAAAATTTTTATGTAAAGTTAAATTATGAAAATTTATAATAGAAATAGGTAGATATAGTAGACAGTAACAGATATTATTTTTGTATTAAAAAAAATCTAGTGGTTAAAAAATTTTAAGGTAGAAGAATAAGAAACAGAGGTAAATTTGAGATAAAAAAGGTTTTATTGAAAGTTGTAAATATACAGGGTGTCCCAAATAAGAGTGATCGATTTTAAATGTAAATGCACAACGTATTAATTGCTTTAAATAAATCGGGTTTTCAATAATTATTTTCTTTTACTCAAAAGTTTTTTATGAAGTTTGTTACATTTTATTCCGTCAATACAGGTTGATCTATTAATTTTGGTCGAAATAAATGGGAAAAAAATGTGTTATTTTAAATGGAACACTCTGTATATTTTGATGACATTTAAAAGAGCGATTCATCATCTTTTAAAAAATGTATAGTTTGATATATGGAAAAAGGACATTAAATGAAAATTTTATTCAGAAACAAATAATAACATTAGGGACATTTATCGAAAACATTCTGACAGCTGTATTAGAAAAATCGTTTGAAAATTTAAAATTAAAAAATCGCACAAAATGTCAAAAATTCGAAAAACTCACAAAAAATTACAAAAAAATTGCAAAAAAGAACCTCTCCAAAAATGGCAAATAATCGGAAAAATTGCAAAAATGGCAGCAAATCGCAAATAATCGGAAAATATTAAAAAAAAAGTGGAAACATTTGAAAATTATTAAAAAAAGGCAAAAAATCAGAAAATAATTAGAGATGAAAACCAAAAAGATAGGAAAAAATTGATAAATATCGCGAAAATGTCAAAAAAAACCGCAAATAATGGCAAGAAACTGCAAAAAAAGCCCAAAAAAATCTCAAAAAATGGCAGAAAATCGCAAATAATCGGAGAAATAAAAAAAACCAAAAAACATTTGAAAATAATTAAAAAATGGCAAAAAATCTGAAAAAATTTGAGAAGAAAAACGAAAAGATAATAAAAATTGCAAATTATCGCAAAAACGTCAAAAAACCGCAAAAACTTGCGAAAACCGCAAAAACTCTTGAAATCCGCAAAAAATCACGAAAACTAACAAAAACTGCAAAAAATGAAACTCCAAGTCATGTACCACACAAATACATTTCTTATAACAAGGGGGAAAAACGGCAACTAGTGTCGCCTAAACAGCCATCTGTAGGCCTAGAAATACATTAGCGATGATGGTAGAAGTGCGGACTTATACAAGATGTAACAAAAAAACTTACCGTATATAAGTGATAATTAAATTGAAAAGTACATTCAATCCATGTGAATAAATTTAATAATTTGTCCATTCGGCGTTTTAACCACTTTCGGCGATTTGTCCAAAGACTAGTTTCGGCATTTTGACCATTCTTTCGGCGATTTGTCCATTCGGCGTTTTGTCCATTCGGTCTTTTGTACATTCGGCGATTTGTCATAGACTCCTTTTCAACACATGTTAGGTTAGGTCTTATTTTTATCCGTTTAAAGTGAGTCATAAAATGGTCAGTTGTTTAGTCCCGTAACTGGAATGTTTATTGAGGGCACACCAGAAGAAAAATACATATGTAGCTAAAAATAGACACCCCACAACATCCCCCCTGGCATCGGACGGATCTGTTTGTTATCACTAGCGCAAAGATTTTTGACGTTTCGGATTTTTGACGTTCGAATTATCGACGCTCTGTAAACACACAGCACAATAAAAATCTTGTTTACTAACGAAGTGACGTCACATAATGGCGAATATCATTTTAGACATTTGAAGAATTGGTTTAAAAAAATGATTCTTAATTATAATTATAAAATTTATATTGCATTTTTATCAATAGAAATCAACATTTCTTGGTTTTTTTACAAAATCCATCATAAATTCCTATTTTTAGATTTTTTCTTACATGGTGCAAATACCCTATTTCGACGATCCTCGTATTGCAATTAACCCACCAAGGGCGTAGATAACTTTTTTCCGGAGGGGGGTTAGTTTTTCTGAGAGAAGTAGTTTTTTTCTTGGGGGGAGGGTACTTTTAAACAAATATGTTTGTCCGTTTCTACATATCATATATTTTATTTCTTCTTTCGTGCTATTTTTTGGTATCCTGGGGTGGGTAATTACCCCCTTTACCCTCCCATATATACGTCCTTGCGTATAAACGAGAAAGATGGAATTGGTTACGGATGATCCTCCAGAAGCAGATTATCCGGGAAGTGATTTCTTTTCTCTTTTTGTCCAAGAAAAATGCATTGTTGCTTTGTTTTTTAATTTTTTGTATGAAAAAATACATTGTTGCTTTGTTTTTCAATACCCTGTATGGAAAAATGCATTCTTGCTATGTATTTCAAATTCTTGTGTAAAAAATATGCATTGTTGCTTTGTTTTTTTAATTTCTTGTGTGGTAAAATGCATTCTCGCTTTGTTTTTCAATTTTTTGTATGAAAAAAATGCATTCTTACTTTGTTTTTTAATTTCCTGTATGGAAAAATACATTCTTGCTTTGAATTTCAAATTTTTATATAAATAACTGCATTGTTCCATTGTTTTTCAATTTTCTTTGTGGAAAAATGCACTTTTTAAATTCTTATGTGAAAAAATGTATTTTGTTTTGTTTTTCATTTTCCTTTGGGAAAAACTGCATTGTTGCTTATAGTTTCATAAATTTCTGTGAGAATAAAAGCATTCTTGATTACGTTTTTTTTTAATTTTTTGTTGTTTTTCTGTGAAATGGACTATAACAACTCAACAATTTACCGAAAAATTAGTGATTCTAAATTTTAATTTATGAAATTTAACTGGTGAAAAATGTATTTATTGGATATTTTATTTAAAGGATTAAATAAAGATCCAACTTATAAAGTAAATGTGAATTTATTGAAATAAAGAAAAATAAATTTTTGGCAACAAAACAAAAAAACTCAAACGATCTGAACCCTACAACAGTTACAGTCTTACTAAAGAATCTAAAGATAAAACTAGATTTTTGCCAGCTATTGACATCGAAACTTGACTAAGAATCATTTCTAAAGAATATAAACATATGTGTCGAGACTAAAGAAAACGGAAACTTTCTAACAAGTGTGCCCTGTTTTTAGCTTTACAACGCAATTCAAAATTCTTGGAAGGTTCACTGGTTAGATACTTAAAAATGCAAAAACACACTTTTGTGCTTATTTAATTGTACAACAACTAAAATTCTAAATATAACTTCAACAGTATTATTCTCGCTTCGTTTTTCAAATTTCACAATGGAAAAATGTATTGTTCCTTCTTTTTTTCAAATTCGAGCGTGGAAAGATGCATTCTTGCTCATTTTTTTCAAATTTAACTATGGGAAATGCATTTTTGCTTCTTTTTTCAAATTCGAGTGTAGAACAGTGCGTTCTTGCTCCTTTTTTTCAAATTAACAGTGAAAATATGCATTCTTGCTTCTTTTTATTAAAATTGAAGTGTGGAAAAATGTATTCATGCTTTTTTCCAATTCATGTGTGATTTTTTCTAGGACGTTTTAGAGTTTTCTCCTAACTTTCGTGAAAAATTTATTTTTGTAAAAAATTGCACTTTATATGTGTTTTCCATACTTTCGTTTTTATTGCAAGAATTTTAGGAGAAAACCCTTTGGAAACTGTTGGCACTGATGTTCTGCAGAAAAATACTTCTTGGCGTTTATTTCTTTAATTTTCTGGATTTTTCCGTGATTTTTCCTTCACTTTTTTCTGGATCTTGTCAAACAGGCTGTAGATATCTTGTTTTACTGGGGGCGGTAGTAATTTTTTCCTGCGGTGGGGGGTAATCAAACTTTTAAACAAATATATGTTTGTTCGTTACTACATTTCATATATTTTATTTCTTCTTTTCGTGCTATTTTTTGGTATCCTAAGGAGGGGGTAATTCCCCCTTTACCTTCCCCATATCTACGCCCTTGCCAGCCTCAACGAAGAATCAAAAATTAATTAAGTTCGTAAAAATACAATTTACATCTAACAAATTTTAGCAAAATAACGTTTTCGCATAAATTTTTGTATGGTTAAGACGGATTTCCACTAGGCGGAAAATCTGCATGCGGATTTTCTATATTTAATTCTATTGGTCGATTTCGAATTAATTTTCGAAATCGGCCAATAGAATTAGATACAGATTTTCCGCCTAGTGGGAATCCGTCTTTATTTAGATATAAAATTACGTTTATATTTATAACCAGTTTATAATTGTTAATGTAAAATTTCTCCATTCCGATATTTAATAAATAATATATCGATAAATATATAAATTAGTTTAATAAACGCATTTCGAACAAAGCAAAGTATAATTCTCATTAACGCGTTTAACCGCTGGTCGTTTCGTTTCCACCGAATCTATGGATTGTCCGTAAGTAATGGCTGCAACAATATTTTAAGGTGTAAGTAAAAGTAACGAGCCTAGGTTGTGGCATGGGCAGGGGTTCAGGTGTCGATGTATCGGGTGTAATTAGGGTGCCGGGTGCCGCGGTGGTGATTGCCGCACGGTGGCCACGAGGTCTTGTGGGTGGATGGGTGGGGTGAGGGCGGTCTTGTACAGTTGGTGGGGGTAAGGCGTGCGCGAGAGGCGGCCCAGACCCTCCTGTCGACCGCGTCGCTCGACCGCGTTTCTCTCAGTTTCGCCGCTATCGCTATAGTAGTCGCGTCAACATATTTGTTTGTCTGCCGGTTCTCGTGTTTCGTCCGTATAAACCCGTACACATACGCACGTGCTCGCATCTCAGTTTTTTCATAGCTTTTGTGCTCTCAGGACTGCAATGTGCGCGTATTTTTTGTGAACTGTGTTTCAAACTTTCAGGTGATAATGCAGCACACGACAGGTTCTCCCCAGCAGTTTTGTCTCCGTTGGAACAACTACCAATCCAACTTGACCAACGTCTTTGATCAACTTCTTCAGAGTGAATCTTTTGTCGATGTCACTTTGGCATGTGATGGACATTCCGTGAAAGCCCACAAGATGGTACTTTCAGCTTGCAGTCCCTATTTCCAGTCTCTCTTCTTCGAGAATCCTTGTCAACATCCAATAGTAATTATGAGAGACATAAAGTGGCCGGAACTGAAGGCCGCTGTTGAATTTATGTACAAGGGTGAAATAAATGTGTCTCAAGAACAAATTGGTCCATTGTTAAAAGTCGCGGAATCTCTAAAGATCCGCGGTCTCGCCGACGTAAACGGCGAACAAGACGTGGTGGCACCAGCAGGTGAATTAACCACGAGACCATCATCAATAAAACCATCTTCGACACCCACGATTAACAGATCAGATTGGGATAATAGACCTCAGGATATGGAGAGCGAGGTATCGAGAGCGAAGAAAAGACGCAGACCTTCTGGTGAACGAAGCAGCCTGAGCAGCCCTGCTGAAAGTGCGAGCACGGAAGTACTGGAGCCTCCTCCTTCAGTGGAGATGTCTCCAGCACCTTCGGCCGCGACGCCGTTAACGACGCCTTCAGCGTCCCAACCCGTCGCTGTATCCGCAGAACCTCTTCAGCTAACTTTGCCGCTTCCACAACAACCACCTTCAGCTGCCGATGACATGGAGATCAAGCCCGGTATAGCAGAAATGATTCGTGAGGAGGAAAGGGTGAGTCACATTTTGTTTTTATTATATTCGGGAAAAGTGGCAACACGGCGCCAGCCAATTCACGTGCCGAAGCCGCCGAGGGTTTATTTTTACTGGGAACACGTGTTTCGCATGTGGAAGAGATGCTTTCTCTTTTTTTTTTCTTTCGTTTTATCTTAAAGGACGAATATAATTTTGAATATTTGGTGTACAGATGGTATCTGAGCTTTCTAAATATTTGCTTTAATTATGCCAAGAATAAACAAACTACATTTAATCTAAATTAGTTTATATCTACTACAAGGCGTGTCAGTTTTTAAATTTGTATTAACGAAGATTATTTCCAACTGGGAATTAATTTTTATTGCATTCTTCAAATTTTTCACAATTAATTAACGTTTAAAATTATTTTTAATTGTTAGTACGTACGCGCGAGTTGATAAGGCGGTTACTGATACATGCGCATGTCAGTTTGTTCTAAGCTTTGAATCTAACAATTGGTCAGTGTAAGCTTTGATCATTTACATAATTTTATGCAATTTATATTTTCTCAATTTTTTTCCTTTTCTTTTTGGGTTACGACAAAAAATGAATGTATTAAACAAATTAATTTTTTGTTTGTTTACATCCGTGTTTTTTTATATAATTAAAATTAGAAAATTAATAACAATTTTGTTTATTAAATGTATAAAAAGTGGCGGTATTAGTATACTTTTGAAAAAAATTATAGAAGTTTAAAAAAAATAATAAATAGAAAAAATGCAGTTTAGGAAAAACACGCGAAAAAAATTTGCCAGTTTTAAAAATTGATAAAATGGCTGTGAGATATTTTTATTTATTATACGATATAATTCTAAAATAATAACTTACCTGATCTAACCAAAAATATTAAAAATTTTTATTATGAATCCAAAAAATAACTAATCTGACCTAACCAAAAATATCGGTGAACTTATATTCCCAATTGCTATTTAGGATGGATTACATTTCTAAACTGGAGAACTCCTTCTCACTGGGCTGCGTTCAATAAGCCTAAATAAAAAAATACAAAATATAATGAGAATTAATAAAATCAATGATCTTCTCCCTATTTTCTTCCTCTGCTACTTCTTCAGCTCTTCTAATATTTTTTTCACCTTTTTTTCATTTTTACTTCTGCTCCTCATTCATTTTTGAAACTGCTTATTAGCTCCTTCCGAATTGTCACCTTTTTATTTTTTTTATAATCTTTGTTCTCCAACTTCCATGAATAATATTGATTACTATTTTATTTTAAAAATTTTATTTCTTCATTCCCCCTTTAAATATAATATTATTTTTTTACAGATTTATTTCCTTTTATGCTTTTTTACAAAAATCAGACAACATTCAAAAATTTTTTTGATTAATTATTTTCTACCTTCAATTTTTTTTTAAACCAAAACTTTTACATACAATTTTTTTTTTAACATAATTTTAAACTGAAATTTTGATTGACACCAACCCAATGACAAATCATTTCACCTGCTAAGAAATGCCATCCAACCTGTCACAAGAATTTAATACTTCAAATGGCTTAAGCCCTATTCATATTACAAAAATTAGTGTATATTTTTAATACCAATTACCCAAAATTTCTTTTTAATTTACATTTTTCTCTTTAATGTTAAAAATAAAGGAGCACTGTTAATTTTAATACCAATTACTATCCATTTTTTTTAACTCAACCAACCCTTACTTACTATAATATTTTATAACAAATCTTATACAAAAACAATTAACCAAAATTACAGGGTATAACAAATTTGTTGATTTATCTCCATTGGTAGTGGATTTTATATTAAAAGAAAAATCATAAATTTTTACAAATAAACTGATAAGTAATAAAAAAAATGAAATAAGTTCCTCTTCTCTTTTTATTTCTTATTTTACACCTTCGTCTATGATAATTTTGAAATGTAAGTACTTCTTTTTTATATTCTTGATGCTGCTCATCTTCATAACTATGATTCCATTGAATATTGAATTTAGATTTCCCCAATAGCCATATTTCTTCTACCAACTTTTTTTTATAAATTGTAATTTTTTTTTATTTTACTTGTTTTCTATAATTTATATCAATTTTTTATTAATTGAATATTTTGATACGGACCACCTGGTAGTCCAGATGCCTTATCAAATATTCTCAATCCGGGTTCACTATAAAATTTTTTTAAAAATCATTAAATACTATACAAATATAATTTTAAATTTGATCTAAATTAATTTCTAACTATTTCTTGATTTGTTACTTCTTCATAGACAATTTTCTTAATAACCTCATGTTCTTCTTCTCATTTTGTATATTGCTTAACCTTTCCTTAAATATATCTGACTTATAGCTTATCTATCTCCTTTGATATCTTCTAAATCTTTAATTTTGTTTCACCCTATAGTATTTTATATGCCTTGGTCTATATTTTTTTTATTTTATAATGAAAGTTTCACCTCGCTTCTTCTTTTAAATCATAACATTAAACATTCAAAACTTCGTATCTCAATACCTATCTAATAAATTATTATTTTTTTTTATCTGACAATTCTCAAAAAACATTTATAAATCTGACAAATCTATTTTTATTTATCTCACTTGATTAATTTTATTCTTAAAAATTGCAAAGTAAATAATTCAGCCAGGATTGATCATCTTCAATCTGACATCTATGACTATTTTATATTAATTTTTATATCAAATCTCCCTTAAATTGTTGATTTTCCTTTTAAAAATTTATAATTAACCATTAACATATAGCATCATATCTTTTAACATTCAAACTTTTAACCTTCAAACTCTATTATTTAAGCCATTTTTTATATTTTAGTTTATAACTCTTTTCTCTCTCTACCATTATTTGGAATATTAATGAAATAAAACGTCTTAATTTAACTTCTCTTATTTTTTAAACTTTTAGTATAATTGTCAAAAATCATGTACCATTACTTTTTATGTTTGTCTTTTACAAATCCATCCATTATATTTTAGTTCTAATTCTTAAATTTTACTTTTCTTCTCCTGTACATTTTATGCATCTTTTGATTCCATACTGTATAATTTTCTTTACCTTTAAATTTTTCAAAATTTTTTATTCATTTTTTATCTGTTCTTTACATTTCTTGTTTCCATTAATATTCTGACACTCTGTATTTTTACGTTGTCTGTTTTTATTTTTATTTTTTTTAAAACACTTCAAATTCTTTCTACTGATCAATTAAATTCAAAAATACTCAATGCATCACTTTTAAATCTTGTTCTAATCTGTATTCTTTATTTTGATCTTCATTTTCTTTTACTTTATTTATCTTTTCTTTAAATTCGTTTTCTTGAAAATTTACCAATTTTTCATCTTGTATTATTTTACCTTTTATTATATTTTCTATTACTTCTATCATAAGTTCTTTTTTAGCCTCTTCAATTTTTTTATTAGTGTATAATTCATCAATTTTCAGTATTATTTCATTTTTATTTACTATTGATTCTTGAATTATCCCTCCAATCTTCTTTCCCAAAATATTTTGCATTTCTCTTTGACTATTATCTAATTTATTTCCCATATCATACATTTCTTTTGTATTATCTTGCAATGTTTTTTTCAAATTTTTTTTCGCGAGTCCCATGGAGCTATTTATTTTATACCTTTTTTTCATACAATACGTTCTTGGGATATTTTTTTTATCATTAAATTTGCCATTTGTTTATTTATTGTAAACTTATTAAATTTCCCCTCTTTACTCTCGAAAATATGTCTCTTTTTTATCTGAAATTTGCATTTGTGAACCAAAGTTTCCCCTCTTTTTACTCAAAAATTTCCCCTCTTTTCTCACAAAATGTGATAATTTTCTGCTTTTTTATTTTTCCAAGGGAGTGGGGGCTTAAACTAGACTAGGCTAGTAGTATGAGTTCCAACCTATCCTAGCTAGAGTGGGGTTGAGTGGAGTGGGGAATGGAGAATATTTAAAAAAATTGATTATATGAACATAAATCTGTAAAATCCATAGTAGTACTGATTGTTTAAATTAAGTTTTTAAATAAATTATCCACCTACAAAAAACTGATTTACATAAATAGTCTTTCAACAATTTATAACACGCAGATATAATCGCACTTATTTACTTACTTGATACGCCAATGTAAATTCCCACAATTTTTTGAAAAGAGTGTTGGTACCAAAATAAAGACAACTAACTGCCCCACTGGTGATGTTTATATTGTTGACAGAAAATAAAATATTAATAGTTATAAATAATAATTTGCCATAATTCAATTTCGATATTAATTTTATCATTATTTATTTTTTACATTGTTTTAATTTTGAAAGTTAATTATTTTTAATTGTAGAATTTTTTTTATTAAAAATGATACAATAAAATATAAAGACAGTATACCTAACTGTAAATTCCTGTACAAAAAAAAGGACGTAATAAAAGAGTGAATAAATTTGGCGTCACCTGGCGTTTTACTAAACTTACCATTGTAGTCCATGAAATTTTTAGTTAGGTGCCAGATGTTTGATGTATAGTTGAAAGTCTACTCAACATTTTATTAATATAAAACAATTTAATAATAATTACTAAAGTCTAAAATATAAAAAAGTATGATTCCAATGAACAAATTCAAGTAGGTATATATTAATACTTATCATAAATTATCGTATTTTCTGTTTTTTTTTATTAGTGTAAATCATTAAATTTTTCTCAATTGAATTAATTTATGAATTTTAAAAATATAAATAAATTCATTAAGAGATAATGAAAAATATATGTCAAATGAAAAAAGATTTTAATTGATAGATCAGATCAAATTTACCTAATTTAGAATAATTTGAAAACATAATAAAATAGAAAACAAAATGTACGAAAGTTCTTATTTCAACTCGTATATTAATTTCCATAGGTTTCCTTTTGCAAATAATGTTAAAAAAATCGGCTGTGTCACTCCAGAACTTTCCCGACTCATCTGTAGATAATTGATGTGTTATCACACTGAGGGACCATACAAGTCCAGAGTTGTAAACTAGCCTTTGCCAATTTACTCTCAAAAAATTTTCCGGATTATTCACAACTTGAAATTATCAATGTTTAGGCCATTTTTTGGAAATCGTATTCTGTATTAAATTACGTATTTATTATTTTTCTTAATACCACAATTTTTTTGTTGGATTTTATTTTAAAACTGTGACTGTGCAATGTTGCCAAGCATCAAAAAGTTAGTGCTACTCGGTTTGATTAAGTGTTGCCTTGGGAAAAATTAGAAATTCTCCAAGCCCAAAACGTTTTCTTAGCGTCTTCGCCATCTTTCAAAAAAACGAGTGTTACATGTTACAAAATATTAGATACAAAACTGTAGGGATCTTTCAGATAATATTTGATTAATATTTTTTATTAACAAGCAACAACTTAATTTTATCTAATGACTAATAAGATTTTTGAAACCTGAAAAGTTTTAATAATTACAGTTTTTCCTAACTTCCACTACCAAAAATATACACTGACCTTCCGATTACTCACAGTTTACTCACAATTGCCTTTTACTCACAGACTAATGAAATTACTCACAAATGTGAGGAATTTCTCACAAATTGGCAACCCTGCACACCACTTCTACACTTTGGAATTCATATTTAATAACACAAAATAAGTAAATTATACAATGATGAGCGTCTAAGAACCGTCTACTCAAACGTGACGTCACTAGCGTTGCCATGACACTAGTGGCCAATCTGCCAGCGCGCTCAGGAAGATTAAAACAGGGGTGGGCAACCAAAAATGATAATTTAATAAAAAAAAACATGAAAAACCTCACTGATAAAATTATATAAATATGAAGTATTTGTTATTACAAAAGGCGGAAATTTATTGGCAGACGATTTCGTCAAAGAGAAATGGCCAGCAGACTGCAACAAAGTGGTCTTAATATATGACAAAAAAAGGATAAACCTCATGATTAAAAATTATTGGAAATAATTACTGAGATGTTAACTGAACTTATTCCTACTATCCTGATTTGAAAAATACATTTGCAACTAAATCGCTTTTTAACAAAAAAAATTAAACTTGACCTTTCTTACCAAATTAAATAAAATAGGTACTTTAAATATCCAAAATAAACTAAAATTATGTTAAAAAAATAAATGATAGTAATAAATAACTTAACAATTTTTATCGATAAAAGCACAATTAAAACTACGTGGATATTCAAAAAATTATAAAAATGTTTCATTATCAACAAATTTTGATAAATGTTCTCGACGACAATATTATGAAATAAATTTAATAGAGTTTGTTTAACCATCCTCTGTCGTTACGTAATATATTATTTGAATGTTATTTTACACATAAGCTCAAAATTAAAATATAACAAATGACATATATTAGGGATTATTTTGCTTTATGCGTTGTGTACCTTTTTACACAATTTGGTAATTTTTTTCAACTTAAAACCTGCTTTTTTTATCTGATTTGTATCAAATTTTTAGCTTGGGGATGTTTAACGTCCCTGAGCATGTTTTTTTGACTAAATTAAAAACATTACGGATGATCTAATCGTGATTAAATGGCGATATCAAAAATGTATTATACCATTACATTTTTGGGGTGAACACAAACGTTGTAGACTGTATTTAACGGTAAAAGTGGTATTCCAGCATCTCTTTCTCTTAAAAAGTAATTAATCTACTTCAAAATTAAACTTTGCTCTTTCTCATTATGCCGGGAAGGCACTTTGACAATGAAAAATTAATTGAACTGCCAAAAGCAGTAAATGACATTTACGTCGACATTAGTTAAGAAATACGTTAATGATGTCATAATTCCGTCTCATCCATTTCATGATTGAGAGATCAAGTTGGACAATATATAACGTAACGGCAGAGGATATACATGTATATAATGAAATATTATTAATGATTAATTGATTATTGTATTAAAATTTATAAAAAATAATAATAAAGTAAGACATATTTCTTTATCTAGAAGTTATTGAATAATATTGTTCCAACATAATGTCAAACATTTTAATATAATATTGTATAGCAAAACAATGATGGTTAGTACTTAATTTATACAAGATTTAAAAAAGAAAATTACTTCCTAATCCAAAGGTTGAAAACAATGATTATTAACTGATAATATTAATGTTTGTAATTTTACAATTTAGATAAAAGTACAAGTTTTTAATACATAAAATAATAGGTTACAAATTTATAATAAACAATAAATTAAATTTCAAGAATATTCAACCAGTATTTGTTATATCATTAAAGTAAACTAAACAAAATTTGAACCCATCTTGGTACTTGTAAATAATAATCGGCAAGGACGTACGGGGTGAAGAGTACGGAATTTAGTACGAGCCCTTATAAATTATTTAATTTAATTTAAGTAATTATCTAAATATGTAATATATTATTTATTATGAAACTACTAAACATTTATTGTGACACATTCATTTATTTCTGAAAGTAATAAATTTCTATTGCCCAATTTCATGTAAAAAACCAAAATACTTAAAAAAAATAAATTAATAAAAAAAACTATTAAAAATCCAGAAGAAATGTGCAAAATTTTGAGGATTAAATAAATAAAAAAAGAAAACAAAAAAAATTAAAAAAATCAAAAGAATATGGGAAAAAATAAGAAAAGTGTCAGATAAAAATAAAAAAATAATAAGAAATTCAAAAATTAGAAAAAATATGGAAAAATCAGTAAATCAGAATAAATTAAAAAATCATAAAACAAAAAAATTTCAAAAAAACGCAAAAGTTTAATAATTCAAAAAACATAGAAAACTTTCAAAGGTTATAAAAATTTACCAAAATTAAAAAAATTGAAATTAACAAAAAAATAGAGAACAAAAAATTTCAAAAATCAGAATAAAAAGTTTGTGCGGTCGGGTGACCCACGTTCCTTCCGTGATTTAATATTTCTGTCTCTCCTTATCTTTTATACACAACCCATTTTTTTTTCAAATCCCTTTGAGAGAAAATACATTCTTGTTGTATCAATTTTTTTTACTTTTTTCCTATTTCATGTGTGGAAAAATGCATTCTCGCTTTTTCTCAATGTATGTGTAAAAAAACGCATTTTTGCTGTTTTTTTTTCCTGGTTTTTTATGTGGGAAAATGTATTCTTGTTTTTTACCTATTTATATGTGAAAAATGGGTTTTTACTGTATTTTCCAATTTTTTTTTGTGGAAAAATACATTTTTGTGGTTTTTTCAAATTCAAGTGTGCATTCGTGCTTCTGCTTGTTTTTTCGAATTTGTTGAAAAAAAAAATGCGTTTTTGCTGTTATTTTCAATTTTTTGTGTGGAAAAATGCATTCTTGCTTTTTCCCAATTTTTGTGTGAAAAATGCATTTCTGCTATTTTTTCTAGGTTTTCGTGTAGAAAAATGCGTTGCTGCTTGTTTCTTTTTAAATTTGTGTGACATGCACGTCGCTTTTTTTCTAATTTTAATAAGGAATATTCTTGCTTTTGTTTTTTTTTCAAATTTGTGTAAAAAAAGTATGTTTGCTGTTTTTTCCAATTTTTATGTAGAAAATCCATTCTTGCTTTTTTCCCAATGCATGTGTGAAAAAACGCAATTTTGCTGTTTTTTTTTTAGTTTTTTTATGCATTCTTGCTTTTATACCAATTTATATGTGAAAAAATGCATTTTTTTCTTTTTTCCACGTTCGTCTGTGAAAAAATAATTTTTTTCTAATTTTTTGTTGAGAAAAAATGTGTTTTTATTTCATTTTTTTTTAATTGGTCTGCGAGAAAACGCATTCTTGCTTCTGTTGTTTTTTTAAATTTTTAAGAAAAAAATGCATTCTTAATGTTTTTTTCAAATTTTAGTGTGGAAAAAATGTATTGTGAACAAGCTAAAACAGTTTTCCGATAAAGATTGAAAATATATATTTTAAGATCCCATGAGACGATTAAGACCATTTAGTTTGTCTGTCTGTGTGTATGCTTCCACGATAATAGAGCCCACACGTTTAATCCGATTGAGCTGTCACTATCAAAAAATGACAGAAGCAATTTGACTTGCATTATGTCTGTACTAATATTCGTCTCTGGATACTCGTCGGGAAAGTTTTGGGGTGACACGACCGATTTTTTTAACAGTATAAGGTTATTTTTAAATCCAGAGTTTTTTAACCTACGTTTTATAGCTAATAAATTTAAAAATATATCTCCATATTAATTAAATATTCACAAAAAATCTATAAAACCAAATATTCGTTAATCTTGTTATATTTTGATTGCGGTTTTTTTTCTTCTGAATGTCAAAATAACTTTGCAGCATTTCATTGTTAAATTATGTGCATCGTCACAGCGATAATCTGTACTTAAGTATATATATTTTATATCCCATATAATTTTCAAACAAGAGATAAGTATATTTACTAATTAGAAATAGTAGTAAACATGAATTTATTATATGGTAAGAAGTGGGTTATCAGGATGATTCCTTCACCGAAAATAGCGTTTAGAATGTTTATTTTTTAAATCTTTTATTTATAGTCTATTCAAAATATTCTTATAGAAAAGGAATATATTTTATTTTAATAATATTTTGAACCAACAGTTTTTTTTTATTTATATTTAAAATTCCTTTATCTTTGTATCGCTTTTTACCTGCCCCTGTGTTTCTATAACAACCTATGTCAATATCTTTCTTCTCGGAATACCAATAAACTAACTAGCAGAAGTTTTGGTCGTCTCTTATATTTATTTGTTCAGGTATACAAGTTTTTCGGGCATAAATTATATCTTTTAACTTTTGGAATGTTATTTTTAAATAAATCTAAAATGGTGAGTTTTATAGTTTGTTTTAATGGGTTTGGTTATTGAAATTTGTCTCTTTTGGTTTGGTTACATTTTTAACTTGCATAAAATTTTATTTTTGTATGAATTCATCAATACCATAATTTTTATTATATAGGGTGTTTCCAAATTTGTGCCACACAAAACATAATTTCCATATATCATTTGCCTTCAGGGTAATAAAATAAATGGTCCCAATTTAACATTAAAAGCATTCTAAAGGAATATAAGTTTATTATTATTTATTTATTTTAATTTATTTGAAAATCGAAATTGATATGTTGAATCTAATACACAAATTTATAAAAAAGAAATAGGCAACTCACATACATTTAGAATAATTGTAAACTTTTATATAAATGTTTTATGGTATATAAATTAAATAACAAATTTAAAGAAATATGAAAAAATTATGACATTTACTAAACCAGATTAAAATTAATAAATATACCTAGTAGCTACAAATTTAAATATTCCAAGCATAATATATAAATTAAAAATTCAAAATAAAATGTGGGTAATCCCACCCAACTTTCCGAACACTCCTAATAAAGTAATTGTTTAATTAATTATTTTAGTTTTTTCTCTCAAAATACATTCATAAAGTTTAAAAGAATTAAAAAAATAAAATTTTTGTTAAAAATTCATTTGGTACCCTTTGAATTTATTAAACTTCTACAAATTGTATTTTAAAATTATGAAATAATTCACACATATACTTTTTAATCGGATACTCTTATTTACTTTTTTCATTTGTTTTCTATTTTTTTATAAAACGAAATTACAAAAAATTTTTTAAACATTCTTTATTTTTGTTACAATTTACAATTTTAAATTCGAAGAAACTAAAATATATTGAATAATCATAAAAAAATCCTTGAAAACTATTTGAAAAATGTTGAAAAAATCGTAAAAACATCTTTGAAACATGATTATGAAAAATCTCTGGATTTTTGCGAGATAATAATTAAAAACGAAAATAACGGTTTTTAGCGTTTTCTGGATACTTTTTAGGTTATGTTGAAAAATGAACAAGACATCTTTTAATTATCTACAACTTCTACATTTAACTTTGTTTAACAGGATGCATATTCCAGCCACAAATCATGAAAAACCATTAGCTAACCCTCAAAACGTGTATTTACCTACCCCCATCCCCCTTCCGGAACTTTTACTCAGTTGTCTTGATTTTTCTAAATTAACCCTAAATTTTTCGACTACCCACATACTTAAAATTACTTTGACCCTGATCTATTAAGTTTATCCTTTAATTAAACGAAATTTAATGTTTTTGTTTAATACAATTTTTTTTTATAAATTATTGTTAAAATATAAATGTTTGAATAAATCTTATCTATACCTAATTCATTTAGAAATTAATTTTTAAAAGTAATTAAAAATCACCTTGTAAATTAACAGGTTGTTAATTATTTTTCGGAATTGATTTTCTTATAAATAATAATTTTAAGTGGATTTCATTATAAATCAAATTAAAAATCGGTGTAAATTTTACGGGTTGTAAAGATTTAAAAATAAACCATGCCAAATATTTTCATTTAATAATGATATTTTTAGTTCTCATGCAGCCTGGCAAAAAATTAATTTCGAACAAGAAAATAAAATATAAAATTAATGCCGCCATTAAAGTATAACCGCTTCAAGCATCCATTTAAAAATGGTATATAAAATTAAAGAAAAAAAAATAAACACCAAGCGACCATTCTTCTCGATATTTACTTTTTACATTCGTAAATTTAGATTTTATCTCTCGGCATTTTTCTCGGCAATGTATAATGTTCCAAAGTTATTAATTGCAGACATCTGCAATTCGCATTTATATGTATATATAAATATTGTCTGAATAGACTTTTTATTTTTCTCAAGTTCTCTGACCCTCTTCAATTATTTATCCTAATTGAATTTAACTTAATTTTGACCAGATGCACATTTGCACGCATATTCTATAGAAAAACATCTTTCTGGTTATATGTTCATAATAATCCTTTTTTAACAGTAAAAACACTGATGAATGAATAAATAATGTAAAAGTTGCAAAAATATAATTAGTATAGTTTTTTTTTAATATCATTTCTAGTTCCGGGGGTTCACGACAATTTCCGGTTAGTTAATATTTTAGTCTAAAACTGCCATTTTTTTTCGAAATTCCCGCCATCTGTCATTCTCTTCTTCTTTTCCAATTGTCTTCGAGACGACTGGTCAACATTTTTGTCACTTGGACCACTTTTCAAGTACCATCATGTTTAATTCAATTTAATTTACTTATTTTCTACCCTTAATGGGGTTTTTCAGATTTTGTGATCAATTTTTTTCTTCGTTTAGTACTTAATATTGGCTTGATGATGGTCAGTGGCCGAAACTAGTTGCCTGCTAGTACTCTTTTGTTATCAAATTTGTGGTACCTGATTTTGTGCTTTATTTCCGTAAAATATTTGCTTTTGTTTGTTCAATCTGTGCGAAATAAAGTGAACATGTTTTGCACTATAGTTTATATCTGTCTTTTCCCGCCTAAACCCCCCCTAATTATTTTAATGTAAACTAAATAGTTTTGAAGTTATAGACAATTGAAAATCGCAACGACTAACCGATATAAAATCGGAAGAAAAAAGACAGAATTATAAGAATGAGAAAAATAGAAAAAACCTGTAAGAATTTGAAAAATCAAAAAACAACAGAAAAAAATAAAAAAAGCAGAAAAATGAGAAGTAAAAAAACGAAAAAACGCAAAAATCGAAAAAATCGTAGGGATAAAAAAAAATAGAAAAGAAAATCAAGAATTAAAAAAATAAACAGACCAATAAAAAAAAAGATAGGAAAGATTAGAAAAAATTGAAAAAATAAGAAAAAACAAAACAAAAAAACATAAAAATGAGAAACAAATGAGAAAAAATTAGAATTGAAAAAACAAGAAAAATCAGAAAAATAATAATAATAATCACAAAAAATCAGAGGAATAAGAAAAAATTAGAAAACGAAAGAAATTTATAGAAAAATTTAAAAAACAAAAACGAAAAAATTAGAAAACAAAAGAAAGATATAGAAAAAGAGAAACAGAACAATGAGGACATATTAGAAAAAATCAGAAAAAATCAAAAAAAAAATCTTGTCTCTTTCTCTCTATAAAATAATTACAAATGGTATATAACGAAAATTCTGAATAAATCAATCCATATTGTAGAACAAGACGGAGAGTACGAGAAAGAGACGAAAGGTCTCCTGAAGGGGCATAATACTTTTTCGTTACGTGACAATTTCTGCCAATTAACTACTACCGCATTAAGGAACTTCATTCCAATAAAAACAAATAGAGTGTTCCGTTTAAAATAATATAACTATGGTGCAGATCTTTTTATTGAGGCAATCTGTATAAATCAAAATAATTTAAAACCTTTTTTACAAAATCTTACTGTTTTCCATATAAATATTAACGTGACGCGTATATGGTGGGCCACCCTATATATTTCATAGAGATTAACAAAATATTATACCGGGTGACACAGGGACATGGATCACCCCTATAACTTTTTTAGTTATAGGTCGATCTTACTGAAATTTTAAGTAAATATATTAGATGAAATTTCAGATTTTTGAAGTACGCAATCAAAATGGCCGACTTCCAGTTTCGCCGGAAATGGGTCCAAATTTTTATTTTTTACTGCAACACCCAATATATTTTGATAAATGCGAATTCTACGGGTCAAAATATATACCATCCAATGGTTAAATGTCACTTTGACAGGAAATTAGATTATATAAATTATTCTCATATCACTATTTTTTTTCACTGTTAGTTTGTTACGATGCATCCATCTGAAATTGTAAATGATTTTTTAAGCAATAATACTGAAAGTTTATAAACAACATACGTTTTTTATGGTATGCATTTTGACCCGTAGAATCCGAATTTATCAAAATATACAGGGTGTTGCATTTAAAAATAAAAATTTTTACCCATTTCCGGCGAAACCGGAAGTCGGCTATTTTGATTGTGTACGTCAAATAATCTGAAATTACATCTAATATATTCACTTAAAATTTCGTTAAGATCGACCCATAAATAAAAAAGTTATAGGGTTGGTCCCTGTGTCACCCGGTAGATATTTGAAATATTTTTAACTGTCAGCTCAAAAGTTAATTGTAATCATATAAATGGGACATCCTGTATAATAGTATAACAGTATTGGTTTTAACACTCTGTAGAGGTTAAACCGGTCATAGCAGAAAATTTAAACTTTACCATTTTTTTGGTAACACAAACAACATATAAAATTTTCATTAACTTTCACCGAAGACCAATTTCTTAATATTCTGTGCAGGGTGCTTTACTAATTTTTAGCATTTATTTGTTAAAATATCTGATAAACAAAGCAATTGTGAATTATTTAAAACACAATTTGTTTATTATGATTAGAATTGTAGGGTTAATATTTTAATGCTGTTAATACTATATCAATGTACTGTTTGACCAAAATAAGCTCCGTGATGGGGTGACTGGGGTGAAAATTTACTGCGCATCCATAGCTCAACTTATTTTGGCCAGTAATTATTATAAACATTTCAATAATGGTTAATTAAAAAAAAGAAGAAAATTAATAACAAAACGATTTGTTTTTTGTTGTAGAAAATTTGGGTTAAATAAAACTTTGATTCCACTAATTTAATGCGACTATTTGATTTTTTTATTTATGTTATAGAGACAATGGACTTTAGTGTGGTCATAATTATACATAGTGATATAATTTAGATAACGTATCAGCGTTATCTGCCTTTGTAATTGTTGTTTTAAAATATTAAAGTATTTTATTATAAATAAATAATAAAAACAGGTTTATGGGACGCTAGTATCTTAATTGTATACATAATAAAATTATTTTTGCTTTAGAATGTTTATTGTAAAATACAAACATGGGAAAAACTGTTTATTGATGAAGTAAATATTAAATATTTCTAATATATGTATATAACAAATTATATCTATCTAAATAAGTAAATAATGACATAAAATTTTTTTTAAAGGAGTGTTTAGTAATTAAATATTTCCAATTGGCCGTAACTTTTTCTAATTTTGATGCTTTAAAAAGTTCTTTCACATTAATTAAAGAATTTACGTAGTATTTTAACACTACCGCTTTGTTTAAAAATATATAGGTAGTAATAATTTTATGAATAAATAAATTATATTTATTTAAATTTATAAACGAGTTTCTATTTATATATTGTGAAATTTTTGAATATCAATAATTAACACTTCAAGAATATTTGTTTATCAATGGGATTTTTAAGAAATAGGTTATTGAACTATACTTATATAAAATAGTTTTTTGAAGATGAAAAAAATTATTGGCATTTTGTTAATTTGAGATGAATAATATTACAGCAAGAGTAATTTAATCTAAAAAAATTACTGTCAGTTTTAACATTTATTGATCAATAATAAAAGTAAATAGTTAGTTTGTGAATTAACTAACAGAAAAGCAAAAAAAATAATAAACAATCTTTACAAAATGTTGTTTATAATTACGTAATTATGATGACGAGGCAAGGGCTTTGGGCCAGACTACTTGAATGGCGTCGTAAATCAATGGGTATTGATAGGGAAATATAGACATTCATATAGAATCAGTGCCAATGGACATACATATCGAATAAAGTTTAATCGATTATTTTTACTAACCGACCCTTACAATAATTTTACTAAAATAGGTTTACAAATTTTTTAAAACCCTTTGGAAATAATTTTGTGAAAATTTATTTGTTATTTGGTTAGTTTAAATTGAAAAAAATGGTCCATCTTGAGCAGTCCAGTCCATACCTCGTACTCAACCTTGTAGAATTAAGAAAGGCGGTGAACGATTAATTGAGGGACGATTCAGTTGAGCACTGATCCCGAATTATCCTACGCGTTGAAGTGATAAAAATGATTGAAGTGGAAAACGTGGTCCGTTATATTAACTTAGAGATATACTTTATATTAAAATAATGTAAAATTGTTTGCCGACACAATTTCAAATAAAACTGGGGTACCAGGTACCCGGGGGGAGCTTGCCGATGTCAGATTCGAAACGAGCGACCCGAAAACCCATTTTGTGCGATATGGTAAGCAATTTGAATAACATTCCCGAAGATAACGCAATTAGTGAGACCGTCCGGAGTACCAGGTACTCGGGGGGAGGTTGCTGATGTTAAATCCTAGACAGGCGACTCAGAAAACCCCGGGTACCAGTAATTGGAGAATGCATAGAAGGTATTAAGATAAAAATATTATAGAGTACGACCAGTGAGTTCTGGCTCACCTCGTTATTCTAAGTGAAAAAAGATACTGTAGATTACCATCAAGAAAAAATGGATATCAAACAGTTTAGCTGTCTAAGAAAGAAAAAGAATGAGTTGGTTTTAGACAATGGTTCATACCATTCGGGAAATTTAAAAAAAATCCAGTTACATAGAAGGCCACAAACCACTTCTAACGTATTTTGTAACAATTTGAAACAAATGAATAAAAATTAATTTTTTTGATTGTTTTGTAGCTTGCGCCGGACCTGTATAAACCGGTGTATTAAAAGTTTTCTGTAAATTTCTACATTCGCTTTGAACTCACGGTAATTTTACAAAAACCAACAACTAATGCGTCACCACGGTAAACACTAATATTAAAGATAATCTTTTAAATACAATAAAGTTGTAAACAACTAGAATTTCAAATGAATATACTTACATTAATGAAAGTATACAATTATAGCTGGGAATGAACATGGAAACGAGTAACAAAAAATAAATAATAAAAATCATAAAAAGTAATTACTAAACGAAAATAATGTACATAATTATATATTATTTATATTCAGTTTGACATAATGAAGGTTGAAGGTTCTACTTCAGTGAAATTATTCTTTTTCAAGAAGGCGAAGAGGTTTTTTTTTAATTTTATATGTTGTTCCAGTAAGTTGAATATGTTCGATCAATTCTGACGGTGAAAGTTGGAAAATATTTACAGTACCAGCTCATGACAAACCGTTTAATAAACAAGTTTCTGGATCGAAAATTAAAGTTATTATTACATTAAACGAACTAGAAATTATGAGGAAGGTGAATTTGTCTATCATTTGTTTAGACAACAAAAATTACCATCTCGAAATAAATTATTTTTACTCTTTTTTGAGTTAATTTAATTGAAAAGAATGACTGTAAATTTGCTATCCAGTAAATGTTAGAGAGGAACCCTGTCTGATGATAGTTTTTACTTTGCGGTAAAATTCGGCAATATGATAAAAAAAATCTTAATCTGTGGTAAAACCAGTTTTTCTTAACTATCCGGTAGAATTTTTTTTGCACGCGCCAATTCGTAATTTTTAATCACAACCCTTCATACAATAAAACGTAGACCAGCCAATTCGTAACTCTTCAGGTACCCTACACCGGTGAGTTCTTAAAACCAATAATGTATATTAATGTAACGGAGATAAAAGCTAAGATCCTTTTGGCATTTCTTCTGCGCAGGATGTGACGTCATAGCGCTCTCTCCCTCTTTCTGACACGGTGAATTTCCCATACTTCTCACTCTAACACGTAGAATTCCCTATACCCATGGTCGGAATTGCTACTATTGAATTCCCATGAAATTTTGAGGTTAAAAAATAAATTCTAAATATTACATTCTTCAATAACTATTCTAATCATGAAGCTAGTTATGGTTAAACAGTATTTACATTAGGTTAGCAGTACGTTTCCAATATCTCTCTAATAAATGAGTTCAATTATTGAAATGATTTGTTCAACGGCTTGATGTTAAAAAGACGAAAAAAAGTATATCGACCAACTGACGAAGAAAGTCGAATCCGCGCGTCGAATTCAGAATTTTATGTCGTAACTTGTGTTGTTATTAAAAATTGATGCTTGGAGTGATGCGACATTGGATTAGGTTAATACAAATCACTATTGTAGTGGTATGTAGATGGCGTATAAAGTAATTCTAGTAAAAGAGTTCGAAGATATTTATATCATTTTCCAACTTATAACATTCCTCAAATACATTTATACATAAAAGTTTGTTTTTTTTCGAAAATTAAGCCCATGTTATTAGTAAAAATGTTTAAAATTATTGGTCCCAAATATATGATCTCTGCGGGATTCCTAAAAAAACATTAGTGGCTTTGAAATATGATTTTTAATTTTCACAAACTACATTCTCTAAATCAAATCCATTAATTTTAATTTATGAATTCAAATAACATGGTTCACCCTGTCACAAGCTTTACTGAACTCAGCGTAAATAGTTTCTACTTGATTAACTAATTCAAATAAATTAATGATGTCATTCTGATATATAATTAGATTAGTCATAGTAAATTTTCCAGAGAGAAAATTAATATTGATACACAAAAGAAATTATGTTAGCTCGAATAAATTAAGTATTCCACAGTATTTCGTTGACTTTCTACCTACCCCAATCAGAGCTGGCCCTAAGCACTGTGCTTCGTGCTTTCCTAAACACTCTAAGGACAGTGCTTACGAGCATTTTTTTAAATCGGAGCTTGGTGCTTAAAATACTTTAAAAAAAGGCTCAGTGCTCGTCAAAAGTGCTCGGAAGCAATTCAAAAGGCTCGTGAGTAGTACATTTTTAAATTCATACTGGTAAATATTAGTACAATTTGGAAAAAAAAAATACATCAAATATGATATACACCTGCTCTAATAATTCTTAAAAAAACGTTGTATTAAGTAGAGATCAAAGCGAACTTTACACAGTTCGTCCGTCTGTCTGTGTGTTTTAGCGTTAACTTGAGAACGGTTTCGAATTTTGGAACTCTGCTTTCGTCAATCGATAGCTTGTGTCCTTAGCTCGCCCACCTACTATTTTCAGTGGCCCAAATCAACTTTACAACCGTTTGTCTGTCCGTCTGTCCATATAGCTAAGCTACTTGGATACTGTTAGCTTGCTTCGTTTATTAATATATTAAATTACAAATCTTATAAGACATTAATTTAGTCCACATCCTAATATTTAGAAAACTAGTCGGTTGTGTATTTTTTATGTATTAAAAAATAATAAAAATTGCTTTGCTTTTATATTTAAAAAGTTCAGAAATAAATTTAAATTTATATTTTTGATATTGGTTCCTATATTTCAATCTAGTCAGTTTTGTTGGATTTACTACATTTTTATAAATAAGCCAACAGATACTTCAATAATTTAAATATTCAAAAAGTGCTTAGTGCTCGTGAATTTAAAGCCCCTTTTTACAGTGCTTGGTGCTCCTAATTTTTAAGAACTTTTTTTGAGTGCTTGGTACTCGCGAGCACTTTTTGTCAGTTACAGCTCTGCTCCCAATAGAATTATCACTAAAATACCCACAATTTGAGATTGTAAACCAAAAATAATAGACAGGGATGTATTTAGTTTATATCTTCGATTATCAGGTAGGTAGATTTCAGATAACGATTTCGGCTTTGATCCGCAATTTATCATTAAAAACATACATATGTCAAGAACAGGAGTACGGATCTGTTATTTTATAATATACATTTTTGTGATAGGTAATTATTAGAATGATCGCCATTTTTAAATAATCTAGGAAGACAATCTTCAGCGTGGACACATTTTTTAAGGAAATATAGTTACTGGAAGTCCATCTATCAACACAAGCTTTCTAATTAGAAATCTCAAAGAAAATATCATCCAATAAAATGTGAAAACAATAAATGTTAACCATGAACTTATATATAATTTACTTGTGCTTTCTTTATTTTCCACAAATTAATTGTTTTAGATCCCAAGAAAATTTCTTTGAACTTAATGCAACGATTTTCTTTTGCAATAAATAAAATATATTTAGTGTAACGTTATAAAATTGACGTGTTGCAGCTGTTTTATTTATAATTAAAATCAAACTTTTCATCATTTTCATATAAAAGATTTAATATAATGTAAATTTCATAGTTAACATCAAAATGAAATTTTAAAACATTGATGTAGACATCACAGCGTAAAGATCTCGCGTAGTTTCTCCATTCAGTTTTGTCTTCACCATTCAAGCAGAACCATAAAATATATAAAACGCTCATAAAAGCAAAAGTTACATGAAGCACACTCGCAGCCATATTACATACAAAAGATACACTTCCCACATAAAATGCTAGTGAAAGCATGAGTTGAGTTGAGTTGAGTTGAGCTAGTAAACTAACGATCTTAGTTGGCTCAGGTCAGTGTCGCTCGATGTTTTCTGTCTGGTTCTCTGTCTAGATCAAAGTTCAGGAATATATGGACCCCGCGTGGCCGGGCCCCGATATTTCTGTCACTTATTTCATTGATTATACAGTACAGTTTAGGCTGTTGTGTGTTTGTGTGTACGAGGAGAATGAGCGATGGTCCGGTCCGGTCTAGCTGGTTTTTGGGGGATAATTGGGTATTAGGTTCATGGTCGGAGAAAAGAAAATTAACTCGACCATTTCACGGGTTTTATATTGTGTTACATAACGTTACGAAAATTATGAAACAAAATTAAAAATGTATTGGAAAATGAAACAATATATTTAGATTAAATTTTTGATTTAACGAATCATGAAATTATTTAAAAAAATCCTCTTTTGTAAAAATTTTCATTCCTAATAAAATTTATGATACATAAAAATGTTTTTATTCTTTTTTGTTTAAAACCACAAAAAGTATTATTTATAAATAACTGCTAATAAATAAAATAAATAAAACAAAATTTATTTAGCAAACAAAGCTAGTACATACATAATTATACTTCATTAATCACAGTTTACATTTTAAATTCTTTCTGTTTTTAATAATAAATTCATACAGTTTAGTAGTAAATACGTTGACAGAAGCTGATTCTTTTACCTCCAAAAAAAGCTTGGTCCAAAGAAAAAAAACTTGCTCCGGAAAGTTTGGTCCAAAGAAAAAAAACTTGCTCCAAAAAAATTTGGTCCAAAGAAAAATACTTGCTCCAAAAAAGTCAGGTCCAAAGAAGAACCCTAAAAGTTCACAAAAATCTTATAAATTACCAGATTTCGTGGTCTCTGTTTTTGAAAAAACGAAAGCGAATTAAATTTTAAGACAATCTGTAAAATCAGATTAAAAGTAGATTCTCTTTTTGTAATCAAGACTCGAATAATACCACGAACATCAGATAATGTATATTATTATAAAATATGATATGAACTTTTGAGTAAATATAACAAAAAATATAAATTTTGTAATGAAATACTGGTCAATTTAAATTTAAAATTACCAAGTTTTAATTTTTTTTTGAATTATATATTTTTTATTTATGTTTTCTTTTATCTCTTATCTCAGGTTTAGGTTCAAATCAGTTATTTTTTTACGGAATTAAATAAACAAATTATATACACATTTGTAATGTCTAAAAGGATTAATAAAATATTATTATTATTATTATTATTATTATCAATTTTCTTTTTATTAAATATTTAACATGTTTATTTTTACCAAAACATTATCATAAGATTAAACTAAACTAATCATTCATTCAAACATTCATACCTTTCTTTTCTTTTAAACAATTTAAAAAAATTGCTTATTTAATTTGCATTTTTATAATAAATATCTCTATATAAAGTCTGTTTAAAATCAAATTTATTTTAAGCTGACATCAATATTCTATTTTTCAAAAATTGTCAAATTTGACGACCAATATTTTTTTACTTTTGATTTTTTTAATTTTTTTTTTATACTAGATGTACACGTTAAGTTTAAAATTCATTTCATTACAATATATACTGGCATAAAAAAAATAACAGTCAATAAAAGTTAAAGCTTTGAAACAATTAATATTGATAGCAGGAAATTTCAGTGAAAATATAATATAATAAAAATTTACCCTATATAACGAGGGGATGAAGGGTTGGTGTGTGTCTTGAATGCGACCATTAGTTTTTAGTTCAAATTGGTACAATAGAAGGTCCTCAAGATCGACATTGATTGATTAAACATGAAAGATTTTTTCCTTTTTTTTAATTTTTAACGACAAACAATACACTTGGTGCAAAATGTTGTAGTGCAGAGTTTTAGAGCATAAAATTTCCTACAATTTTTCTCTAAAATTTTTCCAGAATTTTCAATAGCTGCGCCACTAGAGGGCGCGCAAAAATGTGCATGTAGTTTCTTCGTGGTTTTTCCTAATTTTGAGGTCAAACAATGTACTTTAGTGCAAAGTTGTAAAGCACCAAATTTCAACTTTAATATTTAACTTTTTTCGAATTCGAAAAATATACACTTTTAGGCTTTTCGTCTTTTTTTTTTAATTTTGAAGACAAACAATACACTTTAGTGCAAAATATTCTGGTGCAAAGCTCTAGAGCATAAAATTTCCTACATCTTTTGTATCAAATTTTTTCCAGAATTCCCAATAGTTTTCACCCATGATTTTAGGAGATCCTAATTGTAGCCTATATAATATGCGCATGTGCGCGCTTATGTCATTATCAACATTGAAATAACAATTTTTTTTATAGATATTTCTTAAGCTTAATATAATATACTCTTGTGGCATTACTAAAATTAAAAAGTATTAATTGGGAAATAATCCACTGTTTTTATACAAATCGCATTTTAAATTAATTAATTTTTTGTAAACGGTGTCTGGTTAGACACCGAAACATCAAAAATAAAATACGATTTGTATAAAAGCCGTGGTTTATTTCCCAATTAATGCTTTTTAATTAAGGAAGTTTTGGTAAATAATATTAAATGAAAAAAAAATAGTCCGAGAGCTTAAGGATTATTTAACTTATTTATAATACACATACTTATTATGCAACTATAATTTTTTTTTTAATAATACCAACTAAATTAACATGATATACAATGACATCAGTTAAAATACCACCAAAAACGAATTCAAACGAAATGGTAATAATGATAATTGCAACATTGTTTCATTCCGAGCCATACATTATCTTGTCTAGGAAAAAATGTAGCATTTATATTCCCGGCACCCGAGCTGCACAATATAAACTTCGTTACAAAATACATTAAAACTGTTTAATATACACATAAAGCAAATCGTGTGCTGTTCTCTCCACTGTACTACGCTGTGGTGCTCTAATGGTAATGGTGACAATGCCTGTCATCTATCTTCACAGTGACGTTCGTCTATTTTAAGATATTAGAGATTGTGTATGGAAACTTTAAGTAACGAGATTCCTAAGTGACTAAAACGTTTAGGTTGATTTTTATTTTGGGTTGAAGTTAAGAGGCGACATCAACACGATCGAAAACAATTTTAATATTTTCAAGTTAAAAATACCAATTTGTAAATGTATTTAAAAAAACATTTACGAATTGTATGTAGCAACCAATCACGATAATACTGATATCGAAACTAAAATAATGGTTAAATAAAAAAAATTAAATTAAAATAAAATTAGTAAAAACTAGTAATGAAGCAGATCACGCTTCACGGTCACATTCATAATATGTACAAGTTTTTTTTTATTGAAAAATCAAAGAATTTGTTTTTTTTTCGTTAATTATATCCCAAAACCTAATCAGTTCTTCCTTGAACTGATACAAACTAAATGCAAAAAAGTCGTGTCCATTATTTATTCAATTTATTGTTTGAATTATCGGCGGACTAGCTTGCTTGCTTAACAGAAGGTGTTTTTTTTGGGCATACTCGGAAATGGAACCGATTTGCATGCCGTTTTTGCAAATGATAAATATTTTCCGGCGAAAACTTTAAAATTCAACATGTATTAGGTATAAGTAGTTCTCTCGCAATATGTAATTTTTCTACAAAACTGAAAGCAATATATTCACAAGTTGTCAATATGAAAAATTGAGTTGGGACCGGATATATTCTCTAGTATGTCTATAAACATGTATTTTCGGTATAGATTAAAAGAACATTTTGTTTACTTAAAAAAAAACGCTACTTTTAATGAAATCTTTTTCTCAGTATCAATTTTCCTAATTATTAATTAAGTTTCTGATTAATTTTGATTAGATATTTTTGTCATTTATTACATCTGAAATTTTCCAAAATACCACCCTAACATTGATTAGTTATTATTTACTTATTATTAATTAAAACATTATAAATTGTTTCAATAATAAAAAAAAACTAATTTTAATAAATGATAAATTTCTGTTTTCTCGTACCTAAGGATGTGGCATCAGTGCGTTTTTAAACCGAAATAAAAAAAGCCTACACCATACTTTGAACAAAGATGGCATAAATTGTTTCGTCGTACGGGCGAGGCCATGGGGGTTGAATTTAGACCCTTTTATGACTTAAGGGTGCATGGTTAGATATTTTTAAATTTATAGTATATGGGCTTGAACAAAAATGTAATTTAATACAAAAATCAATATTTATTGGGGTTTTCTATGACATTAAATTCGAGCGCTAAAAAATAAATTAAATTTTCAAGGAACTCGTTTTATTTCAGTTATTCTATCAATAATTTACAGTCAATTATTGGAACCAATATTTTTTCAATTAGTCTCAGATAATAAGGAAAAAATACTGAAATACTCTGCATGCCTCACTTCTAACAAGTGAAAAATGGCAATATTTTTCAAGAAATTTTCAAAAATTTACTGTTGGAAAATTTTTTTATATAGGTTATACTATATATGGTATAAGTAGCGGAAAATTAAAAATAGATCAAAGATTCATATCTTTTTAGTGGTTTTTAAGTTTTTTCTTTGAAAACTCAAACTATTAATTTTATCCGTATCAAATATTACGCATTTTTTCACTAAATTAAACAAGCAATTGAAAAAAAAAATTTGAACATTTATTCAGTGGTGTAGAAAATTGGCGGCAAAATATTCGGCTGTACTCAACTGGAACGCCACTGGTAAAAAGTTTTGAAAAATATGATTCGACAATGAGGGGTTATTAGCCTATTAACACACGTTCAAATTTTCGTTAAAAAATATTTATTTTTAAAAAAAATTATTAACTTTAACACCCTGTATATCGAAAAACTAAGGATTTTTGAATATTAATTCCTGACCTAGATATTCTTTATTTTATTCGAGGAGTCTACCATAAACCATTGTTTGTCGAATTCTGAAACAACCTATATATGATTTTCGCATTTTTTTATCAAAAACTGCCAAGATCTCTAAGACGATGCATTTTTTCGAAAAAAGTTTTAACCAAAAGTTGTTCAATATTGAATTCCCTACAAAAATGCTTTAATTAAAAAAATCGATTTTTCCAATAATTTTCTCGTAAAAGCGGAACAACTGCATGTATTTAAATTTTTTTTTTTTAATTAATGTCTAGAGCCAAAACAATGGTCAGTTAATTTATAAATAATAAAAGAGAATTAAAGAAAAGAAAATTGCGAAAAAATATTTTAATACCTTAAGTATATAAGTTTTCCGAAATATGAACATTTATGAGAATCACAGGAATTATTTTTTAGTTTTATAATATTTTCCAGAAAGATCTGTTTTTTTAGTTTGAATATTTAAAAAAATGTAATTAATGAAATTGAAAATTTAAATTTGATGACTATAGGAAAGTATAGAAAATGAATTTTTTGGAGCTGCAAAGGTATAATAAAAAAATATATATCAGTATTTAATATGAAAAGGAATAATTTATTAATTATATATTTTTTATTTGTTTATGATTTAAAAAAAAAACAGCTTTTGTTAATTATTATTTTAACGTTATTTTAGGGACTTTCTTCTATACATGCGTTTTTTGGTAGAAATTTTAATTTTAAACAACTTTGACGAGATATAGGCATCTTTTTGATCAAAAAACGAGAAAAATCATTGTATTGATATGGATCACCCGGTAGACAAAATGTCCTATCTAAGATTCTCAATCCGAGCTGGGTTCATATCAAATGGCGCCCAACGTGGGGCACCATTTGAAATAATCAACCCCCTGTATATGGTGATTTTCAATCTTGATGAAATAGAATTTATCGCATTTGGGCTGGGTTCACAAAGTACCTAAATAAACAGCACCAAGTGAAGAAAATTGTTATTACCAATATTAAAAGAATAGAAAGAGGCCGACAGGAAATAAAAAGAGACCAAGAACCAAAACATTCACTAAACGCGCCATCAGAAGTAAGATAAGACTGAAAGCGTAGCTTGGAGAATTGTTTCTAATTATAATTATTTGAATTACTCATACTCGTTATACTCTAAAATTTGTAAAAGTACTCATTTCCTTTGAGTACTTCTCTTATAGTTCTCGTACTCAAATACTTTTTAAAACTACTATGAGTTCTTTAGTACGGTACTCTGCTCAGCTCTGATGAAGACGAGTAATAGTAGATGTAGATATTTTTTATAAACAATTTTAATTTAAATTAAATTTCTAATTTTCTTTTATTTAAATACTTTGTGACCAATCCAAATTTGATAAATTCTATCTGATCAAGATTGAAAATCACTATATACAAGGGGGTTGATTATTTCAATATATTTATATCTCAAACGTTGGTGGTTACGTCTGTGATATATATTTTCTATAAAAAAACAATCTTATAAAAAAGTTTGCGTCTTTTTATGTCGTAACTTTCCTGTAGTAAATTAATAAAAAAAATGAATGAGAATGGAATTATTATTATTCAAAAAATTAAATCACAATAAATTCTTTTTAAAATTCATATTTTCTTTAATATGTTCGGTAATGTTTTGTTAAGATAAAAAAGTTATTTATGCCGCATGACTTTTGATTGAAATAACATTAACAGGTGCAAGAATCTCAAGGTTAAAAAATAAAAATACTAAAAATGTGACTAAATTATCAAAAAAATACATTTATAAATATTGAGAAAGTTTGTAAAGGTCAAAATACGAATAATTGTTTTTTTTTATAACAAATTTTGTACTACAGCTTAAATGATCAAATCAAGGTTAATATTGGCATATATGGTCTTCAAGGAGGCGTTTAATGTCTGTCTAATTTTATATGCCCCGAAAGTCATGATAAACAACGTAGTGACAGGATCAATATAAAATATTCGTCTGGAATAATTCCAAAATGAAATTGTAACGAAGTGATATTAAGCATCCTTATTTTAAATCATTATGAGCTCTATAAAATAGTATACTGTTTAACAAGTGTTGAAAATAGCACTTTTCACACGCATGTGACGGTTTGTGGCACGAGACTGAATTAGTTTTATTTCTTTTCATTTGGTTTTTTCTTTCTTGTTTTAACAATTGTCTTCGTTGTTCTTCAGTTTTAGTTTTTTTCTCATGTTGCATTAAATATAATAATTTCAGTTTTCCCTTCTTTTCCATTCTTTTTCTTTTTGACTTTATGCTTCTTAATAACTATTTTTTCCCAACAGAACTTAATGGTGATTAAGTTCTGTTGGGACTTCCTCCGTTGCATCTAGTAGTGGGAAAAGAGGCACTGGCACCAACCTACAGGCTGTGTATAAACGGAATGAGATAGGGACTTTCAAGGAAAGGATACCATTCAATGATTGCAGAGAAACGTAGAGAAAATCCGGAGTAGAATGCTGTCAGTCACAATTTTGTGAAATCTTTTAAGGCAAATATACCTGAAAGGGATAGAAAATGTGGGGTCAGGACTCAGAAAAATGAATCTGTGTGGTATATAGACGGGTCTAAAACAGCAAACAGCACGTGGAATCAGGAAGAATATGCATTCTAAACAACGAAGATCTTAGAAATAAGCGAATCCGTATACTCACAGATAGTTAAGCAATGTAAATGTTGAAATACAGTCCAAACTAGTGTTAGACTGTCATGAAAACATAAATGCCCTGACAATTCATAACAAGATTGCTCTTGAATGGATGTCTGGGCATGAGGGTATAGAAGAAAATGAAAGGAGGTAAAGGAGCCAAAAAAGCTATAATTAGATCACAACCTACATTTGGGAAACAATTAAGGGACAAATACAAGGAATATTGGATGGAACTCCCGGAACTAAGACAGTCCAAAGAACACATAGAAGGTCCACCTAAGAGCAGAGACAATATGCTGTTATGCTTAAATTGACAGGAGCTTAAAACTGCACTATGTGTCCTGACAGGACACTGCAGGCTCAGAAGAAATCTGAATCTCAAGAGGGTATCAGAAGATTCCATATGCAGGAAATATGAGGAAGAGGACGAAACTCCTCTTCATATATTATGCTATTGCCGAGGCCTGAATAGGAAAACGGAACGACTCTTTGGGGAACAGTATCCTGAACCGGAAAAGATAGCTAAAACTAACATCAGAACTATTCTTGAGTTTGTTAAGAGTACTGGTTTGATGAGAATAGGATAGAAATTTGATAAAAAAAAATAAATAAAAAATAGAAATTTGAAAATAAAAATAAAAAATTGAGGTATTCTACATTTTCTTACTAGCTACTATTCTCAAACTATATCACGCTACTTATAGTATAAAAAATATTAAAGCATTAATTTATTGTTTATAATAATTAAAATTTATGGAACAAAAAAATTAAACGTTACACTCTGTATTAAATAGTTTAGATTCTAGATATAAATTATTTTTGAATGATTGTTACCATAAAATCTTTGTTTTACTAAATCAAAATAAATAGTTTCGACTTGATTATATTATATTTCTGTGTCTGGCTTTGTTTTTTTTTTTTTTAATTATTATAATGCAATCAAATACTGCAAAAATATGAATCAGAGATCTAAGTCAAACCTTCAACAATACTCTGTTGTGTATGTGTATCTGGCAGCTTTCTGAAACCGCACAGCCGCTGTCATTATTAGAAATAATAGCGTTTGGACTGCGTTACCCTAATGACTAGATGTATTCGTCAGTTTGCCAGATGTTAAAACTATTGATCGAATATATACATGAAAATAATGTGTTAGTTAATTTATATTTATATATACATATATTAACAAACTGCTGTGGACACATGTGTTGGAAACATTTAAAATTGAAATGAAAATAATATATTACAATTGGCGATATGTTACATTATTTAATAACCCTAGTTAGCTAATTTGCAAATAACCGAACTGTAACATAATAATAAAGGTAACTAAAACAATTCCTAGAAGTCTTCAAAAGGCATAATTTGGGTTTCCTCTTCGAAGCCGAAATATAAATTGAAAATTTTGTCACAAAATATATAATTCGCATGTCAAATAGAGGAAGTTGTTTAAAGTACTGTAATAATCCCTGATTGTAGGTCTTCTTGCAATGTTTAGGTACACTTTTAATAAAACGGGGGGGTTTTGAAATTGTACCAGAAGGCTTGTTTCTGACTTTGATTATTGGGTTTTTTTCTCACTGTAATTTTCAAACGATTCCCCTGTTATTGACATGCGATTATTATGTTAAAAATTTACTACTTGAATTCGAATTATCAGAATAAGCTTGTTTTTACTTATAGATAGGTGAGAAAAATAATAAAAAAACAATTTTCCTTAAAAGAAAATAATTGTTTCTCTACTTTCGCTCATTTTCAAGATACAGTTTAGTGATTGTGTAAAAGAGGAGTCAATATTTAATAAAGAACCCCGCACTTTTCTTGTGTAAAGTGGCGACCAGTCAATTTTTCTAAAACTTTTATATGTTATTGTACTCGACCTAGTAACCAAAAGTGTCAATAGGCGCAACTCAATCCTATGACTAGTTTTCTATATACAGGGTGTTAAAGTTAAAAATGGCCCATTTAATTTTTTTTTAATTTACTTGTTAGTTTGAATTCCTGTTGCATAGACACGTTTATTACACATTTTATTAATACATTAGTACATACGTACAATTAATAATATTTATAGTAGAAATAATAGTATTAGAGGGCAACTAGTTTCAGGCCATATTTAATTATATAACAAGATTAAATCAGAAAAACTAAACATTTTTTTAAGAGGGCTTTTTAGCACATTTAAAATATTTGTGGGAGGGGTGGGAAATATGAGGTACATGAAAATTAAACAAAAGAATAAAAATTGAAGTTTTTAAAAAAATATGAACAAATTAACTTTTTTGATAAATAAAAACTTCATCAAATTGGTAGAAAAAATGTTAACCTCTGTACCAAATCATTGTCGATAGGGAGAAGCTCGATAAAAGCAAAAATCCAATTAGAAAACCACAAATTGTATTTGATTACAATAGAACTAAAAAAAATAGATAGATCAATTATCAATTATTCACAGTTTCGCGCCAAAATTGTCGTTATACTGTATTTTAAATAGCTTTTGGTTCTGTTATATTTGTCACCTTAGTAAAAATAAAGATTCTTAAATATCAGGAACTGATTTTAGTTTTTTTTTGCGAAGATTACATTAAAAATAAATTTCCATGTTTTCATGAATGTGAAAGTACTCGTGAGTTTCATGCATGATTACTTTCGGCTATAAGGGATTGAGGATGTGTATTGGCTTTTATTACCCTTTTAGGGGAAGTTCAATCGATTTTGAAAGTTGGTCAAACGTGGTCAATCGACGGTCAAATATTTGATATCGTTTTATAACGAAAGTCATTATCCAGGAAAATATTTTTGGCAACTTTTTTTGAAGTTATTTGTATTGAAATTATGATCGAAAAGTGAAAAATCCACTTTTTAGTCAATTTAGTATATACCTATAGAGATTACAACTGATTGGTCAACAAATGTGTACATTTTTTATCTATTATAGATAACAGTTATCTTTAATGCTAAAAATAAACAATCACCATAATTATTTACGCTAATTCAATTCTATTTAAATAATGTTAGCATATTTTCAATCATGGCATTAAACGCATTAATTTTAAAATTATCGACTTGATTAAGTATTGACACCAAATGACCGATAATCCATTATGTTCAATGGGATAAACTCCAAAAATAATGATCCACATTTAATAGGGGAAATATGCGGGCATTAACGGAACAATTTAAACAAACAACAGTAAATGTGTTAAAAACGGCCACTTGGTGCATTCAAAATTCATAAATAATGGACGTAGTTCGACCGATGAATTCAATCATTATTAAGTGAAAGTTATCAGTAATTTGATATTGCTATTAATTTGTTGGTTATATTTTTAAGTATTTATGTTGTCAAAAAATTATTTGTTTATTTATATAATTTATTATAAATTTAAAAAAAATTAGTTGGGAATTGTTAATATATTTTTATGTCAGTAAATATAAAGTTTTCTTAAATAAGTAAGATTTGCAAAATTTCTGACAAAATGAGTGTATTTTTCTTTCTTTCATCAATGGGAATTTTTTGTAAAAAAACTCAAATTTTAAACAAATTTTAGATTTAAAATAATATAAGATTGTTAAATTAAAATTTAAAATAAATTAAATTTTGAACAGATCCAGAAAATAAATTAAATTTCATTTGAAAAAACATCCATGACATAAAAAGAAATATTTAAAATGATATGAAATTGGAAAAAATATTAAAAAATTGTGTCATCCCCAAAATATGCACCACACAGTTAACCAATTTTTTAAGGGTATTACGACAAAAAGTTATTCTTGGTAAAAGTTTGTGCATCCCCTAAATATGCACCAACAAAATGTAAAACACACGTAAGATACGAGGAGCATTCAAGAATTTGATTTTGAGACAAGAGTAAAGTACTTTAGAAAAGTTTAGCATTAAAAATTACATCTAGATTTGAAATCATGGCCACCGAGATTTTTTAAAATAAGTTTACTTGTCTCAAAATAAAATTTTTGAAGGCTAAATTACGTGTGTTTTACTATATTTTGTTGATGCATGTTTGATTTGGGTTAACATTTTGTCGAAAAACCCTTAATAAATAAGTTTCCCATATGGTGCATACTTTGAAGATGACACTGTAGAATTATTGTTAGGAAAAACCTGAAAAATAGTTTTTAGAATAGAAATCTTATCATTTTGCTAAAAAAAATATTTTCTTTACTTATTTAATTTCTTTTGGCAGCAACATATTTTTTTTACAATTTGGACATTTCGTGTCAAAGCCTATTTTCAAAAATAAAACTTGATCGTTGATCCTATAGGCCATTAAATTTAACTTTTTAAGGACCCTTAAAAATTTTTATCCTATGATATCCAAATAAAATGGATTCAGACATAATCACTTTAGGCTTGCTCTTTGGGGCTATTAAGTACATAAATTAACGCAATTTTTTCCAAAAGTCCCATTAAAAACTTTTTATATTCAAACAGCAAAAGTAACAATTAATTTATTAGCTACTACAAAAATTAATTTACTATCTAAAAAAAAAAGTTTAAAACAATCCCGTACGGTTTTACAACGTCAGTAGTGATTAAGATAGAAACTTACTACTAAGTACGGAAGACAAGACAAGGCAGTTAACAAAAAGTGAAACGAGAGAAACGTTGTGGCGAACCTTGTACTTTCAGAGGCAACGCCGAAGAGACAAAACAACAACACAATGGGGATCGTAAAACCGCTAATCAAACCCACCCTCGAGCTACAACGTTGTATTCTAAACACTCCACTCCACACCTGCTTAATGTTTGCTTCCGATGTTGCCGCTGTTCCGCTTCGAATCTCATTATTTTCTAAAAAACAAGATCGTTTGGAACTAGGAATAGTTTATTAATTTTTTTTCTATACATTTTGTTTCGCAAATAATATGTTAATTTAATGAGGAATACAAATAGATAAAATGTGATTGTCAATCATTTTATTGTTTTTGGCGTTAAATTCATTAAAATTTTACAAAATAAGAAAACAGTCAACCAGTCGCAGAAAATGTATACAATAACGCTAAATTCCCTATTATATTGTTTACATTTTAAAACTGATTATCGATGGACTTTAAAACATTTCTCTAAGTCTGTCTGTCCGTTTGCTGTATCCTATAGATTTTGAAAATTCTGATTTAAAATTGGATTCAGCATAAAAGTCAACAAAAAGTTTGTGTCTATTAGAGCAAAAAGATTGAAGCTTTAAAATTTTGGAATTTTTTCCTTTTCAGACAAAGAAGTTATAGGGCTCTGAAGTTGTGCAGTCTAAACTGGTTTATACAGTGCGAACTTCTGTACGGTAAAATTTCCTTTTCATAAATTACAAATTGCCCATCAATAATTATTTTCTAATCAAATCTTATGTTAATATTGAATTCTACTTGATAAACTTGTAATGTTCAAATAGCCCGGATTGATTATTTCTGTCCTGAAATTTCCTTAAAGGACTTTCTAAGGATACTTTCTCACGGATATTTCAAGGATTTTTTCAATGACTTTAAAGGTTTATCTAGGACTTCTCAAGAACTTTTTAAGGATTTTCAAGGCTTTTTCAAGGATTTTTCAAGGACCTTTCAAGAACTTTTCAATGATTTTTCTAGGATTTTTCAAGAATTTTTTCAAGGACTAAAAATATTTTCAAAGATTTTTTATGGAGTTTTCAAAGACATTTCATCAATTTTTTTAAGGATTTGTTAAGGATTTTTTTAAGGATTTTTCTAGGATTTCTCTTGGATTTTTCTTGAATTTATCGATCATTTTTTAAGGACTTTTCAACGATAAGATTTTTCAAGGTTTCTTCAACGATTTTCTCAAAGAATTCTTAAAAACTTTTCAAAGAATTTTTAAGGACTTCTCAAGAACTTTTTAATGTTTCAATGATATTTTCAAGGATACTTTTTAAAGATTTTTCAAGGGCATTTCAATTTTTTTTCGAGAATTCCAGGTTTTAATATATTATCAAGAAACCCTCACTATAGGGATGTTTTTCAAAAATGAGGATAAAAAAATTTTTTAATCGTTTCAGTATTCGCGCTTATATTTGTAACAGGAGGTCGCATTCTGTATCTCCATATCCCAATGGAAATTCTAGGGATGCTCAAATGGTGGTGCATTGTTTCGGTACCGAAATGGCTAGTGCGATCCTCGCCAAACATCTCACATGTGACGTGGAAAAAGTTCTGAAACCTTTGAATTGGAAAAAAGTTTTCCCATGCAAACCATTTTAATTTGTATAGCGGGTACCGTAAGAGCCGCCCCGATCCTGCTAAAATGCAATGAGGTTCGTCCGTGGAGAAAACTAACTCGTAAAGTGAAAACCTGAACTCGATCAGAGTTTTCAGTATCTGAAATAATTCCAGCCAAACAAATTGTCATATACGCTTTGTTTGCTCCAATGCAACATGTAGAAAATATTGCGCTTATGAGCTCTACATAAGCTAAATAAATTATGATCTGTTCAATTTTATCTCTGGCTCACGTATTATTGGGGTTACTCTTTTAGAGTTTGTGGTCGTAAACCGGACGCAAACTGTTTGTGAAAATGAAAAGTTAGCCCAGGAATGCGGGGCCTTATCTCTTTTAACGGCCTCCGAATGTGTAGTTTTCGAGTCAGCACTTGCGTCGATTGACTCATTCCACACATCAAGTGTTGGTACGTTATCTCAGTTGATACAGCAGCGATTGTACGCTGAATGGATACTTTTTTTTTCAATATTGTTCTTTTTTTATGTTTTTTGAATTGCTAAAATATTTTTATTTGGTGCAAAAAAAACGAATTTGTGACTAAAACGAATTTTTAACGTTATTTTTTTTATTATAAACTGATATTATAATTGCTTTAGCGTGAATAAATGCATTCCAGCTATGGTTTCTTTCATACAAAAATGTATTTTTTAAGCAAATATTTATCATTATATAATTTTATTGATGCTGCAATAAATATACTAAAATTTCCAGAGAATGTTAAATATTTTTCGAAATTTTTCTTACCTTAAAAACAGGGCGAGTAGAAAAATATTGATTTATTTATCTTCTATATACCTTTTTCATTGTTACGTAGATTTAATAACACACTATGGCACCATCAAACCTACACTTTAAATATAAAATATCACTGCAATGTATTTTTTTTAGACAGAAACAGGTTTATTGGACTCTAAAACAGACATAAAAACAATCAACTGTTGAGTGTGTTGGAGCCAGGTAAAGTTTTTTTAACATTAAGATTCGATTTTAATGGATTTAATAACTATTATTTTATTTTTCATGCCACTATGTTGGTTTGCTTATTATTAGTGTGACAGGGCTTAATGATATAACGAAAGAAACCCTTAACAAAAAACTTAATTAAAAATAATTTCTTAGTATCTATTTTTTTTCAATATATTTATATTTTTACAAATATATTTTAATGATATTAAATTATATCAAATTTTAAAATTTGAATTTGTTGTTTTGAACTTGTCAAGCCAACTACAGTTATTAATGGATAGTGTCTGTTATTTGTTACATATTATTATAAATAAATTCGTTAGTTGTATTAGGTAACGGTATTTAACTTTTTTAAATAACATTTTTCGATGTTGTCAAATTTGAGTAAAATTTTATATTTTTTGACAAACCTCCTATACTACTGGAAAAAATTGATATCTGATGACTGTATTTTAGATTTCAGAACAACCAAAATTAAAAATTAAATTTTTCGCAAACCTAAAATTTTAAAATTTTTCACCTATAAGATACTCCATCCGTGGACACACTGTATTTTACTTAATATCGAGATTGTGAACTTTCACCCACAAAACTAAACAACTTTAACAACAAGTGGCCACGTTTATCTTAAAAACCCCTCATCACTTTTCAAGTGTCTTTACCAGCCCTTCAACCACTATTTCCAAGAATAACGAACAAAATACAGGATGTCTATTATGTCATCTCTAACACTTGTGGTCAAAGTAAAAGTAGTTTTTTTCCACTTTAATACTGTTTTTAATTGATTTATTAGATATTTGGTATTGTGCAGTATAAAAAGTTATGTTTACTACATACATACACTAAATATGGAACAAAGCTATAGTTGAAAAATATATTTTTTTAATAAAATTGTTAAATGATATAAAAACCATGTTGCCAAATTTTTAGAAAAATCTGATCATTATAACAAAATACTGATTTTTTATTACTTCCGTTAGGTTGTCATTTATACTGAAAGGATTCGTCTCTTTCTATTTTTTAACAGTTTTTAGTTATTTTTAAGAGCTTTTGATATTTTTGAACAGATTTTGGAATTTTTTAACAGTTTTTGGTTATTTTTAGCAGATTTTGTATTTTTTAACAGTTTTTAGTTATTTTTCCATTGATTTGATTTTTTTTAACAGTTTTTGGTTAGTTTTTAACGGATTTTGTATTTTTTAACAGTTTTTGATATTTTTGAACAGATTTTGGAATTTTTTAACAGTTTTTGGTTATTTTTAGCAGATTTTGTATTTTTTAACAGTTTTTAGTTATTTTTCCATTGATTTGATATTTTTTAACAGTGTTTGGTTAGTTTTTAACGGATTTTGTATTTTTTAATAGTTTTTGGATATTTTTGAACAGATTTTGGAAATTTTTGGTTATTTTTAACAGCTTTTGTATTTTTTAACAGTTTTTAGTTATATTTCCACTGATTTGATATTTTTTAACAGTGTTTGCTTAGTTTTTAACGGATTTTGTATTTTTTAACAGTTTTTGGATATTTTGAACAGATTTTAGAATTTTTTAACAGTTTTTGGTTATTTTTAACTGCTTTTGGTTATTTTTTTAACAGTGCTTGGTTATTTTACCTCCGATTTGATATTTCTTAAGAGTGGTTGGTTAGTTTTTAACGGATTTTGGATATTTTTTTAACAGATTTTGGAATTTTTTAACAGTTCAAAAATCTTGTACTCTGTTATTATTTGGGAGGGGAAATTAAATAAAATAGTACGCAGGTGGACTTCCTTAGATGTAGCCAAAATATTGCCATAGAAAACACAGTTGAAATCCAGGTCCGGCATAACAAAGTTTTACCATTTATTTCGGCCTCAAAAACAATTTCTGTATAAAAAACTGATTTGAATTAAGGTCTTTTCAAATTTGCGCATCTCGTTTCAGGGCCCCTAATTTATTGTTAAAAATTGTTTCTGTAAAAAATTGTCAAGTTATGAATTTAAAAATAAGATTCTTAGGGTAAAATACTGAAAATATTTCCTTATATGAAAGTACTTTTCAAATGTCTCAATTTAGTGCTTTTTCATAATAATTTTTAACAAAAAATTTAGGGCCTCTGAAACGAACTTAATATAAATCAGTTTTTTTCACTATTTTCAAATATCTTATCAGATTTACAAAATATTATTATACAGGGTGTTGTTTTTAGGGTCTAATGAAATGGTCAAATTTTGTTAAGCCGGACCTGGATTTTAGCTTATAATGACTTCTCCAAACTTGTATTACCTGGGGAATATTTAATTTATTTATATTATTTTCTTTTTCCTCTTATTATTCCAAAGTTTTCTGATTCAGTTCATTTAGAAAAAGTTTTTTGTTTTACTATTTTCCACTAGTTTTTTATTTTATGTCCTTGTCTTTTTAGTCTCTCATACCTACCTTCATATTTTTTCTTTTTCCCCAGTATTTATCGTTTGTGACCACATACTTTTTTTTTGCAGAGCTAATTAGTATAAATTTTTTTTTACACTAATGTCTCTTTATATATGCTATTGCTTTTTTTCATCTTTTTTAATATTTTCTCAGGTATAGTTTTTAGTATGATTGTATTCCCTTTTCGATTTGTTTTATTTTCTTTCTATAGCGTCATATTTTATATTTTATTTTTCTCTGCTCTTATATGGAGAAAACAAAACCATATAAAAACTAATTGGGTTTTCAATCAACAATAGGATTCTATTTTCATAATAAACATTGGTAAACACTGCAATATATTAATAAAAATTAATTTATTTAATAAATTAAAAGTCATAATGATTTATTACCATAAGCACGCAACAATTCTAAATTATTATATTAATAATTTAAATGGTTTTTCATCGACACAAAAACCACTATATATTAGTATATTAAAATCAAAATGAAGTTGATTATTTATTACGAAAGATAATATCGGTATATATAGGTTCATTAGTTCTTATAACAAATGCAGGTACAAAATTCCTCTTATAATGACTTTCAGTTATCTGACCATTGTACGAGATGATGAAGGTTCTAGATATATTTAAATATAAATTAACACATTTAAATATTTTAATAAGTTTAAATTAAACCTCTCGCTTTGAGCGTTGTAGGGAAATGGACTTTTGTATTTTTTAATAATTCATTTTACATTCGTTCTATTCTGTAGGTTTAACTTCATTAAAAAAATGTGGTTTTTTTTATTTTAATGTAGAATGTTTTACGTTTGGGTAATTTAATATTTTAATTTTTTTATTATTTTTTTATTGGTAACTGTTTAAATACATTTTTTGTTAATTTATGTGAATAGTTTTATATCACTATTTTATATTTCCGTAAGCAATAATATTTTGTATAAATTGTAGACAATTTTTAAATTCTAATTATCTATTCGGATATTCTTTGAATTACAATAAAATCATATCTGTACAACTTTTTTATTTATTTTAATAGAAAAGTTGAAAATATTTTTACCACGTGTTCTAATTTTGTGTATCCCAGTCTATGATTTTCTTCATAGAATGATGAGTCCTGTAGAGCCATTCTAGCCTCCTCCATTATAATGTATTGTAACGGCGGGAGGTCAAGCAGGGTTTCCATAGCAGCTATAGGTATTGTTTTTATGGTCCCCGTTATTCCCAATTTGGAGGTAACAGCCGTTGTTTTATCTTTAGCCACCAGACCAGAGATGCATATATTACCATAGGTAGGACTATTCATATTGTACATCCAGTGTACCATTTCTGAATTGAGCCTCTATATTTTACCATACGTTCGTCTTATCATTAAAGTTTTCATATGTATTTGTTGAATCTGAAGATTCCAGGTAAGTTTTGAGTCTACCTACCCCATCCCTTCATATTTACCTCTTCATCACAAAGCCATAGTGGGCTAAGGCTCTCTAAATTCTTTCTTTTGGTGAATGTTTCTATGTTAGACTTTTATTGGCTTATTTCATGTTCTATCCAGAGCGTGACTGCGTTTAGGGCCAAATGCAGTCGTTACCTAACCGTAGTATTAATTTTTCCTTGGGATAATATGACAAGGTCATCTGCACATCCCAGTGTTTTGCGTCCTTCTTCTTGTAGGATTCTCAGCAACCCATCCATTATCAGATTCCGTAGCAGGGGAGATAGAACTCCCCCATCAAAGATGTACATATTAGCCTATTCCTTAGCATACAGTCTATCCATTTTTAGCACGTTGGGTTGCTTGAAGCTCTGGCTATTGAATCTTATGACGTATTGTCAAAGGCTTCTTCTAAATCCAGAAAGGTCTCTAGTAACACATCTCTTGTTTGTATGGAATTTTCAGTCCTTTTTACAAGCTGATGTAATGAATAAGAAATTAAGTTTTATTACTTACTCTCTCATAAATAAAAATAAATAATAATCACAATTAAATCATTTTCATATTTGATAAATTCAAATTTAAAACTATTAAGTATTTGGATACTGACGATCAGTACTTACTAAAAAACAATTAATCGTTACAATGTACACAGATGTACGAATGAGCAGTTGTAGAAAGTATTTTAAAGAATTTAAAATTATAACACTAATTTTTCTATAACGATGGTTCTGGATTAACCCATTTAAAGAAATGTATGTCAAACCCTCAGTGCCGGCTCCAGTTCATTTTTGCCTTTTAAAACTTGTTGACTACCAAAAAAAGTTTTCAGACGCTTTAAGAATATAAATCTCCAAATTATTGAAAAACAAAAAAAGTTTTGATATATTCAGAACAACCCTGTCCTCCAAAATTTTGAAAAACATGAAAAAGGTGTGTGTATAAAAATATAATACCCAATTTGTTATTTAATTATAGAATATTTTGTTTTTTTTTTACCATTGTTGTATCATTTTTTATTTATAAAAATTTTAGCTAGTATTTATTTTTTATGTTAAAACTGAAATGTATTACAATAATTTCATCTATTTTAAAAATCATCTAAATAACTATGTAGAGATAATGCTTAAAATTTTATTTGTATTTGTGCAAAATATTTAATCTTATCATTTGCGCACATTAAAGAGATTAAACATATTGAAATATGTAGGATTATCTGAAAAAAAAAATATTTTTTTTGATCCAATTCACAATAAATGCAATTTTGTCTACGGTTACTTAAATGTTAATAAAAAAAAGAAGAGCTTAAATAAAATAAATTAAAAAGTATACAGAGTGTCCCAAATTTAAACTGACATAATTTAAGACAAAGGCTAATATTTGATTGAGATTAAAATTAGGCAAATTACACTTAAGGACCCCATTAAAGCCCTTGTCAGAACTTAGTATTAAGACCGGCTTTAACAATTTTAAAATTTAGTTTCTACAATAAAAAATAATTTCTTAATCATGTATCGACTCGTGAGTTGATATATTGGTCATACAACAGTTTCAGGGATGCAAATCTAAAGTTAATTCCATTTTCGTGTACGTCCCGCTCTTGAAGCAGCTTAAAGGATTTCCTATTGTACAACGTATTAAGTAGTTGTGGAGTCATTTTAATGTTTAGTTTACTTGTAGCATTCGTAGTAAAAATAATAAAACGATTTTTGTTGTTTTTAACTTTTTACTTTTTTCTAGATAACTTAGTCAATAACGATTTTTAATTTTCAACGCCTGAATTTTTACGGTATATTTTTGAGTTGGTCAAGAAGAATTAATATATACAACTTGTATTAGCAAAACAGTGACTAGTGTTGTATCGAATCTAAAGTAGCCAAAATCTCGAGTTTGGTTTCTTATCAGACCATAATACTTTCCCTTTATTCAGTGAAACCAAAAAAAATCTAAACTGATGTCCTGGAATACTTTCTTGTTAAATTTTAAGAACGTGACATTGATAATTCATACATAAAAAATTCAAAATTGTATATCATAAATTAGTCAAAAAAATAAAATTATTTTTCATAGAGCTATTAATCGTGCAATTGTAAACATAATAAAATACAATGTCGAAATTGTAAACGCAAGAATGTCGATTTGCCTGCTTGTAATTGAAGTAATAATTCGCCTACAGTAGATTAATATAAATAAAATATAACAAGTACCATCCTGTTGTATAAAATATAACGACCTCGCCTTCAGTCGCAACTTATTTCGCTGGCAAAACTAACTCTCCATACACTATATAGCACCGTGTAACTAAAGGCACATCAAAATGGACAAAATATTTAAATTGCATCAACCAATTTTTGATTGAAACAATTTTTTAATATTTAAATGTTTTATTCATACACGACTTGATGTTTAATTTATTTTTATCAACGATTTCTACGCTACAAATGCTCCTAAGGTAAGGTAGGTCGCCGTAAGCGTATTTGCTAGAAAGGCGTCAAAATCATTGTTAGGGGGATGCTCAAAATGTTTTTTAATATGTTAGAGCATCTGAAAACCCATTCTTCAAAATGCTCCTGAGGACTTCAGGGTTTTGAAATACATTTGAAGATATTTTGTTTTTCTTGTTCTTCAAACATTTATCTCGCACCAACTCGAAAATGGACTGGATCCGGCACTGTGTCGGAGTACCGTAAGTCGTAAAGTACCTTGAATCAAGTCTTGTTGATGTTTCTCTGTTAGGAAATTACTCTTCTTAATTGGCGCTAAATGACTTTGGTAATAGTAATTCAAGTAACTAGTCGGGAAAATATGATTCTTTTGGACGAGCTTCAGACCAGATCAAAATGTCAACTATTTTAGCCGGAAAAGTCCTACGTTCTCAAAGAGAAATCGTCCGGGAAGTGAGGACTTTCCGGACGGTTGCCGAAAAATAAAAATTTTGTCCGGTTGTTACATATCCTGTTCCACTCCCTTCATCGTGCATGCCATTCGGCTTTAATAAACTCAATCATACATTTGCAGATGAAATACAACATAATGACGTGCATTTCATTCTTATTCTTTTTTTATATATATAAACATTCAATCGTCTCGTAGGAGGTCAAATAAGGTCGTAGTAAATTGAATTTTACAGGGAGAAGTCAAGTTTATATTGAATAAATTATTTCTACCTATAATTTTTATACATATTTTATATTTTTATAATTAATGTCATTATCGATGACATAAATTTGAATATTAGCAAAGCAAAATAATTTTCTGTGAAAATCAAAACTGGGACTGTAAATATCGGTTACGTAGACAAAATAAAACATTCCTGAACGAACCAGCAGATAATAATTATAAATTCGACATAAAAAGTATATACAGGGTGTTTCATTGAGAAACGTCAAAATTTTAACTGTACGTAGGAGACACCAAGGTGGTTCTAAAAACCTCACTATGTCGGGTTTGTCGCTATTTATAACCGAGATACAACACCCTGTATATTTGAATTTTTACAATTTTTCGCTGTAGTTAAAAAGAGCTTAAAAAGCAAATCCAACGAAGTACTTAAATCCAACGATGTACTTTTTAATTTTTGCGCAGATTTTACTTGTCCAAAATTTGTGTGGTGCCCACTGGACTCACGACAAGTTTTGATTAATTTTATTTTCGTCTAAGGTTATTTAGCTAAATATTAAGTTTAAAAGTTACGTTTTATATTTGATCCTTGGCATGTATTGAGATCACAGAACATAATATTGCAGAACCGTAAATATCACATTAGATTTGACTTTACAACCCTCTGTACATTTGTGTTTTTATTTAGCAAAGGGAAATTTTGTAAGTGAAAAATATAAAAAAAATAAGATATCATATCACTTTCTCCTTTCGTCGGTGAAAGCGGTTCGAAAAAAATTTTCGTTTCTACAGTGATTAGTTTTTCAATTTTTAACTATTATGACCTTTGAGTGGTCGATTTATTTCAGCCCCCACGTAGGGAGGCTATTTCTGTTTTCTTCTAATTTTCGGGATGTCGATCCTGCATGTGTTGTCCCTATGGGTGGGTTTCACTGTTACCCTCCTTGATAAATAGCAACATGCCTATTTACTATAAATTAATTTTTTTATTATTTTTCAATGTTTTATTGGTACCATCACATTTAATTTAGTTATTTTACCTTCTACCCTTAATGGGTCTGTCACTTATGTGATCAATTTGTTTCTCTGTTCGTACCTAATATTGGCCTGGTGATGGTCAGTGACCGAAAGTAGTTGCCTGCTAGTACTTTTTTGTTAAATTAAACTTTGGGCTTTATTACCTGAAACTTTGGACCACATTTGAGATATGGATAACCTTTGTGATTCTATAATTATTGTTTATTGTTATAATATATATTTTACATAGATTTATTCACATTAGAAAAATTCATGACAGATAACACAGGAAATATATAGACATTTTTAGTACATGTTTTTAGATCATTCTATGCATTTTATTTAGATATTTGCCCATTTGTAAATGAACAGTTGAAATCAAAGGTCATAAAATTATACTTAATATTTTCCAAAATTAGATTTTGACATTATAAGATTCTACTGCAGCTGTGACACAGAGCATGTATGACGAATATTCATAAACACAACCTCCGAGAACCATAAACATAATGTTTAGGGTTTTGCATGCATTAAAATATAATTTCAATTTAGTATTAGTGGAAATCTTGGTAAAATAATGATTATGGTTATTCAATAAAAAAATGTATGTGTTTCAGTTCTTAAAAGATTTATATTAAAGGACCCGCACTTTTCTTATAAAATTCGCAAAATTTTTGATAGGTTGTACTTTTGACCATCCTCATCAAAAGTGTGCATGGGCACAAGCTTGAATAAGGGACTGTTTTTTTTCTACAGATTGTTGAATTTATATGGTTTTCCGCCCGAGGTCTGCTAAAAATACTGTGTTCCTCCTACTCTTATAGAAAGTAAATCAGGGAGTAAACTCATACTTCCCTGCCTAGGGAGGAAAAGTAATTTAATACCATAAAAATCTACAAACCGGTATGAAAAAAGGTTTAATAAGTGGGTAGGACGAAAAATCGTATCGGTAGTAAAGTGCCACTTTTTCTCCCTTGGATGTATACTACATCTTGCGGGATGAAAAGTGGCACTTTCCTCCCCAATAATACAAAAAGCCATTGTTTTTATTTTTTTCATATTTTTTGGACACGACTTTTTTTTGAAATTGGAAAGTAATCCGACCTTTCATTTTTTGAAAAATAAATGAAACAAGTTTATCTTTTTACGAATTATTTACAATATTTTTTTTATTCGTATTAATTTGAACATTTTTACCGCTGGCAATCCTTATATTTTGGATAGATCATAATTTTAGACCAACCCTGCGTCAAAGTGCCAATATTTTCAAAATTCGAAAAAGTACTTCATTCTGTTTGAAATATAGTATATAAAGGTTTTTAGGGTTGCCGATTACGAATCTGGAATCAAAATTCTAAATCCAAAATAATCAGTTAAAATAGAAAACTTAGTTTAGAATTTCGAGGTCATTGACAAATCTTACACTCTTTATATTATCGAATTATTAAAGCAACATAATAAATGATTATTAATGTTCGGTTATAATTGTTTAAAAACATAGACGAACGTGTTTTTTATAAAGATAAATTTCAAAATATTTTCTAATTTCTGCGATTAAAAGGTCTCTTTACAAATTCACTCTGTATGAGCAAAACGTATCAGGAAATTAATTAAATTACTAACGTTTTATTTATCAAAAATAACTATACAAATAATTTCCACGTGCCATGATTTAGTGTATGGATATTTTTTCCGGTAACAAATTGCGCTATAAAAACTTTTGTATTGATTTATAATTTATATTCCAAGTTTGTTTTGAAACAAGTAAATAACAAGACCACAGAATGTACCATTCATAAAACTTGAATAAATTGAAAACAATAACATAACAAAAATATTGATATTTTCCACCTGTAATAACTTTATACTTGTTTGTTTCCTTTTTATTTACTGAAACATTCTAACTAGTCCAAGCAGTGTGCGGTTTTCAGCCTATATTTAATTTTTTTTGCCGTTGTAAAATCTTGTTATGGTTTACCATAATTTGACCGAAACCACAAGACATCGATTACATCGAATTGCACTTGGAATTCTTACAGACTCTATTTTGGCATAACAAGACGTATCGATTAAGACAAATTGAAATTTCAAGCTGGATAAATAAAATTCGATTTCTAGCGAAACAATAAATCTAAAGATAGTTCAAATATATAAAATTTACACACGAAAAACATATCCGATTGATGAAATGGAAAAGAAAATGGAATTAAAAATTTACTGCATTAAAATGCAAAAATTTGGTTTAAAGTTTTTTTCTGCTTTTAATATCCAAATATAAATAAAGAAATATCTAAAATGAGATGTCTGATAAGTTGGCCCTACCATTTTTGAATTTTAATAAAAATTAAATTGTGCTGGGTTGTACCGTAAATTAAAATTTTATAGATATTTTTTTCTATTTTTTTTTTTATACCAAAGTTGATCCCACCATTTTGTTACGTTTGTGCTATATTGTGCCTGTTTTTAAACATTAAATCAGCAGAGAAAATTGAAAAAATATTTAAAACTAAATTTCAGTTTCAAAACATTGATTGTGGTGAACTTTGTTGCACTCATATTGTATTTTTGTTCTCTGACTTTTTCTCTTAAAACAATAAATTAGCAGAGAAAATTGAAAATGTATTAACAAAAATATTAAAAAATTGTTTTTCGGTAAAACCATAACTAGTATAAATTATTTTCAAACAAAATTATAGTTGTCGTAGTGTATACAGCTTCAGGAAAAATTCCTACTTTCAAAAAGTAGATCGACGCTACTATATATCAAATGAATTCCAATATAGGGATTTAAGCTACTCCAAAAGAAAATTTTTCTAGGAAAATGTAAAATTACGTTTACAAGAACACCATAAATATGAGCAAGTACTTACATATTATTTTATAGACTATATACATTAATAACAGACGAGTTTATCGAAAATTAATTCATTGAATATTCATTGAAACTAAATTTTTTATAGATTTTTGAGAGGAATGCTGGACATCTCGGAAAGTCAAAAACCAGTGATCAATAAAAATAGAGACTGAGAAATAATTGCATAAAAATTTTTCTATGGTTTTCCGTTATTCTATATGCTAACCAAATTTAGCGTTAACGAGTGAGATGCTAAAACTCTATAGTGTCCAATAAGCATGAAGTAAATTAACAACCATGAAATTACGAAATATATTTATGTTTTGCAAAAAATAGGAGATAAAAGAGAAAAGAAAACTTAAAATTATATATTTATGTCGACGAATCACCATCGAAATACAACTTGGATTCTCATGTTCTAGCAAGATGTCTTCTGTTTGCTTAAAATAAATATATAAACAAGGAGATTTTTTCCAGTTCTGTGAACCCTTTATATTATAAGGAATGCGTACAAATTAAACATAAAGACAGACTGGTTGTGTGGGCCGGCAACAAATGAGATGTGTCAACACTGTCCATAAATAAGAAAGAAACTCACATCGTCTGTAATAACATATATTTATATATGCGACCAAGGCAAACATTGAAATGCTGACACCGAGCCACACTTGCGCCGAAAAAATAAATAATATAAACCTAAATATATATTTTTGTTTGCCGAGAAGGTATAAGACTAAAAATAACAATCAAATTTGAACATGGCTCACTCCTCCCTGTAGAAGCAGGACCGTTGTTGTAACATTATAACAACATTATAATATTTTAGGTATTCTCTTTTATTTGTTTCTAATTGTTTAAATTTACTTCTTTTACAAGTCATATATCGAAAATATTATTGAAACTGTAAGGATTTATGATGACGAGGCAAGGGCTTTGGATCAGACCACTTAAATGGGTCGTAAATCAATGGAAATTGATAGTGTTTGACCTCGAAGACGCCATCGAGAGGCAAAATATAAAAATAGACATTCAAATAGAATCAATGTGACAGGACCGTGTTTGAATAAAGTTAGTTCTATGTTAACGAATCGAGTATTTTAGGAAGCGACCCTTACAAATCATTTTCATTTGTTGTAAATCAAGTTAACGAATCAACGAAAAAATTGGCTGTATCTTAATGTAAGCAATTTTGATGACGAGGTATGTGCCTTGGATCAGACCACTTGAATGGGCATCGTAAATCAATGGGTGTTGATAGTTTTAGATGTCTGAGACACACCCTTACCCTAAGTACAAAAATAAATAAATGGTCTTAAATTAACAACATAAATTGTCAGTAGATAGAACGTCCTTTAACTTTAACGGTTCTGTAACTAACGAAAATGACGATTAGATTGTGACAATTGTACAAGAAATCAACTCGTTAAATTTTATTCTAAACGTCATCGCCTTTAGTTATTGAATCTTTAAAGTTAAAGGACGTTCTATCTACTGATAGAAAGAATGGTAAATATTTTAACTTTAAGTTACTAATAAGATACAGGATGCAAGGCCGTAAATATGGGGACGGTAAAAAATTACAACCGCCCCCCCAAGAAAAAAGATATCATCAGCCTGTTTCATAAGGTTTCATCGCGAGGGCTAGGAGAAAATAATCAATCAAAGTTTAGATACAATTATAGAATTGTTGGAACAGATCCAGAAAAAGTGACGGAAAATTCACGGAAAACTCCAGAAAATCAAAAAAAAACGCCGAAAAGTATTTTTCAACAGAAAATCAGATAAAAATGATATAGAAATGCCCACAGTTTTCAATGGAGAAGTTTTTCCTAAAATTTTTTCAATGAAAACGAAAATATGGAAAAACACATATAAAGTGCAATTTTTTACAAAAATAACTAAATTTTTTTACGAAAGTTAGGAGATAACTCTAAAACGGCCTAGAAAAAACACACACATGAATTGGGAAGAAATTATGAACAGATTTTTCCACAGTTCAATTTGAATTAAATAAAAAGAATGCATTTTTCCCCAGGAAAAAAGTAATCTACGCGCTTGACAGGATGTTAAAGTAAAAAATTCTCTTTGCCTATAAATTTACGACTACTTAATAGATTTTTCCTACTTTTTTTTTACCGATATAGGAGACAAACAATTGTGAAAAAAACTATTTTTTTACTGTTACCAAAAGCGTACGGCATAGTTGCATCTTCCCCCAAAAATTGTACGTCACTGGTCGAATCCTGCTTCACTCTGGAATAGTATAAGAAAATAACTAAATATTATTAATCAGTACTGAAAGAAAAAGTTAGCAAAGTAAAAATATTTCAGTTAAAAGAAATATATCAATAAACAGGAAATTAAAACTACTTACCAACGAAATTTCATTATAAGGAATAATAATATTTCTTAAATATTTAATATTATTAAATATATACAAAATATCGATCTTTTCGTATGTATTACGTTAGAATTTTTTTTAGGAATAGGAGTGGTAAAATTAAAATTCGTATGTATGCAATGCTTTATACAAAATGATGTATAACGGGTTGCATACAAATATTGAAAACAATAAAAAAGTATTGAAATAATGAATAGTAAATAAAATTAAATAAACCTAAAATTGTGATCCTTTCCAGAGATTAGAGTATGCTCATAAATAAATTTAAATAATATTTTTTTTGTAAATGAGATTAAAGTAACTAAAAAAATTAAAAACAAAATATGATCCATACTCAAATGTGATAAGTATTCAATAAGAATAAAATAACTAGAAATCATACCACAAAAATGATTTAATAAATGAAAAGTCTTAATGGCGACATGATTCGGTCTACAACGACCTATAATAAAAAGACATCAATAGTAATAATGACACAATTAAAAAACTTACTGATAAACAAATTGGATCCAAAGAGTAGAATTTTTAAAAATCAAGTTTTTGGTATGAAAAATAAAACTTAACTAATACATTATAAAAATTAAATTTGAGAACAACTAAACTCAATGATCTATCATATTAGGTATCAGTTTTTTTTTATTTTTTAATTTAAATTTGGTTGTGATGACATTTTTGGAAACGTCCCTGTAATTAAACATTTTTGGGTGTGTCTTGGCTCTAAAATTGTATCTCTAGAATGAAAAAGTAAATAACTAACCGGAGTACGCCTTCGATGTTTGGTTGAGTGTTTGAAAAAGCTCATAAAACTTGGTATATATGATACCTCATATACAAACGAAAGAACAAATTTAACATGTGGTGGTTAATAATGCTACTTTGAATAATATTTTTGAAACACCAGAAAAATAACATACTGCACAAGTTGAGATTTTTTTTAAATTTTCTAAATTTAGTTTTTAAAATTCTTAGTTTTTAAATTTTTCGAAAACCCTTTGTTCCTTTGGACCCTTTAGCTTTTTGGTCTACTTATGTGAAAATATGTAGTACCTTGTCAAAAAATATTTCGTTCTTGGTAATGGTCGAAGTGTATAGTTTTTTCAAAAACTTACTCTCTGTTTTTGTTTTAATTTGTGTAGTGCCCTCTATAAGGCATTATGATTGCGGATCGGTTCCATCATCTACCGGCACTAAGTTGTACTCCAATTGGTACCCATCAACCTATGATAGATGTCGTGACTATCTATCATTTTTATAGATATAGATAACCTTTTGGATTTAAATAATTAATAGTTAATAAATAATGCAAATATTAATTTAATAATCCGAATAAGAAATTTTAAAAAATACAAAGAAAAATGCAATAGGTAAAATTTTTAGAAACAAAATTTCTACGATCGAAATACATAAATATAAATTTTGATGTTCTATGAAGTTAGTCGCAAATAAAAAACTAGCATATTATTAATGCATTAATTTAAAACAATAGACCGTAAATAATACCATAAATTATAATAATTTTTTTTTGTTCTAGGTAAGTCCAAGTTTTTTCATAATTAAGATCAACATTATTAAAAGACCATAACGTAAGTATTTTCAACTTCCATTACATGTTTAATTTATATTGATAAGAGGAAAGTCATACGTGTCAAAAATTATGTAAAATGGTGGTTTTGTATTTGTAAAAAGTGAACAATTTAACCAAAAAAATTAATTGGAATAAATATGAAGTTGAACAAAAAAGGAGTGATTTACAGAAAAATGGAATTTTACGGAAAATGGCAAATTTTAGAAAAAACAAAGTGACGAAATTGAGAGAGAAAAGAAGGGACAAATTGGAGTGAAAAAGTGACAAAATTTAGAAAAAAAAGAAAATACCAAAAAAAAAGTGAAAAAATTGAAAAAAGTGGGGAATTTGAGATGAAAAGGTGACAAAATACAGAAGTAAAAAGAACATTAATAAAAACAGCGGCGAAATTGAGAGAGAAGAGGGGACATTTTTTACAGAAAAGAGGGTAAATTTGAAATGCAAAGGTGACAAAGACAGATAAAAGAGAAAAAAAATTGAGAGAAAAGAGGAGGAAATTTGAAACGAAAAAGTAACAAACTAAAGAAGAAGAAAAAAGAAAATTCCAAAAAAAAAACTAACGAAATTGATAGAGAGAAAAGGAGACAAAATGAACAGAAAAGAGGGGAAATTTTTAACAGCAAGGAGGGTAAATTTGAGACGAAAAGGTGACAAAGAGAAAAAAGAAAAGAATTACTAAAAAAGTGAAGAAATTGAGAGTGGAAAGAAGGAAAATTTTCTGATTTTTACTTTCCGAACAACAGAGTTGTATAGAAGGAAAGTATTGCGATCATGATATTTTGACCATACCCAGATTTTAACGGATCTTTACGTTTTGAGGTCACCTTAATCCATTTATACCATTTTTAGCATGATGTCTGTCTGTGTGTGTGTCTGTGTGTGTGTCTGTGTGTGTGTCTGTGTGTGTGTCTGTGTGTGTGTGTGTGAACACGATAGCGTCTAAACGGCTGAACCGATTTAGATGAAATTTTATATACATATTTAGGGTAGCAAGGAGACGACCTGTATAGATTTTGGAGTTAATCGGACAACCGGAAGTGACAGTTGCTATAAGTGATGACGTCATTACCATACAAAATGGCAATAAAGTTTTACACATATATTTTCTATACGTTATAGTTTAATTTCGAATGATTAAAATTTTTAAAAACTTATCCCATTGTTGCCAGATTTATCAAAAAGTATTTTTGTTTACATATTTTTCTTAAATAACCAAAATAATGCATTTTTATGAAAAATTACAAGATACGAAAGATGTAGAACATAAAATGTTCTACATATTTTGTCATTACCGGTTTTTTGAATTCCTCATAGTTTCGCCGCTAGAGGGAGTGAAAAAAATTTATATAGACATTTTTGTGACTTTTTTAGATTTTAAGACAAAATTATGGATTTTTATGAAAAATTACATGATATCAAAATTGTAGAACATAAAATTTTCTATAAATTTTGTCTTGACTATTTTTTCAAGTTGCGCATAGTTTCGCCGCTAGTTTTTATTTTAATTTTTATCTTTATTAAATTATTATTTTTTAGTTAAATTTTTATATTAAAAATTTAAAAAAAATATCTTTAAATTTGTAATAATTAATTTTATTATTATATTTTTTTTCAAAATTTTATTACAAAAATTTTGGAATTTTTAAAAAATTGGCTAAGAAATTTAAGATTATATTACGATTTTAAACTAAATTGAATAACTTCTAAAATATTAAAGTTATTGAAATGGGATTTTCACCATTCGAAAGATAATATAAAACTCTAAATTTTAAATGTATTTTAGTTTCTTAAAATTTAGACTTGTAATTATTGTTGCCAAAATTAAGAATTTTTTTTAATTTTTTTTGTAATTTCATTTTATCAATAAGTATAAAATAAATGAAAAAATTAAATAGCATATCCGAAAAGGATCCAAAAGTACTATGTGTGTAAATTATTTCATAATTTTAACATAGTATTTGTAAAAGTTATAGCAAAAAATGAAAAAAGTTAAAACAATTCAATGGATATACCCATGAATTTTTGAAAAAAAACTTGATTTTTTTTTAGTTTTTTAAACTAACTTTATTAATGCATTTTGATCCAAAAACTTAAAAAAATGGTCTGTTTCCCATTTTGAATAAAATTGAATGAGATATTAATTATTTATTGATTTTAAAATTATTCAAAAATAGGTTTTATTTGTTTTAAGGTTCAAATTAACATTAAAAATTTTAAAAAAATTACCCTTGAATTTGTAGTAAAAAACTCTATAATTGTGATTTTTTTCAGAATTTTATTCAAAAAGTTTAAAAAAAAATTGAATAACTTTAAAAATATTAAAGATATTAAAATGGGATTTATACCATTCGATAGGTAATATAATTAATGTATTTTAATGCAGAAAAACTAAAATAAGCGATTATCCAATTACTTTACTATGAGTGTTCGGAAAGTTGGGTGGGATTACCCCCTCATTTTTTCTAATTGTTTTTAATTATTCAAAAATTTTATATAATGTATATAGAATTCGTTTACAGTAGTGACTTTAGCTTTAGCTTTTACATAAAATTGAAATGGTATAAGTTTGGAAAATAATATGAAACAAAAAATTGCGTTTTTTCTTTAATTTAATAAAAAAAATAGTAATTGATATGCATTCGTATATTCTCTACGTACATTTTTGACTAAATTAATCCATGTTTTCCATCAAATTAATTGAATTTTTTCAAGCGGTAACGCGATTCTTTTTGTTTTTGTTGCTGTTGCTGATATTCAAGCCCGATTTCATCAAAGGCATATATCGGATTGAATTTTTTTTTCCAAGTCATATTTCACTTTTTATAGTTCACCAGTGCCAATGTATTGGTGAAGTGATGAAATACGTGATTAAATGTTTGTGCTCTGAAAATAACAAAAAATATAATTTTCTTCCGGCAGTCCATGCTACTTTTTCAATTTTTAATTTTTACGTCTAACTTAACGTACACATTATGCTTAAACATACCGAATATTTACCAATGTAATTGTGTTAAATAAAGGTTTTAAAATGAATTTTTTGTACAGTTGTATAAGGTTTACTTGTTGGTTTTTAAATTTTATTTTTATTATTATAAATATGACGTAATCATAGTACACAGGGGCCCCCATAATTTAAATAAAAATATCTTCAACAAAGTTTTATTATTCAGTCCACTTTAAAATTTGTTAAATTATTATTTGTGATGATGGGGTACATTATTGAAGAGCTAGACCACCCCTTTCTTCTGGACTTTTTTTCGTTTTTTTCCTGTTCTGCGCTTTATTTTAGAGTTTCTTTTTTCAAAGAAAGTAACTTATTTTGGGACTAGTATTTATTACAGTTTTATTTAAAATAGGAAATGAATTATGATCAAAAAAACTACTTTTTTTTCTAAATTACTATTGCCATTTTTCAATTCAATTCAAAATAAAACTATGCGACTAGTTTCGACTTACAAGCCATCTTCAGGCCTAAAAGTTATACAAATTTGATATAAGGAGGGTTTTACAATAATTAAGGTGCACTTACCATAATAGGGTTAATTAAAAATTAACATTTAACAATTACGCATTGTGGATCCGAGTAGTTAAATAATGATAAGGGATGTTTTTGTACTAGGGGAAGGAGATAGATTTAAATAAAATGTGGAACATGAAATTAAAAAAAAATTAAGGATTTTTAATAAAACTCAACCAGAAACAATTTGAAATCTGGAGACCTCAGTAATTTATTTTCAAATTTCTAAATGGTAAACAGGGGCGGGCAAAAAATAGGAATTTTAACCAAGACTAAAGCACCCTTATTTTTGACAATATCAGTAAAATTTACTTAGGAAATTTGTTTAGAATTAAAAATTACACTCAGATTTAAAATGACAGCTTCCTACGCAAAAAAAACCCTTTTTTTTATGTTTTTAGCCTAGCTCAAAATAATATCATTTTGGATGCACTTTGTGGGCCTTCCTTCAATCGCTATTTGGTTTTCTTCGTTATTTTTACTCCATTCTCGGCCTTTTTTTTTAATTTTTATGATTTTTTTTTCTTGGTGCAAAGTTTTTATTTTGTTTTTTTTTTATTTTCAAAGCTTCATTTTGTTTAGGTAATTTTAGCTAGATTTTGTTTTACACCGTTATATTGAAAAATATTTTTTTGACGTAAATAAGTGAATGTTATTTACATTTTGGTATCATTTTTTTTACCCATTTTCTTCAATTAAATCATAATGGTCATTTTTATGTATACATGTTTACAGGGTGATATTATTTTGAGCTAGGCTAAAAACATAAAATAAAATGTTTTTTTTTGCGTAGGAAGCGGTGATTTTAAATCTAAGTGTAATTTTTAATTGTAATTGTAAACGACTTTCTTCAATATTTTTTTTTGATATTGTCAAAAATAATGGTACTTTACTATTGGTCAAAATTCCTATTTTTTGCCCGCCCCTGTATACCATTTAGAAATTTGAAAGTTTAATGCTTGCAATAGCAGCTTTACGCAATGCACCAACTTTTATCAAGAATAAAATTTTCTATCAAATGAATAATAAAAATGTGTCCTATTGACTGACCTTTACAAGACAAATGACAAAGTGTCAATTGACATCTCACAGGTATGTGTGTAAGAAAGGTTATGATAAATTTACAGAAGAAACAAAAGTCTCAAAAAAAGGGAATTGGGAAAAAATGGGTAAGGGGGGAATTCAGACAAGGAAAGTCGCAAGAGGAGAAGTCTTTTATTATTGTGGGGCGGTAAAGTACTTAATATTTATATAATAAAAAAATACCACATAAGTCGGAATGACAAATAAATGCTTGTTAATACCTTACAAATTTCTTTTTTTTATATGCCACATTTTTTGAAGTACCAGAGCGTTTGCCATTGTTTGAAGGATTTTATGATCATTTGCCTCATATTTATAAGATGTATATACAATTTGACACAATTATATCAGAATTTGGTGTTATAGAAACATTTGTGATCTTCTCTCTTTGTACATCTTTATTTCTAGCATAAAAATATTTAAAAAATGAAATCATTATATTTGACAAATCCCCATAAAATACTTATTAGATTAAGGAAAAGGCCACTTTCATATTGAAATAACAACAATAATAAAGCAGCTACATAACTTTAATAAGGCATCATCTCAAGTTGTCAAATAAATCTAAATTTTTCACCGGCGGTGAAGCATAATAAGACTTTATGATATAAATTCCTTTTCTGGGAATGAGTTATTCCAGAGCCCGCTATATATCTGCGTGACTCATTTAAAATTCAACGCCAAAGAAAAACTAATTTAATATGAATAAGTAATTTCGAATAAATATAAAAGGGCCGTGATGTTCGAGCCTGAGGCGCGGGGTATTAACTAATAAAATATTCTATTATTTTTTATTCGACCTTATAAAATATAGAAGAGACAGTATATTTTTTTTTTCGGAGTGCTCGTTGCATTATTTATAATCGAATTCATTGTTTGTGGACAGACCGGGAAAATTCATTTATTATTTAAGAGACGTAGTCGAAAAATGTTGAAAACGACTAAGGGCGTTTAAGCGCTTTAATTTTCTTACATTTGGCATTTTCCACTCGGCTCTTGGTCCAAGGTGGATCAACGATAACAATCAAATGGACAAAATTCAGTCGACCCTTGATAATAACCCACACATTTTTTTAAAAATATCAGCACTCACAATTATTCTACATGCATATTAGGCCCAAACCAAGTTATTCCTCTCGAAATAAATAAAAAGATATAACCTATAAAATGTGTATCAGTATAGATTTTATTTTACTGAATATGATTTCAAATGTTCCTCAGATACTAGTCTTTATTTACTTTAAGATGATTTACTGCGTCTTTATAATTTATTAAAATATATAAAGATGAGAAGTTGATAATAATTCTTTCCAATTTTCTATATTGATAATCTCTTCGAATTAATTTATGGTGAGTTTTAAGTATATAGATTTCTAAGAAAGTACAAATATATAACGATATATATGTGTAATATGTACTCCATTTAATACGTAAGAACATGCCAATAAGTTATTCTTATATTCCAACTGATTTACTAAGCTTGAACCTATGACCCTTTATATTCACTTCCTCTTTTACCACTTCTTTTTTTTTGTTGGATTTACGATACGCTCTCGATATATAAGAGTTCAGCAATCCATTTTTCAAAATAGATATCTATCCGACGCAGAATAATATTTCTCTTAGCTTTCGCCAATTTATTGTCAGGTACCGTTGAAATATAGAATTCATTTATATTTATGTCGTTTATAATTCATTTCTTGCCGATAGACTTATAGACACGGCTTTCGGATCATAAGCAAACGCATAAATTGCATCGGAGGCCGGTCTAGTGTGCTCAAGCCGCATTGCATTGCATTGCATTGCAACATACACACATAAATAGAATTGGGTAAATTAATAAATTATACCGTCAGTCGCTGTACGGCGTGGATCAGTATTGCGCGCGATTTTTATGCCGCAGGTAATCCGGCTTTGCTATTCTGTCAACGCATGCGAAAATATTACATATTACCAACTGTAATTTCGAATAAATTCATACTATACCCGATAATTATATAAATTCAAAGAATCCCGCACAGAATGTTAAGAAATTGACCCTCGGTCGAAGTTAATGAAAATTTTATATGTTGTTTGTGTTACTACAAGTAAAAAAATGGTAAAGTTCAAATTTTTTGCTATGACAGATTGTTAAAAGTAATACTGTTTTGGTAACTTAAATGATACTAAGTTTAATTTATTTGTATTTCTGAGCTGAAATAACAAAAAAAACTAAAAAACATAAACGAACCCAATCTAGAAAATAAGTGTCACTAATAAAAAGCAATTAGGATGTCTCATTTATATGGAAAGAACAGATTACTTTTGAGATTCAAATATCGATATAAATACACCAAACCGTATACAGGGTGGCCCATAATATATGCGTCGCGTAAATCTTAATATGGAAAACAGTAGGATTGTATAAAAAATGTTTATTGCAGTTATAATTTATAATTATTTTGATTTATACATGTTACCTCAATAAAAATATCTGTTATATTGTTTTAAACGGAACACTCTGTATATTTTTACATTTTTATGCTCGTCATGAAAATGCTGCGACCAAACAACATAAAATCGGACAAAACTGCTGAAAAATGCATACAAAATATGCAACATTATCAAAGGTATGCAAACTTTGATCACCCTGTATGCATTGTGTTCGTATGCCACCAAGTAAAACTCAAAATGTTAAGATAGGGACATGTAAGCTGTTTTGTCGGATTTTATGTCCTTTTGCCATAGAATTCACTTGAAGTTGAAAAAATGCGATTTCTAATTGTCTATAATAAAAAATTATGCGGTCGTAGGACCCTCGACAGGAACGAAAAAATCGGAAAAACCTAGAAAATTCGAGAGAAATTAAAATTGGAAAAAAATCAGAAAAAATTAGACAAAATTAGAAAATCGAAAACGACCAGAAAAAAAACGAAAAATCAGAAAAATGAGAAAAAATAAGAAGCTATCGAAAAAATCACAAACTCGGAAAAATAAGAAAAAAAAACAAAACAGTTTGAAAAAAATTGAAAGAATCAGAAAATATTGGGAAAAAAATGAAAAATAAAATTGTGAAATAGGGAAAAAACGAAAAAATCCAAAAATTGTAAAAAAGGCAAAGAATCGTAAAAAAAAACGAAAATAAGTCTCAAAAAACGCAAGACAATTTAAAATAATCAAATAAAATCAGAGGATTAAAAAAATTGGAAAACGAAGAATAGAAAAAAAAAACAGAACATTGAGAAAAAACTGAGGGAAATTACAAAAAATCGGAAAAAAAGAAGAAAAACGAGAGAAATTGAAAAACATCGCAAAAAATATGGAACAACAAAAAAACCCTAAAAAATTTGGACCATTAAAAATGAAAAAATTCAAAAAAAATTTAAATAAATCGCAGCGAAATCCCAAAAAAATTACAAAAAAAATAGCAAAAATTCAGAGGAGTAAGAAAAAATGAGAAAAATTAGAAAACAAAAGAAAGAAATAAAAAAACCGGACAATGATGCAAAAATGAGTCAAGATTAGAAGAAATCCGAAAAAACGAGAAAAAAACAGTTTGGAAAAAATTCAAAGAATCAGAAAATATTGGAAAAAAAATGAAAAATAAAATTGTGAAATAAGGAAAAACCGAAAAAATAAAAAAAAATTGTTAAAAAAGCTGAGAATCGTAAAAAACGAAAATAAGTCGCAAAAAGCGCAAGAAATCGAAAAATATAGCAAAAAATCGCAAAACAATCTCAAAAAATTGCAAAAAAAAACCAACAAAATTCGAAAGAAATTGAAAATAATCACAGAAAATCAGAGGATTAAGAAAAGAAATTAGAAAACGAAAGAATAGAAAAAAAACAGAACAATGAGACAAACCAAGGGAATTGACAAACTCCAAAAAGAAATAAACAAAAAAAAATCAGAAACGAGAAAAATGAAAAACGAGAAAATCGAAAAATATCGCAAAAAAAAACATTGAACAACCAAAAAACCGGAAAAAATTGGGACCATAAAAAAATTAAAAAATAAAAAAAAAAATTTAATAAACAGCAAAAAATTGCAACGAAAACCCAAAAAAATAACAAAAAAATCGGAAAAAATTAGAGGAATAAGAAAAAATGAGAAAAATTAGAAAAAAAAAGAAAGAAATAGAAAAAAAAATAGAACAATGAAGAAAAATTAGAAAAAAATCGAAAAAATCAGAAAAGAGAACAGAAAACACAAAAAAATCAGAAAAAAGAAAAAAATCTCTAGAAAATAATTACAAATGATTTATAAAAAATTCTAAATAAGAAAATATTCATATTGTAGAAAGTAACAGGGAGCAAGAGAAAAAAAGGGAAGGTCGCCTGGAGAGGGCATAACGCTTTTTCTCTCGGTACGTAACGATTTCTGTCAATTAGCCACTACTGCAAGTTGCGTTAAGGAATTTCATTACAATAAAAAAATACTATGTTCCATTTAAAATAATATAACTATGGCGCAGATCTTTTATTTATATAAATTATAGTATAAATGAAATTTTTTTATTTGAATAAGCTGCAATTTAGATGTTTAAATCTTGCTAATTGTTTACTCACAAACATAAGGTTATCATAATATTTTTCTGGTTGTTTATCCTTGTCGACAACAAGGTAACTCAAATAAGGCTTTCCAAAACAAAAACAAACAAATCGCAATTCAGGGTGAGATTGAATGAACCAGGCGGAACAGGGAACACACAGTGGATCGGTGCTTCTATCTAAAAGGTCAATTTTTATCTTCCTATGTTTTTTTATCTTTGTTAGCTTTTCAAAATAAAAAAAATCGGCTGTGTCACTCCAGAACTTTCCCGGCGGCTCTTCTGTGGAGAATATGATTATTTTAATTAAAAAATACAAAATTCCTGAATGGGAGAGTAAAATGCTGTAAAAATGAAGTAACATGCTGTAAAAATTAAGTAATTTGCTGAAAAAAAAAATGGGTAAAACGACAAAAGTTACTAAAAATTGGTAACAAGTTATTATAAGTACTAACAATTATTTCCATAAACTTGTTAAAAATAATAAAGAATTGCTAAATTTCAGCAAAAATTAAAACTATAATAAAATAACAGTGAAAATGGACAAAAAACAAAAATACGATAAAAATCTTAATACAATTTGTAAAAATTGGAAAAAAGAGGCAAAGATGCAGAAAAAGAGAAAGAGCAAAAAAGGTACCTAACAAAAGGAAAAGACGTAAAATAAAGCAAAAAAGAAAAAGAGGCCTATAAAGGCAACAAAAAGGAAAAGAGGGTAAAACAAAAATCAACAAAAAGTCTAAAAAAAACCAAATAAGACAAACTAAAGGGAAAAAAGCAAAAAACGCCAAAAAAGGCAAAAAAAAGGTCAGAAAAGTACAAAAAGTCCAAAAAAATTAAAAACAATTAAAAAAGCAAACAAAAGGCAAAAACAGTGTTAAAAATGGCAAAAAAGGAAGGAAAAGCAAAAAAGGCAAAATGCTCCAAAAAGTCCAAAAATGAACAAAAAAACAAAACAAAAATAATAAAGCAAGAAAAAAGTCAAAAAGGGGTAAAAACGACAAAAAAAAGAAAATTGGTCAAACCGTTCGGCAGTTATCGTGGAAGATTATACACAGACAGACCTTACTCTGAAAATAATTTCAATCTTCTTGTGGTACGTCAAAATTGATATTTCCATCGATATCTCGAATTTTTTTTTTGCTGGTTCACTATACTTTCCCTTTGATGGGACCGGGAAAGTGAAAAATGGTATTGATTCTTAAGGTTACAGGATACAGAGATTACTTATGTACAAAAAAATATATACAAGAGGGGATGACAAGTGAGTGGAGTGTGTCAACAAGTGTTCCACTGAATTCCTTATATATTTTCGTTTTCATCGATAAGTCAACCATGGTATGTTTCCAATTAAAATGTTATTATAAATTGATGAAAGTACAAAGCGGCACTACTAGTCGAAAAGATTGATTGATTATTAATCGAACTATTTCAGCGCTTTTCACAAGAAAAAAATTTTCTTATTAAAAAAGGTGCACATATTTTACTCTTTTACTCGTGTTATTTTGAGGTTTATTTATTTATGATTGGTTGGTTATTACTTTGTATAATTGTTGTAAATATTTTATGCTTTAAAAACACTTAACACACAACATATTTATAAATTATATTTATATTATTTATAACATATATTTAAATTAATTACAAATTTTTATTTGCAACAATAATTATTTATTATTAAAATAAATTAAATTAATTGTAGTTTTTATATGTCTATAAAATATTTATTCTTAGAAATATAAATAATTATCAGTTATTACCTACCTTTCAACATGCATAACATTGTGATAATAGTTAGGTACGAACTTTTTTATAACCTCATTTACTGTTTTCATCTTAGAGTTTTCGAAGAAAAAAAATTCTTATAAGATGGTTTTGTCCGTTCGTCTGTCTGTTAGCCTGATTCAACTCGAGAACGGTTAAAGATAGAGACAAACGAACAACGGCAATCGTTAAAAACCCTAAAAATGATATTAACCTTTGACCTATTTTTACTTTCCCGCTACTTATACTATATATACTGTAGTTATATCCCTATCATGCTGAAAAAAACCTTCCTGAAGTTCGTCATCATGAAAATTTCGATATCTTTCTCAATTTATTGTATCCTAAACAAAATTTGACCTATAATTCTTCTTTTTAGAACTACTATCCAAAATACCAATTTTTATTGGATGTAAAGCCGTCTCCACAAAAATTTGTGGATTTTCAGTTGCCCATGTGAGGTAATTTTGACTATTAATATAACCTGATAAATAAAACCAAGTTTCATCAGTAAAAAATGTTTGAACCTTTTTTACCAATACGATAACTTTTTTGTACGATATTTCAAGAGGATTTTCATTATATTTAAACAAAATTTACAGACAATGTAGGAAACGTTTAAGAAAATTAAAAAAAAGAAGCGATCAAATGAATAATATACGAACATAGTTTAATCTGGTCAACAAGAACTTTTTGGGTCAATTCTATTCGGAATAGCGTGTAGGTGATTTTTTAAAAAAATCAAGAGCCGCTTACAAAAATTGCAAAATTATAAAGAATTAACTGAAAAACAATGGGTTTTGGTTTTTTGAAAATATCTCAAAAACTAGTTGATATTTTTCAAATTTGAAAAATGATTCAAAAAGAGGAGGAAATTTACCAAAAAAAAACTGTACCACCCGGAAGTATAGGACCAATATTTATAATTTCCAGAGTGTGGAAAATACGACCGAAAACGGGGCCTCCGGCTTACGTAAGCGCTGCCCATTTTGGACCTTTAATGAATAAATATTATTTAAACTTATTAAATTTGAAAATTAAAAATTGAAAAAATTCAGGCATCTACTGGATATATTTATGAACAATAATCCGCAGTCAAAAAATTTTTATTTCGATTTTTCTATTAATTATGCATTAGTTAATTAACAATTTTTTTCCTACTTGAACATGAACATTGTAAGTGCGATAATTGTTAAATAACAAATCTGATTTTTTTTCTTCCTTTTTTTGCAGCTATTTTTGAAAGGTCTTAGAAGAGATTCCCGCTGGAAAAACTAAAAAATTGTTATCCTTCACTTAAGAATTTACTTGGGTTAAAAATTAAAAGCTTGAAAATTTTTTTTTTTATATTACCATTGATCCGTTTTTTTATGATCATATGAAAAAGATTTTTAAAAATTTAATTTTCTATTGTTTACAAAATTGTTATAAACAAATGTGTTGTTTATAAGATAATTAATTTTTTTTTGCAAATTATGATTTTTTTAAAAAATCGGTCCTTAAAATTTTGTTTAAAAATGTAATTGTTAATTAACAATTTTTTTCTACCATATAAATAATTTTTCTCAAAATTGACACATGGTTGTTTTTGTTTCATTATGTAGAAAAAAAAAATATATAAAAAATTATATTTTTTTTATCAAATAACCAATGAAAATTTAAATAACAATTTTTTTTGTTAGTTATCAAAAATTGCCAAGAAATACGTTTTTAAGCAGTAAAAAACTTTTTTTAAGTAACGATTTTTTTTTAAGTCATGATTTGCCTCAAACATTGTTTCCAAAAAAGAAATTTTAATTATTTCATAAACAACGCATTTGTTTATAACAATTTTTGTAAACAATAAGAAATAAAAATTTAAAAAGTCATTTTCATGTGATCATTAAAATGCGAATCAATAGTAATATGAAAAAAAAAATTTCACTGATTAATCGCTTTTTAATTTTTAACGTAAGTAAATTGTTAATAATAAAGTGAAAAATAACAATTTTCTAATTTTTTCAACGGAAATCTCTTTTGAGGCCTTTCAAAAATAGGTTTAAAAACGAAAAACATTTAGATTTGTTAATTAAGAATTATCGCACTTACAATATTCATGTTCAAGTAGAAAAAAGCAGTTGGCTGAATGACATGTCCGTGCCATTAAAAAAAAAATGCATTAATAGAAAAATCGCGATAAAATTTTTTAACCGCGGATTCTTGTTTATAAATCTATCCAGTAGATGCCTGAATTTTTTCAATTTTTAATTTTCATAGTTAGTAATTTTAAATAATATTTATTCATTAAAGATCCAAAGTGGGCAGCGCTTACGTAAGCCGGAGTCTCCGTTTTCGGTCGTATTTTCAACACTCTGGGAAAATTATAAATATTGGACCTACAGTTCCGGCAGGTATAGTTTTTTTTTTGGTAAATTTCCTCCTCTTTTTGAATCTTTTTTCAAATTTGAAAAATGTCAAATAGTTTTTGAAATATTTGCAAAAAACCAGACCACATTTTTTTCAGTTAATTATTTATAACTTTTGCAATTTTTGCAAGCGGCTCTTGAATTTTGCTATTGCGAATCGAATGACACCTCGTTCCTATCTTTACATCGTTAATTAAACCACACAGCAGCAAGTCTTTCCGAACTTAAAACAAACGTCGAAATAGCCTTAACAGGTTTTTTTATAAGTCTAAACACCAGAATAGATGAACTTATTATAATAGTTGATTTATTTTGGATTTAAAATAATGTATTAAAATTAAAAATTAAAATATATTAAACACTTAAATGTTAAATTTACATTCCAAATGTCATTCCACAAAAGATCAACATTGTTCTATGTGCGAAGAAAACAAACAAGTTAATTTATCCACGGGAATCCAGTGCAATAAATAACCTTCAAGCAGTGGAATGTAACGTACGTCGAAAAAAAAATCTCAATACATCGCGTGTTATTCCCAGCAACTCGGTCCTAATTTGTTTTGACTCAAAACGTACATTTCCAAGATGGATGGTCTCGTACAATTAATTCCAACAATATAATATATACAGAAGACTATTAGCGGACGACTGCTCACCTGGTCAAGAATTATGGATCTATTAATCACCGATCTAACTTCGCTTCGGGCGTACCCGTTCCGATATTTTTTCCATACCAATCGGTTATTATATTTGTCTGGTCTTGACAAAATAATGCCCATATACGCGATTTATGTCGAATCTGTTCTAACATATTCCTATCATTATATTATTATATTAGGAATTTGTTATAAATCATTCGTAAAGTATGAGGTATAGATGGTTTATTTATATACATCAAATCCAGTCGATATACGAGGGTGTAAGCTGTAATATTTCTGAATGTGAATTATGAAAATTGCCGGTGTATTTTAATGAGAGGTCAGAGAGTTTTTTTGTATTAAGGTTAGATTTTGCACTTAAATATTCTAATAATTTAAATAAGAACCAAAAAAATTAAAATATAATAATTATACTAAAAATAAGCTTTGTATTATCCTTTTTCCTACTAAGAAATAAGAAAAAACTCCATATTTCTTCAATAAAGCTGGTGGAAATTTGTATAATTAAAAAAAAAACAGCATATTATCCATACTCATATGCATGTGATTTTCTACTTCTCATCTTTTATTTTTATCCGTAGATTTTTATTTTAAATCTATCAAAGTGCTCAAGCTATTTCAATTTACATCCTATTTACATGAAAATTATTGCAAAAAATAATAATAATAAAACGCACATGTTAGCAGCTATAGTTAAAACAATGAAATAAATATTTTATTCACCTACGCCACTGCCGCCTTATTAAAAAAGATTAAAATTAAATCTGCGGGCGTTCAATATTAACCCCTCGGCCATGTTGTCGTCCCACATAAGGCCTGTAATGGTTTCCTGTCCAGAAAAGCACAATCGACAGTCATTGGCAAGATTTAAGGTTTATAAATTATAATCTTAATTTTTATATATTCGTTACGGTAAATCGGGTCTGTGGAATGAAAGCCTTTTTATAATGATACATTTTGAATAAAGGATGACATATTACTCTATAACTTAATGACTTAAAAAAACTTAATAAATGGGTCCAGCTCCAATATATTCTCTTTTTCTTGTCGAATGTTATTTTATATTAATGCGAATGGGACAGCTGCATTTTTTTTTATTTCTTTAATGTACATTTACTGTTAGTCTTATTGTAACCCAACCGTATAATAAAAACATTGGCTAAGCAACGATGTTTAATTCCTTTGCAATACTAATTAAGATTATAAATTGTCTTCCAGTAATTTTTCTTTGGTTTTTAGCATATATTAATCCCACTTCTCTACTATAACATAGAATAGATATTTCTTCCTTTATATTGCGTTATTGAAAGTCCTAATTATAATTAAAAAAATATTCATTCCTTAATATCGATTGTGATGAGAGTAGATAGTCTATACAACTCCAACCGCCACTATAGGGAATTCAATGTGTTAGAGAGAGAACGTATCTACCTTCGTTACTATTGGTCCAAATTGAAATCTGAAAACGGCGTCGGCTTTGGTCTTCAGGTACTTCAGCTCCGGCAGCTCTCCAACCGCCACTATAGGGAATTCAATGTGTTAGAGAGAGAACGTATCTACCTTTGTTACTATTGGTCCAAATTGAAATCTGAAAACGGCGTCGGCTTTGGTCTTCAGGTACTTCAGCTCCGTCAGCTCTGGTCTTCAGGTACTTTAGCTACGTCATTTTAAGATCATTTAAATTTATTGTTTGACACATTAAGAGAACTTTTGACAATTTATTGTGATATTTTCAGCTATATAAAAATTTCTTGAGTGCATTTTTAAAATTTTTGACAATTTAATATTTTTTTTGACATTTTAACGGATTCTTTAACATTTTAAGAGCAATTCAAATTTCAAATAAGTGTATGACATTTTAAGACTATTTTTGACAAATTAAGAGAATTTTGACGTTTCAATATGACTATTTGCTATTTAAAAACATCATGGTTTTTTAAATTTTTAACAATTTAGTAATTTTTTTTACTTTTTAACAGAGTTGTTGACTGTTTTAAGAGCAGTTCATATTTCAAGTAATTTTATGACATATTAAAATCATTTAAATGATTTTTATTCATATATTAAGAGAGATTTTGACATTTTAGTATGATTTTTTTCCAATCTAAAAACATCTTTAGTGCCTTTTTAAATTTGTGATAATTTAATGTTTTTTTTGACATTTTAAGAGCAGTTTCGATATTAATTGGAATTTTTTTTGCTATTTAAAAATGCATTTCCAAAAATTATAGCAATTTAACAGAATTTTTAACATTTTAAGTTTTATATAAGTTAATGAAATTTTAAGACTATTTAAAGGTATTTTTTGACATACTAAGAGCAATTTTGGCAATTTAATGCATTTTTTTACTATTTAAAATTATGACAATTTAATAAATTGTTATAATGTAATATTTTTCTACTAGAACTATAACTAATTTATTTATATAAAAACAGAACTTTTAATTTATCTTCGACTTATTAATTTGGCTTAATCAGTTCCTCAAATTTATACCCGCATACCCACTTTCCAGAATCTTCGCGGACAGCCCTTCGTCATGTTTGGAAATTTCCACCAGAACTCGTATGTTCGGAAGCGGGTGCTTTCTAGTAGAATAAAACAGAACCGGACTTAATAATTCGTTACAATATACATATAAACGTTCATTATTATTTCTAAAATTAGAAACTATTTATAACATATTTTTTGTACGAAAAATGTTCACTTCATATTGTATTAAATAAAGTTCATTAAAAGTAGAAATGTGGCAACTCGAAAACCGAAAAAATGTATAACAAATGTTATTGAATTGATTTATCCTATTTTTCTAAAGTGTTTCGTACATGATTTTTCTAATCTGGACAAACTTATTTTCGAAAATTAGAAAAAAAATGTTTTTCAATTGTTAATAATAATTGTACTAAATTTCGGATATCTTTTGACTTGTTCGTTTCTTGCTGTGATTTTTATATCGAAAGAACATGAATAATTTTAGTTTTGCTCATACATTTTTTAACAACATTATAAAATTTACAAAATGGCTTCACTTTTATAAGACTCTAGAAGCTTTTGTAAAATACATTTTCAATGAAAATGTTTACGAAACAAAAAACTGATAATTCTCAATCTGGCATAAAATTTTGGATGTTCCGTCATTACAGTTTAATTCATGGTCTTTTGATCATGCTTGCTATATCATTTACATGGTCGTTGCAAAAAACCTACATTATAATAAACCACTATGTACGTATGAGTGAAAACTGCGCATGTCTTGAATTTTTCATTCGAAAATTATGCATGTAATTGATTACCATACCAGAAAACAAATACGGCTGCATCAAGTGTATACTTGGCTTTCGCATGTTTTATTGATACTGAAATTTTATTGGTCGCTTTTTTGAATATGCATTTCAATGACGTATTATTATATAGAAGTTGTTAAGATCTCAGGCAAATTATGTTTAATACATAATATTATGTACAGGCACACCGGTTGTTCGGAGTTAGCGAGCCGAGCATGAAATTTTTATATTTGTGTATTTCTCACATTAACCGATATCGCCGAGCAATGTTGGCTCTTTTTTCGCGTGCACGAACGTTGAACTTTATTGCATTTGAAGCCATTACCAGGCGCCATTCCACTTCTCCACTGCGATTGCATGATGATGATGATGATTTATATGTATTTCCAAGAGAAGACGTTGAATTAATTTAATTATTCGGCCATTCTGTTACGAAGAAACAGTTTCTCTTATTGTTGGTACTGTTGAATACCGCACCCCGATCGCAGGGATGTCACTATGTGGGTGGCCGGAGGGGTTTACGATTAAATTGGTTATTGCAAATTACTGTGATTATAAATTAGTAGCGCGTAACCATAGTATTTAGAGTGTATTATAATCTTAAAAAAAAGATTTCTAACCAGGTAAACTAAAACTGACACATAAAAAACATTCATAAAAATCTAGTTTAATTTTTTTTAAAACAATTCTTTTTCAGCTGATAGTTTTTTTTTTGAAAAAACAATCACAAATTGTCTATAAAAGAGGAAGAATGACAGCTTAAATAGTGAAAAATAATATATTATTTTACATATAGTTACAATAGTTTATAATTAAAATTTATTAGCAAATTAGAAATAATATTAACATTGGAATGTTTGGATAGTGAACTATATAATTTTCTGCTTGCTTCTATGAATTGGTTAGTTTAGTTAATAATTTGTATTAATTGGATTAGTATAGAATGAGAAATTAATTCTAGTATTACACGAGATTATATTGAATATTATTGTAATAACAATCCATCATATCAAATAAATAATAATAGTGTATTACGCTATTTTTTGAAAATTTCGCCTATATATTAATTTTTTTCCTAGTGTTAATAGCAACGCAGTTCTTTAATTTTGTAGTAGTTGGTAACAATGCTTTGACATTTATACTTGACAGTCAATTTAGCGAATGGAGAAAGACAAATTCAGAGCCAACTGACAGCTGATGTGGTATTTAGAGAATTATGTTACCAACTGTGAAAACGAGTGCTATAATATGGCCTATTACAGCACTACTTTGAGTGTTATAAAGCTATATTAAATTAAGCTTTTATTTATTTATTTATTTATTTTATTATTATATAATACATGATTTGGAATATTTGGATATTTTTAACCCCACTAAAAATATTTTAAATCCGAAATAACTATCCGGTGTTTCCGTAAGGAATCCAAAAACAAATTTTATTTATTCATTGAAAAGTAATATCTTGCTCGCAGTCCTCAAATAATAATGAGACGTTACAGACGGTGTGTGATGGCGTTGATTTATTTATTTGACATAAACGTTCTAATATACACCGCATAAAATTGTTGAATTTATGGTGGGTTAGTTTAGATTGAATAAAATATTGTTATATTTTCTAGTTCATACAGGGTATGTCATTTTTATTTTGATGTACATAAAATCTATAATAGGATATTAAATATTCTGCAAAAATTCCAAAAAGAATTGAAAATTCTGGAATTAGACAAAATATATTTTACTTATCCTCTTGAAATCGTAGGAATTATTTCTCCAGAGAATTGATTCCCCAAAAAAAAATATCTTGAGAATCGCCAGTCCATTTTTGAATGAGTCGGAACTGAAATTCTAGTGAATTAAAAAAAGTGACGTATGTCTTTATTAAATCCAAGTATTTCATGAACTCAACCAATTAAATATTATCTTAATAAGTTGGGATAAATGAATATCATTTTTCATTGATATCAATACATGTTTGACATTTTTACATTTTTGAGGAAACTAATTGAAACAATTTACATAATTATTATCATATTATTGTGGATAATCGTTTATTATTGACTGTGGGTTATTTGCTATTTGTTCAATTTTTATTTGCGATGGCCAAACAAAATTTCATGAGTTTTAAATTTATTTTAAAAAGTGACTACTACAAAATTAGAAGATTTTTTCATTATCTACAACTTTTGTATTAAAAACTTTTTCGATTCTGCGGAAAAAAAAACAAAACATTCTTATTTTAATTTTTATCTGAAGCTTCAAACATTCTAGTTTAATGTTCATAACAAACATGAAATTTCGGATCAAACAATAAAATATAATTTGTATTTTTTCTGTTCAATTCAATGTTCTAATTAGTTATCAACAATTTTTCAAAAAACCATTGTTAAAAAATAGTAATTTTTTCATATTTTTCAATTTTTTTTTGAGCATATTGTTATATGGGAACTGTACTTGTTCATCATTGTATCAAAAAGTACGTGTGAAAACGAAAAAATACGCATCCGGAGAACTCTGCACGAAAAAATTTTGCCAATCAAATTTTAATTTGAAAAAAATGTTTGATCGAAAAAAATTAATATCTCAAAAAATATTTAATTTTTTAATCTCACTTTTTTTTGTTAATTTAGCTCATAAAAGCGAATACGTTCACAAAGTTACATCAAATTTGAATGATTTTTGCGAAAATCAGAAATGAAAAACGAAAAAAAAATATTTTGAATTTCCCCATTTTTCTCCGAAATTTTGAGGTTATGGTCAAAATTGATCTGTAGAAAAGTTACAGGTTTTTTCAAAAGCTACAACTTTGTTATTGATTGTTTTTTGGCACAACATCAAATTTTGCCAGAAATCATGAAAAATCGCTAAAAACTATTTTTCATCCTTTAACCACCCCCCAAATAAATTACACCAACCCCCAGAGCGCCATTTTTTTTACATGTTGCTTGTGACCTTCTTAATCCCCACTGCAGGTGTTTGGATATCAATAAATTGTAAAAATGAATCGCTTGCACCAATTTTCTTAGTGAACTTAATTGAAATGTGAATTAGAAATTTTTTTTGATTGTCTTCCGGTTTAGCTGGAAATTTAGATTTTTAAAACGGATACTTTTTAAAAATTTTAATTCTACAAATGATCCAATTGTCCAATGATTGTATTTTGTTTTATTTAAAAAAATTAAACACATTTATAATTTATTTTTTCTACTTGTAAAAATCCACTTTGTTATCTCGTGTCGTATAAATTTTGTTTAAAATTACAGTTTCTTAAAGTATGTGGCATATTGATTATATATTAAAAAAATTACAGTTCTCGAATAAAATTGTATTAAAAATTTAAAAGATCCTTTTAAGCGAAAATTCTTACATTTTATTACAATGTCTTATACCCTTAAGCGTTAATATTTTAATATAAGTATACACGTTCATGGCGTAGTTAAAATTTCGGTAACTGAATGTTGTTAAAGGTATAAGCAAAAAGCATGTATCAAAAATTAAAGTTTATAGCAGTTGTTTTGTACGATAAATTATAGTAAAGTAGTTGGAATAAAATTTCAATTCCACGTGATCAACTTATGAAAGTAGATATTGCCAGTTTGTTATAAATTTCCAAAACGTAAGGTTTATATTGTTAGTTCATTTGGCAATAGCTATAGTGTCTTCTCAATTGGACAAACAAATATTCCACAAGGAATTGTTCTGATTAATAATTACTATTTAACAGAGCTACTAGTTTTTGAAATTGTTAGGTGGGATTAAAATTTTATTGCAACTACTATCAGTCAGTGAGTAATAAGTAAATAGTTTAGCTATGTTTTGTAAAAATATCATGTGATGGGTACCGTCCTTTGACGGGACTCCAATTTTTACTCTACAGCGAGATCCTCTGGCCAGATTCTCTTGAGTCTTCTGTACTGTAGAGGAGCATTGTACAAGTTGGTGATTAGTTCATTGGTATAGTCCTTAGTATTTATTGCTGACTCCTTAATTATTTCATTTTTTGGATTGGAAGATCTGCAGGATTTTAGTGTTTAATGGTTTACTACATCCTTATAGTTTAATTCCATAGGTCCAGATTGGGTTTAGTATGACCTTGTATATCAACAATTTGTTTTACAGTGATAATTGTAAGTTGCGCCCAATAAGCCAATGTATTTGAAAATAAAGTGTATTGACAGTCAAAGTAGCAATTCAATTAAAGCTAAAGTTTAGTAACAGTTATTTAGAAAACACGAATATAGCCAAATTAACGACGGGTTTTACCAGAACTTATAAGTGCCTTACTCGGCCTAAAGTCAATTACAGAATTCTATATAATCCTTCTATACAAATAAACAAAAGCACTTTTGTTCTTTACCAATAAAGGATTAAAAATATTAAAAAGAGGTGAGATTTTAAGATCAAATTGAATTGTTTGATTTTATTAATTTCTAATGATTCCATGTAGTTTAAACGAGTACATTTAAATATAAAAAATATAATTTTTACTAATTAGATCGTTAGAAAAAAACTTTTGTGCTTCTTAATCCTTTTGACATGTCCATATGGGCAAGGTCTTAAAGGCGCATTTACTTAAAACCAAAAAATTATCTACCAATACCGGCGGTGAATCATCTTGAAAAATAGACAAGAACAAAGTCAAAAAATGTCTGTTCCACTGTGAATATATGCGTTTGCATTTTCGTGTGAATTATCAGTGCTCAAAATAATCTTAAATTGTCGAAAATCTTCTAAAAATTGTCTAAATTAATAATAAAGCGGTTTAAGTTACTTAAATTGTTCAAAATAATCTAAAATGGTCGAAAATTGTTCAAAATCGTCTAAAATAATAATAAAACGGTCTAAAGTTACCTAAAATGGATTGTTCAAACTAATCGAAAAATTATCCAAAATCTTCTACAAATTGTCTAAAACAGTCTGAAGTTACTCAAACTCAAATTGATCAATTGTATTGTTCAAAATAATCGGAAATATTCTAAAATTTTCTAAATTCATAATAAAAACTTCTAAAGTTACTTAACTTGATTAAAAAATTTTTCAAAATAATCCAAAATCCTCTTAAATTGTCCAACATCTTATAAAAATTATCTAAAATAATAGAAAGCGGTCCAAAGTTACGTAAATTGATTGGAGAATTGTTCAAAATGATCTAAAATGGTCTAAAATTGTCCAAAATCTAAAAATTGTCGAAATTAATAATAAAACGGTATATATTTACCTAAAATGGATCAGAGAATTGTTCAAAATAATCTAAAATTATCCAAAATCTTCTAAAAATTGTCTAAAACGGTCTGAAGTTACTTAAATTGATCAGATAATTGTTCAAAATTATCTATAATGGTCTAAAATTGTCCAAAATGGTCTAAAAATTATCTAAAATAGTAATAAAACGACCTAAATTGATCAAATAATTATTGAAAATTACCCAAATTGTGGAAAATAGTCTAAAATTGTCCTAAATGGTCTCAAATTTTCCAACAATGGTCTAAAATGGTAATAAAACAGTCTAAAGTTACCTAAATTGATCAAAGAATTGTTCAAAATAGTCTAAAACTACCTAAAATAATCTAAAATGGCCTAAAATTGTCCAAAATGGTCTAAAATTCCCCAAAAATGAACCAAAGTTACCTAGATTGATCAGAGAATTGTTCAAAATAAATGGCCTAAAATTGTCCAATTGTCCAGCGGTATGCATTTGGAAGAATATGTCACCTTTCGTCTCCTATTTGTTACGCCACTGACATTTGAAGCTATTTTAATTTTTTTTGTATTGCTCAATTATTTTAACGTATAATCCGCACAAATTGAATTGTGTGAGATTGGGTGGTAATTTTGGCTCAATACATATAAAGGCGCTTATCATTATTTGGCTGAAGAGTACTTGGCGCGTCCTTGGACATATGTTGATCTTAACTGACTAAAAGTGTAAAGTATTTGTCGTATATTTATAGCTAAAATATGTAAAAATAAGTATATATTTTCTGTTAAAAAATAAAAAAAAATATTTTGAAACATACATGGAGGATCATAATAAACGATTAAAATTATCTGTACCATAATTTTGTCGGTCCGTCTCTGCTTGTACTCCTGATGAGTTATGATTCTGCAGTCTTGTAATATCCTCTTCGCTACAAAGGAACATTTCTATATAAATATATGTATATGTTTATATTATTCAAAAATAAATAACCTCCGGAGTCTGAGATAAAACCTGTTCTCCACAAAAATATTCACAACCCCGCTCGGGAATATTGCTCTCTCGCCTCCTCGCCGGTTTTATACAGCCATTGTTGCCATTTGAATTTATGACACATAATTTAATATTTAATGTGTATTAAAATAATCCCGTAGTTAATTTTATGGAATTAAAGTGCGACGTCATCCGACTTTACCGTCGTACTTTATATTTAGCATTATACGCCTTGTTGTGGTGAGTGCGTTACCTGCTCGAAACCGAATAAAAAATAAACTTTAAATTCCTTTTATACAATTCTTTTCAAAAGATTTTAATAAATTACAGGATTTGCGTGTGTGTGTGTGTGTGTGTTAAATTTTGTATCATAAAAGTTTTATTTCGGTCTCGGAAACATATTTTATGCTTATGTTTTTTATTAAAATAAATTTTCGATTTAAATAAGAAAAATGTTTACTTTTGGTCCTTGCAAAACTTGATCACAGATAATCTTAAGGAGATATCTAATTTTTATTAAATCTTTTTCTTTAAGATTATAAACTTTTTCAATCCTACCTTAAGATCTAAATCTTATTTAAATCGAAGTTTTCACATTATACTATAATGGTTGGTTCAAAATTGAAGAAGTTTCTTGTATAAGTTTTGAGAGAGACTTAATCTTGTCATAATTATCTAGTAAATTACTTAATTTTCAAAAGACGCGAAAACAGAACTTAGATGAAACAGAAATCATCGATACCAAATTATAAGTATAGGTATTTAGTGGGTTTAATGGCCAAAAATGGCATGGATGTGAAAACGGTCCCAAAAACAATGGTAAAAGCACCCAGGTGGATAAATTTCATAAATTTACCTAGAAATCATTAAATCATTCTCTATTTTAAACTTTTATAATTATAGTACCCTGTAACGCTTCGTTATTTTAAACATATTTCAACACTTTTCTAAAATTTACTAAAATGAATAAAGATAGCTTGTATTACTTAAAGTGAAACGATTATCGGTGAAAATTTATAACTAGAAGTTAAAATATGTGCCGGTAGTTAAGGTATAATATGTGCTGAAACGATAAAAAATGTATGAGATAATTATTGTGATTAAGCTCAAAATTTTATGGATACATCCACGAATAGAATTTGAAATATATCAGAAGTGAAATATTAAATGAAAAAAAAATTTGGACGCCAGTCAGTTGATTTTTTTGATGTGATTAGAAACAATTGACAAAAAAATTATGATATATTTCAAAATCCGTCTTTTCTTTTTTTTAGGATTAAGAAAATTAAACTCAAATGAAACGTTATATTTGTTTATTTACGATAATATCAGAGATTTTCTTTTTTTTTCTTCAAATAAAAAACTTAGCTTCTTTAGAGTAGAGGGTCTTGGTTTCGTAAACGAAAGCTCTTTTGTCAGCTGTCCTCTTCTGAGTTGTCCTGTTCTCAGCTTATCCAGAAAACAAAAAAAACTTCTTGGACCCGGCACTTGACCACTGTCCAGGTAATAACAATTGATTGAAGTGGAACCAGCAATATAATCCACCCTATAAATAAAAGGGAGACAAGAAAGAAATCTTTAGTAGAAAACACTGGCGATATAAAGATATACAAAGTCTACTATTTGTATTAAATACATAGAAAAAGGAAAGTTCTTAGCATGGGTAGGCATTTTATAAGAATGCCAAGAGAAGAGGGGGGGGGCATGACGCGAAGAAATAAGAAAGGGAACATCAAGCGAATATGAAACTACATAACATACGGAGTAGAGGAATAATGAAAATACAGAATTTCTCAAAAAAACGTAACAGTGCCAGTAGTGCCTCAATACAGTGACAGTGAAATACCTTAAGTTATCCTAAAATAGTATTGTAAAAAAAGGTGTTCAACAAGCTTAAGTTTTCTTTGTAATAAACGAGTATAACAGTTTTTAAACATTTAAATAGTTGATATTTAATCTCAACAAATTATTCAGCCCAAAGAGTTTGGCAAATTAAGCCTTACGCAGGTTTGGGTAGTGTTTGGAATGTAATAATTAAAAATGGCTGTTATAAGTTAGTAATTATTACAAAAAAATTAATCTTGTTCAATATTTAATTGTCCAAAAATAACCCACGGTGTACAATGCGTGCTAGAAACCCAATTTCTGTATAATAACCCGAAATTTGTTGGGTGATGTAATTTTCTTAAGTTTTATGTTTATTATAGCCAGGAACATTGTAAGAAATGGGATATTGTCTCAAATTATACAACTACATCCTCTTTCGAGTAATTTACTAATTATATATAAGGAGTAAATTACCCTCTCATAATCTTTAAATATAGAAAATGGCGTACGTGTTTTATATAAAACATTATTTGCAACTCTGTCGTAATTACCCAGTGCGGCAGGGCTTCATTTTATCGCCAAAATTATAGAGTTTAATGTTTTGGAGAGAAGTGCTAAAAAAATGATTATTTTTATGTTCCGTTAATAGATTTTGTTACATGAAGAATTTTTTAATATTAAAAATATGCGAATATGTAAGACAGTCATAATGGAGACTGAAAACCAGAATATGAAAACATATTAAATATTGACATTTTTTTTGCTTTTTCAAAACATTCTTTTGCTGTATTATTTTCAAAAATGAATTAGTGCTTTGTCATAGATCTTAACATATATTTGTTCTAATATCTAAAGTAATTCCTAAAAGGGCGTTGTTCATATTGATTAATCGTTGTATATACGTTTTGAAAGAGTTTTATTATTTTTAAGGATATATTGATTTTGTCCACAAAAATTAAACAAACGCATGCTGAATTAGTGAAAAGTATAAAACCGTAAAAAAATACGTGTGCAGTTTTTTGCGATGAATTCATTATTGAAGAATGTTCGTTGTTGGAAAAATGTATAGCATTTAATAACATGTCTATTTACAAAAAAACTCAGATCCAATTGCTTTTTCCGGTACAAAATTCAAATGCGTGTACAGAACAAATTCAATAAAACATATTTCTGAACGCGAATACACACGTCGTTTTTTTTTTGTTCGATCTAAAACACAATTCTTGTTCGTTTTATAAAAACAAAAGTTGGACGAGTAATAATTTATTTTACTTTTTTTATGTTTATTTTATTTGGAAAGCCTTTGTTTGATGAAAGCTCTCGTAAAAATTGGGTTTTATTATCACAAACAACATTTGTGTTCGGGCTTCAATTATATATATTTTTATTTTAAACCATGTGTGTATTTTTTCTCACGGCGTATTTGTTCAGCCTTTATTTATTCAGTTTATATCCTGATGTTGATCAGAAATTTTATATTTTAATGGACTCTTCAAAACCTTCATTGATACTTACAGAACTATCTTTATGGCTTCTCGAAAAGGTTATAAGATCAATATATTCAACTCAACGGCGAATTCGGTTTTAATGTGTTTATATTCAAAATAAAGCTTGTAAGGGTTTAATAGTTCTCAATCGCTTTTTGATCGATAAAATCGTCAGCTATAACTTTTAATATTACTTCATGATGAACTCTAATTGAAATACTATTAAAAAAATAAAATCATAGGTCCTACATTTTTATAAAAATTATAAATAATACATTTTTTCTACACCCACATGAATATTGTCGATTCTACGCACACTTTACAGGTAATATCAGTCTACTAAACGGATAATAGTGTGAGATGGAAATCCACCAATCAGAGCTCACGTTGAGTAACCCTTTACCTATTTTTTTTAAATTTGAAATAACCTGTCAAAAAACTCAGAATTTTTTATACTAATACAGAAAAATATTTGTAATAATGAGTAATTCCAGTGATAGCGTAATAAATGGTACTTCACCAGATATTCATTTAGCCGCAAAGATGTAATATTATTATTATCTTAAAAATCAACAACTAAATATGAATATAACCTAGTTAAAAATAGAAGGTCCGTGACAGCCTGTGATAGCGCAATGCTAATGCTCTCTTTAAGATACGAAGGTCCTCAGTTTAAACTTGCTAAACGTCTAAGTAAATAAAATAATCAAAAATTAACATGCATTAAATTATAGATTTTTAATTTAAAACTCAAAATGAGTTAATCTGATCTAATTTTTTTTCAAACACATTTTTACGTTACTCTTGTCTGATATATTACTAGCTACGTATTTCAATATGAATTTTTTTTATAGTTTAAACAAAATTATGTTTAATCTACATAAAAAAATGCTTATTTTTTCTGTTTAATTAATTAGATATTGTTAAATAATTAAATTATTGGATCAAGACCTAGTAAATTTATATCAATTATCAAATAGATAATAATAATAATAGCAATATAAACCAAATGAATGTCACATCACATCCTCGGTTGAATTATTAATTGAAGTGAATAAATTAATTAGAAATACAAATTAATAATTGCCGTCGGGATATAATGACAGAACTATCCAAATGTTTAAGTTAATATTATTACAGATAGATACAATGTACATAAATCAATATTTGTCGTAATTATAATTGTTTTACAGTAATTAATTATGCACATACAAGTTCATAACACTGATGGCTGCTGGTGGCGAAGAGGTCGAACTCCCATGCTCGATAATTAAATATAATTTACCGACAACAACAAAAAAAACTGTCGTTAAAATATTAATTTCATGATTAAACTTTATTTTCATAAACGATCAATGTTGCTCCATTAAACAAAATTAAAATTTTTCAATGCTCCAAATATATATAATCTGTTTTTATTACGTTAAATGAAACTTTATTTCCGTTAATGGTTTAATGAAAAATTTTCATCAAACTACACGAAATCCAAGCTAGAAAATTATCAGTTCTCTTGGAGAATTATCTCAGTAAATATTTATAATGTAAATTATGAAATATTACTTTTAGAAATAAAATTCTTGTTATGTAATATAAGGTTGTCCACGAAAATAGTGCACTTATTAAAGAAATAGGTAGAAGACATTATTTCATACAAAAAATTCTTATAAAATTTATCAACAGAATCAAAATTCATGAAAGTACATGTTGGCAACACCGCATATGTAAAATAAATAAAGGTCTAATATCTACGTTCTGCGATATAAATGTTAAACAAAAAAAATGTAACATTTATCACATAAAATAGCTAACCTATTTTTTTATATTCTTTATTCTGCATTCCTTATATGATGATGGAAGTCTTATAAGATGTTTCAGTCGATATCCATATAACCCTTGGCTGTAAGAAAAAAAATTAAATATTGTGGAAATAATTATATCTTTGAGAAGAGAAATTAAGAAAAAACACTACATTAGAATCGATGTAGAAACGTAAAAGCTCCATCAAATCTTGAATGTTAGGCTGAAGCGCGTGGCGACGTCTAGCGCTGAATATTGGAACTTTTTAATACTTTGATTTTTGAAATTTGATTGGTTTTCTCTGCTCTTTCGTCTCTCTCTTTATTTAAGATAAACATTTAGGATAAACGATGTGATGAATCATGTTCTGTTTAATTCTCATGGTCATAACTTTGAACCATAAACATTTATGAATGAAAAGAATTATGTTCGTTTATATTTTTGAAAATATAGACAGACGATTATCTGAGACGAGTGTATAGCAGAAAACCGAGAGTAAACATCACAGTAAGTCTCGACAAGTATGCTACCATCCTTCAGGGGGAAGTCTTCGCTATAAACAAAAAGGTATTTACATTTTATCGGACAGTCAGGCTGCTTTAAAAGCACTGAGCTCCAATCGGATGGACTCGAAGCTGGTGTGAAAGCGCATCCAATCTTTGGATTGCATTGCTATATAACATAACAAATGTCGCTGACCAACGTAGGGCGCAAAGTCATCTTGGCATAAATTCTTCTGAGACTGATTCTTCCAAATACCAGTAACAGACCCTACTCTGGATATCTCGACACGAATTGGGGGAGGGCAACGAGAAAGCCAACAATCTTGCGAGAAATGGTGCAGAATCCGAGTTCATTGGACCGGAACCATTCTTTGACATGGCTAAAACCATCGCCAAAGATACTATCTGGAAATGTGCCTAGAGGAAAACTCAGCACTGGAAAGATATTTCTGTGGTTAGCTCACTCTAAGGCGTTCATAGTCAAACCCTTGGGTAGCACCCTATCGCAGATCCTATATTCTAGTATAAATGATCTGCGCATCCTAATTGGACACTTTACAGAGTACTGTCATCTGCGTTAACTTCTGAAGAAGGTAGGTCTGAGTCAAACATCGGATTTTCGCTTCTGCAGTGTGGAAGACGAAACGGCTAGGCATACTCTATGCTCCTGTCCTACCCTGGAAATAAATAGGCTTTGTGCGTTTGGTTTCGTACAGCTGTAGTACACCGACTTCAAGAAAACTTCACCTAAATCAACCATAGACTTCATGAGAAGGTGTGGATTGTAAGGTGAATTGTAAATTATAGCCACAATAGTCCTCTTGGAATAAGATGAAATTAAATATTTAAAAATAATGCATTTTGACGAAACTTCATAATATTGTTTGAAAAATCAATAAAACTATATACCGGAGATCGGTATGTCACAACACCCTGTATATACATGAAACGTTAAATTTTTTTTGCTGTGCGTGACATTGGATTTAGTCGATTTGTCACAAAATTTTGTATGAAAGAAAAAAGTAGGAAATGATACTGTTACGTTTTTTGTGCCATCCTGTATTTTCATTATTCCTCTACTCCGTATATTTTATAGTTTCATATTCGCTTGATATTCCCTTTCTTATTTCCTCGCGTCATTTCCCCCTGTTCTTTTGGCATTCTTATAAAATGCCTACCCATGCTAATAACCTTCTTTTTCTTTATCTATTGAGTACAAATAATAGACTTTGTATATCTTTATATCGCTAGTGTTTTCTACTGAAGATTTCTTTCTTGTCTCCCCTTTGTTTATAAGGATTTTTATTTGGTGGTTTATATTACTGGTTCCACTTCAATCAGTTGTTATTACCTGGACAGTGGTCAAGTTTTGCCGGGTCCAAGAAGTTTTTTTGTTTTCTGGATAAGCTGAAAACAGGACAACTTAGAAGAGGACAGCAGTTTTTTTTATTGAAGAAAAAAGTAAATCTCTGATATTATCGTAAATAATAAATAAAAGAAAGGACGGATTTTGAAATATATCATAGTTTTTTTGTCAATTGTTTCTAATCACATCAAAAAAAATCAACTGACTGGCGTCCAAAATTTTTTCATTTAATATTTTACTTCTGATATATTTCAAATTCTATTCGTGGAACGAATCCATAACAAAATTTTGAGCTTAATCACATTAATTATTTTTAACAACTTAAAGTATCGTTTCAATACTTAAGTAACATTTAACACAAACTGAAGTCCTTTATGTGTGTGTGAAGTTGATGCAAATATTGAATCTACTGAACTACTGTCAATTAGACAAAAAGGAGTTGGGGCAATCGAAAGTTTTGAGAAGCGAGAAAGAAAGCCTCGATGATTTAATCACAGGCGAGGGATTTGTAGTAATCAATATTGAATTTGTGATTGTGTTTAAACTACAGTTTTTTTCATTTTGTCCCTTTATACTAGAAGGAAACTTTGCTTTTATTTTCATTGTCCAATTTTAATAATCCCTTTCGAATTTCGTTAATTAAATAATTTGAGTTGAATCCAGTACTCGATTTTGCTTGCGTTTATTTATTCTGTAAGTAATTTTTAATATATATAAAAGCGTTTTTATTTTATGGATACAATTTCGTAAAAAATATATAATTAGCCTCTGTTTCAGCAACATAGTCTAAATTTACAAAATTAGGTAAAATAAATTGGAACAAAATTTTATTTCGTTTAAAATTTCGTAGACGTACCATTATAATATTAAAGTGTATTGGCTGCACATGATGATTATAATAAAATTCGTTATAAAATTTGTATATCGAAAAGCCAGACATCGAATTATAGATGATAATAGATACATGATTGCATTCCGTAGGTAGTTATAGTGGCAGACCTTCCAAAAACATCCAATCATACTTATACGCTCTCATATCGATCTCGAAGATTATTGTTATTATTATTGGTTCTTTTCGGTTGCCCTTTCATTAGTTTCTTTATAATAAGAGGAAATTGACATTTTTTTTGCAATTGCAATCTGCCAAACTTCTATAAATTATTAATTAAATAAAATAAATTTTTATAAAAAATTGATGCCATATAGAACTACAATTAAACAGTTGTTTAAAAATATATAGTGTTAATTTTATTTTGTTTAATAAATCCAAAATTTTAAAATTCTACATATAAACTGATAAAATAGTTATTAAAACATTTATGTCATACTAGTTCATTATCGCTTTGATATGAAATAGGTAACAGGATTTCTAACACGCATATCGCAATATTTTCTAGTTTTAAATTTTGATTGTATTTGCTATTACAAATTGCTCTTAGTTTTCTATTCCACTCTCTCATCTGCACACGATAGCTTTTCAGGTTCTTTACATTTTTAGGCAAATTTCATTTCCCGAAGCTTTTCAAAAACGTAATATTAACATCGCGTTTAAAAATAATAATAATCTTCAATCGTTTATAATAAATTCTAAGGACAAAATTCCGTCCTTAGTCTGTCCAGGAGTTTATTAGCTTTGTTGTGCTAATTGCAATTCTGTCTAAAGTTTGTTTAATGGCCCCTGACTCCTACGTCACAAAATGACCTAATTTCAAACAATTGGGGCATGTCGGAAATAAATTCAGTCACGTTAACATTCTATTGACAATGTTTATGTTTTTTCTTAAGCTAGGATTTCATAATGATGAATTCTTGGGTGAACCAATAAGAGAAAAACGCTTTTTCATCTATTACGTATTTTCTTCTACCATTTACGATTTTAATGGTACGTGTTTTTCTACTTACCTCACAAACTGCACTCAAGGGCAAAATAATCTTTCCAGCATCTTTTTCCCGTTGGAAATAGTCAACTAATTTCAATATATCGCGACATTTTCTTATATGCGTAAATGTCAAAGGCGTCAAAATCAAAACTGACATAAAATTTGATTTGATGAAATTATCTAAGACATTCACTTGATATGCAAATTGTCTGTCTCTTCTGGTTTACATATTCTACTAAGACAAGTTATAATAATGACGTGAGGGTCACTGAATAAAATTTATATCTGTCATTCAGGTAGAAGATTTTCAACTAGAATTAAAGAACACATTAAAACCATTAATAATTATAATGATACAGACATTACCAACAGCTCTTCCTTATTTGCCAACCATATTCTTTCCTGTATATATTCCTTCGATGTTTCTGACTTCAAACTGCTTGACGAATGCTAGAATTAAAATAGGCTTAACTTTCTTGAAATGCTGGAAATCAACTCGTTGTCTCCACGGCGTCAATTTCAATTGCCTAAATGAACAACTACATCCTAAAGAAATCCACATCTTTTTTACTGAGGTTCAGAGACTTTTGAGTTTTTCCTTTTACTTGTTCCCCCTTGTTTCACCTTCCCAGTCTACAACTCCTTTCTCTTCTGCGGCCCTTTAGCCCTTTATTTACATTCCTTCTTTCTTCATACTGTCTCTTGACATTTATCAACCTTTGCTTCTGCTTTTTCTTCTTTGCTATGCTGCCTGTTCCCTTTCTCCATCCAGAGTATTATTTACTGTTTAATAATAATTATTAATTTTTTTTTAATAATAATTAGATCAAAACATTTAACTTCCATTTTATAATTGTCAACTTTTCTTCGAAACGTTTCATGCTGTACTATCATTACCAATATTTTTGCCGCGGTATTAACTCTTATGTTCCACTTTAGGTGTGTTTAACTAGTGTCATTTGTCATTATCGTTCATCCGTTTTATGTTAGTCTTATGGTAGCTAACCATTTTGCTGTGCTGCGTTTAATAACTTATTTTTCCTCAAGTTTCTTTGGGACCATGTCCAGTTCGTTTTCCTTTTTAAATCGCGCCACTTAGGTTGGTTAACCCTCATGTTTACATTTTTTGGGAGCTCCTCTCGGCCCCTCGTTAAATTTGAGTTAGGAGGTTGACACCTTTCTCTAACTAAATTCCAATGCGTTGTATTAATTTTCATAGTTTTTTAAGTTCCATTAAGTTATTTTTTAACAGTATTCTTTAATCATTTTCATTACTCTTAATGGGTCTCACCCATAGAAAGTATATTATATATAATTACTCTAAATCGAGAATCCCATACAAGTATCAGTTCAAATCTGATGTAATAACCTACTGGTTATAAAAAAAATATGTAAACGTCATTTTTTGACCATTTTGTTATGATGCTAGAGGACGAGAAAATCCGACGGTCTTGTAATTTGTCAAAATTTCAGTGTCAATTAGTTATATTCATTCGTCAATTATTTATTGGTGAAGTATGTAGTATGTAGTATTTTCTTGTTCTGTTAAATTTGTTTTTCATATTTTATTCGTTTTTTAAATAAATCACATTAATGTCATTAAACTAGTTTAATTTTTGCTCGCTTAAAAGGGGAGGGAATATATGAAAAAATAAAAAAAAAGAAATATAATGAATCGAGAATAGGCACACTAGAATAACTAATGATATATACAACCACAGAGAAAACCTCTCTCGTGGCCAAATCCTGTCTGTAAGCTAAAGACTCTGCAACACCGTGAGAGCACAAACTGCCTTTTGTTTTAGATAAAGTCATAAAGTTTAAACAAAGAAAAATAATCTTACAACCAGTAGGTTATTACACTGATGCCCAATAGCAGGTTTTTTCGTAAAGCGCATGCTCACTATTATCTTCTTTGTGTCGCAGTCAAATTTCAAAAATATTCTTCTTTGCAATTGAGGTTATGTTAACATCGATGCGAAATGTATTAGTTGAATTTCGCGAATCTGGCAACAGTGTTAGAAATTCGTATTGACAGTCTTGAAATAATTTGCTATCGCCAGAGACGGTTTGGTTTTTATTTTGCTTTTTGAAATTCGTTAAAATTTGACTATTAATATTAAAATACTAATTTTCAATTATATATATATTGATTAATAAAAAATGATACAAATCACAATATCTTTGAATCTCATTGAAACCGACCCTGTTCGTAATGAGGATACTACTGATCATGCGCATTTGAAATTCTCTTACACTTTTGGTATAACTTTCGTTTCATAAACTTGGACCAGATTTGAGATATGGACAACCTTTTGGATTTATAAAATAACTTAATATATAAACTTTAGTTTTGGTAGGTGTGACGAATATTTTAGGTACGCCACTGGTCGACCGGCAGACGCTGCCACAGTAATTATTTTTATTATTTTAATATCCCGGCAAGAAAACGGGTTCATGGTCGTTATCATTAAATATGATAACTTTTATACCGAGACCATTTGTTCTTGATTGCTCTGTAATAATATACATTTAATACATGTAAGTATCTAAATTACACAATTACACATTGTTTTTGTTTGGTAGTTTCGGCTTTTAATGTTTCAAAAATTAAAAAAGCGCGGTCTTATGACAGAGATGACTTGTTTTTATTTGGTGAGCTGTAAAACCAGAAATATAAACATTAATCAGCGTGTTCCGATTTGAAGCATTAACTAAATTTCTTTTACAACTCATATACAGACTTTATATTCATTTAGTCACGACTCTTTAAGATCTCGGCATACATGGGCGTACCATAAGTAAATTTTTTGCTTATAAAAAAATGTAACGGGGTTTTCTACAACTATTGTCTGTCTAGCTTCTTTTGTAACATGTTTCTCTAGCTAAATTAAAGACAAATTAAATATGAACAATTGTAGATTATATTAATATTTTAAACAAAGTTGAACGCTTTTTTTCTACCCTATCATTTTCATAGGTCACTATTGTGATTTAGTAAATCATTATAAATACAAAGTTGGTTAAATGGAAAGAAGCTAATTTTCAAGAGGAAACCCAAAATGACGATTTTCGTTAAATTTTAAAGAAAGATTTTTGTATTGGAAGTCAAATACCTCTTAACATTTTTTTGAAACAACGTTTCGTCTTTGAAAGGCCACCATCAACTATTTTTTTTATACGAACTATACTTTTTATTTATTTAAATCCCAGAGGTTATCCATATCTCAAATGGGGTCCAAGTTTTAAAGAAATAATGCACAAAGTCAGGTACCACAAAATTTTATTACAAAAGTACTAGTAGGCAACTAGTTTTGGTCACTGACCATCATCAGGCGTAAAGATACATTTAAAATATAAACAAATTTACTATTACTATATGAAAAATTAAATTGTAAAAAATATAAACAATATAAAAAACAGGTTGCTCCCTAGGGGCTATAAGTAATTACCAGCACCCAAGGACCTACAGCGAATCAACGTACCTAAAAAAATTGAGAATAGAAAAATACCACCAACATGGAGACTAGACGGAAAGGACCACCAGGTAGTCATTGTACCTGAAAAAATGAGATTATTGAAAAAAGCACTAACTTTAACAAAATGGGGAGAAAGTTGCCACATGAGAATACAAAATCGCGTAGGCGAAAATGACATGACAGATGACAGTGAAAGTGCCACCCTTCACGCTGAAATGTGAGGCTAACAATAAATTTGTAGTAATAGTAAAACATAGTAAAAAATAATGGTAATGATGGTTCCGAAACATAAAAATACAAAAGTTAACATTTAGAATTTACAAAAAAGGTTTATATAAAAGAATTTTGAACAATAATGTAAAAATTTAATTTCAATGCAATCGCTTGATGGAGATTCGGTACAGGTAAAAAAGAATAAGAATAAAAAATGAGAAGATGAGGGTGACAGGTGACGGGTTTGAAGAAAAAGAAAGGTTAAAAATAGAGGAGGAAACAATTTAATAAGTTTTTTATTCATTAATTTAATAAAGAAATACAAATTAATAATTAAATAAAATCTCTGAAACGGTCTGATGCGTCGTTCTCCTTAGGACGTAATTAAAAGAGGAAGAATGTTTGGAGAAAAGAATGTGATTAGCAAATGCAGAAGGAGTGTTGGTAATGTCTGAGTCTTTGTTTTCAATCGTTCTAAAGTGTTCTCTAATTCTAGTTTAAATTCTTCTACCTGACTGTCCAATGTAGACCGAATTACAATCAGCGCAACAAGGTGATACCCTGAGCGGTCAAGGTGCGGGATTTTGCCTTTGGAATTGACTAGAAAAGATTGGAGGTTATTAATAGTTTTCAAATGTCATATTTTCGAAATACTTTTGAAATTTTGTTACAAATATTATCTAAGAAATGTAGCGAACATGAAAAAATCCTATTTGTTTGTGGCACACTAATCAGAAGTTAGGAGTTGAGTCTAAATTTGGAGAAGTATCTGGTGTATAATTTATTAATCATTTCTAAGGGAAAATGTTTATCTCTGAGGTAAAGGCCGAATGTGAAAGTGGAATGGAAAACTATCTGAAAAGAAAACTATTGAAGGAGGCAATCTTGTGTGACAAATGGGGTGATTGGATTGGAAGTTAATCATTGAGTCAGTGGTAGTTCGATTGCTATAGATTTTTAATTCAAGACGGGAAGAGGAAAGTTTACGTTGGATTAATAAATCGAGAAAATATAGAAGCGAGAAGGTGGAACGTGTTGAGGTAAGGCAAGAAGGGGAAAGCCTCATCTGATGGTTCTCGAAACAGCACCATGCAGTCATCAACATATCGGGCATAGAAAAGGATTTTATGTATGAAAGAAGGATGATTTTTTATTTTTTAAATCCACATTTTTCCCCTATCCAACGATGTAGAATAGAAATTTTTGAAATAATCATTTTTTCATTTAAAAAACCTCCAACATCTAAAATACAAAAAACGGGTATTTTTATCAAAGAAATTTTAACGAAAAATTTTAAAATTAAAGAAATAGAATTAAAAACCCGATAAAAAAGAATATAGACTTGTGTATATAGTAATAATATTTATTTTCTTTTTCAGGTATGTATTCTTCATTTATTTTCTGGTGTTCTTATTTTTGTAAGTATAAACTATTTTTCTCTTACACTAATACATATTAAAATATTAATTCAAATGAATGAATAACTGTAAATGAATCTTTGGAAACGTCAATATTATTAATAATATTTTTTTTTAATATTATAAATATACAAAAAGGTTCCGCCTTGTAGTTAGTAATCAAAATTAATTCATATTTTATTATACTATTATATATAATTGTGTAGCAAATAAATTGTGCATTAAAATGCAAATGAAAATTAAGAGCAAATATCATGTCTATGTGTACAGCAATTATGACAATCACAATTTCCTGTAATAATGAAAGGAATAAAATAAACGTATGTTTATAACAGTTTAATATCCAACCATTATGAACTACGATGTTATATCAACGGCTAATGACATCCACCAGTTACCATTTGTCTATTTAGGTCTTAACTTTAATAGGTTTAAATATTTGATTTTAATTGATTAGACTCATTCAGTAATATATTAATAAAATAAATTAGATCATTAAATATATAAACTTATTTCCAAGAGTCAAAATATATTTTTAATTAAAAATGATAAATGAGTCATGGATACCTCTATAATTTTTTAATGGATTATTTATTCCAAATTTTGATCAAATATAATTTCTTTATTCAGCCGTTTTCTGAAATTCAGAAATTCTAGTGGAACAAATGATACATTTCTAAATATTTCTATTTTCCGACTTTAAAGTGTACAAAACGGCTTTCAAATGTCACTTGGGACATCAGTTTTATTTTATTTTTAATTATAATTAAATTACTTATAATCAATCTAAAATTACCTAAAAAATCTCAAAATTTTCTCAATTATTTATTTTTGTTAATTTTGTCAAAAATTAAATTCAACAAATAAAGTTTCTTAACTAAAACTCATTTTTAAAATGATTCATTTAATTATCGTTAAAATTACTTTTTTGTCAAATAAAGATTGAATGACCATCTAATTATATGGAAAAAAATGAATATTATAATAAAACTGGCGTCTAAAATGGACTGTTGATCTTCCTGATCTATTACAATTTTTTTTTCTAAAATTTTGAAAAAAACCAAGTTTGTGGTAAATTTTATTCTGTTTCATATGATTATAAAAACATTTTCATAAATGTTAAGTTTTCTTATTACGAGGGTTAGAAGATATGAAAAGCAGAAATTTTAATTAAAATATTACTTTAATGTTATACAAAATAAAAACTATACAACATGTTACAATGATTCTAATGCCATTTGAAAGAGAAAAAATAATATAATAAGTGCGATTTTTTTCATAATTTTTAAAAAATAATTCTAAATTTGAGACGAGGGAGAGACTAAAATGACGAAAATAAAAAAAACTGCATCTTCTAGTCTCTCCCTTCTCTCACACTTACATTTTTTTTTCTAAAATTGTGAAAAAAATCACATTTGTAGCACATTTTATTCTGTTTCATATGACCATAAGAACAGTTTCATAGCTGTTATAGTTTTCTTATTACGAGGGTTAGATGATATGAAAAGCTAAAATTTTAATTAAATTATTACTTTAAGGCTGTATAAAATAAAAACTTTAAAACATATTACTATGATTCTACTCTCATTTGAAAAAGAAAAAATAATATAATGCGATTTTTTTCATAATTTTTAAAAAATAATTGTAAACTTGAGACTAAAATGACGAAAATAAAAAAAACTGCATCTTCTAGTCTCTCCCTGCAGCTATTAAATTCGCCAACTAGAAGCTTGCAAACTCGCTCAATGATATCGATGTTTTACTCTCAGTTATTTCGTGAAAAGTAGTTTTTACATATGCAAATAATAGATTGCCAAATATGGTGTAAAGAATTTCCTAAATAGTAAGGAGTCAACACGTAGAATCCAATGGAGAAATGTACCATTTAAATTATTATCGTCCAAAAATGGCTTCATTATATCTTCGTATATTGATAAATGGTTTTGTAGGTTATTACTGTCAAAATTGACAACAAACTTAAACATATTCTTTGTTATGGTTACGCGTACATCAGGTTGAGAATTGCTGACTTCATAATTTAAGTTAAAATAAGCTAAAAATCAAGTTTAAAGGTCTTTGGTTATAAATGATAAATTTAAATTGTCTTTATATAAAATATTAAAAGTTTATTAAAGTTCTTTCTAAGAATTCCTCTAAAAGCGCACTAATGACGATGCATTTGAACAAGAGCCAACTTTTTGGATCTCTTAGAAGTCTTTTCAACGCGACCACTAATAAAAGGTGATTCATTTGGTCCTTTGGGAATGTCACAAACAGCGAGTAATTATATGAATTTTCATATAAATTTTACATTAATATAATGTATGACTCGACCGAAATTAATATGCATTGCATTATAAATAGAAATTAGAAAATTTTAGTTGACCTGAATAATTTTGTTGATTTAGAATGCAAAACTGAAATTAATTATGCTTTCGAATGCTAAAAATATTCACATTTAAATTAGAATTCAAAGAAAAAATTCTTTTAAGAAAATATAAAAATATCTGGATTTAGTTATTTTTAATGAAGAATTTGAAATTCTTATATTTAAATAACATAGTACTAATTTGTATAATCAACACCATCCTTTCATTATGATAGGAATATTGTAACATTTGTTTTTTGATAAATAATGGACTTTATTAAAAACTATTGAAATCTTTTACTTGTAAATCGTTACCATTTTTCAATTTATCCGGAGAAAACTCAAATACTCACACCCGTATGCATAGTCGTTCGCCAGCCACTCGCCAAAGTTTCGCCGCTCGCTACCCAAGAATTGTAATGCATAGTCAAACGCCAGAACAGTAACGACTGCGCACTAGTTTATATTTCGGCGAAGCGGTGGCGAAATACGGGAGATGGTCAGTAGCATCTCCGCCAATTCTCCGGCACACTTTCAAAACTATTTCAGTTCAGGGAACAGTTGTAGTAATGCAGTTTTTAAGTTATAATTATATTTTTTTTAATAATTCTTACAAAGTGTTTTATTATAATATATACAGGATTAAATATTTTTTTTAATTTTCGAATTTTAGATATAAAACTAACATTTAAATACATTATCAGTACAAACAAATTTGATAATACTAAACTTTGTTTAACAATTAAATTATTATTATATATTTTTAATAATTCATACAAAATATTTCATATAAACAGGATGGAAAAATTTTTTTTTTAATTTTCTAATTTTAAATATAAAACTAACATCTAAATACATTATCACAAACAAAATTGATAATATTAAACATTTTTTAACAATTAAATTATAATTATATATTTTTAATAATTCATACAAAGTATTTCATATATACAGGATGAAAAAATTTTTTTTTTAATTTTCTAATTTTAAATATAAAACTAACATCTAAATACATTATCACAAACAAAATTGATCATATTAAACTTTTTTTAACAATTAAATTATAATTATAAATTTTTAATAGTTTCTACACAGGGTTTTATTACAATATATACAGGATGAAATAATTTTTTTAAATTTTCTATTTTTTTTTAATTTAGCCTGTTCTTGCTGCATAACCAGTTTTATAACATGCCTCATCCATTCTTACTTTATGTAATTCCTCAAGCTTTTCTCGTTCCCTATTTATGAGCTGCAACCTAACTTGCGTTATTTCGTCTAGGTGACTTTTTTGCAGTTTTTATTTTTTTAAGAAGACACTAGAGTAGATGGTGTAGCTGAAATAAATAAAAAATGTTGGGACAATACAGTACAAACAAGAACAAAAAGAAATTATACTTTTCAGTACAATTTTCACATGATGTATGAAGTAGCACATATTCATAAAAAAATACGTAATTTGAAAATGACAAATTTAATTCTTTTGTTGACACGTTTTACGATTTAAACGTAAATAATTAAAAAAAATAATATGTACCTATTACTGGGAGTACTACTTCATTTACCCGTGCTTCAGAGGTGACAGAAGTTGAAGGTGTGTTTAAAATAAAAGGGAAACCTTTTTTTTGTAACAATTTTTATAAAAAATACACCATATCTTTTTAAGAACTTGTAAATTAATAAAAAAAAAATTACCTTTTTCCGAATTCAATATCGTTTCCACCACTGTGTCTCCTTCAATATTTACGTTAGACGTAAATGCGTAAATTTTTGGTCGGCTTTTATCTATGAAAAAAAAACTGCATTTAGTATAACAGACGATATACAAAAACGATACTACATATAATTTTTTTTTTCGTTATTAATCCATCGTTATTATAATTACCTGCGTATTCGTTGTCACATTAAATTCGGCTACAAATTTTTCCCATCTTTTTTTTCTATATTATCATCCGTTCTTTTATTTTCAATAACAGGATATCGTCCAAGAATCTGTATTAATATTTCTTTCTCGCCCACTGAATACTTCACTGCCATTTTTAATTTAATAGCCCTCAACCGCAACCTAACCACCGAATTTTAACTTTTCAATAAGAAAAAAATGCACCGTGTCATCTAAATTCCTCAAATGCACGTAGTAATACCCACGTGTTTACTGTAAACAGATGAATTACGCATGCTTAAGCACCCAAGGACGGTCGGAGACTCGTAGGAGCTTTGCCAGAGAGGAGACCGGAGAGAGATCGACTATGCATAGTAAACCTTGCGCTGCACTTTCGCCAGCGCGTCGCTGGATCACTCGCTGGGATAAGCCTTCGGCGTATCGCGAGCGAACGACTATGCATACGGGTGTCAGTGTTGTACGTTACTGAGTAACGTATTTGAGTCATCAATTAGCTCTAAAGTCAATTTAATAATATAGTAAACTCTTACCCTTTGATCTGTATGAGTTTGACTTAGATTTATTGGTCAATAATCCGCCAGAAAATTAAATTAAGCAAACCTAGTGCTGTTTTTCAAAAGTGTCAAAAAAACTAGAAAAAAATTACTTAGATGACAACGAATAATTAAAACTCTATGTCATACCACAAAATTTATTAAGAGATTTAAAGTGAATTAACCCTTTAACTGGGGGAAAAATTTTGTAGCGCTAACTCTAGAGACAAAAATATTGTTGAATTTTCTTCAATTTAAATAAAAAAATTCCAAAATATCAAAAAAACAAAAATAAATAAAAAATGTAGAAATTTCGATAATTTCAAAAGTATATCGAAAATTTCGAAAGATTTTAAATTTTACAATTCTTTCAAGAATATCAAAAACTGAAAATGTCAAAATATTCAAAAATTTCTAAAATCATTTTAAAAATTCAAAAATGTTATAAAAATTTTGAAACATTTGAAATTTTTCAATTTTTTTCAAAGAGTGAAAATGTCAAAATATTTAAAAATTTCTAAAATATATCGAAAACTTCAAAAAAAAAACAAAATTGTTCGTCTAATTAAAAATGTTTCAACAATTTCAAAAATGTCCATTCAAAAAACGTTAAAAAATTATTCGAGAATTTAAAAAATATATCAAAAATTTCGAAAAATTTGAAATTTTTTTCGAAAATTTCAAAATGTTAAAATATTCAAAAAATTCCAATATATCGAAAATTTAAAAAAATCATTAAATTTATTCGATTAATTGAAAATGTTTCAAAAATTTTAATTAAAACATTTCAAAAATGTCAAAAGTTTCAAAAACCATTAAAAAATTTTGAAAATCGTAAAAATGGTAAAAATTATAAAAATTTGTGAAATTTGAAAAAAGTTGTGAAAAATAAAATTGGATTACAATAAAAAACGTTTCTAATTATTTCATTTATCTCATTCTTCGTCATTTTATAGGTTATCTTCTTCTTTTATTAATTTCTTCTTTTTATTTAATCTATAACTTTGCCCTCTTACTTTACGGTTTTCTATTTGTGGTCTGTCACCTTTTCCCTATTGGTTTCTGTTTCTTTACGTATTTTCAGTTTTGTTTTTCTGTCATAAATTTATTGTTAGGTTAAACCAGATTAACTTAGCAGCAACATGTTTCGGTCACAACGATGGCCGTCATCAGGCAGAAAAAACGAAGAACTAGTTTTGGTTATTTTTTTTAAATGTGACTGTTTAATTTTCATACCAATTTTTAATATCGTGGATAAGTTCTTCGTTTTTTCTGCATGATGATGGCCGTCGTTGTGACCGAAACTTGTTGCCGCCAAGTTAATCTGGTTTAACCTAACAATATATTTATGTAGTATGACTTAGATTTTTTATTATTTGTTATCTTAAATCAGCTAAAAGAACCCAAAAGCGCACAAAAAGTGATTAGTATAAAATTTTATTGCATTTTTCGCAGAATGACGAAATTAGAAATTTTAATGATCTTGCTCGAAACGTGAATTAATCTAAGCAAAAAAATATTTTTTGAACATCTTAAGCCCCTACAAGTATTGCCAGAAATTAAACATTTTAATATTATTCAATATTCCTGCTACCTCCTAACTTTATTATTTTTATATTAATTTTTAAATCTGTAATTTTAGCTATTTTCAGATTTTTGGATAGATCTTTTATTTATTTAATTTTGTTTTTTTTCGGCAATGTGTTCCAAGAAACATCGTTTATTATTCTAGAAATAGTTACAAAACAATAATTAATTTACATTACGTTATTAAAAATCAAGAACGATTTTTATTAATTTAATTATCGTTTAGTGTATTATTATTTTTTAATATAATTGAATTTTAATTGTTTTGTAAACTTTGTTGTGTTTTAATTTAGTTTAGAATTATATTTTAATTAAAAAAATATTTTTTTTACAATTGAAATTATTTTATTGGTATGTTACAGTTTTCAATTTTAACTAAATACATAAAGCTAGGCTACATCACCAACAAATATTTTATTACTTACAAACTAAATATTTCACAATTTTAGAGTTTGTTAATTTCTTTTGATTATCCTGGTAATAGTAACAGCGATAATAAATTAAGGAAGATAAAGACAAGAATTTTCATTTAATCGAAATTCGCTATCTACCTATAACATATTTCAACAGCAATTTTCATTAGTTCACGACTGGCGCGTGATTTAAGATAAACACTTACATATTATTTCTATTGTAAACATGCTGAAATATTATTCAAATGAGTTACCAATTTTCTGCATGCAACTTTTCGAATAAAATTACTACTAACAAAAAGTGTGAATGCCTGGTATTGACTAATTCTCGCTTAAAGGAAAATATATCGATTCGGACGTTTATACCAGGTGTAGAAATTAGAAAATCAATTAAATTATTAAATAGTTTAAACACTGGAACATTGAATAAATATTGATAGAGGCAGAAATTAGTATTTCTATTTCTACGTTTACTGAACATTCAGTACATATTATATTCAAGTATTTGCATAAGGAGAAGTCTATGATTGAATAAATACCTATAAAAGCTATAAAGAATAAGAGATAATTTATGGCACTATTTACGTTATCCAATTAAAAAAATTCTACGGGCCAAATTTTATTATTTTATCAATACCAATATGTAATGTTCCCAGAAGAATTGAAATCACTATAGACACGATTATACGAATTTTTAGATATAAGTGCATTAAATTTTCCTAAATTTGTGACCAAAACTAATCGATTGATTTAAATATTTAAACAAGTTGAAAAGATAGAAAGAAAAACATAATTTACAATTATTGAATACAGTTAATTTATGCTCGAAAGGGCCCCTGGCGAGAAAGTTGTTGGGTAGTTTTGATTTCTTCCATTTCATATGGTTTTTTGGGATGCTGAATCCGAATCTGAGGTTTGCCAACATTTCGTCACGGAACATCGAACACAATGCAAAAAAATAAATAATTTAATTTTTTGGCGTTTTTTTTTTGCTTAGAACTATATCAACTATCGTAAATAATGTCCCTACATAAAATTTCCTAAATATTTCAGGTTTCAGATTTTTTCCCGTTGAACATTGATCCACTTTTGCTACATAAAAACTATAATTTGTTATTAAAGGCTGTCAATTAGTGAATTCCTCCCATTTTTCTGCTTATACCATATTTAGATAATATATGTCAGGTCATTTTTTCAAAAACTACATAATAAAGTTCAAAATTGTACACACAGTTTCTGTAGTACTGTAGTATTCTTCTTCCATGTATCATGGTACCTCACGTTTTTTGTTCAATATAACTGTTTCTATAAATCTACGGATGGTTTCAGGAATGAGTTCTTCATTTCCTTCTAAAATTTATCAACTGGGAAGTTACTGTTTTGTCTCATAAACCTGGCTCCGGATATCCTCAACAACAATAAATTCCGCAAAAAAAATTGCAGAACTCTGCCTGCACCCCCTAGAGAACTCTGGAACTCTTCGAGACGAGTCCAGAACTCCGAAAAAATCAAAATGTTCCGGCAATTGGGGTGCCAACTTCCGGGCGGTCACTTATTTTAATTTCTTTTTCATTTTCTATATTTTTCTTGGGATGGAAAAAAAACAAATTACTTAAATAGTGTTTTACACTGATTTTTTAAAGTAAGTGTATAAAAGTATCGCAGACCCATATTATTTAGGCTTTGTTTATAGCTTTAATTCAATCATTAAATTTGAAAATATGTCATCAATAATTTAGGAAGTAAACAATTCTCTGGATGGCCGAACCCAGACGTAATAAAATTTAAATACATTTTCAATTCCCATATATTTGACCCACCATGTATAATTTAAAATAGTATCGGACAGTCTCGGAACGCTCGACAATTAATAATAAACATCCATTATTACTAAATACGTTTGCATTATCTATAAAATATATCAGTGGCATTGTTAGGAAAATTTAGAAACAGAACTATAAAACCAAAAAAATCAAAAAAAATATTTGTAAAATCATTTATACCCTTCATCTACCTTTAAAAGAATTTATGTAACAATTTTAATTAAATTCCTATACATTTTAAACCTTTAAATAAAAATGTTGCTGTATTTTTTTGACCTGCAAGTATTGATTTAAAAATAAAAATAAATAAATATTTAATATTTTGCAATATCTTATTGGGTTAAAATTAATAAAATATATTTTTTTGATTATTTGCATAAAAATTATTATAAATATTTTTGAAAGGAAAGAAAATATTGTATCAGAAAAGTATTTATTTTGGCCATAACTAAATTTTCGTGTTTATAAAAAAAATTATTAAACAATTGAACACATTTAAAATAATCAATAAAAACCTTTTCTGGTCCCCTACGGATACGCCATTAAAATCTATAATGACCGTTAGAATTAATGATGATCGCTATTGTTCCACGTCCTCCACCAATATACACAATTATTTATAATGTATCAGTGGAAGATATTTAATTAATTAAATAATCAATACTGACTTTAATTATTTGAAGGAAGGCTTAAATGAGTTCAAATTAAATTCATGATATAGAATAAACACAGAACGTTGAATTCAATTCATTAGAGTGTCCCTCTCTAAGAGAAGCGGAAATTATTGATATAAATCAAATTAGAATGTTCATTAGTAGCGAAATATCCATTCAATATTCATATTCAAATGAGTCTTTTTTTTATTTCTTTCTATCGCGTAAAGCGCAAAATGGTATTTTTAAATTTTAATTCCCTTATATTTCGTTGCAAAAATAACAGAAAATTCTCATAATTTTTTAATATTTGTTTTAGTAGATGATATTAAATAGAATAAATTTCATTAGCCGAGATAAAAATTGAAGGATGAAATAAGTATTTATTAAAAATTAAGTATAAAGTAAAAAGTATATGAATATGAATGATTCTGATAAAATAAATAATGATTCCATTGAAATAACAATATTTATTTATATAATGCATTTTTAAATTGTCAATTCGTATATATAATGGGATGACGATTCGGGATACCACAATTAATACCCTAACACTAGGTTGCGGTTTATGGAATATCACATGGCAACCGCACAGAGCTACATATCTCCACAATCCAAATGGGATGGCCAAACAAGTATTGCAGAACAACATTCTGCTATATAGAGGAATTCCATCGGCATATTTCTTGTGTTGCAATTGTACAAAAGCTCTCGGGGCGGTGCAATGACAGAACACAATATAATAACAGAAACAATGAAGAGAAATCCTAGCTAAGTCAATGGCTAATAATAATGTCGCTGTTCTCACTGCTGAATTGTTATTAGGACACACATTTACGTGATCTACATAGTTGGGTATGTTATTGTTTCGACGACAACGCTGCTTCGATGAGTGTTTATGATTTTAGAGTCGGAGATATTTTTCGCAAATTCAATGTTGGTTCGTCGCCAACTATACAGAAAATCATATAAATCGTACAATTAATGATAATAATAACATAATAATTTCATCTACATAAATATCAGGAAAAACACAGCATTCTAATGAATTAAAATCTTTTATTATTAATCAAAATATTAATATTATGTTACTTTCAAAACCCAATTTTATAAACAGAATCTTCTTCAGCACCCAAATGGCACTGCTCGTGGTGGTACTGCTATAATAACTCCATTTAACGTCATGAGCTGAATAATTATAATCTAGGGGAGGTCAAGGCAAAGTGGTTACAAAGAGCAAAGTACATATATGCTATCAGTATGGCAACTCTCAGGCGGTCCATTTGATCTTTTTAGGCCATTTTGCCCGTACTGTTTTTCAGTGTTGTCAATTATAGCACAAAAGTGGCACCAGCGCACGCAATATTGAAAAATAGATAAAACGAGCACTATTTAGTTCTATAACGTTTTATTTTGTTATTGAATATATTTTTTGATATGAACATAAAATGCAAGTTACTATAGTCAAATGGAATCTGCTATTTTTTGACGTCATAAATCACGCCTCTTTATGTTTAAATATAAATAACTTAGTAAGTTCAACAACTATAAATAAATAATTATTGGATATAGCAATGGCGAAAATAAAACTATAACTTATATCTTATAATATATATGAAAATAACACAAATACCCAACAGCTGACTGTCAAGTGTCAACTAAAATCATGTGACTGTGGTCGGCACTGTTGCCATTAACAAATGAACAAAATACCCGCAATTTTGAACCAAAATACCCGATTTTACCCGCGTGTGATTCCAAAATAACCTTATTTTACCCACTTACAATTTGAAATGTTTATCACAGGTTTTCGCCCCTGCGCATTTTCGTTCGGCGCTAATTACTAAAAAAATGTTCTAAGTAAAGACTAATATTAGAAACTGGGTTATTCTTCAGTGTATTAATTCCAACATACATATTCAACACAAACAATATCTTTAATCTTAAATTGAGAATAAATAATATTCTTTTTCTTTTTCCTCAGCTACCAGGACTATTTTCTATTTTACAATTTGAGTTTAACATCTGACGTGAATTATGTGGATATCAAGTGTGTTCTATGCAATGTATTTTTTAAAAAATAAGATAGCTGTAGCGGAAATTTTTAGGTTTAGTGGTAGTAGCCTCGCTGCCACAAAATATCAAACCAGTGAATTTTACCCGCAAAATTGAAATACCCATAACTTCCACAAGAATACCCGAAAATCGTGTAATTACCTGCAGATTGGCAACACTGGTGGTCGGTCACACCATGGCGCCAGAAGATGGCGCCAACCGAGAGTCGCTTTACTAAGCCAATACGAATCTGGATATTGATATCGCTCGCAAACGAACTAAAAATCGTACCCGAATATCTAGTAAGTCATTTATTTATAACATAATTGTAAAAAAAATATGGAGAATCGATTTCGCCAAAAGTTTGCAAAGTAGTCCAAAAGCCAAAGCAAAAAAAGTTTGTTCATAAAGCAATATACTACAGATCAAATTTTATTATTGGAACATGTGCAGGTGTGTCTCTTGAAAGTAAATTCAGGTTGACACATTTTGTGAAATATCTCCTAAACGCTGCATATGAGAAAAAAACAGTACAGATCATTTTTGTCGATAAAAACATTCTTTACAATTTTGACTTAAAACTTTTTTCTGTATAATGCATAGGTTTTTATTTATAGCCCTCCAAAGTCACTTGCGCAGTGAAATAACGTGCCGCCTTTATTAAATTAATAAATGTTTGATTTCTTTTTATATTTTAAAACATTAATTTACATTAATTATCATGATTACCATTATTATTATTATTATTATTATTATTATTATGCGTTATGAAATGTATTCTGTGCACTGTGCATTTCCAATAATAATTTACGAGGTGGAAGTTTTACAAAGCTATAGCTGTGAAACTATAAATAATACAGAAAAAAGTTTTAAATATAACTTGTAGAGAATGTTTTTATCTACATAATTGATCTCTACTACTTTTCTCGTACGATGCACGGTTTATGAGATATTTCACTAATCGTGTTTTTTCCGGGTAAACTCAACGCCCACCTTGAATCATGGTACCGATTTGAGGTGAATTTATTGACTTTATTTTCTACTGGTGGAGATTAGAATTATTTATTCACGTTCGACTATACCTACTAATAAATAAACAGAAGATTCTAAATACTTTATTTATCGTATTTTTTTTTGTACAAAAAATACTGAACGCCCATCTAGAGTAGTGATTACTCACTTAAATATTATTCAATTATTTCACATCTTTAACTCATTCAATTCTATTGGAAAAAAGTAGTATGAGTCACCAATCCATTAAATATTTCACAGGCCAAGAAAAATTTCTTAGATCCTTTTGAAAATTATCTTACTTACAGGAGGAAAATAAAAATTATATGTTTTTTGAAGCACAGTATGTTAACTTTGTGGCGGTGCAAGTCATATTGGACTAATTACGGACCTGTGTTTTTCATTTTTTAAATGATAGTTGGAAGGATTTGTCAAAGTTTGATATCAAATATGATGTTTAATTGCGATCTTCTGGTGAATATTATGAGATGTATATTTTCCAGACGAATTTAATGTTTTTTTCAAAATTAAAATATCAGGTCCGGTTTTTGAAATATTTGGGAAAAACAGAAATTGACGATTTTCGTTTTAATTAATTATCATCTTAATTTTTAAAGAAAATATAACTTTTTTAAAATAAATACCTGTACTTTTTATTTCATCTTTAAAATCCTGATATTTTTGTCGATTGAACCATGTAGAACACTTAATTTTTTTATTAGATTTCGACAATGAACTTTACTTATGGAATTTTTTTAAGTACGGTCCTGTTCATTTTATCTCGATTCCAAATTCTCATGACCGAACAAACTGGTGTTTTTTTTGGCATTATTCTATATTACTAATAAAAAAATATCCGTGTGATGAAAAATAAAATTAATTTTGATAATAATTTATATCACGCCGCTCATACAAAGAATTCGCTAACGGTCGGTAGATATTTAGTTTTTATGCTATTCCAATTGATTTTGTATCTACTATACTATAAACTTACTGTAAAAATATGTTCACTTGTTCCTGGACTATTAGGTTTTAACCTATTCATATAAAATGTTACGACATCTTAAAGTAATAAATTAAAATTAAATTGAGCGATAATTTCAAAAAAGTGATATTATTTTATCAAAAGTCAAGTTTCTACATCTTGTTTTTGCAGTCACACATAAATAAATGCAACAGTGAGTTTTAATATTGCATAACGAGCCTACGCAGATTTATTAACCAAGCCTCTAGTTAGTTATCCATTAACAAATAGTTTTAAACGTTGACATTAAGCAATCCGGAAAGCTAATTAATCCATTTAGAATAACAAATAGGTGTTCTTCTTCTTAATAAGTTCGTCCTTATTTGTTGAAAATGTTGAACTAATTACTTTATTACGAAGTAGAATTAAATTATCTCTGTGTGTGTGTGTGTGTGTACATAGAATAAAACTGTCATTTTCTATTATTATTTCCATTTTAATATCATTTACAGTAAAGTGTGACGGCCGTGGGTTCTCGTGACCACTTGTTCGTTTACCTAATATAATAATAACAAATAATGTGCTGTTGGTTTAATTAATAAATTATCATATAAATAATACAATTGTTGCGGAAGGAGAAAAACCACATCCGGCTAATTAATACAAAATAATCCTCGATAATAACAACATTGTGCAAATATAATAAAACATTATAATAAAATGATTATTAAGCTCATTATCATTGTCATTACAAATAGCATAACTATCTCATTTTGTATAATTATTAATGTCGTTCGCCCGTAACGACCCAATCCTAAATTTCTGTGATACCTGTTATTATTTTTATAATTTTGTTGTGTTTGCTAAGAAAAAAAGAAATCCTGCTGGGTGATTAATATATTATTCTGCATTGTATTATCCTTCGGAACTCGTAAAGGTGGAGCCAAACTTTTCGCAGCACGACAGAAAAACAGTTTTATTTCATAATTAATTCTTTTGTAACAAGTCTTTTAGATTAATTGAATTATTATGTATATTTTTTATTATTTTATTCTTATGTAGGTCGCTATGTGATTTATATAAATGGATATTTTTTTTAATAATTTCAAATTTTCCAGTTTACCCAGATTCAACGCTAAGGTCACTTCTATATTGTTCTCTTCATAACATTGTGCGTCCCACGCTACAAATTTTTTTGCGTTAAAATTTTCTGAAAAACATGGTTTGGAAACTGCTAGAGGTACATTTATGTAAACAAGGTTAAAATGAGTCTGAAAAAAAACGGTTCAATTCCGATAATTATGCATTACCAAATTAATCTATGAAGAAAAATCGTTAGTAATTTATTATATTTTTAGTACGTTAATAATTTCGTTATCTTTATCCTACTAAGCAGATATAATAATAAATATTTCTTTTATAATTTGTATCTATTCTTTCAGGTCCTACTTCTGAAGAGTTATTTTTTAATATAAAATTTTCAATTTAACGGATTTTCTTTTATACTGAAATTGTGTTTTAAGGACTACTTGACAGTATAAAGCCTTTACATATTCCAGAAAAAAATTTATTTAGTTCTAAAAATGATGATAAATAACAATTTTTTTGAAAATTAATTTTAAATATTAAATATTTTTTAACAAAAATTCAAGTGTATACTATACTGCTTTAATTTTTTTTAATTGGACTTAATATAGCCTTTGTAAATGTTTCTACAACATAAGTAGGAAACAGCTTAAGAAATATAAACATTATTTTAAAAGTCTGCTTATTTTTCATCAATTATCATTAATTACCATAAATTATTTATTGATCAAATTAAAAATATTTTATTCTTGAATTTTAGCACAAAAATTTCATGATTAGTAGAGATTTTTTAAAGCGATTGAAATATTACGTTTTTTACAAATCTATATTTTTGGTTTTTCTTATTTGTCACAGGATTTTTTAATTTTTTTCTATCTTAAATTTTGATTCAAGACGAAAACAATGAGCTCCTGGAATTTTTTTTTCAAAAACGATAATATCTCATGAACTATTCAATTTTAAAATTCCGAACAAATGGGTAAATTTAAAGGACTTCAAGACATACATTTCAACAAGTACCTTGAAATTTATTTTGACATAAAAAAAAACTTTTTTTCGCCAAGATTATACTGAAAGAAGGTTTATAACAAAATTGTGGTTTTTTTTATTATTTACAACTTTACCGTAAACCATTTTTTGATTGGAAGTCACACTTAAATCCACCCCCTTGGAAAACTACCATATGTACAGGATTTTTTTTAATTTAAGCAACGATTGACGCTATTGATATCCTGTAGAAAAATTTTCGATTTTTTCGACTCGCATGCTTAAAACCTGCTTAAAGCCATGGTCGCAGGCAAATTATTTTTTGTCTGTAGCATATTGTTGAAGAATATCGTCACCACTAAACAAAACTATTTTTTTAACATTCTACATACGTTTCACTAACTATGTTAGCATCATCAGGGTGATATGCTTTGAAGATAAAATTGTGCAGAAAAACCGACAAGCTTGAGCCATGCGATTATTACCTACCCGAATTAGAGGTCTCTATTCTATTTTATTCTAGCTGATACATCAGACTTGTATTCTTAATAAGGTCATGAATAGTTCTGATGTTAGCTTTCGCTATCTCTTCGGTCTTTAGGTCCTGGGAATAGCATAATATATGAAGAGGAGTATCGTCCTCTTCCTCACATTTCCTTCATAGAGAATCTTCTTATACCCCTATGGGATTCAGGTGTCCGCAGTGTCCTTTTAGGGCACCTAGTGTAGTTTTAAGCTCTTTAGACATTAGATTGTTTTTGCTCTTGGGTGGAACTTCGGGTGCTTTGGACTGTCTAAGTCCGGGAAATTCCATCCAGTATTCCCCGTGTGTATTCTTTAATTGTTTCTCTAGCACATGCTTTACATGTTGATAAAAAATACCACAAGGGTTATTTGATTATGTTCTACCAGATCATTTAGGTTTTGATGACAGTCTAACATTAGTTTGCACTGTATTCCCACCCTATTCATTGCTTTAAGTATGATTATGCTGATTTTCTTTTTTTTAAGATCCTCGCGCAGCATTACATTTTTGCAAGCATTTATTGCAGTCATTTCTTCTCGAAAGACCGTTGCCATAGATTCCAGGTTTAGAATTCAAGTTCTCCCCGAGTTTATATGATCGAATCTAGCACTTGTGTTGTATTAAGTTTTGGACCCATCTGTAAAGACTGATTGATTGATTGAGTCCTGACCTCCCTTTTTCGGCCCCTCTCAGGTTTCACCAAATTGTGACTGACAGACATTCTCTTGGTTTTTCTGCAATCAGGGAATCGTGTAGAGCCAATGCACCTTTCTCGGGTTGAGTCCCCATTTTGACCCTACCATCCTCTTACAGGCCCAAAGGGCTCTTAGATCTTTTTTCAGTTGGCCTGCCCACATTAAGTGTCTTACTATTTGAAAAAATGTTTGCTCTTTGTGTTCACCAAATTATAATTTGCAACTGCTGAATTTTCTTATCAAATCATCACGACTTATAATAAGTGACTTATAAAGTATGAACTTGGAGAGGAGCGTACTATAATGTGTAAAGTAAAAGACAATTTAGTAAATATTGCTTTTAATAAAACCGGCTTAGCGCTTTCGGTCCAACGACCATCATCAGAGCCTTCCTGATAGGTTGTTACATGTAATAAAGTATGTTTGGGTTTTCAATATAAGTTTAAGCTCATAAGTACGAAGTTAATACAGTAAAGTTTACATTTTGACATAGTTTTAGAGTTTTTAGACTGTAGGAAAAAAAATATTTTAGCGGGCGATAATACGTGGGAATATCATGATCCCATTTATGGTACAGATCACTCATTTTTTTGTGGGCCTTTGTTATATTTGTATATTTTTGTCAAATATAGTCAAAATTTATGTAGTATTTTTTTCCACAGCTTTAAACAAATAGTTATATTGATAAATTTTGAAACAAATATATAATAGAAATTTTAAAAAAAAATTACTATTATTTTTTCACCTTCTTGATTTTGAATAACAATTCTATACCTCATGTCTCAGTGGTGTGCTCTGGTGACTGAAAGAAACTTTCTAAATTCATGTCAAAAGTCTGTTTTAGAATTGTCTTATGGTTTGTATATCAAACAAACGGTATAATAAAACTGCGCGATCAGAATATGTTGAACCTCTTTTATTTTGGGGTAGTAAGGGTACTTTTCGTTAAGTGTATTGTATGAGGAGAATTTTTGACCCTTTGGTGCAACTTGGAATGGATAATTGATATATACATGTCAATCGATGTGATTACTAACATAACTTAATGTTCATTTTTAAGTAGATACAAAAGGACAATTCTCACTTTTTTTTATTTATTTCCGGAAAGATGCAGAACAGCATTACTACCCCTTTTTTATTTTAACATAATTTTATTTGAACTTTTACAGTCTTAGAACAAATTTTCACATATTGACTTCAAAATATATTGTACTATACACAAATATTATTTTGTGATTTTTACAGATAAGGTTTATGATTGAAAATATTAAATAAATTTATGTCAAATATTCAGCAAACAATATTAATTAATTTACTCTAAAATAATGGCGCTCCAATTTTAGTAAAATAAAACAAAACACTCTCAACATTTTGTATACAATAATTTTCAGATTTGTTATTTAATTAATTTCATAACGCAAAACCGGCTTAGTTTCTTTAACCGATACCGGTTGTCTTTCAATACAATTAATCTTCTGACTGCCATAATCGTGTCATGGACATAATTAACGGTTTCATTGATTATTACACCCACGAGACTCACCACACCTTAGCGGGTTCCACGTCTACCGAATTATAATCATGTATCTTATTTATTATGTACTAATCTATTTACTACTAATAACGTTTCAATGAATGCACAAAATAAAATAATACATTCTCTATTCACTGTTTGTTTTAGATGAATTCATCTACATAACTGCAAAAATAATTATTATTTTATTCTTTTCAAACAATAAGAACAATTGACCTAAAAAAAAAGACCTTCTAGGTACGTTAAATAATTGCCATGTCTTTCAATATAGAATTTTTTATTTGTTCTAAATTATCTTAATAGATAAATATTAAATAAGAATTTCATAACCTACAGTTATATTTAAAAGAAATATAATATGAATATAAAGTTCTAATTTATGACCAAAATAATTTTTAGTGCAAATTTATTTAAAATAAATGTTTAAAAAAACGTAAATGTCTACAAAAAAAAATAATATAAGAAAGTGAGATTTAACACAAGAAAATTTGAAACAATGCCAAGAACAACTAGAACTATCAAGTACAAAAAAAAATTCGAATAAAAAATAATGGGGGGCTAGCTATAAATGGTTTTAATTGATTTTGAGCTTGAAATAATTTTTTAAGACATGAAAATTTGGAACAATGTTAAAAATAACTAGAACAATCTAGTAAAACAAAAAAAATCTTCGAAAAAAGAAGAATGGGGGCTGGACCCAAATGGTTTTTATCGATTTTGGGCTTAAAATAATTTTTTTAAGATACGAAAATTTGGAACAATCTTCAGAACTACTAGAACAATCTGGTACAACAGAAAAAAATCGAATTAAAAATAATGGGGGGGCTAGCTCTAAAAATGATTTTTTGAGTTTTTCGGCCTTTTTATTTAAGTTTAAGGAATAATTTTCTGGAACAATTTGGTAAAAACCTAGAACAATTTGGAACAACTTTCAAAATATTAAAATTCGAAAAATGGGGGGCTAAATTCACACACACGATAAGTTTATCCAATAAGGTATCAGGACTTTATCCATAGATGAAAAGACTGGCCCTAAGTCTAGCAATAAAGTGTTCGGTATTATATGGCATTTTGCACAGTATCTAATACTAAATGCTGAGTCACATGACAGCTGTCAATCAGCCTGCTGACAAACAATAATTATCTTCATAAACAACAACAGAAATAAAGAATTTTAAGGTAATTATCGAGTTTTCCCGGAAATATACTTGAACTGATGGTATGAATATACCTAGACTGAAGGTAATGAAGATATTTTGGCTTATCAAGTGTGTTAAGTATTTTACTCAGTATTTACTGAGAGATGGAATAAAATAATGAAAATATAAACATTGCATTTCAATATAATACCGAGCGTATAATTCGTAGCAATTCGGCTTTAAAGTTTACGAAAACAAAAATTCATATGATTTTACTTTTTACCCTTTCTATCGAACGCAAATCCATGGCCCTTCTAACACTCCATTAATTTCTATATAAAAATAACATTTGAGGTCTTCCCTAAAGTGTTTTCAATAGCACTTCGAAGGTACATCTGTTCGAAAATCTCGTGGCCTACTCGAACTCATTCTATTATTACATTTCTATGAATGAAATAGTCCGTCAAATTGAGACTCGCTTGGTGGTTTGGTTACATTCGCCAAAATGAGAATTTAAGGACTCTTGAATGGTAACGCCAATGGTGAGATGGATTTTGTTTGAATTCAATTTGGGTTTCGGTGCTTAAAAATTTAGTTAAGAGAAAAGAAAAGACAAATTATTTTTTATTACATTAAATAATAATTTCGTTTAAATTAATCAGTGTAAAATTTTGTTTCATTAAAGATCTAATTAATAATTAAAATCTAATTGAAATTGATATCAAATATATCGAAATAGTTTCCCTTAAATAATATATAACCATTGACGCAAATGTAATTAAAATAGGGTATAATTTAAATATTAATTTCACGTATAATTAAAGGCATGGATTATTATTAACATTTGTGTTATATATAATTGGGAGAATGCAACATTTTTACTTAATTGTTAATATTATGCTGTTAATGTATAATTAGACAAGTTAAACTTTATTGATTTAAAAAATTTTTTCTTAATCAAAAATGTCTGAAATTATTTGTTAAAAACTTATAGCATATTAATTTTATTATTATTATTACTCATTTTTTATTTGTTTATTCTTCAAAATGGTTGGATATTTAATCAAAAACAAGGTACCACCTGAATAAGTCTAAATCAAAAGGGGTGCCACGTACAGGAGCAAACTCTTAAACAATTTAACATTTAGCACTCCCTTAAGCCTAAACTAGGTATGAGATTGGTTTATGTTTATAGTATGTCGGGTTCACTCCTGCTTTTGTATTTTCGAGTGAATTGTCAGTGCCGCGGCTTGTGGACTTGGGTTAGTATTTATAAAATTAGTTGATTCTGCATTCTTGCGAATTTTAGCGAGTGGCTTGTATAAGTGTCGTTTTTTTCTAAATTGTTTTCCGAAACGGACAATCTTGAAAGCTCGGTTGATGATAATTCTAAGGGGTCGGAATTTTTAAATAAAGATCTATATCTACGTAATCTATTATTTTTGGACACTATTTTTTCTTACCATAAAACTTGCATTCGTTTCTGATTAAAACTGATATGATCAAATTTGATGAGGTATAAGGTAAAATCACACATTAATTTTTATTTTTATTTAAAGTCAACTTTTTTGTTGTGAAATCATTTAGTTTTAATAAAATAATAACTTTTTCTTTAAACTTCGACAAAGTTGCAATTGCTGTTAACGTGTTTCCTTTGCCACCAAAAACGGATCAGTTCTAAGTTAAGAAAAAAACAAATTTTGGTGGAAAATCGGATAAGTAGCATTTTTTGTAAATCGTTGTAGAAAAATTTGGAGATAGAGAGATACACCCTAAAAAATTTGGGGGCAAACAGATGCACCGCCGTTTATTTGCATACATACATAAGTTATACATTTTTCTTTATATTCTGGGTGTTTCAATAATAATTGTCCATATTGTAAACGAAAAATCCTTTACCCCAAATATGACAATTTAAAAATTATTCCTCCTAATCGAGTTACAAGTGTTCTATTTACAAATTTAAAAATGATTATTTCCCATAACTTTGAAAAAGACTTACTTTTATTTGAAGAAGAAGTTGCACAGTATTTTGACTGCAATTTTTTTCTTTTAAAAATTGATTTTCGTTCATTTTGCAAAAGTTTTATTAGTGTCATATAATAGGAGAGAGTTATGAGATTCATGATAAATGTGAGTCAACAATTTTGCATATTTTAGATCAATTTAACTGCCTAACACATTTAATAACAAAATATTTACTAATTTCAAAGTTATGATAATTATTTTTAAATAAATCACTTTGTATCTCGATTAGAATTATTTTATAAGAGTTTTTCGTTATATTTTGGGTCAAAAATTCTCTAGTTACAATATGAAAAATTAATAATGAAATACCCTCTATACATTCTATTACAATAGTCTTATGAAGCGATAAAATAACAATAGAATGAAACAACAAAAAATCGAAGTTTTTAATATTTATTTTCTAATAATTAAAAACATTTTTTTTATCGTTATTGAATAAAACAAAATTGCTAGTTGTATTTCTTAAAAGACTGTTTAATATTCCTACAAAATGATATAATGATTGACACAGACAAGTTATAATACTGTGGGAGTACCTAAAAGGGAAATTATGAATATTAACTATTTCTTTGCTTCTCTTCTTGGGCTATTGTCACATCCATTCAATTGTTCTCTGATATCACACCCATTAAGTAAACAATACAATACAATATAATATTTCTCTGACAACTGTGCGAGTTTTGTTCTTTTTATTAAGAGGAATAATAGTAATAGTACTTTGTATATTAAAATAATAAATTGTGTAATTACCTCAACGTTTCTAAAGAAATCCTTTTCATTAGAATTTATATTATTAGTATTGTAAAAAGAAAATTATTTCAATATACTTAAAAAATAGAATAATGTAACACTACCAAGAAGGTACAAAATGGGAGATCTATCATTAAAAGGATTTTTTCATTGATATAAAATTATATAAAGGTTTAATCTGGACTTGATCTTTAGCTTTATCGTGGGCTAAAAACCATGGTCCTCGATTACCCTAATCCCCGAACTATGCCATAGTCATTCAGGTGATCTACTGTAGCAAATATGTTCCTATGCCACCAACCCCTACCAGTTTCACGAGGTATCCCGATCTTATCCGGCGTAAATGGAACTACGCATGTTACAAATATCTTATCCGACTTTTTTTCACTTGAGTTTCAATGGGATTCGAACCCACGGACCGGACATCGACCAAGTATAAAGGCTGATGCCTTAACAAACCTGACAGCCCGTGATAGTGCAGTGCTAACGCTCTCGCTTTGGAATACGAAGGTCCTCGGTTCAAACCCAGTGACTGTGATCTTTTTTAATTTTTTTTTGATAAATATAATAAAGAAAAGTTTCTGCTCCTGTTATAAGCTATACATTTATTTCGCGTTGGCGCTATGTTAATTCCCGGCTAGCTCTTGGACTAACAAGGTAGCTTCAGATTTTACCGTAATTAGGAAACACCCTGAATAATGTTTTTTTGATTTGATTTCAAGCATTTTTTGTACAGAATGTTGATAAAAGACATGTTTTCATTATTCTCCTCCATGTGGCGTGTCTAAATCTCCTCTGGCACACGGCAACGCTGGAAACGATCTCGATAGCGCGGTGTCGCTTTCAGTAAAATTAAGTCATAAAACGGCGCAACTATATCTAAATATAACAAATGTAAATGTTCACGTTGAAATCGGCATAGGTTCTGCGTTAAAATGTGTATTTACGATTGAATGTCATGCGAACTGTGCCCGTAAAACCGATGATTTCGCAGCTCGCTGATCAGTTTACTGATAGTTGATGGTTGTTTTATCACTAACACTGATTGTGCTGATATTTTCCGGTCATAAAGCTGCAAACCACGAAAATATTCAAAACGTTTCGCTAATAAGCGTTATCGCGAGCTTTTGATTGCCGTTCGGATCGCTTTTCGAATATCGAATATACAGTTGAGCTGGCATTGGCGCGGTTAGGGGGATATCCCTACAATAACCGATTTGTGCCACCTTCAAAAGACCATACATTCCTTTCAATTTGTTTTGTGTACAATTTTCTTTAAATGACATAAAACAATAAGGAACTTTAGTAATATATTCAAATTTGTTTATATATTTAAAAAAAAAATGCTTACTCGCTATTATTTACTTTATCATTCGACTATTTCTTATCATATCTCTTGTTATCCCTAATACTTATTTTTTTTAAGATTCTCATTTCCATTGCATTTATTTTGTTGGTCTTTATAACTGTTCGGTAAAGTATAATTTTACCTAGCTATTATCTCAAAAGTTGCATTAAATGTCAAAATTGCCAAGACAGTAACGTAACCATCTGTCAATAGATTTTTTTGACATTTTGATGTACCCTTTGTTTTATTACAAGTGTCTAAGCCGTTTAAAGATAAAATTATTGGTGACTGCACAAAAAGTATTTTACGTGTCAAGCTCGGAATTGTAAAAGCAGTTTATTGCATTCAGTTGCATTTAATTTAATGTTGTATAAAACTTTTTGCACTTTGTTTTTTGAATCAGATCGAAAATAAAGAGTTATTATATTGCCTATATCTACTGCTAGTTGAGATCTGCAAGCTACTAAGTGTCCCAACGTGTTTTAAATATTTGCATATTGTGACGAGGCCGGCCCTGTAGAAAAACCGCGCACACCACACTCTGGAATTACAGAGAATCTTTGAGCATTGCCTCATTTTTTTACAACTATTATTTTTTACCCCATTTCCCCTCCCCTTTGTTGTCGCACTTGTTATTTATCCCATTTTTTTTACATAATACTTTTTTGTTCCATTTTTTTTTATACCTGGGTTTTTGTGCCCTATTTTTGTCTCCGCCTTTTTTTACAATTATAATTTTTTGTCCCATTTTTTCCCTCATTTATTTACAACTGTAATTTTTGCCCTATTTTTCCCCCTTTTTTACAACTATTAATTTTTTCCTAATTTCGTCTCTTTTTTTTGTCCCATTTTCTCCAATTATACTTTTTGCCTCTTTTTTTTACAAATACTATTTTTTGGTTCATTTTTCATAATTTTCTTTCACTCTTGATTTTTGCCTCTTTTTTTACAATTATACATTTTTGTCCTCTTATTTTTTTACATTTATTATTTCTGACTCCATTTTTTATTTTTTTGTGACACATGCTTTTTGCTCAATTTCTCCCCCTTCTTTTTACAGCTACATTTTTTTGCCTCATTTCCTTCCCTTTTTTGCCTCATTTCCTTCCCTTTTTTATAATTATTATTTTTATACCATTTTTTGCCCCATTTTTTATCCCCTCTTTCACTTTGATTTTTTGCCCTCATTTTTAACAACTTTTTGTTTTTATGTTCAATTTTTTCCTTCCCTCTCTATTTTTGTCTATTTTCCCCATTTTTACATACTTTTCCCACTTTTATCTATTTTTCCAACTATTTCACACTTTTTTCCCACTTTGTTTTCCAAGTTTGTCACCTTTTGTAGATCTTTTTCTCACTTTTTTTTGTGACGTCACCCTTCCCGATGTTTCGACATCGTTCGTTATACGTATATAAGAGTTGTGTTTTACTGTAAATAAATTAGTTATAGTTATACCGAGTGTTTAAGTTCACCGAACCCAAATACAAAAAATATAACAATATATTAATTATATTTTTATGGATTTTAATTTATTATTAATAGTTTTTTTCATGTTTCTATTCAAATCTTTAGTTGTATAAACAATTTAGTTACAAATAAACATTACTCGGACATTTTGACAAACCCATAATTTTAAGATTTAAAATAAAGTTTAATTTGGGTCTAAACATAATTAAAAAGTACGTCGACAATATGGAAACTCAAAATAACGACAAGAATTCTGAAAGCACCATTTAAATGCGTATAAAATTCCAATTATCTTTTATATAAAATTGGTACACGCTGTATACCAAATTAAAATTTTACAAAAAAAAATTAGTCTACTTTTCAACCGGGCAATAAATAAAATAATATATAAAGATTAATGAAGCCATTGCAATTAATAAAGTCGTATTTAAATTATATAATTCATGTTAATTAAGCTGACACATATTTTACAATAAAATGGAAGCTAGAAAAACATTTAAATTAATTCTCATATATATTAAAGATAAAGATATGTAAAATGTTATTCCTCAGAATGATTTATTCACATGGAGTTGATTTATGTGTGGCGTTATTAAAAAGCAATTATATCTTACGTGTGTAAAACAAAAAATAAATATTTAACAGTTTTGAAATTGTTACGTTGTTACAAAAATAAGTTGAAGAAAAATAAAGTTAATGATATGCTCCAGTTAGCTTATGAATAAAAACAAAACGTAAGATGAGGATTGCCAAATTAACGATGTGAACGCTATTATTTTTTCGTTAATGACTTATTGACATTTTTATTACACTTTAATTAGACAAGTGTGAAAAAATTTAAAACCACAATCCATTTAGAATCCGTTAATGAGATTATATAAAATCGTTTGGTTTTGTTAAACTTTCTAAATAGGTATATTTTGGGAATACTCATTTATTACATAAATAGGTTGTTTACAAAATGATGATTAAATTCAAAGGAATTTTTAAACTTCCAAAATTATTATGATCAGGTCCTTAATTTTATTATAGCCCTGCAAATAGCCGTTCATCCGCCAGACAACAAAAATAAATACAACTTAATAATTAAGTAAATTTAATCATCCAAATTTAACAGATATGGTATGCAAAGAAAGTAGAAGTTGTACCGGTTAATAAATTTAATACCAACCGAAAGTATGAAGCCCATAGAATATACAAACGTTGGGTTGTCTATTTTTTCCTGGCGTTACTACTGGGTTGACAGGTATAAACAGGTAAATCGACAGAGAAGGATAGCGATATATTAGTAAATACTAAACATTATTTTGGAGCAACTGGCATTAGAGTTGTGACAACAACGATAAATATATAATATATTAAATAATATAATTTTATATTTGGTTTTTTTCTCTTAAATTTTATTTTAGTTTGTTAATTTTTAGTTATTAAAGAACCCCGTACAAATCTTATGGAAATTGGCTCCAAGTCAAATTGGCTGAAATTTGGATTGTTGTTCGTTTCGGCATCCTGAACAAAAGTCTCAATGGGCACAAAGCTCATATTTGCTTATTTTTGCTCCTACGGAGCTCCAAAGCTCCACGGATTTAAATGTTTTTTTTGTATAGACCGTTTTATTTTAAATGGATAAACCAAAATATTTTAACGAAATATTTTTACTTATAGAACAAATCTCACTAATTAATCCTGGACTTTTGACATTTTTGGAATCACTGAACTCTAGATACTCTCTACTACTATCCTGTAGAAAAGCTGTGGTGTTTTCCATTCTTGATGTTTTTTTTTCAGAATGGACACTGGCGTGTACTTTTCTACCAAAAATCCAGCTTTTTGTCAACCCTGAAATCACTTTATCCCACAATTTTTTTTTAGCCAATGCTCGTTTTAAGATGGCATCTTTACAATGAATTTTTAATTTACTGTAATTTAATTTGATCAAACTTGTCCCATTGTTTAACCTCTAAATGCTAAATTGGTCACTAGGATCACAAGCGTCTCATTTAGGGTTTGAGGGGTCATGTTATTTGTTTATTTCTTTAAATCTTTATATTTTTTAAAATGGGAGGATGTAAATCTTTTTAGTTTACGTTGTGCCATTTTATATTTTCATCATTAGTAATTCAATTCAAGTATGCAATTTATATAGATTTTTTAAAAATTAAAAAAATATTTTATTAGGTATATGATTTAATCGTATTTAATGGTATCATATAATTTTAGAATGGTGTTTTTATTGTGGAATTAATTTGATTTAACAGGAAACTTCCTAGCGAGCTGTAGTTAAAAAATATATTTATCACCGTTTCTTATAACAGTAGCTCAATCATTAGCAATTGTTAAAAAAAGAAAAAAATAATAAAATAAAATAATGTTGAAATAATTTAGTCTACATATCATAATAAACCGTTATGAAATTAGTAGATGCAGTGGAAAATCTCGCGGTATCCAGGAAATAGATTCGATTTAATCATCTAGTATTAGAAAATAGAATATGGAAGTAATGAAGTATAATTCTATAATTTAGGAATGATAGATGTAGGTAATGTTTTCGAATGCAAATGGCATCGCAAATTAAATAATGATTTATAATTCAATAAGCAGAAAAATCGCAACGAAGTACGCGGACGGGTCGGATGCAAACGACTTCACAGAATTGGTTTCCAGCGAGGCGAAATGCAGTACAATATGTTATATATCGATTATACATTAAATGGCAACAAAAAAAGTATAAAAATAAGCACATTGTAAAGTCGTTGCGCCAATCAGACGGCCCGAAATTTCATACAAAAATAACTAAAACAATCGCCGTCCACTGGGGTACGTACACAACGCGAGAAAAAAAAAACAGAACAGTACACATTTTCCTATACTCATATTTCAAATGGCCATTTTTATTTGTCTGTCAAACTTTTTCCGCATGCCTGAAAAATGTTTAATTATTTTTGCGTTTCATATCGAGAAATGTGGGCAAGCACATCTATATCGCCGATATTTCATTTAAAAAATGTGTCCAAACGAGAACCGGCCATCATATATTTATATTCTCGGCGGACTGCCATTGTTTCAGTTGCAGACAAAAATTCGATGTGATTTTTAAATTTAATGAAACAAAACGAACCCATCAAATATGCAAAATATCATATCGTATTTTTTTCTCTTGTAATTTTTAAAAAACGCTCCTCTTTTATTTCACCAGAACAGGCTTTTTTTTAAATTAACATTTCAGAGTTACGTAGTAATTGCGAACATAAATTCTGTATAAACTCCATATACATCATGGCCCTTGCGCTCATTCAAATTTTTACGGATTTTTTATGGCTGTTCTTGTAATGACCTCATTCGATATTTTTGTTCCCGCCACTTCCGTCATCATATTCAACTTACCCTATCAATTAAAAACGAAATACTTTTTCACCATCAAAACATTCCTAAAAACACTATTAATTTACTAACTTTAAGACAATTTTTACTATATCATTTTATTTTACTAAACATCATAATATTTTAAATCAATGACATGCTTTTCAAAAAAATTGGGTACCAAAATCTTTCGGGAATAACAGTAATTTTTCGACCCAAATTCGACTTTAATCACATTTTTTTAGCTATCAAAAATTAGCAATACATAAATCTAGAATTACTTTGGCTACATTTTTGAGTGATTTTTTAAACTTAAAAAAAAAAACGAAATTTTTGGATTGGATTACGTAAAAAAACGATGAAACTTAAAATTTGGACCAGAAATGAATTTTTTTTATTATCGACTTTAAAGCTATCGTATATAAATGATTCGTGGAAATCGTAAATAAATAATTTTGAATATTTTGTTATTTCATTACAAATTTTTACCTATTTTTACATATTTTACAAATTCTTACAAATATCTTACAATTTTTACAATTTTTATGAAATTTAATAAACTACTGACACTTTTGTAATGTTTAAAATGCTTGGTTTTTTAAATTTTCAGATTTTTTGATATTTTTGCCATTTTTTATAATTTCTGATAATTTTTAATGTTTTTTGAAATTTTGGATGAATACTTTACAATATTTACAATTTTTTAAGATTTTAGAAATTGCTGTCATTTTTGAATCGTTTAAAATTCATTGAAGTTTTTGATAATTTTCGGATTTTTGATATTTTTGCAATTTTTGATAATTTTTGATAATTTTCTAGTGTTTTTTGAAATTTTCGATAAATGCCTTACAATATTTACAATACTTACAATGTCTACAGTTTTTTGAAATTTTATAAATTGCTGTCATTTTTGAAATGTTTAAAATTCTTGAAATTTTTGATAATTTTCGGATTTTTTTATGTTTTGGCAATTTTTAATAATTTCTGATAATTTTTTAATGTTTTTTGAAATTTTGGATGAATACTTTCCAATATTTACAATTTTTTCTGATTTTAAAAATTCCTGACATTTTGAAATGTTTAAAATTCTTGAGATTTTTAAATTTTTCGGATTTTTTGAGACTTTCTGATCATTTTTTAATGTTTTTTGAAATTGTTGAGAAATACTTTATAATATTTACAATTTTTTAAGATTTTTTATAAATTGTTGTCATTTTTGAATTGTTTAAAATTCATTGAAATTTTTGATAATTTTCGAATTATCGATATTTTTGCAATTTTTGATAATTTTGATAATTTTTTAATGTTTTTTGAAATTTTGGATGTTTTGGAAATTTTTAAAATTGCCAAAATTCTTGGGATTTTTAATTTTCTAAACTTCTTTGAATTTTTGAAATTATTGTGTTTTAAAATTTTCGATATATTATCAATTTTTATTAGTTTCTAGACATTTTTATTTATTTTTCAAATCTTTGAAATTTTCGAAATTTTGAATTTCTTAAAATTTATTTTTTTTTCATAATTTTTAAAAATTATTAGTTTATAAGTTTCCAACAAATATAAATAGAGGAAAAAAATCAAAATGTATAACAAAAAATTAATTTTACAAAAACAATTTTAAAAAATCACATTTTATTGTTTTGACATTTTCAAAAAAATCTGTCAAAAATTCCAATAGACATATTTCAAAATCTTTTATAAAATATAGAAGAAAAATGAAATTTAGAAAAAGATCCAAACATTGAAAAAAAAAATTAATAATTTCAAAAATAATTTGGGAGTATTAAAATTTTTGATAAATGGAGTATTTTGAAATTGTTGAGAAATAAAACTAAAATTCAAATTATCAAATAAATTTTGAAAAAAAAAATGTGTTAAGGAACTAATATTTTATACTTTGGCTACATTTGTAACAAATTGTTATGATTTTTAAATTTAAAAAGGAATGAAAGATATTTTTGGAAATGTGGAAATTTAGGTGTGGTACAAAATGGCTTAAAATAAAAAAAATGAAATCGAATTTTTTGGGATAATAAAAATCTTTATTAGAATTTTTTAAGACAATACTAATATTTTTGGAAAACCTAATTTTCAGAAAAGAATAAAATTATATAGACAACATGGCAAGTTTTTGAAAAATCTTAGTTTATTAATACAAATTTTAAAAAAATAATTGTTTCTATTTATATTTTTTTTAGTTTAATTTCAATTTTAAGTGAAAAATTGAATTATAGAAAAATTACAAAAAAATTGACTTTTAGGAAAATTGTATGTTTCAGAATATTAAAACATATTTTAAAAAAATTAGTTATTCCAATTTTTATGTTTAATTTTTTTAATGATAGTTAAAAGATTGAACTACAGTAAAAATACAAATACATTTAAATTAATCAAAATTTTTAATGGTTAAAAAATAGATTCTCCGAAAAATTATTATTTACAAAAAAATATCTTTTTAAAAAATAAAATTTTCAAAATATCCAAATTATATAAAAAAGGAATTTTAATAACAAACATTTTAAAAATTTCAATATTATATTCATAGATCGAGAAATTTTAAAAACTTATAAAATTTAGAAGAAAAACGAAATTAGAATAAGATCCAAATTTTAAAATTTAGGAAAATTATTATTTTGAAAGATAATAAAAATTTTGGAAAAAATTACAAAAAATAAATTTTAAAAAAATCGGGATTTCTGGACAGTATTAAATTTTTTGGTACAAAGAATATATTGAATATATTTCTAAAATAAATCATTGAATAAATCGTAATCATTGGAAAAATTAAATAAAAAAAAACATTTTCAAAAATCCCAAATAGTTGGAGCATACTTTTTTTGGCGGGCGTAAAAGAATCAAATATTTTTACATTGATAGAAATAAGGGCCAAAGGGACTAAATATTTTTGCATAGGCAAGCTTAAAGGGTAAATATAATTATAAGGAGGTGCAAGTGGTAAAGAAATTACTATTATTACATGAGCAGGCCTAAAGGGCGGCAAAGTGTATAAATATTTAAGCATGGGCCTAAGGATTATAGAATTATAAAAAATAAGAATTTTTAGAATTTCAAAAATGGCAAAAGTGAATAATTACTAATTAAAAAGGAAATGCTACTGCGTTTGACAAATAAAATTTTACGATATATTGTTTCTCATAAATTTAAGTATATATAACTTAAAAAAATATTCTAAAAATAGAATCAATAAAGACATAATCACAGCTTGACTGGACCCCAGATCATCAATTCGGATTTCGACATGTACATTCAATTATTCAACGGTGTCATCGCATAACGAACTTAATGAACAAAGCACTTAAAAAAACAAACAGTATGTACTGCCAAATTTCTTAATGTCACTTAAGATTATTCTACAATATAAAAATATTCAATCTTTATTCTATTTATAACCCAATTTTTTAAAATTTTTCTTACACCATCGTGAATTTAATACCAAAATCAACTACAAGTATGAGTACCTCAAAATAGTACCTTTTAGTACGTTTAAAACTATACATTAGGTCATTCATAAAATAACCAATAGACATACTTTAAGACTTTTGTTACCCACGTTAAATAAGTTTAATTAATTAAAATTTTTTTATATATGATGTATTAAACGGTAATTTGTTTTCCCTACTTTCCACATACGCTATGCAGTTGTTTTCAGATCCCCCCTTACAAATTAATATAATAAAGTATTGCGAAAAAATTAATAATAAAAATTAGCTACACAATCAGGTATCGGGAAATTTATAGTTACATATCCAATATCTTTAAATATAAAAAAAAAACGCTTTGAACATAAATTTTAATTATTCTGACATGTCACTTATTAAAAAGAAGGATATATTAGTTTCTACAGATGTCGTTAACATAATATATGACCACCACGATGTTAACAGTAATTTATATTCATATATAAGGGAGATATTACAGTGTTGCCGAATTTGAGTTATACATATAATAATCAATAGTAGAAGGGGTAAATTTTAGAAGGGAGCTTTTGGTTCATTAATATAAATCACAATAACCGGATGTGACCATTGTGTATGATATAGAAATCGTATTTAATTCAATATTTCTTTGAATCAAAAATGTCATTTTGTCTTCTTTGAACCGCCACTGTATCATTCATGTTGTATGTAAAATTAGAAATATTCACGATGAATCGTTATTTGTTTTTCCAAGAATAAATCCAAGACCTCATTCTCATGCAAGTGAAATTGTTGTAATATAATATACAGGCATTTATTTACTTGTTATTTTCTTTGCTACATTAAATTACAACTTCCGTCTATTTGATAACTTTATGTGTTTATATTAAGCATCTCAGTGAAAGACTTATATATCTGTGGTCAAATATTATTATGACTTGGAAGAAATCTTAATATTTCTAAAATACTAAAATAAGTTACGGACAGATTAATAATGATGCATGTGAAAACATGAGAGCTATTTGTAAACTTGCTTTATGCGAACGAAGACACATAAGTAAACAGAGATGAAGTTCCTGTAAGAGAAAATCAGAAATGAGGTCTTTTAAGGACGATAAAGAATCAGTAGCGGAATCGCCAGAAAATTTTTACAAAAATTGAAATAGGTTTAAATCGACTAAAGTAAATGTCGCTGATTACGATTATGATATCAGAATTTAGAAATTCAAAATGACAGATATAAAATGGTATATACTTTTATGCCAAAATTATTAATTTACGTGTACAAAGATCACAGTTTCGTCATAGCTGCATAAAAGAAATATCTAATACAAAATTAACAAAACAATCCATTACACAAATAAAAACTCCAGAAGGAGATATTACGAATGACCTGTACAAAATTGCAAATATTTGTTGTGAACTAAAACAAATGACAACAAACGAAAATAAATGAAAACAAACGAAATCAAATAAAAATGGGAAAATTAACTAACATTAAAAAATCAAAAATCTTTCGAAAGAAAAAACAAAAACATAATATTTTTACCAAACACTAATAACGAAGAAGTTAAAAATTATAAAAAAACCAGGTATAGACAATTTAACATCTAAAATTCTTAACTGCGGGTAAAATTTTGCAGCATAGGGCCAAAAAGTTTGAAAAATAGATTAAAACATATTGGTATTAGTTGAATTTTGAGTCAATTTAAATAAAACATCATTAAACTTGATTGTTATAATTTTAAAAAATTTAAAAACAAAAGTGAGTTTTAAGAAAGTAAAAAATTCGGAAATATATCAATAAATTTTAAAAATTTCAAAAAATAAATAAATAAAAATGTCTAGAAATGCAAAAATTTCGATAATTTCAGAAGTATCGAAAATTTCAAAAAGTAAAATATTTAAAAAAATTTAAAAATATACAAAATTTCCAAAAACAAAAGTATTCGTATACATAAAAAATTTTTCATGTATTTTAAGCATTTCAAAAATGTCAAATGTTTCAAAAAATATTCAAAAATGTATCAAAAAGTTCGAAAAATTCAATATGCATTTTTTTCCGAAAATTTCAAAACGTAAAAATTAATTAAAACCAGCCCTAAGTGACCAAAGATGCCCAGTAAATAAAAAATTGAATATTCTGGCTAAAAATTAGTGACAAAAATCGGAACTCTGTTGCACCCCTTGAAAATATCCATTTTCATAATTTTCAGTATTTTTTCGTGTCAAAACTCAAGGGTGCTGTATTTAAAAACAGCCCTAAGTGACCAAAACTATCCAGTAAATAAAAAAGGGTGCGACATGAAGTTAGCACCCCAAAATTTATTTTTTTTTTGTAATTTTCGAAAATTCCCAGAATTCTTTGCAAAACCTACAGAGAACTCTTAGAACTATTTATTTCTGAGATATCTATTCACCTCGAAAGTACTCTTTTTTCTCACAAAAGGGGTGCGGCATGAAGTTAGCACCCCAAAATTTGTTTTTTAAAAATTTCGCAAAAAAAATTGCAGAACTCTATCTGCACCCCCTCGAGAACTCTTCGAGACGAGTCCAGAACTCCGAAAAAATCAAAGGGTTCCGTAAATTGGGGTGCCAACTTCCGGACGGTCTATATCTCATTAATTAAAAGAGCTAGAACTAGACATTTGTCAGTGTCATTTAAATTTGGTACAGTATACCTAAAACACTCTGTATGTGCAAGATTTTTCGACTATAGCCTGTTATAGATATTTTGTGATAAATTTAATGTATGAAAAAAAAAATTAGTTATGCGGGAAAATATTAGGTTGGACACAACCCATAGTTTTTTTTTGTATTTTTATATTTTTTAATACGGCGTACGAATGTGTAAATTACTATGAAATCACAGGAAGGCAGATAGAATATAAAAGATGAAAGAAGTGCATCCTTGCTTTATGAAAGGGAACGTGAAAATTCAGGGTTAGTTTCAGATATATTTGTAACTCAAAACAAATACGTGCTATTTAATGTTACTAAATAATAGTTTAGATATTAAAACAAAATTAATATTTACCTACTCAGATGCAATAGTAATAAATAAATAATTTATATAAATCTTTTTGTTTCAGGTATGTATTTTCTATTGTTTTTAAATGCAAATAGAATATTTCATGTGGTGAGTACAATTTTAACTATTTTTGTAAAATATATATTAATTTCAATATAAACTTATTAATCACAAAAATTCTAATAAGAAAACGTAGTTAATAGTTTTGACATCAATGGATCGGGAATAAAATTTACATGTTTTTAAGGTCATACATTTGTTAATAACAATGCTACATGCAACTGATAAACAAAAAAAAAACAAATACGTAATTATGTTTTATATACTACTTCACACAATTTGTTGTTGTAACCAATTTAGTAATTAAAGTAGAAGCCTTAGATTGTAAATTTCAATCTGTTATATAAAATGTGTTTTTTTGATTCCAGTAAAAATTAGTTAAAACAAAACAAATTCTAATGTACTATTTTTTGTTTAGAAAAGAGTTTATGCAAATGATTCACTCTTTTTTTAATGTACCTAATAAATATTTTTTAGAAGCCATCAACATAATATGAGATAACAATTATATTACTTAATTAGAACGTTCATGTTATATTTGTCTACAATATGTTTACGACTGTTTTAATACATGCAACATACTAATGGGACATTCTGTCATATTCTTATAGTCTATGTAAATTGCCTTGTCCTTTGAGGAATAGTAATAATATTAATTTAAAAAAAACTTCCAAATTCACCAAATATAGCTCGAAAAGTGCGTCATTGTCGGTGTAGACCGGAAAATTGACATAACTGTTCGGTAAAGTGACATAACTGCTAGACAAAGTATTATTTTTCCGATTTCTTATGTCAAAAGTCGTATTAAAGATCACAATTGACATGGCAGTACCGTAGCTGCCGGTTTTTTGACGTTTTCATGCATTTTGTGTATCTAACCCATTTGAAAATAAAATTATTAGTGACTGCACGAAAAGTAGCAGAGGTGATAATGATCAAAAAACTAGGAAAACCTCCTCATGAAATCACTTTAAGGCAGCCATATACGCTCCGGTTTGCCTGAGAAGTTTTACCGGATGAGGTTTGTCTGCACAGTTTTTTTATGTCACCACACACGCAGTTAATTTAAAAAATGTCAGATTCGGAGAGTGATCCAATGCTACTTCTAAGATTTTTTTTACTATGTCATCTTTTGATGCATCTGGATCAATTTCTTTTAAAATTGATTTCAGTCTGACATAGACTGCGTCTCACATCCCCCTATCATGAAAAACAAATCGTAATTTTCGAGACCAAAAATTATACAGAAAGTGTATATTTTCTAGTGATGTTCATAATCGGATTATTTCAATAATCGAATTAATGACATTCGAGTGATTTCAATAATCGGATGAACATCCGAATTAAATATCACTTGAATTCTCCACAGACGTTATCACCCGATTCAAATTCCGATTCAATCCGACTCTACTGAAAGTCGATTTCTATTCTGCGTCACTCATACTTATCACTTCTATGATTATTCAGATAGGGTTCTCGAATACCAAGAATCGAAAAGTATTCGATTCTTTAAAGTTCTCGAGAACCATGCAAAGTTCTCGGTTCTCGAGAATCGGTACCGTTGCTCGGATATCGTTAAGAGTTTTCGACTGATATCTGTTCTCGTTCTTTGATTATAGCTCGGGTTAGCAATACAAAACTTTAACTTTATAATTTGAGAATTCCAAGTGTCGATAATAAGAAAATCCAAGCACCGAGCCGACCATGCTACTAAGAACTGACACTTTCTAATCAAATTAATCCGAGACACTTTTTAATCAAATTAATCCGACCGAATACTGAGTTGAATTTATTCGGTACTCGGTTCTCGGTCAAGTTTTTGATTCTTATCAGTATTCGAGAACTGAGTTATCGATTCTTTAAAGTATTCGATTCTTGTTTGATGTTTTCATCATTTTTATATTTATTTCAAACTAGACGGACCTCTATACACTCTCTATTTTCTTCTTGGTATATCTCTCTATGTACCTTTACCAGTAATAATTCTTGTTTTGTCTGAAGGCTGAATGGTCTCTTTTCTCTTGTGAAATCACCTACATCCATCCCTAATATGATTCTTATTCATTGTCTTCGAAACAATATTTGTTTATTTCTTCCTCCCCTCTTTTCCAATTAGGGCTTATTCATTTTTCAATTATCCGAGCTAAAATTAAGGTACAGTAGAAAATTCATAATATTTGTATTCTTTTCGATCTTTTATTACAATATTTTCTCATTTGATATCCTTTATTTGGTATATCTGACATGTTTTTTTAACCTCGGTGTTTTATTCTTTACAATTACAAGTTCTTCCCCATTGGCATTATACCTATAAATAGTATATTGACTGCTTGACTAATGACTAAATAATTTTGTTATATTCTGTATTTTATTTTCTTTTTTTACTATATTGTAAATATTTCCTGTTATATCTGTCAGAATTTGTATATAATTAAACAAAATACCAATCAGAAACACTTCATTATAAATATTTTCTATATTTATTATTGCGTCGCAATGTGTGCAAAACCGACCCTGTCTGATCTTTCTCATCGGCCGTACGTGGCGTTGAGCGGCAATAGCAGCAGAGTGTGCGTTGACGACAACAATCAAAGTGTTCGCGAGAACATGGAGAGTACAAGGGGTAAAAACGACAGTTGTTTGTCACTGTACGTAACGCGGGGGTGGGCGCGAGGGGGTAATGCCGTCGGAGAATCGGAAAACAGCAACTGCACCAATACACGTTTATTACTCGCTGTTTATTTTGATAGTTTTGTTTTATATATTTACATTAATCTTGTTTTTATAGAATTATAAAAAATAAGAATATTAATATCAGATTTATTTTTGTATTTAAACATTTTTTTCTCCGATCTCACTCGTAGAAAGACAACGAGTATTGTATAGTAGATTATATACCGAAGCGGGAAATGCATCATTACTATTGAGGGCAAATATAGAAGACAGAAATAATCATTTCCGCCAAGGTTTAAATATTATTTTATTCATTTAATACACAATTTTAAAAATACATAGTTATTGGTTTTATAAGTGCTCTGGCTATGTCACATTATGTCACTTCCCACCCTTGGGCTGGAATTAAAGTTCGTATTACTTCTTTCCGACCTTTAAAAAGTTTGTATTTAATTATTACATAGGGTCTTTGAAAAGTCTGGAATCGGTCCTGTAATTCAAAAACTACCAAAGATAAATTGTCCAAATTTGGGATTTAGTAATGAAATATCTTTTTTCATATTTTCTTGCGCTTAAAATTCAAAAACATACATTTGTTTTTGCTACAGGTGACCATCTTCAATTTTTTTTAAAGCAAATATGATGTTTTTTGTAGCAAACTCGACGTATCGCAATGAGATGAATTCAACAGTATACCATTTGATATTATTATTGTTATTTTATGAAATCCGTTCAAGTCCCAATAATATTGAAAATTCTGGAAGCGGCCCTGTAATTTAAAAACGTTACAGATAAATCATTCAAATTGGGGATTTAATAATTAGATGTATTTGCATTCCTTGAAGGGATTGTTCATTAAGAAAAATAAATTTATTTATCAAAGGACCTTTTCCAGACTTATGAAAATCCTTGTAAGATTGTGAATAAAGATACTTACCAAATAAAATAAATGGTTTTTGTTTGATTTCATTTATTCCATTAAAAAATATATAAAATTACTATAGAAAAATTTGGTATAGTGAATAGATTTTCTTATGGATCATGACCTCGACCTTTTATGAGTACTTTAGAGTTTGTTAGTCCCGGAAGTTCATCCAGTATGCCCTGTGTTTGTTCTTTAATTGTTTTTATAGCATACCCTTTACATGTTGGTAGGAAATACAGCATATAGGTTGTGGTCCAGTTAAATGTTTTTCGGCTCCTTTACCAGCTTATTCATTTCCTTCTAAGCCCTCATGGCCAGGTACCCTTCAAGAGTTATGTTGTTATGTTCGGCTAGGGAATTTAGGTTTTTATGACAATTTAACACTAATTATATTTCCACCCTTTTCATTACTTTAAGGGATGATTGACTATTTATTTCTAAGATTCTCGCGCAACATCACTTTTTAGCATTTGCAGTTATGGATATACAGTGGCAATTTTATGGTAGCAGGAACAATAATTTGGTTTCCTTAATATGATTATTTTTAATTTCGTAATTAACTTTTCGTTTCCTCTATATATGTCTGCATTGATCAAAATAGTACAAGAATTACGCTTTTCTGAATTCGAGATATTCAATAAGGAAAAATTGAAATTTGACAACTTCAATACCCCATAGGATTGTGCCCATGGACACGTTGTCAGAAGGTCATGTATAATAATTTCCCAAAGTTTAAAAGAATCGACTGGTGTCCATTTTCCATAAGGAGTATGCCCCATGCCCCATCCTTTAATTCTTGATAATAGATTTATATGTGATGCAGAGATTTTTTTAAATTAATAATAAAAAAGTTTCTCATTTGTTGCCAACTTTGTCAGACATACTGTATAATTGAAATATAATACAATATACGTATGTAATAGGTTGAAATCATAAAAATTCTGGCAAATTGTAGAAACATTTATTTAAGTCATTTCAATATAAAACTGATTAATAATTGATGCATGGTCAGTAATTGGGTTAAGTTAAATAGAGTAAAATAAATTATAACGAAGTTACTTAATTACCGTTAAAATATATTAATTTAAATCGTACACGGCACTGGATTCAAATTAAATTAAAATTATGGAAATATTCGAATATAGGAGCAGTCGTACCAGTTAAACCTCCACTCGAAAGATGGAAACACTCGCGTCCGAGTTTCTTAGACGCCAAAATCCCTATCGTATAGGACGATTCAATCCGTTGTCATTGGTTGCAGTGGCAGTTTGAGGTGGAGGTCGAGCCGAAAACCAGATCTAGCAACATAAAAATTAATTATTTGTCGAATCTTATTTTTGTTTTTACTTTAACATTTAGTAGCAAATACCCAAGTAATGACCCCTGGATTATTTTTCTTCACTGACTCTGCCCTGTACAAGTGGCTTTCACTTAAACAAATTGAATATCAGTAGTTTGTTTTCTATTTTTCATATATTATTTTTAATAAAATTTATAAAAACAAAACAAAATTCTTAAATAACCAAACTTGTTGGATAAAAATTAACAAATAAATAATATAATTTATGAAAAATTTTACAAAAAAAATGAGTTTTTTTTAAGTGCAGTTAACTTGTTCCCTGAGAACGTCGACAAGAGGGGGTTCCCTCCTCTTACGTCTCCCGCACCACCAACCACCCGAGGGTTGTTGGTTGTTTTTATATTTTGCATACACCACCCGCCTATTGATCCATCCCGTTCATATATTTTCATACGTGTAATACATTTATATTTTTGCTTTGAATCACTGCCACGACTTCACTCTCATGAAAAATTGTTTCTGGGTGATATTTCGTTTCTTTGTTTTTTTTTTTAGAAATTTATTTAAAAAAATCACTGCAACGGCACCTGTTTTGTATTAGGCCTGGATACCTTGAAATTTTTAAAACACTATTTACTGATGTTTTCATTAAATCCCAATTTATCAGGAAAAAATAAATAAAACCGTAGGTTATAAATTAGAGGATCGGAAAATGAAGTCGATAGAAAAAGCAATATATTTTAAGAGTGAACCTTTACCAAGTACGTCACGTACATCAATTTTCGAGCTAGAGCATCATACAGGGCCCGCGATCGGTGTTAAATTTGGTACAAGTGTATGGCGCATGTACGCACAGTAAATCATTTTTCAGAATGATGAAAGGAATTATAAAATACCCTTTCCATAACAATCGAAGCAATAAATCATGGGGAAAATGGGACGGCACATTTTAAAAGGTCTTTATATTTTTTCGTGTTTGCGAGCATTTCGTTGCGCCGTGAAATAAAAACGTACACTGCATACTTTTTGTATCGATTTTATATTATTAAAAAAGGAATAAAACATTTAAAAATCGCGCATCCAATACAGAACACATTCGGCGAAACAAATTTACGGCGCATTATTTCCTCGCTCTGGTTTTGCTCTTTTTAAAATTAGCTCAAACTGTGTGTATAGAAATGAAATTTAATAATAAATTAAACTCATGTGTCACGGTCTATATGAAATTTTATCTCGCTAAGAAATTATTGCTTGTATTTCCAGAGTCGAGGAAAAAAAGACCGACACTAGTTACAAATGTAAGCAAAAATTAAACTCCACTTCGAATTTTTCATTTATTCAAATTTAATCATGAAAGTTGAAAAATACTAATATTTTGTAAACATAGTTTGAAACTTTTCCAAAAATAATTTTAAGTTACAAGAACGAAAAAGATTTCACTCTGATAAGATTTTCTTAAACCAATCAAATACATTAAAGCAACAACACCATTCTTATCTGAAGAAGTTTAAAATATTTGAATAGAAAATTCCCTTTCATTCAAACAATAAAAGTATTTAATTTAAACAAATTCATTAACTAAACATAACAACATAAATTTGTTATGGTTTCAGTCAAGTATATTTATAATCAAATTTTATTATTTCAATATCCCACGTTATAGGTTCACCCTCTATAAAATTTAACAAAATCATCATAAAAAAAATCCGGTTTCTCCTCTGTTCTTCCAGTTTTATCTGTCTTCTACACTCCTGTTTTTTTTCTCTTGATGCATTCGGAATTTTTCCTGGCTACTTTCTTACTTTCTGTATTTATTTTTCCATGATCTTTTGTTTCTAAACAATTCTTATTTTCATTCAATTATTTATTTTTTAAATCCTTTAACAGAAATCATTCCTTTTTTACAATAATTTATTAATCCCTATCTCACTTGACAGACATCTCTTTCCAAAAATTACCGGATTTTTATTCAACTAGAGAATTGCCCATAACAAAAACTTGACATTATTTACACCAAATTTCCATTTCAAAAAAATGTATTTAATGTCTCTACTACCATGTTGGTGGTTGAGTGAAATATGGATTTTAGAAAAATTACAATTAGCTCCTCATTAAAATATTTAAAAAAAATTGTTTGCATTAATTAACATATTTCCTGAACATTTTTATCATATATATCGATACTTTTATCGAATTGTTATCTAGCTACATTTTTATATTTATAAGTGCGGGTATTTATGAATACAAAAATGGTAAAGGTGGCGTAGAGCTTTGATATTATAATAGAAAACAAAAATTATCTCTTCAAATAATGTGTCACCAATCCCTTTGAGCTTGGCTTGATTTCCCGAGAATCAATCGGGTCGAAGTATACGATTCTGTTTGTTGCGTGTGCTAAGACCGTACGCGACTCGCTCCATCTTTCGGTGCGGATGTTTATTTGTATAACTAATCGCGTTTGATTGGTCATTGAAAGATCGCCGTATTTTTTATATTTTTAGCAGCAAAAATTTATTGACAGAGTCCTAGGAGGAAAATAATTGTTAAAATGTGATTAATTAAATGAAGACGGAATTATTATTATCAGAGGCTTAAGTACATTTATTCTAATAATAAATAAAAAAAAACGGGGATTGGGAAAATTGTTAATTTAGTAACTTCGTTACAAGATTTGTTTAAAAGAAGTAAATTATTTTTTAAATGAAACATGTCTTTCGTTAAATAGAACAAACTGTTGTGTAAATAAAACAAAAATGGAACAATTAGTTTTTTACTTAAAACAAATAGTTGTTTAATTGGAACAAATTGTTGTTTGATTGGAACAAACAGTTGTTTATTTGAAACAAATTGATCTTTAATTAAAATAAATATTTTTTTAAATCTATCAAGCATTTCTTTAAATTAAATAAATCGCTGTTTAAATATTTGATCAACATTCTTGAACTTTGAAAGAAATTTTACACTTGTTTTATACACTATAAAAAGTAATGGACAGTTTTCGTCAATTTTACCAGTTTTGGTAGATTTTTAGAGTTGACGAAGAAAAAAACCGTCCGTCCGTCTGTTAGCCTGATTCAACTCGCGAACGGGGAGACAGAGAGATAAACGGGCATCGACAATCGATTGAGCATCATTAAAAACCCCAAAAATGATATTAATTTTTGACCTATTTTTACTTTCCCGCTACTTATACCTTATATACTATAGTATATAAGGTACATACCTATATAGAAATTTATTTTTGTAACTTTAAATTTTGGAAAACTCGAAATTATTTCAGAAATATTGCCGTTTTTCACTTGTTATTATGTTTGTCCAGTGTTTTGGTTAAAACAAAAAAGAAGTGGGTTTACTAATGCAGCTAGAATCATATAAAAATGTTTTTAATTGATTTAAAAAATGATATTCTGGTACTTCTCATTAAAAATTCTGCATAGTTGTACAATACAAACATCAAAATTGTTCAGTCATATAAGAGAGTTGTCTAAAATTGTGAATTTTGTACAAAATTAAAATTGCTTCATTTTTACAGTATACAAAATTTTTCTCTTAGTTCGAATTTTTTAAACATAAATAATATTCAAACTTTCAATATAATCTCTTTATTACAACGTCGTAAAAAGCACAATAAATAAAAAAGTTATACGCAATAAAAATATCAGAAACTTAAAAAAAATTCAGAAGACGTGGGAGTGAATATCTGAAACGGTTTTATTCTTGTACAAAACAAGGCCATTTCTTATGATTATGTTAGACATTAGTTTTTATTTTTGCGTAATTCGCAGAAAAGTGTTATGGTTATTGCCGTTCGCTTCCAAGCCCTACGAAGCGTGTACAACCAAAAACAATTTATTTAATAATATTTATACTAAATGATATTAAAACGATCGAACGTAATGCCATAAATGTGCAAATGTACATAGAAATGAGCGAAACGCATGAATAAAACATACGACAATTGAAAATATTAAGAGTAGGAGTTCATTTTTCATATCTGCTATTTCCTTAATTCAGCCTTTTATGTTAATGACGAAGACTTCGAACAAACCCAAGTGTCTTGTAAATTAAGAAAGCTACATACGTACGTTTCATTTTAATAAAATGCCTCCGTCTCTGTCGACCACGGATGCGGAATACTCATTAATATTAATCATTCTTTCGTTTGTCCTCTTTACAAAATGGGATGGCTGCAAACACTATCTGATTTCTTATAAATTGCCTTTTTGTTAGAAATGTCTTGAATACGTATAGACCAATGACGTAAATTTCTTAAAAATCATTAAAATAGTATAAGTTGTCAAAGCAAAGTTAACATATACAGATTTTACTACAAATAAAAGGAAACTCTAACTTTTAACATTTTCTCTCTTTTTAACGCATTTCAGTTTACATTCTTTTATTTGTTCTGAACTAACTTCCAGAAATAATATTTTTTTGTAAAATATATCCAGAATTTTCTTACATTTAATGAGATGTACTTTACAATTGTTTTAGAATTATAAATATCATTTAATATCTATTTTTCTTGAGACTGAAACGAATAATTACCTAATAACCTAATTTTATTAAAGAAATAAATAACAGAACCCGACCAGGTACTAGAGTTCATGTATTTTCCATATAGTTGTATTAATATTTGTCCATAATTTTTGAGGATTTCCCCTGATCTCCCTAAGATTAGATCATCAGATCCTGACTTGGTGAAAATGGGACCACCTCAGGAGTTACTTCTTCAAATAAAAAAGATATTTTTAATTTATGTCCCAATTGACGAAAATATCGGTGAATATACATAAAAAATACATTTTTTGAAGCCGGTTAAAAAAAAATTGCATTCTGGCAACGTCGTAGAGTTATTTTGACGTATGACTTCTATGTCTCTACTGTTGTCATTAATCCCTTAGTTCGAGCTCTCTAAACAGGCGAAACTGTGCACAAAAACATTTTTAATTATTTTTTTATTTTGTGCCAAAACAAGGTTTTACATAAAAAAAATTGATCTTTCTACAAAATGTGCGTATTAAGGGATTAAAGCCATGGGCCCATAATTTGATGGAACAATTGCAACGATTTACGTTTTACGACAAATGGCCAAATAGAAGCCATTTTATGTCTGTCCTTCATGGATTCATTGACCACTTCGAGGCCAAGTCAAGTAATTTTAGCGATAGTAAAAAATAATGGAAAATAGGGAAAAATAGGAACAAATAGGGCAAAATTGTGAAAAATTGAGCAAAATTGGGAAATTTGGGAAAAATAGTGAAAAATGGGAAGAAACGGAAAAATTTGAACAAACTAGAGTAAAATTGAAAAAAACAGAGGAAAATAGGAAAAACTTGGAATGAATAGGGAAAAATTGGGAAAACTAATCAAAAATAAGAAAAGAATATCGAAAAATAAGGCAAAAATAAGAAAAACTAAGAAAAAAATATGGGAAAATAGGGCAATATTGGGGAAAATAAGTAAAAATTGAATATATTAAACTAGTAAAAGAAATAATCTCTGCGATTTTTCAAGACTGCGGCCCGTTTCCGTCAGGGGAAGAAAGCCCGATTCGAAAAAATCGGAATTTTTCCAATATTTTACTTTTCAAATTTTTCAATTTTTTTTCGAGATATCTCGAATAGAAGTTTTACTTAGTAGGTGGGACCGGGATCCGCGGACCCGAAATTGCTCATTTTCTTTTGAATTAAAGCCGATAGCCAAAAGAATTTTCCGAATCGGCCGTACCGTTCTCAAGTTATCATGCGCACAGACATCCACACAGACACACTTTTTTTTTGCCGAAAATCAATTTTTTTCACGTTTCATGACATTTTAAGTCATTTGCAGCAAAAAAAAATTTTGAGATTTTTTCACGATTTCAATAGTACGAGTTTGGTCTACTTCACCAAAGGTGATGTATGGGCGGCCGTTGTAATAATAGAAAATAATAGGGATAAATATAGAAAAATAGGAAACAATAATGAAAAACACAATATGAAGAAATAAAAAAATACCCAAAGTACAAATAGGATAAAATAATGGAAAACAGGAAAAAATAGAAAGAAATAGGAAAAATGGCAAAATGTGGGACATATTACCTAAATTCTGGGGTCACTTTACCTAAATACCGTTTGTTTTTGACAATTGACAACTAACGGAATTCGGAAATTGAAATGACATTTGTATTTTTTTGGAGGGAAGTGAAGCGTGATCAATCAAGTTATTTTTTAAGGTTAAGTTTATTTTTTGTATATTTTGTGTAATGGAAGACCAGAAAAAGTTAAAAACTTTTAATTAACCACAACAAAAAGTGTGATTTAAAAAGAAATTGAAATGTTTCTTTTTTAATAAATAGAAATGTTTTTTTTACGAAGAAAAATATCTATAGCTATATCTATATATTTTATATTTGGATGAATAACAGTTTTAAAAATTTTGGCCATCGTTGTTAGATTAACTATTTTTAAATAAATAATAACTCAAAAAAATTTGTATTTTCAATTATGTTTATATTATTTATACAGTTGATGAAGTGCCAAATTTAGTGACTTAACTCCTGAAGTTATTAAAAAAAATATAATCAACATACTTTGTACTAGCAAAGTTGAGTGGGATTATTTCCTCTTCAAAGTCATATTTTTATAAATTTGATAAGTTACAGAATATTGTTCTTAAAACTTGAGTTGATAATTGGGAAATATTTCTTGTAGATAATCTTTTTAATAACAGTCTTTTAATTGGGTAGAAGACTAATAGAATAGCAGATCTTCAAATTATTTTGGGAAATAGGAAAATTTTAGCTTTTTTATGTAGTTCTATTAGTATTTTTCCAGTAATTAGATCTAAGCCTTTTTTACTGAGGGGTAATAAAATGTCTTATTTTTTATTTATATAATCATTTGACTGAATTGCAAACTGTTGTATACTTTGTATTGTTTTTTTTTTTTTGTAAATTCTATAGTTCTAAATATAATTGTAAAATCTTTTAACGATCATACAAAGTAAACAATCGAACAACTAGTTTCATTTCATTATGTCGTCGTGCGTCGTTCGAATGAATTCTCCGTACACTGGTATAATATTATCCAGTGAATAGAAGTATGATTATATAAATTTAATTAGATGTATTGAATCTAGCGGGATAGGCGAGGCGGACGAAAATGACTTGACCGCATTGACTTGGTATCACGTGACACGAAAATGGCGTATCAGGAATATACTGGTCCCATGTTAATGACTTGGGATTTCAATTAAAACTAATTACTACTACCCGGCAAACCAATCAATTGATTAATCATAGAATTAATCAACTAATTAACAAAGCTACGTAACTAATGCATTCGTACTGTCATGTTATTCAAGTAATTAGACCTTTTCGTCGGTATATATGACCGACCGGTTGTTTGTTTTTATAGAAATAGCACGAACCTCTGGAATTTATTGATGAAAATTTTATTTATTAACGAAAAGAAATCGTATTTAATCTGGTTTTGCGTTTTAACCGAAATTTATTGTGATAAATATTCCGATTGACCACGTGACTTTCTTGGTTGCTGGTTAGAAAATTACCCATAGAAAATGTGCTTGTATTCTAATAAATTGGGTATTCAAATTATTTTTTTATTATTTTCCGATTAGTGTGTAATAATCCTACTCTCTAGTCCACTTTTTTTTTCTCAGAACAGAGTTGAGCATCACAAAACATAGTTATTCGTTTTTGAACGAGATCTCGCCTAATATAAAACTTAAAATATGCTGATTTTTTCATGATATTTAAAAAATTAATAAGAGCGCGTCTGTGCTACTTATTTCAAATTTATTTGGAGAAAAAAGTTGATACTGGAATCACTAGTACTAAAAATAATTTAAAAAAAATGCCAAGTCTTCAGAGTTAAATACAGAATGGATTGGTGAAAACCGCAGCTTCCTATTTGTAATATTAACCAAGCGCCCGTGAGAGAGTATTTAAATTGCTAGAACTAATCTGCGTTTATTTTGAATTTATTTTCTTTTTTCATTAAACCGATTTTGTTAAAATTTTGCTATAAATTTTGTGTCGTATGTTTATCTATGCAAAGCTATATATAAAAACTAGGAAAAATGTTATTTATGCGATTTTAGATACTTAATTGCAGTGGTGGATCAAACTTTCAGACGAACCATTCGTTCAAATTTATATGGAGATCCATCAAATTCGTGCCATGATACATTAATTCCATATTTTTTGCTGAATCACTTTATAAATGAAAAATTGTTTTGGGATGACGTTTACATTTTTGCTTATATTTATAACTACTAGGGTGTTTTTAGAATTGTATAAAAGCTAACAATAATTTTTAATGTCTATTGAGACAATTTGAGTTTTTATACGTTTTTTAAGGGTTATATCCCAAGGGGTTAATTGGTTAAAATCCCAAGACCGGTGATCAAGGGATTTCATCTAAAAGTTTTCAGGTTTTATTGCTTTTGTGACTTGTTATTTTTTTAATGAAATTATTTAATCAGGATTTATTTGGAAGATATTTTCTTCAATAAATATTTTAGTCTATAGTGTGACTTTATCAAAATTATAGTAAATATCACTTTTTGATAAAACTGAAAATCGAGAAAACATATTTTTACTTTTTTGACTGTATTCCATGAGTAGATTATTTTTTGCTAATCTAGAGATCTAGCACTTTGTACAATTTATGTTTCCAACCCAGAACATTGTTATTTTTCTAGCTTTTAGCGGAATAGCATTTGCAGCGCCCTCTAAAATTTAATAATAATAAAATTCATCTGTAAATCATATAATATATTCATTTCTTCATTAATGTAATCAATTTATAATTGAAAAATACTGTATAATTTATAAAATTTGGTTGAGTAAATTAAATTCGATTCTTCGTATATATATATATTAAAACCAACTTATTGCAAACTTAATTTAGAATAAAAAAAATAGTAATATAACAAAAAACAATGATAAAAAAGTTAAAGTTTTAGTGAATTTCACTAGGTCTTGCTGAAATTGTAATTTTGTTTTCAGTCATCCACCCAACTGTAATTTACTACAGTCAGTAATTCCGTCGCAGGCGAAAAATCTACGATTTTTAAGGATTTTTAAGAATTTTTTAAGGATTTTTAACGATTTTAAGGATTTTAAAGAATTTTTAGAATTTCTAAGGATTTTTAAGGATTTTCAAGGATTTTTAAGAATTAAGGATTATATTAGATCTTTAAGAATTGCTTAAGATTTTTAAGTAATTTTAACTCTTTTTTTTAAGTATATTTAAGGGTTTTTTTAGGGATTTTTAAGGATTTTTTAAGATTTTTTTAAGGATAAGAATTTTTAACGATTTTACGGATTCTAATGAATTTTTAAGGATTTTCAAGGGCTTTAAGGATTTTCAGGGATTTTTAGAGATTTTTATAATTATTATAATTATAAACTATTTTAACGGATTTTAATATTTTTTAAGTATTATATTAGGATCTTTAAGTATTGCTTAAGTTTTTTAAGAAATTTTAAGTTTTTTCAAGTATTTTTAAGGGTTTTTAGATCTTTTTAGTTATTTTTAAGGATTTTAAAAGGTCTTTTTAAGGATATTTAAGAACGTTTAAGAATTTTTAAGGATTTTTAAGAATTGTAAACTATTTTTACGGATTTTAATGTCATTTAAGGATTATATTAGGATCTTTGAGAATTAAGATTTTTAAGTAATTTTAAGTCTCTTTTTAAGTATTTTGAGGGTTTTTAGGGCTTTTTAGGGTTTTTCAAAGATTTTTTTAAAAATTTTTGTAAGGATTTTTAACTATTTTAAGATTTTTTTAAAATTTTTAAGTTATTTTTAAGAATTTTTATGCATTTTTAAGGATGTATAACGATTTCTTATTTACTAAGAGCAGATTAAGTATAATTTATAATCAATCCAGAAAGAAAGAGTTGATTAAACTAAGATACCTAATTGAGATAATTATTATTTGTTATTTTTGGTGCAGTTATATGTTATTGTTGGTGTCGTTACATATTTCTTTTTTCTTCTTTATTGTACTATATTTATCTCCAATGTACTATAATAATGTAAGTGCTTGTACTATATAACACAAAGGTTGGCGCTCTTTATCCTTTATCCTTTTCGCACGCAAACAAACCAACAAAACCTAAAATTTTGTATTCCATTGGAAATGAACTAGTTTAAATTTTTCATGAATCTTCTTTAAGTGTCAATGAAACACTGGTGCAAACCTAGTTTTACCAATGGAAATTTTCTATCATTTCATTTACAGTTTGTTTGGTTTTCATGTGTTAAAAAAAGGATTATCGTTGATTGCTTCATTTTAGTATTGAATAATTAAAGAACTAAATATATTCTTTGAACCAACAAAATTTGTTATTGTTTCAAAACAATATACCTACGTATAATTATTTCAAAAAAACGATTTGTTTTATTAAAACAAATAAAACTGACATTGTTGAATTAAACAAAATTTGTATCCTTTAAACACATTTCTTTGTATTTAGTTGGTTCAAAACAACATTTCTTAGAGCGGTTCATTTTCAATGTTGTCAATTTTTAGATCGATACATTTTCCCACCCAATTTGAACTTCACTGTACAACTTTTATTTATTTAACATTATTAAAGTCCTAGTTACGCCACTGTGTACAAAAACCTGCAATATAAATCCCGTTTTTATCATTATGAATATGTGTTAGATCGGTCATTTGTAATTTTTGTAAGTCGATGATACTGGTACTACAATATTGACACCAATAACTTTTTCTTTGTCCGTTATTCCGGTGGTCATCGTCGTTACACAACATAATCCAATGTGGCATGTTTGGGGATCTGTTTGTAATGCATATGTATTCGCATTCGGCGTATACAATTATTGCAACGATGCGATGTCATATACACATGCACCGGGGACTGGGACTGCATATCCGTATATATGTGTTTTGTAGATGGGCACGAGGATGGTCATCGGAAGAGAGAGGAGTGAGAGAGAAAAGCTCTTGGGTGTAGTGCCCCAAGCAGAGTCGTGAATCTACAGACGATGCGGCGCCCCCACCGTTCGACATGGGTCTCCATGGGCCATATCTCCGTATTTGCATACCGTATTCAATACCTATTGATCACGAGCATTTACTCTCATGATGCTGTGAATTATGGTCGGTCGCTATCTATTTGTTTAGCTGATTAGTTAGTAACATTATTAGATCACTGCGATACCTGCTAATCAATTAATTATTTATGTATGATCCGCCATTGCTAATCCGCTACTCTCTACGTCCCACCCTGCACGGTGCGGTGCGGTGCGGTGGTTCGGTTCGTTAATTTCAAGATATTGACTATTGCATTGTGATTAGTTCGGATTTACTCTAGTCTGGTTTTGTCAACTTTATGGCCTGTGCGTCGGAGGGAGATGGCAAGCACAAACCGTCCAACGTGCATCGTTGTTGCTCCTGATTGGGTTATTTGGTTTGGAACAATGCAAATCAGATGTCGATGAAAGTTTCATGATAGAGGCACGGTTCAAAACCACTATAATTTCGTTTACTATATTTAATGTGAATTTACACCTATTGTGTTCGTTCCATTATTATTCTCTACGGGAAATTCACTTCAATTACAAATAATCAAAATCTAAAATAAATTGTATAATTAGCAACTTTGAAAATTTAATCCTAAAAACTTGGTGTCCATTTTAAAGTCGTCAGTAAATGTATAGTTTACATTTGAAAAATATACAGGTTGTAAATTTATAAATTAAATACAACCTGTATAATTGGACAATTAGCCCTTGTGGATGTGGTGCCCTAGACTTATACCAGAATATTAATGTCTTGTGTGGTAGCTATTCCGATAGTGTCTCAGATATAATTATGCATTTTAGTAAGTTTTTTTTTTTATTTGTAAAAAAAATTTATAGTTTGGAATAATACTTGGACAAACTATTTTTTGAAAATCGTATTGCGTTTTGTGATTGATCCGTCGTTTCTTTTTTTTTCGGGCGCGTTCTGTCTGGAAATGAATCGATGTAAATATTTCAGTTTAATAGCGGCAGCGTAATAAGTTTCAGGCGAAGCAATTCCATACAGAAAATATGGAAATACAAAAATAAAATTGGATTTTATAACAAAAACGAACATATTTTTAAATGTCATTCCGATGCTCTCCGACAAAAACTTTTTATCTCTTTTTGTTTTGTATATAAATTGTTATGAACCGCTTGGGAAATAATATTGGAGAGCGACAATATGAGAAACGAATTTGTTTTAGAATATTTAAGGCCGGGAACGTTATATTCATTGCGCAATTAAGCATTTAGCACTGTAGAGGGCCTCTGACGTTTCTGAAATATTTTAGCACGCTTTACACAATTATCACAAGTTTGTCATTTCTAGTTCATGTGGAAAAATATAACAAAATTCTTGAAAAATATAATTTTTAAAAAGGAGTGGGTTACTGGTCAAATTAAAACGAATAATAAAATAAACAAAGTGTGAAAAATGATAAAAAAAGTCCGGGAAAAAAGTTGGAAAAAATAAAAGGGAAAAAAGTGGGACAAAAACAATAATTTTAAAGAAAAAGGGGGACAAAGATATACGGCATAAAAACAATTGTTGGAAAAAAAGTGAGGGCAAAGTAAATGTGCCAAAAGTTTAAAAAAAATGGTGGAAAAAAAGTAGTTGTAAAAAAATGGGGGAAATAAATAGATCAAAAATCACAAGTTTGAAAAAATAGGAAAAAAAATAAAAATATAACAAAAATGGGAAAAAGAAGGTGGTGGAAAAAATAAAAGGAAAAATGAAATTTGGTAAAAAATGAGGTGTGAAAAAAAGACGAAAAAATAATAATTGTCAAAATGAGGGAAAATTGGTTCAAAAAATAAATGGGAAAAACAAAAATGTGGGGTAAAGGGGAAGAAGTGGGACAAAGAAAAAATGGATAAAGTTGTAAAAAAAAATTAAAAGAAAATGGGTCATTAAAAAAAAGTAAACAAAATTGAGACATTTAACAATAGTTGTACAAAAGGGAAAAAATTGGTAGAAAAAATAATAGTTGTAAAAAATGGGGAAAATAAATTGAGCAAAAATCACAAGTTTGAAAAAATAGGAAACAAATGAAAATTAAATATAACAATAATTGGAAAAAAGGGGAAAAAGAAGGTGGTGGAAAAGATAAAAGAGAAGATAAAATTTGGTAAAAAATGAGGTGTGAAAAAGACAAAAAAATAATAGTTGTAAAAAAATGGGGGAAATTGATGCAAAAAACAAATGGGGGAAATAAAAATGTGGGGAAAAGGCGGACAAAAATACTGCTTTTAAAGAAAAAGGGGAGATAAAAATATAAAAATATGGGACATAAATAGTTATAAAAAAAATGGAGGAAAATAAAATGCGTCATCAAACACAAATTTGAAAAAAAAGGAGAAAAAAAATTGAGTCTTAAAACAATAGGGAATGGAAGAGGTGGAAAAAATAATAGTTCTAAGAAAAACGTAGGGAAAAATGAGACAAAAATCACAAGTTTGAAAATAGTAGAAAAACCAATAGTGGTGAAAAAAAGTTGGCAGAAAACACAAGTTCCAAAAAAAAAACAGGAAATAAAAAATGGGGCAAAAATAATATGGTTTAAAAAATCCGGGTGGAAATAAGTGGTGCAAAAACAAATAAATAAAAATTTAGGGGAAAAAACCGGTGGAAAAGAAATGGGACATAAAACTCAAGTTTGAAAAAAATAAGGTATAAAACAAAAGTTGTAAAAAAAGGAAGATGGAAGTGATGGAAAAAAATAATAGTTGTAAGAAAAACGTGGGAGAAAATGGGGCAAAAATCACAATTTTGAAAAAAGTAGAAAAAATATAGGGCATAAAACAATAGTTGCAGAAAAAGGTAGAAAAAAAGTAATGAAAAAAATTGGCAGAAAACACAACTTTCACAAAAACAGGAAATCAAAAACGGGACAAAAATAATAGTTAAAAAAAACTGAGTAAAAATAAGTGGTGCAAAAACAAAAGAGAAAAAAATTGAGGGGAAAACAAGTGGGACAAAAATATGGGGCATAAAACACAATTTTGAAAAAAAAAGGATTAAAAAAATTGAGGCATAAAACAATAGTTGTAAAAAAAATGGGGATGGAAGTGGTGGAAAAATAATAGTTGTAAGAAAAACTTGGGGGAAAATGGGACAAAAATTACAAGTTTTAAACAAGTAGAAACAAAAATAGGGCATTAAATAACAGTTGCAAAAAAGAAACAAAGTGGTGAAAAAAGTAAAAGAGAGAAAATATATTTGCAAAAAACACAGAAAACAAAAATGTGGCAAAAAAATAGGTGTTAAAAAACGGAGAGGAAATAAGTGGTGCAAAAACAAATGGGGAAAATAAATAAATAATTAGTTAAAATAATTAATAATAAAGTCGCTTCGCTCGGTTTCCCTCATTCTTTACCCTAAAAAATATAATTCATCTTTGGTAACTAGTAGAAGAACCACGCTTCGCTTGGAAGAATGTGGGCAAAAAAGAATCGTGAGAAAAAATGAGGCAAAAAATAATAGTTGTTCAAAGAAAAAATGAGGGGAAAGTGGTGCAAAAGAGAAATGAAAAATTTTTTTTTTGAAAAACAAAAATGAGTATGAAAAAAGGGGGTTGAAAATAATTACGAAGAGAAGAATCCCACATCGCTCGTTTTCCCGCACTCCATCCTAAAAAAATTCAAAATTAGTTAACATAATAACCTCCCACTCCTCTCCATCCTAAAAAAAATAAAGAATTCATAATTGGTAACTAGTACTAGAAACAGTACATGGCACTGATAAAACAAGCCCCCCCCCCCAATCCACTTTCAGTTCATAAAAAAGGCAGAGCTTTTTCAGTGTATCCACATTAATTAAAGTTAAAGATTGGTAAGGTTAAAAAGAAGAATATTGAAATCACTACAGACAAGTAACGTACTTAGTAATTTAAGTAAAATTTAAAATTTTCATTAATTTAAAATTTTGTTATACTGATAATTGATTCCTAGGATACTTATTAAATTGAAATAATGCCATATAATACAACCCTAATAAAATCTCCAAATTTTATTTATTACAGATTTACTAAAAATCTGCAGCCATATTTTATGATCCGGAAGGATTTCCCAGATGTTTAGAGTAAAAAGTAAAAACATCAATAAATTGTATTTGTAAAATTCAATCTGATTTTATTATTTTCATATTTGACTTTGGCCGAACCTTATTTTTCGGTGCCGCTATTAAACTGAAATATTTACATCGATTCATTTCCCAGACAGAAAAGGGCGAAAAAAAAACCAGCGACGGATCAATCAGGAAACGCAATACGTTTCGAAAAAGCAGTGCGTGTAAATAATTCTCGTATTTTCATAAATATTTTAGGATTTATCGCGATTTTTTTGTGGCTCCGTTCGTCACAAAACGCTGGCCCCAAAAAAGTATCCTCTCTGCAAAACGCACATACACACCAGATTGAATTAACTCCGGTTCCATCTCTCACGCACCTACTCTCTAAAAATTTAGCCGTCGGAGCCAGTACGTTCAAATATTGATGGACACGTTAAATTATTCAATTTGATGACCTAACCTTTCAGGGTTATTTTATATACTTGCAAAAAAACAAAACATAAAAAATATTAGCAAAGTACAACGAAAGTTTCGAAAAAATTATTTAAATAATGTAGAATCTAACCAGTCTTTTAAATACACTAAACGCTAATTTTAAGAAAATTCTTGTACATCGCTTAAAATTAAAATTTTCTTTTGAAGCAAAAAGCAAAGCAAATTATAAGTATTCAAACATACATACTTATTTTAAACGCTTTAGATCATATTTACCCAGTGAAGTTGTTTCTGATCATGAATATGATTATATTGAGTTAAAAAGAATATAATCGTATATATCTCAACTTAAAATTGAATTAAGTGAAAAAAATCAAAGTTGAACTTGATAAATTTCACTGAAAAATTATCCAGAATGTACATATCTATATGTGTTCTTAAAATCACAATAATAAAAATTTTAGCAACCACGTTTTTATAAACTGCAAATATTTATTTTCAAGTCTTAGCTTGCATAGCCACGTCACTCCTCGAAAGATCCAAAATTCGTTAGTGATACGCCATCTTCATTCTACATCTTTTCGTTCTGTCGCTCTCATACGAGACGAAAAATATTATTTCTCAATTTACACAATAATAAGCCGATCGACTTTCAAATGTACTTGAGAGTAATCTTTCCACATATTTTTAGCCAATCAGAAATATGTAATCTCGTCAGAATACTTGTTGGTGGTCTGGCTAAGCAACGACCGCGCCAATCTATGGCATTGTTTTATGAACTCTTTATCAGAGCAGTCGCAAAGTTTTATTATTTCTCAATTCACACAATAAAAAGTCGATTGACTTTTAACTGTACTTGAGAGAAATCTTTCCACATATTTTTAGCCAATCAGAAATATGCTAACTCGGCAGAATACTTGTTGTTAAGTCTGACTAAACAACGACCGCGTCAACATATGGCACTGTTTTATGAACTCTCTGTCAGAGCAGTTGAAAAGTTTTTAAACTAGCCAAGCTAAGGCTATGCTTTTTTAGCAAAATTGTTTTTATGTTTAAAGTGTGGTTCAAAATAATGTACGTTTTTATAATTCCATTATTATAACTATAAATGGGTGAGAAAATAACTCTTACATTTCGCTTTGTGTTTATGTCAGTGTGAGGGTGTGACACATAGTTTCATATCAAGAATAATTAAAATCCAATGCCTTATTTGTTGGTTCTTCGATACTTAGCCGATATTAACACGTCGACAAACATTTATGAATTTGTAATGATATTTGTTCATCAACATTAACGTTGTTAGATTTACCTGCAACTGCTGAACCAAATAATTGTTTTTTGTAACAAAGTTGGAAAAACTTATAGTTTGAAATTTAGTACTTTTTGATGTGTTATTACAGATTTAGATACTGAACAGGAAATTTTAAATTTTATTAAAAACCTGTGGGAAATTTTAGGTTGGGGTGACAGTAACTCAGGCAACCATAATTATGTCAGGCAACTCGATTCCATTGGGTTCATCACTAAATCTGCTTGGTATCAATTTTGGGGAAATATTTCATGATATAATCACGTTTTGCTTCCAAAAAACTGTTTCGCAACATGCATTATAATACTCAAATTCAACCATCACTGGAACACTACTCTCATACGTGGGGCTCTGCTCTTAATAATAAGAAGTGATTAGAAATATTGAATGTTTGGAACATCGAAGAAAGATGAGTGATCTGACTCTTTTTTACGGCTACTTTCATGGAAGGAGTTCGGACAACATTACTCGGCAGGGTAGATAATTTTTGAGACCAAAAAAATCTAGAGCAGCATGACACTCATTGGAAAAGAAAGAAAAAAATAACAGAAATAACAAAAAAAATATTTTACGGACGATTTGTAGGGAATTTACACTTTTTTCACATAACCTCAAAATATCGAAATAACCGATTTTTTGGTTTTTAATTTTTATCTCCCATAAAAAAAATGTATTGTCATGAAATTTGGTAGATACTTACCTTCTTATGTCGCGCAGTATTTTTTTCGAATCTAAATATCTATTTTTACTCTTCATTTTGATTTTAAACCTGCAAAGTAACCTCATTTTCGAAAATACCCACGTCAGAAAAGCTGCTTTTTAAAAAAATTCGGCGCGCTTTTTGTTCGTTGAAACCTCTACTTTCTGATGGTGTGAAAAAATATATATTACTATAGAAAATTTTCTCAGAGCATAAATAAACTTAAGAAATTGAAATTTTGATGAAACATAGTTTGCACAAAACATGCGAAAATTGTTAGTTTTCTAAATATTAAAGATGGGACTGCTGCAATTATTTTTTTGATAAATAGGTTGATTTACTAAATTCTAATTACATTTATGGAATAGAAAATTATGAAGTTATAAATTATGATATTTATCACACTATCTGGAATTCTAATCAATTTTCCATTAGTTTTTGCCTCTTTGATGGCATTTTTTGATCGTTAGCTTCGAGAAATATTTCCGCTTCTAGTAGAAGGCAAGAAGGTAAGCTTCCACCAAATTTCTTGAATTTTTTTTTTTATGGGATTTAAAAATTAAAAACCAAAAAATCTGTTATTTTGATGTTATATGAAAAAAGTGTAAATACAAAAGTTGCAGATCTTTTTATTGACTACAACTTTGCTATTTAACTTTTTTCGATAGGAGTTATGATTTTGATGGAAATCGTGATAAACCGTTTTCCACCCCTAAAAGTTCACCCCCTTCCTCAAATCGGCCGTAAAATATTTTTGCAGTTATTTTTTATATATTTTCTTGCTTTTCCAATGGGTGTCATACTGTTCTAGATTTTTTTCACTTTTTGCCCTAATCCCCTTTTTTTGAATATCGAGGAGTAGAAATGACGAGTGACATAAAAGTAGGCGTGGCTCCCTGAAACTGAAAATACTGCATTCTTTAAAATATTTATCTTAAATATTGAGAGAACAAGTAAGAGAAAACGAAAATGACAATCTAAATAACTAAACATAACCTAAAATTAAGTCGAAACCGTGTTTTTTGTGAGTGATTTTTTTTTTGTAAAAAAAATGTAATCAATTTTGCTTTGCTATTTTTTTATGTTAATCCAGGTCTACAAAAAAAAAACAAAAATGGGAAGAGTCCCTGAAGTGCAAAAAATTATTTAGTTAACGTATTGTACAATACATAAATAGGTATATTCTATAATTTATCTTACGCCAAGCATTCCACCTTTTTTGGTCAAATTGGGATGAGCATTTAGAATTGGTGCAAGTTCTTGTCATAACTCTCTAGATTGTTTTTTTGTAAAATCTGGTGAAAATTTTCCGGTTTAAAATTTTGGTCTGGTCTTCATGAATTCGAACATTACTTCTTTTTCTTCTTGTCTTATTGTGTCATTCTTGTTTTTTTTTTTATAATTATAACATGTATATTTGGCCCCAAAGATGTCAAATAACGACGCAATTGTGGATGCAATATTTTTCACAAAACAAAAGCTAAAAAATGGGGTTAGAGTACAAAAATACAACAATTTTTGACCTTGGTTAGTTGTCTAGTTTCAAAAATACGGCTTCTGAGCATGCAAGGAATGCCAGTCGAGTAGAATTCTACTTTTGTACTTCCCATATACGAGCTTATTTAAGAAGTCGTTTATCTGGAGGTCGTCATCACTCTGGAATGACCTTCCTGAAACTGTTTCTCAGACAGTAACCATTTTCAGCGATTCAAATCCAATGTGAATCGTTGCTCTTAGAGTTCATTTTTTTGATATATCGTAACATACAAAACTTTCTATCAGCTTCTAGTTAGTACAGGAACTCAGACTATATACACTAAACAGTTAGCTTTCTTTTTATTATCGAATTCCAAACTCTAAAGAAAAAAAAAATATAATGGAATAAAAACTACTAAATTACTTTTTATGGATATTAAAACTTACTTTAGTATCGACTTGTAAAAATTAAAATATTTGTTAAAGAAAACATAATGTCACAATGTTCGCTCAAAGTGATCCTCGATCATCGTTCCCATTCATCCTATACACGCGGCCTACGAAATGCGGAATGAAGTTGAGATTCTGGATGTGATGACGAGAAGTACCCCATAACGTGAAATGCTTTCTCTAATAATATTATGCATACATTCTCGGGCTAATATGCAATGCAGTACATTTATTACATTAGTAGGCTGTGTGTCTGGATTGCCCCACATATATGCAGGGGTTTCGTGGTTACAGATAACTCGACAGAATTCCCCTATATTTCTCTCTCTCTCTCTCTTCATCGCCGTTTCTCTCAACATTCGGTCCCTAGTGATTACAAGGCGCTCGATCATGATATGCGAATCTCTATTTCATCACTTTAAGTGTATCTAGCTCTTTTTGTCAATAAACATATGCATCTAATAATTAGAATTTCATTATTTTTTTTATTTCATTTATATTTTAACATTTTTTATTTAAACCTTCACCAGTCAACAAATAATGGAGCAGACATTTTGCGACTCAGACACATGAACAAAAAAGTGAAAATATACGTCGAAACAAATATTACGAGAGCAATAGTAAGATGAATAGATTAGAAAATTTATAAAAGCAATAAAGAGTGAAAAACCAAATATTATTAGAATGTTGAAAGTCATTATTAAAAGTATCGCTTAAACAATCAAAATAATTATCTAAAATAATAAAAATAAATATTTGAAAAAACAAAACAAATTTTGTCATGTATACTCAAATTTAAAAATAAATTTTTATACCGTATATTCTTTTCTGCGAACGATCCATAAAATTTAATTGAATCATCTGGAAATATCGAGAATATTAACATAATCCCAAAATAATTGAAATTAAAAAGTATTTTGTACATTAAAATTTTTAATGCAAACCAAGAAAACATTTTAATTTATTTTTTGCCGACTGACTTAATTAAATGAAAGAAACATTTCTGGTTTTAGACCCTTCGTTTTATGGAATGAAAATATTTTAAATTAAATTGTTGTGAACACAAAAGCCTTATTACGTTCAACATCAGATATTTAATTAAAATTAAGAATTTCCTAATGTTATGAATAAAAATAATTAAAATATAAGTATTTCGGTAAAAGAGGAAAGATTTAAATAAAAATTCGGCCTAATAAAAAATTTGCAAATTTAATTTCAAATATATACCGAATGATAACAAAATGATGATACATTCAATAATTTTGATTATAGTTTTTGAAATTTAAGATTACGACTATGCACAATTATTTAATAAAATATTTTTTTGTAGTTAGGCAGGCCCTCTATTATTAATAATCACTATTTTGTATTATTATTTATTAATACACTTTAACACTTCATTAGGTGCGCAGAAGTTTAATGAAAACCAGTTTCATAATGAATCTCATTAATAAACTGGTATTAGTCTTTCAAAAAAAAACTTAATTTAACTTATAAAATTCCCTATACAGGGTGAATTATTTTTTTATAACAATATACATTTAAAATTAATTGTTCCTAATAAGAAAGCCAAACGACATAACCTTAAATTTTCGAAAATTCCTACATTCATCGACCATTCTGACAAGCAGACAACACTGCATGGTCCTGACATCATAAATGATCTATGACGTATTAAAAATCCTATATTTAAAATGTTTACATGGAATTTATTTAATACATCACTGAACTATGAACATTTGGGAAATTTCACAACCTGACATCTACTCTCATAATACAGTAAGAATTTCCTGCAGATCTTGAGGGAGCGATTTATTACCGTTAAGTAAGCTATAATCTTTATGTTTGTTTTCCAAGACTGAACGATTTGTACTACAATGACGTTTCAATAATTAAAGTTTCACAGTTTGGTTTCAATTCAGGTCATAAATCTAAAACTTATACCTATATCTAGGACTATATTTTCTTATTTTAGTAAAAATTTTCTTTTGGTTGGCTGCATATTTTGGTTCTGAATCAAGCATCGACAGTACAGGATTTTCAACACATAATTTTTTATTTTTCTAATAAACCACTTATTCATTGATATTTTTTTGACATTAACAAAAAAATCAACTGTTTGACTTATCATATCCTATAATTTATATGGTTCTAGAAACTTCTACAAATTATATAAACGCGTCTTTAGTTTTATATTAACAAAAATATTTATTTTTACCTAATAATAAAAAAACTAGTCAAATAGTTAATTCTATATCGGGACTAGTTGGTATTCTATCTGTATCCGTGTATCCTAAGTAAATAAATAAAACTTATAAACTTAATAAGTTTAATTTAGTTTGGTTTCCTAGACTACCCCGGAGTGGAGTGCAATGCTGCTCTGTCTACAAAACCGCTGAGACGGTCAAATAACAACCAACGTCTTGGTGTCCTCCAAATATATATGTATATAGAAGGAAAAGTTCATTGCGCTGCGCCGCGGGACCCTATCCTAACACCCTCAATCTGTTTAGTTTGATAAGGGTAACGACGTTCATAAAGTTGATGCTTTCGTGATGTTTTTATTAGAGAATTCTGATTATAAGATTTTTTCTACTTCGAATTTAAGACAAAAAATTTGTCGATCAAAATAAAACAATTTGAAAACAATCAGGAATTCTTGCGAAATATTTGAATGTATTCTTAAAGCAGAAGCAAGAATTAAGGGAATAACTTTTGAACTAGATAAAAGAAAACCTAGAGATAGTAGATTCCAAAAAAATGATCAGTTCCTCTGTAGCTCTTTTAGTTACATGGCAAATTAAGTTTTTTTTTAAAAAATGGCGAATGCGCGATTTGACCCGAAAAAAAGGCAAGACTATTATAGACTTCAAAAATCTTCAAAATTTTTCATCAGTCGAATTTTAAAACGAATTGGTGCAGGGGTGGTTAAAGGGATGTAGATTCCAAAAAAAATGATCATTTCCTCTCTAGTTCTTTTGGTTACATAGGAAATTCAGTTTTTTTCTTAAATGGCGAGTGCGCAATTTGACAAAAAAAGGCAAGACTATGGACTTTAAAAAACCTTCAAAATTTTTCATCATTCGGATTTTAAAAATAATTGGTCACGCTTCAATTAAAATTGGTTATAAATGTCTAGACCTACTTGTATGTATCCTCAAACTAAATACTCCATTATTACTTCCAAGTTATCCTGAGAGGCATTTTTCTTTAAAGTTTCCAGTTCTAAAAATCATCTGGATCTGGTAAAGGACCCCCACCATGTTTTACACTAAAGACATATAACTGAGACAAAACCTTACGACGAGAATCATAAAAAGGCTTGTAATGGTTATGAAAAAATATAGACAACAAAATGCTGCCATGATTCAAGAGCATGATAGATTTAAGTGAAAATACAGCTCATAAAATATATCGTGTAGATAACAGCAAATATATAAAAAGTAAAACATAAAATTATCACATGGTTTAAAGTTGTACATCTAAATTAATAATACAATCCCTTGAATCCAGTATAACTGTCCGTATAGCTGAGGCTGTCCGTATAGCTGAGGCCATTAGGTTGCAGTGATGATCTACCTGTCTTTTACACTGTGGGGAAATTATTATTCTTCGCTTATGAGACGCATTAGCATACCTGCAATTAAGCATTTTCCATGTCTTACTTGGAAGTTCAAAGCCGGCTAAATTAGTTGTTATGCACGGTGTAGTGCCCTTTTGGCATCAACAAATAATTTACAAAGGGCACTTCCGATGTCTGATCGAACTCTCAGTACGACAACGACATGTTGTGAAATTCACAATGAACTCCATTTCTGTCTCCATTTTTTTATTTGGGGTTTCATGACTGCAGCCTATTTCTTTGTATGTTGTTGTTGTCTGTGTTTATTGATTTTGAAAGACTTTGTTGTATTCTTTGACAAATAAAATAGATTTTTGTATAGTTGGAAGTAGAATAGGCTTAAAACTGGTAGACTGTGAATTGGTCCTCTAACTGTGTCCCGAGATTAAACGCATTCTATGGTTCACCTAAGGTGGATTCATATCAATAAAAATTTGCGTCGTGCCTTGTATTTGACATAAATTTTTGTTGATGTGGACTGTGCGCCGCATGTAAACTTACACAAATATTTTTGTGACGAACAACGCACGCTATGCGCGGTACAGTTTGTTTTCCAGTCAACTTCAAAAAGATTTGCGTCGCACAGTAGTGTTAATGTGGACTTGATTTTAAGTGCATCTGTAATTTTGCTTCACACTTGACGGAGAAAAAATACTACGAACTTTTACAATTTTCTTCGCATGAAGTACTCTTCGAGCTTACATTCTCTATACTTTGACTCACACCTGGATTCGGCAGTACAACGCACAAGATTTTATTGACACCTGCATTTGTTTGATATATTTGTCCCTTGTGTTGGTATCTTTACCGGCCAGTGTTGTTGTCAAGGCACTTAAAACATGTGATAAAATATATATTTGCGTGGATCCACCTTAAGGCAAAATACCGAAGCGTTACAGCAGAGGATCGCTATGAAATGTCGCAGAGTTTTTCTCGTTTTATGCGGGTATTTGGGGTTGTTTGAAGGACACAGTTTTGTTGAACGTTACTCCCAGGCATTTAGAATATCGATAGTAGTACAAGAGCCTGTTGTCCAAATTCACACTAAGTAGTTCTCTATTAGCAGTACAGTAATTTGGATAAACGCATGCCATCTCCGTCTTGTTTGCACTGACTTCCAACTTCACTTACAGTATTTCTTAATAGGATGTTTTAGATCATCTGTTAGCATTTCCTCCGTTTTAGAAAATTATTTTGCTAAACAAAGCATGTAGAATCATTATGGCACAATCTGACAAATTATTCGAACTGGTTTGACTAGTGGAAGAATATTGAAAAAACAAAATCTATTATAGTATTTATGCATACTTAAATGTGCAGCTGTAACTGGAAATTCTTGGAACTCAGATAAATTACGAATCCACTTTTTGCGGTACCTTTAAACAAAACTCATTGTACTAGATCAAGGTTCGTACATTTCATTTACCGCCTCAGCAGCAGCGATGCCACTGCCGCTTTTCACAATCTTGGAGGCATTGCCCGCCGACCGCCCGGCGGCTGCCCGACCACCCAGTCGCCCTCCGCTTCTTGCCGAATTATATAAATCAATTTCTGGGAGAGAGAGCAAGCACACTGACGATTCCCAATTGTTGTACCTACTCCTTTCTCTGCTCTGCCTGTCTCTCCTTCTCGTATGCCGCGAACGTCTCGAGTTCAACCGTTTTCAAGGTCTTGGATTCTGTGACAAATGTTGTCAGGAAGACGGGACGGAATTTAACCCCTTTTTACTCTTTCATTGAACACTGATTATTAGCCGGCAGAAATGCAGGCCGGAATGTCGTGTAGGGGTGGATTTTCAGTGAGTCAGAAGAAGCGTATTGGCATACACTGCAATTTTATTTGAAAATTTTTACTGTGAGCGTAAAATTTTTTACTCTTTTAACTCGTTAAGTAAATTCCCTTAATTATTCCATATTTCGACGTTAATATTTGCTATATTTTATTTTGTCTGTCCCGATACATTATCCTAATGTACTATAATATTTAACTGTTCTGTCTTGAATCCAAAAAATTATTTTTACAAAAATGTATGTATGTCTCCAAAGATCTAAATTTTATCATTTTTTCACCTAACTTGGAACTGATTAGGTTTTGGTGACAATACACTTCTAATTTGCTGTTGTAATTTTTTTCATTACATAGCATAATGTCTGATACATTATTAATATCGTATTTTTATGAATTTTCCAATGCCCCAAAATTATTAAATACTTTCAATATTGAAGTAATTTTACTAGTAATTTTGTCAAAAATTAACATATTACTAAGATTTTTTTAAAGAAAGCACTTATGCATATTTAAATATAATCTACCAATTATAAAAATAATCTAAACTTAATATTTGTTGATAAAAAAGGCTACATATAAATCCCCATATTTCTATTTCTGTAAAGTGCCTTACTGATTTTTTTTTTGTTAAATATTTCTAAAATTTTTCTTAAGATAAATAGGCAGGAAACCATAAAAAAGTGAATTTTTAATCCCATATATGTAGGTAAATGTGTTCTAATAAATAATTCACCATAGCAAATTAACTATTGTACACATCGATTGCTCTGCACTAGGGTTTCTCCCCATGCACATGCATTCTCCACCATACAATACCACCGAGCATGTATTGTTTGCACTCCCATGGATTATATATGACCCCTAGTTTGTATATTATTCATTCATTATTCGCACTGTCCATATGACGCTACTTGTTAGCGACTCTTATTTCAGACTCTATTCATGTGTGTCATTGTCACTAGATTTTTTATTTTAGATAAGATGTAAGAAAGTTGATAATTTTTATGATTAATTTGAAAAATCGTACAAAAAATATGTATTCAGTTCAAGACTAAAGTACACTCATTTTGAAAAATGTTATTTGGAAAATTTGTTTTGTCACAGTCTCCTATTTTAAAACAATTTTTTTTTCTAATTTTTTTCTTCTGTCAAAATTCGAAGTGAAGTGTTAAAATGGGCGACTACATTTTGCGTCTCTAAACATTTGAATATGCAATATGTGCCTCTTTTGTAAAAGAGTAGCCCATATACGAATATAGGTACAAGTTAAATTTTTATTTTTTTATAGAACGTTCATTGACTTTAAAGATTCAGTAAGTAAAATCAACAACGTTGAGAATAAAACTTTACAAGTTCATTTCTTTTACAATGGGCACATTCAACTTCGTTGTCAATACTTACAGTTAGAGTGTACAATTTTAACAAAAAATTTTTAATCATCTTGCATATTATAATAAAATATACAATAATAATTAATTAAAAGTATTTTATTAATGAAACTAGGCCGGCCCTGTGTGTCTAATGGAATGTATACGGCGCGCGAGAGATCCATCGAATATTCGGCGATGTGAATGTTCTAGAGACGAAGCGATCGTTCGAGATGAAGCAAAATAAATATAAATACTCGGAAAGGGACGGACAACAGTTGAATTTTGTATACTGTGTTATATAAATTAGTATATTTTGTTAATGGTATTTAATATAAATTAGACGTTGTAGGTATGCAAGTCTCTGGTTTAAGTAGATTTTGCTCTACGTTGATTCTATATGAGTCAGTCAGTCAGTTAGTAAATGAGTCAGGACTTTGCCGCTTATATTAGATTCACTAAATTCAACGTTAAAAGGGGACTAAAGCAGACCAAAATACATTTTTTAATCACTAGGCCAGAAATGAGCTTTATATATTAGATGCACGAGCGAGGGTAGCGAAGCGAGGGCAGATAATAGCTAAGGCTGCTAAAGTGTTTTCTGCATGTGTGACACACGACTGTTTTTCGCCTATCAAAAAAATTAAAAAAAAGGAATATAACACAAATAGTTTACAGATTTGTTGTCTTGAGTTCTGAGCCTCCCGGTATACTAAATGAACAAATTTGTTTTTTCTTAATTTCATAATAATAATCATTCAAAAGTACCTATAAGCACTTAAATAATAATTTTTTTTTCAGCATTTATAGTAAATTATTAAATATCTGCTTCATCTAAATCTATTAATCTAGTAGATAGTAGAAATAAATAATTAGTCCTGTTATTATTAATAACTATACGTTATATTTTAGGATTTAAAAATCCTAACTATTGTAGAAATATTTAACGTATATTTTCCCATTGTCAAATACCTACCGTCTAATCTTTCTAATCCCACATGAATGAATCCTGATTGTGAATCAGAGAGACTATTTTCAAATTACGATAGACCACTGAACTGTTGAACAAAAATAAAATACACTCGCTCTCTCTATGTCAAAAGCGGACCAGCCAAAACCAAAGCCAACTCGATTCGCGTTGGGGTATTCGTATCGGAATTGCATTGTATTCGGAGAGTGTGTTGTCTAGAGTGCCTTGACGACTACGACGACGACGCTACAAGGTCGCCTCCCACGATTTATTTTCACAGTGAAGTAGAGAAGAGAAAACGCAACTCTCACAGCTGATCGCCCGACAAAAGTGATGGAGAAAGAGAGAAGCGAGACTTGCATGCGACGCAAGGTTGCCGATTATTTTGTATTTTCGGTGTTTTATTTACGCATATTTACTTTTGTCAATGAAAAAAAAAATATTTAATCTCTAACAAGAAATTCTTTTTTCTACTACATTATAATTTAGCATATTAGATTTGAAAGTACAAAATATTGTTTGTTTAATTTGGTGAGAAACTAATTTAATCAATAAAATTATTTTTATTATTCTCTATGGCAGTTTGATAGCGGATGGGTTCCATCATCAACCGGCTCCAAGTTGTACTTGGTTAGTCGCTTTTACAGAAGATTTTATCCTATTAAGCGGCTTCACGGTTGGTATCCATCAACCTACAAAAGATGTCTTAACTATCTATCATTTTTATAGTAAATACTTGGGGTATACTATACAGAGTAGATTTTTGAAAGTATGCATTTCGACAAAGTACCACTGATGATTACTATAAGGATTAAACATGTATGGTAATGGTCATAGTGTATAATTTCAAAAACTTACTCCCTCTGTTTTTGATTTAATTGCGTGGTGCTTTCTCCCCTCTAAGGCATTATGATGGCGAAGGGGTTCCATCATCTACCGGCACCAAGTTGTACTTGGTTAGTCGCTTTTACAGAGGATTTTATCCTATTAAGTGACTTCCTGGTTTGTACCTATCATTTTTATAGTATAAAGTAGGCTTTCTCAAGTTGACAGTATTTCTGATTACTGTTACTAGACATTTTTTGTTAATTTAATTTTTGGTAATACAATTTAAGTCATTGAGGCGATTACAAATGAAAAATGTCTGAAAAGTTCGAAATTGGTCTTCATCAGGAACAACTGCACCGCATGTGGCTAGAATAACCTATTTCTCTTTTTTTCTAGAAAAAAGAAATTCTTATTCTAATTATTTTCGAAAAGTTTTAATAAAAAGGTAGAATATTATCATAATTGCTTTTTTACTACATAGCCCTGGTCCAATCTGACTTTGAGCCCATAACACCGAAATGTTCTCTACAGGATAGTAATGGCGGGAATCGTTGCTAAAAATGATTACAAAAAGAAGGGGGTGAGTTTTAAAGGTGGAAAATCGTTTTTTGCATTTTCCGGCGTAGTGTGACTTCCAATCAAACAACAGACGATTGCAAAGTTGTATGTAATAAATAAATCTACAATTTTGTTTCAAACCAATTTTCAACATAACCTCATATTTACCAGGTAATGGCGAAAAAGCATTTTTTTGAATTATTAACTTGATGTCGAAAAAATTTCACTTCTTACACTTGTTGGAGGGGTTGCGAAGGGTTCACTTCGCTCCCATGATTAAGGTCCCCCCATCTGTCAATATATGACAACATAACCTAATAAATTCTTTCCACAGGCAACTCGTGGCCACCTTCAGAGTTTGTTGACAACCAACAAATGACGTAATTTTGCACCTGCCCATGTCATAATGTCAACATAATCTAAAAATTCTATAGGTTATGTTCCCTTTAAAAATAATAGTCGTAGGTTAATAGGTACCAACTAGGCATACCCACTGATATGTTAAAATCCTCTGTAAAAGCGACTACCCACGTTTTTGTTTTGTGAGGCCCCACGCATTTTACTTTTCAAACAAGTGTAAATATTTAAAATAAGTCTTTGGGTTTGAGGATGCAAGTCTTTATTTAAAAACTCTGACGGTTCCGCCATAGGATTATCTTGAACCGAGCCTTCAACATTGTCTGTTTCATTATCAGAAACATTAAGAAAAGATCTCCACAACGCGACCTTGATTAAATAATAACAAGAAAACAATTTAGAAAAATACGACACTCGCTAAAATTCGCAAGAACGCAGAATAAGCTAATTTTTGAAATACTAACCCAGGCCCCCAAGCCGCGGCACTGACAATTCACTTGAAAATGCAAACGCAAGTGTTTACAGCGAGTGATAAGAAATTCATACGAGGCCTAATAATCAATTTTATATGGGAGGTAACTAATAAATTTATCAGATCCGGTACATAAGTCTTTTTTTTTTTAGTTGTTCGAATTGACTTCGTATAGACTTTACCGTGAAACATATATCCTGTATACATATAAATATTGAAAAAGCCATATCATAAATATTTGAGTTTAAATTTATGAAATATTTTTAATTGTAATAACATAAAGAATGTAATAAAATAACAATTTAATAAAAGCATTTAATTGTAATATTTACAATATTATTAATAAATGCTTTGTTTTTAATCTGTAAATATAAAGTTATTTATTATTATTTATCGGATTAATTTCCACATAAAAAAAACTTTTTGGCATAAACAAAAGTTGATTGGAGCATAACAAATCGTCAAATCGTCACTTGATTCGGTTGTTAAACGAGAGCACGCTTAGCAACGACCGTAACCGATGATATAACAAAGAATTAACACATCCAACCGTCAAAAATTTCAAGTGATGCGAGAAAAGTACATATAGTAAAAATAAAACAAACATTAAGTGAAATTTTACATTTAATTTTCGAGCGTGCTCTCGCAACGTTCAACTGGCAGCAATTAGTTGATTGGAATCGAAATTCCATACATATATGACATGTATTCTATAATGAAATTAACCATTTCAAATTATATTCCATTTGCATCAATGGATTCGAAGATAATTATTGAAAAATTGATTGGCATTCCTTTATTTTTGTCTGGAAAGGGAAATAAAGAACAAGCAAATTTAAAACTGAACTTTTTAATAATAACGAATCAGATGATTTTACATCAGAATCAATCGTAGTATATATTTAATTTAACTTCTGTTAGTGCTAACTTGATTAAGTTATCCATTATCTCAAATGTGGTTAAATAATGAGGCAACTAGTTTCGGCAATATTGCCATCATCAGGCCTATACAGTAACAGTGACAGGTAGGGCTTTACATGAGAACGATACTTTTCTCGTCTCGTAAAATCGAGACGAGACCTTTGTGAAAATTGTTTATTCTGACAAAAATAAACTAACAAGCGGTATAAACATTTAATTTTGTTTTAATAAAAGAAAGGTCTGCATAGGTTACGATAAATTTACGAAATCTAAAATCTGGTAACCATCTGTGAAATATTTTATTTTATATAAAATGACACTGTCAATGTGTTTCGAATTTTTTAGGACTTCCAAACAGTTTGAGAATAATACAATTTTATGACCCAGTTATGTCATAGGTACCCATAGGGTACCTAGAAACTACATTTGTTGTTGAAGGTATGTGTGTAGAATAAAAAATTTAAATAAAATTTTCATTTCTACAGGAATACAAATAGTGACTAAAAAAGTTAAATTTAATACAGGAAAATTAATTAAAATTAAAATTGGAACATGGTTAGTACTATGTAGTACACGCACTGGTACCAATTTGTCATTTCTTATGTTTACGTAATACTTTTATTTATTACGGTTTAAAAAAAAATTAAAGCCGTTATCGCAGTTATCTACCTAAAACGATTTTTTTTAACTCTGTTAAGTAGATATTCGATTTGATTTTGTCGGTTACGCCCTGTAAATCGAAGGGTGACGGTCGCATCGTACATAATTTCCGAAGTAAGTTTATAGAGTGAAATAAACCTGCAAGGGATATCTTTAAGATACAACTAAAACACCAACGCCCACACTTACTTTATTGATTGCAGCCTGAGCGTCGAGTTTGTATTAAATTAGATCAATTTGTCAAAATCCTTTTGGACGTTTCATAATTTGCCGCCATCGCCGTCGGGATAAAACAAGAACAAAAGTTAGATCCATTTTGGTAAATTACTTGATACAAGATACTTCCCCAAGATACGAACCAACGGTAATTAATATTATTGTTGCGAAATATTATTTTACTTTGTTTTACAACGCGTATTAACGACTCGTTTCAGTCGGAAAACAACCCATCATTTATTAAGTTACTTATTTTTAAACGAATAAATGGCAGACTACCGATTAAATATTAATGTCAAAACTTTTATCATTTATATTTGTTTTATAAAATTAATGTTTTATTGAGGCATTAAATAGTTAATATTTATTTATTTATTACCTTTGACAGAACTTTTTTATGACAGGTAAAATTTTACTTAATTTCACCAAATTTTACTTTAGAGTGTGTAATTTAAAAATTTATATTTTTAAATGTCAAGCGCTTTCAGCCAGTAACTAGCCATATTCGGGACAACTAAAATTAACAATATAAAAATTTAGTAAAAATGGTTATTTTCAATTCTTCTTTTTTTTTTTAAAAAAAAACTAACACCTTCAGTCAACTATTCTTCTTTTTCTCAAAAAACTAACATCTTCAGGTTGAACATCCACTTGTCATTTTCTTCTAAAAAATTCTTTTTAAATTTACATAATTTTTCTTCCGATCTTTATAATTAACCTCACTTTCATTTTACGCCGCATTAGAAAAATTTTCAATTTTAATATTTTCAAGAAATATTTTTCAAATTGTTCGTTTGTTGCTTATAAGGCCTTTCACTAATGTTTAAAATTTGATATATTTTACAATTTTTTTTAAAAAATGCTGAATTTTCACTACTTAAAAATCTTAATAAATTAGGAGATTCTTAAATTTCAATAAAAATAACGTTATTTAAAGTAAAAGATGTGATAAAATGTTTTATTAATATATATTTTCTGTTTATATTGTTAAATAGTTTGTTTTGCTTACTTTATATTTGAACAAATAAATAATTTTAAAAAAAATACAGTCCACAAATATGTTCCCATATTCCTGATATCATCACTTTTGACATAAAAGTTTGATTATTAATGTCGAAGCCGCTGTTGCATTAAATAATGTTTAGTTAAAAGGAAATAATTTCTCTGCAACCTTTAAAGGCTTTATACTGAGTATGAGTCAAAAGAAAACAAACCATAATTATTATAATTTTCATAAACTACAGTAACGTAATAAATAATAACAACGTTATTTATTTAATTATATTGTAATATCTACCTACATATAAAAATAAATATTTACGAAGACTATTTTATGTTAATATTATAATATTATTCTTGAATATACTTGAAAATGCCATAAGCATTATTGAATTTCATGAAATTGATGATTTTAATATTCTATAAAAGGAGAGTGGGACAATATAAAATATTTAATGGAGTTGCCTTAAGTTAAAAGTAAGAAAACGGCATTTTTATTGCCTTGTTAATATTAATTGTAATTATATATTATAATAAGTATCAATTTCAAAAGTAAAGTGAAAATGGATTTTTTTTCCAACTACCAAAAATGCAGCATTTTGCTCATAATTTTATGACATTTTTGTTGCTATTGCCGGAGGAATTAAAATTTCTTTTACTTTACGGTACAAGTAAATAAACAATAATATCCCATCGTAACCGCATATAGTTTGTTCATGGTCATGGTGAAATTCGGATTATTTTATAATTAGCATAACTATATAGACATAAATGAAATTGACATGGTCCAATCCTGGAAATTTTTTTATCTTGGAAATTTTTTTATTGATTTTTGGTTTTATGAATTGTCTAAATTTGATAACAAACTTAACCTCAAAAATAATTTTTTGAGTACCACACGAGAATACAAAAATTTTAAAATAATTTTCTAGGTTTTTCCCAAACTTATTGTCATTTGGAAATAGCCACTATATTACTATACTACTGGCTGCACTGCTGAGACGCGACTAAAACCACTAAAACCAGTACAAGTTATTAGTCTTGCATGAAGTTGGTCCTTAAATATAACCTAAAAAAATATTTATTCTATTAAAAGAAGTCTTGACTATCTAAATCTAGCCTGTGTATTTAAAAAAAAAATATTTATTTTATTAAAAGAAGTCTATCTAAATCTAGCCTGTGTATTAAAAAAATTCAAAAAAAATATTTCCTTATGAATCGAACCAGGAACATTTATATGTATGTAAAGCAAACACTTTACCAGTGGACCACACTCCACACAATTATAAATAATCAAACTTTCAAGTTAACGTATAATAAATATAGCGGACCAACATAATGTAAGACTAATAACTCGTACTGCTTTTAGCCGCTCCTCACTGCTGACTGTTTGTTGGCAACACGTGTTGTCGAATCATTTTTAATTAATAAATTTGTTGCATTTAAAAAATATATATATTATCCTATCCTTAAACCTACCCCCCGCAAACAATTTATACCCTCGACAACTATCCCTCCCCGCCCAACGATAAAATTTTATCTTGAGCCACCCTCCGCAGTGACTGCTCCGCTACCTCTACCTGGTTAAATGTCTACGTTGCCGTTCCGGCTAAATTTAATAAAGCAATTACATGAGAACGCCGCCGCGGATAATGCACGTCGCGTAAATCAAAAGATATTAATGCCACAGAAGAGGGTGCGAAAGTGTGACGGAGCAAAGATTAGAAATTTCTAACCCAAGAATAAACAACTACGTTATGGGAGAATGTGTCGTACGGAATTGGTACATACACTGTTAAAATATTCAACTATAAAAATAAATCGCATTATAATGGGTAAAAATTTATCAATGCAGTAAATTTTCAATCAGTTATTTCATGTTTATCACTATCAGTTAAAGCGGAATTTATGTTAAGATGAAACATTTTCTGTTGATAGTTTACTTAGATTAACATGTGAAAAGTTCATGCCTAGATTCAGTTTTATCAAATGTGTCCTTTAACCTGCAGTGGAGTTTGTTTAACCATCCTCTGCCGTTACGTCATACATTGTCCACGTGGTAGTTTGAACACTATCAAAATCCAAACTACACATGTGACGTTAATGAAGTTTTATATTGACAATGTCACTAGACCAGGCAATTTCGATTGATTTTCAACATTTATCACTAGTGACCAGATCACATGGAAAACTGTCATTTATAAAGACATTGTAGTTGACATAGTACTGGGTCGGTCAGCTGTACAAACTAAGGAAAGGATAAGACCGAAAACACTACCTTGTGGGACTCTAATCTAAATATTTGCTACTGACTTACTAATCTGATGGTTTAATAGGATATTATCACATCGAAAATAAGATGTAAGTTTATCTTGATTTTATAAAGTAGCTCATACCATACCTTGATAGCATCTATGGATACCTTGGAACAAAAATATTTCTTCTAAGCAATATTAAATATTATCTAGGTATGCGTAGTTTTTTCTAAAAAATATCATTTGAATAAACGCCACTCTAAAATCCTTCCATTTAGTGAGACATTTAAACGACAGAGTTATTGCCGCTTCCTTTGACGTCATAAGTACTTTGATTGGCTTATTCCTGAGTTGCCAGTTTCATTATTTTTCGAAACTTTTGCAGAAATGATATTCAGTTTCATTCTATGAATAAAACAGATCTTGTGACAGTATGAATTATGTTGAAATGAAGACTTCGTATTTGATGGCTGTTCTCGATTTAGTTATTCTTATGTTATTATTTTTTCGACCTGCTCATATTGTAAATAAATATTATGAATAACGCTTGGCAACGCTGTAAAAAAATTATTCTACCTTGAGAGCACGTGCTCACTAATAAAGCAATTCTCTAGCGCTCCACGTTTCTTTGGAAATTTGTTTTAGAAAAACTGCTTCGAAAAAAAAAATGGAAAGAAAATCTAACCACTTTTCTCATCGTTCTGAAGGTTGTGGTATTTTTTCCAGAATTAAGGAATCTCGGCTATTCAATGTAACTGTTCTTTGGTTGCATGTTGGCTTAAAAAGCCAAACTGGTGATTATAATCGTTGAAATTTTTTTCTAAAAATGACTAGAATCCCAGAAAAGCAGCAGATGAGCTGATAACAAGTAGAGCCTGAAAAAAACTTCCACCAGAAAGCACTTGATTAATAACTAGCTTGAACGATGTCCTAAGTCGCTGATATTTGATTCCCATTGGTCAGAATTTTAAAAATTGTGACATTTCATTGGTTGATATAAATCAAGGGAAATAATCGTCAATATGGACCGTCCATACTGGAGTTTTTGTTTTTTAAATAATTTTGAGTTAGATACACTCACACTAATAATTTCCAACAAACAACTTTCATTTTAATTTGGTTCACCTACGTTTTCTAGAAAATTAGATAATGTACCTAAAATTTCAATTATCAAGCAATTAAAAAGAATTAATCAACAACAGAAAATTTTTCTGAAATACGGTCCATTTTTAAATCTTAAAAGCGATACAAGGTACTTTAATTGATTGTAAAGCAGTAAAACCGTCGTAAAGGTAAAAGTCCTGCATAAGTCAATTTCAAATATCTGTTCTTCTCATTATACCTCGCTCGAGTTGAAATTTAAGCCCATTATGTTAAATATATATTAGGGGTTACTCTGAAGTAAATTTTCCTTCAGATATTTATATTTCTTAAGTTTATTTTTTAGTAATGTCGATCAAGGATGGGGTTAGAAGAAAAGTCAACATGTATAAAAAATATACAATATTTCCTATGTTGCATATTATAAATAATAAATTCAAAAATTCATTCTACCTACTTTACTTTAATTTTGACTGTGTACTTGGCGCCAGAGTGTCGCCAACCCTTCTTCAATTTAAGTCCTTAATGTAACTTAACACTTTCGGTGTTCTATTAATTTAACAAAATGTCACTGGATATTTGAAAGCTTAAAATGTACGAACCTTAAAGTAGGGGCTAAGAGCCTGATTTGAACTCATAAATTAATAACAAAAATAAAATGTGTAAAAAAAGGTTTATTAATTTTTTTTTTTTTGTTTCAGGTATGTATTCCTGATTTTTATGAATACTAGAAATTGGTAAGTCGCCAAAAAATTATAGTTGTGTAAAATATTAGGACAGTCTAAAAATAATGATTAAAATTAGGATATTGATAAGACATATTAATTTATCTATAAATAAATTACAAGATAAATAGTTTATAATTTTTCCGTTATATTTGTATGATTATTGAGATGTGCCACAATTTATTTTTTCTCACTTCACTTTTATTATTTTCAACTAATAATGGAACCAATTACAGTTTTTTTTTATTTTTAGGATTAAGAACGTTCGACAATTTATTTAAACCCTGCAATTTCACTGCTTTTTTACTTGTTTTCCGTGTTTCTTTTTTGATCTTTTTGAGCTCAGCAACTAGCTTAATCATGAAACCCCCTTTTTACGAGTTTTTGTGTTTCTTTTTTGTTTTTTTTTCAATAAGTAACTAGCTTAATTAACCCCTTTTTATCGATTTTCATTATAAATTATCCTTTTTTTTATTAATTACCTCTTTTTTTTTAATTAAGTCACTTTTTAATTAATTTTTTTCCTCCATGTTAACTCTTCCCTCCCAACCAACACAGATCAAAGAGCTTGTCATCAGCTTAAAATCAATATTGCTAATGCTTACCCCTCTTTTCTCTTTTTTTAGGACTTTTTCACTCAAAAATTACCTTCACTTTTTTTCTTCATTTTTTCACTTTTCTCTAAAATTTTCCCCACATCAATGTCTTAATTCAAATAACTATTACATTACATAAATTTTAAAACTAAGATTTTTACAAACAAATAGACTGTTTCAATATAATTTGCTTATAAATATAAGTTTTGTTGTTGCCATTTAAATAAAAATTGTTGGGATTGTAGATACCTCTTTAAAAGTTTTTTTTTTTAAATAAAAATGTATTTAATTTCACAAATTTTCGTTAATAGAAAATTTCATATTTAAAATATCGCTTGGAACCTTCTCGTTTTCTACGATTAGGCTGTCTTAAGTTTCTAAGTACAGACACAAGTTCAAAGTTTAATTTATTTTACTTATTTTTATCATCTATATGAAATCATATGAGCACAAGTTATATGAAAAAAAAAATGAATAATAACTTAAAATTTTAAAAATCGGGTAATTAATTTGTTTAATACATTTTTAATGTCAAATCAATATCGATTTTCTGAACAATTTTAGATTTGGCGATTGGAACCCTCTGGTTCTTAGTCCACGTATAGTCGACGAATGTTGGTCGTGGTTAAAGACACTTTAAATTTGATACAATTTTTCCTTTCGATTTGTAACTTCTAATCAAATACATCTGGATAAGCACGTCACTGTAGAAAAATTCCGATCATCGGAAACGTCCAATACACCCGATTTCAAATTTCATGTTACTAACGAGCAAACAACCAAAAAAAGGTACAAAATCTATCGGAAATTTTTCTACAAGGACCCGGACAACCACTGAGGCGACCAAGCTAGCAGATCTCGAGATCACCGCCACTTAAATCTCAAATCTATGTGCCAGAAAAATTATTTAAAATATATTTATTTAGAAACAATTTTTTAAGAGGAATATAAATCTGCTCATAATTAATTGAAAAGCACTTGATTAGAAATGTTTAATTTGGGACACCTAAAAATGCTTTGCTTTTAAAAGTGTGTCCGTCATGTTATTCAATAATGGAAAAAACACTTAAAAGGAAAAGTCCTAAAGTATTGAACATTAAAATTTGATCATGATTACAACATTTTTGACACATTAAAATTTCTAACTCGAGCTTTTACCCTAACACACATATTTAATGTCTAATAGTGTAGTTACTAATTGACTATAATGTGGCCAAAGAGACATAATTTCATTGGTGGTTCACTTCAGATGGGAAGGTGTGACATAGGTGCATATATATACCGGCACACGGACTAAGTAAGGGAAGCATGAGTATGAGGCTGTGACATGGACGATATGGAATTATTGCTCGGCACAAGAGCCTAATGGACTATGTTCAGAAACGAAGTAATCACATTAGCGACCATAATTACTAACCCCTTTGAGAACGGAAATGCATCCATATCCTGTTGTGCAATGGCGGCGGTTGCTACTGCCTTTTTTTCTTTCTCCTCCCCGAGCGCCCTCTGTTTAATGTTTCTAACTCGATTAATTTATTGTCAAATTGCCTTAATGCGGTTGTTTCACGGCAAATTGTACCTTCGGAATTGTAAGAATTTCACGTCGGATGTCAAGTCGAGACAATTGACAGGCTCTCGCCAATACACTCTTTGATTATTATCGAGTTATCGTTAATCAAATTCGATTCTGGATAAAAATGCTATTTCTGGACATTGTTTAGCGAAATGGAAAATCTTTTTTGCTTCCTGTTTATAATGAGAAGCTTGATGGAAATGTTTTTTTTCTTTTTAAATTGTCATTTATTTTTCAAAAGTCTAGCAGCTATATTTCAGTTTTCACTATTTCCAGGTATTAACAAATGCATAAGTCCCATTTTTAATAGAGGTTAAAAAACCATTTGTTTTTATTTATTATTTATGATATACTTGCTGCTCGTATACTTATAAAACATTTAACAGAATTTTGTAATAACGAAATGTAAACTTTTCTTGGAATTACTATTTTTTGTGTCTTTAACAAAAATATATTGTTTTTTTTTCATATTTGAATAAAATTTATCTGTAATAATTTTATCATTTTTCACCTGGAATATCTATAAAACCCATAAAATTTATAGTTAAAATAAGTTATGAAATTCTAAAAATTAGCAAGTCAGGAGTAGAAAATAATTAAATCTAAATTTTATATCCATTTATTATTTTATTTATTCGTATTAAATTATATTAGTAAGTATTCAACTGCTTTTAAACAATTAATAGTTTCCATAAACAAACAGTGTGAGTTATAATAACTCACTACTATAATTCGATTTGTAAATAGTGTGCAGTAAATTTTTAGAAAATTTAAATCCGATAAAAACGTTCCACTGGCGTAGAAAAATTAAAAAGATTTTATAACAACTGGGGGGAATGTATAATTTAAAGATTTCAAAATTATTAAATTAGCACAGTATAGATTACGGAAATGATTTTTTTAGCAGACAAAAAAAACGGAAGGCAACATCGAAGCAGCCCAGTATTTCTTTTGCTTTCATAAATATTATTTGTTGTCTTCTGTTTTTTTGTCTGCCATTCAGCATACAGTTTAGTTAAAAATTCAGTAATTATTTCCAATAATTTTTAATCATGATGTTTATCTTTATTTTGTCACGGCACTTTCACTTTCACGAAATCGTCTGCAAATAATAACAAATACTTGATATTTATATAAGTTTTATCCGCGAGGTTCAACATTTTTTTTAATTAAATTTATCATTTTTGTTCGCCTGCTCCTGCTTTAATCTTCCTGAGCCCCTCCTGGCAGATTGGCCACTCAATGTTCGGGAGAGCTAATGAAACCTCTCTAGCTATAAATATTGGATGTACCTTATACCTTATATTTTTAGGTACCAGCTCTTAGACCATAAGTTATGTTGTTCCAGATTAAAAATTAAGAGTCCTTTAAATTTTTCAAAAACTAAAATAGGTTTCTATAGGAAACATTACACAAACTTTACTTAATTTTTTCCGCAGAATCAAAAGACGCCATTAAATATATAGGGTGTTTTATTTAAAAAATGCAACTTCGATATTAATTATTATTTTTGGATCAATTACAATTACAATTAAATTTATTTTCAATGTGTAGTGTTAATAAAAAATTATAATATTTCTAATTTTCCGAATTTAGTTAAAATTCAAAGTAAATTGTCCGTCCTATTATGCGATATTTTGATTGAGTAGAACCAGGTTGAAATAACATTTCTCGGTATCATGTATGTTAAGGTTTATTTTCACATTAATATCGGTGTCTCTCTTTTACAATTACCTACTTCGACATGTAAGTAATTAAAGTATGGCTTATAAAAATGATTGACAGACGACAACGATCGAGCTAAAACCAGCCGACAGTAATAAGATCATATATAATCAACATTGTAAAATTTAATTGATCATGTAGCTTACTAAACGATAGATATAAATATCTTCTGGGAATATTGAGCAAACCATGTTATAGTTAAGTAAACAGTAAAGAAATCGATAATATTAATAAATCATGTTACGGAGTTATTGAACAAGCCATACTTTATTAAAGACAACAAACATAAGCTAAGCGATTCCTTTGGTTAAACACTGCCGTACTAAAATACTAATTAAATATAAATTATTATAGTCCAATATACACAGAGCAAAGAGATATGAATATTGTATGGTACAAGACTACAAGCTATATTGTATACATCGGGCCGTACAATATTGTTACGTTGGATATGAGAATAAAGTATACCCTTTACCTTGTCATTTTCATTTCCTGGCAAGTAATTAATGTATTTGTTTAATAATATATTGAATTTCCAACGGGTCGTAAGCCTCTCTGAATTGAATGCCGTGTCGGCCATTATGACTTTCTTATACGTATAATTAATTGATTGACGTTCATATTATTTTTATGGGATCAGAAATAGCTACACTAATTATAATTTAACAATTTAGGTTACATACTTTTTAATTGAACCATCATTTCTAATATACACAACCTACTTACAAATATAAATCAAACTCAATCACCAATAAACTATCAATTTATGTCGTTTTTGCAGTAATAATTAGTACAAAACTTAACAAAAGTTTATGAATGTATTTATTAATTCTGGATAAATTTCACTGGAATATTATCCAGAAAATACAAAATAATTCATATTTCTTTTAAAATCAATAATATTAATCTTCCAGTTCATACTAATGTCTATTATTGCATATTTTAATATTTTATAATCTAAAAATAGATTTAAAATCAACACAATATTATTTCGTCTTTCTCTCATACTTTTTTATGTCTACTTGCAATATGCAGTTAACAAAAACAAAATACATAAGCGACTGTTGCTATGCAAGCTTATCTTTCTCTCATATTATCCCATCATTATAAGAGACAAAAAATATAGATATGTTTTCTTCCCGCCAATATTCTGAATTCAAGGCTATTTACATTCCACGTCACATGTCTCCTACCAATAAAAAACCACCAACCCTACTCTCCGTTATAACTCAGAGCACAATCAATCTCTCGCATACCGACTGTGAGAGGATGCAATCGCATTCAATAGAGCAAAAAAGTTTCTTCAAATAAGTAAAATGGGGCGCAATTAACCGCACCCAAAAAGTTTTCTGAGTTTTCATAACAAGAAAAAATGTAAATAGTTTTTACAGTGAGTGAAGTGATGAGTACTATTTAAATATATTTGTTTCAGTTTCATAATTTAAAGTAATGTGCCGCTTTATGATTTTTCTGTTCATGTTCGTACTTGGAAAAAATGGAATAAAAATTACATTCCTGTTTTAATTCATATTGGTTTAACTTCTACCTAAAAAGTTTGGTCCTTCGAGAAAATCTAAGTAATTAAAAAATAACGCTCGCAGTCTAGTGTTCGTTCAACATTTATGAATACTAATATTCATAAATCGTTCAAATTCAAATAACTGAAAGTCCAAATAAAAAAAAACATTAAGTTTAAAAGGAAAATATGTAGAAGTAGCCTTAATAAAACAAATTTTTTCTTCATAGTTAATTAAAGGTGCTCAAGAATACATCATTACTATTATAAAGTTTCGAACCCATACAACACACGTCCTGCAACCACGTGACGTTGCATTTTTTAAATACGTAAGAGTACGATGGGATGCACAGGTTTGCAAATTGTAACGAATAAAAAACTTCAGAAGTTTGATTTTATTAAGTAAAAATCTAACCTAACCTAGGGCTATCCTTAATTAAAATTAAAAAAAATTAATTTTCACCCACTTGTTTACCAAACAAATGTTATTCGAATTAAAAGTTTAAAACATAAGGAATATCCCTCAGTGGTATTGCCTACTTGTATCTGTGTATGACTACTGGGCAAACAGGTATAAACAGATAAGTTAATATAGGTGAATCAGTTTACCAATCGAAATACATATAAAAATACAGATAATTTAATTTCAAATAATAAACTGTTCATGACATATTATTATTGCTATGCTTTAAAGCTTAAAAATATGAGAAAATGTAAAAATACTGAAAAGGATAAAAATAATATCAACGAAAATATCCAGTTCATTATCAAAATTATATTCTACATAAACTAAAATACAATAAATGATTTGTATATATGTCCAAAAAATTAAATAATAAAATACAAGAATTAGAAAACATTTAAATATACCTGCATAATACGTCTAAAAAATAAACTGTTCTCTTTTGGAATTTCGAGTATTTCCACGATCAAAAGGCATTTATCGTCGATAAACCTGCAACTGACCATCAGCAATAATACCAACATCCCGGCGGTATTTTCCTCGAAATGACATCTTATTTTCAAAATGATAGATTCCCATCGTAGTTGGTTGTGGAATTGGATAATGGTCGGTTCACATGCAGCGTTCTCGGCGCCCCTCGCGACTCGTCCAATAATTACTGACCACCAACTGGATTCCGAATGTGGAATCGCAGAAATTATTGAGCAGATTGACATAATAGTATATTTAATATTCAAATTTCAGAAATGCACGATTCGAATAATGACGAGTGTTGGTTATGTGCGGCATTGCGTCCAAACAAAAGCGAGATCCGATTTCGAGTAATTATACAGTGAGTTTTATTAATAATTTTTGTCTGGCGCTAAGAAAGGGCAAGGATTTGGAAGTCTTTTGTAAAATCTCGTATGGGAAAATTTTAATCTTGTATTTACTGAATAAGTATACATAATATATAGATATAAATAAATATTTTCATTTTTTTTTATTTTGAAGATCTTTAGGTACCTTTTTTGACAAAAGTTAATTTTTAAAGTTCAATTAGTATTCAATAACAAATACTCTCATTTAAAAAAGAGATTAATTAAGACAAAACAATTATCTGCATTGTAGCCAGCTTTCAGAATTTAAACATAATACAGATTAAAATTTCACATTTTTTAATAATAAACATTTTTTTACGACATTTGCTTTTTTTAATAGAAAAATTTCTATGTCACTTTTAAGCGTTGAAAATAATCATGGTGTTTCTTGAAAATGGAAAACTTTGTGGTTGAGTAGGACTTTGCATTCTCGACTCTAAAAAATTGTTGAAATCGGTAACTGGAAAATTTACAGCAGTCGTTCCAATTTCTAATTAGTTGTTCAACATAAAAACTATCTCCGATCATCTTTCTCCACTTTTTCTATCCATGGCAGTTTATTTTCAATTATAGATTCCCACTTTCCTTAAGTCCTCTTTATACATCCCTCTATACACTATTTACGAGGTCGTCCTCTTCTTCATTTTCACTCCTTTGACCCATCTATGATCTGGCATTGTCCTCACATGTTTTAACTTGCGTTTTACTTTGACTATTTGGCTAATCTCTACTTTACCATATAGCACTTTGAGTTCCGCATTTATTCTTCTTCTCCATTCATTCCCTTCTGCTCTCACTCCTCCAAAAATTTTCCTCAGAACTCGTCGTTCCCAGATATTAAGTTTATTTTCTATGTTCTTATTCATAACCCAACACTCACTCCCGTCCTGTAATTTGTATTATTGTTCGATATAATCTTCGTTTTGAGACCTTTTTCGACTTCAGTAACTTTTGAAGAGCTCTAACTGATCTGCATTCTCTCGCCATTAGATTCTTAATTTCTTCTTCTTCCTCACCTTTACTGATAAATTGTTACTCCCAGATATTCAAAACTATTTACATTTTCCAAACGGTACTCCTTGCCCTCATCCAGCATCTTGGATTTCTAAGACAATGGACTCATCCAGTGATTTTTATTTTATAATTTTTGGCCTACCATAACACTCCAGCACTTCTGAGACCGATCCTGCGGCTGTAATTAATTCTTAAAATTTAAAAATTGGGGCTATAGTTTCTTGTGACGTGGCCCAATTGAAACAGATTATATTAGGCTATGTTGTCATATCGATAAAACTGGCAATTGTCATTCTCATTTGTTATGATTAAAAGAAGGAAAGAAGTATGTCAAATTTTTCTACAAACGAACAAAGCTAGAATCTTGGCAATGCCGTAGAAAGTAAAACGTTAATTATTGGTCAAAAAGCAGCGCCACTTTTAAAATATATTAATTACTTTTTATTGATTTTTATTAATTAATGAATATGATAAGAACAATGAAAATCAACATAAGCAAATAGGTTCTGTAAGCTAGTCATTCATTAATATAAAACCAATAAATTCGTTCCTACTGGATAAGTCCATTCACCTTACTTTATCCATTTTGAGCAGCTCAATGTCAGAACTACTATTCTATGAAATTATTTTAGTTTATACCTTCATTAAAAAACATTCTAATTAATATTAAGAATTAAGTGGAATTAAAAGAATTGAAATGAAATATAAAAAACAAATGATTTAAGGAAGTGAAATTTTATTGCGAATAATCAACGAGCAATGAAGCATACCGAAATTACTTGATACACCTACCTCACTCGGAAGACAAGTCGTCCGTCCACTAAAGAATGTCGTAACGTTATAATAACGTGACGATGGTTATTTGCGCGATATGTTGTATAGGTTAAAACATTTACTTACCAATTTGAAGCGGCGTAATGTCGCTTAAACGTGTAGAATTTATGTCGCTGGTGTGTTACATTGTAATAATAGCGTCGCTTTTTATGACCAGAAGGATATAAAAGTTGTTTAATTAAATTTCGTTTAACGTTGCATAGCCTATATTTTATAGTTTAATGCGAAAGTCGAGAGATATCCCCGCATGACGCTAGAATTAAATACTGTTCTCAGATATACAGCTATAAACAAACTTTATATTAATTATCATTCGGCAAGGATGGCATCATATTTAAATGGTATTTCACGGTAATTTGGTATTATAAAGTTGCTGTGTCAAAAAGAGCTTCTATACTTTGTTGAAAGTATCAAAGTGTTATAATGCTCTTAGTAAGTTTTAGTCGGATGCATCTACGTTTTGTTAGAGTTTGTGCTGTCTTTTCGGTTTTTTTAGAACAAGATAGATTTCTTCGTCAGAATAATTACTTCTACAATTGAAAATTATAATATAGTAACTATTCTCAACAATGTATCTAAAAACTTTTACTTTTTTTTTATTTATTTTTTTTAATCTGACATGTTAGTGACCAGGTTTTTTTTTTAAAGGGCGGTCAACTACATCTTAATTGATTTTTTAATCCGACCAGAATTCAAAATTTTCGTATCGATTATGCAAAAATATGAACTAAAATCTTAATTGGTAGGTCGAGCTTTTGTGCTGCGATTTTGCCCTATAAGCAGGTGAAAGGACCCTGCACGGTTCTTATAGAAAAAGTCCTAGTCGAATTGGCTGAAAATTTAGTATAACGGAGGCAGTATTGTTTCTTATTTTTAAAAAATAAATAGTTTGTTATAAAAAATTAAAGATAATAATCATAATATTGTCGATATGAGTTGTAATGAAAAGTTCTAAGACTCAGGTGATTCTTTTCTACTCATATGGACAATATTATTATTATAATTATTATTTTTAATTTTTTATAACAAAATATTTGTTTTTTAAAGATAAGGAATAATACTGTCTCCGCGTGTTTAACACCCTGTATCTCAAAAACTGTCCATTAGATCACGTTGGGCCCATGGAGATATTTGATCAGGCCATCATAAACTACATTTTACTAAATTTTCATCCAATTCGACTGGGACTCTCTTTTCATAAAAATCGTGCGGGGTTCTTTAGCTGTTAATCTTATATCAAAAATATGTGTTTTTATTGGTTAATATATTTTGTGGAAAATGGAAAATGGAAAATTATTAATATTTGTTGCCAAAACTAAATGTGTGACTCAATGAAATAAAAATGCTACTGAAATATTATAAGTACCAACTTTTTGTCTCAAAACTATGGGTGAGAATTGTCGCTAGAATCCAAAATATTATAAATATACAGGGAAGCCCAAAACTAATTGATTGTCTAATAAATACGTAGACACCCGGTATAATAAACTTGTAAAAATCGTGCGTAATTAATTAATATTAGTAAAAATAATTTAATTATAATAAAAAAAACAAAATAACACAAAAAAATAAAATTAAACTTTAATAAAAGACTATATAAACATTTTATGAATTTAGGACAACGCCCTGTCGAAAAAAAATCAAACATCATGAGATTTACTATAATTGTTTAAAATTTAGATAAAAAATATATTGTAATATTATACAACAGGTATATCTCTATGTAGGGGTAATTTCTATTTTAAAAAATAGACATTACAATTTAGATAACATAAAAATTATAAACTTAAAAATTTTCTCCAGATCCTTTTCTTCCTTCTTCAGTTACTTAAATTTGATCTTCTCTTTTGTTCCTTTCGCAGTTTGCTCCTTCCACAGTGATTTGAACAGTATTGTTCCTTCTATAATTACTTAAATTTTATCTTGAACAATCTTGAAATATCTTTTGTTCCTTCCATAGTTTGGTCCTTCCATAGTGATTTGAACAATTTTGTTCCTTCGATAATTATTTGAATTTTATTTTAACGTTTTCACTGTGAAATGGACCAAATTCAAGAAATAGTTCGACGAAACAATATTTATTATTTATTAATATCTTTTTTTATTAATTGTAATGAAATTATTTGGAAAATACAGAAAATTACATAAAAATATAAATTTAAAAAATCACCAATGATCATTTTATTTAATTAATTTTGTCATTAGATTTATTTAGAAAAAAATTTGTTCATATAAGTTTGGTACTGTTTTCACTGTGAAATGGATCAAAATCAATGAAATAGTAGGACAAAAATTATTTATTACTTGTCAATATCTTATTTATTAATTGTAATGAAATTATTGGGAAAATACAGAAAATTAAATAGAAGTATAAATTAAAAAAAATGATCCATGATCATTTTATTTAAATAATGTTGTCATTAAATTCAAGCAGAAAAACCTTTCTTCATATAAGTTTGATAACCAAGCTTTTTCTTAAATGAAGATTCCTTTTTATGAATTATACATTTTATATATTTTTTTCTTAAATTCCCTTTCTATTACATTCAATACTTTCCAATAAAACATGACAATTCCAAAAAAATTTATTAACACACTTTTTTTCGTTAAATTGTCAGGCAACAAAATTCTTATTGATACATGTCAAGTTTACTTCGACAAAAAAAACTCGTAAGTGAAAAAATAGGTGGTGGGTTACTAAATGTGAACTCTGATTGGTGGATTTCATATCTTCTTCTAATGAAATATTCTATAAAGTGTGCGTAGAATCGACAATATTCATCTTAGACGTATTACTTTAAATTCGGTTTAAAATTGTTTTAAGCAGATACACATAGTATTAAAAAATTTAAATCATTTCTTGAAAAATCGGAACCGAAAATTGAGTGTTTCAAAATTACATCTTTAACAATGACCTGGTATAAAAAAACGAAAATGTTTAATATGAATAATTTTAAACCGGTCGATGGATAAGAGCAATAAAATGAATGATCATTTGACCAAAACAAATCGCGCCACCACCATTCGACATTGTTCCTTGTGACGGAGTAAAATACCTCCCGTGTTTGCATTATCTTTAGAAGCAATAGGGGCGCAATTCAGGTCTAATGACGGATCATAATGAAATTTTGTTGAACTGATTGCTGCGTATTTCATCGCCAATATGTTATTAATTAATTTGCCGATTGTTCTTTGTGTGTTGAATGTATATCAAACGTTCTGCAATGTTGGTTCGAATTCTACCAATAATCAATCGTTAGTGAATTCCTGCGAGACATCAATAACGTTTCATTGTGCTAATTACAATTAGCTGATTTAGTTGCTGGTTGGCGACCCGTCGTGTGACCCCTCCTTTAATTTCCATCGTTATGTTTAATGGCGTAAACTTAGAAAAGAAAAAGCCGCTTTGCTGCCGGAATTGATTTAGCTAAATTATTGTTGTGACAAGTAACTGGAGCGGCGCATATTTCATTCGAATTGGGCATAGTTGCAACCAATAACTACAATTAGTATACTGACAAGGCAGGATAGATGATCGGTCGATGGCCATTAGTTATCGGACAAGTCTCCAATTAACATTAACGATAACGCCAACGTCGCCATCGAAGTCTCCCTCGACCCTCCACCCCTTCTTTCCTTCCGATCCTCCCTTGCCAGAACTTGCACAACTTTGAGACTGCCAATTTCAGTTCAAATTTATAACGTTAAACTCCCAACAATATATACGCCAAGTCTTAAATTCAATATTGCACAAAATCATTTTAGGTACATCTAGAGACAAATTTGTTTCATTTAAACACTTCAAATTTAACATAATACACAATATTTAAACTTATTAATTAGTATTTTTAATTCATGTCTCCAAGGTTACCGTTTTCAGTAGATTCTTTGGTTTTAAATTTGCTCATTATTCGTTTCGCCCTAATCGGCTTTTATTGTACATTAAGTTGACGTTACATATGAAAGGTTCGAATCCTTATATATATTTTTTTTACCAAATAAATGTTCCCTCTTTTCTCTCAAATGCTGTTAATTTTTTTGTCTGAAATTTTTCCTCTTTTCACTTTGTCACTTTTTTCTGAAAATACCCCATTTTTTTTCTCATTTTTATCATATTTTTCTTCTTTCAAAATTTTCCCTCTTTTATCTCAAATACTGCCACTTTTTGTCTCAAATTTCTCCTCTGTTCTCTCAATTTTTGTCACTTTTTCCTGAAATTACCCCGTTTTTTCTAAAATTACCCCATTTTTATTTTCAAAATTAGCCCTTGTTTTCATTTTTATTTTTTCTCAAATTTCCCTTCTTCCTCCAAAATTTCCTCTCTTTTCTTTTTCAAATTTTCTATCTTTTTTGTCTTAAATTTCCCCTTTTCTTTAAAATTTTGGCACTTTCTTTCTTGAAATTACCCCGTTTTCCCGTTTTTTTTAAACTACCCATTTTTTCTCATTATTGTCAGTTTTTGTCAAATTTCCACTTTTTTTACGAAGAAATCACTTTTTTGAGTAATTATTTTTTTCTTACCCCTATCTTAACACTCCATTGGTAATGATAGAAAGGGAAAGGGAGAAAATTGTAAATAAAAAGTTGGGACAAAGATTTACATATAAAAAATTGGGGAAAAAATTTGAAACTAAAAAAGTAAGGGGAAAAAAGCTGTGGCGAAAAGTAGAAAAAAAGTAGAGGAAAAATTGGTAAAGAAAAGTTTCAAATTTGAAATTATAAAAAATTAGTGAAAAAGTGGAAAGAAGTTTTTGACACAAAGAAATAGGAAATTAAAAATTACTGAAAAGTGGAAGAAAGGAGAAAAATGAAAAAAAAATAGGGGAAGAAATGGAAAAAGTTTTAAGGGAAAAAACTGAAACAAAGAAATTAGTAAAAAATGTGTGAGAAAAAGTCTAAAAAAGTAGAGGAAAGGATGGAATAAAAAAGCATGGAAAAAAGTAGGGGAAAAGTGAAAGAAAAATAGGGAAAGTGGAAAATGTTTTAAGGAGAAAAAGTGGAACACAAAGAAATTATTAAAAAAGTAGGGGAAAGAGGTTGGCGGAATAATGGGCAAAAAGTTGGAAACATACAAAAATTAGAGAAAAAATCAGTTAGGAAAAAGAGGAAAAGAGTTTGAAACCAAAAATTACTAAAAAATGTAGGGGTAAAAATGTCTAAAACAAAACATGGGGGAAAAATATTGGAAAAAAAATATGAAATATAAAAAAATGGTAAAAAAGTAGAGGATAAAAGGATGGTGGAAAAATTGCGGAAAAAAATTGAAATAAAAATAATAGGAGAAAAAATGAGTCGAGGAAAAAGTGGAAAAAAAGTTTGAAATATAAAAAAATCAGTAAAAAAATAGGGGAAATGTGGAAAAAAGCAGGGGAACACTGAAAAAAAAATGGGGAAAGAAGTGGAAAAAAAAGTTTAAGGGGCAAAAGTAGAACAAAAAAGTTTGTCATAAAAAAATTAGGAAAGAATGTAGGAGAAAAAGTGGAAAAAAGTAGTTTAAAGAGTGGAATAAAAAAATAGGGGAAAAAGTGAAAAAAAAATAGGAGAAAGTGAAAAACAATGGGGAACGAAGTAGAGAAAAATTTTAAGGGGAAAGGTAAAGTTATATTTTTTTTTAAATACACAAGTTAGATTTAGATAGTCAAAGACTTCTTTTAATAAAATACATTAAAATACACAGGTTAGATTTAGATAGTTTAGCAGATTTTGGTAGTTTATTATCAAAATGTTCGTAGAATACGGTTTATTGAAAACGGTATCACTGCATGTCTCCTTATTTGCATAATTTGAATGCCTTTTATTTGTCATTATTATCAAATCAATCAAGATCGATTATTTAGGAATAAAAATCAAATGATATGAAACATCTTTCCGGAAATACTAAAATAAAATAAATACATAAATAATATTCGAAAAATATAATACAAAAAATAAATTAAGTATGTAGTTTATTTCAATTTTTTTATATTCTGAAAAAGATCGATTTTATATTAAAAATTTATTTCCAAATGTTATTTTGAAAACAATTTGCGATTATTTAAAAAAAAATAGGAATTATTAAAAATATAAAAAACAGGGATGCAATTATTTTAATTCTTAAATTGTCCTAATTGAGCCGGAAATAAGTCCAAATTTATATATGCTAATGGGACACCCTATATTTTAATTCTACAGATCAAAATACCAATCATCTACTTGTCTTTTGTTTTAAATCATTTTCTTAATTTATTTTTGTTTTTTTTTCATACTCCAAAGCTTTTTTATTTTATGCACATCATTTAAGCCATATTAGTAAAATATTCCAGTCCAATTTAAACGTAATCGCTAAAAACTGGAGATGTGCCTATAATTCAAATTAATTTTACTTTACTACAAAATAAGGCGTAAAGAAAAACATAAAACGTTAAAAATTTATATTAATATTAAATTTGTGGTTTACCCTATGTGTAAGTACAAATCGATTACTTAAATGAGTAATTCAACTGGCATATGTATCGCATTTGGAATTCAAGTCGCTATTTGTATTTGGTACATTTAAAAACCGTTCTGTAGAATTCATTAAAATTTTGTTATGATAATTTCCTAAACCGTTCTTTTATCTTGTAATTTTAAAATATAATTTCTACACTGTTATTATAACTCAAAACATATAATTGATGGTGAGTAAATTATCAGTTTTGTATCTTCTCAAAGATAGCCGAGACCTTATAAAGCACTATTACTATAAAATATGTTATAAATATCAGTGTAGCCTTCATTGTTAATTTACGTCCTAATTAGGGACGGAGTTAATGTCGTTTATAAAATATTACAATGGCGTCATAAAGTTCTTTGTAATTATCACAGAATATTAATTGTGTGTCCATCGTTACTGAGGTTTCAATTTGATTCAAATTTATATATGCTAAAATATACAGTTATAGCGCTCGAGATTATCTTATACAATATCAGAGGCAATTTCGTATAATATTGTTACTTTTGAAATATGTAACTAAGTTTTTACCGCACGCGAGTAAATTTTGCAAAACGAGCCGTGTTAATGTATTATATTGTGTTTTATTTTCACAATCAATAAATGTCAACTTTTGTATAAAAATAGTCTTATATGAAATCTTCTTTATTATTAATTAAAAATAAAAATAAAACATTTACTAACGTAATACATAATTTCTGAGAATAACCTATTTCAAAATATTCAGTTAATTTTTAATCGGCGTTGCGGTGAACTCCCACAATAATTCATTAGTCTTCCAAATGAGTTATTGTCATTTAACATAACGTTTTAAAATTCGACCTGTTGGATATATTGAAATTTTATGAATTGCTCTCATTGTTTTGGGTTATTACCAATTTAAGCAGCCAGTATAAATATCAAAGTGAGCTTAAAATTGTGGCAGGGAAAATATTCGCACTCGCCGGAAGTGGGTTTATCTATTGAATTTCTGATTCGATAATGAAATATAATAAAAAAATCATGTAATAAAAATTATAATATTGTAGAATTTTTCTTTATAATATATTTCAAAATATCCTTACCCATAACTAATAAATGTATATTGACTCATGGCGATTATAACTATTGTTTAATATTTGCATTTTGCACGGTTGCCACCGCGGTTTATGTTATATGTGAAATAAATTGCATGATCTAACCTAAATTTAATCCATTGTTAACTACCCACACGGTTTTAATTGGGTGTTTTCTGCTTGGTGTTGGATTTTGGCATAGTAATAGTAATTTGTACATTTTGAACAATTCGAATTTAGCTATATTGTACCAATCCATAGTTTTAAAATAATTCGGTAACAGGACCGTAATAAGTGAAATGGACTTTCCTTTAAGCTAAAACATAATTTTTATTAAAATTTATCCATAACAAATTAATATTCATTTGAAGTGATTTTCTTTTTACACATTTATTCTATCATAGTTTACTGAGTGTCCCAATATATTTTTACCTATTTTAATTTCTGTGTACGATTTTTTGTCTGGTTCTCGTCCGCAAACATTAAAAACTTTCAAACGCTTCAATATATCGGTATGAAATTTTCACCCTTTTTAAGTCCCACGAGTACTACATTTTGATATAAAATTGACGAAATCTGATAATAGGAAATCGAGGTTTTCCAGGTTTTTCAGACTTTCTTTCGGGTTTTACAGAAAACATGTTACAGATCATAGTTTTTTTAGAAAACCTCTTCAAATTTCGTGAAAGGACACCTTGAAGTACTGTTTGATTGGTTGATTGATTTGATCGATTTTACCGGTCAAACTTTAGGCCTCAACACTGCAGCCTTAAGACTTATTACTACCCAGTAAATAATTTCCGAAAATTTCCAGACCTCTTTGCAAAACCTACCGAGAACTCTAGAACTCTTTATTTCTGAGATATCTATTCAACCAGAACTCTTTTTTCTCACAAAAGGGGTGCGGCATGAAGTTAGCACCCCAAAATTTGTTTTTTAAAAATTCCGCAAAAAAATGCAGAACTCTATCTGCACCCCCTCGAGAACTCTTCGAGACGAGTCCAGAACTCCGAAAAAATCAAAGGGTTCGGGCAATTGGGGTGCCAACTTCCGGGCGGTCTTTTCGCCCCATGTTGGTCAGCGACATTTGTTATGTTATTTACAAACTCTCAAATTTTGGGTTGGGTTCTGTCGAAAAAAAATAATAAACATTACAAAAAAAAAACAAACCAATCATAAATATAAATTTTAAATCCTATCCACTTCCTGTTGAGTATTGGAATAAATTTTAAGAATTTCACATAATAAAAAACTTTATTTTTTATGGCACAATAAAGTTATCGAAACAAAAAAAAAATCTCTTATCCTCATTAATTTTCACATGTTTTATCTTATTTTTAGTTATCTTGATAAATACTTTAGGATGGATTTTCTTGATATACTATTAAAATTTTGATCTGATTTTTTACATGCTATGACCTGTAGAGTTGCCTGATTTTTTGGGTAATTTTTTGTAGATTTTGCTGATTATATCACTCATACATCTAATAATGTCCTATACTGTTACTTGATTAATAATCGATATTCATTAACCATGTACCTACTGACTAATAACTGAAATTAAAATATATTGAGCAGAGGAATAATGAAAATACAGAGTGGCACAGAGAAAAATAAAAATAAATTATAATTGTATTGTATTCAATTTCAATGGAGGTACTGACCTAAAAAATCAATCAATCAAATAACGACAACGCTATCAAAATGAAGGGCAAACAATCCTAAGCCGGTTCTGAATTGGTTCATCTAATCAAAGAAGAAACTCATTATTTGAATATCATTGTAGTGATAAAATACATTATTTTCATACCTTTATATATACTGCGTCGGCGCAGATTCTGAAATTTCATTTCAACGAGTTGGCCTAAAATATGAATTGGCGTTCCAGTTATAGGTTATAAGTAATAAGTAAATGATTATCCGTATTATTAAAATTTTCAAAAATTTTGCCATTGTTGTCAGATCTACAGAAAAAGTCAATTTTTTCATACTTTTTTGTGTTAACGTGTACATTTTTTATCAAAAAATGGCGAGAGGTCATCATATTTTTTTGAAGAGTCGATTATAAATTTACATCAATCAGTTGACATTCAAGTGGTATTGTGAGATTGTTAATTGTAAAGCGTTTTTGAAGTGCAATTTTACTGTCTGATAAAATGTTTTCTAACACTGAATTAACTGATATGGTTCTGGTGTATGGTGCTGCTGGTGAAAAGTCTAATAAAGCAAGAAATTTATATCGGGAATGATTTCTCAATCCCAATTTTACTGGTAAGTTTTTAATGAGTATCAAATATTATTCCGATTGATAATATATTTGGGATCAATGGTCTAGAACTCTTGTTACACAATTACTAAAGTACTTACTGAGCAATAAATGAGAGGCGATTTTACCGAATATTTGTTCTTATCACTGCTTCCAATAACAGTGGTCATGACCTCTTATTTTAAAATTGTTCTATATTTAATAAGTTTAATTTGCATTTTATTTCAATGGAAATGAATTGTTATCGTGAATTTTCGGAAACCCTTCGTGTATATTAATTTTCCCGTTGAACTGTCTTTTATAATTACGAAGATAGCGATACATTTCTATCAAAATTGGGAGACAGTGTTTATATTTACATTAACTAAATTTCATTCTGTTATATTTAGGTTGCTGTCACTACGGATCGTTTTGAAATTAATGCTTTAAGTTAAATTTATTCCCCTTACTAAAGGTATATCATCAAAAAACGAGGTGTTAAAATGATATAAATATTCATTTTCTTTTTACATTTTAAGTCTGTATATGTATCCAACCTTATATTATTTATTAACAAAGAACGTATTATTAGAAGCTCATCACATTTCTTTAATAACATATGGCAACCCTCTTGCATGTTAACCATACCTGTAAATTTGCATTAAACTCATATTTCTCATTAATAATTATTATTTTATATATCACAACATGTATAATATTTTCCTCTATAGTTAAAATAAAACATGAAATTTTTAAAACTAACGTATTCCATTAACGAATGCTAATAACACGTTCAGTACAATGCACGTCACTAGTGAGAATATACTTTACTTTATTGAATTGAATGAGTTTAAATATTTAATGAAGACGATGACTTTAATAACAACTGTTTAATTTTTATTATTACAATATCGCACGTATATATAATTGTACTAATTATAAAGTTTAATTAAATGAAATGAAATAGGGAGAGAGAGATAGAGACACGAACGAAGTAACTGTCAGTAGCGACTCACTATATAAAAAAAGACAAAAGATAGATTGCAATTAATTTATAAAGTTTGAAGCAGCGTTGTTTTTAATAAAAAGAAAGAAACGATCTTCCAAAAAATTGGCTGCAACGTTGCCAAACATTTAAAATATTTGTTCCACAATAACTTAAAAAAAATCGACTGTGTCATCCCAGAACTTTTCCGGCTGTTCTGTGGATAATAGGATTATTTTAATTAAAAAATACAAAATTCCTGAATGGGAAAGTAAAATGCTGTAAAAATGAAGTAAATTGATGAAAAAAAAAAAATGGGTAAATATTGCAAAAATGCACAAAAAATAATTAAAATGAAAAACGACAATAGTTACTCAAAATAGTAACGAATTATTTCCAAAAAAATGTTAAAAATGATAAACAACTGCTAAATTTCAGAAATAATTAAAACTATAGTAAAAAAGAGTGAAAATAGGCAAAAATCAAAAATACAATAAAAATCTTAATACAATATGTTAAAATTGGAAAAAGGATGCAAAAAACGACAAATAGCAAAAAAGGTACCTAACAAAAGGAAAAAACGTAAAATACAGCAAAAAAGAAAAAGAGGCCTAATAAAGGCAAAAAAGTCCACAAAAAAGCCATATAAGACATGGTAAAGGGAAAAAAGCAAACGCCAAAAAAGCAAAAAAAAAGGCAAAAAAAAGTGGAAAAATCCTAAAAAAGGAATGAAAAGCAAAAATTGGCAAAATGGAGCCAATTCAAGGCAAAAAGCTCAAGAAGGCCAAAAAAAATAAAAGAGTAAGAAAAAGGGCAAAAAAATGGGGAAAAGGGCCAAAGAAAGAAAAAAAAAAGGTAAAAAAAGCCAAAAAAGGCCAAATAAAGCCAAAAACATGGCAAAAAAACAAAAATGGTACAAGAGGGAACACATTATATCGTTACAATTAGGATATCCTAAAATCATGGGTGAAAACTATTGGGAATTCGGGAAAAAGTTTAATACAAAAGTTGTAGGGAATTTTATGCTCTACAACTTTGCACTAGAAAATTTTGCTCTAAAAGTGCATTGTTTGGAAAAACTACGGAAAAACTACATGCACATTTTTTGCGCGCCATCTACTGGCGCTGTTATTAAAAATTTTGGAAAAAGTTTCATACAAAAATTGTAGGAAATTTTATGCTCTAAAACTTTGCAGTACAACATTTTCCACTAAAGTGTATTGTTTGTCCTTAAAATTTAAAAAAGGCAAAAAACCTTACATGTTTGTTCAATCAATGTCGGTTTTGAGGACCTTCTACTGTACCAATTTGAACCAAAACCTAAAAATCGCATTCGAGGTACACATCAAATAATCATACCAAATTTCAGCTTGATTGATCAAGTTGTTCGGTAGTTATCGTGGAAGATTATACACAGACAGACAGACCTCACTCTGAAAAATCTTTCAGTATTCTTAGGGGACCTCAAAATGGATATTTCCATAGATATTTCGAATTTTTTTTTGCTCGTTCACTATACTTTCCGTTTGATGGAACCGGGAAAGTAGTAATATATGAGTTAGTTTAGTGCCTACACATATTCTGTATTTTTTTCTTCAATAAGTTGTACCAGAAACAACTACATTTGCAATAGAAAAATTAATAAACATTTTTTTACAACTAAATCATTTTTCTAAATAAAAATCCGAAATTGATTTCTCTGATTATATCTATCTTGTAGTATTTAGATTACAGAGCTCCCACCGCATCACGTGAAAAAATTTCCAGTTCAATCGGAAAAACGTCAGAGCGCGGCGATTAGCCGAACAGAAAACATATTATTTATAAACACAAAGTAGAAGTTAGAGATTCGAAATAAGACGAAATGGAGTAATAATGAACACAATTTGCAATATTCTTGCAAGATTAAAATTATATATAAAACGTGAGAGACTATTGCATATAACTGTAAAATGATTTTTTTTTTATGCGAGCATACATTGATTAATAATAATAGCTCTTTAATTACATACATGATGTATATGCAACTAGTTAAAATATAATAAATAAATAAATATAATAATTTTTACTTGTTTCTTTAATAACACACGCGCCTATATATGTTAAAGAAAATAATTAAAGATAAGAATTAGAAAACAAGAATAGTGCATATACTCGAACAATATTATTCCATCATAATAAGCAAATCTAAACACCGCTCAAAAGAATTGACAACAGTAAGAAAATATCAAGAAATAAAGTCTGAAACATCATAAATATATCTTTGTATTTATATTCAGTAGATGCAGCTACATCTTATTTAAAGTTCCTCTTTTTTTTGTCCTGAGTTGTGGAGGTGGGAATCATTGCGTGAGGTAGTGCAGGACTCACCCCTGATCCTTTTGCAAGGATAGTCAGTGGCATACCTGCTAAATCCTCCTCAATAATCTTGGTGTTTCCTTGTACCCTGCTGGTTGGTTGTCTTCTTGGCCAATAACTCTGTATTCTGAGGTACTCCGGATATGATAGGAAATAAGTTGGAATACTTATCTGAGAGTTATTTCTGTTAGATTAATAAGACTTGAGAAGGAGATCGTAGTTCTGTGATTTTTTTTAATTTGGAAAGTAAGCCTCTGTGCCACACCTTGTCAAATGTTTGGAATAAATCAATGAAAACAGCGTTATAATTTTGTTTTCTTCTTTGCTTTTGGATATGTAGTTTATAATTCTGTGGACCTGTTGAATTATGCATTGGCGTTCTCGAAACCTGAATTGGTGATTTGGAATTATCTCCAGGAATTCATGTTCTGAGTATATTATTTTTATTAAAAGTCTTTCAAAGACTACTTATCACAGGTAGCAGACTAATGGGTCTATTGGATGATGGTTCTTGTACAGGATTTCCTGGTATCAGCATATTTCCATTATAGCTATCAGGAGAACGAGGGCTTAATATATGTACAAAAAAAACTACTGATACTAATATAAAAAAATTTTTTTTGGATTAGGACAATAAACAATTGAGACAAATTTAGTGCAATTATATACGCTCATTTTAACTATTTAACATCAATTAACTTTATAAAATATGAATCAACATTATTTTCTTTTATTAATGAACCGTAACTAATGTTCCTTTAAAAATTTAATAATAATTTAACATTAATTAAGCAAATAAATTTTTTGATGCACTAGTCCAGCTCTGTTTGTAATTAATACCTTGCGACTTTGACTTTTTCCATTTATAACAGATGCAATGTTTTAAACTTTTAACTTAACCAATAATTATACGGTTTGTAAATTATTTAAAATAATTTATAGCGTGTATTTTAAACGACTGCGACTTGCAACTTGGATATTATGTATAATTAAAAACAGAATAATTATCGTTCTGTTCTCCAGGACCATTCAAACAATGTTAATTGTTTAATAATAACTATTATCTAAGCCGATTATTGCTCTGTTGTACTATATTTATTTATTTTTTCAACCAAGAAAGTTTAATAAATTGTCATAAAAATATAATAGAGCAATTAACACAGAAATAGATCACAAAACAATCAATACGTATTTGTAGATTTAATTCGATCTTCAATGATATTTGGAGGTTGTAAAATGAAAAAAACAGTAACAATTACGTAAATATATATTCTTAATAGCGAACGAAAATGTTAAATAAGAAATCGGTAATTTGGAAAAAAGTCTCAAATAAAAACCGATAAACATTTTTTTTACTCGAAGGAGTCTTCTTTAAATCCGGAGCTGTAAGATTGTCTGATAGAACTTAAACGCAAATACAAATGGTGCTCGTCCGCAGATTGCTGAAAAAGCACTGAAAAATGCACACAGATGAATAATGTAGTGAGTATTTCTGTAGGATGCTATGTCGTGGAGCTCGGTGTGCATTATTTGCGATGCACATATGTTTTTCCAACTGCCATTATTATTTTTTTTATTTATACGTAGTTTCAGATTATATTTATAAGCCAGTGTTATTTTAAAATGACATTAATAGGTGTAAAATATTTGTATCCACGGCTAATCTATTATTTGTTCATTATACATGAGTTTATTAAATTGTAATAATATCCATTATTCACTAGTGAATATAGATTTCATTATTAACTGGTTTTATTTATTAATACACTAGAGAATAATCATTATTCTCTGGTTTTATTGATTTCATTAAATAAAGGTTTATAGTAGTTTTATCAAATAAAAATATCATGTAAATAAAAATTATATTATACGCCAAGGTCGAGAAGTAATTTTTCTCAGCCGAGCATCTCGGGATAATAATTTGCGAGGCTGAGAAAAATCTCCACCGTCGTTTATATATTATTTTTTTCACTACTAGAAAATTTAATCATTTTTACAATGATATTGTTCTGATTTTTTGGGTATATATTTGAAAAGAATTTAATGGAAATGAAGCAGTTTGTAAAAACAATTAAATGAAAATATTCAATAAATTAAATTGACATTCAATTATGTTAATTGCACTGTAAATTTTAAAACTTCCAAATAGCGATGAATATATGAAGAATTCGTTTCATTTGACACTAAGATTTGAAAAACTATTAAATCGATTTTTAGGTTACTTTTAGAATAAGTATTATTGCATAAATAGCACTAATCAATATCAAAATATTTATTACATAACCTTACACTATTTCAACCAAAAATATATCTGATAAAGAATTACTTAGCTCTATTTTATTTGATTATGTCGAAAATTCATTTGAAATGATAGGAATTCAAAAGAAAGTGCTTATTTGCTGTCGAATTTTTTATAATAATTTTTAAAAAACTCTTTTGACATACGAAATGATAGTTGCGTATAATTAATTTGAAAGATTTCCTAAGATCGCTTACCTCTGACATCACGTTTAGTCTTCAATTGTTTTTATTATCTACTACCAGTAGATAATGAAAAATTATCTAGTTGTAGGAGAGAAATTTAACTTTTTGTCTCGAATACAGCATAAATAATGTCATCTTCTAATACTAGTAGTGGAAAAAATTTGTTATTTTATTAAAATTAAAATAAACGTTTAAATATTTATATTGTGGATACAATGACGAACTAATATAACATAAAAGTTTGAATGTACCGCAGGTATAAATAGATGTGTATGCCCTCGGGCATAAACATCTATTAATACCCTTGGTACATAATTAACTATCCTATTACGGGTAAAATACTATATTATACAATAAGGGAGAGTAATAAGGTATATAATTTGCTAGCTTCATTGATATTTATGAAGTGTATCAACAAGCAATAAACATAAAAAAATCGTCGGAGTTTCGTACTTAAGACCAAAATTTTTATATACCATTGATAAATAATAATAATAAATAAGGAATATTGTTATATCGAAAATGTTCTAATTAAAAAAATAGGTAGAAAACAAAAATTCTGATGCATTTTTTTCCGAATCTTAATCGTTTTTATTAAAAAAAAATTAGTAACAATTTAAAATAGAACATCACTTTAAACGTTACATTTATAAAAATTGATAAGAAATTAGTTATTATTTACATTTTGTACGGAACGCTTAAAATTAGAACATTATGGTATTCGAGGAAACATCCTAGATCTAATTAAATCTTATTTTACGGGAAGGAGACAGTTTGTTAGCATCAATGATACGGATTCGGATTAACTTCCTACTACATAAGGAGTGCCACAAGGGTCTGTCCTTGGTCCCTTGTTATTTTTACTATACGTAAACAATTTACATCAATGGGGTTCTCAAACTCTGTCCTTTTTGCAGAGGATACCACCCTGACTGCAAGGGATGGTGAATACTTGACAGGAGAATGTTTTGAGGTCACTAAGGCTTGTTTACTAGCAATGATTTGAAATTTAAAGAAAAGAAATTACATAATATTGTGTTTACTTCTGACAAATCGGTTCAAAAACCTGAACCAGTGAAACTTCTTCGTTTAACACAAGTTAACAAAGTGGACATAAAGATTTATAATAAATTTAAAAGCATGCATCTAGACAAAAATTTCAAAACAATGAATATTATTTCGTTTTGACAGTTGGATAAACGTTTTATGCTTGATAACGTGTTTTACAATATAAGTGATTTTAATAATTTTGTGCTATTGGAATTGAGTGTATTACTATACGTTTGTCTTTTATATCTGTTTCATGTAATTATTACTACTTTTTTCTTACTTTCTTTTAATTTTAACTTTACATATTTTAAAAAAACTATGACTATCTCTAATGTTGAAACTCGCGGTAATAGTAAAGAGTTTATGGTGAATGGCAACAGCCAAATCTACGAAGATTCGTCAACTGGGTATACCAAAATAAAAAATGTTAAATTTCGTTGTGATGGTCTGTGTAAAATGAATACAGACGTCTGAAATATAAAAAACTGAGTAAATTTTTTTTTGTTGGAAATTTATATCGCAGAACGTAAATATTAAACGTGTTCGATGTTACCAAAGTGTATAATGTGCAACTATTAAAAATTTAATAAAACTGATTTTTAATAAGAATTTTTTGTTTGAAATAACGTCTTCTACCTATTCCTTTATATAGGACACTATTGTAGCAGCTATGTTTATTTAAAATGAGTGTCTTTAAAAGTTCTTTCTATTCTAACATTTATTTGATGCAATAATATTCTTTATGCAAATTGTATTGTCAATTTTTCATTATTTATAAATGATCCGATATTGAATTTTAAGTAGATCAAAATTGTACTTTCCGACGTTGATAATGTCATAACTACTTTCAGAAGGTATAATTTTCATGTTATTATATTACAGAAATTATTTACAAGCTATATGTGGGACGATGAGAATGATGCATCATGAAAATATCTAATATGTGTGGTGACTCATTACTTGGACAATTGTTTTAATTTAGAACATAAATTAGAATTTATTATTAACACAGTGAAACTTTTCAATCGAAAAACGTAGGTGAGGCAATTACCTACGTCAATTACATTACATATTCACTTATTAACTATAATAATACGTTTATTATTTATCCCACCTACCAAAAATTATGATTAAATCAAAATAAAAGTGACGTTCCTCTTAAACCCAGATAAGAAAAAGCTCCAACACAATTAGTAAAACTTTTTATCGATTACCGATGTTGTGTTTTACATAATATAATTAAAGATGTATTTATACAAAACGTTAGCACGTAACGTTAAGGAATTAATCTTTTATGTAGACTAATATCGTTCCCGTTTTCTTTTGACGCGAGTTTCCTGACTGCTATGAATAATAACGGGCGCCATAACAGACCAGAAGCCACAATCGATTTGAAAATTTTAAAGCCACATAGAAGTACAGAACGATCAACGTACTTAGATATAGTCTGGGATCATTTTTGTACATTGAAATTTTTTTGTCATACTAGTTCATTATTATATTTTTGTTGCTTAGTTATTAACTACATAAATATAACTTTATAGCCAATTTAAAAGATTTATTGTTTGTTTGTAAAAATAAGTACTTAAAAAGGAGTAGGGGGTCTAGAGGAAGGCATTTTTTTTAAAATATCTGTAGAGCTAGTTAGATGTAGATTAAGAAGAGGTTAAAACGGGGATAAATCAATTTGTGTCGGAGTTATTTAACCCTTTAACTGGGGGCAAAATTTTGCACTGCTGAACGCTCTAGAGACAAAAAATATTGAAAAATATACTTAAAATTTTTGGCATCAGTGGAATTTTGCTTTAATTTAAATAATACACCAATAAACACGATTCTATTAATTTTCAAAAATTAAAAAAAAAAAATTTTTTTAAGAAATTTAAAATTTCGAAAATTTAGAAAATTTAAAAAAATTCGATAATTTAAAAAAATAAAAATAGAAATGTCTAGAAATTCAAAAATTTCGATAAACTAAAATATATCGAAAATATCCAAATATATTAAATATTTCGAAAATTTTAAAATTTGCAAAATTAAAATTTCAAAACATTTAAAAAAAAATTAAAAAATTATTGTTAGAAATTTTTATAAATTGTAAAGATTTTAAAAACCCCGGAAATTTTTAAAAAAATTAAGAATTTTAAATATGTGTATGTAAAATTTATAAAAATATATAAAAATTTGTAAATATTTGTGAAAATTTGTAAAAGTATGTAAAAATTTGTAACAATATGTAAAAAATTGGTAAAAATATGTAAAAATATTTAAAAATATATGAAAATATATAAAAATATGTAAAAATTTGTAGGATTTTTAAAAGTTTACAGTTAAGTAACAAAATTGTTTATTTACGATGACAAATCATTTATATACGACAACCGCAGTTAAAGGATTAAGAAGAAAAAGTAGACACGATTTATAAAATTTATTTATTTTGTTAAATTTTTTGTAATATTTATTTTTTTAATTTTTTTGTAGAACCCAACCTTAATAAGAAATTCTGTCTGTAGTAAATCATTACAAATGCCTTTGCAACGTGGGGCTTTATAAAAGTTAAGGCACCATCCATTACAATATATTCCTCATTTTTATCTCCATTCTCTTTTATTTTACATATTTCTTGTTTAATTTTTTTTTCTAGAAATCCTTTCTTGTGAATTTTCTATTTTCAGTATTCTGGCAATCATTTCGACTATTATCTTTGCTTTTTTTTATCGTTTTTCATCTCTGTATACTTTCAATTCTTCTATGTTTATGATAATTCTTTCATTATTTCTTGTAAGTCTCTTATTATATTCCTCCATTTTCTTTTCAAGATTCTTATCAAATCAATCACAACAAATTACTTTATCGTTTTTTATTTAATTAATTTAATTATTAACTTTCTTCTATCTTTTCACAATTAATAATTGTCTTTCATAATAATTTTTTTGACAGATCTTTTTATGACATTAACAAATAATATACTTTTTAATACAGATTTTAATTGTATTCTAAAACATACACGCCACTGGTTTCTGGTATCGCTATTTTTCTGCCAAAAAGAGAGGCGTTGTTCATGCGTTAACTGTGACGTAATGGGTTCTTCTCTAAACGGGCCTACTCTATCTACTTGTTTTCTATTTGGATGTTTATTTCCTAATCTTTTTTACTGCAATATTTTATTAAATAGTTCTCAAATTCTATGACTTTTACTTTCCAACTATTTTTATTTCTTCTTTTATACGTTTTTATCGGTTCAATATTAATTATATCTTCTATTTAATTTTCTTGCTTCTCAGTATGTTAACTTCTGAATTTCTTTTTGAACCATTTAATAGTAAATCTTCTCTGCTATTTTTAATATACATTTCTTCGTCTTTCTGTCCTTGTATCATTCATAAAAATTGTTATAGATTAAAGAGAACTTCAATAAAAACTGATGAAGTTACTATTGTCGAATATCATTGGAAGTAATTATAAGTTAAAATTTTAGTTCTACCATAAAATATTCACAATAGTTATTGATAAGTGTCAGTTTGTTAGAAAACCAGATATAGAAAAAATATTAATTGCTAAATTTTAACTTATGGCTGTCTGAGGTTGCTTGCATTTTTCGAAAATGATCCTAGACTAACACTTCGTGTATATACGAAAGATATCCTGGTGCGAACGGAGGAAACTCATTTTAATTATAAAGATGAAAAAAATCGCTTAGAGTACGTTGAAAGACACAAAAGCGTGCATGATGAACGGCTGGGATATGCAAATCTATGAATAATTCTTACCTATGTGTTGCTAGATAACTATTATAAATATGGGCGTCTACGCGAACGTCATGTAAATTAAGCCCAGTCAGGAACTAATATATTTTAGTGTTTTAACACTTTAAGCGTTGACCTGCCTGCAGCCGCTGTTTATATAGTGATATATCATGGGTAATTAGTGACTTACGCTGTCAGATTTTGTTACGTATCGGCAATCTTGGCCAGATACACGCCTCCTTTCACTGTGTATGACGTCTTAAGTGCTCGGTATTTATTACTTGAAAATTTCGTGTTGTTCCCTCGTATGTTATGATCTATATCATTTTATTGTATGTTATCTCGATTGTATTTATCAGGTGATTTATATTCACACACTTGGTTTTTAATATTTCTACGGCTCTGCCACCGATTGTATTATTTAAATTTTGCAGAAACACCAAAAGAGAATGTTTTTAATTTTATAATATAATTTATTAGAGAAATTTCCATTCATTTTACGGAACACCCTGTTGACTAGATGTACTAACTAATATTTTCAATCAAAAAAAAAAATAATTGATTTAATTTTCAATGTTTCCTGACTCCTCTTCTGGTTTATCTTTCTACCATTTCCAAATCTTCCCTTCCTATTACCTTCCTGATTTAACCTTTTAGATTTCATCATCTATTATTGAACTTGCGTCTGTTTTCGTTATTACTTCCTAAATATATTGTATGTGCTTCCCAATTTCCCTCTGTCTCAGTCACTCAATCTAACCTAAACCTACCTCATCTTCCTATAGGTATTTGTTGTTTGTCTGTTTCTTCTTCTGGTCTTCCTTTATATTTTTATTTTATGTAATAATATGATTTCTATTTCAAATATCTCAAACAAATTCCTTATATCATATCAATTCCAAAAAATTAAAAATATCCCTTGAAAATTCACATGTTGTACTATTTATAAAGCGTTAGAGGTCCTTGGATTTTTCAGCTACAAGTATATTGTCAAAAAGGTAAAAATATTTCTATTGAATCTGTATGTTAATACGTAAAGAAAAAAATTCGGACCTCTTTTTAAGCATAATTCGCGAACGGAGGAGTGTGAGATTTTACATGGCTAAAGTTTATGTACAGAAGGAGTGCAGAAAGCTAATATTAATATATAATATGTGTTACAAATAAATTAAAAATAATATAAAATTCATTGTTTATATCAAACATTAAACTATTTTTAATTATCGGTACCATAGCCGAATGGGCTAAGACGCTGATTTTAAGGCATCACTTCCCAGAAGTCGTGGCTTTGAATCGGAATTCTTGTCATTTTTTTAGAAACGAGTTTTTACTTTTCTTTAATTTTTGGATGGTCAAATATTATGAAAAAAAAATACCAAAAAAATAGGAAAAAACAGGAAAAACAGAAAAACTAAATAAAATGAAAAAAACAGGAAAAAATGGAAAAAACAGAAAAAAATAAGGAAAATAATAGATAATAGATAAAATAGTAGAAAATGGGAAAAAATGGCAAAAATAGAGAAAATAAGAGAAAGAATAAAACGATTGGAAAACAAGAATAAATAAGTAAAAATGATAAATAAAAAAATAAAGGACAAATAGGGAAAATTAGAAAAAATAGACAAAAGAGAAAAAAAAATAGGAAATAATAGCAAAAATAGGAAAATTGGGAAAAAATATAAAAACCTAAAAAAAATACAGAAAAATAGAAAAAAATGTCAAAAATAGGAAAAAACCAATTAAAAAAACAGAAAAATAGGCAAAAGTAGAAGAAAAAATAGGAAATAATAGTAAAAATAGGAAAACCTAAAAAAATACTGAAAAATAGAAAAAATTGAAAAAATAGACAAAAATAGGTAAAAACCAGTAAACAACAGAGAAATACAGATAAAAATAGGCAAAATGGGGAAAAATAGAGAAAACAGAAAAAATAAAAAAAACAGTAAAAAAAGAAATTGCTAAAAAAAACAAATAGGGACAATAGACAAACTGGGAAAGATGGCACAATTAGGAAAAAAATAGTAAAAAATTGGGAAAATGAGGAAAAAATAGGGGGTTATAATTAAAAATAGGTATGAACATAAACTTTAAAATTTAATGAAATACGGTCGAAATTGTGCTTCTTAAATAATATTTTTTAAATTTGGCAACAGTAGATTGCAATCAAACATTGACCGCCAACTTTTCGTTAGTTTTGTCACGTCATTCATAATAATAATATTTATGTGTCTTAAAAATAATTACAAAATTATAAATTATAAAAAAAAATCAAAGCTATATAAGTTCACGATATGTAAGTTTAAAATTCCTTTAAACCAGTGTCTCCCAATTTTTTTCTCGAATACGCCTCAATGGGCTTACAGATTTAAGTACCCCTTTTCTCTCATAACTTCCCCCTCCTACATCAAGTTTTCTCTCGAAAATTTTGTTCCGATTCTATATTATTTTGTGCTACTAATTTATTTGTAATATTTTCATCCTTTTCCCAGCATCTCCAACTATAATTTTTTTAATTATATCTTTAACTTTTCTTTAAAATTATTTTCCTTTCCTTTTATTATTTTAAATTTTTCATTTTGTACTTTTTCCTTTTTATTTTTCATTCCCACTTGATTGATTAATTTAAAAAAATTTCAGACATTAATCCAGTTGCAGGACTGCTTATATCAAATAAGGCATTCTTCCCATTTAAATAAAATTTTCTACAGTAGACAGTTATTTGTCCATATAATATAAAAATATCCTTGTTTCAATTTGTCAGGATATTTTTTATTGTATCAACTAATTCATGGTCTGTTATGTAATAATGTAAAAATATAAAAATCTGCTTCATTCAGTAACGATTATTTTTGAGAAAAAAATGTCCGTTTATCATCGTTCGTATTGTATACAGATGACATTCAGATAGAATCGGAAACTTTCATAAATACGTTCGGCAAACTCGATAGAACTACCACATTCAGGACACTATTTGATAATCGAGAAACAGATATATGGTGGCATGTACTATAATGCATATCTATGAAGCAAAAAGTTATTTCCAATTTAATATGCTATATAGTTCGACATAAATCTGTACTAACGCGTTGCACCACTAGACGTTTTCATTAATGCATGATCACAACACGTTATTCATTTTGATTTCTGATACAGCGGTTAATTTTTTAATACCACCTAATGACATCCACCTGATGAAGAATGTCACTCAACTTTTCACGAAAAATTTCTTTCTTCAAATGGCTTATTGTTATAAAATTTAATTTCATATCATTTATTAAAATTTTTTTTGTATTTGCATTTCTCTCTGTTAATTTTTCTTTTAAATGTTTAGTACCATAATGAATTTCATTAAAATTAGTTTATATGGTAAATTGTTTTTTAATTATATACTTTATATCGAATAATATAATCAACATTCTAGGCCTGAAGATGGTTCATTTGCCAAAACTAGTTGCCTTTTAATTTAAATATATTGATTTTGAGTTTCATTCATTTCATTTGATTGAAATTTATTTTTAGTTATATATTATTCAGCATGCTGGATAAAAATGCAAAATCGTGCTGTAATATGCTTAAGTTAAGAGCGCAATGTTTGTCCGGCATGTCGCATTTTTATTTGAGGCTTTTTTATTGAATAAAAATGTCAATACAGTTTCGGGGCACAAAGCGATGTTTCGAATTTGTTTTTCTTCAAAAAAAAAAAAAGATAAAAACACCTAAATGGCTTTTATGAAATGAACGTTTACAATAACAAAATTTGAACAGATGATTGGATTAACGGTGAGAGCGACTTGTATGCCATATTCCATAAAATAACTAAGAGCGGAACAAAAATCCGACAGGACGTGTAGAAAGCACTTCATTATAAAAACCTTTTTACGTTATGCCCGTTCAAACAAATCGGATTTGATTAGTACTCCCATACAGAGAGAGAGAGAGACCAGCGTTTCATCCCGGGCTCTTCACATGCATATAACAATGAAGAAACGCAATTCTCGAATCCACTCGAGAATATGCATCATCGTATATATATCGCTATGCAGCCTATGCTTTACATAGACAAAGGCGGAGATCTCAGAGAATTCAAAGGGTTTTTTAATTTCAAATAAGAATAATTCCACACAGAATAAAAATATGCTAGGAAGATGTTAAAAAACGCACATTATTTAGGAAACAAAAAGACAATGTGACAAACAAATATGTTCAGCGACTTGCATCACTTTTTAATTAGGCCACACATACCAGAACAACACGATATGATCAAACAGGACTGTATTTATCACACCAAAACGAGCTATGTTTAAACCACCTTTTTGGTATCTCTGATAAATGACTGGAACTTGTAAAATACTGGGTGATACCCTTTTTTTAAAAATTGATCTTAATTTGGTTTGATTTGAATTTCAAGAATTAAGAAGTTAAAAATGCGCATTGTCAAGACGAACTTTTAATTCACAAATTTTGTCTTAATTGGCACAAACTTTTTAAAACATAATTTTTTGTTTACTTTTTTGCCGAATTAAAATCTAAAATACAAACTTTAAATATTATACAAAGATGAAAAAAAATCACAAATTTTATCTCTTGATTTTTAAGAGTTACAAACTTTTTAATAACATTTTCTATGAGTAAGAATAAGAATTTGAAATCAAAATTTTAAAATAACAAAATAAATGGTATATACAAACAACCAGACAGACAGATATATGGGAAGCAGTAACGAACTTTTTAAAGTTGGTCAAAAGTCGAAAGTCTGTTCTGTAAAGTCAGTGAACGTCCTTTATGACTAAGGCGTCATCAACTTCTTTTAGCTAATCCTCAAAATTATTATATCCGTCATAATCAAATAGCAAATTTTTTCAGTCTATCTATTTCTCATTGCCAAATATCTAACATTTCTCACTTTTTTTTCTAGCGTCTAGCGGTTATAATATTGCAGAAGATCACAACCAATTAAAAATGGGTGGGCGTGGATGCGTTGATTCGTTTAAATAATAAGTTTGAACATATTTAAGCATGAGCTCAAGTAGCAGCGAGCCATGGCGGTGCAGTGGGTCCGGGGATCGAATCCCACATGGGCTTGTTAATTTTTTTTTAACACAGGCTAGATTTAGATAGTCAAGACTTCTTTTAATAAAAAAAATATTTTTCTAGGTTAGATAACAAAGGTTAATTTAAATTTTAAACCTTCGCGTCAACGCATCCTAACCCCTCCTATTTTTGATTGGTTGTGATCTTCTGCAATATTATAACCGCTAGCGCAATTTTTTTAATCTGAATAAATTAAAAATACCGATATTTCGAAAGTAACATTGATGTTGGCTATTAAGTAATAACCAACCGCAGTATAATTACAAAAAAGTTCTGAAAAAATTCTGTAACTGTTGAAGATCTCTCAAGCTATAATGTAAAATTAGGTACAGCAAAAATCCTGTTGTCTAGGCTAGACATAATTTTCTCACCCGACTTCAAGGAAAGATGGGATAACACAAAAAACTGCAGAGTTACTAGGAGACCTCGTAAATTACCCTGACAATACAACAGCCAACAAATACTTGTCCATGATTAGGCAGAATCCGCACCTTTCAACAGGAATTCTGACTGGTTACTGTCCAGTACGAAATCACCTCAACAACATGGTGCTGACAGACTCCACAATCTGCAGGGGGTGTGAATAAAAAGACTAGACAATCGAGCACATCCTCTATGATTACCCGACACTCTCGTCAATTAGAAAAGGCGAGTATTGGCTAACACCGGCCAATATAAGATGAGTAACTCTTGGCAACATTGTCAACTACATAAAAACTAGGCTGGCTGACGAGCTAAACCGTCATTTACTAAAGAAGATGCACAATGGGTCTAATAAGGCCTAACCCAGGCTCTCCACCTTACAGTTGCAGATACCGGGCTTAGTTGGACTCTAAAAACCAAACGTGTTGCAAGAAAGCTTGATCAAATCTTAAACGTAAGAATGTACATATCTACAGTTATTTCTAAAAGCGACTAATTTACCTTAGACTAGAAATTTTAAATGTTTGCTACATCGAAGAAAGGGGGACGTTCTGACTCTTTTTTACAGATACTTTCATAGACATCGTTGCTCACTTGATTTCTCCTCGAATTCGTCGAGCTGGTATGACTCAACCATACGAAGTCCAAATTTGTACTATCCGTATCAATCTATTTAAGAACTTCTTTATCTGCAGAACATCATCCTTCTGAAGTGATCTTCCTGAAACCGTGTTTTTCAGGAAACGTGAATCGTCATTTTCGTGCACTTGAATCCGTTAAAGGATTTCCTATTGTACGTGTACTGTATCCATATAAAACTGACGAATAACTCATATTGTTATAAATTGCTTGAATTGGGAACTTATAACCTTTGTTTTTCAAATGGTGGGGCAACATTAATTTAAATTTTTAATTTATTTGATTTACATCTGGAGGTAGCTGTTTCTGTCTCTGGGGATTAAAATTAATCATGGAGATTAAAAGTGTTATATTTAGACATAAATGTTGTAAATTAGATATTGTTAGTTTCTGTAACAAGATAAAATCACCCTGTAAAAATATTTGTCATATTTTATTATTATCTATTTTTATTCACTCATAGTAAAGATTTTAAATATATAGAATCATCACCAAAATTGGTCACTGGTAACTATAAATAATATTTTTTGACAGTTTAAAAGTTCTTTTCATACTTAAGGAACCTTAACTATCCATTTAATAATTTCTTTTAACTTTTTTCCTTCCATTCTACGTCCCTGTTTGTTGGTCGGTGCTCTACTGTGCTTACTCTGTATTCTTTTGTGATGTCATGCGAACTTAACGCTTTACTCGGTCAGATCTCGGCTCGTTTCATTTCATTTGTTAACCACATTTTATTGACTTTTTAAATATTATTCTACCGGTCTTCTAAAAATAATCGTAGGGATTGTAAGAGAGAAAGAAAATTTTTATATGAACACAATTAATATATTTTTTTTAACAGATATCTGAGAATCCATTATATCTCGGAAACTATTGAAGATATCGAGATGCGATTTTCACTGGTCTGTATTAATAGAATCAACCATATATAGGGATAAATAAAAGAATAATAATTTACCAAATAATATTTTTTTTAATTCTACGTCACTTAGAATCCCGATGATTAAATTTTTCTGCAGCCGTCGCGAAAATCGAACTTTGGCTACGATTCATTAAAGCGAAAGTGTTTTACACAAATCGTATCGAAAATTTTACTTTGGTTACGATTTTTTTTTGTTTTACTTTCGGAATGATTTTTTCTACTTTCAAGACGATTTTTAATATCTACCTAACCAAGGAATACCTATCGATAATATGTAATATGTATTCTTTGACCTAACAAAGATTTGATTTTTAATTTTGACAACATTTGTCAAAAACTTGTATATTATATTCTTTTTAAACTGTAATAAACGGCAACAGAAGAAATAATGTACGTAGCGTAATCCGAAAACTATTTTACGGGACTCGAAGGCTTCCAGATCTGGAATGTGCCTACTGTGATTTTCCAATTGTAGAACGAGGAAGGCCTAAGAAGGTTAAGACTGAAAATATGGACTTAAATCCACCTGATAACAATACATCGACCAATTTGTTTTATTGTTATTCAAATCCCTCTACAATTCAGGGTCTGCTCTCCCAGACCAAATTACACTAATTTGCCAAGACCTTAATACAACCACTCTCTCAGGCCACAAGTATAGCTAGTCTCCCAGACCTTCTTATAGCCTTAGACATGATTTCCAACCCTTTACCTACTCAGATCTCAGTTCAGAAATTGCGATTAGTTCCGAATCACCTATTGATCCTCCTTAGCGTCCTACAAGTGGTCATTATGAACTAATGCCCTATTGGTTATCTTAATTTCATATGCTCAGGACTATGCACCTGGTTTACATGTACCAAGTTCAAATTATGCATATTACAGTTAACCTCCCAACCAACACCAACTCATCCGCCAGGCTACCTATGCTATTTGGGAGGATTCTGATTGGTTTACGTCTCTGTGTTTTCATGTTCTGTACTTGTACCACATGTTTAGCTAGTACAGTATTACCTAAATTGTTAGTGACAAATCGATTTTTGAATGTCGGACCAGACTGCAGTTTATTTAATCTCAAATTTAAAAATAATATTTTTTATTAATTTTAACTCAGTTAAAAAATTTATAAAGCTAAACAAGTTTTTTAGTTTCTATGTTGCCTAGAAACACGTCGCCAACTTTTTTAGATCTTCAAATTTCCACCAATCAGTTGCTATTTTAGCGTAGAATAAAATAAATAAAATATAAAATACTAAAACAAGTGTTAATTATCACAGTTGAGCTTGCAAAAACTAATAATTTAAAAGTTTGAAAATTAAGTTCTGGACGCACTGTATATATCAAAAGAAAAAATATTATTCATTCTTTTTAGTAATGCAATTTTAAAATTCAGAACAGAAAAATTTATATCAGACGTTTTATTTTTGTTGTAAGATTTTTAGCTACATCCTCACTAATTGATAATTAAAATAAATACATTTGACAGATATAAAATCGACTAAAAGGACCGAAATATAGGTAAATTCACATCATACTATTTACCACATAATTTTATGCTATTTTGATACTTTGCGGTTTGAATCCGTGATATGTAAACAATTTCGGTCTGATGTGCTGATATTTTAGGTTTCGTCGGTATTAAACGGTAGCCGTTAAATACGTTTAAATATTTGAAATAAATTGTCGGTAGTATTTGCAGCAATTTTAAACAGCGAAATTGTTTTCACCGATAAACCGGACAGATTGTTTCATACCAATTGTTAAATGACACTCTGTCCATGTGAAATATAAATTATCATGTTATAGTTGTGACTTTTAAATTGTAATTGATACGTTTTTACTCCTATAATTTTAGAAATACAAATAAAAATATTTCTAAGAAAATCATGGCCGGGCAATTAATTTTTAACTCTTAATTATTTTGTTTTGAAAAAAGTTTCAACTCTTGATGATACTAACATAATTAGCGAAACGTACGCAGATTGATAAAAAAAAGTTTAGTTTTGGTTAGTGGTGACGATATTCTTCAACATTGTTGAAAACCAAAGGTTCCAAATTCCCAATTCAAGCATACAAAAATTTAAAAAATATTTCAAAAAAAAAGTTGACAAAGTTAAAAATTCCGAACTTTTTATTAAAATTTAAAAAAAAATTCTTTCAAAAAACCAAGAATTTAAAAAAATTGGAAATTTTCAAAAACCAAAAAATATTTTTCAAGAATTCAAAAAAATTTGGGGAAAATTTAAAATATTTTAAAAATAACGAAAATTTTAAACTACTCGAAAAATTTTAAAATACTTTCCTCCCTAGATAATTGGGTAGGAGGAAAAATCATATGTATTACACGGGAGTAAAGTGCCTTTTCCTTCCTTCTATTTATTTTGTAAAACAAAAAATCTGAATTAAAATTTTGTCTAAATTTGAATAATATCGCAATAAAAAAGTTACACTTCGTTTTTTTAATCCGTTCTTGGTATGTTATAATTTAATTTAAATTTATGAAAATTCTGATTTTTTAATGCATCTCAGTATTGTAAAGAAATAATTTCCCTTTCAACATATTTAATTTTGTCTGCCTTAACTAACATTGTAATCTCCATAAATAAAACTATTACCGAGATGTATAAACCGTTTCATTCATTACATTATACATAACAAACGCCAAGAGAGAGAGAGTGGAATGACCTAAGAATATTAATATAAATATCTTAATGTTTTCACACCTACCAAGTAATTACGTAGCACGATATATCATAAGGTATTATAGCTGCGACTCTAATAATGCATATTCACGATTGTATGTATGAATAACTCGGCGTGTAGTTATTAGCCTTGAGGTGTGATCAAAATGAGGGCATACTATGAATATAAATACGATTTTCAAATTGAATCTTTGAATGCCTTTAAGATGATTCTTTAGGGCATGTAAAATGTATCTATTATATCTTAAATAGGTATTTTTTTTCAGTTTTATTACTTCCGTCCTTGGAATATTCCCTCCCTAGGGAGGAAAGTCATACTTTGTGAGGGAGGAAAGTGTGTACTTTCTATAGGGGTAGGAGGAAAAAGTTTTGTTTGTTTAATATTTTGATATAAGACTGATGCCATCAAACGTTTCGTTGCCAAAAAAATTATTGGTGATTTTATAATCCGTTCTTTCAAGAAATTTGGTAGCGGAGGTGAAATGTCTTCTTTCTTCCTGATATTTCTAATTCTAATTGTTCTTTTCATGTTCTTTACTGAAGGTAAGAGAGAACAAGATTTTTCCTTCATTTTGCTTCTTTAGATGTGGGGACCAACTTTCTTATTTCTTGAAGAGCTTTTCGTGTTTCTTTCTGTATGACTGTATTCTCCACGTTTCTCAAAAATTCCGTTCTTTCCTATCACTCTTGCTCTACATGCTGAACTCTTGCACTATTCACATTTCCAGTATGTGTGATGTCGAGTTGTAATTCTTTCACATAAAAATATCCATCCAATATCAGTTTTTTTTTTTCTAAATTGACTATGAACGGAATTTTCTAAACATTGAAAGCAACCTTGTATAAACATGACTATGACACCAATTCTGACATGTTTATAACAATAGTTATATTTTCATATTTGAATCCTTTATATCAATAAATTCTTAGAATCTGTACAAGGGGTTTGATATTAGTTCTGGTATGTTAAAAAAGAATCGATATGAATTTTGAATATTATTAGTCAATTATTCAATTCAAATGTAATTCGATCAACTGCAATTTCGTTTAATTAATATTTCGATTGAATGATTTTCAAATGAATGATTTTTCGATTATTTGATTTTTTTGTTATTTGATTTTTTAGTTATTTGATTTTTCGATCTATTGATTTTCGATCAAATGAAGTTCGATTAAATGTTTTCGATCAAGTAGCTTTCAATCAGATTTCCGGCTTCCATAGTACTCTGCTTTTTAAAAAAGTGAGACAACTCATGTGATCGATAACGTTGATATTTTAGTGTGTAAATTTGACTCTAGGTTGACAGGCTCGTTGTAACTTGTCAGTTGTCACCACAATTGTCACGTAACAAATTATTAATTAATATTTTTATTTTCATTTTAAAGTAAAGTTTTACAATGCGCTACTTACGTATTATTCGGGAAAAGTTTCCTTTTATCATACAAAAATGCGAATATATTGTAAGCATATTCGTTATGAAACCTTTTTTAAAAATCAGAAACAATAAAATCCGAGAGAGTGAGAGTTGGTTAAAAAACATAAAAATATATTATGTGTTTGTAATTTTTTTAGTTTAAACAGGGTTTTTTTTTATTAATTCTGTAGTGTTTCCATTCATTTCTCAATATTTGAATACATTTTAATTTTTTTCGCACAAATACGAAAATAAAAGAAAAACCAAGCAATATGAGTAAAAACCGAAGACAAGAGTAAAAAATTAAAGAAAAGTAAATTTAGTGGCTCATCAAAAATTTTTAATAATTAACATATTTTTGGAATCAACCCTGTATTTTATTGATATTGTGTCTTTATTTTTATAAACTGTATTGAATTTAGAAACATTTATGAAGAATAAAAATTGTTGAGAAATTAATGATACAGGGTATACAAATAAAAAAGTTAATTTTATAATCACCCTGTATTTTATTGATATTGTTTCTGTATTTTAATAAACTATATTGAATTTAGAAACTTTAATAAGAATAAAATTTGCAGATAAATTAAAAATACAGCAAAGAAAAAAGTTAATTTTTAATAATTAACATATTTTTAGAATCACCCTGTAACCTTAATGGCATAGTTTATTTATTTTAATAAAATATAATAGATTTAGAAACTTTTTTTGAAGAATAAAATTTCCAGTGAAATTAAAAATACAGGGTGCGCAAAGAAAAAAGTTAAACCATAGAAAATGAATTTTTTTATTGCACCAAATTTTTTTCATAAAAATAAAAAATTTAATCACAGAAAACAAAGTGCACAATCGCAGATCATTGAAACACGCAACCCGAAGTTTGCAATTCGAGACGAAGTCGAGAACTTTTTTTCCGATCTTATAATTTAAATTAATGTGTTTGGTAAATTGAAAAAAAATTGTTTTTTGGTATTAAACAGATTTTAAATTTAATTTTTCTTTTTCAGGTAAGTCTTCATTGTATTCAGTATATTCTTATACAAATTGTAAGTATAAAATATTTTTATTAAATTTTAAACTTGTTCGAATTTACTGGTTGTTAGTTACTTAAAATTTTCTCATTGTATCTTGGGTTCCATCTATTCTGATAATTTTTGTTCTTGTTATTTGTTTGAATTTGAATCCCATATTATGTGTCATTCTTCTACTTCCTTTTTTCTTCTTCACATTTTCTTGTTATCCTGCTTCTAAGTAACCAAATTTCTTTAAATTTTCCTATTGTATCTTATGTTTTCTTTCCTTAGTCTTGTCTCAATATCTTTTTCTTTTTCATATTTTCTTGTTATTCTTGCTCTTAAGCAAACAAATTTCTTTAAATATTCTAGTTGCTTCTTTTAACTCTGTTTTTTCTGTATTCTCACTTAAATTTTATTTATAATTATTATTGATTTCTATCAATATTTTTAACTGGTTTTTTCTAAATCTACAAAAAATAATTTAATTTTCTTAATGTAACATATCAACACGATAATACTTAATTAGCTTTACAAATGTGAAGGTTTTTTTGTTTAAATTTTGTCTGCGCGACAAAACTTTTTGTTGTTTTTTATTCGTTTAATTAAAATTATTTTATTGCACGTGTACTTTTTATAATTTAAATGAAGTTAATTAAAATTTATAATGATAATTATTATTTATTAGCTTAATGAATTAATAATTGGAATGAAAATTGTACCTAGTTTTTCTATTTTGTATCATCAACCAACACACGCGTAACAAGCACAATTGTGATATTATATTAAAGAAATGTAATTTTACCTTTATAGATAATACATAAATTTAATTAATATGCATCTATATAGACTATAAATTTAAATGACTTTTAGTGCTTTGAAAAATATCGAAGGGAAAATAAAAAAATTGCAGTTGTTTAATAATTTATGTACATTTTTTTTCCATAATTTTTACAATGCCTACTTAAAGTTACTAACAGAGCCACAATATTAAAAAATTAATTTTAGCAGAAAATATTTATAAAAACAATCAATTTCTCCAAAGTTTTATCATTATATATTTTAGAAATATTTGATGTAATACAATCCAGGCTTGTTTTACTTTTTAGTAAACTTTAGTATTTCTTTTAACCCTAATGTATAAAATCTTAATGGAAAATTTGATGCAATTCTTTTTAACTAGCGGCCTATAATAAAGCGGGTGCCACCCCTATTTTATCGAATAAAAAATGAATAGAATAAGTAATTACTCGTCTATAAATATTGTCATTAAATTTGGTCTTCGTTGAAAGCAATTCAGTGCCGAATGGAAAAATTATAGGGAGTAAATAATTTCAATTTTGGAGAACGAATTGATGTTATTCTTTCGTGCTAAGTAACTTTTGTATTTAATTAATAAGGAAATAGAGATTATCAAATTTTATTTTACTAATTAGAGGGCGAATAAATGAAGTAATTAAAGAGCGGCTTATATAAAGAGATTTTTCCAATAAGTCTTGACTTGGTCCGTACTTACCTATAGCCAACTTTAAAGACTCGGTTTTTTATATTATCATAATTTTAATTGTAATACGCATTGAAATTTTTTTTTTATTTTGTATTGCCCGCGAAAATTTACTTTGATAGGACATAAAATTCTTAAGAATTGAAAAATATTGCTTAGAAGGACGAAAAATCAATATAATAAATAAAAATATCTATTATAAGACAAATTAATTAACATGACTAAAAGTTACTATAATGGATAAAAATCTTTATACAAAACTAAATATTCACTAAAACTGGATTGGAAAGGACACAAAATTCTTTTAAATTGAAAAATATTGCTTAAAAGGACGAAATCACATTATAATAGAAATAAATCTCTATAAAAAAGACAAAACTACAATTTCATATTTTCACAAATTTCACTGACAAATTTCAAAAACAGATTTGAATAATCTGGAAAAGCATTTACAGCGCCCTCTAACAGTTAATAATAAAATTGATATGTAAATCATACATATAATATATTCATTTTTAAGAATTTTATGCGTTTTAAAGATTTTATGGATTTTTAATGATTTTAAACCATTTTAATGGATTTAATCGAAAGGATTTTTGGGGTTTTTCAAGGATTTTTAGGGATTTTTAAGAATTTTAAACAATTTTTAAAGATTTTTTCAAGACTTTTTTAGGAAATTTTAAGGGTTAAAATCCTTAAAAATTATTTTTAAGAATTTATAAATAAGGTTTTCTTAAGGTTTTTAAAAATTTTTTAGAATTTTGAGAGATTTTTTAAGTTTTAAGGATTTTGTAGGATTTTTAACGATTTTTAAGGATTTTTGGGATTTTTAAGGATTTTCAAACACTTTAAGATCTTTAAGAATTGCTTAATATTTTTAAGTAATTTTAAGGATTTTTAGGGATTTTTAAGGATTTTTTCAGTAGTTTTTTTAGGATATTTAAAGGATTAAAATCCTTAAAAAGTATTTTTAACAATTTCTATGGGTTTAAGGATTTTTAAGTTTTTTTCAAAATTTTAAGGGATTTTTAAGATTTTCAAAAAAATTTTTAAGAATTTTAAACCATTTTATTGATTTTAATGTTTTTTATGGATTATTTTAGGATCTTTAAGAATTGCTTAATATTTTTAAGTCTTTTTAAGGATTTTTTTATGGAGTTTTTTTTAGGATATTTTATAATATTAACAAATTTTTCAGTTTTTCTCAATCATGACTGAATTCCAGGTTTCATAGCTTAAATGGTTTTGTAGTACGTCAAAGTTTATAATTTTTTTAAAAATTTAGTTCTAGTTTAGTGTTATTTTTTCTTTTATACCTGTTATCATCTTTGGTGTTATCTCGTATGATCGATACATGATTTAGTATTATGTTGAACCCTAGTCTTTTTATTTATAAGAGATTTGTAACCTTCTTCACTCAAAATATTTTTGTCTGAAAAGATTATAATACAATAATAGTTTATAAATAAAATTCATTAATTATTTAAATCTCAAAAATTACACTATTTTTTTATAGACAGATTATAAAATTACAATATCGAATTGTCCAATATTTTGTAAATACAAATATCGAGAGAGTGTCGACTAAAGTTCATATTTTTTTAAATGCCTACGGCTTGTTTATGAGGTAATTATTTTAGTTCATTTTTGATGGTGGTGGTTTGGATTTTAGAAATATACGGTCCTGCTGAGCATTATAATGAATTTATGGAAATGCGCAAAAAAAAAATTCTGTTCAATTTTTAGCGAGAAACTCAAAGAATAATTACATTAAAAATGATAAAACTGGAAAAAACTGCATCGAAGGTATTTACACATAGAACCTATATTTCCATATATATTGTGTTACGCCAATTTGCATTATAATTCAAAAGTGAAGGTTAATCAATTTTGTCATCATGTTCCTTTTTTTTTACCTAGAGAATCGCGTATTAATCAAAAATTTTTAGAAAGTAAATTATCAAACGATAGTATCAGTTAATTACTAATAACAGAAGACTCGTTAGCACGTCTAAAATATAAAATAACGTAATTTCCCTTTCGCATTTATTTTCTATAGCATAATTACTAGAGGGTTTCCATAAATCACGTCAATTTGTCGGCTTATTTGTCACGGCCAATATCGGGGCTTTAGCTCGATATGAAAAACGGTTACTTGTTAATATTAACGTCAAACACTTGTCCGCGGCCGCCATCGATATAGCATAATCCGAGGCGATGCTTTTGTCTGAGCGTTTGCTGAGGCGATCAGGACAAAGCGCCTCTCCACAACTGCTCCCGGCTTTCACGGTGTATTTTACTGCTTAACTTTGTGTACTGTGTATACCCCGAATCCTCTCTCGCTCTTTCCCCGCTTCTCGTATTGTTTGTGTGTCCCGCGCTCATCTTTTCCGCTCGACAGCGATGAAATGCCCAGGAAATATTAATGATAATTCAAATTACCATTACATTAAAGATATTATTATTTTTTTTTATCGAAATAAGAATTTTATTACTACAGTTACTTTTTTTGAGAAAAGAAAATAAAGAATGAAAAACTAACAACAACAGTAAAAAGAAAGCATCACGTTGGATTTCGCCATTGTATAACATTTTACTTTTATTATCAATAAAATAACAAAGATGGAGTTCTGCAATTTTTTTTTGCCGAATTTTAAAAAACAAATTTTGGGGTGCTAACTTCATGCCGCACCCCTTTGAGAAAAAAGAGTTCTGGGTGAATAGATCTCTCAGAAATTAAGGGTTCTAGAGTTCTCGGTAGGTTTTGAAAAGAGTTCTCGGAATTTTCGGAAATTACAAAAAAAATTAATTTTGGAGTGCTAACTTCATGCCGCACCCCTGAGTTCTGATTCGAAAAAATACAGAAAATTATGAAAATAGATAGTTTCGAGGGGTGCTACAAAGTTCCGATTTTTGTCGCAAATTTTACGCCAAAATATTCAATTTTTTATTTACTGGTCAGTTTTGGTCCCTTAGGGCTGCTTTTAAATAAAGCGACAAATTCGCGACAAAAATCGGAACTTTGTAGCACCCCTTGAAAATATCCATTTTCATAATTTTCAGTATTTTTTCGAGTCAGAACTCAGGGGTGCTGTATTTAAAAGCAGCCCTAAGGAAGCAACTTGTCGCGGCTGGTCATGTTAGAGATGAGAAAGAATTGAGACATAGTGGCAAATCTTATTTAATCACATCGAATAATTGTAGAATAAAACACACATTCGTCTAAGTAAGCATGCTATAGAAGTAGGTTATACATTACTTACTTTTTTCTCCTAACTGAATTTATCCAGTTCTTTCTTTTCTCTAATGTCCAACTAGCTCTTGAAAATGTGTAAAATTTGCACAATAACTATTATGAACCATTTTTATATTTAATTTTGACGTGTTTATTTATTTCAAGAGAATGGTTTCACGAAATTTTGACCACTACGAGCGCTGGGATCGTTTCAGTTGTCCCCACCATGCACTCTGCACCCAGCGAATAGCTTATTTCTATTTTAACGGTCAGTCACATACATTGCTTAAACTTTCGTAAAAATCATTTATTTCGTTTGTTCTGCGTATTTATTTATTTCTTAAATGCTGTTATTTTTCGTTTTTATTCGTAACACTGCGATCCTTGCATCAACCAGCGTCCATTGTATAAAATTTTTTGCTAACTATTCTGTTCTTTTCTGTTCTGTTTTTCTTCTCCACTGTAATAAACGGATCTCTCTTTTTTTATTTTTTTCTGATTTTCTTCGTTTTTTTTCTTATAGCTTTGTTATATTTGTAATTCTCAGTAAGTTAGCAGACAAGAATTACAGTTAATTATTCTCAAAGTGGACATGAAAAGACTTGAAGGACCACGCAATTTTTATAGAACTGCGAAACTCTTTTTTAAATGAAGTTTTAATGTTAAACAGCTTTTACATGTTCATGTATTCATATTAAAACATTTATTATTATGTTTACAAAAGGTTAACAAATGTTTATCACAAATACATGACCAAACAACGATACCGATATCACTTGGTTTACTGGCACTAGACGTGTTTAATTTATAGATCACGGCACCTTTTTAATCATAATTATCACAAGTTATTAAAAGGAATATATTTTGCACAATTTATATTTTTATAAACTTTAGACAATTATATTGTTTATTAATTGCTTATGATATCAATTATATTACTACCGGCTTTCTTTCGCGGCATTTCTGAGCAACTGATCTTTTTTGCAGTATTTTGTATTAACCACTATTTCTAGAAAAACCGTTGAATGTCTGGAGATATGTTACACTAAGTTGATTGGCTAACTAAAAACGGTGTGACTTATTTTAGAGGAGTTCTATAAATTACGCTTCGCAATATGCACAATTTTCGATATGAAATTTACTGCAGCGCATTAGAGGGAAAGAGATAAAAAATATTGCGTTATTGTTGACTTGATCTTTATAGGAATTTTACAATGACGTAGTAATATACAAATTAAGACATGTTGGGAAGATTTAATTTATTGTATTTATTGAAAATATGATAGGAACTCGAGGTGAATTTTATATCTATATTTGTCTATTTAGTTGTTTTTCATTATATTTTGTATTGTTCTTCACTTCTTTTTGAAAACCATTTGTTTGTTCTTCCTTTTTTTGTCGTTTCTCTCGTCATCTTTTGTAATAGTTGTTTTTTTATGTTTTTGCTATGGCACTTAATATCTTCTTTTTTCTGGTATAGATTTTAAGTAGTATTTGTATATTTACTCTTTTTGGTAGCTTGTATTCTTTGTTTTGTTTTTTTTTCAATTTCATATACATTCAATGATTTTATTACTTCCTTCATTTTACTGTTATGTTTGTTTTCGGATAATTTTTAATCTATGGCAATCCGTAAATAAATGCAGACAATTATTAATTTCATTAATTTATCTTCTTTATGCAGTGATACAACTTGTTTTTTTAAAGGTACTGGGAATGTACAAATTTATTGCTTCAACCAGAGCTTTTAGAAACAATTAAAAATATTTGTAGAAATTTTAAAAAAATTGAAATTTCATGAATAGCATTTTATTTTCCAAGCTATTATTTTGATAACTTACATCTACGTTTTTAATTTTCATCTCTCTGATATTGTTTCAATAATTAGATTTACTCGGTAAGTACACCCATGGCAAAATTAAATTGGATTAGTATATATATACATGTGCGTGGGTAGGGCCGATTGAACGCCCTTGGATTTTTTAAAAACATAAACCAACCCTTCCACGTCACCCATCCATACAGAATTTATATTCACAATAAATACAACGCAAGAGTTATTTCGTTAACGAGATTTTTAAATTTACGCATGGGTCCCGTTTGATTAATGAGAGATGGAATAATGGATCTTTTCGATCTGTATTTGTGATTACGCCCTTTATATATATATATCTATACGCATCCATTGACAAAAGCGAGGCCCGATATATTGAACAGGCAACCCGAGGCCCATCGGAAGGAAACATTTTTATGAAGTATATTATAGTTTTTTTAAATGTTTTTATATTATTTAATAATAACCCCCCATGAGGGGTAAGATATTTCTCAAATTACAATATACATGTATGCAAATCACATTCGAGTCCCTTTACAATATTTAACTAACATGCGAGGCCCACGGTTTATAAATTGTTTTTTTAATGTACATACGAGGCCCCGCGACGTTGCCAGGGAATTTAGCTACCTAAGCTTGACCTTGTGTTTTTCTCCATTCGTTTCTAATGTAAACGAGATTTATGAAAGCAGAAAAAAACCGATAAGAAATTTATTTTACAAGTGTCTCGTATCATGTTTCGTTCAAAGCTCCGATGGTTGTTTACATTAATGCACCTATCTTTTTAGTTGGTGTGGTGATTTTGTTTCTATTTAATAAATTAAATAATAGGATTTACATTTTCAAAAACAAACAGCAAAAAAATATATTACAGGAAAAAATATCTTATGTCTACTTGAAATATTCTTAATTTATGGATGACAAAGTCACTCGATCCTTGAATATCACAGATCTAGTACCTAAATCGGATACTGTTTTTGATTTATTTATTTCGAAAATTTAGAAAATACTAAAGAACACGTTGCAACTACATGGAAATCAAAGAGACTTACAAATTCCAGTTTAAACTAGGACACCGAAGGCTTTAGCCGCAAAAACAATCCGAATAAAAAATGAAAACAAAATTCAGATTCAAATTCGAATTCTAATGAACCTTAAAATGTAAAAGAAAGCCATATTTTTCGTAACAAAAAATTAATTAAGTGAAACATATAAACTTAATATTGCACATTTTTCTGAGGCCCAAAAGCATCAGTACAATTTTGTGATAGCAAAAAAAAATTCTTATTATCACTTTCGACGTTTCTGAATTTGAACAGAATCTCTTCCGGTATCCGCCATACAAATTAAGGGTTTTGCATAAGAAAACTTTTTTCCAGTTATAATTTTTAGAACTTTTTCCACATTACAATATGTATATTATCACCCCACATGTATGTGAGAAGTTTGGCCAAGATCGCACTAGCCATTCCGATACCCAATGGGCCAAATTCCCGAAAAGGTGCATCACCGTTTAAGCGTCCCTTGAATAATAGTTATTATTATTATTGTTTAGCTATGACAAAACTAAAAAAAGTTGGATAAAACATGAAAAAAATATTATGTTGAAATATTTTAAACATTTTATAAAAAATAAAATAAAGAGGGGGTAATCCGAACACTAGTAATAATTGTTTAATCAATTGCTCTTCAGATAATTTTTTTTTAATTAAGCGTATTTCTTTTTTTTATATTTTAATATTCTCTAAAATATATGGTACCAGGGAATACTAACAAAAAAGTTATTTTATAATCATAATTTACCTATTCTTAATATCATCCTGTATATTTTTGGTTTCAATTTTTTTAATTTAATTAAATTCATTAGATTTATAAACTTTTATCAAGAGTGAAATTTTCTCTAAAATTAATAGTACAAGATGTGCAAACAAAAAACTTATTTTATAATCATAATTTACATTTAAGAAATATTTCACACAAATAATACTTTTTAATCTCTTTCAAACAGTCTATTCACTATTTTCATTTATTTTATAATTTATGACAAAATGAGATTACAAAACATTTAAAAAAAATTCTTCATTTTTGCTATAACAATCAATTCTTTATAGGTACGAAGAAAATAAAATACATCTTAAATTTACATTTTTATATTCTGTTTCGAATGGTACAAATCCCATTTTAAAATCTTTAGTTTAAGTTACTCAATTTAGTTTAAAATCGTAATAAAACTTCAAATTTATTTGGACCTTTCTTTTAAAAATTGCACAATTTCTAGAATAAAATTTTGAAAAAAATTAACAATGATAAAATCTTTTATTACAAATTTAATATTATATTTTTATTTTTTATGTTAATATTTACCATAAAAATATTAACACATTTTTTGAATAATTTTAAAATCAATAAGTAATTAATATTTCATTCAATTGTATTCAAAATGAGAAGTAGACCATTTTTAGGTTTTCTGGATCAAAATGTATTAATAAAGTCAGTTTTATTAACTTTTTACATTTTTGACTATAACTTCTACAATTAATATATTAAAATTATGAAATGATTTACACATTTAGCACTTTTTGATCCCTTTTGGACATACTATTTACTTTTTCATTTGTTTTATACTTTTTGATAAAACGAAATTAAAAAAAATATTTATTTTGGCTGTAATAATTACAATTCAAAAATCTAAGAAACTAAAATACTTTCTAAATTTAGAGTTTTAAATTATCTTTCGAATGGGTGAAATGTCATTTTAACATCTTTAATATTTTGAAAGTTATTCAATTTTGTTTAAAATAGTAAAAAAATTTCAAATCTTTTTTGAAGCATTTTTTTAAAAATTCTACACTTTATTTAATAAAATTTTGAAAAAATTCAATTAAAAATTTTTTTATATCAAACTTAAGGTTTTTTTTAATTATTAGTATTAAAATGTATCTAACAAATGAACATAATAAGATAAAAAATATTTAAAAATTAAAATAAAAGCTAGCGGCGAAATTCGAAAAAAGACAAAATTTGTAGAAAATTTAATTTTTTATAATTTTCATCTACTGTAATTTTTCTTCAAAATGCATCATTTTGGATCAAAATCTAAAAAAATTGCGCTAAAATCCATATATGGTTCTTTCACGCCCTGGCGCGGCGACACTGCGCGGAATAGAAAAAAAGTTAAGACAAAATTTGTAGAAAATTTTATGTTCTATAATTTTCATTTACTGCAATTTTTCAAATGCATAATTTTGGCTCAAAATCTATAAAGTAAAGGTGTAAAAGTCTATATTAGTCTAGTCGAGAAGTGAGTTTTCTACGAAAAATAATTTGAAGGGGGTAAGAAAAATATGAGCGATGGCTCATTCGACGCAGATTGCAATTCTGAGAAATGTGTCATGTCGATTTGTTTCTGCAAATAATAATTTTAATTCTTTAATAAAAAACGAAAAAAAAAGTAACTTTATTTTTTGATAACTCAAAAACTATACAAGATAGCGGGGAAATCCTTAGAGAGGAGGAAATTTCCAAAAAAAACTTCCAACTCCCGGACCTCCAGCTCTAATATTTATAATTTTAATTTGTTGCTGGGTCCCCGCGCGACTGTTTCAAGATGAGTACGCCTCTATAGTGAGTACGGCGTCTAAAATAATTGTTTTAAAGTACTAAAATATTGATTCAAAAATTTTTGAAAAATTATGGTATTATTTCAACACTTGAAGAAAGAAAGTCCCGTTGGATAAAAAAATTTTATGGATTTTTCAAAAAGCTAGTCTATTGTTAATTAACCATTTTCTGACTTCATTGAAAACTGGATAATTGTTTAAATAATCAACCTAAATTTTTTTCGCCTCCTGGAGTACTTTCTATGAGTGTACTCAATAAGATGACGCTATAAAATTATTTAAAATTTGTTTATATTGTTTCTAACGAGTTTTCTAAAACTGAAAAATCGTAAAATTGTTGTTAAAAATTTTTTTCTCATATACTGGTATAGCTGTTTTTATATTAGAAATAAGGATTAAATTATTATGGGTAAGATTTTTTAACGCTATTTGTTTATAAATTGTTTATAAACAAATATTTTTGAAAAAAAAATGTCTTATTGATTATAATCATTTTTTCATATTTGCATTATTTAAATTATTAGTTACAAAATAGTTTTTTGTTTAAAAATCATTATTGATGGCTCATAATAAAAATAAAAAAACTAAACAAAATTTGATTGTCACAATATTTTTTTTATAATCCTACTAAAAATTACAAATCTCTAACAAAGTTGAGAAAAAAAAATTTCGTATTTTATATTGGATTTTCAAAAAAAAATCCGAAAATTTTTTTTCGTCACATTGTTGCATATGGTTGGTTTTGTAATTTTTGGTAATATGAGAAAAAAATATTGTGACACTCAAATATTGTTTATAACAAATTTTGAACTAAATAAACAATAAAATTATTAATGAAAAAAAAATTGTATTATAAGCCATCAATAATGATTTTTAAAGACAAATTTAGTTCTTAACTAATTATTTAAATGATGCAAATATGAAAAAAACGATTATAAACAATAAGAAAAATTGTTTTAGAATTTTTTTTTTTTAATTATCATTGACCCCGAAGTACTGTACGTTTTTTCTGCAGTACATGTATACAGTACGTATGCAGTACTCTGCAGTATTTATGCAGTACTCTGCAGTACACGTTATATCTGATCTTATTTAGGTACAGTTAATAGGTACAATATCCAACTCTACATTATTTTTAACCTCTTTGTTCCATTCGGTATTCGGTTCAAGTGAGTTTTAGTGATTTGCTGATTAAAACACCCTTTCTAAATTTTAATTCTTTTGTGTATTCGCATGGTTTCTATATACTATTGACGACTGTAACATCCATCACAAGTTAAGTTTAAATTTTACAAAAAGTAAATATAAGATTAGTTAAAAGCATGCAAATGTGGCCTATTCTATTAGTGTCTATATTTGCTTATTGCTGTTATCTTAAACATAAAACAACAATATTGAAAACAACTGTAAACAAGAAAAGTTAACAAAATAAAAGATGTCCAAAGCACTCATGTTTTGATATTAAATCTGTTTACATTAGTCGGTGATTCTCGCGCGATATTTTTTAACAAGGTCATAAATTAAAAAATAAATACAGATCTAGGTAAGTTAATATTTTTCGATTTTCTCGAGAAGAAAACAAGAACCTCGGAATAAATGATTTAAATAATCAGTAGCCTTTGCCAACTATTAGATTAGTAAATTATATTTTATTTTTGAAATTAATAAATCAAATCTAAGAGAAAGTTAAAACATTTTTTTTCTTTGCGTGGAAAACTGCAGTAGGTACTATGCAGTAAGTATGCAGTGCTCTATTTGTTTATAAACAATTAATTAACAAATAGCATTAAAAAATATTACCTACAATAATTTAATCCTTATTTCTAATATAAAAATAGCTCTGCCATGGTATATGAGAAAAAAAATTTAACAACAATTTGACTTTCATTTTTCGTTATGTTAAAAAACTCGTTATACATTATATATAAACAAATTTTAAATAATTTTATAGGGTCATACTGTTGAGTATACTGATAGAAAATACTCCAGGAGGCAAAAAAAATTATATAGCTTTCAATGAAGACAGATATATGAAAGACAATAGTTAATTAACAATAGACTAGCTTTTTGAAAATGCATTTAAAATTTTTTTCCAACGGGACTTTCTTTCTTCAAGCGTTGAAATGATACCATATTTTTTTCAAATTTTTAAATCAATATTTAGTGCTTAAAAAATATTATTTTAGATGCGATACTCACTATAGAGGCGGCGTAATCATCCCGAAATGGTCGCGCGGGGACTTATTTTCAGCAACAAATTAAAATTATAAATATTAGACCTAGAGCTCTGGGAGTTAAGTTTTTTTTTGGAAATTTCCCAGTCTTTAAGGATCTTTTTTGCAATTCCCGCTATCTTGGATAGCTTTTGAGTTATCATCAAAAAATAAAATTGTTTTTTTTTCGTTTTTTGATAATAACAATTGAAATTTTTATTTGACGAAAAAAATCGTCATGACACATTTTTCAGAATTGCAATCCGCGTCGAAAGAACCATCGCTTATATTTTTGAAAGTTTGTTTTATTATTAGGTGAGAACAAGTGGCTAAATTAATAATTTTTATTTCATAACTTCCAAATGACTAAATATTTTTTAACATTTAGCAAATGCCTTGCTTTAGGCAGCAGTAAAAATACAAGACCTTTTTTTTATCGGATAAATTTCTCTTTGTTGCCAAAAAATTTGCCAAATCAGTAATTTTACGAGAAAAACTGACATAGAGAAATCGCGAGATAGAATGTCGAACGATTTTGCCAATGATGTTTTTTTCAAGAATAATTACTGAAGCAAAAATTTTGAGTTTTAAAGAAATTTATCATTAAAAGAAAAGCTCGAGTGTTTTTTGACAAGATAAATTACCGATAGAATATATTATGAATGCGCAACAACAATATTCATATTGATACAATTAAATTATTTCATTATTATTATGATTTTTAAATTATTTTACTACGGCCCGCCCACACTTCACCCTTGGTGAAGTTGGGCAAACCGTAGGATTGAAATCGTGCAAAAATCTCAAAAAAATATCATGAGACGTGGAAAAAATTCTGTTTTTATTCAAAAAAATAAGGCTCTATCAGAAGATGAGCTATTCCGGGTCCGAGGATCCTGGGCCCGCCTACAAAGTGAAACTCCTATTTGAGATATCTCGATAACGAAAGCACATTTGCCCATACTGATGTCTTTTAAGGTATGTAAGTCAAGACGCGTCGATTGATATCCATATTGCAAGAGTCTCGTTGAAAAAAAATTGAAAAATTTGAAAAAAAAATTATTGGAAAAATTCCCATTTCTTCGAATCAGACTTTCTTCCGTTGACGGAAACGGGCCGGCCGTAGTCTTGAAAAATCGCGCAGAGATTATTCGTTTTACTGGTTTAATAATTTATTATTTATCTTGCCTATTTCAATATCAACAAAACTGAATAATTGAATTGACAGAACTAACAGACGTACCGACGCAACTCCTGATGATGATAATATAGTTAGCGAAATGTAAGTGGATTGTTACAAAAATGTAATTTTTTTTCAGTGTGACGATATTCTTTATCATTTTTATCGCTGTCAAAATGAAAAAACTGTCATCATTAAATGACACATATTATATAGGAGTTAATTTATAAAAAGAAATACATTGCCGAAAATTTGTTTTTTTAAATTATAATACTACGGGTCGGCAGTAACACATTTTTTGAAAAACTTTTTAAAAATAATGTTTACTTAATTAATTCGCCGATTTTTCTTCTTAAATGATTCTTGACTTTTTCTTGTGTTTTGTTCTCTTTTTATGAGGAATAAGCATGTGTTCTGTAGGGTGCAAATTTGGAAACACCTTGTATATGAATACAAATTTTATCGACGTTTTTATTTGTAACTTTGGTTCCTTTCTGTACCTTTTTTTGTCAAAATAGATTTTTAATATTACATTTTTAGGATCCTTTATTTTCTTGGAGGTGAACTTTGCAATTCAAGCGAACAGGAAAAGTTCTTTACGCATTTATTGCAACTATGATTTTTCTAATTTCATACTTTTTAAAAATTATGGCAAATTTTTAAAAACTCAAATATCTTGATGCTACATGTTACTATACTCATTTTTTTAATTCGTAAAACAAAAAACAAAAAAAAAATTGGTTGTGTCGCCCTAAAACATACCGCCCGGAAGTTGGCACCCCAACTTGCGGAACCCTTTGATTTTTTCGGAGTTCTGGACTCGTCTCGAAGAGTTCTAGAGTTCTCGACGGGGTGCAGATAAAGTTCTGCAATTTTTTTGCGGAATTTTTAAAAAAAAAATTGGGGTGCCAACTTCATGCCGCACCCCTTTTGTGAGAAAAAAGAGTTCTGGGTGAATGGATATCTCAGAAATAAAGAGTTCTAGAGTTCTCGGTAGGTTTTGGAAAGATTTCTGTCAATTTTTGGAACTTACAAAAAAAAAATAAATTTTGGAGTGCTAACTTCATGCCGCATCCTTTTTTATTTATTGGGTATTTTTGGTCACTTAAGGCTGCTTTTAAATACAGCACCCCAGAGTTCTGACTCGAAAAAATACTGAAAATTATGAAAATGGATATTTTCAAGGGGTGCTACAAAGTTCCGATTTTTGTCGCTAATTTTTCGCCAAAATATTCAATTTTCTATTTACTGGGCAGTTTTGGTCACTTAGGGCTGCTTTTAAATACAGCACCCCTGAGTTCTGACTCGAAAAAATACTGAAAATTCTGAAAATGGAAAAAAAATAGACAAAATACAAAAAGAGAGTATAAAATGGGAAAAAAATTGGAAAAAATACAAATTGACAAAAAATAGGGGAAAATAGGAAAAATGGGAAAAATATTGAGCGAAGTTGTTACAAATGAGTAATAACTTCTATTTCATTAAGCATAATGGCACGCTAGATATGTATATAAAGTTCCAATTTTATGAGATTTTACGAATTATGAATTCTTGATTTGTCGAAAAATTAGCGACAAAAATCGGAACTTTGTAGCACCCCTTGAAAATATCCATTTTCATAATTTTCAGTATTTTTTCGAGTCAGAACTCAATGGTGCTGTATTTAAAAGTAGCCCTAAGCACTCCAAAATTTATTTTTTTTTGTAATTCCCAAAAATTCCCAGAACTCTTTCCAAAACCTACCGAGAACTCTAGAACTCTTTATTTCTAAGATATCTATTCACCCAGAACTCTTTTTTCTCACAAAAGGGGTGCGGCATGAAGTTGGCACCCCAAAATTTGTTTTTTAAAAATTCCCCCTCGAGAACTCTAGAACTCTTCGAGGCGAGTCCAGAACTCTGAAAAAATCAAAGGGGTGCCAACTTCCGGGCGGTCTAAAACATTCCCGACGAATATCCAGAGACTCAAAACTTTTTCAGATAAATTAATGTTAAAGTTTCAAACTCTGACACTTCTTCACTGGTTCTTCCGACGATTAACCGAAATTGGTTAAGTCTGTGAAGTACTTTTTCAGATATTTAATGTTAAAGTTTCAAATTTTGACATTTTTTTAATTTTGACAGGTGACTGTTGGAGAAATAATTTTGACTGTTCTGAATAAAGTTTTTCAAGAGCTTTCAAATAACATACTGGAAGTCAAGTTTCGTGTATCATTTTTGACAGTGCACTTACGTTTGACAGATGTCGTACAAAAACTAATGGGTTTTTCCGATGGATAATCAAAACCTGTATACCAAATTTCAGCTTAATTGGATTAAGCGTATGATTTCTATCATGGAAGAATACACACGGACAGACAGACAGACAGACTTCCATCTCAAAATGGTCTTAATCACCTCAGGGGACCTCAAAATGACATCTTTACCTTCAAAATTGTGTTTAGCTCGTTTTTAAGACTTTCCCGTCTCGTATGGTGGGTCGGGAAAGTAAAAAGTAAAAGCAAGCGGTGGTATTTATAAGTAATACCTTCAATTGACATAAGCGTGGTCAAAGTAAGGTTTAAATTTTTGTGAGATTCCCCATTTTAATATTAATAATTGATGCAGAAAAAGTATATTAAAAATACTTATTTTAAGTTCTTAGAAATATTATCGATAACTGGTGGCTACTATGATTAAAAACTAATTTAGATAAATCTTAACAAAATCGTTTCGTTCAGTTAATATAAATATTATAAATTTGTACAGCATCCAACGATTTAAAAGTGATGTTTTTATTTTGTTATCAGTTAACAAACACATTAACACCGTTGCCATGTTTAAGGGCCTCGGAATTAATAATGAACTTGTAAATTGAACGCATATACGAGGGCCTCGCATTTCTAACAACGAATATATACAAAACGATTGAAGCGACAACTTGTTAAAAATAGAATGAACTAAAAACCGTATAAGAGGTGGTATCCAGATTCACTTATGAGCCCAAAAAAAAATCGGAGATAAATATTTTGGGGGGTCAGAGGAACAAAAATAAGCTTATATACAAGCATTTGACATGCGAGGCCCGGTTTCGGGCCTCGCATGTCCAAGACGGGCCTCTTTTAGTATGTTGCACATGCAATAAATGGCCTCGTAAGTGACAACGATATATATATATATACGTATATAACGGATTGTGCGGACGCCGACATATAACGAAATACTATCTGCGAGAAGTAATTCGTATTCTGTCTCTTCGATAACGTTTCAAATCGCACATGAAATATGGCTTCGATTTTTTTGTAATTATTTATTGGGACATCCGAGATTAAAAAACCGACGCAGGCGACGCGGAGGTCGCTTAATTTTGTAAAGACCTTTAATTTCAACTTTTTAATTTTTCAATTCAAGAGTTTTTTTGTTTGTGCTTTAAAAGTTCGCACTTCAGTATAAGGTGATTATTAAGTTTTAATTAGATGTTTTATTAATACTAGACTAGAAATATTGAGATGCTATATTCATTATACAGGATGGCTGACTGTATAATCATGTTACAATATATATATATACAGCGTGGCAAAAATTTAATTGAACATTATTGGGGTTAAATTGTTAGTTATTAATCAATTAGAATAAAATTAAAATCTATAATATAAGCGGCAAAGTCGTGACTGATTGACTGACTGACTGACATAGAATCAACGTAGAGCAAAATCTACTTAATCCAGAGATTTGAAATTTTGAGAGTATATACCCACTACGAAAGAATTTTGCGAAATTTTGATTTTATGGGGTAGAAAAAGACGTTTTATCGTATCTGTAACATTTTTGTAGTCAATTTTCTGTGAAACGCTAGGAACTTTTAAAATCTAGAAAATTTATTATAAAATATAACAGGTACCTACGGTAAAACCTGATTTTTTTTTCATTTTATGAGGTTTTAGAATACAAAACTTTTTAATCAAGAATGAAAGTTTTCGGTAAAACCAAAAATACAAATTTTTTCTTGTGAGCTCCATGTATAGATAATTATTAAAATATCAGTTTAGGTATCTGAGATATTTGAGAAAAAGTGAAATTAACCTTGTCCCTAAATCGCCCCGCCCCACATCTTGTATTCTGAAAAAATAGACATATTTCGGCAAAAGATTTTGCGCAATAAAGAGTAATTTTGTAAAATTGAATTTATAATACTAATCGTGAAGTAGAAAGAATAATTTTTTCATGTAATTTTATAACAAAAAGGCGGCTGTGCGGTATTTCCCCGCGGGTGCTTTTTTTTCTAAGGGGTCCACGGCCTGAAACCTAACTCGTTATTATTGTGCAACTACGTTTTATAAACGGTTAATATTTTTCTTCAAGTCACAACTTGCATAGCTATGTCATTTCAATTCATAGAAAGATCCAACAGCCTTTCCCAATAATTGTTGTCTTCATAATAACTCTTACTTCTCGGTCGCTCTCGCATATATCTTAATATTTTATTCTATATTTGCAAATGAGTAAAAAATACCGGTACACAAAATCGCACCACTAAATCTTAAGTCAACTTCGCTCCAGACGCATCATTCGGCTGGCTTTTATGAGTTGTGTAAAAAAAGATAAGCCCCCACAAATATCATTGTTTCATTAAATCTCGGAGTGAGCAGTCCCATTGAATTAGCCTTTCAGATCGGTTAGTCCATTATAATAAAAAGTCATTTATTGATTCTTAATCATATTTGTTCACTATAGAATAGCAAGAGACGAACGTAAGCTTTTTTATATTGATTTTTCACCAAGTTAAAAATTCATGAAATAAATTATCACACAAAATTGTTTATTTATATATAAAAAATCCTACGTACGTCGCTGGACAGAGCAATTTTTAATATATGGTGAAAATTTCAAATCGATAGGTGAAGATTTGTTCGAGTTCTGTTTCCGGCCAGCTCAAAAAAAGTGGTTTCGAGAGAAACGCATTTCAAGTTTTCAGGACTGTAAATTGTATTATATTCTTATATACTTTTAATCTACGAAAATTAAAAATTTGTACATTTATACATTCTTGCCTTCTTCGATCTTTTGTTTATATCATTTTCTAGACCTTAGCACCTTTTCCGAAAAAAAATGTTTTGATTTTTTGAAAATTTTACAGTGGTATTTGTGCAGGAAAACCAGCACTCAGATATTCAAATAAAAAATATATGTATACAGCGTGGCGCATATTTAATTGAACACTGGGATTTCGTAAACCGTTATAGAAACACAGTAGATTAACAGCGGAAAAAGTATTTTCATGACGAAATTATTGGTTTTATCAAAATTAACATATCAGATCCGGTTTCCGAGATATTTGAGAAAACCCGAAATTGACGATTTTCTTTTTATTTAATTAACACTTTAATTTTTAAAGATAGAAAAAATTTTTATAATTTTTTTTTATTAACTGACAATTTTTTTTTTCGTCTTCGAAGTGCCACCCTTTTTTAAATTACGGACTCGTACGTTTTATTTAGTTTTTGAAATTTTATTTTTTTTTCTTTTTCTGACCATATAGAACACTTAATATTTTTATTAGGTTTTAACAATGAACTTTATTTTAGGAATTTTACTAAGTACAGTACTGTTCCATTTTCACTGAAAATATTAATATATTTTTGAATAAAATTAATCATCAACCCAAGTATACTTGATATCTATTAAATATCTGAATTAATTTTTTTTAAATAACTACAATCGTAAATAAATAGTTGAGGGTAGCCCTTCAATGATGAAACGCTATTTCCCAAATATCTCGAAATCCGGACCATACACATCTTTTTCCCCATTTAATCAACTTTGTATCTATAACGGTTTTACGAAATTCAAATAGAGTTGTTAGTAAATGCCAAAATAATATCAGTAGTTTGCGCCTATATACAACTATACTATATACAAGCAGCCATGTTTTATTTAGATTTATTTGTCTTAGCACATAACTTGGATATTACTTTAATAATCGACGAAGTTTAATAAGCCAATCTAAAGCAAAATTAATATTCTCTGCCTTGGCTATATCTGAATTTAAATTTTTTAGTTTATTTTAATAAAAAAAAACTTTTTAAAATTTGTTGAAGAATTTCTTTAAAAACAAGCTATTGGCAAAAAATTAACACATTTTTGCTTTTGTTTGTTTAACCTGTGAACATGTTTTACACTATAGTTTATGTCATTTCATTTTTCATTGTTAAGTTTGTATATGATCCGAAGATGGTTATAAGCCGAAACTAGTCGCCGCCCTTAAAATTTTACAATATATTGTGGTACATGACTGAGTTTTATTTTGCTATTAAATCTATATTTGAGATATGGATAACCTTTTGGATCTAATATTTTGTGTTAATTTTTGTCGACAAACCATCCACCAGAAATACGTGAATTTACAACGAGCAATAGTAGATATTTCTCCATGTTTAGCGTCCTACGAAACGTACCTCGGAGGTAATTGAATAGTAACTAAGAAGACGGGCGGGCGTGTTACTAATAAATTGTACCTAATCTACATTTACATATCTGTATTGTCATAGAGTAGGATAGTTTAATTAGTTCATAAGTTTGTAGGTTTCCTCGATTTGTCGGCTTTCTCTCTCTCTTTCTCTCGCTCACCCGACTTCGACTCAACTCTCTTCCCAAGTTTATCCAATCAATAGAAACGCCCAAGTTTAGCAAAGTTTAACGTTTGTTATATAAACAATGTGCACCTATACCATGCAATAACAACGGAACAGGTTATTTATCTTATACTCATGTAAGGGGCAACTTTGACTCTAAACCCAAACAATTCTCACACTTTGCGAATTTGATATTTATGTTGCCGGTTTTCTTGTTGTTTGCTCAAAAGATATTATTATATGAGCTTCTGCGGTTGATGAACTTTATCTTACCTACATTTATTTAATAGATATTCAATTAAATTATTTATACTAATCACCTAAGAAAAAGAAAATTTGTATGGTGACAAAGTATTCTTCTAATATGTTCTATATACTTTTAAAATTAATTAAAAAATATTATTTCTTAATCCTTTTATGGGTTAACTACAAAAATCCATTAAATATTTTAATAAACAACTGCTTAAATGTCGCTACAAATTCGAACAGTACACAAAAGCGTTAACATTGCAATATAGTGTCGACTTTTAAACACGTTTTTCTGAAAATGAAATGCTGTCACAACTCTTTAGTGTGTATATATGTTGTTACGTGTATTTAATTGTATGGAAAATTTGCGTTAAATATTATACGGTAATTAAAATACAAAGCACTCATCAAATATGCAAATTGCATTGAAATTTTCAACGCTTAAACTTTTTTAATATTCATATTGCCGTGAGTCACATTTGGACCGAGGCGACGCGACGCTTGTTTTTTTTTTCTTCCTTTGATGATTATTTGTATCTACATTTGTTTAGACCAGGATAAAGATTTGTGCATAATTAAATAAATACGTAATCTTTTTTTACGATGTAAACTCAGTAAAATCAATTATTTTTTTAAAGAACTTTTATAATTAACGATTCTATTTTTAAAGTGGCGCTGAGAACATTAATATTGCGTAGGTACAAATAATTTATTAAGATTGGTTTATTATCTCTGGATCTTTGTAATCGAGGTAAACAAATCTTTAGATTGATTTTATAACTATTTAACTGAAAGGAAATAATATGTTACATTATATACATTTATATCGTGTGTTATGGCTTGTTCTTATTTTAATTTTATTACACCTCCCTCCCTTATAAATTCATTATAAAACAGGGTTTCTCATTTCCATTTCAAATATGGTTGGCTATAAAGGACTCAAAAAAAGTATGAGTTTAAGAAATAATTTTGTCATAGATCCCACTTTTGCAAATTTATTTCCACTTGCAATATATCGAAAACTATTAATCTGATCGAAGTGTTTGATAGTTCATTTGAAATATTACGACAAACGAAGAAAATTTTATTCCGTAAAAAAATTGGAAAAATGGCCTACAGACCGACAAGTGTGTCCAAAAATAAAAAATACATTAACTATCACCATTACAAATCAATATAAAATCGAAAAAAATCAAAAAAGATGGAAAAGATGCGGGAAAAGTTAAAAAAAATAGGAAGAAAGACCCTAAAAAATTTAATTTCAACAAAAATTTATAATAAAATCAATTTTTTCTTAAAATTTGAATCTCGACTGACAGAACGGAACTACTTACGTTACTTGAATCATTCTTGCACCACAATTAGATGATATGTTATATTTCTTTTTTATTTTTTTGCAGGTCACTTACAGTAGCTAATGAAAAATGTCATTCTGACTACATCTGTGTAATATTTTTATGCAATCAATTTTTGAGAAAAGAGCGAATTTATTTTTATTGAAACTGTGTTCCGCTAAAATCCTAATTAAGCCAAAGGTAATATCAATGTCATTTGCTCGTTTTATCAATCGATTTGTCACGCACTATAGACGTATTTAGTGAAATTTTAAAAATAGGAAATAAAATTATGTTTCTTACTTTATCCCATTTTTTTTCATGACCCTTTTTCCAATCATAGATACATATATAAAAAAAAATAAAAGTTGAAATAATAGTACCTAAAAGACATCTGCTATAAATAATAATTTGTGTACAGGTAGAGGAAGAAAGATAATATATATCAGAAAGATAATTTATTGATATACCAACATAAGATGAAAAATAAAACAAGTCTAAATGATCGCTAGGAAATAACAAAATTATATGTTTAATTGTATTGCCGTCGATAAAAATGGAATATAATTCTACCAGGCAACATTAAATAATTGTATATTGGGTCACCGGACAGACTTTAGATTGCATGCTATAGGGGCACTATTAAAATACGAATGAGAAGGTTAATTGATAAAATTCAACTGTATAAAAGATTACGGGCAAGCCTCAACAGCAATTATTTATCATCCACGTAGTCATTACAGAACATCACTCAATGCTTGATTTTGTTATATTTGCTCCCCATCATACAAACTTCTCTCTCGTTAATAATAATGTTATTATACGCAATCAATCATCCTGTATACAAATGTTAAGTTGCAAAGAAAACAAAAATCTACGCAAATTATATAGCCTTTTGAGTTAATAACAAATGGCCTCAATTAAGCGAAAAGCCGTGAAATATTCTCACTATTTGAATATCAAAATAATTACAAAGCGGAGGTATGAAATATGCTTTTTCGCATTCATCTTCGCAATTAAAAGGGGTTTGTTCCAAAGGGGGTAATAAACTATTTTAATGAAATTCCTCATACATTTATCTTAAAATTTCTATAGGAAGTTCCTCTATACCACTTTAAAAATGCACCTTTAGTTATTTAAATCAAAAGTTCGTCTCTAATAATAATATAAGACTTTAAATCAACATTTTTCATTTCATACTAAGTCTTAGGAAAATCTCTGACCATTAAATGCTATCAAGTCCTCTTCTTTATTAATATATAGAGTGATTTGTATTATCAAAATTTGCATGCTACAGGACCGGAATATTTTAAAATATAATAAGATATTTTAAAACCGTACAATTTTTTTATAACATTTCATCTCTTGAATTCATTCATGTATTACACCTTATTTATTTTCAATTATTTTATTGAATTATTAACCATTACTAACAGGTTTTAAATACGGTCCTGTACATTATCAGCAGATAATAATACAAAGGAATGAAAAAGGAAACAAATTATTTTATTTCATAATAAATTTATTAATTCACAAAAACTGTTCAAAATTGGCTATCCTTTTTTAGCTGTTGCGAAAGTAACCTGATCTGGATCGATCTCTGTATCTTAAATTATGTTTTTGAGGTGGCCCCACACGTAAAAATCCATCAAGAGAAAAAGGAGGATTACAAAAAATATTTTTCCCCCTTTTTTGTCCTACTTCTTTATTCCACTCCACCGCTCTTTTTTATTTTCATCTAAAAAGAAAATTTTTGTTTTAAATAGATTCAGTTTAATTTTTATCATAGTTATCAAAAAAAACGTTGCAATATTTTTCGTTTTTTGTTTTTTCTCACTATGATCTACAATTTTGTTTTAAAAATTTTGAAAAAGCTCATACTTACAAATTTTTTTCGCTCTTTCAAATGCTCAAACTACATTTGGTTGTTTTGCGTAATTTTTAATAAATTGTTATTTTTAATTTTAATTCAAAAAGCTGAAAAAATCCTTTATAAAAGGTTTGCAATATTTTTTGATTTTCCCTCTAAAGTCCACAATTATATTCTCAAAATATTGAAAAATATTGCACTTAGATTATTTTTGTGCCATTTCAAACTGAAATTTGGATGATTTGCGTAATTTTTAATAAACGTTATTACTAATCTAAAAAAAATTCACACATTAACAATTTTTATGTCCTTTCGAATGGCCTAAATTTCGTTTTGATATTTGTAGGACCAAAATGCTTCTTTTAAAACTAAAAATTTTTCAAAATTAAAAAAAAAATTTAATTTTTGGAATTTTGTCTATCCCTGGAAAGTCCACAAATATATTTTTAATATTTTGAAAATCCTCAAATAAAAAAACGAACGTTACAATTAAGGAAGTAAAAGTGAAGAGAGGGGTGTGTGGAATTAAAACAATTTTCTTAAAAACATTTCTTACACGTTTATTCTTCGATTTTCAGATCGATCTCATCTTAAAAAAATCGCTCCAAAAAAATCGAAAATTGTGTCACAAAAGATCGATTCTCGTTAAGATCGAAACGAGATCGGAAACCCTAATGGATAGGTTGATGAGCTAACTCTCTCTCTCACCCTTATACTTTAACATTATTATACCTGGTTGCCAAGTGGTTGCGGCCAAGTGAGAAATAAGTGAAAGAAATTGTTCAAAAAAATTAATTAATTAAATTTAATTTAATTATTATTTTGAAATTTGATCTATTAATAATAATATATAATAATACGTAGTAATCATATCGTCGTATCTCGAACTATAACTTAGAATAAAAACCAAAAAAATCAAATATAAATAATCCGCTAGAATAAAATCTAAAAGCAATGAAATATTATTACTAACGTTTTAACATAATGTTAACATTAATTTTTATTTCAGTTATAAAAATATTTCTTTTTAGTTACATTTTAATTTCATTGCCATTTTAATAGTTACTTATTAGAATAAATCGATATTCACTATGACCTGCTGACCACTTTTTACTGTCCTTCGGAAGGACACGAACATTTCAAGAATTTTTTATACTTATTATTTTAACGAACACGCCTTGTGACATTCATGTCATTAATTTTTTTTTGATATCGTAAAAACGATACAGTAAAAGAAATGTATATCATGCTGTTAGGCTCTATTAGCAAATATATTCTTAATTAAATTATACAATCCAATCCACTTAACTAATGTCGTGTTAATAAATCAAATTAAATATTTAATACGTTATCTGTGTCTAAGAATAATTTGATTAAGGCCCATTCGAATTCTACAGAATGTAATAAATCAAATAAGAAAGATTTGTATCAAAAAAAAATAATTAAAAATATGTCGTAATTTTTTTAATGTCAAAAGCAATAATGAAAGGTTTTCCAAGTCTTCATTGATTATTGTCAAAGCTTTAACTTTGTAAATTATTCTCGTTATTGTATCTGAAACAGTTTTTTGCCGCTTTGTAGCGAACTAAGAGACGGAAAAACATTAAAATTTAAATTTTCATTCTTCGCCATTATAATTTGCATGGCATTATTCTCCGCCTAGAATATAACATGCATTATGAATGTTTATTTATAAATTATGTAAAAGAAGACTTTAAAGCTTAAGTATATTGTAATATATTGGATGAAATATTGTGCGCCGGGACGGCCTCAACGTCCGACGTCGTCGTCGTCGTCTTTTTATAGACAACATTTCCGTACAAGATGAAGGTCATTACTTTATTTCGGTATGATTTTAGTTAACTTGCTATTCTCCTGTCCTTTATGAAAATTTATACTGGAAAACTTTTGAATTATTCAATTTTCATTTTGTTACAGCTTAAATTATTTTATAGCTTTTTAATATATCAATTTTTTGTTAAAAGATACATAATATTTAAACAGATTTTTTTAATTTATTGAAACAATTTAAATACAAATAACAGCAAAATAAACCTTCAACTTCAATTTATGGTGAATTTAAATGAAAATTTCACATCTAACATTTTCGACCAATTAAAAACCTGTATTCCATCGCATAATTTCTCACACCAAAACAAAAACAATAATTTAATGAGGCGTACCCTAAATAGTTTTTATCAGCTAAACAGTTATTGGAAATAAAATAAATCTCATCGAAATCGAGCAATTAAATTAATAAATGTATAATTCCATATTGATATTAAACCATATTTTCACCTGTGCAGTTGTTGGTATTTGCTTTAAAATTGTGAAAACCGCATAATGGAAAATGTTTGGAAAAGCGTTAAGCTAACAATATTGCTCCCGGTGAGAATGTAATTATGCACTAAAAGAGAATTAAAGTAACATCTAATATGTAATATTTTACTAGAATGTTAATTATTTAATTGTACAAGAGAGAAACGCTTAAAATTACGTTGCAAAGTATGGAATACGTATCCAACAAATTTAATCAGAGAAAGTGAGACCCTAAAATGAATTTTCAGTGAACAATTTCATTCGAGTGCGATGGAAGAAAATCTGTGGGAGTCAACGGCGGACATTAACAGTTGTATTGTTAATTACTCGTTTGTTTTCGTTTAGATTTGGCGCAACGTTGGTGTTGGTGTTTTAGTGTTTGGGTGGTTCGCGTGCCTGTTTCTACTACTCGCTTAATCAATAGTAATGTAGCATGCCCGACTTGACTAATAACTATTAATATGTCTTACTCCCATCACGATATATCAAAACGCACCCCTTGCTCGACTATTTTCCAATCAAATTCTGATATAATGCTCAACTTAAAACACCGACAGGCCACGAATGCAATTAAAATTGTCTTAGAGGTCTCTCTCTGCTGTAATGATTCCTTTACTGAGATCTAATTTAAAGGATTAGGGATTAGGTTAATTGCTATACAAGGGCGCTCCTAAGCTGACCTGATTTATGTTGGGTAGTTAAAGGATTACCTATAATTATATCTGTTATTTGGTACAAGAAGTGATTAAGTCAATATCTATTCATTTTTGGAAATATGTTCATGCAAGAGATTTTGGAGTGGATGTTGAACACAGATTTTTGTTTTATAAAGAAAAAAATTCATTATATTAAATGAAGTTGCTACTATCTAAAATACAGTCAATAAATTAAATTTCTCCACCACCATTACTGAATGTATGAATTCTGAAATCTTATTTAATAATAGAATGTAAACATTCACCCTCTAGAGTCTGAATATTTATTCTATAATACTTGCCTCTTATGCATTTTGCATGTATTTTCATTCTTTATCAAGGTAAAGAATGGATTTTCTGTAATCGAAATAAACAATATGGATTGCCATGGATTTCAAAAGTGTCACTGTCAGATATAAAATGGCGACCATAATAATTATTTTCAAACAAGTTTTAATTTAAACAAAATAATGAGTGAAAAATCAAGTGAAGTAGATAGAATTTAATAATATCTGAAATTGCAAATTATGAAAAAACACCAATGCACCAGATTTTAATATCGGTAAGTGTACCACAGCACTATAAATATTAATACAATGTAATACAAATATGTCAACAAATAACTTGTGTTCAGATTTAATTTAATTTTGATTTATACTTTTTAATATAGTCTGTTACTAGGTCAGAATGAAAAAATTCGACACTCGTGGTTCCTCACACTCGCTTTCGCTCGCGTTCGGAATTTTCCACTCGTGTCGAATTTTTCATTCTAACCTTGTTACAGAATCTACTATTCCCTATGTTTCCGTTAATAATAAAATCAGTGTCTCCAACTTTGACATAAAGTTAACGCTTATCACTGTTTTACTACATTACTTGATTCATTTTTATTCATATTAGGCAAAAGGTACTCTCAAGTATGCTTGAAGAGTCGATATCATTGGTTGACACCAGAGAACAGTCCTATGCAGCGTTATTTCTATAGCTTCCATGTGCCCATGTAACAGTTGAGTTCATTATTTTGTATATTCTATTCAACGAATAATAAAACTCTAAAGTCATACCACAATAATTTTATGAAGGTTAGAAAATTTAACAAGGAGCGGCAACATGTTTCGGCCAAACGATGGCTATCATCAGGCCTATAATACAAATATAACACTAGTTAAAATACAAAAATACTACTTAAATGTGATTACTTACAAGTCAGTTGTGTCTCAAGCACAATAAAACACCAGAGTCTATAGAGACAGAAATTCTACTTTGATTTCTGTCATCAGTGCGGTTAACGTTAACTTGAAAGCTTGATTATTTATCATTGGGTCCCGTGGGTAAACAGCATGCTTTACGTATAAAAGAACCGAGTTCGATTTCCGAGGAAATATATTTTTTTTAATACACAGGCTAGTTTAGATAGTTAAGATTTCTTTTAATAAAAAAAAATGTTTTTTTAATACTATAATTTATAAACACTATTTACATTTGCCAGTTTTGACATTAAAAGGTAGTGACAACTCAGTGACAGATGACAGAAATCAAAGTAGAATTTCTGTCTCTAGACTCTAGTCAATTAAACTGGATACTTATAGAGTGGTATGAAATTGACAAATTGTTGAAAACACGACGACAACATTTGAAAACCAATAAAATTTTTTTGTAAATTATTAAAAATTAAATGAAGTTTCACAAAGTGTTACATCTCCATACTGGAGGTAAATTTTTAGTGATACAACAAAGTGCATCCTACGATGCACTATAATCAAAAACTACAAATTTAAATTAACTGATGGCTGAAGAGAAAAAAATGACAATTTTGTGTTGACAAATGACAGATTGAATTTGACACATTGAACCGAATAACCACAAGGACGAAGTATAAGACAACTGACAACCACATTTGGGTATGGATAATGTTCTGTTTTTTATATAATCCAGTGGTTGATATTGTTAATGAGTGAAAATATAGTATTTGTTTTGAGAAAACTATCATAAACTCATGTAGTGAGTTATTCTATGAAGTAAACAGTAGATGGAACTGTAATTTTGATAGTTTTCTCTGAAGTACTGTCACACATAATTCAGTAAAATTGGTAACGCAAAACCGGTATGTTTTATTTTATTTCTTTCAATTATGTTAGATTATTTATGATCTTTCAGTCAAGGTCAAAAGATGTAAATGCTGTAAATAAGTATCATCAGTCCGCTAACAGATACAGATCTCCTATCGAAGAATTTACTTGTAATGGATTTACTCGAAGGTGACAAATTAAAGGGAAATAATTTAGGAAGACAAAATGATGCAATTCAAGATACTGCAACCGTTGAAGGAGAGGTTCTGCAGATGAAGTAGAAATAAAGGAAGAAAAAAATGTCATGGTGGAAAAAATTCTAAATCTGAAAATGACAAAAATGTGTAACGCTCTTTGCGTCGTCAAGCGGTCTTTTGGCGCCTTAGTCCAGGTTTTAGATTGTCTCGAGCGCCACCTTCCGTCTATAGTGTTAAGGTCACTTACACTGGCAGCCTTAGTGGAGAAAGAAATATTCCAGGCTTTGCTCTCTTCAGCTCGACCTATCTCTACTGCCCCTGCGACTCGGATTGCCACTGAAAATCGGTAGGTCACTGGAACTCCAATGGGGACTGCCACAGCAACTACCGACGACGGATTGAATTGTTCTACTCCATAAGAATTTCGGCGTCTAAAAAGCAGAGACGCGAGTGTCTCCCTCCATCTGTCAGGCGGAGGTTCAACTGGTACGACTAGCCTTTCCCATAATTTCAAGTTAATTCCAGTGCCGTGTGCGATTTAATTTAAATATTTTAATTATTATGCAATTTAAAGTAACCGTTACAAATGAGATAATTATAAAATGCAAAAAATGCCTATCTCTCTTATGCCAGATAAAATTATTGATTGTGATTACTGTAATAACTAATAAAACCCCTTATTGGAGAATCTGCCAAAACAATAGATTCTATATGCAGTACAGAGCAATAAAATCCTAAATAGCGATAAAGATGATCTCTTATTCTTCATAGCTTTAAATTTGTTAATGGGATATCACGCGGTTCCTATTTAGCTACATTAATAGTCCACATCAAAATTTTTGAATGAATTATTCAGCTCTCTCTACAATAAGTACCAGGGCGTCACCTATTGACCAATCAATGATCATTGAAACAATACAATCCCTTGAAAACGAAAAATACACAGCAAAATAAAAATCGCGAAAAATTTAACCGTAACGCTGCGTCTTCACTCTATCTAAACTTTTATACAGAATGTCCCACGACGTTTTGGAAATTCGAAATAAACCGAAAGTTTTTTGTAGTAGATATAAAGACTGTGCGTAAGTTCAAAAATTCATCTTTGTCATTTAAACAGTTTTAAAGATTTTCGAGGGTCAAAAAGTCATAAGACACTCTGTTTATTTATCTGGTACGAAAATTAACTTTTGGTAAAGTATTATTCTGAATAATGGAGGTCCAAGGTCTGGTTTTGTGAGGCGAAAAATAAAAATTTTATTGATTAGAAAATAATTGGATTTAATTTGGACCATTTACGAATGAACGAATTTTATAGCACTTTTATTTTACACAATTAATTTTTATCTAAAAATTCATTTCATTCCAAACGATTTAAGTGTCAGATGTAAGAAACATTTTTAAACACAATAAATAAATGTTGACCCATTTGAAGGAGATGGCGACGTCTAGAGCAATTCCAGAAAGTAAAACTAATTCACTTTCCATGTGCGCCCGGAATTATCTAAACATTAGGTCTGCGAAATTACTGTAATAAACAATTGAAACAGAAATATTCATTTGATCGCATGCAAAGAACCAATATTGAATAAAACATGAAATACATACACATGGTTGGGTCAGTTACTTTTGATATAAAATTGACGTGATATAATCAAAATAAAAAAAAGTGTACGTTATATATGTAATAAAAATTAAAACTTTTTTTCCTAAATTTTTATATTGTTTTTACTGAAATTTACGATCCATCCACTTTTTCAGGAAAAAACGAACAAGAATCAACAAATAAGATCATATTAAAAAATTTAAACGATGCTTTAATAGATATCCGAAAAAGGAAAAATGTAAAAAAAGGATAGAAAAATACTTCTGCAACAATAGTTCAGACACTGACGAAGATATAAATTAACTCGATTTCACTAAGCCATTCGATCAGGTTAATTATGCTCTGCTCATAGTAAAACGATCTAGATACTGGTCTTATAGCAAAATGGCTTGGAAAATCGAGTTCGATATGTTGGTTCGTTTTCTTCGTCAATATCAGTAGCACCTCAATGATCTCACTTGTGGCCGGTGCTGTTTAATCTCTTTTTTACTAATATATCAACGGTTATAGTTAATTGTTATTATAAATGATGAAGAAGACAGTGTGATGCCTTTTGGGCCACACAGAATAACCTTATATAATAATATATCGTAGTTCATTAAACTAGTTATTATTTAAACAATATTAAGACGTGAGTTATACGTAACGTGATATAGCAAGGTAACCCGACAGGTTGAATGTCGGTCGTTGCCCATAGGTCAGGAACTGTTTATTGTTGAGTTTGCATATATATGGTTAGTTAGGTTAATTATGCTCTTCTTATAGTAAAACTTAACGATGTAGGTACTGTTTATATCCATTATAATATTTAGATACTGATGGTCTTATAGCAAAATGTCTTGGAAAATCGTGTTCGATATGTTGGTTTGTTTTCTTCGTCAATATCAGGAGCATCTCAAGTACCTCACTTGTGACCGGTGCTGTTTAATATATTTGTTACTGATATATCAAAGATTATAGTTAGTTTTTATTTTTGAATCATTTAAAAATTTGGCATTATTAATAATTAATAATATTTTTCTTATAGTTTTAATGAACAGTCTGTTATTTTAAAATTTAACGATAGAAAATATTATTTTTTGTTATTTCGTGCGATTAGATAATTAATTCATCGAAAGTAATTAAGATTTCTAAATTTCTGCATGATAGGCAGATGGGGGATGAAAAGGAGACGAAGACGATGCAGAATTTCTAATAAACTAAATTGATTACGTTCCTTTTTTCTTTTCATCCACATTACAAAGACTTCGCTAAAAATTATTTTTAATTAAGTTAATTAGAGCTGATTTATAGTTAGCGATAAAAATATTAAATTAAATTAAAGACGGCCATAAAAAAGTATAGCGAGCGCTATATTGAATTATAGGCGTTAATTATCAAAAAAAAATGGCGGCGTCGGTCGACGACTTTTATACTGGGTATAATCAAATAATTGGAAGTTATCGATTTGAAGGTGTTTGAATAACTAATTGGTAATTTATTACTAATTTATGTCATTTCTTTGTTGGTATAATGTGTTGTTTAGTTACAGACAAGTGACTTTGTTACCTTATAAAGGTTACAAATATTAGAGGATACGATATAAATTTTTAGTTAATTAGAAAAGACGTAAAAGTAAAAAAAAAGGATGTAAATGTAGTGTAGACAATGCACTTGTTACTAGAAAAAGTCAGGAGAAAATATATGATACAAAAAATTTACCTAATCAATGTAAATTTTCCATTGTAATTGACACAAAGTTTATGACAAAAGTAAATGGAAAACCTTTGAATTCATATTCATGTCTCAAAATAAAAATATTTATTATCTGTGTTTCCCGAATATAAAAAAAAACTAATTCACTTTCTGAATTGTTTTTTTTTTAGCAAACCACCCCTCAACATCACTGTAGGCTTTATTCGGGGTAAAAATTTAATATGAAACGTAAAACAAGCTAAAAAAAATCTAAATGGAACAAAATAAAATAAAAAAGCAAACGATATGTACCCCGCTGCGCCCTTTTCGGCCTAATGGTGAAATCAGGATGAAATGCTGCCGAAAAAATGGACATGAAAATTTAATCTGGACCGCATGTTTTGCTGACTGGCAGCCATTTTGCTCTCTCTCTCAAATAATATGTTGAAATGCAAAAGCCCTTCCACTGACGATAACCGAACTTATACAAATCTGATTTCGCATATTAAACAAGAGTTGGCGGTATGCATATTATTAAATTAGCAATCAGTGTAGAGGGCCTACTCGATGCTGCGAATACGGGGACTTCTCCGACATTGCACGATTTGCTGTTACAATCAGTATCATTGGCGTACCATTCAAATATATATTGTCATATAATTAAAACATTAATAGCTGAAATATTTTCCAATTTAATATCGAATTCCATTTTAGTTTATTTCGGCTCGCTAGATTAAAGTACATTTTTCTGATAAAATATCAAATTGCACTTTCGTTTATTTTAGCTTGAGAGGTACAAATGTATTTTCTGATAACATATCGAATTGCACTTTAGTTTGTTTTAGCTTGAGAGGTAAAACTACATTTTTCTGATAAAATGTGGAAGAACACTTTAATTTATTTTAGCTCGCGACATAAAATAGCTATTTGTGTATTAAGAGCGGAAAGTGATACTTTGCTGCTTGAGGCAGAGAGTTGCCCGCGCGACGCGTAGCGGAGCGCGGGCAATCTGCCGAAAGCGGCAAAGCACTTTCTGCTCGAATTGCACACAAGATTTTTTCTACGATCACATTATTTTTAGACAAAATAATTAAAAAAACATGAAAATACACTTCATAAACTAAAAATGATATAATGACGTTTCATTAATTTCATAGTCTACTATTTGCAGAAAATAGTAAGTAGGTACTTAAATATGCAATCACTATTGCATATAGGTGTACCTTCTGACTGTTATATTTTTACTGGATAAATTTTATAAAATAAAGTTTAATTTCGTTCGAAATATCTTCAAATATTAATATTTCAACTAAAATATTCAGCCTGTCCTACATTTTGTTTTAATATACTTATTATTTACTACCTTTCTTTAGTTTATTGTAAATGAAAACAGGCGAGCGGAAAAGTACGCGCTAGAGCGACAATAATGTTAAATTATTACAGATCACGGAAAACATCAACTTTGCGGTTAGATTTTAGTGTGCAAAAGCCTACTTTGGGTAGTGATCGTAGGAAAATGCATTTTTCTGATTAAAATGTCCAACTGTCCTCGAGTTTATTTTAACTCGCTACGTAGAAATGCATTTCTCTGATAAAGTATAGAATTATATTCAAGTTGCATTGTAGCTTCAGAAGTAAAACTACATTTTTCTAATAAAATGTCGAATTGCACTTAAATTTATTTTAGCTCGCTAGATAAAAATGCATTTTTCTGATAAAATATTAAATTCCATATTAGTTTATTTTAGCTTAAGAGGTAAAAATGTATTTTTTGGTAAAACGTCGAATTGCACTTTAGTTTATTTTAGTTCGCGACGTTAAAATGCATTTACTGATAAAACGTATTGACCTTTAGTTTATTTCAGCTCGCGAATATAAAATGAATTTTTCTGATAAAATGTTCAATTGTCCTTGAGTTTATTTTAGCTCGCGAGGTGAATATGCATTTTTCTCATAATATATCGAATTCTATTTTAGATTATTTTAGCTTGATAGGCAAAAAAGCATTTTTCTAATAAAACGTCAAATTGCACTCTCAATTTATTTTAGCTCGCGAGATAAAAATGCATTTTTCTGACAAAATATCGAATTCCATTTTGGTTTATTTTAGCTTGAAACTAACAAATGCATTTTTCTCATAATATATCGAATTCCATTTTGGTTTATTTTAGCTTGAAAGGAACAAATGCATTTTTCTCATAAAATATCGAATTTCACTTTAGTTTATTTTAGCTTGAGAGGTAAAAATCCATTTTTCCCATACACTCATGATCATTTTAGCTCGCGAGGTTAAAATGTATTTTTCTGATAAAACCTCGAATTGGACTATTAACTTAATTTAGTTCGCAAGGAAAAAGTGCATTTTTTTGATAAAATATCTATTTACACTCAAGTTTATTTTAGCTTCAAAAGAATGCATTTTTCTGATAAAACGATGAATTTTTTTCAATGATTTTTTTTTGCAAAATCAAAAGAGTTCTGGAAATTTTCGGAAATTTAAAAAAAAATTAATTTTGGGGTGCTAACTTCATGCCGCACCCTTTTTTATTTACTGGGTAGTTTAAGTCATTTAGGGCTGATTTTAAATACAGTACCCCTGAATTCTGACACTGAAAATTATGAAAAAAGATATTTTCAAGGGGTGCTACAAGGTTCCGTTTTTTGTCGCTAAAATTCCGCAAAAAAATTGCAGAACTCTATCTGCACCCCCTCGAGAATTCTTCGAGACGAGTCCAGAACTCCGAAAAAATCAAAGGGTTCTGGCAATTGGGGTGCCAACTTCCGGGCGGTTTTTCTAATGTTGAAGAATATCGTCACTACTAACAAAAAATATACTTAAAAAAACACTCGACGTACGTTTCGCTAACTATGTTAGCATCGTCGGAAGTTGATGCTGAAGTTAATTACAGAAAATTTAAAAAAATCTGAACAGTTTCTGTCTTTCATAGTTTTGTATTTATTACAATTTTCCTTGTATTCATTTTTTAATATTTTGATTTTAGCTTTTTGATTAAAATGAATGCTCTTAACGAAAATCCATTAAATATTTAATCTATATAGTGTTATTGATTGTGAAAAGTACAAGAAAAAAATTCCATCAAAAGCCGCGAACCAATTTGATTTTTTTCGGTATATAAAGTGCCGATACCGATGCGATAGCGGGATCTGATAAGTGACCCAAATTCACTCTACAAATTTTCCAATGCAAACGATCCATGTACGCGAATATCTACAGCTTTGGTTTGGCGTGAAACCGGTTCCAAAGATGACATGTTTGATTTGCATGCTCGTATGAAACCACGGGGGGAGTCATCCAAGCGATCGGGGTGAGTGGTTAATGTGTCGCGCAATCCGCAGCCCCCTCTCAATCAACCCTCTAAAGTCCTCTCGTGAACGCCGGGCATCCCCCGGTTTCCCTTACTTCCAGGACCGGCCTTATTCAACCAAATATAGACAGAATTATTCCAGAAAATTGGCTTCTAATCTAATTCTTTCGAGTATCTTTTAACTCTATTTATCTACATTCATGTTTTGTATTATATCATTTTTGAACAGGTTGCACACTTTCACTTTTCGCACCTTCTTTAGAGTATGTAAGAAGTTGAGGAACTGGCGAATTCTACTGCTTGATATAGTGCGTTTATTAACTGTTTTATTAACTCTAGGTCGCATTAGCCTTTCAGATCTCGCAGAAGTTAGTCGGTTGTAACATGTAAGGGTTATTCGTTAAAGGACCTTCTGCGACCGCGCCTTTTTTATCAAATCATTTAACATTTTTTAAGATTTCACAAGGTATTGTAATTAGTTATACATTTAATAAATAATTAGTTGATGTTAACACGTCGACTGCCACAGCAACCTGTCCAAACATTCTTAATCATATTTGTTCAACTAGTATAAGGCAATACATGATTTTTATAATTTCTTGAACCTGTCTGGCAAAGGCACGATTATTTGAAGATTTGTTAAAGATGGAATTTCTAGTAGAAGAACTAGTTCTTTATATACATGATTTAATCTTATAGTGTGTTCTTCAGAGTTCTCTAAAATATTTATAATTTTTTTTCATTTGGATAGCAATGACATTTAGGAATTTAAAATTATTTTAAAACTTAAAAAAAATAATTTAATGGAAATCCGTTTTATATTTATTCATAATTTATTGCATAAACAAAATCCCTAGAACCGTTACTGTACGCCTCCTACCTACCGCTTGATATCGATATCAAATGTATTTTTTAGATTTATATTTGCAATTGGAAAAATCCATCAGCCCGATATTTTTACATCCATCTGAAAAATTAATTACACTTCCCGAACTCCGCCCCTCGCAAATCTCCCCCGGTGGCGGGCGCCATGATGCCGGCGACGCCACCGTCGAAAAAACTTTTAATTTTTATAATTAATGCCCATAATCCGACGACGCACCAGGGGAATACTGATCAGAGTATCAGAAATTTTAGTAGTTTTAATATATGATTCATCTTTAAAATATTGTTTCGGTTTCGGAAAGTTTCTAATTTCTAAGTTCTCTATAGAAAAATGTAATATCTATATGGATTCTCTATATCAGTAAATAAATTTCTTCAAAATCCCTATTTTAATTCCTATTAGAAAACGCTCAGGTCCGTTTTAATCATTTTTGTCGGATTTCAATTCACGCGTGATACCAGGTTCAGCTAGGCAAGCTCATTGCTACCTGATTGCTATCTTATTGCAAGCTCATTGGAAACATTTTCGCTTTATGGAACAAAATACTTGACAGCTTCGGGGAATTTTTGCATTTTTTTATGAAAATTCTCCACTTGATACTTTTTTTTCTTCGTTTGTTGGAATTTTAAAATATTGATTATAACTAATAACTTGTAATTTTTTTGTTAAATATTCTCTCAGTAATCAATAGCACAATGTCCAAGATGAAAATGATGTTTTATTGTACATTGCTGGTTATACAGTATGTCTGAAAAAGTTTGCAATATATGAGAAACTTTTTTATTTGTAATGTTTCGAAAAAAAGTTATTCTTTATAAAAAGTTCTGCATGGCCCATAAAGTAAAACGCAAATATCAGATGTCAATTTTTTAAATCGTATACGAGGTTTGTCAAAAAATATGAATTTGATATAAGAGTAAAGTTTATTTTTTACAATAGCGAAAACTTCTCGAAAGCTTTTACTAGACTGACTTTCGTTAAGAGAAATGCCATTGACAGAGCTACCTAGATAGAGCTACCTAGATTTTAAATTATTTCGTTTATTTTTGTGTATTACAGTAGAAAATTCATTATTCTGTTGGGTATTACTTATTTATTACTGCGATTTAAGTTCATTGCTAAAATATTTCAAATCAACAAATAAACATTTGAGGTGTGTTGAATTGTTAAATAAGATGACGTGTTTCACAACTAAAATTTGCAAAATTTAAGTTGAAATTGAAGTGGTCAAAATATTATTATTAATCTTTTGCAATTTGTCTAATGTCAAATGTAAATACCTGAATATTATTATTTTCGAAAGCAGAGATTTTCATAAAGAATAACTTTTTTTCGTAAAACTTACAATAAAAAGTTTCCCATATGTTGCTAACTTTTTCAGACATACTTTATAAAGCCTAACTTAAGATTCTAGGCCCAGCAGTATAGCCTATATTAAGTCAATTCGAACGACATAAAAACTAAATATCTACCGGCCGTCGGCGAATTCTTTGTAAAGCATGGGCGGCGTGATATAATTTATAATCGAAATTAATTTTATTTTTCGTATACATATATACACGGATATTTTTTATTAGTAATATAAAATAATTCCAAAAAACACCAGTTTGTCCTGCTATGAGAATTTAATAAAAATTCTGAATTTTCAGAGCTTGAATCTGAATTTGGGGTTATAAAAACGGGGTCAATGGAAAGTAAAGTACAATATTTCTCCTTTTTTATGACATTCTGGACACATTTCATCCATTTACCATATCTTGTTGACTACATCCCACATAACATAGAATGTTCCTTGTATATGCACCAAAGAATATTCTTTTTTGTATATTCCCTATAAATTGCTATATATGCGTCGAATTAATATCCTTTTTTTTCATTTATTATTAAATATAATTTTCGAATATTTAGATCGGTAGGATATCTAAAATCATGTTTAAAAATAATTGAAAAATACTAATTCTACTACTACTACTACTATGTACTTCCCATCTTATTAAAAATAGGGTAAAAATTGACGAAGATTAAAAATAGTTAAGACCAATAGTAACATACAATCGAAAATAGTTTGGAATATTTTTTGAAAGAAAAAGTAAACAAAAAATAAAAACTAGAGATGCGCAACGAAGCAAGATAATAACAGATGGCAGTGAAGGCTCTAATGTTAAATGAATGGCTCAAGATTTGATCCATTAATACAATTTTGATTCTCGTTAAAACTATTTGATAAATTAAATACTACAGATTTTTTTTCATCCATGCATATATTTTATTTCATTAACAAGTGTGAAGAAATATGCAAGCATGCAAGTTCATACGTATATATGGTATATGTATAGTGCCTTCGTTGATTTGGGGTTGGATAGGGCTCAAGGGTTATAATGGATGCCGTTTGTCTACAACCCTTGCTTAATCAATACCCCCCTGACACTTTACAGAGGCGTAGAATATTTAAAAATTCGACTAAATATTTTAAAGTAATATATTTCTATTCGGTAAATAAAAAAATTTCCCCTATGTTGGTAAAGGTTAATTGTCACTAAATTTTATTTATATAATCAATAAAAAAAATTATTTTCATCGATACAAATTTTATTACTTTAGACTCTTTATGACTTCCAATATTTTATTTGTATTTGAATTTTACCATATATTAAATTTTTAGTTTTACGAAGAAAAATAAAACTGCAATTGTCATTATCCACCAATGCAATCGCTTCTCTTTTTTATTGTATAATCTTCCTATCACATTTGCAAATTGTATCCTTCCTGTAGTAGTTTCTTTTGTATTTTATTATACCGCGCAAAAAAAACGTATAGAAAAATTTTCGACCTATTCAGGTCTTCATTGAATTTCGGATATTTTCTCTGGTAGTTTTCAAATTTTCAATTTTTAATAAAAAAACTGACATACTGAAAATACACTTTAAAGGAACTTAATTTATTTGACATACTGTATACAACTTACAAGAATTTTCATTTTTGGGAAATACTAAAGAATTTTAATTTTTTGTATAAACTTTATAGAATTTTTCAGAAAAATCTTATTTTAAGACAAACTGTATATACTGTAAGACAATTTATTCCTAAAAAACTTCACTTGAGACAAACTGAACACTTCTAAGATTTCTTTTCAATAATCTTAATTTTAAAAACCTTGTTCTAAAAACTATTTGGTTTTATTTTAATTAAATATGGTATTTCAATCAATTGGTATTTCATTTAACTCTGAAGTCCGACTCTGTTCTTTAAATTCGAATCTCAGTTAAAGAAAGAATTACGGATTAAGTAGTAGGGATAATATTCGTCTTGTTTATAATAATTTTTGGAACAGAGCGATGTCTAGTATTTTAGTAATTACAACCTTATATCAAATTGGATATTCAATTTGTTTTTTGCATTCTGTCAAGGAAGAATGAATCTATAGATTGCTCGATTTTTTTTTTAAATAATGCATTTTGAATACAGTAATTCTAAGGTAAAGTTTTATTATTCTTAACAATTTCACCAAACTTTACATTTTTTTTTCTAGCAAGACACTTGGTTTTTTTAGTAAAGAATTTACCAAAATTGTAGTTTAATCAGTTTTCTTTGTTATAAAAAAAAGTAGTGAAATGTATTCAGTATTGTCTCTGTGACTAAAACCAAATGCATGGAATTTGAACATTTCGACAGTGTTTTAAGTTAGTTTTTACTAGTCAGATTTACAAATTACCTATATATAATTAATCTACTACCTCTATTACAAAAAATCAAAACAGCTAATCAATTGATCAGAAATATCGATAAAATCCCATTTCGCGAATAAACTGCTTCCGTTTAAAATGAAATACAGAAATCATAATTACGGATTTGAAACGAATAATTATGCATGTACAAATTTATTTCCACGTCCAGCATGTTGTTTTTGTACTTATTTGCATGATAATATCAACATTTATTAATTATACAATATGTAATTAGAATGAAGATGTAAGATCTCGAGTTTGTGCCGGCAGCGCCAGAACTTAACCTAAATTTTCTCAGTTTCATGCATAATTTAACACGAGAATAAATCTTAAAATGTTCCTCGAAAGAATGTCCAGCGTTAATTATTGTATTTTTTCTATCGTTCACGGTGCTTCCTTTGATTAACTGATATGTAAATTTATCAAACTTATCAGTTATCTACATTCAAAATATAATACATAGGAAATACTAACTTATACAAAAATTGTAATTTGTTAAGTTACATTATCTATAAAGGAATTGATCAAATATAAAATGAAATTAAATACAAATTATATATTAAATTAGTTTCGGTTACAAAACCATCATCAGGCCTGAATATATATTGTTATGATATGAACAACTTATCTCATTAATTTGGGTTGGGTTCTAGCCAAAAAAGAAAAAAAATAATAAACATTACAAAATATAAAGTAAAATTTGTATATGCCCTGCAATTTCATTTCTTCTATATCCTGTACCAGTTTCACTTTTCTAGTTTGACCTTATATTTTTTTCTTACTGCCTGCTCTTAACTTGATTTCCTGGTCTCTGCTTCTTAATTTCTGTAACTCGATACTCTTCTTCCTGTGCTCTTGTTTTTTTGTTGTGGTCTTCCTATCTGCTTATTACTTTTATAATTTTTATTTTTTAATAAAATTTTGTATATTTCGAGTATTATTATATAATTTTATTGATTTCCTTCGATATCTTTCATAATTACTCTATTTACATAAATCATATCTTACAATTTCTATAAAGTTGAGACTCTAACAAAGTTATATTTTCAACCAAAAAACATTAATCAAAAATTGACTTGTTTATTATTTTTTTTGTCCAAAAAAAAATTTTTTTACCACTGGATTTTTTTTAAATATCCCAGCCTTCGTATAGTTTATTAACCCTATATTCCCTGTTTACTATCTGACTTTGACTACCTAAATTTCATATATGACACCTCCAAAATTTCAATTTTACTATAGCGTTTTTCATTATTTTATTTCATTTAAGATTCTTTCACTTTTAAATTTATTGCCAATTTAACTAGATATAATACCTTCGTTTCCTTTTCTTTATTCACATATCAACTCTCCTATCTTATTTAATAAACATAACATTTAACTTCTAATAATCTTTAAATAAATTAAATATCAACTCAAACAAAAAAAAAATTAATTTCTAAAATTCCCTATACAGGGTGAACTTTTTCATAACAATATATGCGTTTAAAATAATTTCGAAGAAATATACCATTGCATAATGCCCAATCTTTTTAGTTAACTCAATATACAATAGGACGTTTTATAATGATGTTAATTATTTTTAGTTAATTTATTTTTTTACGATATCATATTTTTATATTTTTTTATACATTTATCGAGACTGTAATATTAATGATAACTATAAAAAAATTCCACCAATATTAATATCCGAAGAGCAGGTATCATAACACCCTAATTGCCCTTTATTAAGTATTTTTAATATAAAATATAATGTCAGTAATTTTTATGTGCACCCATAATATAATAATTTATTGTCCAATTTAGTCATCATTAGCCTTTTCCTACTATAGACAGAAATTATGGCATAATTGTCGCCGTATCGATGAGAACCTTCAAGATGAACACTATTTAGTAACTTTGTATTACTACAAGCAAAATAAAACCAAAGGCGTAGTAGTGATTTATTTTATACAAACATGAATTTTATTCATTTAATTTTCTGTTTCATATCATATTTTTTATTAAAATGGTAAATAAAGAATCTCTAAAAGTGACAGTTTAGTAACGTCAATAGTTATGTTTAAATGATGTTTATGTGTTTTTTGAAATCCACATAATAACAAATGTATATAAACTTGTCCTCAAATTAAATGCAACAACAAACAAAAACAAGATTTATTACTCAATGAAAACATACTTAATTACATTATATTCTACTGGAATATATGGTACAGAAAAATAGATTGTTAATTTTATTAAATACTAATTTTATTTTCTAACAAATGAGCATAAATTCAAAAATTATTTCTATGGATAAAATTGTTTTCATTAATTCCTTAATTAAGAGCTTGGAAATCCGCGAAATTTTTTACAAACTTTAATCTAGAAATTAATTTAAAATGTCAAAAGTCGTATAATTATAGAGAACAGTTTTTAATTTATATCTTCAACTTATCATATTAAATAATTTTACACTATAACCATCGAATCCAGTCACTTTGAATTTTCAGTTTTAATTATGTCTAGATTCGTTAATTAAAATTTGTCAATTAATTTGTGACTTTCTAGGCAAAATGAGGTTATTGTTTATATTTATTATTATTATTTTTGATTATGTGACAAATTTTTTCATTACAACCTTTATATCTACGACTGTGGAGATAAGAGACTATAAAACAGTCTCCATGTACTTAATACCGATTATCCAGTTCTATCTCTCAATTTTCAATTAGATTGAGGATTTCCTTATTCGCCAATAGCCAAAGCTTTAATTTCGATGCAAAAATTTTAAATGAACATTCATTAACTTTATATTACAACGTATGTATAACAGTAATAGTGAAGCTGGTTTTTTGATTCTGTGGAATTATGCACAATCCAAGTTGGTCGTGCGCGTTTCGTCGATAATTTCGAAATGAATCAAATATGCAAATAATAGATCTTTGATAAATTCATGTTTTATTTATGAAACCAATATTTACTTTACTTGATTATTTTCACAAGAGATATGATGAGCGAAAAAATAACGAGGGGTTAACATGAAACGACCAACTACATTAAGTAATAACATGCAGCTGTGGACTGGCTCACATATATCTCGGAACAGTAAGGAAATTTGCTTCGAATTATTTGACGATGCCTATTAAAAAACTTTTGCCCTTTATTTAAATAAATGAAATAATATTTAATTATTGTACAGTGCGTTTTATTCACGCTTGCAGTACAACGTTTTATCTATAATACCTTCATTTAGAATCAAAATAAACGAAATTTTTCATCAAAAAATAATTTGACATTTTGCCGACTTGGAGACATTTTTTTATGAGAACTGTGCTCAAGGTATAAATATTGATGACAAAAATGACGTTTTATCCTTAAGCAAGTTGTTTAAGTCAGGGTCAGTTGTTATAATTCCACTTTGAGAAAAGTGGAATTCTCCATGTAAAATTTGTAGCAACTAATGGCTTGAAAAGTGAAAACATATGTTACTAAAAGTGGCTTTAAAGCAATCAAATAATTCTGGTTGTAAAAACTTGGCAACTTGGATGATAGTTGCTGTTTTAATAAAAATGGATCCATGGATAATGAATATATTAATAAATTATGAAATTACTGAAATTATTGTGAAGTAAGTACATATTAAATGTTTCAAAAATGCTATAAACGTGCTGTTTAAGAAATAAAGTTTATTTTCTATTTCTATTAATACATGTCCTGTTCCTAGTCCTCCCCTGTTTGTTTTTCGGATGTCGTAATATCTCGGAGCTTTTTTTTGTTTTTGATTTCCATCCAATGAAACCCTAAAACATTTTTTGTTTTAAATTTTGGAAGTTCCTATTATTGGTATTAATGTTTATTAAGACCAGCACTATTATTTTCTTTCTTTGTAGTAGTCGTATAAAATGTATTTTTACTCTTCTCCATTGCTCGGAGTTTTCTAGCACCACTGGGAATTGTATTCACCAAATCTGCTAAATTTTGTCAGTCAGTTAAATTATCGCCCATTAACTGCATTTTTTTATTGAATGTTGTTGTCTTTGGGACGTTTTTGTGCTACGGCACCTTTTTTCCATATTTATTAACAGAATATACTCAAAAAATTCCTAACTACACAACTATTGACATTTGACATTACACCATGCAAGTGGGTAAATTATTTTCATAACAACCATGATCTGAATACAGGTACCAGAATACCAACTTTGAAACGATACTTTATTTTGTTGATAATAAATAATTATTGTGATTAAGCTCAAATCTTTTTATTATGGATTCGTTCCACGAATAGAATTTGAAATATATCAGAAGCAAAATATTAAATAAAAAAAATTAATTGATTTTTTGATGTAATTAGAAACAATTGACAGAAAAAAATGATATATTTCAAAATCCGTCCTTTCGTTCTTTTTGTGGATTTAAGGAAATTAAACTCAAACTAACACGTTATGTTTGTTGTATTTAAATAGATAAAATTTCAGAGATTTTTCTATTTTTTCGTGTTTAAAAAAAAATTGCTTGTTCTTGAAGGTTTTTTTTTCTTCTCTTTTTCTTCTCCCAAGAAAACTTGCAGCCAGATTTACTACGAAAAAAATGGTTTGGTCCAAAGAATTCTATTGTCTATTATGGTCCAGGAAATAACCAAACTTGGTCCAAAAGAAAAAAGTACTCGAGGAAGGAAAATGTAATCCCAGGAGAAAAAGAACTTGGTCAACAGGAAAAAAAAGTAATTCCCAGTAAAAACGCCTAAAAGTTCACATAAAGTAAATATAAGGTAAAAATTTTATAAATCTTATAAATTTCGTGGTCTCTGTTTTTTGAAAAATAATATGAAACAATGATAATATTAAATGTATTTTTAGATCAAAATTGAAATATAAAAATAATCAAAAATAATTAAATTTTAAAACAATCTGTAAAAACAAATTAAAAAATATATAGATTCTCTTGTTGTATGCGAGACACAGACATCAGATAATTTATAATTTTATAAAAGATAAGATACGAACTTTTAAGTAAATATAAAAAAATACCGGCATAAAAAAAAGCAATTAAAAATAACAGTAAAAGTTAAAGCGTCGAAATAATTAACAATGATATCAAAGAATTTTAGTGAAAATATAATATAATATAATAAAAAAATACCCTATAAAATGAGGGGGAGAAAAAAGAAATCTTCAGTAAGCGACACGAACGATATAAAAGTCAATTATTTTGACTGCATAGGCAAAGAGAAGGACATTATTAACATGGGAAAGACATTTTATAGGAATACCAAGAGAAGAGAGGAACATGACGCGAGGAAATAAGAAGGGGATATCAAGCGAGTATGAAATTAAAATGTATTGAGTAGAGTAATAATGAAAATACAGGGTGGTACAAAAAAAACGTAACAGTTGCTATGAATGTGGTGAAATAGCAAGTTGTTAGAAAGTTATTACATTACCGCTATAGATACAAAATTGATAGGAATATATGCTGTCGATCTAGTCATACTAGCATAGTCTGAGATTGATGTTAAAATTTTTTGAAAAAATATTCTCTTACTAAGAAATAAACTGTTAATTTACAGCGCAAAAATATTGAAAAATACATTAAAACATTTTTACATTAGGTGAATTTTGAGTCAATTTAAATAACACACCAATAAACTTAATTGTAATAAGTTTCAAAAATTTAAAAACAAAACTGAGTAGGTACAAAGAAATTCAAAAAAAATTAAAAATTTCAGAAAAAAAAATGTCTAGAAATTCAAAAATTTAAAGTTCAAAAATATACCGAAAATTTCAAAAATTTTAAAAAGGAAAAATATCAAAATATTTAAAAATTTCTAAAATATATCATATTTTAAAAACTTCCAGAATTTCAAATATTTCAAAAATGTCAGAAGTATCAAAAATTCAAAAAGTAAAAATGTCAAAATATTCAAAAATTTCTAAAATATATCGAAAAAATTCAAGAAACGTAAAATTATTCGATTAATTAAAAATATTTCAAAAATTTCCAGAATTTTAAATATTTCAAAAATGTCAGAAGTTTAAAAAGCCATTAAAAAATTATTTGAAATTTTCTAAAATATAACAAAAATTTCAAAAAATTTTAAAAATTCATCAAAAAGTAAAAATATTTCCAAAATTTCCAGAATATATTTCAAAAATGTCTTAAAAAACATTATTCGAAAATTTCAAAAAATGTAAAATTTGTAAAATATGAAAAAATTTGTAAAAATTTGGAGAGAAATAACAAAACATCAAAATTGTTTATTTACGATAGGAAACATTTATATGCGACATCCGCAGTTAAAGGGTTAACAAAAGGGACTTTGGCGATTTCCCATGTTAATTTCCATAAGGAGTGGTCCAGAATTACCATAGCTTATCTACTTAAGCAATTTTCAATGCTACAAATTTAATAACCACTATTTTTTCGATAAAACTTACCGTTAGCGAGATTTTTGCGAAAAGCCGTTAGGATAACATTTTCGGCGGCGTATTATAATATTCTTAATTTTCTTCTGTTTGATTGAAGCTTTACATTGATAAAATAAAGCAACTTTTTATTTATTACATACTTTATAGCATTGAATGACTAATGATCATAAAACGAACAATATTTTAATCTTACGCTCGAAATATTTCTGAACAAATAACGATTAGTTTTATAAAAAAATAATCTGATAAAAAAACCTTTAAACACATTTGTTTAAATGCAAAACCTGATATGAATAACCCGATTAGAAGATAAATTAGGCTTTAATATTTTCTAGTTAATCAATTCAGTGGCTGGTCTTCACGCAATACTGACATTTTGCATGTTTTTATCATTAATTATCGTAATAAAAAAGAACTGGTTAACGAATATTTTAAATGAAACCCATCCGAACTTACGGAATGGACGAATATATTTTATATATATATAGCATATACGTGCTCGGAGCAACCCGATTTTTCACTTCGAGGAATAATTACAAACGGCACGCAATTTAACTAATAATTAGTAATTATTGTTGCCTTTGCCCTCGGAGCCACCTTTTACCCTTTACTCCAATTTATTAACCTGCCACAGATACATTTACTATCTTCCGTTGGTCTGGAAAACAGCGGAATAACGGAATTCCGTAGCGGCTGGATTTCTTGTATTTTAAGTATTACTGAAGTTGTAGAGAGAAATGAGTACAATGATCCCTGAAATTACAATTTTTTTTTAATTTTTATATATTGTATGTAAATACCGAATTCAAATAAATGATTAAAGAATATTAAATATTGATGCTAACATAGTTAGCGAAACATGCGTTTAGTTGTTTTTTAAATGTAATTTTATTTAGTGGTGATGATATTCTTTAACATTGTTAAAACTAAAGGTTCCAAATTCCCAATTAAAATATCTTCACTTTGTTACTTTATTTATATCGGTATTTTTAAATGTTACCTACAATAAATATAAAATATCGATAACGAGGAAACTGGAATACTAAAAGGCAACCAAAGCGTCAGACGATTCTGATTTTTCTCTCTCGAATACTTAATTCGACATTAGAGAGAATGCCAACCTCGAGGTTGGACAAGAAATTCCCTGTTCGAGATGAAAGACGAATACTTTTTACATAATCTGAATTTAAATACCGAGAGAAAAGCAAAAACTAAAATTTTGTTATACAAATTCATTCAGTTATACAATGAGTTTTTTAGACTAAAGTGATAATTGAAAATATATATTAAATTAAAAATGCACAGGCGTACCAAATTATTGCTTATATATGCATTTGTATTATTTAATAGAAGTACACTGAACCGCGCACAGAATGTTAAGGTGGAAGTTAAGAATACCATGAAATCGTTTTTGGACGGGCGCTCCGTTAATATTAAAGATAGGAAGCTGCGGTTTTCACCAATCGATTCTGTAGTTAATTATTTAGAGCGCATCTGTGGCACTTTTTTTACAATTATTTTTAGTAAAAGTGATACGACCATCAACTTTTTTTCTAGATAAACATGAAAAAAATAGCACAGACGCGCTCTTCTGATAAATATTTTAAATATTAGGCGAGTTCCCGTCCAAAAACGAATAATTATGTTTTAGTGCGATCTACTCTGTTCTGCGCAGAAAAATTACTTAACATGAACCGGAAAATACTAAAAAACAATTTTCACATCCAATTTATTAGAATGCAAGCACATTTTCGTTGGGTATTTCTCTAACTGGCAACCACGAAAGTCACGTGGTGTGCAGGCCACTTAATGACAATTTTTGTTGTTTGTGTTACTAATAGTAAAAAAATGGTAAAGTTTTTTTTGGATAACCGTAAGATTGAATAAAAAATGTTTACTGCAGTTACGATTTAAAATTATTTTGATTTATACAAGTTGTGCCTCAATAAAAGGATCTGCAATGGAACACTCCGTATTTTTTAACATTTTTATGCTCGACTTGAAAAGCTGGTTTCAAAAGACTTTTTCCTACGATCACTACCCAAAGTAGGCTTTTGCACACTAAAATCTAACCGCAAAGTTGATGTTTTCCGTGATCTGTCATAATTTGACATTATTGTCGCTCTAGCGCGTACTTTTCCGCTCGCCTGTTTTCATTTACAATAAACTAAAGAAAGGTAGTAAATAATAGGTATATTAAAACAAAATGTAGGACAGGCTGAATATTTCAGTTGAAATATTAATATTTGAAGATATTTCGAACGAAATTAAACTTTATTTTATAAAATTTATCTAGTAAAAATTAAACAGTCAGAAGGTACACCTAGATACACCTAGGTACACCTATATGCAATCACTTTCCGCTCTTAATACACAAATAGCTATTACACCTTTAATGTAAACTAGATAGATTTAAAGTTATAGACAATTGAATATCGCATTTTTTCATCTAAGAGAATGCTCCTGCCAAACGATATAAAATCGGACAAAATTGCTGAAAAATTCATAAAACATTATGAAAAGAACTCAAAAAGTTATGATAGGGACATTCAAGAATTTTTATCGGATTTTATGTCGTTTGGTCGGAGCATTCACTTAATGTTGAAAAAATGTAATTTTCAACAATTGTCTATATTAAAAAATTGCGCTTTTGAAATTTTAAAATGAGACAAAAATCGGAAAAATCGAGAGAAATCGAAAGGACCCGACAAAAGTCCTAAAAATAGTAATAAAAAATGTGAATAAAAAAAAACCAAAAATCGCAAAAAACCCCAAGAAATCAAGAAATATTTCAAAACAGTCGCAAAAAATTAGAAAAAATCAGAAACTCGGAAAAATAAGAAAGAAAAAACAAAAATCTTTTGAAATAATTGACAGAATCAAAAAATATTGGAAAAAAATGAAAAATAAAAATGTGAAATTGGGAAAAAACGCTAAAAATCGCAAGAAAAACCAAAATAACTTGCAAAAGAACGCGCAAGAAATCAAAAAATATCAATAACAAAATTCCAATGAAGTCGCAAATAATCACAAAAAATCGAAAAAAAAATCTGAAAAATGACAAAAAAACGAGAAAAATCGAAAAATATCGCAAAAAAACATGGCACATTCAAAAAACCGGAAGCAATTGTGACCGTAAAAAAATGAAAAAATCAAAAAAATTGAAATAAGTCGCAAAAAATCACAACGAAAATCCCAAAAAAGCGCAAAAAATCAGAGGAATAAGAAAAAATGAAAAAAATTTGAAACACAAAAAATCAGAAAAATGGGAGAAATTAAGAAAAAATAAACAAAATCTCTATAAAATAATTACAAATGATATATTAACCAAATTTAAAAAAGAAAAATAACTGATATATAAAAAAATTCTAAATAAGAAAAAAATCATATTGTAGAAAGTGACTGGGAGTAAGAGAAAAGAGAACGAGCAGAAAGTCGTCTGGAGGGGGCATAACGCTTTTTCTTTCATTACGTGACGATTTCTGCCATCCTGTATATCTCATTTTAGAGTTTTAAATAGAGATTAACCTTTTTTAACTGTACGGTTTGGTGTATTTTTATCGATATTTCTTTCTATACATATAAATGTATAATAGTACAGATCGGTTTTTATTAGTTTCACTTATTTTCTATATTGAACATTTTACAAATTACTCAAATGTGGATCCATATTTATTAATATATAATTTATTCTAGTTTTTATTATATCAATAATGCTTATACTGATACCAAAAAAATAACAGTCACTTTGATTAATAGTAGACACACGTCCTAAATGCTTGTGTGGTTAAAATCAAAGTATATTAAATATGGAAATGAAGATATTATTTATTAATTTTAACATTTGTTAATTATCTATAAGTTGATATTTTTAAATAAATTGATCCCACCCTATATATTATCTAAGCTTTGTACAGTAATTGCAAAAGAAACCACTATAAATAACAATATAAAATATATTAAGTCTAATGGTTGAAGTTGAACTCGTAAATATCGCAAAGTGCTATCTACCTACCCGCCATTACTTGAAACGGAGAAATTCTCTCGCTATCTCTCTCTCTTGCTCTCGCTCGGTACAAACTAATATTTCTTCTGAGATTAAATTAAATCAAAAGCGGAGCCCGGCTTTTTGCCCATCCACAAATATAATATAATAACTCAACCCATCCACCCATCTCGGCGGATACTTTTCCTCAATTTCAAACGAATTAAAGTAAATTGAAATGCTCAGATATTTATTTATTAGATTTTATTTCTTCGTCTGCGCCAGTCGTAATAATTTTGCATTTTCCCCGAGGAGCCGTTTTAATTATTTTGTCCTATTCAAGTGATCAAATTATTCTGATGCGGTTGCAAAAATATATAATTTCACTTCGGATAAAGATTTTAGCTAGAGCTTTAAATACGATCATCATCTCGGTATCTTGAAAATATTTTTATACTGGTTTTTTCACTATATATAAGAACGACTAAAATATTAGTTAATCGCCTCCCAAATTATGAACATTAAAAATTTAAACTTTGTTTAAAACCTCAATGACATATGGTTAAATATTAAGAAATTCTATAAAATAAGATCTTAGATCTGGAAATCGAGAAGGTCACTCTATTACTGAAATTGCTTTTACTTGGGGACTCACCTCTTGTTATCTACTTTCACTTCCACTGGAATTTGATCTCGGATACACCAAAATCCGAAAAGAAACAAAAAACCAAAAAGTATCCAATAAAAAATTTTGACTTGTAAAATCCATCATTCAAACATTTAATATGGGCCATTCGATTATGAACGTCGCATCTGTGCAACTTGATTGTAAAATCTCTGACATTATCCATTATCTGCTTCAGGAGGTTCCCTATTCCTGAAACATCGCAGTGGCTGAATGACGACCGGTAGGAACCTGCCGCTTAATCCCTATTGCGTAAGTTTTATTTCCATCTAAATCATCCATACGGATTTTTTTTCTGAATACTTTCCCATAAGTGGATCTTGGTTTCCCCAGATCAGGATCTGGAGATTAAGCCCCGGAGCCATGGAAAAGTGTCCACTACTCCGTTGTAATATCTTGCTTTTTTATAAAACCGTATATCACTATCGTAAAATAAAATTGAAGTGACGTAACACTGCCAATTAATGAATGGGGGAGTTCCCTCAATGTTGCCAACCTAGAAATAGGTCTACCAACGGGGAAGGATTATTTTTGGTCAAGATCTACTTTATTATTTTCGCAATGATAAAATATGTGTACCAAATTCTATTGAGATTTCCAGAATATAATGTTAGAGAAATATAATGATTTTAATAAAATCTTACTTCTGATTGGTTCAAATTGCGTTGTCAAATGTCGTCATATATTAAGTATAAAAGAGCGACTGACCTACAGCCTTATAGGATTGGTGGAACTAATAGCGTTTTTCACTGGTTGCACTTTTGTGCACTGGGTTCCACTGGTCATTTTAGAGCAAAATATTTTCTTCTTGTCTTGCCAAAATTACTTTTTTGTTTTAACTGAACAGTTTTCTTTTACACAAAGCACTGTCTTAAATATTTAATCGATTTTAAATCTTAAAGTCAAAATAAAATAACTTCGACGCCCATCTTTGATTTTGACAGATGACAAAATCGTATTGAAAAACATAAAAATAAACAAGAAACGAATAATTTTATAGATTGTATGAACTAAAGCAAATCATACATTAATAGACATTTTATAGGTAAAAAAATTTTTTTTACAAATAATTACAATAAGCGAGTAACCCATTTTCTGGAAAAAATAGCACAACCTTCAGAACTATGAGAACAGTGGTCATATTTTTTTTTCGGAGTAGTTTTTCCAAAATTAATTTCCAAAGAAACATTCCTGTTTGAACACTGAGAAAATGGCGCCAATATGTGACGTAACAAGTACTAACCTATCACCGGGATGCTAGAAAATTGCTATATTAGTGAGCATTAACTAACAAGGCAGAATATTTTTTTTCAGCGTTGCCAAGCGTTATTCATAATAATGACATAGCACTCGATATACTTAAGAATAACTAAATCGAGAACAGCAATATTATATAATTTTCAGACAATTATTATTATAGCAATATTAAACCTTGACAGATAACCAAAACTTAAAAATCAACAAAACACAAATATTTTTATAAATTGTAGTTTATGGACTGCTTTAAATTTGAACTAAAGCAGATCATACACTACATTTTAAAATAACATTAACTAGACATTTTTTAAGTAAAAAAAGTGTATTTAAAACAGATATGTTAAAAAATGACAATTTCAAAGAAATTCGTTAATATTTTATAATTTTATGCGTTTTATCTAGCGGTAATTCCATTTATTATTGTAGCAATATTAAAAATTTGACAGATAACCAAAATTGTATTAAAAACAAAAATTTACAAAATACCAGTAATTTTATAGACTATAATAAACTTTAATTGGAAATTTTCTAAGTAAAAAAAAGTGTATATAAAAAAGATATGTTAAAAAATGATAATTTCAAAGAAATTTGTCAATATTTTATAATTGTACTCGTTTTATCTAGCGGTGATTCCATTCAATCAATTATTATTATAGCAATATTAAAAATTTGACAGATAACCAAAATCGTTTTAAAAATAAAATTAAAGAAAATACCAATAATTTTATAAATTGTAGTTTATGAACTGCTTTAAATTTGAAGTAAAGCAGATCATACACTATTTTTTAAAATAACATTAACTATACATTTTCTAAGTAAAAAAAGTGTATTTAAAAAAGATGTTAAAAAATGACAATTTCAAAGAAATTCGTCAATATTTTATAATTTTACTCGTTTTATCTAGCGATAATTCCATTCAATCAATTATTATTATGGCAATATTAAAAATTGACAGATTTCCAAAATCGTATTAAAAACAATACTAAACCAATAATTTTATAGATTGTAATTTATGAACTGCTTTAAATTTGAACTAAAGCAGATCATACACTACTTTTTAAATTAACATTAACTGGACATTTTCTAGGTAAAAAAAGTGTATTTAACAATTAAAAAAAAAAAATCATGAATATTTTCTATAATTTTACTCGTTTTATCTAACTTGTTAACTAAAATATAATTTTTATTAACTGAATTTTACATCAGGAAATGACTTTTTAATAATACTATGGCATTATTTCTTAATTGCACTTACTTAGTGTAATAAATTACGAAATGCAAAATATGAAGTGTATTTCTAAATCGATAATTCAAAGGCGTTCTATTTATATTATTAAAACAAAGAGGTACGGCGTCTCGGTAATACATTCAAAATGAAAATATTTTAGATATATTGCCGGGATGATTACAGCTTTGGGTGAAAGCTTTTCAGTAGTCATTTCAGTAGTCCGACTGAGGAAAGCACGCAATCCACAGCGCGATATATATATGTATACACTGAAAGCGGTTTCCACCTTGATTTTACCGTTTGAAACTTTAACTTCCAAGAAACTCCTATAAAATATTTCGAGATCGTTGTGTTGATATGCTTTTGAATGAAAAATAATCGCGTAATAACAGTTTGGATTCCACAGTGGGTTTTTAGTGTTTGGCAAAATTTTAAAATATTACATTGTTGTTTATCTTTAATCCGTTTATTTTTTTTATATATTTTATTGCTTTTATTCTTACATTTTAGCTTACAGAAACAAATTATACAGGATGAAACATATTAAAATGTTTGTAACTTTTATCATTAAAAAACACCCTATATAATACTGGTTATATTACGTTATTGTGCACATATATGACCGACGTATAGTATAAGTTTTAATTATATTCGAATACAAAGTGGCAAAATGAGATTTATTCAGGAATATAATCACAAATGAAATTGCTTGTACCTACGTACAATTTGTGTGTTTCGGGACTTCCTAAATAATTGGACCGCAAATGCCATTTGAAATATATAATTTTATTGCATGACCGATCATGACCAAGTTAATTAATTTCTCTGAAACGGCGCACTCTGCCAATTTAATTAATTTATATATAAGTTAAAACTTCTAATTAATATCTGCAAATATCCAAATAAATCGCTGTAAACGCCCGAGAATTTTATTTCGCGATTCGTTCCTAATGACTAGAATAGAATTCTTGAAATGTGATTTGATTAATTAAATTTCAATGAACAAAGAAAAGTAAATGGAGAGTTTTCAAATTTTATCTATAGGAACATTGGAATTTATGTCTTACCAGAGTTTTCGGTAGGACTATTAAATATTGTTCCCAAATGGTTAAAAGAATGGGGAGTTCCAACAAAAATATAACCTCACGTTTTTTCTTTATTAAAAGTTAGAATTAATCAAATAAAACCCATTGAGTTTAATTATCTACCTTAATTTGAGCTAGATTTTTGAATAAATTAATTTAAAAATTCAAATTTCTAATTATTTCAATTTGCCGCCATTACGATCGTGACGTCACTTATGTGCAATGAATAACGTCAAGCCATTATCTAACAACTATTAAATCTCACTTTTACAGACAAAGATGGAGAAAACCATTATATGATAATTGGATAGAGATGAAAACTTGGACCTATCCACTGTGAATTCGCATTCAAAATCGAGAGAGATAAATAGATATTAGATTCGACTATTTTAACGAGATCAGGTAATAATTTGCTGTTTGGTACATAAGTGCTGGGCACAAGCGTTCCTGATTAAGTGAAAGGTCGCGTCCGCGTCTGCTTCCTGCATATTTCACTGTCACTCTTGTAGTTTGTACTCTGTATAGTTGGTTGATGTTGATAATTTTCCGTGTTTATTTGTATTTGTAAAGATACGTAAACAAAAGTAAAAGTAAACACAATTAAAAACATATTGACCAAACGACGCTTTATAAGTAAAAGTCATCTATATTTGAAAGCGTCAATTTTATTTAGAGAAACTGGCCCACGTTAAAATTATGCTGCAGCTATTGCACATAAGTGACGTAGGTGCATTACAAGTTGCATAGATGCAGTAATTTTTAAATATCAATTTTTTCATGTTAAATTAAAGAAAAAAAAAGAGAACGATTTTTTCATAAAAAGAAATTCATTTTTTTCTCAAATAATGCAAAAAAAAGATGGACTAATGAACTCCCATTGGAGATGTTTAATAGTTGTTGAGAAACTTTAGAAATAAATTAAATTTTTATAGATATTTTTATGAATGACTAATCAAAAAGCATAAGAGTCGTATAATAATTTTTTTCTAAATCTTCTAGTTGCTTCCAGCAAAAATCTGTATTTTATTTCTATATAACATAGAAAAGAAAAAATGTAGAAAATTTATCTGTAACAAATATCATAAGCAATTTGGTGGTAACTTACCAAATACGTGCAACAGCGAAATCTGATGCAAATAGAGCCACTTGTTGAAAATATTGCACTCCGTTTATGGAGGTTACAACCTTCTGGAATTTTATGATTATTAGTTCATCGTTTGATGCTTCTTCTCGAAGTGTTAATAAAATGTCAGTTTCATATGCCACTTTGGTTTGCGATTTTATTCTACGTTATAAGAATTGAAACAATGAAAATGTGTATACAATGAATCTTTTATATTTAGATTCAATACTTGTATTTTTACTACTTTTGTGTACATTTTCAGTAATATTCGAGCACCTTTTATTATTTTGTTTAATTTAAATTTTGAACAATATTTATATTTGAAAATAATCCAGACAGTCAAAAAAAAATCTATTAACTCATAACAAGAAAACTATACTTGAATTGGAAATTTGGAACCTTTCGTTTTCAACCAAAACTACACTTTTTTAACACCCTACGTTAGTTCCGCTAACTATGTTAGCATTATCAGGAGTTTCTGATAAACTCCTATTTTATTCAACAAGAAAACCATATAAGATATTAAATTAAATTGGACGACAGTAAAAAATACTATGATTTTTTTCAAAATATTGAATATTTGTGGATTTTAGAAATAACAAAAATCGGAAAATATTTAAGGCCCCCCTTTCGATTTTTTTAAATTTTGAAAAAAAATTGTCTTGGTCAAAAAGATCATTATTTTGCTGTGAGAGCGATTTTTTAAATTTCACAAATAGAATAATTCATATTTTTTTCAAAATACTGGAAATATAATTATTGACTATGGAGAGAAATAAGAAAAATCAAGAAAAATTGTATATTGTTCTCATTTCAATTTTTTTTTTAAATTTTGAAAATTGTCTAAAAAAATAACTTTTCCGTGGATACTAGAGGTACTTTGATCCAGAAAATTTAAAAAAAATGTTCAAAGAACAATTTTTGAAATTTCAGAAATAATGCTGAATTTTAAGGTGCAAATTTCTGTTAATTCTTACAACAAAAAATCTATACAAGATAATAAATTGAACCCAACGCTATTTAAATGACAATAAAAAATACTACAATTGTGCATTTTCTCAAAATATTGGAAATATAATTGTGGACTTTACAGAGAAATAATGAAAATCGAGAAATATTTTTCTTTCAATTTTTTTATAAATTTTAAAAAAGTTTTGTATCTGAAAAATAATTTTTCCTGGGAAACTATTTTCTTTTAAGTGTTATGACAAAAAAAGTATACAAGTTAATAAATTGAATCCAACGTCATTTAAAAGACCATAAAAAATACTATAAGTGAAATTTTTTTTCAAAATATTTGAAATATAATTATGGACTTTATAGCGAAATAAAAAAAATCAAAAAATACTTCTCTTTCAATTTTATTTAAATTTTGAATCTGAAAAATAATTTTTCCGGGGAAACTAGAGGTGCTTTGATCTAAAAAAATGTTCTATTCTTCTATAAGAGCAATTTTGAAATTTCAGAAATTGAATTATAAGTTGCAAAATTCTTTTAACTGTTATAACAAAAAAAAATATACAAGTTAAAAAATTGAACCCAACGACAATAAAAAATACTATATGTGAAATTTTTTTTAAAATATTGGAAATATAATTATGGTCTTTATAGAGGGAACTAAGGAAAATCGAAAATCGAGAAATATTTTTTTTGTTACACATTTTTTTTTACGACTCTTCTTTAAACAATTAATAATAATAATAATTCTCCCTCTATATTTCACCCCCTTACGATTGAACCCCAGAAATCAAAGACTTGTGTATTGTTATTATTTGCCGTGGCGCACCGGGGCCATTTACTGATGATTGATAGCACAATTTGACTACATTGAATGAGGCACACGAAACGAATGAAAATGGGAAAAACAAGGAAAATATTAAGCGCATTTCTATAGGAAAAGAAAATAAAACCTGACGAAACATGGCGTAAAGCACGTATAGAAGATATAAGAGTAAATAATATAAGAAAATTGGGATCCAAAACAAGAAGAAAACAACACAGTTATGAACCTAAAAGGCTACATTAGGCTCATACCACATTTATTTTTGACAGAACAGTAACGATTAACATTGTTGTGTCAAAATATTAATGTGTATAAAATTTTATTTTTTTCATAGGAATTGTTAATATCCAACAACATTTTAATTATTGTATAAAATTTATTTCGGTTTCAACTAAAAACAATATTTTTCATAGTATAACATTAAAATTAATTTCATCAGCGTCTTCCATCTTATCGCCTTCTTTTTCATCATCATTCCTTTGCTCTTCTTCTGATTTATCAGAATCTTCATTGATTTTACATCTGACTTTAAGACTTGGTGCTTTTTGTTCAGCTGCCTACCCGGGCTCACTATCACGTTTTCCACCTTCTTTATCTTCATCATCAGAGTCCTCAAACGTTTCTGCATTTGTATTATGTTTTTTTTCTTGTGAACAACTTTCTTCTCGTTGTCTTCTTGTTTTCTTCAGCATCTGATGAATCATCATCTGAAGTATCTATAAACCCGTCCGTTGTAGAATTTTTTAGTTCTTTGTTCTTTTTTATATTGATTACTAGCCGTTTTCTTTATTTTCTTCTAAATCCGCCGATTTATACATAAGGGAGAAGAAATTTGTTTTTTTATTTCTTTTATCAAACTCTAATTTAGTTCCTTCAGCTGACAATGGTTTATATCTTTGAATTGGTTGATATCTGTACTATTGTGGAGGTAACGCTTTTATGGCGCCATCTTTTGCATGTGTAAAAACCTAGTAACCTCTATTATTCGAAACAGTACCTTTAAACTTTTTAAAGGTCTTTCCAAACGATAAATTATTTTTGATTTTTAAAAAATTTGGTGTTGATCCATGTTTTATCTTAAAAAAATATATTCCAGTTTGGTTTCCCATTTATTTTATAGCTGTTAGGTAATTTCTTCTACATATCACGATATCGTCTTTTTGGATAATTTTTTTCTTATTTCTCTTAAAAGTTTCAATAAAGGGTAATCCATATCGTCTTTAACCAAGGCAAAATGTTCTAACGTTTGATGATATTTCATAAAATTTGATAATTTTTGTATACTAATGTGATATTGGCAACACTGTTACGCACCCCCTTTCACCAATAGGTTGTTTTTCGGCACGAGTATTAAAATTACCATAAATTTAAATTGCTAAATTGTCGGAGGGGTCTTATTTAAAATGGTAACTGATCTTTGTAATGATAATTACTTTCAATATATTTTTTTTGACTGCACGAATCCAGGATATTTGCAACACCAGACAAATCAGACACAGAATTTGATAGAAAATATTAAAAAAATAACAGTATAAAATATAAAAAGCTATTTAAAGTATATCTGTGAATTAAAAACATCAGTACTGTGCTGTGTTGTGAATATCCAGGAATACTGGAATGCTTGAAAATTTTTGGAACTTCGTTCCTTAAGGAGAGTATACCTGGCATAAAATGTAGCCTAACGAAAAAACGCGGCCACCTTGTTTTTGTTTTAATTCATATGCCATTCATATGGTGTCACTATTGAAAATAGAGATGTTGAAAAAATAACTATTTGTTCTTGTAACGATTATTAATTTAAAATGTGAATAGTTATTTTGATTACTATGGTCGGTATAGAATCTTAGATAGATAGACTGAATGAAATTATTGCAATTTTATAATGGAACAGTAAGGAAAATAAGAAAAAAGAAAAAAATAAGGAAAAATTGAGAAAATAGGGAAAATAAGCAAAAATAGGGAAAAGGAAAAAATTAAGTGAAATGGAGAAAATAAAGCAAAATGGGTAAATATAGGAAAAATAGAGAAATATATGGAAAAATAAAGGAAATAGGGACAAAAAAGAGGAAAAATGGAAAAATTAATAAAAAACCGTGCAAAATAGGAAAAAAGAAAGGAAAAAACAATAAAAAATTGAGAAAAAATAAGAAAAAATAGTAAAAATCGAGAAATTAGGAAAAAATAGGGAGAAGAGGAAAAAATAAGGTAAAATGGGGAAAATAAAGAAAAATAGGTAAAAAGGGAGAAATAGAGACAAATAAAGGAAATGGGGACAAAATAGAGGAAAACAGGAAAAAATAAAAAACGGTGCAAAATAGGAAAAAAAGAAAGGAAAAAACAATAAAAAATTGAGAAAAAATAAGAAAAAATAGTAAAAATCGAGAAATTAGGAAAAAATAGGGAGGAGGAAAAAATAGGGAGAAGAGGAAAAAATAAGGTAAAATGTGGAAAATAAAGAAAAATAGGTAAAAAGGGAGAAATAGAGACAAATAAAGGAAATGGGGACAAAATAGAGGAAAATAGGAAAAAATAAAAAACGGTGCAAAATAGGAAAAAAAGAAAGGAATAAATAATAAAAAATAGACAAAAATTAAGAAAAAATATTAAAAATCGAGAAACTAGGAAAAAATAAAAAATATTGGAAAAAATTGAATAAAAGTTGAAGAATTTGAAAAAATTGAAAAAATTGGAAAAAACTGGAAAATATTTTAAGAATTGAAAAAAAAATCGAAAATATTCAAAGAATTGGAAATAATTGGAAAGAATCGGCTGTGTCGCCCCAAAACTTTCCCGACGAGTATCCACGAATACTTTTTCAGATATTTAATGTTAAATTTTCAAATTTTGACTGCTCAATCGGATTAAATTTGTGGCTTTATCGTGGAAGAATACACACAGACAGACAGACAGATAGAGTTCTATCTGAAAATCGCTTTAATCATCTCAGGTGACCTCAAAATTCCAGCTTTATCTCGGAAATTTTTTTAGCTCGTTCACAATACTTTCCATTCTCGGAGGTGGGTCGGGAAAATAAAAATTGGAAAAAATTGGAAATATTTAGAAAAAATTGGAAAAATAGAGAAATTAGGAAAAAATGGGGAAATAAATATTTTAAAAAATTATAAAAAATGGAAAAAAAATCCGTTGAGTCGCCCCAAAACTTTCCCGACGACTATCCACAAATACTTTTTTAGATATTTAATGTTGTTTCAAATTTTGACATTTTTTATTTTGATAGGTGACAGCTGGAGAAAATTTTGACTGTTTTGAATAGTTTTTCAAGGGCTTTCAATTACATATTGCAAGTCAAATTCCTTTACATATTGCATCTGTCATTTTTTGATAGTGACTCTTCCGTTTGACAGATGTCGTACAAAAACTAATGGGTTCTTCCGACGGGTAACCCAAACCCATAAACCAAATTTCAGCTCAATCTGATAAAACGTGCTGCTTCTATCGTGGAAGAATACACAAAAAAATTAAAGTTGAAAAAAATTGGAAAATATTTTAAAAAATGGAGGTGCGACAGAGATTAAATCATGTAAGGAACTTTGTTCCTAAGGGGGCGGGGTCCTCTGACCTCACAAACTGTTTTCTGATTTTTGACATGTTTATTAGCCCTACTGCTGAGGATGGAGCAGGAGTTACCAAAATTTTAGTAGTTCACTGTCCTAAATTTTTTGGATATTAAAGTTTTCTGTACCATCAAGCAGCAGTAATCTATATTACCGACACATTAGAGAAAATGATTACCGACGAAATTAATTGATACTGATCAAGCCAAACGGTGTTTTGACTATCAACTATCACAGAACATAGATCGAACTAAAAACTCATAGAAAAGTTATAGTTTTTCTGTGTTAAAAACTTGAAAAATCTGACGAATGATAAGACCTCACCTCTTATCACCGTGTCATTTTTTAATTTTGGGATTTTACATAAAAATAAAGGTTTAATAATTCTTGGACAGGTTTTTGTACTTGAGACAACTTTTAATCAATTTGTTTAATTATCAAAATCCTACAATGTAAATTTTATTTTAATTTTTAATAGTAATAAAAGTCTTGGCGTGTTAGTGATAGTGATTTTAAATTAATATAAACTTATCACCAACTGAAAAATGGTCTTCTAGGTGCAACGGCGAGGTATCAAAATATTAGCTGTTCGGTTTCGTGTTGTCATTTTTTTTTATTTTTATTTATAGAAAGAACTCTCAGTCACGAACGCAGCTGATCATTTCGTGGAAGTTCAAATTGCTAAAAAATTAATGAAGATTTAATGAAAAGATTTTAGACACACCCAATTCAATAATTAAATATCGAAAACGGTATATTTTTAGGGAAAAATTAGAATCTGTTACATTATTACCAAAGAGGGGTGGAAAAGAAAAAATTAATACAGGTAAAAATTTTAAATTCAATAAATTAGTTGTATATTTTTAAAACAAAGAAATTTGAATAAACCTACAGTTATTATTTATCATTTTGATAGACTAAGTTTACCTAAATATTAAATATTAAAATTCTTTCGAACGAAACAAGGGAACTGAGTACAAGTGCGAAAGGAACGAATTATAAAAAAATGAGAAGACAGATGGTAAGAGAAGAAGAATTATCAAGGAATAACGAAGAGCTGAAAAGAGGAAATTATAAGGCCTAGAAAAGAAAGAAGAAGAAAGGGATAAAAAAGATGCCAACCGGGAAAGAAGAATGTAAAATATCATTTAGCTTATAATAAACAATGGGAAAGTTTACCTATGAAAAAAACTGAAAAATTGATACTTTTGTCAAACATTTTTAAATAACCACATATTTGTTTTCGGTTGGCTTTCATTTCCTTTATAACTAATGCAAGAAATTTTGAATTTCTAAATTTTTACCCAATGATTTTTATCTATAAATCACGAAACGAACTACCTGAATTTTTTTGGAGGAAAATATACAATTATTTATAACTTCCAAGCTCCACCTTATCTTGCCATTTATCAAATGTATTTATATATTTATACCCCCTGTTCCGTAGAGGCACTCCCTTCGTCGACCTATTATTAATGTGATACCAATCTTTAATGAAAATTATGAAACGTTTCATCCATATTTAATTTGAAACTAATTAGAGATCGAGCGAGAGAAAGAGCCGGACTGGCCGAAAAAACATTAATTTCATAAAATTAAATAGGCCACTGAGATTAAAATCTTATAATTAAAAATATTTTTTTATAATGCGTATTTGAATTTCAAAAGTAAATTTAATATATTTATGGTGTTTCTTTTTAAGATTTTAGACTTCTCTTACTATTACGAATAATGCTGTATCATCAGTAAAGCTTATTTCCCAGGAAGGTATATGACTGGTCACAATACACACTACTTTGTGGCAAATTTTATTTTATTTTGTTTAACTCTTGTCATTTAATACAGTTTAAATTTAATCAATGTTAAAATTGGAAAGTGCTGTATTTTTGAATGATTTAGATGCGATCCGCAAAGTGGCTCGTACCTTTAGAGTTGGGGACACATCCACCCAGTTGGGGGCAACTGGGTGCAATTATAATGGTACAATTTTTAGAGTCAGAACTTTTTTATTGGAAATTTCCTTCCACATGGAAGTAATTACATCGTCATTTTTTTAATGCAATACCCTGTATGTTATGACATTTTTGTAATCTTAGTAAAAAGCAGATTCCGACTTGGGGTATCACGTTCAAGATGTAAAAGATATACCCTTGGAAACTAAATAAAGTTGTCGTCATACAATGACATGAGTTAGAAATTTATTAATATCAAAGTGACAGAAGTCTACTTGATCAAAATTATATTTTTTAATTTTTAACTTGATAGTAGCCTGCTAGATTGACATTACATTATTTATTTTCTAAGTCATGGTTGCACCAAATTTAAAAAACTTTATATTGCTGAACAGAAAATTAAAATCCATTTAAAACAAGGTACCGCACGATATACTATTTTTTATTTAAAATCTTCAATGAGGGTCTCATAATTTTGAGGGGATGCAAGAGAGGAGTAAAATTTTCATACTATAAATTGTCAAATTAAGAATAAAAATCGACCTGTTTCAGGTTTTCTTGATAATATTTTTGATTTAATGAATATTGAATTTATTAAAAATTAAAATCAATAGAGTAATGAAAAAAAAATATATTGGTCATCAATTTGACAATTTTGAAAAATAATGGTAATGTCAGCATTAACAAAATTTTAGTAAAAAAAAGGTTTTATAAAGAAAGTTTTATAGAAAATGCAAATTAAATAAGCAAATTTACTTAAAATTGTTTAAAGTATAAGGAGGATGATTTTCAAAATTGTTTGTGATCAACATTTTTTCTGTACTGTGGAGTTTGAAGAGCCAGGAGGCAGATGGTGGACGACAAATTGTGAACTTTATTGAATAGACAGTGTGTTCATCTAAATTTGGTAAATTGTTTTTAAATAATTTCATTTATTTTATGTTATTGTGATCTTCGTTTTTAGTACACAATAATTGAAGGGTCAGTTATATAATCTTTCTCTTTATGTTAAGGTATGAATTTATGAATGAATGACTAGTTTAGTTTATTTTGTCACTTGGAAAACAATTCATCTTTTTATTTAATTAAATTTACTGATAAGAGTGTCATTGTCGATACCAAGATGCGCCAGCCCGGCACTGATACGCTCCGACAGAGAGACAGAGAGAGAAAGAGATCCACAAACGGCACAATATCATTAACGGAGTTACTTTCAACTTCGACTATTATCACGATATCGCGCTAATCAATTGAAATTAATAGAAACTTATCGCCGAAGAGTGGGAAGGATAGAGACGAGAAGAGAGAGAAGGGGTGGTCCGTTGGTGCAACCACGATGCACCAGGGTATTGATTCGATATCGTGTTTTTGTTATTTTCTCATTTTCAAATTAATGAATGACGTCGAAAAAAAAAAAACTATGCATAATAAACTTTAATCCATTTGCGTTGCAAAAATGGCAATCTATTTTTAAACCATGTTATATTTTTTTCAACGTTCACATAATCAAGAGTCCACTGCGAACTAAATTGAATCATCTTATTCAATCAAACCTTTACATCATAGTATTTTTTTAATTTTTTTACTGCTAATTAATGAACATTGTTATCAAATTTAGAAGCTAAATAAGCCACATGTAGGACAAGAGTCTATAATTAGTCAACATGCTGCCGACTACGAAATATTACATAGAGAGTTAGAAAATGACCCAGTACTAGGAAGCCATCAGACGAAATGATTTCTGTCTATAAAAACCTTTCAAAGTTCACATACCAGATCGAAGAGTTTGAAAAGAGGCAGAAATGGTTTGATATACAAATTGCTCCAAAACCAACGAAGGAATTGGAGCGGGTATTTACAATGCCAACACAAAAACAAAAATCTCACTGAGTCTAGGCAACCACGCAATAGTGTTTCAGGCAGAATTAATTGCTATACTGTTGCACCAAAGAAATATTAAGGCAACAAGTTATTTCAAAAGCTTAGATAGCAAAGCAGAATTAAAAGCATTATGCTCCATGCAAATTAAATCAAAACTGGTATAGAACTGCTTGGAGGCCCTAACAGAGAGAGCTTGGTAGGGACATGAGGGGCACCGGGGCAATAAAGAAGCAGATAAAGTGGCACGACAAGGGGCAACACACTGGCTGGAATGCATAAAACGTAGTACATGCTAATGCTTCAAGTATATACTACATTTTAGAAGTCTCTACTATACTAACCAAGCATCTACTACTCTCCGTAGCATATGCTACTATGTACGTGTTACATGGAAAAAGGTACTATGCTTTAGAAGCGTCTAGTAACCTAACCTTCACAATGTAGCTAAAACATCTGCAAGATCCATATAATGATTTTGAACCACTTGAGGTAGAAGTACAACATCCAAATGAATTAATACCTGAAGAAATGAAGTAACCGATGCTTTATTTCGTAATGTCAACTAATATAATTATTATGCACTACCTTAACGAGTATGTTGAATAATTGTTCAATAATATAATCAAAAGACTTACCTAAATAACGCATTTATTTCCAATTATACAGGGTGTGTCACGTAGACGGCCCATTAGCCATATATGGAAAAGTAATGGTAATTCAAATTTGAAAGTTTATTTACACAGGTTTGTAAATACGCTTTATCTAATGAAAATATTTTTAACTTTCGGTTTATACAGGGTGTTCCGAAAGTAACGATTAACTTTGTTATTTAAAATGGAACGCCCTGTAGTTTTTACATTTTTAGATTTTTCGTGGGAAGCTGATTTCAAAAACCTATTACACTTATATTATAAACTAAATAGTTTTAAAGTTATAGATAATTGAAAATCGCATTTTTTCAACTTTAAGTGATTGCTCTGGACAAACGACATAAAATCCGATAATACGGCTTACATATCCCTATCTTAACTTTTTGAGTTCTACCTTTTGACATAAGAAGAAAATGTATACAAAATGATCGAAATTTTGATCACCCTGTATGAATTTTTTTCTTATGTCACAAAATAGAACTCAAAAAGTTAAGACAGGAATATGTAAGCCGTTTTATCCGATTTAATGTCGTTTGACCGGAGCAATTACTTAAAGTTGAAAAAATGCGATTTTCAATTGTCTATAACTTCAAAACCATTCGTTTTATAATATAAGTGTTAAGGTTTTTGAAATCAGCTTTTCATGACGAATCTAAAAATGTAAAAAATGATAGGGTGTTCTATTTAAAATAACAAAGTTGATCGTTACTTTCGAAACACCCTGTATAAACCGAAAGATGAAAATATTTTCATTAGATAGAGCGTATTGACAAACCTGTGTAAATAAATTTTCAAATTTGAAATAACATTACTTTTCCATATATGGCTAATGGGCCGTCTACGTGACACACCCTGTACATTGTAACACAAATAAAATAGAAAATGATCTCTCTTAAATAGTCATAACAGATTTATAAAAAAAGTACTTATTACTATTCATCCAACATGTCCCGTCTAACTAAATGATCAACTAACTGCTCACCAGCTTTGGTAAAGTTCTCCAAGGCAATCGCTACCCGTTCCTGAGCTGATTGTTGAGCTCGAGCAGCAGAAATTTGGGCTTCGGCAGCTTCAGTTTGTTTTCGTAAGCAGGTTTTCTGTAATTCACTCTTTTACAGCTGCTTAAGGATCTTAAGATGTCATGATTTTAGCTTGTTTAGAGCCAGATTTGGAACTGAGGAACTCATCATCACTGTTTTATAAAGAAACCCCAGCCTCATCACTAACACCAGCTTGACACGAACCTGGTATCCTGTGTAGGACTGGATTTTCTCCTGCGTTCCAAAAATCGTAGATTTTTTTGCCATTAAGTTAGTACGATTTTTTTATTTCCAGTTTTTTTCACGTCAAAGATTCTCTTAATTTTAGTTTTCATGTTATTAAATTTTTTCAAAATTTGTTTCGCATCTAAATTTCTTCCTATTATTTCGTTAAAGCCAACAGTTAGTTTTTTCAGTGCATCTTCTTTTTCGTGTTTGATTTGTGTAATTTCCAAGAAGAGTAATAAATAACATGTGTTCATTTTGGCCTAATTCTTGTGTCTCTTCGGTATCAGAAGAATCACTCATATTTGCGACTTTTAACTAACCCAGATAATTTTAAAAAGATAATAAATATAAATACGCTGAATGTAGGCATTTGAAAGAAAACCAAGTTCCAACACGATTATTTTGACATGTGATGCGCATACCACACGATAGTAGATACTTCATTTCAGTAGTAGGGATTTCGATTATGCCGTGTGGTGAAGCAGATACTTCTATATAAAAGCAAATGCTATGAAGTAGATACTTTTTAGTGTAGTAGTAGCACCTACTACTTTTTATGCATTCCACTCAATGTATAATCGAACTGGAACCATTCTGTAGCATTGTGACAATAGTCAGGACATCCATCAATCCATAGAAGTTAAATATGTTTCAAGAGTGGTGGAAGAACTCACCAAGAGTTCATCATAGGACCATCGCTAAAACTCACAGAGGACCTACTAAATCAGAACAAAAGAACTACTAGAATAATAATAGGCAGACCTGTTACGTGAAGGGCTATGTAGGCTAAAGACTATAGGGCAAAGAAACGCCAAAAGCGGAAAACTACTTACTTAATTGTGAAGGACAAATCAAATCTAACTGGTTAACTCTGTCCATCCTGTATAATATGTATTTAAATCTCTTAATAACATTTTGTTGAGTCATTAATAAGTGTGAACGCCAGGTACATTTAAATGATGAAGTATTAATATATTTGGAATTATTACTAAAGGAAACATATTTTATTATTTGAGAAGACATTTTAGCCTGCTCCAGTGCAACACCATTTTGTTATAAATTATCGTTTTTACTGCACCGTAAACTGTATAATCCAAAATTTATAGCCAAGGGAATATTAAATTATTTTGTTGGATGAGGGATAATAAATATAAGATATTAAAGCTAAAAAGTGTGTGGAGTCTACCGTCTTCTCGTGTATTTTTATTTTATAAGAATACGATATTCATCGTTCAACAACATAAACTTGAGCTATTAAAGATACAACTTTATAATCTTTTTCCATTTTATATTGCTTCTAATAGCGGCAGCGGCCTCGGTTCACATTTTGGAAACTTTTATAACTTCCAATTTTGCTAATATCAAATAAACTTGAATGGTTTCCATAAAAGTTGCAGTACGGATATTATTTCAAGCGGTGTTTTTTTTCTCTATTATTTTTTTTTTTTGTTTTTACTATTTCGGATAAATTGAAGTTGTTATTCGTTATGCCGGATATTATTCGACGGATGGTTATATGGAAAATGAAAATATAATCTTTACATAAAACGACGCAGATTGTTTGTTTAATATCGGTAAAAAATATTTATTTTCAACATTTTACGAGACACATTAGATTTTTATTATTTATCTATTTAGTAACACAATGCTGTAAAAATATTCGCTGTAAGTCATTAAAGATCCTTTATTATTTTTTTATATACATGGTGATAAAAGTATAAATATTTTAATCGAAAGAAACATATTGAATGAATCAAATTTGACTAAAAGTAATAATAATTTCGAAAAAAAAATTACCTATTGAAATTGTTCAAGTTTATATATTGTACTGATATACATTATTTAACTCATCTCAATCTGGATGGGTTCTATAAATTAAAAAATAAAAAAATAAACATTAGAAAATATAAAAAAAAAATACAATTTTCACTTCTCTATTTTGACCTGTTATTTCTACAATATCACCTTGTCATATTTTTAACTCTTCCATATTCGTTTTGATTTCATTAAAACGAACATAATTCGTAAAATAAAAAAAAATTAAGGTAGTAGAAATTAAGCAAGCACAAAAAATATTTATACATACAATTTTTATGGAAATTTTCTTTCTTTAATTTGTGTCAAAAAAACTTTATCCTTTAGGTATCCCCAGACAAAAAAATCTAAAGGAGTAAGGTCCGGAGATCGAGCTGGTCAAAGAACTACGTCAGGACCGTAATTAAAAATTATTACTGATGATGTTAGTTATTTTAAATAAAACGCCGTTAAAATGATATATCACTGAATTTGGAATTTATCGGTTTATCAATATTTGTAATAAAAAACTGGTCCGTATTTAAAAAAAAATAACTTGATGGTGGCCGTTAAGATACGAAACGTCGTATCAAAAATTTATTAATGCACTTTTCTAGAAAATTTCATATACAATAAAACTTTAATTTTCCATTTTTTGATTTTTTTTAAATGAAAAAAATTCAAAAACCCCATTTTTAGTTTTCCCTGTAGTCCCAAATTTGTTGTCCAAAATAGTTAACTTTCTAACCATTTAATCTTCTTCGTATTTCTTATGGTTTAGAATATAGCACATGATAAAAGGTTGCCAGATTTATCAAAAAGTTATTTTTTTCCTGTTTTTTATGCTTTTTATGAAAAATTACGGGATATTAAAGTTGTAGAACATAAAATTCTCTACACATTTTGTCGTTACTGTTTTTTCGAATCCCTCATAGTTTCGTCGTTAAGAGGGCGTGAAAGGAATATAATATATTCCTAAAGTCTATATTATAGACTTTTGCTCCTTTTTTTAGATTTTGAGCCAAAATTATGAATTTTTATTAAAAATTTCAAGACATCAATATTATAGAACATAAAATTTCCTACAAATTTTGTATTCACGTTTTTTTCAAAATCCGTATATTTTCGACGATAGTTTTTATTTTAATTTTTAAATAATTTTTAACTTATAAAATTGATTTTTTTAGATAAATTTTAATATTAAAAATAAAAAAAATATACTTTTAATTTTATAATAAATAACTTTATAATTGCGATTTTTTCTAAATTTTATTAAAAAAATTGTGGAATTATTTTACTCGAACACTCGCCTGTGGAAAACGTTTTAATTTTAAACTAGATTCTGTAACGTTCGTTGCGTCGTCAAGCGGTATTTTGGCGCCTTATTCCAGGTTTCAGATTGCCTCTGGTGCCACCTTCCGTTTAGAGTGTGAACGCCACTTGCACGGGCAGCTTCAGTAAAGAAAAAAAATACTCCAGGGGTCGTATGGCATTGACAAGATCTCTAACGGCCAGAAGGACGGTCTTTACTTGCCCAGCTGGTTTGAGTACCTGGGAATTGTTCTGCTGAATATTCCAAAACTTGGAATAAATAACAATAAAAATAGGACAATTATTTTAATAAAATAATGTTAATAAAAAAATTACCAAATCCGGCTTTAAAAGGAAAAAGGTGTGTAACAAGATCCTCTACGGTGTCTTCCAGGTTGGCGTGGTGGTCGGATGACGGATCTGGACTCCGGTACAATTGGAATTGGCTTCGCTTCCTTCAGTTTGACCTGTCGCTAAAGGTCGAGGGACTGCCACTGGAACTCGGATTACCATTGCTACTCCAATTGGGAAGGCCACAGCACCTAACTGATCGACTCCGGCTGTCGTATACCATAAGGGTATGCGAAACAAGTACGCGAGTTACTCCATCTTTCGGCGTCAGTTATAACTGGCTTCTCACATAATTTTAAAGTAATTCTAAATCTAGTGCCGTGCAGGATTTAATTTAAATATTTTAATTAACACGGAAAGTAACTTTGTTACAATTCTTTAATAAAGTACAAATTGAACAAAAAATTTTTATCTGAATATCTTTTTTGGCTAATTCAGAATTAATTCTTCGAAATAGAGCCGAAAATCAGGCCTGAATTTTCTCCACGAAATTAAAATTTTAATTCAAAAGAATTATATTTCAGGAGATGTTTACCTAGTGAAAAAATGAATCTGGACCTGTTTAAATTGATTTTTTATTTCTTCATTCATTAAAAGTACATTTGGGATCGCTCTATAGTAATAAATCCTTTATCTCTGTAAATATAATAAAAATATGGACGTGGGTTACTTTTTACATTAACTTAAAAAAATTAGTGTAAAACACTAATTTAATGATTTATTTTTGCATCCTAACAAAAGCAGTAGGAAAATCATTAAAAATGTAGATTAAATTTTTTTATATATTTCCATAAATACATAAAAAATATAAGTTTTACTTATAAATAATAAATAGTTACAATGTTGGATACATAACCGAAACGACGTTATATTATGAGGAATAAAAGTTTTAGCAATAACATCTCTAAAGACGCAAATAACACTTCCGATGTTTAAGCTCGGTAATCCGGGAAAAGCGTCTTGCATTGAAAGTAAAACTCAACTCGCAACCGAAAGCTCGGTGAGAGTTAAGCAACGCTGTTGTCGGATTTACAAGTATTCGCAATGAAAACGAGAAACGAGAAATCTCAGCTTTAAAGCTGATCATAGATCTAATAATTTTTTATTTTTTATGTTTAATAAATACGTTACGAAATATTTTTATTACATTTTAAAACTCAAGTTAGTATTTTTAGTATTATTTATTAGTTGTAAACATTTCTATTCTATGACCTACTTTATATTTATAAAAGTTATTTAAATATTAAAATGGAATTTAAACGGTAACAATTCTGGGTTCATAAAAACTGGTAGGTAGATATTTCTTATCTAACTTAAACATTAAGATTGTAAATTATATTTTCTAAATTGCTTTCTTTAGACCTCTTTTTTATTTTTTAAATTAAATCTGTACAATAATCCTATACTGTATTTGGATCCGAAATCTGATTATAATGTGTAAGCAACATTTATTTTTTTTTTATTTAAATTTGCATTGCACCTAGGATAGGATAGGTCCTTTCTGTATAAATTAGTTGTTTTGCTTAAGAAACCTTTTTTTTGGTTCAAATTTTTAGAACTTTTTAAGCGTCCCTAGAATTTACCTTTTTTTACCTTTGCTTATTTAAAATTGGAAATGACCTATTTATGATATATTTACTATAAAATCCTCCCATTACTTAAATTTTCCTTTGTAATTTAAACCCACTCTTTTCTCGTGTTAAGATCAAAATTAATTGAGAATTTTCTACTTGTCATTTTATACAGTTTCGACTTCTACATTAGATAAATACCCCTGTTGCGTTTTTGTCTGAAGGAGGATGCCAAAACAGCCAAAACATGTCACTTATTAATATTATTTATCAATACGTAAATATTTTATTTCTTACCCTAAAAATAGAAACTACATTTCTTTAGATCGTCGAGTATTTAAGCGACATCGAGAAGTGAGATAACAAACTACGATTAATCTGTGCATAAAGGTGGGGATCGTTGGAGGGGTAATCGGTTGGAGTGTTGTAGAAAATTGTTAGTTTCTGATGAATCTTTGGGAGCACAGAAGTTGTGATTTTGGGTTAGAGGTTTCGATGGGTCAAAGGAGAAGGGAAACATTGGTTTAGGGGTTTCAATAACAGGAGAGGAGCTTTTACGTTTCTTGTTCTAAATCACAAGATTTAGGAAATGTTTTGGAAATTTGGCAACATTACTTTAAAAATATCAGAATTGTTAAAAATAATTATAAAAAAAAATAGTTTTTTATTAATTTTTTTTTTTTTAATTTCTGCGATGTATAAAAAGTAAATAAAGTTATTTTTAAAACGGTATTGTCTAATTTACCAAAATAAATCCGTGTTTCTAGTAATTTCGGCATCTTGTGTCATTTTTGTCATAAAATTCCCTAGATTAAGAAAAATTTTCGGAAATTGGGCAACATGGCTTTAAATAATCAGAATTTTTAAAATTCTTTATAAGAAAATCAATAATTTTTATATAAATTTATTATGATTGTTAAAATAAAACAATTTTTTTTTGATGTTTCTGATTTTTTCTCCTGATTTTTTTCTTTCTAATTTCTTCGTTTTTCGAATTTTTCTCATTTTATCCGATTTTTTCTGATTTTTTCTAATTGTTTGTTCTTCATTTCGTATTTTTTATATTTTTCTTGTTTTAATGATTGTTTTTACATTTATCGAATTTGTTTCTGATTTTTCCCAATATTTCTAATTCTTTTCAGATTTTTTCTTCTATTTTTTATTTCTGATTTCTGCTTTCTAATTTTTTTGATTTTTCTGCTTATCGTTTTTTCTCTATATTCTTTGCTGGTTTTTTCTAGTTTTCCACTTTTTTAGATTTCTTTTCTTGTTAATTTTTTCAATTTTCAAATTTTTTCTTAATTTTTTGATTTTTGAAAAATTTTATGATTCTTATGATTTTTCTGGTTCTTCTGTTTTTTCTACCTTTTTTGATTTTTTTGATTTTGATTTTTTTATTTTTTTTTTGTTTTACGTATTTGTTTAGATTTTACCATTTTTTATAATTTAAAAATTTTTCTTTCTGGTTTTCTGATTACTCTTTGTTTTATTTTTTTTAGATATTTTTGATTCTTTGATTTTTAGATTTTATTTGATGTTTTCCGATATTTTTTGACATTTTCTGATTCTTTTGAATTTTCTGAAACTTAATTTTTTCGATTCCTTGGAATTTTTTACTTTTTTCCCTTTTTTTAGTCAAATTTTTTCGATTTCTCTCATTTTTTTATAGTTTTTTGTGCATTTTTTTGGTCTTTTCAATTTTTTCTGCAATGCTTTTTTTTCGATTTTTCTGATTTTTCTTATTTTATCAGATTTTTACTTTTTTTCGATGTTTCTAATTTTTTTCAAATGGTTTCGTCAAATATTTTCTTTCTTTTTTATTTTTTGCTGGTGTTAAATGATTTTCTACATTTGTCCATTTTTTTCTGATTTTTCCGATTATTTCTGATTTTTGCTTTCTAATTTTTTCGATTTTTCTGTTATTTTCTCGATTTTAAGATTTTTTTGGTTCTTATGATTTTTATCCATTTTTTACTGTTTTTTTTCTAGTTTCCCACTTTCACCAAATAATTTTTATTTTAAACTCATTTTTTTAAATATATTGACGCTAATAATCAATAAATTTTTTGTTTTATTTATTTAATGAATTTTTTGATATTGTAATCAGATTTAAATTATAAAAAATGAATTAAAAAAAAAAATCCGTTAGCGGCAACAGCGCTCGTAAGAGGTCGCAACTAGGACGTCTCGCACTTGTCCTGCGGTCCTGCCGAGTTTGAGCCGTGATCCGAGTAAAGAGCACCGTTTCCTAGAAGCTCTTCTTCCTCCTCTCTCTTTTGTTCTTTCTTACGATCCATCCTCTTTAAAAACCCGCCGCCCCGGAATAGTACACTCGATAAAATTTGCCGATAGTTTCAATTCGCACGACGAGACGTGTATTATTCCGGCTTTGGGACTTTAAACCGAGTATATAACCTTACTTGACTTTCGCTCTTATGTCACACGGAATTCGGTGTTGCCTGCCTGCTATTGTCGATTCTGAACTTTCGTTTATTCGGGTATTGAGAAAAATCGAGTCTATAGAGATTTTGTTGTTGGTTAGATTTTTGAGAAGTATTTTGATCGGTTTTTTATTGTCTCACAAATTAATGTTATGAATCTTTTGGTTAATAGGAAATTAGTTTTGTTTTTTTAAATCCCACCCACAGTTACTGCGAAATGTGGCGGTGCGCCATCCTATTGAAACCAGATTCTGCGTTCTACATTAGTGGGTATTTGAATATCAGTGAAAAGCTGGATCAAATCAGGAATTAATGTATTTTGTAGGAAATCCAGATATAATGCTCCTGTTAAGTTTTCATCAAAAAAATATGGACCAATAATTGTATTTCTCACAATACCAGCCCAGCGCATGGTACTCTTGCATCCAGTGTGGATTTTCATCAGACCAATAACGGGTGTTTTGCCGGTTAACATGACCGTTCAAAAAAAACGTTGCCTCGTCCAAAAATAAAACGTTATCAATGAAATTGTTATTTTGGTTCATCATATACTCGCAGAATTCAGTTCTTCGTTCAAAGTCGTCTTCAGCCAATTCATGGATAAGACGTACTTTATAAGGATTGTATTTTACCTATTTAAAAATGTTTGATACTGAAGACTTTCCAATACCAAAATCCCTAGATAAATCTCGCACTGTACGGATTTTCTACCGCCGAAAAAATTATGTCTTGTTGAATATTTTCATTAATTTTTGATCTACCTTGCTTTGTTGCATCCCTCATATGTCCTAATTCTCTGTATTTTCGCTCTATTCTGCTTACCGTAGATTGTGAAATAGGTTGACGATCTGGGTGCATTTCATGGAATAATCGGCATACCTCTTGTTGAGTCCGCATCTTATCGCCAATACCAATCATCATTAATATTTAATCCTATCACTTTCGGTTAAAGGCATTTTGTAAAAAAAGTTCACGAACGTACCTTCTCTAAAGCGTTAAAAATACAAAACTGCTTCAATGTTGTTGACAGTTTTTAACGTCAAATGAAAAAAAAATGGTAAAAAATATTGCCAAAAAAAATTGTATAGTCCACGGGCTTGGATCACTAATAAAATTTGTTAGATACAATTATTAAGAATAATGCAGGATGTTTTTGATAGTAAATTTTTGCATTTTTGCCCACCCTGTACCAATTTGAAGCAACATATTATACATTTTTGGAATCAGCTCAGCAAGGGCAATCCGGAAATTGAAAAAAAGGAGGGGTTCCATATTAGATTATGATCTGAAAAAATAGTAAATTGAAATCAAAAATCGACCTGTTTCGGGAATTTCTAATTTAATCGTTCATTTAGCTAATAATGAATTTATGCGTTACTTTATGGACGCGTATTTATCAGAACTTTATATTAATTTTTTATAGAAAAATTAATAACAACAATATATTTTATTCACTACTTTATAGTTAAAAAAAATTAGACACTGTCCAAAACGATATTTATTTATTTTTCTCATTTCTGTTATATTCATAATTAATCTCCGCCACTGATTAAACTAATTTTAATATATTTTCTTTTTTTGCAGGTACGTATGCACATATTTTTGTGACCGATGTTATGGCTATGGTTAGTTGGCCGAAGGCAGGGTATGTAAATTAGTTTATTACTTTTGATTGCCGATCTTGATTAATTTTAATGGGGTTAGTGTCGTGGTCGGAGGTTTGAGAAATCAGTTCTGGTTAATGAAATAAAGTCACGCTTCACATTAAAGTTGATTGGACTGCCAGTTGATATTTAAAGAATTGTTAATTTAATATATTATACATAAATAAGTAAAAAAAAAATGTTTTATATCCACTTAGATTATTGGTAAAAAGCACACTAAAATATTTTATATTATTAAAAACGGATAATATTTTATGACTTTGCTTAAAAATAGTCAAATGGTTATTTATAAACAATGTAAATATTTCAAATACGTTTTTACACATATTTTTTTTTCGATCAAGTTTATTTTTTTCATCTTTATTTTGATCAAATTAATTTGGTACAAAAACAAAGTTCGATTTTTTTTTTGTTTTTGGTATGTCAACTGCACATTTTTAGTGGTATTTTTGCTTTCAAACTCGGTTTAGTTTTGGAAGTCCAAAAAATTTATAAAATGTCTGAAATTTTATGATTTATACACTACATACAGTAAATATCAAAACTAGTTCTATATAAAAGATACGAAGGATTTTAAAACGATCCATTTAAAGTGGCATTATAAATCACAATCCACAATCTCTCTCAACTAAATCGACTTCTTATTAAAATTGTATCATATTTTAAATTTAAATTCAAATTATATTTTCAATAATTACAATAAAAAATAATGTGAATTAAATCATCCCAACAAGTCTTGACTATGTATATGGCAACCATTACGCAATATCTCAATGTTCAGCACTTTTCTCTTTCCATCTTGCACGTTGCAATAAATATTATATCGAAAATTGTGCATATTACGAAGCGTTCTCTAAAAAATATCACATCACTTAATGTTAGCCAATCAAATTAAGTTACATATCTCTAGACCCTCAACGTCAAAGTTAGTTTATCATTAAATCTCAAAGAGAGATGCCGGTGGTAATTTTAGTTGGAAACTATAATTAAAAAGGTGCAGTAATCTCTAAGTTAAACACGTCTAGTGCAGGTAAACTAAGTGAAAATGAAAGTGAAATATTTGTTCATACAATTGTGATCAAAATTTCTAACCTTTTGTAAACTTAATAATAAATGTTTTAATATGAATAAATGAGCATCTAAAAGCTCTTCAGATTTAAAACAGTTGTATCTTCATTTAAAAATAAGAGTCGTAGTTCTACAAATAACTACATGGTACTTTGTAAGTTCACTTTGAGATTATCTAACTATAATTCTTGGCTTTACAGTCACAAATATTAAAACAAATTTGATGAATGTAAATGTTTTAATTAATTTTCCGCAAGAAATGTGGCATTCACAGCAGCTAAAAGAATATAACTTCAATTTTTATATATTCTCTTTTTAAATTAACTTTTTTTTAGTAGTGGTATTTTCTCATAAATAGTTTGGTCAGTCAATCAAGAATTTTATTATCTTCATAACAATTTTTTTTAAGTTGTGGAAACTTGTCATTTGAAAAGTATGCTAAAAAAATCCTACAAAAATGATCATAATTTATAAAATATCAAAATAAGAAAGCGTAAAATAGAATTTTTAAAAATGAATTATGATCATAACAGAAAAGTGGCCAAAATAAAGAAAATCATAAAATTTTCACTTTTTGTATTTTGCCTTGCAAAAATTATTAATTTCACCGAAACTTTTTCTACATTCGAATCTTTAGAAATTAACAAATTTTTTTTTTCCTTTTTTACATCTTAACATATCTTAATTTACTGCTTCTAAATAAGTACATATGAGTGTAGTTGTAGTTTGTTCCCATATTTTAGTCATCAATGTGGTTTTCAGTGCTTTACTTTGTTATCATTAATCCTATTTAATATTCATGTGTCATACGGTTGATAGGATTTCTGTCTTCCTTCTGGCCATTTTGCAATGTTTTTAACAAACGAAACAGAAACGAGTAAAAGAGATACTGGCAAAAATATTTGGGCTAGTAAATGTAATTCTCAGTGGTAGAAGACTCTGATGTTTATATGATTAAATATTTGAGCAACTACCAATTCTTCCAAGCACAGTAAAATATTAAAAATAAAACAACTTTGTTCGAAAACTGCATTAAATAAACTTATCTGAAAAAAAAATGAGAGCACAACGAACGTTGATTTCTTTTAAGTCTGCGTACAACTAAATAAGGAGTATTGTTATTGAATTTGTAAGTTAGGGTGCAGAAAACGGCGCTAAGTTCTAAGGTAAATATTTCTTTTCAGAGCGGCCAATGCCCTCCAGCCGGCATCCATCTCACTCCATTTTTCACCCTCTCTCCCTCCTCCGCTTCACAACTCTTTCGGAGCTTTTGTACTTTTTATATTGTTACAGCTTTCCGATAAAAGAACTGAAATAATCTAATTTACACATTTGAATTTCTTGCGCGAGACTTTACATTTATATAACCAAAATGGATGGAAATGTTCTTTTGTCGTTGCTCTTTTTTAAATTTTATTTTATCACGACGAAAGAGGGGATCTTTTATTATTCGATTTTATATTTTATTTCTCCATCCGAAGGAAGCTTCTTACTACGACTTATTTTAAATCAATTTGAATTTTTGAACTTCCAGTATTATAATAAATATATTATAATAAATACTCTTTTTTAAATTAAACTAAATAAAATGTACTACAAAGAAACTAAAAAACTCATCTCATAAACATACTTTATTAACTATCATCAACGTTTTTTTTTTAATTATTTTCTCTAGTATGATGCCCCTATTTTAAGCCGTTTTTACTGCACCATCAAATTCTCAGTTAACTAAAATTTTAACGCCCGTATTTATATGACATATATATGTATAGTTGCTTTGTTTATTACAGTTTTGGTATTGTTCGTTAATTCATTTAATCGTAAGCGGCAATGCCACATTATTAAAGTTATAACGTCAAGCAACAATGTTACTGAGGACATTTTAATAAAAATATTATCACCATTGGTTTTTTTTTTGATTTTTCGTAAATTTGTTCTTTTTGTTGCAACCTGTCAGTTTTTATGGGTTATAAACTGGTCTTAATTATCGAGATATTTATAATTTACATCAAGAATTCAACTTAAGTCTAGATTGAGAGTTTAGATTAACGACCGCCAAAGTTTTATAGTAAGTAAATAAGTGATGAGCGCTTGTTCGGTTATTGGATAAATTTCACTGAAAAATTATCCAGAATTTACAATCATATTTATATTCCCATTTAAAATCACATTTAAAAGTAAATATGTTAAAAATCTTGTAATTTTTCTTTATGAGACAGTCAAACTCCCTCTCTTCTTTTCTGGTATTCCAAGCAGGAACTGCACTGCACTTAACTTTCGCAATTTATTCTTGTGTACTATTCACTCACTAACTCAAATGGTTTTGTCCTTTTCATCAGATGTTGGTTATCCAAGAGCTGCAGAGCTTCGGTGTTAACGTGGTCATGCAACCTTTTTTCGTGTTTTACAGCAATTTTTTTTATTTTTTCGTCGACTGTTGGCATCCATAGATCTCTGTGGAGGTCCATATTCCTTTTGTACCATGGTACATATACAATTGCACGTAGTACTTAATTCTAAAATCGTTTGGTACATTGCTTTTACTGGCAAATCCCCATATAATAATGATAATGTAAATTCCAATATTTTATTGGTTGGTCCTTCGATTACTGGTTGATGTTAACACGTCAACTGCCGTAGTAAATTATTCCAAACTTATATCGATTCTTAATTATAGTTCCAAACAAAATAAATAATTTATTGCTCTAAGAAATAAAAAATTAAATAATATTAATATATTTAACTGATCAATGCTAACCAGTTAAAATATTCTCGAAAATTATAATTGTGATGATTAAGGATTGTAATTAATCCAGGGATAATAGGAAAATTAAAAAATCATTTGTAAATGTTGCTAAGATACTAAAAAAATAAAAAAATGCGAATTTTACAACAAAACTTGGTATTCAGAGTCAAAATTGAATTATTAATTTTTTTTATCATATCTACGATGTGATTGTAAATTTTAGTTTAAACATTGGTCTACTAAATGAAAATTTATAGATATAAAAGGAACAGAAAATATTAATTATTGTATCTTTTAAAATTTTTCACAAAACTGTTTAATTAGTATTCTTTTACTTAAATTTTTTTTTTTGCTATACTAATTTTGTTCAATATTTATTATTTGTTCACTAGTGTTCAACGCCATCACTGCCATTAGGTTCACTTTATTTAAAATTTGTTTTTAAACCGTTTGGTTTATCCTCCACACACTTTGTGAGATCATTTGTCACATGTTAAATTTCATATTTCATTATTGCCGTTACTTTATCAGTCAATTGGTCACGTTAATGGAATTTAAATTTAATTTTCTTCAATCCTTAGTGATGACCTATGAGTCTCCTCAACTTCGCCCCCATTTTGGGTGGCTATTCAACTGTTTTTCCGGGACTCTGAGCCCTAAGGAAGGTCCTTAGACGGCTGGCAATAATGCCAGTTCAAGAAACAACCTGTTTTTAATTTCTTAATATTAATTTGGTTTATTCGTTTATTAAAGTTAGTTTTTTCAAGTACCATAATGCGGTCAATTTAACGTATCAAATTTGTTCTTTTTCTTATTAATGTATACCACAATACTTCTTCTCATTGGTTAAAGTTTCCGATAATGGTAAGTTTGTGTTCTATTATAAATTGTTGTTCACTAACATTAGAACGTTTGTACCTTTAGGCCTGATGATGGTTTGTAACCGAAACTAGTTGCATCTTTTATTCTTGTGGTACCTGACTTTATGCTTTATTTCCTTAATTACAAATATGTAAAGGTTGAATCTTAACATATTTGTAATTCTAATAAGTTATGTTCTTTTTATAATTTCGTTCCTATCGAACCTCTATTATATTCTAGGCCTGAAGTTGACTTTTTATCCGAAATTAGTTGCCTCTAGTTTGATAATTAAAATTGTGGTACATGATTTTGAGTTTCATTTACGATTTAAATTTTTTTAACTTTGTTTGACGACTTTATGTATATAATGTATTATTTTTGAATACTGTTTTTTTAAAGAAAAAAAAACTTTAATAAACGCTAAAAAATGATTGGTTCATATAAAATTACTCGTTTTATTTATTAATGTAAATTCTATAATCAACAGACTACGTTTATAGAAAATTTCATTGAGTCCAAACTATTTTTTAAACATAGAGTGAATTTTCGATCTTACGTAACACTGTGTAAAAAATTACTCAATCAAATAACCTCAAATATGGGGTTGTCTTCATCTTAAATCCGAAACACTATATAATTAAATAAAACAAAAATCGTCAATTTTGGTTTTTCCCAAATATCTTGGAAACCGGTCCTCATATTTTAATTTTGAAAAAACCATTCAATTAAATTTAAGCTAATCTGTATATGCCGATAGGTTCAATGTGTTCTTGCTGCTGTTCAAGTCCTTGTAATCTGGGATTTTTTCTTCTATTATTTACATCTGCTATGACAATCTTCCTCTTATTATTTCCTTGGTCTCTCTTTTTCCTTATAATTTGGCACTTTCCAGTTTTTTTCGTCCTGTCGTTCGTCATTCTTTTTGTATGACCCAAACTTTATTATTGCATCCTCCTACATAGTTATCTTCCTTTGTTCTTTTCATATATCCGGCATCAGTTTTCTTACTCCTGGTAATTTTTCTTTCCCATTTTACTACTATTTTTTTGTGTATCTTTAATGATATATTCACACCAAAGAAATGCAGAGGAACATATTGTTATTTGCCGGAACCTTTTTATGGAAATATACACAGCAACAAAAATTTCGTAAACATTCTGTACACAAAAAGGTAACTCATTTTACTGCCACAGCTGGCAACTACCAGTCTACGTTTGTCCGAACCCAGGTATAGGGAATTCAATGTGTTAGAGAGAGAATGTATCTGTCTCCATTAATATTGATCCAAATTGAATCGGCGTCGACTCTGGTCTTCAGGTACTTCAGCTCCGTCTGGTCTAGTCACTATTTGACCAGACGGTTTTGAAGTACCTGAAAACCAAAGCCAACGCCGTTTTCATATTTCAATTTAGACCAAAAGTAACGGAGGTAGATACGTTCTCTCTTTAGCACATTAACTTCCCTATACCTGGATTGGGACAAACGTAGACTATCTACTAATACCACTGCATATCCAGCTAGAATGTTGCTTCATAACTGACCTGTTGAGTTGTTCGGACACAAGAAGCCGTCACTCAGCTTGGATGTTTTTTTATAAACCATGGGTTAAACACGTTGGTTGCGTCGCACTTGCCTTGCTTTGATGGGACAAGTACCTTAATCCTTTGGTGTTTACCACGCGACAAAGAACAACTTTTAGATTCTGTTACTGGGTACAACAAGCAATTTTGAGCAACTTATTGGAACATCTCTGGAAACATTAAACAGCAACTAAAAAGTTCTTCATTGTTCCTTTGGTAGATATGTAGCTTTATAGATTTGGATCTTGGCACTTATTGATAAATGTTTTGATCTTATTTCTTCAAATGCCATTCTTTCTATTTCTGTATCTACTTTTGTTTCAACTTAATTTTTTTCTGATTTAATTGTAACCATATTCTACCAAAATTGTTGAGAATTTGAGTTGAGTAGTTCAAAAGTCAAAGTGCAAATGTTTTTCTAATAAACTCGTATCGTGCATATTAACTGTATATTAATTTTTGTGTGAAATTGACGGATGAATAAATATAATTTATTCATTTGTCTACATTTTCCGCCTAACAGACAGAGAGAGAGAGAGAGTAATTATCACAGAAAGCGGGTAACAATTTAAAAGCAGAAACTAAATGCAGCATTAAAGGGTAAAAATGTTTTAAGTCAATTAACGGTGTATATAATGCCACGGCGCTGACTGACCTACGCTATTAGACGTGACAGGGAGAGTAAAAAGGTGAACGAAAACAGCTCGTCAGCGAGTAATTAAATCTTGGAGACGTGATGAGCGTCAGTTTTGCATTAATCTCACGGTGAAATTGAGCATATTCGCGGACGGCGTCCAAGTATGACCGCCAACGAAGTGAAGTGTCGGACGGACGGACGCGGCGACCGGCAGAAATCAGACTTCTCGCCGGACGGCCCGTGCGTGAAATGGACTCCACTCATGCGTCCACTCATCGGTGTCCGCTGCTGCGATTTTATCTAGTTACTTGTTCATGTTAATGTTCACACTAGTTTGGGTAATTTGGGGTGTTTAACGCCGACACGGGTTTATTTTTGATGCGATTTAGTCGACCACAGTTTTTCAGCGAGTTTTGTGTGTACCTATGACCGACGAACCAGTTGTTGAACTCGTGTATGAATGACTAATGGGATTTCGAGTGGTGTGAGATGCTAAATTGTATTAAAGCCTTTTATTGCTTTTATTTATATCGATAGTTTACCCCTAAATATTTTTTAAGAAAATCGTTAGAATTTAAAATACTGCGGTAATAATAATTATCAAATTATCTGTAATTAATAGTAAAATAAATGAAAATTAGGCAAACAAATTAACTATAATAATTTCTACTTATACTTTTGGACTGAACTCCGTTACCAACTTTTGAGATGGGTAGGGTAGCTTAATCCTATACTAAATTCCGTAGTGAGAGTAAGCAGGTAAATAGAGAAAGTTTGGAATTACTATTACTATTTATTTTATTTGCATAAATATTACAATGTCTAATATACAGTGTTAAAATATATAGAAAATTTTCGATGAAAATTTGTTGTATTTATACAGAGTGTACATAAAGTAAAGCAACTTGCTAATGTTTAATAAAAGTTTTTTCAAATAATTGATGCCATCTGCGCAAGTCAATCAAAAGTATGCAGGGTGCACCGTTAATCCAAAACAACTTATTAACATATTTTTTTAAATAGTATATATTTTCAATTTTTTATAATCTATTAAATTACAAATACAAAAGTCAAGAACGCATAATTCTACCTTTAATAGTTCCAAAGTTACAGTTTACAAAAAAACGAAAAGTTTTTTCAAATAATTTAGGCCATATGCATAAGTCAATTAGAGGTATACAGGGTGTACTATTTCAAAACATATTTTAATAAGTTATTTTGGAATAACGGTGCAATTAAACTTAAAATAGTTACTACATGACACTACTAAAAGCAGTATTTTTTCACGAAAAGTATATTGCTTGAAGTAAGTGATATAGTGTAACGTACAAAAACAGGTCCGGACTCATTTTTCTCTAGAGATAAATTGTTAAAACGTAATATATTCTTTAGAATTAAAATAAACCTAAACCAACCCTGTATTAGTATTTTTTCAGTTTGTTATAAAGAAATTTTTAAAATATGACGAAAAACCTCACAACTATTCCAGATTTTACAAATATCTGTGATATTTGTCGACTTCACAACATTTTCATTAAAGAAAAGAAAAAACTGCAGTATACGTGCGGTCAATATAAGGCACATATTATTTTGATTACACTGATTTCCTTTCGGTTAACACAATAAAAGAAACAACTTTTTTCATTTATAAAACTTCACGTTACCGAGAAGTTTCATTAAGCGAAAATTTCTTATTGAAACATAAAAAGTTTGGAGAGCATTTAAGTAGTAATTCTGGCGTATTACGTTTTACCGAAAAAATAAGTATATAAATATATTTCATAGAATGTAACAAAACACAGTTGGAAAGTATTTTAATTTATCTTTGTAAAGGAGCATTTATTTAACTAAAGTTATACAATTCCGAAAGAAGTCCGCGAAAGCTTCCTGAATAAAATATTAAACATCATAAAAGTTTAATATCTCCGCAACGAAACGAAATATTTCTCCGTTGAGTATCAGAAAAGAATAATTTCAGAAATTAGAAGTCTACCTTTATTGTGTTTGCGAAACATTTCATACAAATATTTTATTGCTTTTGTTATGCTACTATAAAACTTTAGGCCGCTACGTTTTTGTAATCAATAAAAAATACTTTGTTGTAGGAAGGGTTTTTAAGATTTTGGAACAAAGGAAATTTTATTACCAAAAATATTCTATAAATATTTGTTATTAGTTTGTTCGTAACGTGTTAAATATACACTAAAATATTTTAACAATAAAATCGCACTTCATTTAAAAAACAATAATCTGGCAACATCGCACAGATATCGTCTGAATGAAGGAAGAATCACCGATTCTACGTAAACACAGTAAAATTTACAATGGCGTATGTTAAGATTTTTTGATTCGTATTTTCAAATAAACCCAATTTTTGAAAAATTCCTTATAAACCCTTTTCCTTTCAATTTTAATATTTTACTATTTTCATATACCCCAAATTTCATACCCTAATGTGCTTCCTTATTCCTAATATGTACGAACTATAACGTTTGTATAGTTAGTATATGGCCTGAAGATGACTTAGTAGCCGAAACTAGTTGCCACCCTACCCTCGCTTAGATTTTAATGCATTTTGTGGTACATGATGTTGTGTTTTATTGGGTATTATAAGTAATAGTATAAGTACCAAGGCCACTTTTAATCCCGAGAGTGAACAATCATTCGAGGGACTAAAACTCACTTTAGTCTCGTGGTACATTAGCTATTTTGTTAACCGCAGGTACTAAAACTTAAAAATTTATGTGAAAACATTATTACTTAATCGTTATAAAATGTTAATGACAACATGGGTCCTCTTGTCACACTGACATACCGGGTGTAAATGGATCATGGGCCACCTCTATAACTTTTAAATGGGTTAATAGATTTATACCAACTTTTGGTCGATTATAATAGAGCTATTTTTTGATTTTTTTGAATAAAAATCCAACATGACCGACATCCGGTTTGACCGTAAATGACATGAAAATTGAAAATTCTATCTGGACACCCGGTATATTTCTACATATTTGGATTATACGTCTTCAAATACGTACAGGTCGACTCTCAAATGTCACTTGAGACGTCATTTTTGTTTTATTTTTTCATTTATTTTATCTATCCTAGGTGGTCATGATTTGTCTTTTATTAAACATTTAATTCAGCAAATACAGTTTTTTAACTAAAAATCAATTTTTTTTAAATGAAACGTAGATGGGCCTCCCGGTAGTAAAAATTGTTCATTTAATTACCTTTAAAATGATGTACATAACAATTCTTTTTTTCTCAAATAAAGGAGAAACTTTTTTTTTTCGATATAAAATTTTCCTGAAGACATCCCTGTTAATTAACCCAAATAAAGGAAATTTACATCATATTTTAAATATAAATAATTATTAAGAAACGAAAATAAATAATTGACAAAATTTAGACCTTTTAGTTAATTTTAGCTTGATTATAATGAATTTAGATCAATCACACACTTTTTAGACACTTTTATAACAGGTTGGGGAAGCCACGCCAATATTGGTCGGGGGAATCCATGCCCCCCACATTTTTAAGGACCACCGAATATTTTTAAGTGACCCGAATTCAAAGGACTCCCGAATATTTTTAAGGACCCTCCGAATTTAAAGGACCCCCCGAATTCGAGGACCCCTAATTGCAGAACTATAAACTTCAAAGGACCCGCAAATTCAAAGGAACCTCAATTTAATAACCACCCAATATTTTTAAGGGCTTCCAATTTCAGGACCTCCGAATATTTTTAAGGACCTCCAAATATTTTAAGGATCCCCGAATATTTTTAAAGTAGAAAGGAAGGAGTCAAAATATATCTATTTTTTATTAAAATATTTGGGATCCTTAACCCCTTAGTCCACGTAAAAATATTTTGGTAGTGCAAAAGTAAAGAAACTTTTGACTCCATCCCTAGTATTTTAAAAATATTCCGGGGTCCTAAAATTTGGGTGTCCTGAAATTAGGGATCTGAAATTGGGGATCCAGAATTCGAGGATCCTGAAATTTTGAGTCCTGAATTTGAGGGTCCTTAACAATATGAAGGGCGTGGCTTCTCCCACCTTATAGAAAAGTGAAGGGAGTCTCCAGTGCCGGACTTCCTAATATCATGGATGGATAAAAAAAAATCAAAGAAAATAAAACTGTAATCTCAAGTGACATTTGACAGTTGACCTGTACGTATTTGAAATCGTAGAATCCAAATATGTAGAAATGTAACTCATTTGAATTTCCAAGTTTCATGTAATTTCCGGTGAAACCGGATGTCGGTCATATTGGATTTTTATGTAAAATAGCTCTATTTTAATTGACCAAAATTTTGGTATATCTATTAACCCGTTTAAAAGTTGTGGTGGTCCATGACTAATTAACACCCGTATAGAGATTGATAAATATTTTTGTCCCAAGGAAGTAAAAGTGGCACTTTAGTCCCTAAAATGATGAAGTGAAATGCATATTTTATTCCTTGCATAATATTGGAACAAAATAATAAAAATGTTCTAGTTTTGGATAATTTATAATAAGTTTATAGTTGTTGACTTTTATTTATGATAAAAATTTAACAAGAATATATACTATTAATTATATAGTCAATTAAATATACTAATACCTCTTTTTGGTTAAAACTAAATGCCTTAAACTATATACATGTAGTGAAGTTTATTACTTGAAAGCAATAAAAACACCGTAACTCTGATAATGACGTCTAGGAACACCTATATTGTAAAATACGTTCGGTATCAATAAAAAATTTATTTGACACTAAAATGTGTTACAATAAAAATATAAATGGCAGTTTCTACAATGTTGCATTCTACTGCTACTTTTATCTCTATTAAAGATACAAAATTGAAATTCAGTTTATCCTGAAAGATATTGGTTAAAATAGAATTTATATTCGAATCTTTCAATGTGGAAAATCAAGCTCGAGAAATCCGTTATTTCCCCACTTATTTTCACTTTCTTAAAAAAAAAAAAACCTTTTTCTTCAGTTTTTTTGGTTTTTTTTTTTAGAGAAGGGGAAACGAGCAGGTGGTTTGATTTATGTGATTGCTCCAAGCTGAGCGAAGTGGGTGATGGGGTAAATTTTTTTCCCTACTCTATCTTTTTCCCCTACTTTATTACTGTTTTCGTTATGTTTCAAACTTCTATCATTTTTTTTTTGCCATTTTCGCCACACTCTTTTTTTACTACTACTACTACTCTACTTTTTTACTAATTTCTTTACATGAGAATCAAATATTTTCCTGAAAAGTTTTTAAAATTAATGAGCAAATGTGAGCATAAAATTACACTTTCTACATAGTCATCTTGACCCGTTAACTTTTATTTTATCATTTTAAATTATCTTGTAACTTGTTTATTAATCGAGATATCTGAACAAACTTTTTTTTTTGTTTGAGCCACTAGGTACATAAAGCTGTCAAATATTTTATGACTTTACTTTTTACTTTAGGTTTACCGGCAACAACAAAAATTATCATTTTTGGCGACGATTACTGAATACTAACCCGCCCATTTTAAAACTACTAAAAATCTCATAATTTTATTATTAATAGGAATGAAATTTTTTTTTGTTTAGAATTATTTTGTCATGTACCAGACTCAAATATTTCAAGACGTCATTTTTCATTTTCTATAAAATGACACGACAGATTATTGAAAACAAACTTCTCAATCTTTACCTTTCAACAAAAGACAGCAAAATTTTGATATATACGGTGTGTCCGTAAAGTATGGAACAAATTCATTTTTAGCTAAACAGGCCATTTTGAGAAATAATCCTGAAACACGTCGATTTTTGATTTTAATTTACCGTATTTTTAAATAATAGCCTAATATACAGGGTGAATTACTTTCGAGTAATGAAGTCACCGTCATTTTTTTAAATGGAATACCCTATATTTTTTTATATTTTTAGACTCATCCCGTGAAGCTGATTTCAAAAACCTATTACACTTATAGTCTAAAGTAAATAGTTTTGAAGTTATAGACAATTGAAAATCGCATTTTTTCAAATTTAAGTGATTGCTCCGGCCAAACGACATAAAATCGGATAAAACGGCTTACGTGTCCCTATCTTAACTCTTTGAGTTCTACTTGATGGCGTAAGAACAAAATGTATTACAGGGTGATCAAAATTTGCGACTTTTGATCACCCTATATACATTTTGTTCTTATGCCATCAATTAGAACTCAAAAACTTAAGATAGGGACATGTAAGCCGTTTTATCCATTTCACAGAAGATGGTCGTACAGAAAATTTGAACACGTTTTAGGTTTGATCTTGAATGAAATAGAAATTGTTACCTCTATGAGGACGATTTATTCCTTTTGTGACAATTTTTAGATTAAGTTTTTTTTTTATTCGAAAGTTGTACATGCACTGATTTATTATTAATATAATGCTTCAAAGAATTATTACATGAAGTCAATTAACATTTTTTTTTGTTTGAACTTAATTTAATGAAAATACATTAATACATACTTTGTTCTATTTAAAGTCCTTTTCTGTGTATATTTTAATTTCAGCTTTTAGCAAGCTAAAAGTTTTTATCTGTTGGTTATTGGTTGAAAAATACGCTTCCGCTTCTGTTCATTTCTGTATCGCAAGTGCACAATATGAACACATTTATAAACAAACGAAATACACGAGTTTTATTATGTTATATGAAAAGTTTTTATACCCTGCCTATTGGATGTTGCCATTACATGACGGTGATCAGAATTGCAGACCGTATATTCGACTTTATGATGCTCGTTCTGCCTGTATATAGCACCAGGCTACATTATAAAATGTAAAAACTACCAACAATGTATTTTTTTGTTGACTGATAGACTGACGGCGTCGAAATTTTTATAGGAGCATAACAAAAAGTAATAAAATATTTTTTATGAAATGTTTCGCAATAAACTTAGATTTCTAATTTTGAGAATTGAGATTTTAATCATTTCTTTGGATAATAGACGTATTTGAAATAAGTTCTAATGATTTTATTACTTTTTAACTTATAATTGATAAGTTTAGACACTTATGTCCGATTAGTTTAAAGTTAGCCGTGAGAATGCGATGCGCAATTTGTAAGAGAAGCATGCGGCTATTCTTAAACTTGTCTGATAGTACAATGATTTAAAAATATTGTAGAAAAAATTTAATGGATCAAGGTGCTTAATAAAAAAATGGCCAAACAAACCTTTGTCAATGTCAAATTTACCAGCTTCAGTCATATTAACTTTTGCCTGAGAAAACAACCAAACACAAACTAATAAGCAAACCGTCAACAGAGAACGTACTCAAATTCTTTGTTTTGACAAGAATGACATTTGTGACGTCACACTTTCCTTGTCTATGGTCAATGATCTGTCTGATTATCTTTAAATTGCGTGCGATAACATCATCATAATTTGTAATGTATGCGAAGTTGTTTTAACAAAAAATATTGTTCACATCCTACAAATTTATATGAAGCGTCATAGTACGCGAGTGACAGTTAAAGGTGAAAAAGAACAAAATCGTGTTGTCATGAATTTTGCATCCCAAAGGACGAAAACATTACTTTTGGCCATATTTTTAGGATTGATATGATTCATTTTCACATAATGTAGGAGAAAAAATAATTGTTGTTAGTCCATAAATGATAACTTTGTCTCTGGTCAAAGCATTCTTGTAATTTTGGTTTTTTCAAATTGATTATTTTACTATTATTAATTAGAAATTTGTTGAAATTTATGTAATAAACTTTTCTTTTTACTTGATCACTTTAAATTTTCACTTAATTTTATGATTTGATAGGAACAAAGTTTTTAGATGTACATTTAATTAAATTCTCAATTCTTCTCTCGTCTTTCCCTAGTTGCGGTAACCAAAATTACATTAGCCTTGGATTATAGCCGTGCTAAATTTATATCTAAACATTAAACTTTATCTATTTTCAAATTTATTAACAATATCTTCGAAATGCTTATTATAAAATTTTATTTTTTTAATATTTTTAACTATTTTTAATTCTTCATATTTACTTATCAATTTTGATATCGACACCCCCATTAAACGAGTTTGTAACTCGCAAAAATGACTTACAACCTTGTTCGATGGGGGTGTCGATATTTAAATATTTATTTTTTTTGTCTCTTAACTACTCAAAAATTTTACTGTTAATTAATGGTGGATTTATACAACATTCGCATAGGTTTAGTCTTATGAACTTTGTATTGAAAATAATAATCTATCTGGGCGTTCCATTAAAAATAAAAAAAATTATTTTATACCCCGTAAGGCATGGACGCTACTGGTGTGCATAGCATATTTTATTAAAATTAATTTATACTCGTACATCTTTTATAAAAAAATTCGTTTTGTATCTGCAAGCATAACAGAAATAATATTTTGGTCAACCCTGTACATGTTATAGCCTTCAGTATCAGGAGGAATAACAATTTTCAACCTCATTATGTCAGAAAATCATCCAGAATCACCTCGAAAATCTGACGTTTACATGTCTTAATTTCATTTTATTCACAAATAATATTGAAATTCCTTTATATTTTTTTTTAATATGCTAAATGCGGAGCTCAGTCAGTAATCAAACAGTGGTGCCGATTTGTTCGGAATTTCCCATTTTTCGGTATTTTTGTACATCATTGGGTAAGAGAATAAGTATACAGCTGTGTACCGTTCTTTTTTCTTTCTCGCTACATATAAAGAAGCAACAATAAATTATTAATGCGTTTTTTGTAATTTATCCCTGCGCGGGCATTATGGTAATATTTTAAAACATTAATGCTGTTTGTAGAAAACATATTATATGATACATTTGTTAAAAATGTTTTTATTTTCTTTGCAGAGTTGCTCAAGCTCGCTTCGTTTTTCCACTTATTAAAATAAAATTCCACTTTTAACACTTGTATCAAAAATTATTTTCGATTACTTTTGCTATCGTCAGAAGAATTTTCCTTACATTTTATTCTGGTCTTACTTTATTTTTAATTTCTAGAGAATGTGATTTTTATCGGGTATTCTCTAGTGGTTGAGTTACTCATTTTTTTAGATCAAATTTAACCCTTTCTTGGGTAATTATAGGATTAAATTTTGGATTTAAAGATGAACTTGAGGCTATACTAATACTAATTATCTGAAGCTTTTTCTTATAAGCACCGATGAGTTGGATCTCAGAAACTAATTAGGAAAAAAAAATAAAAAAGTAAAAATTCTTCTTTTGTGAATATGAAAGTTTTATTGTTTGTCAACCTTTTCCATATTAAAAAAAAAGTAATATGTAGATTCTACTTTTTTTGTTTTGTTTTCATTTTTGATTTGTTTTACAAAGCGCGTTTTTTATATCTTTATTTTGATATTTCTACCTTATTCCTCTACCTCCCTCTGAAGCATCCTGCTGTTCTTCGAATTCTATTTTCATGTTTATCCGAGCTAAAAAATTTAATATAATTTAATTTCATCGCTTGTAGTCAATAAATGATGTTAATTTTGTTAATTTTTTGCATATTGTTAAATTTTGTTCATAGTGAGATTAAAATAAGCATAGCATTCTTTTCAAATTATTTCTTATATTTTTTCTATACTGGTGCATTAAATTTATACCCATATAAAAAACAATATTATAAAAAAATAAAAATATTAAAAAACCTCCGATAATATTAAAAGCAAAAATCCGTATTTGAACTAAACGAGAATTTTTCAGGTGTATTGAACAGTTTTAAATTATTCATTTTAAATGGAGAGTCTCCATGTGGGAGAGTTCATATACGTTAATATCTTTTTTATTTATTTCCATTAAGCGCCAGTAGATATTCGTCATAAATCCCAATGGATATGGCAATTCAAATATTTCTTTGATTTTTCATGCAGACTTCGTTAACGTATAAATTCCCGTTTTTCGATCGTATCCGGTAATAAACTATAAACCTTAAATTAGATAGATGGAGGTACGCGAGTGTAGCGATTTGGAATCGGAATCGTAGCGTTATGGGGACAAATCCCAGAGCGCGAACGGTTATTGCAGATTAACATCCTGTGCATTGTATTAATGCTGGAAATTATAAACCGTACACATGATAGATAGAGAAAATTTGATTTTAAAACTGTCCTATCTATATTGGATGTTGCTTAATATACGATGCAATCTAGCGTTGTTATTACATGGCATGAGAGCGGGGTCTACCTGTACACTCTCCACACCGCGCCGTACACATACATATGCATGGAAACATTGATTGCCAATTTACAGCTCTAATATATTAGTCCCTGATTGAGTTTTGCTGTAAAATAGGAATAATGCTGACGTACAGCCAGTGTGCACATTATTACGGAGCTTAAACTTTGATTAATTCGACGGACGAATTGCGACGACGCCGCCATTGCCATTTCCCTTCAACCACTTCGTCTTCATTTGGCCACGAATGTACGTATACCAGACAATTCGGATCTATGACTGATATGTCTTTGTCATGGAGATGTATTATTGGTGTGTGTGTGTATACGTTGACGTTGCCTATATCGCCCAAATGGGTTTTGGTTTGGTTTGTTTGGTTCGCTTCGATTGCTTTTAAAGGGTGAAGTGCTAAATTTTGGGATTAATCACTACAATTATTATGTAATTCGTTATTAATGGGAAGATTTTTAATAAGCAATTTATTGGGGATCAATTAGTTTGTACTGTGATGGTTAAAAAAATTGGAATGGGCATAATAATTCTAATTATATAATTTTGAAATAATTTAATTTTTCATTCGCAAATACATTTTGCTATTTGATTTTTTATTTTCATCATACTGACCAACATGTTTAATCCCACAAATAGAGAAAGGTGAGACTATATTGATTAAATGTTGGATACATTTCTCTTAGAATTTACCCAGATTTCTTATTAAAACATAATAATATTTTTAAAGAACCCCGCACAAACCTTATAGGAATTGGCTCCCGGTCAACTTAGCTGAAATTTGGATATATCGTTCGTTTCGGCATCCTGAACAAAAATCTCAATCGACACAAAGCTCAATTTTGCTTATTTTGGCTCCTATGGAGCTCCAAAGCTCCACGGATTCACCATTATTTACTACTTAAAAGGGTAATCTCTTCGAAAGTTGAGTATTTGTTTTTGAGGTTGCTGAGTTCAAAATTGATGTTAAAAAGACGATATTGACAATTGACGGCTGTCAACTAACTGTCGAACAACATGTGATCATCAAAATTGATAAAATCCACATGTAAATTAGTGTCGAAATTAACACTTAAGTCAAGCGCCAAATTGAGAGATAGAGAGCGTTTTCCAAAGGTTCCTCTGCAGAAATGAAGATATCGGCGTCGAGCAGTAGGATGCATATACTGTCATGAAACACCACGTGGTGTGTAAAACAGCAGTTGATGTGCTGTGAAATGCCAAAAAATTTGTTGTTGTGAAATGCCAAAATTTGTTGTTGCGGGGAAATTCCAAAATTTGCTGTTGTCGTGAAATGCCAAAATTTGTTGTTGTCGTGAAATGTCAAAATTTGCTGTTATCGTGAAACCCCAAAATCTTGAGAGGAAAATTAATGGTATAACACTTTGTCAACAACAGATGATATGTAGCGATAATAAAATAGAAAAAGAACGAAATGGCAGTGTTGCAGTTCATAAAATGCTGTTTTACCCCAAAATGTAAACGAAAATACCCCAATTGGCAACATTTTACCCCAAAACTTAACCATGAACTTGTTGTTTAAGGAAATTTTATTTATATATAAATAAATTTTTATTTGAACTAAACATAAAATAAAACAACACATGCCCGTAATAGGAAAAGATGAAGACGCACCTGCGCAGAAATCACTGATAGTAAACAATATTTTACACTATGATGCGTAAGAGATAATTTATGATTATAAAGTCTATGCTCTAACACCCTATTTTCCCCAAAATATTTATATTCCCCAAAATACTCCCATTTGGGGTAAAGACCCCCAAAAAGGTAGTACTGCGAAATGGAGTCGGTCAAACGTTTTATAGACCTTATTTCCTAGAGAGGTGGAATATATTAGGAGGAAATGTTATTTGCTGATAACAGACCAGAAATAGAAGTAAATTTGGATTTTAAAATATACAAGGCGAAAAAAAAATAAATTATAGTGTGGCCCAAGGTAAAAGTTTATTATTAGTCTAATTAAAAAAAAGTTGAAACAGTATGTAGATAATTGGCATATCACTTAAATTTGTATTGAAAAAAAAATTAATTAGTTTCCAATATAGATCAAAAATTAGAAAAATGGAAGAACCCTAATTTTAAACAAATATTTGTAACTGTAGAAGTTTGTATTTTTCAAAAAATAAAAAAAAAATTGAAATTCATTGAACAATAGCGATTAAAATAAGAAATCATCATTTTTAAAACCACATATTTTTTTCTGGATCATGTTGTTTATATTTTAATATTGTCAAGTAACTTGAAATACACTTTCAGTATAAAAAAAAATTAAAAATCCATCCATTTTGAAAATTGTAAAAATTATTTGTAATAAAAATTTCCCATACTCGAAATATATTGTGATCAACAAGAATTTAACGATAAATTTTACAACGGTAATAATTCCAGTTGATAAAATCAAAGACAAAAAAAATCAAAACATTAACACGTTACAATATATTTTAAAATATTTATTCAATGCATAATAAAACTATAAATATAAACGTCGGCTCGTTTTATAACAGCAAAAAGTTATTAAACTGATTAAACGAAAAACGTATTAAAATATGGTTCAGTTTATTTAAAATCTAAATTTTAATATTTAATAATGCCATAAAACGAGCAAAGTGAAAAACTGATTGAAATATACGATTTATTAATGAAATTATTCGAAATTTATTGTTTGATTGGTGGCTAATAATAATAAATAATTTGTTTTTAATTGTGCTTTGTGGAGTATCAATGGGAACTGTTTCGGTTATTTGTACAACACTTTCGAAATACTCGGGATTATTATCGGAATGTAATCCGAAATTATCGCCATTGATGAATGAATATTAATTTTCCAATGGGAAAATTATGAAAACCCACTGACAATTCTACCTTTATTAAAATTTATAATTACAATATTGTTAAATATCAGTTTGTTTTTTTACACTAAATTTAGGAAATTAGATACTGAGATAAGAAAGTATGTGATTTACAATTTTGTTAATTTAAGGGGGTGTCTCTATCCCACAGGTCAGTTATACAAGTGTAACATAGTTGAAAAACACGCAGGAAAATATATTGTATAAATGGGACCATTTTCATGGGTAGCAAAAATAATTGACTTGTCAAAACAAAGAATAAGAATTTGTTTAGTTAGGAAAGCGCGTTTCATTGGCGATCCAAGATGGTTCCCAGCGAGGTTTGGTAGTTTTTGGGCAAGTTTTATGTCATAAACATTGATGTCTCGCCGAAAATCATATGACTTAAGGCTGTTCTGTTTTGAGATTTTTGCACGATTTCAATACTACGCCGGTTTGCCATACTTCACCAAAGGTGAAGTATTGGCGGGCCGTAGTAATAAAATAATTTATCATGTATTCCCGTTCCCGCCAATACGTACCGCACATGATCTCAAAGCCACTCCATAATTATGCACTGATCGTTTAACATATAAGCGACGTTGCCTTTTCCATACGAAGTACATATCAGATATTCTCTTTTTATTGCATGACAAAAAATGAGAGAGAAAATAAATTGTAAAACACATGGCAACGCTTTAGAAATCTGATGAACGACATAACAGTGTTGTCGATGTGAAGTAAATTACGTATATATAACTATTTCATGTAGAAGCCCTTATAAAAACATTTAAATAAGGTCCCTAAAATTTAAGTATTGTAAATTATTATTATGAGACGAATGGTTTTAAATATGATATATTATAATATTAATCAATAATTATTTATTTTAAAGATTTGATTTGCATAATTTTGTTTGATGAAAGGAATTCTTCTTCCAAATATTGGATAATGTGGCAACTCTGTCATACTCTCAGATATTAAGAAAAAGGAGTATAGCTTACAATATTAATTAGTAAACTTTGTCTGATTAACTTCATGGTTCAAAGTCCAATAGATCGTCTGACTTTATTAGCGCTATCTGTTAGTGAATGTCTCAAATAATATCAGTAATTTCCGCCTTCTCACATTTTCATATACAAGCAGCCATGTTTTATTTAGATTCATTTGTCAATTTATAGTTAACTTCGCACAGAACATATTACTTTATTAATCGACAAGTTTGATAAGCCAAACTAAAGGAAAATTGATATTCTCTGCCTTGGCTATATCAGAATTTATACATGTACATTTCCCGCCCTAAAGCCCAGCCTTAACTTTCATATCATTCTACGATACTGTCTTTAGTTAATAGGTTCACTAGAGAGATTTTTTCTTAATATTGTCTTTTATTAGGGATTTAAATTCCTAAAACTAAGAAGAACCAGAGAAAAGAAAGTTAAAAGCTTATGTTATTGTAGATTGAAAGAAATATTAATCACATTAAATATTTCTTTTCCAATAATATTTTAATGAAGCATAGTAGCTCAATAAAACCGGCAATTATAATAAATAATCATATTACAAACCGTGGGCCGTCAAAACAAGCAACCGCACTACACTACCGTATTAAAATGACATTTTGAACTAAAATAGCGGCGGAAATCAAACAGCGGTCAACACTTTGCAATACTATTTCATAATTAACACACAATGATTGCATTATATCGATTGATCGAACGATTGTGGGCCTGATGATCGCATTACAGAGAGAGTGCCGGATGGGCCTGTAATCTCTGCCGGTAAAACAGCGATGATTGATGCCGCTAAATTCTCGCTATTTAACTCCCGCCCCGCCACACCCGCTCCCGCCGACACATTCGCGCTGTATATACACCATACATACACCACAGGCGGCCAGGCTACGGCCCATTGTCAGATTACCCTCAAAAATGATCAACAATCAACAGTATCGTTGTCGTGTGTGAAGTTTCCGTGAATGTGTGGTTGGTGTTGTGTGGTGTTAAACGCAACACACGCCAATAATAACTTGTTTTTATCCAAAATGATACACTCATTGTGTTACCAAAACACCTTCCAGCAACTTTGCTTGAACACCTTTAAAATTATACATATACAATTTTATTTTTAAAGTTCACTCAATTTATCTATCATATTATCATTAGTAATGTGAAAAATGCTAGTTGGCAAAAAAAACGACTCTGTATACTCAAAGTAAATAATAATTCGACCCTCATCTTAGAAATTCAATAAGATTTAATTTCCAAGGAACGGTTGATACCCAAGGAATGACCCTTTTTAACAAGTTAGGTTTCTCCTTTACACCCTCAAATCTTCTTAATAAAGTCATGAAGGTTATGTAACGAAGGATTGTTATTGATCTACGTTGCGAGTTGCCATAAACTTTATTTACAGTAGCCCAAATGTATAGGGCTACGTCTTGTTTAAATCACTGACTTTAAATTAAACAGCCGTAACAAAAATTAATGCGGAATGTAAAACTAATTGGAGAAAATAAAAATTATGATAAATAAATTGAAATTGAAAAGTATGAGAGAATTAAGATATTTCAAAAAAAGAATATTTCCTCAAGAAAGAAAAAGTGGGAGACAATAAAGTTATTGCTAACGGTGAATAATGAATGAAATTAAAAAACTATGTTGAAGAAAGACGCATGTATTGAAATCTAAAGAAGTAGTAAGTAAAGAAAGATGTAGACAAGCAAAAGGAATTAGAAGGCACGAGTAAAATAATAAAATGTAATGACAGAGCAGTTAGAAAATATGAAGAAAGAATGCACTTGACAAAAATGGCGATTTTAAAAATTTTATTTTAAACTGGGGCTTTTGGTATTATTTAAGGCATATACTGTACCAAATATGATATCCTGAATAATAATATATCATCGGTTTTTAATTTTGTAGATTATTTTAATTTAAAATAAATATTGACGCTTTGCCAAAAATGAGTCGGAAATTGTTACTTGGATAACGGAATTTTTTTATTCAGAACGTGTTTAGGAAAACCGAAAAATATTGCAGGGCAATAAAATTACTCAATTATTTATTAAAAATGCATACAATTTTTTTTTAATTCTCGTTTTTCAATGATAATTCTGTGGAGATAACTCTTCATATTATGTGAGTACAGTTAAAGATGGACCAACTGCAGATTTTATCAAAAACAACTAATTTCTAAGTTCTATTTTTTTTTAAATTAATATGTTTCTCATTTCGGTTCATACTTTTGATCATTACTGTATAATTTATCATTCTAAAATCTAAAAATAGATTCCAAATCAAAACATTTCGTCAAAAATTTGTCTACGTCATTTATTGGGTGATGTAAAACGCTACAGCTATACCAAAAGAATTATTTCTAGAAAAAACCGTTGAAACTAACACTCATCTCTTTCTATATATCACTCTTATAGAGAGCGACTAGCGCAGTTGCATCCGAATATAGAATAATCCAGAACAAATTAAAATCCGTTACCGCTTAAAAAGAGTCTTATAGCGCGCAAAATGCGCGTACAGATTATCATTTTTTACATTAGCCATTAGCTTCTAGATTGTTGAGGAGAATAGTTGTCTCCCAGCGAGAGCTTTTCACCTTAAAATGCGAGTTAAGACCGCACCCTAATATTGAACATTCTGAGATTTCAAATTAGTAACTAAAGTTTTCAAATTTTGATAAAGGGCTGAAGAACCCTTCCAATTTTGTTTGTACGTCGTTATCGACCTGCTTCAAAAGATTTTCGATGCGTGGTGAAGAGCCCATGTGTAATCTACAGTTTGCGTTATTATGGTTTTCTTATGAACCCGCCTCAGTGTACTTACTGAAGCCTTCCTTTTCTCCTCTAATTACTATGTACCAACCCGCTTTTGTTCAAATTTTAATAACCCCCTGTTTTACCTTTCATGTACCCCCCTATCCCTACATAATTTTTTCCAACGCCCTTTTTTGAACCATGGCGTTCTTTTATAAATTTCATTTAATTTAAGATTTGTTAACAAAGTTAGTACATGGCCTGAAAATGGCTAGAAGCCGAAACTAGTTGCCACTCCTTTTTGTTCCAAGTTAAAATATATATATTTGTGGTACATGATTTAGAGTTTGCTATTGGTAACAAGTGTTAATAATGGTTATATAAATTTAATGAAGTTAGAGCCATGTTCTTAAAAAAATGTAAATGCAATTTATATTTTGATTTAGTAATTGAGTGGGAAAATAACCCTTAAAAATAAATCAAATCGATTCTTTTCTGTTAAATAATTTGTTTGATATGCTAATCAGACACTGGTCCGAACTGAAGAGGGTTGATGCAAAAACGTCGACCAACTAGTAAAACAAATTCCAAATGGATGTGAGTTCTTAATTCATATTTATTCAACTACTTTTTGAACTTTGTGGTCCAGTAGACACATCCAAACAAATTAGTCACACTATATATTTTAAAACAAAATTACTAGTCTGCCATTTTAAGAAAAAAAAATATTGGACTATACTTACCTAATCATAAAACATACTATTTTCAAAAATAGAGATTGGTAAAAAATGAAGGTTGTGATGTTTCAGAATCACATAAGTCAAATATTGTTTTTAAGCAAATTTTCCAAATATTTTTCTATTTTTTTGACCCAAATTTTTTGACTTCCCTCTAAGTTTTATTAAGAATAATTTTTTCTCAATAATCAACAATAAAATACTTTTCCATACGATACAATGGGTCACATTGTTTACCTGATATTGATTTTTTAAAGAAGAGTAAATATTATTAGTATATAGGTATTAGTATATTTTTTTTGCTGAAGTAAAAATGAATATGATTAAAGTAGTAAAAAGTCTGGTGAAGTAAAATAAATTTATCTGTTTTTTTAAATGATATTCATTTTAGAAAACTGCAATGAAAATAATGTATTTGCATTTCTGCAATTACATACTTTTTTTTTAAAGCACTCGACTGTTAAAATAAATATTAAAATATCCGGACACTCTTAATTGCCGTATTAATTCAAAACGATGGCTACCTACCGGGGGCGTTGTAAACAAAAACAGGATTAAAAACAAATCAAATATTGTCATAACGGTCACAATACAATGAAACTGACAATTCGTGCTGTACATTCGCCATGAGTATTTTGTCCTTTTGTGTAACTGACATGTTTTGCTATCTACAATGCTCAGGTATGCGATTAGCATTATGTGTTCTATTATATTATTGAACTACTCTGTATTACCCCACTCAGAGCACTCCTGATACACATTGGAACGAATTCATCATCTAGCCGTACGAAAATATTCAGAAAACAAAATTTACAGCTTTCATAATAAAAATATTTTTTTCTTGCTTATTAAAAATATAAAAAAATGCAAAAAAATTAAAACCCAAGAGAAAGTGGAAAAAAAGTTGGAAAGAGAAGTTTGAAATATGAAGAAATTAGTAAAAAAGTAGGGAGAAAAATGGTTTGAAACAGTTAAAAAGTAGGGGAAAAGTGTAAAAATAAATTTGTAACATAAAGATAACTGAAAAAGTAGGTGAAAAAAAAGTGGGGTATAAAAGTTTTATTAGTATTGTGCAGATTTTCGCGTCATTATATAAAAAACAGGTCTGTATTTGTTGATGTCTCTCGTTGAAATTAAACTTAAAGATTTGGCACTTGATTGGATTTTTTATAACTAGTCAAAAATAACGTTTTAAATTTTTTTGAAAAATCAAGTTAGTTATTATATCCAATTCAAGTCAAACAGCATCTTATTTTCTGAATTACAATTTTTTTTTACTATATATGCTTTAATCATTCTTTATCTTTTCTTATACTTTTAGGTTCTTAAAACTCTTATAATATTATAAAATTTTTGGTCAGCTATAACGGATATTCAGTTCAATGTGTGTTGGTGCTGCTGTGGCGTTACGTTACTCTATCTACCTACTGTTGTTTGTAACAGTATTAATATTAATTTAGTTATATTGCGATGTAATGTTAGCATGCACCAGCAATATACCAAGAATATGCCGCCTAAATGGAAACAAGCTATTTCTATATATTATGCACCGCCATTGCTTAGGATCCCTATTGTTTACGCCATATCTGGACCTAGATATAGACATGCATGAATAATGGGAATGTACTTTCGAAAGCATATCAGATTAACAAGAATTTTAATTATTTTCTTAAATACATGGGAATATTTTTGATAAAATATATCATAAATTCGTATTCATAAAAGATCTTACGTATGATATATTAAAAGAAAATAATTTGGAATGTTTACAAATTATTGGATTCTAATTGCAATGAGAAAACAATCAGAAAACTGAACACAATTCTTACTTGCCAAAAAACTTTCCTCCTTAATAAAGTCTCGTTTATTTTGACATATACGCATGCTCCAATATCATTCTGTAGAATAATTTTCACCAGTGTGACAATTTTTAATGGTTTTTGTTTCGGCTTATTAAGTATGTTTCAAGATAACAAAAACATATTATATTTAATGTGATCTATTTATCTAGTTATCTAAGTCAAATTGTTTGTCAAAAGACATTCGTCTGTCAGTATATGTTTCTACAAAACGATAATACACACCTGAACCATTTGAAAAAATATTATGTCCTAATTTAAATTACAAAAGTTAGAATGTTGAAATATTAGAAAATAATTTTTTTTTGCGCCTTAATGTTGAGGGCTAGATAACGTTTATGAGAACGAAAAGGAAATATGGACCACACAAGATTATGACGTAAAATGTTTTACGTCATAACTCGGCATAAAACGTAGGTTCGAAGTTTAGAGAAGGATCAGTCAAAAATCAAATTTCAAACAAATTTCGACAAACAGTTGGGTATTACCCAGTCCATTCTCACAAATTAAACTACGAACGCTATTAGTAGAAGTTACAATATTCGACGTCCATTCAGCGTCGCTACGCTATTAGTCTTGACGCTAAATATTTCGACGTCTACCCAATTTTGAATAAAGTTATGATATTAAATTACAATATTAAATACCAAATATTTATACAGGGTGGATTTACATTTTGGTACTGGAGCTTTGATATTATCGTCACAATATCACTGATATCCCAACAACAACAATTAATGTTCACTTGTCACCAAACTTTAACAGAATTTCTAGGGTTATTACAATTATTAATAATAATGCTATTATTATTATTATTATTAAACACAACGTGGTTCCTAACTTAACAATACTAAACGATCAGGTGTATTTTATGATAAATTTGAGTATGGAGTTTCTTACCGAAATGGCCATCGGTTTGTAACTTTGTATTCGCCTTTTTCACGAGTTAAACAGACCAGGGGTGAGAAGTCATACCAGCTAAAATATCAATTTCCATTTGTCCTTCCCTATTTTAAACATAAGTTCAAAAGAAGTTGTGATTTTGGGTTCGCAAAAGTATATTTTGAGAAAGAGAGTTCAAACGATTTATTTGAGTCATTTTTAAAATCACCTTTAAAAACTTTAGTCCAGTGGACGTTCTAAAATACGTCCAAAAAACATCTTTTTTTGAACCTTTCTTTAGTTCAATTTGAAACGTTTTTAAAACGTCTTTTTTCGACGTTAGAAGTTGTGACATTTGCACTAGAGGAAAACGTCTTATAAACTTTCTCGGGTATTTTAATGAACGTTTTTAAAACGTCCCAATGGTCCGTCTTGTACATTTTTAAAATGTTTTTTAAACGTCTCTGTGCCATTATGGACGGTAAATCCTAAAATTGTTGTTTTAAAAATTCAAAATCCTTTTATGTATCCCCGAAAAGAACTGACATTAATTCAAGTTGACCATTCTAATGTTGCTGTCATCGCAACAGAAATATTTATTATTTTGTTGAACGAATACCACGTACCAATCTTTGACCGAAACATAGGCGTACACTTAATACTGATCAGTCAAAACTGCTGTCGGGCGAACAATCGTACAACAAAACAAATAACACATGTTTATATGTTTTGTAACCAAATTATGTCATCAGAAATCTTTCCGTTTTATCTACGTCAATGGTTCGGGATTTTGAATAACACCTTTTCTCTCTTATTTTATGTTTTCGTCCTCTAACTGTCTCATCTTATTATACATAATCTTTGCTTGTGATATTATAAGTGACAATTTATTGTTTAGCGCTACAAATACTTTTGCATTAATTAATAATTCGGTATCAATTAGAAACATTCCAATAACCATATAAATGTCATACGAATTATAATTTAATCATAATTATAAACCCGACAACTCACAGATATTTCCACGTGGATACAAACTAACTTCCATTGTAATTTAACATTTGTATAGAACTAGAAGCGAATGTAATTTTACATATTGCTAACTTATAATTAATCTGTGTTCTACAACACCAACAACCGTCTGCTAAATAGAAAACTCGATAAGTTTTTAGTAGAAACGAAGAAATTAAATCTAAAAATATAAATTGCAATTTAAATTAAATTAACTTACTCGTTTTTTTTCTTCTCCTATATAATGTTTTTAACTTCTTATTTCACAATCTAAATATTTTAAAATATGTCATACTGTGTGAGTCAATAATAGTTATATTCGACAGGAAGGTTTAGAGAGAAATCGAAATTTTAACCTGTATAAATAAAATAAAATAAAACGTAATTCAAATCAATGGACCAAAAACAAAAATGAAGAGGCGCGTACTTAAAAAAATTTTAAAGTACAGTTAATTATCCATGGTTGGATAAAGAAAAAAATGGAAATTTCAAAAATGAAATGAAAAGTACAAGTTCGTTTTAAAAAATGTTGAGGATGGTCCTTTAAAAACCAAATATTGATTTAAAAAAATTGGATACCCTATGGTAAGCGGCATTTGACCTTCAACAAAAAACCCTATAAAGTTTTTTTCTACATTTAAATATTCAGGTGTTAGCTAAATAAAATCAATTTCGATTTTTCCCAAATATCTGAGAAACCGGTCCTGATATTTTAATTTTGAAAAACCATTCAATTTTTCGCATTTATTTAGGTTTGTATTTATAACGGTTTACGAAAGCTCAATTCAATTAAATTTGCGCCACCCTGTACTAATAACTGGTTTAATATTATTTGAGGTTAGAAATAATATATTATACCCCAAGGTCAAGAAGGAATTTTTCTCTGCAGAGCATTATTATTATAAGTTGCGAGGCTGAGAAAAATCTTTTCTACCGTGGTTTATATACTATTTTTTCCACTACTAGAACATTTTGTATTTTTTGGGTATATATTTTAAAAGAATTTAATGGAAAAGAAGCAGTTTGTGAAAACAATTGAATGAGAATATTCAATAAATTAAATTGACATTTCATTATATTAATTGCACTGTGAATTTTAAAACTTACAAGTAGAGATGAAGACATGAAGAATTCGTTTCATGTGACATTTAGATTTGAAAAACTATTAAATTGATTGAAAAAATATCTGATAAAGAATTACTTACCTTTATTTTATTTGATTAGGTCGAAAATTCACTTGAAATGATAGGAATTTAAAACAAGTGCTTATTTGCTGTCGAATTTTTTATAATAATTCTTAAAAAACTCTTTTTGAACCAACTAAAAAATTACCTTTTTTGTGGTTATAGATATTAAGGATAACGATAATGATTCATGATCTGAATAGAGTTTTTGGAACATCAAAAAAATGTCTCTGTGGTTAAAGTGATAGTAACCTAACTTTTTTGTATTTTGTGGGCACTTACGTTCAAATACATTTACTGAAATTTCGTTGTTTGTGTTTTTTTCCTTAAATGTGGATGCAAATATTAATATATTAATAAGAAGGCAGTCAAATTAAGTAAGTAAATTATTGTTTTTCACATTTTTATTTAATCGTCTTTAACATTTATCATTTTTAAAAATTTCATTTTTTATAAAAGCTGCTAAATGTCAAAAAAAATTCATAGTAAACTTGTTAGAAAATTTAATTTTCCAAAAAGGTCCTACATGAACTAAATTTCACTTAGGTTCAAATATCCAGTATTAAAAAAAATTTCCCACCCGAAATTTTTATTTTTGTTTCTACAATTTTTATTATCAACTTCTCAGAAAATTTCATTCTTTATAAAATTTTCTAAATCGCCCAAACTACATTTTATACTTAACGTCAAAATATCTGATATTAAAAAAAATGATTAGATGAGCTATTTTCTAGTAATAATTTTATACATCTGTAGATGTAACAGCCTATTAGATCCATCCTCTAAAATTGTATCTATATAATATAGTTAACTTGAAAATGATTGATAGCACAATTTTTATGACCCAGTATGTAAACCCCAATATAACATCATAAATCAGTGGCGGAGAATTTCTAACATTAAATGATCAGCATTATTTAAAAAAAAAAAAAATACCAAATACTAAATGTCCCAGCCTATATCTAGCATACTTTTTTTATAAAAATAAATGTGGTTTGCTCATTTACATTTTATGATGTATTGTATTCGAAGTTTTCGGGGTGGTCATACTAAAATCTAGTTAAAATTTAGATAAGAAAAAATTTAGATAAGAAGGTATCAATATTTACTTGTTTCTGCTTTGAACAATCCTGTGCCATAAAAAATGTGCTATCATGCATTTTCAAATAAACTATAGTACCATTTCCCAGGGTCCAGTAGGTCTATCCTGTAAAAAAAATAATAAAACTGTTAACTTTGGTTAACCAATAATAATGTCGAAGAAGAATATCTTCACCACTAACCAATACTACACTTTACAAAAAGCTTGACTTACGTTTCGCTAACTATTTTATTATCATCAGGTGTTGATGATAAACTCCATAAGGAGTTGATGATAAATAGAGTTTATCATCAACTTCTGATGATGCTAACATAGCTAACGAAACGTAGTTTTGGTTACTGATGAAGATATTACTTTTTTTATCCACATTGTATTTTTTGAAAACGAAATTAAACTTTAAGGCTTGAGTTGGAAACATTCCTGTCGAGGCTACACGGAGGTTAAAAAAAATCGTAAGTAATATAATTATTTTTATTGTATACATGCTATGAATTAAGATTACTTAACAATGTCATGTCATTTGAAATAATTTCGTGTTTTGCAATTGAACCGACTAGAATTAAATTATTAAAATCTGTAATTAACCTTAACAAAATTTATTATTTGCGTATTATATATAATAAAATAAAATAAACAACTTTAATGTATATTTTTAGTACAAAAAAAAATCAGAGAACATGCGATATTATTTAAAATTTTCCTCCTTGAAGATTTGTTTGTTATAATTAAATAAATAACTAATATTAAGTTTGACACACAAGTTCTTTGTTTAGCCAACTGTTCGGAAAATTATAGAAATTAAGCGTCTATTATATTCCTTTTTTTTATTTATATTAAATGCCAAATACAAGGTTATCATACAATACTATTTCCTATGCATAAGGAAGTGGTAATTTAATTTCGTTACAATCGGAATTGATATAAAATGCATTAAACGCATTTTTTTTTTGCTTCTTAATATCAAGGATTTTTCACAGCAACAGCGATAGACATACACCCACTAAATAAATTTTAATTGCTATATATATTTATGGAAATAATAAAAGGAAATACGCAATCACTCTGATCACACAACAAAACATTTTAATAAGCACACAATGAACATTTATTTTATTAAGATTACTTATCAAATTCATTACAATAAATTACTTTTAATTCTAGAGGAAGTTATTTTAATGTCCCAATATTTTTTATTATAGTATAATCCAGATTTAAAATTCTGAGAGTAATGCATTTTTAGGATAACTAACTTTCTCTTTATTTATTCACAAGACATTGATTTTCCTCCGCAAGTTAAGAGCAGCTTTAGGAACACTTTGCACAAATGCAGTTTTTGTATTTCGCAACAATACAATTGTTTTGGAGTGGAGAAAGTTGGCGAGAGAGAAGAAAAGAAAATAATGCTAATTCTTGAGACCACCTGCACGGTTTCTGCATCGCATGCAATCGTAATTTTCATGAATAATTGAACATATAGGGGCACATTTTGTAATATTTACGGTAACACAACTCATTAGTGATGAAGGTCTTCCGTTAATGTCAGACTTTTATCGTTACGTGGAGTTATTGATACAAATATCATTGTTAATCTTTTTTTTATTAAATTATGATGACACTGTTCTTATTTTTGTGAAAAATTACGTCATATTTAAGACACTTATCTATTAATGTGACTCACGGTGTTTCACTTATTAATGATATACAGGTAAGGAAGAAATTTTGTACAATGAGCTTCTAACTGCTACCACCTTCAATTTCTTCCCCCCTATTGGGATTGCTGGAGGGTTAATCGGTTAGAGTAGAGTAATGGCTTAATAGCACTAATAAATGATTTGCACATAAATATTTCCTTACCTGTAGATAATTTTTACAGACGTACCTAATTAAAATTTAATTTAAGTGGACTACAAGAATGGAAAAAAAATTAATAGTTCCAAAAAATGTTTCTAAATACGCTGTGGCTACTCGTAAGGTAAGCCAGACGAATATTATTTTATTAAAAGAAGTCTTGACTATCTAAATCTACCCTGTGTATTAAAAAAAAAATGAAAAAAAATATTTCCTTGGGAATCGAACCAGAAACTTCTATGTGTAAAGCATACACGGTAACATTGGACCTTACTCCTCACAATGATGAATTATCAAATTTTCAAGTTAACTAATGGCTGTCCGGCAACTATGACGTCATTGCATGTCAAATAATATTTGTCTGGCTTACCTTACGGGTAGCCACAGCGTTCTAAATACCTCATAATAAATAAATTTAATTCCAAAATGTTATCCAAATTCTCGAATGTGGTCAAGTATTAATCATAAATGAAAACCCAAAATCATGTACCACAATAACATTTATTAAAAGAATTCGAAAGACAACTAGTTTCGGTTAAAAAACCATCTTCAGGCCAAAATAACAATCGAAAGGAATTAAATAATTTTAGCATATTGCAAAAGTGCCGCTAATAAGCAAGGGAGGGGGAGGAAATTATAAGGAGAGAATGGGGTACATGAAAAATTACAAATAAACCCGAGTGGGTAAAAAAGATGCTTAAAAATAAAAAATTAAATCACAGTGAGTAGCCCTATACATTTAATATATTTCCTGTTAAAAAAAAGGGGGGTAGTGATTGATAATGACAGGGCGGCGACTTAATTTTTTTTTTTTTTACCTTATATAAATATAACCTTCTCCTAAATGTCATCTTACTTTCTTCTTTTCTTATGTGACACTTCTTCTTCTCTTATTTGAAACTCCTCTTCGCTAGGTCAGTGGGATGTTATTGGTGTATATGACGTAGAGGACAGGAGCAAGCGCAGAACCTTGGGGAATTCCTGCTAGAGTGAAGGGGTCGGAGAGGGAGTTTCCTACTTTTACGCGGATTGATCTATTTTGGAGATAGGAGTTGAGTTTGATGATTTGGACAGGGAGTTTGATGTCCGAGAGCTTGCGAACAAGTACGGCGTGCCAGACTTGGTCGAAGGCTTTTTGCACATCAAGCAGTACTGCTAAGGCACAGTGACCTATGTTTAGGGATTTGGAAGTAGTAGCGTGGGGTCTCACTAATACATCTTTGGTAGAGTGATCAGCCCTAAATTCTTGTTGTTTTCATCCAGAAAGTTCCAAATACGATCCTTGAGTAGGGTCTCAAAGATCTTACACAGAACGTTTGTTAAGGATATAGGCCTGCTGGATTTGGGGGTTGTTGGGTCTTTAGCGATAAGGACAGTGTGGGAAATTTTCCAGGAGCGTATATTATTTCGATATTCTACTTTTAAGAAATTTGTTTTCGCTTCTTTGGAAGCGAGATGAAGACAAAAGAAAATATAAATCTATTTTTAAATCTTTTTTCCGTATTAGTTTAGAACACAATATAGTTTTTAATATGATATATTAATTTGATTTTAACGTATACGGCAAGGATTGTAAATTCTCGATCATTTTTCAGTGAAATTTATCTAATGTCTATTAATAATTATATATTTATAAAATCTAATTTTAAAGACTCTGTAAACAACTAGTTGTTGTTTTTTGTATATTCAATTTCCAAATGAACATTTTTTTCAGCACGAAATACTCAAGCAAAAACTGCTATATTTATACAATTCTTCATTTAAAAACATTTCCATGATTTATTAAAAATAATATTAATTATAATTGTTAAATGATTTGTAATTAAAAAATATAGTAATGACAAATCTTGCAAGAAATATTAACAATAGAACAAAATATTAACAACCACAACGAAATTAGATCTGCAATAGAAAATTAAATAAACAATAAAAATGTATAAGCTGAAGGTTTAAATTTCGAAAATATAGATTAGGCAAATCAATTAAAAATTTTACTATGGCAATTAATTAACTATTATTGGTTACGTTTTAATATAAACGAAATTTATTAAACTGTTTAAAAGATACAGAATGACAAAGCACAACAACAATGTATTTGTATTGTCAACTTATTTTTAAATGTTAAATTTGACCTACTTTTCAACACTATGAATAATTTTAAAATCTTGTTAAATTTGTATGGAATTTGAAATTATAATAATTCTGTTAAATGGAGAATATTTGCCGTGTTGTACGGAGCATCCTTAGCCTTTATGGTTAACTCACTAATTTGCATTATCAGTGTTAATAGTATTTACTGTACGCCAAGTCCCCTCGGGGACCTTCTCATGAGAAGATGTGTATAGTCTGATGATGTCGTTTCAAATGTATATAATCATTCTGAATAAACATTAAGATGTGTGTTATCTGCTTTATTGAAGATTTTATATTTTACGATGCGTGGAAGGCGAATTTAACGTCCGGCAGAAGATGATCATTAGGAATAACATTGTTTTCAGTGTTGGGTTTAGCCTTAACTATATGAATGAAGCTGGTTTGGTAAAATTTAGCTAATAAAATATTAACTTGTTTCTTTTATTTTTAATTTGCAGATTTATCTGCAATATAGATAACATAATTACAAATTTATTTCTTATGAAGAATTTTAATTTTCCTGTTAATAAATTTAACTCAATTTGATTTGAAATTATTTAGTAGTTTAAAAGTTTTACCACCCGGATAAACTATTGGGAATTCTGGAAAAAGTTTTATACAAAATTGGTAGGGAATTTGATGTTCTACAAATTTGCAATAGAACCTTTGCACTAAAGGGCGTTGTTTGTCCTCAAAATTAAACAAAAAGGTAAAAAATCCTATATTTTTTTTCGTCCTCTAGCGGCTAAATTATGGGGAATTCGAAAAAAGGTATAGGAAATTTTATGCTTAAAAACTTTAGTCCAATAATATTTTCCGCATTATTTGATCTGAAAATTTAGAAAAAAATCTGCTGTGCCATCAAAGAACTGTCCCGGCTCGGCTGTGTAGAATAGGATTATTTTAATTACAAATACAAAATTTCTTGATTGGTTTTAGGGCATACCAAAATTTAGCAAAAAATGCGAATTTTGTCATGAAAATTGGTATACCGGCCTAAAAAAATATTCTGAACAAGTTTGTCTAATAACTTTTTTCGATTTCTCTAACGCGAAACAAAATATTGAGAATCGGCCCTATTTGTCAATTCGTAATAGGCTGAGTTTAAAATTCAGAATTCGGTTAAGTATCTTAAAAAATGTGACCCGTCACCGTTTATAACTGTTTGAAAATTCAGATCTGTATTCCTTTAAATAACCAAAATATGGGGATGTCTTCATCTTAAATGCGACACACTGTATATTTTTGACCTGTATCTTGTTGATGTAGGAAAAATTTCTGTAAGTTTTCCTAATTTGAAGGGACTGTAAATATTTTTCAGTACAAAAGTGAGTTAGAGTGCAATAGAAACTCTTTTAAGGACAAAAGTAGCTAAAAAAATGTTTTTTGATGTGAGAATAATATTTTTAGAGTCGGTAGGGTAATTGATTTTTAATATTTATAAAATTAAAGCAAGATTATTTTTAATAAAGTTTTTCGTATGATTAAAGAAAAAATTGATTTTTAGATATCAAAAAATTAGAAATATTCATATTGATAAAAAGATGGTGTATAAGTTTTGTTGTGTGAGAAAGTAAGATTTAGTTTTAATTTTATAGAAAATCCTATAGTAGAGCTAGGCCGATTATAAGTCAAAAAAACTCGTTTTTACATGTAAATCTCCATAAGGTTCATTCTGGCCAAATTGCGTTAAATTCTAAGAAGCGGATCGAGCTAAATTCTTTAGGGCTTCATAGTTACCTAAAACATGTGTTATTTGTATCCCAACATTTTTAGTAGATGTTTTCTATTCTCATTTAGATTTTAAGATTTAAAAAAAAAAAAATTGACAAGATTTTAAAAATTGTATATCTCTAAAACCGGACCTGATATTTTAATTTAAAAAAACCAATTGATTCATCTTAAAAATTCGGACCTTTTACTTTCCAGACCTACCTCCTGGAAGGGAAAGTATTGTGAACGAGCTAAAAAAAAAATCCAAGTTAAAAGCGGAAATATCCATTTTCGGGTCCCCTGAGACGATTAAGATCATTTCCAGATGGAAGTCTGTCTGTCTGTGTATGTGTGTGTGTATTTTTTTACGATAGGGGCCACACGTTTAATCCGATTGAGCTGAAATTTGGTATAGGGGTTTGGGTTACCCGTCAGAAGAACCCATTAGTTTTTGTACGACATTTGTCAAACGGAAGTACCACTATCAAAAAATGACAGATGCAATATGTCACGGAATTGGACATGCAATATGTCATTTGAAAGCCCTAGAAAAACTCTATTCAGAACAGTCAAAATTATTTCTCCAAGTGTCATCTGTCAAAAATAAAAAAGTCAAAACATTAAATATCTGAAAAAATGCTCGTGGATACTCGTCGGGAAAGTTTTGGGGCGACACAACCGATTTTTTTCCAATTTAAGTAACCAACCAATAAGGTTTTACAATATCTCAATAGTGTTCAATTAAATTTTCACCACCCTGTAATTTTTTTAACAAATATATATAGTTATGTAAATTGAATCGTGATTTAAGATTGAAATATTTGTTTTTGTTTAAATTAAAAAGAATTGGAAGAAAATAATTTGGAACGTCCCTGGAATACGCTCGTCGTAAATACGCGACGTCAAACTCATGAATTGTACCAGTTTCTATATGGATTTGACAAGATCCAATATGCATTATACAATGGCGGTTTCTCGTGATGGCCTCATAAAACCTTCATAATGAGGTTTATTATTTACCTCGGAGCTGCTGTAGATTGCAGGTTCAATCCTTTCATCTTAACCCAATCGCTATCAGTATCTCGTTACGCATTTTTTTTATATGTATACATATATAGAGGTACCTTAATTTCATGGAAATGATTGATTCAGTAATTGTTGGTTTTGTGCATTTTCCAACTGCCACTTAAACTTTTTTGGTAGGTATATAAAAATTATACGCTGCGAATATCGAATTTTTTAATACTAAATATAAGGAAAAAATACCTAACTCGACAATTGTGAAGCGAAAAGGTATCATTTAAAAATGCTTCCGGTTATAAAAATTCTTAACAAGAAGCGATTAATGAAGCTATATAATTTTTTTCAATAATTATTTAATATACCAAAAATAAAGGGTTAAGGTCAAATCTTAAATAAATAAAATAAACTTTCTATTGTTGCAGATGGACCCTAAAAATTTGGTGAGTAAATTTTGGATACACAAAAAAAATACTATAACCAGCATGAAATTAGAAAACAAAAGTCCTGAATCGAAGTTAAAACAAATCTGATTCATCATAATTATAGTAAAGTCAGTCTTAGTATATTTTATAAAATTGTTAATATGATAAAGTATTTGTAATTACACTAAAGTTTGTATAGAGTTTTATAAAATATACTTTAAGTTTTAAATTTGGATTTGGGAAGTTTGATTAACAATTAGTTAAATATCAATATAATATTATTTTATACGCGTTTCAACATGGCAATTTAATTTTCAAACCAAATTTCTATTTATGTAAATATTTAATTCCTTTAAAAATGATTTGTTGTTATTTTTTTCTGAATTTGGTTCTTTTGTTAACTATATTTTATTTCTATGACTTGTTCCAAATTTCTTACCAAAATTTTGATTGTTCCTAAACTATACCCTGTTTTTTGATTTTTTACATTCTTCATGTTATATTTTTTTGCATTCTTCACCCATTGTATTATAATCGCTTAAAGCAGTTTTTTCCTCCAAACATCTTACCAAATTTTTCCACTTCAATACCACTTCTCAGAATTCATGGAAAAAGAAATTTAAAGAAATAATGTAGATTTGACCTAACGGACATTGATTAAATTAAATACAAAATTAAAAATCATTATGTTTATAAATCATAATTTTTTTAAGAATTTTCCTGGTACTTTTTAGGATTTTACAACTTCTCAAGGATTTATAGGTATTAAAGAATTTTTCCAGGTTATTTTAAGAATATTTTATTATTTATTTAACATTTAATATTTAAATTTAAGAAATTTAATATATTTTGAAAAATAATAGAATTCTTCGTCAGAGTCACTATTAATCACAAGAGATGTGTTATTTAAAATATTTTGTAATTTTTTTTTACCAAACATCAATAAAAATAGGTTTTAGGTATAGAAAACTTTACAGTAACTTGGCCTAGTTTGGTACCTAGAGAATTATAAAAAATACAGGATGTTCTAGTTAAAAAAATTCTTTTATATGCTTTCATTAAACATTTTTTTATATATCTGATTACTCCAATATATTCCATACAAGTTATTACTTTTAAATAAAAATCATGTAGGGTAGGATATTTTAAAGTGCGATCATTTTATGCTAGAAGAGCCCTTTTCTGCGGCCTACCAACTTGAAATCCGAGCCCCATCTAAATCGAGTACACAACAACCCCACTGCTTACACCAACCATGTATAATACATGTATCTATCTGCGTCCTTATGAAATTTATATGAATTTAGGTTACATACCCAGTTACTACATTATTTAAACGGGTAAAACGCTGTTGTGTTCTACAATACGTATCAAGATGTAAATTGAACTTTAATAATGATAATATTATATTTAAATTCGTTCTAAATTTTCTATAAATTACAAATGTTATTCGTGTCACAAAAGTTTTACAATCATAAAATAAACATAAAAAATAGTTTCACTAATACAAAAAAATTCATAAAAATAAAATTTTGTTTAAAATACAATGTCAGCTTTACGTTTATCAACATAATCAAAGACACAATCATTTACTTTATCTCTGCCAATTATAGTAAATATACCCATGAAGAAATAACCACAAGACAGGTTGAACCTCCTGCATCTATACCAATAATAATTATTGTAGTAAAATTATTTAAACTGATTTTTGATAATTTTGTAAACAAAACACAAATTAGAACCTGATAATAATTAATAAACTTAAAAATGAAATTATTATTGCATGAAGTGAGACATTTTTAATTAAAGGAAAATTGTTTTTGCCAATTGTGACAAATTCCAAAGTTTTATATTTATTTAATAAAAAAAAGTATTTAGAAATTTCTAAATTAAATGTGATGTGTCTTTTATGACTACCCTTAAGTTTTTCTTTAAACGTGGACCCATATTAGGGTATGAAGTGACCGAGAAAAAAATTGATCGTCAGATTTTCTCTTTACGTTTTCATGACCACTGAGTCAAAAAAGAACAATTTTCGCAAAACCAATATGTATGTTCTAGGATTTTAACCAAATTTTCACCTAAAAATCTCTTCATTCTAACTTGGAAATAATTATTTTTTAGTGGCTAGATGTGTAAATGGCGATAATGAAGAAGAAGAAGTAGAAGAAGAAGAAGGAGACTGATATACTAATATTTACTGTCAATGATCTAATTGTTTGTTACGTTTTCGACCACTTGTCTATTACTTTGGTCCGCACCGGAAGTATTAAAATTATGAAAAAAAATTTTTTTACTTAAAATGACTTTTCTCGACGTTTTAAGTCACCCGCAACACGATTAAGTGAAAAAAAAATTATGGCCGTCGGTCTGGATGGATGAATATATGTAGAGACGATAACTCAAAAAGCAGTTACCGATTTCAAAAATTCTTTCGCCAATTGTCTCCTCGTGTCTGGGAGAGGAACCCTATTGTTTTTAGACATTCTACCTGTAAAATGGGGCGGAAACTGGAGGGGTTGAAATTTCAAAAAAATCATATGAAAATATTGAAACAGGTCATCATACTTTTTTCATATCCTAATTATTTCGGTCCGAAAAAATCCACTGTGCAGCCGAATTTGTTAAAATTATTTCATGTCCGTCAGTGTGGATATATGTGGAGGAGATAATTCAAGAACCAGTCTTCCGATTTAAAAAAATCTTTAGCCAATCGTCTTCTCGTGTCTATGAGAGAAATCCTATTGTTTTTGGTATCTGTACATTCATTATTTCTGGTACTCCCATTCTTGGAATATTAAAAAAAGCAAAATATTTTGGGCAGTTTCACCTCGCCCCGGTTTGGAAAACTATGAAAACTATTAACAATGTTATTCTGATTATATCTTTTTAATAGACCACAATATCAACATAGCGTTATGTTTATAAATTTCGTGGTGCGTATAGTTCTTGTGTTTAATGTTAATGTGAATTTCTCGGACCGAAGCACAAAAAGCATCATGTGCATGTTTTTAATTCGTAAAAGTACCTAATAACAAAAATTAAGATCATTTATAACCGGACAATGACAAACATTGATTACGTTGCTGCTAAATGGTCTAAATTCCAGGCGATATAAGCGGAATCCGTATTTAAAATATTTACAAACACTCTGAAAATTGTGGCAACCTGGCAACATTGAAACGTCGTCTCGGATAAATAATGTTGGTTACAACTCAAGGCGCGTCTATGTATAAATTACTGAAACTGAAGTTGTTGAAAGTTGTGTACTGATTGTTACAGTGTTAAAATTATTTATAATAACCCTTTCTGAAAAGAGTGTAAAATGTTACATATGATTAATGGGAAAGTATGATGTTAATCTTAATCACAATTTTTGTACTTTGTACTTTTATACTTAAGATAACTCCTATTTTTTAAGTCATAAGACCATTCTTATTTTTAATTTTAAATAAATCAATAATAAAACGTTTAATTAATTTTTGCTACGAAAATATGGATATTTTTGTATTATGCGCGCAAAATCACGTTTTCATAATGGCTAGTGCGATCCTGGCCAAACTTCTGAAATACGTGTAAAAATTTGAACTGGAAAAAAGTTATGTTACGCGAAACACCTAACTTGTATGGCGGGTACCGGAAGGGCCGTCCCGATCCTGCTTAAATTTAATAGTGTTCTTCCTTGAGGAAAAGTAACAAGTACAGGAAAAACCGGAACTCTATCGGAGTTGTCGTTCGAGTGTGACATCTAGACAGAACAAGATTTTTTTGCGTTTTAGGACTCAGAAATGTCTAGAAAAGTGATAAAAAGTGGGCGTAAAAATTTTTTCGCCATCCCCAAATTAATACAGAGGCTTTTGGGCCTCAGTAATAATAGTATGTTATATCCAAAAAATTTTATTCAAATCTATAAATACCAAAACCTGATCTTGACTGGTATTCAGAATTTTATACATCAAAATGGACTTATCCAGTAGGAACGAATTTATTGGTTTTAATGGATGAATAACTTAAAGAACTTAATTGCTTATGTTGATTTTCATTATTCGTATAATATTCATTAATTAACAAAAATCAATAAAAAGTAATTTATAAATATATTTGAAAGTGGCGCTGCTTCTTGACCAATAATTAACGTTTTACTTTCTACAGCATTGCCAAGATTCTAGCTTTGTTCGTTTGTAGAAAAATTTGACATACGTATTTCCTTCTTTTAATCATAACAAATGAGAACGATAGTTGCCAGTTTTATCGATATGACAACATAGCCTAATATAATCTGTTTCAATTGGGCCACGTCACAAGCCACTATAGCCCCGATATTCAAATTTAAAAAATTAATTAGTCGCAGGATCGGTCTCAGAAGGGCTGGACCCGGTGCAATGTGTAATGGTAGGTAAAAATTATAAAATAAAAATATTAAAAAAATCACTGGATATTGATAAACCAAGTTTTCCAACAAATGATTTATGAGTGGTATAAAAATGTCAGTGGGTGTCTCACACCCCACGGAATTGTCTTCACACGTCCTTCTGGAAATTCATAGTCTGGAATGAAACTTGATATCTGTTTTTTCTTCCACTTTCTCTCTATTTCAAGAGTACCGCTTTTACACTTCTTGTTTTTCCCCATCAGATTAGGTCTTATGTTTACGCTTTCCAGTCTTGCTGTTATTCTGATTTTTTTGGCAATATTTGATTCCTTCTTCTTTGACAACGCTTTCATTTTCTTCTAAAACATTCTTTTCAAAATTATTTTTCTTGTTTTTAAGAATTGGCATCCTCTTTAATATTGGTATCAATATTCTGATAATCGGGAATTTCGTCGAAGGTAAAATTGTCGATAAGTTCCAATAATTCTGTATCCGTTATAGGGATGTGCGATTCTTTTCAAAAGATCGATTCAGATCGTTTGGTATTTTATTGATGCACTTAAAAAAAATAATAAAATATTTATACAAGCAATTTTATTTCAGTTAACGAAACAAAAATACTTATCAATTGGTAGTTTTTATTCCTTCTGTCTGTCCTTTAAGGGAATCATTTATTTATTTACAATTTCCTGTTTCTGTCCAAATTTAAATATATTAGATATCGCATGTCGCAGTAAGAATATAATTTGTTAAAATCCGATCTTTGTTGAGCGATTTTGTAAAAAAGAACTGCTAAATCGCTTATCAAAAGATCGGAAATCGCAGATAAAAAGATCGATCTTGTGAATAATCGATTTAGATCGAACATCCCTAATTCGTTAACGATTTTCTGTCATTATAATTGTTAGTGTGCTTCAATGTTGACGGTTGTAGTTTTTCCATTTCTTTTGCGTTTTTATAGCCTGAAGTACAATTCGAAAATCTGTGAAAATTGAAAGTTTTCCTGCGTTTTTATCAAATATTTAATTTTTAGCGTAAATGAAGGTTTATTCACGTAAAGTAGTGTGTAGAAAGTGATATTTTTTCACATGAGGGGGAAATATTATTGCACGAGACATAAGATAACTGCGATAAACCCATGAGTGTGAAAAATCACTTTCGCACAAGTGATGTACACTATTTTTTCTACGACCACGAAATAATTGTATCAAATTATGCATATTTTGAAGTTTTTTGGTAGATTCTATATTTGTTTTTTTTTTAGTTTATATAAACAATCACTTTCGTATTAAAATAAACAAAAATATTGGTAATTAATGTTTATTAAAAAAATTAACAACAACTAGGAACTAAAACTGAGGAATTATTTTAAATTGCTATAAAAATTAAAGTAAACTGATTATTAGTAATAAAAAAAAATAATTTTTGTTTTAATAAAATAATACAAAAAATATCTAAATGAGAATTATGCATTTGACAGATAGGTAAATCTAGATTTTTGAATTATTACAGGAAATTTTTTCGACCACTCAAATATTTTGAAAATTATTCCGACCACTCAAATATTTTGAAAATTATTCCGAGTGCGAGAGAAAATTTTTGTTTATTAAAAAAATTTCACATCAAAGTAATATTTTTCGAAAATAATTAAATAATTTGATAGCAAACATCAAATTATTTAATTTTGCCCAATGGCAAAAAATTTCCATTGCCTACACTAGGCTGAAAGTATTTCCGGAAATACATATTGTTGGTTCAAATATATTAATGTGAAATTTTTATTAAATATAAATAAAAAGTGGGTAGTACTTGGAGCCAACTAACCTTATTTTTTTATATATTTTAAATTTTATTTTTCTTTTCTTATTTTTTTCAGGTGAGTCGAAATTTTTATAAATAAACTTGCTGATGATGTATCTTCGCCTTTATTTGTAAGTACAAAATAAAATTCATTATATAAAAAATTAACATTCATATTAAAGATAAACGTCCTTTTTTTTAACAGCCGTTTAATCACAAAATATTTTGATTAATATAAAATTACATTGAATAGAGGGCAACAAATTGATTTGAACGGTTGGTTGCTCTGTGACAACCCAATATTAACTTAATCGAGATTATTTATTCAATTATTCCAATGTTCATTTATTTAAATACCCATTTTGACATTGTGAACAGTCACCCTCCGATAAAATTTTATATTATCATGACCGTTCCCGTCAAAATGTTTCATCGGTAAAATCAAGGTTTGCGTATAGTTTACAAATGGATCGATTTGTCATTTGTTTATTGGTTAATTGTTCACTGTTTACACTTGTTTTTGGAATGATTCCCACTCGGATTGATGTTGTTAAATATACCGCGGTTCGTTATCAGTTTGATTAATTTATGTTGGTTGACACTTGCCTAATAGCTACACAAAAGCTTAGCTATATTTAGATATTTTATTTAGAAATACACATTTTATACAAAATACTTATAAATAATATTTTTCTTTTATAATTTAATTTTTTCTATTTCTTCAGCTACTTTTATAAAATAGTAATAAGTGCTAATCCTCTTGGTCAATGACAGCCATTACTAAGAACAAAATAAAATAGTATAAATAAAAGAATCTGTTGTTAATCACTTCATTGAGATTTATTCGTGTCTGTTATATTTATAGACAAAAAAATATACAGTGCGACTCAAAAAAAAAAAATGTATTATTCATTTAACAGAAAATATTATTCTTGATTAAAGTAAAATTGCTATTGCAAGCGTCAAATTTTCAAATTTCTAAATGGTATACAGGGGCGGGCAAAAAATAGGAATTTTGACCAAGAGTAAAGTATCCTTATTTTTGAAAATATCAAAAAAAATATTGAGAAGAAAGTTGTTTAGAATTAAAAATTACACTCAGATTTAAAATCACAGCCTACCATTTTTTTAATGTTTTTAGCCTAGCGCAAAATAATATCATTTGGGATGCAATTTGGTTTTCCTCGATATTTTTACACCATTCTCGGCCTTTTTTTTTCTTTTTTTTAATTTTAATGATTTTTGGTTTTTTCTTGGTGTAAAGTTTTTTTTTTGACGTAAATAAGTGATTATTCACATTTTGAATAGATGAGGCTTTTACTTGATGAAGATCCATTCACATTCACATTTTGGTACTAAAAACTTTTGGGAATCATTTCTTTACCCATTTTCTTCAATTAAATCATAATGGTAGTTTTTATGTACATGTCTACAGGGTTAAATTTCAACTTTGCACCAAGAAAAAACCAAAAATTATAAAAATTAAAAAAAAAAGCCGAGAATGGTGTAAAAATAACGAAGAAACCCAATTTTTTTTTTAACCAAAATGTATTATAGTGATTGAAGGAAGGCGTCTAAAGTGCATCCGAAATGATATTATTTTGAGCTAGGCTAAAAACATAAAAAAATGGACTTTTTGTGTAGGAGGCTGTGATTTCAAATCTGAGTGTAATTATTAATTCTAAACAATTTTCCTAAATAATTTTTCTTGATATTGTCAAAAATAAGGTTACTTTACCCTTGATCAAAATACCTATTTTTTGCCCGCCCCTGTATACCATTTGGAAATTTGAAAATTTGACGTTCGCAATAGCAGTTTTACGTAATGCACCAACTTTTATCAAGAATAAAATTTTCTATCAAATGAATAATAAAAATGTTGACGTTTACTTTTTTTTATTATCATAAACAATACAACGAGTGGTATCGTGACTATTGATTATCGCATAAGTTATTTCACGAAACATGTTGTCAAATATTTCACGAGTCCGCAGTTTTCACAATTTTCCCCATATTCTCCCATTTTTCTATGTTTCTACTTATTTTTCACTATTTTTCTCCATTTTTTATTATTTTTCCTCATGTTTCATTATTTTTCAATTTTTTTTCCATTTTTCCAATTTTTTATCATTTTTGCCCAATTTTTTATCATTTTTGCCCATTGTTTTTAAATTTCACTATTTTTCCCTGTTTTTTCGTATGTCTCCATTTGTCTACGTTTTCTCCCATTTTTCCGTTTTTTTCTTTTTTTCCCCATTTTTTTAATTTTTTCCATTTTTTCCATTTTTATCCTGGTTTTCATTGGTTTTTTTCCTTTTTTTCTTTCATTATATTTTTCTATTTTTTCATGTTTTTTCCATATTTCTCCCTATTTTGCTCTATTTTTTCCTTTTTTTCTCTATTTTTCACAATCGCTATTTTTTACTATTTTTCCCATATTTTCTTATTTTTTATGTTTTTCCCTATTTTTCTATATTTGTCCCTATTTGTCCTGTTTTTCTTTATTTTTATATGTCAGTTCATATTTTTTATAATTTTCCCTTTTTCCCCTATCTCCTTCTTTTCCCCTATTTGCCTCCATTTTTCTCTATATTTTTTTCTGGTTCTGGTTCGCTATTTTTCGAACATTTTTCCCTACTTTCCAAATTTTTTCCTATTTTCTCGATCTGACCCTATTTTTTCCTAATCTTATTATTTATTTTTCCCTACTACCATTACCCTATCGAGTAAATGCATCAGTCAATCAGTCAGTCCTTTGTCGCTTATATTATAGATTTTTAAACATTTCTAAATTTTAAAATTTACTAATTATACCACTTAAACTTTCTTTAATAATTGAAATAAATACTTTTAAAATCTTGGATTAGTTTTAAACAAAAACAGTTTTATTTTACTTATTGCTGCATCCCAGCAGAGTTTATTCCTAACCGGACATCAAAAAGACTTTCTTTCCTTTCATATATATTTTTTAATGCAAACTTTCATTTGTTCTAAACGCATTTTAATTAAATTTTGGTCCCTTACAAATTTCCAATTTAATGGGTAGATATAGAAAATATATAATACAAATAATATAAGTGCTTGTAAGCTATATTGCCGATCCTAACATCCCCTAGTGCTTTTAAGCTTTGCTTCTTCCAAGTACATAAATCCTTTAAAATTTTCCCACTTTCCTTCCCTATTGCTTTGGTAGACGAGGTTAATTTGATGCAAACTTACACTGGTTGAAAAACTCTCACGTATGCTAGAGAAAAAAACAGAAACAATAAAAACTATAGCATAATAATTGTCTTCAAAGCTTTGAAACATGCTTTTATCGTTCACACACAACTCTTAAGCTTTTACGACGTATTGCACAAATTATATGCAGTAATTTTGAACTAAAATCACATCTATGCATTTTTTTCAAATACAAGATTAAAGTGAAGATTTCGTTAGTTCCTTTGTGAGTTCTTTGTTTTGATGATGAAAAGAATTTTTATACAAGAAAAGTTTATAAGTAGTTTTTTTTTGTTTTTACTAATTGAATGCGTTTCTAGTATCTCAAGTAATTCATAAAATGTTTTATGTATAAAAATTGGGTTGAACATAAAAAAATAAATCTATATGGGAATTTAAATTCATTGTAGTTTATTTAAAAATTATTATACGGTTTTTATGGCGGGAGTTATTAAACAAAAAAAAATGGATGTCACATTTATGATAAGCTATTTTTGTAAAAGTTAGCCTAAAATTGTTGTTTTAAAAATAATATTAACAGATCCTCTTATATATCCCCAAAAGGACTGACATTACTTCAAGTCAACGAGCCTAATGTTTCTCTCATCGTAACAGAAATATATTCATTATTTTATTGAACGAATACCACGTACCAATCTTTGACCGAAACATAGGCGTACACTTAAGACTGTTCACCGAGTAAAGTAATATTTGACAATACTTTTCTTTCTTATTTTCTGTTTTCTTCGTCTGATTGTCTCATCTAATTATACATAATCTTTGATAGAACCCTAAAAATTAGACCATTAAACAATTTATTCTTAATCATTTGATGCGGCATTGTTAACATTTTTAATTTCTAACCTAGAATTTTTAACTTCTAACGTAACATTTTGAATATTTGCCTTGACACTTTTATTATATTTTTATATTAATATAAACATTTTTTAAAAATATCAAAAATTAATTTATTTACCACACGCTTTACCTCTGTGTTGATTTAATAAAGAATTAATTTAATACTTGCGTGTTAACATTAAATAACTTTCGAAATAATACTAGTAATTAAGTTGTAAAACAAAAAAAAAACATCTCAAAAAACCCATTAATAAATTGTACACGCTAAATAAAAAATGTATTAATTTATGGTCAAATAAAAAAAAGATCGAGCGAGCAATAAAATACGTGTATAAAATGTAATAGCTGATCTATACTTGGATAACCTCACGAAAAGCAGCATATTTAAAATAAAAAAAGACATCATAAACCCATATTGATAGTTACTTTTTTAATCTCCAGGTTATACATGAATCATCTCATTTTTTTTCAATATTTTTTATGTTCCATATTTTCGCCATCAAGTATAATTTCTGTAAAAATAATTGAATAAACTCTATTAAAAAAATGAAAAATTTCGATTCCGGTTCTGCAAAAATTATTTCTGCCCGGTTCGGTCCAGATTTCAAGTACGTTACATGACGACCCTATAATAATAAATAGTACAATAAATGGGAAGGTGAAATTATGTGGTTTCTTTACATAATTTACAAATTACTTGTTTCCTACTGGAACAAACTTCGGGGGCTGCACTAGTGCTTTTTCAGCCCATTGTAAAGTTGTCAAATTCAGTGTTGCCACCAGATGATTTGACGCGAAATTATAAATAATAAATATAAGTAAAAAGTTCCAACAAGTTATCCATTGTCTCGAATGTGGTAAGGTAATAAAATTCAAAATCAAATACCACAATTTAATAAAAACCAGCGAACATTGAGGAGGAAAACGGCAACTAGTTTCGGCGGAACTGCTATCATCAGGCATGTAATATACAATGTCAGGGACATTTTATAACAAACATAATTTAGCTAAAACTTAACAAAATTGAAAAAATAAATACCAGCGCTTATGGATCGGAACGTAAAATAATTTTTAATGAAAATATGGCTTCAGTTTTCAATTCTAAACGGTCCGGTCCGCATCCTTGTCGGGAAGCGATATTACTAAATATACTAAACACCAACGCAAGCTCTGCCTACCTTCTACGTCATACTCAAGTAACCAAAATATACACAACCTTAGCACGCTCTACTAAATATACGCGATGTCAACACATTTTAGTTCTTGTTAATTTTACTTTTAGTGTTGATTGTGCAAGTGGGGACGGAGGAGCATTTATGCTGTTAAAATACTAACCTTTTTAGAAAACTGACTGAAATGAACTAAAAACTATAAAATGAGATTATATAAAGTAGTAGGAGCAAATGCATTCGTTCAGGGCGTTTAATTTTGAATATTGAACATTTCTGTGACGTCTGAAAGATCAGTGAAATAAATATGCAAAAGATGGCGCCAGTCGTCAAGGTTAGTTTGAATTATCTGTTTGCGTGAAGATGGCGCTCGAATCGATGTTATTTATTTATTTAAGAATAGTATTTTTAATCGTCTTTGAATAAATAAGTATCTCCCCTTGTGGTGATTTATAGTATTGAGGTGTACTAGACGGTCTGTTGCCGACAACATAAAAACATAATTTAACGGATGGCGCCATCTTTCGCATATTTCTTTAACTGATCTACCTTAAGTCGTCACATATTTTAATTTTTTTGAATTATAGGACGAACGTAGGTTTTTTCAAACAAACAAAAAGATACGGGTTACATATTTATTGGTCAGGTTTCTAATGACCCATTTACGTAAATTCATGCAAGCACCCCATTAATTTTGTACCTACCCACATTATTTTTTTATATATTTACTAGATATATTTAAATTATATTATTCCCTCCTCCAGAAGTTTATGCTGTATGGTTAAAACTAGTTTTATTCATTTTATACTATCCTATACTAAAAAACTTGACTACTATTTTTTTTACAACTTATAACTAATAAATTGTTATTACAATATTTACCTTTGATCTTTATGATAATTATTTGTATTTAAGTTTTATTTTCAACGAATAATGAAAAACAATAAATTAATGGAGAAAACAAATTTTAATACGGGGTGGCGACATGTTTCGGCCAATTCTCCATCCTCAGGCCTATAATACAAATTGACACTAGTTAGAAATACAATAAAAATCACTCTCAAATGTGAGTGATTTTAATTTTTTTTATTATAATTTTTATTGTATTTCTAACTAACGTCAATTTGTATTATAGGCCTGAGAATGTCCAATGATTGGCCGAAACATGTCGCCGCTCCATAACAATTTTTTTTTCCATTAAATTATTGTGGTATGACCTAGTTTTTCATTATTCGTTGAATAATTTTTACCACATTTGAGTATGGATGTTTTTGAAGTTTTATTTTATTTATGAAATTTGTTTCTTAATTTATTAATATTCTATTATAATTATTTTAAATAATGATTGTATTATTTGTTAACTACCAGTTTTGTGGTATCAACTTTTAATAATGGATGATTAATTTAAGCATATTCAAGTTTTTCGATTAGTTTTAACAAAAGATATTTGCTGATTCAAACTATAGAATTTTATGATTTATATTATATTCAAAACATATAAGAGACTTTACCCAAAAATATTTGTTCATCGACATGTATTTATGTATTCAAAAATAACCGGACGAATTTGAAGCAAAACACAAAAAAAAGAAACAGATCCAACGCACGTGGATTTTTTTATTCATACATTCATAAGTGAAAATTAATGGGACGCGTGATAACGAATGAATAACTATGCTTTCAGCATTTTTTTCAGGATAGCAAAGATGGAGTCGAAAATGTTTGTCTATGCATTCGGTCGTATCACAAACGTGCACATAAATCGTTATACATCTAGAATAAATATACAAAATACATGTACATACATATGTAAACGTATTACTATAGGCGATGGTGATAAAAATGGAGCACATGTCGCACAGCGAAAAAAAAAGTTTTAAAAAACACCGCTTCATTATCAAAGTGTCGAACCGTATTGAACATGTATGATTCATGTTTCAAAACGACAACTTCAATGCAAAAATATGCACTTCTCTTGTCATAAACAGGACATATATTGCACTGTTCATTATTAATATGCTATGAAAAATGAATCAAAAGATCCATACATTTCAAGTTCTTTGTATGCATTCACACATCGAGGAATATTTTGCCGTGAGTAATAACGAAAAGATATACATACCTCTATTGCAAAATTTTCGATATTCGTTCAACAATTTATTTTCATATAGTCTATTGCATGTAAAATTTTATGTTACAAGAAGAGCTTTCGCTCTCAATCCTTTTTAACATTTACACGTTACATTATATACCTTCATTTAACAAATATTTTAATATTACAAGGATGAACAATTTTTTACGAAAGTGTAATTAACAATTAAATAAAAGATCCAATTAAAGATTTGTCTGTTGACCATGCTGTAGAATTTTGGGGACAAAATGTTGTTACTTATTCCAAATTTAGTAAATATTTATTTATGGTCAAAAGTTGTTTTTCAATTTTTCAATATTCCTGTATCTCTCAAATAAATTATTATTTACCCCGCAGTTTATGGGACACCCTGTATACATTCTGGACAATAAAACAAACGAAATTTAGGTTACCAACAAATTCACAAAGATCCCAAAAAGTAAATAATTTAATTTTATAAATATAGGGTGAGTCACGAGAAACTGTACATACTTATACCATAAGCAGAGGCACCTTAGAAGATTATCATATGACCATTAAAAATGTCTTCTTCTTTTCTTTATTAATATGCAGAGTGAATGATGGATCTTGATCAAAACAATCTTTGGTCATATCTTTTCAATGATTAAGTCGATGTATTTCATTTTTTTGGTAAAAGTGTGTATTAATGTCAAGCAACTAAATGACATATTCAGAATTAAAAGAATCAATGCCGGCTTCGCGAAAATGTGTGCGACTACTTCATATCCCATACTTCACCCTTCACCCACAGTTTCATTTTACAGTAAAATTGAAAATTGGCATGAATGAAATATCTTACTGTATAAAATATAGTAGTAATTATAAATAAATCTTTAAAATAAACAATAACTACAGACACTGTGTGCTCCAGTATAGTAAATAGCATCATTTGAATCAATTTACAGGGCCGGATTTAAAAATCTGGCATATCTGGTTCATGCAATAGACTGAAATCAGATAAAAAATGTTGCTATTATCCAGTTTTCTCATTTTTTTGAAGGAAAATCATGTGCAATTATTTTAATCGGAACGAAATGAACAAGCCTAAGAAATGTTTATTCATAAATTATAATTTTAAAATATGTTTACACTGAACTCAATCTCCCTTAATACACTTTTCTTGTCGAATATTTAAATGTGTAATGGGTCATTTTTGATAATATTGCAACAGTGAATAATTCTATCAATGAGCTTTTGCCGCGTTTTCTGCGTAGACCCACTTTTTTAATAGCCTCCAAATATAATAATTAACAGGGCTGTAGTCTGGAAATCTTGGTGCCCATGAAATAAAACCCCGCGTCCTATTCATCCATTTCCATAATTGGTATCAAAATGTTGGCGTACAGCAAAATAATTACACAAGTTTTTCCCTCAACCAAATGAAAAAACTAGTTTAATATAAACATTGTTTTATCTGATTTCAGTCCATTGCGGGTGGAAAAAGTTACATGAACCAGATATGCTAGTTTTTAAATCCGGCCCTGTAAATTGATTCAAATTCTGGTATATACTATACTGGAGCGGAGTGTCTGTCGTTATTGTTTATTTTAAAGTTTTTTTTTTATAATTACTAAACATTATTATACTGTAAGATATTTCATTATTGCCAATTTTCATTTTAACTTTAAAATGAATCATTAATTAAAAATGAAAGACAAGTGTAACAAAAATTTCAAATACTCAGGTTTAACTGTCTATTTATGTTCTCTGGAAAAATCATATCAAATTTGAGAAAAATCATCTACAATGTGAAGTATTGGATATGAAGCAATCCCACACATTTTCGCGACCCTGGATTTTTTAATTGTGAATATGTCAGTATATTAGTAAAGAAAAGAAGAAAACATTTTTAGTGATCATTCGATAATCATCTAAGGTGCCTCTGCTTATGGTAGAAGTATGTACAATTTCTCGTGACTGACCCTGTATAAATCACTGAAATATAACAAATACTAAATTTTATCCTATCAAATTAATGCTCTTAATCCTTAAAAAAGTATTATCTGTAGACCCTAATAACATTTTCCTATGTCAACCGTTACCTCATGGTTCAATATATTTTATTGGAACGCAATCGCTATACATAGTATCGACAGTGGCGGATTTAGGGGGTAGCGGAAGAGGCGGCAGATTCGAAGTGGCGGAAAATTTTCTTTTTTTCCATTTTCTATTATGGCTTTTTTCTATCGTCGTGTTACACTGTTTTATTGAGTAAGGCATGCATCATGCTACAAAAGTGACAACTTACTCCAGATCCTGGGTATGGGCCGCCGCTACGTAGCGCTCGCGGTCCTTCTATGCGCAGTTGGCACTACTGTTTCAATCACTGTCAAAACGCCATTCGCAAGATCGCAAGGTTATGTTTGATGATAGTGGTGTTTACTGTTTTTGTTGTAGAGTAGATGAAGTGACGATTTAAGTTGTTAGTCTGTTTGATCAACTAAGTTTGATGAACGATTAATCTTGTTGTCAACAAGGAAACAAAATGAGAAGGGGAAGAGTTGACGATAACTAGTTATGTCGAAAAAGAATCAAATTCGCCTCAAAATGATTTCCGACAAAGAGATGATCTAATTGACGCTTTCCCGTGCGTTTTCAGGGTAGAATGTGCATATTGTTGAGGGGGGGGGTGGCGGCGAATATCTAAATCCGCCACTGAATATCGAAGACACCATGGACTTAAAAGGAAGCTTAAATGGAATTCTTGGTAAGTTTTATTATTGTAATATGATGGTGTTCCTATAGCTCCTTCTTGCTTCTTAGTTTTTATTAAGTATTCCTGCTCCTTTCACTTTTTTTCATTATTCCAGCTAGTGACAGAGTAAAAATCAGTGCAGATAGACACACTCTATGATCTAACTTTGATTACACAGTATTCTAAAGATCATAATTTGACTATTAACCCTTTAAAAACGACAGCTTTTGTTTTGCAGATACTATTGAAGGCTCGTTGGGGCTAAAATTGGATGGCGTTATTATTAACATTTCTGAAGAAGCAAAAATTTATGTTTACTTACTGACAATAAACTTAGATTTAAAAGTCACATTAAAGGCATACTACAAAAGTGTTACTTAAGGTTGCAGTTGCAATGAAATTTTGCGCCACCTTGTATAGTTTTTTTATTTAATACTTACCAAAAGTATTTCAAATTATTCTTACTTTTCTATACTCATAATTATTAATAAAATCAATTAAATATTCTACACAAAATTCGCAAACTGTAATTTATAAAAAAAATCTACATAAAATTTAATTTACGTATAGCAGCAATTTATGCCAAACTTCTATAAAGTTTATTGAAAATCTTATTTCAGAATTTGAGAAATATTTATTGGAAATCAATATAACTGTCATATTAGCACAACACAGATGTTGTGCAAGTAAATACCAACGGATAAAAATAACGCCATGTCATAGCTTAGTTTTTTAGAAAAGTTTAAAAAAATTATATGACTTTCAGATTTTAAAAACCTTCCAGCAATTTATTTCAGTATAATAATATTGAGAATGTAATCTTAGTTTTAATAACTTTACATCGCTTAAAAAGAGGACATACATGATTTTGCACTACGTCTAACTTTAGGGATTTTAAAAGATTTTGTCTTTGATCCAGGTGTCAAACTTTTTCTACTTTGCCTTTAAAATTATAGTTAAAAAGTTCAATAATCGCAAAACTTGAGATGATGAGTAGGAAATTAAATTTAAAATTTTAATCACATATTTTTTTGTGTACGCCTCTGTCAAAACTCTTACCCTTTCTTGCTTTAAGGATCCAACATTGATTTTCTAACTTTCAAGCAGCGTGTTTGAAAAAGTCCCGCAGGGCGATGAACAAAATACTCATGATATAAAAATAGACTTTTTATTTCCCATATTCGTGGTAAAAAAAGGACAAAAAGTTGTAAAGCAGTAATAAAAATGAAAACTTATATTCGATAAAGTCGTATATTTTCTGTGGAATTTATATTAGAGAAGTAACTTTTATTAACTTAAATGACATTGCCAACGTTCCAAGTTGGCATACGCGAACAAAATGTTTTGTCGATTAAAAGTATAAGTTTGGTTAGTTTCTTTATGATTATAAAAATAATTCGCAATAAAATTAAAGTTATGTCTTCATTCATTATTAAAGAGATAAGTTTTAAACATATTGTTATATATTTTCCGAAAATGAATGTCTTTAAAAGTTCTAAAATAGTAAACAATATACACATTAATTGAAATTGTATACAGAATTTAGTTAGAAATAAGGAAAATTTCTAGAGTAGAAGCTAAACAAATATGATTAAGAAGGACCAAACTTGCCTTTCAAGCAGTTAAATTAATATAAAAGAACGCATATTGATGTGAACTGTAACGGCTATTTTAACTGTTGTCACTCACTATTCACTGTATAACTAGTTACAATACTTTTGTGGAAACCTTAGATAATGGTTGCTGAATGATGTGATAAAAAAGGCGCGGTCCTAACCGGTATTTTAAATGAGTTTTACAGATTATAATCAACTGATCTATGCGAGACCTGAAAGGTTAATAATGCGACTGCTCACTCTGAGCGTTAATAAAAGTGTGATACTTTGGCGGTTTAGCTTTTTTCAATGCGTATAGAGATAAGTTGACCTACGTGAGCTTCTGTAACAGTTCTTGTGAATTAACTTGCGGATATGGATTAAACTATTTTTCGTCTCGTACGAAGGAGACAGAGAGGAAAGAGTTAAAATGAAGACAGATTATTACGAAAGAATGTTGAGGTAGATATATAAGCTATGACATGCAGAACACGTGGCTAGGATTGTACATTCTGGATAATATATCCAGAAGTTCTAGAACTTAACACTGCAGAATACCACTAGGTATAAAAAGTTAGTAATACTGACAGCTGTCAAAAGTCACTTTCAATTAATAGTTTTCTAATGTGTCGTAAAACGCTAAAATGACATTTTTACAAAAGAAAATATATGTATTAAGCATCAATTATTTTTTTTCTTTTGAAAAGTGTTAAATACTTCAATAAATTTGTTTTCGTGTATTAATTTTCTTACTTTTGACAGCTGTCAGTATAGTAAAACTTGGCATGTGATCGTTTATTTATGCCTCTAATCTACTGATCCAGCGCAATTGGGTATATCAATATCAGGGCCACAGGTGGTAAGTCTGAATTTTAAATACCATATGGTATGTCTAAAACGTAAATTTGCTCCGTAATGTCAAAATTGATATATTTTTAAGAATAAAGTATGAAACTAGACTCTGGAATCATATGAACATTAAAATATGGTACTGTACATGACAATAAAAGAAGAAACTAAAGAGAGTTATTGTAATAGTACAATAGTGTAATAGTATAAAATAGCAAAACGTCCATTCCTAAAGGATTCCGCAAGGAGTACATACCAGGTTGGAATAAAGAGTGTCAGAAACTACATAAGGAGTTTCTAGAAGGAGATGATAGTGAAATAGCTGACAATCTTCTACGTAGACCGAACGTAGCTCGACGAAAACAGCGAATGAACACGGTCGCGAGCTTAGATTTCAAAAGATCCAGCAGAGACGCCTGGTCACTCTCAAATAAATTAGACGGAAGTTCTAAAACTGCAGGATATAATCTGACTCCACACCTCGACAGGATTGCAGCCCAAGTTGTGTCCTTGTCAAGAACTACAGAGGATAAAGCGCATCAAACACTAACTTAAGGTATTGAAGAAAAATAGCCCTGAGCAGACCATATTCTACAGTACATTCAGCGATGAAGACATAAAAGCACTCAAAGATGTAAAAGCTAGCAAAGCACCAAGAACCTTACGGGATTCACTCTAAATTTCTTCTAAACTGCGGTAAATATAATACCTTTACAGACATTATGATGCGAGGGAGAATTCTGAGCGGGATGAAAAACCCAAATACTACTGCTATCCTAAAGCCAGAAAAACCAGGCAACGGCCCAATGGACACAAGTATACTTATTAAGCTCAACATACAAGCTTCTACATAATAAAATTGAGAGAATTCCCCAAAAAGAAGCTACACAGACCAGATAATGTCACTTAGGACCTATATAGAGACAGGTTTTTAATATAAGCTAATAACATCTGCATTTATAGACCTCACAGCGGGTTATGATACGGTTTGGAGACACGGACTTTTATATAAACTTATTTAAATAATCCCATGCAGTAGAACTTTTCAATAGTATGATGGACTGGCTCATCTATGCTTGATCCATTACTCTTAATTTCTCTATGCCTGAACTAGATTCTGAAAGTTCGGATACATTGACGACTGGACACTGGAAATTAAAACACCGAATCTTTGAAGAAACTGAAACCACCTTAAAATCGAATTTTACTACTATGGGAGCTTCCAATACAGAGACGATTTGCTTCCATCTGTAGAACCGAGAGGTGAAGGTCTACTTTAATGACAGATTGCTTAACCACAACTAGTACCCAAAATATCTAGGTTTTACACTGAATCGGACACTTACCTATAAGCGATATCTGCAAAACACAGCTGCGAAGATACGAACCAGAAATAACATCTTCCAGTAGATGTGCGGAACGATTTGGGGTTCAACTGCTGAAAATGTGCGCATGTCTGGACTAGTCTATTCGACTACAGGACAACCATAAATAGAATAGGCACTAAATATGGAAGATGCGCGGACTCCCTCCATAGATGGGACAAGACTCCATCTCCAAAATGCGATTATGGAGCAGCAAAACAAACCGTTCGACACATTGTTAAAGAATGTCCCAATAGGGGGATGATTTCCTGATGGCAACTAACGCTGCAATTGGTTATGTAAAAAACTTGTGCGTTTGTAAATTACAGGTATTAATGCTGTATTGTGTGCTAATACGTTAAATAAATATAACAAAATAAAAAGTAATTTTTTTTGATATAAATAACAAATAAAGTTCTTGAGAACTTTATAAAAAGAAAAAAATAAGCAGTAATAATTAGTGTTAGTAGAAAATATATACAAGTCATATCCTGACATGTATAAATAAATAATTAGATAAAACTTTAATAAAAATCTATCAACGTCCATTTATATTCCACCGTATTACGTTCTAAAATTAAAGCAAGGGTAAAAACAAAGTTGCCCTCGTTTCGTGCACATATTTAAAAGATAAAAATAGACCATTTCTTGGTAAGTGTAATAATAATAAATTCTTAAATTTTATATTCAACAGCGGCAGTAATTTTATAACAAAACAACCATAGTTAAGCCTTAATGGCGTCAACCAAATGTGAACGAAATAGCTATATATATATATATTTCAGGTAGTAGGTAATTTGTATTATAATGTGGATATATGTAAATTGTAAATTGTAGAATAATTTCGTTACATTGTAAATTTATAGCGATATAAAATTAAATATGGCGTACACTCTAAATGAATGCAGCTAAATTGTATAGAACATTCTAGATTTTATCGTTTGACGTAATTATAATGGTAATTACTGGCAATACTAGCCGTATTATTTTTGATTCATAGTTGGGATTGCAATGAGATTTTGCATAATAGAAATGTCAGTAAATAATTGAAACAACAAGATACGGACTGTTTCCTATGCAATTAACCCGCCAGGTTCTTTAAAATATTTCACTCTTTAGAAATAAAAAAATGAGATGATTGTCTTAGAATTGATCGCATGGTTGAATATCAACATAAGATTAATTTTTTTTTTATTTGTTTCCGCTATATATTTAAGATATTTAAAATTTTGTAATATAAACTGAGAAAAATCACTAGTGCCTTACAAAGTATTATAAGGATACAATAGTTTATTTATAAATTAATTGTTACTAAATTTACTTTACTGATTTTATGAATAATTTTATATTTTCTTTATGGTTTTACACGCATAATAGGAAATCCTTTAAGCCGCTTCAAGAGCGGTGCTCGCACGCAAATTATAATTATCTGCCATTTAATAAAATACTACGACAAAAGTATCATTTGACAGTATTGTCATATCTAGTTGTTGAGCTAATGTTTTCCCCTAACAATATATTTCATGCATTAAAGTCGTGGCTTATTGTTTTTACATATGAACGTAAATCTAACACTAATATACTTAGAATTTTTTATGGATACTGCACATGTACAATAGGAAATCCTTTAAGTCGCTTCAAGAGCGAGGTGTGCACGAAAATGCCTATACACGTTGGGCCGTATCACATTTTTTGTAAAATGTAAAACATGTATCAATTATCATTAATTGTTTTTCACTTGTTTTTGAGTTGTTTTTCAAAAATTAAAGATAAACTGCCCCACATTTTTTACCCTCATTTAAACAAATGTATATCAGTTTTTCAATTGTTTAGCAATTCTGACAATTATTAGCAATTACTTTATTGCAATTATAACAAATTTTTTTAGCGATGTTCGCTTTTGTTTTTATTTTTTAGCAAGTTTCTTTAACAACTTTGTTGCAATTTTGGTAGTTTTATAGCAATTTTGCATTTTTTGATATTTGATAACAATTTGTTTTTTAATTTTTAACTATTTTTTGTCATTTTTTCATTTGTTTAGCAATTATGACAAATATTAGCAACATTAGCAGTTATTTTATTAAGAATTTGCTTTTATTTTCATTTTTTAGACAATTTCGTTGACACCTTTATAGCAACATTTGCAATTTTTGCATTTTTTGAGACTTAAAAAATTATTTTTGAATTTTTTAGGAATTTATTTGTTTAGTAATTGTGATAATTTTTAGTAACATTAGCAATTATTTTATTGCAAATATAACAATTTTTTTAGCAATATTTGTTTAGTTTTTTTTTTGGGAAGTTTTGTAGCAATTTTTGAATTTTTTTTAATTTAATAACAATTTTTGTTATATTTTAGCAATTTTTTAACAATTCCATACTAGATTTTCATTTGTTTAGCAATTATGACAAATTTTAGCAACATTATCAATTTTTTTATTGCAATTATAGCAATATTTTCTTTTACTTTCATTTTTTAGCAACTTTTGTTGACAACTTTATACCAATTGTGGTAGTTTTATAGCAGTTTTTGCATTTTTTGAGATTTAAAAAATATTCTTTGAAGCTAGATATTCTTTAACAGTTTTTTCATTTGTTTAGTAATTGTGACAATTTTATCAACATTAACAATTATTTTATTGCAATTATAATATTTTTTTTACCAATACTTGCTTTTTTTTAGCTAATTTCGTTGACAATTTTATAGCAATATTTTGCATTTTTTGGGATTTAATTAATAACTTTTTTTTATATTTTAGCAATTCATTAACAATTTTATATCAGTTTTTTATTTGTTTACCAATTGTGACAATTTTTTGCAACATTAGTAATTATTTTATTGCAAATATAGTAATTTTTTAGCTATATTCGATTTTGTTTTTATATTTTAGCAAGTTTCGTTAAAAACTTTATAGCAATTGGGATAGTTTTATAGATAGCTACGTTTGTATTTTTTGAGATTTAAAAACAAAAACAATAATTTTTTTTATTTTTTAACAAGTCTATAACAATTTTCTCAGCTTTTGATTTGTTTAGCAATTATAATAAGTTTTAGCTATATTAGCAATTATTTTATTACTATTATAATATTCGCTTTTTAATTTTTTCAGCAAATTTCGTTGCAACTTTATAGCAATTGTGGCAATTTTATAGGAATTTTTGCATTTTTTCATAACAATTTGTTTTATAATGTTTCAGTAATTTTATAGTTAATAACAATTTTATATTAGTTTAGCAATTGTGTTAATTTTTAGTCACGTTAGCAATTATTTTATGGCAAAAAGGTATAGCTAATTTTTTAGCGAAATTTCGCTTTTGTTTTTATTTTTATCAAATTTATAGCAATTGTGGTAGTTTTATAGCGATGTTTGCATTTTTAGAATTAAAAACAAGTATTTTTGAATATCTTGGCAATTCTTTATTAAGATTTCATTTGTTTAACATTAATTAATTTTAGCAACAAATTATATCAATTTTTTTGAACAATTTTGGTTTTATTTTCATTTTTAGCAAATTGTGGCAGTTTTATAGCAATTTTTGCATTTTTTGAATCTTATTAATATATTTTTTTAAATTTTAACCATTTAACAATTTTACATCAGTTTTTAATTTTCTTAGCAATTTTGTGACAATTTTTAGCAACATTATACCAATTATTTTATTGCAAATCTGGCAATTTTTTTTATCAATATTCGCTTTTGCTTTTATTTTTTAGCAATATCGATTATGGCACTCTTATAGGAATGTTTGCATTTTTTAAGATTTAATAATAATATTTTTTTTAATTTTTTAGCAATTTTATATCAGTTTTTTTATTTGTTTAGCAGTTGTGACATTAGCAATTATTTTATTGCTATATTAGTAATTATTTTTTAACAAACATAATGTGTCCACTTAAGTTCACGGCAAATATGAAACTTTTTTATTATTAATTTTACAAAAAAAATTATTCTTCATAAAAAGTTCTGTATGGTCTAAAACCTACAATAAAATTATCATATAATATATTTTTGAGTCGTATACGAGGTGCGTCAAAAAATATGAATTTTGCTCAAGAGTTAAGTAATCTTATTTTAAAATACACAAAAATGTTATTTATAAAACTTGTTTAGAAACAATGTTTACCTCCAAATCTAAAATTGCAGCCTCCTATCTCAAAAAAATATATACTTCAATTTATTTTTATAATCATACCACCTACAATTTATGAGGCAATCAAAACTTCTTTAATTTAAGTTAACGCATGTTAAGCAAACTATTTATAAATTGTTTTCTCTACAAAAGATCATTTTTTCATTCTTTAAAAATCAAATTTAAAAGAAAAATAATTCCGCTGCTTTTTCCACAAAATCAGCTCACATATGTGCCTAACCAACCACGTGCGCCGTCTAGACTAAAAAAAATCCATTCTCCGCATTCCACGAGAAGCGAAAAGTGCACATATCGGTAAAACCCAACCAGCCCTCAACCCTAATTACGTAACCCCTGTCGAGGGTTGGAGGAAAACAAAGATACGTTTGGTGTAAAATCTGAGAATCGGTGGTGGAGGCGACGAGTACAATAGTGGCGGTGTCGCGGGGTCCCTAAAAATCTCGTTTGTAGATGTTTTAATTAGCACGCTGATGCCTCTGGTGGATGGAACGTGGAGAATCGTGCATGTATAAGGGAGGATGCTAATTGTATTGTTGGTCGCGAAAACCTGACGACAGGTTAAATTTCAGAAACCAGATGGATTATGGTGTGTAAAACCACGATCTGTTTTGATTTAAACGAAGAGAAAATATAATTTAGACATTATTCTTTTAAAAGATTTATATTAATATTTTCAAATTTAAGAAATATATTCATGCATGGATTAAAATTATCAATAAAAAAATTTAAATTCACAAGAAAATTTTATACCTGTTTTTTTTTAAGCCAATCAGATTCTGACAGGTTGCTATGACGGCAACCTGAATTAATAAATGATAATTTCCCTGTCTTGATAGCTGTCACGTACAGATGCCAAAATAACATAATCGTAGATTATTTTTAACTAATATTTATTCAGTATTAATGTCCGGTTTCTCCAGTGAAACTTAATATCAATATTGAACTTAAGTCGATATTAGAATAAAATAATGTTGCACCACTGTATTTTAAGTCGAAAATGGCTTAACGCCGACTTTAAATTCCAGTCACCGATTTTTTCGACTTAAGACGAAAATTTGACGTTTGTGTGTCATCTTTCATATAAAATTCGTGTCTATAAATAATCACAGCTACATTTTTACCGTTTTTTTTATATCAACATGTTTGAAATTGAAGATGTAGATGCTGTAGACATTGTAAACGTAGTGGATGATAATGCGATACAAATTCCTCGTCACATTTATAATCGCAACAATTATTTTGAGACTTTATGTGAGAAAAGGTTTTTTGCCAGGTTTGGTATAATTTATAATTTACTCTTTTTTTATCACCTTCCATATTAAATATTATTTTATTTGTTGTGTTGATTGACAATGAGTAATGTGCAAATTGCAAACAAGGATGACAAATATCAAGTGGTAATACACACACATCGTCCCACTATCTTTTAGCATCCAATCAAATACATTCATTCAAATTACCACCGAAAACTAGTCAGGGTGGAAAATGTTACAAAAAGAAATTTTGAGCTTACGATTAAATGGTGCCAGCGTTGCCAAGTTTATCGAACTTAATTTTGATCTTGGCTAATATTTACAATTTTTAACGTGGTGCAACAGAATTTTGATTTAAGCTCATAGTACTTTTAAGTCAATATTTCATAATATTTATATTAAGTTCCACTGGAGAAATCGGACATAAGTTTCCTATACTTATAACGACCGCTGTAGAAACATCGGGAAGGGTGACGTCACGACTGCTCGAAGATTCTCTGTAATTCCAGAGTGCGGTGTGCGCGGTGTGTCCATAGGGCCGGCCTCGTTACACTACTTATAATAGCTATCGTCATATCCTCTATAGACTACAAGAAAATTAAAAAAAAAATCGTATAGCCACAATATAACACAGACTTACATTTTTTCCCTATCCTTTAGTACCTTAATATAATATTATGTGATTTTATTAAAATATAAAGGCACCAAACACCAAACCAAAATAAATTCATACTAAACTGTCAAAATTGTCTTTATTTTTTAAATTTTTGGTATAAAATTTGGTATATTTTCGTACTGAATCTCCCGCCAGCTTGAATTATTCTCCGTAAATTTTCGATCGGTTGCGATTTTTTTTCAAGAAAATTCGCACCTCGAAAAAAATTTCGGAAATTATTCAAGCTCTAGGGACATTATAGAAAATTATTTAAAAGTACAATCATTAACTTCCATTAAATACACATTTTTTAAATATTTACCATTGTTGTCAGATTTAATAAAAATGTACCCAATTTACCTAAAAATTTCATCCAATGTAACATTTTTTATGATTCATAATTTTTTCCAAAAATGGATAGATAATTTTATGTAAATACCTTTTTTCATTTTATAAATTTACTAGAGTTTTTTTTGCACCCACTGGATGTTTATTTATTTATTTATTTATTTATTTATTTTTGTTATATTTAAATTTTGATCTGATTTTATTTTCCAATTCTTTCAGTTATAACCTAACAACTTTATCTACCCCTATTTAGATTCGCTTCATCTTGTCTTGTAAATTTTTCTTTTTTTCTAACAATACCAAATATATCTTTGTTGGATTTAGGGCAATTGCCCGAAATACAATTGACCGAAAGAATCATTTCCCTCCCGAATGGACAATTGCCCGAAAAGACAGTTGACCGAAAATATATTTAAATTATTAATATTTTAAATCCGAGAGCTCCTGGTTCGAATTATTCCATTTTCCTTCACACTTTATTAAGGCTTAGGACTGGCAGCATATTGCTGTGTTTAAAACTTGGAATAAATTTTCATCCAAATTGTCAATTTTTTTTACATTTTATTGGTTTTTATTTTTTTTGTTTTTTTTTTTGGTCATATTTTTTTACATTTTATTGGTTTTTATTTTTTTTGTTTAATTGGTATATAGAAATGGGTCTTATTATATTAAACTTTCTAAATGTTAATAATAAGTCAAATTATGTGTTATTCCTTGTAGAAAGTCGTACGTGTTTGCAGGATCGTAATTATTTATAAGACTAGCAATTGGTTCAGCACAATCTCTGTATTTTTTACGTGTGGGAAGGCCCTCCAAGCCTCCTATATATTGTTCAATTTGAAGCTCATGTAAGCTCTCCTCCAGCTGAATAGCTTTAATAAATCTCCAAATGTATAAGAATATAAATATAAAGAATATGCTCTCTCGATTTAAAATATTATTACTATTTTCGGTCAATTGTCTTTTCGGGCAATTGTTTTCGGGCAATTGTCCGGCACCCATCTTTGTTATCACTAATTTATTTTTAACTGATCTATGAAAATTTTTAATTTTAATGCATTTTGATAGTATTAATGCTATAAATAAAATTTAAAAAAATTATACGTATCCCTTTAAATTAACGAAATAATAAATAATAAATGTACATACTCTTTAACAGCATTTATAATTAAAACCGCGATCTGCCCAGCTACTTTACGACGATGTGAATTCAATTCAGGAAAATATATCTCAAACGAGTTTCCAAGGGAAAAATCCTTTTAATCCAGGGTCGAAACGTGCGAATGGAACAGCGATTTTAATATTTTAATAATCTAAAGTGTTACCGCAGATTACGGAGGCAAATAACACTGAATTATTAAAGGGTAAATAATTCTTTTAGCGAATATTAAAAGTATTAAAGAGGATGAGTAAAGTTATTCCGCCAAAGAGGTAAATTCTGCTTAATATTTATTTCACATTTATCAAATTGAACGTTTCCACAGGGAATTGAGCTCCGTTCGGTGCGCTTCGTATAAATTTGTATTCTATATTTTAAATTAGAATATATACGCAGACGAGGGCACATATTTCATGTAAAAATCTATCTTGGAAAGTTAGAAAGATGTACTGGCATTCGAGAAATTTCCATATTATGGTGAAACTTCGGAATATATCTTTAAATATTAGTAGAAAGTTTTGAACAGCAATATATAATGTGTTTTGCATTAGTTCAGCAAAACTGTACTACTTCAAACTTAATTTTAACTTATATATGCAAGTAGCTTTTATGAAAATTAGGTTAAAACGTTTTTGTTTATCACTATTTCTTTATTCTAATCATAATAATACAAATGCTTACTCGAAAATATATTGTTTATAGGTATTTACAAAAAAATTGATTTTGAATATTTGGAACAAGCCATTTACTTTACTTATTTAATTTATATTTATATAATCAATCACCTCTGGAGTCGCCATCACGAAGCACTCTGGTTCGCCATCATATCAGCATATAGGCTATGATGTGACTTATACAAGGTATTATAAGGGACAAGATATTTGAGACAAAAATTGAAGGTTCTGTAAGTGAAAATAATCAGTTGTCAATGGTTTATGATACCGCGCTGAATATATAACAGTGATGAATTTGTAATTAAAAATAAACAAGAAATAACCAGATGAAGGAAGAACGATCTTTACTGATGCCGCCTTAAATGTTATAATTAATTTTTACTAGAATAGGTTCAAATACAAAATGAATCTGTGATCTTTCCCTTTCTTCATTATCGCCTGTTTTGGTTGATTTTCTCCCACCCGAATGTAGTGCTTTCAAATCTGATTTTTTTCTAAATCGCCTCAATTATGCTGCTTCAGCAATACAGTTGTATCAGATTTGCAACTAAAATAGTAACTATTACAACTCAATGTAAAATATATTGTGTCCGAGAAACATCGTTTTTTATATGTGTACAGGGTGTTTCAAATATTAGGCAACTGCGATCTGCACCGGGTGACACAGGATCATCCCTTTATACTTTTTTATTTATTAGTCGATTTTTATTAAAGTTTAACTGATTCTAGTAATAGTAATTTTGTGATTTTTTGACATATATGGCCGAATTCCGGTTTTGCCGGAAATGGACAACAATTTTTTTTTTTAAAGGGAACACCCTGTATCTTTTGATAAATTTGGAATCTAAGGATCAAAATTCATCTAATCCCCTACCCAAATGTCAATTAGAACTTTCATTTTGTGCAAATAAAATATTTTTCTCAAACTTGGTCTGAAGCCGGCAGAGCCCATTGTATTTTTTAAAAAAGAAGAGCACAAATTTTTTTATTGGCGTCCGAAATTAGCACATAAATAGGAGATAACAAAAATATATTTCAATTATTATTTTTTAATAAAATGTTCCTGGGTTACTCCACCTTGGCCTTAAGCCAGCAGAACCACTTGTATTTTTTAAAAAATTTAAAAAAATTTTTATTGGCGTCCGAAATTAGCACATACATAGGAGATAACAAAAAGTTTTTGAATTTTTATTTTTAAATATATTTGACCTGGGGTATTCCAGCTTGGTCTGAAGTCAGCAGAAATAGCACATAAATCCTGCGCATGTTCCATTAAATTCTGCCGTAGGGGGTATTCCAGCTACATAGACGTCTCCCTATAGCCATTTTAACACATTCAGTAGCCCAAGAAAGAAGATGTTGATTAAACTTTAAAGATTTAAATCGAATAAAGAAAATGCACAAATTTAAGAGAAATTAAAAAAAAAATTTGAATGTGTGATACATTTTTAAATAAATCCTTGGCATAAATAATAATACCCCAATAATCATAAAAAATAAATAAACTTGGAAAAGGGAGTTCTAATATGTGTATAGTAAAGACAATTTAGTAAAATTGCTTTTCAATAAAATTTGTTTTAGCGCTTTCGGTCAACGATTATCTTCAGGGCCTTCCTAATAGGTTGGTTGTCTAGCTAAGTATGTATAGATCAAATTACTGGATCCCAAAACCTAGCATTGTCATTCCTCACCTATAATTACAAAATTGCCTGCAGTCTAATTTTCACTTCTCCTGACCATTAGCCACTAGTTGTTTTACAGATGTTGGCACTACAGCCACTTTTTCTTTCACTGTCAACTATCGTTCTTAAGTCATTTCAATGTGAAGGTTTTCTAAACTGTTTAAGTAACTTTCGACTTAAAACAATAATTATTTTAACCCTAATGTCAATTTCAACCAAAGATGCCATACAAAATATAAAATGGGAAATAAGCTCCGGTTACTTTTATAACCTACGGTTAATTTTAACCAAATTTTTACTGAATAGACCCCTAATTTGCTTATTTTATGTGACACTGATGTCGTCTCCATTTGTGTTTTTTATTGGGAGTTATTCCTCTTTGTGACGTAAGTTCACCTTTTTTATAATTTATAATAATATTACATGTAACAACCTTTTAGGAAGACTCTGAAGATGGTCGCTAAGCCGAATTTTATTAAAAGCAATTTTACCAAATTGTCTTTACTTTCACAGATAGTAGTACTTTCCTTTTCAAGTTTATTCGTTTAATGTGTATACCTGATCAAGTCGTTTTATTATTTTATTATAAAAAATAAACTAATTTTTTTAGCACTAGCACATTTTTTTTTAGATAAATTATACTTAACGCCAAGTCACCTTGAGAGAATCTTTTTGAGGCACTAAAAATATGTTGGAAAAAACTGAAAGTTTAAGCTAAATGAGCTTAAAATCAATCCAAATAAATTTTACTAAGTAAAAATTAACTGATTTCTTAGTTCTTCATATTAATGGAGCAACTGTACCATGCAAAGTATCTCAACATAACCCTAGATGCCAAACATTCCTGGAAACTAAAAACTGGACATCTTACCTATATACAATATTATTTGTTTCTGGGCAATTGTCTATTTTAATACAAGAAAAATACATAAAAAATAAGTCTTTATTGTTTATTGTATTTTGTGCTGAAGCAATTTTATCTGTGCAAAAAAAATAATACCGGTTAAATCTGTGGTATAATAGACAATAAATGCTCTAATATAGACACTGATTGTTGCTAAAAAATCATTAGAAAAAATGGCAAATGATTTGTAAAAACGTTAAAATAAAAATGTAAAAAAACTGACGTCACATACATGTCATATGTCAAAAACTTATATACAACTCAATCGTTTTGGACAAGTATGTTCATGAAATTTAACGTACTTTTCGCAAATAAATCTTCATTTTTGATAAACATTTATGATAAAAATGGTGTCGAATTAAATAAAATTAAATAACGATTTACTAAACGCCAAACGCGAATAAGTTAAATTTTCCTTTTTCTAGATTTTTACAGTTATAATTATACCATTTAAGAAAATTTATGTTTCATTACTTATAAAAATTCTTCCTGGCTTTAGATTTTTTTAATCCATGTTATTTTATTTTTTAGAATAATTTTTTATGAAATTGGTAACTCGTATTTGGCTTATTTCAATAATAATTAAAAAGTGGAGGGTTATTATTGCTTGTGAATATTTTCCGTAAATGTTGATATTTGTTTATCTCTTAAAAGCATTCGCGCTGATGTAATCATGGGTTTATTCAAACAAAAAAAAGGAATATCGAATTGAAAAAACTACAGACAACAAACTAAAAATTTCATATTAGGCGCATACAAAAAAAAAAAAAATAGAAAAAAGCATACATACTTTTTTAATATTCGACAGAGTTATCGAAAATTATTTTTACAGTCTACTTTGTAGTCACAATTTCTACTTTTTTTATATTTTTTTTGGCGTGTCAGTATAAAAGCAGTAATATCTCTGAACGGAACAGAAAACAAACAAAAAAGTATATATAGTCCCGTTGTATTTTTCGGAGTATATACTGTATCCAATATTATATTAAAAAATCAATCGATATTGGCAATGCAAAAGTAATCCGATAAAAACGACGCGGCAGATGGGGTAGATTATAAAAAAATTTGATCGGAAAGAGAGCGGTTATCTATATTTGTATTAAATTCGGCTACGCCCTATCTGACTTCGAAATAAAATGAACGTGTTATAATCGTAAGTTATAGGGTTCAATTTCACCTTATTCGGGTCTGAGCACAATGGAATGCACAAGATTAAATGGAGATTTCAAAGTTGATTAACGATCGCGAATTTTAGACATATCTCGGAATCTAAAATATGCACTTTCAAGCCAGGCAGAAGTTAATTTCGTTAACTCGAAAGGGGTAAAACACTTCAGATTTTGCGCACACAAATGACATTTTCTTCAAGAATTTTCAACAAATTATTAAAAAATTAATTAGTTTTTGTTCACCAAATTTTAATATTATATGATTTAAATAAACTGTTATTTATTATTTCTAATAGAAATAGAACACAAAGTTTCGGTTTAACAACCATCATCAGGCCTGGAAATTACATAATATAAAAATAAACCATATCAATTAAATAAAATTACCATTAAAAAAATTGTAAAGATATTAAAAAAAAGTAAATTACAGTGGTATATAAAAAATATTTAAATATAAACAATTTTGGAATAACTTTAACGTAGGCCAAGATTAAAAGCTCATGTGAGATGGTTTAGGGAAAAGAAATGTTGAAGGGCTGACAGGACCCCATCACAAATTAGCAATCATTGTTTGAAAGGGCAAAATCGTTTCATAAAGGGCCGTTGGAACATTGTCAAAAAAAAATTAAAGTAAAACACTTCTAACCGGAAAATGAGGCGGTAGGGGTGGAAATGTGAGAAAAAAAATTTGGTATAACAATGATTAGTATAAAGGTAAATAAACGCTTAAGTGAATTAAACGGTATTATTTAAAAAATTAAGTAAAAAATGCTTGACGGAGATTGGATACATGGCGAAATAAAAAACAGAAGAAAAAGTTTATTAGTCAAGCCAATTTAATTATTGGCTCAGTTGGGAATTTTTTTTAAACGATATCCACTTTTTTTGGGAAATTAGTGTAATTGAAAGTATTTTTGTAAATGTATTAATTAGCGAAAATTGATATTTAAAAACAAAGAAATAATACCCAGTATAAAATCCGATATTTTGATTTAAAAAATTCTATTAAAAATTACATCCAATGACAATTTTAATAAAAAAAAACATCGGCGTCGCGACGCTTTTATACATTTCTTGTGGAATTCTAGTTTTGGAATCGTGGATAAGTTTTTAATTTTTTTATTGTTCGAGGAGTCGAAACAATCATGATTTAAAAAAAATGAAAATCCATTATTTTTGTTAAAAAAATCAAAAAGTGATTTTTTCTGATTCTTGACAAACTTGGAAAAGTTCGTTACTGAATTCCATATCTGTCTGTCTGTTTGTATATCTGTATTTAAAATTTTAAAAGTTTAATATCAGATTCTGATTCTAGGTACATACCCAAGTAACTAGTAGAAACTTATAACGAAGTTACTTAGTTACCGTTATTCTTTTCATACTTTTACTTGATATTTGATAATTAAAATATATTAATTATATCGCGTACGTCACTGCATTGCGATTAACTTAAAAATTATGGTAGAGGTACCTTACTCCGATCATAAGGTTAAACGCGAACAGTTGTAACCTCTGCCCGAAAGATGAAGACATTCGTGCACATGCTTATTAGACGCTAAAAACCTTACCGTATACCACGATTCAGCGACCTGTAGATATAGGCCGAAATGAAGAAGAAGCCAAGCTCAGTCGACCGTAGCCGCTTGACCGAAATCTAGGATCCGTTAATTTGACCACCAAACTAGCCTGAAAGTCTACCATCTGACACGTCACCGAGTAAGAAACTTATTGCACACCTCAGAGTTCTCGCCGGATTATTTTTGGTAATAGTGAGAATTATTTTTACTTTCTGTCTTTTGATTTTATTGTTTGTGAGATTTAACATTTTAGCAACGAATATGCAGGTACTCAACCTAGTAGGGCAAGCAAATCCCTCCTTGCTGAACGCCCAGCGCTTTGTCGATACTATAAGGATCAATGGATTATTTCTTCACTGACGCTGCTCGGTGCAAGTGGTCTTCACACTATAAACGGAAGATGGCGCCAAAGGCAATTTGAGACCTGAGCCAAGGCAACAAAAGACCGCGTGATGACGCAAAGAGCTTTATAGTGTGTTTTTAGAAAACTTGTAACTGTTATAAGGGTATACATTTTTTTTCTTATTTATATAAAATTTTAAGTTTTGATTCTTTATTTGAATTCAGCATAAAAAAGTAAATAAAATATTCCTGAAGCTGCAAAATTTCTTTTTATTTTGAAAAATTTGGAATTGATTATTCCATTTTACGAAATAAAAAAGGAGTGGAGAAAGGTTGAAAGTCAGCAGTATGTCTGTACAAATACTGTAATAAAAAATAGTATATTTTTTTTTCATTAAAAAAATTACATACTTAGGCACTGATTTGCATCTAGCAAATCCTGTATTGTTCCTTCATTGGTGCATTTTTGCCTGGAACGCTATGTTTCTCCATTTTTACATCAAATATTATTTTTATCCTAGTTTCTCTCATATTCTATTCTTGTTGATCCTTCCATCTGCTCTTTGGTCTTCCGTTGGAGCTACTATTTTATAATTTTAGCAATATTTTTTCGTCCCAATTAACCCATTTGTTTATGATTCATTGATTCTATATTCGCGTCATTTATTTAACAGTAATATTCCTATGGGAAATGATATTGTTCTATTTCTAATGAGTTAAATTACAAGAAATTAATAATTAAATGATGACTTACAGAAAGCGGTTAGTCAAGTACGACAAATTACAAGAAATGATATGGTATGAAAATCGCATCGTGGAAAAAGAAAACTTTAACCAAAATAACATTAGATATTAAAAAACTTTTAAAAAACGCTGCCTGAATACTCTATAATGTAAGGAACAATACAAATTTTATATTATATGATATTGTCAAAGTGCATCCTACGATGCACTATTAAACAAATATTAAGATAAAATTAACTATAACTGCGTAGTTAAGATACCGTGCGGCTAGTGAATAAGTTGACATTTGATAGTCGATAACACTGAATTAGGGACACATGGACGGAGTAAAAGACCACTAAATGACCGAATGGAAAAAGAAGAAGAGCAAATTGAAGTAGAAGAAGGAACGTAATCTAGATAATTTAAAGTAAATATTCGTAAAACAATAGAAAAGCAAATTTAGAAATAAATAATTTTCGGTTGGAAAAAGCTGTTCATTAAGACAAGTTACGTTATTATTAGAAAGAGCTTCCGGTTTTTTATTCATGTCATTTGGAGTATTTGCTGTATAATCTAAAAGCTCATTTTTATTCATATCACCCAATGTATTTATACTCGATTAAATAGAACTTAATAATTTTGCTTAAACTAATTGAAATAATAATTTTTCAAATTTAACATTTACCATTTGAACAAGTAAATATTGAATTTAACAAAAACCTAAAACGAAGCGCAAACATCTCAAAGTTACGGCTTTGGCGTCACACTATGAAACTCCTGAAGTATTAAAACGTGCCAGCGACGTGATATGCAGACACGCAGGGAACTTTTGTAGCTTTGCCAGGCAGCTTTTTGTTACTGACCTGCCTGACGCGACTAAGCGTAAGTGTTGTCGTATATATCCCGTACACACACCACTTTGATCTTTAATAAAACAACATGTCCTGATCGAGATTTTTTCGAACGAGTCTTATTTTACAGTTGCGTATGCTGTTTTTAAAAATTGCTTTTTTTTGAATGAGAATGTTGGTACAAGAGTTCTTTTTTATTTTCGCTCTGTTTGAAGCTAGTTCGGATTAGGCAAAATTAATGACAGTTTAATCGATAATGTGTATTTTTTACTCTACAAAAAATGCAAAAAATATATGCCGGTATTTTTGATATCAAAATTTTATATTTGGTTCATTAGTTTTTGGCTTAATTAAATTTAAAATGTGAAATAAACTAAACATACAAAACAACACGACAGTGGCTTGTTGATTGAATTGCAACATTTTATACTGATCTGTTTAAAATATTCTTCAATGAACTTTTTGTGTGCCATTAGGCTCGTTTCGGGACAGATAAGGTGATGAGACGTGAACGTTTTTTAATCGCAAGAGGAAAACTAAATTTTTCTACGACTACGACGAAACGTATCTTTTTATTGTCGATTCGCTTTAGTTAATGACATAAAGAAGTTTCATCGAAGGTACTAAAACCCGAAAAAACGATTTATCAAAGATCATATCAATATTTAGGTCCAAAACTTTACAGCTTAATACCGACTGAAATTAAACATTTTGATTTAAAACTATTCAAAAGGAAATTTTACAAATGGTTTTCACAAATCCCTTGGATAGAAGCGCATACATTTTTTGATATTATTATATAAATAATTTGATCATTAGAAAAATTAAATGAAAAAGTGTCTTAGCATCTATCTGTTAAAATTTTAACGTAATCTCTCTATGCAATTTTCACAACGATCAAAAATACCATTTGTCAAATTCTTCAAAATATTCGTTTGTCTCGAATGATAACCTACTTGATTTTTTCCTCGAGCTACATTTTCATGTTTTGAAACAGAAAAAGTCACAGGGAGTCAGATCGAGCGAGTATGGTGGGTACGGCAGTTCATGCAATTTTTTATGAATATGCTGGAACGTTATCTTCTTAAAAAAACACTTTTTTCTTAATCCAATGAGACAATGTCTCATTCAATGTTTTTATGTTTTTATTGAATCAATTCAATAATTCACTATGGTACTACCCCGTGATCGTTCTGTCTTTTTGCACAAACATCTATGAGGATTGTTCCTTTCGAATCTAAAGGAATCGTTCAAATTATTTTTTTTCTCTTTCCTCTGTTATCAATGGTATTCCAACTTTTTGGTTCCCGTGTAAAAATTAACAAATCTAATCATGATACTAATTTGCAATCCAGCTATATTGAAATTTTTTTCCACATGTCTTAAGGTATTAAGAAAAATGTTTTACTTAATTTCCTAGTAAACTAGTAATTTTTTTTGGTATTTCTAAAACAAAATAAGGAGTGTCTTGACATAAGTACTTTATGTGTGGTCCTAAAAATAAACTATAAACCTACCTATTCTTATTTTCTTATTTACAATGTACTTAAACTATTAGTACCTTATTTACAAGTTTTCTATTTACTCTATTTCATACTAATAGAAAATTTACGAGGGTCTAAAAAATGGATGGGTAGTAAAAACAATATTTTGCAGCGGGTTTCTTTTTTAATATATCAAAAGGCCATACAAGGTAGAAAGAAATTTAGAATTTTAAGTACCAAATATATTGATAAATTCCTTCATATATTTTATACATTCTGTAGATTATTAATATACAGTGTACATAAAGTATACAATTTCACACTTTACGATTAATTTAATTTTAGTTTAACCTTAGTAATTTTAGTGGTAGGCAACTGATCTATATTGAACATGGTCTAAGTATATTTAGGATAAGCAAGCAAAACTTTGTTGATGAAAACATGAAACTTTTCGCAGTTATAAGGAGCATAGACTTACACTTGTTCATCATAATGACTTTGGAAGTCCGTAAGTCCTTAACTCTGATCTCATAAAGAGCGGCATAGATAAATAATGATGTATAGTTAATAAGAGGGAATCCGATAACAGATATGGCAACATAAGAAGAGTGAAGTGATAAGGAAAAAAATAACAAATTTTGGGACAAAGAATCATAAAATGAACGAAAAAACTGATATTAAAAATCGATCACCATGGAAGAGGTACTAAAATCCTATGTTACAGAAAAAGAAAAAAATTGATACAAGAACTAAAGGAAAGTGAAAAATCATATCCCAAGTAACATTTTAAGCTTTATAAAAGCTGTAAGTACGTTTAAAGAGCTAAATAATTTTATATTATAGCTTTATACTCTGTTACAGTGTCTTTAAAATGCTTAATGCACCTTATAAAGTGCTTTTGGTTATCGTAACAAAGTTATTATAAAAGCTTTATAAAGTATATTGTAAGCTTTGTAAAAGCTTTATAATAATATTTGGTGATCTTGCTGGATTTGTTGTTACAAAGTTGAAAAGCTTTATGTTTATTTTGTAAACATTTTATTATAATTTACTGCTGGTCTGTCCTAACCGATAGTTCAAAGTGGCCTTTAAACAAAAATAGACAAAAATAGACAAAAAATATTTGATTAAGAAACATGTGGAAAGCTTGTCTTTCAAAAATTTTAAATATTTACTTATAATTATCATAAAACAAGTCAAAAACGCCTGCGCATTAGCATTCATGTAACGACTTCTAAGCAAAAATGCGATTTTCTCATTAACCATAAAAGATATCTCAAATTTGTTTTCAAATATCGATTCAGCGTTAAATTTCACGTCGAAATGCTATTTTTGAAACAGGTAGTCATAAAAATCTGAAAATCTATTGTGTTTATTACCGTTGACCGTTTGTCTCAATCCCTTTTCGTTTTTGAGTTATAAATGCGGATAGACGGACAGACAGACAGAGCCGTATTATAAGACTTCTCCTTTAGGGTTTAGAAGTCTCAAATATATTTTTCAAAATGGCGGTTTGTTTATCTTCTAATTTTGAGTAAATTGATCAAGAGAATAGGAGTCAAATATAAAACAACACTTAAGCACCCTAAAAGTCTTTATAAAATGTATCTGTTTTATAGTAGCTATATACGAAATTAATTAACTTTATAATGACAATGTAGCGAACTATTATGGAGCTTAACAGCTTTGTATTTTTTTCAGTTTACAACGTTGCCGATTATAATATAAGCTAAGTCCGAAACTAGGTTTTATTTTTGGCTAGATGAAGAAACTTAATTTCTGATCTATTCAGCCTTTATTTTTTACTTCTCTACGAAATGTTCCTGATCTCTTAAATTTTCTTAAACTTTTTTTATCCAATCTCTTCAAGACAAATTCATAGGACACTTTCCGAAACAAATATTTTTACAATAAATAAGAAGTTAAAATGCTGATATGCTTTATAACTGCTTCACTTACAGTGTTATAGCTGCCTTTTGATTGTCGAAAAAGTCACTATAAAACATCAATTTACATATTATTTAACAGTTTTGTTTACACTTTATAAAATTTTATACGACTGATAAAAAAAATCTTGGCTAAACCATTTTATAAATGCTTTATTACAGCTCTTAAAAGCTATAATACAGGTCATATAAAATATAAAATAACAAAAGCTATTATGCTTTATAGTAGTAGCTGTAAGAACGTTCTTACAGCTGTTTTATTAAACAATATAGCTCAATGAGCTATGAAGTTGTAGAAAAGCAGCTCTTATAAAGATTTAAGACTTCCGAAGAGTGTATATAAAATGGCTATAAATTATTTTGGCTCCGGGAGCTTGGGATGCTCTTTTAGGAATAGGAAAATAATTAAAAAGGAGACTTACTATTTAAAAAAATGGAGAGGAACCTTAGTTGGAGATATGGAAGAAAGGTCACAGCATGGTACAAAAAAAATATGACAACTATCACTGAATTCCAAATTTTTTTGTGAAAAAATATTTTTTGTTTTATATATATTTTTTTTGTTTTTCAGTTTCCTGTGGGTAAAAATGCATTGTTGCTTTGTTTTATAAATTTCCGTGGAAAAAAATGCATTGTTATTTCCGTTTTTTTTTTCAAATTTGTGTGTGAAAAATGCATTTTTGATGTTTTTTCCAATTTTTTGTAGGGAAAAATGCGTTCTTGTTTTTTCGTCAATTCATATTTCAAAACTGCATTTTTGCTGTTTTTCTGTGAAATGGAGTATAGCAACTCTTACCGAAAAATTAGTAATTCTAAATTTTAATCTGTGATATTTAACTGTGAAAAATGTATTCTTGCTTCTTTTTTTCAAAATCGAGTGTAGAAAAATACATTCTTGCTTCTTTTTTCCAAAATTTACAGTGGAAAAATGCATTCCTGTTTCTTTTTTTAAATTGCACATTTTTTCTAAATTCAAGCGTGGAAAAATTTTTTTTTAAATTAGAGTGTAGAAAAATGTAGTCTTGTTCCTTTTTTTCCAAATTAACAGTGGAAAAATGCATTATTTCTTCTTTTTTTAAATTTAACTGTGAAATAATGCATTCTTGCTTCTTTTTATCCAAATTGAACTGTGGAAAAATGTATTCATGCTTTTATCCCAATTCATGTTTGATTTTTTCTAGGCCTTTTTAGAGTTGTCTCCCAACTTTTGTGAAATTTATTTTTCTAAAAATTTGCTCTTTATATTTATTTTTTTCTTATTTTCGTTTTCATTGGAAGAATTTTAGGAACAAATTTTCCCATTGGAAACTGTTGGCATTTCATTTTCTAGAGTTATTATCTGATTTCTGAGGGGGGTAATTTTTTCCTGGGGGCGAGGTAATCAAACTTTTAGACAAATATGTTTGTCCGTTTCTGCATTTCGTATATTTTATTTCTTCTTTTCGTGTTTTTTTTGGTATCCTGGGGGGTAATTACCCCCTTTACCTTCCACATATCTACGCCCTTGATTGGATTCTATAGTTACGTGATTGTCACTGTTAATTAGTTAAGGAATATTTGTGTTTGAAATTATGGAGGTTTTTAAAATCAAAACAATGTACCTGTAATGTTCCATTTAACGGCCGCAAATAAGTACAAATAAAATAATTAACATGACTACTAGATTTTACCTCTGAGAGTACTTTTGTTTTCTAATAGTTTCACTTTCTTAAATCAGCTGTCTTTATATCCACAGATACGTCACTGATTTCCAAAGTAGTAATAGTATCGTTTAAAGAGGTATTTTCCAAGGGTTACGCTTTATCGATCGGCTAATAAAGGAGAAGACTCGGTGCGATGTAGCTTTGGCTAAACTCAAACGTTCTCCGTTCGAAATTATATAGTCTGGAAAATTGATGTCCGCCGATTTCATTTTCGGTCGATTTCACTCCCGCGCCGCATCGAAATGTGTCGGGAATATAATTCCGGATAGAATAATCGGGTAAAATTCAAATTAAGTCGTGTTCGATGGACCCGACCACGTTGGAGAGGTTAGGGACCGAGGCTTGTTCTGAGTCGTTCTTGCGTGCACGGTTTCGTCTAGTCTGTATTATTTCCAGATAATAGGAGTATAATGGCCACTGTAACCGAGTGATAGAGTTCTTGGTTAATCCGGAGGAAGTAATCGAATTAATCAAGAAATGGTACAGAGGCAATAAATTTAAATTCTTAATAGGATAAAGAGACAAAATTTAAATTATTAATTAAATTAAAATGTTTCTATGGGAAGTTAAATTCAAGACATTTATTTTCAAGCCTTATTTGTCTCTTGAACTAAATGTATCAAAAAATTTACAAGTTTGTTATTTTCGTTTCAAATTATATTAATTTTACTTCACACCAATCTTTTAAATTAAAAACTAATCAATAATTTTAAAATTTAATTTTTCCAAATTGCAAAATTTTAATTTATTGATAATTAGTAATAAATGTGATTTAATCTCAATTCTTTTTATTATGGGTTCGTTCCACAAATAGAATTTGAAATATATCAAAAAGTAATATATTAAAGAAAAAATTTTTTTTTGTAGAATTTAGAAACAATTGACAAAAAAACTATAATATATTTCAAAATCCGTCCTTTCTTACTTTTTGGGGGTTTAAGGAAATTAAACTCAAATTAAACGTTATATTTGTTTTATTCTATACGAAAAAATTAAATTTTTCAAAGACTTTTTCTTTTTTTTCCTTTAAATGTGACTTAACTTGGTTTTTGGCTTGTCTTCGAGTTTCTTCTAAAAATTTTTTGGATTCGGTAGTAGAGACGTTTGGCCCAAAGAAGGGAAAAAAAAACTTGCTCGCTCCAAAAGAAAACTTGTTCACTCCAAAAACTTGTAGTCCCAAAAATAAAATGTTCTGTCCAAAAAATTTGTTCCCAAACAAAACCGTTTGGTCCAAAAAAAAACTTGTTCCAAAAATATTTCTACCAAAAAACTTATACCCCACAAAAACTTGTACCAAAAAAAACTTGTACCAAAAAAAAACTTGTACCAAAAAAAACTTGTAGTTAAAAAACAAAACTTGTAATCCCAAAACCCTAAATAACGAGAGGAAGAGAAGAAATTTTCAACAAGCGACACATACGATATAGAAGTCAATTGTTTTGATTGATGAGTCAAAGAGAGAAAATTTTTAACATGGGAAAGACATTTCATAGTAATACCTAGGAGGGAGATCTTGAGAAGAGATATCAAGCGAGTCTGAAATTAAAATTTACTGAGCAGAGGAATAATAAAAATACAGAAAAACAAAACAAGATGATTAGCTAATTATTGAAAAATTCCTTAGATTAAAACATTTTTTTATCTTTCGAGTTATTCCTCTGATATTTATATACATTATGCTAATCTTTTCATTTATTTGCTTTCCTTTCTATAACCTATTTTGGTGTTATTTTCATTTTGTTTTTCTCTGTGTTTCATACTTCGCTTGTATATTTTCCTCCCAGTAATTCTTTAAAATATAGTCCATTTTTTGACATTTTTAATCGAACCAATTTTCGATCAAATTCATCGAAACACAATTTATAAAATATTTTTTTAACAATTCATGGTAACTTTCAAATTTACATCATATTTGACAGTTACGATTTTTTTTATGTTACCAAAATTTAAAAATAATTTTAGTTTTCAATCAAATTTCCAATATTTATTAATTCATTGTTCTTGCTGTTTACTTAAAAAAATGACTAATAATGTTCAGATTGTATATGAATTTTTTGTTTTGATGTAAAGTAAAATATATTAATCATTATTATTATTGATTCATTTTTATTATTCATTGTCTATTAAATGACGTATGTCAACAGGTGTCTACAAGACATTAGTTTACTGAAAAATATATAAATTATAAGTTGTTTTTATTGAATTTTTATTATTAATACGTTAATAATTCATTAAAACAAAATCAAAGTACACTTTCTTGTGCTTTTTTGTTTTTATTAACATATAAATACTACAACTTATGACAAACTATTTTATATTTTTTATATATTACGGCCCTGTTGGAATTGAAGTAAACGCTATAAGATTCAAGATGAGTTATTAAAGGATTGTTTTCGACTGTATAGAACAGCTTTGAAGGAAGAAAGTAAGAGGGATCAAAACTTTTAGCTTCTTTCATCAGTAGCTGCATTAAGGTTTTAGTTTTAGTTCGCCAGAGAGAATGGAGAAGCAGCTATTGTTTACAAACGGTATTTACAAGAAAAATAAAGTACACAAGGTTTTTTCTTTGATACTTTTATTACCTATATAAGTTATTAAAAAACGTATAGTAAAATCGTCCCGTCTCAAACTGAAACTGAGAATTTTTTTTTAAACAGTAATTCTCATATTGTGATGGATATAATAGAGCGAGTTTGAAAAGTCTGGAAACTGTCCTGGAATTTAAAAACTAAATAATTACTTAATCCCGAATTTTGATAATTTATCTTTAATAGTTTTTGAATTCCAGGACCATTTTCAGACTTGAAACAAGCTGTATAATAACCAACCCATTAAAGAACGTATACGTCCCGTCTCAAACTATAACTGAAATTTTTTTTTAAACACTAATTCTCATATTGTGATGGATACACTAGAGCGTGTTTCAAAAGTCTGGAAACGGTCCTGCGTATTTCAAAAGTCTGGAAACATTCCTGAAATTCAAAAACTATATAATTACTTAATCCCGAATTTGGACCATTTATCTTTAGTAGTTTTTGAATTCCAGGACCGTTTTTAGACTTTTGAAATACGCAGGACCGTTTCCAGGCTTTTGAAACAAGCTGTATAACTAAACGAATACTAGAGCACTGGCTAGCTCAAAAGTGAGCTGGAATTTATATTTTTAACAGTTTATTTCAAACATTTGCATCATCGCTAGACATACGTTCACATATGAGGTTTGTACACATGTTCCCAACATATATTTACACTACTGATAGACAGCCATACAGATTTTAAAACAGGAGTTTGTGCGGTACATGCTGGAATAGCATTCCCAGATGTTTTAAATAGGCAGGTTCGGCAATTTTCTTATTTTTAAAATTTTAACTCAAATCGAGAGATTTTGTTATTTAAAAACGATCAAAAAAAAATTTGAGCGCAAAATATTAATATTTACGCCCGCTGTAACCATTTTAAAATCAAGGATCGGCGAGAGGCTAAAAAATGTACCTGTGCGCGAGACTAGACCGTGTGACGTCAGTAGCCATGAACGCTTCGCCCCTTGCCCGCTGCTGCGCTGTATTCACGATACACACACAATTTACGGGGTTACCGTTTTTAGTAAATTTCCTACTAAATTAGTGCGGGATTCGATACCCGGATCTATCGCACCACTAACCAGTACTATTCTACGCTGCTACTAGAGCTCATACTTACGTTTGTTCAAACTTCTTATTTAAGCGAATCACGTGTCACGTTTGGATGATAGAAAATATTTTTTTCTGCGATGAGACACTCGTCTTAAATATACCATAGATAGATAGCAATAAAATATAGTTTTAAATTCAAATCTGAAAAATCTACTGAATTTTACAGCGGACGTAAATATTAATATTTTGGGCTCAATTTTTTTTTTGATCGTTTTTTAATAAAAAAATATATGGATTTCAGTTAAAAAAAATGTCGAACTTGCCTATTATCAATTCTACTAAAATTCTACCAAACACCCTCATTTTTCTTAAAAATCTACTAATTTAGTAGGAAATTTACTGAAAATGGTAACCCTGTAAAATGTCTGTGAATACAGCGCAGCAGCAGGCCAGGGGCGATCTGTTCATGGCTACTGACGTCACACGGTCTAGTCTCACTCACAGGTACCGTTTTCCAGCCTCTCGTCGATCGTTGATTTTAAAATGCATATAGCGGACGTAAATATTAATATTTTGAGTTCAAATTTTTTTTGATCGTTTTTAAATAACAGAATTTCTCGATTTTACTTTAAAAACAAAAATGTCGAACCTGCCTATTGTGATCTAATTATAAATATTCTAATATTTATCACCATGTCCTATTCTTATTTAGTTTGTGTGTTAATTTTTTTTCCTATTTGAATTTGGTCCAATAGAATGATAAGACCTGTGTACTATAATTAAAAACGGTCGTCTAGTTCTATATCCGAAATCGTAGCGGAAATATTTCATATCTGGAACGGCTCTAGGTGGTCTAACACGTCATTAAAATTCTTATCGAGATTATTGCCGAGAAGAAAGAATGCCATTGCTTCTAATTACTGGAGGATCTAAGGAGTATGGTGTAAACTCAATGATAGATCGTTGGGATTCCAAGAGGAAGCGCCGGCGAGCCCCACCCCACTTAATTACTGCCCGTCTTGGATTACGGAGAAATTAATTTCTCTCGAGATGGAGCGAGAGAGATAGCCATAGAGAAAGCTCCAGCATTTCTCCTATATAATATATTAAATATTGCATTATATTAAATTTTCCATCTCTGGGTATTCGCGCTCTTAATCCCTCCGCGTCCGCGCCATTTTGAAAGTTTTAGTTGCCCCAATAGGCCAGGTCTAGATTCTGTCCCAAAACTAAAATCTTTATACCACAACAATCATTAAACTAATAAAACTTGGATTATTTATTCATTCCAGATGATCACGTATATTTTCTGATAAATTTGAATACGGAAGTTTCTTACTGAAATGTCCATCGATTTGTCACTTTGTACTTAATTTTTTCATGAAATACACTCCTGTAGGTAAAAAGTAATTCTGCCTGTACTTACAGTAACGTCTTTATTGTTAAGGAAAATAGCAAAAATATGAAAAAGAAATATTATTTTTGTTAAATAAATTATCAAGAACTGGCCTAAAGTCAAATTTGGCCAATTATTTCCACTAATATTTTAAGATAATGTATTTCACTAATTTAACCCTAGATCTTATTGTTCGGGATAGCTCCAGCCGTCCACTAATGGTGGACTAATTTAACATTCTCATACATCACATAGAAACTTCGACAGAGAGTTTCACTATCCGCTTTGCAACGATGCATTAGTAAAGTTGCAACATGCTGGGATGGAAATATTACTTTACTAACTTTCCACCAAGTTCTATAAATAATTATGACAAATGACGTTTGTTTAAAAACAACGAATATATTTAAATTTTTGTAAATAACTTTAATCGAAATTGATGTAAATGTAGAATATAATAAAACTTTAAAAAATTGGTTGTTGCTGATATAAAAGTTTATTGTTATTTATTGACAAAAATATCTAACAAAAATAATTAAATTTTTAACTAAATAACTTTTGTTTTTGTATCACACAATGCATTGGAGAATTAATTCTCTTTTAAAATACAGATTTAATTAAAAAGTTATCAAAATTTCATGGCAAAAGTTATGTTTTTTTCATAACAAAGCTTTAATTGTTATTGTAATATTAAAATTTCCAATTTTCTTATTCGCCAGTATTATAAATATTTCCATTCGTTCTAGCTTTGTCTCTTCTTTTGGTGCTTCATCTAATTATAACAACTTAAAACATACTTTGAAACTTTGATAATAATAGATATAATATTCTAGGACGAATAAGAAACTTCTGAACGACAATACATAATGTGTATTGCATTAGTTTTAATAAAGTGCAGTAAGAAAATTACCCAAACTGGGACTGGAGCATTATAAATCTACTTAGTATCTGCGAGTGCAAGCGGCATCTGCACAGACTTCAGATCGCTCAACGAAACAATTAAAACGTTAACGAGCTCCTAACCGAGAGTTTAATGACTCGTTTAAACGTGTCCCATGTTCTACAGATAAGTAAAGTGTCATTTTGTCTGATATTATATAGATCTTGGGCGAAACTTTAACACTTAATGTTTGCCTCCGCCAACGTAATTTATTATTACTTTGTAATGTATTATTAACACCCAGACCATTTTACTCTAGAAACTTCTATACGTGTATACTGGTTGTCTCGAAGTTTTTTGTTTCACTCATCGTTCGATAACGAATTTATTTAATTCAATATCAAAAATTTTTATTTAAATGTAGAAACTGATACAGTATTGAAACGTTCCTACCCTAGGCCACTTAATCTCTTATTAATTTCCATTTTTAATTATTCTAAATTATAATTTTATTTTTCTCTGTATAAAATTGAGCCCCACGTTTTGCGCCATTTGAAATAGTAATTCTGGATGACAAGCGAATCCCATTTCTTACCCTGTAGCACTCTTTCTTAATGAGTTGGTTTCAGAAGGCCTTGAAAAAATGAAATTTACAAAATTTTTATAAATATTGTTATGAAATTAGTTATACCCTGTATATAGGGTTGGTTTAAATAAAAGATTTCCCATCAGGTGAAATGATGTGTCATTGGGTTGGTGTCAATCAAAATTATAGTTAAAAAAATTAAAAAAAAATAGGTAAACATTTTTGGGCTAAAAAAAAATCAAAGATTATTATCGATTCTAAAAAAAAAGGTTGTCAAAAAAATTATTTTTGATTGAAGATATTTTTTAGAGAAAAAGGTTTATTGAATGTTGTAATGTTGTAAAGTTGAGTAAAATAAAAAAAATTTACATACCCATTAAGAAGAAATTTTATTAATAAATTAAAATAAATTTTGGAAATAGCAGATGACAAATTTAAAATAAAGGTAACAGAAGAAATAACAAGATATAAATTCAAATAGTTGTGTAGGAATAAACATACAAAGGAGACTGAAAGGAACTATGAATCGACAATAGATAAGAAGAAATTAGATAAAGAAGATAAAATATCAAGACATAAATTCGAATAATTGGAGGAGTAAGCAAATAAGGAATTTTTTTTATAATATTGTAAATTTAATTTTTTTTAAGGCCCTTCTGAAACCAGCCCATTAAGAAAGAGTGCTATACAGGGTAAGAAATGGGATTCGCTTGTCATCGAGAATTATTATTTCAATATATTATATAATTCGCCATTTAATCACGCTTAGGGATGTTAAACATCCCTCAGCTAGAAATTTGAAAACGGAGGTTCAAGTTAAAAAAAACTAATAAATTATGTAAAAAGGTACGCAACGCATAGAGCAAAATACGATTTTTGGCATTACCAATTTATTTATACAAACACACCTTAACATGCGTCATTGAAAACAAACCTTAATATATGTCATTAGTTATATTTTAATTTTGAGGTTAAGTGTAAAATAATATATGACAAACGTAAAACAGCAGAATACGTCACCGATTATGACGTAACGACAGCGGATGGTTAAACAAACTCTATATAACATAACTCGTTGCTTATTTAATATGTGGTGAAGTATCAAATATTTCCACAATTATCAATTTTCAACAGTCTTAAATAAATAAGATTTTAAGCTAGACATTTTGATTTAGTTACCGAACATAGCGCGCGGTGTAGGTAAATCCCTTCCTATAGTGAGACACCCGTTATTACTAACGCCCAACCATTCTAACCGAGAAACTTTCGAGTAAATATTCTACACTTAATTGATTATCAAAATTGAACTTGATGCTCGCACACGGTTCATCTTTAATAATGAAGTAGTATTTCTGTTGTTGAAAGTTAGAGAGAGCGGCAGCGACAAGAAGGTAAAGGAGATTACTTTTGTGCTAAATTTCATTTATGAAACGCGAACCATTATTAGAATAAAACGAGAAGTTTTAATCTGATCGAATTTGCTCTATTGTATTATAAAACTAGATGAATAAATTTTTATTTTAGGAACAATTGATATCAAGAAAAATATTATTGTCATAAAAATCTTTGTGTTTTTAGTTATGATAATTAAGATTATTTTAAGTAAAGAAATTGCACCTTTTATTATTCACATATCAGAACTCGTTACCAAAAAAAAGTAACACGTTACTTTACCGTTACTTTTGCTAAAATGTAACGCGTTAGATAAACGTTACCGTTACTTTTTTTTAAAGAAACGATGTATTCGTTACTTTCCACGTCTTCTCGTTTTTTTTTTGTCCATCTGACCATTTATCGCCGTTATTATTGCACATACAAACAAAATTTTCAAATAAAAGTTATATGATTAAGCTTTATTTTTTAAAATGCTATCCAGAACACAAAGGCGAGCGAAATCGACGGGGTACAAAAAATAATAAAAACATTATTTCATACCGAACAGCATTAACAAAACAGAAAAACCTTAGTTTTAAAGTAACGCGTTACTTTTTGGTAATGCGTTATTTTTGTAGTACGATTTCGCGTTACTTTTACAAAGTAACGCAATTACCGTTACTTTTAGCTGACTTTCAAAAGTAACGATATTACTAGTAACGCGTTACATTTAGTAACGCGTTACTGAAAAGTAACGTTTTAGTTTCGTTATTCCCCTGTCACATGTGATAGTCAATAGATTGAAAGAAATTTTAAATTTGATATTCGTAAATGACCAATTTAACCAATTCGTTTCGTAATTCTACTTTCCTCCTCAGTCAGACTCTCCCCCAATTTATCCCCATTTTTTCGCCCTTCTTTTACAAATATTCTTCTTTTAAGTTTCCCTTGTTTATTTGAAGTTTTTTGTTGTCTCCTCTTCTTCTTGGTAAAGAAACAAAAGGCTTTCAAGTGTGTAATAAAAGAGTAGAAAAATATAAATATACTAACTGAATACGTTTCCTCCTTACATATTTTCCCCTATTTTTTCTCATTTTTTTATAATTTTATATTTTTCCTATTCTTGTTTTATTGTTTTTCATTTTTTCTTGTTTTTTCCTATTTGTCCTTATTTTTATCTATTTTTGCCCATTTTTACTGTTTTTTCTTATTTTCCCCAATTCTTCACTATTTTCCCATATGTTTCGGTATTTTTCAGATTTTTCTTTGTTTATCTCTAATGTCCCTCTTTTCATTTTCTGATTTTTCTCTATTTTTGCCATTTTTCTCTATTTTGCCCTATTTTCTCAATTTTTTCCCATTTTTTCCTAGTTTACCTTACTTTTTTTCCATTTTAAACTATTTTCCGAATTTTCTCTGTTTCTCTATTTTGCCCAGTTTCCTATTTTTCCCAATTTTTTCTATTTCTTCATATTTTTTATTATTTTGTTTTTTTTTTGTCCCCATTTATCATTATTATTTTCTATTTTTTTTTTCTAAATTTCCTTTTTTTCTCTTTTTTCTTTATTTTTTCATATACTTCCCATTTTTCCTAATTTGATCAAATTTTCCTTTTTTTCCTGATTTGCCCTATTTTTCCAATGTTTCCCAAATTTTCACGATTTTCCCAATTTTTTTCCCTATTTTTCTCTTTTCCCATATTTCTACTTATTTTTTTATAATTTTCCTAATTTTTCATTATTTTTTTATTGTTTTTCATTATTTTTCAATATTTTTTGTCCAATTTTCACTATTTTTTCTGATTTTTCCCTTTGGATTTCAAATTCCCCTATTTTTCCGTGTTTTCGTATTTCTCCACTTTTCTACGTTTTTCCCCATTTTTTTCGTTTTTTTCTATTGTTCTTTTCTTCACTGCAAAATCCTAAAAAAACTAAATATGAAATTAAAATTTTCATATTAAAGTCGTCTGCCCAAAAAATACAACCACACGATTAAATTCAGTTTTTTGCGCTCTTTTCAAATATGGCGATTAAATTAAAAAAATCAACTATACAGGGTGTTATTTGGAGGATGTAAGAATTGTGAATTTTTCGTAAAGTCGAACCTGGATTATCAATAGTTTGGACATCGTTATATCCCACGAGATATGAGGAACATGTGTATCAAATATTAAAAAAACTACAGGGTGGTTCGTAAGTTATGAGTAACAAAAGAAATGGTAAAAATTCATAAAACGCCCTGTATCTCGGATACAAAGGGCGTAAGACCCATAACCCCATATTATGGGTCTTACTAGGTGGTCTCTATCCACAGTTAACGTATTTACCTTTATTAATGAATCACCCAGTATATTAAATTAATGTGGTATCGACTTTGAGTTTTTATCTCCTTTGTATAATATCTAACTTGACATTTCAATTTTATTCTAATATAAAATAGAATTTTTTTACGTTAAATTGGGATGAAACAAACAAGACCTCTTTCGAAAATCCTACAGGGTGATAAACAATATATTATTATTAATATATTTTTATATATCCGTGTTTAAAAGGGCATCTGTTACATATTTTGTTTTAATTAGCAACCCGAGAGCGTACGCATACAACAAAAATAATAAAAATGTTGGAAGTAATTGCGTCAAAAGGTAATTGCAAAGTTAACATTTTTTGCTCTGGCATTTTCACATTTTCTGATTAAATTAAATAAAAAAAAAGCGGAGAGAATCTACGCAAGAGTGAACGAAACATTCGATGAATAGCGACGGAACGCCGCTTTTCAACTAAATTAAGGGTACCATTTCGAATTACCGCTATTGTAAGGTATTCAAATCAGAAAAATAAAATACTCACAAATGTATTGCGTTTTTACAGTTTCTATTTTAAAGAACAAACAATACAAATATATTCCAAGCTGTGCTTCTTTTTAATTTGACGTTATGGAATTACATTGTTTTATGAACTTTTTAAATATTTGAGTTAATTAGTAAGGATTGAAAATAAAAGAGGATTGTAGCGAGAGAGAGAGAAAAAAAAGGAGATGAAACCAGTGTTGGACTAGAAAATACATTTAAACATTATACCAAATAAATAAGAATATTATTTGCAATTTTGATTAATAAAATTGCTACCAGTAACAGAGTAATCATGCTCTGGGTACCTGGACACGAAGGGGTGGAGAGCAACGAGAACCAGAACCACTCTTTAGCATGGCCAAAAGTAGTGCTAAAGACAAGACACTATCTGGAAATGGGCCGATAGGAAAACTCTCCAGCCTGGAAATGGGCCGATAGGAAAACTCCAGCACTGGAAAGAATTTCCTGGGTTAGCTGACTCAAAAGGCATTCATAGTCAAACCCTTAAGTAGCACCCTATCGCAGATCCTGGAAGTGATCCACGCATCCTAATTGGACTGCTTACAGGACACTGTTGTCTGCATTACCATCTGAAGAAGCTAGATCTGAGTCAAAGAATACTAGAAGAAAAGATATAACAACAAGAATACAAAAATGGGAAAGAAAAGAAAAAAACATGTATATGTACGTACAATGGAGAACTAGGATACATAAGAAACTTAGAACGAAAGAAATCGTAGATAAAGGAAGTGGAGATAATGAAAAACATAAATACATAAAATAAATAAAAACAAATAAGAAATATTTTAAATAATTATAAAATAAATCTAATATTAAGTACTAATATTTTTTTACATTTTACCATTTTTTTTTGTACCGGACCAATCCAGTCCGGCCCTTACTTTAGCAGGCGAAAAGGAAACTATATTATTTATTATTTTGTGAGATTACTTTTTTAATTAGATTTCATTTGGTACGAGAAGAGATTTTCAGAAGAAAACAAACCTTCGAGCAAACGAGAAAAAAAAACTCATTTTTGTTTTGGGCTAAATGTTGGAACATAGTTACCAGTTTTTTTTTATAACAGTAAATAAAATTTATTTCTACGAAGTTTATATATTAATTTTTCAGTTTCTACGTGATGTATTTTGCTAACTAAAGTTCGATGTTTATTTTGTTACATTAAATAAAAATAGTTTAGAGTTGGTGATGTTCAATTTAAAATAATTATATATCTAGAAAATATAAAAGAAAATAAGTTTAAAAACTAATTAAAGCTATAAATCATTTAGTGTAATAGAAAAAATTATTCAATTTTACAATTTCAAATATTTAAAGGTAACTAATTTTCACGAAGCGAACATAACATCGGGAATACGATTATTATATTTAAAGAACGTAAGAAAAGTATAAACGACATATTTAGTATTTAAATGTCAAAAAATAATAGAAAAACTCCCAGTCATACCACATAAAATTTATTGAAACTGGTTGAATAAATGGGCAAACAATTGGCCATCATCAGGCAAAAAGCTACCCGCTAGTACAACAAATGATTTACAAAATGGTATGAATTTGGTAACTGAAAATATATAAAAAAATTAAAAAAATTAATGGATGTATCAAGTGTTTTTCAAACTTTGAAATTTTTTTTCCAAATAATAAGTTTTTTATATATGTTCAGTTTATAAATTTCTTTCCTTTTTTAAATCATTTGTTGTATGGGCGTAAGCTTTTTTCCTGATGATGGCCGATATTTGGCCGAAACATGTTGCCCATGCTCATTTGTTCAACCAGTTTCAATAAATGATATGTGGTATGACTAGGAGGTTTTCTGTTATTCTTCGAATAATTTTACGTTTTTTTTTGAGGTCATTTATTACAAAAAAAAAAAAAAATCGGTTGTGTCGCCCCAAAACTTTCCCGACGAGGATCCACGAATACTTTATCAGATATTTAATGTTAAAGTTTCAACTTTTGACATTTTTTAATTTGTGACAGGTGACAGTTGGAGAAATAATTTTGACTGTTCTGAATAGAGTTTTTCAAGGACTTTCAAACGACATATTGCATGTCTAATTACGTGACATATTGCATCTGTCATTTTTTGATAGTGATACTTCCGTTTGACAGATCTCGTACAAAAACTAATTAATTCTTCCGACAGATAGCCCAAACCCATATACCAAATTTCAACTTAATCGGATTAATACTTCTTCAGATATTTAATGCTGAAGTTTCAAATTTTGACATTTTTTTATTTTTGAAAGGTGACAGTTGGAGAAATAAGTTTAACTTTTCTGAATAGAGTTTTTCTAGGGCTTTCAAATGACATATAGCATGTCCAATTCCGTGATATATTGCATCTGTCATTTTTTGATAGTGGTACTTCCGTTTGCTACTTAGTAGAAAAGTTGTGTTTAATTGAATTAGATCATTATTCTATGACGTTGTAAAACTATATTGCCAAAATGACGAAAAAATAAAGTGCCGCTAATTTGATTAAAAAAATAACTTATATGAAATAATGGTAAATAAATGTTGATCATCCTTTACAACTAGAAAAAAATATGTCTAATAAAATATTAGAGACTATTTCGTTTAACTTTTGGTCTGTTTGTTTATAAGTTAAAGCTGTAAACAAAAAATTGTTATCCGTTTTAAAAATTAATGAATAACAAAATTCACACTAATTTCCAGTAATAAAAAAATATATTAAACTAAAACAATATCTACTTAATGATATCGCACTAGATTATACTTTTAATGACTTATGAGAAACAATAAACACAGGATATGCAGTTGTTAATTTAATAAGATGAAACTGCGGTTTGCCATAATTACATATTAAAATTTATTTTAATTTGTTATATTTTAAAAACTTGTTCCCAAGACTTTCAGTACATCATTAATATTTTAATAGCAACATGTTAATTTTGTTAAATTTTAATTATTTGAATAAACTATTGCAAACTCTTTTTCAATGTTAAGTAATACAATTTAGTAAAGGTTTTACTTAAATCGGTCAATTATGTATGTAAGATATCGCGACAACTACAGACGGACAGACAGACGCACACACAATACAATTTTATAAGGGGAGCTCGCTTCGCTCGCTTCCTAATATTATTTCATCTGTTTGTGAAATTTTGTTAACTTAGGTGTCTGAAATATCTATATATATAAAATTGTCGTGTCGCTGACTGACTAACAATCAACGCACAGCCTAAACCAGAGGTGATAGAGACGTGAAATTTTCAGGGTAGTTTCCTTTGGTAGTGTAGGGGAGCACTAAGAATTTTGAAAATTCGCACTTTAAGCAGTTCAAAATTGGGGTTAAACAAATATTGACCCTCTCGAGTAACAGCGTCAACCAAAAACATACAGGGTGATTCTTTTAGAGGGTAGTAGATCTCCGGTTAGAATTAGAAAAAAAAATAAGAAAAATAAAAAAAATATCATTATTAAGAAAAAATTAGAAAAAAGTTATTTAGGGTTTTTAAAAAAAACAACTTTATTAAAAAAAACACCATATATATTTTGATACTATCTGAAAGGTTAATTCTTCTTCTTACACAAAATGTATAATTAGTTGTAGTTTAATTAAAAAATGATTAAATTATTTGATTTTTAAGGATTATCTTTCATTGAGTAGAGTGTTCTATTAAAAAAAAAACGACAAATAAAATTAAAAAATATCATTATATTTTTTTACCATAAGAATTTACAAATAAACATATCTGGTTCACCCGGTATTTTATTATAGAAATTGGCCGATAAATTTTGATATCACGTTTCGCTTCCATTATTCGCAGCTTCTTCAGGAGTTGAGACAATTACGATAACTTTTTTTGATTTTGCAGTTTACAATTTCGTTTTTTAATTAAAATGGTCCACATATATTTTTTTTTATTCGGATACATAATTTTCGACCCGGAAAACTTCGCCATAAGTATAAAAGTAGGTCCCATAAAATTATAAAAAAAAATAAGATTATAAAAAACATTGTTTAGAAATTTGCAAACAATGATCTTTCATTTGATATAACGCCTAATATAGTAACTCCATTTGGAGGAGTAAAAATGGGGATAAAACTTTAAAAATCTGGGAAGAAAACGGGTATAAGAAAGAAATTTTTATTTATTCCAACATTAACGCGGACGAAGTCGCAGGCAAAAGCTAGTCATTTTATAAGTAAAAGTAACAAGCACCCGAATTATGTAAAGAAAAAGGAATAGATTTATTAAGATAATAAACATTACATAATTAATGAAAATTAAGGTCTTAATAAACTAAATATTTCATATAATGATACAAAATATATAAACAATAATTATTTAATAAATGAGATTTTATTGAAGCAATAACGCAATTTTGTTAGTCATCTTCGTTTAGCGTCCACGTCGAACCCAGCTAATGCCAGTAGCGAGCAGTAGCAATTCCAATACATTAATTTTCGAATCGATATTCTCATTACACGTACCATTGAAGGTACTTCATTTGCAACAAGATGCAATAATATTGTGAAAGCAGATAATACAATTTGATAAAAGCTGAATATAAATGAATCGGTACAGTGTTCACGACAAAATAAATTGTAAATCGTTGCGAGGCTACCTCATTCGCAGCACCGAAGATATCAAATTAATAATCGAAGTTTTTAGTGGCGTAGAAGGATATTGGTAAAAGGTATAAATAAAACATATAAAAAATTGTAGGTTTGGGTAATCAGATTATTTCAAATAACTTTTAGATAAAAAAACAAATGTGGCAAATTATTCAACGAATAATAAAAACTCCCAAGTCATACCACATACATTTATTAATAAGATTATACCAGGTTAAACTGGAGGCGACATGTTTCGGCCACAACGATGACCATCATCAGGCCTACAATACAAATATAAAATTGGATTACAATTGACAAATTGATAAAAAATTTACTTACAGAAAAAATGAAGAACTTTTAATGATATTGGTATGATAATTGAACAAGTCACAACATAAAATTATTATAAAAAATCAAACAAATTAAAAATTTGTTGAAAACTTTAACCAATACAGAAAACTCCAAAAAGGAGGATCAAATTATCAAAAATACATCAAAGCTAAGAACAGCAGAATTAAATTAAATTATATTAAATTTTTAGGCGTAGTACCATGCAGCAGTTAAAATTGAATGACAATTGACAGAAGACAAATTGGATTTTGACGTAAAAGACAGTAACCAAAAGGGGAAAGGTTAGATTATGTTAATTTTAAGTTTGGACACTAAAAGAACTGTCAAATTGATCTAGTTAGTCATTGATTAACAAAAATAAAGATGTAACACATGGAACCAAAGATAAAGTTTATTAAACTAGGAGCTAGTAGACTAAATCCTTGGCGTTAGTGAATATTTTACCTATATACAATAACAATTATAAAATAAACGTTTTGTATGAACAAAATACAATATAGATTAAGAAAATAAGCATCTAAAGACCGCCCGGAAGTTGGCACCCCAATTGCCTGAACCGTTTGATTTTATCGGAGTTCTGGACTCGTCTCGAAGAGTTATAGAGTTCTCTAGGGGGTGCAGATAGAGTTCTGCAATTTTTTGTGGAATTTTTAAAAAACAAATTTTGGGGTGCTAACTTCATGCCGCACCCCTTTTGTGAGAAAAAAGTGTTCTGGGTGAATAGATATCTCAGAAATAAAGAGTTCTAGAGTTCTCGGTAGGTTTTGCAAAGAGTTCTGGGAATTTTCGGAAATTATAAAAAATTCAATTCTTTATTTATTGGGTAGTTTTGGTTACTTAGGGCTGGTTTTAAATACAGCACCCCTGAGTTCTGACTCGAAAAAATACTGAACAATATGAAAATTGGAAAACTACCCAATAAATAAAGAATTGAATATTCTGGCAAAAAATTTGCGACAAAAAACGGAACTTTGTAGCACCCCTTGAAAATATCCATTTTCATAATTTTCAGTATTTTTTCGAGTCAGAACTCAGGGGTGCTATATTTAAAACCAGCCCTAAGTGACCAAAACTAACCAATAAATAAAAAAGTGTGCGGCATGAAGTTAGCACCTCAAAATTTGTTTTTTAAAAATTCCGCAAAAAAATTGCAGAACTCTATCTGCACCCCCTCGAGAACTCTAGAACTCTTCGAGACTAGTCCAGAACTCCGAAAAAATCAAAGGGTTCCGGCAATTAGGGTGCCAACTTCCGGGCGGTCATCTAAAGATAAAACTAAATGTATGCTAGGCAGTACGAAGCAAAAAATTTAAACTACAGTATAAGGTACAAGGACATTGTTTTTTAAGGAAAAAAAAAGCAAGACTATAATTATCCTGAGATGATTTACAGAACAGTGGTTAATCGAAAAAATATTTGCAAGGTATAATATAAGAAAAATATACAACAACAAAAAAGCCACTACGACACTGGTCGCCGGTCGGCTACCTCTTTCGCGAGAACCGACACACACCAATATGAAATTAATAATCCCATTTTCCATTAAGCTCCAAATAAATAATAAATAAACTATTAAAGTTTAAGACCCGGTATATTAAAGATTAAATCAGTCATAAATGTATGAAATGTAATAAGCACGATTACAGATTCGATCTGTGGAATTTGTTTATCGGTAGCACTGAAATAAAATCAATTTTATGATACGGCGGTCGCTGTATTTCCACGAACACCTGTGCTTATATTTTTAATTACCGATTTGAAAAGTTACGAGGCTCGACGAAAGAAAGAGAGCATGCGTGAAGCGTTAAATAGAAAATTGCAGTGGCGTACCAAGGTCATATGTCATAAATTATTTAAAGAAGTAATCAATATTATCGGATATTTTACAACTTAACAAGCTGACACGTAAAATCTGTGCTTTCCAGCATCACAATAAACGGTAAATGATGAATATAAAATTTTTGGAAATCGACACCATATTTTGCCGATTTGGCTGTGGCCTTGTTTCAATTTTGAATATCAGAATTCAAATTACCAGATTTTCGGGTATTTTCTTGCTTTGTGGGTATTCCTGTGAGTATTTCAATTTGCGGGTAAAATTCAGGTTTTTCCTTCCATCTTTATCTCATGTCAATTATTTACTGTTTTGATGTTTTGTGTGAGTGAGGCCACTTCTACTAAACATAAATATTATCGCTACAGCTATCTTATTTCTTAAAAAATACATAAAAAGAGTTTGCATTGAATACACTTGGCAACACCACCACATAATTCACGTCATATGTCAAAATCCCATATAAAATAGCCCTGGTAGCTGAAGTATCAAAAAAGAAAAAGAGAAAGAAGATTATTTATTCTTAATTTAAACTTTTGTTTGTGTTGCATTTGCATGTTGCAATTTGATTAACTGACAAACACTTCAAATTGTAAGTGGGTAAAATGCGGGTATTTTGGACTTCCACGCGTGCAAAATCGGGTATTTTGGGGAAAAAATGTATGTATTTTGGTGATTTGTCACTGGCAACACTAGTTCCTCGTTATGCTCATTGCAAACACTATCCCGTGCATCTGTCTTCCTATGGTGGGTTGTGACTGAGTCGTATACTCCAGGGGATCGAAGAGCCACCTGGGAACGTCGTCCAACTGTGTCAATGTGGTTGGTTCTTCGTCGACCGATGGGCCGGCCAAGGGCTGGTAATCGAAATCACCAGCCAACTCGAGAATTTTTTGGGACAATAAAACTAACACAATTTTCATTAACAAAGCAAACCAACGCCTACATCTCCCTTTCAAAAAACTCAACTCACTCCCGGAAGGCCGCGCTTAGTCTTCTCTCCCGAACGGTGGCCTCAATTGCTCTTCAGCCACCTTTCGACATCGAAGAGGCCTTCTGTGACAGCACGACACATCCAACGGATTCCAAAAATTATTTAGTGCCGCAAAGTACCCAAAAACGATTTTGGTTTCTATGGCAACAGTTTTTTATTTTTTTGCCAAACGTCTTTGTCCAGTCTTCTGTCCCGAAGGGTGGACTCAATGGACTCCAATAATTTCTTTTATATTTTTATTTTATAATTTTGGCCTACCATTACACATTGCACCGGGTCCAGCCCTTCTGAGACCGATCCTGCGGCTGTAATTAATTCTTAAAATTTGAATATGGGGGCTTGTGACGTGGCCCAATTGAAACAGATTATATTTGGCTATGTTGTCATATCGATAAAACTGACAACACTTATCCAGTAGGAATGAATTTATTGGTTTTATATTAATGAATGAATAGCTTAAAGAACCTAGTTGCTTATGTTGATTTTCATTGTTCTTATAATATTCATTAATTAATAAATATCAATAAAAAGTTATTAATATATTTTGAAAGTGGCGCTGCTTCTTGACCAATAATTAACGTTTTACTTTCTACAGCATTGCCAAGATTCTAGTGTTGTCAGTTTTATCGATATGACAACATGGCCAAATATAATCTGTTTCATTTGTTATGATTAAAAGAACTTGAATTGGGAATTTGGAACCTTTGGTTTTCAACAATGTTGAAGAATATCGTCACCACTAATCAAAAGTACAACTACACTTTTTAAAACACTCTACGTACGTTTCGCTAACTACGTTACATATTTCTGTGAGTAGCGGTGTTGACCTATGAAATCAATGTAAGCCCGAAAAAAAATAACACTGCAAATATTAACATATGACTGGATAAGAATATTAAAATATAGGTTTTAAGTATATATTAATAATTGATAATTAAAACAGAGATTCACCTGTTGGCTCTGAAAGTGCCATTAACATAATTTAGAAAAAAAATTACGACGCCAGTCAAGTGGTCTGATCCAAAGTCCTTACCTCGTCATCATAATTCCTTACTTTTATTAATGATAATTATCTCTGTTTTAATACTTAAAACTAATTTAATTTAAATATATGTAGTAGGTAACTAAAAAAAAAACCCCACAAAATAAAATCTGACATAAACGAAACAAACACAAATTAATCATATTTTCCTTACACATTCCCATTTAACATAACCTCAAATACAATTCCCGTCGGCAAAAAAGATCAAGCGCCTCATAAAACCGACGACATTAAACAGATTTCCATTCCCGCCATAAAGTGACATTCAAAGTAATTTAAGTCAATACCGCGTTCCACCGAAATTGACAGTGTTTGAGGTCGTCTCGCAGTTAATCTCTTATGAAACGTCAGCTTTAGTTTTTGTCGGAGAGTGAACGTGAAAGTGCTCCGTAGACTTTCACGGCACAACGCTACTTTCTGGCCTACACTCCGAACGTTGCTCTGGAAAGGTTTCTTAATCTGGAAGGTCATTTAAGAGGGTAACGGGTTTTTTGCTAAAAATGAAACTAAGGATATTTTAGAAAAAAAATGTTCACATTATTAGCAAAGTTTTGTTTGTAATAATCTTAATTTTGGATGGTTTTTTCCTTAAGGAAAAAAAACCACTAATGATACGGATCTAACCGTCTGTCCGCATCTTTTTCTCAGGAAATATAACAGATTGCGACAAACGGGTAACTGCTATAAATTTGGCAAATCTTGAATGTGTGCACAGGCGAATTTCAGGTTTCTACGACTTCCGGTTTCAAAACCGGTTTTACAAACTTGTAGAGGAGATATACATACATTAGCCATTTCGACGTTAAATTGAACGCTGAATCCATAGATGTGTTCAGATTTGCGTTATCTATTATACTTTTTGAAATAATCGTAAATATCATGATAACAACTAATACTCGGGTTACCAAAAAAAAAGCAAATTGATGTGTTTTAAAGTGACACAATGATGACTGAATTTGGAGTTAAGCTCATTTCCAAGATGTATCCTACTACTAGTAATGGAACAAAGTTTAACGGGATCTTCAGCTCTTTGGCTACATCATCTACAGGAATGTATATAACCTTGTTAAGCCCAAACAACAAAAAGCAACTATTCCTGCAACGGAATCTTCTCCCTGGTATCTTGATGTGTTTCCTGGAAAGAAACGTTCAGCAAAACGAACAAAATCATGATCAAGGTACTACCTCAAAGAAGCCAGCTAAAAAGCCTAAAATCATGCGAACTACAACAGTTTTAGTAGCTGGAATTAATCCTCTTCCAGATGCAATTATGCATTATTACGTGATGGTGACTGTTTCTACCATGCACTAATTTTTTGCGATCCGCATTCTACATTCATGCTAAGAAAAAATTGCTAATTTCATAACTTAAATTTTATGAAGTTTTAGCTTCCTTCAGAATGATATGAACAAACTGAGAGATGAAATTGCAACACCAAGACAGGTGGGACATTTTTCCAGTATTTCGCAACATGTTTCAAAAATAATATAACAGATCTTCTTATATCCCCGAAAAGGGCTGACATTACTTCAAGTCGACCATTCTAATGTTGCTGTCATCGCAACAGAAATATATTTATTATTTTTTTGACCGAATAAGACGTACCAATTGACCGAAACATAGGCCTACACTTAAGATTGTTCATTCAATGCTCCTCTCAGGCACACAAAACAAATAACACATGTTTTTATGTTTTGTATGACCTTAAGTGCCGAAATCGGTTCGGGATTCAGAATAACGCCAACAAAGTCACCTTTCTCTCTCATTTCCTGTTTTCTTCGTCTATCTGCCTCATCTTATTATACTTAATTTTTGCCCAGAGCGTGAGAATTGATTAATTAATTAATACTAGAATAGTAGATTATTTATTATGCGACTATTAAAAATTTATTGGGTTGTTTTTTCCCTAATTTCGCTAAAAAAAGGGAAAATTATTTGAATTCATTGTCTAAATCTCATCGCGGCCCCAGCACTATTTAAAATCATCGTCTTGAGGCATTGATCTGATATTAGTCGCCTATAAAAAGGGCGATTTAAAAAAATACTAGACCGCACTAGAAATACAATGAATTTAAACATTTTTGACTGGATTACATGAAAATACGTAAATAAAATTTGATACTTTCAGAAACTTATATAATAAGATAGACAAAAAAGATATTTTACCAATAGTTGCTTGTTTTCAGTTAAAATCAAAATTTAATTTAATTAAAAACACGATTTTAAATCTCATTAAATATTTTATTATAAAACAAAAATTTTAATAAACATTTAGTAAAATTTACGTAATTTTGCGTTACCTTAAAAATAAAATAAATATAGAGAATTGAGACGTAGAGCGTTAGATCGAGGAAGCACGGTTAGGCGTCGCGGCGCTGAACGAAGCTAAGTGGATAAATAAATATTTCAACGTTGGTTTGCTTCATTTTCAAGCAAATGGAAATGCTTGTTTTCACACCTGCAGATATATTGTCCGCTGCCTCTTCTAAATTGAAAAGCTGTTCCCGCATACAATAGATAAAAATAAAATAAAAAAAAATGCATATACACAATCGAGGTAAAAATGGTCCCGCTTTATCTCTGTTCGTTGGCTTGGTATATACTTTTTTTTTTTGGTTTTTGTTTTTCTACATGAAAACTCTCGATTCGCTGGAGTTTAGCGTGATTATGACGGAAATTTTATACTGACTTATTCATTTGGCCTGAAACGCTACTTTTATTTGAATAGATTATAAAAAGTTTATAAATGACTATTAAATCGTTATAGTAGTAGCAAACAATATTAGACTAGGGGAATTAATTTAATATCAAATAAACGCACATACTTATTAAATAAATATTAAAGTATTTATTATACAGTATGTTGGAGCCAAATGGAAACTATTTTATAAAAAGTTCTGCATGTTTTGAAATCTAAAATACAATCATCATATATCATTTTTTTCAGTATTATACGAGGTTTGTCAAAAAATATGAATTTTACTCAAGAGTAAACATAATCAGAAGTGGAAAAAGCTCTACATGAAACTGTTGCTGATCTAGGCGACAAAAAACATCAAACTAGTGATGTAGTAGTTGTAAATGAGAAACAATTGAAAACAAGGCTAGAAGAAAAAATGGGAAATGTAATTAAAGATAAAGAACAACTAATAAAGGATACAAAAAAAGACCTACATAAAGCACTTGATGGTTTAGGCGACAAAAAACATCAAGTTCATGGTGAAGTTATAGAAGAAAAAGGTAAATTGGAAACAAGAAGAGGAGAAAAAGCGAAACTGAAGAAAAAAAATGGGAAACTGTAAAACATGTCATTGAAAATGAAGAAAACTATTAAGAGATACAAAAAAGATCTGCATGAAGAAGTTGATGATTGAAGCAATACAAAAGATCAAATTTATGAAGTTACAGAAGAAAAACACGAATTAGAAACAAAAGTACAAAATTTGATGATATTAACAAAACTGGTGAAAAATTATCAGAAAATATAAAATATATAATTGAAGTTGTAGACATCGCCAAGAGGCACATTTAAAAAATCTTTCTTAATGTACAGAGTGTTCCAAAAATCAGTAGCTAACCAAACTTTAATTTCTTAAATGTAACACTGTATTTTATCAGATTTTTCAATTCCGCTCTACGAGATACTGGATGTTTCAAGCGATATGATCAGTTTAATGCATAAACACCCTGTATTTTGTGAAGACAGACAAATGTTTTCTATGATTTTATTGTGTCATTTACCGTTAGTGTTCCCTATATCATTAGGCAATCTTCACAAGAGGCATCAAATTACGTTTCTGTAACAAAAATTGTTCACTGAATTTACACAATTTCGTTGCAGTTGACAGTTGATAGGTGTGCCAACATCCAAAAACAAGTTTTCCCCAAAATGCAGACTATAGAGAATATAAAATGTCATTGTGTGATAAAAGCCAGTCAAATTGAATTTCTGTGACTAAAAAGTTATTTCACCACAAATGTAGCAACAATTGTTCAGTGAATTTACACATTTCCATGGCAGTTGACAGTTGACAGGTGTGCCAACATCCAAAAACTAATTTTCCCCCAAATGAAAATGCAGACTATAGATAATATAAAATTGCTTTTCTGTGATATCACAAATGTACAGATAGAAATATTTTTAAATGTAATTCTTGGCGATTCCTACAACTTTTATAAATGGTTTTTTTGTCCTAGCGATAAGGATAAAATGTGTTATGACATTTTGTATCTATTTTAAGTAAGTTTTTAAATTAAAAGATTTTCAAAACAGGAAGTGGAATGTATTCCTCAGTTTCTATATTCAATTATCAATTACCTATCAAATTCGACAATTTAATTATGGTCCTTTTGAGAAATGCATATCTAATTACCGATTTATAAAAATATCACATATATATTTATAATTACTTTATTTTTAAACAAGGTTTGAAGTCCAAATTATCAACTTTTTCATCTCAGTATTTACTAATTGCCAGAGATGGATACTTTGTTACATATTACTTTAAAATTTAATTACACAACGGATCGAATATGCTTTTAAATTTCGCAATCCTTTTGATCGATGCAAATACTCTTCGAATGTTGAAAAACCTTACGATACCATTAACATCGAGAGAGAAATACATAATTATTCGGTTCCAGAACGAAAAACATAACATCGTTTTCCAGTTGTGAGGGGGAATTAAAACATATAATGTACGGGTGCTCTGGGAACACCGTATTATTAAAAAGAGCAAAACATGCAGTCGCCAAAATTGTAGGCATTTTTATGCAAAAACATACATTTTCAACGCCAATTACCATCTTTTTCTTTCTCTCTGCCTACTCCTATTTGGATGGGTCTATATATAGAGGAAGCAGGTCCGTTTTTTACTTTTTGGTTTTTTTTTCATTCTGAATTGTATCGAATTAAATTATAGTTTCCGATTCATGTTCTGTTGACTACTTTGTATGAACAATATTTTTTTCGCTGTTACATTGTGAAATTTTAGTAGATGTACTTGATGATAACCAAAGTGTTTTTGTAATTCCTGTAAGTCTGAAAAATCTTGATTTGAATAATAAATAAAATAGAATTAAAGCTGTTATGACTGGTTTTAAGGTTAGTAAGTGATAGTAGTAATATATAGAACACCTATCTAGCTATAATTATTAATGAAAAATTGAACTATTTTATTGTTTTTGGACTTTAGAATACGATATTATATTCATACATGAAAAATAGATATTGATAAATGATGATGAATTAAACAAAACAAAATGTGCAGTCTAAGTAATAGATTAGGTATTTATAGGTTTTGAAGGTAACCAAAGGTTACTCGGTAGGTGTGTACTTGTAAGTATTTGTTACAAAATTTCTAAAACTTTACTTCTCCCTCTTAATGTAGTTGTCCTGAAGATGGCTGGTTAACCAGCTGAAAGCGCTTAACAATAATATTTTCCGAATTTATTCCATTACACACTTAAAGAGTACAAATATGCGTTTCTTTTCTTCATTTATAGGTTTGTTTGCGTTAAAACAAATTACGACTTCGAACTGTTATGCGCATGCGCATTTCCAATAAAGGGTTTGTTTTTGGACAAAATTATTTCAAACTATTCGAGTCTAGTGTTTGTGTTTAAAGTTGTTACTGTAACGAATAGTTTTAAACAGTTTTAATTAGTTTCTTCCCTACTAAAGAACAAGCCAGGATTATTTTATTTGCGCATGCGTGTTTGGTCGTTGTGTGTTTCTCTAGATTCTTGTATATTGTTTTTTCAGATAATTTTCTTTTGTGGCGCTATTATAGTGGTAGATTTTTAACTGTATAAAAATGGAGTCTGGACTTCTAAAAGTTCTTCGTCTTTTGTAGAGTAAGAAATATTCGTGAATGTAATTGTACCGGAAGTTCAGATAGAAAATCTTAAAAATGAATTTTTTCTGTTAACTCTGTTTACAGATGCTGAATTTATTACCCATTTTGGGTCAGTTTGTATTAAAAAAAAATAATCTTTGAATAACATCTTACATTTATTTTGCTAGAGTTTGCTTTTAAGAAGGTACTAACAAATAATTCTTTTTGGGGTACCCCGAAATGTGATTTGTTTCTTGGAAACACAAAAATTCGGATAACTCTCTAACAAAATATTTATTATAGTCTTGCTTCATTTTGTGAATTATCCATTTTTATTATTTTGTTAAATTATGAAGAAGATGTATAATAAAGAAGAAAAATTATAAAAATTCTGTTTGCGTTTTAAACGCTGTTATAGTTCATCTTGAACAGTCCTAGATTTTATTTATTGCGCATCTAGTTCTGCACATATTCTAAACAGTTTCGGATTTTTTAACACAAACAAACCTTTGATGTTTCCACTTCAACCTCCGATCTGCAGAAATGTTAACCAAAAACTAATACCAAATTTCAACTTTCTTTGGTTAAACGGTGGAAACGTGGAATATTACGCACAGACAGACCTTACTCTGGAAGTGGTCTCAATCTTCTCGAGGTACCTCAAAATGGGTATTTCCATCGATATCTCGATTTTTTTCTCGCTCACTACACTTTCCCTTCCATGGGTCCGGGAAAGTATAATACAAATTTTTAATATTGTGATACAATATTCAAATGTGAAATAAATTTTCAACAAATCGTTTTGGAAAGAAAATTATATTCTAATAAAAATTCGAGAAAAACAAAATTTAGAATTTTGAAAAAAATTTTTGAATTGCATGAATTTTGAGAAAAAATAATTTAAAAATTTTAAATAAACGAATTCAATTACAAAAAAATTGAAAATTATCTAAATTTTTTAAATTTCTGATAAAAACTTTAATTTTTAAACAAATAATTTGAATAGTTCAGGTTTTTTGGTTTCATAGAAAAATATAAAAAATTTAAACTTATAAATAAAAATAATAAAAAATGTATTTTTAGTTTTTAAATAATTAAAAACTGTTGAAAATTGTTAATATAATAGTTTACACTAAAGTTGGCATCTTTTTTTTTCGGTACAGACATTTAAAGATTTACCTAATACATATTGATTTTATTTTATTATTTATTATTTTTTTGTGTACTCAAGACATAAAGTATGCAATGATTTATTTATCTATTGTGAAGTGTCTATTGAATATTATGCTTTTGAATTCCGCTAAATATCTAAAATTGGGTATTTTCCATAAAATCTTCAGTAACGGTCCTGGCTAGAGCAGAAGCACTCCTGCCTCTCCAATTTAAATAATTGAATACATGAATTCGTGATAAGCCACCATGCATAGTGCATGAAGCAAATTTGATAATAAATAAAACTAAATAACGCCGATATATACGGACGGATGCCATAAATATTTATGATATTTAAAATAATAAACAACTCCTGAGATGGACTAAATAAGGAATATAAGTATATTTGGAATTGTTTACAGTTTGTTTTCGTATTTATGACCCCGCTTTTCTCTAGTTTATAAATATGACTTACCAATTTGGTTTTAATATACAGTTATTAGAAAATATTTGAAACGTGATTTAAGCTCAATTCTTTTTATTATGGGTTCGGTCCACGAATAGAATTTGAAATATATCGAAAAGAATACCAAGTAAAAAAAAATTTGGACGCTAGTCTAATTGATTTTTTGATGTATTTAGAAATAATTGACAAAAAACTATGATATATTTCGAAATCCGTCCTTTCTTTATTTTTGTGGGTTTAAGGAAATTAAACGTTATATTAATTTTATTGTAGTAGAAAATTTAGCTAATAATTGTTCAGAGACTTTTTATTTGTCGGAAAAATTTAACTTGGCAAAAGACTCGTTCCAAGGAAAAACTTGTTTTAAAAAGGACTCATTCAAAGCAAAAAACGTTCAGTCCAAAAAAGCGACACAGACAAAATAAAAGTCAATTGTTCCGACTGAAGAGGCAAAGCGAGAGAATTATTAACATGGGAAAGACATTTTATAGTCATACCAAGAGAAGAGGACACAACGCGAGGAAATTAAGAAGGGATAACAAGCGAGTCTGAAATTAAGATAAACTGAACAGAGGAATAATGAAAATACAGGGTGACACAGAAAAAACAACTTAACATATTATATACCAAGTACTAGTGAAGAAAGGCGTTAATTTCGACGTCCCGAAAATAATGCGTTGTAACGTACGTCACTAAACGTATTAAAACAAATGAAGACATGCATATGGGTATGTTACAGTAAAAATTCTGTGCGTTAAGTAAACGACCGCATTTGTGTACGTTATGAATCTCTACAACGGGCGATAAAATGTGGGTTGGACGCAGGAGATTTACATTGGTACTGATTGACAAGCAGTGTTGCCAATCGGTGAGTCAGAAAATTTAATAGCTCTCTACCTACTGTCCCGACAAAGAAGTCCAAAAAACAAATTGTTAAAAACTCGATGTAACCGGATTTCTTAAAAGAACCAGGCCACTAAAAATTGTGTCTTCATTTCCGTAACATTAGATGAAGAACTGTCATCTGTCTTTTCAATTGTCAAAGTCATTTAACTGTCATTGTCATTACACATGTGGTACTAACCTAAGTTTCTTCATGAATAATTAAATATTTTTTAAACAATTTTAAACTATTTAGTGTAGAAATAACCAATTTTACCAAGTTTACCTATTTTATATCAATATTTTTGACGATACGTTTTCACTAAGTTTGTAAGTATTTTTTGCATATTTAAAATATCAAATTATAATTGAAAAAATATTTGTAGCTCCCTGATAAAGAATATAACAATATTCGAAAGAATTTTTCTATTCAACCAAATGGATTTTTTAAAATATACAAAGGAATAATAATGTTTTTTTTATTTATTTATATAATAATCAACAAACCATAATTACAAAAACATACTCTAATTTATCTTATTTGTCATAAAAAAAATTCAATTATCAAGATTATTGTTTGTTTTATTTAATAATAAATTTTTTATTCTGTCATTTTCAGCATATTGAAACAGTGATAGAATTTTTCAGTACCTACCTCAATAAAATTGTATAGAATTGAATAGCTGAAAATAGTGAATAACTTGTTCAACCGTGAAGTAGGTACAATATAGTTGTACGATGAGCGTATACGTTCAAGTGTCGTTTATTTTAATCTAAAAAAACCTGACACACTACTAGAATGTTTGGTTTATTAAAAATGAATAAACCTTTTATAATAAAATCGCCTGAATATAACATCAATAACTTGAATAACATCTATTTATTATTAATATCAATTTCTAGGAAACTTTATTCAATACTGTAATAATTTATAGTAAAGTAATTGGAAAATAGGGTTCACATGCAACGAGATGTCGTTTTCTTTTACTTTTGATATGTATACTTTTAAGATATTAATATTTAAGGAATTTAGAATCAACGATCGATACAATGTATATATAGAATTAAATTGATTTTATAATTATTTTAGTTATTTTATTTTAATTGTTTTTTGTTATTTTATGAATCTTATAAAAATAGAAATGGTATTTAGTACTTTTTTATTTTTATATTGATTTTTTGACTAATATCTACAACTAATATAATAGTGATGGAAAACATCAAAACAAGTTTATAAAATCCCTATAAAAAGAGTCAATTATATTTTGTTTACGATATATCAAATGTGTTATGGTTTTTATTCAGTTTTTTAAACAATTGTATATTTTTTATTATTCTACCAATTTTATTTAATCAATCAATGTCCACTACAGAAATGAGTTACAAAAAAAAATTGTTTTTATATCTTTGATCAAAAAGTACACTCTGTATATAGATTTTTTTAAAAAAAGTTTCAGAAATTTCGTAATATATTATTATTATTTTTAAATCTTAAAAGTTGTACATTCTCAAATACACGGTGAGTTGTGAATTTTGACTGAAATTTTAAAAAACGTGACACTACTACCATCTAATTAACTGCTTTATTTACGCTGGAAAAAAATCAGGTCTGGTCTTAAAGAATTAGTTCGTTTTTTTTTCATATAAAAAATTTTACCGTCTATATAGTTTTTGAAAACTGTAATAAGTATTTTACAAAGTATAAAATAGAAACAAAAATGGCGTATTTGTTGTTTTTCCCAAATGATTGATTACTCGATTTCTAATAAAAACATCAAATTTAACAATGAATTAAGTCTAGCAAAAGTAATCATAGATTTAAAAAAAATATAGCTTTTCTTGCAAAAATTTAATTTTTGTAGAAATATTTAATTTTTAATAACTAGTACCACAGCTCCTAGTGCTATATTTTTAATAATACAACCGTTTTAGTTAATTTCCAGAATCGGCTTTCAAAAGGTTTTACATAATGCTAAAACATCGCCCTGTATAATATTTCATTAGGGATTTATGTCGTTTTAGTTTTTTTTTGTGCCTTAAGTTTTTTTATGTAATTGTCTATTCTTGTATATTATTAAATTTTCTTTAAAAATGTAAATAAATTCATTCATTTCTAATGTTCTATTTTCTTTTCTTTATCTTTTAAAAAGATCAAACTGTATTTTTTTCTTTCGAAACAAAATTCTGAGAATTTGATAAAATGACAATACCGATAAATCACTAAAGAAATATTATACAGGGCGATGTTTTAGTATTATTCAAAACAGCTTGTACTTTTTCAAAAGTGATTCTGGAAATTAACTAAAACGGTCTGTAGGTATAAACGTTCAATTATTTTTATATTCTAATTTTTGAACGGTTGTACCTATAGGTCTGATGATGGTGTGTAACCGAAACTAGTTGCCTTTCTATGTTAGTTAAATTCTTGTGGTATCTCACTTTGTGCTTATTTTTTTTTTAAATATTAAAGGTCTTTTAATATAAGGTTAAGGTGCCACTCAATACATCTCAGAACAAAAAAATCTTTTAAAACGTCGTAAATCAGTCGTGAATTTTTTTTATTGCGCTTTATTTAAAAAAATATATACGTCTCAAAAAATGCTTTACTAATTGACGACACATTTTTAAAGAATTTTTTTTCCACGCCAGTGGCTTCTCTTCTTAAATGTAATATTTTATAAAATACACCCAGAACCCAATAAATTTTTAGAATATGAAATTATATATCAGGAGACTTTAATTAACTCAAAACTGTCCCGACGAGTATCCAAAGACGAATACTTTTTCTGATATTTAATGTTAAATTTTTAAAACTCGGACATGTTTTATTTTTGGCAAGTGACAGTTCAGAAAATAATCTTGAAAGAGATTTTTTCAAGGGCTTTCAAAAATGACCTATTGCAAGTCAAATTCCGTGACATATTACTTCTGTCATTTTTTGACAGTGACGCTTCTGTTTGACAGATGATGTACAAAAACTAACTGATTCTTTTGGTAATTCATCGAAACTCATTTTACCGAAATCTATGAAGTACTTTTTCAGATATTTAATGTTAAAGTTTCAATCTTTGACATTTTTTATTTTTGACCGGTGACAGCTGGAGAAATAATATTGAATCTTCTAAATAGAGTTTTTCAAGAACACGTCGTTTTCGAGAAAAACCTGTATGATACACCTTCATAAAATAGGGATTATATATAATTCGACTTTTGAGCCGAGCAAGGCACATGCTAGTTCTAGTAAAATGATCATTTTTGACATAATTAATGAACTTCCATATCGTTGTGATAGATATATAATGTTCTGAAGTTAATTATGGAATAAACTGGGCGAGGTTTAAATATGTATAAAAATGATAACAATAAGTGAATTATAAAAATATATGCAAATACAATTAAAACATGCACAAATTGAAGATGATTAACCCGGCATTTATCATTAATGGTTTAATTATTATCTCCAAAAAGAATAATATTGACAAAAAGAAATGCACTGCACAAAGTCTTATCTGATTTTAATCCTACTTGAGATTCATGGGAATCGAACCCACGACCCGAACTATGACTAAGTATATAGGCCGATGCCCTAACCAACATGGCCGCCGTTTCCGGTTGACATAAAGAAATGTTTTTTTCTTAATTTGATGAGTGCTCTAATGGCAAAAAGAACGGTTCGGCAGTTAATCGTTTTGATTTTATTGTTTATACTAAAGAAACTGTCCAAAAAAATCAAAAATCAATCTTGTTAAAATTTATTCTTGTTTGTATTTTGTTAAAAAAAATGGTGTTCTGGTAACCATAACAAAAATATATTGTACCAAGTGTTTTTTTACTAGTACAAGGTACGAAACTCCAAAAACATTTAAAAGTACTAGATCAGGAGATATCAGAGGCTTGTTGATTCATCTAATAATGTTATTTTCATTAATGTAATGTCTAAGTGGGATTAAAAAAAATTTCAGCACTGTTATACTGGAGCCATTTAGGCTATGCAGTGACATAATTTTCACTTTTCTTTTGTAAGTTTTAAAAAGTAAAATGATAAAAACCTGTAGGATGCTTTAAGAGAAAACTGATAAGAAAACGCTAAGGTTCAAATTTGCGAAATTTGTCACTCTTGTAATATTATCAGTGAATTTGGCAACACTAATTAGCTTTGGATTAAGAATTGATCAGGTATTGCCAAATTTAGTCCAGTGTTGCCAAATGTCCCTGATGATCTGCCTAACTTTGAATTGATGTTTTCTCATGGGATTTTTACATAAAGAATTCGTTAGGGCTCTCATACCTTAGCTAAAATATTTAAGGAAAGACGAAGTTACAAACGTTTAAATATCTAGATGAAATACATAAATACACTGAAAGTGTTTTCCTTTATTACACTCGGAAAATATGTATACTTTAAAATAAAATTTATTAACAATAAATACATAACATTTTTAATAATTTAAAATTTTTAATATTAAGATAAGAGTCTTTTTTATCCTTTGATATAATTTTATAGATGTAAAATAAATAATAGAAAATAACGAAGGTGATGATACAATATATTGCTTTTATCCTATCAACACATTGAGATGTGTTATTTATTATTTGAAACAAGTGACCATTTTAATTTATTATTCTAATTCAAGATTTTTGATTAACACTCTGGTTATACGAATCAACAATTCTAATGCACCTGCTTCACTAGTTAGTATTTACTTAGTATTGCTTATCTTCCAATCTATATATACACACAATACTACTCATTTTTATATCAGGCTCAAACTGGTTGTATCCCGCCACCTGATCTTATCCAAAAGAAAACTAGTAATTAAATTTAATTATAATTAGTAATAAGATGCCAGAATTCTAGTTTGTACAAGTAAGAACACAAGATGTGTAATTAAATAATACTTAGGTATCTAATTTATTATGTTCTGTGTAATTTGTGTACCAATTAAATAGATAATATGGTAGGATTTAATAATCAGATGTTTTATAGAGAGCGAGAATTATAAAAATATATTTTTTTTTAATAAAAAGTACAAGGTGGTTACAATAAAATGAAAAAGCTAATTTATACTGCTAAATTATACAGGGTGTTTCTACTACATGTAAAAAAGTAAAAGTCAAATTTAGATTTAAAAAAAAATTCTATAAAAGTCGGTTGTGTTGAGAACCACATACAGTTGCTTATATACTGTGCCTATAAGTTAAAATTAAAAGTCCATTTCCTATAAACCGGTTTTTGGTTATAATGAAAATATAGATTTTAATGCCCGTCGTGTATAATTTATTGTGAAACAAAACATTGAGCTATAATTCAACTTACAACCAAAATTTTATACCATTTTAATACAAATTTAGTGGAAATTCGTGAGGCTACAGAGAATTTAGTAATCTGTTTTATATTTCAAATATCTTAGGTTAGTGGTATGTACTCAATAAGTTAGTGTATTTGCTTGAAATTAAAAAAATTCTAAATCAAAGTTCGGAAACACGAGGTATAATAATTTGGGAATTTAGGAAGGATTCCCACTAGGCGGAAAATCTGCAGGCGGATATTGGAATACAGAAAATGCGCCTGCAGATTTTCCACCTAGTGGGAATCCGTCTTAAGACTTAAAGCGTAAAGCAATAAAAAAAATGAGGGGGTAATCCGACTTTCCGAACACTCCTAGTTAAGTAATTGTTTAATCGAGTATTTTAGTTTTTCTGCATCAAAATACATTAATAAAATTAGTTTACAAAAATAAAAAAAAAAATCTTAATTTTCTGTTAAAATTTTTTTTAACTTTTTATAATTTTGTATAATTTCTACAAGTATTATTTTAAAATTATGAAATATTTCACACATAATGTACTATTTACTTTTTTCATTTGCTTTACCGTTTTCGATAAAACAAAAGGACAAAAAAATTTAATATCTTTAATATTTTTAATGTTATTCAATTTTTTTAAAAAGTATTAAATTTCAAAAAACAAAATTATGAATTCCACAATTTTTTTAATAAAATTTTGAAAAACATCGCAATTATAGAGTTTTTAACTACAAATTTAATGGTATTTTTTTTTAAATTTTAATGTTAATATTAACCTTAAAAAGAAATAAAACTTTTTTTGAATAATTTTAAAATCAATAAATAATTAATATCTCATTCAATTTTATTCAAAATGGGAAACAGACCTTTTTTTTAGATTTTCTGGATCAAAATGCATTAATAAAGTCAGTTTAAAAAACTAAGAAAAAATCAAATTTTTTGTCAAAAATTCATGGATCCATGGAATTGTTTTAACTTTTTTGATTTTTTGCTATAACTTTTACAAATACTATGTTAAAATTATGAAATAATTTACGCACATAGTACTTTGGCTATAATAATTGCAATTCTAAATTCTAAGAAACTAAAATACATTTTGTAAAAAAAATCACAATTTTTGTAATAAAATTTGGAAAAAAATTATACTAATAAAATTAATTATTACAAATTTAGAGATATTTTTTTAAAATTTCTAATATTAAAATTTAACTAAAAAATAATAATTTAATAAGGATAAAAATTGCTTAAAAATTAAAATAAAAACTAGCGGCGAAACTATACGGAACTCGAAAAAAAAGTAAAGACAAAATTAAGAAACTATGAGGAATTCAAAAAAAACGGTAATGACAGAATGTGTAGAAAATTTTATGTTCTACAACTTTCATATCCTGTAATTTTTCATAAAAATGCATTATTTTGGTAAATTAAAAAAAATCTGAAAAAAATTACTTTTTGATAAATCTGGCAACAATGGCAAAAGTTTTTGAAATTTTTAATCATTCGAAATTAAACTATAACGTATAAAAAATATATGTGTAAAACTTTATTGCCATCTTGTTTAGTAATGACGCCATCACTTATAGCAACTGTCACTTTCGGTTGTCCGATTAACTCCAAAATCTATACAGGTCGTCTCCTTGCTACCTTAAATATGTATATAAAATTTCATCTACATCGGTTCAGCCGAAAGTAAAAATGAGAACTAAATAAAAAAAATAAAATCTATAGCTAGTCTACTTTTAACAAATGTTAAAAATTTAAATTTTACTCCCCATATTTTTAGATTCATGTGCATATATCGTATTGGATTCTTATCTTGTGGGTTTCGTATTCCTACCCATAAAAATGTGGTAACCGTTACAAAAAATATATTTTACTGATACTGAGTGTTTTTCTTCTCTGTTACAATTTATTATTCATTAAATAATACTGCCAGGTTATTAAAAGTAAAAGTTCTCATTTTCTATACAACTGTATTATTGGTTACCCTGTATTGTATCTTTTAAAAAATGGGCGTTTCCGTTCGGTTCTCGAGTCTTGGCAACCAAGGAGTATTCGTTTAGTTTAATCTAGCTACTATTACATTCGTTTTATAATGATTTAATTACTGCTTTACATCTGCCGGTTTCGATTCAGTATGCAAAAAATTGTCTTGATAGAAATTAAACGATTTATAACAGAACGCATTTAGCCAGCGGTGGTCTTTGTTAAGTTACTTGACTAGTTGGTTTCATCATATTATTTAGTATCTAATATTTATATTCTCATATGTTTTTAGTATCATAATCATGAAACATTTTCAATACTAGAAGTTACCTATTAAGGTTCCATAAGTCTATTTCAACCATTTTGTAATAAGCAGGATACCATTTAAACTGTTCTACTAATTGAATTGAAATTTTGCACACCGTTAACAGGAAACGATTTACCGATCATCAGAACATTTTTATATCCCAATCTCATATGTGGTCCAAGTTTTAAGGAAATAAAGCACAAAGTCAGGTACCACTGAATTTAATGTAAAAGTAACAGGAGGCAACCAGTTTCGGTCACTGACCATCATCAGGCCATTATTAAGTACTTACGCTAGGGAAAATAGGGAAAATGAAAATGTCACATATGTGAAGCCTGTTAAGGGTAGTAAAAATACGGATCATTACCCCGGAAAAAGTTGAAAATGGGATGATGATTCCCCTATTGGGTATTGTCCTTAGGTGCTGGTTATTACTGCCAGCCCTATAGAGCAACCTAGTTTATTTTTAGTCTTTTTAACTACTAATGCTTATATTTTTTCTTTTTTTTCAAGTACCAGTTTTTAAATTAATTTTTCTTAAAAAAAAATTTTTTTCTACCCTTAACGGGTGTCACTGTCATTGTATTTTTTTCCCTTGCGGAATTACTTAATAATGGCCCGATGATGTTCAGTGACCGAAACCAATTTCCTCCTGTTACTGTTACTTTAAATTCTGTAGTACTGATTTATTTCCTTGGATAATTTTTGTTTCACATTGCTTAATTAGATTTATTCCTTAATATCTAAATCTGATTTTTTTTACATATAAGATTGTGTCAAAATTTAAACATTAACGAATGTCTTAAAACAAGAATACCAATTCGTAAATATTCATTACACGAACCGTTCGTATTTCCGTTTTATTATGATCGCCCGTCGACATTATTGTCCGTCCGCCTTCCTGACATCACAAATAATATTGTTTTGTTATAAATAAACCAGAGTTTGATTTATAACAATGCACAATTCCAAAACGTCTCTCTGTTATGCGACTACTGTGGGTACGATCGAATGACGATGTTCTCGTACAACTAGTCATGTCTGAATAGATCGTACAAATCATGACTTTGTAATAATCGTGATTCAATGCTTCGATTCGGTAAACTTTCTAGCGAATTATATGGAAATGATATTATTGTCGTAAAATCGAGACAAGACCACTGGGTAAATTTTTCAAATAAAAAAACGGCTTAGCGCCACATACAAGTCTAGTAGTATATTAATTATTTAGAGAAACTATGGGAATATCAAATATTTTACTACCTACATTTGTGGTTATTTCCACAAGCAACTACAAATATTTGACGATTTACACAGAGCGAATATTTGCTTAATTTGTCATTTCAGGTAATTACCTTTTAACTATTTTTATTCAAAAATTAATCCAACCATTATTAAATAAAATTAAATAAATAGAATCTTAACACTCCGAATAAATATGGATTATTGACCCTTCATCATATACAGGGTTAGCTAATACAAATGTTTTTATTTTTTTGCCCATTTTCCTCATCTTGAGCGACACCGTTATACCAAAAGTAGTAGCTCCTAAATGGACTAAAGCAACAGACACGTATTTAACACGTGAAACTGAATTATCTCAGAAACTAAAAGAGCCAGAGCAGAATGGATACTTTTTTTGGAATCAACGCACCTTGAAACACCCCCACACCATTTTTTTCGCGTCAGATATTTTTTACTCCGATTTAAATGAAATTTTATTTCTAGATAGAGAAAGATGATTCGAATTGAGAACAGCTGTTGGTTTCGTTCAAATTTGTTTTTTTTTTACATTTTTTCACCGAATTATTGAGAAGTGGCGCTTTCACCATTTTTTAAAAAACTGAATTATCTCAGAAACTAAAAGAGCTAGAGCAGAATTTATACTTTTTTGGAATCTACGCCCCTTGAAACACCCCAACAGCATTTATTTTTCAAATCTAAATTTTGAAAAATTTTGAAGATTTTTGAAGGCAACCTTGCCATTTTTTTCGGGTCAGATATTTTTTACTCCGATTTAAATGAAATTTTATTTCTAGATAGAGAAAGATGATTCGAATTGAGAACAGCTGTTGGTTTCGTTCAAATTTGTTTTTTTTTTACATTTTTTCACCGAATTATTGAGAAGTGGCGCTTTCACCATTTTTTAAAAAACTGAATTATCTCAGAAACTAAAAGAGCTAGAGCAGAATTTATACTTTTTTGGAATCTACGCCCCTTGAAACACCCCAACAGCATTTATTTTTCAAATCTAAATTTTGAAAAATTTTGAAGATTTTTGAAGGCAACCTTGCCATTTTTTTCGGGTCAGATATTTTTTACTCCGATTTAAATGAAATTTTATTTCTAGATAGAGAAAGATGATTCGTATTGAGAATAGCTGTTGGTTTCGTTCAAATTTGTTTTTTTTTTATATTTTTTCAACGAAATATTGAGAAGTGGCGCTTTCACCATTTTTTAAAAAAACTGAATTATCTCAGAAACTAAAAGATCTAGAGCAGAATGGATACTTTTTTGCAATTTACGCCCCTTGAAACACCCCAACACTATTTATTTTTCAAGATTTTTGAAGGCTATAATATAAACTTAATATAAAATCACATTTATACATACCTTATCTTCCTCAAACCAATGTTGCCCCCTTTTCTTCTAAATACTTTTCAAATTGTCCACTTGCGTTACAATAAATCTTTATGTGCACACAAAAACGTTTGAATTGTGACGTTTGATGAGGTTATAAAAATTTTGACACTCACAAATTAACATAACTTCACTAAAATCCCTAAAAAGTGCATTTTATCTATATATTAGTTACTAACCTGTTACTACACATTTATGAATAGCACAAACTTTAAAGCGTATTGTAAGCTTACAGAGCGTTTTAACTAATACACGTTTAAAACATGAATTAAAATATTTTTATGAATAAGACTGTTAATATTTTGTAAAAATTATAGTATCATTTATTGTCGTTTAAATGGCGTTGGATTCAATTTAATATCATAAATAGTTTTCTATAACTTTTATATAATTTGGATCATGGATCATTTTTTTAATCTTTCTGGATCAAAGTAATTCCAGATTCTCTAAAAATTTTGAAATAAAGATAATGCTACAACGTATTTTAATAATTTTAATATCGATTTAGTGCTATAATTGTGAGATTAAAATTTTGCATAAAATGGAAATTATTTTTGAAAAGCGTATTTGAAATTGTGGCCAGTAGACCAGATTACTTTTGAAATTTTTCGTGGCCTAACTAATTGCTTTGGTTAGTTTGTTTAATACCTTACTAAAAAATAATTTCTATAATATCATAAAAATTGCGGATTCTGCATAAAAACTAAAATAGTTACCCCAATGTATATGTTAAGTTAGCAGAGCAATAGGAAATGTCCATTTTGTAGAAATTTAAAAAATTAGTATGAACCGGTTTCAATACATTCCATTACGTGTTGTATTAAAGTTCTTAACTCATTCAAAATGAGTGGGATAGATAATAGATTTATCCTATGACCGAAGTAGATAAATTAGGTTTAAATTGTATTTTATGAGTAAAAATAAAAAAATCGGCGGTGGTAAACTGAGCGCGAAGTTTACGTGCTGTATAATCCGGACACGTAAACTGGGCGCGAGGATTTTAGGGTCCATTTATCTTTAAAATTTGGGATTAAAATTCTTGAAATTTTTAAAAAATACTTGAAATTGTTGAAATTTTGGATGAAAATTCTTGAAATGTTTGAAAGTTTGGAAATAAAGTGCAACAAACTTTTTGAAATGCTTTTTAAAATTATTAACCAAAGTTCTTGAAAGTTTTGAAATTTTGGATCAAATTTCTGGAAATTTTTGAAATTTTGGGCAATTGTTGAAATTTCTGAAATTGTAGATCAATATTCTGACATTTTTGATAGCTTGGGTAAAAATTTTTGAAATGTTTAAAATTTTGGACCCAAATTATTGAATTGTTTAAAATTCGGGACCAAAATTTTTCATTAAATTTCTGGATTTTTTTTTTACTTTTGGTTAAAAATTTTTCAAATTTTTTATATTTTGGATCACATTTCATGAAATTTTTCAAATTTTGGATCAAACTTCTGGAAATTTTTGGATACAAATTCGTGAAATTTTTTGTATTTGGATCAAAAATCTGAAATTTTTGAAATTTTGGATAATAATTTTGATTTGTTTGAAATTTTCAATGAAAATTCTTGAAAATTTTTAAATTCTGGATCAAAATTTTGGAAATTGGGATAAAAATTATTGAATATTAAAATTACCTATATTTATCATCAATCTTTTCATTTTTATTTTTCGTTTTATGTCAAAGTTTTCGTATTTTCATTCATTATCCTGTAAGCCGCTTAAGAAAGGTCCCGCGCCCAGTTTACATGTTAGGATCAAAAATAATTTTACAATTTCAGGTAAAGTGATTATTTTCGCGCCCAGTTTACATCCGTCCAAAAAAATATAATCGAATTTAACTGATCTCACATTGGTTTACGAACTATCACAACACACTTTTCAGTAGCTGTGAACACAAAAACAAAATAAATCAAACGTCGATTTTTATTTGGCTCACTAACCTTACATAAAGCTACGTAGAAGCGTGTGCCTATATACCAAATAAATTTCATTTTCCAACAAATTATTCACAATCCGGTTTTAAATGGAAAATAACTTGTCGGCTTTAGGAAAAGTACTCAAATTCAAATATTCGCTTCTAGCACTCAAAACAGCTGCGAAAATACATTTTAAACATGATTTGTTCATTCAAGTTTAGCTAAGCGGAAATTTAATTTTCTATCGTGTATGTCAACCATGGAAAAAAAAGTTGTAATATGAGGGTGATTCATAAGTAATTATCCAAAGATTAATTTTAATAAATGCGAACTAACCAGAAATGGTTGGCAATCTTTCATGTCTAAGTTTATAAACTGTTTCAAATTCTAAGATAAAATAAATCAATAAGTGATGTAATAAATCTTTTAAAATACTTTTAATTTATCTTTGAGAAGTTTTCAAAGTAAAACGTTAACTTCAATATAAAACAATTTTGTTCGTTATTATTTTGTATTGGAATAAAAATAGAACTAAATTCATTACAAGGTTTTATTCTATTTGTTTTTACACAAAATAAATTTCAATCTATTTTTTAATGATGTTTATTTTTTAAATTAAGACATTCTTTTAATTTATTTACAGTAATAAAAAAAAGTTTCCCTTGTATTATTGGATATTTACAATTTTATCAAAAATGAAAACCCGAAATCATGTAGCACAATAACGTTTATTAAATTTTTTTTTTCAAAGGGCAACAAAAATTTGAGTCACTGACCAAAAATTGATTTTATTTCGGACATAGAATTAAAATTATTGTTTTACGGTAGTCAAAGGAGGTTGTTTTAATTTTGTTGTATGAATAAGAAAATTGGCGCAGTTAGTAGGATTTTTTTTCGGTAGTTAGATTTAAAAGATTTGCAAAAATTCAGCATTTATTGCTGAAATTGCACAAATACTTTCTAGAATCACTAAATTACTCAAAGTACTCTTCTTGATGGGTCTATTTTTTTTTAAATGTGATAAAAACATCCTCCGTAGACACAATAACGTTTTTCCTGTCTGAAATTGCTCGTAATACTAAGTTCTATGTAATATTGTAATATATTTTGTGTAAACATTGTGCCTTAAACGTTTATATCTCGAATTTAACTATCAATAAAATATAATATGACGTTAAATTTTACTGGCAGATTTAAACTAAATTACCCAGTAGTTAATGGGAAACTTAAAAATATACAAAGTATTTTATATAAACAGGAGGTATGGAAATGTTTATAACAGTAAATTGAATTCACTTGGATTTGATTTAACTGATTTTTATTAGCAGACAGATGCAATAAATTTACATTTTTTTTTAACAAAATTAAAGAATTTGACGATTTTGTTTTAATAATATTTCAAAGATTTTATCGAACGAACCAAATAAATCCGTTTTATGTAGAAGATAATAACACGTATTTATTTTTAGCTTTTCCTTATATAAACTGACATTTTTCATTTTTATCGAAAACACATTGAGTAACTGCAGAATGGATTCGTTACATATTTGTTAGAAAAGAATATGCGACCCAGATTTTTCTCAGAATAAAATTTAGTAAGAGAAAGGAAATATATTTCGAAGAAATTTGAAATCTGACAAATAAGGTTATCATATAATTAATTTAATTATATAAAGCTTCTATTTTTAGAGATTTTCAAAAGATTTCTTGATAAACTGTTGTCTTAAATTTGTGATATAATTGTCATTTGTTTGCCAATTTTTTTTATTTGTGCTATTAAAAATTAATAATTTATTGCGTATTCCAAAAAAAAAGTTTGGCAGTGGGGGCAAAACTGACAATGATTGGGTGCAGTTAAAAACCGCACTAGTGCAGTGTCAATGGATTGTGCATTGGGCCTTGAGGGCGAGTGTCATAAATTTCTTATCGATTTGTTAGGTTATGTTAAAATTTTTGTGTTGATGTTAATTTTTCAATTATTTATAATTACAGAATGACTGAAGGAACTCTTGAAATCCATTTTAGGATAAACACGCAGTCAATTGTAATCAATGGATCAGATCATTTATTCAAATTAACCAGTAAGTAGGTATATAATAATATATTGTGGTTTTATCTATTTAATTATTATAAACCATTTAACACCCTCCTATTTAAAATGCCCCCAGAAAAATATTTTTCAATAATATATATTTTCCAAAATTTCCAACAAAAATCGTTAAAGTGGTTCTTTGCTATATTTGAAACTATTAATTTGGCATTATTTCATTGATTTTGACTAAAAATAAAGAAATTGAGGAATGATTGAATAATGGATTCAATAATCATCTTTCCCATCTTTATTATCGAATAACCTTGGAAATCAGGTGTTATTCCCCAAAATCATTCATAACCTCCACAACCGTAACGGGAGGGTTCTGGGGTGACACAGATTTGACTTATGTCAATATGTCATTTTGAAAAAAATGTCAAAGTTTGAAACTTTAACAGTAAATATCGGAAAAGTGTTGACTGGATCAATCCCTAAAAAAAACCAAGAGCTATATCTATAACATTTTTTAAAATTTTATTACATCAACGTCAAAGTTATACCATTTTGGGGCGACACAACCGATTTTTTTGAAATTTGCCCTTTTATATATCCGCCAATGTGCCATTTGCATGTCCCTGAATATTATTAAATTAATAGAATTTATAGAACATATACAAATTTTCGGAATCAAATTTAATCTATTAATTACCGATATTTGGGTCATTTTAAATTAAAATAATGATAAAAATAATTTTTCATATATAATTAATTTTGATGTTTGATATAAATTCTTTTCAATGTTTTGACTAACAGCAAATTAATTTAAAAATGCTTTTAACTATATTAATTTTCAAGCTACTATTTCCAGTCACGATAACCATCCACCTTAACCGCTTTCTCGTTCTCATGTGATTTAAACCATCAATCTGCCGACAGCTTTCGAGCAGTCTCAACACCAAACAAAATTCAAAATTACTGAAATAAGTTCAATTAATGAAAACTCATTAAAATGGCGCATGATATATCAAACAGCATGTGTTATTACAGGCGAATGTTTTTGAGATATAATCTTTATATAAGTTGGTACGTATTGGTACTGAAATAAAGGGTTAACACTTATTGCTGATGTGGGGCAGTGGCGTTTCCAGATCGATACATATGAAAAGTATATATGTATAAATACTAAAATTATTTATATATTTACCAGTTTAGGTAAAGCTCGACGTACGTTTCGCTCACTATATTACCATCATCAGGAATTCACGATAAACTTTTTTATCATCAACTCCTGATGATGATAACATAACCCATAGTTGTGGTTTAGTGGTGATAATATTCATCAACAATCCAGTATATAAATCAAAAAAATAACTTGTTACAGGAGCATTTATCAAGATTATGTAATCAGATGAAAAAAAATTGTGGCTTATATTATATTAAAATCAATATAACGTATTTTTTATTAATAAAAGTATCTACAATACAATCAGTCCTATTGTAAATGAAAATAAAATCTATAGATTTTTTTTTATTTTAACATTCTCCTGTGCTATACGCCACTGTGTTGTGCCACACTATGAACAAAAAGATTAATCAATATATTTGCATGTTCATTAATACAAGTTAAAATTAAGTTTCCCCTAGCTGTGAAACACCGAATTACTACATTCATTACATAAATTGACGGCGCACTGAGGGGTCCGTCCCACGGGGGGGCAAATCTCCTCCCCCCAAAATCTAACTGTGACCGTTGAAAAATGATCTTTAATTTAATTTAGTTATCTACCAATGTAGTAAATTTATTTGATAAATATTTGATTATTGATTAATAGATGGAATTTAATTAAACTTTATAATTAATAAAACTGTCAGGATTTGTTAATTTATTATAAAATATATGGTTTAAATAATGTGATATATGTAACAAAACATGAATATAAATATAATTTGTTGATATGTTTAAATAATTGATCTAGTTAAAGTCTTTTATTCGTCACTTTTCGGCACTAACTTTTAAATTGTTTTCCCTCTTGGTTAATAATTTGTTATTAATTTTTTTTATCGCATCACTATATGGTCAATCTTTCTGGTTTTTTTTTGTTATCTCAATTATATCTTTTCTTTTTAATTCTCTGTCGCTTTTTCTGATTCTAAATACATTTTATGAAATTTTTCTGGATCTCAATATCGCTTTTAATATTTTATCTAAACCATTGTTACTGGATAAATTTCTCGAGTTCTTATTAAAAATTTTAAATTTAAGTTCAAATCATATTTTCAATAATTACAATGATTTGTATATTACTACGTCGTTGTAAAATTCGCATTATTCAGCGCTTTTATCTTTTCTGTTGTACGTTGTAACAAATATTATATCGAAAATTGTGCATATTACTAAGCTTAACCTACAGACATCCTCTCAAATATTTCAAACCACAACGGCCCCCTTAAAAGATCAGTTAATCAGTATCACTCAAAAAAGGATGTTGTATATAATTGATATCAGTAATTAATTTATAATTTTTCTAAGATTTTTAAAATAATTAATTTTGCAAATGTTATTCCTTTTTATAATTTGTTTTGTTGAAATTATGATTCAAAAAGTGTTAAATTAAACACGTCTAGTGCCTGTAAACCAAGTGAGAATGAAAGTGATTTCGGTATCGGTGTTTGGTCATTATTGTGATCAACATTTGTAACCTTTGGTAAACTTAATATTTTAATATCAATAAATGAGCATGTAAAAGCTCTTCAGAATAAAAATTAGTTGTATCTTCATTTAAAAACAAGATACATTGTTCGAATGAGCATTTGTGAGAAATATATGTTACGAGGAAGTTTTGTCGTGGGAAAGAATTGTCTTAGGGAAGAATTGTCGCTACGAAGAATTGTTAATTACAGAATTATTCGGACAGGATTATCCAGGAAGGTTTGTCAGGGGACTGATTATCATGGATTCAATTTTACCTCCTACTAATACACGAAAAGCGGATCTGGATTAACCCCCATTACGATTTCTCATTACAAAAATACTTTATTTCCGAACAGCCTTTATCTCCATGGTAAATTCTTAAATTTTTTTAGTATAAATTGATAAGTGGTGTATTTCGTTTATTTCTGCAGTACTGCACACTTTTTTTCTTTTCAGGTGATTTTCGTTTTTATTTTTATTCTCATTGGTCATCTGATTCTTCATCTGGCTTTTGAGTAGTTTCACTTATAAGTTAAAAATCAACTTTGTATGCAACTAATTGTAAATTCTAGTTAAGGTAGTAACTACAGGGTAATTTAAGAAACAAATCTATTGGTTTTTATTTGAATCTTGGAAAATTTAATTTGCCTATTTAACAGACTCCCCTCTTTACTAGAATCTGTTCTGGCATTCAAATAATTTTCTATTATAAAATATTAAATCTAAGTGGCACTTTTGGCAAGATTACCGTGATGTTTTTGAAACATAAACTTGGATTATTATTTAATATTTGATAATTAAAATATATTAATTAAATCGCGCACGACACTGGATTACAATTAACTCAAACTACAATTATGGCACTAGAGCACGCACTATTGCAAAATAAACAAAAACTAACACTATTTTGTTCTATGACGTTTTTCGCCTGCAATAAGTTTTCTATTGAATATATTTCTTGATCTAAAGATGACCAGAAATGAATTTATTCTTCATAAAATCTCAGAAATGTTTGAAATCAAGCGCGATTGAAGTGGGTCGATCAAAAAATGGTCCTTCATTGACACAAATAATCTGTTTTGTGGCCATTGAGCACTATTTTGTGACAAACTTCACAGCACAGTCAAAAGTTTCTCCAGCACTGGTGTACGGTGTTTTCATACACAACAAACAGTACTTTATTCACCGGCCTAATACAGCAGTTCGAATTGGTTTGTACCAAATTGTTCCAGAAAATTATCTCTTAAACTTAAATACAAAAAAATTTTAGAGCTAGCAGCCCATTATTTTTATTTCCCAATTTTTGTTGTACTAGATTGTTCTAGTTGTTCTTAGCATTGTTCCAAATTTCCATGTCTTAAAAATTTAATTTAAAGGTTTGAAGGGAATATATTTTAAATTCGGACCTGAAAATTTGGAACAATGCCAAGACCAACTAGAACAATCTAGAATAACAAAAAATAATTCGAAAAAAAATAATGGATGGCTAGCTACAAATGGTTTTAATTGATTTTGAGCTTGAAATAATTTTTTTAAGACATGAAAATTTGGAACAATGGGAAGACCAAGCAGAACAATCTAGTACACCGAAAAATAATTCTAAAAAATATAATAGGAGTACAGCTATAAATGGTTTTAATTGATTCTGAGCTTGAAATATTTTTTTTAATACATGAAAATTTGGAACAATGTTAAGAATAACTAGAACAATTTGGTGCAGAAAAAAAATCGAAATAAAAATAAAGGGGGGCTGGCTCTAAAAATGGTTTTTTGAGTTTTCCGGCCTTTGTATTTAAGTTTAAGAAATAATTTTCTGGAACAATTTGGTACAGAACAATTTGGAACAAATTTCAAAATATTAAAATTCGAAAAATGTGGGGCTAACTTCATACATACCGGAAAGTATTGATATTCGTATCGATACGTATTGAAAAGTAATGTATCGATACACAAATGTATCGTAATAAAAAGTATCGATACACGAAATATCGATTGTTTCGATTCTCTTATGTGTTGCGTTTTCATAGTTTAGAATTTAAGTTTAGCGGTTAATAATAAATGTTTTATTGATTTTAAAAATAAAACAAAATATCAGAAAAACATTTTCGTAAAAAAATATAAAATGATAAATAACATAGGTCATTTTTGACTGTTTCCTATCTAAATGTTTTATTAAATTGGTTGTAGTTCCAGTGGTTTAATGCCATTATTACAAACTTTGCGCATTTCTAAAAATTTTATTTTTATAAAGAAATTTCATACATTGCTGTTATTGACTTTGTTTTCTCGTTTCATTTCTTAATCGAATCACAAATAAATCACAAAGCAAAACAATTTGAACAATTTTTGCATCGGCGAATGACTTACTAAATTAAATAAAAATCTTACACTTTTACACAGAGTGATTTCTTAGGGGATTACCAGTTACTCGCCCAGTTCAGCTGCAACCGTATTATTCCTACACTCTGCCATCTCTTATGTAATTTCGAACGAAAACACGTCGTATTGCCTAATAGTATGATCGATACGATTTTTCAGGAAATATATCGATATACGGTATTGGTACTGACCTAAGTATCGATACAAAATATCAGAAAATCTATCGATACTCTAAGTTATCGGTATGTATCGAACATCGCTTCTGAGTACTGAGTATCGGTTTAGACTTCAGAGACCTGAAGTTAAAGGAGAAGCAAGCCGCTTGACAAGTTGTACCGTGCCGGAACCGTCAATCCGACCGCCATACTAGGCTTAAGGTCATGCTTGTACCGTCCAATACGTCACCGAATAAAGCTTGTTTTGTCAATGCCATAACGACCACTGGAATATTTTTCTTCACTGACGCTGCCCGGTGCAAGTGGAGTCCACACTATAAACGGAAGGTGGCACCCGAGGCAACCCGTTAGCAGTACTAAGGCGCCAAACCGATCGCGTAACGATCGTTTTAAAATTCATTTTTTACAAAAATAGCTGTTGATATTTTTTGTTGTGTATGTAAATATCAAGTTGATAGTTTTTATATTTTTCCACTGTTGACTTAAGTCTATATTTTTATAAAATTCTTCGAGTCGTGAGTTGTGCCACCCACCTAGCGAATCGTACTGGTTAGTTTAACAGTGGCACGTATTCGGCATGCATCTCGACTTCTATTCACAATCGTACGCATTTATCAAGGATATCCCGGCCAGACGACCACTCATTTATGTCTAAATTGACAATAATGATATGTTGAAAGAATATATCTAGAGGATGCATTGATTGGCCGGCCATAAGTAACTTGTCTCTTGTCTAACAGAACTTGAAGATACGTGAGCGGTGCCGTATCGCAGTGATGAGTCTAAAAGGCACAATTTCAGTCTGCGAATGGAGATGTTAGGACTGAATAGGAAAAGAGTAATGAGTGGTCGAAGATGGACATGTGAGAAATTACCGTAAAATTTCAGTTAATGTCTAGATTTTAGAGTTATTACAGCCGTATTTGTATTGATTTATCACGTTAAACTGTAAACGTATTTGGCAGAAAACTAATTGTCAAAAATTAATGTATTTAATTAAACTGGCAGCTTTCTAATTTCGGTTGTAGATTAATAACTGATAAATAAATTAACATTGGCTTATTTAATATTGGTTGATCGAATTCAAATAAATTTGACAAACCGCTGTCAAATATTCCGAATATTTTGGTATAATGGAGAAAATAATTAATTGCTTTCACAAGATAAACAAGACGCGAACAGTAACAAAAAATTTCCTTGTTATTGGTTAATATAATTTAATGATGTCAATGTTTGATCAAGTAATTAGATAAACAAATTACATTCTAATGAATTATTACCCTACTCAGAAGCAACATTATATGAAGGGAATCGATAAAATAAATTATCTAAATTAATAATGACAGTTCTATTTCCTATTTTGCTCGATGTGAATTTATTGGGTCTACCGGAGCCGGAGTGTGTGCTTTTGATTAATACAGTCATGGATTTAGATGAAAACATTCCATAACTGTTATTCATTGCAGATAACCACTTAAACTTTGTTAAGTGAATCGATAAATAAACGAACGTCACTATTAAATTATTACTTATAAATACAACTTTCTCGTTGATGGCCTTCGAGAATCTTCGGAAAACTTTATTTGCGACATAGGCGTATCCAAATAATATGTTATTTAGGGGTGATTTGTTTGGAAAATATTATTTTATTATAAAATTCCAACTTTCCTGTGAACTAACAACAGGTTTGGCTTCGCCTGAAAAAGTTCGAATACTCGAAAAAGTATTGAATAATTTGTTCATGAAAAAGTTGAAAATTCAAAAAATGTTTTCCGTTATTATAGTAAAATGACATAAAAATCGGTTTCTTCGTTAAAAATTATAATTGGCGCAGTCAATAGGATTCGCACAAGTTACGGAAAACAAGCAGATTTGTGACTTTCCGCCCAACTTTACCTTAATCAAGCTATAAAAAATGAAATACAAACAATTACTAAAAATATTTTTTTATTATCAATGGAATTGGAAAATATCTAACAAGTATAAAATTTAATAAATAACTTTGACATAATTACTATTTCATGCCAAAAACTATTTATTAAGTACTGAATTGGTAATCTAGCAAAAATTAGATAATATTTTCTATATTAAAAACTAAAAGAGGATTTTAAGAAACCTGGAAAAATATACTAATTGGTAACGTAACAAAGTCACTTCATTAAATATTAATTGGTCATTATAATCAATCAATAACTATTGTATCAAATAATTAACAAAATTTTATAAATTACTAAAACAAACTCAATTTTACTGTTAAAAATGATACATAAAAATACATTTGTTAGTTGTTAAGGTATTTGGAATAAATCAAGATTGTTAAAATATGATTAATCTGTTGGAAAACATAGAAATTGCAACATAATAAGTATGTTAAAATATCTACTTAATCTATACACAGAAAGTTAAATTCCAAAGTTCATGAACATTTTGTCAACTTTTGGACACAAAAGTTACTTTTACAGATTCACAATTCATATGTGCAATTCATATTCCTATTTTAAGCATTTTTTACACATTTCATATTATCCAAAAATCCACAATGTTTACTAATATCGAGCACGTTAAAAAAAATTTTGCAAATTTTGTGATCTTTATAGTCGATGGTACACGACGATTTATCGATGTAAATAACAGGGTAATCTAACTTAAGACAAAATGGTTTCATTTTTTAATTATTTTTTAAGTCATTCCAAATATATCGAATAACTAGATTAAGCGCTACAGAATGCCAATTAATGATTTTTTTGGTTTTTGCACAATGAGTCAATTATGGGGGAGGTCAACATCAATAATATCCTTTGAATTATTTCTGAACTAATTAATATGATTCGGTGTGGATAAATATTGCTTAATCGAAATAGATGAAGTTATAAAATTGCAAAAAAATTTAGAAGGTTATTTTAATTCAAATTCCAAAATTTCAAACATTTTTACGAAATTAGTAAAAATTGCAAAAAACTTCAACTAATTTAGAAGATTCGAGACAATGAAAAGACAATAAAGAAATTTCAAAAATCAATTTCTAATTTTCTCTAATCAACAAACATATTTTAATTAAAATTCCAAAATTTCAAAAATTTTTACGAAATTAATAAAAATTGCAAAAAAATTTAATTTAATTTATAGAAGAATAAAGACAATGAAAAGAAGACAGTAAAGAAATTTCAAAAATCAATCTCTAATTTTTTTTTCAACAAACACATTTTAATTAAAATTCCAAAATTTCGAAATTTTTTTACGAAATTAATAAGTATTACAAAAAAATTCAACTAATTTAGAAGATTAAAAACAAAGAAAAGAAGACAATAAAGAAATTTCAAAATTAATTTCTAATTTCCTTTAATCAACATACCTTAATTAAAATTCCAAAATTTCGAAAATGTTTACGAAACTAATAAAAATTGCGAGAAAAGAAGACAATCAAGAAATTTCCAAAAAATTTCTCCGATCAACAAACATATTTTAATTAAAATTCCAAAATGTCGAAAATTTTTTACGAAATTAATAAAATTGCAAAAAGCTTCACACAATTTAGAAGATAAAGACAAAGAAAAGAAGACAATACAGAAATTTCAAAAATTAATCTCTAATTTACTGTGATCAATACATAGAAGTCAACAGCTTTATTTTAATTAAAATTTCAAAATTTCAAAAACATTTAAGGAATGAAAAAATTGCAAAAAAAATTCAACTAATGAAAAGAAGACAATCAATAAATTTGAAAAAATCAATATCTAATTTTCTCTGATTAACATATTATAATTAAAATTGAAAAATATCTTATTTTTTATTTTTACAATGTTTACTATTATTTTATTTACATATTTTTATTTTGGATTTGTGCTATACATTTAATTAACGTCCACCAAGGGATAAATAATTAAATTTTTTTATTTATTAAAAATCAATATTTTACGAGTTTTATTTTCCACAATGCAGGTTAAAATATTTAGATTTATAATTAAAAGTTAGAACCCTAATAAAATACGTATTTTTATCACAAGTAATTATCGAGACACATCAATCCCCCTAATCCTTACAAATTTATTTAGGAAATGATATTTCATCATTGTGTCAAAAAAATATAACCAGTGGTAGATGAAGTGAAGAGATAAATATTCCCAACTGAAAACAAAGAACATTGTTTTTCCAGGCGATAGATAAATAAGCAGCAGGTTATTATAGAGAATTAGAGAGTGTTATTAATAATTATATCAACATCCTCTCTCTAGTAAAAACCTCATTCGTTACTCTCACGAACAATACCTAATAAATGCCGGTGATATACATATACAATACAGCGTTATTTTCTGTAATATAAAATGGTGCGGGCACCTGACTCAGAACAAATACACTCCATTGTTTTATATTTCAGCAACGGCACTTAAATATGTTATTAAATTGTTTTATAGTTTCCGGTATCATATTGCTTGTACCTTTTTGTTTAAACTTAATTTATGCAACAAATCAGAGAAGGCATTAGGTGGCCCGGCACCAGTTAAATCCTTTTGTTTGTCGAAACAAAATAACAATTTCATTCATAAATTATTATTAATTATACGAATGAATCATTATATAAATTTTTCGCCATTTTATAGAAATTTTCTTTTTATTTCTGATGATAAAAGTTAAAACAAGTATTCTTGCAATAAAAAATAGGGAACGTACATAGTGCTATAGTAGAGCGCTTGAAATCAAAAAGTCTACTGGTTAAGGATCGAAATGTGCCTATATTTTATCCTAATCCTGAAATAAGCATTGATTTGATCAATGACAGCCATAATGGTTCCATTTATTTTCCCAAATGTTTATAGCAATTAAGAAAATAGTGACGATGTAAGGTTGTGTTCTTTGTAGACGCAATAGAAATGTTTGAAGAAATTAGAATTCACATATTATCAGATGCATATTTGGAATTTTAAATTATAAACGAGTTAAAAACAACCACACGTAACGCAGTAAAATTACGATAGGTTTTTTATCTAAAGATATACAAGGATGGCAAACTTCCTGACGAGGTGTTTAAAGGAGTATGTAAACACATCAACTCTTTTCCGTGTAGTAATAATCACTACGTCATTACAACCACGCAAAAACTTAAAAAAAGTCGTTAAAGTCGTGACACGATAATCCTCACCAGAGATTCCTTCCACACGACCATTCTTCTCCACCACAATCCTTCCCCATAGGAGTCCTTCCCCAGATGATCCTCCCCGGACATTTTTCTCCAAACAATTTTTTCCTAAGACAAGTTACAGTTTGACAAATATAACTGAAACCGCGAGCTCGATGTGCGCAGTAGTCTGCTAGAAATTGTGGGGACGGACCTCAGAATGCTAAAATCCTTCATAGGGATTGTATCCTTCTATTTTAATATGCGACGTTGCCAAGTGAATAATGGAATCGCGAGTAAAAAATAGAATTTTAAGCGCACAAGCACGTAATAAATAAAGCACGGATCAATATATATATATATCATCATTTTTTCCTACATATATATGCTCATATTTTGTTAAAATGTAATGCATATTTTTCCGATCTCTACGCATATAAATTATTATTAATAAAATAATATATCGGTAATAGCATAAAATCTTAGTTATTAATAATAATGTTTAAAGTGGAGGATATAAATTACTGAATACATTTTTTTCAATAGCCTAATGTTTTGTAAAGCAAGATTTTTTAATGGATTTGGCAACACTCGAAAGATTCGCAAATGTTTTTAGGTAGCATATTCAAAGCGTTCTTTAAGTTGGCGCATGTCGCGGTTTCAGTTATATTTGCCAAACTGTATCTAAAATTAAGTCCAAAATGTTATCCTTTACCTCGAAGGATGTCAATCAATGACCTAATAAAACTCAAAATCTAGAACCACACAATTTATTACTGCTTCGTTATTAAATTGAAGAAAAGGGAACGGGAATTAGTTTCGGTAATAACGCCATCATCAGGCCTATTATACATAGTCATAGACAAGAAAAAAAATGTTGGCTGTGTTCAACCATTCATCCTTATACAGAAGTTCTATTATGCTTTTGGGAGCCCGGTCAGTACCATTTCCCTTTTTAAATTTATTAACACTTTCTTTTATCTTATAATGTTTCCTTTACTAGTACTATAATAATTAATTAAACGTTTTAGTTGCTGTTTACCTTTCTGTCAGTAAAGGTAAAAAGTAGGGAATCCCAAAGATTAAAATTCAGGTAAAGAATGAACAATATTATTGGAAGAGCTTGGAAAAATTAAAATTAAAATACATATATACTTATTGTTTTTTTTGAAAATATTTTAGCCGTCTCTGTATTTTAAATCTTAATTTATGCAGCGATTCGTATTTGAGAACAGTTTAAATATATAAACGTTCGTTGTTATCGCTTTTCTGAATCTTTTCAAGATGCCTTTTCCTGTTTCGCTTTGATCGGTCATTGTTCTGCTAATTTGGCATCTTGATAACGCGCATTTACAAGTATTTTTCTTTGCGGGTTTAATATCTCGGTCTAATTAATCTCTTGCTTCTTTTAGTTTTGATCTATTGCGTTTTTAGTTGTCTCTTTCCGGTTCCGTAATATTCTAATTTGTTAATTGGAAATTAAAAAAGTTCATTGATACCAATAATTCAATGTTGTATATGATTATATATAACATATTGAGTTGGGAACTTTTAATTTTTCTCTGCATTTTCAATTTTTATGAAATATATTTTCTTAACTCGAAAACTTATTTTTTAGGTGTTCAATTCTAAACGAAATATTGTACATAAATCTTACAAGCAATTACAACACATATATTTGTAAAAACTATAAAGCATACAAGAAGCAAAAAATAGTCTAGTTTTTCCCAACTAGATATTTTTGTATTAAAAGATGCCTACATCATATTTTAACTCTTAACTGTAATGGATTTTTGACGCGCGCTCCCTTAATATTATAGCTAGGAAGCTACCATTTCATCGGTTAATTCTGTATTTTTTTACCTCTAAAATTCTCCAAAGTTTTAGATATTTGTTTCCTTTATTAGATCATGTTTCCTCACAGCGTTAATTACCCAAAATCGAAGCACCGAAGCACGTGAATTTACAATGTCGATGAAACAAAAAACCAGTCAAATGTCAAAAGTCAAACCTTCAACATCGTGCTAGAAGCCCCAAATCAGACGCCGCGACGATTATAGCGATGCTCGTTCCTATACATCATCTCACCACCTTTCATTTTGCTATTTTTTAATAGAGTTTATTAAGATTTATTTAAGAGTAAATAGGGTATAACTTATGAAATAATAGGCATAGAGCCTATAAAATATTTGTCCAACTCGACATAAGGACATATATAAGAAGTCTTAACCCTTTAACTGCGGCTGTCGTATAGATTCGTAAAAACTATGCTGTGATTGTAGACGTCATAAATAAACAATTTTGTATATTTTGTTATTTCCCTGCAAATTCTCATAATTTTTTACGTATTTTACAAATTTTACAATTTTTGAATAGATTTTTAATGTTTTAGTTTTTGAAATTTTAGAAATTTTTGAATATTTTGACATGTTTACTTTTTTAAAATATTTAAAATTATTGAAATTTTTGAAATATTTTTAATCAATCGAATAATTATATTTATTGAAATTTTTTATATTTTTGAAATTTTTGAATATTTTGAAATTTTTTATTTTTTTGAATTTTTCGAATAATTTCTGAATATTTTTTGAAATTTTTGACATTTTTGAAATGTTTAAAATTCTTCGAAATTTTTGATGAGATTTCTGAAATAATTTTTTAATCTTTTTTTAAATTTTGATATATTATTAATGTTTAATATTTTTAATTAATCGAATAATTTTATATCTTATGCAATTTTCGATATATTTTACGTTTTCAAATTTTTGAAATTTTCGAGTAATTTTTTTATGTTTTTTTAAACTTTTGACATTTTTGAAATGTTAGATTCTTAAATTTTTTTAAATATTTTTAATTAATAAAATAATTATGTTTTTTGAAATTTTTGATATATTTTAGAATTTACTGTTTGAATTTTTTTAAATTTTCAAAATTTTTGATGTGATTTTGGAAATTTTCGAATAATTTTTTAATATTTTTTGATCTTTTGACATTTTTGAAATGAAGATTCTTGAAATTTTTTTAATTAGATAAATAATTTTACGGTTTTTTTAAATTTTCGATATATTTAAGAAATTTTTGAATATTTTGACATATTTACTTTTTGCAATTTTCAAAAACTTGCAAAATTTAAATTTTTTCAAAATCTTTGATATATTTTTTAAATTTTCGTTATACTTTTGAAATTATCGAAATTTCTAGACATTTTTTTACATTTTGAATTTTTTTGATATATTTTCGAAATTTTTGAATTTCGTAAAACTCAGTTTTGTTTCTAAATTTTTGAAAATTATTACCATCAAGTTTATTGATGTTTAATTTAAATTCTGCCAAAATGTTTTAATGTATTTTTCAATATTTTTGTCCTTGAACGCCTTTGTAAAATTTTGTTCGCAGTTAAAGGGTTAATAGTTAGGTTATCACAAACTTTTTTAGGCGTGGTTTCGAGGCTATAAAGCACAAAATACTAAATGAATCTTAAATCATAAATAACTAATAATGCTTTTTATTTGGACTAATGTTCAAAAAAATAAAGACATTAACATCTAATTTTTGATTTACCAGATCTTTTAAATTATATAGCATTTAAAGACAATTAAAATAATTTAACCCTTTTAAGACAGTTCAGGATTAAGTTAGATGGCGTGACTATCTATCATTTTGGTGTCACATAAAAATAGTTGGGGTATATAAAATAAATTTTTGAAACTATGCATTCCGACAAAGTGCCACTGAAGATTCCTATAAGGATGAAACATGTATGGTAATGGTCGGAGTGTATAGTTTCGAAAACTTATTCTATTTGTTTTTGATTAAGTTATTTAATTAGAAGATTTTCAGTCTGTGGAATATTTTGGTTATAAATTGTAACAATACAGATTGGAATTATTTTGTAATATAAGTAATTAAATATCATTTTTGCTTTTCTAATATCTTGTTTTATTTCCTTTTGGCGGCCAATTTAACCGGCGGCAAATTGTCTTTACGGCGAATCGGCGGTGACCAATCGGCGGCGGCTGATTGTCCTAGATCCCGTAGACAATATGGTTGTTTGGCTTAAAACATTCTTTTTTAACGATCTTTTAAAGATAAATCTGAGAATAATTATTTCATGGGCGAGGGGGGAGGAGTTAGTTATACCGTCAAAATATTTTTCCTAAAACAGTGAAAACCTGTGAATAACTTCATACTGTTAATTACATTATTTTTTTCATCGAAAGGCCTTCCCTTGGATAATTGCGTGGTGGGGGAGGGGGATGGGCGGATATCGATGTGAAAACTAACTAATATCATTACCAACATGCTGTAAATATGATTGGCTTTAATTAGAGAAAAAATTTAGCTTTTGTGAATTGGGGTTGGGTGGGGAAGGAGGAAACGGGACTGGAGTGGAAGAGTGTCCCAAGTTGGTCATTGTAACCAAGAACCATAATTGCAACAACATTTTATTACAATTCCTGTAAAACAAAAGAAATAAGGTGGTTTTTGGCATTTTTTAGCGAATTTTGAAAAATGACCTTTTTCTCGAAGCGCCAAATTTCGGTAACGAATTGACATACAAAATTATAGAAAATGTAACTCTCTGCTAAAAGTATAGGAATGTTTTTGCCGCAGGATGTAAGTTATTGAGAAAAAACCTGAGGAAGATCGAAAATTTTGTAGTTTTGCACCCCTCCTCTTTTCGCACAGGGTCCTCGAGATCCAAAACTTGTTAAAATATTAATTAACCATTCCTAAACAACATCCCAAAGTTTCATTAACTTCAGATCTTTTTCTATGTGAAACGACCTATCGGCTGGACTATTTGTCTTTTAGATCAATTCAACTGTCTCCTGTTTATTAAAAAAAAAAAATAAAAGATTTTTCATAAAATAACGAAAAAACGATAGGTAAGTTTAAAAAAGTATACAGAATCAAAAATTATATTAACCTTATTTTTTTCAATTATAAGAATTTTTTTTAATCAGTTTTAAGAAATTCCCCTGTATGGTATATGCAGTTGAGACAAGGATGCGTCGAATCGAAAGAGAAACAATTAGCTCGGTCGGTTGAATTCGACAATGGGTCGGACATTCCGGAACGCGGAGGCCGACTCCCGGATACATAGATCAGCCATTGCAGGAAGCGGCGACATTGTCCTGTTATCGACATGCAGCTACCGAATTCCCGATTCCTGTCGGTTTTCGGGGAGCAGCCATGTAATAATCATATTATTTCGGAAGATGAAACCTATCTCTGCATTTCACAATGCCTCTGATCCAACGGGTTAACAATGCTCCGGTCAAATTGGTATATACGTGTCGAATGGATAAGGTTTAGGAGGAAACGGCTGTGTGTAAATTTGTTGCGTTAGGAAATTGTGATAGATGTTTATTTGGTTTGATTGTTTTCAAATATACCTAGGGCAATAGTTCTAGCGAATTCTATAAAAAAAAAACATTATTTTCACCTAGAAACGTACAAATTAAAATGTGGAAATAATATTTTGTTAATTGTATAAATTCTACAGAATCGCATTCCAACATTCTTTTACATCGAAAATAAAATATTTATTGATTTATTTGAGCGAAATTGAGAGACAATTCTTCATTAAATTCAATATTGTTAAAGCTTCCCATTAACGTTTGATGTGTTAATATCACAAATACCAATAGAATCAAAAACAGCCCAATTACCAACATTTGTATCATCATGAAGAGTTCTACATTTATCAGTATGTCGTCATCGAAAATGCATGCACATCGGTGATGTAGTGAGTGCAGGCCTAATTGATAAGCCCCGTAATCACGGCAGGTGAAAATTACACGACACTCTCGCACACGCGTATCGAGTACACGCTGTATAATTAAAGGGTTAATTAATGGCTTTTCGAATTTGCCGTTTAAAATGTTAGCGCCTCTTCGGAAGCTCGTTGCATATTTTGTGTTTTTCCCATGTGGTGTCCGGCGTCCCCTGACCAGTAGCGCCGATCGAGGATCTACAAAATTATCCATTGATGATAAAACAAACATTTGTCATTTATTGAATATTTACAAACCAAACTAGGTGAGTGAAATTTATATTTCTTTTAAAGTTATTAAAATTTATCTTTCGATTTATACTTTTGGCCAGTACATACAGTATTTTTTAACATTCCATGATATAAAAATAGATTTAAACTTAAATTCATCTAAGTTCTTGTCGTTCAGAATTTGCTTCAGAGACGTGTGCAAAATTCATTTCTTTCAAAATATTTTACTCAAGGCATCCTGTTGCCATTGATACCTATCTCTCTCTAATCGATATATTTTTAATTTCCATACTAGAAAAAAATTAAAAAGCCGTTATAAACCCCCACTTGCAATAAGCTTTGGACTCGCGAATTCATGTAGTTGTGGATTATTAGTTTCTAGATCGTTGAGCAAAATAGTTGTCATTATAAAATGGTGTTAGCCGCACACTAATTAAAAATTAATAATAAATTTAAAAAATGAGGGGTATTCCCACCCAACTTTCTGAACATTCCTAGTAAATTAATTGTTTAATGGATTATTTTAATTTGTTTGCATCAAAATATATTAATAAAATTAGTTCACAAAAATTAAAAAATTGTAAATTGTAAATTTTTTATTTTAACTTTTTATAATTTTATAAAAACACACATAATGTACTTTTTGATCCCTTTCGGATTTACCATTTTCGATAACACAAAAGTACAAAAAAATTTATTTTTTTTTATTTTGGTTATAATAATTACAATGTTAAATTCGAAGAGGCTAAAATTTTTTCTAAATTTAGAATTTTATATTACCTATCGAATGGTATAAATCCCATTTTAATATATGTAATATTTTTATTCAATTTTTTTTAAACTTATATTAAATTTCAAAAAAAAAAATTATGAATTCTACAATTTTTTGAATAAAATTTAAAAAAAATCACAATTATAGAGTTTTTTACTACAAATTTAATGATATTTTTTTTAATTTTTAATATTAATATTAACCTTAAAAAAAATTAAAAATTTTAAAATCAATAAATAATTCAATTTTATTTAAAATGGGAAACAGACCTTTTTTAGGTGGTCTGGATCAAAATGCATTAATAAAGTTAGTTTAAAAAACTTAAAAAAAATCAAATTTTCTGTCAAAAATTCATGGGTAAACCCATTGAATTGTTTTAACTTTTTACATTTTCTGCCAATTTTTAAAAAATTTCGCAATTTTTGTAATAACATTTTGAAAAAAATTATAATTTTAAAATTAATTATTACAAATTTAAAGATATTTTGTTAAAATTTTTAATATTAAAATTTAACTAAAAAATAATAATTTAATAAGGATAAAAATTAAAATAAAAACTAACCGAGAAACTATGCGGAACTTGAAAAAAAAAATTAAAGACAAAATTTGTAGTAAATTTTATGTTCTACAATTTTGATTTTTTGTAAATGTTCATAAAAATCCATAATTTTGTCTCAAAATCTAAAAAAAAAGTCGCAAATGTCTATATACATTAATTTCACGCCCTCCAGCACCGAAACTATGAGAAATTCAAAAAAACGGTAATGACAAAATATGTAGAAAATTTTATGTTCTACAACTTTCATATCCGGTATTTTTTCATAAAAATGCATTATTTTGATAATTTAAAAAAAAATAAGAAAAAAAAATACTTTTTGATAAATCTGGCAACAATGACAAAAGTTTTTGAAAATTTTAGTCATTTGAAATTAAACTATAACTTAAACAAAATATGTGTGTAAAACTTAATTGCCATCTTGTTTAGTAATGACGTCATCACTTATAGCAACTGTCACTTCCGGTTGCCCGATTAACTAGAAAATCTATACCAGTCGACTCCTTGCTACCCTAAATATGTATATAAAATTTCATCTAAATCGGTTCAGCCGTTTATAGGCGCTATTGTGTTTACACACAGACACACACAAACACACAGACAGACATCATGCTAAAAATGGATTCAGGTGACCTCAAGTAAAGATGCGTTAAAAGATGGCAATGGCCAAAATATCATGATCGCAATACTTTCCTTCTATACAACTCTGTTGTTCGGAAAGTAAAAACAGTAGATTATCTATCCATAACTCAAATGTGGTACAATTATTCAACGAATAATTAGAACTCAAAGTCATACCACAAAATTTATTTCTGGTTTAAGATAAGATCAAAATGGCGACATGTTTCGGAAAAACGATGGCCATCATCAGGCCTACAATACAAATTAAAAATTGGAATACAATAATACATACTCAAAAAGAGCTTACTTACAAAAATAATGACGAAATTACACACCATGTTAAATTTTGGTATGAAAAATGAACACTAACATAGTCAAATTATTTATAAAAATAATGTTGAAAACTTTACTACCCAATAACCAATACCCAACGCCCCCTAAACTAGAGGATCACAATAGTATATTATACCATGACCATCCTACGATGCACTAATGAAGGACAATTAAGTTTTTTAAAAAACTATTAGGTAGCAACCACCATGCGGCAGCTATTAAGATGTCATATATATTAAGGCTACTTTGTGGCTGTCTCTTTTACGAAATCGTCTGCCAATAATTTTCCACCTTTTATAATAACAAATACTTGATATTTATACAATTTTTATCCGTGAGGTTTATCATTTTTTTTTAATTAAATTTATCATTTTTGCTCGCCCACCCCTGCTTTAATCTTCATACCTTATATTTTTATGTAGTTAGACCATAACAAGATCGACATGAAAATCGGTATTGATTAATTTTTTTTGATCTGATAATTATTACACCATAATTTGCAGCATCGTACCCATAATATAACTGAAAGATCATTACTTGGGTTAATAAATTTTTGGCTTGCAAGAATACTCAGTGAGTTTCTTCCAAATGTTAAGAAGAAAAAACTGTATGATGAAGAAATGGTAAACTCTATTTCCATGATTTTAAATTAATCTATCAAACCAAGGACGAGAAGATTACCGATAAGGTCTCAGTCCTCAGACACAGAGTAATAGAAAAGTAAATATACACTGAAGATTGTTGTAATTAGGCATCACTATATGTTATAAACATTTTTTTTTTCATTTATAGTATAAAACAATAGCATATTTTTATCTGAGATGATCAATTAACCAATTTTCTCTTACATCATTAAGATCTCCATTCACTTTAAATTTGATTTAACCATTTTTAATGTTACTAGATTCACAGATAATGCAGTATACTTGTTGTCTGTAATAATAAGTATTAAATCTCTTTTCTTAGCTTTGACGATTGCTAAAACTTATTTTTGTTAATATGCATGTTCATAAGAAAAATTGAAACGTCACTGATTTCCGCGCGGGCTCTATCAAATAGTGTGTATGTAGTATGTGTACGTCCTGACACCTGTTATTTTCAATTTTCCGAATTATTTTGCGCCTCTGATTGCGGAATGCAAAATAACATTAATGGTTTGATTAATTGTTTTTGTTTATCACCCAAATTACTCCTCTTTGTAATATTTCCAATTATTTTCGACGATTGTTTCACTATCGTCGGTTTACCTGATGGCTTTTGAATCCGTTTCACGCCTGCCGCATTAAATTACAATATTTTAAATGATGTTGTCGGTGCTCATGCTGATATGGATTCAATGATGCTTATTCAATTTTATTTTGATATTTTACCATTTTATTTTAATTGATATTTAATGTGATTTTAAATAAATTCCCTTCGTGATAAATTTTGTTAAATATTTGATAGTTGCTATTTGTCTTCTATATCTGTTTATATTGGACATTTTTTTGCTTAAAAGAAATTTTCTTTTTTATTTTAAATTCTTTAATATTGGTAATATAATAGCAATCTCGATAAGAACTTTCAGTTTGGAATTAATCGTTGTCTAACATTTAATAATAATACAAGTAATTATGCTATTTAACAATAATTATAATTTATCTTTAGCATAACAATTCAAAAAATGCAATATACAAAATTTTGTTATGTAATGCTGCTATAAATTATCTATCTAATATAGCGGTTTTTGTACCATGGTATACAGAACGTCTCAAGATGGTATGTAAGCAAGCAACAGATATCACCTAAATATCAGGACATAAGAAAAAATAATTCCTCCAAATGAACTAGAAATCACATTGGAACGCTATTTGCGTCATCAAGCGGTCTTTTGGCGCCTTGTTCCAGGTTTTGCATTTCCTCGGGCGTCCACCATTCGGCAAGGCCATCATCTAATGAATCCCAAATCAGATAGTACGTAATATTTAATATATGTTTTTACCGCCTCTGCATGTACGTTTACTACATTTATAATAAAAAAAAATCGGTTGTGTCGCCCCAAAACTTTCCCGACAAGTCCAATTTCGTGACATTTCGTGACATTGCATCTATCTTTTTTTGATAGTGACACTTCCGTTTGACAGATGTCGTACAAAAATTAATGAGTTCTTCCAGACGGGTAACTCAAACCCATATACCAAATTTCAGCTCAATCGGTTTAAACCTGTGGCCTCTATCGTGTAAGAATACACACAGACAGACAGACTTTCATCTGGAAATGGTCTTAAACATTTGAGGGGACCCCAAAATGGATATTTCCATCTTTATCTGGAATTTTTTTTTTAGCTCGTTCACAATACTTTGCCTTCTCGGAGGTGGATCGGGAAAGTAAAAACTCAAAAAATCTCAAATGTCAAAAAATCTCAAATCGCAAAAAATTTCAAAAATTTCATAAAAAAAAATCTCAAAATAGGTAAATTACCTCAAAACCACAAAAAATTTCAAAAATCAAAAAATCTTCAAAATATTTTCAAAAAAAATCTCAAAAAATTTTTAGACGGTTCAAAAACATCTCAAAAATTCTTTAAAAATCTAAAAATTCACAAAGAATCTCAAAAAATTTAAAACGTCAAATTTCAAAAAATTAAAAATAGTAAATGTCTCAGAAACTCAAAAATTTGATTAAAAAATCTCTAAGAATTCAAAGAAGTCAAAAAATCTAAAAAGACAAATTCAACAAATCTCAAAAACTCTTTAAAAATCTCAAAAAATCTTAAAACACTTCAAAACATTCTCAAAAAAATCTATAATTTTTTAAAAAATCTAAAAAGTCCCAAAGACTCAAACAATCTCAAAAAATCTCAAAAAACCTCTAAAAATCACAAAAATCTCAAAAATCTCAAAAATCTCAAAAATCTCAAAAATCTCAAAAATCTCAAAAAAACTCAAAAATATCAAAAAACATGAAAAAAACCTAAAAAATCTCAAAAACAAATTGAAAAAAAAATTTGACAAAATTGGAAAAGATTGTAAAAAAATTGAAAAAAATCCACTAATTCTTTTTCAGATATTTAATGTTAAAGTTTCAAATTTTGACATTTTTTTATTTTTGACAGGTGACAGTTGCAGAAATAATTTTAACTGTTCTGAATATAGTTTTTTAAGTGCTTTCAAATGACATATTGTATGTCCAATTCCGTGATATATTTGATCTGTCATTTTTTGATAGTGATACTTCCGTTTGACAGATGCCGTACAAAAACTAATGGGTTCTTCTGAGGGGTAACCCAAACCCCTATACCAAATTTCAGCTCAATCGGATTAAACGTGTGGCCTCTATCGTGGAAGAATACACACACACACACAGACCGATAGACAGACTTCCATCTGGAAATGGTCTTAATCGTCTCAGGGCACCCGAAAATGGATATTTCCGTTTTTATCTCGAAATTTTTTTTAGCTCGTTCACAATACTTTCCCTTCTAGGAGATGGGTCGGGAAAGTAATATTGTCAAAAGTAAAAATTCTAAAATTTAGTCCAAGAAGATAATCAATCTATTCCATTAGAAATAAAAGAATTGGCTGCTACGGTAGCTTTGAATTTAACATATTAACACCTGTCCATTTACTTTAGCTCTATCACTTTTGCCACTAAAATAAACAATTAGACATTTTTTAGAACGAATTATTAATTTTTTTTTCATTTATAGTTTACAAGTTCATACATTTGTAATTTTTTTAAGTATAAAATAAATGAAAAATTTTAATTTTTTCTCCCTCTGTACATAACGTCATTTACATTCCGGCGCACTTGAAACTTCGCAATGGTACGATCCGGGTATTATTATATTCTATAATAATAACAATAATCGTAAACGCCGCGACGAATAACAATAATCATAACAATAACCGTTGGTAAGACATGTATATGGCTCTGGAGAGTTTCATTAGTTTAATCACGTGGAGCGCTGCCGTCGCTACGCCGTAGCTGATTTTCTGAATGGAGATTGTATATTCAGCCAAATACTGGATAATGGTAATGGGCATTTTCTGAACGGTTTAATTATCGAAGACAGTACAGAGAGTAATTGGTCTACAAGATTTTTATAAATGTAAGACAATCAAAAGTTTTATAATGTTTCAAATTATAGATCCCTTAATTTATTTTCCAGGAAACTTACCACAAATAATAATAATAATAACCATTCTATGTGAAAGTTTAGTTACATCTTTATTCATGTCCTCTTTTAGAATATTTTGGAATATGATTTCCAGTTTCTTTACAGTAAAATAATATACTATTGGTGTATTTCAAATGCCTTCATGTAGTTTGTAAGGGCGACAGTTTATTTGCTTTTGACCAAAAAAACTGTACGTTCTTTTTGACCTTATACCCTGACGTCATTAAGATTTAAGGAACTATAAGGAAGAAAAATGGACAGCTCCAACACCCACACTATTGAAACACTCGGGACCAAATGGAAAATTGATAGGAACCGAAGAGCATTCACAAGAAGACCACTCAAGAAATTCCCACAAACGAATATTAGGATTTTACGAGAAGCAAAAGATCTTCCGGACGAGCTCCTGGATCTTATGGATGACGCACCTCTGTTCGCTTAATTAATAAATCTTAATCAAATCTTTAAAGTTTTACTAATTTTTAATTTTTCAGAACAACATCTTCCTCCTGAAAGGGAGTAATTTCTACTCCTACAGTAGGGCTCTAGGAATACGAACAATACCAGGAAAAATTACTGAGGAGGGTTTAGCATCCTTGACTCTGGAAGCAGAGCGATCAGTGTCTATAAAATGTTGCTGTCTCCACAACTCAGGATAATAGTTGTAATAAAATAAATATTGGTTTACCCTGTAGACCTCACCTTGCTTCTTGGTACAATTTAACTCTACAAGTTGGTACTCAGTATACTGATTGTTTAGTTGTTTTATAGTAATAAAAAGTACCAAATGTATTCCGGGTTGATAAACTATAACTCACTCACCACGAAGGTCAAAATATGTAGATAATATCCCGGGAAATTTGGCCCTGAAAGATTTGTTCTTGTTTCGGCGTTAGTCGTTGGTATAATAGCTTAACCCAGTAAGAATTGTTTTCTAGAAAACGGATAAGAATTTATCCTCGTATTAGGAAAAATTTAATTTGCAGAAAAGTGAATTAAAAATTCTTACAATTCATTATACTAAACAACATTCAAAAACACTAAATCGTATAGGAAAGAAATTTAACGATAAAAACTCAAAATACTTTACGAAGTACTTTGATTAAAATAAAAACAAAAAATAAAGTACACGATTCAAAAAAAGTTTAGATACAAAATTCCGTGCAAATGCGAGAGATTTTACATAGGAGAAAAAACAAGACTTTCATGTATTAGGATAAATGAACACAAATTTTATATTAAAAAAAAATGAGTCAGACTTAGTAATGCCAAAAGAACGAAAATATAATTCCTAATTTTTGTCAGATGTAGTATCTTTCCGGTCTGAGTATATCTCTATACGAAGAAAAAAAAATTGAAACAGACTAATTCTTTCCACAGAATAAGCAAAATTATTTGTTGTATAAAATTAGAATATCAAATAAAATGTCGTGAAAAATCTGATTTTAAGTTGAAGAAACATTGATAAGTGTAGAATTTTGATTAACTAAATATAAAAAAAATACGAAAGAAAATCTGGCGCTATATACAAATCAGAAAAAATACCAGTGCAAATAATTATTAAATATTTGAGTATTTAAACCAGATAAATTAATGATTATAATATTTAATAATCATTTACCTGAGAAATCAATGATTCAGACCAAAGATCAACACTTATCGTTTAAAGTACAAGATGAATGCAAAAAAAATACTGGTTAGATATCAGTCGGTACAATAAAACTAACAGCCAGTATCATAAATACCGACAAAAGGGTCCTTTAAGTAAAGTACACTTTGTGGTTAAAGTCGACTTTCACTAACCTAAAAGTCTGGCCTGTATCATAATGCAAATTTAATCGCCTGTTAGGTAAAGGACACTTTAATTAAATATTGTTTTGTTGGCTGCACTGGAAATGGTGTTTCATGATATAAGTGACGTTATTTTGACAGAATTTTTTCGACTTAACCTAACTTGCTTGGGTTTATTTACTAGCGCCTTTTGATTGTTGATTTGTGTTTGCCGAAATATTTTTTAAATTGTTTTAAAATATCGTCAGCTTTTTTAAATTATGTCAGAGCAAAAGAGTTCATTTCTTGCAACAAACCCAATACAGTATACTTGGTTAATCGGAATCGGTCGAAAAACTCGAAGTCGTCATATTTATTTAAATAATGCTGTCTATATATTTTTGGTCTTCTCACTACGATATTTTCTTCGTCTTCAGAAGAGCTCGAACTACTACTTGAATCGAATACGTAATCTCCCTTTGTAATCTAAAGTAAAGCACGTGTGGACGGTGTAAAATTAATAACCTTTAAAGATTTGTAGGTTATGTTTCAAAATAAAGCTTACTTTAACCACGCAAAAGTGTCAGAATTGGGACTTTACAATAAAGGCGGCTTTTGGCTTAATCCTCCTTTAAAGTTGTATTATGGTACGGGTTTTATAGGTAAAAGGGACCTTTTACCCTTAAAGTATACTTTATATTAATTATGGTACTGGCTGTAAATAAATTTAAACAGAAAGAAGCATTTAAATTATTCTCAACTAGAGACCCGTAATGAATATTAAAATAAATATCAATGATTTAAAATTCGGTTTAATAACAATAATCAACGAATAGCTTATCACACAACCAACAATTTATAAGAAAGTTGAGGTCTAAAAATTTCTCGACATACGTAAAATCGTGTCTAGCAAGGCCGCAACTGTTATACGTAAACAAGTTAGGCCAGTCGTACCAGTTGTAACCCACTCCGAAAGATGACCTTAGGGTATACGGCAACCGGAGTCGATCAGTCAGCTACATGGGCAGCCAGAAATCGGAGTTCCAGCGGGAGTCCCAGTTGAAGTTCCAGTCCGATTTCGAGCTGAGAACCAGTCCAGAACCGACCAGAGAATTTTAGCCAAGTTAAATTGTGCCTGAGTCCAGAACCGTCATTCGACCACCACACCAACGTAGAGGACCTTCTGGTTTGGTAACACTATTTTATTATAATAAAAGTTATTTACTCAAAGTTTTGGAATATTCAGCAGCATAATACCCAGGTAGTCAAACCAGTAGGGCAAGTAAAGACCGCCCTTCTGGCCGCTAAGTGTTTTGTCGACGCCATACGACCCCTGGAGTATTTTTTTTCTTCACTGAAGCTGCCCGTGCAAGTGGCCTTGCCGAATGGTGGACGCCCGAGGAAATGCAAAATCTGGACCAAGGCGCCAAAAGACCGCTCGATGACGCAAATAGCGTTCCAATGGGATTTCTAGTTCATTTGTCCTGATATTAGGTGTTGCTTGCTTACATACCATCTTGAGACCATCTGTATACCATTAGATGTGTTGGTCCTTGATCTTGGCGCTCCAGCTTTCAAGACCAGAAAGGCTACACCTTTAGAAGCGACAAAGGATTAAATTTGGGTATAGGCTTCACCCTTCATTAGTGAAACGATTCATAACTAGTGATTTTTTCATAGTGATAAAAAACTTCATTATATATTTTGCTTGGATATTTTAATCGTTCAAGTGACTTCTTCCTATTATCAATTTTTTCAGTTTTTTATTTCTAATTCTGTCAACTTCAACTATATCTGTGCAATTTTGGTCACCGTTGAAACAATTATAGAATTATTTTTTAATAACAAGGATGATGTCGAATGTCGCCGTTTAAAGTTTTATTTCCTGCAATATTTTCCTGCATGAAATATTAACAAAATTGTGAAAAAATAAGTGGTCTCTGAGGGCATATACCGAAGTACCTCTGTCTCTAGTTATAAGTGCCATTTCACATGCTCTATCTTCGTTCAGTAATTAGGTCGAGAGTATAAGAGAGACGTGCCTTTTGTGCCAACTAAGAAGAAACTTCATAATTTATAAAATATCGTCAGAAAGTTTCTTTGATATTTGAATATTAGGGGAATATTTTATATGGAGTTTTCAAGTAGGTGTCCTATATTGTGGTCGCGGACAAGTTGTGCATAATATATTACACAACAATGCTGGTTTCTACAGTTATGTCTTTATCTTTTACACGAAAATTTATTTTGATTACTTTAAAGTTTGCGTTCTGTCACTATAAATTTTACAACATCACTAAATTCCTCATTTAATATTATCTCCAAAAATAAAAAACTAAGGGTAGAATAAAATAAAAAACTAATCGGGTTATCTAATTAATTAATTTTAAGTAATCAGTCTAAACAATGTTTTAAACTTGGTTGTATACTTTATCTTCTTCAATATACATCGCGTCATTGACTTCCATATCTTAAAATAAATACAATAGCGTTGTGGCATTTATTAAGTCATATATTAAATTCCCATCATAAAAAACTAATGAATAATTAATAATAATGAAATCAATAATCGATAATACATATGTACATTATAAAAAATTTAATATCTTCGACCGCCTATATAATATATAACAATTATGCAGAGACAAGGTTATTGGCTTATTGGCTAATCATTTTTAGATAATTCTGTTATTTTTCGATTTACGAGGGTAGCTCTGAAGAATTTTGTTTAAAAAAGTAAAACTAAATTTTTGACACATATTTATTTTAATGTTAAACAATATAAATCTAGAAAAATAAGTGCACAACTCTCCAAAAGATAGTTGTTTGTTTTTTAATACCTATTCAAGTCCAAGTTATAACATTAGGTAAATAATGCAAAGTAATCGTAAACTATCATAAAAAATTTGAAAAATCTTGAAAAACTGTAAGAAATCGTATAAAATTGTAAAAAATCGTAAAGAATCGTAAAAAACGTAAAAAATTGGTAAAAAACTCGTAAAAAGTTGTAACATTAAGTAAATAATGCAAAGTAATCGTAAAATATCATAAAAAATTGTAAAAAATCGTAAGAGAATCCTAAAAAATCGTAAAAACTTGGTAAAAAAACTGGTAAAAGTCGTAACATTTCGTAAATAATGCTAAATAATCGTAAAAACTTATAAAATCTTGAAAAATCGTAAAAAACCGTAATAAACCGTAAAAAACCGAAAAGAACTGGAAAAATCTGGAAACAAATGGAAAAAAGGGTTAATACCGGAAAAGATCGAAATTAGAAAAATATTATAAAATAAAATCATAAAAAATCGGAAAAAACAAAAAAAAGATACGGAAAAAATGGGGAAGATAGGAAACGTTAAAAAAATAGGAAAAAAACTAAAAAAATGAATTTCAATAAAAAGCAATTTTTTCTTAAAATTTGAATCTCGACCGACAGAAGCGAAATTTTTTGTCATAAACAGATCTTCGCAGCCATAGGACTTACGTTACTCAAAGGATTCATGCACCACAATTAGATGATATGTTATATTTATTTTTTTATTTTTTTTGCAGGTCACTTTTGTTACACTTCGCAATACTTCCTCAGTAGCTAATGAAAAATGTCATTCTGATTACATCTGTTTAAAAGACTAAAATATCTTCTTAGCGTTATGTACATAAATTTCGTGTTGCGTATAGTTCTTGTGTTTATTGATAAAGTGATTTTTTCGGACCGAAGTACTAAAAACACCGTGTAATATTTTTTTATTATAATTAATTGAAGGAATATCTTGTACAATTTATCTTTATATAATCTTAATTTAGTTATTGGTACATTCAGGTCGCTTACATTACTATCAGCATTCTTTCGCGGCATTTTTATCCTCCTTTGTGAGCATCTTTTATCTAGAATTTATGATGAATTGAAACTTATTTGGCGCGGTCGTCAACAGGGTTGTGCTTTTGATGTAATCCAAATGTACTAGAATTGTTCACAAAAATGTACTAGATTGTAATGATCCAAATTAATGTCAAATTCTACCTATCTTTTTATTGAAACAGTTTTTAGTCATTATATGTGGTTTGTAATTTCTAAAATATCATTTTTATATTTTAATACATTATTAGGATTTTGTGTAATAAGTTTTTATTTTTTAACAAATGTAATAGATTATTGGGATTTTCTATATTGTAGTAATAGCGTAATAGCAATTGGTAAACTGTAATAGATCTAGTACAATTGTAATAACAAGCACAACCCTGGTTGTCAGTGTTGTTATGGAGGGATTTTTGATTGTGCTAAAGTTAGTCACAAAATGGTGCTTCTCGACTCGTTTGATGGTTTCATCTTCATCGCAACGTGGTTTATGACGTCATAAAGTAGTAGATTCCATTTGACTGAGGTAGTGACGTGTATTTTTTGTTCGGCCCACGTCAATTTCGCTTCTGAGATTTTCTGAAGAATAAATTCATTTCTGGTCATCTTTGGACCAAGAAATATATTCAATAACCATCTAATTGCAGCCAAAAAATGGCGTAGAACGAAATAGTGACACTTTGTGTCTATTTTTGATTTTAACAACTTATTTAAAATTATAAATTATACATATAAACTTTTCTATAATTGGACATACTGACTCGTCATCACAGATCTAAGAATGCGCCTTGATGTTACTTCTCTTAAATTAACATTTCGCAACTGCTGCTATTTGAAAAATCCTCATTCCATTACCAATTATTTATTCGAAATTTTTTATGACTACTTTTAGTTTGGGACAGTATAAACTAAGAAACTGTAATTGACTGCTAAAATTACGTTTTTTAGATTTGAAATTTTCTTACGATCAATATATAAGAACGTACAAGATAGTTGGAAAAACATCTGAGATCACTAAGTAATTACTGTAGGTTACTGCCGTCCTTGACGAGTCGCTACTGTTTGTGTTAGGTTTATTCTGAATTATATAATTTGGCGAGATGGAAACCGGTAGTTTTATCAATATTTGCAAGATATATTATCGCATTTATTAAATGTGCTACAACAGCAACAGCACCAGCACCAGCACCAGTAATAATCCATCAATTAATTTCCATAACGTTTATATTATATGTATATATAATTTTAATATCCGAAGAGAGTAAATCACTTTAAATAATGTGGTATATTAATAACGCTGGAATATAAGCTACAATTTAATGGGTTTTCTGCTTATATTATTCCCCAAAAATAATATTTCACTCTAATTACACTAGGCATTATATTTATGTGCAAAATAAACTTGTTTATGAAATCTGACTGGCGCCGCGTACGGTCAAAATACCGATACATTTCCCCCATTCAACTCAGAGAATTCTTGCAAATATATAAATATAAATTTTCATTTTGGGATTATACATCTTTATTAAGTGTTGTTTATTTTGTTGTCTATGTTTGTTGTGCGAGGGCGCATATTTGACGTTCCATTTAGGGATATTATTTTCTATACGTTCTCGTTATATTTCCTCACAAAAACGCTAATGTGAACTAACAGGGGCGTAACTTTACCTAAGATTATTATTAGATATAAATACATAGACGTAGGCAAATATTTATTTATATTTTTTTTTTCTTTCAGGTAAGCATTATTTTCTCACATATTCATCGCCACAGGCGTAAGTAACATTTTTTTTACTACTTTGTAAATTTTGCATTGAAATTTTTTAAACTTATTGATTCGGCTAATAAAGATTGCTGCGGTTAATTATTTATTACTTTTATTGTTTATTTCTAAATTAAGTGAGAAAAATTTCTCACAGGAACTGTATTGTTATGTTTTTTTTAAATAACAAATGAAAGTTAAATCAGTAAAATAAACAAATTACGGGAGCCAAGGCATAGCTACAGTACGCCGAGTAAAGCTCGAAATCTTTCGTTGAAGTGAACTCCAATGAAACAAACAATTGATTTTTTTTTTAATTTTAACAAAAGTGCTGAAATTAACCACCTTTTAGTAAAAGAACAACTTATCTAAAAAGGTCCCGTGTCACGTATGGTTGTAAGTTTCGACGTGACCGTTAAAAATGGTTTATTTGAAAATGTTAATATTTTTAATACATAAAAGTAGTTTCTGGTTTGTATTGGTTTTCGTAAAAAAAATACATAAAAATAGTGACTAGTTTTCATTGGTTTTTTAAGTTACTGGTTTGCATTGGTTCAATCAAATTTTTTTCTTAAAAAACAAATACATAAAAATAGTGCTAAATTTAACTTAGATTAGGTTAAAAGGTGTGTGGGGAGCCTCGCAAAATAAAAAAAAATATAGAAATATTTTCAAATAAACCATATAAAAGTAATTAAACAACAAACTTTTAACCCATCTAATAATAATATTCAATTGTCGTTTATTTGTCGCTATTGGTTGATTGTCTATTTTGGTTGATTATCCTTATCCTTATTAACTAACAGATTAAAAATATTATTAGTAATGACATAAAGAAAAAGATATTCATTTTTCACATTTTTTCTACCTAACTAGGCTCACTGTTATCCATATGTGGTGCCTTTTGGGCTACACATAATAACCCTTTAAATAATAAAATATTGTAGTTCATTAAACTAGTTGTAATTTAAACAATATAAAGGATAAGACGTTTTGTTATTATTTCATGCGGTAACGTGATACCGCAAGGTAACACTGACGATGTTGTGTCGGGACAATTAATGTTTATTGTTGCGAATAAATAATTAGTTATTGACAGTATCTCATCTATATTTATTTTCCCGATACTCAGAGGAAACCCTTGAGATATTTACTATTACATGGCGATCCTTTACATACCCACAAAACAAAAAACTCATCGAATTGAACATTGTGAAACCGCATCTGCGCAGTAGACACCAGTAAATTGGTCACCTGCAAAATCGAATTTTTTGCTCATTGGCGTTCTCTTGATTGCGGTTAACACTAATAGTGAATTAATTCCAACCTAAACGTTATTTCGGTGTGTCACACGCATTATCTTAATTCCATAACTTTTTTAATGTAGCTAAAATTTTGTTAATTTGCTTTTCACCTCAGAAGGCACCATTTAGATTTGATTAAAATTGCAATAATAAGAAGGAAATTTAAAAATAGTGTCTATAACTTTGTACTTATTGTCCAAATGGTAGTTTTTTCCTGCTTTTTATGTTGTCAAATAACGTCCCTTAACAGATTATTTTCACAATATTTTCGTATTTAAAAATCTTTTATCCATTATTATCAGGAAAGATTCCTTTTTCTAAGTTTGAAATTAGTTGTGTTTGCAATCAATTTTCAAAATTTTTGCTATTTATATTATCGTTTTTTCACTTTCTAATCTCTTTTTGTCACGTGATATAGCCCCAGACATTGACATCATCATCACGGTCAATGTCTGGTGCAGAATCACGTGATGTAACGGGATTAGAAAGTGAAAGTGTCTTATTCCTGGAGCACTGTATTTCCTGACCGTTTTAACATGTGGAATGCGGAGGAATGGGTGCTGCTTCTTTACTTCATACATTAGGTACAATCTCGTTAAGTATTTCTGTAGTGGGAGATTATTTCAAAAATGGTTGAAATAGATTTAGTAGAATATACTCCGTATCGTAGTCCAAGTTTTAAAAAATATTAAAACCCCGTTAAATAAGGAAAGTTTTAGAGATTCTAATGAGCACCTCAACAGTTTTTTTTTAATTTAAGAACTCCTTGAATATCCTCAATCCTTAAAAAATATTTAAAAGAACATAAAATTTAATACATAATTAGTAAAAAAGTATTATGTTAGGGACAACTCATTAAAAAAACTAGGTTAAAAAATATTTGCATTATTATTTTACTAAAGTACATCATGTTGAATTGAATCACTTATTTCAGTTCTAATACTATTTGAAGACGTGGCGTGGCGCCTCGACCTACATATAAATAATAAAAGCGAAACGAAAAAATAATTTTCGTAGTGGAGAACGCGAAAGACAGGAGAAAATCCAGTGTTCATTGAGAGATTTCTAGATCCGTGCAGTTATTTACGTTGTGGAAACTGGAAAGAGAGATCAAAGAAAGTATGGCAAAAGCAGAGCCAGAGCCAAAGGATGGAAGGCGGTACGTGCCAACGTCTGGCGGACCGATTGTCGTGTATAAACGGAATCGCTGGAGAGCATTTACGGTTACGACCGGTGGCTGAGTGCTAATGTTTAGTAAATTATTCAGAGAGAGAGAATACCGTACACGCTACAAACAGAAATGCATTAGAGTGCACTCCCGATCCCTGACTGATTGATAGATTAATTAACTTACAGTGCTATCGACTCCTAGGGTTTCTCTTTATCAAAGATTCAACCGGTTTGCGATAGAATTTACTCACTTTTCGATGCAAAAATCGCGTACCACGTTAATATTGAATTTTTACCACCGAGACTCTACTTTAAAAGGCTACTGTAAAAAAGCGCTCGAGTGACGTAACTAAAGAACACTGTTCTGGAACGATTTAATTAAAGTTTATTCGATATATTTTTTATGAGCTGATGACTCACGATTCATTGGCGTACACAAAAATCAAAATTAGTAAATATTCCGCAAATTACTTATATATCTCTCAACTCCATAAGAATTCTTCACTACAGTTAAATTAACTGTAAATATAGTATTTTTGATATTTTTTACGTTTTCCTAGTTTTTCTGCTGCTATGTTCCACTTTTTTTTGAGCTCTTTTGCTTGTTGGTTCTACAACCATCTGTGTTGCGTTTGCTCTTCTTTTTACCATACTGAATGAGGTAAATGTGAAATTTTATTGGGATGTAGAATTTATTAAGTTGGCGTTATAATACTTGATGGATTAGGTTCACTAACAATGAACTAGAAATTACTTCAATTGGTGAAATCGTCTCTTCAACTTGATGAACATAAAATTCCATATTATCATACTCTATCAGACTGATTATGACCTGCCCTTGGCTCATTGTCTTTATGTAACTACTGCTCATTCAGACGAAGGGCTTCAGATGGTGCAAAGTCATGAAGTGATTTTGATCCACTTATCAATATCCTGAACTATGAAACGCACTTGCCCTGGACTCCATAGTAGCTGCTCTTTGATATCATATAAGCCACGTTGTATTGAGTTTTTTTTTCAATATTAGATAGTAACCATTTCTCCTATGCTTAAACTTTGCAATGGCTTAAAGAAAGCAACGTCTAAAGGTTGGAGCTTATGGATGGTGTGGCGAGGAGAAATTGAATGTTGTGCTCTTTTGCATAGTTGAGTGCCTCTAAATTTTTTAGTATCTCAAATTCCCGTCCAATAAAAACTAAACTTGTTATCAAGTACTAGGCTATTGAAATGCTCTAGCAATTTCAAGAATAGTTCATATATCCTGTATCAAAAATCTTCATTAATCCACCTAATGGAGCCCCGATTCCTAACTCAGCATAGGCGAAATATATAGTCTGCCAGTATTCAAAAAAAATACTGCTGTAGTGTCAATTTCTCTCTCTCCACTACTGATTTCCACCCACTTATCTCCTGCGTTTCAAGGAGACAACTGTTTTTGACTCGTCTCCATCTGTTTTGCCGCATCAGACCAGAAAATCGAAGTAGATTGGAGATTAAAAGTGGAGTAGATTCATACCAAAGCGGATTAGTACTTAATGTACAGACTAGTTCAAAGAGATAAAATAACCATGTTTCTTGATATTCCCACAGACAGGTTACTATACATGCGAATCAATTTGATGTTTTTTTATCAAATATTGAACTAATATAAAAATAGGGAAATCTCAAAATGTTGAGCTTGAACAAAGATTTTTATTTGCTGTTTTTGGATTCTGCAAATATGGAAGCAGCTTATCGTCTAGTAAATTGAAACTGCTCGAAGATTTCGGTTTTATTTAATAAACACCTTAAAGATAGAAAAAAATTTTACAAGGTTTTTTATTGAAGGTAAAATAGCGCTTAATATAGCCTATCCAATTTTTTAAAACAACGTTTTGTCTTTGAAGGGCCAACATGAACTATTTTTTTTAATACAGACCTGTACATTTTATTCCATTTATGAAATCCCCATTTTTTTCATTATCAAACCATGTAGAATATTTAATTTTTGTACGTACTTTTTCTTTTTTATCTTTCTATCTACACTTAGTACGTTTTAATAGCATTAATAGTTTTTCTATTACAGGGGTTAAACTAAAAATTATTTATTAAAATCATTTTCATACCAGTGAAAAGAGAATAAAAAATTCTATAAGTGGGAGTTTTTCCAAAATTTTTGAGCTAGAATTGTGACCTTGACAAAAGGGAGATACCAAAAATGAGGAAAATTAAAAAAATCCTTATAGTGTGGTCTCTCCCTTTTTTCACAACCACAATTTTTTATCTAAATTTTTGAAAAAATTTACACATATAGAATATCTTTTTCTCTCTCTATCTGCACTTAGTACGTTTTAATAGCATCTATAGTTTTGTTGTTAGAGGGGTTAAACAAAAAATTATTTATTATAATCTACAATTACCTATGTTATTTTTTTTGATAAAAAAGGTATTAAAATTATTTTAATGCCATTAAAAAGAGAAAAAAAAATTCTATCAATGGGAATTTTTTCAAACTTTTTAAGCAAAAACTGTGACTTTGAGAAATTTTTTAAGAAAAAATTGTGACCTTGAGAAAAGGGTGAGACCAAAATGAGAAAAAATAGTTATGGTCTCTCCCTATTTTCATTCCATTTTCACTGAAAATATTTATAAATCATTTTAAATAAAATTAAAAATAAAATTTATTTATAACGATAAACAAACGAATGCACGAAAAAATTTCAAAATTCAAAAAAGGGTGTGCCAACTTCATAATATCACAATTTTTTTAAATTTAGATAATTAATTATAATTAACCGGTGGATGGACAAACAAAACTAATTGGTGGACAAACGTGGACAAACAAAGAACAAACGACCTGTGCGGTTGAATTTTTTTTTTTGCAATTTGTTGGTGCCGAGAGCAAAATTTGCAAAAAAAAAGTTTTCAGGTCACCATTTTGAAACGAAGGGTGGACAAGCGAAAATAATTAGGGGAAAATAATGGACAATCGATTGATAAACGAATGCACACAAAATCTTTGGGAAATTTACGAGGTCTATTCGTTGTTGTGTATCTTGGACAATATTTTTCCATCATTGCATTATCAAAAAATCTATCTAGAGGTTCTGCTGGTGGCTGTTACATGGCTAGTCCTTTCAGTCCAGGTTACAGTTTTACTTTGCCAGTTTTGGACCACTAAATGTCTTTTTGTCATACCAAAAATTACGCCGTAACGAGATTTTTCTTTTATCTAGGTATTGATTTTCAGCTTTAGGTTTTTTAGTTGGCAGTAATTGCACAATTTGCTTTTTAGATTTTGTTATCGTTATACTCGTCTTGTCCCTTATTCTCAAATTCTTTATTATTATCATACTCTTTACCACTGTTAGGTTGCTATCTTTATCATTTTCGTTGTCACAGTCTTAAAATATTTTCACTAGAATCCAAATAGTCAGATTAAGGTAGCAATTCTGTTAAGATACAGTTTGCAATAGAAAGTAAACATTCATTAGTCATGTTAATGAAATTAAATTAAACAACAATAGTACAAGGTGTAAAAATATAAAGATATTATTTTCAAAAATTATGGATAGCACTGACAAATTCCGGGCTATTAATATTAATATTTATATTGCAACCATTTATCTATTAAAATATTAATAAATCTGTACTATATATAGATCAGTGTTTTTCAATGTAAACATATTTTGTCAAAAACAAATTGGCAACATAGCCATGATGTTCAGTTCAGCTCAGTCGCGAATCCTGAGCCTTTAGTTGACAGTCAGAAGCGATCAGATCCGATGAGCGGAATTACTCAAAGCCTTCTTTAATCCGTTAATTATACTGGCAACTAACCGCCAATGGATGCTATTCAATTAGGAAATTACGAATTAATTTTAATTATACTGCTTTTAAACATATTTGCCATGTTTATGGTTTGTGTATACTTAATTCCGACGATCGATAAACTTATTAAACTTAAAACAACAAACTCGTTCGAGCCACTCAATTTTCAATTCTTTCAACGCCAGTGGCGGCTCATCAAAAAATATGTTAAAAGGATAAAATGGAAAATTCATTTAAATTGCTTGTGGCTATAAAATAAGTATGTTATTTTCAAGAGGTGTTAAAAAAGTAATAAACACATTTTAACTAACCAAACAGAAATGTTATGGATAGATTAAAGTAATTTTATTATATAAAATTGAATTTTGATGAAAAAAAAAATATATTTAGAAAACAAGAGAAACATTATTTATACGACAAAAAATCTGACTGCAAAATCATTTGTCTCAAAAAAAATAAGAAAAACCGTTATAAAAAATAATTAACTGAAATCTTGACATTTTTCGAGGTTGTAGTAGAATAGTTCAATTTTTGTTGTATTTATTTTAGTGATCACCCTTTAAAACCCTTTATTTTAATATATCAATTTGATACGTACGAAAAACATCACCCTTCTAGTGGAATAAAAATGTTCCAGTTCAGTATTGGCATATTTCTAAAATTAATTCGACTATACAATGTGCTCCATAACCAATATATTTTTGTTTGTTTTCTGAAAAATAATCAGTTATTTTAAATTTTCTGAAATTTCTCTTGAAATAGCTGTAATTTCTGAAACCAAGGATTCAATAGGATACATACCGTTTTTATTAAATATCGATCTAAACTTTGTTGTACATTAAATTATACAAATTTGTATTTCTAAAACACTTTCTACTAGCTTTATTATTATATTAAACAAAAACGAAATATTTAAAATTACATTTTATACAAATTAGTAAACCGAATACATTTTAGCTTTTAAAGCCGGCACTGTTGCCTTATTCATGTTATAACGTACGAATTTTCACATTAATAATGTACTGATACAGGTTAACAAAAAATTGTTTGTAAAAACTTTTTAAGAAAATGTATTTTTGGATGCTGAAACCATATTTGTTAGTAGTTTTATTCTATTATCTACCATTCAAAAAATAGGGTAAAATTGATTTATATAAAAAAAATGGGGAAAAACTGAGAAAAGTTGCGAAAAATAAGGGAAGCTGCGGAAAAATAGGGAAAATATGTAAAAATGGAGAAATACGGAGAAAATGAAAAAATAGGAAAGAATATATAAAAGAAAAAATGGGGAAACGGAAAAATATGGAAAAATAAGGAAAAAGGATAAATAGGAAAAATCATGGATTCTCACAGTTTTCTTTCAGATTTTACATCTTCTAGTTTTTAATTAATATGAAATGTAAAAAATTGGTAGGTGATACGACTATTTTTTTTTCGAAATCAGTGCACCAAATTACAAAGGAATTAGTTAAAATTATTGAAAAAGTTTTTTCATTGTTGGCCTGTGTAATTTTCACTCATTGTTACTTACATTAATATTTTTAGAATCTTATAGAAAATAGCATAGCAACAGAGCATAGTTAGATATGTTGTTGATGCGACTGCTCACTCTGAGAGTTAATAAAACAATAATAAATTGGCGGAGTAGCTTTTTCATTTTCACCCAACCCATAAAACCCGATGTCTGAAGATGAGTTGACCTGATTTGATTGGCTGACAAAATTGTGGCGCGATATTTTTTAACGATCAATGTGACGTAGTAAATATGATGATTAGAATATAAAAATGAATTGTTTATATGAATTCGATAAAACTCTGGGTAAAATATTATGCTAGTGCTTTTCTTTCGGCTTCTTCTTCTTTTGTACATTCACATCACTTTTTTCCTTATCTGTCTTGGTGGTAGTTGTCCTCTATATGGCTTTGATTTCATATAATATTTTTAGTCTATTTACTATAAAATCAGACTTTGTTCAAACTATCTTAATAATCCTTCTTCTATCTTAATTGTGTTCGAAAATTGGGATAATGTGAAAAATGCTTCTCTGCAATATAGAATCTACGACCATTATTCCAAAATAGATTTATTTGAATTGCTCACAAGGGGTCACCATGTATAGTAAAATATAATTTTCAAAATACTAATTAAATGTCGTTCCTTACATATGAATTTTAATACTTGATGCATTAAAATCCTTGATTAAAAGATAATAATAAATATACGTACTTTAAATAAATATTAGATAACTACTAATAAAAACAAGAATTAAATAAGAGCGACGATACAAAAATAAAAGTACTTATAAATTATCTCTATAAAACAAAGTTCGAAACTGAAACAAACAGAAATTATAAAACACATTCGTCACCAAATTGTACCATTTAAAGTTCGTGATAAAATGTTGGCAAAAAAACTACAGATTGAAGTGATAGCTCGAAAGTCATCCAAAACAAGAATTTGGGATCAAGAACTTTTGGCACTTCAATTCTTATTGCATGTCAGGCGACACCGATTAATTTTTGCCTGCCATTCGAGCACGAGTCACGTGACAGATAAAGCTGTGTTATATTTTAACGTTTTTTTTAGTGTTATTTAATCAATTTTATCCATCTTTCGATATTTATTGAAACATAATTTGATCTGGTAATTATTTTCTTGTTTGGATAATTATTATTAATAATAAAAGAATAAGTGTTTACATATTTGACTGGTTCATTACTAGTTCTGCATCAAAGTAAGAAATTACTTTGTAATTAATCATTATTGATTGATTATTATATGAATTATAAAATAAATTGTTTTGTTCGGTTTTATGCCTCATGAATGAATGATTGGGAAAATGCTTCTTAATCTAAAACAAATAAATAATATTTACTCCAATTGAAATAAGAGTTCAGCTATACACTGCTTGAGGAAGTGCGTAATTATCTAATTTTTCACACTAGAACTTTATCACAAATCTAATTCCGCATTACCCTGCATGAATTCTCAGCAATTCCAAACTCTGTATATACATATAATGTCGAGTCAAACTCTCCCCGGGCGTATAGTAGAACAGTTCTCCTCGAAACTTTGGGGAAACAGTCTAGACATAAAACAAGTGTCCGCGCAGTATATTTCAAGAAGATGGCACAAGTTTGGTCCATTACTGCCGCAGTTATTACAATGTTATTGTCTGTTATAAGTGTTTACACCAAGTTATGAGCTCTAATATGGCCGACGAAAATAATACTCCGAACTAGTTTCGAACTACTTATTTTCAAGTTTCAACCAGCTGCCTCTAGAACGGTGAATATACAAGTTGATTCAGATTATTTTAATTAGAAATTTTGGAGGCACTAAAGAAATAAAAGAAAAATTTATTGTCTTATTAATTAATAATATTGATCAGTAAGTTTCGTTATAAATATTATAGTACAAAATTATTTGGTTTTCATCTATTACGACAGATAATAAATATAGTATTTGCAATAAAATTTCAGTCCCACGTGATCAACTTATGAAAGTATAGATATTACCATTTTGTTATGAATTTCCAAAGTGTAAGGTTTATATTGTTAGTTAATATGGCTTCTGAATTGAAAAGAGTTTTTGACAATTGTCACGTTGGATTGAAATTTTATGGCTACTATTATACCAGATATGTTTAATTCTAGTAAAGTTCAACATGACCTGCATCAACTTCAGTGTCGTACGCCTGACTTAACATACCTTTTCAAAATGTAATTACTCCAGTAAATATTTTTATTTGTACAAAATAATATTTATGCACGTTCTAGTAGAGTCTATAGATTAATATGTACGTGTATTTCAATAACGTCCGGTATAAAATTTGAAATAAATAAAAATATCAAATTATGGGTAAATTATTATTATTATGATCGAATTTCACCAAAATATTTATATATCTCACCACCATTCAGTACACGCATACTATTGCCGTTGGGGAGCAGAATATCCCCATTCGTGACTTTACCCTTTTCAGTTTTTTCAGTATAAAATCAATTCGGATGAGTACAAGATGGGACACAGTATGGATAGTATTCTGGGTTACTTTAATTAGGCTAAGTGAATCTCCCTCAAATCATTCTCTTCAAATGCGAATTCAATCAGATTCAATACAGAAAGAAGCCAATAATCAGATACACTGTCAAATGCGTTTTTGTAATCAATTAAAGCAGTGTAAATATTCTGTTGTGTTTTCTGTTTCATTATAACAGACATAAGAATAAGTTGTTCTTTGCAACCCTGATGTTCTCTTCTGCACTCGTTTTTTTGCTAACATAACATGGTTCTTAAAATTAGTAAATAGGTAATAGATCTGTACTGCGAGGAGTCATATGTATAGGTATCATTAATGTATGGCCAATGCTGGTATGTCGTCAGACTTGTTAATAATATGTGCGAATTACGTTGCTATGACGTCGTGCAAGCATTTTTTGTACCAAATATTTTATATGTTGTCAACTCCTAGTACTTTCCAGTTGGTACACTTAATGACCTATGTTACCGTCCTCTTTAAATTTTCTTAATTCGGATTTGTAATGTTCTTCAGAGCAGTTATATTTCACAAAGTTCTTGAGAAATGTTCTATCTTTATCAATATAATCATTTCGACATGGTCAAAGTGAGAATAACAGAATGCACAATAGGAAACACTTTAAGTGTGGGCAGGAAAATGGCCATTCATATTGGATTTAAATCGCTGAAGATTGTACTCACTGGTTTCTACAGATAAAGAAGTACTTAAAGAGACTATTCAAGGAGAACAGAGTTGGACTTCGTAAGAATGAGTCACACCAGCTCACACCAATGTCGTCCAAACATCTTTCATAAAAGTATGTGTTAAAAAGAGTCAGATCGCCCATCTTTGATGCTCCAAACTTTCAATATTTTCACCCAGTTCTGAGTCTCCAATAAGACGAGTTGCTCTCTTCTGGATAGAATCGAGCAATGTAATCTAAGGAGCAGAACTCCAGATGTCGGAGCATTTAATAACAGCATTTTAGTAAGCTACCGTTTAACGGCAGTATAAGTAAAACCTTTAAAAAACCTCTACATCAATCTCTAAGTTTAAGACCGGCCAAGATTCGGACAGCTCTTTTTTCTAAAGGAAAAACAATGTCACCATGCGTACCTCCCCGAAAAAACAATGTCATCGATCAGCAGTGAATATAGTTGACCATAATAAGCTGTTAGAATGGCATATCTACATGGCCCATCCAATTTATGTGCTCATCAATAATAACTCCTAAAAATATTGTGGTTGAGGAAAATTCAATTATCTCATTTAGTTTTATTCCCATTCATTGATAATGAATTTTCATTAAACCATTTAGAAACCGTTGAAAGAGTTGACGCTATTTTATTTTTAATTTGTTAAAAATATGTAGTTATCATTTAAATAAACTGATAAGTTATATACACTAGGAATAAGATTGGGCCAAGTACACTGCCCTGAGGAACTCCTAAAGCTATAGACTTTAAACTAGAAGTGTATTACGCGGAATCGGGTGATGACCATTATCAAGTGCATCTAGAATTTTCTACAAGAAAGTGAAGGCAGCAATTTTTGTGGTCTTTGATTTTTGAAAACCATGTTGGTTAAGGCTTTATTATATTTTTAGAGCTGAAAAAAGAAACCAATCGTCTTGACATTACTATTTCAAAAAATTTGCCAAAGTTGAGAGCCAATTGGTCTATAATTCTTAAAGTGAATTTTCTTTTTATTTTTTAAGTTAACAAAGAATCCGAAAATATTTATTCTGAGAAAAGCGACAAAGGAAAGCCAGCTCGCTTATAGCCGTTGTAAAAACAAAAACCAAATGTTTTTATCTATATTTCAATTTAGTTATTTGATATATTTGACAAAAAGAATTCCGACGGCAAAACGAAAAAAACAGAATTAAATGCAGCATGTGAGCAAGGCGGCGGATGTTAAAACACCGCATTATATATACATAATTCCCTAAATATTTGTTTCCCTTATATATTACCCATTTGATCTCAAAGTGTTAAAAATAAACCTAATAAACTTTGTTTATTTGTTCTAGAAATAAGTTTAAAACATTAACAAACGCTATTCAGTTTAATTTATTTTATATTCATAGTCCTGTAATTATAGTTTTTACAATTCCAACGAAAAATAAACACCAGCAGTTATATAAAATTGGATAAATTTAATTACAAAGTTTCCAAAATGAATCTCAACTTATAAACAATGTTGCTTGTTTACACTGTTTGAAGTAAAAGATGTACTTGTGCCATGTATTTATAAAATATATTAATATATTTACACTAAGTAAAATTTATGAATATCAGGTTTTAATCAAAATTTATTCATTTTTAAACAACTGGTAGGTATTTGAAAATCATATTATAGACAAAAACCAGGCTGGACTTTTAATAAAATATTTGTTTAAATTTAACATATTTTTCATTACGCGTTAGTGAGATTACAAATAAAGATAACTAAAAAATAAGCAGTCTATACTTTAATAATATTGAAAAATCACATGGTACGGAACAAACAAATAATTCAGGAAGTTGATGCAAACATTTGTAGAAGATTAACTACTTTCAAAATTGCAGTAAAAAAGTAAAGACTTAAAATAATATAAAATACTAAAAATTTTCATAATAATGGACAACATTCACTAGTAGGATTTTATCGTAAATAAATGTCATTTTAAAATACTTTCAAAATCTGCATTTTAAAATATCGAAATCAATTAAAATTCGTAACAAACATGTTGCCAATTAGGTTGATGTTCAAGTCACAGATCAGTTAAATGAGATGGTTCACGACAATGTTAATTATACAGACCAAATTGGCGCTATCTGGGGCTTTGTACCGAAAGTACTAACTTGTCAGTTGTCTTTAAATAGGCGGGAAATTTAAATTTCCCAACTAGCAATTTTTTATTTTATTAGAGTTGCGAAAACGTTTTTGGTAAAAAAATTATAAAATAACGTTTCTGTTAGAAACATTTTAAATCTATTTCTACAATTTCTATAAAGCTAAAATTGGCACCATTTTATAAAATAGTTCAATCTTCGTTAATATTTTGTAAGGCCTTTTGCCACCATTACAAAAGTATTTTATAAACATTTCTGCAGCTCTTAAAAAATCTCAAGAGGTGCATTATAAAATAATTTTATAAAAGCTTTTCATACTGCGTTATAAAACTTTCTTAGCTAATTATTATGTTACTTTTAAAAAACAACTACAAATCAGTTTTATAAATATTTTGTAGTGGGATCATGTAAACATTATAAAATAAAAATGTATCATGAAATAACAACAATAAAATAGAAAAGTTTTTTAAAAGCTTCTGAAAACTATTTTGAATTACACGCAGGCAAAATATAATGAATGTCAAGAACTACATTCACAAGAATCAAAATGAAGCCATTTATGTTAATAAAGCAACTATTAAATATTTTTTTTTAACTTTTATAAGCTTGTTAAAAATATCACAGAATTGTCCTAAAAAAACCAAATAATTTACTTTTATAAGTAGAAATATTTTATAAGATATCTAAAAGGAAGGGTTCTGCAACAATTTTATAATTTTGTTTTATAAAAATGTTAGCGATAGATCTATAAAACAATTTAGCTGCCTACAGCTCTTATGTAATTAATTAGAATTAATTATGAAATATTATAAAATAAAATAGTTGTAGAACCATTGAGTTATAAAATAACTTTGCTAGTTGGGTTATTATTGGCGCCAAATTTAAATTATATTCTTGAGTAATTTATACCACCATCTCGAAAGAACATCACGTCTTAAAAAAATTCAAATTTATCTTTTTTACGTAAAATAGCTTAAAGATCCATTAAAAATGTGGGATTTTAAGACCTATGAAAAAATTATGAATTTAATTTTTTTCAAGTTGTGACATATGCTCCAAGATATAGATTAAATAATTTAGTCTAAAAATAACTTTTTAAGTTATGGTAGTAATAATTATAATAATAAAAGTTACTGAAATAACTAACTGAATTCAAAATGTTTTGATATAATAATAGGGAAGCAGCTACGGTACACCCACCCCCACCCTGTATATGTCAGTCTTCAGGAGATGCCAACATTATCAATCGAAATTGATATTGGTATCTTTAAATGAATGAAATTCCACCGTTCATTTTTTTGGAAATCGCTGAAAAACTTACTGCCTTTGTACTCACCCCGTACACCTAAAAATAATTAATGTTTATCTAATGAACCTATGACGAAAACCGCTTGACTTTTCATGAAAATCTTTACAATATTCAAATTTTAGGTAGTACCTAAGAGTACTAAGATACGCTATTTAAGTATTTTATCTTGATTGTTCGAATTCAATAAGGGAAGTTTTGAAGGGGTGAGTTATCCTTTTTTAGAGATACTATTTTGAAAAATGCATATAAAAATAATATTTTCAGAAGATTTTTCTTAAATAAAGGTACTCTTGATGTATCGGTAACCTTCTTGTGTGCTTTTAAATTTTTCCTGGGCCATTAAATGAAACTACATATGATAATTTTCATGAGAATAATTTATTTCATATCTTAGAAGAGATACTATGGAATATCAGAAGAACAAAGCAAGTAACAATTTTTCAAAATCGGTGGATTGGTCTAGGTGCCGAAGCACGAATCCATTAGCCAGCTCGATCACCGAATCTCAATCCCATGGATTTTACCATTTGGTTGTATTTAAAATCTAAAATATACCAACGCTAAATTAATAATTTTGGGGAACTCAGGTCAAGATTTTCAAATGAATTCGCTCAGCTTCCAAAACAATCCTCAAGTATTAGAAAATTTAATTCCTAACTTAAAAAGAAGAATTTAGTTATGTATACCAGAGGAAGGAAGATTTTTTGTCATGTACCTCATTTAATTGATAATAAAAAAACTTAAATTGTAATTTTACTGTTTGTTACCGAGGGTCGATATTTGTACCTAGCATGTTCACAAGTCGATCACGCCCATTTTTGAACTCAAACGATTAATATTTGGACGATACATCTAGAGTACCTTTTTCCAAGAAAAACTTCCGAAAATATTATTTTAATATGTATTTTCCAAAACAGTTGATAACAAAAAAAATGTCTAAAAAAGGGTAACTCACCCCTTGAAAACTACCCTTAGTGAATTCAAAGAATCAATACAAAATACGTAAATAGCGTATCTTATTACTCTTAGGTACTACCAAAAATTTGAATATTGTATGGTACCCCTTTCGAAGCGTTTTTGGACATGGGTTCGTTAGCCAAATATTACTTATTTTTAGGTGTTCTATCACCCCTAGAAGTATTGCTCGACAATTTAGATCCAACTTGTATATTCGAAAAAGTATCTTTACAATATTTATTTCAAATTTTGGAAAAGTCAAATTCAGCACCCTGTAGAATCTAAACCGTTGAATTTAGAGCGTTAGCGCAATTGAGACATTTGATCAGTATCATGAGTTCTACAATATATAAAAAATTCGATCAAATTCACCGAAAGCAAATGACAATCTACTTTTATACGTTGATCACATGCAATTGAAATTTTATTGTAACTACTTTAGTACCAGTTATACGTTAATCTAAATTCCGCCTGGTTATAATATTTTCCATAATTTTTGTCAGGTTTTTGATCTAGTTTGCCTATATTTATTTTATGAGATAAAAACAATTACAAGTAAGCAGTTCCATTCAATATACAAATCTCCGACAATAGTTTTTCAACCGATTTGATTTCGTTTCTATTTTTCATTCGTAACAAACACCGAAACAATAAATAACGAAATGCAAAACATCTCGAATAGAGCATGGAAGTCGAGTTAAGCATCCACAGCGATCTTCCAGTTAATGATCCGACGGTCGTAGATTTGTAAGAATAACGAGATCACGGTCCTCCGCTCATCGGATGCAACTACAAGCACAATCATGGAAGAAAACGTCATAAAGGTCATAACTTATACCGAGCCACCCAGAAGTCATGCAACATTCAACAAGTGCATTACTAGGCAAGTTTTTTTTGCGCGACATATCATCGTTCGATTGGTCGATTTTCAGTCGGGAATGAATATCCTCATAGAATAATTACCGATTCATATTTTTAATAAGACAACCAACCGTACATTGCATGTTGTCTGTACAAGATGCATAGTCGGTATTTATTTGTTTCTTAATAGTACTAGTGATGTAACAGAAAATAGTACTTCACTTAATAGATTTACCAAAAAATATTTTTGTTTTATTCATATTGTTGGTTTTTCCTAGAAGTAAATTTCATAATTAATAAAAGCATAAAACGTACACAAATTTAAACACAAAAATCTTCTTTATTTAGTTAGGTTAAGAAAGAATTAAATCATAAAATGTTTTACCTCTATTATTCTTATTACTTCGTTTACACCCATTCAATTTTACACAGTAATAAATTAAATTTTAAATTGTAACTACAGTAGCAAATAACTAGTAGTACTAGAACTAAAATTTCTCATTTTACTTTATCACTATTAAAAAAAAATTAATTTAATTTTAACTTTAAACTCGTATATGACAATTTTCACTGTTTTCTCATTCACGGGTTATATTGTAGGTCTGAAGATGGCGTATTGTGACAGAAACTATCTTAATCATTTTTAAATACTAACGAATATAATACATTGTGGTACTTGACTTCGTGTTTTATTACCTCAAATAATTTATAAATTTAAATGCAGATTTAGTCGAAGGTTTTTATTTATCGAAAATTAAAATATTCCTGTTTATTTGAACTGTGCACATAAACGTATTTAAAATCGTTTGTTATTTTTCCGTGTTACATATATATTCTGATTCATTAAATATTTATAAAGATTTAAAATGCGTTGAAACGTCAAGAATGAATAAATATTTCTTTGATACAGAATAAACACATAAAGAATATTATAATTAAATTCTTGTCGTATTAACATATCAATAAATTATAATAAATAAAAGAAACAATGGGCTGAATTTTATTTTTCTTTTTGATCCATTTACATACAATGATCTAAGTGTGATTTTAATTATTTAATATTAATCATGGTAATTCATACTTCTGTGGCCTAGTTTTATTGTATATGGAAATTTTGAGCCTTATAAAAAATAGGCATGTCTGAGAAGTTTTATATTTAAAAAAATTAGATACAAACTCAATGATTTTTTAACTCGTCAGTCTAAGAGTGGGATCTCGAGACTCGACTTGATCAAATCGAGTTACCTCGTTATCGTGTCTATAAAGTTGTTCACGGACCTCGATCGAATAGACAATCGAGCTAATCGATTGTGTCTAATTTGGATAGTAACAGCAATCGAGACAAACGTGAAACTTTTTTTTTTGCATTTTAAATAATAAATAATATCTTCAAGACTGACCCCAAAACATCGGAAAATTATTTTAGATTACTTTGAAAAAAATCCAGGAATGATTTCTGGCAGAGAGGCTCCCAATGCAAAACAAGTAATAAAAAAAGTGGGAAACCCGTGTTACCCGACTTTTGGGGTAGCTAAAAATGGCTATATGGACAGTTCTTTGTGCCATATCAAAGATAAATTCTTCCTCTACACATCATTTATATGACCCTGTTGCATAAAAACGCATACTATACAGTGTACCATACTTTCAAGAGTTATTTCTGTATACAGTTGCCGTTCTTGTACAAACTAGATTAGGTTCCTTGTCAAGTTGTTAGACAACCTAAAGTGTTCAATAAATTTTCTTTTAGACAATTCAAAATTTTTTTGTTTTTGTTTTCTGTGTTTTATTTCTACGCAGCAATATGAGATTTTCCTGCCTTCTTTAAACATAGGTAACTCATTAATGTAGTACTTTATAGGCAAATCTAGAGGTGCCAACAAACTTATGGGTACCACAGAGAACTGAGGGGTGATCTGAAAAGATCAACCCTAATAGGAAATGTAAAAGGAACGATTAGTGCAAGGTGCTCGGTCACAACCGGCAAGTTGACGAAAAAAATACCATTTCGGGGTACCAAATTGAGTACCAGGTTAAGCAGCGGCCAACCCAACCATGAGTAAGGACTCGTCTTGATATAATTGTTTGTAGCAGAATGCTTAAAGCAGAAATAATTAGCAAAAACATACTGACTAACTGCGACTAATAAAATAATGTGAGAAAGGTTGAATTGACAAGTGACATAAGACAATAAACCGCAGGGAACTGAGTACAGGCACGAAGGGAACGAATTGTAGAAAAGAGAATAATTATGGAAAAGAAGAACTATAAAAAGAAGGATTAAACATTGAAAGAGGACGGACAAAAAAGAAGAAAATAGAATGTCTCGAAAGATAAGAAAGATAAGGTGGCAACAAGAAAAGAAGAATGAAAATGTCATTTTGAAAAATAGTTGAAGTTATGAAAAACAAAATAAAAATAAGAACGAAAAAATAAAAATCCAAAGTCTAGTACCACATATTATTTAATAACATATTGAGGAAAACTGGCAACTAGTTTCGACAGAAATCTGCCATCTTCAGTCTAAATTATATAAGAATTTAAATTATACAAAGTTTTAAAACATGGTTACATATTCGCACTTAAAACTAATTAGGATAAGAAGAAGAAAAAATATTTGGCAGTGTGATACTGAAAACATTTTTAGAAAGGAATTAGAACTTAGGTAAAAATTGGGAACTAGAAAGGAGGATATATTTTGTTATATTGTTACCCCCTTTATATAACTCATTATATTATGGGCCTGATGATGGAATTAGTATACCGAAACTATTTGCCAACGCCCAATTGTATCATTAAAGATTTTGTGGTATTTTATTATATTTGTTATACATTGACAATATGCTGTAATTCTAGTAAGAAATAAAATGAATAAAAACGATCACTAGAATATTGTTTTGGCGAAATTATGGTGTAGAGTTATGGAAGAATGCCAAGAAACAAATAAATTTCCATATTTTACATTTTGCACCAATTAATTACTTCAAGACTTGAAGTAAACTCTGTATTTAGGTCGACGATAAATAAATAAGTAAAAAAATACAATTTACTATTTACTATATTTTTACTTACATTGTAAATATATATTTTCTCGGAACTTTTATCGAACTATATAATTTCATTTATCGATTGAACCAATATATTTGTAGTGCACGTTTTTGAACACGCAGTCTGCTTTGTTAATTAAATTAACTAACTTTTTTCGTAGTCGCAATATAATACGTTGTTTTTTTTTTATTCGAAAAACTCCTGCGCGTTTATTGGGAAAATGTTTTATTAGGTGTTCATTAGCAAGCTAATGAAAAACATTAAACAATGCAATACCGAGGGGCCAAGTTTATAAAAGGAAACCAGTTTAAAAAGTTTCTGATAAATTGTGGAAAGGAAAATGAAAATTGCTTTTTCGAACGGTGAAAATTAATATTTTATTTATTTAAGTTGAGGTGTTCTTTTTTAGAGAGTTAAATAACTAGAAAATAACAAAGAAAATAATTGGCTATTAAACAAAAGTTTTAAAATTAATTAGTAATGTTTCATATAACATTCTCTGATAAAGTTTTGGATGTATTAATAAAATTTTAGTTAGAATTTGACTTGGTTAATTAACGAATTTTAATTATACTTTATATATTATTAGAATCATACGAATTGCTTTTAAAATGATTTATCAAATTGACCCCAACGTGTAGATTACTTTATACTGAGTATTATTGAAATACTAATTAATTTTATAAAAATTTTGCGTAAATTAGGTGTACACCACTGAAGTTGTTATAAATGTTCAAATCTAGGTCACCAAGGTTCCGACCTAGATATAGAATTTAGCTAGTCCAGGGTTACCAATAGGGAAACTTCGTAAAGTGCCAGCAAATCTGTGACCGAAATGGATTTTTTGGGAACGCCGAATATAAGAAATCAGGAATATAAATATAATAAATAATGATAAAGAGAAAAATATGAAACACTACGGAAAGAGAGCAAGAAAATAAACAGTTAAAGAAAAAGGCAATGGATGGACCTTAAGGATACAGAAAATAGAGAACCAGAAATGGAGCAGAAATTCAAAGAAAAATTAATAAAAAAAAACAAAAGAAAAGAATAGGACTTTCATAAACAAATAAAGGAGATAAAAAGTACAAAGAAATATGAACAACATACTTTAAGGAATTACTAAATACACCAGTCATAGAAGACGAAATAGTAGAAGTAGCAGAAGAAAGTATTACAGAAGAACCAACATTAGAGGAAGTAAGAGATATTTTTAAGGAATATATAGATTTGTTAAGAAAATATGGTGAGTGGAGAAAATAACGAATAGAAAAAAAAACATCAGTGTAGATCAACAACGGATGCCATACACACTATTAAACAAATCATGAAAAAAGCACACAAACATCAACATGAAATAGAAATGTTATTTTTACACTTGGAATAAGCCTTTGACTGTCTGAAGAGGAACGAAATTATGAAAGCCTTGAAAGAACAAGGACAACTAAACTAAGAAACCTAATAGAGATGTCAATGAAGCAATCAAAAGATAGAATCCACCTGACACAAAAAGGAGAAAGAGAAGAATTCGAAATAAACAAAGGTGTAAGACAAGGAGACTCACTTCCAGCCACGTTGTTCAGTCTGGCTCTAAGATACAAAAGGAAAATCTAATAACAACAGGAAGTCAGTTAATCGCATATGCAAATGACATTTTATAAGTGACAAAAAAAAGGAAAATCATGTAAAAAATACTAAAGGAGATTGAAGAAGAAATGAGGAAGTTGGGACAAAAAATGAATGTGAAGAAAACTAATGTAATGAGATTCGAAAAGTACAAAAATTTAAATACCGAAGAAAAATAATGGCAATAACCCGAGCGTATCAAGCAAATAAAAATCTGTTAAAAAGCAAAATATTGACTAAACAAATAAAGATAAACATATACGGAATAATAAGGCCCATAACAATGTATGCAGTAGAAACGTTCACTATGATGAAAATGGAAGAAGATAAGTTAAGGATAAATAAATGAAAGATAATAAAAACAATTCTGGGGCCAGTGAAGATCGGAGAGCAGGAATACAGGCACGAACCAAGAAGCTCGAAGAATCAAGTGGCTGGGGCATATATGGAGACAAGGACCAAAAGTAGTAACAAAGGCTATAAGGGCAGCCAGGAGGTAAAAGAAGACGTGGAAGACCCAGATCGAAATAGTTTTCAGACTTAGAGGAGGACTTAAGTAGGGCAGGAGTTACAAGATAGAAGGAGAAAACAAGAGACCGGACAAATCAGCGAACAAGTACAATGATGAATCGAATTCAGCGATTGATCCACCCTGTTAAATGGATTTAAGAAGCCAAAGCGGCGCAACCTCAAATGAGGTGTTAAGCCATATACATATCTTCTTCTTTTCTTCATCTCTACATTTTTGTATGGATGTCAACGAGTCAATGTACGCCCCCAAAATTCTGGTTGTTTTTGAATTTAAAAATGAGGTGTTTGGAATACATAAATTAGACAATAATGGGTTACTTTTAGACTAGCAGGAATAAAAATATCACTTCCGGTTGAACCGGAGGTGACATCGACTTTTTTTTCCCAAATGGAATGACAATATTTTTTTGATGGTTTCTCATTAAGCATAAAATTCTAAATGCAACAGTTTTTTCAGATTTAAAAAATTCCAAAAAAATAAGTGAGATACGAAATTTTTTTTAATTTATTCAAAATGGCCGCGTCAGATGAATGCGATCTAAGGAAATTACTAAGTGGGCAATGGAAATTATTATCAAAATTTATATATTGACTTTTTTAAAATTTAATGACAAATCTCTTTGTTTATTATTTTCTCTTATCTGTTTTTTATCAAAATTAACATTTTTCTTACTTTATTTAAAATAAAAATTTTAATCCCTTTTGAGATGGCTCTTATCATTTACTTATTCCTTAACTAAAATTTTCTTTTAAAATTTTCAAAATTATATTAAATCCAGAAAAAAAACTCATACAGAATATTTCGATACAATATATATCTGTAAACCGCCATTACCAAGCCCGAAATTTCATATTATACGCAGTATTCGAATCCCGCTTAAGTTTTGCGAAGCCCAAATCGGGCTTCCTAATTTTTTTGTGTGTATCTATAAAATTATGATAGAAGGCGCCATCTAGTGTCGGGTAAAAATTACTATGGTTTTTCTTACCAACCAAAATTACAAAAAAATGGTGTTAGCTTTTAATTTTATTCGATAGATGTCTTGAAAATGTACTTTCAGCTAAGTTAATATGGGTTTCATAGGGTGGTTCTACGTCCATTTAGATAATGTAATTCGGGCAAAATAAATATAGAGGTCTTATTTTTAACGATTTACGAAATTCCATTTTAAATATTAATTAAAAGAATCAACTAAATAAACCCTTTAAGTATCATAATATCATTAGTGCTTATTGTTATTACTGTTATTATATAAATTTAGTATTTCCTTGAGATCAATATAAAGTTATTAAATGTAAACACATTACTACAAAATATTCAAATTTAATTAACTCTTTGGTATTAACTCATTACAGTTATTATGTTATTACTACACCAGTACAGATAATATGAACAAAAAAATATTGTTAAATTTGCATTTCATTTAACAGATATCAATATTCATGAGGCATTATAAAAAGAAGATGTAAATATGTATAAACTAATAGCATTATTTGTCGGATACTCATTCATATATATAAAATAAAATATATAAGTGGTAAAAAAAGGTAAACATAAAATCAGAATTGGGAAATTTGGTTGTCAATTATTTGAAAATTGATACTGAGTGAATAAATAAAAATCCAAAATTTGAACCGAAGTAAATTTAATTTAATTTCCTCGCTCCTATAGACAGTATCTGTGTTAATTAATGTCAACTATTTATATATTTTTTTTATCGGTCCGTTCATGGTGGTATTTAAAGCTCATTGCAAAATGCGTACAAACGGCTGTGGAGGATTTCTAAGCGACATGTGTCACATTAAAGATAGGCATTTTTATGCCGTTGCGCTTCACGGGAAGAAAACAGAAGCTATTATAATATAGCAGTGGCTTATGTGCATATGTGCTTTTCGGTCCGGAAGGTTTGGTTTTGCTTTTGCATAGCGGGGATGTAATCGTTGAAAAATGCAACAAAGCGCACAAAGAATTACTTACTAGAGACGTCCAAAAAATTAACAAGTTCTGTTTCAGATGTTCCAGTAAGCGATATATATATTCATATAATTTTGTATGTGGAAAAAAGTAAAATAATATGAGAATAATAGCGCTAGAGAGTGAAGCTTTTAAAATAATAACTATAATTATTATTAATGCACGTTCATTTTTTTTATCAAATTTCTTCTAAATTAACATTTTACTTTTTAATAAAAGGTTTGCAAAAATTCAGGTCAATTTTTTATTACTTCACATCCTGGTGCAAGTTTTTTTTTATCTAATTCAAATGAAGCAACATAAAATAAAAAAGAATAATCACTGTAACTTTTCAAAAATGTTGGAGACTTTGGGAAACTTTCGTTGATACAAGAAAAGTTTTCGACTTTAATGAAGCAATTTGTACAGGATCTGTTAAAAAAGAAATTCAAAAAAATAGATATTCCTTAACCACTTTTATTTTCAATTCCATAAGAATTTATATAATTCTATTTTAATTCATATTAATATTTTTTATAAAATTTAATTTGAATGGAAAAAAATATGTTTGCAGATGTTATCAATAATAACTGAGATCTATTAAATAAAATAAAAATTTTTGTTTCTTAATTGTGAATTTCTTGTATCACCATTCATCAAACTTTTACTTTTCAAATAATTAAAATATTATAAAACTTCTTTGTTCTATTGTTGATAAAATTTTAATAATTTTTATCTTTTATCACAGCCCAATATTCTCTCTATTTACTCTAGTTCTACTGCTACCCAATTATAAGAAAAGTAAAAATATACCTTATAAATAACTAATAATAAATAACTCATAGAAACAACATCTGGGTTTATATTCACTATTTATAGACTAGAGAAGCATACAAATCTATAAAAAGAAGGAGAATTCGAATGTCTAAGAAAATCATAAACTTAACAGATGACCCTAAATAAGACAATAAAAAAAGTGGGAAATGTCATGAGATTTCGAATCATAAAATTGATCGAGACAAAAACAGCCATTTTTGAAATTTGAAGAAAATGAATAATCAATTAGTGAATAAAGATCTAATTTTATAAAAATTATAATATTAACACATTAACTGCTATACGTATCTCCTGTAATATGATTGATAAGGGAACAAAATATTTGTACAGAATTGCGAAATTCATATTTACTTTAATTTTGCACCAATTATAAATTAAACGAATTATCAAACTAATAGAAATTGGCGTCAGTTAAGCAGCAATAAATTTAATTCACCATCAGAAAAAAACAGAGGGGTAGTAAAAATTAAGAATCAAATTGATGAAGGTTGGTTACGTCGCTTTTTTGTAAAATATATTGAAAAAAAATCAAATGGCGTTTAAACATAATTTGTAAAAGAATTCGGATATACTAAATAGTCGTCAATATCAGGAACTCTAATAATTTATGTTTTTTCAGCTTACAAAAAAATTGTCAACGTTATTAAAAAGTGCTAAGTATAGATAGAAAGAGAACAAAATATACTATAAAAAATGTGATTGTAAGAGACCACAACTGTCAATATTTTTTTAGTTTTCTCATTTTGGTCTCTCCCTATTCTCAAGTTCGCAATTCTTGCTTAAAAATTTTGAAAAAATTCCCACTTTTAGTATGTTTTATTCTCTTTTTAATAGTTATTAAATTAATCTTATAATTTTACGGAAAATTTACTTTTTTTATATCTTTAGAAACAGTATTTGAATTGAAATTTCTAGTTTACATATTGTTTAGCCCCTGTAACAATAAATCATTAAAAAGTGCCAACTGTAGATAAAGAGAAAAACAAATATACTATATATGCGAATATTTTTAAATTTTTAGATCAAAAATTGTGATTGTGAGAATAGGGAGAGACCACAACTGTCGAGATTTTTTCAGTTTTCTTCATTTTGGTCTCTCCCTTTTCTCAAGTTCGCAATTGTTGTTTCAAAAAATTGAAAAAAATCCTACTGTTAGTATGTTTTATTCTCTTTTTAATAGTATTAAATTAATATTGTAATTTTAAGGATAATTTGTTTTTTTTTTTACAACTTTAGAACCAATATTTGAGTTGTAATTTCTAGTTTACATATTGTTTAGCCCCTGTAACAAAAAAATCATCCACGTTATTAAAAAGTACCAACTGTAGATGGAAAGAAAAACAAATAATCTATATATGCGAATATTTTGAAAATTTTAGATAAAAAATTGTAATTGTAAGAATAGGGAGAGACCACAACTGTCAGGATTTTTTCATTTTCCTCATTTCTCCCTTTTCTCAAGTTCGCAATTTTTGCTTAAAAATTTTGAAAAAAATACCACTTATAGTATGTTTTAATTACTAAAATTATCAGACCCTAAGGTACTCTAGTGAGTAGGACCTTAGTCTTTAAGAATTCTAATTATGTTAGGTTAGAATAAAATTGCTTATTGATCATCAAGATCAGATTATAATTAGAAGAAGCAAATTTAAATCGAATTTTAATAGGTTGAACAAACCAACCCCGGGTATATCATATTATTATTGTTTCAAGGAATTTTAGAGAGATAGCCAAAACACATTATATTTAATATGTTTTGTTTCGTCTTGGACCTTGTTGATTTTCTCAAGGTACTTGATCTGTCTGTGTTTATATTGTCAAAACTCATTAATTTTAATTATATTTTATTTTCTCTTCGTTTGCATATTTCCCAAGATTTTTTGGATGTCTGTGTTTACAGGAAAACAAATACTACATGGTACTACAGAACAGTATGACGAGGAATGTTTAGTCAAACTCGGCATAAAAACGTAAATGAAAGCGGGAGAAAAGACCAGTCAAAAATTAAATTTCAAACTACCAACATCGTCACCAAAAACCTTTTATCTAGCGTCGTGACGCCGACGCCAATAGTTTCGACAAACCGTTGGGTCCAATTGGGTCCTAACTAAACAAAAGATGATCTCAGCTATTGGGGTAAAAAAGCTACAGGTAAAAAAAGTATAAAATTCACTGTTAAACAATTAACAAGGGTAAATAATTTCTTGCGAATAGTAAAACTTTACACTATGCAATAGGAAAGTCATTTTCGCTTCCGCAGTTAAGGTGTTAATATTATTATAAAGGACATCTACTCGGGAAATAATAATATTCATTAAAATCGACATAATAGTTATCGAATCATATATTTCCACGAAGTACTAGACATAAAAGAGAACAAATTTATAAACAGCAACAAACTAAAATAAAGTAATAATACTATTAATTTTTAAATAACCAAATGATATAATTCACGTAAGAATCGATCGAACAAAATAGGTCAAATATAATAAATAAATTATTTTAAAAGATATTATGGATGATACTTCAAACAATAATAAATATACATCAATTAGCATCAGAAACTTTCTACATAAATTTGTAATTTAAAACTAATTAGAAATAGTACAGTTTACAGCTCATATTTAGATTGAATGTAAAGATAAATTATTAAAATCAAAATATATTAAAATTTTAATGCCAAATTATATAAAATCTGATAATTGATTAAAAAAACAAATAAAGAGAAAAGATGTCAAATTCGAATAATGCAGTTACTAGAATAATCAATTTTACTACCAATAATTTGTTAAAAAGTAAAAATTATTATTACAAAATCGATCAATTTTTAAGAAAACTTTCAATCATATTGGAAGCTCAAAATTAACAAAATATCTTGTCATAATTAATAAAAATTCAATCTTGTTACTGCCACCAAAATTATGGATGAGTTTAGGGTGCTGGAATTATTTTACATAATTAAACACATTTTTGGAGAATAAGAAAATATATTTTATAAATTTTTAATATTATCTTATAAATAAAATATCATTTATGAGGAATCAGACTCAATGGATATAAATAAGCAAAATCAAGATTTTGCTGACATGAAGAACTGAACAAAAAACTTCCCAACCGCAAGATATAAATATCACCGTCGTCGTCGAACTGCCTATCTTTATATTAACATTTATTGTTGTTTGTTGTAAACGATGCAATTGTAACGGACATTCTCCGTGTTATTTATGACCATTGGGTCTCATATTGATGAAGACAACCCCTTAAATTTGACGTCTATGTAACACAGCGGTTCAATAAATAAATACATCACAGTTGACAATAAAGTATTTTTAACAAGCTGGTTGTGAAAGGCCTTTATGTAGGAGTCTTCATAAAATAAGTTATTTTTGTTCGGTATACCAGTAAAAATTTTGGAAACTACGCAAATAAAGAACCCGGAATTTTTTTGTATACAATGAAATATCATTATTGAAATTAATATCATAAATTTATATATACTCATTATAAATTTAAAACGACTCCTTATTTATTTACAACACCATTAGCACTTTTCTTACTTGCCTCACATTTTTTTCTGAAAACAAGCCCTATAAATAATGATAAAAGCCGTGCCAGTATATCCCATAGTTGCAACACTTATCCGGCACATCTTTAAAAATTCATCCCTTAACATAGAATATCTTCAAAGGATCTGCCACCCCTTATTTATTTTTCGCCCCTGCTTTCGCGCAGCCGGTGACGTCATGTACACCCTTCTTACTCCATCAAATATTAATTCCTATTAATATTTGATTATATTTGTTCGCATGCATTATATAAAGGTCCACTAACAATGTTTTTATTATGTATGGTATGTACGTGTACGCTTTAAGTAATTCATCGTTTCATGTAATTTGGATGTTTTCCGTTTCAAGGTATTAATTACATATGTTGGAAATGTAAAGGCCTTTGTTTTGTTTTGATATAGGGAACCCTTAAAAAAATTATTTTTGTAGAGATTCGTTTTAAACAGCTGTTTTATTTGGGTGTATTGTTAAATACTACTAGTACTTTCTAGTAGTCATTCATTGTATTAACAGATTAAAATTATATAGAATATGGCGTAAATAATTTTAAATTGATTTCAATAATAAATAAGTTGTGCATTCATTTCCCAAAAAAAAAATCATAAAAAACATATATTTTTTAGCCTTCCAGCAAAAACAAAAATTTTAGAGGTACAAAAATAATCTTTGGCTCCTTGTACACCTTTTACGATATCCTAATAATTATAGGTATTATTATATTATATTTTACTGTTATAACATGTTTCCACGTGTATTTAATTTCACAATTTCTATTTCTATGAAATCGCTGACTTGGTTTTTATTTTCTATGTACACTATGCAGTTGCTGTCCCGTTTTGATTGGTCAAAAGTTATTACCTACAAGGCATCACTCATGTCACTAGAGTCGCTAATAAAACCGAAAGTCAGAGCTAAATCGTGGTCATTTCACATTGTTTCGGTCATTTAGTCATTTACATTTGGTCATTATTTTAAAATTATATATTTAAACAATTAAAACTGTAAACTCCTGTTAGGATATATTAAGTGACCTGCTGTAAAAGTTTCTGACAGATCTAAAGTATATCGCTCTCTCTCTCTTTCTGACACACTGAATTTCCTATGCTTCTCTCTCTAACACGTTGAATTTCCCTATACCTGGGGTAGAATCCGCATAACCACTCTACTACTAGGCAACTAGTTCCGGTCATTGACCATCATCAGGCCTATAGATACAAACGGTCAAAAATTAGTGATGGATATTAAAATTATAAAAACTTATTTATTAAGTGCTTTACGAAGAGAAAAATTGTTCATATAATGTGAAAGCCCATTAAGGGTAGAAAAATTAAAATATTAACATGGTGCTTGAAAAATTAGTATAAAAAATTGAAATTGTAAAAAATAATAACAAAACAGCTAGATAGGGTAGATTGTTGAGGCTCAAAAAATCTAATGATGGAAAACGGTTTATCACAAATGTAACTATAATACTCTTTGCGTCGTCAAGCGGTAATTTGGCGCCTTTGTCCAGGTTTCAGTTTGCCTCTGGCGTCACCTTCAGTTTATAGTGTGTAGGCCACTTGCACGGGCAGCTTCAGTGAAGAAAAAGTACTCCAGTGGTCATTATAGTATCGATCAAATTACTGTCGGCCATGGGGACGGGTATTACTTGCCACTGGGTTGAGTTCCGGAGTATCTGCAGCTAAGATGTTATAACTCCCAACCAAATAAAATAACCAAGTAAATAAAAACCATTAATTTAAGTACCAAATCCCAATCCGGAAAAAAGGTGTGTAACACGGTATGGAAGGTGCAAGCACAAGCACGTCATCTAGGTTGGCGTGGTCGGATTCGCTGCTCTGGTGCGGTAACAATAGAACTTTGCTTCAGCTTAACCTAAAGGTCCTTGAAGTAAACGAACTAGGACTGCCGTAAGCAGTAATATATTTGCTTTTTTTCTGTTAACCACAACGGTTACATCAAGACCACGGTAACTCAGTTGAATGTTTAATTTTTCAAACATTGTGATTTTTTTTCACAATCTCACTTTTGTTTAACTTATCAATTCATAACCGCTGGTGAACCGTCTCGGGAATTAGGTTATAGATTTTTGAAAATTGTATCAACTATGAGGTTAATTTTACTACGTCATAACATCTTCCCTTCTATTACCGGTCTCGCAAAAATCATAACGGTTAAAGAAAAACGATACCGGTAACGGTAACACGGTTACTCGCAGAAATAAGCCTATTTCATCTTGATATTTAGAAAATAAATTATTATTAAAAAACGTAATTAAAATATTTAAATAATCAGTCAAACATTATTTTATTTATCCAAGTTACTTACTAAAACGTTACAAATAGAATCGAAACAAATACTCCCACTTAACGTTTCAAAATACCAAACAAACAAATTAACTTTGAATTAGAGCATTTATAATGGTGGCAAGTCGCAAGTAAAATGGTTTATCTCCTACACGCTTTTCACACCTTTATGCAATAATTCCTTCGCTTGTCGCAGAGCGCAAATTACCGCACGTGACAACGTTTCGTTGGTTTTTTTTACATGTCTCCGATGTCGCTGATCCATCGTTACACACTTGGTTTATAGTGACGGAACCGGCCGATGACAGGTGACAAGTTGTCGTCGAGTGAGCGCACGGGCCACGGGACGGGCGATAAGCAGATGAGATGGGATGTCAGAGTCAGAACACCGTACATATTCACACATGTATAATGTTGCTACTATGTACATAACATAACAACAAACACACGCACGCATGCATCTGGGCATTGCTATTACTCTATTTACACACGCGATGTTGCCGTTGCCCTGAAAAGTGTTGACGGCTTTATTATAATTTCGTGAGAATTGTTTTTACTTTGATAGGTCTACATCAAACTCATCAAGTTACTTAAGATTTATATAATTTACTTAATGAAATTTGCGCATCTTTAGAAACATTTTAAAAATTACGAGATATTTTCTTTTCTATATTGTCAACTTGTTTTGCTATTTGTATTTGGTTTTATATTTTCAAAGATACTTGTGACCAGAAGAATAAAACAAAAAGTGAAAAATGTACAATAAGTTTGAATATTTATTTTAACTAAAAAAATTAATTCTTCTAAAAAACTATCAATTACGACTAAAATAAAACCTACTCGGTAAGTAAACAACGGCGCCATAATCAACTAAACACATCAGAAAAAAATCATTATCGTTATTGCAGAACTAATTGTGACGAGGTGTTTATGATGTGAGAGATTTCGATACCGTTGTTGGGGCACGCGAGTCATGCGATATTCTGAGAGAAAAAAAAAAATCTTAAATTAAACGAAGATTGACATCGTATACTTCCCTATTTTAGACGAGAAAAAAAACTACAAAATGTGTTTCGTTGTGAAACTAAATTTTACTAATATTAAAACATTCACACACTAGTTTAAACTACATGGCGCCAATATTATTTGTTATCTTACGTAAAATCGTTTTTGGGCGGGTACACCCTTAATATTAAAGATAGGAAGCAACGATTAACCTAACCTAATCGACTCTTATTTTATTTTCTGAAAAAACAATTGTCAGGAAAAACCTGGAAAATCAGTAATTCAGATTTTAATAAGCTTCTTGGGAAGAATATTAAAATTAAAAAAAATATAGTACAGGTGTGTTCCATTAAAAAAAATAATTTTGGTCTATGTAAATTTTTGAATAAGTTTTCCAATATTATTGATTCAGAATTTCTCTTTTCTGATATTGAAAATTATTTTAATTCAAGTGTTAAAAATAAAATATAAGAAAACCTTTGCTTGGTTATAAAATTTGACATTTAACATGCTTTGTGGTTTTTCCAAAGCAGGAAGCAACTTTATATACGACTTCATAGAACATTCTAAAAATAATTTTTTATTTCTTTAATAAACAGACCATTTAAATAAATATCGTTAGTCGGAGTGTATAAATATTTACATAAATAACATTATAAGAAACATAATAAATTTTATTATGTTTTTCTTTGATTATTTGAAGAATTTTTATTGTAACATTAAAACTTCGACTCGAATATTTATTAAATAAATCACGTACGTTCAATAATGTCTGCTTCTTTTTTCTTAACGATATCAAATTCCAAATAAAATATACGTAGCTTTCAAATAAATGAGAAAGTCAATAAAAACATCGGTGCAGTGGCGTACGACATTACATTTATTTCGCAATTTACTAGTACCCAAGATTCTCTTTATATTAAGTCGTTAATTAAATTTACAAAAAAAAAATTGTCAAATAAGCAAAGATGAATAGCAATATTTTTCGATATCACTAAATCTGAGTTGTGCTGTACGGACTCTATATTTAACCCTTTAGCTGCGGCTGTCGTATATAAATGATTCGTAAAAACTCATCGCAAAAGAACAATTTTGTATATTTTGTTATTTCGCTCAAAATTTTTGCAAATTTTTACAAATTTTACATTTTTTACCAATTTTCTACAAATTTTTTACACTTTTTTTTCACATTTTTAACAATTTTTTTACAAATATTATAAATTTACGAATTTTACAATTTTCAAAATTTTTGAAATTTCCCAATAATGTTTTATTGTGTTTTGAAACTTATAACATTTTTTAAATATTTTTAATTAATCGAATAATTATGTTTTTGGAAATTTTCGATATATTTTAGAATTTTTTTAATATCCTTAAATTTTTACTTTTTGAAATTGTCGAAAAAAATTGCATAATTTGAAATTTTTTGATATATTTGAATATTTTGACACACTATTTGAAATTTTCGAAAAAAAATTGCATAAATTCAAATTTTTTAAAATTTTTGATATATTTGAGAATTTTTGACACACTATTTGAAATTTTCCATAAATTTTTGAAATTATGGGAATTTTTGAATTTCTATACATTTTTTTTTTTGAATATTGGAATTTTTTGATATTTCTTAAAACTCAGCATTGTCTTTAAATTTTTGAAAAATATTACAATCAAGATTATTAATTTTTTATTTATATTTTTCAATATTTTTGTTTCGAGAGCGTTTAGCGCTGCAACATTTGGCTCGCAGTTAGTTCTTCCCTACGACAATTCTTCCCTACGACTATTCTTTCCTAAGACAGTTCTTTCCAATGGCAATTCATCCCCACGACAATTCTTCCCTACGACAATTCATCCCTACGACAATCCTTCCTTACGACAATCCCACCCTACGACAATCCCTCCTCACGACAAATCTTCCCCGTGACATATATTTCTCACATATGCTCACTCACTATTTTTATGGATTAAAAAAAAAGGAATTGACTGGATTCTGCTGAAATGTATTGAAAGTAGACCCTAAAAATTCCTATTATTGACAGAATCAATCAGTAGCTTAAATGATATATATCCAATCAAGAACAACTAATTAATATTAACAACCTCAGGTGATTGTCTTCACCCTCGGGATTAAAAGATACACTTTAGTCCCTTGGTATATAATATACTATTACGCTCCCAAGATTGTGTTAGATAAAATCTGTATCCAATAATACTAGTTGGACTAAAAAAATGTTTCCATAAAAATAATAATAAGTAATCATTAACGCAATAAAAGATTTTTTCACAAAATAAGAGATTTTCAGGTTAATGAGCGCAATCGACAAACTGATTGATGATGGATAATCAATAAAGGAGTAGCGCAAGTTCTGGACTAGTCCAAAATAGGTAAATTGTCGCTTTCAAGGTCATCGCTCTCAACAACGTAGCTGAACCAGAGCAGACGTAGCTGACACTTACACAGCTACACCAATAGATGAAGCCGAAGTATAAGCTGAAGAATCTTTAGGTACTTCTACTCCCTCTGTTTGGGTTTTCTGCTATTTTTGCTCTCGTCTGCGGGTACTTCGTTGAGAGCGACAACTTTGAAAGCGACAATTTCGCTGTTTTGGACCTTAACGATTTTTCTTGTTATTTCCCATAAGGAGTGGCCCAGAACCAGACGGTGAAGTATAAGTAAAAGAGTCTAGGAAATTTTGCTCCCTCTATTTGGGTTTCCTGCTACATTTGCTCTGGTTTTCTTCAGGTACTTCAGCTACGTAATTTACAGCGATGATCTTGAAAGCGATAATGTCCTTAGGGTCCCTCTATTTGGTTTTTCTGCTACATGTGCTCCGGTTTTCAGTTAATTCAGCTACATCATTTAGAGCGATGATCTTGAAAGCGATAATTTTGCTATTTAGGACCTTAACGATTTTCCATAAGAAGTGGCGCAGAACCAGTGCTGCATCTTTACTATATTTTGCTATAAAAAAGATTAGACGTATAATAAAATTGCACTAAAGTGTCATTACCAATTTATCGAAGTGAAATATCAGTTTCTATATAAATTCCAATAAACAAACTTATTTTTCCAATTATATTATAAAAACTAAAATTTTGGATAAATTTTAATCTCTATGGACATTTAACATTATTCAGATGTAGGTGTAATACAATGAGATGTGGGACTAAATTATCTACCTAAAATTTCAGTTTATACCCGAATTCTAGTAAAACACATTTGTGTTAGAGTATATTTTTAGTAAGTTAAGGCAGACCGAGAAGAGAATTTAATTATTTAAACGTTAATGTCTGTTCAAGTGATTGTCCAGAGTCAGGCATTAGAGAAGAATTAGATTTATTTTATCATTGTGTTTCTAAGAATTAATATACGGAAAATATAAATCAAATATTTTTTAAAAAATAATGCAATATTTCGTCTTATAAAAAAAGTTAATTTGATTCACGTAAAGATGTACAATACAATGTAATTGGGTAATTTTAATTATGTTCAGCTAATGGTAATAAAAATTATAATTGTATAATATATACCATTAAACGTTTTAATTATTTTTTGGTTAAAAATAATTTGACGCTCATACCAAGAAAAGTTCATCATTTAAAAATTCACAATAATTAATTTTTTTATTAAAACTAATTTCCCAATAAAATATAATTATAACAAATTGTCATAGCATGCGTCAGCAATTTCTCTAATAGAAAAAATAAATAAGTAAATCAAAAATTTACAATTACAAAATGTTTTAATTTAATTAAAATAAATGCAAGCTAATAAAATTTTTACAAAATTGGCTTGCCAACGTGGAGCAAATCAGTATCCACATAAAACGTTTTAATATGTATTATATGTACAAGAAAATATTTTATTTATTTATTTGAAAATTGAAATAAGTAGTTTATTTGTGTAAGGAAATATTTGTATAAGAAAGTATTATTTGCTCCCATATTTGAATGAAGAAACTCGCCTGCACTGACTGACCATAATATATGTGGAAAATTTATTACTTCTTTTTACTTTTGGCTCAACCTGAATCATGCAAGTTTGTGGAATATTTATGGCAAGTGCAAAAGTCTGGAAATAGTACAAAATGAAATAGATTTATAAATGTTTTATTATAATTGAATGCACGTGTGTTCTATTTCAACTTTTAATGAAATTATTGCCAGCATTAAAGCTTTAGTCTTTGTAATGTAATAAGTTAATTATAACGGGAAGTTTAGTAATTGTAATTTAAATAATATAGAACATTTGTAATTGAAGTTCTGAGTGCACGTAGATAGAAAATGTAGCGGATTTAGCGAAAGCTAGAAGGGTGGGGAAGGGGAATTTTGCTGATGTAACTCGTATTTTGCGACAAGAGTTGAATATTTTATCAAATTGTCTAATGGAAATTACTACTTATAACATCTTATATGATACAGTAAATGACTACTAATGTTTATACCCCTACTAACTTTCGTACGGCAAAATATTCGGTAAGGATAATATAAATTATATTTATATATACACAATTTCACACAATTCCAACATAGTGTACATCATTCCCTGTAATATGTGTAACATCTATGTTGGACTAACTGGCAGGGATTAAAAGACCGCATAACTTCACATAAAAGTGACATAAGGTCCTATACATTATCTAAACATGTCCTAGATTTAAATCATAACATGGCTCGTACAACGATCTTATAAAAAAAGATTAACAGTCGGTTCCATAAATATCACCAAAAGATTCCTTTATGAAAAGAGAGCTTTATCTTAAAGTCGCTTTAAAATCGATCTTAAAGTGCGGTCAATTCCATATTGAAATTAAATCCTTCTTTTGGTAAACGAAGCTTTTTGGAAATATTTATATGTTGACAAACCTGAAACACTACACGTGAAGTTAAATTTTGCTTGTTTGAGAAGAATTTTTGACATGTTTAACCTCTTACATTGCTGGTGTTTTGTAAATTTAACACGTGGAGTTAGTAAGTATATAGTTGTGTTTTGTGTGAAGGAATAGGAAGACAGAAGAGATTTTGATTAAGATGGATGATGCAAACAAAAGTAGATCTAAAAGGAAGAGAAGTTTTGAAAACAAATAAAATTACCATACAGGACAATAGCCTATTTCTTATGAATTGTGGCTTTATGCTAGAAATGTTACACGAAATGGCTTAGATCAGGGTGGCAGTCACCATAATGGAGGTTCAACAGAATACCCCAAATCGGACCAACTAAAAGAAAAGTTCGATAATTTAAAAACTAAACTAGAAAAATATTAGCCCAAGATCGAACACATTTTCCCCCATTTCAAATCCATTCATTTTCTTCCTCGCTTTCTGACAAAGAAGTTGAGCTGGTGACACAAACAAACGATTTAAATTCATCCTGATCGCGTACCCGAACACAAAGATCATTCAAGTAATTTTGTTAAGAAAAAATAACAGAAACGTCAAATTTTTTAAGCTTAGAATTAGAACATAAAGTCGACTTTTTCTCCAAAATTGACCAATTTCTGGACTTTACAGTAAAGTCGACTTTTGCGTATAATTGCCTTTAAAAATCGATTATGGAACAAACATGCTACTGTAAAGAACCTTTTAAACGTTAAAGGAAGCTTTAATTTGATGATGGAACTGGTTGTCACTTTTATGAAAGGGTCTTTTTAGAAATGATTCACATTCATAATAACAACACAATCAGTTCCAGAACGGATTGTGTGTCATTTACAACAACCTTTAACATATTGATAAATTTAACAGACATCGAAGCTAATGGAGCTCTTGCAACTTGCTGTTAAATTGTAATTTCAAACTTTAGCGCGCAGTTATCAGGTTGGTAACAACAACAGTTGGTGAATGATAATCTTGATCTCACTAACAGGGTTGGCTTTGCCGATTTACTCTCAAAACTTTTCCGAATTGCTCACAAATTACTCACAACTTCAAAATATCAATATCAAGGCAGGGTTTTTTGGAAAACGTATTGTGTCCCTAATAGCACAAAAGGTCCGATTGACGCTTTTTATGGATCATTTAACGTCAGAATGTCCAAGGACTAAAGTAAAACGTGTTATAAACGTTTGTGCAAGAACATTTTTAAAATGGACTTAAAAGAAACATCCAAAATATGTCGAGAAAACGTCCAAATTCATAAAATTAAAAAAACGTTGCAGTACTCAGACGTTTTTAAAACCTACGATAAAAAAACGTCGGTAATCGGTTTTGTAACTTTCATGTCAGAAGTTTTTTATAAAGTCATAAAACGTTTAATTTAGGTCCTCAAAAGCATGTTTTCAGAAAAAATCAGAAAGGTAACTTTTTTAAACTTTTATAAAAGACGTTCAAAAGATATTGTATTTTTAAGACTGCAAAAGTTTGATTTGAGAAAGAAATTTTAAACGTTTTTAAAACAAACGCTAGAATGTACAGTGGACGTTCTAAAAGACGTCTAAAAACGACGTCTAAAAACCGTCTTTTGTCGAACCATTTATTTAGTCAGTTATAAAAGATTTTTACCACTTCTTTTTTCGACGTTTGTATAACATTAGAAATTGTGACATTTGCACTAGATAGAAACGTCTTATAAATGTTTTCGGGTAACGTTTATAAAACGTCCCGACAGTCGGTCGTGTATGTTTTTAAGACGGGTTTTAAACGTTTCTGTGCTATTTTTGTTAATACCACAATTTCTTTGAAAAAAGAGAAAATTCCCAAAATCCAAAACGTGTTGCCGGAACAACACAGTAGAATGTACTGAATTGAAAAAGAAAAATGTACCTACTAAATTGATACTAGATGTACTTTTTTGACATATAACGTCATCAAAACAAAAAGATACGTCCATAAGGTACGTCTACTATCGGACCAGAAGAAGCTGAAGTACCTTAAGACCAGAGCCGACGTTATCTCTAATCTGATAAAGACAAATTTTAATTGAATCTTTGCATCCTCTCTCTCTAACGTATTAAATTCCTTATGCGGATTTGTAAAAACTATCAACCTACGAGCATTCTTTTTTGTCTGGAATGTCTGGAAGCAAGCATTTTGCTCAATATGAACTGTAAATAACTGCAGAAAATATTTGTTACAGTAGGAAAACGTAGCATATTTTATCTGCGTTGCATAATGCATTCATGTTAGTTTCTGTAGCACTTTTGGTCTCTAAATTGTTCACGATAAAACCTGCTCACCTTCCATACTCCTTATGTGGGTTTTCTTCGAAAACGACACTACAATTATTAATATTAGGATCTCTAATCTGCGTTTTAGGTTGGCAATAATAATTATTCATTTCATAATTAGAATCATTTTTAAAAACATTGGATTCTGTTTTGCTATTTTACAAAAAGAATGAAATATATTAACTCAATTTTTAAATGCAAAAAACCTATAAATCTCTATATTTTCCTTGGAAATATTCGCGTTCATAAATTACAATAGATATGTGATATAGTAGATGTAAATCGGGGATCCGATGTCGAAAAAAAAAATACCTCAATATTAATGCTTATGACGAAACCTAAATATTTCATCAAAAAAAATGTGTTTGATGTACATGTAATACTCTGTATGATGCACAGCCATCAAAGTCATTTGTTATGTATAATTTTGATGAGTACTTTATCAATAATTCGCGATAACGTGTTTTGAAAGATAATCCGCTAGATTTTTTGTTAAAATTTTCATGGCACAAAATTGAACAAAGAAAAAAAATATTTTTTATATATATATCATTTCTATATATCTTAAATCTGATTTGTTATAATAAATCGAGCACTTCAATGGATATTAAAAAAAAAACAATCGGTTTACATGTTCCATTAAATTTCCATAAATTGGTTTCTATTATATTATTGTAATTGACATTACGTAGATATTTGATTCATTTATTCATGATACGATTTGCTATACCTCGTACGGTTTATAATATTTTATTGATACTGAAATGGACATGTGACATTCAAATTATTTAGAAGTATTATGCAGGTAATAAAATATATGTGGATGGCATGGAAAATAGCAATAATAGGAATCCGTCGTTTAAGTTGTCACTTTTAATAACCCTCATTTGTAATGGTTTACTTAATATACGGAGCTTTTATGGTTCGTTAAATAAGGATTGTAAAATTATCCTAACTATTTTGTTTAAAGCATTGATATTTTATATGATATGGGAAATTTTATTCGGGGGGGGGGGGGATAAATAGAGTTATTACCCATCATTTATTATGTCAAAAATGTTTTAAATAAAAATTGAATCACTGAAATTTAATAAAAATCACAGTGTAATCATATAGTAAATTGTTGATTATTTAAACGAATTATTAAAAATCGAATTTGGCAGCTAAGTTAGTTACTTTATTTAAGGGCAAATTATTCAAAATAGTTTTAAAGACCAGTTACAGTAATTATAAATTCAGTGTTACAAGATAATAAAGGTAAACAGGTTAGGCCTAGGGGGTAATTGATAGGGCGTGCATGAACTGCACACTATCCTAATCTTATGATTTCCAAAAATTTTCACAAACTTTTAAAGGTGTAATCGCCTTAATGGTCGCAGGTGGGTTTTAAATTTAAATAACTATTAATTTATTTATAAAATTGTTATATTTTCATGCAAAACAAATTTAAAAGCTTTATGCGATTCGGAAAAAATATGGGACTTTTAACTATTACTTCAAGTACTTCTTGCAGTTGCAGTTATTTATAATAATAACGGACATTATATTTCACTAGCGTTTTGCATATTGCCTGATAAAAATGCAAAAACGTACGAAAATTTGTTTTCTTTATTGAAACAAGTATGCCTCAATAATAATTTTTACTTATATCCCAAATATTGTGTATTTGATTTTGAAACATCCATAAAATTAATGGGATGCCGATTCCATTTGGCACAGTGTTGGTTTAGGAAAGTATAGTAAGAAGAAGAATTATTTGAGACTCATTATAAAGGTCGACTGTAATAAACTACCTTAACTACATTTAACAATGGTTTATGATACAAGAACTTGGTCTAGTTAGCCAATATAAAAATTCTAAAAGTGAATTAGGAAAATGGCTAATTTATATATTTGTTTTGCCATTCTTAGACCTTTCCCAATATTTTTGATTTTATGGCAATTATACCAGATGATGTTCAAATTTTCAGACTATATTGTAGATAGTTACATTGAAGTTAACTCCACTTTTCCACTAACATTATGGACACAATTTCAGTTATAATATGAATCTTTTCATTCGCAATTTAACGCAAATTTTATCCATCATTATTTAAATTTATAAAAAAACTCATCGATTTTCAGACAAACATTTATATAAAATTACGGACGGGGTCGAGTTCGCTTCCTATACTAAGAATTCTACCTGAACTGAAAAAGGTACAGTCCGAATTGGCTCCGATAGACAAAATTGATTTATTAAAATATGACTGAAAATACCACCCAGCGTTGTCACTACATTAAAATTTTCTCTTTTTCGTAAGAAACATTTATCTTATTATTTTAATTAATAAATTTCTACAAACTTTAATAAAATACAAGATTGCAGGGCAATAAATAAGTAATGCGATAAAATAATTTATTTATTTTCAAGTCCAACACGATGTAATTCTGTAATTATCTATAATTTAGTGTAGGGTCGTATTTAGAAATATTGTAAACTTTATATTAAGATAATACCATTCTTTGTATACAAATCATTATTTTAAGGGAAGAGAAATTCTTATAAATGTTATAATAATGACGGTAATTATTAAGTCTTGAATTTGTTACCTGAAGAGAAGATTAAGTTAATGTGATTATTAAAAAATATTTATGCAAAAAAAGTTTAGATCAAAAAATGCAAGAATTTTCCCAAAATAAAATTTGAAGAATAGACTTTGTTAAATGTATTTCATACTATAATAAACCAATTTAAAACACCTAAAATAATTGTTGTCAATTTATTTTTTGCCTCTCAATATTTCTACTACTTTGTATTTTAACGGAACATTAGGACAAGAATATCGATATCCTGTTGGTAGCACGGATTTTATTCTTTAAAAAAAATTTTTTTGTAATAATAACTAAGTCAAATTAAAAAAAAACTGAAACTTTTAATACTTTAGTTTTTCCTTTTGAACTGACTGGCTTTTAAATTGTTGTAATAAGCTAAAACATAAATTTAAAAAAATTATGCATTTTCTTACAAGCGATAGTGAGAAACCCTTTTATTGGCAAAAAAATTTTGGTAGCTTACTTCGTTGACTTCTTCAGTCTACTAATACGTATAAGCCAAATAAAATCCGTCGAATAAATATAATTTGAAATTAAAAGATTTGGCAACAATGTCTAATATTTCCCTAATTATATGGAGCCTACTCAAACTCATACGGGAGCCAATTCGTAGCCTTCCAAAATATACCTATACGAAATATACCCCAAAATTACAAAGTTTAAACGAAAAAATTAAAATTGAAGATCCAGGTATTCGGAATAAATATTTTACACTTCAAATGGGTAATTATAAGAGTTTAAGTTATTTTTTTAAATGAGGACTTATATTTATAGATTTGTTAATTCGTAGATATTTTTATAAAAAAAAAATTATCATTGACAAATATAAATTAATAAAATAAATCAAATTTTATTTTTTATTGATTTATTTCTATTTCAAATAAGTTCAGTGTGCAATTCATGTAGTAAACAAATTTCCTAATCCTTCATGTAGTGTGCAGTCCGAGTACAACTTTTATAAATTCAGGTAGAATGTGTGCAATTCGAGGCGACCCAATACACTGGTGCCCTGAGTATAAAATCCTGGGGCCGGTCGGTTACAATACTGGGAATATATTGTTCAAGTGATCCTGAACTTCTCGAACTCCAGGAATTTATAAGTTTAGATTTTGGAAAATGCTGTTCAATAATATTTTTGTATCCTTCAAAATATTTTTTTTTTAATTTATTTAATCAGTCTTTTATTTACCTTACTATTTTATACCTATAACTATTTCTATCCAGAAATAAAAGAAAAATTATATTAACTCAGGTCAGTAAGTCATTAATAAATGGTTATAAGTACACAAAATTTATAAACAATTTGTCGAGCAGTGACGCAAAGTGTCATTCACATCGACGTTTATATCCAATGAACACGATAAACCTGAACATTTTACCACCACCATAAATTAGCAAACGCTGTCATTATTCGAAAACAATTATCCGAACCGGTGATAATTTCCATATTCTTAAGGCGGGTACCTAATAGCGGTAGGTGCGGTACGTACCTTGATAGGTAGGGACGAGGTGGGGGCAATATCAGACAACGTCTCAACTCGCATATCACGTGACTTTGACATCCAATAGCCGTTTCGAATGGTAATTACCATAATAAACAGTAATTATAAACGACAAGGTAAATACGTAATGAACGACATGCCTTGAACTAAAACACATATCCAAAACATTCCCGATTGATATATTGACGGTTTGCCTTAATAAAATCGAAAGCTATCACTTATATTCTTATAAATTTTTAACTGATTGAAAACAACGTATTTTATATCTTTATGGGGTCTATTCTGTAACTTTTTAGTTAATTTTCGGTGCACCCGAATTGCCCTAAAAACTCATTAGCCTACTAATCCGCTACCTGTATTGCACTAAAATATCTCTGGGTAAATATTTTGTATTTAATCCCTCGCTCGAATTGCACTACTTCCATATTTTTAATTTGTTGGCGAATTTTAAACAATTAAAGGGATAAAAAATTATTGTTCTTCGCTCCGCATCCGAATATTTATGTATTTTTGGATATTATAAAAAAAATGCAAAAAGATACATATATAAAAGTGAATTCTGTAAATTTAAACCAAAAAAGAGCTGTCAGAAAAGAAGTCTTGCAGAAACAAAAAATTATTGAAAATAAAATAGAGGACTATAGGTTAGGTAAAGTAAATAGAAAAATGTTTGTTAAATGCGTATCATATAAATTTAACCCTTTAACTGCGGATATCGTATATAAATGATTTGTAAAAATTATGCTGTGATGTGAGCATTATAAATAAATAATTTGTATGTTTTGTTATTTCTCTACAAATTTTTATAAATGTTACAAATTTTTACATATTTTAACAAATTTTTATATATTATTACATATTTTGAAATTTTTTCAATGTTTTAAAATGTTTAAAATTATTGAATTTTTTTAAAATTTCGGTGTTTTTTAAATCTGCAATTTTTGAAAATTTTTGACAATTAATTTTTTGAAATTTTCGATATATTTTTAATATTTTTAGTTTTTTCAAATATTTTTGAAATTATGAAATTAATGAAGTTTTGAAATTTTTAAGTTCCAATTTTCACAACTTTTGAAATTTTTGATATATTAAATAAATTTTTTTAAATTTTCGATTTTTTTATTCGATGTTTTTGAAATTTTCGATATATTTGATATTTTTAATTTTTTTCATTTTTTTTTTGTTTTTTGAAATTTTTGATGTACTGCTGAAATTTTTGAATTTCTTAAAATTCAGTTTTTATTTAAATTTTTGAATTTTTTAAAAATATTTTTGAAATTCTTAAAATTTATGATGTTGAAATTTTAATTTTGCAATTTTCAAAACTTTCGAAATTATTAATATATTTGGAAATTTTTAATATTTTCGAATTTTTTAATTTCCAGACATTTTAATTTTTTGAATTTTTTGATATATTTTTAAAATTCTTAAAATTTAGGTTTTTTAATTTTTGATTTTTTTTTAAATATTTTTGAAATTCTTATTTATGAAATTTTGAAATTTTTATTTTGCAATTTTCATAACTTTCGAAATTTTTAATATATTTTCCACATTTTTTAATTTCCAGACATTTTTATTTTTATTTTTTGAAATTTTCGGATATAATTTTGAAATTTTTAAAATTTTAAATTTCTTAAAATATAGATTTTATTTAAATTTTCGGATATTAATAGAATCATATTTATTGGTGTATTATTTAAATTAACGCAAAATTTTTACCAAATTTTTCAAATTTTTTTCGTCTGTATTTTACCCGCAGTTAAAGGGTTTAATAAATGAATTAAGTAATGGTATTTATTTTTTGATGTTACTAAATATCTAGCTTAAATAAAATATTTTTTTATATGAAACTGACTTGTAGTATTTAAATTTAATTATTTAAGAAATTAAGAACTACAAATATTAAATAATAAAATTCCATAATTTATAAGAATATAAACTTGTGCAATTCAGGTGAGGGATTAAGTGATGAGAATCGAAAGTCGTGCAATTCGGATAAGGGTTTATAGATACCTGTGAAATAAAATTGACCCTTCTTAATTTTTGTGCAATTCAAGTGCGCCCTTAATTTTAACCGCTAGGTTAAAAGTTATTTATAATTATGAGGTTAAAATTTTAACCCAAATGTCAATTTTTATGAAATATGCCGTGCAGAATATAAAATTGAAAATAACCTCCGATTATTTTTATATTTTATAACCTAGGGTTAATTTTAACCAAATTTTTGCTGAATAGACCCCTGTATGTCTTACTGTATTATATTTATTGTCTTTTTAATTTAGTTTTTGTTGAGTTTTAAAACGCTTTGTACTGTAGTGGATTAAAAACTAGTTAATTAATCTAATATGAATAGAATAAAATTTTTTTAACGACATTTTAGTTAAATTTGTTTGTCAGTATTCGTGTCATTCCAACTCCAACTTTGAATAAATGAATCCGTTTTGAACTGATATCATTTGACACACAAAAACATTCTATACACGACAGGAAAATCATTTCGTATAGATAACTATAGGAGAGGATTAAAAAAAAGTCCTCTCCGGCGCAATTTAACCAGACAGAAATAAAAACTAAATTGGCACATTTGTTATATGCAAAAATTTCAATTTCAGACTGAATATTGATCAGTGCCTCTAGTTTTTAGTTTTTTTTTTTATTTTTTCATTATTTCATTTATTAAACTTCACTCTGCTAATCTGATAGCAAACTATAAATAAAAAATTACTCGTTCTATCATTGATTGTTCTTCGTTCGACAACAAATCAGTTAATCTTTTCATATTGACAGTCGATGGAAATGCTCTTTTTTAACTTTATGCCTGACTGGCTAAATATTAATAGTTTTTTTTTTTTAATATTCGATAAAATGTGAGATTTTTTTGATTTTTCGATAGTGCCGTCCAGCTAATTGTGTTGTCGTGCTCCAGTTGATCGGTCTTTGTCAAACTCAGACAGCTCGTATGTTTACAACGGATTTTTTGTCACAAAATACTGCACCAGTAGGTATAACGTGTTTAATGAATTGGCAATGAGTAAAATCCAGAATACAGGAACAACAAACATCGAACGAATAACACAAAAAAGAAGTTTCATAAATTATAAACTTTAACGTTGAACCAAAATCAAAATCAACACTAAACGTATAAATGGATCACTTCATGGTTACAATAAAATATTAGAGATAAAAAAATCAGGAATTATTAATAAATTAAGTGAATAAATGAAAATCAAAGTCTAGTACCACAAGTATTTATTAAAAGTTGGAAGAGGCAACTAGTTTCGGCATACTAATGCCATCATCAGGCCTATAATACAAAGTTCCGTGTAAAAGACAAAATAATGTGGTTGAAACTTACCAAAAAATTTTTTTTGTAACATAGATAGAAAATATAATAAATTTTTATAAATTTTAATTAAGTATTTTCTATCTATGTTAAAAAAAAATTTTTTTGGTAAGTTTCAACCATATTGTAAACATTATTTTGTCTTTTACACGGAACTTTGTATTATAGGCCTGATGATGGAATTATTATGCCGAAACTAGTTGCCTCTTCCAACTTTTAATAAATACTTGTGGTACTACACTTCGATTTTCATTTATTCATCGGTCGACCATATTTGAGATTATGGATAACATATTGGATTAATAATATAAGTGTTAGAAAAAGAGTAAATTAACTAAACCAAATACTTCAGTCATTAAGATAAATTCAGTATGTTTAAATATTTTTAACGAGGTGATTGATATAGTAAAACCACGAATATCCGGGAATAGATGAAATAACCACAAGCATTTAAAATTAATTTTTAATTATATGAAATAATCCATAGTATTTCCAATTAGTAACAGACAGGTTTCTAACTATCCAATTTAGTTAAAAACTAATTGGATTATAAATTAGTTTATAATATAAAGATAATTACATTAATTTTTAGTTCTTTAAAAAGGAATTTTTAATCGAGAAACGTGTTTGGCGCAGTCAGTAGGATATTTTTAAATGTAAAAACCAGGTTTATTAGAAGATTCATGATTACAAGGCCAACGAAGTGGTGAAGACAAGATCGCAGATCCAAGTGTAGTTCAAAGAACTAATAATAATTATTCTTTTATTGTTATCCAATTTAAAAAAGATTACCTAAGAGATACATAAAATTATCTTAAAATTTATAGTTTTTTTCCAGAAAAATATGTAACAGTCGAAAAAATAGTTAACGAAAATGGAAACAAATCAATGACAATCCTTCCCTGGGCAATCCTTCCCGGACAATCCTTCCCGGACAATGTTCCACAAACAATCCTTTCCTGACAATCCTTCCCTGATAATCGTTTCCCTTGAAAAATCTTCCCCCTGACATGTATTTTTCACATACTCACTCGAGTAATGCAATGTAAACCAGTCACTATTTTTATGTATTTTTAAAACCAACTTTTTTTCATATAATAAATTTTGTATAGAAAATATATTAAAATCAGAAATGAAATATCAATTGTACCATCCTAAATAACAACTTTTATCATATTTTTTTCTAAAATATATTATCAGTGTTACACAGAGGCGTACTGTGTCAATCGCATTATCTTTTTCGAAATTATGGTCCAACGAGTATTCAGTCTGAACATAAACTTTGCATCGCTGGTATTGATCCGGTTGCAATCTATTAGGATTTTCCATACAAAAGATGATATCACTGATATCCAAAACAAAAATAATTTACTTACTCTATGTTTTTGTTTATAATTGGTACACGAAAAAACCAAAAATATGAATATTTAGGGGATTAAAATTGCGTTCAACAATAATTAAGTAATAAATGGGATGCTTTAAGCAAACTTCCTAGAAAAATAGTAAAGTTAAGGGGATAACTGGGCCCCATCAACCCGTATGAAGAGCCATTTGAAGATACGGAGGTAAATATGAAAAAAGGACGGTAGGAATATTTTAACAATTTAATAAATTTTGAAACAAAGTATATACATTGTTAAAAATAAAAAAGTAAAAAAGCGCTTGACAGAGAGGTTCGTTACAGGCCAAACAACAACAAACTTCTTAAGTAGATTTAAGTTGCTTGTATATGTAAAACAAAATCTTCGTATTATTAAATCATTTTCCCTCACTGACTATACATTTCTTGTAAAGAATCTCTATAGACTTGCGCTTCGAGAACAACTAATAAATCAAAAAAAGATAAAATTAAATGTAAACTTTTTTGGAAATCCCTAATTACATTTTGATGACACTTTATCTATCGCTAGTGTTTGGACCGGAGCTCATGCACGGGATTAAAAATTATTAAGTAGGTACCTGTGTACCAGGGATTTACAGATGACTAACCAGCGGACCAATATAATATAATAGACTTTGTCGACTCGACTACTAATGTGCTTTAATTGTGTTTCTTCTCTTTGCAAAATTTTACGCAAACGTTTCTTATCGAAACAATGAATGACTTGTGAAACTTTTTGAAAAAGGTCACGTCAAATCACTCTTCTATGTCATAATGACTAAAAGTATATATTTAAAGCTTCATCCGAAGAATAAAATATTTCATGCTGTTTGTAGCAGTTTTATTTCCCAACTAAGATTATCATTACAAGAAACATAAAAAGAATGCTAAGATGACAGCTTAATAATATCGTTTCACTTTATTTTAATACATATAAGGCAAGCCGAAAGAATTTCTAATTACAAAATGAATTCAACTTCTGTTCTCGTCTTTCACAACTCATATCTGCGCTAATGTAGTAATTCTCATTATTCATATTGGTAAAATATTCATAGCCACGAGGTTTATAATGGATAAAATAAAATATAAACGAGTTTTAAGAAGTTTGTATACGTTAGAAATAAATTTTTTATAACATGTAATTTTATTTAGCTGCGGCGTTCTACTTTTAAATGATAATAAATAAGTAATCAATCTTCGTTATTTTTTTTAATATCGACATCAATATTTACTATTTATTTTTATTTATTATTTATTACTTGAACTACTTTCGTTCTTATATTATTGGTTAATTATATATTGAACTAGATTATTTGGCAGCAACTTTTCACATTTTTTTTATTACAAAATTAACTCGTTAATTTTGATGTTCGCCATATAAAAGGGATATCGCATATTTTCTTGATTTGAGCACATTATCAATTTCCAAACATATTTTTTATTTTATTTATTATATCTAAATCATACATTACTCTGGTTTGATTTAGAATTAGTAAAAAATTGAGTTATTAGTATAATGTATCTGAATATTTCTTTAACGTTCAGTATTACGTCCGACCAGATATTGAGGTGCATCCCATCAGCCGGAGTTCAGTCTAACGTCTGACCAGAATTTATATATCTATATGAATTTTGGTCAGAAAGAAAAAAAATTAAAATGACATATAAGAAATCGGTCTGGCCTTTAAAATAATCCTATTCTCTACAGCCCAGCTGGGAAAGTTCTGGGATGACAGAGCCGATTTTTTATCTTCCTTTAAATCCTTAATTTTATTTTTGTTGAAAATAAAATGTTACAAAATAGCGACATGCAATGTGATAACTTCTTTTTATCTTTTTATTTTTTTCTTAGTTTATTTATTATTATTTATTAAGGAAAATAAAACGTTTTAAAGCATCCGCTTAATTTTATACATTTTGGTGTATTATTATTATTTATATGATAAGTAACTTTTTTCTGTTTTCTATAGAATTGTGCACTTTTGTGAATTTCTCGGTGGATGTTTGATTTTTTTTTTCTAGTGTCGTCATTCCCAATTTATAATCTACATATCACACGACCGCATTAATTTACGAACGCAGCATAAAAATCCCATTTCAACTGCAACAATAACCAAGAGTGTATATGTAGAATAATCGGTCCGGGGCCCGGACTGTATATCGCTCCCCGATCTGCTTTATTTACCATTATTAAAACAATAAATTCGCACCAACGTCACATTCTGTATTTTTATTATTTTTGTTGGCCGACAAGTGATCTGCATTATGAACCACGTTCCCATTATAAATATCTAAAATAAACTGTTTTAATCTAGAATAAACGCCGTGAAATACGTCGGCTTTACGCCCGGCGACCCAAAAATTGCCGCCATAAATATGGCTATATTAATTTTATATTATGTTGCGAGAATTTCATTTAGCGTTTTTCCATTCTGAATAATCGCCATTTCGGCTTTCTACCAGCAATGCAACAAATTTTAAGCCGTATTTATTGCCTAACGTACGAGTACAGAGGGGTGCGGGCAACATCATACGTTATTGGCACTTGAGTCGCTTACGTGCACGCTTTCATTTCGTTCTGTTTCTACTCTACCCTGTTCTGCTTTGTTCTGTTCAGTTCGAACCCTCGCCCTCGCTTCGTTTTCCTTTGCTTTGCTTTACCATCAGCTTTGTAACTCTTTTACGACCTCATTACATCGAATATTAGCTTTACTGTTGGAACTTGTAATAATTTTTCATTTATTTCATTCTCTAAAAGTTTACTTTTCTTGTTCACGATCACGATATACGACTCTGTTGTGCCATTTATTATACATTGTTGACTTTATTTCCTTTAATAAAAAATATATTATACTTACTGTTGTATATATCTTTGTAAGCATATACGTTAATTATTTCTCTTAAATCTTTCAGGTATTTTGTTTAAACTATATATATTTTTCAATTTCTTAACCATCAATACTAGAAATTTAAACTGATAACGTCTAACCACCAATTAAATTGTAAAATTTTGAGGGTAGCCTAGAAATTACAATGTTCAAGAAATGTTATATTAAAAAATTAATACACCGAAGCGCAGTGATTTTACGAAGAGCTTCTGAACTCAATGTTATTTTTCACTTTGGAATTCATATTGACAACGACGCACTAAATTCTTACGAAGCGAACAGCTTGAATAATCTGGTTAAATGAGCTCCGTGATGGGCTGAAGCTACTGCGCACCCATACTCATAGCTCAACTTATATTAGTCAAATATACAAAATTAACCATCAAGAATTTAAAATTTTAGGTAAGGGGAATTTGGGGACAAGGTGAGGTACATGAAAAATTAAAATCCTAATAGGTGAATCTAAGGGAAAGTGATGTAAGGAAATAAATTAGAAGTGAATGATAGATTGGAAAACCTATTGAAGGTGAAGAAACGCCAACAGGGAAGTGTCAGAATATCCATGACATGCTTCGTAAAAAAATTTCATAGATGTGTGATGGTGAAACAAATAAAAATGTTGGACCCGTCACAAACAAGAAACATCATAAACACAAAACGTAAATTCAATATTCCGCAAAATACGTAAATTGGAAATAAACTTCCAACCAAACGTTGAAAGAAAACTTAAGAAAATTTGAAACCGCAACATGCCTAATCAGGAAACAATTTGTTATAAAAGTAATTAAAGAAGATTGGTAAACAGGCAGAGGGGTTATTCAAAAAACAAGAATGATGTTTGACACATGACAGAATGACATTGTGAAAGATGAACAAAGTGAGGTTATGTTACACTTAAAAAACAAACCAAACTGGAACAAGAGAAAAGGTAAACCCAGGACAAACCTACTAAGGAGGAAATAGTGTGAAGGCACAGAAGATAAACTAATACAGAAGGAAGCGAAGGTTCCTGATGTAGCGATGGTCAAAATTTGAGTGACAGTTGAAGTTTCTGCCGCTTAATACACTGTGAAAAATGTACAAAATTCGTAAATTCGTCTATGTAGACTTACGAATTTTGAACATTTTGGGGTTTATTATCTACAAAAAAAAATTCCTGGAACTCAAATTATAGGAAATGGAACCTTATTTTAAAAATTGTTCATTTTGAGAAAATATCCACATTAAACAATTTATTTCTCGTATGGGGTACTTGGTGTATTTACAATGCAAAAATTGTTGCTTTAAGAATTCACTGATAATTTTCACCCATTGTTATATTAATATTTTTATAATATTGGAACATTTACTTATGTAACAATAACATAGTTAGATACGTTACCGATAATATAACAGTAGTAATTAATCGGGGTAGCTTTTTCACCCAACCCATAAAACTCAGGCGACCGATGCGTCTAGAGATAAGTTGACCTAATTTGATTGGATGACAATTTGTGGCGTGATATGGAACAATATATTATGACAATTTTTTTCGTCTCGTATGAAAGAAAAACAGAGAGTAAAAATGAAGACAGAGATTATTGCGGAAGAATGTTGGATGTTTCTAAGAATTTTAATGACGTAAAAATACAGGCTAGGACCTATGGAAAAGTATTTTAGTTTATTTTCTTTGTTACAGATAGTAATATGATGGTTTGAATTTAAAATTGAATTGTCGTTAACCCTTTAATTGCGGTTGTCGTATATAAATGATTCTTAAAAACTATGCTGTAATGTGTGCATTTTAAATAAGCAATTTTGTATATTTTGTTATTTCCCTATAAATTTTTACAAATTTTACAATTTTTTACAAAATTTAGAATTTTCGAATAGTTTTTAAATTTTTTTTGAAACTTGACATTTTTGAAATATTTTTAATTGATTGAATAATTTTAAGTTTTTCGAAATTTTTGATATATTTAAGGAATTTTTGAATATTTTGACATTTTCACTTTTTGAAATTTTTGTAATTTTCGAAAAAAATTGCAAAATTTCAAATTTTTGATATATTTTTGAAATTTTCGATATTCTTTTGAAATTATCGGATTTATAGACATTTTTATTTATTTTATTTTTTGATACATTTTTGTAATTTTCGAATAATTTTTTTGTTTTTTGAAATAGTTAAAATTTTCTTGTGATTTTTGGAATATTTTTTAAATTTTTGATATAGTTTATAAATTATGAATATTTTGACATTTTACTTTTTGAGGTTTTTGAAATTTTCGAAAGAAATTACAAAATTTCAAATTTTTGATATATTTTTGAAATTTTCGATATATTTTTGACATTATCGAGTTGCTAGACATTTTTATTTATTTATTTTTTAATTTTGGAATTTGATATATTTTCGAAATTTTTGAATTTCTTAGAACTCAGTTTTGTTTATAAATTTTTGCAATTTATTACAATCAAATTTATTGATGTTTGATTTAAATTGACTAAAAATTCAATTCATACCAAAATATTTTAATGTATTTTTCAATATTTTTGCTCCTGGAGCGTTCAGCGCTGCAAAATTTGCCCGCAGTTAAAGGGTTAATATGAATTAGATAAAACTCTGAGTAAATTTCTGTGAAATTTATCCACTTTTATTATTTAATTCCATCACCAGTCTATTCTTAGTTTTCTGAATTACTTCAATAATAACATCTCACCATCAAATTTAACATGACAGTTAAATCCAAACAATATTCAGTTTACAGAAAACAACACCTACATTCAATTTCGCACCATCATCCCATTAAAACTATTCTATCGGTAATTCCCTAATTTGTGATAAGATTTTTATTTCTAACCCATATAATCTTCTTAACAAACTCCATCACAAATTTGTCTTCCAATATACAATTAATAAAGTAATATAAAATAAAATTACTTTTATGTTAAAAATTAGATCAGAACTCGTGCTCAATTTATTTATTTTTTCTTATTTTTGGTAACCTTTATTAGTTTCCATCAGAAATTGGTACCATAACTAAAGTTTTTAATTACACAAAGTTTTTAAATTAATGTTTATCTACTTACATTTTATAGTAAGTACAGAAAAATATTATTATAGTTAGGAATAACGCTAATGGTTTTATAATTAATTTTTAATATAACTAGGTCATCTAATTCCATATAATCTTTAACCTCTAATCCTAATTCCCGTATTGCCAAGAATCGATAAATACACTCAATTATTGACCTTCCTCGTTCCCACCGAGTCGACATCAGAAAATTTGATATTGTTTGTTTACATGCGACAGAATCTGGTCAATCAGTAGTTGAGGAGTGCGGGTTAGGGAAGAGAGGCGAAGGGCTAGTAGCGTCTGGAGCCCCAGGGGACCCGCAGGTCGATATCACATTGTTAATTATGTAGGATATCGACCGGCCGATGGAGGTGTAGCCACTGCAGTCAACTCTAATGTAATAGAATTAAGCTCTCCAGTTCAGCCAGATTATTAAACTTCTCGCTCTGTGTCTGTCTGTCCCTTCGCGTGTTCGTCGGTGATGCTCTTCAACGATTGTGTGTGCGTATCCCGTCTGATTCACACTGTTCACGGTTATATACACAACCGTTCCCAAACACGTGAATACCAGAAAATTACCTTTAAGCCATTGAGCGCACAATCTATTTTTATCTCTTAGATCTTGTGACCTCCTAACCTCAATTTATACCTTTAAATAAAAATTCGCTTATTGGGTTTGTATTCGTAAAAATTAAAATAAATCAGTGATGTAATATTTCAAACAATCTTAATTAGAGGATCAGGTGCTCTAATCGTGTATTATATAATTTTGAGAAAACATTAGTGACTAAATTTACAAAAATATTTTTCTGATTGTAAATATTTAGGACTTGAAAAAGACAACGGAACATGGTCCAAGGAAAATTTTACAAGCCAGGTATCGATGGAAGCATCGGTTCTTTTTACCAAATTATGATGCTGCAAGAAAAACAATTCAAAGAGTGAGAAACAAGGAATTTTTGGTTAACAGTGCATGTAACAACATTATTCGTGATGTAACGGTAACGATTGAAATGAAATATAAACGAACAGAGTAAGGTGCAGAGTTCCTGTTGTGGGATTCAGGAACAAAAGATTTGAACAGAATTATAGTTTTCGCTACTTATGGAAATATCTTCCTTTCGAGTGAATCTCGAAACTGTTTGGATAGCACTTTCAGTGTAGCACCGAAATACTTTTGCCTGGTATTTACTATTCACTCCTTTATAGACGGAAAAGCTATTCCTCTAATATAATTTATGCTGCCCAACAAACAACAATCAAGTTCCATTTAACACGAAATCTATGGAAGTATATGCAATGACAATGAGGAAATCAGGATTCAATGCAAAAAGCTTTTAGCTTATCTTCTAGTAAAAGACGTGCAAGTTATCGTTGACAGTTTTCCAGCTTAATTAAAGCCAATTGTTAACTCTTAAGAAGACAATTACATTGGCCGTAGACTGCATGATATACTCTCAAGATTTCAGATCGAAAGAATGACCAGTGACTTATCAGGAGCAACAATTCGGTGGAAGCATGGCATAATTTAATAAAAAAAAATTTCCCATGGGGTGTTTGCATGATTTTAGGCAGATGGACCATTAGAAACCTGACCAATAAATATTTAACCTGTATTTATTTTAAACCTGTATTCACTATAGTTCAAAAAAAATTAAAATCTGTGACGACTTAAGGTAGATCAGTTAAAAAATATGCGAAAGATGGCGCCACTCTGATTTATCTGAATTCAGGTTATATCCGACAGTTTTCTCTGATGTGTCAGTAATAAAACATTACCTACATCTCGATACTATAAATCATCGCAAGGGGGAGTTAGCGTCGAAGTTACGTATTTATTCTAGTTTTTCAAAGACTATATTAAACATACTATTCTTGTTCATTGTAACACAATAATTATAAGAATATAGTGAATAAATAACGTCGATGGTAGCGCCATCTTCACAGAAATAGAGAATTCCTGGATTTAAAAGTAATTACATCGTACTGTTTCCCCAGCTTCCTTAAGACGTCACACATTATTTAATATTCAAAATTAAGAAGAAGAAAGAAATTCCTAAATTCTGGTCTATGTTCGTCAACAGGGGTACTGAACATATTAAAGTTTAAAAAATCAGGAAAAAAAATTATGCAAGCATCCCATTCCATCTTTCGCATGCCAAGCTATTCGCCAAAATCAAAAAGGAACAGATCCATTTTGAAATATTCATTATGAGGTACCGCGCAGGATATGGGGCCGACGAAAAATCTAATTACAAATATTTTTGGCTAGAACGTATATATGAATTACTGAAATTGAAAATTTCTATTGGTTTCGAGAAACGTCAAAAAATAATCAATTGAAGAAGAGACTACAGGTGAATACATTTCACTGAAAAATTATGCAGAATTTACAATCATATGTGTTCTTAAAATTATATTTAATAATAAATATTTAAAATGGTTATTATTTTGCAACTGCGTTTTTATAAAAAACTACTCCAAATCCTACAAAAATTCAATATTCTTTCTTCATTATAACTCTCACCTCTCGGTCGCTCTCATACAAAACTATATTCTATATATACAAAGGAGTCAAATCGACAGTAACATAAAATCGCACCACTAAAATTTTAACCAATGACATTCGTTCAACTTCGCACCAGACCAGTCGTTAATCTGGAATTTATGGTTTGGATAAACAAAATAATCCTAAACGACTGTCTTATTAACTCTTGAAGTGAACAGTCGCATTGAATTAGCTTATGAGTTCTCGCATCGAATAGTCGATGATGGAATAAATTTTTAATATTCGTAGATTTCACAGCTTCGTGTAATAATTTTATACAGTGAAAGTGAGTGACAATAATTGTAAATACAGTATGGTAAAAAATAATGTACATTTTATAGTTTAGTTTTATTACAATTAATAGGTGAGAAAATAACTCTTACATTTCACTTTATTACTTTTATTTTTGTTTATGTTAATGTGACGGTCTGATACACAGGTTCATATTAAAAATAATAAAAAAACTAATTTGTAAAGTTGTTCCTTCGATAATTAACACGTCGACTGCCGTAGTAAATTTTTCCAAACATTCGTAATCATATTTGTTCAATAGGTACTGGTTGCCCAATACAAATTTGGTAGCGTTCAAAAGTTAAAATTTACCAAGAAAGTTGATTTTTCATCACTTTTTTTTACTTTTCTATGGAGTGCGGCATTATTATCACTGACTTAAACACGCGCTTTTATAAAACACTATTTCAGTCGGCGCTATTCGTTCTAAATCAAAAGGATGTTCAAAAATTTTGGATTATTAAAATTGTCTTATTGTTATAGATTCATCTTCATTTCCGCTAATATATAATGACCTTGAACTGTTTCCTATATGAAATGTATTGCATTTATAGGGAATATATAAAGTGATTTTACTGCGCTGTTGTTACACTTGTCCCGTTTGTAGAATTTATTTTATTTATTAATACGTCTATGAATGCCAAAGAGTTTTATTTATTTCAAATTTCATCTTGTTTTAACTTATCTAAAAATATATTTAATGATTCTAAACTGTGTAGCCAATTTGAAAAAAAATATCATTTACTTTTTTTATCTCTGAATAAGAATTCTTTTTACGCGTGGAGAATATTTTCATCGAGAAAAATCCTCTGCCAAACGGAAACAAACCGTTTCACAAATAACCATCTTTACAAACGATCAGTTTTTAACTAACAGGAAACATTTAATTGACTTTCTTTTCTATAATTACGTATTCTAAAAAAAAATATATATCATTAGGTAATACTTGGCAATCATCGTTCTTTTCGAAATAAAATAAAATTAAGATTATGCATTCGCCTACAACTCCTTCATTTACTCCCAAGTGCAAATAAAGCAAAATATTTTCTCTTATCTGCCTTGGCCGGCAGAAGAAACTATTCATTTCTAAAGTGCTTTTACTTCCGAAGTAGCAGACAAGAAAATCATTATTTATATCTCTTGTGGCAGCGCAATGATTTATACAAGTTATAATCTTGATAAAAGTAAATTATAATAGTGAATTTCTTTGCGTGTTTCGCGTCTACTAACATATTATATGACAAAATGTATCATTAGAGAAATAGATTCATGATTATATGACTACTGTGTTAACCGGCTCTCGGTTGTAGGTACGTAATACGTCATACCTAAAGGCGTTCACTGATTCAATTCGCGATAAATAAATTAACAAGAGATTATACCTCTATCAAAGATTAACTTTTCATATCTTACAGTAGTCTTGATATGAATTTAATTTTATACTATATATTTTTTTATTTACCAAAAAAAACACGTTATTAGCAATAATGGGTTAGAGTTTAGAATTAAGTCATTTACGTCATATATCCGGCAATCATCGATTATAGAAATAAATTAAAAAATACGTATCAAACAGACATACGTTTTTTTTTCATTTTGCATTTTATATATTCTACGGGATGTGTTAGTTAGTGACATTCAATTAATTTTTATATATCATCCCTCCCATTCGTCTCACCTTCATAAAAAAAAATTAGTAAAAATTACAACTTACCAACAGTTAGCTTAGAGAAGAGACCATAACCTCCTTTTTGAATTTTTAATAATTAGGATTATTTAGCATTATTTACGAAATTTTACGACTTTTCACCCATTTTTAAGATATTTTTACGTTTTTTTACAATTTTTTACGATTTTTTGTTTTTTCAGTTTTTTACCACTTTTTACGATTGTCTATGGTTTTTTACAATTCTTTACGACTTTTCACGATTTTTTCAAATTTTTTCTGCCTTTCTCGTTTTTAAAAAAATCGTAAAAGTCGTGAAAAAGCGTAAAAATTATAATTAATTTTATAAAAATTAAAAAAATGAAAAAAGTCTAATGACCTGTGTCGATATTTTTAAAAATGGCAGAGATATAATTTTTTTTATATATCAACCCCCTCCAGTTTCAACTCCGTAGGTTGGGTAAAAAAAAGTTTTATACAAATTAATTTTATAATAATTATGATATGAAAAAAGTGTAAAGACCTCTTACAATATTTTCAAAAATGGAGGTTTATTATGATTTTTTACGATTTTTCATGATGTTTGGCATTATTTAGCATTATTTACTTTTCACCAGTTTTTACGATTTTTTTACGATTTTTTACAATTTTTTACGATTTTTTGTTTTTCCACAGTTTTTTACAATTTTACGGTTTTTTATGGTTTTTTACGATTTGTTACCGTTTTTTACGGTTTTTTACGATTGTTTTTGGTTTTTTACAATTCTTTACGATTTTTCACGACTTTTTCAAAATTTTTTCTGCCTTTCTCAGTTTTTAAAAAAATCGTAAAAGTCGTGAAAAATTGTAAAAATTAGAATTAATTTTATAAAAATCAAAACATGAAAAAATGACCTGTATCGATATTTTTAAAAATGCCGGAGATATATTTTTTTTTATATTTCAACCCCCTCCGGGTTCACCTCCGTAGGTTGGATAATAAAAAGTTTTATACAAATTAATCTTATAATAATAATTAGGAAATGAATAAAGTGTAAAAACCTGTTACAATATTTTCAAAAATGGCGGATATGAATTTTTTGAAATTTCAACCCTCTTCATTTCCACCCATAAAGGTCAAATCGAAAAAAGTTTTGAGTGAATTAATTTTATAATAATTATTACGTGGAAAAAGTCGTATGACCTGTTTCGATATTTTTAAAAATGGCCGAGATTGATTTTTTTTTAAATTTCAACCCCCTCCAGTTTCCACCCCCTTACAGGTAGAATGCTCAAAACCAATAAGGTTCCTCTCTTAGACATGAAAATTTTTTTCACCCAATTGTGTTGTGAGTGGCTCAAAAAGTTGAGAAAATCATTTTAAGCAAAAAAAAAATTCAAATTTTTTTTATAATTTTAATACTTCCGGTCCGGACCGAAGCAATAGAAAAGTAAGTTAATAAATCATATAACTTAATACAAGTATTTACTGTTTACTTCATTTAATATACATGTGATTTGAGTATTTACTGTTTTCATGCATTATAGAGAGATAATGGTGAAATCATATAATTAGCTTCAAAATGACACAAAGAATCGAAAATCAGAGTCCAAGAAAATACCAAAAAACAAACACTCAACGACAGAATTAAAAAGAAAAAGTGCAACGAAATGGAATATTGAATCTTACCATGATAATAAGAAACAATTATTTTTTTTTGTTTTTCTATTTTTGTTTTTATTTAAGGTTGGTCGGACACTAAGCTGATAGTTACTTAAAAAACTGAATTTTTAATGTGTTATAAATTGTTTTTTTCATGATTTAAAATATATTTTTTTAATATTAATTTTTCTAATAAAAAAAATCTAAATTTAAACTACAGTTACTTCATCAAAATTTTTCTTTTCAAACAAATACATAACTAAGAATATACTAATTTTTGCATGAAAAAAATAAAAATTAACTAGACGGAAGTACCTCCCATCTCATTATTATCCACCGTATAAAAGTATTTGAACTTTACTTCTATTGTAAAAAATAAAAAACAGGTGACACATGTCGCATAATTCTTGGTTTCAATCAGTAATCGAGACGAATATAAAAGTGATCTAGGGGGTGTGTTGGTCGCTCTGAAAGAACCGAACCGCGACTCCCTGTCGTTATTTTGTCAAAACTGACAATTTTTTTTATGATATTGGTATTCGCAACTTCCACGGCCCGAAGGGTATCCGGTATAGCTCCGAGGATAATGACATGCGTTAACAAGGTATATTGTTATTTGTAATTGGCAGTTTGGAATAAATTGAAACTCGTTAAATCAAGTAAAATTATACAACATGTCCTGAAAAGGTTTTTCATTAGTTAAAAATTATCTTTTGGATTGTTTTAGGAGTAATGAAATAAAATTTAGTACGCCTTAAGAGTGATAATTTTAACACCTTAACTGCGGGAGCAAAAATTACTTTTTCCTATTACGCATTTTTATTTATTATTTTCATAATAACTGTATCAATTTTTTTATATCTATTAACATTTGATTTAATTTTGCTTCTTAACTGTTTATTTTTTAAACAATTTTCCATTTCGATTAAAAATTTACACCAACTTAAAAAAATATTTAAACACGTTGGAATACTATACAAGACCATGATTTTTATATCCCATAATAAGAAAACTAAATAGTATATCAAACGTAACTTAATATCATTGAAAAAAAAAATGAAACATATTATAAGTGGGATTTTTTTCAAAATTTTTAAGCAAAAATTGTGAACTTGAGAAAAGGGAGAGACCGAATGAGGAAAACTAAAAAAATCCTTACAGTTGTGGTCTCTCCCTATTTCACAATCACAATTTTTGATCTAAAATTTTGAAAATATTCGCATATATATATAGTATATCTTTTTCTCTTTCTATCTAAAGTCAGCACATTTTAATAACCTATATAGTTTTTGTTATCAGGCCAAAACAAAATGTAACTAGAAATTTTAATTCAATATTTGTTTTCAAAGTTGGAAAAAATGTAAATGAGTTGTTGATTATTGATAACTATTTTGTGTTGTGAATTTTTTCTGAGAATTTTCTTAGATCCTTTATAACTGCATTTTTCTGCAAATTATGTATGCAAACAATTTATAAAAAATCGACGTAACATATTTTCAACAATTTTATTCTTTATTTTTCCATTAGTTTGATAATTTGTAATTGGTGCAAAAGTAAATATAAATTTTAATTAATTCTGTACAATTTTGCATTGTCTTATCAATCATATCACATCAGCAGCGTAACAAATTAAAGGGTAAGGAATAATTTTTACTACTATTTTTCATTGCACCATTATTTTTTAAATTTGGTTTAACTAAAATATGCATCTTTTGATCTTAATAGTGTGCAAAAAATTACTTTTTTGGACTTGTATGCAATTAAATAAACAAAATCGTATCTGTTTTGTATCACATTTGAAATGATTATCATTTTGTACTATTTAATATTCTCAATATTTTTAAGACTTGTAGTATTGCTTTTGAATATTTTAGAAGGTACGTCCCATCGAATAAAAACAAATAAATTAATAAAACAAGTCATTTTTATTTCTTACCTAGATTATTTAAAAATATGGTGAATGCGCATACGCTTGTTACAAAATTTCAAATATTAAATTGGAAATAATTTAATCAAACATAAAAAATAGTCATGTTAAAATAGGGATATTTAAAAGAAATGTATATGTATAGAATAAATTCATCCCTTTCATTGTCTGAAGTTGGCTAGTCCCGAAACATTGTCAAAAAAGTCTACAAAAAATAAGGTAAAGGTATTGGCAAAATATCGAAATCAGCACACTAATGATTTCTTGAAAAATGGCTGGAATTTTTTTGATTGGATATATAAAATTGGATTCCGATTTAATCAAACCAATAACATAAAATTTTTGTTCGTCCGGTAGAGATTTTTTTAGAAAATTTTAAAAAGAAATAAATCTGTGATTATAGTAAAAGGAGATAACAGGAAAATTGACAAAATGATACAATGGCCACAGGAAAAAAAGGCGATTCAGTTTTTAGTTAAATTTAGCTATGAGAATGCTAAAAGAGGAATTGTGCCATTCGTCCTCTCAGAGGCCTCTACAGTGTATATGGAAGGCAATATTATATATATTATGCTGTTGTATAAACTCCTTTTCACCGTTCTTGGAGTGTGGCTTAGATAATTTCTCCGTCTCTCTCTGATACACATGTGCATAATTTACTTGTGCGAGTCACGTTTGTTATGCTAAACAAATATAAACGCATTATTCATCGTAGTCAAGAGAATGACAGATAAATGAGTTTGTTATAAATCTACTTATATAATATAAATAAAATAGCCAATACTTTCACTTATTAATTATTAGTGTTAATTATAGAAAAATAATGTAGAATAAATTTAGTTTTCCTATTAGTAGCATTGTTTGAATTTTCTCTGTTATTATAATACTATATGAAAATATTGACGTTGTACATTGCTCCGTCAGTGGTGGGTAAGCGATTCGAACTTAGACAATGAAAGAGAGTCGAATCAATTTAATACATGTGATTGTTATGACGAGACGCCAAAAAGCGTGAAATGGAGTTTATCTAAGATCAGCATTTTTTCAGATATGACAAGCCTACTTGGCTCTCAGCAGGGTAAACTGAGAAGAATACGGTTGGTCAAACTGAAAACTGTCACGGGTTTAAAGAGTACTATGATTAGCTAAAACAAATTCACCTTTTGTGATAAAAATTAAGAATTATATAAAATATAAATTTGGAAATAAATTAAGGTATGTTTGTATTTTTTGACAATTTTGACTACGGTGTTTAAGATTCAGAACACAAATGAAGAATTAGTTTTGCCAACATGAAAATAAAAAATCGCGTATCATTATGAATGGTTTTACGATACGCGTTTAAGACAATGACAAAGATTTTTTTATATAAACATACCAAATGCCAAATTTTTTTTTTGTTTTATTAAGTAGTTTTTAGTATCAATTTTTGTCAAGTATTTGGATATTTTGTTCCAATGGTTTATGGTAAATTCAATATCAACTTTTATTAGGATTTAACATCTTAAAGAACGAGCATAAAAATATGACCAAATTAGTTTCTAAAATTAGCTATTTATATGTATCCAAAAATAGATGATACCAGTCACGTTTCATATTCTACTGATAAAGAAAATTTATTTATGTTACTACAACGGCTAAATTAGGTACAAAATAAACATCATAATTTACACTATATGTTTATGGTTAACTTCCATTACATTAAGTTAAAATATTGGGCATATTATTTTATTCCTCACGAATTTCTGTTATTATTTAATCTTCACGAATAATAAATCATTTCTTAACTTCTTTAATATATGTCGTAACTAACCCAGAACAATTTCATTAATTTTAAATTAAACCCAAAACAACAGCTGGGCTTGGATCTTTTTCGTTGTTATTCGTCATAACTTTTCGAAATATTTTAATCAGGTAATAAACATATCGATTCTAAGTCGTGCAAAATTAGAACGACCGTAATAATTTAATATTATAAATACGAATTCTGAAATAAATTTTATTGTTTTCTTACTAGTGTGCTAGGAAACTTACTGCCATCAGAGACGGCTTCAATTTTTTTGATTGGTTTTACTTATATATTTTCTTTTTTTTGCAGGCAAAGTTACTAGAATCTTCACATGCTTGGCTTGGTGCTTCCACATCTTCTATCGCCGGTAAGTTTCAACTGATGTTAATGTTAATTGGTAAAATAAACTCGTAAATATCTGCTTCTACGCGGAGCAAATTTTTATACTATTTGAGTACATAACAACATAATTATAACTAAATATAGAGGAAAGACGATAGATAACAAAACAAAAAATACCACTAGGTATAATATACAGTTAAAAAACTATAAAAAATTTACGTAAATATACTGATACTATAATGGTCTATTACATAACAAGTGGGGTAAGTCACGATTTCGAAAGTTACGGCACGAGTGTTAGAGAGTTACGTAATTTGAAAGAGTGTATAATAGGCTTACCACACGAGTAGTGTACTATACTTTTTCTACGACGATTAAAAATAATTAGTTTAAAATGATAAATGTACTTCTTACTTAACAATTTTTATTGAAACTTATTACGCTTTATCAACATAACATGATTGTTTTAAATGAAAAAGTAAACAAACTCAAACGAAATGAATAGCTTGTTAACATTTCAATTATATTTAAAAAAATATATGTGCAATAATTCGAATAAATTGTAAATCAATGTCAAAAACTGACTATTCGGATTATAACGCACGCTTCGGCTTCTTAATAGTGTATTTTATAACTATAGACTTACTGATTAAGTAAACTGTGCGTAAACGTCCACTTACTAATAAAGGACTACACAAAAATATTTATATTTATGTTTCACTGTATTGTTATAGAAGTTAATCTAAATATTTTTAAACCGATATAATTCGGCGCACACACAGATATATTTGTCTTAAGGTGCGTCCACACTGATGCGCTGCGCCGCGCCAATCATTGAATTTTTAGTCGGCGTGGACACCAAACTACGCACAAATGTGTAAGGACGCGCACGAACAAGCACGATCCATCAGGAGTCGGTATATCAGAGAAATGTGTTCGAACCAGCGTTGCCAACCGTACTATAATTATAGTATTTGTACGATAATTACAACTTCATGTACTATAAAATTTCAAAGTAAATATAGTACGCACTTTATACTATAATTTTATATTTTCACAAATCATAACAATATACCAAAGGCATCTGTTAGGACACTCTTCAGTCATCCACTCAACTGTAATTCCGTGCCATGCAAAAGATCTACGATTTTTAAGAAGTTTTTAAGGATTTTTATGAATTTTCATATGCATTTTAAAGGATTTTCAAGGACTTTTAAAGGATTTTTAGGGATTTATAAGAATTTTAAACTATTTTTAGGGATTTTAATGTTTTTTAAGGTTTATTTTAGAATCTTTAAGAATTGCTTAAGATTTTTAAGAAATTTTATTTAAGTATTTTAAGGGTTTTCAGTGATTTTAAAGGAATTTTAAAGTATTTTTAAGATTCTCTAAAGATTTTCAAGGGTTTTAATTTTTTTTTAAGAATTTTAAGAGATTTTTAAAGAGTTTTAAGGATTTTAAAGGATTTTTAATGATTTTTAAGAATTCTAAAGTATTTTTTGGATTCTTAAGGATTTTCAAGGACTTTAAGTATTTTTAGGGATTTTTAAGAATTTTAAACTATTTTTACGGTTTTTAATGTCTTCTAAGGATTATTTTAGGATCTTTAAGAATTGCTTAAAATTTTTAAGTAATTTTAAATCAAAGTATTTTTAAGGGTTTTTAAAGATTTTTAAGGATTTTTTAAGCATTTTGGAGATTTTTAAACTATTTTTAGGGCTTTTAATGTTTTTAAGAATTTTTTTAGGATATTTAAAAATTGCTTAAGATTTTTAGTAATTTTAAGTCTTTAAGAGTTTTTAAAGATTTTTAATGAATTTTTAAGGATTTTTTAAGTGTTTTTAGGGATGTTTAAGAATTTTAATCTATTTTTAGGGATTTTAATGTTTTGAAAGGATTATTTTAGGATCTTTAACAATTGCCTAAGATTTCTAAGTAATTTTAAGTCTTTAAGCATTTTAAGGGGTTTTAAAGATTTTTAAGGAGTTTTAAGGATTTTTTAAGTATTTTTAGTGATTTTAATGTTTTTTAAGGATTATTTTAGGATCTTTAAGAATTGTTAAAGATTTTTAAGTAATTTTGAGTATAAGTATTTTTAGGGATTTTTAAGGTATTTTTAAGGAATTTTTAAGGATTTTTTAAGGATTTTTTAAGGATATTTCAAGTTTTTTTATAGGATTTTAAAGAATTTTTAAGATCGTCTTAAGATTTTAAAATGCTTTAAGAATTTTAAGGTTTTTGAAGGATTTTGAAAATTTTTAAAAATTTTTAAGGATTTTTATGGATTTTGGCTCTGTTGATAAACCAGCAATTACAATAAACGCATCACAAGCAATAGCAACAGATTCGTCATCCATGATGATACAAAAATGTATTAAAAGGCGCAGGACAAAACTGGAACCTTCATAAACACAAACGAATCGCTAAATGTTGCTGCAGTTTGGACGTTTCACAAGCAAATTTTCATCTTTTTGAAGTGTTTTATTTTATTTTTGCCTTTTCTAATTTTTCAATTGGCATCAATAAGACATTTTCACCAAATAACTTTTTTTCTATTATTTTTTATGTACTATACAAATTCCAAATACAGCAAAATTTCTCCTTGAAGATTTTGACATCCTGTATTAATTCAAATTTTTTCTGACAGCTCTTTTTCGTTTTGACAATCAATAATAATTTTTAATGACAATGTACTTGATTAATTTCTTATTTTCATTTATAGCAATCAATCATACGTGGGTTGATCATCTTTAATCAGAAATCTGTCCTCCCTATATAATTTTTTTATCTTAATATATTAGAAAAATTCTGAATCTTCTCTGGCTTTAAAAGGCAAATGGCTGGGTTTTCTAATTGCTGACCACTATTAGTTAAACGAACGTCTTTATCTCAAACAAAGAATGGTTCTGGAACCAATTTTTGTTGCTTCCATATAAGTTTCTATTTCTTCAATTCTGCTTCATCTTTTCACCTTCATCGTCGAATTCTTCATCTTCAAAAAAATTTATAAAAAAAGGACACTGGTAACGAAAACACTAATTTTTATTATTTGACCTTCTGAAATCGATTATAGTTAAAGAATCGTGGGAAAACCTACATAATATGAAACTAGTTATTTCATCGTGTAGAATTATTCTGTTCTTTGTACCTCGTAGTAACTATTGTAAACCTAATTACATATTATTATTTATAACATTGTCATTGCTTTATACTTAACTAAATGATATAGAATAAGGTGCCGTTATTTATTTAACTAAGCTATTTATTAATTACTATAAATTATTAACATATAATAAAAATTTCATATTTACTCATTAAATATGAAAACAAAAAGAGTCTCATCCTTTATTTACTTTAACAAATTACGTGTTTTATTATTGCCGGCACGTCATATTTTATTTTCAAATAAATTTTTGTTTGTCGAGTTACGTAATTCACTGTTATTAAATTAATTAGGGATCGTAGTCGGGTTTATGGCTTTCTAGTGAGAAATAGTGCAGATAGCACCCTTTCAAGATTAAAATCGTGTGATAAGTCTTTGTATACCATAAAGCAGCGGTTCTCAAACTATAATAAAAATATAACACATAATAACCAATTGACTTTAATCCTTTCAAAGTATTTGTTTAAACACGAACAAATAAACTAGCCCAAGAAAATTATATGCAAAAAGCTAAACAAACCCTAAATATGAGATAAATTTTGAGATATCAATATCATTTTATTAAATCTTCACAACAGTTTATCATCAACTCCTGATGATGGTAATATAGTGAGCGAAACGTACGTCGAGTGTAGTTTTGGTTACTAATTACGATATTCTTTAACCTAATAAGTAGATCTATGTTTCAATTATTAAATTTTTTGATTTTTTTTTAATTTTGAAAAAATTACACTCATTTTGAGAGGACATAAGTGTAATTTTATAACTATAGTTCAAATGTAACAAAAATCATACTTTTACAATTTTTTTATGGTCTTTTGAAAAACATTAATAACTATTAGATAAGATATGGGCATATGTGTTTTTTGTCATTTTACACTTTTTTTGAATTTGAAACTTTTCAAAAATATTGACCCTTTTCTTTTTTTTTATTACATATCAGGCTCGTTTTTTATATTATATAATTTTCGTTAAGATAGGTTAAAAAAACTTTGAAAACATTAATTTAGTACAAAATACCCCTGATGATATTTTTGGTAGATTGCTAAAATACGAATCAACAAGATCTTTCTGTGTACGTACCCCTATATATTATAAATTATGTTTTTTATTATTTTTGTTCCCAATTAATATTCTGTCAAATGATGGTTGTTTATTTTTGATAGAGATATTCGCATTTAAAAGCAAGCTGCTAAATATTTCTGAGAAAATATATATACAGTGTGTTTCATAAAGTTGTATACAAATGGAAAAAAATGCTTTTACAAAAAATAAAAATAATCTTAATAAGAAGTGCTGCATCATTAACGAGGGTGGTCCACAAAGTTTCAGAGCTAACACAGAAGCAAAAAAATTTTATTCAGAGAACCCCACAAACCCCCTCCATTTAAAAAATTAAAAAATATGGTTCACTTCAAAAATCAATATTATTTAAGTCCAAAAGGTTATGTCTCAAACGTGGTCAGCTAATGAGTGAATAAACACACTTAGTCCAGATCTATTGCGGTACTGAACTTGTGTGTTTTATTAATTCATTAGTTTATTATCAACGGTTACCGACTGCATTCACGATCCCCACCCCCATTTGTCAGTTTTCCCAGACATGTGCGATGGCTCATTTTTTCAGTGACCCAAGGGGAGTTTATGGGCCAAATTTTAAGAAAATCCGTCAAACTGTCGCGCAGATAAACAAACATTTGCGCGTCCAAAATGACTGAAATTCTGCTGAGTACCTGTCAAAGGATGCGCAAGCACATCCCTAGCTTTTATTGATAAGTGCTGCCGAACTTTTCAAATAAACCTCATAGAAACAAATATTCAAGAATTAGATTCATAAAGTACCTTTATAGTGGTATACAAGAAAAATCAGAAAGTGATTTATTTTGAAAATAAAAGTACGTGCACAAATTAAAATAATACGTTAAAATGGAAGAAAAAAAATGTAAAACATTAGATTGTATTATATTTTTTTTTTCTATTAAGTGTAAGATTTTTTTTTCATTTTTATACAACTTTTTATGACAAACTGTAAATGTATAAAGTATTTTTGTACGCTGTGGCTACCCGTAAGGTAAGCCAGAGGGAATATTATTTGAAAGGCAATGTCGTCATAGTTGCCGGACAGCAATTAGTTAACTTGAAAATTTGATTATTTATCATTGTGAGGAGTGTGGTCCAATGTTACCGTGTATGCTTTACTCATAGAATTTCCTGGTTCGATTCCCGAGGAAATATTTTTTTTTATACACAGGTTAGATTTAGATAGTCAAGACTTCTTTTAATAAAATAATATTCGTCTGGCTTACCTTACGGGTAGCCACAGCGATCTTTGTATCGTTTTCTGATTTGTTTTACAGGTGCATATTTCTATTTTTTATTTCCTGTATTAAACTTTGTTGTTAGTTTTTTTTGCTAAACTCACAGTTCTAACAGTAAACATTTATTGATAGATTAATTTTACTTATTTTTGTTGTTAATTCATTGGTTGTTGATATCAAGCTTGCATTTGGTCAGTGATTAGATTTGATTTCGTCTTTTTATAGATGTTCGTTTTAATACATTATTCTTGTCGTTTATATTAAACTTTAGATCGTCTTATTGTGTTTACGGCTTAATTTTTACATTCAAAACTTCCTACCTACATTCAGTACTAAAATGCATCGCATCGAATTTCGTTGTAGTATCGAAAAATATTTACATAAAGAAGTCAACTTCGTGATTCAGCGTTTCGTTAAAACACGTCTGTGCTATAAAAGAACAGTCAAAAGAATAAGAATAAGAAATAAGAATTGCATGTCCTTTCGGATCATTACGTTCACGAACTTCAAATTTTATTGTAGATATTTTCAATTACAGTTGTCGAATTTAAAATACTTCACAATTGATTTGAATAACGTGACAAAATTTAAATTGTCATTGTGTCAATCCAAAATAAAGCTGTTATTTTAAGATTCGGCTTTAAATTCTATAATTTACAAACCAAAATTAAAATTTGCCACAATATTATAAAGAAATGTACTAAAGAAGAACATTTGTAAAAACAGTTACAACAAAATGTTTTAAACAAGTATGTCTTTATTTTTATACGAAACACTATCTATACGAAGAGGAATAATCTCAGATATTAAAGATAAAGTACGAACGATTCAGAAGTAGTTTTCTAAAACAATAATTTATTTATTTATGTCATTTGAAACGTATTTGAAAATTGCCTGTTTTGCCCAAAATAGAAATTGTTTAAGCATACTAAATTTAAATTATTGATCACATTTTAAATACGAAGCTGCCCTGTAAAATAAATCAAAAAGTAGTAAGCAGCATTAGTCTTCTTCATCACATAAAAACTTTTCGATAACATTCCCTTGCATATGATTTGCTAGGACGGTCTCGTGAATATCCTCATCTGCCTTCAATGGCTCGGTTTGGTTTAGATTTTCTGGAAAACGATTTAATACTTAATCGGCAGGTTTGACATTTTTGTTTTTTAACTGAAATCGAGAGATTCTGTTATTTAAAAACGATCAAAAAAAATTTGAGCGCAAAATATTAATATTTACGTCCGATGGGCGTTTTCTGTTCTAATTTTTCTTTCACATGTGTGTCTTTTGTTGCTCTGTTTATTTCCTATTTTAGCCTCGCTTTGATTCACCTCTTAGTTTTTTTTGCCTCGTCTTCCTCTTAATCTTGTACTATCGTAATTAATTCCTTATTTACCATCTGTCTGTTCTATTTTCTCTGTATCTGACTCACTAATTCATTATCTACCTCTTTCACCTTTATATTTATCTACTTTTAAATAATGTGTATACATTTTTTTTATTTTTTCTTTTTCGATATCACCAATTCATAAATATTGGTTAGATATTGGAATATTTTTTAAAATTGCCAAACAATAATCGATCCAGGACTGATCCTTGACCATGGTGTAGGCAGCCAATATTCCTCTGTCTCCAATCCAAGGGCCAAGTGGAGCCAAATATTTGTCAAGTGTTACTTGTCAAGGCTGGCCCATAGTGTGGGCATTTGTCCCCTGTATATACATTTTCTTATCAATTTATATCATATTTCTTTGTTTCACCACATTGGTGTTATCCTTTTAAATTTTGTGTTATATTAATGAAAAAAAATTTCGATCAAAAATTGCATTCCAGTTTTAAGAATTTTGATCAAAAATTTTGATGAATTAAATAATGTCCTTTAAAATTTTGTATTGTATTTGAAAAAATTTTTTATATTAATGAAATTTTCATTTTGATCACTTTTGTCCAGTTTTTTAGTCTTCAGTCGTTTTCCTTCTATATTCTTCCTATTAATAATTATTATAATTTAGTTTCAGTCTTATTTTATGAATTCCATATTTACTCTATCTTTAACTAGTACCTGTCTGTTCTGACTTCTGTTGGTTATTTCCGTTATATCTTGTTCTTCATGTTGCATCTCATAAGTCCTTGTTTAAAATGTAATTTCCAATTTCCAATTTATCTTCTGCATCCTTTTGTACTTTATATATCCTTGTGGTGCATTTAATATTTTAAGTAACCTCGCAACCAATATTAAAAGTCAAGGTGGAGCGGCATAGAAACAAACTGATTGGTGAAAGTTCGAAGATTGATAAGAAGTTGACGACGTATTTTAGACATCATGGAAACCAAAAAAAAATATAAAAAACTTGATAATGACCTTGTAAATTTACTCTCTTGAACCATTGATAAAAGCATTATTTTAAATTTAAGATTAAATAATATTTAAACAAAAACACAACCAGAGAAATGTCCTCTACAATCCTATTTTTTTTTCGTTAGAAGATATGGATGAAGAAAATAGGTAAAAAATATGTCCAGAAAAGTTGAAGAAAAAGAATTAGAACAAAAAAAAACAGAAATTGTTGTTAAATTTGTGTGTATTTTGCTTGGTGACAAACCAATTTTCCAAATTGGTATTTAATATAAAACACGTTTTCAGACATTTTATGTTATTACGACAATAACATTTTTGTGAGCTCGTTCTTGGAAGCAATATGGAAAACATCAAAATATAAAAATAAAGCCGTAAAATCAGATTACAACAATATACCACTGATGTGGTAAAAATAAAAATTTGAGTTACGACAATCGTTATAAATAAAATTTATTGGTATTATACTATATAGATGTTATAGTTTTTAATATATTTACTGGCAGTGACAATTAGAGGTTTTATAACCTAAGAGCCTCATAAATTTTTCGTTTATCCGATTGCATTGATACTGAACGATTTAGTCAAACAGTGGCGTAACAAGTACAAATGCTAAAACAGATGGGTATAATTTCTTACCGATTTTATGGTATTTATGGGTTTATTATGAAAAATAAATTTTTTTACTGAAAATAAAACGATGAATATGTCGATTTTTATGTCCTACGCCACTGGATCACAACAGGTAGCATTGCTAATAGTGTGCTCTGTAGGTGTAAAACATTAATACACATTTATTACCTTTGACGAAAAAAATACCAGCGTGGCAATGTGTGGGGTCCTTAGCCTGAACAAAAGAGATCTGTTATCTGAACTGCTTGAAATTTGTTCGAGCTTTGGTTTAAATTAGCTGTTATTCTTATTCTTAATCGTAAATAATACGATCTATTAGTATATTAGTAATGGAAATATATATCGATAATGAACTATTATTCACTCGAACAATTTTAACTGCCATGTGGTGTAGTTGCATATCTCGGTTCAGCAAATTTATTTGTTTTCTATTTCATTATTTTTTATCTATTAGTGTAAAAAGCGTGATAAAATTGTAATGTAATGTTTATGTATTTTTTTAGTAAAGAACTGCGGAAGTAAAATTTATCATTACACTTTTAAGATTTTAGAATTACTGGATGATACAAAATAAATAAAAAACTGAGAAATACTCGAACGCATGTTTTCTCTTTAAATTTGACTATTTATTTTTATACATAATAATATAATAATAAACAACTTTATTTATTTTGATTAAAGAAACTGTTTAACATTTTTCTTTTTTTTAAGACTGCTCCAGGTGACTCGTTGCTATAAATTAATAATATACAACAAGAAAAATGTCCCCTATGTACTATAATTAATTACTAAAATAATTAAGATTGTATGCTTTAACATTAACACAAAATTTAGATGTATTCCGACAAAGAAGCAAAAAACATTGATAATTTTGATTATAAATATTCATTAATACCCACTATGAAATATTTAGTTTGACCAATAGAATCAAATTGTAATTTAAACAATACAGGAAAAATAACAATTAACAAATATGAATTATTTAACCAAAGCCTAACCCTCAAGTCTGTAAGTCTAGAGCTTTTTCAGTTACTATTTCATCTCTTCAGAAAATTATAATTTTTATTGTAATTATAATAGTAAACTACAAATATTTTTAATTCAATTAAACTTCATTGAATCACCTTTAGAAAACATCATCAAAATACCCGCATATCAGCAGTTCCATTCTTATCTGATTATCTTTACGTTACAAGACTCCATCGATCTCTATTGTGAGGAAATAATATTACTTTTAATTAATAATTGATCCGCGGGAGGTCAAAATACCGAATCTACATAGGTGGTGCTCAGGAGCGTATTTACACAATATATTAAAAACCTTGATATCAAAAATTAATATTAAGAATGAAGATTATTTAATACCAAAATACTAAACTGATCAAATTAAATAAAAATAACTTCATATGAGTACAAAACTAATACATTTTATTGTGATTTTTACAAAATTTCTGATTACGATCCTGGCAGTACTGCTGGGAATACAAACTTGGATCTCGACGGGCTTTATATATTATAATGGATTGAAATTTATAATTAGCTGCATATAATTGAAATCGAAGTATTTCAAGAATTCATGCTGTGGACGGGCGCGATGAATTTGGCAGGACCACTGTTTAACCGTTCGTCTTCTTATAATATATTATGGCAGTGCGAATTGATTTCAGGTTTGATTTATTGGTAATTAATATTATAAATTCTATAATATTCTTGTACAAATTTTGTATTCTAAGCTCCAATTATGTATCTCTATCATATTTAATTAATTTTTATTTACAATTTATTTTCAATTTAAAACTTGTTGAATTGATACTAAAATCGTCACCAACCCAAGAATTTCCCGCTTAATAAATCATTATACTAAATATAAGAATAAGAATTCTTACCAACAATTTTTGGATTAAAATGAATAGCCCACCCTTAGACGATGCATACACTATTTTTAACAATTATACTCACTTTATATATCTTCCCATGAGAAACTGCCTATTTTCGAATTTGAATTTTCAGAAGCAATGTTCAAATCAACTGTTATATTACCAACATATTACGAAATCCATACTGCCAATCAGATTCACCTTAATTCACTCCTATCCAACTACACTAATTTCCTAAAGATCTACACTGACGGTTCCAAAACATCAGATGGAACAGTTTTTGCCGTTTTCATATCAGATATTAACACGCACATTCAGCATAGAATCTCAGATCACTGTTTGGTCGATACTCGATAAATTTGTTTCACGAGCTATGAAAATCTCTCGTCTGCACTGGAAGAGTAGAGTTAATTATTTTTTATGATTATGTGAATGCTTTTTGTTTTGTTTTTGTCAAAATTTGAATTTTTTAATTGTTGCAATATATTAAATATGCTGCCAATTTTTAGACATCGTCTTTGGCACGTTCAAAGAAAGCAGGAAAATATCATACTGCTTCTTAGACGTGAAAAACTCATAAAAGAACAAAATCATTTGAACTACCTTTATCCAACTCTTCAGGTTGTCTAAAGCTGTGGTTTGTAAGTACATTTCGGGTCGCAAAATTCACAGCTATCGAGTTTGATAAATGCGTCGTAACCAACTGCATCTTGGTCAAGGCGCAGTATCTCAGTTGAACTTAACGCAGTCAATAATTATAGAAAAACGAATAATAGTAATAGTGAAATGTTCCCAAGAAGATGATGAACTGTTGATAGATATGGTAAAGCACCATCCTCCTTTATAAACTTTCTGTCGTTTCCAAAAAGCCTTCTTTCTATGGTTATATTGAACAATTTTTCATATGGTCTTCTGTTAATGAATAAGAAAATATCTTCATCATTTTGTTATTCTTTATCGAGTAGGACCACTATTATTACGCATTGATCCATCTCCATTTTCGCCAACTGAACGAACTCTTTACAATCCACATGAGCGTAAAACTAACTTCAGTTCAACTGAATTAATTTCAGTTAGTTGTGCGATGCGCAATGCTGTTACAATCTTTACCTTAAGAAATTGACAAGCCATCTAATCGAATTTGTAAGGCTCAACGTACAACTGACAAGAGGAAAAACTGTAGAAAATATGGTACTATCTAGTTTGCGTTTTTATTCAACAGGGTCATACCAAAGATGTGTAGGCGCAAAGTACTGTCAATAAATATGTGCTTCAGAATCTCGATTTTTGTTTTTATCTCTCCTCCATGTTCTTCCTCCTCTTCTACTATTCCTATATGCTTTCTTCTTGTTGAATTTGATCTGAATTATTTTTTTATAATCTACCAAATTCGTTTCTTCCTTTTAATTCTCATTATTTTTCTTTTGCGTTTCAGAATGTTTTTGATTTTGTTCTTATTTCCAATATTGCCGTTGTCTCCTTGTTCTCTTTGTCTGCACTATATATTTCAGTTGTAATAGCCATGGTATATTATTATTAATTAACATAAAATATATTTTATTACTGAAAAAATAATTTAAATTGCAAATGTATAAGACGAAATAGAAAATATTATAGATTATACTGTTTTTATTAGGAAGAGCTCTTTAAATATTCCGTTATATGTTGACATGAATTATTAATGGCAGTACGTATATATTTGTAGATTAACTGACGTGTTATATGTCGCATAGAATATCAGAATACAATTTCTATAAATAATTGAACACATGAAGAATATAAATAACTATACAAAATGTATATAAGTTATTTATTTAACTCGAGCAAATGTCTGACTCATTTCCAATGCATGACCAAATGATATAATATTTACTAAGTACGGGAAAACAAAACCAACTTCACTTGTTTCATTATTAAAGTGACATTAATAATTTTCCTTTTCATTTGTTTTATTATCAAAAATTTATTCGACTTGCAAAAGATACTTTAATATTCATTTGTCTGAGTGCTTACTGTTAGTAGGAAACAAAATCTTAAGGGAATTTTTGATCGATAGAAATTTTAATAAGTAATGGGAATATTTCAATCAAACCGTTTAACGGGATTCTATTATTTTTTTAAAGGAATGGCTTAATTGTATATTAAAGCTGACAATACGATCCTTTTAATGAAACATTAATAAACTAGCAATTTCGCAATTTCCATTGTTATTAAGTTTCGCCACGTGTACTTCAGACAATCAGACTGAATTGTTTATTAAGTACAGACTTTTTAATATATTCTTTCCTATTTCCATCATTTGTTTAATTTGCAATAACTATAATACATATTATTTGTATTTATTTAAAAATTAGAACCTATTAGCTCAGTTCTATTCTTTCTTGAAAATGTAACTTGTAAATTAACTTTTATTTAGATATTATACTTTTTACAAGCGATTAAATATTTTTCTACAGCAAAATTTATCAGTTTATATCGGCATATTTAAGATGAACTATTTTATTAGTTTGTAAATAAAAACATTTTATTAAAACAACGAAATTATTTCGAGCATATTATTTTTTATTAATTTTAAATTATTTACCAATTAGATGAAAACTAAAATAAGGCATTTCGTAAAACGGGTAATCCTTGTGCGACCGGGGAATTACCGAAATTTGTTCACTTACGTCAGCGTCGATGCCAAACCAGTATTTGACTTACCCATGCGACTTACAAACCCTCGGGTCCCCCAACCCGGGACCCCCAGGTCCTCGGCTTTGTAAGATCGTCACCCTCGGGGCATAAACATCTATTTATACCCTTGGAATATAAATAACATCTATATAAAGGAAATTGTAACTAAGTTAGTTTGAAATAAATAAAAATCGATCTATTTTAAACTTTTAGAATAACTACAAAAATAATTCGAAAACTTTGCATTGGACTAGGTAAAATATGAAAGGTATTTTTTATTACTACCGCCCTCCATATTCGCCATATCGCTGAAATATTGCAGTGTCGTATATCGAAAATATTACACAGTTATTTATTACAGAAACTCTGGCAACTGCAGGAAAACAGCACAATAAAAACTATTAACAACAAGAAAACACCCATAAAGCAAACGAGAAAAGTTATCTAATAACTAATTTTTCAATTTCTCGTCTGTGAAATCTGCTTCATCTCATGTCGCGTAAATGTATTTTGTATACAGTATGCTGGAACTATTTTACAGAGTATACAAATTTAACAACAGCTGGATATATTAATTTATCTTAAACTAGATTTATATATTTTATTTTGATATACAGCGTGAAAAATATTAGCTATACCAGATATGTCATTAGCGATTTCAACCAGTTATATCCCAACTTTAAATTAATTAAGTAAATATGAACAAAATGATATATTTAAAATGTGACATGTTGTTTTACGTTTTATCAAAACTTGAACAAAATTCTAATTGTTTAAGCCCAAGTCTTTCGCCTCAATATTTAAAAACACCCAAGTACTTCACCTCAATAACTCCCAATACATTTTATCTCACAAATAATTTTCCACTTTTAATTTTTTATATAGAAAACTTGAAAACTTTATGTAGTTTAGTATAATATACACACTCCACGAATTAAATCTCAAATATGGAAAAATTCTTTTAATTTAGTTTTAGGTTGCTAGTTCTAGTCGAAGTCCTTCGCCTCAATATTTAAAAACACCCAAGTGGTTCGCCTCAATATTTATAATATTTTCTATCTCAAAACTTGTATAAAGTTTCTTTGCTTATGAAAAATTTTTAATATAGTGTGTCCCATATAGAAAAATTCTTTATTTTTTTATCAAAAATTAATATAAATATCGAAACGTCTATTATAAAAAAATATCTTAACTCGTAAATCTCATTTTAACTTTTTTGTTTAAATCTTGATTTACAGTCAAAAAATGTTAATTTATCTATTCCCATTTTTTTTAACTCTCACAGAAATAGTTAATACGACTTTTTTTGTTCTAAAAAATACAAGGATCAATTGGATAGATATTAAAGAAGAAAAAATCACCAAATTTTACATCGGGAAAAAGGTTTGTTACTATATGTGATTTTTGTGGTTCTATTGTTTGCGCATTGTTTATATTTTATTTTTTGCGTTAATTTTACGATTTAATTTAATTTTCTGCTATAATGCTTGCGTTCTTGATTACATTTTTTTATTGATAATTTTTAATATTTTTGTAGTTGTTAGGTTGTTAAAAAAGTTACAACCGTTTCAAAGTGAAAATAAATTACATTAAATATATATTTATCATACATTTTTTTTTCTATATTATATTTTATTGTCAAAAATAACCAATAAAATAAATAATAGTGAGAAAAAATAATTCTTACTACTTCTATGAAATCATATTCTCACTTTGAAACATTTAAAATCTACCTAACATTAGTCATTACTTTTTTTCTAACTTTGCATGTTTTGTTTTCTTCAAATAGATTTTCCGACTTTGCTAAAGTTAAAAACCCCAACATGGACTCAAGATCAACTAAAGGAAGCCATAGACGCCGTGGTAACTCAAAAAATGCGTTTCACTCAAGCTTCAGCCAGATACGGTATTCCTAAAGGTACTCTCTACGACAACATCCTTGGAAAATCGAAGCGGATGGCAGTATTAGAAGAAGCGGGATTGACGTATCCGGAAGAAATGGCAGTACTGGAGTACTGCTGCGACGTTTCAGTATCGCCGTACAACAGAAGGACGAAGAAGAGTTTAAAAGCTGTTTTGGATTTTGTTGAAAGGTTAAGACGAATGAGAGATCCAGAATTTATGTTTACTGGATTGTCTGGATTTAGGTGGTGGTGGGCGTTTTGTAAAAAACATAGCATTGTTTCGTTATATTATGAAAATAACGGTAATATTGATATTAAACCATTTAATGCTAAATCTGAATTCTAATGTTTAGTTGATTTTCAAAAAGTTAGGTATAAGGTGATTCATTAAAACTTTTTAAATAATTTGGGATTTTTAAATGCTGCTTTATTGGAAACACTAGATGCAAACGACTAGTGTAGAAATATTGAAATTTAATTAATTATAGAAAAATTAAAGTTACTTAATTTTTTTATTCTCTGCCAAAATACCGTTTAACAATTGTTATTGTTATAATTACATACTTACAGATGACAGAAAAGAATTAAAAAATTTTAAAGGCAGATCTTCCAGTTTTAACGTCTTGGATTTATAATCACCAATTTTCCTAAATGTTCTATGACTTGTTACTAATCAAACATGAATAAGAGAATTTTCTAAAGACAAAAAATAGTGGTAAAAATGGATATATTTTTTTCTCCGACTTAGTTATACTCCGTCTACTTAATCTTCCCAAGACTTACTTGTCTTTATCCAACTTTCAATCTCTGTCAGATTTTCAGTAACCTAATTTCTTACATATTTTACTTGAGATTTACTTTTTCTCACTTATCAATTAATTTCTCCCTGTCGTGCTCCAATGTTTCTTTTAGTTATTTAAATTTCAAATTTTCCATGTTTTTTAATCAACTCCTCTTTGATTTAAGGTAATAAATTATTTTTAGATAAAAATAAAGAACAGAATTTTTACTCATAATAGGTTAAAAATAAACACTACTATGGTATATGCCATAAAAGCTATTTAAATTCAATTTTTTTTACAAATTATAAAAAAATATTTAGTTTCAGTTTATTTAATAATTTAAAGCAAAGTTCCTTCGCCCTAATATTTTTTAAACATCAAAAATAATAATTTGTATTTTTTTATGTTTTATTTATAAACTTTTGTTTGCCTATTAAAAATTTCCAGCCAGTATAATATATAGTGTGTCCACGATTTAAATTTCTAATATGGCCCAGTTCTTTACTTTTATCGAAAATAATATTCTTGAGAAAATTTTTACTTGTCTTGTCAATATGTAAAAAATACCTAATTCCATAATTTTTTAAATCAATAATTTTAATTTTCCACTTTTCTACTTTTTTATCTATAAATTTTGTTAGCTGGTAAAAATTTTCCAGTCACTATAATGTGCCCACAAATTAAGTTCCGAATATGGAAAAATTTAATATAAGATTTTCATCAATATTCTATACACAGTATAAAGGGCAAGAGAAAAGTTTACTCTCAAGGTAAAACTTTTTTCGGAGTTTCTTTTTTACTTTACCCTTTTTTTCAACATTATTAAGAATTTATTTATTTATTTGAATTTTTGAAACGAACCCATATATTTATCTGGTAATTCTTTGCTGGCATTAAAAAATCCTTTCCCACGTTTATTCATGTTTGCTAGACTAGTACGGTCCTGTCATAAATAATATTCGTCTGGTAATTGTTTGCTAGCATTTAAAAATCCTAGCGCACGTTTATTAATGTTTGCTAGGCTAGTACGCTCCTGTCATATTTAATAGGTTGATATTTTTGAAAGTGAATATGAATTACCTTGTATAACAACATATACATTTTGTATATAATTATTCAATGAAAGTAATAATGTAAATTAATATCAATGTGCTTATTTTTAAAATTCATATAAACCATAACAGTATATATTTTTTAAAAATATATTTAAAATAAGTAAGCAAATATTTAAGTAAAATTATTTAAGAAAAACAATTAGTAAATGATTGAAATTTTAAATAAAAATTACACATATTTGCTTTAGAAATTTACATTTTTTCTGCTCTAGAACTAATCGAAAATTGCAGCTATTTCTGTTTTAAATAGTTATGTCATATTTTCAGTACAAAAATACGAGGACAGTATGCTGAAAAATTCTGAAAAAGTATTTATGAGCAATAATCATTCGATTTACTGTATTTTTATTTCTGAGATCACAGTTTGTGGGTAGAGATACTCAAAATATATCTTTGTTCAATACTGATTCATACTATTCTTAATAATCTGTTTTATTTTTTTTGTAATGACTTTAGAAAAAAGTAATTGATGTTATTGAACTTTCCATTTATTGATATAGGGTTAATAAGTAACTGCAAACAGTATTAATACCCCTCAGGAACTTTTGAATCATAACCTCTTCCCCACTTAATTCTTAATTAAGAAGTAAAACTGAAAAATGCTCACACATGTCAATTTTTATTTCATCAGACTTTTGTCCCTAACGTCATACACACACAGGAATTGAACCCATGCCGTCCAGCTTCAAAATTTTAATTCACCAAGATAAAAGCCGGAAAGCACATTATATCAACCTTCCCCTGTTACATCCTCAGTCCGTCATTACCTACTTACGTATCCTACCAGATGGGTTAATTGATTGGATAAGCAACTCTCTCCTCATCGTAGATTTGTGTGTGTGCTTTTTGTCTCTACCTTGTGATACTACAAATTAGCTCGTATTACGAATCAATTCGGAGAATACAGAAGGAAGTAGTATGTTTGTTGTAGTGATAGTTGTTATATATTTGTCATCGTTTGTACCATGCTGCTGTCTACTATTCTGTCATCTTTTGGTCTCCTGACATCTTTAAGGGGTTGTGGGTTCCTGGGATTTTATTTTGTTTTGTTAGTTTTTATTTTTTTTGTGGGTGGGTGTGGGAGGGATGGAAATTAAGGTAGAGGATGTCTTCACGTTTACCTTCCTTTTCTTGGACCCATGTCTTCTTCCGTGTTGCCCTCTGGGATCACTTTAACTTTCACTTGTCACTTTCATTTCTCTGCGTTTTACTTTTTGCACTTACAAGCTTTAGTTCGGGTTTATGCGTCTTCATCTTCAAACTGTTTCCTAGGTATTGCGTGTCTTTATTGTCCCTAACTAGAAGCCTTTACATATGATAATTTGGAGGTGGCGTGTGATACTTGTTAAGTATAGCTGATCTCAGAATTTATGTCTTCTAAACTGGTACTAAACTTACACGAATTTAAGTACTTTTTATTTGAGCATTAAAATCAATATTTTAATGACCGTTAAATTTTATAAAAAAAAATGCACGTTTAAAACATATGTAAAAATCAACTGTTGTTAAATCAATATTGATTACTAACACAATTTTAATGCTAAAGTTATATTGGATTGTGGTCTCTTTTAATCTGTTTGTACCTAATATATTTCTTACCCTAGTAAGCATTATTTTTAATTTCTAGATATCGCTATTAAAAGAAAAGGAGTGACTAATTACCCGCCATTGCTCAAACTTATTGGGTACTTCATTGTCAAATATTTTGAAGCATTATTTTTAAATAATAATACAGGATTTTTTTATTTTAAATGTCTTTACATATGACATAACTTCGCTGTTTTTTTGCCTTTTTACAGAATTTTTCAATGCTATCCTCGCTGCATTTCAAAAATTACAGTTCATTAATGAAAAAACTCAATCTATTCCGTTAGTAAAATTGACAAAACAAGGGATTTGTTGTTATTATTCTATAAAAATAATAATAATGATATTTGATTAGTGCCTTAAAATAGATATTTACTTTTAAGGGGGGTTATTATTAAATTTGGCAACTTCTTCATATTTTCATTTAAATAAAATTTACAGGCTATTTTGACTATTTTTTTTATAATTATTATTATTATTATTAAAAAGTATAATTGATGTTTTACTATCTACACCTGTATGAATTACCACCAATTTATTTAATTTATATAATTTTTTTGTAACCCGCATAAATTAATTTAGAGATGTTCTTTTACCATTTCATAGTTCCACTTTGGCTTTTTAAATTTCAAAATGTTCATGTCACTTCTTTATTTGCTTTTCTCTATTTATCTTGATTCATTCATATATACCAGGAAAGTTAATTATTTTTGCTTCGCTTTTTAATTTATCCAACTTTCTTTGGTTCTTAATTTTGTGTTTCTTAATAGTCCAAATCTCAATTAAATAATGTTTAGTTTTCTTTTTCTTTTTTTCTATATAGTTACTTTGTCCGATGTTCTATCTGTTATTTATTATAGATCTCTCTTGTTTTTTGGATTCTGCTTTATATTCTTATCCCTGTTTTTTCCGAATTCGTGAATGTTTTTATTGACTCTTATGTACTCATTCTGCGTAAATACATTTCTCCTTTCCTTTCACGATTATTTGTCAAAACAATTCTCAACTATTTTTATTTGTCTAGTAAAGTGACTTATTTTTTAAGTGACTTTGACTTTTTTTTTGTTTTTCTTCCCCAGTTATATACTTTTTGCTTAATAATGGCCCATCTTCTATATTTATTCTACTCTTGCTTTTAAGTACCTTTTGTTAAAGTTTCTCGGTAGGTATTCTAGAGCTATGTTTAACCATATTGTGGATTCTTCTTGACACATGCCCCTGACTCTTAATTTTTCTGTGTAACTACCATATTCTTTATTACTGCGCTGCTTCTTGAAATATATACATGCCAGTGTCCCTGTTTATATGTCTTTTTTTCTAGTAAATGTTTCAATACATCGGCATTTCATCTGTTGCTGATTTGACCTGTATTTTCTTTTGAAAATCGGACTTAGTATAGTATTTGCCTATTTCTCTTAGTTTTTTTTTATATTATAATTTTAATGATATTCCTCCATAGTTAGTTCATTTTTTGTGAATTTTCACTATTTTTGTTTTATTTGCAAAGTTGCGCGTGAATATAACCTTGAAAATTAGAAAGATTTCTATATTTTTCAATCCTGAAAGTTTTAGTCAAAATGGGCCGATACCCATGCGCAATTTCTTTAAAAAGGCTGTAATGTAAGATAAGTTTAAGAACATTCTGTGAAGAGTATTTCTTTAAAAAAAATGAATACGTGGACTGGTGATTTCAAAAATATTCACATGCTTCAATCCAAAGCCAGCACAAATGTAGATAAGGTTTTCTTTATTTTTTTCTTTGAGGGTATGGTGGTTTTTTAACTGATGGTCAACATAATTCATTTAAAGCAGACAAACGAGCCCTTCTCAGTAAATACGACAAGAATCAACTTAAGGCTAGCATTTAGGCGGGAAAATCAGCAGTCACATTTTCATATATAATTTTCTTTATATATATTCTGTATATATGCTGTATGTTAGTGGGTATCCAAACTAATATCAGTAGTTTCCGCCCGCTCAAGCAGCCATGTTTTATTTAGATTCATTTGTCAATTTATACTTAACTTCGCACAGAACTTACATATTACTTTATTAATCGACAAGTTTGATAAGCCAAACTAAAGGAAAATTGATGTTTCAATAGAAATTGAGATAGAAAATAGTACGATAATTTACATGATTTTTAAGATTTATTTGTAGAAGAATTTAATTAAAAACCATATAATGGCAAAGAATTAACCTTTATAAACGTATTTTTAATTTAACTTTCAATATATTTGCCTGTGTATGTTTAAGTAAGATGAACATGTTTCAGACTATATTTTACTTACATATGCCATTTCCCGCCTAAAACCCAGCCTTAAGTGACAATAAAAATAAATACATTTTCAAATACTTGCTTTAATCTATAAATTTATAGATAATTTAAAATAGCCTGTAAATATTTATTAACCGTTTGACATTCTTCGAAATCATTCCTAAACACATTTTATTTAGTTTAATAGATTATTTACTAATATTTTATATGGTTAGTTTATTAATAACAATACAGCATTTGTGCTCAACTGAAGCTGTATTTACAATAATTATTATATTGCTGCTGTTATTGTTGCATGCCTGTTATTTCGCTCTAGACATGCGATATTTTTATTTTTATTGTTAGTTTTAATATCCTCGGCGGTTATTATCTTCATAATAAGTAATTTTTATGATTACGACGATACGAAAATATTGCCGACTAACATGTAATATATTGTAAATAGTTAGAGCTTTCGTTCATTACGGATAATTTGTATATTTGCAACCGAATGCACTTTCGCATTGTTGTTTTTTTTTCTATTCACCGTTGAAATGTGTATTATTTGAGTTATTAATTTTAAAATGACTGACCGACTGACGTTAATAACCGGCAATTTGTGTCTCATTTCATGGTACGACAAATACCTGTCAAAAGTGATGCTCAAGATTTTATTATTAAAACTTTAATTAAATTTGATATTGTATATCCACATCGCCTATTATAATTTTTAGGACTGGTCAATAAATTTTTTATTTAATAACATTTTTATAACATGACATAATTAAAAATTATTATAAAATAGAAACCTTTCTAATTTTTATTCTTCTCATTGTATCCTTATGTTTTTTTTAATCTATCTTATGTTTCTATTTTTATATTGGTTTCGTCAATTTCTTAATTTTTTTCTATCCTTGTACCTGTACCAATTTGTTATCTGTCATACTTGATTTGGTTCGTTTTGTTTTTTTATCACAAAAGTTGGGGTTAAAGACTAAAGTCATAATGGTAGGTTTAGGTTAGTTTTCCCAATTATCGTCAGTATTTAGCAGGAAAACTTAGCTGCAGTTGGTAGTCCCACTTATACTTAGAGCCTCGTTACTTTCTTCACTCGTCTTGTCCTTCTTTTCTGCCACTTTCACCACTATGCTATTTCCTCACTTATTAAATATATTTTTTGACCAAACTTTTTATATTTTATTTTATTTTGTTCTACAAAATCCTTGATGGTCTATCTCTTCTTATTATTCTAAAAGTTTTCAAATGGTTTCTATAAGGGGAGTTGTAATTTTTATCCAATGATTCCAATCCATTTGTAAAAGTTTATGTTTCAATATTATTTTTTTTTGCCCAGATTTTTCTGTATTTTTGATCCTTGCGCCACATCCAGGAAAGCCGCTGATCATTGCCGTTTTCCATTAAAATCTTTGTTGATCTGGTTTACGTAAACAATTATTATTTATTTTCTAAATCAAGTGCTTTAACACTTTCAGTGTCAGACGTCGCCTCAAGGCGTTTTCTATACTTGAGTCAAGCGCCAGTGTCGCCAAAAGGCGTTTTACCTCGTTTTTTCCTGGTGTTGATAAACTGGCAAGTAGTTTCGACATAAAAATGCCATCATCAGTCCAATTAATTAAACATTAGCTTGTTGAATTTTAATTATGGAATAAATTTAATAAAATGATTAGCATGTGCGCTCTTAATTAATAGGGTAAAATTTAGGGGTGGTACTGGAACAAGGAAACATTTTCCAGTAACACCTCTTTTTACCCTGTTAATTAAGTGCGTACATGTTAATCGTTTTATTAAATGTATTGTATAATTTAATTTGAAAAAGCTAATGTGTAATTATTTAGATTGATGATGGCATTTTTATGCCGAAACTAGTTACCAACTAGTTTCCCTTCCAACTTCATTTATTAAAGATTATTGTGGTACTATATTTTTATTTCTTCAAATATATTTCTACTCAATTTGAATTCATTTTGTTGCATACTCCAACAGTAAACACTTTTTTTAAATCCAGGAAAGGTTAAAATATTTGAGTTGCATTTGAACTACTACAATGACATTATTTTACGAAAAAAAAATAACTCAGTGTAAGGGTATATCTATCTAAATATAAAATGGAAGATGGAATTAAACCAAAACAGGCATTATTTTTATTTTTCGCATCTTAGAAAGATGCTGTTTTACCATAGTTAAATACACGGTGTAGGTCTGAAGTTATATTTAAATTATTTGTACTTCTCAAATAGTTCCCCGCTCGGGTAAATCATTACCTTATTCGACTCTGTCAAATTTGTACGAGATCTAGTCAAATCACTCCATGTTTTTTTGCAGTTCCAGTAAAGGAGCTTATACATTTTAATAAATATTCTATGTTAAATCGCATTACAAAACTCCCAAAGTTAATTCTACACATTTTTGTACTTTCAAGCTTTGAACAACTTTCTGATCAGCTTTCAATCAGGTTTAAACATATTTCTGATCAGTTTTCTTCGCGCTTTCTAATGTAGAGTGTTTATTTCAATCTGTCATCTATGCAGTCTATTAGCATATGGTCTTGGAATGGTTTTTTTATTTGTATTTAAATGAGAGTGTTATGGTTTGCGCCACATCTAGGAAAGCCGCTGATTATTGCCCGTTTCCATTAAAATCTTTGTTGATCTGGTTTGTGCAATATATATTAAGTCTGTCGCCACATATTAATTTGGGTTTTTTTTAGACATGTACTTTTCTATAAAAAGTCCTTTTTAGTAATCCTAGTGTTTCCTCACTTTCTACTATAATTATGTTTGTTTTATTGATTTTTATCTCCATGTTTTCATGTCTTCTGGCCATACATTTATTAATTGTCTTTTCGCAAACTAGTACAAGATAATCAACGTTAAATCAATTTTCATATGGTTAAATTTCTAGATCCTATTGTAGATAAAATAGTTTTGTCCCTGGTATTTTTTAATAATATAATCAATTTAATGAGTACATAAAATCTGTCCATCTTCACTCTTCTACACATGTGTTAACAATACACCCACAACTTATTTTAGTGGAATAGGATTCAGTTAGGTATAGTATCGGTAAGAATTTTACATTTTTTCATTTTATTTAGTACGAAAAATGAAAAATTTCGAGATTTACTACTCAATGCCAACACTAAGCTTAACAGATTTAAATTTCACTGAAACAAGCATGTACGTACAGACAAGCGGAATAGAGGTCAAATTTTAGTCGTTCATTTCCTTTAGACTTTTCTTTTTTCAGAGTCAGATGCAACATATACGTTTTTTCCTTTCTATAAGTTACTTCCCGTGTTATGGATTACTGTATCAATCGCCAAATTAATAATTACCCTTTAGTTTTTGGCGTTTTACTTTAGCAATCAAAAATATATGAATTGTAAGACTCTGTATATTCTAGGGTAAGTTGCGAATTTACCTAGAACGTGACAAAATTGATGATGTGTTGATTGGTCAAGTGATTCATTTGTTTCTTTATAAAAGTTGCTTTTTATTTATTTTTCCTTCCTCAATTTTCATATCGATTAATCGGTATTTGGTTTCCTTTTTTTTTGAGTATTACGATATTTTTTCAGTATAAAATAAAATTTTAATACAATTAGATTCAACGCTTTCAGTTTTATAAAGCCATCATCATAATAGCCTTCGTCCGGTAAATGCATCCTTGACAAATGCATTTAAAATGTTTATAAAGAATAAATTAATCATTTTTAATAAAAACTAACGTTTGATGGATTTATATTCCATTAAAAATACTTTCTCTAATAATAAATATGTCTAATAGATATTTCTAATCCATATGAAATTTTAGTTATTATTATTATTAATTATTTTATATAAAAAATGACTAATTATTTGTTTTTATCGAGGTATTTACAGGACGAAGGTTATGCTGTCGGTATAATTGTATCAAAGTTTTAGTTTTAAATAAAATTTTATAAACACCTTTTCTTCTTCACCTTACATCGAATGTTAACGCCCCTTCCATTCCTTTTTAATTTTCTATTTTGTCTAATTGTTCCAAAAATCAAAGGAGTGATTTAATTTAACAAGGAATTAATTGAGATGCATCATTTAAAAACACTTTTGATCTCACATAAATTATAATTCTACTGATTTAAATACATTGGGGCATCCATTCAAAATACTTATTTTTAAATCACAGTATAGTATATGCAAATTTTTGTATTTTCTGGTATAACATTTATGATCAACTTTTAAATTTTGTTTTTTTTTTATTATTATTTTGACTATAAAGAATTTACGGACGTTAAAGAATGTACGTTTTATTTAAAGATCTAAAATGATATAAAGAATGTTGAAATTTGCAACTAACAATGTTAGGTTAATTTAAATTACTCATGGATATTTTTTATTTTAATGGCTAAATTATAGTTTCGAAGCGTATTGATATTAATCATAATAATTTTTCAAAGCAATAATATCGCCAAAATTTAATGTTAGCTATAGTCCATAACTGTGTTTATTTCAATAAAGGAACTGATATGTTAGTTTACTTTAGGTTTAAGATATTTTCCATGTTTTGTTTATAAAGAACTTTTGCGTTGTTGATAAAAATTACTTAATAAAGAACTATTAACTTTAATTGTCTCATTTTATTTAATCCCACCCAATTGGAATTAATGAATCATTTTTAATTGACTAATTAAGAAAACTAACCTAATGTGCGTCATCGTGTATTAATATATAAAATAAGTTAATAAAAAAATGGTTTGTATCCGGGAGATTATTTTTTTGTCGTTACATACAGGGTTATTATAATTAAATTTAAATTTCTATTTTTACATTAATTAATGCGAACTTTTACTATGATTTAGTTTCAATTTTATGATGTACATTGTGAATAATTTTTATTTGTTTAGTTGAACAGAGAATAATAACTCAAAATAAAGCTTTGAATAAAAGTAAGTTTTAATAAAGTTATTATCTCAAACGCTTATCTTTATAGCCTTTTAATGTTTCAACTTAATTTTTATTTCATATCCAATGTTATGTTGAATCACAACTACCCAAGCAAAATTAGTGCATTTTTATGATATTTCTTAATCGTTTTCTGAACAGAAAAGGAAACATATAAACTTATTTTTTTTTATAACATTTTTTCTTATCCTCTACTAATATGCAATGAACGTTTTGACGATTTTTTTACTATTTTTTTAATAAACAAATTCTAAAATACGATATTTTAGGTCCATGTTTAACTTCTTATAAATAAATGTAATATAACTAATTTCAAAAATTAAAGTTGCACATTACTATAAATATGATTTGAGTTTGATTAAAAACTAATTTTGAGTAAAAATAATCATTAATAAGGGCGTAAAATGGGTACATAATATAGTATCTTTTGTGGTGAGAATAATGCTTCATGGATTGTGTCTCTCATGCTTTATTCTACCGTCTACGCCTATTATGATGAAAATATAAACTATGCCCTATAGCAAGTGAGGGTCAAATTTAAAATTTTCCGTAATAAAAACACTGATGGGAGGGGATTCCTCTATTTCAAAAAATGTTTGCTGTCTGTCATGAACCTACAGCGAATCTCGAATCGTAAATATCGCCTTAAGGTTGAATGGATTATTATGAAATGGCCCTCGGTTAAAATGTTTGATACTCGGGGATGTTAACCAAATATCAATGCTGATAAAAAGTTTCCACGGACGGGAGGTCCAAAAACGCGACCTCCATGACTTACAGACAATTGAAAATCGCGTTTTTTCAACTTTAAGTGATTGCTCCAGCCAAACGACATAAAATCGGATAAAACGGTTTACATATCCCTATCCTTACTTTTTGAGTGTACTTGGTGGCTTAAGAACAAAATGTATACAGGGTGATCAAAGTTTAGGATGAATCTAAAAAAATACAGGGTATTCCAATAAAAAAAACATAATTCTCATATCACTTCCCTCGATTATCCTGTATAATTAAAATTATTTTTAGCCTTGTTGTCTTTTCTGATATAAACTCGCTGCGTTTAGTTTTTGCTCTACAGACCGAGGCGTTACTGGTGGCCCACCCTGGTTATGAGAATTCGTATATATGCTCAATTTCATTCTTCTGCTTTCGGTAAAAGTAACTCAGGAGGGTCGTGTTTTCGGACTTCGCGCCCGTGGACACTTTTTATCAGCATCGATATTCGGATAATATCTCCCAGTATCAGACATTTTATCTGAGGGCCAGTTTCCGTATGTTCCTTGCGGGGTCCTTTAGGTACAACACTCCGATGGAGATATGCGATTATAATGAGTCGTAGAAAGCATCATGATGTATTGTACTGTTACAATATCACAATTTACTTACATTTAGCTGATTTATATGATCATTTTTTTGGGTCGTGAATAAAACACACTGGTGTATATTAAATACAAATAAACAGTTAAGGAAGACTTAATCCTGCCTAAGACTTAAGGATTCTTCAGAAAGACTAACAGTAATCTGTGATAAAAATAATGGACGTCATTTTGCACAATTAATTTAATGTAATAAACTTGTTTTCGGTCTCTATAACATATTGTTTTATTTTTGGTGTTCTGCAGATTTGATTTTTTAGTTTTACAATCCTACATAAGTATTTTTAATATAAAAATATTTCTCTCAAGATTTTTTTAATAATCGATAACAGCGCTTTAATAATGATCGGAAAACATAGAAATTGATCAAAATTTAAATTTTTGAATTAAATGGTTAAATAAGTGTCGTGAGTTTTTGAACAACGTAATTGAATACTGCTGAGATTTCGTAAATTGTTAGGTACAAAGTCTGTTAAATAAAAAAGAATATATTTTATTAAAGGCCAAATATCGCTTAACATAGAGTATTCAATTTTTTTTTAAACGTTTCGTCTTTGAGGAGCCACCCTCAACTACGTTATTTAAAAAAAATGGATATGCTATGTTATGCGGTATTTTACCTTTAATAAAAAACTTTAATACGTTTTTTTTGATCCTTAAAACTTAGTTAAATAAAATGAAAATCGTCAATTTTGGTTTTTCCAATCATTTAATTATACTCTGTATATCGGCTTTCATAACCAACGATTTTTGATACAGATTTTGAAAATATGAATACGTACATAGATTAAGTTTGATTTTATATTAAATGTTTTATATCATTTTTTACAAGATGTGCTACAACGATTGCAAACATTTAAAACAAATTATTAAAATTTCGATAAATTAATTAACCAAAAATAGAGTGGCTCCAAAAAACGGTGCTCTATGATATTATCAAAAGTTTAGATTTTCACTCATTATCTTGTACTTTCCCAAGGGCAGTCAAATATACTGGGTAACACAGCAGGTAGGCCTAAGCTCATATCTTCAGAATAAATAAACGGATTTTTTTGAAATTTAGATTGGTTACAATAAATATATTTTTGAAACAAGTGTCATTAAAATCTAAAATTACGGACTTCCGATTTTCTGTTTTAAAAATTAAATTTTTATGTTATTTTATAGTAACCAACAAATCAATAATTTTGGATTTTTACTTAGAAGTTCATTTGAGATCTCTTGAAACAACGTACTATCAATATATCTCTGCAATCCTAACAAAAAACAAGTGCGCGATTTAAAAATCAACGTAAAACACTGACAAAAATCATGTTTAAACTAATTTTATGCAAGAAATTCTATATAATGAACTATCATAATAATCATATAGTCAAAATTTTTGGTTCTTAATTGACATAGACTTTTTCTTATTTTCATATTTATTCGCAAAAAAATGCTATTAGAGCATTTAGTGAAACAATAAATAAAATTTTATTAATCAAAACAACAGAATTACAATAGGTCATAAATTTTCAATAAGTAAATGTAGGAATTTTAAATAATATTGATATAACTAAAATTGTAATTGTTATAAATAATATTTAGAACAATAGATGGCGATAAGAGAGGTAATTTAAATTTACGTTTAATTTTAGTGTATATAATTAATAATTAATTTATGGATGGTATACATGTCAGTAATATTTAAAACAATAATTGCAAACACTGATTAGAGCAATAAATATACATGAACGTGCTTAAAATTAGAACATGAATATTAAATATTACCAGTATCTAGTGTAATATTATCCTTGTAATCAAGTGTCTTTCTTTCATTGCTGAAGGCTCACTAAAAAAATTGTTTTTTTTGATTTATTTAAAAAAATTATTTATATGATTATTAATTATAATTTGTTAATATTTTATAATTGTTTCTATTTCTGTAAATTATAATATTGTATGTAATTTTTTATCTGACCAGTATTTTGAAATTTCCACTTTAGAAAAAATTTGTAAAAGTATTGCCATCTTCATTTCGTCTGGTTAACAAATCAATACCACATACAGATCACTGTCCGTAAGTCGGTGCTTACCAGTTAGGTGTCGCTAGAAACAGAATTAGGATAAATTGCCATTTTTTTTAAGCTATAAGTTAGTGAATAAAAAGTATACAGAAAAAGTTTGTCAAAAGAATTGTTGATTAAGTTGGCTGTTGCATAAAGCGGAAGGAAGTTTCGGTTTGCCAGAGGCGTATAAAGTTTTTGTTTCCGGAAATAGGTACTTTTTTTTTAGCAACCAGAATAATATATATACAGTTCTACAAATTCACTTAGCTATATATACTTAAATTAACTAGGTTTAACTAGTCATTTATTAATTACAGGTTTAAGAAGTTGTCCAGTTGTCATGAAGCTGTACAAAACTGATCAGAAAGTGAATCAGATCTGTTCAAAGATGATTCTGTTGTCTGTCTGGTTGTTTTTTGTCTGAGCATAGTGTCCCTATATTTGCTAATATTTTTGTAGGCCTAAAATTACAGAAACGAATTTTGGAACAATATTATAGAGCAGAGTTGGATAGTATCCGGATACTTCTGTATCCGGATACTTTATATGTATCCGGATATTTTTCAAGTTTTGTATCCGGTATCCGTATCCGTGACCAAATTTGTAAGTATCCGGTATCCGGATACTTTTTTCGGTTTTAGGATACTTTTAAATTATTCGACGAATGAGTCCGGTAAATCTTGTTTTTTATGCGGCCATTTCGTAATTTCCATATATTATCTTTATTAAAAATCTTGATAAAATTATTGTATTTTATTGATTATTTAAAACCGAAATATTTTTTGAATAACCTGTATAATTGGGAATAAAATACGTGTTTTTTGAATATTACAATATTTAGTATCCAATTGCAAGACTTAAATAAAAAATAGTAAAAGAGAATTCATTATTTTATTATTTGTAGTTTTGTTTTGATGGCCCCTGTAAAATTTAAAATGTCACGATAATAATTTTTTTATGATTAAAGTAACGTCTTGGTATTTTTCTGAATTTTCTTAAACAAAAACATTTAACATTGGTACTTTATTGCCAAGAACGAATTCAACGATTCACAGAGTATAACAGACACTGTAGTAATTTAGTTAAAGCTTTCGAACTATTCGGTGAGAAAACCGAAGATGAAGACGATGAAGAAATTGATGAAAAAGATGAAGAATTTTACATTTAGCTATTAATGAAGAAAAAACGACACAGAGTCCGAAGACCATATAGAACTACCCAAACACTTGCAATGTGCCACACATACTTTGAATTTAATAGCCACCACTGATTATAAAAATACTGTTAGATCATTTCCAGTAATACGAACAAGAGAAAGGAATGCATTTACTAAATGTGCTCAATTATGGAAAAAATCCAATAAACCAAAAAGCAATGAAATTTTAATTAAAATTTTAGGAGTTCTCCTGGGGCAACCAGATGGAACTCCTCCAGTTTCGCAGATTTTGCAAGCAAAAGAAAAATTTCCGGTTTGCTACAAAGTTTAACATTAGAATCTTTTAAGGAAACTGAATTACTGTATCTTGAAGAATACTGCTTAGTTATGAAACATTTGGCTTTAACTTTAGATTTGTTACAAAGTGAAGATAATGTATCTTTTGGATATTTATTACCCAGCTTAATTTCGCTAATTAATAAATATGAAAAACTTATTGCCCAAACAAAACGGAAATATAGAGGAGAGCATCTAGCAAAAATGTGCATTAAAAGTTTAAATACTCGTTTTGCTAACATTTTAAATTTGGAATGGGAAGATTCAATTATAGCAGCAGTTCTTCTTCCTAAATTTAAACTGAAGTGGTACAATGTAGTAAAAAATCCTAGAAAAACTTTGGAAGATATTAAAAAATGTATTGTTAGTGTGACGAAAAAACAGATGTAATTGGAAGCTTACAATGAATCAGATGAAAGCGGGGATTAAAATTGGACGATTTTTTTGATTTTAGCGATTCCCAAGATCACCAAGCAGACAGTAACAGTATTACGATACATAACTTCAAAAATTCAGTTGGAATTGTTAAGGTATTTAGAGGATAAAATAACCAATTTACAAGTATTAAATGAGTTCCCAATCTTAAAAAAGGTGTCAATCAAGTATAATACATGTTTACCTTCTTCAGCGCCAACAGAAAAACTTTTCTCTTTTGCAACTATGATTGATACTCCTAAAAGAAAAAAATTAAGTGATGAACACTTTGAGGTATTGGTACTCAAGAATGCAAATTCAAAAGTACTTTTATAAATATATGGAAAAATCACCAGCGATCATATATATTATGTTTAAATGTTTACGTTTATAAAATAAAAATATTACACAATTTTTTGAGTAGTTTTAGGTTCCTGTTTCTATCATATCGCTTTTTATTTTGGATATACATATATATGCATGCCTAGTATTATTACTATTCCATCCCATTGTATTCATAAATTATAACTTTTGGCATAAAAACATTATTTTAAATCTTTAAAAGTATCCTTAAAAGTATCCGAAAAAAGGATCCGTATATTTGTATCCGGTTACATTTTTAAGTGAAAGTATCCGTACCCGGATACTTTTTTCTGTATTCGACCCAACTCTATTACAGAGGCTGCAAAAAAATTTCGTTTGGTCAGTTCAATCGAAATATAGCATAATAAACATAAATATTTAAATGACGATTGTAAAAAAAACAATCCTGACCTAGGGTTTAGAGGAAAAGAGTGTCCCAGAACAACAAATTATCATACCTTAAAGTATGGGTTGAACTGGATACAGATATGGATGAAAAGAGAGAGAAAAATGACTTAGATATCCCCAGATGTAATTCTCTATGTTGATAGAATAATTTTCTGGACAAATGGTACCTTTGAACAAGTTTCATTGTTTTCTTCTCTAGCTCTATTAGTTTCAGAGAAAAATGATCTTTAATTTTTTTTTTAAATGGCAAGAGCGGAAGTTTTATATATTTTGCAACTTAAATTAAAGGATAAATTCAGTTGTCTTTCTCTATCTATACTATAATATTCATTCAAATCGGAGAGAAAAAAAAATTTTTCGGCACTCAGATTTTAACGAAAATTGCCAGAAACTAGATCATAAAACAGTTCTTCTCTGGCTCTATTAGTTTCAGAGTAAAATTAATTTTTGATTTTTTTATTGGTGAGAGCGCAATTTTAACAGTAGTGATTTTCTTCTTATCAGCTAGTGGGGTTTTCTTGTCTTTATATTTATTTGTTTTCACATTTTTTGAGATGTGCTGTTTCCACGTAAGTTTTTTATCAAAGTGTTGTCCTAAATATTTTACTCTTTCGGTTTGTGATATCGGTACATTATTCATAGCAACTGCAGGGCATATATTTTTTTAAGTGTAAATGTGATTTGTGCTGACTTACTCTCATTTATTTTCATTTTCCATTTCTTTATAATACTTGCTGTGTCATCGACGAATATTCCTGTTATTGTTATTGGTATGTCTACAACATATAGTATTGGGCCAAAGACACTACCTTCTGGTACTTCAGAACGGATATGATGCTAGTTAGATTTTTCGGTTAGGTTCTCTTACATAGGTATGACTAGAGGATTGAAGTAGGCTGGTGAAAAGATGTGCTTGATTTTGTAAATTAGTCCAGGATACCAGACTTTGTCAAAAGCCTGGCTAATGTCCAGTAATATTTATCTTCTAGTACTTTGTCAATGGTTTGGACAATTCGATATACTTGCTGTACAGAATGATTCTGCCGAAAGCCACACTGATGGTCTGATATAAAGTTTTCTTGACATAAATTTATTGGAGAAGCACTGATGATGGCTTAAAGCCGAAAGTGCTTTGCAAAATATATAAAAAATTGTACAAAATACGAATTTTCATTCAGATTGGTTATTTTTACCAAAACTATATGTGTCAACATTAAAACATCCAATCCGAGCAATATAATTAATTATAATATAAGGCGATGTCTGATTTATTTTTTTTATTTTATTTTAAACAGCACCACTAATAATCTAATTTTGTTTTCTTTTTTCCAGCAGACAGTTACCAATACCAGTTGCAATCGATGTGGCAAAAATGCTGGAACACAAATCAAAGTCTTGTACACAACTTGCGCTTCCGTGAACGAGGACCGTTAAAATCCTGGAGACCAGAAACCATGGCAGAAGCAATATTTTCCGTATTAAAAGAAGGACTATCCCTTTCCCAGGCGGCCAGAAAATACGATATTCCCTATCCTACGTTTGTCTTATATGCGAATAGAGTACACAATATGTTGGGACCTTCTGCTGATGGTGGTTCAGGTATGTTATCTTCTGTATATATGGCAATTACCATAATAAATAGTTTAGCTAAAAATACAACTTTGATTTTAAGAGCCAATGAAAATAACAATATGTCTCTTACTTTTCAATTCATTAGGTTGAACTGTTAATATTTTGTTCGTAATTTTAATTGGTTTGATTTTGAATACATTTAGTGGTTTTAAGAATTCCTCAACAAAGAACTTTTTATTTTGAGTCTTTTCGTGTGTATGCCGGGATATTTGCGACACAGGGTAAATGAAACCAGCTGAGGTAAACTTGCCACCAATAATAATATTGTACCTGCTATGAATTTAGGATTATAAAATTAAACGGGTAAATTTACCACCAGAGAAAAATGCATCTACCTGACAGGGTAGAAGAAAAGATTATTGTCAAGAAGAAGTAAAGAATTTTTTTCATTTTTTTCTTCCAAATAAACATCTTTGTTTGATTTGTACAGTAAATAGTACATTTCGACCTTTTCAGTTTTTAAAACTGTGAAATTTTGGTTTTCTACTTCAATTTATGTTAAGATATCTAAAGTAGTAGAGTCAAAAATAATAATTAAATGAGACCTTTTATTTTAGTTTTAACCCAATGTTAAAAATCTATTTCAATTCATAAAATTGTTAGTGTCAAAAATACCTGTGTGTTTTTAAATAAACTTTTGGTCGGTGGCATGTTTACTGGTATCCTTTTCTGGTCAGATATTTTCGATGGCAAGTTTACCTCCGCCCAATGCTACATAGCACAATTTGCGACACAATATCTATTTAAAATGTAACTAATCTGCTCAGTACTTACTTATTATTGTAGCGGGAAACTTGCGTAAAATTTTAAAATATTGGTGATATGTTTTTTATTTTAATAATAATAAAAATAAAAAAATACTTCTTAAACTTATATATTATGTATATTCAATAGATTCCTATAATTAAATTAATAATATTTCAAACACAAATCAATGCTATCATTCCAGCTATAGAATTTTTTTATATATCAATTTTTACTGATAACTATGTCATACAGGCCTCGATAAATTTTTCTGATAGTGTTTACAGTGTTGTACAAATAATGTACCTTTTATCATTCATGTTTGTTATAAATATGTGGGTGAGAAAATAACCCTTACATTTCACTTTAATACACGTGTTTTTGTTTATAATAAAGTAACTGTTTGAAACGCACTTTCATATTCAAATAACAAAATCCATTTACATGGTTGGTCCTTCGATAATTAGTCGATGTTGTAACATTTATCGATTTTTAATCATATTTGTTCAAGGCCCATGGTGCCGCTAGTGCCAGTTCGAGTCGAGAATGAACTTTAAAATTTACTATGGCTATTAGGTTATTTACAAGGGAAATTAATGGTGTAGAATATCCAAAATCTTTTACTGAATTAAATTTCTACCAGTAAGTGATACATTTAAGCTTATTTTGCTTTACTTATTTAGATTATTTATACCATCACCATCAACTTTTTTGTTTTAATAGTGACTTGCCTTTTAAGTTTAATATTTTATAGCATATTATGTGCTGATATGTCCTGTGTCGTCAATATCGCGGTTTTTTTCGTATATAAGCGTTTCTTCCATAAATCTTAGCTAATAGGTTGAAGGTTTTAAATGTTCAATCGTAGATTTGCGGCCTAAAGGACGAGGGCGACCCCAAAGAATACTGTTAGGAGTGTGGCCGGACGAGCACATACGAGGTGTCATCAGAGCCGTCGTTTTCAGAGATTCACATCAAATCAAAGAAGAACCGCATATGAGTACATATCCTAGATTACACGTAAGTACCAATTTTATCCAAATATTAACTATTAAATAAAGAATAAATTCAAATTTCAAGATGAACGTTGTCACACAATACAAAAATGAAATTGGTGTTTAATTAATAATAATTTAAAAAAATATTCCACACCGTTTATTTTTGTATTGTAGATTAACTGAAATATACTTGTTGCCAAATATAAAAAATTGTCTCGGGTAAACAAAAAAATGTATTTCTTGTAGATACTAAATAATAACTACAGTATAAAATATTTTGATAATTTCATCTTGTGTTAATGTCACTTAATATTTAGATTCATACCAGCTCTTTAATTGTGATTTATACTTGGAATATATATCTCAAATTGTGTTTATTAAATATATATTTCAAATTATGTTTATCTGTTTATTTTAGGCTGTGCCCACCCAAAACCGAGACCACGAGTCGCCGTTGAATGACAGATTTCATAAGTTAATGGTAAACAAAAATATTTTATATATACTTTAATTAATAAAAACGATTTTTTAATTTATGACAATTAAACAATAAATAAAGAACAAACAGCAACATTTCTTTTAAATCTCAAATAATACATTTCATAACTGATGGTTCGAAACAAAAAAATCAAGAGATCTGCTAACAGGACTTTAACTGAATGTTTCTTTTAAAAATATTCTTAAACCTTCAGCAACATTTTTATCTCAGGCTAAACTCTGGGCAATAGCAGATCTTGGTGTATCAAAAAATTGTTGTTCTTCCCAGATCTTTTTTTTCTTGCCACTTTCTCTTTTTTCTTGTCACACTTTTAGTTTGTTGCTTCTTTTTAATGTTAAATCCGTATTCATTTTTATTTTTAATTATTAAATAAAGTTGTTTTTTTAGATTCGCTATTGCTTCTTCTACTTCTTTTATGTTAATTCTAGTGTCTTGCAATTCATCTTATCTGGGAATATTTTTTTACTGGATATTTGCTAAGCTCAAATTTATGGTTATGTCTTCTCCAGACTATTATTATATAAGTGATTTTTAATTTCATTGTATTGTTTTTGCCTTTTTACATGATTCTACATTATTTCTTTTTCTTAATTTAATTCCAAAATTTTCGGTTGTTGTTTCTGTTCCTTCATTTAGTTTATATCAAAAATCCTCCCACATGTTTTATTTGGCTTTCTTTTACTACTTATTCACTTTCTTACATTTTTTTATCATACATGTCTTAATCTTTTAAGCCTTTGATATCTACACATTTTCTCCATACTTGTTGTCCTTTTTTACCAGTATTTATTCTCCTCCAACTATATAATTCTTTCATTTTTTTACATTGTCTGTTTACATTTATATTTGCTCTCTTGATCTTTTGTGATAAACCATTGTACTAATATTTTTTTAAATTTTGATTATATTCGTTTAGGATGGAGTAACAATTTCAAGTTACCAAAACCAAAATTCGTGTAGCAATGGCTCCGATCCGAATGTTTCGCCGGGAGCAGCTGCAGCCGCAGCAGTTGCAGCAGTAGCTCAAGGTCTAAGACAACAAATGTGCAGCATGGTGGCTGCAGCGCACAACCAAAGCACTGCACATGACACGAACCCGGTGGCAAGCCTGGTCAACTCCCTAGCATTGGCCGGTCACTGCGGTAGTATGTCTATGCCTCCCAGTAATGGAGCACCACCAATGGTAAATATCTCTTAAAAATAAATGAATATAGTCTTATTTTATATTTTGTTTCGTTATAGAGCTTAAGCCATATAGTATCAATGCGTAATATGAGCAGTCCGGCAGGCAGCATCCAGGATTTAAGGATAAGCCCCGCGGAATCAGCCATGGAGAGTCCGATTTCCTCACCTTTGGGTTTAACGGTCTCTAGTTCAATGGAGCCCTCAATCAATATGCACATAGGAAATAATATGGATGTTGGCATAGGTAACCTTTATTTTTGATTATTCAAGTATCAAATTTTTATTAAAAATTATATGAAATTTATACTGCTCAAAATTTTATTCTTTAAGATAAATGTTCCTATCCCCATCACATAGTTAGTGTTAAAAATTTAATTTTTCCTACTTTCTCAAATGCATGTGTACTCAAATTTTAATAATTTGATTTTTTTACTAATTTACTATAATTTATGTATTTTTCTCATTTTTTCAGTTTTTCCCTCACCCTATTACGTTAATTCTGCGTTACATTTTACGAAGCACCCATTTCCTTTTACTTTTTATAAAAATATCTCCACTATGTTCAATTTTTCATTTTGTTTTTTCTATTATGAATTCCGTTTTTTAAGGTCTGTTATTTGCTAAATCGATGCTATGGCGAAATTAAAAGTTAAATGAGGGGATAAACCATCTTCTATGTGCACTAATTTTACTTTGTTGTTTTAGGATCAGGAATGACATATAAGCCAGCCAGGGCGTTTACGTCACCCAGACCCGAGAATCTCTTCCAAGAAGATATCGACGATTTGGTCAAGCCAATGCATTCTTCCACATCGCACCCAAAAGACACAATGGCGACCATTAAGATGGAACCCTTAGCAGAATGTCGTGGCGAATGAACCGAGACGATATTACAATTTTAATGTGATAAATTATTATTAGTTTTGGAGGGGCTTAAAGAACCCGACACTTTATTTATATTGTTGAGAAAAATGAAAATTTTAGTGTGTAGTATATTTTGGACAATTTTATGTAATTTATCTAGAAGCCAAAGTTTCGGCCAGTTTCTATAAAAAAAGACTGTTGTGTATATGTATACTATTGTTCTAAATTCAAAATTAGAATAAATTTACTCTAATACGTTGGAATCACACTTGTTGGGAAGAAATTATTTTGGTAACGTTCTCTCATTCGCTAAACGACAATCTGTTTTGGGATTCACGCGCACGATATTATATTGTTCATATCCTATTAAAAAAACACGAGATCTGTATTCGTTCGAGATTTCTATGTTACTGACATTGCTGTAATCAGATTATATCATAAATAATCCAATTAGTTTTCAGATAAACTACTATCAGTCAAAATATTTTAATTAAAATCCTAACGATATATTTTGTATGTTCAAGAGAAAATTAATTATCCACATATTTTTGTATATCATTATTCATTCATTTTTATTTACTATATCAAATTTTATTTTTATTATTATCAAATATCTAAAAATAAGTATAATAATTTCTAGAAAACAAATTTAATTGTAATGAAATTTGCATAGTAGTTAGTGTCCAAGTTTACATGCACCGTTAAATATTTACTATGAATTTTTCCAGATATATATAAAAAAATGGTATTTTTTCAATTATCAGTTATCACTGAAGAAATTATTGTTTAAATTTCCATTTTTTATCTCAGATGTTTTTTGTTTTTTCTGTTCAAAATTGATAAAAGTACTCTTACATATTTACAAGAGTTTAAGTCCACTTTGTGTTCATTTCTGTCTTTATTAAACAGCTAGAGTACATATGCTGGGACTCACTGGTCAGGACTTACTCATTAAAATCCACTTGCCCCTTTGCATAAGTGAGGCGGACCTGGAAATCTTTATACATGACGTCTATGACTATAATTATACCATCTACTATTCTTCAAGCCGTTTTGCTATTTATCTTTTGCCTTCAGTTTGGACTCAAAATCCATGGCATTTATCCCCTTGGGCTACCCTAGCTCGGCTATTTAAAAATTGTGTTTATTGCAAATTTTTTCTTTCATTTTTTCTTTCAAAAACTGGTGCCTGCTTTTTTCCCAATGGAGAATAAGTTTCATGGTAGTGATATTTTACTTTTTTGCAATCTTCTACAGAAGAGATTTTATTGTTGGAACATGTTCTCCTAAAAGTAAATTCAAGTTGGCGGGACGGGGGGCCATGAGCGTCAGAAGCCATATTGAAAAATACATTTTGTGAAATATCTTCTGAACCGTGCATCGTACGTGAGAAATAGTTAAAAGTAATTTGTAATTATTGTCCTGTGTAAGTTTTTTAAAAAGCGTGTAAAAACTGACTTTCAAGTATTTGACAAGGGATGTCTTTGGGTTTTTCTTTTTGATATTTTATTTTATAATAAATATAACTACCCAAGGAGATGAGGTAGCTTGTGATTAGCACACATCTTTCTTGCACAAAAGCCAAACTAAAAATGCCGGACATTGCTGGAGCATGTGTGAATTTATAACTGGTGTGTGAAAACACTACAGGATGATCTCAATAACTTACTTATCTGTTGCTCTGAAGTAAGTTAATAAACAGTCAAAGTTGAGTGTATTTAGGAATTACCGTAACTAACAAAAGTGATTAATTAAAGGAAATTAAAAAGGATGGCAAGAGGAAACAAAGCTGTAGAAATTAAGCTTCTAAAGGGAAAACCATTTATAAGTCAGATGGTTAAATCTATCAGATTGTTATGTTGCGCCATGGTCACAAGGACGAAGAACAAGAGGACGACCAAGAAAGAAGTGGTTGGAGGCAGGTAACAATGATTCACTAAGGGTAGTAAGATGGCGGAATGGTGCCATGAATAGAAGAAAATGGAAATGGAAATAATAAAATCCAAGCCATGAGTAGCCATTATAAGACTTGTTGAGCTGTTATAGGTATTATATTGGAATGGTTTTGTATTAATTATTTTCTTTTTATTAAATTACCTTATCAACAATATTTGAGAATTTAATAACATTTCTTAAACTGTATGGTCTCTTTTCTTAAGAGCATACAGGTTTTTAATAGATTTTTCTGATGATATACTTGCAAGGTTTCTCATAGACAGCAAGGCATTTCTTATTCTTTTAAAAAAATAACTTTTTTTGACTTATGTTGACGGGAAGAAGTGACTACCTTTCTTACGATCAAATTTAAAATTCTGTAATGCTGCTGCAGCTTTAAAGCGCCGAAAGGTGCCTCAATAACAGGCCCTAGATGAATAAGTCACTTCCTTCTTTATTGTCTGGTATACCGATGAGTGGGGGTCTTTATTTGCAAAAGAAACAATTTGTCGTTCGATTTTGTCAGAACCTAGATTTATTTTCGCTACGTCTTCTAAGGTAAAATTATTCATTATAGAATGTTGGTTTCGTCTGTTTCGTAAGTGTTTAAAACACCAGTCCAAAAACGTACAATATTTGAGGGGCTTAATATTACATTAGCAGTCATCAAATTTAATGAAAAACTTATATTAAATTAAAAGTAGTAGTTATGACACATAGTATGTGTCTGGAGTTTGTAATTATTTGAAAATTTTGAGGATCGACATCACATTTACAGCAATGTCATATACATAGAAATTATTATTAAACATGTACAAAACTAAACTAAATAATTGATAGTATATATTATAAAGAATTTTATCTGTGTATTAAATACATATTTTACATAGTGGATATACCGGTTTTATATTCACATTAGACATACCCCTCAATCCCATAGCGCAGTCACTGTATTCTCTCAGTGCAATAACAACTATATATATTTTTTTTGGTTAAAGTTATTTAATTTTTAATTTCATTTTTTTATATAAGTAAATCGATAAAAAAGGTCAGTGATTATCAGTATTTATATAATTCAACTGGTCTCGTAAATTATTTTTTATTTATTTAGTAAATATTGTAATTACATCAATTTGTATAGGTATTTAAGCCATATAAAAATAAGTATGTACCTACTGCTTTGTTGATTTACCGCCATTTTAGCTTCTTCGTTTGTCGAATGACTCTTTACCATTTGGCTACCAACTTCTCTTTTCATTTTATTTCTTACAAAAATTTTTAGTGTCCATCAACCAATCACAATAATTTATTTACTAATAATTTAAAACAATTTAAATTGCATGCAATAAATATTAATAAATTTTAAAATAGACAGGGAAGTTAGTAGTATATAAATATTTTGTATATATTTCAAGGAGAATCAAAAATTTTTGTATAACAAACAAGTTAAATATATACTTAACAATAAACAGATACTAAGATGTACAGAGTCATTCTAATATTTTGTAAAAACAGGGAATATTCCAATATTATAATGATACTAAATCTCACTATTTATCTCTTTATAGCATTACCATCATATTACCTTTTTTTCCTAGCTGATTCTTTTTATTGACTCTTTATTTGTTTTTCTGTAATTATGTTCATGTTGAATTAAAACATAATACAAATAAAATAAGAAAATTAAGTACAAGTAGAAATCTCAAACCGATTCTGTGTTTCAACGAACAGTCCTACGTTTACTTTAATCTATAAAGTAAATATTTCAATATTCAATTTAATTCTTTTATTTTGTCTCTTAGTTTGATGTTTTATTATTATTACATTTACTTCAGTTTTATGCTTTTGTATGGCATTTAGAAGTTTGGTTTTTATCTCCATATCGATTTTTCTATCTGTATCACTGATTTGTCTTATTGTTTGCTTTTCTAAATGAAGCATTTTCCTATATAATCAATAACAAAGTTCTATTTTAAGTCTAAATATTTTACTGCCTATTATTCCAAGATTCTTAATTAGTATCTCTATACATCCCTGATTGTCTTCATTTAATTTTAGTTTACCTAGATCTGCTTTAAATCACTTTAAATTTTGATTACCACAATTCTCTGAAGCTACACTACTGCTTTCTTATGGCCCAAGATACTATATTTCTAAATGATTTAAAGCTACAACCTTAAACTAATTTTCTGTTCTTATACAATCTCCTGCCTAATCAAAACCAGTATATTCGGCCAAGTCCACTTTTTGTGTTTTTTTGTATTTTAAACAAAAATAAACTAGTCAATATTTTTTTAAATGGTTAAATGTTGAAATTTACTAAATGCTTTCACGAAAAGTATCTGAAGGAGTTCTAAAATTAGCTACATTAAGCACCTAATGATTTTTTTTAATAATTTGTTTGGTTTTTATTTTCAGTTTTGTATATCTCCAAATCTAATTTTGGTAAGCTTTTTTACGTCGTTTAAAATTAAAATCTTTACACTAATTTGTCTCTATATATATATATATATCTTCTTCCCTTTTATAATATTTGTCAGGTCTCAGGAAATACATTTTTCCTTTTTTGTCTTTCGTTTCAAATTTGAACATTAATAAGATATCCCAGGGAGATTAATAAAAATCTCTCCTGGTAATTACTGATTACGTTTGGGTTTTTCAGAGATAAAACTGTTTGGCTATCACTCACTCTTGTTTTGTACAATTCATCTGTTTTTTAATATAGTGATCCATCAATTTTGACTTCAATGTTAGTTTACTATGTTTCCAGTTTCGAAAGCTGTTGGTATATGGTCAGACGACTTGGGTTAAGTGAAAAATGTGTAAAATGGAATCGCATGGTCGTCAGCCGATTTTCCGACATATAGTGCAAATTTTCTTCTGACTGATAGAGGCAATAGATCAGGATTTAAGCCTACATTGATTTAATAAAAATATTAACGTTCGTGTAGATTTTATTAACATTCCTTTGTCTTTTCTTTATAATAAAAATCATCTGCTTAAATCTATTTTTTTTTCAAAACTTGTGTTGTAATATAATACATGTATTTTTTCTAATTGAAACTTAAACCATCATGTAGAACTTGTACATTATTTTCTTCTTCAAACATTCAATTACTGTGTGAAACATATTTGTGTAAGCAAAAGTAATCTTTTGAGGAGTCCGATCATTTCTCCACTAAAAGTTTTCTTCTAATAAAAACGAAGTATTAGGCAAATTTGGAGATTGTCTTTCAGGTTCTAAACATAATAAAGTGTCATTTGGTCCAATATTTATGTTTATTGAATATGAAATTAAAATTATCTTGAAATATATTGCTGACATTTATATAAATCTGATTATGAATTCATAGGATTTAAAGTAATTTTGATCTTACTTAATACATTAAAAATCTATCAAAAATATACATTCCAAATACTTCAAAATCAATAATTAAAAAGGTATATTCCAGTTTTTACAAAATATTAAAATTTGTATATAAGGAGCTATAATTTCATGAACTGTAGCAATGCCAAATGTATCATATATGTTATGATGTAGTAACGATAAATAGTGAAAAAAATAGGTGTTGTGTATGTACAAAGTGTAGTGCAACTTGAACTTAAAGTTGACTCTAAACGTCAAGTGCTGCGTCACAAAAAGTTGCAACTCAGTTTACTTTATAAGTAGCACATACATTTATAGATAAAAAAAATCACAGACTTTTATTCTTTCATATTAGTTTTTAGTAAAGTCACGAGCCAACAAAAATATTTTTGTGATTTGTTTAGATTTAGGATATAGAATAATGTACAAAATTTATATAAATCTATATATTATGTAAAAAAATGAAAAATTATAATGCCTTCCTGCCATTTAAGGGTCTACCAAGCTTATTTGACTTTATGCATCTCGCGACGTGATATAATGTTTTCAAAAGTGGCCTTTGACGTGTATTTATTCTTTTGGATGTTGCAAAGTCTTTTGGATCTATATGTGGAACTTTTTATTTGATATATATTTTAGGATGCCCCAAAAATTATCAAAAATATATTTCGTCATAAGAAATAACATTCTAAACATTGAGAGAAAATTAGAACACCAAAATTTTAACCGTTTTAAAAAATAATCTATTGTAAATTGACGTTAAGATACCTATTTTATTTTTATTATTGAGAAATATAAATTAAGTCTATTTAATTTAATTTCTAATATAAATAAAAGTAGAATTAAAGTTTTAGTGCAAAAATGAACAGTCTGAAAAATCGCAATCAATTTGTTCATTAACACATTTTAAAGAAATGAACTCTATAGAAATAAGTTGTCAGACAATTTTTTTAATTTGGAAATTCGACGTCACGTTAGTATAATTTTTTTACAGAAGAAATCATCAAAAGAAATCCAATGTTTCATTCCATTTTAATTCAGTAGAAAATGTTAAAAGTTTCGTTAAGCTTAATTTTTCCGATTTTCGACAATTTCTGCAATTTTTGACAATTTCTGCAATGAAAAACAAAGCTCTCTAAGGCGTTCAACGGCATAACGCATGCGCGAATATCAATATCACCATATATTTGTGCATTGCAAATTATAGTAGAAACGAAATACCCAAATTTTTAACAATGGAAACAATCCTATAGCAAACTTTGGAAATTTGGAAATTTGAAAATTTGTGCTATTTAATGTGGTAGGAGTGCATTTTATTTTTTGCACCTAGTCATAAGTTAATTCTTGTTCTCTTGAAATAGTCCCTATACTTATAATTTTCACAATTTCTGTAATTTCTGACCATTTCCCTCCATTTTTGAAATTTCTGATAATTTCCCCAACCTCCCGAAAAATGTTGTGATTTTTGACAGTTTTACCAGTTTCGCAAAATTTTTGACAATTTTCACAATTTTTGTAAATACTTTCAGTTTCCAATAACGTTTTGAGTCTATTGAATTTCAACCAATTAAGCTAAATTTAGCAATAATTTTAATTTTTTTTGCAATTCTCGACAATTTCTGCAACTTTAAAGAATTTTTGAAATTTTTGGGAATTTTCGAAAATTTCCAAATCTTTTGGTTAATTAAGTATTCCAAATTAAGCAAACTTTGGAAATTCGAAAATTTGTACAGTTCCTGTAACTTTTCATGCATGCTGGGAATTTTCAAATTCCCGACAATTATCGAAAAGTTTTTTGAAATTTTTGAGTAAGCATGATAGTCGATAGTTGCGCAAACTCCGTAAATTATTGAACATTTCAGCAATTTTTAATATATTCCTCAAACTTTTGTGATTTTTGACAATTTTTGCAATTTTCTAGAATTCTTGCAATTTCGAGAGTTTTGGTAAATCTTGTAATTGTTCCAAATTTAGCAAACTTTTTAAATTTCTACGGATTTTTTCATACTTTAAAACTCTTGTTTAATTCCCAACAATTTTCGAAACTTTTTGCAGTTTTTTTTGGAAATTCTTTGTTTCAATAACTCTGTTTGCTAAACGCGTTTTCGACTGATAGTCTTAATTAATTTGTTTTCTTATTTTTTTGTAGATGATTGTGAAAATAAATTTCAATAATATCATCTAAGATTTTTTGTGATTTTTATTATTTAACTCAAATTATTATTCAATATAAATAACTGTTAATAATAGTTCTACATTATTTTTTTAGAAGTTTCTTACATATTTCTAAAATTTAGGGTTTCTCAGCTATAACAATTTAGATTTACATAAATGTGTAGCTGGAACATGATATGGATTGATAAAAGTATATTTAAATATGAATCCTTTAATTAAAAAAAGGTATATTTTGATAAATTTTTGGGCAACCGATCGTTAGTAGATATTTATTTTGAATAACTAGGCTTTAATGTGTTCAAAAAGAAGTAGTAAGTGCCTTCCAAATCTATGACCACTTATGTCATCCGATGTACTAAATTTTTGACAAAATTATGCATTTTGATGTGTTTTAGTATGGTATAACCCTGAATGGCATGTTCTTTTTTCATATCTCTGTAAAAAATTACATTTATATGAACTTTATTATGATAAGCAGAAATGATGTGAGATTGGCATTTTTAGACATGTATTCACCCAAAATTCAGGTACAAGCTTTATTTTAATGTATACTATAATATAGTTCGATGTTAGTTCAGAATATAACATAGCATAACAAAACTAAAGTTATAAAGAATAGCCTCTTTATTAGTCAGTATCGCAATAATTATTCAATGAAGTTGTGCTACTAGTAGAACAGTCTGAGATTACATGCAAATGGTTCAGTTGTACACTCTTAAGTTATTAAGAAGATATCCATGTGCAGTTTTTATTTGTATTATTATTTTTGTACCATTGTCTAATTTCTCATTGTTTCCAACATTATTGCACATCATTATTTCATGTCTGTATGGTGAATTAAAAATAAAATTTTAAATTAATATTCAAGTTTATTATTTCTCTTCCTCTATCCATTTCAAAATAGGTTTGCTTCAATACAAGATTGTAAGCATATTCAATTAAATTTTTTTCATCATTTGTAGTGAAATATTTGGTCCCTTTTAAAATAATTTAATAAAAAAATTACGTCCCTACTAGCATAGTAAGAAAAACGAATTTATAAGTTGCGTTGAAGACAAATTGTATCATAAATAAATACCATTCCATGTTCCTACATTCCTGGTAGGACGAAATATATAAAAATTGATTAGTTGAATTTTTAAAGCTATTATTAAAATATTCTTCCACGTTCGTACAATCCTGATTGGACGAAAAATTTGAAAATGGATTTCAAGTTGTTCTTTTAAATAAATGTATTATAAAAATACCCTTCCACGTTCCTACATTCCTGGTAGAAAAAAAAATTAAAAAAATGGACATTAAATTATTTTAAAGATATGTTATTGTAAAATACCCTTACACGTGGGGAGACGAAAAATTTGAAAAACTGATTTCAAATTAGTTAGAAATTGGATTTATTCTCAGTCGACAAACAATATACATCAATTCAATAAAAACTATTATCTTAATCCGCAATTAAACGTCGAGAGGAGAGTACATCACTGTGTATAAATAAGGACAATTTTTGGAAAATTATTTGTAATAAAATATGGCTGAGCGCTTTCGGTCAACGACCATCGTCAAAGAATTTTTAAAAAGGTTTGTTACATATATTAAACTTATAAAATAGAAAAAGAAGGTGAACTTACTTCACAAATGGTATACCTAGCATAAAAACAAAAAAGGAGATTAATGTAAGCCAAATATCGCTTAATCGTATCGAGTTTTTAAAACACCGTTTCGTCTTTGAAGAGCCACCCCAAACTAAATACCGACTTGTATTTTTTAAGTAATCTTTGAAATCCCAATTTTTTTCTCTATCCAACCATGTAGAACATGAGTACAAGAATTATAAAATATCTTCAACAAGGTGGAGAACAATGACATTGTAATTTCTGGTTATTTATTACCATTCAATAATTTTCTGATTGTAGTTTTTTTAGAAATTTAATTCAGATATAAATTAAGTACACTTAGGGCGTTAACCGCAAAGTATACTCAATTTTTAATTAATTTTATTCAAAAAGATTTATAAATATTTACAGTGAAATTGGAACAGGACCGTATAAAATTTACAGTACAGTTAATTATCGAAATCTAACAAAAAATTAAGTGTTCTAAATGATCGGATATAGAGAAAAAATGAGGAATCCCAAAAATGAAATTACTGATCCGTATTTAACAGGCAATAGTTGACGAAACGTTGTCTCAAAACACTGGGATACACGTTATGCTAAACAGCATTTGACCTTTAATAAAAAAATTAAAAATGTAGGGTTTAATTAACGAAAATCGCCAATTTTGAGTTTTGAAAAAACCAATAAATTTGTATTGAAAATACGCATCTTTTTTTCCTATTTAACCAACTTTGTATTTATAACGATTTACGGAATCCCAAGAGTGTTTAATTAAATTTGCGCCACCCTCTGTCTATTCTTGAATTACAAAATTTAGTGACTTTCTGAAATATCATGTTTAAAAAAATGTATTTACCTAATAACTTTTTTTTACAAGAAGTATTGGAAAAGTTGGATGAAATTTCCCCATCATTATTTTTTAATCGAACAAACATATTCTGTGTTAAAAAATAATTAAAAAATACTTTTCCCACAATATCTTTCATTTAAGCTAGACAAACAAGAATACAATCAGGCCATGCTAAAAATACTCTATAAAGACGTCATATAGCGTTGCCGTGACGACACAATATCTAAAAGCTTGTTTCATTTGACCTGCTGGTTTTATACCATTTTGAATGAGAGAGGTATAAAACCTCTGAAGGGAAACTTACTGTGCAATAATGTTGTATGTTGTCATGACATGTTTTGCTATTGATGCTGAGTATCAACCATCAAAAAATTTTTGCAATTTGAAATGCATGTTGACCCCTATATCTCCGGTCAACTTTGACTACAGGGCTCAAATTTAAACTCTACCGAGGTATGACCCTAAGGTATCTACATACCAACTTTGAACCAAATCAGTCCAGTGGAACTGTCGTGAGAATTCTCAAAGGCAGAGACTCTAACAAGATGATTTCAATAACTTACTAAACTCTGAAGAGCTCTGAAAAGTTAATAATGGTTGTAGAACTTTTGATAATGAAATTTTTAGTAAAATTGTTAGTTTCCTTGGAGTTAGTTAAAATTAGAGAGGTCTAAACCTCTGAAGCAAAACTTACTTCAGATCTCCGATCCACTTTGACCTAGAGTACTCAAATTTAAAATCGACTGAATTATGACCTTAAAGTATCTACATACAAAGTTTGAAGCAAATCGGTCCAGTAGACAGACAGACTCACACAGACACACACACACACACACACACACACACACACACACACACACACACACACACACACACACACACACACACACACACACACACACACACACACACACTAACAGAATGAACTACTCAATAAACTCTGATGTAAGATAATAATTGAAATGTATTATCGGATTTTACTTTCTATGTGAAAAATAAGTAATTAACAAGAATATTACAAATTTCAATCTACCATTAAAAATTTCCTTTAACTTGTTTTAAAAGATGACATTTCAGATACTTTATCAAACCGTTTATTTGTATGGGTGAAATTAATGAATAAGGAATTTAATCAACCAATAACAAACTAAATATCTGTATATCCCTAACAATAAAATTTGGACGCCCTATTGTATTCAACCCCTATTTCATTTTAAACATTATTGATTTCTTCGTATTCGCTACCATGTCCTATACCAGTGTTACCGAGAGAAGCGCTCACAATCGGTTCAATGTTCACACACGTTGAAGTTGTCAATGTCACTATTGGCCGTAATCGCCATATGAGAGAAATTACTGATTTAAATAGAATAAAATGTTAGGTAATTGAATGTCGATCAATATTCATTATCTAAATTCCAAGTTATGCTAGAGATCCAATTGAAAGGTAAATTTTTATAAAATGCAACTGCACTTTGTTATATTTTAATTGTTCATACATAGGATATTTGATTTCATTTATTGCTGAGTAAACGTTTTGTATTTAGTTATTCATTCATTCATTCAAAATTATTCAGTATATTTAAATGTGTGCGATATGTATTATGTATGTAATGAAATAAAGCGAAATTGATTTGAGTGCAACAACCTTATTTCATGCTATAATTAGATTTATGAGGTGATGTTTGTAATTTTGTTGTTTTACATGTTTTTGTGATTCCAGAGTGATTGCTGAGGTAATGGCAAATGGTACAAAGGAGAGATGGGATCCAGGTGAGACAGAAGTTTGTTTGTACAATTTTTTTTAAAATATTTGAATTTTTTAGTTATTTATTGATACTTGAATAAATACAACCAAAATTTAATTATTCAAGTATCAATTTTTTTTATGTAGATATTAATTTTTATATTGTTTTTATTTTTTTTTAATAAAATGTTTTATTTGAGATTTGTTTTTATTTTTTTATTTTTAACAGTGTTTTGAATGTTTTTATTTGCTTAAAAACAAATTAATATTTTTGTTGTGTTATAGTCGATATAATTTTGTTAAAAATTTTTGGTTATTTCTCTGGGCCAAGTTAAAATATAGATTATATAAAATATTTATAAATTATTTTTCTTACTTTAAAATCAAAAGAAAATATAAACGTCACTATAATAATTTATATGAAAAATATATTTGAAAAATAAAATTATCAAATATAATACATACCACCCATCTTTAATTATTTATATACAGTTTTAATGAGGAATGCTGGTATTTGATTTTTTTTTACCAAATTTCCAATTTAAAAATGATAATTTAGGATTTTCATTAAATATACTTTTTGTTTTTATTAAAAATTAAAAGCAACATCGACATTTCGAAAAAATAACTAAATAAAATCAGGTTAGTTCATGAATAATTATTAAGGCGGGGTTTTAGGCGGGAAAACCGGCACTCAGATATTCAAATAAAAAAATATATATGCCTTTCTGTATATATTAGAATTATACGCCCCTGTATCAATATAAAATTTTGATGATTTATCTAAAATTCTGAGTGGCTTAATGAAAAATCATAAATTTTACATTGTAGAAAATTAATAAATTTTGAGTTGCCTGCTAAAAATTTATATTCTTCTTTTTCATATCTACACATTCGTTGATGATAATTTTGAAATCTACTACTTTAAACTTCTTAATTTTTTATAAATCACAAAAGCCCATTGGGCTACTTTTGTGATTTTTTTAAAAATTATTTTTAAATGTATAAGGTCAAAATGTATTATTTACACTGATTAATAATTTTAAATCTTAACGGTTTTGAGCCCTACTGACTTCTATTTTCAAATTTCGCGGGTTATGACGTACTACCTGTAACTCCTCCCATTTTGCAGATTTAGTTTGAAAGTGAAAATATATGCGTCAAACTTTATTTCCATTTTGTTTAGTAATGACGTCATCACTCATAGCAACTGCCACTTCCGGTTGTCTGATTGACACCAAAATTTAAGCAGATCTAACCTAGGATATCAGAATCTTGTATGCAAAATTTAAAATTTTTTAATTCATTAGATTTTGAGTTATCGTTACTACTAATATTGAGGCGAATGACTTGGGAGTTTTTTTTAAATATTGAGGCGAATGACTAAGGTATTTTTTAATATTGAGGCGAATGACTTGGGCGTTTTTCTAAATATTGAGCGAATGACTAAGGTGTTTTTTAATATTGAGGGGAATGACTTTGGCGTTTTTTAAATATTGAGGCAAATGACTTGAGATTTTTTTTTAATATTGAGGCGAATTACTTTGGTGTTTTTTTACACTACACACACTAACACACACAGACATCATGGCGAAAATATCAAAATCGTATTCTAGGGACTCTAAAACGTGTTTATCCATTGAAAACTCACTACCCAATTTTTAGCATGATCACTATACTTCTCTTATCTGAAGGGCGAGAGGTGAAAAACATACGGGATTGCCCCAAATAGTATAATATATCAAATTGATATTTTTTATATCAAACATCATTTTTCCATGAAGAGCTGAGTACTAAGACTCATCAAGTTTATGGTAAAATATGAATTGGTAAAATGTGAATATTTTTTAAGGTTTAGACAATTGAAAGTGGTGTTAAATTTTAATTAACCTATTTTTTAAAAGATTTTAAAGCTACGAAATCATGACAGTCCACACTTTTTGATCTTTGTTTTCACCGTTTACAGTGATGCAGAAGCTACTAAAATTTTTGTATCCTTTTTTGATACTCTTGATATGCCATGTACGTTTAAATAACGCTCTCGAACATATTCACGTTTCATCTAAAAAAACACATTCAAGTGTGTTTGGGCTTTTCTTTGACCCAAAGAAGTCGCCTATAATTTCCAGTTTTATATGAAAAGTCACAATTTTTCAAACTTGTATCAAAGCATTATATCGTAATATGTTGTACTTTTACTTTCATAAACTTGGGAGTTATTCATTTCATTTTTGACCTCGATTTTTTTTAAAACCTTCTAATATACCTTTAAAATGTCCCAGTGAGACAAAATACGCCATCAAATTCTTACAGGAATGGCCAGAATTAGATTAAATTTGAAGGTATTCCCTATGATAATTAATCGAGTGGAAATCTGTTGTATTTCGCTCTTTTCGACCCCCGCTGTAGGTTGTTTGTCCCGATTAGTCATCATGGGGAATCCCTTTAAATTAAATCTAATTCTGTCCATTCCTGAAGGAATTTTAAGGTTATATTAGAAGGATTTAAAAAAATCGAGGTCAAAAATAAAAGTAATATTCCATATCATAAATGTTTTTATTTTCGATATATTATGCGGGTGTCTTGGCGCTGTAAATGTTATTTTTTCTTATTTTTACTAAAAATACTAAAGCTCCTTTGATTTCTTTCTTTATGTTAAAGTAGTATTACAAATTGAGTACAAATTGTCGTAAAATGTAAATATATGTGTGTATATGAGAGAGATAGTACTCTAAAAATCATTCTCGTGCTATTACAGACATACGCCTGGAACGACGAAAAGAACTACCGATTTTAAACCGATGATGAGAAATCCCCTTCAATAATAATCACACTTTGTCAATATTCAGCTCTCATGACTTGCGCTGTTTATTCTTCGCACGACAGATTGGTTTCCTATATAAAGCACAAAGGTTTACAAGCTGTATATACTTATTCACTGAATATATAGGAATGTTCTGGACGCTTCTAGTATTTAAATAACATATTTTTATATGGTACTTAGTAATTATATCCAATTAACCAGTATGTTGCAATTATTTTTCGTACCATCTTATCTTCGATTGGTTCCTTCATTATGAAAGAGAATTTCGTCATAGTGGGGGACATTTCTTGCGGCGTCAACATGGTTTTACACAAGTCCCAGTATCTTTTAATGAAATATTCTGTAATAATAAATTAGATGCTGGCTTTGACAGTATCAATGGCATTAATATATAATTTTTATATTATCCTGAAAAAATGTGTGTAGATGTATCTTCACTTTAGTCCTAGCAAAGACATAAATTTAAAATTTATTTAACACATTCAGCGAAAACAGATTTGAATTTTGGTAAATTTCAGTGAAGCAACATGACAAAACTAGCCATAGCCGCCTGGGATGCAAAACATTTGTGAATGGACTATAGATGACTATTTACTTCACGGTTTTTTAGCCCAAATCAAAATGCAGAATTTTCTTGACGACGGTACGTATATTTTTAAAAATAATCCCATTTATCGAAGCGGTAGTATTTTTTATCTTATTTTGAGATTGCATTTAAAAAAAGAGCCTAATCAGAGAATAAACCATAAATATTAGCAAAATATTATTTCATAGTTGAGCGTAAGTTACGATACATTTGAAAACCTGACCTAAGAAAAACAAGAAATAGTCATTTTGAGTTTATATTGTTAATATCTTTTTTAGCACTGACTCGTCTTCTTTCATCCCTCCAACAAGCCTCCAATTTGCCTTCAACCGAAGAAGAATTAGGATTTCTCAGCACTTTATTACAGTCAAAAGAACTACACGCCTTAGTAAACGTTCATAATAAGATAATAAGCAATGGAGCCAGCGATAAATTTTTCCCTATGCTTTCTACTTCCATGGACATTTTGGCGGATGTCCTCGAGGAGGTGGTGCAAAGGCCTCAAATGTCCGAAGACTGCAAGGAGCTGTTTTATTTATTACAAAAGCCACATATTCAGGTACGCTAATTTTTCAATAACATCAAGGGTACTTATTTTGTATAAGAATTTTTGTTTTATTTTTCACATTGATCAATCACTGTTTGTTCGTAGAGACAGTTTCCAACGGTTGGGAAGCTTCAAGAGCCTCTCGCCAGAAGCCAAATCTCACCTTTCAGGGTCCTACATCAGGTTCTATTCCGCTCGACCTCCCTGATATAAATATCAAGGAGGGTGAGACTAAGGATGACTTCCATAGATTTAGTTGGTGTTATTTTTGTGGCTCTAGTTATGTTGAGACATTCTATTTTTTTGAATTTGTTCTAGTTTGTGGGTAGATGTCTGTTGTTGGATTTTTGATCCCCAGACGACCGCACCATATGGTAATATAGATCTTATATGTGTACGTCCAGGAGACGAGTCTGGAGGAGAAACCCCAGGTGCTCCCCATAGTATGCTTTTTTCACTCTATTTTCTAGGTGTGAGTTCCAAGTTAACTTGCTGTCAATCACCTCTGTTGCGAGGTTCAGACTTATTTTAAGAAGTTCTGGTGGTTGTAGTTCCACCAGCTTCCTTTTATTTGTGAAGAGAACTATTTCAGTCCTCTTGGGATTGATACACAGTGGGTGGCCCTCTCATCACTGTTCTATAATTCTGAGAGCTACTTGAATTGTTTCTCAGAGTGTGTTCTCACATTTTCCTGTTAACAGTTTCCACTAGTTTCTTTAACTTTGCCGGTATTCTTAACTATCTCATTACTTGTGACAGCTTTTTCCTGCTAGTGAAGTCACATGGTTGCCGAAATCATCTGAACCGCAAATGTAAGTTTAAGACTTGTTCATAAGCATTATGTTGGATCTGCTTCAAAATAAATATTTCATCGATGGTTTACGTCCCTGCCCTAAACACTCCTCTGTATTGCCTACTTGTTCACCGTTTATGGTATTATCTTCGCTACCACTTTGTGTACCACATCTTTCAGATAAATTCTACATTGGTTACTGATTCTTTTACTAGGTCATTTCTTCTGTCCAAATATGTTTCCTAAATTCCCATATTACTGTTATTAGTTTATTACCACCTTGGTTTAAGATTTCTGCTGTTTCCTTCCACACTTAATTTTCATGTTAGGTCCAGTTTCCTTCATCCCCAGTCTCATTTAGTGTCTCTGAGAAATACTGAGCAAATCTCTTCAGTTTTTCTTCTGTATCCTCTACTAAGGTTCTATCTAGAAATTTCTCCTGGCGCTATTACCTTTACTTTTTTTATTTACTGAGTTCTTATTCCAAATGCTTTTTTTCTGCTAGGGGAGCTTCGTTCGTAGGGAATCGTTTCATTTCTTCTTCATATCTCAGACGTGCTCCAAAATTTGTTTACACTTTTCATTATACCAGTTATTTGTTTCCTAACTAAATCAAATTTAAATCAATTTTTTATGTATATAACCACACCTTAAGTCATATGGTTTCCGGCGAGGAATCAATGTTTATGACAGGAAACTTGCCCAAAAACTGCTAGACGCCGCTGGGAACCAACTTTTATTGCCAATGGAACTTAAAAATATATAACATATGTTTTTCTAACCCAACATATCCTTGTTCTTTGTTTTGGTCACATTTACACAATATATTTTACTGGGTGTTTTTCCACTCTGTTACACTAGTACAAGACAATAGAAAAAATTCGTTTTTAAAATAATGTTTATACTGTTACAGGGCTTATTGTACTCACACGATTCAGTAGCTCAGAAAGACTATTACCCTCATCTACCGGAAATACCTCGAGACACTGAAGAAGATGAAGAAACAATCAAAATTGTTCAATTAGTCAAAAGTAATGAACCATTGGTAAGTTACTATTCTTAACGCCATCATTCCGCTAAATTTAAATCTACAGTTCAGTTTTGTAAACTTAATCTAAAAATTGGCATAGATTTATTAATAACTATCATGTTAATTTGGAATACACTTTTTAAATTGAATTTTTGAATTTCAAAATTTTATCTTTCTTTTGTGCAAGGCCGGGGCACAAAGTGCTGAACCGATTGTTGTAAGTATCATAAATAATAATCACATTTTACCCTTTTGTTCCTAATTGCACAATGTTACCTGCACTATCTGTTAGCCCTCTTTCTTAGTATAAGATAATTATATTTATCTTGAAGATAATACTTTCTGCTAGTAGCAAAAATGGGTAAATCATGTGCCAAATAGTTATTTCTCTATTTCTGTTTTTCACTACAAGACTCTAATTAGACTCAGCATGAACTAAACTAATTTTTTAATTAATTTGCTTTATTTTTAAACATTAACTTAATTATTTAGGGAGCAACAATAAAGACGGACGAATCAAGTGGAAAAATTGTGATAGCTAGAGTGATGCATGGTGGAGCTGCAGATAGATCTGGATTAATTCATCCTGGGGACGAAGTAGTCGAAGTAAATAACATTAATGTAGAGGGAAAAACTCCGAATGACGTATTACAAATTTTGGTAATATATTAAGATTTCAAAAAATATATTTTTTTTCAATTTTATATTTATTTTAGCAAAATTCAGAAGGTACCATCACGTTTAAACTAGTACCAGCGGATGGAAAAGGAGGAGGTAGAGAAAGTAAAGTTAGAGTTAGAGCTCATTTTGATTACGATTCATCTGTTGATCCTTACATTCCATGTAAAGAAGCTGGACTGGATTTTAGGAAAGGAGACGTTTTGCATATTGTATCCCAAGATGACGCTTACTGGTATGAATACTTACAATTCATATTTTAATGGAATCAACATGCATTTTTCTAGTAATATTTAATGGATATATTTTGTTTTCGTAAAGGATAATCACAAGAATTTAGGTTTCTGCTTTTGTCTGATAAAGATAAGGTTAATATAGGTATAAAGAACATTATTTGAAAGAAATCACATCAATTAACACATTTTTTTTTCAACGAGATATTTATTTATTACTATATGTTATTTGACGAATATGACGTAAGATGACTGATTATTTGAGAAAGATGGAAAAATAGGGTCAAATAGATCTAATTATCTTGAAATACCATCTTTAATATCCAGTAACTCATTTTGTGTCGTTAAACGGTCTTTTGGCGCCTTAGTCCAGGTTCCGGGTTGCTTCAGGCGCCACTTTCTGTTTAAAGTGTGACGGCCATTTGCATCTGGTAGCTTCAGTGGAGAAAAAATACTCCAGGGGTCGTTATGGCATCGACAAAACCCTTACTGGGCTGAGAACCTGGCCTGATAAAAATTAGAAACAATTAATTAAATAAAATTAAAAGTCAGAAACTTAAAATAACCGTCTTTAGTCAATAGCATCCGGTGAGAAAAAGTGTTGAACAAGCTTTACACAGTTTCAGTACAATTGCACTTGGCTTCGCTACCTTCAGCTTGATCTCTAAAGGTCGCTGAACAGTTCCAGTTCTCGGTTCGAGTTCCAACTCGAACTGGGACTGCCGCTGGAACTCAGACTGCCACTGCAACTGACTACATAGACTCCGGCCACGGTATATCATAAGGTTGGCTGGGTATGCAAAACCCATTTTTCAGCCGCGGTTCAACTTGCACGACTAACCTTGTCGAAGAAAGGTTGCATCTCAAATAATTTTAATATAAAAACAAACATTCTTATTTTCATTGGATTTAAATTTAAATCTAGGTGGCAAGCTAGAAAGGAAGGTGATAGAAATATGCGAGCTGGTCTTATTCCTAGCAGAGCTCTCCAAGAAAGGAGGATAATTCACGATCGGACGCAAACAAACAAAACTGGTGAAGATGGTGAGTAAGTTGTAGATAAAATAAAAACGTATTAGTTTTTGTATGGCTTAATTTCTTGGCTTAAAATGCTTTTCGATGTCTAGTTTAAATAAACAATCATGTCGTTCGTGTTTTACAAATCATATTTCATAAATTCCTACAGAACACAATACTTGCAGCATTTGCTTTTCAGCCATGTGCATTTCCTTTAACAACTTTCACAACTCTGCATGTTCATCGTTCATATCCATAACTAACCATCCATTTTGGTGGCCGTAGGGCTTTGCTCTGTTTCAGCTTTGCCTGCTATAACCTGCAGACCGAAATCCCCTCATTGTGCATCCAAACCTAAAACTAAAAAGATTATCTATGATATAGCTGAAAACGACGATTTCGACCGAGAGCAAATTGCCACGTACGAAGAGGTAGCTAAATTGTATCCTCGACCTGGTATGCATAGACCAATTGTACTGATTGGAGCCCCAGGAATTGGCAGAAACGAGCTCAAAAGAAGATTGATCGATACCAATCAGAGTAAATATAGAACGCCTACACCCTGTAAGTTTTAAACAAGTTTATTACAACTTTGTAGTTAGATGTTGAAAGTTTAGTTACTTTATGTCATTTCAAAACTTATATTACTTTTTGATACCTATTTTGTAGCTTATATTTTTGTGTTTCTAATTTTATTAGTTACTACGCGATCTATGAAACCGGGTGAAGAAAATGGAAAGGAGTATTTCTTCGTACAAAGAGAAGATATGGAAAAGGAAATAGAAGAAGGAAAATTTATAGAATTTGGGGAGTATAAAGGCAATCTCTACGGCACGTCGGCAGAAAGCGTTAAAGCGATCGTTAACGCAGGAAAAGTTTGCATATTAAATCCTCATTATCAAGCTTTGAAGATGTTAAGGTCTCCTCAATTGAAACCGTACATTATCTACGTTAAACCTCCTAGTTTAGAAGTTCTTAAGGAGACAAGGAATGCTTGTCATGCTAGATCAACTTTTGATATAAATAATTCCAGAGGATTTACGGTAAGCTAATTTTTATTATTTATTCTAAACGGTTTTGCTGGTTAACAGTAATTTTACTGATAAAAACTTGTAGGTTTGGAATTCTAAATGTTGTGGGATATGCTGTTCAATTTCAATAAAAATTGGAACACTTTATAAGGTTCGATTTGATTTTAGATTTGAAGTATATTGCTGCTAGATCAGACTTTGGAAGAAACTATTTTTTTTATATTTTGTCTCGATAGCAAGCGGTCATTGACAAAATATTTACAATAATAACAAAATATCCTATTACTAGTATTTGTTTGCTATCTTACAATCATTAAGATTATTAGATTCATTAAAATCCGATACATATCTGATTTCCTCGGATTCCTATAGCGCTCTTCAATCCGTACAAAATGTATTTGTTAAAGTGGTCAATTTTTTTCTGGACTTGTATACCAGGAAATAAATTGGTAGACAACGCGGCTTGAATTGCTACCCGGGAAAACTACCAATATTATATTCCAATCCGTGTAGAAGACTTCTTCAAACTAATCGGATTACTATATAGCAACAGGAATGGACTGAACACCTTTCATGAAAGTATCTGTCAAAATAAGTCAGATCTCCCTTATTTCTTCTATGTTTCAAATTTTCAATATTAATAGTCAGTTCCAGATTTTCAATAAAGCGAATCGCCCTCTTCTACACAAAATCTACCAACCGCAAGGTACGCTTCAGATGTGAGAACAGTATTCCAGTGATGGTCGAATTTGAGCATCGTAAAGCAATAAAAGCTGTTGCGTTACACCTTTCCATGTTTTTGGGAAGCCTTCTTTGCAATGCTTGAAACGTGATAGTGACATGTAATTTTTCCCCCAAATTGACAAGGCAAAGGAGGACACGAGGGTACTGTCATAGGCAAATCTACAGATAGATTTTTTTGTATTTTTAGCAAGTCATCAATATAAATGAGAAAAAGTGTAGGCCACAAAATGGATCCCTGTGGGTCACCGGCGTTGATAGTGAAGGTGTCAGAAAGAAAACTATCGACTGCTGCTTACAAAGACAGATTCTTAAGAAAACTAGAAAGTTATGTACAAAACTTTTCGGGTTGTATAGGTATCAAGAAAATTGTTTTTTCAATTCGGTTTATTCGCTTTTGGATTATGGACAAATTTGAGTTTGACTATGTGCTAATGATGCCAACTTTACAACTAAAATACCTAGCGTTTTCCCTTAACTTAAAAATATACTGTTATAGACCTAGCTAAGATTTGCTATGAAATTTCTACACTATTTTCAGGAACATTATCTTGTCTTAGTGTCTCTTTGGAAGTACTTACCTTAAATTATGTTGTAGTTTGATAGATTTACTTAAGGCAATTTAATTGAAACTTGAGAGAGGATATTTCCATATTCTTTAGTGTATTAAAAAATGATGGGAAACCTCATGCTATCCTGTTAAATTCTCTATCAAAAGGCAGGTCCGAAAAGCGGTATTATGAATTGTATTTCATGAATTACTTTAATAAATTACTAGCTGACATGTAGATTATGCTACCATTGACTAGTTTAGAGCATAACAGGGCTTTCTATATTCTGAGAAGAATTAAATGCTAGAGATTTGTTTTGCCTTTTGCTGTAGGCTGATGAGGAATAGAAGAATATAGGTTGATATTAAAAACAAATAAAGTTACGTTTTTCTCCCACTTTCTTGGCCTAATATATCTTAGGAAAAAGATGAGTAAAAAGTTACAAACCGATGTAGATTTTTGTAAGCAACTTCCGTATTCAAATTCATCATAAAATATTCCTGATAATCTAGCATTGTTAAAGGATCCACTTTGTGAAAAAATTGTATTCGTTATGTTAAAGTGTTAATTACACCATAAAGAAAATCTCCATTCTCACGCCTTCTAAGCGTGTTATCGCTAATTTTATTTATGTTTTCTGAAATAATTTTGGTCATTTTGAGCCTTTTTACGAATTTTAAAAGAATATGAATTTTATGCAGGAAAAAATTAAATTAAATTATTTATGTAAGATAATTCTACGTAAATAAAAAAAGAGGAATTAATAGAAAACAGCTTGACCTAGTTAGGAAGTATTCGAGTGGTTAATATTACGATTTCTGTTTGGAAAATAATAGAATTGTTCAAACATTTTTATAAATGGGTACTGTGAAATAGTGAAATTAGTTTTTTTGCAGCTAGAAGAATTTAGGCCAACCAGCAAAAATAAACATTTTAAGCGAAGGTAAAATCAATCGCAATCGCCATTGGACTAATTGACTAAAATTAATTGTAATATGAGCAATTTTGTAATTGGTGGAACATTTATGATTCTACAAAGTTCGTCAAAAATTGTTTAATTCGTATCCTAAGTCAAGGCTAAAACTGTTTCTGTCTTTAAGTAATCCTTTTTTCCATTTCTAGTTTATTACTAGATTTATCCGCCTGTTAGATTTTAAACCAAATATTAAGTTCCATACTGCTACCATGAGTATAAGAATGCAAAATTATAGGCTAATTATATTCGGATAAAAATTTAATAATGTTCTATTAAAAACTTATTTTTTTTTTGCAGGAAGACGAATTTCACGACATAATAAAATCAGCTGCCAGGATCGAATTTTTATATGATCACTTTTTCGACGAGAGTATTATTAATGCAGATCTAGCCATCGCATTCAGTCAGCTCCTCGGCGCTGCCAACCGGCTAGAAACGGAACCTCTATGGGTACCTGCATCGTGGGTTCAGTGAATTTTTTACCAATCAAGTTGTTATATTTATAAGCTAAAAGGATTTCATTCAAGCTGACAGCAAAATTTTTAATATATTACTATATAGAGTGAAGACAATTCTTAAACAAAGTCATGGAAAAGTTAATTGGTGTGTTCTGACTTTGCTTGTTATTGGAATGAAAAAAAAAAATAACAAATATTTAATTTGGATGAAAATCTCGAAGCTTGACTTAACTGTTGACTAATTTCGAAAACTTTTATTTTTAGATTGTAAATTTAATATAATGTTATCGACTGTAGGTATCACAAATTCCTAAAAATAATTTAAGCATATATCAGTTTCAAAAAATGAGAGACATTTGATAAAATGAATTTGTGCTTATCTAGGGAATGAAAAATCCGATCCCATTTATTATTTTATAAAAAAGATCTATAATTAACTATATTATTAATATTATTTTCTGGCTAAATACAAGATTTAACAAGAAGATGTTGAAGACTTTGATGTGAAATTTAAAACCAAATACATTATAGTAATAATTTTCGATTCATCAAAAATTAATTAAGTGTTTCTTTTTATTAAGTTAAAGGCTTATTTAAAATCTGAAAATAACAACTATAGCTCCATTTTATATTTGTTTTTTTTTATGATTATTTTTATAATTATAATAATAAAGGTAGTTTTCTAATTATTTTTGAGTACATTACTTTTTGTATTAACACGAAACACAAAATATATGTATTTAAAGTCTTCTGCATTTTCATACCTTTATTTTCCAGAAATGTATAATTAAATTGAATAAAAAAAAATATGAATGCAATCAGATTTTTTTTAGTGGTGATTTCCAGTTTTAGTAATTTTTTCAGCATATAAATCGTTCGGTTTAAAATTATCATTAGTCAAATATTTATTTATCTTTAAAATTTTCTGGGACTTCCACTGATATTGTTACTATAACGATGAGCTTACTATAACAATTTATTTGTTCCCTGCCTTAAAATTAGAATTTCTAAAGTAAAACTTACAAAATAATAGCCCGTGAGCCAGAGATACTTATCGTTGCTATATTTGCTTAAGCTTGATCATCTTATGTAGCGTAGTAATATAGCGGGACAACGATTATCAGCATATAGTTAATTATGTTAAAAAAAACGGTAAATATCAAAAACGCTTAAAGCTGAAACTTTACCAAATGTTTATTGACATTTCTTAAGCAGAAAAACATATATTGCCACCTTTATTGCAGGACAAAGTACTCCTGCCAACGACCAAAAGATGTAAAACAAAAAGAAATGCATAGAGCTAATTTTTTTGACATACTAGGTAGATCCTATAAACATTCCTTTCATGAATATGTATATACCTTATTATCATTGTGAACATCTATTGGACATACATAGTACATAACTTATTTCCCTTTTTGGACTTCCTAGGGTAATGCATATGTACATGTAAATGTATATACCATGTACATACCTCCAAGTATATTCATTTTATGTACATTCTAAGTATATACTTGGTACATACAGTATAAACTATGTATGTACATACTTATAGGTATATTCCTAAGCACATACATTTGAAATTATATTTCTATGTAATATGTAAATAAATTTTTCCTTTTTGGCAGGAGTACTTTGTCCCACAATATAGGTGGTAGGATGTGTTTTTTTTGCTTAATAGAATGTCAACAAATATTTGGTAATGTTTCAGCTTTAAGCATTTTTGACACCTACCATTGTTTTTTACATAAATAATAATTTGCTGATAATCGTTGTCCTGCTAGTGCTCCCGCAGGAGTTGATTTTATGATAATTAAGCGTTAATACGTCACGAAAAAAATTTAATTATTCTTAAGCAAATTTGTCAAAAAACTATGCTGGCTTCGGGCTATAATGCCAACTTCACCAACTCTACTGAAACACTTAATTCCAGACCAGTAACCATTTAAAAACATGATAATGACAATATTAGAATTATTAATTAATATTTTAAAATAGAAATGAGAGTTAAATACCCCTCCCGGAATCCCAAAAAATTCAATACAATTTGACTATATCAAAATCTTAGTAACACAAGGAGCGTAGATATGACCCCTGAAATACAAAAATACCTTCAATTATTAAATTCTGAAGTTAATATAATCTGTATGTGCCTTCTTAAATATCATTTGAATATTTATTATTTAAGGACACTTTATAATTTTAGTAAGAACAAGAAAGTAAAATATGGGATAAATATGGGATAAATTCTGATCTAAATATTCCTACTTAAATATCATACAGCATAGAGACAAAGGGGGTAAACATTCTCCCAGAATTCTAAAAATTAAGCAAATTCTGAAATTGTATTTGAGGAGACTTTAAAGTGTTAATAACAACAAGTTCTTATAGATCAGGTGGTATATATTTTTTATTTTGGGGGAGAAAACAGATGAAAGGTGAAAAATAAAAAACAGAAAAGTCATTTTTATATTAAAAAAAATTTTTGAAAATTCAATCTTTAAAAGTTAATTAGGATAAGGAATTTCTATGAGGTATTTTAAAAACGATTGAACGTAAAATTACCACCAATTAAAAAAAATTATGGACTTTTATTAATAGAAGAAAAAATTTATTAAAAAAACTACAGGAGGCAACAATTTATTCTAATGAAATAAATGACATAAGAAAAAATATACAGAAGGAAAAAAATATTCTCATAGAAGTTAAATTAAATCCGAGATCTGTATGTGTTACATATTTCTGTATCCAATATTTCACCTCTTAACTCCACCTTGTCTTAAACCTTCTTTGGATTCTTTCCGATTGTTGATTTCCGTTTCTTGCATAGTTTCTCGTTTTTTTATATTTACTCTTTATTACCTCAATTAAACTTTGGTTTAACTTGCCCATAATTGCTGTCTTGGAATACTATCAAAGGCTTTTTCTATATCAAAAAACGCCACATACATACTATTTCTATTATTATTTTTTCAATTAATTGTCTCATCGTGAAAGTATGGTTTTGCATACCCCTGCGTTTACGTAGAAAGGGGGTTAAAGGGGTAAATACTCCTTTAAAATCACAAAAAATACGCTCAATTCAGAAATTAAAATGATCTATATATTGCTTCTTAAATATCATTTGAATATTTATTAATGGATGATACTGTTAGTAACAACAAATGCGGAGATAAGTGGGGGATGGGATAAATTACATTAAAGTTTTTTTTAAAACTTTTTTGTTATTGTTATGTTACTAACCTTAAATTGGGTATTCAATATTTGTTTATTTTAAAAATTAGAGTTGGTGTAGCTTGCTGCCTTAAAAATCGTAAAATCGTTTTCTCTGTAAATATAGTGTGTAAGTTAAAAGATTGTCTGTCACCTACCAATTTTGTTTTGTACCTTCATTGTATGTGACGTAATCTTTATAAAACCCAATTTTGTAGTAAAACACTAAATGAAAAATGCCTAATAAATATACGAGATAAGAACAAAATATGCTTTCCCATTGACACCATTAAATAGAACATAAAACACTGCCATTTCGAAAAAAAATAAATATTTTGATGTTTCGTTAATTCGATATTAATATAAAGTTAATTCCTTCTAGACTTAGATTGAAGTTTTGACTATTTGTTTAGATGATTATTAAAATATATCTGATTCTTGAAACAGTTTCTTATGTTAATATTCTTAATTTTGGATAACAATTAATCATGTATACTTTAAATTGGTAGAAAACTAAACTAGCTAATGATTTTGTAAAAAAATTTTACTAAATAAAGTAGTATTTTAAAGAACTTAAAAAATTAATTGTTATTCAATATTGCATTTAAAATATTATTTTCCTTATGCAATTTATTAAACTTATTTATTTTATACTTATATGTAATTAGTTATTTTAAATATAATTATACAGATTTGTTATGAATTTGGCTACGCTGGTAGCTTTTAATACCGGGTGTCCCAACTAAAATTTGTACCACCAAATATTTCGAGTTTTGTTAAAATTTTGAAAAAATGGAAAAATAGGTAAATTTTAACCTACAGGGGGCTGAATTTTTATCGTAGCTTCAAACTTCTTTTGTCATCCCTCTAGCGCCCCTTGAAAAACCTTAAATGGCACGGAGTGTCAAGTAATACATAATTTTGAAGCTGCTTTCATTATATATACAACCACGTTCTTTTTATTATTTTGAACGACTCTTTTTTGAGAAAACTGCTTAGATTATTGTGAAAGAAAACAACAGTAGTTCTAAAAAAACAATTTAATTTTAACGAATGTACTGTTCAAATTTCCATGCAATGGTACAGCCTCTTCTCAAATGCTTCACTAATTTTTCGCAACATTTCTGGTGTAATTAAATGGCATTCTGTCATGATTCTTTGTCGAAGGTCTTGAAGAGGTGTAGCGTAAACTTTGGACTTTAAGAAGCCCCACAAAAAATTCAAAGAAGTTAAATAGGGCAACCCATTCGATAGAACTTCTAAACTATCCATTGTCCAGGAAAACGAGCATCTAAAAGTTGGTTTTCATGGAGATTTACATCATCTTCCAGTGTTTGGGTTATTAAAGGATCAATAAGGTCTTCTAACAAGTCCAAATAAATTTCACCAGTCAAATTCCTATAAATAAAAAGTAGCCCGATAATGTGGTCGCCCAGAATATCTGTCCAAGCATTCAATTTTTGGAGCGTTTGTGTATAAGAACTAAAAACAACAATTAGTGTAGATAAGAACATGTTTTACTCCATCCATAACAAAAAACTTGTTAAAATTTTGAACGAGAATGTTCAGGATTGACAATTTCAAAAATCCCAATGACCCTGAGAGAATTTCGTATTTTCCAAAAGAAAATCATTCAAATGAAAAAAAAATAACAGGGTTGCATAGACAATGAAAGCAGCTTCAAAATGATGTATTACTTGACACCCTTTGCCAATCAAGGTTTTTAAGGGGTGATTCTGGGCGCTAGAGGTAGATGGTTGAAACTACGTCAAAAATTGGTACACCCTGTATATAGTTAATTAAATTATGCATAACTTTTGCACAATAGTACAATAATTTCCTGTAATAACTCTGTATATAATAGTAATTTATTTCTAATAATTCTCTTTATTTGTTTTGTTGTGACGATAAATAAAAATATTAAAAGTCGTATTTTTGTGCTTTTTTTCATGAATTTTTCCCAAACAAAAACGGTACTGAAAAAAATAAACGATTACTTACTTTCTGCTTCACTATCGATAGTTAATAATTGAAAAACAAAAACTACAAATTTACGAAAAATCACGTTTTTTTTTTTAGTAATCCGTTTATAACTTTTTTGCGGCATCCTAGGTATATACAGAAGAAAAAAGTTTTAAAAATGAAGAAATCGATTTTTTTAAAACCTCCGTACGATCAATAACGGTAATAAAGAGATGACCATTTTTTCCATGTTTTAAATAGCGATATCTCGTTTACCTTTATAAGAGGGTCTTTCGATTAAAAACGAAGGGGCCAATCCAACTTTCGTGACTAGAGATCGCATGAAAGTTTCTGAGTACCAAGATCGTTAACTGGCGGATATCTACCGAAGTTTCATGCTTGTATCATCGACGTATCAGATTTGAAATGAGGGCACGCACAGTCCTATAGTGCAATTCCGAGATCCAAATTGTACAGACTGAAGCAGATATAGGAAATCCCTTTAAACGTACTTGGAGAACGGCATTGCACCTATAAAGAATAAGGCTGAGATAGAGGCAGCGACCGATTATTTGCAGAAAGCCGTTCTCATAGCATACCAAGCCAACTGCCCACTTTAGGGGGAAAGGGACCATAGAGGTTCACCTTGGTGGAGTAAAGTCTTGGACAAAAAGAGAAAAGAAGTTCGACGTCTCTTCAATCGAGCTAAAGAAGCAGGGTGATGGGACACATACAGATCGGATCAAACAGGATACATGAAAGATATTTGAAAAGCCAAAAGGGAGTTTTGGAGGAAGTTCTGCCAGAGTTTAAAAGATCTACATGCTGGAACAAGACTCCATAATATGCTCTCTAGAGATCCAAATGAAGAGGTAGCAGCAGTCTCTTCTCTTGAAACTCTTTTGGGTGAGCCTCGTGTAGAGCTACGTATCATAGATAGGCACATTAGGGACGGGAACTACAGGGAAATTCCCATCAACCCCAGATAATATATAGTAAAGATAGACCACTCTGTACGGCATTGAAAGGGCGTTCAACAACGCCTTGCCTCAATTCCTTTACGCTTCCCATTTTGAACAGACTCTCCCAGCTGGGGGTGGATTTTCAATGCTATGCCGATGACCTTTTAATAATGGTTAGAGGTTTGTTTGAATAGATTATATCTAATATCCTTCAGGAAGCCCTTAACATCATATACAAGTGTGAAGAGGAACAGATGTGAACCCAGACAAAACAGTAGTAGCTCCTTTTACAAAAGGAAGCTTGATAATCTACGCCATCCAATTTTGGAAGGCGAAACCATTCCGTTTGTGGAGGAGGTAAAATATCTGGGTAATATTCTACAGATAGAAAATTTACTTGGAACTCCCATCTGGAGAGAACAATCAATAAAGCTAGAGCAATCCTCTGGAATATCAGAAAGGTGTGCGGCAAGTCGTGGATAATGAACCATAAGCAGATTTACTGGATTTATCAAACGGTGATAAAACAAATGGTCACATATGGCGCTGTAGCCTGGTGGATGAAAGGGCTCAAGTCTATTGCGGCAGCTAAATTATCTGGACTTCATAGACTAGCTTGTGTGACCATTATAGGCGCCATGTCAACTACTCCGACAGCGGCAATAGAAAGATCTCTGGGTCTTACTTCCCTTCATATATTATTAGAGTAGGAGACCAGAATGACCTCCTATAGAGCCGTGTCGGTGGTTAGTCAAATTTAGGGTGAGAGGCTATGAGAATACTCTAGACTGCTGTGAGAGATAAGTACTAACCACACTCTAGAATGGATTAGAAGTGATCTAGGCATCCTAATTGGACTGCTTAGAAGCTAGGTCGGAGTCAAACATTGAACTGTCGCTTCTGCAGTGTGAAAGACGAAACGGCGGAGCATATTCTATGCTCCTGTCCTGCCATGGAAATGAATAGGCTTTGTAATTTTTTTTCAATTATTTTTAGTTCTTAAAATAGTAAAAAAAATATTTAAATGGAAAATTTATTTTTCTACAAATAAGTATAAGTGTAAAAATCTCAAATTTTTCTTTTTTTTTCGAACAATTTTGAAAAAACTGGGCTATAAATAAATGCTTTTAAAAATTACTTCAGTTAAAAAATGGTTTCCGTTTCAACTCTCTTTACTATTCTAACAAATCTAAAAAAAAGAAGAAAATTAAACATGCAACTCCGGATTCCTATTAGATCCTAATCTTTTAAAACAATGATAAAAGCGATGGATAATTACATGAAAGTTGCGAAGTTGTGATAATATACAAATTGGGAATGTGCGCGGTGGCGTGTGAAAGTTGTCAAGTAATTTTCACAGTTTGGCGGCCGACTTTGCCAACTTTACCTACTTTTTAGTGCATTGGATTTGCCAGTTAAAACTCCTTCGCGAGTCGCCACAGTTAAGGTACGAAAGGTGTCAGTTCAGAAGTTAAGTTTAACGGAGTTTAACAGAGTCAAGGTCAGACACGTTACGTGATAGTTTGTTCGGATGAGCATACAAATGCTTGCAGAGCTTATTTAGTTGTTAGCGTCGTAGTGTTTGAGGAATTGTAACAAGGTTAGTATATTGTTATTTATCTTTTATGATTTTTAGACTAGAAATAATAAAGTTTTTAAAAAGTTTAGTAGGACGTAAACGATATTTTTAAAATTTTCGGTCAAAATTTTTGCAGCGCTGAATGCTATAGGGACAAAAGATTGAAAAATGCATTAAAACGTTTTGGCAAGAGTTGAATTTTGAATCAATTTAAATAAAACATTAAATAAACTTGATTGTAATAATTTTTAAAAATTTAAAAACAAAATGTCAAGATATTCAAAAATTTCTAAAACATCGAAAATTTCAAAAAATAAAATTATTTGATTAACTAAAAATATTTCAAAAATTTTACAAATTAACATTTCAAAAATGTCAAAAGTTCAAAATATATCAAAAAATTATTTGAAAATTTCAAAATTGAAGTCATAATATTTAAAAATTTTTAAATATATCAAAAATTTCAAAAAATAAAATTATTCGTCTAATTAAATTTTTTTAAAAAATTTCAAGAATTTTAAACATTTCAAATACGTTAAAAGTTTTATAAAACATTAAAAAATTAATCGAAAATTTCAAAAATATGTCGAAAAATTTGAAATTTTGCTATTTTTCTCGAAAATTAGAAAATTTCAAAAATAAAAATAAAAATTTCTAAAATATATCGAAAATTTCAAAAAACAAAATTATTTGATTAATTAAAAATATTTCAAAAATTTCACAAATAAACATGTCAAAAGTTTCAAAAAACATTAAAAAATTATTCGAAAATGTTAAAAGTGAAAATATCAAAATATTCAATTTTTTTTTAAATACATCGAAAATTCCAACAAATAAAATTACTCGCCTAATTAAAAATTTTTCAAAAATTTCAAGAATTTTAAACATTTCAAAAATGTCAAAAGTTTCATAAAACATTTAATTTCAAAAATATATTAAAAATTTCGAAAAATTTTAATTTTTGCAATTCTTTTCGAAAGTGTCAAAAAAGTGAAAAAGTCAAAATATTCAAAAATTTCTATAAATACATCCAACATTTCAAAAAACAAAATTATTCGTCTTATTAAAATTTTTTCAAAAATGTCAAGAATTTTAAAAATTTCAAATATGTCAAAAGTTTCAAAAAACATTAAAAAATTATTCGAAAGTTTCAAATATTTCGAAAGTTCTAAAATAAACATATCAAAAAACTCAAAAGTTTCAAAAAGCATTAAAAAATTATTCGAAAATTTTAAAGGTGAAAAAGTCAAAATATTCAAAAATTTCTATAATACATTTCGCATTCGAGGCACACACCGACACTTCATACCACATTTCAGCGTGATTGGTCAAACGGTTCGTCAGTTATCGTGGAAGATTACACACAGACACACAGATATATAGACATACAGATAGACCATACTCTGGAAATGGATTCAATCTTCTCGGGGGACCCCGTCTCGTCTTGTAAAACCGAGACGAGACCTTTTTGAAAACTATTTAGGCGATATCAAGACCACATACGGCAAGACCTGAGAGTCTCGTTCATGTTTCTTCAGAATTTGTTTCTGAATTTCCGAGAAAAATAAACTAGCAAGCAGTATAAACATTTATTTTTTTTATAATAAAAGAAAGGTCTTCATAGGTTACGATTTTATGAAATCTAAAACCTGGTAACCATATGTGAAATATTTTATTTTATATAAAATGACACTCTGAATGTGTTTCGAATTTTTTAGGACTTCCAAACAGTTTGAGGGTAATTAAATTTTATGACCCAGTTAAGTCTTAGGTACCCAAAAGGTACCTAGAAACTGCATTTATTGCTGAAGGTTGAATGTATATGTTATTACAATAGAATTAATAATTACCTCGTTTTATACTATCTTAGAAATAAGTTCTAGTAATAACGAGATTTGACGAGACGAGACGAGACGAGACAAACGGTTACAAGACGAGACCGAGACTTATTTTTTTCTCAACTAACGAGAGTCATTTCCTGCCTAAAACCCAACTTCACTATATTTACTATTTCCAACGAAAATTTTACTTATGAATGTTTCAGGACCAACAACTTTAATACCAAAGGATCCATGTCACAGCATTTACTATTCAACAAGGAACAATGATTATGGCTTGGAATGGTTATGTAACGTATCCATGTATAAGAGAAATAACTTTTGTTGTATGTATTTTACAATTTTTATATTAGCTTTATGTTTTTATTATACCAAAATCTTACTGACCGGTTATTTATAGATTGGGTATAAATATAATGTTGCTACCATATTCAGTATGAGTTTGTTATTTTGACCAACATTAACACATTATTTTCATGACATATACATAAAAAATATATTAATTAGCAATCCAATAAATTAGCAAAAATGATTACGTTTAGTCTTAGGGGAAATGAGATGAATATTAAAATAGGCGTTGTCCTCACGCACCTAAAAGGCAATATCAACAGAGAATAACACAGAGGTCGCGGTCGTCCTGAAACCTTGTCGGTTTCTAGTGTCATTTTTATCATTTTTGATTTTGATTAATGCCCGGGCACTAATTAAAACTGTTCTATGGCGACGTGAAATAGTGTTTTTTTTAAACTGTTTTATGAATATGGTGAGTTAGCAGGAAAAAAACAGTTTCTGTTCATAATAACAAAAATTACATTACATTAATTGATAAGTTTTCTTAATAGTTGGTAAAAATTGAATCAGAAGTTGACGGTAAGGATAGAATAAATTGATAATTAAATGTGAATTATTTATTTTATTTCAATAAGTCTAATTTAACTAATCGGTAAATTATTAAAACAATTTCCCCATAACTTGAAAAATGTGTACCGAGTAAAGATGTAATTAATTGTAATAAATATAAAAAAGACAATTTAGATTTGTACAACGAATGGTAGTCGAACGATTAAATCTGTGACCTTTTAAAGAAATAATCATTATGCTTATTCAAATAAAATAATCATTATAGTTATTCAAATACTCATTATACATATTCATAATAAAGATCCCAATCTAATGTCGTCCTTATGTTTAGTAAAAAACCTACGAAATAATAAGATTGGTATTTGAAATATAATTTAAAATTGTGAAGTACAACGAGACAGTTTCTTACTTATTTAATGTTCTTTTACAAAAAATTCTTATTTAGTAATAAAATTTTAAGACGAGTACCACAAATTTTATTAAAGTCGAAAATGAAGAGCAACCCTCTTCATTTTCAACTAGTTTTGGTGAACTACCATCATCAGGACTAGAATACAATGTTCTTAGGGCTTAGTGTATAACTGACCAAAAATTATTGATAATGCATTGATATTACTTCTTGAACTTATGAAGTTATAAAAATAATACAGTGTGGTCCATACGTATGGAATAAATTCATTTTTAGCATTATTATGTACTTTTTTAATAAACCTGAAACAGGTCGATTTTTATTTTTAATTTTCTGTAGTCTAAGGAAAAAAATTAAAGAAGGTGATCCACATGGACGTAATTACATCGTCGAAATTTTTTTAAATGCTATACCGTGTATGTTATGACATTTTTATAATCCTAGTAAAAAGCTGATTCCGACGATATATCACACTTGAGGTCTAACGTTAAGGATGTAAAAGACATGCAATTGAAAATTAAATAAAATTGTCATCGCAGTATACTATGGAATAAATTCATTATCCCCTAAATCACAAATATTATCAAGAAAACCTGAAACAGGTCGATTTTTATTCTTAATTTGCCAATTTATAGTATAAAAATATTACTCCCATCTTGCACCCTTCAAAATTATGACCCCTCCTTGAAAATTTTAAATAGAAAATAGGTCGTGCGCCACCTTGTTTTAAAAGGGATTATAATTCTCTGTTCAGCAATATAAAGTTTTTTAAATTTGGTGCAATCGTAACTGAGAAAAAAAATATAAAATGAAAAATTTTGATAACTCCATTATAAAAGCTTAAATGAAGAGAATGTCACGTAATGCTTAGATTGTATTACTTTCCCGGACCCATCAAAGGGAAAGTAAGGTGAACGAGCAAAAAAAAAATCGAGATATTGATGGAAATATCCATTTTGAGGTCCCCCAAGAAGATTGAAACCATTTCCAGCGCATAGTCTGTCTGTGTGTCTGTCTGTGTGTATGTGTGTAATCTTCCACGATAACTGCCGAACCGTTTAACCAATCATGCTGAAATTTGGTATGGAGGGTCGATGTGTGCCTAGAATGCGACCATTAGATTTTGGTTTAAATTGGTACAGTAGAAGGTCCTCAAGACAGACATTGATAAAATGCACATGTAACAATTCTTTATTTTTTTAAATTTTAAGTACAAACTATACACTTTAGTGCAAAATATTGTAGTATAAAGTTTTAGAGCATAAAATTCCCTACAAAATTCCCAACTTTTGTTTCAAACTTTTTCCATAATTTCTAATAGTTCCGCCACTAGAGGGCGCGTAAAAAATGTGCATGTAGGTTTTCTCTAGTTTTTCTTGATTTTGAGGATAAACAAAGCCTTTTAGTGCAAAATTTTCTTGTTCAAAGTTGTAAATCATCAAATTTTCTTTAACTTTTATGTTTAATTTTTTATAGAATTCCTCATAGTTTCGCCTCTAGATGGCGAGAAAAATACACATTTAAAATTTTCTTTTTTTTTTTTTAAATTGGAGGTAAATTATGGTAAAACTATTTCCTACAACTATTGTATGAAAATTTTTCCCAAATTCCCAATAGTTTTCACACTTGATTTTAGGACATCATAATTGTAGCAATGCTTAGTATTTTGTAAATAAAATAATAATAATAGATAACATATTCTCTACGGTCGAGCCGGGAAAGTTCTGGGGTGACACAGCCGATTTTTTTTCTTGGCCAAGGCGATTTCGGAATTCTCGTACATTTTGTATAACCCCATAAAAATAATCTAGAGCGGTCAAATCAGGAGACCTAGGCGGCCATTCAATTGTTCCACGTCTTCCAATCCACATATTGGAAAAAACTTCATTTAAATTAATTCTGACTATACATTAGAAATGCGGTGAAGCTAAAAAATTACACCTATTAAATAGAAGAAGAAAATAAGTAAATAAGTCACCATGGTCAGATTACAGATAAGTTTTCAATTCCAAAAAGTCAATCCTAAGAACTTGCTAATATAGATTTCAGTCTCTTTTTAAATAAAAATAGAATGTCCATAACTTTGAACGTATTTGTCCAAATAATATTTTTTTCTGTTGTATGTATGTAGATATGGGAGGAAATTACACCCCTACCTACAAGATCTCTATTGTGTCCACTTCTAGTGCTTAGTAGTTGACGATATCTTAGTGATTAGAGCACCGCGTCTACTAGTCCTATTTCTCCTCAAGATATTTAGAATGTCTGACGGTTTCAAATTAGGTAGATTTCTCTCTCCTATCTGATGTACTCCCAGGTATTGGGCACTTAGTATTTGGATTGAGTTTTTAACCTCTTCTGATTCTAATAGTCCAAGCTACTTAAGATGTCCTTTGAACCAGCAATGGCCTATTAGGTCTCCTATTATTATGCGAAGCTTGTTTTTAAACTTTGTCCAACTACTAAATCCAACGCTTGGTTAAAAATTGGAGAATTGGGGAACAAAAGAACAAAGGGAAAATTAGAGAAGTGGGGACGCTGGAGGTGTCGTTTTAGTTGTTGGACAATCTATACTCAAGTTGATACATTCTCAGGATCTGTTCTAGTTATCGTTTCCCAGTAGAACTTTCCCTTGTCTTATTTAAATTCTATCGGTATCATGCCTGTACTGATCCCACAAAATGGTTCGGGCATTAGAAATGGTGTTTCATCCCTTTTTTTGGCAAGTTTATCTGCTATTTCATTTCTCTCCGCCCTGATATGTCCCTGAACCCATACGAGGGTAACTGATTATTCTTTGTTAGCTCATTTAGTTTTTCTTGCCCATTTTTGAGCTGATTACGTGGGTGCTTAGCGCTTAAATGGCTGCTTGACTATCCGACATAATGACAATTTCTTGCCCGTGGAATTTCTTTTCGACGTTTTTCAATGGCGTATATTTTCGCTTGAAAGATATTTGGTCATTTGGCCAAGCATTCGAAGCATCTGGTATCAGGTCCATATACTGCTATTCTAGCGCCCTTTACTGTTATGGACCTCCATCAGTGTACCATTTAAGTCTTTTTCTGTTGTTCAACCAAATGACGTTTTTCCAACAGATTATGTCCAGAACCACTATTGTGTTTTTCTTGAAGTTAATTGATAAGGTTATCATTTGTCCAACTTTTATTCGGAATTGGTTCTTTTAAACCATAACCAGCAATACCCAAATCAATCGAACTAGATAATATTAGAATCTCAAATATCCTTCCTGTTTCCTTAAAAATTGATCTATACAAAATTTGCGTTCCTATAATTAACGCCTTTTTGGTTATGTAACTTAAAAATGATGGATGATAAATAATGACAATATCTATTCAAGTACAATTTAGTAATTTTTTGGTACATACAGTATATCATGATGGGACTATTCCACTGGGATATTAAAAATACTATACACGCGATTTTTATTTATTTTATTTTAATGTATTAATTCCTAATTAACTTAAAACTATTTTAATTTTATAGTCTATTAAGTAATAAAACTGTGTAACTAGTTCAATAGTTCACTTTGATGTATGTCGCATTTGAGGGTTTTATTCATAAATCAAATACTTATTATTCAAGGCAGAATAGCATTATGTAATTTATATACTGCGACTTCCTCTGGTGGCTTTTCATAATTATTGGAGAATAATGTAAAATCCAATTTTCTAGATAATAAATCAAATTCATATTTGTATTTTCGAACGACATATTTGAGTAATTACTGTGACTTGCAAGAAATTAAGAGTTTGAATAATGTTTCATGACTGTAAATTCTTGATAAAAATTGTTGTTTCGAGTTTAATATTATTTTTGTTTTGTATTAGAAAAAATCTATATAATTTATAGGTTTAATGTTCACTTTGAAAACTATTATAAAAAAATTGACTATACTGTTTAACGAAACGAGAGTATTGATTTTTATTTTATTAATAGTATTTAAAATACTTTTTTGATCGATAAAAATAATTATATATGCGTTTTTACTTTCTCACTACATATACCTGATATATTGTAGTATAGAGTATGGGAAACTTTTTTATTATTAATTATAAGAAAAAAACTTGTTCTACATAAAAAGTTCTGTATATTCTAAAATCTAAAATACAATCATCAGATCAGTTTTTTTAGTAGTATACGAGGTTTGTCAAAAAATATGAATTTTACTCAAGAGTAAAGTACCTTTAAATTTGACAACATCGATGTTATTTAAAAAAGTTGATCTGAACTAAAAACTAAGTTCAAATATCCAATTACAACACTAATTAAAAAAAAATACACAGAAATGAATTATAAGCATCACGGTCAAAAAGACATACAAGGGGAAGAGATAAAGCAGCATTTTTTTCATTCATATAAGAAACGCACGAGCTGTGTGCTGCTTCAATTTTCGATAACTAATTTTATTTTTAGCAAATTTTAGAGATAAATCCTACTATCTTGTTGTTCGCTTAAATGAATAAAATTTTTGGAATAGTTGCGTTTTATTAATATTTAAATAGTTATGGATTTTTGAAATCAGAGCCACCATTATTTATTTCCCGTAAATGGGTTTAAAAAAAATATGCTTCCATAATTTTGATTAGAATGATGAACAAAATTGATCCTCAAAATTTAAAAAAAATTTCTTGGTAAATAACCTGGTTTGAATTAGTTATAATACATTCCTTTATAAAATTTTCTTAAGGCATGTGGCCTATATTTATCCTGCGGTTTCACGAACTGATTAAAGAGAACATAAACCATCATTCGTTGACAAAGAAGGCAATTCAAAGGCGTGAAACACGACTTTAAAAATGAAAACATTCAATAAACAAAAGTTCATGTCTGATAAAAGAAAATAACGATGTTTTGTCATGAACATCTTGTAATCGAGTGTTTCGACAACGTTTTGACAATTTGATAAATTATGAGCTGTGGAAAACGGCAAAGTGTGCGTGGAAGCACCGCTTTTCACTTATTTCACTCAGGTAGTGGAAAATTCGTTTCCAGGATCGGCATAAGCACCAATTTTGTCGAAATATAAACTTTATTAAGACGTTTTCTATTAGATAGGTAAGTTTTTTCGGGTTTTTCTACACCAAATTGTCTATTAGCGCCCAATTGCTGCACCTTCCTTACACAAGTCTTGGCTTCTGAGGTTCACTCGTAAGGGGGTAAAATGTGGAAAGAGTATTATAATTATTAAATTTTTAATTTTTCCAACGCGGGAATCTCTTCTAAGACCTTTTAAAAAAAAGGAAAAAATTCAGATTTGTTATTTAACAATTATCGCACTTGCAATGTTCATGTTTTCGGCCGTATTTTCAACCCTCTGGAAAAATTATAAATAATGGTCCTCTATTTCCGGAACGATTAATTTTTTTTTTGGGGAAATTTCCTCCTCTTTATGAATCTTTTTTCAAATTTGAAAAATGTCAAATAGTTTTTGAGATAAAAACCAAACCCCATTTTTATTTAGTTAATTGTTTATAACTTTTGCAATTTTTGCAAGCTGCTCTTGAATTTTTTCAAAAATCATCTACACGCTATGCCGAATCGAATGACACCTCGTTCATAATTTTCGGAGACGGAGAAAAAAAATTGACCTAAAAAGCACTTGCTGACTAAACTGATATATGCGTCACTATTACAATGAGAAATAAATCACATCCATACAAGTTTTGTAGCGTATTTTAAAGTAATTAAACAAAACAAATCAGAAACCAGCTCTTCAGTTTTTTTTTCTCTAAATTTCAATGCTCGTGTTATATTTTTAGAAAGATCTCTAAAATCACCATTGTGCTATTTTTTTCTAGTTTATCTAAATTAAAAGTTGAAATCGTATTTTTGACATCGTCACCTGGTTTATATGGTGGCTTTGTTTAATGCGCTCTGAAAAATGAGACAACGAACTTTCGAAATCTGCTTTACAAGCCGGGTTTAAATTATATTTTGTTTGCTAATTTATCCGTTAAATCAATTAAACTAATAGTTAAACAAAACCGAAATTCCCTTTTAGTATAAAATCAAATTTAGTTTCACATCATATATATATATTTAGGCGAGCTCATCTCCGTAACCATTTGATACTGGTAAGTAATAACAAATCCTAAATAGAATGATACAATTATTTTTTCTTCTTAAATGTCAAATCCTCATAAACACCAACATCAGGCTATTATTAAAAATAAAACGGAAGAGAAAATTCTTACAAAGTGAAATCCAATGTGAAAGAGTAATTAAAAATAAGTAAGATTTATTATTTTTTAATTAGTTTCTAAGTAATTTGATCCCCAAATTTTTTTCCTGTACCATCTTATGTCCTAAGTTTTTTTAACTTATTTTTAAGTACACTTTCACATTTGATTTCACTTTATGACAATTTTCTCTCCACTTTAATTTTTAATAATGGTCTGATAACCATATTTAACCGAAACTTATCTCTCAATTTTTTTTTCAATATTGCATGTGGTACACAATGTTATGTTTTATTGCTATTGTTGGATAATATTGTAACCTAAACAAGTCCTATTTATCTTTTTGATACTTTTCTTGTTGTTTAAAGTTTATAACCCATAACAGTGTTAAAAATTTCCTGAAGTCGTCCCTGTTTAGTAAGGATATTGTACCAGGCGCCGGTTAAAGCAATTTGAGCTTTTACCGATTATAGTTTCAATTTTTTTTTTCAGAATTAACCTTTCGTGTTTCAGGTTGATTATATACGCTATAGAATATTCGCGGGAAAATACTTACATTTATTAATTGTTTATCTAAATGGCACTCGGTTTTCAGAAATTGTTGAATTATTATTTTCTCATAAAGGTTTTTCAGATGCAAAAACAAAAATCCTGAAAAATCAAATGTAAAAATTTTTTGTCTTAAAACTATGTGAAACGTCACTAGAATCTAAAAATGTAAAAATATACAGGGTGTTCTATTTGGAATTTCAAAATTGAGGTCATATTCGATGAAACCGGAAGTGATGGGAGAGTATGAAATATTAAAATTTTTTCCATTTCTTTAATCCAATATTCCTGGCATCATACCCTTGCCTAAAGAATACGTTGACACTCGGTATATTATTATTTTTACGTTTTGATTTTTTTTTATTTTAATGCTTCTATTTTATTTATAAATTTAGTGATTATTTCATAATACAGTTTTACTGTTTTACTTTTCTATTAATAAATCCTGCTTGATCTGTCTTACTTTAAACATTGACACTTTTGACATTAAAATTTGACTTTTGACATTAAAATTTTACTCTTGACATTAGAATTTGACTTTTGAAATTAAACTTTAACTTTTGACATTAAAATTTGACTTTTGACATTAAAATTTGACTTTTAACACTAAAATTTGACTTTTGACATTAAAATCAGAAGTTTATGGTTTAATATTAACACTTTTGACATACAGTTTTGATATTAAAGATTGAGTTTGACGTTTACAATTAACATTTGGTATTCAAATTTTTTTGATATTAATCAAAAATCGAATTTTTATTATAAAGAAATACAGTCAAAATTGATTTTTTACTTCAATAGTATATTACTTAACAAGATATGTAAGTAACCCATTACGCAAGAAGTGAAAAAGTTTAGGTACGAAGCCGCGCAGGGGCGAGTTCGTGAATTTCACTAGTGCGTAATGGGATTACAAGTCGTATAACGTACTATACTTTTTCTACGCCCACCTATTTTCTTCTATTAAATAAAGGATATCGCATTTATTTAAACTTTATTATAAAAATTAATAACAATTGAACAATTATTGTAAGTTGATTGTGCCTTTTCTAAAATCTCCGGTGGAGTGCTCATAATCACTCTCACAACTAACAGACATATTCTCAGGTACCTAAAGTTCTGAAAATGTTCCTATACAATAATGTTTTGTTACAAAAACTGACAATATCAATGATATGACGTTTATTTCCATAGGCTAAGAAAACGCGACTTATTTTTTGAAAAATTGTATAATATGTTGCCGACATTTAGGGGCATCACTCTAATGATGAAAGTTTTTATGTTTATATGAGGATATTGACAGTGCGATTTTTAACGTTTACTGACATGGACGTAAAAAAAAATTTATATTCTAACTATTGATCTATTGACTTTGCAGAATTGGCTTTTAACATTAAAAAATATTTTTTACAGTTCAGCTAGAAATTGATAAAAATTGCTGATATTGACAATTGATAAATGAATGAATGATGACTTTTCAGAAGTATCAAATCACTTGAAAAATGACTTTTAACCAGTTACAAATAACTGTTAAGTACCCAATGATTCTTGACATTAGAAAAATAATTTCTGATAGGGGCAATAACTTTTTAAGTTAACACTTGATTTTTGACAATTTACAGATTTCAAAAAAATTCAATTTTAAGTATTTATTTTCATTTTTCAAAAATCCTATTTGACTTTTAAAAATCTTTTTGATAAAATTTTTTTATATAAACAAGTCAAAGCATATATTTTGTAGCAAAAAGTTGAGAAACAGTCTAATAAAAAGATGATTTTTTATATCCGAAACGTAACAGAATGATTAAGACATTTATCTTAACAAAACGTACAAAAAAATAAGGTCGGTATATAAAAAAAATAAGACCGGGAAAGACGAAACGTCGTAATGAAATTTTTAGTATGGTAAGATATAGGAAGTTTCATTTAATAGAAAATATTGTTTTTGGTATCTATTATAATAAGGCCAGACTTAAAAGATGAAAATAATTATTTTCAGATTATGTTGGAAATCTCCGGAACTAGTCTAAAAATATTGAACTTCTTTTGGACCATTGAATTGCCCATCAAAATACGAAACTCTTTCCCCATTTAACCTATATTGCAAATATAGCGCTTTTTATAGGCGAGATAGAGGGTGTTTTATCCATTTAGCCAGTTTTTTCCTTAATCTTAATTTATGAACCATCATATAATTTTTTTGACGTTTGTTACATGCGATCTCCGTATGTTATTAAATATACGATTAATTAAAATGTAACAAAATTCAGGACAGACTTGGCAAATTATTCTCACATTTTTCCATCCCGAAAACAACATCCTGTATATCTGAGTTTTTAAAATTCGTTTCCATATTTGAAAAGAGCGCAAAAAACTATTCAAATACAACAATAATTTGTCTTATATGTTCAAGAATGCTTTATTTCTTTTTTTTTTATTTTTTTCGTTATATCTTCCATTTTCTTTATCTCAAGATTGTTTTTTAATAATGATTTACAATAATATGATAGTAGTGAGGTTTTTCTACAACTATAGCTAAATGGTGTCATCAATCATCATAAGTCGCATCAAAGCGTAACGGCAAAAAATCACCCCGTCACAAGGTTTGGCTTCTGATGTTCACTTGTAAGGGAGTGAAATATAGGGAGAGTCATAGGCAGTATTATTATATTATAATAAAAAAAAATTAAATTTATATTATTTATATTTCCTTGCATTTATATATTTACATTAGTTTGTCGTAAATATAGGTACTGTACTATGAATATATTATGAATGCTTGGTTGGATAATTTTGTTCTTTTTTCAGTCTGGCGTTTCCGCCTCAACGAAAACACCAACCCCGAAAAGGGTTGCTGAACTTCCATCCCTTCAATATAGGACAATTGATGTCAAGAAAGGGGTCGTGGGTGGGCCAGATCGTCGACTCCCTCAGAGAGTTACCACCACCCACTATCAGGCCGAGGCAATTCCCAAAAGAATCGCAAAGAAATCGAATGGCAATTTACACACTTCTGAGGATCGCTCCAATAAGAAATTTCGATCGGTGAGTTTAATTTTATTTGTTCTCCTAACACACATAAAAAAAATTCAATCTTCAGCTAATAATTTGCAAAATTTATGAGATTTTAGTTAATTGGAGACCTGATGAAAAAGTGTCAAAATATATGGACTCTTCTATTCCCTTTCTTTATTATTTTCCATAAATTAGCTTTGTATTTAAGAACGATAAATATATTTTTCTATATATCGCATTTTTATTCCCTTTAACTTAAATAAATGTGTAAAGGGCGTTTTTCTGCAGACCGAAAACCAATAAACCAAACGCTTTTTGCGCTGATTTTTTCCAATAGACCAACCTACCAGTATACCAAATAATCAGGGATATACATTTTTTTAAATACATAAGTTTGATTTTTCCAGTCAAGACCTTTTTTTATGATTTAACAGAAATCACTGAATGCGCATAAGTGTTTTAAATCATGGCGCTGCGTTCGATCTATCGGGAGAGTGCGTTCGGTTTATTGGAATTCGGTCTGTTGAGAGAGGACTCGTCTATTAGTTTTTGGTATATTAGTTTTCGGTCTATTGGTAGCCAGCTTGTGTAAATTGTATCTGTGTGTATTTAGACTTCTTATAAATACTATTAGACTTCCTATAAATAACATTTGTTACGATATTCGTCCACACCATCGCAGTTATGGTTTTTCATGGTAAGAGTAATCATCTAACATGTAAATTAATGAAAGATGCCTAAGATATATTAGGCCAAGTTTTTACAGGCGTTTGCCAATTCCTAAACCACTATTATTTAATATTGACTTGAAAAAAACACTGTTTTCAATTTCTTTTACCCTTCATGAATAAAAATTTTAGTAAGCATTTTCTGACGTATCATTACAACTGAAAAATTTGATGCAGTTGTATATGTAACGGGCACTCAATATTAAAGAAAGATGGTGTCCGAAAGAATCAGTAAATTTTGGAATACAAATGTGTTATTTTTTTACATCAGTTTTTTAAAAGCTTTCAAATAAGATGTCACGTCATGTGTTTTTTCATATACAAAATTGAAGGTGAGACTGTTACCTGAAGGGGTTCACGAAAGGGTGGAAGGGAGGTAATAGACTAGGAAAGTGTGTCGTTACAAATGTCATTCTTGTCAAAAACTGAGTCCAAACAAAGAATTTGAGTACGTTCTCTGTTGATGCTTGTTACGTTTTTTTTCTGTGCCACCCTGTATTTTCATTATTCCTCTGCTCAGTATATCTTAATTTCAGACTCGCTTGATTCCCTTCTAAATTTCTTCGCGTCATTTCCCCTCTCCTCTTGGTATTACTATAAAATGTCTTTCTCATGTTAACAATTTTCTCTATTTGCCACTTCAGTCAAAAAAATTGACTTTTATATCGCTTGTGTCGCTTATTGAAGATTTATTTTCTTCCCCTCGTTATATAGGGTTTTTTTTCTGGGACTGAACGTCTTGCTTGGAACGAACAAGTTTTTTTTCTCCTTTGGGACCGGTTTTATTTGGAACAAGTCCTTTTTTCTTTTGGAACAAGTTTTTCCTTGGGACGTGACATCTTTTACTGCCGGATCCAGGAAATTTTAGAAGAAACTTGAAGACAAGCCAAGTCACATTTTCGAAAGAAATAAAAGAAAATGTCTGAAGGATTATTAAATTTTCTTCCAAAATAAAACAAATATAACGTTTAATTTGAGTTTAATTTCCTTGAACCCACAAAAAAGAAAGAAAGGACGGATTTTGAAATATATCAATCAATTGGTGTGCAAAATTTTTTTTACTTAATATTTTATTTTTCTATATAATTCAAATTCTATTCGTGAAATGAACTCATAATAAAAAGAATTGAGCTTAAATCACATTTATTACTAAATCATTTGCCGTTTTGAATTTTATAAAAAAAGGTTTGATTTTTAAACAATTTAGTAATATTAGTATTAAAATAAAAAATAACATTGGGAAATGATAGTAAAAAAAATTGTAATTAGGTAAAGGGCAAGATTTAATTTTTTTTTAATAATCAAGTAAGAATATAACATATGAACAAAAATAAAAATAAACAGAGAGACGTCATTAATTTTGATTTGAAATAAAAATGTTACTATGTACAATTTGGTAAAAAAAAAAATGTTTATGGAATGAAATAAATTATATATAGCCAAGGAAACTATATACCAATTAGAAGATTTATTGTTTAATTTATTAAAATGAAAATAAAAAAAAATATATATACAAAACCATAAAAGAAAATATAAAAAAAAACAAAAAGGTGAATAGGTTTATGGAATAACTGAATGTAATGGTATCAGATGATCTGTTTAAGAAGAAATTTATAGAAAAAGGAAATATCAAGACTAGAAAAAGAAATCAAATTTTTTATTGGAGTTTCACAAGGGGATAGAAATTGGGCAGGATACATATTTTTTTTTAACTAGCTTGTAATGTCTATTATTTTTTCAATTTTATAGAACCTACCCCAAATTGAGATTTCAATTCATAACAATATACTAAGTTGTCTTTCATTATATTAACAAATAAAATGTATTAAAACATTTCTCCAAAAATTAAGAAGTACATTAAAATTGGGTTTTAGGAATAAAACAGTTATAGTGCCTGTAACCAATATAAGCCCAGAGAGAGAGAGAAGTGCAATTTTACTTGTTTAGATGAGTAAAATAGTATATTATCCAACGATCATGTAATAATAGCCATTAATACTACTAATATTTATTTCGGTCATAGGAAACATTTTACGAAAATTTTTATTGACTATTCTGACGTCAAAAGAAACCCAACAATGTTTAGATTCATTGTATAAATTGTAAAAAAAAAACCCGGTGCTTTGATTACGATTCGAATATAAAACTGATTACGACGTTGCCGGCGCTTAGAAGGTAACATAATATTTCTGATTTTATGAGGTATTTAATGACTTCTCACAAACATAAATAATGGTGTTTCCTAGAGACGTAAAACATGATCCCAAAATAAGTTTCATAATTATCTATTATCGAATATTTACTATTATTGTTATATATTTATTAATATAAATCATTTAATTTTTCTTAGTTTTATATTATATCACACTTATTTTAATAATTTGTTGTATTTACAATTGTTTTTGATCACCAAAAGTTAGTTTTGGTTTTATTTAACGTTTATTTTCGATTAGCGATCAAATTTAAGTAGCGATCAAATTTTTAAATCTTGTTACAATATTGCACATAAATAGCGGGAAAGTATTATATTAGCCGCGAATATTTTAACTATTTATCATTTTTTCAGCCGCGTCGTGTACGGTTCAATCTCCCAACAACAGATGTCGTCGGAACCACCATTTCTAACAGAGCTCCTTCACCATTGGCCGCCAACCTGGGACGGCGGCAAACTCCAACTCCAAACATTTCCCACATAACTCGCGACACTTTCAGCGGCTTCAGTAGTTTCAGCGGTTTTAGTCGGCGATCCGAGAGCACGAAGTCACGTCGTGACGGCATATGCAACAGCGTCGTCGAGAAGCAACGTCGCGGCGTCAACGTCCACGATGAATACGCGTTGTTTTTGAACAGGAGTACTACAAGTGTCCTAGTTACCGCGTCGCCGGGTGTGAGGAATCGAGTTCATCCAACTGGAAGGTAACGTTTGGTTTTGTTTTTTTCGTATTTTTGGAATAAGTAAGTTTTTTATTGATTTTTTTTTATTACAAATATATTTATTTCAATGTTAATTATATAAATTTTCCAGTGTTACACAACGTTTAGGTTTTAAAAGGTCAAATAATACAAATAAAAAATATTTATTTCAAAAATTTTTCTAAAAAATACTATTGATTATACCGAGTATTTAATTAAGTACATATAACTACATTAACTGCAAATAGGGGATACTTAAGTGATTTTAAATAATTTATAGTTATTGGGTCACAGACCCCTCATAACCCAGATATTTTATCGATTTTTGCATATTTTTTTCCTTAGCTATAATTGTTTTTCAATAGATCAAGTTTTAATTAAAATAAATAACAGTTCCATCTTTGAAATAAATAACAACTTCTGATAGTACCAAAACAATTTAAAATTTGAATATTTATTAAAAATCAAAATTAGTAGGTATTAAGCATATTTAAGTTAATATAAATAAAATTATTAGCAACTTTTCATAGGGCGGTTGGGTACCGGACCGATTTTTTTAAATTTGATACACATATATCTTGAGTCATATGGATAATTTTTGCTCACTGTATCATAACTCTAAAAATACAGGGTGGCCCAAAAAATTACTTTTAGTTCAGTAATTTTCGATTCATAAATACTTTTATTATTATTATGAAATATAGTAAACGATACCTTCAAATTTAATTTCGTGAAAATAAACACAGAGGTTGTCTTAAAAAAGAAGTCGTCACTCTTATGCTTACTTTATTTTAATTAATTTTATTTAAATTTGCTTTTATTTAGCCGATACTTAAAGAGTCATTATTTTGATAAGAATTATATCTTAACATTAGGTGTATAAAAACCTAGAAAAAAAAATTATAAAATTGACTCAAAAGGTCACTTGGTCGCAGCGGTCAATTTTGTTAACGGGGTTCCATAATCCCACTGGTCATTTGGTCTTAAGTTTTAAAATTAGGTGGGCCTCTTGGTTACAGTGGTTATCAACTATAAAATAACTAATCCGATTGATTCGAAGTAATATTTTTAAGAAAAAATAATAGGAATAACTTCAGTGATTAGCTTGTGCAAAAAAATAATAGTCAACTCCGGTTTGATTTGAATTCTAATTTTATTTTGTTTTTTATTTTTATTAATATAAGAGTATTAGAGTAGTAAAATAAAAGAACCCCATTCATAAAATTAAAATGTATACAGGAATAACCTAATATTGTAAAAATATTATTTAATTTTTAAATACTCATTTTCCTGGCGACCAAGAGGGCTATATATTTTTCGAGGCGACAAAGGATTAAATTTGGGTACGCTGCGACCAAGTGACCTCCAGTAACCACAACAAAAAATGCAATACATTATTATTATTATTATTATGATAAAATAATTTTAAATGAATTGTTTATTGTTTACCTAACACAAAAATTTTCCAAAGTAAAACTACAATTCCGTAATTAGAGCAGAATATTACATTTTGAAATAAATTTTAATCACTTTTTAATCCTGTTAAATTTTTACTATTATTAAATAAAATAAACTAAAACTTTATGATTTCTATAATTGATAAATATTTCAGAAAACATTTTGTTATCTCGATTTAATTTAATAGATTTAGATTATGTAGTAACCCTCTTCAAGCAAACTTCCAAATAATGTTGGATGTCCTACCCTTTTATATCAGTTATCTTTTGAATTCCTACTATGACCACAACCTTTTCTCTTGTTTCGTCCAATATCCAATTTATACAAAATTAATTATAAACATGTCGACACTTCCCACCCCATTTGTTATCCCTTCTTGTTATTGTCTTATATTATTTTAATGAACTTAATATTCATGATGAGAGTATGAAACTTCCTGTATTTAGAATATTTAGATGAACTTAAACATGTACTGAATTCCATCTGAATGTATATAGAGTGGCGCAACTGTTATAGATACAAAATTAGTTAAATAGGAAAAAAGGTGCGTATTTTCAGGACAAAATTAATGTTTTTTTCAAAATTAAAATATCAGGTCTGATTTCCAAGATATTTAGGAAAAAGCGAAATTGACGGTTTTCGTTTTATTTAATTAACACCTTAATTTTTAAAGACAGAAAAAAAACTTTTTTATTGAAGACGAAATATCGCTTAAAATAGCGTATTCAATTTTTTAAACAACGTTTCGTCTGTGATGGGCCACCCTCAACTATTATCTGTTTAATAAGTACCTGTACTTTTTATTTCATTTTTAAAATCCCCATTTTTACTTTCTCGGCCCACCATCCGAGAAGGGAAAGTGCACGAGCAAAAAAAAAATTCGAGATAAAGATGGAAACATCCATTCTGAGGTCCCCTGAGACGATCAAGACCATTTCTATTGCCTGTCTGTCTGTCTGTCTGTCTGTCTGTTTGTCTGTCTATCGATCTATGTGTATTCTTCCACGATAGAGGTCACACGTTTAATCCGATTGAGCTGAAATTTGGTATATGGATTTGGGTTATACGTCGGAAGAACCCATTAGTTTTTGTATGACATCTGTCAAACGGAAGTGTTACTGTCAAAAAATGACAGAAACAATATGTCACGTAATTTGTCTTGTAATATGTCATTTGAAAGCCCTTCAGAATAGCCAAAATTATTTTTCCAACTGTCACCTGTCAAAAATAGAAAAATGTCGAAATTTAAAATTTTAAATATCTGAAAAAGTATTCGTCTCTGGATACTCGTCGGGAAAATTTTGGAGCGATTTTTTTCTCTATCCAACCATGTAGAACACTTAATTTTTTATTAGGTTCCGACAATGAACTTCTTTTTTATTTTTTTCAGATTCGGATACCCAAGTTAGTTACTAGTAGAAAGTGTTATTAAAAAGGTTGTAACTCTTACCAATTAAACTTTATAGGGGTCTGAAGTTTTAAAATTTATGAATAAAACATTATCAACTGGTTTATTACAAATTTCTCAGAAAACTTTATTTATTATAAAAGTTAATATTTTTCATAAACCTACAAATTAAATCATCAAACTTTAAAATAAATATCTAAATAAAAAAAATTTGCAGTATTTTCCGATTTTTGTTATTACTTCACAATTATTTTGAAAATTTTTTAATTCTAAAAATACGAAAAAAATTACGAATTTACCAGTGTTTGTAAGCTTTCGGTAGGAATAAATCTCGTTTCGATATTTACACTTGTTTAAAAATTAGATACGCAATTTAAAGATTTTGGTGATTTTTTGTAATGTTACATTTTTTTAAAATTATTATAGTAAAAATCTAAAAAAAAATCACACTTATAGTATTTATAACTTGAATGTAACATAGATCAATATTATTTTGGAATTTTAAAATTAAATTATCCATTCAAAATTGATTTTCGAAAATATTTTTTTTATAATTTTTAAAATTTTTAAAGCATATTATATTATTTTCGTGATCCTTAAATTATTTCCTACAAAATGAAAAACAAAATTGTATCTCCCCCACTTTCTTACGTTACACTGAAGTTAAATATCTCGAAAAAGAAAGAATTGTGATTGCAACTTTTTGAAGCACGAAGAAGCACTAACGAAGCACTAAAAACTGATACCAAAATTGAGTCAATAGGAAAATGTTTTGGGGTTGACATTGAAGTTAAAATCTAAAATCTCTAAAAACATAGACAAGCACTTTCGAAACTATTTCAAGTACCAAGAAGCGCTAACGAAGCACTAAATCAAAGTACCAAATTTCGTCCATTTTGGTAGATTGTAGGGCTGACCTTGAAATTAAAAAATCCTTAATATACAGAAAACGGAAAAAGCACTAACGAAAATAGTAAAAGCACTAAAGCACTAATAAATGGGAAATTTCTGAAAAAAAATTGCCACTTTGGGGGCTAACTTTACGGAGCTGTGTTATTGATGTATTAACTGATTGAAATATATTATTTTGCCGCTACAATGCTATTTTTAAGCATGATATTTAGTACAGAAACGTACTAAACTAATTTTATTTTTAAATAAAATAAATATTTAGCTTGGGATATTACAACTGTTAATTCAAATATAATCAGGTAATTTTTCTACAAATCAACAAGTACATTTTCAAAATACTACCAAGCTTGCTTTAAATGTATCTCAATGTTAAATGTAACGATTATATTTGTCATATCTAATCCATATCTAACCTAAACAAAGCCAACATTGAAATGCTTTTCTCTTGAACAAAACATCATTAGGAATTAACTACGATTCCTCATTATTTATTATTGTTTAATGTGTCTAAGGACACTGACGATGACGAACAGCCACTGATTGTGAGTCAAAGCTCCAATGCCCCAGTTCAGCACATCAATGCAACTGATGCAGTTGTAATTTAGGTCACTGGGAGTAGGATAACTTACAAACAGGAAGTTTTTAAAAGGTTCGTGTCATGCAAGTGGAATACAAATTGAAGTTAATTTTTTATGCACGAGTAGTATTTCAGTTCATGTAACTTGATATTTTACAGGAAAAAACCTACCAGAATAAATTGTTCAATTTGATTTTTATTTTCATTAAAGAAGCAAGAAATATAAATATTTTATAAAGAACGCATATTTTTATATCAATAAAAAACACAGCAAGCTCTAACAGTATCTAATTAGCTCAGATAATTTGTTGCAATTTTGAATGGTTGTAGTTGACTTGGGTCAGTGAAAATAGAAGGTGGGCGAGGTATGACCAGATATCAATTGCTGAAAATAGATTCAAAATTCGAAACAGTTCTTGAGTTATCACTGTGACAGACAGTCAGACAGACGGACATTGTAAAGTCAATAAGTACCTACTTAGATTATATTAATTCTCCCTATACATTGGTTTAACTATATTGTATTAAGTCTGCTTATATTTGAAATTTTGAACTTTCCTCACTTATTTGATAGTTGCGGGAGACCGAACATAACAGAAGTAGAGTATTTATATGTGTAGTGTGTACTATGTTAGTATTTTCGAACCGGCTAAAGACCACATCATGCTGTCTTTGTTCATATCATGCTTCGCTAGGTTAGCGTCAGACGAAGAGTTAAATGATGTGAATATTGACTGGTTGGAGAATAAATAACGTTTTAAGCGTAATGATGATTTATTAAATCTTGATAGCCTTTGTACTAATTTAATTTTCTCAGAAACTACAAACATGGCACACTTATTTGGGCGTACACGATTTCGGCTCCGAGAACATGAATTCGGCTCCGATACTAAACCAATTATCGTGGGGCTTACATGAATTCGGCACTGTTTACCTGGACGTTTATCTCTTTAAATTTGTAAATTTGATTTTATTTTAAATGAAATAATGCTACAAACAATATTTAACGAAACTTTAGAAAACGCGAGTTAGTTTGAAAATATTAAAAAAAAACACTTATTTATTTATACATTAATACCGAAATATATTATATATAAATAAAAATATGCAAAGTTCGCACTGGGAGAATGTGATTCTACACCATTTTACAAACTCAAAAAGAAAATTGATTTTTAATTATTTTAGTTGCAAAATAAAATAAAATATTTAATAAAAAATAACACAAAAATAGATTTTTAATATTTTTCCTTGGAAAATAAAATAAAGTAATTAACAAAAAATCACGAAACTAGGTTTAAGAAATTAATTAAAAAAAAAAGCGCCAAAATAAATATTTATTTTTTTTAGTTACGAATTAAAAAATCATAAAATATTGGATAAAGAATGAAAAATAAAATTGCAAAATAACGGAAAACCGCAAAAACGCTAAAAAAACGAAAAAAAACTATAAAAAAATGCAACAAAAAAAGAACATCCAAAAAACCGAAAAAATGTAATTGAAATTTGTAAAGAAGGAAAATTTCGAATACATTGAAATAAATCGCAAATAAATCGATACAAAATGATAAAAAATGTAAAAAAATTGCCAGCACCAATAATTGCAAAAAATCTGAAAAAAATTGCAAAGAAATCGTAAAAAAAATCGCATTTTCAATGGATAAGAGCAGTACAGCTTGAAAACTACTGCTTGTATACTTTAAACAATAAATTTACTGCTTTTATATTCAAGAAATGTAACAAATTTAAAATATTTGATCTAACTAAAAAAATAATATTTGTAGAAAAATCTATTATTTTTTTAATGTTTTTTGAAATTTTTGATGTTTTTGAAATTTTCGATATATTTTTAATATTTTTAGTTTTTTTCAATATTTTTGAAATTATTAAAATTTATGAAGTTTTGAAATTTTTAATATGCAATTTTCAGAACTTTTGAAATTTTTAATATATTTGGAAATTTTTGATATATTTTATAAATTTTTGAATTTTTTAAAAATAATTTTGAAATTCTTAAAATTTATGAAGTTGAAATTTTAATTTTCAAAACTTTCGAAATTTTGAATAATATTTGGAAATGTTTAATATATTTTCAAATTTTTTAATTTCTAGACATTTTAATTTTTAATTTTTTAAATTTTTTGTAATTTTTAAGGCTTTTCAAGAACTTTTGAAGGATTTTTTAAGTATTTTATTTATTTATTTATTTATTTATTTTTGGGATTTTTAAGGATTTTCAAGGACTTTTAAGGATTTTCCTAATTTTTAAGACTTTTCAAGAACTTTTAATGGATTTTAAGGATTTTTTAAAGATTTTTTACGGATTTTTCAAGGATTTAAATATATTTTTAGAATTTTTATGATTTTTTTAAGTCTTTTAAGGATTTTTAATTTTTTTCAGAATTTTAAGGGAGTTTTAAAGATTTCTAAGGATTCTTAAAGATTTTTAAGGGTTTTTAATGATTATTAAGGAACTTTTGAAATTTTTAATTTGCAATTTTCAGAACTTTTGAAATTTTTAATATATTTGGAAATTTTTGATATATTTTATAAATTTTCGAAATTTTTATTTTATTAAATTTTCGATTTTTTCAAATTTTCGATGTTTTTGAAATTTTTGATATATTTGATATTTTTAATTTTTTAACATTTTTTTTGTAATTTTTTGAAATTTTTGATGTACTTCTAAACTTTTTGAATTTCTTAAAATTCAGTTTTTTTTTTAATTTTTGAATTTTTTAAAAATCTTTTTGAAATTCTTAAAATTTATGAAGTTGAAATTTTAATTTTCAAAACTTTAGAAATTTTTAATATATTTGGAAATTTTCAATATTTTCGAATTTTTTAATTTCTAGACATTTTAATTTTTTAATTTTTTGAATTTTTTGATATAATTTCGATATTTTCGAAATTTTAAATTTCTTAAAATTTAGTTTTTTTTTTAAATTTTTGGATATTAATAGAATAATGTTAATTGGTGTATTATTTAAATTAACGCAAAATTTTTACCATATTTTTCAAATTTTTTTCGTTTGTATTTTACCCGCAGTTAAAGGGTTTAATGAATGAATTAAGTAATGGTATTTATTTTTGATGTTACTAAATATCTAGCTTAATAAAATATTTTTTTTAATTAAACTGACTCGTAGTATTTAAATTTAATTATTTAAGAAATTAAGAACTATAAAAAATAAATAATAAAATTCCATAATTTTTAAGAATATAAACTTGTACAGTTCAGGTACGGGATTATAGATACCTGTGAAATAAAATTGATCCTTCTTAATTTTTGTGCAATTCGAGTGTGCCCATCCATTTATACCCTTTGTACTTAAATAACTATTATACTCCCATATTTTGATTGATTTATTAATTAGATCTCCGACCTGTACTTTAATGAGATTCATTAAAATTCAGATTTTACCACCAATAGAAATATTTTCATGACAGGTCTAAAATTTATCAATTTAAAAAATTCATAATTACTATTTACTTAGTAAATTGTGTTTTTTACAAAAAATAATCAGGTTATTTAAAACTTATTAAAGACGTTTAAAATTTTCAAAGTGCACGAACCTATAATTTATTTTTTAATGAAAATATCTAATTTTCAGATACAGAAGAGGCACGCTGTCACCAACGGCAAACGCTCTGCCCCACGCGGCCGCCTCTCCGGGGAGTCAGGCCCTTTTGAGAGCGGCACGCGATGGGGACGACCACCTGTTAAGAGATCTTTTGCGGACGGCCGTACTTGGCGGAATCACCGAGGCTGATTTGAATGCAGTAGACTCCAGTGGAAGGGTAAGTGAAGTGTCATTAAATTATTCAACATTTCAGTGGAAGTTTCTCACGAATTTAGCAAACGACAATAGACAGTCAATAGATAATATATTTTGTAAACTTAATATAAGAAATGTATTTTTTTTTTCATATATTTAGGTTTTTATTTTAAACCCCTATATTTACCCCCCTATAAAGTTATGTACCGAAAGGGAATTTGTATTTTTTCCTGTAGGATTTGTTACTGCCACTTTAGGAACAGCATTGTTAATTATAACCCAACAGAGAATAATGAAGTAGACAATCGTGTTTAACTAACTATTCAATTTTTAATTATTGAAAAATCAGAAATCGATTTTTGTCTTTGAAACATATACCTAAATCTTAAAACTGGCGCAATAAAGAGAACGGAATTTAATTTTTAAACAAAGAACAAAGATTTTTTTTCATAAAACTAGAATAAAATTCGACCATCAGTTGTCGGGAAAATACGGTGAATCCCATAAGGAATAAGGGGAAATTACCGACAGAAAAACAGTTGAAGCTAATCAATAAAAATACCAACATAATTACATGTCTAGCAACATAGAAATTGTTTGATTAAAATAATTTTATTGATAATGGTATTTTTACATTATTGAAAGTTATATATTAAAATCTACTAAGGAAAATCTGCATACCAAGAGTTATAAGGATTTTTAAAGCTTTTTCATAATTTTAAGGGATTTTTAAGGATTTTTAGGGATTTTTGGAATTCTTAAGGATTTTCAAGGACGTTTGAGAATTTTTAAGGATTTTTGAGGATTTTTAAACTATTTTTACGGATTTTAATGTTTTTTAAGGATTATTTTAGGATCTTTAAGAATTGCTTAAGATTTTTAAGTTGTTTTAGGCATTTTTAAGTATTTTGAAGGGTTTTTAGGGATTTTTAAGGATTTTTTAGGAATTTTTAAGAATGTTTGGGATTTTTAAGGATTTTCAAGGACTTTTAAGGATTTTCAGAATTTTTAAGGCTTTTCAAGAACTGTTAAACGATTTTTAAGGATTTTTAAGATTTTTAAGGGTTTTTTAAGGATTTTTAAAAATTTTTCAGAATTTTAAGGGGTTTTAAGGATTTTTGCGATTTTTGAGGATTTTCAAGGACTTTTAAGGATTTTTGGAATTTTCAAGGCTGTTCAAGAACTTTTAAACTAAAGGGTTAAGTATTTTAAAATATTTTTAAGAATTTCTGAGATTTTCTTAAGATTTATAAGGATTTTTAAAGTTTTTTCAGAATTTTAAGGGATTTTTATGGATTTTAAGGATATTAAAGGAATTTTAGGGATTTTTGTAATTTTTAAGGATTTTCAAGGACTTTTTAAGGATTTTTAGAATTTTTAGAATTTTTATGATTTTTTTAAGATTCTTAAGGATTTTTAAATTTTTTTCGAAAATGTTAAGGGATTTTTAAGGATTCTTAAAGATTTTTAAGGGTTTTTAAAGATTTTAAGGATTTTAAGGATTTTTAATGATTATTAAGGATTAATGGGATTTTTCAGGATTTTCAAGAACTTTTAAAGATTTTAAAGGATTTTTAAGAATTCTAAACTAGTTTAAGGGATTTTGTTTTTTAAGGATTATTTTAGAATTGCTTAAGATTTTTAAGTATTTTTAAGGGTGTTTAGGGATTTTTACTGGTTTTTAAGGATTATTTAAAGATTTTTAAGAATTCCTAACATTTTCTTAAGATTTTTAAGGATTTCTAATTTTTTTACAGAATTTTAAGGGATTTTTAATGATTTTAAAGGATTTTTAAGTATTTTTAAGGATTTTGAAGAATTTTTGAAGGATTTTTTATTTACCAAGATCAGAGGAAGTAAAATTGTTGATTGAACTCAAATACCTAATTGAGATAATTAGTATTTATTTTCGGTGTAGTTACATATTTCTTGTTTCTTCTTTATTATACTATATTTTGGCAACGTTCGTCGATCTTCATCATATTTAGATAATGCTTGTAAGCACGGTGCTCCCGAACACAAAAGTGCTCAAAGTGTTTAGTAACACACTACGCACATTGCTAAGGTATAGCTCTAATCTATGCATTTCGACAAATTGATGAAACATCCTGTATAGTAATGGTCGGAATGTATAGTTTTTACTCTGATTCTGATTTTAAAAGTTTTTAATGTTGATGTATCATCAGTTATAATATAATTTTACATCAATTAGTATCCTTCAGCTGAATCAATTTGAATCCGCGAAACCTATATCGTTCAATTCCTGTGAGGGTTGCAAAAAGGGCTCGCGCAAAGGTCATTATACTAATAGTCACTGGAATCGAGTTTAGTATAATCATATCATATACTTTGGTATATTACAAAATCTGTAATGGAGGAGAATTAAACTAAAACGCAAATTAAACTGAATTAATTAAAAAAAATCTTTCGAAGGCGCAAATAAAAATTATTATCACTTAGCTTAACTGTTAACTAGAGAGAGAGAGAGAGAAAGAGTATTTTTTGTCGGTCCTGTACCGGTGTTGAAAAGCAGTAGGATGTATACAGCAGGATGCATACAGCTGTTTTCGTAAAGATATCAGTTGCAGTTGTAATTATAGATGTAACACGTGTTGAAAAAAGCATGTGCTGTGAATATAGCGTGTGTCGTGAAAATAGCACATGCCGTAAAACCCCAAAATTTCGGGGAGAAAATTAACGGTATAATATTGTGTTAACGACAGATAGATAATTAAAATATAAAGAGGAAGCATTCTTTGTCAATGGACGTTTTATAGGTGAACCAGACCTAATTGTTGATGGAAATGGAATTTTTGGTGGAAGTGGTATTTTTATCGTTACCATAGCAACTAAAAAAAATCCGAAAATTTTAAGGAGCATGAAATTACACTGGAAGTTTTTTGACGTTCATAGTAATTTCAGATTATGTCGAATTTATTCTATAAGTTAATAAGTAATAATCATTAATTACCATAATAATATGTACTTGAAAATTCAAAATTTACAAAAACACATTCTAGGTTACGTTAGTTTCTATATTTTAACACAAACAACAATTTTTAACTAAAGCATCTAAATGTTGTTAAAATTTCTTAGTTACGTCCTCTTTCCAAGTATTTTTTAATAATATTTCGGTGTGAAATTTTCTTACCGAATACCACTCTAGCTTAAATTAAAAACAGGAAATTTTTTTCTAGAACAGAATAGAAAATTCTCCCTCGTCTTCGACTTGGGACAATATTCAAAATATTCGTTTTCTGGAAAAAATTTCCAGTAATAATTGAAGCTCTAGTGGTATTATTAGTGAAAATGGTATTTGCTGATAACAGACCAGAAATAGAAGTAAATTAGGATTTTAAAATGTACAAGACGAGAAGAAAAATGATCCTCGTCGGTATTAGAATAATTTAATCTTTTTAACTTTGGTAAATATTGTTTTTTTCTCGCGTTTAACCAGAATAAATCAATAATTTTTATAAATTATATTAAGATTATTTATATTGTTAAAAACATAAACTGACTAATACCAAGGAAGCAGAGCAAATTTAATGACAGCCAAGTAATTTTGTTTTAATGTAAGTTTTATTTCAGAGTTAGTAACGGTAATAAAATGGTTGACTTAAGCACAATTATTTTGAATAAGTATTTACGCAATTGGCTACCATAATAAATATAATAATACATACTAAAATAACTATGTTTCTGTGTAAAATTCGAAATAGCTTTAAAGCCTAATAATAAAATGACAAATAGTCGTAGAAATAAATTGTTTTTAATAATAAATAGAGGCCGTGCCGTATACTGCGCTTAAACATGAAAGAGACTTGCCCAAATATACGATAGGAAATTTTGCCAGATAAAAAAAAAGAAGGAGATGACTCTAGAACTGGTAGTCCAAAAACTAACAGAAAAATACTCTCTGACCAAAGTGAAATGCGCAAACGACGACTCTATATATTAATAAACTTGATTTAAAAATACCTGTATGATCGTCACAAAAATAAAAGTGTAATATTAAAAATATAATACCCGGTGTAGCACTGTAGCAGTAGTATGTGATGTGTCACAGTGTCGAAAGCTTTTTTGAGGTCTAAAAAGATATCTCTATCCAGACCTTCGCTAAAGAATTTTCGGTACTGGAGTTTCTTTTATATTGGTTATTGGAAAGTATGTTTTTTTCCTCAAAAAATGATTGGAGTTTAATTTTATATGTATTTTTCTACCAGTTTATTGACGGTAGTTATAGCAATTGGCTTATAGTTTGAAGGTAATTTTAGGTTTCCATTTTTAAGTGTTGGCACAATTATAGCTTTTTTTTTGATTTATCGGGAAAATTCCAGTACCCAAAATACAGTTTAATACATGTAGCAGAGGAACGAAATACTGATAAAGACGCCTATATATGTATCGAGCCAAAATTACCATCCAATCCTCCACATTTTAACGTTGACATTTATGACAAACTGTCATAATATTCTCCCTATGGAATATTTTCTAACTGTATAGGACAAAAAATAAATTTATGTTTATTATTCAAATTAAAAAATATCCTGGCACTGCACATCAACGGCGCTTTCACCATTTTTTTAAAAATACGATTAAAGGAAACATCTCGCAATACTATTAATTTTTTATTTATTTACTAGTTTTATTTACAATAGTGATGTAAGAAAATTGATGTGCAGTGCCACATAAAATTGCACTTATCTCTTAAACCGTTTATTAATAATTTAATAGTATTGCGAGATGTTTCCTTTAATCGTATTTTTAAAAAAATGGTGAAAGCGCTATTGATGTGCAGTGCCACGTAAAATTGCATATATCTCTTAAACCGTTAATTTTATCGAGTTCTCACAAGAGGATGTTTTTCTTTTAAAGATGTTTGTGGAATATAACTGTCATATTTAGAAGTGAAAAAAATGATAGATAAAAAAAATGTGACTCATTAACCATTGAACTTAGTCCGTACCTGACTTCACAAGGGTAGTGCAGATTTGTTTATAACGCTATTAAGTGAGCATTTATGGTGTTTCTAAATGGGTAATTTTTGATTTATTTTAAGTAAGTAGTTTAATAATTATAAATAAAAAACCATTTTCAATTTTTAACTTTGGAGCCCTATAATTCGTTAACGAAGGGCGTAAGGGACACATTTTAAATGAAGTAACATCATTAATTTTAGCCCCTCTATCATCTCCCAAATTTTGGGTACGAACTCCTGGGACAATCTGTATATGTAAATATTTTCATTTATTTCGTAAATATTTTTTGTACATTTCTTTGACGGACTACATATATTTACCTAGCAATTTTGGGTATTTATTTACTTATGTTTTTGCAGTTCGTGTATTGGAGTCATTCAGTATTTAAATTCATTTTTTTGGCCTGTTGGCTCTGCCAGTGCCATTAACATAGTTAAAAAAATAAAAAATAAAAAATTCATTTTTGCAGTTCGAGTACCTACTTATATTCTAGGGATTAAAATTTTTACAGTTCGAGTGCGCTCTATTTTTCCACATTTTAAAGACTTGTATCTTACGAACCAATTAAGATATATCGATGCGGTTTTTACTAAAGACTTAAGTAAGGTCATAATGTTTATTAGGCTATGCTGGAAATGCTAAGAAAAATTCAAAATGACGCCATTTAAAAGTTCATAAACTAATTTTATTTAAATGTTAATACATTTTTGAAAACCCTCATGTAATAAAGCAGTTTTTTAACATTATTTTTTGTAAAAATATTGTCGACGACAATAGACTTATGTATCTGTAGATGTAATGTGACATAGACGTTGAACGACTATAGACGTCATGAATACGTCCAAGAAATATCATACTTAGATGGCATAAATTTTGATTTTCCCGTGAAGATTTGGTACTTCCACCAATTCTGGATGATTTTAAGTCGTTATAAGAACTTCTCTATTGATACAAAAAAAATAAAACAATGTCTGAGTAATGGGAGCCGAACGTCTATTCACGTATATCAATTAGATAAGCGCAGACATCCATTATTCATACCCCCACTTCTAAACGGCCCATTTTCAAAATGCGGTGACATTAGGTCTGTTCTGGTTTCTAAAAATATCTGTCCGAGAAAGTCAGGCGCATGTGCAATATAAGATTCGTGCTCAGATTTGTCTACTGCACATGTTGGTGACCTATTGCGTATGTGCCTGATATTGTGTGTGTTAATAACAGATGACAATTTAATAAAATTGGTAACTGACAATTGGAAAACAAACTATTCATAACCTCCTGTATAATTTATTTAAGATTAAAATTTGCAAGCATTTTTTTATTCAATTTTGTAGCCATTTAAAAAAAAATTAAACTAAGCACACCATTATGTAGATAATAGATGAGGTTGACCCTACTTAAATCTTTAGTGAAAACTGTATGGTTCGGAACATACAAGTCCTCAAAATTTGAAAAAATACAGTGAGACACTCTGTATAACAAATCCGCTTCCATTTAAATTAAGGTTTTAAAATATTTGTAAAACTGTACAATACGTACCAAAAAGGTTTTTTTCTAATTTTTTTTTTCTAAAACTTACTTCTGACCTGTTGTATAATATATAATTTAGCTTACCTGAAAAAAAAAGAGAAAATGGTTTATTATTTTTTATTTATTTTATTATTAAAAATATATACTATATACTAATCAATTAAACAATAATGGGCTACTTTTAGACGGACAGGAATGAAAACTTTTTTTTTTCTGGAATGGAAGTACTATATTTTTTGATGGTGTCTCGATGAGCAAAACTTTATAAGTACAACAGTTTTTTCAGATTTAAAAAATTTCAAAAAATTAGTGAGATCAGAATAATTTTTTAATTGATGCAAAATGGTATAGTCAGATGAATGCGATGTGAAAAAATTGCTCAGTAGGCTATGGAAATTATTAGTAAGGTTATATACTTGTCTGTAGAGAATTCCGAATTACTGATAGGTACTAGCATTTTTAGGTTTCGTTTTTTTTTCAAAAAATGGAATTTCATTCTCATTTTCATTTCCGTAGGAATCCCATGGATTTTTTTAATGGAATTATGCTATTTTTTTAAATTACATATTTTAAGAATCATTATTTCTGATTAATAAAAAAATAGCACAACTCCATTAAAAAAAATCGATAGGACCACTACGGAAATGAAAATGAAAATTAAATTCCTTTTTGAAAAAAACCTAAAAACACTGGTACCTATCAGTAATTCAAAAAACTACGGACCTTGCTTAAAATTTCCATAGCCTACTTAGTAATTTTCTTACATCACAGTAATTTTAAATAAATTGAAAAAATTGTTCGTATCTCACTTATTTTTTGGAATTCTTTAAATCTGAAAAAACTGTCGAACTTGGAAATTTTTGCCATAAAAAAATATCGCCATTCCATTCAAGAAAAAAAAAGTTGATTTGCTTCCGGTTCAACCAGAAGTGATATTTTCATTGGTCTCGAAATAGGCTATTATTATCTAACTGATGTGTGCCAAAAACATAATTTTTAAATTCAAAAGTAACCAAAATATTGGGGGCGTACATTGACTCGTGGCCACCAGGTAAAAATAATAAATATAAAGGTTAGCGAATGCACAACGGCAAATCGGATGTATAATTTTTAATAATAATAAGCTCAAGTACTTGATAGAATATAATAGAATTGATTAATCATAAAAGTATACGTTTTGCAAATATCGTCAGATCTGACTAAAAATACACTCGACGTACGTTTTACTATGTTATCATCAATAGTTCTGATGATGTTAACATAGTTATCGAAACATACGTCAATAATTTTTTTAAGTTTAGTTGAAGTTTTATCTATAACGGTTTTTAAAATCCCAATAATGTTCAATTAAATTTGTGCCACTCTGTATGAACAATAAGGAACGAAAATCTTCAAAAATGTTATAATCATTTTGTGATTTCAAAAATTAATAAAACTTTTAAAATTTGTTAAACAAATATTAAACTTTTAAATATCAAATTAAATAAACTTTCATAAATTATTAACATATGAAAAGAAATATTCAAAATTGCAGTATTTTTAATATATCATATAAAAAATATATATTTTTACCTTAAAATATACTGAGGCGTTGAACTAATCCTCTCCATTTTTCCATTTCTGTTCTGAATTCCACCTAAAACAAATGAAACAAAACTACTAAAATCATCATATATAGTTAGATACAGTATGTCTACTTAATATGTTTAAGTATGGAAAACAACATTTTTATTTTTTGTTTTACGAAAAAAAAAATTTTTTCCAAAAAAGTTCTAAAACCTAATTTAAAATAATAAAATATCAGCAATATACGATAAAAGTACTTTACTCCTGTACCAAATTCTTATTTTTTGATAAACCTCGTATATTGCTAATAAATTTTGAAATAGAGAAAATAGGAAAAAATAGGGAAAGTAGCGAAAATGTGGAAAACAGCGAAAAAAAATAAAAAAATATAGAAAATGGAGAAAAATGAAGGAAAATAGAGAAAAACAAGGAAAAATGGAAAAAAACGGGAAAATTATAAAAACTAGGAAATAAATAAAACGATAAAAAAAGACATGTACAAATAGTGATAAATATAGAAAAATGGGAAAAATAGCAAAAACTAGGAGGAAGTAGGGAAACTAGAAAAAAATAGGAAAAAATTGTGACAAACATCAAAAATAGACGAAAATAGGAAAAATAGGGGAAAAAATAGCGATTGTGAAAAATAAGGAAAAACAGGAAAAAATACAGCAAAATATGGAAAAGTATGAAAAAACGTGAATAGGAAAATTAGAGATAAATATAAAAAAATAGGGAAATATATGGGAAAACAGTGAAAAATAGAAGATATTAAGGAAAATAGCAAAAATAGGAAAAATAAATAGATAATAAGAGGGACAAATAGGGGAAAACAGGAAAAGCAGTAAAAACAGGAAAAATTGGAAAAAATAGAAAAAAAGGGCAATTAGAGAACGAAAATGAAATACAGGGTAAATATTGAATAAATAGGAAAAATAGGGAAAATTGGGAAAAATAGGGAAAAAGAAGTACAAATAGGAACAACTAAAAAAAATAAGGAAAATCGGGTAAAATAATGGAAAACGAGAAAAAATAGTTAGGTTATGTAAAAAACAGTAAAAAACTACGAAAAATATTACAAAATAGGGCAAAATTGAATGGTAAAATTTTTTTTCAAAAATATTAAAGTAAACCATTTGTTTATAAACAATTTATAAACAAATAGCGTTAAAAAATCTTACCCACCATAATTTAATCCTTATTTCAAATATAAAAACAGCTATGCCATAATATAAGGGAAAAAAAATTAACAACAATTTTACGATTTTTCATTTTTTGTTAACTTAGAAAATTCGTTATAAACAAAATAAACAAATTTTAAATAATTTATTGACTCATAGAAAGGACTCCAGGGGGAAAAATTATCTAACAATTATCTAGCTTTCAGAGAAATCGGAAATATGAAAGAAAATGCATTTAATTTTTTTTTTAACGGGACTTGCTTTAAGTGACACCATAATTTTTTAAATTTTTAAATCAATATTTAGTGCTTTAAAAAAATTATTATATTATATAACCGCAGCGCACGTCTTATTTTCAGCAACAAATTAAAATTATAAATATTACAGCTAGAGATCCCGAAGTTAAAAGTTTTTATGGGAAATTTCCTCCTCTTTAAGGATCTTTTTTGCAATTCCCGCTATCTTATATAGTTTTTCAGTTATCATGAAAAAACAAAATGGCTTTATTTTTTTCCGTTTTTTGTTAATAAGAATTAAATTTTTTATTTGCAGAAAAAAATCTACAGTAGTGCAATCAGAGTCGAAATAAAAAATATTTGTTTTTATAAATCCACCCTGTATTATAAATATTGTAGACTATTCAATGAAAATAATTATTTTTTCCACTTTAAACGATCAGAACTAATAAATAATGACTACCTAGATAGATACAAAAACATGATGTTAAAATCTACTATTTAAGGAATAAAATTAAAAAAATAATCGGTAACATTTACGTAAATAATTATAAAAATTTCAAAAGATAAATTAAATATCAAATTCAATTTCTTTACATACCTCTTATAATAATTTTTTATATAATTTTCTATCACTGATAATTTACGCGTCTAACAAATATTTTTATTTCACTAACTTCTTTTAACTAAAGACAAATTTGGTTTTACAGGTATGTAACGATCTCACCCGACGACAATTCACGATGTCTCCTTTTTTGCGAATTTCGGAATGCGGAATATTTTTATAAAAAAAATTGTTACATGGGTAACACGACTTGAATCAGTTAAATAAAATTGTATTTAATTTGGAGGAAAATACAACAGACAAATGGATGAATTTTAATACCTATTTAGAAACTCATTTAAGATTTATTTGTTAAAAATTTATAAATAATTTTTTTTTCAATTTATTTAATATTTTTTTATTTTGATTGGTGTATATTTATGTGGTGATTGAAATCAAAAATTAATTAATTATCAGATTTAAGTTAATTACTCTCAAATAAAAAATGGTTACGCTAATTGATTTTTTAGCCTATCAAAACTTTTTTGTATACAGGATGCTTCATAAAAAATGTTCAATAGTTTAACTGTAATTTCTTTTTCTTTATACTCATAAAAAATGGTTAATATTTTAACTGCAATTAAAAATTAAAACAATGATTTTTAATTAAAAATTAAGATTTTCTTATAAATTTCGGATATATGATATTAATCGTTAACCTATTTTTACTTTCTCGCTACTTATACCTATATAGAAATTTATTTTCGTAATTTTAAATTTTCGAAAATTCAAATTAACGGCAAAAATATTTCCGGTTTTCACTTGTTTTTTTTCTACGAAAATTCTTAAATGAATCCCTGTTTTCTAATACTCTGTGGACAACAAAAATTAAGAAAATTGGGCAGAAAATTGGAAAATAGGAAAAAATAAAGTAAAATGGGGAAAAATAAAGTGAAATCGAGAAAATAAAGCAAAATAGAGACAAATAGAGAAAATAAAGAAAAATGGGGTAAAATAAAGGAAAATTGGAAAATAGAGAAAAATAGGGAAAATAGAAAAAATAAAGAAAAATGGAGTAAAACAAAGGAAAATTGGAAAATAGGGAAAAATAGTGAAAAATATTGAAAAATACTGAAAAATAGGAAAAAATAAAGTAAAACAGGCATTAATAAAGTAAAGTAAGAAAAATAGACAAAAATAGAGAAAATAAAGAAAAATGGGATAACATAAAGGAAATAGTGAAAAAATAGGAAAGAAGAACGAAAAACAGGAAAAAATAAGAAAAAACATGGAAAGATGCGGAAAAATATGGAAAATAGAAAAAAATAGGGAGAAATAAAATAATAAAGAAAAATAGTGATGAGTTGGGAAAACTAGACAAAAATAATAAAAAGTAAGAAAACCTGAAATAATTTGGAAAATAGGAAAATATTGGGAAAAATACAGAAAATAGGGAAACATGGGGCAAAACATATACAAATAGGGACAAATATATGAAATTTCAAAAACTGATGAAAACTAGGAAAAAACATGAAAAAGAGAAAAGGCTCAAAAATATAGAATATATGGGGAAATATATGAAAAATAGGGACAAATAGGCCATAATAGAAAAAAATAGGGAAAAACTAATGAAAAACAGTGACAGAAAAATGGGGAAAAATAGAAAAAAATTAGGAAAAACAAGAAAAATCAAATAAAATAGTAAAAAATCGGTTGTGTCGCCCCAAAACTTTAACGACGAGTATCCACGAATGCTTTTTCAGATATTTAATGTTAAAATCTTCAAATTTTGACATTTTTTTAATTTTTGACAGGTGACAGTTGGAGAAATAATTTTGACTGTTCTAAATAGAGTTTTTCCAGGGCTTTCAAATGACATATTGCAAGTCAAATTGCGTGACATATTGTATCTGTCATTTTTTGATAGTGACACTTCCGTTCGACAAATATATGAAAACTAAGGGGTACGTCCGACAGGTAACCCAAATCTATATACCAAATTTCAGCTCTATCGGATTATACGTGTTGCCTTTATCGTGAAAGAATATATGCAGACAGACGGACAGACAGACAGATAGATAGACAGACAGAGAGACAGACAGACATACAGACAGACTTTCATCTGGGAATGGTCTTAATCAGCTCAGGTGACCTCAAAATGGATATTTCCATTATTATCTTGAAAATTTTGTTAGCTCAGGGGGGAGACTTTTTTTGGTATGTTATAGTCCTGAAAAAGTTTGCAGAAAAAAACAACAAACTAAAAAACATTTTTTGTGTACTCTCAATTTCTAATTTTCACAAATGCACGATTAAAAACCATTTTATTGAATTTTGGACAGGACAGCTAATAATTTAATAAAAAATATTAATTTGTTTTGTTGGTTGCTTACAGAAATTTACAGAAATTCTTGACTAATTAAAAATCATTCAATATATTTGATAGACGCTAAAGATTACGGGACACGCACAAATTATTTCTGTAAAACCAAAAAGGAGAATTTTATACTCGTTTAATGCGGTCGCTGTATATGTGATTCGACTGTTCATCTGAAAATAAGATATAGGAGGGGGGAGTGTGGAATTAAAAAAAAATGAATATTAAGTTAAAAAAAATACAGATACCAAATTTCAGCTCAATAGGATGAAACGTCTTTCCTATATCGTGGAAGAATACACACAGACAGACAGACTTCCATCTGGAAATGGTCTTAATCATGTCAAGTGACCTCAAAATGGATATTTCCATCTTTATCTCGAAATTTTTTTCAGCTCGTTCACAATAGGTACTTTCCCTTCTCGGAGGTGGGTCGGGAAAGTCAAACGTACTTTTAAAATTAAATTTCGCGCCATTGTCAGTCAGCCCTTTTGAATTTTCCGATTTTCTCTTCAAATTCGTAATTAGTGACCTCGAAAACGCCAGAATAAAATTTGGTTAATGGGTTGGCATACTTTAGTAGAAAAATTAATTAAAAGAAGAATTACTGATTTGACTGTAATGACAAAGGAACTGTCAATAAAATATAAAGTAAATAATAGTGACATACTTATTATAAATATATAGGGAATATCACATTACTCTCAAGTTTTGACCAAAAGCTTTTAATACCATAATATTATCTTGCCTGAAATCATTTTTAGACGGGCGCTCCATTAATATTAAAACTAGTAAGCTGCGGTTTTCACCAATCGATTCTGTAGTTAATTCTTTAGAGCGCGTCTATAGCACTTTTCTTAAATTATACGGCTATCAACTTTTTTCTCTGAATAAATTTGAAAAAAGTAGCACACACGCTCTCTTGTGATAAATATTTTAACTATCATGAAAAAAATTTGGCACCACCTGGTTTACAAGAAATTAACTGAAATTTAAAAGTTTACCAAATCATCTTTTAATTTGGAAACAAGAATATTTAAGAAAATATATAAATTACCAGAAGTGCGCATTCTATTTGAAAAATATTCAATGTATTATTTATTCAAAGTTATTTTTGTTTCTGAATTAAACGTGGGTAAGTAATTTTATTTAAAATTTAAAAGCGATGCAAAGGTTATAGGAAGCTGTGAATTTATGGTTTGTTTAACCGGCTTTATACAAAACACGCCGCAAGTTAGTTTTGGTCTACTAAAAATAAACAGTGTAGTGAGAACAATAATCCAACAATTATTTTTGTAGATAACATCTATAATTTTCAATATCAAAGTTAAGTAAATTTAGTGTAATTTAGGAATAATGAAAAACAATTAAATTTATCAATACATAAAAAAATAAATAACATAGAAACATAAAAAAGATCTTACTATGGTATTCATGTATTTTTCGATGTTGAATCCGAATCAGGGGTCCCAAAAGGTGTATTAATCCCTTAGAAATAGGGCTTCACACGAAAAATAAACTAGCAAGCAGTATAAACATTTAATTTTTTTTATAATAAAAAAAGGTCTGCATAGGTTACGATTAATTTACGAAATCTGAAATCTGTGAAATATTTTATTTTATAATTTTGGACTTTAGTTACAGCAAAAATGCCTTGACGTTTCGAATTTTTTAGGGTTTTTAAACAGTTTGCGGGTAATAAAATTTTATGACCCAGTTAAGTCTTAGGGACACAAAAGTCAGAAACTACATTTGTTGTTGAAGGTTGAAGGTAAACTTATTATTTTTTTTTATCATTCTCAATGTTATAAAAGTTTTCAATTTTAAACAAATGAAAGATTATAAATCAACATTAACATGCCCTCCAGTTCAAATTCAACAATTGTAATTTTTTTAACACTAAGTTATGTGCCATAAAAAAAATAATTTATATTAAAATACATGTAAAATGTATATTTGCGAAAATATTGTAACATGTCTGAACGATAAATTGTTGTATTTTATTATTTATATAACAATGTTTATAATTATAATTTGTATAGATTATGATTTAGTAACGTCCAAATAAAAAACGAAAATACAATTTAATTAATAATTACCTCGTTTTGTACTATCTTAGAAATAAGTTCTAGCAATATCGAGACTTGACGAGACGAGACCGAGACTGAAACGAGACTTATTTTTTCTCAACTAACGAGACCGAGACGAGATATTTTAAATGATCGCCTTATCTCGTCTCGTGTGAAGCCCTACTCAGAAAGGGTGGTCACGAACTAGCGGATGTCTTTAACTAGAGCAAAACAATATACAAACGATAAAACATGCTCAATTACACTTATCTCATGATTTCATTTATACATAAAAATTTAATGGGTATACGTTTTTTTCTGACATAGAACTAATAAAGTCAGTCCGTCATTACTCTATGGCAGGAAATATATTTTTGTAACGAAAAGTGTATACACAAAAAAACAAATGGTAAATACGACTTCAGTCCACTAAATACATTTAATAAACATATTTAAGTTTATTAATATTAGGAATGAATATCAATTATAGTACTTGAACAAATATGATTAAGAATCGATATAAGTTTATCATAATTACTAGGCGGTCGACGTTTCATCAGATCGAAGGACCAACCCGATTACAGCGTATCAGGCTTTATTATCTTAAAACAAATAAATCCTTTAATTTCACCGATACGATAATGATGTGGTCTGAAGTTGTTCCAGCACCTAAAGATTGTAACGGTTTTATGTTGTTCCAAATTGTTCTAGGTTTGTACCAAATTGTTCCAGAAAATTATTACTTAAATTTAAATACAAAGGCCGGAAAACTCAAAAAAACATTTTTAGAGCTAGCCCCCCATTATTTTTATTGCGATTTTTTTTCTGTTGCACCAGATTGTTCTAGTTGTTCTGAACGTTGTTCCAAATTTTCATGTCTTAAAAAAAATTATTTCAAGCCCAAAATCAATAAAAACCATTTGGGTCCAGCCCACCATTATTTTTTTTCAGAAGTTTTTTTTGTTGTACTAGATTGTTCTAGTTGTTCTGAACATTTTTCCAAATTTTCATGTCTTAAAAAAAATAAATTAAAACCATTTATAGCTAGGCCCCAATCTTTTTTTTCGAATTTTTTTTTGTTGTACTAGATTGTTCTAGTTGTTCGTAGTATTGTACCAAATTTTTGTGTCTTAAAAATATTATTTAAAGGTTTGAAGGGAATATATTTTAAATTTCGGCCTGTAATTTTAAATATTTTCTCTAAAAGATCATACAAAAACAAAATTATTGATAGTCAATTTAAGAATGAAAACAAAGAAAACCAAATAAAAAATATTTGTAACATTTTATGCTTGTAACTATCTAATATCAAAGGTTTCAATTTTTTCTAAATAATTAAATAAAAACAACTTTTGCCAATAAAAAAAATATTTGGAAAGATTAATGTAACCAATAAAAAAAGAATTAAATAATATGTACTGAAGTTAGACTTCATTTGTTTTTACTTAATTTATCCTGACGTTATTTTTTTAACACATGAAAATTCGAAACAATGCTAAGAACAAGTAGAACAATCTAGTACAACAAAAAAAAATAAAAAAAATATGGGGGGCTCGCTCTAAATAGTTTTAATTGATTTTATGCTTGAAATAATTTTTTTAAGACATGAAAATTTTTAACAATGTTAAGAATAACTAAAACAATGTAGTACAATAAAAAAAACTTCGAAAGAAAAATTATGAGGGCTGGACCCAAATCGTTTTTGTGGATTTTGGGCTTGAAATAATTTTTTTTAGACACGAAAATTTGGAACAATGTTCAGAACAACTAGAAAAATCTAGTACAATAAAAAAAACTTCGAAAAAAAATAATGGGGGGCTGGACCCAAATCGTTTTTATGGATTTTGGGCTTGAAATAATTTTTTTAGACACGAAAATTTGAAACAATGTTCAGAACAACTAGAAAAATCTAGTACAACAAAAAAAACTTCGAAAAAAAAATAATGGGGGGCTGGACCCAAATGGTTTTTATTGATTTTGGGGTTGAAATAATTTTTTTTAAGACATGAAAATTTGGAACAATATTTAGAACAACTAGAACAATCTATTGCAATAGAAAAAAAAATCGAAATAAAAATAATAGGGGGATAGCTCTAAAAATGGTTTTTTGAGTTTTTCTGCCTTTGTATTTAAGTTTGAGGAATAATTTCCTGGAACAATTTGGTACAAACCTAGAACAATTTGGAACAATATTAAAATTCGAAAAATGGGGGGCTAACTTCACACACACATACAATATATACATATTTACAAGTCAAATGGTTAATGAATCAACATGTATTGTCTTAGCTTTCACGTTTAAGAGATACGTAGACGTAACAAATATATTGATTATAATAACGTTGGCGTAGAAAACATTATACATAATTCAAGATGTAAAACAATTGTTCATTTATGGAATTACAAATTCGCAGCAGCTGGTGTGTAATTTATCCAATTATGCATACAAAATTTTATTACGTATTGTACGAAAATTACACCATTTTTATAAATCTGACCCTACGTCCTTCATTGAATTATTCTAATATATGCAATTTTATCTTCAGTTGAGGTACTCAGTTATTAGTAATACACTGGCATTATTATAAATGGTACCATAATTAATTATTGTCCTCATAAACCCATTCCTGAATATGACCAAAAATAAATGACAAAAATAAATATTAATACTTCCACCAATAAAATGTTTGATGAGGAAAAACTTTGAAAACTGGTCTATTACTTCGACCTAGATAACATCGAGCTATGTGCTAAAAGTACAATCAAGTGTGCAAACGAGCCACTCTTAATTATGAAGTTAACGTCGCAGGATGTACTAGCTCGTGAAAAATTCCATGCATAAATTTCCATTTTATCGTATTTTAACGGGTTTATTTAATGAAAATTATAAGAAAAATGACTAAAAGGAAATGAGTCTGGATAAAAAAACACTTCAGAAGACAATGTTGATTTTTTTCTCTAATACGTTTTAACCAAATGTAATAAAAAACTAATACACTTAGTCGATTTTTATTGCTGTAGGTTATATACGCTAAAAAGGTCAATAAAGTTTTTATTGTCCTAGTAATACTGCATGAGAAAACAGTCACCTGAGTTAGTGATATCATAATTTTCTATAAATAAGTAATTGTAGTCTATTCCATCAATATACGCCCATTTCAGATTATGTACGTAGTCTAGTCAACAAGTGCTTTTTGGGTCAAACTTTTTTCTCCGCCTCCCTAAACTGTATGAACGAGGTATCATACGAGTCGGAATAGCGTGCAGATGATTTTTGAAAAAATTCAAGAGCCGCTTGCAAAAGTTATAAACAATTAACTGAAAAAAAAGAGGTTTGGTTTTTTGCAAATATCTCAAAAACTATTTGAACTATTTTTATTTTGTAATTTTATTCTGTTCACGTAAACTAACATCAAAGCAGCTGATACACAGGTAACTCAACCCAGTAGGGCAAGTAAATACCGCCCTTCTGGCTGCCAGTGATTTTGGTCGATACCATAACGAACCCTGGAGTATTTTCTTTCTCCACTGACTCTGCCCGTGCAGTGGCCTTCACACTTTAAACGGAAGGTGGCGCCCGAGGCAATCCGAAACCTGGACTAAAGCGCCTAAATGACCCTTAACAATACGACCGAAAACGGGGACTCCGGTTTGCGTAAGCGCTGTCCACTTTTGACCTTTAATGAATAAATATTATTTATACTCATTAAATACAAAAATTGATAAAATTCAGGCATCTACTGGATAGATTAATGAACAATAATCCGCGGTTAAAAATTTTTTATCGCGATTTTTCTACTAATTGTGTATTAGTTAATTAACAATTTTTTCCTACTTGAAAATGAAAGTTTTAAGTTCGATAATTATTAAATAAAACATTTTTTTTTCCTTTTTTGGACATATTTTTGAAAGGTCTCAGAAAAGATTCCCGTTGGAAAAATTAAAAAATTCTTATTTTTCACTTTGTTATTAACAATTTACTTAAGATAAAAAATTAAAAAATTTGATTAATCATCAAAAACAATAATTAACAATGATCAAAAGTCACATAAATCACATGAAAATTTTTATTTTCTATTGTTTATTAAATTGTTATATACAAACGCGTTGTTTATAAGATATTTTAAATTTTTTTTTCGAAACGTATTCTTTGATGCAAATTATGATTTAAAAAAAAATCGTTCTTTAAAAAAATTTCTTTATTACTTAAAAACGTATTTGTTAATTAACAATTTCTTTCTACCATATAAATAATTTTTCTCAAAAAATAACACGGTTGTTTTTGTATCATTACGTAGAAAAAGAAAAAAAAATATAGAAAACATTTAATTGTTTATAACAAATTGTTTATTAAATCCACAATGAAAATTTAAATAGAAACAATTTTTTTTTAGTTATCAAAGAAAAAGATAAAATATAATTAAAAAAATGGTTCCTTAATAATAATTACAGGTTACACAAAAAAGTTGTTAATGAACAAATACTTTTTTAAGCAATAACAAAATTTTAAAGGAACGATTTTTTTAAAAAAAAATTATAAAAAAGAAATTTTAAATTATCTTATAAATAACGCATTTGTTTTTAATAATTTTTGCAAATAAGAAATAAAAATTTAAATAATCATTTTCATGGTCATAAAAAAACGAATCAATAGTAATATGAAAAAAAAATTTTTTTGAATGATTAATCAAGCTTTTTAATTTTTAGCTTAAGTAAATTGTTAATAGCAAAGTGAAAAGTAACTAACAATTTTTCAATTTTTCCAGCGGGAATCTCTTCTGAGACCTTTCAGAAATAGGTCAAAAAAGATTTGTTATTTAACAATTACCGCAGTTACAATGTTCATGTTCAAGTAGTAAAAAATTGTTAATTAACTAATGCACTACTGTACTAATTTGAACCAAAAACTAATGGTCGCATTCGAGACACACATCGACCCTTCATACCAGCTTGAATGGTCAAACGGTTTAGCAGTTATCGTGGAAGATTACACACAGACACACAGACAGACCATACGCTGGAAATGGTTTCAATCTTCTTGGGTGACCTTAAAATGGATATTTCCATCGATATCTCGATTTTTTTTTGCTCGTTCACCTTACTTTCCCTTTGATGGGTCCGGGAAAGTAAAATTCTGAAATGTATGCAAATTACGAGATGAGCCTAATTTTAAGCTCGGCTGTGTAATTTTTTAAAATGACTAGTATTATGACGTATTTTAAACGATATTTTCTGGACTATTTTAGGAATAATATTTAGCATTTAATTATGCAATGGCTACCATTAACGCAAATCTCAAGAGAGAATTTTCAATAGAATAATAAATAATTTTGAAATCTACATATTAGCTTACTACTAAATTAATGAAGCAATAAATTATGAAAACTGTTTATTCGACTGACATTGTGTTTTTGTTGTATTGATTCAGATAATTTAACATGCGCATGTTTTTATTTTTATTGAATAACCATTATTTTTTAAGAATAATTTAGTCGTAATGAAGTTAGATTATAAACAGTTTACGAAAATATAATTACTTTGATCGTTATTTACTTCAGTAGTTGTAATATATTTATGTCAAAAAGTTGTTGTAAAAATAAATAAAGCTGATATTAACTTCCTTATATTAAACGATATATATGTTTACATTTTTAGATTTTAATTAAGAAAGTTATTATATTTATATGATAAACTTGTTAATTTTATTATTTAAAATAATTAAAAACGGGCTTTTATGTCACTGTAATTCTTGCTGGGTTAAAAGCCAAGAATTATAGCTTGCTACTATCAAAGTGGACTTGGAAGATAATTTTTGTCGAAGAACCACTCAGTTGTTTGCAGAAGAACTGAGAGCGTACGAATAAATAAATAAATTATTATTTTGATTCTGAAGAGTTTTTTCTATGCTCATTTATTAGTATCAAAACTTTTGTTATTACATTAAAACAGCTACATATTTTGATCAAATTTATTTGACTCAACAACTATACCGATATTACTTTGGTTTACTTGCACTAAAAGTGGCACTAGATGTGTTTAATTATTGAATATTTTAAACTATACCTTCTAGCACAACATTGTTAAAGGAATACTTGTTAGTTAATTTTTTTTCAAACCCTAGAAAATTTACATATTGGTTGGTGCATTCCTCATGTTGGCATTTAATTTAAGAACTAACTACCAGCATTCTAATTTTTGTAAAAGTTGCTAAATCCAATAAACTATCAATATGCAAAAAAATTAATAAATATCTAGTGCGATTCGAAAAGTAAGTAAATTTTCATTAAAAAAACATTTTTCTTTGCACACCCTGTATTTTTTATTTGAGAAAACTTTTATTTATTGTAAAAGTTTCTAAATCGAATAAAATATATTAATATGCAAGAAAAAAACCAAAAATATACAGTGTGATTCGAAAATATATGAATCTTCATTAAATTTTTCTTTGCACATCCTGTAATTTTTATTTGACAAAAAATATTATTCTTTGTAAAAGTTGCTTATTCTAATAAACTATATTAATATGCAAAAAAAAAAACAACAAATATATCGTGTGATTCGAAAAATAAGTAAAATATTATTAAAAAACACTTTTCTTTGCACACCCTGAATATTTATTTGACAATAATTTTATTCTTTGAAAAAGTTGCTAAATCTAATAAATTATATTAATTTGTCAAAAAAATCAACAAATATATAGTGTGATTCGAAAAATAAGTAAATTTTCATTAAAAAAACATTTTTCTTTGCACACCCTGTATTTTTTATTTGGTATACAATTTTATTCCTTGTAAAAGTTGCTAAATTTAATAAATTATATTAATTTGTCAAAAAAAACAACAAATATATAGTGTGATTCGAAAAATAAGTAAATTTTCATTAAAAAAACATTTTTCTTTGCACACCCTTTATTTTTTATTTGACAAAAAAATTTAATGTTTGTAAAAGTTGCTAAATTAAATAAAATATATATAAAAAAATTATGTAAAATAAGTAAATTTTCATAAAAAAAACATTCTGTATTTTTTATTTGACAAAAAAATTTTGTTCTTTAAAAAAGTTGCTAAATCCAGTAAACTGTATTAATTAAAATGAAAAATATATAATGTGATTCGACAAATATGTGAATATTTATTAATAACAATAATTTTTCTTTCTTTTTTATTTGACAAAAAAATCAAGAATATTTTTCTCTAAAAGGAGAACATCTTTTATCGAGACATTATGATGAAGTGTTGGATGTAGCCGGTTGTTTCTACTACTCCAGGAACCGTCAATTTAATTTGATTGGTTGAATAAGAATGATTTGTTAGTTTTGAGAAGCCGCATTTGGGTAAAATTAGTTAGATGAATAATTTTAGATATAATATTGTGTCGCCGAGTAAAGGAGTAAAAGAGAAAAGAGTGTGAAATTAAAATAGAACATATTGTGTAATCGTAAATTATACAGTGACATGGTAATATAAATTAATATATATGGATGCTTTAATTAATTTTTTTTTATTTTAGTTATTTAAAATATGATTTGAATATGAAATTAAAAATATTATGATTTTTTGGTGAAATTTATCCAGTCTAGTCACTATCTTAGAACCAGAAATATCATAAGAGACCCGCACACTACGTGACTTTTGCAGTTGCCGGTTAAAGAATTTACCCAAGGAAAATGTGCTTGTATTCTAATAAATTGGGTATAAAAATTGTTTTTTTAGTATTTTATATTATAGCAACTAAAAATATGCGATTTTATTTCATGATATTCAAAATATTTATTAAAAGATATCGTTTGTGCCACTTTTTTTAAATTTATGTACAAAAAAGTTGACAGTCGTATTTTACTAAAAATAATTGCCACAGACGGGCTCTCAAGAATTAAATACCATATGATATTGGCGCTTCTTAACATGTTTGGGTCGAATATTTTCGGCGGTCACGTATGTTCTAGAGGTTTCTAAAACCATTGATTTGCCTTATTAATTATGGGGTATGATAAGCCATGAAGGTAATTTTTTTTTAAATTGTGCGTGTCGTTTATAATACAATAAGAAATAACGATTAATATTAATTAAAATCATAAAATGTATATAAATATACTAGAAAAAGTTAATTTTAAATATGAACCTGGAAGCTCGTTCGTTCTAGAATTCTAATTTTGCATCTTTGATTAAAAAAAGGATTTTAAATTATTATTTAATATTTATCTTATATTATTTTGTGTGTATAAACATGAAATTTTTTGAAATTATGATAATAAAAATGTAAATTTTTTTAAATATTTAATCTTATTTTTATTAGTAAATAGTTTTTCTGTATCTCAACCTCTGATCTGATTTCCGAGTTACACGTTTTATACAATAAAATTCGATTTTTCATATTTTCTTTAAGCCCCCCATTCACAAATTCTTCAAAGAGTATTAACAAAGTAAACAGAAAATAAAAATTGAAGGAAATATACGTGTATTTGCATTCGTTCAGCACCATCTAAATATAAGAATCACCGATTCTTACGTAAACGATGTTTTTGACGAGAGTTTTCAAAAAATATAAAATAAATCTCTACGTGGGTATCTAATGTAAATAGTATTTAACCTTTTAAAGCGAGATTTAAAGAGCTGGCGATTAGGAGTTGTAAAGACCTATGAATGAATGAATGAATGGGTAAACGGGATTTTCCGGACTGTTTAAAATTATAAAAAGGAATGTAACTAATTGATTTTGTAATAACGTCAAGACGTCAATCAGAAAGATGAATATTCAAAACTCGACTATATAAATTCAGGGTATGCTTCACGGTATTGACTTGGAACAAACTTTACTTATTGTGCATTAGTGAGTTACCAAAAATTAATGATAAAGCGATCCTTACTAATACTGCTTTACGCCATCTCATTTTTTTTTAAATACGGACCTGTAATTTTTTTTCAATTTTTAATAGGAGAGTTTGTGAACTGGAAAATAAGAATTAGAAAAAAAATGTATCAGTATATACCTATATTTATATACAGTGAGGACCAAAAGTCCGTTTCCTAAGTTCGTTATTTTAGATATTGTGAAAAAATGTTAAATACGAAAGTTGTAGGGTAGAAAAATGTTAATTAAAACTAATTTAATTGCCGATCCCTTACGACAATAAAGTAGCCTGTACATGCTAGGCGCATCCATTAACTTAAAAAATTGTAAAGTGGTACCCATCAGCAGTTAGCAACATTAGATAGCTTCCATAAAGTTACGATTTTCTTACTGAACTAGCCCAAAAGTAGTTAAAATAGTAATTTACAAATATTCATAAGACCAAAACTATTAACTTTTGGGATATAACACCATACATCAATCTTGTATAAAATTGAATGTAGAATCAAGGACGTTCTATTAAAAAAAAATTACGAAGTCATTGCGCTTTTTTGAGACACCCTGTATAAATAAAACTTAAAACGTTACAGAAATCAAATGAAATACTACAACTTTTGTATTTAACATTTTTGTGTACCATGTAAAATGATGAAATTAAGAGGGGAGTGACCGACTTTTGGTCCTCACTGTATGTACGTATAGACATTCCGTTCCGGCACGATAGAGGTCGCAATTTTTGTCCAATCGAAACCGAACCGTTTTCAAAACACCTACCATCAGGTAGCTCTTTAGCCCTACGACATTCGAATTTTGACAACTTTGACAACTTTGACAGCTTGTTGTCATTTCTGTTTTTTCCTGCGATTTTTAGTCTTTAGTTATATATTTACAAAGTTATTTCTGAGTATGGCTACATACTGCTCTTCCCTATATAGGACTGATTATTTAATATAGAAAATCTAGACTAGATCTTAAATCCTTTTCTCCCTCTAAGAAATAGAGTGGATGCCATTAGCAATAGAGTCAAGGTAGGTTTATTTATTCTTGATCATTGAAGATGGTGTGAGCAATGGTGAGCCAAGGGCAGGGGAGCACTGGCCCCTTCACTTTTATACAGTCAGTATTTGTTTAAAGCTTATCCTTCAAGAATTTATATGTGCTTTGGGTCATTCGTCGCCGATGGATGTGACCGGGATAATTGTTTAGAAAACACTTTTTGCGCTCTTGTTAAACAATAATTTGTGTTTTTTTCCGAAGCAACTGAACTTTCTAGAATACGTAAATTTTTTTGCACTTACGGCTAAATTGGTTAGTTTGTTTATTTTTAATCAACTCTGGGTGTCCATTAAAGTACTCTAATAAGGTTTTTTGTGCCATTTTCAACAAAATTAAAATAAAACCACAACAAAACTCTCAGAATAATAAACAAATCAATATAAAAATAACGCCAACAAAATAAACGTCAAATTAGTCAAATTTTATGTCTTCTACTAGTTACTTGAGAATATGCATAAAACGTCACCTTTTACGACTTGAATATTGAAGCGTTAAAAAACATTCGAAACGTCACATTTTACGACGTTTTCAACGTTTTTTAACCATTAGAATTTTGATGTAAAAAACTTTCACTTTTTTGGTTCAAATACATGTATTTTCCATAAAGAAACATATAAAAATCATGCCAAAATCGATGAAATACGGCATTGTTTGACGTATTTTTTCGAATCAAAATTCTAAGCGTTAAAAAATGTTGAAAACGTCGTAAAATGTGACGTTTCGAACGTTTTTTAACGCTTCAAAATACTGAACGTTAAAAAACGTCGTAAACGTTATAAAATGTGACGTTTTGTGCATATTTTCAAGTAGCTAGTAGAAGACAAAGACTAGACCAGATGTATCTGATTGAGCTCATCGATCGGGATGACTGGGTAGAAAAGTGGAGTGTAACGGAGGGAGCCCTAACAGAACCTTGGGGAACCTCAATATTTAAAAAATTTAATCAATGAACTTTAAAAAATTAAAAAAATAATATGCTGGTATAATTCTTTTTATTACCTATTACATATTTTTTTTTTTATTTGGACATATAAAGTGACACTTTTTAAAACTGACAAACGCTATCAAACGTCTTACTTTGTGTAACTAATTACATAAAGTAAAATATTATGTAACTGGTGACCAAAAATGGATTTCAAAATTAGTGACAAAAAGAATTCTCTTTATTTAACTGTTATAACACAAGATAAGTACATAACTTATAAATTAATTAATTATTATAAATATTGATAACATAATTATTGCAATTATTTAAATTAATTTCCGACGACATACTTGTTTTATTGCTGGTACTTGCTGTTATTTGGGAGGCGGCGCACATTGCATTATATGTTTCACCAAATATTTCAGGCTTATTTACAAAATGTCAAACTGACAACTGAAATGAAGTGACGGCAGGAAATAGACTAGATTTATGTTTTCACAATTTTTATCAATTACATTTTATTTTTTTTTTTTATTACTTCAAAATCTTGTATGCAATGCGCTCGTTCCGCAAAAATCTCATGCGTTACACAAAATTAGGCTTTTCGTAACTGGTTGCATAAATAGCTATTATTATGTGATTTACCGATTATAAAATCGCACAACTATTAAGAAACCAAATTGATATTTTATCTAATAGTAAAACTCCATTTTACAGCGTAAAAGTATGGCAAGTGTCCGTGTTCAAAATTGTTGTCTTAAACCGTAAATCCAAGCAATTTCAGTTCGCTAACCCCAACAAAGCGAAACACTATCTCATCGTTAAAAATGAAAGAGCACAGGAAATAGAAACTCTCCGACTAAGCCTCAACTCCTGAAAGGGATGACCCACTGTAATTGAATACTCCCGTTATCAATTTACAGGAAAGCAAAAAATATATGCATGGTTCTTTATTAAATAGAATGTAGTCCTTTCCTATATTTTTTTACGTAATCAATAATTTACTAAAAATTTAAACAAATATGTAAATAATAATAATTTACTTTAAATAAAATTAACTATGCCAACTGGATAAATTTCACTGGAATATTATCCAGAAAATACAAAATAATTCATATTTCTTTTAAAATTAATAATATTAATCTTTCAGTTCATACTAATGTCTATTATTGTATATTTTAATATTTTAAAATCTAAAAATAGATTTAAAATCAACACAATATTATTCCGTCTTTCTCTCAGACTTTTTGCAATATACAATTAACAAAAACAAAATACATAAGCGACTGTTGCTATGCAAGCTTATCGTTCTCTCATATTATTTATTCATTAAAAGAGACAAAAAATATAGATATATTTCTTCCCGCTAAGATTCTGAATTCAAGGCTAGTTACATACCACGTCACATGTCTCCTACCAATAAAAAATCAGCAACCCTCCTCTCCGCTAAAATTCAGAGCACACTCATTCGCTCGCATCCCAACTGTGAATAGATGCAGTCGCATTCAATAGAGAAAAAAAGTTTCTTCAAATAAGTAAAATGGTGCGTAATTAACCGCACCCAAAAAGTTTTCTGAGTTTTCATAACAAGAAAAAAATGTTACAGTGATGAGTCCTATTTAAATATTTATGTTTCGGTTTCATAATTTAAATTAATGTGCCGCTTTATGATTTTTCTGTTCATGTTCGTACTTGGAAAAATGGAATAAAAATTACATTCCTATTTCAAATACTGTTTTTATTTTAACATTCATATTGGTTTAACTTCTACCTAAAAAGATTGGTCCTTCGAGTAAATCCAAGAATTTATTTAATAACGCTCGCAGTCTAGTGTTCTTTCAACAGTTATGAATACTAATATTCATAAATCGTTCAAAAACCATTGGATTAAAAATACTCAATCAAGATAAAATACGTTGACAGGCCAATTTTGATTTCTTCAAATTTCAGCGGCTCTTCTAGTTTTATTTGATGATTTACAATATTTAAAATTTTGGTAATGGTTCTCGATTTGAGGTAGAATAATAGTTTATAAATTATGGTCACCCTGTATACATTTTCTTTTAATTCTGATGAAAATTACGAAAACTATCAAAACTTTTGGTCGATTCAAGAGTAATTTTTCACTGAAACGGCGAATTTCAGTTACCCACGCCATGAGCTGTTTAAATTGAAACGTGTTGTGTGGTTTTACATTAATGTCACGGTGGTTCATTGCCAAAAACAGCATGTAGTCGATTGAGTTTATGCTTTACTCATCTGTAAGCGCTTTTAAATTAAATAATTTATAATTTTATATTTCTTATTAAAAATAAAATATCTCCTAAAATTTATTAAATTATTTGTGTTTACCACTAAAGATTAAAACCTATGATTTGTGAAAAACGGTTTTCGATTTTTTCTAAATATTTCAGTTTTTTTTTCAATTTTTTTGATTTTCTCCAGATTTTCGCTTTTTTCCGATTTTTCTGATTTCTGATATTGATATGTCTATCCATATGTCATATGTAAATTTATATTGTTCTTTACATCATGAACCAAATAGGCAGTACCAAAGACTCATATTATACCAATTTAAATAGCGCGCGCTTTTCCATACTTCCTGTTACGTATAACATAAGTAAAGATTTGAAGGAGTGAAAACAAGTTTACCGAAATTAATCAATAAAATGACCAATTTTGAACATTTAACTAGTGCTCAGTTCACCGAGAAAATTGCGCATGAAGAAATTGACAGAATGAAATGTGCTGAAAATTCCTAAAAAAAACAGTACGACGAAAACGCAATTAATACCGTGCTTACTGCCATATGTTTTATCTTGCCTGAAATAGTTGGAGAGGCGCTCCGTTAATATTAAAGATAGGAAACTGCGGCTTTCGCCAATCGATTCCGTAGTTAATTATTTAGCGCGCGTCTTTGGCACTTTTTAAAACTATTTTTAGTAAAAGTGAAACGACTATCAACTTTTTTCTCCAGATAAATTTGAAAAAAGTAGCATAAACGATATCTTTTAATAAATATTTTAAATATCACGGAATATCGCATATTTTTAGTTGCTTTATTAGGCGAATTCTCGTCCAAAAACGAATAATTATGTTTTATGGCGCTCTATCCTGTTCTGCGCAGAAAAAATTGGACTGGAAGCTAGGATTACTTAATATTAACCGGAAAATACTAAAAAAATAATTTTTACACCCAATTTATTAGAATACAAGTACATTTTCCTTGGGTAATTGTCTAACCAAACTCAAATTCAAGATTTCCACGTATAATTAAAATAAATTTTCCTAAAGAATATGATGCCCGTCAAGTGCTATGCAATAAAAAGAAACTGCTCGAAAATCCTTAAACCAAGAATTACACAATTATTTCTGATCAGACACCCACGTAAGTTCAAGTTATTAAAGATTTACGGGAAAAGTTGGATAATAAAAAGAAAAATTGTGAAACAAATTTAACCATTAAATATATTCATGGGATATCAAAAATTATTAATGCAAGTAATTTTCAAGTCTGTTAACTCTATAATTACATCCTGGCCCTTTTTGTATACCAACCTTGATTCTCTTAAAATTAAATTTTATGAATTTGTTTGTAGTGTACAAGATATTCAACCACGTATAATATATTTTAATGAAATTCTCCGTATGATTTTTTTTTTATGGGTTAATTAATTATTATTTAATTGTTAAAGAAAGGTTTGATAGCATAAATAATTTTATGAGTTTTCAATATTATAAACATAGTTCAATTTTTTTTTCAATTTATATTTAAAGAATTTATTGAAAATAATTATTGTATAAAATATTTAAAATCAACAATTGTGAAGTATAAAGAACCTTATTCTTATTATTATTACTATATCATTATTATAATGCGAATGATTATTATTATTTGAATAATAATTTAACAGAAAAAGATTAAATTTGGGAAAGTATATTTAAAGAATTTTTGCTGTATAATTAATAAGTAAATGACAACATAGTCAAAAGTGATAAAAAAAATTTATTTTATGGATCAAGTAAAAAATAAATTATTTTTGGGGAAGAGAGGACAGTTGAATAAAAAATAATAAAGAAGTCAAAAAAATGTTTTTTACAAAAAAAAATATACATTATGTCAGAATAAGCGATTTTTTAGACATTTTAATAATTTTTAGAAATTAGTATCAAATTTTAGCCCATTTAAGTCAATGTTTCGCGTTTTGAAAAATCTGAGGACAAACCACACATATATACATTTATCGATCAAGTGTTAAAGAAGCTTATTTAAAATAAAATCAATAGAATTCACATTGAGCTATATCCCTAAAATTAACAACCATTATAAACCTCGGATATAAACATCTACATAAAGGGTCGTAAAGTGTCACCTTACGCCAGCCAAAATTAGGCTATAAAGTTAGCAAGTCCGGTCGTTCATAAAATAATATTTGTATATCTGTTACGTCAATTATAATTGATGTATTATGATTATTTTGTGTACGCAAATTAATGCTGTTATTTATGTAATAAGGAATTATAACGTTGCCAAGTTATTTATATATGAGAACATTCACCTTATTTACTTAATGATATGTAGCCAAACAAAATTAACAATACTGACATAGTTTGGTAACTTATATTTACAAAAAAAAACAGCACACTTTCACAGTTTAGTTTTTTTGGAAAAATTAAGGCAATACTGAATTAACAATTTGACGTGTCTCGGCGTTTTTTGCCTACTTGTTGCCCAACGCTATATTTTTAAGGTTTCCAACCCAAATACTCGCACGGTATAATATGTACATGAAATTAGAGAAATATTTTCACTAGTAATCTCCCTAGAGCTTGAATTATTACCGGAAATTTTTTTCGAGTACACGATTTTCTTAAAAAATCGTGTACCGGAAACTTTTCCTCCTCATACACGATTTTCTTAAAAAATCGTGTATGAGGAAAAGTTTCCGGTTATTAATTCAAGATCGTGGAGGATTCGGTAAGAAAATTTCACACCTAAAAAATTTAAAAGTAATTAATTATTTATTTGACATTAACATTAGAAGGAAGTTTTGGTCTACTTACTCATGAGTGTTTGTTGGTATGTTAAAAGTTAAGTAGTAATTGTTTAATTTTGATTTGCACAAGAAGTAAACAAAAAGTCTTATTTGAATCAAGCCCATTACAAGTGTCATTATTTTGACATAAAAATTTCCACTTATTAATTTCGTCCAGGGTATCCTGGAGAATGAAAATTTCCGGAAATTTTTTATGTTACCATGGTAACCAACAAAAAAATAGACTCTGATTGGCTTAAAATTTCGGTGTAAAATTTTCTAAATAATTATTTTCTTATATGCAATATTCTAAATGCTATTACCGTAAAAATTAGATCTTAAATATATAATACTTATTAGTCCTGCAGCCGTTTCTGGCAAAACAGTTTAGACATACCTAAATGAAATAACTGTTTCTCTCAAAGATAAATTTATTGTTTTTGAAATTTCCTGCGAATTCAAGTAGGTAGCCAGACAAAGAAAGCCATGTAGGAAAAACGAACACGTAGGTATATATGTGGATATCAGTGTGTAAATTAAATACTTTGTCCACGCCTACTGTTGACCCATATTTGATGCGTGGAAATATTTTTCATTACTTTTTAGATTAGGTAAATAATAATTTACTTTTGACCAAGACAAATATTTCAAATTTAAAAAAAAAAATTGGTTTTGGCCAACATAATATTTTTCCTCTATTTATGTGTAGTATTTTATTCTTTAAGAATGATTTATTATAGCTTATTTTTAACTCTGTTACATAACAAAACATAACACATATCTAGTGTTTATCACTCTAATCTTGATTCACAAACAAATTTTTCCAATTATATTTAAAACACTATTTTATCCACATACACTATATGCGAATGCAGATAATATTTTAGAACGCAACTCTGTATATTATAATGTATATGTCCCTTCTGGTGGCATTACTGAACACACCTTACAGATAATTAGACAGCTCATTGACAATAAATGTCACTTTCTTCTTCTAGCTACTATGACCTTATATCTATTAAACACCCTAAATTTATTTGTTATCGAATTTATTAACAATGACAAAGAGTATGAAGATGATATTTTCGTTGCAGGATAATATACTAAAGGACTAATGTAAAAAAAACACTTTATATTAAAATTTTCCATTCAATTTTTTTTACGAACTTTTTAAAATTTTGACACTAAAATTGCTGTTAACGTTCCTCGAAGGTCACCAAAAATTAATCAGTTCTAAGTAAGAACTAAAACAATTTTTGGTGAAAATTTGGTTAAAATCGGTTCAGTATTAAAAAAATCGTTATCGAAAAATTTGATCATACACACACATACATACATACATACATACAAACATTTTTCAAAAAAATGGTCTTTTTGGACCCAGAAACGTAAATAAAAGACGAAATCTCGAGATCGCTTTTTTACCCGAAAACAATACTTTCCCTTTATATACCTATATCTTATATATACCATTGGTATATGTAGCAATAAAGTAATGATACCATTTGAATAAGACCACTGAATTCACTTTCTGTAACTCAATTAGTCTTAATATTGGAAATAGTGAATATGGACCAGGCAAAGTTTAAACAAATATACGTTGAGTGTTATTTTTATACGGACATTTATTTTTTTGTTGAAAACGATAGCTTTCTTATCATACAGTGTGTCCACGGATAAGGTATCCCTATAGGTGAAAAAATTTAAAATTTTAATTTTAGCGAAAAAAGTCATTCTTGATAAAAAGTTTTGCTTGTTCTGAAATCTAAAATACAATCATCAGATATCAATTTTTTCCAGTAGTATACGAGGTTTGTCAAAAAATATGAATTTTACAAAAAAGTAAAGTACCTTTAAATTTGACATCATCGAAAAATGATATTTAAACTAAATATTAAGTTCAAATATGCAATTACATCCATGTACATTGAAAATAGGTTTTGTGCTTGTTTAATATTGTTTCTATTTTGAATGAACATTTATCTCTTGTGTTTGTAAAAGTCATGATAACCTTCTCGTTTCTTAATATTTTCTAATAATTTTGCAATTTAAACACGTAACTACAGTAAAATTTGCATTGTTATTGTACCTAAAAATACATTTTTTCAATGTAAATGGAAGTAATTGCATATTTGAACTTAGTTTTTAGTTCTGATCAACTTTTTTAAATAACATTTTTTGATGTTGTCAAATTTAAAGGTAAAAAATGGCTGTTACCCAACATTCCATAATGTGAAATTTTTCACACTTATTTACTAATTTTTAAGTTATAAGTAGTTATCTAATGTACCACCACAACAATTTTATATTATGTTGACTTAACAACCGCGCAGTTGTGACTATTTTTAATGTTTTTTACTTTGTAACTCCAATACTATTTTTTATTTGGCCTGATGATCCCTATTTAGCCGAAACTAGTCGCCTGTTATTATCCTTTTAATATAATACTTGTGGTACTGACTTCGTGTTTTATTTATTTGAAAAAATACTTGGACCACATTTGATATATGGATAACCTCTTCGATATATTTAATTAACCTAAGTATGGCCTGAAGACGGCTTGTAAGCCGAAACTAGTCCTAAAATTTTAATTATACTTATGTGGTACATAACTTCGAGTTTTATTTCATATATTACTATTATAGCTACAGACTTACATAATCTAAACATAGAAAAATGAACGATGTGCATTATAAATTTTATCTATTATTACTGAATAAAAAAAAATTCATTGTGAACTCTAAAATGCCAGTTAACCAAAATGTTAACTATTTAAAAGTCGCTTGCAGCCGTCTCTGAAATACTGACATAATAGACTAGAACGGGAAGGAAGAGTATTCAAGATGTGGCCTACTTTTCCTATTGTTTGGCAGTAAGCGTTTCATAGTTCATTTCAGATACCTAACGGCTATAAATAATGCGCTTATAACTAGAAAATATCTTCCAGTGTGTATATATACACTCAATTTGGATAATATTTATGTATACACGTACACTAGGATATGTTAGGAGCATACGTGCAAAACAGTTTATTGGATCATTATTTCTAGAAAATGTAGTTTTCTACAAATATTCAGTTTTATTAAAATCGTTAAAGTCTCAAAAAAAAAACGAATATATTATAATTGTTTACCCAATTTGACAAATACAATACAAATTAATTACTTCATTGCTTCCCAAGCAGGTATATTCTATTTCATAAATTTTCGAATGAAACAAATTATTTATGAATGAAAATAAAGCCACTAATTCTTGTTAAACCGATCTAACAAAAGCAATTAAATTTTTCATGTGCGCTGTTGTAACGATAAAATTATATAAAAATCTAATATGTTTACTTTAACTCGATAAAAACTAAAATATGTTAATATCTGCGTATTTCATACACCTATTTTTATTCAATTGTGTGTACTACACAAATAAACTTTTAATCTATTTTTAAATTGCGTTTAAATTTAAATGCGAAAGCTTTCAAGATGATAAATAAAGCATGGGATGTGGCCAATATACTTTTTCCCGCTATTTATGTGTATTATGACATTATATGTCAATCGTTCAATTGTTAAGTTGTCTTTTATTTAATTTACATAAATCTTGCTTTGGTTCATTATTTTAATTTTTTTTCGGTTACTGTTAAATATTATGAACAAATCTAAACTTATGATTAAAAAAATCCAGTGATCCAATATGATTGCAAAATGCTAAAATATCCAAACCGCTTCGTTACTGATATACAGAGTGATTTGTGAATTTAGACAAAAAATTCAATCCATATTAAATACAACGATTTGCCGATTTGGTTTAAATTTGGTACGTCAATTAAACTAAAAGGCCCTTTGAACAAAACCAATATCAGGACCGGAATATTATTTTTCTTCCATGTTAATTTCTTGTAATAATAACTCACCCTGTAAAATAATTATCAAAAATCTGAGACCAGATTCAAAATCGACGGAAAAAATTATACACGAACTGTTGAAAAACTTTCTGGCATCATTTCGGTTATTTCGTAATAAATTATTATTTTCAAGAAATTAATTGTCGAATAAAGTACCATCAAAAATGGATTAATATAATAAATATTTAATAAACCAAGACATAAATATTGTTATTCTCTTTAATTAGTTCGTAGTAAAATTTTATAAAATACTTTTATAACCCAAAAAAACTGAAAAATAAATTCTTATCAGGTCCGGAATGAGTATTTTTTATGTTAAGTTCTTGTAAGAATAACTGACAATTATCAATAATCTGCTCGCAGATTCGAAATCTTGTTACGTTTTTTTTGTGCTACCCTGTATTTTCATTATTCCTCTACTTAGTATATTTTATAGTTTCATATTCCCTTGATGTTCCCCTTCTTATTTCTTCGCTTCATGTCCCTCTCTTCTCTTGGTATTCTTATAAAATGCCTTACCCATGCTAATAACCTCTTTTTTCTTTATCTACTGAGTACAAGTAATAAACTTTGTATATCTTTATATCGCCAGTGTTTTCTACTGAAGATTTCTTTCTTGTCTCCCTTTTATTTTATATGGTTTTTTTTTGGTGGTTTGCTCAATGCTGGTTCCAATTCCAAAGCAGATGTCATTTATCTGGACGATGGTCAAGTTTTGCCGGGTCCAAGAAGACCTTTATTTATCTGTACAACTGGAGACGGGACAGCCACATCACCAAAAAAAAACAAGACCCTCTACCATAAAGGAGATAAGTTCAAAATGTTGAAAAGAAAAGAAAAAAAAACTCTATTTCATTATCGACGAATAAACAAATACAACGTTTCATTTGAGTTTAATTTCCTTAATCAAAAAAACGAAGAAAGGACGGATTTTGAACTATGTCATAGTTTTTTTGTCAATTGTTTCTAATCACATCAAAAAAATCAACTGACTGGCGTCCAAAAATTTTTTTTTATTTAATATTTTACTTCTGATATATTTCAAATTCTATTCGTGGAACGAATCCATAATAAAATTTGAGCTTAATCACATTAATTATTTTTAACAACTTAAAGTGTCGTTTCAGTTTACAAAAAAATGAGTATAGGAACATGTTAAAAAGGACTGGACTGAATTTTTTGTAAATTTTAGTTACTTACTAATAAATTTGAACTTATGAAAATACAACACAACGCACAATAATTTGGTAAAAATCTGTTACTAATATTATTAAGATAATTTACATGCAGCAGTAATTTTCTCTAATAAATGTTCTCTATTTCTAATTTCTTTATTATACACTTTTGTGGAGTAAATTTCTGAGTGCGACTTAGTGGAGATATTTTGAAATGTGGAATCTGTATATTCAAATAAATGTGGATTTAATATTTTAAATATATAAAGACCTTAAACAATCATTTATAATAATTTTTTCTTAAAAGATCATAAAATCATTTCTTTTATTTACTTCAGAGTTAAAATATAAAGTATATTTTACCATTCCAAGTGTACTTTTGCTGACAGTAAATTTTTATCGCGTCCGTTTTACGCTCGTTGTAGCAAAATGTCCTGCAATTTATTTGTTCATGTAAATGTAAATAGGTCTTGAATTCATAAGATTTATTAGAATGTTCGCACACGATCAATTACTTTAACCTTATTAATCTAACATGCACAATTTTCAGTCTCGTTAAAAATATTTGATTTATTCTATTGCCATTTATAGTTTAAATCTCGTTTAGTAGGTTAATCTTGCTTGTATTTTTTTTAGTATAAATGATTTGTTTGTTGTTATATGGTGAATAGAAGCCACTCCCCGATTTATTTTTTTAAATGAAAAATTACAATTTATTACCAATTATTCGAAGGTCGCATTTTACACATATAGGGTGTCACTTTAGAAACTTACATTGAATACTTAGTGGTGATACAGATATTATAATGCAGTTTCCTTCTGGTGACTTCAACGTTGCAAATACTAAGAAAATAACCTTTAACTGCGGGTAAAATTTTTCAGCAATAGGTCCAAAAATATTGAAAAATAAATTAAAACAAATTAGTATTAGTTGATTTTTGAGTCAATTTAAATAAAACATCATTAAACTTGATTGTTATAATTTTCAAAAATTTAAAAACAAAAGTGAATTTTTCGAAATTGAAAAAATTCGGAAATATATCAAAAAAATTCAAAATTTCAAAAAATAAATGAATAAAAATGTCTAGAAATGCAAAAATTTCGATAATTTCAAAAGTATCGATAATTTCAAAAATTTGTCAAAAATTTAGAAAAATTTGAAATGCAATTGTATTGGCAAATTCAAAAATTTCAAAATATTCAAAAATTTCTAAAATATATACAAAATTTCAAAAAACATAAAAGTATTCGTATAGATTAAAAATGTTTCAAAAATTTCGTGTATTTTAAGCATTTCAAAAATGTCAACTATACGTTTCAAAAAGTATTAAAAAATTATTCAAAAATTTCAAAAAATTTTCAAAAAGTTCGAAAAATTTGATATGCATTTTTTCTGAAATTTTCAAAACGTAAAAATATCAAAATATTGAAACATTTTTAAAATATGACGAAAATTGCATTTTTTTCCGAAAATTTCAAAAGTAAAAATATTAAAATATTCAAATATTTTTAAATATATCGAAAATTTCAAGAAACAAAATTATTCGTCCAGTTAGAAATATTTTAAAAATTTCAAGAATTTTAATCCTTTCAAAACGTTTCAAAAAACATTCAAAAATTATTCGGAAATTTCAAAAATATATCAACAATTTCGAAAAACTTAAATTTTTTTTCGAAAATTTCAAAAATGAAAAAAATTTTCAAAAATTTTAACCAAAAAACATAAAAAACTTCGAAAATTTGAAAAATATATGAAACATTTGAAATTATGCATTTTTTCGAAAATTTCAAAAATATCAAACAGTAAAAATGTTAAATTATTCAAAAGTTTCTGGAATATATGGAAAATATCAAAAAATATAAAATTATTCGTTTAGTTAAAAATATTTCAAAAATTTCAAGTATTTCAAACAGTTCGAAAATGTCAAAATATTCAAAAATTTCTAAAACATATCGAAAATTTCAAGAAATTATTGGAAATTAGAAAAATATAAAAAAAATTTTGACCCGATATTCTTATCGAGTAGGACGATTCAATCCAGTATTGGCAGTTGTTGTGGTAGTTCTAATTGGAGTAGCAGTGACAGTCCCTCGACCTTTAGAGACTTGGCAATCTGAAGGGAGCGAAGCCAATTCCAATTGTACCGGAGTCCAGAACCGTTATTCTACTACCACGCTAGCCCGCAATACGTGCTTGTACCGTCCGGTAAAGAACCGTGTTACACACCTTTTTTTCTTCACCGTCGCCAGATTTTGATATAAATAATAGTTGCTATATTATACAATAAATTTTACTTTATCTCCGCAGCAAGTAGCCAGGTTTTCAATACAGTAGGGCAAGTAAAGACTGCCCTTGTGGCCACTAAGGGTATTGTCGATGGCATACAACCCCTGAAGTATTTTTTATCCACTGACGCTGCCCGTGCAAGGGGCATTTACACTATAAACGCCCGAGACAATCCGAAGCCTGGATTAAAGCACCAAAGGATGACCAAAGAGCGTTCCAATGTAGTGTAAAGCAATGTATTAAATAAAGTTATTTATTTTTTATTAACACTGGGTGCTCCCGGGTTTGCATTTTTTTCAGGAGTGAATTTTCATTGTCTGAGGCTAACGCAGCTGATGATTTGACAAATAGTATAAATCAGAAATGTATTGAACCTCCTGAAACTATCGTAGATACCGATGAAGGTTCTGTTGACGAAAATGAGGATGAGGAGGATATGATTCAGAACCTAACAGGTCGCCAATTACGTACTCAGGCGAAAATAAAATTTATGAATAATAGACGTACATACACTAGGTCCTGCACTAACGTCCGTAATCCGTACACTTTGCCAGATATTCGTTATGATGGTATGCACCATTATGTTGCTCCATTCAATACACACCTGCCTTCTAAATGTGACATTGGTCTATTTGCATTTTGTTTTGCAACTTTCACACAATGTTAATAGAAATGTATTTTGGATGGTTCGTATTTTTGAATTTTTTACACCCAGTGATACCAATTGGTAACACCTTTTTTTCCCTACTGGTCACGTGATATTTAATAAAATTACTTGAAAATTTACAAAAAAAACAACAACAAAATAATTCTTGGCTCTAATGGGTAAGGGAGATTTTTTTTTAAATAAGTTCAACCTCAATCTATAACATTTTTTATGAATATGGTCTTTTTGCCGGGCTACATAAACAGTAAAGCGAGCGCTGAAATAGAGTAAGTACACACTATCTTTAGCAATCCAGTACGAATGAAATGAGATATAACAAAAGGATTTTATTTCGAGGAACTTAATTTAGCGACGCGCCATGATCCTAAAAAGAAATGTAATCGAGATGGCATTGTACAAAGGTTACTGGCCACTATTTTAAATGTCGCGTTACAACGTCACTGTAGTATATACAATTAAGTTTACAATAAAGCAAATATTTAATTATAAGTGACTGCTTTTTATAGTCTGAATAATTTGGATAAATAGCATATTGTTTTCTTTATTTACCAAGTACTATTATATTTTCTTCCATGAACTACTGAAAATTTAATAAATGTATTTATAACTAATTGACATTGACCCCTATCACTTAACATTCAATTTAAATGGTTCTAAATAAGTTTGATAGATTTCAATAAAATCTTAAAAGTAGTTTACGTATTTGAAAGTATATATCAATCACCAAATCAATCTCATTCGCATAACAGAATATAAAATTTTGACATGTAGAGTGAAACATTATTTTTAATGACTTATTTCAATATCAATTAGAAAAAGAAATGAGAAACTATAAATTTTATGGAATTTTATATCATTTTAAATAATTATTTCCCTATAGATAATTGGTAACAGATTTAATCGTTGTATTTTTTTAACTCCTTTTTGACTACTGTTTTATATGGTAATAGTTCATTTAGATTGATTCCAATAATATTAATCTCAGTACTTAATTACCAGAAAATGTAGCTAAATCTGTAACGGATTACTACAAATTATACTTTTTTAATTGTGGGTTTTGCGAAGTTAGATAAAATAGGGGAAGGGGGTAACAGGTTTCAAAAAAACGAATTGGAGGTGAGAATTTGTAATTTTTTATGTATATGGAATTGTACTAACCTAACTTGCATTGAAATAATTATAAACATATTTCCAGGTTGCAATTTATTAAAGTGCTTCAATGATACCAAAAATGTCCCATACACACAAACTAGAACCCATATTATATGGGTGATTCATTGAGAAATGCGATGGGTAGATATGGGATGCAGATGTGGTTCTAAATAACCATATTTAATGAGTCTCTGGTCTCTGAGTGTTTATAACCAAGATACATTTATCTAGTTTGCTCATTTCTTCATTAGTATATTGCCGAATAGCTTATAAATAAAATTTGAAATCCAGGTATGGACTTCAAAAATAATTAAAAAAATTGATTCACTTTAAAATAATATTTTGAAAATTTACTACAAATATTGTCGAAAGTCCTAGATCAGGAACTCTCTTCAGTTGTTGAAAAACTATTGTCTCAAACAGGATTTTACAAATTAAAATACTAACGAAATCTAATTTATGAAAGTACTTTGGACAATCTACCTAATTAATTGTCAAGGTGTGTAAGTCCTCCAAATTAATAAATTCAAATTTATCTTTTTACGACTTATACTAGATGAAAAATTAAAGAAACAAAAAGTATTGATTTCCTTGAACGTTCAGAAGTTTCCAGTAAGACAAACTTTTCATACTTCAACTTTTACTTTCGATGAAATATTAAAATATTCTTCTTTCACATGATTGAAAGGCCTTTTTGTGTATATTATAAGATTAAAAAACAATGTTTTAAAAAACAAAATAGCTTTTTTTTCAATTTTTAACCAACTTCTTAAAAAGTTACGAATCAATCAATGTTATATTTTGGTCAAAATTACTCCTACACGCGGTATAGATCACGTATGCCTGATCCACAATTAACTATTAATTGTTCATGTCAATTTTGGCACCGATTCAAAAAAATATTTGCTTAATTGTTAGAAAAATAATAATTTCTCCAAGTAAATGTAAATAATTTCGTTAGATATTACCGAACCAACAGATATACCTATTTTCAGAGTTTTGTATAAATATTTTTTTAATTCGTTAGTTTTTTTTCGTACGTTAAATCGAACATTTTACTTTTTATTTTTATAACTAGATCGAGTAGAGATGACTGTGAAGTGAAAAGTGCAGTATGTTTTATTTTGGTTTGAAAACGAAAACAAACTGTACAACATTTATGATATAATTATAGGAACACGTGGAGTCTATAGGTATAATAATTGTAAAGCAAGCCGTGATATGTTAATTTAAATTTCATTTCCTTACTCTTAGGTACCTTTTTTTTAACTTAATCTAGTAATACAGTAACGATTTTATTTGGAAAATATAATTGAATTATCTGCAGAGTTTAGTTTTCAGATAATATATACATACATGTTTTCGTTTTGTTCGCTTTTCTTGGCATTTCAGTAATGCCAGGAGCATGACAAATCAAGAATATAAGCAAGAAAGAAATTGTAACAATTCCAAAAGGATTGTTGAGTTCAAGCAGGTTTAAAAAGACATTGATAAAAAAGAATAAAATCTCAAAAAAAAATACTGTAAAAAGGTAAAAGCTACTCATGAATATGCCAGATATTAAAGGTAAATAAACAATATTAAATTTTACACAAATAAGAAAAAAATTTCAAATTTTTAACATTTTAGTTTTAACAGGCACAATTTTTTTGTTTCATAAATTTTAAAAGCTCAGATTCTTCTCTAGATTTTTTTTGTCTTAATAGGAACAATTTTTTTGTCTTACAATTATTCATTACTTTTTGAATCTGAAATCGACATAGAAAAATATATCATAAAATTTCGGACCCTTCTAACTTTTTTGTTGGATTAGGCGCAAATTGTTCAAAAACTTTTAAATTTTGTACATTTAAGAACAAATAAAACACAAAATTTAAAACTATTGCAACTTTTTGCCTTAATAGGCACAAATTTTTTTCTTACAATTTTCTGTTTACTTTTTGAAGCTGATATCAAAATTTTAAATTTTCAAAAATTAAGAAAAAGATATCAAAATTTCAGACCCTTCTAATTTTTGTTTTGTTTTATTAAGCACAAATTTTTCAACAATTTTAAATTTTATGCATTTGATAAAAAGAAACATATTTAAAACTTTTAACAATTTTTGTCTTAATAGGCACAAATTTTTTGTCTTACAATTTTTCATTTATTTTTTTATGCTGAATCAAAATCTGAAATCCAAATCTGAAATCAAAATTTAAAATTTTAAACAATTTAAAAATATTTCATAAATTTTGCAACTTCAGGCCCTTTTAACTTTTTTTTTCTTAATAGACCCAAATTTATTGACCTACAATTTTTGTTTACTTTTTGATTCTGAAATCGAAATTTATTATTATCCAAAATTTAAAAAAATATAACATAAAATTTCGGACCCTTTTGTTGTATTAGGCACAAATTTTTCGAAAATTTTAAATTTTATGCATTTAAAAAAAAGTCACAACCTTTTTTGTATTAATAGGTACAGACTTTTTGTCTTAGAATTTTTCGTTTACGTTTTGAATCTGAAATCGAAATTTTAAATGTTCCAAAATTTAGAAAAATATATGTAAAATTTCGGACCCTGTTAACTTTTTTTGTTTTATTAGGCATAAATTTTTCAAAAATTTGAAATTTTATGCATTTAAGAAAAAAAAGTTACAAAATTTAAAACATTTAACATTTTTTGTATTAATAGGCACAAATTTTTTGTCTTATAATTTTGCGTCTACTTTTTGAATCTGAAATCGAATTTTTAAATTTTCCAAAATTTAAAAAAATTTCCGACCCTTCTAACATTTTTTGATTTATTAGGCACAAATTTTTCAAAAAATAAAAATTTTATACATTTAAGAAAAAAAAGTCACAATATTTAAAACTTTTAACATTATCTGTCTTAATAGCCACAATTTTTTTTCTTACAATTTTTCGTTTACTTTCTTATGCTGAAGCAAAATCTGAAATCCAAATCTGAAATTAAATATGAAATTTAGAAAAATATTACATAAATTTTGAAACTTCAGGCCCTTTTCTAACTTTTTCTGTCTTAATAGACACAAACTTTTTGTAAAACAATTTTGAAAGAAATAAGAAAAAAATTTCACAAATTTTAAAATTTCAGACCCTTCTAACGTTTTTTGTTTTAATAGGCAGAAATTTTTCGAAAATTTTAAATTTTACTTGGTTTAAAAAAAATTCACAATTTTTAAAACTTTACACTTAATGTCTTAATAGGCACAAATTTTTTGTCTTACCATTTTTCATCTACTTTTTTATGTTGAATTAAAATCTAAAATCTTGATACAATTTAGAAAAATATTTCATAAATTTAAAAAAATTCGGACCATTGTAACTTTTTTTATTTTAATAGGCACAAATTTTTCAAGAATTTGAAACTTTACTCAATTAAGAAAGAAAAATTCACAAATTTTAAAACTTCAGATCCTTCTAACTTTTTTTTACCTTAATAGGCACAAACTTTTCGTAATACAATTTTTTGGTTACTTTTCGACTTTAAAAAATTCCGTTACTGCATTCCATACGTCTGTATCTTTATAAAATTTTTATGATTTATCTTAATACTAAATGGAAAATCATAAATTTTTTATAATATAAGTAGTTAATTTTGAGTGCCCTACTAAATTCCTCTTCGGCTTGTTACTCTTTTTTTCTGTTTCTTTTTCTCTATCTATTTCAATGTTTCTTTGTATCACCTCTTTGTCTTCTTTGGTGCTATTCTCTGGTTTCTTGTGTTTCTTTAGTTATTATTAGTTTTTATCTTTTTCTATCTCATCTCCTAGTTAATTTACAGTTTCTTCTCTGTCTTTTTCGATTCTATTTGTTACTCTTCATCTGGTTTCCTATATCTTTTAATTATTATCTATTTTAGATCCTGTATTCCTTCCTGGTAACGTTCATTTATATTTTATAGAATATTTTGATAAAAAAAATTGTCTTACTCTCTTATATTTCATTTTCTTAATATTTTCAAATCCAACTTTTTTTTTTAAATCTGACAAAGCAGCTTTTATCAATCAAAAATCATTACTTGATTCTTAAATCTTATACAAAATATTTTATACTGAATGAGTTTTAATTTTCGAAAGTTAAATTTTAAATTAATATAATTTTGCAAATGTATTTAACAAAATTTATTTTTATTTAAATTTCAGAATATATCCAGAATTAATTATTATATTTTTACAATTTATTTTAATAATATGTATATTTACATACTTCAAATTAATTCATAATATTCAACTAAAAACCTTTTGAATATAATATTTCAAATATAATAGTCATTTATCAAATAATAATAATAATAAATTCTATAATTCATTTATAAAATGTAAGGATGTAGCAGTTTTTTATATTTGCAATTTTGATTTTAAAATATTATTCTACATACCCAATTTACTAATACAAAGTATTAATCTTGTAAGTGCTCTTAATAATCAAAGTTACAAGTCATTAAATTTGCTAGGTAAAATGATAATTTTTATTAACAGACAGACATACATCTTAAAAGTTCATCCTGGCAATGCTAACTTACGCATTCTCAATGGATTTATGCTAAATCCAGATCTGATATAGAATTCAGTAACGGTGAAAACATTTTTTTTTAATTAGTATTTTTAAATCGGAATTAACGTACAATCGACGTACATTTAGTTTATTTTTAGATTGTTTATATGTTACACATCGTGCAACCTGTACCATGTCCAGTGATTCTCGATTTATTTCCAATACAATTTATAAAGCACACTATTTTTAGCAAAAAATCTTAAGTGATAACTACACAGCCTTGCTGTATTGGCGTTTAAAGCATAATAAGCTGAAAATAATAAATAGAAGAAAATTTTGAGCAAACCATAAAAAAAATTATTATAAATAAAACCATAATATCAAAGAAATCTTACAAGGGACGATAAAAATCAAATTACTCGAATTGTGATTAATAATAACGGAAAAAGATACGTTTTCTCTCTAACACGTTGAATTCCCTAAACCAGGAAGCCTGTAGTATATCTACTTAAATCTAATCATATTTTTGTTGTGTATACTTTGGTTACCATTTTATTAAGAGGAGTTTAATCTTAAAGTGATTGTTAGTAAAACAAGGGATGGTTAAAAAAATTTCCAAATATTTTTTTATATATTTTAATTATTACGGAAAAAGTAACTTTGTTACAAACACTTGCACTCAAACGATTAGGATGCTGGTTCAAATCCGGCTCGAAGGACTAAAAATGTTTGTGAGATTCGTTAAGTTGGTTCTTTTAATAAATTGTACTTTTGTAACATTAATAACATATTTTAATTATATAAAATAACTATATAGAACATTAATCATTTTACATTGACGTATTCGTGCCCCTCGATTTACAATTTTTTTTCGTCATTTCAAAATTATCCAAATCTTTATTTACACAGGGCCGCCTCTATTAGCATTAAAATTTGAAATAAATCCAACAAGAAAGGACGTAACTGATTATGTCAGTATACCAAATTTTATGGTTGTAATAAAACTGCAAATTGAAAACCCTCAAATACACGGCCTGCTTAAATCACCCTGTATACATATATTGAGCCTATTTATTGAATAACGAACAGAAAGGGTAGAAAACTTGATGAGAAAAAGGGGGGGCACCATTCATATGGTAAAGTGAATATGGTGAACTATCACATTAATTAAAGAAAAATTATGTTAAAAATGTTTTAACTACTTGGAGTTTTCTCAATCCCCTTGGTTAAAAAAATATATTGAATTAAATAAAGCTCTTAAAAACCAAGCAAAGAATGAGTTTGAGAGTGACCTATTTAAACTTCTAATTAACGCAATATTTGGGAAAACTATGGAGAATGTTGAAAAAAGAAAAGATATAAAACTCTCATCCCACTAGGAAAATATCAAAGGATCACTTGGTGCAAGAACTTTAATAGCCAAGCCAGAATTTAAGAATTGTTTACTGAAAACGGTCGCAATCCATTTAAATACTGTACTAGTATACTACGATAAACCCCTATACGTTGGATTTTCAATTTTGGATATTTATAAAACCATCATATACGATTTGCTTCGATAATAATAAGTTTCTTTGTTATTTATTTTATAAAAGTTACCATAGACTATAATTTAATCCGAACAACTCGACTAAGAAAAGAATTTAAAATAAATAGTTTCCACATCATGCAATTATTACCATTCCATGTACCTTCACGCCGTACTAGGAATATATTATTGCTCAATCTTCACATATCGACCTCTACCGCCAGATCCCCACTTCTAAGGGTAAAAAAAGGGTAAAAAAATTGGTATACTAAAATAAAACTGCTAACCCTACAATTCTGATATTACCTAGATTTAATAATTTTTCATCATTTATTAAGAATGTTGATGTACTGTGTTATCCATGTAATTAAGCTAAATTAGCTTGTATAGATTAATAAATAAACTAAAAATAAAATAAAGAAAGATATTTTTAATATTTTGTTGTTTCTGGAACATTTCTTTTGTAATAAATTGGAAGTTTATTTTCTTGACCTTATTATAAAAATACCTTTCCTCCAAGACATGTATTTTTCTATTATGCGCAGAAAAATGTATTCTCTTTTATACTCGTATTCTTGCAGATAGACATATTTTTTATACCTACTCTAAAAAGCCGCCACTGCAAACCTATATATCCGTTTTATATCGATTGAAGGCATTGGGGACAATAAAAATGAATAGTAGTTTAGATATACTACAATTTTTATTCAACAGGTGACCTAAACTTGTCTGTTGTTTAGATCGTGCCCTACTTTTCAAACCACGCTAATACCTACATTGTTTTTGAAAGTAAAACTTGAATATAAAATATTCAAACAATGAATAATTCTATTTAATATACAGAACGATTTGTTTAATTTTATAGACAACATCTAAAGTGCTGATCTAAATTCGGCGCAAATCAATAATCTATCGATTTCTTGGTATATTGAGTTGTTTCCAGCATACTACTTTCTCGCTTTATGTCTCTAATGTAAATAAATAACAATCCGGTACGCATTACTTAATAAATTTTATTAAAAGATGAACATGTAATATTGTGATTTTTTTTTAATTAAGCAAAACACTCATGTTACCGCATTTTATAGTATGGGCGTTATAGTTGTTAATTCAACATACAGTAACTAAAACTTAAAAGTAAAATAAATAATATGGTGGGATTGTAACATATTCTGATTCAAACATAATTTTTTTTAAATATCCGGTCCGAAACACCATCTAAAAGTGAAGTATTCTGCAAACCAAAACAAAAGAGTAAAAATGTACCAATTACTCAAGTAGTGTTGTCAAACGTAAAGTTTAAGCGAACCTTACACGACCAATAATACTGACAGTAAAAATACTGACAGTATTTCATTCATTCTTCATCAGTATTTTTTAACCTTACATGGTCATCCCAAATGGTTATTACTTTCTTCAGTATTGTTCTAGCAGTTGAGTAAGTACCATGGATTCTCTTCAAAAATGGGGTTTGGCAATAATTTTGGCTTATGCTGCGCCAAAACGTATGAAACGCAAGCGATGGGTCAAAGATTGGCTAAAAAAACATGAACTTATATAGTTCTTAAAGAAATTCTGAAGACAGATGCAGACGATCACAAAAACTAGTTTCGAATGAGTGATAGTTTATTTAGTTTATTATTGTCATTGAGCTTGTTACTTATTTCCTGCCATAGTTTCGCACTTACAGAGTTGATAAATTGATTAGTTTTGTTTATTTTTAATTAACTCTGGGTGTACATCAAGATATTCTAATAAGGTTTTTTTATTATTGTCTTTTTCATAACAATATGATGGGAACAATGAAAAATGCCACAATGTGCTAAGTGGATTCGATTCTGTCTTATCGCACGGCGACGCTTTGGTCTAGAAGAATACGAAAAGCCGCAGGTCAGCATCTGGGTGAGCGCTCTATTCAGTGATGGACATTTTAGTCCGATTGGACTAGATCTAGCCATTTTAACACTGCTTTAGTCCCCTAGCCCGCCTGATAAAATTTTTTATCTAACCTTTCTTTGGTCGTCTAGATCTGATATGACATTTCGAAAAAAAGACACCTGTCATCTGTCAAGAATTTGAATTTGTTGATGTTTGTCAATATAAACATGTTATCTGTCAAGGAAAATGACATAAAACAACCACTGTGCACTATATAGGTAAACTATTTATTTAAAAAAAAAGAATTCTCAATTATCTTAGGTTTTTCGTCGCAATAGTACTTAAATCAACAGTTACACAAAATCGCATCACTAAATCTGAACCAATAAGATTTGTCCAATTTCTCACCAGATTAGCCTGGAATTTATGATTTGGGTAAACAAAATAACTTGCCACAAACCAGTGTCTTATTATTAACTTTCCAAGCGAACAGTCTCATTGAATTAGCTTCTTAGTTCTCGGTTCGATTAGTCATTTATAATGAAAGCTCTTGGTCTAAAATGGCGGCATGACTGCACCTTTATTTTAATAAATTAATAATATAATGTTCTGATCAATACTATATGTATTTATATATAAAGTGAAAGTGTGTGCCAACAATTGCTTTAATAGTGTTTTTACAGTTTGGTACATTTGTTTTTAGTATAAAAAAATGGGTGAGAAATTAGCCCTTATAGTTTACTTTAATATACTTGTTTTTATTGATATTAATGTAACAGATTGAAAAGCATGTCCATAATAATTTAACGGCGTTGCCGTTGTTTGGTCCTTCGATAATTAGTTGCCGTAGTAAATTTTTCCATACATCTGTTCATATTTTTCTGTATTGATAATCTAGTGGTCTGTTTTTTTAGTTTTATTGATTTTTTTTAATTTTGATTAACTAAAATTAAATATTTTTTGCCCCTTATTGAAATGCAGCTTGCAAATGTTGAACTAGTTTTATATTCTAAATCTTGTTGTTTAAAGCGAACTAGTAGATGAAAGATAAAATCAATAGTCCAGTATAATATATTTGTACATCCTGCATTATTCATATTTTATGCAACATTCACTAAAATTCACTAATTAGGTTAAATTGACACCCAACAAAATCCAGACGTTTAATATACCAAATAATTAATTATCGTCTGCACATCCTGCAATATTGATATTATGTACATTATGTATACGCAACTCAAATTTACTTATTAGATAAAACTGATATTGCAAAATAATCTGTACTTTTAATGAACCTAGTTATTAATAAAATGTCAAAAATCACTGCACTTAATTACACTTTATGATACAACCATATGTTATTATATACAATTTTGTATATAATAACGGATAACAAAATCGCGGGCATCTAAAAAACTAAGTACTTCACAGGATTCTATGTACAAGAAATTAGAATAAGAAAATACATGAAAGGTCCCATTCCCGCTTTTTAAAATTGCTCAGTATTTTAAAAACAAAAGAAGGTGTAAAAATTATATTTTTGGCTACCACTTCAGAAAATGCGTTTTCCGATCCGTCGAGTGTTGTAACTTCTACTGATAATGTTGGTAGTTTAATTTGTGAGTTATGAGCGTCGGCGTCTCGACACTGAATACTGATTTTTTGGTGACAGTGTTGGTAGTTTAAAATTTTAAATTCGACTGGTCATATCTAGAGCTATAAAACACCTTTATAATGAATTTTAGTAAACATTTCCGATAATAATGTTATTTGAGACCATGTAGTTTTTGGTTATCATAGCAGTTATTTAGCGACATAAATATTTATGCACAAATAGAATTATTTTCAATATTTTAAGATCCTATCTTTTGGGGTTAAAATGGGGACATTAATACTCTTAAAATTGTTTAAGTGTTCCTTATTTTTTTGTATAAACATGCACAGACAGACGGAAAATGACACTGAATAAGATGAAACAAAATAGTATTAAAAATAATGCATTTTTACGATCTGTCTATAAAATAGCTGGAACAATTAATAATATGATATACCGGGGGTTACCTAGTCACCACAATGGTAAGATGATATTTATTTATTATTAAAATTTAATTACGAAATAATTTAAAAATCATTTTAATGTTTTTATTTCGAGACTCAATAACCCATCGACTTTTGGTAATGATTCTAGTTAAATTTATTGGTGACTAAGATGAACATGTATTTCTACTTGAATACCAATATTTCTCAGAATTTCGGTAAAAGTTTCTATAGCCCCGAACCAAAAAATATTTACTTAAAAATAATTTTTTCAAGACCTAACACGAATTTACAAACTCACTCATAAATAATGTAGACGAAAAGTAATATCGATTGATAAGATATTAAATCATACATTTACAAAATGCGAAAATACATATCAAAGTAAACAACTGCAATATGCAATGCATTTTAATTAAAAAATAATAAAATTATTTTGACATATATTTGAGGATATATTTCAAAATAACTTTATTAAAAATTTGCTTCTGCCAAAATCGTCAAATAAAAAATTAGAGGTGCTCCATTTATATTCCAAATTTTTAAATAATAAAAAATTTGTTTTATTTTGTGTTTGACAAGGAAGAACTGTCAAAATATTTGGGTATTTATTAACCCTTTCGGTCACCATGGTCATTTAAACGAACATCATTTTCTTATACCATAAATATAACTTACAGTGGATTTTCAAGTTACTTTAATATAGATAGCCAAGATTCAAATACGGAAAATAATGATACGACCATATTTCTAACGGATGGATTGAAAAAAAAAATCTTATTATTAAAATTATTCCGGAATGAAAGTCATTTATGGAACACTAGAAAAAATTCAAACCGGCCCAGTTTGGAGTAGTCGAATTTAATTCCGCAGCATTTCGTGGCTGCGGCAAGGCCGCACGCCCGCTGGGCTAGCCCAGTTTGGTGGAGCCCCGCATTAACGTTCGTTGTATTTTTGTTTTATGCAAATTAGGGTGAGTACTTTTTATTTATTTTTTTGAGTTGACTGTGAGGTTTTAAATTTTATTTACAATTACAGAATAGTCGAGTTAGAGAATAATGACGTAGAAAAGGCCCTTTACAGAGTAACAATTTTTGGAAATAATTGATCAATTGGCGGATATTGAGGAAAACTAGTGAAAGCCACAATAAGACAAAATCAATCACTAACACCGCCAAATATAAGAAAAAAAAAACAGAAAATTTAAGTAACACCAATAGACGATATTCACTTGGATAAGTAGGCCATCTACCAGTTTTTTATGGTACCAAGGATGATGCAAGAGTAAACTAGGATCTTGTTTAAAAAATCTGTTTTCTTCAATTTCGTTCTAAATAAAAGTGCTTTTGTCTAAGCAAAGGTTTTTTAATTTTACGCCGGTTTATGCCCCATAATCACCATGTTCTATAACCGAACATGTTTTTTTTTGAGAAAAACAACTTTTAAATTTTGCAAATATTTTCAAAATCTTTAAAAAAAACAAAGAACTTTGTTTTCTATTTTCAAAATTTTATCTTTACTAGCAAAAAGTCGTAACCGAAAGGATTAAGATATAATTTTAAACACCGTAAAAAATTATTACGTATTGTTTTTTTCTTTATTGATGGAAATTACTTATTTAATAACGCTTTTTGTTATTAGAACTTTTTCCAAAAGTCAAAAACAATATTGCAATTAATAATGACGTAAACCCGTTATTTCATAGAAAACAAACTTAAAATTATATTTGAGTTAAACCAGTCTATGGACGATTGACGCATCCGTTCCAAATGAAAATTGTAATATTTATTGTTACATTTATATTGATCCACTCGTGTCAGAAAAAAATCTATTTAGATGATTGATTTCAGTGGTCTGTAAAAAGTCCGACTGAATATTAAATTCAAAACTCATTTAAATTATTCATGATTTGTTTTGCGGGTTATTTTGTTTCGTTGGCCGGAAAAAGTTAAATTTTATTTAAAATATTTTTAACAAACAAATTTGGTTATGGTAATAAAAGTTTTTTTTACAAGAAAAAATTTGTAAATGAAGAAACGTTAAATCTGGTCAATTCTATTTTCAGTAAAAAATAAATTGAACATAATAAATTGATTGCTAGAAAAAGTAGTAATCAGCTTGGCAGCTAAAAGCTCACATAATTACTTTACACACCGGCCAATATAATTAACAAAATAATAATAAATGGACTACAAAGTAATTTTAAATTTTTTCAAAAGTGCAATATGGCTTCTGAGTGGATCTTTGAGCCTTTGATGAAATATAGACGTACTAAATAATATACAAAATGAAACATCAAGGTATTCTCTTATATCAAACAAATTTATACCTTAAACACTCAAGCACAGCAGAAATAGCTAGCAGGGGAATAAAATCAGACGAATAAAAATAATGATAATGATAAAGAGGATAAGAATCAACAAATTGAATTTGAATGTCGGTCAATACATGATGGAAACAAAAGACAATGTACAATATCTTGGATTTTATTTGAGTATTGATTAACGTACAGTGAATAGTATAAAAAACCCAATTTATCTAGTAAATTACAACCAGTTTCTAAGAGCCAGGCCAAATCAATACTTCTAATTAGCATCTGGTATTGTTTGCTACAAATTAGAAAATTTAAAGACTTTAAAATTGTTGGTTGTTTATTTTTGCATTTAATTAATATATGATTATATCCAAGAAGCAGCTTGGGAAACTATACCTGCTATTAACAGAAGGACGGTAAGAAACAACTATCCTAGAGAAATAAGGCTAACTCATCTCTAAAAAAGAAATCTTAGAAGAAAATGTTAGCAAACTAGAGCCCCACAAGATAAAATTTTTCTCAACAATGCTACCCAAAGACTCAAAAGAAAAATGCAACAAATTAAAGAAGAGATTCAAAAGATATTGGTATAAAAATGTTCACCCTGTATAGAGAATTTTAGAAATTAATTTTTTTTTCAGCTGAATTTTAATCTAGTAGAAGATTATTAATAGTTAAATGTTATGTTTATTAAATGTGATAGAAGATTTGATATGTGAATAAAGAAAAGGAAACGAAGGTATTATATCTAGTTAAATTGGCAATAAATTTAAAAAGTGAAAGTATCTTAAATTTTATTAAAATAATGAAAAATCCTATAGTAAAATTGAAATTTTGGAGGTGTCATATATGAAATTTAAGTAGTCAAAGTCAGAAAGTAAACAGGGAATATAGGGTTAATAAACTAAACAAAGGCTGGGATATTAAAAAAAATATAGTGGTAAAAAAAAATTTGATAAAAAAAAATAATAAACAAGTCAATTTTTGATTAAATTTTAAAAAAGGCTGTTAAAGAAATTTTTATGATCAGATGTTTATTGAATGGTTAAAGAAAAAGAGATGTAAAAAGTTATAAAATTATATATCAAATAATTAAAAAATATAGTTTTAATTAAAATAAAATAAAAAAAAATTGTTAAACAAAATTCATAAAATTTGGAATGGTACTCAATCAGTAGTCAAAAAAAATGGAGGAAGACTAAATTATATCAAGATTAAATTTTGGGAAAGCATCTATAATTGAAGAAACTACCAAATATGAAGCAGATATTTGGAAGAAGAGAAAGAAATCATAGTTAGAACTAATATAAGAAAAACACAAAAAAAAAGGAATATAACACGACAATTTATAATTTTTTTATAATGTTTGTAATGTTTATTATTTTTTTGACTAGAACCCAACCCAAATAATTGAGATAGTTGTAAATACCATAACAATATATAATGCGAATACTACCTGTCAGATTGGAAGATGGTAAATGGTCTAGAAATAATGAGCAAAAGGCAACAAGATTTGCATCATCTAGAACCTAACCACATGAAGATCAAGAGGAAGTACCCACTCTAAAAGAATATCCACAGATTGATCAAGAAATAAAATTTACCTCTCCCAAAGAAGTAATTACCGAAATAAAAGAAAATATAATTGCGGAACAGACCGATCTGATTACTGCCGTTTGTGTCTAAACTATTTGAGTAACTCGTACTCAAAAGACTAAAACTACTTATCGAAGAAAGAGAAATTGTAACTAATCACCAAATTGGATTTAGAAATAAGCACTCGATGACCGACAAAATTCATAGATTAACCAACATTGTATTAGAAGAGAAAACCATTTGAGCGTTTGATAAGGTGTGGCATGAAGCATGAAGCTTTTTCTTCCAAAACGATATACAGATATCCAGCATACATCTATATCGAAAGGACATTTTAGAATCAAGCAAAAAGAAGCCTATTCCGATCTTAAAGGAATTAAGGTTGGAGTACCACAAGCAAGTCCTATACTTACTGTATACATGTGATATTGTAGAGTTAAAGAATAAAACCATAGCCACCTTCGCCGACGACAGTACCATTCTAGCATTAAGAAAGAGCAATGAAGAAGCAACCCACCAGCTGCAAACAGCTGTCCACAGTATCTATGAAAATCAGTTCACATTAACTTTACAGACAAAACATATTCCAATCAGAATAAACAATAACCTGATTCCACATTCAAACCCAGCAAAATACTAATGTATTACCTTAGATTCCAAACTTCGATGGAATGTGCATGTTATAAAGGAAAGAGAAGAACTTGGACTGAAATATAGAAAAATGTACTGGCTAATTGGAAGAAACTCCACTATGTCTCTACATAATAAGCTTATGCTTTATAAGCAGATACTTAAGAATGTATAGACTATGGACAAAGCACTGAGGAACATAATAGATGTCCCTTGGTACATTCGCAATAGTGACCTCCATAGGGATCTGGAAATGGACCAGACCATCAAGAAATTAGCCAAGAGTCATGAAGGACTTCATCACCATGTCGATGTCGAGGTTAACCAGTTCCTTGATAATACTGGGTTAGAAAGAAGACTTAAGAGGATTAAGCTCTTTGAGTTAGATTTGTGTTTTTAGTGCAAAAGCAGAGCTTTTATGTACACGTTAAACTTTAGTGCAATTCAACTTAAGGAATGCTGATGAGTATACCTTAGTTTTAAGTTTCAAACTGTATTAGATTAAAAAATATTAGTAAGTTTTGAGAATTTGATTCCTATGCATCTAGGCCGTATACCGGACAGCTGTTTCGTCCCTTAAGGACTCATCAGCGGCAATGTGCCCAGACGCATAGAAATCAAATTATCAACTCGAAATACACCTGTACAAGGCTGAGTTAGAAGGATGTTGTTCTCAGGTAGACAGCTAATGTCATCTACCAATGGGCCACGGTATCACTTATTACTTGGGGAAAAGATTCGACCTATGTAATAACGTCAGTACAAACTGGAACCGACAGAGGGGCCCATATCTCTAAATGGTAATGGAACCATTGACAAGTTTAGATTAGATTAAATTAGAATTAAATTGCTCATTGGTCACTATTGACCAGATTGTAATATGCTAAATGCCTTTATGGGTGTTAAATAAAAAAAAAATTATATATTTCTAAAGGCGAAGTTGGAATCTCTTCGAATCCTTAGTTTTATTGAATAGTATTACAGGAGATCATTTTTTGATAATTTTTTTCACATTTATTTGAGTCCAAATTAATTTCTATGAAATTTGGTTAAATATTCCTTGACATAAAAAATGAAAACAAATGAGGCATGCCTGTGGTATGGAAGTTAATAGGCTATTGTTGCAATTTACAAAAATTTGGCAAATCATATTAATATATTATACTTTATTTGAATGAATAATAAATATATTATTATTTAGCATAATACAAATTTTTAAAATAAATGAAATTTCAATGAAACTAAAAATTTTATGACTATTATAATCAAGTTAAAGAAATGTTATTGATTTTTAATAAAGCCAATAAATGTTTGAATAATTCTACCTATTTTCTACATGCCATTTATTTAGAGTGCTTTATTATATTATTTATGTTAAAATGCTTTTTGATGTATTATTATTTGTGCTCTATTTATAAAAAAAATAAATAATAACTAAAAAATATTCCTTTTAATGGAATTGTACTTCATAATTTTTATGAAGTTTTTGTCTTTCATTTTTCCTATAAGAAACTATATAATATAAAATAGTTAGACATTCTTTGAAAATTTAATTACTCCAACTTCACATAAACTCCGATTAAAAAATCCACTAGGGAAATACACAATACAATTTTTCTGTGTTTACGAAATCGGCTTAGTATTTTCCTGTGCCATGAAAAAGGGGAAAAAGAATTGGAAGTGAAGAAAAATTTCTATTAAGGATGGAGCAAGGATTATAATGAAAATTTATACTTGCTATCTTATTTCATTAAATAAAACATAAATGTACTCTTGACCTTATTGATTCTCCGAAGTTTCATTTTTTTGCTTCTAATATCTTTTATTTTCTTAAAATACAATAACCGATTATGTCGTTTATTTGTAAAACTTAATTGGAAAAACTCGTTTTAGACCAAACGTTTAGCCAATAAAATATTAGATTTGAACAAAATTGTTCACATGTGGTAAATTAAACACAAGATGAGATGCTTTAAATATAAAATGATTAATTTATATATTAGAACTTTTTTGGATTCAAGGAGAAATTATTGCTTTCAGAAGAAGATGAAACATTCTTCAACCGGAAAATGTTTGTCAAATAGAAATTATCAAAATTTTGACCCATTTTAATTTCAAAAACACTTTTTTTGTATAAACGTTTAGTTAGTAAAATCTTATGTGTTTTAATGGTCTGTGAGCTGGCTACATAAAAATAAAAGGTATAAGGTACATACAATATTTATAGCTAGAGGTTTCATTAGCTCTCCCGAACATTAAGTAGCCAATCTGCCAACGCGCTCAGGAAGATTAAAGCAGGGGCGCGTGATCAAAAATGATAATGAGAAGAAAAATGATAATCCTCACGGATAAAAAATATCAAGTATTTATTATTACAAACGTTTTTTTGTCTGCCATTCAGCATACAGTTTAGTTAACAACTCAGTAATTATTTCCAATGAGGTTTATCCTTTTTTTGTCACATAAATTAAGGATACTTTGTTATAGTCTGCCGGCCCTTTGTCTTTCACGAAATCGTCTGTCAATAATTTTCCGCCTTTTGTAATAACAAATACTTAATATTTACCTAGGTTATGTTTCTACTTCAATTTGAATTTATTCTTCTTATTTTTTCATACGTTCATTTAGTGGTCCTTTACTTCGTCCCTGGGGTCCCTAATCCAGTGTGTCAGGTACTTATTGTCAACTGTCAACTGTCAATTGTCATTTTTCACTTGCCGCATGTAGATTAACTACGCAGTTAATTTTTTTAAACTTATAATTTGTTTAAAAGTAGGATGCACTTCGACAATTTTATAAAAATGGAGTTTTTTGCTTAGCGTTATAAAAATGTTTAAAACATTTAACTTTTTTGTAGTTAAAGTTATTTCTTTTGTTTTTCACATGTTAAATTTATACCACATTAATTTTCTTGTAATTTGTCGTACTTGACTAACTGCTTTCTATAAGTAATCATTTAATCATTGTTTTCTTGTAATTTTAACTTTTTATATTTGTATTATAAGCCTGATGATGGCCATTGTTTGGCCAAAACATTTTGCCGCTTAATTTTAATCATGAACTTTATATAAATAATTGTGGTTTTATTATTCGTAGACTTAATATTTATACAATTTTTATCCGAGACGTTCATCTTTTTTTTTATTAAATTTATCATTTTTGATCGCCCGCCCCTGCTTTAATCTTCCTGAGCGCGTATACAGATTGGCCACTAAATGTTCGGGAGGGCTAATGAATTGTATTTTTATGGAGCTTCGTCTATACTTACAAATATTGTCGATTATTATTTTTTGGATAGAAATTTTGATACAGATATATTTGGATCTGGTGAACCGAAGAAATTGAGTGGACTCACCAGATCTGACGATTCCAAATTTTTTATATGGGTTTTAAGTAAAGATAGATGTGATGTGATGTACCAATATTTCAATAAATTATCTCGGATTTTTTTGACCCTTTCTTGTTCAAGTTATATAAACCAAAATGGACAACATTTGGAATATAACGATTTTTTTAATGTATATAATTTTAATGTTGAAGGATATCGTCACCACTAACTAATACTAGTCTTCATTTTTAAATAACGTAAGTTTTGGTACTTATATTAGCATCATGAATTGATCATCAAAAAAGAATAAATAATAGTAACTATAGCAATGTTCTTTGTCCTAATTCAGATGAATTATATAATAACATTAACTGTAGTGTGAATTTAGCTGATCACTTAATGATTTAGGCCGACCCTTTTGGAAATGGTAAAATAGACCAATATTCATTGATGATATTTAAGGACCCTCTTTATTTAAATTGGGAATTTGGAACCTTTGATTTTCAACAATGTTGAAGAAAACCGTCACCACTACCCAAAACTACACTTTTTAAAACAATCTACGTATATTAAATACATTAAAATAAATCATAATTCAGTAAAAAAATATCTCAATATTAATATATAATAATATAACTTAAAAAAATATTTTTTTAAGATGGAGAATTTGGTTTATACTCAGAAGCTCCTCCTTTTTTGAACCTCGTAAGATCTTTTGATAATTCCTTTGGTAAATTTATCCTGATATGTGTCCTTTAATACCTTTTAACTATCCTACTCAATTTATTATACAAATCAAGTAATGATATTAAAGAAAAACCTTCAGTTACTTTATTTGCAGTTTCTAAAACTTTTTCCAATTCTACATGGGTACATTCTATCGGTTTAGAATTTGAAACATTTAAAGCTACATCCACATCGTCAAAATCTAAGGGGTTATCTAACAATTCGGAAGGGCTAAGGATATCGCTTAGTCTTTTTTAGTACTACTTTTTATATCACAGTTGGTAGTAAGTGGGGCAGTGATTTCACAAGTTGCCTTTTTATCTGATACATTCAACAAATTATTTTTGTTTAATTGAGCTGATTTATTTTTTGCTTCGTCCTCATTTGAGTCTGAATCTGAAGTCGCTTCTTCGTCATTTTGTAATTGTTCCGTTATTCGCCTAATTTTTCTTCTTATGTGTCCCCGTTGCCACATAAATCTCCCTTTTCTTTGTGTACTTTTAGCCTGCAGTTTTGGAATTTACATGTTAAAAACTGAATTTCCAATCTTAGTTTTCTCCGTCACCTTTGTACCGTTTCATGACATATCATATACCAAAATGTAGACCAGACTTTTCTACATATTCTAACGTTAAGTTCACATTAGTCCTTTAAAGGGTCCGAAAGTGGATTCAAATAAAGAGTGTTCCCATGATGTTAGCGACTTTTCTAAATAGCATATAAATACCACATAGTCTTAAAAATAACATAAATAATCAACATTTTCCAAAATTTTTCGATATTATAAGCAACAAAAATCCACTTCTTTTTTACTTGCTCCAAGATTTTTAGAACTTTACAAGCTCCTTTCATTATAAATACAGTCCAAAAGTCATTTTTGCGAAATCGTAACATTAAACTTTCAGTTTATCTAACACCAATAGTGACACGAAATCTGTAAATATAATACGAAAAATGTTGCACCACTTTGACAGCTTAAAGTGCACTGAATAAAATGAAGATACTGTAAGCAATGATAAGTAATAATAAAAAAGGACAGTCAGATAACACAAATAAAATGTGAAATAGACGAAACTACACTCCGACACTTTGCAATAAAATACCTGTCATAGGCGGCGTCATAACCGTTTGTTTTAAAATATTGATAAAGTATTTTCACATTGAGATAATATCAAATAGTAACAAATTTTGTATTCGGATTTTCAGTCTATTTGAAATACAATATGGAAAGTAAAGAAATCATAAAATCAAAACCTGTAGGCAAGTGAAAGAAATTATTTATAAATGTATAAACCATAGAACTGTTAAAATACAGCAAATAAAATATTATAGCCGCTATTTACCGCACAATTCATAAATTTAAAATTATCGCGTGAAATTATGTACTATACATACATTCCCAGTTTAATGTAGAATTATTTTATAAATTTTATTAAGGTGACCTTCAAGCAGTTTCTGAACATTGTTCTGTCTCAAAGCTTACAGGTAAATTTAATTTGATTGTCCTAATTTGTTCTAAAGAAGAACAGCACGTCTAATCCCACTAAATGCATCAATCGATTTCCCCAGACCAATTTGGGTTAAATTTGTTAAGCAAGTCCTTAAGTATTTAGAACTCTAATTGTGATTGTAAAAACAACTATGGGTTAAAAAAAACGTGTTTTTTTTTTTTAAATTAAACAACAAAATATACGTGAGCTAAATTAAGTAAACAAAAATCAGGAAAATGTATTAGAGATATTAAAAATATTAGTTAAGGACTAAAGAAGCAATAATGAATCAAAAATTAATTTTATATCAGACTTTCAAAATAGGCTCCAAATTTGATCAGGCCCAAACTGATTTTAAATAACCGAGTTCGCGGAAAATTCTTAGCAATATATGGGTGGTCGAAAAATTTAGGATAAGTTACAAGTATATTAATAAAAATCAAGACGACTGAGTAAAAGTTTCGGGTGGTGGGGTAGGTAAATATACGTTTGAGGGTTAGTTATTAGTTTTTTTTTACGATTTGTGGCTAAAATATGTATAAAATCGAAAAAAGTTTAATAAAAGAGTTGTAGAAAATTAAAAAATATAAAACTTTTGTATTGATTATTTTTTAACATACCCTCAAAATTATCGAGAAAATAGCGTTTATCCCCATAATTTTTTTTATTTTTAATTTTTATCTCTCGCAAAAATAATTTTTTTTCATGAAGCTTGGTTAAAACGTTCTTTTTTGTGTTTTAAAAGCAAAATATTTATTTTTCAATTTCATACGAATTTAAATTTAAAAAAGCCTAATTCTCAATTGAAAAGATTATTTAACAAATTTTCAATTTTTTAACTATTTCAGTGCTCATTTTCTTCTTTGAAGCTTTTACTTTACGATATTATGAAAAAAATTTCGTTAAAAATGCAAAAAACCAAAAAGTTTTTCGTAATTTATGTTACAGTTAACCATGTGAATTTTTTATTTTTTATTGCAAATAAGCATTGAAATTTATGAAAAAGATTTATTTTCATTAATGTCATTTACATTCAATTAACTGTTAATTATTTTGAAATTGTTAAAATAAGTAATAAACATTTGCTTCGCTTCCTATCAAAATGAAAATACAAATTTGTATCATTTTCAGCAGACAACGTGTTAAAATAGATTAAAATTATTGTGCTTCTTTTTATCAAAATAAAAATGATATATTTCTACTAGACCAAAGTGTTAAAATAATTTATAAAGCTGTGTTAAAATAAGTCACTTTGTTCCTACTTTTATCAAAATTAAAATTTATATACAGTGCGACTCAAAAAGTCTGCACCATATGAGAAACATTTTTATTATTTATTTGACAGAAAATTTTATTCTTAATAATAGGAATTTTGACCAAGAGTAAAGTACTCTTATTTTTGACAATATCAAAAAAAGTTGCTTAGAATTAGAAATTACACTCAGATTTAAAATCAGAGCCTCCTACGCAAAAAAGCTCAAAATAATATCATTTCGGATGCACTTTAGGGGCCTTCCTTCAATCACTATAATACATTTAGGTTAAAAAAATTTGGTTTTCTTCGATACTTTTTATTGTCTTTTTTTTTATTTTGAAAGCTTCATTTTTTTTAGTTAATTTTAGCTAGATTTTGTTTTACACCGTTAAATTGAAAAATATTTTTTTGACGTAAATAAGTGAATGTTATTTACATTTTGGTACTAAAATCTTTTGGGTATCATTTTTTTTACCCATTTTCTTCAATTAAATCATAATGGTCGTTTTTATGTACATGTCTACAGGGTGAAATTTCAACTTTGCACCAAGAAAAAACTAAAAATCATAAAAATTTTAAAAAAGGCCGAGAATGTTGTAAAAATAACGAAGAAACCCAAATTTTAAATGTCTTATAGTGATTGAAGGAAGACCCCTAAAGTGACATTATTTTGAACTAGGATAAAAACATAAAAAATGGTTTTTTTGCTTAAGAGGCTGTGATTTTAAATCTGAGCGTAATTTTTAATTCTAAACAACTTTCCTAAATAATTTTTTTTGATATTGTCAAAAATAAGGATACTTTATTCTTGGTCAAAATTCCTATTTTTTGCCCGCCCCTGTATACCATTTAGAAATTTGAAAGTTTGATGCTTGCAATAGTAGTTTTACATAATGCACCAACTTTTATCACGAATAAAATTTTCTGTCAAATGAATAATAAAAAATTTTTAGATATGGTGCAGACTTTTTGAGTTGCACTGTATTATTGTCATTTGCCGTAGACAATGTGTTAAAGTAAGTTTTGTTTCTATTTTTATCAATATGAAAATTGATTCATTTTTGACATTTGTTAAAAATTAGTAATAAAGCTTTGTTTTTCTTCTTATCAAAATAAAATACATGTTTGTATTTTTTGCAGCGGACAACGTGTTAAAATAAATTAAAAATCTTTATTCTTCTTTTTATCAAAATAAAAACTATATATGTGGTAGACAAAGTGTTAAAATAATTTAGAAAGCTTTATTCCATTTTTAATTAGTATATAAATTATATTTCTACCGGTTTTTGCAGACAATGTGTTAAACTAAATTATATAAAGCTTTGTTTCTCTTTCTGTTAAAATATTATACATATTTTTACGTTTTGCTGCAGTCAACGTGTTAAAATAAGCTATATAATGCATTATATTTGACAGTTAATTTATGTCAAATTTATTCTTAAATAACCATCAAAAATTTACAATACGGCAACACTGCACAACTTATATTTGATCTATGTTTTTTTTAATAAATAACAATTAATACTTATGTTTAATAAAAATCGAAATAAATTTACCTTTTTGTTATTTTTACGTATTCATTTTTCAGTTTTTCATGTAAATTTCAATAATCCAATTTGTTACTAACCTTGTCCTAAAAAATATACCTATAAGCGTAATTTCAACAATATATCGTTAAAAGTGAAAAAAATACCTTCTCGTAGTTCCTAAACATTTTGAAATAGGTCTGCCACGGTAATAAATTCACTAATTGTTGATTAAACACTAATTTTATTTAAAACTTATCACTATCTTAAACCTCAAATAATTTTAGAACTGTCACTTAAAATAAGCTGTCAAAGAATCATAGATACCTTGATTTAATCTATATATATAAAATTGTTGTGTCGCACAGCACAGCCTAAACCAGAGGTGATAGAGACGTGAAATTTTCAAGGTAGTTTCCTTTGGCAGTATAGGGGAGCACTAAGAAAGGAATTTTGAAAATTCGCGCTTTAAGGGGTTCATAATTGGGATTAAACAAATATTGACCAAAAAATCGACTGTGTTATCCCAGAACTTATCCGGCTCAGGTGTGAAGAATGAGATTATTTTAATTACAAAATACAAAATTTCTGAATGGAAAAGTAAAATGTTGTAAAAATGAAGGAAATTGCTGGAAAAAATGTGTAAAAATTGCAAAAAATGCACAAAAATTAATTAAAATGAAAAACGATAAAAATTACTTAAAATGGCACTTTTTTTTCTAAATACCAACAAGATAATGAATTATATAAAAAAATTGCAAAATATTGTTAAAAATGATAAAGAATTTCTAAATTTCAGTATAAATTAAATCTATAATAAAAAAAAAAAAAATGCAAAAAGAAACTGGACAAAAAAAAGGAAAAGGGGGAAAAAATAACAAAAAGTCTAAAAAAAAATGTCAAATAGGACAAAGTAAAGAGAAAAAATGCAAAATCCGATAAAAAAGGAAAAAAACAAGATAAGTTTTAAAAAAGCAAAAAAAGTAGCAAAAAGGGATAAAAAAAGGCAACAAAAAGGTAAAAAGGCAACAACAAAAAGGCAAAATAGCAGCAAATAAAGGCAAAAAAAGGTCAAAAAAGCTAAAAAACTAAAAACAAAATACGCCAAAAAAGTTAAAAAAAAATAAAAAAAAGGCAAAATAGAGAAAAAATAAAGCCAAAAATGGCAAAAAAATGGAAAAGGAAAAAAATCAGCAAAAAGTCCAAAAAAAGGCCAAATAAGACAAAGTAAAGAGAAAAAGGAACATAAGCCAAAAAGAAAAAAAACATACAAAAAAGTTTAAAAAAGTCCGAAAAATATACCAAATAAAGGGAAATAACCAAAATACGCTAAAAAAGTTAAAAAAAAAAGGAAAATAGTATGAAAATAAAGGCAAAAGGGAAAAAAAGGGATAAAAAAGCAACAAAAAGGCAAACACTTAATCAAAAAATGTTTTAAAAAGGGCAAAAAATCAAAGAACGGAAAAAAGGCTAAAAACAAAATTAAAAATGTCCAAAAAAGTCAAAATAGGGGTAAAAGGGCAAAAAACGTCAAAATAGTAAAAAGAAAGCAAAATAATTTCAAAATAAAAGCCAAATGGCCAAAAAATTCAAAAATAGTAAAAAAGCAACAAAAAAGGTATAAAAAGCAACAAAAAAGGCAAAAAGGACAAAAAAGTAAAAAAAAAAATAAAACCGGGCGAAAAGGCGTAAAAAGGCAAAAAAAATGAAAAAAAAACAAAATAAAGCTAAAATAAAGCCAAAATAAAGAGAGACAAAAAAAACAAAAATGGTAAAAAAGTTTTAGAAAAGGGAAAAAAAAGTGTAAAAAAGCAACCAAAAAAGACAAAAAAGCTTAAAAAAGAGTTAATCAAAAAAAATTTTTAAAAAGGAGCAAAAAAGTTAAAAAAGAAAAAGGAAAAAAGGGTCAAAACAAAAACAAAACAATCGGTTGTGTCACCCCAAAACTTTCCCGACGAGTATCCACGAAGACTTTTCCAAATATTTAATATTAAAGTTTCAAATTTTGACATTTTTTTATTTTTTGACAGGTTGGAGAAATAATTTTTGACTATTCTGAATAGAGTTTTCAAGGGATTTCAAATGACATATTGCAAGTCAAATTCCGTTACATATTGCATCTGTCATTTTTTGAAAGTGACACTTTCATTTGACAGATGTCGTACAAAACTAATGGGTTCTTTCGACTGATAACCCAAACTCATATACCAAATTTTAGCTCAATCGGATTAAACGTGTGGCCTCTATGAAAGACAGACGACAGATAGATTTCCATCTGGAAATGGTCTTAATCATTTCAGGTGACCTCAAAATGGATATTTCCATCTTTATCTCGAAAATTTTAGTTCGTTCACAATACTTTCCCTTCTCGGAGGTGGGTCGGGAAAGTAAAACATACAGGGTAACTCTTTTAGAGGGGAGTGGCTCCCCCCCTTGAGAGAGTGCAAATATTTTTTATAATTTGTCTTCAAGCAATTTAAATAGAAAAAGGAGAGAAAGTATAAATGATTTATCATCAACGCGGACGAAGTCGCGGGCAAAAGCTAGTTTCCTATAAATTTTATTTGTGTTACAGGGGAACATCAAAATATAATTATTGTGGATATTATTTTTAGTTTCTCAGCAATATAGATCGTCTACTTTAGTTATTAATTATTTAATATTTAAACATTATATTTATAATGAAAATTAAAATATTAAATTATTAATAGAACATTGATTAATCAATATTAAATCATTTTAGTCGTTGAAAAATATTTAATTAATTTCGGTTTTAAAAAGTAGAAATGTAAAATATTCGTTTATATTGTTGCGGTCGGCGCCGTTGTCAGTATCCAATTTCTTCAGTCACAATAATCCTCATTTAAATTCCTTTATCCATTTATCCTTCTAATACCTTCGTTCAATCTCTCAGCGTCTGAAGAAAATCAGTTTCTGTTCAATTTCGTATATATATATATTTTGTATCGCTTACTGATATACTTTAAACTGATTATTTTCCATATTTAAAGTATATAAGAAATACTAACAAAAAATTTTTTCTCGTGATGGTGTAATTAAAATCATAATTTTGTCTAGTTAAGAGTTTATCGATAAACTGTACGAACTTACATTCGTTTTTTTTTTGTTTCAGACGATATTAAGCTATATCGCATCGAATGGGTCGATAGATTTATTAGAACAAATATTTCATTTACCCGGACTAGACCCCAATAAACCAGATAACGAGGGAAACACACCATTACATTTCGCTGCTCAGGCGGGTAAGTCGATTTTTTATACAATAAAAACTAATTAAGGTCTGGTTTTTAGTTATCGTAGAAATCAGCTCTTTTCGAATTATCTAAACCAGAAGCGATTATTTAGGATTAATAAACTGATTAGATAGAAACATTTAAACTAGAATATTTCAGCTTTTAAGGCTGTTGACGAAGTGATTTAATTGAGGTCTTGTAATTAATTATTCATTACTACCAGGTGTTGGGATATTGTCAATATAGTACAAGTTTCGACACGACTCCTATTTTAATTTGCCAACAGAACAAGCTGAAAGTGACGTAATGACCTCTTGCCAACTAAAGTTAGTTCTAAACTGGAATATTTAACGAAAAAGTTCATTAAGTAAACAAATAAAAAATGAATTAAGAGACACAAATGATAACATCATAATAATGGTATAAGAAAAAACAAGAACAAGGATGTGGAGATACATAGTAAAGAGAAATGAAAACAAAATGATTGGATGGATATTGTAGGATAAACCCCCAAATATACAAATGTAGCAAAACAGAGAAATATAGATTATATAGTATATAGATTCTGGAAAAGTGTAACCAATTATAAAAAAAAAACAATCGAATATGCAGCAAATAAAAGAAAGATACAAAAGGTTATCCATAATCTCAAATGTGGTCCACCGATGAAGAAATAAAAATGTGGTACTAGACTTTGAATTTTTATTTTTTTATTTCTTCAAATAAAAGATAGATATAGAATGACTTCAAAAACATAAGAAAAATGCATGAAAGAAATACGTACAAGTAAAAAATAAATAAGACAAAATAGCTATGCGAAATCATAAAAAGACAATAGTAACAACGCTGGAGGGAAGTAAAAGCGGTCTTTATACTCAAGCCTGGCAGAGATTCACTTCAGGCCAGGTCATACAAACTGATTAGTCTTTCATTGGTTATAAAAAAGTGACAGAAAAACGGGTTGAAAAGCACACTGGAAAAACCTTCTTAAAAGAGATGCGACATCACCGAAATCAGCATACTTATCAAACTGAAATATCCTGTTAATCTGTTCTACACCAACTGGTGTCAAAAGTAGAAGATTCACTGAACAACAAGGAAATTGCTCTCGTACCTTTCATTGATATGGAAGAAGCCTTTGATCATAGCTCCTTCAACTATATAGTCAGAACAGCCAGGCAGTATGCGATAAATGACACAATCTGCAAATTGATTACATCCATGCTAAAACTTAGGTATATAAAATCGACTATTGAAGAAACTACCCTAAAAGTGAATGCGGTAAAATGTTGTCCACAGGGAGGGGTGTTACAATTCGGCTGTTTTTATTTTATTCTATATTTGTTATGTAATATATATTATTGATTCTAGAGTGATTTGGTTAAAAACACCGCTTATTGACTGTAGGCCGAGCGAGGCACACGTGGATTCTGTAAGAATCAGTTTAACGTCGTGAGCACAGAGAATTTCTATATCTAGTTTAAGAGATTTTGTACCTACCTTCGTCTGACGAATAATCTTCAACTTTTTTTCATTGTGATGGAGGACGTGGCCACTATTTTTCACATATTTTAGGTTATGGGAGTATAATTATTTGCATTGATTGAAACACGAGTTACATACTAATTAATTTATCAGCGAGAGATGTCTATATGCTTTACCATAAGTTGGTCCAAATTATTAAAGAAACAATGAAAGAAACAGTTAAAGAAACAATGAAAGAAATAATTAAAGAAATAATTAAAGAAACAATTAAAGAAACAATTACAGAAACAATTAAAGAAATAATTAAAGAAACAATTAAAGAAACAATTAAAGAAACAATTAAAGAAACAATTAAAGAAATAATTAAAGAAACCATGAAAAGAAATTAGTTTACAAGTTATTTAAAAATGACGTTAATTAATCGTTAAAGGGCAACAGTTACTCAGTTCCCTATCAAGCGGACTCTCAGTAATAATTTGCTTAAACAACCCCATAACCGTGAAACCAGAATTTCATATTGAGAAAACTTACTCTGAATATTAATATCTGAAACAACTGCTTATTGGAAGAAGAACCGATCTCGAGCGAAGGTTAAAATTAACTCAAATTTGGAATTAATTAAAGTTACAAACGAAATTAGTGTCACACTGCAAAATCTTCCAGATTGGTTAGTCTTATTGAAGTCTAGCGAATTATAAATGAGAGCGTTTTACTTAGCGAACTAAGAAGGGCATATCTCCTTTGACTAAAAATTTGACTTCCAGTAAGTGCTGCTCTCTGGACAAATTTAAAAGAGTTTACTTGAATTTAATTATGCGATCTATCAACGACTAGCTATGTAATTACAATCCGCGTCATATTAAGTCTGATCTCTCGAGACAAGGTTATAGGTCGGGTTACAATCATAAACTTTGGACTTTACAGGGATGGAAAAACCCGCCAAAAAACCATCATCCAAAGCCATGACATGTCTTCCGATTTTTTTATCTAATAACATAATTATTTGACTATATTTTTTTTCTTGTTAGAAATACTTTATTTTTATGTATAACATGTGTTAGCCCGTTAGCATTCTTTTAGCAGGCCCTTCTGAGAAGGACAGCCTTTGTACTATTGATTTATATATTCTGGTAATAGTTCTAAAGTGAATATTTACAATGCATTGAATTCGAACTAACTAGTCTAGTTTTCTGAAGTGCTTGAACATTTTTTTCTTCCTTTATGCTTCTAAAAATGTCGAATATAATTTACCCCACTGAATAAGATACTGTTACAGGGGTCTTATTACTTCTTATGTAGAACTTAGCCGTAGACGAACTTTTAAGGAAACACAATGAACTAGGTCACTCCTTTTATGAATAAAATAAATCTATCCCCCAAACTGTTTCAACAAACTTTGTATTTTGACAAGGAGGCGTTATCCTGAATATGAAGCTAATCTGGAACCAATATAGGCAAATTATAATTCCCAAAATCCAGATGACACTGACGTCTCTAAAGAGAGCGATAGGGAATAAATGGGAACTCACTTGTATGGTGGTTCAAAACAAACCAAAGGCAGGTAACTCTGGAGCTATCCAAAATCCAGAGCTGTATAATGAAAGGTACACAGTCAGCGGCCATAGAAATAATTCTCAACATCTGGGACATATCGCCTACAGCTAAACAAAAGCTAGAAACCACTTATAAATGGATCACCAGAATAATCACAAACTACATACTAACTGTGGGAAGCGATTACATAATGCTGATCAGATCGCTTGATAAACACTTCAATATCGAGATCGATTGGAAAGGAAAATCTGGGAAAACACTCAAACAAGAAACAGTTTGGTTACAAAACTGAAATAGGAACCGGCACCGAAGTATATGGTCAATCTCCCAGATTTCAGCCAACCTCTGGGTGTACACACCACAGTAATTCAGCAAAGATATTCGCAATCGATAAGAGAAACCCTAACAGTTGTCAAGTAAAATCCGAACTTGCCTGGTAATGCTTAAAAAACCTCAAAAACCTAAGTGTCACTAATAAGGTAACCCTTAGATGAGTATCAGAACGCAAATGCACTGAGGGTAACGAAAAAGCAAAAGTCCTTGGACGAGAATTGTCGGCAACCAGATACACTGACCCTGAACCGATAATTGGTATAACCAAAACTTCAGTAAGAACTATAAACTGGGTGCACAAACAACACCTAACATACTAACACACTTCCGAAGGTTAAACGCAGTAAGCTAGTGGTAAAACAACCTTTACCAAAAACTTACTGTAGAAATCCTGAAACTTAACTTTATATTGTCAATAACTTCTAAGCTTCGCTTTAAGAAGTTATTGGGGTAAGCAAAAAGAAATGCCGGTAAGAGTTTGGAGAAAGATACAAATTATCAAAAAAGCAATTATTGATAATCATCTAAGAATTAACACAGAAGAGACTTTACAAATATGGATGGAATATTTAGAAGAAAAATTAACGAAACAAAAAGATAGTAGACCAAAAATTATAAAAAAATAGGCAGCTTTTGATGAAAATAGAGGAACTGTATAGTTTCGTACAGCTGGAGCCTACCGACTTAAAGACAGCTTCGCCTATATTAACCATAGACTTCGTGAGAAGGAATGGATTGTATGGTGAATTCTAGCTACAATAGGCCTCTGCTGGCCGCAGTGGATAGGGCGAGCGAACGCCCCACTCTCATCGAATCTAGTTATAATTTCTATATCAATAATTCATAACATTTCGTATCCTTCAATAGTCAAATATATTTCCAATAAAATTATTTTCCCATAACAATTGAAAATCTATTTTTCCAATCTGTTTTCTATAATAATTTTCTTTTATTTCTACTTGACTTATTTATATAAAATTCCAGACATTAACTTATCCCGGACTGATCATTTTTAATATGATTTATACATATGAAATTTCCTTATTAATAAATAACTCTTTTTAATGTATATTGTCACAGTATATAATAAAAATGTATTTTGTTCTAGGTCAAATAGAATGTTTAAATTGTATGCTGAGCCGATGTAGAGGAATCGAAATAGATGCAAAGAACAATTTAGGTTTTACTCCATTAATGAAGGCTGCCTTACAAGGAAGAAATAAATGTGCCAAACTGTTATTGTTCGGAGGTGAGTTATATTTTAATTGAAACATTAAACCCATATGATGGCCATAATATTAATTTATAGAACTTACGTTTTTTTTTAAAAGATTCTAAACTTGTACTAGGTAGGAAAGAAAATTAAAAAAAAATAACGTAAATAAAAATGAAACTTAATAAATTGCTGCTGTTTCTGTAATTTGAATAAAAATTGGTGTATAGATAAAGATAATTAAAATCAGGTGCCATATCTTCTATTTTCTTTTATTAATTTTTTTTTTCAATTAGGCATTATTATCATGTTTTGTATTTAGTATGGCCTGAATCGTCTGATTAACTCCTTTATATTTATTCATTTAAAAGGTTTAAAAATTTGTTATCACAACAAATATGTGCTCCCACTATTTTTGGATTTGGATATCGGGATAAATTTCACTGGAATATTATACAGAATTCACAAAACAAACTTATATTTCCTTTAAATTTAATAAGATTCATTTTTAATTTATACTTTTGGCCAGTACTGTATATTTTAACATTCCATAATCTAAAAATTGATTTAATTATTTGTTTCATGCGTTATTGGGTTTGAGCGGTGTGCAAAAACTACAGTTTGTAAAAAATAATTCTCCCCATCTCCCAAACTTCTTAGTTACAGAATCTGTATTCTTCTTGTTGCTAATCCAAGCTTCTTAAGATCTCTTCTCAGCCGGCAATGCCCTATTAGGACTCATGTTATTATGCGAAGCTTATTTTGACTCAGGTTGATACAATCTGTATACCTCTTCTCTTTTTAATTCTTCTGGTATTATGCTGTTACGGATCCTGCAAAAGAATTCTGGACCCAGAAATGGTGTGTTGTCCCTTTTTTGGCGAGTTTATCTGCCATATCGTTTCTCTCCAAGCAATCTTTGACCATATTCGAGCTGATTACGTGGGAGCTGTGCACTGTAATGGCTGCTTGACCATCCGGCATATTGACAATTACTTGCCTGCGGAATTTCTTTTCGACGTTGAATTGGACACATTTTTCAATAGCGTATATTTCCCCGCTTGGTGATTTTCCTAAGCTTTCGAAGCATCTGGTACCAGGTCCATAAATCTATTTCAGTGTCCTGTTCTATTCTGGGCATCAATCAGTGTACCATTTAATGGCATTTTTCTTTAGACCAGAAATGGTGTCCTCGTCCCATTTACTTTTGCGACAGAGCCATATTTAGTTAAAATTATTGAAAACAAAATGTTCTATATTTCCAATTCATTATTAAAATAAATAAAAAAAATTGATAAATTATTTCCATCATTTATATTGAAGCATTTGGTCCTAGAACACTTTTTAAATATAGTTTTTTTAAACTAATAAAGCTAATACATTTTTTCGAATCTGCGCTTGTTAAACTATTTAACTTTATCACTTCACTATGTTAAAAATGTAATGGTTGATATTTTCTATTTCGTTCAAGAAAAAATACATAATAAACTAGTTAAGAGATAGGTAATAATACTGAACAAGTGAATTATAGAAAATATCATTTTAAAATTGATAATACGAGTATTACTTTTCATCTATCCCGAAAAGGTTAAATGCTCAATTTGGTAAAACACTTAAAATATAATAAGGTCAATAGAATTGACTTTAAATAGAAAATAAGAGACGCTAAGGCAATAAATACGCAAATTGGCTAAAATCTCGGATCTCGAAGACGTAAGTAAGGCGAAAAGCGATTGAGTTTTCGAGAGTTCTCGTTTAGTGTTGGCGGAAATGCGAGCGCCAAATTTTATTACGAATAAAAGGCCAATATTACACTTTCCAAGAATAGCACTAAGTTACGGCAAAGAAAACTTTCATATGTCTACCAGTGAATTTATGAAAGTATTTGAATGCCATGTAAATTTATGAGCTATTCTCAATTGATTCTATAGAGTATCTAAAACCAATTGGTGATTTTTTTTTGGTTGTAATCTTCTCTTTCAATTATAATTTCTTTTTATTTCTTTCTGTATTTATCTACCATTCATTCTCTTCAATAAACCAAAGAGGGTCGTACCACTTTTTGATGAACTTAAGGCTGTGCGGTATTTCTTGAATTTTTAATTTTTTATTTTCGTATTTTCTTTAAATAATGGAGACATGTGACGCGGTAGCTACAGCCAATTCATTTGTAGTATATAATAATCTACTTAAAATTATTCATAAAAATAGGCTTGGTTAACTTTGAAACACTACGATTACTAAGAAATACATTTTCAAAATTTCCAAGTGACGTCAGCTACATTAATTTGTTTAGAGTAATGTAGATGGCATGACAAGGTATAATCTGTCGAGTATTACTGAACTAAAAAAGAAGAAAAAAACAAAATACACATAAACATTAAAATAATAGGTTACGTTTTACTGAAAGTGAAAAATAAAATGTTGTGACTAGCAGTACATCAGATGTACGCATTTATTTTGTACATCGCCTGATAATTATTTTAGCTTCCTACGTCTCGTCCTAAAGCGTTGTCTACTCGTCCAAAAAAACAGTATTTTCACGTAAATTACTATTTTTTTTCTTTTGAAATTTTTTTTTTATTAAAATTTTCCCCCCCAAAATTGACAAAATTTTTCATTCAACCATGCTTAGTTTTTTTTTAAATTAAATTGCCAAACAATACTTTACATATAATTGATCATCTTAGAAATAACACACTTATATGAAATTTTCTTATCAATATATATTAATTTTTGCGAACGTTATAAATAAAAAATATGAAAAAATGTAAAATAAAAAAAATTGAACAAAACACGTGTTTTCCGAACTGAGTGAACAAATCATATTTAAAAAAAAAAAGGAAGTTGGACATAGCTCAATCACTGTTTAGCTTTTCAAAACATTTATTAATTAGCTGATAAAAAGGGTTAAAAACAACAATATTTTGATGATTCCGCTTCTGACGTACAGTAATTATGTAAAAATCACATTATTTGTCAGCAAAACAAATTTGATTCTTATACAACTTGTGTGTCATTGTTTTTCTAAAATTGTCAATAATTTTCCAAATAGAAAACCACAACAAATTTTTAGTTAACACGAATAAAAAAATATCGATATGAAATTTGCATCAGCTATTTTATAGTTCGTAAAAATTGTAGGAATTTATGAGATCAAATTTCTTTTTAAAAAATAGCACACAAGTAAAGGTGGATGTGTATTTCAAATTGCTTTTTTTGTGTAATTTTTATGAGATACTACGTCAGAGAGAGGCACTATTTTTGCAGATGTACTGAAAGTTTAGATAATAAAATCATTTATATGTAGTCAGGATCTTGATCTATAATAATTAAAATAAAATCGTAATATTTGCTTAAATACTCCAATACAAATTGAACGATTTACGAATATTAGTATCCATAAATGTTGAAAGAACACTAGATTTATATTTTCTTAAAGCCATCGAAGGACCAAACTCTTTAGGTAGGAGTTAAACCAAAATAAAAACAATATTTGAAATAGGAATGTAATTTTTATTCCATTTATTCCATGTACTAACATGAACAGAAAAATAATAAACGGCACATTAATTTAAATTATGAAACCGAAATCAAATATAACTCATCACGTCACTCACTGTAAAAAACTATTTAATTTTTTCTTATTAAGAAAACTCAGAATTTTTGGGTGTGGTTAATTACGCACTATTTTAATTATTTGAAGAAACTTTTTTACTCTATTGAATGCGACTGCATCCGTTTACAGTCGGTAAGCGAGAGAGAGATTATGCTCTGAATTTTAGTGGAGAGTAGGGTTACAGATTTTTTATTGGTAGGAGACATGATACGTGGTATCCAAATAGCCTTGAATTCAGAATCTTAGCGGGAAGAAATATATTTATATTTTTTGTCTCTTATAATGATGGGATAATATGAGAGAACGATAATATTGCTTGCATAGCAACGGTCGCTTATGTATTTTGTTTTTGTTAACGGTATTTTGAAAGTAGACAGAAAAAACGTCTGAGAGAAAGACGGAATAACTCTTGTGTTGAGTTTAAATCTATTTTTAGATTTTAAAATATATAATAATAGACATTAGTATGAACTGAAAGATTAATATTATTAATTTTAAAAGAAATATGAATTATTTTGTATTTTCTGGAAAATATTCCAGTGAAATTTATCCACAAATACTCTCAAGTATATTTTAATTAATTTTTTCAAATACGTTAATATAGTACTGAAAAATACGTACAAGTTGTGACAGCTGTTTTGTCCCTTAAGGACTCATCAGCGGCAACGTGCCCAGATGCATATAATTCAAATCTCACCTAGAAATGCAATCGTGCAATATTGAGTAAAAAGAATGTAAACCGATAGTAGACAGCTAACGTCATCTACCAATGGTACACGGTGTCACTTATTACTTGGGAAAAAGAGTACACCTATGTAATAACTGGACGGACAGAAGGCTCGTCTCCAAAGAGTGTGAAATTCTTGGAAGTTATGAGAATTTGATTTATATGCATCCAGGTCGTATACCGGACATCACTTTCGTCCTTTAAGGTCTCATCAGATGCATAGAATTTAAATCACAACTCGAAAGTACTGAAAATATTCAATTTTAGTTCATACTGAGATATGTAAAAATATGAAGATGTTTAAACCTGAAATTAATAACAGTACAAAATACATGATATCTTTATTTAAGATTATCATAAATTAAAACTTTAGTTATTCAAGAAATTAAATATTTAAATAACAATTTCAAACTTAACTATTCCTGAAAAATATCAAATTGTTATGTCTCTACGATGGAAGAGCGTCTTTTAAAATTTTCTTGACTTTTTGTGACAGTGAAGTTGGAAAGCGAATATTATAATTTACCAGCAAATCTCCACGTCGCGATGGCTCTTTGGGAAAAGGCAATCCTTCACCATTTAATTTAGATACGGTTTCCGGTGAAATTATATCATTCTTGTAGTCTAAGTGAAGGGATTTTCCAGATAATGTTGGTACTTGAACTACACATCCTGACAAAGCTTCTTTCAAGCTGATTTTTATTGTAGTTCTAAAAAAATAGTTTAGTTAGAGATTATTTTAAAACTTGCACAAGTAAAATGTTTAAACGGCACATTTATGGGTCAGAAAATAAAACAATGGATGCTCAACCAGCTTACTAACCACTGAATATCATTACATGGTAATAGGCAAACGAAAAGAGTTATAAAACAAGCTTAACGTAACCTGGTATAGGTCCTGTTAAAGCTTAATCGTCTACAACAGAGAAGTTACAAACATACCTAGATTACCCATAAGGCCAACCTAGGCCATGGCCTAGGGCGCACGCTTGCGGGGGGCGCAGGATACGAAAACTTTGTACTTGGTAATAGAGAGCGTGAGCGTCCAGGCAATTGCAAATATTTGCTTCTCATACATTTTGGAATTTTAATCACTGTTATTGCGTGATTGATACAAATTATTTTCTTGGAAAATATTTAAAAATGTATTCAAAAGGACTAAAAATAAAAATGTGTTAATAGCTCAAATAACGCCAAAGAAGCTCTAAAACGAGGTTTACAGTTAAATAGGCCAAAAAAATCAACACCTCCAGACCCCCTGGAAGTGGGAGTCATTTTGAACTTTTGCCTAGGGCGTAAATAGCTGCTAATCCGGGCCTGGTTACAAACACTTACAAATAATAAGACTCAATCATAGAACCACAAAGTGTGATATGGCTAAAGAAACTGCAGGACACTTAATGTTTGACTATGACGAACTGGTGCAAAGTAGAAGAGGCATTTTAGGTATAACAAATGCACGAGATGGCCTGATAGGATCAAAACTAATTTAGAGAATCCTCAAGTTTATCCAAGGATTTAGTATAATGAAATGGGAGGCTCTTCAAGAGGGAGCGAGAGGGAGAAAATATGCCATTTAAAAGACAAATGTATTAAAAGAATAAGTTTGTTCAGATTTTTCCCATTAAAATTGTTGTCATTACAGCAAAAATTTGATTGATATATTAACAATGTTATTTGCCCTTAAACTGTGGGTAAAATTTTGCAGCGCTAGAGACAAAAAATATTGAAAAATATACTAAAACTATTTTGACATCAGCGGAATGTTACGTTAATTTAAATAATACACCAATAAACATTATTTTATTAATTTTCAAAAATAAAAAAAAACAACTAAATTTAAGAAATTTAAAATTTCGAAAATTTAAGAAAATAAAAATAAAAATGTCTTGAATTAAAAAATTTCAGTTTCTAAAATATATCAAAATTTCCAAATATATTAAAAATTTCGAAAGTTTTGGAAAATTTCAAAATAAAAATATCAAAACTTCATAAATTTTAAGAATTTCAAACAGGTTTTAAAGAAATTCAACAATTAAAAAAAAAACTAATTTTTAAGAAATTCAAGAATTTCAGAAGTATATAAATTTTTTTTAAAAAGCAAAAAAATTTAAAAAAAATTCAAATATCAATAATATGTCAAAATTTCAAAAACATCAAAAATTTCAAATACATCAAACAATTATTGTTAGAAATTTTCAAAATTTTGCAAATATTTTTTAAAAAACCCGAAATTTTAAAAAATGTCAAGTTTCAACAATTTCAAAAATATGTAAATATTTCAAAAATTGTAAAATATGCATTTGTAAAAATTTGTAAAATATGTAAAAATTTTTAAAAGATTGTAAAGATTTGTAAACATTTGTAAGAATTTGTAAAAATTTTTAAAAATTTGCGAAAATAACAAAAAATAACAAAAATCAATCAAAATCATTAAATGGCACATCTAAAGTTTGTTTAGTGACCTCTGACTCCTACGTCAATACTATCGCTTTTCTTAGTAGCATATATAAACCAGATGAGATAGACAATTTGCATCTAAAGTGAATGTCTTAGTTAACTTCAACAATCATATCAAATTTTATGTCAGTTTTAATACATTTGACATTTATACATATTAAAAAAAATGTCGCGATATTGTGAGAAAGAACAACAGTTTATATTGAATTTAGTTGATTATTTTCAACGGGAAAAAGATACCGGAAAGATTATTTTGCCCTTGAGTGAAGTTTGTGATGTAAGTAGAAAAGTACGTACCATTAAAATCGTAAAAGTTTATCATATCTATTAACTGTTTTTATGATGCTCTACGTATGTATTATTTATTAAATTATTTTCCACATAAATTAGAATAAATAAATAAGTATCTGTTTAGGTACGTCATAGATTTTTTTCTTTTTGGTTTACCCAAGAATTCATCGTTATGAAAACCTAGATTAAGAAAAAAGATAACAATAGAATGTCAAACTGACAGAATTTATTTCCGACATACCACAATTGTTTGAAATTAGGTTATTTTGGGACGTAGGGCTTAGGGGTCACTAATCAAACATTACGTTTAAACTACTGCAGATATCACAACAAGAATTATGTCATTTAAAAGAAGATAAAATGTAGTAAAATTATAAAAAAATTTATATTTTTCCCATGAAAATTGTAAGCACTACAGCTAAAATAAGATTAATAAAATAACATTTTCGAAATTAGATTCGTTTAAAAAATACGCAAAATATCGAAATAGTACATTTGGAGAAGCATAAATAATACTGTAAGTTTGATTTTTTTTTAGTTTGAAAATATAATTGAGAAATATTACACGGGTAAAATAAAAAAAAATCAGATTTTTTCCGTTAAAATTGTAGGCACCACAGTAATAATTAGATTGATACATTTTCGTTCTAATAAATATAAGCAAAATATCGAAATTTTCGGTTAGACTATTTGAAGGAGCATAAAAAATAATGTAAGCGTAAATTTTTCCAAAATTTTGAACATATAATTATGGAATTTAAAAGGAGAAAGAAAAACTGAAAAATATTTCTGGGGTCTCTTTCAATTTTTTTTGAAAATTTTGAATAATTTTTATTTGTGAAAATTTTAAACTAAATAATAAATCTTAAAGATCGTATTGAAACGGTCTGTATAATCTACATAATCGAATTTAAAAGGAGAAACGAAAACTGAAAAATATTGCAAGGGTCTCTTTCGATGTTTTTTTGAAAATTTTGAATAACTTTTATTTTTGAAAATTAATAAATCTTCGCTCTGTATAAACTACTTAAAAAATATACAATTCTTACTTGACATCGCTACCCTCCCTTCTGAACACTTTATGAGGTTTATCCTTGATTACAAAAATTACATCGGCTGGAACGTTTCCAGTATCTTGATCTCCTTCCTTCGGAAATGTCACCTTAGTTCCAGCTTTCCAACCAGGTTTTACTGTTACTGTCAACATTTTGTCCTCACGTTCGATTCGGTTATTTCTTATTACCTTTCTATTGATTTTCATCGTTTTCGTACAGCCTACAAGGTGTATATAAAAAAGTTTTTGCTGCTTTAAAATTATAAAACTGATTTCTTATTATTTACAAACTATATATTTTTTACCCGTAAAAATATCCTCCAATGCTATTAAAAGTTCATGTTCTATTGGCGGATCCTGCTGACAAGAATTCCCCATGTGGTTACCGTGATTTGTAGTGACGTGAAAGAAATGCGCGAATGGATCGTGATGACCACTTTCGCCTCCGTGAAAACCAAAAAAATCTTGAAAAGGATCAACGTTTCCAAAAAATTGTGCAAAAGTTGCTCTGGGATCTCCGTGGAAGGTATAAGTGTAATTTCCCCCATCAAATCCTGCCCCAGAGGGAACACCGCCTTTCAGACCTTCTTCGCCGTATGCGTCGTAGATATCACGTTTCTTTTTATCTTAAATAAAATAGGTAAAAATAACAAAAAAGTATCTCCCAAATAAATATATAAATATTCAGGATGTTTCATTGGGAAACGGAAATACCGATGCGGTTCTAGATATACCACATTTATTGGTTCTGATGGCCTTTGTAACCGAGATACAGTGTGTTTTATATACATTTTAAGGGTAAATATTTGAAATAAATAATATTTAATAAAAGTTTATTTATTGTCGTGATAAAAATAAAAATAAAAAAATTAAATGCACAAATTTTTGTACCCAGATCAATTTTTAGAGTATAGCATGAAAAATAAGGAAAGAGACTTATCATGCAGGAATCCAATTTTTACCTCAGGGAATATCGAATATCCAGCGTCAATCAGTACCGAGATGAAAAACGATATGGAAAACAATATTTTAGGGACATCTTTTTATTTTTTTTTTACCTGAAAGAACTTCGTATGCTTCGGCTACTTCTTTAAATTTCTCTTCAGCTTCGGGCGACTTATTTTTATCTGGATGGTACTGCAAAGCTAGTTTTCTATAGGCTTTCTTTATTTCATCGTCATTAGAGCTTTTAGATATGCATAATATTTTATAGTAATCTTTTCCCATATTTAGTTCGACAATTTTTACAAATTTGACATCTTTACATGTTATTAATTTGAGAAATAATAATAAATTGCGTATTACAGTAAATAGTTTGTCATTATTAGTTTTGACATAATAAGAAATTGTCAAATTGATAGATAAAATTATTTTAAACTTTACCAGCTATACAATGTGTCCCAATTTTAATGGAAATGTATTATTAATGATAGTTTTTTATTTTAGGTAAATAGAAGAGAGCTTTATCACTTTACAACTCGTTATTATTCTTGCATGACCTCCTAGTTCATTATACTGAATCCTAAAGCGTTGGTAAACTCGAAGTTTGATCCTATCGGGTCATCTTGTGCATTGGTTAAAATTCCTCTATTGCTTTGCAACAGTGCGTTACAGTCAAATTTTTAAACATAAAATAATGTTCATCGAGGTAAAAGATACCTTTGTTTAGGCATATCCTAATCCTTGGTCATAGAAGTGACGCTGCCGGTTCTGCCGAGAAAAATAATTCCCGTACACCACATAATATATTTTCTACGATTTTTTCTTTTTCTGTATGTTTGTTTAAAAAAAAAATAGAATAATTATTCCCGGTTTCAAATATTTTTGTAATTCATTTTCTTTTATTAAATTTGGCAATGTTGCCTGGAAGACGAAATTCAGTACACACAAAATTTCAAATTTACTAAAAATCTGCCGAGATGCACGTCCACCAATTCATCAGATAGTGAATCAGAGTATTCTTGTTCTGAAATATACGAGGTGGTGTCGACTCTTAGTTGGACCACTAGTTCTTTGGGGGTTGCTATTCCAACATTTCTCCTCCCTCCTTAGGATGGAAGTTTCTAGAAGTTCTTGTAGAGCAACAGCTTGCTGGGGTTGAATTCTTGGGCCAAACAGCAACTTGCGGATTCTGTGTCTCTTCCTAATTGCAATGTAAGAGATGAGAACTAAAAATGCAATAATTAGTAGTGCGGAAAATGCACTCATTCCAGTGGAAATTTGACATCGCAGATCTAATTTTTCTATTAGTTGGATTTTTCCATGTGTCCTGAAAATTTCTAGTTTTTTTAATTTAACCGTCTTAGGTGGAAATCGTTGTCCTAAGATTTGTAGGGTTTCGTTTGCTATTATGACACTGGATTGTGAAACTGTTTTTTCGGCTATAATCGTCGGTTCGACTATACCTGAGAGTATTACTTCTTCGGTTTCTTGAATGACATTTTCATTGACGTATGGTGTGGAACAAGTCTTTACGTTTGGAATTTGGAATCTTGAATGTATTTTATTGGTGCAAATTACAAAAGCTGTTTTCTTTGTGTAGTCTTCGTACCATGCGTTATTTGAGTAGTATTTTTCAGGTGGAATTATCATTACGTAATCTTGATTAGGTATAGGGTAAATTTTAAAGAACGAATGTTTTAAAATATTAAATTAGTATGCTAGCGTTATCTATGAATCTATAAAAGAACGACGGTGTTAAATGCAACCTTAACTGCCAGCTTTGACGGTTAAGAATTTGAGTACCCCGAGATATCCGCCTCAATAATAAAATATAAATAAATAAAAACGGTTTCTTTTCTTTGTCGAGATGTTACTGTTTCCATCTTTTATCACTGCAAATTATTTACTGAAACTAAATTAATAAATCCCAAACGAATCTATTTATATATGGGTAAATACCCTTAATGAGGAAAGTAGATAAAACTTCCCAAAAATGGTATTAGGAAAAAATTTCCTTTTTTTTAACAGCCCATTTTCTTTACAATCTGTAGATCGAGCTACAATAAGGAAATTTTGTATTTTTGCATTATTGCAAGTCTTATCTTGAAGAATAACAGTTCAATAACTATTTCCTATTATTTTAAAATTCTATATAAGTATAAAATAGTTTCTTGTTAGAGGGTAACTATCTAGGCTAAAACACAAATACATTAAAATCTTGTGGGTGGATCACTGGCAACGTGGTAACACGCCGTTTGAGTATACGCATCGCTGGTTTACTTAGCAGGTTGGACGCAAGGTTGTTTGGGTGTTCTTCTAGCCTATTTTCAGATTTTTGTACGAACTTGGTTTTTCCTCTTTTACGGTTAAAACTTAAGTCTTGACGAATAAAGTTGTTTGGGATGTACCGTGCACCATTTGTTAGGATCCGGAGTGTTTTCGATTGAAATCTCTCTAGTATTTCAATGTTTGAGTTTGATGCAGTTCCCCATAGTTGTATCCCGTAGCACCAGGTAGGTTTAAGTACGGCCTTATATACTAGCAATTTATTGTAGATGGACAGCTGCGATTTGTGACCAATAAGCCAATATATTTTTAACTAGATTTCTTTGTTTGTGGGTAGATCTATTCTGAATAATATGAGCTTCTCTAAGACATTATGGGAAGTAGGCTGATTGGTCGGTCTGTTGGCTTACCTGGTTTGGGGATTAAAATGATTTTTGAAGTTTTCCATAAAATTGAAAAGTATCCGGTTACACAGAAATCGATTAGATCTGGGAGTTTATTTCTATCTGTCGGCCAGTATGTAGGTTCGCCAGTCGATAGATACTTAAAGTTTTTATTTTCATGCCTCCCTCTTGGTGATATCAATCTCGAACCCCACTGGATATGCTAATGAAGAGATATATTTCTTACTAATTTACCTTTTACCAGTACGCGCACATTCCATTTTACCAACCATACTTTTATATTTTAAAATACTTTAATAAGTACTAACTCTTATTACAATTTTGGTAAGTTTTTATAATGTTCTTCTCTCTTGAATGTTCCTATAAGTTTGCTGAAACTAGTTGCCAGTCCTTCTTCATTAATAATAAAATTTGTGGTACTCGACTTGGAGTTTTATTATCTCATCAGTAAACCACATTTGAGAAAATGGATAACCATTTGGATTTAAAATATTTCAGAAATAATCGATCAAATATAATTCGACCGTTGTTTAAAAGCGATTAAATTTTTTTCTTTATTCTTTAAATAGTTTTTTCTTAGTAAATTCAACTACATTTAAATTTTCAGACACTCTAGTAATGAAATTCAATCAATATTTTTCACTTTCCCTGTATACCATCAAATATTTTACAAATTTGATATTTGATTATTAGTGATGCAAGAATATTTTTATTGTGAAGCATTTTTTACATTTGTAGACAACTTAATAATAAATATTCCATTTAATTATAAAGTAACATGGACCTTTTATTTAATTCTAGGAGCAAATCCCACACTGCGTGACAACGGTCGTGGTTTCAGAGCGGACCAATGGGCTAGATTTTGCGGAAGATATGTTTGTGCGGATGTCATTGAGAAACACGCGAGACAGAGGCTACTGGAACGATCAACTTCCTACGGGAATTGGGGTGGAGACAACGAGCTTGGCGCTAGAGTGCTTATGGGAAAAGTCATTCCCATACCGATCATTCCCCAACAACAATCCCAAGGTTAGTATGTTTTCGGGTAATCAGACAATTCAGTTTAAATGTTTTGTGACATTAATTAAGATTCTGGAATGTGTACACGATGTGTCACCTAAATATTTCCACTACGATAGTAATTATGTAAAATTTAACTTCTATTACAAATTTGAAACAACCGCACGGTATTTAAATCAATATACAAAAGGTAAATTACGAGTGGTTCGTCAAATTAATGAAAACTAAATTAAACTTAAGTAAAAGTAAAGCGGCTGTAACATGGAGTTATATGTGTTCCTGAAAGACATTTACTGAAAAAGGACGAAGGTGTCCTATATACTTTCAATTTAGTTAATTGAGTTCTAAGGTTTCTCCTCTGGAGAATTTGAGCTGGAGATATATTTAAACTAATGATTAACAAGTTATTATACTCTAACAATAAGTATCTGAAATTATTTTTTTCAGCTAGACTTTTTCATAGAATTTGTTTGCTTATATTAACAGCTTTTTTCGATAAGCCATTGCTTCGATGATGGTATGGTATAGATCATTATTGTCTTTCTCTTTGCCAAAGTTTTTACATTTAAGAAAAATGAATGGCAAGTTAATTAGCTATTATACTTTGTGGATAACCAAATTTTTTTAATATATTTTGCATGTCATTTATAACACTTTAAGATGTTTTGTCATATCAATCCAGTGAGAAAAATGATCTGCTAAAATTAAATATGGTTTTACACCAAATTCCAAAATATCTGCACCTATTTTATTAAATCTTAGATTTGGTACAGAGTGGTGTTAAAGAGGTTCTTTAAAATTTTTAGGCATGTGCATTTCACAGATTTTGCATTTTTTACAAAAATTATCAGGTCTCCTGATAAATTTAGCCAAAAATATAATTTTTTTGCTTTGGAACAAACTGGGATATTTTGAAAACTGCTGCAGAAAGGGACTTACATAAATTACAAATCTGGTTAGACCACAACTTACTTACTTTAAATGTAAAAAAAAACAAAATTTATGACCTTTACTCCTACAATCAGTACGCAACCTTCACCTAATTTTTACTTGAAGCTGCACAAATTTAAATGTATGCTAAAGAACATATTTGTCTATGTCCAAAAATAGAAAAAGTAGTCTCCATTAAATATTTAGGTATAATCGTAGACCAACATATAAGGTGGACTGAACACATAACTAATGTAAGTAAGCGCCTAAGAACTCTTAAGCACAGACTTTATATTCTCCTTAATTGAATCTAATTTAAGATAAGGTATAGTTTAATAGAAACTTAAGTCATTTACAAATCACTCAGAATGCAATTATAAAAATTATATTAAAAAAAACAAGCTCTATTCCACAGATCTACTTTATAAGGAAACGCGTATTTTCAACATGAATCTAATTTATGCCTACCAATGCATAGTAAGAGTCCATAAGAGGCCCACACACCACGTGACTTTTGTGCTTGCTGGTTAGAGAATTACCCAAGGAAAATGTGCTTGTATTCTAAGAAATTGGATGTAATTTTTTTTTTGTATTTTCCGGTTTATGTTAAATAATGCTACCCTCTAATCCATTTTTTCTGCGCACAAAAAGGGTAGAGCGCCATAAAACATAATTATTCGTATTTGGACGAGAACTCGCCTAATATAGCAACTAAAAATATGCAGTTTTTTTCATGCTATTTAAAATATTTATGAGAAGAGCGCGTCTGTGCTACATTTTTCAAATTTGTCTTGAGAAAAAAATTGATAGTCGTATCACTTTTACTAAAATTATTTTAAAAAAAGTGCCACAGACGCGCTCTAAAGAATTAACTACAGAATCGATTGGTGAAAACCGCAGCTTCCTATCTTTAGTATTAACGGAGCGCTCGTCCAAAAACGATTTCAGGCAAGATAACATATGGTATTGGCGCCTCATAATAATAGAAATAATTATTTATATAACAATACCTTGTTCACTAGATCAACTGTTAATAAGGAGTGTTACATTTCTACATATAGAAAAGCCATTACACAAAGGACATTTTTATTTTTTGGCCTTAAATTCTATAGCTCCATTCCACTTGAAGTAAAAAATATAAATAAACATGAAGAGCTAAAAAAATTTATTCAATATAATGGTGAGACTTTTATTAAACTATTAAACTTTGAATAAATAAAATAACAATCGAATCTCTATCATGAAATCCTGTCTGCCAACGACACTCTTCCTTATGGTATATTATTATATTTGTTTAGCTGGACAAGCCTCATCTTGGACATGCATACGGGCAAACCTGCCTAGGCATCGTTTAAAGATGGGTGTTTGTCTTAGCAATTTATATATAATGTAACAAACACATTTTTATGCCTAGAATTAAATAAAAAATATGGTATATGGTATAGATGTGTAAAAGGAATTAGTGAGGGGTACCAACTCGGCATGGAAAGAACTATAAATCATAGGCTTATTAAGAACCACCTTTATATAATTTAATTGCCCTTAATAGTATGCTTATTTCCTATAGATTAAAAAACAATTTGTTCGGTGTTTTGAAAATCGACAAAAACGTAGAATGGTTAATCGAGCTTTAATACAACAAATGATAACAAGATATCAAAGCCTTTATTAAAAAACTTCCTGTTCAAATATTCATATTGTTTTTACACTAGATGTATTTCACAAATAAACAAATAAATTAGCCCAACAGTAGGATTCAAATTTGAATTTGCTCATAAATATTAAATTAGGTTTTTTATGCTCTATAATTAGTGAAAAAAATAACCGTATCATTTTGAAAAAAATACGACGGAATTGTTGTTTCGTGACCGCTCAGCTCAACGAAACCATTCGTTTTACAACCACTTTATGTAAGTGCTCTAATTTTCTACCATGTTTTTATCTTTTTATTTCTCACAACACGAAATACTCTGAAACAATACACGGAAATTAAGGTTTTCATCAAAAGCGATAAACACGTAACAAAATATTACGTTTTTATAAAATATTGTCTTGATTACTTATTTACCTTTAACTAATTATAATAATAATACTCTACCATGTTTCACCCTCTTACGAGTGAACCCCAGGAGCCAAAGGTCTTATGCATGACTATTATGATTATTTGCTAAGGCGAAGGAAAACCTCACCATCATCACTATTCCAATACCTTGTATATTTTTAATAATTTAAATTTATTAATTGTTTACTTGCAAAATAAAATTGATTAAATTATTAGTGACCAGAGAATTTGTTGTCTTTTATGTTACTTTTTCTTATTGCAGGATTTATTAATAAAAATCATGTAGATAAATTGGAAATTGTTATTGGTATGTATCACTCTTACTAAGACAATACAAAATGGTGGGTATCACAACATTTGGAGGTGCGGTAATTGTAAAATTAGAATCGAGTTCCTTCTATAGGCTACGTGTACACTTAATGATAGTTAAACTAAATAAATTACGACTAAGATAGTATTACAATTAAAATAAATAAAAATAAGCGGTTCGGTGTCAATTTTTCAATATCCAAGGATCCCATGGAACTTAAACAAAAACAAACCGGAACTAAAACAAAAACATTAGAAAGAAAAATATATAGAAAGTAAAAGTCATTCATCAAAAGTTCTAGTGTACCTGGTTTTATATGCATATAAAGTAAGGGATTGACTCATTTAACTCATAAAATATCCAGACAAAATAAAGAATTGAGTTTCTTAAACTCTAAGAAATTACATGATCTTACCAATAATTTTTAAGTCTAAAATAAAATCATAATTCTATAAATACTCTTATTAAAACAACAAATACAAAACGTGACATCGTGCAAAGGAGACATTAAGTCGACTATTTTATGGTGAAAATTAGCGTAGAAATTAAAAAATTCAAAAAAGAAACTATGGAATAAAAAGAAAATTAGAATGTAACAAGAAAAAACCAAAAAATTAAAAAAAGATATAAACGGGAACTAAGAACATCAAGAGATTCAAAAATGTAGAATATGGGAAAAAATAAAATTGGATCGCGTCAAGATGTGACGTAACAAGTACTGACCTATCGCCGGAGCGCTAGAAAATTGCTATGTTTAGTGAGAAAATGCTCTCAAGTTTGTCTCCAGAATAATTTTTTACAGCGTTGCCAAGCGTTATTCATAATATATATTTACAATATGAGCAGGTCGAAAAAATAATGATATCGATATTGCTTATGAATAACTAAATCGAGAACAGCCATCAAATACAGAGTCTTCATTTCAATACAATCCATAATGGCACAAGTTCTGTTTTATTCATAGAATGAAACTGAATATCATTTCTTCAGAAGTTCCGAAAAATAATGAAACTGGCAACTCATGATTTGCCAATCAAAGGACTTATGACATCCGAAGAAGTGGCAATAACGCTTTTATTTGAATGTCACAGTAAATTAAAGGGTTTTATAGCGGCGTTTATTCAAATGTTACATATCTAGGAAAAACTATGCATATATAATATTTTTTCACTATATTTCAACTAGGGATCACAAATATTCTGTAAATCCAGCATCATCAGGAGTTGATTATAAACTATTCTACCCTTTTAAACGAATTTTTTTTTAACTTTATTTCTCTTATTAAATTAATTCTATTTCCCTATTTATTATTTATACCAACGAAAAGTATAATTATAATTCCCTAAATCTAAATTTTTTATTGACACAGAATTATTATATCAAATATTGTACATGGGAAAGAAATTTATCATAAAAAAAGTCGTAACTCCTGGAAATCCATCTTAATTATTAATTCATTTAATTTAATAGTTGAAAATAGGGTCGCAGTGCTGGCGCAAAACTGGCCGTGGCAAGTAAAAAACAATTATATTATTAAATATTAATTTAAAATAATATGGTATCATCTAGATACTTAAAAAAAAATTCCGATGAGAACAGCAACGGATCATGATTTTCAAAATAAATGGGAGAGGAATAGTTTAAGGGGCGTAGATTCCAAAAAAGTGATCAGTTCCTCTCTAGTTCTTTTGGTTTCAAATAATTAGTCAAAAGAGACGTTAAAAAATAAATTAAAAAAAAACAGACAGCATCCCTTGGTTAGAATTACCTATCTCTATCTATACTACAAATTACAGTTCGATCGGAAAGAAAAAAAATCTGACCCGAAAAAAGGGTAAGGCTATAAAAATGTTCAAAATTTTTCATCACTCAGATTTTCAAAATTAATGGTAGAGGGATAGCTTAAGGGACGTATATTCTAAAAAAATGATCAGTTCCTCTCTAGTTCTTTTGGTTTCATAGGAAATTGAGTTCTTTTAAAAAACGGTGAGAGCGCAACTTCTAAATAATTAATCAAAAAAGACGTTAAAAAAGAAATTAAAAGGAAACAGAGAGCATCCCTTGGTTCGAATTACCCATCTGGCGAGAAGAAAAATTGGTTATAATATGACCCAAAGAAGAAGAAACGTAACAAGTTTTGCAGTTCTTTATATGCGCAACTTTTTAGAGCTTTTTTGAAATTGAACGAGCCTTCACTAATATTTTATTTTGCAGAATCGCTCATAAACACGTTGTTTAAGACCTGAATTAAGTCATTTATGCATTTTAAAAAATAAAATATTTCTTTGACATGGTTTGAAAATTATTTATTAAGTACGTATTTGCGGTTGCCCAAGAGCATTTACTAAAGAGTTGAACAATGATCAAACTTAAATTACTACTACAAATTGTAGAACTAGAAACTTTTTCACTAGTAGTAAAGGTTATAAATATATATTAACAAATAAAATTTTAACAATAATAATATATGTTTTATGATTTTGGGATGTTTTGTTAAATAAATAAAAGTTTTTAATTTATTGTAAAAATTTAAATTTCTATGGTATTTGATTTTTATTTAAAAAGACATTTTTTTACAGGTTTAAAATCGAAGTTAAGAAAAGTATTCCGAACGTCTTCCGGTCCAACTCAAGACACATTTTCGAGCGCTAGATTGGTAACGCAACTGACCTCGGCAGCGCTTTGCGCCAGCTCCCCCGTTCTTCCATCTGGCCCCAACGTTCCTCCAGTAGTCAAATCGCTCATTCGACCACTAACAGTGCCCCGTCTACAAATCACCCTTGTCAACAATAATGGAGATTTCCCTAATAATAACGTTGTAAATAATGGGGTTGCCAAAACGTCCAAAACTACTACCCCGGTTGCGCCTACGGTGAGCAAGGAGGAAGCGCCTCCGCCTGTTATTAAGCCTGCTAGAAGCAAGAAGAAAAAGTAGCATGACAGATATCTTTGCTACTGGTAGAGTGAGAATTTTGGAGACTGTTTTGTCTAGTAAAATTGTAGAAAAATAAAATAGACTTTTTTTTTCTTTAAAGGAGTTACTTGAAAATAAAATGTATCTGTAAAAATGTTCACAAACTTTCTAAAACTTACAGTTTTTTACTACTTCAAATCTCAAAAAACTTACATTCCAAAATATTAGAATATATTACCAATATTTTTAAAATCGGTTTTTTATTGTCATCTTTTTGTAGTTGGGCATTAATTCGTTAATCCATTAATCGTTAATTTACGAAGTTAATAAACTGCTTAACTGATTAACTTTTAAGTTAGGTTCAAAAAATATTAGAGAGTTTTACTATCTAACCCGCTGACGCTAAATTTGGTTAGCGTATAAAATAACGGAATGTAAAAAATAGAGTTTTAGCAAAGCAATTGCGTTTTTCTGCATTTTATGTTATGTCATGTGTCAATTATGACAATTGTTTAATGTATTTGAGGGACCCGCAAAACATCCCGCTATTTCAAAAAATTTACCTTATAACGATATTTTTATTTTTACTTGAGCATGCGCGATCTGCTTGAAATGAGGATTAGCGTTAGGGTTAACGTTAGCGGGTGAGCTGCTAAAACTCTCTATTAACGTCAATTCCGTTAAATTTCGTTCGTATTTTATAATTGCTCAGTATTTTGGAACTCAACTACCAATACTGCAAGATCTTAGCGTACCTGGTGAATTATTATACGCCTTTGGCCAATGCCTTATTATCTGGGATGAAAAAAATTTTGAACGGTTTATGGAAGATGAAGAATACCTGCTGACCGCAGTTTTCCATCCAAAGTTTCGACTACTGTGGCTGCAAAAGTATGGTAGCAGCAAGATCTCAAAAGACTAGAAGCTATGGAAGTAAAATATTTTTCCTACGACCACCTATGAAAACTACAAATAGCACAACTGTTTTGATATTTGGAAAGTGTCTCATATCAACATAGACGCATACCAGCCGTGTGTTATAATAGCGCGCTGCGTGTTATTATAACGCACGCTTGAATGAACTATCAAAAACAGGACAAAATATGTACATACATAATAAATTTCAGTTACCATTTTAAAACTGATCTAATAATTGCTTGTTATTTTCCTACGACCACCTAATAACTAAAATGTTTTGAAATATTATTTTAAGGTTATAACTGTCCATATGAATTATGAAACAACTTCAGTGTAAACGAATGTATGCAACACATAAGACGTTTGGGTATTGTGTATTGCATACCCGATTCTTAAATTTATTAATAGTTTGTAATTCAAAATTCATTTTAGGTTTAAAATTGCAAATTTTACAAGTTATTAAAGTAAAAAATGTATAAAAATTATTTAAAATGTTTTTTTTAATTGGCTTGGTGCCAAGGTAATTTTTTTATAAAAGTGAAATATAATAAAGTAGGCTTATGTCAAAATTTTAAAGAAATTACTGTTTCTATGTTTTGTGAATTCTGATCAGAATAATTAGGTACTTTTATAATAGATATTTTTAAAGTTTAAATTATTCTACTTTATAGCAAATAAACAAAAAATTTAAATTTCGATTTCTTACATAAAAAATGGAAGCTGATAGTGATAGCGAATGTGAATGTACATTACCAGAAATAATCGTGTCATATGAGAAAACAAAATAGACTATTCTTAAAATATTGTTGGTCGTAGGAAAAATAGTGTACAAAACTCGTGCGAAAGTGGATTTCATGCACTCGTTACGTTTCGCACTCGCCGCTACGCGGCTCGTGCTGAACTAACACTCGTGCGAAAAATGCCACTTTCCTCACTCGTTATGTAATATACTATATATACATTAAATGAATGTTAAACAATTTACTTCTTTTTTAATTATTTCACCTAATATACAATATGTTTCTTATTCTTAATAATAATTTACTTCTTTCATGCAAATTTGTGCTTTTCGTATCAAAGAACGTTTATTTTTTCCTGGGAAAATAAAACTGGATTATTTTCTTTCCTTTTGATAACATACCTTATTTTTATCGTTGTTTAAAGTGTAGCTTTTATTCTCCAAAAAACAGTAAGGGAAATAAATTTCATTTCCGTTAATATTTTACTGTTTAAACATTTCTTCTTTCCATTTAAAAGTACTTTACACAAATCATTCTAAGATCAATTAAAACTTCAGTATTGTTTTATACTTAAATAGATACTTAGGTATTGTAGTATGGTTGTTAAGATTTTTTTAGTTCCAAAATGTATTGGTAGTTATGGTTATTACCTAGTTACTGTCACTATATCCATTCTCATATAATAAACTGACACGATATTTTGTTGAAAGCATTTTTTAATCAAGTAACTCCTTTAAAAAGTAATTATTGATTTTCTTTGTTAATTAAGAAAAACTGAGTGGAAATAATAAAAACGATAGTTGTCATACTCGATGGCCTTAGAATTACCCATAGAAGTCTAAATCAGATTGTCTTAAAAAAAGAAGGTATTAATAATTAAAAAAATATGTCTCGAGTAAACAACATTAGTACCGAGAACCAGGTACTTTTTTTGCAATCTTCTACATGTTAGATTTTATTGCAACGTGTTCAGGGGTATCCCCAGAAAGTAAATACAAGTTGGCGGGAAGCGGTTACGCGATCGTCAACAGCCATCTTAAAAAAGCCTTTTTCGCAGTGAAATAACGTAATAATAATAATGGTAATAATGAGAAGGAAAAAGTGTAGTAGAATGGCATAAAAGAGCTCAATTAATACAAATTAATGTTTTAAAATAAAAACCGAAATCTCGTTATTTCACTGCGAAAGTCTGAGTTTGCAGCATCTTCTTTTGCCTACTTTTTTTTACAGTATGATCTCGGTCTATAAGGCCATGTCGACTAGAGTGCAGTTAAAATTTTAATCGGTCTTTATATATAATAATATTTATGTTTGCACATCAGTTTATTCAACTAAAGATTTTACCAAGGCTCCTATATAGTACAATAACGGTAAGGTAAATTTTCACTATTACAAGATGATGAGAATCCTCACTTTTTTTCTCCTTTCGCTCCTTTATTTTTACAAACGTCACTTTAACGAAATCATGATTGACGGTTTCTTAGAGGATGGCAGAATATGTCGATTCAACCAGCAATGTTTAAAAAAAAATTTTTTGTTGTTTTTATAATTTTATCTTGTCTCTCCTAGTATTTTCTTTTTAAAGACAATCTGATTAGATATTAGCATACGTGAATGTTTTATACACCTTTCTAAACTACTGTCATTAATTATAAAATTAATAACTGTTGTATATTAAAATTTCTATAATTATCCTTATGTGATACTATTTTTATCCCCGTGGGAAAATTTTGAAGATATTTGGATATTAATAATATATTATATCTATATAATAAATAATTTATAAATATTAAATATGTAGGTTGTAACATTTTATTATAATAATTTTTATTTATACAAAATTAAAACTTTTACTGATGTATATATACAGTGTGATCATAGATGTAGTTGACAAGAGGGAAAAAATAATTTATACAAAAGTCTGAGATCATTTTAAACATTTTAAATTATAAACAACTTTGTTCAATAAAAATTAATTTCTCTTGTCGTGGATACACTGTATAATAACTGAATAAAATAAAAAAAATGTTTAAATAAAATTAAATCTTTATTCAAATATAAATTTGATTTTTTATTAATTTTTAGTTGTATTTTTTATTCTATTATAAACTATTAGCTTTTAAAAATGAAATTATACTGGAACTGTTTCAGAATAATTTATTTAATTAATAAGTAGCAATATTATAACAGCTGTGTATTTATTAAAAGCAAATTTATTGGGAACCAATATGCAACTTATCCAAAATGGTGCTAAATGTAAAAAAATATTGTGTAAGCCTTATACTATTTATTAAATTAAGTTTACCTAAGAAATTATTTCATGTAATAAATTTTCCCTACAAATTATTTTTGTTTTTCTTAAGCCATCTTCCACCTTTTTACTAAAGATAATATTATACAGGGTATCTCAAATTGTATAACATAGTTGTTTAAAGTAAATAATATAATAATATAGTGTAATCTAAAAGTGCTGCAATAAGAAAATATTTTATTAAATAAACACCCTGTATATTGTTTGATTTTATTTTTCTACTTATATTTTATCTTTATCGATACTAAAACCTCGTATGGGAGCCCGAATTTCTGTACCTTCAAACAATGAAAATAATAATAAAATTTGGAACACCCTGTATATTTATAATATATTATTCAACAATTGCGGTAAGTACATTTTCCGTTTTATACAGTTTTTTCAAAATACGAATAGTCAATAGCATGAGAGTTCTTAAAATGAATTTGCATTACCAAGAAAAATTTAATATACAGGGTGACCTACCATTCCTTATATTCTGTAAGATTTTATGATAATTATTTAATGCGGACTTACTAGAACAATATAAAATTATTCTGAATTGTACAGGGTATCACAAAACGAAAGATCTACTTCAAAGTTACATTTTTTAAATATTAAACCCTGTATGTTTTTGCTTTTTTAAATTATTTATAATACGATTAATTATCACATACGTAGTAGAAACATTACCAACATATGCATAAAATCTAAAATTCTAGAAATAAAAATTATTAGGCTGATCATAAGTCCTAGGAAAGAAAGTTTTTATCTTAATGGATGTTGAAGTGACATATTCAAAGTTGTATCTGAAATTTTCGTTTAATACCCACAAACCCTGAGTCATCTGTTTCTCGATAAATCCTCACTTCATTTCTGAGCTCTAAATAGTTAATGGATTGTGAAGATTATACATTACTGGGCAAGGGTGAGATGTAATCATTTCGGAGGAAATTGTTCATATAATTTTAATTAATTTTCCGTCAGGTAGGTCAATTAATTTTATAAAATATATTTTATAATCTCTCCCTGATGAGCAATTTATAAACGTTTATTGGATAAATAATTTTATTCTAATAAAAAATATTCGTTTATAAATTAACAATAAAATGTATAATGTATAAAAAAATCTAACCCGAATAATTTAGTTTTGCATATATGTTTTTGTCAGCAACATCAAGAACTTGAAATTTATCTAATCAGAAACTCTCCCTATTTCCATAACCACAATTTTTTATCTAAAATTTTAAAAATATTCTTAAATATAGAATATTATTGTCTCTTTCTACCAACAGTCAGCACGTTTTAATAACGTAGACAGTTTTTATGTTACAGGGATTAAACGATATGAAAACTATAAATTTATAGACAAAAATGCATTTGTTATCCCATAACAAAAATAAATAAATAATATATTAAAATGAAATTAATACCACTAAAAAGTAAATGAAAAATACTATAAATGAGAATTTTTTCAAAATTTTTGAGCAAAAATTGTGACCTTGAGAAAAGGGAGAAATCAAAAGAGGGAAAACTATAGAATCGTTATAGTTGTGGTCTCTCCCTATTCTCACAACCACAATTTTTTATCTAAAATTTTGAAAAAATTCCTAAATACAGAATATGATTTTCTCTTTCTATCAACAGTCGACAAGTTTTAATAACGTTGATAGTTTTTATGTTACAGGGGTTAAACCATATGAAAACTAAACATTTAAAGACAAAAAAACATTTTATATCTAATAACAAAAATAAATAAATAATATATTAAAATGAAATTTATACCATTGAAAAGGAAATAAAAAACAATATAAATAAGAATTTTTTCAAAAGTTTTTGGCAAGAATTGTGACCTTGAGAAAAGGGAGAGACCAAAGGAGCGAAAATTAAAAAATCCTTGGAGTTATGGTCACGCCCTATTTTCACGGCCACAATTTTTGATCTAAAATTTTGAAAAATTTCTTAAATATAGAATATTGTTTTCTCTTTCTATCAACAATCAGTAAGTTTTAATAACGTTGATAGTTTTTATGTTACAGGGGTTAAACGATATGAAAACTAAAAATTTAAAGACAAAAATGCATTTTAAATCCCATAACAAAAATAAATAAATAAGATATTCCTAAAACAATAAATTATAATAAAATTAATAGTCCAATTACAAGATCAAATGAAAATAAAATATTTCTTACCTTGCAATAAAAATTAAACAACGCTAATAATTTTACCAATAAATAAATAACAATTAAACTTAATGTCTAATTTACTCACTCATTTTACTATAATAAATAAATAACCAAACAAAACAAAATATTACTACTTGAACTATTAACTACTAAAACCAAAATGATAATGTTTTCTGGTTATCCATTATTTTTGAGTAGATCATTAGCGTCACTTGGTATTTAATATTGAAGGTGTTCATACAAGAAAACAAAGTTCAGTGTTGGCGTAACTTTGATTTTTATTACGGTAGTTGTTAATTGTTCCTTTATTATTATCACTAGTAATCTCCCTCATCTTCGGTTCGGGATAATTTTTAAAAATGCATGCACATTTCGGGTAGTAATTCAAGAACGTAGGAAATTCTGTAAGAAAATTTCACACGTCTTCCTTGAATTTTAGTTAAGTGAAATAATTAAAAATAAACTAACGGAACCTTAAAGAGTTGATTTTAATTTAAGTTCTACTACTAAAGTTTCCTAATAGAAACCTTTCTTGTTTCATTTTGTAATTATATTGGATTTCTATATCCAAGAAGACCTTCCTAGGATTTTAGTTGCATGAAACGAATTTTTGTTCGTTAAAAATAATGTATGCTATTAGCTAAAAAACAAATCTTTTACTAAAGTGAATAGAAGCTTTATTTTTACAATTTTCTGTGCATGTGACAGAAAAAATATCGCTGTAATCACGCCCAGGGTACCCAGACAGAGTCGTCCTTAGCAAATATGAGGCCTGGAGCAAAAAAAAAATTTGCGAGGTTTTTTTTTAAGAAAGCATCCCCTGAAAAAAAAATTAAATTCTCGCGCAAAAAGGTTTGTTTTGAGTAATTCTGATGAAGTCTTCATCTCATAACACGTCAAATATTAACCAATTATTTACGTGATTTTTTTTTCATTTGCAACGGTTGAGTCTATTTTTATTTTTGATGCATACAATATTTTAGTCTATGTAAATAATTAAAAAGTAGATAAAACCTTGGAACAATGCCAAAAAACGTCATAAGCTTTAGGGGCACACTTTGCATCATCATAAATTAGGTGGTTGAGGTTATGGTTTAGGTTCTCCAGTGTAGATACCTTTCATGTTGGATCTGTTGTCATATCCTTATCCCCTGCAATCCTTGATTTATAATCAAATTTCATATAACTCTTATAGAAGGACATCAACATTACTGAGAAATACTTAACCTCTTTTATGCCCGTAACATTCTTGGATTTTACCTTTTACATAGCAGCTTTTTTAATTCGTTTTGAATGTTCGCCCCTAAGTAGTGCTCAAACGAATCCAACATTTCAATCAGTTCCAAAAAAAATGCCGTTATGGGATTTGAGGATAAGGATGGTGAGGGAAGTTTTCCAGCAAGTTGAACAATGACAATGCTAAAAGCATGTGTTCACGAGGATGTAGTCAGGACCTGGGGCTTAGTTTTTCCCCTTTGGCAAGCTGAGGCTATGTTATCAGGAACAAAGGGATCAATGATAAGGTTGTGTATAGGGGATTGGGAGTTGGGACTACGTTTTGGAGTAGGAAATCGGTGTCTTCTTTGAATAGTGGATTAAAATAGGGATTTGGAGGATTGACTAGGGAGTTTTGGAGGTGCCCTTTGAAAGCAGTGACCTTCTGCTCCGGAGTGTAGGGTTTGACCATTGACCAGGGTCATGGGTGGGATTTGTTTTTTTGTATACGAGAGCTATTCGAGTGACCATATATAAGAAATATACGTCACGGGGAAGAAATGATTGTCCGGGAAGAACGAAGAGCCTTGGTAAAATTTTTATGAAGGCTAATATAAACGATAAAATTCTACATCTAAATGATTTTGAATAGTATTTTATACTTTATTAATGCATTTAAAAACCCGATTTTAATTCAATAATTATATATACGTTTCGGAATAATCTGATTTTAAATTATAAATATAGTATAAACTAGTAATATAAAGACTTGCTTTCATGGAAATTTCAATTAATATTATTCAGTTAAGTGCGTAACTGTTTGGTTAAATTTTAAGTAATTTTCATAATTGCTTCAAAGTAAATTGAAAGTTGACTACTGATGACTTATATTTGCAAATGACTTAGGTATACGATAAGTACGGCAACTAGGTTATTAATGGTGCCTGTCTGACGTTAATCTCATAGGCGTACCGAAGGTAATATTAATTACAATGTTGGCAATAAAGCAAAGTTACAATGATGGAATTTTAAATAGATAATAATTTTCCCATCTATCATTTAATAAAAATAAAGGCATAATTAAAATGCAATTTTAAACTGTAAATCTTTGACGATTAGAATATAACTAAAATTAAAGAATATGAATGGAAATTTTAATATTTTAAATGAAGGATATATATTTCCGTCAATTAATTATTTATTTATATCACTTTCTAAGCCAAGAGAACAGTCTTTATTTTTTTTTTGGTGCCAATGCCCCCTTCGTAGTTCACTATTTTGACTGTATTTTTGTTTCTGGTGTATCCAAGTTCATTTTAAGTAATTAATCAGCCCAAAATCTTTTATTTATTACAGATAAATTGCGCCAACAAAAGTGTGGTAAATGTTCATTCCAACATGTTTTTGGTTCAAATTTTTGTTTATTTATATGTATAGAGAATTCAAAACAAAAACCGTTGCACGTTATTGATGATTTGATGATTTGCAATAAGAAAAAACCTCCTCTTCAGACGATATGCTTAGAAACGATATCCGTAAAACCCCCAATTAGTGATGTTCGTATATGAAAGGAATCTTTGCGTACTCTATTTGGTGTCGGCCAACTTGCGCCCGACCGACTTACGCCCGCACATTAATTCAGCCAATTTGCGCCCAATGTATTAATGGTACCTGCTGGATGGTCTGTTTGCGCTCACCGTAATAATTCTTAGAAGAGTTTATTTTGTATTAAAAATTATAGTTAACAGGGGATATAGAAAATTAGGAATTACCCAGCGAATTAGAATCTAAATATTGAAGTGCATTGGAATTGAAAAGATTTATATTTCATATAACAACATCAGTTTTCAGTTTTCGCATAAACAGAAGATAATTGCAATTATTTTTTAAATGTTTGAGATAAATAAGTTCTCGCGCAGATATTAAATACTTAAACAAATTTATAAATATTTTTTTGTAAATAAACGTTATATTTCAGCATTCTGATGAATCCAAAAAAGTAGAAATTAAATTTAAAATGATTGTTGTGTGATCAATTTTGACTTGTAATGTACTTTTTAGCGACCTCAAGATTATCTTGCCTCGAATATAAAATCCCATAAGAGCGGTTGAATTTTCCCTAAATTACAGCGAAGATACAAAAAAACGAAAAGATCACGTCGTCAAGATAACCAATATGTCAATATCAAATTATTTGTCTTGTGGCAAGTTATGTTTTTAAATTAACCAGAACATTTCACACCCAACATTTTCGACCAATTAAAAGCCTGTATTTTGTATCGTTACCATACCAACTTAAAAAATTTCTGGAAATTTTTCTCTTCCTTAGAGTAAAGGTGCATGAAATTACACTGGAAATTTTTTGACGTTTATAGTAAAATGACATTTCCATCAAATACCGTCATTGTCCTATAATTTTTTAAATATTTCGGTGTGAAATGTTCTTACCGAATTACCCACATGCTTGAATTAATTGCGGAAAATTTGTCTGGTACATGAATTTTTAAATAAAATTATCCCTATAATGTTCAAAAAATTCATGTACTCAAAAAATTTCCGGCAATAATTCATGCTCTAGGGAGATTATAAGTGACAATTCCACTCATATATAAATAATGCCATATACTAATACAAAAATGTCAGTTTGCTATGGGATAAATAGGAAGGAACAGAATTGCAAGTGGATAAATCGGATAAATAGGAAGGAACAGAATTGCAAGTGGATAAAAAATTTGGATAAATTACGTTACCGTAGCAACGCGAGCATTTACTTTTAACAATTACTCTTTCTAAACATTATTCTTCTACTTATTGTTCTTTTAGTTTGTTAAATAAAGTTTAATTGAATTGAGTTTTCTATTCATGAATTGTCTTACCAAATACCACGCGAGCTCAGATTTTGGGCAAGAAGTTTCTTTCTCGTATTTATTTTCATTGGAAATTTAACTCGACCTATTTGCCAATGAAAATAAATACTCGAAATGAAACTTATAAAAAATATCCGGCCAAATCTGAGCTATAGTGGTATTACTCCCGAAAATTTTTCACTCGTCCTACGCACCACTCGTGAAATTTTAAGAAAACACGCAATCGTAAAAAATTATCGCTAATTTTAAAGCTCTTTTTACTAACTATAGTAACCAATCAAATTACTTAATTTAGAGTCATATGTCAAATTTCATCCAATCAGCTATGGATTACAGCGATAACACCCTACATGTGGTGTTTTCAGTTTGGTGTTTTCAACAAGTCAAGTTTTTGATTAAAAATTAATTAAACGTCAAACTGACAACTAGTTTAAAAATGTCGCTAAGATTTGGTAATGTATCTGATGATGCAATTAATGATATATCAAGTAATATATCAAAAAATACAACCAAATCAAAAATATATATGGAAAATATTTCTCGAGTTTTGTACTTTTAATACCTGTAGTTTTTAGTTTTGTTAAATAAAAATGAGTAAATATTAAACGTCAGATTGACAACCAATTTTTTGAAATCTACAAAGTAAAAATTATCTTATCGAATACCCCTCGGGCCTTGATAAATCCTCAAAATTTTGTCATAGAGAATCCTTCAAGCGTGTTGCTATCAAGAAACACATTATGCATGCCTTTAATTTTTGAGGATTTTCCTCGATTTCCCTGATATTCCTCCATCAGATCCTGGTCTTGGTGAGTATACCATTTCAAACAGTCAAAGATTTTTGACGAAAACATCGATGAACATACATAAAAAAATACATACAGACGAACCTCCTTTTTTAAAGTCGGTTAAAAAACTTTTGTCAAAAATAAACCATTACCATTTAGTTTTTTTTGTATGGGCAAAACAGTACTTATATCATTATATAATTATTTAACAATCATAACATATATGATGACGCTGAGAAGTGGTTACTTTGTTCAATTTTTTTTTTGTAAGAAACTATTTACAAAACGTTTGAAAATCAATTAAATGTATACACAACATACACTAACTGGACGTAAACAAAATACATGAATTAATTTTAATCTCTTGTATGTATTCTTAATATTGGTTTATAAATCCATCTTAATCCTAGAGAAGTGTAAACCTCTGAAGAAAAATTTACTTCAGATTAACCCCCATATCTCTGGTCCATTTTGATTTAAATGGTTCAAATTTAGACTCAACTGAGGTATGACTCTAAGGTATCGACATACCAATTTTGCAATAAATCGATCCAATGAAACGGTCGTGAGAGCTCTCACAGATCACACTAACAGGATGATGTCAATAACTTACTTCTCTGTTACTCTGAAGTAAATTAATAAACATTAACAACTTTTACGTATCGTAATTAAAAAATATTGTTAGATATTTCTAATTATTGATATTTTTTCGATATAATACTAAAATTCTATTTCGTGCTACGCCACTGGAGCTTCTTCGTATTCGTACAGGTAGATTCTTTAACAGTACCTACCCATCCGACAAACCAACGAATACGTGGAGGCCTCAAAACTTCTTGTTTCAGTTTGGTGTCGCGGACAATGAACTCGACAATGATGAGAGAATTTCTTAACCTTTTACAATCAAAAGATTTTTCAAAATTTTTACAGAAATATTTATGTTATTAGTAATTAATATTCCTAAGCAATTATGCGATATTTTGATAACGAGTGCGGCATTGTGTCTTATCAAACATTACGTAGTATCGCAAATAGACTTAGTTCCTATTTAACTATGAGAAATAATGAGGTAAATATAGCGAGGTCGAAGAAAAGTGTTGTTTGGGCCTATGTGTGTTGGTTTTTTGGTGGTATTTTTGGATTACATTTATTTTATTTGGAACGAGATGCGCATGCTTTTCTTACTTGGAGTACCTTTGGTGGATACGGACTGGGGTGGTTAGCTGATATTACTAAAATACCTAGATATGTAAGAGATTGCAATGATGATCCCAAATTTTTGGCAGAATTGGGAGAACGGATGCGAAGAAATCCTAAGGTACGTACTTATCTTTATACTCATTTTTCATTATTTTTAGTCAGTTTTTTTTTAAACATTAACAACAGTATTGGTTAAATAAATAATCAGTATAAACATAATACTAATATTTGCTTAATCTTATGGTTTAATCAATAAACTATACTGGGTGTTTAAAAGTGTAGATTACTAATAGACGCTACTGATGTATTATTATACCAGAAATACTAAGATACAGATTAATTTGTCGATTACAGATCAAAATGCTTTCGGCCAAATATTATAAACAACTTTGTATAGTAGGTTAAAATTTGGCAGTTATATTTTATAAACGGTACTTTATTTGATGATCCTAAAGGCAATTAAAATCAATCAGGTCCGTACTCAAAAAAAAATATTTTATTCCAATTTACTAAAGCAAAACTTTGTATATCTTAATTTTCAAAATCTGTTAATAAATTTAAAAACCGTGCGTTTTTTGAAACCAATGAGCTCTAATTTTTTTATATAAAAAATCACGTACTTAACTAAGGTTTTTGGAAACTAAAAGCTGTAATTTTTGAGTAACAATTTCATGTATTACTTAACTATTTTTTTTGGAGCCAATCGGCTATGATTTCAGTTTGCAAAGTTCACCTGGTAAATTAATATTTTTTAAAGATTGATCTCTAATTTTTGAATAAAAATTTAAGTAATTAACTAATGTTTTTTGGAGCTAATGAGCTCTAATTTTTTAGTAAAAATTCACGCAGTTAACTGATGTTTTTTTGGAGCTAATGAACAGTAATTTTTGAGTAAACATTTACGAAGTTAACTAATGTATTTTAATCCAATGGGCTGTGATTTTTTAATGAAAAAATTTCACGTAATTAACTAATGTTTTTCGGAGCTAATGAGCTCTAATTTTGAGTAAAAATTCACCTGGTTAACTAATGTTTTTGAAGCCAATGGGCTGTGACTTTTCTTTAAAAAAATCATGTATTTGGATAACTAATCTTTTTTGGAACCAACGAGCAGTAATTTTTGAGTAAACATTTAAGTATTTAACTAATGTTTTTGAAGCCAATGAGCTGTAATTTTGAGTAAAAATTCACATATCATTTAACCGATTCAATTGGCTGTGAATTTTTGATAAAAAATTCACGTAGTTTACTAATATTTTGTGAAGCCAAAATCAAAAAAGTTCAACAGAGCCGGTTCTGGGGATTTTTTCGGGTTAGGAACGGGAAAAAAGATTTATTGATGACCGCACTATCTATGGTAACCGGGGATCCGGACCGGATCCTTTAAAACCGAAAACCTGACCGGAACCGAAATTTTTTTCCGAACCCGAACCGTAACCGAACCGGTATTTTAGTTCAAAATTATTTTAGATGGCGAACCCGAACCGTTTAAAAAATACCGGTTCTTTCTTGCCGAATTTAATTTTTGTGTGAGCTAAATATTTATCATTTATAATTTCACGTCAAATTATATGGTTTCAAAAATAAAACCCTCATAATAGTGATATCTTTATTACGTCAATAAAAACGTCGAATTATAACTAATTTATTTCAGTAATATAACTTCTAATTTATATCAAACACGACTAACAAAATATATTAATTTATATAACACAACATACAAAATACAACTAACTGTTGTCGGTCCTTTCCGATTATTTTATATTCAATTTGCTTGAACTAGAAGGTTTAAGTCTCCGTTTTCCTAATTGTCGTCGGATTTCTCGTATAGTCGATGGATTTCTCGTGCACTATTCGTAAGTCACCAAGATTTAGTGAACAAAGGGCCGTTCTCGTTCCTCATTATAATATTGAGTTAGCATGGCAGATAGTTTTGATGCACTAAATTCATAATCGAGTCAATTGATCTAGATTCCCTCTCCGACTAAGTAAATTTTAGAGGCGTTGTTATATAATTAACATTTTAAAGTTTACACACATGACTAGTTGTAACTAGGGTTTGTTAATTAGTATGTGGCTAATCAGTTTCATTCAATGAATAAACTGCAATGGAATAAGCTACGAATTTGCAACTTGATTAAACTCTACAAATTAGATACATGTCATGTACTGGGACTGCAAATGTTTAATACTAATTATTAACTAAGTGAACGAAGACTACATGAAATTAAAAAAAAAATGTTTAGTCAAAAAATGTCTTGTCTAAAAATCCTTTGGATCGGAAAAACTGGAACACACCAAACCGAACCGGACAGAAATAATTTTTACAGAACATGAACCGGACCCGAACCGAAATTTTTCAAATTATGTTGAACCCAAACTGGACCGGAACCCTTATTCCATTTGGGTCCGGGTTCCTGAGTAACCGATGCAATTTTGTTTTATTCGTCAATGTATTTAATAAATGTATATGTTGCTAATAAAAAAAATTGAAAATATCATATTTTGATATTTGAAACAGTTAAAGGAGTTTATAATCTTGTCTAGAACGAAATCAATTTTTTTTGTGTTTTAATTTTTATTTTTTATTATTGATTTTTCGATTTATGCCTTGGATTCATTATTGTTCCTGTTTTCCGAAAGCTCGAATTGTTACCCTGTTTTTTACTCCTCGTTAGCGAATTAACAATTAGCTAACCGCGTAACGAAATAACAACGTTTCAATAAGTGATAAATTGCAATCGATTGAATGTTTCCATGGTTACAAGTAAATGACGATTAAAATATCTCAGCTTTGAAACTATATTTGTTATTTGAATTATTTAAAATAGTAACAATTTTCTACTAACTGATAAATATAATATACAAGAGAGCAAGAACGTTGACAAAAAAATCCCTTTATAAATTGAAACGAAGCAATGTCGACGTAAATGTACCTACAATTAATTTTTCATGTTCCCGGTATAATGAGAAAGAGCAAAGTTTAATTTTGAAGTTGATTAATTATTTTCAAGAGAAAGAGATGCTGGAATACCGCTTTTACCGCTAAATGCAGTCTACAACGTTTGGGTTCACCCCAAAAATATAATATTATAATACATTCCCGATCTAAAATTGTACAAATATCGATAATTAGATCTAATATAATTATCCCAAATTTCAATCCTTTACGTGTAAAATTAACGAAGTGTACCCTAACATCGTTGTCACCCAGTATAATTTATTTCCGGATATACCTCATACCGGCCCTTATTTTACCGGCGTAATGAAAATTTCCTAACAATAAAGCCTTTGCCTTTGGAGGAGAGAGAATCACATCTCGTCTCAATTGAGAATAAAACTAAACTAATTTTGTTCCCGCGAGGAAAAATGCCACTCGAGGGTGGTATGTAAAGCTTGATGTCGATTGACTGATATGGGTCGGGTTATTTTTTATTTTGAGATCAACACGCGTTATTATAAGACTTAACTCTACAATAAAACAATAAAGATGAAATCGTTAATGATTACTTTGGTGACATTTGCGGCTTTTAAAACTTTCTCATTCATAGAAGCAGAAAAAATAGGCCTACCGAGCTTCAAACCACCTAGTCATGATTTGAAGTATAAAAACCTTCCAATTCCTTTATTAACAATAATATGCTTATGTTATTTCTCCATACAGTAAAAATATGCACAGATATGGTAGAAACTGACAAAGCTTTACCATAAAACACTTCATACAAGCCTGCCAGCTGCTCTTGATACCTAAAGTATTTGAAAATTGTAGTATAATTAGTACATTAGTATTAGGAATTAAATTATATTACCATTTATAAGTATTTATTAATTAACGAAAATGCTTTATTTTTCAGCCTCCCTTTTCGACCAGCAGATTCATTTCTGCGATTATGGTCGGTTATCTATGGGGTCAATTAGTTATGTTAGCCATTCCTGAAGATGAAGTTGCTGAAATTAATTGGAACCCTTATCTTCATTGGTTGATACCAGTAGCGGTAGGATTAGGTAAGGAAGATTAATTATCTATTAGATCGATCTAATTACGATGCATTATATTTCAGGGGTATGGATTGTTGGAAATATAGGCAGAGAGAAAGGTAAACCATGGATGACTATCTTAGTATCTTTTCTAACATATTCATCAAGATGGTACTTCTATGACGAAAGCATATGGCTTACCTTGATGGTGTTCTGTGCAGGACTATCATTTGATACTTTTTCTAAACAATGGAGGAGAACACCAAGAAAAAAAAAGTATTTAACGATTTTTTTATTAATTAAAAATATTTTCATCATTAAATAAATCTGTTTCCAGATCGTTTGCTGTAAGAGTCTCAGTATTGTTGATTTGTGCAATTTTATATTGCACCCTTTGGAGTTCCTATTTTTATTTTAATGGTAAAATAACAGACTCAAACGGAGATGAAATCCCCGTTCACGAAGCTTTACATCACTTTTTCACATCACCTTGGTGGACTGATTTGAAACAGTCCTTGTATGATACTTACGTGTATGCTCAACATCATGGATGGTAAGTCCTTCTCACTCCAAGTCAATAAGTAAATCTTTATTTTTTTTTTAATTTTAGGTACGAAGTTTGGAAACAGATAATAGATCTATCAGATCCGCATGGAGAGCAAAATGCGTATAAAGTTTTGGGGGTAGGTCCAACTTCTAGTCAATCAGAAATCACTTTAAAGTGGAGAGCTCTTAGCCGTGAATTCCATCCAGATAAGGTTAAAGACCCAGAAAAACAAAGAGAAGCGCAAGAAAGATTCATGGAAATTCAACAAGCTTATGAAATTCTTTCTAATATAAAAAGTAAACGGAAAAGAAAGAACAAAAAATCAGTTAATGATGAATTATAGAAAAGTATATATGCAATGAGTTTACAATATAGTTAAATATATAAATAAAAAAATACCTATTTTGGTTCTCCTCGTAGGATTTTCTAAATTATTAAAAAAAACAATGTTAAATGCATTGGTGATATAATTATTATTTTGAATTTCTTATTAAGTCAGGTAGTCTGGGTACTTACATATTTATAGCATTTGATTCCAAGAGATAAAACTTATTTTCTTGTATAATTGTTTTTAATAAAAAAATAGAAGTTGAAAAATACTTAGATTTTATTCTGGTACTCATGATAAAAAAATCCTAAATTAATAAAAAAAATACAATATGTCGAATCTCAATATTTTATTATTGCCGCATAACAACATTTTAGATAACATTAAAGTTAATAATTTTTTTGTTGGAGTATAAATGGCAGATGTTAAACCTAGCCGCAGTGTATTTTATTTAATTATTTAAAAATGCAACGTCTTATAACCACCTTTTTAATAAAGTTAAAATACATGTCTTATAAAAATATGCAATTATTATATATAATCAGATTTTTGTTTCAAATTAAATTTTATATTCGTTGTATATTTACTAAATATTTTTATTATTGTTATACGTTTTGTCAGAAATATATATTTTAAATAAATATATCTTAATTTTTGTAAATTACTTAGACGTTTTGATAACTAGTATTTTATTTACTTAATTTTTTAGATTTAATTTTTGTGATTATCTTATTGTTATATTTAATGTAGCATGAATAGAACTAATAAATTATATATAAAAAATTCTTGTTTATTAATTTTTTCACTAATTTACATATAAATAAATATTACTCTAGGAGTAACAACAAAACGTCAGTGGCGACACTGTTTAGGTAAAAATAAATGTTACTAAATTTATCAGGTTTGTCCTGCTTGTCACTACTGTCAAAGTCAGTTCGATAATTAGTGTGTGAGTGTGTACATTATAAATTGTATTGCAGAGGCTTGGTTAAATAAACATTTGTTGTATGAAAATTAATCAAATTAAACAAACTGAACTGTAAGTTGACTATAGAATGTATAATTTTTAAATATGGCTCAAAACAGTACTAGTGGAACATCCTCTCGACGCCAACATACAAGAGATCATGATGCAGCTTCTATAACAAGTTCTAGAATTGCAGATATTTCAGAATGGGAAGCAAATGAGGTAAATTAATATAATTATTTTATGAATAGTATCAATAACATAAGCATTTCTGAGCAAATGGTCCTATGAACATTGGACAATAAGGTATTTGCGATTTGACTTTAAAATAAAAAGTAAACTAACTGTTGAAACTAGATTCTTCAAGTTCTGTTACTTCTCTCGTTTTATTGCAATAAATGAGAACACATACGGATACAGTTTTGTTTTATTAAGTGAATGTGTTACTTAAAGATAAAACTTCTTTATTTGATATTTACATAAATGTTTAATCCCAGATGTGTATTTATTTACCAGTACTACGTTAAACCTAATCTATATAAGCTGGTATTTTTTTTATAAACATTAACCTAGTAAAGAGTTACTATAATGAAATCATATAGGCCTTACGACAACGAGAACTTGAAGAAGCCAAAGGCAGAGCAGCACAAATGGAAAAAACAATGCGTTGGTGGTCAGATTGTACTGCCAATTGGAGGGAAAAATGGAGCAAAGTACGTAATGAGCGCAATAAAGCTAGAGAAGAATGTAAACAATTACGCACAAAATTAGAGACAGTACTTAAAGAAACTAATAATTATAAGAGGGATAAAGAAGAACTAGAACTACAGGTAACTTTTAGAAAATCAATACATATAATTTTTATATGTTTATGTATATTTTTATAGAATGATCAACTCAAAAAAGAAATTGAAAAAATCCACATCCTACTTTTAAAACATGCAGGTCAATTTGACTCACAAATCCTTGAAGCTCTTAGTGATGATCCTCTTAAAGATTTTGTATTCAGCAATAATTCTCCTGTTAAAGAAAGAGAAAATGGTATATGTTCATCCCAATCAAATCCAGAATGTGATAGTACTGTTGAACAACACTTGGAAAGTACTATTGAAGAGTATATCTTACAAGGAGCAGTACCAAGATTTGTAAAAGAAAGTGATAAGAAAAACGATTCTGAACAGGAAGAGGCCAATGGAATAGAAAAAATTGGAAGCGAACGAGAGGATTTCGAAGAAGAGTATATTTTACAAAAAATGTCCATGCTTCAGTTGAGGTTGGAAGAGGCAACTAAGACTTTACAAGTTGAAAGAGAGTAAGTACTTTTTTATGTTTATATATTAATACTTTTATATATAATTTGACAACTAGGTACAAATTTTTTTGTTATATACTGAAAACACAAATTTTAGAAATATTTTCTTTTAATTATTCCTAAAAATTGTAAAAAAGTAAGTACTTAATAAGTATTTTTTTTTTTAGTGAAAAATTACATTTACATCGAAGCATAGAAAGACTGAATACAGAACTACAAGAGGCAAAAGATCGATGTGACGAATTGAAAGATTCGAGGCAGGATACCATGAGAGAAATTTTAATATTACAAGATCAACACCAGAAGGAATTACAATTAATTAAATGTGACCTACAGGATGAAGCTAGTTCCAGGGAAGGAATGGATAAGAGACTTAACGATTTAAGAACTGAAGTAACTGGAAATATGATTAGTATTTGTTCAATTTTTCACCAATTATTTTTTCAGTTGGAAAGACTTCAGGCAGAGAATGCTGCAGAATGGGGAAAACGGGAGAGGTTGGAAACCGAGAAATTGGCAATAGAGAGAGATAATAAGAAGTTACGAAGTGAATTGAGGGATATGCAAGAAAGGATGGAGAGGAAAGGTAGACCTGTAACCAATTCTGATGCTGAAATAAGACACATTCAACAAGAACTGGTAGACAAAAATAAGGTAAGAATAACCAGTGCATATTTCTACTAGCTTAAACTGTTTTATTTTGATAAATTTTTTGTAACGTAAAAATTATTTTAGTTGGCGTACAATATTGATAAAATTACTAATTTTTTCATCATTCTTGCTGGTCTTGAATGTCTTGAGAATACTTTAGTAAAATACTTGGAAATAATCATGGAAAAGTCATAGAGTTTTTTAAATATCCTCGGAAGTCAGGGGATTTTCTTAAAACAGTCTGGACAATTATTAAAACTAATTTTAATTTTATTATATCTCATTGTAATCAATTGTAAATATTTGATGTTCAAAATACGAAAACATATATGGATTTCATCAGAATTTTCAAAAAATTAACTTACTTTAAAATATTACAAGATTTAAACCAAAAATAAAACAGCATAACATTTATTAAAATTCTTGAATAAAAATCTAATTTAATATATATTTCAATATTTATAAACAAAAACTATAATAACTTCAAACTTTTAACATTATTATTATAAGGAGAAATTTGGTGATCTCATAACCGTTTTTTTTTTTTTATTAGTGCTGGTCACTTTTAAAACGTTAAGCTATATTATTTGTTTATTTCTTAGGAAATATCAGACTTAAAACATTCCCAAAGCAAGCTAAAAAAAATGGTTCAAGATAAAATAACGGAAATGGCTCATGCTGTAAGAAGAGCAGAACAATACGAGACCGAAGTGAAAAAACTACGTGGCAGAATAGAAGAACTAAAACGAGATTTAGCTGTAGCTGAAGATGAATTAGACACGGCTACAAATAATATTAGGAAAATGCAAAGGACTAATGATGAATTACAAGAACAAGTAGATAATTTTCAGTTGCAGTTGCAACATCTTCATACCAGGTATGTGAATTAAAAAAATAAAATATTATTTTTATTGAAAATATATGATCTCATGTAGGACATTTTGTGCCTTACAAACATTGATAATTGATTAAATTTTCGCGGCAAGTATGTCGATTTATTTCATAATGCTGATCTAAGCAACTCAGTTGAGTTATGAAACAAATCGACAATGAGATAAATTCAATCACTAGTGGAATTTTATTGAGACTATTTCACAAACAAAGTGAAAGGTAAAAAATCTGAAATTCTGCAGAATTAGAGGAGATTAGCAAAAAGGTTAAGAAGTTGATCAGAGAAATTAGTAAATTTTTAAAAACAGGAACAGACATGGAACGAGATACATATTTATTTAAATCAGTATTAACATAACATACTTAAACATTTCTCAATTATAAATAATACAGTTATTATATAATGTTTTGAGCTTGATTATTTGAACATTCGCTTGTACTCCTTCGATTACTTCCATTTTTATGTACATTTTTATCAATTTGTTAGTCGATTAATTCGATGGAATTTATCCTAAATCTGCTCATTTTTTAATGCGTTTAACTGTCACATACACAAATGTGCAAATACCGAACAGGCCAATCAAAGTCAAGAGTCAAGGTTGGTGTTTTCGATACTCCGAACTTGAAGAGCTCTGATTGGTTCATTTGACAAGTGCGTGAAATATTTATTAAAAGTCAATAAACATCAATTGATAAAAAAAAATTATTATTGACAAAAGTTTCTAAGTTCAATTAACTTACGGATTTGGATACCAAAAAATTATGGGACCATTTAAAAAATATAAATTATTAAACAAAAAAAAAATTAATTAACAAGTTTTATGGTTACAATTGTGTCCAGTTTTTTGTTTTTTTTAGCGATTTTTTTGCAATTTTTTGCCGTTTGTTGAGTTTTTTGTACAATTTTTTTGAGTATTTCTTTTTCCAATTTTTTCTGATTTTTCACTCAATTTTTTCCAATGTTTTCGATTTTTTCTTATTTTTTTCGAATATTCTGATTTTTTTGATTGTTCAATTTTTTTCTTGTTTTTTTCTCATTTTTCTTACTTTTTTTTGTTTTTTCGGTTGTTTCTGGTTTTTTTTCTATTTCTTTTGTTTTCTATTTTTTCTCATTTTTTTTTATTTCTCAATCAAATTTTTTAATTCTTTCTTTTAATTTTTTTATGGTTACAATTGTGTCCAGTTTTTTGTTTTTTTTAGCGATTTTTTGCAGTTTTTTGCCAATTGTTGCGTTTTTATTTTCGTTTTTTGTACAATTTTTTTGATTATTTCTTTTTTCTTAATATTTTCTGATTTTTCACTCAATTTTTGTTCCAGGTTTTTTCTCGTTGTTTTCTCATTTTTCTGAATCTTGTTTTTTTCTAGTGTTTTTTTTCTGCTTTTTTCGATTTTTTTCTCATTTTTTCTCATTTTTCCAATTCTTCCATTTTTTTTTCTATTTCTTTCTTTTGTTTTCTGGTTTTTTCTTATTTCTCTGATTTTTGCTAATTTTTAGAAATTTTCTTGCGATTTTGTTGCATTTTTTTACGATTTATAATTCTATCAAATTTTTTCATTCTTTTTATTTTTTTTTAAGTTACAATTGTGTCCGATTTTTTGGTTTTTTACGATATTTTTTTCATGCATTTTTTCGCTCTTAAAAATGCTTAAGTTAATAAATGATCTACCCACAGAGTCAACTTAGATATTGCCTAATTATTCTTGTTTCTAGTTAGACGATACCTTTGTTAATTCTTTTAATATTTCGTGTAATTTCATGTTTTCTTTGTTCTTTTCTGATTTATCACATCGTTTTAGCTATTTAATTACCCATTCTAATTATGAACTATTATATGTGCAAAAATTATACTCCATTGAGAATTAGTTCAAATGTTACTGTTACATTCATACTTCATGATTGATAATTTACGTTATAATACAAATTTTATATAAAAATGTTGGGAGGTATAATTTAATAATTTTGATCCAGTCTACTACTATTACATTTATATTCATTTTGAGTAAGATTACGATGTGGGTTTTAAATCGCAAAACAATGTATTTTTTCTATAGAGAATATTATCTAGGAACTGCTACTAATAATCACTTCTATACACTCTACAAGCAGTACAAATAACTTACTAATATAACATAGTTACACAATGTTATAAAGAGTCTGCAGTGGTGTTAAAGGAATTTAAATATTTTTTGGGAAAATAGTAACTTTTAGATATTTAACTGTAGATTATCGATTTTGGTGTTGGTATGTTATAGAATATTTACTTGAATGGTTAAAATAAAAATATATTAGGATTAATATTGGTGATAATGTACATTTTGTATATAATAACAGTTTATTAACATTTAATATTTCCATAACGTTTTCTGCTTTGGTAGTATGGAAAAGGAAGATGGTGGTGAGGAAATGGCCCAGTTTGATGAAAATGATTGTGTAAGTATCAAAAGTACCTAATTTTGTTATAAGTATTTTTTTAGAATATATCTGACATGTTTTATTTAAAAGCTCATAAAAGTAAATAAATATTTTTACCAACATTAAAAGTTTTGCTCAAATTTATTTCAGTTGGCTGCATAAATTTCTATTTTATTATTAATTTTTGTTGTAGCCTATTTTTGCATATACAATCGATTATCATGTATTTTTTTTTAATATTTAGTTGCATGGCTATAATCTTTCGACTTTCAAGTAAAGCAGAGTTTATTTGGGAATTATGAAGCTTTGGCTTTATATATTGCGCAATTAATATGCATGAAAACCTATTTTGAAGGTGAGTAACTTAATCAGTAATTAAGCTTGTGAGCCCTAATTAAATAATACTGTCTAATTTTGACAATATTCAGTCTTAGTGCAAATATTTACAAGTTTTTAGTTCTATAACTGCATCAATTTGCAATGTTAGATTTAACAAAGGTTGAGATTATTATTGATACCTTTTTTAACAGAAATTAGTTTTCAATCCGTCATGACTGTCGTTAGTGTCATTTTTGATTATATTTAATTCGTTGTTATTCCGTGTTTACTGTGAAGTTATAATATAAAATGAATATGGAGAAAAAAGAAAAATAGGCAATCATACTAACTACCGAGGAAAAATCTTTGTTACAAATACCATACCTGTTGTATTACAAATTACTCTCTTTGAATATTCCTCTTACAAAAAAAGCATCCCCTCTGTTAAAAAAAGAACCTCTAAGAACCTCTCCAGCTTCAAGAGTCCCACAATTTAAAAACTGATTGCTGTTCTACGCTTTGCTTTGTTGAGAACAATCATCAATATGCTATAGTAAATTCAGCTGGTTTGCAGTATATTTAGAGTTAATCAAAGAGCAGGATTTAAATTTAGATTTGTTCTCGCTCAATTTCCCTGTGAAGTTCTTTCAGGATATCTCTAGTAATCAAATTACAGGAGGTTTTATTAGATTAATATCATTGGATTAATTTCTTTTGCCTAATCTCGCTTCTTGTGACTTCTTGGATTCAATATAAAATGGGCGGCGTTAAGAAGATTGATAACAAGATGGGCTCATTACACTAACACTGCGGTTTTCAGAGATACCTGGTATTTGGGGTAGATTATGCTGGTTTATTTTCGAATCATTGGAATAACGTACTTATTTCAACTTAAAACCATTAATTCAGAGGATGAATAGATATAATATGGTCGCTACAAAGTGTAAACTAGAGACTAAAAATAAGAGGCGAGCTATTATTTTTTATGATCATAATTAGGACCTCGTATTATAAATATTTATTTGCTGTTCTATGCAAGCTGTGATGTTAATTCTTCTATATCCTTTAGGTTACGTAACTGCAGCTCTTCCAGCCTACTGTCTCATCGTGGGACAAATTTAGACGACGGTAGCGACGATGAGGTGAATCATTTCATATAAGATATTTTTGTTTCTGATTGTATCAATGCACGTTGAGTATTTACCAATTCTGTTTAAAATTAGCGATCTGTCGTAGCTATGCTGGTAACAGATCTTGGATTTTTTATTGTTGGTAAATACAGAAGTTACCTAATTCAAATACGGACAAAACAGGAAACCACTTGTACATTATTATGTTCATCTAATTTATTGTATTTTTTAATTGTACAAATTTGAGACTACCATTTATTGCAATTATGTAAATTTGAAAATATATATTTATTTTTTGCAAAAATTGTTTTACTGGTAGGTAGTTGCAAACTAAGCAATAATTATAAGGATCATTTTTACCGCATTTTGCATTTATATTCCAGGTTAAAACCGTAATATTATAAAATTTTCTATATTCAAAGGAAAATAGGGATAGGAAAAAAATAATGAAAGATAAGCCTTTAAAAAAACTATTCTAAAATAGTTAACAGTTATTTAAGAAAACTTATTACGAATTAAAAATTATTATTATCGTGACAACATAATAATTTGTATACATACATACATGGTGTAGGAGCAATTCTTTGTCCTATTTGAGGACTAATAATTCATGTAAACATAGGTTCCCAAACGCTTCTTTACCGCGATCTACAGGGTGTTGAAATTTCAAGCTTTTTTTTAGTTTTTTCTTTATTTCTCCAGCAGTTTTTGAAATATTTAGCTCAAATTTGCATGTATGGCTTACATCGTTTGGTATGCGAAATTATTGTGAGTATTTAGAGTTATATTTTTTCGGGTGTTTTTTCTCCTGAACTTTTTTGTGGTGCGCTGCTGGTAGATTTTAAAATACAAAATTAATTTTCTGGTTTGCTTGGAAACTTTTTGATATTTTGTAGTTTTTTCGTGTCTGCGACCATTATTGAGAAAAAAATAAAAATCGATTTATTGTAATTCGCTAGATGAAATTAAATAATACCACAATATATTTCATTTCACTATTTTGAATCTTTTAATAATTTGACAAAAAATAAAACATTTCTACTTTTTCACTATATTTATTTACAATTATTTGTAATTACTTAATCTACATAATACGTTTAGCACCCAAAAATGGTGCCATAAGGAATCGTTTTCTTCTCGAGAAAACACAACTTTCTACGTGCAATGAAAAAACACAAGGAGGGAATTGTTTGTGATTAACGCGGTGCGTTTTAGTTCCCGCATTCAACATCGGAAACAAGTTTGCTAAAATCTTTTTGGAATTTAACTTACGCTGTATTAAAGTATCTTTCATTTGTTTTTCAATATTTAAACGATGAAAATTGTGACTGGACGACCTCTTATCTCGTTGTTTGCTTATAACGTTAGGCAAGTCGTTTAAATATGTATTATCGGAAATATCAGCTTCATTTTTTATTAGATAGGTGGGAAAACCTCGGCAGAATTCTGTAATTCGATCTCCTGCTAGTCGATAGATCTGAAAAATAAAAAAAAATAAACTTAACTTCTAATCGAGATTAATTTATTTCTTTGGATAAAAATTACATATTCAGTAATTGAAATGTGTACAAATATTTAAACAGCGAGCTCTATGCGATACCCATAACCAATATTTTTAAATTTTGGTGGTTTTTGGGAAATTACCTTTGTCGTTTAGATCTACTTTCTCTGGTCGTCGTTCGGTAATTGTTCTATTTTTTGTTTTCTACATGAATTTATCAAAAAAAACTGGTGGAGTAACTCATGGTGGTACAAATAAATCCACACATGCAGAAGAGTCACTGAGGAGAGAAGTATTATCTACTCCCCGGTTCTATCCAGTCCCCATGCATTAAGATTGCATTAATATTGGTAAAGTCGATGTGTTAGCAGGATGGCAATGTTGGTGTCAGACTTGGATGTAATAACCTCGGAAGAGAGAGTAAGAAGGAAAGGAAACATAAGAGTAGCATCCCTCAGGAAGATCAGTTGGCCTCTGTAGAGGTGGACAGTAATGCGGTAATAGAGTTGGAGGGAAATATCGATCCGGGCACTTTTTAAGACATGGAAAGGCACGATACCACGAAAAAGACTGTAAGGTAACTGCAGAAATAACTGTTGCAAGGCTAACTTCACTAAGTATCAATGGAGATGAGCTCGACTGGAATGCTAATTATACGTTTCTTTGTGCTTAGTAGCTGAGAATATTAGTAAAACGAAGACGAGAACAGCATGAACAAGGATTGAAACAGTGATTATATAAATGGACCTGAGTTCTAGATTTGGATGGTCTTCGGCATATATTGTAATTTAGTGGAATCATCGTCGGTGTCTCATGTAAACTGTCCCTAACTAAATTATTGGATTTCAAAACTGTATTTATCTTCAGATTTAATTATGCGTTAACTTATTAATCAATCATTCATTATTTTTATGCTAATGATTCATCTAATAAGCGATTAGATGATTTTTGGATATTTTTAGATTCCTTTTACTTTAGTGGAAATTCATTTTAATTTTAATGAAGAGCCGGGTCATCAATGTGTCGAATTAAACAATTTTGTTAATTTTACACATTGATGTATCCGTCTCTTCTTTCAAACTTGTTTGATATATACTCCAAACTCAGTCTTTTTTGTTAATTCACTTTTTCCCTAAAAGTGAGTAGTTTTTAAAAGAAAATCGAAATAATGAAAATGAGATTCGAGAAAAATTAAAGAACAGATACGAAATTAATATACAATAGGCAGAATACGACAATTTGATCGTTAAAAACAAAATAGAAGTGGGGAGTACCCATAAATATATTTTTAACGGAATAGGAGTTCGTTCAAATCTATATCACTTACTTTTGTACAAAATGTCATAAATAAAATAAATAGTTCACCTGACGCTTTGATAATAGTTCGTTGTGAAGGAGATTTTTTGATATGCTGTTCCTTCTACCACTAGTATTCCATTTATTGATCACACTTTCACCGCCATTGAGATTTTCTAATATACATCGAGATTCTACGAGATCTTTAAATGCCACCATGTGCTAAAAAAAAATTAAATTTATCTTAAAACATTTTTATTTTTAACTGTGTATAATTCATTTTTACCGTTTGATAGTCATATAACGTCCGGAATTTCATAGGTATTTCTGTTGTGGTTGTATTGTCATTTTGTTTCGTAATGGAATTCTAAAAGGAAGAAAAAAATATTTAAAGTGTTAATGCCATTAAAACTTCAAAAAATTTCAAACCTTAGATTGATTTTTAAAGAAATTTAAAACACTTAATAATTATAAAGGTTTAAAAATAATATATATTAAAACAGTACACCCTGTAGGTAGATAATCGGGATTTATTCAACCTATAATGGATTTTACCTAATATAAGAGAGAGAAAATACAATTTATTTAATTTCGAATGTTTCCTGACTCCTTTTCAATTTGCTTCTGATCTGCCCCATCACAGGTGTGTCTTCTGTTTCTGCTTATTTCTCATCTTTGTCTCTCTCTGTCTCACCTCCTTGTTTATTTTTTGTCTTCTTAAGTATATCGTACGTGCTTCCCAATTTGTCTCTGTCTCTTCATTTAACCTGCCTCGTCTTCCTATGGCTTCTGTTATACTTGATTTTTTATTTTAGGTAATAATACGGTTTTACATTTATAAATAAATTTTTTTAATTCTTTTAATAATCCAATAAATAAATTTCTTAACATTCAATATTACAATATTTCAAAAAAATTCCTTATTTCTTTTATGACCATTTCCACAATTAAATCCCCCTTCAAAATTGACAATTCAGTTTTTTGCTCCCCATGGACTATAACATATATACATTTTACTTCCTTATTCTAGGGAATAAAGTGTTACTTTTGTTCTGGGACTAAAATATTTAATAACCTCTATATATCAGTTTTGCCCAACATAACACTTTTTATAATAATTTAGTAATAATGTTGATTGTTTCTTTTTACATAATCATTGTATGACTTTTTATTTTTTTTTTAATTTCTATACATTAATCCAGGCCGGATTGATTATTTGAAATAAGATCTGTCCCCCTTAAATGACATTTTCTTATCAATATATATTTAATTTAGTTAACTATTTTTATCATATATTTGTGTAATGATGTTTCTAATGTTATCCATTCATTAATTGTATACAATCTACGATTATTGTAAAATAGAACGTGACTGATTCAATGAACCGTCAAGTAGAAATAAAAAAAACAATATTATGTTAGATTTTGATAAGAATTTTTTAGTGCTAAATCCAAAAAGTCTATTAAACTAACACTATCTGTCGATAAGGAGATATTTATATCTATATTTCTTCACCAAATTATCAAAAATATTTTGTTTGATTACAAAATTGTGAATTGTTATTCAAATTTATTGGTTCGTATTCGCTTAAATTAATTTGTGCCTAATGTTTATATTTTACATAAATCAAATATTAGGTAATGGATTGTTCTTGAAAAAGCTTATTTAGAAATTAATTTTTCTACATATCTTATAACACATATAATATTTATCATGAGAATTTATATTTCTTAACTCTCCCCTCCTTTATTAGGTCGATTATTACTACAACCACTAAACATTAGTGGCATCTCTGTTTAAGTAGCCGAAGTATTTTAAAAAGTTCCTGTGTCTCAGCTAAAGGGCAGTCCGCCGACAAATAAATTTAGCCCGGGAATTTAAAATAATATTACTGTTTTATTAGTTTTTTTTAAACAAACCTAACTGAGTCGTATATTTTTTTATTAAATACTTGTAAATTGATTCTTTCAAATAGGTTTCAACAAGATTTATATAAATATAAAAAAATAAAAAATTTTGAAATTATTTAAAAAATCTTTTTTCTTATACATAAACCAGAAATTCAACATTTTTTTCTTCGTAAACCACAATGCCGATTTTGCTGAAAACTAATTTTGGAAAATACTAGTCTAGATATCACGTATAATCATGATTTTTTTTTTGTAATTTTTGAATTTGAATTTAATTTTTGCGAGCTCAACTTAAACCGGTATCGGGTGTTAAAAAAGCGGAGTGTAAAAATGAACGAGCATTTAATAAAAAAAAAATGAAAAACGGGAACGTATAATAATAATTTTAGAAGATTACTTTAAACAAAAAAATCTTCTTTTTTCCGTAATGAAACCCCCACTATAAATAAAATCAGTGCCAAGTTACACATTATACCGATTTGCAAAAAATAGCGTATAAAATCTTAACACGTACACTGCATTAAAAGAATTTTTGTTAATGTAAAAGAAATCGTAAGAGTGTCCTAGTGGAAAAAGGGGAAATCGTTTTTGGTTATGAATAGAAAATATTTAAAGTAAATGAGGGAAAAAATTTATAATTTCTACGAAAACTCGGTTAATGAAAAAAGTTCTTACCCCCATTTTTTATCACTTACTTTTCTAAGCTCCCTAAATCCGAAAATGCATGTAAACACTATAATTTTCGAACGAAAGGCTCGATCGAGTTCCGGTTTTCACTTTACTAGTTAGTTTTCTCCAGAAATTAACCCTATAATGAATTTGAGCAGGATCGGGAATGTCTTTCCGGTATCCGCCATAGTTGTTTTGCATAAGAAAATTTTTCGAACTTTTTCCACGTCACATCATGTATAATATTGCATGAATGTGAGAAGTTTGTCCAGGATCGCATTCCGATACCCGATGGGCCAAAGTACCGAACAGTTTGAACGTCCCCAGAATTTTTCCGTATATAAAATTGTTTTTATAAAATTTAACAAATGTCCTGTGTTTATTAATTTAAAAACAAATTCCAATAATATTTAAAACAACCTATTTCATCTACATACACTGTCGTCGTTGTCAGATGATGTAATCCAGTTTACTGAACGTCCCTTACAGACAATTAGGTAGCTGGTCTTCTTCTTCTTCTATTTTATTATTGACAATTTCAATTCTGATGGAATGTTTGTTAAACTATAAGATCGTTTTATTCATGCTAATAACTTTATAATTTATGTTTTATTAGTTTAAATGATAGCTTTTAGATTATTTACGTTGAGCAATACTGTAGATGTTGCTAAAAATGAGGTTATTAAAGGAATTCGAATTGATCAGAAAGAATATAAGCCAAGGCCAATGATGGTTGTACTTGATAGATATTAAACAGTAAAATTAAGTAACAATTATAATCGACAGAATTTCTACTGATAGAACTAAGAACAAGATTTTTTCAGAAATTATAATCTGAGTTGTGAGAAAGGGAAAATCATGATGAATATTAAATTGATGAATTGTGACCATTTTTAATTAAAATGTTAGAGTATTAGAAGAATTAAGAAGTAACCTTAATAGCTGTGATTATGATGTAATATTAATTGAAACTTCGTTAAATTAATCTTTCAAAGGGGCTAAATTGGACTTCACTGCTTATGATATTTACTAATATGAAAGAAATAAAAATATTTTTGGATGATATCCTTAATCTATAATAATTAATCCCATCAAGATTTTTGGATTAAATAGATGAAATATCGTTACAAATATAATTTTAAAACTATTAAAAAAGCAATTTATTCCACATTGATTCGACCTCCTATAACTAATTTCTAAATAAAATCAATAAAGTAAGAAAATAATTAACACGATTCACCATATTTTGGTGCCATAATTTTTTTAATTATGCGATACCAAATCACTAATTATCAATTAAATTAAAAAAAATAACAAGAGTTCATCGATCAATAAGAAAACAAATAGATAAAGATATTTACCTCGGATAATTCTAACTGATATAGCGGAAAACTATGAAAAATCACAAATAACACACTGAAAATCTTACTAGCCATATTTTGAATATGTGACCGCAAGAGCGGTCGTTCTACAAATGTTGAATCTATTCCTGTTTACCACTGACCCCTGACATGGTGTCTCCTGTAAGATATCAGAGTGCTAACATCGATTAATTTATGTTTATATACGAGATTTAATTATATAAATTTCGAAATTTGTTATGGATTGACGCCTTCACGCATTTTTCTAATATTTTTAGTAAGACTTTTATCTTTTATCTAGTTTTGATGAAATTTAACCACAAAAACATTTTAATTAGCTATTCTTTAAAATTACAGTTTATTTACGCTAATTAATTAGATTTTCATAAATATCAGCTAAGCGCCATCTGACGTAACTAATACACATTTACAATTTCATCTATCCAACAAATGCCACTAAATGACGCAATTCTTAACATTACTTACTCAAATACAAATCAGGTACCTCAGCAATAATATACAATTATAATTAAATAGATGCCTACTGCAACTTATGCGCAATTTTTTCCTCACACAAATCAAATACTTACTTTTTATATCTGTATCGCAAGACTCAATTTGAAAGTACTCGAATACTTTTACAGAACTTGGGATAATTAAATAAAAATAATACTTATTTGAAAAGTTATTGCCGACGACAGCACAAATCGCATGAAAAAAACTGAAAAATCTTAGGTGCATCCTGAGAGTACATCTTATTTCCATTTTCTCTTATTTATTTATTAACTAGTGTGGGTGTTGGTAATTTGGTACCCAACAGTTATTAAATAAAAGGTTGTTATCTGATAGCTGTTATCAATACATAAATTGGTTCCCATAAGGTAATCAAACTTAATTACCTGGAAATACTTATCTTTGTTCCCTTTCTTTAGACAACTATAGGTATGGGGGTGTGATTTTAGTTCATTTATTTTTATTAGTTTATATACACATTTCGTGTTATCATTCTAATGTCCTCACTTGATGTTTTTATATTTGTTGAATTGTGAATTATTTTAACAGTATTATTTTCTACCATGAATCCCGAAATAATTTTGTACAGTTAAAATACTTAATAACAATTAATAACTTTAAGCATGGTTTTCAAAAGCCTTTAAAAAGTGGTGAGAAGCGGTTAATCAATTGATTATTAATGCCAAAATTATGTCGAATCAAATTGTAAAATATTCGAGTAATTTAGCAACAACAAAAATAGCCGACTATTTATCAACGTCTTAGAATATTAACATTGACAATTTCTCTAGTGCGATAGTCGTTGATATCAGGTCTAGTGAAATAGTTGGTAGTATTTGATTCCCATTGGTCAAAATTTTAAAAATTGTGACATTTCATTGGATATTAAGCACTTTTACAGTAAATAGTTTTATAAATTACACCTTTGAAAATTGATTATCGTTTGATTTTTACTTTATTTTCATTTAGTTAAATTGAAACCGGCAAAATTGCAAGTAGAAATACATAAGTATTACTTAAAACATATATTGGTCGATCGAAGAATAATGCACGGATGCATTGTTAGATTTTAAACTTAAATGTTAGAGAAAAAATCGGGTCACCCCAGAACTTTCCCGGCTCTTCTCTGGAGAATAAGATTATTTTAATTAAAAAATACAACATTCCCGAATGGGAAAGTAAAATGCTGTACAAATTAGGTAAATTGCTGAAAAAAAATGGATAAATATTGCAAAAATGCGCAAAAATTAATTAAAATGAAAAACGACAAAAGTTAGTAAAAATGGTAACAAGTTATTACAAATACTAACAAGGTAACGAATTATTTCCAAAAATTTGTTAAAAATGATAACGAATTGCTAAATTTCAGCAAAAATTAAAAATATAATAAAAAACGAGTGAAAATTGGCAAAAATCAAAAAAACGATAACAATCTTAATACAGTTTGTAAAAATTGAAAAAAAGAGGCAAAGACGCAGAAAAAGACAAAGAGCAAAAAAAGATACCTAACAAAAGGAAAAAAACGTAACATAAAGCAAAAAAAGAGATCTAATAAAGCAAAAAAAACGAAAAAAGTGTAATACAAAAATCACCAAAAAGTCCAAAAAAAGCCAAATAGGACTAAGTAAAGGGAAAAAAGTGTAAAATGCCAAAGAAAGCAAAAAAGGTCAGAAAAGGACAAAAAGTAAAAAAAAAATTAAAAACTTAAAAAAAGTTTAAAAAAGCAAAAAAGGTAAAAAAGTGGTAAAAATTCCAAAAGAAGGTCAAAAAGGCAAAATAAAGACAAAATAAATCCAAAAACGGAAAAAACCAAAATGGTACAAGAAGGAACACATTAGCTACAATTAGGATATCCTAAAATCATGGGTGTTCTGGAAAAGTTTGGTACAAAAATTGTAGAAAATTTTATGCTCTAAAACTTTGCATTACAACATTTTGCACTAAAGTGTATTGTTTGTCCTTAAAATTTAAAAAAAGGCAAACATATTTTAATTGTTTATTCAATCAATATCGGTCTTGAGGACCTTCTTGTAAATTTGTAAGTTGTGTATTTATAATATAGATTACTATAATAATTTGTAAATTATTCCCCAACCTACCACCTAAGCATCAGAATATTCATATTAAAGCACCAACTCAACCTAATTTGCTTTTCTAATGCATTCAGTCTCAAAACCACACCACACTTTTCACCGTGTATTTTTCTGTTTCTCATATGCACAAACATCGTCATGGCAAACACAAATTCTAAATGATAAAAATAGAGTGTGCCCTCCCTCAGACTCCAAAAGTAATGAAGTTGTATTTCACTTTATTCACATTAAAAGTGAAGTTACGGAATTTAGTTACTAGTTGTTACTGTTTTTTTCTACACTAACGGAAGTTGTAAATTAAAAATAACTAAAGGAAAGTATCAATTAATTTTTATTCACTTCTCTGATTGTCATCCCGTCATCAACAATATTTTAAGAAATAGGAATAATTAGAATCGATCTAAGATTTACTGGAAAATATAAATAAGTAGTATAGAGGCTGGTAAAAATAAAATTTAAATTTGGATTTATTGAATTAGTCAAAATAATATTGTGGCATAACATAAAGTTAATTACCTATTCATCTTTGCAGTAACAATCAATTTAAATACTTTGTGGAAGCAATTAGAGGACACAGATACGTTTAGCAAAAATTTTGTTTGACTGATTGCCAAGTATTTGTTTCCGGTTATATGAATGATTTTTAGTCTAAAATAAAATTACAGAAATAAAAAAAAAGGAAGTCAAAAATATTTATTAATAACAGCAAAAGTAAATAAGATTAAAATGAAAGATAAATAATACACTGTTGTTCTTACTATATTTTTAATACCTAAAATGGAAACTTTAAACGATAATATTTTTTGAAAATCCTTGAAAATGAAATAAATATTTTCTAAAATTCTATTAATATTATGTAATTTATTAAAATAACATAGTGTATTGTCTACAACAAGAGGTCATGTAAATAATTTTTATACTTGTAATAATAACAATTTTAATATACGTACAAAAGTTAATAATCTGTTAACACTCTGTTTATTTATTTTAATAATTAATTATTTCCCAATATTTTACCCTTTCTGCTTCTTCTAACAGAACCGGTAAAATATTTTGCAGAAAATCAAAATAGTCCTCCCCAGTTAATGTATGGGGTAAGGCGTGTGACCCAATAAGACAATGTGAATTGTTTGTCTTGTGGCAAAAGTATTTGCGTCAGCCCAAACATGAAAATTGAAAACCCTGGTAAATTGGGCTTCATCGGTAAATAAGCACCTACTATTATTCTTCTCCCGACTAAAATGTTATTACGAATTTTCCGTAAAAAATAGATGAATTAAAATTTTTTATAGTAGAATGAAATGCGCGTTTATTACAATATTCCAATGTTACTCTGTTTTCCGTTTTATCAAATATTTGGTCCATTTTGTAAAATTCTGCGTTGTTTTGGGTTTTATCAAATTTGATAAATTTTTTTCCAGACAGACCTGGAATTTAGCTTGAGCTCTTTTGAAACGATACAAATATGTAAGAAATCTACAGGATGGTTCTAATATTATGGGTCAGAAAATGACAATAATGCATTTAATGGATTTTGACTTTAAAACTTTTAGTAGTAGAATGAAATTTGCTCTTACATAAATATTTCAATGTAATTTCCGTACTTCTTAAATATCGAGTTCAATTGAAAAAAATATGATATACAGAGTGTTGTTTTGGGAATTATCAAATTTTACAAATTTTCCTTAAGACGGACCTAGATTTTAACTTAGACATTAACAAATATGAAATAAATATACAGTGTGGTTCCAAAGAATTGGTAACTCAAATATGAGGCGGGTTAGACCCATCAAATATGGATTTTTGGAATCAATTCCCTCTATTTGAAGATAACGTATATCGGTACCACCCTGTATAATACTTTTTTAGTGGTACTGAGGATTTATAATTAATTAAATCATAAACAGTATTTGTTTCAAAATTTTTATTGTATAAAAGTACACAAATCTATAAAATTACGTTTTTGAGATAAAATCTACTACAAATAGACAAGGTCAAGGATAGGAATGGATACTAATTACAATAAATAAATAATTAAATAAAAATAACACTGAAAAATCTAAACTAGTAATACATTTTCACACATAATATTTAATATTGCACCATCCGGCCATTTTACAATTAATTTGCAAAATAAAAAACAATTACGTTTAAAAAAATTAGTATAACTAAAATATAATGACTAGGAATTTTTTATATCATTAGCCGATATAAAACGAAATCAAACAAATATTTTAATTTAAATTTTAAAAATCAAAATATTTGTATGATCCTTTAAAAACTAAACTAAAAATTCTCTAAATAACTATTGCAAGTGTTAGTGAAACATAAATAAATTAAATAACTTAAATTTATTGCGCCTTCACCATCCAATCAAAGTCGATACCGGACTACTACATGCTAAAGATATGTTTTTTTTATATATCTTTCGAGGTCTAACAAAAGTAAATTGGCGTATACATGATGCATTAATTTAATACCTAAACTTAACACCAGATGTAAAATTAGAAGTATCAGATACTAACTGTGAAATTTTTTTTTATAATTCAAAATAAAAAATATTATTTTAATATAATATTGAAGTTGCTAATTTGGATAATTTTAACTTATTGGATTTAAATCATGTAAGTGCAGTATCGACCTTTAATTTTATTTTTTGTGAGCGGCGCTCAAACGACTAGTTACACTCTCGTCTACCGCCAAACACACCACAAAGAATATTTGTAATATTCTTCGGATATTTCAGTACGAATATTTGGGTAAAATAATAAAAAAAAACTATCGGCTAATAGTACGATAAAATAAAAAAAAAAACAAGTTAAAAGCTAGATCACTACAGATAATTATTTAAAAAAATATTTTTTTCATTTTACATTAAAAAGTAATGTACAACTCAAATTAATAAAAACTGATCACTTTTTATTATCAATTCACTGAAAATGTGGTAAAGAGCGTTGGAGACACTAATGTTTTAAGAATACATTAATTGAAGATAAGAAGTTCCAAATTACAACAATTTTTTGCATATGCCAAAAATTTCGGTGACAAGATTATTAATGTTTAGTTATTTAATAAACAAGATATAATTTATCATTTAAACGGCTTTATAATAGAGAAATAAAAACACTTTCAAATGAGCGATCAGTCGACCCCTATTACCATTTAAAATGTTCAATGGAGCAGCTAAATTGTAAATTTTTTATTATAGAAATGTGTTTCATTTGAAATAAAAATCGATCTATAAGCGTATTCTCTCGAATGTTTTAACATACAAAAGTTAGTAAGGGGGGGGGGGGGGGTAAGAGTTTACGTTCAGCAAAAAGAAAAATGAAGGAGCGAATGTGAATCTTTAGATCATATAGGCTTAGATGTAGCATATAAATTAGTTTGTTTGGTAATGAATGGGGAATAAGGTACCCGACGATCTCTTATTGGTTGATTTACATGACGGAATTGACGTATTGATACAATACAATTTGATAGTTCATTTTTCATAGACATGTCTCGCTACTGTTTCAGTGGCGCCTCTTTGTGCGTCTCACCTCACTTTGTCTTTCCCCACAAGAAATCAAACAACATATACATTATACTTCGTCTAGCGAAGAGTTAATGGTCTAAGGTGCAACCAATTTTAACAGTGGTTATTGAAAATTCTCTTTGTATTTGTTTTGTAAACAATTTTTAATTCAGCCAAAGGATTTGTATTTTTATTGGATAGTTGCTAAAATGTCATCTTCGTATTTTTATGCCTGTATCAATGGTAACATATCAAATATAAATTAACAGATCACTTGAACAAATATATCTAATGACAAAAAAAGAAATGGTCCACTTCGATCCGGATTTTGTTCCTGATATTTTAATCAGTTTTAGTAATAACAATTTAAGTTAGTATTTTATTATGCAACAAATTGTTTTATTATTTGTAAACTACTGTTAAGATTTTAAGTAAAAACATCACCTAAAAATGAATTCAATCAAAATTCTTAAAGAAAATCGAAGGCAGTTAACACTAATACTAATTTAGATGATAAAATTAATTAATAATAAAATAACATCCAGAAATTAATTGAAAATGAATTAGATACTATGTTGCTAGAAATGAAGTATTTTTAATATATGTTATTTTTCTTAGGCGGAAATACAAAATGGTATTGTAAAAAAATAGCATTGATACCAGTTGTCTAATAAGTGATCATGACATTGCGTTCTAATTTCAAGATCGCAATTTTAATTTTGATATTGCCTTGATTTGGATCTTCTAGTCTTTAATTCTGATAAGCTAATTAATTCCAGTTTTTAACGAGCTTTTTTCAACTCAGCATACAGACTCAGCAATTTTACACTTGAATACTATAACGTATGTTAATTATTTTTCAATGTAAACTCAATAATTCAAAGTGTTTAAGAAAGTGTGCCAACAAACACGGTAAAGTCCAAAGCATACATCTGGAAACAATTTATATTGTTGAATAATCTTTCCTAGCATGTGGAAAAAAATGTTGGCTTGTCTGCAATACTAATTACTGATTTACAGATCTGTTGTGGTTGAAAATGGTCAAACTCCTCAGATATACCTGGTTGGGAAATTGTCCATCTTTGACTAGCTGTATGTCTGCAACCAATGGACCTAGAGTGCTCTTGTTAGTGTCAAATTGTAGCAAATTTAGTTTTTGCCGTACAAAAGATACCTGAAAACGCCTCCTTGAGGTGTTTTTATCAAAAAAACTGAACAAGTATCAGAATTTCGCGCACCATTGCATTAGCGCAGGGTTTACAGGATTGCAAACTTGGGTATAATCTGCTCAGGGGAAAAAATCGTAGTTAATGGGCGTTTGCGGATTTTGCCTTTTTTGTATCGATAATAACTTGGCTATAAATATTTCCGTGCTTTAAAGTGGAATCCTAATTTGTATCAACAAAATACATAACTATAATTAATAAAATACCGAATCTGTATACCTTGTAACGGGTATAAATTTTATTTTATTACCAAGGTTTTTAAGTACTGAATAGCTTTTTTAACTTGAACTAATTACTAAACTGGTAGATATTCGATTTTACAAATAGTTATTCAAAATACACTTAGATCAATTTTCAGAGGATTTACACACATTTTTAAAGTAAAAATATAATTTATTTTATTTAGTAGAAGTAAAAATACGTTGACGTATGGTGAAACAAAAAAGTAAAAAAGATTGGGAAGTAAAAAAATAGGGAAAGAATATATTTAAAAAAAATGCAACACAACAAAGAGTCAAAGTGTGATACATTGATTTAAAATCAAAAAGTATCGACAATTTTAGAGAAATAATAGAAATAATGTTCTATCGAACTAATACTGGAGATAAACGAATAATCGAAACAACCAGAATAAAAATAGCAAAGGAAAAATAATAATTGACACAACCGGAATAGAGAACAAAAAACAATTTATTACAACTGTTTTAGGACATTAGGTCCATTCTCTTGAAAATGATAACAGGTTCAGATATCGTCACAGGTGGAGTTAATGCAGTAGATGCAGTAAAAAGGAGATTAGGAAGTAACAAAAATATAAAAAGAATACCTATATCAACGAAAAAACGCAACACAACAAAGAATTAAAGTATTAGTACAGTGTATACCGAGTAGGAAAAGTCTAACATTCCTGGACGACTGTGAATCTTATTGAAAGCTAGAAATTCTACCAAAAAATAAGCAAATTCAAGCAAGAAGAACAGTTTAGGATTAAATTATTACACATCGATACCTTATGATAAAAACCAATTGTTTTAAATAAATCACTTGTCGACGTTGCCAAACCATCCAAAACGTAGTTATTAAGAGGCCCGCACACCACGTGACTTAATTTCTTAAAATGAGAACCAGTTTTTTTATTATTGTTTAATTTAAGTGTATTGAGAATAACTTTAAATTTGTTTCTATCGACTCATTTACTCTATCTACTAGATCCATCCTTAACTAATGAGATAACCACGAAGCAAACAGAACATATATACAAACCCTATTTTTCTAAATAAATATTCTTAAGTACAGCTGCCACTGTTGGACAAAATTCATTTATAGCACCATCAAAAACAGCATCATTTATATACAAAAAAAAAAAATATTATTGGCACGTTAGAATTCACAGGACTTTTTTAACTTAAGAGTATAAGGCACACGCATTTTTACAGGCTTAAGTATATAAGGCACATCGTTTAGCCAACATGGCAATTATTTACATTTTTTTTTAATTTGTATTGGCTCATTTATAAGAAATATTTAGTGAGCTGACTAAAAAAGTATAAAATATTTGGTATGACGACTAGTTGTATGAATCTGAATCTTATATTCAAAATATACACGAAATTTAAACTAACCTAAAGCAAAAATTAATTTAGTGGCTACTTTTTTAGCCTAATTAAAATATTTTATTAAAAAATCCAAACAAATATTAATTTAAAATGGATTCGTATATTCATTTGTCAATATTTAACACAACATCTATAAAAAATTACACAATAACAAATTGTTCTAAATAGAAATAAATCAGTATTGAATTGGACAATATTGATTTATGTCTACCCAGAACTCCATCTAAACATACAATATACTATTTATTTCAAACTCTACAAAATTCATATTTTTCAAACAATTAAATTATATCATGCAACAAATTTGGTCGGTTTTTTCTTATAAAAAAAAACATCAATCAAACCTTTTTTTCTGGAATTTTCATGGTCCCACAAAATAGGAAATACTTAATATTCCTCTTAAACTGCAATAGCCAAACCGAGGTAACCTCTATCGTTATTTGGACCGTAGGATCTTTCTTTATTGGAAGATGAAAAATCCATAGGTTGGTCTTGAAGACCCATGCTCCCACCAAACCTTGTGGTGTTCAAGATAACCGATGGGTGCTTGATAGTAGAGTACAGAATTCGTTCGGGATTCGGTGAAATTACAGTTGACCTGAAAACAAAAGTGAATATTAAAAAATAATCTTGATAACAGGAAAAAATCTTTTCAGGAAAAAAAATTTGTCAGTTTATAAATGATTAGCCTAGAACTAGACTGGTCTATGCAGCAAAAAGTTATATAAACGAATATACTCTCTACTTAATATTTCAAACATAGTGTAACGATTCTGTGGTATGAAAATTGTAACATGGACCACTATAGAATTTTAAATTTTTTTTAAACTCTAGTTAGTTCGTCACCTCGAAATGGTGGTAGTACGTCCAAGGTGTCTTCAACTTTTCCTCTTCGGTTGTGGTGGGTAGAGAGACGTAAAAGGGGGTGATGAATTGGTGGTACATATTAAAGCATTTTTTTAATGTCTTTCATTTTTTTGAACGACAAAAGTTTTGTTTTCGTTGCTGGCTCTGGGTCGAAACGTCTCAGTGTTTCTAACAAATAATACAGATTTCCACTTTTCTTAAGATCTATGTAAATATCAGTATAAGCATTGTTTTTTTTTTCTCATTTTAGATATCACTCGAGTTAAACTTTGATATTTTTTGAACACTTCGCAAATATATAGAAGTTAGCGTTCGTTCGTCTAAGCGTTCATTCGTTCATTTGTGCGTCTGTCCGTCTATGCGTTCGTTCATTTGTTCGTCTGTCAGTTTAAGTATTCGTTTGTTCGTTCGTCTATCCGTTCGTACACGTCTAAGCGTTCGTTCGTTCGTTTTCCCATCTGCTCAGTCATCTGTCATTTGCCTATCTGTCATTCTTCCGCTTTTAGTGATTTATGATTCTCTCCCCCCCCCATCTCCACATCCGTCTTTCTTCCCCATCTTACAGTCATCTCCCGCCATTCGCCGAAAAGTGGGTTGTGAAGATGTATCCTATCTACTACAGCAGCCCCTCCAACGCGGAGCACCCTATCGCGTAGCCCTATTTCAATTTGCCGCCATTTTGAAAACTATTTTTTCTGGGTACTTGTGAATTTCTATGCTTTCTCGTACCTTATTGTTATAATAATGTGGAACCTTGGTCAGTTTCCTCAAACAGGACCTGGTGGCTGGTTTTAAGTTGGTGTTCAGCTATTCCTGAGCGGCTGATCATATCTGTTTTCATACATCGCTGGTATTCTACAATTCTGACATTTATCCTCTGTAATTTTTTTAGAATATCGAGCTATACAATATATAAAAATAAAATTCCTATAAGTGCCGAATTCTAATCATTTTGTGTAGTTTTCTTAATTTACTTTTCGAACGAAAATATATTAATCTCATAAATACTATCAATATAAATTTCCAATTACATACCTGTACAGCATAGGAGATCTTATTACATCAGGTCCTTTGATAACAGAATCCGACATCCTTGAAGATAACGACACAATTACAGGCGTTGGAGATGAAGCTAAATTCTTATCCGGAGTTGCTTCTCTTGAACCGTTTCGTCCCCCATTCATCCTCATGCAAGAAGACTCTTCATGCTTGTAAAGGTAGGATTTCAATGCAAATGCTTTGCCGCAACGACCGCATATGTGGGGCTTGGTATTGGAATGGGTTTGGATATGGGCTCTGAGATTGGATTTGTCCGCGAATGCTTTGTTACAGATTGTACATTTAAAGGGCTTCTCTCCTAAAATCGAATCAAATATGTTACTTCTTGGTAATTTTTTTAAATTTATTTTGACCTACCGGTGTGCGTTCTGATATGTCCCTGTAACAACCATGGTCTCGAAAAACACTTTCCACAATATTGACACTTACAGCCCTGATTGTGAGTCCTCACGTGCATAGAAAAAGCTGGCATACTGACGTAAATTTTGTCGCAATGAGGACACCGTCTAGCTTTCTTATCAGCAGGACTTCTATGTGTTTGTCGATGCCTTGCTAGATTGCTGGAAGTGCTGTACCGTTTCCCACATTCCGAGCACTCATGATCATGGTGCTCTGAAGAGGACGATGAAGAACTGGAAAGATGTGCCGAAGACAATGATAAATCTGTTTGACTGGGAGAAGGATGTTGAGGTTTGGAAGAAAGATCAAATATTGTTGGTTTAGAATCTTCATCAGTCTGTAAAAATAGTACAAATTATAAAAAATCATAATATAATAGAAATTGTACCTTAAATAAATGTGGTCGCGGTGTTCTGGAAGATTTATCAAATAATTTGTGAGTATATGTATATGAAGGAGGTTCGTCATCTGTAGCAGATGAAGAATGTAGTCTTCTTTGTTCTAAAATCTGACCAGTTGCCACTGCCACTTCTGCTAGTTTGGTTAGATTGTAGAGCTCGTCTGGACATTCTGAACTGTTTTCTGAACATCGTATATCAGTCATTGGTTCAGCAAGGCTGACGTTGTGTTCTGGACTAAGTCCTAAATAAACAAAAAAATTAGGCTAATTATATGTATTAAACAACTTGTTTTCACGGTGAAAATTGAGATTGATGTAAAACAATGTTGCAATTTTCGATAGCGTCAGCACATCGGTGACGTCAGTAGCGTCGTAAAATTTGGTATTAGGAACACAAATAGGGGGCTCTGTAAGGTGTGATCGGCAAGTTGCCAGGATCGCAACAAGTCGTTATTTTCACAAGTAGACCACACTTTGAATTTATGAATACGTTTATTTTTGCCGAATTTTCCACCATGTGGCCCGTGTTGTTGTGTTCCATTTTCCGTATCAGACATTGTTTAGTTTTCTTTTCCTGATATTCGGCATGTGGTCAATAAAATTCAAATATATCTGCCAACTTTCCTTTCACACTTTTCTGTAAGAAAATTTTAATTTTATTCTTTCTACTGAAACGTGTTGAACGATTGAGATAGTACGTATACTCTAGGTGTATTTTTTTGTATACAGCAGTATTTACACAATTTTAAACTAAATACAACGTTTAGTTAACAAACTCAACTAATATAAAATATTAAGAATACATTTCATATGGAATATTTGTTTATCAGTTGAAACTCCGTTGCTCGTATATAAATTCGATATACTGTTAATTCTAATATAATATTTCACCCTATTCTGAGTGAACCCCAGTAACCAAACCTTGTAAGGAGAAGGAACGGCTATTATTTTTTGATGTGGTGCTCTGAAGCGACTTACTAATGATTGATGGCACCTTTTGGCTATAGGTGTAGGAAAACTAGAAAAAGATTACCACTGTCATCGGCAACGTGACACAGAGGATTATCAAGCCAGAAATGATAAAATATTTTCATGAAGATAAATAAAAAAATGGTCTTATTATTAATAAATGACGGGAAAATATAATGCTTTACTATATAATATCACACTAAATTAGTTTTCAATTAACACCTTTATAACTGTAATAAATGCCAAAATCCGACTCCAAATTATTTTCTAGTATGCTGATGATATGCTCGTATTTTCCGTAAACAAATTTTGAAATTTCGTAATAGTGATTCACATCGAATTAAAATCTAAAAATATTTTACGTTAAAGATTTCTAATAAATTTAATACTTCATATAAAGCGGTTATATTTAGAGATGTCGATTGATTCGATTCAACATTATTGACAAATATTTTAAGAAAAGTTATATCTATTTTAATTTTTAAAGAAAAAATCAATCAAGATACAGCACGTGTAGAGGAATACGTTTTGCTAAAGTATAGCTTATTGAACAGAGATGTGTTTTTTTTTATTTTTAGGTCGTTAAACCTTTTTTATCATAGTATATCCACACATAAATCATTTTAAGCTGTTTTTGATGTTGAAATTTTAAATTATTGCACCAGTCTAATTTAACAATATCTTATTTTTAGCAAAATTTCAATAAACATTTTTTTTCAAATATGGCATTATTCCTTATGTACTAAAATCGGCATGGAAAGACCCAAAGCTCCACCTCAGCTTTCAAGATCTCAAAAAAAAGTACTATACCAACCCTACAAATGTCAATAGAAACAACACAAGCCACAAAACAAATGGCTAACATCCCAGTGATAATACAACATTTCTCAGCACTACCGGCTCAAAGGATATATGCATAACAAGTGCAATCGCCAGCCACTCCAAAACCCACTCCGGAAACTTGGCAAACACCAAAAAACAGCCACGGTGGTAAAACTCAAAGAGGGAATACTATGAGACAGGCTCATTCTAAACACCAATAACAGAGAAGACCAAAGGAAAATCCTTGAAAAACTAGCCGGCAATGATAATTTTAGCTAAAGATGGCACAAAAACTGCAAACCCATTTATCATTATCGGAATACAAAAAGGCCTCAAAATAGAAGACATAACACCAATAAGAGAAGATAATGAAGACGTTAATAATAAATATGGCGACAGGATAGACACAGACTAGATCGTAGGAACTGTAGGAATATGTACAAGGAGAATCTGCTAAAACAAGGGTTCGAATACACTCCAGTCCAGATATGCTTCAACTGCTGCCAATTTGGCCATTCATCCAAATATTACAACGACAGACCTAAATGTTATAAATGCATGACGACAGGCAATGCACAAAAGCTCAATTTGAATGCCCAAACTGAGCAGACATCAGAAACCACCAAGCAAACAAAATAACGCAGATAACAGACTTTTACTTTTCCTAATCCTATTATATTTGCTTATCAATTATCAGTTTTAACAAGCGTGAGCCAAGACAGAAAAATTTTAGGCGTTCGCGTTTGAACTAAATTAAAAATAATCCCAATATCAGTTTACGTAATTAATATACAATATACAAGGTGGACCAAAATTGTCGAGCAATACTTCTAGGGTTGACAGAACACCTAAAAATAAGTAATATTTGTCTAATGAACCTATGTCCAAAATCGCTTATTAAGGGTGCGACAACCCCTAGAAAAGGCTTTAACGATAATTGGTTTTTCATGAATATCTTTCGAGAGGAGTACCATACAATATTCAAATTTTAGGTAGTACCTAAAGGTACTAAGATACGCTATTTACAAATTTCACTAAGGGGTTTTCAAGGGGCGAGTTACCCTTTTTTAGACATTTTTTTGTTATCAATTGTTTTGGCAAATGCATATTAAAATAAAATTTTCGGAAGTTGGAAAAAGGTGCTCTTAATGTATCATCCAATCGTTTTCGTGTCATTTGAGTTAAAAAATGGGACACATATCGACCCGCGATAACAAACAGTAAAATTACAATTTAATTTTTTTTGTGTAAATTAAACGAAGTACATGAAAAATATTTTAAGTAAATATTACAATAACTGCTCAAAACGTCTTCCTTCCTTTTGTATACACAACTGAATTCTTCTTTTTAGGTTATTAATTAAATTTTCTAATACTTTGGAGCTCAGCGAATTCATTTGAAATTCTTTGTTTTAGTTCCTCAATATTATTAATTTCGCGTTGGTATATTTTAGATTTTAAATACTCCTATTTGGAAAATTGTTACTCAGCCACTGCCTTGATCTTCTGTCAAATACATCAAGAAAAAAACTTCCAAAAATATTATTTTAAAATGCATTTTTCAAAACAGTTGATAACAAAAAAAAAATAAAAAAGGGTAATTTACCCCTAGAAAACTACCCTTAGTGAATTCGAATAAAAAATACGTAAATAGCGTATCTTAGTATACTACCTAGAATTTGAATATTGTATGGTACCCATATCGAAAGATATTCATGAAAAACCAATTATCGTTAGGCCCTTTCAAGGGTTTGTCGCACCCTTAATAAGTGGTTTTGGACACAGATTTATTGGACAAAAATTACTTATTTTTAGGTGTTTTATCACCCCTAGAAGTATTACTTGACAATTTTGGTCCACCTTGTATAACATTCTTAAAATAAATGATTTATTATAATGGCAGTAGAAAAAATAGACACACTCGCTTGTTATATACGAAACTCGCTTGCGGCTCCTTTCGTTTCCTACAACATGCTTGTGTATTACTGAAAATCACTTTATGATCATTGCCTTATATACTATTATTGAACTATATTTAGTAGAAAAAGTGGTTCTTTCTTGCACTAGTGCAACAAATATTTTGTTGCACTCATACTACAGCATTTTGTCATCATGACAAGCAAAAATATTCAAATCGTCGTCATTTTGGTTCACTTAGTGTCACCTAATAAAAACATTTTTTTTTTTGGTTTTTAGAAAGAAAAAATGTTGTACGCAACTCGTTCAAAAAGTATAATTTCAAGCCGCGTGCAATAAACAATTACTTTTTGCACTAATAACTATTAATTTAACTGTTATCATATCCGCAGAACTCAATAACACAAAAAGAAAAATTAGAGAGCCAGCACTTGTTTTGTTAAATGAACAAAAATGTATGGCTCAATGTTCAGTCGAAGTTAGTTATCTATAAAAAAAGAAGAAATGTTTAAAAAAATATACTTTGTTGAGGATAAAATCTGTTTTTTTCCTACGTTTTGCCCTAAGATTGTCAACTGTCAATTAGTTTATTTATATGTGATTATTTCATAAAAACTTAAACGTCGTTGTCAATTTGGTAGTATCACATTGTATATATTCAATTTTAATTTTTGAAAACTGATAAGATAATGAAACGTCAAACATAATATACAATTTTTGTACATACAGTAGCTTAATTCCCAATAAATGCTTTTTAATATTATTATTATCACAAGAAGGAACATATAGATCAAATAAGATTTTTTTAACTCTTGGATAAAAATCTTGGATTACAGACTCGTAGTCAATTTTTATATCTACGATAATTCTTAATTCTAAACATAAAAATAATCATATAACTAATAAAATTTTCCTCCTACCTTTATGTTCCCCTTCCTCGCAGTTGTACCTCCGATGAGTAATCAAAAACGCTCGTGGCATGCCTCACGGCTCTATGCGCAGGGATCCTGCACTCTCTTCTACGTCCAGTTCAATCACTAAACTTAAAAAATATTCTTCACCACTTTCCTGAACGCAGAACTCAACAGGTAGTCATCAATAACAATGAATTTGATAAGTATTAATTTGACAAGTTACTAGTCATTCCAATCAATAGACACGCACACACTTGATGTAGTTATGAAAAAAATTATTTGAGCGTTTTCAGTAGTGGTTAAGGACTTACTGGCTCTAAAGAAACCAAGTAGCTGTTCTATATTTACTTATCTTGACGCGTGCCAAGTTTCAGGTAGTAGGGGAGGGATGCTGTATGCTGAAAGTCTGTAAGTCTCTCCTATCCCGTTTTCAGGACGGTTCCTGCTACGCATACGTATGTGTGATCGACGGCTGTGGTATAGGTACATGTGTTCGTTTGTGACACGAGCGCATGCATGCAGCGATTTTTATTGCTTTGCAGGAGATTTTAATGCTAAACGCGTTGTTTATTGAGAGCTTGGATATAAAAATTAACAAAACAAAAAAACATAATATTTAGTAATTATTAAATGAAACTCAAAATCATGTACCAGAATATAATATAATTTTCAAACTAAGGTTGGAGGCAACTAGTTTCGGCTAAAAGGCCATCTTCAGAACAAATATACTGATAAAATCTATAATATAGAGACTGTTGTGTCTTCGGTATTACCAGATACTATCTCATTTGATTTTTTTGGGAAAAAAAATTCGAAAAAACGGAAAAACAGGGAAATAGAGAAAAGTAGGAAAAAAACAGGAAAATATGGAAATTAGAGAGAAATATGGAAAAATGGGGAAACATATGGGAAATAGTGAAAATAGGGAAAAACAAGGAAAAAAAAAGAAAATAGGAAAAATAGAGAATTATAGGAACAAATATGGATAAATAGGAAAAAATAATGAAAACCAAGAATAATTTGAGGAAATAGGAAAAAATAAAGAAAATAGGGAAAATAGAGAAAAATGGGAAACATAGTTAAAAATGAAGAAAATGGAAAATATGAAAAATGGAGCAAAGCTAGGGAATAATAAGTACAAATAGGAATAAATAGGAAAAAACAAGGAAAATAGGAAAAAAATAATGGAAAACACTAAAAACAGAAGAATTTAGGAAAAATAGATAAAATGGGGAAGAAGGGAGAAATAGGAAAAAATTAAACAAAATAGAGAAAATAGGGAACTTAGAGAAAATCTGCAAAATTAGGAAAATAGTGAAAATATGGGAAAATAAGGAAAGTTAGAAAAAAATAGAGAAATATCGGGAATAAATTGGAGAAAATAGGGAGAAATAGAAAAATGGAAAAAAATAGATAATAATAGGGACAAATACGGAAAAACAGGAAAAAATAATGATAAATAAGAAAAATAGTTAAGTTAAAAAAAGGATTAGAGAAAACTATGAAAATAGTGAAAAATATAAAAAATAGGAAAGAATAGGAAAAAACGGAAGAAAATATGGAAAAAATAGAAAATGTAGTTAAAATGAGAAGAAGTGGTGACAAATACACTAATTTAAAAACAAACCAAAAATGTATATTGTGCCCCACTCGAATTAGTAAAATAAAGCAACCATACATTTTTCCACACAGGAAATTGGAAACGCATTTTTCCACATAAAAAATTGAAATCCGAAGCAAGAGTGATTTTTTCGATACACGAATTTAAAAACAAACCAACACACGAAATTGAAGAACAAGACACTAATGCATTTTACTAGTTTCTAATTTTGAAAATAAGCAACAACTTTTTTTTCTTTATTTTGCATTTTTTTACCTTTTTTCTTTCTTTTTTTGGCCTTTTTACCCCTTTTTCTTGCTTTTTTATTTTTTTTTAATTTTTTGCTCTGTTTTGGACTTTTTTGAGCTTTTTGCCATTATTTATCTCTATTTTGTCCTTTTTACTTTTCTTTCCTTTTTTTTTGCAAATTTACCACTTTTTTACACTATTTTTTGTGAAATAATTTATTTTGCTGAAATAAACATCCACAAATTTTTTAAAACTTTTTAAATTTATGATTTTGGTCCGAAAAAAAGATTTTTTAAATAATTTCTAAATCTATTATTTCTTTGTATTTATATAAATTCTGTTGAAATCTATTTAAAAGAATCAATTTACAAGTATTTAATAAAAAAATATTCGACTTGGTTAGTTTTGTTTAAAAAAATCGAACAAAACAGTAACTTCATTTCAAATTCCCGGGCTAGATTTACTTGTCTGCGGAGCGCCCTCTAGCTGAAATACAGGAACTTTTTAAAACACTTTGGCTACGTAAACACAGATGTCACTAATGGTTAGTCAACGGACTGTGCGACGTTGCCGATTCGATGCTATTACTTAGACTTTCATGAAAAATTTTACATCCACCTTCAAAACGTAAAAATTAATCAAAATTTTGAAATTGAAAATTTGGGTCTACACTTTATTTGCACGAACTATAAATTGAGGAAAGTAAAAATATTTCATTATTTTTTAATATTTTTTTCATGAACTCAAAATGCAGCTCATATCTAATAATAGTAATAATAATAATAATACTCTCCCTACATTTCACCCCCTTACGAGTAAACCCCAGAAGCTAAAATGTAAAAGGCCCAAATATTTTATTGAAAGGGCAGGCTCAAGGGATAACATATTTTTATAAAAACAAACAAACGAAATATTACTTAAATCTACTACATATGTTTGCATGGGTAAGCTAAGAGATAAAGGGCCCAAATATTTTACATAGGAAGGATTAAAGGGTAAAAGGGATATTATTATTAAAACACCTAATATAATAAACGTAAAAATTAACCTACAAAACTCCTATATACCTCTAAAGATCGTGACAGCACTTAGATTTTTTATTATCAACTAAAAACTTTTTTAATTTATAATTTTCAAATAGGTATTAATACTTCAGCTGCTTTGACAAAGTCATAATCTATTAGTTCCACAAGATTTTCAGGTAGTTACTGAGCCATAATTTTTAAAGTATTACAAATGAACGTATTATGAATACTAGTATTCATAACTTTTCAAAGAATACTGGGCTGCGAACATGTTAAAATAATTCCAGGATTTCGAAGGACCAAACTTCTTAGGTAGAAGTTAAACCAATATGAATGTTTAAATAAAAATAGTATTTGAAATTGGAATGAAATTTTTTAATCCACTTTTTCTTCCTTTTACACAGAAAAATGTCTTATCTCGTTTGTCGATAAAATTAAATCTAATGAATCAGTTTCCAAAACAAAAGGGATTCTATCATTAATGGCTGAAAACAGACTTTGTAATATATAATTTAATGGTTTTAAAACATTTGGACTGACAGCAATATTTTTGGACTTCATTAAAGGTTGTATAGTTTATGGGAATTTTGGTATTCATTCAACCTAATGTGAAAATATAGCCAGATCTGATTTTATATCTCAGAATTTATTGAAAATTTAGAAATATATTAATTTTAATTTAAAAAGCTAAAAGGAAAAATCAATAAGATTTTTTTTCACTCATCCAAACATCCAGTGAGCTAGTTTTAGTTTATGATGTGTCTAAAAATACATGCTCGAACTCGTACATCCTGCGAGAATCGATGACGCCTAGTGTGATCGTTTTCGAGTTCGTTCAAAGATCCCGCGAATAACGTCAAACGAAAACCTGTTGGAAATTTTGGCAAAAATACAAGACCCGTGAATTATAGTTGACCACTGAGATGATTCAAGGAAATTGGCCCCGAGTGGACGAGCTTGCGATAGGTTGGAATTTTTATCTGGATTTTTAATAGTATTTATATATAGTGTGAAAAATGAAATAGTAAATAAAGGAATTATTCAAGGTTCTTATAATTAAAAGCAGATGTAATTGTAATATCAATGAGAATATTTTTTTATAAAAATCTATATATAATAGTTTTATTATAAGTAGCAACAGTTTCCGGTTGGTGAATATTGATCTTTCGATTCTAGGCTTTTTCTTTTATTTTTTTTTCTTGTATTTTTACAATTCTATATTTTTATTTAAAAGTCAGTGGTCAGAAAATTTATGAATAAAAATTTTTTTTAAAAAATGTACTTTGTCTTATGAAGATTATTGTCAATTTTACTGTTGCTGGGTTACCCTATGAAGATTTCTTTTGGACTGCGTCTAAATGTGCAGAAGTGACATTTAAATAAAGTTAAAGATTCTATTCCTCGAAATCTCCTAGTAATATAGCTCTGATGTTTGAATTGGCAAATTTTTGTGAGTCATTGGTTAAACCAGGCCAATGACATACCAAATCCTGAAATATGCAGTTTGAGTCATATACGGTTTGAACATTAAAGGAAAATAGTTCTTTTCTATTTCTGAATATTTCTGCATAATTTACTCCAGGTGATATAATTTTGACATTGGGTGTTTTAATGAGTACAATCATTAAGGAACAATTAGTTAACTTTTTAACAGTTTTAACAAATGGATCTTGAGCTTCACCGGACTTCACTGTCTTAACGGTTGCCGCCCTTGACATTAGACATCAATATAATAGTATATACTTAAGGCTAGTTCATACGTCCATAACATGTTGCATAAAAGTAGAAGGAAAAGCTTCTCTTTAAATATTCCAATCGATTATACTATATCTTAATTTCAGACTCGCTTGATATCCCTTCTTAATTTCCTCGCGTCGTGTCCCTTCTCAAGATCTCCCTCTTCTCTTGGTATGACTATAAAATGTCTTTCCCATGTTAACAATTCTCTCTCTTTGCCTCTTCAGTCAGAACAATTGACTTTTATTTTGTCTGTGTCGCTTATTGAAAATTTCTTTTGTTCCCTTCGACATAAAGGGTAAGTTTTTATTATATTATATTATATTTTCAATTATGTCCCCTGTTATCATAATTAATTATTTCGACGCTTTAACTTTTATTTATTGTTATTTTGAATTTTTTGAAAAAATAATTGTACTCTATGAAAAAATAAGTATATAATAAAAATACGCAAAATATCAAAATTTTACTTTAGCTATTTGAAAGAGTGTAAAAAATAATACAGTGTGAATTTTTTAAAAATGTTGAAAAAATAATTGTAAACTATAGGAAAAAATAAGTATATAATGAAAATACACAAAATATCAAAATTTCACTTTAGCTATTTAAAAGAGTATAAAAAATAATACAAGTTTGAATTTTTTAGTACTAAATTCATGTTTTCTGACTTTCCTCGTAAATGGTAAACTTTTTTTATAGGTTTAAATTAATATGTTTTCAGCAGCAACTTTTTCAAGAATAATTTTGTCTCAAAAGTTAGTAACAAAAATGTTTTCCATATGGTGCAAACTTTTTGTATGTATAAATTTAAAAAGAAATAATTTACATTAAAAATAATTTTGTGTTATAAGATTAAAGATAATCTGATATGTTTTTTCCCTCTTGTATACGTATACCGGAGTTCAGTTGTCGTTACCTCTACTTTTGGAAACCTTTTTCTTTTTAATCATTTTGGCGTCGCCTCTGATTACTGTAAAAGAAAAGTTTTAAGTTTTAACATCTATTCTGGTAACCACCTCCACATCCGTTCCAGAATCAGAAGGAGTCGAACTTTCGGTCTATTTTTGTTCCCTAGCATTGAACGTGAAAGCCATTTCCAGCTTTTCTTTGTTCGAGAATTTCTGTTACGCCTTTTGTACCCTTCCACCAGACCCTCCGCTCTGTGGTTACTCTCAAGATTTAGCATTTGTTGAATGTTTCTAAAAATACTCCAAAGAATAAAAACTTGTGTGTAAATCGAATGTGTCAATGACTCGGTTTGAAATTATTGGCAACTATTTTATTTCCGTTTTTCAGAGTTGGTACTGGCTTCGTAAAATTTTCAAATTTTTTTTGTCTTTAGATATTTGATTAAAAAAAAACTTGTTGAATTTGATTTAAATGGATATACCTTGTATTTACCACAATATAATAATATATAAATTAAGAAGTAGGTGAGTAGTTTTAGTGGTCAACAGTAATCTTCAGGGCTGTTTATCTATAATTTGACTGCCTGCTTATTTTTAATGTCTGATGATGGATGTTACAAGATAAATTTAGTAATAAATGTTCATTCAACATGGTTTTCCATGACAAATGATAGAGGCATATTTATATTTTTTGGCAAACTCAAACCGCCATTTAAAAAAATTTAATACACATTATATAAGTACAAAAAAAAATAAGAACAAAGCTGTCACATTTCCTCTTGACACCATTACACCAGTTCAATATTTTCAATTATTTAAATAAACCTAAAATATGTATTTATATACCACTTTAGGTTTTTCGGGGTTTTGTAGCTCAGATTTTTATCTGACTACACCACAACGAGCTCTAGCTCGCCACACTGTATTTGGAGTAGCTCTGACTACCTTGGGATTTGAATAAAGTCCGCCCGACCCAAAATACAACCTGGAGAGGGTTATTTTACGTTAATTATTGCTTGTTTGAACAAGAAATAAAATTACTAAATAAAAAATATATATTTATTTACACACACCATATTTACAATCTTACAGAAACCAAACTTTTATATTGTAAGAAAATTTCATTAATAAAAAAATCCAATGAAGTTAATTAGTAAAATACATAAAAAATGATTAAAAAGAGAGAAAAAAATGTTTATTATTACCACATTGTTCGCTGGTGCACGTGCACAAATTCGTTTTTAATTTTTTAATTTTTTTTTGTATTATATATATATATATATATATATATCTCAATAAAATTATTTTTTAAACGCGTTTTTCTGCCTAATGTGGAATTTGACAACCAACATAGACTAGTTTTAGCAGAAACAAATTTTTAAAAATTATAAAATAAAACAAAATTGATTCAAACAAAAATAAGTACAGTCGTATTTATAAAAAAAAACAACTCAAACAGAAGCGCCTGCGCGTTAGCAGGCAAGTGACGGCTTATAAAGAAAAATGCGATTATCTCATGAACCATAAAAGATATCTCAAATCTGTTTTAAAATATAGATTCAGTGTTAAATTTCACGTCGAAATGTTATTTTTGAAACCGGTAGTATCACTTCCGGTTCTGCTTTGTAAAACCAGTTTTGAAACCGGAAGTCATAAAAATCTGAAAATCTATTTGGAAGCTACTCAAGGTATGCTGAGTTTATTACCGTTAACCGTTTGTCTCTATCTCTTTTAGTTTTTGAGTTACAAATGCGGACAGACGCACAGACAGACAGAACCGTATTATAAGATTTCTCCTTTGGGGTTTAGAAGTCTAAATAATCTATTACCTACTCGAATGATGTACCGTTTTTTATGGCTACCACCGAAAGATAAATGAAAAAAAAATCAAGGAAATTCAGCGAAACTAATAAGTAGAAAGAAACAAGATATGAAAGAGAACGTAACTCATACATATAATTGGATATAAAGTTTAGGAAATAATGTAAAAAATCGGTTGTGTGTGATTAAAAAAAATAATTAGATTTCAAGAGTACTTTGTATGGTATAAAAACAAATAATAGAAGTTTGGCATTCCTTTTCCACATAAAAAAATCATAAAAAACGCTTTCTAATGTTCGAAGTATCATTTGACCCGCTAAAAATTCGATTTCCTCAAAACAAAATAATCCGGTAACTTTATTTTTATAGACCTATTTACTTATCATTAGAATTAAAATTTCCAAATAAAATATAACTTCACGCTATAAGGAACTAATACAATTAAGATTTTTCCAACAAAATATAAAATCTTGAAAAAATATGATTATTTTATTACCGTACTACCATTATAGTAGGTCTGTCACATTTAAAAAAAATAAAATACACATGTCCAGCATTAACCGTACCGATATACATTTTTCACGCTCTTCAATACATAAAAGAGCAGGTGAAGTATGTACTGGTTACCAATATCAAATTATCAATTAGGTAAAAAGAAGCCGCTAATAACATTAACTTTTAGATATCCAGAAGTTTTTAGAATATAAAAAAATCATACATTGAAGGATAATTTGAAAGAGATGCTGAAACAACGGAAACGATATTATCTGACGCACATTCAAAACTATTAATAATGGTTTTAGGTAAGCAAATGGGTCTGCCTCTGTAATCATTAGTCACAACAAAAATGTTAAATATTTTTGGGGTGTAGATTAAAGGGCACGTGTCGGCCAAAAGTCAAGAGCTGCCTTTTTCCTGTTTTTCAAATAATGCCAACTAAATTCATAAATGATTATTAATAGTCATTAAGAGGTATCGGTTTTGTTAAATACAAGTTTTATTAGACGTCGTACGAATTATTTTAGAACACAAATCAAAAAAAAATATATATAATGTCATTAAGACAAAATAATAACATTATACAAATTAGTATTATACAATATCATTATTTATTATTTCTAAGTACTTTTAAAAATAAATATAAAGCGAGTTGTTATATTATTTATGATTTAAAAGTAACGCAGGTGCTATATCAATGCATGCACGATAACCAGAATGAAGGGATTGGACACCCAGATACGTCTCAGTCGCGGTCTAAATTTGTCTCAGGAATGCGCCGCGACGCTTGCTATATAGCATTGGACGGCGTCGGAGACGTCTTGGCCGACGTCCACGACCACCTCTTGCTTTGCTTATACGCCGCCTTCACGCCTTTCTCAATTCTCTCAGCCACTGACTCATCGGATTCGCCACTACAGTTTTTGTTTTTTTTTTGTTTTTTAAATTTATTGGTCTGCTTTTAGTTTAGAGTTTAAATATTTTGAATCAAGTTCAAAAGACTAATTTTAATTTGGACTAAAAAACAAAAAAAATCATTAAAAGTTCCATTGTTTTTATCTTTCTTTTTTTACCTAACACATGCCTTTTTGAGATACATTAGAGGGAAGTACTTTCTCCGATAGAAGGGAAATGGTTATTTCGAATGTAAGTTTTAACTCAAATTAAATTCTCAAAACAAAAATAAATATCCATCTAGAATAAAAAAACAAAATTAGGGGAGTGTATGGGTAAAAATGATCCCTTTAAGAACTGATGCTAAGTAACTCCTTCCAGTTGTCCGACAAAAATATAATAGTTACGCTTATAAAAAATAATGTTTACTGCAAAATGATCATTTTGTCCTACGGGGTGGGGTAACTCGACAGGGGTAAAACGATCCTCTAGTTTCATTTAAGCGATATATGTCAAAAACATTTGGTGAAAAAAACAAATTTAATGACTGTATAGTCTCCAGATGATGAATTTGAGTAAAAGTGACCTCAAAGTATGGTGTCGTGTCATTTAGTACTGTAAAATTTCGTACCGTCCAAAAATTTTACCTGTTTTAGTTTCAATTCGTACCGTGGTTTATAAAATAAATGTGAACAGTTGAATTTGGTACCGCATTACCCTTCCTTATACCTGCTAAAGATTTTTTGGGATTTTCCAAATATAATCCATATTTTTGATAATCCCATATGATAAAAATACAAAATGTAAGTTGGCAAAATAGAGACCAATTTAATTTTTTTTTCTCAAAAAATACAACATTATAATTACTACTGTTGAAAAGACAAATAAAAAAAATGTTATTGCAAGAATTTTGAAAACGTCAAATTTGATATTAGAATATTCCATTTTTTTTGATCGATGATTCAAACTTTTATGTGTAACGCTTAGTTGCTCAGATTCCACAAAAGAACTAATGTAATTTTCAGAATCTACAGTATTTTTTCTTATTAGTTTTCAAGTTTCAAAACTGAGTCTTAATTGGTTATTTTCTTATACAACTTTCAAAATGACTTTCGTTAGATTTTAGTGGTATTTTGTAGTTAGAAAATTTTCGAAAAACTGTTGCACTTAGAAATTTATGCTTAATAAGAAACCATCAAAAAATTATAATCATTCCAATTAAGAAAAAAAGTTGATGTCACTTCCTGTTCAACTGGAAGTGATATTATAATTCCGGTTAGTCTAAAACTAGCCCATTATTGTCTAATTGATGTGTGAAGAAAATCTAATTTTTAAATTCAAAAACAACCAAAATATTGGGGGCGTACATTGACTCGTGGCCACCCGGTATATAAAGTAGCCACAGGTATACATTTGGTACGCGGTACGAAATGGAAAATTTAATAGTAGCAGTACGACATGACACGGTACGAAATGGGCATAAGCCGCAAAATATACTCCTCTTCTTCCTTCCACTCTCCCCAGAAACTTTCATCTATTACCGCTCTTTTTAGTTTTTGTTGGCCTTTGGATTTAGAAATTTTTGACTTTAGCTTTAATTCAAGTTTAACATGATTACCTTCCTGTTGTTTGTTTTTTCTAGTCTCCTACGCTTCGCTTCTAATGCCTCTTCCTGTTTCCGTTTTTCTTCCTCTAACATATTCTTGTAAGGATGATCATTGTTACTTTTTTTCTGATTATTAAGAGTTTTGTGGTTACCATAATGACTAGTGGAGTATTTTTCTTCACTGACGCTGCCCGGTGCAAGTAGCCTTCAGATTACAGGGTGGCGCCCGAGGCAACCCGTTACCTGGACTAAGGCGCCAAAGGACCGCAAAGAGCGTTACAAAACAAACAAAAAAGCAAACTCAACAAAATATTATGTGATAAATGTAATTATGTGATAACACTTTTTGTTCGACATTTATGGAAATATTAAACCTTAATTTCATATGTACCATGTTGCCAACTTTGTAAAGTGATTTAAAAATTCGATAAAAATTATTTTTGGTTTTTTTGGAAAAAAAAATTGTGTCTAATAAGTGCATTATTTTCACAGACTTCCTGTATAAAATGTAATCGATTATAAACCAAAGAGGATAGCAATGCATTTATGTATCCTAAATCTGGGACACAATATGTATTAAATTAAATACAAGGTGTTTCATTATATTCTGACTGTTCTTAAAGCTCATATCTTCCAAACGGTTCTAGATAATGAGATGCGGTTTTCACAGTTCGGTTTAAAATTACTTTAAGTTTTGTTGTAATATAATAAACGGCCTACTTCCGGTTTACCTGCTTTAAAAGTGTCGTGTTTTTGATATTCCAATTAATGTTCTGAAACTTTGCTTTCTATGTATACCGAATTTAAACTATAAGGTATCGTTTCCAAGTAAAAATATATGTCTTTTTGAATATTAATTAATATACAGGGTGACCTATTTAAAAAATAACTTCTATTGTCCTCTGAAAACACGTATATCGAGTAAACCGGAAGTAGGCCACTTATATCAATATGTCAAAACAAAACTTAAAGTAATTTTAAACCGAACTATGAAAACCGCTTCTCTAGAACCGTTTGGATGATATAAGCTTTTAAATACAATCAGAATATAATAAAACACCCTGTATCATATGTGTTTTTTTTATAATAATTATGAATGAAACAATTATTTTAAATTTCAATGAAACAAAAATAGTTACTTTGAACATACTTTTGAAGTACCCACCCCCTATAATTTATAATGAGAAAACAATAAAAGAATAGTTTACACTTGATTTACTTTAACATTTCAACAGTGCTGCGCCTATAAATGCGTTTGCCAATAACTTAGACAAGTTTATTTTCTAAAATAAACAAATTTGCGATTTTATGTGCAATTAATACTTGTTCTCCTAACATTAGTTTGGCAATTATATGCATTTTTATGCAATTTTATAACATTTTAAACAAAATAAACTTTACAAGTTGTTACATGGTATTGATGACGTCGTTTCAAATAGAGACTTAGTATTAAGAGGCGCCAATACCATATGTTATCTTGCCTGAAAGTGTTTTTGGACGCGCGCTCCCTTAATATTAAAGATAGGAAGCTGCGATTTTTTAACTATTTTTAGAAAAAAATATATGAATATCATCTTATTTCTCTTGATTCGCTTACAAAAGTAGCGCTCTTTTATTAAATATTTAAAATATCAAGAAAAATCCCGCACATTTTAGTTGCTTTATTAGGCGAGATTTTGTCCAAAAATGAATGATTCCTTCCTTGTTCTGCGCAGAATAAATTGGACTAGATTACTTAACATTAACTGAAAAAATACTAAAAAAAATAATTTTTGCCGCTCTTTTTTTTATTAAAATTTAAATGTCTTGCTAACTTGATATCAAGTTAGCAAGACAACTGCGTAAATAATGACGATATCAAAAAATTGAAAGCAGTAGTATTGCTGCTTTTTGTCGCTAATTAGTTGTAAAAAAAATTGCTGGGTTTTTTAATTTTTTATCTTCCAATTTCGTTTCTATCCATGAGTCTTTGCAGATATAAAAAGAAAAAACTGTACTATATTTATGAATATTTTTTAAATTTTAGATAAAAAATTGTTACTGTGGGAATAAGGAGAGACCACAACAGTAAGAATTTTTTTAGAGTTCTCATTCTGGTCTCTCCTTTTTCTCAAGCTAACAATTCTTGTTTAAATTTTTTGAAAAAATACCACTTATAGTATGTTTTATTCTCTTTTTAATGGTATTAAGTTAATATTATAATTTTACGGATAATTTGTCTTTTCTGGCCTTAGAAACAAAATTTGAATTAAAATTTCTATTTACATTTTGTTTAGCTCCGGAAAAAAACTGTCTACGTTATTAAAAAGTGCTAACTGCAGATAGAAAAAGAAAAAATATACTAACTATGCGAACATTTTGAAAAATTTACATAAAAAATTGTGATTGTTAGAATAAGGCGAGACCACAACTGTAAGGATATTTTTAGATACCTCATTTTTGGTCTCTCCCTTTTCTCACGCTCACAATTTTTGCTTAAAAATTTTGAAAAAATTCCCACTTATAGTACGATTTATTCTTTTTTCGATGGTATTATTAAATCTTAAGTTGAACTCGTATTTAATAAAATTTTACTGATTTCCTGGTTATTTGACAACTTTTCTGTTTATAATATTTGGTAATTTTCCGGATTTTTCACAATTTTCTTGGTTTCTGACAATGTTTCAGATTTTACTACTACTTGATATAATTTTTGAAAAATTTCCTGGTTTTTGGAACATTTTTTGCAAATTTTTATGATTATTTTGATAATTTTTCTGGCTTTTTGACAAATTTTCTGATTGCTTGATAATATTTGGTAATTTTTCTGATTTTTAACAATATTATTGGTTTTGACAAACCTTGATTTAATCTTTCTTATTTTTGAAAGTGTTTCTGGTTTCTGGAACATTTTTGCAAATTTTTACGATTATTTTGATAATTTTTCTGGTATTTTGACAAATTTTCTGATTGCTTGATAATATTTGGTAATTTTCCTGATTTTTAACAATATTCTTGGTTTTAACAAACTTTGATATCAAGTTAGCAAGACGTTTAATTTTTAATAGAAAAAAGAGCGACAAAATATCTTTTTCCACAACTAATTAACGGCAAAAAAACGGAAAATTCTCCAGCTTTTAGTTTTTTGATATCGTCATTATTTACGCAGTTTTCTTGCTAACTTGATATCAAGATAGCAAGACGTTTAATTTTTAATAAAAAAAAAGAGCGGCAAAATTTATTTTTCCACAACTAATTAACAGCAAAAAGCGGCAAATCATAATAAGTTACCGTTGTAATTTTCCGAAGCTGTCTTGCTAAGTTGATAGACTTTCAAAATCCACCACTGCATCTAAATTAAAATACCCATAAAATGTTACTTTTCCAACCCTTATGTATATATTACAACTAGCAACTATATAAAAGGGTTTATTATTTATGAAAAAACAATATTGTTGCAGATAGCAAGGAACTTTGACCTAACTCTAAAGTGAGAGCAAAAAAAATTTGTAGGGTTGCATGGTTATTTGCGGCTTAAAAACCGCAAGCTGTGTTTTGTCTGCGAATGTGGCACACGTGTAGAGCGGGTGAATTGATTGGCGCGTGGCATTAGAACAGAAATAAAATTAATAATTTTATAGTTCAAGATGTTATTAATTAGGTAAATGTAACCTTAAATTATTGTATAAATAAAAAGGATACCCTTAATAAAACAAAAATAGTAATTTATGGAACAAGTGCATTATTATTATTATTATTAATATGAATAGAGGGCAGAGGCAACTAGAGTCTAGAGTAGAAATTCTACTTTGATTTCTATCATCAGTGAAAGTTTGATTATTTATCATTGTGTGGTGTTTTCCCACTTTGGCCGTTTTGAAAAATCTACCTCTTTTTGTCCCATTTCGGCCGTTTGTCCTTTTCATACGTATCAGGTAAAACGGATACGCTACATTTCGGCCGGTCAATGTATGGGGTTATTCACTATAAATTACCCACCCTTTATCATCCTTACTATCCCATATACAAAAAAATGTTTTAAATAAAAAATATTTAAATTGGATTTTGAAGTAGCTACAATAAACGCAATAAGATATGTTGATATTTCCCAAAAATATTTGGATATGTTCAGGGCTAATACATCGGACTACAAACGCAGTGGAACGATGGCGTAGCAAATTAAATATAAAAAAAAATTGGGAAAATTCATCCAAACATTTTCAAGTTGATAAATATATTGAAAGAGGAGATTGCTTTAAATAAAATTAAGTTACAAAAAATAAATCATGTAGGATGGTTATATTATTATTTTCCGTGACGCTCCAGGGCGACTTACTGATGATTTATGACTCTATTTCGCTATAAATACTATTATTTGAATATTTTTAAAGATAATTTATCTTATTATCAACTAAAATTTGCTCTAGAGACGCTCCCGATCATATTAAAAATTTACTAAACTTTTAATAAACATTTTTTAACTTAATAAGTGTATATTGTTTCTTCTTTCTATTGGGTTTATTTTTCTCGATGTATATTTTTTTCTACAAATATTGTCGGCCGTGTCGGTATTCTGCACTTTCAGAGAACTATTTCCGGCGTGAACACCCTTCTTCCCGAAATATCCTTCATTCAAAAGGGGAGAACCACTGCAGATACGTAAACAAGACACTTTCGGGTTCATTGTCACTGAAAATTCAAGGTGAGCATTCGTGTTCAAGATCAGAATTATTTATATATTGAAAAGAAAAACCAAAAATAAAAATATCGTGCATGGTCATTGAAATATTAATAAATAAATTATAAACAAATCCCTATAACCAACAGAACAACATATAAAGAATTAATAATATTTTAACGTTTGGCCGGTCTTTTATGGCCCATTTTTGACTTTGTCCCAAAATAAGTAGAAGATTCTTTATATTCCACAATTATTGATTATATACAAATCATTATCAATAAATTCTATTCAAACTATGTTTAATAACTTCTCTCTAAAATTTACAAAAAAAAGTATATTTTTTAATAGAAATAAATAAAAAAGAAATAATTAAGATTGTAATTATTTATATAGGAAGCAGATGTTTTTGTGGTATTTTCGGTTTACAAAAAGTATTATAAACAGTTGCAACTAAGAGAAGGAATGAGATGTTGCAGAGATTCGAGAATTTTAAATGCAGGTACATTAACACTAGTTGCTGTTTTAACTCATCGATGACAAATCAATAAACTTAAGAAGTTTAGACGAATGAGAGTTCGCTTTTTTTTTGGAATCCCTTAGATTTGTATGTTAGTTATATCGAAATAGTGATAATTTACAAATGATTACTTTTTTTCTTGCATTTTTAAATCCACTTAAACAAAATTAAAACTTTGATATTTAATCTTAATGAAACAATAGAAAAATTGGTAAACTGTTACAAAATATTACCAGCAAAATATGCTTAATTATAAAAAAAAACTAAAAGAAGATACCTTAAAAAACATAATTTTATGAATGAACTAGGTACTATGAATGAACATGTGCAAAGCAAAAAAAAACTATTTTATTTAATATATACATATACATCCTGTCCTATGTTCCTGCTTTTAACAAGCAGGACCGCAAACACGTGCTTATGCCCCGTTTTTGTAGTTTGGCTTCCGCTTATACATGAAGAAAGTATGACTTTTCATTACCCGAACATATCGAAACATCTGATTAGTTTAGTTAACCACAAAAAAATCGGCGAGCGTAGGTTTTGTGTTTTAAAAAAGATTTGGGCATATGTGAAGTCACTTTGAAAAAAAAACGTAAAATAAATCAGGTTTAAAATTTCATTTGGTCTTGTGTGTTTCATTAACACTTAAGTTTTATTTTGAGTTTTATTTTGTCTTGTGCTAACACGAGATTGTTATTTCCGGTTTAGCATTTAGAACAGGGCTGTCTTGTGCGAATTTTTTAAAATTTAATTAATAAGAAAGTTACCAAAATGTTTAACAGGAAATTTTTTGTAAAAAAATAATTACTTTACTTACTATCTGTCAGTAGATATAACATTCACCAACGCTAATGAATCAGAAAATAAATGCATTGACATTCATAACATTCTACTCACAGATAGATGCAAAGGTCAGGTCCAGGCTAGATACTTCATTGGCGCCTCTATTACTTCTGACCACCAAACACTTGTAGTAGAAACCACATTTTTCAAACCCATTCCTCCAAGAACCGCCCAATACCAATTTGCACATAGATAACCTGGCAAATTCCATCAGCAACACCATCTCCCAGGCCCTTGATGTCACAATAAATACTGAGCAAAAACGCCAACTATATCGCTTGTTGTAAGAACTAGAGACTCCGTCCTAAAAACCCGAATGGAATCGGTTAAACTTTCTGATCAGACTCTAGATCAACACCCAGAACAAAGAAAAATGGATCGAGGTTACCTACAACCTCGACCACAGCTGAACGGACAAACCCGTCATACCCAAAAGCAGAAGGCCACTGCTTTCAAAGGCCATCTCCAAAACTCCCTAAGGAAAACCCAAAAATCCGAACTTCAATCCCCGTTTCCAAAATACTACGAATATCCTCCTTGAAGACATCCTCCTTACCCCCAATCCCCCAAACTATGACCACATTATCTCTCTGATGACATAGCCTCGGCTTGTCAAAAGGGAAAAACTCTGCTCCAGATCCTGTACATATCAAACGGCAAGCTCTGAAAAACCTTCCCGCCCTATGGTGAGTACCATACTTATGAAATGAACTCCTACCTTCAGCGTTCATATTTTTCAATTTGCTGGAAAACCTCCAACACCATCCTGATTTCCAACCCCGCATAAAGAACAAGCTTCCCCAGATTCCTATATTCTTGACAAATGTTTTACGTAAGATCTTTGAGAACCTACTCAAAGATTGTATCTATAGCTTTCTGGATGAAAGGGGAACGATCTCCCAATTCCAACATGAATTTAGGTCTGTGCGCATCAGCCGTGCTATTTATTGTTCAAAAAGCGTTTGATCAAGTCTGGCATGCTGGACTTGTTCGGAAGCTTTCAATGACCAATATCTCCCAGTATGATACTGGTCCAAAGCTACATATTTGTCAAGCAGGTTGGCAACTATTGCCCACCTTCCAGATAAGTCAAAGGAGCCGCCACATTTGGCAAATATTTTTCGCACCTGGCTACACTGCTGGCTCAGCCTTTCAAGTGAAGGTTATAATTTTAAAAGTCTTTCGTTTATCAGTGAATATGATGCTCCAACTAACGCCATATATCGTTGTCACGTTCCTTCATATAATTCATACAATACAACAATTGTTGAAAATTTTAAAAATAAAGTTCAGGTTATGTATCAATATTTGCCACTGAACTATACTTGGCCAGCCTTGTATAGAGAACCCGTATTCCTCGGTCTCCAATCCAAGGAGGCGGGGTTAAGTGGAACCAAATATTTGTCAAGTATTACTGGCCAAGACTTGCCCATAGTGTGATCCTAGCCTAAGAAAAAGATTAAACGTGTTTAACTAGAAAAATTGCATTAGACTACATTGCAGTTACATTCTGCATGGAATTTCCTGGAATGCAGTTAAGTTTGGTTCAATTCTTTTAATACAGTTTGATATCGAAAATGCATGAATGCCAATTCGAAATTGATTTTAATTTTAAATATCTAATAATTATATATTAATTAGGCGTTATGTGGAGGCACTGAAAATGTATAAGAAGTAAAGATATTATATCAAGGCTAAAATATAAATGATACTAATATACGAGTAGAAAAGGAAAATACACGCTCTAAACAAGGAAATAATTTGCCTGTAGAAGCTCAAAAAATTTGATGAGACTAAATGTGGTATGATATACTTGGAGAAAATAAAGCAAGAAGCAGGAAGCATACCCCTGACACCTCCTGTACGGACAACAGTATATGACGATACAGCTCAAGTCTAGGAAAAACTTCATGAAAAGAACACGGGCTTTAGAAGAAACATTAGAATCAAACTGATTCACTAAGTGGAGAAGGTAGTTAAATAACCCTAGACAAGGAGGAACTACCCCCAGGCAGAGACCAACCTTATGCGGTTTGGAGAATCCTGAATCGTGTGAGAGTAGGAGTACCGGGATCCAAACCAACATGCAGATACAAATAAATAATTTTGGCGCCAACCACTGATAAGCACTCGTTCTTAATTTAATTTTTATTTGGTAAGTTTTGCTTAATTGTGTTAAACAACAATTTTCGCCGACACTGTGTATTACAGGCCTGATTATGGCAGTTCTGCCGAAACTAGTTGCCGTTTCCCCATACTTTTATTAAAATTGTGGTATCTGATTTCGGATTTTATTACTCATATAATATTTTGTTTCTGTTTGTCAAGAATCTTTTTGCAGTTAAAATAAAGTTCAGATTTTTTCAATTTTCTATGATACGATATTAATCACGCATCCTGCAAGTATGGATAATTCCTCACCACTCAAAAGACTGAAATATCACAGACAGCCATAAATAAGAATGTTCACTGAAAAGGCGGAACTAGCATCCTTAATAGGAGGTTCCCTTTTCCTAAATCGGATCGTGATTTATATCCAGATACGACAAACTAATGCACACACACTTTCTTTCACAGATTTTAAAACTAATTCACTTAAGTGGTTTTTATTTTTATTTTCTTACTACTATTATAAACATTGAGATGATGATGGTTGTTTTCAATAGTGTCGTAAAATCGGTATTATTTTGTTTATTTTACAAGTTTATTTTAAAAAGGGTTAGTGCAATATTTAGTTGCATTCGTAGTAAAAAATTTGCCTACTTTAAAATAATTTATCTACGACCGAGTGGTAACTAAAAACTATTTTTATTATAGAAAATATCACTTTAACGCACTAGTGCGGTAATCATATTATCGTATATCGGATGGAAAAAAGAAACTAGATACAACGAAAAAACAACGAACCACCTGGTATAAATAAATTATTTTTGAATTCAACTTTATAATCTAGGCCAAGCAAAAATAACTATTCTATAAACACATTTTTTGCAACCATAAAGGTGTCGAAATTAATAACAATATAGTGATCCAGTTTTGGCACTGTCGCGTAACGTAATGCAAATCAACAAGAAAAAAAAATGTTGAATCAACAAAGGTCCGAAAAAAAAATCGGCGCATCCTTTTTTGACACGAAAAAAAATCGTCAGTCGGTAATTCGTGCTCCGTTGGTCAAGAACCAAAAAAAGGGAGATTCGAAAAAATCTGCCCATATCTTGTGTGGGAAAGAAAAAATAAAAAAGTTTCGGTTAGATTCTGCCCAAGCAGAATTTATTTGAAAATTACGAGTGCAATTTTCAAGCCACACCGCCAAGGGACTATGATTGAGATTCTCGCGTTGTAAGTCGACTAAATTATCCATTTGTTTTACTAACATTTTACTAGACAGAAATTTAGGTTTTTTTTTTATAAATAATAAAAGGAATAAGTCTCTAGTTTCTTTACCGTAAATTTGTGTAATAAGAAATATTATTTTTGGGTTACATTATAGGGCAGCCATGTATATATTGAGACTTTAGTCTTTTGGGTGCCATTATGCGAATATATATTTTATAGTTGAAATTAAAATTTCGTGGCTCTAAAGAAATAGTCAACTTTGTGTGTTAAGTTCCTTTTGAACAAATGTCGAAGTTTTTATATAGTTTAGTAGGTGTCAAAATTTGAATGTCAATCATTTTAATTTTATTTTGGACCAGTCATAGTCAAATTCTTTAATCTCATTTTTTGTTAGATTGTTCAATTTTTTTCTTTCTAATATTTTATTTTTTTAATAAATCACGCTTAAAATTTCATTAGCGAATTTTAATTTCTTCCATCCAAGGGGGGGGGGGGAACAGAAAAAGGGAACGTAAGGGCTCAGAAGCCAGCTAAAAGAATCAATAATATTTTTGAATAAGTAACTGATATTCACGGTATAAGAGAAAACCTCCCTCATCCCCAAATCCTGTCTGTAAGGTAAAGACTATCTAACACCGCGAGAGCACGGATTACCCTTCTCGTCTGAAAAGTGGCCGTTCCAGTTAAGAGTGCAATAGTTTGGAATCGCCCGGTCTATTGCTCTCACAAAAATTAACCTAACTTTTATGGATTATTATACTGGTAACTTACGAGGGTGGGTTATTAAATCATTTTTAATTACAAACTTTATTAGCAATCAGAATAATACATTCTCTGGGCTAATGTGATGATGTAAGAAGTAGTTTTTATAGTTGTTCCATGATGTGATAGAGATTTATCCAGAGAGGAGACTCTCTTAATAACTCTTCAGGTCAATAGTTCCTCTTAAGTCTTTTATGAATCTGTTCTAGTAGTGGGTGCAGGAATGTGTTTGTATGATTTTGAAGTTTGTTGTGGTGTTGTTTGCTTTTATCTTTAATGACATCCATGACCATTGGCCATGAAGTGTTTGGTTTGATACATACCAGGGAAGAATTAGTGATCATTCGTAGAATTTTTGACTGACTTCTCTGAATTATTGTTAAATTAGATTTGCTAGCACAACTCCAAATTTCTATGCCGTATTGGTTTAATGATTTTTTGTAGTGCAAAACATTGTTTTCTAGTGGTAACTTGGATCTCCTTCCAATTAGCCACTTTAACTTTTAGATCTACCTGTTTTTGGTCCAAGTAATTTTGTGATCCAAATGTATTTCTAAGTATTTTGTACTTGTAGACTGAGTGATTTGAACTCCATTGAGAGAGACTCTGGGACATTGATTTTTTCTTAAGAGCGTGATTTACTTTACGAACAGAAAGCTATAAGTAGTGTAAGCAGTAGTTTCGTAGTCCCTAGATTTGTTTTTTAATTTTAATTTTTAAGAAAGCAAAAAAATATACATAAAAAGATAAAGGTTAAATCTAGGCTCCTACTATCGAAAATTGTGAAAATATGTTTTTGTTTTTTCTGAAAAAAATCGTGAAAATCATTAAAAACCTAAAAATGTTCAACAAGTTTACGAATTTTTTTCAAAAAAAGCACATAAAATTTTTCAAATTTGGAAGAGTAGGAGCAAAGATTTAACCTTTATCTACACATAAATATATTTTTTTTTAATCAAAAATAAGAAAAATTGAATTTGTGCATAAATTTCAATTTAAAATCGTTTTAACACATCTATAAATTTGAATTAGTATGAGGCTTATTAAAATATAAAAATATAGTTTTCTACTAAATAATCACAATATTTTTTTAAACAAGAGACAAATAACTTATTGGGAAAAAGATATGACTATTAACCAAAATCATAATTGGTACTACCACTACCAGGTTCAGGTACAATTGAACATAATACAAAAACCATTTTGTATGTTGTGTGTTTGGACCCCAAAAGGTATTTATGTTGTAAAAATTTCACGTATTATTGAATTTTGGAAGAACAAAAATGAAAAACGAATAAAAAATTTTGTATTTGGAACATGTATTGCCTGAAAATGTTGACAGTAGTGAAATTTATTTGTATGCGTTTAGTTCCATTTATTTTAGTTTTCCATTTTTGTGTCCAGTTTTGTATGTGGTGGTTCTGTAGGTTACTGACTGGTATGTTCGGATCTTAAATTACTTTATTCTAAATTTTATGACTCGTTTATACTACAAAATACGTATTGGAATGTATATAAAATATTTTGGCAATCGTATTTTTATCTTTTAGTTCGATTTAACTCTAATGATAGCATAAATTTAATAAACAAAATAAAAAAAATTCTATTTTCAAATATTTCCTATGAGTCATAATGCTTTTCTATTTAAGATTCAAAATAAAAACTTTCGTTCTGAAAGGAAATGAACTATGTAATAAGTATGTACCTACTCTTTTTGTAACGGATATTTTTAGAAAACTAATATTCTATTACACCTAGAAAATTCGAGTAGAGATCGTTGGCAGGAACTATAAAAATACCTAAATTTATATTTTGACACGTTCTAGGTACCGTGTATATATAAAAGACAGTAAAATTAATTAGAATTTGGCAAAAAATCAACAAACACTTTAATTTTAACAGCATAATTTTAGGTAAATGACCTATACATTTATATAGTAAATATTTCAGAAAAATAAACATTTTTGTTAGTAAAAAAATAATGTATCTACAAAAATATGTACCATATACAGAGTGTCTCAGTAAAATGATGGTGGTGAGATTAAAACAAGAGAAAGGCATGAAGATCGTGAAGAAAATTATATGGAAATAGAAATGTCTGAAGCAAACTTAAAGAACAAGAACAGAAGATTATCCATACTCAAATGTGCTAATTTTTTTTTTTTTTTAAGAACAAGATAGAAATAGTAAATACAAATGAAGCTGCAGATGGTAAAGTTTTCAAAATACAGAAAAGTGTGGTGAAAATAGTTCCCAAAATAATTATACTTAAACAAATGGATCGTAACCCAATTATTTTACATCCAAATATAAAATGTGACCACATACAGATTTCCAAACTTCAAGTAATCTAAATTATATAAAAAAATGTATTCTTTATAAATAAATCTCCGTACAATTCCTAGCGATCCAGTGTCGTCACCTCCCCTGAACCCAAAAATATCCCAAACCAATATTCCTCGAGTATTTCCGTTTTATTTTTATAAAACACCTTAATGATGATTCGTCGTGAATCTATGTAGATGGGCCATTACACTGATTCATGTGTGTAGCATGTGTTACACTTTACCACTTGCCATCGACCCACCGCCTCCTTTTCGTCAGAGGTGGCTGCCGCAGCTGTCGGCAGTCGCTACTGTCAATGTCTAAGAAAAAAATAGAAACATCGGTGGGCATACGCCGAAGATCCGTCTGGATCTACTAACAGGGGTAATAAAACTCTTAGTAGGAAATAAGAGATTTCATTCGTAAAGTAATTTGAAAGGTACGGACTCAATAATATTATTATTTTTTTACTCTGGCTTATTTTTAAAAATATTCAAGAAAATTTAAGTCTCATACTATAATTATTTTCTATATAAAATATATACTTTCCTGTAACTATGTACTAGTAAAAATGAGAATAAAGAACATTAACCCAAATTTTTTGTTCCTGTGCAACCCTATATTTCCATTCTTGTGCGCAGTATATTTTAATTTCAGACTGGCTTGATATTCCTTCTTCATTTCCTCGTGTCATATTCCTTATCAATTTCTCTTGATTTCCCTCTCCTTTTGATACTGACTATAAACTGCCTTTCCCATGCTAAAAATCTTTCTTTTACCTCATCAGTTAGAACAATCAACTTCTAATAGTCTATATGGTGTATTGAAAATTTCTTTTCTTACTTTATACTAAAATGAATCAATTTCATAAACGTGATTTGGTTCGGAAGTTGTTTATATTCAAATTTTCCAAATAGTTTGTTTTTTTTCAAAGATGTTACAATTTATAAATTTAGTTATTTATTTGATTTTCACTGATTTTTAATAAATTTCTTAAAATAAAAATGAACACATTCATTCTTTTCAATGTGTGACAACCAAATAAACTAAATTAAAAAATATTACTTATAAAATGCATTTGTCGCACTCGGGCTTTTTCTAAAAATGAAATTATAGAAAAATTTTCATTTTTTCCAGCTAAAATGCATTTTTCGCACTCGAGCTTTTTCTAAAAGAGCAAATTCAGAAATTTTTTATTTTTTTCAGCTAAAATGCATTTTTCGCACTCGAGCTTTTTCTAAATGTGAAATTATAGAAAAATTTTCATATATGGGGTTTGGTTCGAAAGTAATTACAGTCTCAATTTTATATTTAAAATTTTTTATTTCTTTTTTTTTCCAAGTTACAAATTTAATTATTTATTTAATTTTCTACAGCTGATTTTTAATTTTCTATTTTTTGAATAAATATCATCCTGTATTTACTTATTAAAGGTCTGGCACGTGCGCGCGTGTTCTCGGAATGATTTCTTCATAAAAATGAACGAAAAACGAAAGGTGCACACCACAAGCTTAGTACACCCACCGCGATTCGAATTACTATTTACCTATAAAAGCTCAATAACTTTACACCGAGGTGCACCAGGTGCCGATATACTCCGGTAGCGAATTATTTTTAAAACTAATAACCATCAAAAGACAAATGTACCACGTTTCATTCAAGAATCAAGCTGGATGAGAAGTATTTTTTTTTACAAAAAATAAAAACTGCAACAATTTAAACGTGATTTATTTTTATTTCCTCAATTTTAGGAGAAAAATCCAGGTATAAAATTAATGTGCTAGTTTAATAAACAGTATATAGGGTGTTTCATAATTGAATACTGATCCTAAGTGGCGATAATCCTTGGATGATTTTAAGAAAAACATTTATATGAATCTAGGTCCGCAACCGCTTTATTTTTAAGATACAGAATGTTGAAATTTTTAACCAATTTTTCTCCAATAGTTCCGAAACTGCTTTGTAGTTGTAGTTTTGGTACATGCTTATAATAAGCATAAAAATCCATTTTTTCCAGGATAAAGAATTTTTAATTTTTATCCCTAGTTATATCTAGGAAGACGTGTCGCCGAGAGATAAGCAACTATACCTTTCACTTGCATTTTTATTGTTTTATGGGGTATGCCATTTAAAAAAAAACATTAACAGTGTTTTATTGCTGAGAAATAGTGCACCCTGTATATTTAAAATTGATTCTTACTGATATTTATTTCCTAAAACTTTTATTTGAAACTGTTTTTGTAACATATCAAAAAACGAAATATTAACAAGTAACATTTCTTTTTGTACACACTGTATTATTTATTCTGTGTTTGACATTAGAACTAGTTGGGCATGTATTAATTAAATAAAATAATAGTTTTTAATAATTTTTAAAAATCGATTTTTCGTGAAGAAAAACAAAATCGGCGCAGTCAGTAGGATTCGCTCGAACTGTGAGAAAAACAAAATTCACTGCAATATTTTTAATCAAAATAATGAGACGGCACTTTTTCTTTTAATTTATTTTATTTTTATTAATTTAGACAGCTTAATTTTTTCTTAGAAAACTAACTAAAAAGGAAACCTCTTGCTTTTAAGAAGCTTTTGTTAAATTTGTTACTGGTTCTTCTTAATTAATTAAATCATTATGATAATTGTTAAAGAGTTCATCCATATCTCAATTGTGGTCAAATTATTCAGTATAAATAAAACTCCAAGACGCATGTACCACAATATAATTAAACAAAAAAAGTTTAGTGGGCAACTAGTTTCGGCTTATGAGCCATCCTCAGACCATATTTTGTATTAAAGAATTAAAGTTAATAAACAATTTACATATCATTAAGGGTGAGGGGGTAGGTAGTAGAGTAGGTACATGAAAATATTTAGCGAACGAAAAAATTTTTTTTTTATTTTAAATTAAAATTGTTGACCAACAGACAGGTATTTAATGGTTCATGTAGGTATGGAACAAAAGTAGAGAAAAACTTTTTATTTCTTGATTTAAGAAAGGCACTTTCATCGTGCCAAGAGAATATTAACGTAAGGAAAAAACATATTATTCTTCCTGCTGCTAGAAGTCCGAAAGGAAGGAAATCACTTATTGAGTTGAAGTGAAATTGGAAAATTCTGTGCAACGCACGTTTCCGTAGCAAAAATGTTGGTACGGTGAAAAAACAGACGAGGAGCTGCAAGGGCCAAAATGTTAATAGTAGGACCAGTAAAATAAGCCACGAGCCACATGAGCACTTTTGACAATATTAAATGTCTGAAAAATTTAACACAAGATGGTTACTTAACAACTCCTGGACAGCAATTTTAATTTAAAATATAAAAAATTTTTCGTTCGCCAAATATTTTCATTTAACTACTCTACTACCTACCCCCCTCACCATTAATAATATGTAAATTGTTTAACACTGTTTATTAAATTTAATTCTTTAATGCAAAATATGGCCTGAGGATGGCTCATAAGCCGAAACTAGTTGCCCACTAAATTATTTTGTTTAATTATATTGTGGTACATGTCTTTGAGTTTTATTTCTACTATTTAATTATTGTTATAAAGGATTTAAGGAGTACGAGGTCCAGTGACTTATTTTTTGTTCTTTGTATTTTTTCAGTTTGAGAGGAAGGTTGGAGTTGTCAGAATACAGTGTCACCCCCGCTTTGCATAATTAAGGGTGAATTTTATTACCGACTTTTCAATTTTAGTTTAGATTATAATAACATAATTTCCGATAATAACCTGTATATTTTTAATATTAAAAATATACAGGTTATTATTGGTTCTAGAAACTATAAATCCGATAATAATTTAGCAAAAAATCATGTATGTCACTCTCGTACGGAAGCAGCCGCTCATTAAAGACATATGGCACCTCTTAATTAACTCTTTTGGATTATTGTATCTTCTTATCACCCACTTCAAATTTAGTCACCGGAAGTCAAGAATAATGACCTTTGTACAGGTAACCTCCAGCTTCCTTAAAATGAAACAAATCAATATGTTTAAAGGTAGTTTTGTTTTTTTAAAAATTTACTTAAGTAATTTTTTTCGTTTCGTTTTTATTTAATAATATATTTATTAAGATTGAACAAATTTCATTTTAATATTTTGATGTATTTTTTGAAGACTTTAATTGAACCTTGAATCTATCTATAATTTACACTAGACAAATAACGAAACCTTTTAATGTTATATGTTTGTGCCCCTTTCTATTTACAAGCCGCACCTGTTCAACAGAAGTATTATTTCCTGGATGTACAGGATTTTTCAAATAACTACAGTTTTTTATAGTTCCCATCGACCTGAAAACCGCGTTTATGTTTATTCTTGAGAATTGGTGTCAGAAGAGCTACGGACGGGATAAAACAATATACAAAAGATGGTGTACTTCCTCCTTGCCTACGCATGTGATGCGTGTAAGCAGTGGAAGAAAAAATATGGAAACACAGACTTAAAAAAATGACGATATTAAAAATAATTTTTTTATTGTAACAATTTTAACACAGCTTGTTAGTAAATGTTGAATCAGAATAGTGATGAATCCTATAAACTAGAAATTACACAGACATTGAAATTAAGTGAAAATTGTATGGATCTATTAATTAATAATATCGGAGGGTCAGTAAGATTTTTTTTAAATTCAAAAATTAGTCAAAGTTATTTTACTTTATTCAGATAATAGGCGGCCCATCGGGGCGCTGTTCGAGCTAGTTATTATATGATATAGAAAAAATCTGATGTGGCCAGCACATGACCTCTCGCCATTTTTGAATCAAAAATTTACAGGTTGACACAAAAAAGTATGAAAAAAAATTATATTTTTGTAAATCTGGCAACAATGGCAAAAGTTTCGAAAATTTTAATGAGATGAAAATAAACTATAGGGTATACAAAATATATGTGTAAAACTTTATCGCCGTTTTGTATAATAATGGCGTCATCACCCATAGCAACTGCCACTTCCGGTTGTGCGATTGGCACCAAAATCTAATCAGATCTAATCTAGGGTATCAGAATCCTGTATGCAAAATTTCAAATTTTTTTATTCAGTAGTTTTTGAGTTATCGTTACTACAACATCCATCCAAACACACACACACACACTAACACACTAACACACACACACACTAACACACACACACTAACACACACACACACACACAGACATCATCGCGAAAATATTAAAATCGTATTCTAGGGACCCCAAAACGTGTTTATCCATTGAAAACTCACTACCCAATTTTTAGCATGATTCCTATACCTCTCTTATCTGAAGGGCGAGAGGTAAAAATGAACAAAATTATTATTTATCATAAAAACTATATCGATTGTTCAAATTAAAACATTTTGCTGATATTCAAATTTAACTTAATAAAAGAAGCCCCATAGTCTAAGCTAATTATCCAGCCAAGTCTATACAGGCAATACTCATCAGTTTAATAAAAATTTCAAACAGTAAAATAATTACTACTTGAGTAAGCGTATGTCAAAACTTCTAATATTTATTAAAACTCAAAAATAGTCAAAACAGTGTCAAATATAAAGATTCAAAATGGAATGTTTTCTTCGTTGTTATTTTGAACATATAAATAGTTTACCTAGAAATAGTTTGCATGATAGAAGAAAAAGAAAGCATATGGTAGATTATATTAGCACTTTAATAGAAGGGTGTTCTAAAGGTAATAAATGTAGTTATTTTTTTAATATGTGGTTGTTTAAAGTAACAATTCTAAACAACTTAATTTTTATAAAAATATTGTTTTTATATCTGTATATCATAGTGATAACACACTTGTAACTTGGAAAGTTGACAATAAGACTAAACATTCTATATCAGATATGTTGTAACATTTTGGAGACTTATACTTGAGAAATACATGTATATATACAAAAACATGTAAATAGAAAAAAAATTTAAAAAAATAGCTATAATACGTTAGTTTCCAAAAATTGATTTCCGCAAATTGACAAAATTTAAAGTCACTTTTTAATTTTTATTTAAAAAACTTGGCCATAACAAAAAAATTTAAAACCTACAGATCGGTTGGGGTTTATTTTTTAATAACTCATCAAAAAATGAAATAAATCCGAGCATAATTAACTGAGATATAAGATAAGACATAAAATAGTGTAATAAGTTTTATTATTTCGTTCCTTCATAAGATAAAAATGTTATTCAAAAAAAGGATTCAACGACAGTGTCCCAAAAATTTGGTTCGAAGCGATTTAGCTTTGTTTATGGAATGATATGATTTTTCTACTCATTACTTTTCCACTACCAAAATTTTTGCTCTATCTTAATTTTTTTTTTGTAAAAAAAATTATATATTACTAACACTAATACACTATAGTATATACTATTTATATAAAAGGAAAGAATTGTTATAGTTTTCAGATCCAAAAAAACATTTTGTCTACTTTGGACATTTTTTTTTGTCTTGAACTTTGGTTTTGTTTTATGAAACGTGATTTACAATAGAAAGCATATTTTGTTTTATTATACAAGTTGTAAATTTTGGCCTGTTTAATAATTAAAATAATAATTTGCATTTTTTTTAATATAGGGTGAACTTGTATTTTATACTATCAATTTAGTTTATTTCCTTTTGGCGGCCCATTATTACATTACAGCTAGACCAAAGTATTAAAAATATTTTTCTGTCTGTAGTTGGAAGCACTGCCAAATAAGTTTATAAGTGGTGTTATAGATTGTCCAACAACTGAAACGACACATCCAGCGTCCCCTCTTCTGTAATTTTCCCTTTGTTCTTTTGTTCCCCACTTCTCTCATTTTTACCCAAGTGGTCGGTTTAGTAGTTGGACAAAGTTTACTCTGAATAATATGTCATTGGAGCGATAGACCAATTAAATATTTGGTCGATATCAGAAATAGAAATTTCAATTGAAATCAACTTTGGAAACTTCATAGGCAACAATAAATACTTTATTTTTGAATTTGGTAAACATTTTATTTGTCACCATGTATAATTCTCTTATAGCTATCTAGAATGAATATTAGTTAGTTCAATCAAGTAATTACCAATTGAACCTTCTTTGATTAATTTAACGCTGTTTTATCAACTTTTTTTGTCTTCTAATTTCTTTCGGTAATTATTTCCTTTTACTCATTATTTGATTTTTAGTATGTTGTTTTCTCATACTACCTGTTAAATATTTTTAACTAATAACTGAATCTTGCTTAATTTAGTTATAGGGGTAACGAGAAGTTAATTTTGTAGTTGAAGTTTTATTTTGAACCTTTTCCAATCTGTTTGTGCATTGAATCATCTAGAACTGATTTTTTTTAATTACATTATTATCGTAAGAAGTTTATTTATGAGCATTCTTGAGATATTCCTGACCATAAATAATTCTATAAAATTAGGAAATTGATAGTAAACTTTCTTTCCATTTAGTTATTGTTAGCCTATATAAAACAGTTGAAGTAATAATACACATAAATATTGACCACAACCCATTTTATACCATAAAAAATGAAATTTCAGTAATTTTAATGTTATAAGTATGTAAAATTGACTTTTATAAAAATGTCTTACTTAAGAATGGACCAAATAAAAAAATATTCTGATGAAAAAAAATTCTGTGATGTTGAATCCTTTTATTGAATTAATATAGTTATAATAGATCTAAGATCAAACTTTATCTGAATCTGGTCCATATTTTATTTTTTGGTAGTTGAAATAAATGCAGATGAAATCGCAAAAAAAGCAATCAAAACGATAATTAAATACCATGAAGAAAATAAAGATGAAAATGGAAAAGTTTGTTTGATGGGCAAATATCACAACATCCTCTATGTAGCAGTAAAATTATGCTTTGATTGGCAGGTTAAAGATGCTGCAACGGTAATTAAAATCGTATAATTTTATAAAAACAAAAATATGTTATAAATATACATAATTTAAGTCTAGAATAGGGAAAATATTTATTATTGCTAACTTAGGGAGAACAATGATATATATACAAAAATATATGTAATTAGAACACAGGATATCCCCTACTTAAATTTATATAAATTAATAGAGTATTACTTTATAATTTATTTTTTTAGATAAAGGAAATGAAGGGAACAAATTGATTACAAACCCTTTAAAAAACAATATAAAACCAGATATTTTTTCGTGAATTGCTTTTAAAGTTATCTACTACAATAAACGTTAAAAATATAGAAATAGGTTTTACAAAAAATAAGATGATTTTCTATATAACAATTTTTCAAAATTGATGTTTTTTAAATTTTAAATATGGGACATCATGTATATTTCAGATTAATGTAATAATCAAATTAAAATTGTAGGTTTGCGCTCTTTTAGAAGAAATCTATAGTTGCGAAAAAACTTTTGAAAGAATTTTAATTGGAGCTATTTTTGGTAACAAGGCTCCTCATTATATTGCCGGTTGGAAAAGTGATTTTGATACGGAAGAAGAAAATATAAGAGCAGTGGTTTATTTTTTAGATAAAGCGAACAATGCTAAACTTAAACTTTGTTTTGGATCAGAAAATATGGAATCGCTATACAGATTTATTGATTTACCAATAGAGAGTTGTGGAAAAGTATCACCCTTAAAAGTGAGTTTATTGTTAATAGAATGTTTTAAAAGAAAAAGAGACATAGAGACACAGATCACCATAATACGGTAAAAATCGTCAACTTTATGATGGATACTGTTGGAATCGGTAACAATAATTATTTAATGAGCTAAAATTGTAATTCTAACTATTACTATTCCTTATTTGTCCAAACTCAATTCGATTCCTCGATATACAATTTGTCGCCACTTTTGTATTGGTAAGTTCCAAACTATACTAGTTAAAATGTCGGTTAAATGGAGAAAGAGTATCTTAAAACATCATCTAGCGGAGAAAAATAATCGAAAATAACAGGGCCTTGAGCTATGACGAAAAAACGAAATTCAATCATTACGATTATTTGGTTATCCTTCGATTATTTGGTTAGCCTTTGATTATTTGGTTATCCTTCATTTATTTTCAGATTTAACAACGTTTCGTGTTCTCCGGACCACCCTCAACATATTTTTTTAAATACGGACCTGGATATTTGAAATAACTTTTTAACTTGAATCCAGAGGTGTATCATACAATGACATTCAAAGGAGATTTTATATTTTATAATACGAATTAGTATTGAATTTTTAATCAGTTAATCATTTTTATAAAGTGTACAATTAGTTAGGTAAAAATAAATGAATTACTCAATTACTTGTCTACTAAAAAAATAAGATTTGATAAGTTATGCTTCCAGATACGCAACTTTTTCTCCATTTAACCAACCTTCTAACTATAGTATAGTTTGGAAGTTACCAATACAATCATATTAAATAAGTGGCCACCCTGTATATGTAAACGTCATGTGATGTGATGTGAAGGAGACGGTAAATGGCTTTTGTACGACGGTGAGTTGTGAATCACCGATGAACTAACAGCAGAACTAATGCCAGAAAAACTAAAGAAAACAGTACTCAAAAAAGCGTCTATTGCTCAGTGGTTAAAATTGATACTGCAAAGTTGCCTCCTGTCTTTTCTTGTATGTCTTTTATTTAAGGTACAACATCTAAAAGCCAAAAAATGAAGCCATTTTCCACTAGTATTTTTGTACTTTATTTCATTTTTACTGGTATAAAAATGCACACAAAGAGGGTCGAATATATCAATCATCAATACTCTCTCTACAGGGTGTCCCAGGAGATCGTACCCAAAACTTGGAAGATGATAGAGGGACTAAAATTAATGATGGTACTTCATATAAAATTTGTCCCTTACGCCCTTCGTTAACGAATTATAGGACTTCAAAGTTAAAAATTAAAAATGGTTTTTTATTTATAATTATTAAACTACTTATTTAAAATAAATCAAAAATTAACCATTTATAAAAACCATAAATGCGCACTTAATAGCGTTATAAACAAATCTGCACTACCCTTATGAAGTCATGTACGGACTAAGTTCAATGGTTAATGAGGCACATTTTTATATCATGATTTTTTTCACTTCTAAATATGACAGATAAATTCCACAAACATCTTTAAAATAAACACGGCCTCTTGTGATAACTCGATAAAATTAATGGTTTAAGAGATATGTGCAATTTTATGTGGCACTGCACATCAATTGCGCATTCACCATTTTTTTAAAAATGTATTACTATTAAATTAATAAATCAGGACAGTCTATATTTAGAATGATAAACTTCTACACTTTTTATAAATTTTATTTATTTACTAGTTTTATTTACAATAGTGATGAATGAAAACGAATAGGAACATCTTAATTCAACAAAAGTGAAAATAGGAAAACAACAATAAAAACGTTAAAAAAGATATTCGATGTAAGAATGAAATTTCACATTTTCTAGTTTTCCAACAAATATTAGTTATTTACAGCAAGCCAGCACTAATAAAAATTTACTAAAATAATAAATTTTTAATGTGTATTTGTACTATAAAAAAAAACATTATTCTAAGTAGGCGACTGTCAGATCACTTTTAATTCATTTCAATATTTGTTGTATGTATGTCGACATTTAAGAGGGTGGGAAAGAAAAAAATAATTTGTTGTCACATTATTTATTTTAATTTCAAAAATGGAAGAATTTACTTTTAATATGTATGCTAATATGTGTCCCAAATTGGTGTGTTTTGCAGGGTATCTCGTAAACTAGAAGAGATAGAAAAAAGCAGTTAAGATGTTATGACTTTTTTTTTGTTAAAGTAACTATAGCCTAATTAAATCTTTAGTGGCTCCCTGCATTTGGAAGATACAGGGCGATTATTGGAAACTGTCGAAAACTGCAAGGTTCTATAACTTTTGATAAATATAATATTGAACAGTTCAGTGGAGCACAAATTTTTTTTTAGGGGTCTCACTAAGGAAATATAATGCAAACTTATATTTTTTTAAATGGGACGTTTTTTGTTTCATTTTTTAATTCTCATTCGCCTGATATGACATATTATATATTTATTTTTAGTGGTTGGAGCTACAGTGCAAATAATCCATTTATCAATGTTATCAGGTGAAAGGCCCTTAAAAATTAAACACTCAGTAACGAAATTTAACATTTTATTATAAGGATAGTAAAAATTAGATCAGCAAGAAAAGGTGCCTATTATTATTACAACAAAATGGAAGGCATTTTTAATATTTAATGTACCTAATTTTCAAATTCTACTTAAATTAGTTAGAGGTAGATTATAGTTATTACAAGGTTTATAATTAATTCCCATAACCTGCATCTGTGGGATGATGAAAATTCCCACGGCATGATTCAGACTAAAAACCAAAACATGTTTATAGTCAACCTCTAGGCAGGTATTATAGGCTACTTAATTGGCCCGTGTATATCCTCAATGATCGTCTAAATGGACAGTCTTATTTACAATTTTTGCAGAATAATCTGCAAATTTTATTAGAAGATGTACCTATACAAACGCACCAACGTATGTGGTTTATTCACGATGGGACACCTCCTCACTTCAGTCTTGTTGTACGTGCCCATCTAAACAATATTTTTCCAATTAAGTAGATAGGAAGGGGTGGGCCATTTCAATGGCCAGCTCGTTCCCCAGATATCAACCCATGCGATTTTCATTTATGGGGCTATCTTAAAAGTATAGTTTACAGAACACCTGTAAATACAAGAAACGAATTAATTGATTGGATACGTTTTTACTGCGAAAACATACGACATAATCCAAGTGTAAAGACCCTTAGAGCCACATAAAATTGCACGTATCTGTTAAACCGTTAATTTTATCGAGTTATCACAGGAGGATGTTTTTATTTTAAAGATGTTTGTGGAATTTAGCTGTCATATTTAGAAGTGAAAAAAATCATAGATAAAAAAAATGTGCCTCATTAACCATTGAACTTAGTCCGTACCTGACTTCACAAGGGTAGTGTAAATTTATTTATAACGCTATTAAATGCGCATTTATGGTGTTTATAAATGGTTAATTTTTGATTTATTTCAAATAAGTAGTTTAATAATTATAAATAAAAAACCATTTTTAATTTTTAACTTTTGAGCCCTATAATTCGTTAACGAATGGCGTAAGGGACAAATTTTATATGAAGTACCATCATTAATTTTAGCTCCTCTATCATATCCCAAGTTAAGGGTACGAACTCCTGGGAGGTCACGTTGAAAATCCCAAAAGAAAAAAAATAGAAGAGGAAATAATGAAATTGTTAAGCCTCGTACACACTAGTAGACCATGTCCCGCGATTGGTCTATAATAATGTCTTGAGACAAAAAAATCGCTGCGCTGGTTTGGATAAGTTGCTTATTATTCTGTTCTTACCTTCGTGAAATCTTGTAGACCATATATCAATACTTCGCAAATTTTAATATTCGAAATAATGATATCATAGCCGAAAAGTCTTCAAACGTTCTGCCAGTTGCAACATATCTTAGGGTCACCAGAATTTATTAAACATTACTTCATCCATTCGGAAATTTTTTTTATAGTCTGTTTCATTATTACTAATTTCCTTTAATAAGGTAACATGTGAATAATCTTTAAATTTTTTTAGACATTTCTTTATCCAGCATCGACTTTGATCGTGTAAGATAATAGATATATTTTTATTACTGCAGTATTGATGAAAAATATTGAAGTTGAATATTGTCACAGTCTGATTTTGTCCAATAATTTTTCCAGCTCGGCAGTTAAAGTCTGGGAATCAGTTTATTAGAAGATAACCATATTTATATTATATGGATAGTTTTAGAAAATGCATTAAATTTAAGGAATCTTAATTAAAATAAAAGGACACCCAATTGAAGTTGGAGCTAACTATTTAATTGTTAAAGATCGCGACTATCAGTTACAAACCAAAAACAATTATTGTACAAAACAGAAATAAAAGTTTCTTATTTTTTAGGTTTCTGTGCAACTGGGTCTTCCAGACAAACTCCTTATCTTCCTTCGTTTCGGAGCAAAAGTCTACATAGAAAACGAAGACACAACTATTTTCGAACACATTTTAAACCGCCTATTAGAATTTAATCACGTATACCCATACAATCTAGTGTCTTGCTTACAACTTCTCTTAAGAGCTGTAAAATGTATCAAAATAGATAAACCTGCAGATCTGTCAGAGTCTGACTACAAACTTTTATGTGAAAATATGTTTGAAAGATACTCGGTTCTTATTGAAGACGGTCTAATTCCTATGACCAGATGCGGAATGAGTCCACCAGAATTGAAACATCTCTGTAGATGTGTTATTAGACAGAGACTTTGGGAAAACTACGAAATACCGAATGGAATCAGGACTCTGCATGTCCCAGAGAAATTATGGAAATATTTGGATTTATTAGATGATTAATTTTGCTAAATGTAAACATATTTTATTTTTATTTAAAAACGGGTTACAACAAATATGTTTTTAATTTAATCTATAATTAACTAGTATTAATAACTGAGCTACTATATATCTAAATATTACTAATTTTCGTATAAAAAATAATAATGATTAGCAAATTTTATAACTAAATGCATTTAGCCATTTTCAGTCCCAACATTTAACTGGCTAAACCAAAAACTTGTTAGAATTTTTTTAATACTTGTAATACCTGATTTGAAACAATTTAGAATTTTAAATTAAAATTTGGTTCAGGTAAATTTAGAAATAACAAAAGTATCAGTTCTGACTCCTTGTATGATATAGAAGCGAGAACATACTGTATTGTGTTATTTTTACAACAGATTATCACCCACTTGAGACCACTTCAGTTCTAATAGACAAAAAAACTAACGCTGAATTTGTAAGCAGGAGACCTTAAAAACATCATTCATATGTTTTTTGTGCCCTAATGATCTAAGAGGTGGTGTTTTTACAAAAATATGGAATCTTACGATGTTATATTAACATATGTTTAGTGAAAACTATCAAGTGGTCGACAAAAAACTGTTTCAGTTGGCAAGTAACTGAATATGTATATCGTAGCATGTGGGCCTTTCGTACGTGTGTCTTGAGTTATAAAAAAAAAATTGGAAGGTTTATTTGTTCTGAATTGATTAAAATAAATATTTGACATTTATTGTCGAAAAATATATTATTTTTATCATATATTTTTTTATTTTCTCGCTAAATACAGGGAATGTTGGAATATCTTACTAATTGTGTGTTTTTTTTTTAATTCTACATTTCGAAAAATTTTAAATTTTTGTTTTTATTTTTATATAAAAAAATATCAATTTTATTCTGAATTAATTAAAATAAATATATGACATTCATTGTAAAAAAAATATGATTTAAAATACTAAACAGCGACTATTTTTGTACTCTCACGGAATTTTGGGACGAATTTTTTTTTTGATGTTCACCCAATTCCAAAAATTTTGAATTTTCAAAATCACCTTCAACTAATTTTTTCTTCAAAGTTTAACTACAATAGACTTTATATATTTCTTTTTTATTTTCTAATTTTTTTCTCATTTTTCTCATTCTTTCGATTTTTTTAATTTTTTTTTCTATTTATTTCACAATTGTTCGGGTTTTTAGTTATTCTTTACGATTTTGTCCAACTTCCAACTTTTTTTTATTTTTTCCATATTTTACAATTTTATTCTTCATTTTTTCCAATATTTTCCAATAACTTTTGTTTCTTTTATGATTATCTCCCATTTTTTCTTATTTTTTCGATATTTCTAATTTTTTCTCGTTTTTCACTAAATTTTTTGATTTTTTTTTTCATGTTATATTCCGATTTTTTCAATTCTAATTTTTTTCATTCTTTTTCTTATTGTTCTATTTTTTTCTGTTTCTTTCTTTTCTAATTTTTTCCTATCCTCCGATATTTTTTTGATAATTCGGTTTTTTTGTATTTTTTTTCTCATTTTCTGATGCTTTTTGGTTGTTTTTGAATTGTTTCTATTGTTTTTTGATTTTTTTTAAATTTCTTCAGTTTATTATTTTTCTGATTTTTGTCGATTTCTTTTGATTTTTGTCGATTTAGTTGGATTTTTTTTATTATTTTTTATTTCTATTGATTTTTTCGATCTCTTTCGACTTTTGTTGATCCTTTTTGGATTTTCGTCGTTTTTTTTTCGATTTCTTTTGATAGTTTAATATTTTTTCGATTTCTTTTAACTCCTTTCCATTTCTTTCGATTTCTTTTGGTTTTTTCGATTTTTATCGGTTTTTTTCGATTTCTTTCGATTTTTGTTGATTTTTTTCGGTTTTTTTTTCGATTTCTTTTGATTTTTGTCCATTTCTTTTACATATTTTTCGATTTCTTTTAAGTCCTTTCCATCTGTTTTTTTCCATTTTTTTTTATATTTTTTACGATTTCTTTTGAAAGTTTTCAGATTTTTGTTTTCTTATTTTAAAATTTTAAAATAACGTAAGAAACTTATTTTCTAACGGGGATCCCCCGAACGCACAATTTTCAATAAATTTACGGTATTTTTAATAAGATATTCTTTAGATGGTTTATAATTATTTTTTTAATAGTTCTTGTTGTTCCCCATTTTTATATTTTTTTTATTTTTAACAAATAAGTATATTTTTTCCTATTTCTAACGAATTACTGAGGCCCAAAAGCCTCAATATTAGTTTCGAGATGACGAAAAAAATAATAACATACTAAAATTTCAAAAAAAATTTATCCATCCCGAGATTACATTAAAAATGTGCCTTCTCCTTTAAGAAGTATTTAGATGATGTAAAATTATTTTTCTAAACTTTGGAATTAAAAAACTTTTTATTCTAGCGTAAAAATTAATAATAAAATTAATCTTAATATAATAAAAAAAGTTTATATCTTGTTTTAAAATGTGCAGACGCGCTACTCTAATCTGGCCTGTTGCATCCAACCCTCTGGCCAGGTGGAAGGTACTTCAGATATAATCCAGACACCCTTATGCCATTAGTGAAATATGCAGACGGGATTCCCCAATTATGACATTTTGCAATGAGGGTGAGAGTTCAAAAGGGTCAGGCCAAGGAAGTCATGGGTTGTTCTAGACGTAGACCCAGACATGCCTCTAAGACCATCAATGGTTGTCAACAATATTTTGTACTTAAGGGGATTAGGTCAAAAAAATTTTTGATAAATATTATTTTTGGATAATCGAGCATATACTTATTTCACTTATATTATTTGATAAATAATTACATAAGTTTAAGGAATGTTATTATAAGTTTTTATAATGATACAGAAAGGGGGCGTAAATCCCAGTGCCGGATTTACAGAAATGCGGCACCCCCAGCCGTCGGCCTAGTGGTAAATCCAGCACTGGTAAATCCCACATAGTGATACATATACCGATTAATGACGCCACTGGTGGCTTTAAGTTAATATTTTTTTGAGAGGCAAAATATTTTTCCTTAAACCTGTCTATGTAAACATATTTGGGCCTTTACCCCTTAAACCTGCTCATGTAAAAATGTGTAGTCCCTTTCAGCGTCCATGTAAAAATATGGTCACCTAGTGTCTTCGACTGTAATTCATTTAATTTTAATATTTATGTATATACCTATTTTTTCATATTTTTCTCCATTTTTTCTTGTTTTTTTTTTTAATTTTCCCCATTTTCCTATTTTTGCCCACATTTCCCTATTTTCCGGTTTTCTCTGCTTTTCCTCTTTTTCATGTTTTTTTTACTATTTTTTCATGTTTTATTTTATTTTTTCCCATTTTCCTATTTTCGCCTATATTTCCCTATTTTTTGTTTTTTTCCAATTTTTTTCGATTGTTTCTTCTGTCCTGTTTTTTTTCTGTGTTTGTTTTGTTTATTCTGATTTTTTTCTTATTCCTCCGAATATTTCGATTTATTTCAATTTTTTCATTTTTTCCATTTTTGACTCATTTACTTTTGCAATTTTTTTTAATTTTTTTGCGATTTTTTGAATTTTTTTTGTCTATTCTCTACTGTTTTTTTTCTGCGTGGGATTTTATTTCGATTTTCTACCCTTTTTTGCAATATTTATGAATTTTCATTTTTTCCGGTTTTTTACAACTTTTTTGATTTTCTCGTTTTTTTCTTATTTTACAATTTTGTTTTATATTTTTTTTCCGATATTTTCTGATTTTCCCGACTTTTTCCAATTTTTTTTTCTCGATTTTTTTCTCGGTTTTTTTTTTCTTTCTCACTTTTCTTGCGTGTTTTTAACAATTTTGTTGTGATTTTAGTGTTTTTTTGCGGTTTTTTGCGCTTTTCTTTCGGTTTTTTACAATTTTTTTTTAATTTCTCGTTTTTTTTGTATTCTACAATTTTGTTTTTCATTTTTTTTCTCATATTTTCTGTTTTTTTTTCGACTTTCTCCAATGTTTTCTTTTTATTTCGTTTTTTTCCGATTTTTTTCATTTTTTTTTCTTACATTTCACATTTTTTTCCTGTTTTGCTCTAATTTCTTTCGGGTTTTTTCTATTTTTCCTCATTGTTCTGTTTTTTTTTTCTATTTCTTTTTCTTTCGTTTTTTTGCGATTTTTCTTAAGCGAATTAAAAAAAATGATATTGGATCAATAATAAGTTTCCCTTTAGCGTTGTCTGAATAAAGAAACAACGTAATAGGTCTCGAGCAAGACTAACTGCAATACCAACGTGCCTGCAGATGCACTAGATTGCAAGCCGAAAAAGAAGAAGAAGAGTTTTTTGGCGACAGGCTATGACATGGTTCAATTTGGATAAGACATAAGACAAAAGACTGCGATTTGAACGATTCACCAATAAGAGCAAAATTCAATAAACATATAAAACTATTTTGTCAAACTAAAGGTTTTAGGTTTTCTTTTCTGTGATAGAGACGTTCAAAATATAAAGGCCGTTATTTTTCTTAAAAAAGAAGAAATTTCACATTTGACAGTAATGACATTATAACTTTGAATTTTAACCGTCGTTTATTTTTTTAGGGAATTAAGAATTAAGTACAAACAAAACAATACTGTTGAATAAAGAGTCCCAACTATTACTAGCAAATCGTTACAAAAATATGGAAAAACAAACATCAAGGATGTCTGTAAGTACTTTTTTACTTTCAACCCAATATATTTTTAAATTAAGAAATGTTTTTTAAAATTTAAAGTAATCAAATATCTTTTTTCATCAATGGTAAACTTAAGTTTTAAAAATTGTCATCATTTAGTTTGATCCAAATCTTACATTGTATCTTTTAATTACCTATGTTCTCAAAAAAATCATCAAAACTCGAAAATCAGAATTCTGAATATAAATGACACTGTTAGAATACGAAATTAGGTTAAAATAAGCCTAGCAAGGTAACAGTATTCAAGTAGCTCAGCTACGGACAGACAGGCGGTTGTAACTGACTTTGGTCACTGAAACTAGTAAGTGGATGAGCTAAAGTCAGCTATCGATTGCTGAAAACAAGACTTCCAAAATTCGAAACCGTTCACGAGTTATCGCTGGTATACAGACAGACGGACATTGTAAAGGCAATAAGTAGTTTCGCTGTTTAATATTATTTCAAAAAAACAATAACCCAAGCACACTAAAATTGAAGACATATACTGAGTTTTTGCCAACCTTGTATAATAATGGACAATAATTATTATAAATAATATATTAATAACTTTCTCAAAACATTTCAAGGTAGCACACACTGGGTCAAAAGCTAATTCTATCAAATAAAAAATCATTACTTTTCAATTGAAGCATGTTTCAAAGCTTGTTAGATATGGTTCATTATTTTAACATATTTCACAAGTTTGTGTATATAATTCTGCAATCGACTCTAACAATTTTTCTATCTATCCGAGTTATTTGAAAATTATGATCTCTGCATATTTTCTCGGTTTTTATTAAAAACGGGTAAAATTTTATTAATTTGATTTTCTATCATCTCTAATTTCTTTTTGGGTAATGTCATTGGTTTGTTTTTCAAATATTAATTTAATTGGTTGGAAATATGTGTTATTACATATAAATCAAGTATCTTGTATCGTAAAGGCACGACATATCAACCTGTTTGTGCTTCACTATTTTTACCATCAACTTTTCTAAAAGTCACTTGCTTGTTTTAAGTACCTAAAATATCTCATATAAATAAAGTTACTTTTCAATGAAGTTTAGCTGTAAAATGATAAAATAAATACTACAAATTATTTACATAACTTCAGAAAATACCTGCACAAAATTACTAGAATAAATATCAAATGATGTTTTCATCAATAAGACCATATCAAATGATACAATTTCGTTTTAGTTTGCCAGCTGTTTTAATAAGTTTTGGTAATCCCCAATTATTGTTGTACTATATTAATTTTAGTATTAAGTGTAGCCAATTTTGGAATTTTTATTTTCTAGTATTAGCATTTGACCCACTGGGATTTTACCAGTGGTCAGACAATTTTGTTAATTAGTAATTTTGGTATATTTTGTAAGTTTTAACTATAAGTACAATATTTGAATTTAAATCAAAAGAATTGGTATTTACTTTATTAGCGTTTATAATGAAAAAATATATGACATTTTGCTAATGTACACAAACACAAATTACTGTTACCAGTTTCAAATTTTTATTTAAATTATACTAAAATAATAAGTTTTGAGACTAAATAATATTTTCTTTGTCATGATCTAAGGACCTGTTGCTTAAGCAATTAAAAATACCTCTAATATAAATTACCAAGAACCATTTGTTAATTTTATTTAGGATACCTTTTTTTAACAAAAATCTTAAAACAATTGTTGATTCAGCAATATATTTTTATAGATTTTAAAGAGAAAAAGTCTTAATCAATCTACATCCAGTGAAACCATGCCACCAGACACAAAAGAAGGACGAAGAGTTAGTTTTGCAAGCAGCAACTTTGTTAAGTTAGTATTTTTCAGCATATAAAAAGGTGTTGGTTTGGTATTTTTTAATTTAAACTTGGGGAGGAGCGTACTAAAGTAAAATTGCTTTCACAAAGATTGATACCTCAAAATAAAAAACACACAAATGGTGAAAACATCAGTGTCACATTAAATCGACAATTAATCTTATAAGTTAATTAAAAAATCTTGAAATTGTTAACAATTCCAATGGTTGAACCATGACAATAAATTTTAAAAAACAATAATTATTTTTAAGCCGGCTTAAAAATAATTATTATTAATTGTCTATTTAATATGACACTGATGTCGTCTCCATTTGTGTGTTTTTTATTGGGAGGTATCCCCCTTCGTGACGAAGACTCTGATGATGGTCATTGACCAAAAGCGCTAAGGCGATTTTATTAAAAGCAATTTTATTAAAGTCTTTTACTTTACACATGCTCCTCTCCAAGTTTATTCATTAAATGTTTACTCCTGATCCAGTCTTTTTATGATTTTTTTTATTTGTTTGGGTCACATATGTAACAATTAGCTGGTAATACTAGTCTCCGAAGTTTTTGACAACTGATTGTAAAAGTATACTTAAAATTACTGAGAATTAACGTTCTCACTTCCAATTAAATCAAAATAAGTATTATATTGACATATTCAGAGGTAGATAATTTTGAGTGCACCACTTTGAGATCATTTTGAAACTGAACACAATAATTTAAAGTATTAATTGTAGTAATTAATTTGATATCATTAGCATAAAACAATACATCTGAATATAAATATAAAGAATACAAATAACTAATGACATAAAATAGATCCTTGCGGAATAACCTTTAAACCATGCATGATTTGATTTTTATTTTGTACTTTTAAGCAATATTCATTCTTCTATGATCTTACAGTCACCAGTTTCTTCACAACTTACCATGAGTCCACTATCTTTTATTTTTGTTCCACTTGAATCATCTTTTTGTTTTGGAAATACTGAAAGGCTAAAACTAACATGTAGCCTTTTCAGACAAAAGCAATTAACAGGAGCATACTATGAATTTATTAAATCATTCTATCGTTTAAATTCTCCTTTTGAAATTACTTAAATTATGAATGTTTATTCAGAAAATGAAGCGTTTCTGGGCATAACTCCTCGAGGAAAAGACTTGGGTGACATATTTAAATTTAGTCAATATACACAAATAAATAAATAAATAATTAAATTCTTTATTCATCTGTTAAAATTTACAATTTTACATGATACATATAAAAAGGTACATTTTGTGAGACTTGTCAAAAAAAGAAAGAAATAGAGCAACTTACATATTCATTTTGATACTCTAATCTCTATATAACAAAAAAATCATAAATTTGTACAAAAACAAAACTGATAATTAATAAAAAAATTGAAATTTAAGTTGCCTGTCAAGTTTCTCTTCTCCTTTTTCTTCGTCTATGATAATTTTGAGATCTGCTTCTTTTAACTGCTTAATTTTTTTTTATATATTCTTACTTGATGCTGCTCTTCTTTTTGATTATAATTCCATGGAATATACCATTTAGATTTTTCCAATACCATTTTTCTTCTACCAAATTTTTTTTTTAATTGTGACTTTTTACTTTAAATAAAAAATAAAAAAACCTTTTTTTATTTTTTATAGATTATAGCTTTTTTTGTTTTTATTACTTTACAAATCGTATATAAAAATCATGAGTTTTTTTATTATTTTCCCGTCTCTAATTAATCTCGACTTTCTATTCTTTTTTAAAACCACCCAACAAAAATCATTACTTGATTTTTCAATCTTATCCAACATCTTTTATACTGAATGATTTTAATTTTAATATAATAAAAATTTTATATCTATTAAATTTCATAAGACCTTCTTTCCATATCAAAAATTTGTTGATTATACCAGAATTTGAATTTTTACTTATGTACCGAATAATACAAAACTTATAATAATAATACTAATAATAATAAATTAGCTTTTATAACTTATTGAAAATGATTTCATTATAGTATATATGCGGATTGTGATATTCATAATTTTTTTTTCTTCATCGAACACCAGGTTATTTTTCTTTTCGCTTCTTTAAATCTTTTTACCAAGTATTTTTGACTTATTAGTTTGATTAAAATTTTAAAGTCCCTTAAGAATCCTGCCTCTGGCTTATATTCTACATGTAGTACGGAACCCTAAATGTGCGAAGTCCGACACGCACTTGACCGATTTTTTTTTTTAATATCACCGAAAAGATTATTAAAAGTGCACTATTTTATACCAGTTAGAAAATAATCGAGGTATCTTCGTTTTTCATATTAATTGCTGAATAGTTCTAGACAATTAATTGTAAATCCACAGATATAAATTATTAACTATAGTGATAATAAAATATTAATAATATTATTAGTACTTTTGATTTTTTAGACCGTTTGCAGCTGATGCTGAAAAAAATACAATATGGGATAACACCTATGAAGAAGAAGTAAATCACACTGATTCAACTAAATCAAATGATGGTCAAGAATGTATTTCACTTATTAGCATCTCAAAACGTATCAAAACAAATCATGTGGAAGGGATCCACAAAGAAAATGAACCAATTTTTACAGATTTAAATGAAAAAGAAAATGTGTTAAAATATGATAATATTTCATCTATCTTAGTAACTTGTATTGGTCAAAAAAATGGTAAAGAAATTGAAAATTCAGTAAATATGGAAGAAACATGTGTTGACTTAAAAAGGAAAATACATATTTTTAATAGCACTGAAGAACAAGGAAAGCAAGTTTTAGATGAAAGTATGCTTTTTACTTGTAAATATGAAAATGCACCTATAATAGAAAACAATGCAGTATACCAACAAATTTCAAGTTTTAAACAAAGTGTTACTGTTGAAGCCCAGATTACATCTGTTGCTCCAACTGTAGACTTAAAAAATAAAAAAGGTATTAAAACTATAGATGAATTTGTTATTGGCCCAACTGGAACTAATCAGGATATTGATACTAGTATGGAATTTACATGCACTTTTCCAAGCCAATCTATTATTTCTCAAAAAAATCTGGTTGACAAGGAAATTCCAGTTAATAAAAAAGTATTTGTATCAAATATGATGCCAAATGTTACACAAATGGACAATAACGAAATGCAAATAACTTGTATTGCTCCACCTGAAGAAAGTACTATTTTACCAAAGGAGGATGTCATCATGGACTATACTACATACAATATGGATTTAACATGTAATTTAATGGGAAATGAGATTAAAAAGAATCTAAATGTGCAAGATATGGAGTTTACCTGTAATTCGACAAATATTTGTTCTCCAGATATTGAGATTAATAAGAATATAGAAGTGCAAGATATGGAGTTCACATGTAATTCAACAAATATTTGTACTGCAGAAAATGAGAATATCGAGACGGAAGATATGGAGTTAACCTGTAAATCAACTAAAATGTTTTCTTTCAAAAATAAACAAAAACAAGATTTAGATACACAATTTAACAAGGAAAATATAACACCTACTTCTGAAGTTCAAAAGAAATGCAAAAGTGATACGAGTAATCATAATTTTTTAGAGGATTTAACTGAACAGATGGTTCCATATTCTTGTACAAATTCCCCTGAAGTATTAAATGATGATAAATCAATAATTATTCCACAACAAATATCAATGTGTGATTTTAATACTGGAGTAAAAAGTAAGTTACATAAATATATGAAATTATTGATGATGCTAATCTTAATTTATATACTTTATTCCAAACTCTTTATCTAAATTGTTATTTTTATTAAAATCTATTTTAGTGTATTTCAAAGTATGAATATTTTTCCAATTTTTGCCCATTTTCCCCTTTTTTTACGTTTTCCTAGTTTGCCTATTTTTTGACTCTTTTTTTAAATTTTTCCCAGTTATTTCATTTTTTTCTATTTTTCTCTATATTTTCTATTTTTTCCAATTATTTTGTATTTTTTCCTTATTTTCCCCATTTTTTCCCATTTTCATATTGTTTCTTGGTTTTTTACCATTTTTCCTGGTTTTCTCTGGTTTTCTTATTTTTCCTGTTTTATACTATTTTTTATTGTTTTTTACTAATTTTCTAGTCTTTCTCGATTTCTTTTTGTATGTTTTGTTATCTTCTTTTCCAGCATCTCTTCTTCCATTTCCATTAAATAATATGTGCCTAACACAGCTTTAAAAAAATATTATTTTTAGAATTTCAAGTTAAAGATTCATTGCTTACTGAACATATAACAGAATCAGAGAAAACTTCTAATAAAAATGTAAAAAACGAAACTAAAATAGAAAAGCAACAAACAAAATTAGATGTTTCTAAAAGAAAATTGGACCAAACATATTTAATTAAAAACCAATCAATAGATGCGATAACAGCTGGAAGCAGTAATGATGTTTCTTCACAACCACAATTTGAAACGTTTTCAAAATCTGAAAATAAATGCCTAAAACTTCCTGAAGAACTTGGTTTTACGAATACACCTGGTGCATCATTTGCATTATTTTTAAGTGATGATACGGAAGAAGAACAAACTGCAAAACGAATATATACTACTAATCCAAGGGAAGCAAAGGAATCTTCAAAAGAATGTAAGTATTAAGACATTTTATTATACTTATATAAATAAAAAATATATTTTTAATCTGCATTTTCTTTAATATATAATTAACTAATTACTGTTGAGTTGCACAATATTTATAACTGTTAATTATATGCAAATTTTGACCAATGTACTGTATTACTGTTAATTTAAAACATTTTTTACAGATGAGAACCTTCAAAAAAACGAATCTTTAGTTCCTCTTCATAAAGATCTTACAAAAAATGATAAAAACTATTTAGAAGGTACTACTAAAAACGAATCTTTAGTTCCTATTCATAAAGATCTTACAGAAAATGATAACTATTTATTTGTTACTACTCCCATAGAAGATACTTCTACTCCCTTAGAAGATACTACTACTCCCTTTGAACTAGTGGAAACAAGTATAAACAAAAGTGATTTGGAAGAAATAGTTTTCAAAGAAAATCCAGGGTCTTCAATCCTACTACCAGATTTGCGACATAAAAAAGTAGAAGAAAATGTAAAAGACCCTGATCGATTCGAATTTCAAAAGTATCGAGATGTAGTAGATAAATGTAAAACAAAATTCCGTAGGCCTGTAATATCTGAGGATCTTGTGAGAAGATGGATGGAGACCGAAGCAGAGATTAAACTGTTAGGGAAACTTAAATTGCCTAAAATAAAATTACTTAGTCTAGAAGAATTATTTAATACAGATTTTGAATCTAGCACAAGTAGCTTTAGCGATGGAGTAAGTAGTACTGCCGAAAGTATCTTAGAAGAAGACATAGTAGTTTCAAAAAGTTTAGAAGAAAAGATTCAAGAAGCAGCAAAAAGGTATAAAAACTTATTTATTTAATTAGGGATCTCGCCTATTGTCTTATTCAAATCTCTACATTGAAATTGCTCCAAATAAATCAATCATTTGTATGTTTACGATACCTTGCATTCACATTTAAAATTTTTAAGTCAGGATCACAGATCTACAAAATATTTATTTTTTTTATTGTATCTACCAATTAATTTTAAAACTTACTAACTGTACATTAATTGAATGATAATGTTTCCGATTTATATAAATAGGTACTCAGGGTCTTGTACGTTATATGCATCCAATAATACCAGAAAAATTGTGTTGCTCAAAAAAACTAAAAACATTTAATCATAATTATTAAATTTTAACAAAAATCGTTTTCAATCATATTTTGCTCATAGATTCGCGAAAATTATCTCAAATAGTATCAATGTGATTAGATAAGTATCAGTACCTTTATTTATAGAGATCCACATAATTATTAAATAAACAATTAAATTAAAATATCTTTTTAGTTCATATGAAATTCAAATTTGCAACTTTTTTTAATTTATTGATTCATTATGATAAATATTCCCAATGATAAAATTTTTTTAAATCCTAATGTTTTGCTAAAGTTATATTTTTATTCATTATTTTAGTTCTGGAATACACTGGGAGTTTGTAAGACGCGAAAATGATTGTTATTTATTTTACACATTGTGCCAAGCTGTTCCCTTTAAAGTTTATGTAGATCCATCATTTTTAATTGTTCAAAATGTTGAGACATTTACGAATTTACTTGGTAAGTACATTATGTAGAATGCATATTTTTATCTAAATTCCAGGAAAACACTATTCTTTCATAGTGTGACCAAATAATATAGAAGGCTAAAATCAGCTTTTCAAAACTTAATTAATGACTAAAAAAAATGTAGTTCATATAGATAAAACCTTTGGTCTTTATGAAAATGTGTCTAGATCTATTATTGTTTTAACCTTTTTTTGCAAAAATCAATATTTCGACAAAGGAGGGTATGGTTTTTTGTGTCCCACTTTTTGTACTATATTAACGACAATAAAAAGAAAATGTCAGTTCTGACAACAGCTCTGTTTGACAATAATTTACTTATTACATAAAATAACTTATTCTAGATTTTCAGGAACCCCCCAAATTTTTCTGTCAAAAACATACCCTTCTTTATTTACATTGTTTATTGTTGATTAAAATTGAAGTGCATATCTTTAATAACTATATTTGTAAAAAATATGTAAATAATGTTAATGCGAAAAATAATTTAAATGATGTTCCATACACTTTTCAACTGTTGTTTCCCATCTTCGCTATTCTTTCTAACAACTTTTATTATCACTTTTTTAGACAATCATTTACCCACTACATTATACGAAACCCGATGCATGCAAGAAAAGCTGAAAAATGAACATCTGATCCATGCTTTGGGTAACAAATTTGATCTACTAACTCTATTAGATTATGTTTATATGTGCATGGAAGACATAATGAAGTTTGATAAGGAGTACGATGAATTGGAAGCTGATTATTTAAAGTCTTTAAACTTTAGGATGAATCATGATTTAAGGTAATAATTTTTTCATGACAAATTAAACCATAAACTTAAACAATAACGTTTCGCATTCACTTATAAGTACCATAAATTAAAATGTTTCTTGCGTTCTAATTCTGCAATTATCCTACATATTATTTACTACAAATTGCGCTAGATATGGCATCATGCAGTATTTGTTTGGTAGAAGATTGGTAATGACGACAGCGTCGGGTACTGATTTGAGATTTAAAAAAATGAACATTTTCTTTTTTTTTTTTAAATAAACAAATCTTAAATGTCACATGTGTATAAAAACAGGCGCGTATTCGAATGCAGGATTGTGTCAAAAATGTAAAGCAATCGGTGAAGAACTTTCAGAGATTTATGATTTTGACTATCCCAATCTTAGATTAATTTTGATAATAAAACTTATGATGTGTTTATGTCCTATACCTAGACTTGCTTAATAAGCGGAAATCACGTTTATATTTTTTTAGCAATAATAAGTACACTTATTGTATTTTGTATGAAAATATGTCAAGACCTAAATAAAAAAACACAATACCCTTGTTAAGAATTCTCTTCCTAACAATTCTAGTTAGTTTTATTCAATTCTACTTGTCGCTAGCCAAATTAAGAGGGTGAAAAATATATTTAAAAAATTTGAAGTTTCGTTTTACGTCGATATGAATAGTACATGTCGTTTTCAAAAACATATTTTGTGGAAAATATAGTTATATACAATTCAAATCCTTGCATTAATTGGATTTCAAAACCAGTACTTAGAAAACAGTGTTAAAAACGACACTGCGACTCAAAGATTCCTAGTCTTCGTACAACCCTGTTGATTTTGAAAATCATGAAACTTAACTTAAAATTTTAAACGCAATGTTTTTTAAATTGGTAATGTTTTACTCTGATCAGCATTAAAATAGTATATTCTTCAAAGCGCGTAGAATGGTGGCTATTATTCACGTAGATGAAGTTTCCGATACGAATGAGTGCAACGAGAGAGTGTTGGAATCATCTAACTGAATAATAGTCATTCTACGCAAGTAGAAGACTATACTTTCTCTACGACTCTCTAAATTATAGTGTTTAACACAAATCTTTAATTGACACTTATAATATTAAACTTGGACGTTAGTCAAATAAAATAGTTATTTTCAAATCAATATGATTTGATGATATTAGCGTGAATTCTAGAAATCAAAGGATGTGATTGGCTAATTTAGCGTGAATTTTATTCTTCAACTAGTTGAAGAATGTATATCATTCTTCATCGAAAAATGTATTAAAAATGAACTTATTATTTAATAGTCGTGGAAAAACTGTATTTTACCACACAGATTAGTACTTTTAGTTCCTTTGGCCTTGGATCAAATAAATAACAGTGAAAACTATATCGGTGATTATATTTATTTAGGGATCTTATAAATGAAGGGTCTTTCTTATGTTGTCTTCCGCAGTTTCATAGTTGTACCTGTTAATTTCGTGAATGTTTCTGAAATTCTGTTGTTGAAATTTGGAAAATATAGCAATCATATTGGTCATATTAGTTGTAATATTATTCATTCTGCCTATGTAAATATACACAGTTCCTTTACCCATTACTCCTATCCATGTAAGATATTTATTGAATCGAAAATTAATATCAATAAATTCGTATTCCCTTATTTTATACCTGTCTCATTCCGATTTATTAGTCCATTATCGTATTCATTTCCGCTAATCTAATTAACAAATATGCATTTTACCATTTTATTTTCAGTTTTACAATTGAACCATGTAAAATAAATTGGTTACTTTGGTGGATAATTTCTGTGGATCTGTCCGTACAAAATATAGGTTGGAAAAATTCGAATGAAGGTATTAAAGCACATCATAAGGCCGATGAACCTGTTCCGTTAGAAAAAATTAAAGAAATTGCAAGAAGCATTGATGGTCCACATTTTATAAGAAATTTTATTAAAAAAGTTAATGACTTTGTTAATAAGGAAGGTATGAAAATAATGATGAGAGAACCAGAAAATAAATATAGAGGTATTATTTTTAAACGTAAAAGTTTAAAATAAGTGTCTGCTAAATGCTGTTTCAACTTGTTTAATTCTATTGTTTAATTATATGGTTTATTTATTTCTTTTATATTTAAATAAAAAAATTATTGTACACAGCAAACGTTGTTTTATAATCTACATATTTTAGACTTATAAACCCTAAAGTGTAGAGAAGTCTTATAATACGGCTCTGTTTGTCTGTCCACATTTATAACTCAAAAACGAAAAGAGATAGAGACAAACGGTCAATAGATTTTCGGATTTTTATGACTTCCGGTTTCAAAACTGATTTTATATCGTTTCTAATATATCGTTGTTTGTGATTTATTTAAAAAAAAGTTAATTTTTTTCCTCTGGCGTTTAAGAGCATGAAAGCGCGCATTTTTATGAAGAAGTTACAACTTTTCCCAATAGAGAACGAAGCGTCGAAAACAAGTCACATTTGTTGCTTTGAAATCTATTTTTTGTTGTTTAAAACGTTTTTTATTAAATTTGCCAAGTGCATTTTTGGCATTATCGGTTTTTAAATATCGTGGTCACGTTGATCGATCAAAATATAGTTAATATTGAATTCAATAATTATTTTGAGTGTCGGTCAGAACGTACGTGCCAGTAGTCACTACAAGAACACAAATTTACAACTTTCGCCACCATAGCGCGCATTTTTATGAAGAAGTTACAACTTTTACCGGTAGAGAACGCGTCGAAATTAACAAATCACGTCTGTTGCTTTTAAATCTGTTTATTGTTATTTAAAACGGTTTTTAGTGTTTTTTTGTTTAATTTATGAAGTGCGTTTTTGGCATTATCGGTTTTTACATTTCGTGGTCACGTTGGTCGATCAAAATATAATTAATATTGAATTCAATAATTATTTTGAGTGTCTGTCAGAACGTACGTGCCAGTAGCCACTACACTATTGTTATTTAAAACGATTTTTAGTGTTTTTTGTTTAATTTATGAAGTGCGTTGTTGGCATTATAGGTTTTTACATATCGTAATCACGTTGGACGAATTTTATCCACACCTTGGTGCATAGAGACATTTTGAGTTTTAATGGATTGGTAAGTATGAAATTAATATTTAAAAAAATAGCTGGACTTATTGACTTCACTAAAATTAAGTCTAATTAAATTTCAAATTCCTAATTCAAGTCCAAGGAATAAGTCAAAATATAATTAATGTTAATTCAATAATTATTTTGAGTATATCGGTCAGAAGTTACGTGCGAGTAGTCACTACCAGAACGCAAATTTACAATTGTCGCCACCAGAGCGCGTATTGTTATGCAGTTATAACTTTTCTAGTAAAGTCGCGTTGAAGTAGAAAACGTTTCAGTGTTTTTGTTAAATGCATTTTTAAAACTATCGTTTTTTCGTATCGTGGCCGTGTTGGTAGAGGACATTTTTTATGTGTTACACACTTTGTCAGTGAATCGAGATATAAATGGATTGGTAAGTGTTAAACTGATATTTTAAATAAAGAGGGGCTAATCCCATCCAATTTTCCGAATACTCCCAAGTAAAATAATATTCTGAACTTTTTTAATACAGCCTATTATTTCTTTTTTAAAATGATATTTTTAGTTTTCTCTAAAAATCAAGCTCGGTCTATATATTATATTGATCTATATTCTATCATTATAAAAAATTGATTACTATCAATAGGAGGTGGGTTCTGTTCTAAGGAAAAATCATAAATTTTAACAAAAACTATAAATAATAAATTTTATGTCTCCTGTTAACTTCCTGTTCTTTTCTAAACTTTGTTTACGCTTTTTGGAATGAATCATATACCTCTTCTAAATTCTTCTTATTTTTTTTTACATTCCCGGTCTCATCACAGAGAAAGTATAGTGAACGAGTTAAAAAAAAATCGAGATATCGATGGAAATATCCATTTTGAGGTCCCCCAAGCAGATTGAAACAATTTCTAGCATATAGTTTGTCTGTGTGTAATCTTCCAAACCGTTTGACCAATCAAGGTGAAATTTGGTATGAAGGGTCGGTGTGTGCCTCGAATACGACCATTGGTTCAAATTGGTACAGTAGAAGGTTCTCAAGACCGACATTGACTGAATAAACATGAAAGATTTTTTTTGCTTTTTTTTAAATTTTAAGGACAAAAAATTCACTTTAGTGCAAAATGTTCTAAAATAATCTTTTGGAGCATAACATTTCCTACAATTTTTGTATCAAACTATTTCCAGAATTTATAATAGTTGCGCCACTAAAAGGCGCATAAAAAATATATTTTTAGGTTTTCCAGTTTTTTTAAATTTTGAGGACAAAAAATGCATTTGGTGCAAAATTTTCTAGTACAAAGTTATAGAGCACCAAATTTCATTTAACTTTTTTCGGATTCCCCATAGTTTCGCTGCTAGAGGGCGAAAAATTTACACATTTAGGCTTTTTCCATTTTTTTTATTTTGAAGGCAAACAATGCGCTTTAGTGCAAAATGTCCTAGTGCAAAGTTGTAGAGCATAAAATTCCCTACAACTTTTGTTTCAAACTTTTTCCCGAATTCCCAATAGTTTTCACCCTATAATTTTAGGAGATCCTAATTGTAGCGGTGTACGATATAATGCCGGGAAAGTTCTGGGCCAACACGATTTTTTAAATATACTAACAATTATGGAAATAAATGACGCATTTTCATGAATTTTATTAAAATTTGTAATTCGTTTATTGCGTAAAAGTAAAAATTAATCAAAACACTTGAATTTCAAAATAAATTAATTCTGCGCTGTAAATATTTCAATACGGTACTTTTAAAAATCATAATTTTTTACTTAAAAACAATAAAATCTTACACACAAAGATAAATTCCACCTCCACCGACGCGACGTCTCGATGAAATTTCCAAAAAAAAAGTAGTCGGCTATGAAATATTGTAACAAGTCAGAACAATTCCGGTAATAGTGTTAGTTAAAGCGGTGAATAAACTTCTACAAAATTGATATAAAAATTATGTTTAGTGATTTTGAAATTTGTAAATTATTAAAGGTATGTTAGAAATTTATACGAATTTCTTTATATTTATATTTTTTATGGGTTTAAAATACCATATAACACATAGAAAAACCAATTTAAAATTTTTTTATAAATTTTGAATTTTCTCTAAAGTAATTATAACTGTTTCCCACGATGATTCAAATTTATATTATAATCTTTTATTTTTGTATTAACCTTCTATATTTTATTATACAGGATGCTAATTATTTCCGGGTCCAATTAAAAAGAAAAGTTTTCAATAGGCCTTTTATTGGAAAATTAAAATTTTATAAATGTATAGGAATTATTTTTTTTCGGTTTATTTTCTTGGTACTATTTTTTTTAATAATATGAGTAAATATTCCTATCTCAAGTTTTAAAAAATTATGATTATTTAGATCCTCTTATTTATTAGTAACACGTTTTCTCTTTTTTTTCAGTTAAAATAAAGTGAAGTGAGAGAAGAAAACTGAAAATACGAGCTTCATCATAAGGTAAGATTTATGTAATTTTTTTGGTAATGGTTAATGATTTATTGATAACTAAGTACACGAATTTTTCCATACTGTATTTATGAAAATTTAATTTTTTTTTATTTACTTTTTTTGAATTTTTATTGTGTTTTGTTCCAGTAGTTTTGGAGTTATTCCAAAAAACAAGAAAATTTCCTTTTGACTCATATTTTTTGGCACATTAAATAATTTCTTATTTTTTCGCGATTATCTTGTGTTTGAAAAAAAATTTTATTTTCCAAATAATTACCTAATTTCCATGACTATACGGGGGTGTCTCTCAAATAGTGTAAAAAAAATTTAAGGGGTGATAGTACTCCTAAAATTAATACAAAAAGTTTCTATGCGACCTATAATACTTATAGAAACTTTTTTTATTAATTTTAAGAGTACTATCACCCCTTAAATTTTTTACACTATTTGAGGGACACCCTACCCTGTAATTTAAAAAAGTTTAACAAGATTTTTCAGTAATTTTAGATTTTCCTTAAAATAAACAAATTCCGCTTGGAAAATTAAATAATTTCTAATTTTTTTAAAAATAACGAGTAATTTCTTATTTTTTTCTAGTCTTCCCAATAAATTTTTTTTTTAATTTAGATTAGAAAAAAATTAACAAATTTTTTTTTGATTCTATTTTCGGTAAAATATATGTGTTTTTTACGATTATCATTTGTTTTGAATACATTTATGTTTAAAAATTTTTTTTCATTTCCAAATAACGAACTAATTTCTCTTATCCATATTTTCAAAAAATTGAGTAATTATTTTTGTTTTAATTTTCGTCTAATTTTAACAAGATTTTTGAGGAATTTTTAATTTTAAATAATTTCTTATTTTTTCTATATTTTCTTTTGTTTTGACTACATTGTTTAAAAAAATGTTGATTTTCCAAATAATGAACTAATTTTCCTCGGTTATATTTTACTTTCCCGACCCACCTCCAAGAAGGGAAAGTTTATGAACGAGCTAAAAAAAAATTTCGAGATAAAGATGGAAATATCCATTTTGAGATCACCTGAGATGATTAAGATTATTTCCATATCTTCATTTGGTATATAAATTCATCCATTATTTTATCTTACATTCAAAAAATCCACCTAAAAAAATTATCATTTTTCGTCAATCATTAAATTCCACTCCCTTATTTTTTTTACCAAACAAAACAAATAGTTACTTGATTCTTAAAAATTGACAAAAATTTTTTTATATACTGATTGATTTTTTTTTAATTTTCCTAGTTAAATTTGAAATTATTACTTTTCCAAATATAAAACAAATTTTATTTCTATTAAAATTTCACAAGATGTATTTTCGATATCCATAATTGTTGGTTATACAAAGATTTTTACTTTACCCAATTACTTTAAATTAACTCATTATATTCAACTATAAAAATCTTTCGAATTTAATATTTAGAAAACAATTCTTATTTATCTAATAATAACAATAATAAATTAAATTCTATAAATCATACAAAATAAATGATTTCATTATAATATATATTTGTTTCACGCCCTCTAGTGGCGAAACTATGCGGAATTCGAAAAAACAGTAACGACAAAATGTGTAGAAAATTTTCAAATCCCGTTTTAATACATCTAATATTTATTCAATCATTATTTTTTTTTAATCGAAAAAAAAAAAATTACAGCCAATTTTTTCAAATTCCACAATTATTGTAATAAAGTTTCGAAAAAATTCAAAATTATGGAGTTTGTTATTAAAAATTTAATGTTTTGTTTTTTATTTTTAGTCATAAAAAATAATATTTTTTTGAATAGTTTGAAAATCAATAAATAATTCAATTTTATTCAAAACGTTTTTTAAAGTTTTCTGGATCAAAATGCATTAATAAAGTTAGTTTCAAAAAATAAAATTTTTGCAAAAATTCATACTTTTTGATTAATCGAAATTTAAAAAATTCTGTATTTTTATTGAATATATAATAATTACAATTCTAAATTCGAAGAAACTGAAGTTTACTATAAATTTACAGTTTTATATTATGTTTTGTATGGTGCAAATCCCATTTTAATATCTATATTAAATTTTAGTTTAAAATAAATAAAATTTCAAATTTTTTTAAAATTCTACAATTTTTATAAAAAAATGTTGAAAAAAATCACAATTTTAAAATTATCACAAATTTAATGATATTTTTTTAAAAATTTTAATATTAAATTTAATGAAAAATAAATTATTTAATAAGATAAAAAATATTTAAAAATTAAACTAAAAACTGAAGATAAAATTTGTAGGGAATTTTAAGTTGTACAATTTTGATTTCTTGTAATTTTTCATAAAAATCCATATAGTTTTTGCTCAAAATCTAAAAAAAAGGCGTAAAAGTCATTATATATTTCCATGGGAATTCGAAAAAACGCCAACGACAAAATGTGTAGAACATTTTATGTTCTACAACTTCGATATCGATTTAAAAAAAATGTATAATTTAATCTACTTTTTGATAAATCCGGCAACAATGGCACACTGCTGTTTGTTTATTTAGAATAGAAATTGAGATATAATAAGTATTATAAGGACTTTTAAATAAAATGTTACACAATATTTAAAGATGTTCCAAAATTAGGTTGGTGCAGCGCCTATAATGAAAGAGATAGCACAAGACCGAACCTATACGCCATCTTCCTTACTTTTTTCTAGTAAAAAAACGATTTACGGGTTGGTCACGTCCATCAGTATACGTCAATGATCGTATACTATATTTATAGTACGATTGGCAACTCTGTATGGAATTTAGTAGTACTAACTTAAGCATTATGCAAAAGTGTGGTTACGTGAACAGTGCGCAAACCGATAATTTTTGTGTGATCTAGATAGAAGAGGACTCTCTCTACGATACAGGATTGGGTAAAGGTAAGTGTCGTCCACTGACTTTTGCATTAATTAGCACATCTATGTATAGAAATATTCCATTTTAGCCACTGAACTATAACCTATAAATGGAATGCCAAAGTAACTTCTAAAATATGAGCCGTTTTGAATTCGCGCAGACTTCAAAGAAATTGGGGTGGGAGCATTGGCACTATTTTCCCAAACAGGGCTGTTTTGCCTTTGCTATCAATAAACATATCATTCATATATATATATATATATATATATATATATATATATATATATATATGTGAAAAAACAATGTATAAAAGAAATATCTGAATTGACAATTTGAAGGGAAACAAAGATCGTTTAAGTGAATTATGGAAATTATTAAATAATGAATTAAATGAAATCGAAATAGGTATAGTACGATTTTTGTTTAGATATTTGAATCATCAAATTATCTGCTGATCCTAAAAATTTTCCTCGAATATATATTGAGTCATGAAAGTTGATTATAACCCAATTGTAATGTCTGATTGAATAACCGTTGTTATAACTATTATTAAATTGTATATTCAAATTGGAAGGTTTTATACGATTATACGAAAATAGTGTTCTTTTATATGTTCAGGAACGTTTCTGAAATGTTCAACAAAAATCGTCTACACAACAATCGAACAAACGACGGGCAAACAACCCCAAGCCGCTTCAGAATCAGTTCATCTACTTAAAGACAAACCTCATTATTTGTATGTCGTTGTGATCAAAGACATGATTTTCATACCTTTATATTTACTGCGCCGGTGTAGATTCTGAATTTCAGTTGGCCTAAAAGTTTCTCGCGCATATATATTTCATTTATAGATTATAGTTCATTGATTTTACTTGGCTCTTTGGAGTAGCTGACTCCTCTGATTGCGGAACGTAGTCCAGAATGACATAATACAAACGTCAATAATGTCATTTGTCAATTATTAATATAATATTTTTGTTTAGTCATATTTTGATTTTGTTAATAATCTTTAAACTTTAAAGTGAATTTCTAATTTAGCATGGCTGATTATTTTGGAGAAATGGGTTGGACACCACTTGAAAATGGTCAAGCACCAGATCATATTATTCATTTAGCTCGCATCTTCAGGGATTTTAATATGTTCGAAGAATTACGTGATTTAAATGGTCAAAAACTAGCTCCTCCAGCTTCAAAGAGTGTAGTAGAAGCTATCCCAAATGAAAATATAACTAATAATGGTAAATGTTAAACACAAACATCTTAATTTTATTGTAGGCCTGTTTTTTTTAGATTCACAGTGTCCAATTTGCCTTAAAGAACATGTGAAAGGAGAAACTGCTAAAAAATTACCTTGTGGACATTTATATCATAATGATTGCATTATACCTTGGTTAACAAAAGTAAGTTTTCTTTTTGTTTGATAACTTGATTTTGGTGTATTTTTCTTTGGTAGAAAATTACGCTTAAATAATTGACTGCTATTTTGTGTTATATGTATGATTTTAATGTGAAATTGATAAATATTATATTTTAGACCAATTCTTGTCCTTTATGTCGATATGAATTACCCACAGATGATGAGGATTATGAAGCTTGGAAAAAAGAAAAGAAGAGAGCAATCGAGAGGGAAGCTGATATTGAAAATTTACATAACTCGATGTTTTCTTGAAAAATAATAAATAACTATAAAATGTATACCATTCCATTTGGATAAAAATTTTTTGATCTGTTATAAAGTGGTATTAGGGAATTTAATAAATTACGTGTATATTTTTTTCTAGGGTAGGTATATTATAACAAGTATGCTAGTATGTAAGTATTTATTGTTTTGTTCAAAAATCATTTTTTTGCTTCGTTCTTAATCTATTTCAGAATTATTTGTAATTTAGGTAAATATTTTACAAATATCTGGTTGGGGTATTTGAAATAAAAAAACAAAATTTTCTTTATGATGTTTTATGAAAAATACAATTATATAATTTACATTCAAACACTGATTTACTTATTTTTAAATATTTGATACCAGTTAATAAGATGAGCGTCAATTAAGTCAAATTATACCCATGTTTGAAAATAATAGACACTGATTTATACCAAAAGGTGAGTATTGTGTAACTAAGTCACTGTCTATTATTTTTCAATTGGACTATAATAAATACTAATACTAAATATTAATCATGACATCTTTATACCTGTAAATGAGCAACAAGAGAATGAGAGCAAGCCTTATGGGAAACTGCTAAGGCCCATTCTGGCAAGATAGCATCTCTGTTTTATTTCCATTTTTTTAACGCCCCTAAAAATGATGGGTGAAAACCATTAAAAAACGTCGTATTTGAGTCGTTTTTTGGCCAATTTATGCAAATGAAAACATTCGTTAACACCGTCAATTTTTTAGGTGCGTTAAAATGAGAATTTTTTTCTTGTTATTACACGTATTTACCACAAGAGCTCTCTTAAAAATAACGTGTTAAAAGCGTCAATAAATTGTTGAAAATTGACGTTTTTAACGCATGTGTTTTTTAGGTTCGTTAAAAAAAGTGGACAAATTTTGCTAGAATGGACCTTAGCGTTTTTACATAAGGCGTGCGCTCGTTCTCTTGTTGCTCCTTTTATACCCATTAAAAACAATTTTGATATTTAGTTTTTAATTAAAAATCATCAAATATCACAGTTCAAGTACATACCAAAGACCTTATTTATGCAATTGCCTAATTAAAATTGAAAATGAATGTTACAAGGAATATTAAATCATTAAGAATTTTCATATTTATAATAAAAGTTGATGTTCTTCCTTGTAACAAACATTTTTTATTTTAATAACTTCTTTAGTTTGGTTTATAATTTCCATATTTTCTATCGTTTGTGTTTTAATAGTAACCAAATAAAGATAATATATAGTACCAAATTATCCCTGAACATTAAAACTTTTTATCTTGTAACAAATTTAACTCAATAAAATTTTTTTATCTGGTACCTCTGTCACTTCAAGAAGGTTAAAGATAGAGATATAAAATTGAGCTAGAAATAAAATTGTGACAGATTTCAGGATTTTACTTAAAAATGGTTAATGACATATAAAGTAATTTATGGACCTCACTTTATATAATTCAACTTTTATAGTGCAAAAAATTATATTAATTGACAAATATACTCAATATATTTCGTATTAAAAAGGGTTTCTTCTGTAAAAGTACAGGAACCTTTTTAATTCTTTAAAAAAAAACCAAATTGAAAAAGTGCATTTCATAAAAAATATACATTTATTATAATTATAACATCGACACATACAGTGATAAAATTAACTTTTTGTTTTCAAGGCCAGTCTTTGAAAATTTTATACATATTTTTTACAACAATTAATTTACATTAAAATTTGTTTAAAACTAGACATACATATAGCGATTATGTTAAACATCATTCATCTTGTTAAATATATCACAAATAAATATTAAAAGTACCATCTAAGGAAATGTGAGCATTTTTTGATAATTGGAAGTTTGGTATCTATAAAAAATGAGTATTTTTTTTAATGATAACATTGTAATTAGATTTTCGAAATGATTTGGAAAAGTAGCTTGTCAATGCATTTTGTTTTCTTGATTTTGAGATTCTAGAATTTATTTCGTGCTTGTTCTGATCTCAGAATATAGGAAGGAGCATTTACCATCATACGTGAGTGATGTGCGAAAAGTCGACCATTACTAAAAACCACGTATGACTCATAAGTAAAGGAGCAGCACCCATTTGTCTGCATTCCCCATGTTAAATCTCATAATTGATACCAAGTATGAGAAAAATTATAACAATCCCCAATCACCCGTATTTACGGAAAAATTAATAAAATGTATCATGTGACACATCTGACACGTACTGATTCGTTCCTTTTCTATATGTGGGGGTTGAAGGGGGTAGTTGGGATTTTTGTTTATTTTTCCCTTAATCTACATGTATAAAGACATCTTATTAATTTTTCCGTAAATACGTGGTTGGCGGTTGATATAATTTTTTTCATTATTTTTCTCATACGTGGTATTAGCGCATGAGAAATAAAGTTTGAAAAAACTTATAATTATTAAATAACTCCAATGAAAATTGTATGTTTTTTCATACCTCAATTTAATTAATTTTCTGTTTTTGAATTCAAACATATTTTGCCTGATGATGGTCTTGTAGTATGGATAATATTTTGTTTTTACAATGTTTTTTATTTGTCATAAACATACCAGTGGCTTTAGCTATTTAAAAAAAAACATGAGATGAGTAAATTTTTGAACTAAAAATTTGTTGGCGTGGGAAAAGTGTCAAATGAACCAAATTTCCGGGAATTTTAAAAATTGCCTATCTAAATTTTAACTCACTATACATATGATATCAAAAGGAATTCTCTATTCCCGTTTACATTATTGTTTGGATTTTTGAAATTATGATTTTGGTTGCTTCAGCTTTTTACCTCTTAGGTTGAGAGAATTTTAATTAAATAGTTATTATTATTTAGTGTGTAAAGTGATACTTTTTTCACGAATGTGAATGTTGTCGCACTCGCCTTTGGCTCGTGCGACAATCACATGAGTGAAAAAAGGCACTTTACGCCCTAGTTGCATACAATATTTTTTCTACTACCATAATTTTTATGTACAAAAATAGATTTTGCATACAAGAGGTTAATAAGCTATTTTAAAAAAATCTTGAAGTTAACCAGTTGATTTCTGGCACATAGAACCTTGGCAAAAAATGTGTTGCACATGTAAAAACGTTATTTTGAAAATTTTATTTTACTTTACGCACTAGTGAAAAAAAATTGAACTTTACGCACGGTAGTAGAAAAAATGCTTATGGCATCAGTGACAGGTACAATTGGGAAGGTATCAATCAAAGACCCAAAAGGGCCCGCACCCTCAGTCAGAGTAAATATTGAGCAATTAATTAAACAAGAAGGGAAACTTACTGTGCAGTAATGATGATGAGTGTTGCATGTTTTGCTATTGATGCTGAGAAAGTATCTAAGTAAAAAGTGTAGTTTTGGTTAGTGCTGACTATAATCTTCAACATTAAATAAATAGGCAAACATTCTTTCGAAATTGGTGTTTTGTTTTGATTTTTTATTCCCTGTTGACGCAAGACTGATTTAGAATTAAAAGTAACACCCAAATTAAAGGGAGGTACGTCATATGTCCTACATTTTAAAATATCAGGTTTTAATCCAGATGTATCTATAATAGTAAAATTATTTTTTTAATTCTGAGACTTGAGTATTATAAAGAGTAGTTTCTCGAAATACTAACTCGTGAGAAAGTAAAAAAATCGAAGTGTTAAATTTTCCTTAAAATACAACTATTGATTGTACGTAGAAACCTTAAGAAATCGTTTATTAAAATTAAAATGTCATCGGGATACTACTTACAATCTAGAGCTTCATTGGGCATAATCTTATTTTAATTATTACTATTATTATTATTTCTAGGTTTAGTTAATTATAATTTTAAACAAAAAACCAACATTGCTGCTTACATTTTAAGAGTATCGTTTTTAAATTATATCTCCGTTTACCAACAAGAAAATTCCTTTTTTTTTGTACATTCATTACACATTATTTTTAATAATAACCTTTAGGACGACTTGTATAAAGAAGTTAAACCTGAGTTAATGGTAACAGTGTTTTCCTTCTCCAACTGAGCAATTCGATGATTTATCAGAGTTAAAATATTTTTACAAGCAGTTCTTAATGCTATTTTTTATTAAAAATAATATCAAATACCTATCTAAATTTTGTAAAAAATCTTTGTCACAGCCTTAGATTGCTTCTATACAAGCATTATAAAACAGGTTTTGTATAACTATTCAAATACATAGTATGTTTCGATCGAACATGACTTCTCAACGTATCAATACGACTATAAGTCGCTGGGCAGTACGGACAAAACGATCGCTGACTAGTGTGAGAATGAAAATGATGCCATCTATTGGTCACCTCTTTGCCGCAAGCTTTGCACCTCCAAAGAAGGACATTGGTGGAAGATGGTTCGAACATTTCTACGTAGGATAGTGCGGAACCTCCGTTGGTCTCTGTAACTATTTAAGCAAATAAATCGTTATATTATTAAAAAGTTGTAACAGAAATGCTTTATCTGCTGGCCAAATAAAAATAAATAAAAAATTGTGACAAGAATAATAAAAAGCTTGTAAATAGAGATCTATTTGCAAATCGAAAATAAAGTGTCCTGTAAATAATGAGTTATTGCAACCGAATTTATCTCGACAAGTGCCCTACTTTTAATACCCAATTAAAAATATATTATTATATACAACCTTACACAATCTGGTTAGGGTGGTTCAAGTACTTGACTTTTGGCGATCTCCAACGCAGTGTGACGAGTCAGTATAAAGGTGTACGTGTCGTAATTAGTGAACAAATAGTTTATAATGAAGGTTAAAAGGCACCCCGATAATTTTCTGGCATCCTGACCCACTAAAGACTATTGCAATTTGATTCCTCAGTATATGAAATATATCCTTTAAGTATCGTTGTCTAAGGATATGATATAAGGTTCAATTTGTACACAGATCTTCTATAATCGGATAGGCGGGGGCAAGTATCAGAAAACAAAGACTAGCCGACCCGCTAAGGAGCGGTTTGCTGAATGGACGTATTGCTGTTTCTGTCATTTTAGTATTACAGATAAATAAACAAAAATACACCTCACGTTTCATGCAATGTGAGTCTATAAATAAGAATTCTACCGCCGTCTAGTGACAGCAGTACGAATGAAAGGATAGTGTAGAGGCGCGAATCTTCCGACCGGCTTACCGCTTACTAACCATATTCGGCCCGAAATACGATGTCCCTTATCAGGTTTGCCAGTAGGTTGCCGAGAGAATTGCATTGTCGAATAAATAAGGGCGTTTGGTTTGCTCGGTAATTGCCTTGTGGCGACTTCTACATCACTTATCACGGACTAGCATTAAATGCAGTATGTTACAAAGTATGTCTCTGTAAGACATTAAGTTAAAAAGTTTAACATCAATTGGAAAATAGACATAAAAAATTGAGTTATATATACTCAACATTAAAGGTCGGCTGCAGTTGAGGTGCAGGTTGGTGAAGTGACTCACGGTGAATTTCTGCGGGAAAAAAACTGCTGCAGTATATAATGAATTTCTGCTGATGGGTGAATTTCTGCGGGAAAAAACTGCTGATGAGAAATCACCGCAAATTAAACGCAGTTTTATCAATCAAGCTACTTCGAAATAACCAGTGTTGAATGAATTTCTGCTAATTGATTTCAGTTTGGAATCGGAAAATGAGTATGAGCACGAAAAGACAGTTTCAGCTTTTCTGATTAAGAAAAAATCAGCGAACATCCCGTGACCAATTTACAGAAGTACATGAGATAATAAGGAATCAAATTGATAAAATGGTAGGAACATTAGAAGTGAAAAAAAACTAGATGCGTTTAGTTTTCTTGTAATCTGCATGATTTGTATCATACAAAATTTGACGCCTTCACACAGCCTCAATTAATTTCTCTTCCTTTTTTGACAAAAACACACGGTGAAAACTGCCGGCCCAAGTATCGGAAAGCATTTACTATGCCATGCAGAAAATACAAATCGATCTGAAAATGGATAAAAATTGTATGTTGGTTATTTTAGAGAAAGACTTTAAATAGAAACATTTAATTTTATTAAAAATTAGATGAACCTATTACACATACGAATTAAATAATAAATAATACTTAAAGATAAATATTTAGGTACCCTGGTTACATTTCTTTAAATATATAGTAAATACTCCGACTTAAAAATAAATCAAAATAAACCTGATTTATTTCTAACATCACAAAACCTTTTAAAAATTGCACAAATTGTTAATAATAAAATAAAACAAAAACAAATTAAGATAAAAATATACTTTTAAGTTTTTTTATCTGTCAAACCTTATAAAATATGTTACAAGTTAAATGGAGTTTGATATGTTAAAAGGAATATTAGATAATTGGAAGTTAATGTCCAATATTTTTAATTTATCGCCATTGGGAACTTGAGCAATTTTCACAAAATAGGTCAGTCAATAATGATATCTAATGATTAGAATCTTTTGAATAAATAAATGATGTTGGCATTTCTTGAATTAAATTAAATATAATTGATATAATCGTTTTTTATTTCTACTTTGACTGACCTAAAATAGACGATTGTAGCTACAACTTTATTGTCTACGTTTTGGCAGTTTGAATCTTGCCATCACCAGGGTTAAATTAGATATTGAACTGGGAAAAGTAAAATGAAATTGATATTTATAGATTAAAAATTTTAGATAAGCAAAATATAAACAATTTATAACTTTCGACCTACGGATCTGTGTCAAAAACACAATTTCAGTTTTTGTCAAGTTGAACCCAGGAGTAATTTTTCGACAATACAATATTACGTTTAAATTGACTAATTTGAAATCGAAATTACTTCTAATAGTATCCGAAAAATAGTTCAAAATGTCGCTAATTCTTTATATTTTCCTATTTTAACTTGGAAAGCTGTCCTACCGGGATTGATAAAATTCAATAAATCCGAGTTCGTGCCTTAAAAAGGATCCGAGAGGGACAGTTGTGGCCCATGATATTGAATAAGATTTTTAAGCAAACTAAGTCATATATTGTTAAATGTTTAAGATGAAAGTAACGTATGCAGTTTCACAAACAGAAAAAGGTAATAAAATGTAAAAAGCGCTTCATTAGATGTGAGCTGTTAATTATAACAATATAATACTACTGTCATAGCCTAAAAGGCGTATCGAAAGAATAAAGTTTTAAGACAAAATGGATTTTATAATAGGTTTGTGGGGTATTTGCGTGATACGCTAACTTTTACCACTGCTTTATAAGGACACAGCACTATGAAATGGAGTCATATTATTATTAAAATAAACGGAGTCTATAGATAATGAAAACAAACATTAAAAAAAAAATTGAGATACGTACTTTGGGCTTAGGGCGACAGAATCATTTTTCCCTATAGTGAAAATCTGAGCACTATTTTGAATTCAGCATCATAAACACCTATAAATGAAATTATGAAAAAGCTTTTGACCCTTAATTTTGCAGACTTGTTTTATCAATTAAAGCGTGAAAATCATGAATTGCTTAAATATTAATATTATTGAATATCGAAAACAAAATGACATTATTGCTTCGGTTTTAAAAACAAACATCAAAATCCATTTAAAGTACACTAAAAAAATATACAAGGTGTATACGAACTAATTGAATAGAATCTTACTGTCAAATTAGGACATAACCGATTTCAATGCGAAAAAAATTAGATTCTTTGGAAATTTTTACCAAGAATTAAATTTTCTGACAAATTAAAAATACGGGATATGAAAACCCCCAGAAGCCAACGCTTGTTCGGGGTATTATTTTTATGATGGTGCTATTTGACTATAAGTGTAGGAAAACCTCACCACCATCATCGCATTAATCATTAATTAAATTAATATCAAATACGGTTTACCTATTCGAGTTATATTGGGAAAAATAAAAGCAGTTGAAGTAGTGTGAGAATTGGCAATAAAAATGTTTTTGCCATTTAAAATGCATGTGATCTTAGAAACCTTATATCTCTCTCAGCCCCTCATTTTTTCTATAATATGCAATAATTAACAATAGGACAAGTTTGGTTTTTTATCTTCTTATTATGCAATCCTCGACCTCTTTGCTACTTCCATAACCCTTTGATTTGGATTTGAAACTTTGGGGACAGTTATTAAATAGTTAAATTATGCCAGTAGAGTACACTGGGGTTTCGCGTCCATTCTTTTTTCATAATTTTTACACTAATTACAATAAAATTTTATTTTTAGAGTATTAAATGAATTTGACATAAAACTGTATGGTAAATTTTACCGTCTTTGAGATATTCACGACATGAACTAATTCTGCAGAACATTCCATTGTACATACACAATATTAGTTTAAATTATTAAGATAAACGAAATATTTATCACCATCAATTAAGTTAGAATTAATATATTTAAATGTTAATATCTCATGAAAAAGACCACTCTATAATCTTGGATGAACCTTTATTATGTTTTTGTGATAAATTCTGCAAATGTTCTATCGTTTCGCCACTTTTTATTCTGGCACCTTCAATAGCGTCTGCGTGTTCACTTCCTAGATGATCAGGTACCTATTTAGCATGTGCATCATGAATGTCAGATTCTCTGAAATGTTATTCTAAAGCCGATTCTATACTATGCTAACTTTTGATCATTATTTACCCTGGCCACAAATATACCATATCAATTAATTAAATGGAGTATAGATTTTGACAATTTTTAGTTTTGCTTTACATACTACCATGGATAACCTTTTATATGGAATTGTTGTTTAAACTAGATGGTGCCGTTTAGGGTAATGGTTAAATAAATGTCGAAAGAGGGTAAATTAATTAGTAAAATTTGTTTAGTGGCTAATTCGTTTAAAATTATATCTTAAAGTTTTTTATCGTAAGCGAACGTTGAACATACAATGACTAATTTCCGAGTAATAAAAATTAAATTAAATGTACATCCAAAAAAGAAATTAATCAACCGACGTATCATTAAAATTTGACCAAATTTGTGCCAGAACTCCTATTATACGACTTCTCAAAGTCCGTAATGGTTTCCAAAATGAATTTTGACGCGTCATGTAAAAAAATAATGAATGGGATAATTTTTTTCACCGGAACTTGTTAATTTATTTTGAATTAAAAATATGTATAATAATTTCCAAATAAAGTTCCAATATGCCATCCGATATGAACTTAAGACAAAACAAAAATATTAATATATATATACATATATTTTTAGTCCCGCTGGGTTCGTAATGACGCTATAAAAGAAATGAGTGGGCATTCAGTTTAAATATTTGTTTTTCTGTTTTAGTTCGCTCCTTTTAAACATTACCACTCTGTAATTTGTAAAAGGAACATTTTCGGAGAGGTTTTCCTTATCTAATTTGACAGTAGAAGTCTCCTATATAAATTATTTCCCTTAGTTCGGAAACACCCTGTATACATATATAAATATAGAATAAAAATTAATTATATACATAAATAATCAATTCTAAAATAAAATAATATTGTTCTCACTCATTTTAACTATTTCGTAAGTATATACAATGTATAATATAATAATGTAAATAAATGTTTTGTTGTTTCTAAAAAGTTGACTAGTTATAATATAATTTGGCAAACAATCTTTGGCTAAATATCAAATGACTAGTTCAGTACAGCAAATATCTTATTTTCTAAACCTTAAATGAAAGTTTAGGAAATTTGAACTAGTAGATATAGTGCTAGTAATGTCATCATAACTACGTTTACACTTTAGAGTGACACTTTAAATAAAACTAAATATATGTTTAGAGGTATCATTCTATAGATCACAGTATTAAAAATTTCTGATATTACATACTTAAAGTAACATTAGATGGATTTATACTTTTATTATAAATATAAAAAATTATCCATGCTCCAATACAGAAAAATATTTAAGGTATTTATACATGTACCTATCTAAAAAGATTAGTATGACCATTTTATATAGTATACATATCCTATACTCTTTATATTATGGTGTTTTCAATAATACAAATTGAACGGGAAGAAGAACGTCTAATACTTGGGGAGTTTCAGTAAAACGGGAAAAAAAGATAAGATCTAGGACCGAACGAAAAATTTTTGTAAGTCAGCTTACAAAAGGTCTATTAAAACAGGCCGTCGCGTGGGCGGGCGACCAGGGGCTTCAAAAAAAATTAGTAGTAAATTTTGAATCTTATAAAATCTTTTTACTTGTTTCATAAAATCTGGGTTTATGAAATAAATTAGTAAAACCGTTGGATAACGGTGATGATGCCTTCAGTATAAGTAATGGTGATCGTCGATATTAATTTAGTAACTTTTACATGGAGGTTAGTCAGTCAGTACACCACGGCCGTCGGCAATGAATAACATGAAAAATGTACTGTAGGGCCGGGGTGGCGCTTGATAAAATATCGCCCCGGGCGCTTACAACCCACGTGATGGCTCTGTATTGATATATGAGCAAAAGGTATGCTATTACTATTTCTAGGAGAGGTATTTCTCAATCTATAATATAAGCAACAGTATAACTGGAGTTAATAAGTTTTTGTTCAATGACAATTCAGAGTATTTCAAAATTTGAAAAGTTAAATAATATTTCTGTAAATGTATATTTATGCATCTTAATTCCAGTAAATTTAAATGATTTTTAATTATAATGCCAGAGGTATTTCTCATTCCATAAATTGCGCAAAAGCATATTTGAGGTTGTTAAATTTGTACAATTCATTATATACTTATTAAACAAAACTGCAATTCAATAATATAGATATTTTATTGATTCATACTTTTCGGTTATTTCAGTCGTTTATTGATAACTTGAGCAAAAAATATGCATATATAAATGGGCATATTAACGAGAAAGTTTGTTTTTATTGGGAAACCGTGTATCCGACTAATAAAAGATTTAACAAATATTCTTTTACACACATTATATTTAATTTCTTAAAACTGATGACCTCGAATTTCCAGCGACAATTCAGAATATTTCAAAATTTGATAATTTAATTAATATTTCAATAAATGTATATTTATTGAATTTAAAGCACAATGCGAGACTTACTCAAACAAAATTAATGTTAATTTACAAAAGGAATAAAAGAAGATCATCTATCAACATTATTGTTTAATTTAGTTCTAGAAAATAAACCAAGGTACAAATTAACAATCTGTACTATAGAAATAGCCTATACGATTCTAGCAGAGAAAAAAATAACTAAAGAGAGCGTTTTAGAAAATAGAAACAAAATTAAAGAAATACGGATTGAGGAACAAAGAAGTGAAGACTAAATACTTGAAAGTAAGAACGGGAGGATGGGAATTGGGAGGAAAAATAAACATAAAAACGGATAACAAAGTATGTCACTTTGAAAAAGTACGCCCATTGTACTAACCAGTAATTATCAAGAAGCGATGAAAATCAAGAAAAAATACACAAATAAGTAAAGCAGCAGAAACTTCGACAAAAATATTGAAATTTGACGTTATTTCAAAGAAAACAAAAATAAGGGTGCATATTTGTAAAAGAACTATGAATAACAATATAGCAAAGAAATTGAAAATATAGAAGAAAAAAATATTCTAACGTGCGTAATAGAAAATCTCAAAGAGCGAGAACATTCACAGAAATCTTCATGAAAAGCACGCAAGGAAATCATTGGTAGCGGAAGACTGGAGACAAAACGAAAACAGGAAGACCGAAGAAACAATGGATAAATTCAGTCAAGGAAGATCTTGTAGCAAGGAGTTGAAAGCAAATAGCTGAGTCTTGGAAATAACAAAGAAAAATAGTGAAACCGTGAATTCATGAATCTTCAAGGCCTCTATCTGATATATATACTGAGTGTTGGGCATAAGTTCGGAACCAGACAAGTTTTAAGAAGAGAACGGTTTTCGCTTGGATTTAAACTAGAATTTAAAATCATTTTGAAGCATACAGGGTGTTTCAATTTTATGTACTGAACTAACTATAATTTTTTTAAATATATTATAGGGATTTGAAATATCCTATTACCAGCTTTCTAAAAATATAGAGTTTAGCTATCTTCTACTGAATGATTAAATAGATATATTCATGAAAAACAAAAAAGTATGTTTTAAACTATAAATTTTTTTATAAAAGGATCGATTTTATTAACATATCCCTATGTTTTTATACACGGTTAATCAAAACTTGTAGACGAAAATTATTCATTTTTTTTTATGGAACCAAGTCAGATTGTGCTAAGCACCAGGAGTTGATGTAAAGCTAATGACCGAGCAAACGAAATTCTTGATTAACGAATGAATTACTGTTATAGGGAATGATAAATACTCAAAATGTAGTAACGATTATTTGGAAAATCAGCTGATGATAGCAAATGTAGCAAATCTGTTAATACTCTCCCTATATTTAACCCATCTACGAGTGAACCTAAGAAGCCAAAGGTTGTTATTATTTGCCGTGGCGCCATTTAGCTATAGTCAGCACCACCTTCAGTAAGGTGACACAAGGAGATTGAAAATCTACTCTCCGCAATAAATATTAAGTATCCTACAATAAAATTTTTAAATTAAAATTTCGCTGCAAGTCATGAGGCCAATGGTCTGAGCCACCGAGAAAAATTTTAGTCTTCATCAGAGCGAGTTCAGCTGGAATAAGAAAATTCAGCATATATCCATATTCCAGAGAATTAAATTTAACATTAATAAAAAATAAAGAGGAAAATATCAAGGAAGGAGATTGGATTGTTAAATTTTTCAATACAAATTGATTGCAAGTACGAGTTTGCATCTAATTTATCTATAACTCATGTATTTTTAAATATCACAGGTCCACTGCTTAACTACTTGTTTAATTTCATGAGAAACACCTCTTTAAATGGTAAATTAAATAGTACAACAGTATTTCGTAATACCTACATCTTTAATAATTGCTATAGATGAAATAAATTTTGTTCACTCCTTTTTGTGTAAACGTAGTAATGACTGTGTTTTAGCTTACTCCTTACATCATGACAGTAACCTATTTTAATCTTAAATCTGACTAGTTAACTGTGTTAAATTATTTTATATAGTTATATGTAAAAATAGTATGGCACTAGTTTCGATCTTATAGGTCTTTTGTTTCTGTCATTGTGTAAAAACCAATGCGTCTGAGCATTTAATAGAAATAATATCAGTTCGAATCACAGGCTTATTAATTTGACAGTGAAATCTTTTGAAAATTTGTACCCTTTTTCGAACCGTTTACTTTATTTGCTAATATAATAATAAATTAATTATTTAAATTAAATAGGTACATATTTTCAAAAATATATGAAATTTTATAATATACCTTTAGGTACATTTCAAATAGTACGATAGAATAACATTTTTAGACATACGAGCTGCTGTCTTTTATTGAATGTAATTCTTATTTTTTATTATATATACTATTATACTTCTAGTCATTTATTTTCTATGAACTGAAATATATTTAATTAACGTTTAAAAGTCTTGAAGTACAAGGTATTTACAAGAGAATAACCTAATCTTCCAAGTATAATTATTAATCAGGGACGTTGTTTTCAAAATAAATTATAAAGTTTTCAATAAAATATGATGTTAAAAATCAAACTAAACTAAAACCGATATTTCGGTCATTTGTAGAGGAAATTGTACAACGGCCGACTTGCGAAGGACCAAGGGCGTAAATAATTTTTTTTCCTGGCAGAGTGTACTTTTTTCCTGGGGGGGGGGGGGGTTATCAAACTTTTAGATAAATATGTATGTGTCCGTTTCTACATTTTTTATATTTTCTTTATTCTTTTCGTGCTATTTTATGGTATCCTAGGGAGTAATTACCCCCTTTTACCTACGTTTAATTCTTAAGCGTAAAAAATTGAGAAAAAATAAAGAAAATTTAAATAAAATAAATAAGTTTTTATCAGCCTTCATGTGCCCTATTTGGCTAAAAATAAACAAGCATCCCATTGTAATAGAGTATGAATCTACTAATATAACACGTTAAGAAACCATGATGATTACTGTGGAAAACTTTTATTTTTTATTTAAAAAAATGTATTTTTGAGCAACACTGTATGGCTATAAATTTGAGATATATCGACATCTCATTATTTTACAAGTAGAATTTAAAATATATAAATTTATTATATTTTTAAGTACTTATTATTTTTATGTTCTAAAAACACTATATATACTTTTTTTATTTCATGGTATTGTATCTAGAATTTAACCCGGCATTCCAAAAATATTTGGAAAACTGGAAGTAATAAAAATAAGTGAAATATATATAAAAGTTTAAAACTATAGTAAGGGGAGGAGATATTTGAAACTCATTAAAAAAGTCCATTGTAATAAACTACCTGCCCTTAGCACATTTAACAATAGTTTATAGTTTAGGCCATAAATTATTTAATCCTCAAGATTGATGGTCGGTACTAAAAATTTAGTTTTTAAAATAATGTTGAGTTGGGTATTATAGTCGATTAAAGAGATATTTAAAACTCATTATAAACGTCGATTTTAATAAACTACCTTATTGGTACGGCCATAAATTCATCCTCGGTCCATAGCTTGGACACCTCTATGGACCGTATTACGAGTTTTGTTGTTAAAGTAATAGATATTAACCTATACTTAAATCATATTATATTAACTATTATAGCAAGGAGAATAGATATTTGGAACTAATTATAAAAGTCGATTATAATAACATACCTGCCTTTAGAACATTTAACAATATTTTATGGTTACGGTCATAAATTATACATTCGTGTTTAAATCTTAAAAGCCATACAGGGTACTTTAATTGACTTATAACAGTTGCCTATAAAGTAGTAAAACCCTCGTAAAATATAAGAGTCCTGCATAAGTCAATTCCAAATATCTGTCCTTTTCACTATAACTTTCAAACTATTAATTTTCACCAAACAACTTTAATTTTAATTTGGACCATCTATATTTTCTAGAAAATTAAATAGTGTACCTAATAGTTCGATTATGAAGCAATTAAAACCAATTAATGAAACAACATAATTTTTTTCAAGTACGGTCCATGTTTGATTTAAAACAGTTGCCTGTAAAGCGGTTAAACCTTTATAAGAGTCTTGCATAAGTCAATTCCAAATATCCTTTCCTCTTAGTTCGTGTATTTGTTTGAATGTAAGCGTTCATAATTTAAATTGAATACGACTTCCCTGGATTTAATAATTATACTTGGAAAAACCCCTAACCTAACAATGCAGCATTAGCTAAGCAACCGCAGGATGTTTCGTTCTCATATGCAACAAAAGGGTGTCACTCCGAGTGTACACCGCTGGACAATGGGTGCACGAGTATTGTCCGGGAAAATGTACGTAATAGTGGTTCCGAGTATTGCTCACTATTTTACCGCACAATACGCACCTTCGCCGTTCGTCCATTGAACCTACCCTTTCGAAGAGTTGAGACACCTTGTAGCACTTGATATCTGGAACAAAAATTATATAGGTTAAATTTTCGGACTCATTATGGTATGAAGTTTTATTACCCATTGGAGAATTGACGACTGGTCCTTTTCCTTAATTATTTGCTTTTTTAGATGATTTAATAATATGAAACGTATACTAATGCTTATATCGAAGATTATTAGTTATTTATCACATCTTTTATATAAATTTGCAGACAATATAAATACATTTAACAGAAGAGAAAGAGTTTTTGGCAAGTTTCTCATACAAAAGAAAAATATTCTGCTGACTTTAAATTGTGTTTTACCGAAATTAAATTAGCTAGTGTTTTTTTCAGTAATAATTCAGTACCTAATAAATTGTGATGCGGGTAATTCAGGATTGATTTCAGAATTACAAGGCAGGGGAATCCTTTACTATAATAATACATGTATAGTTAATTTTGTTAATTCACAGCGCATGCGTTTACTTGACGTAAAACCGATTCAATAGGTATTAAAACCGATGAAGTCACATATGTGTAAACTTTATTATAATAGGTTTGTTCGACTTGCTAAGTTCAAAATGGCTACAAAATATTTGTGCACTCGTTCGATTTTGGGATTGTCGATTCGGTGATCTGAACTAGTTCAAGAACGCCATTTATATACTGAGCAAACTCCGGACTATTTTGTACCAGTTCTGATCACATGTCAAACAAACCTGTAGAATCGCGACCTGTTATATGTAAAGCCCATTTTTGTTATAAATATATTGTAAAGTGCAAGAATCAAAATATGTACGCACAGCAACTAAAGACTCTTATAAGCCCAAAAGTGACATCAAGATTAGTATGGGAATGTCGAGAAGAACTCAGTGTCCTCTCAGAACAGAACAGAATAACTTGGGTTCGGGGGCAACGAAAAAGCTGGTCACAGTCCAATGAGAGGACACTTAGACTTGATAAGGCCCTAAGCTATTTGAGATATGGGGCACTTTATGATACTTGCTCACTCGGACTTTTTTTGGGGGTCTCCAAGAATGTGGAGGTCCTAAGTCATGTCTTGTGTAAATTGTACGTAAATCCTGAACTTATGGCCCTGTAAAACAGAGAACTTTCGTGCAGACAATGTGGTAAAGGGAAAAAAGTGAACGGAACAAAGCTTTATTGAAATTCGAAAAAAAAATGTAAATTCTAACTTATTCTATCGCAGAAAAGGCAAAACATATTTAGTTAGTTAAATTTAGTTCTTTAGCGTGGTCAGACCGCGTAATTGTAGATGAACTGAAAGGCCTTTGGAAATTTTTCGATTTTCTACAGTCAAAGTTAAGCGAGTCAGTGTACAATCTTATATCTTCACGCAAAATAGACAAACAGTGCGTAAATCAATGTGTATCTGAAATTACCAATGCGCATCTGAAATTACAGTGCCAAATAATAGTAGATTTAACAATTGCTATCGAAATGAGATCTGGCGAACTCAATTACAATAAAGCAATTTGTTTAATCAAGCATTGTTCGTGTTTTTATAACCAACACTGTAAATATATCTTGTTTAACTAACTTTTCCCTCAGTTTTATCCAGTAATATTAAATTGACTACCTAATAAAGCGTGATAAAGGTTTTTAAGCATTAACAGATATGTAAACCCTTCACTTATGATTAATTCTGTCAATCTTTATTCCATTGCATTCTCGTCTTTACACTCGGTCAATTCAACTAGAACTGATGAAGTCACATATAGTGTTATAATAATAGTAAAATCACGGCCTGTTATATGTAAGGATTACAAAACATGGAGACTAAGGGAGGATTAAAAATAGGAGAAGGTAAACTAATCAAACAATATCGCTTTGAAACACACCATTTTTAATAAAACTTATTAAAATACAATATAAATGCTTTTTAATGAATGCACGTAAGAATTCTTAACATAAATTTTATTATTTCAAACACTAAACTAATTTAATTTTTAATTAAGTAACAAAAAGACCTGAAAAAACAAAAGTCACCAAAGCAGAAATATCTTTTTTTTTTATAACTGTCTATATACTTTATTATCTTTGAGCATATTTTTTCGAATGGGATATATGGAATACTTTTTAAAAATTTTGATCGTTTTCTTCCATGATACAATCCCAATTGATACCACGAACAGACAAAAGATCTGTCGAATGTATTGCACATATAGATTGGCACAAAAATTAATCAAAATTAATGTATTTTAAAAGAAAATCCATTATTACAATCATGGAACCAGGAAAAGAAATTTAATACAATCCTAGATTATACTAAATCTCAAATAATTGTTTGGGGTTCCAAGTTTATGAAAAATGTCTTGTTAAAAATGGAAGGCAGAAATTCAAGTCAACTTTTTCGAACCATAAGAAAATATATTAAAACTTATTCTTATGATTCAAATCACAATTCTCTTAGCAAGAACGTTTCTCTACCTAATTTTATATGAATTAAATTCATAGTAAATGTATATGAAAATTTATTAAATAAATTTATTAAAAGCACAATAGAGATATATTAATATGTGTATATAAAATATAAATTAACTATCAAAAAGTTAACCGCAACCTTTAAACAACAAAATGTTAATTAAAAACAGAATGAAACACGTTAACAACAACAAATTTACAGACCATATTTTATACAATCCCATTTAACTGTTTTATACAATTGTACAAATTTTTTACTCCTTCACAGCCAAATATTTTGGTACCAAGTTAATAAAACTTTTTTATAAAGCGTAATTTTTCATTCATTATTTTCGTTTAATGCTTTAATACCAATAATAGACTATTTATTAGTTTTTATTTTCCCATCGTTAATCAATAATTGTTTTGCTCTTTTTAAAATACAATTTGATAATTTTTTTGTATTATTTTATAACCTTAAGAAAATTATTTCTTGACATGGTAAATTTTTAAAAATGGATTAAGACAATTCTGTCTATATCCATCTTATTATTGAAACAATTTTAAACATTTTTCGCTACAACCAACCGGGTTTTTTAATTAACAATCAAAATCATAAAATATTAACGAGTATCGAGCGTACTCGCACTTCCAAATAAGTGTACGTGTAGAGAGGGTATCTCAACCCCACATCTCAGGGTACAGAGTTTTCCAAGACATGTGAAATAGCTCATTTTTCTCAGGAGCCCAAGAGGAAATTCTGGGCCAAATTTCAAGAAATCTCTCGGTTAGTTTTTAAGATCGCGTGGATAAATAACAAAACGAACAAAACTGTATTCGAAATGAAACGATTTTTAATTTAACAGTCAAAATCGTACAATATGAACGGGTACCCAGCGCACTCGCATTCCCAAATAAGTGTTCCTCAATCATCTCGGGGTACAGAGTTTTCCTAGACATGTAAAGTAGCTCATTTTTCTCAGGGGCCCAAAGGAGGTTCTGGGCCAAATTTCAACAAAATCTCTCGATTAGTTTTTGATATCGCGTAGATAAACAAAAAACAAACAAACAAAACTGTATTAATATGGTTAGATCACGCGAGAGGTACATAACTATAGTTTAGGCTTGAAAAATGTTACCACATCTTTATATTCCACATTTTCTTATTTATATTTTATTGAAATATTTCTAAATTGTTTATTTTTTATGTATTTAATGTTGAGTTATTAACATACATTTTTAACAAGTCGGTTCTGAAGATTTCCTAGAATGTAACATGATTTATTAGGAATTTGAATCAAATTAACTTTCCAAAAGAGTTAAAAGATAATTTTAAACTATTGTCGATAAAGAAAAACTGTCCATATTCGGGATATAGCAATTATTTAGTTTTTGAATTCCAGGACCATTTCCAGACTTCTAACACGCTTTTTATTCGGATTTTGAATCAATTATTGAACTGTTTAGAATAATTAAAGTTTTTCAATTAAAAATCGTTTTGTTAATGCTGTTTTTTTTGCGTTTTTGTTAATAAATTATATTAAATAATCTAACATTGAATAAATCAAAGAAAATAATTTTATCAAAAGAAAAGATCCGCTTCGTGATGTATTCGGTTTTTTAATCATCAATTATGGAATTGTTTAATGAATAATAAAAATAATAATAATATTCTGTCTATATTTCACCCCCTTACAAATGAACTGGGGAGAAGAGGCGCCTAATTATTTGTCGAGTAATGATTTTGTTATTAGAAGAAAATATGTTTTGGTATAATTGTTAAATCATATTAAAAAAATAATCAAACATTGAATAAATCAAAAAAATAAACAATAGTAGAAGAAAAGATCGCCTTGATCATATATTCGGATTTTTAAACAATACTGCAACCACGTAATGAATAATTGAAGTTTAATAATGATTTTGTTATTTTAAGATCACATTTTTTGTATAAATAAATTATATTAAATAAATCGACGAAATGAACAAACTTGGAATGTATAATTAACATATAATATGGAAAATAAAAATTTAGTAACATTTTTTAATCATAAATTGTAGTTATATACCTCAAAATATTTCATGACTGCTGGTTGTAGTAAAAATGAATTTTATGAAACTTATATTTTATAAAGAATAAGAAAGATTATCTTAAATAATTTTTTAAAGGTTTTCACATCAAAATGAAAAAAATAAAAACTGATAATTAAGAAAATATGAATGGAACTATTTTTATAAGAAAAATTAACTAACTGAAAAAATCGGCGTCGGTTGCAACTTTCCAGTGCTAAATGTAACTTGTTTGAACAATTTTATTGTATTTATTTGAATATATATAAAAATGTATTTTAGTTGTAAAATATTTGGCAGTTTAGAAGTAAACGAAGAAAATAAAGATTATAATAAACAAAAGAATTACGTAACAACTAAATATTGCACAATTTTTAATATTAAACTCGTGTAGTACAGGTTGCTTAGCACCAATCCTTATCACATCACAATCTTTTTAGTTAAACTCATCCTTAATTTTAATAGTTAATGCCAATACATATTAGAATTATTTAGCATACAATATATCAATATAAAAACTAATATTTTCGTAATAATTTGTCAATTAATTAATTAAATACACTTAGAAACTCACTCTTAAACTGTAGAATATTGTACGTTTAGAGTGGAAATAAGTTAGATTGTTTAAATCAATTTTCGTTGTATAAATTGCCATAATTACCAAAATAATATTTATATTATAAAAATTTGGAACGGATTTTTTAATATATTTAATATAAAGTGATCCACCAAAAAATAAACAACATAATAATCTTGATAATAATGAGTTGACGTTTCAGAATCATTTTATACATCAAATAAAAAAACATGTTGTAAAATTTCAAATAAATTGATAAAAAATTTGATTAAACTGGTCTAAGTAAGATTTCCATGAGCTTTTTTGATACACTTCGTATAATCATTCTGAATTATAATTAAATTTTACCAAATATGTTTTTATATGGAAAGATAAGGCTTGTTTTACATCGATTCACTCTGTAAAAGGCCGACACTACTCAATTGACATTTTTAGACCGAACCTAATGTACAGAAGTCACAATTATCTTGGTTAAACGATTTTCAGTTATAAGAATTTTGTCAGTTTTGATCATGTTCACACTGGTTCACTTTTCATTACTGAATTAATTGTTTTTATTGATAATAAAAAATATCCAGTTTAAAATTGATGAATTTCAGTTTTTTAAAAAAAGTATTTTTTTAATGTAAATTTGACTAAAAAATGACAAAGTAATTTTTCTTTGTCTATGAGCTTAAATCGTTTAAGTTAATACACAGAGATAAAAAAATTAATGTTGGATTTTCAGTGTTTATTTAACTAATCACATAGATTAAAAATAATACAAGAATTATATTTTATTCTGTTCTTCGGATGTATTTTTATCGCAGGTTATATCCCGAGAACTGCAAATTTAACCGGATAAACTGCGGCTAGCTTTTTTTGAAAAATTTTGCTTAGAAAACATTTGCTTCAAAGCAAAATTTTGAAAAAAATTGTCGTTTATGCAGATCGTTATTTAGAATGTAATGAAAAGCGTAACTTGGTTTCTTTCTAACTAAAAATTAAGTACTAAAATTAATTGACCTGTTTTAAAACTTTTTCGTAAGATAATTGCGACGTAATCCGTAATAAATATATATTTTTATACAAAAAAGTATCACGCGAGTTTCACTTAAAGGATCAAGATATTAATGAATAGTTTTTTATATACAATGTTTACAATGTTCATTAAAGTGTATAAAGTCACTTTAGTGTGAGTATTTTATAAATCTGAATAGTAAAAGAGTTAAAAATTTTTTGATTCATAAACAGTACGACTGATTGTTCTTTTGTTGGATCATTTTTAAAATTGTTTTCATACATCAATTATTTTAAAATAAATTTTACAAAAATATGAATTACATCCATTTTGTAGACATATATTGATTTTTATTACCAATTATTGAACGGTTCTTATGCCATTTCGAGATGAACAATGGCTAAAATATTTTTAAAAACAAAGTATTATCCATACTAAAATGTGGCATAATATTTAATAAAGAATAATGAAACTCAAAGTCATACCACAAATATTTAATATAAAGACACAAATGTCAAGGCAACATGTTTTGGTGTACAAAAAGACCATCATCAGGAAAAATATTTGTATGATTTGATCCAATAAAAACAAATTAGTTAAATTGAGGTATGAAAATTAACTTATAAAACATTAAAAATTAATTATAACTGGAGTTATTTAGTGATACTTAATTTTTTTAAATTTTTAATGTTTTATAAGTTAATTTTCATACCTCAATTTAACTAATTTACGGTTTCTTTTTATTGGATCCAATCAGACACATATTTTGCCTGATGATGGTCTTTTTGTAGACCGAAACATGTTGCCTTGACATTTATATGTCTTTATATTAAATATTTGTGGTATGACTTTGACTTTCATTATTATTTATTTTTTCTAAACCTAAAAATTTAACCTTCCTTTTGCATCCCTGATATCGTCCTGATTCTTTTACATATACAGATTGTAAAAATTTTTAAAATCCATTTTACAATAATTCGTCTTGAGTGCGACTAAGAAAATAAAAACTTCAATGGAGTAACTAACCTTTAATTTCTGATTGTCAAATCGACCCCAATGGGACGGGGAGGTATTTAATATTGTTTTCCTCAAAAAATGTTTTTTTCCGAATGATGATGTTCCAGTGCATATGAATAAAATTTTAAAATATGAAAGAAAGAATTCTTCTTTTGCTGTAAATATTTTCGGTTTGCTTATGAATACAAATCGATATCTGTAGTTCCAGTACCTTTACCAATACAAAAACGTGAAAAACATTAATTTATATAATTGCCAATATTACATATTCTAATTTTGAATCAATTCTAGAACCGTTTAATGAATATTGGAGTTTTTCAGTCTTGATATTTTGACACAAACGGAAGGTTTAGTTAAATTATCAGATACTTTTTTTTTCGAAAATCGGAATGAAAGATTACAAAAATATGTATAGCCAATGTTGTTTTATTTCAAGCAAACGAATGTATTTCATAAATTGCGCAGTGTTTTTTTAAAAATGATCCAATAAATACCAGTTTTCTTATACAGAATGTCCAAAGCAACTTATATCAATAAAATTTTAAACGAGACATATTTAACAATGTATTTTGGACACGCTGTGCTTCAACTAGTTTCCTATACATTAAGTAAATATACCAGTAATTTCAATACAATCGAATAGACAAAATTGCAATTATTCACTACGTTCAATTTATCTATTAAAAGGCCGCAAAAATACCCCAAAATACGAGGTACCGTATAAAATTCGAGAGATTTCTAATCTTAAAATTACTTTATATTTTACAAATATAAGTTTATAACTTAAAAATATATTAATAAAAACTGAGATAAGAAATGAGGTAATACACAATAAAACAATTGCACTTAAATACATTATTCCAACTAGTTAGTTTGGCAATAGATAATATGCGGGTTGAAAATAAAGATTTTTATAAATTCTTAATTATTTTTTGTATTAACAAAAATAAGTGACTGAATGCCAAAATTCTGACAAACAAACCACCTTTAATAAATTTACAGTTTAAAGCTATGAAAGAAACAAGAAAATTTTGGAAAAATAAGTTTTTTAAATTTACGTTATTTGTTTCTTCATACAAATAGAATATTTAATTATTTCAATCAAAAACGTCAATTATTATACCCAAAAATAAACAATGACCTATAAGTGAAATTGACGCAGTCTGTAAATTTTAAATACTGATGCCCAAAAATTGTACTTATTTTATGGCAATTAAAACACGATGTCACTTATTCTCACTAACAAAAACCAAATTAATAATTGAAATAAAAAAATTATTTCCTTACCGCCTCAATTGTTTTAAACTAACTGACGGACGGTTACAAGCTTAAATTTTTTTTTATACATATATATCTAACTAAGTGAAGTAAGTGTTGTTCGTCTTTATAAAAGAGTAATTTTTTTTTGAGTCAAACTCCAAAAACATCACAGATTTTTTACTATTCTTAGGTTATAGTAAGCTTCATTGTGTAGACACAAATATATTCAATGATCCAATAAAATAATTTAGAACCTTCACAAAAATAGATTTTTTTATTCGCTCTTTTAGCAATATTGGTTAAGGTTAGATTGAGTTACTTAGATTAGGTTTACTCTTGTCCTATTCCGACCCCAATTCTATTATGTCTGCGAAAGTTGTAGGGGAAACCCAGTTGCAAAAATCCTGAACTCAAGATAAGGGGCTAAACAATGTACACGGACGTAGTTGCGAACGATGACCACCCGTGGAAATTTATGTCTCAGAATAAAGTAAATTACATTGACGGGGAACCAGATACAAATGTACAAATTTCGGAGTTTTTGAAGAAAAATCTGTTAATAACTTGAAAACGGTTCGTCAAATCAAAAAAAATGGAAGATGCAAAAGTGCTCCGAATTAATTTTCTATTTTTCGGCAATCTTAGAAAACTCGAAAATGATGGTTTTTCCAAAAAAATTGAAGACATCAAAAAATTTTAAACGCAATATTTCCTATGCAAATGGTTCTCTTAAAAAAATAGCGATTTTTAACGTTAAAAGCATTTAAAAAAATAAATTTACCCTAAAATATTCTATAAAAAAATGCTGTAATTCGAAAAATTTCTAAACTGGAATTTTATTTCCTAATAAAAATATACATCGAAAACACAAGATAACACTGTCAAGACTGTTATATTAAAACAAAATGGCACCGACATGGAAAAGGGCATCCACAAATTTTTTACAAAAATATTTTCAGTTAATTTAGCAAGATATTTTGTAATAAAGTAATAGGTCAAAAAATTATTGTAAAGCTTATTGGAAAAAATACTCATTAGAAAAAAACTGGCTCAAGCCAAACAGAAATGGTGATCCTGTCTGACAATAGTAGCGCATTGGGTATAACGGTGTTCTTTTTCGTTGCTCTCGTGTCGTGTCTTTTACACAGGACTTAACATGTTTACATGGTGATTTTGTGGTGTGATTCTATTTTTCCGAAGTAAATTTTATTTTTATATAGTTAAGTCTTGAAAATACCAGAAGGTATTGTATGGTCGTTGCAATAAAATTTCAATCCCACGTGATAAATATAAAAAACAGTTTACCTACTAGCTCTGTCAAATAATAATTATTATTCAGGACAATCTTATGTGCAATATTTGTTTGTCTAAATGAGAAGCCACTGTAGCTGTTGCCATATTAACCAATAATATAAACCTTATACTTTGGAAAATTATAACAAAATGTCAATATCTACTTTCATACATTGATCACGTGGGATTGAAATTTTATTGCAAACGACTATATATGAATTAATAATTAGGATGGCGTGAAGGTACATAGTGGCTCACATTAAAGGGGTATAGCTAAATGATTTTTTTTATTATTAGAATGCCACGAGACGAAATAAAGCATACAGAAGATGATACACAAAAGGGTTTGCAAATGATTCAGAGCGGTGAAATACGGAAAGGATAAATAATATAAAAATGGTCAAAAATGAGAAACATCAGAGAAAAGCCGGACAAAGGATTCCTCAAAAGACGTGAATAACTATTGTTACGTAAACCGAAGCTAGTCAGAGCAACTGCGTTTAATAAAACAGAATTTACAACTTTCTTTGATATTCTTGAAAGCTCAGTAAACGACATCTAAATATTTTTTCTGATGGGACAAGAATATATAATTTAAAATGTAGGTAAGATCATAAGTTGGGAAAAGAAAACCATTGTGACAACCTGCTGTATTATTAGCGGACAATATGTACCCCAACTTATGATTTTTTTAGAGGAAACACTTCAACGATCAACATGATTTAAGGTGGCCCTACAGGAACATTGGGATTAGCAGCTTCAAGTTCTAGTATGAACAGAGAAATTCTCTTGCCATTCATTGATCACTTCAATAAACATGCGCCCAAAAATCGAAGTATTTTAGTAACGGATAACCATGAATCACATTAATTAATAGAAGATTTGGATATAACAAAGGCACTCCACCATCATGCCTCTGCAAAAATAGAACCCTTAGACGAAGAACTGGTGGCAATTGACACCTTCAAATATAATAAATGCCTTTAAAAAAACTGATTTGAGCAGAATGTCTTTACAGGTGTAGACTTTTTACTGATTATTGTAACCAATCGTCCCGTACCCGATGTATCTGCCAATAAAAGTGCACCAGCTCAGTCTGATTCTCAATTTTGTATAATAGTAGCATCACAAAACTATCGATGTAACCCCATTCTACTATCTGCTTCTTGGTTATCTAATGTTGCTGTGAAATCGGCCCAGTCACCTCAAATCTAGTAACAACTACGAACCCTTCCACTACATTAGTGCAGCTTTTGAACTCAATTCAGAGTATAAATCAACATAAACATCTGTTCAAACTTATGTATCACCGCATCAATTTGGAGAACACGCTTTCTACGAACATTCCGCAAAAATGAAATTGAAATGGAAAAAAATATAGCTAGAGACGAAAGAAACTAAGAAAAACAAAAATAGGTAAACAAGGACAGAATAATACGATGAAGAAAATATAGAAAAACTTTGATCTTATCTTAACGGAGAAGGATCTTGAATTACAATTCCTAGAGAAGCCGAAAATGGGAGATTACCCGCTGATAAAATTTGCTACTAAAAAACTATTAATTTTTTTTGTAGCACAGATACTTCAAACAAAAAATGAATAGCTAGAATATTTTGCCAGTTTCTTGAGAGTAAAGAATAAAAATCGTGAATAATTTTATTTGCCTACTAAACCAGATTTATCTTACATCTTACTTACAATATATTTTACCACAGCCTACTCTGGAAGCACCTCAAGAATACAGTCTTACTATTATTTCCCTATAAGCTTTGCAAGGATAAATAAACCTAAGTTAATGTTTTGTTTTAGATTTTAAATTTCTTCAAGAAGGAATTTTAAACTTTTGCGTCTTATAATTTAACGTGTTGGATCGGACTGTTTTGATTGGAAGGTTGGTACTTAAATTTTACGTTCCAAACATGTTTTAAAAATTTAAAATTATTTCAAAGTATAAAAAAACTGTTTTGATTTACTAAGAACGATAATTTTGATTTGCATTATCACGAACAAAATCTTAACTACATTTTTATGAAGGTTTAAATTATTTTTTAAAAGGATCTTAAATAGAGGATGAATTGCACGAAATATCGGGAAAGATAATATGTTTCAGACTAGAATAGGAGAAATTTTTTGAAAGAATTTTTTTACCTCTTTATATTAGATAAATATATTTGTGTTCATTTTGCGTAAATATCTATATTATATATAGCTATCCTCATCTGTTATAGCTACAACCTCGAGTATTTTATACATAATAATTTAAAAAAATTAAACTCTTAATAATTGTCCATTAGAAACAAACATTGTGCATATTTTTTTATTTTATAAAAAATTAGATCAGCAGATACGATCGAAGGTACTAGAAAACTCTGAGTCGCGAGAAAAATATATTTTTTTAAATTACCACAAGATTTTTGATTTTCCTTTTTTCAAAGTATAAATAATTGGCACATAAAGTACGGAGAAAATAAAATGCTTACATTAATTTGATCTCAATTATCACATAAGTTTTTACTTAATAGAGAGTCTGATGCAAATAAATCCTTTTAGATTAAAAAGACTTTTTTTATTATTTGCACTTGAATTGTGGATTTGGAACCTTTTATTTATACAGTGTTGAAGAATATCATCACCACTAACCAAAACTCCATTTTTTTTTAACACTCGTTTATCATCAACTTCTGATGAAATGTATGTAGTGTTTTTTAAAAAGTGTAGTTTTGACATATTTACGAGTAAGACTAGAGTCGTGGAAACAAAAAATAATTCAGGTAATCACTACAGGATCAGATTTTATCTCTGTTCAATGACTTGCAAACCTTTTCATAATTTCATGATTTTTAAAAAACTAAACCTTTTTCAAACCAAAACATATGGTTGCTCTTACGATCCTGCATAACATTTTTAGCGGCACTGAAATCGATGAAAATTTTTGTTACTTTGTTTAGAATCATAATATTAAAGTTTAAATAAAAATTCAGCTTTCCTAGAATTTTTTCGAAAATAATGTTATTTTTTTATTTTCCAACTGCAATAAAAGGAGTTTTCTAAAAGTCAAACAAAAATAGGACTTTTTAAAATAATCTTAATTTTTGTTTTGTAAATATTAACCCATATTAAAATATCTAAAAATAGGTTAAATATAAATCAGAATATTCCTAAAATTCCAAATTTAAAAAATCTGCATTTGTTTTTCATTTATTTACAATTTGAATTTTTCAAATTTGATTTTTTTAATTATTCTTTAATTAGATTTGTCACGTAATAATTGGATACCTTTGAATTTTTTTTTAAAATTGGATTTAAACTTTCATTCGTAAAATTCAAATTTTGTATTACTAAAATTCATGTAAAAATAAATAGGTATTTTTTTAAATTCATATTCTTGTTTTCATTTGAAATTCAGCTTTTTTGGAAAGAAATCCCTTGATTTTAAACCTGGTTTTTATTATTGCTTTTTAATATTTAGATTTTTCAAAATCTTCCATTTTTATAAAAAAAATCACTTAAATAACTCTTCCATAGCTTAATAATTTTATGTTTTGGATATTTGTATTTTTCTAAAATTCTTATTTTCATCAATGTCAAAATTTGTGGTATTTAAATTATTTTGTACAAAATTTAGATAGATTCAGTTAAAAACGTTTAATTTAGAAACAGTTTTGAAAAATTAAAGCTCCAAGTCAAATACCATTAGATTAATGGTAAGTGCAGCCGAATAGTTTCGGCTAAGATACCATCTTCAGACTAATAAAAACTAATTTGCCGTTTTTTAAATCGATTTTTAATGGCCAGAAAATGGTTTGTTAACTAAAACTAGTTGCCAATACTTTTTTTGGCAGTTTTTAATCATGTTTTTTGCGATATTTAGGAAATTTCTGACTTTCCAAGGTTTTCCATCAAACAAGGTTGTAAATCATTTTTGCGATTTTTCAGAATTTTCTTTTTAATGGTTATATTTAATATGTTTTTATTACTGTTTTTTAAAACTAGTACGTGTTTGGTGTTGAATGCATCCATTTAATGGATTATTATAGAAACTGGAGTGAGTTACAACGCTGCATCTTTATGTGTTTTTTCATACAACAAAGTTGTATGACCTTTTTATAGATGTAAAATATTTTTACATCCTGAAGTAACTCTTATTACGTCTTTTTTTACAGATGTCAAACATTTTTACACCCTGGATTAACTAGTGTATATCTTTTTACACAAATGTTATCCTGAATGTAAAAGAGTTTTACTATAATCTGTAGATAAAACAATTACGTACGCTAAATTACTTCCATTTTAAAGTTAAAGTGAAAAAAGAAAGTTGAGATACTTCTTTGTTAGATTACGTATCTCCTAAAATAGAGATACAATTTTAAAATTGAACTATTCGTCTTACTGTAAAAAAGATGTAATATGAGTTACAAACTTATTGAATGGGAGTGTCGAAAGGATTTCGAATTTTTATTTATTTGATCTGCATCTCAAAACAGCTATTTCTGACTTTCAGCGTTATTTGTTCATCTAAAGCTTTTGTTGTACCTAAAAAATTATCATGGTTCACAAATATTTTTGGGTAATAGTAGAAAATCAAATATCTTGTAGTAATTTCCAATATAAAACTAAAAAAAAAAGTTAACGAAGAATATATAAAAAAAACAAAAGTAAAAAAAAACTGTATAACCTACTTCTGCGCTAACTGTCTAGCGCACGCACCCCAGCTATGATTCGCACATAGCCCTATAGTAAAAATAGTAGTAAAGCCAAAATCAATCGGCCGGCGTGTCGTTCGCTATGGCGTTCGGCGGTTCGAACTTCGGCTGATCGAACTTCCTAGTATCGGGGTTGTAGCGCGGATGCTTAAATTTGCAGTGGGTTCGAAGATTATCACTGCGGGTGTAGGTGGCTCGGCATAGGGGGCACTCGAATCTGCCAGGGAAGTGCACATGATAGTGATTTCGGATGTGCGTCACTATTTTTCCACACAGCTTGCAACGGTGCAGGTTGCAGCCGCCCGGCAACTTGTCAAACGTTAGTCGCATGTGCCAGGTTTTTGAACCTGCAAAACGAGAAATAATTACTTTTACTTACAGTTCTTAGCTTTCAGCTGCATTTTTTTTAATTATTCTGTTTTGGAATACGTTTTCCATTGACCTTTAGACTCTCTTTTTGTTAATAGATTTATACGTTATGTTATTAATAATCAGATGACATATCGATTGTAAGAACTGCAAGCAGTGGCGTGTTTAGGGAAAGACCCAGAGAGAATATTAAAGCAACATCCCTAGGAAATTGTTATTATTATTTCAAACTTTACTTTAACTTAAGGTTGGTTTAGTATTAAAATTATTTTTTATAATATTGTACTTTGTCTCGATACCCAGATATAAGATGCCACTGGCTGCAAGTCAGAACAAGAGTCATCGGACTAGTTATAACTGTTATATTTTTGTGATCTATATTTTTGTTACAGTAAAGGATATTTTTTTTTCATGTAAAGCATTCATTATTTGTCATTTCTTCGACATATTTACTGAATTAACTAGATTCGAAGAAAGTAAAGTGGTTTGGAGAAAAAAAAACTTTTAAAAGCCGATTTTGTAGAAATAAAATTGTGACTGCATTTTTATTTTTAATATATCCATTAAATGCTTAAAAATAATTCTTCTTGTTGTAAAGCTTCAAAAGTATAAACATGATAAAACAAAATCTTTTTCAGAAATTAAAAGTATTAAGAATTGTTTTAATTAAGTTTGTAAGTAATAAATATTATTAGTGATCATCTATTTTTTTAGTCTGCTTAGTACTTTTATGATGCCTTGGAATTTTTTAAGAAAATTAAATATTTACAGTGTGCCGAAGAAAGACTTCAGGACAACAATTTGTTAGGTGTGAAAGTAATTGTCATAAATTAGATGATTTTGAAATATTTCAGCATTTTATTTTTGGTTATCAAAAGTTTGCAGTTCACCTTAAACCGTTAAACGCTGAGTTTGCAAATATTATGATGTTCAAATTCGCATTTTTGTCCAAATATGACAACCTTCAGTATAAAAAGAACAAAAAATTATGTTAGTATGCTAATATATATTGTTAAGTTCTTTATTTATAAATATGCAAAAATCATTAACCAAAGAAAATAATTTCATTTTTTTATATGTACTTAATTGTTAATTTGAGAGTTTTGAGCCAACGGAAAACGTTATACATGAGTGTTAATGATTAATAGTGACAGCAAAAAGGTAAAATAGTGACAGTATGTGCACCCCAGAGCAGAATAGAGCTTATTGTAGAAGTAGGAAGGAATATTGGTATTTACAAAAGAAATGGTTTATTTAGGATAGGTACCTAAAACAATAAATTGCCTATACCAATTCATATTATTAGAAGGAAAAATATGAACTGGAATCAATAAATCCGTGTAAAAATAATATTCCTAACACTCTACAGTTTAAAATTTAATCCACATTATAATTTGAAGGAAAAATTCATAATAAGGATTAGAGTATTACAATATTAAATTTAAAATTCAAATAGGTCAATTAAAATTGATAAAATAAAATACGTCAAACCAACCAAAAAAATAATTTTTAGTCTTACCATTTTTACTTCTTAACCAATTAAACCTAAACACAAGGCAATTTTTTTGGGATTCGGATTTAAAAAAATGATTTTTTAAAATAAAACTACATATTTTATCAACAAAAAATTTTTTATAAATAAAAAGTTTTATGTTTTCTAACATAAGAGCGTTTTTTTTAATATATAAAAAAATGTTATTATCTACATTCTTCGTAAAATTTTACCACCATGGGTCGCCACAGGTTCCTTGTCAGAGGCCCAATATATTTGTTTAAATTGGGGTTATTATGAAAGTACTTCTTTCCATTTTTTTAATTTGATCTTCAAAAATTATTCTGACGTGGTTATATTTTCAACGAAGTCAAAAAAATTGGATATAGTGGTTCTCACAGTATATCTTTTTTGGTCTTCTTTACAATTTTGGAAAATAGGATTATTTAAAAATAATTATATGATTTCGGCATGAGCATTAATGTAAAACTTTCTGAAGAATTTTAAGCATTAAAAAAATCAAACCATGATTAATTTAAAAATAATTTAAGACCTGTAAATGAAAACAGTATCAGCCGTTCTAAGACTTTAAATATTGGGATAGAATATGTAGTAGTTGTTGCAAGGTACGGTCATACCACATGACTGCTAAATTGAACTTCAATAAAGATCGTAGGATAATAATTAAGAATCGGAATGATTTGAATACAAGTACAGATTTCAGGACAAACTCTAACAGAATCTGGTACACAGACGGGTCAAAAATCGAGCTGGTATATAGGGTGTTTCATAGGTAAACCGACATACGTTAACTGCAAATAGAGGGCACTTAGGTGATTCCAAAAAACTATTATTTGACGGGTCTAGCCCGCCTCATAAGTGAGTTACAGGGTGTTTTGTCAAAATCGCTTATTTCTTCTAACCCTCGTTTCTTCGGAATATTTATTTCATATTTAGCAAGCTTGTTTGAGTCTATTAGTACATTACACAGACATAGTAAGCAAAATAAAAATCCAGGAAGACTATAAAACTGAGAACTGCTTTATTCTCTAATATCCATCAGCACTAAAGTTTTTTAAATGAAACAAGAGTAAGAAATTATGTCTATTCATTTCCAGACATATTTGTTATGCGTAGATCAGATGTGAGAACCAAAGATGATCTGGAAGAGTTTATAAACTTACAACTCAAAAAATAGAAATAGCTAGCAAAAATCTTGTTCAAGGCTACTAAATTTTTAAACCCATTGTCATTTTAAAAGAGCTTAATCATTAGTTTCTGTAATAAATTTGGTTTAAATAAACAAAATAGTCTTTTTTCATATTTAATCACGGAAACTACAGCACAATTTCATATACATTTGTCCAAAATTTGTAATCTCACAATTTGTAGTTATTAATCAGTAGAACACATTTTTTTTTATAAAAAACACTTTCATATGTAAAAAACATACTTTTTTTTAAATTGTTGATAAAATATGCCAGGTAGGATATCAAATTAAAGCCCACTAAGAACTAAAAAAATAAGACCAAGATTAAGTCTGTAGAATATCTACAACAAAATATTTAGTATATATATTTACATAAAGAATATATCCTGCAAATTTAAACATGGTCAAATTGAGTTACTGGTTGGTTTGACATGGAATAAACCCACATTTTTTTAATAACAAAATTAAAACTTGTACAATAAATTTCAAAAAAGAATATTTTTAAAATGACCTATTTGAGCTTAAAATTATATAAAGCTTGCCGAGCCATCTTCGATATTAATTTAAAATTATTTGCGGAAAAATTTAGTTACATGCAATGTTTAAAATATAGAAGAAAAATTTACAATAAGAGTTTTAAGAGTAAAAGAATATCCACACACCAAATGAAAATAACAAATTATTTTAGACATTAAAACTAAAGAATTTTCTGGATTCTATTGACGATGTATTTCGAATATGCCTAAAACATTGGAAAATTTATTAAACCATTTTCATATGTAAAAACTTACCTTGTGAGAATCCTTGTTTTATTAAATTAATACTTACTTTTGTTAAATTTCTTTCAATTAGTGTCGTTATATTTTGCATTGTTTTGACTTCTTTATAGATTTTTGAGTAATATTTTATCAAATAATTTATAAGAAAATTAAACTCTTGTTTATTTTTGTAAACAGGAAGTTCAATATGAGCGTTGTGCTTTAATCAACACCGGACAGCGTTTCATTTAGGTGAATATTTGCAATTAAATAGAAATTCAAACCAGAATACCTTATTTTTGTGCGTTAAATTGGCTTCTTTCTATTTAATACGTTATAAAAAAAAAATATAAAAATGGTGATGTAATGATATAAATTTTCAAAAAGGGTCAAAGACTCAATAATAACTTATGGGGACAAGTAGAGGACTGCAAGTTAGCTTTTGCAACGTGACAATATTTAGAGTAATAATTGGAAGTCTGTGTAAATGGCGAGATCCTGGAAAGACCATGTATAAAAAATTGTTCTCTCTTTTCTAAGTGAAATGGAATAAATAAAAAATATCCAGAAATTTAAATGTCATGTCACAGTTTTCCTCAAACTATACAAGTTTTTGAAAATATTTAATACATACAACAATCAATCAAGAGCTGTCTTTTAGAAAAAAAGAGATCATCATTGTAGAGCATGGAATGCAAAAAAAAACGGAATTAAAACTCCTTTCATCTTTTGTGCCAATTAAAACTCGTTATGTGGATTAAAAGAAGTTTTTCTTCAATTTATCTATATATGTCTATTAAAAAAAAAAGAAACCAGTAATTTCACAAAATTTATTTTTTATGTAAAATATTTTTACCAAAAAAATTGAAGATCAAAATCAAAAAGTTATTCAGATATGTATTCAAAATTTTTGTAGACAAATGTTGCGACTTTGTGATTTTTCAGTGATATAAGCTGAATACGATCCTGGATTTTTGTGTAAAATTGAAGGTGTCTTGTATGTCTGTAATTTGCAAAATAGTCAAAACCTCATAGGTGATTTTTCCATGTTGGCAGAGTACAAAAGAATCACATGTAACAAAGTAGTTTGTTTACTCACTGTTAAATTTTAATCAGACCTTTTTTGACATCTCTTTAAGTAAAATTTTATTTTTCGAAGTGGTATTTTGAAGAACATTAGTAGAAGAATTCTAGAAGTTAGGTCTTTGTCTCTATATACAAAATCTTAACTAAGAATTATTGTCCGTGTCTTAGCTTGGTGATTGGCCTGATCGAAATTTAATGTCGATTTTGCTTAAGTAATTATCAAACTAGTTAAATTGTAATTAGATAATTAAATTAACCTGGTAAATGGTCCTCAACTGAACTGAAGAGGGATTAAAACGATGGAATCAATTATGTTGAAACATAATTAATATTTTATTACTTTTACTACCATCTTTTGACGTTTTTCTCATATATTTTCAATAACTTCGATAACCAGTTTGAATGTAATCCAGAAAGTTAGTAAACACTGTATTTTACACCAGAAACCTTTATATGAAATCTATTTACAATATTTTATACAAGTTAATGACATGCTTAAAAATTAAGACAGCAAGTATGTGCAATCGCAAGAAAAAAAGGTTCAGAGTTGAGAAATAATAGAATAATGTTACAAAAATAGTAAAATTTTAATATTTTGTATGAACATTCACTACAAAAATATTTAGTGGTGTATAAAAACAATCAACAATATATTATTAATGTTGTTGTATACAGGGTAGACCAATAAAAACTCCCAGGCTGGATATTTTGGAAATTAATAGATATTTTAATTCTGTGACAGAAAGTTTGCAAAGCACTGAGAGAACTTCAGTTTTGGATATAAAGTAATATTAAATATGTCAAAATGTAGATGGCGCTGCGCTCAAAAACTTTTCGATGGGAGGATCTTTCAAATGTAGCACATCTTGTAGAAAATGCAATTTTATTCTAAGAAATTTATTGATAAATCTAACCATTTAACTGTGTCGGCTTTTACTTGATGAAAATCCATTATTAAATTTAAATAAATAAAAACGTTTTAAGATTTCCACATAAAAGCAGTATAGAAGCAAAATGATCTCAAAAAACTAGAAAAATGTTATAAATGAACATACTTAAATATTTTAAGTTTGTAATTTGCTAGAATAGCGCGGAAAGAATATTTTACCATAATATGGATGCCATACATGAATTCTTATTTATGGTTAGTAAATTTATACCAAAAAATACTTTGGATCTAAAAGTATAACATTGACGTTATTATTTCTCTTTCTGTAACACAATTTAAAGAAAACACAAGCTAATTTAACATGCTTATTTAAATAACTTAACTTACCGTCAATAGTATCCGCTATTTCTGGGGGAGGGATTGGAGGTGTTTCGTTGTCCGGTAGATCAGACAGCTGATGCCCCACTAATTTGATATCGTCTTGGTGTACGCTTACACTTCCTCCCTACAGAATTATATTATATTATAATTGCCATTATTACATCATTTTATGAGGAAATTTATAGCGGCTTCTCCGACATACTTATTCTGACAATTATAGCAGATTTAAGACGAGTAAATATTATTTCAAATACCGACACAATCTATTGGAAAGTAGCCACATAATATCGTTGAGACTGGACTTTATCCGAAAAAATTCAGAATACTGTAATGCAGATAGAAATATCATTTATTTAGATGAAACGGGGTATGATGCGACAAAAAAGGTTGGTGTAATAACAAAAATTGTAAAAGTGTGGTTCCGTCTTAAAAAATAATTTTTTTTTATATTTCAAAGAACATGATGTACAGATACAACAATCTCTATAATTATCTGCAAAACAAGGCGATTCGTTATTAGATATGAGGAGTGAAATTTTTAAGTAAAGACTTAAAGAAACACTATCAACGAAATTAAAAGTTTTACAGTGATAGTAATGGATGCTTTTTATTATTTCAGACTGTTAAGAAACTCGATATATTTTTTTTTATATTTTGAAGAGTATTACACAAAAAATTAACGAAGCGCAAAAGAATGCAGCAAGTATTATGTCAGTCCTGGATATTACTGTATACCCAATTCGATTGAGTCAATATGGGCACAGTTAAAAAAATATAGAACAGAAATTATTGCTTTCAACTAAAACTGATTTAACAATTTGTGTTACATCAAACAACTGGAAAAAGGTTATTGATTAAAACTGAGACTGAATATCAGTTCTAATTATTTCTGTAGAAGAATCTGTTGGCAGTGATCACATTTCATCTTAAATTGAAAAGTAATGTACAAAACAATATTAAACAAAACGGATTAGTCCACATTTGATGGTTTATAATGGAGTCATATTCTTATGGTTTACAAATAAACATTTTGACTAATTTTCCGCCACTAAACATGACCTCAGACAGATATTCAAATTTCACATAGACAATTGTTTGCATAATAGGAACAAAGTCTACCTAATTGACACAATAAATACACAAGATAATAATAGTCATAAATTTAGAAGTACGAGGAAATATAGGCAAAATGGTTAAAATGGAAAAAACCAGCAAAAATAGAAAAAAGCGGGAAAAATTGGAAAATATATACAAAAATAGGAAAAATTGGAAAAATAAAAAAATAGTAAAAAACAGGAAAATAGGAAAAAAGTAGGTATAGGCGTAAACTTTAATTTATAATGAATTACGATCGAATTTCGACCACTAGTAAAGATAAAAATACAAACTTTGGGTTACGTACTTGTAAATTTATTAAAATGGTTAAAATATCCCAATAGCAATAGCATTGTAATTTTCAATGCCCCTTCAGAATTTAAGCGGCGTTGTCACGTGTAAACGATTGTCCAACTACAAAATTTTAGATATCTACTCGATGTGACATGAAGTGGTAGGAAGAGGGAGGGAATTCGAAGTTGATGACGCACTTCCCATGACTCTTAATAACAAACAAAAATATGTACTTACAATTTTAAGTCTAAACTAACCAAAAAATTATTTCAGAAAGAAAATTAACAACCTTGACAAACCTCTACTGAAGTCCACCAATAGAAGAAAAGAATAGGGGAAAGTTTTTGCTCTGATATAACATACAGAGTATGGCAATTTCCACATTATTCCTGATGTAGAACATATGGCGTATTTTTAAGATTCCCACATTCTCAGTTCAAGCATTTACTGCTATAGTTTATTTATTATCAATTGCAAAACATAAAAACTCGTTCCGATCCTATGGGCAGACGGCTTCTTTGATATTTGGACACATTTTATAGGCTAAGTAAACATTATTTTTGTTTCCTAATTTGGCATGAGTCCAGTAAAACAAACAAAGTTTAAACAAAATTAGTTGAGCACAAACTTGTGCTATATTCGACGGCAAAGGTCAGCAACAATTAAGACAAGAAATTTCCTGGCGTAAAATGTCACATGACAGGTGGATAACCATGGCTAATAAAATATTATTATAAGTAGGCACTACAATCCCAACTTTAAAACTAAATACATACTAAAAACTTGTTAACTGGATAATTAAAATTGCCGAAAAAAAACTCAGGACATTTGAAGCATCACTGATTGACACCGTCATAACCGTCTTTAAGAAAAACATTAGTTTAATATAAATTAAGTTCATTTAAGAGTAGAAATGAAACGAAAATAAAACATTAAGAGTTTATTTAAATAAAATACAAGCAATAGTAATAACAACGAAACACCAATTAAACAAAATTAGAGAATAAAAACAATGTAGAAGAATATCGTCACCACTAACCAAAACTACATTTTTTAAAAACATTCAACATACTTTTCACTAACTAACCAGGAGTTGATGATAAAATAGTTTTTGTTAGTGGCGACAATTTAACATTGTTAAAAACCAAAGATTCCAAATTCCCAATTCAAAATAAAAAACAACATAAATTTTAAACTATACATACTGAATTTATCAAAATAGTACATAAAATATATTTTGGTTAGATAAATGTATTAACCTAAGTATATTATTTTTTATGAATTTTATCACTTTATAAGTGATTATTATAAATATATTAGTGTAGTTATAACAAGAATTTGATTCACTCTAATTAACAGGTACTAAAATCTTTCTTTTCCTCAATATCACAAGCCTTCTTAAAATAAATAATTAAAGATACAATTTAGATACTTTCAACCCTAATGAAAATTTATTAATTGGAAATGAACCACTTTATTATAGAAAACCAATTTTATTTTTTTTAAGAATACATAGATTATTCTGTAAATTGTATTGCAACTTTAATTAACCATATCTTACTTTACACTTTCTTCAGAAAATCAATATGATTTACACTCTCCATCACAACCAAAATATTCATTTTTTATCACATAGTTTAATTTGATTAAATATATTCCAAAATTCAACTTTTCTTTTAGAAATTTACACTTTATTATAACTTTTAAAATACAATTCAATACCCTGCATATCACAAGTTGCCACCAATGACAAACATAATGTAACTAACAAAAAATAATGATACCGAATGATAACATGGCTAGCGAAAAAAAAGTCGCCCGGTTCTTTATGGCCTAAAAAAAAGACCATATGCCTTCACTTTTCAGCAAAACTATGAATTTATTTTAGTTATTTATGTAAACTATTGAAATCATTGTTACGCCAAGGTTTTTTCATAACTTAATCGCATAAATGACCGCCATTATGAAATTTCTACATTTAGTTGAGTTAGTTCAACGTATCACGTTTTAATGTAAGTATTTACAGACGGCCGAGTTTGCACTGATAATTTTTTTCCAATACAGTGTGGCTGAAAAAAAGTCTAAAGTTGGGAAAAGGATACATAGACCGTAAAGCAAGATTAACAGATTGCCACCTATTTTTAAACAAACAAAAACAATAAACGTGGAAACTGACGAGCATAACAATAAAATTTAGTTTCCACAAACAATTTTTGCCTGTAAAATCTCTAAAGGGAAATAAACACATCAACAATTATTAACAAAATAAAAGATAATTAAAAAAGGAAAAAAAAAATTATAATTATAATAGAAAACCTAGAAGAGCAAAAAAGTGTCAATACCCAATAAAAAATAGAAACTCATAACAAAAAATAATTATTTTACCTTAAAAGTACATAAAGAAAAAGCAGATAAGATAGTGGGGACGGACGCCTCCACCTCACCAGGCATATTGGAAAACAAAAATCAAGAAGCAGAAAAAACAAAAAGAAAAACTGAAAACAGCGATTTATTAGTGAATGAATAAGATATTAAACAGCAGAAACTTTATGACAGAAGTTCATTAGAAATATTGATTATAAAAAGCAACTAAATGAAAAACTAAAAAAACAGGATAAATATTTTTATATATTCACTCATAATAACGACAAAATAACAAGAATAGTTCTAATGACCCACCCTGAGTATTACACATGAAGATGTAAAAAACGATATACAGATCTGGCAATATATTTAAGAAACATAGGGAATTTGTAATGAGAGGAAGAAAAATGCAACGATTCAATGGGGAAAAATAAGACGAAACATTGACTCTACCCTATCAGTGTTGCCGATTTGCATATAATTATACGATTTTCGTATATTTTGACTTGCCAGCGAATCTTTTTCTAACTCTTTGAAATTCCGTACATTCTGGGAAAAACTCTGGATCTTTTTTGATTTCCATTTATTTTAGAAATAAGTTTAGACACTCCTGATTTTATTTGGACAACATAGTTGGTTCAGTGTGTCTTCTGCGCTACTTTTATTGAACCGCGCGCAGACAGTGTTGACTGGTAAGCTGGCTGCTTATTTTAGAGAAGACCACACTCCATGTCATCGACCACTGAAATCAGGCCCGGAGCCGGGGATTTACCGAACCGATATTATTTGTATTGTTAAAATACACTTTGTAACTTTTGGCAGTCTGTCTGTCTGAACATATGTGGCTGCAAACCTAAATCTACAAGGGCGTATAAAATGCATAATTGGGTATTGGCAACACTGCTTTCAATTATATTTATTTAGTAATTGATAAACTGCGGAAGAGGGTATTTGTGACCGATTCTAAATATCTACATTGTTACGTCTTTATGGTTAGTTTTAAAAGAAAATATTTGTTAGGGCCAAATATTTTCAAAAATAAATAGATACCTATTCTTAAAAGAAAAATAGCTGACTCAGCTATCATTGAAAAAAAGATATACCCAAAATAATAAAGAATAAGTGATGGCAATGAGGTTTGTCACAATAAGGAAAGGGATAAAAAATAACGTAATTTATTTCAAATTATAACATACTCTAACCTGCTCATGCTAAGTTGAATTTTGGATACACTTATTTTTATTTAAATATTTTATAATGTAACATTAACGATAAAAGTTTTAGTATATTATCTAATTATTTCTATCAAAATTTTATATATAAAATTTAGAGTGTTTAACCATTTTTTCTTGTAAAATACATACTTTAATTAGAAAATGTTTAAACATATATAGTAAATATTTATAAATAGTAATCATTTGGAATTCAACATGACTAGCATTCCTAGAGTTGTTTTTTTATAAAACACATTTTTTCTCTTTAAAAATGGCGTTAAATATTTCATTAAGCTGCAATAAACAATGTACATGTCAGTTTTATATAAATTGTTTTTTGTGAAAATATTATTTATAAGGTTCAGACTCTAAAACGAATTTTATGAGTTTTTTAGGTTTTCCTTAACCTTCTATTTTTTTTTCCAGGATTTTATCCAAATAGATTTTCCTTTTTTTTCATATAATAAATAAAGAAGATCAAAATTTTGCACTATTGTTTTTTTTTGTGCAAATTTATCTAGCTTTTGTTAGTTTTCAATTTCTTTTTTTTTTTTTTTAATATTCGAGTTTGCATCTACTATGAATTTGTTTAGATATTTTTTTAAATTAATTTTTTAGCTAGTTTAAAATATACTTTTTCTAAAATAAGACTTATTTCTTTTTATTTTAAAATTAAAACATTTTTGTATGTTTGTCCAAATTTGTCTTAATTGGATTTTTCATTTAAAGGCAATAGAAATTTTTTCAAAATTTGGCTTTTTGAAATTGCAATTTTTATATTTCAATTTTTAACTTAAGTAACGACATGTTTTGAGTCTTGCGATTTATATGGACGTTTTTAAATTTAATATTATCTTTATATATTATTATTATTAACTTTCTTTCTTAACTGCCAATGGATGGACTGAAAACAAATTTACTTCAGTAACAATGTCATAAATAAAAAAACTTGAAGTATTAAAATGAAATTTTACACCTACAAAAACACCTTTTCTACGGGTATTTTGATCCAAACTAAACAAACATCTATTTCGCATTCAGAGCAATAAATAACGGTGGGTTATTGAATCCAATTTTTTTTTTAACTCGTCTAACAATTAAACTATAAAAAATATTAAAACGATCCTAAAGTGATTTAAACGAAAATAAAAAATACTGGGATTTTTTTTTTAATTTGTAATAAATGTGAGTGCAGAGCAAAAATTTGTAATAAATGGAGTACAGAGCAAAAATCTTTAAATGGCACAACTTATTCAAATATCAAAACGACTTATGCCATTTCGAAAGATGATACAAATTTGTAACCGTATATATTTTTATTAGATTTTTGGAATTAAAATTGTAGACCCAGCAGCAAAAATAAAATTGATATATCGAAATTTTCGAAATTTATATTCTATATTTCGTAAAATACCTAAATTTCCGTTGGACCATTTAAAAGAGTATAAAAAATAAGGCAATTTTAATTTTTTTAAATATAATTATTCACTTTGAAGAAAAAAACGAAAATCGATTCAGATCTCGATTGTTTTGAAAATGATGATTTTTTTTATTTTCGAAAACGATTTTTCTTGGGGTATTTTGAAACCCAAGTTTTTTTTAATAGTAAGAAAATAAATGTGTTGTATAAAAATCAACAAACCGATTCATTATATTAGATAACATCCTTCAACCTAAATTTTGAGAACTTCCCATACTCGATATCCCTAAAGCTCTATCGACAGCGCTAGAACTCGTATTTGAGAATTCTTTAGCCATGCACAATTTATGTGCTTTGCATTTGTCGTGATGGTTCACAATTTCTAATCTAAAATTGGAATTCCCTAAAGCAAATGACGTGCGAATATCTGGAACCTCGTGACTCCATTTTCTGCAGTACTTACAATACATGATGTTATGATTTTCATCATATTGTAACCATAAGTAATTTTCCATCCAACCAGGTCTGAATTTACTTTGTTTCCTTCCGACAGATGGTTTGGTCTGAACTGTTTGCGGAGGAGTCTGTATGACGGAACATTCTTGTGATGTTGATTGAATTCTGGTTGCGTCTCTAAATTGTATTGGTAGTATACTAGTTGTACTTTGATAATCTGGTATTGTACTGAAGTTATATTCAGTTGATTCTTGGTTGGATCTATTCCAATTTTGAACGGTTCTGGTGGAAATATCGTCTATGATGATTGTAGTTGGGAAGCTTTCCTTTTGTGTATCTATATTGCATTGTCTGATAGTTGGTTGTTGTGGTAACACAGATGGTAGAGTTTCTAAATCCGCTTCTCGTCCCCAAGAGTTGATCTGTTAAAACAGAAGGAAAGGATATAGAAATGCTGTTTTGTAAAAGTATATTTGCTTGTGTTTAATCAGTTCTTAATATGTTTTTTGTATTTACAGAAATATTATCTAATGGTATTAATAGTTTTAAATATGTCAAAAATATATTGATTAAAAATATGCAAATATACTTTGGTTTGGTTAACAGCATTTTCTGTTGCTTTTGATATTTAGGAAAATTTTGCAAAAACATTTTAATTCAGTCATAAAATGTGTATTTACTTATTTTCCTAAAACATTATCCCTTCCTTCCATCACAGGGGACTACAATGATAGAAACTCTGCCAAAAAATTTAAAAAAGGACACGTAAAAGTAACACAAAACACTGCACCACTGCATTAACACAGAGTTTAAAAGTAAATATTTTAAATAAACTAATAATACCTCTAGGTTAAAATTAACATTTATATGTGAAAAAAGTGTTAAGATACTTAAAGCAATAATAATATAATAAATAAATAAATGTTTATATACAAAAACAGCATATCGATGGTTTGAGTACAAAACGTCATAATCCTTAAAATTTTCCATAACTTGTTCTTCGCGCCATTCATATTACTTAATGTAACTGTATCGTCAGTTTAATGGGATTAAAACAAAACGTCTCAAATTCACAATGAAAACGTCGTAAACAACTTATTTTATATTAGGTTTGTTATGGTTTGGTAAATGTGAAACAGCGCAGGATATTTCATATTGAAAATATGCTCATACTTTTTTAATTATATACCAACAATTTTTTTCGATTACATACACCAAAAAGTAGTCAAAAAACAGATGTTATCAATGTTGGAATAAGGAAATATCAGGTCGAGCTAATCCCGTGGGTAGTGCCAAAGAAGTCAGATGCCTTAGGAAAAATCAAATGAAGAAACTTGAGGCAGAAGACCAGGCACCAAATAATCCAGCAACTTTTCAAAAAGAGTCATGGACAATGTGATTCGATGTCTACAAGTAGAGATTTGCACGACATCATTCTTTCGCGAACACGTTATCAACTTAGCTAAAATATTTTAACATCTACGCGAGACTAAATTCAAAGTGCAAGTCGATAAATGTGAATTCCGTACGAAAAACATTCTTGGGCCATCTAGTCACTCCTGAAGGAATACACCAGAATTCAATCAAAATACATATCATAATTCCTAAATTGCGTGGGAATCTGCAAAAACCTATTGACAAACGAACCTCTACTCTAGCACCTGGACTTCAAGAAAACCTTCAATAACACCACAGATTCGAATAATGCTATAATAGGCGCAATATTTACAAGAATTCGTAGAAAACGATAAACCAATCGCCTGTGTATCTTGAACGAGACGAGACAAAGTATTCCTCTAAAGAAAATAAAAGGAGATGTTAGCTATTATATGAGCCATTGTTTGGACGACAATTCAAGATCAATTCGGATCACCAAACCATTGTATTTAAAAGACCCAAAATAGAAGTTAAAACTGAAATTAGAGTAATAATGCTGACGCGCTCTCCACAGTCGAGATAATAACAAACCGACATAAGTAATCTGGAGGCTCATTACATTATCGTTTTTCCTCAACCGACGAAGATTTTAATACACTGTATCATCAGCACTGATCGGCCCTTTCTGAAACGGCCCTAATAGATGCGAATTCAAAACCAATGAAGAAAACTTTATTATAAATTATAAGAAGAACCCCTAAAGCTTGATTTATAAACGTCAACTGCAACTTCAACCGCAACTTCAAAGTTCAATAGTACGAAATTAGTATTCACATTTATAAACATACGCAGCGGTTAACGTTGAGGTTGCCATTCGGACAAAGATAATCCACTATTAACTTTGCAGTCGAGGTTGGGGTTGAAGTTGACGTTCAAGAGTTTATAAATCCAGCTTAACACTGCCAAAAACCAGAACAAGCAACCAAAGACGACTAGGAAGAAATAAACATTGGAAAAAATCTCGTTAGACGAAGTTTATAAATTAAAGCAAGAAGAGGAACATATTCACACCATGGCCATAGTCATTTCTAGATCCAATTTTTATTATTATTTTATTTAGGATATTGGAAAGTAAATCAAATAGATAAACTAACAGGAAGAGTTAGGATAATCAATTGTATTCTTCTTTTACAACATTTCTTCAGAGATATGGTTTAATAACCTGTTGAAACAGCAAGAAATTAAATTGCAACTGTGCGTTTGTTTTATAATTAATAAACACTTTTAAAACTAGTAAAAACAATGTAGCATTGTACATTTAGCTAGTTGTAACTGTATAGTTAACGCCGTGTATACTTTTAAAATAAAATTGTGTTCTAGCACTTATGTTAGTAGTCAATTTGGTAAAAATGTCATTCGAAATATTTGAAATATTTCAAATAAATTAATATTGCAATGTATACAATTAAAGCCCCAACAAAATTGTTTCAAATATAACCAGTACTTACCGTTTGCAAAGCTTCTGACATAGAATGAAAGGAGTCGATGAGCGGGCTAGAATCATGCTGGGGTTCTTGCTTGATCAAAGGCGAGGATATTCTCATATCCTCAGGACCTGAACTTGTATCCCTATCGACCGGCGATATAGGATTTAACTTTGGTACATTTGTGTTTGACCTTTGAGATGCCTGAAATTTTTATAACTTGATTTAGGTTAAACTCTGGGTATATTATAAAAGTAAAAAATTGTACATGTGTAATTTTTATTTTCAAAAATAAATATTAAATCTAATGCTATATTTATAACACCTATTTCATATAAATAAATATTTCATTTCGCTTTTTGTTCCCTTTAAATTTTAATATATTTTATCAGAATTAAAGATCAATTTTTTTAATCAGGAAAAATGATTATTTTAAAAATTCAATTCAATATTAAATTCTAGGGACGCTTAAACGTTTCGGGATTTCTACTCATTAGGTACCGATTTGGCTAGTGCGAACCTGGCAAACTTTTCACATACAACGTGGAAAAAATTCTAAAAAGTTTTCTTACGTAAAACACTTAATTTGTATAACGGGTAACGAAAGGACCGGCCCGATCCTGCTCAAATTCAATAGGGTTCTTCCCTGGAGAAAACTAACTAGTAAAGTGAAAACCGAAAGTCGATTGGAATATAATACCACATTAATTGTTTATTTCAAACATGGAAAAAATGAGGACAAAAATTGGAAATGATAGGAAAAATAGGAAAAAATAGGGAGAAATACTGAAAAATGGGAAAAATAAAAAATGGGGAAACGTAAAAGAATAGGAACCAATAGGAAAAAATGGCAAAAAGAGGAAAAAACAGTAGAAAACATTTAAAATAGAAAGAAATATGGAAAAATAGGAAAAATGGGAAAAATAGGAAAAATTCGAAAAAACAAAAAAGGTAAAAACAGAAAATTAGGAAAAATGGACAAAAAGAGGAAAATGTGGAAATATAGGCAAAAGTAGGAAAAATGGGAAAAAAGACACGCTCAGTTAAAGGTTCTGATCCTTTTTCATGGGAAGATTTGAGTTACCATTCCAACATGTAAAATTGACACATCTAATGGAAGGAAATTTTGTATTACCAGAATTTATGAGCGGTAAACGCGGTAAAAAAAATTGTATTTATACGTGGTGGAAGAACAAACTAAAAAAGAATCTGTATCTAACGACCTATCTATTATATACTGATTAAATGATCTGCTCAACAAGCAGAGAAAATTACCTTTAAGTAATTACAATAAAGGTCAAGATAACATACCAATTTCGAAAATCGATAATAAACTAATTTAAATATTTATCAATGTTTCTCCTTTGTGTCATTTATTAGTCTTTTTCCCATGTTCTAAGTGAAAAAGTTTTGAAGAGTCAAAATTGTGTCAATCAAATACCTTCTAGGGGAAATAAAATATTTACAAGGTATTATTGATTAAATTGTATATAAACATTTATACAAGAAAAACATTGGTATTGTAGAAATATTATAGTTTTCTATTGATATCAAATAAATAAAATGCATTTATATATTTTGTTACTTTAGAATAAAAAAACTGAATCCAGTTTATTAAGGTAAAATACAAAAGTGAACTATTCAAGAAATGCTAATATTTACAAATTAAAATGCCAAACCGTAAATTGATAATATTATAGATAGAAAATTAAGTATAGTCAATACATATGTAGACTCCAGATTACTTCTAATCAAAATAAGTCAAGGCTGAAGAACTTAGGTCAATGATCTTTTTCATCAATCACATTAAAATAATAAACTAGTTTTGCTCTATATGAAAGTAATATTGGAATATATTTAGTTATTTAAATCAATTTTCTTATCTATTTTTTAGTTATAAATAATAAAAAATATTTGTTTTAAAATTTCTGGTATTTATAAAATACAAGATAGGCTTTTACAAGTTTTTATAAGAATGATAACCGAATAGTTTAAACCTTATCAAGATTACCTTTATTTTTTTTATATAAAAAACGAAATATTGACAATTACAAAATTAATAAAACAGAAAATAATTACTAAACAAATATGGCTGTAGTATTTACATAAGTTTTTCTTATTTTATTATAATGATTTGAAACGATGTATGAATTCATATTTATTTTAGTTTTGAGATTGTAAAAAATTATGTACAACGTAGAATATACACTATAGAAACTAAAGTATTTTGAATTTATTTAAAATATATGGTATTCCATAAATTTTTACAAATTATTACCATTATAAAAATAGCATGTGTCATGTAATAAATTTGTAAATGAATAAATATGAAAATATTGGAAAAGTGAATATTTAGAACTAAATGATATTACTCATTTAAAACTTTTTAAACTTATTTCACATATTAACAAAAATAAAATATTTCATTGCTATAAAAATTTCTGAAAATACTGGAACAATTAATAAAAATTAACAACTGGATACCTGATCACCAGTTTGATTTTTGGTCAAAGATATTTCACAATCGAGCAAGTGCATTGTAAGAATCATTTCATAAAACAAACTTGAAGAAAACCAAGTCTATTCTGGCCTTTGATGAAGTCTTACATAAAAGAGTAATTCGTAAAATATTTCCATTAAAATTTGTAAACATCTTAAAATCCTACTTTTAGAATTAAACAGAAAGAATGACCTAAAAGAAGTGCAAATGGGAAGTGTATTAGGAACTGTTCTGTACCTATTGTACACACCCAACCAAGAATAATGCAAAAATTGCTACTTTTGCAATTACAATGACCTAATTACAGTAGACAGCAATATGTCACTTCTAAATTACAAAAAATATATGACAAATTAGTCAATTTGAGTAAAAACCGAATGAGGTTAGGTATTTTACTAACAAAAAATTTGATGGTGAGCAAAAGACACTTAAGGATGTTTTTAGTGCTAAATCTTGAATTCATAATGTAGCTAATCCTGTCTTTATATTTTTTTTTTTGATTTAAATTTTATTTACTATTTAAATCCTTTTCGGATTAGAGTATACAGAAAGTAGATGGATGAATTCAGAAGTACAAGAAAAAATAAATTATAAAAAGACTATTAAGATCCTTGAGGTTACTAATTCAAAGGGTAATAATAATTCTCAAGAATTTATGAAAATTGAATGATTATAAAAGTATTTACCAAAGATATTACGTTGTGATAACATATGATGAAGTATTATACAATGGTGTTATTGGATATTGAAAAACGATGGAATAATTAATAAAAACAAGTAAAAGTTTCCAAAAATTTATGATATTTTAATGAAGTTATTGGACCATCCTAATTGGTTAATAAATAGGAAATTTATAAAATATTTGAACTAGTTAAGTAAAAACTAAAATTAAATTGATGTTAAATATTTTTTTATTTTAATTAAAATTTATAGTTTATTTTTCCCCTTTTATTAAACATTGTTTAAAATATTTGTAATATTGGATAAAGAAAATAGTATTGGTATTGATAATAGTAATAATAATGAGAGAAGTAAAAACGGAAAGGCAGTAGGTAAAGATGGAATAAATACGGACGAGAGGAACTGCAGACTGGATACAAAATAGATTAGCAAATATGACATCAAATTTAATAGGAAAATACAAATGTACATTCTAGTACGGGCTGATCGACTATAGAAGAAAAATCCGAAATACTGATATGACTTTCAACAAGCATTCCACGCCATTAAAAGCCATTGTTTGGCCGAAACATGTCGCCTTTACCCACTTAATCAACTGATTTACAAAATTATATTGAGTTTTTCATTATTCTTTGAAAAACATGATTGTTTTAAAACAGTAAAAATACAAAAATTTAACCGACCCGATTTTGAGTGTGAAAAATCCTTATTTTTCAAGATTATTAGTCATTTTCTTTTAAAATGAACAAATCACCTTGTATGGGCTAGAGAAAATAGTAAAACTGGTACTCAAATAGATATCAATAACATAAATCGTTTCGTACAGGATTCTCCGAAATATTTTTGAAAAAATTCGGGATTGGTGCAACCATATTAATGAATCGTCCTGTATAATTAATACTAAATATTCTTTGTGCACATATTAGCATTACATTCGTAGTTATAGAAATACTAGGGCTATTATTTTATGGCAGCAGTAACAAGAATTTGATTTTCAGAAAACGATGATTTTTAATTTCGTAATCACCCTGTAATTAACTACTCTTCATTTCCTCTGTATAGGTCTGTATATACAAAAATAGTACAAGAATTATTCTGACTGCAAAAAAATTAATGAAATTTTTCAAATTCAAGATATTGCATAAGGTAAATTTGAAATTTGGTAACTTCAACACCCTGTATAACTAGCTATAGGATTGGATTGTGCCCATAGACACTTTTTGTCAGGTCATGTATAATAATTTTCCAAAATTTCAAAAAAATGGAGCAAGGTCCATTTTCCATAAGAGAGTGTGCCTGGTCCATTTTCCATAAGGAGTGTGTCCTCCTTTACAGTTTAAGTAACATCCGCTTAAGAACCCTATAACGAAAGTATAAAAGATGGTGCGAACGGTACTACCAACTTAACCTTCCCTTAACTACTAACGAAAAGGCGTGCGAACGACCCTTAGTTCATTGATAATATTAAATTTTTTATTATTATGTTAAAGATAAAGAGCTGATTTAACTTTATTATATTTAAAAAACCGTAAGAAATGTTCTGAATTAGTTTTGATTATTTTATTACTCTCATATTATAAGGGCCAAATTATGAATCGGCTGGTAAAGTGGAAGATAATTAACCTATAAGATACATTTTATCTGGCTGTTAATTAAGTGTTTAAATTTTTTCATATTATGATCTTAAAATTAACTCCTTAGCAGGTGCAATTTGGCATCTGTGCGTTTTTCTTCTTTGATATGTTTATTGTGGCCTTCTTCATTAAGAGAATCAGCTAGGTAATATTTCATTTTATTTTGAATTTTGACTTGACGTTTCTTCAAAGGCCATCTACTATAGACGTTCCATGTAAATTTTTAAGATAAACTTACTTTTTTATTTTGGGTTCACAGCCCTAGATGGCTCTGTCTGTACAATTAATTAAGTTTAGGTTGGCTGTAATGATAACATTTCAATATTAGATATTGGTAATAAAGTTGGCTCGATCTGGTGCTCTGTTTCCAAATTACTCATCAGCCAAATTTAAAGAGTTAAAAATCAGCGAGACAAACTACGCAGTTTTATTTATTTTAATGGTTACATGGTTTAATTAGATAAAATCTAATGTATAAAAATGTATAGTAGTATAGAAACTCTTCTTTCTAAATAATTAATACATACTGCATCATGATGTTGATAATGGCTGTATAACTAAAGATAAAGATACGCCTGTATTTGAGTCCTTAAAATAAGATCTTGTCAAATTCTGATATGTATTTAAAAAGAATATTTTTTGGCTTATCAGGTAATGGAACATATTTTGGTTCAAAATAAGGCATTGTGCGAAAATTGAAAAAAAAAAAAAAAAAAAAAAAAAAAAAAAAAAAAAAAAAAAAAAAAAAGTTGAATAGAAAGACACTCACAATAGTTTTATAAGGGAATCGCTGTCATAATGACAAAAACTAAACCAAAAAGTTAGTAATAAGTAGTACCTTCTATCTAATAAAATTTAAAATTTTATCATTGCAGCCAACCTAAATTTAATTATTCATACTGACAAAGCCATCTAGGGCTCTGATCCCAAAACACAAAAGCAAGATGACCTTGAGCCATTTACGTGAAACGTCTATTATAGTAGATGGTCTTTGCGTTTCTTATAATTTTGAATTGGTATTAGGTTGTCCGTATATATTATTTGTAAGAAGTGTGAGAATATTGTGAATAATACAAATATTATTGTTTTACAACAAATAGTTCAGATGTAAAGAAGTTACTGCAGAATTTCTGGTTTACTTGTATTAATTTTTGCCCTATAAAACAGCTCACATAATTCAATACTATATTATTATATTATTTTATAGTGTGACTAAAAATGTAAACCAAATTAAATTTAGTCTGCATGAAAATCTCTTAGTATCGATACAATCTATTATACGTTGACCACACACCGTTTTAAAAAAATTACAATTATCGAATTTGAATTGGAGGGTAGATTAATGTTGATTTCGTTACTCCTATTTTCAATATAATTGTAAGTTTTATTTAAAATGTTTAATTTTTCTGATGATAAAAAAATGATAAGTAAATATTCAACAACAAATGTAGTTTCTGACCATTGGGTACCTAAGACTTGACTGGGTCATGAAATTTTATTACCCTCAAACTATTTGGAAGCCCTAAAAAATTCGAAACACATTGTGAGTGTCATTCTATATAAAATAGATAGTTACCAGATTTTAGATTTAGTAAATTTATCGTAACCTATGCAGACCTTTTCTTTATTATAAAAAAAAATTAAATGTTTATACTGCTCTAGTTTATATTTCTCGGAAATTCAGAAAAAAATTCTGAAGAAATAGGAACGAGACTCCGTATATGGTCTCTGTATCATGTAAACAATTTTCAGAAAGGTCTCGTCTCGGTTTTTACGAGACGAGACAAGTATCATTCTCGTATGAAGCCCTACCAATAGTTGAGGTGATCTTTTCGCGCTTTAATTGTTCTAGGTCTCCGATTATTGACTATATTAATATATTCTTCAAAGTCAGATTCCGAATCTGATTAATCGGAAAAAATATTTGTATTAAAAATATGTTCATAACAGTAAAATATTTCTTTATAGAATTTTAAAAATCAAAAGAACAAATAAAGTTACTTTCTATTTTGAAATGTCAAATAGTTTAATATTTATCAGCCAAATATAGTACCTCATAAATAATATGCTGGCATTATCAATTTATCCTGAATTTATTGCCTAACAGTAGATTGATAATAGTTACAGTCGAATAACCCTAATAGCTATTTTACCAACCAATTCATAATTTGGCCTTAAGTAAATTAAAAAAAAAAAAAATCATACCTGAGAATCGTTAAACCTTTCAGAGTTTAAGTTTGATGTTGTATCACAGTTTGAAGAGGATTTTCTTTTTCTTTTTTCACTTGGAGGACTGTCCCTTTCTAATAACCTATCCCTGTCTCTTCTTGGCACTTCTGATAATTCGTCGTTTTTACTTAATGAATTGTTATCTGTGAGGCCCCTGATTTGCAAGGCTTCTGCAGTTTTTAGGAACATCGGTAGCAAATTTTGGGAGACATTCACTTCACCTTTATACATAAAATCTAAGAGTGCTTTCATTTCGTTGTAATTGACATCTTTGAGAAAAACTATTGGATGAGGATGAGCATTTTGTATAAAAATTGTTTCAAAATATGGACTACATGCTGAGAGGATTGTTTGGTGGGCTTTGAAAGTTTCTCCATCACAGGCTAGTGTAACATCGCATAGTGCTTCTCTTCTTAAAAGACTGCTTAGGACGTCTGTGAGATTTGTGGGATGGTTGTTCCATCTCAGACAAAATTGTTGATCCATCTTCTAATATTTACCTGTTAAAAACACATGTTAAATACACTTTTTCACTACAAAATTTGCTTTAAACTTATGGTAGATTGCACTTGGATGTACTGTTTAGAATAGAGTTATTTGACCTAAAACTGTAACCATCTAGAAATAACAGTTACTTTACAAGCACAATTACATACAGGAATGCATTTATTATTACAGTACAGTTTAACATTTTTCAATAGATAAAGAAATGCATACGTCATAAATTACCATTTCTCTTTGATTTCGATATATAAAGGGCATGATGCGTACAATGCCCTTAAAAGTACAAAAGTATGGTTGACAAGAGTAGGCAGTTTTTAAATATCTTTTGAGACAAAGTCGCTAAATTTAAAATCCACATATACTATTAATCACCTCAAACAAAACTCAATGATAGTTTTTAAACAAATACTTTTATTTATTTTTACATTTCATCGTGAAGTAATCTTTTACCCGCCATTGTGAATTTTGTAAATGATCATTTCTTCTAAACAAATTCCGGAAATAAAAATATTTTTTATCGAAATTCTTTTGGATTTTTATTTTGATTAACGCAACAGGGAGAAAAAACACTTTTAAAAATTTAAAAAATATTAACGATGGCAAAAAATTAGAAAAACTTACCTTTTTTGCCCTGTTTCTGACATTACAACGCCACCCAATTTTCTACCTCCTGCACAGTACATAGGCAACAAAATCTGTGATGGATGTGATGGGATAAAAATCAAAAAAAAATCTAATTTTTCTTAAAAAAATTCAACAAACTGAATTTTATTACATATTACCACTATAGGAGTGCACATAATTGATAAGCTGTACAAATTCATTTAAAAAGGCATTTTTATCCGGCTTACTTTTCTAGCCACGTAATAAAATACACAGTTAATGTATTATGGGTTGCATAATATTAGTGAACGAGAATACAGTTTTTTAGATACGATACGAGTTGCATTTTGTGATTTGATATACCGCTTGTCTCTTTCTAGGTTGGTCAAGAAATTTATATATACAGTACGGAATAAAAAAACACATTATTTAAATGCTAGATTTCACTTATTATGAACAAAACACGTAAACTAATATGACTGTAAATATTCGGAATGAATAAAGTGTTATAAGAGATGATTATAGAGTAAAACTGGACAAATTATAGAGTAAAACTGGACAAATTACAATTAATAATAGCCCAGTAAAATGACGAAATTAAAGAAATTTTATATACATATCACACGTCGTATTGAAAAAACAGGTCAAAAAATCCGTTTTTTCGTTAATAACACAGGGAATTTTATTTTATATCACTATGTTAAAAATATATTATAGCCCAGCAACATGGCTTTGTATTAAATAAATCCGAACCTATTCGCTTTTACAAATTATGCATATGAAACTTTAGACAATAAATCACAACTTGACATAATTTACACAGATTTTCGAAAGGCATTCGACACTGTTGATCACGATATACTCTTGTTGAAATTAGGTAGATTTCCGCTATCATATAATTTTCTCGAATTAATGAAAAAGCTATTTACAAATACGACTAACTCTGGCGTGCCTCAAGGCTCTAATTTGGGGCCTCTACTATTCATACTCTTCATCAACGACTTAGCATCAAAACTATAAATTATGCTAAGTGTCTTCTATTTGCTGATGACTTAAAAATATTTATGAAAATACAAACGGTTAGAGACTGTGTCATGTTGCAGAAAGATTTGAACGGTATCGTTGAATGGAGTCTACAAATTATATCTTAACGTAAAAAAATGTTATACTTTAACTGTTACACGTATAAAAGAACCTGTTATGTTTGAGTACAAAATCAGTGAGGAGGCCCTAAATCTAGGAATTACTTATGACCATCAACTATCTTTTTCATCGCACGTTCAAAATATAGCTAATTCTGCAAACCGATTATTGGGTTTTATAATAAGACAGTCATACTCTTTTACTAACTTACATTCTCTCAAAATCCTTCATTATGGTCTGGTAAGACCAAAATTAGAATTCGGTGCTAATATTTGGCATGGAGAATATCGCACTACGTTATCTTTGTTGGAAAAAACTCAAAACAAATTTCTAAGATATCTTTACTATAAAAAGTACCATGTGTATCCTGACTACAATGTAACTAGAACTGTCGATAGAAGAATACTCAACAAATTGCTATTTTTATTTAAAATTATTAATAATAATGTTAATACACCTGATCTGCTTTCCCTATTGCGATTTAACGTGCCCCCAAGAAGAACGCGTACTACTCTTATGTTCAATATCCCTGTATCCCATGCATCCACTAGAGCTCCCCTTGTTACCATGTGCCGACTAGCAAATTATTATAATTGGTCAATCACGCAAAAGGCATTTAGAGCAATTGTACTGAACCAAATTATTAATCTATCATGTTAACTTCTGTGTACAAAATAAGTTATACTATAATGACTATTTTGATTCATAGCGAATTTGTAGGAGAATTTGCCATTACCATATACGTGTCCAAAAGAAGTGAATTACATTAATACTACTCTTTAAACAAAAATTAATAGATGTGTGGAATCGGAATTGATAGAGAAAGTTATCGAAACTGAAAACTCTTAAAGTAGGAACATGGATCAACAAAAATACTCATAATTGGTTTAAAAAATCAAATCTCTAAAGGTAAATATTCCTGATGAAAGTTTTTCATGCGATTTTTGTATCATAAGTCAAAAATTTCAAGTTTTACACTCGAGATATGTGAAATATTGTTAAAAATGTTGTTTCATGAACAAATCTCAATTTGTATACATGATATGCATCGTGTTTCATTTGAAATATTTGTTTCACTTGCTGCACGTGAGTTTTGGTGTTGTCTCTAAAATAAAATCGCTAGCTAGTGTGTTTACAACGAATTCGAGTTTGGCTATTGTGAAAATGAATGAAATAAATGAAAAAAGTAATAAACGAAAAGCGTGTCAATTGATACTAAAATTAATTTATGGGATTTCTCATTAGAGCAGTATGAAAACCGGAATGCTAGAAAAACCTCCATTGATGCTATAGGAATATCTGCTCAAGAACTTAATGATAAAATTTATACCATTCGGTGTCAGTTTCAGAGTATAAATAGAAAACTGAAAAAAAACTAAAAGCGGTTAAGTAAATATTGAAAATGGGCCGCAGACATCCTGAGAAAATTCTTGTAACATGCCTGATCCTCCAGTTCTAATTTTTCCAATAGATTAATAATATTAAATTGTAATTTTCTCTTTGTGTAATCCAGTTGCGTACCGTTTTTTTTTGGGAAGCTATTAAGTAATAACAAGCCGCAGCAGCTTTTATTTGATATTTTTTTTGTAACCATCGCTTCTAAATACGCCCGAACAATTAAATCACCGTGGAAACAGCAGAATGTGTCTCATGAACCAAAAATTTCAAGCTTTCGCGAAAACTTATGAGTGAAGAAATTTTATCTCTATTGTGGAAACCCGTCATGAACTAAATGTCCCATGAACTAAAATTTTCATAACATTTTTATTTCCTTATGGACACCTACCTTAATAACAAGAGATATTTTCAATACCACCAATTATTAAAGGAACATAAACTATAAAAAAACTACTACTATTAATATTACAAGAAAATAGATATAAATTAATGGGATTATTTTGAAAATTTTTTCATTAATTGCATACTTATTTTTTTAAATTGTATTTTAATTTGCTACTTAATTTTTATTTTATTTGCAAATAACTAGATTTTACATTTTTTATTGTATTTTAACAGTAATTTAAGAAAATAAAAAGGTAAATATATAGTTTATATTCTTGTAACAATTATATTTAAAAAAAATGTTTTTTAATAAATTAGACTAAAAATATGCTTATTGTTACTATATATACTTTGAAACACTCTGTATTTATTTAAGATCTAATTTTTTTCTTGTATGGAGCAATATTTTATACTATTCCGTTAAAGAAGTAAATTTAAATGTTTTGTAGGAAAACGGACAAAAATTCTAATTGGATCTAAAGAAGAATATTTATTACATTAATATGTCATAATTCAGTTTTGTTTTATATTAAAATAGTCTATCAAAAACCAAACCAACACCTAATTAAAAAAAATCTTCAATATCTTCCATCTTCTTTCTTCTTCGACATATATAATAATTCAATAAATACAATCATGCAAAAACTAAACTAAAGTGTAGTGCAATTTATTAAAGTTTCAAATGAAATTCTTGGAGTGTTTTAAACAGATCAACAAAATTTCTCGCATGCATGAATCCCAAAAGAGATGTTAAACAATTTCCTGAACTTTCGGTGATTTTCTTTTAATAAAATTCCTGCGGGCAGCCTTTGATCCTAACACAAAATGATTACCTCAAAACGCTTTGCTTTCAAAATCGATTCCCGGTTACCTTGAACTTGGAGGTTGAAACCACCTGTTGAACGGCACGTGGCAAGATTCGTTCGGCAACTAGCTCATCAATTAATTAATTTAATTCACACAGATAATGTTTGTCTTTTCACACCACTAAAAATAGTTCATCGATTAGCAGAAAAATGAAATAATAGAAATAATAAGGACGCGGAACCAATTAGTTATTAAAAATAGAACGGTAGATTCTTTTTGTTTATCAATGACTGGTATTTAACGAAATAGTTTATTTGTGATGCTGGTTTTTTTGAACAGCAGAATATTGAGATGTAGGAAGGATTGCACGTTTGCAACAACTCAATCACCACGAAACTAATCACATTATTTTGCAAGTTTGGTTTGTGTCATCCCCTAGTGTAGGTTAGAGCATGTGCAATGACGAATTGGTTACCGGCCGGTGCAGTGTGCGTTTCTCATTTTCATTTAATCTAGTGGGCTTTGTTAAGGTTACCACCCCTTTTAAGGTTAACCGGCAATCGACTTCCACGTGGACGACCAAGTGGAAATAGGTTGGGAGGACATTTAGTAAATTGAGTGAAGTTCATATTTTTCGTGTAGATACATAAAAAGTTTTATCATTTGGAAATAAATTTAAAAAAAACGCATCAAAACATAAAAATAAAATTCATTTTATCCGGAATCGGCAGTAAAGTAGTCAGCAATTATAAAAGATCACCGCAGCGAGCCAATAATATCTTAAAATAGATTAAATGTTATTAAATTTGTATGTTTATTAAAATTCTTATTGTCAATTCAATACGTTTAACTAAATTAAAAAATCAGCTGTGCCACCCCAGAACTTTCCCTGCTCGGCTGTGGAGAATAGGATTATCTTAATTACATTAATTTATGGAACAAATTTTAAGTAACAAGCCAATTAGGATCTTCTAAAATCATGAGTGAAAACTATAAGGAATTCGGGAAAAAGTTTGATACAGAAGTTGTAGGGAATTGTATGCTCTACAACTTTGCACTAGAAAATTTTGCACTAAAATGCATTATTTGTCACCAAAATTTGGAATACTACTGAAAACCTACATATATATTTTTTGCTCACTCCCTAGTAGCGCAACTATTGGAAATTCTGAAAAAGTTTGATACAAAAATTGTAGGAAATTTTATGCTCTAAAACTTTGCACTACAACATTTTGCACTAAAGTGTATTGTTTATGCTTAAACTTACATGTTTGTTGAGTTAATGTCGGTCTTGAGGACCTTCTACCGTAAAAATTTGAACCAAAAACACAGACACACAGACATACATACACACAGACACACAGACAGACCTTACTCTGAAAATGGTTTCAATCTTCCTCAAATCGGATATTTCCATCGATTTCTCGATTTTTTTTTGCTCGTTCACTATACTTTCCCTTTGATGGGACCGGGAAACTAAAATACAATCTGCCCTTTCTCGTACTCTCTGTCTCTTTCTACAATATATTTTTTTCATTTTTTCTCGTTTTTTCCTCATTTTTTGTACATTATGTTGTTTTTTCTTTAATTTTTTTATTTGTTTTCTAATTTCTGATTTTTGGGATTAATGATTTTTAGTTGTTTTTTTTTCGGTTTTTTCTAATTTTTCCTAATTTTTTCCCATTATTTTGTTTTTCCTTTAATTTTTTTATTTGTTTTCTACTTTCTGATTTTTTACGATTGCTGCAGATTTTTTTGCCGTTTTGTTAAGTTTTTTTTGCGATTTATTTCAATTTTTCATAATTTTTTAGTTTGAATTTTTTTTTTGTTTTTGGTTACAAATTTTTTCGGTTTTGTATGGTTTTTGATTTTTTCGTTTTTTCCGAATTTTAGAATTTTGTTTTGTAAAACCAAATCTTCCCTTTCTCGTAATCTCTGTCTCTTTCTACAAAATAATTTTTTTCATATTTAAAATTTGTTATATATCATTTATAGAGAGGTAGACATTTTTTTAAATTTTTTTCTCGGTTTTTTCTCAATTTTCTGATTTTTAGTTTTTTTTTTTTCGGTTTTTCTAATTTTTCCTCATTTTTCCCATTATATTGCTTTTTTTAATTGTTTTATCTATTTTCTAATTTCTGATTTTTTGCAACTTGCAATTTTTTTGGTATTTTGTTGCGTTTTTTTCTCGATTTTTTGCAATTTATTTCAATTTTTCCCAATTTTTTAGTTAAATTTTTTTTTTTTGTTCATGGTTACAATTGATTTCGGTTTTTTTTCCGATTTTTCTGATTATTTCTGATTTTTTCCATTAGTATAATTTTTTCTTGTTTGTTCTCATTTTTCTGATTTTTTGTTTTTTTCAACTTTTTTCTGATTTTTTTCGATTTTAATCTTTCCTCATTTTCTCATTTTTTAGTTTAATTTTTTTTTTTGTTTATGGTTACAACTGTTTTCGGTTTTTTGGTTGTTCTTGTTTTTTTTTTTGTGATTTTTTCACGCTTTTTAATTTTTTCGTTTTTTTCCGAATTTTAGAATTTTGTTTTTCATTTTTACCTCTCGCCCTTCAGATAAGAGAGGTATAGGAATCATGCTAAAAATTGGGTAGTGAGTTTTCAATTGATAAACACGTTTTGGGGTCCCTAGAATACGATTTTAATATTTTCGCGATGATGTCTGTGTGTGTGTGTGTTAGTGTGTGTGTGTGTTAGTGTGTGTGTGTGTTAGTGTGTGTGTGTGTGTGTTTGGATGGATGTTGTAGTAACGATAACTCAAAAACTACTGAATAAAAAAATTTGAAATTTTGCATACAGGATTCTGATACCCTAGATTAGATCTGATTAGATTTTGGTGCCAATCGCACAACCGGAAGTGGCAGTTGCTATGGGTGATGACGCCATTATTATACAAAACGGCAATAAAGTTTTACACATATATTTTGTATACCCTATAGTTTATTTTCATCTCATTAAAATTTTCTAAACTTTTGCCATTGTTGCCAGATTTACAAAAATATAATTTTTTTTCATACTTTTTTGTGTCAACCTGTAAATTTGTGATTCAAAAATGGCGAGAGGTCATGTGCTGGCCACATCAGATTTTTTTATTTGTCTTTAAAATTTTTTTAATTTTTTGTGATTTTTTTTCTACTTTTTCTGATTTTTTTCGATTCTAATCTTTCCTCATTTCCTCATTTTTTTCTCACTGTTATGTTTATTTTTAATTCCTTGTTTTGGTTTCTATTTTTCTCTCATTTTTCTGATTTTTTCTATTATTTTTTGATTTTTTCTGCTGTTTTTTTGATTTTTCAAATTCTTCAGATTTTTGTCATTTTTTCTAATTCTTTTTCCCAATAAAGATTTTCACTAATATACTGATTATGTAGTTAGTTCTGTATCTATTTTCACCAATAATAAGGTTTAAGAAATAAATATTCTGGTATTATTTTTATATTCAGCAGATTTTTCATGTCCATCTCTACGATAAACGTTTTTCCAATCATTGAAACCAGATGGTGCCCCTTTGCTAAATCCGACCCTGTCTAAAAGTAAATCCCTAAAAGGTTAAGAACCAATTTCGAAATCATCTTTCATTAATAAAATAATACTTTTTAAATACTATTTAAAAATATTAACGTTTGGTACGAAAAGTTAAATTTCGAAAAACGAATTCATAAAACTTGGAATAGGCATTTTTAGTCAAATTCTGCCCTGTTTATAATTTTTTTTTATAAAACTTCCACAAAAAATAGTTGACTATGAAACATTGACAGATACGCAAATTTTTGCAATCGGAATTCATTATGGTGTACCTAGACGCTTTTCTACAGCTAAAGTTTTTTTTTGTACGTTAATCTTAAACAGTTTAAAGACTAATAACCAATAATAATCCAGTATTAAATAAGGTTTAACGTTTATTGAAATCAAAACATAATATAATAGTCTTAAAAAATATCTAAAAGTAAATCCCTAAAAGGTTAAAGGCCAATTTCATATTCCATGGTATTTTTAATTTTTTCACAAAAAAATAGTAGACCATGAAATATTAACAAGTTGTAACAATTACGCATTTGTGTCGGAAAGTAGTTTTTATAAAATTGAAGTGAAAATTAGTGATTTTACAATTTGTAAATTTTAATCAAAAGTAAGTTAAATAGAAAATTATACGATTTTAATTACATTTATATTAAAATATTTTCTGCGAGTTTTGACCAGAGAATGTTTATTACATATCAAAAGATTTAACCCTTTGATATTGCGCCATATTGAAATTTTTCTTATAATGTTCGATGAATTTGTTATATTTGATTTGGTTATGTTTATTTGCAAATTTGATTTTTAATTTAGTTGTTTTTCGTTGTAAAATTTGTTGTTCATTCATTTATTCTGTCGTTAATTTATCTTTCCAAAGCTTTTCTTTTAAGGATACAATTTTTTCCATTAGTAATTTTGCTCGGAGAACTGATATTTTGCAAAATAGATCGACCTTCAGTCTCACGATTTTTTCATGTCAGTTTTTCTTGTAAATTTACTGATTGGCAAAATTTTTCATTACAAAGAGAAGGAGGGGACATGTTTTAAATATAAAATACCCTTCGATCAGAATTTGACAAAATTTTGATAAGTTGTAGAACTTGACCTTTTGATCAAATATTTCCATTGCGCCAAAGCTTTAACTTTATGGGTTTTTGATTTACAGGGTGTCCAAAATCACTATTTTATAATTTCAAAATATCAAAAATTTTTTTGTCAAAATTAGTACAAAAATATTAGTTTTGTCAATATTAATACAAAAATAAGTGAAACCTTTTTTTAAAATCTAAAGTGGTCCATATACTACCACTTATAAAATTTGCAAAACAATAGTAAGTAATTCTGAAATTAAAATAGAAATAAAAAAATTATTAATGTCGTTGTTTTTTAAACTTATTATTTTTAAAAGTAGTGTATTGTCTGCTTTAGTTAAAATCTAAAGTAGTCCATATACTAACACTTACAAAATTTTCAAAACAATAGTAAGTAATTCTCAAATTAAAATAGAAATAAAAAAATTATTAATGTCGTTGTTTTTTAAACTTATTATTTTTAAAAGTAGTGTATTGTCTGCTTTAGTTAAAATCTAAAGCGGTCCATATACTACCGCTTATAAAATTTGCAAAACAATAGTAAATAATTCTTAAATTAAACAATAGAAATAAAAAAAATATTAATATCGTTGAAATTGTCAATGTTTTTACTGTTGTAATTTTTAAAAGTAGTGTATTGTCTGCTTTAGTTAAAATCTAAAATAGTCCATGTACTACAATTTTTAAAATCAAAATTCATTCTTTTTATTTGCTCTTTTCTAAAGAAAAAAAATAATAAATAACGATCAAATATATGTGAAAAATTTATTTCAGTCACCCTATATACAAACTAAAAAAGAAAGTAATTTTATAGAATTAATTATTTTTCTTAAATATTACATTTTCCCTAAGGAAAGTCTTGCTAAAAATTGATATTAATTAATTATTTTATTAATTAGTGTATTACTCATTTTAATTAAGCCTAAAGCAGCTCATAAACTACAATTTATTAATAATTTTTTAATACGATTTTTTCGATCTGTCAAGGTTTGTAGTGGACCAACTCCCTTAATAATAATAATGATATTGTTTAAATGTAATTATCGCTAAGTAAAATGCATAAAATTATAAATTATTAATGAATTGATTTAAAATTGACATATCTTTTTTAATACACTTTTTTATGTAGAAAATGTCTAGGAAATGTTATTTTTAGTTCAAACATAAAGCAGTCCATACACTAAAACATTTAAAATAATAATTTTTTTTTCTAAACAATCAAAAAAATGTATGTTAATCACATATAAAGACTAAAATGAAAATAATTTAATAAGAATTGCTTAATTTTCTCACATACCGTTTATAAAAAAAATTCCCCATGAAAAATCTTTCTAAAATAGAATTTAATTTTAAACGTAGTGTATGATCCAATTTAGATAAATTTAAAGCAATCCATACACTAAAAATTTTCATTTGTTTATTTTTGTTTTTATTTAATTAAATTAATTCAATTGTTTTCATACTTATATGTAATAAATAAAACAACTAAATAAAAATATGTGTACCAAAAATTGTGGTATATCATATCCAAGCCATCGTTTATTGGTTTCCGCATAAAACACCCTGTATAATAATATTTTCTTCGTATGTTTTGTACTATATTTTATTATACAGGATGTTAAATATTTCTGTGTTTACCTAAATGTTCTCAAAATAGGTGCATATATAAATCTGTATTATGATTATAAAAAAATTATGACAAATAGTCATGGTTCTATTTTTAAATGTTTTCGAGAAACTGATTTTTTTCTGGCGCTATTTTTAAATAAACTAAACCAATTTTGATATTTTTTTAAAATTTAAATCCCTCAGTTTTAATAAAACATTTTCTCTTTTTTTCAGTTACAAAAAGTGGGGTGAAAGGAAAACACGATTTGGGGTGCTTCCAAATTATTATTTCCAAAATTTATATTATCTATAATAAATTGATTCCAGCCAATGAGATATTATTTTTTTACAGTTTTTCTTTTTTCTTTTTTCTTTATAGGTCTGACCTATTTATTCTTCCAAAAATATATTCATAAAAATAATTTATCATTAACATTACTAATTTGATTTAAAATTTTCCACATTTAGAATAATTATTAAATATTTATAAGTACTTTTTTAAACTTACGCCATAAACTGTTGATTTTTGAAATTTTCTCTAAATTTTACAAATACTTAATTTTCAATTTCTTCTATAACATATTTTTTTACAATTTACAAATTTTTAATGAAACACAATTTTTGACACAAGCTAGAAAATTAGATTTAATATTCTAATTACAGCAGGATGGAATATTCTTATAGGAATAGTTTTATACTAAAAGGAATTAATAATTTGGTTTCACTAGTATGTTTGTATTATCCCGAACAATAAATTCGATTAGAGATGAGCCTGCAATGTATTTATTATTATCATTAAGATAATTAATTTTCACATTGTACCTAGCTATTTTTTAATCGAATGAAGTTGGTCACAGTACTTGTCTTGTGGCGACTCTAAAGCAGTTCGTCACAAGTGAGTATGGGATGCGTATGTCACTTGAATGTATCCAGTGATCAGCTAGTGAATATCAAGAAAGAAGTTAATATGGATGGAGGATTAATGCCAAACCAGCGTGATCAAAAAGGTAAGATATATGTTATTTTTTGGTGGTGGTAAAACAGATAAAAATTTATATAAATATTTTATAAAAGTATCTAATTTGGTAATATTTTTTTTTGTTTAAAACTAAAAAATAAATCACAACTGTTGAAATATATATTTGTGGACTTATCATAAACTTTATTCAATTAAAAAACATATTTTTATTATTATTATTAATTGGAATAATTTTACGAATTAATTTATTCTGCATAAAACGAATACTCCTAATGTATAAATTTTATCAAGGCGCTTTCCTGCATAATTTTCGTTAGACTGAATAGTTTATACCTTCTCTTCCTGTTACCAGGAGGAAAGTGATCGTATTATACGAGGACAAAGGCAGTCGCAGTAAAATGTCACCCGCGTTCAAAATACTCATTGCCAAGGTCGAGGTCAGGGTGTATGCCAACAGCTTTACACCCATTTTCCCTTTGGTTCGATTAAAAAAAGTGCACTTTACTCTGTTTATTAAATATTGATTTTGAATGAATATTCAACATGCACGTGAATCTCAGATCCCATTAATTTTCTATAATCTAATTGACACTTTGGTTGTCGTTTCAACTTATAAGTTTTTTATATCTTAATCAATATATAATAGGACATGCTTTTAATGATTATTTAACTAGACAGAAAATACACTGTTTTGGTTAGTTAATATGGGGATGATAACTGAAAATTAGTGTGTTTTCGATTTTGTATGTCGTCTAGCTCTTTTATGAATAAAAAATCATCAAGGTTATGAATTACAAAACAAAAATGTATTCGCCCTTTGTGAATAATATATATCGCGAATATAGTTTTCAAAAAATTAAAAAAAATACAAAGCGTATCAAAATTATATTCAGAAACAATTTTGATAAAAAATTAGTTAATATTCTTACAGAATGAGCATTTAACATGCAAAAAGTTGTAGCTCATCACTGTCTGTGTTTCCCTTAAAATCATTATCTACTAATTGTTATTGTAATTTAATACAGTGTGTCCGCGGATGGGGTATGCAGCAATTAATATATCTGCATTTAGTCCAACAGTCTAAAATGACTAAAGTGCCAGTCCATTTAAGGGTTTTAACTGTTCTTCATTTTTTTGGACAAGAGAGTTAAGCTGGATTTATAAACTTTTGAATGTTAAATGCAACCTTAACGTAAAGGGGCAAGTTAAAAATTTATATTTTGTCGGAGACGTTCAATATGTAATTACATAATACGAATATCGGTTCAAATGAAATATTTTAACGAACCTATAAAATTTAACTGATGGCTTACAAAATAGGCACTACAATAATGTTTGTAAATTTTTGGTGTGTATTTTAAAATCGTACTAAAATCCAACTAAAGGCAGTACTTTGTGCAGATTTTTGAACTCACTAGAAATTAAAGAAAATAAGATCTAGACATTTTACTGAAAATAAAGCATTTATTTAATACATTCAATTACTGGTTTGCAGTAAACAACAAATCAACATAAACTATTTTAATATAAATTAACTTAAACAATTAACATAAATTAATAACAAAATGTAATTTATACATTTAACCACCATTTATTTAATACACTTAAATCACAAAAATATGGGTAACATATCTCGTAAATTATTTACGAGGTACAAAATAACAATTTATTTAATACTTTTAATAAGGGGCTTATCGGTAGGATATAAAAAAAATTATACCGTGGAAACATAATTAATAATTTTTTAAAAATAATACCTTTACTCTTCTATTTTAATTTCATTGTTTGGATAACATTTATATTGAACGCCAGTGGCGTAACCAAAATTTAATTTCGGAATTACCAGGAAATTTATATTTACTTTTCGGTCATTAGTTACTTGTAGAAACCTGTTAATTTAAATTAATGTATCTGAATATCTTTTTTATTAATATTATATATTAAAACCAGATAAGTAGCTAAAGAATGGCGATTCTATGGGAGGAGGTGACAAAAGATGAAGGTCAAGGTCGTAGTAGCTAAAGAATGGCGATTCTAGATATGGGAGGTGACGAAAAGGTCAAGATCAAGATTCTAGTAAAAGAATGGCGATTTTAGATATTTAAGGTGGCCTTGATATTGACCTTGACCTTTTGTCACCTCCTCTCCTAACTAGAATCGTAATTCTTTAGCTACTAGGATCTTGACTTTGAGTTTTTCGTCACCGTTAATAATAATAAAATATTGAATTTTTATAAAAAAAAAATCATACTTATAGAAAATTTATACTATTGCTACAATGGCAAGAACAATACAATCTTACAAACTTGCTTTATATAGATAATGATGTTTAAGTTTCTGGATTGTTTTATATTATTGGCAAGATTTTTACAATTTTTTTATCTCAAGTATGATATTTTACTTGACTATAAGCTCAAATCTCAAAGCAAAATTAAAATTCTCTAAATGCTTCTCTAATTTAACCAGTTTCTTATCTTTTATAAGAACGGATATATCAGTACATTCATATGTTCTATTTAACCATTGACCCATCAATGAATAATGATTATATGTTTTATTTTCCATACAGTGTGTTTCAAAAACCGTGGCAATATTGTTAAGGCTTTTACGTAAACTTCTAAGAATTGCCATTATATCCCATAAATCTCAACTATTTCCCATAAATTTTCGTAAATTATCATGAATTTTCCTCATTTTAGTTTTTTTGATAGCGCAAAAATTTTCATGAATGTTGATTAATTTTCATGAACTCCCATTTATTTCCATCATTTCCTTATAAATTCCGATGACTTTCCGTAATTTCCCATATATTCCCATCACATTCCATAAATGTATGTTAATCTCTATGAATTCCCATGAATTCCGATGAAGTCTCATGATTTTTTATGAATTGCTATTATTTACCATAAATTTCAACGATTTCCCATAAATTCCCATGACGTTTCATGACTTCCCGTAAATTCCTATACATTCCTATGAGATCCCATAAATTTTCGTTTGTTTTCTACGTAAATGTATGGGAAACAGTTGAGATTTTTGGGATATAATGACAATTCATAAAAGTTTACGTTCCATAAATGTACGTTAATTTCTATGAATTCCCATAAATTTCGATGAATTCCCATGATTTTTTATGAATTGTTATTATTTCCCACAAATTTCAACGATTTCCCATAAAATTCCGTAAATTCCCATTATTTTGCATTTGTTTCCATTTATTTTTATGAATTCCCATAAATTTTAATGAATGTTGATTAATTTTCATGAACTCCCATTTATTCCCATAATTTCCCATAAATTCTCATGACTTTCCCTGACTTCCCGTAAATTCTTATATATTCTCATGGCATCGCATAATTGTACGTGAATTGCCATTAATTTCGATGAATTCCCATGATTTTTTATGAATTGCCATTATTTCCCACAAATTTCAACGATTTCCCATAAATTTCCGTAATTCCCATGATTTTCCATTAGCTTCCATTTATTTTTATGAATTCCCATGAATTTTAATGAATGTTGATTAATTTTCATGAACTCCCATTTATTTCCATCATTTCCTATTATTTCCTATAAATCCTCATGACTTTCTATAACTTCCCGTAAATTCCCATAAATTTCCATAAATTCCCAGGATTTTCCATCATTTCCTGTTTTTTTTAAGAATTTTTATGAATGTTGATTTATTCCCAGCATTTCCTAGTATTTCCCATAAATTCCCATGACTTTCCATGACTTCCCGTAAATTCCTATATATTCCCATGGCATCCCATAAATGTTCGTTAATTTATATAGAAATTTATGGAAAATAGTTGAGATTTATGGGATATAATGACAATTCATAGAAATTTACGTAAATTCATGAGAATTATGGGAGGTCCTTGGTAATCATTAAAAAGTATAGAAAATAATAGTAGTTCATGGGAATATAGGAAAATTGATGGAAAGTTACAAAAATTAATGGAAATTCTTTGAAAATTATGGGAGATTCTAGAAATTCATGATCCAACCCAAAAATTGTTTTGAAAGTTATAAAAATTAATGGAAATTCGTGGAAAATTATGGGAAATTCATGATCCTACCCAAAAATAGTTTTAGTTTTTTCGAAATCAAATTCACTATAGAGTTGTGTTATTTAATAATATGCCCTCAATTAAGAAAAAAGTATAATGGACTGTTTTTTTTTTTTGAAAATTAAAATAAAGAAGGTTTTTTTCGAACTATTCTAATATTATAATACCTTCCACAGTATAACATCTAAGTAATTATCAGCCTTTTATCATTTAATTTAATCAAAATATTGAATAAATAAACCAAAATATTATCTATTAATTTACATTATCTTCTTCAACAGTGTCTAAGGTTTCTTTTTCATGGCTTTTAGATGTTTTAGTAGATACTTCAACTCTTGTTACTTTTTCCGTATTATCTGCTGCCGCATCTTCTTCCTCAGTTGATTCTGGTGATTCTTCATTAGAATTACCTTTTCCTTTTTTCTCTTTTCTCATTTTATCTTCCATTTCTTGGAATTTTAATGCCAAGTACCTGCAAAATATTAAAAAATAGTAATACAATATCTCAGATTTCAACAGATTTAATTTGCAAAAAAACGTTACGAAAGTTTGTTTAAAAAAACTTACTTATCAACTAGAGGTCCAGTATAATCCTCTGGAAATTTAGGAGATAAAGGAATTATATATTTATATAAACGTTCGTTAAGAACATATAATTGTGCTGTTGAAGAACATTTTACGTTGTACCACCAGTCACATGTTAATGCAACTTGACTGAAAATTGTTCCGTTTGGACACAAGAATGAAGCTTGCCCACCGTTTAAATCACAATAATGCCAAACCTGAAAAAAACAAAAATATTTTTTAGGAACCTAAAAATTTAGAAAAACTAAGATTATAAAACCAAAAGAGTTGCATAATTCATCTAAATAATTATTTTAGAGATTGTTACTTATTCAGTTGAATTTTTTTTTATCTAATCCGCTAAATGAAGTAAAAAATTTAAGTTATTCAATACAATTTAGAGAATTTATTTGATATGTTCTATTTGAGACAATATGGTACGATGAGGCTCATTTTCATTTCTGTTAATGAATTGGGTGTAGAAATAAAATACTTTAGCCTCTACGCGTTCCAGATTTAAACCCTATAATTTTTTATTTATGGAGTCATCTAAAACTTTAATATATCTTTTAGATGTGAAGTGTCAGTTGTCAAATGTTAATTTATCTGTTCTCAATATTAGAAGTTATGGTGTTATGGTTTTATTTTAGTCAATTTGGGGACATAAATATATTGATAAGAAATTTAATATAAAATAATCACAGATGTCAGATTGAAGATGATCAATCCTGGCTGAATTATTTACTTGGTAATTTTTAAAAATTAAATTAAACAAGTGAGATTAAAAAAACGAATATTGGGATTTTTTGATTTTTTTTTGAGAATTCTGAGATAAAAAAAATGGTAATGTTTAATCTTATGATTTAGAAGAAGAAATAAAGAAGTTAGTGAGCGAGGTGAAATTTTCTTTTTAAAATAAATCAAAACAAAAATATATAGACTAAGGCATATATAAAATATGAAGACAGGGTGAAACAAAATTAAATATTTAGAATATATCAAAGGTCAAGATAGATAAGCTAGATAAGAGGTAAGAAAGTCAGATAGATTTAAGAAAAGGTTTAAGCAATATACAAAATGAGAAGAAGAACAGGAGGTTATTAAGAAGATTATCTAAGAAGAAGTAAAAAATCAAGAAATAGAAGTTAATTTAGATAATATTTAACAATTTAAAAAAAAAATTTATAGTGAACCCAGCCCCCGGATTGAGAATCTTTGATAATTCATCTGGACTACCAGGTGGTCCATATCAATATATAAAAGTTTGTAAATAGTTTTTTTCATAAATTCTTATAATTGAGTTTTCTTTTAAAAATTCTTGCTAATAAATTGATTTTTTTCTGGGTTCATGTAATGAAAATAGAATTGATTTATTTTTAATAAACACTTGCAATAAAAATAAAATTTGATTAGAATTTATTGTAATTTTTTAGTGAATTTTTCAAATTTAAATATGGTTTTTTCATAATTTTTTTATTAAAATTAATATTCGTGAAATTAAATAGATTTTTCGGAGTTTCTCCCAATTTTTAATTAGATTTATTGTAAATAAATTCATCTTCATGGATTATTAAAATTAAATTTAATATCTCTAATATTCATTTTCCAATCGATAATTATTTTTTCTAAATTTCTAGAATTTCTTGTCAAAAAATTAATTTTTAGGAGTTTTGCAATAAAAATTGACACTTTTATTGCAATAATACTGCAACAATTTTATAATTCTAGTAAAAAAATCGATTTTTTGGATTTTTTTGAAAAAGAAATTAAATTTTTATATAAAATTTATATTTTTTATGAATATTGTAATTGTATAGACTTTTAAAAGATACTGTTTATGTAAAAGAACGGGATAATTAGTTCTTTAAAAAAAATCCGTTAAAGGAGAAGATGGTGATAAAAGGCATTATTTTTTTTTCGAAAACGGATCATTTCCAGTAAAACAATCAAAAGCACCTTTTTCTAACAAAATTTAAAAAAAAAATATAATTCGTTGTTAAATTAAAAAAATAAATAAATGTTTACATAAAAAATATGAGATGAAGGAAACTTTTAACAGCATATAAATTGTGCTCGCCAACTGAACAAACTCTCTAAATTGAATGAAATCCATAAAGTAGTTAAGATTTGGTTAGGAAATAACCGTTTTCAGAGTTGATCCTTCAATGGCAAATAGCTTGAAAGAGAAGCCTCCTAAACTTTATAGAAAATTTGTTTTATCGACATATGAGTTCCCGAAATATATCCCAATACTTCTTGTTTATTTTTTTTGTTAATTTTTTAACGTTTAAATTAACTGGCTGTCTGTAAATATGTGAAATTTTATATTTTAAATAATATTTGTCAATATAAAATTATTGATTTGATTATTTTTAATATTGATCATAGATTTTAATTATTTAAAGTCAAAGAAATATAAATATTTTAAATCAATAAATTTTTATATCGGACTAAAATAACATCCTATATTTATTTTAAGTATTTTGATGTCACATAAACGATATAACAACTTTAATAAACAATTTTACTCTAGTTGAAAACTGGTCGTATTTTAGTGAATAGAAATTTCAAGTGTTAGGTAAACTGTATGCATTTTAAGTTAACACAATATTTGCTTCGCACAAATAAAGCAGCATTTATATCTATTTATAAATGCAGAAATAATTCTAGGAAATTAAATAAAATTTCATTTAAATTTTTTTGTCTGAATCTCAACAAAACATATCCATGCTAAAAATAGAATTTTATTAAAAGAAGGACGCCAACTCGGCACTTTATTGTCCTTAGTTTAAATTAGTAATTACAATATCCTGCCAACTTAGAGCATGAAAAATATGATTTATTTTTATATTCAGGAATATCGATAATAGAAATAATTTTAAAATATCCCTCTAAGAAAGTTGTAAATCCTATTAGAAGGCATATGTTTCTCTCTGCAGAACGTATTTTTGGTCGACATGAGAAACTTCTGCGAAAAAAGCTTATAAGATTACAAAAGACAAGTACCATTAAATTTATAGCCACATTTGGGAAAGTAAAAGATCTGGAACCCAGAGTGTAAAAATATTTGCAAGAACATCAGTGAAATTAAAAAAATAGTTATTAGATATAGAACTAAAGGGGAGGTACTTAAGAAAGGAACTAATAAGTTCAAAAGCTTTTTCACAAATATAGTACAAGTTACTGAGTGGGGGAAGATCAAAAACAATTTGTATCCCTTAGGATGAAATAATCTCAGAAAAGTTTAAATTGAAAAATTTCTGGTTAATTTTGGTATTAGAAAACAACATCGATGCTAACAAACTAATAACGACCATTTTGGGATTACTGGACTACATCTACTGGTACAAATATATAACTCTCAAAACAACGTTCTCAAATATTCCTATTGAGAAAGAAGCATGTGACTATCTCGAACAAAAATTGAGTAAGCTACAATGAAAATCCAATTAGATTCCTGGCATAAAATAGTTTATATTTATTCATATCATTTCTATTTTGTCCATAAGGTTCTTGTTTTGTTCAAAATAAGTATTATCTTTTTATATTATTTCGCTATAAAAATATATTTATTCTTACCTGACAATTCGTATCTGGATCTCCGAAGAATCCCTTATACCTCTGCGTCTTACAGTTAAAACTCGTCTGGGGAATAGTAGACAATGCGGGATAATCTACTCCAGGTTTTCCAGGAGTACCACCCTCTTCGGTATCTTCGGGATAACTCTCGTTTATGCCACCAGGAAGTTCATTGGGATGACCACTGATACCAACTCCAGCTTCGTTTTGAATATCTTCTATATAATCTGGGGAAGCGTCTTCTTGAACGACGATAGGTTTCGATGGTTTAGGATGGTTTTTTAAAGTGGTTAAAATTTTCATTAAGGTTTTTATGCTGTTATCTATATTTTCTGGAGTAAGAGTTTTGGGTAACGTATTAGTAGCTTGAAGATGTTTTAAGATTGTTGCTAGATCTATAACATTTGTAGATGGCGGTTGAAGCTTATAATTTTCGTAAATTGACGTTGGTTCATATTTTGTTCTTTCTACATATTTTGGAGGTTCTTCGTATTTAGGTGGTTCTTCATATCTGGGAAATTCTTCATATTTTACTTCTTCGTACTTAGGGGTAACTGTTTGGTATTGATCTTCGTATTGGGGAGTTACTTGGATGTATTTAGGAGCTTCGTATCTGATAGGTTTCTTAGTTATTACAGGTTTTCTTTGAATGATAATATACTGTTTATTAGTTCCTTCATCAGGATTGCCAGGAACTATAATAAAAGGTTTTCTAATTTCTTGGTACGGTTGCCTAACTTCTTGATACGGTTTAGAGTTATAGTTTTCTTGAGGTATACTAGAATATGGTACTTCTATATGAGAATTTACGTATTGTTTATTATCTTGATATTGATATTGATTTTCACCTGGTCCACTCGGTATATCAATATTCGTTGGTGTATATGTTTCTATTGTGGTTTTCGCTGGTTGTGTAAGTTTCTGTCTATTGTAAACTTGTGGTTTAAGAATATAAGTGTCTTGCTGTTGTTGCACAGGAGGCTTTATTTCGATGTAAGCCGGTCTACGATAGTTCTGCGATAATTTTAATTGGGCCAACTTATCGTACAGCTCGCTGAAGTTTGGAACTTTGTTTTGAGGTATAGAAACGTATTGAACTTTAACTCTTTGTGGCAAAGAAGTTGACACCATTGGTTTAAATGCACCTGGGATTGCGTTATTTTCCGAAAATGGCGTATATTTGATTTTAGATAGATACCGTATATCCGGATTTTGTTGGTAGTCGTTATACTGAGGATATAATTTTTTTGGATTTTGCTGGTATTTTTCGTTGTAAAGTTGAGGTTCTGGTTTGTCGTAGTTATTCGTTTGGTAAAAATTAACGTACGGTAGAAGCCTTTTTTGTCTTTCAGAATTACTTAAGGTAACGTTGTTAATTTCGTTTTCGGTGGTCATAGACGTAGCCATGATAGATATGCTTGATTTTTCTGGTTTGTCATGATGAATTGTACTTATTTGTGTAGATTGGTGAATATCTGCAAATTAAAAAAAAAATTAACAAACAATAAAAAATGGGAACTACAGAGGATAATAATTTTTTATTTCAACACTTGTACTACTTTTTTTGTAAGCAAATATACACCTAACTAGAAATATGACTATGGATTAAGCTTTTTAAATGCTGATGAATAATAATAAAATTCAGCGATTATTATCGATAAGATTATTAATAAGTTCATCGAGCCATCTATCAAGATTTTATTTAAAAATTTTAAAAATAAAGGTGCACGAGATAATATAAAAAATTACAAAAATATATCCGTCCTGTAGGGCTTCACACGAGACGAGATAAGGCGATAATTTCAAAAATCTCGTTTCGGTCTCGGTATTTGAGAAAAAATAAGTCTCGTTTCAGTCTCGGTCTCGTCTCGTAACCGTTTATTATCACATCTCGTCTCGTCAAATCTCGTTATTGCTAGAACTTATTTCTAAGATAGTATTTATATGATATTTAAATACCTTTTTACATAAACTGCAAACTCAAACTACTTCTTTAACACCACTTTGAGATTTATTAAAAAAATCCTATACGTTTGATTTATCTGCACCAGGATTCATTATAAAACAAAAAAAAACGTAGAAAAAGTTCGAACCAAAAGAGAAAAATTCAAACATGTTTTTTAATAATCGAAAAATAAAAAATAATTTTAAAATTTATACTAAAAAGTTGTCGTTACCGAAAACTCCGGAAAGCCGAAAACGGACAACTAAAATCCGAATCCAAGTCAAGTAAAAATTAAGCTCTAATAAAATAATATAAAAACAATAAAATAGATTCTCTTTTTTGTAGGTCCATTTTTTTGGCACATGTTTTAAAGTTTATGGATTTGTAATAGGTAGAAAAATAATTTTCAAAAAGGTCTCGTCTCGCTCTTGTCTCGGTTTTACGAGACGAGACGAGAAAAGTATCGTTCTCGTATTTAAAAAATCTTTAATTATTTAAACCCTTTTAGATTGTTAAATAACGGACAATATTTATTTATAAATGTATTAATGAAACAAAAATCTACGTTGGCTTTAATCTTTGACGTTACTAAAGCTTTTGATTAGACTGACTTTTTTATAATTTTTGTTTGTTCTATTTTAATTAATTGCTGACAATTTTGTTTCTGTGAATTTTTAGTTTGGTTTGGTTTTCGTTTTCCGATTGGAAAAACAAATAAAAAATTGACAGAGGAATCAAAGATATCTACTAAAAATCGCCCGATATTATTAAATATTATAATCTCTTAAAATTTAGAGAACCAACAAATAATTCATAACTTGTTTATTTAAAAATACATTTAAAAGCTTCTGTCTTAGAAATAAAATATAGAAATTGAAATTTAATTTGCACTAGTTGCGAAAAATTATGTCTTTTAAATGACCGCCGTTTTCGACCTCACAAGTATGGGCTCTTCTGAGAGCATTTTCCATCACATTCTAATAGATTTTTGGTTCTAAAGCTCAGATTTCGGTTCTAATATTGGCCTTGAGCTCGTTAATCGTTTCTGACTTCTTGACATAACTTTTTCTTTGTATATGCCACCAAAGAAAGTAGTCTGGGGCGGTTAAATCAGGTGAATGCGAATGCCAGTTGAAAGTTGAAAATCTGCTTATTATGCGGTCACCAAAAATGTTTCTCAAAGTGCTATAGTTTGTCTAGCAGTGTGCGCAGTGGCTCCATCTTGCTGGAACCACAGTTTTGGATTGTCCTGAATAGTTGGTCTCAAGAACTGTTCGATCATCTCCATGTACAATTACCGCAAAACCTTTTTCGTTTACGAAAAAGTACGGCCCATGTTGCGTTTTTTTTCTGTACCACCCTGTATTTTCACTACTCCTCTACTCAGAATATTTTAATTTTACACTCGCTTGATATCCCTTCTTAATTTCCTATCGTCGTGTTCCCTCTCCTCTTGGTATTACTATAAAATGTCTTTCCCATGTTAACAATTCTCTCTCTTAGCCTCTTCAGTCAGAAATTGACTTTTAAATCGCTTGTTGTGTCGCTTATTGAAGTTTTCTTTTCTTCCCCTCGTTATATAGGGTTTTTGTTTTCTGGAACTGAACGTCTTTTTTTGGAACGAGCAAGTTTTTTTCTCCTTTGGGAACGAACGTTTTTATTTTTAACAAGTCCTTTTTTTGGAATGTGACATCTTTTACTGCCGGACCCAGGAAATTTTAAAAGAAACTCGAAGACAAGCTCAAAACCAAGCTAACTCACATTTTCCAAAGAAATATTGGATTATTAAATTTTCTTTTAAAATAACAAATATAACGTTTAATTTGAGTTGAATTTCCTGAAACCCACAAAAAAGTAAGAAAAGACGGATTTTGAAATATTTAATAGTTTTTTTGTCAATTGTTTCTAAATACATCAAAAAAACAATTAGACTGGCATCCATTTTTTTTTACTTAATATTTTACTTTTCGATATAGTTCAAATTCTATTCGTGGAACGAACCCATAATAAAAAGAATTGAGCTTAAATCACATTTATTACTAAATCACTTTTATCAACGAATAAAAAACTAACGTTTCTTTTAATGTGATGTTCGGTACTAAATTTTTCCGTGATATTTTCTTTAGAAATTCTGAAACAATGAAATGAAAATATTTGAAGATAAACAAGTTATGGATTATTTTAAACAATGTGTGACTTATACGCCACCTTGTATTTTACTTAAATTTGAGTTACTAAAAACTTAAATATTTTTAAACCAGTAATTATTTTATTATTGTAAATCTATATAAAAATAGTGACCTATTGACATTTTTACTCGTCATTGTCATTATTATCTAGGATCTACTTTACTTTTAAAATTTAATCATTTTATTACCACCTATTTTTTCTGTACAAAAAATATGTCGCCACAAAATTTCAATAATCGCTATCGCAATCATTTCTGCATGTTGTAAAGAATTTATCAAAAAAGTATTAAAAAATGTTGTATAGCTGAATTGCTTCGTTATAATTGAACTGATATACTTTTGATACATGCTCACGCTTTGATTCAGCATTGTCACGCGATATTATGAAACGAGAAGTAATTTTCTTAAAATTTATAATAACGAACTAAATAACTATTATTAATAGTCTATTAAAAAAAAGTGTATATTCATTAATATTTTATGAAAAAGTGCAAACAGAGTCATAGAAACAAAGACAGGAACAATATCATTTGTAATTAAAAATATTAGATAAAATATACATAAATGATATGTGCAAAAACAAAAAATGACAACTTGTCAATATAACAAAAAAAAAACAAAAAATGTCAACATGTCAATATAACCAAAGCAACATTTTCTGTCTAACAACTCATAGTGTTTTTCTCTTAAAATAAGCACTACAATTATCAAGATCATAAAGTTCCAAATAAATAAGCTGTTTTTTATTTCTTTGGATACGGCCAGCTTGCGCCCGACCAGCTTGCGCCCTCTCATTAATTCAGCCGGTTTGCGTCCAAAATTCTAAAGGTACATGATGGTCGACCGTTTTGCGCCGGAATAAATAAACAATCCGTATCGCAAGCCATTCGAATCATAAGAATTACAAAAAAATGAGAAAATAGAAAAATGAGAAAAAATGTGAAAAATTTAGAAAACAAAAAAAATGGAAAAACAGAACAATGAGAAAAAATTGAGAAAATTAAAAAAAAAAACGAAAAAAAAAAACAAAAAATCATAAAGAATAATAAGAAACGATAAAATCTAAAAAAATCAGAAAAAATAGGAAAAAAAATAAAAAAAAGAAAAAAATTTGAAAAAAAATTGAGAAAGAAAATAGAAATTATTGGGAAAAAATAAAAAAATACATTTGTAAACTACGGCAAAAACGAGAAATAATAAAAATTGTAAAAAAGACGAATAAAATACCGCGAAAATTCACAAAAAAAAACGAAAATAAAGCCTCGAAAAACGCAAGAAAACGAAAAATATCACAAATATTCGCAAAGCACTCGCAAAAAAATCACAAATAATCACAAAAAATCAGAGAAATAAGAAAAAATGAGAAAAATTAGAATGAATAGAAAAAACAGAAAAAAAACAAATAATCATAAAAATGAGAAAAAAAACGAGAAAAATTTAGAAGAATCGAAAAAATTACAAAAAAAAACAGAAAAAATCAATGGAATAAGAAAACATTAGAAAACAAAATAGAATAGAAAACCAGAACAATGAGAAAAAAATGAGGAAAGATAAGAAAAATTGAAAAACCAAAAAAAATAATAATAAAACAAAAAACTTTGAAAAAAGAAAAAAATTAAAAGAGAAATTAGAAAAAAATGAAAAAAAAATCGCAAATTGTCACAAAAAATCAAATGAACGAGAAAAAAATTAGAAAAGAAAACTAAAAAAAAACAATGAGAAAACAAGAGGAAAAATTAGTAAAAATAGAAGAAAAAAACAAATTTTATTTTTTGGATCTCTATATTTTAACACTTTTTGTAGATTACTTCTGAAATAATCATTTTCTGATAAAAGAAATTTTAACTAACAAATAATTTCCACAAAAGTCAAGAATGGTACTGAAACAAATCATTATAGTATAAATTAAACCGAGGTTATTTATTTGGGGAAAAAAATTAAAAAAAATGTTTACTGTCCTCCAATCCTATCAAACATTTAGTTAATTAATAATTTTGGTTATGAAAATCATGGGGTGCTAATTCCGTCTTATTTTATAGTTTTTAGATACCTTTACTTCTCGAGATCTTTCTATTAATTATAATTTTAAATACAAAATAAACTCTTCTAAGAATTATTACGGTGAGCGCAAACAGGCCATCCAGCAGGTACTCTTAATACATTGGGCGCAAACTGGCTGAATTAATGAGCGGGCGCAAGCCGGTCGGGCGCAAGTTGGCCGACATCATTTCTTTTACTTCTTCATACCTCTTCTTCTGCTTATCTCTCTATTCTGTTGTTTTCTCCATTTTCATCTGTATTGACCTTTATCTCACATAAATCCCATAGACGATAACCATTACTGCTGTAACCAATCAGGTACATTTATTTCAAATGTGAATCTAACTTTCTTTTGGCACGTGGGCGTATGATATGCAACCAACCACTCGAATTTCCAGTTTTCATGTCCCTGACCATGAAAAGATTTTACTTTTATTATACTGTAACGACAACATCCTTCTCAAGTTTCCCTGGTTAGGCTTTTAAGAAAACACAACTTGGTGTTTATTCACAGTTCTAGATTTTAATTTTCAAAATAAGAAAGCAACAAATATTCGGTATTTATAGTCGTTAATTTTCTTTTAGAAAAAAAAACCAAAATGTTTCAATATGTGACAGTGTTAGTAAAAGAATTAAACTTAGCTTACCACGAGCTGAGTTCTCTCAATTAATTCTTGACGCGCTATAGTTGCCGCACTGAAAACAAAAATTTTCTCTTTATTGCTCATTATCTATTTGCGAGTTAACACACCCAAAAAAATGATTGCGCCGGGGAAATGCTACGCCGCGACGGTACCTATTTCGACCGCTGCGAAGAGGTACTCGATTGTCACTGTCGCGTTAAACTTTTTTTTTGTGACCACGTCGTGTTGCACATTCGTCGAGACGCTAGGCTTGTCTTTTTTGACGTGTACATTCGCTGATTGGCTGGCTATCTCCATCTCCCACGACCTTTTGACCAGTTGTGGGATTCGGAGCAACCATGGCCGTGCGTTCCCGTTTTCCCATTGGCCATGAATTTGACGTAGTACTACGAGCGGGATGAGTCGTTGTGATACCTTTTCGTAACCTTTTTTTTTCGCTGGCGCAGCTATTTTTCTGTATATTGGCAGTTCGTGCCTTTGCACGAAATTCAACTCGATATGTTTTACAAATTGCGACATTATATTGCTTTATTTAGAAATAAATAATTTTGTTATATCATGTGGATTAAATATCATACATTGAGTTCCACGATCTGACCTATATTTGCCTTTCTGGTTATAATTATTATTAAATTGATAATTTAAAATTTTATAATAAAAAAATTTATCTTTTTATTCCAAAATTTCTCTGTGTTTCTTTAGTCTTTATTACAATATATGTATAAGACAAAAACAATTATATCCTAATTTAATTGACTACTCTCAAGTGACATCTAACGAGAGCCAATATCATATCAACATAGTTTCAAGATTTTTTCATTTTAAATATTGCATAGCTAATTTTATAAAAGCATTGAAGCTAATTTTTCTAATTCTTTATTATGTGGTTTGCAGCAACTTTTTTTTCATTTCCCTAAGAATACAAGCTTGTTACCAATCAGAAAACATTATTAAAGTTAATTCATTTAATACAGGGTACAATGTATTTATTTGTCAATATATTTGGTATGTTAAAGACTTTTTTACATAACTTTCTAAGGAACACCAAAGCTACAAACTAGATTTTATCCAATTATGCTAGGTGAAGCATAAGTTACGTACCTATTTATTATTCAAAGTATACGTATAATACTCGTGCTCTAGTATTCCAACTTGCCGAGATAATACCAATAACCACAAAAACAGCTCGTTAACTAGTTAACTAGGAACTAATTCTCGATACCAGCCAGAATCTTATAATCTTATTACAAAGGATATCTGGAAGTGCATTGCGAACATTTCCTTGATAAGTTTGTTAATTAGTGTTAATTAGTTAAAAAATGTAATCAATAGCTTTTATCAACGAAGGAAAGAAAAACTAGTTGAAGGGCATGAAACTTTGTTCGATTAACGAAGTTCTTGTAACTTTAGGGTCACTTTTACAAACTCGGTATAAGTGTTATACTAGTACAGCCGTTTATGTACTTTAACCATAGAATAACCTTTATCCGAGGTTTGTAAAAGCGGCCCTTAGAAGTGTATCTGGTGGCACGGATTTTTGTGACAATTACAAATAAATTTCCAAATTTGTCTGACAAAAAATTAAAAAGTAAAAGACGATTTCAGAGAGTCTTGTAAACATGATGGATCCAAAATCGAAAAAAGAGTTATCCAAATTATATTATCAGTATTGTAAATTTGAAAATGAAAATTTCTAATGCTACTATTTTGATTATTGTTTACAGATTTTTCTTTATTCTAAAAAGTTGAAATATGATTTTAGCTGAGATCAAAATATTTCGCATTATAACTAGCTTAGAAGACCGACTATAATTTCAATAATATAAAAATGAATAAAAAAACAATTTCAAAAGTAAAAAAGATGTGGCAGCAAATTGACTAAAAAAATTGGATTGCTAATAATAATCTAGATGATTTACACCCGACTTAAACCCGGTAGAAAATATTTTTGGTCTTAAGGTAAAACGACATTAAAAATAATACAGCAGTACTATTAATAATTATAAACTTACAAGTGACTCAACTGTGAAAAGACAAAGATGATATTTTTATTTTAAACGTTTTTAAAACTGTCAAAATGTATGATTTAATTTTTTTATTGATTTTTCTGATTTTTACAAAATTGAAATATCTCAATCGAGAAGAGAGTTATGACTTTTTTTAGTCCAACCGACAAAATGTAAAATAAACTTTATCTCAGGTAATAATAACATACGTTATTAAGAAGATGAAAATTTATTATATTCTTCTAATATTTTAATATGCTAAATCTGTTCTTCATGAGAAAAATTAGTAAATCTTTTTTCATTCTTCTATTTTACATTATTTTTTTTGACCGAAAACAGATTCTTTTCAATCCAAAATTGCACAATTAAATTAAAAATTATCTTTTTGATGTTACAGTCAATGTCAACAAACAGAAATAAAATTATGAAAAAAAATCCTGAATCGGCATGATTGCCAAGTTATCATAATTTGCAGCCATCTAAGAATCAACTTACATGATAATGGTGCAATGCTTTTCGAATTTAATTAACTAACTAATTGGAAATACTTTGTGCAAATATATACAAAACGTTATGCTCGAAATAAGAAAATACCTCAGAAATAATATCACGGAACTAATATAGGTCAAAATTGGTAGATGTGTAAATAAGTAGTTACAGAAAATTATTACTTACTAGCTTGATATGTTTTTAATATCACATAACGTTTATGGTTTAATTCACATCAATTAATAATCAGAAGAAGGCTCTTATTATTTCTCTGAAAATATTTCAAAATATAAACGTAGGGCAATTAATATTACACCAGCTTTTACAATAACTACTAGGCTCTATGGATATAAGCGTGTATTAATTACGAGTTTTTTAATTTGTAAAATAAGAAGTTTGTAATAAACGCGTCTGTGTGTTAATTGAAACGATTTAGTGAGAAGTAACTGGACTGTGAAATTCATTACAGAAAAATTGCCGTCATTAATTTTAATTTTAGGAGGTTAATTGAGACAGGTTACTGTGGAAATATTGATGAAACGTAATTTTTCATATCATATAGTTTTTATATAAAAATTTACCAAAACCAGAGGCGTAGAACGAGTAGCAATTTAAATTTAAATAATATGATCTCTTATGTGTGTAACATAGTCTTAGGTAAGGATTGTAGATAAATCAATAGAAAGTGAAAAAGAAGAGACCAAAAATGAAGAAGTCAAAGGGAAGATTTAAAACCTTAACATCTAGTCATGGACATTCCCAGCGGAGAGAATTTTGCTAACTGCTAAAAGTATAAAAACCAGTTAAATTTCTTTAGTTTAAAGTTACTAAGTTGCTGATGTATTATAGATGCAGATGAGCCGATATCCGATGATGGAGGTTCCGAGAACAAAACACTGGTCATTCCGGCAGTGTTTACCTTTATTTACATTTTCATTTAATTATCACTAATTTCTTCGTTTGAGAATATATTTTACAAACAGTGATTAGGTGTTTGATTTGATAAAAAAAATACATAATAATGATCCTGACAAATGTCTAATAGGCAGGTGTTTAGTAGAATTTTAGTAGAATTGATAATAGGCAGGTTGGACATTTTTTTTAACTGAAATCGATATATTTTTTTATTAAAAAACGATAAAAAAATTGAGCCCAACATATATTAATATTTACGTCCGCTGTAAAATTCATTAGATTTTTTAGATTTGATTTTAAAATTATATTTTATCGTTATCTATCTATGGTATATTTAAGACGAGTGTCTCATCGCAGAAAAAATATTTTGTATCATCCAAACGTGACACGTGATTCGCTTAAAAAATAAGTTTGAACAAACGTAAGTATGAGCTCTAGTAGCAGCGTGGAATAGTAATGGTTAGTAGTGCAATAGATCCGGGATCGAATCTCGCACACAGAATATCTTTTTTTTTTGTTTTTTATCGTTATATTTTACTTTTAAACGTTATTCATTTTTTTTTTATTTGTTTTTTAATACACAGGCTAGTTTAGGTAGTCAAGACTTCTTTTAATAAAAAATATACATATCCCCGGACAGGTAAAAAGTATGTACAAAATATTTTACTTTGATGAGACACTCGTGATTTTGGTAGTTTATTATTGAAATGTTTGTAGAATACGGTTTATTGAAAAATATTTAATAAGGTTGAAAAGTAAAATATAACGACAAAAACCAAAAAAAAAGATTTGCTGTGTGCGGGATTCGAAACCCGGACCTATCGCACCACACCACTAACCAGCACCATTCCACGGTGCTACTAGAGCTCATACTTACGTTTGTTCAAACTACTTATTTAAGCGAATCACGTGTCACGTTTGGATGATACAAAATATTTTTTCTGCAATGAGACACTCGTCTTAAATATACCATAGATAGATAGCGATAAAATATAGTTTTAAAATCAAATCTGAAAAATCAACTGAATTTTACAGCGGACGTAAATATTAATATTTTGCGCTCAAATTTTTTTTGATCGTTTTTCAATAATAAAATCTCTCGATTTCAGTTAAAAAACAAAAATGTCGAACCTGCCTATTAAATTTTAAAAACTTAACTCATATTTATTAAACAAATACCGGAAATATTTGGTTAAATTAATTATGTTCACAGAAAATAAATGTACTCTCGAAATTCATTAAATAGTAAAATCCTAACAAAATATTAGCAATACATATATTATAACTGTATCCCCTTAAGTTTCTTCAAACAATTATGTATTAATTTAGCTGTAAATTTGAATCGGATGTGATCGAAGTTATCATCATTGGATTTAACTAAAATCACAATATCCATGGACGCGTGCTAATTATATTGCAAAGGATTATAGTTTACTTGCTGTTCTTGTTTAACACAGTTATAGCACGTGTCTGTGTTTATTTTTCGACTATATGAGATAGTTGTTGTTATGTATACATGGAAAATACGATTTTGCATCATATCTGGCACGTATTTACGATAGTTTGGATATCATAAATACGAAGCAGTTGCCACATTCAAATATTTGGAAAAAATGAGTAAAGTTGGAAGCTAAATAAGAAAATGTTTCAAAAGATATGAAATTAAACAATTTTAATAGGAAATAATGGTCTAGGCGCCTTTAACATTTATCTACATAAAATATTCTAAAACACAACTTAATTAAGTTGACGTTTTTTGATAGATTTTGTATTTATCTCTCTTTATTGCCAATTTTTGGTCGATGACAAAACAAAGAACAATGTTAAGAAATTGGCCCTCGGTGGAAGATGTTTTTTGTGTTACTAATAGTAAAAATATTGTCAAGTTTTAATAACTCAAATGATACTAAGTTTAATTTATTTGTATTTCTGAGCTGAAACAAGAAAATCGAACTAATGAATAAACCGAATATAGAAAATAAGTGCAACTAATAAATACAGTTTAGTACTATTATACAGGATATCTCATTTATGTGGAAAGATCAGATTACTTTTGAGCTTTAATATCAATATAAATACACCAACCAAAATTAGAAAAATGTTTAAAAAATAATCTCTTGTTAAAACCCTATAATGAAATATACAGGGCGGAGCACCATAAACGCTTCGCGTTGATCTTTATATGAAAACCGGTTTTGAAATTATTTTGATTTATACAGGTTGCCTCAAGAAAGAGATCTGCACCATACCATAGTTATATTATTTTAAATGGAACACTCTGTATTTTTTCATCCCTCTCTTTCTCTTACTATCTGTCTTTTTTACAGTATGATTTTTTTCGTATTTACAATTTTTTTATATATCATTTGTAATTATTTTTTAGAGATGCTTTTTTTTATTTTATTTTTTCTGGTTTTTCCTCACTATTTTGATTTTTGGATTTTTCTGTTTTTTTGTGGTTTTTTCATTTTTTTTTACTTTTTTGTTTTTCTGTTTTTCTTATAATTTTTTCGATTTTTTCATCATTGTTCTATTTTTCGTTTTCTGTTTTTTTCTCTTGTTTATTAATTTTTTCTTATTTTTTCTTAGTGTTCTGATTTTACGCAATTATTTGTGACTTTTTTGGGATTTCATTTTTGTATGGTTACAGTTGTTTCAGATTTTTTGGTTGTTTTTGCGATGATTTTCGTTTTTTCTCGCTTTTGTCTCATTTTTCTGATTTTTTTTTGATTTTTTTCGATTACTTATTTCAAATTTTTTCTCATTTTCTTTCTAATTGTTCTGTTTTTCTATTATTTTTTTTGTTTTCAAATTTTTTCTCATTTTTTTAAATTTCATTGATTTTACGCAGTTATTTGCGTCTTTTTTGGGATTTCTTTGCGATTTTTTGCCATCTCAATGGTTAATTTTTTATGGTTACAGTTGTTTCAGATTTTTTGGTTGTTCTATGGTTTTTTTTCATTTTTCTGATTTTTTTTTTCGGTTTTTTCGATTTTTTTAAATTTTTTGTCATTGTTCTGTTTTCTATTCTTTTTTTTGTTTTCTAATTTTTTTCTTATTTTGTTTTATTTCATTGATTTTTTGTAATAATTTGCGATTTTTTTGTCATTTTTTTGTGATCTTGTTACGGTTTTTTTGCGTTTTTTGTGATATTTTTCGATTTCTTGCGTTTTTTATCCTTTTTTTTTGCGATTTTTAGCGTCTTTTTTGGCGTTTTTTATCGGTTTTTTGATTTCTTCATTTTTTCCGTAATTTACAATTTTATTTTTCTTTTTTCCCAATATTTTCTAATTTCTCTCAATTTTTTCCAATTTTTTTTTTTTTAATTTTATTTTCCAGTTTTTTCAATTTTTTCCGATTTTTCTGTTTATTTCTCGTTTTTTTCTCATTTTTGTTTTTTTTTCTGTTTTGTTTCTTATTTATAAAAAATATATTAAAAATAGCCTCCCGAATTTCGAACTTATCATTTTTCATTAGGTATTATAGTAAAATAGTAATTATTTTGCGGATTGCGCCATCTATAAAAAAGTACGTGAACTGTAAAATTGCCAGAATAACAGGTCTCTGATGTATTTTTGGTGATATTCTATGGTTCAAATTATAAATTTTTGAACATATAAGCAAAAAATGAAATATCTCTTATGGGCCGGCTCTAATGGAAACATAATCTAGTTCCTGAAATAGTTTTTATAGCGATTTTTTATGCCTTTTTTTAGGTTAAATTTTTACAATTCCATTGTTTTTTCCATATTCTTAATTTTTTTTTTCACTTTTCAATATATTTAGAAACTAATTTAATACTATTAGAATATGATAAAAGCAAATCCGCATATATTTATTCCCAAGATAGTCCGTCTTATATGTTCAAAAATGTACCTATGCTTATTCATTTGCTAACGCCGCCTTAATATAAGTCCAAAAATTCTTCGAACGATTTAATTTTATAATTTTTCCATGACAACTTGATTAATATTAAATTTTTCATTTAATATATCATTTTATTATTTTGCTATTAGTTAAAATGAATAGTTTGAAACTGAAAAATCCACATTAATATCAATGATTTTAGGTGCTGAAGTTAATGAAGTGCTTTATGTCAACAATAATCTAATATTTTATATTTAACTTGAATCTATTTAGTGTTTGTCATTTAACTTTAATCGTTTTATCGATTTTGGTAATGGCATGTTACAATCACATAATTATAATTCATTCAGAAACTTCCATACAATTATTAGTAAATCATTCGATTAAAATCAATGTAATTGATGTGCCTTCTCTAATTTTCTTGAAACATTGTCAATTGCCGTATTATTATTCCAAATAAAATTAATTTAAAAATACAGACACAAATTATTGGATATTCTTATGATCCATAAATTCAAGCTACAAAACTTTGTCGTAATTTTGTTCCATACGCTGTTTTCTGTCTGGAAAATGCTAATTCGCTTTACGTTAATAAAAACAAGTTTAGAGTTTACAAAGGTAATTACAGAAATATTAAAATTGCGAATTCGAGTCTCTGCTTTAATTCTATTTTGTGGCTGTGGTTAATACTAATCCGGATTATAACAAAATTACTTTATTTAGTCAAATAATTTAATAATATTTCGTGCAGCTGTAGATGTTAATTCAAATTGCATTTATCAGTATAGTATAAGCGAGTTTTCCGAAGTAGTTGCAGTAGAAATATTTAAGACGATCAACAATTTTATTCTGGAAAAAATTCAATGTAATTGGTGGTTTACATTTTTGATGATTTTTTTAAAAAGCATAATTAAATTTTTCATCTTCTTCGATTTTTTTCCATTATTTAGAATATATTAATTACTGATAAGATATAACATTTATAAACATTTTTTATTTCTCTTGAAACTTTAGAGTTTTGTCGTACCTCACTGACTCCTGTACCGATATCTATGTATCTTAAAGAATTTTTCTTTTTGGGATCGTATTTTTTCCAAAATATTGCTACTCTAGCTTCATTTACACTTCGTATTTTCCAAAATCCGTAGATATCATAAACAAACAAGTCTTTGAACAAGTACTTCGAGGGCATTAGGAAATTTTTATTTAATAGGCGTTTTCACCACATTTGTAAAAAATATGTGATTTTTCACTAAACATATATTATAGCCTTTGTATTACACGTACTTTGTATAAAATTAAAATAATTCGTTATTTTACTAATAGGTGCATATAGCAATAAATATTTTTTACCATATATGTAACATGAAAAATTTTCAAAAAATTTGATTGGATATTTTACTCTTCTGTCATTACTTCTTAAAAAACTGAATATATTTGAACGTTTAGTTTTTGAGATTTATATACTTAGAAATGGTCAATTTTTCAAATTTTTCTCTAAACGGTGTCACTCATTAAATTCATGAAACTACTTCTTAAACTCATGTGCAACTACACAATTTTTTTTTTTAATTTTTAAACGTGTAGTAAATTTTTATCAGGGTAAGATAAACCTTAAAAACCCCTAAAATGATTTTAATCTTTGACCTATGACCTCAAGGTCATTTCAAATTTTCGAAAACTCGAAAAATTATAACAAAAAAATTGTTGTTTTTTACTTGTTTTCCTTGTATTCTGACGATTTTTAAGCGCTTACTTTCGTCTCACTTTCTTCCTTTGCATATGACTCAGCCACTGCAATCTTCTCACTTTAATTATCTAAACTATTGTTGTACCTTTATATATATTTCATTTTTTCCGCTTTTCTTTCCTCCTACAATGCTTTTAATAATTTTTCTTTCTCGCACCTCTATAACCTGCCTGGTATTTACTTATAGTTTAGGTTGACAGTGCGTCTCTCTGTATTAATCCAATTTTATGTTTCCCCTTGTAAATTCACATTAATTCCTATTCTGCTAATTGTCGTTATTGTTAGTCTTATAATTGTCATCGGTATTACCATTTCTTATTTAAAATTTTTAAATTATTTTCACTTAGTCGTACGTTTTCTTGAAATCTGTAAAAATACCATTGCTGGTATCTTGTATTTATAACAGGACATTATTTATGGTAAATATTTCGTCTATTGTTTCTCTTCCTCTCCTAAAACCCCATTGATATTTTCCCACTTAAGGCTCTATGACTTATTCAAACCTTGTTTTGATAAATGTTTTTATAACTTTCTTTTTATTATGGGTTCGTTCCACCAGATGCCAGTCTAATTGATTTTTTGATGTAATTAGAAACAATTGACAAAAAAAAACTATGATATATTTCATAATCCGTCCTTTCTTTTTGTGGGTTTAAGGAAATTAAACTTAAATTAAACGTTATATTTGTTTTATTTAACACGAGGAACAAAAAAAACTTTCAGAAACTTTTCTTTTTTTTTTTTGAAAATCCAACTTAACTTGGTTCTTGAAGTTTCTTCTCAAATTTCTAAGATCAGTAGAACGTTGGTCCCAAAGAAGGAAAAAAAACTTGCTCGTTCCAGAAACTTGTTCAGTAAAAATGTTGTTCAAAAAAAATTGTAGTCCCAAAGAAAACTTGCTCCGAAAATATTTGTACCAAAAAAAATTGTAGTCCAAAAGAAAAACTTGCTCAAAAAAAAGTTTGGTCCAAAACCCTAAAAGATCACATAAAGTAAATATAAGATAAAAATCTTATAAATTAACAGATTTCGTGGTCTCTGTTTTTTGAAAAATAATATAAGACAATGATAATATTAATATAAAATACATGAATTTTTAGATCAAAATATAAAAACAATCAGAGTGAATTAAAAATTAAGACAACCTGTAAAAACAAATTAACAATAGATTCTCTTTTTGTAATCGAGACTGAAAGAGCACCACAAACATGAACTTTTAAATATAACAAAAAATATATATACCGGCATTAAAAAGCATTAAAAATAACAGTAAATAAAAGTCAAAGCGTCGAAATAATTAATAATGATATAGCAGGGGATCTTAGTGAAAATGTAATATAATATAATAAAAACTTACCTTATATAACGAGGAGAAGCAAGGAAATTTTCAATTTGCAACCCAGATATATAAGATAATTATTTTGACTGAAGAGGCAAAGAGAGAGAATCGTTAACATGGGAAAGACATTTTATAGTAATACCTAGAAGAGAGGGAGATCTTGAGAAGGGATAACAAGCGAGCTGAAATTAAATATACCGAGGAGAGGAATAATATTATTCCCGATAATTAAGCTTTACCGGCGTTATATTTCGGCTTTTTAGTCTTTTGTTGTTTTTAATTATCACTATAATTTTCTCTATGATAGATTTTTGTATTTGCATTCTCGTCGTTTTCATCTTCCGTTTCCTTATTTAACATATCTGAAAAATACTTTTCTGACCTGCTATGACTTTTTTCTCTTCTCCTATTAGATTACTTCTTTTATCATTAATATTATCTGTCTCCTTGTTGTCGGTTCACTTATTTGTAGCATTTTCTTATTTTTTACTTCTTTTTTTCCTACTTTTTATTTATACATATTCTTTTTTATGTTTTTTTTTACTTTTTTTTATCTTTGCTCACTGTTTCGTATATTGCTCTTTATTTTCTTGTTTTTGGGATTTTTAAGCTTTTATACGTAATTTGTTTTTGTTTCTTAGTTCAATTTCTTTCTTACACTCTCAGTCACGCCACTTTTTTTTCTCTTGGTGCTTTTTCTTTGGTATTGCATCCTCCCACTCTTCCTCTACCTCTTGGAAAACTTACTCTTTCTGATCTTTATACCTTCTTGAAAGTGCTTTTCTATATTCAGGTTTTCACTAGGAAATTGTAAGATTCTTGCTTGTTCCTTTACATGATCATCATAAATTATTTTCAATGTTCTTATCGCAATGACAATGTGATATATTTCCACATCCCCTTATACAGTTAGGTTTGCTTTGTCCCCGGTAATATTCTTGAACGCTTGGTGCCAACTACAGTATTAGCTTCTCTTTTAACCTTCCTGTAGACTTTTCTAAAATGTGACCTTTCTCTCTGTTTTTTTCTCAGTTATTTCTGAAATTGGAAAGATTTTTTTTACCGAATGTTTAACTATAAAACCGATTCGTTATTTTTAATTCATTTATATGAGATAATGTATGTCCTGTATTTAATTGATTCTTCTTCTGGAAATTATATTAACCGTCATTCCTTTTAAAAAATTACAACATAAACAAACCAAATATCGTCCTAGTTTCTCTGTTGCATATGCTAATTATTTTAAAAGAAAATCCTCTTACCTTTAGTAAAATTTCCGGTTCTTTACAAGTTCAAAAGAGTCTCTAGAGTCCTTTGAAGACGTCTACTAATTTCCATTTGTATCACTCACACCTTGGAAACGAATATCGGCCATTTTGAGTATTGCCAACTCTAGGTAATTCCAGGAACATTTAATTAATTTCTTAAAAGATCCTTCACGCAAACAACTCAAGTACTTTAAGCGATTTGTTGAAGTTAAAGAAACAGTAGAATTTTACGAGCCCTTTATTTGATTTATATTACGAAAAATAATTAAAGGAAAATTACACGAAGAAACCAAGACGTCCAGGCATTACTTATTTTCTCAGAAACCAAATGTGGGATTAAGTAGGTATAAGTTTGTACTTTGAGTGTATGCGTAAGAAGTACCCGGTGCTAAAAGTAAGTGCAAATAGTATTCACATTTCTTAAAGTTTCAGTGCTGATTTTTTACGTATGGTTAGAAAAGATATTTAAAAATCAATAATCAATACTGCCAAACACTTTTACCAGACGCTCTAGAGCTCCCCAAAAAATAATGCTACTTTACTTACTTATAATCTCAGTCTTGACTTTTATACATCATATTCAGGACACTATTTTTCAATACTTTTTGTGAGCAGCCAGACCAATCGGATGGACCAAACATACGTATTTTTTGGCGGACCTATCGCATTTAATTCAACACTCAATTGTCCCCTAAGTTAATTCAGTTTGGTTAAATCTATAAGATTTACCTTTCCGCCAAGTAAAATTTTATTTTCTTCCAGAAAACCTATTAGGTAATCATTTTGTTTTTCGTGGTTATTTTTTCGTGAGACATTTGAAATATATATTGCAATATAAAATATTGTAATATAAATATAAAGCTACTTAACTGACACTTTACACAAACAAACAAGTAGAATGTTTTCTTCCCCTTTTCCTTTTAATATATGGATGTTAAATTACTAAAAGTTCAAATGGTACCAATATCAGTGTTGCCAAGTCTTGTAGACTCTTTTTAACAGCCTCCTTTAAAATTATATTACTTTAAACGGCCCTTTAAAATACGTGTATATAGAATAGCACTTTCAATATTTTCAATATTATTATTTAAAGGGTCTTTAAATTATTCATTTTTAACGGCATTTACATTTAAAGGAATAAATACAGAATAGACCCATATACCTCATAATTATTTTTTTTATAAAAACCTAGGTCAAAATAAGTAACTGGTATACTTAAAAAAATTGTAAGAGTAAGGTCAGCTAAATTAAATTTAAAATTAGATTTATTCAATTTTCGAATTGAATTCTGGTGAAAGGACAACCTTATATAAATCGTGAAACTGTTAAAAAAAATAACTTCTAGATTTATTATCGGAATACAAATTTTATAAATGAATTAATATCAGACATTGAATTTTATTAAAAGAATAATTACAAAATTGGTAAAACATATTAATTTTTATTATGATTTAGATTAGTTCCCATTGTAAAAAACGTATTTAATCTTGATTCTAGGAAATAAAACATTAGCGATTGCTCATTCGCTAAGCTCTAGAAAATTGTGCGAAAAGAACTGAATCCGCTCATAAATAATTTCAAAAGTTATCTCAAAAACTAGAAGCATGAGTATAGAGTAAATTTGAAAAAAGATATAGAGGTGGGAGATAACCAATTAAAATAATATTTGAAAATACCCGAAAAAAATTCACTTTACATAATTTTTTTAACAGTGAATCAAGACCAATTTTAAGCACAAATCCATAAAAAAACAATAATGTGTCCCAATGAAAATAAATCTAAAAATGTTGATAAATATTAAAATGAACCATGTATAAAAGAATTAATTATTACGAAAATTGGAGTATATCGTGAATGAAGTAAATCAACTATTTTTCGCCATATATAACTTAGTACCTATATTAAATTTCTGAGGCAAATAGACTTGCCTCCATGCCAACGTCACGTACACATACTTAAAAGCAATACACCTGAGCAAAATTTAATTTTCTAAATAAAAACACAGAAATGATTCTTGGAAACTTGCATAACATTAATAACTTCTCTAGAAAATGTAATAATTGCATAGCCTAATGACAGATGATACCGTAATGAAACGAGAAGTAGTTAAAGTAAAGAGATGAAATTGTGTAATTTAGAACTAATTCGTAAATTATACCAGGTGTTTTAAATTAGGATAATAAATGATTTATTGAACATTTACTACTGGTAAAATTAAAAATGTTTTAATTTGCTTTAAAAGATCATTAACCTATTTACTGAACAGTAATTTATGCGTTTTATAATTGTAAAGCATAATATAAGATAATGTGATGCAAATCTTAATAGTTTGTTATTCAAATATATAATCGTCATTTAGAAAGAAATAACGAAAACAGTTACATTTAACTATTGTACTAAGAGCTATTTATTTAATTAGAAAAAATTATGTCTAACGAATTTAATATAATATCTCTGTCTGTATATGTGTATGTGGTGTGTATATCTAAAGGTTCTACACAACCGGTTTTGATGAAATTTGGTATAGATATTTACATTTACTAGGAGACTACTTGCATAAAAATTCATGTTAATCGTACAATATGAAGTAATAGTTACTATATATGTTGATGTCAATACTACACTGGATAGCGATACAATTTTACACAGAAACAGACGTATTCTATTTATTACAGTACAGATTGTAAATCTTTGTACTGTGTATAAAAATGTCTCGATTAAGCAATATGATAACAGGGCTTTGTTTTTAACGGCATTAGAAGATCGAGAAATCCCCTCAAAGAATCACATTTAGATACCAGCTAACACGCAGGGATGCCTTATTCCTATAAGGCATGTCTTCCCCGCAATAAATGACGTAAACATATTAAATTGATTTGTTTTTTAGATTTTTAATAAACCAACTTTTTTTTTACTTTTTAGTATTTTCTCATTGTGAGTTCAATTAAAAAAAATATATTCCACTAATAAATCGAATTAAATATCTTTCACACTCTTTTAATAACACAATAAGTATCATTAAAAAAAATATATCACAAAATTGATTTATAATGACCGAAAATCTTTTGGAGGAATTTTGGCCATAAAAAAAATCCCAGATCTATTATTTTTTTTGGTTTACAAAAAAAATTAAGCCAAATATATAAAAAAAAATTATCTTATTATAACTCCTCCTTAAATTTTCATAAATAAGCCAAATATATAAAAAAAAATTATCTTATTATAACTCCTCCTTAAATTTTCATAAATAAAAATTATACTTTATTCCATAAATCACCCTGCTTTAATCTTCCTTTTTCAATTTTTTCTAGTCCACTTCCAAAATCAAATATCTCTTTCTGTATATTCTTTTATCTCTCAAAATTATAGTAAATTTCTATTTTTTTTATCACTTTCCAACTTTTTTTTGAAACATTTCTTAAATATATTTTATTTAATATTAATTTTTTTATTTTTGTATAAAATTTCCTGTCAATAATAATTATCAATCATTCAACAAAAAACCCATTTTTCAATTTTTTTTACACCGACTTCGCCTTTTTGTCAAAACAAAATAAAATTTATACTGAAACTATCATGCATAAACACCTTAAATTTTATTTTTATTACCTTATTTTCATTTTTTATTCCTCTCATACTTACATATGACACTTACTTATCACCTTTCAACCATACAATACATAAAACAGCATCAAAATTATACATAAGAACAAACCATTTTAATATACATAAGTGAAAAAAGAAAGAATGGTAGGAAATTAAATAAAAATAAAAACAAATTTGATTTCTCAATGCAAACTGATACTGTACTGATTCCATGAATAAGGAAAAATAAATTACAGATTTCAAAAAAGAACAAAACAGAAATAAATAAATAACTATCCGATAACTGATACTGAACAAGTAGCGTAAGTTATATTACCACCGGAAGTATGTCATGTGATTAGATTTTTGAAGCTATCTAAAATTATGAATCTATCTAAAATTCAAATAGTTTTACTTTCCCGGTTCCATCTAAGAGACAGTATAATAAACGACCAAAATAGTTATTTACGTTACAAGACCGGAAAATTGTGTTTTGCAGGTCGAGGCAAGCAGATTCTAGAACTTGCCCACGGCTCGTGCTGCAAAACACTAATTTTCCGGTAGCGAGACGTAGAAATTTTTTTTAAAGACCGAGACTTTGATTTAAACTTAATTATTTATTTTATTTTATAGCGTAAGTCGCTTTCTTTGGCTTCCAAAATTTATGCTGGATTCCAAATCTGAACCCATATTTTCAAATTTGCGAACCCACGGAACAAGTTTGACATAAACAATAAATAAAAATCAACGAACTGTCACTTGACAATTAATTATAGTAACGAAATCAAGGTATTATTAAACAGCAATTGAAAAAATGAAAAAACTGGGAACGGAAAAAGCTCTTGCCGGTCCCTGACAGTCCCTGACGTTCATTTTCCAGTTTTGATCAGCAAAACGTTATTTTCTGGATGAAAAATGATCCAGAAAGTGTATATTTTCAGATCAGCCTTAAAAAAATCGAGACATCGAAAGAAATGTCCATTTTGTGGTCCTCCCAGAAGAAAGAGACAATTTACATAGTAAGCTCTGTCTGTGTGTCTGTCTGTTCATCTGTGTGCGATCTTCCACGATAGCTGCCGAATCGTTTGACCAATTAAGCTAAAATTTGGTATAAATGGTTGGTGTATGTCTGGAATCCGACTATTAGTTTTGGTTCAAATTAGTACAGTAGAAGGTCCTGAAGAACGACATCGATTGTTTTTTTTAATAGAACTATGTAATATTTTTGCTCCATTAGATTCCTATATCCAGCCGAACTAAAATATTTTGCTTCAAATGTGGTTATGTTCTAAATTGGTGCAATAGAAGGCCCTCAAGTATGACATTGATTCTTCTTTTTTACGCCTAACTTTTTCAATATTAAAGATGATGACCTGCATTTTGGTACGCAGATGTTCCCTCCGCCCTTAAACCCATGCAGGAAATTCGTATTTTGTAATTAAAATAATCCTATTCCCCATAACCGAGCAGAGAAAGTTCTAGGTGACACAGCCGATTTTCTAAAATAGAGGATTCAGACCATGCTGAATCTAATGCCGTTGTTAGCTTTATTCTAGCTCTTACAGTTTTTCCGCTGAAGCTCGCTACACCCCAACAGACAGACGGACGGAGAAAGCCAGAACATGAGACTTCGACTTTTTCATTTGTTTAGAAGTCTAAATGTATTAACTTTTTTCTGCAATTATTTTAAATCTCATAGTTAAAAGTTAACATAGTTTGTACATCGAATAAACGGAGTGATCACGTGAACACCATCCGTTTTTGTTGTTAAAAGTACCACCATTGAAGTAAAACTTCCCACAATCCAAAACAAAAAAGTTTTAACATAGGCTGAGTAGTTTTATGATACTATTTGTTCGATGTACCTATTATAGACCATATCGGGCTATGAAAATTAAGCGCTCACAAATTCACCTATCTTAAAATCCCATATGAGGAAACGCATGCCGGTCTGAAAGTCACAAAGCAGGGGCTAGGTGCTATTATAGCACCTCCCTTGAACCGTATCTGGTTTTATAACGTTTTATAACTCAATAAAATTTTGTAATGATAATTAAAATAAAATTAAGTATGTAATAGTAGTTGTAATAAGTATAAAAAAACATTCCATACCTTAGCACGTACTTTAAACAAATTATGATTACAGAACATTTTCCTAATTTTGTATTATTAACAACGTAGACTGTAATTATTCTGACGGTCATAAAACTTATCCTATTACTTGTAATTAAGTGATTGTATACAAGTTACTTCATTATTATTGATATATGCTTTTTAAACGAATAAAATGATGGAATTATGCTAGAATTAGTAGATTGATATTGTTGGGAGCAAATCGTGCTTTACTTTTGGTTTAATGGACTTGAATTATTAAATTGAATTAATTTTGCTTGTGTATTTGCTCTAATAATTTCTTAATGTGATCAATTTTGTATTATGAAATTTGGTCTTTTCCAAGGCTGGTTACAAAATTACATCAATTACGGGAAGTATTGTGTTGGATATATATATTTTTATCTTATATCAGGTTCGCATTCAGTCAATTTTGTAAAAAACTACAAATTTAAAAATTACTTTATTGAATAATGAAAATCAAAACAAACTTTCATTTTTACTGTTGAACTTAATATCGTGTATTTTCGCCTACATGATCAAATCATAATAATAATAATAATAATGCTATAAGTGACTTGATTTTAGATCATAATTATTAGATCTGAAGCTGTCATTGACAGTATTAAACAATTTTTCATGTAATTTTGTTGATTCTTATAGTACGCCACTGTCTTAAAATACAATATGTTCATACAATATTATTGTAGCAATTATCAATAACAAATTCTATAGCAGATAACGTCAGTCAATCTCCTGTTAATTGTTTTAGATTTAACATCTACATAGCTAACATTTATATCTGTCAACGCTATTGACAATATCGATTAATAGATATGTAATCATAAGGCCGAAGATGATTATGAGTGAAATGTTCTACTTTCTCATCAAGTTTTTTTTAAACTTTAGACTGGTTCTTAATCTAGATTCGTTGCTCAAGAGAGCCAGAATAAAATCACATAAATAAAATACTGACATAATGGAGTCTGAAGTGCAAAATCATGTAAGGGATTAGATTTTGTGCGATTGGTGTTTTAGTATAATTTAAAGTAAAAAGTTTTATAGCCCTTACTTTACAGGTTATATAAATTCAATAGGAAAATCCAATAATACAGAGTTTGCAACCTAATTTCATTATAAAAAAGTTCTAAAATAACTTACAATATCAACATTATATACCAACATTTTGATATTGTCACGAAAATTTCACACATAACAACATTTTCGACAAATTTTTGCTACTCGTGATAATTTTCAAAAAATGCATGTACTCAAAAAATTTCCGGCAATAATAATAAAAAGTAACATATTTAAATTAATTTAAAATTTCAGGCACCAGTCAATTAGTTTTTTGATGGAATTAAAAAATTTCGTATATTGCAAAATCTTTCTTATCTTTTTTTTTAAAGTTGGAGAAAAGTAAACTCTAAATAAAATTATACTAAATTTATAAAAAAAAAACAATTTCTTTCGATTCAAATAACTATAAACAAATTACTTACGAAATAATTAATAATGATTTATGATGAAATGATATAAAAAGATTGGAGTCCTCTGAATAATTTCCAGGATGCTGTGTATATAGCCGTTGCCGTGAATATAGCAGTTACGGATGCAATGTACCCGATAAATACTACAGATGTTGTGAATCTAACATATGCCGGAATATAACGGATCCCGTGAAGATAACGGATGCCGTGAAGATAACGGATGACGTGAAGATAACTGATGCCGTGAACCTGTAAATTTCGAAAGGAAAATAAAGATATAACACTGTGCTAACGACAGATATTTAATTAAATAAGATAATAAATACAAAGCGGGAGCAGTGTATTGTGAATGGACGTTTTATAGGTAAACCAGACCTGAGTTTTGATAGAAAAGGAATTTAGTGACAACGAGTCAGAAAAGAAACAAATTCGGAGTTAAAATATACAGTGCGAGAAGAAAAATAAAATATAGAGTGGCCCAGCAAAAAAACGCAACAATGAACTCAAAAATAATAATTCATGAGATTAAAGTCGGGTGACTCAGTTGCACGTGAATGAGGTCCTCCTCTTCTTCATTTGTTAGCATACGTGGATCATATTAGAAGTACATTTTGTCCTAATTTGAGTAATAACCTAAAAAACTTTCACCATTTATAAAAGCAGCGGCATTCCTAAAAATTCAAATTCTATAAATCTGATAAAATAGGAAAATAAAATACTTTCTCTTGATATTTAGTAAATTCTGTTCAATATGTTTGAAAAATTGTGGGGAGAACCTACAATTTATATGATAATATCTAGTGGACTGTATTTTAGAAAAATATTAATGACTTTTGCATGTGAGTAAAATAAACATAAACGTTCCAGTTTAGAGTTTTCGAAGAAAAAAAACTCTTATAGGATGGTTTTGTCCATCCGTCCATCTGTCTGTTAGCCTGATTCAACTTGAGAACGGTGAGAGAAAGAGACAAATGGACAACGGCAATCGATTCAGCATCGTTAAAAACCCCAAAAATGATATTAATCCTTGACCTATTTTTACTTTCCCGCTACTTATACCATATTTACTGTAGTATATAGAAATTTATTTTCGTAACTTTAAATTTTCGAAAACTCGTAATTACGGCAAAAATATTGTCGTTTTTCACTTTTTAAATTATATAAACATTTATTTTACAAATAACTTTAACAAAATGTGCTTTTTGATGAAATTTCCAATTATTATTTTACTGCCTAAAATATCACTTTGTTTCAATTGTCCTCTTTCACTGATCACTGATATTTTGATTTATAACTTAAAATTATCGAAAAATTATTTCTTAGAAATTTCTTCCATTATCAAAACGGTATTTCCCATCCTGTTGTTTTTTTAAACCAAAATATTTTTCTCCTCGTCTTCTTTCCCAGTCACCTGGATTTCTGTTTTCTCCTTTCCTCCGTTTTCTTTTTTGTGGGTAGGTCCACTAAATGGTCTTCCATAGAAGGGTTGTTCTCAACTGTTTCATGAACTTCCTCTGTGGGATTTTTTGTAGGACGTTTATCCAAACACACCCTATACTTTTGTTATATGAATATCTTATGGTTGTGAAGTATTTTCTTGTCTATTTACCTTTTTCAACACTTCCTGATTCACTGAATAACTGTGTTCTTCATCACTTGAGCTTGAACTGGGCTGATAAACATCTGAATCAGAAGAAACATTAAATAAAGGATCATTTAGACTATCATCAGTCACTTTCAAAATATTCTTTATTTTTTTTGCCCTATTACTTTTTTCTCCATGATAACCGCTTGAGAATTCTTATCATCAGCAAGTTCATTCGCATATGAAATACTCTTGGTAGTATCTAGTTGCATAAAGTCCACTTTAATTTTCATCACAAAAGTTTCTTTTTGTACATTTTCAGCATTATGAGAAAGAATATAATCATTTATAGAAGCAGCAGGTAGGTCTTAATAAAAGGATGTACACTCTTGTGCATTACAAGCTGATAGTTCCACTTCATCTGCCATGCAAATAGGCATCAAGTTGCACCATAGAGATTATTCCATTAAGTTGTACCATTGAGTTCATTCAAACAATTTCACCATCAAGTTGCATTGTCTTTTCCAAAACAACAACAGAAATTAGGAATTTGTTGAATTTAATTATTTTATAGAAAATATAACATTTTAACTTTCTACCAATGTACTAACCAGACGAAGTAATTTTTACTGCAATTTGTATATAAATAAATTGAGCTACAGCTCACAGACAAAACGGAAAGAGAAATTCTAAACCCGGTGATTTAGTAGTTAATTTATGTGTTCTTCGGATGGCCAATTTGTTATACGTATATTTTTTTATCTTAATCTTAAATTTTTGAAAACAAACAGGCCTTTTTGTTTATTTTCTGAGACTTTATTAATGAATATACTGGCGCCCAATCTCTAATTAAAACAAAATACTATATTTAAGGGTAAGACAGTGCACACATTCTAATAATATCTGCGTATTCTTCAATTAGAAAAATGTACTTACAGAGTGTTTTTCATACAGGACCTAAGATTAAACAAGTCTGACTGTGTATTTTAAAAAGTTATTATTTTATGAAATATTGTTGGTTTTATTTTGACATATATTTTGTATAAAATACACCCTTGTTGAAAAATATCGCCACTACTAATTAAAATTACACTTATTTATCACTTTACCTACGTTTCGCTAACTATATTAGCATCATGATACTCATCAACTCTTGATGATACTAACATAGTTAGCGAAACGTACGTATATTTCTGGTTAGAATATCAACATTGTTGAAAACTAAATGATTCAAATTTCCAATTTAAAATACATCATACATATAAATTGTCTAAAATATGGTGAATAATTTGATTTTAACCAAAAAAGATAAATCACTCTGTATTGTTGTTGTAGTATTTATATTGGTTCATGAAACATCCTGTATATAATTATCAATTATTTTTCATTTGTGTAATGTTGCAAGAAAGTAAATTTCCTGGATACGTTGAAATTATAAATAATTAAGTCAAGGTCGTAGTTGCACTTTATGGGAGTGGCACTTTTAGATGATTTTGCAAACTCTGAAATTAACATTGTTAAAAATAACAACTAATTATCCGTTTATAAAATGTTGAGTACAAATTGACTTATTGCCGGAGGAATACTCGTTTCCGGCTTCAATTTTAAATACTTTTATTGACATTGATACACTTAACGCTTGAATATTTAACTAAAGTGAGGTATTTTTCATAATAACTTTGAAAATAGGGTTTAATTATATACAGGGTTATTTTTTTTTTAGTTTCTTTCATAATTCAATGGTAATCAATGAAACACATGAATCAAATATACTTACTAACCGATGCGCCACCGGTTGTATTTGTAAAATAATTATTTCTTTTTTCTCTCGTTTTGGAATTTTTTATTTCGGATTTCGAAAAATCATATAAAAATAAGTAATTTTTTCCTTATTTCATTTTCATAGCTGCCTTTTATTTAAAAAATTACAGGACTGAAAAAATAAAAAAAAAAGAAGATATGGACTAAATTTTTGAATTTATTAATTTTTTATTTCGTATATCCAAAAAGTATAGGAAAAAAATATTTTTTTCTTTTTCCATTTTCATAGCTGCGTTTTATAAAAGAAGTAACAGGATTTTAAAAAAAAATCGAAAAAAAGGAGGACTAAATTTTGGAATTTATTAATTTTTTATTTCGGATATAAAAAACCCATATAAAAACAAATAATTTTTCCTATTCCATTTTCAAAACTTCAAAACATACAATTAATCATAATTTCAAGAATATTAAAAAAAAATTCGATATAAAAACTCAAAAATTCTAAAAAAAAACGTTATTATCTCGGAAATTTATCCAAATATAAGTACAGTGAAATTTTATTTCTTATAAATTACAATTTTATTTTATTTAAAAACAGCTGATTTAATTATGAGTAATTAATTTAATTTTTGTAAAATTAATTTTCATTTCATTAAGTTATTTTTATCACTAACGATTCGGCACCCCCACCCATTGTGTTAAATTACTATTTAGCAATAATTGTCTGCCTTTTATAATAAATAATAACTTTTGAACAGAATCTCTTTATTACATCTATAATTACCTATAAAAGAACCCCTTTTGTGTAAATATCACTTAATATCAAAATTAAAATATATCATGTGTGGCATATGTAACATTCATTTAAAAAAGTAAAAGTAAATTATTGTCCTTAGGACACACAGTATAAATTGTTTAACGTTTGTTGTAATAATACAAAATTATGGTATGATCACCGAAATAGATCTCATTAAATCTCACTGCTGTTATTGTACCTAATACCACCATTAATAATATAAAATTACAGCGATTAACTTCCTGAAAGCATATTGGGAAATATTAAATATCGATAGAGGATCAAATTCGGTTTAACTAGAGTGTAGCAAAAAATTTTTGCTAGCCATTTGTTTGGGACTTTTAATGAGTACTAACTGACCCGACAGACATTATCCAAATTCCAATAAATCAGTAAAACTAACAAAAAGAATGAACCATATATGTCAATCAGTTATGATCGAGAGTGCATATAAAAATTATGATTTTTATAGTTTGTCAGAATTTTCCGACTTTCCCGATTTTTTTCCTAAAAATTTTTCCAGGACCATAACGAAGAAAACAAAAAAATAATTACGTAAGTTATGGTCTTGAGTTCATACAAAAATTCCACAAAAAAAGGACAATTTTTCCAGAACTTTTTAATTTTCCGGAGGATTTTTTTAATATCTTAATTTTATTTTGATTAATATGATTATTAAAAAAAATAGCAAGATCGGTCCAGCCGTTCTCAAGTAACGGTATTTAACGTTTTTAATTATTCTTCTGTTAATATTCTAAGTTCTTAATTTTAACAATGAAATTATAACCCATAAGAAGTCCGCATACCACGTGACTTTTGTGGTTGCCGGTTAGAGAAAATGTGCTTGTATTCTAAGAGTTGGGTATAAAAATTGTTTTTTTAGTATTTTCCGGGTAATGTTAAGTAATCCTACCCTCTATTTCAATTTTTTCTACGTAGAACAGGATAGAGCGCCATAAAACATAATTATTCGTTTTGGACGAGATCTTGCCTAATATAGCAACCAAAAATATGCGGTTTTTTCATGATATTTAAAATATTTATCAGAAGAGCGCATCTGTCTGTGCTACTTTTTTCAGATTTGGCTAGAGAAAAAAGTATATAGTCTTATCACTTTTACTAAAAATAATTTAAAAGAATTAAAAACCGTAGCTTCCTATCTATAATATAAACGGAGCGCCTGTCCAAACACGATTTCAGGCGAGATAAGATATGTCATTGGCGCCTCATAATGAAGTTTTTTAGACGTTGTCTGTAATAAATACTTAATTCATAGAATAATAAAACTCGAAGTCATACCACATGAAATATATTTAACCAATCAACAGATTAAACGGCGAGGGCGACATGTTTCGGCCAAACAATGGCCATCATCAGGCCTACAATACAAATTATAATAGTTTAAATTAGGAATCAATTACAACAAAGTTCAAATTACTTACAGAGAATATGCACATGTAAGTTAAATGGTTAAATAACCAATAATCAAACATTTTGAAGAAATGAATACGTTAAAATTATTACGAAATTAAAATAAAAAATGAATAAAAAGGATTAGAAAAAACATGACATTTTTTTATAAAGCCTCACATAGTGGAGGGTCTCATCAAATTAGATTTACATTAAAGTGCATCCTACGATGCACTTAAAGTAATTAAATTAAAGTAAAAATTTAACAAATTGCGTATTAGTTAAACAACCATGCGACAACTAATCTGTGACATTAATGACAAGTGACAGCTCGAACCGACGTGACAGATAACAACCAAAGGAAAGGTAACAGGCCACAAGCAAAAGTAATGAAAAAGATCAAAAGTTGAAAGAAGAAGAAAAATAACCTATAAGATGTTTCAAATTAAAATAATGAAAATAAACATTAGAAAAGTAAATTTAGAAATAAATAATTTTGGGTAGGGTACAGTTGTTCATTGAGACAGACAACATTTGGGTTAGATATAGTTCTTTTGATTATTCTATGAATAATTTTTACCACATTTGAGAATATATAATCTTCTGTTTTTAAATACTTAATTAATGATTTCTTGATTATGTAGGTATATATAGTATTATTTTATATTGGTAATTGTAAATAAAATTATATTCGAGTCTTAGTGAACCAATTTAAAACATACACATTTCCTTAACCTTAACAATTTTTATCTATACCTTTCTCTTTGCCCAATGTATTACTTCATCAGTGAGATTCGTTAACAATAATATTTTGCTCTAGAAACGAGGTACTTATCAGGAAAGAAAGTACCTATATGTGATTGTCTTAATAGGTACATAATAAAAAGACATGCTGACATGTTTTAATTGTACTACGTTCTCGCTACGATTTATTAAGAAAAAAATGTTTGTTACACTTCAGTGACGTCGAGACAGAACTATCGACGATTATTGGGATTTATCGAGTTGAAATAACATTCTAGGTGTTTTAAATGTTTATTATGTATTAACTTTTTCAACGATAGTGTAGAAAATATGTAATTACTAATTTATTTTTTGTATAAGATTATGAAATATCTTACGATAAAATTCAGTCTTATACTTGATGATTTTTATAAATTTTGAGTTTTAAAAGTTGTTAAAAGTTAAATTAATCCCATAAGTTTGGTTACTTAGAAAGTAAGTAACGTCTGGAGGCCCTGGGATCCTGTGCATGGTAAGTAATTCCATGGACTCCTATGCCAGTACTCTACTGGGTAAAATCAAGAGAACTGCTAGATTTTAAGAGAATAGACACGAGCACTCTCACAAGTTGCAAAATAGGGGTCCAGATGGTGATGATATCGAAGAGGTCAAAACAGTCAACTTTTCGGGCGACTATGGAAATAGATTAAAAATAGGTTTTTTTTCTAAATTTTAAATGTTCATAAATTAAATAAAAATTTGTGAAATAAACTAACACAAAAAATATATGATGAAAGCTGAAATTTTGGTGTGGTATTTGGTGATGAAATTCCTTACAACGGCCAAAAGAACTATAAGAATCGATTGTAGGTTAGTAGGTTATTGCGATGCTGAACAAAGTTGATGCAAAGAACATTTTTGTCGCAGACAGTTATTCTAAAATATGCACGGATTGTAAGTTATTGTCAAAAATGACATTTTGTAGATTTTTTATCGCCAAAAACAACCCGAAGGAGTGAAAATCTGGCCTCGACATATTCATGTATTTTGGAGTGAACAACATTTCGCCTGAAGACTGCATTACAAAATTCCCAATAATTTACGAGATGTAGCCGTGCAAAACCAAAGCTGGAACAGAAAAATTGATGATGGCAAAAAAATCTCGAATTATCAAAACCCAATTAGGGTTTTGCTAGTTTGAGTAGGCACTTTCAGAAACTGAAGTCAAAATTTAGTTTACATTCGATGACCTCGAAAATGTGGCACTGTGTTATTTTTACCACACTGTAAAGACTCGTAAGGTTTTTTGTTTTTAATTACTCTATGCTCTGTATATAAAGTTTCAATAAAATTATAAACATAAAAAGATGTAAAAGATAGTAGACAACTAACGCCATCTACCAATGGGACTCGGTGTCACTTATTACTTGTAAAAAAGATTCTACCTATTTAATAAGCGCTAGTATGAACTGGAACCGACAGAAAGCCCATCTCCAAAGGGTATGAAACCTCAAACAAGTGTTAAGTACTTGTAAATTGTCAGAATTTGAATTCTATCCATCGAGGATGCATAAAAATCAAATTCTCGCAATTTACAAGTAATTCAAATACTTGTTCAATTTCAAAAGAGTCTTAGTAAATTATATTTGACATTTTTAAAAGTAAAGGAAACAATAAATTTTCAAGCACTTTAGAAATGCGATTAATTCGTTAGAATTCAATACATTGTAAATATCAGTCAAGTACTTCACCAACATAAATCAAATGTCAAAGGATTGCCCTTTTGAGAAAGGTCCTACGACTAGAATGCCAAATGACTAGCACATCTTAAGACAGAAATAACGGTTTTTTCCAATACGAAATTAAATTACTCGTTCAAGAATATAAAACAATGTACTTAGTTGAGTGCAGTAAGATTAAGGGTGATATCTGGAAGTTTATGGGGTTGAATCAATCAGGAAGAATTTTGCAGTTTGACAATAATTCCGTCTGTAAAATTATGCGATTGACCCAGTACGCCTCTGCTTAACGCTGACAATATATTTTAGAAAAATATATGAAAAAAGTTGTTATTTAGGATGGTACAATTAACTGATAAATGACACCCTCCCCCGCGAACCCACGAAAGATGGAAATCTTATAAGCTGGTTCAGTCGATACGTATTTAACCTTTTACACAGCGACTTATAATATGAAAATACTTATTATTTTTACGAAGACAAAATAAATCCATACGAAGTGAGGAAATTGTCGTTTACGATAAGATGTAAAAATGGGTAGACGCCGAAATATGTGACGTCGAAATGAATAGCGTAGCGACGCTGAATGAACGTCGAATATTGTAACTTCTGCTAATTGCGTTCGTAGTTTAATTTGTGCGAATGGACTAGGTTTTGAAGAAGTAAAACCTAACTGTTTGTCGAAACTATTGGCGTCGGCGTCTCGACGCTAGAAACAAGATTTTCGGTGATGATGTTGGTAGTTTGAAATTTATTTTTTGATTGAGCTGCGAACTTCCTTTTTATGCCGAGTTATGACGTAAACATTTTACGTCATAATCTTGTGTGGTCCATATTTCCTTTTCGTTCTCATGAACGTTATCTAACCTTCAATATTTAGGCATGAAAAGAATTATTTTGTAATATTTCAACATTTGTAATTTAATTAATTTTTTCAAATGGTTCAAGTGTGTCTTATCGGGTGTAGAAAAATGCACTTATGGCATCTCTCTAAAATTCCTTAAAACAAACTTAATAAGCCGAAACAAAATACCATTAAAATTTACTGAAAGAAAATAAAAATAATATAAAGGGGTTGGTTCGTCACAATTGCTTAATATTTTTTATACGCAAAAATTAATTTTGCTTGAGATAAAAGAAGAATACAGCTTTACCAATTCACTCTATATATTAATAACTTTCTATTTATTAGATACTTAAGTTAATATACTGTCAGATTTAAAGAAGATTAAATCATGAACTGGTTTATTAAACACTTCATAATTACTGCTCAAATCGTGACGATATAATATTATAACCTTCAATTGTAGTTCAAATGGAATGTTAGATGATTGATTTCAATTAGATGAACACTTTCTTATTGATAACATCAAATTGAAGATCAATTAAAATGAAATATAATCAATTCGAACTCTATGGGGCAAAAACGTGCCAACAAATCTAGAATGCAAACTCTAATCCAAATGACATCTTGTAATTATTTGGCGGTCGGGATTTAGGAATTGAATTGATCAATTTTAACGGACCACAAAAACCGGAACGGTATTTGCTAACAATTAATGGAAATTTCAACTTCGACATCGATTTTGTGTCTTTAACATAGAAATCTAGGTGTTAAATTCTAAAGCGATGCTAATGCTATAGAGAATATTTAACCTTATGAATAAAACAAAATTGCTATTCATTTTACTAATTAAAACAAATAATTAAACAAAATTCTAGAAAATAACATAATAGGTACAAGTAATATTGTGAGTTTACAGTAGCGTAACAGAATTAAATTAATTACTCAATATATTGAATTTATGATAGTGCATTCTTTTGGTTTTAATTATAAGTGTATCAAATTAACAGTATTTCAGTTTTAATTAATGTCTTATCTGTTAATTCAGAAAAGTATTTTTAGTCTCATTAGATACTGCACTAATTAATAAAATCTAAAGTGTTATATAACTCAATGGCATATAAGTAACTTATTTTAAAATCCCCCATACATGTCACATCCGTAAAGATAGAGTAATCAAGTAAAATATCTATAAAAACTAAACACCAATAACCACCTGATATGTATCTCAGTTGCATTTTACGATCACATTATCGTGTGTTGCAATAGAAGTGCATGAGCAATCGTGCACTAAAATGCGAAACACGACTTGATACATTTTGTGATACAGCCGCTTGTGGATGTGACGCTGAAAGTTAAATCTCGAACACGAATATTTGTTAGAGAAGGTCGCACATTTTTGTGAAAGTTAAAATGTACCATGTGTCACCAAAACAATCTAAAATCCAAAAAATAGCTGGATATTAGAGAAATAAATTTGTACAAGGATTTACAAACACCTGAAAAATAGTGCATATTAAAACAGGTTAATCTTTAGAATGTGTAATAGTTATTTACATGGCATGCTCAGAAAGTGGTACTTTACAGGATAATGCCGAGTTCTTAGTATTTTTCTTGATAATTTTGAGGTTTTGTTAAAAAATGGTTGTTTTATATTTTTTTAAAAATAAAGCACAAATTCAGGTATCGCAAGAGTTTAATATAAGCGAAAGGAGGCAACTAGTTTCTGTCACTGACCATCATCAGGTCTATAGATACAAAGCTTTACTAGTTAGTAACGGATACAATTAAAATTATAAAAAAATTACCATTATTAATTACTTTAACAAAGAGAAAAGTTGTTAAATTGTTCACATATGTGACACCCGATAAGTGTAGTAACAAATTTTAAAAAATTGAAGAGTAAAAAATTAAAATTACATTATTAAAAAAACAACAAACAAGGTTGCTCCCTAGGGACTATCAGTAATTACCATCTATTGGGGGGATCAGTGGACCAGAAAATTTTTTTGCAGAAAACAAACATGAAGGAGTAACGAAGAGGACCACAAGGTGGCTATTGGACTTCCAGGTAGTGAAATTGTATGGGTCAATTACGCGCGGGCTACACTACGTAGATTAGTCAATAGTGCGAAAAACACTTGAAAAGAAAACTATATGAAACAATGATTAGATATTATAAATATATTTAATTTTTTTGCAAAACAAAATTGAATCTTCCAATATTGCTATTTACATTTAAATTAATTAATAATTTGTAGCTTATATAATATAAATAATAGTAAGTAATTTTTCTAAGCCGAGCATTTTTTATGTTTTCGCGTTTATTTGTGGTTTAGAAAATTATGGAAGAATTCGAGATTTTTAGAGTGAATCCAATTTTTTATATTATTGAATGAGAATATTGAATAAATTAAAATGACATTTAATTATGTTCAACTTGAAAAATTCTTCCATCTTTTTTGCATTATTTGAGAAAAAAATGAATTTCTTTTTATGAAAAAATCGTTTTTTCTGTTTTTTTCTTTAATCTATCTCTCTCGATTTTGAATGCGAATTCACAGTGGATAGGTCCAAGTTTTCATCTTTATCCAATTATCATATAATGGTTTTCTCCATCTTTATCTGTATAAGTGAGATTTAACAGCTGTAATTCATTCGTATTCTCTTCTTTACACATTTGCAGTTAATGGCTTGACGGTAACTTCATTGCACATAAGTGACGTCACGATTATAATGGCAGCATATTCAAATAATTGGAAATTTGAATTTTTAAATTAATTTATTCAAAAATCTAGCTCAATGGGTTGGTTCTATTTGATCCATTCTCAGTGTTAATAAAGAAAAAACGTGAGGTTATATTTTTGTTGAACTCCCTCCCCATTGCACTGTGAATTTTAAAACTTTTAAGTAGCGATGATTACATGAAGAATTCGTTTCATTTGACACTTAGATTTGAAAAACTATTAAATTGATTTTTAGGTTACTTTTAGAATATGTATTATTGTATAGCACTAATCAATATCAAAATATTCATTACGTAACCTTAAACTATTTTAAACGAAAATATATCTGACAAAGAATTACTTATCTCTATTTCATTGATGCGGTTGAAAATTCACTTGAAATAGTAGGATTTCAAAAGAAAGTGCTTATTTGCTGTCGAATTTTTTATAATAATTTTTAAAAAAACTCTTTTGACAGATGCAATGACGGTTGGGTATAAATGTCGTCATGTGATGATGTTATAACAACTTTCCCTTAGTTACCAGATGTCGCGAAAACGTTGCGGTAACTTAAAAATCGTAACTAGGTTAAACCGGGTTACACTCGAAAAATTCCTTATAATAAAGAACAAGCAGAAATACGAAAAATTACATTTTTTGTTTTTTGAACTGATTTCAAATCTGCCAATTATAAGAGATATGGTATAAGTTTATATAAAAAAATTGATTGTTACCTAATTTCTCCTTTCTCACTTTCTAATTTGTAGAGCCTATTTGATTAGATCTGTGTTCCTATATACTAGTAATTTTAGAAATCAAATTCGGCTGTTTCGATTTTGAAAAAGAAAAAATCTTTTGCTCAGATTTATGGTCGGCATAATAATTTTTGTAATTATAGAGGTTTATACGAGTAATTTATTAATTTGGATATAGAAAATTTTGAGTACGAATCTGTCCAAAACCATTTCGCGAGTCCTGCCCTCTTATCACCTTCCAAAATGGCGTATAGATACTTTTCCAGATCAAAGTGATCACTGATTATTATAGTCCATCCAATATTTCTTTTAATTTTTTGACAATACCCAGCTGAGTTTACGAAAATACGAAGTCACTAAACCTATACAAATTTTAATATTAAACATTTAAAAAAAAATTGTAATAATTAATTTTATTATTATAATTTTTTTCAAAATTTTGTTACAAAATTTGTGATTTTTTTTTAAACATTGGCTAAGAAACATATAAAATTATATTATGATTTTAAACTAAATTGAATAACTTGAATATTAAAGTTATTGAACTCGGATTTGCACCATTCTAAAGACAATATAAAACTCTAAATTTAAAATGTATTTTAGTTTCTTAGAATTTAGAATTGTAATTATTTTTAAATTTTTTGTAATTTCGTTTTATCAATAATTATAAAATAAATGAAAAAAGTAAACAGCATATCCAAAAAGGATCCAAAAGTACTATGTGTGTAAATTATTTCATAATTTTAACATAGTATTTGTAAAAGTTATAGCAAAAAATGAAAAAAGTTAAAACTATTCAATGGATTTACCCATGAATTTTTGACAAAAAATTTAATTTTTTTTTAGTTTTTTAAACTAACTTTATCAATGCATTTTGATCCAGAAAACCTAAAAAAAACGTCTGATTTAAACTTTAAAAATATTAAAGATATTAAAATGGGATTTATACCATTTGATAGGTAATATAAAACTCTAAATTTAGAAAATAATTTAGTCTCTTCAAATTTAACATTATAATTATTATAACCAAAATAAAACAAAAATTAAATTTTTTTGTCCTTTTATTTTATCGAAAATGGTAAAACAAATGAAAAAAGTAAATAGTACATCTGGAAGGGATCAAATAGTACATTATGTGTGAAACATTTCATAATTTTAAAATAATACTTGTAGAAATTATACAAAATTATAAAAAAAAATTTTACAAAAAATTAAGTTTTTTTTTTAAATTTTTATAAACTAATTTTATTAATGTATTTTGATGCAGAAAAACTGAAATAATCGATTAAACAATGACTTTACTAGGAGTGTTCGGAAAGTTGGATGGGATTACCCCCTCATTTTTAAAGTTGGTACTGGCCCTGTAGACACATCCAAACAGATTATATATTTTAACACAAAATTACTGGTCGACCTGAAGTCTGACATTTTAAGAAAAAAGAATTATTAGACAGAGTATAAGTATGCTGTGCCCTGATCTATTAAGGATGATCGGAATTTAAAATTATGTACAAATTTTGAACAATGTTTTATTTTTATTTTATTTTTTGTAATAATTAGTGCTGATTTTCACTGTCTGTATCTTTCTTGGGATGAAAAAAAGAAAAAAATTACTAACTTGGTGTTTTATATTTTAGGATGATTTTTAAAAATTACCTAAATCGATTCCTAATAGACTTTAGGTAAATTTTAATTGATAGAAAAGTATAATTAACAATTATATATGGTTAAAAATAAATAAGTTTCTGGGTTGTAATTATCTACTATCAACAATTTTCTTATAACCCATAACATACTAATCAAAATAAATAAGAAAATTGCATAAATACGTCAATCATTTACACGGCTTAATAATTTCCTCTGTACATCAATTTATTTCGTTGAAATTGCACCAAATTCAAATGAAATCAAATTTATGCGTGAGCGATTACTGATTAGATAACATGAATAATCATGATGTAGTTATTGCATGTGTCATGGAAAAACTCATAGAGAGGTCGATTAAATCAACAATCGACTCTTACGGTATCTTGCAAATGTTGAAACTATTTATGTAGGTTTTTGGTTTCGATTTTCAAGGTTTCAAATATATCGACACCTCCCTCAATCGCGGATATATTCAAAAACGGATAAACTATTAGAATGTAGTAATTAAATCAAGGTCGATCCAATTAAAAATATTGTGTTCCTGATCGGTTAAATTGAGTTACCATTATGACGAAGCACAATTGGTCATTGAATGGAAACAATGGATCGAATTATTGTAGACATTAATACAGGTTGGGTGGAGTTTGTTTTAGATCAACATAAATGTACGAAATTATTGCAACGGTGTAGCAAGTGCCTCATAAATATTTACTAGTTTTAGTTTATACCAAAGCTTTTATAGCTACATTTAAAAGTTGTACAAAATTTTATCAAAAAATATTTTTTTAAAATATATTATGTGATTTTATATTGTTTAACCCGTAGTAGCTACTACTCTCAAATTTACGTTAGGCAAGTAGTACAACTGGGTATTGTAAAAAAAGGGGGTGAAAATATGAATATTATCAAAAGTGTATTGAAATATTGAAATACATATTCCCATGAATATTATAAAGTATAAAATAAACGAAATTTACCTTACAAATTGACACATACGAAAGCTCTAAGCGGAACCGGCTCTGCATTTCTGTATTTCTTCAATTTTCTTATGCAAAGTTATAGAGCACCAAATTTTCTTTAACCATTATCTTAACTTTTTTTCGAATTTCTCATAGTTTCGCCGCTAGAGGGTGAAAATCATACACATTTAAGATTTGTGACTTTTTTGCATTTTCAAGACAAACAATGGGCTTTGGTACAGTGGAAAGTTGTAGAGCATAAAATTCCCTACAACGTTTATATTAAACTTTTTCCCGACTTACCAATAGTTTTCACCCATGATTTTAGGAGATCCTAATTTTAGCAGTGTGCTACATAATTGCGATTTAAAATTTGTTCCATAAATTAATATAATGCTTAGTATTTTGTAATTAAAATAATCCGATTCTCTACAGACGAGCCGGGAAAGTTCTGCGGTGACACAGCCGATTTTTTTAATTTAAAATTGTATAAAATCGAAAAATAAATATTTGGCTTTGAAAAAATTACAGCTGATTTAAAACACAAAAAAAAACGTTTTCACCCAGTTTTAAAAAAAAATATTTTTGAGGAAGATAAAAATAAATACGAAAAAAAAAACTATTTTTTCGATACGATACATCCAACCCTGAAAACGTATATTTACGTACCTCCATCTCCCTATACCGGAACTTTTACTCAGTCTTCTTGATTTTTTTTAATTTACTTATAATTTACCCTAAATTTTCAGACCATCTACATACTGCTAAGATTTTTTTTTTGTATAAAAAATTATTGATTGGCATTTGTCTACAATTATCTTAATATAACAAAAGTTATCATTTATTTTGATTTAGCAAAATCCCTACTATACAATGTCTCTCTGTCTCACTCCCTATTTATTTCTACTTTTTTCTTCTGAAAAATATATACTGTACGAATCCTTATTTTAGTTGCGCTCTCTGTCTATTCTCATGTCCTGTCTTTTCTATCCTATCTCTGTCTGTCTATATTACTGCTTTTTGTTCTCTAACGTGTCACCTCTATATTTTTTATTTAGAAATAACGGCCTTACCGTGTTATAAATTATAATTTTTTCTCTTCAACGAATATTCACAATTCAAATATATTTTTATACATTTTTTTTTCTTTTACTTTATTTTTTATTAAAACCCTTAAAAGTGGATCAAAAATTACATCTTCTATTCCTAAAGATATACAATTTATCAAAAGTATGTTGTAATGTCATAACTAATAATTAATTTATATAATATAGAGCTATTAATTTAGTACGTGGGATTTTACATTTTTTTTTTAATTTTAAGTTTACAAATTTTTCCATTTATAGTACACAATTCAATAGCGCCAGGAATTACGACATTGAGTATTCAATATATATAATTTGTCAATTAATTTGTGAAACGATAACAAAGCCTTCGTTTTCACTTTTTTAATTCCTATAGGTGGTAGTTCTGATTCGTACCAGTGTATTATTTGTTGCACCGGATCTACATAAATATAAATATATTGAACGTCCTTGCATAGAATTACAATATTGCGTAGTATGCCGTCGCACTTGAAGAAAGAAGAAGCAGAGGAATTAGAAGAAGAGACGTTTCCGTTATTATTGCTATTGGAGAAAGTGATGACCTCGCCGTAGATTTTGATAGAGAATTGTTGGCCAAGGAAGGAATATTAATATGCATGTGGACGTGACTGTATTTTCATTTTTATTGTTTTAAAAATGTTATATATTTGTTAGAATTATTGGAAAAAATGTATTGTTGTATTTAAAAGCATAAGTTGTGATTCTTATAATATCAAGTTGTTTATTTAAACATTAAAAGTAATTTTAGGTGTCTAGTTAGAAAAATACTATTAATTAAATATCAATGTGCTTGATCATAACTGGGCCCTTCAAATTAAGAAAATTTACCGACATTTTTTCTGAAAAATTATTTCATAACGCGCAGTCAATAAACGGTGCCTTTTGAGAAAAATATTTATATATTGACATGGACCACCCGGTAGACCAGATGTCCTATCTACGATTCTCAATTCGGGCAGGGTTCACTCTATAATGAATTTATAAAAAATATAAAAAAAAATAAATTTGGTTAAATTGAATGTTTCCTGTTTCCTCTTCTTCGATGTTGCTTGTTACTTTTTATCTGGTTTTTTCACCTATTTGTCTTCTTTGATGTTCCTTATTTCTTCTTTTTCACTAGATTCTTGTGTCTCTTTAGTTACTATTTATTTTATCTTTGTTTTCCTCAACTAGAACTTTTCCTGTCTAGTCTTCTAAAGAATACTATACTGTTGTATCTTTTCTCTTTCACCTTCTGGTATATTGTTTATATTTCTGTACTTTTAAGTAACATGGCCCCACCTTTGTTTGTATAAATTATTTTTTTTACTACTAACATTAGAAATCACCGTTATTTACTCTATTCCTCTAATAAGAAATAATATTTATCACCCTAGGTAAATAATAATAATAAAAAAACACCTAGGTAAATAATGAAACATTATCTATATTTTTAATGAATTGTTAATTTGACAACTAAACTCCCAGACTACAGGATATTTTTAAATATTTGGAAAATAAATACGAAATAACTAAAGCTAAGTTTATCAAAATCTAATCAAATCAGTGATAGTGGTAAAAAAATTACTTCGGTTGAGAAGTCCATTGTAAACCCACATTATATCCTTCGGTGCTACTATTATTATCTCTTTTTGTTATTAACAATTTGTAAATACATTTTTTATCAATCAATATTCCAATATCTCTCACAAAATTCGTACCCGTGACAATTCATAAAAAAATATTCAAAATCAAAATTGATAAAAATTTCAAATTTCTCTTTTTGTCTTTGTCATGACCCCTTTATATGAAATTTTCTTATCAATATTGTACTGATATGCTTATAAATAAATCTCAATTTTGAGGTGGGTTCTATAAAAAAAATAAAAAAATTATAAACAGTACAAAAAAACCAGACATAAAAATAAATTTTAAATCCTGTTCACTTCCTGTTCTTTAGATAAATTCACGTTCAAATTTTGTATAACTCTTCCTACTTCAAACCAGCCTCGTTTATTTATTTTCTCAACCGTTATCCTATCTTCCTTCTTTAAAATTTTAAATCATCTTCATCATACCAATCAACCTTGTCTACCCTCTCCAAAATAAAACCTTTGAACATTTTTTATTTTTTTAAACTTCCTTTTATTTTAACACTAACAACAGCCTTTTTTATTGGTTTTGTTTTTACAATTTTTTTTTATTTATAATTAACATTTTTCGATAAATTTTATAAATTCTTGTGACATTACTTTTTTTTAATCTCCCTACCTTGTTTGTTATTTTTTTTCATGTGTTTTCACAAAATAATAATTTTTCTTACTTGATTAATAAAAAATTTTTTTCCGATCTTGCCATTTACTTATTACTTAAATTTTATTTTAATATAATTTTCAAAGTTTTCTTTTCATAATAATAATAATAATAATGATGTGCCAAAAATAAGAATAAGATTCTTTATATTCCACAATTGTTGATTTAGAACATCTTATAAACCAATTACTATCAATAAATTCTTTAAAATATCAAACTTTTTTAACAATAAAAATATGTTTATAAAATTAAAAAAAAAAACAAAATGATTTAGGCTATCAAACCTTTAAACAATTAAATAACAATTAACTTGTAAAGAAAACTCATACAGAGTATTTCATTATGAATTAACTTGTAAAAAAAAACTTCATTACAATATATAAAATTTTGCGGATTTTCGCAGTTTTTACAATTTTCCGGGAAAAATTTGTATTTACGAGGAACACGTAACACAGGGGGGGATTTTAGATAATTAAATTCTTTACAACTTTTGTTTTTAACGCTAGCGGCGAAACTACGAAGAATTCCGAAAAAAGTTTGACCCAAAAATTTAAGGGAATTTGATGCGTCCTCAAAATTAAAAAAAGGCCTAAAATTCTACACGTGTATTTTTTTCAACCCTCTAGCGGCTAATCTATGCTCTACTTTACTTCATAATATTTTCTTCGAAAATGCATTATTTGTAGTAAAAAACTGCAAAACAGGCCGAATAGCCGCATATATTCTTTCACGTCGTGTAGTAGCTAAACTATTGGTAAATAGAAAAATTTTAGTACAAAATTATCTAAAATTCTCTGTATTATGTTTTTCTCGGAAATGGATAGTTTTCTAGGAAAATTGGAAAAACGGAAAACCCTCAAAATTTTATATGTATATATTGCAATAAAATTTATTACACCCTGGGTATTATAGTGTATAAGGATTGAAATTTTATAGATAATTTATGATGATTTATATGGGAATTATTAAACTATTTCAAAATGATAGAAAATATAAATTTTGAAGAAAAACCATTTTAAAAAAATTTTAAACTTTTAAGTTAAATCATGAAAATTTTTAAAATTCATAAGTGAATACAAGTAATAGAGAGAAATATAGCAGATATAGGCATTAATATTTCAAAAAAAATCGAGTGGTTAAAAAAAAATTTACGGGAAGGAAAATAATAAACAAGAAAGTCAATTATTAAATTTTTTATATATGGGATTGTAAGATTATAATAAAAATAAGGTTTTATCGAAAGCTTTATGTAAATAAATATAAAATGGAGATTATATACCAATTATACTAACGTATGAATTTTATTTCGTTAATTTAAAAATTACAACAAAAAATTTAAAGAAGGAAATTTGGGTCACAAAAATGCATAATTTTTGAAAATACCTTTTGAACATTACGTCTTCTTTTATATTTTTACTGTTTTTTTTATTTATACTTATTTTTATAAATTAAACCATAACTCTTTTAAACTGATATATAATTCAGACTAATAATTCCATTCCATATACATTTTTTTTAAACTTATATAGTGACAATTTTTTAAAAAAAATTTATGACATCTCTCCATTTTTTTTCTCATCTATTTTTTTCCCAAAAAAATTGTTTCCTACTTGATTAATTTACGATTTTTTTAAAATCTTTTAATCAATAAATTTTAATAATTCATACAAATTATTTCATTACAGTATATTGTCAATCATTGGAAATAAATAAATTGGTATTTGACTATTTATTAAAATAAATGAGTTTTTTCCTGCAAAAACAAAATAGTAAATAATTTATTTTACAATTAATCTACATACTTATACCTTAGTTAAGTTTAACTTTTTTTAGGAAATAACTAAATTACCCATTAAGTAATTACCATTTCATTTATCGAACCATTTAATGGAATTAATTAAAGTATTAAAATCCAAAATAATTCATTAAAAATTCGCGTTTACAAGCATAACATAAAGAACTTGAGAACTTTCATTTTAACAAATTAAGACTTTTACCTAAACAAGAAACTCTTAGATATTTCATGTCACGATTTGTTACTTCAGATTTCAATATTTTAAAAGGTATGGACAGCGTTAATTTATGTTCTAAATTTTGACAGGCGAAACTATTTAAATTGTTAAAGAGTACATTAAGTAACTTTTTTTTTTCAATATGAAGTATTATTTTTGTGATTTCTCCTTCAAAGTTGAAGCATAAATCAAATATTTGAAATCAAATATTTGAAATCAATTAAAAGTGGATCGCTTGAGAAAATATTTCCTATATATTTTATTTAGATCAATATTTAACTTTCCAAGAGAGTTTAAATCAATAAAAATATTAATTATACTAATAGTTATTGCTTTACTTTTTCATTACTAAATATACGAAAAAATAATTAGAGTTATTATAGAATAATTGTTCAAAATTTGGAAATGCATAAAATTATACATATTTAATATAAACGTCGTAATATAGTAAATTCGAAATTTAAATGAAAATCTTTTTTGTATAGTCTATACGAAGCCAATTCGAACGACACTAAAAATCTACGGACCGTCGGCGGCTTCTTTGTAAAACATGGGCGGCGTGATATAATTTATATTCAAAATTAATTTCATTTTTCATATACCTACATTTTTTTAATTGGTAATGCCAATGCAAATTATTTATAAAATGTTTAAAAAAATGTTCCGGGCAACGGAGGATATTGTAAAGTCAATGATAATTTATTTACGTTGCCTTTAGCCCATTCCCACAAAAAATTGAGCAGTTGCATTTTTTCTAAAAATCCGATAATTTGACTTTCCACTATTTGTCAAATTATATTCTCAGGATAGGAAATTCTAAAATAAAAATAGATTAGAGATTCTCTTATTGAAATTAAATTTTTTAGTTCATTTCTTCCAATTTTTTTAACTTTTCCCATCTTTCACCATTTTTTCCGGCCTTAATTTGTGTTTTTCTCCAATTTTTTCCGGTTTTTTATGATTTTTTGGATTCTATTTTGTTTTTTTTTTTTGATTTTTTTCGATTTTTACTGATTTACTCGCGATTTTCGATCTTTCCCTTTTTTTCATTTGCTCCAGATGTTTCCAGGTTTTTTTTTCAGTTTTTTACGGTCTTATACGATTTTTCACGATTTTTTACGATTTTTTATGATGTTTTATGATTATTTAGCATTATTTACGAAATTTTACGACTTTTTACGGTTTTTTACGTTTTCTGACGGTTTTTCCCGGTTTTTTACGGTTTTTTACGGTTTTTAAAGATGTTTACCAATTTTTACGATTTTTCCGGTTTTTCCGATTTTTTACGATATTTTACGGTTTTTTACGATTTTTTATGATTTATTACGGATTTCTACGATTTTTTACGGTGTTCTAAGTTTTTTTACGTTTTTTAAAGAGTTACGTTTTTTACGTTTTTTTCCTTCCTCTATTTTTTAAAAATATGTAAAAAGTCCGTAAAAAATCCTTAAAAAATCCGTAAAAAATCCGTAAAAATTAGCGAATTAATTCTATTAAAATTAGAACATGAAAAAAGTCTAATTAATTTTATAATAATTAGGATATGAAAAAATTGTAAAGACCTGCTACAATATTTTCAAAAATGGCGGATATGAATTTTTTGAAAATTCAACACCCTTCAGTTCTATCCATATGAAGGCCAAATCGAAAAAAGTTTTAAGCGAACTAATTTTATAATAATTAGGACATGAAAAAATTCTTATGACCTTATGATTTTAAAAAATGGCGGAGATATGAATTTTTTGAAATTTCAACCTCCAGTTTCCATCCCCTTACAGGTAGAATGCCCAAAAACAATAGGGTTCCTCAGCTACCTTTACCAAAAAAAATAACTTCTTTCAAACCTTTGAAATTTTTTCTTTTTTTTAATCCTTTATAAATTTAACAATATTTTTTATTGATATATAATTCCTCTGTTTTTAACAACCTTCTTTGCTATAAATTATTGTGACAACATATTTTAAAAGATTTATGACATCTGTTTCTTACTTTTTTAATTTTTTTATAGAACACACCCTCAATTTTTAAAAGACTAAAATGTCTTATGCCCATATGTCCATAAATTTCGTGTTGCGTATAGTTCTTGTGTTTATTGTTCGGGCCGAAGACTTAAGATTAATAGGTTCAAAAAAATAAATGAAGAACATTATAATTTTATATTTTTACTATATTTTTTTTACTAAAAATAAAAATAATCCAAATCTAAACCACTAAATATTGTTCGTGGAATATCATAAAGTAAATAACCTGAAAATTCCTTCAATATATAACTCGAAAATAAATAACGTAAAAATAATGACTCAAATTTGATTTGCTTAGATATTATCTTATATTACATCATTAATAAATACCTCACATGATGACGTTCTAAATCTCTTACATATAATAATAATAATAGAAAAACCATTGAACTATGTAATTATAATTTATCTAAAATATAAAGTGAAATTTTCGTTAAATATTTCTATAAATTAGCTTGTGCCTACTGAAAATTCGTTTGAGCTATATATTTAAAACTTAATTATCACGTGAAAGTATAAGTTTTTAGACAGGTTATATTTAAAGCAAAGATGAATTATCGAGATGGTGACTAACCTATAACCTCATCACGGCGATCGTCGGAAGTTAAGTTACAAATTGAGTTTATGATACTATTAGTAAAAGCAATTACTCCAAATGATCCACATGATTTTTATTTTGAAGTATTTATTTCATATTTCACGCCATATTTCGCGCAATATATTACTAAGTAATAGTTTAAATTAATAATTTTTCAATATCTGAAAGAACAGCTTTTACTCGTACAGGGTTTTATTTTAAAATTGATTTATTGTAATAATTCGAAACATACTTAATTTAACGACTTTAATGAATTCAAATTACGTGACAAAACTAATTTTGGTTTTTTATTCAATGATATTTCCATGTTAGGGTGATATATGTAAAATTCTGTATCCTTCTGATCCTCATGAGATAATGCTATAATATTTACTCTTTACTGGTAACTATACTTGGCCTGATGATGGCTATAAACCGAAACTAGTCGCCGCCCTGTCAAGAATTTTATTATATTTTGGTATATTTGAAGTTTGTTATCATTATTGAAAATTTTATCAGATTTAGTATTTATTATTATCCATGGCTATGTTGTTTCAGAGTTTATATATTAAGTTAATTTTAAGAAAAGTAGTAAAATTTTATACCAATTTACACGATTTTTAAGGATGGTTTTTGTTTTAATTTGTCAACCAAAAATTATTAAAAATCTACTATTGTCAAAAATTTTTCTGTACACATATTCAATATACTAAGAAAAGAAAGTGATAAAGGGGACAAATGACTGACCAAAGATTGATTTCTGGAAATTTTAAATTTAAAAATAAATTAAGAGGGAAGGAAATTTTGGGATTTATTATTTTTATTATTATTATTAGATAAATTCAAAATATTATATTTCATAGGATTTTATACTTTAATATGAGATAATTTAAAATAATTGAGTATATAAATAAAAAAATTGTATAATCGACAATTCTGGATATATCCAAGAAAGGCCTTATGAAATTTGAATAAAAATTTAAATATATACGAAACATCATAAAAAAGTCATAATTTTTATATAGATTTGTGAGTTTTAAAATAAAAACGTTATAATTGGATTTAAAAATATTAGGAAAATAAAAGGAAAAAAATTTAAAAAATACGAGACAATTTTATTATCAAATATTGTATAAAATATAAATGAACTTATCAGGAAGTAATAAAACAAACTAGGTAATAATTAAATAAGAAACCAGAGGAAGGCGGAAAAGAAACTGAAAATTAGCTAGGAGATAAGATAGAAAAGGATACAAACGAATAATAATTAAGAACACAAGAACCCAGAGAACCACACCAAAGTAGATAATAAGGTGATACGAAGAAACATTGAAATAACCTGAGAAAAAAAGCATCCAGAAAACGAGTAACAAACAAGCCGAATCGAAGAGAAAATTAGTATTACACTCAAAATTCATTAATTATTTGTATTGTACAAATTTATCATTTTTTTTTTATTTTGATCAGAACCCACGCCAAAATTGAGTTAAGGAATCAAAATTTTTTAGTGGTAAAAATGCAGATCATTATAATACATGTCATTTTCCGACTAAATCCCAGTCGTAAGTCAAAAACAAAATTGTTTTTATGACAAAAATTGATTGATACAAATTTGCTGACCTTTGACGATAATTAAAACAAATATATGACAATTGTGGCCAATATGCCCTAACATTTTTACTTTTTTGTCGGTTTTAGGAACTGTATAGTCTCTTATTAAAAAATGTACACATCATTTTTAAAATTTTTATATAAATATCAAAATGATATCATAAAGCAATGCAAAGTTATAGCTGCCGCTCACGGTTATCTTTATTACCTGCTACTGCTTAATTAAATTTTTTTCTTCTCGTCTTGGTTTTGAAAGTGTTTAAAGGTAGTTTTAATTTGCTTGAAATTGACAGAGGGTCATTAAAAAACTACAAATTTATTGTAAAAGTACACATAAAAACACATATTTATTTGTTAGTACAAACAAGGAGTCACTCGCCGTTAACTCCGATTTTTATACAATATGTCTCAGTAAGTTGGAATCATATGGGAAACTTTTTTATTATTAATTTCAGGAAAAAAATGTATTCTTCATAAAAAGTTCTGCATGTCCTAAAATCTAAAATAAAATCAACAGATATCAATTTTTTTCAGTCGTGTACGAGGTATGTCAAAAAATATGAATTTTACTCAAGAGTAAAGTACCTTTATTTTTCTGAATATTGACAATTGTTATTATAAAAAGTTGATTATAAATGCATATGCATTCAACACGTGTTTAAATTGCAAAATAGTTAGAAAACATTAAGAAACGAGGTTATCATGACTGTTACAATCACAAGAGATAAATGTTTATTCAAAATAGAAACAATAGTAAACAAGCACAAAACCTATTTTTTAAAAATAAATGAATGTAATTGCATATTGTCAAATTTAAAGGTACTTTACTCGTAAGTAAAATTCATATTTTTGACATACCTCGTACACGACTGAAAAAATTTGATATCTGTTGATTGTATTTTAGATTTTAGAACATGCAGAACTTTTTATGAAGAATACATTTTTTTCCTAAAATTAATAATAAAAAAGTTTCCCATATGGTTCCAACTTACTGAGACATATTGTATACATTATCTTGCACATGACACACAAGTATTTTACGTGACCTCCTACGACTTTAGCTGTAATTTGTATTTTTATGAACTTTATATGTCCCCATAAATAAAAATCAAGCGGGTTATAATCAGGACTTCTTGGTGGCCATTCAAAGTCACTTCCTCTGCCAATCCATCGTTGAGTAAGTGTCACTAAGATGATTTCTAACAGCTAATGGGAAATGAGTTGAAGCTCCGTTTTGCATAAACCATATTTTTCTTAATACATTATAAAAAAAATTGGACCCTACATTTAAAATTAAAGGAAGAACATGTGTCCCTAGTAGTCGGTCACTTATGCCACACTAAATATTGAATTTAAACCCATGCTAACAATGTCTATCTTTAATAGTATGCGGGTTTTTTCTTCCTAGAAATGACTATATTTCCAATTAAAAACTCCTCGTCTGGTAAAACTTGCTTCATAATATTATTAATATAATATCGATCATCATTATGCTTGTTCAGAATAAGTTGGCAGAACTGTAACCGTTGTCAAAAATCTCTTGGAAACAAACTTTAATCAGAAGTAAAGTGATAATGGTTGAAGTTTTCTTTATTCAGAATTCTAATAATAGACGACTGACTTAGGTACTCCTATTTCTGTTAATAGTTGACGTAAATTTACTTCAGGATTTTTATCTAGTCGACCAAAAATTGCATCTTCTTGATTAGGTGTGTTTTGTTTCGGTCGAATTTTAGTGCGACATGACTTTGTTTTACCTAAACATTGAAATAAATCGTCAAAACAAAGGGTGAGAAAAATTGTAGAGAAAAAGCCACAATTCATATGCAGAAGTGGATTTGGCCAACTTTCGTATCGTGAAATGAAAAATCATGTTAAAATTTCAAACATGCGGATAGTAAAATTTTGAGGTTGACAAGTGAAATTGAACATTGAAGTATTAGACATTTGATTAATGAAGAAAATGACATTTTTTATGAAAAAGAAGAAAAGTGAGTTATTAATAAATTTTCTATGAATCTCAGGGTCTTCTAGAAGATATAATTTAAAATTGCAATTAAAAATGTTATGTAAAATTTGTGCGTTGTCTGAAGAAATAAAATTATGATTGTTAAACTTGATATGTTGATCAGAAGTGGATTTATCTGGATATCTAATATGTTCTTTAATTCGGGTATCAAGTTTTTTGTTTTTCCAACATAAGTGGAAAAACATAATTGCAATCTGAACAAGATAGTTTATAGATACCACTTTTGTCCCAAATATCAAATTTATTTTTAGTGTGACTAAGAATGCTTTTAATAGATATTAATTTTGTCAAAAGGACGACAGACTTTTATATTTGTTGAAAAGTTCTTTTAGTGAAATTGGCAACTAGTTTCGGCTTCCGCCATCATCAGGCCTACAATAGCGCTCGTTAATAAACGAACAGGTACAAATAATCATTATTAAAAAGAGAGGCTTACCATAAACATCATGGGGTAAACGGTGGGTGTAATTTAAGTTAAACGATTAAAATATTAAAAAAATTTTTAGCAACATAAATTTTTAAGCTATATATGGTACTTATAAACGAAAATGTTAAAATACGAAATTAAAATTGAAATGAAATCAGAGGGTACAAAGTGTGTCTCGTAAATGATGTCTGATTGAACAGAAACTTATAAAATGTAAAAGGGATCAGGAGAAACCTGACCCAAAAATGCCAGAAGAGGCATTCGGCAATGAAAAAGAAGGCACACTTGATCAATTTGAGTTTGAGTAACTTCAGACTGTTTTAGACAATTTTTAGAAGATTTTGGACAATTTTAGATTAGTTTGAACAATCCTCAGATCCATTTTAGGTAACTTTAGACCGTTTAATTATTATTTTAGACGATTTTGAACAATTTTAGATCATTTTAGATTATTTTGAACAATTTAAGCAACTTTAAACCGTTTTATTAATAATTTAGACAATTTTTAGAAGATTTTGGATAATTTGAGATTATTTTGAGCACTGATAATTCACACGAAAATGCAAACGCATATATTCACAGTGGAACCGACATTTTTTGACTTTGTTCTTGTCTATTTTTCAAAAATGATTTAAAATACGGGTTTCATGATATCGTTCCTTATTTTTATATAAAAAAAATTTCACCGCCGGTATTGGTACATAATTTTTTGGTTTTATGTAAACGCGTCCCTGGATTTAAGAGTATTCAGTAAGACTAAGTCATTAGACAAATATAGTCGACTTCTATAGAGAATTCTTCTAAGAATAATATTAGGTTTAACAGAAAATTTGAGTCCTAGTGATAGAAACTTAAGTTCTGAAGGATAAAATTATACATTTATACGGTTTTTAACTCTTTCATAAAATTTATGTGTAGAGAAAGCAAGGTTTTGGTTCTTTGGGAGTGGAATTATTTAAATTATTAGCAGAAAGAACTAGATATTTAATCATTTTTTGGAGTTTTAGAATGTTTAGAAAATCTTACCTCATCTTGACAATTGTTTAAAAAATGTTGGAGATCGTGATAGGGAGTTACGCTAACAATTTTATCGTAAAGAATCTTAAGGTTGATATTGTGTTCATTAATTTTAGCATAATGTTTACAAATCTCGGAATGCATGATCTTCTTTTCTATTTCAATAGAGTATTTCTTCGGAACGTCCTTGGAGAGAGAATTTTGATTTTTATCAGGCTAGGATTTATCTAACTATTTGTCCTACCATTCGAGGAATTTTTTGTGAATAATTTAAGCACATGTGATACTCAGTTTTAAAATTTTTTAACTGAGTTAAATCTAATATAGTATGATATTTATTTATTTTTATTTTGAGCTAAATAAATTAAAAAGTAATTTTCTTCGATTATTTTTTTACTTCGCCTCTGGTTAGTGTTAATCAGATTTAAAATAAAATATCGCACGTTCAAATATTAATTAATTAAATATCCAAACATTATCTTATAATTACGTCAAGATCAATATTCCTGATATAACAGCTGATATGTATGAAGAACAAGCCCAACCCAATCGAACACTAATACCATACAAGACATGAAATATGAAGTCCAAGTTCAAGAATTTCAACCTGTTGTTAATAAGGCCGCGTTATAACCGATTTGTGGGCACTATTGATTAACATAAATTTTCGAGAGAAATTGCATAGATAGAATCTGTGGAGAAATTGGAAACGCCTCTTGGTTAGACTAATGACAGTTGGTTTATTTATTTCTTTTGATAATTATAATAACTGTTATAATTATTTTAATGGTTTTCCATACACGGCGTCTCAAAAACAAAACAAAACAATTCTGCACCATATAAATTTTAAATATAACAATGTTTATAACAAGTTACAGATATGTGATTTTATATACCAAGAAGCACATCGAACATTAAATTGAGAAAATTTGACGATGTTTTTTTCATGTTTACCTGTTCTTTGAAATAATCTTCATAATTCCAACTAACATATTTTTTAACAATTAAACGACATTGTTTATCTTTTAAACTGATATCTGATCTGTGAAAGCAGGATATAAACGTATTACGATTTCTATTTTCCAATAATTTCGTTTAAAGGGTAAAATTTATGTATATTTACTTATAATCAAAAACAGATTTTAAGCATAAAAATATGACAAAAACACGTCTGTTAACGGTTTATTTGTTTATAATAAACTTTCTCTCATTTGCCATATGTCATTCGTTGAAAATAAAAGTGTATCAATACAACAAGCAATTATTGTCCAATCGTTTATCTTGCATTATTTCCTTTGGAATTAATACATGACATACTTTGAGATTAATTATAATAGTCGAATAAAACTTGAACTTAACATTGCTATTTGTTAGATATTAATCCGATTGTGATATTTATTATTTAGGTATTAGTTAATAATAAAGATTATGATCAGCTATTGATGTTCCTCTGATATTCAAGCATTCGTAGTAAAAAATATTAATCTTGTATTTTATTGACTGTTTTTTGTTTGTAAACAAAAAATTCCAAAAATTCGTGTCTCAAATATGGTCCATATATTTTAAAAGAAATAAAACACCAACGTATTATATAGTAGTAAAAAGGGGTAAAGATAGTTTCGACTGAAAAACTACCATTAGACCAAACAACCGGTAGATAAGACCAAAAAGTTTTACCAGAAGTAAAACAAAAATTTAAATTAACAAACAAACAATTAAATATAAACATAGAAGGGATGTAAAATTTTCCACAATTTAAATCTAAAAAGTTACCCAGGTACTGTTCATGCCGTTTTATTATACTGTTTTTTCGATGTACCTACTATAAGGTCATGTTGAACTGGACCGGAATTAATGCAAAAGATAATAAGCTTACGGTTTTACATTTCGATATATCCACAGTGTTGCCAATCATACTATAACTTATGTACAACTTGATTATTGGAATTTTAATTTATTTTTCTTAAAGAAAGTTATTAATATGTTTAATTTTTTACCGGTGGAATTTAGCAGCCAATTTTAGCATAAAAAATATCCGGAACTGCACTATCGAAGGATCCAGTGGCGCACACATTTTATATATGAATTTTCACTGGTTTCAATTAAATACAAATTTATTACAATAGATCTCAGCAGCAAGAAGACAGAAAATACATACTAACATATAATCTTTATTCGTTTAAGAAAAAATGCTTCCAAAGGCTTAAAATGCTACTTAGAATAATTTCGGAAGCAAATTTGGTGAAAAATGAATGTAGTATATTGAAATATGTATTTTCTGTCCAAATATGAAGTTGGCTTTGCATTGCGGTTGGAAGTTATAAAATTTTAAAGTATTAGGGGTAGCATTTCAACCCATCTTTCAGGTCGAAAGTAAACTTGGTTAAAACTGTCTATAGTACGTTCCAAATATGAAGTTGTTGCCTTGCCGTTACCCCAATTATTTTAAAATTTTACAATTTTATTTCAAACCCTCTTCCCCTTCGGAAGCAAAGTCCTAAAATACATTTTATCTAGGCTTGACCTAAATGTGTGAACGAATTATGATACAGATGTGTTGCACCAAAGTTATAGAACTTTATTTTACATAGGATGAATTTTATTTGGATTCACAATGACAACATTGCAATATTGTAGAACTATTGTACAATAGATGGCGCTGATTGGTAATATCGGTAAAGCAGGTTGAAATACAAACAACTGTCTAATGTTTCTCTTTCTCAGTTTTATGAGCATATATTATAAGGATCTGGTCTATACCATTATATGGTATGCTCTTATCTCAATGAGAGGTAGGTTTTGTTCTAAAGAAAAAATCATAAAATTTTACAAAAAGAAAGCTAACTAGTAATTTAATTTTAGTAGCCTGTTAAAATCCTCTTCTTCTTCTTCTTCTTTATCTACATTAATTTTTAATCTTCTCTACTTCTGAATCTTAAATTTTTAATTGTTGTTGTTCTTAACCATTAATACATTTTACATCCCATTACAACTTCTCAAGAAATATTTTTTTCCATACCAATTTTTTTTATATATAGTTTATATTTTTCTGTATTGGATACATAGAAATTCCTTCTATCTGACAAAAATTATAAAAATTATGACTTTTTGTAATTTTTTTCGTCTCTAATTGATTTAGACTCCCTTTTTTTATCAACCAAAAAAAATCATGACTTGATTACTAACTCTTGTCTAAAATCTTTTATACTGAATGACTTTTTGTTTTCAAAATTTAATTTTAAATTATTAGTTTTTTTAAATACAAAACAAATTTTATTTCTATTAAAATTTCATAATACCTTCCTTTAGCATATCCATAATTGTTTATACCAAAATTTTCACTTATATACCCAATTATTTTAAATTAAATCATTAAAACTTTTAGAATATAGCACTTAGTTATCTAATAATAATAATAATAAATTAAATTTTATAAATCATACTAAATGATTTCATTATAATATATATCATGATATTCGTTATTTAATTTTTTAGCAAATTTCAATTTTTTTCCTTAAAGTTTTCATTTTTTAAAATTGTATAATTTCTATTATTTTTTAAAGCATGTGTTTATTTTAAAAAGTGAAATGAAAAATGCACGTATACTTGATTGTCGATTAAATTTCAAATTAAAAATGATTTTACTAGGGGTTAATTAAAATTCTAAGTTTATAAGAAATTCTTATAAGATCTAAGAGGGGACTGCAAAACAAGAAATTTTTCTTTAAATTTACTTTTATTGATCTACACACTTTTCTCAGCGATGCTCATATCTCTTTAATTTTTAGTTTAGAGGATAAAATAAGACGCTTAGAGCTAGATCTGGTAAGTCAGGTGGGTGGTCAAGCAGTTTAAATCGTAGATTTTCCCCATAACAACCCTCTGAGGTATCAGACGACGCATTGTCATTGTGAAACACATTTTTTTTTGCAAATGTGACTGTTTTGACTGTATTTGTATTTCTGTAATATATTGTGCCTAAGCTAGGCCATGAGAGAGTTGGAAATTTTCATTTGAACACGTCCAAAGTGAGCAAACGTGGCACTCACGCGGACCGCTTTTTCATACCTAAATCTTGTGATTCGATATGTGACAAACACGTTTTTTGGACAAATTTAATGCTATTTTTTTAACTTTAATTCGACGGTTGTCTAGTACCATTTAGTGAACGTCCCGAATGTTCATCGTCTCCCAAGCTGTTACGTCCACGTTTAAAATCAGTTTTACGGTAATAGAGTCCATGTACATAGTGTCCAACTCCTTTCAAAACCAAATATTTAGCTCGATACTCGATTTTTTCCATTTTCACAAAAACCCTCGCAACAACTCACTTTGGCGATTATTAAACAACTGCGCATCTAAAATGGCTGAAATTCTGGTGAATATTTGTGAAAGCATGCGCAAACACATTTCCTAGCTTTTGCTGACCAGTGCTGCCATCTTTATGTTGAGGTCACAAACTTTTCAGACCAACCTCGTATATACTTTTAATAGTACTAAATAATGAGACACCTATTTTATATTCTCATTGTTGACATAAGTCCTATCAATCTTAATACATGCATTCAGTCCATCGTTGCTTAATCTAATAATTAAAAACAATTACTAACTTTTAAGTGGTTATTTAACTTTCAATGAAAAGTATTTAGTAATCAAGCTTCTTGGGAATTTCATTCTTTTCGATTTTTCACTTGTCAGGCAAAAATCTCACAGTTATTCTATTACCTAAAACATCTTCATCATATTTTGAATCTTATTAAAGTAAACAATAGACTGTAAAAGAATGGGTGAATGAAAAAATGAAAATATGTAGTGATATCTGTGAAGAAATTGGCTTTTATAATCATAAATGATTAGTACCAAAAAAGTTTCAACTAAGTAGGAAAAATGTATATGCATGTAGACCGCAAATTTTTCTCACGAAAGTAAAGAATAATTTAAAATTTAACATAAATGTTTTAATAAAACGTTAACAAGGGGCAAACCGTTCATTAGTTTATTTTAATTTAATAAATTATATGAAACTCGAAATCATGTACATTTTTTTTAATTAAACGGCAACTAGTTTCGGCTTCAGGCCTAAAAGGTTAACAGTGTTCAAATAAATTTTTCATGAGTACAAAACCAGTAAAAATAATATACCATAAGATAATACCAATGTAAAAAACACCAATGTAAAAAACACTTTTTATTACAACTTTTTATACAATTTTTTTATACGATTTTTTTTTTGGAAATTCCTCGATGGCCACCAAAAACTAATCAGTTCTAAGATAGAACTAAAACAATGTTTGCTAAAAATGTGGTTAAAATCGGTTCAGTAGTTTTAAAAAAATCGTTATCGACAAATTTGTTCACACACACACACACACCATACATACATTTTTCCAAAAATATTTTTTTTTTGACTCACGGGACCTAGAAACGTAAAAAGGTCAAAATCTCGAGATCGTTATTTTATCCAAAAACGCTACTATCCCTTTATCTTTATATAGAATACTATTGTATACAGGGTGTTGAAAATTTCAATGTACACTATTTGGGATTTCGTTAACCGTTATAGATACAAAGTTGGTCAAGTGGGAAAAAAGTTGCATATTATCAAGACAAATTTACTGGATTTTGAAAAATTTTGATATCAGGATATTTTGATATTTGTTAAATTAAAAATTGACGATTTTCGTTTTATTTAATTATCACCTTTATTTTTAAAGATAAAAGACAGTTTTTCGATACGACTTTTCGTCTTTAAAGAGCAGTCCTCATTTATTTTTTTTAAATACGGACCTGTATTTTTTATTTTATTTATGAAATATCCATCTTGTTCTCTATCCAACCATGTATCACACTTAATTTCTTTTAAAATTAAATTTCGACAATAAACTATACTTTGGGAAATTTTGGAAGTACTGTACTGTTTATTATGAATAATTTAGCTTTAGAACATGTTTTCGAAATTTTTTTTTAAAGTTAGCACCTAGGAAAGAGCACAATTTAATCAGATAAATGCATACACAAATCTACAATTACAACAAATAAATACGAGCTCGTTTAAATGAGACAAAAGTTTTTATTTTACATTTATTTTTTATTTTATTATGTCCATGTTATAATTCAATAGTTGAAGATTAAATTATATTTTTTTATTCTCCGATTACTGTTATGTAAAAAAATGTAATTCAAATATTTAATAGTGCCCAATACCTTAATGTTTAATTAATATTATTCATAAAGATTTATGAATATTCAAGATGAAAATGATCAGGACCGTACTTACAAAATGTCTTAAAGTATAGTTCATTGTCGAAATTTAATAAAAAAAAATTAAGTGTGATACATGGTTGGATAGACAACAAAATGGAGATTTTAAAAATAGAATAAAATGTACAGGTCCACATTTAAAAACAAAAATTGAGGAATGCTCTTTAAAGACTAAACGTCGTATAGAAAAACTGACTACGGCATTTGGTCTTCAACAAAAAAGATTCAAAAAGTTTTCTTCTATCTTAAAAAATAAAGGTGATAATTAAATAAAACGAAAATCATCAATTTTGGTTTTAAGCAAATATCTCTGAAACTGGACCTGATTTTAAAATTTTTCAAAATCCATTTCATAATATGCAACTTTTTTCCCAACCAACTTTGTATCTATAACGGTTAATGAAATCCGAATAGTGTACATTGAAATTTTCAACACCCTGTATATGGTATATATATGTAGCGGGATATTAAAGATACACGAAATTCATGACTCTGCGTCCTCTAGAGCTGAATCTTGTCATACTAGGCCAATGGAGACCTTTACTTGGGATGACTCCAGCTACAACAATCAAAAATTCAATCATTTTCACCGAAAAAGTTTTTCCCATAATATATGTACCTTGTCCTTTATGATAGGATTTTTTAAATTTTAAGGTAACTGTGTTTTCGTGTTTAATCTTATTTTTGTTCCTAATTAATTTATTTTTATTATGTAATATTTAACGAAGATTAATTAATTCGTTATGTCAAGCGCATGACCCATTTTGAGTAAAGTGGAATAAACAAAACCTATAAAAATTTAAACATGAATTTTATGCAGTAAACTGAAAAAATACAGCTTTTTCCCTATATATACCACAATTGCAATGCCATAAATAAAACTTGTAAGGCAATACGTTAGCTAATGTTGAAGAATTCATGTGTCATAATTATACTATTTTTGGTATAATCAAATACTTGTTTTACTTTTGCAATTTTGTTTGTAAGCTCATGTTAAATTAAAATTTAAAATCAGATCATCAGAGTGCGATTTAATTAGACAACCTTGAGTCTGGATTAAAATGACGAATTGCGACATTTATTTCATTCGAATACAATACTGTAAAAAAATTTAATTTCGAAGACAATATTATTTCAAATTGACATGGGAGACTAAGTGAGTATGCAGCAATTTGAGAAAACATTAATAAAGTTGTTTTATATGTAAACAGTTACAAAAATAATCTTAATTTAAAAAGCAGAGCTATTGTATTTTAGACAATTTAATTTTGCATTGTTTTGATATATGGAATGCTGTCAAGTTTAAATAAATTATTAGAATTTTAAAACTACTAACTTTAAACAATGACCTTTCATGGATACAATAAATTGGAAATTTACAAAATGGCTCATTTGTCGGTGGCATGGGTTTTGCGAACGTGAGTGGGCTTTGCGAACCCTGTTGTTTGCGAATATATACCTAGCATAATCTTGGTTAGATTATGGGGACCGCCGGGTTTGTGAACACTGCTATACTACAGGTAATTTTTTTATTAAATTAAATTTGGGTGGGTTTCATTTTAATAAGCAGCAAAATATTGAACATTCTAAAAATAAAAAAAAAATCTTCCCTCTAAATATTAAAAATACATCTACTGGATATATCTGTAAAAAGTGTGAAGGAAAGTTATCTGACTTCAGTTTTTTTTATACGAAGTCTGTTTCGGTTATACATTATTAGTAAGCAACAGCAGGTATAGCATTAATAATTTCAGGGTAGCAACTTAAATGTTATCATTATTCGAAAAATTAATACAGGGAAGTAAATGTATCGGGGGTGCAAATGTACGGGGGAGCGTCTGTCCTGGATGCGTTCTTAAAGCCCACGTTCACAAGTCCCACGGAGCCCATTTACCGAACTCTACATATATGGCTACCAACTAAGATTTTTTTTTATTATTCTTAGTATATTTACCCATAAAAATTATATTTGCCACTTTCAATTGCTAATTAGAGTTTCATAAGATTTTTTATATTGTTTTTTTCTTATTTTTAATGCCTAAAACAATAATGGTCTACAATGTTATTACTTACGTCTATTTTTAGAGAGTAATTGCAAAAAAGTAATTGGTAAGTAATAAGTTTTGAAAACAAACATGGCGGTTTTATGTGAATTATGTTTTTTAACTCGGACGTTTTGCAATTGATAGACATTAGAATGGAAGAAAAGATATGTTATTATTTTAATAACTTGACATGTATAGATAGTATATTTAACAAGGACCAATATTCCCAACTGAATTATTTGTCCATTTAGCTTTCGTAAGAATCTTTCTTAAGCCTCGTGTCCACTAGTAATAAAATTCGCCTAGAGTACTCTCACAAGTCACTTGCATTGCGTGTAAATAGCAGCGCTAGAGAAATTTTACTGAAAGTTTACTTTAGGGCTAAGTACTTGTTAGAGCTTATAGTGTATACGGCTAATATAAGCAAATTATTTTGCACTTTTTTATTTTGAAACTGTTTCGAAATATTTGCAGCAAGTAGTGAATTTTTTTTAAACTATTTTAAATTTGTATTTCATTTTTTTGAATTTGAATTAAAATTCTGATATTTTTGCAAAAATGGAGGAAAGCCGTATTTCGAATAGGGTAGAAACTCTTTTGTTAATTGAAAATTTTGAACTGTACCCAGAAATATGGAATGTACATTGCAAAGATTTTAAAAATAGAGTGAAAAAGCAAGGCCCATTTCAAAATTTTTTTAACTGCTGTGGATCTTCCATTCCCAATTCAGAGAGCAGACATGTATACCTAAAAGTAGATCTCCGCTGAATCAATTTTCTTACCCAAATATTCTTATGCTTTTTGTCATTTTCCTGTTTCTTTATTTGTTTTTTTAACTGAATATATGTCTACGACATTTTTCTTAAAGTACACGTTTCTGAAGCAAACGAATTTGCTAGAGTAATTTTCCGCAATAAATTTTTAAAACAATTAGAATACAGTTTAGACACGCCGGCAAGTACTTAGTGAAAAAACTGTCGCAAGTTACTTGCAAGTGGATACGATTCATTAAGGTACGTGTCCACTTTTGGACACACTTGTAACAGTACCTTATTCAGGGGGGTCTTATTAATTTATATTGGACATAAAGGACGTAATAAATTCACAGCCACTTCAGAAAAATAATTCTATTTCGTTTAAAATTCAATACATTGTAATAATTCACTTTAGAAATATTTACCAGGATATATAAACCAATGGGACAAAGGCTGTCCTTCTCAGAAGGGTCTGCAAAAAGGAAGAAGCTCACAACACACGTAGTACAGAAATCTTTCTGACACGAAATTTAATTTACTCGTTCTGAAATATAAAAATATAAAACAACGTATTTAGATTAGTCAAATTATATCTCACATCAATAATAATATGGAAAACAATTTACAAACACAGAAAGACTGTTCTTTGCATTTCAATTTTTTTTTCTCGAGAGCATAGACACAATTTTGAGAGAACTGTCTGAGAGTAAGCTTTCCGATAGTTCTATTGTAGCTTACGGATAGTCAAATGAACACACAGTGGAGAGCAGCTATCGAGACTACTAGAATTGAAAATTTTTTTTTAGATTGATCAGTATTACGTTTGAACTGTATTAAATATTTGATAAAATAAAATGCGCTAAAAAGTGCAAACCAATCACCGATTAAACAAGGAAACCAACTATATTTATGCTATGCGCGTACTATATAGTTCGGTTCACATTGACACACACACACACAACGATTTTCACGTGCACCGGCAGCGTAATTGAATTACAAGATGAATTTATTCAAAATTAGTTCTATTTGAATGACCGCTATTTAAAAAAGTTTATATACATACAAACAAATTTATGCTTCGGTGAATCTGAGTAACAAAACTAGATGACTAATCGACTGGATTACATGTTGATAAAATCATATTATTGATAATAAATAGGAATTATTTGCTCCCGCTAAATTTGCATATTTGTTTCGTCCGTGGGACAGACAATACATTTTTCAAATTTAATAAATTTTTTTTATAATATCATTTGTGTTTAGTAGAGTGTAAAATAACCCATTTGAAAATCATTCTACTTAGCTATGTAATAATTAAAATGTATACTGAACAAATATGATAAAGAATCGATAAATATTTGAAGAAGTTACTATAGTAGTAGACGTGTTAAGATCGACTAATAATCGAAGGACCAAACAACTTTAGTGTTAACCAGTTAAATTAATATAAAAACGTATATTGAAGTGAACTGAAAGTTCTCTTTTCTCACCCATTTTTTTATATTAAAAAGTTATAATATAAAAGGTACATTATGATTAAATTAACTAATATCTCACTATTCTCTATACAAGTAAGTACGATACTTTATGAAATCTCAGAAAATATGTACTGAATCATGTGATAAGAAAGGCGCGATCTTAACCGGCATTTTTAACGAATAACTTTTACATGTTATCATCGATCGAAATCTACGAGATCTCAAAGGGTAATAAATGCGTGAACAAATTTTAGTGCGAAAAGGGATTTTACACCGAGCACGACGGGGTGGGGTTTCAACAGTCTTCTTGGAACTTGGTCAAAGGTGAACGAGATGCAATATAATTGATCTATTTACTATTACTTTGAGAAAGTAGAATAAAGAGAAACAAGACACAAAGGAACAAAAAGACTGAAAATATTATAGGACACAATGTGCCTCAAACACCAAGAAATATAAATCTATTTTTAGATCTTGGTTTTTTATACTATTAGTCGTTTAGAAAAATAATAAACAGTTTGGATATGGAATTAAATATTTATTATAATAATGTGATTTTAAGCACACATACGGCTAGGATTGTAAATTCTGGATAATTTTTCAGTGAAATTTATCTAGAAAAATCTAAAAAACTTGAGGATAAATTAGTTACCTACAAAGGCGTCTTTTTTTGGGCGTACCTGTGTAGACATACAAATAAATGACTGAGAAAAAATAGGTAAAGCTTTTTCTCAAACGCTACAAAACTAAGGCCGGTCGCATACTTATACGACATTTATTTTCGACATGTATCAGACACGTCGGAGACATTGTTCTTAAAAATATATATGACCCCACCCCCTATTTAACCCCAACCCTTATTTATAGAAATAAAAAAATATTAATTGCTGACTCACTTCAAAAATTATAAAGGAATGTTTTTTAGAGGGGTGTGATTATACATTTTTTATGAACACTGTTATGCAATATAAACTAGAATAAAATATTTCAAAATATTTTTCCCGTCTTCAAATATAAACATTCCATTATGGGCAATATGTGAATTTAACCCCACCCCTAGCAGAAAAAATGTTCATATTTGGGGTTGGCTCAATGTTAACATATGTAAGGATTTTGCGGGGGGTCGTTTGTACAAATAGTAGAAAATATCCTATTTTATACGACTATGCTATAGAAGGTTAATCAAATAGATAAGTGCAGGAACGAGTATGGAACCTGTAGTTAAGAATCTTTTCGGATTGGTCGGAGTCCAAAAACTAATTCAGGCAAGTTAACTTTTATAAATAAAGTTGCCAACAATATTTTTATTTTATACACTGTTAGAGATACATACAAACGTTTTCATAAAAACATTCTGAACTTTATGGTAGAAGCGCGAGTACAATTATAATAAATCAATATCGATTAAAAAGATCCTAAACTAAACCTTTGGACCAGGTATAATTTGTACATTTTTTTACCATCAAACTTGAAAACATTCAGCTTAAACAATATTTAAAATTAATACTAAAACCAATTAAGGACTCGTTTTATTATGTATCTGATTATCTTGAATAATTTATTTGACAGTAAGCTGATATGAACATAAGATACAGCATAATGTTTTATTAACATTAATGTAAAGTAGTCAAATAAAACTATACTGAAAGATGTAAGAAAATCCAATTAGGCTTTAATTATAGTCTTGAAATAATTTGGATAAATTTGGCAACCTCGACATAAATTCTCCACACAATTAAGTCCCAAAAAGTTGATTTTTTGATCATATTAGAGGAATTTGTAGATGAGGTACCATAGATGACCGGTTCGATCACCTGTCTTAAAACCTTTAGATTTTTTAGTTCTAAAACACCGAATTATCAATTAAAAATAAAATATTTATGGTTGTATAAATTATTTCCTATTCCAACAAAAAACTAACCGACCGGTGCCTGCAAATACCCAACTCAACTATCCTACCCGTTACCCATAAACATCTGAGCAAAACCACAGAAAAGCAAAACAAGAAAACATACGCTTCAACATATATACACATAGAAAAGAAAAGGAAACAAGGCGCAAAACAGACACCTAGAAAAGTTGCGCAAGATAACCAGGACCAACCAAGGTAAGGAAAAAAGAGATGACGAAAAAGGCAATGCACAAGGCAAACATTCAGGATACGAATAAACAAAGAACCAGCAATAAGCTTTCCAGATGAAATCGGACTCTACAATATCAGATGATGCAACAAAAACAATAAATCAACAACAGAAACATCATTGGGAGACAAAGAGCACCAAAATATAACCACAATACGAGGATGATATAACTTTAATAAAAAAATGGAAAATGCAAACATGAAAATCAATGTCAAACAGACAAAAATCATGATAAATAAGAACAAAGAAATACACAATTAAACAAAATGAAAAAAATCAAGAGCAAGTGGAAAACCTAAACACTCCGATGACTAGACCAGATGAAAGAGGGATGAAGAAATAAAAGCAAGAACAACAGCGGCGCGAAGAACAACAAGAACCAAAAAAATACCTACAGAACCAAGCACATAGAAGGGCTCAAAAATTAGAAAAAAAGTGAAAGAATCAAGATCAATAATAAAGGACCTAGATCCGTAAGGAACATTGAAGGAAAGAATGAAAAGCAAGGGCACAAGATATTCACTCAAGATACAACTTCCAGGATACAATCCAGAAGAAAACCAGCCGGCCATGTGCAATAAATGGTCAAAGAAAAAAGATAAAGAGGACCATGAAGCTACAATAAATATAAAGACCACAAAAAGCAACACACATACACAACCTTACAGCCTAAATTAGTTCAAATTAGTGTTCAAATGTGTTTATTTTATTACAAATAGTGGTTTATTTACTAATACTTTTTCATAATTTTTGATGGTTAGGGCATTAGTTAATTGTCAAAAATATGTCAATTAATTTACATGTAACCGTTGTGATAAATTAGAGTGGACTTTAGACTACGAGCAATATATTAAAACTATATAATAGAATAAAATAAATGCAAATTTATAACTATTAGTTAAACATTCCATTATGACAGTAAAAGTACTGAAATGAAACTAATATCAAATAAATATTAAATCTAGAACACATTTCTAATACCAGTATTTTCGAGAGTTGATTTATTTGAAAATTTATGAAAGATTCAATTTCATTATTAATGATTTTGAGTTTAGTGTAATAAAGATTAATATTTCTAAATGGGATCATTTTCTCTAATGTTATATTATTAATAAAACTTTCGCTAAAATAATAGAAAAATTACACCACAAAAACCGATTTTGATGATCAAAAACTATTTTCTTTACCGCAGTTTTACTTGTTTTTAAAAGCGTAAACGATGATTATATAAATAAAGCTAGAATAGAAAGATTTTTTTAAATAATGTCCAAAAACAAAGTTTAATATTTAAAAATTAGTTGAGAATTATTTTGCGATGAATTCTGGAAGATGAATTAGCCTAAACATCAAAAACTTCGTTAGTGACTTAAATGCTCTTTTAATATATACAAATGCACAAAAAAATGTTAAAATAAATTAAAATAACGCATTTTATTTGTTTATTTTGTCTTTTTTTTTAATAATTTATAAGCGTAAAGATATTTATTACCATAAAAAAATAAATATTAATAAAATTTACATAAATAAAATAAATTATAGAAGTTAAATAACATTGTTTGTTTTTTATAAGACGGAAAATTTACTAATTATTTTTTAGTATATTTACCTAAAGAATAAACAAAATGATTTAAAAATTAAATAAAATATAATTGAATCAAATAAACTCAATTATTATTGTCCTTGATGGGGTATTGCACCTTCAAAATTCGATTTTTTTTGCATATTTATCATCTAGAAGACGTTAGAAATATGTTATGAAAACATTTTTAGCGAATTCTGCGTATTTTATAGAGACCCGAACGCGGTCGAGCACTGTTCTTTCAGGGGACTCAGTCGGGCTCACTTCCTTTTACTTTCCCGACCCACCTTATAGAAGGGAAAGTATTGTGAACGAGCTAAAAAAAAATTCGAGATAAAAACGGAAATATCCATTTTCGGGTCTCCTGAGATGATTAAGACCATTTCTAGATGGAAGTCTATCTGTCTGTCTGTGTGTGTCCACGATAGAGGCCACACGTTTAATCCGATTGAGCTGAAATTTTTTATAGGAATTTGGGTTACCCGTGGGAAGAACCCATTAGTTTTTGTACGAGATCTGTCAAACGAAAGTATCACTATCAAAAAATGACAGGTGCAATATGTCACGGAATTGGACATACAATATGTCGTTTGAAAGCCCTTGAAAAACTCTATTCAGAACAGTCAAAATTATTTCTCCAACTTTCACCTGTCAAAAATTAAAAAATGTCAAAAGTTGAAACTTTAACATTAAATATCTGAAAGAGTATTCGTGGATACTGGTCGGGAAAGTTTTGGGGCGACACAACCGTTTTTTTCCTAGCGCACATTCTTTCCGCAAAGACTTTGATGAGTATTTGTTTTCTTTCGCTTAAGTTTTTTTAAAAAAAATTTCTGTATGGTTCAGTTCTTTTCGACTTAATTTTTTTGTAAGTTTATTATGATTACGGAATCAATGTAAAATATATTATATTAGATTACTTGAAATCCGTGAAATTCTCTTTTTGGTTCGGTTCCTTGAATTAAAAAATAATAAATATTACAAAAAAAAATTTTTTTTGATTATATTTTTAGGCGCCTTAAATTCTTCCTTCGGTTCTTTCCTTTTACTTATATGTCTTCTTTTAATCTGTTTCTTTCTTTTTTTATTACCTCCTAATTTATTTTTTTCTCTACCTGGCGTATCGTCTGTTCTGCACTCTCACCTCTGAATGAATAATACTTCAATTACTTTTTTGTTATTTTTATTCATCTACCTGGTGTATCTTTTTACTCATTCTTATGTTAATCCTTCATATTTTATTCTATTTCTATATTTATTTTCTAATGAAGTCTCACATTGTAGTACCTAATACATTCTCTTTATTTTATCTTATACAAACCAAGAACTATTAACAAATTTTTTATGACATTTTTTTTATATAAAAAATTTTAAAAAACCGAAACTGTTTATAATTTTTTTTCTTTTGTTTTTTTCTAACTAGATTTCAAATGTTACTGATACTAAGATTGTTTTTTGTTTTATATCTACTACAATTGTTGCAATTACTAACGAATTAACCCATTATAAAATCAAAAAAACAATCACCTAAACACAAAACACACTGAAACAAATCCTAAACACATTCAAACACATCCATACTAAAATTCCTATCATAACGTTATTTCCTCTGTCATACTTACATTTGACTATCACCTTCTACCTTTCAATCTCAGTCAACCACAATACATACAAAAACAGAACTTAATCTACACATATAATAAAAATAAATAAACAATATTTGTTAAGAAAGCAATGGAGTCCTTTTTGATTCAGATAATAAACTATTACTGATTGACTATTTCTTGACCACTGGGCATATACAGACTCAAGCAAACTTAGTAATATGAGTTGTATTAAAATACTTATTAATTTTAAGATTAGATGCAATAACATAAAAAACTGCTATACCATAGACTATTTTTGTAAACAAAAACATTTTAAACAATTTTACGGTTTGAAATTATTATCAATCCAGACCTGGGGGCTGGTGAGAATCGAATTATTAGAGTGAAAAAAAAATTAAAATTAAATTCACAGTATCCGGAATAAAACAATTTCGAACGCATTATTGCCCAAAATGCATTTTAATCAACATATGTAATAATCCCAGTCAACAAAATAAATGAATAAATTCAATTTGGAAAAATTGTGAACGGTTAAGTGAAAAAAAAACGGTCTGGGTAGGTACGTTTTTTTACTTTTCTCTACAGTTATACATATAGGGTTATCCATTAGTGCGTTAATTATAGATGTATAAAAAGTATTGGGCTAGTTCACCTTCAGGTAGATGATGGAATCCTTCAAGACCAAATATCTGAATTTATAATTTTATGAATTTTTTTCTAGAAAATAAATAATCAATCGGTATACCGAGTACTGACTTCAAGAAGAAAAATTTATTATTATTGTATTGTTATTTAATTTTCTTTTTTCTGTAATTGAGTTTGATTTAATGAGTATTTTTTATATAGAAATTTAAATGTTTACCTTTGAATTATTTTTGAAAATTTCATTAATCTTTAATTATCATGGAAAAATCGCGAAAACGAAGGTCGAGGGATTTATTTGAGTGAAATCTGATCTTTTTGAGGTTTTTAAATTTTTTTCAGATTATTTCATAGTCGATACGGAAGGCATATTTTTTCGATTTAATTCAACCAGTTAAGAATCAATAAATTTGCTATATAAAAGAATCTACCGACATGTAAGGCTTCACTTTTTTATTTTTCTATATTTTTTTAAAATTGTCTTTAGTACTTACTTGCTAGTCTTGTTTTTGTGTATACACATCAGATCATTTGTAATGCTGAATTTTCATCCCTTTAAGAGCAGTGCAATCCTTATAAATTCGTCTTTTTTAAATTAAGCTATTAAATTAAAGTTAATCGGTTTATATTTACACAATGAAAATTATTAATTTTTACAGTTTACCCAAGTAACAAATATGATTTCCTACAAATAGTATTTATATTAATTAAAATAAAATAATGTCAGGGTCCTTAATTTTAATTAGTATGTATCAAATTCCATACAATTTGATATATACAAAATCTTGAAAAAAAAAACGAAAAATAATAAAATTTTAATAACATCCGTCTTCATGTAAAATGGCTAATTCATTTGATAACAATTGCCAATATTTTATAACAATGTCATCGAATCTATATATCATTGGGAATATTTTTTGACTAATGAAAAGTAAAAAAAATATATATTTTAATTAGAGTACTCACTAACTAATATTAGCACCACCCACATATAGTTCCTCATTTTAATAAATTAAAAAAATAACACACATATACCAAGCACGTTCACTATAAACTTCACATCCAAAAAAAAAACAGGTTTTCTAAAATGTCATTATGGCACCAACCGGTAGTATCAATGTTTACGATCTATCATGGTACTACTACTACTCTAGTGGTACCTGTAATACTACTGCGGTACTATCGCGGTGTTTTGATAGCAAAAATCGCATACAAGACACGCGGGTACCGTTTCCTCCAGTTCTTCGAAAGTACTTTGTAAAGTAAGAATCTGTCAACGGTGAATAGTACCTAAGTGGTGCTTAATTAAGAAGTGGTTTACGGTTTATTGTTTACTTGTCAAGCGTGGACGAGATCTGATGTGATCTGGACTGATAAATGTGGGCGATTGCATTTTTTTAAGAGTAACAGGTGGATACTAGTGCTGTCTTTTAGGATGGGCATTGTAGAACTTAAATATATTATAATTGGTCAGTTCCATAAAGAGGAAATCTCGTGGGCTAAATTATATATAAAAATAGAAATTTTTGTTTGCGTTTTTTTACAATTTTGTTAATTAAGGTCATAATATTGTATACCATATAAATAACTCCAAGTCGTATACGGCAATACCATTATTTTTATATTAAATATACAGTGCAAAGAGAAAATATTAATAATTATTATCAAATTTCTATTAGGATATCTGTATATGTTTTTTTACCCATGATTATCATTTTCGTTGACTCGCTTGCAATTTTTTTAACTTTTTCTGCCATATATCGATACATTGTTAAAAATAATTAAGGACTAACACCAAACAAGAGTATAAAGTAGGTTAATTAAGTAATTGTCTATGTGTAGAAATAAAATATTTTTACACTTTGTTGACCACTTATTCTTTTCTGCTAAATAACTTATCCAAAAGGATCAGTTTGCTTCTTTTCATAGTCTATTTTTAAATAATAAATAATTTTTTATGGATCATGTAATAATGGAATAAAGTGGAGCTATTTCTGATATAATAAAAGTTTCGGTTCTTTTTATAAACCGGCATCCAAAATAACACAAAAAAGTTTGGACAGACCGTAACCCCATGACTATGACGATCTGGTTAAGGTGCTTATCTACTGTGATTTTCTTAAGATATTGTTTTGCTATGTAGAAACCACGAATATAGCATCAAAAGTTTAATCTATTTTTAAGTAACTAATAAAATTAAAGTATTTATTTGTTATTTAGCAAAACAATTATTAATTAATTATTAAAATTATTTCTCCACGTAATTTGTCGACATTATATTCGTATTTGACGATCTCTAAAACCCCCAGATCACGATTTTTGTACAAAGCAATAAAAATCTTAACCGAATTCTTGTAGATGAGCGTCTTAAGCAGGTCGCTCCAGTCAGCGGGTACCTCCAGGTAATATTTTAGTCACCAGGTACTTCCAGGTAATTTTTCAACATCATATTCGTGTTCAGCATCCAAAAAAACACCGAGTAAACAATTTGGCTTCATTTTGTTAATTATTAGCCGCATAATAATTATATTTAGTTTCAGGAAAATGCACACATTGAAAAATTCATTTTTTCGATGCACTGCAGCTGCATATATGATTAAAATGGTTAAAATACATTAGAAATTTTCTGTTTGCTTCTCAGAGTAAAATGCACCAAGTTAATAGATTTATACCAAATTTTGGTCGATTATAATAGATCTATTTTTTGATTTTTTTAAATAGAAATCCAATATGACCGACATCCGGTTTGAGCGGAAATAACATGAAAATTGGAAATTGAAATAAAACACCTGGTACATTTCTACATATTTAAATTCACGACTTCAAACAAGTACAGGTCGACTTTAAAATATCACCAGGCCATTTTTATTTTATTTAAATTTTTTTTTATCCATCATAGGTGCTAATGATTTGGTCTACATTAATTATAATCAAACTAAAATTACCTATAAGTTCTAAATTTTGTCAATTATTTATTTTTATTTCTTAATAATTAATTATATTTAAAATATGTTGTAGTAAATATCCTTTATTTTTTTAAATAATTTTCAGGAGAATTTTGTATCGAAGTTAAAAAAAAAATCCTCCTTTATTAAAGAAAGAAAGAAATTGGTATGTACATCATTTTATTGGTAAATGAATGAACAATTTTTAATACTGGGTGGCCCATCTATGTTTCATTTAAAAAAAATTTAGTTTGTGTTAAAAAATAAATAATTGCAAAATTGAGACTTTTTGGCTAATTCTAGTTTAATTATAAGTAATTTAGACTAAATCATGACCACCTAGGATGGATAAAAAAATTCAAAAATAAAGTAAAAACAGCGTCTCAAGTGACATTTGTACGTGTTTGAAGTGGTAGAATCCAAAAATGTAGAAATGTACCGGATGTTCCATTTAAATTTCCAATTTTCATGTCATTTCCGACCAAACCGAATGTAGCCCATTTTGAATTTTTATTTAAAAAAATCCAGAAGTAGCTCTATTATAATCGACCAAAATTTGGTATAAATGTATTAATCCGTTTAAAAGTTATAGTAGTGGCCCATGACCCATTTTTACCCGGTATATAGTATATGTAACAGATAATAATACGCATTTAATTTTGCGTTTCATAAAATATTTCTCACGAAAGTGCTACGAAAACTGTGTTAATTATTTACTAAAATAAATGTCACAACTATGGATCACCAATATTTCATTGTGGTCCAATCATTTGTGACTTTCTTTTAAACACTTTCCTGATGACGATGCCATATTGTATCGAAACCAGTTGGGTAATCAATAAATGGTCTCCAAAAAATGTCCATAGTTTTCCTATTAAGTTTAGTTCTATATAATAAACTTTTACGCTTCGTCTACTGTATAATTTAAGAATAAACATTAGTAATATTTACAATATTCTTTAAATATTACAACAAAAGCATGTGCAGAGAAGAAACGGCGATTATTATTTTTTTGTGGTGCTTATTGATGATTGAAAGTGCCATTTAACTATAAGTGTAGAAAAATTCGAAAACCGTCACCATTATTATTAGTACGATAACACAGGATCCGTTTTATATTATTAGATTCAGATTTAATAATTTATAACAAGATTATTATGCAGAAAGTAGATATTTAAAATAGCAATAAAAAAAATTTTGACCTTCGTATAGTTGATAATTAATTTTATGTTGCTAAATGTTGTTAAATTATTGAATTCATGTTAACATTTTCCCCTTTGAGCCGTCCTTGGTTACATATATGATCTACATATTCATTGCAGTTGACTTGGATGTAATAGATGTGTAATAATAATAATACTAAATAATGCTATAATAAATTATCATATACTCGAATGGCTTTAATACATAATCCAGATAAGCAATTTTAATTTGTTTTATGAGGTGTTGAGTTGTTCTAAAACTTTCTATTTTATAATGTAACATACTGTAAATACATGTGATTTTTCTTTTTATCTATGTGGATAAATGGGTTTAAACGAAAGTCATATAAAACGTATTTTTTTAAATCCGATAACAGTTGAAACATTAGGTATACCATATATACAAAGATAGAAATAACGATTTAAAAAAAGGTGTAGTTTTTTTTGCAAATATCTTAAAAATTAAAATCGTTATATAACTTTCCAAAAAAAGTTTCTTGAAGAGAATGAAATTTTCAAAAAAAAAAAATTGCGCCTAAAAATATATCTAAGAATCTGCTGCAATATCTACCATAGTAAAACAAAAGTAAAAATCAGTCTTCTTACATTTGAGCCTAAAAAATGAATATAGAAAAAAATAAAAGTTTTGCTTAGGACATAATAATTGCTAATATAAACGTATTATAGTAATTTATACAATTTCGGACTACATTACATATATTGAACATTATGTAGTTTTTGCAAAAATGACCTATACGATATAAATACGATAAGTGAAGAAGGAACTCACTAATTGACTTCCATTAATAACAAATTAGAGTTTTTGTGTGGCAAATGTGGGTTTTACAGAGTTATCAAAAACGTCATGACTTCATTTTCTGGATTATTTTTGTGGTCTCTACCAATTAGGTATTCAGTACAGCCATAAAATTATGGGCTATTTTTTGGGAACAAGCCTTCAAAATAAGCATTTTTCAGATCCCATAATATTTAACAGTATAAAACAAATTAAGAAGATTAAAAAACCATTCTTAGACTTTTAATTAAAAACTGCATCCATGTTTTGCCTAATTTTTGACCCTCAACAGGTCCGCAATGAAATAAACAAATAAAATGTATTGGAATAAAAAATAAAACCTAATGTTTTTGTATAAAATTTTAAAATGGTTCACAAAGCATTATCTAAAATTAAACATTGAGAATTATTTATTTTTAAATTTCCCGGCATCTTCTAAAACTACAAGAGGTGAACTTATCCAAGGATCTTTCATTTGTTTTTGCCATTGATTAGGTCTATGGAACTATTCTTTTTAATGATGTTATTTAATTCTTCAGGATCATATTTCATATCATATAACTCATATTGTGGTCGTTTATAATATTTTTGAAGAGTTTTATACCTAACCAGTAGAGATTTTGTCCTATTTAGAATATCGTAGAATATAATAAAATTAATAAAATGTACAGCATTGCGGAATTTAAGTTACTTCGAAAGTTGGAGATATGTACAGATCCTGATTCAATTGGAAAAATTGCATAATAATTTAAATTATGTAAAAAAATTAATGTTTAACGAGCAATTGAGCCCGAAAGGTTTTTTGAAAAAAAACCTGAATAGTGAAATATGTAGGATATTTTATGTAGTTTAATTTGAAATTGAGAGGTTAAATTTTTTAATTTTTTGCAGTGTTTTTCAATGTTCTGTCACGAAATTTTGTTAGCAACCCCCGATTGGGATTCATCACCCAAAAAAAGCATATGAAATGGAAGAAATCAAAAGTAACCCACAAATTTCCCGGTAGGGAGCTTCCTGAGCATAAATGAACTGATTTTAAAATACGAGTTTTCTCTTTGAGTTATCTTGAAAAATTAACCAGCTTTCTGACAAATACAATAATAATCCGATTACTTTGTGCTTTGTTTAATAAACTTTTATTTTTTTCAGGTAAGTGATTTTGGAAAGTACATCATTATTGAAAATAATACGCATACAGAAAGAGCATCAAAATATTGTGAGTAAATTTTTTTTGCATGATATGTTGTGGAAAAATGGTATCTTATAGACACCAAAATTCCGATCGATTTTTTAAACTGATTTTTCATAATTAAAAAAAAATTATAGTTGTGGTAGAGTAGATAATAGCTAAGGGCTGCTAAAGCGTTTTCTGCATGTTTGACACACAATTGTTTATCGCCTACCAAAAAAAAAGAAAATTTAATACAAATATTTTACAGATTTGTTGACTAGATTTTAGACTTTAATTTTGACTGAGGTTTAATGAAAATTTATGTGAAACGTCAAAGTACGCGAGTGATAGTTAAAGGTGTCTAGATGTAGTAAAAAACTACAAAATCGTGTTGTTATGACTTTTGCATCCCACGAGAAGGTAAATATTACTTTTGGCCATATTTTTAAGGTTTATATATGATTCATTTTGACATAAGACAGGCAAAAAAAATATTTCGCTTGTGGAGACTTATACTTAATGAAATTATAATATTGTGGTATTTTTTGGAAGACTTTTTCTTCCAAATTTTTTTTTATTTCAAGTATCTATATGATACCATTGTTTTTTAAATTAATATTTAATGGTATAAAAAAATTATACTTGTATAAAGATAAAAGTATTAATGATTGAGATAGAGGTCTGAAAATTAAAGACTTTTTTTTGAAAATTTCTTTCTTTGAGAATCTTTTTTTTTTCCAAATTTTGAAAACATTTTCAAAAAATTAAACCCCTTATTTCGAAACTTAACCACATTTTACTGTTATTAGGGGGCAATTATGTTCACACTTAAAAATGTCAGAAATTAAGTTAAGACTTTTTTTTTGAAAATATCTTGTTTTGAGAATTTTTTTTCCAGAAGACTTTATTCTGAAAATATTTTCAAAAAGTTAAATCCCTTTTATCGGAAGCTATATTTTTTATAACTATAGTAATTGTTTATATGCGAATATGAAATTTACCCACATTGACATTATTTTGAATTTAATACGCCTTTAACCACATTTTATTTTTATTAGAGAGCTATTATTTTTTCACTTAAAAATCTCGGAAAATAATTATTTAAATAAACATTAATAGCAATTATGTAACACATTAAAAGTTTAACAGTTATTTTTACAAGTTTCAAATGGTCTTTAAATTAATTATGTACTTCTGTTCTTAATAATAAAGATGTGGGATGGAAATCGCCGACGTGCAAATGTTTATGTTTTATATAAGATATTTTTATACCAACTTTAATAGTCTAATCAACAAGTGCTTTTTGGGTCAAACTTTTTCTCCGCCTCCGAAAAATATGAACAAGATGTCATTCGATTCGGAATAGCGTGTAGATGATTTTTGAAAAAAATCAAGAGCCGATTGCAATAATTGCAAAAGTTATAAACAATTATCTGAAAAAAATGGGGTTTGGTTTTTAGCCAATATCTCAAAAACTATTTGACAATTTTCAAATTTGAAAAAAGATTCAAAAAGAGAAGGAAATTTACCAAAAAAAATTGTGCCTCCCGGAACTGTAGGACCAATATTTATAAGTATCCCAGAGGGTTGAAAATACGGCCGAAAATGGGGACACTGGCTTGCGCAAGTGCTGCCCACTTAGGACGTTTAATAAATAAATATTATTTAATCGTATTAAATATGACAATTAAGAATTAAAAAAATTCAGGCATTTACTGGATAGATTTATGCACAATAATCCGCTGTCAAAAAATTTTTGTCGCGATTTTTCTATTAATTATGCATTAGTTAATTAACAATTTTTTCCTACGTGAACCTGAACATTGTAAGTGTGATAATTGTTAAATAACACATCTGATTTTTATTCCTTTTCTTTAAAGGTCTCAAAAGAGATTCCCGTTGAAAAAATTAAAAAATTGTTATTTTTCACTTCGTTAACAATTTACTTAGGTTAAAAATTAAAAAGCTTGATTAATCATAGAAAATTTTTTCCCTATTACTATTGATTCGTTTTTTATGATCAGAAAATGATTTTTTTAATTTTTTATTTCCCATTGTTTACAAAAAAATTTTTTTTGAAACATAATCTTTAATGCAAATTATTTAAAAAAAAATTATTCCTTAAAATTTTTTTTATTGCTTCAAAAATGTATTTATTAATTAACAATTTTGCTCTACCATACAAATAAATTATTTTTCTCAAAAAATAATACATGGTTGTTTTTATTTCACTATGTAGACAGAGTAAAAAAAAAATTGAAAAAATTTAATTGTTTATAACAAATTGTTTATTAAATAAAAACAATTTTTTTTTAGTTATCAAAAAGGAAGATAAATTATGATTACCAAAAATCGTTTCTTTATAATAATTAATAGAAAAAAATTGTTAATTATCAAATATGTTCTTCAGCAATAAAAAAAAATTTATGGAACGATTTTTTTTAAACGCATGATTTGCATCAAAGATTATGTTTCAAAAAAAGGAATTTTAAATTATCTCATAAATAACGCATTTGTTTATAACGAAGATTTTTAAAATCATTTTCATGTGACTTCTGATCATATAAAAATGGATCAATGGTAATAGAAAAAAAAATTTTTTTTTTTCAATGATTAATCAAGCTTTTTAATTTTTAACCTAAGGAAATTGTTAATAACAAACTGAAAAATAACATTTTTTTAATTTTTCCAACGGGAACCTCTTCTGGGACCTCTCAAAAATAGGTAAAAAAAAAGGAAAAAAAAATCAGATTTTGTATTCAACAATTATCACACTTACAATGTTCATGTTCAAGTAGGAAAAAAATTATTAATTAACTAATTTATAATTAATAGAAAAATCGTCATAAAAATTTTTTGACCTCGGATTATTGTTTATAAATCTATCCAGTAGATGCTTGAATTTTTTTAATTCTTAATTTTCATACTTAATAAGTTTAATAATATTTATTCATTAAAGGTCCAATATGGGCGGCGGTTACGCAAGCCAAGAGTCCCCGTTTTCGGCCGTATTTTCAACCCTCTGGGAAAATTCTTAATATTAGTCCTACAATTCCGATAGGAACATTTTTTTTGGGAAATTTCCTCCCCTTTTTGAATCTTTTTTCAAATTTGAAAAATGTCAAATAGTTCTTGAGATATTAGCAAAAAACCAAACCCCATTTTTTTCAGTTAATTGTTTATAACTTTTGCATTTTTTGCAAGAGGCTTTTGAATTTTTTCAAAAATCATCTACATGCTATTCCGAATCGAATGACACCTTGTTAATATTTTTCGGAGGCGGAGAAAAGAGTTTTACCCAAAAAGCACTTGCTGACTAGAATATAAAAGAAGAATCACATACATCAAAAAATTTGAGTTCTCTTTATTATTTTGATAAACTAAAATAAGCATACTGTATACATCCGTATATACATATATTCGGATCCTACATCGCCTTGTCCGTATAAGTCACCTACCGGACTTTTCATATAAATTAATATTAATTTATATTATAAAATAATGGTCTATGTATACTGATACAAAATATTTTTAACTAAATTTTGTAATAAAAATAAATTCATACAAAAAAAAGTACAATGCGTGCTTGGAGTCCCAAGTTAAAAACGTTTTTATGTAATATCCACTTCCATATAGAAGCGCCACTGGACAATGATGAACGATGTAGAGTAGTAATCAGTAAAGGAAAGTTGGTACATCGGGAAATCTTGCCAGTGAATTCTTCAATTCCATAAACCGTGACCAGTGACGACTGTTAGTATTTATTATAAAGTAGATAGTGGTAATTTTACACTATTAAAAAATATTACCACTTCTGAACCTCGTTATTATATGTTATACAATTTTATTAAATTATTCTGACAAGTTTATGTAATCAGTTACTAATTAATGTTTATAGTATAAAAACAATATAGAGTATTTTTAAGACACAAACAAAATTTAATTATTAAAGTTATTCATACAGGCCGTTTCTTTTATCATAAGTGATACGAAGGCGATTAAATGGGCAAAAAAAAATCTACAGGGACTACTCTAGTCATTCTGGAGTTATACAGGTAAGACCTAAAAATGCTCTTTTTGGTTTTTTTACGCATAGACTTTGTATTAAAAGAAATATCAAAAAATGGAAAAAGAAAGTTTTATTGTATCTCAATTTTTTTACAAAAATTATTTTTTTTAAATACGGACCTGTCTTTTTTATTACAAAAACGGCAAACCATTAAAATTCAAAATCAGTGATATATGTCACTTGTCATTTTAATAGCGTTTTATATGAAATAACTAACATCATCTGTGACAACAATTTATAATAACGGTCCTGTGGTAGTTATTTTGTAAATTCGTTTTAATTTCGTCAAAACGAATATAACTTTGACATTACATAATAATTTCGATAATACATGATAAAAGAAACGGCCTGTATACATGATATTCCTTTTAAAAAAAAAAACCGTTAAAAAATTATCTATTTCATGATAATTTATGTATTATTTCAATCACCTTGTATATTTTGAAAAACCTTTGCAATTTAAATATAGATTATTAGATTTAGAAACTTTTATGAGCTATAAAATTTCCTAAGAAAACAAAAATACCGGCTGTGCAAAAAGTTTTCATTTTCAGGATTATATGTACGTATTTTATCAATCACACTGTATATGTTTAAAACATTTTTCAATTAAAATATAGATTGTTACATTTAGAAACTTTTACAAAGAATAACATTTCCTGAGAGAACAAAAATACAGAGTGTGCAAAGAAAATGATCTTTATAATTGTACATTTTGGACACATTTTTAAATTTAAAAATAGGTTATTGCATTTGGAAAATTTTGTAAAGAATTAAATTATTATTTTACAGTATAATGAACATATTTTTTTATTAACATTGTACATTTGGAATATTTTTTTTATTTAAATATATATAATTAGATTTAGAAACTTTTATAAACAATAAAATTTACCGACAAAACAAAAGTACAGGGTGTGCAAACAAAATGATCTGTTTCATGATTATGTACGTATTCTTTCAATCATACTGTATATTTTGCAAACGAATATAGTAACATTATCTAATAATTTAGATAAAAAAGATACTGCAACATACCGAAAATTGAAGATTCCAAATCTGATTTCTCCTAAATCAATTTTGTTACAAACTGTTTTCATAATTCTCATAATGTTACGTGAAGAAAATGTCAGTTGTTCCAACAGACGATTAGATTTTTGTCATATCCTCTGTAGAGGTACCCCAGATTTTTTAAATGAATTTTGCATGCGCAAAAATTTACTGTGGAATGTGGCAAAGAAAACAACCATATATCATATTTTTCTCTTATTTAAATATCGTGAAAAACAACATAGAAAATTATTATTGATACTGAATATAACTTATTACTTTACCTTTGTGTAATATAAATGCAGTCATTGGTAGGTGTAAAAACTATTTAAAAAGGGGGTTAAAAAATGTAATACAGATTAACATAGTGAAGGGATATTTTTCTCTGATATATAAAAGCATGAATTATTTATATACGCCCAGTAATCAAAATGAAATGTAATTTAAATAATGTATAAACATATTATTATGATAGTTCCCCATTCCCCAGTAGTAGACAGAGCTAAACAGCAAGGACGATATACAGTTGTCTCAATTTGAGTTACGAAGGTTCAATAACTGTTAATTCAATGTTAAAAGGTTATTTGACAAATTCATAATAAAAACAGGAATTGTCTTGAATGCGGATCGTGATATTTTTCATAATGATCGACAACTTATGATTTTTCAGGTTCAACCAAATAGCAGTAGAATTTAAAAAAAAAGGAATGTACTAAAATTTGAAACGTGAGATATAAATTTTAAGATACTCTATAAAGAATGAAACAACCCGAAGTCATACCACAAAAATATTTAATAATGACGAAACGTCTAAAAATATGACATGTTTCGGTATACACAACCATTATCAGGCAAATTGGATCCAAAACGTTGAAAAAACAGTTACAAAATTTTATGGTATGTTACATTAGTGAAAATTTAACTTTAAAAAACATAAACTTAAAATTAAAAGATATTTAAATAACTCCATGTGAGTTTATCCGATTTGCCTGATGATGGTCGTGTAGACCGAAACATGACGCATTTTTGGACGTTTCGTCATTTTTAAAAATTTGTTGTGGTATGACTTCGAGTTGTTTCATTCTTTATTGAATATTAATATTTTGTTTTTTTTTTAAGATATTCTGTTTGTCCCATGTAAACTCGAATTTTATACACAATTTTATTTAATACATAAATTAAAATAAAGAACCCCGCTGTTTTTAAAGGAGAATTGGGTTTCACTCAATATCGCTCAAACCTAGTGAAACATGTCAGTCAAACCGTCCTGACCAAATGTCTCTATGGCACAAAAAAAATAATGCAAGGTTTTTGAGAACCGTTCGACTGAATCCACCCTCTTCAATGGACCACTCTAGATTCCGAAAAAAATGAATGTCAACTTGTCAATTGTCTTTGGCGATAAGTGACAGATGTTACGAACTTAATGTGTCAAATCAATTTCCAACCAATTATTATAAAAATAATGAACTTTCAGTATCACATAGAAAAACAATACTAAAAATAATGTACCGTGTGTGAACAAAGCAAAGGATTTTCTTGAAAGAATTGCCCAGGAAGGATGGTTCGGTAAGAACTTTTTAGGAAAGATTTTGTTGAAAGAATTACCCGGAAGGAATTTCCTTAAAGAATTATCTGTGAAAAATTTTCTTGAAACAATTGTCTGGAAGGATTATCCGGGAAGGATTGTCTGGGAAAATTTTCATGTAAAAATTGTCCGGGAAGGATTTTCTAGGATGAATTGTCCGGGAATGATATTCCAGGAAAGATTATCCGGGAAGAACTTTCCAGGAAGGATTTTTTCGAAAGAATTGTCCAAGAAGGATTTTCCGGAAAAAATTGTCTAGTAAGGATTTTTCAGGAAGGATTGTCCTGTAAGGATTTTTTAGAATAAATCATCTGGCAACGATTTTCTATGAAGCAGTGTACGGAAAAAACTTTTTAGGAAGGATTTTTTTCAATGAATTGTCTGGGTAGGATTGTTCGGTTAGTACTTTTTATGAAGAAGGATTTTCCTAAAAGAATGACTCCGGAAGAAATGTCCTTAAATCTGTGAAGGATTTTCTTGAAACAAATATCCATTAACAAATGTCCGGCAAGAATGTTTCAAGAAGGATTGTCCGGGAAGAATTTTCTAGGAAGGATTTTCTTGTAATAATTGTTGTCAGGGTCGGATTTTCCAGGAAGAATTGTCTGGGAAGGATTTTTTTGAAAGAATTACCCGGGATTTCTTGAAACAATTGTCTGGAAAGGAATTTCCTCGAAGGATTATCCGGGAAGGACTGTCTGGGAAAAATTTTCCAGGAAGAATTGTCCGGAAAGGATTGTCCACTAAGGATTTTCTATCATGAATCGTCCAGGAATGATATTACAGGAAGGATTATCCGAAAAGAACTTTCTAGAAAGGATTTTTTTGAAAGAATTGTCCGGGAAGGATTTTCTTGAAAAAATGGTCCCGAAAGGATTTTTCAGGAAGGATTGTCTGGGAAGAACTTTTTAGGACTTAATTTTTTGACAGAAAAATTTTTATATATATATATTTTAAAGGCAAATCAATTTTAATCAATTATGTTATGATATGAGTATAATTACAATTTTACAATTAAAAGAAGCAACGTAACGATGATATAATTTCAATGTAATCCTTTAAGCTCTTTAAATTTAATATTTTAATTGTAATTTAAAAAGTAATTTTTTTTAATAGCAACGGGAGTCAAACATGATTTTATTCACGTCTTTAAAATCACTGCTCATTAACCCACTCATTACGTTAAGTTTTAAAATAACACCAACTTATTTTTATTAAACAATATGAAAGTATGCTTGAATCTGAATTGATTTTTTTATTAAATTAACTGGAATTTTATTTAAAAAACAAAATTATGTTATTGAAAAAATAGAAAAAAAATCCAAAAATTATATTATAGACCTAAAGGAAATTTTATTAATATTTATAAAACTGATCCATATTAATTCTGATGACATAAAAAGAGCAACTGGTTGATTTTAATATAAATTAAGAAATTCTAAAGTATTGTTTGTAATGATTTATTGTATATAATAATTTAGTAGTTTGTAATATTTCTATTTTATCGATCTCTATAAGGTACAACATAGATCGTGTAGCACGAAAAAATCGATAAAATCTTTCAAATTACAGCACATTTTATTTATTTAAATCATAAACGATTGTTCGTTCATTAGTAGTAACTTATTAAATAGTTGAAAACGTGAAAATAAAACCAACTCCAAGAAGTACTTTGTTTTTCCTTTCTAACTAATGTAGGTCACTTTCGGGTGAAAAAGCAAGGCTCTCAGACAGACATGTTAGCCTCGTGTGAATTCAAATTAATTAAATCAACAATTAAAACATTATTAAATTAAAATGGTAAACAAGTGAATTGGGATATTGTTTGTGTATTCTATATTAGTTAAGATATTGTTATATTTAATTTTAGAAATTTTAAACAAATTAGAAAACAAAATTTGTTTAACACACAATTGTTTACGGAGAAGTGTATTATAATAAAGAATACATCTTTAGTTTCTAATTTACTCCATTTACATCTAGCTAAAAGTGAAAATTATTAGCCCTTAAATATATGGTGCCACAAAAAATCAATGAAAAACAAACTCAATGAAACGATCCCACCAAAAAAAAACTATCCGAAATAAAAATTGACGAAAAAAAAACTAACCGAAATAAAACAATTTTGTTTCTGATGGTTTAAGAACTTTGAAGTAGAGATTTAAGCAGTTCGAGAAGGATGAAATTCTGGAAAAAGAAGAAACTTAAAGGATGGCATAGGACAAGTGAAGGCAAAAAATGGGACAAACGAAATCCAAGGCGCAAGACGTGACGGAGAACGAAGTGATGAACTCAAATTTATATAATATAATAACTATCTGACAAAAAAAAAATGAAAAATAAAAAGAAAACATATTTATTAATAAACGATCGTGCATAAAATGTTGTATGTATTACAGGTGTAAACAGCGTTTATGGACGTATTAATAGCTCTTGCTTAGCGGCTCGGTCTCTTATTTACACGTTGCGGTCCATAAACGCTTATTTTACGCCCTTGATACATAAATAACTATTAAGAGCATCAATTTGTTTCTTCTTTATAACTATATTATTGATGTAAGCTGGCGAGCACTGGCCTTTTTTTAGTTTTTTCAGTGCGAATGTAACATCAGTTGATTACGTTTTATTAGTTTTAGTTTTCCAATGTCAAACAAATTTCTGTAAAATCTCTAGATGGTCTAGAAAGTATAGAAGAAAATCAAGTATGCTTTTTAACTAATACTTGGCATTTCTGTTAGATACTTATTTTATTTCCTAGCAAAATTGTTAACTTTCATCTAAAATTTTGAATTTTTTATTATGGAAATTGCTGTCTTAAATATTTCATAGTGGCATAGATCTTAATGTTACGTTTTTTTTTTTGGGCTACACTATAATTCATTTTTCATCTCACCTCGAATATTTTAAAACCCAAATTCACTTTTATTTCTGGTCTGTTATCAGCAATTACCATTTATATCTAATATATATTCCACCTCTCTCGAAAATAAGGCCTTTAAAACGGTTGCTCGACTTCATCTCTTCATCTTTTTTTATTTTATTATCTTAAAATTCTTACCTACTTATCTGCTGTTAACCCAGTACTATATTAGTTATTTTCGCCTCAAAATTTTGGGGTTTTCCTACCACGCTTCAATTTTTCAGACCACGCTCAATTTTTCAGACCACGCTTCAATTATTCCGACCACACTTCAATTTTTTCAATCACGCGAGAATTTTTCCCATCACGCTACAAGTTTTCCTATCACGCTAGAATTTTTCCTATCACGCTAAAAGTTTTCCGATCACGCTAGAATTTTTTGCATTTCGGATTTAATTGGAATAAGTCGGAATCTAGAGGAATAAGGCCAAGTTCGTGAGGCGCCAAAATGTGTAACGAATATTTTTCTTAGTTAAAATTTTTAAGTTCAGTCATTTATGGGTTTGTTACTACGAATGGAATTTGAAATATATCAAAATTTAAGATATTATTGTTAAATTATGGGCGCCCGTCGAAATAATTTTTTTGGTGAATTTAGAAATAATTGACAAAAAAAACTATGATATATTTCAAAATCTGTCCTTTCTACTTTTTATTGGGGTTTAAGGAAATTAAACTCTGACGAAAAATTAAACTTAGTTTATTTTCTTACAAACTGATTTATTATTTATGAAATTGATAATATCTAATAAATAAATAAAACTTAGCTCAATAAGGTTACAGATAGAGAGAGTTTCCCATCACTTCTTGTAGTGTGATAGGAAACATTCTAGCGTGATCGGAAAACTGTTAGCGTGATGAGAACAGTTCTAGCGTGATCGGAAAAATTGAAGCGTGGTCGGAAATATTGAAGCGTGGTCGGAAAACATGAAGCGTGTTTGGAAACCCACAAAGTTTTGAGGCGAAAATATCCAATATAGCACTAGGTTAACAGCTGATAAGTAGGTAAGATTTTTAAGGTAATTAAATAAAAAAAGAGGAATAAATGAAGTCGGACAACCGTTTTATAGTCCTTATTTTTGAGAGAGGTGGAATATATTAGGTAGAAATAGTAACAGACCAAAAATAAAAGTGAATTTGGGTTTTAAAATATATGAGGTGAGATGAAAAATGTGGCTCAAGAAAAAAGAAAGGTAACATTAACCATGTTTTTGTCAATCATCGAATCTAAAATATTCAATATAATTGGGAAAATTATGTACTTCTGATTTTTTCATAGAAAATAAAAATAATTATATTTTCTTTATCCCTTTATAGAAATATTTTTTTATTTTTATTAACGTGTCCCATAATGTCTCAGTCAATTTTTCTTAAATTTTAGTTAGCCAAAAAGGACTGCAGTACTAATTAATCGTTTTTTTCCACATGTTTACATATTTAAAAAATTATATTCTCATACGCGTTGTTGTGCAACAATGCGTTTTCGTCCAATTGTTTCCTGGTTTAATCAAGTCATTGAGTCACGTCTCACAATTTCTCTTCCTATCATCACAGTAGGCGAGAAAATCTTATCTCTAAGCTAAGATCAACCGCTGGTAATTAACTCTAATGTATTATTTTCAAATTTATATATTTTTTTCTTATTTGATACGTATGTGATAGGTTTCTTAAGAGGATTCAGCTTCTAAGACTTGTAATTTTGTAATTTTAATATATTTTTCAAGTATATAGCTATAAGAACTGGACACATTTCTCGTAAAATTTAGCCAGAGTTCTTATTAAAATCCTAGTAATATTTAAAATTTATATTATAACAATATTTTTAACTACAACAAAAATAGAAATGTGAATTAAACTATTCAAATAAGTTGACCCCTTTGCAAAATTTTTAGAAAGATCGAGTTAATGATTACACAATATATTATTCTATCTCTGTTAACACGATTTTCTCTGCCTTCTTGTATTCATCGGAAAGCCTGAACTTCTAGATTTTTCTGTATTAGTAATAAAGAAAATGTTCGTACTAAGGTTAAATAATATACCAAGAGTTTCACATTTTGTTCGTCTTGTAACAAATAAAAATTAAATAGATATTAAAATTGGTATGTGGTGCCTTCAAATTTTAGTCTGTTCTTTTATTTTTTAAATAAATCAATTTATTTATTTTTTTACTATTTTTTCAGGGTGAGTTCAATTAAAAAATGTATTCAAATAATAAAATAAAATAAAATATCTTTCGCGCTCCTTTAATGATAAATTAAACTATTGTTTATCATTAAAAAAATCACAAATTCATTTCAACTACAAAATATCATTATATTGGGTTGGGGGTCTCATTAGCCCAAGTACCTCTGGCATCAAAAGTGTTAATTTAAATTAATCATTTTGATAGGACCTCCAAATTCTTCATTAATTTGTGCAAATTTGCTAACAATGCATTCAACTTTCTGTTCTTTCGTAATACACGTATAACATATAAGGAAATAGCAAAATCCTGTCATTTTTGTTAAATACCATTACAACTTTCCTTATTTAGATCGTATACTCACAGTAAAACAATACGTTTTCGTGAAATGCATATGCTAATAAAGGAAACATAACTTCGGATACTTTCTTCTCGCTTTTATTTGAATTCGAACTCGTATTTTAACAGGTGAACGTGTAATGAATGTAGAAAAATATTTATCGTTGTTTAGATGCATATAAGAGTGAGAAGTAATATTGTATTTTATTTTATTCTATACATAAATAATATTGTACATGTCAATAATGAATAATTTGTATTGTTTAACTTTTTTTTGTCTGTACAAAGAGAATAATGGAACCATTTGACATAATGTTAGGTCCATATTTTGACAGACCAATGTGATGAAATATTTTCAGAAAATCGTTCGGACTCAAGTATTGGAATCTATAATTCTGTTCTCGTGTATATGTATTTAACATTAAGATATTTTTAATTTCGTAATTTTTCTACTTCTATAATTCGTTCAATCACTTCACATCTAATTTCTATTCTTTTATCTTCAGTATAATTTTACTTCCACTATTTTCTAAAATATTTCGTTTTTATTTTTTTAAGCTATTGTTTTGCCATAGCCTGTATTTATTTCTTAGGTCGGCCACATACTTTCAGTTCCAACTGACAGTTTGAACTGTTCAGTTCAACTGTACAGTTTAAGTTCTATGTATTTCAGTCTCCGTTCAACTCAATTGCACAGTTGAACTGAGACGAAAGAATTTTTAATTTTTTTAACTGAATAGGTTATCTGTACAGTTCTCAGTGATAGTGGATTTTATGTTTAAACACGCAGTGCAAGTCATATAGAAATGAGTCGATTTGCAGAATTCTAATGGCTTCAAATTATTTTTTTTACAAATATGCCAAGTTTTATGCTTGTATCACATGTCGTTTTTCTATATTTTCCTACAAGGAAATATAATATTACTCTTTTTCATGTTCTTATCTATTTTATAATAAATAAATGAAAATCAAAGTCTAGTACCACATGAATTTATTTAAAGTTGGAAAAGGCTACTAGTTTCAGCATACTAATGACATCATCAAGCCAAAAAAATTTTTAACATTATGATAGAAAATTATTAATTAAAATTTTTAAAAACTGGTTACATAACAAGAGCGCACTTAAAAAAGTTTATACAATAAAATAAACATTAAACTCCAAATTACTAATCATTGTCTGTTGGTAAGAAACTTGTAAACCATCGTGGCATATAGCAGGAAAAAGCCAAATTAGGAACCAAGTTCGGAAATCGGCAAGTGGTTGGAAGGATAAAATTAGATTTAGGATGGTAAGCAGAGCAGAAAGGTAAGTAGATATGACTCCGGCTCCAGTACCATCATAATATGATTAGACGGCCCTACGGGGGGCCAAAATAAATTTTGGAGAACAGTGAAAATGGTAATATAGCCGGTAATCATAACGACGCGACAAAACCAACTAATGTTATTTTATTGTATAAACTTTTTCAAGTGAGCCTGATGATAGCATTATTATGCCGAAACTAGTAGCCTTTTCCAACTTTAAATAAATATTTGTGGTATTAGACTTTGATTTTCATTTATTCATCGGTGGACCACATTTGAGATTATGGATAACATATTGGATTTATTTTATAATATCTTGCATTACTTTTCCCACATTTTTCGCCATTACTTTTTAACTATCTTACATTTCTTTTACCATTACTGCTAAAAAATTGGATTTGTTTTTTCGTTATTTTGTCATCACTTTCTTCTAATAATGTTTCACCTTTTTTCGTACGAGTTAAGTATTGGAATCTATAATTCTGTATGTGTGTGTGTAACATCAAGATATTTAAAATCTTATTTCAGATTTTTGTTTAGGTCAAAAAAGTATGTGAAGAAAGTGTTTTTAGTTTTGATGTCGAACGAACGGTTACCGACAAAATAGCAGCCAAAATTTAAAAATTTGAAAAATCATCTTTTAAATGGTAATAGATATTTTAATGGGACCACAACTAATAAGCATATCTATTCATTATTATAGTAAAAAAAAACGAATCCTACTAACAGACAGACATACAGATTCAAAAACAGGAGTTTGTGCGTTACATGCTAGAATAGCATTCCCAGATGTTTTAAATGTTTTAAATTATTTTTAATTATTGTGAAAAATATTCCCCTCAATATTCATCTAAGAATATTGTTTGTTCGATAATCTTGTCGCCTAATTATTAATTAATTTTCTGAAAGTATGAGAGAACAAATGTTTTACAATGCACTTAACACGACACGTGTCTATTCTTCCTTTTGTATGCATAGGATTTGATATACAACATACAATACTGTTATTAAGTAATTGTAGCTTTATCAATTACGAATTATGTCATTCATCAATATTTTCCTAAGAGATAATTAATATAAATTATTGAAAGCATATTATTCAATTATACATAGATTTTGAATAAATAAATATATCCAAGAAATAAAATGTAACAAGCGACTAGTTTCGGTTAAAATAACATCATCAGGTCTAGAAGTACATGGATTTAAATATATAATTTTACAAAAATAATATTAAGCCTAATTTTCCTATATTTAAGTACCAGGGGAGAAAAAAAATTATCTCATAATTGTGACTTTCATTTTAGAAGAAACAATTAAAAAATAAAAAATAATTTCAATTAAAGAACGTGGTGAAATTATATTTAATTTTTTTTTAAGTTCTAACGCAATTTCCAGTATGAAGGAGGCCATTTTTCAAATCTTTTTTACAGAATAAAGTTTTATTCATTAATCGAAACCTTTCAAATAATTAATTAAACTTATACTTCTTTTGAGTCAGATTTGAAATACTTATATGAGGAACCCAGTTTTGTAGTGAATTGATAACTCCTTTTACGCTATCGCCACAGGGTAAAAATAAAGTGGGGGGTGGTTTTAAAAATCAAACTTCCTTACAAAAAACTTAAGTCGAGGTGTCAAATAAACTCCATCAACCCTTTGAAGGAGCGAAGACGTGTCGTCAAATTAGGATTGTTATTTCTAATTTAATTCTCCTTTTATCTTTTTCTTTATTCCCTAATTGCAACAATATTGGTACTGTTATCAATAATAATCAGAAAAAGATATATTATAGACGTATCATTTTTTTTGTATTTGACTTAAATGGCAAATTGTCTGATTCTAACCTCGTCATAATTTTTTTTATAACTGACACTTTTCTTTCCAATCGACTCCTTCTTGCGTTATCCTTTTAATTACAAAAATCAAGTTTCTTAATTTATGAAGACACATATCATTAATTTTTTATATATTTAAATTTCCGTCTCTTACGGTTGACTACACACCCTTTATCCATAATGATCAAAGACATCGACCCACGTTTAAACCAATTCGCGCTTCGTTGGGTTTGTAAGTGAGTAAATAAATAAATCAAGAATTTCAGGAATAAAGTAAATTATTTTCAAAGATTTCATAACGCTGTACTCCAGTTTCAGAGGTGAATTAACCTGTCGGAAATAAATAATATGTAGTTAATCAAGGATTGTATATAGTATAAATAGGTTACAAATGAACATACAGGGTATTAATTTTAAGTCAAACTTTCAAAAAATATATATCTTAATCATTCATTATTTAGTAACAAAAAAAACATTATGCGTGTACATTATTTAATAATATGAATTACTAATCTCAATTTCAAATATTTTATAAGTTGTAAGTTTAAATAAATTACCTAAATATTATTTTCCCCAAAATGTTTTTTTCCGATCAAAATAAAAATAGAATCAAAAATTAAAATTATTCAATATATCAGCATTTTTATCTGAACCCATTTTTTTAATGAAATTATATATATTTTATTAAAAAAAAGAGATCATTAGGTTACCAATAGAGTAAACTAAAATAACAAAAACAAAAATCTAAATTGGCAGATTCTCTGAAAAATTATTTATATAATCCAAGATCTATAAGAATTCTGTATTTACGACATTTTTTCCACTTTCAATAATTATTGATTAAATTTGATTCAATTTAACCAGAAATAATCTTTATACTTCATATTTTAATATATTTCAATTTTATTTCTAAATCTTAGATGAAAATGTGCTTGTATTGTAATAAATTGGGTGTAAATTTTTTTTTTATTATTTTCTGGTTAATATTAAGTAACTACCCTCTAGTCCAATTTTTTCTGCGCAGAACAGGGTAGAGCGCCATAAAACATAATTATTCGTTTTTGGACGAGAACTCGTCTAATATAGCAAATAAAAATATGCGGTTTTTTTCATGGTAAAAAAATTAAGAGAAGAGCGCGTCTGTGCTACTTTTTTCAAATTTATCTAGAAAAAAAAGTTGATAGTCGTATTACGGTTACTAAAAATAATTTGAAAAAAGTGCCACTGACGCACTCTAAAGATTTAACTACAGAATCGATTGGTGAAAACCGTATCTTCCTATCTTTAATATTAACGGAGCGCCTGTCCAAAAACGATTTCAAGCAAGATAACATATGTTATTGGCGCCTCTTAAGGTAAGAACTGTGTTAAAATATTTGTTAGTCGAGGTTTGTTACTCACTTTTTTTCAAATTTAAGAAAGATCATTATCGTTAGAATTTAATTTAAAAAGAAGCAGAGCTTATTCGAAAACTCTAGTTCAAAATTTAAACTTTGGATTTCAAACGAAGGGTTTGGCAGGATAATAGTGCGAAAGGTATTCGGAAAACTAGTGGATGGGATGGAAAATGTTTTATAGTTCTGTATACTGATCATAACGGATGATTTATTCAAATGTTAGTTTGTTGTTTGCAACTAAAATCGAAATTAGCTGACCTCCGGGATGGCATGAATAGAGATTTATTTTTATATTTATAAAACAGTTAAAATTGAAGCTTATTAAAATCAAAAAAAAAGCGAAACAGTATGTAGTAGATGAACTACCACTGGAGCAAAACCGTGAGGTATTAAGATTGTCTCCAGACCACTGCCAGTTCAATGCTTTTAAAATGATACAGGCAGATCCAAAAAACTGTACTGGTTTAAATGTACACGAATATAAAAATTTTAAAAATGTGGAAAAAATATTTTGCAAAATGTTCAAGTTCAAGAAATTTTTTCTTCAATTTTATACTGTGTAAATTGGATCTTAGGGGGTTGGGTATTTTTCGCTTCAAGCATATGAAATGCCACTGATAATTTCCGGTTATTTTAGCATTTGTAATTATCTCAATAACTTTAAAATATGATATGAACGCTATGAGTGATTTTTTTTTTTTTTAGAGCCAACAGTGAAAAATTGAATACGTATTTCTCAAACGTTTACTAGTTTATCATATAAGATAAAAACATGGAGAAACCTCTTGAACAAAGCCAAAAATAAAAATCTGAAATTATACTTAGACCAAAGTGATATGTTAACACAAGTAATTTTAAATTTAAACGAATAATATTGAAGCTGAACTGGTAGGAAGTAGTTCTAAGGGCACAAGTACAATTCTTTATATTGTACCATTTGTTTTGGTTAATAAAGAATCATATATAATCTAAAAAAGGCTCTATCTACACCACTGAGCATACAAATTATTAAACTTAGCTAAGCAGGACTATTTAGAAACCTTCTCTGAATTCTGCTAAATAACTACACGTGTATGCATTAAACAACTTCACTCTATTTACACAGTCAGTTCCAACAGTAAACGAAACCCAGCTTAAATGAAGTGAGAGTTCCGCTGGTCAGATTTCCTCCCTTTCGTCACTTAAAACTAATTACAAAATTTACTTTACAAACTTTTCCGAACGACAAGCGGAATTAAATTACTTAGTGTAATAGGAAAATGTGTTTTCCAATTTCCCTTCCATCCTTGTTGCGTGAACAGCATCCAACACTTTGTTCATTATATGTTAATTGGAGATGGGAAATGGAATTTTTAAAAACTTTTTTTATTTTAATTTTATATCCTAGTTTTATTCAGTATGCAAATATAAAGAGATAATTATGACACGTGTTTTAAATATTTGTTTTGGATTTATAAAATTAAATTTTCAATGCCAGCTGCATAAAGGAAAATATTTTACTACTTATATTGATACACAAAAGTAATATGATTTTAACGTTTAAAGAAAATAGTCTCAATAATATATATGCGTTTTTCTATAAAAAAAAACATATTTAAAAATAAAATTAACATTAACAAATTTTATTTAAATGTATCTAGAAATAATTCTATTTGTAACGAAGTTACTTAATTACCGTGATAATTAAATATATTCATTATATCGAACACGGCACTGGATTAGAAATAACTTAAAATTATGGTATATAAGATCAGTAGTACCAGTTAAACTCGACAGATGGAAACAGTCACGTACGTGTTTTGCAAACTCAGACATTCTTACCATATACCACGATTTAATCAGATTAATCAGTTAAAGTTTCAGTCCTAGTTCGAGTAGGTGCCACATTTATTCGTGCGAATTTACTAATATTTTTGACTGAATCTACTAAAATGTAATATTTTTTTTTAAAAATACCGGAAATTTAATTCATAATAAAAAGTTGAAAATTAGAATTGAGTTGGAGGTTTCTGATTAATAAATTGATAATTTGTGTAAATATTTATTTATTGACTAAACATATATGGGGTCAATATCTCAAAAATGTAAATTTTAGATTTAAAACCTGCATAAAAATTTAAACTAAACTTGGTGATCATATTACCTAGTATAGGAATAGACCTTCTTTTAGTAGCAGCTTAAAATATACCTAGGAAAAGGCAAAGGAAAGGGAAAAGGAAAACCCACCTCTCACCTCCGACTATCAATAGTCAGTCTCCTAAAATATAAATTATGAATGCGGATAAGATTACAATATACACTAAAACATGACAAACTTTACAGTACTCATTATGTTTATTATCTTCCAAAAAACTAACCAAAAATTTGTAGCTTTAAATATATTTTGTTGCTCTTTCTAACACGATTTTAAATATTATGGACCATTTAATAACCGATAAATAACGATATAATCTAATGCCGTTAGGCACTACTCGAATCACCAAAACAAGTTAAGATTTATTATACCGAAATATAAAAGGATCGATCGTCCTTTGGTGTTCATAGTTTTTTGTAAACAAAAACTTTTAGGCGTCGAATGTCGCTATGGACCGAGCGCCTACAGACACAAAGACTGCACGACACATCTGGCTGATCCTTATTGAATCAAAAATTAATAAAATTAATGGTAATTGAGAAATTTTAAAATTTCGACTACGGTTCCATAATATTTAAATCTATTTATATTGTAAGTTGTTTGGAATTCTTGAAACGTGTACAAATATTTAAACTGTGCAAACTTTGGAGATGCAACAAGCTTAAGATTTTTTTTAATTCGCCTTATTAAACAAACAATAATGTTTTGAAAGTTCCTTGAAGTGCGTCACTGTATTAGATTTGATCCGAAAAAGTGAAATTCTTATCTCGGAATGTGAGTTTTTACGTTTGAGTTTTTTTTTGAAGAATCGATTATAAACTTACATCAATCAGTTGACATTCAAACGGTGTTGTAAGATTGTTAATTGTAAAGCGTTTTTGAAGTGCGATTTGACTGTCTGATAAAATGTTTTCTTACACTGAATTAATTGATATGGTTCTGGTGTATGATGCTGCTGGTGAAAAATTTAATCAAGCAAGAACTTTATATCGGGAATGATTTTTCAATCCCAATTTTACTGTTAAGTCTTTAATGAGTGTCAAATATTATACCAATTGATAATTTATCATACAACCTTGAATTCAATGTTTTATTATGCAGTATATCGCATGTGATATTTGAGAAAATGAAAAAAAAATAGGAAAAGGAAAAGGAAAAGGAAAGGGAAAGGAAAAAGGAGAACCCACCTGTCACCCCCGACTATCAGTATTCGGTCTCCTAAAATATAAATTATGAATGGGGATAAATTATGGTGGTAATTTTAAAAAATCGCGCCATAATTAACAAAAAGTAGAAATGCACAAAAATTGCACGTAAAACAAAATTATGAAAAAAGTCTGAGTAGATTGTACTATAATTGTTGTACTAACTTTATATAACTAAGGCATAAGCTTCCTTCCACGCATTTTGTTTTTCAATCCTATTTTTAAACGAATTTGCTGTTTTATCCCTCAAGCAAGGTTTACTTGCTACAAGTTCTATTAAACTAACAATATTGTACTTAATCAATTTGACACTCATATTTAAAAAAATACATTCAAATATCCCAAAAATATAATAAAAACCAACACCAAAATTCTCCGGCACTGACAGATCTTAACTTGCGTGTCTTACCGGCTGCCGGACCGGCAAATTTTCCGGAGTGGGATATGTGTAAAAGAGCTTATTTAATTAATTGCTTCGGTTTTGCCGGTGTGTGTGAAAAGGCTCAGACAAAAAGACAGCCGAAGCAATCTAATCAATAAAAGTACCAAATTAGTTACACGTCTAGCAACAATTAAAGTAAATGCTTGATTAAAATAATATTTACAATAATTCTATTGTTATTGGGATTTTTATATTTTCGAAAGTTATATATTAAAATCTACCAAAATCAACTAAGGAAAGTCTGTCAACTACTCCATCTTTTTTGAAAAAAGGTGAAAACCGTCCTATACGTCACCAAATAAAGCTTGATGCACACTTTTTCTCGCCAGATGATATTAAATAACGAAGTTATTTAATTTAATTAGTTATTTGTGAGATTTAGCAGCGAATACCCAAATGAATACTCAACCCATTAGGGTAAGTAAAGCCGGCCCTAATGGCCGCTAGTGATTGTGTCGATGCCATAACGACCCCTAGAGTATTTTTTCTTCTCTACTGACGCTGCCCGGTGCAAGTGGCCTTTACACTATAAACTGAATGCAATCCGAAACCTAAGGACTAAAGTACGAAAAGAGCTCTTGACGATACATTTAATACCACATTTACAAGATCAATGCTTGTTTAAATTTATTTTATGATATTTAATTAAAAGAATAAAATTTGTTGTTTAATGTAATTTTATAAATTTTGTAAATTTCTAAGATGTTTTAACTTTTTATCTTTCCATAATGGAAAATTATATTCATCATTATCTCGAAGTATCTTTGTTCACTATACAAACTTCCTCCAGTTAAACCGAAACTATCTACCACTGTCGAGCTCAACAAGCAGGAAGGAAAATTATTTAAGTTTGATAATTGGACTTTGAAATTAATTAAACTGTGAATATACCTAGTTAAATTTCAGATCTAGGTTGAAAATAGCAACTTACGTATAATATTGTTCTCGGCTTCCTTTGATACTCATTGTATTTATCGTAGTAATCTTTCGCCAACCTTAAATTACTCATTTTACTCGTAGTATTATTTTCAATTAATAAAACAAGTTGTAGTTTTTTCTGTTTATCTTGTTTTAGAAAAATATACCTTAAGTTTCGAAATAACTCCATGAATACACATATGAAAATGTATTATAGTTTAACAGTTGTTGCCTTTGCATAATATATTAATAAAGAAGCAAAATTTCACAATTCATTACAAATCTCATTTCCAGCTAATTTCAAACAATAATATAAATTCTAATGTTGTCTTATCTCGGCGCTAAGCTACCTTAGCCTATTCCGACGTTATATTAAACTTTCGGGCTCCGGGGAAATTACAGAAAATCACGAATCAAATTTGTCGAACTCACAAACAGAATTGTAAACTTTTTGAATGTAGGAAATTCATGCACTAGGTGTAATCAAGTTATTTTCACTGTAGCCCGATGAGTTCTTGTTGATATGCATACCTAATTTTAATTTTATTTGATTGAAGCCAGCGTTGGATTTTACTGGTTTTTAGCAATATAAATTTTGGACCTTAAACATAAATTAATAGCAAAAATGATAGTTATAAGAAACTAAAAAAATACTAATTTGTATGTGTAAATGGACTCATCCAGTGATCTTTTTTATATTTTTATTTTATAATTTTGGCCTCCATAACACATTGCACCGGATCCAGCACTTCTGAGACCGATCCTGAGGCTGTAATTAATTCTTAAAATTTGAATATCGGGGCTATAGTGGCTTGTGACGTGGCCCAATTGAAAGAAGGAAAGAAGTATGTCAAATTTATCTACAAACGAACAAAGCTAGTAGCTTGGCAAAGCTGTAGAAAGTAAAACGTTAATTATTGGTCAAGAAGCAGCGCCACTTTCAAAATATATTAATTACTTTTTACTGATTTTTATTAATTAAGGAATATTATAAGAACAATGAAAATCAACATAAGCAACTAAGTTATTTAAGCTATTCATTCATTAATAAAAAACCAATTAATTCGTAAGTCCATTGTGATTTTTTTCTATCCCATTTTAAAATTTTCAAAAAACATAAAATAGTATTAAAAATTATTTGTAAGGTGAAATTAAAAAAAAAAATGTTTTCCTAGTATTCACCAATTTAACAAAACATCAATTTATTAATATAAACAATAAATTAAATTAATTGTAACGCTCTTCTTTTTGCGCCTTAGTAACGGTGAAGGCCACTTGTTTCGGGCAGCGTCAGTGAAGAATAATTACACTCCAGAGGTGATTACGGTATTGACCAAATTTTGTTCATTCATATATTAAGAAAAAATTGTATTTTGAAAAAGAAAACAAATGAAAAAAAATAGATGTCATTAATCATTTAAAATAATATTCACAATAATTTACCAAAATTTCTTGATAAAGTAAAAAAATTAAAAAAAGTTATATACTTACCAGTAAAAAAATCTATTGTTAAATTTGCGAAGAAACTAGAAATAAAAAGGGGTTTCAAAAGTTTGAAAGAAGATTTTTTTTATAAAAGGATGAAGGAGTTGATTGATATTATGGAGACGGTTTAAAATGGAATAAAAGGTAGCTGTTTGGGAGGAAATAGATAGAATGAGGGTTGAGTGAATAAATTAAAGAAGCTATTTTGAAGAAGGAAGAATAATACGAGATTTAAAAATAGATTTGTCAGATTGGTCAAAAAAAGCGAAAGTGAACAGGATATATAAATTTATTATTTATATTTAACTTGTAATTTTTAGTTATTTTATTTTATTTTTTTATTTGATAGAAAACATCCCATTTTGAGATTATTTGTTAAAAGTATATCTACACTTCTTTTTTTTATCAAAAAAAAAAGATACTGTACAATGCGGAGTGAAATATTCATAAAATATAATACCAGTATATTATATTTACGGAATATTTATTTAATTTACTCATTAAAAAAATATCGTGATGTTTTAAATTAAAAATTATATAAAAATAGGTAGTACCATCAATAAATTATATAATTATTTTAAATCTGTTTTAATTCTGCTAGGTATGTGCCGACAGTATTGTTCACAATCTACCAGGTACTCACAATTCAGAACCTTTACGATCTAGTTAAAGCTAAACATGCATCGAGAATACTTGCACTGCAATTAATTATGTACGAGGGTATTGCTAAAATATATTAAATTATCCTACCAAACTTTTAACAATAATTTGGATTTACAATTTAAATTTTACAATACATTATTTATTATATTATGTTTTGTCGTTTCCTAGTAACCCTACTAAACTTCAATTTCGAGGTTTATTGGCTCTATGATAATATAAAATTTCTATCTAGTATTTTTGTTTTCCTGGTGCGTAGCGATTAATGTGCTGAAAATCCCTCTAATTGCTATTAAGTCGTTGTTTTGGATTTTCAGAAGATTTCATATACTGTACCGCCAGTACTTTTCATAATAATCTTAAACTCATAATTTTTATAGAGAAAGAAATAGATTATAAAAGGATTTAAAATAAAAAAATACCATGATGAATCCGATCCTTGGTGTAGAGGCGGCTAGATAATGGAATTAATATGGAACAGATCTAAAAATATCTTTATGAGTATAAAATTGACGACAAGTAACTTGACCAGATAACCACTAAGCTGTGAAAGGTCTTCTGGTCTCCTCATTACCGGATTTTAATCATTTTCCTTAGCCAGCCACAAGTGTCAAATATGGGGAACCAATTATACACAGCACAGAGGAAAACAAGGCCATAAATTGAACCATACATTCACCTCCTCAAGAATAGAGATAGGGAACTAGTTACAAAGGTATCGATAGATAAACCAGAACCAATATAGCTGTAGCAGTACCTCGTACTAAAATCCACCCACGCAAAACAATGAACCTAACCTCATTACCAAAATTGAGGCGTTCATAGGGCGTTAACCTACAATGCAACTTAAGCTTCGAGATAAAACAGACAAAATTTTCTTTTCACATTTACCAGATTAATAAAACTTGTTTAACATTTTTAGAATGTTTAATTAAATAGCAATGTCATTATTATTTAAGTGCTTTATATTGTCATAATATTTTAACATACCCTCGTATATCTTCATAAGGTTAGATCTGCATTTCATTGTAAGTTGTGTTTCTTCATATCCTCAGGCGGACAACTTAGACTCATTTTTACAAAATTTTATTTAGTTTCGTTTTGAAACCGAATGGCTTTCTGTTGCAGTTACACAATGAATATCATTGCATGAAACAGGCGGATCTGAATTCCACTAATTGTTGATAAAATATGCGGATTGTTCATTAAAGTAGAATATTTTTATAATTTATATCGAGTAATCTTAGTATCTATATCTATTTAGAAAAATATTTCTTTAAACTTATTGAATAACACTTTTTAAGCGACTTATAATTTAGAAAAACTAGGACCTGAACTAGAATTACATTATCTTGGTGCAATTCGCACCGTCACTAAATATTTTTTTTTCAGATATAAGGGCGGCGAACAGAAGATTACGAACAGAAAAATACTCTTAGTTTATCCATAGCGTGTACCATTTTCTTAGGATTTTATAAAGAAATTACAATATAAAAAATACTATAACCCTTCGCCTCAATATAAAAAAACAACACTATAGTACTTTGCCTCAATATAAAAAAATCCGCAGTCTTTCGTCTCAACATAAAAAAACACCGTAGTGCTTTGCCTCAATATTAAAAAACATCGTAGTCCTTCGCCTCAATTTAAAAAAACAATGTAGTCTTTCGCCTCAATATTAAAAATGCATCGTAGTCCTTCGCCTCAATATAAAAAACACCGTAGTCCTTCGCCTCAATTTAAAAAAATACCGTAATCTTTCGCTTCAATATAAAAAAACATCGTAGTCTTTCGCCTCAATATAAAAACACCGTAATCCTTCGCCTCAATATAAAAAACTGTAGTCCCTCGCCTCAATATAAAAAACACCGTAGTGTTTTGCCTCAAAATAAAAACATCTCAATATAAAAAAATACTAGTACTTTGACTCAATATAAAAAAAACTCCGCAGTCCTTCGCCTCAATATAAAAACACCGTAGCCCTTCGCCTCAATTAAAAAAAATACCGTAATATTTCGCTTCAATATAAAAAAACATCGTAGTCTTTCGCCTCAATATAAAAAGCACCGTAATCCTTCGCCTCAATATAAAAAACCGTAGTCCTTCGCCTCAATATAAAATCAGCGTAGTGCTTCGCCTCAAAATAAAAAAATCTTAATATAAAAAACACCGCAGTCCTTCTCCTCAATATAAAAAACACCGTAGTCCTTCGCCTCAATTTAAAAAAATACCGTAATCTTTCGCTTCAATATAAAAAACATTGTAGTCTTTCGATTCAGTATAAAAAGCACCGTAATCCTTCGCCTCAATATAAAAAACCGTAGTACTTCGCCTCAATATAAAAAACACCGTAGTGCTTCGCCTTAATATAAAAAACACCGTAGTCCTTTGCCTCAATATAAAAAGCACCGTAATCCTTCGCCTCAATTTGAAAAAACACCGTAGTCTTTTGCCTCAATATAATGGTTTTTTTTATAGATGTTTAGTAAATATATTTTAAGGCGCATTGTAATAAAAAAATTAAAAAAATATTACAGTATTATAATGGCCATAACCATTATTTTTTTATAACAGTTCTGAAGTAAAGTTAATTTAAATTCCCATATAAATGAATTTAAAGACGTACATGTGGTAATAAAAATATACTTAGAATAAAGATAATAAATAACCAGTCATCCATTAAATAAAATCATAAGTTAGAAAACTTCTATAGATAATACATAGAGACACGCTTTTAGTATCAAAGTATTGATAGTATATTAATTTATTTTAAAATGGAGTATATTAAAAATAATATTTTGACAGGTACAAGTACGATTTATTTTTCTTTATTGTAGCGGTTTAGGTACATTTGTTAAGAAAGTATAATTCATGATAATTCAATTTCAATGTTCATGTTACGTTTTATCATTTTTTCTTGCTGCAATTTGGCTAAATAATCTTTGCCCTTCTGATAGAGACCAAAGCAAGCACGTTTTATAGTGGACTCAGTTTATAGGAGTTTTTGAACAATTAAATTTGTACAATATTTTATCTCTTTCTTTAATGTTTTCTGTAAGACAAGGAGCTGGTGGTTTACTGATTCTGAAAGTTCTAAAAGTGGAGTGAATATCGAAAATGCTTATTATGTTGTCAGTTAAAAGTTTAACTTTCTCAGACCTCTTTTAAAATGTTCGACATTAAGATCTTAGGGTTAAGAATTTTTTCTCTATTTTTCTTACTATAATGTACAAAAAGGCATTTTATTATTGTCAGTAAAATAGACTGGAATGATACAGGTGATAAAAATAGGCTCATTGGCAAAATAAGAATCACAATAATCCGTTTTGTGATTCTTTCTTAATTACATTATATATTTTTAGAAAATAATAAAAAATTATTTAAAAAGAAATGGCCTTCTATTGAAAAAGCAGCAGTATATTTTGCAATTATTCCCAAGCAAATTATAAACTGTATTTGTTTTGGGTATCTTATAATGAATCCAAAATATATTCCTCAATATTTAAGTGGGCTTTTATTTATTCAAACGGTAAGTGGTAAAATTTTTATAAAATTTACTGGGGCACAATATTAATAACCTGATATAAAAATATACTTCAAACTTATATTTATATCTTACTAGTTTATTACCATCTAATTATAGATTAATGAGAGGTAAATTACCAAAATGTTATAACTTTTCGAGTTTTGTTACTAAATTTAATATCATTTTTTTAGGGACTTACTTGCACTTTCTTTTATCAACAATTTTATCATATTTTCGAAAATACCGAATGGAGTAACAATTATGGTAAAACAATTGAAACAGCAAGTAAACCATGTCGAGACACAATTAAGAAGGAAATAAAAATACAAAAAATTACAGCAATATGTTCCCACCTTTTAACTTCAGGGTCAACTTTAATATTTTCTATTTACATGGGAGATGAATATGATATTTATCTTTCAGTAAAACTTAATAATGATCATACATCTGGAATTGTATCATTTTTAGGTATATGCTATGACCTATATGCAATTAATATGTATGCATTTTATGCAGTAGAATGGTTAGTTATGTTCATGAAAAGAAATAATCAATTAAAATTTCAATATATGATTTTGAATGATATGGTGGAAAATTTAAAAAATGAATTTAATCCCGAATTGCTCTACAAAAATATAAGCGCTTGTATCCAACAACATGGTAATATAATAAAGTAAGTAGGTAATATTGTAGAATCCTATATTGACTAGTGGAATCCTCTGAAGAACTGCAAAATTTTATTTAAGGGTTAATGTTGCGTATTAAAAAATCTATTTTTTACAGATTGTCAGAACTTCTTTTAATTGGTAGTTCAAAATTTAGCTTCATTTTGATGATGTTTTTTCTTTTAACCAGTTGTTTACAGATTGCATCTGTATATTTTATAATTGCAGTAAGTACATTTTAACTTTAAAAAAAAAACTTAATTATTAATTTAAAATTTGACAATCTTTTAATTCTATTAGATTTTATATTTATACAGAGTGATTCATTAAAGGTGGCGACATGCCGTATCTAGGAAATCATGTGTATTAGAAAAAATCGGCCCAAAAAAATTGTTTAAAAATATTTTTAAGGTTGTAAATTTCCGCTAGGTGGCACATTCTATCACTTACAAAATATAATTTAGTTTTTTACAAAATATTCCTTAATTAAGGTTTTTTCTAATTCATTTTTCTGTATCAAAGTAGTAGGGGAAGTGTACTTTCGTTAATATCAAAAGGATTGTAACTTCCATATGCCATAAGTTTATGAGAGGAAATAATGAATGGGTTAGTAATTGTTTAAAATTGAGTAGTAAGAAAAAAGAAGATTGTAATGTTAAATCAGCGATGTTCATAAAAATTATAAAAAATTATAAAAAAAAAATAAAAAAGTTATGTGTTGAAAAAAAAATTAACAAGGTTGGGGATTCAAACCAACGACCCTTTACTTTCAAATCCGCGTCTTAAACCGCATAACCATCGAACGAACACAAAAACCTAGTCTTTAATTTAATATAAAATCCGTACCGATAGATTAATAATAAATTTAATTTTTAGCGGTTATGACCTACATTACCGCTCGTTAAATAATATAATATTAAATAAAATAATTGAGAAAAATATTGAATAAGGAATAATTAATGATTTATAGGGATGCGTAAAAAGAGTACCAGTGTGTAAGTTTAAAGAAAGTGGCAGTGAAAATTTAATGAAAAATTAATTGGTTTTACTGAAGCAGAATGGGTATTTAGTTTTATTAAAAAAGATAGATAGTAACACCATCTATTGTTAGGATACAATCACAAGCCTTCTATAAAAGCAACTGGCCAAGTGCCACTTAGCACCGTTAGATGGCCCAAATGTCATGCAGGTCTCTACCCAACGACATACAAAAATTAACTAAACTATTTTGGGATTTCTAATCGTGACCAATATGGACATTACTGTAAAAGTTTTTAACTTATAAATTCTTGGAAAATATTGAGATTGGCAAAAATAAATAAATCTTTGCATTTTTCTGTGACAGGCGATATGTTTAAAATCCTCATAAACAAGCACAACTCGGCAAGTTAAGTCATATGATATATATTTTATTCGGTGTTTTTTTACTCTGTTACAATTGAAGCTAAGCACTGATGATGGCTTAAGGCCTAAAATGCTTTGGGAAATTAATAGTAAAAATATTACACAAAATACGAATATGAAAATGTATGCAATGAATTAAAATATTTTTCTCATTTTTTTTTACATGAAATTGTGCATAAAAAACTTAATACCTTCAGAAAATGTTTCCTGTAATATTTTTTTAATAATGACATAAAATGAATTTAATTGTTTAATAACTAATTACATTTGTTTTTAAGGTTTTAAACCTTATTATTTCTCCTAGCTGTACATCTCTCCAGTTTTTGATTTTTCTATACTACTGTACGTAATTTTATGATTTTGACATTAAAAATAATCCGAATCATTTTTAATAAAAATATAGATTAGCATCTTCAAATATAAAAAATATTTGTCCTCAATTATATTTAATAATTGTCTATATATGTTTTTTTAAATATTTCTTTATTGCAGGAAATTAGTCCACAAAGCAATTTTAGATTCTTTTTAGGACTAATGTTTGCATTTTACGTATCTACTGCATGTATCCACTCTGGACAAGAACTTAAAAATGTTGTAAGTAAAAATCAAAATCTAAGTATCAATCAATTATAACTAATACAGAACTAAACCCACCTTAAATTAGAATGGAACTTTAATCCTACAAAAATCGATTCTACAGGATTTTATTTATATCATAAAATATTTAAACACCATAATTATATTTGCTTATGATAAACCAGAAGAATATTGTCACCACTAGCCAAAATACACTTTTTTAAAACACACTCGAAGTACGTTTCGTGTTATACTGGTTAGGATCATCAGGAGCTGATGATGCCAACAGAGTTAACGAAACCATATATTTCTAATGTCCAATTCAAGCCAATCTTTAACTTTAAATATCTAATGATTGGATAATCCTAAGAAAGATGACATTTTAACACCTTATCTAGATGATAGAATTCTATTGGATACTATAAAAAAAATAATAGGCAACAAGCTCATTGCTTAAAACAGATTTAAAATTAATCTCAGAAAAACTTGCCCGTGTAAGGTAGCTTGAGTTACAAAAGGGAATTAAGATCCGCCTATGGAATAATTTATGAAGTCTACTCAACTAGATGTCTAAACACAAAGGTAGATTTATAATTCTGTATGCAAATGATACTAACATCATAAGGGTTACTGATATTTGGTTATCTGATAACGTAAATGACAGTAAATTGTTTAGAGGCTCATATTCAGTATTTAAGCGTAATCGAAGTTTTGTTGTAACAATAGTTAATACTGGAAGAGGCATGTTGTTAGCTTTATAAAGTGAATTTGATAACACCAAACACACTTCTCCTAAAATGACGATAACTATAGTTAGTAGAAAAATTTCTTCTCGTGAATTTATTAAATAATTTTAGATGGTTACTTGATTAGGTTTTTTTTAAATAAAATTTTAAAGATATCAATGATAATATAGTCATCGGATACTATTAATGACATCCTCCAAATTTGGTACGATTTTAGAGTAAATCATTTTTTTAGCATGATAAAGTTTTTGATACTGCATATAACACTGATTGGTACCAATGGGAAAGACGGAGTGCAAAAGCCATAATTATGATAATAAGACAATGTGCTAAACCATTAGAATTTTCAAAGTTTAAGCTAGTCGATCTTGACTATACAGTTGTTATATTAGTAAGTATCTATTATATATTTGTCTAACTAATATTAAACATTTATTTCCATTTCAGATATTTCGTGCAGTGTATGCCATGCTAGCGGTTATGATGCAGATGCACCAAACCTAAAAATTTCAAATGTACAAAACTAATTAATCCACGTGCAGAAAACTTACACAGCAATTAACAATTTAATGCAAATAACAGAAACAAGGATTTATCTTTTAATACGAATTATATTTTACTCAATAAATTGTTCACAAATGTATTATAATTTCCTCTTTACTTTAATCATTTTCAAAGTTCTACGTACTTTCCACTGGAGTTTAGTGATGCAAAAAATTAAGCACATTAAGCTTTTTTTTTAAATTTACAGTAACTTTTGGCGGTTGTATACTACAGTTGGAATCGGTGAGAAAATACGAAAAATTATATTCGATTAAAAAATTTAAGTAAAGTACAATCTTCCGGCTAAATAGCACACGCTGTTAGCCCCTTATATATTTTTTAACTCTTTTTCTACGTAGTTTTAAGTTAAACATTTATTAATTTTTTTGAAGTATCAATCAGTGTTTTTATAATCCTTTTTTCACTACCCTTAATGGGAGTCTACCAGCATCTAGTAACCAAGAAATATTCTTGAATTTTAATGCTTTAATTTGTAACTGATACCAACCAAAATACATTTTATTTTTCTAGAATTGGAAAAAATTATATTTACCTACTGAGTTACATTATATTGACCAGTATTGAAGTATTGCAAAAACACCAATCAATTCCCAATGTCTCATTCCCAGTTATCATGAGGTTAATTAAATTTATTTAAGTTTCCCCATCGATTTCCGGATCATTATCGCTCCAACGGTGTTGACTGTTAATTACAAAATCCAAACAGGTCGAGTTTGAGAACCGTTTGTGTCCAGCAGCCATTTGTTGAGTGACGCGATGACTCTCTCATTAACGCATCCTCGGAATTGGTTCTCACCACAACGTGTGTGCATTTCACCGCCTCATCTATTTGTTATCGTGTTTGTTCCATTGTCATTGGGGAGGAAAGAGACAGTGTCGTAGAGAAAAATTTCATTCAATGCGATGTTTATTTTATCTTTTTTTCCACTTATATGTAAAAATATTATGCTAAAAGTCTTAGATGGCAAACTTAGGTACCAAATCAGAAGGACTCTAAAAACACTGTCATATATTAATGGGAAAATAGAAAATTTATCAAAATCTTTGTTAATTTAGAAGATATACTTTTGAAATTCAGAACATATTGTCAATATTTCTACTGGTTTGCCATTTGTACGCAGAGGCATATTCAAATATAAAACAAATCTGAGCTTATGTTCGCCATTAGGTCGTTATACCTGTCAAATTTTCAAACCGATAGCAAAAAATCGACGTAGGTCGGAAAAATCTTACATTGATAAGATACCCCAAATTTTGTACCAAAATATTCCATACGAGTCCACTATTACGACATTTTCAAAAAAGTATCGGGAAAGCAAAAAGTACGTCAAAATGCTATTGACAAGTAATATCTGATCCAAACTGTAATCGAATAAATTAATAAACAACTGGTATATCGCCAAAAAAATCTAAGCACATGTTCGCCATTATGTAGCAAAAAATCGACGTAGGTCGGAAAAATCTTACAAATGATGGCACATAAGATCGCCCAAATGTGAAGCCGGGTGAAATCCCGCAGTCCAGACCCCGGGGTCACAATCTAACGGAGATCACCCATAGCGAGAAGCCGTACACTGCGACATGGTACTGGTTCTTTGGGGTACCGGTCAAGTGGCGTATAGCGTTTCAGTTATTAACTTAAAATAACTAAAATTATAAATTACAATTTTTGAAATCGTTTATGTTATTGTATTTATTTGATGTGGTGGACCGTGGTCCCACCCCAGCTGGCAACAGTGGCCCACGGGAGATTTACCGACACTGAGCATTCTGTTTTAGGCTTTTCTTCGCCGAATAGTATACTGCGGTTTCTTCCTCTACTTGACAAAAATTGCAATAGCTTCCTCTTGTAACGTAATAGATTAATAATAAATTTGAAATAAAAGCATGAGATCTTTTTATTATTTAGAATATTATCTTAGGGATGAATGCGTAGGCTGGAAGCTAAGTGAAATTTTTATAAGCAAAAAATATAAATGAATATACTAATGGGCGCCAGACATTTTGTTGGAAATAAAATAACAAAAATTATAAACCTTTCCCTCTTGAGCAAAAAAATAAGTACAAGAATTATAAAAAAATTAATAAATTTTTTAATTTAAATTTAACAATAAAGTTATAAGACAATATTTAAAGGAAAAATTCTGTATCTGCAGGTAATTTATCCGAATTAAAACGAAATCACTTGTGGGTTACTGCAGTAGAGAGGGTGGTCAGAAAAAAGTAAAACTACGTTTGAAAAATTGGTAGGCTCAATGGTACTCCAAAAAAATATTCTCATTGTCGGGTGATCCAAATAAAATAAAATTTTCTAATTCAGTGGTAGCTCAAAAATAACTGCTTAGCCAAAAATTCGTTTGAAAATAACAAGAAATAATTACATCTTAAATATTGTAGAAAGAACAGAATAATAATTGAAACAAAATGATAATTGAAATTCTAATTAATAAAATTTAGATATGTAAAGGGGTACATAATAAGATTTTATAAAATGAGATACGCCTTATTAAAAAAAATATATACTTATAACACGAGATTTACAATTTAAAAAATGAAAATAAAATATTAAAATATAAATTACTTATACTGTGTCAATTTAACTCACCAATGGGTAGAATCTAAGGGGACAAATCTACAAGTTTAAATAACATAAATTGCCAACTTTATTCTTAGGCTGTTCTATCGAAACAGAAAAATTTCTAAAACTATAAAATATATCGTAGATGGCGGTTGCTAAAACGACATGCCTAATCCTTTTGCGCGATCGATTTTGAAGAAATATCACCGGGCATAATAGATGAGAATTTTATTCTAAATAAAATAGGCGGTAAATTAAACCGTAACACTCTACCAGACCTAATGTATTCATATGTTTGTTGAGCCTACATTACCTGTAAGAAGACTTACCACTCTTGAAACATATTTATCTTCCTGACTATTGTCTTTGCAATACCACAGAATGGTTCCGCTCCGATTGGAGATTGTGTTGCTCCTTTTTGTACCAGTTTGACAGCTTCCTATGTTCACTAGAGCTCATAAAGGTAATACTTAATTTAATTAATTTTTTAATCAAACCAATTTTCCGATTAGACCACTAAACCTTTTGTGTGACCATTACCCCCATGGACAACTCGTCTCTGTTTTTTCCTTTTTTGAACCTTTACTAGATGTTTGATCAGATTATTTTAACATTTTTGCAGTTTCCTATATGTCTTTTCTTTAACTCATCAAGTTGTCAATTGATCACAAATGCACAAAACATACCTTATACAAAAGTAAACAAATAGATAACAATAAATAAAGGGTAACAACAATAAAACAAAATAACATGATTTTGTGTCTTAAAGATGTAGAATTAAATCCTTTTATTGGTTTTTTAAAACCCACAATATTATTAGTAACTAAAATGAATTTTAAATATGTTAATAAAAAACTGCTTAAAAGTAACATTTATTTTCACCTTACTAATTTACATCATTGTTTAGTTTACCAACCACTCACAAAAATTTATTACTATTATTAATTACTTATTATTTAACGGTAACAATTTATTAAAAAATATACAAAGAATTCATAGTAATAAAAAAAGACATCTTTAATTTACTGTTATTGTGAATAAAATATTATACAGATATTTGCCAGTTCATACATATTATTTGATATTTTCTTTATATGGCATTTAATTATCAAAAATAACCAAATTACACAAATTTACATTTTTACATATTTTTTAAAATATCCTGTACACATAAGGACAATTCTATATATTTTTTTATACAAAATGCGATTATTGTATGTACAGGGTACTTCACTACAAGCTGGGTCCATATGGATATGGGCAACTACTGATACCAGTTTTCTAAAAAATTGTATACTTCCGGTATCCGAACTTCTTGTAAATTATTTTTAAATTATTACATTTTTCAGAATTTTTGACAAATGCAGTCCGTCACAAGAAAAATGATTTATCGAAATCTAAGTAAGTTAAATCAAATATATTCAAGAATTGCACGAATAAGACCTAAATATTTGTAAACGTTTTAAAACAATTTTATAGAGTGCACAGAAAACCCAATATTCTAAAATGGGAGGCTACTTTTTTTCACCATTATACACTGAAGAGTATAAAATAAATGTTTTTTGAACAAACTTGAAAAAAGCGATATATTTCAAATTGTTAGTTGGCTTTGGTTTGGAAAATTCAAAAATGAACAAATACTAAAATAAGTCCAAAAGGTTATCCATGTTCTCTAATGTGGTCAACCGATGAGGTAATTGAAACTCGAAGTCCATGTACCACAAATAATATATTTAAGTTAAATGTTGTAAAAGGGCGACTAGTTTCGGCGAAATTTCGTCATCTTCAGGCTCTTAAATTTCCTCGTTATATCTAATCCTCTTGCTTTGCAACTCATTATCCTTTTATTTTATTTAAGTCAATGTTTGATGATGGCGAAATTTCGTCGAAACTAGTCGCCCCTTTTCAACTTTCAACTTAAATATATTATTTGTGGTAACCAAAATTACAAATAATTTGTCGTTTCAGTTTGTTAAAAAGAGGGGTGGGGAAGTACATACATAAGGATACATAGGATAAAGTATCCATGTCCAATTTCAAATAAACAATATTTTAATAATTAAAATTATATGAAAAATATTTGTGTAAACAATTTAAAGCACTTACGATTTGATATCTAAAATACGTCAATGCTATAGACTTTCGGTAGTGTTTAAATGTGTAGTGTGTAGAGGAGTACGAATCTCGAACCGGCTAAAGATCACATTATGCTCATATCATGTTTGGCTTGGTCTATTTGTACTGTCTTTTAGAATACTAATTCAATTTTCTCAGAAAATAAAACGACTTTTTTGAAACTTCACACACTTATTAATAAGACTTTCATAAATATTTTGGCGATTTGCTGACATTTCTGATTTTCAAAATAATGGCGTTTAAATACTTTTCTGGCAGCAGCTTTAGAAAATGCGTTTTTCCAATGATTCTTTAGATCGGAAAGTGCGGCTTTCTCGGTCTAGACCGGAAAATTGACATAACTGTGAGATAACAGCTTTTATGTAAACAGTTGCATTAAATATCACAATTGTCATAACAGTGCCGTAGCGATGTGTCAGTACATGTTTTTGACGTTTTGATGTATTTTTGTGTATTATTACAAGTTTCTAAACCGTTTAAAGATAAAATTATTGGTGGATGCACAAAAAATATTATACGCGTCGCACTCGTAAGTAATTTTACAGGGCGAGCCCTGAATGTATACGAGCTTGACATGTAAATAACTATTAACGCAATCTAATAACGTGTCATGAAACAGAAAAGTTGACCTATTTTTATTTAGATAACTAAAAACACAATTAAGTTCAAACTTTGCCAGAATTTATTTCATTAAGATAATATACTGTAAAAACGTGTCATTTTTTTTTAAACCTTTAGCTTATCATGGCCTATTTAGGATTTACCAATATAGATTACTTCCAATTTGTTAACAATATATGGATAATGTAATAAGATAATTAAAAGATTCTGCGAAATATCTGAGATAAATATTCACAGGATTTAAAAAAAATGGTAGAGTTCAGGAAGACGAAGATTTCTTATAAAACTTAATTTGGAAGGCTGAAGCGAAATTTAAAAATAATCTAATGATTAACCCCATTATTGGAAAATCAAAGTTGATGGAGTTTTAATGTTTAAAAAAAAGGAACAACCATTTCGAACATTTGCTGTAATTTGATTAATTTTTTATTTGATCTTATTAAATTATACTCATTTTTTCTCCTACTGCTGTATTTTTTTGTTAATTGCAAAAATCGTATTGATAAAGGGAAAAAATAGGTTGTCACTTAAAAAAAAAATTAATTTGCAGAATTGTTGAAATTTGGTACCAATTCCTGAGCACCCTGTAAAATATTTTTAAAAAGTTAATAAATATTTAAAGTTCTATAAATCTTACTTACTTGGATTTCAAAAATTAATTATTTTGGGGGAATGTTAGGAAGGATGCATCTGCCATTTTCGAAAAAAAAATAAATAACTCAAAAATTAAGTCTCAATAAGGAAGTTGGGATCAATTTTTCTGGTATAACCGAAAGTTGCAGATAACTAACTTACTAAAAGTATTTTAGCTAAATCTAGCTAGTAGTTTCTCATATACATATCGACTCAGGCCGTCGTAAAGGACACTACATATATATCTTTATGAAAACTTTATTAGTGAGCAAAATTAAATATTCTAATGATGTAATATACACCATTTTTAAGTCTTTGAATTTATCGTTCTTCATCGTTAAAAATGTCTTCTAAGATTTGCTTTGTTATAGTCCGATGCGGCTTCGTCGGATCCAATTTGGGTCTCCCATATAATCGACTGTTGATAACATATAATCTAAAAACAAAAATCAAAATAAACTGTAAAATACTATAATGATAGTAGCATAAGATAACAAAAACAAACCACTATTATTATGTAAAACATAATTATCCTACTAGATACCAACATAATCAAAATTTGAAAACTGAATTTTCAAGAAAAATTAATAGTCAGAGAAGTTATATTCACTTGGTGTCTAGATTATTTAATGCCTTGACATTTTAAATTAAATTTGGCATTAATTCAATAAATCTATATAAAAAAAAGTTAAAAATTTCAGATAGAAAAGAAATTAGAATTCTAATAGATCCACAGTAGTAGAAACTTACTATTATTATTTTCTTTTTTCACTTTTTCCTAAGCTTAGTTTTTTTCCTATTACTATTTTGCTTTATTTGTTTTTCTTTCTTTCATTACCTAGCTTTAAGTTAACAATTTTTGTTTTTTTTTATCTTCTGTTTTTTAATTATCATAAGGGAACAAATTTGATTTTTAGGGGGCACATATTATTGTAATAATCTACACTCTATTAAGTACAAATAATGCCACGAGCAGTTTATAACGTTTGTGGTGCATTCTATATTTATTTTTACTAGTACATTGTACTTTTTTCATTTGGTAAATAAACATTATTATTATTATTTAAACATGTAAAGATTCGTACAATTTGGGTAATATAAGTGGAGCTATGAGCCATGAGTGTGCAGTAGCTTCACCCTATCACCGTGCTCATTTAATCAGATTATTCAAGCTGTTCGCTTCGTAAGAATTTAGTGCGGTGTTGTCAAAATGAATTCCAAAGTGAAAAATAAAACATTGGGTTCACAAGCTCCCCTCTCCGTAAAGTCACTGCGCATATTACGGTTCAACATATTTTGGCCAAACAATAATGCTGTCAAAGAAGAAAATCTTTTAAAATACTGTGACTTTTCATATAAACCTAAGAATAAGAGGCGACAACTTTTCGAAGAATAAAGGACAACTATATTTCTTGATACAATTTATGACACATTTTAAGTGCGTTTTTCTAGAGGAAGATATAAAAATGTCACAAAAATTCTGCTTAATTTTCTTTTTTGAAGTGCTAATTTTTTATTTATTTCCTCCTGAGTTCTAGAAGGCTATCCTAACTTGTAAATGAGTTCTGTAAAAATTTTAATTTGGAAATTTTTCGACAAGTAAAAAAATTAAAACCAAGTTTTTTATTTGGCTAAGAAATGAGCTATTAAGGACTATAGGAGTCCAATGATTTAAGCTTTGTTCCTGTGATTAACAGTTAATGGCGGTGCTGAAGATATTTGTTGATTTTGTGGCGCTCTTGCTGAGTGTACTTTATTTACTGAAGCGCGGATTAATATTTCATGTGACATTTAGACTGCTCCATCTCCCATCATTCGATGAATTTGTTGTCGATGATAGTACAGATCGCATTTTGTTTTTGTTTGTCTACTGTTTCATAATAATTTAACCTATGGTTCTTACTTACTTTTCACTTAGGTCACATCTAACATTGAACCACCAATCACAAACGAAGACCAACTGACTAAACTGGGTACCATTTGGACAAAGAAATGAAGTCTGTCGTCCATCAAGATCACAGTAATGCCAACTTTGACATCGCGTCTCGGTATCTGCGTAGAATCCAGGATAAGGTTGTTCATCGCAATAAAAATTTGTATAAGGGACGGTGCTTAAGACAGGATAGTCTGATCCAGGTCGACCTAAAAAAAATTGTTTATTTAAATCATAGTCCCTGAATACTTTCACCAAAAAATAAATATATTTTATAGAGCTATAAAAAATATAAAAAAATAAATTTTAAACTCTATAGGGACGATCAAACGATGGTGTACCATTTCAGGACTTCGACCATCTAGTACCGGAATGGCCAGTGCGATCCTGGAAAAACTGCTTTCATACATGAAAAAGTTTTAAAATTTTGAACTGAAATAAAATTTTATTATGCAAAACAGTTAATTTGTATGGCGGGTACAGGAATTTCGGGCCTGATCCTACTTAGATTGAATAGGGTTCTTCACTGGAGGATAAAGAAAAAACCGGAAATGGATAAAAAGTGGGGTTAAGAAATGTTTTTCTCCATAAAAAAATAAGGCTTTTGCGCTTCAGTAATAATAAATTATGTAAAACAAACAAAACAAATTATAAACTAATAAACGAATAGCCTGTGGGTGTTTGTGAGGAGTTTATGAAAACACATTAATTTTTATTTGATGACTTAAACATAATTGTTGATAGACGTTTAAAATAATTAAAATGTAATATATATGTATGATTATGATGTACCATGTTCGGATTATTTCGGACTGAACATCACCTTGCATGAACCGTATTGGGAAATAAGATAAAATTAAAAATCAATGTTTCATTGCCGCATGTCACAAGCAAACAATTCACTCATATTTAAAGGTTACAAAGGTCATATAAATACAATATTAATTCTAAAGGTAATATAATTATTGACTGACATGGTATAAAAATCAATACTAAATTATGGTGGATATAAATTTATTCATAGAATTTATTAAAATTAAATAAAAAAGGCGTACATTTTTTACAATATAATAAAAAAATATAATTAATGTTTTTTTCTATTTACGGGGGCGAAAATCATATTTCCACAATATGTATCTGTTGAATGTCTTTTTAGCAAAATTCTTTGTCACCGAGTATTGGCTCCAATAATACATGTTATATACAAGTTAAATTTATTAAAGATTTTTGCAGGATAAAGTAATAAATAATGTGGACAAAGAAAGTGTACTACATTAAAGAAATCAGATGACAATGATAGTAGTAAAAGTAAATTTTATGTTAATTATCGGAAGTTTACATGAAGTGATGTGGAAATAAACTATTGAGTCATTTGTCGTCTTCCTTTTCGCATTAGCTTATAGCATCTGGTATTCAAAGGCGTGAACGCCTTGAGAACGAATCAAACTGCAATCCAAGAAGTTATGCTAAACCTACCGCTATTTCACTTATTCATTAAAGGTGAAGCCACATACAGACAGCACAAAGGTCCATCGCTCATAAGCAACCTGCATGGGCGTTACTACTTCGAGCTACATACAGAGTTGGAAACGACCAAATATATAGTAAGCATACCAAAATTCACCCGGTATACAGACGGCTCCAAAAACAATGAAGGTACAGGTTTAGGTATTTTTAGTGCTAACCTAAAGACAAAAAATTCACTAAGCCTAGGTAAACATGCTACAGTGTTCCAGTCAGAAATAGCAGAGATATATCACTACTTAAAGAGGTATTAAGACATAAGATAAATTGGAAAACCATTGTCAATCACAGTCAAGCTACGTTAAAATCAATCAGTTCCATGCAAGTAAATGCAAAACTTGTGTGGGATTATTTGGAAACCCTAAGAGACCTGAGTAATCAAAGCAAACCAACCCTAGCCTGGATACCAGATACAGAGGACATAAGGGTAATTAATAGGCTGATTCAGTAGCCTGAGAAGAAGCCTCAAAGGCTCTGGTTGGCCCAGAACTGAATTATAAAAACAGCTAGAACATGCATAAAGTAATGGATGTCTACTAAGCCAAAATAGAGAAGAGGAAACTGTAGTACACTATTAAGATTGAGATTCCTTACACTTTAAGAAACTCCAAGCACAATTAGCTACAAAGGAGGCGCACTTCGTAGTTTTTAGAATCCATTGGAAAAGATCAAACTAGACAAAGTACTCTAACCATTAAAACGTGCCCGTGCAAGTGGCCTTCACACTATAAACTGAAGATGGCGCATGAATCAATCCGAAAGCTGAACCAAAATACCGCTTTACGACGCAAAGAGCGTTACTAAGTGTGAAGGAATTAAATGAAGAAGAAGACAATAGAAAATAATGGGGAATCATAATTACAGGGATATTGTAATTAGTAATATATGAAATATCTACAAGACTTGTAAAGCAACTAAATAAATAAATCATATTAAGGTTTATTACATAATTCCTTAAATTGTTATAAAATCGTCAAGCTAAAGATATTTTTTGTTAATTTACTATGTGAAATATTGCGCCGTCACTGATTTTCAGGATAATCATAAGATACCTATTTGAAGGTATATGCAAGGTAATGAATTAATTAGTTTTTTCTTAAAGTGTACATAATTTATTAACTATATATTGATAATCGCTTGTATAACAAAATTAATTGCTAATTTGCAAATAACATCTATTACGCTTTATTAACTTATTTCTCAATAATAATAAAATATTTCGACATGTATTTAAAACCGTGTCATTTTTTGCTGAGATCCACTTTGACCCTGCGAAAATTGATGTTAACCTAAATAATAATAAATTATATTAATTTATAATATTATATTTTATAATAGTTCCTTTTTTACTACAATATTGACATAACTTCCTTAAAAAAATTTGCCTTTTTCAAATTTAAAAATTGGAAAAAGGTAAAACTTTCAATTGTAATTGTTTATTTATTTATCCATCTTCGGACGCCTATGCGCACTCACCTATATGTTTCAAAATTTAAAGAACTCGTTACAATCGAGGAACTGACATAAATATAGCTGCATACGAAGAATTTAATTTTCAAGTGTTTAGTTTTTTTTGCGAAATGACTCTTACGGGCCTTGCAGCCTGTGGCTATATAAATCTGGAGCAAGGATTTATCTTCCAAACATAAAATGCATAAAAGTAATGCACACCTTCTCATTACGGTAAATGCAATGCAATGATAACATTTGAAAAAGTTGAATTTGCGCAGATTATTTGACAACGAAAGGTCGAACAGATATTACTAAACATACATTAAAATTAACATACTATGGTAATACATTATTATATAGATTAAAATCCTTACACAACGTTTGATGAACGTAATATATTTTTTTAAATAACTGATATATTGATACAGAAAAATCTCGCAAACACTGAGCACTTAATCCTTTCTTGAATATTTTTTGGGAAACTAATAAAATAAATAAAATACAAGTTTTATAAAACATGAATTTAGAAAATGAAGCGGTTACGGCAAATCTTCTAAAAGACGAGTGTCCTTATTTTTTTTCTATTCTATTATATTTCATGCATTTGATAAACTGTGAGATTATTTTCTTATATTCCAATTTTTTAAATAAATGTTCAATAACATTTCCATTCCAATTATTTAAATTTTCACAAAATGTTTAGTGATTATTGCTTGTGTATTTAAAGCAATTTTTGGAGTTAATGCTCAAGAGCACTTTACTGTAATAAATGCTTGGTGCTCGTAAATTTAATCCTCTTTTTTGAGTTCCGAGCATTTTTTCTCTATTCTAAGGCATGTTTTATTAAAAATAAGTTGTGATCATCTACTAAAGGTTACCCTGCGCCTTGCAGCAAAGTTATACAATATTTTCCTGAGATTCTGCCTTATACATTTATCAAATCATGCAAAGAGGGCGCCGCTGCATGAAAAAAAATTTGTTGTAAATCTTAAAATGTTTGTACCAATTTGATTCCGAAGTACCAAATTTCAAAATAGTAAGAATTAGAAAGGGAAATTTATATTGTTACCGTAATATGGGAAAATTGTGGTCTAAAATGTGAAATTTCATCAAAATCTGAATTTATGAGATTTTCGAATTTCGCCCTGAATCATATGTCAAAATCCTCATGACAACGAGTTAAGCAAGAATATACGGGAAAAAAGTTGCGCAATGAGGCGCTCGTCTGAAAGTCTAAGCGCATAGGATCACTTGACCTAAGTGCCTAATACTTACCAGTCAGTTATCTCAAAAAAAGACTGGACTGCGCCAAATGTAAATAAGTCATTATAGTGTAGTTATTTTTTTTTAAGACCTAGACTGCACCGAATGCAAACTAGTCATTATTTTTAATTATTGTATATGGCTGGGACAAATTATTATTTACTACACCATTGAGAGAAGTGGTTTATAAGTTCTTGAGTTTGTTGTTTACAGCTCTAGTGGATGGGGATGTATCATCGGCATACAGCTGAATATCTTGGCTAGGTTATGGAGTGTTGGATGTAGTGCGTGTATATGAGGGGGCTTACACTGAGCCCTGGAGGACTCCAGTTTGTGGAGTGGATGGATCATAGATGGAGTTTCCAACTTTGACACGATTGGTTCTGTTTTTGAAATAGAAATGAATGAGTTTCATGAGAGGGATAATAAGTTCGATGTTTGAAAGCATCCGAACAAGTCCGGCATGTCAGACTTGATCAAGCGATTTTTGAACATCAACTAGGACGGAATATGTACAGTGACCAAGTTTTTTCTATTTATAAATAATATTTATTTAACACTAAACCTTTAACAATGTAACAATAAAAAACCATGTTCTACTATTTTGAAAGGCTATATACATTCTGTCTAAAACAATGTTACCAACTTTAACTTCACTTATAGAAAGATAAAGGTTCCATATTATTTTTTAGTTAAAAATCAATAAAAAATGGACTGAACTGCGTCAACTGCAAAGTAGTCAATATTTTTTTGTTTTTTTTTAAGACCTATATTGCATCAAATACAAACCAGTCACTATATTTTAATTATTTAAAAAAAGGACCAGACAGCGCCAAATGCACACTAGTTACTATGTTTTAGTTGTTAAAAAAAGGACCAGTCTTCGCCAAATGTAAAAAAGTCACTATTTTTTAAATGACGGTGAAGATGCCTTCTATCGGACGGAGGTTCAACTGGTACGACTGACCTTATCGAAAGAAGGTTGCCTTTCTCTATTATACCGGTTAACACCTATAAATATTTGCGCCCATCCCAAATATTTATGGCGCATTCTAGCCAGTGTGGACGCAAGAATTTTTGTCACATTCAACACACACGATCCGTAGCTTGTCAGGTTTTCGGCGAACATCAAAGAAATTTGCGCCGCATGCTGTTCCTATTGTGGACGCTTCCCAAACATTTCAAAATTCATTTACCATCACCTACAAAAAGGAAAACCCTACTGGATAAAAGATTTGTATAAACACAGAAGGCATGAAGGTGGAAATCGCTTGCTAACTATTTTAGGTATAGATTAAACTAACGGCCATTTCAAAAAAAAATTGCGTGTATCTGTAAATGATTTTGAACTATTTATTGACTTAATTGGGCCAAAAGTTGAATAACAGAAAAGAATATTTAGAGAATCCATATCTATGAAGGAAAATTTTTTTAGCAACAGGAAATTTATATGTTAGTGTGCAATATTTTTTTATAATATGGAAACAAAGTATTTATTTCATTATTCCAGAAGCCCTAGCTGAATATTTAAAGGATTACAAACTTTTTATTAATTAACGCGAGCAAATTTGCGTCAAATACAACGCATAACATAAATATTTATTCATGTTGACCTGGATTTAGATATAAATATAAGAAAATAAAATAAAATTTTCTACCTGGTATAGACTTTCCCAATTCCAAATACTCAATAACTGACGGACTAAGAAATCCTGCAGGAACAAAGCTTGGATTTAATTCATTGTTTCTTTCATCAAAATCTTCAACGTCGTTTTCAGGTTCTGGCGGTGGTGCTCTCGGTCGCTTAACTCTTGATTTTTGTTCATAACCATCTGAAATTATAATTTAATTAATAAAGGAAACACATAACTTTTCTGAAATATTTTATTGAAAAATCTAAGTGTGAGCATGTTAAATATCGTTCTACACTATTTTATATAAAAATTTATACAATTTACCCCAGGCAAAGTGTGGGCAATAAGAAACCTCACACCCGTTAAGTATATAGGAAAATCTTGAATAAAATTAAGTTTTGCAACCTACAGTATACATCTAATTAATTTCCTGCTATTTTTTCTAACTTACAAAAGATAATTACTTATATCTTAATTTAGTTCTTATTATCCTACACATCTTTTGTTAAGCAGAATTGGCCTGGCATGCCCACCGGTTATTAATAATTACAAATATCAACATCTGTATTTAATTCATAATTTTATATTTATGAAATCATTTATTTAGTTTTTAATAAAGCTTATTTGAAAAAAAATTTCAAGTAGGTGGCGTACAGATTCCAATAAAGTAGCTTGTGGTACCCCTGTTTTAGTTCTGAAGCAGCTTAAGTCTGAAAGCTCTGTCGCATAATTATATAAATTGTCTGAGCAAAAGCTTTGGGAATTTTAACTTAAATTCATTTGTAAAAAGCCTGCACTACATCAAAGAAGATAATATTTTTAATTAGGTAATGAACAGGTTCTAATAAACTACCTTGTGGTACTCCTGCTTTATTTTCTCTTAGTTTTTAAGTTTAGACTTAAATTTCTTTATGCCACACTTTATAAAAAGCGTAGCGCTACATCAAAGAAGATAATTTTTTTAATGAGTATTAAACAGGTTCTAATAAACTACCTTGTGGTACACCTGCTTTATTTCCTTTTAGTTTTGAATAAATACATTAAAGATTCTGTCTAATAATCACGTAAATTGTTTGAGCAAAAGCTTTCTAAATTTAAAATTAAGATCCTTCATGCCACACTTTATCAAAAACCTGCGCTACATCAAAGACGATACTGTAGCAAAATTATCTTTCTTCTAATAATTTTTCGATTAGGTCTCTTATTTTCTGAAGTGAATTTATCTAAAACCAAACTGGTGTGGTGGAATTAAATTAATTTCTTCAATAATGGGTTTTAAACATTTATGAAGTAAATCCAACTTGAATTAAGGATCATCGTGAGCTCAGCTTATTTCCTTATCCTTGACTATCGAAAACCTAAAATTTTCTCTTGGGTACTTTTGTTTATTTCATTTACAATTTGTTTCGGCTTGTTGAGCCTGTTTTGTCCTCTTTTCAATGGTGTTTCAATTAAGTGTCTTTTACCGTTATTGAGTTCAAATGTCCTTTCAAGTTGCAAATCTATTGTTTCTAGTTGCTTTTATTCCCCTTTCATCTGCATTCCTTATTTGGTGCTTTTCGAAAGGTTTTCAATGACTCTCTAGAACGAATAGCCAATATTGCTGTTATTTGACAATTCACCCAGTCTCCAATCGGTTTGTTTTTAAATTTTTTAATTTCTCTTTCAGTTTTTCTTCATTTCGTAGAGTCAGTAAATAAGTAATAATTTTTTGAAGTTGTAATTTGGAGTCAGTTTATTAACTAATCTATAAGTTAAATTATTTTGTATAATACCATCACTGAGAGATAATAAGAGCTTCTTTGACCTGATATATTCTTCCCAGTATTTCTCGTTTAATTTGATTCATTGATTAGGTCGATGTTGCTGGCTAAAGTTTTGGCCTCAACTTATCAGATGAAAAGGTTTGTTACCTTATGAGGTTCAGTAGCATCTTCACAAGATTTAATTTATGGAAGGCCTCCTATGAGTTTTTTGCCACAGTATTGTACGTCCATTATAATGTGAGAGGCTGTTTCCTCCTCCTCAATATATAAATATAACAGGTTATCCATATCCCAAATGTGGTCAAGTGTTCAATAAAAGTAATAAAACTCAGTCATGTACCACAATGAAACCACATGAAATAAAATGATAGGTTCAAAGGGGCGAATGGTAAAAAATGTTAAAAACTGGTGTTGGAAACACCTTTAACCATGTATAAAACTCAACAGAATGATGGTGGGGCCTGAGCCGGGCCCCATTTTCGGCAAGTGTTGACGCACCGCCCACCCAACACCCTCGGAAGGTCTCCGAAGTGCAAAAAGAAAGGAAAATTGTTGGTCCCCCTGGGACAAAATTGAAAATGGGTCATAAAAGACCAGCCAAATGTTAAAAATAATTTTAAATTATCGGTTAAAATATGGCACAAAGGTTAGTGAGACGCACCTTAAGAGATTTGCTGAATAATCGTGTTGTTTGTTTCATCGTTCTGTTTTTTTAATTTTTTTCTACCCGCCAAAAAAGTGTTCCTTCGTGGGTTGAATTCTAATAGAAACTTTTTGCCCATTTTGTTCTTAAATTATGTGTAGTATACTACATTTGGTACTAATCAGAACAATTATAAAATAATAGATACAAAAAAAGAAAGTAAAAAAATATATAAACTTTTGATCTGTTTTAAAATAAATAATTACCAAATACTGTTAATTGCAAAATATATTTAAAGATTTTTATATTTATGATTATTAAGCAAGTAATTGTAGAGAAATGAAATCTGATATGTAACAGACATTTTGAATTGTTCTTTTCGACGTTAAGGTATTGCTAATTTGTAATTGAAACGAGTATTACGGTTATGAATGTTTTGAGAAAGCGTGATTTTATCATATAAGTTTTTGTGTTACTTCTAAGTGATTTTTTTATGTAAGAAGCACGCGAAGTTTAAAAAGAATCTATTTTTCATATTAAATATAAATATTGCAATACACCGAGACCTCATTTAGCATGGATTAAATTGCACTTATAACTGCCTGTACAAATCTATACAATTCCAATATTTTGGAATCAAAAATTCAATATAAGAAAAAATCAAAATATTCAGGACAAGTAGTTAGTGCTTAAATTATAAAATTTACATGACCATTAATACATAATTAGATGCATTTAATAGAGTCCGATACTGGTTACAGTAATCTATTATCCTTAAAAAATACTGCATTAAAATTAGGAATTATGACACAAGCATCATAAGTATACAATGAAAATAAATTATAATTATGATACACGGTAAGATTAAAACATAATAGTGGGTATCTAAAACCATTGTCTGCTTCTGAACTTCTGTTGAAGAAAAATAGAATAAAAGATTGAGTCAGTTGACACAATTTAAATCTTTTAGCGACAAAGATATTCTAATTAGGTGAAACAATAGGTTAAAGATTTATAAAATCCTCTATTGCTATTATATTTGTGTAAATTATAATCGCTTAATCGGTTACCTACCTATTTTTTTTATTATAATATATGACAAAAAATATATTTTAGCGTTAAATTTAAATCACTATACTGCATAAAATTGCCAAAAATGAACAATGGAAATCGGAAGTGTATCCGACACGCCAACTAATATGAATCTACTTCCGACTAACCATTACTAACGTAGAATATTTCAAAGACAGATATGGATTCATTACCTTTTGCGTGATCTCATTCTCACGAAAACAGCGGTAGTTTTTTTTTAAAAAATTCGAAATTCTGGCTTTCCTGCATCATTAAATCAAATAACTAGATATCACCTTGAGAGTATATAGTATTTATTTTCGAAAGAAACTATTAATCATTAATTACATATATTAACGCCTTATTTTCTTTTTTAGTTCCTCTGACATCGAATCAATAGTGAAAAAAAATTATATTCCGTGAAGAAATAACCTTCATCTATTCATTTTTTCTAGGATGATGTAATGTTACCTATCCGTATGATCTAATTTTATGCATATACATGCCATTAATTAGATAAAAATAAACAAAGGATACATCAAAACACCAAATATAATTTCAACAATCTAAACTTAATATATCAGGTGGACATGAATGAAGTTTGTTATGTTTCGTTTTAAAAATACCTAAATAGTCGCTTTATAGGGTTCCGTACCCCAAAGGGTCCAAACGGAGCCCTATTGTTCTCAATCATGTGTCTAGCAGCTAAACTGTTGGAATTTTCACAGTATATGCGTATTATTGTACCTTATAAAAAATATGTTTGAATGTTTTCAAAGAGGGCTCCCATACAGCTAAAGAGGGGTGCTGAAAAAAAATTGACATACCCCATCGAGTGAGGTATCGCTGTTTAGTAGATAAAAGGTATATTTTTTGTTTTTTTTTTTAAATATAGCAAAACGTAGGCATGAGAAGCCGCCAAAGTCAGAATTTATTACAAAATTTTTCCGAAGTATTTTTTAACTTTTCATTGACCTATTAACTTGTAATTTGGTGATAATGTTTATTGTTATGTATATTTTACTAACAAAGACCAATATATTAATATATATGATTTTTTCCTCATTTTTAGGGTTTCGGCTTATATTCTACATTTAGCACGGAACCCTAAATGTGCGAAGTCCGATACGCACTTGACCGATTTTTTATTGTACCTACATCTAAGAAATAGAAATAAAAATTTCATTCTTAACTAATCTGCCATTTGTATTGGTTAGTTATCTATTCCCTCAATGAGTGGATCGTACCTGAGGCTCATAATTAAACAAAAATATTGAAAAATGCATGAAAACATTTTGAAAATAGTTGAATTTTGAGTCAATTTAAATAAAACATCAATAAACTTGATTGTAATAATTTCCAAAAGGCTAAAAACAAAACTGAGTTTCAAGAAATTCAAAAATTTCGAAAATATATCAAAAAAATCCAAAATTTCAAAAAAATAAAATAAATAAGAATGTCTAGAAATTCAAAAATTTCGATGGTTTCAAAAGTACATCGAAAATTTCAAAAATATATCAAAAATTTCGAAAAACTTGAAATTTTACAATTTTTTGCGAAAAAATTGCAAAAAAAAATTGTTCGATTCATTCAAAATATTTCAATAATTTTAACCATTTCAAAAATGTCAGTTTCAAAAAATATTAAAAAATTATTTGAAAATTTTAGCAATATATCAAAAATTTCGATAAATTTGAAATTTCGAAATTGTTTTAGGAAATTTCAAAAATTTCAAAAATAAAAAATGTCAAAATGTTCAAAAATTTCTAAAATATATCAAATATTTCAGAAAGCAAAATTATTCGATTAATTGAAAATATTTCAAAAATGTCAAAAGTTTCAAATTTCAAAAAGTAAAAATGCTAAAATATTCAAAAATTGCAAAAAAACAAAATTATTCGATTCATTCAAAATATTTCAAAAATGTCAGGTTCAAAAAATATTAAAAAATTATTTGAAAATTTTAGAAATATATCAAAAATGTCGATAAATTTGAAAATTCGCAATTGTTTTAGGAAATTTCAAAAATTTCAAAAATTAAAAATGTCAAAATATTCAAAAATTTCTAAAATATATCAAATATTTCAAAACGCAAAATTATTCGATTAATTGAAAATATTTCAAAATTGTCAAAAGTTTCAAAAAGTTAAAATGCTAAAATATTCAAAAATTGCAAAAAACAAAATTATTCGATTCATTCAAAATATTTCAAAAATTTTAAACCATTTCAAAAATGTCAGTTTCAAAAAATATTAAAAAATTATTTGAAAATTTTAGAAATATATCAAAAATTTCGATAAATTTGAAATTTCGCAATTGTTTTAGAAAATTTCAAAAATTTCAAAAATTAAAAATGTCAAAATATTCAAAAATTTCAAAAATTAAAAATGTCAAAATATTCAAAAATTTCTAAAATATATCAAATATTTCAGAAAGCAAAATTATTCGATTAATTGAAAATATTTCAAAAATGTCAAAGTTTCAAATTTCAAAAAGTAAAAATGCTAAAATATTCAAAAATTGCAAAAAACAAAATTATTCGATTCATTCAATATATTTTAAAAATTTTAACCATTTCAAAAATGTCAGTTTCAAAAAATATTAAAGAATTATTTGAAAATTTTAGAAATATATATATAGCTATATATTTTTCGTTGATTTTTTATTTTTCCATTTTTTAATATTGCACTTTAATTTAATTTTAATTTAATTTCAAAGTCACGTAGATATGGCGCTCCCACCATTTTATAAAAACTTTTGTAATTTGTAATTATTCCATTAACTATAGATATAAATGAAAACTGTTAACAACAATGAGTAAAAAAAATTACATTTTTTTATAAACTAGTTTTTTTTGCAATATTTATCATTTGTATAAAATATTTTACCCCACTCTTTTTAAAGTTGTTTTTCCCTGACACAATGAGAACTAGAAAATAACTGATCAATTTTTTAAATAAACGCTCCTTAGAGCCTCTTTTTGCTGATTTTTGGTAACTTCGAAATAATGTTACATTTCTTTTCAGTAACCTTTTTTTAAGAAATTTTTTTCTCCCTACCATTTAAAAGTTTAGGTATAGATAGAGAAACGCAATTAGATTTTATTCCTATATATTTCTTTCTTTTTTCCTCGATTGTTTTTATTTTGCCATTTTCTAATATTCCACTTTTATTCTTCTTTTGCTTATATTATATCCTATTTCGTCTACTATATACGTGCAATGTTTTATTTAATGTAATTTATAAGCAATTCTCGCTCCCGCCATTTTTGCAAAACTTATAATTTGTAATTATAAAAATAAATGTTCATTTCTGCAAATGGGAAAAATTAGGAGAAAATATTAAATAATAAAAATAATAATAATTAATAGAGAAAAATAATTAAACACGTAAAAAATATGAATAAATAGGGAAAATAGGAAAAAATAAGTCCAAAAAATAAGTAAAAAAAATAAAAATAGGATAAAATAATAGAAAACAGAAACAAATAGGAAAAATGGAAAAATGGAGAAAGTCGAGAAAAATAAAGAAAATAAAGGAAAAATAGTGAAAAATATATTTTTTTCCAGTAACCTCTTTTTCAAGATATTTTTTTCTCTCTACCATTTAAAAGTTTAGATATAGATAGAGAATAATTAGAATGTAGTGCTAGCTATTTCTTTATGTTTTTCGTTAATTATTTTTAATTATTCTTTGTTTGTGCCGTCTGGTATATACATGCAAAGTTTTTATCTAATTTAATTTACATGCTATGTAAAAATTTCGCTCCCACCATTTTTGAGAAAGTTTTAATCTAATTACTTTGTTAAATACAGAGATAAAAAATAAATTTTAATGTAGATGAATATAGAATTTTATAGACTTTGTTTATGCATTTTTCCATTATTTGTATTTAAATATTTGTTCCAAAAATATTTTTTTAAATCGTTTTTGGACTATATTTCACGAATTTTGCTATTTAAACTTTTGCCTTTTTTGTTCTCATGAGTATTTAAAAAAAAGTACTTATATCTTTGTTGGCTTCAGTTCACAAACAGTTTGTACTCTTTCTTCTATTAAAATCTAAATTTGACAGGCAATAAAACTAACTTCCTAAATTTTGCTTCTTCTTAAATAGATTCTGGAGAAATTTAAAAAAAAAAATATTAGGTAATTATATACAATAAAAAATACAAATTGTATTTGTCTGAAATTGATATTGTTTAAATTTTTTGTTATTTTCTACGAATAAACCAATACCTATAATCTAAAAATTATGTTGAAATTATTTAAATAAAATCGTTTCTTAGATATTATGTGTACAATATTTCCGTTTTAAAATAATTTTATTATCCTAAGAACTTTATGTTAATTAAAACCTTCAACCGGTCAACACATTAAAATTCATTCAACATACGAGTATCAACTCTAGGTTAAATTATTATGAAACGATATATTAATTTACTAAAACGTAAAAAATCACACTTGGATCCTTAAATATTTTTGCATATAAAAATTAAGTCTAGGAAGATTTTATTCGATAAGGTAATTTAGAATTTCTGGATTTAGTATCAACCAACTTTAGGCTTCCGATATTTAAAAAAATGTTTAATTTTGTATGCCATAGACGTTACATCATTAGCCTAGAAATTTTTAATGAAAATAGATTTTTAAGTTTGTTCACATTTGTCTTTGATAAAAAGCCGATACGTGCAAGTCCTAACAACTAAGTTTCTATCAATATACTAAACTGTTTTAAAATTTGCAAGCAACTATGTACTACATCATTTAGTAATATTTAATCTTTTCTGTTGTTTTAAAAGTCTAGATATATTTAGTATATAGAAGGCGTATAATAATAATATCTATTTTTTTCACATATTTTATAGATATACGATACATATAAAGTTGACGTTTAGAAAAGAAAAATAGAAAAACATTATTTCTATTAAAACCAAGAGTGGCTGTACATGGACAAAATAAAATCCATATAAATGTTCGTGACATATAATTAGTTACAAATTTATGATATTTTATTATACTAGTGATCTTAGGAAATGGATATATATTGAAAATATTACTGTTCGTATTTTAGATGTCATATTGTTTATTACTTTTTCTAAATTTGGTACTAATAGCAGTAATAATAAATTTTGATTCAGGGATAATTCGGTATTTCAAATTCTTAATTTTAAAAAATTAAGTAAGCTTTGATAAAATGAAAAAACATTTTAAAATTACTGTCCTCTAAACGTTTTTGCATTAACCTTAATTTAATAATATAGGACTTTAAATAATATCTTTTGCCTAGCCCAGATATTAATACCTTTGCTGTAATCAATTAAAAAAAAAATACTTTAATTGGATCAAGGAGAGGTAATTTATTTTATATTTGGTGAGTCACTATATTCACAAAATTAAACGCCCGAAGCAATAAGGTAGCAAAACAATGCTGTTAAAAAATATATATCCTTGAAAATCTTAATAGTCTGTAATTACGAATGCGAAAAAATAAATAAAATATATATTTAAAGCCCATCTATTTGGTTCTCCAGAGCCGTATTCCGTGGAAATTTATAAATATTAACCGAATTCTTAAAAGCTATTCATTTTTACTTGATATGAATAAAATTGCCTTATGGTAACGAAAACATGTGACTATTAAATTTTTACTTTCCCTTACCTATAGAAGGGAAAGTATAGTAAACGAGCAAAAAAAATCGAGATGTCAATTTAAATATCCATTTTTAGTTCCCCAGATACCATTTGAAGACTAAGGTCTGTCTGTGAACGTCTGTGGTGTGAACGAATTTTGTGCGCCTTGAATGCGACCATAAGTTTTTGGTTTAAATTATTGCAGTAGAAAGTCCTAAAGTACGACATTGATTGAACACTCATTATGAAACATTTTCCGAAATTTACAGTTCCGCACTGGAGAAAAAAATGTGCATGTAGATTTTTCATCCAGATTTTGAGGAGAAACAATGCACTTTAATGCAAAATATTTAAAAGTTAAATTGTAGAGCATTAAATTTCCGTTAACTTTTGTATTTGACTTTTTTCGAATTCCTCATAGTTTCACGGCTAAAGGGCGAAAAAATACACAAGTAAAATTTTTTGCCTTTTCTTAAATTTTGAACACAAATAATGCACTTTTGTGCAAAATGTTCTGGAAAGTTATAGAGCATAAAATGCCTTACAATTTTTCTATCAAACGTTTTCCCGATTTCCGAATAGTTTTCATCCATGATTTTAGGAGATCCTAATTATTACAGTGTGCTATACAATACGCACATGCACCAGCTTATGCCGTTATCGACTAGCTAATTAAATGTGTTCCATAAATTAATATAATGCTTAATATTTCATAATTAAAATAGTCCTATTCTCTACAGCCGAGCCGAGAAAGATCTATGGTGACACAAGCGATTTTTTTATTTACAGACACATTTATAAGGAAAAGTATTTTGATTGGGTGAAAATTCTATCTCGAGATTTTAACCCGACTAACGGAAACATCTATTACTCATTAGTATTTATTTGTTCATGATTTTAAATAAAAAATTGTATAAACGACCTAAGTTGTTTATTCAATTGGTATATAAATTACTACAATGATTCATGCACTTGCCAATTAAATTGATAAATCTCATAGTAATCTAAACAATCACTTTCGTTTTTTATAAATCATTAATTAATTTATTCTGATATTTTATCTCGATATACAATTTTTTTTATTAAATTATTATGTTATGATGTACTACTGTAAATCATTATTATATTTAGAACTTTATTTTGTTTCTTAAATATGTGCACTTGGTCATTGGGGACATTCTTTCTAAGTATCAAGATTTTATTACCTAACTTTAAATAAACACGTGAAAAACAGCAATATTTTTGACGTAATTTCAAGTTTTCGAAAATTTAAAGTTACGAAAATATTTCTTATATATTACAGTATATATGCTATTAGTAGCGGGAAAGCAAAAATATGTGAAGGATTAATATTATTTTAGCGGTTTTTAACGATGCTGAATCGTTTTCCGTTTGTCTATATCTCTCTCACCGTTCTCTAGTTGAATCAGACTAACAGACGGACGGACGGACAAAAGAGTTTTTTGTCTTCGAAAAAAGCTAAAACTGATTCTTTTTAGTTCTCAGCCTTCAGACTATTGATAAATATTCGATTATGCAATGAGCATTTCGAGAATGTACTCTATATACTGCCTTATAGCGATTTGTTATATGGCAGAATATTTGAATTTTATTTTTGGATTTTGTGTTAAGCATATATAACGGCTCGTGTCATGTTTTCGTTGTTCGGTAGTTTTGAATGACATCGGCTTCGCCTTGACCATTCAATTTTTTTCTGGTGGTCAGAAACGTTCGCGTTTGTACATAGAACTCTTAAGGTGCCGTAAACTTCATCCTCAACCACTAAATTTATGCCTATAACCTTCGCGTAAGTGGAAATATTAAGTGGACAAAGTTTTATCGCAATCGGACGAACGGTACTGTAAATAGGAAGTTTTTTAATCATAAAAGAAAAAAATTATTTGAGATGTATCAGATTTTGCTAGTTGAAATGAAAAACTTAAAAGAAAAATTAATGTAAATTATATAGAACAAGAGATGTATTAATGGAGCTAATAGTATCCAGACGGACAAACAGACGGTTTTAGTTGACATCACTGAAAATAATACAATTCGAAACCGTTATTGTTTGCCGAAAACAGAAATCAAAAATTCGAAACCGTTCTCGATTTATCGCTGTGAGAGGCGGACAGATAGACAGACAGACAGACAGACAGATAGACAGACAGACAGACAGACACATGGACGGACGGATGGAAATTGTAAAGTCTATAAGTACCTTCGCTTTGCTACGCTACTTAATAATGAGTTCCAAGGTAACATTAGTGAGAAGAAATAAGTAATATATAAGGAAGGAAAAAATTCAAGAAATTAAAATAAATTTGATATGTTAAATTTATAAGAACTTTTAAGAGATCTCATATGTAATTGAGTATGAAAATCGAGTGAATATATGGAAGAGGAAGGAATAATGGGACTATTTAATATAGAGAATTTAAAATGTCGCAATGGAAGAGATACTGGTACACACAGTCCCTTATTTTCTATTCTATTTTATTGGTATTAATAAATTTGGTAGGAAAATTTCTTGTATGATAGTAAATATTTTCTTAAGACATTTTTTTTACTGAAAATTCAGAAAAGAATTAAAGGTTTTGTTAAGAGATGACATTGTCAGATATAGAGGGAATTTGTTTAATTAATATATGAAAATTGAAAAGTGAAAGAATTGTTAAAGTTTAATTAAAAAACTAAAGAAAAAGGAATGTGTTAGAAGCATTCTAGTAGGAAATGAGACAAGATAAGAATCTAAACAAGAAAATATATAGGGACAAATCTTATAGAGAATAGGAACGAAGGTAATACGACTATCCATTGGTGAAGAAGACAAGGATACAGGAAAATACGACGATTTTTATTATTTCGCTATATTTATTTATTTTTTATAAAAATGAACTCAACTTAGATTAGGTTTTTTAGGTTATAATACACATAAAAGCAATTTATTATTATTATATATAATAGACTTACTTTCCTCTGTACCTTTTTCCTTTTTTACTATTTCTATAAAAAAAGAAACCTTTTTAGTTATTAAATTAATAAAAAATTGGTATAGAAATTACTATATACATAATTATTTAAATGACTGTTTTATTAATGTAATTTATTTATACTTATCTTTTAATCATTCTAAGGACAATTATATTAATTAATGTTCTACATTATTCGTGAATTTTTTATTTAAAACATAAAAATGAACCCAATAAAAATTACAATTGACAACCTTAATACTGATTAACATTTAGTAATACCCATTCAAAATGAAATAACAGCGCGTGCGACGTAGCAACAAAACGTGAAGAAATCGATTTGTTTTCATAAAGATATGAATAATTCTTTCTTGGCATATAAGTAATGCCAGTCACACCCATGTAAATATACGATACCATTAACAATGGTATATAAATTTGCAATCGAGCTTCGGACTTACCAGCACGAATATTATTATTATAACGTTAATTTAAATTGTTGAAAAATTTATTAGTTATAACTTAAAATTTTGCAGCATTCAGAACTATAAGGCAATAGAAATTTATGATTTTTAGTTATGATATGTATAAAACTTTCAAAAATATAGTAAACAAATATAGTAAACAACTTTTATTAATTTAACCAAAATAAATGTCGACTAAAGTTTCAGTTTCCCGTAGTTTCCGATAGATTTTTTTACTTTACGGAAAAATTTCAGTAGAAGTTTGTTATTGCCACTTTTTTTATAAAACGGTTTAGGCTCGGGGAATTCTAGAGAGAGACCACACATATCTCTTAATTTATTACTAGATGATTTTAGTACAAAGAGAATTTCCTGATTATTTATAGAATTGCGACCAAAATCAGAATACGCTTCTATGGTCAGAAAAATTGTTGTCAAAAGGGGTCACAAGGTCAGAATTTTTTGATGGCTTATACTTACTCAGAATCAATAGCAAAGCACTCATCATTACTACACACTACTCTGAAATAAGTTTCTCTTCAGAGGTTTACACCTCTATCGTTTACTCATGTTTTTGAACGTATATAATTTCAGTCCTGATGATGGTTAAAGCCTAAATAATTTTTCAATATAACATGTCGCACACGACTTTGTATTGTATTTCTATTGTTGAAAATTTGGACAACATTTTAGATATGAATTGGATTTTGGATTTATTAATTTGTAACAGGCGATAAATAAATTCATCAAGATTTTTTTAACGGTTTGATGGTAAAAGAACGTTCCTGGAAGTCGATTTTGTCTCCGCAAAACAATGTATAGTCAAAAGGACGACAGAACGTCGAAACCGCGTGTATTAAAATTTTACGTTATATACAATGGACATATTTAAAGATACCACAAAAATAAACCTGGCGGAATATTTAACAGTAAATCGTGGATTTTAAACGTAACCGAAAATGACGCTTTTTTTCATCAATATGAAGCAGTAACCAAATGATGTAACTTTAACCATATGTGGAATATTGAAAAATGAGAACAGTTTAATTTTTTTCATATATTGTCGATATCCATCTTTGGTAAAAATTCCAAAAGTTAACAACAATTATATCGCAAGGTATGTCTTTATTACACATACATTAAAAAATAAATAACAAATTATAAAAAAAAAACTTGAAGACACAGTAACCTGAAAGTTTGGTATCATCATTTCAATTTTGTAATAAAATAAAAATTCAAATAAACAAGTTATCCTTGCCATCAGTTGTAGAATCTTTTTACCTCCATATTTTAAATTCTTCACTGTAATTTAACTTACTTTGAACACTGCGAAAGGCAGTTTCTTAATTTGTCGGGATGCAGCGACAATAGAAGTACTAGTAGATATTTCTAAAGTTGTTAATTCTGTCACTTTGAGGAATTTATCTTGTTACTTAAAATGGAGCCTTAAAGTGAACATTGACGGCAAAAACGTTTGTATCGTTTTGACTAAGTTTCTTTTTTTTATAAAAATGATTAGTATCCTAATAAGTCTTTATTGTGAATAAAATATGTTTCTCTTTAAAAAACACAAGTATTTTTATTCAAAATTATTTTTACAAACTACATACTTATGATGAGTAACAGTAAAGTGGTAACATTTATTCGGAAATATAATAGGTTAAACTATTGAGTTTAGGGAATTTTACAGATTATTATTATTATATTATATATTTATATTATAATGACAAGTCATAAATACTATTAATAATCTAAAATTGAGTTGCGATTTTTAACTTTTCTTCTTTAGATTAATTATTTAAAAAACTAATTTAAGATGAGATAGCAATTAACCCTTTCACCACTGGATATGTATTTGATGTATTTTATTATATATTAATTAATAAATATCAGTACATAATAGTCAATATGAGAATAATTGGTGATAATTTATAATTATGGATAAATAATGTCCTATAAATTATCCTTGAATTATCTGTCCCTATAATGTTCTTTGGTGGGATTATTTGTCCTAATAGTATTGAAATACGAGTAGGATGATTTCAGAGAAACATTTATTTTACCATTAATGGAAATCGTCGTCTGGAAGTTTTCACCAACATTGATAATGGTTTTTTTGGTATCTAGTTCTGGCACCTGTTTTGGCACTAAGACGTCATTTGATTTTCATCGGAAAGCTCAACGCCTCCCATGTTCTCGTTATAAAAAATAATAGATGATGGACAGGGTACTTCAATTTTGCTCGCCATTTTTAGGTTCTTTTTGTAGTATTACTCTGTAGTATTAGCACTTTCAAATTTTCCTAAATTAGCCAAATCGGTCCAGCCGTTATCATGTTAGGCGCTTAAATGTTCAACCAAATATACTGATATGGATCACCCGGTATTTTACAGATGTCCTATTTAAGAATAAATTTATAAGATTAAATTTTATAAAAAAAAAAATACAATTTCTCAATATTAATAGGTCTTATCCCCTCTTCACTTTCTTTAGTCTTGCTCTTCTGTTTATGTTTCTTCTAACGCTCCTATCTCAGTTTGTTTTTGTCACAGTCTTTTTCTATTCTTCTTAAGAATATTTTCCATCCCTGTTTCTTATTGTCTACTGTCTTATCTTATAGTTCTTCCCTTCCTCGTATTTCTATAAATTCTTGTTTGCGCCTTCTCGTATTACCTTTTTTTACTTGTTAAATCAATTCTACTTTTTATAAACCATTTATTAGATCAAAAATTATATTCTCAATTTCATTTGACAATTTCAAAAAAATATTTTTTATCTCCATTGGCAATTTTTTAAATTTTTGTTTACATCTCACTTGATTAATTTTTTTTTATTCCAGATAATAAGTCAACCATAACTGATAATCCTAGATATGACATCTGAAATGACCTGACATATTTACATTTTAAATTTTCATATCAATACAGATCAGAAAAGTTTCAGCAATACAATGAAGTTCTTAAGGCGGGGCTCCACCAAACTGGGCTAGCCCGGCGGCACTTGCGGCCTTGCTGCCGGCACAGAATACCGCGGCTTTGCCTCAAAATTAAATTCGTCTCCACCATACTCCACACTAAATGTGTCAGTTTGAATTCTCTTTAGTGTTCCATAAATTACTTTCATTTTGAAATGATTCTATCAATAATCAAACCTTTATCAATCCGTTCGGTAGAAATATAGTCATCATCTTGGGTATTTTCCGTATTCGAATCTTGGCTTTACATTTGAATGTCACTTCAATTTCCACTAAAAGTTATTGTGTATATAAAATAAAAAAACTAACGTACCATTCAGTAAAACATTTAAAACTGATTGAAAACCGCAGCCGCAAAGGATTTTTTTACGTTAATTTTTACTCTTGCAAGAGCTGGCGGCATACGTACCGCCGGCCTAACCCAGTTTGGTGGAGCCCCGCCTTTATACAACATACAAATATTATTCCAGATACTGCTTTACCGATTACCTGAAAGTGAAATATCATAAAGTGACAGTTATATTAAAAAGCATTAACTTTTATGGAATAAACATCAAAATAATAGTTAACCTGTAGGGAAACCCTGAACGTATTTAATGATTGAAAATTTCTGCACCTGGTTTTACATAAATAGCATGTGATATCTAACATCCGAAACAAATTGATACTATTAAAAGAATATTTTTAGTACTTCATACTTCATTACCTTTTATTATTTCATAGTTGGAATTCCACATTAGTAAATTAATTTTACTAGCTTTTTAGTAAGAATTTTAAATACAAATTAAAAACTGCAATGTTAAAACAGAAGTGAAAGGTATATTAAGAATCATGGCGTCGTTTCTGTTTAAAATTATGTTTGTTTTTTGTGGACAAAAAATTTATTATTATTTTTTGTATTTTAGTTGCGAAAGATTGTTTCGTTTTTGTACGCAGTCCATAAATTTTTCGTCCATGTTAGTACCCGTTTAATGTAAGATCGTATTCATATGATTAAACAATAGGTTTTGCAACGTGCATTTTTCTCTTAAAATATTTATACGACGAGCCGTAACAACTCTCTAATCGGCCAACAACTTACCGATATATTTTCTATAGAAAGCGGTATTTATCTATATGTTTAGCAGAGCCTTGTCATTACCAACTTCGGCTTCACCTGCATCTAGGAAAATTGCATAAAAAATTTTAATCACCGATATTATTCTATAAATTTTATTTTATATAATGCTACTTTCACAGGTTTATAGGAATCCCGAAGAACATAAGCTCATGTCACGTAGTGAATCGTATGTAATCAATCATTTTACACGAAGAGGAAACAAATATTTACTAACGCGAATTCAATAAGTGTTCCTCTCACTAAAATAAATGACAAACAAATTAATAAAATTCTCTAGTTTCATTAAACTGAACATAAAATAACTTAATTCTAAGAGGTTATCCATATCTTTATCCATATAATTATTAAATAGAAATAAAACTCAAAGTAATGAACCACAATATAATTAAAAAGTAGTTTAAGGGGCAACTAGTTTCGGCTTATGAGCCATTATCAGGCCAAATTTTGTTTTTAAAAAGAATTATAATTAAATAAATAAACGTTTAAACTTTTACATATTATTTAAGGGGGGGTTGGGGGGTTGGGAGAGTAAGTATATGAAAATTGACGAACGAAAATTTGTTTAAACAAAATTAATATTGCTGTCTAAAAGACAGGTAATTACAAAATATGGCCTGATGATGGCTCATAAGCCGAAACTAGTTGCCTCCTAAACTACTGTTTAATTATATTATGGTACATTACTTGGAGTTTTATTTCTACTGAATAAAATAACTTATTTTTACTAGTAAATTATGATTTTACTATTGTTTATTACAACTATTATATTTCTCAATTTAACTAATCTGCCATTACTTAACAACTCAATCCTGAAATCTATTATAATTGTTGTATATTTTAATATTAGAATAAATTATAATAAACAAGATTAAAAAATAAATAAATAACAGGACGATCCAGAATGGAAAATTATTTCTCACCACACAATCAAAAAAAAACAAAGGTCTGATTACTGGAAGTTGTTCATTATACTTTCCTCTAAAAGTAGTAAAAAGTCTCCACTGAAATAGCTTCGGGTTTGGAGGGAGGGGGAGAAAATGTAAAAATTGTGTGTTTTGTAAGTTTTTCGCAAATATTTCGTAAACCTTTCACATTATAGTTAATGTGTCCAGTAACTTTTTGACGTACGTTGAATTCTCTACAAAAAAGTTCGTATACGTTTTTTGCTGATACGTTAAATTAACAAATTATCGGCGATTAACCAAACAGTTAACAATAGTTAATAATTTTTAAAAAAATACAGTTCATAAGCATTGTTGCGTGTTTTTTAGGACATTATTAGTAGCGTTCTAAGTGTACACTGCGAAAAACAATTAACAACTGACATCTATCCTAATATCGCACTTAAAAGCAAAAAATGTAGTTCCTTGTGATGCATATACTCTAATTATTTCGACAGCTATCAGAGCGCTCAAGACGGGGTCATGGTGAATGTAGTAGGTGACGATACTGATTTATTCTTGTTAGTTGCTCTAGTTCCCAAAAATCCAGCTTAAAAATCCAGCTTAACGATGCTCGGGCCTGGTAAAAGCAACGAACTATAAAAAATTTACAACATTCCAGAGTTACAGCACGAGATAGGAGAAATGAAAGCACTTTTGTTGCCTGTCTATGCATTTACATATGAGAAAGAAAAAACTACCCCTTTTAAGAAAGTACAAGGCGATGTGGAATTGAGGAGGAAATTACCTATTTTCAATGAGTAAAATTCTCAGGGTGATACTGTCGTTTATGTTGGCAACGAGTTTTCCTTGCGATATACAGAGCAAAAAAAACCAATAGCTTACATTATCAAACGTACTTGAAAACTATTGCAAAACAATCGATCTTGGACGAGTTTAAATTAGCTACTCTACCTCCCACAACATCAGCAGCAAGAGAGCAGTCTTTCAGAGTGTACCATGACAGATATGGCGGGGCTGCAAGAAAGATCCTCTGCTATGGGTATGAAAAAAAATCAGCGGACACCTGCGTCCAAGAGCAACATCTCGTCCTACTGCTTTGGAATACCTGCTACACATAGTTTCTTGCTCCTGCATATGAGAGTGTCTCAACAACTATGAGCGCCGAAGAAGTTGCCTTCAGTGCTGGACATGGATGAAACAACACTGACTTGGTGATTGCTGATGACGAGGATAATTTTCATGATGATGAGAACTATTAAAGGCCTATAAATGTGGCTTCAGAAAATGATAAGAGTGACATTGAGTATAGATACAAAAGAAAATATACAAATATAACAGATATCCAAAATAAAAATTTAATATTGAATTATTTCTGTTTTTTCTAAAGATGAAACTATGACATTTTTGGTGGTTTTTCAGGATACAGGGCAACAATGAACAGTGTATCTAATACCGGCGCATAGGGTCACCTGCCGTCCCTAGCCACGCTCACTCCAAGATTTTAATTGACACCCTCTATTTTTTTTGATTGATTTTGAAAGAAACCAATTTTCTCCATATCCCTATATGAAAAAACTGGTTACTTACATCTTGAAATATATACGATATATAAACTTAAAAGTTTCAGATATCAGAAATTATTAATTCTAAAAATTCATAAACAGCCATGGAAATAATTAAAACAAGATTTATCCAAAATATTCCCTATATTTTTTTTCTGATCATTTGAAGTATAAATAACGATGAATATCGAAATTTAACGCCACAAGTGTTTGATAAATGTTAGAAATGCTAAAATTATACTTAGTTTTTGTTTAAATGTAAACGGTCAACATTTTGGGCATTTAATGTAAATATATGTTTTAACTATTTTTAGTTTTTTCACATATGGATATCGAAAAAATTGCGTAAGCAATATTAAGTATAAAAAGATTATTTTGAGTCGCATATAATTTCTTTTTTATTTAATTATTATGTAGGTTTAAGACATGACCTATAAAAATAACGCATCGTATAATTCAAATAAAAAATTAATCACTGTTTTGTGAGTGCAACAAAAGTGGGAAACAATTATTTCCTTAATTACTGTTTTAAATAGTAAGGTTGGTCTCTGATTAATGCTATTTATTGTTTATCTAGGTAAAATCAATTTGAAACGCCTTGACTGAGGCACGAAGCGTGTCTCAAATATGAGTGAGTATGAAACGTTTTAATTTCAAACTGTAAGATATTGTTTTTTGTTGGTATAATTAACCATAAAGTTACTAATATAATATGGTTTTAACCGAACTAAAGGTTCAATTACTTGGAAATTTTACGAATTAAAAACTTTGGTTGACTGAAGAAAATTTAATTCAAATATACAATGTACATAATTTATTCATTAAAATAAATTTAAAAAAGTGCAGTTTTATACAATATATTCCTATTGAGAAAGTACTTTTATGTGCCAATAACTGTATCCTTATGAATTTTTACAATACAATTGATGATTATTAAATATTATAATACATCAACCAACGATAATTCTCTTTTTTTTTCAACACAATTGAATCGAAACAAACTGTAACTGAAAACATTTAAAAAAATTCAATTCTTTACCAGGAGTAACGCATATTAATTATTTCTGCGAAATGTTTTTCAGAGAGGACGAAACAAGGACAAAAATCGTTTTGATCGTTTTAATATTAACTCAATAATTCAAAGTGTTCATGAAAGGATGCCAACAAACACGGTAAAGTCTAAAGAATTTGTTCCTTATAAATTATCCAAATTTCATTCAACAAAATCCTTTATTAGAAAGATTTTGATTCGTGGAATTTAGACGCATAATTTCCAATAAAACAAAAAAATGTTCAAAAAATTGTCACCTTGAATAGGCAAAGGATTTGGAACTGAAATAAAGTCATATCTCCTGGAATAATAAAAAGTAGATAACCGATGACGTACAACCAACTGATCTGATCAAAGTAACAACCTGGACTTAGATTTTTTTTTCTCACTGTACGAGTTGAAGAAGAATTTTATCTAAAGCATGGTATAAAACAATCCTTGAATTCTGAAAGATATCCACATACTAATGGACAAATAGGAAACAAAAATAAACAATTGATTCCAGTAATTAGAGATTATATGCAGGATAATTAACAAAGAGACTGGACAATAATATAAGCAAAAGCTTTATATGGTTATTTCCTAAGACATGATGAAGGTATAAATTAACTGAAGAATCAGATACAGCACCAAAAGAGTTACAAGAAGAAAGAAGACAAACTATTGTAAAGACTCAAGGGATGTTTAGGTGGATAATTACAATGTATGTGATATAGTGCATATGAGAATATAACCTTAATGAACACTTTTGTTATTGCCGATTTAGTTAATAGAGACATGGAAGAAGATATTTTTCCAAAGTACAGGATTTTCAGGTACATTAATTGCTTAGAACAGGACTCTTGAAAAGAAGAGTGAGAGCGAAAACAAAATATTAAGAGTCTGGAAAGAAAATAGTTATCGATCTATTATTTCATAGAAGTAAGAGCAAGTTAACAAGTTTAAAAAAATATCTTAATACTATGATTGAAATTTATTAGATTGTTACCACATTGATAGTCGTCAAAAGGATTTTTATGAATTATTATTATATTTATTGTTATTTTCATAATAGTTCATTTAAACAAAACAAAATAAGTTAGGGGAAGGAAAGTGAAACACTTTTACTCCACATTCCATTTGAGGCAACTCAACATCAGTATTTGTAAATAAAAATTCATTGTTTACCATAATCAAACATGTAATTATACGCATTTTTAACATTATATTGCTCATCAAGTATTCATTATGATACATTAACAATTAGTTGAGTAAATTGAATTAGTATGCATGTACACATACGATAATGTTTTACAATTGTGTCACCACACTTGACACCGATAAAAAGTGATTAAGTATGAATAACCAATTGGGGCAAAGTTCATTTATAATTTTATTGTTCCTTTCTGAAAACAGTTAAAGAATTTTCTCACATATTAAGTTAATTTTTCGCTCCGCCACTGTGCGTAATGTTAAAAAATATCACCTTAACGAAACCTGCCTAATTTGACTCGTTATAAAAATCTATTACAACCCCCAGTTGTAATTTAATGTTTCTGACTTATCTCAAAAACATTGCTTTATGGATAACTTTCTACTTTCCTCGACACAGGATAAGTTTCTTCCTATGTGATGGTCTCTGGACGATAGAGTAGATATAGGAAACCAGAATTAAAATTTATATTTGTTGAATCGGTTCTAGATTGCTTTTTGTTTATTTTATATTGTCAAAAATATTATCTATTATTAATTGGAAAGAATTTACATATACATTTCGTATTCCAGTTAAACTAGAGCCATCTAAATATCATACAGGAAATGCAACATTCTTTCAAATTTAATTTTTTCCTGAAACAATATTTGGTTTTACATTTTTAGGAAAGTATTAATAATGTATTTAGTTCTCTTAAAATTGCGTTTATCCTCAATCTCCAACAATACTAAGATCGAAATTCCACCTGACAATGATAGCTGTTATTTATAAGGGTGGCGGAAATTTGATCGAGATAAAAATGATAGAAACATATTTGATAAAACTCCTTTGATCGAAATACAAAAGATTGAATAAACTTTTTACAGAAAATACATTTGATCGAATGTCTTATGATAGAAAAATACATTTGGTATAAACACAAATGATAGAAAATACAATTGATATCAGTGAGCATTAATTAATTTTCTTGTCAAAAATGGTAATCAAAGATTATGAATTTATTGATACTGCAAAAAGTAAAAAAATACTGTAATATAATGGATATTTTTACATTAAGGAGAATTCCGATCATGCTAAGTCTTACTGGCGGTGTGAGGAAGATGTTCTTGTCCCATTGTCGGAGAGAAAGAAAGATTTTTCATTAGAAAGGAATACAAACACGAAGGGGATCCCCAGTGAAATTTGAGGTATATAAGTGTATCAATAAGGAGGAAAAGTATTTTCGTAAGAAATCTTTATGGCATTTGTATTTTGATTTTATAGGAAAATTTAAAGATAATCTTAAGTTATGTAATACTATCGGTTTTCGGTTTACCCTAATCTTTTTATTTCATTCTGGACACGTCGTAGGGCTAGGAAAAGACCCTTAATTTTTATTAGCCAAGACCGGTGACAGACTGGAGAAAAAACTGTCTTTAGCTTACTAGTTTCGCTTTATGTCGTCGGATGAAGACGTAATTTTGTTGTGCTAACATCAATAACTTGCAGTACAGTGCTAGTATTGTTGGTAGAGAACTGCGGCAATATCCATAGAAATTTGGGGAATTTTACAGGATGAGCATGCAAAACTATTACCACTTATTGGAATTGATGAAACCTTTGATTGAAAGAAAAATAAGCAACAAATATCGCGAAACACAGCACGTTCTGTTTTACGAAATTTCTATACGAAATAATTACTGCTCTTCCGTTTCAGAAACGCAAGTGTATTCCGTCTCATATGAATGTGTGGGTTGTGTGATAATGAAACAAATTTCCTGTTTCCTGCAACGATTTTCATGAAACTTGTTTCTCCAGTCTGTCACCGGCCTAAGGTTCTACAAAATTTTAAGAAATGTTCAAAGGTTGTAATAATATTTGAAAATAAGTTTTTTTGCTTAAGAAATTTGATTTTATTATTCTCTATTATAAATAAAAATATACTATAAAGGAGCATTAGCTAAGTATCAACAGAGCCGGCTCAAGGGGTGTTCCAACCAATGTTATAGTCAATAAATAATATAAGATAATTCTTATTTTTTTCTGTCTTCATAATTTTCAACAGAAATATTCTAAAAAAACCTGATGACCTTTTTCTTTTTGCCTACGATTTTTCTTACAGGATTGTTATAAAAATAGAGTTGAATTTAGTTTTAGTTTTATCGAATATGTTGGTGGCTATAAATATTAACAAAAATATGTATAAATCCGGTTCTGGTGTATACCTGTTTACGTAGTAAAATCAGTAAAACGTAATTTTAATTCAATATAAATAACACCAAAACGTGACGTAAACATCGGAGAAGAGAAGAAATGGTTTTTTTTCTTCACGCCATCTGGGCCGCAACCGCCATAACTTTAATGGAATTGAAGCACTTCATTACCTAATAGCCAAGCGGATGATGAGAAACCTATTAGCATAAAATATATATAGTGGCTCAAAATAATTTAGATTATTAAATTGTTAATAAAATTGGTTAGATTATCTGTTAAAAAAATGTGTATAATGAAGTGATAAGTATTTCAAACATGCAGAAAATTATTATTTTTTATATATAGAAAGGTCTTTAAAGTTATTAAGGAGATCCACTTGGATGTTGTGAAATATTGAGGCAGAGGAATTAAGGTGTTTAATAAACAATTTTTTTATAAATTTTCAATAAAAAATATTGGCAAAAAATATAAGCCGGTTCTGTGACAAATTCGCGATCCTCGACGAAGTGCTATTCCAACCAGGAAGCGAAGTTTTTGTCCGTTTTATCTAGGAAAAGATCTTCGGAACAATAAACTGCTATGCAATTCTCTTGACTACCAGACTGTGAAATCTACAAAGTGTACCAAAAATGACTACTTGTATTCATATAGTACCTAACTATATTAGATAATAACGGAAACAGAGTGATTATAATTATAAAAATAATAGAATATTTATTTTCATTAAAAAACGAGGAAATATTTATTAAACGTTGAAAAATTATAAATCGAGTTTTCCAGTAATATTCATAGAAATAGTTTTTTTCTTGAAAGCTTATTTTTCAGCTATCTAAAATAATATGTACAAAATTACTTTTCCATTAAACTATTTCAATATCCAATGATGCATGTTTCACTGAATATTAAAAAAATATATTTCATAACACAGAAAAAAAAGAATAATCTCAGTGCATGAATGAATAAAGAAAAGCACTGTCTCAATTGACTAGTTTAAATCAGATATCGTCGATGCCTCCAAAACTGACTCAGCATCTGCAAAGTTTTACAAAACTGACGAAAATACCAAAACGCTCCTACCCTTGGGTCACTCAATTTTTTTATTAATTATTATTTGTATTAGGTTTTTTTTACATTTTTCTATTTCTCTTAAAATTAGTAAAAAGCTTAAAATAGTTGAAAATTGTCTTCTGGAAAGTGGCTTATCTGAGTTAACATAACAAATCAGCGATAACGGTTCTCGAGGGCAAGGGAACTACGACGTAATTGCATTGTTTACGTCACAAGGGCAAATTCTGTTTATAAAAGGGCTGTAAAGTAAGAAATATAACGAGTCTTAAAATATTTACCAATGCCTCCATTATCTATAGTACCTGCTTCGAGAAAGAAAAAATTAAACTCACCCAAAAGAAAAATATAGTTCCACCAAAACAAATAAAAAGAACATTATTCGTTAACATAAACTTTAATGCCTGCAATTATTATTTTGTAGGCCTGTGCCTACTGCGAAACTACAATCCATGAAATAATTATTCTTGTAGGCTACATAGAAAAAAACTTCCTATTAAACTAAAAGAGAAAATAAGTAAAGAAAATAATTCATAATAATTAATTTCAAACTTAACATCTATTTCCCATTGATCTTAACACTTTCGTAAGTGAAATGTCTCACAAACACACCTCGAATTCAGAATCCGGGAAGAAAATTCATATTTAATTTGCACACGGACAGATAAACCATTCGTTTAGTTGGTCTTTAATACTGCGGCGTCGCCTTTGTGTCGGCGGAAGGGTTGAGTCCCATTTACCAATTACAACAATATACAATACAAAAAAAATCTGTGTTTTTATGAGTTGGTCAAGATTGTTTACTATGCCTACGATTCCTTCTTAAACAAAAAAAGAATTCATTTTTATGGGATTGTTACGAAACAATGTGATCTTCCCTCCGCATAAAATTTTCTAGGTAAGGGATGTCGCTGACGGCTATATATAGACCCACGGGCATTTCATCTTCCTACCTGAACGATTAGGACATTTTTGACCATAAAGTATTTTGTATAGGATATAACCGAAATGTGTAGTATTTACTATAATAAATTTTCAAAATAGCCTCCATTTTCCTGAATACACTTTCGGCACCGATTTTGCAAGATCATTGCCTTCTGACTAAATCGATTTGCACTTTCAATGCTTCGATGCCTCAGTTTGTTGTTCGTCGATTATTTCAACAGAATACGTGTCTTCTTTCATAAAACCCCTGGCCAAGAGATAGGTGGGGCCCTGATCCAATCCAACGTTCAGAGTACAGACCGAAAAGATATTCTCTAAGTTCGTGGTCGAAATGCGCTGGAGCTCCATCTTGTACATACCACTTATTTTGATTTATTCCTACATTTACCTCTTCCAGATGTTCTGTTAAATTTTTTGTAAGAACTGCAAGTAATTTGCACCATTTAAATTATTTGAAAGAAATACTGGTCCTATTAAATTATTATTCACAATTCCTGCCCAAATATTGACTTTAAAAGCCCTTTGGTGATGAGCCGCTATTTTGCTTGAGGATTTTCCTCTGACCATATGTCTGAGTTATAGTGATTCGTAACTCCATTTCTATTGAAAGTAGCTTCAGCGGTAAAGAAAATTTGGTTAATGAAATTGATATTTCAATTGTTTGTACCAGTCGCAAAATCCCATTCTTTTAGGATAATCTTCATCTAGTAATTCTTGAACCAGTTCTTAATAAGTGATAGGGATCAAGCTGTTGTTCCTTCAATCCGCCAAACCATCATATTACCAACATCTAATTGAGCAACTATTACCCTTGTACAGGGTTTTCTTCGACTAAAGCTAAAATCTCCTCATCGCGTTTGTATTAATTTTTGGACGACCACTATTACCAACGAAGACCAATGGAAGAAAAATAATCGTCTGTCTGGTGTATTCCGATTGGGATATTTTTCCGCATAACGCCTTGCAGCTGTGGCACTATTCCCTTGGCATTCACCTGTGATTACCAGAATTACAGGTAATTATCTGAAACCCTGTTTTAGCTTGACCAAACTTACCCAGAATTAAATGCATATCTGCCATTACTGCAATCGTGTAAACCAGTCTAACAGAAAGTTTTATTTTTCTGAACACTCTTAAAATGTACAATAATCGAAAGCTTCAATTGACAATATGTAATTGTTAAAGCAACTGTTTGTTATTTGATTTTGAAGGATAATGAAAAAGAGGCCACATCTCGATAAAAACTGGCTTTTCGAAAAAGTGATAAGCAAAAAATTTCAAAAATGATCTATTAAACCAATGGTGTCACAATACTACTTTAATTGTAACGCTTAGAAGAGTTTGGATGGTTTTAGGGGTTCAAAACCGCCCTAAATTTTTTATGGGCTGTACAGATTTCGTGGTTTTATATAAAAAAGATGCTCTTACGATAAGAAAGCCATGTATTCATATTCATTATAAAATGTTAAACAGTTCATGAAATATTGGAAAAATCGATTTTCACTTTGTACTTTCCAAATGCCTCATTTTTTTTTGTGTACACATTTGCATCAAGGCATAAGTTATGTTTAATCGAGTTATTTTTGACACCAGAATACGTGGTTCAATTTATGCCCTACCTTTTTGATACACCCTGTATAATTTAAAATAAGTTTACCCTGTATAACTTTGAAGACGAAGGAGATTCAAATATGATCATATTATTTTACGAGAAAAACTGCTAGTAGAAGTTTAGTAAGTTAGAATAGTCCTTTATCAAAGCTCATTTCGTGGGGTTTCTGCTAAAAGTAAACAAGCCCGAACAATTTGTGATAATTTTCAAAAGATTTGCGATTTTTCGAATAAATTTCCGGTAATAATTCAATTTATATATCAGTTTAAATTTTCACATGTAATTTTTCCAAAAGCCTCAAAATTGACTGTCGCACCTTGAGCCTCATTTCGGTGGACTCTAAATCGATAGAGTTATCTTATATAGGACATATACTTTAATATATTAGTGCTCCGAACACTCACTCATACAAGTGAACTCCCGAGCTAGCTACCAACTCACTTTCTTGCCTGATCGGTACAAATTGTGCAATCGATTTTAAACTAAATTTCCGATAAGCTAGAGACTTAAAACTTTTCAAATATAGCTCAGAACTTATACTTATATTTAAAGTATATTAAAAGTTCAAAATAAAATATAAAAGCTTTTATAGTGTTAAGACTTGCAGTTGAGTATAGATAATTAGATTTTTGGTTAGGTTTTAATAACGTGAAATTGATATTCATATATTATACAATTAAATAATTAGTAATTCTTTTTTTTATAAGACGTATATCTTGAAACACTACGAAAGCGAAGGTCGAGTTGTAATCTATATAGTCTATATAGAAAATTTGTTTTGAATATAAATTTAATTACTATTTATATTGAACGTACTATACATGAGGGATTCTTATTGGTTCATAATATATAAACAAAAAGTTATAAATATTGGGATTAATTCATTTATTTAAGAAGATATGGATTTTTACTCCATAAGTTCTAGAAACAGGTAAATCTAAATAAACATTTAAAGTAAAAAAAGAATATTATTAAAACTATATAATTTTATCTAGTAATTCAACAACACACCCATTTGAAATCACCGCGTGTTCTTTAACATAACAAAACAAACACAACGATATCAAATAATCACTTTTGAAATTAACCAATTATTATTAAGAATAACACATATATTAAAAAAATTTATGGAAGTCCAGAAAAAAAACTTACCGATAATAATAAAATATCCTAAAATAAGTATCACAGTTTGCACAAAATACGACTTCCAATGCATAATACTTAATTTAGAAAGTTGAGTTACAGAATCGACATCTCGCGACCAACTAGTCGTGTAGTTTTTAAAGAAGAGACATTACCCGGTTCTTTTACATTTAAGAGGGGTACCTCACGGTTTATTTTAGTAGAGGTACTATATACTATAAGTGATTTAGAATCAGATTATTTATTTTAATAAGACAAATGTATTACATATAGATTAAATGAAACCTATTTATTAAGCACAATAAATCAAGTTTAAATATTCAAAGATCTCACTTGTTTCAGGGGAATATAGACAATAAACAATTTAAAATAGTTATCGTGTTTGACGCTTTTTTTAATAACTAAAGTTAGTTCTTATTCTGTGCTTTGTGAGACATGGCTGTTTTGTCCAATTAAACTTTAAGACAAAAGCAAAAAATTGCAATATCTAATGATTGAAAATGTATATACTACCAACGTACTCAAAGGACACGTTTTTGCTTTTTCAACTAGAGCTCGTTTTTTTCTACGAGCTGAGCAAGAAGAAGGAATGACATTTTTTAATTTAATTTTGTTCTGTTACAACTGTACTGCTAAAGCAGATTTAAAAAAAAATAAGATTTGAAAGCCCAACATTCGAGTCAATGTGTAAGTTATCAAACTTTAGATAGTGCAGTTTTTCTTTGACTAATGTTTATTTTAAGGTTATTAAGAACTTATCAATTAATGATTTTCATAGTAATTTTAAAAATAAAGTAGCTCCACTTACTTATTGGTAAAACCTGTATGTCTGGCTGTGCAACCGCTGCTTTAATACATACATTTTTTAAATTAGTGTTTGCTTTATGTACAATGTACGATTAAATCATTTATGGTTTTTTCATGTAAAACAAGAAGTGTTGTTATATTTCTAGGTACCTAAAGGAATTTGCAGTTTGTTAAGTTCGGAGATTATCTAATTAGATGCATTTCTATTATTATTGCACTCAAAGATAATATGATTTAAATCTCCAACAAAAAGGTTATTGCATGGACAGAGAGGAGATTCAAGTATTCCGATTTTATGAAGGTGGGCCGGAAATCTAGCATGCTGTAGTTTTAGCCGAGTTGAGGTATATGCTTTGGAAAGTAAATTAGAAATTTGGGGCATATTATTTCGTGGCAATTTAGGATGTATCTTATAATAATGACTGGTAGATCGTTTAGCAAGATTCTTCCCATCCATTTCCGTAGTTCCGTACTCTCGCTTGGCGGCTAAATTGACTTTTCCATTACAGGTGATACCTGTATGGCCTTTAATCCATACAAAATCTATTTGTTTATTGTTTTTTTCGACATATAATAGTTTATATTTTGTCACATTTAAAAAGTGTTTAGTTGGGTGCCCGCGGAGTGGAGTATTTATAGTGAAATGCTGGCCAAACATATATTTTTCATGTTTTTTGAACCACTTTCACTCATCCAATCGACTTATTCACGTAATTATTTTCTTTAGTCTGGAATCAAATTTGAAATCGCCTATTAAAATTTTGATGAAAAAATCATGCATTTTGAATAAAATCGAACCATAATCATAATTCCCATCCTTCACTTGTATCTGCCATGTTGTTTCTCCAACAAAATTTCATAATACATCATCACCGGAATTATTAACACGTATGAAATTTCATGTTAATTGGACAACTAAAAGTGGTTCAAATTTAACTTAATATTTGTGCCGACCAGACATGTTGATAAAAACATTATAAAAAATGGCTTATGTATGCAAAAGATTTTTTCTTAGAAATTGACACTTATTTCTATTAAAATTTGAAATAAATCAGACAAACCCTTTAAAACGCTTCCATAATATCTAAATGATAAATAAAATGGCACAAAATATAACCCTTTTTAAGTTTTTAATATTTCTCATTATGTTTAAGTAAATCAAATTAATATAAATCATAATTTCACACTTATTCCACTGTGCGGCGTCCGATACCGATATTGGATCGAATAATGTGAAAACGCTCCAACTATATCATCGTTAAAATTGTATTTGGATAGATATTAGGTAGTTTTTCCTTTAAGGAAAAAAACCACCAGTGATACGGCTCTTTCCGCATCTATTTCTGATGAACTATAACAGATAGCAACAAACGGTCAGCGGCTATAAATTCAGCACATCTTGAATGTGTGCATGGACGTGTTTCAGGTTTCTACGACTTCCGATTTCAAATCCGGTTTTACAAATCTGTACTTTTTGAAATAATCGTAAATGTGATGGGTCAAAAGTTGCCCATGACAACACTTACTACTTTTGGTCGAGAGTCTATACGAGAGTGAGTGAGTGAGCAACACACAGCTGATTAGCGGGAAAAACTACCCCATTATTGCAAACTTCAGTAGTTTTTTAATTAATTACATTAATTGATGTACATCTCATTGCCCTACTATGCAACTGTCGAAGATACGGTTTTAACGGTATTTAGTGAGTAAGGGCGTTTCGCCATATCAGATTTATAGTTTTTATTTTCTTTTTTGTCAATATAATCAATATAACAATTTACAGGAAAATTTTTTCCACCTTCCGCCTTCCTAGCTTGTTGAAGTAATAAAATTATAATTTTACTATATGCATTTATTAGAAACTCAATGTAACAGTAAAACAGAAAAATAAACTATCACATATTAAATAAGGAAGTGAATTCCAAGATAATAGCAAAAAAAACAAAGTTCTACCCTAAAAAGCGATTCAAAACAACTTAACATATAATGTAATAATTTCATAGAAACTTTTAACTTAAATTCTTGATAACACAGTATCAATAGTAACCGTAAACTATTTTAATTTGATCAATCCTTTAGTCAGCAAAGATTGGTAACACAGCTCGCCATCTGTCTCATATAAACTAACTGAAAGTGGTTCTTTAGAAATGATTTTTGCTAGCTTATTTTTTCCATATAACTTTTTCATATGCTGAGTAACGTGGACAATATTTTTTTTAGAAATAATTTCAATGTTTAACTCAGCTATATAACACGAAACAGGGAATTTAAACCACTCTGGTCGCATCATTTTTACGTCGCTTGCTGCAACCGATTCAACATTTCCAAAATCAACGAAAAATACGAAAACATAATCACAATCACCGATACCATCCATATTATAAATTTGGGCTCTATACCACCTTCCATCTTCTGAAAAAGGGCACACGCAGGGCATACCGACTTCTAAGGATTTTATAACTGGTTGGTTTTTAATAGCTGCTTGAATCTGATCACCTAATACGAAAAACTCGTCAGTGATAGTTGACGATTCCTTTAGAGCAACTTTGTTGTATTCTAAGACAAACATAATAGATACATCAATTTTATCATCTTCGCTTTTGTCAGATAAGTTTAAAAAGGTGTATTTGAATTTTGTAGTGTCTACAGGTGGAGACTCAATCTGAAACATAATATTAAAAATATACATTCTTTTTCAAGTAGAGAAAAATGCAGAATTAATAGGTTACTATTCTTTTTAACAATTCAAAAGTCCATTATGTGGTTACCTTGTAAACAAACTACTTTATAAATAATTGCATTAACTTTATTATTCAATTCGTTCTCCGTTTTAATTTAAAACCATAATGTTTTTATCCAAAAATTATTTTAGAAAACACTTTTTTAGTTAGTTCGCTAAAAACTCAAATTTAAAATGTTGGCCATAAGTCCTTCCATAAATTTTAATAAAAATTTAGTATTTAATTTTTTTCTAAATCTCCAATTTGAATTTCCCAATTTAAGTTTTTTAATTGATTGAATTTTAGTTGAACCAAATTTAGATATATTTAAAATTCTGATGAAATCCATATTTTTTTATATTATACATCATGCAAAATGTTCTGAATATTATTAACTTATTGATTTTTTTTATACTGTTAAAGAAAATTCCTACTTTCCATGTGAGGACGAACCCTAAAATGTTTATTTAACGCAGGAAATTCCTGTTTTTAATCCATTTTTTATATTTAAAATAATCATAACTTCGCGGAAATGTTAATAAAGGCAAATATTCTTATAAAAAATGGTGAACACTTTTCTGTTACGTGTTTAAAATAAAATTAATCACAAATTCTATCACTTACAATTTCTTCTTCTCCTCCTCCAACATGTTCAACTTCAACTATTAACTCTTCATCTTCGATAATAACTTCTTCTTCAATAACGATACCGTCATCGTCGTCATGCCCAACTTTATCGGTTGGTGGAGATCGGACCAAATTAGCGCATAGCTGAATCAGCGTTTCGTTCACATTTACACCTTTGTCGGTGTAGACTTCTGCATAGGGAATGTCAACATCTATTGGTCCTTTAATTATTACCTTACTGTATTCGCTGACTGTTTCTAAAAGCGTTTGGTAGTCGGAATCGAGCCAAGCACCTGATTTAGGGAACACCTTGTGCAATTTGACTTTGGTTACAAATGCGGAAATTTGTGGGTACAAAATTTCACGTTTCAGCTAAAAAATAAATAGAAAGTAGAAAAATACCAATATAATATTATATACTTACATCTTTTTCAGATAATTTATGATCGCTACCAAAATCAATCATAACAGCTGTAATATTATCAGGACCTTCAACGTTATAAATTTTTCCTCTATAATAGTAATCTTTGTAATGTATAGTGCACATTTGACCTGGCTGCCAATTATGTTTATCTTCTGTTACGGGTTTGTTGTCAAAATATTCCTTAATATTTAGTTCTAACTCTTTATACACATTCTGATATTTCTCATCCCTACAAAACATTTTTATAAATAAAATCTGCATTAGTTTAATTTAAAGGAATCAGAGATCACTTTAAGATACCTCGAAATTTTTGACAAAACTGTGTGTGGAGCTTATGAATGCAACAGAGATTAGGTCAGACTAACTTCTCATACGGGTGAACTCCAATTCACAGGCGATATTTGCAACGCGAAAGAACGGGCATGTCGATTATCACAGATATCACTTATGGCCGGGGGAGAGGGTTTTTGTTTAATTTTATTATATTAAAAGGCAAACATGCAGATTTAGCAGCCTTTAATTTTTTGTTGTTTTTTTGTTTATAATTTTTATTTCATTCAAAAGTAAGTAATTAACCATCAAGCTGTTAAGATAATATAGGAAATAATTATAGCTTTATTTCCTGTTAATATACAACATTTGGCGACGAGAATTGAATATTAATTGCGTTTATTTAAAATAGTATCTCAATATAATTTTCTAATATATGATCTATATCAAGCTCTTTGCTAACTTTTAGTTTCAGGAAAAATAGCGAAAAAGTCTTTAATCAACACTATAAAATATTACAAGGAATAGTAATAAACTGTACCTTAAGTAAAGAATACCCCCAGGTTCAGCACACGTTACCCAAGCTCGAAATTCCCTATCCTTAATGGGAACCCCGGGTATCCAGTCGGTAATTTCGGCCTCTTGAGTACGGTAAGGAGAATCATTTTGATCTTTATCCTTTACCTTTTCCTCTTCTTCAATCATCTCATTCCAATCTATCATAGGAACACCCTTATCGGACAATTTAAAAGATTTTTCAGACCCTTGATTTGATTCGGAAGCTAAAGAGTCGTCAAGTTTAGGATCGGCGCTTTCGTCTTTTAACTCAGAAATCGAGTCTTGGTCTGTGGTGTGGTCGCCAATAGTGCTGGAAGTAGTTTCAGCTAGTTTTTCAATTACAGATATAAAAGTGGATGATTCTGACTTTGATTCAGACGACTGAGATCTAAAGAGGAGTTATTAGTCTTTATATAATTAATGTAAATCTTTAAATAAAGAAGTCTAAATGTTAGTCAGTTTGAGAATATAATATCTACTGCAAGGAATTTATTTGGGAAAAGGATAATGTAACTAAAAGCAAGCATACATGGTCATACTCAGAACATTCAGGAATGTATGAGATGAATATAAATAATATATCTTACTTTGTACTTTTAGCACTTTTAATGCTTTTAACGCTCCCAGGTTTACTAACTGCTACTTTATACGCGAATCCTAACTTAACCAGCAAGTTATTCAAGGAATTAAATATTAATTTGGATGCTTCTAAAGCGCCTCCAACCTTCAGTTGCGTATACCACATATGCATGGGAAAGGATTTTCCCGCACTATCTCCTTCAATTTTTGTTCCATAAATATCCATATATTTATCAAATATTCTAAAAATTACATAAATTTATAAAAAATCCTGTTAATACTATTAAATACTAACCTTTCTAACGCTTCCGTGGATGACAAACTCCATTTGTCACCTCCAGCAGGTCTAATATTAGCCAAATGTGACTTAAACACTACATTGGGAAACTTATTAAAGTATTTTGCGTGCTCAAAAATCTTCTGTAAAGGTAAAACGACATCAGCCGCCCTGTCGTATACATTCACTCTATATTTCTTATCAGACACTTTTTCCAAAATCTTAGCCCTTGCATAACTCAGATCATAAAGAACAACGCACTGTTCATCCTTGTCCCAAGACGGTTTGGTCTTCCTTTCTTTGCTGTAGTGTATTTGCAATTCTTTGCTAAGATTCATCTCTTGAATTTCCATCGCAGAGAATTTTATGTAAATCAAGTCAGGTGAAACGAATTTGACAACTTGGATTTTTTGTTTTACTAGATCTTTGTCTTCATCATCAGAATCGTCATCCATATTTTCAACTCTTTTTAGTAGACTTTCGACAAGACCGTCGTCATCAGTAAAACTTTTTGTCTCTGCATTGTGTCGAGGCCATTCCATAGTTTGAGAACTGAAATTTAATTAAACTATGTATAAAAGGAGTTGCCAATTGCAGCAATTAGAGAATTCAATTAAATCACAACTTTTATTCCCAGCTATATTTTTATTGTTTTTCAATGTGTAAAAAAAACATTACACATTGATGTACTCTCCTCTCCACGTTTATTCGTTTAATGTGCACTCCTGATCCAGTCTTTTTATTATTAATATCTACACAAAAAATACGTCTAAAGACGCCACAAATCAATAGTCAAATTTTTGAATCTTGAGACACTCTCGAGATTGGCGATTCAACTTGTAAATATCGATCTTTATTTAGGAACACATCTTTTGGTCTAATTTTCTAATTTTCAAATATATTGAAGATCCTAATGAAGCTCAAAAAAATGAGTAGTTTCTTAAACAAACGATTTTTCATAATGTTTATTGGTCTATAATTTGCTATATTAATTTTCCTTTTGTTTTCTAAAAATTGACAACTTTCGAGTATTTTAAGATATTTTTAAAAAAGCTGCATTTTTCAGTTTTTTTTTTTAAATTGCAGACTAATATTGTGTTAATTGTCCATTCAAACGATTGAAAATTCACTTTGTACAAAAAAACTTTACTAAAATCATTGATGAATGTTAGTGGTCTGTATTTTGCTATATTAATTTTTCCTTTTTTTTTCAAAAATTGACAACTTTCGAGTATTTTAATATATTTTAAAAAAAAATCAATTTTTAGTTTTTTTAATGCCTGATAAGTATCTTTTTAAGCAAGAATATATATTTAACATTCTTCTCAATTACTGCTATGAAAACATATAAATTTGAGATTTAAGTTAATAGTTTTATTTGTTTGTGTTCGAATTAAGAGTTTGTGACAATAAGTTCGATAAGTTTCTTTGTATAAAAAATCCATCGAAGAAAATCATCAAAGCAGTATGAGTCTAAAAAATCCAAAAATCTATAAATTTTTCTGGGAAATTGTAACCGAAACTCTACAATATCCTTCTGTAAAACTTTAAGCGCCAATTATCCTTTTTGCCCTTTCTCCTCTTCTGTAGTTATTAATATCTATTTAAAAGAATAATTATATATTTGTCGGAATTTGATATTACATAATCGTTTAATAACAGATATTAAAACAGAAATGGCTCAATTAGCAAGCATAAACTGAAAATAAATATTAATTGTAAATATTTTTGTAATGTTTGAAACAGTTTCTCGTGTACCTTTAAAATAAGTATGATGTAAGTCAGAAACAATATACTTTTTCATGAAATTTATAATGTTCTATTCAAGATTATTTTTGTATATTTGTACTGATAAGCGTTTCTTTATTTTAAATTAAATTGTTACTATTTGATCCTATATCTAAAATGTGTTGATTGGTTACAATTCGTTAAATAGTTATATTAAATTTTTCAATTAATGTTACTGATTAATAATTTTGTTTTTATACTGTTAGATAAAATATTTTGTTGGAATTTTTTTCACTTTTTTTTATTAGGACATGATAACATTTCAATTATCTTATCGTTGACTTTATTTTCGGTAAAATTTAATATAATGTAATTTAATACTTCATTCTTCTTTGTCTTGATTTCTTATTATGTCAGCAATTTTACGTTGCTCTGTGGATCAAGTTATATTTACGGTTTTTAGTATGTTTTTGGCGAATTTATTGGCTTGTTTTCGACGTACATGTTTTCGTAAACGTTTTGATCAGTCCAAACATCGCGAGTTGTATTTAATTCTTATGTACTCTTCTTTGAGTTTTATTAAACCTTAATTTTACGGTATAAAACTTACTAAAAACGATTGAAAATTCAACTTGGGTAATAAATGCATATAGAGCACAACATTTGTATTTTCATTGGTTGTTGATATTTAAAAGTGAATGTGTTCTGTGATTGTCGACTATAATTTGTTAATTATAAATAAAAGTAAATCTCATTGAAACCCCATAACTAAAAGTCTGAATGTGTGGGTGTAGTAGATACTGGTAAAAGATAGAGAGGAGCGAATTTAGTGCGAGCACTTAAGACTTTCTCAATTTTATTTAAAATAAATGCAAATAATTACTAGATACGTATTAAATTATTTATTACGCAATTACTAAAAAATGATTCAGTAACAGGTAGCACTTCCTGAAAGTATCAAGTTTTTGTATACATGTAAAATAGGGCAAAATGTTTTAATTAATTGCAGGCACTCAGACTATTTCACTCACTTACAAGATCAGCATTCTTCCATATAGAAACTATGGAAAGGTCAATATAAGGGTCAATAAAAAAAAAGAAATATAGAGATAAAATATATAATATAAGAAAAGCAGAAAATTTCGAAAAATCAGTAACTGATTTTCTCACCTGAACGAGAGAAGGGTTAAAGGTTTTAAAAAAGTCAATATAAGGGTCAATAAAAAATAAAATAAAATAGATATTATAAGAAAAAAAGACCCTCAGAAAATTTAGAAAAATCAGCCCATGCTTTTCTCGCCTCAAGGAGAGAAGAGTTATATATCTAAAAAGTCAATATAAGGGTCAATAAAAAAAGAAATATAGAAATAAAATAAATATTATAAGAAAAGCAGACCCTCAGGAAGATTCAAAAAATCAGCCCATGATTTTCTCGCCTCAAGGAGAGAAAAGTTATATGTCTAAAAACTCAATATAAGGGTCAATAAAAAATAAATTAAAATAGATACAAGAAAAGAAGACCCTTGGAAAATTTCGAAAAAGTAGTCCCTGATTTTCTCACCTTAAGGAAGGAGTTATATGTATTTAAAAAGTTTAATTCATATAAAATTATGTATCTTTTGATTGTTTTATATTATTGTAACTTACTTTTTAATCTTACAATCAATTTTTAAAAAAATATTTATTTTTCAAAAATCTTCGTTTAAAATATATAATTGGGCAAGCAAGGGGTCGTTCAAATTATTTTTTTATTTAAGACCACTTTAAAGCAAATTCCAAGATTTCAGATTTTTATTCCAACGTTTAAGCTCTTAAATTTATTACCAAAGTTCGACCACGCGAAAATGGGACGAAGCTTCGCGTGACGTCACTTTGCATATGCTTGTCGAGGCGACAGTCGATATTTCATAAGCGAGAGAGGTAAAAATTTGCAGTTGTCAATATTGAAAAAAAAAGAAATGCCATACATAAACATATATTTTATTATATAAATGTTCAGAGAAAAGAAAAAAATGGTTTTTTTTAAATATCTGTACGACTACCGGTAACCGAGATATCGCCATTCAAATGTGGTAAAATTTATTTGCTGGAAAACCAACAGTCAGATAATCAAATAAAAATATATATAAACCCTTTTGTAAATATGCTGTTAGTGAATGTTCAAACTAATATCAGTAGTTTCCGCCTTCTCAATTTTGATAAGCCAACCAAGGAAAATTGATATTCTATGCGTTGGCTATATCGGAATTTAAATTTTTTAGTTTATTTTAATAAAAATTTAGATACAAATTAGTACGATAATTTATACGATTTTTCAGATTTATTTGTGATTTTATTTGTAGAAGAATTTAATTAAAGAATTAACCTTGTATAAACAGATTTTTAATCTAACTTTCAATATATTTCTTCGTTTTTTCAAGACTTTTTTTCTCTGAACATTTAAATATATCTAGGATGCCGCAAAAAAAGCTATGAACGAATTAGTTACTAAAAAAAACGTTTCGTAAATTTTTTTTTGTTTTTTATTTTTATTAAAAAAAAATAACGTATTTCTATGGGAAATTTATTTTTCTACAAAAAAGTATTCTTGTAAAAATCTAAAATTTTTCTTTGTTTTGAGTTATTTTAATAAAACTGAACAGGGTCAATTTCGGTCGCCTCTCAAAAATGCATCCCAGAAAAAGGAGACACTTTGTGATTTTTTCATATTTAGGTGACAATAAAGCTGGATTTATAAACTCTCGAACGGCAACTTCAACCTCGACGTCAACCGCAACTGCAAAGTTCAATAGTACGAAATCAGCATTCACGTTTATAAACATCCGCAGCGGTTGACGCTGAGGTTGCCGTTCGCACAAAGATAAAATATTTTTAACTTTGCAGTTGAGGTTGACGTTGAGGTTGCAGTTGCCGTTCAAGAGTTTATAAATCCAGCTTAATAACCAAAGTGTGGTTTCATATATTTAGCGCGTCAAACGCATTTTTTAGGTTATGAATGATTACAAGAATGAAGTTTGTATTATAAAGAAAACTACCCATAATTTTACTCTGTATAAATTATTTATGGCCTTATAATAAAACCATGACGAATTTTGGAAGATGGGAAAAGATCGTCTGTGTTTTCCGCAAAGTTTTCAAATTCCGAAATTCTATTAATTCTCAATCTTCAGATAAAAATAAAATAACTACAACTCTATAATACATTTTTCATTAAATATTAATTTTACCACATACCTCTCCTCTTCCTCAATTTTTTTATATATTTCCAATAATAAATGTTTTTTTATCAACAAAATACACTTATGATACATTGCTGTCCTAATATCTGAAATGAACTAAAAAAACAATAACAGTCGATTTGATGCTGACTGACACGAGAAATCATCGAATCGGCTCAGAGATGGCTTCGATGTAGATAAAATATTGTAAAAAATCATTTAGCAACAAATATATATGAAATATAAATTTAGAAATTAAAAAATAAATGAGAAAGCTGCATAAAATAAACACATGTGCGTGAAATTAAAACTATAGTTTAAATGCAGCTTGTCCTTCTCCGGGTCCGGATACAGAGTCTTATCAGCAGAGCGAATAGATTTAGACACAGGGCCGGACGGAGCTACAGTACGAAATTTTGTAGTCTTTTCTCAACACAGTCCAAGGAAGGTGTAATAAAATTATTTTTTAGTCAGCGATTTTTTACTTTTCAGTAAAAAGTGTTTATTGCGCGTCCGCATTAAATAAAATTGTTAATGTTTGTTTCTACATTTTGTTCCACAACTACGTATGTTAAAGCAGAGTCGGACTTTGGACAATGCTTTTTTAGAGATTTAGTAGCGAAATAATTCTGTTGAAAAAAATAAAAACAATAATGGTATAGTATAGTTCATAAATCTATCACCAAAAGATACGCATTGCCGTTATCACAAAAACATTATGAATTGGTATTAAGAGACATGGGCGTCCCCATTTTTTTTTCGCTATTACCTTAAAATAACTTGAATTCGGAACCTTTGGTTTTCAACAATGTTAAAGAATATCGTCACCAACTAACCAAAACTACACTTTTTAAAACACTCTACGTACTATGTTAGCATCATCAGGAGTCGATGATAAACAGTTTACAGATTTTCTTTTATAATGTTCTAATGGTATTAAATTAGTTCCTGAATATATTGAAAAGTGAAAAAAATAAGAAAATGGAAAAAACAATGTAAGTGTGAAAATTTAACGTAAAAAAAGGCATCAAAAATTTATAATTTCAACCATAGAACATCACCAAAAATACATCAGAGACCTGTTATTCTGGCAATTTTACAGTTCACGTACTTTTTTATAGATGGCGCCCCCTGTAAAATAATTATTTTGGGGTATATAATTCATGTCTTCGTAATGCAATGTTGCCCGTCATAAGTTTAAGTAGCAGAAAAAAGGAAATTCAATATTTTAATAAAAAATGTATGTCTTTGTTCCAATATTTCTAAAATACTGTTAAAATTACTATTTTAGTATATTACCTAATGAAGTTTCTTTTAGAATTAAAATTATGGTGACTAGATTTCAAAGCTCGAAATTCGGGACGCTATTTTTAATATTTTTTTACAAATAAATAAGAAACAAAACAGAAAAAAAAAACAAAAAATCATAAAAATGAAAAAAAAAACGAGAAAAAATTGAGAGAAATTAGAAAATATTGGGAAAAAATGAAAAATAAAAATCTAAAATACGGAAAAAACGCAAGAAATCGAAAAATATCACACGAAATCGCAAAACAATCCCAAAAAAAAACCGCAACAAAATCGCAAAAACATAAAAAATCAAAGGAATAAGAAATAACAATTAGAAAACTAAAAAAAACAGAACAATGTGGAAAAATTAGAAAAATCGGAAAAGTTCTCAAAACAAAATCAGAAAAATGAGAAAAAAGCGAGAAAAATCGAAAAACATCGCAAAAATCAAAGAACAACCAAAAAAAACAGAAACAACTGTAACCATAAAAAAATGAAAAAATTCGAAAAAATTGAAACAAATAGCAAAAAATGGCAAAGAAATCCCAAAAAATGGCAAAAAATCAGAAAAACAAGAAAAAAATTAAAAAACAAAAGAAAAAAAATTGAAAAAGAAAAAAAAACAGTAAAAACAATAAAAAAATAAAAATGTAAAAAAAAATCGAAAAAACCACAAAAAAAAACAAAAATCAGAAAAAACTAGAAAAAAATTAAAAAAACTCTTTGAAATAATTACAAATGATATATAAAAAAATTCTAAATAAGAAAAAATTCATACTGTAGAAAAAGACAGAGTAAGAGAAAAAGAGGGAAGGAAAAATATAGTGTTTTATTTAAAATAATTAAACATTTTTTAAATTTTGGTTGGTATAATTATATCGGTATTGAAGCTCAAAAGTAATCTATTCTTTCCATATAAATGAGACATCCTCTAAAATAGTACTAAACTGTTTTTATTAGTTGCACTTATTTTCTATATTGGGTTTATTTATTTTTTTTAGTTTACCAAAACAGTATTAATTTTAACACTCTGTAAAGGCTAAAAAAGTCATAGCAGAAATTTAAACTTGACTTTTGGTAACACAAACAACATATAAAATTTTCATTAACTTCCACCGAGGGCCAATTTCTTAACATTGTTCTTTGTTTTGTCTGCGACCAAAGTTGGGTATAAATCTATTTACCCATGAACCATTTACCACCATAATAACAATAATAATAAAATAATTTTTTTATAAAAAAAAAATATTAAAAATAGCGTCCCGAATTTCGAACTTTAAAATCTGGTCACCTAATTAAAATCAGAAAAAATTGAAAAATTGAGAAAGTAATTAATTTTAAAACAAAATTTTATTTTTGTTTTTTGGATCTTTACATTTTAACCCTTTGTTGGAGAGAGATTAAGTTCTGAAATAATCATTTCCTGATAAAAATTTTTAAACTTACAAATAATTTCCACAAAAGTAGACTTCTGGTACTGAAAAAAACATAATATAAATCAAACCGAGATTATTTATTTGGAGGAAAAAATTTTAAAAAAATTGTTAACTATACAAATTAGGTATAGATTTAGATAAAAATATTAAAAGATACCATTCACAGGCGAGTTTATATATCAGATTATGGGTCAGTAGTTTTGGGCCAGGCGAATTTAATGGTGTCACAAAAATCTTCTATTTAGGTACCTGATGTCACTAAAATCCCAATTTCGATCAAAATTAATAGTTTTTGGGGTGCTAATTCCGTCTTAAAACCTAATCTAAAATAATGTCACCAACCAAAAAACAAGAAAAATGACATATTTCTATTTTTTACATTGAAATTGGAGTCTCCAGGAAATTTATTATGAATGGTGATAATACTGACAATTTCAAAAACGTATTCCTTGAAATTGTATTGCGACCATGTTTTATACAAAAAATAAGTACAGTGAATAAAAGAATGGAATTGAAAGAAATATTTAGTTATATTCTAAGCTCCTGTTAGTATCATTTAAAAATTACCACTTACATTTTTCCAGTTGATTCTGCAAAGTTTTCGTCAACCAACAATGCATTTATACAAATGTCAACATCACCAACATTTTCGAACAAAGCTATCTCTAGCGGATCCGTATTGTGCACGATCATTTTCATAACTTCTTGTGATCGATAATACTTTTGTAAAAAAGTAATGGCCGAATCTGACCATGCACTTTTGTCTATTGGTTCTACATGTGCAAGCCTCACTAAAATAGCCTGCAAAAAAATTTGATGATAGAAAATTTAATATAATAAAAAATTAATGTTTTTATTTACCTGACTTTCTAATCTTGTAAATTGCTCTTGTATCGTTCGTATGTTAGACCAAGGAACAGTAACATTTAAACCATAATCAATTAATAAAATATGACATAATTCGCTAGAAAAATCAACTTTTTTAATTAGTCCTCTGTGCCAATTTCCTTTAATTGGATCTTTGTAATCAACAATAACATAAGTGCCTAAAATTAAAAATAACTATATGAAATGTTTTTAAATTTAGATTTACCTACCTTCGACAGGAAGACAACTGTTTTTCTGAGAATTTTTATGTTTGGATTTTAGTGAATTATTCATCTTTTTTAAAGACTCGGCATGAGTTACCTATAAAATAAAATAGTTCATTTAAAATATTTTTGTTCATTCAAGATTCATATTTTGCCATGATTGCGTAGAAGCCAAAAAAACATGTCACTAGAGCATACAAGTACTAACCATATGGATAAAAATATGATGAGGATCTATAACATTTACTAGAACTACTCTTTCTTCTTGGTACCTGTTAAAGCTTGTGCTATTTCCATAAACTTTATAGCCTGGATTATACGAGAACTAAAATAGATTTAAATAAAAACAAATATTATTTATATATCAATTTAAACCTTTTGATTAGAGGCAACACTTTCGCTGTCACTACTATTAGTAAAAGCATTATTACAAGTATGTATTAAAATATCAATGATTGATGTTTGTCCTCTATCAGATGACATAATCATGAGATCTACTTCATGTACTCCACTGTGTACCTTTTTTACTAACATGGTCACTTGTTTGCTAAAAAAAGTAAAAATTTATTTATATTTCATAGTTGTCGGTTTAATTAAACATTTTTTCATAATAATACTTTTTGTTTTATATATTAATCTGATTAATAAATTTTAACTTACTCATTTAACATTTTTGCCATATAAACATGAGCATTTTTACCCCAGGTTGTCATAGAAGGATTGTGAAGTTCACAATGAATTGCAAAAGGTTTTCTTTGAGCCAATGGTGCAGTTATTTGCCTCATTCTAAAAAATTTTTTTGTTTTAAAATATTATGACATATTAATAAATAATAATTTCAAGTGATATAATTTGTTTTAAAAGTTGCAAAATAAAAATAAAAACTTACTTAGATACATCGACAGTCTGTGTACTTCCATAATCAATGAAAAATATTTCATATAACGGCTCTCTTTCTCCATTTTTGAGTTCAGTAACTTTACCTCTACACCAGATTCTATTATTTTTGGTTTGATATCTCACCAAATATAGTTCATCTGAAAATATAATTATTGTTTAAATAATTTCATTAAAACCATATTTAATATTATTTACTCAATTGTGGATGTTCTACAGTAGGTGCTCCCATTTTTATATAATCAGTTATGTCTCTATTCAATTGCGAAAATTGGTATTGGGTCTTTTTTAGTTGTACATAAAAGCATTCTAGACTTTCTATGTGAGTTACTTCTACCATTTCGTTTTCTAATGGTACTTGATTGCCTTAAAATATATATTCCAAATTTATATTATTGTAAAATGATTTTACTTTTTGTTTAACAAAAAAAAAATTGTTTCTAGTCATGATAGTTTAAACCAAAGATTAACAAGCTGTGCAAGAAATTCAAGCTGATTGTAGGAATTACTAGCATTTAATGTGGTGAATGAGTTGACATATTCCTCGTTCTTCTTATCCTTGTATAATCTTTATCCAATTGTTTATTTTCTTTAAGTCGTTAAGTAGTTTGGAAGTATAAGAATCAGTGGAATTAGGTCAATTCGTTTTTCCAGTTTTCGCTGGAGAACAAATCCAAAAATTAAAAAACGTTCCTACTGTCATTCCTTAGGAAAATTTTGAAAATATTCGTGTAGTTTATGTCAAAGAACGATCATTTCTCAAAACTCTTTAAAGACCCTTTAAACTTTGGTATATTTTTGTTTCTTTAATACATTATTACTCTACTTGAATTTGAAAACTGTTACTATAGTTTCATGTCAAAGCGATGGAGGATCAACAATATTGATATTGTTGATGAAGCCTAAAATTTTGGACAAACTACCTTCATATAGAATGAACAAAAACAACTGTTCCTACATTTTTGATAAATATTATTATGAAAGCAAGAAAAATAATTTGGTAAAACCGACCTCACACCTACACATGTTTTGTTTTCTAAAATTTTCTGAAATATATTCTCATAATACTTGTATTTTTATATATAAAAAAACCCTTAATAGGTAATTATGGCTGTGCCACTGAATTGTACATCTGATTGATTGATTGAATCTTTGTCTTCTTTCATTAAACAAAAAGTATCTTTTTTCTTTGATTAAATTAACACATAATTTCCTTACCAATATTATGTTTCAATAATTGTTTTTTCCTATGTTTTCCATCTTCAGAAGTTTTGTCTGTAAAATATAAATTCAATGAGATTTAAGTGCTACAAATAATGAGACTTTATTTACTTTTTATTTCATCTTTCTTGCTTACTGAACTAATGCAGCTCTCTACATCGCTCTCATACTGATGGTCTAGTGAATCTTTTTCGTAATCAGATGGTAAGTCATTATCAGTTACTAATTTAAAATCACAACTGTCGCTCTTTACAATTTTGAAAAAATCCTCTAAATCGTTAGCAAGAGGATCAACATCAAACCTTAAATTAATAAATTAATCTTGATACAAACCATCACAAATGAAAAACTTACTCTATTGGTTCCAGTCCTTTTTTATCTGGTGAAACCAAATAACAAGGAATATCCTGAACATCCTTTAATCTCTTTGATAGCTCTTTGAGATTAATTTTTTTAATTTCCAGTGCATCACAAGATGTTACGATGCTGGATAAATTCTCAATGGATGTCGCCAAATTGGTATTCAAATCATCAATATCTGCTATGACCATTCCTTCAGAAGAATAACTAGCTAAATCTTTCTTTAAAACTTTTTCAATACACTGAAGCCTGGCGTGGTAATTTACGAAGTAGCTAGAAATTGTTTTCTCTATGTTAGATGTGCTGCAAGTATACAAATCCCGTAATTTCTGAAAAAAAATATTGAAATTAATAATTTATACTGGTAATATTTAAACTTTCACTTATTTAAATTCTGGTTTTAAGACTACAAAACTGGCAAAATCAAGTATTTAGAAACAGTTTAAACCAAAGTATATTGTTTGCTATATCACAGCATTTATGTTGACAAGCACGTGGTTATAGTACAGCTGTTCATTTAAAAAAAAAAAAGCACCAGTGATAGTTTAATTTACCTTTAAATAAAATACACTTTAATTATGGGGTGTGATAAAGGTCATAGATGCTCTGATGAAAAGCAAGATTTTATGCAACCCTAAACAATTTCATAAAATTTTATTCATATTTTGGCAATCAAAAGAATTTTTAACATGACTTACCCTTTGGGATATAAGTAGGTGTTTTAGTAATTTTCTTGCATTTTCCTTATTGGTTTGTAGTTGCTGCAATTCTTCTTCAGACTAAAATGATAAACTTATTAAGGAAAAAAGTTTCCTACTATATTACAATATCATTTGTCTCGATTTTCCTATGGTGACTTATAAAATTAATTAAATTTTCAACGATTTTACTTACCAATCTAACTAAACTATCTTTTGTATGATTCTCATGTTTTTCAACACAGCAATAACAACAAGCATTAGTATCGCAAGTAGTACAGTAAAATTCAAGATCCATATTGTGCTCTGGACACTTTTCCAATTCTAAAGATTTCTTCTTAGTAGGAATGTTAATAGGGGTTTGCTTATGAGACCACAATGATTTAGCACTTTTGTGGATCATTGTAGAACAGTCTGAACAATATACATCTTGACAATCTTGACACTGAATAGTAGCAGGTTTGTTACAGGCAAGAAAGCAACAAGTTTCTAAAAAAGTAGTTAACAGTAATAAAAATAATTAATAATATTCGAAATGTTAACTTAGAAATAAAAATAAATGTATATTACCTCCAGCGGTTTGTTGAGAAGCAGCCAATACAGCTTTTTTACTGATGGGATTGGACCTAACAGGAACTAATGACATATTAGTTGGGTTATTTTCTTGAGATTTATACCACATTATAAAACCAACTAAGAAAAAATTTGGAGAAAATATATCCTGTAATTCATCCAATGTGAATTTTAATGGCATAACTGAAGGCAGTTTACAGACTGGGCATAAGATAGAACTATCTTTACCAAGCTTATAGATGCACTCTTGGCAAACGGTGTGTTTGCAACTTAAGATTAGTGGTACTCTTCCTGTGTATGAATTGTATCGGCCTAAAAAAAAAATTGCCTTTTTTTATTTACTTATTTATATGTAATAAAATATACATACAAGTAAAAGAATAAATAATCATACATAACATAATAAATATAAAATTATAAATAAAAAGAAACAACATAGAAAGTTATGTTTTATTTATTTTTAAAGAATTATAAAGAATTCTAATTAGCTACTCATAAATTACTAGAAATAAATTAGTGGTTTCTGTTATTAGTCCTATAAAAAATATGTGAAACAGTCATCCAAGGAATTAACAATTTTGAATAATGTTTCAAGATCGTTATGATCTTTCCTTGACATTGTGTGTAACTCTTCATAATCGCAATGAAAATTATTCAGAGCAATGCCAGACTTAAACGCAACTATACTGAGGAATTTCGTTTGGACTTGTTTAGTCTCATCATTTTCATAAATATGACAGGAAGCAGATTGAATTTGTGGCCTGACATAGTTAATAGAATAAATTGAATATTCATAAAATCACATGTTATACAGTTTTGTTCGTTTTTTTTTGTTTGTCTACGTGAACTCAAAAACGGCTCGAGGGATTTTCTAAAAAATGGATTTATCATAATAACAATTGTTAGGCTATCACCGAAATTATTTATGAACATAATATAGAATCATGTAAGCAGACTGCATATGTTATTTTATTACAATATATATGAAGCTTTACTTATTATTTTAGTATTTGTTTATTTTTTTGTTGTTTTATTATTTTACATTAAACATCAGCAAACGCATTGAAAATGTTATCTTTCAAAAATAATTTTCGTACAAATAAAATGATGTACGAAAACATTGCTGTTATTCGTACGACTAGACGCGTCCAAATCTTATAAACTCCAATTTTCCCAACCCAAATCTCTGAATTCGGTTAAAAAATTTGTCCTTAATTTATGATTAAGAGAAATCCAAGATATAAATAAATTCAATAGTACTACTAAATTGGTTGGTATTTAGCATTATGAATAAGGAAAAATTTCTAAAAAATGTTTAAAAATTTCTTTGAGGAATGCATGTGTATATATGATAAAATATCTAGTTGGAGTATGAGGTATCATTTGATAATACCTTTACCAGTTTTATTGGATTGTAATAGGTAGGTATAAATTATTATGAAGTACTGAAGTACTAATTACTAATTAAAGCTTACTTACTTGAAAAATCAAATTGCAGAGAACAGTTTGGACATTTATACAGACTGTAATCAATGTTTTTAGACACTAAATTTGTTCCATGTTTATCAAATTCGGTAGCATTGGTTTTATTTTTTCTGGAATGCTGCTGTTGGCGATAGGTTTTATTATCTCTATTATCCCTATTATAATTACGCTTGTCTTTCTGCTGGTTCTGCTGAGATGGCTGTTGCCATTTCTGATTCTGATTATTTGGATACTGTTGAGCATGTGTCCAATTATTGTGAGGATAATATGCCATATTATTTTGGTTCTGAAAATTGGGGCTCAAACCTTGCCGCGCCCCTCGATTATTTTTATGACTATCGCGAAGTCTATCAGCTGCTGAAGGAACATGATTATTTCGTTGTTGGAATTCGTAATAACTATTATGGGCATCATTGTAATAAGAATGCCGGCTGGGGCCTGGTTGACTCTGGTCATAATTGAACATTTTTACGTTTAAACACAATCTATCTAGCACACTAGTCTAATTGTCTATAATACCAATAATTATTCAATCTTTTTAAAAGTATTTTTTTACCACACAAAACATCACCAAAATGTACAAGCCATAATAACAATGAATGACACAAATTAATTATCACAAATGAAGATGAAGGATGAGAAAGAAATAAACAACAATATCAGTAAGTACCAACTACCCAACCAATGGATTCAATGGAATCCTAATCCATCACAGAACAGATTTGAATCGAATGAATCGATAGAGTTAAACATATTGATTATCGATACATTCAATTCGATTATTTGAGTACTACGGCTCACCAAACTCATTTTCATTTATCATTTAATAAATTAGTAGTTTATTTTCTCTAACCACAGTAAAATGATTATATAATCATTTTACTGTGCTCTAACTACTTAAATTATTTAGTTTAATCGTTGTCTGTCTTTATTCAGACAACGGTTTAATCTACAAAATTGGATGTGAATACATGAATGAAGCGATTAATCGGTATATCGATTCTTTTATTACTAAATCGGTTAACAAAGATGGAATGTTCCAAATTCATTGCTAACTGCGGTATCTAGTACATTTAAATTTATCCGGAAATTGGAAATTAAAGATGTCGACCTAAAAAGGAGGACGAAAATAAGGAGACACTTTGGGAGACAAATATTCCATATCGAGAGACAAATATTGCACAAAAATAATTTTAAACTTGACAACGACTTTAAAAAAATCAGTTACTTTAAAAGAACGGTATGAACTACGCAGAGATATGCAACTTTGTTTACAGATAAGTGTAATTTTGCTTGTCTATATTTCAGGCGTTTAACATGTTGATTTCTTACATACGATGTTTTTCAAAATCACTATAACAGAATAAAGCTTTAAATTAATTATTTGATATTGAAGTGAGGTGAAACGACTAAAATTTGAAACTAGTGAAAACATTAATCGTGTATAACTAAAACTTCAAACTTTTAGGTATATTGGTAATTTAAAGTTTCTTGCGTTGACAACACTGTGTATAAATTTAATTCGGGTATTCTCTCAAGCCTTATTATATTTTGTATTGTTTTCTTTATTCTTTGAAAAAACATCTTGTGGTTAGTCGTCCGTCAAAGAAGCGCATGGTACATAGATAAAATCAATTACATATTTTTACGACCAAAAAGAATAATTGGCTCTACGGTTTTCTCATAATGAATTTCTTTAAATTCAAATTTGGAACCAGTCTGCATTTATTACTTTTTTATAAGTTGTCAACGAAAAATGTTAATTTAAATAAACTCAGTAATTTTCAAAAGTTATAATACATTTTGAGATTTTCTGTTATAAACGAATTAAAATGAGAATAACGGGAGGAAGTCATTAAAATGTTTTTATAACAATTTATATTTTAATAATTTTTTCTACTGTAACAATCGAGAAATCAAAATATTTTTTACTAATTTTTATGGTTCTAGTTGTGGTAAAGATTCACCAATGAGTAGAACTTTGAGATTATAATGTTAATTGATATTTCTGTTGCTGGACAATCATTTAAAAAACAATATAATGCAAAAATAAATTTGTTGGAAATTGTCTTCAATATTTTATGAACGGATACAGAGCGCATTCGCGCTCCACCCCATATCTCGAGGTACAGAATTTTCCCAGACATGGGCGATATTTGATTTTTCTTAATAGTCCAAGGGGAGTCTATGGGCCTTATTTCAAGAAAATTCCTCAACCCGTTCTTGAGATCGCCTAGACAAAAAAACGAACTGTATTAATATTTAGAATGAATGGGTATCGAACGCATTCATGTTCCCCACCCCATATCTCGGGATACAGGGTTTTCCAAGATATGTGCGATAGCTCATTTTTCTCAGGGTTCAAGGGGAGTCTGTGGACAAATTTTCAAGAAAATCCCTCAACCCGCTCTTGAGATCGCGTAGACAAAAAGCGAACAAAAGTGTTTTAATATTTGGGATAAACAGGTACCCAGCGGCATACACGCTCCCCACCTTATATTTCGGGGTACAGAGTTTTCCCAGACATGTGCGATAGCTCATTTTCTTATCGACCCAGGCGGATTCTATGGGCCGAATTTTAAGAAAATTCCTCGAGCCTTTTTTGAGATCACGTACACAAACAAAAAACGAATAAAACTATATTAATAGAAGATGTGTGTGTAGTTATCAATTTTAGTATTGATTTCAATTATTAAAAAATCAGGCAATGTTAATTTTATTAATCCATTAAGTAAATATGAGACAAAAACATTTCACTGAAAAATGTCTTTATGGTATATGTTGCACTGACCTTTAAAGCTTATCAATTTTTCCTTTCTTTTAAATATCTTTTTACATTAAATTTTCACATTATATTTTTTATTACCTATTCTACTTTAAAAACCTAGATTTTGTCTACTATCAAAATGAAAATTGTTTATTGCCAAAAAAAAACCAAAAAAATATATAATTTAAAGTTTATTTACTGAAACTTTGTTAACAAAATATATGTATTGTTAAATAATACTGACAAAAAAAGCATTTTTACATAAAAGTCTTTGGTATTAACAAAAATAAATAAACAGTCTACAAAAATATATTTTTTTAACATTCCCAAAGATTAACATCAATTTGATAATAACCAAATAATTATACATTTGCAATTTGTTACATGTTTTGTTTTTAAGATGAAACATTAAAGGTTCTTAGAACTAAAACATCCGTGGCAATTCTATATGAAATACGTGAAGGTGTTTCTATATATCTTTTATCTATATTTGACAATCGCACATTATACAAGGCCTTCCTGAAATAAGTTAGGGTAAGATAACAGTACTTTTCAATTAAAAAACATACAAATAATTTTGTATTTTTTATCAGTAAGTGGTGCTTCAATTTAAAGCACAGCAATAATAGTAATATTTAACATTTATTAAATTTTGTAAATATCTGTTATCCTCCCGGTACTTAATTTTAAAGACATATTGCATAAAAGTATTCAATTACAAGTGTTTATTAAAATGAACAAATCTTTTTTTATAATACTATCTAATCTAAGCATTGCAACAATACTAAGCTTGATAACAGATATTAATTAAGGTAATTATAGAGCTGGATAAGATTAAAAACAAATAAATTCATAATAAAAATATGTGATGACAAACCCACCAGACTACAATAAAATTTTTAAAAGAATTATCAATGCCATGACAAATTACAACAATAAAATAGATGTATTAAATATACACTCAGAAACTAGAAAGATAAAGAACAAAATGACAGGATAAGATCTATTTTTGACTTATTATACTCATTTGTATTCAATCAATAAAAGTTAATTCTTAATGAAAAATCAAGCAGAATGTCGTTTTTTTTTATAAAACACTGGAAGTATCATAGTTCTTTTATTTCGACATAAAAATATTTAAACATAACCGGTTTCAATTTCCAATTGGTATTACCATCAGGGGTGTAAGTACATTAAAAAAATTGAGAATAAAAAATTCAACACACGTTTACAAATATATAACATGGGCAAAGAAAATTTGTATTTAGTGTAGAATTGTTTTATTTTTAAGTGCTCATCACTTTTTTTTAAATACAATTGTACATATTCAATAATGGAAACTATCACACTTCATTAAATTACTGTTGTTTTTTTTTATTATATTTTTGTAGAATTTTGTGTTATTTTATAATAAATTTCATTTTTGTTTGGAAATTTATTATATAACACAAAATTCTTCAGAAATATAATAGTAATTTAATGAAGTGTGATGGTTTCCATTATTTAATGTGTTTTTTTAAAAAAAGTGATGAGCACTTATCTCCTTGGATAACCTTTGATGACAATAAGCACTAATGATGGCTTCACAGCCGAACGCGCTTTGCGAAAAATAAAACAAATCTGCATGAAATACGAATTTTCTTTGCCCATATTAAGCTACGTGCACACAGCCCAGTGGCGGTATCAGGGGGGGTTATTGGGTAATTACACCAGCCTTAAGAATTTTTCGTTCACTTTGATGTTGATTGTTTTGTATTTATGGAATATAAAAAATATATAAGTTTTTTCTTCTTACCCTCAAGGTAATTGGCTGGGAACGCCCCTGACACAGACACAACCTAGTTAGGCCATTTTTACAAATTCAAAGAAGTGCAATTGTTGGAGCGTAGATCAAAATTGAAAAATTTTACATATACTACATCTAATAAATAGTTAATGAAGAGTTTTTTCAATTCTAGGCAGCGTTTTAGGGCCAATTTTGTATCTGACCAAAAAAGTGGTTATTGTTTTTATAAATCTTCCAAATAAAGGAGTGGACAAAAAAATGGAAAACGAACATAAATGAAAAAATTCAAAACACACTAGAATAGAAAAATGTTCCACTTAAGAAATATGTTAAAATGAGAGAATGAAAAGAATGTTTTACAGAAAAACACGTCATTAGAGAATAGCACAATCAAATTCCAAAAGATAATACAAAAGAGAGGTTTGATCCAGACACCGAAACCCCGAAATAGAAAATATAACAGCAGAAATCAAATTTTTGCACTAAAATACGAAGCCAGAAATCACGACCATGTCAAAGTAGAAATAATTTAATTACTACGAAATTTGAGGACTTTAGAGAAAAATCACAAGACTTGGTGTATTATAAGTGCAATTTTATACAGCGTGTTTCAAAAGTATGGAAGCGGTCTTGCGTGTTTTAAAAGTCTGGATTTAGCAACGGCATGTCTTTATTCACATTTTCATGCACTTAAAATTAAAAAAACATTCATTTGTTTTTGGTACTTGCAGTCAACTTGAATTTAGTCAATTTATCTTTAGTAATTTTTGAATTCCAGGACCGTTTTCAAACTTTTGAAACATGCTGTAAAATAAAAGGTAGTCGGGGAGAAATTTTTTTTAGTAATTTACTGTTATCATTCATTTCCCTATTTTTCTAAAGGAAAAATCTTCTATTTTGTAATACTGGAATTGTATTTTTATATTCGTAAACATAAAAATATTTATTTAGGGTGCATAGATTTTACCCAGCTCTGTTATATCGAAGGCATTTATTTTTTAAATAAAACTTTATAGGTTTTTTTAGGAATTCATAATTATTTTTACCAACCAGATTGGTATTAAGTTACTGAGCTACTTTGTGCAACACGCCTGTAAACAGACGAATAAGTATTTTGGCCTCAAAAGTCAACACACATTTCTTCCTACATTTTTGTTTCTATTGATAAAACCTCAGGAACTAGGAAGCATGAGTCAAAAAGTGACACTGACAAAAGTCAATGATGAGTTTTAGACTCTACTCTACAGTATTTTCTAATAGGTATAAGGTTCACAATAAAAATTAATTATATTAATACAGAAATCACAATTTAATAATAGTTATTTAAGATACAAGTGTTAAAAGTAGTGTTTTATTTTTAACATATGTATCAAAAATTATTTTTTGTAAAACTGTTATTTTTAATAAATAAAAAAACTTGCTGCCATAATTGACCCTTGTGTCCTATCATAATTGTTCAAATTGTGCTATAAATATTAATTATTCTAAATAAATAATTGTCAGTAAGTTCCAATAATGACTAATTTACTTTTAACATTAAGTTCTAAAAGTGAATTTGGCAATTTGCCAATTTTTAAGTAAAAAGTGTAGTTTTTAATCCCAGTTTTACAAAAAAAAAAATGTATATATTTACTACATAAAACACCGCATTTTAAAAATTTTACTAAGCTTATAAATAATACGTAAAATAAATAAAATTGATTTAAAATTCTTTTACTCGAAGGCAGGTAAACCAAAAAGTTCTGGCTTAAATTGAGTAAGAGAATCTAGGACTAGAGTCGCATTCTTTTTTAATTCTTGAGGAATGTATGGTGCTGGCACCATTACAGCCTGCATTCCTGCACTTATAGCCCCCTTTATCCCGTTTGGTGCATCTTCAAATACTATACACTAAAACAAAAATACGGAAATCCTGAATGTTTAAATTATGTACATGTTTAACTATTAGAATATTTCTTTTTCCCTACTTCTCCTTATTTTCTCCTATTATTCACTAATTGCCCATATGTTTTCCTATTATCCCTATTTTTGTATATTTTTCTCTAATTTCCCTATTTTTGCAAATTTTCCTATTTTTTCTAATTTTCTCCATTTTTTTTATTTTTCCTGTTTCCCATTACTTTTTCCCATTTTCCTTTTGTCCCTATTTTTTCACATGTTTTCCTAGTTTATCCATTTTTTTCCTAATAAATTAAATGAGAGAATACCGAAGACATAAAAGTCTCTACACCTTTATACCGTCATGTATATAAGCTGTATTTCACTGTTTTTCGCCCTTTTCTACCCCTTAAAATTAAAATTTCGCAAAATCCTTTCTTAGTGTTATGAGTCAAGTCTCCGGATTAAGTTCCAACTTGGAATTTTCTCTTCTACGCTTCCATAAGAAATAGTTATCTTTTATAACTTTGTGTGATATATAAATGGATTTCTTTAGGCTTAAGCCACATACTTGAGCCCATACCATAAAAATTTATTATAAACTGAGAAAAAAATCATAGTAATACTTGTTTTTTAATTTTTTACTAAATTCATTCAATTTTTTTATACAATAAATACTTACATTTGATGGATCTGGTTTATCTGGAAATCTAGAAGCGCAAACCAAAAATATATCTGGAGCGGGTTTCCCATGTTCAACTTCTGGATCAGTACTACCACATACAATGTGTTGAAATAATTTAAAAACTTCTTGATGGTGCTTAGATTTAAGTTCCATATTCTCTTGGGATGATGATGTAGCCACTGCTATAGGCACTTCGTTTTTATATAGATGTTTAACAAGTTCTTTAACACCCGACAATAGAGGCGGATTAGTCAGTTCTATCATTTGTTTTTTCTTGTATATAGATAGAAATTCTTGCTGGGTAATTGGCAAATCAAGTTCTTTAATTACTATTTTTGCTGTATCTTGCTCGGGAGTACCAAGCACTTTTAATTTACAGTCATCAGTATATTCTTTGCCATATTGCATTGTTATATCATTTATAATTTTATCATAAATAGATTCGGATTCTAAAAAATAAATACTGGTATATAAATTGCCCTAGTTTAAGAACAATGAAACCAAATTGACTTAATAATAGGTGTTTATTTATTTTTTTGGTTTTCTAGAAATTTGTCATGTTCTAAATATGAATTTTTTATTACATTACAAAATACACTATAAATTTGTTCCAAGTATATCTAGTATAGATTATTAAAAATTAGAGATATATATTATAGAATGAAAAGCAGCTTTTCATACATTTTATAAAATTAAAATCACTTACCTATGAGAAGTCCATCCATGTCGAATATTACGTGAGTCACCTTTTTAAACTGCATTTTGATTTTTAGAAGTATTAATTATTCTTTACTCAAATAAATTTAAGGCTATTTTAATGAATCAATATAACCATGACAAATCAAACTTTACGCTTTTCGTTTAACCGACTAACCAAACTCGCACTTCTAAAATAATTTTGTCAATTCATATCGATACGGATACACACGTAATTTTTCTAACCTTGCATCCTTGCACTTGTCCTATCGCAAAGCACATGCGTGCACGTGTGTGGATATGATATTTTTATATTGGAGGAAGTAATTATTTTGGTATTTTGAATTTGTATAGATTCAAACTATAAGATTTTTTTTTATATATATCTAAAAAATTTAAACTAATCCAAAAAAGATTAAATATTTTTAATAAACCATTTTAACATTACCGAATATTTGAATAAAAAAAGATGAGAGGTAACCAATCAAAATATAGTTAAGAACCATATGATTCATATAGTAGATTTTTATTGGTCCACAATTATTTTTAATTTGTGACCAAGAATGAGTGCGTCAATGGGTACGTCACATTTTTTTTTAAATCATGTTACGTCATCTTTATGTATGTGTCAACCAGGGTTGCCAATTTGTAAGTAATTCCTCACATTTGTGAGTAATTTTGTTAAAATGTATGGGTAATCGGAACGTCAGTGTATGTTTTTGGTTAGGGAAAATTCTGATCTACTGTGATAAATTTTCCTACTTTTAGTTTTCAAAAATCTTACTTTGGACCTAATAATTTTACGCTCTCTATTAGTCATTAGGTGTAATTTTCAGTTTTGAGATTTACAGCGTGCTCAATTGGTTTTTCAATATAATAAAATATAGGTATGAGGTTAAATAACTGGTATTTTTTGTTTAGCTGGTAGGAGAGATCCCTATAATTTTTTATCTAATATTTGGTAACTTGTTTTGGGTTTAGGGAATTTCTCTTTTTCCTATGGCAGCACTAAAGTAAGCTACGAAGCAACAGCCTTTGATGCTTGGCAACATTGCACAGTCACAGTTTTAAAATAAAATCCAACAAAGAAATTGTGGTATTAATAAAAATAATAAATACATAATTTAATATACGATACAATTTTCAAAAACCTGCCTTGATATTGATATTTTGAAGTTGTGAGCAATCCTGAAGTTTTGAAAAAATCGGCAAAGAAATATAGTTGGCAACCCTGGTGTAGACAAAATCAAAATATTATTATTATACAAAAGAAATATGATCAAAGTGCAGAACATTTTATTTTTATAGTTTAGGTATCCATTCATAAATTTGTCATTACTCGCTTTCATAAAATTAAAGCCTTTATCTTCAGATTTTGGTTATTATATATCTTTTACGCCAATAGTTTTTAAATAGGTGTATAAAAATATTGTAGAAGTAAATTAAGAACTCGAGGTCAAATTGATAAAAAATCCAAAGTACTCATGATTATAGTTAAAAAAGTATGTATTTAACAACTTTTCAAGCATTTCTAAGTGCCTATTATTATACGCAATTACAGGGCTGAACAAAATAAAAACCAGTAGATATGTTCGTCAGTGGTTCGATTGGTAAATTATACTAACATTCTAAAACAAAACGTGATACGAAAATATTTTTAAGTAAAATTCGGTGGTAGGTAGGTAGCTGGAACTCTTCCATATTTTTAAAAGATTATTAGTGCAATTTTTAATTTATAATCTAATTTATTCTATAATAAAGTCGCCAATAACTGTTGAAAAATTTAATATTGCTGTAGAAAAGGTTAAATCAAGAGAAATTTACTCTCAAAAATACTGCCATCTCTGTTAAAATTTCAGTAATCGAGAATTAAAATACCTTTAAACTTGTATATTGTTTTTTAGAGCACTAATTTAGTATTTTCAATTTTTTATTTTTAGAAATGTGTTTATAAACGTTTTAATATTAATTAAATCTGTTTACACTATTCTTACATAATCATTTCAAAAGATAAGTATGAAAATGCAAAAATGTAATAAACTTTTATTAAACTATCATTTACACAATAAATCAATGAAGAATATATTTAATTTAATAGTTAATATTTTTTAAAAATCAACCTTCCAACTGTTTATACAAAATTGGAACATAATCATCATATTCAGCCTGGTACAAATTGCCAGCAATAGGTTGGCCCAACTTATATTTTTCTGCAAATTTTTTAATTGAAAACTTTCCACGACCATCTCCAGACCTGTTTGTCAATTTTTTTTCATCAAAACAGATCTTTCCTGGTTGTTTGTAAACTAAAAACACGTATCTATGCAATCCTGTTCCTGGTGGTGGACCAGAACCGACGTACTCTGAAAGTGTTTCCCCTTTTGAAATATCGTTTCCTGGGATATTTCCTACTAACCAATGATGCCATTCTCTGAATTTTGGTTCTTTTCTACTGGGTGCATCAGGATCAGTCATACACAACGTATACAGAGCATCGCATTCGGCCGGCCATTTTACACTTGGGACATCTTTAACTTGAGTTGGAGTTAATACGTTTCCACTATCAGGCTTGACTCCACTAGGATAGCAAACTTCTACGGTTTTCTCGGGAGCTACATCAATAACATCAGGAACAACACAATGTTTTTCCATATTTTTTGAAAGAGTTGAGTAAAATCTAAACAATCCTACCGGCCGCCTCAGAACGGCGAAAGACATTCTAAAAACAAAAATCGGAATGTGACAATGACAACTGACAACTTCTGTCTATGTGTCAAAAACACAAAAAAAATATTTCCCTACTACACCATCGACATATAATAGTGGACGTGCCTTACCCGTATATGATTTTTTGGCTCGAAAAGGGTAAGGAAGATAACGTATAGTTTCGGTATAGCGCAATCTCTTTTCTTGAACTACCACAATTCTGACTATTTTTCATCACTTCTGTATGTTAAATATCTATTGGGAAAAGTAGAATTCGATAGATGGCGCTGCAAAATGTGATCTATGGTGTCTACTTGTATGTATTTATTTATTGTGGCGAAGTTTTTTATATATTTCAGTATAATATTCACTTTTTATGGTTCTTTAATTATTTACATTTGGTTTATTTTAATTTTTAGTCTATGCATAATAATATGGAATTACCATTAAAAACTAAAGATTTATTTAAATTTCTTGTTTTCTTAAATTTTAAATTATGTTTACTAGCATTTGTTATATGAAAAAAAGATCAGATATAACTCTTTTTTTGTTGGTTTTCTTTTTTTTTCTATTTATTTCATGGCTCAGCTTGGGAGTTCTATTAAAAACCTAAATAATAATTAAGAAACAACTAAACTGTTTTTTAATTACAAATGTGCGCGGATAAAATCTTTTTTGCAAAGTGTTAAGAGCAAACTCGTATATTTTCAACGGCCTTTCCCATTTTTAATTTATTTATACAAGCCTTTATTTGCAGTATTTTACCATTACTCGAGGTGTTATCGATTTTAATAGTTCTATCAATGAGGGAAAGTTACGAAATGATAAATTGGGATTCTTCGCTTCTCTACTACTGCAATCATTTTCACACCAATTTCTATTGTTTGGCGCCATTGTACAGTAAAATATTATTGAAATTACTTAATTAACATACAGTTTATAAAATAATCATAGAAATCTAACTTATTAAAAACGACAAAATAAATTTATCACATTCAAAAGCCGTAGATTGGGAATATGTAAACAAAGTTTGTTTTACTCCTTTGAAGGGTGCGAATTGATTCCGTCAGAGGGCGTTTTCGATTCGAATTCTACTCTGTCTACGTAGTATATGTCGATGATGGCACGAGATTTTTTTTAGTTTTTAGGCAATTTCAGACGGTTTTTTATTGAAATAATAACTTATCTTTGTTGCGAATTATCTACGTCACAGCAGCGACTTTTGACCTTCCCTCAATGTTTTTTGTTGATGTATGATCTATGTGGTTTAGAGGTGGTTTGTGGTTTGGTTTGTTGTCATTTTTTTCTCAGGGTTCATAAAGAAAGGTTGTCCTTAACCTGGTTATAATAATTTTAATCTTTATTGAGTACAGACATCAGTGTATGATTTTTAAAATCTAAATTGTGTATTTGCTGAACAATTATTATAATTATCCGTAGTTTAAACTTTCATTACAGTTCGAAATATGTACAGATCTTTAAGAGTTTTAACGGAAATAGGCAAAAGACAATTTTCTACGGAAACATCTCAAGTAGTGAAGGTAATAAACTTTATTTATTTGATATATTTATAATAATATTTATGTTTTAGACCAGTCTTTCCCAAAAAAAACCTCTTACTGACCTTTTTGATAGACAACACACTTATTTAAGAATCTCATTAACAGAGAAATGCAACCTAAGATGTAAATAAAAATATTTTTTAATTTTGGTATTTATAATTAACTAATTAAATGTTTGTAGGTCAATACTGCATGCCCGCAGATGGTGTAAAATTATCTGAAAAATCTAAATTGTTAACTACCGATGAGGTTTTAAAATTGGCGGAAATTTTTATAAAAGAAGGAATTACTAAAATAAGATTAACAGGGGGTGAACCTACAATCAGGAAAGATTTAACTGATATAATTTGTAAGTATTTACTTTAGTCATATTAAAGTTATTAGTAGGTCAATAGTTACAATTGTATTTGATTATAAGGGGAAATTATAGGGAAAACCCTGGTAAAGTTGACAATTCTTAATTACATCAAAATATTATGATTTAGCTCATTGAGTGTTTTATTTTGTAGACAGATTATTGTCTATACTGTGATATTTTCAATATAGGTTGGTGTTCTTTAAAACGTCTACTTTCTTTACCTTACTGGATTCTATTTTTATAATTGACAATTTTTTTAATTTATTGTGTTATTTTTAAATTTCGAAAAATCTCGCTTTTGTTTAATCTGATTTATCGGAAGTCATAATTAATTCTCAATTTTTAATCTCCAAATTTTCAGAATTAATAATGTTAATAATGAAGTTACACTTCTTCAATGTGATCTGAATAATAAAATCACTAGATGGTGCCTCAAACTAAATCCAAGCAAATGTCATGAAGTTTGTGACATAACTTTGTTTTGGTTCCTGGAAAATTGGTCTAAAAACAAGATTAAAAAGTTGATCTAAAATACATTTGGTCTAAATATATCTGATCTAAATCCCTATTCTAAAATATTAGAATTTTATAATATACAAAAATTATTCAAAATTGTTTTATACTGATTATTCCTAAATCTTCAATATTGTAATGGAAGTAATTTATCCAAAAATAAAATAAATTATCTAAGCCTGATTGGTGGCAAAATGTTACCATAGATAAATTAATAAGTTATCATTGATTAATTTACAAAGATCTTACAATGTTGACATCAGTTGACATTTACTATATTAAATTAAAATCAGCTGTAATTGTTGATTTTGTACAATATGGATTCATTAATGAGCCAGAAAGGATGTAAAACATATTTCAAAGGCTTTTATTACCAAACTTCAACTGCCGTCTACTGGAAATGGAACAATTTCAAATTTGGTTGTAACAGAACAGTTATAAAAAAAATGAATACATACAATCGAATGTTATAACATTTTGTCCAATTTTAAAAGGTATCTATAACCGTTCTAAGCGTCATTTGGAAACACCCAGTATTAAATTTTTCTAATGGGTTTTGATCCCGTAAATAAATAAATAAAGCAAAATCATCTGTAGAAACTATACAACCAATTATAGCAATTGCTTTGAATTTTTGCAGTGTGAGAAGTTTGGCTAATTTACTTTCTATTTATTTATTTATTTATTATTATTATACGGGATCACCGCTTTTATAATTTTAAAATCAATAAAAATTACAATTAACAAACAAAAAGTTTGATACAAAAGTTGTAGGGAATTTTATGGTTTACAACTTTGCACTTAAACATTTTGCACTAAAGCCCATTGTTTGCCTTCAAAATAAAAAAAAATGGAAAAAGTCCAAAGTGTATATTTTTCGTCCTCTAGTGGCGAAACTATGGGGAAGCCAAAAAAAAGTTAAATATAAACATTAAAGGAAATTTGGTGCTCTACAACATTGCACCAGAAAATATTGCACTAAAGTGCATTGTTTGTCCTCAAAATTTGGAAAAACTTATGGATTATGGATTATTCTTTACTTATAAATACAATATTTTATTTTAAATATTGCAAACTCTGTTTAAAAATATTTATTCTACTGTAATTAAAAGCTCATAGATATATCTTTAGTGTAATAATAAATGAACTTATTTTTACACCTGTTACATTTGTAATTTATGGGGTTTTAGATAATTTAAAGAAAATAAATGGCTTAGAAGAAGTGGCAATAACCACAAACGGTCTAGTTCTCACTAAACAACTCGTTGCTTTACAAAAAGCTGGTCTAGATGGTTTGAATATAAGTTTAGATACTCTAAAAGAAGACAGATATGAAATTATGGCCCGCAGAAAGGGTTGGAAAAGAGTAATGATGGGAATAGACTTAGCTTTACAATTGGGTTATAATCCTGTTAAAATAAATTGTGTCGTTATGAAAAGTAAGTAATAAAAAAATATTTGTAAAGATAAGTTTTGCTGTTTGGTCCAATTCAAAAAATAATTAGTACATTTGTTTTATTGATGATATAAAAATATTACAATGGGTACTGAAATTAAAATTCTTTGGTTATAAATATAATCTTTATATTTGTAATATAATATTTCTAGTGTTTATCGTTTTCCATAAAAAAATATTTTGTAAGAATCACTATAGTATATATTTTGATAATTTGAATGTTTGTTACCTGTCATTGGTCCTGTGAACTAATAAACATTTAAATTATAGTTTTGAATTGATTTTTAAAATAATTTTAACAAATTGTATCGTTTTTTAAGCAACAAAATTAAGGATAAAACAACTACTAGTAAATAATTGTTTAATAACTTCATAATACTTTTAAAACTAATTTTTCATTGTCTGGTTCAGATACGTTATTATAATGTCTTCAAGGGCCTACAGGTCAAATGTTTATTATCTCGGCTTTATTATGGATAACATTCTCTCCTAGATTAAAAAAATTAATTATTAAACCTATAAAAATTTATCTAGTTTTCTCTAGACTTTTGTAATTGTTTCTTCAGTACTATTTTCTAGAACAGCACAATTAGTTATCAAACTTTTACAAATTTATCTAGAAGTTTTCTCTATGCTTTTTTAATTCCTTTTTCAGTACTACTTTTTAAACACCACAATTAGTATTTAATAATAAATGGTGGAGTATAAAATTAATTTCTAATGACTAAAAAATTACAAAATATATCCAAGATCTTAATCATTGAAATATTAATCCACCGCATATCTCTGATTGTTTACTCGTTTCATTAATGTTGAAATTTTTGGGCTGTTTACAAAAGTTTATATCCTGTATATTTATTTAAAGATCTATTTTTGTTCTTAGCAAATATTTTTTTATTACATTTCAAATTACAACATATTTTTGTTGTAGATTTCAACGAAGATGAAATACTAGATTTTGTAGAATTTACTAAAGATAAAAATGTGGACATTAGATTTATAGAATATATGCCTTTTACTGGCAATAAATGGGAAATGGATAAAATGGTTTCCTATAAAGAAATGGTTAATAAAATATGTCAAAAATGGACAGATTTTGAACAATTAAACAATGATCCAAATTCCACTTCCAAGGTAAAAATCACCCATTTCATCTGAATTTAAAATAATAGTCTTATCTGTATAATCATTTGTTTTTATTTTATTTTTTTCCATTCTTAACATATTTTACCCAGTCGATAATAAAGCAAACCTTGAATTATTATTATTCAAAGAAGTACTAATAAAAAAAAATGTTTACAAACTCCAAATTATATATTTATAATTCCTGAGAAATTCTTTGTATAAGGATAAAATAATTTGATTGCCTGTTTAATATTCTTTGTAATTAAAAAAATATAATATTGGTGAAGTTATTAGATATTCACAAATTTAAAACTAAAAAGAATATAAATTTATCACACTTATCTCAGAAGGTATAAAGTATAAAAATAAAAAAGTGTTGTAGTCTAAAATCTTATAAACAGTAAAAAATTTAAACAAATAAAACTACATTAAAAATTCATCCATGCCATAGAAAGAAACATTTGTCCAGTGCATTTTTATATGAGTTAAATCTTTGAAAAAGTATCCCACTCACCACTGAGCTGAATTTGTAAAAAAAATTTACCACCTGAATAATATGACAGAAATCTTGTGACGGTATGAATTTATAATATAATTCAGTTTATCGATTATATTTTGTGATTTACGATATGTTCTGAAATGTTATTTGTTTTCTGTTGCCGGTTTTATAGAATTTCATAACAGATTTGTCTGTATTGAATAAATTTATAAATCTCAACAGGCCTAGAGGTCTATTATTTTCTTCCATTCTTACCTGTTCATGGCTAAATCTCGCCATCTTGCGATTCCCAAAGTTCTTAAATCTTCTTCACACGTTTCCAGTCATTTCTTTCTTGTGCAACCTCTTTTTCCAATCTCCACGTCTCATCATTATTATTTTCGCCCATTTATTCTATTTGGGTTTTTTGTACAGTTGGTTAATTTCAACAATTGTTCTCCGAAAATTTTCCTTCCCAGAAGTTTAGTTTTTCTTCCTCTTTTTAAGTACCGTGTTCTCGTCTCACGTTATCTTATTCTTCTAATTGGTTATTAATTATTTAAATTCTTTGACTCTTTGGAAGCAGTATTTTGTTCTGTTATTGTGATTTATGATTCTTCATTATTTATCATCTTCAAGTATTTTGTTTTCTCTTCATTTATCAGTAGTCTATTATTTTACTTTTTAAAACCCTTTTATCTCTAGATTTTTCTGTCTGTCTATCCATTATTTATTCTTTCTTTGAAATATTTCTGCCACAGTTTTGTTCCCCGTTTCTCTGGGTCCACTTATTTCCCATTTCGCTTCGGAACAAAGAATAAATACATAAAATCTTTATAGGCTTGGAAAGTCCCTGGTTATGATGGTAAAGTAGGGTTCATAACTTCGATGAGTGAACATTTCTGTGGTTCTTGCAATAGACTCAGAATCACAGCAGACGGTAATCTTAAAGTCTGCTTATTTGGTAATGCAGAGGTATCATTGAGAGATGCCATCAGAAACAAATTCTCTGATGACGATTTGACAGACCTAATAAGTGCTGCCGTTAAAAGGAAGAAAAAACAACATGCAGGTAAATATGGATTTATAATAATTTTACAACAAAAAATATTTCAAATAAAATGTCACTAATTTTCATATAAAATATCTGAAATCGTGTAACTAAATTAAAACATTTTGACTGTTAGTAGTTTCATATTTACATTTGTAATTAATAAATATAATCTACATAAATCGTCACTATTAAAATGAACAAAAGGGGACATTTTGAATAAGTTTAAAACACTATTTTTGCAGGCATGATGAATATATCTCAAATGGCAAATCGTCCCATGATACTTATTGGGGGATAGCTTAGCTAAAGATTTAATTAAAAAAAAGGTAGAGTAACCCTGACCTTTTGTGTACTTATCAGATGTCCTACTACGACCTTGAATCAATTGAAGTAGCTTTAACTTTAAATTGTTCGTTTCTAATATCACATTGTCATTTAAGAACGTTAAAAGATAATTGCTTTTTTGCCAATTTAAAATAATCGTTTATTTATTCATAAAATCGTTGTGTAGTGTTATAAAACGCGAAATGTTTAACAGTTGGTTAGTTTTTACCTTTTAGTTACATATATTTTTAATTTTTTTTTTAAAGTTTCAAGTAAGAAGTTCGGATGTCTGATATAAATCATATGTGAAATGTATTTATCATTTTTTAAATCATTATTATTAATACAGTCATTAAAGTTTATTTTAGTCACGTCATCGATAGTTTGGAATCCTGTTTAAACGTTCAATAACAAAAATAATTTATTTCAAAATTCAAATCTATTTCCAAATTTTAATTTAATTTTTACTTGTCATTTATTATAAAAAGGGTTGAACATTTCTGATTACAATTTTTATGTCTAAAAATATTTTAACGTTTAGAGCTAAAACTAAAAAATACACTTTTCTTTTTTTGTGATGCTTAATTCGTTAATGGTTAATAGAAATTTTGAAGTGAATGTCTTGCTTATATCAAGAATCATGCTATTTCTCCCTAGAGCGTATTAACTATGGCGTGCTGTATTTTGGGTTGCGCTCTCTGAAATACTGCTTATATATTAGCAATTTGTTTTCAATTGTCAGATGGGATTTTTTTCAAATGAACCAGTAGAGTTACTTATTTTTAGAATCCTATTGGCAAATATGGCGATTAGTAACTAGTTTCCTGTCTTGAGAGTGAGATAATTTTTTTATTCATTTACATGATCCGCAATTTTTTTGAACCATGTTTTAACCGAATTTAAATGCTCTTGAAGATTGAAGGATACTGCGCAGGGTAGGGTTTAAATATATCTGTTTTATGCAGTTTATATTGTAATGATTCGTGGTGTTTTAAACTTTCGAAAGCCCCACTTTTGGCCGCCATTTGTAATAATTTACTGAATCTTTTTTGGGTTGGGTCCTCGAAAACATTAAAAAAGTAACAAACATTACAAAATTGATAATAAAAAAAATTGTATAGTCCTGTGGTTCGAGTTTTTTCTCCTGCACAAATTTTACTTATCTAACCCGATCTGTTATTTCTTCTTCACGTCCTCTTCTAGCTTGATCTATTTTACCTCGGCTGCTCTGCCGTAATTGCCTCTACTTCTTGAAAATCCTTTTATATACTGATTAATATAGTTTATAATTTTTTTATAAAAAATATATGACTAATCCACTTGTATACATTTATTCTGTTTCTTTTCACAAATAATATGTAGGTTTTATATCGTTGAAATTATATATCTGACAATAATAATTTTCTTCATTGTTTATTATCTTTTTTCATCTGTTTTTTTCTTACTTGATTAATTAAAACGAATTTTAATCACTTTTGTCTATCTCTTATTATTTACTTGTTCCTTAACTAAAATTTTCTTTTAAATTTCCAAAATTATATTAAATCTTCAAAAACAAACTTATACAGAGTATTCCACTACAATATATAGATATAAAATCCCTCTGAAGATAAAAACAGTCTTTAGGGATATTGAAGCATCATAGGAATTTTATTAACTTTAATAAAAATAAAAATGTTTACGATTACTTATTCATTGTCATCTTTTATAATCTGATATGTTATTGTTTTTAAGTACCTTTAACATAATTCCAAACTTTCCCATCTTACTAATCTGAATTATTAACTCTTATATTCACATTAAAACCATTTAATATAAAAGTATTTTTTCCTATTAATACTATTGAATTTCACTTAATTACAGAACCCAAAGGCAGCTTATCAAACATCTCCAAGATGCATCTTACAACTCATTTACCAAAAAATATTATACATCTTTTGCCAAAAACGTCATCTCTCCAATTTCTTAGGAAATATTCTTCAAAGCAGAATCCAGAAGAACTCACCCATGTAGATACTGAAGGTAGAGCGCGTATGGTTGATGTCGCAAATAAAAATGTAACTCAACGTAAAGCCACTGCCCTGGCTGTGGTAAAAGTAGGCTCTCTTCTTACAAAACTAATTTCAGAAAATTCTCTTAAAAAAGGTGACGTATTAACCATCGCCGAAATTGCCGGTATCACCGGCGCGAAGAAAACATCTGAAATAATTCCACTTTGCCACAACATCTCCCTTTCTAGCGTTAAAGTTACGACCCATCTTAATAAGCATAAAGAAGCTGTGGAAATCCGTGCCAGCGTTTGTTGTGAAGGTAAAACTGGCGTTGAAATGGAAGCATTGACAGCAGTCAGCATTGCCGCATTGACCATTTATGATATGTGTAAAGCTGTCAGTAAAAGTATTGTTATTTCTGATATTCATCTATTGACTAAAAGTGGTGGTAAGAGCGGTGATTATGGCGGAGAGGAAGAAATAGTTCTGAGAGATTATAATAGAAGGCCTACTACTGGTACTTTTACACCTACTATAGGAATTGTATAGGTAACTCGCGTTTTTTATATCGATATTTGAAATATCTATAGCTTTTGATTTTTTTAGTAATTTTTATTGTTTTATTTGTAAGTCAGTCGTACTTTTTATGCAATTAATACTAGTTCTCTCCCTTCGATCTTTTCTTAAAACCCAAAAAAATACTATCTTCAAGAATAAAATAATAACTATATTACTTTCGGCAACACAGACCGTAGAAATATCCTATTGTTGTACTAGTACAACAATAAATTTTCGTTATTGTACTAGTATAGCAATAATGAGAAATGATAGCAACGCTTTATTATGGGGGTTGTAATTGTGTAGGCTTCATTTGTATTTCGCTCAGATTACACTGCCTCGGCAGGAAACTTCTGAGCTTAACAAATAATAAGCGCCTTCTACTCCTAGTAATACTATAAGTACCTGGATTTAAAAAGCTAATGTTAATTATATCGTTGCCGAGCTGCGAATACTACAATGTGAACAAAATGAAGTTTGTATTAACAAAAATTCTTTGAACTGGAAAAACATAGGCGTACACTTAAAAATTGTTCATTCAATACTGCCCTCGGGCGAACAAAACAAATAACACATGTTTTGTGACTTAAGTCAAATAATACCGGTAATCAAAGGATTATTATCCACAATGATAAACCATAAATTTTCTTTTGAAAAACAGTTTGGTGGATAATTGTTTTTAATCAAACAGCAGTTTTAAACAGTTAGAAATGAAATCGACGGCCAGATTTCAAAACCGCGTAAGTATATAGTATATATTCCTTTTGAAATTTCGTTCCTTAAATAGAGTTGAATTATGAAAACATTTTTCACATTTTTTGTGAAATAATTAGGTTTTATGTTTTTTCTTTCTCACTGAATGCAAATTTTCTGTCACAATTGAAATTTTATTGATAATTACTTAAAAACGGGGCTGCCGAAAGGAAATATTTAGCTCATAATGAAGCTGCAGTCCACCTACATCTTCGAATTTTTTAACAACTCTTTGCTGATCATTTCGCTGTTAATATCATATAATAAACTCCTTGTTGCATATTTGGAGCAGCTTAAATCTTCTAATAAATTTATAGCGCTATATCCACGGTGGGAAAATATTAATTTAACCAAACCTGTATTTTGTTTCATATCTAATTTTTTAGTTGAACTGACTTGTTTTTCTTGTGATCTGTTCAAATTTGGTTCTATTTATAAAATTTGCTGTAAATCTAGCCCCCACTAAAATTTCTTCAAATCTTTTACGTGAACATACTTTTTCATTTTTAAAATCAACTCTGTTGCTGTTTGTATCCGAATTGCCTTGTTCTGTTTGTGCTTTGTTAATTTTGTACAATATCTTTGTTACTATCATCACATAGTCTCCATCTTAATATCGCAGTTAAATTTTTATTTAATGTTTAGCAATTGGAATGCATTGTATCTAACTTTTGTGGATTGTTTATAGAATTTACCATGTGTTATTTTACATTGTAGATATTCGTGGCTCGCCAACGATATCCTATTTTGTTTTTATTCAGTAGAATTTTCTTAAAGTTGAGCCATATCTCTTCTATTCTAGTCAGTGCGCCATTTTTTGTTATTCTAAATTTGTTTTAAGAAATAAAAAATTCTCAAAACTGTTAAACATATGTTTATAAATTTTTTAAAGCATTTTTTGAGACATTTTTATTTTTGTATTCTTAGTTGTTTTTAATATTTCCAAAATTTCTTTCTTATTATTCATGTGATTTTGAATGTCGGGAGAGTATTAACGCTCAAGCTTTTATAGCACAGTAACTAACAAAAAAAAATCACATATTTTAGAATCTAGGATATATATAATTTGCACTTGGAGAGGTTATTTAAAAGACTTAATATCAAATTTTAACATTCATATTTTTAAAATCGTAGTTTCGAAAACTTTATTTCATCAGCCGTCCTAATAAAAACAAAATATATATGTGATTCAAGATGGGTATTTTTCCTTAAAACGTGGCATTAACTCACTATGAATGTTAAAATTTGATAAATCGGTAATTTTAAGATGAATTGTTATAATAAAAAAAAACTTGTTTAAAAATCTTATATTTTTGTATCCAATAAAAGAAATAAAATATTTTTAACTTAATTAAGGCTTTTTCTGATGTGGTCGTACAAACAAACTGTCTTCTGGCATCAGAATCCTAAAAAAATATAAAACTAGAGTAATAGGCGAGATCCCTACGTATAAATTTGGTTCAAATATGCTTGTAGTTGAAATATAGTGAAAAAATATTATATATGCAGTTTTTCCTAGAAGATAAGTAACATTTGAATAAACGTCGCTCTAAAACCGTCCAATTTAGTGAGACATTCAAACAAAAGCTTTATTGCCGCTTTTTCGGACGTCCTAAGTCCTCTGATTGGCATATTCTGGAATTGCCAGTTTCATTATTTTTCGAAATTTCTGAAAAAAATGTTATTCAGTTTCATTCTATGAATAAAACAGAACTTGTTACAGTATGGATTATATTGAAATGAAGACTTCGTATTTGATGGCTATTCTCGATTTAGTTATTCTTAAGTAATATCTATGTATACCGAGTGCTGTCATATTTTTTCTATCTGCTCAAATTGTAAATAAATATGAATAACGTTTGGCTCTTGAGAGCATGTGAAAAACGACTTATAGCTATGAACATTTTACTTGGAAAGCCTGGAATACTTGGAAAAGTTTGGAAATTTAAAGTACTTGAAAAAAGTCATGGAAAAGCGGAAATGGAATTTACTATTTATTAAAAAAATAATAATGTGTCTCATGTCCATTAATATGGGAAAAGGTAAGATAATAAATTATTTTACAAATTGATTCGGTGAGCATAAAAGTTCGCGATAATATTAGAACGATTATCCTTATAGAAGTTATAATTAACAAAAATATGCTCTATGGTGAGTTGTATATTACAGTGCTCACATACGGAAGATAATGACATTTCTGTCACTTTGAAATTCCGGGAATTATCGAAATATCTGCAGAAGTCACTGATTTTTTATCTGGAAATAATTAAACAACAGAGCATGTTGAAAAATATTGGCGAATTGTAACCTTATAAACGATCCACAATAGACTTGTCGGAAGTATCAGGAAATACCTACTTATTTTTATACCTAACAATACAAAATTATTGAAAAAACTTGACATAAAAGATGAATACTTACACATTAGCATTACTGGCCATACCAGGTACGGATATAGGTTGAAGTTTTGTTTCTTCTGGAACTTTAACAGTTAAAGAAGACTTTGGTCCTGTTTTCCAAGTATTACTTTGTTCATCAATAACAGATGCTTCTACAGACAATAAATACTGACCGCCTCTAGGAAACGCCAGTAGAAATTGCGCCGTAAAGAAATCTTTATGAGGAGTTACTGTTTGGGTCAATACAGAAACCTGTTCAAGAAGCTAAAATAAAGATAGCTTTAAAAAAATTAAAATTCCAAAAATATACCAACCTTGGGATCTATGTTATCTTTATTTTTAGGGTTGCTCTGTAACTGTGAAGTCACGTTAATAACAACCTCTTTAATTTTCCTAAAAAGTCCAGGTTTCATTCCGTGTTGTATGACACCTTCCACTTTGACAGCTAACTGTGAACCAGCTTGTACGCTTATAAATTCTCCTAACACTCGAGGTTGTGGAGATATAGCTAACTTTACGCTGGTAGATTGTAATACTTGGAAGAAATATCTTGGAATAGGAAGAGAAGCGTTCACTAATATCTCTATAATTTTTTTAAGTACTTCAACCTGCTAAAAAATGACAAGATGTTAACATATTAGATTTAATGTGGAATATTAGATTTACTTACATTATGGGTGATAGTAGCACTAGTAGATTCCTCTACAATGCTTTGAACTATCTTAAGAGCATTTTCACAAGCATTAACGAGCTGTTGTGATTCCAGTCTTATATTTTTTGAATCAAATTCAACGTGTTCATCTTTTATTTTCGTACCGCTGACACACAAACTTTCAACACATTTTTCTAGTAAGACGCACATTTGCTGCAAACTAAAAAAGATATGTAATTTATCAACTTTCAATGATTTCACTTACATCTGCATATTTTCAAGCGTTGCTGGATCCGCATCAAACGTCGTCTGATACAACTTCCAGTGCAGATCTCCGCAATTTTTGAAATCTTTAACACATTTTCTTAGTTGATTTGTTATGTAACCATGTCTCTGATACTCGTCCCTAGTATTCTGGACTATAGTAGCGGCAATAGCGGGAGGTGGTACAATACATAAAATATTGCAGGTATATATTAACTGAAGGAGACATTGCAGATACTCTGTACGAATCTTCATATATTCTGCTTGGAATGTGAGATTATGTTGCGGAGTACTAGCAGCCTTAAATAAAAAAAATAAGTAAATATTGTAATTTTTTATTAAAGAAAAATTACCTTTAAGGCTGCTATAGCTTTGTTATAATGAGTAATAGCAGAATCTATTCGACTAATTAGGGTGTTTGATTCTTCCATGTAAAGTTGAGCTTCAGCTTCAGATAGTTCTTTTAAACAAATGAGCCAGAAGTGAAAATGTTCTGAACTGACTTGTTCAGTTAGACCAATAAAAATATGATTTGCGACCTAAAAATATTTTTTTTTAGACATTTTAATAATAATTTTTTGTATAATAATTGATTGTATAAAAAAATTAATTTACACAATTTCCTAAATTTGCCATTAACTAACACGAATGAAATGATGATGATAAGACTTTGGAACTCGGTACAATAATTGATTGCCTATTAATTTGTAATGAGAAATAAACAGTTTACTAAACCTTACTTTATGATGACCATATCGCATTGCCGCTCTAGCAATACAATAATTAGCCCATAAATTATTGCTATCAACTACTCCAATAATAGTATTGAAAGTGTTATCGTTCCATTTATATCCAGAAAGAGTTTGGAAAATTAAAGTGCAAAGCATAGTTTTGGTTTTAATCTGAAGAGCAGTAGGAGTGGGAACATCGGTTAGACCTTTGAGAAGATTTAAAATAGGCTCAATTAAAGGAAGTAAAGTTTCCGGTTTCAGACTACCAATAGCACCTAGGGCTTCGCAAATCGTAAAAGTATAGTCACCTATAAGAAATAAATCAGTTTTATTTTAAAATATAAAAAAATATATTCCTAGTTTCACTTACTTTCGATGTTATCAAGACGAGTACCCAATAATTCAACAAATACCTCACAATATTGTTGTTTAGCTTCACATAATCTTACCGCGCATTTCAAAACTGCTTTTAAATGAGTTGAATGTTTTTCTTTGATAAAAGTTAGTAACAAAATCAGTGTTTCTAAAGCAGCTATAACTTCTTCTTCCCCATCTGTTTCTAAATTTTCTCTATAACTAAAATAAAATTTATATATGCTTAAATATTTGAAAAGAATAATTTACCAGTAGCAAAATATTTGACTTAAAATTTGTATTGCTTGGGCAGCAATTTTCGGCTCTGGTGAATAGCAGTGATTGCTACACAATTCTCTAAGTTTAGATCCTGTTGACCTATGTTCATGACACATGCTTGGCGATTCCACCAAAACTTGAAGGACTTCTAAAAAGTTAGTTAATATTTGAAAGATACATTTCTGTTAAATTAATGTACTTACTTAGTGCTGGTGAAAGAATGATCTTTTGGTTAGAATTCAAGACATAGTCGATGATGTCTTCAACTGATCCAGGAGGCCAAAGATGAGCACCTGGTTTTGCAAGTTCATATAAATGTTCCAAAGCTTTTAATTTTATTTCCCATCTAGGATCGTTTTTGAGATAATTTAGGAGCAAATTTACTTGACTAGGGATGTCTACTAAGGTTGCTGCTGCCAGTTTTGTCAAAGCATTTAGGGTAACGAGAACGAATTCTTGAGCTGGATATCCTAAATATATAGAATTTGTTTGTGTTTGAAATATATTGTAGCTGTGTTTATGATGGCTCATGTTCATGTGGGTGATGTACGAAAATGTTGTTAGATGAAGGGATTGATGAAAAATAAATGTCAAAAATAACAGTTTTTATAATTTTCAAAACTTTATAATTGTTTAAAATAACCCTGTTTAAATAATTATAATTTATTGATTTACTAGTACTAATAACTATAAGTATTATCAAATGAAGATGAAGGTAAATCTTTAAATTAGTCTCCTATCATCAATCTAGAAGATTCCTGAGTTGGAATTATATTTATATTTTTTCCAGCATTCATATGATCGCAGTTTAACTACTTTTATATTTAAGTATCTCTTTTGTATTATTTATTTTTATCTGATCTACAGTACTTTAAAGCAATTTCTACCATATTATCTTTTCATTATTTCTTTTAATTTTCATAAAATAGATTCCAGATTAAAAAAAAAATATTACACTCGTTTTATAAGTGTTATTGTTGTACTTTGTTCATTGAAAACAACTCTTATGACTTATACTATTTCATTCAACTATAACTTTGCTTTTTTTAGATGATACATATGAATATGTACCCAACAAATTCTCAAAACAATAATTGTGTAAAAATCCTGCCTTGGCTTCTGGGGTTCACCCGTAAGAGCGTAAAATATAGGAGTAATATTATATATTATAACTATTATCATAAGTACCTTAAAGTTATGCATTTTTTTAACACTGATTTATTTTATAATTTTTTATTTTGTAAACAAAATTAATACTTACAAAAAAGCTAATAACCATAGTAATCGAAGCTCATGAAAAAAATACTTAAAACTTATGTAAAAAAAACAAACAAAAACAGGAACTTGAAAATGACATAACTATTACAAAACTACAGGGTGTCCCAAATAAGAACGATCGGTTTTAAATGTAAATGCACAGCTTATTAATTGGCTTTAAGAAATAGCGTTTTCACTGATTGCATACGTTTACCAAAAAGTTTTTTATGAAGTTTTTTTACATTTTTCCCATTTTTACTACTTTTGGTCAAAATAAATTGAACAAATATATATTATTTTAAATTGAACACTCCGTATATTTTAATGGCATTTAAATTCATCTTCTTTTAAAAAATGTTAGTTTGATATATTTTGCTTTCCTTTTAAAAAAGATATTCGAGATTTCAAGAAACACTGCATTTTTCCTTGGAAAAACTAACAATAAATAAAATTAAGAAATTTGACAAAAAATTTATTCAGCAACAAAACATAACACAAGAATTAAAAAATAACATTAATGACATTATCAAAAACATTCCCACGAACATATTAGAAAAATCGTATTAAAATTTCGCTTGCATATGTGCACATACAGCATTTATTGTAACTTTAACATTCTTTATTGATATTAATTGCATTATTATTTTTATTAAATTTTTGTTGTTTTGTTGCTGAATAAATTCTTTGTGAGAATTATTAATTTTTAATTACTGTTAGTTTTTCCAAGAAAAAATGCGGTGTTTCTTGAAATCTCGAATATCTTTGTTATTAGAAAACCAAAAAATATCAAACTATACATTTTTTAAAAGAAGATATAATTGCTCTTTTAATGCCATCAAAATTAGCATGGTGTTCAATTTAAAATAATACATAATACCAAAAGTAGTAAAATACCCTGTAATATTAGAAAAAAATATAAACAAACTTCATAAAAAACTTTTTGGTAAACGGAAACAATTAGTTTCTTTAGGGCAAATAATAAGCTGTGCATTTACATTTAAAATCGATCACTCTTATTTGGGAAGCCTGTTCATAAATAAAAGAAAACCTTTAATAAACTATCTACATAATAAAAAAAACATGTATTACTACCAGTCGTTTGAATCTGATCGTAAAAATCTATAAACGATTTATTAATTTATTTCAAATAAGACCATAACTTGAAAAAAATCTTTCAATGGATGCTGCACTAACTGGGCAATAATGTAAATTATAAAAAAAGTACAAAATGATTCTGGTAATTTTTTTGTAACTTAATTTTCCATACAAAAAAACCACTTATAAAACACAAAAATGTCCAGTGGGTTGGTTTTTTTTTGTAGATATAAAAAATTTTTACTGTCTAAAAGTAGGTAGCAGACAAGAACTCACGAACTAAATTAATGTTTTGGTACCTGGTAATAATTCAATGCAGAGTGATCTGACCATTGCCGCTGTATTTGTATCATGATGCATGTATTGTAAAATTGGAATTAATTGTAACTTCATATTTGCTGGAGTAGATTGTCTTTGTATCATATCTGATACTTTGTTACACATACTTATAGCAAAAGACCTAAAAATTTTTATATTTTATAACACAGTATAGGTAAAATGAATGAAACTATTTTTAACTAACTTTGATTGTGCTGCAAATTGTACAGCTCCATAAACAGCAGCTTCAACCTCAACATTATCATGTGAATCTAAGCTGCTTCTTATACAATGATGAATTTGTTGCCTTTCTGGTATAATAGCTGCTACAGCACCAAATATTCTTAGTGTAACTGCTCTAGCTATTGGATCATTACTGTGTATCACACTATATATTCTTCTTACAAATTCATCAACGTTTGATATTTTATCAAGATGTTTTTCACTTTGTTGACAGACTCGTAAGACACAAAGTCGTAGAAAATTGTTTCTGAAATGAACAATTTTTCTAGGGACGAGAATGTATTTAAAACTTTTGAACTTACCCCATACGAAATACATCAGCGAGTTTTAAAAGTGAAGCATTAATTAATATTGGAAATGGATACTTTTCAAACAACTTAGGGAATCTTACTATCGCTTCACATTGCTCACCTACCTTTCCAGATCTTAAACCTGTAAATGTACACTATAAAGATTAAGTTCTTCTTACATACTTTTCACAAACCTTTATCCAGTTCTGTTAATGCAGAATTCGCGTCTTGGTCCGGTTCACCTAAACCATTTTCGTTAAACGCACTTACCCGTACTCCAATCATTTTAATGAAAACTATTTTTGCTTATTACATGTGTAGGAAAATTTCATAGTAAAGTTGGTCTTGGACCATGTATATGTATTGAGGATATATCCTATATCTATGACTGAGAATAGTGAGAATCATTTATTTGTTTACAAACATCAAAATTAAAATTATATATAACCTAAAAACATTTTCTTCTTTCTTTACGTGTCTCTGACCTTTGTATACTCAGCCACCCAGTGTTTGAAAATCAAAAACGATCTCTTATATGATCTAAAACTTATTCAGTTTTTAGCTTCTGAATCCACATGAGTCGTCTATATACAAGCTTGTTATTTTCAAGCTTAATTTCAACAACAACCTTTTATTTTCGTGCTTTGTCTCAAGTTTTTTTCACTCAGGTTGAACAGTGAGGACTACAACTATATAGTGATTTATGTTTAAAAATATACAAATTTATTAACGCGAATGACCGAAATCATAGAAAAACCGTATTAACAAGTCCTGTTTAGGTATTTCTAAACTTGACTAAAATCTAATGCATGGTTATTGATTCCATATAAAATACTTAACTTTTAAGCTACCTAATTTACTCTCAAACCAGTCGAGTACTGAGTTGGTGAATATGTACTTGATAAATAATAATGTTTGTATTCTTAAAATATTATCCGTACAAAACCACAAGTTCCATATCAGATTATAAATTGAATCGATTTTTTGCCATCCGATTTTTCCTAGATCGATCTTTTTGATAAAGAACGGAAACCCTAAACTACTTGCCCTTAGCCATAGTAATCGTAGCAAACGCCAGAGGGAGCATCACTTCTAATGACGTCACTGTCATTGTGACATAATTTTCTTTGGTTATGAATATAAAAATGTCAACATAAGAATGAAAATAAAAAGTTGATTTAATAATGATTATCTTTTTTTGTTTTGCAATCTTTGATAATGATTAAGTAAGAGTATTGAAATTAAATTCTAAAAATAAGTTTATATTTGCAATAGAGGTTAATAAGTTACTCTTGTTTAGAATTTAAAATAATAGAAATTTACAATGTCTTTAAATAATTTAAGGAAATTAGGTACAAATGGATTGGAAGTACTCTATAAAAATGTACACAAAAGTATCCTTTTATATAAACATTTATGGTGTAGGAGACAATTGGAAGGAAAAGTATTGTAAGCTTAAAACATTTTCATTACCCAAATATTGTTAATTTTTCGATGTGAGGTTTATATTGGTCATTTGGTACAACATATGGTGGAATTATGTATTGAGTTATACCGATAACAAATTTTTAGGGGTCTTTTTTCAGAATATAGATAAACGTAATGACTGGGTTTGCATTTATGTGTTTATCAATTGCTTCTTTTTATTGTGAAATTTTAAATAACTAGTGCTATGTTCTGGATGTAATCTCAGAGGTTTATTATTGAGTAACCTGCCATCTTAAGCCCAAACGGCGTATCTCAAGAGTTTTCAGATATTTACGACTTTATAATAGGTTTCTGGGATATTCGCATTATACGTCTACTTTTACCACTGCTTTATAAGGGCACAAAGTCATATTATGTATTATAATAAACGGATTGAACATAAGGAGTCTGTAGGTATTAAAAACTAATATTTGAAAAAAAATTGAGTTACGCCCTTTGGTATTAGGACAGCAGTATTAAATATTATAAATTGGGATTTCGTTGGATTAGTTTTCTTATGTAGAGGTTTTCCAACTAATTAACTGCCAATTAAAAACGAAATTCTATCTGCTAATTTAATTTATTCCTTAACCACTAATTTAGGATTATTATCTCAGAAGTCCCCAAAATTTGGTAATTATATTAATTATAAAAAAATATGTTCATTCTTTTAACACATCTTGTTTCTAGTGCCATTTAATTGGCAAGATCCTTTCAATTTAGAATCACTATTAACAGAAGAAGAAAAGTCAGTACGAGACCAATTTAGAACATACTGTCAAGAGAAATTAATGCCAAGGGTAATACAAGCTAACAGAAATGAAGGTTTGCAAAAATCAATATTTTTATTAATATATTATTACAAAAAACATGTTTTTGTAGTATTTAATAGGGAGATCATGAACGAAATAGGTGAATTAGGGGTCCTAGGTTGTACAATAAAAGAATACGGATGTGCAGGTGTTTCAAATGTAGCTTATGGTTTATTAACTAGGGAAGTAGAAAGAGTCGATAGTGCATATAGATCAGCAGTTAGTGTCCAATCATCTTTAGTAATGGGTGCAATATATAATTATGGCAGTGAAGAACAAAAAGAAAGATATATTCCACTTTTAGGTAATTATAAGAATTGACATTGCATATATTTAAAATTTATTATTTTTATTTAGCTAAAGGAGAATATATTGGATGTTTTGGTTTAACTGAACCAAATCACGGAAGTGACATCGGTGGAATGGAAACTAGAGCAAAATACGATGCTGCTTCTAAAACTTATATTATAAATGGTAGCAAAACCTGGTGTGTAATATTTTTTATAATTTTAAAATCATAATTTGTTCATTTCTAAATTTAGCTTTGACCTATATTAGCGGGTGGCTTATCTTTTTATTTATTATATGTATGGAAATTTTTACACTTCCATGAATAAATACATTTTCAGGATTACAAATTCTCCTATATCAGATATCTTCATAATTTGGGCGAAGTGTGATGATTCTAAAGTAAGAGGATTTATAATCAATAAAAAAGAATTTGGTAAAGGTCTAGAGGCACCAAAAATTGAAGGAAAATTCTCATTAAGAGGATCTACCACAGGTAAATATATTGCATAGATTTTCCCAATTTTTCTACATTTTATTTATTCCAATGTTTTTTCTATTTTCATATTTTTCCCCGTTTTTTCATCGTTTTTTTCCATTTTTACTGTTTTTCCGATTTTTTCGCATTTCTTCCCATTTTCTAATTTTTCTCTATTTTCCTTTTTTCTACTGTTTTTTTCTGTTTTTCCCCATTTTGTCTATTTTTCCCTTAATTTCACAATTTTTCTCCATTTCTCCCAATTATTTTCTACTTTTGCCTATTTTACTTACTTTTACTGTTACTATTTTTCCCAATTTTATCTATTTTGCCTATATTTTCCTATTTTCCCGTATTTAGTTTTCTCAATTTTTTCCAATTTGTGTCAATCTTTTCCATTTTTTTTTCATTTTTATTTTGTTTTTCTCTATTTTTTCTAATTTTTCTATTTTCCCCATATTTCTTATTTTGCCTATATTTTCCTGTTTTACTCTATTTTTTTCAGTTTTCCCAATTTTTCTGGTTTCTCCATTTTTTACTATTATATCCCATTTTTTTACTTTTGCCCATCTTTTCGCAATTTTTCTATTTTAATTATTCCTATTTATCCCATTTTCATATTCTTTCTTATTGTCCCCTGTTTTTTTATATTTTTTTTTCTTATTTTCGTTATTCTATTTTTACTGTTTTTTCTTATTTTTCCGATTTTTTCGTATTTCTTCCCATTTTCCCTATTTTTCTATTCTTCCATATTTTTCTACTGTTTTTTTCTCCATTTTCGCCTAAATTTCACAGTTATTTTTTCCTATTTTTCCTTTTTTTGTCTATTCCTCCTTATTTTCTCTATTATTTCCTTTTTTATACCTTTGCCTATTTTACCCATTTTTTCCTATTTTCCTTACTTTTACTGTTGTTACTATTTTTCTCTATTTTTTCTATTTTTACCATTTTTTTCTATTTTTTACCTAGTCAAAAATCGTCCACATCAAAAAAAGTTTTCACTTCAAAATTACAATAAAAGTAATTCTAAAAAAAAATTAAAAAAAGTTGACATGTTATATTTAATTTAATTTATTTGTAACATATATTAAATATTAATTTTAGCTTTTTGCACTGCTCCTATATATAAACTTTATCTATGCAAAATCTCACACTCCTCCGATCGCGCATTACTCTGAAAAATGAGTCCAATGTCTTCTCTTTGCCTATTAATATACATATAGATTTTTATCAAAATACCAATTAATTTCTTTAAAATTTTAACTATATTTTATTACTATTTAACTTTAAGGTATGATACTTATGGACAACGTAAAAGTACCAGAAGATCACTTACTACCCAATGTTCAAGGAATGGGCGGCCCGTTTGGGTGTTTAAATAATGCTCGTTATGGAATTGCATGGGGTGCTCTAGGGGCAGCCGAAAATTGTTTAGATATTGCTAGAACATATACTCTAGAAAGAAAACAATTTAATAAACCTCTAGCAGCAAATCAACTTATTCAGAAAAAGATGGCTGACATGATGACTGATATTTCCTTGGGACTGATCGGGTGTTATCAGGTTGGCAGGTTGAAAGATAAAAATATGTAAGTGATATGAGTGTCTTATCATTCACACAATCATTAAATTAACATAACGAAAATAACTAAATGTGATTGGTATAATTTTATTATTTATGTACTTTTTGATATTTCTATTCCATTTGTTTTATTAGGCACACTCCTGAAATGATATCAATTTTGAAGAGAAATAATGCTGGTAAAGCATTGGAAATTGCAAGGATATCAAGAGACATGCTTGGCGGAAATGGAATATCAGATGAGTATCATGTTATAAGACATGTCATGAATCTGGAAGCAGTTAATACATATGAAGGTAAATTTGTATACATAAATAAATACAAATATTAGTTTTATATTTTATTAAACATAATGAAATATAAATAATTTTCTATTTATTTCAGGCACACATGATGTTCATGCATTAATTTTAGGACGAGCCATAACTGGAATTGCAGCTTTTTAAATTTTTACAACCTATTTTTAAAATCGATGTTAATATTTATATTGAAAGTTATATTTTGATATTGGAAAATATATGATTATTACCTAGTTTTTCTTTGGTTATTAAAAGTGCAATCAAGATTATTTTGCATTTCTTAACAATATTTGTTCACCAAATATTGTTTTTGTTTTACAATTCATCTGCGTTGATGTATTTTTTTCTGCTAAAATATTTTATGATTCCGAATCACTTGTAGATCCATAATCTTCAACTAAATTTAGAAATCCATTTGTAACAGAATTTGTTTCTAATATATTTTGTTCAATTATTGTTTCCTTGTTGATTTTAGTTGATGCTTCACCATCTTTTTCATCACAATTTTTCAACTTTTTTACCTCCATGCTTTCTTCTAACTTATTACTATTCCTTTTTATACCTAAATCTTTTTTAGTCTGACTTAAAATCTTCATAGCTTTGTCTTCTTTGCTTCTTGTAAAATTACTTGTAGGTAAAGAAGACTGTGATATAATTTCATGTCTTATTGATTCCATATTTTCTGTTATGCTTTTTGAAGGTTTTAATTTCATACTAAGGAGGGTTGCTATTCGCTTATCTTCATCTCTTTCTGGCAAGAGAGGAATATCTAGGCTTGATTTCTTTAGTAAAAGTTTATCTTCTGCGCTTTTTTGCTTTAAATCATAATTTGCTTTCTAAAAAAATACATAAACATGTTATTAATTAAATTGGATTAAAATTTTGGGATTGTATAAATAATTTGTAAGACAATTCTTTGAAAACAGATATTGAGGGGAAAGTATGGGATACAAAATTTAATAAACTAGATTTAGAGATGGTTCTTTTCCAATATTTATTTTTTAAAAAAATGTGCTCAACTAAAATATTTTTCCAAAGTAAAATAAGTATTAAAATGATTAGCTATAACAATTTTTATTTTTAAAGTTTGCTCCATCAAGATTGTTTTAAATATGTAACATTTAACTTACCCTAAATTGGGCTCTTAGCATCTGATTAGCAGAATAGCAATCTGACCATACATCTTCATTTCTATTAAATAATTTGACTAGCCCAGGTTTGGCACTTTCTGCTGTATTTTGATCTTCACTACCATGTTCAAGTTTAAACATAGAATCATCAAATAATCTCTTTTGAGTTTCTTTAGTTTCAGGAACTACTTGACCATTTTTTGTAGGATCCCATCGGTTTTCCTGTCTTCTAGCTCCTGATTGTATCACATAATCTAAATTCTATACAATAAAAATAAGTGCTAAAGATTCACCCAGAGTGAAGAGTTTCTCTATATAACCTGACATAAGACAACGAAGACAGATTTAATTATATTAATATAAAAAATAAAAGTAAGACAAATATTGGGACTTCGAAATTTAAAATTTTAAATTTTTAGAACAGTAATTCTTTTTGGTATGGTAAAATTATAAACCTTTAGAAATATTTAATAATGATATACTTACTGCTGGGTCTGCTCTAATCACAAAATGATTATCACATAAATGGCATTTCATTTTAAACTCGTAAACTGGAGTAGTATAATACATTCCAACTTTGGTCTTCTCTGCATTGTATCTTACACCCATTCCAATATGATTTTTACAACCTTCGCACCAAATATTGTAAGGCATTTCAAAACGAATAATAATAATCCCTTTGTCGATTTTTCTAGCCCTTTCTCTGAGGGCATGAGTGCCCAGAAATTTGTTGAGCCCCCCAACTCTTGGATCATAGTCGGGGGGGTAGTATTTATTTACACCTTTACGTTCACCCATAATTAATTGTTAAGTAAAGATAAAATGGAAAATTATTAACTGTACGGTTAATTAAGAATCTTATTTCTTATTTGTTTCTCATTCAAAACATAACCTAAATGTCACGGTCAAGTGTTTTGACAGTTGAAAAAATTGACAGATATATGGGAGTACGTTCTGATTTTTACCTTATGAGAATTTACCACGGAATTATTACATTTGCTAGGCATTGAAAAGAAAAAAAATATTAACAAATATAAATCTATACAATTTTGTGTAACCAACTATACTCTGTCCAATATTTCTTTTTTTTAAATGACAGACTTCAGGTCGACTAGTAATTTTTATATATATATAGTGTGGCTAATCTGTTTGGAAGTGTCTACTGGGCCAGTACCAAGTTTAAAAAGTCTGTAATTACAGGGAATATAATTTATCATGTTCTAATCTTTTACTAAATATTTATTATTCTGAAAAAAAGCAGCAAAACTGTTAAAAAATTACAAAATCTATATCTTTCATTTCAAAATAGTATCAATAGACATTAACAGTCTGATTATTCTATAAAAGGCCATATCATCCATCACCTCTAAGTAGTTAGGCCTTGTAGAAATTCAAAATCAATAATATGTGATGTCATTATCGTCTTCCAGCATATCATCTTCTATTTCCATCATCAGTCAACAAATTCACTTTCCTTTCGAGTATTTTTACAAAAACAAAGAACAAAAGTGTGGTTATGATGTCTAAAGAAGCTTGGCTTAAAATACAAAGCCACCGAATTTGACCGCTTAAAGTTACTTTTGTGGATACGGTGCATAAAACTGAAGCGTTAAGCGAGCTTAACCCTTAAGCTTCGGTTATTGGTATACGGTGAATACGGGATTGATCATATATGCGGCGCTAGATACGGCATTATGTGGTATTTGTTGGGTAGGTGAGTGATAATGTTTACAGAGTACTATGAGTCAGATACTGATTTGTCATTGGTCAAACTACGTCGATACTGATGTCCTCATTGGTCAAACTATGCCGAAATTTGAAAACGACCAATCACTGACTTGGTGCTAGACCCCCCGGATCTACAAAAGAAATAACAAAAGAATACGGGCGTTAGTGATTATTTTTTTTTCGCCAACTCAGCTGGGGACAGTCAAAAAGTTAGAAGAAATATTGGATACATCGTACAAGATATTTTTATTTTTTTTATATAATATCCGTATTTTAAATTTTAACTCCAAGCAAATTTATGATACAATTCAGCCAGCAGCTAAAGTATAAAACATTCAAAAAGTTCAAAGTCAAAATATAATGAAAATTGGATTCAATAATTATTTTGGTCAGAAGGTACGTGTGAGTAGTCACTGCCAGAACTCAAATTTACAATTTTTGCCAGTAGAGCGCGCACGACATAAAGTTACAACTTTTCTTAGTAGAGGTCGCATCTCGAAATGTAACAGGCTCCGTTTTTTTCTCAACTTATTTTAGTGTTTTTTATTAGATTAATGGAGTGCGTTTTTGAAATTATCGTTTTTTATATATCGCGGTCGCATCGGTTGCCGAAATATTGTATTTGGATTAATGTAGTGCGTTTTTGTAATTACGTTTTTTACATATCGCGGTCGTGTTGGTAGCCGAAATTTTGTATGTGTTATTAGACCTCGTCATGGATTGGTAAGTATTTTTTATAAGAAATTGCTTACTTAAATCAGAGTTCCAGATTGCAGCAGATTATCAAAGGATTCTTATTAAGACTATATTTTTATATCTAACTGTTATTTTAAAACAATGATTTACACTTCTAGGTATAAACTTGGTCCTTCTTCATACCTGCCTAATTTGTACAATGAGGGTGATCATAAAGGTAAGATTTAATCCATTTTTACTGGTGATGGTTAAATAGAAACATTTGTATAATATAAATAATACGATAAATACCTAAGCGATAATATTTATGAAATAAATTAGGGTAAATTATAGATTCTTGAAATATATTTACTTATACAAATCCTATCTCTACTATTTTCATAATGTTCGTGGATTTCACTCAAAAGTCGATAAACTTTATGCATCAATTAGTTCAGTTCACGTTGATCTTGTTAGCTTAATTGAGACGTGTTACAAGGAAGATATGAGTTCGGAACTTTTCCTGAATCATACGCAAGGCTGCGCCTAACTTTAGATGCAGTTTAGAGAGTTTCCTTTCTTTTCAACAAATACTTTTATTATTAGCTATAGGGTAAATTATGTATATCATAAACTAATGCGCTTTATAACCTGATTTCTAAGTCTTTTTGTTCAATTCATAGTTTTAGACAACTTTTTTTAAATTTACAAATGTAATTTACCGGATTTATTTATGAACTCGATTCACATTTTTTAATCATTTAAGCCGCTACTGTTACTTTTACTGAATATTAAAGTAGTATCTGGCATTAAAAACTTTAGAATAAATGCAAAAAACGATTTTTTTCTTTTGAATCTAATAGCCATTCTATTTTCAGTTCATTTTTGCTAAGAAATATTCAAATACATTTTTTAATCTATTTTCTTCTCTTTTAACAAACAGAAAACAATTTTCAACGACATTAAAATTGTTAATATTGAAACAAAGTCTAGAGTGTGGCTCAAATAAAAAATATGAAATTATCGAGTACCTATGTCTTAAAAAATATTTTTCTATTACAAAACTTATCTAACTATAACATCAATATTTATTTATTTGATTTATTAATATTTAAAGTGTTAAGTATTATTCTAATTAAGGTGACAGTATATTTTTGGAGGCAAGACTGAAAGATTTATTAATTAATTTTGCATACTAAAGTAAATATAGTCAATGTCAAATTTAATTTTTGTTAAACAAAGTAAATAAGCTGTGACGAGCACTGATAAAAAGTGCTCGCGATCGCTAATCACTAAACACTTTATTCACGAGCAATAAAAACAAAGAACATTTTGAAAAATTAAAATATTGAAGTGGCATTGTTCAGCGGCGGCTCGTGAACGTTTTAAGAGATGAGGCTGGACATAAAACGTTTTTGTAAAAATATACTCTTTTCGGCCAATTAATTTAACCTTTGCGCAGCGGCCGTACCAGCTACTTCAGTGACAAAATTAATTGTTGCCCAGCAAGAACCAACGTGATATAGTTTCTCTTGCCAAAAAAATTGTTTTGTTCATTTTTTGGTTTTTTTTTAAAAAAAGGCAGGCGGCTAGCCTACTAAGGGTGTTGCCATTTCAGCTATTTTTTACGGTATTTAGCAATTAGACTGGTTGAAAAAACGGCAACTGTGTCTAGCAATAAGAGTTTAGGTTTTGAGATATACACAAAGTTTGAAGAATCTAGCCTCAGAGCACTGTTGTCAGATTCAAACATAATTACTGAGAACAGGGTACTAATTGTAAAATTAAAAAAATTATTAGAGAAACAGGAAATAAAATGAAGAATGATCAACAAAATATTTCTGGTGCTATTTGCTGGATAAATTGGCGAGGAGGCTGAGCTTCTTCGAGGAGCCGCCACTGGAATTGTCTGTTGGCTTATTTATAAAAATTTAAATTTATTGCCAAACTTTTTAAATATAAAAACACAGCAATTTTTATTATTTTTGAATACAAAAAAACAAAAAAAACCATAAAATACAGGTTTCATCGGGGAATAGGGACGTAACCGACTCGTTTTCTAAATATTGGCTCGTGGACTACATTAATGTCTCAGGAAACTTGTATTTTAATATACTAATAAACCCAGCAAGCTATAGCAAGCGCCAACTACGAAAAGTTTGTGTAGATCTTGAAATTAGTCGTACTCCGCCCATAATGCGCTGCTTTACCTCATCCTAGCTACAATGACGAGATTGCGCAGTTCTCGAAATAATGTGCGGCTTTATCTCTTCTTAGTTGGCGCTTGCTGTAACAGTATCCAAGTAGTTCAGCTATGGACAGATGGACGGACAGACGGTTGTAGAGTTGATTTAGGTCACTGAAAATAGTAGGTGGGAGAGCTAAGGTGACCAGCTATCGATTGCCGAAAACAGAGTTCCAAAATTTGAAACCGTTCTCGAGTTTTTTTACATCAGATGTATATCATATTTGATGTAATATTTTTTTTGTCAAAATATCAATTTTTTAAAAATAGTCAAAATAGTATATTTTCCAAATTGTACACTAATATTTACTAGTGTGAGTTTAAAAATGTTCACGAAAGGGTTTAGTGCTTAGCTCGCGAGCATTTGGGTGTGGTCGCGAGCCTTTTGGAGTGCTCGGGAGCCTTTTCAAGTGCTCGTGAGAGTTTTCTAGTGCTCGCGATCACTTTTGACAAGCTCCAAGTCCTCAGTAAATATAACTTGCATAATTTCTTTTAAGCTAATTTTATTTTTCATTTATGAGTGGTATATTTACGGTTTGTAAATTAAATATTACACATTAAATCAAGAGTTATTATAAGTGTGTATTTGTTCATTTTTGTAATGTTTTAAATTTAACATGTGCAGCTCTAAAATTCAATTTTTATGTATATCTTAGACAAAAAAAAATATTCACAATAAAATAATTCAAAAGATATGCATTTACTCATAACCCTTTGGTTTTAACCTGCTCCCGCATACTTTAGTTGCAAAAATATCTAATAAATGGCTGTATACATGAAAAATCTTATTTTATTTTCAAATTAATAATAAGTTTGCTCCGATTGAATCAGAGTATATGTTTTTTTTTTGATTCAAGTTATTTTAATTGATAATATGATATTCCTTTCATATTCACATATTTTTGTATAATCTTTAGCGATTCAAATCCAACTTAAATCACCATTTTAGTGCACACTCTACTCTTGAAGGATTTCCAACACCTTAAAAATGTAAAAAAAATTGCCTGCATCACTAATTTTTACCACATTACGGAACTTTTTAAATACAAATACATTTGTGCAGATCTAAAAAATCATTAAAATAAAATTAAATCGTCAAATTTTATTTTAATTTTCGACGAAAAAATTTCTGATTTCAGATTTTAAATAAAAGTTAACCAAAAATTGTATTACGAAAAGTTTATGCCTATTAAGACGAAAAAGTCCGAAGTTTTAAAATTTGTGAAATTTATATATATATTTATATATTAAAAGTTTTTCTCGGCAATGCTAGTTTGTGCATAACTACAACATTTTAATTAATTGGTGATTATTTAATATCTTTGATAAGTTTATAAAAATATTTGGGAAAAATTATTTGAGGTAAAGATTTTTTGTGATCATAGATAAATTAAAACGGACGTAAAAATTGATCTAACAAAAAATATAGGTAACCATAAAGAAGTGATAGAGTCGAATGCGAATGACAGAATAACGCAAGAATTATTCCCATATCCGGCCTCCTTAGGACGAAACAATAAATTTTGGAAAGTGCAAACAAAAACGATGCCTCCAAAACCCGTAAACAATGCCGTTAAGGATGAAATAAGAGACAGATTTGGAAATTATAGAAAAGAGGTCCAGTTCGTAGTCCACCTTTATTTTTATTTGTCCAATAAAAAGCTTAACGTCTGTTGAAATGAAGACGAATAGCACCGTGTAGACCGAGGGCGACATGTAGGACACAGGACGCAGGACGCAGCATTATTTATGATCACGTGGATCCGTGAAGGTTTATGAGATTACAGGTAAATGCAATCAAGGTAAGAAACAATCTGCACTCTCAGATCGATTTTAGGTGAATGCAGGCAATCATGTTTAGTTGTGATGTAAAACAAATATTTTGCATTATACATCAATATCAATACACGTCTTTTAAAAATCATTAAAATTTATTTTTACACAAGTTTAAATTTTTAATGTTAAATTTTTCATGTAATAGGAATTTTAGAATGTTCCACAAAAGAACATTTAGAATTTTCTATTAAAGGAATTTTAGAATTTTGTGTAAAAGGACATGGAGAATTTTCTTTAAATGGAATTGTAGATTTTTTTAAGAGGAATATTAGAATTTTCAATGAGAAAGTTTTCATGAAACGAATTGTCCATTTTTCTATAAAAAAATTTTAGAATGTTCCATGAAATCAATTGTAGATTTTCTATAAGAGGAATTTTAGAATTTTCTATCAAAGGAATTTTAGAATTTTCTATCAAGGGAATTTTAGAATTTTACCTAAAAGGACATGTAGAATGTTTTATAAATGGAATTGTAAATAAGTAAAACTTATAAAACATTCGGTAATTGAATTATAAACACAAATTTTTTTAGATTTGTTTTTAATAAGAATATTAGTTTTTCTACTGCTTTATTAGTAAATTGCTTATTTTGCGCTTTCTGTTTACTAGATTAGTAAATTCAGTATGTAATGACAAACACCTATTTCTTTTTATTAACTAATAGTTGAAATTTCGAAGTCGAATCACAGTTGGCGTTTGTCAATGTTATTATCGTCCCTTACAATTTAAGAATGAAATAATTCATCACTCTTTCAACATATCAAATAGTGCAAGACGCTAAAACAGTTATAATTAAGAGGGGCGTAGAAACGGGCTGTCACGATTTCAGTTGGCAATATTGAAATTGACCATTTTGTAGAATACAAATCTCGAGAACGAAATTTTTGTTTATAGAAATATTTATACCTATAATAGCTTAGACATTGGAATAGGACATCTCCCTTTTTTTAACTAAATTTAAAGAGTATAAAGAAGATATCATATCATATAGTGTAGGTGTGTTTTTGACAGTTGTGACAGCTGGGTTTGCTGCAAACACAAAAAACTTACATGTCTTTTATTCACTTGTTTACAATCAGAAACAAAACACATAACAATATGTACACCAGTTTGATGAATTAAAAGTAAAATATTAATCAAAATGCAATCACAGAAATTATGAAGTTGATAAATTCATAAGTCACAATTATTTCTATATGTAATTCATTCATAAATACTAATCTTTATACATAACCTCAAACTACAAACGAAAATATATCTTACCTTTCTCTATTTCATTTTTGTCTTGAGAAGTAGGCCGGCTCGAAAGTCGAATCCAAAATTCACTTGAAAGAAATAAATAGATAGAAAAGAAATTCAAAATAAAGTGCTCAGGTCTCTCCACTTCATTTTTTGGAGTGGGTTCTATAAAAAAATAATAAACACTACAAAAAAAAATAAATTTTAGATCCTGTCAACTTCCTCTTCTTGAGACTCCTCTAACAAATTCACCTTCAAATCTTTTCCTTCTTCAAAACAGCTTCTTTTATTTATTTACTTAACTTTTATATTACTTCTTTTTCAAAAAAAATCTTCTGTTAAACTTTTGGATTTTTTTTTTTATTTTCAAAATCCTTTGTAAATTTAACAATAGTCCTATTTCTTATTGGTTATATAATTTTTCTACTTTTTACAACCTTCTTTTAGTATTAACAAATTTCTGTAAATTATTGTGACATATTTTTTTACAAGATTAATGACATCTCTCTGTTTATTATTATTCTTATTTCATGTTTTTTTTCCAAAAATAAAATTTTTTCTTACTTGAATAATAAAAAAATAATTAAATCTTGCGCTATTACATTTTTTTTATATCATTTCCAATTTTTTTTTTCATAATAATAATGAATTAATGATGAGCCCAAAAAAATAAAATAAGACATTATATTCCACAATTTTTAATTTATAATAAATTATATATCAACTGCCATTAATAAATTCATTAAAATCAAACCTTTTTGTAACAATGTTTATAAACTTCAAACAACATAAAATTATTCGTGTTATCAAACATTTTAACAATTAACTTATAAAAAAAATTCATACAGAGTATTTCATTACAATATGCTGTAACAATTTAATAACTGGAAAAATAGGTGTCGTAGAAAAAGTATAGTACATTACTCGAGTTGTAACGCACTCATGGAATTACGTTTCCCCTTGTGCTTAATATGTTTCTTACAACTTTTGTTATATAATATACCATTTTACATAATTGTTTTTATATCAAAAGAGAAAAATTTAATAAACTATCAAGAATTATTAATTATTAAAAATACCATTTATGTAATATTAAATCTGAGAATCGATTGTAACCGGTGCTGATTGTAATTTTTATGAACTCATTCAACAATATCTATTCAATTATGAGATTACTATCAATTTGCATCACATATATGAATTTTACGATGCAAATCCCTATAATTATAAATTGGTAGATTAGATTAATCGATTCTATTAAAATCGATATAGATTAATTAATTTTTTATTTTTCGTGGGTAAATATGTATTATGACCTCAGAGTAACTACAAGAAAGAAAAGAATTCTGTACAAGAAGTAAATATAGATAAGGAAATAATTTTGTGATAGTCTGAACTATAACTGCTTTTTTTTCCGGGACAGTTCTTTATTAACTAGATTCACAGCAGCCTCGTGGGTTAATTGCGTTATCTTCCATCTCTTTGTCTACTGCACCCAGTCATTTAACCTTGATGTACAGGTTCTTTAATGGCTGTTGAAAGCAGTATTCTGGATCAAGTTTTGGTTTTTTATATATTATTTGCCTTCTGTGATCTAGTGCCCATTATGTGGAGTACATTCTAGGTCCCTTCATAGCATTATCTGTATTTAAGGTCGGCGCTGATGCCTTAACTCGCTTTTAGATAAAATCAAAAAATTATCTACCAATACCGGCGGTACAATTTTATTATACAAAAATTACAAATGAAACCAGTATTTTAAACCATCTAAAAAAATAGAAAACTCTATTAGTTTTATTTGCCTATCTACAATCCCATGAACTTTTAAAACATTTGCAAAGAAAATGGGCCTAGAAGAAAAAAGAAACTATTTTGTTGCTTATGATCATGATTTATTTTTTATGATTTATTTAGTAAAATTTAACTTTTAGTTTTTGGATTTCATGTCGCGAGCCCTATGGTATATATGCATTCGTAAGTCTTGATTTGCTAATATAGTGATTGTGAAAAATAAGTAACTGATAAAGTGAATTCAGCTTTATTTGTATTATTTTCTTAATTGTGTATAATTAACTATTCAATTATGTGTTCGGTATATAAGCAAATTATAACAAAAATCTATCATAATTGGTATTTTTTAATAATATTGCTAAGTGAATGGATTTTCTGTTGAAGAATAAATAATTTATTATTTATACAGGATGTTTCCAAATGACGCTTACAACGTCTGTAGATATGCCTACCTGTCGTAAAATTGGAGAAAATGATATCGGGAATGAGGGGTCCAACATATTTATTTTTTCAAATACAGGGCGTTAAAGTTATAAAACATGAAATGATTTTATTTGATAACTTTAAAATGAACGAATATATCGATTTGAAATTTGGCAGGTTTGTTCAAAATATAAAAATATAGATTAATGAAAAAAAATGGTTCCATTCTTGATCTTGATCCCCATTTTTTACGCCCCTGGCATTTGAAGTTATTTTTAATTTGCTAAATGATTTTTACCTAAAACTTCTACATATCGTTTTAACGTCTTTAAGATACATATTTATTTAATGCTTTTATGATGGCTCAGGTATAGGGTACCTAAAGGTGTCTATCAGTATTTGGCATGACAGCGCCGAAAGAGAAATTGGCGTGTCCTTGAGTGTAATGGTGGAAGGTAAAGCAGGGTTTCCATAGCAGCTGTAGGTGTTGTTTGTATGTTCCCAGCTATTCCCAAACATTCAAGTAATTGCAGATAGCAGTTCGTTGCTTTATCATTGGCCACCAGACCAGATATGTTACCATGAGTAACACCACCTTATTATACATTCAGTATACCATTTTTTAATTGAGCCCTACATGTGTTTAGCTATCATTAAAGTAGCAACCGCTTTCTTATATATTTTTGGAATCTGGAGGTTCCAGATAAGTTTTGGGTCTAATATTACCCCAAGATATTTACACCTCCCTTCAGATTTACCTCTTCACCTCGAATGCTACTATGTTGGACTTGGAGGGGATTATTTTCAAACCCTCATGTTCTGTCCAGAGCGCGATTGCGTTTAGGGCCATCTAAAGTCGTTCCATAATCGTAGTATTGAATTTTCCTTTGGGATAATGTGACAAGGTCATCTGCATGTTTTGTGTCCTTTCTGTAGGATTCTCAGCAGTCCATCCATTACCAGATTCCATAGCAAACGAGATAGAACTCCTCCTGCGGATAACCTCTGGTCACATGAGATGCCTTTTTCTCCTGCTACTATTTCCAATTTTCTTTCCAACTTATATTAAAGTAATTTTCCAGTAGTATTCATAACAACCGGATTTTAACGAATTTTTAAGTTTTAGGTCTTTTGTATCCATTTCGAACATTATTTTTTCATTGTAAGGAGAAAATAGGTATTAAGTTTATACAATAATTTATCGTTATATTTTTGATTAATTACAGTTATAGTATTTTTGAAAAATAAATATGATTTAAAAATTTTTATTTTTCATCTGTCGAAATCAATCAAATATTGTCTTTGAGAAAAAGATCCCACTCTGTATTTCAATACAGAACATAAAATTTCACTAAAAAAACTCACACATTCATTCTCATTTTCATTTCTGGCAATCGGGTAACCTTTACCGAGAAAATTTGACATAATTTTCGCAATTCCGTATAGCAGAGCAAGCGTGGTGTCGTACAATAAATTTACCTGACATTTAATAAATGTCCCGTAACACAACGCAAAACGCAAAAATACGAACCGAAAGGCAAAGAAAACCTCAGTTTTGCATGAATAAATTTCCATGAAGCTGAAAAGTTAAGGTTGTCCGGAAAGAATTATGAATCTTAATTGTGGAAATGTAAAAAGCTTTTGTATTTTAATAAGAGATAAATGTCTAAGTTGATGTGTGGCTCTCAAATCCATTGGTACAAAAAGGTATGTAAGGTTAAATTTTCTCTTTTCTGTTTTGGTTACTTTTATTTAATTTAATAAAATCGCAACTTTTCAACATATAATAGGATATTATAATATTTAAATTTGTTTTTTCTGATTCGTGTCTCACTACGTAATATCTTAGGCATACTCTCAGTATTATTTATTTATTTATTTATTTATTTATTTATTTACTTTTAAACTTATTCGTTCAAATTATTTATATGTGTGTGTACTGAATTAAAAATGTAAATATATTACAAAGTTGCAAATAGAGAAAATTTCGGATCCCTTTTTTAGAGCATTGCGCGAACGGATGAGTTTGATCTTTTGCAAAATTAAAGTTATATTAATATATAATGTGTTACAAGTAAATTGAAAATAAATTAAATTAAATATAACATAACATTCATTGTTTACATTAAATATTTTTAGTTAATGGTATGATAGCTGATTGGGCTAAGACACAGAGTCCTAACCATGTCAACTTTTTTTAAATTAAGTTTTTACTTTCCCTTCATGTAGTTTTATTTTTGAATTGAAAAAAATGATGTTTTTCTGTACTTTTTTAAATTTTTCCTGTTATTTTCGCCTTTTCCCTATTAATTTCTCTATTTCCTATTTTTCCATAGTATTCTCATTTTCTCGTAGCATTCTCAATTTTTCCTATTTTCCCTACTTTTCCAATCTTGTTCCTATTTTTTTTTATTTTTTCCTAGTTTTACCTGTTACGTTTTTTTTGCGCCACCCTGTATTTTCATTATTCATCTGCTCAGTATATCTTAATTTCAGACTCGCTTGATTTCCCTTCTTAATATCTCCCTCTCCTCTTGGTATTACTATAAAACGTTTTTCCCATGTTAAAATTTCTCTCCTTTGCCCGTTCAGACAGAATAATTGACTTTTATATCGCTTGTGCCGCTTATTGAAGTTTTCTTTTCTGCCCCTCGTTATATAGGGGTTTTTTGGACAGAACATTTTTTTCCCTATTTTTATTATTTTTCCCATATTTTTCATTATTATTTTTCACATTTGTCATTACTTTTTTCCCTATTTTTTCAGTATTTTTCATTATTTTTTTCCCTATTTTTCATAATTTTTATCCCGATTTTTCATGATTTTTTCCCTATTTTCATATATTTTTTTCCTATTAATCATTATTTTTTCCCCTTGTTTTCCATTATTTTGATTCTATTTTTCATTATTTTATTCAATACTTTTCATTATTTATTTCCCTATTTTTCATTATTTTTTCTCTTTCCCAATATTTTTCCCTATTTTTCCTTATTTTTTCCCTATTTTTCATAATTTCATTTCATAGGATCTTTTCAAGTACAGTAAAAAAGTACTCTTAATAGTTTTCGATATTTCCTCTCATTTCCGAGATTTTCGGAATTTAATTTATTCATTCGTTTTCCAATTCCGCTCATTTTATATTAAAATGTAGTATTCGTGGGTCTTAAAAAATGGTGAAAATTTCACGTCGATACATTAAAGCGTTCAAAATTTATGACATTTTTAAGATTTGCGGACGACAACCAGACATACAGACAGACAGACATACAGTCCACAGAAAAAAATTAAGTTCAGAATTCGATGAGGATCATTTCTCCCCAAGATACTATGTCCAAAAAATTTGTTCAGTCCAAAAAACATGTAGTCAAAAAAAGAAAATGTTCTGTCCAAAAAAACTACCCTAAAATTTCACGTAAAGTAAATATAAGACAAAAATCTTATAAATTACCAGATTTCTCTCTTTTTTAAAAAAGAAAATAAAACATGAATAATATTAATATGAAATACATGAGTTTTCAGATCAAAATATGAAATATAAAATAATCAAAATGAATTAAAGTTTAAGACAATCTGTAAAAACAAATTAAAAATAGATTCTCTTTTTGTAATTGAGACTGAAAGAGCACCACAAAAATCAGATAATTTATATTATTAAAAAAGATAAGACTTTTAAGTAAATATAACAAAAAACATACCGGCATAAAAAAAATTAAAAACAACAGTAAATAAATAATTAATAATGATAACAGGGAAAATAAGTGAAAATATAATATTATATAAATAAAACTTACCCTATACGAGAAAGAGAAAAGAAATTTTCAAAAGAGGCAAAGAGAGAGAATTGTTAACATGAGAATGACATTTTATAGTAATACCAAGAAGAGAGGGAGATCCTGAAACACGACGCGAGGAAATTAAGAAGGGATATCAAGCGAGTCTGAAATTAAGATATACTAAGCAGAATAAAACTGAAAATACAGGGTGGCACAGAAAAAAAAACGTAATATTATTCTGAAAATCATAAAATTTCAATAACACCTTCATATTTTGACCAACTTTTTAGATTTTCCACGAGTTGACCCAAATAATTTTTCTAAAAATAAATTTTGTATGTTGTTGGTCTTACCTATATTTGTGAATAGCGAAAACTCAACCACTATTAGAAATATTTTCCCAAAACCGTAAATTGATAAAGTTACAGCTCTGTTCGTGTAAAAGATACGACTCAAGTATACAAACTTCAAACATTCAGTTGTAAGCTCTTATCTATCCTTTACGAATTATCCTCGACTAGACGAACAAACTGAAAACTGAAATGACGTGTCGTTACTTTAACTATAAACATGTTGACGGTGTCGATGTTTCTCGAAATAATTACGCAGTTATAAACTTTACAAAGTAATCGATGAGCTTCCTAGGATTGTCTAAGGAAACTACAATTTGTATCCAGTGTTAAAGTTTTGCAGCCTCCCTCCATTGTTTTCATTATGTTTGGAACAGAAACTTTGGCTATTGTCGCTCATTAAAAGTTTTTACGATATCCACAGGGTGAAATAGGAGACACTATATTTTTAAACCATTTTTGTATTATAACATCAAAGGTAGATCATTAAAGTTTAGTTTGTATTATGGCATATTTATTTTTTATTTTTTTTTCAAAACACAAAACAGAATTTAGCTCATAATTATTTATGAAGGAAAATTTTTCATATAAATGTGTCTTCCAAATTTCTGAAAATTTTAATTACATTTTTTTTTTAAAATAATTGGAAGTTTTGTATACCTTGCTCTCTCACCATTAAAAAAAAATCGAAAAATTTGTATTTAAATTTTTTTATTAATTACATATTACTTTAAATAATATTTTGCAATAAAACTTGATAAATACTAGACGAAAATAGGTTATTTTATTAACCATAAATTAAATGTTCTACAGTATAAACATTGTAAAATTTATTACGGTAGGATTTAACAATCAGAAATTGTAACGTAAAGAAAAATAGAGAAAAATTAACTATTCGTACAACGAAATTATTACAATTTCATAATGTAAAAATAAGAAGAAATAGGGATAAATAGAATAAAATTGGATTTTTTTTTCCTTTTCCCTATTTTTTCTTATTTTTCCATTATAAAATTGCAATAGTTTCGGATTATGAGGCAAAGTAAGGAAATAGGGAAAAACAGTAAAAATGGGGAAAAAATAAAGTAAAATTGCGACAAATACAGTGAAATAGGGCGAATAAAGCAAATTAGACTTCTCCTTTAGAGTTTAGAAGTTTAAAAATAGGAAAAATAGGAGAAAATATGGGAAAATTGAAAAAAAACAGTGAAAAAAGGGAAACATCGAAAAACAAAGAAAAATAGTGAAAAAATGGAAAATCTTGGAAAAACCAAAAAATAGGAAAAATAGGAAAATATTGGGAAAAATTGGACAAAATTGTTAAACATACAGAAAATAGTTAAAAATATATGCAAATAGGGACAACTAATGAAAAATAGGGAAAAAATGATGAAAAACAGAAAAACTAGTAAAAAAGGAAAAGAGAGGGAGATATATTAAAATACGTCTTTTATGGTTACAATAATTGTTTCCTGTTTTTTGCTAGTCCTTTGTTTCTTGGGATTTTTTTGCGATATTTTTCGATTTCTTGAGTTTTTTTTTGAGATTTTTAGCGTTTTTTTTGCATATTTTTTTGCGTTTTTTCGGTCTTCTTTCATTATTTTTTAATTTTTTCTTAATTTACAATTTTATTTTTAATTTTTTTCCCAATATTTTCCGATTTTAAATTCAATTTTTTCCGATATTTTCTGATTTTTGGATTCTTCTAATTTTTTCTCGTTTTTCTGATATTTTGTTTTTTTCTGCTTTTTATGATTTTTTTCGATATTGTCCAATCTTTCATCAATTTTTTCTTTCCGTTCTGGTTTTTTCTAATTCTTTCTTTTGTTGTCTAACTTTTTCTTATTCCTTTATTTTTTTTTATTTTTCGGTTTTTTCGTTTTTTCTCATTTTTCTGCTTTTTTTCTGTTGTTTTTTGATTTTTTTCAAATTCTTTCAGATTTTTTTCATTTTTTCTTATTCGCACAAACTTTTTTTCTATCTTAAATTATATTTTCATTCAAATCGGAAACCAAAAATAATAAACTAATAATATTTAAACCTATTTTATTATTTAATTATTGTTTAAACTTAACAAAATTTTACACATAAGAAACAAATTTTAATTTTAAAATTTATATATATACAAGGTGTTTCATTGGGAAATGTAAATAGTTTAACTGTGAATAGGAATCTCTGGGAGGATTCTAAATAAATTATACTTCTTGGATCTATTGCTCCTTATAACAGATATACAGAGTGTTTTAGCTATTTTACCCATTTATTTATTGCGTCATAACTTTTCAACTACCCTGTATATTTTTTTGATATTTGGTGAATCTACTCACTTCTTACAAATATATTGGAGCATTTATCAATATAACAATCCAGGTACGGCTTCACTAAAAGCAAACAAATTCTTTCCGATAGAAAACAACACCCTATATATTTGAATTTTTACAATTTTTTTATAAAAAATTGAATTTAACAATGTACTTTTTATGTTTGCATAGATGATCGTACTACTCGTAAATTGTAATTTTTGATTATTTTCGGGGTACCAACTGGAATCAATTGTTTTAATTAGGATTATTTTGCTTAATTAATTATGCTTAACAGAGACGTTTAATAATTGGTTCTTGTATTCATCAAGATCACTAGAAAATGAAGATGCAGTTCCTCATAATCGATTTATCTTTACAACACCCTGTATATTGATTTTTTGAAGTTATTTCATAATTACAGAAAATTCAGTTATTACCTTTACAAGCGATAAATGGTACAGAAATAAATTCAAAAAAATTTTGCAAATCGATATAATAATTTTGTAGTCATTTTCAAAAATATTTAGAAACTAAGCACACCGTTATGTTGATAAAGCATGGTTTGATCAAAAATGGATTTATACAGGTTATCCCATTTATAGAAAATTAGATTATGAACTTTGAAATAGCGTCATTTTGGATTTTTTTAAACGAAAGTGTGCAATGGCAAAAAATTTCTACTAGAAAGATTTTATAAATTTTTAGTGAAGTCGGACCTGGATCTTCCATATTGTTAATGCCTCGATTGATCAGGAGAAAGTGAGTACGTGTATACAGGGTGATTAAAATGATATGAGGTAATAAAGGAATGAGTAAAATTGTTAAAAAACTGTATTTTGGTTACGAGGGGCAATAGATCTATTAAGTACGAATTTTTTTTAGAATCATCTCAGTGACCCCTATAGACACATAAACTATTTACCTTTTGCAACGAAATACCCTGTATACAGGGTGTTAAAAATTTCATTGTACACTATTGGGATTTCGTTAACCGTTACTGATACAAAGTTGGTTAAATAGGAAAAAGTTGCATATTATCAAGACAAATTTACTGGATTTGAAAAATTTTAATATCAGATCCGGTTTCAGAGATATTTGCTTAAAACCAAAATTGACGATTTTCGTTTTATTTAATTATCACCTTTAGCAGAAAACTTTTTTAATCTTTTTTGTTGAAGACCAAATGTCGTTTAATATAGCGTAGTCAGTTTTTCTATACGACGTTTCGTCTTTAAAGAGCATTCCTCAATTTTTATTTTTAAATACGGATCTGTACTTTTTATTCTATGTTTAAAATCTTCATTTTGTTCTCTATCCAACCATGTATCACACTAATGTTTTTTTTTAATTAAATTTCGACAATGAACTGTACTTTAGGAAATTTTAGTGTGCATTGAATTTTTAACACCCTATATAACTATTTTGTCTCAATAGGCACAAAATTTTCGTAAAATATTTTTTTTTTTTTTTATGCTAAATCAAAATCCAAATTCAGGATTTTAAATTTTATATGCAATAATTTAAAAATTTTAAAACTTCAGTCTCTTCTTACTTTTTTATCTGAATAAATACAATTTTTTTTAAAATTTTTAATGCTGAATTCAAATCTAAAATCAAAATTTTTAAATTTAATCGGATGCAGACAGACAGTTTTTTTTTAAGTTCGTCGAACATAATTTTGTGTGTGTCAACCACAATTTGCCCAGAGTTTGGTCTATAAATCGTTTAAAAAAATTTTCATCGACTTTCTTCTGTTTCGCCACTGAATTTTCGATGCGTTTTCCGTTGCTCTATTATGGTCTTTTATTTATTTTAAACCTGTCTTTATTTAGTGAGTTCGTTTTAGTCGTCGGACGCCTCTGATGCCTCTACTGCGTTCGTTTATTGTTTTCGATGAGTCTGAGGTAAATATATTTTGCGTTCGTTTTAGTCATCCGGATGTTTTAGAGCATCCTCGTTTTCGTCGGACCTTTTTGATCGAGCGTTCAGATGACAGTATAACAGTTGCAAAAAGTCATAAGTATAACATTAACATAACCACAAATTTTGTTTATGGGAGGGAAAGGTTAGATAGTAAGATCTTAAATGGAAAATACAGAAAGTCGACAGTTAGTGGAGATTGTCCACAGAAATTCAGCAACTTCCATTTTGTATGAAACTAATAACGAATTTGTTTTTTGTTTAAAACAGATAACCTCATACCTCTATACCGTTCGGAAATTATCGAGTAACCAGATGACTCGAAGGTCACGTGATCAAAAAATATGTCTGCTCTCATCCGCTCCGCGATGGCTAAAACGAACTCACAAATTAAAGTAAATGTACGAATAAATAACAAAAGATGTCAATAACAAATAAGATAACTTCATTATAATTGTACTGAATATTTCATTAGGTTTGTACAGGATGGTTTTAATTAATAGATAATATAAAATAACAAGTCTAAATACGATTTTCTGATGAATACCTAATATTCTCTCCCTTCGTTTAATTAGATCCATTCTCGCTGATAAATCTTTTATAATTATAACGGTGTTTGTTTTCCATTCCGAATTTTTCAAGACTAATAAGATTATTTTAAAGAGATCTTCAAAATCAATGATTCCAGGGATTTATTTCAGCTATGAAATAGAGCCAATTATTCAAAAAATTTTACACAAATTTACTTTTAACTTTAATTTTCCAATATTAACTTTGGATAATGTTTAATTTTAAAATTAGAGACTATAAAATTCTCTTCTAGAAAGAGATTTTTCCACGAGCAATTTTACAATTACCGTTTAATAGAATTTTGCACGCTCAGTAGCGTACTTCGAAAGGAGCTTCCATAATATATTATTGTACATTTGATAGATTTGTTGTTAAAAGATTGGCCTTTCTGATCACGTTTCTATTTTTTCAATAAAAAAATATCAATGTTACTATCAGTGGAAGGATGTGTGGCAAATATTGGGGATCTATACTAGGGTTACGCATGTTATCCTAGTGCTCGGTGGTATGGTGGCCTAAGACACAATAGGCTGGAGCTCCAAGTATTCAGTGGAGTACAAAGTCAAGCATGAATGTGTATCACAGGAGCGGTGATGACAATTCCAACAACAGCATTAAGGTTTTACTAAATCTACCATCATTATATATTTACATACAGGCAGAGGAATAAAAGGACAACAGCCCATAATTAGTCAACATGGTGCTCACTGTGAAATATTACGAGTACAAAATTAAATCTTACCCTAAAAAAGACAACAAATTAAACAACAGCGACGACAGCATATATTTCAGAAAAAAGATATTTGTCGTGCAGTATGTGTAAAACCTTTACTCCTTGGTCGAATATACTTACTTTAGATTTAAATATTTCCGTTAGGTAATATACCAAGAAGTTGATAACTATTTTTGTTGCGTCTAAATTTTATTATCAAATTATAAAATATTCGAGAAATTTAGCACTAACAAAATAGCAGAGTATTAATCAAGGTCGTGTTATATTTAGGAAGATAATTTCCCGCGAAAATTAAATTAATGGCTGATAAGTAAATTAGAAAAAAACTTTATTAAGAGAACACAAACATCAGGAACGCTACTAATAATAATATACTCTGTCCAAATTTCTTTAAATGTCAGACGTTAGGCTGATTAGTAATTTTGTCTTAAAATATATAGTGTGGCTAATCTATTTGGATGTGTCTACTGTGCCAGTACCAAGTTTAAAAATAAATAATTTGAACATAATATTCATAAAAATGAAATTACATTAATTTAGCATATACTAATCGATTACTAAATAAAATATTCTGAAAATATTCAGGAAAACTAATAAATATATATCCTTCATTCTAACTTAAAATAGTATCAATAGACCCTAACAGATTTGACGGATTAGTGACAAAATATTGACAGAATTTGTGCAGATTTAGTGATTTTTTTCGCCAACTCAGCTGGGGTTTGTCAAAAAGTTAAAAGAAATATTGGATGGACTGTAAGAAATTAAATCGAATACTAATTAAAATTGAAAACACAAAAAACTGACAGTATTTCTCTAGGGAGATTGTCGCTGATATTGGGTCTAGTGTAGTCGCTGATATTTGATTCCGATTGGTCAGAATATTAAAAATTGTCACAATTCATTGGTCGATATAAATCAAGGGAAATAATCAGAAAAAATTATTACCTTTTTCTTAGTCATAGCAGGAAGATACTAATAAATTATTAAATTTTAATATTTTGCAATTTTCAGTTATTTACACAATCTATACTTTCCTTATTAAATGTAGCACATTTAAATTCAATTTTTATTAAAAATTATTTAACAATAAAGTTATCATTACGCCAATGTTTTATCTCAACGAAAATTTTATGTACACCGTTCTTCTCGCTTTAACCCTTTTATAGAAAACAAAAAGCACAAAACAAAATCAGGTGCACAATATTGATTGCAATTTTGTAATTAACTTCGAACTAAGTCCCCTACCATAGCCCAAACTTAATTTCTTAATTCAATTTCTAAATGTCGGAATTTTCTTTTGTCCCAAGTTTGCAAAAAGGGGATATTACGTAATCCCGTTTTAAGTAAATCCATAATACTTACTTCTTTTTCAATAAAATTTCGTTACTGCAGACGTTTAAATTAAAAGAAAATAATAGGATTTCTTTGCTTTGCCTTAGGTACCAAACTGCATAGTTCTCATTAAGGGTTTGAGACAGATACTGGGACTGACTATAATTAAAATAAATGGATGAATTACGTTTTGTTTTTGCCGTTAACAGTCTTATTTATGGTTTAACCATAAAAAAAGAAAGTTATAGTATATTAAGAATTCTAAATGTGCAGATTTTTAAGACCCTATACACATATATTCACAAATTAGTTATGTTAGTCTCGAAAAACTTTAAATTAAGTTTAAGGCTATATACAGTGTGCTGCATCGGCAATAAAAAACTGTAACAGAAAATTGTAAAATATACGGGTTGTCCCAAATAAAATGTGCTATTTTTTTCTTCAAACACTTGTAATATAATAACAAATTTTTGTGTTTTTGACACTCAGCTCTGGGTTTAATTTATGCATAAAATAAAAAATTAATAAATGCAAGTAATTGTCATTGATAAATTGAACATTTATATTTAAATTGAAGTACGTTATTATTTTAGCGCTGTCATAGCAACACAGGAAAGTAAAACTGTTAGATTTGTCTACAGCCAGCTCAGTCATTATTTGAAAAACGTAATTATATAAATCTACAGAGATCTTTCATAAGACAAGGTTTATAAAAAGTATATTATATTACGTGTGCGGAAATTGACTTTTTCACACGAGTGGGAAATATTGTTATAGGGGCGTAAGGGAGTATAACTTTTAGTAATTCAAATCCAACATAAATCGCTATTTTCCCTCACTCCCAGTTTTTGAAGTGGCTTAAAGAATTTCCTATAGTGCGTGTGCTATATCCATAAAAAAAGTTATATGTATTGAAAAGTCAGAATTTTATTCTTTGACTTGTTTTTTTGCAATAAATTTAGGAATCAATTTACCTTAGGTAGTCAAAATAATATGAAAGTGAAAATTTGTCTTTAATAACAATAAAATGGCGTTAATGATATAATAAGTTATATTGAAATTTGAAAAGAGAATAGAATAATTTTGTGTTAACTTCGAAGTTTTAATAAATTATGATGGAGAATGACCAGACTGACCATACTGATGTTACTAAATTTTCAATCAAATTCTATAGATAGAAACTAGAAGAAATCCCATCAAAGAGGAGGAAAAGGAAGAAATATAACCGGAACTTTTGAAAGATGTTGATGATTTAGATGAAAGAACAATTAATACTAATAATAACTCAGATGATAAGAAGGCAAAACGAAAAGGCAAATTTCTGATTTTTCATAATAAAAAATGTAAATAGTTCAATTTAAATATTCATTTTTCGGTTTCATAATTTAACCTAATGTGCCGCTTCATGATTTTTGCTGTTCATGTTTCGTACTTGGAAAAAATGGAATAAAAAATTACATTGCAATTTAAAATACTATTTTTATTTAAACATTCATATTGGTTTAACTTCTACCCAAGAAGTTTGGTCCTTCGAAATCCTGGAATTATTAAAACACGTTCGCAGCCTAGTATTCTTTCAACAGTTATGAATACTAATATTCATAATTCGTTCAAGAATATTAATGACGAAATAGAGTAGGTACACTAGAAAGAGATTAATATGAGTAGAAAGGAATGTGTAAAGGTAATGGAAGGAAATTAAGAAAATATACTGAAAATTTTAAGAGTAAACATTCTAAGGCTTTCCTCGAGCGTTTGAAATAGTGTTACAAGGTATTTCTAAAAAATCGAGTAAATCTGAAATATTGATACTTTGGGGTGTAACTTCCAAAAACTTGGGGTTTGCCAGAAATTAAAAGCAGCTAGTTAAATAAATGTAATAAATGTATTAATGAAAATATAGGGGGGGGGGGGAGGTGGTTTTTTTTTGTTGACTTGAGGATTTCGAAGATATCCATTAGCCTAACCTAATTTCCTATTCATGCCTGGTCTATGGTTGGTACAATTGTTAATAAAATATATAAGATTTTTTTTTCATTTCCAAATTTGATTTTTTTGAACCGGATAACTCTCAATAAATTAATTGAATTTAAATCATGTTACATACAGAGCGATTTTTAATTATTACTTATTAAAGTCGTAGATAAAATATAATATCGTAACAATACGACACACCCTGTAAGTAAAATAACAAATGAGCGTTCCGCATGATTGACAAGTAGGCTGAAATTGAATACTCGGTCGGAATCCGAGAACAGTAACAGAATACGACGTACATAACCTTCTTTATCCGTATATCCTATCTATTTGGAACAGTGCCAGGATAGTTGAAGGAGCGTTCCATAATCCTTAGGATTTGTTGAGTACAGAGTCGTCTGAAGGATCAACAACACGACCGCAAGCAACATATAGAAACATACGAGATATATGCCGTACTTTGAGGCTGACTTGAATTTAAAAACGGCTTCTGATAGTTTATGCTGTTGGAAATGGAGTTTCTCGAAAGCTTTACGTCTAGGTTTGAATAAGTGTTATTTTTTATGGATTTAAAAACCATTAGTTTTTATTAGCTTTACGAAATAAGGAAATCGTGTCATCTTAAAGTTCATTTTTAATTTAATTTCTCAAAACATTAATTTCATTATATAGGGTGTTTCATGGGGAAACGGAAATACTTAAAACCAAGGCGGTTCTAGATATACCACATTTATTGGTTTTTTCGGCCTTTGTAACCGAGATACAGGGTGTTTTATCGATTTTGCTAATTTCTTCCTGGGGCTATAACTGTCGAATCACCCCGTACATTTCTTTGATATTTGGTACACATGTAACTTATTCAGAAACCAAATGAGCCAGTTACTAATCACAAGAAAAATTCAGGTTCGGATTACCAAAAAAATATACCCTGTATATTGAAAATTTCAAAATATATTTGTATATTTGAAAAGAACGCAAAAAACTAAATTAAAAAGTGCGCTTTAAATTTTTGCGCAGACAATTTAACTACTTAAATTTTGAACTTAAAGTGAAGTTTTTAAGAACTTAGAGACTAAAAAGTGGTTATTATTAATAATAATAAATTATTAAAACTGTTGAATTCATACTCATTTTAAAATTACTAAATAATTATTAACTACGTTGGTTTCCTTTTTTATAGCTGTAGATCAATCCAGTTTGTATTTTCCAGGTCCCTACTTGTCATTTTTGAACAGTTTTTTAAACGACCTCTATGCATATATTAAAAATTGAGAAGAATTAAATCGAAATTTAACAAAACCAAGATAATAAATTAAAATATTTTGGAGTGATTTTCGGATTAAATTTGGATTTTTTCTCTGTATTTCCCGCATGCTTCTTCTATAGACCAAAATGGAGGACATTTTGAGCAATTGTTATAGTTTGTATCTTTTTAATTTAGTTTAATAGTTTTGTTAAATTATTGTATTTTAATTCAATGAAATTATTTTATTTGGAATGAAATCGACTTAATTTTTCTCAATTCTTCTACTAAAACATTAAAAAAGACATAAGACAATACCAATTTTTAATACAAGCATACAGGGCGTTTAAATAACTGTTCAAAAATGACACGTAGGGACCTGGAAAATACAAAATAGATTGATCTACAGCTATAAAAAGGGAAACGAACATAGTTAATAATTATTTAGTAATTTTAAAATGAGTATGGATTCAATAGTTTTAATAATTTATTATTAAATGTTATTAATAACCACTTTTTAGTCTCTAAGTTCTTAAAAACTTCACTTTACGTTCAAAATTTGAGTAGTTAAATTATCTGCGCAAAAATTTGAGACGCACTTTTTAATTTAGTTTTTGCGCTCTTTTCAAATATGCAAATAGATATTGAAAATTTCAATATACAGGGTGTTGTTTCAAGGTCACAATTGCTTTCTATTTTTTTGTTAATCCGGATCTGAATTTTTCTTGTGATTAGTAACTGGCTCTTTTGGTCTCTGAATAAGAAATATCTGTACCAAATATCAAAGAAATGTACGGGGTGATTCGACAGTTATGGCCCAGGAAAAAATTAGCAAAATCGATAAAACACCCTGTATCTCGGTTACAAAGGCCGCCAGAGCCAATAAATGTGGTATATCTAGAACCGTCTCGGTGACCTCTATTCGCTTTTTAAGTTTTTATGTTTTCCAATGAAACACCCTGTATAGGAGATGAATAATGAACAAAATTCTTTACAAAGAACTAATATGAATGGATCTTATAGTCGTAATCCCTGTCTGATAAAAAAAAATATTAACGGAGAAGTAGATGTAGTAATAAATAAAAAGATGTAAATGTAATCAGTGATAAATTTATTTACAAAATTTCACCGCAAAAAAACGAACTAATGATGAATTTAAGTTCAACACTTGAAATCACATTTATCGCTTCCTGTATCGAGAACATGATATTGTACACTTTCGATCTATAAAACTCGAAAACGCTTTTAACTACATCAGAATTGTTCGCTCCATTGCCGCTGCAATGGAAAAGTGCCGTTGTCGATATCAAAACCAAAGTTCCTAAAAAGAGCTCTGGGTATTTTTCATCTTGAGACTCTAGTTTATAATTTAAAATAACTTCGCCCTTCGCCTAGTTCTTGGTTTTCTAGATTGTTCAACCACCAATCTGAATAAAGAACGTAGAAAACTACTCGGCATTAATTTCAAATTCGCGTTCTATTTACTTTCGAGCATCCTTGTTTGAGAAACTTTTCGAATGCATTTCACAATATATGAATCACTTAATCCGGAGAGTGAAGTTTTTATATCTGGCACTTGGAGTTAGAAATTGGTTCTTGTTGTTTTAAAGCTTGACCGCCAAACTTCTATGAGCTCTACTACAAAATATTTTCGCTTCAAACTAGTACGGGTATATATTTAAACATTAGCGACTCGTCAAATTTTATTAAAATAAAAAAATTAAGGTAAAGAAAAAGAAAAAGTTAATAAAATTAAAGTATTTAATGTCAGAATCGTATTTATTGTTGAGTTAAGAAATAATTCTGGTAATCATGGTACACGAATCTAAAATTGTCACTTATAATCTCCCTAGGGCATGAATTATTCCCTAGGGCATGAATTATTGTACGAGACAAATTTTCCGCAATTAATTCAAGCACGTGGGGGATTCGGTAAGAAAATTTCACACCGGAATATTAAAAAAAATATTTGGACAATGACGGTTTTTGACGGTTAATGTCATTTTACTATAAACGTCAAAAAACTTCCAGTTTAATTTCTTGTTCCTTTACTCCAAGGAGGAGAAAAATTTCCGGAAATTTTTTTAGTTGCTATGGTAACGATACAAAATACAGGCTTGTAATTGGTCGAAAACGTTACTTGTGAAATTTTCACTAGTAATCTCCCTAGAGCTTGAATTATTACCGGAAATTTTTTTCGAGTACACGATTTTTGAAAATTATCCCTCGTCGCTTCGCGACTCGGTATAATTTTCTTAAAAAATCGTGTACGAGGAAAAGTTTCCGGTTATTAATTCAAGATCGTGGGGGATTCGGTAAGAAAATTTCACAGTAATTGTTTAATTTTGATTTGCATAAAAAGTCTTATATGAATCAAGCCCATTACAAGTGTCATTATTTTGACATACAAATTTCCACTTATTAATTTCGTCCAGGGTACACTGGAGAATGAAAATTTCCGGAATTTTTTTGGGTTACCATGGTAACCAAACACAAAAATAGACTCTGAGTGTCTTAAAAATGGCGGTGTGAAATTTTCACTGTAATTTCTAAACTGTGGAAATTTTCGAAAAAAGGAAAAGAAGTGTTTGTTTATTTATTACATTTTGAATTTAAATGAAATCAGGATTTATTTAAAATATACACAATAAACGGCTGTATGTAAGATGCGCCACGTGCCCCGGGTGGTCCGAAAAGAGTATGTAAATTGCGCCACCTATTTATGGTTTAAGGATTAAGATATTAGAGACGATTAAAAAAAAATAAGTACCATACTTGATGTAAACGATATTTCTGCAAACAACAAATGTTAATTAAATGTTTATTTTTATTAAATAAATTATGATACAAATATACTTATTGTCATTAATTTTAAATATGTCAAACTTAATTTACTATGAATATGGCCTGTTACAGATCAGGTCCAAGGGGATTTGTATAGTGACTTCTCTTGCTCTTGATGAAGTTGATCAACTCTTCCAAGAAACGCGTTAAAAGGAGACAAGTTGTTGTCTTTTAAGTAGTAGGCAACCAATTTTAATTTCTCTTTTTCGATTTTTTCAATAATAAACGCCACTAGAAATTTTAAAAATGCTTGAACTTTGATAAACGTTTAGAAATACTCTGTAAAAACAATATGGATCATGAATCTTAATTCAAAAGTAAAATACATATAGCAAAACAGTCAAAATTGGTCATAAGTATTTACAATTATTATTATATCTTCACGAACAAAATTGCTAGATTGCTTCACTGTTCATTTTTTTTTTAAATATTTTGATGAACTCAAGTCACGTGTATATTTTATTCCGTTAATGACTAAATTAAATTATTATCACTCCAGTAGAACGCGCGTTTCCTATCCTCATTAAAAAATTATTTCACTCAATGCCTCTGGCATTGATCAAATAAAACCTTTAAGAGGATCAAACACATTAAATTAAATTCACTAGAAGTTTAAGGAATATTTCCCAAAATGGAATTTCAATTTTAAAAGTAAAAAATTGATATAGTTATCACGAGGGCGAGTGTTATTTTAAATAGTTGTGTTAGGATTTGTCCCGTTATTATTAAATCGTATCCCGGAGCTTTGTGAATAAATTTTTTGAGTATTTATCAATGTTCGACTGTAATTCGGATAGAATTTTTTTGTTAATTCTCCCACCATACGATTTCCATCTAATTGATGCTTTTTAACATGGCAAAAGTCCATAAATGTTTTCCACACAGATTTTTTATTGTTAACAGTATTTTTTTTTGCATGTGATTCGATTATTTCATTAGCACAGACCAAATAGTGACATTTTGAAATTATTAAATATTTGAAACGTCAAAATCGCATAGGACCAACTCAAAAGATAACGTGGGTGGTTTTGTTCTGATTGCTTGTGTTCAATCAGATGACCTCAAATTAACTAATTTCATTGGATTCTTTCTTCAGCAAAAACAAAAAATCACTTTAAATACCGTTGTAGAAAACACTCACTGTTATGTACATTAATCTCATTTAAATTTTAGAAATTTTTTTGTGTCAAATTAGCAGAGACCAGTCAGATAGGATGGTGAAGCGACCGTCAATTCAGAGAGTTTTTAAAACAATGATAAGTTGGCGGGATGTGTCTGTAGATAAGTTAATATAATTTGATTGGCTGACAATTTCAAGCGTGATCTTTTTAACGTTCGTTGTGAGTCAACTTTCAGATATATAAAAAAAATTAAAACAATATTTTTCGTCTCGCATGAGAGAGACAAGAGAGAAAGTAGTTAAAACGAAGACACATTATTGCGAAACAATGTTGGATGTTTCTAGAAAGTTTAATATATATGCAAACCATGATATTCTTAAAAATATTTTAATTTATTTTAATGAGATGATTTGAATTGTTAATATGATTTAGACAAAACTCTGGGTACATTTATATGAAATTTATCCATATATATTTCTACTCATTTAAAAATTCTAATTCTTTGTGACTATTATTATAAAGATACAAACTTAACAAATTAGTAATATTTTAATCAGAAAACGCATACACTTTCTCTGTGTTAAAATTAACCGTTAACCAAAGGAAATAATTATGAATCTTCCTCTTAATTTAAAAAAGAAGTAACGATAGACAAAGACAGACCGAACCGTAATTCGTGTTCAATAAAAACGTCACATGAAATAAAACTTTCAACAAGTGAGGATTTTTCCAATAAACGCCTTGTTCTGATTGATCGAAACAATAAAATGAAATTTTTAGCTACATCGTAAAACCAAAAAAGTTAGTAATAAGAAACCTGTTTGATTATTTGTAATTATAATTATTCGCAAGTTTCATCATTGCGGAAGTGAAAAATGAAAAACCCAAAAAAAAAATTAACTACGAATTACTTCATTTTTTTTCAAAAATTTTAAGGTTTACTGGAAATAGTAAAAAATCGCAAAAAAAATTTTACCCCTTTTAATCATCTCCCAAACAAATTAGACCCACCCCAGAGCGCCGTTTTTATTTTACATGTTTATACTGACTCCCTTTATCATTTCCCTTCCCAATTAAACTCGGATTTTGCTGCTAAATCAGCTATCTCGCTTGCACTAATAATGATATATTCTAAAACAATTAGTATTTTGGCATTCAACTTATGCCGGTTTTCGGTGTTGTAATAATGGGAATTAAATATATTATTTATCACATTATGGTAGATTAATTAGACTCTAGAGCAAATTCCTTGTTACCAAATCATATACAAATTATATTAAGGAGAAGAGATCTTTGAGACTCATTATAAAAGTCGACTGTAATAAACTACCTACCCTTAACCACATTTAGCAATGGTTTATGAGTACGGCCATAAATTCAACTTAGGTGAAAAGCTTAGGCAGCTATCTGGTCCGTATTACAAATTTTGTTTTTAAAATAATAGGTATTGACCTATACTTAAATGATATTGTATTAACTGTTAAAGTATCTATTATTTTCCAACAAAAAACTGTAATTTTAATTTTCCAGAAAATTAGATAGGGTTGATTATAAGGTAATTAAAATAATTTACTTTTTCGTCCCCATCCATTAGCGTAGTTTAATTCGTATTTCTCTGATTTGAATTTTTATAGTAGCAATAATAGTCCAGACATTTTTCAAAACTAATCACTTTAAATAAGGTAAACTTCTAGTGTATATTATAAATATGTAAATAAACAGAATTATAAAGTGGTAACGGTTATTTTCAATTGAGGTGGTAATTAGGGGGTGATTTTCACATTATTTTTTCACCAAAAAATTAGGAACCAACTTTGTTGTCGTCATAATTCGCTTAGCTTTGATGCTACATATTTTTGTACAAAACAAATCATTAGTACTTAATCAGAAACTGATTTATTAAACCTCTATGTTTTTACTCCATCATAACTATTTTTTTTTGTAAATATATACCTATATTAATATTGTATAAAATTGCAAATTGTTCATTTGTATTATGTTATGTAGTTTACAAATTGTTTTTTTATACTAAATTGTAATACACCTATTTGCATCTATCTTTGTTTTATTTTGGTAAAAATTAACACCAATTAATGAAACATCTTCAAATTATACCGAAATACGGCCCATATTTACCCATAGGTGCCATTTTTGTAAAATATTTATAACAGTTGCTTATAAAGCAGTAAAACCCTTGTAATCCCTCGTCATAGATGCATAAGTCAATCTCAAATATCTCTTCTACTTAATATAAGCCCACATTTGAAAGTAAATTGTGTTAATGTTTTAATATGAAAACTAAAAGTCTCTTAGTGCTTCAGTGTAGCCATCGACCGCTCCTCTCCCGAGCATTACATTTTTCATTACATTATGTTACGCTTTTGATGTACATAGTTTAAAATCATTCTAATTTGAAAAAAAAGTTTTTTTTATAATGCCATTAATAATTAATGAACTAGTAAGTCGTCAAACTTATTATAATTTTCATAACTCGTATTTCCCTATTCGAATTTATTACTTGTCAAATTAGCAATTTTTTTACTACTAAAAAATTTAAAAGTTAAGATATTTAGTAGTCCTTCTAACAAGTTTAGACACGAAATGTTTTACATCCTAATTTTTGCCAATTTTAATCAACCAAATTGCTTTATAAAAAATGAAATACTTCAACTACTTAAAAAAAGTTGATAATAACGAAATTTTTTCCCAGTCAAGACGAACCAACAATAAATTTATCCGGAGGATCTTCCAAATTGTTGGAGACATCCCCTTCACATTTTAATGTTATAAAGTTAATAGAAAGGAGCTTTAAAGTAGGTAAATAAAGTTAGAGAGTTACACTTAAAAGCTTCTAAAGTGGTTCAACGGTGGGTAGCAGGTGTCTTTCATATATTTAATACGGGTTTATTTGACTTTCGGAGATGCACTTGCTGTTCAAAAAGTTTCGTCCGTAGGTATAGGTAAAGGTAAGTGCGTCTAATGACTTTGAGGACAAATTAATTTTGTTTTAGGTAATGATAGTTGGCTGCACTCAAGTAGAAAGAGGAAGTACAGTATAGAGTTTCTAAATTAGCAATATTATATATTAACAGTTATCTTTTGTTTGGTATTGTATTTTATTATGAACGCTGCAACACTGCACATATTTACTTCTAAACTTGCGATGTTCATAAGTAAATACAATACCTATAACAATATATCTAAGAAAAATAATTGATAAAAACGCTAAACCAATCACAAAAATCACAGTTCGTACCGTGTATAGGCGAAAGCTGGAAATCGTTGTTTCTGTTGATACATATTTAAATATTAGCTCACCGACTATAAGAAATTTGGTCATGTAAAATATTGTGAAAATAATTATTCTCAGATTTATTTTTAAAAATATATTTTTACGGAAATTTTTAATATCAAACAGCCACAAAATGTATAATGGATCTGACACTTAAAGGACCGTGGAAGTTAAACGTTGATTGACATCGCGACGCCCTCCGCTGCGTCTTATTTGTGGGATTCTGATTTCGATTTAGATAGTTTGATTTTTGAAACTGAAATCTGTTGTTTTTGTGGACTCGATTTTATCAATTTTTAATTATAGAAATTATAGTAGTCTAGCATGGTCCTCTAGAAATATAAATGCATTGTGGGCAGATAATATACGTTGCGTCGGCGCCGAGACGTTGAATTTGTGTATTCAATTTGTAGGTTGTTAACAGTCTAATTTGTATACATATAAATGACCTCCTTATTTTTCTCCATTTTTACGAATTTATCCGTATGTTCCCCTATTTTTCCATATTTTCCCCATCTTTCCCTGTTTTTCCCCTATTGTTTCCTATCCTTTCATATTTTTTTCCTTTCTCCCTAATTATCCGTATTTGTCGCTATTTTATCGATTTTGCCTATTTTTACTATTTTTCTTTATTTTTCCTATTTTTCATTATTTTTGTATGAGTTATAGAAGTTAATTCATTATTGTTATTAGTATAAAGAAGTTTGTATTATAAAATTATATTCGAAACTTTTGATAGTTGAATATAATGATTTAATTTAAAATAATTCTGGTATAATCAACAAATTTTGATATTGAGGGAAGATTTTATGAAATGTTAATAGAAATAAAATTTGTTTTATAATTAGAAAATTATTTAAAATATAACTTTGAAAATTAAAAATTATTCCGTATAAAAAGTTTTAAGAATCAAGTAAGGGTTAAAAAAAGAGGGGTGAGATTGATTACATACAAAAAGTCAGAATAATTTAGATTTTTGAAAAATGATGGAATTTTGAATGTACAAAGAACAAAAAGGCTGAATTTATATGAATTTATATAAATTTATATTCCAATGGAAAAATAAAACAACCTTTAGGTATAAGTTAAAAAAAATTTTTATTTAAATTAAATAAAAAAAAAATACTTATCATATAAAAAATTGGTTAAAAAGAAATATAGAAAATAAATTGGTTAAGAAGAAATATAGTTTTTTTATTTAGATCTGAACCCACTCCTAAAGTATCAAAAGTTTTAATTAATGATTACTCTGTATGAGTTATTTTTTATAAGTTAATTATTATTTATTTGTTAAAAGGTTTTAATAACATAAATAATTTTATGTTATTTTGAATGTTATAAACATTGTTAAAAAAAAGTTCGAGTTTAAAGAATTTATTGAAATAAATGGTATATAAGTTACTCTAAATCAACAATTCTTATATTAATTTTTGAGCACATCATTATTTCATTATTATTAATATGAAAGTAAAAAAAAAAGAAATGATATAAAAAAATTCTAAAGTAATAATATTAAGGGAAAGATTTAAAATTTATTTTAAGTAATCAAGTAAGAAAAATTTGAATTAAAAAAAATAGATGAAAGAATAATAAACAGACGCCAGAAAAAAATTTAGATTGTCATTATGTTTTTATATAAAAAAATATAATTTTGAATGATTATATACATTTATTAATAAAAAAAATTCCTGTCGGTAGGGTCGACAGGGGAGGTAGATTTCTATTGTCTAAATTTGAGACTTTCATCCTTCCCCACTCCACGATATGGTCAGATCGAAAAAAGTTTCAAACAAATAAATTTTATAATAATTATTTGATAAAAAAAGTATTAGACCTGTTTCAATATTTTTAAAAAGAGCGGAGATATGAATTTTTTGAAATTTCAACCCCATCCAGTTCCATCCCCATAGGTCCGATTAAAAAAAGTTTCAGACAAATTAATTTCATAATAATTAGAACATAAAAAGAGTTTTATGACCTGTTTTAATATTTTTGAAAATGGCGAAGATATAAATTTTTTGAAATTTCAACCCCCTTCAATTCCATCCCCGTGGGTCTGATGAAAAAAGTTTCAGACAAATTAGTTTTATAATAACTAGAAAATAAAAAAGTCTTATGACCTGTTTTAATATTTTTGAAAATGACGGAGATATAATTTTTTTGAAATTTCAACCCCCTCCAGGTCCACCCCCGTGGGTAGGATAAAAAAAGTTTCAGATAAATTAATTTTATAATAATTAGAGCATAAAAAAAGTCTAATGGTCTTTTTTAATATTTTCAAAAATGGCGGAGATCTGAATTTTTTGAGATTTCAACCCCCTCCAATTCTCACCCGCTTAGAGGTAGAATGCCCATTTGCAATATGCAATGAACTACTGTCCCAAAGATTTTTTGTACCAAATTTTGTGTCGATTGGACAAAAATTGCGACCTCTATCGTGCCGGAACGGAATGTCTACATATACATATAGATATAGGTATATACCGATAATTTTTTTTTACTGGTTCTTATTCAGAAGGTCATAAACGGCGTAGCGCCCCTACTCCTGGTTCTGGGTCCCGTCATTGAATCGATTACAATAGGTAGATTCCATATATGAAAATCTACCTAAAACTATGTAAACAGGGAGTGATATGTACGTACATAAGAAGGATTAATAAATTTATATACCAATAAATTAAGAATATAATTAAAAAATTTTCAAGAAACAAGAAGGTCATTTTGTATAAAAAATTTAAGGGCAATTAAGGAAGATTATAGAGCTAATGGAAAGCAGTGGATCAAGTTAAAAAAAGGTGTGAAGAAATAGCAGATTAAGCATATCAAGATCAATAAGTGAAAGTGGTACATGAGTCAGAAGAGAAACATTGAAATAGCAGAATACTAAAATTTTATAAATAATTTGTAATGTTTATTATTTTTTCTCAATTTTATAGAACCCACCCCGTCTGAGATTATTGGTTAAATTAAATAAGTCATAACAATATGTTTCCCTATTTTTCCAGATTTTTGTCTAATTTCCATATTTTCTCTATATTTTTGTGATTTTTTCATGTTTTTGCTGTTTGTTCCCTATTTTGTCAGTATTTTTTCCTGTTTTTTCCTATTTATTTCCATTATTTTCTATTTTTTCCCATTTTGCCTTTTTCCATTATTTTTCGCTATTTGTTACTATTTCCCACTATTTTCCCACACACCTCCATATTTTTCTGTAATTTCCCAATTTTTCCCTATTTTTTTCCTATTTGTAATAATTTTCCCTATTATGCCTTATTTTCCCTTGTTTTCTCAATATTTTTATTATTTCTTACTTATTATCTATTTTTAATTATTTTCCCTATGTTTACCTATTTTGCCTATTTTTTCCCATTTTTCTCTATTTTAATTATTACTATTATTATAATTTTCTTAAAACGAAAATAGGAAAAAATAGGAAAAGCGAGAAAAAGTAGGAAAAAAAACTGTCAAAAAATGAAAAGAAATAGGAATAAATAGGGAAAAATAGAAAAAATGGGCAAAATTGGTAGGAAACTGAAACAAATTGGAAAAAATCTGAAAAAATATTTAGAAAAAGGGAAAAATAAAAAAATAGTAGAAAATGGCAAAAAATGGTAAAAAGTGTTGACTTAGGATCATGAATATAAAAAAGTTATACATATGACGCAAATTAGTAATATGATGATGATTTTAGGATAATATTTGTCCTAAAGCCTACTTTTTTAAGCTTATACTTTGAAAAATTTATATACTGAAAGTTCGTCTTGACAATGCTAATGGAAATCACTCATTGTCACGTTTAAGAAATATTTATTGTAATAGTAAATAAAAGTTTATTTTCATTTATTTATCAATCTAAAAACTAATTTGACATTCCAATCCATCAAGTCTGAAACCACTGACGACTCATCTGGATTGGCACAGATCCTTATAGGTAATCTAGAATAGTAATCAAATAAGGAGCCATATTCTTCGTCGAAATAAAGTGCCCTGAGGACGAAGCCAAATGATTAAGGGTCACTTTAAAGGAAAATCCTCTGAAATTGAGGCGCTCGTCCAAGATTGGATATTGACCAGAGTATCAAACACGTTTAAGCGGATAAGTTCACGTTTCGATCCAATTTTGGTATATTTTGTATTAAGGTATGTGGGAAATTCATCAACGAAATACTTGAATAAGATATTTTTCATTATTATATTTGTTTAACAAAAGCATTTTGCGAAAAAACGTGATTTAATACTACTAGGAATATTATTTTCCAGCATTTTTGCTTATATATTTATATAAACAACAACAGAAAAATTAAGAGGATTTCTAATTGTAGTTTTCGTTTATGTTATTAGTTTTAATAATCTAAAGTTTATGGGGAAATTTCCCTTTATTACGGACATTATTCTATTCTCGATAATATTGAATCAGTCGTAGTGCTGCTAACCTGCGGTATGAGCATAAAATTAAAATATTCAACAAAAAAGATCATATAAGACGAGTTAATTTAATTTATTTTAATTTTTTTATAAAAAAGCCCTCATGAATATTTTGGTAAGTTTATTAAAAATTTCTTATATTACTTCAAGTTTATTGACAGTAGTCTATTCAGGTCTGATGATGGCGAAATTTCGCCGAAACTAGTCGCCCTTTTCAACTTTCAACTTAAAACAAATTTAAATTCCACTAATCAAGTTGTGTTGTAATTAGTTTACAAATACTATAAAATATAGTATGATTGGTAACACTGCCAATTCTCAAAATAAAACCGTAGGTTCTTGTGACTAATTCAGGTCAAATTTAACATGACCTATATCAACATACATTTTAAAAATGTAATTACTCCTTTAATTACAGGTATTTTCTCAAAATAATGTTTTGGACATTCTAGAAGAGTGTAAATATTAATTTGTTTTAATATGTACATGTATTTTAATATCACTATGTATAATTACATAAAAAAACAGTAATTTTGTAATCGTTATGTGTTAATTAGCTAATGTGATAACTATAATTAATGAAATAAATTCCAACCTGTTATTTTTGTGAACTGAAATTTTTTCTATAACACCACTAGAGAAAATGTGGTATTATACTCGTTATTTAGGTTGAAGAATATACTTCCATTTTTTGTTTATAAAATATTCGCTGTAGAATTACTAAAACAAGTTAAATAAAAGGTCAGTTGAATAATTAAAACAAGTACAAGCTTTCCTAGTGCCCTTTAATCTCACTCAAAGGTTTACTTCAGTGAAAACGTACATATACAAAATTGTCGATTCATATTTGCTTTACATTAATTTATTAATGCTGTACTTCTCCCGTAAAATATTTATGCTTTAAGTATTAAAAGAGAAGTAAAAGAGGTGAGATTTTATTAATAATAATATTAATAAAATATTTATGTCATGAAAAATGCAGAATTACCAGCTGTAATAAATGTTGTAAATCCACAAAATATATTTTCTAAATTCAATAATTCTGTTTTCTGACCCATTTATTTGTAATGCAAAGAAATTATAGCAGGTACATTATTTGTACAACACTGTAAACATTTTACCAATGATCAGATTCAATGATCATTCCAAAAAGACGTTCAGTCCCAGAAAAAAAAGTTCCTCGTTCCAAAAGGTCGTTCAGTCCCAGAAAAAAAATGTTCTGCCCAAAAAATTTGTTTAATCCAAAAAACTTATAGTACCAAAAAGAAAATGTTCTGCCCAAAAAAACTTATTCCAAAAAAACCCTATATAATAAGGGGACGAAAAGAAATTTTCAATAAGCAACACAGACGATATAGAAGTCAATTATTTTGACTGAAGAGACAAAGAGAGAGAATTGTTAACATGGGAAAGACATTTTATAGTAATACCAAGAAGAGAGGGAGATCTTGAAACACGACGCAAGGAAATTAAGAAGGGATATCAAGCGAGTCTGAAATTAAGATATAATGAGCAGAAGAATAATGAAAATACAGGGTGGCACAGAACTCACCCCTAAAAGTCGATAAGAAAAATTGCGAAAGAAGCGAGCAATTTTTCTGGAATGTACCTGGGGATTAAAATTTCAAGAAATTAAATGATAAAAGATCCATTAAGGTTGTAACAAAAGAGAAGAAAAATTGAATGACATAAAAAAGAGGCAAAAAAAACAACACAGACAGCAAGCTAATTTTATTATTCACCCTTGGATAACCCAAAGGTAGGGAACCCCAAATGTCAAAATTTGAAAATTTAACAATAAAGTACTTCATGAATTTGAACCAATTTTGATAAAATTGGATTCGGTTAGTAGTTAGAAAAACCAGTTAGTGGTTGTCTGACATCTGTCAAACGGAAGTGTTACTTTCAAAAAATGACAGAAGCAATATGTCACGGATTTTGACGTAATATGTTATTAGAAAGCACTTGAAAAACTCGATTCAGAACACCCAAAATTATTTTTCCAACTGTGACCTGTCAAAAATAATAAATGTGAAAATTTGAAACTTTAACATTAAATATTTGGAAATTCGTCTGAAAATTTTTGGGGCGACACAATCGTTTTTTATCTGAGTGTCTGTTGTTTTTGTTTGGACTTTATATATTTTTTATGTTTGACAAAATTGCTTTATGTCAACTTTAATTTTATATTACTTTTCTATCAATAAATATATGTTTTTTCTGCCATTTCTAATGATATAAAACTGTGTATAACCGATATCAGTTTTCTTTTCGGTGTGGACGCACATAAGCGTCAAACCGCATATTGTTTTAAATTTCTACCTTATGTGCGATACACTCACATAGACGTCCAGACCTAAATTTGAAGAAACAAAAATGTCAAGGTAAATATGCCTAAAAACAAAAGATCTAAGCGATTTGTATGTCTTTACCAGTGAATCACTTCGCCATTCATGGTCGCAATGAACGTGTTAAGAATCATTACACCTTGTTATAGAATATAAGAAATTTCGCCAAAATCCCTACTTGAGATCTGTAAAAGTGAGCCGATGTTAAATAAAAAAAAACCAATCTATAGGACTTAATTTCAACGCAAACGTAAAAAGTTCCAATCAACGTGCCGTTAAACGAATGTAAATAAAAAATTGTAATTGGTAAAATTTATCTGAATAAAGTTTACCTCGACACTTTTAACAGATAACGCGTCAAATACAAATTTCCAATAAATGCTAATTTACGTTAATGCATAATAATAATCACTATGTTATGTAAACTGCAAAATCCTTCGGAATTGAGGGATTTGCAGGTTTCGCATGAATGGCAAAACAGAACGAAGAGAATTGATAGAAGCTGAGAAAAGAAGGCGGTGCGTGTCTTCAGCCTAATTCTTAGAATTAAGGTTCTTTTTCATTTAAGACAGCGTTGTAGGTATAATTCAAAACGTGTAAAATAACTGCACTAGTAAGGATAAGTTTTATGTATTTAGTTTAAACAAAAAACTTGGATAACCTTTAGTAGATTTTAAATCCCATTTTCATGCAGTAATATTATTAAAAAAAACTAGTTAAATAAATGATTAAATATGATTCACTTTTTATATACTTTAGGCCTAGCAAGTATTAAGTTTTTTTCCCTGTCTACCCTATATTTTCAATACACGATATAGATCATTAGAAGTTAATTGTTCTGACTGTTGGGGTAAAATCTTGGTTTTTTTCGAAAAAAAAAACATTATCTTGTTTTTCTTTAATAGCCAGTTTCTTCCAGTTGTGTGTTTCTTAGCAGAAGATAATTCTTCAAATCAAACTCTTGGATCCAGGAGCAAAAAACATTCCTAATCCAAAAAGTAGATTTTGGATCCCAAAAGAAAGAATCATAAAAGTAGGTCCAGGAGGAAAAAATCAAAAAACCCCTAAATATTTAGGAGAAGAAAAGAAATTTTCAATACACGATAGAGACCATTAGAAGTTGATTGTTCTGACTGATGGGGTAAAAAAAGATTTTTAGCATGAGAAAGGCATTTTATGGTCAGTATCAAAAGGAGAGCGAAATCAAGAGAAATTGAGAAGGGACATGACACGAGGAAATTAAGAAGAGATATCAAGCGAGTCTGAAATTAAAATATACTGCGTAGAAGAAGAATGAAAATATAGGGAAAAAAACTTAACACTTGCTAGGCCTAAAGAATATAAAAAAATGCCGAAAAAATTTATCAATTTTATGGTCTATCCTTGTGTCTTGCAATAATGTAAGAAAACATATGTATGACCTAGCTTAACAGATTTTCATTCATAAAAATATCTTTCTGGTAACAAAAGCATATAATACTGATAATACTGATGTTATTTTCACTGTCTTAGACGAACTTAAAAAAAATTTATGCCTCTAGAATTTGGTAACCTTTATTAATTTTTTTTTATTTGTTATAGGATTTAACTGGAACAGCATCATTATTGGTAAGTCTAACTTTCTTAAGTAAAAAATATATTAATAATTTCGCGAATTATATATAAAATGCTGTCTTTTTCTTCGATGTTTAAATCATCAAGGTTTATATTATTAAGCAAAGAAGTTATTCTGTCAGAGTATTTCTAAAACGTCATAAATTTCTAAACTATTCGATTTAATTTAATTAACATTTTCCGGTCTTTTTGAGTTGTATTTATTCAAGAAATGAGAATCGAAACAGTAAATTTGAATAATTTATTATTCTTATTGTAAACAAAAATGACTTCAGATCTAGCAGGAATTTTAGTTAAATCGGAAAAGAATATATTATAATAAAATCATTTTGCAATAAATATATAATTAATAATAAAATACAGAACAACAATGAAATAACATACCAAACGCTCAAATAAATACCTAAATAATATATACAAATAAATATTCTTACCATACTACACTAACGAAGACTTTAAGGAGACATGTCACTAGGGTTAGTTATTCAAACTGACACCCAAAAATTTTTTCTTGACTCCCCTCTTAAGAACAATACCTGTATTTATATGTCATATTGTTATTCAGTCATTCAGGCATTAGCCTTGTGCAGTTTTAGTAGGTTTCTACATTAAATAAACAAATACGTTTAGTGAACCATTGAATCAATGAACTACACAAAGCGAGATTTAAATATTGAATTTTAATAATTATTTATGGGAATATTTTGGGAAAATATACCCCGTGACAATATATAATGAATGTCTTATGAAATATTGGTGGAAATTAAATTTGTTTATAGTTAGAAAGTAATTAAAAAAAAATTAAATAAGATTTACAATCAAGTAACGAGATCTTTGGTTTGAAATAAAAAAAATTTCTGTCGGTAGGGTCGACAAATATTAGATTAATTATATTCAGTGCAGTTGCTTTCGCCTTTTAAGGAGCTAAATCTACACTTCCCCTGCTTCTTGATTGCTTATTGAATCTTGTAATTGCTACTTCGTCCTTCCTGTTTACATCACACCTGCCGAATGGGGAAAGCGAATCTTTTATCTTCATTAAATGTAAACGAGCTATTTGCTTTTTTAAAAAAATTACAATATAATAATTTCGTATTATTTATATATAATGCTTGTTTTATATAAATAACTTAATTTAACGGAAAGAAAAATATCAATTACCAAAAGAAAATATGTTGGTGTACTTTTTTTTCTAATTTAATATATTTTTAAATCCAATAGGTACCACATGTAATATATTTTAAAATAATTGTAAAGCTGGTATTACATTGAAGGGGTGAGAACAGCGACTAGTTTCGCCAATTATGCCATCATCAGGCGAAATTAATTATAAAGAAAGACTAAGATTATATACCAAAAAATACATGGTTAAACGAACAGTTCAAAACCCTTGTGCGTACAGGTACCAGGAGGTAACAAAAAGTTATTTAAAAAAAAGTGGTAAAGGAAATTAAGTAGTACTAGGTACATACTATAAATTTCACATATACAGGGTGTGTCACGTAGACGGCCCATTAGCCATATATGGAAAAGTAATGGCATTTCAAATTTGAAAATTTATTTACACATGTTTGTCAATACGCTCTATCTAATGAAAATATTTTGAACTTTCGATTTATACAGGGTGTTCCGAAAGTGACGATCAACTTTGTTATTTTAGATAGAACACCCTGTATTTTTTTAGGTTTTTCGATTTGTCGTGAGAAGTTGATTTCAAAAACCTATTACACTTATATTATAAACTAAATAGTTTTGAAGTTATAGACAATTGAAAATCACATTTTTTCAACTTTTACTGATTGCTCCGGACAAACGACATAAAATCGGACAAAACGGTTTACATATCCCTATCCTAACTTTTTAAGTTCTATTTGATGACATAAGAAGAAAATGTATACAGGCTGATCAAAATTTGTGTACTTTTGATAACCCTCTATGAATTTTATTCTTATGCGACAAAGTAGAACTCAAAAAGTTAAGATGGGGATATGTAGGCCGATTTATCTGATTTTATGTCGTTTGACCGGAGCAATTATTTAAGATTAAAAAAATGCGATTTTCAATTGTCTATAATTTCAAAACCATTCATTTTATATTATAAGTGTAATAGGTTTTTGAAATCAGCTTCACACGACAAATCTAAAAATGTAAAAACTACAGGGTGTTCTATTTAAAATAACAAAGTTGATCGTTACTTTCGGAACACCCTGTATAAACCGAAAGTTCAAAATATTTTCATTAGATAGAGCGTATTGACAAACCTGTGTATATAAATTTTCAAATTTGAAATACCATTACTTTTCCATATATGGCTAATGGGCCGTATACGTGACACACCCTGTATACCTAGTACCATTTAATTCCCACCTTTCTTTTTAAATAGCTTCATTTTATACTTTACCTCCTTGTACCTGTGTGAACAAGTGTTATGAACTTTTCGTTTAACCATGTATTTTTTGGTATATAATCTTAGTCTCTCTTTATAATTAATTTGACCTGATGATGACATGATTGCCGAAACTTGTCACTGTTTTCTCTCCCTCAATGTAACGTCGGCTTTAATTTTTTTTTAAATATATTACATGTGGTACAAGATTTAGCATTTTACTACTATAGAAAGAAAAAGTCAAACAGAAAAAATAAAGAAAAAAAAACCACCATTATAAATTTAATGCGAACTTTCTGAAACTTAAAGTAGAAATCCTGAAAACATAAAATCAAGAAATTAGTATTGAAAATGCAAATATAAGAAATGAGTTGATTGGACTTAGAAATACATACTAAAAATAAAAAAATAGAAAAGATGAATGGACTAAAACTAGAGGTGGATACTTAAAAAGGTATAAAAATATTTCTAAATCCTTGAACAATCTTTGAAAATTTCTTGTTAATTCCTTTAAAAGCTCTTGAAATTTCTGAAACATCTTTAAAACTCATTGAAAAATTTGCGTAAAGGATGTTAAAACTTTTTGAAATCCTTGAACAATTCTTGAAAAATTCTTATAATTTCCTTTAATTTTTTGAAATCCTTGAACCTCTGAAAATTTCTTGTAAAGTCCTTTAAAATTGTTTAAAATTACTGAAAAAAACCTTGAAAAATAATTTCAAAATTCTCATAAAGTCCATTAAAAGTCTTTGAAATCCATGAAAAACCTTTAAAATATCCTTGTAAAATATTTTAAAACCCTTTGAAATCCTTCAAAAAGCAATTAAAAATTCTCATAAAGTCTATTAGAAGTCTTGTAAAGTAGTTTAAAAGTACTTGAAATTCCTGAAAAATCTTTGAAAAGTCAATGAAAAAGTTGCGTAAAGAATGTTCAAACTTTTTGAAATTATTGAACAGTTCTTGAAAAATTATTGAAAAATTTTTGTAATGTCCTTTAAGTATTTGAAATCCTTGAGCAACCTTTGAATTTTTTTTGTAAAGTCCTTTAACACTCTTTGTAATTCCTGAAAAATCCTTGAAAAATCATTTAAAAATTCTCATAAAGTCCAATAAAAGTATTTGAAAACTTTGAAAAACCTTTGAAAATTCCTTGTAAAATATTTAAAACCCTTTTGAAATCCTTGAACAAGCCTTGAAAAATCAGTTAAAAATTCTCATAAAGTCCATTACAAATCTTTTGAAAATTTCATATAAAGTCCTTTAAAAGTCCTTTAAATTCCTAAAAAATCTTTGAGAAATCATTGAAAAATATTAAACTTAAAGTAGTAACAACAATACATGCCTAATATAATTAGGAAACGAATTGAAGAAACAGAAGAAATTATGGTAAATAAATCAAAATTGGAAATTATGACAGAAATAATTTTTATAAAAAAAGATAAAGGCGAAAACAGAAGAGAAAATTTATTATGTAAAATCCCCAAATAAGCGATCCTTCTTATAGCTTGTATAAATACACTGGTCTATCTGCTTAAGTTAATTTCTTTCTCTAATTTAAAAGTATTTCCTTTCTGAGAGAACTTTACCATAATTTGCGACCGACCGATATAACTTAAAATTCACAATCTTTCATTGGACGCGGTTCAATTACTTTTTGTTTGTGAACGACTCCCAAGTGGTAAATGAATCTCAGTGGTTTCGTGACAATAATTTTTACGTAGGAAAAAACTAGGCAACTAGTGTTATAGAGAATTGTTTAAAAAATTGTCCAGATCGTTAGGATTCAACAGTTTATTATGACAATTTGAAAAAGTGGAAAATAAAAATAAAAATGTGATATTATATTTAGTTATTGTTAATGGCAAAAATAGGAAATGCAAGCATAAAAGAGAGAAATTAGAACAACTTATAGAAATTTAGTAGGGAATTATATAAATAGATCTAGGCCATATGTATAAAAAAAGAAAATACCGTAAAGTAAAATAATCCAACAAACTATCAAAAAAATTAAAAATAAGGAAAGTAATAACAAAAATATCCCAATTTAAAGAAAAATAGGTCCATTGCCACTTATTTATAAAAAACGGGAAAAAATCTGGCATTTTTTAAAAGTAGTATACAAAGTCCTAACAAAATAACAAATACTATACATACAGTATATATAATCTAACCTTACCTATACAAAAACTCAATTACTTCACAATCTATCTACAGATTTCAAATATTACTTGGGAAAGGCTCTATTTAACTAGAATAATTAACAATAAAAGCTGATTTGCCAGGCTTGGTACCTCTGGGTTTCACCTATAACATAGAAATCCTAGCGCTAATACAAACGCTATTTCGATTTCGGCCCCATAATTTTGTAATGCTGAATTATGTGCAAATTGGTTTTCTCTTGATAACCTCCAGTTCAACAAGTTCATTTGAATGTGACTACCAAAATCCATTCGCTATGGAACACAGTAGGCCTAAATGTTTATCTAATGGGAAAGAATTATTAACGAAGTTAAAATGATGTAAATAAATTCATTGTAAATTAAAAGATAAAAAAAATTACCTGCTTTTCAGTATTTTTACAAATTTACAAATACAATGCATTCATTTTTAATAATCGATATGTTTTGTTTAAATAGAAAATTTTTTCGTTTTTTTTTTACTAAAGATTGATAGACATTTTTGTTCATAAGACTAACATTTGTGGCGAAAGAGATCATTGAATTGTTTTAAAATTAGGCCATTAAAAATTGAACTTAAATTTAAACCTACTTATTTAATTTGAAAAATACTTATGCGAATTTACTATAAACATCTTTATATAATGCGATAATAGCATAAAGTAGTTACAATAAAATTTTAATCCCACGTGATCAATTTATAAAAGTAGATGTTGCAATTTTGTTATAATTTTTCAAAATGTAAGGTTTATATTATTGTTGAATATGGCAACACCTGAACAAACAAATATTGCACATGAAATTTTCCTGATTAATAATTCAGTCATGTGATTCTAAAACAACACAACTGCCATTTTTGGCCAAACTCGGTTTTCAACGGTAATTGGCTTTTTAGCCATAAATACACTTTTTTCGTTGAAATCACGCAAATCCGTACATAAAAAATATTCGTTTGCTTTTATACTACACAAATCGTTAGATATGTATTTTTTTGTTACTACTCATTGATAAATTGTTATGATGGAATCTAATAGAATAATTAAACGTAAAAAGATCTTAAATCAAGTAATTTCAAAAATAGATCGCATCAGAATTGCCATAATAAAAAGACTTGATTATACAAATTATAAAGGTCGTCAAGTCCCAGACATAGTTCCGAATGTATGCAGATATATTACTTGGGGTTAGTGCCACTCAGAGCTGGCCCTTAGCACTGTGATTAGTGCTTTCCTAAGCACTTTAAGCACCTTTGTGCTCGGGAGCGCAGTGCTTACAAATCGGTGCTTAGTGCTTAAAACAATTTATCAAAATTGCTTGAGAGGACTTCAAAAGACTCGCGAGAATTTCAAAAGGCTCCTGAGCATTTCGAAAGGCTCCCGAGAACTCCAAAAGTATCGCGAGCACTAAGCCTTTTCATGAACATTTTTTAGTTCACACTAGCAAATATTAGTATAATTTGGAAAGAAAATACATACTATCTTGACTATTTTGAAAAAATTGATATTATGACTGGATAAATTTCACTGTAATATTATCCAGAATTTACAAACCAATTTCTGTTTCTTTTAAAATTAATATGTTTCTCATTTCGGTTCATACTTTTGATCATTACTGTACAATTTATCATTCTAAAATTAAAAAATAGATTCAAATCATTCTTATATAGAGCGATGAGTGCAGTTGCATCCGAATATGGAATAGTTAATTACAAATTTAAATCCGTCACAACACCGCTTAAGAAAATTCTTCTAGCGTGAAAAAAGCGTATACAGATTATCATTACATTAGCTTCGCTCAACGAGGACAGTAGGTACCTCAGTAAGGTCTTTAATGATAAAATGGCTGACCACCACGCTTTAATGTATTCCATAATGTTAAATAATGTGGCTATTGTGCTAATCAGACACTGGTCCTTCGAACTGAAGATGGTTGATGCCAGAACGTCGACCAACTAGTAAAACAAATTCCAATTGGATGCACAATGTTGACAAAAAAAGATTTTTTTTTCATGGAAAACGAGAAATATTTAATTAATTGCAATTCATAAAAAGCTGATGGTTGTGGATTTGTGCTGTTTTAGAATCACATGATTCAATTACTATATAACAATGCTATTAGGTAAAGAGTTTTGAGAGTCACGTGGTCGCGGTATTGAAATTTTATTGCAACTATTAATTCACAGTTCGTAGGCACAATATCAAATGAATACGAGGTTTGGATAAGACGCAAGGCAGGAGATTATCTATCTGATGTAGTAAAGAACTAATTTTAGTATCTTACACAATAACAATAATATATATCTCTATAATCTGTCTAGGGTATTTATTGTTGTTGGTCTAATTGAGGGCCATTTATTTCTACTAGTTATATTTGTGAATATAAAATATAAAAATAAGCATTTTCCAAGAGTGTTGAGGAATAAATTAACTGGGCCAAAAATACTCTTTTAGGGAACAACGATAATGTTTTTTTTTGACAAAAGATACATAAGTACGCATTAACTTTTGTCCACGAGGATTAACCAATTTGTCTACTGTATTAGCCAACCAACCAAAAGCTATATCTGATGCATTTGAATACTTCCCAGTGTGTTATTTCAGCAAATAATCAATCAAATTGATAATTACGAAAGTGTTAACCTAATCCACCCCAACAATGTAAATAAATAATCGCTACATGTATGTTATTTACTAAGCTCATAAAAGGAACACTAAAAGCATCATATTTTAAATAAAACAATTTTGTAAAATTGTAAAAGGGAGTAAATGTTTTAAGGATAAATTGATAACCTAAACTTAGTATTAAAGGTTGGAAATTCGCATCAAATGTGGTACAAGTACACTGGAAATTAATTTATATTATAATAACAAATAAAAAAAATCGGCTGTGTCACTACAGTACTTTCCCGGCTCGGCTGTAGAAAATAAGATTATTTTAATTACAAATTACATTAATTTATGGAACAAATTTTAGTTTTGGCTACTTAGCCGTCATCAGGGCACATAAATAAAGAATTAAGATGTTATATTAACAAAATGCAAATAGGCATAACGTTGATGCACATCGGTAGTGGGTAGTGGAGTATTTGAAGGAAAAATAGGAAAGGGACAATTTAAGGCTACATGAAATAGTAATAACGAAAAAGGTATATAGGAGATTAATTAAAGTGAATTAAATTTTAAGATAATCTGTAAAAAAAAATTAAAAATAGATTCTCTTTTTGTAACCGAGACTGAAAGAGCACCACAAACATCAGATAATTTATATTATTATAAAAGATAAGATATAAACATTTAAGTAAATATAAAAAAAATATACCATCATTAAAATTAATTAAAAATAATAGTACATAAGAGATAAAGCGTCGAAATAATTAATAAGAGAAGAGAGGGAGATCTTGAGAAGGGATATCAAGCGAGTCTGAAATTAAATATACCGATCAGAGGAATAATACAAATATAGGGTGGCACAGAAAAAAAAACGTAACAAAGTTTATATTTTATCCTTGTACAATTTATTTTTTTCCTTTTAGACTTTTTAATATTTTCTTGTTATATTTGTTTTTGCTTTATATTTTTGTTGTTTTTTCTCGTCAGATTCATTTACCACTGTTTAGATGCTAACATGGATTTGGGTTTGGTCTCTTATAGTGAAATTTTAATTAAAAAATTTCATACTTTGCTCAAATAGGTAAACTGCGTTTGATATTCTTTTAATTAATATTTAAAGCTAAGCGTAAATTTTCAATCCCTATCTCTATCACCGTACCAATGATAGTGCTATTTTCCGGGTTTTCGTGACACACGGTGCATAGGGAGATTATTATCATTATTATTGTTATTCTTCTTATATTTTTGTTTCTCCATAAAATGCATATATTCTGTATTTTCACGTCGCCTGTAAATTTGCCCATTATACTTATTCTGTTTCCGTTAAATTATTCCTCTTCTTTAATTATTCATATGTTTTTTCAGTTTTTTTACGCCTTCTGTATTTTATCTCCAGTTTGTTGTCTTTTCTATTTCAGTCTTTGTTAATGATTTTTTCTCTTATGTTTGTTATGATCTCATTTATTTTCTTAATATTTTTTTTATTATTTTGTTGTAATTCTCGAATTTAAAATTATTACTATTTTCTTGCTATTTTTATTCATTTTTTACTTCTTTCAATTCCTATATTTTTCATATATTTTGTATATTTTGTCATCCATATTTTAACTGATCTTTTCTTCTATATTTTCATTTCCATTGTATTATTTATCGCAATTACAATTTTTATTAGCAGATTTGTTTTATTAACTTTGGATAGCGAAGCAGAAAGTTAATAATATCGCGATCTCATCTATCTGTGTGTATGTGTATGTGTGTCTGTCAAGACGATATCCATAATTCTAGACATCCGATTGACTTCATATCTGGTACCCAGATAGCTCTGCTCAAGCCTCTATGGGATTGATTTTCAGCACGAGGGGTCCCTGACTAGACATACAAGGTGGCACAAATTTAACTGAACACTATTGGGATTTTGTAAACCGTTATATTGATACAACGTCGGTTAAATGGAAAAAAGTTGGGTATTTTTAAGACGAATTGAATTGTTTTTCAAAATTAAAATATCAAGGCCAACATATTTGGGGAAAACCGAAATTGGCGCCTTAGGTAGAAAAAAAGTTTTTTTTATTAAAGACCTTGTATGTCAATTTCCAAACCAACACAATTTCAATTTGGGATGGGATCACCTGTTGTAAATTTATCTTTTGTTATTTAGATTCCAATGTTTTGATGATTATCTTCCAGTTTCACCTCCTATCTCTTTTTTCTGATGACGTATACCGAATTATCTTTGACTACCTTCTGGTCTTTCCTACCTTATATCTGCTCTCTTCTAGGCTTTTAAATATTTATAAAATATAAAAATAAAATGAAGAATTATCCACACTCGATCATAATGAAGAATAACCAAAATTGGAAAATGGTAAGGCAAATGGCTGTTGAAATACCGCGTATCCAGAAGAAAAAGGAAAAATTATTGCAAAGTAAAAAAAAAACAGATTGATATTGCTGGTAGATGCCGACGTGGCAGCTCCGGGGTTTAGACTAGACCAACCAAAGGCGTGCTGGGAACTTTTAATAGGGGTATGTAAAGAAGACCCAAGAACGTGAAGTAATGGATGCCGCAAATATTATATTTGATCTGTGTGCACTGTGTAGTTGTCGAAGGGAAATGAGTGAAAATCTGAGTAGATTTTCTCGAACATGATATGTGGTGGAATCAATAAATCATTTTTTTTTAAACCCTGTTAAAGTAATCAAGAAAATGTTTGAAGCTGTTAAAAACTTTTATCACAAGAAAAAAAATTAAAATATACAGGCTGAATAAATTCTGAACAGATATTATTAATATTGTAAGACTATATTATTTTGATTAAATCCTCTTTAATTTTGCGTCCTTTCTTTACTACTGATTGTAAAATTAGATTAAAGGGCGCTGTTTAACAACTGGGTTTTCCTAAGGTGGGAGTGGCACAGGCTCGCCTACATGATCAAAACAGCCGGCGGCGGCTTTTGTCGGACCTAAACCGCAACCGAAGAGCGGTCCATCCTCAACAGAGCGCAGCTTCCCAAGAAACGTCCGCTTCCACGCTTCCGTTCGGTCGGACGGCGCGACGCAGTTTTAGCGTGGTTGTCAGAAAGAGAGCACGCGTCTGTGGAGCTTTACGAGCGCCCTCTTCCGCCTGTCAACTAGTTCGTCTCGCTCGACGCCTCGTCGTCAAGCGCTCCGTAATTGAATCAATTAACGGTCGGTTATAATTTGTTTAATTGCTGATTTTACGTGGACATTCCCGGAAGATGTAATCGTGTTGTTGAAAAAAAAATGTTTTATTGAACCATAAAAAAATATTTAACTTTTGTGTGGGAAATTGTGTGTTGTACTTTGTGTGTTTGTTGATTTGATTGAATTTGTCGTTGCCGGTAACTATGATGATGGAAACAATTGAAAAGTTTAAGCAACAGTTTGTGATTATTTTGATTGTCGCACTTTATGGTTAGTAATGATTATTTTTATTTTTTTTTTCAGAAAAGAAAATTTTGTTAGTATTAAAAATATATTAAAAAAAACATTTTCTAGTTTTGAAAAAAATATTAATGAACAAGTATCAATAATTACAGCTAAATAGTTTAAAAATTTAAATTTTTTACTATTAGAAATACAATAAAAAAAACATTATTACTAATTTTATTCATAATAATAAATATTTATAAACTTTTATATCTATTGTAAAGTTAAAATAATTATTACCACAGAATGTCATGTAAAACAGTATTATACAAAAGAACTTAAATATATTTTTTCTACATTTCTCGCTTTATGTCTTACAGGGTGGTATAAAAGAGTAGAATACAATATCAGGATATTTGAGAGTGCGTAGGTATTAAAAAAAATGATTCTGATATTCTATTCTTGTTATTACCGTTTATTTAAATATTGATTTATTTTACAAATTAAACAGGATTCGTCAAAAAATATAAATTTTACTTAAGAGTAAAGTACCTTTATTTTTGAGAATATTGACAATTATTGTTAAAAGAAGTGTTGATCACAATTGAAAACTATTGTCAGATATCTAATGACCATCTGCCATGAAAAAATAACTTATTTTTTTATTAACTTACCGATAAACATGCCGTGAAAAAGTCTGTATTCGCTGGGTACAGAGTGTATGGTGGGGACAACTGAAACGATCCCAGCGCTCGTAGTGGTCAAAATTTCGTGAAATCTGGCTCTTGTCATAAATAAACACGTCAAAATTAAATATAAAATGGTTCATAATAGTTGTTGTGTTGTAATTGCAAAAATATAGGGAGAAATAGCAAGTGCAGATTTTACACATTTTCAAGAGCTAGTTGGAAATTAGAGAAAAAAAGAACTGGAAAAATGTAGTTAGGAGAAAAAAGTAAGTAATGTATAAACCACTTTTGTAGCATGCTTACTTAGACGTATGTGTGTTTTATTCTACAATTATTGGCTGTGATTAAATAACTTTTGCCACTATGTCTCAATTCGCCCTTGTCCATACTTTGGGGTTGAAATGATATTTGATGAGTAATTGACTCCAATCCGGTTTGATTAAATAAACTAAAATCCGGTTTGATTAAATAATTACATTCATGATCGCCTAAAAATTATTTAAAAAAAAGTGTGATAAATTATTATGACTGAAAATCTAGCAAAATTCATAAATTTTTATTATTCTAGCTGTCATGTATTATTTGTTTGGATATCATTGATTAACCTAACCTAAGAATCATAGTTTTTGATATTAATTTACATGTTTTATACTTACTTTGTTCATCACAACACGTTTTACTGAATTATATCCGAATAGAAATATTTAGCATTCGACAGTTACAAAAATTAAAAATAAAATTAGACGCCTGGAAATGTTCACAATAATTTTATTAAAAAACGCCAGGAGCACTTTGATCCGAAATGAAGTAAGTAGAGGTATAATGGCAATATTTTAAAAACAAACCCGAGTTTGTTCATACGTTGAAAGAAAGAGATTATGACAGACGCACAGTGGGGCCAAATCAAGAAAAAGTTAGTACATGATTGTAGTATTTATTTCGACAGTCCATGAATCTAAACTTCTTACAAAATGAATTATACAACGATTTTATTAGCGAACTATCCTTATTAGGTTTCAACAAGATAGTGCTACATGCTATACTACAGCAGCTGCTAGAGAATACCTTGAAACTATTTTCAATGATAAAGTAATACATATATATTCGTACATTTTTTGGCCGGCTAGATCTCCAGACTTAACCCCTCTAGATTATTTATTATGGAGCTACTTAAAATATTCTCTTTACCAGTATAGGCCTTTTCCAAATATTAATAATACAGAAGCATGTTAAGAAATTACTGCAGATATGATCAAGGATGTATTAAGGAAATTTGATAAATGAACCATTAAATGTTTAGAAAGAGATGGTTAATATATTGAGGCTTTAGTCAATTGAAACAAAAAACAATTTATTTTATTTCCAATATATTGTTATGAATGTTATTTATTTCGTATTAGTTAACTTGTTTATCTTTTGATGTGCAAAACAAAATATTATGATATGTATGCATTAACTATGCGCCACCTATTTTGATTTTGAGGATTAAGAGATTACAGAAGATTACCATAAAAATAATTGCCATACTTGATTTTATCTACATTTCAACAGAAATAAAACAATTGTTAATTTACCCTTTATTTTTATTTAAAAAATTATGATACATAATTATTACGCAAATATAAACTCGAATAAATTTAATGTTACATATGTACAAATTTGAAGGGATAAATTTAAGTATTTAACAAAAGATTTTCTTAGTTTATTAATAAACTCTATTTTTTGTTTTATTTTTTTTTCTGAATTTTAAGTATTTCATTATTGCAACTTTTAACATCAATTTGATACACATTTAACGGAATATTAACGAACTGAAAAATATTCGGATGTTGTTTGTAGAATTAATATGGAACAAAGCTGTAATTTTTCATCATTGTTCTGTTTCTCTTTTTATATTTTTTTCTTTTGTTTTTTAATTTTTTCTTATTTTTTCTACTGATTTTTTGAGACTTTTTGGAATTTCTTTGCGAGTTTTTGCATTTTTTAATTTTTTTTATGGTTACAGTTGTTTCCGGCTTTTTGGCTGTTCTTTGGTTTTTGCAACGTTTTTCCATTTTTCCTGATTTTTTCTCATTCCTCAGATTTTTTTTTCTGATTTTTCTGATATTGTCAAAAATAAAATTACTCTGCTCTTAAGTAAAATTCATATTTTTTGACAAACCTTGTATACGGCTGAAAAAATTTGATATCTGATGGCGGTATTTCAATTTTGGGACCATGTAGAACTTTTTATAAAGAATGATTTTTTTTCATAAAACTAGGAATAAAAAAGTTTCCCACACGGTTCCTACTTAATTGGACACACTGCATATTATTGTGTATAAATAATCCTAAATCTCAAAAACTTACCCACTTATTTCTATTACAGTTTTCACACCCTTTAAAATTACCTAATTTCATGAAAATAATTTTTCCGGTATTTTTAATTTAACTGCTGTTGGTTGAATTCTGTACAAATCTAAAAAAAGTTTTAATTTTAATCAGTAATATTAGTTTTAATAATCTTAAAAATGTCCCATTTCAAAAAAAGGTAATTTTGTCTGTATTTTTACATTGATTGTCAGACGAAATTCTATACGATTTCAAAGTTTTAGAATTTTATTTTATTATTTAAATTTTCACCCCCAAAAATACCCAATTTTGAGAATTGGTTGTTCTACTTTTTTTTCTGTAATAACCGACTGAAATTGTACAAGTTTCATGAGTTTCAGAGTTTTGGCCACTTTTTTTGGCTTTGTCCCCACTAAGCCTCGCACAGTTTCCTATTTGTGCAATATGGGCGGCCATAATTCAATTTTGTAAATTCTATCGGATGTAAGAAAATACCACAGATACTTTACGAATATAATAATACTATTTTCCGCAAATCGGTAGAATTTTTTTTTTGATATTCCAGACAAAATTTCTTAAAGAAAAAGTCAAGATTTCCTAACTGTTAGGAAATATTCATTTCCTTACTGTAAGGAAATGATATTTCCTTACAGTTGTTAGTGTTCTACATAAATGATTGAAAACATATTCGTACCTTTCACTTGATTTTTTTGGCAATAATTCTAATGAAGCAGTATTCACTGCCTCAACCAGCTCTGGAGGAGTCTCAGGAATGAAAAATTCATCATCATCATTTTACACTGTTTTGTTTTCGAAAACACCAGAAATTAAATTTATATGTTTGACAATTCAACATTAATACGTTTCTATGGTAACGCAACCAATTTTATTACGGATTTTAAAGTAGCATTTATTTGTGAATAAAATTATTCGCGATTTTTTCTAAATTAATTAATATCTGTCGAATTTTAAAAGATACATGATTTAAGTAGTGTTTTAATTTTTGTTTATTTAGACTGAAATATAGTAAATCATGGATTGTGGAAAACCAGGTAAGTGTATTTAATATTCACGACTATTTGTTATATTATCAAGTTTGCTAATTTCAAAAGCAGCTTCTTCGACTGATAGTTTGTTTTTATACATTTATCAAAATAGTTTTAATTTGTATGCAAAAAGTTATATTTCCTGATATTTCCCGGAATTAAAAAAATAATAATTTTTTTTCGTGAAATATTTTGTAAATTATGGCTATTTGAAATAAATAAGTACACACAAAACCGAAAAAAAGTAACTATACATAATTTTTTGTTTGCGTTCTTGATTAGGTTGATTTTTTTTCCAGGGCCGTCAAATGTTCGAGTAATGAATAGAAAACAGTTATTTACGTTTACGCAGCAATAAAATTTTAATAGCGTAAACGAAAAGTTAGAATTTCTTAAAAAAACAATTTTATCGAATCGGAATATTTTTTTAAAGAGCAATTTAATGTAATAAAGCATGATCTTTAACGTTTTAAGTCTGAAGTGAAGGATGGGTGGGATAAAGAATTAAGAAAAAAGGAATACTTCTTAAAACATTTAAAACATTAAGCACTCCAAAGGTTTGTAAATCGATCGGGCCGACCCTCAAAGTCGTTTGAGGCATCAAACGAGTGGACTAAAAGAAGAAAAACTGAAAATCTTCGAAAAACAACTAACCTAGAGGTACTTACCTACGTGACCCAGTCTAAGTTGGGAGAAAGTGAAAATAATTTTTTTTCTAGCATCACCCTGTAAGAAAATATTGTGTGATATTGCTCTAATTGTATTTATATACTGTTTTGCTTTCTCCATAAATTATACATATCCTAAATTTACTTAATTCTTTCTGTGAAGTACAACTTAGATAAATATTTAATTTTGGCCGCCTCGATTGCTCAAATACGTGTTTGTGCGCCGGGTGAGAACGCTTCAACTTAACCGGAAATTTTTTTAAACCTTCCGGTAATTTAACCAGATGAAAAGATCTTTAACGAATCTAATGGCCATGGACTCAAGACCTCTAATATTACATTTCCTGTAACATATTATCACATATAATATTTCGCACTCATTGATACAGTGCATGCAAACTATGATATGCTATTTATATACCGCAATTTCACAGACATATTAGATTTAAGTACGCGTCAAAAGAAATATTATTTTGACTAAGTATCCAATTTACTGTCTTACAAAATGCAACGCTTTGTGTATAATTTTAAATTGTTTTGAGCAGAATGAAAAACTCAATGAAAACATTTGTTCGTTGAAAAAAAAATCAGCGAATAAAGTAGATTTCTACAGTTGCTCCAGAGGGAAATACCGCATTTCGGAATTTAGAACGATTTATTTTAAAATTCATTAACCAGTATTTCCCAAAGGAAGAATCCTAATACTAGCCGAAGTTTATTCTACTAAGTGTCCTTGTAATTAAAATTGCCAAGAATTAGATAAATTTAAATAATCTTTATAAAGTTTCTTGCTCAATTTATTTTCCTATGTAGCAAACATAATTGAACATTAGTGACAATTCACGATTTTATTAATAAATACCTTATCTATAACTTCTAGGAACACTGTTGCTTGTTTTATATAAAAATGATTTACACTTTTTTTATTGCTTACAATCGTTACATATAAGATATAAAATATAGCATTAAAAATACAATAGTAAAATAATAATATTGTCAAGCAGAATTACAAACTTTTATGTACGGAAATATAGTCTAGTATCTTGCAGGAATTTAATCACCTTAATCCTTAATCTTGCAATCATTTTATATCACTAAAAATCCCCTGACTTTGCATTTTTTTTATTGATAACTCTTTAAAGATTTTCAAAAAACATAATGGAATAATTTCGAGGTTGATTTTTCGCTACAATACATAATCGTAGATTGCATTTTTGACAAAAAATAAGTTTTTGGCAATTTGTGCCGAATTTGTACCTTTCCTTAAGCACAAATGTTGGAAAATATCCTTTGGTCATATCTTATATCATCTGTTGGCCTGGCACTTAAGGAACTCTGAATCTCTTCTATGTCCGCTAATTTTCAAGATCAGATTTTCTGATTTTCATAACATTATGTGTCTGTATGAGTGCCAAAGCTAAATGTAACTGGAATGTTTTCAAATTTACATATTTTGTATTTACAAATGCTTACATATTTCTACCGCCCGCTTGGCACCCCAATTGCCGGAACCCTTTGATTTTTTCGGAGTTCTGGACTCGTCTCGAAGAGTTCTAGAGTTCTCGAGGGGGTGTAGATAAAGTTCTGCAATTTTTTTGCGGAATTTTTAAAAAACAAATTTTGGGGTGCTAACTTCATGCCGCACCCCTTTTATGAGAAAAAAGAGTTCTGAGTGAATAGATATCTCAGAAATAAAGAGTTCTAGAGTTCTCGGTAGGTTTTGGAAAGAGTTCTGGGAATTTTCTGAAATTACAAAAAATAAATAAATTTTGGAGTGCTAACTTCATGCCGCATCCTTTTTTATTTTTTGGGTAGTTTTGGTCACTTAGGGCTGGTTTTAAATGCAGCACCCCTGAGTTCTGACTCGAAAAAATACTGAAGAAAATGGATATTTTCAAGGTGTGCTACAAAGTTCCGATTTTTGTCGCAAATTTTTCGCCAAAATATCCAAATTTTTATTTACTTGGCAGTTTTAGTTACTTAGGGCTGGTTTTAAATACAGCACCCCTGAGTTCTGACTCAAAGAAATACTGAAAATTATGAAAATGGATATTTCCAAGGGGTGCTAAAAAGTTCCGATTTTTGTCGCTAATTTTAAGCTAGAATATTCAATTTTGTGTTTACTGGACAATTTTGGTCACTTAGGGCTACTTTTAAATCTAATTTTTGTGAACGTGACGTCACGCATCTACTTAGCAATGAGAAAATTAAAAAAAAATATTCCAGGGTGATATCAGCTCATATACTTTCTAATTATAGTATTTCCTTATGGTCCATAAAAAGGTCCATTGAATCATCCCAATACTTCTGAAAATATTCAATATCGGTAAAGGATACGAGGCGGGGCTTCATATTCGATGTCAATAGAAATCTGACTATGTAGAAATTCTTCTTTCTTCCATTTATAGTTGACTCTATCAGTGTTTTTTCGTTTATTTTTTGTTGTTTTTTGATCTTGAAATTGAAGCAATATTGGATAATTGCACATGGTCATCGTTACTCCAGTCTTATCCATCAATATTTTTCTCGTTGGATAAATTAGCAGTGAAACCTCAGGTTCATAATCAGGATCAATATCGCTGAAGTCTATCTTTTCGTCGTCAGACGATGATCCAACTTCAGAAATTTGAGTATCTTAACGTGTTTATTCCATAGACTTAGTGAGGCTTGTTGGTATTTTGTACATTCAAAAAATATGTGATCCAAGTCTGTAATAGAGTTACAAGCATAGATTGGAGTTGATAATGCCTATTTTATAAAGGTTTAATGGGAATGATCCGTGACCGAATCTCATTCTAGTTATGTGACTAATTTTTTTTCGTGTGTAATTAAAATTTTGGCACAAGGGTTATTTTTTAATTTTGTTTTTAGGTAGATTATATCTTGTTAGTTTGTTTAATTTATAATTTTTCCAGAACAGTGCCCAGTCTTCGTACATTTTTTTATATACATTTATACAATCAGCTACGCATATTTTTTGGGAAAAATGTTCTCCGGTACTGATACTTTCTTTTTCAAGCTTGTTCACCCGTTTATTTCCGGGGATGCCTGTATGTGCTTTCATCCAAATCATACGTATTGAATAAATATGAATTAAGAACTCATAAATGTTTGTAAATATCGACGTTTTGATATCAACCATCATTAGATCGAAGGACCAACTTGAATACATGATTTATTATCTTAACACAATTAAACCATTTAAGTGAACTCTAAGGTTATTTATTCACCCGTTTATTATTAAACAAAATCTTAATTTTACATTTTTTACAATTTATTATTTTTATAAAGCAACTGCTCTTATTCAAAAAATAATATTCACAATTTTAATACATTTAAAACCTCAGAAAACTTACAGACAACCATTCTGTACAACAATCTAGAAGCTAATGATCTAAATTGGCGCGCCAATGGTTACCGTTATATGTTGTAATATTGGGGTATAATTATTTGCACAGGACATTCTACATGTTTGAAGTAATTGTTAGTTTTAAAAGTTTGAATCTTTTGATGTAGTAATTCTTACAATCTTGATTTTAAACAAAACTATTTCCTAAATTTTCTTGTCGTTTTTTCTCACACTGTATTTAAATTTTACACTACAATTATACTTATTTCATACATTTTCTATTTTCCTCTTCAACCCCTTTCAAATACTGTTAAAAATTTCTGGAATTGTTAATGATTCAGAATTTAAACAAGAAGTGAATTTTCTTCTTTTTTTTTGATTAGTCAAAAGAATTTATTGCTACTGCCGATACCTTAGCTATGAAGGATGAAATGTATTCACAAAAATTTCTCATTAAAAGTAGCGACGGAAAGAATATTTATTTTATCTTTTATTAACTTAAATCTTCGTCTGTTTCTCGGTCCCAATGAACTTTTTTCTTTATGGAATGTAAAATAAGATACAAAGTTACGGGTCGATAAAAATTTATATTTTCTGTAGAAATCTTTGTCCGATATTTAAGCTTTTTATTTGTTTTAGGACAAGAAATATTTAAAAATTCTTAAAATTTTTTAAATGAGATTTATAAGATTATTATTGGAGCTGACTTTAATATTCATGTTACTTAATAAGCACAAATTGTATATGGCTTTAATTATTAATTTTTTTATGCAAAATTTCGATGAAAAAATTCACAAGTATACTCTACAACACTCCTCATTTATTGGTCATCCTCACCTGACTACATTTTTTTTATTACTTCGTCTAAATCAATTTGTTTTTACAATTTAAAATTTTTAAATTCGTGTTTGATATTTTTACAGATTTAATTTTCTAAGTCTTATGTTTTCACAGTATAGAAAGTGTTTTGTTTCTAAAACAAATGGTGCTTTTAACAAATTAGTGTCTACGGAACTTTTAGATAACAAATAAATTCTTCTGGAACTATTTCTCGGCACTTAATGTTTGACGTCATATAAGTGTGCTCGTTAAGGATTAAATATTTTTAAATGGAATAACAACAATAATTTTTTGGCGTGGACAAAGGGTAGGAACGATAATAATTACAGTTTTCACCTTCTTCAATGGTAATAACAATTATAAAAATAGTAATCTATATTATTTTTTAATAATTAATAACCAACTGTTTAAAAATGAATGAAACTGCGCATGGCACAAATACCTTTTTACACTTGCCCAAAGTCTCATCTAACTTTAATTCCACTTGAGATTCATGGAAATCGAACCCACGACCCGAACAATGACCAAGTATAAAGGCCGATGCCCTAACCAACTTGGCCACCGTGTCCGGTATTGCAGTTTCTTATTTTAATTTGTAACGTAGAATATGTTAGGTCATATGAGGGGTTGCTATGGGCGCCAGTACATTTTTCAATTTTGTTAAGCATTTCCGAAAATCTGATTGGACTATCGACCAATCAGATTGAATAAAATGGATTATTGTCTTGATGGGAAATATATTGTCTTTCAATAAAAGACCAATTTTAGGTTATTTTATTCCATCGTTCACCTATAAAAAATTGTTCTCTTAGTACCTTTTTAAAACTGAATTTTAAAAATAATTTTTGTGTTTTTACTTCTCTGTTTATTAATTTTCGATTTTTCAATTTTTTTATAAACTTTGTTATTATAACATCATGATTTTATAAAATTACTGTAAATGGTCATTTTTAATAATATTTATTTTAACTTTAATTTAATATGTTTTAAACGCATTTTTTTAAAGAAATTATACTTATTATTAATATTATTCTATTACCATTAAGAATAATGATTATTTTTAAACCAAAATACAAAAAGATGCCAGCAAGAAATAAAAGATCTTTTTAATCAGAATGGAGAATTAATATATAATTTTTTTTTCGTTTCATCCAGATGATTAAATAAAGTTCCTTTCATTTTTTTTAATCAAGCACTGAACCATTTTCTGCCTCGAAATATACTATTAATTTAATTCAAGAGACGAAATATTTTATGCGATGTTTCTGTTTTTAAATTTTTTTGAAAGAGTAATTTTCTTGGAGGTTATTTTGATTAAGGGAGTTAAAGCAACCAACCATTGACTGTAAAATTACCAAGAACATTTCGAGCAAAGCAGCACACAAGGAGAAGATCTTAAATTCGTCATGCATGACCGAAATTTCGATTCGATTCGGAGGCAATTTTGAATACAGCTTTTCTAATAAAAATCCAAGTTGAGCCTTTGCGGCATTTTCAACGAAATTGATGTAAATTTTCTCTGAATTTTTTTTGTTATATTTATATTTTCCTCTCTCCTACCTATTCGATTGCTGATCATATTTTAGGTTTTAAATGTAGAAAATAAAATTTTTTTTAGTAAATTATCTAAAATTTTGTTAGTAAGTTGGCACCAAAAATTTTGTCTTATCCAATTGTTTCTGATTAATTCAAAGTTTTATTTCTTACTCTTTCAAAGTGAACGTTTCAATTTATATAGTAGAAAATGTATTACTTCCGTTTCTGCAAAGGTTTATTGTATTTGGATGTAAAAAAACTTCTATGCTACATTATAATTTGAGTATGTGTAGCTTTGTATGCAATATTCAGAGATTTCTTTTGTCGACGTGTGTGCAAACATCGGATTTCTGGAGCAAAACACTCCATATTTGTTTGATGAAATCGAGTGAAATAGGAGAGTTCAGTTAGAAACATTTCACCCTGAATCAACAAACTGTCTATCACGATTTGATTTATCCCTGTTTACACAAAACAAAAGCGGAGGGTGTTTTCGAAGCATCGCACGAAAATTAAATATGTCAAGGAAAAATGTAGTGCTCGCCGATGACACATAAATAAAACGAAAAATGTATTACTATCTGATTGGAATGTACGGCTCCCGACATCCCAACAACAATGTTTATTGACGCTAAATAATTATCGATTATTTATAAAATAGAAGTAATTTAAATAGTTAAAGAGCAAAGTACAGATAGTAATAGATAAATTAAATATGTCAGTAGTCATTAAATAATATAATGAAAATCATCAAGTAAGAGCCCACATAGTTAAACAAAAACATAATAAATGGGTAATTAATACAGAACAAAACAAAGATAGTGTTTTACTGAAAATACTCATATATTAAATTTAATAATAATCAACTATCAATCTATAAAAAACCAAGCACTTTTCTCATGGCTGTTGGGTTCCGGGGCGATTGTTTTCAAATTTGGTACACATATTGCTTGAGTCATTATTTTTGCTCATTGCACCATGACATTCAATACATTAACTGTGGTTTACTTTACTAATTAAGTTTTCTGTTTATAAATACTTAATTTAAAACGTGAAATATAATCAATGATGCGTTTAAATTTAATTTTGTGGAAAGTAAACATCCACGTTGGCTCAAAGACAGCAACAGCTCGGCGAGACAGTATCATCGATGGGTGGATGGACGATATTTGCTTCCTTATTTGAGATAGGCAAAAATATATTAAATAAAAGTTGTAAAGAGCAATGAAAACTATCTTGCAAAAATAACTGTCAGCATCTGGGTATCTGATAAATGTGTGACCTATCCAATTTATGTATTTTTAATTAAAACACCCATGACCCCTAACCAATGATATACACGACCCATGACTCATGACCTATACTTTACACATATATGAAGTGTTCTATACCTAATACCGTTTGTTCCATCAAAATCCGAATATTAATAACAAAGTTAGACACTAATGCTCTTTTGTCTTTGGTTTTGCGCATGATTTTTCTTCTACGTCACATTTTCAATATACACACCAGAATTCCTTAGAATCAATTTTATAATTATTTGTTTTTCTACTTTTCTTTTTTATACACTTTGTATATGTATATATTAAGATACAAATCTTATCAAAAAATGACACTTTAAGTAACGGCTAAAGGAAAGCAAATATCTTTCCAGTGCTGGAGTTTTCCTCTCGGAACATCTCCAAAGAATGGTTCCGTGGTAATGAACTATGATTATGTACCTTTTCTCGCAAGAGTGTGAGCTTTTTCGTTGTCCTCCACCCTTTCGTGTCTAGATACCCAGAGTAGGATTACTCTGTTACTGGTAGTAATGCGATCCAAGGATTCGATGCATTTCCACACTAGATTCGAGTCCAGCTGATTCTAACTCAGTGCTTTTAAAGCTGCCTGGCTGTCTGAAAAAATGTAAAGACTTCTGTTGACAAGAGGATGGTTTGTACACAATTCTATCTGCATCTATCTTCATGAAAGATGGTAGCCTACTTTCTTCAACCCTCGGATTTTTGCTATACACTCTGGCTCTCGCATCAGTTGGGGTCTTTGAACCATCTGTGTATAGTACATATGTCGTCCCTGAAAAGAGGATCTTCCCATTTTCTCATTCGTCTCTTCTCGGAAGAAGAGTGGGGTCCCATAGCCTCTCCTCCTAGATCTGACCAGCCACCGACATGACTCTATAGGAGATCATTCTGGCCTCCTGTTCCAATAGTATATGTAGAGGAATAAGACCCAGAGTTCTTTCCATTGCCGCTGTCGGGGAACTTGACATGGTACCTGTCAAATAAGCTAGTCTTTGAAGTCCAGATAACTGAGCCACCTTAATAGATTGGAGCTCCTTTGTCCACCAGGCTACTGCGCGATATGTGACTATTGGTTTTATTACCGTTTGATAAATCCAATAAATTTGCTCCACGAATTGCCGTATACCTTTCTAATATTCCAGGGGGATGCCCTGACAATATTGATTGTTCTTTCCAGATGAGAGTTACCTCCTCCGCAAACGGAATGGTTACGCCTTCCAAAATTTTTGTAAAAGGAACTACATCCGTTTTGTGTGGGTTTACAGATATATGTTTCTCCTCACAGGACCTGTATACAATGTTAAGGGCTTCCTGAAGGATATTACATATAATATCTTCAAACAAACATCTAACCAATATTAAAAGGTGATCAGCATAGCATTGAAAATTTATCCCCAGCTGGGAGAGTCCGTTGAATAAAGTGGATCGACTAAGAGCGACTAAAGAAGTGGTGACAGCACCCCATTTTGAGGACACCCCTTAGCCACCCTAAATCTAACAGTCTTCTCTTGAAGTGATCATGTCGCAAAACGATTTTCGTGCATGTATTTGATCCAGTTACAGATTTAATCTGCTTATTCATCTTCGCAGCAGTGCAGTGTAAAGGGAATCAACTAGGATAGTTTGTTTGGAGAAAATGTATGGTATTTGCTAATGAGGAGAATAGTGCTCTAAATTATATATCACTTGGAGGCCTATAAAGATAGAAGATGAATCATGGTGTTCTGTTAACTGACTTTGTTCGCGATTTGGGCAAAATTATTGCGATTATTTTCCTCGCTCCTTATAGTATCCTCATCTTCTTTTGTTTATATTTTTCACCCCACTAGGCATTGGTGAATATTTGGGACGTGTTTTATTTCATGATTATAAATCCCATTTTTTCTGACTTTATGTCCTCTCACAGATCGATGGTTTGTCTTCTCTCTGTCTTTCCTGTAAAATTCACCTAAACTTTTCAAACAGATTATTTAGAAATTAATAGAAATAAATTGGATGTGGTGAATTTTACTTATTCCTCCTCCTTGTCCTCTTCCTCTAAAATAATACATTTTTTTGTGGATCAAGCTCACTTTTGTGACTTTTTTGTATGGATTGCTACTTTTAGTGTCTGTTTATTTTTGCTCCAGCTAGCAACGGTTTCTCAATAACCTTCTACGGTTATGAGCAGTACCACAGGAAAATACCACCTTAGTGGTGTTTTCAGGACAGACTTACTCACAGATTTTTGTACCTAGCACCGTGGAAGCTATTTATACATTTTTTACGTAAAAATTACTCACCAAATTGTATGACCTGCGCTGATTACATTTGCATAGTATTATTATTGCAAGAAAAAAAGTGTACAGTCGTTTTTAATACGGAATTTTATACGTAATAATTTTGTATATACGTTTATTTATGAAAATGTGAACCGTGCCAGAGATAATCTAGAAAACTTTTTAGGTTAATAATACTTATACTATCCTTATTATTTTTACAAATTTTTAACACTTTATAAATTTTGTCCGATCTATTACAATTTTAACTATGAATCCTAATGGTTTAGAAATACGTTTTATTAGGAATATATTATCAAATTTTAAAATCAATGATGAATGGAAGCTTCGAACTGTCATAACTAGAATAATTTATCAAACAACCAATGACTATCAAATATTCAATACCTTTAGTGCTTTGTATTATATTCGGCTCAAATATAAATTCAAGCTTATCCTGAAATTACTGTTCCTAAATAATTAAGAGTAATAGTATAAATGTACTAGATTTATATATACAGGGTGTTTTTTTAAAAAGTTTCCACCCCCGATTTAGGCTTACCCAATAATTTTTGGCAAAAATGGCGAGACACGTCGATTTTTGATTTGAGGGGGACAAAATTTTTGATAACAAACATCACTCTAACGTCAACCCCCTTCACCCCACGCCCCTCAACTTTAAAATTTAAAATTACAGCAATTGCTCAAAATGTTGTCCATCGTGTGCTAAACAATAGTCAAGTCTGTCTTGGAATTTTTGTCTAACATTTTGAAAAATTTCCCTAGTAATGGATTGACATTCTCTTACAATTCGTACCCGAAGGTCATCTATAAATGTAGGTTTAGTTTTGTAAATTACTGACTTTAGGTGACCCCAAAGCCAGAAATCGCAAGGAGTCAAATCTGGAGATCTCGCAGGCCATTCTATCCTCTTCTACCGATCCAGCATTGTGGGAAATGGTCATCTAGCCATTGTCTGACTGGTAAATGATAATGAGGACCAGCCCCATCTTGTTGAAAATGTAATAGATTTTTATCTAGAGCAGGATTTCTTACTTCATCTATCTGATTTTCGAGCTCCCGAGTAATTAGCGGGTCAAAAATTTCGTTTCCTTTAAATCAAAAGTCGACGTATCTCACTATTTTTCTCAAAAATTATTGTGCGAGAGTAAAGTCAGGGTAGGAAAAAACACAATGTATTTCTGTTCAGGGGGGTAGTAAAAAAATTAAACTTAGTGATTTGAATTCTGCATTGAATTACCTTTTCCCTGTTGTGCCGCACATGGTATGTTCCCTATTTAAATATTAAAGTTGAAGGGCGAGGGGTGAAGGGGTTTGACGTTAGAGTGATATTTGTTATCAAAAATTTTGTCCCCCTCAAATAAAAAATCTACGTGTCTCACCATTTTTGCCAAAAATTATTGGGTAAGCCTAAATCGGGGGTGGAAACTTTAAAAAAAAACACCCTGTATATTTAAATTTTAAATAGTATATTTGGTGAATATATTTCCACGACTAACAATGTAAGTAAATATATAAATTTATAATCTAATCAGCACTGCAGCATATCGGTAATATGGCACGTAGGTAAGTAACACTATATAAAACAGATTCTACACTTCCTTCCCCAAACGCAAACATAAACGAAGGAAAGATAATTACTTAATCTTTTCGCTTAGCTTTTCTCATTAAAATGTTCTAATAGTCGTAAAATGTGGAAGTGGTGTTTCAAGAACTAACTATTTACGTCATTTCGTTTTAGATTCTGCCTTCTCTGCTTTACAGCAAGCCGAAATATGAGTTGTGGTAAATAATGGATCGTTGAAGATTTATGTCATAATTTTAATTTTAAATCTGTTGCTGGTTCAACGTTTAAAATTGTCTTCTCTATTTTTTTTTAAATCATATTGCAGGCAAATTGCTGAAAAAAAATGGTCAAAAAGATAGGATGATTTGATATGGTACCTACCAACAGGTAATACTTGGACATAATATATTAAAAACCAATTTATTAAATTTTGCCACAGAGATTAAAAATAAGCTACCGGTTCAACATATTATTTAATTATTGTAACTAAATTTATTTTTGAAATGAAAATTTCTCTAGGCACGTTAAACCATTTTTGGATAGGTCAAAAATGAATAGGAAAAATAGAAAAAGTAAGAATAATAGGAAAAACAGAAAAAAATAGAAAAAATAGAAATAGGAAAAATTGAAAAACTAACAATAATAGGAAAAATATAAAAACTAAAAATAATAGGGAAAATACAAAAACTACGAATAATAGGAAAATTGGTAAAAAACAGAAAAAAATAGGCTCGACTGTGGAGAATAGGATTATTTAAATTACAAAATATAAAATTCCCGAAAGGTAAAATAAAATAAAGTAGCTGAAAAAAAAATGGGTAAACATTACAAAAATACGCAAAAAGTAATTAAAATGAAAAAACGACAAAAGTTACTAAAAATGGCAACAAGCTATAAATATCAACAAGGTAATGAATTATTTCAAAAAAAGTCAAAAAAATTGTTAAAAAAAATAGAGAACTGCTTAATTTCAGTAAAAAGTAAAATTATAATAAAATAGTCTAAATTAGGGTAAGAATAATATACAATTATAAACAAATGGAAAAAAGGCAAAAAAAAGCAAACAAGGTTGCAGAGGGAAAAAAGATAAAATAAAGCAAAAAAAGGAAAAACGGCTGAATAAAGAAAAAAAAAGGGCGAAAAAAACGGAAAAAAGGGTAAAAACATCAACAAAATTTAAAAAAAAAGAAGACAAATATGTTAAAAATTAAAGGAAAAGAAAGCCAAAACAGCCAAAAAAAATAAACAAAAAGTTAAAAAAAGCAAAATATAGACAAAAAAAGGTCAAAAAAGTTATAAAAAATAAAAAAGTAAAAATAAGCAAAAAAAAAGGCAAAAAGGGGTAAAAATACCAAACACGGTAAAAACGAAAAAAGACAAAACGCAGTCAAAAAATGCAACAAAGTCCAAAAATGTTAAAAAAAGTTTAATAGAAGCAAAAAAGGCAAAGAGGGTTAAAAAGGCAAAAAAAGGACAGAAAAGCCGTAAAAGGGCAAAATTGAGGCAAAATAAAGACAAAATAGAGGTAAAATAAAAGAAAAAAAATGGTTAAAACAGTAAAAATGGTAAAATAAACTAAAAAGAGAAATAATGAAAAGAAGGCTTAATAAAGGCACAAAAATTGGAAAAAATGAAGGAAAATAGAAAAAAAAGAAAAAATCCGTATGAATATAAACTTTAAAATTTAATGAATTACGGTGCTATTTTTCCCTATTTTTCACGAATTCTTGTATTTTTCCTACTTTTTTATTTTCGTCTATATTTCCTATTTCTTTCTATTTTTTCCACTTTTTTTATTTATTCCTGTTTTTCATTGTTTTTTTCTGTTTATTTATTTTTCTTTATTTTTCTCTATTTCTCCCTTGTAGTCCCTATTTTTTCCTATTATTCCCTATTTGTTCCTATTTTTCTCTTATTTCTCCTTTTTTTCTTTTCTCCATTTTTCCGTATTTTATCTATTTTTCCCCATTTTCCCCTGTTTTCCCATATGTTTCTCTATTTTGCTCTATTTTTCACAATTTTTTTTTCACCCTATTTTGCTATATTTTCCAGTATTTTTTCACTATTTTTCCCCATTTTCGTCTATATTTCCTATTTTGCCGATCTTTCTTTTTATTCCTCTTTTATATTATTTTTTCCCATATTTCTTATTTTTCCCTGTTAGTGCCTTATTAGTACCTATTTTTGGGTATTTTACCATAATTTCCCCCTATTTTTCTATTTTCCCCTATTTTAAAATATTATCACCTGTTTTTTCCCTATTTTTTCCTTTTTTCATATTTTCTCCATTTTTCCATTTTTCTCCATTTTCCATTTTTTCACTATTTCCCCATATGTTTACCTATTTTACTCTATTTTCCCCTAAATTTAACTTTTTTGTCTTATTTTTCTATTTTTAATACTTTCTATTTTTTCCTGTTTTTTATTATTTTTTTCTATTTTCCTTATTTTTCCATATTTATCCGTTATAAACCCCATTTTTGCGTATTTTGCCTCTATTTTGTCCTATTACTCTCCATTTTCAATTATTCCCTATTTTTTTTCCCAAAAAAGAAACCATCGTATATATATTTTTTTCCTGTTTGCCTATTTTTGCCTATTCTTATCTATTTTCCCTACTGCCGTTACCCGCTCGAGTAAGTTTTTCACCCTTTTCTATCCCTTTAAATCAAAATTTCACAAAATCCTTTCTTAGTGTTAAGTAGATTTAGCTCTACGTCAGTCAGTCAGTCAGTCAATCAGTCAATCAGTCAGAACTTTGCCGCTATATTATAGATGTATTAAATTTTTGACATTAGATTCGTCACTTAAGAGAAAAATCTAAATTAATAGTCAAAAAAATGCATTATAACAAAAAACTGGTTTTTTTGATATCGTAAGAAAATTTTTATCAACTGCTTTATAACTAAATACTATATACAAAATTTTTGTATTTTCTTTTACTAAACAAAAAACCTCCCAGCTTCTTATATTTTTGGAACTATCCTTGCTTGTTTTGTATAAAATTTTTGATACATTAACATCCATTTAATAATTTTAATATTATTCTCTGAAAATCTAAGTTTATAAATTAATTTTGAATTTAACATGCAGCTCACCGCAGCTGTGTATACTTTACAACTCTAGATATCAACTTGTGTTTGCCTCTCAGCTATTTTCGATTATATTATCATGCAACCGATACATCACACAGAATTATGTCAAACTTAACGAAGATGTGCTTGTGTTCGTTTCTACAAGAAAATCGAATAATATGATGGTGCAATCAAGATAACCTAAAATAGAGTAAAATGTGAAAATTTACAATATGTTTTTTCCTTTTTATTAATTTTATTCGAGTACACTTTCTGTTATTTGTTGTCGGGAGTTACAGACTTGCGGTGATCGTTAAAATTGGAGTAGCAGTGGTGGTCCGAGTTCCAGTGGCAGTCCATCGAGCTTTAGAGACAGGTCAAGTTAAAGTGAGCAAAGCTAATTTCGATAATACCGGTATCCAGAACCGTCATCCGACCACCACGCAGCCTGGAATACGTGCTTGTATCGTCCAATAAAGAACCGTGTTGCACACCGTAATCATAAGTCAAAAACTACTGAATTAAAAAAATTGAAATTTTGTTTACAAGATTCTGATACCCTAGGTTAGATCTAATTAGATTTTGGTGTTAATCGGACAACCGGAGTGATGACGTCATTACTAAATAAGATTGAAATTGCACTTTTGTCATTGTTGCCAGATTTACTAAAAAGTCAATTTTTTTCATACTTTTTTGTGTTAACGTGTTAATATTTGATTCAAAGATAGTAAGAGGTCATCTGCTGGTCATATTAGATTTTTGAAATAAGTGAACTACAATAACCACTGAAAAATTAGATTTTCTAAGATTAATACTAAATATATTCACTAAGTATTTTGAACACATATATTATTTTTTTGTTAAAGTTTAGTATAAAAGACTCAAAACTCGTACATTATAAATTCTTAATTCTTTAAATTATTTCCCTTCTAACTTCCGAAATAAAGCTATCAAGATCTAGTTATGAATTAACCTGTAAAACTTACTCTATACGCGAACTACCGAAACATAAAGACTCATCATACACCACTTAGTAACCGCTCTTCCTCACGAATAAATCTGTCAGAATCAAGTCTGAAATTTCACAACTTCCTTTGGTAACTTCCTACCTGTAACTCCTTTATACTTATAGTCCAGTTAGCAAGAGCAAAGTAACTTTGTAGATAGAGCGATTATATGTAACTAGATGTTTGTATATAATTAATGATGTTTATTTATTTTAGTAATTTAAAAAGTTGTATTATTTTGATGAAATAATAATTTTCTAGTAAACATGTTTAATAATTAATAGCAAAGAAATTATTAATTATTAAAGGATAATCACTAAATACAAATCTTCTATAAAATTAGGATCATAATTTATAAAACTAAATACATAGTGCCAACCTGCTAAAAGTTGATGATTTTTTAATAAGAGATAGTAAAAATATATTTCAATTAAATTAATATAATGAAATAAAACCATAAATAACAAAATACCTACTAAACCCTCCTCAGTAATTTGTCCTGTGTCCAGAACCTTGCGCTAGGAGCAAAGTGCTCTTTTTGGGATGCTCTGCAAGGGGTGTTGACCGTACACTTTTCTTATGGCGTTTGGATCCCGATCCGATTTTTTAAAATTTGGTACACATACAGTGTGACCCATTTTGTTTAGAAGCACCCCTGTAGAATCCGCATTTTTGATTTAATTTTTTTTGTTAGATTCAGTATCAAAAACAGTATTTGAGCACACATTTTCATAGCTTAATTTTTATTTTCAAGGCCCTCTAGGTTAATTTTTCTTTGCCAAAAAAGAAGAAAGTATATTAGTCATTTTTTTGTCAAATATGACTACACCACTGGATTCAGAACCATTACAAATGTAAACTACCAAAATTTTATAAAAAAAATTTTATTAACGACAAAGTTATTACAACATGAATTTGGAAAAAGGTTGTGTTTTATTTAATAGTTTACGTAGAATGTAGACAAATTTAAAAAATGGCAACATGGTAAACAAAAACTAGGACTCGAAACATATTGCACAGTAAAAATTCGAAGGCGATAACTTAAACCGTTCTGGAGTTATAGCTTCTGAAAGTAATGTAAAATTGTGCTTAATAATAATAATAAATATTCGGAAACTATGACGGAGATTTTTTTTTTTTTATTTTATTTTGCCCTATATTTGTAATATAAAAATACACATTTTATCCAAAAGAGGTCTGTGACAGCTTGAATCACACTGTAACTATCAATATTTTTATTTTGATCATTAAGTATGTATTTTGGCTCCATATATGAGCCAAAAACTTTCAAAAATATTTAAAAGGGACTTTTTGGTACGCATTTTAAAAAAATTGGGATATTGAACTGTATATCGAAAACTAGCTATAGGATGGAATTGGGCCCATGGAGACTTTTGGCAGGACAAATACTACAACTTATTAAAAATTCAGGCAATTTGACGGTGCTCCCGTTTCCATAAGAAAAATGCGTGGTCCTTTGTGCCAAAATACTGTTTTTGATACTGAATCTAACAAAAAAAATTAAATCAAAATCGGTTGAAAAATGCGGATTTTACAGGGGTGATTCCAAACAAAATGGGTCACACTGTATATATTGTGTTGTATGGATCATTTTTGCTCATTGCACCATGACTTTAAAAAAACACAGGGTGGCCAAAAAAATGACTCAATACATATACTGTGCTTTACTATCTTAATTAAATTAGTAAATTTATATGTATAAATTCTTATTAATATTTTTATTATTATTATGAAATATACTAAACGATACGTCAAAATTAAATTTTGTGAAAATAAACATACAGGTTGTCTTAAAAAAAATCATTACTCTCCGCTTCTTTTATTTTAATCAATTTTATTCAAACTTGATTTCCCTAAGTCGATACTTAAAGAGTCATTTTTTGATAATTTTATTTTAATAAATATATAAAGTATAAAAAAAAACTAGAAAAACAAATAATTATTAGAATGACTCAAAGTAATTCTATTGTATCCACCTTAATATTTAGTTGATTCTGTGAGTCTGACAAACATCTAAAACTTTTCCTGTTTTCGAGGATGCTGAGCACGATGGTGGCGGTTTAAAGAGTTGACCCCACCCCAAAAACCACCCCCATTATGAATCTTCATCCCGATGGAAACTAACCTCTCAAACGATCAAAAACTACCCCTTGGATACAGGGTTTTATGAAGTGCGCAGGATAAGAAAACAGTTTTTGGCCATTTGAGGGGGTTGTTTATTTCGAGGAGAAGATCCAATATCACCATCGTTTTCAGCATCCTCGAAAACGAAGAGTGATGAAGGTATTGGTATTAGACGTATCCGCATTAACCCCTTCCGGGGGCGGTTTTTGTTCTGTTTAGGGGGTGCGGTTAACTCTGAAAGCGTTTAAACCGTCGCTATCGTGTTTAGTATCTTTGAAAACTGGGGGTTACGCAGATTTTGTTGGTATGAGAGGGCGTATTCGCGTTTTACCCCTTTCGGGGTAACTTACAAAGTACCACTGATGATTACTATAAGGATGAAACATGTATAATAATGGTCGGAGTGTATATTTTTCAAAAACTTGCTCTCTCTGTTTTTGATTTATTTGGAATTGTCACCCTACAACTTTCCTAGATCAGCTGTGGAAGATATGACTGATTTTAGAATGACAGCTGATTTCCAAAATTCAGGTTCACATCTTTAAAATTTAAAAAGTTATGCGTAAAAAAGGGGAATCAATGTCATACTTGAAGACCTTTCACTGCACCAATTTGAACAAAAATTAATGGCCGAATTCAAGAAACACACCAACTCTTCATACATACAAAAAACGGTTCGGCAGCTGTTGTGAAAGATTATACATCGTGTCCAGAAACGGTCTTTAAAGAATAAAACCACGAAATCTAGAGCTGATTACCTTAATCCAAAAATACCTCCTACGGGATCTAGAGCTCTTTGAAGATAGCGCTCTAAAATCGGTTTAATTAAAATACCTTCAAAACAGCCATTAATTGAAAATATTTTTTTGATGACCTACCTAAAGTTTGGGTAAAAACATTTTAATAGTTATACAATTCTTAGGTGTTTTGTTTATTTTCCATGGCCACCTTATCATAATTTTGAAATTTATTTGTTAATCAATGAAAACGTGTGTAAAGACAAGTTTAAATCGATTTTTCTCGAAAACGGTTGGTCATGGAGACTTCAAATAAGAGCACCATATTTTTGTGAAAATTACGAAATTTTTAAATTTCATTTCAAAACGGCGACTTTTCGAAAGACAAAAAAAAATTGAATAATAATATCCATTAAAAAACTATTATTTACGAAATTTGATTTGTTGGATTTAAATAAATAAATGTACAGAATAATATCATTTAAAAGAAATCCGTTTTGAAGGTATTTTAATTAAACCGATTTTAGAGCGCTATTTTCAAAGAGCTCTAAATCCCTTAGGAAGCATTTTCGGATTAGTTCAATTTAGGCTAAATCGTCATAAAATCAGCTCTATATTTCGTGGTTTCATTCTTTGAAGATCATTTCTGGACACCCTGTGTACAGACAGATACACAGACATACCTTATTTATGAAATTGTCTTCTCGAGGGACCTCAAAATGCATACTTTTTTTTTGCTCGTTCACTATACTATCCCTTCAAGGGGACCAGGAAACTAAAATTATTAATTAAATTAATAAAAACATAAAAAAGTAGATTTTCTATTCAGTTCTATATTATTTGATTTATATGGTTGGGAAATTTTTTAATTTAAATCACAAATTTCGTTAGGGATTTTAATCTCACTAAGTTTACTCTGAATGTCCATATTACATGAAAGCTTGTTACCTGATGGGTTAGATTTTTGATTATTTTAGAGATTAGAGCCTGCTTTTCAGCTAATGGCTCTTAGTTTATATTTTATTACCCGTGTTTACATTATATATTTGAATTCATGACGAATGCGAGATTTTGGGTTAATATGTGTTAATATATTATTTCTACTGGGTGATTATTTTTTTTGTCAAAAACTCTCTTTTTTAGATAATTCAGCACTGTTATTTTGAAAAATTGTTGGAATTGTGAATTATTTAAAAATAATTTATGTACAATCAAAAGTACTTTACTTTTAAAAATTGTTTACAGACTAATCAAATAATTAAATCAAATGAACTGAAACAGACATCTTCAGGATTAGAAATTAATTTACAGTGTTTAATAGAAAATAAAGGGTATTCTCGATATCCAACTGCCGTGTGCAGCAAAGCGCGGTTGTCAGATTTCTTACTCGAGACAAAATGTACAAAATGTACAATCTGGTACAAATACATAACACTATGTTATTTCAGCATATTTTTTTTGATTTACTACACTAATATTTCTTTAAAATTTTATGTTTTTGTAACAAAATATATATCATAATTGAACCCTTTTACCTATAAAGCCGTGTCATACGAAATATTGTGAAATAGACTCCAGACCGATGTAGAAACTGGCTTTGTAAAATGTAAATTGATAATAAAATACTTCATCATTTGACGTTGTTAGTTAAAATGTGAACTATTTCTGTCCCTCCATCATTGGAAGTGATGGATAGACTGGATGATTTTTTACACATTTAATGTACAATCCCTCCTAAATACAATTATGTTTTTTTCAATAAAATGGGACCGATAATAACGGAGATAGATATTAGTGTTCTTCTGATATAGCTTCTGCGCATGATGACTTTTGACAAAAAATGATTTTTTTCTGGAATATAGAAACAGTTAATAGCCGACATAGAAGCTAGTGCCCTAGTGTCATTGCTGATTTTTGTTGAATTTGAAGTATTTATTCTACGAGATATCCCATTAAAATTGGATAACTAATTACGCAAGTAAATGCTAATGCCCTTTTGATCAAGCTACTGCGCATAATTTTTCAGTATTTACTCTACGAAGTGTACTAAATAAAGTGATGATTTTTTCATAACGCTAATGCCCTTTTAACATATCTACTATGTATACGTATTTATTCTACATCACATTTAAAATATTATCAATAATAATGAGGATAGCGATGTTTCCTCTTTATAGTATTAACTACCAAACCACTAGATTATTTTTAAATATTAACATTGGTCAATTTAAAAAACAGAAGATTATCCATACTCAAATGTGGTAAAAATTATTCAACGAATAATGAAAGACTACAATAATTTAATGGAGAACATAAATTTTAATAAGGGGCGGCGACATGTTTCGGCCAATCATTGACCAGCCTCAGGCCTATAATACAAATTGACACTAGTTAGAATACAATAAAAACACCTTCAAATATGATTACTTGCAAATGGTTATGTCACAACAAATTATGAAATTACTGTTGATGAGTTTAATTAAAATTTTTTTAAAATATTATACTTTTTCTATAAAATTTGGTTCATAGTTGTTTTATCCATAATTATTTCATCAATTTACATCTAAATTTTTTTTGTAAATAAAATCTAAAAGTAGATAAAATATTCCATAAAATTCCTCCTTAGCTACTCTGGGCTTTTAAATGGTATAAATTTATTTCGAAACAATTTTTTTATTTTAAAATTTATGTACCTTCTAGTGCATATATCAAAAAACAAAATTACAAATAGTATAAGCCATAAGCCAAGACAAAAAATAAAGGAACAATTTTTTGAGAAATTATAAAAAATTTAACTACATTTATAAAACAATTATTTACAAACTTTCTGTTTCCGAAAGAAATATTTTTATTAACACTGACTGAACTAAATTTCTCATCCATTAATTTATAAATCAAAAGTTAATAATACTCTTGCGGAAGAAACTTTCTCACACTTTTTATGATATAAAGTACTTTTAGTAGACCGTTAAGTTGTACATCTTAGGCGAATTATTTTAGCGCCGAATATTCCTTGGGGAAGGGAGATTAACAGACACACCAGAATAATTTTACTTTCGCGGAGTTTGTTCGTTTCCATTCTGAAGATTAAGTAATTAGTGGGAAGGAGTTATTAAAAAAGGTTTAGATGTATTACTAACGAATTGTATTTTGACAATTATTTGTTTAAAAAATTTAATTTAATTTACAGCTTATTAATTAACATGCTCTCTATATTCCTTCTTGTAGTATTACTAAAATTAAAAAAACTAAACCAATATGAATTACGAATCTATAAATGTTTAGAAACAATCTCTAGGTGGTCGACGTGTTAACATCAAACCAAAGCAACGAAGGACCAGATTCCTTTATTGAGAATTAAATAAATATAAATATTAAAATATAATAGTATTGAATTGGACTGTAAGAAATATTTTATCACCCATTAATTTAAGAAACAGAGGGTTTGAAAATTTGCTTTTACTCACTTTCACTATATTTACATATATTTGTAAACTCTCAAAAATATTGTACTTTATTTGTTAAATAGGCGCGGTCAAAACACCATTTCTAATGAACAATTGTTTTTTGTAATGGAATAACCCATTATTAACGGCTAAAATGCGACTGTCTCACTAAAGAAACTAAAGAACAAATTTCTTAGTTATAATGGACTCAACCATTTTGAAGACTAAAATGCGACTGTCTTGATTGAGAAACGAAAGAACAATGAATATCTCGTCGTCGTCATAACGTCAGGCCCGAGACTCCGAATTTCTACTTTTATTTTTCAATAAAAGTCGAAATAAGGAATCCCATTCCATCCACCCCCTGTCACATCCGACAGGGCCTCAGTCAAGTATACGATAATTTGCGTTTGATTCACTACTGCTTTGTTAGGCAAGTTGCGGTAGTCGAGGGCGGCTTTTAGATTCATCCAATCACAGTCATTCAAATGTTAACTCTCGCGGTGACGACTTTGTGGGTGTCTTCAAAAGTTCGTATTTTCCTTTTGCAGAAAAATTCGAACTTTTGAGAAACGGAGTCTGTATGTTGTCCGAAGGTCTGATACTTTTTTTTTTGATAACTGTCATGTAAGTAAATTTTGGCTGCCTCCTTGTATCCTTGACATATCTTCCATAAGTTTCGTAAACATTTGTTGTTGCATCTGTTGGAATTACAATATCATCGCTTGGTTATTCGTAGGTTGGTTTTGTTGTCCTTTTGCCGCTTTACTATAGCTGATTCCAGGGGTCGTCAGTTTTGAGGGTTCTTTTGCTGGTTGTTGAGTCCTTTGAGTTCCTCTCGCACATATGACGCATCTTGTAGTGCTGTGACACGTTGACTGGCCGTGGTGAAATCATTGACACCGATAGTATTGTATCGCTTGATTTCTTCTCTGTAGGTATTCAATCGTTACCTTCATATCCAGTATCTGATTGCTTTATATTCGCGTTTTTCTTCTCTGTTAATTTCCATTAGGAATAGTGGCAACATCTCACGTCTTGCGTATTTATTTCTTATTTGGTTTACCTTAAGAAGTTGTAATTCAATCTCCATCAGGTCATTTTTCAGTTCTTTCATAAACGTCTTTATTAGTCCTTTGATGATAATCCTGGTTAGTTTTTCCTCCTGGAATCTATAGGAATACCATTTTATTTCCGGTTTCGACTGCAGGTATTTTGCCAGTTTTCTATAGTCCATTAGGCATGTTGTATTTATCCTTAACAGATGCTGCCTATTACTATACTGGGTTATAAATGTCCATATTATGTTTTTAACGTCCTGTTTTATTTTGACCCAGTTGTCAGGTGATTCCAACACTATTGGCGGTGGTTTTGGTCCATTTTATTGTATTTCTTCAGTAGCAGGTGTACAAGCTGGTATCTTGGCTGCCGGTTTGGCTGTGAGTTCTGTATCGGCAGCACGGCTCGTGCCTGCAGTCGATTTGACTGTCATCCCTGTTTCCACCTCATTTTCTGTCTAACTTTTTCTGAGGTTTTTATTATTTCATTTCTCTCTTCGTATTCCTTATCTGCTTGCAGTCTCAATTTTTAAGGCATTAGGTGTCGTCCTCCAAATCTATCTCATCCTCTGGGAAAACGAACATGTTCTGTTCGATTACCGTCCTCTTATTTTCCTTTTTCTTAGTTATTTTCGGACTTGTCTTGAAAAATAAACCTGTAGGGGTGAAAAATAAAAATCTTTTTTTATCAGTAGTTGGTATTGAAAAGTACTAAAAACTTACATTTAGCACTTTTTTGTTTCTCTTTTTAGCATGGGCTGTTCGCATCAGCGTGACCATAATTTTTGGAACAAATCTACCACTAGACTGACTGACCAAAAACTACCAACTCAACTTTAGATATCTACCACAAATGTACTTACGCGTAAATATCATAGTTACAGATATCTATGTAATAACTCAGTTAAAAAACATAAGAGGGCGACACTCGATAACTAAATAATTAGTATAAAAATACAAAAGAATTTTACAAACCGTGCTAGATCCTAAGAATCCAGGTATGTTTTTTTTATGTTTATGTAGCCATGTGCTCCTTTAAAGACGCCGTCCATGGAAATATTTTGCAATTACATGCATTGCACTGAACGTTTTCATCATCTTTATCTTTGGATTTAGTAACCCAAGATGAAAATTCAGGATCTTCTTCCTATGCTGTTCTGTATTTTTGTTTCATTTTTTTAATAAAAAACACAACTGCACGACTATATTAGGAAAAGAATTAAGAATTCCTAACATAACTAATTAATCACAGATGTCCCCCAGAATCCCACAGACATCCACTGCCGGCAGTACGGCACTGCCCCCTAGCGCCCCTAGCCCTAAGTGTGCCATGCGTGATATATGGAGACTGTAATTATAGAAATCGCCGAAAGATGTCAGAATCGACCAAAATCTACCACAGATTGTAAATTCTTGATCATTTTTCAGTGAAATTTATCGAAACTTCAATTGATAGTTAAAACACTGTTTTGATACAAATTAAGTTTTATTATATTTATTTTTCGTCATTTTATATTAATAAATAAAAAACCTAAATAAATTCGAATCACGATATGTAGATGACGACGTGGTTTATAAACAGTTTACATCGTTTTGATGTCTTTTTTTATTACCTCATATTTTCAGGACGCTTTTTATTAACATTTATTTCGTCCAATTAAATTCAACATTTTTGACACCAATTATGAAATATCTCGCACTGGCAGTCGTAATTCCTCAAATTTAGTATCCACCGTAATTAATATCGTTCCCTAAATTTACTTTGTCCGCTTTTCGTTTCTATTTTTATTTCTGAAGTGTGTCGCTTCTCGACCACATTACAAAAACTGGGGTGCTAATCAGAGGCGTCCATAAAAAAACAATTTTTTTACTATAATAATATAATGTATTTCACTATAACCCATCTTTATAATATTTCAAGATTACTAACAAAACTAAATAAGCTTTTAAAGCTATAATTAATATCTTAGACAAACACAAAATATTGTATGTGTTTCTTCTTCTCGCTAAAAAAAGGTTTAACAATAATCTGAGATATACATTTCATCAACAAGTGATTCTTCTTTTATAATTTAGCATTCGTGTATGACATATAAGATCAAATATACCTAGGTTAGGTTAGTTTTTTTTAACTGATATACAATAAGAAACTATTCATAACGTTCATAACCAAAATATTTGACATTTTCTGAAAATACTGTCAGCTATATACAGAGCGAAATTTAGATAACAGATATAGCCAACTTTAATGACAACTGTATATACTGTGATGAAACGTCAAATTTAAATATCAAAGTCAAACATCTAGTAAATAAAAAAAAAATGGATTTGTATAAAAATGAAATGAATAAAACTTTTGAATTGACTAAAATAAAGTGCGAAAAACAAGATGTACCAAGATATATTAATATCAAAGAGGAAGAAATTTTTATAAAAAAAGAATGTACGGAGGAGTTACCAGATAATAAAATAAATTTCCATAATCAATGCGTGAAAATAGAAATAGAAGAACTGGATATTAAAGATGAAGAATCAATGTTTGAACTCGAAGAATCTGTTACCAAAAAGAACTACAAATGTGACGTTTGTGAAAAATCATTTGCCCAAAATTGTCATTTGATCCGACATCAGAAAATTCACACTGGTAAAAAAAAATATCAATGTGATATTTGTGAAAAATCATTTAATCAAGTTTCTGGTTTAAAGCAACATCAATTAATTCACTCTGGTGAAAAAAACTATAAGTGCGAAATTTGTGAAAAATCATTTAGTCGGATTTCTTATTTGAAGATACATAACTTAACTCACTCCGGTGAAAAAAATTACAAATGTGATATTTGTGAAAAAGCGTTTATTCAACATTCTCATTTAAAGCGACATCAGTTAATTCACACTCGCGCGAAAGACTATAAATGCGATATTTGTAAAAAATCGTTTAATCAAAGTTCTAATTTAAAACAACATTACTTAACTCACACTGATGAAAAATCCTGTTCGTGCAGCATTTGCGGAAAACAATTCGCCAGATATTTTTATTTGAAACGACATCAATTAACTCACTCAACTGAAAACAAATACAAGTGTGACATTTGTAAAAAATTGTTTACTCATCTTTTTAGATTAAAGAGACATCAAGTAATCCATACAGGTGTTAAAAATTACAAGTGTGAAACTTGTGAAAAATCATTTGGTCAACTTTCTCATTTGAAACGACATCGTTTAATTCACATTGGAGGAAAAAACTATAAGTGCAATATTTGTGACAAATCATTTACTCAACGATTTAGCTTGAAAAAACATCGCTTAATTCACACTGATAAAAAAAATTACAAATGTACAATTTGTGAAAAATCATTTAGTCAACTTTGTGGTTTGAAACAACATCACTTAACTCACACTGGGGAAAGAAAATTTAATTGTGACATTTGCGAAAAATCATTTATTCAACTTTCTCATTTAAAGAAACATCAAATAACTCATGCTAACAAAAAAGACTACAAATGTGATATTTGTGAAAAATCATTTACTAAACTTTTTTGTTTAAATAAACATAAGTTAATTCATGCAGGTGAAAAAAATTACAAATGCGACATTTGTGAAAAATCGTTTAACCAAAGTTTTAATCTAAAAAGACATTTATTAATTCACAGCGGTGAGAAAAATCACAAGTGCAATAATTGTGAAAAATCATTTACTCATCCTTCTAGTTTGAAGCAACATAATTTAATTCACTCTGGTGAAAAAAACTATAAGTGCGACGTTTGTGAAAAATCTTTTACTCAACTATGTGGTTTAAAACAACATCAATTAATTCATACTGGCGAAAGAAACTATAAATGTGATATTTGTGAAAAGTCGTTTATTCAGCTTTCTCATTTAAAGAAACATCACTTAACCCATACTAACAAAAAAGACTACAAGTGTGATATTTGCGAAAAATCATTTACTAAACTCATTTGTTTAAATAAACATCACTTAATTCACACTGGTGAAAAAATTTACACATGCAATATTTGTCAAAAATCATTTAACCAAAGTTTTAATCTAAAGAGACATTTATTAATTCACAGCGGTGAGAAAAACCACAAATGCGACATTTGTGGAAAATCATTTACTCAACTTTCTGGTTTAAAGCAACATCATTTAATTCACTCTGACAAAAAAAACTATAAGTGCGACATTTGTGAAAAATCTTTTACGCGCCTTTCTTATTTGAAGCAACATCATTTAACTCACACTGGTGAAAAAAACTTTAAGTGTGAGATTTGTGAAAAATCGTTTATTCAACTTTCTGGTTTAAAGCAACATCACTTAATTCACACTGGTGAAAGAAACTTTAAGTGCGACGTTTGTGAAAAATCGTTTATTCAACTTTCTCATTTAAAAAAACATCAGTTACTTCACACTGACAAAAAAGACTATAAGTGCGATGTTTGTGGAAAATCATTTACTAAACTTTCTGGTTTAAATAAACATCACATAATTCATACTGATGAGAAAAATTACAAATGCGACATTTGTGAAAAATCTTTTAAACAAAGTTTTAATCTAAAGAGACATTATTTAATTCATAGTGGCAAGAAAAATCACAAGTGCGACGTATGTGAAAAATCATTTACTCATCTTTCCGGTTTAAAGCAACATTATTTAATTCATACTGGTGAAAAACATTACAAGTGCGATATTTGTGAAAAATTATTTAATCAACCATTTAATCTAAGGAGACATTATCTAATTCATAGCGGAGAAAAAAAACACAAGTGCGATATTTGTGACAAATCATTTACTCAATTATCTGGTTTGAAGCAACATCACCTAATTCACACCGGTGAAAAAAATTACAAATGTGAAATTTGTGAAAAATCGTTTAACCAACCTTTTAATCTAAAGAGACATTACTTAACTCACACAGGTGAGAAAAACCACAAGTGCGAAATTTGTGAAAAATCATTTACTCAACTTTCTAGTTTAAAACAACATCATTTAATTCATATTAATGAAAAAAATATATTATTACAGCACTTAAGGAATAACATTCAGCAACAATTTTTATTTGATAACACAATATTAATTGTAATGCCATAAAAAAGTAGTAAAATAATTTATTGAATCTGCTTGGTATTTTTATTTCTTAATATTCAAAATTATTTCATTTAGGGTATCTCTATAGTTTTTTCTAAATATCATTTAAGTCAAAATTAAAACTGAGAAATTATTTGTTTTTGATAAATTATGATTTATTTATGTTTTATTTATGGGGTCTTAGTCTAGTCAACAAGTGATTTTTGGGTCAAACTATTTTCTACGCCTCCGAAAAATATGAGCGAGGTGTCATTCGATTCGGAATAGCGTGTAGATGATTTTTGAAAAAATTCAAGAGACGCAAAAATTGCAAAAGTAGTAAACAATTAACTAAAAAAAATGGGGTTTGGTTTTTGTGAAAAATCTCAAAAACTATTTTACATTTTTCAAATTTGAAAAAAGATTCAACAAGAGGAGGAAATTTACCAAAAAAAAAACTATACCTTCCGGAATTATTTGACCTATTTTTATAATCTTTCAAGAGTGTATTAAACCATTTAATAATTTATATAAAAACATTAAGAATCTTACAATGCGTTTACTTTTCAATTTTACAATACAAAATTCTTGTCTAAATAATGTGAATCGATTTATTACTATATTTTTTGTAATATAAATATTTTATAAATTTATTCTGTAAAAATGCTTACTCCAATTTATCTGTGTACTGTGTACTGTTTTATATTATACATACATATTCTAGTTTATTGCGCACAATGGAGAAGTTTCATGGTAGTGAAAATATAGACAAAAACTAATAAATCGCTAAAAAAATTTTGAAATCGGTCAATAAATTACGGATTTACGGATAAATATAATATTAAAGTTGTTGCTTTTTCTCACGGATTGTTTTGCGTATGACGTCACGTATTCGTATAACCAAAGCGCCATTACTACAAAAAAAACTCTTATTATTCTATGCCACCACATGATTGACGCATGTCTGACTTTAATTTAATTTAATTTCCATCATCCAAATTTATTAACTGCCACACAACAAAATATAGTCCAGGAACCAGGTACTTTTTTCTGCAATCTTCTACAGAAGAAATTTTGTGAAATCGGAAAGATAAAGAAACAAGTGAAAAATGACAATATTTTTGCCGTAATTTCGAGTATTACAAAATTTAAAGTTACGAAAATAATTCTATATAGGAATATACCTTATATACTACAGTATATATGGTATAAGTAGCGGGAAAGTAAAAATAGGTCAAAGATTAATAATATTTTTCGGGTTTTTAACAATTCTGAATCGATTGCCGTTGTCCGTTTGTCTCTATCTCTCACCGTACTCGAGTTGAATCAGGCTAACAGACGGACGGACGGACGGACAAACAAAACCATCTTATAAGAGTTTTTTTCTTTGAAAAATCTATACTATATAGTATAGATTTAACAGATATCCCATACTTACTATCTAGTATATTTTATCAAGTAGCGAAGAAAATCGAAGGTACTTATTGAGTTTACAATCCGTCTGTCTGTCTGTCTGTCTGTCACAGCGATAATTCGAGAAGGTTTTGAAAGTTTGCAACTCAGTTTTCAGCAATCGATAGCTGGTCACATTATTTCACCCACCTAGTATTTTCAGTGACATACGTCAACTAAAGCCGTCTGTCTGTCTGTCCGTAGCTGAGCTGAGCTTCTTAGATACTGTTAGATTGCTGGAATTATTCTATTTATGCTTTCAGGACTTAATTTTTGCCAACTTTTATAACATAAAACCTACAATAAAACAGAGTTGCATAAAAACTTTTTAATAAATAAAAGTAATCAATAATAAATTAATAAAATTTTAAAATCAATAAATATTTAATTATTTTACCAAACTTGTGCATACAAATTTTTGTAATAATGAGAAAATACATTTTTAAAACAATAATCAATTCACGTTGTGTATAAAAACTGTTGGCTGCTCTACCACTTTGGATACTTCCGGTAATCAAAACCATTCATATTTTATTTTCCTCAACTGCATGGCAGCTACATTTTTTGCTCGCGGTTATTTCGCTGCATATTTTTGATTGCAACTGTGTTTCAATAAACGTTTAATGATTGAAATTAATTTTTAAAAATTTATCGATGGAAATCAAATTAAACGTTGACACTCCCAACAAGCAAAAAATGGGAAAACATGATTTATTCCGAATTTATGTAACGCACGTTCTTTTAATTTCATTAACTTCGGGTTTTTTTTTATTGGTTTTAACAAAATTTTCACTTCTATATGCGAAATATGATATATTTATGTGATTTATAGCAAAAATATTTGTTCTGATTGGATCTTATTGAACCAAAATATATATTATAAAGTAAGTAATACGCAAAAGGACAGATATAAATTTGTTAAGTGATCATACAGTGTGACTCAAAAGTTTGCACCATATGGGAAAATTTTTTATTATTCATTTGACAGAAAATTTGATTCTTGATAAAAGTTGGTGCATTGCATAAAACTGCTATTTCAACCATTATTTTGTAATTTTTATTTTAATTTTCAAAGCTTCATTTTGTTTAGTTAATTATTTACATTTTGGCACTAAAAACATTTGGGTATCATTTTTTATCTATTTTATTCAATTAAATCATAATGGTAGTTTTTTATGTACTTGTCTACACGGTGAAATTTCAACTTTGCACCAACAAAAAACAAAAAAATATAGGAATTTTAAAAAAAGGCCGAAAATGGTGTGAAAATAACGAAAAAAACTAAATTTTTTTAACCAAAATGTATTATAGTAATTGAAGGAAGGCCCCTAAAGTGCATCCGAAATAATATTATTTTGAGCTAGGCTAAAAACATAAAAAAATGGTTTTTTTGATATTGTCAAAAATAAGGATACTTTACTCTTGGTCAATATTCCTCTTTTTTGCCATTTAGAAATTTAATAGTTTGACACTTGAAATAGCAGTTTTACTCAATGCACAAACTTTTATCAAGAATAAAATTTTCTGTCAAATGAATAATGAAAAAATTTCTCATATGGTGCAGACTTTTTGAGTCGCACTGTATAAGTAGAATAAAAGAAACATTAAAAAATTACATAAATATGAAGTATAAAAAAAATTGCACTAGGATATCGGGACGAAGATTTGGAAAAATCCCAATTATAAACCAAAAAAAATATAAACAAGGTAAATTAACCATTATTACTCCTGTATATTGTCTACAGGGTGGGCCACGCTCAACGGGACGGAGATTACTCGAAAAAAGAAAAATTTTAGGAAAAAGTAGGTTAGTGACGACTACATTTCTAAATTAGTTAGACATATACAGGGTGTATTACAATAACAAAATACAGGGTGTCCCATTTAGAATAACGCAGTAATCGTATAAAATATTGTATTGTCATGAAACTCTCAATTAACAACACCCTGTAAATAAACTTTACATTACAATAATTCGTATCGATGGCCTCCCTAATCGGCAATTAATAAACATATTAATTTCGCAAAAAAAGTCATTTAAATCGAAAACTATCAAGAATGGGTATAGGGAGCCCTTAATAAAGTGACATTATTTTGTTCAATATACTTCAAAAATAAAATACAGAGTGTTCCATTAAAAAAAACATAACTTTGATATATCACGCTTTTTTTGGAACACCCTGTATATGTCTAACTAATTTAGAAATGTAGTCGTCACTAACCTACGTACTCCTGCCAAATAACTTTTTCATAACATTTTTCGTTTTCCCAGTAAGCTCCGTCCCGTTGAGCGTGGCCCACCCTGTATACCAAGACATACCATCGATAACTAACAATAATACCATACTATTGTTTTCTTCTTTTTAATGGTACTTATTTTTCACATTGACGTTTCCGGACTGACTCCTTTACTGTATTCTTCCGGACTCATATCCTTTAGTTCTTCTTCTTCTTCATGCATGAAGATCCATGCTTCAACTGATGTTTTCTCATCTTCATTGTCGCTCTCGATGCTAACTTCAGACACGAAATAAAATTTAAAACCGAACCCAATTTTCTGCTTTTTCTGGTTTCCATACTATTTCCAAACGCATGACACTGTGTAACATTTTGTGTTGGTAGCAACGTGCTAAAGTATCTGCGATATCTTTTGGTTTGGCATTCTAATTTTTGAAGATAGTAATGATAGCATTAAGGCGCATTCGTTTTATATAAGCGACCAAAATTTTATTTTTCCACGATGATGCTGAAAATTCTTAGCTGATTTTTAGTGTTTTAAACCATTCACGGAATGGAGTCTTTCAACATATTTTCCTTTCTCAAACTTGCGGAAGTAAATGCAGAACTAGATCAACTTTTTCTCCAATGACAAAAACAGTATTAAATGCTGAGCAATAAGAAATTTCAATCAGCACATCTGCATCTTCTTCAGTCTGCTCAACTGTCATAGCAGATTCTAAAAATATTTTTGACAGTATTGAAAGCAGCGAGCTTTATTGTTTTCATTAGCTAAAAACCGTTCTTGAGAAACTTGAACCTGCGTCATTTCATCGAGGACATGTTTTTTCAATCTGTTAGCCTGGTACTATTTTTTTCACTATCTATCCAGTTAATATCCATAGAAGACGACAATACTCCATCCATAGTATTAATTTTATTATCTTAGAGTTACAAGGCGTCTGAAATTTATGTAAAAATAGCATAAAGTGGGCATTCCGTTTTACTATGAAATGCGACAATGGAAATGGAGCAACCTGGAATACAAGGTAATTATTTTTCAAATTACACTTTCTCAGAAACAGCATCAATGGATTAATAGATATTATCTCTTTGCCGATTTTTATACTGCTGTTGACTACTACGAATGGAATGACTTTGTTCTTACGTTTAAACTGAATAGACTAGAAATTTTTGTACTTGGTCACCATGTATGTCATTCCCGTGATACTTTACATATAAAATGCACAAAATTATGGTGGTTATTTAAAAAAATCACATCATAATTAACAAAAAGTTGTGCTAGCTTTCAATTAAACTGACATAACTTTTATTATAACAAAAAGTAGAAACGTACAAAAATCGCGAATAGCGCACAAAAAGTGCACATCAAACGCAAAAAATTATGAAAAAGGTCTGAGTAGATTATGCTATAATTGAATAGATGATGCTTTTACTTGATGAAGATCCATACTAAACGATGAAATAAAACAATTTAATTTGTTTAAATCTTCATTATATTTGAACTAAGTTCGATATAGATCCGTGACGCGTTTCGCTAACACAGTAGCTTTCTCAAACGAGTGAAGGTATCATGAACAAATTTTTAATTTATACAGTGCATTAATAGGGAATTTTACGGTTATTGAGAAAAGAATTATAATCTATTTTACATGGAAAAAAGTATGAAAGTATTACTTGGAAATTCAATTAAAGGTATTATAATATAATTTACATGGCAATTAACTACACTTGGAAAATCAATTCACAACAATCTTACCGGGACCTTTCTGGGTAAAAAGGTTTAATAATGATTCTATATGCAAAATTTCAAAATTTGAATCAAAAGTGTGTTGGTTTGCTAATAAATAATTTGAGTAGTTGGAATCTAATTTTTGATTGTCATAGCTGCGTTTGTGTTCTGAAATTCTAGTTTTAAAAGTCCTAAAAGTTCTTTCTATATAAATTTTATCACAGTTGTCATTACCACATTTTAATTTATAAGCTCCTAATTTGTTTAATTTTGAAGATTTAGATTTGTTGTTTTTAATGAATTTGGATAAATTTTAATCAGTTTTAAAGCACATATTCAAGTCTAAAGTTGTGCTAACTTTATATAACTGCGTTTATACTGGTAAACCAACTTATAGGTTCGTAGATAAATAGAAAATACCAGATGTAATAGCCATCTTGGTAGCTAGAAATAGTTCAGATAATTATGTCCAGGTTGAAGAGAAATGGGACCTAATGTCAAAGAATTCTTTCAATTTTTCCATCCTTAGAGATATCATAATATTAAATTGAAATACTGATAAATTAACAAAAATGTGAACAGACTGGGACAGCTTTTAGACTACAGTCTGGAAAATGCAAAAAGCTACTTTTTTTATCGAGAAGAATGTAACCCAGTAATTAAAAACAACTAAAAATAGGTCTGTATTTTTATAGTTTCTGTTCCAAAATATAGAACATAATACTTGACACCTTGTATACAGTATCATCAATATAATTACTATTGTTCGCCCTTGTCAAACTTAACCAAGTATTTCGTAATTTCTTGATAATAATTAACTTAGATGAATAAAATCTGAATTTCGATCTGAACTTCTGTGAATTTCCATTTCAGTCACATAATGAAACTTAAGCAGAATAAACTATTCCATGCATATTCTACCGTCATTAATTCAGTTGGAAATTAGTCGAAATTCAAGTTAGTTCCAGTACATGTTACTATACACACATCAACACTAGAAATTCCTTCAAGTCATGATAAATCACTCAGAAATTGTTTCTCCAGTTTTGGGCTTCTATTATGTCAAAATTTATTGATCGGAGGCATTCGAATACGCACTTTAATTATTAATCAAATATGCCAATAATGGGTATAGGTTTTTTTTAAATATTAAATTTTCACTACTAGCCTACTATTATTGACCTTATTTGGGTCTACACGTTATTATTGACATATAGGTCAATAAAAATAACTGTCAAACCAAAGCTGTGGTTAAAAACAGGTTACAATTTTTTTTCTACTCCCATCCGGATGAAAACTCAATAGAAATTAATACTATTTTTTAATCATTGTAATTTTTACTAAAACAGAATGCAAAATTTAAAAATATTATTTTCTTAGCAAACCGATATAGTCAAGTATTTTTGCATTTCATTTTTTTTCTAAATACAAAAATTTGTTCAAATCCTTAAGGTTATTAATTTCTCAAATGTGATCCAGTATTCAATAAATGAAATTAGACACCAAATCAAATATGTAAGTAATTAGGAAACAGAGACTAGTTTCGGCTAACAAGCCATCTTCAGGCCTAGAAATGATATAATTGTTCGATATAAGGAGAGGGGTGGGGTTTACAAAATTAAGGAACATTTACCATATAAAAAATTAATTAATTAAGAATTTGTGTCTAGGAAAGAGTAATTACACTTCCCTCAATGAACAATTGAGACCTAAAGACAACCAAATTTTTCTTTCTCACCAATTTACCCAATTACTTTAATCTCTCATATGGCACCTCCCTTAATTCATTTTCCTTTGAAGGATTACTGTTTGTTTTGTTTTCTAAATTTGAACATAATCTGTGAACATTGACATATACCCAGGGGTGCGAATTGTTCTATTTCGAGAGAAAGAGATGAAACGATGGTTCAGTCAATTTCTGTCTCTCTCAAAACAATATCGTATAGTTAGGATGTTATAGATAGTGCTAGACCGAACCTATACTTTATCTTCCTCACTATTTTCAATGATATAATGACGGGATCCAGACCCTGGAATAGGGACGCTACGCCGTTTATGATCTGGAGAGTAAGAATCAGTTAAAACATTATTGGTATATACTTATATACATTGTAATGATTTACTCTTCAGAAAATATTTCAATTTTTTGGTGGGATATATAAACAAATGAAAAAATAATAAATATTACAAAAGAAAAAATATAAAAATAAATTTTAAATCTCGTCCACTTCCTCTTCCTTGGACTTTCACCTTCAAATCTAGTATCACTCTTCCTTTTTCAGACCAGCTTCGTTTATTTATTTCTTCAATCTTTATCCTATCTTCCTTCTTCAAAATATTTCTTAAATTGCTTCTTTTGATACTACTTTATTTTAAACTATCTCCATCATATAACTCAGCCTCGTTTATCTTTTCCAAAAAAAAACTTCTTTTAAACCTTTGAAAATCGTTTTATTTTAAACTTTTTTAATTTTAACAATAGTCCTTTTTTTATGGGTACATAATTTCGTTTTTATGTTTTATTAATAACTTTGAATAAATTCTTGTCTATTTTTAAAAGATTTTCTCTGACATGCCTGTTTATTATATATTTTTTTCACCTGATTCTTTCCCAAAATAAAAAAATTTCTTATTTGATTAATGAAAAAAAAAAAATTAAATCTTACTCTTTACCTAATTACTTAAATTTTCTTTTAATACTAATAATAGTAATAATGATGTACCAAAAATAAAAATAAGTCTTCATATTCCACATAATTGTTGATTTGGAACATATGATATACCAATTATAAATTCTTTAAAATCAAACTTCATAAAATTATTTATGGTATCAAACCTTTTAATAATTAAATAACAATTAATTTATTAAAAAAAAACTCATACAGAGTGTTTCAGTACAACATACATTTTTGTCCAATCGACACCAAATTTGGTTCAAAAATTTATTGGAGGATGAATTCGTTGCGTATTATAAATGGGCATTCTACCTCTAAGGGGGTGAGAATGTGAGGGGGTTGAAATCTCAAAAAATTCAGATCTCCCCCAATTTGAAAAAGGTCATTAGACTTTTTTTATACTCTGATTATTATAAAATTTATTTATCTGAAACTTTTGTTCATCCAATCTAAGGGGATTGAACCGGAAGGGGTTGAAATGTCAATAAATTCATATATCCGCTATTTTTGAAAATATTGAAATAGGTCAGACTTTTTTCATGTCCTTATTATTTTAAAATTTATGCGTTTGAAAGTCTCAAGTCTCATAATACTTGTTAAATAACTGAATATCATAGGTTCAAGGTGCGGCATATACTCCCTAGGGACCAAAATTTTTTAGTCCCGCAAATAAAAAACAATTGAAACCAGCCACCTTGTTTATTCTAATTTAATGCAGTCTGTCAAATACTTTTACAAAGGAGTATACAATTTTCTTAAGTAGAGTCTTCACTTTTCTTTTCTCTAACACGAGATCGTCAAAGCTTTTTCATATATTTGTACCAATTTTGTTGGAATTCATTAAAAACCACGAAAAAGGTTTTGCAAATAGTTCTTATTGTTAGAATTAGCTCAATTGGTTCACGCAATGGTGACTTGAAAGTGGATCGCAATTAGTCCCTAGGGATTAAAAGATAGTTCCTTGGTATATAATATACTATGATCGGTTCTATATAATTGACTATAATTTTCATAGATATTATAAAAAACGATGAAAATGATTTGATTATATGAAAATGTTTTAAAAATTTATTTCATTTTATTTATAAAATAATTTTTAACAACTTTATTTTTATTTAGCAATAGAGTTGTATAATATATAGCATTAATATAGTATTTACATAACATTCGAAGGTATTAAATAACATTTAATATATTCAATGCATTTGTATTTTAAACAACTCTTTATTTTAATTTTGCTGATCATTTTCCATTTGGATTAATTCAGTATGTGTATAAATGTATTGTATTTATTTTATTCCCAGGGATTATATATTATTATCATTTATTGCATATTATAAAAAAAAATAATGTTATATTAATTGTATACCCAATTTATGAAAATTGGACGGATTAAATTATCTATTTTTATTATTCTTCATTTCTTTTTTGGATTTTTAAAAAACTACAAGAATTGTTAAAATTGTCCTCCCCTTATTCAAAATGTTTCATAATTTTTGTACTCATTTTCAGGGTAAAAATAAACAGGCCTGTACTTAGAAAATCCCTAAAGTATATAGTACAAACATGTTACATAAGAGGACTAACTTTTATATTTCTTTGGTTTAAATATGATGTTAATTATATTAATAAGAATTAGGAAGAACATAAAAATAAAGTTCGATTAAAAAGATTAAAGAAATGTCAGCGGGATCGAGAGTTTTGATGAAGTTTCGCAAAATTTCGAATCTACTGTTTGCTATTGGGATTTTAATAAATTCGGAAGTACAATTGTGTTTCATAATAAAGATTTTATGTATTACTGGTGGAATTGCATATAAAGTAATTAATAAAAAATTCACTTATATCAGATATTTCATACTAAATTAGGGATACATTTTATTATTGGTATAAAGTTCGTATTTCAAACTGGAGGGGAGATCCAGTAGACTAGTAAGACCAGAGATATTTTTTGAGTAATATTTTCTATTTATCAAATAATTATGAAATTTTCTAAGAGGTCGGGTTTTTCACTAAAATCAATTTAGAGTCTTACTTTTAGTGAGATGTTTATTAAGATATCAGAAAATTTTCATCCGACCACGTCATAGCACATTTCCTCTCTTCTTCTATTATATAATAATAAAGTAGTTAATTGTAATTTAGGAAGGTCGTCGTCAAATATTTGAAATTACACCGGTATGTCACTAATTTAGAGTTAATTTTATACTAAATTTTTAGTAGATTTTTTTATTTCAATAAAAAACTTAAAATTTGCTTGTTCGTCCATGATAAAATCCAAAAGAGTTTTAAACTTCTTAATAAGAAATTTCTAGAGCAAAAATTTAAAAGTTGTCGCCGACGTTGCAGATGACCTCTCGCTGTCGCTCTTACTGAAAACTATTAAAATCGCAAAACAAACTTTTTTAAATTAGAAGAAAAGAAAATCAGTCAAGTAGGAAATCACATCTCGCCGACATTACGGCAAACAATGGGAACTAGAAATTGGATCACTGAAACAAAAGACATTGATTAATGAAGGCGGACGGTTTGGCCTGTAAACTGCACCCACATCTAGTAAGTGATTGATTGTGAAAGTGGAGAAATGCCTGAAAAAGTTGCAGATAAGGGAAAGAGTTGTCAAATTGTTTGAAAACCTTCAGGATTAAATATAATTAATTTTTGGAATCATAAAAGCGTGAACTTGTATTCGAATTGATTTTGGAAAAAATTACACATGAAGTTTAATAATATTAATATTTTAATTAATAATCATATATAAATAAACAAATAAATTATATAATGATATAAACCTGTTTGTGATTAAAATTTGACATTCGTTTTTTATAAACTAACATTGTATGTCATTTGGCAGTAATAAATAAACCCAGCAAGATTACAGTTCAGCTACGGACAGACCGTTGTAGTTGACACAGATAAACAGATAAATAGACACAGATGAAAAGACAATATAAAGTCAATAAGTACCTTCGCTTTTCTTCGCTATTTAATAATTTGCTTTTTAATACCAGTTTTAACTCCTCCCGATACATGACGTATGACGTAATGGGTTCTTCTCTAAACGGACCAACTCAATCTCATAACAATATTGATCGGTTTTCAAAATCTGTCAATCGCCCATTAATATTAGTTTAGTTCTTTTTTTATGTTTAAGCCTTTCGCCTTTAAATATTAACTTAAACTCTGAGAAAAATATATATTATTATTACTTTTCGCTGTTTAATATGTTGACTGTCAACTACCAGATAACTAGTAGTCAAATTATAAGATATCTCCTAGTCAAGAAAAAACTAAAACAAACTAACTTTTTTAATAACAAATAAAACTCAAAATCATGTACCACAATGTGTATCAAATATTAAAATGTGGGTAGTAACTAGTTTCGGCTACTAGCCATCTTTAGGCCATATAGTAAATAACAAATCGTAGAAAGAAATACCATATTAAATTAAAACATAATGAGAACGACTATAGGTAGAGTTTGTTTAACCATGCTCCGCCGTTACGTCATAATCGGTGACGTATTCAGCTGTTTTACGTTTGTCATATATTATTTGATTGTTACTTTATACATAACCTCAAAATTAAGATTAAATCAATGACTTATGTCAAGGATTGTTTTCAATGACACATGTTAAGGTGTGTTTGTATGAATAAATTAGTAATGCCAAAAATTATATTTTGCTTTATGCGTTGCGTACCTTTTTACATAAATTAGTAATTTTTATTAACTTGAAACTTCCTTTTTTTAACTGATTTGTTTAAAATTTCTAGCTTAGGGAAGTTTAACGTCCCTAAGCATGACCAAATAAAAAAAAATACGGATGATCGAAGCGTGATCAAATGGCGAAAATAATCTATTATACTATTATATTTTTGGGGTAAACCCAAACGTTGTAGACTGCATTTAACGGTAAAAGCGGTACTCCAGCACCTATTTAGTAATTTATCAACTTCAAAATTGAACTTTGCTCTTTCTCATTATCTTCCACGTTAGTTAAGAAATACGTTAATGACGTCACAATTCCGTCTCATCCATTTCATGATTAAGATATCAAGTTGGACGACTACGAAACCCCACTGCCCCGTTTTTTCCGCATAGACATATTCTGCACACATGTTGAAACTTTGTCGAGTAGAGAAAATACTATGCTAATATTTTTGCTATTTTTTATCCCCACCCATACTCGTGTCCTTAAGACTCACAAAAAACAGTTTGTGGGATCGGGAGAACTAAATTTCTTACGTGATTTAATATCTCTCTATCTCTCTCTCTTTCGCTATTTTTCATTATAATGAGGCACATTTTTTTTATTTTTCTTTTTATTTTTTTTCCATTTTTTATTTTTTCCCTTTTTCATTATTTTTTCCGTATTTTTCGTTATTTTTTTCCCCTATTTTTCATTATTTTTTTTTTGTATTTTCCAATATCTTTTTCCCTATTTTTTATTATTCTTTTCCCTATTTTTATAATTTTTTCTCTATTTTCTAATATTTTTTTTCCGTATTTTCCAATATTTTTTTCCCCATTTTCCAATATTTTTTCATTGTTTTTTCCTCTTATTCTTCATTATTTATTTCCCTATTTTACATTATTTGTTTCCCTATTTTTCATTATTTTTTTACTATTTTTTTCTCTTTCAATATATTTCCATATTTTTTTAATTATCTTTTCCCCCATTTATTTTTATTGTTTTTTTCCCAATTTTTACATTATTTTTTTTTCATCATTTTTCATTATTTTTTCCCATATTTTTCAATATTTGTTTCCCTATTTTTTATTTTTTTCCCTATTTTAAAATATTTTTTTCCCTACTTTTCATTATTATTTTTCATAATTTGTATTTTTTTTATTAATTCAGATGGAATAAAATAATTTGATTTTATTCTCTTACTAAATCCCGATTACTTTGTTAGTTGAAAATGCCGCTATAAAATAATTATTATTTCGCGCAACACAGGCAATAAAAATCGTATTGAAGAAGTTACGACTCAACAGCCAGGCTAGTGGTCGTTAATATGGAAACAACCCAATAAAGAGGAGTTAGTGCAAACTTCCATTAGTAACGTCACTACACAGGGTGTCGTTCCCTATTTTATAGTATTTTTTAATCTATTCCTACAACTAAAGAAGTGAAAAAAATACCATTTTTTACATTAGTAACAATCACCAACTACAAACTTCTATTCAATAAATAAAATAGAATGAATAAAACAAATTTTTATTGCATAATTTTTGTTCTAACAGAACTCTCTATTCAAAGTTCTTTCCAATGTCATCTGTTTTTTCTTTATACAGGGTGTCCCAGGAGTTCGTACCCAAAACTTGGGAAATGATAGAAGGGCTAAAATTAATGATGGTTCTTCATATAACATTTGTCCCTTACGCCCTTCGTTAACGAATTATAGGGCTCCAAAATAAAAAATTAAAAATGATTTTTTATTTATAATTATTAAATTACTTATTTGAAATAAATCAAAAATTAACCACTTATAAACACAATAAATACGCACTTAATAGCGTTATAAACAAATCTGCACTACCCTTGTGAAGTCAGGTACGGACTAAGTTCTATGAGTCACATTTTTTTTATCTAGCATTTTTTTCACTTCTAAATATGAAAGTTATATTTCACAAACATCTTTGAAAGAAAAAAGTCCTCTTGTAACAACTCGATAAAATTAACGGTTTAAGAGATATGTGCAATTTTATGTGGCACTGCATATCAATTGCGCGTTCACCATTTTTTTAAAAATATTTACGATTAAAGGAAACATCTCGTATTACTATTAAAGTATTAATAAATCAGTACAATCTACAACAATAAAAACTTAAAAAGACATTCGATGTGAGAATGAACTTTCACATGTTCTAGTTTTCCAACAAATACTTACAAATTTTAATGATTTAATAGTAATACGAGATGTTTCCTTTAATCGTACGTATTTTTAAAAAAGTGGTGAACGCGCAATTGATGTGCAGTGCCATATAAAATTGCACATATCTCTTAAACCCTTAATTTTATCGAGTTGTTACAAGAGGATATTTTTCTTTTAAAGATGTTTGTTAAATTTAGCTGTCAGTAAAAAAATGATAGATAAAAAAAATGTGCCTCATTAACCATTGAACTTAGTCCGTACCTGACTTCACAAGGGTAGTGCATATTTGTTTATAACACTATTGAGTGCGCATTTATGGTGTTTATAAATTGTTCATTTTTGATTTATTTCAAATGAGTAGTTTAATAATTATAAATAAAAAACCATTTTTAATTTTTTACTTTGGAGCCCTATAAATTCGTTAACGAATGGCGTACGGCACAAATTTTATATGAAGTACCATCATTAATTTTAGCCCCTCTATCATCCTGAACAAACTTTCCGCTATCACTGAAAAATTTTATCAAAATCTTAAATCAGAATAATAACATACTTCTCATTTTTATAGTGATATAGAAAAATATAAACTCTACAGTAAAAAAAATTGTGTCACCCTGTGTCTTTACTACCAACAGCGTTTATTTTCCTAAGCTCATTGGAAATTGCATGGAAACTGAATCTGTTTCATCAATCTCTCATTGTGGTGGACAAAATCAATTTACTCGGGCTATCACTATCGGGATATCGTTGGTTTTAACTTTATTTGCTTTAATTTGCGTTTAAATGGTGGGAGAGGTTAATTAAATTACATTTATAAATAAATTAATCTTTTATTTTATTTATGTTTGGGCAAATCCACAACTAGATGACGCTATTCATTAAATTTGGTTTTTAAAGTAACTGGCTAAGTTTATTCCAACTTAAGTATTTTCAAGATTATGGATCTTTAAAACCTTTTTTTTTCAATATTAAAGTGTTCTTATTCGTTCCTCTATTTTCCCTTTTTTTGTGTAAAATTTCTTTGTGATTCCTTGTTTCTAAAATATTGACAAATGTATCACTATTTATGAAAGCTTTGCTTTAAAATGGTAACAAAATAAGAAATCTAGGGCATAACCACGACGGATAAAACCGCGATAAACAGAATCGCGACGGACAAAACCGCGAACTGACAAAACCGCGAACTGACAAAACCGCGAACGGACAAAACCGCGAATGGACAATACTGCCAACGGATAAAACCGCGAATGAGCAAAACCCCGAAGGGAATAACCAAGTACGGAAACAGACAGGGTCGTAAATTCTTAACGTTACCCATAGGGCACACATGGAAACCAATTTCCCATCAAATAAAATGAAAAAAAAAAAACGTTTTTTACTTCTCAAACTAACCGACGCTATAATTAACTTGTTATCTCACTATAAAAATTACTTACTCGTGCAATCTTCCTCTATACGAAAACTCTAACTTTTCAATATTGGTGTACGTACTACGTAGACGCCAGTGATTATTCCCTGTGGCGGTTTTGTCCGTTCGCGGATTTTTCCATTCGCGGTTTTGCCTGTTTGCGTTTTTGTGCGATCGCTATTTTGTCCCCGCTTTTGTCACTTCGCGATTTTGACCGGACACGCAAAAATATAACAGGCGGCAACTAGTTTCAGTCCCTGACCATCATCAGGCCTTTATTTAGTATAATATCACATATGTGACACCCGTTAAGGGTAGTAAAAAATATTATTTAGAAAAAGGACAACTGCCAGCCCTAGGGAACCTAGTCTAGTTTTACTCTTTACAAGTATTACGTAATGTTTTTATTCTTTTTTAAGTACCATTTTTTATTTTTAAATGAACTTTTTCTTAATAATGTTTTTACTACCGTTAATCTGTGTCACATATGTGACATTGTTTTTTTCCCTAGCGGAAGCACCTAATAAAGGCCTGATGATGGTCAGTGACCGAAACTAGTTGCCCCGTGTTATATTTACATTAAATTCTGTGGTACCTGACTTTTTGCTTTATTTGCTTAAAACTTGGACTCCATTTGAGATATGGATAACCTTTTGGATTTATTATTAATAATTATTGCAGATAACCTATTCATAATTTAACAAATCGATTATCAATAACACATCGAATGATTTTAACGAGTAATTGAGTAGACACTCATTATCAATAAAGTGTGTGACGTAGGCAAATCTTCTGGTATGACGTCATCAAGCCCGCGTAATTTAAATAAGAGGATGTTTTTACCTTTAGGGGTTGTCTTAAAAAATTACAAAGTGATATAAATAGTACATTTAGATCTTTATATTTAAATTTCAATTAAATAAAAATGCTAAAATTGTCCATCGATTTCTTGATGATTTTTAATATTTTTGTAGGGATTTTATTTGCTACCTCTCTCCGTAGTCCTATCAAATGTAACATTCCTCTCAAAACTCCATTTTCCTTATATTGTATACATTTTCACGAACATTTCCTAGTTTTTTTGTTGAAAGAATAGTGATATAGTCCTTTAGGGTTCTGATACCTACCAGAAAATACATATTTCAGGTGAAGAGATTAAGGGATGACAGGATATTATACGAAAGTTTCGGGATTTTATCTGCTACGGGCTTTAAGCCCACCGGAGTCCTGAATCGTCATGGCTGGAACTACGGGAACGCCTTGTTGACGAATGTTTTATGGCTTTAAAAACGAAGTTCATAGTTTTTTAAAATGACATATTCAAATGTGAATAGAAACATTTTTTAAAATTTTCATCTAGACAAAATAAAGATATTAAAAAAAAATCGAAAATCAATATAACACAAATGTAATTTAAAACTTTCTATACTACTAACATTCCTCTTTAGTAATTAATTGGGTTTCAGAAAAATTCATTTTAGTACATCTTTTTAAAAGTAAATACACATTACAAAATTATAAAATAAATTGTCAATTTACTTTTCCTCTTCATTAAGTTAATCCAAAAATAAAATGTGGGCAATGTTTTTTCTTTTTACATTTTATCCAAGCTATTAACTTTTACGACAAAACTTCTTCGGTTAATTTCCTTTCTAACTATTTTAATGCCCACGAAGCAAATGGAAAAATTTTAAAGTGTAATTTCGTATTATATTGGTAATTTGAAACAGGGCAGGATTCTCACTTACAATAAAATATTTTGTCACGAGATGTAAGTTATTTGTTCATAAATTGATAAAAACCTACTTACGTATTAGTCTAAAAATAATAAACTATAAATGTGTTCTGAGAAACTTGAATGGAAAATCGAATAATAAAGTCAAATATTAGGAAAAAAGTTTTTGAGATAAAAAAGAAACAAATAATTAATTTTTGATGAATTTCTCGATGGGAATATTTAAAATAATCTGAGAAACTTGAAATTTGTTACAAAAGAGTATTTTGGGATTAAAAAGTCAAAAATTATGAAAAAAAAATGTTTGGATCTTCTTAGGTCAAAATAGAGATAAATAAGTGTATTTTGATGATTTACTTTATAACGAATTGCAAAAAATTCTAAGAAACCTGAAAATTGGTACAAAAGAGTATTTTGGGATGAAGACACCATTGATAAAGTCAAAAATTACGAAAAAAATGTTGGTTTTCTTTTAGGTTAAAATAAGGAAAAATAAGTGTATTTTGATGATTTTCTTTATTGAAAATTGCAAAAAAAATCAGGGAAACTTAAAATTTATGCAAATTTGTATTTCTAGAGAAACCAATAGTTAAGCCAAATATCAGAAAAAAAAATTGAGGCGCTTTGAAAGGATTAAAGAGACAAATAATAATTGATTTTTGCTGACTTTCTCTATAGGAAAATCTGAAAAAAATATATGAGAAACCTTAAGGCTCCACTGGTTAAGTTAAAAATTATCAAAAAATAATATTGGGTTTCATTTAGATCAAAATAAGAAAAAATAAATTGCAATATAAATTCTGAGAAACTTGGTACAAATGTGTATTTTTAAATGGAGAATCGATTTGTGAAGACAAATACAGGAAAAAAATTTGAGACTCTGTAAAATGATAAAAGGCTCACACAATTGATTTTTACTGATTTTCTTAATGGCAAAATTTGACAAAAAAATCTGAGAACCCTGAAATTTGGTACAAAAGAGCATTTTTGAATTAAAAAAAAATGTTGGTTACCTTTTATGTCAAAGTAAGAAAAAAAAGTGTATTTTAATGATGGAGAAATAAATAGTAAAGCCAAATATCAGGAAAAAAATTTTTGAGCCTCTTTAAGATAAAAATGAAACAAATAATTCTTCATTGATGACCTTCTCGATTAGAAAATTTCAAAAAAAAATCTGAGAAAAATTAAGTTTGGTACTTTTCCATAAGAGAAGATTATTAAAGTAAAAAATTTTGAAAAAAATGTTTAGGTCCAAATAGGAATAAATAAATAAGTAATTTTGGTGATTTACTTTATAGAAAATTGCCAAAAAATCTAGGAAACATAAAATTTGGTAAATTATTGTAAATTATAAGATACTTATAAAGGCAATTTATTATTATTATTATTATTATAGGAAATGATTAGTTAAACTAAAATCTGGAAAAAAATTGAACCTATTTGAAATGATAAAAGACACAACTAATTGATATTTAGTGAATTTCTCGATTAGAAAATTAAAAAAAAAGCTGAGAAATCTCAAGTTAGCACTGTTGGATTAGATAGGGATTAATAATGATAATAATAATTAATAATAAATAAATAAGTAATTTTGATGATTTCCCTTATAAAAAATTGACAAAAAAATCAAAAAAACCTGAAATTTGGTACAAAAAATATTTGGTAGTGGAAAAATAAATAAAGTATAAATAAAATAAAAGTAAAAAAATCAAGTGGAAACGTTTTAGCCTTTCAAACATTAATGGACGTCAAAAAACATGGCCAACTATAATAGTTGTCGCATGTGTCACATCTATATTTAGTTTGAGTGAATTTAAATGTTGTAACTTTTCTGTCAATTAAATTCTTTAAATTTTTATAACAAGTGACACCATGTTCTCTCTTTTTCCAGAGCCACAATTTTCTTCAAAGTTCGCATTTACACTTATTCCATACTTATTTTTTGGATTAAGGAAATTAAACTCAAATCAAAACGTTATATTTGTTTATTTTACGATAAACGAAAGTTCCAGAGATTTTTTCTTTTTTTTAAACCTAACTTTTCTTAGGGCTTTTCTTACCTTCCTTCTCCAAAGGAAACTGGATATGAAATATAAAAATAATTTAAGTACATTAAATTCTAAGACAATCTGTAAAAACAAATTAAAAAATAGATTCATTTTTTGTAAAACGAGACACAGACATCAGATAATATATATTGTTATAAAAAAATAAGATATGAACTTTTGAGTAAATATAACAAAAAAAAATATATACCGGCATTAAAAAGAATTAAAAATAACAGTAAATAAAAGTTTTAGTGAAAATATAATATAATATAATAAAAAAATGAAGGGGAGAAAAAAGAAATCTTCAGTAAGCGACACGAATGATATAAAAAAGCCAATTATTTTGACCGAATATGCAAAGAAAAAAACATTATTAACATGGGAATGACATTGTATAGGAATACCAAGAGAAAAGAGGGATATGACGCAAGGAGGCGATGAAATTAAAACATATTGAGAAGAGGAATAATGAAAATATAGGGTGGCACAAAAAAACGGAACACACGTATCAAAAAACTAGTACTCGTTGGAAAAAAAATTGTCATACCCACCCAGACACATTTTTTTTTCATGGTGGCACTTAACATGTTAACGTTACAAGTGTTTTACGGTGTAGCCATAGAAAAATACTGCAAACATTACACGCAACAATTGTTATAGATCTCATTTGTTTTTGTTCAATATCTCAAGTTCTCAAATATTTACGTCATTTATACTATTAAAGTGCAATAATTTATCAATCAAAAGAATTAATTCACCCAATAGTAACTAACTACGTTATTTATTCCATAAAACTTATAATGGTAAAAAAGTAAGACTTAAATAATCGATCAAAAATTTGTTAGATAATATAAAAAAAATATATATTTTTGATAAGATTAGTAAATTTCTTTTCCACTCCGGTTCTGCACATTTATTTTTACACTGAATTGCGGAATTAAGAGAAAACTTGTTTGATATTTTCAGAAGCACATATTCAATAAAAATAATGTAAATAGGTTTTCTGAGAGCATTTTCTTTTGAAAGCGCTACGTACTAATGCGATTTCTTTCACATCCATTCATAGAACGAATCTTTTATTTGATCGCTTTAAACGAAAAAAAAAGTAATAGCATAAAAATTAAGACTTACAACGTGTTTCATATCTTTTACTGTTTTGTATATATTTTAAGTTACATATTTACTAAAATATCCGGTCCGTGTTCCTTTTTTAACGTTTTATTTTTATATTAATTTTGTTTTCATTTTTATAAATATTTAACCCTAGCTAATAAATAATTAGAAAAAGTACATTTTTATTCAACAATAATAACAATAAGGTATGTAAAACTTTGTAGACATTATTTATGATGATATGAAACTTTATTCATTATTTTATCAGAATCCACATGCAGGTTTGCTCGGCCTAGTAAAGAAATAGTAAAACATTTTGTCACATTTACTCATTTATTACAGCTGTTTACTACTAAGATGAGATCTATATATCAAGATTAAGAAACTTACAGATTAAAGATTCTTTATTATTTAGAACCAGCCGTTTTACATGACCTTCTATTTGCAATTAACAATTACCTATTAAATCCAGTGTAGCATAAAGAATATTCCATCACCATTCATTTTTAATGAAAACTCTATGTAACCACATTTTTATTTACTAAGCCCGGTCATGATTTTGTGGAAAAATATCTTAAAGATTGCTTTCCCTAACCTTTTTATAAACATAACAACCCAAAAGGAAACGATATTTCCTAAAAGGGGATTAGATGAGAGACTGATATTATGTAGAAGGGTCCAAAACGGATTATCGTAAGGTTTTAGGAATTTGGACCGGAAACATACACAGGAAACGGCAAATAACCGAATGTTGACCATCTAGAGATGAAAATTTTGTATTGATGTCGATATTCATTGAATTTCGAGATGATACTAAAACTTCCTTTACTAATATTTATCCTTTAGAAATTTATTTGACAAATTTTTCAATTATATTCTATGATACCTAAACATATAAGAATCCTTTAAACGAGATTAATATCAAATCCTTTGAATGAATTTTAATCAAATCAATAACTGTGAAGCTTAAATTAGGTAAAGAATATCAAAATCAATAATTTATTATTATTAAAAATAAATGTTTGTAATAATTAATTTACATGATTATAAGTAATTCGTTTTTTTACATTATGTAGCTTAATCCAAGTCTTCAAACTTCTTCATTCAACTTAATTTTTGTAATATTAAAAAAATATTTTAAAACTTATTTAACCATTATACGATTGTAGTGCTGGACTTCTTTTAAAATTTGACTTTTATTGCAAAATTTTGATTTTTATAACAACTTTTTGATTTTTTTTTATAGAAACACTGTAATTTTTTTATAGTAACGTTTGGATTTTAATAAAAAATTTTTAAAAATAACATAAATTTATTTGCTTTTAGGTTTGCGGTTTCCGAGATATTTGGGGAAAAACCAAATTCACGATTTCGACCTGTACTTTTTATTTCATATTTGAAATCCCCAAATCCTGATATCCAACCATGTAGAACACTTAATATTTTTATTAGGTTTCGACAATGAGCTGTACTTTAGGAATTTTGCTAAGTACGGTCCTGTTCCATTTTCCACTGAAAATACTTAGCACCTTTGTTCTACATGGTTGGATAGAGAAAAAAACGCGGATTTGAAAAAAATAAATAAAAAGTATAAAGTTGAGGGTAGAGAAAGTTTCATAATTTTTTTTTTAAATTCATAAAAAAATTAATTGAAGAAACATAAATAAAAAAACAGTAAAAACTTTGAAAAAGGCTTATTTTTTTTACTTTTCACCTTTGATCCGGAATTGAAATTGACCTAATTGACCTACAGCCCTAATTTCATTATCATTAGATAGATTATTTTATTTCAAACCAAATTAACCTCTTGGACATAATTATAGGGGCGATAGCAACGAAAAATAAAAAAAAACTTACCCTGATATTGACAGAAGGTTGTATCTTCCCGCACCCTCAGAGATACGAAAACTCAGTTTTAACCTGAGGACATGCCCCCCAACACCCCCTCAAATTTTTAGCCCGTAGCTATTTTTTTTTAGTAAAATATCCTGATTTACTGTACCAATAGTGTTCATTAAATATTGCGCCATCCTGTATTGTACTATTTTATAATTTTTATTTTCCTGTACCTATAAATTTATAAAATAGCATCAAGTTACTAGAGAACGCCGCAAATGTCGTGACCACCTTTTATTTTCTATTTTTTTTATTAATAATTTTGTCTTTGTTAAGTTAAAAGTAATAAATAATTTACTTTTATATTAAACGTTATATATTTTTCTCACTAAATTTAACAAGCAATTGAAAAAAAATATTTTAAAAATTTGTCCAGTGGCGTAAAATACTTGAGGCAAAATAGTCGGCCATAACTAACTTGAACGCCACTGGTAAAAGGTTTTAAATAAAATGTAACGTCACAATAAGGGTCGTAAGACTAGCAACTCAGTTTGCAAAGTTTCGTTAAAAACTATTTTAGAGTATTGATTCCTTATCTAGATATTCATTATTTTATGATAGGAGTCTACCATAAACCGTTGAATGTCGAATTCTGAAACACCCTGTAGACGTATGTAAGTTTGCATGTATGTATAGATATTCCGTTCAAACACGATAGAGGTTGCAATTTTTGTCCAATCAAAACCAATTTTGGTACAAAAATGCTTTGAGAGAGTAATTCATTGTGTATTGTAAATGTACGTTCTATCTTTAAGGGAGTGAAAACTAAGGGGAGTTAAATTTTCAAAAAAATCATATATTCGCCATTTTTGAAAATATTGAAATAGGTCATAAGATTTTTTCATGTCCTAATTGGTAGAAAATTAATTGGTCTGAATTTTTTTTTCATCTGACTTATGGGGGTGCAACTTGAGGGGCTGAAATCTCAAAAAATTATGTCTTCGCCATTTTTGAAATTATTGAAACAGGCCAATAGACTTTTTTCATGTCCATAAAATTAATTCGCTTGAAACTTTTTTTGATCCGATTATATCGTGAGGTGGGAAAAGATCAAAAGTATTAAATTTAGACACAAGAAATCTACCTTCATTTGTCGAACCTGCTGGCAGGAATTTTTAGTATCAGTTTTAATTTAATACTAAAACGTACACGCCACTGGTTTTTGGTATCACCTCCCTTTTCGCGAAGAAGGGACTCAATAACGATGCGTGAAGTATGACGTTATGGGTTCTTCTCTAAACAGGGCGCATCTACAACTGACCTAATTATAGTCTTTAGACCATTTAAACATATTTTATAAAGTTTTAATAAAACATATCAAGTCCAGTACCATAAATTGTATATGATTAAAACTTTTAGGAAAACTGGCAACTAGTTTCGGCTTTCACCATCATCACCATATACATTAATAGGGAAATTTATATTATAAAGTCATAAGTGACTATAAGTGTTTAGACTCCCATCTTTAGGATAAAATTTCTTTAATTAACAATTTTCATTAACATACTTAGTCACAATAATTTTTTAATTAATTTTTATAGACATAAAATTATAAATTATAAATATTTTTTAATTTGAATTTTTAAGTAAAGTTTCTTATATCTTTTAAAAATAAACCAATTTTCTCAAGCAGTTTAATTTAAATTTTATTTACCTTCAGTAAGATTTTGAAATTGATTTCACTTGTTTTCCCACTTTGGTAGGTAATCAATCTTGCCGAACCCATGCTCATAGAAATTGAACACTTGATGTTATATAAATTAGATCTTCCCTTCAATGCCCGTCTACCCTCAACTATACAGATGAATCATGCTTTTAGCTAAGTAATGAATTTCCTAATTAATATTAAGATTCTGATCCATTAAAAAAAAATATAAGTTGCCACTCATAGATTTCTTTTTTTATTTCTCACAAGTTTGAGTTTCGATTGATTTTTTTTTATTATATTTTTCATCATTTACTAGAGAATTATGAAAAAAAATCTTTTATAGACTCTAATAAATATAAATGAGTATAAAAATATTACAAGGGTTAAAAAACACATAATATTTTTAGTACTTCGGCCCGAGAAATTCACTTTAACATTAAACACAAGAACTATACGCACTATGAAATTTATATATAATAACGCTATGTTGACATTTTGGTCTATTAAATAGACGTTTTAAGAATGACATTGTCCATGGTGTTTTTCATAGGTTACTTGATATCATTTTTTTTCAAACCAGGGTGTGGTGAAACTGCACAAAATAGGTACATGATATTAAAAATTGGTATGAAAATTAAACAAGTCATATTGTAAAAATATTATAAAATTTAAAAAAAAAAAAAAAAACCGGAAGGGAAAAGGTAACAGACCAAAAGTTGAAAACCATAAAGTATGAGGCCAGAAGTCAAACTAAAATAAAAAGAAGAAAATTAACCGATGAGATGAATAAGAATCAATAAATGAAAACATGTTATCTGGTTTAACCAAATAATAAATTTTTGTGGTATGATTTTTTTATTATTCGTTGAATAATTTACCACATTTGAGCTATGGATAATCTTCTATATTTGAAAATGGTGGAGATATAATTTTTTTGAGATTTCAGCCCCCTCCAGTTTTTCCACCGTAGGTCGGATAAAACAAGTTCCATACAAATTAATTTTATAATAATTTGGAGATAAAAAAAGTCTAACGGCCTATTTCAATATTTTTAAAAATGGCGGATATATGAATTTTTTGATATTTCTTTGATTTGGTTTATCGTCTCCATAATACATCCATCTATTAATTCAGACCGACGGACATGAAATTTTTTTTCACCTAATCGTGTAATGGGTAGCTGTAAACGTGGAGAAAAATCATGTTAAGCAAAACAAAAATTTCAATTTTTATTTATTTTAATACTTCCGGTTCGAACCGAAGTAAAAATATAAAGAAGAAAATCCAAAACAAATCTGGAAAACCATAAATTTTATATTGCTTAATAAACAAAGTAGTAACAAAGGAATATACGTATAAATCCAAAAGGTTATCCATATCTCAAATATGGTCAAAGGAAATAAAGCACAAATCTAAACATCTAAATAATTTTAATTTAAAAAATATTCAATTGTCTCTAGCATCTTAAAAATAAAATATAATTTCAGTGTTTTAAGCTAAAATGATTCACTCTGTCTGTTAACCAATATTTTAGTACTAACACAAGTTTTATTTTAAGTTTATTTTTCCTCAATTAAATGAAGAAAAATTTTATTGCGGATGTACTAAAATTTGATGCATTTTATGTCAGACACGAATCTAAAAAGTTCGTTTTTGGAAAAACAAATGAAGCACCAATAGATCATCCCAAACACTTTAATTTTCCCATAAAACTTGCAGCCTGGTCTAAATCTTTCCCAAACTAAAATTTAACTCAGATATATTTGATAAATTATGACCCATTTCGATTTCATAGCACTATAAAATCTATATTAGAGGAATAGCACAGTATATTTTAGTTTCATATAAATATATAAAACGCTTAGGGATATTGCTAAAGTAGTTTTATGATGACTTCTATAGGGGAATGAAAAAGTTTTTGACAGGAATATAGTGATTTCTTAAACGAGAGGCTGTAATATTGATGGACTTGTATAAAACTTTCTGATTGCTACCAAACAAGAAAAAATAGTAAGTATGAATCACATTACAATAAATATCTGCCATAACGAGTAACATTAAAAGTAATTTTGTTTTCTATAGTTGTGTAAATGTACGTTATATTATTAGTGGATTTTGTGAATGGGACAACTGTTTCAGAGCCTAACGAGACTAATTCTCCCCCCCATTTTGAGAATGTTGAACACGATGAAGGTGGTTTAAAAAGGCAAAAAACCGCCCCTGGAAGGGGTAAAAGGCGTACGCCGCCTCATACCGACAAAACCTACTTCAGGTCCTGTTTTCGAGGATGCTGAACACGATAACTGTGGAGTTCTTAGAGTTAACCGTAACCAGTGTTGCCAGGTGGGAAAACTATTCAGTACCACAAATTCGATGAAAATGTACTAAATTTTACCTAAGCGTACCACTTTTTAATATACCATCCAATATGACAGAAAAAACACCCAAAGTGCAGAAGAATGATTGGTTGTTGCATGAGAACTATTATTCACTAGCCAATTAGAAAAAAGTACTCGAGTCTCAAATATAATAATTTTCATTTCTTCGGCTAAATAAGCAAAAGTTAAATAATTTAAGAGAGACAGAGAACTTTCAGTTCATTCTGTTTCAAGATCAAAAGATCAACCGCTAGAGGCACCATGACCCGTGATTTACTTCGCCAACACCATAAAAAATCTAAACTTAGAATCACACTTTAGTACAAATTTAAAGAAGCATGCTTTTCTCTCTCTCTCTCTCAACCGCTAGAGGCACCGTGTCGCAAGATGTACTTCGTCAATACCATAGAGAATCTAAATTGAGAATTACACTTCTAGTACACATTTTTGGAAGTATGCTTCTTTCTCTTATCCGCTAGAGGCACGGTGTCGCAATATTTACTTCGTCAACACCATAGAGAATCTAAATATAGAATCACACTTCTAGTACACATTTTTGGAAGCATGCTTCTCTCTCTTTCAATCGCTAGAGGTACCGTATCGCAAGATTTACTTCGTCACACCATAGATAATCTAAATCTAGAATCACACTTCTAGTACAAATTTTTAGAAACATGCTTCTCCCTCTCTCTCTTAACCACTAGAGGTACCGTGTTGCAAGATTTACTTCGTCAGAATATCAATCTATAATCACACTTCTAGTACAAATTTTTAGAAGCATTCTTCTCTCTCTCTCTCTTAACCGCTAGAGGCACCGTGTCGCAAGATTTACTTCTCAACACCATAGAGAATCTAAATATAGAATCATACTTCTAGTACAAATTTTTGGAAGCATGTTTCTCTTCCTTTTGGCAGAGTCCACAATATCACTTCATAAGCGTGAGATATGGAAATCCACCAATCAGAGTTCAGATTTATTAAGCAGAAACCTATTTCTCTTATTTTAAATATCCTGTGTAATAATAATATTATTATTACCCTAAAAATTAAAAACTAAATATGAATATAACCAACTTAAAAATAAAAGGTACCTATTATAGTTTTATATGATTTTATAAGTTCATGACAGACCGTGATAGCTCAGTGCTAACGCTCTCGCTTTGGGATACGAAAGTCCTCGGTTCAAACTCTGAGGCTGTAATCTTTTTTTTATTTTTTTTTTATTTTGTTGAGCACTCCACCTAGGGCGTTGTGCTTAAATTTCGTTCGCGTGCGATATGGCCATCACATCCACACTTGTTGCACAAAAGACTATTAACATATCGGTGATTACTGTTGCCACACGACGTTAATGGGTTTGGACCCCAGAAAAAAATTGTTGACTACATCCTGGAATACTTTTACTGAATCATTACCATACAGGACAAATTTAACTAGTTTAGGGGACACAAGAAAAATATTGATTTTTTTAAATGAGACACTCTGTATATTATTGAATTTTTGAAAAGGTGTTTTTCTTTTGATTTAATATCTTAAGATCGGTGTAAGACAGGGATACGATATGGTATATTTTTGAGTTCAGAAGAAAAACATATTTTCAAAAATTTAATAATATACAAGGTGTCTCATTTAAAAAAAAACGAATATTTTTCTTGTGTCCCATAAACTACGCACGCCACTGTAGTTTTGTTAACGTTATAATAAAATTAGTTTATAACCACACAACTTTTATTTTGTTTATGCAATAATAACTATGGTAAGGGCTGGGACATTTATAATGTATATATTTAATAAAAGTATTTTCAAATAGTTTGTAATTGTAATAAAAATAATTTAACTCTTGTATCGAATAGTATTTGTTTAACGATATACAATTTGTTAAATTACTTTTGGAACCATTCCAAATGCTACTGACTGGTGATAAAAAATAAATTTAAATAAAATACATCCTTACCCTAATCCTTTCAAGCGAAAGATTTTGTCTGGCGTTTTTTTCCGAAAGTAAATTTAGGAACAGGGATTTATTACCTTCGGTAAATTAAGTTTAAATCCAATACAAAAACCGTCCCGAAACTGACAATGAAAAACAAATTAGATTATTTATACTAATATTGAATTAATGGTCGGATAAAATTTTGTTGTGCTTTGGCGATTTTATTATAAATTGTTATTGATTTGTTTTTTAGAAAAAATTCAAATAGATTTTGGTAATATTGGAAAAAATTTCGTTTTATTTTTGTCCATGTTATTTGTTTACAGCAGGTTCATTTTGTATATAAATAAGTATAAATTTTAGACGATTTACAGCGAAACTTCGGCACGAACTAAGAAAATTGGTGCGGGGGGAGGTTTAAATCTATAATATAAGCGGCACAGTCCTGACTGATTGACTGAATGACTGACTGACACAGAGTCAATGTGCAGCAAAATGTCCTGAACCCAGAGACTTGAAATTTTGATAGTATGATAGTAACTAAGAGAGGATTTTGTGAAATTTTGATTTTAAGGGGTAGAAAAGGGTGAAAACCAGTGGCTTACAGTAAACAAGTATATCTATGTATTGACGCACTTACTCGAGAGGGTAATGGTACAGGGAAAAATGTGGAAAAAAAGCGAAAAATAGAAAAAAATATTAAAATGGAGAAAAGGGGGTAATTAACCCCCACCCTCAGAACACCAAAAAATAGCATGAAAAGAAGAAATAAAATATATGAAATGTAGAAACGGACAAACAAATTTGTCTAAAAGTTTGATTACCCCCCAGGAAAAAAGTGGAACCCCAGGAAAAAAATTGTCTACGCCCTTCAAATGGAAGAAAATAGCGAAACAACGAAAAATAAGAAAAATAGGGTAAAAAGGGAAAATTGTAAAAAATAGGAAATAATATAGAAAAATAAAGAAAAAGATGCTTAATTAGGGACAACTATAGAAAATAGGGAAAACCATAAAAAATAAGGAAAAATAGAGGAACATAGGGATTGTTAAAAATAGGGAAAAAAATTGGAATTGTAAAAAATACGAAAAAAATAGAGCAAAATAGGGAAAAATATGAAAAAACATGAAATGAAAACACGAAAATTTGGGGAAAAATAGTAAGTAAACAGTTGGGAAAAATGAGAAGAAATAAGATAAATAGTGACAAATACAGAAAAATATAGAAAAAAAGAGAAAAGCAAACAGGGCAAAATTGTGAAAATGGGGAAAAAATAGAGGCAAATTAGGGACATTTGAGAAAAAATATGGAAAAATAGGGAAATTAAAGAGTAAATATGAACACGGGAAAATGGTCAAATAGAGGAAAATATTATGGAAAATAAGAAAAAATGGAAAAAAGGAAATAATAGAAAATAATAGGGATAAAACAATAATAAAAAACAGGAAAAATATGAAGAAATAAAAAAAAATAGGGAAAAATAGCGAAAATTGGGTAAAATTAAACTACAAATAGGATAAATGAAAGGAAAATAGAAAGAAATAGCAAAAATGGATAAAATGAAAAAAAAATAATGAAAAACAAAGAGTTAATAAGAAAATTTGCGAAAAATAGAAAACAGTAAAAATAGGAAAAAAAAACCGTGAAAAAATAGGCACAAATTGGGAATAATAGGAAAACATAAAAAGTTAGATAAAATAGAAAAATTAGAGATAATAAGGAAAAATAGTAAAAATATAAAAAAAGAGATAATATTAGGGACAAATAGGAAAAACCAGGAAAAAGTAATGAAAAAAGGAAAAATAGGGAAAATTGGGGAACAATTGGGAAAAATAAGTACAAATAGGTACAACTAGAAAAAATAAGGAAAACAGGATAAAATAATGGAAAATATTAATAAATAGATAGACATAGAAAAAATGGAAAAAAAATTATAAAGTTCAAATAATTGATAAACTGAAATTACCAAAATCAAAAAAAAATTTCATCTCTTCCTTCTCTCACACAATTTTTTTTTCTAATTTAAAAAAAAGTCACACTTATAGTCCATCTTATTCGATTGTAAAATACTTCTTTTGATAAATTCTATAGTTTAGAAATTTTACCAGTTGAAGACAAAATGCGACTGCAAAAAAATAATAAAATTTTAGAGTGTCAAATTATTTATATTTATTATGTTCAACAGAAATTCTTAATTAGACGCAAGGTAAAGCCACTAATAAATAAACCTTTAACTAAAAAGTAAAAGCTATTACGGCACGCCAAATATTTAATGGTGTCATCAGAGCATGACATTTCCCATGTGAGAGGGGATGTTAAAATAATTATAATTTTAAACATAGGAAGAGGCCTATTAGTTAACCATCATTATTAAGTAAAATGTAAGAAAATTTTTATAAAATAAATTATTGCTGTAAAAAGAAATAGAAAATTTAATACGTAATTACAAATTCTAACCATTGTAATAACTAAACTAGATAATTTATCAAAATAAACTCAACGTATTTTGAAAGAGAATAACACTTCCTATAAGTATGATTTTTTTTTAATTATATAGAAAAAAAATGTTGGATGTGATAGATTAATAAGGTGAAATTGTTTTTATTTTCTTCATTTTAGGCTCTTTTTTCTATCAACTCTACAAACAAATAATTTTAAGCAGTAACAAATAACAAATATATTTCAATAACAGAATTTATCCATACTCAAATGTAATACCACAATAATTTATAACTCGTGAAGTTACAAAATAAATGCATGTTTCGGCCGAACAATGGTCATCATCAGGCCTATAATACAAATTACAAATGTTAGATAAGCAATAGAACCATAAAAATTATAATTACTTACAAAATAGATGTTTATATATGAAAAATTTGTAAAAACAAAATTGAATAAACTTCAAATTAAATTTTTTTTTTATTTTTTAAATTATTATTACATTTTTTTTTCTAATAATTTAAAAGAAAAGTCCATGTTTTTTATTACAAGTTTATTTCATTTTATATACCATTGTCTTTTTACGTCATATTGGTAATTAAATTTTTTTTTTTTTTTTTTTTTTTTTTTTTTTTTTTTTTTTTTTTTTTTTTTTTTTTTTTTTTTTTTTTTTTGGCCGAAACATGTAGTTATAAATTATTGTGGTATGACATACAGTTATATATTTATTGATAGTAAATTATATTAATGCTATTAATTAGAAAATAAAATTTAATATAATAAAAATTTCATTACTGATTAATTTGTATAAAAAAATTATAGTTCATTTTAAATTTTCAAATGATTAATAAAGCTAATTAAATTTTTACGTGCTACCTACTCATAAATTATAATTAAATAACCTTAAAAATTACATAAAAGAATGGTGGATAGTCTGCTTGCATTTTTCATCTCTCCAATGCTTTTAGGATTGAACGTCTAAATATAAATTAAACAATTTATTCTTTTCGTACATTACAAATAACGTGTAAAAAGTCCATAAAAAAATTGAACGTTTAGATAATTATTCAAGGTCAAAGATTAAAAAAAAATGTTGCCATTTATAATTTTTGTTATAGTAATAGTCTAGTTAACAAGTGCTTTTTGGGCCAAACTTTTTCTTCGCCTCCGAAAAATATGAACGAGGCGTCATTCGATTCGGAATAGCGTGTACTTGATTTTTGGAATAAATTCAAGTGCCGCTTGCAAAAATTGCAAAAGTTATAAATAATTAACGGAAAAATAAAAATGGGGTTTGATTTTTTGCAAATATCTCAAAAACTATTTCACATTTTTCAAATTTGAAAAAAGATTTAAAAAGAGGAGGAAATTTACCAAAAGAAAATATACCTCCCGGAACTGTAGGATATTTATAATTTTCCCAGAGTGTTGAAAATACAGCCAAAAACCGGCTTGCCTAACTTTGGACCTTTATGATTAAGTATTATTTAAACTTATTAAATATAAAAATTAAAAATTTAAAAAATTCAGGTATCTATTGGATATATTTATGAACAATAATCAGCGGTGAAAAAATTTTTATCGCGATTTTTCTATTTATTATGCATTAGTTATTTAACAATTTTCCTACTTAAACATGAACATTCTAAGTGCGATAATTGTTAAATAACAAATCTGATTTTTTTTTTATTTTGGACCTATTGCTTGATTAATCATTGAAAAAAATTTTTTTTTCACATTACCATTGATTCGTTTTTTTATGATTAGAACTCACATAATAAAAAAACTGATCATAGTAACTTCGCAAAACTTCTCTAGAAGACTAATAAGCTCAAATTAAAGACAATAAGAAAAAAATAGAGAAATTAACGGAGAAAATATTAAATTACAGCGTGAGTCTCGAAAAAAATCAAATTTCGTAATTTTCTACCTTAAATATCTTTTGAATTACCCTGTATTTAATTTATAAATTATATATTTTTGTATCACAAAATATATAAAATTGTATTAAAAATAACCTGCAGAATCGATCAACTTACTTTTTAACTCACCCTGTATAAAACGTTTTTATATCTTGTTATAATAAGTCCAACTAAAGTAAATTCAGACCAAATATTAATATTTTCATATTCCCACTGTAAAGTAGAATACACAGCATCAACAATTTTTTTTGCTAATTTTTGAATCACCCTGTATGAAATAATACTTTTTCTATACAAAACAATATTATTTAATGCTATTAGAAAACTATTACAGCCAAAAATCCTTAATATATTAAGAAAATTACATTTTAATACGTTTTAAAAAATGGCCTTTTTCAACTTCATCACCCTGTAAGTTGAAAACTGGCCTTAGGATTAAGTTGTGCCCATGGACAATATTGTTCAGGAAGTCGATATCTTCAACATACCAAAAATTCAGGCAAATTAACCGGTACCCATTTCTCCATAAGCTGGCTGCCTGGTCCTTTACATGGGAGAAAAAAAATTGTTAATTAACAAATACGTTTTTAACTAATAAAAAAATTCTTTAAGGAACGATTTTTTTTTTAAATCATAATTTGCATCAAAGATTATGTTTCCAAAAAAAAAATGTAAATTATCTTATAACAATTCTGTAAACCAGGTCCGACTTGACGGACCTCTAGACACTCTCTTTATCCAGTAAATTCTGATTAATTTTGTGCATATACCTTTGAGCAGATTAGAATTATGCTTTTCTTTGAATATTTTCCTTGATATATGTTTGTGCTTCACAAACAGATAAATTAAATATTTCTTCCAGCAACTTATTAACTTACAAAGTTTAGAAAATAGGAAAATATATTACTTTGTGAATAAACATGCTGCCTGTTTAAAAGTTCTGCACTGAATATTTATGAAAACTGGAAATATTTTAATTAGAAAATAAAATAATGCATCAAAGAGGAAAAGTTCACAAACAAATAAACGATAATTAAACAGTGATTGCTCTTTAACCTAATTTTATGATTTTACATAAATGGTAATTTTACTTTAATATTTATTTACAAATTAGACAATAAGACATAGGAAAAAAATTTAAAAAAAACCGTTATTATCAGATTAATTCGTATTAATGGTGTATTACTTAAAAAGCAGATGTTAGTTATGAACATTATCGCAAGTTGAATACTATACTTTATCTACGACTATAACAATAAATACTAAGATGTAAGTACAGAAAAAGAACTTTGTTTACCAAATATGAAGTGACATTAGTCCCCTCAATGACAATAATGGACTATTCCGCTTCGACAAATCGGCTTGTACAGAACCACCTTTGTACTCCGTTCATAAATAGGGTGTAGTTAGGTTAGGTGTGTTTGCTATTTGTATTGAGATAAAAAATATGATGATAATTATTTATAGTTCAGTATTTCCAGTGGTGGGTGTATTAGGACCGGATCATGCCGGAACGGCGTTTCGGTACCTTTTTTCAGTCCGGTACATTTTTTCAGAAGGAATATTTTTTTTTTGCGTGACTTGTAGTAGAATTTAACTGGCACAAAGCGTCACATAAGAAAAAAGCGTTTTGCCCCCTCCAAGCGACTCCTTCTCTCTCTACAATATAATTTTTGTCTCATTTAATTTTTTTTTTTATATTATTAATAATTATTTTATAGCTAGATAAAGTTTTTTATATTTTCTCGTTTTTTGTCATTTTTCTGTTTTTTTGTTTATTTTTGGTTTGTTTTTCGAATTTTTTTAATTTTTTCTCAAATTTTAATATTGATCTGTTTTTTTTTTGTATTCTAATTTTTTCTGCCATTTTCTTCGAACTTTGTTGCGATTTTTTAATTCATCCGATTTTTAATTTTTTTTTTCGTTACAATTTTTTCTGGTTTTTTCGTTGTTCTTTGTTTTTTTTTTCGTTGTTTGCGTTTTTTTACATCGTTTTTTTTTGCTATTTTTAGAGCGCTTGGTTTTTCCGTTTTTTCCATATTTTACAATTTTATTTTTTATTTTTTCTAATATTTTTGTTTAAATTTGTTTTCTGTTTTTCTCATTACTCCGTTTTTTTCCGATTTTTTGGGTTGTTAACATTTTTTCTCATCTTTTTCACATTTCTCTGGGTTTTTTTCCGTTTTTTTTTCGATTTTTTCTTCTCTTTCCTCATTTTTTCATCATTGTTGTTTTTTTTTTCCATTTTTTTCTTATTCCTTTAATTTTTGCGATAATTTGCGATTTTCTTCTCTTTTTTTATATCTCTTCACTTTTTTTCCCATTTTTATGATTTTTTTTTTAAATTATTCTAATTTTTCCTCATTTTTTGCCATTGTTCTGTTTTTTTTTCAATTTCTTTCTTTTGATTTCTCATTTTTTTTTCTTATTCCTGTTTATTTGCGATTTTTTTGCCGTTTTCTTAAATTTTGTTGCAATTTTTTTTTAATTCATTCGATTTTTTTCATTTTTTTTAACTCATTCGTTTTTTTTCTTTTTTTTTAATTTTTCTGGTTTTTTGGTTGTTATTTTTTTTCTACTTTTTTTTGCGTTTTTTTACGTCGTTTTTTGCCATTTTTAGCGCTTAATCTTTTCATTTTACAATTTTATTTTTCATTTTTGTCAATATTTTTGTTTAAATTTGTTTTCCGTTTTTTTATTACTCTGATTTTTTGGGTTGTTAAAATTTTTTCTCCTCTTTTTCTTATTCTTCTGGTTTTTCGTTTTTTTTGTCGATTTTTTCTCATTTTCCACATTTTTTCATCATTGTTGTTTTTTTTTAATATTTTTTTTTCATTTTTTCTTATTCCTTTTATTTTTTGCGATTATTTGCTATTTTTTGAGGCTTTTTTGCAATTTATTTCAATTCTTTCGAATTTTTTATTTTTTTAACGTTTTTTACTGTTACAATTGTTTCCGGTTTTTTGTTTTTTTTTTTAAATTTTTTGTGTCCTCTTTTGCGTCTTCTTTTGCGGTATTTTCTATTTCTTACGTTTTTATACGTCGTTTTTGGTGTTGCGATTTTTCAGCGATTGAGTTTTTCGTTTTATTCCAAATTTTCTGATTTTTCTTAAAAATTTTTCCCATGTTTTCTATTTTTTTCCTCCAAAATTAATGTTTATTAGATTTCGCATTTTTAACTTCTTTAAAACTACATAAAAATAGTGACTGCTAATCATTTTCATTTATACAGTAAACTGTCTTTTTTCTTCATTTTTTTTTCAAAGTTCGAGATGTAAAAATTAGATGGTTTATTTTATTTTCCGATGTACGATATAAACGAGTACGTCCGATGTACTGCTAGTCATGGTGAAAATAAAAACAATACAATTTTCTTCTTATCTCATGTTTACAACTGGCCTCTATTTAATATGGAATTCAGTTCGTATATACTCCCATCTCTGAACAGTATTATCAATTAATGTAGATATTTTTTTTTATTTTTTTTTCAAATAAAATATAGGTTTAAAAAATTTATAAATATTTTTTCTAGGCATATTTGATAACAGGCTTTTAAGTGCTAATTTAAAATTTTTATATAATACGTCCCCATTATAGTAGTGAGTTATTATAACTCATGTTGTTCATTTATGGAAACTTTAATTGTTCAAAAGCAGTTTAATAATTAATACATAATTTAATAAGAGTAGATAAAATAATAAAAAAATTATACAATATTTCGTCCTGTCCTATACACAGATGGTATACTTGCAATTTGGCTGAAACCAGTCATGAATTTCCCTACGTCAAGTGACCAGCAAACTATTTCATTAAACAAACTTATTGTTTATTGCTGCTATAACTCTACATAGAATTATAGATGCAGTGAAATGTCGTACATATCTGCAGCAACGTGATATATTCAATTTTTTTATCTCTTTACCTTATGACAGACCTTACTCAAATAAATAAAATAAAATGGTTCATTTCAAAAAAAGTATCCATTAAATAAAATATATCGAGGCATAAAAATGCGAGGAGTATGAATATTTTACAAAAAGTAAGAGGTTTTCTGTGTTTAGCACCGAAGAATGGATATTCTTGATGCGCGTTTGGGGTGTCGCAATTAATTTTTATTATTTAATAAGGAGTTTGTGACAAGGCACTAGTACTCATGAAATAATTTCATCAATTTGTCTTGCCTGCTTTTCTCATTACTTATAATAGTAGAGCTAAAAATATTACGATTGCAGAGTAAAATATTCGTGATCTAAATGATTGCGTATTAGAGAAAAAAAATTATATTTATTAATAATATAAAAAAATATATATTAGCAATTGTAATTGAAAGTTTATTCAGTTAAAAGTATTCACAGACAGATACACTGACTAAATAATAATTAATTTTTATATATTTTTATTTGCTATTGAAATACAACCCAAGTAACATAATTGGGAAAAAATATACCAGCGACAAGGGCATTAAAACTTAAATAGGGATAAATTACCATGATTTTGCGATAAAAACATACTACTAAATTAATTTTTGTTTCAAGTAGTAAAAAAGAGTTTTTGTTTTCCTTTACTTGCGTATTCGAATATTAATAAACCTAGATAGTCGAGGCAATTAAGCAAAAAAGTACGGAATTTTTCGGATTAAGACGGATCGGAATGCGGTATTTTGCATTCGCTCTCTACCTACTTTTTATCTTATACAAACCGGAAGATTCATTGCTGCAGCCAAAAATGCATTCAAAAAATGCATTTTTTGAGATGGCTTTTGGAAGACTAAAGAACTTTTTAAATAAGAGTCAGAACCGGCCCAAATCGGGTTCCCGGAGGTTCTCGAGGTCGCTGATCAAGATTATGATGTTCAAATTGACCCACAGCCAACCTGGAGCTCAGGAATGCCGATAACGTCATCTCCGTGGGACTATCCCATAATTCACTCGGGGGTTTTTTGGGTCCCTGAATTCAAATATGGCCACCACGAATATTACCCGAATACCTGGTGTGCCAGAACCTGGACATGGATGTCATCCCCGAGAATTTTCCTGACAAGGTCGTCAAAAATAACCCGATAATCATTGTAGTGGCGTTTTGTGGGCGTGAGGTCCTGTTATCCTTTAACTGTTTTTTGACTAAGAGAGATTTTTTGGGCATACATCCTTTAAAATCTGCCTAAAAAGTTGCACTTCAAAGTCGCAATGTCTAATTATATTTCCCTTTAAGTTATTTTGATTTAAATTAGGGTAAAAAAACTTTAAGGAAAATATGACCAACAGGGTATTTATAAATATATGACACTTAGAAAATTAAAAGGGCTGCCAACAAAAATTCGTTGAAACTAAAAATCGACGCAAATGCGTGCGTTCTCAAGTCGCTCCATCCATTCGTCAAAAATGTCCGAAGAGTTGCTTATGCTAAATGCCGCATTTGTGGTTATTAGGAGTTTATTAAAAAAGAAAAAACAAAAGAAAGATAGGCGATGGTGGATGACGCATTTATTTAAACGAAGAACTCGAAAAATGAGGTCTGATTTATGAGTAGAGTAGAGTAGAGTAGATAAGTAAGCTCCTCATTTTTCTTTTCACCACAACCGTATCCCATCTTTAGTTCTTTTGAAATCGATTTTCGATCCCATAATATAAAGTTTTTTTCCAACCTGTTCGTTTGACCACTCCATTTTTCCAGTGACCAGCCACAAATACATATAAATAAAATTAATCAAAGATTTCGTTCTATAACAAAAGTGAGTCCCACAACTCGAGATAATTTAGTATTTATTATTCCTGTTTCGATAAATCTTTTTTTTTGTCTATATATTTTGCTTTTTTTACCTTACGGCTAACATTCATAATTGTTCGGGTACACTGGATCATTTCTTTGTTATTAGTAATAATACAAAAGATTACAATACGTGCAGATTGACAAAATATAAGGTTAGGTACCATACAAATTTAACTATATTATATTTTGGTTAGTGCCCTAATTAAGCGAATTTTATCGATTTGCGACCAAACGACAACATCAAAGGTGACGATTCTATGCAACGATTTTCGATTTTCTTATATCTCTAAACACTAAATAAAACCGAAAAACAGTCCAGACCCTTTGATGAAAATATCGTTAGTAGATGACGGAAATCACATGATCAAATCGGAAGGGGCACGTTATTTGAGAAAGGAGGGATCGTGAATTTAAAAAATATGAGCGAAATTAAATAATATAGTTTGATATATCTTGGATAGGATATCTGGTCTATTGGGTGTTCCGTATCATTAAATTCTTATACAAGGTGGTATTTGGGCCTGTCAGAAATATCAAACATAACATTTATTATCAACAGGGATAGAGCGACTAAAACCGTCTAATTATGTTTTTGTCAAGTATATCTTGAATTTGTCTTTCTACTGGTTCATGAATATAAAAAGACAGCTTAAAAATAAATCTTAGTATATACTGGCTTGTTAATAAATTTTTGCAATGCCTATTTTATTTTTTGAAATGTTAAATTAATTCGTCAAATTCGATTGTAAAATAATTAAAACTGCATACTAGTAATCTTTTGTCAAAACTTTCTCTTGAATTACTAGAAAATAAAAAACTGAATTTGTATACTGTATCATAAATTGTTATTTTTTTATTAAAATAATTCAATATTTAAATGCATATAAAAATCATAAAATGAAATAAAAATAATCTTTTTTAAATTCTGTAAATAACAGAATATTTGCTTGGTACTTTAGCTACCTAAAGTTAATATGACATAAGTGTAATAATTTTAACGATGTGACTATATTATGTTTCCAAATAAAGGAAAATTTGTTACCTTATTATCTATCACTTGAAGTGGCATCATTATGTGCTGTTCATATTGTTGTATATCTCATTAAAAAACTTTCGTACACCTAAAAATACTCATGCGATGTCATTGTGGAAAATAAATCTTCTGCACTTGTATGTTTTGTCTCATCAAAGCACATAATGAGGGTTTCCTTTCCACAGAATTTAATGAATATCGCTTTATACGTACTTCTATTTGCTACATTAATTTTTATAGTAACTTCATTTTTAGTGTTTCATAGGCGCCGTGGTAGATATTTAAAGCTTGATTTAGTTGCAGTTTTGTCGCATTTATAACCAAATATTGGATTATACATTAAAAGCAAAAAAGATTCAATGGATAAAAGAGTTTTTATATGTTTACATATATTGTAAATTTTTCAATACAGAGATTAAACTGTGTGGGTTTTTTAGCTATTGTTATAGGTTCTATTTTTATGTAAATCATTTAAATTTGCATATTTTGATACACTATATAATATGTGACATCATCAGACAGATCATATCTGTTATCGAAATATTTATCTAAATACTTTTACTTTATTCTCACAACGTAAAATGTGTCGAGTAACAAAATATCAATTATTTCGAAACATTGTTATACTCAAATTTTTTTTGCAGGTACCACAGCCCTAAAAGACGTATCAATCAATATTCCGACAGCAGCAAGAACTAGAGACCGTGTAACATTACAATGTTTTTTTGATCTTGAAGGGGAGCTTCTATATACTCTTAAGTGGTACAAGGGCGCTAAAGAATTTTATCGATATCTTCCGAAGGAACTTCCAAATACTAGAACGTTCTCGTTACCTGGAATTAATATAGACGTAAGTCAAAATTACCTACATTGAAATGTTCGTTAATTAAATTAATATTTAAGAAATGTATATTAATAATTTTGCAACTGAACGCTGTAGTTGATATGGTGTGAAGCTGCAAAGAATTTATCTAACGTCAACTTTTTAACAATAGAAAATAATTCAAATCTAAAATTTTCATTATTTAATAATTTCCATAATTCACTTAAACGGTGTTTGTTTCCCCTCAAATTGCAGATTCAAATATTCCTTTTATACACTGTTTCTTCACATACATATGTTGGTATGTTTATTGATAGAAAAAGCAAAACCGGCCCTGTTTAGGAAAATAGTGCGCATGCTCCCACCCTGATTTCTTTGAAGTCTGCGCTAGATTCAAAACGGCTTATTTTTTAGAAGTTACTTTGGCGGTCCATTTATAGGACTACACACGTCCCGCCTTTCTCAATTGCCAACAGCGTTGCCGTTTCCGGGCATTTTACTAGAAATTCGGGCATTTTGAACAATGTGCCGGGTTGATTTTTAATGCATCTATTGTTCCAATAATATACAAACAAATATAGTTTCGACTTCGGCTGTACAAAGTCTTATAGAGTGCGGAGTATCCCAGCTGCTGACCGTCAAACCGAAGTCGAAAATATATTTGTTTGCATATTATTAGAACAATAGATGCATTAAAAATCAAGTCTCAGCTTTCAGGCGCCGCAATTCTTGGAATAATACTATCATTTTATTAGCAATAATATTTAAACAATAAACAATACGGCTTAGTTAAGCAGAAAAAATCAAAGATTAAAATATGATGATAATGAGTTTATATGCACATGCTGTTATCAATAAGATAAGAAAACATGATAATATTCTTGACAAATATTTATTGCGAAACTTTTAACTCTAAAAATTAATTACTATTAAAAAAGAATTAATTTGGTATATAGCACTATACATATAATTGGTGACGCAACCAGTGTAGTGATGAGAAGGATCGAATACTTTAAAGAATCGAGAACTCAGACAAATAAGAATCGAGAACGACCTAGAACCGAGTACCGAATATATTGAACTCAGTATTCGGTAGGATTGATTTGATTACAAAGTCTCAGTGCTCGGTTCATGATCGGCTCGGTACTCGGATTTTCCTACTATCGACACTTAAAATTTTTAAATTACACAGTTTAAGTTTCGTATTGCTCATTTCGTTTTTTATAGGTATTATTTTCGTATATAACCCGAGATATAACCAAAAATTGAGAACGAGAACAGATATCGGTCGAAAACTTATTAGAGCACCGGCACCGATTATTGAGAACCGAGAATTTTCGAACATGGTTCTCGAGAACTTTCAAGAATCGAATATTTTTCGATTCTTGGTATTCGAGAACCCTATTACTAAACCAGCGCAGTCACGTTACCAAACTACATGGTAGCGCAACCAATCTGGCTGCGTTGCCAAACAATCACCAGATGAGGTAGTCTCTATAGGACTACATACAATTTTACTGGTGATGATACCCGTTGCGTCACTTTGGTGACTCAGTGAGATACGAGGTTCGTCATTCTGAAATCAGCATTTAAAACTTATTAAAAAGTACAATAAGAAAATATTTGTATTAATGATGAAGTTGTAGAAAACTCACAATCTTATAAAAGGGGTAAACTGCCCTCAAAAGCTCTTTAGGATGAATTCAATATATATCACTGATTATTTGACTTATTATTATTTGTTTATTTTTAATTTCAGCTGAATAAAAGCAATCACACACATTTAGTACTGTCAAATGTGCAACCCGAAACAACTGGTAGATATAAATGTGAAGTATCTACGGATGCACCAAACTTTTATACGCTTATGGTGTCAAAATACCTCTACGTCATTGGTAAGTTTTTTTTAAATTATTAGATTTTAAATATATTATTACAAAAGAACTGTCTACGCTAATTAACGACATTGGTTAATGAATACGTATATCTCAAATGAAATATAACTGTTATTATGTACAAGAATGTCTAAATTGAAAAATCTTTAGAATTAATGAGTGACACAAAATATAAAAAGATCCCTTGCAATCCTGCTTCCACTCTTCAACAGGAATCTAATACTTTGATTTCTAATTTCGTCAAAGAAGATGTAATGATGGCAAAAAACTTCTTACAATTCAATTGCTCCTAGATTTTACAGCCTTCCAAAAATTCGTAAACCCACATTGTCCATGAGGCACATTTGTGCAAATATCTCCGAATACTAATGTAGCCACTTTGGCTAACCAGCGTCTTAACAAATGCATACAACACAGATAATAAATTCTACATTAAAGATTCTTTCAGTTTTAGTCAACTTATCAATAATTTTCAATTGCCTTCGAACAATGATTTAATTTTATCTAGCCTTCAGCAACACTGGGACCATATTAAAAATTATGTTTTGGGTCACTTAGTTGTCTATAATTTCCTCTGATTCAAAATTCCCTCCTTCTATCATTCTCTTCTTCTTCAGAACCATCCTTAAGGTGACCCGTCAACACTCTGTCGCTTAGGCCGTTTCATCTCTTGCTTTTATCGCTAAATAGTTTATGGTTATGTTACCGCCATTTCGCCGTTAGTGGTAGGACAAAATTATTCTTAAATCGCTTATTTTAAATTATTTTCTTATATTTTGTCCATCTAACGCATTTTTAATTAACACTGCCACGACATTTTGTTCTAGCCCAGTTTGGTAGAGCCCTTCCTTTAAAAGTGAAGAATCATATTTGATTTTTAAAAAAAGTCAAAATATTTCCTAAAAGTATTAATTCTAGTTAATATTTTTGAAGTCTAATAAAATGAAATTAATTTATTAAAATAAAATATAGATTTTTCTGTTTTATCTACGATTATAATTTAGAAACTTTCATTATAAACATCCTGTATTTTTGTCATAATAACAACCTTATTTGTTTTCTGTAACAACTTATTTATGAAACTATTTGCGCTTAAATCTCGGAGAGCATTTTCAGATTTGTAACAAAAATAATGATAACAAATTTCAACTTTGTTTTCTTAACTATTCGAACTTTGCTTTCGTGTAACTTTTAGTTTTCATTTGAGAAATGTGAAGTTGTAATATACAGTTCACATTTCTACGATTTGAAATTTAAATTTCGTTTTTGTTATTAAGTTTTCACAGAACAAGAATGTTTTTATTCAGATGTATAATTGTTAAAGTAGAAAACTGAAATTCTCTAATAAGTATTTCCAACTTTACATATTTAATAGTAAAGACTAAATGCGAGGTAAAATTATTATTTAAAATAAATATCAATAGGCTAAAGTGGAGTTAAATTATTCTAAATGATATTTTTAAGAATTTGATGTATTTGTAACATTTCTTTCATTGGACCTATTTTAACTGTTAATAAATATCATTGGGCTAAATCTTTTCTTTTCATAAAAACTATTGAAAATTCATTCAATAAATTTTTATATAAGGTATTTTTTATTTGCAAATGTCAATTTTTTTTAATGGCACACCCTATATTTTTTTATCCTAAGGTAAAGGTGAACTCTTTGTTTTTGTGAAAAAATTTAAAAATAATTTGTTCACAACAAAATTAATAAAATAGTAAAACAAATCGAAGACACTCGGATCCTGAATTCTAATTGTCTTCTTCACTTACCTCAATTTTGATACAAATTAGAGAGAAAAAACTTAAAATTTTCCAAAAACTTGTCTTTATACAGAATATAATGAAAATTGGGAAAATAACCTATAAAAAATTGTCTTTCGATCCACGACCATCATCAAAGCCATCTTAAAATGTTATTTTACAAATATAGTACCTAATACTATAAAAAATTTATTTCTTAGTAATCGTAGTGTTTCAAAATTAACAAAACCTACTACTTTCCCGACCCACCTCCTAGAAGGTGAACAAGATAAAAAAAATTTCGAGATAAAAACGGAAATATCCATTTTCGGGTCCCTTGAGACTATTAAGACTATTTTCAGATGGAAGTCTGTTTGCCTGTCTGTCTATGTGTGTATTCCTCCACGTTTAATCCGATTGAGCTGAAATTTGGTATAGGGGTTTGAGTTACCCGTCGGAAGAACCCATTATAAGTTGCTGGATTCGATCTCTATTGCTACTCGGTAACCAATGTACTATTAATACCCACTCTACGAATGTGAAAACAACATTTGATTTTAAAACTATTTCTCGAAAATATTACATTACTATGGGCTTCTTGCGCAACTAGCTAAAAATACATTTAACAAAATCAAACCTTTCACGTATTGTAATCTTCAAAAACCTCTTTCTTACACTTAAATTTATCCTATCACTGTAAAATACAAAAGCCCCAGACAAGAAACACATAAAACTTAAAGTTGAGGTAAAACGAAATATCGCGAAATCGCTGACAGCAAGAAGTTTTCGTGCACACATATTCGGGCCACCGACGCGTCAGAGTGGGCAGTAAAAAAGGCACTTTCGTCAACCCTCTGACTACTAAAACTTGTATAAATATTTAGGCCAGTCTTCAGAAGTATTCAAATTTACATATATATGCGCTTTTCGACGTTGAATTAAGTTATAGTTATTTGATTATGAGCTAACCTTTGAAAGATTGAGAAAGATCATGAATTGATGATAAGATATATATTTTATATCATTTTTTTATTCAAATTCAATAAAATAGTTTCTTTTAGTCTTTTCTATAATCATATTATTATTAAAATAACTCAGGAATTCAAAATTTACATTTATCAAATTAAACTATGAATTTAAATTAACATTAAAATGATAAAAAGTAATTTTCATCATCAGTAAAAAGGGCTCTTGTTCGTATATTTCAAGGCGCCCTTCATCACCTCCAATAATAGGTTCTTGTATTTGTTATTTTGTAATTTAATCTATAACTGTAAGAAGAAAAATTAGGAAACGATAAATATCGGAAATCTATTTTTTTAATGGCAAATAGTGCGTTTGTAGATCTTAAAATTTTATCACTTCTGGTACACTAGTACTCTTTTTCAAAAAAATTATTATAGATAAATAAAATATACTGTTCGGAATATTTTTTGAGATTATTATTTAATGTTTAATAGGAGAAATAATTTCCAAAAAATCAGTTTTTTCTTATCACAAAAGAGGAAACATTTTTAATAACTTTAATAATAATTTTTTTTTAAACTGAAAAAACATTAAACAATCTTCGTCACAAATAAGGGTGCCATGATTCATGGTAATAAACTTATTGCACGATTGACAGTTATAAAAAGATTTTCTATCCAAATTCTATCCCCTTTTTAGCTGATGCATTTGTTGACTAGAATTCTCACTAAATTGTGAATACAGAACCATTTTTTCCAAAATTAGCCCAATAGTAGCGGAGATATTTCGTAGTGCAGGATTTTTTTTATATGTAATAACTGTACAACTTGGGTTTTAGGGATATATTTTTAGAGTGGATAATAAACTTTTTAATAGACAGAAAAATATTTGTAAAAGTGGGACAGGCCTCTTCCAACTTGCAAAATAATAATTACGGGCTCCCTTAGGGATCTGTCCTGGGACCACTGATATTTTTACTTTTTATAAATGATCTACCTAGGCATATAAATAATAAAATATTATCATTGTTTGCTGATGATACATCCTAGAGGAACTTGTATTGTCACTAGAATCTTTATTAGAGTCTTTCGTCCTCTTTAATAGTAAACATAGGAAAAACTGAATGTATTTATTATCAACTTTACAATGGTTTTAATAGTAAATAACTTATAATTTAGTACGACAATATCCAATTTCTTGTTATAAAAACTAAGAAAACTTTTTGGGTGCAATTAATTACGCACCATTTTACTTATTTGAAGAAACTTTTTTGCTCTATTGAATGCATGACTGAATCCTTTCACAGTTGGTATGCTAGAGGTTGATTATGCTCTGAGTTGGAGAATAGGGTTGGTGGTTTTTTATTGGTAGGAGATATGTGACGTGGTATGTAAATAGCCTGGAATTCAGAATCTTAGCAGGAAGAAATATATCTATATTTTTTGTCTCTTATAATGATGGGATATTATAAGAGAAAGATAAGCTTGCATAGCAATAGTCGCTTATATATTTTGTTTTTGTTAACTGTATTTTGCAAGTAGACAGAAAAAAGTATGAGAGACAGGCGAAATAATATTGTGTTGATTGTAAATCTATTTTTACATTTTTGATAGACATTAGTATGAACTGAGAGATTAATATTATTAATTTTAAAAGGAATATGAATTATTTTGTATTTTCTGGACAATATTCCAGTGAAATTTATCCAATTACAATATAAGATAAAAACCAACTAAATCAGTGCTCCCAATTCATTACATTTTCTTTAAAAATGTTTACAGAAATATAATTTTATAATGTTCATTATTTCGTTTTTTTTTTTAATTAAAAATTAATCTTATACTCCTAATACTGGCCTGTGACATAACTAAATGTTCCTGACCGTATATTTTTGTTTGATGTTTTAAATTTGATTTAGTAGCAGACGGTCTGTGGTCACATATGCTGGAATTGAATCCATAACTTCTGCTGACCGCACATAATTTATTACAATTTCAGCGCCAAAATGAAAATTTTCATTAGTTTATTACTAAAGATACAATAGATTAATCTTAAATAATTGGAAGTAATTGCTTTCATTAAATATTTTAAGAAAAATTAGTATAAGAGCAACCCATATAGAACGAGATATCCTAGAGATCCATTTTAGGTCTGAATGTCCTGGACCAATTCAGGACATAATTAAAACGTTTTTTTTATAACATACATAACTTTTGATTGATATAACACGTCAAACAATTTTCTGTTAATTTTTTACCAACTTTAACAAAACTTACAAATTAAGAAAGTTAAACAAAGACTGTTTAGGAGACAAAGAATTGCATTGTAATTTTTCGCGGTGTACATTCAATTTTTTTTCGGTTATTTATAAGTTATTTTAACTTGTTAGTTCCCACCTCTATATTAAGACAATTATAAGTTACTGGATTCGATCTCTATTGGGAATTTACAATAAAATAAACACCTACTTGTTATTTTTATACCGACCATGTGTAAATATAGAAGAAAATCTAATAGTTTATAACAAAGATTGTTTTTTTTGTTTATTTTAAACATTTTATGAAATTAATTACGGGTTATTATGACAATTAGACCTAATTTAATTTTATATTAATTGCTCTTGCTATTGCGGCCATATTTTTATTCATATAACTTTTGATTAACATTTATTCGCCGACAATCAAATGAATACTCCGGCCTATAACATATCAGAGAGAAACATTCTTATTATAATTATTATAATAAGATTTGAGGAATTAATGATAAAGTAGTATCTAAAATTTATTAAAAAATGTAAATCATTTAATATTTGACCTATATCGCTCTCTATCTATTCTTAATATAATTTTGAATCGTTTTGTATAGTATAAATATACTTTTTTACAATATACAGTTTATGAGTGATCTGTACTCCTATCCAACGAGGTCAGTTCCACAAGAACCCGTTCAACCAAGAATTCTAATTCAACTTTATGAAAATAAAATTGAAAAATAAATTATGGCAAGCCCGAGTCACTTGTACACAAGAGCATAATAATCTGCAAGCTTAAGAGCTGGAAAGTTTTATTTCGAGCGCGGCTAAAGTTGTTTCCTTCTTTTTGTAGTTGGGCACTCTAACGGGATGTGCTCTTTCTTAAATTGAGCTCTAATTCGAATAAACTGTATTCGTGTTCACGACAACCGGAACTTCAGAGTTTCCAACGTTTTTGCTTTCTACGCTCCGGCTGTACCAACTCTGGTTTGCAGGACTACGTTTTCTTACCAGGATCGGCTTTTGTATACTCATTTAAATATATTCATTACTTACAAAAAGAAATCAACTCAGAAAATATCACACCAATATAGATAAATAATTCGAATACTCGAATAAAATAAATTTAATTTCAATGTAATAATAGTTATAGTTTTTGTAAAATCGATTTAAAATAATTGGCTCTATACTGTAAAACAATATTTAATTTTTAACTTTAAAACAAAAAAATAAAAATAATGCAATATGAATCTGGAAGTTAATCACTACAATAATATAATTCTAGAGACGGTCAAACGGTGGTGGTGCACAGTTTCGGGACTTCGGCCCATCGAGCGAATACTTTTTAAGCTGTGAAGAATTGAAGCTAAATACATGTAGAATACTATTATACATGATCTGACGCATTTTTTTTTAATTTTCAATGTAAAAAACTTTATCCCTTAAGAATTTGATTTTTATGGATCATTGTGGGGCGGGTACCGAAATGGCTTATACGATACTGGCCAAACTTTTAACATACATGTAGGGGAATATTGTTCTAAAAATTTGAATTTTAAAATTTATTTCCCATGCAAGCCACTTTTAATTGGTATAGTGGGTACCGGAAGGGCCAGTCCGATCTCGCTCAAATTCAATGGGGTACTTCGTTCGATAAAACTAACTCGATAATGTGAAAACCGGATCTCGATCAGATCTTTCGTTAAAAAGTTACAGTGTTTACATCCGTACAGACAGACATACATCTAGACGTGCGGACAGGACATTTTTTGCATTTTTTTGACTCATGGAACTCGGAAACGTCGGAAAAGGTAATTAAAGTGGAGTAAAAAATGTTTTTCGCCATCACGAAACTAATACTGAGGCTTTTGGGCCCCAGGAATTAGTTGAAAAAAATGTAAAGCAGAGAGTCAAACTGTATAAAAAAATTACTGTGTTATCGGAACGATAAATTAGTTTTCAGAAAGAGTTTTAACAAAATGAGACTGTTTTGTATAATTTTATTGAAAATGGCATTTATATTTATGGATTTGGTCAATACGTTTGACGTTTGAAAAATTTACAGCTATTGGAAACTTAAAGGCTATTAGGGATTCAGGTATTATCCAAAATTTCTATAAAATAATTCGTTATTTACTTTATACTAGCAGTTAAAAAAATGTATTTAAGGGGATAGTTTTGAATCCTTAGACCCATTAGTTTTGATTAGTTTGGTTCTTGTACTCACAGATATTTTCTATCCTAGATGTCGGAAAAATATAGGTCAGGGGAGGTTTAGTCTCCTTATTGGAAGGGAGCGTGACGAAAACGCCATCTGATGGTTGAAAAAAATCTGGCTCGACAATTATGAGAAGTACAGAAAAATCTCATTAGAATTTATAAGCATATAGATAAAAAATGTGATTATATTTTTGAAAGAAAAAATTCAGTAAAACATGTTGTGATGAACAAAGTAAGTATAAAATATGTAAATAAATATCAAAAACTATGATTTTTAGGTTATGTTAATCAGTGACATCCAAGCTAGAATAATAAAAATTTATGAATATTTGCTGGATTTTCAGTCACAATAATTTATCATACTTTTTTTTTTAAATAATTTTTAGGCGATGATGAATGTAATTATTAAATCAAACCGGATTTTAGTCTATTTAATCAAACCGGATTGGAGTCAATTACTCATCAAATATCATTTCAACCCAAAACGATGGACACAGGGAAGCAACATGTAGCGGCCGGTCACGTTAGAGATATGAAAGATTTGAGACATAGTGGCAAAAGTTATTTAATCACATCCAATAATTGTAGAATAAAACACATATTCGTCTAAGTAAACATGCTACAGAAGTAGGTTATACATTACTTACTTTTGCTCCTAACTGCATTTATCCAGTTCTTTCTTTTCTCTAATTTCCAACTAGCTCTTGAAAATATGTAAAATCTGCACTTGCTATTTCTCTCTGTATTTTTGCAATAACAACACAACAACTATTATGAACCATTTTTCTATTTAATTTTGAGGTGTTTATTTATGACAAGAGCCAGATTTCACGAAATTTTGACCACTACGAGCTCTGTGGTAGGCCTCGTTAGGCCCATTGTGCGTGGGATTTGCGAATGTGGGCTTTGCAACCGGTGGGATTTGCGTACATATACCTGGCTTACCCTCGGTCAGTTTATGGAGACCGTGGGTTTTGCGAACACTGCAGGTAATTTTTTAATGAAGTTAAATTTGTGATGGCTTTATTATTGTAATTTAATAAAACAGCAAAATATTGCAGATTTATTAGTGGTAGAGAGTGTTAAAATTATAATAATAATTAAGTAAATATTATATTTCAGTTATTTTTACGTTATAGAAAATATAATAAATAAAATCGGTATCTTCGGTGCTTTAAACTCAGCTTTATCCTTTTCTATTGTTCTATGAAACATAAACTTCAGGCTTAATACGGAGCATATTCATAAAAGACAGAGAATACCATTAGCGTTCTTCAACTTTAATGGCAATGTTTACCTCGACTTTTTTTTTACAAAAACGACATAATAGCGCTTGGAATGTATGGGAAATTTATTTTTCATACTTCCAAGCAAATTTAAATAAACATAGTTTGCATAAAAAGATAGTTCTTAAAAGCAGGCCTGTAGCGGGAAAATTGTTATAAAAATAATTATCGATTTTGTAACTTTAATATTTAATAAACGAAATCTAAACTTTCATATAGAAAAATTTCTCTATATTTGTATAAAACGATGAACATTACGATTTTCAACAAACAAAATTTAGTGTTGGCCAAATATGAAGTGAATCGCACAGACTAACAGACACACATAAAACTCGTTTCATAAACTTCCGACCTATATTAAAGCTGTCGAAAATTAATAAGTTGTATATACTTCTTGTTACATGAATATAGCTGCCCATCCACTAAAAATTTTTGAAAAATGCAAAAAAATTAATCAAAATAACAAAAATATAAAAAAAAATGTACAAAAATCGAATTTTCAGCTTATGGTTGATTGAAGTGACTTTATTAATAAAAAAAAATTTTTTCAGTGATTGATCGATTAAAGTACGGCATTACGTAAAAAGTGATTTTTTAGCAACTTTTAAAGGTTTTTTTTGACCTTTTTTTATAAAATTTTGACATTTTTTCTAATATTTTTATTTATTTTTCGTATTTTAACAATTTTTGTCTAACAATTTTTAAGTTTTAAATATTTTTTATAATTTTGAAAGATTTTCTACTTTTTAGAAACTATTAATTTCTTACAATTTTTAGAAACATATCAATTTTTCTTATTTTTTAGCTCATTTTGAGATAATAATAATAATAATAATAATAATAATAATAATACTCGCCCTACATTTCACCCCCAAACGAATGAACCCCAGAAGCTAAAGGCTTGTGCGGGGAAGGGTATTATTATTATTTGCCGTGGCGCTCCGGGGCGACTTACTGAGGATTAATGGCGCCATTTGGCTATAGATGTAGGGATATTCTAGTATATTTTGACGTTTTTTACAAGTTTTACCATTTGTAAAAGTTTAAAATTTTTTGTATTATTTTTAAATATTGCTAATGTTTTTTAAAAAATGTATGTTTTTAATTTTTTTTTACTTTTTATAACACATTTACATTTTCTTGCAATTTTTAACAAGTTTTTAATAATTCTGAACATTTCTCTTGGATTTTTTAAATAATATTTGATAATAATTTTTTGTGAATCTTTGACAGTATCAAATTTTTTTTTAAGAATTTTTGAGTTTTGAGGACAAAAATATAAAAGAGACAAACACAATGTACAGCAAATACCAACAAATAAAAGTATATTTTTGATTTTCCCCGTATTAGCCGTTTAGCAAACATTGTTGCCAAATAATAGAGTTTGGATATGATATTTATTATTTTAATTTGATTTAGGAACATATATTATAAATCCTCAATAATTTTTCAGTGACATTTATCCAAAAAGAAAAATTAAATTAACACAAAATTATCTGATCTTACATTTGTTCCTCTGATGGTTTTGGGTAAATTTTCCCAATGTTCTTTAGAGAGTGTGACGGGTAATTGACTCGTATGAATTAGAACCCTCGCCTTCGACTCGAATTGGAAACTTTCATACCATAAAAATTACTATTTGTTAAATTAAGAAGCCATTTCCAAAAATAAAACTTCTAAAAATATTCACGATTATATTAACATAATGAAATATTTTATAACCCTAATAATATATTAATGTACTTTAGTTAGTCTAGACTGATTATATACATTATGTAACTAAATATTTTATCAAGTATAATACATATTAGGCACTTTAGTCATGTAAACGTTAATCACCATTTCACTATACACCATCATTACCTAACGTAGATATAACAAACATAGGCTAGTAAGTAAGACAACACAACACAAAGTGTTAAATGTTTGGCAAGTACACTAAGCCGATAATGTAGCTACATAAATGTATAGACAAGACGAAGTGAGACCTCAAAGGTAATTTCCAACACACCGGAGAAGGTTGCAATGCGGAGAACCGTTACATTCCTCTCAAAGCTTATCTCTATGATGTGTGAATAATAATATAACTTCAAGATTTTCTTTGAAACAAATTTTTAGATCATTTCTTTGAAGATTGAAATAGTATTATTATTAACAATAATTTGACACATTATGTGGACCATATTTATTTGAAGTTATTTAATTATTTAACTTTATTTAAAAAAGTAAAAATACAGCGGAAAATAAAAATGTTTTATTTATGGAAATATGAATGGTAAAAAACGTTTTTGGTATATCTTTGATATTTTAATAAAAATATGTGTTTCAGCTCAATTGTTTTTGTTGGGATTACTTTTCTACCAAAACGAAGAAATAAATATACAAAATAATTACACAACGAAGTTATTTTATAACTTTTCGTAGTTTTACTTATTATTTGATTATTAAAATATATTAATTCTATCGCGCACTGCACTGGATTACAGTTACCTTAAAATTATGGTAAAGGCAACCTTCCTACGAATATATAATCAGTCGTACTAGTTCAACATCTGCCCGACTAATTTAAACACTAGAGCACGGGCTTCGCACACGGGCAAATCTTACCGTATACCACGATTCAATTCTTGATCATGAGTTTGAGTTGAAGCTCGAGCCGAGAATCAGTTTCAGCTACAGTAACTGTTCAGCGATCTTTAGGTCAAGTTGAAGGACTGTGTTATTATGGAGAAACTTTTGTTTTAAATTGACGTTCCAAGAAATTTTGTAAGGATATTCAAGGATTTCAAAGACTTTTAATGGACTTTACAATAATTTTTAAATCAGTTATCAAGAATTTTTCAGGGTTTTCAAATACTTTACGAGAATTTTTAAATGGTTTTCCAATGAATGCTCAAGGATTTCAAAGACTTTTAGAGGACTTTACTAGAATTTTTCAATGATTTTTCAGAGATTTCAAAGACTTTCAAAGAACTTTACAAGAATTTTTCAAAGGTTGTTCAAGAATTTTAAAGACTTTTTAAATTGACGTTACAAAAAATTTTCTAAGGATGTTCAAGGATTTCAAAGACTTTTAACGGACTTTACTAGAATTTTTCAATGATTCTTCAGGAATTTTAAAGACTTTTAAAGGACTTTACAGGAAATTTTCAAAGGTTGTTCAAGTATTTCGAAGGCTTTTAAAGGACTTAACCAGAATGTTTCAATGATTTTTCAGGGGTTTCAAAGACTTTCAAAGGACTTTCCAAGAATTTTTCAGAGTTTGTTCAACGATTTTAAAGATTTTTAAATTGACGTTACAAGAAGTTTTCTAAGGATGTTCAAGGATTTCAAAGACTTTTAATGGACTTTACGAGAATTTTTAAATCATTTATCAAGGATTTTTCAAGGATTTCAAATACTTTAAAAGCACTTTACGAGAATTTTTAAATGGGTTTTCAATGAATGTTCAAGGATTTTAAAGACTTCTAAAGGACTTTACTAGAATTTTTCAATAAATATTCAAATATTCAAAGACTTTTAAAGGACTTTACTAAAATTTTTCAATGCTTTTTTAAGAATTTCAAAGCCTATTAAAGGACTACAAGAAATTTTCAAAGGTTGTTTAAGGATTTCGAAGGCTTTTAAAGGACTTAACTTGAATTTTTCAATTATTTTTCACGGATTACAAAGACTTTCAAAGAACTTTACAAGAATTTTTCAAAAGTTGTTCAAACATTTTAAAGACATTTAAATTGACGTTACAGGAAATTTTCTAAGGATGTTTAAGGATTTCAAAGACTTTTAATGGACTTTATGATGATTTTTAAATCATTTATCTAGAATTTTTCAGGGTTTTCAAATAGTTTAAAAGCACTTTACGAGAATTTTTAAATAGTTTTTCAATGAATGTTCAAGGATTTTAAAGACTTTTAAAGGACTTTACTAGAAATTTTCGAAAGTTGTTTATGGATTTTTTAATTGATTTTTCAAGGACTGTTCAATTTCAAAAATTGTTAAAATAATTTACAAGAAATTTGCAAAGGTTGTTCAAGGAATTTAAATACTTTTAAAGGGCTTTATGAGAATACTTAAATTATTTGTCAAGGATTGTAAGCACTTGTTCGTCAAAAGGGAGTTTTCAAAAGTTTTAATGCGCTCAAATTTAGTAATATTTAAAATTATTATCAGTATAGCGAATCTTTCACGTTTGCTAAGTTTGATGGTAGTGACGTCAAAAACGTTCTATGATCATATATCCCCTATTCCTTACCTACACCGGTGAAAGCCATTGAACGTAGAAACGTTATAATGACATTACTCACAAGTTTTGAAAACAAAGTTTTCATGAAAATCAGTAAAATAGTATTTTTTTAATATTTTTACTTTACTGCAGATAAGTAAATTTTCTTAACTTAAATGTATTTGAATTGAGAATTTGGAACATCAGGAATTTATCATCAACTCCTGATGATGCTAATATAATTAGCGAAACGTAACTACGTAGAGTGTTTAAGAATCCTTATATAGAAATAGTGGTTTTTCTTTAATTTTTTATATTTTATGCTACACTAGTTCATTATTCTATGTGTATTGCTTAGTTACCTACTACATAAAGGTGTACTTTATGGCAGTCGCGGGTATAAAGTGCACTTTATGGGCCGGTAGGGCATAATGACAAAAAACAGTATATCGTGTATGACATTAACGTTTGTATGTACTGCGGGTAATAATTAGAGGTGTAGGCCCTCAGGTTTGTAAGATCGTTGCTCTCAGAGCATAAACATCTATTTGTACCCTTGGTACATAAATAACTTATTAACAGATGCATTGAAATAGATTTTATTTTTTACTAATTTCTTTTTAGTTCAATCCTTATTGTACACTAAAATATTTTTTTTATCTTCTATACCCGTTGAATTGTTGGTTACATTTTTTTATAAATATAATAAAAAAAATCTTGCCTTAATTTCTTGTATTTTATATTTATAATTAATTTCAAGTCATTACCCTGTTCCAGTTCGTTTATCGCTTATTTTCTATTCTAAATAATAAAATAATTCAATTTATAATGAAAAATAAAATTTTCAATTCTATCAGAAAAATGAAGTAAACTAGCGAGCTAGCACTGATTTTTAATCCTTTTACGTCAAATTCAGCACGTGGCGAAAATGTGGACGGAATTGTTCAGAGTAAATAAACTAAACTATAGTAATTCTGTATGCCGATGATGTTGTATTGTGTCGTCTCGAGTCCTAAGAGACTATCCGACGTTAGATAAATTTTATAATTCCGAGACAACAATGACCCTAAAAGTCGATTTCGAATGAGACAAAAGTTTCTTGTTTCATAACGATAATGAAGTTTAGCTGTTTATCTTTTGACGGGAAATAAAGCGTGAATAAAAAATGGTTTTTGTGTGGAATTGTACATTAGGAGAAAATGAAATACAAAAACCAAACCCAGTGTTTAGATTTATTTTATTAAAATTTTTTGTTTTAATTATTAATTCTTATAGACAATGTAGGTAATTATTGCAAATTTTATTGTCTACTATGGATATATTAAATCATTATGGGTGTCAATATAAGTTACAATATTATTTGCCCTTATCCAATATCATGAATTAGGGAGAGCTAAAACAAATAGTGACTAATTTGGTTATACAGGGTGTCCCTCAAATGGCGTAAAAAAATTCAAGCAGTGATAGTACTCCTAAAATTAATACAAAAAGTTTCTATAAGCATAGATCGTTAAATGCATATTAAGGGAGTCAGAGGCTTTAATAGAGTAAATTTTGAACAAGTTTTTTTTTTTAATTAAAATTGTAAGAAGATAAAATTTTGATATACATGATTTATTTAACACCCAACAATTTTCATAAAATTGTATTAACCTGTGAGCAACCAAAATAATTTTTTTTTGTTTCTCAAATTACTGTTCAGCACTCTGCTTACCTCCAATTTTCTCGAAAACGGTTACTCTAAGCGACTTGCAACAAGAATACCTTTCTGAAAGATAAAAGCATGTAGCTTTTAAAACTTGTACCTGAGTTGTAAAAAAAACAATCTCAAAAAAATGTATAAATTAACCCTCTATCCTCTCAATAACTACTCTTTCCGATTATAAAAATAATTTTTCGATATCAATTTAGGGATAAATTTTATGTCCCCTAGTTTTTTATTTTCGAAATTTTATCTTGTTTTTTAAACTTATAATTTAATAAAAACATTTTCAAAATTTAATATGCATTCAACGACCTATGTTTATAGGAACTTTTTTATTAATTTTAGGAGTACTATCAACCTTTGAATTTTTTTACACTATTTGAGGGGCACCCTGTATATAACAATTTTTTGCTGAATTACTTTGAACAATGCTCTTATGGAATAGGCTCTATAGATATTGATAAACCTAGACTAAAATGGTTTAACAAGTACCTAAAACATAGCGTCGAATCTGTTTCATTTCTTCACCAATATCGACCATATCTGAAATACCTCAAGTTTCATTTGGAAAAATTGCTGTTTAATTTTGGTATATGGTCCAGTCAACAAATGCTTTTAGAGTCAAACTTTTTTTCTTCGCCGCTTACAAAAATTGCAAAAGTTATAAACAATTAACTGAAAAAAATGGGCTTTGTTTTTTTGCAAATATTTCAAAACCTATTTGACATTTTTCAAATTTGAAAAATGATTCAAAAAGAGGAGGAAATTTGGCAAAAAAAAACCTATACCTCCCCGGAACAGTAGTACCAATATTTATAATTTGAGTGTTGAAAATACGACCAAAAACGGGGACTCCAGCTTTTATGAATAAATATTATTTAAACTTATTAAATATAAAAAAAAAATTGAAAAAATTTAGGAATCTGCTGGATAGATTTATGAACAATAATCCGTGGTCAAAAATTTTTTATTGCGATTTTTCTATTAATTATACATTAGTTAATTAACAATTTTTTCCTACTTGAACATGAACATTGTAACTGCGATAATTGTGAAATAACAAGTATGATTTTTTTTTCCTTTTTTGGACCTATTTTTGAAAGGTCTCAGAAAAGATTCAAAATTGTTATTTTTCACTTTGTTATTAACAATTTACTTAGGTTAAAAATTAAAATGCTTAATTAATCATTTTTTTATGATTAGAACTCACATAAAAATTTTTATTTTCTGTTCTTTACAAATGCGTTGTTTATAAGATAATTAAATTTTTTTTTTGAAAACATAATATTTAATGCAAATTACGATTCATAAAAAAGTGGTTCCTTAAAAACATTTTTTTTGTTACTTAAAAATGTATTTGTTAATTAACAATTTTTTTCTACCATATAAATAATTTTTCTTAAAAAATAGCACATGGTTGATTTTCTTTCATTATGTAGAAAAAGAAAAAAAATATATAGAAAAAATTTAATTGTTCATTAAATAAACAATGAAAATTTAAATAAAATAATTTTTTTTTGTTATCAAAGAACAAGATAAATTATGAAAAAAAAAATTTTAAGGAACGATTTTTTAAAAAAAAATCATAATTTGCATCAAAGATTATGTTTCCAAAAAAAAAGAAATTTTAAATTATCTTATAGACAACGCATTTGTTTATAACAATTTTTGAAAACAATAAGAAATAAAAAATTTAAAAAATCATTTTCATGTGACTGATCATAAAAAAAAAACAAATCAATAGTAAGATGAAAAAAAATTTTTTTGTTTCAATTATTAATCAAGCTTTTTATTTTTAACCTAAATACATTTTTAATAACAAAGTGAAAAATAACAATTTTTTAATTTTTCCAACGGGAATCTCTTCAATCTCTTTCAAATATAAGTGCAAAAAAGGAAAAAAAATCAGATTTATTATTTAATAATTATCGCACTTACGATGTTCATGTTAAAGTAGGAAAAAATTATTAGTTAACTAATGCATAATTAAATGAAAAATCGCGATACAAAATTTTTGACCGCGATTTATTGTTCTTATATCTGTCTAGTAGATGCCTGAATTTTTTCAATTTTTAATTTTTATTTTTAATAATTTTAAATAATATTTATTCATTAAAGGTCCAAAGTGGGTAGGACTTACGCAAACCGGAGTCCCCGTTTTCGGTCGTATTTTCAACACCCTGGGAAAATTATAAATATTGGTCCTACAGTTGAATCTTTCAAATTTGAAAAATGTCGAATAGTTTTTGAGAAATTAATAAAAAACCAAATCCCATTTTTTTTTGAGTTAATTGTTTATAACTTTTGCCATTTTTGCAAGTGGCATTTGAATATTTTCAAAAATCTTCTACACGTTATTCCGAATCGAATGACACGTCGTTCATATTTTTTGGAGAGGAGAAAAAAGTTTGACCCAAAAATCACTTGTTGGGTTAAAAATATGAGGAGATATATTCGCTCCCTTTGTTGTTTGGTTTTAATTCATTTTGATGGTTTTGATCGTTTAATATTTTTCATGAGATGAGATACAATATTTTCTAATTTATTGTTCATTCATTCATGGTCACTGGAATATTGCTCACTATTCTTTTTTTCCGATTTAAAATAAAATCTTGGCATTCTAAGTGGTTATTGTGGTCCACGTGTTCACAAGTGAAAAGTCATCTATTCAAATTATTGTTGCTATTTTATTTTTGTCACACCGAACTCAGCAAAAAATTAAACTTTTCGATTTGAGAATAAAAGAAAACGTGATTTTTGTTGGTCTTGTACATTTATCTAAATTTGGTGACCATAAATACACGATTTTTTGCAGCACCGATTCATCGTTTAATTTTTTACTAGATAATCATGAATTTTTTTTCTAAAATTCAAAAATAAAATATTTTTAACTTTATAAATAAATAATTTATGACAATTAATAATAAAATTTTGAATAAATCTCTTGTAGAGAATTTTTCGGTCAAACCTCATGAATTCGGACTAGCCCTGGGCTAAAAGACGAAAAATCAATAAAACCAGACATAAATCTAATTATCGATATTCTTGGCAGCCATTTGAATTAATTTAATTAAAATGAATGGTTTATTAGAAACTTTGTTATTTATTCAAAAAATATTTTTGTCCCTACATTTGACTATTTATTAACTTATACATAAGAAATTTTTGTTATACTTACATTAAAAATTTTCTTCTTACAAACTTGTTTTCATAGGATGGAAGGTTTAAGTAGGAGTGAACTTACGTGTATTGGAGAGCTAAATACCATACACGTAGTGAAATGGAGCATCGGGACTTCCCATATGAAAGTAGCTTTAAAATTTTGTTGTGTATAACTAATACTTAGGTTAGGTAGAAGAGGGACTATGAAATTAATTTTAATACAATTACAATTACATTTTTGACTCTTGTTTGCTTTACTTTATACTAATAAAAAAAATATTAATATACTGAAAGATTAATACACTAACTGATTTTAATAAGTATCTTGGAATCAACGGATTTCATTCTGATTTCAAATAATTGTTGATGGATTTTCCGTTCTAAATTTTCAAATAAACCTCCAGATTTTCCAGCTGGCATCTAAAAATCTCCGCTATTTCTCACCCAACTCGTATCCAGAGTTATACGTTGCAATTTCCAGACACTCTAATCCTTCTCTTTCCATCCCCCTAACCACAATCTCCGTGGCATATCGTAGCTCAAATAGGCCACTAGCCCTATTAAGGTTCGGTTCTTCTTTTCTGCAGGCCAAAAGGACTAATCAACCGGATTTGGGCTTGATAGATCGTCCGTCGCCCACCGATTTAGATGAAAACAGACCAGAAAAGAATAAATGGCATATAACCACACTCATCAGTTTCAATAGTCTGGTATTGTTAGATTGTAAAAGATCATAAGACATTGAAACTCCATTTATGGGATATTGACAATAATGACCAAATAATTAAGATACCATAAATAACGGCATGACTTTAATATGAAAAATTATCGGAAAAATCGATTTTTATTTATCTTTCGGCTATAAAATCGTTAATTTTATTTCTTAACAATATTACTTTTCCGGTCCCATCAAAGAGAAAGTATGTTGAACGAGCAAAAAAATGGTGATATCGATGGAAATATCCATTTTTAGGTCCCCTGAGAAGATTAAAACCATTTCCAGAGAAAGGTCTGTCTGTGTGTCTTTATGTAATATTCCACGATAACTGCCGAACCGTTTGACCAATATTTATATTTTTTGGAATTCCCCATGGTTTTGCCAGTAAAGGGCGAAAAAATACACATTAAGCCTTTTTGTCTTTTTTTTTTTAATTTTGAAGACAATTTTAGTGTAAAGTTATAGAACATAAAATTCCATGCAACTTTTGTATCAAACTTTTTCCAATCCATTTTAAGGTCCCCTGATAGGATTGAAACCATTTCCAGAGTAAGGTCTGTCTATGTGTCTGTGTGTAATGTTCCACGATAACTGCCGAACCGTTTGACCAATATTTATTTTTTTGGAATTTCCCATAGTTTTGTCGCTAGAGGGCGAAATAATAAACATTTAGGCTTTTTGCCCTTTTTTTAAATTTTGCGCCCTATTGTTTTGCCATTTTTTTTATGCTTTATACTTTTTTCCTAACTTATTTTTTTCCATTTTCCTCTTCATTTCCTTTTTCTCTACTATTTAACTGTTTTATTTATGTTTCAATCTTTCTATCTGCAGAAAATGAAGATAAAGAGATTGAAACATAAAGAAAACAGTTAAATGGTAAAGAAAAACGAAATGAAGAGGGAAATGGAAAAAATAAGTTAAGAAAAAAGTTCAAAGAGAAAAAAAATAGCAAAAAAGTAGGATACAAAAAAGCAATAGGGAAGTGCTAAAAATAGTTTGAAACATAAAAAATTATTAAAAAAAATAGGAAAAAGGGAGGAGAAAGTGGAAAAACGAATAATGAAATTAGTAACAAAGTAGGAGGGGTAGAAAAAAAGGTTGAAACAAAGTAATTAGTAAAAATCTAACGAAAAAGTGAGGAAAAGTTTTAGTATTAGTTCTAAGTTTAAATAAAAAAAAAGGTTGGTCAAATGCTTCGGTCGTTTTTTAGTAAATTTTTTACCCGAAAAGACAAAAAATTAGATTCGGTGAATCAGTACAGCAATTTGTTCAAAAATAATGTATAAGAGATAATAAATAATATATGGCTTAACACCTCATGTGAGGTTGCGCCGTTTTCGCTTTTTAAATCCATTTAACAGGGTGGATCAGTCTCTATATTCGATTTATCGTTGTAGTTGTTCGCTGATTTGCCGCCATTTCTTCCGGTCTCTTATTTTCTCCTCTCTTCTACCTTTGTTAACCATTTCCATCTGGTTCTTCCACATCTTCCTTTTCCTACTGGCTTCCATTATAACAGAGCCTTTATTACTACTTCTGGTCCTTGTTTTATTTGGTGTTATGTATATAGTATGTCATGTCTTTTTTAGGCATTATATAATTTTTTCCCACGCACAGACCTGCTCTTCAATAGGATTACCATATTTATTTATCTAATTCTGTTACTGTATTATTTTTGTTATATAGATTTTTGATAAATAAATACTATTATCAAAAACAGAGGGTAAGTTTTTGAAATTATATACTCCGACCATTACCATACATGTTTCATCCTTATAGGAATCATCAGTGGTATTTTGTCGGAATGCATAGTTTAAAAACAAACTCTGTATACCCCAAGTATTTGTATGTACTCAACAATGTTAATTGCGAGGTGCTCGCTCCCCCCTAAGGCATTATGATGGTGGATTGGTTGCTCTACCTGCCGGCACCAAGTTGTACTTGATTTGTTGCTTGGACAGGAGCGGAATGTCCGGTTGGAACCCATCAACCTGCGATAGATGTCGTGACTATCTATCATTGTTACAGTAAATATTATTATTATATGTTGATTGAAAATCTGGGTTGGGCTTTGATAATTTTTTTATATAATTTTTATCTACTTTGCTATCATTTGTGTATTTTATTTAATAATTTCAACAATTTTTAAAAGTGATACACTACAAAGTATTTGATAAACCTAAAACAACCTCATATCCCTGACGGTTATGCAATTTTCCGATAACAAGGTTGAAGTAACAACACAAAGTAACTTTATATGCTAACATTAAACATTGTTTTTAAACCGAATATCCATGCTGTATTTTTAAAATTACTTTATACCGCAATAATGGGAAATTGGTTTTTGCTGCAAAATGGTAAATATTATTCAATTTTATACTAAATTTGATGAAAATGTTTATTTTTAGTCATTTTTATGTTAATCCAATAAAATTTAAAAAAAATTGTTAGTTATCATACATCAAGTCTAAAAATACAATTGTACATGTGTTCCTAATTCAAGATGTTATGAAACTTTTATGGTAATTTTATTCAAATAATGAAATATTACATTAAAAAATATATTTTTTTTTAAAATCCTTAAACCCATTTCTCTATCAAATCATACGGTATGGTTAATTTTGGTTAATAACAGATAATGCATTAATCGCTTTGTTGTAAATTGCCACTCTCCATTATATTCTAGTTTACAGATATGTATCAATTAATCTTGCCATTGACACTTTAAACGTTAGTTTCGTAAATTTATGCAAATTTAACACCTTTGTTTAATTTCAATTTTTATGTTTATAATTGGCCGGCCAGATTTATGTGTAAAGGATAGATTAACAAGAAGAAAACATTTAGAAGGATAAGATAGTGCAAAAAGAAGAATGATTGTTACAAGTTGGTTATAATTTAAAACAAGTAGAATTTTTAAACAGGCAATATGACAAATTAGAAAAATTTAACGACAACCTTAAGTTACCAATGGACCTTTAAGATAATTTATCACATTAAGGCCCTTGCACGTAAATTTACACGAGAAATAAGCAGTTAAAAATAAAAAATAAAATTTGACGGGTCGTTATCTTTCAAGACACGTTAAAAACTAAAAATTAAGAAAAAATACATATGAAATAATTTTTTCTGTAAGGATGAAAAACAGCATTTGTTGATGCTGACAACTGTAATCATTTGACTATTAGCTACTAAGAAATTGATTGAGGTATTGTATTGTATTTTTGTGGGTTTGTAGCTTTTTTTAATTGTAACCATCTACGATTTCTCCATCTTTTATTTTTATCTTTTATTTTTCCTTCCAGAAATACATTTCCCTTAATAATAAAAATTCTCGCACCGTGCAAATATTATTAACATCCATGTTATTACTTGACTATAATATGTACAAATAAAAATACAAAAATGTTAGGTTATTATTATATAATTATAATAACAAATTTGTCATCTGACAGTTGATTTATGTTTGCACGCATGCGTATTTCAAATGAATGTAGGTTGACAAATAGTACATCGTTTATCGAGTAGGAAAAGTATAACATTCCTGAACGACTTATATATCGTCTGTGCTGCAAATTGAAAATTTTCTTTCTTCTCCTCGTTATATAGGGTAAGTTTTTATTATAATATTTATATTATATTATATATTCACCAAAATCCCCCGCTATCATTATTAATTTCGACGCTTTTAACTTTTTTTTATTGTTATTTTTAATTCTTTTTAATGCCGGTACATATATATGTTTTTTTATATATTTACTCAAAAGTTCATATCTTATTTTTTATAACAATATAAATTATCTAATGTTCGTGGTGTTATTTGAGTCTCGATTACAAAAAGAGAATCTATTTTTGAATTTGTTTTTACAGATTGTCTTAAAATTTAATTCATTTAGATTATTTTTATATCTCATATTTTGATCTAAAAATTCATGTATTTCATTTTAATATTATCATTGTTTTATATTCGTATTCAAAAACAAATACCATGAAATCTAGTAATTTATAAGATTTTTGTCTTATATTTACTTTCTGTGAACTTTCAAGTCTTTTCTTTGGAGCAAGTTTTTTTTCCTTTGGACCAAACTTTTTAGAGCAGTTTTTTTCCTTTGAACCAAACTTCTTTTTTGGAGCAAATCTTTTTTGGACCACAAGTTTTCTCTGGATCAAACTTTTTGGGAGCAAGTTAACATTTCAACTGATCCTAGGAACTTGAAAAAAAAAAGAAAACATCAAGAACCAAGCCTAGTTTAAAAACAAGAACCAAGCCTAGTTTAAAAAAAAAGTATCTAAAATTTTTTGTTTGTTTCACTAATATAAATTGAACAAAAATAACGTTTAATTTGAGTTATAATTTGCTTAAACCCACAAAAAGAATGAAAGGACGGATTTTGAAATATATCACTATTTTTTTGTCAATTGTTTCTAATTATCAAAAAATCAATTAGACTGGCGTTCCAAATTTTTTTTATTTAATATTTTACGTTCGGATATATTTCAAATTATATTCATAATAAAAAGATTTGAGCTTAAATCACGTTTATTATTTATTATCAACCAATTAAAGTAACGTTTCAGTTACTATTCTGATTGTCTGATTGTCAGCATCAACAAATGCTGTTTTTCATTGGTTAGAAATAAATTTTTACATAAAAATTTCATCCTTACAGAAAAAATTATTTCATATGTATTTTTTCTTAATTTTTAGTTTTTAACGTGTCTTGAAATTGATACATCTCTATTATTTTTAAATCAATTTTATTATAATTTATTGATTTTTGAAGCAAGATGCAATATAATAGATTTGTTTTGAATATTCATTTTGTACTTTCATTTTAATATAATTTAAAATTGAATATAAATTTTTTACTATATTTATCAAAATCGATAAAATATATTTTGAACGAGTAATAAAATGTTCATTTGCAATTTAAATTTTATACCAAATTCTTCGAATCATTTTCTCGTTAATATGAAAATCAAGCTGAAAGATTAACGAATTACTCGTTTCGGATTTTTATGGTATCAATGAAATATTTTCGTTTTATATAAAACCCATTTTAAATTAATATTTTTTACTATCGAATTTATTTTTCAGTTAAAATCAATATTGCGAAATTTATCAAACAGAATTTGTTGTATTAAATAAAACGTGACTCTCCGGATAATTGATTATCAATAAAAGTTTCTATTTAATAGTAGATAAAAATGGTTGTCAAATAGTATTTAACCAATAAATATGGATAATATGAAGATAATATTAATAATTTTTTCGCTAACTAAATGACGTCAAAGAGGTTGTCCCATAAGAGGTCTAGTTTCCTTCAAAGCGCTTGAATGAAGTCATAAAATTTTAAAGGGAATTTAGTATTTGTCGTAAAAATAATAAAAGTTATTCGTCATAAAAAGTTGAGCATGATCTAAAACCTAAAATCAATCATCAGATATTAATTTTTTTTTCAGTCGAATACGAGGTGTGCCAAAAAATATGATTTGCGAACGTCAATTAGGTACACTTATTTTTAACAATATCAGAAAATTTTATGAGGAAAAGTTAATCAGAATTGAAAACTACGTCCATATATGCAGTCATTTCGATTTGCATATTTTTTCAAAAATTTTCACTACAATAAGATAACAATATTTTAGTTTTATTTAAGAACGAGATTTGATGTTCACATATTAGATGGGGCTAAATTTATAATACCCAGTTTTCAATTCTAAATAGTAGTTTTTAAAATTGTCAAAAATAAAGGTACTTTACTCTTCACAAAAATTCACGACTGAAAAAATTTGATACCTGATGATTGTATTTTTGGTTTTAAACCATGCAACTTTTGATGAAGAATTTTTTTTTTTAAAACGCTAATAATAAAAAAGTTTCCTGTATGATTCCGACTTAAGTAGACACGCTGTATGTTTATATCATATATTTTTTTCATTAAATATCAATTACCATTATTTTTGGATTCCTTAACGCGGCTTGTGGTAGAAATCGTCACGAACGAAAAAAGCGTTATGCCCCCTGCTCCCTCCAGGCGATATTCCCACTCTTATTCAAATTCTATGTCTCTTTCTACAAATGAATTTTTAATTTAAATTTTTTTTTTATATCATTTATAATTTTTTTATAGATATAGATTTTTTTGATTTTGTCTGGTTTTTTTCTAATTTTTTAATTTTGGTTGGCTAGTTACAATTGTTTTCGTATTTTTTTTGGGTAGTTTTTACGTTTTTGCGATTTTATGCGATTTTTTTGCGATTGTTTGCGATTTTTTTGACTTTTTTTTGATTTTGTTTCGATTTTTTTTTTGTTTTTTGCACATTTATTTGCGATTTTTTGCGACTTTTATGGTTACAATTGTTTTCATTTTAGTGTTTTTTTGCCATTTTTTTCTTCAATTTTTTGTAATTCATTGTAATTTTTTGCAATGTTTTGCAATTTTTTGCAATTATTCGCAATTTTTTGCAATTTTTTCCAATTTTTTACAATTTTTTGCGTTTATTTACTTTTCATTGCGTTTTTACTGTTTTTTTTTATAATTTTTTTGATATCCTGGTTTTTTGCCCGTTTTTACCGCTTTTTTTCGATGTATTGCCTTTTTTATGGTTTTTTACTTGTTTTGCGTTTTTTCGCTTTTTGTTATAATTTTTTTTTAATTTTCCGGTATTTTACAATTTTATTTTTCATTTTTGTTCGAATATTCTCTGATTTTTCTTTTAATTTTTTCCAATGTTTTCAGTTTTTCCCATTTTTCCGATTTTTTCAGATTTTTTCGATTTATTGCTTTTTTTACGGTTTTTTTTACAATTTTTGCATTTTTTCGTTTGGTTTTCTTATAATTTTTTCCTCATTTTTCGGGTATTTTATTTTATATTTTAATTTTTTCCAAAATTTTCTGATTTTTGTTTCAAGTTTTTCCAATATTCTTGTTTTTATGATTTTTTCTCATTTTTTCTCATTGTTCTGTTTTTTCCTAATTCTTTCATTGCTTTATATTTTTTCTCTTTTTTTCTTATTCCTCTGATTTTTTCTGTTTTTCGATTTTTTTCCCCATTTCACTGTTGTTTTTGATTTTATCAAATTCTTTCAGGTTTTTGTAACTTTTTCTCATTTTTATTTGTTCGGATTTTTTCGGGTTTTTCAATTTTTGTCGGTTTTGCGATTTTTGTCGATTTTTTCGTTTTCATTCGATATCTTACGATTTCTAACGATTTCTTACGATTTTTTTCCATTTCTTTTGTTTTTTCGGAATTTCCGAGCTTCTCGGTTTTTTCGGAATTTCCGAGCTTCTCGGTTTTCCTATTTTTCTACTGTTTTTGATTTTTAAAAATTCATTCAAGTTTTTTTCAGTTTTTTTATTGTTCTGATTTTTTCGGATTTTTCGATTTTTGTCGATTTCTTCTTCTTTCGAAAAAGTAAAAAAGTAACGTAAGGAACTTCGTTCCAGACGGGGATCCACTACCGCACAATTTTTATTTTGTAAAATTATTTTTCGCGAAATACCATTCAACGAAACTATCGTTTAAAAATCATTGTATGTCTATTTCATCTAGACCCATCCAATTCAGATTATTATACCCATCAAAAATGAATAAAAACAACCAACAATCAAACTTCAAACTTCACTCAACGCTCAACGCTGTCTGCAGGCCTTTGAAGTTAAATTTGAAATTTATGAAGTCTACTGACAGGCGACGGCATTTGCCGAAAAACCAAATTTAGTTTTGTGGCTAGGACAATGAATGATCCATATCCATTTTGCAGCGACATTTCAACTGTTTTCAATAGGACGCAGCCTGCACCATTTGTCACTGAGTCGTCGTCACGTGACATTATTAGCCTTTCAATTATTCTGGTCTTTACGTGAAGGGTTTTTACAGCGTAATAAACTCAGAAAAACATATATACGAACGCAGGAATTTTTTTAAAAGAAATGTTAATAATTTCTTGTAGAACTTTGACTTTTATGTCAACCAAATGTTTCCATTAAAGTTTAGACTTCTACTATGGCCTCGTTCTTTAAGAATATTGAAAGAAAGCCACTTTAGTCGCTGGCAACTAATAATAAATGGTTGAACATTTATCCTGTCTTTAATACTTTTGGACATGTTATTCATCTAGTGGTTGAGGTATAATCTAAAATAAATATGTTTATTTTTTTTTTTGATAAACCCAGGAACTACACTAATATAAGTATTCACCTTTTTTGTTATTTAAACATGGTAATTTCCTACACTTTTTATCCATTAAAATATCGTTTATTATTGATAATTATATGTATATAAAAGGAACTAATTTTTAAAGATAAGGTAATCTACAAATATTATCAGATTTGAAGCCCAATTTGAAAAATAATTACCGTTCAGTACCACACAGTTGTTTTGTATAGTGCAGATATCTGTAAAAAAATTAAATAGGAACTTGTGGAAATAATGTATTTGTCTCTTTATTTTATTGTTGTGTTAAATTTAGTAAGATTTGAGATATGTTACAAACTGCTTAATGCTCAAAACAGACATGAATATTTTTTAATGCTCGCGCAGACAGAAAATAGAAAAATAAAAATCTTACTTTAAATTTGTATAAATTAACTAGTAAGGGCATTAATTCTTGTTTATACCATCGATCCCCTATCGCCCTTAAACATTCAACTACTTGATAGTATCTTTTAAAAATAAAAGAATGAAAATATATAGAATATAAGAGTAAGGAAGTTTCAAGAAGCAAAAATGGAGAAAAGTGTATAAAAAATGTTTAAAGAATAACAAAAATAAAGGTAAATCTCTACTTTATCGATATTTATTTAAATATATGGTTTACTTATTTATTTATTCATCAATTTTTGTAATTTTTGTTCTAATACATTTGTTGTTATATCCATTTACTTTTAATAGTGTCGTTATCAAAATTGTGATACAATTACATCTAGAACTAATTATATTAAAAAACGAAGTATTTATTACTAAGACTCTAAAGGGCATTAAAGCTTTTCCAATTGGTTCTCTTGAATTACAAAATTATCTGTAAAATCGTTAAGTTTAGCTCTCTCTATTAGAGGTTATTCGTTTCTATAATAAAAAAATCATAGATTTAAAAAAATAGAAATAAATATTTCTCATGTGGAGTAAAAATAATGAAGGTAAAAGTAGTCACCACCTCTGATAACGCGTAACTGTGTCACGGGGAAATTTTTCCAAAATATTTCCATAAAGGATCATTAAAATTCAATATTTAAATATTACCTTGTGCAGTTCATTAGTCTTTAGACTTTACTCTTGGCTGGATGCATTGGCATTTTGGCTGTTGGCCCTCTGCCGACAGTATGAATAACCGACTCCTTAAAATCTTCGTTAGTGCAATAATATTTATTTGTATATATTAATTAAGTATTTATTTGAGCGTTTGGTATGTTATTTTATTATTGTTACCTATTTTATTATTAATTATATATTTATTGCTCTATCATCTATTTAATATATCCACCCCACATGTATATGGTGATGATTTTTTTAAAAATATAATTTTAGACAAATTGTTACTATTTAAATCGCCTAATTGTGAACCAAAATTTTTAAGTTTAACTCCGTATATCTCAGAAACTAGTTCATAGTACTCAAAAAGTTCAGTAGAGGAACCTATTTTGGACAAATGATTAGAAGAATTAACGTTCGACCATAAGAAGACAGGAAAATACAACTTCATTAGTAAAACACATCAAAAAAATTTATCTGTAACGAGATCGATTTTAAAAATGGAAGGATAACATAAGGAATATGAGATCGAACGAATTTGATCAAAGAAAGGGTTGAAATTGAACAATGACCTGCCATTTTAAATACTAAGGGTTTCCAAATTTAAGGAAACCTCTATCGAAATATTAAACAATAGCGCTAAGAGAAAGCAGTTTGATTCGAGTAACAAGAATCAGTCCAGCAGCCCAACTATGACCTGAAGACAGAATCTGTAAATTTGGGTTGGGTTCTAAGAAAAATAATAAATCTTACAATAAATATAAACGTAAAACTGTTAGATTTTTCCAGTCTTCCACTAAATATCTTGTTATCTTCTTTACAACTTTAAAAATTTTTTCCTATCTATACTTCTTATACATGCCCTCCACCTTCCCGGCCTCTGCTGTTCAGGAACTTTATAATTCAATTTAATACTAATCTTCCCTCAATTATCCATCTCCCCATTGATAGAAATTGATACCGTCCACTAATAACCCGTCTAATTCAATTGTCTTCCTTGATAATTCAAAACTTTTTTATTTTAACCTCTTTTTTTTTAAATTCTTTTGACAACTTTTTTTCTTAATTATCAAAATACCTTATTTATTATTTTTTTATTTGTTTTTTATTGAAAAAAATTATTTCTTGATAAATTTAAGGATTTTTTTTTATAATCTTTTAACCATTAAATTATAAAATTCAATAATGGACCATTTTATGAACCATTAGGGAATACTGGAATTAGAAAGTATATGAGCTGATATCACCCAAAATTTTTTTTTTTAATTTTTGATATCTAATTTTATCATAATCAGGAAAAAAGTGGATTCGTGACGACACGTTCGTTAAAATTAGATATGGCATCGTTGTATAAGTTACGTCTACATTGTGGAAAATTACGTGTGTCATTTAATACTTAAGGCGAGTTCGGCTTAATTACTCTTTTCACTCGTTTTACCCCGTCCTTGACCCATCTGTTCAACACTCTACTGCTAACGCTCCCAATTCTTCAAACCCAACTCAGATTTGCTATGCTTTACGAATATGAATATTATAGTCGTTTTTCTATCTTCAACTCTTTTTCTAGCAAATATCCAATGAGAAATTGACAGTTAGATCTGCTGCAATCGAACAAGCCATTCGTGAAAATATTCTGTTTGGACATAACTGTTCAGTGCGATTCGAAAATACCCGATACAGAGAAGTTCCATATTGATAATACTTCTATGCATAATATTTATATAAGACGTTAAATATTAATTATTGAAAACAAACATTAACCTCAAATATGTTACTGTTATGTTACAACTGTCACTGTCTTTAGGATTTGCAGTGTTGCCAATGATTGCTCTTCATCAAGGCCCGTTCAGAAACATTGAATGTTTTAAGTAAAGAAAACCGGAGCTAGAATGTAAATTTTTTTGAACGAATCTATCAAATGACACATTTCAATTATATATCAAAGGCGTATATCAAGCACTAAGCTATATTTTTGATAAGAACAGTAATGCATATTTCTGAACGTGAATTATGGAATGGAGTGTTTCCGATTAACGTGACGTCACGGGTACACTTTCGAATGCGACATTTTTTTGAAATAAAAAATATATGATGAAAATCTAAGTGAAATAGACATTTCATATGAAATACAATCGTCATATATAGGTTGTGGAATTTATTTTTCGGAAATGAAATTCGTACAAATTATTTCATTACAATATATATTAAATTAGTATGTTTTTATATTAATCTAATAGTACTTTTATTATTATTATTTTAAATTTATTTAAATACACCAATTTAACTTAAATAACATATTGGCATTGAAAATCTTGTACAGGAAAAATACTTTAAATTTTGTAGCAAAATAAAAAAAAATTCAGAAGTAAAATTATCTTATGGTTTACCTAAAATAACGAATAAAGCTATTTTAAAATTGCCCCATTACCTATTAATTAATTAAATCTTGATCTATATTTGCGACGAGGTTCAATGGACCATTATAATTTTCCAATCTTAAAGGAACCAAATGTCCATTAAAAGATATTTTAGCATACGATAAATAATATCATTCTTATCTTGTATTTAGAAGATTATTATTAATACATTCAACATTTTAACAATTCTTTTTTGAATGAAATTTTAACATCGTCATATTTGTTTATCGGAAGAAATATTTTAACTGAAAATGTAACTTCATATGTTATTTTGACTACCTCCTACACTAATGATAAATGGCTGAACATTCGTCGGAAGACTGATACTTTAGACAGGTTACCCATAACTCAGGTCGCCAAACTTGTGCACCATTTGTCATTTGCTTGTAAGGCATTGTGGCTATCCAATGGCGGAGAAAAAGGTTGTTTGCAGATTTAACTTTTAAAGCTTGCAAGTTTATTTTCCTAGCAAAGGATTTATATCACATATATGGGATTTTGATTGTAATTTATTACTCAATAAAAATTTAAGATTTATTCTTCTTTATAAAATCAGATTTAAAGCATATATTTTATTAAAATTATAATTACCATATGGCACAAAATTTACTAGTTGTTTATATTAGTATAAAAAAATTATGTGATTAAATATAAATATAAAAAAAATCAGAACTGAAAACGCTTTTGTAAAAAATATTTTATTTTTAAAATATGAGAATAAATTAATGCTTAAGATGCAAAAATACCGGACGAGCTAGATAATATTTTTGAATTTATAATAATCCGGGTTCAAATTTTAATGTCTTAATGGCTTTTTTTTTGGATTTGTTAATTATTTGTAAATTTCATTTATTTGGGTTCTATTTGATAGGCGGATTATATTTGATTTCTAAGAACAAGTCTGATGCATTTTAAGAAGATTTTCTTTAGTTTCACAGCTACCACCATTATTTCTTTAGTTATTATTTGTTCCATTATTGATTTTTGAAGGCGGACTTCAGTGGCGTAAGTTGGAGTATATCAAGTTTTCTCTGTCTCTATATTGAAATAATAGTGTGTGTTTTCTAATATTGAGCATTTTTTCTCTGTAGGGACTTGTTTTATGGCTCATATCAAGTATGAGTATATATTTTCTCATTTTGGATAAAGCCATCCAATACAAAGATAAAATACAGATTTTTCTCCCTAGTACAACCTTATTGATATTCTACTAATAAGTGAAATCTGTATTACACCAGCCACCCGGACAACACAGACACTCTTTGACAGAAATATTAATAAAATCTACAATTAAACACAACGAAATTGGGGGACGAAACACATAAAATACAAACTACTTGACTGGAAGTCATGACATTACCATATTATCTAACAATTACTTTAGTATAATGTCCACCACCCCACAACTTAAAAAAAAAGACTTCTTAATTCTCTTTCTCACATTAGGGCCAAAGGTTATAGCAGAAGATGACTATAACAGCAAAAATCCACCACAAAAGGTAGAGAACTGGTAAGTCATTTACAAGAGACAAAATACTCGTTCCATATTAACAGGTAGCCCAGCATACTGGCCCAGCGACCTTAACAAATTACCTGCTGGTTTTCTTAATAACTAAAGCATAGCTTCAACTTATACTGATGTAATACCCAACTACGAACTTTTTTCGGATCATACTCCAATCATAGCAACTATTAGCTTATCGCCAATTAATACCAAACAACAGATCAAATTATGTAATTACTAGACAGATTGAACCTGAAAATAAGACTAGGAGATCCGGAGAATATAGAAGATGCGACCAATAAATCAAAGCAGTACAAGAAAAATATGTATTCCTGAGATAGAAGAACAGACAAGAACGTTAACTATACATATTGAGATAAAAAATTTAATTGCCCTAAAAAGAAAAGCAAGAGTAAAATCGCAGCGGAGTCATACCGCAAATAAATCATGCAAGTTTTGTACTCATACTAAAAATCTAAGAGGCACAAGACTATAGCTACTCCTATTACTTCAATCGATATGACCATTCAAATATTCAAGAAAACCAACAACAACACCAACTTCTCCTCTAAGAAATGGAAACAAAAAAACAGATGGACTAGAAGCAGTAAAAAAAAAGCCGACCTCCTTGCTCAACATTTGAAGAATACTCCACTTAATAATCCAGACGAGAGTCAAACATCAATAACGCTGCCCAATTTTCGAAGGACCACCTTAATACAGAGTATAAGGAATTAGTATGTAACCACAAAATAAATCAAATTATTTAAGTGAACTTTAAGACTCTCTTAAAACATTAGACTGTTTCTCTATTTATAGTTTTAGAAGATTTGTAAGAGGGGATTTGTAACGGTTTTCTTCTTTCCAATAAGAAAACCAACCTGTCTGGCGATCACAGGTATTTCTGCCCTTGTCGCTCTTAGAAATATTATATCGCTTAGAGGGAGATGGCGATAGTGTGAATTATTTTGTACAAACAATATTTTTGCACCCGACACGTAGCTATAGTAACTTAAATACCGAATAACAATCTAATTTCAGATTATGGAATTGTAAAATATACAGCACTGGCCAAAAGTATAAATTAAAATGAATCTTATTAAATTTAAAAGAAATATAAGTTTATTTTGTTAATTCTATATAATATTCCAGTTAAATTTATCCAATTATATTTATATCTAAAGGATAAATATTTTACTAATATTTGAAACTATCTGTTATGAAGTATATAAAAATATTTCGGTACAGTGCAGAAATGTATAAACTTTAAAAATGTAACTGCGCTTTTTGATGGATTATACGATCATGCATTATAACCTGGCAGCTAGCTAGACTTCTTTTCAAACATTATTAATGCACTGCGAAAGTGCACTAAAACCCAAAAAACTAAATAAACCTAACGATGTTTATTCAAGATGGATACATCATTAGCGCCATATTCGAAACTTTAATTAAAACATTAATTAAAAGCAAGTTTCATTCTCGCGAATTGTAAGGTTCGTAATGCGAATGTATAGGTGAAACGGTAAGCTTGTTGGTTGCACACATCTTTTTATATCATTTTGTACCATACGTACTTAATATATAACAACATTTCACATCTAAAATTTCAATTTAGAAATTTTAATTAAAACATTTATTAAATTAGTTTATGAAAAGATTTTGTTACTGATTACTTACTGGAAATTATATAAATTTATTATCTACTTTATAAAAGGTGGAAATTTTAAATATGTGAATCAAAAAAGATATATCTAGAAATAATTTGTATTTTTGGTATTGTTACATATCGGGAGTTGACTATGGGCCGAGCGAGGCACACGTGGATTCTGAAAGATGAGATCGCGAGACAGAAGTAATTCAACGTGGCGAGTACAGAGAATTTCTATATCTAATATAAAAGATTTTGCACCTACCTTTTTCTGACGAATAATCTTCAACTTGTGGTCATGGTGAAGGAGGTCGTAGCCACTTGTTTTCACACATTTTAGGTTACGGGAGTATAATTATTTTCATTAATTGAAACACGAGATAAATACTAATTAATTTTATTGGCGATAGATGTCTATATGCATGACCATAAGTTGGTCTAAATTACTAAAGAAACAATTAAGAGAGAATTAGTTATTGGAAGAAGAACCGATCCCGAGCCAAATTGGAAATTAACAAACTGAAATTTGGAAATTAGTGTCACATATCGAAAGGCTTCTGGATTGATTTGACCCCCGTAAGCTTCCCGGTACCACCCTTAGTCTTACTGGATTCTAGCAAATCAGAAATGAGCATTTTATTAAGCGAACTAAGAAGGGCGTATCCATTTTGATTACAAATTTTACTTCGAGTAAATGCTGCCCTCTGGGTTAATAATTTAATTATGCGATGTATCAGCGACTAGCTGTGCAATTAGAATCCGCGCCATATAATATTAAGTCTGATCTCTCGAGACAGGTAAAAGTCGGGTTACAAATCATGTACTTTGGACTTTATAATGATGGAAAAAATCCGCCAAAGAACCATCATTCAAAGCCATGTCCTGTCTTCCAATTTCTTATTTAATAACATTATTTGACTAAACTAAATACGTTGTTTTATATTCTTGCACGGTAATTAATTTCATGTTGGAAGGTTTTATGTACTACATATGTTGCGGTTTTTTCTTTGGAGGCCCTTCTGAGAAGGACAGCCTTTGTCCCATTGATTTGTATATCCTGGTAATATTTCTAAAGTGAATATTTACAATATATTGAATTCTAACGAAATAGTTTATTTTTCTCAAGTGCTTGACAATTTATTACTTCCTTTATGTCGAATATAAGTTACTAAGACCCCCCTGAATAAGGAACTGTTACAGTATCATGAAACATACAGTTTAAAAAATTATCTAGTAAAAAATGTTATTGAGGCGAAGTACCCAGCTGTTTATTTTTTTATTAAGGCGAAGCATTAAGTTTAGTATAATAAAAACTAAAAAAAAATTAACACACTAAGAAAAATTGCTTCTTCAGAATTTTATTAACAATGATTAAAAATTTTTAACTCTTCTGTTGTTATTATGAAGTAGAATATTTTTTCGAAGGAATACTGGGAAAGAGGTTCGTTATCAAATTTGGTAATATCTTTAATAATATGAATTAAAAAGGAAGATAATTTAGATATGGGGGTCTTTATGTAGCTGACTACCAGTTTGACAGGAATATTAGCTTTATGAATTTTGGGTAGTCCATATAACAAAGGCGTTTTAGACGACATAGGGCATTAAGAAAAATGACCAAATCTAAAAAAGGTTAGGGTATTATTATAAAGTTTCAGTTTTGATTTGAAAGTATTGAAAAAGATTGTGAGATTGGAATGTAGAAGTGTGAAAGAGATAAAAGTATTAACATTGTTTAAGTATTCTAGTCTCTCTAGAACAACCAAACAATTGCCTATATCAGCATTATTAACTACTAAGTTATAATTGAAAAACTCCAATTTATAAATACGTTTAGCGGCTATAAAGTGCCACTTTAGCGCTCGAGGACTACCTTAGCGCCGCAGATGGTAAAGTATTTTTTTTTCTTTTAAAAATGTTCGTGTAGTTAGTAAAACAAACTATATTTATTCTCATGGAAATATTTGGTAATACATTTAAAAAAATATTAATTCAAGACAATTTAACTTCCAATTTTGGAAGCCCATAATTCGAAAACGAGGGCCTGTGTTAAAAAAGTTTCCCCACTTTTTTCCCATAAGTCCCAGGACATATAAATTTGGGAATTCAGCTATGCGTCTAGTAGAACATTGACAATTTTTTTGGCGATTTTCAATTTAGATTATTATACAGGATGAGTTATGATAATATCGAGGTAAAAAAATCAAGCAACTTGAAACAGCATTTATCACAAAAGGTGAAAAAGAAATACAAAACATATTCATTAATAAACGATCACTAAAACGGTCGTGAATAACATTTTGTAGCGTTTATGAACTTTACGCGTTAATAGCCCTCGCCTAGCGGCTCGGGCCCTTATTTACACTTCTTGTCCATAAACGCTTATATTACGCCCTTGATACATAAATAACTATTATTATCAGATAAGCTCAATCTTGTGACTATATTACTCTTTATTAGAACTAAATAATTGCAGGTTAGGTAAATATTTCTTGACGACTTAATATAAACTGCTAATAACTTAAATATAAAAAGAAAATAAGTAACGCTATTTAATTTATTTTTCAGATGTTCCGCAAGATGATCCCGTCTTGATGTTGGAAAAAGATATAGTAGAAATTGGCTATATTCTAAGGGGTAATTGCACCACTCCACCTTCATATCCCCCTGCAAATATAACGTGGTATCTGAACGGCAAAAAAGTAAGTATTGTTAAGAAATTTTAAGGCAATTTTATAAGAATAATATTAACACTCCAGAAATAGAAAAAGTTTTATTATTTCTGAAAATAAAACCAGTTCTAATTACATTCTAAATTCTTGTTTATTCACCGAATTCAGCCTCTAGTCCTTAACGTATAGTTAGGTGTATCTTAGGACACAGAAAATACACAGGTTGTATTATTATTTCCTTATTTCAGAAATTATATAAGCCGGAAATTGAAATGCTTAAAATTACATTTAGTTTCACGGTTAAAATTTATCAAGGTATCTCAGTTTTATTTTGTTGCATAAGTACTTGGTTTTTCTTAAAACAGTTTATGGACAAATTTCTTTTGTATAACCTCAAATTTAATATATTTAACCATGTCGCTACTTTGTCTTGTTTATGTTGGACAATCTAATTGTAGGTTTGAATTTAGAATTAAAGAACATATAAATGTTTAGTAATCACATACTTATTATCCCACATTATAACATATTTTAAGAGAGAAATGGATTAAAACTTTTAAAAATGTATGAAAATAATTTATAATATAACTAACGCAATAAAAAAATTCAGCCATCAATTTTAAATATCTTGTATCTAAATTAATCAGATACATCAATATAAAAATGTATAGAATCTTTTAAGTGTTGATATCTTCATTAAATATTTATAATCTAGACCTTATATAACTGAAGGAAAGAAATCTCTCGAAAGAGTTTTGGAAGGAATTTTTTTTTTCGTTATAATCCGCTATCAAAAATTTCTGTAGGGTATATCGAGCATGTAAGAAATGGCGTTTAATCTTAGAAACAAAATGATGTGGCATTTTTGCTTCTTGATGCCCCGAATAGGTATAAAATGTTGGTTAGGTTCCATCCAAGCGCGTAATCAAATCATCAAGTGTTTATTAGTTATCGTACGTTGAAAGTGAAATCAATAAAGTATAAAGCTTAAGGATTATTAATATATTAATAGACCTTTAATAATAAATCAAATCAAAATATTAAATAACATAGTATTAGAGCTGAATAATAAGTCGTTAATGCTGAAGTTAAATAAATTTAAGGGCGTGCATCTTTTACACTGAAGATTTTCGAAACTATAGGATAAAAGTGAAAAAAAAATTAAATACCGATACTATCGTTAAATATAAAAATGTTTTCATCAAATGTTTGCATATTTAAAAAGCACATTTTTTTTAATATTTATTTTTTATTTTAATGTGAATTATAATAAAACATTATTTTTCGCGTTTTATATAGTAGCGAAAGCCACGATGCTAAATGGGGATTTACTCGTGCATCGTAAAGGCCTATTAGATTTAGAAGCTTAGATGGTAAAAGGAAAAAAAATTATATAATGTTCATCGGTGGGGGGAGCGTCTATAGAATTTCAAAAATGTAAAAAAAAATCATTACATGGAAATATCCGAGCGCGTCAGACATTGATATTATATATGCCCAACGTATCTTTATTAAAATTAAGCATGTCAGATGTTTGAAGGCGGTGGCAATTGTAGCCAAAGAAAGTTGCTATTTAATATTCTGACGAATACAACTCACGGTGATTTTTGAAAAATACAGAAAAATATCGTTCTTTTGAAATACTTGAGCAATTAAAAAAAATTTTAATGGTTTTTTTTTAATCACTAATTTTAGTCCATTAAAAAGAAAAGGAAATAGAATGAAAAGAAAAAAGTATATTTTTTTAAACTGGATACATATATTTACAGAAAAATTAGTATAAGAATTTTAATATTTTTTTCTTGATGAGTAAAAAATGTTATTGACAGTTTTTGGTATTAAGATTTTTATAAAAAATCTCTAAAATTTTTTTACTGGTGATTTATGTTCATCAGATTAGCTTAAGTGGGTCCAACGTACTCTAGATGTAAAAAAAAAATGGTTCTCAAAAATCAAATGTGCTATCGTTTTTAAAATCGTCCTTAGAATCAAAAAAAGTAGAAATAGACAATGTGTTCTATTTTAAATTCCTAAGATGGATTCGTTTTTATCCTTTGTCTGTAGCAAGTCTGTTTTTATGTGCATACATTCCTTTTTTGTTGTTGTCTTCTCAAGTAGAATTTACAATAAAAATAAAATAAATTAAAATATAAACAAATTGATTTTTTTGTCTAGTTCTCGAATAGCTGTTCCCACTAAATTTTGTATCATTGTATTCTTGTAAAATTTAAATACAAACAATTAAAATCTATCTTTTTTTTGAGCCCTTATCTTTTAATTAATTTAAATACTAAATCTTCAGTTCTAAAGGGTTATTCTCCCATCATTATTAAAGAATTACAGTTAAAAATAGTTTTTTCAGATTTTAAGCATTTTTACCTATCTGTAATTGGGAGTAGGTCTTCTCTATAATTTACGTAAGTCGCTCTCTTTGATCCAGCCAATCATTTATCCCATTTATTGCGAGAAACGATGTTAATATATAATAATAATAATGAAAAGAAAATCTATATACTAAACCAGTGGTCCGAAATAATCGATAGTAATTTACATGTAAAAACAGAGACGGCGCATTACTACACTGCACCATAACGTATAACATAAAAGCGAGTATTTATGCGACCAAGTCACTCTCTAAATATAAAGGAATCCTGAAAAATTTTAAAATCCTCTATGTAAAATATTCAATTATTTTTACATATAATATTCTAAAAAGAATTTAATTAAACTTCTTAATAATATCAACGTTTTTGTTACTTGTTTATATAAGGAATTCATTTTACTAGTTCTTAATAAAAATAATTCATAATACGGTTTTCAATAAATTGAATGTAAACGAATAATAATTTATAATACCGAAAACTAATCAAATGTTTAATATTGCATATTCAATTATTTATTCGTGATTGGAAATTCGGAAAATGCAAATATGTTTATCAAATAAAATTTTTTTCTTAATTAAAAAAGTAGAGTTTTCTCCTATGTTTATATTTTTTTAATACAGGGTGTTTCATTATATTCTGACTGTTTTTAAAAGCTTGTTACTTCTAGATAATGAGATATGGTTTAAAACTACTTTGACTTTTGTTACGACATATTTATATAAGTGGCCTATTTCCAGATTATCCGCTAAAAAAGTGGCCTGTTTTATCAGAAGACAATGTTATTTGTAAATGGGCACCGTATAATAACCAATATTCTAAATGACACATATTTTTACATTCTAATGGTACCTTAAATTCTCAAATCGGTACTGTTACGTTTTTTTTTCCTGTGCCATCCTGTATTTTCAATATTCCTCTGCTCAGTATATTTTAATTTCAGACTCGCTTGATGTCCCTTCATAATTTCCTCGCGTCGTGACCCTTCTCAACTTATCTTGGTTTCCCTCTCTTTTTGGTACTGACCATAAAATATTTTTTCCATGTTATCAATTCTTCTGGAAATACAAAAGCAGGTCTTCACAGTGGACCCGACATTTTTTGACCTTGCTTGCGCGTCCACGCAATATTATTTGTTCGACTAGATACAGCGAGCCGACTTTGAGTGAGTGATAAGAAATTCATAATCATCAATTTTTAGGGGAGGTTTTACATGATATTAAATAGTAAATTTATCAGACCTGGTACATGAGTCTTTTTTAGCTGTTCGGATCCACTTCGTATGGACTTTGATCGATTTTTTGAATTATGCTGGAGCGCGCTTTTGGCATTTCATAAATTTCTAAAATAATTCTCAAGGGAGCTTTCGCCATTTTTTAAAATTTCCAAATATTTAATTTTAAATACCGTCAATTGATTTTACGTAATGCTTAAAGCCCTTTCACCATTTTTTTAATTTTTAATATTTTGTTATAAATAATTTCTTTTTTCATAATTACCCCAAACATTTTAGGATTTCGTTTATAAAATTTTATATTTTCTATAGTTTCTATAAATTTCTAAATTAAGTTTACTACTATTATATTAATCATCTCCATCTCTATTACTAAATTTACATTTTAGAATAATAATAATTCATTGTTTAATTTTATTTCTATTAGTTTGAACTCGTTCTACCAATTCCATAGATTAATTTAATTTAATCCGGTAACATTTTGTTTTGTACAAAATACAATATATTCTGCTTAATTGGTGCTTGGTGCATTCACTGCTAAATAAAATTCAAGCGGTAAAATGCCGGAGTATCATTGAATCAAGTGAAACTGTATACAGTTAGCAGATAATCTATTCAGTTTACATACACACTGAGTTGCTAATGAACATTACTTGTTAACGCCTGAATATTGACATAATTCTCTAATATGATTTCCCTAATAATTCAGATATGAATAAATAAATTTGCACTGTAGGTGATTACAATCAGCAATCAAGATATACGTGTTATGAAATTATTACATGTGAATTGTTTATTTAAAAAAATTCCGAAATAACAACCATTTTTTGTTAATAAAAATACTGTCAGATTAAATTATAGAAAGTTTTCTGATGTGAATTTGGGTTATGTTTTTTATTTAAATTATACGTTGATTATATTTTCCGAACAATCCTCGTAATTTATTTTAAGTGTATTTTTCTATTTTTCATAAAATTCTCTCCATTATTTTTATTCCTTTTTTCCGGTATCAATTCTCGTAGCCAATGTGCGTGATGAAAAGTTGTCCAGCATAATATTGTTTGTAGTCGGCTTGAAGTGATGTGATGAATGGTGGTGTGGATATGTTGTCACTTCTAGTGATACGAGAGGGTTTATCGTCCCTTCATGACTGTGTAGTCGACTGTTGACATTGCTTGATAATAAAACACGGTCTCCCAACGGACGTAATTTTACAGGACATGTGGTAGTTTAATGCATAACAAGGAGCGAAGTCCCTGTGCGATGCATAATTATTCTGATGATGGCAGAAGTATATTACGATGGAGGTTCACGTTTATAACTGATGTAGGTAGTCGATGTTATTTAGGTTAAGTTGTCTTTGATGGTAATTATCCTGGTTTGAAATTTTCGAGTAGTTCAACACTTCAAAGCAACAATTTGTTAAGTTTAGAATGGATTAGTTACATTAATATCCTAAAGTAATTACAATCAATTATTTAAAGTTTTTTATTTTCATCTTTATTACTAAAATACCTCACAAAACGTTACTTTTATGTACAAAAGTTTATTAGAAGAGAAGCTTTAATATTCTTGCTAAAAATTTTTAGTTTTTATAGATTAGCACTAACCAAAAACCGTTTTGCATTATATTAACATTATCAGGAATTGATGATAATCTGAGTTTATTATTTCTTACATAAATTTCTCTAAAGAACCGCTCTTAAATAGGGGAGAGCGGTGCACAGTGTGTACGGGGGTTAAGTAATTATTTTTTTATTTAAATTGTATTAATGTAGGAAGAACCCATTAGTTTTTGTACGACATCTGTCAAACGGAAGTGTCGCTATCAGAAAATTACAGATGCAATATGTCACTGAATTTGACTCGCAATATGTCATTTGAAAGTTCGTGAAAAACTCTATTCAGAACGGTCAAAATTATTTTTCCAACTGTCCCCGGTCAAAAATAAAAAAATGTCAAAATTTGAAACTTTAACATTAAATATCTGAAAAATCTTTATACTTGTCGGAAAAGTTTTGGGGTGGTGACACAACCGATTGTTTTGTTTTGACCATTTTTTCCGTTTTTTTTTTTAAAACTTTTTTGCCCCCTTTTTAAAACTTTATGGCCTTTTTTTGTTGCTTTTTTACACCATTTTTGCCCTTTATTTTTGCTTTTTTAAATTTTTTTTGCCTTTTTACCATTTTTGCTTTTTTTGCCTTTCTTTATTTTGGCTGTATTTTAGCTGTATTTTAGCTTTATTTTGTTTTTTCTACCTTTTTTTCTCTTTTTGACCTTTGTACGCCTTTTCGCAATGTTTTAAATTTTTTTTTTACTTTTTTGACCTTTCTGGCTTTTTTGTTACTTTTTTCCTTTTTTTAATTGTTTTTTATCCCTTTTTTGCCTGTTTTTCATTTTTTTGCCATTTTCGCTTTTATTTTCATATTATTTTACTTTTTTTTTACTATTTTGGCGTTTTTTCCCTTTTAACCGTATTTTAACTTTTTTGGGCATTTTTGATTTTTTTTTAACCTTTTTTCCTTTTTTTGTAATTTTTAAAACTTTTTTGATTACACTTTTGAACTTTTTACCTTTTTGGTGATTTTTGCCTTTTTTGTCATTTTTTGCTAAATTTTTTGTTTTTTGGCCTATTTTTGTTTTTTGCCTTTTTTTTTGCATATTTTTTGGACTTTTTTTTGTCTTTATTTTTCCTCTATTTTGCTATATTTTTTAACTTTTTTTGTATGTTTTTTTTTTCTTTTTTGATGTATTTTCCTTTTTATCTTTTTTCCCATTTTTGCCTTTATTTTTCCTCTATTTTGCGTTTTTTTATTTTTTTGTTTTCCTTTTTTTGGCGTATTTTGCTTTTAGTTATTGAGCTTTTTTGACATTTTTTTGTCTCTATTTGCTTCCATTTTGCCTTTTTCTGTATCTTTTTTTGGCATATTTTACATTTTTCTCTTTACTTTGTCTTTTTTAACATTTTTTTTTGGACTTTTAAATTTTTTCCCCTTGTTCCTTTTTCGTCCATTTTTTTTCCAGTTTTTGCCTTATTCTTTTTTTTTTATGTAGTTTTAATTTATGCTGAAATTTAGCAATTCTTTATCATTTTTCACAATTTTTTTGCCATTTTTTTTAAATAACTCATTATCTTTTTGGTACTTATAATAAGTGCCATTTTAAGTAATTTTTGTCATTTTTCATTTCAGTTAATTTTTGTGTATTTTTGCAATGTTTACCCATTTTTTTTCCAGAAATTTATTTACATTTTTACAAATTAATCATATTACAATAGTCTCGAATTATTTTTGTCCACTATAAACAAAATTTTTATTTTAAATATGTAGATTTAAATAGAATACATAATTATATTCTATTCAAGATAAAAATAATTAGAGAATATCGTATGATTAACAGCAAATAAAATAACAACAAATACATATTAACTTGAATAAAAAGGAGGGTGGTAACTAGTTTCGGCTATTAGCCATCTTCAGGCCTACATATAATTAGAAATCGAATAATACAAACACTAGAAAAATTTTTAAACGTACAACTTACCATATGCTAATAACTGTTAATAAATCCTAAATTATATGAAATTTAATAAAGATCGCCATGATCCAAAAAAGTTGGAAAAAATATATAGCGGAAGGGTATATAAAAGGTGAATAAAGGTTATAAATTTGAACTAAACGGGTTGGTACATAGTAATTAGAAGAGGAAGACTTCAGTAAGTCCACAGAGGTGGGTTTATAATAAAACCATAATGACGAAAACATTACATCACACATGGGCTCTTCACCATGCACTGAAAATATTTTTAAGTAGATCGATGACAACTTACACACAATCTTGTATGATTTATTTATAAAACTTATCTCTAAAGCGGTACAGGAATTTGCAGAGCCCCCCTATTCTATGAGAAGTACTTCAAATTCCATTTTTAAGCCACGCTTTTGTAACACAAAACTAATAATAAATCTTGTCACCAGTCACTAAACAACGTGTTTAATTACTGTTATTTTTTTTTAAATTGTATTAAGTAAAATTTTTAAAACTTCCAATAATATGGATTTCTACGGTGATTAATTTTTGGTTACTCTTTTCTATTTGTTATGAAAGTGTTTAATTACCTTAAGTTAATTAACCCCAATGATAACAATTAAAGCCCTTTTTATTGTGTCTACGTGACACCTTCATTCAAGAAGAATTTTATTGGTATCTTGTAGTTCTATAAAATATTGTATTGTAGTTGTAAATATTAGTCCGCTGTATCATTTTCTAAAAAAATGTTTTTCATAAAAATAGTGTTATTTCGGCCAGTTTTTCTCAGTTAGTTCTTTTTTCGATGATTTTAATTTGGTGAGTTTTTATTTTGGAGATTTGTTTTCATTGAGATCGCTTCGCTGAGTTCGTATTTCGATGAATTTTAGTTACACTATTTATTTAGTATCAAAGATGAATGCAGATTTTAAAAGTACACATTTTTTATATAACATACAGCTTTGTTAGGGGCATCAATATTTTACAATAAAAAAAGAATAATAATAAAGTCTCGCTTGTAATTAAATTAAAATTATCATAATACATTGAACAATTTCCCCACAAATTAAACTACAAATTATCTAATCCCAGTACTAACTAATTGTCCATTAATTAATAAATTAATGAACAAGGATAATAAAATTAATTAGCATATAATTATTTTATCTCAACCAAATGTATTTTAGTGAGTACATATTGTAAAATTATACGATTATTTTTTAATTATATAGTATTGCCTAATTAAACTCAACATGAACGCTTTGGTTTATTTATTATTCATTGCGAATTAAATTTGAAGTAAAACTAATATGTAATTAACTTAATTGTATCATATGCAATTATTGTCATTGAAGAAAAAGCAATTAGAAATAAAATGAAATAATTTCATGAATAGGCTATCAGTGAATTGTTGAAGGTTTACAAAAGCGAATTTAAAAAAAAAAAAATTTGACAATAATTTACCGTTACAAATATAATATTTTTAACTAACAAAATTAAATCCTAAAACTTGCGAAAAGTAACATATTAATTATAAAACATAATTTTATAGGGAGCATTAGTTTTTTTTTTCAGATAACTGCATCCTGAGACTCTTCTAAAATTTTGTATATATGAGAATGAAGAATTGTTGCAATTACACAGACATATAAAATAAATGGTCTATATACTAATATTACGGGCAATTTCAAATAAACGCGATACTCCCTAGGGGTCCATAAAAAACCATACACTATGATAATAATCCCATAAGTGTGATTATGTCGCAGAAAAATATAATTACTTTTAGAATAAAAATACCCTATCTATAATATAAGCGGTAAAAGTCCTGACTGATTGACTAACTGACATAGAATCAACGAAAGTAGTGAAAAATGTGGGAAACAGCGAAAATAGAAAATAATATGAAAAAATATAGGAAATGGAGAAAATAGGTGAAAAATAGAAAAAACAAAGAAAAATGGGGAGAAACGGGAAAATTATACAAAATGGGAAATAATATAGAAAAATTAAGAAAAACATGTACAAATAGGGGCAAATATAGAATAATGGGCAAAATAGCAAAAAATAGGAGAAAGTAGAGAAAATAGAGAAAAATATAAAAAATATGGAAAAAGAGGAAAAAATAGAGCAAAAAAGGAAAAAACATGAAGAGGAAAATTTGGGCAAAATAGTGAAAAGTATGGACAAATTGGGAAAAATAGGACAAAATGGGAAAAAATAGGGAAAATATGGAAATTAAGGGAAAATAATGAAAAATGGGGGAAAATGAGGAAAATAGTCAAAAATATCGAAGCAGTAGAGAATAATGAGAAAAAATGAGGAAGATAGTCAAAAATAGGAGAAAATATAGAAAAAAATTAATGTCGGTCGGGTCGACAGGGGGAGGTAGATTTCTGTTTAAATTTGAGACTTTTATCCTTCCCCACCCCACGATGTGGTCAGATCGAAAAGAAGTTCAACCGAATAAATTTTACAATAATTAGGACATGAAAAAAGTCTAATAACCTATTTCAATATTTTTTAGATAAATTACTTTTATAATAATCAGGGCATAAAAAAGTCCAATGACCCATTTAAATATTTTCAAAAATGGCGGAGATCTGAATTTTTTGAGATTCTTTGTGAATTTTTAGATTTTTAAAGAATTTTTGGAGATTTTTGAGATGTTTTTGAACCTAAAGATTTTTTGAGATTTTTTTTGAAAATATTTTGAAGATTTTTTGATTTTTGAAATTTTTTGTGGTTTTGAGGTATTTTACCTATTTTGAGATTTTTTCTACTTTTGAGATTTTTGAAATTTTTTGCGATTTGAGATTTTTTGACACTTGACATTTTTTGAGTTTTTACTTTCCCGATCCACCTCCGAGAAGGCAAAGTATTGTGAACGAGCTAAAAAAAAAATTCGAGATAAAGATGGAAATATCCATTTTGAGGTCCCGTCAAATGTTTAAGACCATTTCCAGATGAAAGTCTGTCTGTCTGTCTGTCTGTCTGTCTGTCTGTGTGCATTCTTACACGATAGAGGCCACAGGTTTAAACCGAAAGTGTCACTATCAAAAAATTATAAATGCAATGTCACAAAATGTCACCAAATTGGACTTGTCGGGAAAGTTTTGGGGCGACACAACCGATTTTTTTTGATAATTTTAGCCCACAGTTGTTATGTATTAATAATATTATGAAATATTTAAAACATAGAAAATTACATTAATGACATAATTTTGTAATTACTTTTTTGTAATAATAATAACATGTGCATTAATATATGTTTTAATAACATCAATATAAAAGAGTTGCCCTCATTTGAACTATAAAAATACAGAGTTTTTATTTAAATGGACTTACGTTTTTGCATTATATCGCAAAGCCTGTAAATTCTAAAATAACTTACCCGGAAAGAAGTTTAAATGTCCAACTCAGTAATTACCATATATGCAAATTTTTACATATCGCCTAAACAAACCATATAGATTTAAATTTGTTTTTTTCTGAAAAAGAATTCGGTATAAAAGTCATACAATATTTTGATTTTGTTTTAATTGGAATATTCAGATTTTTCTATTTTTGATATTTTTTTATATTAAAATATATAAAGTATATACTAAAATATGCAAAAAGTAAATACGACATGAAATTTAATTAAAGGTAATTTCAATTAAAATTAATTAAATAAGCATAATGATACAGTTTTGTACTTTAAGTTAGTTTTTTTTACAAATTTCATAACAATTTAATTAAATTTTTCTTGGGATTTTCCTCCGTTTTCTACCACGTGGAACGAAATTCTTATTATTATCATGATGTGTTAAAATATTCTCATTATACATTTAAAGTTTATCAAACAATCCCCTGATGATGGCTTGAGTGCCGAAACATGTTGCTATATTAATACTATAATTAAAATTACCTTTAATTAAATTAATTTTTATCTGGTACCAGTCCACATAGCGAGCAAGAATAAGTGTGTGATTATAACCCCTAATTCTATAATATATTGTGTTTAAAATTACAAATTATTAAACTATAAATAATTATTATTAGATGCAATTTTATAATAAAAATAATAATATTCCGGATTATTAAAATTTTTAGCGTTGATTTTTCATATTAAAAATAATTGTTTCTATTAAAATAAAGAGAACTATCATAAGCTTAATCCGTTTTTGGAAACATTTGTTCATTAAATTCCACCTACGTTCCAGCGATAATTTTATTTACGATTGATCTAATTATTAGTTTTAGTGAAACGTTCGGTATTTCATGTTTATTCCCAGTTCAACTATATGAAGTAAATTAGTTTATGCCGGGATAAAATTATATTTTCTGAATTAAACCATACCATTTATAACAAAATTTGAATATTAATGTTAAAACTTGTTGAATATATGAAATATTTAAATTATTATAAGTCATTAAGTATAATATTTGTAATGATATCGTTTAAAATAATTAAACAGAAGGAAAAATAATTATTTAGTCAGCTACAACAAATTTAAGCATGTAAATAAATAAAAAATGTTAATGTATATTAAAAATTAATTAATAACTAAATATAAGATCGGATTAAAATAATACAGAAATGTTTGAAGCTTCCATTATTTAAAAAACTTGTGTGCGTAGTCTAATTGTTTAATTTGAAATATTTCCTGAATAACGGATTTCTAAATTATGCAAGGAAGCGCTTTCGCCATTTTTTAAAATTTCATATATTTTAATCTATTTAACGCTATTACAATTTAATATTTTTTATAACCATCTTAATTATGACGTAATATCTGTTACACTAATTAATTAGTTTATATTAACTTAAATAGCATAATTCTTTAATTTTAAACAGGTTTCCGTGTAATTGATTGTATAATGCAGTAGAGCGCTTTCGCCATTTTTGTTATTTTCTAGATATGTAAATTATTTACAAAAATAAATAATTCTTACATAATTTCCTTGAGTTGCATATTATATAGTGTATTGTCTTATATAAATGTATAAAGTTTTGTTCCTTAATGTATATTTTTTCAGAAGTAATCGATTTTAAAATACAACGAAATGCGCTTTCGCCATTTTTTAAATTAATTACACTGTTACCTAGATATTGGCAAAAATGAAAAATGGTAAAAAAACCACGTAAAAAACGCAAAAAAAGTAGAAATTAAAAGAACAACCAAAGAACCACAAAAAATTTAACGATAAAAAAATTGAAAAAAAAATGAACAAAATCGAATGAATTAAAAAAAAAATCGCAACAAAATTCAAGAAAACGGCAAAAAGCTGGCAAATAAACAGAGGAATAAGAAAAAATGAGAAAACAAAATAAAGAAATTGAAAAAAACAGAACAATGGCATAAATAGGGAAAAATTAGAAAAATTCGAAAATAAAAACAAAAAAATGAGAAAAAAAATGAAGGATTTAAAAGAAAGAGAAGAAAATCTTAAATTATCGCAAAAATTCAAGGAATAAGAAAAAATTAGAAAAGAAAAATAATGATGAAAACATAAGGAAAGATGAGAAAAAATCGAAAATACAAAACGGAAAAGAAATCAGAAAAATGTAAAAAAGACGAGAAAAAATGTTAACAACCCAAAAAATCAGAAAAAAATCGGAGTAATAAGAAAAACAGAAAACAAATTTAATCAAAAATATTAGGAAAAATGAAAAATAAAATTGGAAAATACGGAAAAAAACGGAAAGACTAAGCACTCTAAAAATCGCAAAAAAACGCAAACAACGAAAAAAACAAACACAAAGAACAACGAAAAAACCAGAAAAAATTGTAACGAAAAGTCAGAGGAATAAGAAAAAGAAAATGCTAAAACGCGCTTTCGCCATTTTTTGAATATTTTACTATTTTAACAATATAATTTTTTTTACATAAATGCCCAGAGCATTTTAGGGGTTTTGTCAAATCTTCTACACTGATAAGCTGAATTGTACTTTCGCCATTTTTCTTAATGTTTAAATATTTGATCTAAAAACTTTGTTAGTTGCAAAGCTAAATAATTTCTTTTTATATAATTGCTCAGATCATTTTAAATATTTTTATAAAGCTTTTATACTATTTTAATTATGACGTAATATCTATTACACTAATTGAGTTAGTGTAAGTTTGATAATTACATGGTTTAGCCTGTTACGTTGAACATAAACTTAAATAACCTAGTTCTTTAATTTTAAATATGTTTCCATGTATTAGAATTTAGTATAATACAATTTAGTTAAATAGTTCAATAAAAAGATTAATTAAATTTATAAAATTAACCCCAAAATAGCTTAATATGCTATATCGCTGTATATACTAACATGTCCAAGACCAATTTTAACTTTTATTATCTTTTAACCAAGATTATAACATATTCTATGCATTAGGTTTTACTGATAATAATTTTACAATCATTTAAAGTTACCATTTGGAGTCAGAACTCAAAGTTACTATAAAGTGACTGATTTTAAAATATTTGCAAAAAATATTTTGGTCCCCTATTTATATTTTAAGAAATAAAATGAAAGAAATATCTAACTTACGGTATTAATTTTAATGAACACACTTTTTCCGAACAATAATTAATAAGAAAATTAATTAAAATTCAATTAAACTTTCAGTCCAAATATAAATTAAAAAATTATACCGCGCCTTTTAATTAAAATTTAATTTGTTTCGCGATAAAAATAATTCATTGGAAAATGTAAAATCTAAAACTAACATAATGAAAGCACCGTGTTTAGTGGATTTGTAAGTTTGGATAAACTCCTTGGAAATAGACTCCTTTTCAAAACTACATCTCCAATTCCCTTCAAAGTTCTTGTTTTTTACTTTTTATTGAGACCCTTTCTCGTTAATCCTTTCAATTGTGTTCTTGCTCCGTTCAGGAGAAAACCAGCCAGAACTCTAGAAAATACTTTTTAATTAATTTCATTAATCCTTTTTTATGGGTTTGTTATTTCTTGTTTTTCGACTGTAATTTCTTTTGAAAGTACAATTGCAATGAGAGACAATAACTTTACAAAGACGAAAATTTATTTACTTTTTTGAAACGCTCATTTTCCTTTAATTATAACTAGGTATAGTTAAAGTGCAAATTTAAATTAAAAAGATAAAAATTTTGCTTGTAGGCAGTATAAATAGATCAGTAAATAATTAAATAAAATAGCGAATAATAAATTTTATCAGTTCATTATTTCTTTAGAAATTTATCTTTGTTAATTAATATTTATTATAAATTATAATATAGAGTTTCAACATGATTTAAAAGTTATAAATTATATTACATAATGAAAAATTGATGATTTTCAAGTTAAGTAACTTTAAAATCAGAAAATAAAGAAAAAATTGAACAAGAAAATTGATATTTAAGGAAAATTAACATTAACAGTTAATTTTCATCAGAACTCGATTACAAACCTACAGTTTTTCCGTTTAATTTATACCAAATTTTCATTAAATTTAAGAAATGAAAATGGAAAAACAATTTTTCTAGTTTATTAAGATTATCGCGAATAAATGGAAAAAGGCGGAAAAGAATAAAAAATAATTTATATATAATTATTATAATAAATTAAGGACAAAATATATCCTAAAAACATATAAATAATAAAATTAAAACATTAAATAAAAAAAAACCTTTTTTTAAACGAGATAATGTTTTCGTTAAAATGTTCTCTTACTGATTTTATTTTATTTACTAGTTTTTCATACTCCACGTTGTAGAAACTATCTGTTTTTTTTTTCAGAAAATATAAAATATTTTAATCGTAGAACAATATTTGTTATATTTAATATTCTATTACGTCTATTTTAGAATTTCAGTACCAGTACGAACAAAATGGGATTTTTATAATTTAATCTACAAAATATTTCCTTACTTCAGGATTGTAATTAAAAACAACTAAAATCATTTATAAGTTAAATAACAAAAAAATTTAGATTTTAAGTATTAAGTGAAAATTTTACCAATTATAAAAGTTATATGAGATGGATAAAAAAATGATCGTCTGAAAGATCGCTTATAAAATAACAGCAATATCACCTGTCAGTAAAGGTAGATAACTGTAATTTATTGGCTACTGTTTTTATTTTTTTTTCTGTGCCATCCTGTATTTTTTTATTTCTCTGCTCGGTATATTTTAATTTCAGTCTCGCTTGATATATCTTCTCAATATCTCCCTCTCTTCTGGGTATGACTATAAAAAGTCTTTCCCATATTAACAATTCTCTCTCTTTGCCTCTTTAGTCAAAACCATTGACTTCTATATCGTCTGTGTAGCTAATTGAACATTTATTTTCTTCCCCTCGTTATATATGGTTTTTTGGACCAGTTTTTGTATGGTACAAGCTTTTGTTATCAGTTTATTTGTTGGAACAATTTTTTGACTGAACAAGTTTTCGGAACGAGCAAGTTTTTTTTCTCCTTTGGAACCAACGTTTCTCCTGCCGGATCCAAGAAACTTATGAAGAAACTCGAAGACAAGCAAGAACCAAGTTAAGTTTCATTTACAAAAAAAAAGAAAAGTCTGTGAAAGTTTTTTTTTTCATATTAAATAAAACACATAGAATGTTTAATTACAGTTTAATTCCCTTAAACCCACAAAAAGAAAGGAGGACGGATTTTGAAATATATCATAGTTTTTTTGTCAATTGTTTCTAAATACATCAAAAAATCAATTAGACTGGCGTCCAATTTTTTTTTGTTTAATATATTACTTTTAGATATATTTCAAATTCTATTTGTGGAACGAACCCATACTAAAAAGAATTGAGTTTAGATCACATTTATTAATAATCATCAGCAAATTAAAATAGCGTTTCAGTATTCTAAAATTAATCAGATCAATCAACAATTATCATATTTATTTAGATTAAAGGATTTGTTAAGGTTAATAATAACAATAAAGAAATACACGGAAATAAAAATAAGGAAAAAATAAATATATATAGCAGTTCGGGGACAAAATAATTCAGGCCAAAGAAATTAAAACAAACTTAAGCGAAATTGCAATAAATAACGTTCCAAAATTCAGCACAAAACTAGAAAGATCAGCATATTCCGGTATTTGAAACAAAACAGAAAACTAGCACATGGCCATAGTTGCCTAAAACGCGGAACCAATGGGAGTCGCGAAAAAAATAGTACCTTCAATCAGTATTCGCTAATTTAATTATAACAATAAATAAATTATTTTAATATACAACATTTCACATGGAAAAAAACATTAGTTTTTTCTTTTGCCCATAAAATACGAAACTATTTAAATTGACTTAATTAATGCGTAGGGCTTCATACGAGAATAATATTTTTCTCGTCTCGTCTCGTAAAATGGAGACGAGAGCGAGAGAGACCTTTTTGAAATTTTAACATTTAATCTTTTTTATAATAAAATAAAGCTCTGCATAGGTTACGATAAATTTGCGAAATCTAAAATGTGGTAACTATCTGTGAAATCTTTTATTTTATATAAAATGACACTTTCAATGTCTTTAGAGATTTTTAGGACTACCAAACAGTTTGAGGGTAATAACATTTTATGACCCAGTTAAGTCTTAGGTACCCAAAGGGTACCTTGAAACTACATTTGTTATTGAAGGCGTGCAGAATAAAACATTTTAAATAAAATTCTATTGAAAATAGGAGTAACGAAATCTTAGAAATAAGTTCTACCAATAACGAGATTTGACAAGACGAGACGAGACAAACGGTTACGAGACGAGAGCGAAACTGAACGAGATTTATTTTTCCCAACTAACGAGACCGAGACGTGATTTTTGAAATTCTCACTTTATCTCGTCTCCTGTGAAGCCCTATTAATGCGTTAACAATTAGTTTAATATTATTATATAAAATCTTAATTTTTTTTTTACTTAATCAATATTTAGAATTTATTCCTATGAAACGTAAAATATCCAATTTTCTAATATGTTAGTCACGTATACTCTACAACTGTGGATTCGTTTAAGCATTCAACGAATGTTTGAAAATCTTTTGCATATTCCCTCTGATCATATTAAGAACTTTGGTAACGATCCAAAATCAAAAAGTTCGCCAATATTCATTATATAATTGACTAAGAAACGATTCAATATTCGAAAAAGACGTGTTACAAAAAAAATGAGTATTAAGTAAATTAGAGTAAAAAATAATATATTTATACGTTCTAATTTTGATGGAGTAAAAGCAACTAATTTTATAAATATTATTTTACCGTGAATATTATTTTATCATAATACTTTTTCTCCAAAATCTGTGTAGGGCCATTAATAATTTAATATATAAGTATTATTTTGTTATAATAAAATAATAATGTATTACTTGCTTTTATTAAAATAACAAAAAATTATCTTGTAATAATATATAATAATAAGACAAAAATTAAAATCATTAAAAATACAGGCCGGTGCTAAATATCACTCAAATTAATTCCATTTAACTATTGTTTAGATAATTTTCCCTTTAAATAGATTATATTACACTTTCATTATTTGTTTTATAGTTTTTTCGCGTAATTTCTTTTGGTGCACAAACGGCACGGGAACACAAGAGAGTTCCTAGGAGAGCCATTTGGAAAATGAACGACGAAATTTAAAGTAGACTAAAAACAGAAAAAGCAGGAAAAACCTTTAAAAGCGCCGTCGCGTTTAACGAAAATAATGAAAATGGAAAATATTCTACGGTCATATAAAAAGTCAAAGCAAAAATTTGCATACCGGAAAATAGATATTATTGGTTCTGCTGGTGAATATTTTTTGCTGTTACATGCCTAAAGTAAAATTATACACAGGATAATTTTTTGTTAGTTTTATAAAGATAAAATTTTACTTTATTTTTTCGAAATTTAATATATTAATAACCAAAGAATATGTTTAGTTCATTTACTTTATTTTGAAACAAACAATGTTTATCTTGTAACTTAAACACTTATTTCTGTTATTTATTACTGGAATTCACCCTATGTTTCTGTAAAGCAATGGATTTACATGTTGAGATACGCAAACTATCTATTTGATAACTATATCGACAAAGAGGCCACTTTTCCGCCTATAATATAGGTACAATACCAAAGCATATAGTGAACCGCAAATGCACGAGAGTATTTCCACTCTAAATTTCATTCAACTACTTTAACATATTTGCTTTTATTAAATTATTAAAACAATTTCAAATGGAAACGTTTGTGAAACTGCAAAATATATGTAGCTGAAGCGATTATTTTATAACAAATAATTTTTTGAAAAATAAAATTAAAATTTATGAATTGTATATTTTTTATATTAATATATATGCATATATATGGTAATGACAAAAAAAAATGTTTATAACTATTTTTTTTTTATCTTTCTTTTTTATTTCTAAGCTTCCTAGATTTTTATCCATATAAAAGACTTCAAATCAGGACGAACCGCAAAAAAATCCTTCCCAAAATTGGTCAAATACACAACCTTGAGATTTCGGTGAATGTCCCTTAGTAAAAATAGAAAGCTACTACCAATCTGCCAGTTGTCATTTTTATATAAACATCAGCTTTCTAATCTCTTCTGTGGAGAATAGGATTATTTTTATTAAAAAAATACAAAATTCCTGAATGGCAAAGTAAAATGCTGTAAAAAAGAAGTAAATTGCTGAAAAAATGGATAAATAATGCAAAAATGCGCAAAAATTAATTAAAATGAAAAACGACAAAAGTTATTAAAAATGGTAACAAGTTATTGTACAAGGTACCGAATTATTTACAAAAAATTGTTAAAAATGATAAAGAAAATTGCTAAATTTCAGCAAAAATTAAAACTAATAAAAAAAATTCCTGTCGGTAGGGCCGACAGGGGAGGTAGATTTCTATGTTCTAAATTTGAGCATCCTTCCTGACTCCACGATAAGGTCAGATCGAAAAAAGTTTCAAACAAATAAATTTTATAATAATTTGGACATGAAAAAAGTCTAATGATGTGTTTCAATATTTTTAAAAATAGCGGAGATGAATTTTTTGAAATTTCAACCCCTCCAGTTCCATCCCCTTAGGTCTGATTAAAAAAAGTTTCAGACAAATTAATTTTATAATAATTAGAACACAAAAATAGTCTTCTGACTTATTTCAATATTTTTGAAAATGGCGGAGATATAAATTTTTTGAAATTTCAACCCCTCCAGTTCCATCCCCTTAGGTCCGATTAAAAAAAGTTTCAGACAAATTAATTTTATAATAATTGGAACATTAAAAAAGTTCTATGAACTATTTCAATATTTTTGAAAATAGCGGAGATATAAATTTTTTGAAATTTCAACCCCCTTCAGTTCCATCCTCGTGGGTCGGATGAAAAAAAGTTTCGGACAAATTAGTTTTATAATAATCAGAGCATAAAAAAAGTCCAATGGTCTTTTTTAATATTTTCAAAAATGGCGGAGATCTGATTTTTTTGAGATTTCAACCCACTGCAATTCTCACCCCCTTAGAGGTACAATGCCCATTTGCAATACGCAAGGAATTACTGCCCCAAAGAATTTTTGTACCAAATTTGGTGTCAATTGGACCAAAATTGCGAATTCTATCGTGCCGGAACGGAATGTCTACACATATATAGGTATATACCGATATTTTTTTTTTTTACTGATTCTTATTCAGAAGGTCACAAACGGCGTAGCGCCCCTATTCCCAGTTCTGGGTCCCGTCATTGAATCGATTACAATAGGTAGATTCCATATATGGAAATCTACCTAAAAAGAGTGAAAATAGTCAAAAATCAAAAATACGATAAAAAATTGGTTAAAGAGGCAAAAATGCAGAAAAAGACAAACAGCAAAAAAAATACCAAACAAAAGGAAAAAACGTAAAATATAGCAAAAAAGGAAAAGAGGACTAATAAAGGCAAAAAAATGAAAAAAGGATAAAACAAAAATCAACAAAAAGTTAAAAAAAAATCTGATGTGGCCAGCACATGACCTCTCGCCATTTTTGAATCAAAAATTTACAGGTTGACACAAAAAAGTATGAAAAAAAATTACTTTTTTGTAAATCTGGCAACAATGGCAAAAGTTTCGAAAATTTTAATGAGATGAAAATAAACTATAGGGTATACAAAATATATGTGTAAAACTTTATTGGCCTTTTGTATAATAATGGCGTCATCACCCATAGCAACTGCCACTTCCGGTTGTGCGATTGGCACCAAAATCTAATCAGATCTAATCTAGGGTATCAGAATTCTGTATGCAAAATTTCAAATTTTTTTATTCATTAGTTTTTGAGTTATCGTTACTACAACATCCATCCAAACACACACACACACTAACACACACACAGACATCATCGGGAAAATATCAAAATCGTATTCTAGGGACCCCAAAACGTGTTTATCCATTGAAAACTCACTACCCAATTTTTAGCATGATTCCTATACCTCTCTTATCTGAAGGGCGAGAGGTAAAAAGAGCCGAATAAGACAAAGGAAAGGGAAAAAATCAAAAACGCCAAAGAGGCAAAAAGGGTCAGAAAAGGACAAAAAGTCCAAAAAGATTAAATACTATTAAAAAAAAGTTTAAAAAAGCAAAAAAAAGAAAACGAACTGGTTAAAATTGCTGAAGAACGAAAGAAAAACAAGAAAGGCAAAATAGAGAAACAATAAAGGTTAAAAAGGCAGAAAGCTCAAAAAAGTTCAAAAAAGAGCAAAATATTATAAAAAAAATAAAAAGGGCAAAAGGGATAAAAAGGCCATAAAGAGAAAGAAAACGTAAAAAAACTCAAAAAAAGGCAAAATAAAGCCACAAACATAGCAAAAAAACAAAAATGGTAAAAGAAGAAATTCATGGGTGAAAACTATTGGGAGTTCGGGAAAAAATTTGATACAAAACATGTAAGGAATTTTACGATCTACAATATTGCATGAAAACATTTTGCACTAAAGTGCATTGTTTGTCCTCAAAATAAACAAAAAAGACAAAAAGCCTAAATGTGTATATTTTTCGCCTTGTTGCGCCGAAATTATGGAGAATTCGAAAAAAAGTTAAAAATAAATGGTAAAAGAAATTTGGTGCTTTACAACTTTGCACTAGAAAATTTTGCACTCAAGTAAAAATGAAAAAGGACGTGCACATTTTTTGCGCGACATCTACTGACGCAGCTATTGAAAATTCTGGACGAAATTTTGTGCTCTAAAATTTTAATTACGCCATTTTTTACTAAAGTGTACTGTTTGTCCTTAAAATTTAAAAAAAGGCAAAAAATCTTACATGTTCATTCAAGCATTCGTAAATTCGTCTATCTAGACGGTATTATAAGAGTAGTATATGTAAAGACAAAAAATTTTGTATGTAAGCACAGAATTTTAAAACTTTGTCCACTTCCTTTTGAAAAATAACTTTTTAATTTTTTTTAGGTAATTGTAAATATGAAGCTATTTTCCGGATCAATAGATTTTTAATACGTAGATCAAATTAGTCAAGTACGACTATGTAATTTTAAAATTTAATTACAGTAATTTATAAATTATTATTTTAGTGTTGACATAAACTTTAACTGAAATTAAAATAATCAAATTTTCGTGTTATGCAAATTGGGAGATTTATTAATTGAGCTTGATTGTTTTATTTAATTGAGGCACATAAACCGTTTTAAAACGATAAATTAAAGTAATTAAACAAAAGTTTTTACTAAGAAATAGAAATTTGCTAGCAGTGAATTTTATATAAACTTCCAAGGATTCAAGATTTTAGAGAAACAAAAAACTTCTGCAAATTCGAGTTTCGACCAATTTATTTCGTCTCGTAGCAAAAAGTTTTGAAAAAATTCTGTCAGTAAATAACCGAAAACTTCTACAATCAATGAGAAACTTTGTTAAAAATAAACTAAAGCTACCTGAAAAGCATACAACTAGTGAACAAGATGGCGTTTCGGTCTTTCAAATAGTTTTAAAATGGGAATCTGGAATCGTTATATCTTCGTCTATAATGGATTTCTAATGATATATTCTTAGTTTTTTTTTTCATCAAATTTATATAAGTACAAAAGTAGTTACAAACTATAAAATAAATCTAAAAGTTACATTATTAATTTATTTTATAATGTATAGAAAATGTTTTTTTGTATAGAATAACACTGAAATAAAATTTCAAAGTAAATATATTACGCACTTCCATCAATACCTGACAAATTTCAAAAACATCTGTTAGGACAGTCTTCAGTCATGCACCCAACTGGAAGGATCTACTATTTATAAGGATTCTTAAGGACTTAAAATTTTAAATTTTTTTTAATGATTTTTAAAGATTTTTTGGATTTTTATGAATTTTCAAGGACTTTTAAGGATTTTTAGGGATTTTAATGGTTTTTAAGGATTATTTTAGGAAATTTAAGAATTGCTTAAGATTTTTAAGTAATTTAAAGTATTTTTAAGGGTTTTAAGTTTTTAGGAATTTTTAAGAATTTTTTAAGGATATTTTAAAGATTTTAAAGTATTTTTAAGAATTTCTATGATTTTCTTTTCTTTTAAGATTTTTAATGATTTATAAATTTTTTTTAGAATCTTAAGGGATTTTTAAAGATTTTTAATGATTTTTGGGATTTTTAAGGATTTTCAAGGACTTTTAAGAACTATTATGAATTTTTAAGAATTTTAAACTATTCTTAGGGATTTTAATGTTTTTTAAGGATTATTTTAGGATATTTAAGTATTGCTTAATGTTTTTAAGTAATTTTAATTGTTTTTTAGAGATTTTTAAGGATTTTTTAGGATTTTTTAGCATATTTTAAGGATTAAAATACTTAAAAAGTATTTTTAAGAAATTCTGAAAATTTTTTAAGAATCTTAAGGATTTTTAAATTTTTTTCAGAATTTTCAGGGATTTTTAAAAATTTTTAATGATTTTTACGAATTTTGAAGGATTTTTAATGATTTTTGGGATTTTTAAGGATTTTAAACAATTTTTTTAAGAATTTTAAACTATTTTTAGGGGTTTTAAGGTTTTTTAAGGATTATTTTAGGATATCTAAGAATTGATTAGGATTTTTTAAGGATTTTTCAAGATTTTTTAGGATATTTCAAGGTTTAAAATACTTAAAAAGTATTTTTAGGAATTTTTAAGGTTTTCTTAAGATTTTTAAGGATTTTTAAATTTTTTTCAGAATTTTAAGGGATTTTTAAAGATTTTTAATGATTTTTCAGGAGTTTTTAGGATAGTTTAAGGATTAAAATTCTTAAAAAGTATTTTTAAGAATTTTAAGGATTTTTAAAATTTTTGTAGAATTGTAAGGGATTTTTAATGATTTTTTAAAGATTTTGAAGGATTTTTAATGTTTTTTGGGATTGTTAAGGATTTTAAACAATTTTTTTAAAATTTTTAAACTGTTTTTAGGGGTTTTATTGTTTTTTTGGGATTGGTAAGGATTTTAAACAATTTTTTAAGGATTATTTTAGGATATTTAAGAATTGCTTAGGATTTATAAGTATTTTTAAGGGTTTTTACTGATTTTTAAGGTTTTTTTCAGGATTTTTTTAGAATATTTTAAGGATTAAAAATCCTTTTTAAGAATTTCTAAGATTTTTAAGATTTTTAAGGATTTTAAATTTTTTTCCAGAATTTTAAGGGATTTTAAGTATTTTTAAGGGTTTTAAGTGATTTTCAAGTACTTTTTTAGGATCTTTTAGGATATTTTAAGAATTGAAATCCTTAAAAAGTATTTTTAAGAATTTATAAGGTTTTATTCAGATTTTTAAGGATTTTTAAAATCCTTTCAGAATTTTAAGGGATTTTTAAGGTTTTTCAAAAACATTTTTAAGAATTTTAAACTATTTTTAGGAATTTTAATGTTTTTTAAGGTTAGGTTAGAATCTTTAAAAATTGCTTAAGATTTTTAAGTAATTTTAACTACTTTTAAGCGTTTTTAGGGATTTTTAAGAATTTTAAAATATTTTCAGGGATTTTAAAGTTTTTTAAGGATTATTTTAGGATCTTTAAGAATTGCTTAAGATTTTTAAGTAGTTTTAAGTTTTTTAAATATTTTTAAGGATTTTTTTAAGGATTTTTAAGGATTTATTATTTACCAAAAGCAGAGGAAGTATAATTTATAATCCAGAAAGAGTTGATTGAACTCAGATACCTGAAGATTATTAATAAGGTTCGTTAATATCTTGTAGATGGTATAATGTAGGTTTATATCACCAAAAAAATGAACTTTTTTCATTTTCACTAATAACACATACGTTTATAAAAAAAAATTTTTTTTTATATAAATTTAATTTTGTTACAGTTAAACGAAAGTCAGAGACGCTTCGAGTATCCTGAGTACATGAAAATACTACCAACAGTTAGTAAAAGAGTTCCTCAAATTACAGTTTCCAACATCGAAGTGGAAATGGATGAGAGAATATTTTTATTCGGGAAAGCCAAGTTCACGTGTGTAGCTAATGTATTCGAATTATACATAAGAGAAAAAATATTCATTGTAGAGGAAGATAGGCCTAAGCCGAGACCTTCGTCTGTATTAGGCAACAGAGATACATCTGGAGGTAAGTTAGAATTTTTTATATTTAAAATTGGTCTATCTAGAAATTTTTTTATCATACAATTTATAATAGTGTCCTATAGGTTTAAGGATAATTATAAGTGAAGCATATAAAGGTCGCTCAGAGGATGGTTATTCTTAAATCTGTTCAAAAATAGCTAATATCAAGGTTAATTATGTTTAATTGAGGAATATTTAAATATGTTTGATTTAATAATTAAAATTATAATTTTATATTAGTATTTTTTAAAAAATTAATATATTTTTAAAACTTCCTATATTTATAGAATGCTTTAAACCATGTATATAATTACGGCATGTTGTTTATAAATTATGTTAACAACTGGTAAACAAACACAAATTATCTCACAATTATTAATAACTTTGTTAACAATACCGTAATTGGTTATTCAATTTTAATTAGAGCTGATAATAGAATTTTGATATAATAAAATAACACAATACTCACGTACTCCAAATAAATGTTTGACAGAGAAGCTAATAATAGTTTCATGAATTTTTCATTGTCTGTTGTTTGGTTAACAAGATTTGGATCAAATTAATATGGAACGAATTTTTGTGTTAACTTTTAGAGAATAAATTGGGTTATAAGTTTATTAATTTTTAATACATGTCATTTTAATAGTTTTATTTGAATTTTTTTAAAATTTGGTCTTCATATTTCTTGAGTTATATGGATCATTTTTGCTCGTTGCACCATGACTCTTAAAATACAAGGTGGCTCAAAAAATTGACTTTTAATAACTTTCAGCAGGACGATATAAAGGTGGACACAATTTACTTTGAGTTAATTTTATAAGATCTACATTACATCTTTAAATATAACTAAAAACAAAAAAATTTCTGGTATTGAAAAATGAAAAGTTTACGTACTTTTGATAATCTTGTATACATTTTTCTCATATGCTATTATTTAAAAAATTAAAATAAATACGTAATTTTTCCGATTTTATGTCGTTTGCTTGGAGTAAACACTTAAAGTTGAAAAAACGCAATTTTCAATTGTCTATAATTTCAAAAGTATTATGTTTAAAATTTAGGTGTATTAAGTTTTCGTAGTCAGCCTCAGAACGAATCTAAAAATGTAAAAAATTCCAGGTGTTCCATTAAAAAAAACTCATATGTATCACATTCCTGTGAAAATTGACTTAGCTCTACAGACGAGGCATTACCACTGACCCACCCTGTATAGGTAAACTATATTTTAAACTAAAAAAAATAAGTCGCCGTTACCTAAAATCAATACAGTTAGAATAATGTACTACAACAATAAATTTTTTGGAAAATATTTAAATAAAAAAACATAAGAGTAACGACTTCTTTTTTAAGACAATCTGTATGTTTGCTTTCACTAAATTCAATTTTAACGCATCTTTCACTAAATTTCATAAAATTAATAAAAATATGATAAAAAGTCAGATTTAAGAATCTGGAAAAAAAATCAAATTTAAAATTAAAGAAATATAAATTTAAAAAAACAGAATTAAAAATGAAGAAAAATCGGATTTAAAAATGAAAAAAAATCAAATTAAAAAAAAACTGACTTAAAAATGAAAAAGTAAAATCGGATTTAAAAATAAATAAAAATGAAATACAAAAAACATCCTTAAAAATGAAAAAGAAAAATCGGATTTAAAAATGAAAACAAAAAAAACTTTTATACATTTACGAGTGTGTATATGTAAATAAATTAATAAATGTAACAAAAATAAATAATTAACAATTCTAAACATCACAGACATAACAAAAAATAAGGTTAGGATATATTCGAAATCCGCAGTCAACAAAATCAATCCCCCTCCCAAGTATTTATGAACAAAAAATAACTAATTTAATTAAGCTAGAAAAGTACAGTCAATATATTGAAAGTCATTTTTTGAATCACCCTATATTTTTAGAACCATGGTGCAATAAGCAAAAATGATCCATATGACTTAAGTTATACCGGGTGACACAGGGACATGGATCACCCCTATAACTTTTTTAGTTAAGGGTCGATCTTATTGAAATTTTAAGTGAATATATTTGATATAATTTCAGATTTTTTGACGTACACAATCAAAATGGTCGACTTCCGGTTTCGCCGGAAATGGGACAAAATTTTTATTTTTAAATCCAACACCCTGTATATTTTGAAAAATTCGGATTCTAAGGGTCAAAATAGGAGTCCACAAGAAGTGTTACTTTCTTTAAAGATCAGCAATGGCCTAATTTATAGCAATTTTACCAAAATATCAACACAATTTTCGACTAAACTCTTTTTTTTAAATGGCACCTGGACTTTTTTGAAGTCCATTTTAGGACGAATAAATTAATATGTGCACCAGGTGGGCAAGTAAAGTCTGCTCTTCCAGCTATCAAGAGGTTGGTCGAGGCCATAACGACCCCTAGAGTATTAAATCTTTACTGACGCTGCCGGTGCAAGTGGCCTTCACACTATAAACGGAAGGTGGCGCCCCCTGGCAATCCAAGACCTGAACCAAGGCACCAAAAGACCACGAGACGACGCCAAATACATTCCTTTGATCCTAAGAATCTTTAATTTCTATTTTCTTTTTTTTCTGCACTCGAAGTTTTTTTCTTTCCGTTTCGCACGCCTGTGAACAAGACTGAATTTTTTTATCGCATCTCTGTACGATGAAATGCATCACGAATTTAGTCGATACCATTTTACAGCTTATTTCTGATTGGTTTTCGCGTTGTGTCACACAACCTGGTGGAGTGTTTTTTTATTATCTAAGTTCTGCCAACAAATATGGTCTCGTACTACTTTTCTACAGTGCTTGGTTATTAAACATAGCCAAATGATAATTCAACCTGATATGTTTTTGAACTTACGACATATTGTCACTACTTGTTTTAAAACAAAGAATTTTTTACCTGTGGATTAAATATCGTACGTGGAGTTTATGACCTGGGCTGCTATTTTCTAACTGTTGCGAAAATTTTAGTATACGAGTACTCGTATACGAATTTTTTTCGGATGACAAAAGTTTTTGGTATTTTGGATGACATGCGAAAAACAATTCGTCTCGTATTGCTTTAATACCAATGACTGGAGCCGGCAACACTGTCTAAATCAATTTATACCACACAAAGATATGACAAATTAGAAATCATAAGGAACGCTTTTAATATCAAACATTTTTATATATTATAGACACTAGTGACAATTACTGATGCAACTCATTGATTATCTGTCCAAACTTTGAACCCTGGAAAATGTATCTACATTGCCCTTTATTTTTTAACCTAATTTTATTTATACTTTTATTACTTTCCCCCTATGCCTAATTTTGAGAGGGCCACAGATTTTTAATTAAAACTTTAATTTTTGATGCGAAAATAAGTGACAAAAAAAGAACAGGGAATATGACATCTAGTCAAAAAACAGAATTAATTAATTTTTTATATAAAAATCGTCTTCTCCTTGGTCCATTTGCCAATATTTCGGCTTCTTCCAACGCTGCTAAACCCGCCAAATTAATTATATTATTGAACATGTTTAATAATAATCACTTGTTTTTATTCTATATTTGATACGACATGGAAGTTTTGATTACTCATCAACAGTTGAATTTAGTATGCGGATTCATTAATACGCATCCCTTTGACCATGCGATTTATTTCCACAAAACAAATTCGCCTACGGATATTTTTCAATTCCTTCAAAATACGGTTTATTGCAATTTATACGAAAATGCCAAAATTCCGTATGCGAAAGTCGCTCGTACTAGTTAGAAAATAGCAGCCCTGATCTGGATTTGCGTTTTTAGTTGATTTCTACTATTTTACGTTTTTTATTAATTTAGAGTGTTGTTATTTAGTTCGATATGAAAATTTTATATTTGGTTTAATGTACAAATAGTTATATGTTCCTTATTTTTATTTTTTTTAACTTGTCTGTTTCATTCGCCTTTATTACATTTATAGTCTTCTATCTTTGCCACATTTATTAATACATACTCTTCCATGAAATTGCAAATCCTGTTCTTGTTAATCAATATAAAATTTATAAATATTCTCTATGTGTCACAACATATTATAACTTCACACCATAAATAGATGTTAACTGCACAAACACTTATTATATGTACACCTATAAACTCTAAGGAAACGATAACATACTCTAATGGCAGCTTTACACATAAATTTAGTTATCTCTTGAAAGTAGCTAGAGTTTAACTTAATTTATGGTTGTCGAGTCTACTAGTCCAACCGTTATTTGAAATTACCAGTAAACTTTGGATATTTTTATATTGTTACCGTATATGCTTATAAAATAAAAGAAGCGCTGTTCTGAAAAGTACGGAAATTGATTTTGAGATTAATGGGAAGTTTATTTTATATAGAATAATATCTATTCTTAAAATTATAGACGACTTTATTAAGAGTAAGATATTAACAATATATTTAATTATACCACATAATATTGTTGATGGTTTTTGAGGTCAATTTCAATGTTAACTACCAGGCTTGATCAGCCTCCTAACTAGCTAATTAAATTTTAACAACATGCTCTGAGCGGTTTTCATTCATTTTATGATGGTGATTGTTCGTTATTAAAAAAGGATTAATTTAACCATTGTAAAATGAGCAACATTGTGGGTAGATACATTTTCAACGCCAATTACATCAACTGCAAAAAACCACACAATATTTTTTTACCTTTTCTCTTAAAAATGCAAAATGGTTTTATACCATTTATTAAAGTAGACTCTCCTGTAATATTTCATAAAATTCATTTCCTTACAATTTAAAAAAATACATAAAACTAGTCGATAAAAATTTGTAGTAGCATACTCAGCATTTTTGTATGAATATAAAAATTTTTCCTATGATAGGGAACATTTGTTCTTTAATACTATCCGCTTTTTGGATATTTCTCGGATGGTCTCAAAGATGACTGTCAGTATTCAGCAGAAACATTTATTTTATGTCACCAAACTTAAACTTCATATATAAGAGAATAAGGTCACCTCCGTAGCCGTAGCTGTTGAAACGTGGTAAGATTAAGCGACCGAATACAAGCATAGCAACACGACGTTTATAAGATATCTTAGCCGTAAACAAAGTCTGGACTTGGACACCAGACACTATACCGATCGACCTATCTGGAATCTGGATTATTCATGAATAAAATGGACGTAATAGTTATACTAACGTACATAAGAAACATGATCGCTTCTTGTTAATTTGAGATTATAAGACCCTTCGCTTGGGTTTAAATCGACTGGAAAAAAACTATGATCATATGATCAATTGGTTTAATTATTAATAATCACAACAAACAAACATCATCAATAATTACATGAACATAAATAGTTCAACATTACTGTATCATTCGTATGAATTCCCACTTTATTATTCGCTGATTTATCCTTCACTGTAAAAGCGTTGAATTTGAGAGAGAAATTGTGAATGATGAGAATTATAATAGTTTCTGAGATGTGATTGCAACAGTGACGTGATTGTAATCCACTCAGACACTAGGCTGTTCACGTGACTGGGAATGGGACGTTTCAGTGCCGAAGTTTCAGTACCGGGACTTTTCAGCGCCGGGGCGTTTCAGCACCGGAACGTTTCAAGTTTGTTTTATTTTTGGAAAGGGCAAGGAAAAAATAAGTATTTTTTTAATATTTTTTTATTGTTATCTAGTTATAATGAGCAAGGAAAAACCAACTATTTTTTTAAATATTTTTTTATTGTTAGTTGTTAGTCAAACAAAAATAATCATTATAAAACATAAAATATATACATATACAGGGTGTACTAATTTATTTTTTCGGACAGCTTGCATGATTGATTTTATTGCTCCGAACCTCGCTGCTCTCGGTTCGTGGATGGTGGGGGAAAATTTGATTTATTATTTCCCCTACCATTCAACTAAAATAATCCAGCGCTCTAACTTTTCCCCATTTTTCTCTACTTATTTAATGTTTTTTCTGTTTTGAACTTTTTATTAACTTCATTCGCTTTTTGTTTCCCTTACATTTTTACTAATTTCTTCATGTTCAAAACTTATTTTTCCATTCCGCCCCCTCACTTTTTTACCAATTTATTTGTTTCGGATTGCTTGATTGATATATATTTTGAGGATTTATTTTACTAAATAGCAAAGTCATAAAATTTTTACAAAATACCTAATTTCAAATTTATTCTTTTATTTGCTCAACTTTTTTTTGTTTTTTTTAGTAGTTTATTCGCAATAAAGTAATCTGTTACTTTATCCAAAATTTTTTGTTTCTAAATAGAGATTACAAAAAAATGGAAAAAATTGAACCTAATGTTAAAAAGTGGGTAACATAAAAGTAGGGAAAGTAAACAAAAAAAAAAATTTGGAAAACTGGGTTTTGAAACATAAAGAAGATAGTAAACAAGTAGAGAAAAAGCAGGGGGGAAAGTGGAAAAAAAATTGGGAAAAAAAGTTTAATATATGAAGAAAACCGTAAAAATGTAAAAGAAAAAAATGTGAGAGGAAAAACAAATGGGAAAACAAGTTGGAATTATTATCTACTTAAGCTCGTATGACATGGAGCAATGCAACCTGCAAGAAAATACAGCAAGTTTTTCAAGGTCAAAGTATTGCCGATGTTGATTGACATTATCCAAGTCTCTTGTCATTGCAACATGGCTGCCAACCCCCCCACCCCAAAAAGCGGTTGCTATTGAAACGCTACCGACTATCTTTGCCAGACCATAGGATTAATTTACCATCTAAGTCAGCAATAATGTAAAAAAGTTAGCGATAATCAGAGATGCTAACTTAGAAAAGAAGTTATATTGAAAAAAAAACGAAAAAAAACATGTTTACCTAATTTTTGCAGGAAAGTTTATTCATCTCTACAATAAAAACTAACAAAATACAAATAAAAAATTTTAAAACAAATACTTCAGCCCATGGATGGTTGTTTTGAAAAAAAACAATTCAAATAAAAATGACAATCCTGAATGACAAGTGAAGTGACATTTGGTGAGTTGGTAAACCAAAAGTAACTAGATTTCTCCCTAGAATTGCAATTTTCAGGCAATAGAAATCGCACCAAACCGATAAAGATGCAATTGCAAGCTCTTGCAAAAGTCGATCAGCTGGGCTTTAACTGAGCATGCCTTTGATCAAGACAAATTGCGTCTTGCAGGTTGCATTGCTTCATGTCATGCGAGCTTTAGTAAAACTTGCAAGTTAAAGAAATTATAAAAGTTAGGTTAAAGAACACACACAACTTCCTTTATTCGGTATCTTTTTTTTTCAAAATGATGATATCTAACGTCTAGTTTTCTTTTAACATGATATTTTTTTTTGTTTGTCTAACTTTATCTTTGTCTTTAAAATGCATCTTTTTTCCCAAAACAAAATATTTATTTCAGTAAATGAATCTTCTTAGCTGTAAGAATTTTTCCCACTATAGTGCTCGTTATCTAATTGGAATACGACCTAAGTCAGTGTCGCCTAACTATAACTGTTAAATCCCCTTTATATCATTAAATTAAATTCAAAGGTACAGCGTCTAGCCTTACTAATTAAGTGTGAATCAAAATTATTCGAAAACAATTATAAATCCTCTCCCTTTGAAATGTCATGGCCCACGCAGCTTTCATCAGACCGCAACTAGAGTTTTAATATAATAATCCGGTGTACATACATACAAATAGTTACCAATCCTGTATATGTTGAGTATCAACATTGGACAATAACCTTAATTAGCATCTACCTACATGCAACAAAAAAATACATATTGACAAAATAATTTTTTAACCCAATAATTCTGATATTAAATAAGCACAATTCTAAATATGTGACTAAATGGAAATTCATACAGTCATAATTTTATTAATTATTGGTAATAGTTGGACAACTGTTAGATGTTCAGAGGCTTCTCCGGTATAATGAATAGAAATTATTTTCTATACCCGCCTCTGCTTTTAGATCAGACACGGTACAGTGAAATATAAACCCCACCATTGAGTGCATTCTCTTCGTCCTCGAAACGGAGCTCTCATTCAGCTATTTCCTTTGAATCGCATTGTTGATCAAAAACATTACAGTTAATATCACCTATAGGAAACCGCTTTGGGTTCGATGATACTTCTCTTCTATAAGCGTATTTATATTGCCATTACATAGTCGATCCATACAATATACTCAAGGTTTGGAAATTTAATATTTCTGTCAGTTTGTACCACATTGTTGTAATGGTATACTGGGATTTGCAATTTGCTAGTAACTTTCACACGTTTTGCCATTTAATGTTTTAATGTAGGTATTTACAGACATATAGAGAAAAAATATAGATATTATATATTAAATAATAATAATAATATATTTATTGTTCAATCGTACATAAATTACATGAACAAGGGGAGCGAAATAAGAATAAGGGTTCACATACAATAAAACAGAAAATAACATACAATAAATAATAAAATAATAATAATTGGATAATTCATATTTCTTTTAAAATTAATAATACTAATCTTTCAGTTCATACAAATATCTATTATTGTATATTTTAAAATCTAAAAATAGATTTAAACTCAACACAATATTATTCCGTCTTTCTCTCAGACTTTTTTCTGTCTACTTGCAATATACCGTTAACAAAAACAAAATACATAAGCGACCGTTGCTATGCAAGCAAGCTAATCTTCCTCTCAAATTATCTTATCATTATAAGAGACAAAAAATATAGATATATTTCTTCCCGCTAAGATTCTGAATTCAAGGCTATTTACATACCACGTCACATGTCTCCTACCAATAAAAAACCAGCCACCCTCCTCTCCGCTAAAATTTAGAGCACAATAATCCACTCTCGCCTACCGACTGTAAACAGATGCAGTCGCATTCAACAGAGCAAAAAAGTTTCTTCAAATAATTAAAATGTTGCGTAATTAACCGCACCCAAAAAGTTTCTGAGTTTTCATAACAGGAAAAAATGTAAATAGTTTTTACAGTGAGTGAAGTGATGAGTAATATTTGATTTCAGTTTCATAATTTAAATTAATGTGCCGCTTTATAATTCTTCTGTTCATGTTCGTACTTGGAAAAAATGGAATAAAAATTACATTCCTATTTCAAATACTGTTTTTATTTAACGTTCATATTGGTTTAACTCCTACCTAAAGAGTTTGGTCCTTCGAGAAAATCTAAGAATTTAAAAATAATGCTCGCAGTCTATTGTTCTTTCAACATTTATGAATACTAATATTCATAAATCGTTCAATAATAATTTATTAAAAATAATGCTGTACAAAATATAGAATATATGTACCAAGAAAAGATGGATATATATTAAATTTTTTTATTCAAATTAATTATGAAAAATTACAGAAATATTCATTGTTGCTAAAATAGTTTCTTATGTTTATTTGATTATTAATAATGTTATTAAATGTTTATTATTTAACCTAAAACCCTTTGAAAATGTAAAAAAAGAAAGTCCGACAAAACTATGACAATTGTTTACGGTAGAATTTTCATTAAAAAAAATTTTTTACCCGGAAATGAAAAATTTTTAAAAAAATTTTTGTATGAAATACATTTTGAGTATTTTAGGACAGAAACTTATATTTTCATCAATTTTTGTCAAAATTACAGTTTTGTGAAAATTTAGATTTAAAAATGGGAAAAAATTAAAAAAAATTGATTTTTAGAATTCTTCTCGAAAAAAGTGACTTCTACAAAATTAGAAAGTTTTTTTCATTCAATTTGAATGTTTATAGGAATACTGTACAAACATAAAATTTCTGATCAAAGAATAAAATATAATTTATTTTATATTTTTTTTAAGTGAAATTCAATCATTCTTTAAATTTTGAATTGATTATCAACAAGTATTAAAAATTCATGGTCAAAACAGTCATTTTTTTAGTTTTTTCAATTCTGAACGATAAAATTTCGCCATTCAACTTTTAATTTGAATTAAATATATTTTTGACAAAAAAAAAATGAATATCTCAAAAAATTTATAAAATTTTTTTACTCCCATTAAAAACATAAAAGCAAATACTTTCACAAAGTTTTATGAAAATTGATAATTTTTTGCTGAAATGAAAAATAAAAAACGGAAAAACAATTTATTTTGGACTTCCTTATGTTCCTCGGATATTTTGAGGATACGATCAAAGTTGATTTATACAAAAGTTGTAGGTTTTTTAAGCTACAACTTTGTTGTTGAATGTTTTTTGATACGACATCATGTTTCGCTGGAAATCGCGAAAAATCGTAAAAATCCATTTTTTACCCCAACCACCTCTTAAAAAATTATACCAACCCCCAGAGCGCCGTTTTTTTGTTTATATGTTTCTTATGATCCCCTTTTATCAGTTTCCACTACAGGATATCAATTAAATTGTTGTAAAAATGTATCTAGCCTACACTACCTGCTTTATTTTTGTTGAAATTCATAAGAGTTAGTCAACTTTGCTGAAGCAAACCGATATTAAAACTACAAGACACGTAATACCCATTTTATCAGAAATAATCGTTTTAGGTTATGTCTTTCCGAATCTTATTCATAAAATAATAATTTATTCAACATAACACAAGCCACTAAAAATTTATATTATAATGCTTTTAAAAAAACACTAAAGAAATATCTACTGAGTCTATAAAGAATCTCACCATTCACTCTGTATGATAATATTTTTATTCGATATTTTTAATTACATAATTGTACTTGCCAAATTTATGTGTAAATTTAATTATTTTATACTATTCATGTTAAATATTTTTAATTGTTAAAAAAAACTGACTGGCTACAAACATATTATGTCATAAAGTAGTTCAATAAATTCTATTCTGTATAGAGGAAAATCCCAAACTATAGTTTATTTGAAAATGCATGATAGCACAGTTTTTATGACAAAGCAGAAACAAAGTAAATATTGATACCTTCTTATTCAAATTTTAACTAGATTTTAGTATGACCACCCCGAAAAAATTCTAATACAATACATCATAAAATGTAAATGAGCAAATCCTAAGAGATTAATCAATAATTCTATAACTCGGGGAACACGAAATTATAAAAAATAGAAAACTGTTAATATTAAGTACTCACATTTATTTTTATAAAAAATAACATACTTAATTTTAGGTTGGTATTTTTAAAAATTTTACGAAGAAAATCACAGATTTTTTTTACAAATAATTCTAAACATTTTATGTTAGAAATTCTCCGCCACTGATTTATGACGTTATATTGGGGTTTATCTACTGGGTCATAAAAATTGTGCTAGCAATCATTTTCAAATAAACTATAGATACAGCCATTTATTGATACTGCTGAAACATACTACAAAATTCGAAAATGGCATTTTGTTTAAAACTAAAATAAAAAAAAATTATAGAACAAATATTACTATACTGTCCAATAATATTTTTAGATAAAGATGTTCACTTATAATTTATTGTAAGCGTCCAATTTACACATTTTTGTAACAATTTTAATATGTGTTTTATATTCTTAATAAAACTTATTATTATTATTATTATTGTATATTAAATGAAAGGACAAATATCCAAAATTAGAGAAAAGCAATTATTAGCTCTAAAAGCAATTTGTTAATTGTTTCAGGGAGATAGAAATCAATTAATTATTATTAAAATTACTATTAATGTAATTGGTTTTGATTTAGAGCACATATAGTTGTAGTTATATCTTTATTAAAATAAAATCTATTTGTACTAAAAAAACTTTTTAATAAATATCAAACTCATTCTAAATATTACACTAACGATATTATAAATTTTCGTATTTTACTCCTGGCTTAAATAAAACTTAACAGGTTATCTCAGTATTAGACAGAAACAAGACCCGGACTTCTATAAAGAACACGGGGTTGGAATCCAGACTATGGAAATTGCATATTAAACCCAAACCACATTCTTGAGATATTAAATACTTTAGTACAGCGCGGATGCTACGGACGTTAACGTTTTAGAGCTTCTCTACATATTTCGAATAAAATATGCTGTAACAAATCTTATTATCATCGCTTATTTTTACTTCATATTAATTTGTTATAATTAATATTTATTTATATTTTGTATAAGCTAAAGATAAAAAAAATGAATTGATCTTAGATGATTAAATAAAGAATCCGCATTTTTATCCATAGAAAAGCAATACAACAGGTCTATATTAACTCCCGAATTCTTTTCTCGAGGGAAATCATAAGTTTTGTTCCACAGAGGCCGATTCACATACTAAACGTATGGCATGATAATTGAATTAGATGGTTTTGATACATTTTGGATCTTAATTGAAGATATTTAAACAACGAAATATAATTACATTACAAGATATAATAATAAAGTAGATTTAACTGGTTGTTTTGGATGTAACAAGATATTATTATATATTTAAAGACAATCATACTCATGGTTGCATTACCATTTTTTTGAAATACAAGCACCAGAGTCACATCTAAAAATTGATATTTCAATGGATACATCAAGAAAAATATCTTCTTCTGATTCAACTCTTAAAACTTTTCTTAGTGTATCAAACCAGAACGAATATATCGCAACAACCAAAACACTAACTTGGAGGAATATCGACAAGACCTTTAACTAAATGTTAGTAAATTCAAAACGATAATCAAAACAAAAACAGTCATATGTCTATAATTGCAGGAAACGATGCAAACCTCAAATTATAATAACTGTGACCCGCAAATAAATGTGGTAAAACTCTAACCTTGAAATGCTCCGGAAAAACACTTTTCAATAAAGCGAAGAAAAACTGGGAATTGGGAAATATACCAGCAAGCCCTGACCGAATACAACATAGAAATTTGGAAAGCAAAGTTAGAAAGTTCTGTAGTAAAGTTGGGGTTGACTTCTTTAAGCCCATTTTCCAGAATCCACCGTCGTTCCTACTGAAATCTCAAACCAGCCAAACCTGATTGCGTTTCATACCGAAGCAATAAAGGAAAACTAGGAACTAGCTAAGAAAGTGATGGAATAAAATGGGCAGTTAACTCGTTTGACAGCTACAAATCACAAGGACCTGATTGCGTAATACCAGCACTACTGTAAGAGGGAATTGACCTCATTGCATCAATCTTCTGCAGCCTGTGCTGATCCAGTTTGACATTTCGGAATCCTAGATTGAATTGAAAGCGGTCTTTATACTCGAGCCTGGCAGAGATCCATTTTAGGCCAGGTCATACAGACCGATTAGTATTCCATCATTTATGATAAAAGTGAAAGGCACACTGGTTAAAAAAGCACATCAGGGAAACATCCTTAAAAAAGAGGCCACTTCACCAAAACCGCTTATCGACCTAGAAATTTCTATGAATCAGCTCTACAGTGTTGTCAATAGTAGAAGACTCACTAAAGAAGAAGGAAATTGCTGTTGTGGCTTTCATTGATGTAGATGGAGAATTTGATCATACCTCCTACAACTCTATAGTCAGAGCAGCTAGGAAGCATGCGATAAATGTCACCATCTGCAGATGGATCATATCCATGTTAACCCTTAGGAACATAAACTTGACTATTGGAGAAACTACCCTAAAAGTGAACGGAGCAAACACAGGGAGAAGCTCTCTCACCTCTCGTATGGAACTTATGGTACTTTAGAAATCAGACTAACTGCCCTTCTGAGAGTAGAATGCCAAACGACTAACACATGTTAACACATTTATTACACATTAAATTACTCGTTCATGAATCCAAAACAAGGTACTTAGTTTAGTCAGATAATTATATTAGTAAGAATAATTAGAAGACAGACATAATTAGATTTGGATGATGGTTTTTTGGCGGGTTTTTCCATCCCTGTAAAGTCCAAAGTTTATGATTGTAAACCGGCGTAAACCTGTCCTGGAAAGATTAGATTGGCGCGGATTCTAATTATGTGGCCAGTCGTTGATATATCGTATAATCAAAATCAACTAAACTCTTTTAAATTTCACTAGATGGCAGCACTTACTGGAAGTTAGAATTGTAATAAAACATGGATAAGCACTCCGTAGTTCACTAAGCAAAACACTCTCATTTTCTATTTATTAGAGTCCAGTAATATTAAGGGTGGTACCGGGAAACTATAAGGGTTGAATTAATCAGGAAGCATTTTGCTGGTTGACAATAATACTGTCTGTAATTCATTTTCCAAATTTAAAGCAGATAATTTCTAACTTCACTTCAGATCCATTCTTCTTTCCAATAAGCAGTTGATTCAGATATTAGCATTATTATCCATAGAAAATTTGAATAATTTAAAATTCTGGTTCCACGGTTACGGGGTTGTTTTTTTAAGTAATATTTTCTTAAGCACCTTGCGATTATTGGTAGTTCATTTAATAGAGTAACTGTTGCTCTTTTATTCACTAATTAACGTAATTTTTGAATAACTTTTAAACTACTCTCTTTAATTGTTCCTTTTGGACCAACTTAGGGTCATCTATATAAATATCTCTGACTAATAAATTAACTAATATTTATCGCGTTTGTTTTAATCAATGAAAATAATTATACTCCCTTAATCTAAAATATATAAAAATAGTGGCTACAATCTCCTTCATCGTGACTTATAATTGAGGATTAATCGACAGGTAGAGGCAAAATTTCTTATACTCGATATATATTGAATTATCTTTGTCTAACAATCTTACCTTACAGAATTCACATGTGCCTCGCTCGGCCTACAGTCATTTAATTAACGAAGCCACTCCAGATACACTAAATTTTATACTAAACAATAAGTAGAGATAAATAAATGATAAAAGAAACAAGATTTGCAACAATAAATAACCCACTTGTAATATGGAACATAAAATATTTACGTTATTATACTCATAACTAGTGCAACAATCTACGGTTTATTTTTAATTGTAATATTTTTGATATTTTAAAAGTTTAACCGCATTAAAATTGCTAAAAACAAAATAATTTTAGGTTAAAATTGGTTCAATACTGATACTTTTAACAACAAAACAATTTTCGTATTAGAAATCATCCAAATTTATCTTGTCGCCAAACTGAACGAAGATGCTAGATGCTTTTAAAACAAATCGATAAAGTAGTATCCCATATTTCATGCAAGGATGGAAGCACGACTGAAGGAAAAGCAAGGGAAACAGCAAAGGAATGAGAAAGAGTGGAAGGAGAGTTATCTGTTGGATAGTGGTGTTTCCCGGCAAGACAGCACCCATAAATTGCACAGTTCGCAGCGCCAAAACTTCAATAAAACTTATAAATTCATGAAAGCATTTTTATGACCAGCCGGCTGGCACGAAAAGTTCAAATTAACAATTCTAAGGGACAAAATTTATACATAATCACAATTTTTAAAAAAAATCTATAAATAATAAATATAAATAAAATAAAATTAACAAGAATAAATAAAAAAGAACAAATAGGAATATGGTTACGAAAATAATGAGCCATAACCCTAAAGAAAATCTAATTATACTCTAGGAAATTAAAGTTGCTTAAATCGGTGTATTTTTAAGATGAATCGAATGTTTTTTTTCAAAATTAATATATCAGGACCGATTTCCGAGATATTTGGGTAAAACCGAAATGAAGACCATTTTTTATGAATGAAACTAAAAATTTAAGCAAAACTGAACAAAAGTGTGAAATTGAAATTAAGATATCTCAAAAACTATCAAATTTAGAACATTTTAATGTTGCGCTGTCTGATTCAGTGGACTGACGTCATCTCTCCTAACTAGTGTACAAACGGGATTATAAACAAAGCGATGAACCGCTATATTCTTATTATTCCTCCAAAAATAATGTCCACACAAAATAAAACTGTAATTAAATCAATAGTTTTGGATATATGGAGCCATTCGCGTTTTCCAATATGGCGACCGGAAGTCACCACATAGCAATCCCAAAATATGGATTTAAGCTTCCCTAATCCGGATTTAAACTTTACTAGTATCAAATATAAAAAAATCGGCTGCGTTACCCCAGAACTTTTACGGCTCGACTGTAGGGAATAGGATTATTTTAATTATAAAATACGTATTACATCAATTTTATGGAATAAATTTTAAATAACAAGTCAATGGTGAATACGTCTACAGAATTGATATTTTAAGTTTAATAATGACATCAACGGACACATGCGCACACTATATAGCACACTACTACAATTACGGTCTACTAAAATCATACTAGAAAACTATTGGGAAATCAGGAAGAAGTTTGATATTAAAGTTATATGAAATTTAATACTCTACAACTTAGTATTAGAACATTTTGCACTAAAGTGCAATGCTTTTCATCAAAATTAAAAAAATGAAATAAATGAAAAGCCTAAATGTGTATATTTTTCTCCCTCTAGCGGCGAAATTATGCGGAATTCGAAAAAGTAAAACTTAAAAATTAAAGGAAATTTTGTGCACTGGAAAATTTTGCACTGAAGTGCATTATTTTTAGTCAAAATTTGGAGAAAATACGGAAAACCTATATGCCCATTTTGTGCGCGCCCTCTAGTGGCGCAACTATTGGAAATTCGGGAAACTCTTTTTTCAAAAATTGTAGGAAATTTTGCATTTAAAGATTTTGCACCAAGTGTATTTTTTGTCCCTTAAATTTGAAAAAAAGTAAAAAATCTCACATGTGTATTCCATCAATGTCGGTCTTTAGGACCTTCTATTGTACCAATTTAAACCAATTTAAACCGAAAACATGTGGTTGTATTCGAGGCACACACCAACCTCTCATACCGGATATCAGCTTGATTGGTCAAATGATTGAAATAAAAACAAAAAAAAGTCAGACATGCGTTAATCGTGTCGTGGCATAAAATAAGAGTTTGGTTTGCAGTACGATGTTTTGCCTATGAGGAGACGTGACGTCACACGCAGCACAATCCGCGCTAAAAAGCAACAACTTTTGTATCATATTTCTCCATTATTTATTGACCGATTTAAAAATTTTTTACCGATTTATTAGTTTTTGTCTATATTTTAGTTAAATGTAAAAACATATTTTATCACTACCATTGAGGATTTTCGTTTTTTTTTTCAATAAAATCGCGATGAGAGTGTAAAAAGTAAGAAATATTTTAAAACCTAAAACAATTAAAAATTAAATAATTAAGGACCTTTAATAAAATTATACTTGTGAATAAATCAAACCAACCTATTAAAATAAATAATAAAACATAATACTTTTATTACTTTTCCTAATTTCTTAAGCATACTCTGATAGTGTAGCTTCAATATATATCTATAGACCTAAAAAATTATAGTTCTCCAATGTTCTTGCACTAATTAAGTATACGATGTCCAGTAAAGACATACCCAATCATTCTAATTGTGGTATATACTGCGGACATAAACTATTCCGAACAAACATTCTAGATGCGAAGGGAATATTAAGTCAAGCACAAGGATCAACAAATAATATTGATGAGATTCTATCTACATGGTGATTTATTCTGATCCGTTACTATCTGTTCTCTTAACATGTATACATTCTAAAAATAAAACAAGTCTATTTTGAAATAAAGAGAAAAATAAATAGCCCAAAAATTAAACAATATTTTATTGTTTTACTAGTGACAATTAAACAATAAAAAATCTCTTAGTTACTGAGATAATAAATAAGTAATTTTTAAATTTTATTTATTTAGTCAAACTGATATTACGAAGCTTAATACCTGCTGCTAATAGATTATGAAGAAAGGTATTATCCTGGTTTAAAGTGGTTCATGGGCTGCGCATAGCGAGCGCTAGGATTTTTTTATAAAAAAAGTCGGGTGTTCCGCAGCCATATTTGTTTTATAACTTGGAGAAAAAAAGTTGTTCCGACAGAAGATGTGTGCCCTTAGTAAGCGCAAAATTCTTCATACGGATAATCATGTAATGACGATTTTTTTATTTTCGAAAAGCTTGTCCCCCTGGCTCCCCCTTGCCCCAATCCTGCCCACTAACGAACTTAGCCTTCCTTTTCACCCTTCCGATTTTTGGTGCAAGTTTGGAAAAAATCGGTTCATAATTTCCAAAGGTAGATTTTTTTATTGTCTTTTTGAGTTTTCTTTTCCCATTTATTTTCAAACATTTTTTTTGAAACTTAAAATATCTAAACACACTGAATACGAATAAATAAATGTCAAGTGCAAACAATAGCTATTTGTACTACTAGGAAGGAAAGTACCACTTTTCCTCCCGCAAGATGTAGTTTAATTCCCGGCGGGTAATGGGGGCAGTAAATATCCAAAGGGAGGAAAAGGTACTTTACTCCCATGTAATACATATGATTTTTTCTCTTGCACACCCATTAAGCCTTTTTTATACCTGTCTTTAGATTTTTGTGGTAGTAAAGTTAATGACGCTATGTTAAAGCAAACTTAAACGAGAAAAATATTATCGAGTCACAGCTAATCGCTTATATCGACAATCTCGCAAGAACAAAGAAAAGTCTAATAAAAGCAGTAGAGAAATTGGACACAGATGCACAAAAATTTGGATTACAAATAAATGAAGGCAAAGCAAAATATATGCGAATGGGAAAAGGAAAACAGACCAATGATAGTCACTTAAGAATAAAAAATTACAAGTTTCAAATTGTAATAAGTTTCACTTACTTAGGAACATCGATAGGCTAAACTAGTAAAAGACAAGCTAAAGAGAGAAATATTAAAAGGAAATCAAATTTTTGGCATAAATAGAAAATTATTTAACTCCAAATCCATTAGCAAACAAAGATACAAATTTTTAGGACTTCCATCAGGCTAGTCATTACTTACATCGTAGAAACAATAAAAATAGACAAAAAGAGGATCTAAAAATATTAGAAATCAAAGTACTTGGACCAAACAAAACAAGAGACAGAGAAAGAAGATTAAAAAAAATATAGAAATAGAAAAGGTACAAGGTAGAAGAAATATGGCCAGATTTATAAAAGAAATAAAACTGGAATGGCCCATCCATTCACATGAGAATAGTACCAACAGAAACTTTAAAAAGAATGACGACGTGGGTTCCATTAAAGACGAGAGTAATAGGAAGAAGACGAAGTAGATGGTGGAAATTATAAAATCATGAAAATCGGACATTGGAAAACAAAATGAAGAGACAGAAGAAAATGGAAAACCATAACAGAAGAGGCCAGCTTTTTTTTGAGCTAGCCATAATCCATCGGGATTGAACGGCCATGATGATGTTATAAATGATACTTATATTAAATTTGTATTTGTTATCACGGCATAATCTATACCACACTATAGTAGAGGAGTGGGTGGTATTATACTTTGTTTTAAATCTATCAATTTTAGAAATGGTCTCATTTTTTACGACTTGTGTAATATAACAAGTTTTTTATTGAATGCTGTTATATAGAGATTATATTAGTAACCTTTAAAAAAATATATACATTTCGATACTTTGGATACCGATATTGTATCGTATCGATATAGAACATTCGATACGTATCGATACTCGATAACAGTCGCGTGATGCTACACAGTGTTGTCAAATCAAGCCGGTTGTTAAGACAAATTGATGGGTCCATATTATATACAGGGCCCATAATACCACCCCTTCCTCTAATAATAATTTATTATAATGTAATTATTATTACTTATAACTTTCTAAAACTATTTGTAAATATTTCATGCTAAATATATAGGTAAATAATGATGGTGAAAAAAGAGACTGTTATATTTGTATAATACAAGTATAAATTTTAAATGTGCTTAATTTCATAATATATAATGATTACCTTATTAAAAGTTTGAGCAACATACACAACTACAAAAATAAATTAATTTACCTCTAAAATTACCGTGACGGCGCCAAACTAATTAAAGTGTTAACTTTTGTCCATCTAACCGCTTCAACATATCCATGGTGAAATATTTTGTCTCATATTTTCATTGTTGGAGAATGTTTTGATTTTTATTTTCTCGTTATACGCGAAGATATGCGGTGAATTTTAAGCGATGAAATATTAGATTTGTTTCAGTAATTTATACCCGATGTTGATGATATGAAAAAAATTGTTGGGATTTTGTTCGAAATTTTATTACGTAGAAAATCGTCGTGTACAAAAACGGCGGGCGCCCGAGAATATGTTTTAGCAGTTGATTTATAGATTGCATTAAGCATGATTTAGTTTCTGAAATATGGCGTTGTGGTTTTTTACACACCACGACAATTACTATTACTTGTCTAATAAAATATTATATTATTAAATTATTGAATCAGTAATTAGAGCAGATGATTTTCTACTATGAACCTAGAAGATAATTCTAAAGCTGGGCATTAACGAAGTTAACAAACTGTTTAAATCGGTTACATTGGAGTGTCCGTATAGGAGCGCTGTTGATTATCTACTTACTCTACTCAGTCAGTTCAGTGGCGTGTGCATTTCTTGGAACTCTACTATCAACCATTGTGATAATAGTATTCAAACTCCAAGATTTGGTGTATTATTATCAATGTCTTATTATCTGCCATTAAAAATATTTGAATGGTTTATGCAAGATGAACTGGCTGCAGCCTTCCATTCAAAGTTTGGACTACTATGTTAAAAGCAAATATTGAAGATATTCTGATTGGAAAAACGGAGGCAAATGAAAAGGATAATAGTAGTATTGGTGGTAGCAGAATTAATGAAGAAGAAGGGGATGATTTTTTCAGTACCGTTACTAAGTCTGAAGTGAATACGCCTAGACGCCACAAATCTCTGAAAAATAATGCTCAGAATTTGGTGAGAACTAGACTAGACTTAAAATCAAAATAATCTTTTACGGACGTTAATTTTTAGAATTTTAATATTTTTTTTAATTAAATAATAACACTGCCAACGCGTTTAGTGCTGCAGTAGATCGTATTTTGTCTACGGGCAAAGATATTTTACGGGCTGAATAATCATCTCTGTCGGATGATAATTTTAATATACTAATTTTTATGAAGGGTAACATTCACCTAATCCAAAAATTGAAATTAATAATAAATAGCCTTGTTTTTGTCTTATTGACCATCCCAGTATTCCCAACCCATGGGTTTTGATCGTTAACTTTTAACAGTTAATTTTAAATTTAACGCTTTATCGATTATCGAAGTTAATTTTTTTAATTAACGAATTAACGACTAACGAAGTTAACTTTTGGATTAACTGAGCTCACAATTTGTATAATTGTCTAATCTGAATTTAGGAGATGATTTGTTTATATCCCTGTATTAAAATTTGGAAAATGACTATGTGGACGACACTGAACGTAAATAGTCGAATCAAACTTCTTAAAAAAAAAAGATTTCAGTCGTAAAAATAGTTCCAAGCAAAAATACTCACGTTCGATTAGGAAGGGGCAAACGCGTTTATTATAGAGTAAGAACAGTTTGAATTTATAAAATACAAGCGAAATTAAACAACAGTTTTTAACAAAGTAGACAAATTAGAATAGAATTAATCTTTAAAAAATTATTTAAATTTTGAAAATTAAATTCGGACTTCAATTTGGAATCTTTGATTTTCCCTAATTTTTTAAAAGAATTTCCATTACTTATCACGTGTATCTCTCCTTTGGGGTGGGTTCACAATACTAAAAAAAAATTTATAAATTTAAATTAAATAAAATTAATAATTATTTTTTCCCGGCAGCGGCTTCCATTTATTCCATTTTTAATCTTCCATATTTTTTTTTATTTTAAGTTAAATCTTCTATCTGAATTCTGTTCCATTTTGATTTGTTTCTTACTGATATCTATCTGTTGTTCTTTACTGTTTGTCTTCTTATTAAGCTTCCAATGTTATATTTTTTTAATTTTTTTTTTTAATAATCTCACTTTATATGTAAAATTCTATATTTATTTTAATATATAAATTAAACTCATAAATATATTTTATATTAATTTCTTTTGAATAATTTTTTATACAAAATTATTTTTTAAAAGAAAGTTTGACAATGCAAATCTTATTTATTGGTTGTCAAAGAATACCTATCGATAAAGAAGCGAAGGCTACGGTATTTGTATGGACCGAAAATTGTACGCGCATGCGCGACTTATATTAGTTATACGTCAATATCAATTCTATCTAAAGGTGCTTTATTTATGAATAAAATGCGGATTGTTTGTTCATTTGATTTATTTTATATTATTTTAGTTTTCTAAACAAATATGTAAAATGAATTTAAATGAATTTTTGTAAGTACCCGAAAGAATAGATCAAGAGCGGGGTAAAATGAGTGAAAGGTGTAACAAAGCCGAACTCAGCTGTTATATTAGTTATCCGTCACATGTCACAAAAATTTTCGTCCTTCCAATATCAAAGAAATTTCGCCGGCCTTCGCTTCTTGGTATATATGTATTCTTTGTTGTCGGCATCTAATTTCTTCTTAACTGATTTCTGGCTACTTAAATTTTTCTTAACACTTTTTTATTAAATTTCTAACACCACTTACCAAAAAGACACATTCACATGACAAGGAACATTCTTTTTACCATCACAGTGACATTTCCAAAGAAAATGCTTAAGCCCTCTTTATTAATTTACAATTTAGGGCCCAATAATATTGAAAACCTTATAACTTACATTATTCCATTTTAAAACTATTAATTTTGCTATCTCCATATAAAAATTGTATGCAACACTTACTAATAACTATAATAATTCAACCAATGAATGTAACGCTAACACTATAACTTTTATTAATTCTTATACCTACATAACATTACACTATGTTACCATCATTAGGAGTTTATCATCAATTGTGTCTTTAAATATTTTTAGATTTAATCAAATTTTTTTATGTACTACCAATGTTTCCATATCCCCCTGCCAGTGTTTTCCACTAAGCGTTATTTAATATTTGTTCGAGTTTTTATGGCCTAGTACGATTTCTTGTCGACCCATAAAACATGTGACTAGGTTCAATCAACAATCTCATTAGCCAAATATATATATATATATATACTGGTTTTATTAAAAAATGTACAGTAATCTGTTATTTGTGAATTTATTTGAGATTTTTACTATTAAGAAACACCAATAACATATGCCATCTTACCTGAAAACGTTTTTGGACGGGCGCTTCATTAATATTAAAGACAGAAAGCTGCGGTTTCAAAAAATGATTCTAAAGTTATCTCATTAGAGCACGTCTGTGGCACTTTTTTTAAATTATTTTTAGCAAATCACATACGACTATCAACTTTTTATCTAAATAAATTTGAAAAAAGTAGCACAGTCGCGCTCTTCTGATAAATATTTTAAATATCATGAAAAAAACGCATATTTTTATTCATTAGAATACAAGCACATTTTCCTTGGGTAATTCTCTAACCGGCAATCACAGAAGTCACGTGGTGTCCTAATAATTTCCGGTTATTTTATTTATATATATTTTTCTCATATTTTCTCAATTTTTAAATATAAAGATGTGCCATATATTTTTACCTAAAGTTGATTTTAAAATTATTTTAACTAAATTTTCTAAAATTGTTTTCTTTCTAAATTTACTGTATTGGTACCTGAGTGTTACAAAGAACATTTTACATTCTACATTTAATTTTTGCCTGACGGTTGTACCAATATTAACTTGTAGGTTATCATAATAAATCTTTATTATAACGTATTTTTTCCAAAGCTGTCTATATAAATGATCTCGTTATCGACATTAGCGTTATCAGTAAACTCAACAGTTGGTGATATATAGCGAACATTACCGATCTTAATATACCAGGTGGCCACGAGTCAATGTACACTCCAATATTTTGGTTTCTTTTAAATTTAAACATTATGCTTTTGGCACAACTCAATAATGGGCTACTTTTAGACTAACACTAATAAAAATTATCACTTCCGGTTGAACGGAAAGTGGCATTAACTTTTTTTTCTTCCAAAGAAATAAGTGAAATACGAACGATTTTTTAAATTATTCAAAATTGCCGCGTCAGATAAATGCGATGTAAGAAAGTTACTAAGTAGGCTATGGAAATTATTAGTAAGGTTGTAGACTTATCTGTAGAGAAGAAAATAGTTGATTAAATTACTGATAGGTATCAGTATTTTAAGGTTTTTTTTTCAAAAAACGGAAGTTAAAATGTCCGAGTAAAATTGTCACTTTTTGGCCATACACGACGATATTACATATACGATTTTACTGGCGTGATGAAAATTGTAAATTAACATTGCAGTGTATTTGGGGCCTTTAAAGCAATTCAAAAAATATTTATTTTAATTTTAATACATTAACCCCGGTTTAAGCTCAATACAAAATCCAAATTTTTTTATTAGTAATCCATGCAGTTGTAAAAACGGCTGAAAAAAATTCCATAAGCTTGCTTTTATTTTTATTATATTTTAAGACCTATTAATGTAACATATAAAAAAATGTGTTGAGAACTAAAATTTCCCTATTTTTTTTATAGGCAGATATCAATTTTTTGTTGCTCACACTTTACACCTATCTAAAACTATAACTTTGTAAATAAAATTTTGTTTAAACGACTTTCAGCACATTTCATGGCAGTTAAACTCGAACTTCATTAAACGGCATTACCGACTTATTTTGAGAAAAAGAATGAACAAATATCACCTATACCATTTTCATAAAACTGACGGCATTAAAAGCACGGCTTGAATTTAAGCGCTATACTAGAATTTTAACATCTGTTGCAGTTCTCATTGAGCACAACATAATAACATTATCTCAGTAATAAAAGCTTCATTATAGTTTTGATAACTGGTCAGTCTCCACTCCGTGAACCGTAACGGTGAAGCACTAGTGAGCAGAGACAATAACAATTTTAGATAAACTTGTGGCTAGCGTAAAGTATTGCTTTAATGGATAACAAAAGCTTAATGTTAGTTTTTGCAATAACTGTTTGCATCGTTTAATATGCTATAGATAACAACGGAGTTTTATCTTGGATTTACTGTATTAAAAAATATAATGAGGTCAGAATCATTTTCTGTTGTTTTATTTTAATTAATATACAGCAATAAATAATATTTTTTTCTATAAAAATAATTTAAAAAAAATATAAGCACACTGAGAGAATTATGTTTAAAAAATTTTTTGCTGAGAAATTTGTTGTCGCCACAAATAAATTTTTAGTTACCATTAAAAAAATACATTCCAAGACATCTGGAAACTTCTCAAGATTAATAAAACACGAACTACAGCATTACATCCGTAATCTGATGGAATGATGGAACGAATGGATAGAACCATTAAAAAGTATTGATCAAAAGTAGTCACTGACCACCAAAGAGATAGGGACCAGTATTTCCACCTATTTCTGATGGGATGTCGTTCTTCGTTATACGAGTCAACGTATCTCATGCCACTGCCAGCATTATTATGAGACAAGAGCTGCGACTACCATGTGATCTAAAGTTTGGGTATCCCGCAGAAGGATCCATTAACGAGTCCGGTCAAATATCGAAAATACCTGTTCCCAGGTGAAGGAAGCATATGACGTCAAAGCCGAAGATGGAGAATTCCAATTAGGTTATCTTGTTTGTCTGTATAACCCGTATATACTTTTTCAGAGTAAGACATCTTGCGGTTGCATAGCTTGTTTTGCCATCTATCGGTTTATAATAGAAGCAAATTGTATTTCAAATGAAACTGTTATTTTTGGTCTGTCTAAGTTTATGGAATTGACATACACTTCTTCTTTTTTTTAAATATCATCTATATATATATGCCTCGTCGAGTGGGCGATGACAAATTTCTTTGTTTTTTGTCATTAAATCCCACTGAAACCCACCTTTATTTTGTAAAAAAATTGTTTTGTTACATGTATTTCCAAGAGGTTAATAGATATTAACAAAAATATAAAAAGTAAAAATTAAGAGGTAGGTGTACACCTTTTTTTTTAGTATTTCAAATTTAAAAGCAAATAAAGTGGCTTGAATATTTGGATAAATTTTTCGTCCATTCTCCCTTTGGAAAACTAAAACAAACTTATTGTATTCCACCAATTTTATTTTTCTTCGTTATCGACCTTTCTTCCATAGTCAATCATTATAAATGTAAAATAAAAATTACTTAATTTTACAAAAATAAAAAACGTAATTAGTTTTTACAAAATAAATGTGGGTTTCACAGCGGAATTAATAACAAAAAAAGAAGATATGTGTCCTCGCCTACTCGACGAGGCAATTAGGTGATTTAAAAAAAAGAATACGTGTATGTCGATGCCGTAAATTTAGACAAACCAAAAATAAGAGTTTTCTTTGAAATACAGTTTGCTTTTATTACTTGCTATGTAAATCGATAGATGGCACAACAAGCTATGTAACCGCAAGATGTTTTACTCTGAAAAGGTGTATTGCAGAGTTCTTGGGAGGGGCTCTACAAGATTATAAATAAGATGCACGATGTCGTTTATAGAATTAAAATACAATCTCGGGGAAAAACAAGAGTTGAATATTTTTAGTTTATTTATATTTCATGTTTAAAGTGTACAAAAATAAAAGCACTATAATATTCTGTGTATATTCCATCAGACACAGGGCCGGCCTCGTTACATTACGATGAGACATGCGTCAATCATGTCAATAAAAGTTTGGTTTGTAATACGGCGTTTTGGCTATACGGATACATGACGTCACACAAATCTTTAGAAAGCAACACATTTAATATTATATTTCTCTCGTAGGTATTGACCAAATTTATATTTTCCTTATATTATCGCTACCGTGAAACTTTTCGATTACCTACCGGAAATTTTTTTGAGCACTCAAATAGTTTGAAAATTATCCAGAGTCGTTTCATAATTTCTGGGAAAGCCTCAGAACTGACTCGGTAACTTTTAGCAGAAAGCAATTAATATTGAAGTATGGGATATAGCTTGGAAAGAATTATAAATAAAATTATTTGTATTTAGCTACGGCCATAATCATTATTTTATCTTTTTATAATTCCTGTCTTTACTATCCTTTAATTTTCATTTACACATTTAATTTATTACCAAAGGAAATACCGATTCAATAAAATCAGTACGAACAAAATTTCTCCTCGAGTCAAAAAATATCTGATAATTCGCAATCGTCTTTAAGACTATCTGAAAAGGAATGAAATTATTCAAATACTTCCTACCTTCGCCTCGCCTCTAATCCAAATTAATGATAATGATCAAAACCGGGAAATAAAAGAGGACTAAATTCCAGAGCCCTTTGTATTCCAATTGAAATAAATTCCTTCGTTTAATCCCCGTACTATCAGGTGCTGAGTCATCTAATGAACATTAATTTGCAATCACGTAAGAATCTTTCGATGGATCCGTTTTTCTTTTTTATTACCTTTTTCTTCGCATTTCGCGGTGAAAGTGAAACGTAACGATTCTACAGACGTTAATCTTATTAGAAGCAGGAACGGGTAAAAAAAAAATCAATTTATTTTTTCCGATTTGAAAAATAAAAAAATATTTGGTTATTTGCGAGCTGTTTTAAGTTATATTTAATTTTTTGAAAACAAATATCTAAAAAATTGAAATTGACCGTGTAATATTTCCATTGAAAAATCATAACTATAAAAGTGATTTGATTTTGGTGACCAACAAACCAACAAAATCAATTTTAAGCCTTTGGCGTTTTATGCGTACTATTTGAAAAACAAGCAACTAGCATTAAAACAATTTTCCACGCGTTTTGAAACGGGTATTTTACTGCAACCACGATCGCATCAAATATTGTCATCAACTTTTATTAGCAAATAAAAAAATAAACAAAAAAGTTTGAGTTTTTAATAAAAGACTGGATAAAATACGTACATTCTGGAAATTGAGTTCTAGCTTTAATAGAGATAGGAATTCTTCATTTATCAACATGATTTTTAATTTATTATTTTGTAATTCTATCAAATGAAATAAATTTTCTATTCACTATACAACTTTATTCAGTTAAGTGCGAAATCCGTCCTGATTCCGTCTAGCGGAATCGACCCTGCATTTTGGGGGATGAAGTGCCGCAATTTATAATCATTATCTCCTGATGTGCGTGGACTGAGCAATTTTACTTATTCACGTTAGGCTCGGGTCCGCCTTTATCAGTCTTAAAGAGCTGAGAATACTCCTAAAAGGATGTAGTTAGAGGAAAAAGCGATGAAGGTTATTTGGATGGTTTTTTTTAATGTTATTATCATTTATTTTTTTTATACTTAATAGTTGATTTAGTTGTGATTTTATATACAATAATGTATACATATTTATTTTAATAAAGAGCATAAATACGTGATTTAAATTTATTGCTTTTTACTAAAGCCCAAAAAGCTTCAGTATTTAATTTTGTGATGGCTTAAAAAATTTGTAACCCTTATTTTACTTTCCCGGCCCCATCATAGGGAAAGTAAGGTGAACTAGCAAAAAAAAATCGAGTTATCGACCGAAATATCCATTTTGAGGTCCCCCAAGGAGATTGAAACCATTTCCAGAGTATGGTCTGTCTGTGTGTCTGTGTGTCTGTGTGTCTGTGTGTCTGTGGGTCTTTGTGTAATCTTCCACGATAACTGTCGAACCGTTTGACCAATCAAGCTGAAATTTGGTATGAAGAGTCGGTGTGTGCCTCGAATGCAACCATTAGTTTTTGGTTAAAATTGATACAGTAGAAAGTCCTCAAGACCGACATTGATTGAATACGTATGAAAGATTTTTTGCCTTTTTTTAAATTTTAAGGACTCACAATACACTTTAGTGTAAAATGTTCCAATGCAAATTTTTAGATCATAAAATTTTCTACAATTTTTGTATTAAACTTTTTTCAGAATTTCCAATAGTTGCGACACTTGAGGGCGCGCAAAAAAATTGCATGTAGGTTTATCGCAGTTTTTCCATATTTTGAGGATCAAAAATACACTTTAGTGTTAAATATTCTAGTGCAAATTTTGGAGAATAAAATTTCCTGCAATTTTTGTATTAAACTTTTTCCAGAATTTGAATTAGATGCGCCACTAGAGGGCGCGCAAAAAATATGCATGTAGGTTTTTTTACGTTTTTCCAAATTTTGAGGACAAACAATACACTTTAGTGCAAAAGTTTCTAGTGCAAAATTGTAGAGCACCAAATTTCCTTTATTTTTTTATATTTAACTTTTTTTCCGATTCCCAAAAAATATACACATTTAGGCGTTTTCCAATTTTTTTTATTTTGAAATCCTAATTGTAGCAGTGTGCTATATAATGTGCGCATGCGCCAGCTTATGTAATTATCTACATTGAAATATCAAATTGGGTAGATGTATTTGCTATTTAAAATTTGTTAAATAAATTAATGGAATGCTTAATCTTTTGTAATTAAAATAATCCTATTCTCCAAAGCCGAGCCGGGTAAGTTCTGGAGTGACACAACCGATTCTTTTTTATCGTTTCGGGGTTCCGAACGAGTCTGAAAATGTAAAAAAGATCCTGCCGGGATGTCTGATTTATGGATGTAAACAGTATAATTTTCGATTGAAAGTTCCGATCGAGTTCTAGTTTTCACTTTATTAACTAGTTTTCCCCAGGGAAGCACAGAATCGGACTGGTCTTCTGGTACCCGCCAAACAAACTAAATTGTTTAGCTTAGGGGAACTTTTTTACAGGATAAATGTTTAGAACGCTATTCGCGTCGTCCCCCGGTATTTTGGCGCTTTAGTCCAGGTTTCGGATTGCCTCGGGCGCCACCTTCCCTTTATAGTGTGAAAGCCACTTGTTCTGGGTAGCGTCAGTGGAGAAATAAATACTCCAGGGGTCAAACGTGTTTGATGGTCAATGGGACAGCTTTGACTTGTCTCCACTGCGTCTGGTGCCTGGGTATTCGCTACTAGGATGGTGATTTAGAAGACGCAGAAAATTTGTATCTTTAATCACTATACCCCAATTTTTAACAGAAATTAAATTTAGGTATATTTTTGAAAATTAGACAAATAAAATTTATCTGATTTGAGAAAATGTTTAAAACGTTTTTCAGATTGAGTAAAATTAAATAAAAAAATGAATAATTTATACATATTGTATTGTGTCCAAAAATATTTACTCAGATTAAATAATTTTTAGGTAAATTAGGCAACGCTGTTTTAAAAATACAGTTTTTATTATTTTTTTTATAAATCGCTGTAAACATAAAAAAATATTTTAAAGTTTTGCTGAAAGTAATGAAGAACTTATAATTTGAACAATTCTAATATTTTTAAAGCGATATTGCCAAATTTCTTAAAATATCATTAAATCTGAGGAATTTTAAAGCGTCATTGTCAAATGTCCGAAAATTGACCTAAATCTGTGGATATTTTTAACAGAATATTTTTAAGTTTAGGGAGATTTTCGGATATTTAAATAAAATTTCTACGATTTAAAAGTCATTCTGTGTTTAATTTTTTGTATCAAAGTCCCGAAACATCTTAATAAGGAAAACGTCAAAATTGTGATACACTGTATAAATAATATTTCTTATCCTATTTTCATTATTCTACTCTTACTAATAATAAATAACTGATATTAACACTTTCTCTTTATTACAGGTTCGAGGAATCTTCCTTTGGAGGACCTTTGCAGCTCCTTTCTTGTGATCATCATTAGCGTTTGTTTGCGGTAACAATTATCACAAACTTTAGAACTATTTTAAATTAATAAAAAAATGAATCAAAATCAACGTTGTATATATCCTTTTAATTGTAAATAAATAGCGTGAAAAAATCTGAACTGATGGTGTGATATTTAAAAGTGCAAAAATTCTGTGAGATTGTTAAGAGGGATTGTAAATATATTTCATTAATTGTTTAAATGGTATAAGTATTTTTTTCCAAGTTTAGTGGTCGAATCAAGTTAGAAAAAAACATTTTAATTACCTTAACCCAAACTGTTGGACCTATAATAACAAACAATCTGGTAAATTCGGGGTTGGTCTCCCTTAAAGCCGACTAACTTGATTATATTACTAAAAAAATATATAATTACTATGAAAAGAACTTAAAATAGCCAATTTTCAATAAAATAAAATCTAATTGTTTTTAAATTTCTTTTCATACTAAAATTTACTTATGTTAAATAATTTAAAAAATCTGTTATAATTTATATTGTAAATTATTATAAATGGTGCCAATATTATAAACTATCGAAAGTGTGATGAACGTTGTCAATAAGATGCAAATGATACAGTGAATTTTATTTTATCTAAATTATATTTAATTTTAGTTGCTTTCATGTTATTAAACAGCCAAAATAGTTTTTTAAAGAATTTTATCTAAATTAAAAATAAAAAGTTAGAATAGTATTAAATATTTGAATTTATACCAAAAACCAGTTAAAAACCCAACAAGGGTTTATTTTTAATAATTAATTATTTTTTACTATAAACTTCCTGCTACGTGGATATGAATGTTTGCTGTTAATTATAAACGATTTAAAAATCAAATGTAGTCTATTTATTACATGTAATAATAACTTCTGGACTGTATAGGATACAATCGATTAATGTGACACTTATTTGTTATCAGATGTCTGAAATAAAGATTTGTTATAAAACATACTAATGTTTATTTAAAAAAAATTCTCCTTCCTTTATTTTGTGTGAACAGGATTAGATAAGAATTGGCTGATAATGAAACAAAGGGGTGTAGATTTAAAAAAAAGTGGAGCGCTATAGCTATCACATATATTTAAAAATTTTATACCTTTTGAATGAATCAATATAGAAATAAATCGTTGCTCATAAATACTAAACGACACAGGGTATAAAAATATGCGAAAGAAATAATTCTTGTATCAAGTAAGCAAGGCGGCAATCACGCTTTGCTTTTCGGGGCAGTCGGTTAGCGACAATCGTCTGTAAAAATTACATTTAGATACCAGCGAACATACAAGGTTGCCGTTTCTATTTCACGCTTAAAATAAACGTCTTTATAATTTAGGTAAAGATGACAGTACACCATAAAAATTCAATAATCAGCTGTAATAATATTCAGAATAACTTACGCCGTTTATTCTACGTCCGAAAGATTTACCAGATGTATAAAATAAAAATGAAATATAATATACTTTATCAAGAAATAATATGTAATAGCTACAGACATACATATAAGAAAACAAAGTAGCAAGTAGTACTAGAAGAAATGAGGAGACTGGAAATTAACCAGAAGGTGAGAGAGAGAAAGATATACATTAATAAACAAGAGAAAGAAACCAAAATGGTGACACATATTGAAATATATAAATGAAAATGAAACCAGATAAGTAATAACTATCATTAATGAAAAGAAAACAACAACATTGAAAAATTAATTTTATTTAACTTATTTACTTTTATTTTCCCTACCCACCCCTGAGAAGGGAAAGTATTGTGAACGAGCTAAAAAAATTTTTCGAGATAAAGATGGAAATATCCATTTTAAGGTTACCTGCGATGAATAAGACCATTTCCAGATGGAAGTCTGTCTGTCTGTCTGTGTGTATTCTTCCACGATAGAGGCCACACGTTTAATCCGATTGAGCTGAAATTTGGTATATGGGTTTAAGTTACCCGTCTAAAGAACTATCAAAAAATAATACAATATGTCACGGAATTGTGACGTTTAAAAACCGTTGAAAATCTCTATTCAGAACAATCAAAATTATTTCTCCAACTGTCACCTGTCAAAACCTATTTTTCAAGTAATTGTTGGCGATGAATTTTAAATGATTTTTACGAATTTTCCACCCACGAATTTTTGAAGAAAGTAAGGATTTTTCTAGAATTTTTCAAGAACTTTTTAATAATTTTGAAGGATCTTCAATTTTTTTTAGGGATCAAAAAATTCTAAAAAGTCCTTGGAATAATTTTAAAAATCCTTGAAAATGAATTAAGAAAATCCTTGGAAAAATCGTGTGATAAATCTTGTCAAAATTCTTGAAAAATCCTTGCAAAGTCCTTAAACAATCCCTAAAACAGTACTTACTTAAAATTCATTAAAAAATCCTTAAAATTTTTTTATTAAGTCCTTGAAAACTCTTTTTTAAAAAACCGTTTATAATATGAAAAATCCTTGAAAAATTTCCTAAAAAATCCTTTAAAAAGTATTAAAAAACCCTTTAAAATTCTTGAAAAATCCTTGAAAAACCCTTGAAAAATCCTTGAAAAATTTTTATATACTTTTTAAAAAAAGTAAAAAATGTTTGAAAATATCTTGAAAAATTCTTAATAAAAATATTTAAAATAGAAAAAATAATTAAAAAAGATATGAAATAATACTAGACGTTAAAAAATTGTTGTCAAGTCTAAAAATTACTTGAAACCGTTAAAAAAAAAATTCTGAAAAATGCTTGAACATTTTTTACGAAACAAAAAAAAATCATTAAATAAATCTTGCAGAATCCTTAAATATATCCTTTAAAAATCTTTTTGATAAAATCCTTCATAAATCTTTGAAAAATCTCTAAAAAATACTTGAAAAATCCCTTATCAAGTACTTGAAAAATGTTTGAAAATTCCTTGAAAAATCCTTGAAAAACTCATAAAATATCCTAGGGTAGTGTAGAAATGAGTTTCTATAATCAAATATTTAATATAATTATGTAATAAGTAACAACAAAAATGGAAATTAATGACAATTTTTTCAAAAAATATTTATCTTCAAAGCATAATTTTTTTTTACTGTCTGTCAATGTTTCTAAATATTTTAAAGGATACTTTTGATATTGGTGTATAGATATTTATGAAAAAAGGCTTGAAAAAATCCTTGAAAAATAATTGAAATAATCCTTGAAAGAATTCTGAAAAAATCCTTGAAAGAATTCTTGAAAAAATTCTTAAATTAATTAAGTCTGTCTGTCTGTCTGTGTGTTTTAATTTTTGAATGATATCTGTCAAACGGAAGTGTCACTATAAAAAAATGACAGATGCAATATGTCACGGAATTTGACATGCAATATGTCATTTGAAAGTCCTGGAAAATCTCTATTCAAAATAAGCAAAATTATTTCTCGAACTGTCCCCTGTCAAAAATAAAAAAATGTAAAAATTTGGAACTTTGGAAAATTATTCGTGGATAGTGGTCGGGAAAGTTTTTGGGTGACACAACCGATTTTTTTTTAAATTTTGTACAGTTTAAACCAGCCTAATTAATTATTTTTTGATCATAAATAAAAGGGAAAAATGTGAAAGAGAATGTTGAAATAGTCAAACTGGGAGTCTAGGATATTTTTATTTCTTTAATATAAAATTATTTAAACAGTTGAATGGATAATTAAAAGCACTTGTTAAATGAGCTATCAGTCAAATCCCGTGGGAAAGAGTTTAAAATTGGGGTTAATTTTTTATTACAAAAAAATATTTTATAAGAAATAAAAATTTACCTGTACGAGCATTTTCTTATTTTATCATAGAAGTTAAACTGTATAAAAAACAGCATTTTTCTGGTAATTGATAAAATGCCAATTTTAGCACATATATCATAAATAGCTTTTTCCTGTATTTATTTAAAACCTCTTATTTAAGTTGATACAATTAAATCACTGTCAATATTTTTATTTTATGACCCCATTTAAGTAACTTTCATGTATCTCAAAAATCTCTTTATCCGACCTAAAACCTAAATGTTAGCGAGCAAGTGAAGCGGTAAATTACATTTGACAATTGCTTGCAGTGAGCGAGTGTCGCCACCACAAAAGGTCGAATTAGTGTTCACCAGATACGTCTTTCCATTTCCAGTTCCACTTGGATACCAAGATTGACCCGTCGCGATACCGCTTTGGTATAGGGTTCACTGAATGAGTGTCTATTATTACTAAACCTAGAGCTAATGCTTAAACAAACAGTTGCGTTGATTAAAACAATAGTTTAAATTATACAGGAAAAAATGTTTTATTATTTTTAATTAAATTAAATAAGAAAATAAATGTTGGAATTATTATAGTTCTTTTATTTAATATTTCATATTCTTGCTGGATGTTTCTGCTAAAAAATTTAGATAAAACAATTTAGAAAAGAAGTTGCTATAAGTAGTGAATTATGTTATATAATTTATTTTTGTTTTTTATCGCGATGATTTAATGTACTATTTTCTCTCCAAGTAAACTAATATTTAAAATAATTTTTTTTTTGTAGATTATTGATTATGACTATAAATAGTCAAAACCCGTAGATGCAATAAGCACCTCTACTAATAAATAAGGAGAAAGTTACTTATATAAATCTGTTTAAATTACTTAATGAAAAATGCACTGAATAATAATAATACTCGCCCTACATTTCACCCCCTTACGAGTGAACCCCAGAAGCCAATGGCTTGTGCGGGGAAGAGAGAGCTATTATTATTATTATTTGCCGTGACGCTTACTGAGGATTGATGGCGCCATTTGGCTATATGTATAAGAAAACCCGGAAAACCTCACCACCATCAACGGCACAGTGACACAGGGGGATTGAAAGTCTAGGCTTCACATTAAATTAATATTCAATGCGGTTTACCTATTGGAGCCAATTATCACACTGAAATTCTTGAATTAAAATTCTACTGCCAGATACGAGGTGCGAACCCACTTTGGCTCCAGCATATAAACAGCCATAAATGAATATAACCGATAGGCAATGATCTGTGTCACCGAGACCGATAATAATATTTTGATACATACATTTTACCAAAATCGTATTATATCAAACTGTCTGTTTAACAAAAATTAATGTTTCAAACCATCATAACAACAAAATCTTACTTTGTCGTGTCAAAAATCGATTTCATAAATATTTGATCCAATCTCTTATACCGTATTTTTTACCAGTACGAAGTGTAAACGTATATTTTATTTAACAATTATACTAATTTATACCTTAAACAACGAACGTGATTTATTATTAATTCAAGATCATCGTTTAATTCGTATGTAATGTATGTTGTATAATATATATTAAAGCACAGAAACTTATATCGTAGCGACATCTTAGAAGAATACCAGAATTAATGTGTAATGTATGTTGCATAACGATAAATAATCTTGTTAAATTGTTATCCCCACATATAACGCGATAACTTAGATTTGGCAACATCCGTTTGATTTTTTACGGTTTTGATGCTTTATTATAATTCTGTCTCTTTCTGGTTTTGACTCTTTAAATTCTGTCTCATTATTTTAAGATGTTCTACTGGTTTGATCGATTGGCGCTTTGATAAATTGGGATTATGATATTATAGCGTTCTGTTTTAATACTATTCTGAGTTTATAAGAGTTTGATCTATTGGTATTTTGATAAATTAGTGTTATTATATTTTACGTTTTTGATGTATTAACTATTTGAAGTTTTAACGTTCTGGTTTTTTAGTTTATTGATATTTTATTAATTTGATAAAATATATATTTGATTCTTTAATATTTGTTTTAATACGATTTGATTTTTTACGGTTTTGATAAAATATCATTTTGCTATAATAGATGTTTGATTTTTTAATAATTTGATATAATAACCTTTTGAAAAAGTATCTGTTTGATCTTTTAAATTCTGCTAAATTGTGCCCTCCGTAATATTTTAGTTTCCATGTTGATTTTTAAATTGCTATTCTCTCTAGTGTAACCCATGTGTACCCAGAATCTATGAAGGTTGTTTGCCGATTTCATCCCGGCCAGACCATTTATCGCGAAATTCAAAAATTGGGGCTATCTGGTTAATATCAAAATAAGGATTCTGATATAGGAAAATGGCTTTAGACCACATTTAGATTAACATATTGAGATCCCAATGAAGTTGGTGATTGTTTAGAATTTGATTTATTTGAGAAGTTAGCAATAAACGAAAAATTACTAGAATATTGTGATTATTTAGTAGAAAATTATATTATTAATGAGGCTTCTTTTACATCTTTCTTGTGAGCTGAAGCAAGTGAGTCGGTTTTAAAAAGAACCAATTTATGTGAATCCTTCCATTCCAATTTAAATTAGCATTTTTATGAGCTTCAAATTTAAAAGTTTCAATTTCGACCAATCATAACGGAGATAGATTCGTTCTCTCTTTCTCTCTCTCTAACACTTTGAATTCCATATACCTAAACTCGGATCAACGTAGACTATCTACTACCGGGCAACAATTTAATAAGGATACACTTAATACTTTCCTTTATTTTATAAATTTAGGAAAATATGTTTTAGTTCAGAATTTCTGCTTCTAGTTTTTCCGAAAATCGTTTTTTTTTCAACTTTTTAATACCACTCTGCATAATAATAATAATTATTGCTATTTAAAATTTTAAACTATGTTTAATTAATAAGCAAAAATGAAAAAAATATGTGATTCCATTAAAAAAATTGGTTGTATGTAGCGGATTAGTGAAAATGCTTTTAGTACAATGACATTATTTTATCCCAGTAGTAGGTAAGTATTTCTGAAAGTCTGTTCTTATGAAATTTATGCTCAATGTACAATAAGCGGCAATCTTCTGTTCCAAATGTACGCTTTAACTCAAATACTTTGGCAAATAATAAAAAAAATAGGAATATCGAGTGCATTTGAAAACGACTCGACAATGTTGCTCACTTATTCTATTTTCGCATATAAAAGATGATGCTGTCTATGGCGTAGATATATTTTTTTTTTAGCCAAAAAATAAACTATTTTTCATACTTCCGACAGTTTAGTTCCATCCTTATTAACCAATTATACAGGGTACCATTGAAGATGTTAATCTTCTAGAACGTATTAATTGAAAAAATACCTATAACTGAAGAAGTATAATGACGTTTTGAAAATTTATATTAAATGAAGTTGATATAGGTTATATTAAACTGGATTAGACATAAAAAGATCATCAGCCTACGTTTTTATTTCTAGATTTAGATTTCAAATCATACTGTAATTTATAGTATTTGTATGTAAAATATACAGGGTATTCCATTAAAAAAAATAAAATTAACACCAACTTCCCGTATAATCGGAACTGGTAAAAGGAAACCAATATTTTCATTACATAGTTTACCCTTCAAAATCCCTATATTGCTATATTGCAATTTTCAGTTTTCATTTACATCTCGAGATCTAACCGATGGTTTATTGGTCGCACCCTGTATACAGACAAAAAAATGCCGATTCACTGGAACGAAAGTGATGCCAAAAGTCAAATACAATTTTAAATGAGCATGATCAGTATTATCCTCATTACGGATAAGGTGGTTTTCACTGAGATTCAAAGATCAAATATTTTAAAGAAAATTTCGTCGAAAACTAAGAAAGTCATAAACTGAAATTTTGAAAACTCAAGTATGTAATATATTATTAAAAAGCTCATTTTATAATAAAGTTAATCCTGTGTTTTCGTTTCATCATATCGTAAAACCACTTGACCCCAATATCCTTTGAAACCGTAAGAATTTAAAATTTTTATATTGTGAAAAATGTTCATCATAAAATTGATATCTTATGTAATATTAATATTATGTTTTCAATTTACTTTAAACAGTCACAATTTTTTAGTGCATAATTTTTCCACATTTTTAGTTCTACGTCTTTGGTGATATAGTCTGCTGTTATTTGCGCTAGCCAAAGAAGTGAAAAAGAATAGAAAATGGCATTCAAATTCATTCAGGAAAATTCCCTGGGTCGCTATACCTGCAGGGCCTTTCTGGGAATGCTTTTCTATTAAAATATGCATTAGCGTAGACAGAAGTTTTAGCCGAGAGGGGAAACTTTCTCGAAGTAATCAAGTCGCTTGATATGACTTTAGAATTGTTGAACTATATTTAATCTTTTCCATTTGGGAATTAGAATGAATTAGTTAGGAACGATTCATATTGTTCAGATAAAAGATAAACTCAACATTAGGATTCTTTATTGGAAAAGTATCATCTTAATTATTTGATTGTTTTACGCGTAAAGAGAAAGTTATTTTATAATCAAAAAATTTTCTTACATGATTGTTTACTTGCAATTTATGCTGACAAAAGACGTTTCGAAACAATTCAACAAGAATAAAAGAGTTTCTTGAATATTAAACACTAAATTGTTTTTGTGTTGTATTTTTGAGCAAGGCTATTATTACGTATTTTGTTTTACCAAATTTCCTTTGCATGTGTTGTGAAAAGACACAAGAGTAAAAGGAAATTTCCTGGTGAAACATTTTAAATTCAGAGTATAATTTTATCGTACAAGTTTTCTAATTTAAAATAATAAAGAACATGCTGAAATTAAGGAAATAATTAAAGTATACTTATTTTTTTTATTTAACGAGAAGAATTTCAACTAAATTAATGATTATTATTTACAATTTACGGTAAACATGTTTTTTTGTACTATACCTCGTAATAAATGTAATTTGTATTTTAAACTCCTACTAGTTTATTTTCATTCATTTGATTATATATAATAAAAAATTGGATTTTGATTAAAGCAATTCAATGGTTACTGGGACAAAATCTGGATTTATAGTAAAAGGAAAAACAGTAAAAGTTGTCAAGATAGTACGATGTTAATAACAAAAAAAAACTGAAGATGGTATACAATAACAATATTTTTAAAAATTACTATTGAAATATTAATAATTTTTATTAACTTTTTTATGACTGCGCCACTTTAAATTAAAATTTTATTAAAAATGACACTTTATAGCAAACCTAAAATAAATATAATTTTAGTATATTTCAGTGCTGTACAAAAAGAAAAAGTATAATTAAAGTGGCAAGCCATTTATTTTGCGTTCAATCTTATCAACATTTCAACTGCAAATTTTTAATTACTTTTAAGTAACAAATGGCCCAGTTTAAGTGATCGAACCTAATCTTGCTCTAAGGAAAACAGATGAGCTAGATCACTACCACCATTTTATTTTCTCTATAAATCTTTTCTGACATCAGGGTAAAAGACAAAAAAAATTTAGTCAATGAGCTTTATTTTTAAGGATATAAAAGTAACAGCGGACTAAGGATAATGCCAATATAATAAATTGGGGACTCAAAATGTATTAGCGACTATTTGGATTAAATTAAAAAACATAATTATAAATATGTGACTTTTTTATTTGAGACAATTATTACTTTTTAACAATTTTATGTAAAAACAAATGATAGAGGTTCAGTTTTAAGAAAGAAAATTAAAAAACCCGTAAGCAAAATTTGGACCAAATACTGCAGATCTGGTTACAAAAAGGGTCCAATTTTAAATCCAAGTTTTTAAAGTTTCACCGCGCCCCTTTTGCCCTCCTCTTAGCTAGTGCACCATTACAGTGTAGCAAATCGTATTTTTGATTACCCTCGATTGAACGCACTAGATTTATGCATGTTTCAATTTTTATTTTTTTTTCGGGTGCGTCACGTGCGATGCATCAAGTGACATTTTTGTGATCCAAGGTGCGCAGAGATCCAGTGTTACGTTTTTTTTCTATTATTAATCTATTAATCTCCTTTTATTTTATTTTGGTCCAATTTATTTTTAAAATTATATTGTAAATATTCTAAACTTCAACTTACTCATATACTATATTACTTTTCAAGCAATGTTCAAGACGGTCGAGCAAAGAAGTATTATTTCTAAAAAAAGAAGTATTAATTCGGCCATTTTTCACTAAGAGATAACCGTTTTAATTAAGACTCACAAACAGAAATCAACTTAATTTATTTACGAAACACTAGAGGTGGGTAATTAATTGAAATAAAATGATAATCAGCCATCGTACTAGGCCAAACAATAACATGTTTATCTGCAGTCTGGTCGGCAAAAACAGGAATACCAAAGTGAGTAACTGGCACGTTGTACTTGTCTTATTTACACGACATGGTTAATATGGAATGATCAGTGGCGCCACATAGAAATATACCCTCATTCCTTTAATCTTCTTAAATTTTTCTATATTTTAATTGTTCCTTTATTTCTAAATTCAAGGGCATAGATAACTTTTGTTTCTAGGGGAGTCATTTTTTTCCTGGGGGAGGTAATCAAACTTGTAGACAAATATGTTTGTCCGTTTCTGCATATCATATATTTTATTTCTTCTTTTCGTGCTATTTTTTGGTATCCTTGGATGTGGTAATTACCCCCTTTACTGCCCATATCTACGCCCTTGCTTATAACCAAGCCAGATAGAATTGGTTGCGGAGGATCCTCCAGAAGCAGATTATCCAGGAAGTGATTTCCTTTCTAATTTTGTCCAAGAGCAAAAATGCATTATTCCTTTATTTTGCAATTTGCTGTATGGAAAAATGCATTCTTGCTTTGAATTTCAAATACTTGTAAAAAAATGCATTGTTGCTTTATTTTTTTAATTTTCTGTGTGGAAAATTGCTATGAATTTAAATTTTTTATAAATAAATATATTGTTGCTTTGTTTTTTAATTTTCTTTGTAGAAAAATGAACTTTTGCTTTGAATTTCAAATTTGTATGTGAAAGAATGTTTTTTGTTTTGTTTATTAGTTTCCTGTGGGAAAAATGCATTGTTGGGTTGTTTTATAAATTTCTGTGGGAAAAAATGCATAGTCGCTTGGGTTTTTTTTTCAAATTTGTGTGTGAAAAATGCATTTACGGGAGCTTTTTCCAATTTTTTGTATGAAAAAAAACATTTTTGCTGTTTTTTTCAATTTATTGTAGGGAAAATGCATTTATGCTGTTTTTTCTAATTTTTTGTAGGGGAAAATGCTCTTTTTCTCCAATTCATATTTGAAAACTGCCTTTTTGCTGTGAGACGGATTAGAAATTGAAAAATTTACAGAAAAAATAGTAATTCTAAATTTTAATCTATGAAATTTAACTGTAAAACATTTTCAAATATAATTATGGAAAAATGTATTCTAGCTTCTTTTTCAAATATAACTTTTTTTTTACAGTGGAAAAATGCATTCCTGTTTCTCTTTTCAAATTCGAGTCTAGAAAAATGCGTTCTTGTTCCTTTCATTCTTGCTTCTTTTTTGAAATATAAGTGTGGAAAAATGCATTCCTGCTTTTTTTTCAAATTCGAGAGTCTAAAAATGCATTCTTGCTCATATTTTTCAATTTTAACAACTGCGTGGAAAAATGCATTCTTGTTTCTTTTTATTCAAATTGATCTGTGGAAAAATGTATTCATGCTTTTTCTCAATTCATGTGTGATCTTTTCTAGACCTTTTTAGAGTTTTCTCCTAACTTTCGCGAAAAAAATATTTATTTTTGTAAAAATTTGCACTGAGTTTGTCCCATACTTCCGTTTTCATTGGAAGAATTTTAGTAAAAAACTTCCCTATTGGAAACTATGGGCATTTCTACATTAATGTTCTCTGATTTTTTGCAGAAAAATACTTTTCAGCGTTTATCTCTTTGATTTTTTGGAGTTTTCCGTGAATTTTCCTTCACTTTTTTCGGCATCTATTCCAATAGTGATTCTATAATTATTGTATTTAAACTTTTATTTGCGAGAGTCATTATCTGATTGATTATTTTCTCCTAACACTTCCGATAAAACCCTCTTGTGAAACACGCTGTATACAGGTGTGTAGATAAATTTTTTCCTGGGGGCGGTAGTAATTTTTTCCTGAGGATGGGGCAATCAAACTTTTAAACAAATATATGTGCCAATATAAGCATTAGGTAGTATAGCTAAAAACACTTTTTACGAATGTCACAAATTTTTAAGAGTTCGTAAAACTACAAGAAAATGGTGAAAATTCACAAAATTTGAGGAAATACTTCAAATAGGCAAAAGAAGAGTAGCGGTAGTACTATGAAGCGGTCAATCCAGGACGGCACGTGACACGCTAATTTATATTTATTTTATTATGAAACGTGATGCGCTTAAAGTTTGAACAAGTTTAAATATGAGCTCTAGTAGCAGCGTGACATAGTGTCCGCTAATGGTGCAGTGGGCCCTGGGTTCGAATCCCACATGGCCTTTTAATTTTTTTTTAAACACAGTCTAGATTTAGACAGTCAAGACTTCTTTTAATAAAATTAATATTTTTTTAAATACACAGGCTGGATTTAGATAGTCAAGACTTGTTTTAATAAAATAAATATAAAGAAAATGATTTAAGTCACATCTGTCGCATGACATCCTGGATTGACCGCATCGTGTAGTACTGGGTGTTGTTTCCCTTATCTGCCGCTAGATAAGCGCTGAATTCGCTCTAGCCTAGCAACAACACGAAAGCCTGTAAGTTGGGGTGGCGGATTTGCCCAACTCTCTCCTGATCTGAATTCATATGAACGTATGCATTTGACCCTTTATACTATGTCTAGAAAAATCTGATTAATCTATAAATTATTTTAATTATTATATTAAAAAATATTTAATTAAACAAAAATATAAAAAAATTATAAAATATTCTATAATAAATTTATCTAGACCGCCTCACCGTAGCATCTCGATTCGCTGCCGTGGATATTAATACAAAGCTATTATAATTCAGGCAAATATTAATCTAATCTTTCTGTCGTGGTTCGGCTTCAGTGTCACTTTATTTTCCATTAAATCTCTTAGCTTCGTCTTTTTTTTTAAGGAGTAACTAATTTACCTTAATAACGGTTAAATATTTTTTAAAACAACAAGTTTCAATTGTCACTTTTTGTGTGAAGTAAAGGTTCTCTTTTATTATTACTTAAAATTAGATGGAAACTAATTTTAATTGTACTATGTATATTTTTATCAATTCTGCACTATTGTGTTTCGAAGTTGGATTTGAATTCGATGCATGTGGGCACATCGTCATTGATGAGTCGTTAAAAGACGAAACAGCCGTCCGGTATACGGTCTGGATGAATAGAAATTAAATTCTCACAACTTAAAAATATTTTTTTAAATCTATTGATCACTAAATTACCTTCTGAAATAATAAATCTATAGCCAAAAATTTGTTTCGCCTTCCAATCTCCAGCTGCTATGAAATGTAGAAAAGGAAAAGCTTTAAAAGATCTTTTATTATTTCTATTTTTTTCTGATAAACATTAATTAGTTTTCAATTTGAAAACAAAATTTAGTATCTTTATTACTATATAATAAATAAGTAAAAATAATATTCCAATAATTTAGTTTCATTGAAATTATTTTGTATTTTACGTTACCTTATTTAAGTTTTGATAGACACTACCAGTTTTTATAGTATGATTTTCATCGTTATAAAATCCTCTATTTTTATTTTCTTCGGCGATTCCAGACAAGCAACTTGTTAAAATGCTTTTTAGACACAATTTCCAGTTATTGCTTAGTGTTTCACGCTTTGTTTAACTTCTTCTGGACAAGTGAATCAATTTGAAAGTTAGATATTTTCTGAAATATTCTCTTCAGCTGTAAAAATATATTCTTGATGCAAAATAAACAGTGATACGAGGATTTAGTTTTTTATTTTATGTTGTTTTATTTATAAATAGATTTTTATGCTAGTACAGTTAGTTTGATTTTTATTTAATCTTCCATAAATTTTAAAATATAGTTTAAATACTTATTGTTTCTTTTTTTTTAATTATATTAAATAAAAATTAAATTAATTATAAGTAACCTTAACTCTTGGTGATGCTAACGTAGTTAGCAAAACGTACGTAGAGTGTCAAAAAAGTGTAGTTTTTTGAGCATGAATAATGTTTAAACAGTTATCAAAAATGACCATTATCGGTAAATATTCAACAATTTTTGAATTAAACTTAGATCTATTAAAAAATTAAAAACAGCAGATCAAAACAGTTTTATCTCTCTCCCAGAAAGTTAAAACACAAACTTGTTAGGTCCAACAATAGCTTTGGACAGGAATGAAAGAAGACAACGTATGCTAAAATTTCCTAGCAAGGAAATGAGTCATTTAAAATAAGTTCATATAAAGGAAGGAAATTAATTAGACCAAAGAAAAGAGCAGCCCAAAATAAAAAGCTGGAACTTGTAGAAGAAAATGAAAAATTGACAGCATAACTGAATTACATGAGAAATAGATATACATCCATAACTAGCTACATTCTGAGAATAAAAAACAGCAGCGTTATAAAAACTGATGCAAGTAAAAAATGTGGCAAGAGCACTTTAGCAAACTCCTAAATGCAAGCAATTTTGGGAAAACAATATAAACAACGTTTTAAGCAGAAGAAACCCAATGTAATAAATCCTCTTCAGAGGAAACTATAGATTCTATCAATAGGGTCAAAAACAATAAAGCCCCAAAGCTCCCAGATCAAAAACATTCCTTCAACCCTGTATCCAAACAATTCACCTCCTTCTTTCCATTTCGGGAATATCCCACCTACTCAACTACTCCGGCACAGAAACATCCCACATAATTCGTCTACACCATACCAGGACAAATCCGAAATTTTTACCTTAAACGAAAAATCACGAAGAATTCCAAGTGATTCGGACCCAGATAGACTTCCGAATACCTAAAAACAATTACTCCCTCCTGACTACCGCTATTAGACACATTGACAGTAAACCCAATAGGCCACTTCTGGCTGCTAAGAATTTTGTCCACTCCTAGAGTATCACTGACGCTGCCCGGTGCAAGTGGCCTTCAGATCGATTACATTGCATGAACTACAGGGGGATAATACTATTAAACTCCGAGTACAAAATAATCCAACATATTATTGAAGCGACTACGTGTAACGAGAGGTGTTACCAAACTTCCAATAAATTAACAGTTAAAATCGATCTGAAACAGGGAGACTTAACATTAAAACAGAAATTTTCAAAAATCAGAGATCATAAATGACATTGGCCTTTGCAAAATACATTGATATAATAGGAAGGAATACTATCAAGGAAAAGGAGAATTTCTTAAAAAATTAAAGATTTGGTCAGGCTTAAAAATAATGAAGATAAAACCAAATATATGCTTGTAAGAGGCAATGCTCCAAATAGTGGACAAATTAAAAAAAAAACTTCACGAAAATAAAAATATTGAACTCAATAAACAGTGCCCTTTTTACAACTAGATGGCACTTTTTAAAGTCAACAGTGTCACGCATGAATATTTACAATCTGTTTCATTAAAAATGACCAAAAATCACTTCCCCCAAAAATCAAACGCTTGTACGGACCTGCTCAGAGATAGAATGGACTTTTTTATTTACGAAAAATAAATTCTATATTAGTATTTTCTAGTATTTTATACTAAACGACCATTTTACTCAGAAATTCACGATACATTTTTCATTTCGATAAAATATCACGTTTTAAAATGTTCCCATGACGTCACGTTCATCGGAAACGTGACGTCATATGACGTTTGTGATTTTTTTTCGTGTTTTTGTTGGCTTATTTTTCATTTTTATTTTAATCTAAAGGTATAAGATAGGAAATGTATTTATTGACCATTCTGGTTGTCATTTCAAATTAATACATTTACAGATATAAAATGGACCCAAAACCGAAGAGCAAGTGCTAAAATGGTTTGATGAGGTTTTAGACGGGGAATTTGTTTCTATTTAATCTGATTCTAATTTACAGAATGCAATCAGTCAACATGTCAATCATGCATCTGACACCGAACAGTCTGATGATGGTAAAATAGTTTCATTATTGGCAAATAAACCAGTACAGGTTATGACCGAATAAATTGGAAATCATAAGCCAAATATTGCTTCTAAGAAAATTCACAGTCAAAAGATTATATCAAAGCCTCCTGGAGTACAAGGTGCTGCCAAAAATTGAGAGGTATTTATTAATTGTTGTAAACTTTATTGGCCGAATGGTAAACAGTACCAATATAAAATTGAGCCTACTTCGGTCTTCATGTCAACGTCCAAAAGAAGATTGTTGAGATTTTAATGATATTTGGGCTTTTATAGGGTTACCTTACACGGCTGACGTCAATGGCGACAATGTATAGAAAACGATTCCATTTAATTTTACAGTCTATTTGATTTGATGATTTATAAATGAGGGCTGCAAGATCTTATGTTGATAAATTGGCACCAATAAGATCTGTCTTTGAATGACTTATCCAGAGTTCTGCTAATTATACACCTGGCGAAAATGTCTCCATAAAAGGTTTTCGAAGTCGTTTCAGCTTTAGGCAGTATATTGATATCAAAATATAAGCTCTCGTCATAATTTAGAATTTTATGCTCTGGGAAACTGCCAGATGGCCAGTACCAAATTCCTAATGACGCTAAAAGAGTAGCCAAATGTCTAATCAAAATCATTGATAAATCTGGGTGCTAGGTAACGACTGATAACTATTTCAGATCTGTACGAATTGCTAATTATTTATTTAACAATCATAAGTTAACACTGGTAGGTACTATACTGAAGAATAAACCAAAAATTGCACCGATGCTTCTTCAAGTAGGAGATCGATCTGTGGAGAGTGCAGTATTTTCATTTAGAATTGCACCAAACCATTGTATGCTAACATCTCTTGTCCCAAAAAAAAACAAAACATGTTTTTCACATTTTACGATAATTACCCGATCCCAATTCGACACAAAATAAACCATATTACAACCTGATGACAGGAGGAGTTGACGTCGTTGATCAAAAGAAATCAGAATATTCTGTGAGTCGTATTAGCAAATAGTCGGTCAAGTAGGTTTTCTATCATTAACGTTAGAATTTTCCTCTTTTTACATGTAAATATTTTGGGGAACCGTTGGCTCATTTTTCGCAACCAGAAAAGCAGTTTTGAAGACTACTTGTGACAAGGACCATTATCTGGATCTGTTGCTGTGACATACCGGGTGACCCCCACCTCAGAAGTAGGCATCCCATCTGCCACCTCCAGACCATTAAAGATAAAACTATACGATAACGAGAACTATGCAGAACGTTGTAATTTTTTTTTTGAATGATTTGTTGCCATCGAAATTAAATTCATTACATATTATTATTATATCTTTAATTTTGACACCTTTTTAGGACATTTTTTTTTAATTAACTTAGGTAGGTAGGTAAGTTCAATGTGAGTGGAGCGTTTGCTCGCCCCTCCACTGCGGCCAACAGAGGCATATTGTGGCTCACCCCTATGGGCTATAATTCACCATACAATCCACACCTTCTTACGAAGTCTATGGTATATTTAGGTGAAGCTTCCTTGAAGTCGGTAGGCTCCAGCTGTACAAAACCAAACGTACGAAGCCTATTCATTTCCAGGGCAGGGCAGGAGCATAAAATATGCTCCGCCGTTTCGTCTTCCACACTGCAGAAGCGACAGTCCGATGTTTGACTCAGACCTAGCTTCTTCAGATGGTACCGCAGACGACAGTGCCCTGTAAGCAGTCCAATTAGGATGCGTAGATCACTTCTACTCCATTCTAGGATCTGCGATAGGGTGCTACCTGAGGGTTTGACTATAAACGCCTTAGAGTAAGCTAACCCAGGAATATCTTTCCAGTGCTGGAGAGTTTTCCTCTCGGCCCATTTCCAGATAGTGTCTTTGGCACTGCTTTTGGCTATGCCAAAAAATGGTTCCGGTCCAATGAACTCGGATCCTGCACCTCTTTTCGCAAGGGTGTCGGCTTTCTCATTGCCCTCCACCCCTTCATGCCCAGGTACCCAGAGTAGGGTTACTCGGTTACTGGTAGCAATGCGATCCAGGGATTCGATGCAGTTCCACACCAGCTTCGAGTCCATTTAATTAACTTACCAACAAAACAATTTAAGTTATCTAGTGGGGGATAAACTTGTCTGGATCCTTCAGACAGACATAACAGTGGCGCTCAGGCAATATATTTTTTTTTTGTAATTTCGTCAAAATTAATTTTAACTCACTTATCCATTTTGAGTCATAAATCAGAGCTAGCTATCATTACCATCCAATTGTAACTATTTACCACACACATATAGATGCAACAGATGTCATATTCCAGTATGCAAGAAACACACAACCAAAACAACTTTTACTTGCCATCAATGTGACCGTAATTCTGATTCAAGTGGCAGTTTAATATATAATAAAGGAGCAAATATAGAGAATTATGTGTTTTTATGATTTCTATAGGTAAGAGTACCCAAGTTACAAATCTAGGCACCTTAAATAACATTTAATCAATTTTGAATATAACATTTTAAAATTTAACTTGAAGGGCGTTTCCAAAACGTTCTTTAGTTCCAAAATCCTCTTAAATTTCTTCGAAAACAAATACGATTCCCTTGATTTGCTAAATGGTCCTCCACTAATCTAGAGTCTCCAAAAATCTGATTTGGATGATATTAAAAATCACCCTATGATCGGACCCAAAAAAAAATATCGAACAATAGAATTTAAAATAGAATGAGAAAATTAAACAAAAAAAAACTGAAGATATATAAAAATCTTTGTCAAAAAGAGCCAAGAAGAAATAATAAGCTATATTTGAGATCAGATTAAGAAAATGATTAGATTTTTAGATAATAGAAATACGTTGAATCAAATTATTATAAATTTTATCCATAGATAACTTAACATCATTTTATCATATATATAGAACGCCCATGCTACTAATGTAATTTGATATCGAATTCAATTCACCCTTGAAACTCGAGAACACTCAAAATCTTAGGATATCGGTGGAATTTATTTTATTTGCTATCGATACCACATTTTCTAAATGGGTTAAACAGGTAATGGAAGTTTTAAACCAATAACAGTTAGTGTATTTCTTGGTTTAGTGTGTTCGTGGCATGCGATTTTTCGTTTAAACCTAAAAAGCTTGAATATAAAATATATCAATTTCGATTTTTAATAAATGGTAAAGCAATAAAAATTTAGTATGTTAAATTTTGTAATTTTAAATCAAATATTTTAATCGCTTTCTTTATAATAACCTGTTTAACACCCTGCTGTCTGTTCCAGTTAATCTGTATATTAATCTACGAGACTCGCTTATCCATCTTTCTCGAGGGATCACTACATCGCAATTTCTCGAAAATCCACGGCGAATAACTTCTTGAAAGCATTAAGTACTTCAATAAACTTACTTCCAACTTTACAGCGTCGTTTCGACCGCTACTAACTAGTTAAACTAAAATTGGTGCAACTCCCTTGTATAATCTCGAGGAATGGCCATCCGGACTAAGTTTTACTGATCCTACTCGCATTCGAACGTTGTTTTATTGATGTAGATTTTCGACTAGATAGTTTTAGAGGTGATTTTTGTCTTAAAAATTATTTATATATTTTGTTTTTATTATTGTTTTGTACATTTTATATCATATGTGTTCTTTAATGTTATTGTGTTTCTATTAGATTGTCTTTTAAAAAATAAATAAAAGTTAATCAGAAAAAAATGAACCAAAGATTTATTTTAAAGAGTTATGTTATTACTAGATGAATACCCGTGCTTTGCTACGGTGTCTTTTTAGTACCTGGACTATGAAGCTTTGCTTGTTTTTTCCTTTTTTATCGTGTTTTTCATTATTTTTTTCCTGTTATTCCCTGTTTGTACTTATTATTATCTATTATTTTTCTATTTTTATACTATTTTTCGTCATTTTCCCATATTTTTTACTATTGTCCCATATATTTCCTGATTTTTCTGTGTTTGTCTCTAATTTCTCTATTTTATCTATCTTTATCAAATTTTTTCTAAATAATCATTAATCATTTAGAGCTGGAACAGTTTTTTGATAATCCCTGACAGATTTTTGTGAAAATTGGATTGTATTCAATACGATTACTTGAAGAACCATCGTTGTTTTTTTTTAATATTAAAAAAATCAACCCAGCAAGCCACAGCTACGTCTATCAACTTAGCAAGACAACTTCGGAAAATTACAACGGTATCTCATTAGTAATTTGCCGCTTTTTTGCCGTAAATTAGTTGTGGAAAAATAAATTTTACCGCTCTTTCTTTTTTCCGAAAATTCAATGTCTTGCTAACTTGATATCAAGTTAGCAAGATAACTGCGTACATAATGACGATATTAAAAAACTAATAGTTGGAGAATTTGCCGGTTTTTTGCCGTAAATTAGTTGTAGAAAAATAAATTTTGCCGCTCTTTTTTTTTAACGAAAATTCAATGTCTTGCTAACTAGATATCAAGTTAGCAAGACAACTGCGTAAATAATTACGATATGAAAAAACTAAAAGCTGGAGAATTTGCTGCTTTTTGCCCTTAATTAATTGTGAAAAAAATTGCCGCCCTTTTTTTATTAATAATTTAACATCTCGCTAACTTAGTATCAAGTTAGCAAGAACACTGCGTGAAAATGACGATACTAAAACCAGAAAGCATTTTTTCCATTAATTAGTTATGGGAAAAATGTTTGCCTTTATTTTTTATTAGTAATTAAACATCTCGCCAACTTGATATCAAGTTAGGGATACAACTGTGTAAAAAATGAAGATATCAAAAAAATTAAAGCTGGAGAATTTGCCGCTTTTTTTGCCGCTAAAGAGTTGTGGAAACAAAAAAATTGTCACCTGTTTTTTTATAAACAATTTCCAGGATTTTTATATACCAAAAAATTTAAGAAAACAAAAAATTTACTTAATGAAATTTTGAAAAATTAAATTTGGAAGCGTTAGAAGTTTGACATTCTGCAAAAGTGTTGACATTAAACCAGATTTCGAATTAATTGGTGTACATGATAATGAAATGGAAAGAAGTATAAATTACTGTTTCCATTACGAACATTTTTAATGCCTTCCCGGTATAATGACAAAGAGCAAAGTTTAATTTTGAAGTTGATTAATTACTTTTTTAGAGAAAGAGGTGCTGAAATGCTGCTTTTACCGTTAAATGTAGTGTACAACGTTTGGGTTCACCCCAAAATTATAGTCGTATAATACATTAATACATATTATATAATTCATCATTTAATCAGTTCAGGGACGGTCAAAAAGGATGTTCAAAAATTTTTAAATTATGAAAAAAGGCACGCAACGCAAAATACAATTTTTGGTATTACCAATTTAAGCATACAAACACAGTTTAACATGCGTCATATGTCATTGTATTATATTTTAATTTTGAGGTTAAGTGTTAAACAACATTCAAATAATATATGACAAACGTAAAACTGCAGAATACGACACCGATTATGACGTAAAGGCAGAGAATAGTTAAACAAATTATCAGTAGGACAATTTTATGACAATCTAAAACTCGTTCCTTGGTAACAGCCCTAAGTCGAAGGCTGAGGGCTGTTACCAAGGAACGAGCTTAAGAAATATTATTATAGTATTCATAACTCTTGAAAGAACACTAGACTGCAAGCGTTAGTAACTAAATTCTTAGATTTTCTCGAAGGACCAAACTTTTTAGATAGAAGTTAAACCAATATGAATATTAAAATGAAAACAGTATTTGAAATAGGAATGTAATTTTTATTCCATTTTTTCCAGTTACGAACATGAACAGAAAAATCATAAAGCGGCACATTAATTTAAATTATGAAACCGAAACAAATATATTTAAATAGTACTCATCACTTCACTCAGTGTAAAAATCATTTACATTTTTTCTTGTTAAGAAAACTCAGAAAACTTTTTGGGTGCGGTTAATTAAGCACTATTTTACTTAGTTAAAGAAATTTTTTTGCTCTGTTGAATGCGACTGTATCTGTTCACAGTTGCGAGAGATTGATTGTGCTCTGAATTTTAGCGGAGAGGAGAGGAGAGTTGCTGGTTTTTTATTGGTAGGAGACATGTGACGTGGTATGTAACTAGCCTTGAATTCAGAATCTTTTAATAATGGGATAATATGAGAGAAAGATAAGCTTGCATAGCAACAGTCGCTTATGTATTTTGTTTTTGTTAACTGTATATTGCAAGTAGACAGAAAAAAGTGAGAGAAAGAATTATTTTGTATTTTCTACATAATATTCCAGTGAAATTTATCCAAAGTTGTAAAATGCAATAGTGTTATCAAAGTGATTAATAATTGCACTGAATGCAATTATCAGTGTAATGTTGACATGATTGGGTGAAATTGTTTCATATGACACAAAATGACAAAATTTTATTGGTTGTTAGAACTGTCAAAAAATTGTCAGTATAATCCAGCGTTGATAGGACATTCTGATACACGTGATTCAAAATAAACGATTTTGATTGGTTTGATATTGAACTCCAAAATTTTCTATATAAAAAAACGTTATTTAAAAATAGTTAAAATATCAACTATGAAAACCAATAATACGAAATAACATTTAAACGTATTACATCCTCGTGTTGTTTTAAAGTGTAAGACAATTACACGGTCTAGATGCACAGAGTTAATAATTCATTCCACGTCTGGAGCATTGTGTCTAAGTGTAGGTACTTAATGCCAACGAACTTGCCCTAAATCGCGCGCTAAAGAACAAATCGGAATGTGTTTTGTTTCACTTTGCCCCTCTAATGGCCTTATATTTCAAATGTTTTCAATGGGTAACATTTTTGGGTTATTTTTTTCTGTTCACTGGGTCGAGAGACTTTATAGCCTATTTTGTTTATGATGCATTGTTTCACGACGAAAGAAAAGATATACCAGCATTTAAGGAAAATGGGTAAAAACAGATAAGATTTTTTTGTCATAATTTTTATTTTATCTAACATGTGTTTACTCTTTTGTTATAGGTGCTAAAAATGATAAGAAAAGGGATTTAAACCAAAGTATTTAACATATTTCGAATGTTTTTAGCTTCAGGCACTTTAAATAATACTTAGTGAGAGAATGGACCGTATTGATTAAGAAATAATATTTTTTATACATAGATATACTTAAAAAATTTATTTAGAATCCCATTTAACTTGTCCCAATCCTTAGTCTTCCAGAGTGATCAAACCAAAGTTCCGGTAGGTCCAAAAATTTCCGAATCGACAAAAACAAAATTTTTCTTCAAATAAATAATGTCAACAAAAGTTAAAAATAAAATTAATTAAAATTGTAGTAAATACGTTACTGTATAACAAATATATTGAAATACTCCATATACTGGTAAGTATTTTTACAAATTTTTTTTTAAATTATAACTATCTCTACAGTATAAAATTGATAGTGGTTCTGTACAATTTAGAAAATAAAATACGACGAAACACATTTATTGCTTTTCAATTTTCTCTTTCTTTCGATTTCGATTCGCACAGACACAGACGGTAGCAAATTCTAAATTTCATTTTTATTTTCAATTGATATGACACTGGATCGTTATTTGAAGATTGTATAGTGTTCATTCCTAGTTCGAACGCTCTTATTTATTGGATTCGCAATCGGATTAGGCATGAGGAAACAAGTTACGTTGTTGCGACACGATAAAAAAGGCTTTTGCGGGTTCTTTTTCTTGCGACAATAAATAAAAAAATTATAGAGTTACAAATATTTATTATTATATTCCTGGTTAGTTGTAGTTTAAATTGCTTCATAATTATTTTATAAATGTAATTTCTGTGTTTAAAATAAATAAATGGCGCAGTCAGTAGGATTAGCTTTTATAAGAAGTACGATTAATAGTTTGCGTCAAGCTGATTTGAAATTTTTCAACTTTGTTTTTTTACAACTTAAGTGCAGTTTATAAACTTCTGGAAGTCTTTTCATTTTGTGACAAATAGTTTGAGAACAGTTCTCATTAGTGGAAATTTTCTATAGTGGAAAATAAAGTTTTCTTTAGTAATCGAGAGTGGAAAACAGAAATTCAACGGTCTGAAACTAGTATAAAAATGTTTTTAAAATATAAGAAATGCAATAATATTTTTTAAAATAAGACATATACTTCAAAGTTCAATTTTTTTTTGTCATATTATCAATTCTAAGGCAAATAAGTGATCTTCATAGATTTAAAAATAATTTTTGCAATTAATTTTCTATTATGTAAAATATTTATTAAAAATTTTCCTTAGCAACGTTTTAATAATGTTGCTCATTTCATTTTATTCGCAAACAAATTTTGCCACCAATAACAATTGATTATATACTACATCTTTTATGTGGAAATAAAACCATAACCTAAAGCGATATATTCGAGTTTGGACCTTTGGTATTCAGCTTCAAATAAATCAATATAAAGAGTATCTAACGCTATCAAAATAAGTTGCTGAAGGATATAACAGATTCTCTATAAGAAACAAAGACTTGAAATGAAATTTTTAAACAACGTACAAGGAAGATAGTCTTCATCTTAATGTTAACGTAGAAGTCCACCAGCTCCTGGACAAGAGAAAAGATGTAAACAATGCCAAAGTGTAAAACTAGTAAAAAATAATAGAACTAAATTGCTCTTTCTAGGAAATATCTGGTGAATAAATCAAAAGTCTGTTTATTGAATGGTGTCTCTTTTGTCTAGGGTATCCCTATAATAAATTATTCATAAATCAAGGAAAATTCAAATTTGGCAGACACAGGAGTCAAGCTTCAGGACTACCTCCATTATTGTGGCAATTGTCTGTTTGCTGTTTTGTAAATAAGCAAAAATCTAAACTTGTGATCTACCAAAGCGAAAAAAACATTCTTTCATATAGATTGGATTGGATTTTTTTTATCGGTCTTTGAGATGCACTATACACTTTAATTAATTTACTTGAAACTTTGGAATTTTTATTTTCCCGGACCCACAGAAAGGAAAGTATAGTGAAAAAGCAAAAAAAATTGAGAAATCGATGGAAATATCCATTTTGAGATCCAGAGTAGCTACCCAAGATATCAAACTCCGGAATACAAGTTGATCACGCTGTATACCTATATTCAAATTCTTTTTGTTTAAAATTTTTTTTTCACCTTTTCCCCAATTTTTTTACCACTTTTTATTCTTTTCTTCATATTTAAAATTTTTTTTAACTTTGTTTTGGTCGCTTTCTTTCCCACGCCCTTTTTTTCCTACTTCTATACTGCCTTTTTTATGTTTGCACTAACATAACCTAAACTTTTTTTTCATTGAATTTGTTATATACGATACACATAGGCGTAGGTGAGTGGAAGGTCTATCATTTAGTGATTTAATAAACTTATTCTCTACGTTTAGCTCGATTATTTTCCAACTCGTGTATAAAACAAGATACCAATACAAATTTTGCATATGACTGTTTTCCATTTCTTTAAAAATAAGAAAATTTAAGAATTGTTAGAAATTTAACTAAAAAATATTGGAATTTTTAATACTTTTAGAATATTCATGTCTACTGTTTAGTGATATTCATTCCGTCACTATAGTTTCGATTAAAATTTTAAACGAATTAAACGAAAGGTAATTAAATTATGAAATATATTTATTTTATATTATCGATATTGATTGAAAGGTTACATATATGTTGTTTGTGCGACAGCCGACAGAGTTTAGTAGAGCAGAAATCAATCCATCACAAATCGGCAGATTCGTCACAATACATTCGGTGACTATGAGTGAGTGCTACCGATTATGAAGTGAAATTATTGAAAATCAATGAAATATTCATTCATTTTGTTTCACTTTATGTCAGAATATTGTGGTAATATTTTTACTTTGACACCTATTACTCATTTACTGGTAGTTAATATGTTTTGATGACAGGGTTTGAAAGCATGTGAATTGAATTCATTTCAGTATAAATATTGAGATAAAATGAATGTGTCCACTTGAATTTAAAAAGCGTTTTGTAATTATTTATACTGACTGCCAGTTGTATCTCGTTGATATTTTTTTTTCATGCTGTTTCATAAAATATTAACAATTCTAGTATTTGTTCTGACAAGTGGAAACTATTCAAAATTGAAAAATATGAATTTTAAGCATTACAAATTGTATTATTATAGAAATAATAATAATATTTCTCAAAAATTATTAATACCCATTTTATGTCAATTTATTTTTCGTTTCGGAAAATTTGTTTAATATTGGTTATAAGTATTGCAAAACCCTCTGAAAAAATTATTTTTCTACTCATGTAAAATGGTCGTTTTTCCACCAGCTACTATCCATGAAAATGACATTTTCTTACACTAGAGATGAAAATATTTTCACTTCTAGAGATGAAAATAAAACAAATGAATAATGACATTTAATCAGAACATATTTAAACCCATCGACATATTATACTAATGGACATTTCCTAGCAATGAAAATTGTGGTACTTCCAGAGAAATTATTTAGATAGATGGCGCTTGTCCGAAACTATACGCCATCTTTTCGAGCCTAAAAAATTATTACAACGATATACGGGTAAGGTACGTCTATTAGTATGTCGATGGTTGAACCTGCAATGGGGGAGTTCCCTCAATGTTGCCAACCTAGAAAAAGGTCTACCAACCGGTAAGGATTATTTTTGGTCAATTATTTTCGCAATGATAAAATATGTGTACAAAATTCTATTGAGTTTTCAAGAATATATCGTTAGCGAAATATAATGATTTTAATAAAATCTTATTTCTGATTGGTTCAAATTTCGTTGTCAAATGTCATTCGTCATAGAGTAAATATGACAGAGCGACTGACCTACAGCCTTGGAGGATTGGTGGAATTAAACTGAATTTGGCGAGCAGTTTGAATATTCTATAATCTGAAAATTAAACATGTCAATCTGTTATACTTACTCTATGAGGAATGACATTTGACAACGAAATTTCCACCAATCAGAAGTAAGATTTTATTAAAATCATTATATTTCGCCAACGATATATTCTGGAAAGCTCAATAGAATTTTGTAAACATATTTTATTATTGCGGAAATAATGAAGTAGATTTTGACTAAAAATAATCCTTCCCCGTTGGTAGACCTTTTTCTAGGTTGGCAACATTGAGGGAACTCCCCTATTGAATATAATGTCGTTTGACAGTTCAGAAAAGCAGTCACATGGAAGTCTGTTATCCGTGTCAATTTATACGGTGACAGTTTATTTACAATTATATTGAACTTTTAAATAAAATTTAAAAAATTGTAATCCAGTATTTTATAAACAATATCTATCCTAGAAAAAGTCCCATTACTCTTTCGTCTATCGTAAATTCAATAGAATTGATATTTTTCGTTATGTATAAATTGATTTATGAATATTATTATTTATTAACTATTAGTTTTGCAATAGTTACCAAAAAATTTATAAATTTATAAAATGCGTGGCATTTTCAGTCATTCGCGTATAAAAAAAAATGGCTCACAGAAACGAAATAAACATATCTGATTTACTAGAAACGACTTTACTTCTGGCTTTTGACCTTTAACCCACAAAATCTACTCCTGGATGTGTACAAAGTGATAAAAACTGGAAAAGGACAAGAGATTGAACGGATCTGGCTTCTGAATATTGCCTCATATGGAGCTATTTGTTTGAAATCCAGACGAAATTGGCTTCGGGTCGTATACTTTCACTAAATTACATGATACAGGGTGTACAAAATTAAACTATTATTTATTTTATTCTATAACTAATTAATTAAAAAAAAAATAATGTTAGTTTTAATTTAAATAGAAAATTTTTTGGTACATATTTTTTGACGTAACAATAAAATTATTGTTAAAATTAATTAATTGATATATTTAATCTTCATGATAATGGATTGGGCAAAAATTATCAGGATTTAACTTAATTCGTGTTATGTGATATAACAGATAGAAGGGACATAAAAAAATAATAATATTTATATAATTGTTGATCAGAAAATGTACCTTTAAGACCAATATCAAGGGCCATAAGATCACCAACTTACAACCTGGGCAAGCATCTGGCAGACATTCTGCAAACACACGTCCGAGATTCTAAGCACTTCATCGAACATTTAAAGAGCATCTACCTTATGTCCTAACGAAATCCTAGTCAGCTTCGACGTCATTTCATTATTTACAAATGTGCCACTCGAATATATAGATTAGCTACATAGGGGAGATTTTTCCAGAGCACATTAACCTTTGCTACACTCGTTCACAACATCATATTTTCAGTGGAACCAAACGTGCTATGAACAAATTGACGGAAGTCCACTCAGTCCAGTTTTGACTAATGTTTATATGGAAAAATTTAAAAAGAGACCTATTTGCACTGCTGGAAAATAACTAGAACATTGGCTGAGGTAGGTAGATAACACATTTATAGTTTCGCCATGGAAATAGAATAAAATTGACTAATTCCTTTCCATTGAGAAGATAATAAACTTGGCCACAGAGTATACACTGATCGATTCCTACAACATGGATCCAACCACCATCCAAAAACGAACTGTTATTAAATCGTAATCAAGGCATTAAAGGTATGTGAGCCAAGATACATTAAGGCTAAAATAAAACACCTGACAATATTGCTACAAGCAAATGTTACATCAAGGAAGTCATAACTCGTGCTATGTTCCTAATGGAGATGGAAACCAATCCTTATGAAGATCAATGAGAAGGAACTCTGTATCTACCGTACATTTAAGGTGTCACTGCACGGATTAGGAAAGTATTAAAGAAAATGAAAATCAGTACTATCTACAAGTCAATAATGAAAATACTAGAGTATCTAAAAATAGCAAAATACCGCAGAGATCCCCTCACATTAGCACGAGTCTATAGAATTATATGTACTTATGGAAAAGTGTACGTAGGATAAACGAAGAGACGTATAATAGAGCATAAACGAAGACCATAAGCTCCTTTTCGAAAACACCGACCTGCTAGCAATATCAACAAATAAATTACACGACCATATTAAAATTTGAATGTAATAGAAATATACAAACATAAATAGAACTTCAATAGGATCTAGTATACAGCACTAAAGTGCACGAAAATACAATTGCTGAATATTGGTCGCGACCAATAAGTGCACGCAGGCAGGCATATAAGTTGCAAATTCGAAGCGAAGGAGATTTTAGTTTCGGTTGATAGATCGCGAAGAGTATTTCATCCACGCCACTGAAGATGGCTTCCAAAGTTGTAGTCGAAACGTTTGGACGTAATAACCTAAAAAGATCATAGCTAACAGCCCGGAAATAAAAAATTACATTATCACCGGTCGTGAAAACCTAAATTCTTACAATAATATTTATATTTTTTAAATTAATTTTTCATTAAATTATTCCTATTAATAATTTTTCATATTTTTTTTTAAATCAAACTACGAATATTCTTTTTCAAAATAATTGCGTTTGTGTCTTGTCTTTTTTTTACCATTTTTATCACCGTATGAGTAACTAGAATAAATATATTTCCCATCTCTGTCTAATATCTCTTTTCACGCAGAAATTGATATTAGATATTAATTAGCTTCTTAGTGCACTAAAGTACAAAATGAAAACTCTTCGTTAAAGTGGCGGAATGACCGCACCCTTGTTTTATTACACAACTTAATGTACTTATTTTATACAGTGAAAATGAATGACAACAATTAATCTCATAGTTTTTACAGGGTTGTAAAAATATTGCACCTTGAATAATTTATTTTTGTTATAAATAAATGGGTGAAAAAATAGCCCTTACTACAATATTAGTTTTTTATATTTAAATAATAAAATCCATTAACATGGTTGGTTCAAAAATTACTCGATTTCAACACGCTGACTGCCAAAGTAACAGTTTAAAAAAAAATCACCATTTGAATTTTTTTCAGATCAATTCAATGGTTAAATTTGATTATTTTTATTAAAATTATATGAATGAATAAAATCTATTTAATTTTACCTTCTGCTACCCTGTATTAAAAATCATAAAGAACGAATACGATTGTCTAGGTGCAATCTAACAAATCAAATAGCGTCAGTTTCACATAAAGAGGGTTTATGGGAAAAGGATTCTATAACATAAAGCATTCGAATTTAAAATGGGTTAAGAATAAAGAACCCAAAAGCAAATTACTTATTGTATATATGTTAATTTTCTTGTTTTGGTAGGAGGAAGATTGTTTTTTTAATTTTTCTTCTATTAATTTACATTGAAAATTAAACAAATTACACATTCATTAAAAAAGTTTACCAATGTCATAGTATAGTTTCAAAAATCTATTATATAAAATCTTTAGAAATTAAAAGAAATCTACAAAAACTAGAATAAGACGAAGAATGAGAAAAAATGTGAAATACGTGAAAGAATTGGAAAAATTCAAAATACAACAAAAAAATCAAGAGTGAAGAAAAAATCAGAAAAATGGGGAAAAAACGAAAAAACCGAAAGATTGAAAAATACAGAGGAATGAAAAAAAAAAATAGAAAAAAAAGAATGAATTAGAAATAAAAAAACAGAACAGTGAGAAAAAATGATAAAAGATTAGAAAAAATTGAAAAAAAAAACGGAAAAATAGAAAATAAAATAAAAAATTGATACAAAAATCAGAAAATATTGAAATAAAAAATAAAATGGCAAAATATGGAAAAAATCCAAAAAAATCCGAAAAAAACCGCTAAAAATTGAAAAATATTACAAAAAATCACAAAAAATCGCAAAATAATCTCAAAAAATTGCAAAAAAAATACAACAAAGTCCCACAAAAATGAGAAAAAAAATCGCAAAAAAATCAGAGGAATAAGAAAAAATAAGAAAAAATTAGAAAACGAAAGATATAGACAAAAAAACGAACAATATGAAAAAAGAATGAGAAAAAATTAGAAAAAATGAGAAAAAACAAGAAAACAAAAAGAGAAACAGAAAAAGAAACGCAGAATAATAAGCAAAAATTAGAAAAATTAGAAAAAAATTAGAAAAAACAAAAAACCAGAAAAACGAGAAAAATCAGAAAAAATAAAAAAATCTCTCTGTCTCTATAAAATAATTACAAATGATATATAAAAAATTGCTAAATGAAAAAAAATCAGAAGAATAAGAAAAATGAGAAAAAAGTAGAAAACAAAAGAAAGAAATAGAAAAAGAAAAAAAGAGCGATAAGCAAAAATTAGAAAAAAGCGAAACCAATCAGAAAAAAACAAAAAACCAGAAAAAAAGAGAAAAAAATTAAGAAATCAGAAAAAATTAAAAAAAACCTCTCTGTCTCTATAAAATAATCACAAATGATAAATAAAAAAATTCCAAATAAGAAAAAATCAGAGGAATAAGAAAGAATTATAAAACAAAAGAGAGAAATAGAAAAAGAAAAAAAGAGCAATAATCAAAAATTAGAAAAAATCGAAAAAAATCAGAAAAAAACAAAAAACCAGAATAATGAGAAAAAATTGAGAAAAATCAGAGAAAATAAAAAAATCTCTCTGTCTCTATAAAATAATATATAAAAAAATTCTAAATAAGAAAAAATCAGATGAATAAGAAAAAAAAGACAAAAAATTAGAAAACAAAAGAGATAAATAGAAGAAAAAGAAAAAAAGAGAAAAAATTTAAATAAATCGCAAAAGAACGCAAAAAAATCGCAATGAAATGGCAAATAATCGCAAAAAAAATCAGAAGAATAAAAAAAATGCGAAATAAAAAACAAAAGAGAGAAATAAAAAAATAAAAAAGAGCAATAAGCAAAAATTAAAGAAAATCGAAAAAAATCACAAAAACAGAAAACCAGAAAAATGAGAAAAAATCTGAAAAAGTCAAAAAAAAATATCTCTCTCTCTTTCAATAAAATAATTACAAATGATATATAAAAAATTCTAAATAAGAAAAAATTTATAATATAGAAAAAGACAAGAGAGTAAGAAATACAGAGGGAAGGTCGCATAAATGTTTCATAACGTTTTTTCGGTACGTGACTATTTCTGCCAATTAATTACCATACAGTATTCCTTTTAATAGTATATGATATACCAAGGGACTAAAGTGCGTCTTTTAATCTCCAGGATGAAAAAATTTTTAAAGAAAAATATCTTTAAAAAAAGTAACTAATTGGGGGGCTGAAATCAGCCATCAATGTTTGTACCCTAAAATATATAATTAATCAAATTTGTGTTAATTCCATTAGAAAGGACGAAAATTTTCACATTGAATTCATATATCATAAAGCAAAAAAAATTTCAGTTAGTTTGCCCCACTAGAGCCCTCTTAATTTTCAGACATTTTCGATTATATAATTCAAAACCCAACAAACTGCTTGTATACAAAATTTCATTGAGCAAAACTATTTTTTAAACATCAAGTAAATTTTCTTGTACTACTAGTACAACTTCTACTACTATTACAGCTGGAGTAAATGAAAATTTCAAGGTATAATATCATTAGTATTTATCACTAATAATTTATACAATTTGGATAAAGACCAAAGTAAAATTAAAAAAAAATAGACATTAAATATTTTTTAACAAAAGGATGATGAAAAATGTTCTGATTTGACAATGGATCAAGGTATTTTAAATAATTCCTTAGTAAAACATGGATTTAAACAACTTTTAGTACATGTAATATTTTTTCAATAAATATGCATGTGTGTGTATGTCGGCAGAAAATAAATCTTGGGCAAACCCTAATCGAAAATCGAGTACGAGAGGCGTTACGACCCTTCAAACTAAAATCGATCTACAAAGGGTAAAAGCGATGCCCCAAATAAAATTAAATTTGCCATCACCATTACTAAGCGATCAGACTGCCAATATCCTGAAGTATCAAAACGTGTTAGAGTGCGAGGACACGTATATTTTTAATTTCTTAATAATATAATTAACAATTGTATATATTTTTTTATTCAGTAACTTCTGGTGTAACTGTTCAATTTTTTATAACAGAAAGAAAACAAACTGTTCAATTTTTAATAACTATACTATTGAGAGAAAAAATATTCGCATACTAAAATAAGTTTAACCCTCGTATATTAACTACACATATCATGTTCTTGAATGGAAAAATACTATTCGATTTCTTTCAGCAAATTCAATTTCAAATGTCAGTATAAAACTACAGATTAAAAACAAAATAGTTTATTCTGAGATTGGAATTTTCCAGCTATCGGCAATCGAATCGAATTCAATTTCTTGGATTAAAATCCTCTTAAAAGTCTGAAGGAGCAATGATCCAAATAGAATTAAATTTGCCATTGCCACGGCCATTATTCAGCGATCAGAGTACACTAATATTGTGGAGTATCGAAACGTGCTAGAATGGCAGGCCACGTAGCTTTTAAATCCTTCAGGACTATAAATTTATCGGTCCTGAACTCTGAGTCTATAAGCTGAATACAGGAGTAGTTTGTTTGTAGGAGACTGAACTACCACAGCTACTGTAAGGACCGATAGGTCTAAAGGTATATTATAAAATTTGTTTGTTTTACTAAAACCAATTTTGATAATAAATTCCAAACTTATGCTATATTTCAGTAACAAATGGGTAGTTAATTTAGAAAAGCAAAATATTTAATTTATTATTTTTTAAAAAGTTTCATTATAAATTTAACCCTCCTTGCAGTCATCAATAATAAATCAGCATACAGCAAATTTGAAGTTTTTAAAACACAGTAAAATCATTTATATTTATAAATTCTAGAGATGCTCAAATGGTGGTGCACCGTTTCGGGACTTCGGCCCATCGAGCGAACACTTTTTATGCTGTGAAGCATTTGCGCTACTTAGGCTAGATTACAAGAGGTTCTTAAAATGATGCTAGCTTGAATCGTTCTTATAGGAGTCGAATTTCGCTCATTTATTCTGTGTTTGAAATTGGATATAGACATTTTATGAATATAATAGGTCTGTTTCAGCACCATGTTTTGAACTGGATGAGTTTGCGCAGTATGAACGTCGCATGAACTTGATTTTTATGGATCGTTGTGGGGCGGGTACTGGAATGGCTTGTGCGATCCTGGCCAAACTTCTCAATTATATGTAGAACACCATTATGCATGATCTGACGTAATTTTTTCTAAATTAGCAGTATAAAAAAGTTGTAGGGGAATATTATACACGATGTGAAGTGAAAAAAGTTCAAAAAATATGAATCAGAAAATAGTTTTCCCATGCAAATCACTTTAATTTGTATGGCGGGTACCGGAAGGGCAAATCCGATCCTGCTCAAATTCAAAAAAGTTCTTCCTTGGATAAAACTAAGTTGGTAAATCAAAACCGGAACTCGATCGGAGCTTTCGTTCAAAAGTTACAGTGGTTACATCCAGACAGACAGACAGATATCCAGACGTCCGGACATTATTTTTTTTGCATTTTTGGACTCATGGAGCTCGGAAACGTCGAGAAAAGTGATAAAACGCGAGAGTATGAAATTCTTGTCTCTATCACGAAACTAATACTGATGCCTCAGTAAAATATTAATAGGACCCAGATTCAAATCCTAGAATACTCCCAAAATTGGTATAATAATAGTAGAACGCTAAATATTGTAATGATATACTTTGTATGAGTTTTTAAATAAGTTAGAAAAAGAAAGGAATTTATTATAAATAAATTGGCATTAAATTTAAAAAATTGGTTTTGTCACCCCAAAACTCTCCCAACGAGTATCCAGAGACGAATATTTTTACAGACATATTGAAAGCAAGTCAAATTCCGAGAAATATTGCTTCTGTCATTTTTTGACAGTGACACTTCCGTTTGATAGATGTCGTACAAAAACTAATGGATTCTTCCGTTGGATAACCCAAACACATATACCAAATTTCAGCTCAATCGGATTAAACGTGTGGGCTCTATCGTGGAAGCATATACACAGACAGACACACAGACTAAATGGTCTTAATCGTCTCAGGTGATCTTAAAATGTATCCTACTTTCTCGAAAAACTTTTTTAGCTCGTTCACACTACGTTTTTCCACACTCGAATTTGAAAAAAATATCGAGGCTGCATTTTTTCACAAAAATTTAAAAAAACAACAGAATCAAGAATGCCTTTTCTTGCACACGAATATGAAAAAATGGAAATAAAAACACATTTTTCCACAAAAAACTAGAAAAAAATTCACAATCTTTTTTCATATACGACTGTGGAAAAAAGCGAAAATGGATTTTTTCACATATAAATTGGTATGAAAAATTAGAAAAAAAAACAACAAAAATGCGTTTTTTCACACATTCATTGGGAAAAAAGCAAGAATGGATTTTCTACATAAAAATTGGAAAAAAACAGCATACTTTTTTTACACAAATTTAAAAAAAAACAAAAGCAAGAACACATTTTTCCTTATTCAAATTTAAAAAAATACAAAGCGCATTTTATCTCACAACAATTAAAAAAGAAACAAGCAATAACGCATTTTTCTACACGAAAAACTAGAAAAAACAGCAGAAATACATTTTTCACACATGAATTGGGAAAAAAGCAAGAATGCATTTTATCACACAAAAAATTGAAAATAACAGCAAAAACCAATTTTTTTTTCAACAAATTCGAAAAAAAAACTAGAAGCACGAATGCACACTCGAATTTGGAAAAGCCACAAAAATGTATTTTTCCAGAAAAAATAAAATGGAAAATACAGCAAAAACGCATTTTTTCACATATCAATTGGTAAAAAAGCAAGAATACATTTTTCCACAATAAAAACGAGAAAAAAAAGCAAAAATCCATTTTTTATACATAAATTGAGAAAACAGGAAAACTAAAACAAAAAACAGTAAAATAGTAGTTTGTACACCAAGTGCGCTAAGTGCTTTGCGTACAAGTTGTACACAATATTTTTTCTACAACCTCATTTATTAATGAAAAAAAAACTTATATAGGTATTGTACTTAAATTTTGAAAAGAAAGAATTTAAAAAATGACAGTTGAATACAGAAAAATCAGTTATTAAACATATAGTTAATAATAGTGAAATTTGAACAATTTTAAATTTGTTATCTGGAGGAGCATTTTCAGTGTCGGAATTCAACTCGAAATATAAATTTTGATCTTTATTTTATAATTCCTAAAATAATGCGTAATAAATTAATTTGTTTATAATTAATAAATTAAAATAAATAATCAAATAATTAGTTTACTTACTTTTAGTTTAAATTTAAAATTTAAACACCTAGAAATTCACTATAATGTTAAACTGTCAAAAAAAGTTGACAAATTATTACTTTTCCCACGGATATCAAAGAAATTAAGAAAAGGCCTGCTTTGCGTATAAAAATTTGTGTAGAAAAGCGTGTTTTGCATAGTGGTTGTAGTAAAATGCATATTTTCAATAAAATAGAAAAAAAGCAAAAAAATTTGATATAACAAGAATGTATTTTCCAAGGAATTTGAAAAAAACGGTTTTGTCCAGAGACGAATACTTTTCAGATATTTAGTGTTAAAGTTTCAAATTTTGACATTTTTTATTTTTGACTGATGACAGTTCCACAAGTAATTTTGAATGTTCTGAATAGAGTTTTTCAAGAGCTTTAAAATGACATATTACAAGTAAAATTCCGTGACATATTGCATCTGTCATTTCTTGATAGTGACACTTAACAGATGTCGTACAAAACTTTTGTGTTCTTCCGACGGGTAACCCAAACCCATATGCCAAATTTCAGCTCAATCGGATTAAACGTGTGGCTTCTATCGTGGAAGAATGAACACAGAAAGACGTCTGGAAATGGTCTTAATCATTTCAGGTGAACTCAAAATACATATTTCCATCTTTATCCAGAAATTTTTTTTTAGCTCGTTCACAATACTTTCCCTTCTCGAAGGTGGGTCTCAAAGTAAGAGAATCTTAAAATTTTTTAAGACTATGAAAGACGATACAATAAAATTACAATTTTGGAATCATAATACATTTAATTTAAGAAATCGAAGCCAGATAGTTAAACAGGGAATATATTATTAATAAAAATAAACTAAGGGTTGCGATATCAATAAAATCTAGTGGGAAAAGATTAAAAAAATTAAAAAAAAATTAAAGATAGAACAATAACAAATCAATTAGACAATTAATTTTTGTAATATCCACAATTTTATAATTTAATATATTTTGAATGGTAGATATTTGTCTTTTCATATATGTATGAAAAATAAAACTTATACCGATGAGACAAAATTTTTTTTTAAATAAAAAAAGAAAAGTTAGAGGAAGTCAATGGACTCATCCAGTGATTTTTTTTATATTTTTATTTTATAATTTTGGCCTACCATAACAAATTTGAATATCGGAACTAGTCATTAAATATTAAAATTTTGACATATATCTTTAGAAATTTATTTTTATTTGTGGCTTTTGATGGGCCATGTGCATTTCCTAGATTACAAATTGTTTTCTAGAAAAGAACAAAAAATATATTATTCCACTTAGATTCGCCATAAGAATTATTTCACCATTGTGGATTTTGAACGAATCTAAAAAATCTTTAAAGCCATACGGGAATACGAAAAATCAACATTTTAAAATATAATTATTAAGTTAGTGATTCAGTTACAATATACCTTCTTGCCTATTCCGGATATTGCCTCATATAAAGCTATTTGTTTGGAAATCCCCATGAAATAGCGGACGAAGCCTTATGGGCTTTGATGTGTCGGTTTGTCGTTAAGTTTCCTTAGGAGAAAGCTCATAAGTGACAAAAGAAATGCTATCTGAGAGCGAGAAAATAATTTATTTCTTGCGAATGTTTTTCGGTAACGTTTTTGATTAGAAAAACCAATATAGGAGCATTAAAAGGGTAACGGATAGGATTCTTATATTGAAAAATAATTTATCGATGTTCATTTATTAGTTAAGTATTGCAATTAATGAAATTGTGGGTAATTTCTAATATTAATTATAAGATATAAAGGAAAGAAAGCAACCTAATGGATTATTTATAAAAACAGGATACATAAAAATACTTTAGGCTTAAAATTTTAAGATGAAGGTAAATTATTTACGTGTAATTATTTATGAAAAAAATACTGAAACGGTTTTATTCAAATTACAAAAATAGTTATTTGTGTAATTAGTTCAAAAAGTGTATATTTGTTGCACGATGCATGAAGTTTGCAGCTCGAGACGAAGGTGAGAAATACATTGATGAGATCTTCTATTACTTTTCTTTTTCTTTTAAATGTTGACGGTATTTTAACCTTCTGTCGGGAGTATCTGATAAAACCGAAATGAATAATTACATAATTATCAGTAATTAGTTATTTTGTACGTCAATTTTCAATTGACTAATTAATGAAAAAATAAAGAAAAATCTAATAAAATTTAGTTAACGTTTATTAGTAATAAAATACATGCCTATGGAAATTAAAAATATTTTTGTTATATAACACGAAACTAAAACTTATAAAAGTATATTTTATTCCAAATAATTAAAATGTTAATTGTTCATACAAGCTTTATATACAAAATTTGCGTTTTGCAGAAAGATCGATTTTTGACACTTTTTACACTGATATCTAGATAGTCGTCTAAGACCAGTTTCTGAGGTACATGGCGCACATCTTCCTTTTTTCTGTACTGGTTCATCATCTTCTTGCTGGCTTTCTACCGACACATTAGGTCTGAATCTCTTTACCCTTTCCTGTAGACCAAAAGGGATTCCTCTCGTTTTTTGACTCCTTCTGGTCAAATGTTCTAATACCTATGCCTTCCGACAGCCACATAAGATTCCTATTAGGATAAAACATATATGGTAATGGTCGGAATGTATATAAAGCATTATGATGGCGAATGGCTGCCTCCACCTGTTGGCAACCAAGTTGTACTTGGTTAGTCGTGTTTACAGGATTTTATCCTACCGGTTAGTACCCATCAACCATACAATAGATGTCGTGCCTATCTATCATTTTGGTCACCTTTTAACCTCTTTACCTCTTTGAAACCGTTCCCAAAGTAAACTATTTGGGAATTGATTCCGCTCATATTTAGCATTGAAAAGAACACTACCATTGTCCAACTTTTACATTTCTAGATACGTTGTACGATGCGCACATTTTATCCGCCTTTTTCTTATTATAGAATGTTATAATGGAGGGTTTCATTTGATTACCTGTGTTAGGATAATTGATTTGTCATTATGTAAAGTAAAAACAAGAATAACAGTCTTTTTTTTTGGAACGTATGAAACCAAAGTTTTAGAATCACTGAATCCAAATATGCTAGAATACTGTTGCCTCGCTAACGTTGAAATAAATTCAGATGGTAACGCTCTTTTATTTTTCTTTGTGAGCAGTTAGGTTTCGGCCTGATCCTTTAATGGGATCTATCATCCGTTCGACAAAATCTGCTGATTTATTACTGACATTTAATAGGTCTTCAGGTTGCTTTCCTGCATAAATTTCTAAATTATATAAATAGCATAACGTAGCATCCATAAGAGCAAAAATCTTCAAACCGTAATTCGCAGGTTTTGAGGGTATATATTGGCGGAAAGAAGATAGCTCACGAAAGGCTACTAATTTTTGATCCAAAGATACATTTTCTCTCAATGAATAATTCTTTTGACAGTTTTCCACAAACTTTGTGAAAATGTCCCGTACAGCTGCCGGGACGGTCTTCTTTCTTTCTTTCCTCCCTTATCAGACGGTCGTTAAATTTTAGGCATCGAATTATAAATTTAAATTTTTAATACTTATGACTAGTCCAAATTTCTTAACACCATTTCCATTTGTTCCCCAAAGTTCTTCCAAAATCTGCCTGTTGCTTTTATAGACTCCCCCTAAAAATAACAGCCCTATGCGACACATCTTTCTAAATTTTTTTTTACTTTCCTGATCCACCTCCCAGAAGTGAAAATATTATGAAATAATTAAAAAAATTGCAGAATTAAGTAAAAATTATCAAAAATCAATAAAAACGAGATGAAAGTCAAATTAGCAGAAATTAGTCAAATCTCCAGAAATTAGTAAAAATCAGCATAAATTGGTCCAATCGGCAGAAATCAGTAAAAATCAGCAGAAATGAATATAAATCAGCAGAAATTGGTAAAATAAGTAAAAATCAGTAAAAATTTGCAGAAAGTCAAATCATCAGAATTGAGAAAAAATCAGCAAAAATCAATAAAAATCAGCTGAAAGTCAAATCAGCAGATATTAGTCAGATTTGCAGAAATAAGTAAAAATTAAACAAATTAGCAGAAATTAGAGTTAATTTAGCAGAAATCAGTAAAAATCTGCAGAAAGTCAAATTAGCAGAAATTAGTCAAATCAGCAGAAAATGGTCAAATCATCAGATATTAGTAAAAATCAGCATAAATAATTTAAATAAGCAGAAATTATAAAAAATTAGCAGAAAGTCAGATCAGCATAAATTAGTCAAATAAGCAGAAAATGGTCAAATCATCAGATATTAGTAAAAATCAGCATAAATAAGTTAAATAAGCAGAAATTAGTCAACTCAGCAGAAATAAATAGAAATCAGCATAAATTATTTAAATTAGCGGAATTGAGGAAAAATCAGCAGAAAGTAAAATCAGCAGAAATTAGTCAAATCAACAGAAATTAGTCAAATCAGCTGAAATTCGTAAAAATCAGTATAAATTAGTTAAATAAGCCGAAATTAGTGAAATTAAGCAGAATTATGTAAAAATCAGCAAAAATCAGCTGAAAGTCAAATTAGCAGAAATTAGTAAAATCTGCAAGAATCAGAAAAAAATCAGCATAAATTAGTCTACTGAGGCAGCACGAACTCTAAAAATCCAGAAATTTGATCTATTTATATGACATAAATTTAGTATGTCCATGCTTTAGAGGTACTTTTTGGGATATACAGTTAGTATATGTTAAACTTTTCCAGCGACGCATCTTTCTAATTATTTGTTTTACTTTCTCTACCCGCCTTCGAGAAGGGAAAGTATTATGTACGAGCTAAAAAAATTTTTAGAGATAAAGATGGAAACATCCATTTTGAAGCCCCTAAGATAATTAAGACCATTTCCAAATTGAAGTCTGCCTGTCTGTCTGTGTGTGTATTCTTCCACGATAGAGGTCACAAGTTTAATCTGATTGAGCTGAAATTTGGTATATGGCTTTGGGTTATCCGTCGGAAGAACCCCTTAGTTTTTGTACGATATCTATCAAACAAAAGTGTCACTGTCAAAAATGACAGGAGCAATATGTCACGAAATTTGACTTGTAATATGTCATTTGAAAGCTCTTGAAAATCTCTATTCAGAATGGTCAAAACTATTTCTCCAAATGTCACCTCTTAAAAATCAAAAAATTACAAAATTTGAAACTTTAACATTAAATTTCTGAAAAAGGATTCGTGGATACTCGACGGGAAAGTTTTGGGGGGACACAACCGATTTTTTACGGCTGTTAAAAGAACTACAAGCATGGCTTTAATTTTAGAGTAAGTAGTCAATCTGCAGTCCTTGTCCTTTTATGAATCTTTTTTTCTAGCCTCGATAAAAATATTGTTACCACTAATCATATTTTCAATTATATATATTAAAAAGAACTTAGTCCAATTAACTCTTTACATTTTTGCGGCACCTTTGGCTCGAGGAAGCACTTTTGCAATGTTTTTCTCGGGCAAAATAAAGTCTGTAGTCTTTAATTTCCAATATTTACAAGTTTTTTGACTCTGCATCTACAGAAAATTATATATTCAATTTGCTTCTTTTCTTCATTTTGTATGTAAAATCATCTATGGCTTCCTCATTGACATTAGAATAAGATTTATTCGCTTGTTGTTCCATTTCTAGTCCACTTTCCACATAAACGAATATGTAAAAATAAGGCATAAAATACCGCTGTTAAGAAAATCAAAAAAATATGCATAAGAAATATGATTTTATTGTATTAATTATTTTTTACTATATTTAGTTTAGGTTTTTATTTGGAAATAAAAAACTGTCTACTAAAATTTTTTCCGGTTTATTGAATTCCTGTTATAAGAGGTAATTTAATGTTCACAGACTGGATCATAACACATATAAGATGTTACAAAAATTATTGACTACATTTATGAATAAACTTAGTATTCAGCGTATTTCGGCAAGTTCGCCTGCTGTTGACACTCGCACCGTAAACGCAGCGCTGCTAAAAGGAGACGAGGTTTGCATTAAAATGCCCCATGTAGCTTTCTGTCGGCTAGGCAACCATTATAAAAGACATTTTGGAATTCTAATAGAAAACTGTGATCATATTTCACTTGTGGATGCGGTGAACACTGAAAATTATTTTAATGATGGCAATAAACCGGCTGTTATTTATGGAAATGGCTGTTTGTCTTTTCGTAGAAGGACATATATCTCTTTGTAAAGAGTTTTCGTTTAGTAGCGGGAATGAAGCGTCTATATTTGTCACGTTTTAAAATTTTTATTGACTGGATAAGACTGAATATATTTTCCAGTAAGACGAAATAGATTTTCCATTTTTACAATTTTGTGTTATTCAAGAAAAGTAAACAAGGCAATAAAAGTGTTGCCGATATGATCATAAAAATTAGACCAATGGCGTTAGTTGTAAAATAAGCATTTTTGAATAATATTTTTACACTTTAATATTAAAACTGAGAAAGTAATAAAAGTTTATTTGTATGTTTGCTGAAACGTAATACATGATTAGATATTTAGTTATTTAAAAAGTAACTTTTTAAAAAAAATTTAACAACTAACCCAGTGATTCCCAATATTTGAGTACTTCTACTTTCATAACTTTCCTTACTGACCCGTGCCTCCTCGAAAAATTTGGCTTTTTCCCAACAAGAACATATATGTTTAAAATTTTGATAAATAGATTATAATCAAATAGGTCAAAATAATGTCTTGGACAGAGATCACTTAGATAGATCTCTGGGTAAAACAAGACCGCCTTGGGTTTTTTCATAGCAATAAAAGGTGCTTCTGGCGGGAGAAACTTTACACGCTACTGGTACAAGCGAACATGGACTCGCGATATGCCTTTCATAGGACCTACAAAGTTATCACAAAATATCTTGACAAGCACAAGTGGCAAATATGATTCATATGTACACCAATGGCTCCAAAACAAAATAATATGGAAAAAGTGCCAACATAGCTCAAATGGAGAAAAAAATTGCAAGGTTATATTATAGCCTTCAAAATTATTCAATTATTTTCAAAATTTAGATTTGAAAAATAAATGGTGTTGGCGTGTTTTTCAAAGGGCATAGATTCCAAAAAAATATCCATTCTGCTCTAGCTCTTTTAATTTCTGAGATAATTCAGTTTTTTTAAAAAAGTTTGAAAGCGCCACTTCTCAATAATTCGTTGAAAAAATGTAAAAAAAAACAAATTTGAATGAAACCAACAGCTGTTCTGAATTCGAGTCATCTTTCTCTATTTAGAAATAAAATTTCATTTAAATCGGAGTAAAAAAATATCTGACCCGAAAAAAATGGCAAATGGCCTTCAAAAATCTTCAAAAATTTTCAAAATTTAGATTTGAAAAATAAATGCTGTAGGGGTGTTTCAGGGGGCGAAGATTCCAAAAAAAGTATCCATTCTGCTCTAGCTCTTTTAATTTCTGAGATACTTCAGTTTTTTTAAAAAATGGTGAAAGCGCCACTTCTCAATAATTCGTTAAAAAAATGTAAAAAAAAACAAATTTGAACGAAACCAACAGCTGTTCTCAATTCGAATCATCTTTCTGTATTTAGAAATAAAATTTCATTTAAATCGGAGTAAAAAAATATCTGACCCGAAAAAATGGCAATATTATAGCCTTCAAAAATCTTCAAAATTTTTCAAAATTTAAATTTGAAAAATAAATGGTGTGGGGGTCTTTCAACTGGCGTTGATTCCAAAAAAAGTATCCATTCTGCTATGGTTCTTTTAGTTTCTGAGATAATTCAGTTTTACGTGTTTTTACTTTCCCGCTACTTATACAATATAATATAGAAATTTATATCGTGGCTTTAAATTTTTGAAAATATCGAAATTATGGCAAAAATATTGTTTTTAACTTGTTTGTTTATTCTTTTATATTTTGAATCTTCTAGCATCTTATATGTATTAGTTAATTAACAATTTTTTCTTTCTTGAATAACAAATCTGAATTTTTTTTCTTTTTTTGGACCTATTTTTGAAAGGTATCAGAAGAGATTCCCGTTGAAAAAATTAAAAAATTGTTATTTTTCACTTTGTTATTAACGATTTACTTGGGTTAAAAATTAAAGAACTTGATTAATCATTGAAAAAAGAAATTTTTTTTTCATATTACTATTGATCCATTTTTTATGATGCTTTGTTTATAAGATAATTTAAATTTTTTTTGGAAACATAATGTTTGATGCAAATTATGATTTTTTATAAAAAAAATCGTTTCTTAAAAATTTTTTTTTATTACTTAAAAACGTATTTGTTAATTTACAATTTTTTCTACCATATAAATAATTTATCGTAGTCCTATCCGTTAGCTAAATACTGGAGATAAAAATATAATATTTTATCATGAAATATGTAAGTTTCAGGAAAAAAAAATACATTAATTTACTCCAGTTTGGTAACCCGAATTAAAAATAACAAAGTATACAAATCGTTTTATTGAAATATAACTATATCAAATAATTAACCAGTTTTTAAAAAAATTGACCGTTTCCTTATAAAAAAATCCCATTTTCATGCTTTTCACGAACCTTTTCTATTGATATGATCGTGCAGCAAGATCATTTTGCACACCTGGTTTTCATTATTTGTTTTGCTTTTCTAAAAAGGTGTTATGGAAATTCTGGTATATTTGTATTAATATTTGTTGTTTATTTAAGATTATTCTGTGTTATTTCTGCTCAATACAAAACGAGAAAATGGATTAAGAGATGTTGTTCCGATTGAAATAATATACAGCCACAATAATATTATTATTTTGAAATCTGTAAATAATATCAGGTGTTTTCTAAACATCGCAAATGGGTCATTTATATTTTTGATATATATTATCGATAAATGTATTATAACTGTTAAAATAGATAATTTTTATTTTTGTATTTTTGTTACTAAATGGTAGGAAACTAATGTATTAAAATATTTTTGTTTTCCCGCTACATTTACAAATGAATCGAATCAAGTTACCATTTAAAATTTTTAAAAGCAACTATCCTGCAAGTGCTTAAAATTAGGGTAAATTTTTATTGCAGAAAGATTTTCATCAAAAATTTTGGGTCTTAGTAATTCGTTACAAATAGGAAAAAATTATAATTATTTACTAAAAATAAAAAGTGTTTGTTTAAAAAAATAATTACAAAAGTTTCAAAAGAAATCGAAAAAATATAAAAGAAATCGAAAAAAAAAAACCGAAAAAAATCAACAAAAATTTAAGGAAATCGAGAAAAAACGACAAAAATCGTAAAAAATCCAAAGAAATCGAAAGAGATTAAAAGAAATCAAAAGAAATCGTAAAAAAAAAAACAAAAAAATTGAAAGAAATCGAAAAAACAAAAACAACAAAATCGAAAAAAATCAACAAAAGTCGAAAGAAATCGAAAAAGTGAATAGAAATAAAAAATAATTCAAAAAAATCTAACGAAATCGACAAAAGCGAAAGGGATCGAAAAAAATCGAACGAGATCGAAAGAAATCGAAAAAAATCGAAAGACATCGACAAAAATCGAAAAAATAAGAAGAAGTTGGAAAAAAACTGAAGGAATTTAAAAAAATCAAAAAAAAACAATGAAAAAAAATTAAAAACAACAGAAAAATATCAGAAAAAAGAGAAAAAAAAATACGAATAAACCGAATAATCAAAAAGTTATCATGAGAAAAAAAATTAGAAAATATTGAACAAATCAGAATAAAACATGCAAATCAAAAAAAATAAATAAGTGAAAAACGAGAAAAAATTAGAAGAATTGAAAAAATCAGAGATAATCGAAAACGAAACAAAAATTATTGGAAAATATTTGTAACAAATGAAGAATAAAATTGTAAAATATAGAAAAAATAAAACAAAATCAAAATAATTTTAAAAAAAATCGAAAAAACGCAAATATGCAAGAAATCGAAATATATAGCAAAAAACCGGACCAAGTTAGAAAAAATCGTAAAGAACAACCAAAAACCGGAACAATTTTAAACAAAAGAAAGAAATAAAAGAATAAATGACAAAATCGAAAGAATTAAATTAAATCGCAACAAAATCCCAAAAAAAAATGGAAAAAAAACCGTAAAAAAAATCGGAAAAAATCAAACGAATAAGAAAAAGTGAGGAAAAAAAATTAGAAAAACAAATAAATAGAAAAAAACGAATCAATAATAAAAAAGAGGTAAAACTAGAAAACACCGAAAAAATCAGAAAAAAAAACAGAAAAAGTTAAAAAAGTCAGAAAAATGAGAAAAAATCAGAAAACGTCTCTGTCTATAAAATAATTATAAAATTATAAAAATTTAGAAAACAAAAGAGAAAGAAATAAAAAAACGCAATAATAAAATATTAGAAAAAATCGAAAAAAAAAGACAGAAAAATGCAAGAAATCGAAATATATAGCAAAAAACCGGAAAAAATTGGAAAAATTCGTAAAGAAAAACCAAGAATAATTGTAAACAAAAGAAAGAAATAAAAGAATAAATGACAAAATCGAAAGAACTGAAATAAATGGCAAATAAATCCCAAAAAATGGAAAAAAAATCGTAAAAAAATCGTAAAAAAATTGGAAAAATCAAAGGAATAACAGAAAACTAGAAAACAAAAAAGAAATAGAAAATAAACGAATCAAAAATAAAAAAGATAAAAAATTAGAAAATATAAAAAAAATCAAAAAAAAACCGAAACAATCAGAAAAATGAGAAAAAATCACAAAAAGTCTCTTTCTATAAAAAAAATATAAAATTATAAAAAAAATATAAAACAAAATAAAAAGAAATAAAAAACAGAACAATGAGAAAAGATTTAAAGAAATCGAAAAAAAAAACAGATAAAACCAGGAGAAAAAAAAACAAAACATCAGAATAATGAAAAAACAGGAAACAGTTAAAGAAAAATAATTGAAAAAAAATGAAAAACAATACAAAAAAAACGAAGATAATCTAAAAAATTGTAAAAAAGCGAAAAAAAAAAAACGAAAAAACATATCGCTAAAATCAAACACTGTGTCTATAATTTCTTCAACATCCCCATCCATATCGTAAACTCTGACATAAACCGGAATTCGATCGGAGCTTTTGTTCAAAAGTTACAGTGTTTACATCCATATAGACAGACATACATCCAGATAGGTTTTTTTTGTATTTTTGCCCTCAGGGAAGTTGGAAACGTCGAGAAAAGTGATAAAAAGTGGGGGTAAGAAATTTTTTTCGCCATCACGAAACTAATACTGAGGTTTTTGAGCCTCAGTAATAAAAAGTGTTTTATCTCTTAGTTAAAAGTATACAATTAAATATCGTAATGGATCCCCATAGTCCCTTTTACCATCAACGCTCTTCTTGGTACACATCTTATAAACAATCTGCCATAGATTTCAAAGCTTTTCGCGTGTTGAAAGAAAACGGTGCACTAGGGAACAATAATTTGCCACCAACTGTTGACTAGAATATATGGCTGATTCCAAACTCACCACACTCGATTTACTAATGCTTTGCGCTTTCTACAAAAATTCACTGTCTGGCTATTCCCATTTCAAATTTATTTCTTATCATTTTCTATATTATCTCGTTCCAAGACACAATTATTTATTTATTTACTGTCAAGAGACGAAAATGTATTTAATTATTTTAAAATCTAGTTTTATAAATTTAAACGTTGGGAATATACTCTGTTTTCCTCAGGCTGAGTAGTGTAGTAAAATCATTAAAAATTTAATTTAGAAAATATAGCTAGAAATTTCGTTTAACACGAACAACGTTAGAAAATAAAGGAAATATGTTTTCAACAAATATATCTAGACCTCGAGAAATAAGAGAAGAGAATGTTTTGAAATGAAAACAACAGATTTTAAAGCAAAGTGTTTACAGTTGAAGCCCCCATACCTAAAAATGTTTATTCCTCTCGCTGTGGCCTGCAGCGATTTTCTTCTAGTTCGTATTCAAAAGACCTTCCGTACAAATCTACTGTTTCATTTATTTCAGTTAAATATTTGTTTGGCGTTCACTTCGCGGAATACCAATTTTCTTTTAGAAAATGTGTTTGTTCGATTTTGGTTTGTATATTGTTCTATTAAATCAAACATTATTCCAGTCAACAGTTCTGAGAAATTTACTTAAAAAAATTTAATTAAAGTGTTAATTAGTTTATATTTTAAAACTAATTTATGCTAATTTCTTTCATTGGTGAAATTATAGTTTTCTATTTTTAGTCTATAACCCAAAAAACAACCACCAATTTTTTTATATCAACTGTAGAATCTTTCAATCTTTAAAAGTACATCCTATAGTAAAAATATATAGGATGTCCCAAAATAAAGTGGACCAACTTCGGCGGTAAAATATATGAGTAATGAAAAACACAAAGTCCAGTACCACAGAAATATATTTGGTGTAACAAATTTAGTTTTAAAATTGGCGACTAGTTTCAGCTACCGTCATCATCAGGCCATATAAACTAGAAGCCAATTTCAAAACTAAATTTGTTACACCAAATAAATTTCTGTCTCATTGGACTGTGTGTTTTATTACTCATTAGTTCACCACATTTGAGACATGGATAAACTTGGTAAAATATATATTTAATTTTAATAATATTAATAATAATAATAATAATAATAATAATAATAATAATAATAATAATAATAATAATAATAATAAAGTATTCTTAGCGCCAGTTTAACAATATAGTGTGCTTTAAATGCAGGAAACCATTATTTTATTTAATCTATCTGTGAGTAAAAAAAATTGAAGGGGATAAATAACATCTGCCTCATAATATTTATTGATTAAAAACTATATAATTTGGGACCAAAATGTGTGGGAAGAAACAAGTGTAAAAAAAGGGGCAAAAAAAGCGTGAGAAAAATAAAATGTATGAAAAAAGGGACAAAAAACAAAAACGAGAAAAAGACAGGTGTAAAAACCGCTATTAAGAAAAAAGAGGGAAAAAAACAAATGTAAGAAAAAAAGGGCAAAAAATGTGAAAAAATTAAATGTAGGAAAATGGGAACAAACGAGAAAAAGAGGTAGAAAAAATAGAGGTGTATAAAAACCGCTAATAGGAAAAAAAGAGAGGTGTTGGGAACGGGCAGACAGAGAAAATTGGAGACCAAAAAGTGTGAGAAAAACAAGTGTTTGAAAAAATGAACAAAAAAAGTGTGAGAGAAATCAAATATGAGAAAAAAAAGGACAAAAAATAAAAGCGAGGGAAAAAAGATACAAAAATAAGATGTAAAAACCTACTAGGAAAAAAGATGGAAACTGGGGACAGAGAAAATTAGGGGCAAAAAATGGGAGAAAAAATCAGTGCAAGAAAAAAAGGGATAAAAAACGTGTGAGAAAAATCACAAAGAAATAAAAAGGGACAAAAAGCAAAAGTGAGAAAAAAGGTAGAAAAAAAACGGGCCAAAAACTGCAAGTAGAAAAAAAATGGGAAAAAACATGGAAAAAAAACAGAAATTTGAGAAACAAGGGACAAAAAACAAAAGCTAGAGAAAAAAGGTACAAAAATAAGGTGTAAAAACCACTAGTAGGAAAAAAGGTGGAAAACTGGGGCAGAGAAAATTGGGGGCAAAAAAATATGTGAGAAAACTCAAAGGGAAATAAAAAGGGACAAAAAGCAAAAGTGAGAAATAAAGGTACAAAAAAAATAGGGCCAAAAATCGCAAGTAGAAAAAAATGGGAAAAACAAGGGAAACATTGGGATAAAAAAGTGTGAGAAAAAAGGGGCAAAAAACACAAGTGAGAAAAAAAAAGGTAGAAAAAAAAAACAGGGATAAATACCGCAAATAGCAAAACAGCGGTAAAAAGGGAGAAATGGGGGAAGGCGGAATTGGGACAAAAAAAGTGTGAAAAAAGAGTAGAAAAGAGAATAACGAGGGCGAGAAAAAAGGGTAAAAAAAACAAGTGAGAAAAAAATAGGTAGAAAAAAAACAGGGTTAAAAACCGCTAGTAGGAAAAAATGGGGAAAACTGGAGAGAAGTGGAAATTGGGTCAAAAAGAGTGTGAGGAAAAAGGGGACAAGTAAAAAAAATGGGGGAGAATCGCATTTTGAGGCAACAAAAAGATTGAAAAAAAAGGGAAACAAATAATTACGAAAAGAAGAATTCACTCCAATTCCAATTCGTTAAAAAAATTGTTAGTATAAATTCATAATTAGTTAAAATAATTACTTCGCTCAGTTTCCCCGACTCGACTCTAAACAAAACATTCCCTAACTCCACTTCCCTTCAAATTTTCGATCAATAATAAAGAAGATATACCATAATGCTCATTGCGTCGTTTTCCGCGTTTAATTTAGAAAAAGAATAATGAAGATATACCATAATGCCTATAGTGCCGTTTGTTCTACGCATAATTTTTCTTTACGTATTGATTCTACACAATTTAAATACAACGACGTTTTTTTTTCATAAAAATTGGGTCAATAGTAACGGAGATATTATATTGTGGTGGATTAAAAATGACGACTCGATGCTTTGTCAGATAGTAGCCGAGCTAGTTTTATACTAACAGTAGCGCTCTCTATCGGATAGCCGAACTAGCTAGTATTGAAAAAACTAAAGCTGGATGGTGACGTCATAGCGCTCTCTCTATCTGACTTGCTGACATGCAGACTTTTTCTCTCTAACACGTTGAATTCCATATCTTGACCATCGGACCAGTGTAGACTATCTACTGATGAACCTAAATTGGTACATTTTCTAATAACTCCAGTAATGTATTTTGTGTTTGTGTAAATATTGCCATTGCTAAACATGATCCAACTAATTGGACTTCTACAGTTCAAGCCCAAATATTCACTTCAAATTTAAGTTGGTATTGTCTAAAAGGCAATGAACATTAAATTCAATGTAATTAATAGATAGGGGAATACTACGAAAACTACTTGTCATTGTTTTTATCAATATCGACCAAAAACTTATGCACTTTGTGTACTATAAATTTATAGATTTTACTCATCAAAAATTTTATAAAAAAAATATAAAGCTGTTTTGGAGTTTTTCTAAAAATTTAACATCCTATAACTCCGCTAATATTTAAATTAGAGAATGGGTTGATAAAGAGTTTCGATTTGAAAATTTAGTAAATATTCTACCGTTTATTCTGGGAGACCCTGTATATAGAAAGTTGAACGTGAGATGCCTTCAAACATCTTAACTATTCCATGTAAGATTTGTTTCCCCAAGATTTCAAAAAGCTGTTGAGCTGACGTACAAAATGAAACATAAACTCTATAATTTATCATCAGTGACGCTATTTATAATTGCCTGCTTATCTAAACAGAAGGCAGTGCTTCATCTTGGATGAATCGGGAAATATATTAGTTACAATCTGTTAGGCACTGTGCATTTTTAAAAGCAGAGATGTAGCTAATTTAATTAGATATATATATAAGATATTTCTAACAAATATTTGTGGTTTTTTAATTTTTTTCGGTTCTAATTTTAATAAATTATTACTTTACAATCGGCTATTATATAAAATTATATTTTGATGTTTTATTTTTAAACACAAATAATATAAACAGTATTCCTTTAATTTCCATTATGATGTACTTTCATACCTAAACTTTTCCCACCATCTCTCTTTAATTGTTTATATCCATGGCAGTTTCTTTCCAGTTATAGATTCCTACTTTCCTTAAGTCCTCTTTACGTGCCTCTATCCACTTTTAATGAGGCCGTTCTCTTCTTCTTTTTTCTCCTTCACCCCTTAACAAGCATCCTTTGGCCCATCTCCGCATTTGTTCTTCTTCTTGCTTCATTTTCTTCTACTTTCTTCAGGACTCGCCGTTCCAAGATATTAAGTTTTCGATCTCAGTATCTTTTGAAGAGCTCCAACTGCTCTAAATCCTCTTGCCATGCGCTACTCAAATCACTTCTAACTCTGGAATATAACCTATAAAAATTTAGGTAATTAGCAGGAAGTGGGTAAACCACTGTCACAATGTAACAACAACATTATTGCTTATACACTTATGGCCCGCTGTACATTGAACTATGTCATATACAATATTTATTTGTTCAAGTACCTTATTAATGTTTAAAATAAAAACTACACTTTTCAGATATAGATACACTTATCAACGGATATCAAAAAAGTCTCAGATGTAGTAAAAATAATAGTAGGACCCAAGCATAAGCAAAAAATAACAGTGATGTCATTAGAGGCAAATACAAATGAAGGCAAGGAAGTTACGTTAGCTATACAAGGCAAGAAACTTGGAAATAGTTCTTAACAAGTAGAATTGGACATTACACGAGAAAATATACAGGCAAGGGCAAGACCGGTGCCTGCAGAAACTGTATTGTATAATCACAAAGGGGAGAAAACTGCAAAAGTAGTCTCCTTACTGCTTGTCCTTGGAGATCAATGGTCGCAGGAATGATTTAAAGTAGAGAAGTAGGTGAATAAATATTCTACAAGTAAATTATGAAAGAGCATGGGTTTCATTCGACTTAGCGTTTGCTATTGTTGATAAAGAATACATTAATCCTTTAATTAAGCGACCTCAAGGTAAAGGTCGTTCAAAAGTCCCAATGGATTGGTGATATGAGAAAAGACTATGTAAAAATACAACAAAAAATTTCGATGTGTACTGCTTCTACATCTCTCTTAACATTACACTTGACTATCTTTAATATAGATACTATTCTAACAAAAGTTAAAACTCAAAAACCGAGAAGCAGATATATTATGGGACCTTACTGCTAAATCGAGCTTCTTTGGAATATATTGTAGAGTGGCTAGCAGCATTGAATCTCGTTATTGCGAACGACGGGGCCATTCTTTTATTGACGTAAGTAAAAGACGCATTAAGAAGTCATTGAGCCTCCACAGATATAGTGTCTTCGATATTGTGCTTAAGGTGGACAAATAACCATAACATGAAACTGAACATATTCAAATTAAAGTAAACCATTATAACAGAGATATCAGCATTGCAGTAGTGATATCAAGACAAAAACTAAAGCTCTAAAGGATGGTTAAGAAAAATATTAACAATGACCTGATAACGACCATCAACACATCAACTGATGCCGTACCGATGGATTGGGAATTTAGACTACAAAAGAATGTAACAGGATAAGGCGTCAAAGAATCGATATTGATGATATTGAGGTACTACAATAAGAATATTGAATAGAAGCAAAGGAACTAACGAAGTTAATAAACATATCTACTAGAATTACACCAAAATGTATGGGAACACGGGTATAAGTTAACAACGAGACACATAAGAGCTCAGCTGACCACGTTGGCCCTGAAAGGAAAATGGAAATAGTCGGAGAACTCTTTCCAAGCAAAATAGATATCTGGGATAGAAGCGATACGACCGAGTAAGCTGAATTATTCATATTGGAAAAATTGCACATATCGACCAGTAAACTTACTGTCTTGATAGAAACCGTTAAGAGGTTAGTAGTGGACGCTCCAACAAAAATAATGGAACTACTGAATAGTCTATTAAAATTAGAATAACCAAAACACAAATAGAAAATGACTAATTTGCTTAGTGGATACGCTGGAGAAGCTTTATGAAAGCTAATTATTGGATGGTAAAACAGGTAAGAATATTTGGAAAAAGTAGTGTACTGCTACTTGTGGATATCTAGTATATATTCAATACAGTAAAATGGACCGTAAAAGTAAAGAGGCTCAGAAACGTTGAAATCAGCAGGTACTTAATGAACGTAACTGAAAATTACTTTTGCCAAAGAACCATCGAGCTGAAAGAGCAAGGAAAGTAGAATCATTGCAATGGTGATTCCACAACGCTCAGCCATTGGACAAATTTTGTGGAACAAAGAAGTGATTTAACGGAGGGGTGCAAAATAGTTCCATAAACCGACGACTTGAAGTTACTAATCCAGGCTAATACAGAAAACATCTGCATTACTGCCGATATTTCGTTGATGACAAGTTTAAGATCCATAACTAATATTATTATAATAATATCACAGAGGAGAATGGAGGGGTGTATTTGTTAGGTTTTAAGAACATAAAAGTGTAAAATTTTGGTACAACTTAAGCTACATACAATCTAAAAATTTAGTAAAAATTAGTAATTAAAAATCGGGATTTTGGAACCTTTGGTTTTCAGTAATGTTGAAAAATATCGTCACCACTAACCAAAACTGCATATTTTTAACACTCACATAAACTTTATCACAACAAAAATTTTTATATTAAAAATAAGCCTTTATGCTATAAAACTCACGGACTATATATGTTTATATGATAAGAGTATTTTATAGTTTTTCTAATGACATGCCACATTTTTTGTACTTGATAATAAATTTAAACGTTAATGTTGTTTTTTCCAAGTAAAATTGTTAAAGCGATGTTATTTATACATTTAATTACTTTCACTTTCATAAACGTAAGTATTTAACATTTTTTTAATTATAATTTTTGCATTACCTGGTTTTTGATTAATTAAGACAATCAAAGTTTCTTAGATTACGATATATATTGTAATGTTACATTTTTTTGGTTGGGTTCGGCCAAAAAATAATAAACATTACAAAAAAAAATATACAAATTTTGTTTATCCTGTAATATATCTGTTCTTCTTGTATTTTCTTTTATATAAATTTTCTTCTAAACCATCATCTCATACTTCAAATTTCTAATCGTCTAAATCAATATCTTTATTTTATTAGTTGTTTTTCCTGTTAATTTTACCCAGTAACAACCTTTATCTAAATTTATCTTTTATGAATAGTATTTTTACCCCTTTTCCTTTAAAGCAATAAAATTCTTAATTTAATATTATTGGTATATAATTTACATCTCATAATTATATACATTAACCATTCAATAAACTCTTTCTTAATAAATCTAAAATAAACATTCATCAAATTATTTCTTTTTCATAAAAAATCAATAACAATCTGTTTATTATTTTTCTTACCTTTTAAATTTTTTTGCCACTAGATTTTCATTGATATCGCAACCTAAGCTTAGTTTTATTAACACTCTATACCCTATTAACTATCTGACTTTGATTGCTTAAATTTCATGTATTATGATTCCAAAATTTCAATTTTATTTATATCATCTTTTTATTATCTTAACAAATTTTAAGATTGAATCATAACATTATTATTATAACAGAGTATGGTGCAAATCCGTTAAACTATATGAAAAGGTTTTCTCCAACTAAAAAACCAAATATTTAAATACAGCTAATGAATGAAAATACCTCAAGGCACCGGATTAATATGATAAGAAAAAAATGGTGGTGGATTTTTTTCACTTGGCTGCTAAATATTACTGTGACGAACGAACCCCTGGTATATTATTTTTATTTGTTTTAACAAAATTTAATGGTATTTTGTTTCATCTTATTTAGTTTGATTCAATGAATTTTATAGAGATAACCAAAACACATTATATTTAGTATTTTCTGTTTATCTTAGTTGTCTAAGTCAAGTTATTTTTCCCACAAGAAATTTGTCTATCAGTACATGTTTCTACAAAACTATAATACACACTTGAACCAGTTGAAATGTCCCAATTTAAATTACAAAAGTTAGAATGCTAAAATATTGGAAAATAATTCTTTTCACGCACAAATATTGAGGGCTTGATAACGTTCATGATAAAAACGAATTGATGGGCCACACAAGATTATGACGTAAAATCAAATTTCAAACTACCAACAACGTCATTGAGGATCCTGTCTCAATCTAGCGTCGAGACGCCGACGCCTAAAGTTTCGACAAACAGTTGGGTTTTATTTCTTCAAAACCCAGTTCATTCCCACAAAGTAAACTACGAACGCCATCAATAGAAGCTATAATATTCGACGTCCATTCAGCGTCGGTACGCTATTCGTCCCGACGCTAAATATTTAGGCGTCTACCCATTTTTACATCTCTCATCGTAAACAATTTCTTCATTTATCTGTTTCTAAATTATGGTCCAACGAGTATTTAGCCAGGGCTGCATCGCTGGTATTGATCCGGTCGTAATCTAGTAGGGTTGTCCATACAAAAGATGATTTTACTTATATCCAAAACAAAAATAAAAGATATCCATTAAAAGAGCAATTTTGCCAATAATGCAGAGAGAGAGAGACAGTGCACAAGTCTGATAAAATTCGTGGGAAATGTCCCGGGGGTGGGTATTCGTTGGATGGAGATTTTACAAGCTCCATAAAGGCTATTTATTTATTAAATTAAATTATAAGTATTTCTGGAGTAATTACAATTATTAATAAGTAATAAGAGTAATTACAATTATTAATAATAATGATATTATTACTACGATTATTAAGCACAACGTAAGTCCTAACTTAATAATACTAGACGATTAGGTATATTTTGTGTTTTGTGTTTAATTTTCGTATTGCCACTAATTATAAAATTTGAGAAGTCATTGCGCCATCTACAAAGGCCATGCTTTTTTTATAGTGAATAATCAAAGATGATTCATATTTTAATTTATTTTAATTATTTTTTTAGGAAAAATGAAGTTATTCCTGTTGATGATGATTATTAAAATCCTTGAAGCTCTACGTTGTGATAAAAAATATACGTCCCACGGATATGACATATCCTGTCAAGGCCTTACCGATGATTTTATTAATCTAATAAAGGATTTTAAAGTAACCAATGAAATAAGCTTAGAATTAGAAAATTGCAATTTAACGCACGTTTCTTTAAATATTTTTCAAAATGTCCGGCATATAAAGCACCTAACTTTGAAAAATTCAATTTTTATGATTGATGATTCGGAACCTATTTTTAATCTACTTTATAATTTAATAGATTTAAAAATTATCAATACTAAATTTGCATTTACTAGAAATGCTTTTTCAAATCTATCAAGTCTTAAGAAATTAACTATAACAAATAATACACTAGGAAATTTAAAAAAGGGATCTTTTAAGTATTTATCAAATTTAGTGGATTTACAAATTACCGAAAGTACTTTAAGTGATTTAAATATAATTTCGTTATGTAAATTAACTAATTTAAAATATTTAAATTTATCAAAAAATGCTATTGAAGATATAGATCAAGCGTTTTATTGCGAAACTGTTCAACCATCATCTATAATAAATATCAATAATATGAAACAAGGAATGGGTTCTAGTTTTCGGATAATTAAATCAACAGTATTTTCAACAGAATTATATGAAATAGATTTGAGCTATAATAAAATAAAAAACTTGAGTACTTCTTTGGGATTTTTAAAATCTTTACGAAGAATTAATTTAGGAGGAAATAAATTAATAGAATTAAATGATTCCAATTTTAATTTTTTGGAAAATTTGGAATACCTACAAGTTAATAATAATAATATAGGTTTTATTACAGATAATTTTTTTAAAAATAAATATTTTTTAGAAAATATTGACTTGTCACAAAATCAAATAACGTTTTTAAATCTAAAATTTTTACAAAATGTCAAAAATTAAATTTAGCTTATAATATATTAAATATTGATTCTGTTTTAACTATCAGTGATAATAATATTTTAGAAACTTTAGTTTTGGATAATAATAATATAACTGAAATTAAACCGTATTTATTTAAAAATTATACTAAACTTACATATCTTTATCTATCTAAAAATAAAATAAAATTACTGAATAATTCTTTAAATGGTTTATTTAAATTAAAAATATTGGATATCAGTAGTAACAGTATTAATATTTTACCAAATGAAGTATTTAACGATCTTAAAAATTTAATTGTATTAGATTTATCGAAAAATAATATTTCTGATTTAAAATATGGTAATATTTTTGGTAATTTAAAATATTTAGAAAAATTGAATATTTCTAGTAATTCTCTTATAAATTTAAACCAAGTTTTATTGCAACCTTTAAAAAACCTTAAAATATTAGATATATCTTATAATAAACTTCATTATATTAATTATAATATTTTTACAAATTTACAACTTACTAATTTAAATTTACATTATAATTTATTTTCTTGTGAATTATTGTTAAAAATATTAATTTATCTTCAAAGTAAACAAATATCTTATGTAAATCATAAAATTATTGATTTAGGTAAGGATAATGTAGGAGGTATATATTGTACAAAAGAAGAAATTAATGTTAATAAAAACAATAATAATGTTACGTTCGATATTACTTTAGAGATAATTATTTTTCTTATTTTAATTGTTTTAGGAATAATTATATTCAAAGTTTATATTTATTTAAAAAGACGTAGATATAGGGTTAATGAATTTGAATTAATTAATGAATGATATTTAAATGGTATTAAAATTATATCTAAACAATAAATATTTTAAAATAAAAAATTTGATTTCAGTATATCCTATTAACTTTTTATGATCATTTTGACAGTGTCTAGCGATACATTTTAAAATAGGGAAAAAATAAAATAGGTCTAAGTTGAGATTAAAACAATTCTAGTTTTGTAGATTATATTAGCCCATGACCCATTTATACATAAATCAGAAAAATTTCTGTTTGTTTGGTCTGCAATGACTATTATATATTTAATAAATGAAATAAAAAAGTCATGTACCACATAAATATCATTAAACAAAAATTAGGGAACGCAACTAGTTTCGGCTTACAAGCCTTCTTCAGGCCTAAAAGATATACAATTCGATAAAGTGGGTTAACAATAAAAAAGGAACAAAAGCGTTTATCATAATATGGTTGAAAACATTTGGAAATTTAAAAATTCAAACCCTAATAGCATAACTTTATCCATAAGGCATCCATTGGACATCCGATTTTAGTCCTGAGGATACCTTATGGACATCCATTGGAGTGTACACTTTTCACAAAAATGGACGTCCATCTGGCAACACAAAATTTTACATCCAGAAACACCTATACCAATATACAGTGGACATCTAGTGGATATACATTGAACATCCAGTGGATATTCAATGGACATCCAAGGTTCACTTGGGGTTTGCCACAGGGTGTTACAGAATAAAGTACCATAAACTGGGGGACATGTAGTTCTTAATTATTAAAAAAGCTCAAATTTTTCTTTTAAATTCATTGTAGAATGAAAACTGGGTATGTAGGAAAATAAATTAAATAATTAATGACATGTCTCCCAGCTAATGGTACTTTATTCTGTAACACGATATGAAATTTTTTTATATAAATCCACTATTGAAATAATAGCACCAACACTGAATGAACGCCAATGTCCACTAAAAAAAAATTCCACAACCACATACCACAGATGTACAAATAAATACCAAATATGGTGACGAAATGGACCAAAATGACCTTCAACTTGAACCTCGTTTCCAACCATAAAATCACGAAGAATAGATATCATAAAATGTTTACTGTTTACAATTTACAAAATAATCATCCAACGTGCATCTAACCAACAATATTCTTCTCTTTTTTTAGTAATTTTTGGCCTCTACCGTAGGGGCTATCACTAATATTCGACATTTCATATTCTTCTCTTTGTGTTACGAAAAAATTACTAATACGTCCACACATGGACATGAAACGGCTTCTGGATGGACAACCGATTACGGACATCCAATGGATAATAAGAAATGGACAATGTATGGACTACCACTTTATGTCCATAGACATGCTGGACATAAAATAGACCAACATCGGATAGCCCATTGACATCGTGTGCTATTAGGAAAGAGAAGGTTTAATGCTAAGGGTTATTTTTTATACAATAGGGAAGGAATGTCAAATGGGGTGAAGAGAGTGGAACATGAAATTTAACTAAATAAAAGGAAACATCTAGGAATGCTATTTTAGCATGTACCGCACAAACTCCTGTTGTGGAATCTGTATGTCTGCCTATCATATATCTATTACCGTTTAAAAAGTCTGATTTTTCAATTTTTTTAACTTTGGCCGTATTTTTCTCGGTAACGGTTCGTTCGACATCAAAACTAAAAACACTTTATTAAAACACTTTTTCGTCCAGATTTTAAATGTCTTGATGTTACACACACATACAGAATTATAGAATCCAATACTTAACTCCTACGGAGTTTGTAAAAATTGAAATCTCCAGTATGGAGAACCCACACAATGGGGTTGGATAATTCCAACAAGGGAATCGTAAGAAAATTTGAAGGATCTTAGTAAGAACAGGATCCTTATGACATCTAAAGGGTCCACATGGCCTCCAGGTTCGACAAAAACCGGCTTCTTCAAGATATCCCGAAGAAACCATCACCTTGGGACTCGTCGACAAAGGGCAACCATGTGCCAAGACAAAAAATCTAAAACGATTTGGTGTGAAAATACAAATTAGACTTAAGCCACATTAGGTAAGGCTGAAACATCGCCGATAAATGGAGGAAAGACATTTGACAGTTTTGACTCAAAGTGGGAAATGATAGTAGTAAGGAGAGAGGAGTAGGGTTAACAATTTGGGTTTCAATAGGGTTTACAAGTTATCCATTTTAAAAATAAAAATTAAGAGGTGTTAGAGATCGGATGTAGGTACAGGTATTGAGGAAAAGAAGAAGAGGAAAAAGCAGAATAATCGACATGTGAAAGGCTGTGTGTTGAAAGAATATGAAATAAACAAACAAAACCGAACAAAGAAATAAAAGTAACAAATAATAATTGGGAGAAATTACCAAAACCGAAAATCTGTCACATTTTAAAATTCAATACCCTGTATAAGAAAAACTGTCTATAATTGAAGCTTACGCATAAGAAAAGTGCAAGGTCCTTTATTTATTAATATTAAAATATGTAATAATATAAAATGTTAATATGAATTTAAAAATAAATTATTAAATTATATATCGTTGAAACCAGTAAGTATCGAGAATTAGTTACTAAAATGTTATCTAATATTCATAATCGGTAATTAAATAATAAGCCAAAAATGTATTTAGCAGACATAAGCAATAATTTAATTTAAACTACCTGTTTACTGCTAATTAATACCTTACTAGATAAGAAAATAATTTAGAAACCTTGACACATAAATATAACCAGCAACAAAGTAACAAATTAAGCAAATTTTTTAGGAATATATGCAAAATATTTTTGTATTTATTTATTTAATTTGATAAGTTCACAAACTAGCTAATTCAACCAACATATTTCTTTTCCGTTATTTATTTTTTACTCAATTTCATGCCACTACCACAAGGAAGCTCCTCTGACGCAGGCTCTTGATTAACTTTGTACCTATTGTGAGACTAACCATCTGAAACTAAACCCTAGCAAAACAAAGGTCTGCGGTTTCAACCTCAAAAATAAGGAAGCGGGAAGAGAGCTGTAAATTACATGGAAAAACGACCGCCTCCAACACTGCCACCCACCAAACTTTATATCGCACCCTAACCTTCAAACAGCACTGCCTAAATACCAAGAGGAAAGTCAGTACTGAAAATAATATAATCAGGAAATTGACGAGTAAATCCTGGGGTGCAGACCCTTGAACTCTCAGAACCTCGGCTCTGGCGCTATGTTTTTCTGCAACAGAGTACACCGCACCAGTATAGAATGCGAAAATCGTTACCGGGTCCTTGGAACCGAAGGAAGCTAGAGGCAGACCCCTAACACGGACAACAATATGTGACTTGACGGCTCAAGTCTAGGAAAATCTTCACGAAAAGAATCCGGACTTTGAAAGAAACACCGGAATCGAACCGAATCACTAAGTGGAGATGGCAATTAAATAACCAAGATACCCTTACCAAGGAGGAACTACCCCTAGGCAGAGTTCAAGCTTATTCGGTATGGAGAACCCTAGACCGTATGAGAGTAGAAGTACCACGATATCAAACCAACATGGAGAAATAGGGCCTAGTACCGGAGGGGGGAGGGGCAAGCACCCTATATGATAATGATGTCATTCAGGACACAAGCCATTTGCTAATCTGAGGTCAACTAAACAACCCTTGTGTTATAAACGATGAGCCCGCTCCCCCTAAGGCATTATGATGGCTGATGGATTCCTCCACCTGCCGGCAACAAAGTTGTACTTGGATAATTTACAGGATTTTATTAGGTTAAATGGCTTGCCCGGTTGGTACCCATCAACAATTTCGACAGATGTGACTATCTATCATTTTGATAGTACAAAAAACCTAGTTCAATTTTCAATCGGTTTCTTTCTATAATTATGCTAAATAAATTAGTTTTCCTGAAAATTATCGAGAAAATTTACAAGCCAAGTATTATCTTTTCTCAATAATTCCCAATTCCGCTTAATATCCCTGCACTATATCGTACAAAATTCGTGAAGTGTGTAATTTTTAGTTTGGCAGGATCAACTCTCGTCCTCTGCTCGCTGTTTTTGGGGACATGTTTTCGTCTCGTTCAACTAGATTGTGTAGTGCACTTGACGTTAAGATTTACTTGCTTGCCATCCTGTTTGGTTTTTTGGTTTCCTTTTTCAGCTGCTCGTGATATGTAATAATACTAGTGATGTTTTTTTGTTGAGCAACGAGCAAGTCCTAAAGTGTTTGATGTCTGTAAAATTGGCGAAGGTGGAGTAAATAGAGCTTTTTATTTAATGTATGCACGTCTACTTTACAATGAACCTAAGAATCTATTTTATTCTTTTTTTTTGTAATGAATAAGTAAGTACATATTTGAATATTGTACATTTGAATAATAAATAATGTACTGTTGGGCTGATAAAAAAATATAAATTTAATGCAATCTGGAGAAATGTAAAATTTCTCCATTATGTGTTAAAACTTTCCTGGTCTTTAATAAAACCTAACCCTAAACCTATTTTATTCTTTTACTATTGTTTCTTACTTTTCCCTCCACAATTTTTTATTAGAAACGTCCCGAAATAATTATCATGTTTTCTGTATTAAACATTGTTAATATTTTCTCACTTTTATACTACCATCTTCGGCTACTCTGTATTAAAAACCAATAAATTTACACGAAACAAAATATTTTAATAAATGAAATATGTATAATCTAGTTATTATAGTCATAAACATTAATACACTTTTTAAAACTTTTTTTATTCATGGTCCTCAACTTTGCCAATCTTCAGCATCCATCACGTTTCTTTAGAATTTCGATACAAATCAGTAGGCATGCGATGTATCGAGAGAAGGCTTTTAGCCAAAAAAAAATTTCCGATCCCAACGTTTTCATTGTAGAAAAATGTCACTCTGTGAGTTTCACACTTTATCGACTACTTTTATAACTCAAGAGCTATTCGCTGTACGTGCCTCTAACAATAGACAATGGCTCTTTTGTACCAAAACTTTGCACGGTGAAACGGTAGAGTAACAACTGGCCAAAAATTTTAAAATATTGATCATAATTAGTTGTCGCTTGGAAGAATTGTCTGGAAGGAATGCTCAGAATAATTCTCCGGGATGATTAAAATTTATTTAAGAAGAATTGGTAAATCATCAGTATTTTATTATTTATAGAATCTACTCCAGGGTCCTTATCTGTCTGTTATAATTTTTATTTGATTTTTTTGGTCATAACTGAATGTGAACTACTTTATAAGTCTCTATTAATTTATTTGTTATACTGGTTATGACTAAAATGTGTCTATTAATATTAAAAAAAATTGTCCAATTTTTTCTGCTTTTTGAACTTTTTTTTTCAGTTCCTGTATTTTTTTAGAACGTAGTATTTTAATTGTGGTCTTATGGGAGTGGTTTATCTTTACGTGTATTATTCTTAAGAGTTTTTCTTAACAAAGATTATTAAGAGGTAGAAAATGAGGATTTTGTATACTTTTCAATGTCTTTTATAATAAAAAAATGTTTTCAAAATAAATATTAATTACTCTAAATAATATTTCATGTTACACTTTAAATAAATCATGAGGAATATGCAATATCAACAGTGTAAAACACCCTGTTGAGTTAAAATTTCATCACTTCTATTAGATTTCTAAAAACGATAGGAATTATAAATCAAACAGAATAAATTCCTAAATAAAATAAAAAACCGTTTTGAAAAAGCATAAAGTAACTAAAATATTCAAAAACATGAAGTTAATTAATGAAAACCAATGTAAACAGACTTAATTTACAAGTTATAGGTAATAAAATAATTAGTTTTATTAAAATTTTGTTTGTAATTTAAACTACTAAGCTACTAGCCGGTTTTTTCATTTGAAAAACATATTAATAATAATTAGGTGAATGTCCCTATTATAAAAAAACGATATATTTGAAAATTTTTACAGATATTCCTGGAGATGACGTTGATGTCCAGGTTCCGGTGCACCAGGTATCTTGGGGGTGGACGCATCTGTTATTTTCGAGGAGAGCAGCTCAAAATATCCCTCTAATAAATATTCGGCTCATTTGCGCGAAGGTTACTGGAAAACTCACGGAAATGACGTATATATCCAGGTTCCGGCTCAACAGGTACCCGAGGGTGGTTGCCGATGCCAGATTTGAAATCAAAAACCATCATTTTTTACTAGGTGATTTGAGGAGGATACCGTCTACTGATGTTCTCCGACGTTAGTGTAGGAGATCTTCTAGCCAGTATCGTTTAAGTCTTCGGTGTTCTATTCACTAAAGATCAAAGGCCTAACTTAAATGGTTGCACTGTTATATCGGTAACAGAACTAAGCAGGCTTGAGCACGGTCAGTACTTGGATGGATGACCACCAGGGTAACATTGTGAATATGCCAAATAACTGCATCATATAACAAACCATAGCACGCATCCGTTCCTTCCAACATCATCTCTAATATCCGGCGGAAACGTCACCTCTATCGCCAGTCCTTAAAATCAAATGGAATCGGTTAAATGCCCTAATCGGCCTACAAATGAAAACTTATGAACATAAAAAATGGATCAAGGCTATCTCTAACCTCAACCATAGGGACGGCTCCAGATTATGGAACAAGCTCGCAGTTCTTATTGGTCACAAGACCAAGACCAAGTCCCATTCCCCTTTCCAGATGAACGGACAAATCCTTCACACTGCCGAGCAGAAGTCCACTGCAGTCAAAAACCAATTCTGCCCCAGTCCCTGATCACATCAAACGTTAGGCAGTGAAAAGCCTTCCCGCGACCATTCTCCATACCCGCACCATCCTCATGAACTCCTTCCTTCAATATTCCTAGTTTCCAACTTGCTAGGAAACCTCCCACACCATCCTGCTCCCAAAACTCCACAAAGACCCCACATCCCCAAATTTCAGTGAATTTCTGGAGAAACCTCGGAGATGACGTTCATAAGCAGTCCTAAGCTCTGGGTCGACGGTGGCCAAATTTGGAGCACATATTCGGGATCAGCGACCTTGAAAACTCCCGACAAACTGATTTGAGTCCATCTTAACCAAGGTATCATTTTTTTTTCGGACTATCTCAAGAAACTGCAGTTTTTCAAATGCACAAATGCAATTTTGAACAAAAAGATGGTACAGAGTAAGAAATTTTTTTCAGATGATTTTAGGAAGCGACTTTAAGGTAAAATTTTGGAGGTTGAGTGCTTTATTTCCTCGCCTATTAATATCGACTAATCCTACCCTATAGTCCAATTTTTTCTGTGTAGAACAGAACGTAACACAATTATCTGTTTTTGGACGAGATCTCGCCTGATATAGTAACTAACAATATGCAGTTTTTTCGTGATATTTAGACAGACTCGATCTAGAGAATTAAATAAAGTTTCGATTGGTAAAAATCGCAGCATCCTGTCTTTAATATTAAGGGAGCGCACGTTCAAAAACCATTTCAGCCAAGATATGATATGATATTTTTGGTGATTTTCAGAATCCCAGTTCGATTTAATTCAAAAACCCTGTATATTCGGTATATTATAATTATTTTTTATGTACGTACATAACATTTTAAATTACATATTTTAACGAACAAACAACCGTATTGTATATGACACGCTAAATACTCATAAACAATAATATTTATGAGTTTTTAGCTTGATATCTGAAAAACCATATCAGTAAATATTTATTTTGAAAATAAATAGATTTTTAATGACCAATTACATTATCAAATATCAACGGTAATACTATGAATAATGTATATTTAAAATTATCAAACATAATAATTCAACTTTCTCCCATTACATGCAAATGACAAAAATATTTATAGAGCAAGATTAGCCCTCCTAAAATAACCGTTTTATTCTCAATGTCCGTAAGAAAATCAATATTTGTATAATTTAATTTTTGAATATGACTTGTTAACGGTTTCCTAAAATTTAAAACAAAATATACATTTTTTCAAATCCTGGCAATTTTTAATATATAAATATTTTAACCATTCTCAGTAATTTTAGTAATTTTTCAATTCACATAATTATAGTTATTATTTGTTCATTTGAGATTTTTATAATATTTTTTTAAATTTTAATTACAAAATATAATACAAATCATATTAGGAGTAACAATTCATGTGTTGATCAAACCTTTCAACAACACATTCAGTCATTAGGATTAGCATAGTAAATTTTTTTTTTGAATGAAGAAAAAAAAAATATTGATAAAACTTTCGGGTAAAAATAAAGTAGTATATACACAGGGAGAAACAAAAAACAGTTTTTTAATTTTAAAAGTTACACAATAAGAGCCGTTACACATGCAACTGAACTTTTCGACTAAAAGAGTTTTGCTTTTTCTGTGTGCGACCGGCCTAACGGTGTTTATTTCTAAATTTTATCGGACAAAAAAAAATGAAATTAAATGGCTGACAAGCACCTTTTTAAAACGTTATTTTTTTATTTAAAAATTTTTGTCATATATTTTTAGTTCTTTCGAGTAAATTTTTTTAATATTTTTGTTACAACCTGTAACTAGCACAAATATTGTTTTATCATGTTTTATTTGTTAAAATTTTTAATGTTATTTTTTTTTATTAAAATTATTTACAAATATCGCTAAATCACTATTATTAAAGTAATCGCAAATTTTTTTTTTAATTGATTTTTAATATAATAATTTTCCAAAATCAAACTGAAATGCCCATACTAAAGTAATTTGTGTAGTAGTAGTGACAAAACTGGGGCAATTTGGGGACAGGAAATCGATGATTTCATGCATGGATTGCTTCTAATGGCTTGTAAACTGATGCCAAACTGCACAAGAAATTAGTGGAGTAATTCAGGTTGAGTGGAAAAATAAATGTCACCACATATAAAATCTGAACGCTGAAATTAAATCGATCGAAAAATTACAGCAGCTGACAAAGAAATTCCTTATAAAAATAAAGATTATAATCATAAGTTTTTTAAATTATGGATTCGTGAGAAATATGTATTAAAGGTTTATTTCTGAGAAATTTGTAACATATTTCAATTCAATAGGAAATATATTTAAATTGGTTTCGGATTTGTTAATCAATATTTAAAAAAAAAATCGGTTGAAAATGCACAAGCAAGCAATGCCATGACGAAATTTTTGTATATAAATTTCACAAATTTTAAACTTTCAGATCCCTATACATTTTTTATCATAACAAACTTTTTCATTCTGAATTTATGTAAAAATTTAAGTCATAAATTGAATTTTAAATTTAACAAAAAATTTCAGACCTCTACAACTTTTGCTCCCTAATATTGTAACAAAGTGGAAAACACCCAGTAAATGTGACCATTTTTATAAGTAGCAAATACAATTGAATTGGTAAAACAAAGAACAAGAATCTGTTTAGTTAGGAACATATATTGATATAGTTTTTTTTTATTATTATTATCAAATAAATTGAAATACTTTAGGTTTGTTAATTTAAATAAAATAATAATTCTCAGTATTTTAAAAATTAATATATAAAGATTAAACATTAATCTTCAAAAATAAAAAAGGTATCACTCTGTATTAATGTAAATTAAACATTAAATCAATCTGACAGTAGAAAATTGAAAAATAAAATTAAATGTCAGATTACTAAAATGTCACGATTGGTGAAAAAATAAATTTTAGAAAACTTGCCTAGTAATGAAAATTTGTTGAATTAAAAGGCATATAAAAACTTTAATAAATATCCAGATCTAAATTCTTATAATTTCAGTAATAAAGTAATCCAAATAAATTCATTCTCTTGAAATAAAAGTTGAATTTTTGTCATCACTATAATCATAAAGTATTAATTGGTCCAAAGTAATTTAATAAAAATATCAAGTAAGATATTAGTTGGTTGTTAAGATGAAACTAGGGAGTTGTGGACGGAAATTTTTTTACAATGATGTTAAAATTTTGGGGGATTAAAAAAAATATAAATATATTAAAGTTAGTGCATAAATATAATCAAGACATTGTAAGAAAAATGTTCCCCTAGAGTTGATTTGTAATTGTGAACAGTGTTTCACCCGTGCCAGGAAATTTGTCGAAAATTTGGACTTTGGGCAAGTGCACACCACATCAAGAGGAAAACTAACTATATCGAATTGGAAAAGTGCAATGACCATCTGCGAGAAGTAACTAAAATATAAAAAAATATTCTTTTAAACATATTTGAGGTTAAGAGTTCAAGAGGATTTTAAACATAACGCCTGTCACAGTGACACGCAGATTTATTTATTTTTTGTCAATGTCAATATTTTCCTAGGATTTATAAGTTAAAACCTTTTTCAGAAAATGGCTAGTTTGTTTCCGGTAAGAAATTCCAGAATAATCAGTTAATTTTTGTATTTCGTTGGGTAAAGACCTGTTTTTAGGCATATTCGAGTTTCTGTAGGATAGGTAAGAATTAATCAATCGTTTTAATAATTTCCTGTTCATTTTGATAATAATTATTTATTTTATTTGTATTCATGCTGTTTTTATCTTTATAAATATTTAACCTTCCCCAATAACCAGTTTTATTTACAACCATAATAATAATAATGAATCAATTTTACTAATAAATAATCCGTGAAAAAGTGTGAATTTTTTCCTTTCAACGGAAAAGGGACGTAAAACTTTATAGATTGCACTCAGGAGGGGATAAAACTTCAATCACTGTTAATAACTTGTTTAATTAATTATGTCAATAGTTATCATTTTATTGAAATTCACGCGCGTCTAGGTTCGCTCGTCCTAACAAGAGAGTCGTAATATTATTGATATTTAGATAGAAAGAAAGCAATATTAGTATAAATGTTACAATATATACAAATTATTGGTAAAAAAATTTTGGTTAAGTTCTTTCATGTTAAATTTAAATCTAAAAGTAGAATATTTTAAATTGTACGTAAATAAGAAAATTTTGACCCTATAAATTTTTATATCAATGCACAAAATTTAAAATATTGAAAAAGCCAAAAAATTAACCCAAAAATATAGTTAGCGTTCTCCCCTCTTAATACTAAATCTGGATACATCTATTTTAATTCATTTAAAGAACACGTCAAGGTGGATACATAAATAACCGATAAGTAATTCCAGAAAGTAAAAACCTTTGTTTCCAAGAAACTTTTTCTTAGAAGAACGATTTAAACTTTTTCACTGGTCCAATACTGCAACTACAGATAATATAAATCTGTCCAGTTTCTTAGAAAACTCCGAGTGGACTGTGACTTTTACTGGACTTTCATTTTGTATTTTGAAATGTGAATTGTCCTTCATAAAGTTTGTTAAACTTTGCCAACTCATAGTGGCCATCGATTCAGATATTTACTATTATAGATTCATGACATTCCAAGTTGGTCGCCGCACCACCTCTATTGAGGTAGATTAACTTAACTTGTTCTTGGATTAATTAAGAGCGGTTAGTGCAGTAGTTGGTGTAATTTAATTATCATAATATATAGAAGGATTCTAGATCTAAAAATATAAAATTAGGCATATTGATTAAAAAACTAATGTTCTGTAAATAACTGACCAGATTTATTCGCAAAAATTATTACTGATATAAACAAGACAGTTAAAAATGTTATTTTATAACGATTATTCTGGGATTTTTAACCGTATCTAAACTGGCCATATACTTATAAGTTCTTGGAAAATATTGACATTGACAAAACTTGAACAAACGCGACCCGTAAGTTAAGGCATCAATTTTTATGACAGAAAACTTGCCCAAAAAGTGCCAAGCCCCGCTGATAACAATCTTGTATTGCCAATGGAACTTAAAATATATAACATATATTTTCCTAATTAAACACACTCTTGTTTTTTGTTTTTATTAAGCCAGTTGTATTTGTTACCCATAAAAATGATCACATTTACACAATATATTTTACTAGATGTTTTTCCACTCTGTTACAATGTTTATAAAAACGAATTTAATAAAAAAATATATTAGCTCCACTTTTTGTGATATATTATACCGAAGTTACTTTAATTTCCGTAATACCGGGTGCCCAGAAGTTTTTGACCCACTTTAACTGCAAATATTACCGAACTCAGAAGCGAAATAAAGGTGCGGTTTTCACAGAACAATTTATTTTTACAATAAGTGTGAAATAATTAATAATAACAACAATATTAATACTATATTATTCAATTAGCGCTAATGTAGGTCATAACTTACGCAGATGAAGTTTGCAGCACGATCCGCAGGCGAGTGTTGTAATTCATCAAGTGAGTTATGACCATTACCGCAAGTTGAATACTATACTTTATGTACGACTATAAGAATAAATACCGGAGAAATAACTTTATTCACAATTTATGTTGAGTGTGTTATTTAGGATGGAGTAGAAAGTTTACAGAGACGATGCTTTATATTTATTGCTAAGTTCCTTAAAATATGCTAAAAGTACATTTTCTGTACACGAGTTAACATTCTTACTTCTACACCAATCTTGAAAATTTTTGTATACACCTTTATATTTGTTTTGTGATTTTTCGGGTAAAAAATTCTGTATTGGAGCATCTATTTGTCTTATTTCTGGATTCAGATAATATCAAAAAACAACAAAAAAAAACTGAAAAGTGAGAAAAAAAAAGGAAAAAATAGTGAAATATTGAGAAAATGAGGAGAAATGGTGAAAAATTGGAAAAAAAATAGGAGAAATAGTGAAAAATGGGGCAAATAGGAAAAAATAGGGAGAAACGGAAAAAATAAGAAAAACAGGAAAAACTGGGAGAAGCAGAAAAATAGAGAGAAATGGGGAAAATATGTAAAATTGGAAAAATAGGTTACAACGCGAAAAAGTAGGGAAAAACAAGAAAAAATATGGAAAAATAGGGATAAATAGGAAAATAAGGAAATATAGAAAAAATGGATCAAAAAGGAAAAAATAGTGAAACATGGAGAAAAATAGGTAAAGACATGGAAAATGGGGGAAAAGGGATAGAATTCGAAAAAAGCAAAAAATAACAAAAACCAAAAAAATGAAAAAAAAAAAAGAAAAAATCGAAAAACTGAAAAATTGAAATAAAAAATCAGAGGAATAAGAAAAAAAATCATAAAACAAAAGAAAGAAATAGAAAAAACAGAACAATGAGCAAAATTGGAAAAAAACAAAAAATCAAAAAAATGGGAAATAACTAAAAAATTTGAGTCACTTTAAAAAAAAATCGAAAAAATCGTAAAAGAATATAAAAAATTGAAAGAAAAATCAGAATTTTGGAAAAAATGAAAAATCAAATTGTAAAATACGAAAAAAACAAAAAAAAATCGAAAAAAACCAAAAAAAAAAATGCGCAAAAAATCATAAAAATCGAAAAAAAAAACAGAGGAAAAAAAAATAATAACAAAAAACTGGATACCTTTGTATACTAAATATACATTTTCCTATCCATAACTCACTATAGTGGGTTATGAAAAGCCATAACTGACGCTATTTGTTTATGGATACTATTAATTGCTCAAAAGCAGTTGAATAATTAATATATAACTTATTAGGAGTAGATACATATATTAAAAAATATACATAAATAAAATCGCATGTGTCATGGCGTCTAAAAAGAGAGGATACATAGTGACAGACACACTCTCTTCTCACTTTTTTTTAGCTGTGCATGCTTTTAATTTTACAAATCAAAAATAACAAAATTTACTCTGATTATTACGATTTTTAGAAAATTTAATTGTACCGGTATTTAGTTGGCACTTTTCTTGTTCGTATATAAAAGTAGGAAGCGATCCATAAAACTGTTTAAATATAAATGTCGATCTTGAACCAAATAGCACTTTACTCGACTCAAAGGAATACTTGTGTTATTCAGTGTCTGTGATATCACATGATACTGCACTCAATAGGGCTATAACAGATCGAAAACGAGAAAATTGTACATCTACATGTTCAAAGCATGTAGATTTAAAAAAATAAGTTTTTTTTTATAGGCGAAATATCTTTCAAATATACATATACGAATCCAATTAATATTATTCATTATTACAATTGTAATTAATAATGAAATATTTTATTATTTATGTCATGTTTATGTATACGTAATTTATTAAAATATTTATCTTCATTTGAAAAAGTCGCCAAATTTTCAAGGCAACTCGAACTTTCTGAAATTGATGGAAATGATAAATGTTCTCGAAATATTCTCCTGTCAAATCATTAGACATGACGAAAGAAAAAATTCCTTAGAGATATATTTGTAGCCGTGAGAATTTTTTAGTTGAAATATAAACTTTGTCCCCATTTTAATTAAAATGTATTGTTTTATGTCATTATAAAAATCTAGATCTTAATCATTTTAACGTTACAATAAAAGTAGAAAATACAATAATTGACTGAATAAATATAACTGCATTGAAAAAGTATTCTACAAGAATATTATTAATAATAATTTTAATTTTTCGCAATTTTTTATTCTTCTATAACTATTAACTTGAGCTGTGGTAGTGCAGGACTCGCCCCTGATATCTCTGTAAGCAGAGTCAGGGGTATATCTGCTAAACGCTGCTCTGAACTTTTAATTTATCTTAACTAGAATAGCTATGACAGTTCTGACGCAATCCTTATGAAAAATAACATTGAAAATCGCTAGGGTCCATTCTGGTAATTTTGGTACACGTTAAGGTTCCTATCCGTGCCAAATGAGTCTGGATCCGCTTTAAGGTTCTAAACCGCGCAAAATTATCTCGAACAGCTTTTATCGGGTTTCAAACAGGTCCTGATCAGCTTAAGATCTGCTTCTCATCAGCTTCTGATCCGTGATCAGGTTTGATCCGTGTGAGAAAAATATTATTACCAAATCTTTCGTGGATCAAACAGATGTTCATCTTCCACCCATACACATGAAATTGGGTCTAATGAAGAATTTTGTCAAAGGAATGATTCGAAGGTCAGACTTTTAAATACTTAAGGGAAAAATTTCCTAGATTAGTGATGCAAAAGTCACCTAAGACATCTTCGTTAGGCCACAAATACGTCAACTCATAAAGGATCCTGCATTTGAACTAGTTTTGGAAGGGAAAGTAAAGGAAGCTTAGGAAGCCCTCAAAGAAGTTATGCATGGATTTTTAGGAAACAAAAGAGCTGATAACTATACTCAGTTATTGACAGTACTTCTAGAAAAATACCATTAACGGATACAAAAATTCCCACCTAATTGTGGAGATGCCAGTGACGAGCACTGAGAAAGGTTCCATCAGGATATTTCTGTTATAGAACGAACGGAGAAATCGGGAACGCTGGAATGAAGAAAAACTTGTGGATTACTGCCAGTATCCATGTAGAAATATCTCAGAATTCAATTACAAGAGAAAAGTCAAAAGTCGGTGATTTCGTAAAGCTCCAATTAATTCTTAGCAGATTTAACGACCTGGGCCTCGATTCTCGACTTTACTTCCTATAGGAAAACCGACCTATTATATACAAAAAGTATGGTAATATATTGGTTTTCCTATAGGAATAAATTCAAGAATTGAGGCCCAGGTAGGTGTTCTTCCATCAATTTATGATCTTACTTTCATTAAAAAAAAACGATCACACTTGTTAGCATATGTAATTAATATTAATCCTTTTAACATGGACAACTTTCGATTATTTATTGTAACGATTTTGTATCGCTAAGTGATATTTTGAAGCCTTAGTCCAGGTTTCGGATTGCCCCTGGTAGTACCTTCCGTTTCTAGTGTGAAGGAAACTTGCACGGGCAGCTTTAGTAAAGAAAAAGATACTCCAGGATTAGTTAGGGCATAGATAAGGCGTTAGGGGCCAGAAGGGCGAGCTTTACTCGCCACACTGGGTTAATTACCTGGTTATTAGCTGCTAAATAAAATTCATTAAATCAAAATAATTGCTTTTATTATTATCAAATCCGGCGGGGTACAAGAATATGCAATGGTAACCTATCGAACGGTACATACACGGCTTCTTGTAAGCTGGTGATGCGGTCGAATAAACGGTTCCGATTATAAAAGCTTGACCTGTCTCTTAAGGTCTGTTAAGGGTGGTTTTGAACTGATTCTCTACTCGAACTCGGACTATCACTGGAATTCCAACTGGGACTGCCGCTGAAACTACCGACAACTGATTGAATCGTCCTACCCGATAAAAACACGGGCATGAGTGTCTCCAGCTGTTGGACCGAGGTTAAATGGTAAAATGGAGTTAATTCTAGTTCAGTGCTATGCACGATATAATTTAAATATTTTAAATACCGGGTGTTCCACATATTTCTGACTCATTGTAAATGCTAATATTGACGAATTCAGAAGCGATAGAAAAGTGCGGTTTTCACTTAACAATTTCTTGTTTTTATGGGTATAAATGTTTATTCAATTAATTGTTATATGGGGTGTTTTAAAAAAAAACCATTTTTCAATTGTAAATATGGTCAATATATTTAATAGAATACTCCGTACATTTTTATACTACGTGAAAGATGAACTCTTTCTGAAAATTTATAATTTGTTGCAGTTCAATTGCAAAATGAGTGAGTTTTTAAGGATATGCTTTTATATTTAGGTATAATAATGTTAAAGTCTGTTTTGGAATATTTATAAGGTCAATAAGCTGAAAAAACGAACTGTCAATGTTATTAATTCTGATTTGGGCAACTCCTAAACGGCTGCTAATACTTTTTTACTTTCCCGACCCACCTCCGAGAAGGGAAAGTATTGTGAACGTACTAAAAAAATTTTTCAAGATAAAGGTGGAAATATCCATTTTGAGGTCATCTGAGATGAGTAAGACATTTTCTAGATGTAAGTCTGTCTGTCTGTCTGTCTGTCTGTGTTTATTTTTCCACGATAGTAGCCACACGCTTAATCCTATTAAACTGAAATTTGGTATATGGGTATATAAATATTATGAAAGAGCTAAAAAAATAGCATAATTTAGTAAAAATCAGCAAAAATCAATAAAAACCAGTTGAAAGTCAAATTAGCAGAAATTAGTCAAATCTCCAGGAATTAGTAAATATCAGCATAAATTGGTCGAATCAGCAGAAATCAGTAAAAATCAGCAGAAATGAATAGAAATCAGCAAAAATTAGTAAAATAAGCCGAAATCATTAAAAATTAGCAGAAAGTCAAATCAGCAGAATTGAGTAAAAATCAGCAAAAATCAATAAAAATCAGCTGAAAGTCAAATCAGCAGAAATTAGTCAGATTTGCAGAAATAAATAAAAATTAAGCAAATTAGCAGAAATTAGTTAATTCAGCAGTAATCAGTAAAATCAGCAGAAAGTCAAATCAGCATAAATTTGTCAAATCAGCAGAAATTAGTAAAAATCAGCATAAATGAGTAAAATAAGAAGAAAATAGTCAAATCAGCAGAAATTAGTAAAAATTAGCATAAATTATTCAATAAAGCAGAAATTAGTCAAATAAGCAGAAATGAGCAGAAATTAGCATAAATTAGTTAAATTAGCAGAATTGAGTAAAATTAGCAGAAATCAGCTGAAATTAGTCAAATCAACAAAAATTAGTCAAATTAGCAGGAATTCGTAAAAATCAGCATAAATTAGTCAAATAAGCAGCAATTAGTCAAATTAGCAGAATTTAGTCGAAAATTACCATAAATGAGTCAAATAAGCAGAAATTAGTAAAATCTGCAGGAATCAGAAAAAATCAGCATAAATTAGTCAATTGAGGCAGCACCAAGTCAGAGCCAATCGCAAAAATCCAGAAATTTAATCTATTTATATGACATAAATTTACTATGCTCAGGCTCTCGAGATACTTTTTGGGATATACAGTTAGTATATGTTAAACTTTTCAGTGACGTTTCTTTCTAATTTTTTTTTACTTTCCCGACCCACCTCCGAGAAGGAAATGTATTGTGTACGAGCTAAAAAAAAATTTCGAGATAAAGATGGAACTATCCATTTTGAAGTCCCCTGAGATGATGAAGACCATTTCCAAATGGAAGTCTGTCTGTCTGTCTGTCTGTGATTTGGTATATAGGTTTGGGTTATCCGTCTGAAAAACCCGTTAGTTTTTGTACGATATCTGTCAAACGAAAATGTCACTGTCAAAAATGACAGAAACAATATGTCACGTAAATTGACTTGTAATATGTCATTTGAAAGCCCTTGAAAATCTCCATTCAGAACAGTCAAAAAATGTCGCCTGTCAAAAATAAAAAAATGTCAAAATTTGAAATTTTCACAATAAATATCTCTGCTTCTGGATACTCGTCGCGAAAGTTTTGTTTATACTATGGTGTTGAGATTTTCAAGCCCTTCCCCGCACAATCCTTAGGCTTCAGGGGTTAACGCGTAAGAGGGTGAAATGTAGGGCGAGTATTGCTATCATTATTATTATATTTAATTGAAATTTTTCGTTTAACAATTTGTTTTGATAATAAAATTTTTATCATACATTGATTTAATCATTTATATAACTACAATCAGTTTGAAAGTTAATTTCGCCTCCTAAAGCGGTTTGACCGAGTTAATTACAGAATAATAATTATGGAACCAACAAGCAAAGCTGGCAAAGATAAAGGATTATACGTGGCAAAGCACAGTTATAATTCAACTCCATTTGAGATATATATGTTTATAAATAGGAATACCTGTGTTCGGCAATATCCCACCTAGAATTTCAGCGATAGCGGAAGTGCTACCGCAAGTATTTGGAACAGTATATCAGCAGATTCTATCGCCGTAGCCATTTCTCGACTGCGTTTCAGGATGTGGCTACGGACTCGATGTCATTAGGAACCGTCGGCGTCGGCCCACCTGGTTATGGCCCTTCGGAAAGTCATTCCTTTACTTGAACTTGCCGCAAATGCGCCAATTTATCGCTACCCTATGGCTTCAGAATCAGCTACGTTTGAACATTAGTTTCGTTCACGGTTCCGCTATTTCCAAATATTGGAAATTATTATTTTAGGCCAAGTGTTTCGGGTTAAGTTTATTTATTTTATATATATATAGCAATATTTATTCATAATTCATACAAACAATATTGTAGGAATATTAGTGTTAATTTCTAAGACAATTTATTTTATATAACAAAAAATCCTGTAATTCTTTAAAAATTATAAACTTTAGGTTTTAAAAAATAATTGTAATTTTACTTAAATAAATATAATAATATTGATTATGTGAAGCTAAATTTAAAATATTTAATTGTAGTTTTTGGTTACTGATTTTTAACAATATAAATATATTTATTTATTTTTTAAATTGCAAAATATATTTCTTATTAACTATGGTTAAAAATTACACGTTTTTTTTTCCAATTTTTTATATGTATCTGCCAGTATGAGTTGCATTTTTACTTATTTTTCTCTTTAATAATTATAATTTTTTACTTCATCTTACTTAGTCTTGTCTTCCATCTTGAATGTAACTTAAGGATAAAATGGAAAATTACATATGTTTTAAATTTAAGATTTAATATTTAGAATTTTTTGTATCAATTTTTTTTTTATATTTTCACAAATAAACAGAAGTAAAATAAATGCAAAAAAAATCAAAAATCTGTTAAAAAATCTTGAAAATCTTTGAAAAAGTCTTAAAAAAATCGGCTGTGTCAACCTAGAAATTTCTCGGCTCGGGTGTTGAGAATGAGATTATTTTAATTACAAAATACAAAATTTCTTAATGTAACTGTAAAATGCTGTAAAAATGAGATAAATTTGTGGAAAAAAATGGGTAAACATTGCAAAAATACACAAAAATTAATTGAAATGAAAAACGATAAAAATTACTTAAAATGGCACTTTGTTATTATAAATACCAAAAAGATAATGAATTATTTCAAAAAATAGCAAAAAAATTGTTAAAAATGATAAAGAATTTCTGAATTTCATCATAAATTAAAACTATAATAAAATAATGCAAAAGAAAATGGAAAAAAGAGAAAAAATGAAAAAGTCCAAAAAAAATGTCAAATAAGACAAAGTAAAGAGAAAAAACGCAAATACGCCAAAAAGTCAAAAAAAAATAAAAAAAAAGCAAAAAAAAACAGGGCAAGTTTTAAAAAAGCAAAAAAAAATGGCAAAAAGGGATAAAAAAGCAACAAAAAAGGTAAAAAAGCAACAAAAAAAAAGGCAAAATAGAAGCAAAGAAACGCAAAAAGGTCAAAATAGCTCAAAAACTAAAAGCACAATTCGCAAAAAAATTAAAAAAAAAATAAAAAAATGCAAAATAGAGGAAAAATAAAGGCAAATATGGCAAAAAGGGGTAAAAATGATAAAAAGGAAAATGCCAAAAAAGAAAAAAAAACATACAAAAAACTTAAAAAAAAGCAGAATAGAGGAAAAATAAAGACAAAAAAAAAACAAAAAAAAGTTTATAAAAAGTCCCAAAAATATGCCAAATAAAGGCAAAAGACCAAAATATGCCAAAAAAATAGAAAAAAGAAGCAAAATAGTATGAAAATAAAAGCAAAAGACAAAAAAAAGTCAGAAGAGGGGCAAAAAAGCAACAAAAAGATAAAAAAGCAAAAAGTTAATTAAAAAAAGTTTTAAAAAGAACAGAAAGGTCAAAAAAAGAAAAAAGGGTAAAAACAAAATCAAAAATGCTCAAAAAAGTCAAAATTGGGGTAAAAGGTCAAAAAACGCCAAGATAGTAAAAAAAAGCAAAAAATATGAAAATAAAAGCAAAAACGGCCAAAAACGACAAATAAACATACAAAAATGTAAAAAAAGCAGAATAGAGGAAAAATAAAGGCAAAAAAAACAAACAAAAAGTTTTAAAAAAGTCCAAATAAAGGCAAAAAACCTAAAACCAAAAAAAGTAAAACAAAGAAGCAAAATAGTATGAATATAAAGGCAAAAAGGCCAAAAAGACAAAAAAAGCAAAAAAAATGGCAAAAGCGACAAAAAACATGAAAAACACCAAACAGGCAAAAAGTTCCAAAAGTTAATCAAAAATAGTATGAATATGAAGGCAAAAGGTAAAAAGGCAAAAAAAGACAAAAAAAGCAAAAAAAGGCAAAAGAGGGGCAAAAAGCAATAAAAAAGATAAAAAAGCACCAAAAAGGCAAAAAGACCAAAACAAGGTCAAAAAAAGGAAGAATGGGTAAAAACAATATCAAAAATGTTCAATAAAGTCAAAATAGGGGTAAAAGGGCAAAAAACGCCAAAATAGTAAAAAAAAAGCAAAATAATAAGAAAATAAAAGCAAAAATGGCAAAAAAAATCAAAAAAAGGAAAAAAAGGGATAAAAAAGCAACAAAGGCAAAAAAAGCAACAAAATAGACAAAAAAGTAAAATTTTTTGAAACATTGCGAAAAGGCTTAAAAAGGCCAAAAAAAAAAGGAAAAATGTAAAAAAAACAAAATAAGACAAAATAAAGCTAAAATAAAGAAAGGGCAAAAAGGTGTAAAAAAGCAACACAAAAAGGAAAGAGAAGGTAAAAAAAGTTTAAAAAAAGTTAATCAAAAAAAGTTATAAAAAAAGGGCAAAAAAGTTAAAAAAAAATAAAGAGGGTAAAAACAAAAACAAAACAATCAGTTGTGTCACCTCAAAACTTCCCACAAATCCACTAGGAAAAAATTGTTATTTCTTATTTTACTTTCTCTATATTTTCCAATTAAAAAGACTCATAGTACTAAGAAAAATTGCTAGAAAATCATAAATAAAAACCATATAATTTACAACTTCATAAACCTCAAAAAGTAAGCAATCTAACCGCGCCAAAAACTTTTGTAATATTTTTCAACAATATTTTCAAACCACTGACATCAACCTCAAAGAATTTATTTCTAACCCCTGGATAATATTTCCTATCACAAAAAGTGAACCACAGCACTGAAAACAAAAAGTTGACCTTTATTGGTTTTGCACTTTATTACCAATGGTAAGTAAGAAACGTGGCGATATTGAAAATTTGTCTTTGACGACATTGCAAGATGTTGCAGTGGGTCGAAACCGAAAATAAAAGGACATTCTGAGAATTTTCTTTATATTTTTTTATTAATACTATTTGCAAATAGAGAAAATATTCTAATTTCCAGCTATTTGTATAAACTATGTATTTGTTTTATTAGAAAAATTTTTTGTACTGTGTGTATATATACTGTATGTCCCAAAAAAATCTTTACTAATCAGAAAAACGTTTATTTTGCATGTCACAAAAATTGTATTCCTAATAAACAGTCCTGCATTTTGTATTTATATCAAGTTAAAAATGTATATTAAAATTATTTTTAGGGTAAATTATAACTACGGTAGATAAAAATTTTTACTTTACAACAATTCGTAAAATAATACAAAAAGTCAATGTTTTTTATTTTTTTACATATGACCAAATATTTTTAAAATTTAATTTTTAATTATTTGTTTTTTATTAATACAGGATTTTTTATCAGGAATATTTATGTTATAAATTGCAGGATAAATATTTATTTCATTTGTAGAGAACTTTTAGAGTATATTAAAGTCAAATTACACAGATTGTTATCCTTGATACATCCTTGAAAACTCCTTGAAAAATATATGAAATATCGTTGAAGAATCCTTTAAAATCCGTTTAAAATGTAATTGAAAGTCCTTGAAAAATCCTTGAAAAATTCTTTAAAAATCCTTAATTCTTGAAAAATTTAATTGAAAGTCCTTGAGAAATCCTTAAAAAAATAAGGAATAAATAAAAATTCTAAAAAAAAATCTTTATAAACTCGTAGAACAGTTCCAGGAAAATCCTTAAAAAAATTTTGAAAAATAAATGAATTATCTTTGAAAAAAACATTAAAAGTCCATAAAATCATTTGAAAAATCCTTGAATTTTTTTGAATAATCCTTTAAAAATCCTTAAATAAACATTACCAATATTTGAAAAAAATACTGAAAAACACTAATACTTGGAAAATAATTAAAACTTCCATTATAAATCTATAAGATATTCCTGAAAAATCTTTAAAATATCCTTGAAAACTCCGTGCAAAATATACGAAACATCCTTGAAGAATCCTTTGAAAACCATCAAAAATCCGTTTAAAATTTAATTGAAAGTCCTTGAAGATCCTTAAAAAAACTAAGGAATAAATAAAAATTCTTTCAAAAATCTTTATAAAAGAAAAGTTATTTGAAAATTCTGAAAAAATTTTTGAAAAATCCTTGAGAAATAAATGAAATGTTTTTAAAAAACCATTGAAAGCCCTTAATATCATTTGAAAACCCCTTGAAAATTTTTTGAATACTTCAAAATTCCTTAAATAGACATTACCAATATTTGAAAAAATTGATAAAAAAACACTAATATTTGAAAAATAATTAAAACTTTTGTTATAAATCTATAAGAAATCCCATTAAAAAATAGTTGAAGAATTTTAAAAAATGCTTTGAAAATCCTTAAAAATCTTTGAAACTTCACTGAAAATTTCTTGAAAAATCCTTTAAAGAACATTAATTAATTCTTAAAAAATTTATAAAATATCCTTGAAGACTTCTTAAAAAACCATTAAAAATTCTTTCAAAATATAATTGAAAAATACTTAAAAAGACAAAGGAATAAATAAAAATTCTATCAAAAATTCTTAAAAAATATTTATATCGTAGAAAAGTTCTTGAAAAATCCTTGAAAAATAAATGAAATGTATTTAAAACAACATTAGAAGTCCGTAAAAATCACTTGGAAAATCCTTGAAAATTGTTTGAATACTCCTTTAAAACCCCTTAAATAAACATTACGAATATTTGAAAAACTTACTAAAAAAAAAAATAATATTGGAACAATAATTACAACTTCCGGTATAATTCTATAAAAAATCCCTGATAAATCCTTAAAAATCATTGAAAAATTCTTAAAAAATCCTTTGAAAAACCAAAAATATCCTATCAATTTAATTGAAAGGCCTTGAAAAATTCTTGAAAATCCTTTAAAAAGCCTAAATTAATTATTCTAAAATTTATGAAATATACATGAAGAATCCTTAAAAACCATTAAAAATTCTTTCAAATTTCATTGAAAGTCCTTGAAAAGATTAAGGAATAAATAAAAATTGTTTCAAAAATTCTTAAAAAATCTTTATAAAATCGTAGAAAAGTTCTTAGAAAATATTTTAAAAAATTTTGAAAAATAAATGAAAATATCTTTAAAAAAAGATTAAAAGTCGTTAAAAACACTTGAAAAATCCTTGAAATTTTTTCAAATACTCCTTTAAAACTCCTTAAATAAACATTAACAATATTTAAAAAAATTCCTAAATAACACTAATATTTGAAAAAGAGAGAAAAAGAAATCCCTGAAAAATCTTTAAAAACCATTGAAAAGTCCTTGAAAAATCTTTGAACAAACCATTGAAAATCCATAAAAATCCTTGAAACATCCTTGAAAAATATATGAAATCTCATTGAAGAATCCTTTAAAAATCATTAAAAATTTAATTGAAAGTCCTTGAAAAATCCTTGAAAACTATTGTGGAATAAATTAAAAAAATTTTAAACTCATAGAAAAGTTCTTGGAAAATTTTTTAATTGTTTTTAAAAAAATCTTTGAAAACTAAATGAAAACTGAAAAATCACTAAACAGTCCTTCAAAAATCCTTTAAAAACTCTTGAAAAATCCTTGAAAAAGCTTTAAAAAATCATTTAAATCTCCTTGAAAAACCATTGAAAGATCATTCAACAATCCTTCAAAAATACATGAAAAATATTTGATCTTTTGTTGAAAAATCTCTGAAAAATTCTTCTTGTAAAATCTATGAAATATCACTGAAGAATATTTTAAAAACAATTAAAAATTCCTTCAAAATTACGTTGACAGTCCTTGATAAATCCATGAAAGATCTTTAAGTAATAAATAGAAACCTTTCAAAAACCGTTAAAAAATCTTAATAAACTCATAGAAAATAGATAAATTACCTACTTTACAAATCCTTGAAAAATTACTTAAAAAGTACTAATATTTGAAAACGTCCTTGATAAATTCATAAAAATTCCTTGAAAATCCTTTAAAAACCCATTTAAAAATTGTAGAAAAATCTATCATTGAAAAAAAATCAATGAAAAGTTCTAAAATACATTAAAAATCCTTAAAAAATTCTTAAAAAACTATAAAATATTCTTGATGAACCTTTTAAAAACCACTGAAAATTCATTTAAAATATCATGGAAAGTCCTTAAAAATCTTTAAAAAGTCTTTAAGAAATGAATAAAAAATCTTTTAAAAATTCAAAAAAATCATTAGAAACTTATTTACTGAATCATTAAAGATTTTTTGAAAAATCCTTGAAAAATAAATAAAAACTGCTTGGAAAATTCCTAAAAAATTATTAATTTTCCTTGAAAAATCCTCTTAAAATCATTTGAAAATCCTTTAATAACCCATTAACCTTAAAATTTTTTGCAAATTTACCAATCCTTAAAAAAATTAAATAAATAAAAAAGTCACTGAAAAAAAAAACTTTTAAAGTCGTTGAAAAATGGATTTATATTCCATTCAAAAATCCATTAAAAGTCCATTAAAAGTTCATTAAATATCCATTAAGATTCATTAAAAATCAATTAAAAATTCGTAAAATACTCGAAATCCTTGATAAACAAAAATCATTGAAAAATCGTTAAAAATTCCTTGGATATCCTTAAAAAATCCTGTAAAAAATCATTGAGCAACAATATTTAAAATAAAAAAAAAACTGAACAATGTGATTAATGCAAATTAAAATCAATACCTAAATGACAATATTATATCGATAAATTATATGGCCATTATTTTTAACTAACAATTTTAACTTGTACTTGTACTTGTACAACGAATGGGTGGAATACTAAAACATTACATAAGTGATGTATAAATAGAAGAATTGTCATATAATCCCCAATACGTTTAAAAATTTTAACCCAAAGCATAACAATCATGTATACAGTAATATTAATACTTCTATTTTCACAAGCAGAAAGTAAATTAAATTATGTAAGTATAAAATATGATGTAGCTACAGAATTTGTGGCTAAATGTATTGTAGAAGCAAGTACTAAATATTTTATAAACAATAAAGATTCATCTATAATATTTATTTTTGAAAATCCGACAAATGATCTTTTATCATTAGTTTTTTCTGAACTAAAAATATCATACGGTATTATTAATTTAAATAAAATATCTGCAATAGCAAGAGCTAATAGTTACATTATACAAATAAATAATTTAAATAATATAACTGGAATTATTAAGGGAGCAGAAAAATTAATAACATGGACTTATAAAACTAGATTTTTGATAATGCTTTATGAAAATATTTCTAGCTTTCAGCAATTTTCTAATAATATTTATACTTTACTGTGGGATCAGAGCATTATAAATGTAGAAATTTTGTTATTACAAAATAATAAAAATACTGTAAGTATATTTCCTTTTAGTAATAAAGGTTTAAATATAAGAAAAATTAACTCCTGTCGAAATTGTAAATTTGGAAAAAAAACTCATTTCTACGACTCTCATTTAACAAAAAATATTAATAATTTAACAATAACAGCAGTTTTTCATTATGATCCACCATATGTAGTTGCAGAAACTGAAGAAGACATTACAAATTTAAAAAAACCTGGTATTGAAATAAATATTGTTAATACTTTTGCTGAAAAATTAGGTTTTAAATTAGTATATAAATTAGCAGAATTTAAAGATGGTGATATTGATGATAATGGAGTAGCAACTGGTGAATTTTTGAGCTTAAAATTACGAGAAATTGATCTATTGATTGGAGCATATACTTTAACTGCTTCGAAAGTTTTTTATTTAGATGCTGGTCTTGCTTATTTAGATGAAGCGATTATGTGGTGTACTCCTTATGAATATATTAATTCACCGGGTACTGGTGGTCATAAAGAAATGTGGATATGTACATCTATATTATGTGTAATTACAATTTTTGCTGTTTGGATTGTAAATAGACAAATTCAGGGTGATAAATATTATGAAAATTTACCGCATTTAGTTCTTCATACATTTTCTATATTTTTAGGAATAGGAGTTAAAGCGTTACCTAAAAATGGAAAATTGAGGTATATTTTGTCAATATTTATTATATTTTCTTATTATTTTACAACGATATATAATAGTAATATGACAAAAAAATATATAATACCTGAACAGGAACAAAAGTATAATACGTTAAAAAAAATTTACGATTTTAATTTAAGTACTTACTTCACACCACATATTTTTGATTTTATGGAAACTTATACAGAAGTACCAAGAGATATTATAGAAGAGAAAAAATTGATATGTACAAATGTTCGAGAATGTTTAAACTATGTTGCTTTAAATAATTCTGCGCTGTTAGTAAAAACCAATATACTAAGCTTTTTATCTAAATATTTATTAGAAAATAAAACAAAAATTCAATGTTTTGATTATACACTAGGACTATCATATTCTTTAATGATGAAAAAAAGATTTATATTTACAGATATTTTTAATGATATAACACTTAAACTTTTGTCTGGTGGAATTATCGATAAATGGAAATATGATATCTTGGTAAATTACCCAGGAGAGGTATTTCCAATATTACCGATTTCGCTCAAAAATTTATATGAACCTTTCAGTATATTACTAATTGGCCTCCTTATTTCTACATTTACATTTATAACCGAATTATTTATATGGAAAACAAAATATTTGTCACATATTAAAAATTGGAGAAAAAGATATGAAAAATATAATTAAACTGTTTAAAATAAAAATACTACTTCACATATAGGCGTGAATGCAAGCGATACTATTTTGGCTTCTATGTTGATCTTTTGTTTAGATGTTTTTAATGCACGAAAAATACTATTCTAAATAAAAAGATTTATATATTCTAAAACCTCATAAAACGAAAAAAATTAGGTTCATAGTACAATATTTTTATATTCGGGTTCTGTGAACTTAAATACTCGGTATAACTGCAACTAATTTATTTACAGTAAAAACACAACTCTATATTTATATTAAACCCTATTAACAACTAACAAAATTAATTTATGTTAGCGCCCGATCGTTTTCTGTTTTTTTTTGTCCGGCTCTTCCAAGTATATATACTTATAATGACAGATCTCGAACCATCTGGAAGGGTGACGTCACGATTGCTGGAAGATTCTCTTTAATTCCAGCGTGCGGTGTGTCCACAGGGCCGGCATGGTTACAATAGCATTTCACAGGCACAATAAAACATGATTTTTCTTTCGTTTTATGAGGTTTTATTATTATTTTTTATAAGTTTTCTCACGATAATATAATGTTGATATAATTAATTATCTAGAATTAGATCGTAAAAATTTTATTGGTCTCCGTATATACAAATAATAATAGTTTTAAGTGAGCGAAATGATGCGATGATGTAGTGTCTAGTTAAAAAAAATACTACTATTTGTTATGTTTTTTTGTGCCACCCTGTATTTTCATTCTTCCTTTAATCAGTATATTTTATAGTTTCATATTCGATTGATGTTCCCTTTCTTATTTCCTAGCGTCATGCCCCCTCTTCTTTTGGCATTCTTATAAATTGTCTACCCATGCTAAGAACCTTCTCTTTTTCTTTATCTATTTAATACAAATAGTACACTTTGTATATCTTTATATCGTCAGTGTTTTATACTAAAGATTTCTTTCTTGTCTCCCCTTTATTTATAGGGGTTCTTATTTTGGGTTTTAGGTTGCTGGTGCCACTTCAGTCAATTGTGGTTGCCTGGACAGTGGTTAGGTGCCGGGTCCAAGGAGTTTTTTTTCCTGTTCTCAGAAGAATAGGACAACTCAGAAGAAGACAGCTGACAAAAATAGATTTCGTACGAAAACAAGACAACCTACTTTAAAGAAGCTAAGTTTTTTATTTGGAAAAAAAAAGAAAATCTTTAATATTATCATAAATAATAAATAAACAAATATGAGTTTAATTTCCTTTATCCTAAAAACAAAGAAAGGGCGGATTTTGGCCGCCAGTCAGTTGATTTTTTTGTTGTGATTAGAAACAATTGACAAAAAAACTATGATATATTTCATTTGTTTTTAGGATTAAGGAAATTAAATTCATATTTGTTTATTTATTATTTATGATAATATTAGAGATTTTCTTTTTTTTTCCAAATAAAAAACTTAGCTTCTTTTAGGTAGGTTGTCTTGTTTTCGTACGAAAGCTCTTTTGTCAGCTGTCCTCTTCTGAGTTGTCCTATTCTTCAGAGAACAGGAAAAAAATTCATTGGACCCGACACCTGACCACTGTCCAGGCAACCACAATTGACCGAAGTGGAACCAGCAACATAAAACGCCAAATAAGAACCCCTATAAATAAAGGGGAGACAAGACAGAAATCTTCAGTATAAAACACTGGCGATATAAAGATATAGAAAAAGAGAAGGTTCTTAGCATGGGTAGACAATTTATAAGAATGCCAAAAGAAGAGGGGGCATGACGCGAGGAAATAAGAAAGAGAACATCAAGCGAATATGAAACTATAAAATATACGGAGTAGAGGAGGAATGAAAATACAGGGTGGCACAAAAAAACGTAACATATTTTTTCGTTGAAATATTGTAGAAAAATGTCTACTTTGTTATATAGGAAATAGCTACGTATTAAATTTATAAACGTTTGTGTTACTTACTTATTTCAGAGTTTCACTAAATAAGATCCACATACCTGAAACAAAAAAAAATATTTTAAATTTATAAAATAATCAAATAAACATACAATAGTACTTTTCTATTTTTTCTTTTCCTGTAGGCTGAATTGTAAAACTTTTTTCCCGTACACTCAAACTCCAATGCAGGCATTTTGATATTTAAAAGATGAATATAATATTAAGAACTAGTTTTGAGGAAATAACGCATGATATAAAATTTAAACAAAATGCCCTAAAGAACGGTGCAATATGCTCGGTGAAGGAGAAAATTTAACAGAAAATAAAAATAACTGCGACTTGGATTGAAAATTGAAAATTTTGTTCCGAAAATTAAACTTCTTCGAGTGATTCTATGACAATTTGATTGCAGTTAGCTGGCCACAGAAACCGGGTTGTGACAAAGATGAAATTAAAAAAATTTACTTATATAATTTAAGAGCTACAAATTGATATAATTTTTTTAATGGTGCCATGACTATGCGGTTTAAGACACAAATTTGAAGCCGAAGGGTCATCGATTCGAAGCATAATTTTGGATAATTTTTATTCAGAAAACCTAAAAGAAATTATCTGTTTTTCATTTTGAATGAAATATTAATCAAAGCGAACCGTAGGTAAAAACTTTGTTCGTTGTGACTCGGATTATAAAAGTGTGTCCGCGAAATTAAACTGCTTCGAGTGATTCTAATTTAATTTCGCGGATTTTATGAATAAAAATTTTCCAAAATTATAATAAAAAAAATAAAAAAATTACTTGTTGATAAAAAATATTAACAAGCATTGGGATTCGAACCGACGATCCTTTGCTTTTAAATCCGTGTCTTAAACAGCATAACCATCGAAATAGCGAAAAAAATGTAGTCTTTAATTTAATATAACTTACGTACCTATATATTATTAATAATTTTAATTTTTAGCGGTTAAACTAAGTCAAATTTTAAAATTTCGGCTTCGTAACAATTCGATTTATGTAGTCAGATAACTGCAATAAAATTTTCATTGTCATAGAATCAATGGAACAAATTTTCATTTAAAGTAACGACAAAGCTCACATTCCTACCTACGGTTCGCTTTTTTCTTGTTTATATTTATATGGACATTAAGGAAACCGATAAAATTTTGTACTGGGACTGTTTGAACAGTCTGACAGTCCACGACACAACATATTTCTGCTGGACTTCGCCGAGCTTTCCATATTGTTGTTGACATTTTCGTCCTTTGAAAAATTTTCGGGACAAAAGTTCAGGTGCTGATCACGGCAGACCCAGCATCGGCTGTCAAAAATCTCCGCCTAGTTGCTAAAAAAGGCTTCTTATAAATTCTTGAAAAATATTGAAATTGACAAAAAACGAATAAATCTTTGCATTTATCTGTGACAGCAATCACAACTCGGTAAGTCGAGGGACAAAAAGAACCATAAACAAGTTGAGACTCTACCCATATGATGAATGAATGCCATAATCGAGTTTATTTTGTAATTTTTCGAACATTGTAAAAATTTTAGACCTGATGATGGATGGCTAAGTAGCCGAAACTAGTCGCCGTTTACGCCTATATTAAATTAATTGTAGTACATGATTTTGAGTTTCATTTCATTTATTGAACACTGGACCACATTTGGGATATGGATAACCTGTTCAATTTAATATTAATTGGGATTGGGAGTTATTAATAATAATAATTAAGTTAGGTTAAGATTTTCTTCTTGATTGGACTTTTGTTAAAGGAATTTTACTAATTAATAAAACATTGTTGAAATTGATCTCGTATTTATTGCATTAATTAAACTAACATCAAATTAAAATATATAAAATCATGTCATGATCCCACCCTGAGAAAAAAAAGTAGAAATAAAAATTAAATTTAAACAATAAAAAAATAAGATCATATCAAAATTATAACAACATAACTATAATATTATATTATCAAAATATAATAAATTAAATTTACAGTACCTAAAAAGCAGTAAATACAATCTTTTTATTAGTATCGAAATACTTTTGCAATAATAATTTAATTTATATTTTGTTTAATATTGTTATTATTTTGATTTTTTTTTGTTTTTATAGGTGGTTTTTAGAAGCAATTAAAAATTATCGTTACCCTAACAAAAACCACAACTGTTACTTACTTCTGTGACTAAAATCGATAAATAAAAGCTACTGCCATCTGTGATTTTTCTCGGTATCAATACAGAGGGCTGCTTGTTGTATTAAATTTTCCTGCAAATCTATAGCAGGACTGAACATAAGTAGCTGCCTTTATGTACTGTAAATTTAAAATTAGAATTCTATTTTCCTGCTTTTAAAAATATAATTTCTAGCAGACAGATGTAGAGTGCCTCCACATAAATAAAGCCGAAGTTATAATTATTTATTTAAAGTGAAAATTAATTTTGAAATAATTTTTTTAAAATCTTAAAAGTACAATGAACGAATAAAAATGTTAATAGAAAATACTACTAGTTTACAATAGATTTAATAAAAAATATTCTACTTGTTAAATCTAATTCGATTTTTTTTTGGATTTAGAAAATTCCTTAAAATTCGAAAATAATTTAATAATTAAAAATGTTATGCCAAATACTTCATTTTACAAATTTAACCCTACCACCCCTATTTATAGTATTTTTATTGTTTATTAAATTATTAAACCTTTATAATATATAATAATTTGTTATGTTTAAATAAATAAAACAACCTTTTATGATTTTCACAAAAATAATAACAAAAGTTATTATTTTATTAGTAACTAGTTTCGTTACCATAGTAAATTCATCAGACTAATATTATTTACAAAAATATCAAGAAATTTATACTAAAAACAACTAAGAATATATTCTTATAAATAATATCAGTATGATGAAGTTACTATTCAACAAAACTAGTTACTAATAAATAAGTAACTTTTGTTATAATTTTTGTGAAAATCATAAAATGTTTTATTTACTTAAATATAATAATGGATTTTTTCAAGTAAAAGCCGACACAGTTAAACAATAAAATTTTGTTGCTTATTTCTTTTCACTAATCTACTTTTTTTAATTCAAGGAAATACTTTCGGACATAAAAAATATTATCAACAATAAAATTTTCTTTATTACAAAAATTTAAAGATACAATAACTTTTTTTATACATTTCCCTTCAATAACGAACTTAAAAATTTTAGCATTCTACTTGTGCGCTGAATACACATTATCTTTTTATGAAAAATGAATATGGAAATAAAATAAAATTGCTTGACCGGAAATTGTTATTATAGTAGAACATAAAAGACAGCCCATTACAATCTCTTTTATATAAAATTTTTCCATGAACATGTTTTATTTTCTTGCAATTCATCGTAAAATACAGAAACTGTTTTACATACGAATAGATCCGTAACTAGGGGCAGAATCGATTTTATACTAAGCGATTAAAAAACTGGCGTGCATTGTGGAATGGAAAATAGTGATAAATAAAAAAATGGTTTGTTTTTAAATTTGTCATACTTGCTACTAGAAGTTTAAAAGCAAGACAGAAACTGAAGTGATAGCGGCGCGGTGGCGGACGCGGTAGCGATGCGCTAATAGGGCGAGCAAACAATAAGCACAACAACGCATTCAATATTACTATATTAAATTAGTTAATTAGATAATCCGCAGAGGTGAGTGTTAAAGTAAATTATTTGAATCTACGTTAATGTAACTAATACCTAGATATATACGTTTTTTTTCATGATAAAAACGAAGAATTTGCATTCACGATATCAACTTAGATCGAGAAAGTAAAGCAGAATTTTTACAATCTGAGAGAAAACAGTGAGCGTTATTTTAGAATGACTGTCCACGCACTTTTTCGATGAGTTTCTCTCTATCATACATGTTTCCTATTGTGACAAATCGCGCAAACTAGATGGGCAAACGGTGCATGCAGCGTTCTACCGCTGGCCACAAGGTTGGCCGCATCGCCACCGCGTCCGCTTCCGCGAACGCGCCCGCTATTGCTCTAGTTTGCGCCTTGCTTTAATATCAGACTTAGAGAATTCTGAGAGTCAATTACGCTTATAGACCAGTTAAGAGGGATATTCGGTCCCAAATAAATGGTGACAGCGAATTTTTTTTTGTTCGCTAAACTGTGTAACTATTTTACAAAAATTATATTACACTTTTCACTCCAAAAAAAGGAGCCAAATTTTGTATCTGATATTTTTATTCAATTCCTAATTTGAAATCTTTGATTTTCAATAATGTTGAAGATATCATCACCACTAACCATAACTACACTATTTTACACAGTACTAGACGTATATTTCGCTATGTTAATATCATCGTGGCGATATTCTTAATTAATTTCTATAGAAAAGTGTCCTTTCGAAAAATCGTATAAGAAAAATTTTTAAAGCAGCGCGATTTTGCAGGCGGCTGATGAAACTTTCATTAATCTATCTGGAAGTGCCCGATTTAAGAAAAAAAATTTATTTTAAAACTAAACACTGTACACCCAGAAAAATACCTAAATACTTTTTCTTATTTTGTTGTGTAAACAAAAATTGTTTAATTACACTACAAAATTGTTCGAAATTATATTACAGCTGTGTGTAAAAATTTTTGTTTTTGGGATAAACTGTAATTTTCATAAGGAAGTTGTTCATATTTGATACAGAGGAAGTCTGGATTATTTTTAACTAGAAAAAAAATATAAAAATTTTCGAGAAGGATGTTATGCTTAAGATTTGTATTAGTTGCTAGCTTCAATGAATGTCAATTCAAAGTAATACTCTCTGATGCTGACAAGTGGAAGATAAGGAAAAAAATCGTGTCCAAGGTTGAATTTTCTTCATATCTGTTGTGAAGAAACATTTCGGAAAACGGATTTGTAAAATTTATATTATTGAACCTTAAAAAATTTACATTATTGGTGCAAAGCATTTAATTTGTGCCGCCGGTACTCTCTGTGTATTACCACTTCGGGTTTAGGATACTGTACCCCAAAGTACCCCATGAGATTACCAAAATCCCGTATTTGTACTTAGATTCGGTAAACCTAGGTGCTGGTCCACCTTCCTCTACTTGTTATAGCCGCTCAAGTAAGGCGTTTCTAATTTGGTCCACCTGTTCTGCGGTTAGAAGGCCATTGGGGTAGCCATAGCGTACTATTGCCACCTCAATGCTTTTCGCTTTGTCAGTGTAGGAGCATGAGGGCCCCTCACCTGCCCGAACATCTGTCACATTTTCCATGGCAGACGAAGGTGCCCGCGCGGGTCCGCTTGCAGTCCTGCTTTTTTTCTTTTTGTCCTTTTTCCGGAGTGCTGGTGTCCGATCTGTTTCTCTTCTGTCCGTCGACCGCTCCCTGCCCTCCAATACCTGCCTTGTAGTGGTCCCTATTCCAGAGGTGCCTGCTTTTGCTAGCCCCTTTGGTGTCTGGTGTCCACTGGTGCCGGTGTTTGGCGTTTCTTGAATTTATGGCATTACCCCAGACGGTCCCCACTCACCAGAGGTACCGACGGTATCGGTGTTTTCGGCCCTTTTTCTTTGCAGCTTGCGCCGGTAGGATCCAGGCCGTTTATTTTGTTTCTGTTAATTTTCCATTTTATTCCCACGAGTGGCAAGGGAAAGACTGTCACTCCCAGCAGAGCCTCCGCATGCTGAGAGAACTCTTCTTACAAGAGGGTTTCGCCAGGTGTCTCCAGGTTGGTCGCTTATGACCAACTGACCCATGGCCATTCATCCCCTCGGCGCGCATCATAGCTTTTGAATTGGGAGGTTTTTATAGTGGTCCTCATCCACGCGGCCCGGGCGGTTAAGCCGACACCCCCGTTCTCCTCGGTGGAGCATATCCTTCAGCTCGTGAAGAAGTCGTGCGCCACCGGTTTGCTCAGAGCTGGTCTGCAGTTGGCTATTGGGGGGCAATATTGAAGGTTTTAGTCTCCTCCTCCCATTCTATTCAGCAACTGACCAAATCTTTCACACAAGGTGATGCCCTTGGACATTCCCCTATCTGCCACTTGGGGACGCACCCGATGGGTTAAATTGAATCAACCACTTATTTAAAATCCATTTCCCATAAACATATCAGCTAAGGACAAAATCTAAAAGTCTATTTTGTAAACCACCCCTTGTAACGGATTTTCAGTCTACATCAATACAGGAGAGGGTATAAAACTGAAATTAATAACAATTAATAATACCAATTTGCGCACGGAAATCACTTTTTTCTTTTAATTCCACTTTTCCATTGTTTTCAGCCCATTGGACAGCTTTTCTTCACCTTCCAAAGGTATCGTGCATGCTCTTCTCTGAGTTCTACCCTTTTTTTCTGGAGTGATAAAAAATGGTAGTCTTGGGAATATTATACTTTCCTAAGGCGTCCGTTCTATATTATTTATCTCATTGAGATTAGCATTTATAATTTAGTACCATAGCTAAAAAAAATTGCAACAGCTTCACATTTACCCCGATAAGTTTCTGATTTATTCCGAACGTAGGTTGTTGTCTTGGAACCCGAAAATTGACTCATTTCATTCAATATTTTATGAATGCTAATATTTTTGTAAAACAAGCAGTTGATGATGCTGATTTATTAATAGTTATAACAGCTTAACAGTAATATTGTAAAACTCCTGGTACTATGGCAGAAGATATATAGGTACTGTAAACTATATACAGAGGGATGGAACGTGGGATTTGAACACCGAGTACAAAAAATGTGCTACCGGTAATTTTGCTAATTTTAATAGTTTAGTTTCCTCAAATAACTTAAAAGTTTTGTCAAACACTACAGCATCGTCTGATTTACAATAAAATAATAATAGTAATTGAATAATTAGAATAAAATATACCAAACAGTATGAATTATTCTCCTATTTGTATTTTTTAAAGGCATGTTGAAGATTTAAACCCATATTGTGTATAAATCTAAAGTTATTTCTTTTATTGCCATCATAGACGTTTGTCCTATCGCCAAAATCTGGTGTTGTCACTAAGTGCGGCAGTTTATTGTGATTTATAACTTGTACATGACCTAAACGCTCTTCTCTCACAAAACCGGAAGGAAACGCGTGGAAAAGTTGCTTGCAGCGTGGCAGTGGCATATCGTGCAAGCCAGATTAAAAAGTAAACTTTTAGAGTTTGTAAGAAGAATATCAAGCGAAATAAGTTTCAGTTTTACCAATAGTTTTTATAGCTTGGGGTAAGATTTATTAAATGTAGTGGTATAGTCAAAATCAGTCTTATAGTGTATAATTTGGATCAATAAAATTCAGCGGTTGTTAAATAAATTATTTCTATGGTAAATCTGAAATAATTTTTTATGGATGCACTTTTATGGATACACTACTGAATTATTATTATTATTCTATTCATCATTGGTTGTCTGCTTGTGCTGATCTCTGGTATTTTTTCCTTCCTTTTACGTTTACTCTTTTCACAATCTTCATAATCAGCCTCAATTCTGTATTTCATTTTCTTTTTGCATTTTCCTTTTTCCCGCTTCCTTCCAAAACGTTTCATGTCCAATTCAATTTCCTCTAATAGCTTCTATTGGTTTTAAGGTCCCTTTACCATATCCCAATTTCAATACTTATTATTTTTCCGATTTTCCCCAAAAGTCTGCTTCGTCATACCAATTATTGGTGTTATTTCTCTTTCATGATTCCAATCCTCTACACCCCAGTTCCTAGATACTTGTATCTTTCTACCTTTCTCCATCAACATTATTGTTTAACACTTTTTTCCCCCAATCTTTATTAGGTCTTCACAAATATTAATAGCATATCAGCAGGACGTATATGGAAATATATTAGGAGAGGGAGTAAAAGTTAAAAAAGACTACTGAGGGTATTTTAAAACAGAAAGTACAAAAAAATTGTTCATTTTGCTCTAAGAGCCATAATCGATAAAATAATGCAAAATTATTAGATTCAAATATGACAAAGCCTCCCTCTTGACGATTTTTATTGAAAATTTTGAAAAATTTATATTTTGAAAAAGACTTTTCTGGGGGTATTTTAATACAGAAAGTCCAAAAAAAATTGTACATTTTGCTCCAAGAGCCATAATCAATGAAATAATACAAAATGATTAGTTTCAAATGTAGCAAACCCCTCCCCTGGCGATTTTTATTGAAAATTTTGGAAAATTTATATTTAAATAGAAGCTGTCCCCTCTAGTGGCGCTTCTGGTTTTCAGTGCATTGTAATAGAAATATGTCTTGCATTTTTTTGGGTCCTGCAACACATCCGAGATCAAGTGCGATATGAGATTCCGGAATTTCTTTTATAAGAGGATTTTCCTGGAATTGTTTTATGTGATAACTTCTAGTTTTCGTTGCAAAATGGTTTTTGTATCATGGTGTAATAAAAGCTTTAGCGTTATAACTAAATTTATTATTTTTGACAGAAAGATGAGCTGAAAATGTTAGAGTCGGAATTGAAATTTAATAATAATACAAAGTTATTGTTATTGTTGGGATATAACTAAAAATAGTATAAGCATTAGAAAAGTACTATTTTTTAGTTTTAAGACGAAATTATCTGTCCTGCAAATATTTTGATTACTAAAATGGTTATATAATAATGAATATTCGACTTAAAATTATTATAAATTACTTTAATTAAGAGAGACTTTGTTCCAGGTTAAAGACCCACATTTATTTGTTTTAAAATTTTATTAAAATATTTTATAACTGAATGGGCGCCAGACATTTAGTTGTTAATAAAATAACAAAAATGTAATCATAAAACTTTGTTAAATAACAATGAGACGGGATTTTGTTATAAAATAATTTGAATGATTTGCAATCAATTACAATTGTTAAATTTAATTGATGAATTTTGGTTTATATATTTGCATTTCTTTGTTAAAAAAGGACAAAGTCAGTTGATAAATAATTAATGGAATGTGACCATCTGATTATTGAAATTATGTCCATATAGTTCTGCTGTCTTTTTCATAGGAACTTCTAAAACTTTTATGTACGTTAATACATTTTCAGGAACGTTAAAAAAACTTTCAGGAAGATCAAAAATTTTCATGAACATAAAAAAAATTGCAGGAACACCAAAAACTTTTAGGATTATCCAAAACAATTTACAAAACCTTTAATAAACTTCTAAAAACTTTTAAGAACGTCAAAAAACATTTAGGAACGTAAAAAGACTTTAAGGAATTACAAAAATTAAGAATTGATTTGAAACTATCATAGTGTAAAAAAGTAACTTTTGAGTGATCAGATAATTAAAACTATTTCGATTGGAGACGTGTTACGAACAGAGCGAATTCATTGCAGAAATATACAAAAAAAAAACTTTCAGTAACTATTTAAAACTTTTAGAAAATATCGAAAAAGTTGCAGGATCACCAAGAACTTTCAGGAACATCACTAAAATTTCAGGAACATTCAAACTCTTTCAGAAACAGTTGATTTTAAAACTAAATTAACAAATCATAAAAATTTCGATTTTTTGTTTAATCGAACTGGCTTGTCTGGTAATTAATATTTCAGGAAAGATTGTCGTGTCACAGATGATGTCATATTTTGAGAGAACGAATTTATTGCAAAAAACTAAAAAAAAACTTTCAAGAACTTCCAAAAATTTCACAAAAATGCAAAAAAGTTAGAGAAACACCAAGAACTTTCAGGAACATAACAAAACTTTCAGGAACATTCAAAAAATTTAGGAAAATTGAAAAAATGTTGCAGGAACACCAAGCACTTTCATGATCATCAAAAACTCTTTCAGGGACATTAAAAAAACTTTTAGAAATTCCAAAAATTTTACAATTGACTTTAAAAATAAATTAAAAAATCATAAAAATGTCGTTTTTTAGTTTAATCGAACTGGGTTATCTAGTCAAGAATTTTCCTAGAAATATTTTCGTGTCACGGATGACGTTATCTTTTGAGAGCATAGCAAATTTATTGCAAAAACCTAAAAAAAAACTTTCAGGAACTTACAAAAAATTGGGGAAAATTCAAAAACAGTTGCATGAACACCAAGAACTTTCAGGAACATCAAAAACTTTCAGGAACATTCAAAAACTTTTAGAAACTAAAAATTTTACAATTGATTTTAAAACTAAATTAACAAATCATAAAAATAACGCTTTTCAGTTCAATCAAACTAGTGAAAAATTTTCCGGGAAGGATGGTCGTGTCACGAATAATGTCAACTTATGAAAGGTAAGCAAATTTTTTTCAAAAACCTAAAAAAAACTTTTAGAAACTTTTGAAATTATCAGGAAAATCCAAAAAGAATTTCAAGACTACCAATAACATTAAAAGACCTAAAAAACTAGAAACATCAAAAAACTTTCGAAAACTCCAAATATTTTACAATTTATTTTAAAACTAACTTAATAAATCATAAAAAGTCCCTTTTGATCAATATAATTAAATCAGTTAGGGACTTGTTGAGAAGAAATTGAATTTATCAATAAAATTCCGTAATTCCAAAACTTTCAAGAAAAAAGCTGCAGGAACACTAAACACTTTCTGGAACTTCCAAAAAATTTCAGGAACGTCAAAAAACTCTTAACATTGTAACAGTATACAACTGATTTTAAAAATAATAAATAATAAAAAAGTTCATTTATTTATGAGATCAATAAAACTGATTCAGCTGGAAACTTGTTGAGAAGAGAGTGAATGTATAATAAAAATCTAAAAAAAAAACTTTCAGGAAATACCAAAACTTTCAGGAAAAGGAAAACATATTGTAGGAACATTAAAAACTTTTAGGAATATCTAAAAGAACTTGCAGGAACACCCAAAAATTTTCAGGAAAAAGCAAAAATTTTACAAAAAGGACTTTCAGAAATTTCCAAAACTATCAGGAGAATCCAATGTTCCTGAAAGTTTTTGGTATTCCTACTAGTTATTTGGATGTTCATGCAAGGTTTTTGGATGTTCCCGAAAGTTTTTGGTATTCTTACATTTTTTTTTATTTTTCCTGAAAATTTATGGAAGTTTCTGAAGGTGTTATTTTTTGTAGGTTTCTGCAATCAATTCGCTCTCTTCTCAACAAATCTCTATCCGAACGAAAGCTTTTTTAAAGGCTTTACAATTTTTTGTAGGTTTTTCATGTTTTGGATTATCCGGGAAGGATTATCTAGGGAATGTAAAAACATTGTCGTGGGAAAAAATTATAATGAGGAAGGCTTGTCATGGGGAACAATTGTCTTGGGGCAGGACTGTCTGAAATGGACTGTCTGTAGGAGAATTTGCCGGGAAAGATTGTGTTTCTGTAAGTTTTTTTTATGTTCCTGAATATTTTTGGTGTTTCTGAAACAATTTTTACATTCCTGAAAGTTTTTTAAGTTCCTGAAAACTTTTTTGATGCTTTTACAATTCTTTGAAGGTTTTTACATGTTCTGAATTCTCCTGGAAGGATTGTCTGGAGAATGTCGAGCAAAATGATTGTCGTGGGAAAGAATTATTATGAGGAAGGATTGTCTGAAATGGACAAGAATTTGCCGGGAAGATTGTGGTTCTGCAAGTTTTTTCATGGTTCTGAATATTTTTGGTGTTTTTGAAAGTCTTTTTATGTTTCTGAACGTTTTAGAAGTTCCTGAAAGCTTATTTAGAGATTTCTACAATTTTTGATGGTTTTTACAAGTTTTGGAAGAATTATCTGGGGAATGTTGTGGGGAATGATTGTCGTAGAAAAGAATTAATATGAGAAAGGATTGCCGCAGGAGAGAAATGTCGTGGAAAAGGATTGTCATGGGGAAGGTTTGTCCGAAATGGACTGTCTAGCGAAGAATTTGCTTGGAAATATTGTGTTTCTGCTAGTTTTTTACGTTCAAGTTTTTGGTGTTTTTGAAAGTATTTTTATATTCCTGAAAGTTGTAGAAGTTCCTGAAAGCTTTTTTGAGGTTTCTACAGTTTTATGAAAGTTTTTATAAGTTTTGGAATATCCGGGAGGGATTGTCATGGGAAAGAATTATATTGAGGAAGGATTATCGCGGGGAAGGATTGTTGTGGAGAAGGATTATCATAGGAAAGGATTGTCCGAAATGGACTATCTGTACAGAAATTTTCCGGGAAGGATTGTCATGTCACCGATGATGTCATCTTGATAACATCTTCCAAATACAATGTTTATTTTTATAAAATGCTGAAACTGCTTAAAAAAAATAGTGCTTACCTGTCATTCTTACTTTTATGGTTTTTTTTATATTATAATGAATTACATATTATCAATTTTTTTAAGATTTCTAATGATCAGAAAAATAAAGTTCTTAAAAATGAAGAAGCATTAAAATGTATACATACAAAGACAGCCATAGAAATGAAAGACTGGGAGAATTTATTCAAAAAATAAAATTTAACTACTAAAATATTAAACTGACAAAGAAATATGAAATATTTAGAATAAAATTTATGTGCAAATTTTTAATAAAATTTAGCACACTTTTCGACAAAAATTTCAGCTAAAGAATCCCTTGAAATACATTTCCACATGAACTTCTCGAAATTAAAGAAAACGGAATTGATTGAAAAACTTTCCTAAAGACGTCTTAAAGTTTTTGTATTAATGTTCTTCTAACCGAAGTAAGTATTTTTTGAGAACGAAATTCAAGCCAGACCCGCAAAGCTGCTTTGCAACATGGACAAAGAGCGGCAGAAAACTTTTGAAAGATATATATTGCCAGAAGTGCGGACATCATCAGGACTGTAATGGATGATTTGGAACCCGTTTTTATATTATATATAAGACGGTATAAAAAAGAAAATAAACTGTCAATAAAATTTGATTGTGTTTAAATTCTATATTAATACATCTTCAGTATAGTTTATACGAAGTCACCTAATGGCTAAATAAAAGACTTATGTACCGGGTTGATTATTAGACGTCGTATGAATTTCTTATCACTCACTTAAAGTCGACCCGCATCCAGTCGAACAAATGTCTGGTCTACTGTAATCGCCTGCGTTTGCATTTTCGAGTGAATTATCAGTACTGGGCTTGGGTTAGGATTTATAAAATTAGTTAATTCTGCGTTTTGGCGAATTTTAGCGAGTGGGTTACATTAGTGTTGCGTTTTTCTAAATTGTTTTCTTGTAGTTATTATTTTATCAAGACACTATCTTAATAAAATTTGATTTTGTTTAAATTCTCAATTAATACATCTTCATTATAGTCTATACGAAGTCAATCTTCTGAATAGCTAAATAAAAGACTTATGTACCGGGTCTGATAAATTTACTAGTTAAGACCATATAAAAACTCCCATATTAAATTGATGATTAGACCTCGTATGAATTTCTTATCACTCACTTAAAATTATCCCGCTGTATTCCGGCCACATCTAGTCGAACAAATGTCTGGTCTACTGTAAACACCTGCGTTTGCATTTTCGAGTGAATTATTATTGCTGGGGCTTGGGTTAGGATTTATAAAATTAGTTAATTCTGCGTTTTGGCAAATTTTAGCGAGTGGGTTACATTAGTGTTGTTGTTTTCTTGTCGTTATTATTTAATCAAGATGGCGTTATAGAGAACTTTTAATAATGAAATGGATAATGATAAAGAAAGAAGAATAAATATTATATGTCACCTCCCATTATATTAACCTCAAATTCAGGTTCAAGCTCTGAAAATTTAGATAATGAATCTTAACTTTTTATTAAAGTCACATGGCACGACAAATTAATCATTTCTGGCATTAATTTATATTACTATTAAAAAAAATATCCGTGTTGAAATATGAAAATTAAAATTAATTTTTAAAATAAATTATATCACGCCGCCCATCCTTGACGAAGGTGCCGCTGACAGTCGGTAAATATTTTGTTTTGCAAAACGGTACCACTAAATATTGATACTACCAAAAGAACATAATTTTTGTTAACACAAAAAAAAATTAATGGATACATTGTAGCATTTTCAAATAAAATACTACACTGTCTCTGAGCGACTTTTTCTACTTATTTGACAAGTAAAGAAACTGGAAAGGTCAGATATATTCGACGAAAGGGTTGGTGTTCTAATGCTCTCATAGTGTTTATTCTGTTTCACCGTGTTCAGAGGATTCCAAAGGATTTTCGAAACATCAGTAAAGAGAACTGCGGTCTACGTTTTACTTTTGTTTTTAGGAAGTTTCTTTTATTACTGATTAAAAGGTAGAATTGGAGTTTACTTCAAAAATTTGGTTGCTAGTTTCACTAAGTGGCTTTTTAATATAATTATGTTTATTCTAAAAGAAATCGATTTAGTTTTATATTGATTTAACTAATAAGACTATATAACATTTTTCTATTATTTTACTATAATGGACTCTATAAACTTATTTTTTAAATTAAGCTGACTCATAAAATATAATAGTGAATGGATCCGGTCTGGATAGAAATTATTTTTGTACGCAGTCATTGGAAAGACGAATCAAGGCCATTTCTCAAAGTGAAGACGTTATTATTGAAAATACTTATTTTCTTTTCTTGATGTTTGTGAAAATTCGGAGAAAAAATAATTATGTTGAAAGAATGCAATCATTTATTTGGTATTGGATCAACAACATCTACATCAGACAGAGCTATTATTTTTCACAAATATTTATTCGTTTTTGTATTACTTTATAAAATGTATGGTACAATAGAGATTTTTTAATTTTTATTTCTGTAGAATGTAGAATAAAATAGTACATCAGACGCTTATAAATTAACTAACTGAATTTTTCTATTTTTTTCACTATTGATCTCAAATTTCCCCTATTTTGCACTGTTTTTTTTATTTTTTCCAATTTTTTACTATTTTCACTATTACTCCCAAATTTCTTTTCTATTTTTTTTTCTAATTATTCAATTTTTTTTTCTTTACCTATTTGTCTGAACTTATCCCTCTTATTCTCCATTTTTCATATTTTACTTTTTTTTTCTATTTTTCGCTATTTCCACTATTTTCCCCTATTTCCACTATTTTCCCGTATGTTTCCTCATTTTCCCAATTTTTCTCTAATCCCCGTATTTTCCCTGTTTTGCCTTATTTTTTCTATTTTTTCCAACTTATCAATGTTTTTTAGTATTTTTTTTATTTTTTCCTGATCCCCATATTTTTTCTTATTTTCCACTATTTTCCCATATTTTTCTTTATTATTCTCTATCAGTCAGGACTTTGCCGCTTATACTATAGATAGAGAATAAAAAAAAAATTTCTTGTCTTTAGTAATTATTGTATGGACATTTTGATTTTCAGCAGTCCAAATCTGAAGAAGAGTCAATATCATATATTTTCTTGCTTGATATGGTTTTTTGACGGGCGCTCCGTTAATATTAAAGATAGGAAGCTGCGGTTTTCACCAATCAATTCTGTATTCAATTTCTGATTTTCCAAGTGCCTGACATAATTTTTTTATATTTGGTTTTGTCAGTTTTTGATTGAAGTTTAACGTTTTATATATATATAAAAAAAAAATCGGTTGTATCGCCTCAAAAGTTTTCCGACGAGTATCCAGAGACGAATATTTTTTCAGATATTCAATGTTACAGTTTCAAACTTTGACATTTTATTATTTTTGACAGGTGACAGTTGGAGTAAATTATCATTCACTCACCTGGCATCAAAGTTAACAAAGAATGATATTTGCTTTTCCCTCCGATTTTTTAGAGCATTTTGAATACGTCGCATATTTTCAGTATATGAAATTTCCAAATGTGAGTGAAGCATAATGTACCAAATTTCAGCTTATTCGGATTAAGCGTGTGGCTTTTATCGTGGAAGAATACACACAGACAAAAATTCATGGGACCTGAAAATGGATACTTCCATCTTATCTTGAAATTTTTTTTTAGCTCACTCATAATACTTTCCCTTCTGGGATAGTTGGTAGGGAAAGTAATTAAATCAAGCATTTTATTAAATTATTAGCATAAGTTTAAATTTATTTTAAACGTTGGACAAATACGAATACGAATACGAAATTTTCTAGGAATAAAGAGAAAAACAAAACCAAATAATTCTCTTGCTAATAGACAAGTTCGACATTTTTTTTGTAACTGAAATCAAGAGATTTTGTAATTTAAAAACGTTCAAAATAATTTGAGTGCAAAATATTAATATTTACGTCCACTGTAAGCATTTTAAAATCAAGGATCGGCGAGAGGCTGAAAAACGCACCTGTGCGTGAGACTAGACTGTGTGACGTCAGTAGCCATAAACCCTTCGCCACTTGCCCGCTGCTGCGCTGTATTCACGATATACACACATTTTACAGGGTTACCGTTTTTAGTAAATTTCCTACTATATTAGTAAATGTTTAAGAAAAATGAGTTAAAAACAGTTAGAAAAAAAATGTCGAACCTGCCTATTATAAATTCTACTGAAATTCTACTAAACCCCCTCAATTCTCTTAAAAATCTACTAATTTAGTAGGAAATTTACTTAAAACGGTAACCCTGTAAAATGTGTCTGAATACAGCGCATCAGCGGGCCAGGGGTCAAATATTCATGGCTACTGACGTCACCGGTCTAGTCTCGCGAACAGGTACGTTGATTTTAAAATTCTTACAGCGGACGCAAATATTAAAATTTTGCTCTCAATTTTTTTTTGATCGTTTTTAAATAACAAAATCTCTGAATTTAAGTTAAAATGAAAAAAATAAGAAACATGTCGAACTTGCCTATTCTAACGTACCTACCATGAGGTTCAATTATAAACCCTACTAGGATTATTCAGGAACAGTAATTTTTTTAAACTTTTGATTTTTTTTGAAATCTTTTCTTCTAGTTTTACCTATTTAATTTTAAACCTTCTATATTTTTATTTAGCAGAAAATTTCGAAACAAACACCCTATATAACAATTTAAAACAAATTCAAAATTAATCTCGCTCACGACGAGACGTATTTAAGTTGAAATATTTCCTTCTCTTACCATCGAATATCATCGACAATCTCTAGAAACTCATAAATAATTTCGGCAAAACAATAACTGCCAACTCCAGTATTGGATTTTCATAATTTGCTCGAATATATCCAGAGCTCTTCTCAGTAGAAAAGCGTCCTAAGAAGCTTTCGTTGTGTTGTTCGTCTCAGCGATTTAATGAATTTATTTATTGAATGTGTTAAGTTTCGTTTTTTTTTTGTTAGTTGCAGTTTGATATTGCAAATATATACAGCGTGATAAAATAAATTGTTACATTTAATAACTCTAGCACGTTTAAAATTCTTATAGAAAAAGATTCTGTAATTAAATATATATAAAGGGTAATTTTGGCTCAAATAAATAAATTTAAATTAGAAAATACAAGTTCGGTGTTAAAGACGAATAAAAAATAATTTTATTACCATTTAATTGGCGTTTTAGTACATATTTACGAGAGTTTTTGAGGTTGGTTAAATCTATTTTAGATATTTAATGATTAAATTAACAAGGATAGTAAAGAAATTTTATGGTTTTGTTCAGAAGACCATTTGCCGTCATTTACAATGAACCATAAAAGTAATTTTTATTGAAGAAAAATTAAGAATTTTTTGATTCTGTAAAAAGACAGGACAATATTAATGGGATAAGATGTATGCCAATTAATATTCATATTTTAAGCATCGCGTCTAGACACTCTAAGTGCCAGGTATTATGTGTAATTAACATAGGTAAACTTTGAAATTTCATCGATAAACAGTGTGGTAATAATTAAAATTTAGATTTAGATTTTTTAAATTAAAGATGATTTAGTTATATTAATCTTAATTTCACCTACTAACAATAATAACGTTGATTTTAATTTATATTATAGTATAAGTAAAACGTAAGGTACATTAACAGAAGATTATCCATGCTTAAATTTGATAAATTATTTAATAACGTCGAGTTTTATTATTCCTTCAATAATTTACAATGTTTTAAAAGAAACATGGATAATCACAAAACATGCATGGACGAGGCCTATACAGTGTGTACCCTACACAAAATTTATTTTTTTTTAATTCTTTTAAACAAACTATTAATGCATTTTGATGCAGAAAAACTAAAATAATTGGTTAAACCCATAGATAAATGATTAAACCTGATTAGACATGAAACACTCAAAAAAGCAAAAAATATTTGAACCCTCTGAAAGAAAATTTATTGAACTCTTCAGGTTGTCTAAAAACTTAGCAAGGAAAGATAACTAGCTAGAGTATGGTATTATGTAGTTTGAGTTTTTATGCAACAGGGTCATACCAGGGGAAAAATTAGCTTTGTTATGGCCCCAATCACTGTCCATTTTTAGCTACTCCAAACTATTAAGCCGGGTAGCATGAGTTTCCCATTTTTTTGTTACTTGTTTTACATTGCAACCATTGAAACCATTCCTGAATTCAAAGCAATTTAAAATAATTTTCCGGTGTTTTAAAGGCGTTATATTTAATTATTAAAAATGTCAAAAAATACAAGTTTCACGTTTTTTTCGGTTTCTGTTGCTATTCAAACCGAAGTTAGGTACAATCAAGGAACCCGATTCTCTATTATAATAAATAATAATAATACTGGCCCTACATTTCACCCCCTTACGAGTGAATCCCAGAAGCCAATGGCTTGTGGGGGGAAGGGACGGCTATTATTATTATTTGCCGTGGCGTTCCGGGGCGACTTACTGATGACTGATGGCGGCATTTGGCTATAGCTGTATGAAAACCCGGAAAACCTCACCACCTTCATCGGCACAGTGACACAAGGGGATTGAAAATCCAGGTTCCACATTAGACATTAATTAAATTAATATTCAATGCGGTTTACCTATTCGAGCCAAGTATCTAACACTGAAATTTTTAGAGTAAATTTCACTGCCAGACACGAGGCACGAACCTACGTTGGCTCTAGCGTATAAACAGCCATAAGTGAATATGACCGATAGCCAACGATCTGTACCACCGAGACCGATCGAGGTTCATGAATCAGCTTATAGACACGATAACAAGGTAACTCGATTTGTTCAAGTCGAGTCTCGTGATTCCATTGCTATACTACCTGAAGTACTATGATTTTTCAAACAGAAATTGTATTAAAAACAATATATTATTCATATTCAAATATGGTCTAATATTCAATGGTGAATAATAAAACTCCAAGTCATACCATGACGTGTGATGCAATAGCTAGAGCAAATTCATTTGTAGTATATGAAAATCTACTTAAAATTGTTTATAAAAATAGGCTTGGTTAACTTTGAAACACTACGGTTACTAATAAATATATTTCCAAAATTTCCAAGTGACGTCAGCTACATTTATTTGTTTAAAGTAATGTAGATGGCATGACAAAGTATAATTTACAGTTATCTGTCGAGTATTACTAAAACAAATAGCCTTAGCGGCTTAGACTATTAAAAAAAAAAGAAGAAAGCAAAACATCAAGGCGACACATAAACATTAAAATACTAGGTTATGTTATACTGACAAGTGAAAAATAAAACGCTGTGACTAGCAGTACATCGGATGTACGCATTTATTTTGTAAGTCGGCCGTTCACTACGTTTTAAGGTTTACAAGGTATAGAAATAGAAGTATGTTGGCACATCTGCTTGATAAGTTTGATAATATTTCTCTAACGTTGTTTTTGGCGTAATGATTTCGGTGTAAAAGGGCCGGAGTTTCATCGTAGTACGGCCAACTTTTTTATATTTTAATATTTTTTTAGCTTCATAAAAGTCACATAAAATAGTGATTGTTAACCGGTTTGATGTACAGTCTCCGAAATTAATGATATTTAGATTTCACTTTTTAACTTCTTAAAATCTACATAAACATAGTGACATAGTAACTAGTTTGATTTATACAGCAAATTGTCTTTTTTTCTCAAAGTTCGAGATGTAAAAATTAGGTAGTTTATTTTATTTTCCGATGCCCGATATAAACAAGTATATTCTATGTACTGCTAGCCACGGCGAAAATAAAAACAATACAATTTTCTTCTTTTCCCATGTTTACATATGGCCTCTATTTAATGAGGAATTCAATTCGTATATACTGCCATCTCTTAACAGTATTGTCAATTAATGTAGATATTTTTAATTATTTTTTTTTTAAATATAATAGAGGTTAAAAAAAAATATAAATATTTTTGTAGGCATATTTGATAACAGACTTTTAAGGTCCTAATTTAAAAAAATTACATAATTGTCATTCTTGATTATCTTAGATTCGGTCATAAGCGGATGGTACTATATATGCGTTGGTTCTGTATTTAAAAAACTTCTTTCTCTAACTTAATAATGCATACTTATGCACTTTCATGTTCTTCATATAAAATTTATATAACTCCAATGGAGGTATTTAATAACATTTAACATTTTTTCGTTTTTTTTATATTTTCGATGTTTTAAGTTTTTTCATACCTAAATTTTATTAATTTACTGTTTGGATCCAATTTTATTTGGTAAGTAATTTTCTAAAAATTTTTCATTAGTGGTGTTTCTTAACAACTTTGTTTTGTTTACAGGCCTGATGATGGTTTTGTAGACCGAAACATGTTGCGCCTTAACTATATGTCTATATATTAAAAAATATGTTGGAGTTTTATTATTCATCACAGAAGTTATATTAATTTGAATATAAAAAAATTGCAAAAACCAATACCATATTTTATTTTTTGTTTGGTAATCTTAAGCCCAGAATGTTAATTTGCACTCGCATAAATATTTATATTACCATTAAAGCTTTAGATGATCTTAAAATATTATTGTGTTTTATTTGTGTGACAGTTGGTTGCACATTGCCTTTTGTATATTTAGTTTTATCGTTTGTTATTAAGGGTTCTGTATCTTGATGTCTCATTTAGATTTGTGTCTTTAATATATTTATATACAGGGTATTTAAATAATTTATAATCTTTTTACTTTCCGAACCCGACAAAGTTGTATAGAAGGAAAGTGTTTTTTTGGCCATACCCTGATTTTAACGAATCTTTACGTTTTGAGGTCACCATTTATTCCATTTTTATCATGATGTCTGTCTGTGTGTATGTGAACACGATAGCGTCTAAACGGTTGAACCGATTTAGATGAAATTCTATATACATATTTAGGACAGCAAGGAGACGACCTGTATAGATTTTGGTGTTAATCGGATAACCGGAAGTGGCAGTTGCTATAAGTGATGACGTCATTACTACACAAGATGGCAATAAAATGTTACACATATATTTTATACATTATAGTTTAATTTCGGATAATTTAAATATTCAAAAACTTTTGCCACTGTTGCCAGATTTATCAAGAACTTAATTTATTTCATATTTTTTTTCTAAATTGCCAAATTAAAAAAATTACAGGCTATTAAAGTTGTAGAATATAAAATTTTCTACACATTTTGTAATTATCGTTTTTTGAATTCCTCATAGTTTCGCCGCTAGAGGGCGTAAAAAAAATATATATATATATTTGCGACTTTTTTTTGGTTTTTAGCCAAAATTATGGATTTTTATGAAAAATCACAGGAAATCAAAATTAAAGAACATAAAATTTTCTACAAATTTTGTCTTTTCTTTTTTTTCTAATTCCGCATAGTTTCGCCGCTAGTTATTATTTTAATTTTTAAGCAATTTTTATCTTTATTCAATTATTTTTTTTTTATTTAAATTTTAATATTAAAAATTTTAAAAAAATATTTGTCACAATTAATTTTATAATTTTAATATATTTCAAAATTTTATTACAAAAATTGTGGAATTTTTAAAAAATTGGCTAAGAAAAATTTAAAATTATATTACGATTTTAAACTAAATTGAATGCCTTTTAAAATATTTAAGGTATTAAAATGGGATTTGCACCAATCAGAAAATAATATAAAACCCTAAATTTAAAATGTATTTTACTTTCTTAGAATTTAGAATTGTAATTATTACTGCCAAAATAATTTTTTTTTTAAATTGTTTGTAATTGCATTTTATCAAAAATTATAAAATAAATAAAAAATGTAAATATCATAACCAAAAGGGATTTAACAGTACTAAGTGTGTAATTTATTTTAAAATTTTAACATAGTATTTGTAAAAAGCAAAAAATGTAAAAATTTAAAACAATTCAATTACCAATAAATTCTGGTCAAAAAATTAGATTATTTTTAGTTTTTTATTTTTTTAAGGTTAATATTAATAATAAAAATTATAAAAAAATACCTCTAAATTTGTAGTAAAAAACTATATAATTGCCATTTTCTCAAAATTTTATTCAAAATATTGTAGAATCGTGAAAAAAAAATTGAAATTTAATAACTTTAAAAAAATTAAAGACATTAAAATGGAAATTATACTACTCGAAAGGTAAAATAAAACTCTAAATCTAGAATATATTTTACTTACTTTCTTCTAATTTTACAATGTAATTGGTATAACCAGAAAAAAATTTTTTTTAAATTTTTTTGTCCTTTTGTTTTATCGAAAATGGTAAAACAAATAAAAAAGAAAATAGTACATCCCAAAGGAATCAATAAGTAAATTATGTGTGAAAAATTCCATAATTTTAAAATAATACTTGCAGAACTTGTACAAAATTATAAAAAGTTAAAAAAAAAATTAAAATTATTGATTAAACAATTACTGTACTAGAAGTGTTTCTAAAGTTGGGTGGGATTACTCCTCATTTTTCTTATTTGCGGTAAATAAAAAATGAATTAAAAAACGGTTGTATCTATTAAAATAAAAAAATTATATAAAGTTTGTGGAATATTTAAACTGAAAAATGAGATTTTTTTTAGCAATACATATTTAAAAGAAATTCGTCTTGCGCATTTTTAACTGGTTAAATTAGGTTAGACGCAATTTTTCCTTAAAGAATTATCTATGTATTTTAAAGAAAATAATATAAAAAAAAATTGTCTTTTAAAACAAGCTGCTTTTTCATAATCAGAAATATTTTCCTCGACTAGTATATTATCCATAACGATCTCGATACTTATATGCTATCAAAATTTTACGTCCGAAAGAACCAGCAATACCTATTTGATTTTGAGCTCGTTCTTCGCTTGTCAAAAGATAAAAATGATGAAATCGCAATTTAACTTGATTCATCTCTGGAGGGTTGAAACAAAAAAAAAACATAAAATTCATAATTCGCCAATTTGACATCACGTTTCCATTATTTTCAGAATGATATAAAAACTGTAGAAGTTAATCAAGTGTAACATAAAAGAAAATAATATGAAACGAGTTGAATATTTTTGAAGTCTAATAAATCCTAAAACATCTGTTTTTATTTCTGCTTCATCAGACAGACTTTAACTTGAAGTAAATTCAATTTTACAGTCTGGATAACATAATGGAGTGACATTTATTAAGTTTTAATTTGAAATGTTAAAAATCACTAATATTTATAAATGTGGAAATTGTTGAAATACTTCAAGATTTATAAACAGGCAAATATTTACAATTTTGATTTGAAAATAAAATTTTAATCGGAAAATAATCTATTAATAACTGCATATTTATAAATAAAATTTTTGTATAAATATTATTAATAATAAATTTTTTGGCGCCATAATAGGCGCACGCGTAACGCCTTTTAGCAAAATACAATTCATGTCGGCCCTGTCTTCATTTCTATCTGACTGTCGTCCCGACGCAGACAGACGCTAGACCCTTGAGTCCGCATGAATTTTACGTCGCGACGTCGACAACGTTTTAATAACACAAACACGAGTTACTGATAATTTCGTTATAATAATTAAAGTGATTAAAAAATAACATGACGGAGTAAAGTACTGTTTGGATATAAGTTATTTTATTTTATTTAAATAAAATTATAGCTTAGTGATGTGATGGTTTTGTGAAAAATAAATTTAAAAAATATGACTTTGTTGTGGATTTTTGAGGTGGTTGTTTTTGTTAGTGTGTTACTAGGAGGTTCGTATTTATTTTTACTACAAAAGTTGGCATTAAATTTTATTATTAATTATTATTAATAATCAAGTTTTAATATTATTTTTATTTGTATAAAAACTTGTGCTCCGTAGCTTGGTATTAATTGTTTTTAATATAAATAAAAATTAATAACTGTTTATTATCGGATTCGATTTTTTTGTAATTTAATCAGCTTCTTATTAATTTTTAAATATCTATTAATAATTATATATTCTGTCAGTTCCTAAATTAATGCTTATTTAAAGTGAAGAAAAATAAACAAATTTTAAAGAAATAAATACAATATGCACTTAAATCCTAATTTTTCTATTGAAAAGTTGACAAAATAGTAGATAAAACTTGTAATTTTCCGTTATGTTCTTGATGGACAACCTGTTGGGATATTTATGGTATTTTTTTTATCTTAACTCTGTTAAGTATGTTTTAATAGGAAAATATTAAAAACTTGAGGTAAATTCAAAATTAATTGCTCAAACTTATGACCGCGTTTCTGTAATCTGAAGTATTTAACGGTTTGGAAACAAAAATTAAAACTTTAGCACTGAGCTATATTTACCCATTGTTTTGGTTTTAAGTGAAGTTTGTATTTAAAAGATAAAAGGATTTTTTGCAATGCAAGTGGATTTTGAATTTCTATAAAAACACACCCACAATGGTGCAGTTGTTACACGTAGAAAAAATTTAGTGTATGGTCTGTCTTAGTTAGAATCTAAAGGAGTCCGTACACTTTAAAATTATTACATTTGCAGAAAAATTGTAATTTTGCTTTTATTTCAATAAAAAATTAATAAAAAACAAGTGAAACCAAAAAAATAAAAAAATTGTATTTAAAATTGTTAGTATTTTTTTTAAATACATCATTTTAAATTTAATATTTTATGAAGAAAAAGCAGTGTATGATCAGCTTTATTTATAATCTTAAGCAGTTTGTACACTTAAACTTAATATTGTAATCGATTTAATGACTGGACTCAGACCCGGGAATAGTGCGCTTAGGATCTGGAGAATAAAAATCTGCAAAAAAAAAATTAATCGGTATATATCGGAATAATTTTTTTTACTTCTTGTATAATATCTTTTTTCTTATTTCTTAACTAATTTCCCTTGTTCTGTCCTATTTGTATTTATGATTGATTCAGTCCATTTAAATTCATATTATTTTAGTTTTATATCATAAAATTATATTTTGTATTAATTTCTTAAACTTTTCTTGATCTTCCAGTTTAATTTTATACTTATTATCCCCATTAATATTCTTATTTTCTGTATCTTGATCTGGTCTGTCTTTATTTTGATTTTCATTTATCTTTCTAATTCTTGTAATTTCTTTTTTATATTTAATTCAATCTTTTCCTCTGATTCATTAACCATATTTTTCACATATACATTATCACCAGTAGTAGTTCCCATTGCCCCAGTATCATTTCCATTAATTTTTCCCTCCCTTGTATTTCGTTTCGTACAATAAATATAGCAATTTCTTTATTATGTTATATGAAACTTTGTTCTCTATTTTGTTTTTCTTTACTTGTCTTCTTACTTGGTACTCGTATACAATTTTGTAAGCTATTTACTGTATTTATACTTGTTTCCTGTATAATATTATTATTACTTTTTTCCCTTATACTATTATTCTATATTTTTAGTTGCTTTCAGTATATTATCTAATTTTTCTTCTGATTTCTTACAATTTTGATCCAATTTCATCATCCTATCCATTATATTCCCTTCTTCTCTTTTTTTTATTTGTTCCTTATCTTGTCCTTAACTAATTTCTTCTAAGATTTTCTTCCATTATGTCTGTTACACTTTGTTCCGATATTTCTAACATATCTCCTTGTCTTTCTTCTAATTCTACATCTGCTTCTTTCTCTTCTCGTATTGGATTCTTTCTAGTATTTCTTTTTTTTCCCATTTTCGTATTTTCTAATCCTAACCTACTATCACACTTGACAAACTAGGAAAATTATCAAAACTTGACTTAAGCTGTATTTGTCAAATTCAAAATTATTTCTGAAATGTCAAAAGCTTAGAAAATTATCTGACATTTAATGTCACCCAATAGGGGAGGGCACAGTTTAACAAAATTTAAAAGATCAAACAGATACTTTTTCAAAACGTATTATATCAAATTAGTAAAACATCAAACATCTATAATAGCAAAATGATATTTTATCAAAGCCGTAAAAAATCAAATCGTATTAAAACAAATAATAAAGAATCAAATAGATTTTTTATCAAATTAATAAAATATCAAAATACTAAAAAACCAGAACGTTAAAACTTCAAATAGTTAATACATCAAAAACGTAAAATATAAAAACACTAATTTATCAAGATACCAATAGATCAAACTCTTATAAACTCAAAATAGTATTAAAAGAGAACGCTATATTATCATAATCCCAATTTATCAAAGCGCCAATCGATCAAACCCGTATAACATCAAAAAATAATGAGACAAAATGTAAAGAGTCAAAACCAGAAAGAGACAGAATAGTAAAGCATCAAAACCGTAAAAAATCAAACGGATGTTGCCAAATCAAAGTTATCGCCTTATATGTGGGGATACAATTTAACAAGATTATTTATCGTTATACAACATACATTACACATGAACGCGGGTATTCTTCTAAGATGTCGCTACGATATAAGTTTCTGTGCTTTAATGTATATTATGCAACATACATTACACGTGAATTAAACGATTCTTGTTCATTTTTTCATGATCTTGATCCTGGACGACTGTGAAGATATTTATAACAACTGTAAGGAAATATCATTTCCTACAGTAAGGAAATGAATATTTCCTAATAGTTAGGAAATCTTGACTTTTTTCTTTAAGACATTTTGTCTAGAATATCAAAATTTCCTACAGTTTTGCGGAAAAATATTTTATTAAACTGTGGTACTAAGTGCTCTACGTTGGGCGCCATTTAAATAGGTTTGTAGTTATCACACCAATAAAAAAAAGATAATCAATTTAGTTATAATTAATTAATTTTGAAATTTTGAAAAGAAAACTCAATCTCAGGATAAGTTCAATTTAAATAATTCAATTCAAAAAAATATATAATCAATATTAAATTTTTAATACAGAAAAATAAGCAATATTTAAATTATATTCAAATTCAATTTTGTACTAACTATAATTTTGTTTTATTTAATTTTGACAAAAACAATACCAGATTTGTAATTTCCTTTTGTTTATAAAAAAAAAAATAACGACCAAAAAAATAAAAAAAAAATAACTTATCTTATTCCAAAATCTTTTTCTATTTCTTCTTTATAAACTTTGAATTTTTAATAAGTCCTAAAATTTCTTCCTATTTCGTCTCTCTGTCGTACTCAAACCTTCACAGCCTGCTACCTTCCCTGACTACTTCCACTTACTCCTCCATTTTAACCATTAAATATTCATTCCTCTTCATTTATTCTCATTATAATTAAGATTCCATACTTTATCAAATATTTGCTTATTTTATATGATTTCTCTTTTTATATATTTTTTTTATATTTAATTTAACTTAAATCTAATTAATTTTTTATGGTCAGCAAGAAATATTAACGGCAATTGCAACAATGATATAATTTTAATCTTTAATATACAATTATATTTATAACTATCAGCTGGTATTTTGAGGCTATTTAACCACTTAATGGTACCTATATTCATTCTAAAATGTTTCTTTACAGTTAATTTTATAAATTACTAAAATAATATAACGACGAACGAGGCCGGTCCTGTGTCTGATGGAATGTACGTGACTCACGACTATCGTGCAAGATCCCTGGACTTTTTTAAAGACAAAACGGATATCGCGCGAACATACGAGAAATCCATCGACGGCGTCATGAACGTTCTGGATCAAACGAAATGAATATAAATAATCCAAAAGAGATAACTGAATTTTGTATTATATAAATTAGTATATATTGTCAGTCGTGCTAAATAAAAATTAGAAGTTATTTTACTGAAATAAATTTATAATTCGGCGGAATGTTTAAATAGAGAACGAACTTAAAGTATAAAAATATTACTATATCTACAGGATGTTTTAAAAGAAATGGTCAATATTTTAATCGTAGGTTCAGGATCACCTAAAATTAATATTTTATTCAATAAATCTGGGTAAAATGTTATCTACTAATAAGATACAGGGTGTTCAAGTTAAAATTTATTTTTAGTTTTTTTTTGCAATAATTTCTTTATAATTTAACGTATTGACTTGAAATTTGGTACGATTATATTTTTAAGTTAGTAAATAATAAGCGTGTTATTAATTTTGAGATTAGAGCAGAGAGGGCACCACCATAGACCCTACTAGATGAAGAAAAGTATATCCATTTTTTTTAAATCTTGGCCTATTTTGATAAATCTTGTAAATTTGAACTAATATGAAAATCTACAACCGTCAAATAATTAATTGTATTTAGTAAAATATTAATATTTGGAGGTTATGAACCTATGATTAAAATATCGACCATTTATTATGAAACACTCTGTAAAAAATAAATTAGTAAAATGATTAGGTTAGAAATCTTTTAAAAATTTCATCAACACTCATTTTAATAAATATCTAAAAAAAAATAAATAAATGTAACCTAATTGCACACATGTAATCGCTGTTTTAATCCACATATGTTTTCAATTTGCACGTAATACTTTACCACCAAGTTCCTGGTTTATTAAATTTTGTAATCATTAAAAAAATAAACTATTATAAACGCAGGAATGATTTTTATAATATAAACCGTATAATTAGGTCAGTTAATAACATTAGTTTTTATTATATTTAAATTACCAGAGGTCGTTAAGGAAAATATCAAACGATCTTTAATAAGTATATATTCCCACTTTTTTATTATTGTACAGGATGATTTATGGAAAAAGTGTGTCATTTTAACGAGGTTGTTAATGATCTTGATGATATTCGAATGATAAGAAACAACCCTTAAACCATTTATTAAATTATATGCTCTATTTGTTCTGTTTATTAATAGAATTTTAATTAAATAAAAAATGTAATCAAAAAAATATTTCATAGTTAAAATATACTTTATAGTCTTAAATGGCGCCCAACTAAAAAAAATCACTTATAAGAAGAATATTAAAATTTACAATGACTATTCAAAAGGATTTAAAGGTTTTTTGTATTAGAACTATTATTATAAGGTAATAAAAATCAAAATATTAAGGGGGAAACGGCAACTAGTTTCGGCAGAACTGCCATCATCAGGCCTGTAATACATAGTGTCAGGGACAATTAAGCTAATTATTGAAAAAATAAGAATTAGTGCTTAGCGATTGGTCGGCGACAACAAAATAAAATAAACTACTTAAGAAAATAAATAAAAATTAATTAACATCAGTGGAAAGATATGGCTAATATGATTTAAAAATTTGGTAACTTTAATAAAAAGTGATAATTATTCTTAGGAGAAAGAAATTGTGGTCTCAACAGCGTATAACGAAAAAAGGTGATATGAAAGGATCTGACCTATATAGGACAAGTAAATTGAAGGTACTAGGCTCTGCACGGTCATGACCGGCAAGTTGAGGGAAAAGTAAGTATCAACAAAAATTTTTTTGACAAGTGATATAAACTTGACAAGTGACAAAATTAGCGGGAAAATTTAAAAATATTTCATAAATTTGAAATATAAATGAGTCTATAACAATTAACTAGTAAAATGGAATTTAGCCTGAGGGACAAAGAAATGAACTAATTGAGTTTATCTAAATACAAAATAATACTCATAAAATACATAAAATTATTTTTTTATGAACCGAGAACAGGCGCGAGGAAACGAACTGTAGAAATGAAAATATAAGAAAGGAAAGAAATATGGGAAAGAAAAAAATTTTTGTAAAGGAAAGAGGAGTAATGGACCGCCGAAAAAGGGGAAGAAATTGGAAGGCCACGAATAAAATAGGGAGGAGAAGAAGGATGAGGTGACAACCAGGAACGAAGAATGATTGATTGAAAATAATATGGAAAAAGAAATAAGATTGTTTATTAATGGACTAACAAAAAGGACCAGGATAATGCATAAGTAATAAGTAGATGAAATGGCAAAAGTAGGATATTAGAGGCGGATGGGGACAGTTAGATGAGGTCTCTGAAACTATCGGATAAAAAGATGTAGTTGTCATGGTTGTGGAGGCAGGAATCTTCTATAGCCACCTCATGATAGGTTCTATGCGTAAGGTAGTATTGGACTCGCCCCGAATCGCTCTAATCTTCCTCTTCTCTCATAATTACTATGTACTAATCCATTTTAGTTCAAATTTAAAAACCTTTCTTCACCTTTCATGTACCCCCCTATCCCTACATATTTTTTCCAACTTTTTAAGACCATGGCGTTCTTTATTAAAATTCATATAATTTAAGATTTGTTAACAAAGTTATTTATATATGGCCTGAAGATAGCTAGTAGCCGAAACTAGTTGTCTCCCTGATTTTTGTTCCAGTTTAAATATATATTTGTGGTACATGATTTAGAGTTTTATTTACTATATTTTCACAACCAACCTCGGTAATTTGTCCTGGTATTGTATTTGTTCCTTGTAATGCTGTAGGAGTACAATTACTCCTTTTTAAGGATGCAATGGACGGTTGTTGGTTTGAAAAGGAAAAATATTAGTAAAACTTAAGATATTTCACTGAAGTGATTATTTTGCTGTTTGCTAAGAAAGCGGAGTCCATGGACGTCGGTAGGGGACAAGATCATCTGATACATATTGGTGCATCCTCTATGAGATCAAGGAGCTCGTCCGAAAAATCTTTTGCTTCATGTAGAATCCACAGATTCGGTTGAGTGATCTTCTTGGTTGTGTTCTTCTATTCCTTTTAGCTATCTATTTAGTCCGTAGTGTTTCCTGGTCGTGTGTGTTGGAACTGTCCATTCTTCTCCTGACGTATCTTCCTTGCAGATCATCTAGTATGAAAGTAATTTGTGTTCAAGGATTTCGTTTAATGAGAAGCGCCAGGGGAGGTAGGAGCATTTCCTAAGGATCCTCCTCTCGGTTGCCGTGACGGCGTGCAAGAGATGATGAGGGAGAATGGAGAAGTTTAGAGCTCTATAGTCCATGATTGGACGCATGTTGGTTTTGTATGTGTGTAGTAGGGTTTGGGAGTTACATTTCCCAAATTTACCACCCTGGGCTCGAATGAGGGAGGTTCGTCTTCTACCCTCGTAAAAAGTTCTTTGGACTTCAGCCGCCCAGTTTAAAGTGCGCATAAAGTATACTCTCAAATAGGTAACTTAGACCAAGGAGACGAGCCTCTCTCCCAAAGTCTCAGGTTGATGTCGTTGATAGATTGATTTGCTTGTTAGGATGTTTGAAGATGATAAGTTGAGTTTTTTAGGGATTTACTCTAGATTTACTACACCACTGATAGAAGTAGTTTAGAAGTTATTGATTTTTGGTGATTAGGGCTCTAGTGGATAATGATGTTGAAGAGATTGTAGTATCGTCAGCATACAACTGAAAATCTTGTCTTGAATGTCGTGCGTGTATATGAGATACAGCACGGAGGCGAACATTGAGCCTTCTAGTATTCCACCCTGTGGATCAGGAAGATCGATTTTCCATCTTTGACACAAATAGTTCTGTTTATGAGATAGGAGTGAATCAGATTAATTAGGGGGATAGGAAGTTCGATATTTGAAAGCTTCCGAACAAATAGGGCGGCCTATGCACAATGACCTAGGTTGAGGGCTTTGGAGGCTTGGGTATGGAGTCTCACTAGTATATTTTGGGTGAAATATTTAGACCCAAATTTATGTTGGAATTATTGGATCATTTCCCTTTCATCTAGAATGTTCCAAATACAATCTTTAAGTAGGTTATTAATGATCTTACGCAGAACATTTGTCAAGGATATAGATCTATAGGAAATCTGGGGAAGTGAGGTCTTTGTGGGGTTTGGGAATCAAGATGGTGTGGGAGGTTTTCCAGCAAATTTCAAAATATGAACACTGAAAGTAGTTGTTCATAAGGATGGTGAGGATAGAGAGAATGGTGGCAAAAGGTTTTTAAAGGTCTGTTGTTTGATATGGTCAGGATCTGGGACAGAGTTTTTTCACTTTTGACAAACCAAGGCTATATCAACAGATGTGAAGGGAGAGAAGATGGGGTTTTGGGGGCTTGGAGGTAAAAGATGTTTTGAAGGAGGGTATTCGTATCATTTTGGAAACGGGGATTGAAGTTGGGATTGTGGGAGTTCCTTAGGGAGTTTGGGCCTTTGAATGTAGTGGCCTTCTGCTCTGTGGTGTGTAGGGTTTGTCCATTAACCTGTAGGTGGGAATGGGATTTGGTCTTTTGACCAGTGAGGATGTTGAATTTGTTCCTGAACCGTCCATGTGGTCGAGTAACTTCGATCCATTTTTCTTGGTTGTATGCAGTGTTACTTTTTTTTTAAATCGTGTGTAAAAATGCATTGTTACTTTGTTTACTAAAATCTTGTAATGAAAAATGTACTGTTGTTTTGTTTTCAAATTTGTAATAATGCATTGTTGCTTTGTTTTTTAAAGTCGTGAGAAAATAAAACGCATTGTTTTTTTAATACCAGAAGCTGTTAGAATAATTGTTTTAATATTCCAATAATTCCCTATTTTCAGCTATATTTTTTCTGAATTTTTCAATAAAATATTTATTTAAAACATGCATATATTGTTTGCCTGACCGTATTTTTGTTTAAAACTCTATTTGTTTTTCGCTAGTCAACCGATTTCCCGATGGTATATTTTTCCAATATTTTCATTAGAGTGCAGATCGTTATAGAATTAAATATTAGTTTATTTATACACTTTTTATTTTTTTTAAATACAAGAGAGTTGATTAAACTAGACTTTCATAAAAAAATAAAGTTAATTTAAAAAATATAATATGGATTATAATTCAATAGAACACAAGATAATATTAAATGTGGAAGGATCTAAAATGTATGTAATATTTATTGTAGTTTATTTTTAAACTGTTTAAATTATATATATATACGATTCTCCAAAGTTCTCAGCTTTACTGAGCCAACATGAGGATAACAGTAAAAAGTAGGATAAAATAGGGAAAAATAGTGAAAAGTAAGTTAATTGGGAGAAAAATAGGCCCAAACGGGGACAAATAAAGTAAATAACGGTAAATTAGGAAAAAATAGGAAAAAAAACAAAAAAAAAAGAAAAATAGGAAAAAGAGGAAAAATGAAAAAATGGAAAAATGGAAAAATAGAAAAAAAATAGAAAAAAAGGACAAAATCAAAAAAAAAATGAAAGGAAAAATGTGAAAAAAAGATAAACACGGTGGGAATTAGGAAAAATTGGGAAAAGTTGTAAAATTCGGTTAAAATATGGAAAAATAGGGCAAAATAGAGAAAAATAGGGAAAATTATGGGAAATGGGAAAAATGGGGAATAACAGGAAAAAATAGGGAAACTAAAGCAAAATATGCAAAAATAAGAATAATAAGCATTATAGAGGGAAAAATAAGAAAAAATAAGAAAAATAAAGAAAAATAAGGAACAATAAGTAAATCAAGGAAAATAGGAAAGATCAATAAAAATGCAGAATATAGGGAAAATAAGGTAAAATAAGGAAAAATAGGGGAGAATAGTAAAAAACAAAACAAAATTGGAAGAATTCGGAAAATGGGAGAAATTAGAGCAAAATTGGGAAACATATGAGAAAATAGTTAAAAATAGGGAAATATGAGGCAAAATGGAGAAAATGAAGATTAATATGGAAAAATTGGGATAATAAAGAAAAATAGAACAAATAGGGAAACATATGTGAAAATAGTGAAAAATAGGAAAAAATGACAACTAGCGTGGAGAAATAGAGAAATTAAGGAAAAACATGGAAAAATACGTAAGAATATTGGAAAAATAGGGAAAATTCTTAAGGGGGGGAGAGGTAAAAATAGGGAAACTTAAAAAAAATTTGGAAACATTGGAGAAATAGTTCAAAATAGGGAAATTATAAAAAAATAGAGAAATATAGGGAAAATACGGAAACATGAAAAAAAAGGAAAAATAAAGAAATCGGAAAATTAAAGAAAAATAGAGCAAAATAGGGAAACATTTGAGAAAATAGTGAAAAACAGGGAAATATGGACCAAATGGAGAAAATGGAGAGAAATATGGAAAAACAGGGATATTAAAGAAAAATAGGAAAAATAGAGACAAGCGTGGAAAAATAGACATTAAGGAAAAATAAAGATAAACATGGAAACATACCGAAAAATAGTGAAAAACATGTAAAAATACGGAAGAATATTGAAAAATAAAAAAAAAACCTTAATGGGGGAGATGTAAAAATGGGACAAAATAGAGAAAAATTAGGAAAAAATTGGGAAAAATTCTAAAAATCGGTCAAAACAGAAAAATTATGGAAAATAGAGAAATACAGGGAAAATACGGAAACATGAGATAATATTGAAAAAATAAGGAGAAAAAGGGACAAAACGGAAAATAAGGAAAAATGCCGAATAAGAGACAAATACTGACAAATTATGAAAAACAGGAAATATATAGAAGGAATATGAAAATTAAAGAAAATGGAAAAATAAAAAAAAATAGAGAAAAATGGGGAAAAATAGAAAAAAACAATGCTCGGTCATCCAGGTACTAATCATATAAAGAAACTTTATACAAAATCATGGGTATTCAGGTAGTTTTGTTATAAACTGCTAATTTTATGCCTATGTTGACTTTGTCATTTAATTTTTTTTCATTTTTTATTACATTATTGATTAATCTATTCTATAAATTTTATATTTGTTGCTTATTTTATTTCTGTTCAATTCTTGAAAGTTTTTAACAATTTTTTTTATATTTTCGTTTTCCCAAATTAATTTTCCATTACCAGTTTAAAGCAATAATTTAGTATGAAACTGTTATTATTTCACATACATTTCAGTCTTGACATAGAAATAAATAATTAATAATTACAACTGATTTAACACATAACTACTGTTTACTGAATGCAATGTATCAATAAATCAAGTCTATCGACAGTTCTATAAAAAAACATGGCGACGAAAACACGAAAACAAATGTTTTATAAAACATTGTAACAATAAACGTCTTAACAGAAGTGATTGATATTTGTTTTACAATCTACAATAGTTTGTATTCTTGTTGTTGTCTGCAATGTTTATTTTCTCAAGTTCATCATATCCTTACTCACGGCATCCCCTCGTTTATTTATAACTCGAGCTTAAAATTAATCATTTGTTGGTACAATTTTAGAATGGTCGTTGTCTTTCATTATGCCAATGGCGTAGAAACTTAATTAGAAACTTTTTAAGAAAATTTTATCCTTCATAAATGCTAGTGCATCGCCTAGATAATAAAAATGCACCAAAATTTTTCTTTTTATATCAAATTGTTCAAAATGTCAGTTACATATAAATACACAAATTCTAATATTTCAGCTTGGATTTGTACCCAAGCAGATAGATCTATGGTGACTAACTTAGTTAGCATTACATAGTTCATCTCAGAGGAATTTAACAGCTCTGGTTTAGTCTAATCAACAAGTGCTTTTTGGGTCAATTTTTTTTTCTCTGTGTCCGAAAAATAGAGGAGAAGGTGCAAATATGGAATACCATTTCGTTTATTAGACACATCTTCTAAACGAATTAGTAAAACAAACCTAAATTTAGAGAGGTCCTACCTAATACAGTTTCCAATAAAAGCCTTCATTCAAATATTAAAGACATCCCTCACATTTTTTGTACAAAAAATTTTTGTTAGAAAACGTGTCAAAATCACCATTTAAAATATGGGGGGGAAATATGGAATACCCCTAAAAATTAGTGAATGATTTTATTAATCACATTTTTTTGTTAATATAAACTCAAAATTCAATAAAATACAATATATATTACTTGCACCAGTCACAGATATATTCGTCTTTCTCCGCATCTGCGCACTCATTATGTGGAGCACATGAGACACTGCACCCATACTTCATCTTTGCGACTTGTTGAAAACTTTTTCCCAAAGAAAATACATTCTGTATCATTGTTATCAGGGTTGGAGAGTCTTGGCTTATCAGCAACATCGTCGTCAGAATAATCTGCTAGGTCCAAATCGTCATTCCCTTCAGATTCTTCTTCAGATGAGAAGCCTTCTACGGGGTGCTTATACGTCTAATGTTTGATTGCTTCATACGTGGCTTTTTTGACTTTCCATTGAAATTTTCAAGGCTGAGATTTCTTTTTGTTTTGGAGGCTTTTGCTTCCTTTTCTTTTTTTCTATTGATGGATTCAGTCAGTTCAATTTTATAAGGAGATGACGTAATCAGAGAAGCTCCGACAGCTTTTCGTCTCTTTTTAGAAATTTTCTTTGAGATAGGAACAGGACTAATATCAAAGGGAGACACTTGCATTGGATTTTGACCAGAAATCTGGAGGGGTACATTGTTTGAATTCGATGATTTCAAACATGAAGGCTGGTTTATGTCCGGTAAGTGATCCTGGGCGTTTGTTTGTTCTGAAAGGGTTGATGTAGACGATGAACCTTTATTGTTTGAATTCGACGATTTCGAACATGAAGGCTGGTTTATGTTCGGTAAGGCGAAGAAAAATGTGTGTAACGCTCTTTATCGATGATGTCGAATGGTACTGGCACGTCTCGAATTAACGGTTGCGGTACCAGTTACAATGGAACTTGGCTTCAACCCCAGATTGACCTATCTCTAAAGGTCGCTGTCTGGTTTTTAGTTCGATTTCGAACTGGGACTTCGGGCTGCAAGTGCAGCTAACTTGATCGACTCCGGCTGCCGTATACCATAAGGTCGGTCGGCTGGGTATGCGAAACAAATGCGCGAGTGACTCCATCTTTCGGCGGAGGTTTACAACTGGTACGACTGGCCTTATACTCGAAACACCTAACATTTTATATTATATATTTTAATTATTACGGAAAAAAGTAACTTTGTTATATTGACCATAAAGGCCAGGAACAAAGTTCAAAAAGTGACCAAGAAAGTTATTGCAGAAAGTTCCGATGATGATGATGATACAGAAATACATCTGCAGGATTCCAGTGATGAAGATGATTACTCGGAAAAAACAGTTGAAGAAAATATGGAAATAGGAAAGGAAAGAGATAAAAAAATCCCACGATAATTGGAAGGAGACTTTGAATTTATAGGAAGGGTAAAAAAAGTCTGTACATCATTATACATATAACCGAAATAAAAAAGATTTTGGAAGAAAGGTGTTTTGAGATTATTTATAAGAAAATTACCAAAACCATCAGTGGTTGGTGATCTGCAGATTTTAGGTAAATGGGTCATTAGAAACCTGACCAATAAATATTTAACCTGTATTTTGTAATTTTTTAAAAAAACCTGTATTCAAAAAAAATTATAATCTGTGACGACTTAAGGTAGATCAGTTAAAAAAATATGCGAAAGATGGCGCCACTCCGATTTATCTGAATTTAGGTTACATCCGACAGATTTATCTGATGTGTTGGTAATTAACCATTAACTCCATCTTAATACTATAAATAATCGCAAGGGGGAGTTAGCGTCGAAGTTATTCTAGTTTTTCAAAGACTATTAAAAATACTATTCTTGAACATTGTGACACAATAATTATAAGGAATTTTGTACTAAAAAGTAAGAATATAGTTGAAATAATAATGTCGATTGTAGCGCCATCTTCACAGAAATAGAGAATTCATGGAATTAAAAGTAATTACAGGATACTGTTTTCACTGCTTACTTAAGACGTCACACATATATTTAATATTCAAAATTAAGGGCACTGAACGCAAAAAAATAACCTAAATTCTGGTCTATGCTCGTCAACAAGCGTAATAAACATACTGAAGTAAAAAAAAATCAGAAAAAAAATATGCAAGCACCCCATTAGAACGTCGAATGGAACCTTTGGAAGATTTGCATTTATTTATGTATTTTATTAATGAAAAATCAGTGCTGTCCTAATGTAAAATTAGTATTGTGTCAAGCTACAAGATCCGGATGTACCTTGGAACAATTTAACCTTTTGCGATTTGCTAATTTTGATATGAATGGTCAAAATAATAGTAAGTATGCAGGTCTCTCTTAAGAAAAACGAAAAAAAAAATAGAAAAACATTCCAAGATACAATACTCTCCCCTATATAACAAGTTTTATCACAATTACAACATTTAAGAGATGAGTAAAGTATTAAAGTTATGTTTTTTTGGGTATCTTATATTTTCTTTTTAACACCAGGGAAACCTTTACAAAACACCTGTCAAGTGTTTGTGCAAATATTATTTAAAGAAATAATTAATTATATTCATCAGTCAACAAGGATGCCTTTCTACTTTGTCTGGCGATAATTAAAATTTGTAAACAAAATTTCCCCGGCACTGCGTTAGTTCAATTCTTCTGTTTGCCTTCGTCAATGTTTTACTGTCTCTTGCGAACATCTGGAGCAAAATAAATTTAAATAAGGGGTATAAATTACTTTGTATTCGCACCTGTGCAGCGTGCATTCAGTCGGGCTATTCCCATTTCCAAAATAGAAAATTAATTATTACAAAACAGAGTGGTAGGCAGCACTCATGTTATTTACATTGGCGTACTGACACACTCCAAACATTTTTAATGAAATGGAATGTAAACGCGTTTTGTGTATAAGCACGATACGATGTCGAGTGATTCATCTTTTGTGACAACCAGGAATTTAATAAGTGTCTGTGTTGATTAAATTTTTATGAGGCATGTCGAGCTGAATATATTTATCCTACAAAATTTATGTATTTGGTTATAAAATTAAATTTTAGCAAAATTTAAGGTATTATTTGTAAGGGTCTCTTACTAAAATACTCGATTCATGAACTAAACTTTATTTCAATAATATTCAACACGTGTGCCAAGTCAGGCAGATTCTCTCTGAGTGTCTCCAGTCTCTACCTGCTTCCCTCTTGTCTCTTCAAGAGTGTCTTATATAAACATTCAATATCTATAACGATTTATGATACCATTAAGTGGCCAGGTCCAACGGCCCTTGGCTTATCGTAATAATTCCTTACATATTTTTATTAGAACGAAACAACAGATGGACTTTTAATTACTTATTAATTGAAAGGGTTCTTATAATTTTTTTATTATACAGGGTCTTGAGGAATTATTAAGAAAATTCAAATAACATTTTTCTGTAAACTCATCATTTTGAGCTTAACTTTTTACCCACCCTGTAATTTCCAAAAGTTAAATAATCAAATTATTCTAAAATATATATTTTTTACTTCCACTTTATCACCCTGTAGAATGGAAACGAGGGGATTTACAGAAAAATGTTATTTGAATTTTCTTAATAATTCGTCAAGATTATGTCCCTTATGTACGGTACTTTATTCTGAAACACCCTGTATATAATTTTTTATTAAGATATTTCTGAAATTATTACTGTATAAATGACTGCTTAAATCCTTTGAAAGACTGGAAAATATTTTTGTTTTTATAACTGAACAAATATAATTAAGAATCGATATAAGTTTAGAGTAAATTAGTACGGCAGTCGACGTTAACATCGAAGGACCAGATCAGTTAGCAAAATTGTTCAATTATTATTTTAAGTATATAACAGCTTTTCAATCAGTTACATGAACTTGAATAAAACATGCAAAATTAACGTGGACTATAGGGGCTATTTTTTCATCCATTTATTTATTGTAAAACAGAAATTATTAAAGGTAAATCATTTTTTATCACTGAAAACGCTATAAATGATTATGAAATCACTACTTATTATCCTCATTATGTACAACAGTCGTGTAAAGAAATTTGTCTACAGCAATAAATGTTTCTTGTAGGCACTGGAAACTTAGGCACTACCAACTGGCATACATCGCAACTGACTCGATTAAAAAACGATGATCGAATAACCGAAAATAAACTACTTAAGTGGTTGTGTCTAGTATATGTACGTCGTCGTTATCATTTCTTACGATCGGCCATCCTGTATATAAACCTGCCCTCAGGCTTTACAATGAGCTAAAAAGAAATGAGACCCATGTTAAAAATCCGTTGATATTTTTGTTTTAGAGATCCGTTGATCTTCCAATGGTTGTGGTTGTTTCTGGTATATGTACATCATCGTCGTCATCATTTTTATCGAATCAATCCAGACAGTCCTGATGGACGTCGAGGTTTGGAAGAAATTGAATGAATCTCATTGGTTCGATGTGTGTCTATATTTTTTTACCAGATTAGAATTAAGATGCCCACAAGAAAGAAAGAAAATGAAGATGTATGAATAAGAATAGCTAATCACTAACAAGAGTTGAATAGTTCTAGGAATTTGTGACGTAACTACACAAGCTAAGACTTAAATATATTTTGGCAATTTCTAAAAACGCAGTTGTAAAATAATAAAAATAAAAATATAAATATGATTATAAATTCAGGATAATTTATCAGTGAAATTTATCCAATCTCCAATACATTAAATCTTCACTGTCTTAACTCACACCAATATTTCCAGATTGCCGTCCTTTCAACTAAACGTAAATATCTCCAAGCAACTATATAAATCCTATTTAGCATTCGAAATTGAAACGGGAGAAAGAATAGTTCGAGAAATAAGAGCCGTTTCTGTGCACAATTTCATTAAATCGGTTGTTGCCTTTGGAGACACATACGAATTGCTCGTTGTTGGTATCGCATTAGTCAGGTTGAATAGTTACTATTTGTTGGCACAACATCAAATGCAACAAACAGAACTTGTAGCTAGAAGCAAAGCACTACGCTTTTGGAGTATTGTTTTAGATTGGTTTTGTATGGTATATACAGAAGAGAGAATACATTTATGAAGGTGAAAAATTAAATAGCAATAAAACAATTACAAAATAAAAAATATAGAGACAAAAGTCTATTAGATGAATATTGTAATAAAATGAATTTGAAATTAAAAAGTATTAATAATTAAAAATCAAGAGAGTAATAAATATTGGTCGTCAAATTTGACAATTTTTGAAAAATAATGGTAATGTCAGCTTGAACAAAATTTGATTAAAAAAAGGCTTTATATAGAAATATTTATAAAAAAAAAACGCAAATTAAATAAGCAAATTTATTTAAAAATTGTTTAAAAGAGAAGGAAGGTAATTTGGAAATGGTTTGGGATTTAAAATTTTACATTGGAGTTTAAAGAGACAGGACACGGATTGTGAATTTTGGAAAACGGGAAAAAATGCAGTTTATAGTGAATCATCATAAAAACAAAAAAAACCTTCCAAACAAAAAAATAAAAAAAAAATCCTGGCGGTCACATGAAATTTACCCCCAACCCTAAAAAAAAATATTTTTCCATATTTGCACAATAAAACCACTAATTAAAAATTATATGTTTCTTCTATAAAAAATAATAAAATAATAACAAAAAACTGCCCAACCTACATAAAAAATTCATCAACTTTATTACCACCATCACCATTATCATTTTCTTCAAAATTAGAAGAAAGCTTTCTTTAAAAACATATAGCTAGCTAGATAACCCCCAAAAATCTATTTTTTTCTGTGGGAATAAGGTCCTGCCGCCTTTAAATGTGGCCTGAAATAAAAACATAATTTTAGAAAAATCCTCTTCCCGACCAACTTACACAGATCAAAGAATATGCATTCATGCTTCTCAGCTTAATATCGCTTATTCTACTTATAATTAAAAAAATAACGTAACATGAACCTTCTATGGCATTTGTGCAGACTTCTGTCTCAGGATCCTTAAAATGCAGCCAATAGAAATCATCCACGTCACCTACGTCGGCCAATAAAAAACGCTTACGTCATAAATGCTAAAAACTGTCCAAAATAGCTCAAAATTAATAAAAAAAAAACAATCGAAATTGCTAAAAACTGACAGGAACTGTCAAAAACTAGATATATTTTATGATAAATTTGAGTATAGAAGTTTCTTACCGAAATGGCTATCGGTTTGTGACTTTGTACTCACATTTTTCATGAAATAAACAATCCAGGGGGTGGGAGGTTACTGTATTGAATTTATCTGAGAATATATATAAATATTTCATAAATTTCGAAACTGACTAAACGTAATCGTTATACACACTTAAGTTTATTATAAACTTAGTTTAACTACATCATCATTAAAAGTTAATACATGCAACAAACGGATGATATTTATGTGTAACATATTCTTGTCATGAAAGATCATTATTTATAAAGATCCATTTGAATCTGCTTTGAAATTCAATAAAACTCTCAAACGAAATTACGTAAAGGTGTAAAAGCCTGGATTTTACGATCGTGAATTAAAATCTCTACAATCTAGATAAAATTGATGAAAATTTAAATTAAATTGGTAAATGTTTATTGAAGGTTCTCAATTAACAACTAATATATCAATCAAATATAATTTGCAATATTGGATTAGATTATTCGGTGAAGTTATTTTATATAAATTCATATGAAAATAATAATTATTTAAATATGAAATATATTATAATTGAATTATTTATAAACAATATATGTTTTAAAGTGATTCGTTATGTGTATATCGAGTTTCAGTTCTTTTGGGCCACACGGAATAACCTTAAATAATAATATATCGCAGTTCATTCAACTAGTTATAACTTAAACAACATATAGGTTGAATGCCGGCCGTTGCCCAGGTCAGGAAATGTTTATCATTGGATTTGCATATATAGGTTGTTACTTCTTTGAGAGGGATTAGTTTCTCATTCTCCATTCTTGATTAATTATCGATAAGTTATCGATTTATTATATTATACTAGTGAATAAATTTGTTGTTGAAAGTATCTATTATTTATCTTCCCGACATTGAGATACTCTACATGGCTACCTTACTATCCCACATCATGCTGTGTTTTGTTTATACAGTGTGTCCATTCGTCTCTTACAGCATTGTTTTAAATATGATGCAAAAATTACTTTTACATTTACAGGATGTGCCATGAGAAATTGGCACAAAAAAACAAATTTTTTTTAAATGGTATGGTGGGGCTATTTCTACACTTTTTAAATCAACTTAGGTCTATTTTACTAGTTAGTATCCTATACACCGTTGCCAAGTTATTACGAAATTTGTCAATTTTTCGAATTTTACGTATAGTCCAGTCGACAGGTTGTTTTAGATAGAAAAATTCTTTATAATTTTACTGTTACCACCACAAATTTTCTTAACGTCAAAATTTATTATGTCAATGTCGACTGTCATTTGTCATCCCTCCATCTCAATTTTGTACTGTGATGTGACTGATGGTAATTGAATGGCAACCATTCTTTCTCCTACTGATTGTAGTTTTATTTTCAAGTTTTCATAAACCACAATCTTTGATGTTTTCAACAACTTATAATCATGGCCATTCCTGGGACCATTGTTAAAAAAAAAATTTAATATTATATCAGACTTCAAGTCTTTTTGGGCTCCACAGGCATTACCGGCATGTATGTAAAAGTTGTTACTGACGTTATTGTTTAGTTATTTTCTTCATGTTTGATAAAAAATTTTAAATTTATTGTTATACCTCTTTTGGTAAGTTTCTAATTTTGTTAACTTTCGACCATTGAATGTAAATATTTTAGCCTGATGATGGCTTTTTAACCGAAACTAGTCGCCTTCTTCATCTTCTCGTTTAACGAATTGTAATACAAGTTGTGGTACTTACTTGGCGTTTTATTTTTTGATTAAAATACTTGGACCACATTTGAGACGTGGATAACCTCTTCGATTTATATAGAAAAATTTTGGAAGGTAATAAAACTTTAGGATCTTGTTCAGGGATGGTTAATTAACATTTTTTCAAGTTTTGGACTTCGAGGACCCTGTGCGAAAGGAGGAAGGGGGTGAGAACTGTAAATTTTCGACTTTCCTCCGATTTTTTCTCAATAATTATCCTTTACCTACTTCGACAAAAGCATGTCAATACCTTTTTAATAGCGTTAAATTTCCTATAATTTTAATTTTTCAAACATGTTTGTCAACAAGATCATTTTTTAAAATTTGCTAAAAAATAGCAAAAACTCCACCATATTTTTTCTGTTATAGACGAATTATTATGAAATGTTGTAATTATGGTTCCTGATTACAATCACCAATTTTGGGAAATCCCCCACCCACCTTCGCTCCCCCCTTTCCCGCACCCAATAACAATTTAGCAAATTTTCTTCTCTGATAAAATCCAACCATATTCACATCCTGTTGGTAATGATATTAGTTACTTTTCGGATCGATATCCTCTCCTACCATTATATCATTTTCCCAACGCAGGTAAAAAGTTCTTTTGTAGAAAAATTTAATTTAACAATATTAGGGTATTCACAAGAATCAAAAAGAGGAGGAAATTTTCCAAAAAATTTTATGCTTCCCGGAACTATTGGACCAATATTTATAATTTTTCCGAGGGTTGAAAATACGGCCGAAAACTGGGACTCTGGCTTGCATAAGCGCCGCCCACTTTGGAAAAAATTTAGGCATCTACTGGATAGATTTAAAAACAATAATCCGCAGTCGAAAAATTTTTATCGCCATTTTTCTATTAATTATGCATTAGTTAATAACAAATTTTTCCTGATTTTTTTTTCTTTTTTGGACCTATTTTTGAAAGGTCTCAGAAGAGATTCCCGTTGGAAAAATTGAAAAATTGTTATTTTTCACTTTGGACAAAAATTAAAAAGCTTGATTAATCATTGAAAATTTTTTTTTTCTATATTACTATTGAAAAAAAGGAAAAAATTGGTAAGTAACTAATGCATAATTAATAGAAAAGTCGCTGAAAAAATGTTTTGACCGCGGATTCTAGTTCATAAATCTATCCAGTAGATGCCTAAATTTTTTCAATTTTTAATTTTTGTATTTAGTAAGTTTAAATAATATTTATTCATTAAAGGTCCAAAGTGAGCAGCGCTTACGCAAGCCGGAGTCCCCGTTTTCGGTCGTATTTTCAACACTCTGGGAAAATTATAACTATTGATCATAATCTTCCAGGAAAAACAATTTTTTGGGAAATTTCCTCCTCTTTTTGAATCTTTTTTCAAATTTGAAAAATATTAAATAGTTTTTGAGATATTTACAAAAAACCCAAACTAAATTTTTTTCAGTTAATTGTTTATAACTTTTACAATTTTTGCAAGCCGCTCTTAAATTTTTTAAAAATCATCTACACTATATTCCGAATCAATTGACACCTCGTTCATATTTAGTTCACTTAGTAAAGTGAAATTTAATCTGAGTTTTCGTTCGAGAGTTGTAGTGTTTACATCTAGACGTCAGGACCGAATTTTTTTTTAAATTTTTGTACTCTGGGAACATGGAAACGTGAAAATTAATAAAAAATTATAATTGTTAATATATTCATTATTCGCTGGGTGCAAAGTGCATGGTGGGGATAACTGAAACGATCCCAGCGCTCGTAATGGTCAAAATTTCGTGAAATCTGGCTCTTGTCATAAATAAACACGTCAAAATTAAATATAAACATGGTTCATAACAGTTGTTGTGTTATAATTGCAAAAATACAGGGAGAAAAAGCAAGTGCAGAATTTACACATTTTCAAGAGCTAGTTGGAAATTAGAAAAATGAAAGAACTACATAAATGTAGTTAGGAGAAAAAAGTAAGTAATATATAACTTACTTCTGTAGCATTCTTACAAATATTGGATGTGATTAAATAACTTTTGCCACTATGTCTCAATTCTTTCACATCTCTTTTATATTATTTATAAATTCTGGTTTCAACTATTACAACAAGAATAATATATCTTAAAGTGCTTTTGTCTCAATATTACTGTAACTTAAATAAAAACTATATTAGCATTTACCCACACTAACTGATGGACGATTCTTAAGTGTTGAAGTTTCCGAACGTATTTCCTTTGGGATTCCGGACTTTTGGGTCTAAATAGAGAAGTCTTACCGTAGGTATACATTTGCAGTTTGCAATTTAAATTAGTGGAATCCACTTGAATTATCTCAAAATGCAAATGAAAAGGGTTTAATTATTATTTAAATTCGGTTCAGTTGTAAAAATAACAGAAAAGGGTGCGAAATATTAGGTTTTTGCTACGTTTTTTTTTATAATAGATCTTTAACTGTAATTATAAATTGTACAAAATTTTAGATATATATTTTACTGTTTATTGATATATTTTTAACGTAGCAGATAAAAGGTTAAAATATCAGAGATTTAGAATAAAAACCTTTTCCATGGAAGCTAAATAAAACTCATATATTATTTATTCCGACGAACATCAACTTCCTTTCTCTTCGTACTTACAAAACAACAATGACAAACAAGGACGAGGTCAAAAGGACGAGATAAGTGGTTTCACAAAATATGTTTGTTTGGGATCAGGTTTTTGTTGGACGTTAAGGGGTGATTTCTAGCAACAATTTTAGGATTATTATGTGGTTATTTCATCAAAATCATAATTTGATACGATATATAAGATTTTAATTATTATGTCAAGCTCGAAAAATTTCATATTTTATTATTTTTTATCGTATGTTTAATAAAAACTGGAGAATTTCGCGGTTTAGCTCAAAAAACAAAAAACAAGTATTTTATGATTCTGTTGACCTAAATCGATTATTTACTTATTGCTGTTTTCTATTAATAAGTAGTTGATATTTGATACAATACAAAGTGCTGAAAGGTTTTTGGAAAAAACTGTTGGTCGTTTAAAAAAAACAGACGCTTGAAGACACTAATATAATAATAATGATACTGCTGAAAGTGAAAACACCAACAGCAGAGACAATAAAATTTTCTAAAGTACGACAGTATCAGAATCAGATAAAGAACTTTTACCAAATAAAAGAAAATAGAAGAGTAAGTTCAAATAAAAATTTCAGACAATTTTCTATAAATTGTTTTCAAATAAATCAGTTATTTAAGGTTTTAAATAAAAATTTACCCTCTGATTCAAGATCCATATTAGGTACTCAACGCCGAACTCATTCTACCGATATGCCAACTATTTTATTGATATTGCACCAAATTTGAGAAAATTCAATCAGAATTCAATCAGAACCCAATCAGGATTCAATCAAAATGCAATCAGGATTCAATCCGGATCAATCAGGATTTCATCAGGATTCAGTCAGAATCAGGAGTCAATGAAAATTCAATCAGGATTCAATCAGAACCCAATCAGGATTCAATCAAAATGCAATCAGGCTTCAATCAGGATTTAATCAGAATCCAATCAAAATGCAATCACGATTCAATCGGGGTCAATCACGATTCAATCAAAATTTAATCAGGATTCAATCAGAACCCATTCAGAATTTAATCAAAATCCAATAAGGATTTAATCACGATTCAATCAGGAATCAATCAGACTTCAATCAGGATTCAATCAGAATCCAACCAGGATTCAATCAAAATGCAATCAGGATTCAATCAGAATAGAATCAGGATTCAATCAGAATTTAATCAGGAGTCAATCAGAATCCAATTAGGATTCAATCAAAATGCAATCAGGATTCAATCGGGATCAATTAGGATTCCATCAGGATTGATCCTTTTTCTTAATTAATTTGAACTCGAAAATTAAGTAGTTTTTAACGTAATTAGGTCGATAAAAAGCCAAAAATGGGCTTTGTTGAAGTTTCCAAACCTAAGAAATAATGTAATAAATAAATTTCGGTTATTTTGTAAAAATATTAAAATTCTAGATAAAGAGGATTGAATTATGAATAAGTCGGGATTCAAACAGGATTAATCAGTATTCACTCATGATTCAATATAGATTTTAATCAGGATTCAATAAGGATTTAATCAGGATTTAGTCAGGATTTAATTAGGGTAAAATCAGGATTCAATCGGGATTGAATTAAAATGAAATCAGAATATAATTATAATTGAATCTTCTCCTTAATTAGTTTTAACGTTATTAGGCCAATAAAAAGTCTATAACGAGCTTTGCTACAGTTTCTAAACCAAGCACTAAATGCTTATTCCTATTGTAATAAATTTAAGAAAATTTCATCGCATCTAGATAAAGAGGATTGAATTATGTATAAGTAAGGATTCAATTAGGATTCAGTCAGGATCCAATCAAGATTCAATGAGGATTCAATCAGGATCAGAATCACAATTCAATCAAGATGAAATTAGGATTAGTTGCTAAAAATAAAATAACATTTTTTTTCTATAAAAATATTCCTAGAACGAAAAGTTCCATTTGTTAAAGGAAATTTTGAGGAACCTTAACTTATTCGTATTCGATAGGTCAGAATTAATATGGACCGAATTCAAGATAAATTTGATTTTCAGGTATGGAGAATATTATTGTCTTTTCAACTGTTTCTGCATTAGGTATAAAATCTCTCATTATAGTTAATGGGAAAAATATGTGGTATTTCTGATTGCCTGTAGAAGATTATTTAGTTAATAAAACAGTTTATGCGGTTGGAAGAAAATACATATTTTGAAAAGCCCTATTTTCCTGCATTAAAACCGATTAAACCAGCCCCTGTAATATACAATGGCTATAGTAAACATGTTAATATTCTACTCACAGAATTGTCACGCGCTAATGATGCCACTATACTAAAATTGCCTCTGCATACGAGTCATCTTTTACAACCATTAAATTTGTCAGTATTCAAGTCAGTAAAGAATAGTTGAAATTTATAACTTGTAGTATTTTCAGAACTTATTGGACAAAGTTGAAACAATGTGACGTAGATTAATAGATTATAATAGTTAAAAATATTACAATGTTACAATAGTTGTCATAGGGTCTTTAGGAAAGAAAATGAAATGGATTTAGCAAAGCAGATATTTATCCATTTAATCGCAATATAGTTCTACCGGAAAAATACGATCTAGAAGCTTTAAACAGGTTCAATATATCTCCATAATAATACATAAAGAGAAAAATTCCATCCCGCAAAAAATTATTAGAATATTGTCACTGCTGAACTGTCGAAATGTGAAGGTATTGAATACAATTAAGTAATGCTCAAACATTTAGTAAACATAGGAGAAAAAGTAATATTAAAACAACAAAAACAGTACTTTTATGTAACTAGAAATAACACATCTTGACGTCTTAAATCTCTTAAAGAACTTCGAGACAAAGAATCCTTACAGAATCCCGTTTAGTCTTACTACAAATATTGCGAAATTTAGAGAAGCATTTTTTGAGAAGTTGGAAGTAGGTAATTTGAACAGTTCATTCGTTAAAATTAAATTGTTTTCTTTCACAATAATCTAAGCAAAAAAGAGTCATTTAAAATAGCGTGGTTCTGGGCTCTAGAGGGGTGAAAAAAGGTTTGAAACTACAATAAAAATTCAGCCTCCTGTTGGTTAAAATTGACCTATTTTGCATTTTTCAAAATTTTATCAAAACTCGAAATATTTGTGGTGCATATTTTAGTTCAGACATCCTGTATATCTTTATTTAAAGAAAATAATTTAAAATAACTTGTACCTTAAAAATTAACTTACTGTAAATATTATTGTAATTATTCTTGATGTTAACATTTCTTTATCTGCTCAGTTCTACGTAATTTATCATGTTTTCATCCTTTAACTATATTTTTGTTATACAAATTATTAATGTTTATCAAAATACCCATTTGGGATATCATAAAATTATAATTTAACTTAGTTAAATTAGTACGATTTATCATTTTCTCTTGGGACAAATCTGGGAAATGAGAACAAAAACAAAATTTACATATTCATATTTGGAAATCCCAAAGGTTTCAGCAATATTAAATTATTTTTGAATATGTTAAAAGGTACGTTAATCTTATAATTTTTCAGTTGCCAAATTATTTAATGAGAATATATTTTAGTTGATATTTCTACTCCAGAACTTTTGAGAAATGTGGAAAAAGTTTGATACACAAGTTGTAGGAAATTTGTGCATTATTTGTTTTCAAAATTAAAAAAAAAAAGCAAAAAGCCTAAATATGTATTTTTCTCCCTCTAACGACAAGATTATGGAAATTTGAAAAAAATTAAATATAAAAGTTAAATTAAATTTGGTGCTCTACAACTTTGCACCAGAAAATTTTGCACTAAGATGCATTTTTAATCCTTAAAATTTAGAAAAACTACTAAAATCTACATGAACATTTTTTGCACGCCCCCTAGTGACACAACTATTGGAAATTCGGGAAAATGTTTGAAATAAAAATTGTAGGATATAGGCGTACAAGTCTATCTGGATTGCTGCATTTTCTTTTGCTTATGAATTTTTTTACAGTGTACTCTCGGTCTATTTTGGAAGTAATTCTTATAAAAAATTGGTATAAATTAAAAAATTAACTAAATGAAAATTAATCTAGTATATTATAGCATAACGTGCTCAAGCCATCTCTGATAAAAGTCAAATTTATATAACTAAAATATCTACATTTATGATTGCAAGAGTTTTTCCACTTTTTTTATAAAACGTATTGTAAGAATAATTTTAACTTTAATAAAACTTTATCGGTAGCCCATAATTTCATGCAGCCGGAAAAACTTTTGTATTTCTTCGGAAGTCACTTCAGTTTTAGTTTTCATATTTTTACCGACAATATTATTCAATTTGTTCAGCGCAAAGTTTGAAATATGTGTATAATTAATAATTAAAAAAATACTTTAAGGACTTGTGAATTATTTGTAATTTTTAAAATATTTTTTTTTCATTGTCTTTATTGTTTATATTTTTTTATCATTTTAAAATCAAAACAAATATCATGATATATTTTAATTGCTAATTTATTTATTCTAAGCAAATATCAAATCTAAACATTTGATTAAATGGAAATTATGCAAGCTGTTGTCTGTTTTTATCAGACCATATTAAAGGAATAGGAAATTGAATAATAGTATATTATACACTAAGGTCGAGAAAAATCTTTACCGTGGTTTATATACTATTTTTTCCACTACTAGAACATTTAATCATTTTTACAATGATATTTTTTGGATTTTTATATATTACGTTATGTTCTGCTAATTCATTAAACAAACCCTTGTTGGGATAATTTCTTAGTACACGAGCATATCTAGAGAATTTTGTTCCGGAAATAACAAGTTTCATTCAAAAGATAACTAGGAAGTTTGAGCTGTATATTCTATAATAACTGGGTTTTGGCATGAAAATGAAGTTGTTTTGCTCGAATTGTCTACATATTATTACGTGAACGTTATCCAAACGTGGTGTAACTGAGATTGTTTAGTACAAATATAGTCTAATTTGGATAAAACCAAATATATTTACCAATTCATAATTTATATATTAATTACAAATGTATATTCCAATTTACGCTTTTTCGCTTTATTTTATAAATATCTTTTCGAGAAAGGGGAACATGTTTGGTTTAAGTTGAAATGTAAACAAACCGATATAGATATATTTAACGTTTTAAATGCTCCTTCCTACTTACTATATTAAAAATACCACAACTGACAAAAATGACAGCTGTCAGCTCGTCAACCGTCGATACTAACATTCGACAATATTTGACACATTTTGAATATTTTCTACTTCTCAATAGTAAATGATATTCGACAGATGTTATATTTCTTCTTCTGAATTAATTTGATTGTAGTTAATTTGGTAGCAAATTTTAATGAAAATGAAAAGGTGCACTTTTTGGAACTTAGTTCCAAAAAATGCGTCAAAATGTACGATCGTGTAACCAGGAACAACACTAACCAGAAGAGTCATCAACCGGCTCAATGAGCCGATTATACAGAGGTCCGACCGTCGTATATTCTTCGACCGACCCTGAGAATATCCGGAAAATTACACAACTTTCCTCCCCGCCGGATTTTGGTATATATAAACGTTATTTTTATTTAATGCATGTGATTTTATCCCAACATTCCTAGCAGGTACTTAACCCAGTAGGGAAAGTAAATCTCGCCCTTTTGATAGCCAAGGCATTGATTGATACCATAATGATCCCTGGAGTATTTTATCTTCACTGACGCTGCCCGGTGCAAGTGACCTTCACACTATAAACGGAGGGAGACGCCCGAGGTAATCTGAAATCTTGACTAAGGCGCCAAAAGACCGTTTGATGACGCAAAGTGCGTTATTAAACTACAAAACATAGTCTAGTTGTTATTCGCGTTAATTATTTATCCAAATTCTAGCTCAGTTGTTCACAAAATAGACTTAAGTACGAAACATTGTTTTTCCCTCCATTAATCCCAAACTTGAACTTATTGTTTTACACAAAATTAATTATTTAACAAAGTCTAGTCCCTATACATACGTCAGACATTTAACCAAAAATTCGAGCCGAGACTTAATGCTATGACCAGTTTTTAATATACAGAGTGTTAAAGTTTTATTTATGTAATTTATTAAAAAACAAATAAAATTGTATTTTTGGTCGCTTGTATCGTTGATATATTCTAATGTTCTACATAAGTCTGTACATCATTTTTTAAAGTCCCAGTACATTTTTAGAAGTCCCAGTAATTTTTTTAATGTGTTAGTAATTTTTTAGAAGTCCAGTAATTTTTTAAAAGTCCCAGTTATTTTTTGAAGTTCATGCATCATTTTTCAGAAGTCTTAGTAAATTTTTAGAAGCCCCAGTCATCTTTTGGATGTGTCAGTAATTTTTTAGAAGTCTCAGTATTTTTTTTAAAGTGCCAGTTATTTTTTGGAAGTTTATACATCATTTTTTAGAAGTCTCAGTAATGTTTTGGATGTGTCAGTAATTTTTAGAAGTCCCAGTAATTTTTTAAAAGTTCCAGATATTTTTTGGAGTCTATACATCATTTTTCAGGAGTTCCAGTAAATTTTTGGATGTGTTAGTTGTTTTTTAGAATTCCCAGTATTTTTTTAAAGTCCCAGTTATTTTTTGTAAGTCTATTAATCATTTTTTAGAAGTTCCAGTAAATTTTTAGAAGTCCCAGTAATTTTTTGAATGTCTTAGTAATTTTTTAAAAGTCCCAGTAATTATTTAAAAGTCCCAGTAATTTTTTAAAAGTCCCAGTTATTTTTGGAAGTTCATGCATCATTTTTCAGAAGTCAGTAAATTTTTAGAAGCCCCAGTAATCTTTTGGATGTGTCAGTAATTTTTCAGATGTCCCAGTAATTTTTTTAAAGTCCCAGTTATTTTTGGAAGTCTGTACATCATTTTTCAGAGGTCCCAGTAAATTTTTAGAAGCCCCAATAAATTTTTGGATGTGTCAGTAATTTTTTAGAAGTCCCAGTAATTTTTTAAAAGTCCCAGATATTTTTTGGAGTCTATAAATCATTTTTCAGGAGTGCCAGTAAATTTTTGGATGTGTCAGTTGTTTTTTAGAATTCCCAGTATTTTTTTAAAGTCCCAGTTATTTTGTGGAAGTCTATTAATCATTTTTTAAAGTCCCAGTACATTTTTAGAAGTCCCAGTAATTTTTTTAATGTGTTAGTAATTTTTTAGAAGTCCAGTAATTTTTTAAAAGTCCCAGTTATTTTTTGAAGTTCATGCATCATTTTTCAGAAGTCTTTGTAAATTTTTAGAAGCCCCAGTAATCTTTTGGATGTGTCAGTAATTTTTTAGCAGTCCCAATATTTTTTTTAAAGTGCCAGTTATTTTTGGAAGTTTATACATCATTTTTCAGAAGTGCCAGTAAATTTTTAGATGTCCCAGTAATTTTTTAGAAGTCCCAGTAAATTATTAGAAGTCCCAGTAATTTTTTTAAAGTTCCAGATACTTTTTGGAGTATATACATCATTTTTCAGGAGTCCCAGTAAATTTTTAGATGTGTCAATTGTTTTTTAGAATTCCCAGTATTTTTTTAAAGTCCCAGTTATTTTTTGGAAGTCTATCAATCATTTTTCAGAAGTTCCAGTAAATTTTTAGAAGTTCCAGTAATTTTTTGAATGTGTTAGTAATTTTTTAAAAGTCCCAGTAATTTTTTAAAAGTCCCTGTTATTTTTGGAAGTTCATGCATCATTTTTCAGAAGTCTTAGTAATTTTTTGGATGTGTCAGTAATTTTTTAGAAGTCTCAGTATATTTTTTAAAGTCCCAGTTATTTTTTTCAAGTCTATCAATCATTTTTCAGAAGTTCCAGTAAATTTTTAGAAGTTCCAGTAATTTTTTGAATGTGTTAGTAATTTTTTAAAAGTCCCAGTAATTTTTTAAAAGTCCCTGTTATTTTTGGAAGTTCATGCATCATTTTTCAGAAGTCTTAGTAATTTTTTGGATGTGTCAGTAATTTTTTAGAAGTCTCAGTATATTTTTTAAAGTCCCAGTTATTTTTTGGAAGTTTATACATCATTTTTTAGAAGTGTCAGTAAATTTTAAGATGTCCCAGTAATTTTTTGGATGTGTCAGTAATTTTTAGAAGTCCCAGTAATTTTTTTAAAGTTCCAGATATTTTTTGGAGTATATACATCATTTTTCAGGAGTCCCAGTAAATTTTTGGACGTGTCAGTTGTTTTTTAGAATTCCCAGTATTTTTTTTAAAGTCCCAGTAATTTTTTGGAAGTCTATCAATCATTTTTCAGAAGTTCCAGTAAATTTTTAGAAGTCCCAGTAATTTTTTGAATGTGTTAGTAATTTTTAGAAGTCTCAGTAATTTTTGAAAAGTCCCAGATATTTTTTGGAGTCTATACATCATTTTTCAGGAGTCCCAGTAAATTTTTGGATGTGTCAGTTGTTTTTTAGAATTCCCAGTATTTTTTTAAAGTACCAGTTATTTTTTGGAAGTCTATCAATCATTTTTCAGAAGTCCCAGTAAATTTTTAGAAGCCCCAGTAATTTTTTAAAATCTGGAGGTGTGCAATAATGTATGACAAGTTCTTAATAACATTGAGATACGATGATTTGAAATAAAAGCAGAGTCAAAAATAAACCGGTACAATATGATTGTGATTTTTGCACTAAAAAACACTGGTTCCCTTATGTATATGAACAGACATATTTCTTAAAAAAATTCAAAGAACCCCCTGTATAAATTTATTTTAGATAGTTACAATGTATATGTATATATTTAAAAAATTTGGCGTCAATTTTATTATACAAATTCGAGAATGAAAATTTTATAATAATATCTACTAATTTGTAATATTTTTGTTTCAGATGTGACCTCCTTACAAAATGTCTTATTGACAATAGAACCTAAAGTTGTACGATTAGGAAGCAGCTCTACCTTAAAATGCACATACGACGTCCAAAACGACGAACTCTATACAGTAAAATGGTACCGAGGAAGGTACGAATTTTATCGGTTTACTCCGAGTGATCATCCCAAGAGTCAAAAAGTATTTCTTTATAAAGAAATTAAAATACCAGTGGATGTGAGTATAGTTATTAATAATATAGAATAATACAAAACTATTATTTTCAATATAAATAAATTTTCCAGTTAACATACTTTTATTTTTTACTGAAGGAACTAAATTCTTTTAAAAATATTTTAATACCCTAATACAGATCCGATTAAAGTTTATTTTCAAAATGGTTCGTTGGAAAGAAGTCATTTTCAATGTTGTTTTATTAAAAAAAAAATGGACTTTTTATAATATTTGCTTGACATTTAGAAACCTATATCACCTATAATCTGATTTTATTAATTTATTAGTAATCAACGTATCGGTTCGATTTTAAGAATTTTAAAAATTTCAAGAATTTAGGAGATTTCAAAAATTTTAAAAACGAAATTAAAGTTCAAAAATTTCGAAAAAATTATTAAAAATTTCATAAAAAATGTAAAAAAATTTTTTAAAACTATCAAAAATATATCGAAAATTTCAACATATATTAAAAATTTCGAAAATTATGGCAATTGCAAAACAAATCAAAAATTTTAAAAAAGTTTAAGAACTTATTTATGAATTTATTTAAAAAAAAATAATAAATTTTTTTTTATAACCATGTTAATTATGACGTAATATCTGTTACACTAATTAGTTGGTATTTATTAACTTAAATAGCCTAATTCTTTAATTTTAAACAGGTTTCCGTGTAATTAATTGTATAATGCAGTAGAGCGCTTTCGCCATTTTTGTTATTTTCTAGATATGTAAATTATTTATAGTTACAAAAATAAATAATTTCTTACATAATTTCTAGAGTGTTTTGAGTTGCATATTATACACTGTATTGCCTTGCATAAATGTATAAACTTTTGTTCCTTATTGTTTATTTTTTCAGAAGTAATCGATTTTAAAATACTACGAAATGCGCTTTCGCCATTTTTTTAAATAATTACACTGTAACCTAGAAAAAATAAATGATGTCATACTAATTCAATATTGTGTATTTATTGCTTAGTTACCAACTACATGTTACGTTTATTTTTTCCTTTTTTACCCTGTGTTTTCATTATTCCTCTGCTCAGTATATTTTAATTTCAGACTCGCTTGATATCACTTCGTAATTTCCTCGTGTCCCTTCTCAACTTATCTTGATTTCCCTCTCCTTTTGATACGACTATAAAATGTCTTTCCCATGTTTAACAATCTTTACCTCATTAGTCAGAACAATTAACTTTTATTTCGTCTATATCGCTTATTGAAAATTTCTTTTTTTCCCATCGATATATAGGGTAAATTTTTATTTTAATATATTTTCACTTATGTCCTGTTATCATTATAAATTATTTCAACGCTTCTTTCAATTCTTTTTTATGCCGGTGTATATTGTAATGAAGTCATTTTGTATGAGTTATAGAAGTTAATTTATTATTATTATTATTATTATTATTAATAAGTGTTGTGTAATAAAAATTAAATTTGAAAGGTTTTTATAAAGAAACAATTTTTTTTAATTAACAATTTTAAATATATAAAGGAGTCTTAAGAAAATTTACTAAAAATAAAATTTTTATTTGGAAAAGTAATTATTTGAAATTTAACCTTAAACATTAAAAAACATTTAGTATTAAAAATTTTGGGGTAAGTTTTAATAACTAAGTAAGGATTTTTCTTTTTTAAAGAGGGTCAGAATTAATTAGAGACGGGAAAAATATGAAAAGTCATAAGATTTAATTATTTTTGGATCTTTGTCGAATAGAAAAGTAGATTTGGAAATTTGTTAGACGAAAAAGAATTATTGACTGTAAAAAAGCTTTGAATATGTGTTCAACTATATCTAAATGAAGAAATAAAAAAAAATTTACAATTTAAAAATTTTATTTCAAAGAACTAAAATTACGTAGCATAGGGGATCTAAGAAAAATATTGGTAAGAAAAACGAAAGACCAGGAATCATAAAGAGGCATAAATTTAAAATTTTGGCAGAATAAAGAAATGTAACAAATTCAAAAATATATCGAAAATTTCAAAACGGTATCGAAATTTTCAAAAAACATTAAAAACATTATTATTAGAAATTATCTAAAATTGCAAAAATTTCAAAAAACCCGAAAATTAAAAAAAATCAAGAATTTGTTAAAATGTCAAAAATTGCAAATATTTCAAAAATTGTAAAATTTGGAAGAATTTGTAAAAAATGTTAAAGTTTGTAAAATACGTAAAAATATAAAAATTTGGAAACTTTGTAGAGAAACAAAACTGTTTGTTTACAATTATTAACGTCCTGAAGATCAAGTATAATTTTTCCTTATTATACAGTGCGACTCAAAAAGTCTGCACCATATGAGAAAAATTTTTATTATTCATTTGACAGAAAATTTTATTCCTGATCAAAGTTGGTGCATTGAGTAGAATTGCTATTTCAAGTATCTAACTTTCAGATTTCTAAATGGTATACAGGGGCGGGCAAAAAATAGGAATTTTGACCAAGAGTAAAGTACACTTATTTTTGAGAATATCAAAAAAATTTATATAGGAAAGTTGTTAAGAATTAAAAATTACACTCAGATTTAAAATCACAGCCTCCTTTAGGCTCCTTCTTTCAATCACTGTAATACATTTTGGTTAAAAAAATTTAGTTTTTTTCGTTATTTTCACACCATTCTCGGCCTTTTTTTAAAATTTCTATGATTTTTTGTTTTTTCTTGGTGCAAAATTGAAATTTCACCCTGTAGACAGGTACATAAAAACTACCATTATGATTTAATTGAAGAAAATGGGTAAAAAAATGGTACCCAAATGTTTTTAATAACAAAATGTAAATAATTAACCAAACAAAATAAAGCTTTGAAAATTAAAATTAAAAAAAAAAATAAAAATTACCAAATAATGATTATTAATCTTAAAGGTGTAAAATCAAACGTAAACTAAACAAGATTAAGCTTTTTAAAATTAAAATAAAAACAAAGAATATAATAATTACAAAAATAAAGGTACTTTACTCTTGGTCAAAATTCCTATTTTTTGCCTACTCCTGTATACCATTTAGAAATTTGAAAGTCTGACGCTTGACATAGCAGTTTTATGCAATTCACCAACTTTTATGGTGCAGACTTTTTGAGTCATACTGTATATTTTTTAATACTAGATCGCCGCTGCTGACTTAAATTATTAGACAGCTGCATTTTGTTTTACTAATAGGTGTTATTACATCGTCTACTTTTGTCCGTAGTAAATTTAATCCAGGAATATTTTTTTAGGCTTAATATTAACTTCATTATCCTCTGGTATGTTAATTTAATTAGTTTGTTACGCGTCAAACATAATTAAACTAATTTTAAAATCTAATAATTTAATTTAGCTCAATGTGACTTTATATTCATTTAATCTCTTTAAAAATAAATTAAAAGTATTCGTAGAAATATTCATTTAAAATAGACCAATCACTATCTAGTAACATTATCGCTCTAATAGATATAAATGGATGTTAAGTTTCTTTCTCAAAAGGTTCTATTATAGAGGACAATTGCTAATCTCTCAGCTTTCAATTGGATTAACTTATTTATGAGCTAATCAGAAAAGAAAGTATTTATTTCCTTGGAAAATGAGTTTTCACTTTAACTGTTTCTTCTAGATAAATATTAACGTCCTATAAAAATCATTTTATGTATTTTAAAAATAAATTTTAAATCTGTGCCAATATATCACCTTACTAACTTCCTTTAATAGAAATAGGAAAATAAGGAAAAAATATAAAATAATAGGGACAAATACGAACAAATAGGGGAAAATAGAAAAACTATTTGAAAAAATAGTGAAAAATAGAGAAATATGGGGAAAGTAGTAAAAAATAGTAAAAATCGGGGGAAATAGGGAAAAAATGGATAAAATAATAATAAAAATTATTTGTGAAAAATCGGAAAATTTAGGAAAAAAAAACAAAATAGGGAAATTTGGTAAAAATAGTGAAAAATATTGAATAGAAAAAAATTGGGTAAAATAGAAAAAAATAAGTACAAATAATGCCAAATAGAAAAAAGTAGGGAAATTAGAACAAAATAGAGAAACGTATGTGAAAATATGGAAAAATAGCGGAAAATACGCAAAAAGGGAATAAAGGAGAAAATAGAAAATTATAATAGGGATAAATAATGAAAAACAGAAAAAAATAACAAAACACGAACAATAGTAAAAAATTGGAAAAAATATGGCAAATTAGTTAAAAATTTGGAAAAATAGAAAAAATCAGAATGAGCTCCAGAAAATAAGGAAATTAGAGATAAATAAAAAAAAATCTGGAAAAAGAGAAACATATGGGAAAATAGTGAAAAATAACGAAAATTGGCAAAAATATTAAAAATTTGCTAAAATAAATCAAAAAAATGGGCAAATACGATCAAATTGGGAAAAACGTGAAAACAATGAAAAAGGGGAAAAATAGAAATAGAAAAATGGGAAAATTAGAGAAAATTGGAGAAAAATAGTAAATAATATAAAAAATATGGAATGTCAGAAACAGATAGCCAAAAAGAAGGAAAAACATTGAAAAAAAATTGAGGAAAATAGGGAAAAATAAGGACAAATGGTGAAAATAGAGGAAAATAAGGAAAAACAGTAAAAATAGCCAAAAATAATAAAAAACGGGAGGAACAATAGGAAGAAATGGAAAAATGGGGAAGTTAGAGACAAATAGAAAAAATAGGGAAAGACACGAAAAAATAGAAAAAAACAGAAAAATAAAGAAAAATTGAGAAAAATAGGAAAAAAATAGGCATAAATTGGACAAAACATTTGACATTTGACAAGACGGGAGGGGTTATAGTAAATATAAGGGAAAGGGAATGAACTAGCAAGGGTAAACCCAAATTAATATTAAAAATATGGAAACCAGAGCAAAAAGGAAGGGGGGGAGAAAAAGGGGGAAATCTTAAGGATGGAAGGCAATGAGAATGTTAAATAAGATCCTTAAAATTATATAATAAGAAATTCTATCAACAATACCTATCAGATTATTCAAATAATGGTAAGAGATCGGATGCAGCTATAGGAAACGGCCATAATGTAAAAAGAAGAAAAAGAAGAAATCTACGTCAGATGGAGGTGCCGAAGAATGTGAAGGACATTTGACGTTTGACATATGACAAGACGGGAGGGGGTTATAGTAAATATAAGGGAAGGCGAATGAACTAACAAGGGTAAATCAAAAATAATATTAAATATTGGGAAACCAGAGCAAAAAGGAAGGGGGAGAGAAAAAGTTGGAAATCTCAAGAACGAAAGGGAGAGTTGGAAATGATAAAATTAAGTAAGGTCCTTGAAATTATCTAATAAGGTATTTTTGCAACTTTAATAAAAAAAATTGGTGGTACTCGAGTTTTGGATTTAAAAAAAAATTATTTATTCTCTCTTCTATCATCACAACTTAAAATGAGAGAATTTTAACCACTTTTCAGTATCTACTCTGAATAATAAATAATTTAAATTCCTCTCATATACATCGACATGTCACTTTTATGAGAAACGCTTTTTAACGGTTTACAACGGTATAAATGACCCTTTGTTAGCTGGAGTGGTCACAAGAGAATTACAATCGAAACTTTTATATGCTCAGTGAACATCCAAAAACGAAAGTTTTTTTCTTTCAAAGGAATGAACGTAGATGTGAGTTTCTTCATGACTTCACTCGTGTTTGTTTTTGCCAACTGAAATACGGGGTCTATTTTTCAATTCATAAATGAATAAACTTTTATAAAATTCGAAAAACATGAAATTGGTATAAAAATAAAAACAAATTTAAATTGTCAATGGCAACATCGTATCTAACTAATTCCATAAATAAATGAAAACAAATTAAGAAAAAAATGGAAAAAAAAATACTTTTACTACTCCATAGAGACACTAAAATGTATTATAAAAAACGTAATTTTTTTTTCTTTGTTCCGCTACTGGAACTGACTATTAGTCAACTTCTATTATAACCAGGAGTTGCTTCCTTTTCAAAATATTTTCATTGCAAGTTGGGTATAAATTTATAAACTGGTTCTCCTGAAAAGGATCTCATGACAAAATTATTTTTACTCTGCCCCTGCATCTTTGTACCATTTGCACTCGTTGTGTTTGAGTTGTTTGAGTGATTCGAGATACGTATAATTAAATTCTACGAAGGCTACAGTGAAAATTACAAAACGTTTTAATTAAAAAGAAACTGGAAATGTGATCAAAGAAAAATATAAATTCGTTAAAAAATGCACAAGAGTTTTTGGAAAAAAATTAATAAGGTTAATTAAAAAATACACACTGATATAAAATAAATTATTATTCTCAAATATTATAAGAAACTACTTAACAGTCTTTAGTAAATAGTATTATAGTTTTTATAAAAATAAATATTTTAAATTATTTTTGGAAATTGATACAATTTCGGTTTTCCTCAAATATCTCGAAAACCGGTCCTGATACTTTAATATTGAAAAAAACATCTTATTGGTCATGAAAATTCTCATCTTCTTTCCAAGTTAATCGACTTTGTATTCGATATTTTAGTAAAAAATTTATGTCATTGTTCCAATATTTTTAATATGCTGCTAAAATTATTATTTTAGTAGGTATACCTAATGAAAAGTAAGTTTTTATTTTAAATTTTTTTTTACAAATAAGAAACAAAACAGAAAAAAAAACAGAAAATCAAAAAAATGGGAAAAAAACGGTAAAAAAATAAAAAACTTTGGAACAAATTGAGAGAGAAATTAGAAAATTTTTGGAAACAAATGAAAAATAAAATTGTAAAATACGGAAAAAATTAAAAAATCAAAAAAAGCGAAAAAAACCCGTTAAAAACGCTAAAAATCGCAAAACAAAAATGAAAAAAAAAACAGCCTCAAAAAACGCAAGGTATCGAAAATATCACAAAAAAAGCGCAACAAATATATGACAAAAAAACGTAAATTATCGTACAAAACCAATGAAATAAAAAAACTAGAAAAAATTAGAAAACAAAAAAAAAACAACAATGAGAAAAAAATGATGAAAGATAAGAAAAAATTGAAAAAAAAATCATAAAAATGAAAAAAAAATTAAAAGTACCGAAAATATCTGAAAAAGAAAATTAGAAAAAATCTGAAAGAAATAAAAAACAAAAAACTTTGAAAAAAAGAAAAAAATTGGGAGACAAATTAGAAAATATATTGGGAAAAAATGAAAAATAAAATACGGAAAAAACGCAAGAAATCGAACAGTCACAAAAAATCCCAAAACAACCGTAATAAACAGCAAAAATAATCACAAAAAAGTGACAAAAAAATCGCAAATTATCATCAAAAACCCAAGGAATAAGAAAAAATTAGAAATCAAAAACAATATAAAAAAAACAGAACAATGAGAAAAAAATGAGGAAAAAGTATAAAAAATCGAAAGAAATCGTAAAAATGAGAAATTAGCCAGAAAAATCAAAAAACATCACAAAAACCAAAGAACAAGCAGAAATAACTGTAACTGTAAAAAAAATTGAAAAAATTGAAATAAATTGCAAAAAATCGCAAAGAAATCCCAAAGAAGTCGCAAATAATCAGAAGAATAAGAAAGAATTAAAAAAAAAGAAAAAAGAAAACCAGAACAATGATGAAAAAATCGAACAAAAAAAAACAGAAAAAAAAAATAGAAGAAATCAAAAAATTCACAAAAACAGAAAAAAAGAAAAAAATCACAAAAATGAGAAAAACTAGAAAAAAGAAAGCAAACCTTTGTATAAAATAATTACAAATGATATTAAAAAAAAAATATTTACAAGAAAAGATTCATACTGTAGGTACAAAAAGGCAAAGAGTTGGAGAATGAGAGGGAAGGAAAAATACAGAGTGTTCCATTTAAAATAATATAACTGTGGTGCAGATCTTTTTATTGAGGCAAACTGTATAAATGAAAATAATTTAAAATTGCACCTGCACTAAATATTTTTTACCCATTCTTACCGTTTTTAATATATAAGACCAACGCGACGCGTTTATAGTGCTCCGCCCTGTATATGTCATTATAGGTTTTTAAATAGAGATTAACAAAATATAATTATTTTTTAAAGATTTTTTTAATTTTGTTTGGTGTATTTATATCGATATTGAAGCTCAAAAGTAATCTGTTTTTCCTTATAAATGAGACATCCTGTATTATAGTAGTAAAGTGTTTTTATTAGTTGCACTTATTTTTTATATTGGATTTAATTTTTGTTTTAGTTAGTTTTTTCTTGTCTCAGCTCAGAAATAGAAATAAATTAAACTCATTCAAGGTACATTTATTTTAGTATTTCCCGGAAACTTATAATAACCATTAAAGTATATGAAATTATTTATCAAAATAATCCTGATACTGATTGTTATCTATATATCGGTAAGCGAAACCTGATCGTGATGGCTCCATCTACCGGGCGGGGATGCAGATGATCGTCGTCGACCACATATAAGCGCATTCACCATTATTTAAAGTTTCACAGTGATCCAGCCACCTACGATCCAGTTCTATATAATTTAGCAACTAAAATAATATATTAACTAACTAATAATACTGGTAATATAGTAACTTCGTTACAATACTGTGTCCAGTAACTTGTCTCTTTTTCTCATAAGTTAGTTATTAGCTGGTAGATTTTTAATTGTTAATGTGTCTCGGGTATATTTGATCAATTCTCCATTTCGTCTTCTCCAGGGGACTGTTTTTTTTATGTTGTATTTTCTCTGATATCTCTTTCCCAATTGGTGGAAAAATTTCTTACTAGAGTCTAGAGACAGAAATTCTACTTTGATTTCTCTCATCTGTCACTGCGTTTTATGTCAAAACTGCCAAATGTAAATAGTGTTTATAAATTATAGTATTAAAATCGTATTAAAAAAATATATATTTTTTTATTAAAAGAAGTCTTAACTACCTAAATCAGCCTATGTAATAAAAAATAAATAAAAAAAGAATATTTCCTTGGAAATCAAACCCGGATCTTTTATATGTAAATCATGCAAAAATAACAAAATTCTTCAATCAAGTTTAGTGCGTGCAGCTGCAGTAAAGCATGATTCCCCACTCCTTGACTCTCTCCCTCTTCCTTTATCTCTTTTCTTTCCCATTTTTTCTCACTGTCAAGTCTTTCAGGACTACGCGTTTTGTGTTATATTGTCAGACACGCTTGCGCCCCTTCAAAGGACATTTGCTTTACGTTGTTGGGGTTCAGTGGTCCCCTCAACTACGATTTTTTGCAGGAGGTTTATCCAAACACTCTTCAAAAAATCTTTTATCAACTTTAATATTTTTTTTACGTTTTTTATCGTTTTTACGTTTTAACGTCTTTTAAAAGTTTTTTAATTTAATTATTTAATACTTAGTCCATAATTATATTCATATTTCTGTAACAATTTTCTCTCCTCAACAAATTCACAAAAAAAAATGAAAAAAATCGCAAATTATCATAAAAAATTAAAAGAAATAAGAGCAAAATAAGGGAAAATTATAAAACGAAAAAATTGAAAAAAAAAACAGAGAAGTGAAAAAAAATGAGGACAAATTAGAAAAAATCGAATAAAATCAGAAAAAAAATCAAAAAATGAGACAAAAGTGAGGGAAATCGAAACACATCGCATAAACCAATAAACAACCAAAAACAACAGGAAACAACAGTAACCATAAAAATATGAAAAAATTAAATTAAATTGAAAAAAAACGCAAATAAATTTCAAAAAAGTCGCAAATAATTGCAAAAAATCAAAAGAACAAGAGAAAAAATCAAAAATGAAAAGAAATAAAATAGAAAAAGAAAAACAGAACAATGATGAAAAATTAGAAAAAAATCACAAAAAACAGAAAAAAACAAAAAAAAATATAGAAAAAATCGAAAAATCCACAAAAAACAAAAAATCACAAAAACGCAAAAAACTAGAAACATTAAAAAAAACCCTCTCTATAAAATAATTACAAATGATACATAAAAAAAATTCAAATTGTACAAAAAGAGTAAAAAAAATACAGAGTGTTCCATTTAAAATAATATAACCCTGGTGCAGATCTTTTTATTGTGGCAAACTGTATAAATCAAAATAATTTAAAATTGTGCCTGCAGTAAACAATTTTTACACAATCTTACCGTTGTCTATGTAAAGACCAACGCGACGCGTTTATCCTGCTCCGCCCTGTATATTTCATTATAGGGTTATAAATAGAAAGTAACAAATTATAATTATTTTTTAAACATTTTTTAAATAATCAAACTTTCAAGTTAACATACAATATTGGGTTAAGTATAATTCTTTGTCACTTGGAGCACTACAGTCGCGTGATGTCCTGGATTGACCGAATATACGACAAAAGGACGCGGGAAAAAAGGACGAGGAAAAAAGGACGCGGGATAAAAGGACGCAGAATAATATATATAATGCTAAAACTTTTCCCCTCATTGTATCAATTTACTTGTGTATGTCATAGAAATTTCTATATTTAGCCTAATTTATCAGTTAAAAAAATACATTCTTATATAATTATAATAATAATAAAAATAATCTTATAACTTTATTCTCTAATACTTATAGAAAAAAGATAGAGAGAAAATCCGTAGTAGTTTTTTAATAAATTGGTAATAACTGTTACCTATTTTTAGACAAAAATATTTTTCCCAATTTGTAGAATGATATGCCGAAACTTTTTGCACAATTTCTTTATAGGTAAGAGACAGGTAGCAAACTAAATTAATTATTTTTCAGCCACGGTTACTGGACTCAATACAGGAACCAGATTCTATAACTACTTACCGTAATTGTTCTAAAAATGTATATAACATTTACAAAAGCTTGCGTCCTTTTTTCCTGCGTCCTTTTGTCTTGCGTCCTTTTTTCCTCGCATCCTTTTTTCCGCATCCTTTTGTCGGTATACCGGATTGACCGTACTGATGACAGAAAGTAGAAGTTCTGTCTCTAGACTCTAGGATATTTCTTCGCCGCTTTGCATATTTTGAATTGTAATTCCTTTCATGGTTTTCGGTTTTACTATCCCTTTATTTTGTTTGCCTTCTTGATAGGTTTTTATTTCTTTATTGACACATATTTCTTCCATTATTTTTATTCTGTATTCCATATCATGTCTTTTTTCCCAGTATATCTTCTTTGTTATTTTTCTTTGCTCTTCGTACTGCCTTTTGTCTTCGTCTGTACCTGCTTGTAACATTTTCTGTTTGGCTTGTTTCCTCATTTTTATTTTTTCTTTACATTCTATATCGAACTATTTTGCTGCTTTCTTTACAGTTTCCTGTATTTGTTTCCATGCCTCATTTACATTCTGGTTCCTTCTGATTTCATCCAAATATTTTCTTTAAGTTGCTTTATTTTTTATGAGCTTTCCCACTTGCACATTTTATGTGGTGTACTTTTTTGTTCCTACCTTCGTTGTTAACAAAAATTAACGAAAATAAAAAATAATTCAATTCTATTTGATCTAAGTAATAAAATAACAAGAAAAAATAACCGTTTTAGTTGATTTTAACCAAAAAGTCTTCCAGTTGCTATTTTTCTATTTTATGATTTTTTTGATACAATTCTTAATATGTTTCTTAAAAAAACTAAAATAGTCTTTTGAAAGTAACTTTTATATTTTTATCTTTCAGAGCTCTGCATCAAATTCAACGCAGGTGGTACTCCGAGATATCGATTTTGCTCTATCTGGAAATTTCACATGCGAAGTTACCACAGATGCTTCCCACCTAACGACGGGATACGACACAAAGCCCATGCTTGTCGTCCGTAAGTAGAAATGTCAGAATTTATGTTCTTGAAAAGAAACTTATTTTACTTCATTGCTATAACGGACTTCAAATATTTCAAAATTTATTTCTGGTTGGTTAAGAAAATATAGTTAAACTCCAATTTGATAATATTAAATATTTCCTTTATTATCGTTATGGTATTAGTGCTAGAAACATTTTAATTACCATGAAGCTATAAATTTTATTACGTCATAGTCATATTAAATTCTTAGCTAATTTAATTTTAAGATGTAGGGATATAGGTAACTGTCTAAAATAATTAATTACAATTCTAATTTGTCACAATTTGTAAAATATGATGGTCGCATTTAGAATACTAATGAACGTTGCTAATAAACTTTGGGCTTAAATGACTTATTTTATCTCTTCTGTTATTAAATAGCCTTGTCAGGAATCTAATGTCTTTCCGCTTATTAATATTAATATTTTGCAGTAAATAATTCAATATTAGCATACTAAATGCTTTCTAAGAGTTACAACGTTGGTAACTTTTGAATAAATGAAAAGTTCTACCAAAGACAATATTGTTTCATAATTTATAAATTCAAATAATTAAAATATACCAAATCTAATGCGCAAAAAGAAACGATCAACAATGAAAACTTTTTTAAAACCAAAAAAGAAAGAGATAGAATATTATAGAATGTGCATATATTTCGCAGATCCGGATCTGCAAACTTCTAAATCCAAAGATATCACCTAAACCAACATCTTGTGCAAATTGCTTCATCTCTACGAATTCCTTGAAATATCTCGACAATATTAACTCCTTTGACAATATCAATCGAGTTAATTCAACATAGATTGTCGTGACCTCGGTTCTCCGATTTCGAGTTCTTCAAGTATGTGCCTGTAGCCAGGAGACTGGTTCGAGGAGTGCGGATACTTGATAAAAGATTCACCACATCCCTCATCAAATATTTACACCTGGACGGTGTTACCAGAATTGAACTGTGGATGGAGTGAAAATTTTGCAGGAGTGGACCAGACTAGAAATGATTTATCGTTTTAATAGTAAAATATTATTAGTGCCATAAATTATGGTCGTACATTTTTGAGACAATTTTTTTGTTTACAATCTAAAAACTGACGTTAAATGACCAAAGTAAAGTAGGAAAGAAGTCTGGCGTTCAATCGCTGTGTTTTTACAAAAAATAATATTTAAGTTAGTACTGGAAATATTACAGTCGTTTAAATTTAAATATTTTTATGTTCAAATAAAAGGAGCATTATTTTCTTAAACAAACTTTTAGAATTCTTCATCAATAATCCACATTTATTACGCCACATCAATTTTTACTAAGTCTAATAAAAGTTTCCATTGTTTTATTAGTTACTAAATATAGTTGTTTTCTTAATGTCAAGATCTCAAAATATTTTAAGGTTAGTAAGAAAATCGAAGTACAAATTGACTGGTATCTGACTTATAAATTATTATTTTCTTTTGGTGCTTTTCCTTTGAATATCCTTGTCTTTCATGGTATCCGTTTCTTGAATTTCGCCCTTGATTTCCGTTTTCTCTGTATCTTCTATTCCCTTCGTTCCATGAATTTGTTCTTCTTCAATTGTAGTGGTAATTATCATTTATGTAGTTCGTATTCTTGTCATTATTGTTGCTATTACATATCCTTTGTTTTTGATGATCATTACAAGGATTTGGCTTATTCACTGGGCTTGGGTATCAATTACGCCCCCCATCTCCTTCGTAATAGGCAGGTTCGACATTTTTTTAATTGTTTTTTTAAGGCTGGAAAACGTACCTGTGCGCGAGACTAGACCGTGTGACGTCAGTAGCCATGAATGCTTCGCCCCTTGCCCGCTGCTGCGCTGTATTCACGATGAAAACACATTTTACAGGGTTACCGATTTTAGTAAATTTCCTACTAAATTAGTAGATTTTTAAGAAAAATGAGGGTGTTTATTAGAAGTTTAATAGAATTGATAATAGGCAGGTTCGACATTTTTTGTAACTGAAATCGATATGTTTTTTTATTAAAAAACGATCAAAAAATAATTGAGCGCAATATATTGATAAGGTAACCTAACGACCCACTCAAGGATGATTTATCTTTTAAGTCCAATATTAGGAAATAGGGCAAGTTTTGAGATTCAACAACATTTTTATATGGAATTAATAATACTTACTAAATTAATTCTGAAATATTAAATCTTAAATGTAGAGGTATATATTTTAAATTAATTATTTACTTGAGATTGCACATTCCTCTAATACCGACCCACGTTTCGTATGCTGAGCGTATTAACGGCCTCTCGGTTACATTCTCTGGTCTAAACATGAAAAAAGGCCAGAAAAACTGAATAAATTATGTTAATTGTTAATTTTACTTCAAATAACATATAAATAACATTAGTTATGTATGTCACACCAAAAAACAAAACAAAAAATTAGTCAAATAATTATGAATGTATACCACAGTTCCATTACCTACAAAATGTCCAATTTTGAAAACCAAGTAGAGACTTTATAACTAAACGAAAAACAATAAAATATTTAAAAAATAAATTATTTAATAAAATTGTCCAATTTCTGGAAACAAGTAGAGCCCTTTCCCATTGATTAATTGTGGTTCATGCATACTCATTACTACTTCTTCAACATTTATACAATAGGATATCGTCCCTTTCTGGCCACTTCCAATGGGAGTCGATTTTATCCACATTGTTCCATTAGCTAAAAATGTAGCTAAAACCGTTGGACACTCTTTTTCGTCATTGGCAACACGATTATAAACAGTTTTAGAGACCTATCTCGCAAAAATGCTGTCTCATCGCAATTAAATATGCGAGAATTGTCTTCTAAAACTTCAAGCAATTCATTTTTTTAAAAATAAGTCTTAACTGCTTCAAACCAGTTTCGTACCATAACTTCAGTTATGCTCGATGTACTACTGGTTAAATTTTGTGAAACTCGTACAGAAATATCTTTGTTTCTTTATGAGAAACCTTGATATCAGTGAGTTCCTGAAAGACCATCCTGAAAATTTTTAACTTATGTTCCAACAGTTTCCAGTAGTTGTGACTTCGTTACTGGAAATCCAGTATCACTTAGGTAATGGATCCACTGCACTATAGATTTTCTTCATCTGAAGATAAAACAGGTTTGGTATTTTTATATTTTTTGCTCAGCTTGTCTTTAAGAGTTGTTTTTGGATCTCCAAACATTCTTGAAGATTTGTAAATTGACATCATATTTCTGAAATTAAAATATTCAAAGTAAACAGCTGAATAAATCTTATTCAAAAAATATCACCACTCTACTGGATCGTCAATTGGATATATGATAAATACTTACACCCATTACCGACTTATTTAGTTTTACTAAGTTGTGTAGTAACTATTTTTAATAAGTATTACAAGCAATGTTATTCAAATCCGTAAAACAATTTTTTGTTTCAGACTTTTGAAAGAAAAGACCAAAAATAACGAAGCGCATTATAAATTTTAATTTTAATCTACAGAGTCGTTAATAGGGCAATCGGTAAATATTAATTCCTAAAACTAACTCACACATTTTAACCTTAAGGAACATATGATTTTCAAACCATTAAATCATTGTTTTAATAAGTGATATAATAGGTCGCAAATAGATAAACAGATTGAATATAAGATGATCAAAAACATAGAGGAATTATAAAAAATAAATGAACTTGATCTAAAAAATAAATTAGCAATAAAAAATACTATATGAAATCCTAAAACCGACCCATTAGGTCGTTAATGGGATTGACGACAATTACTGACCCCTATCACCGACCTCTTTATTTTTATGAAATTATACATGTTTAAGAAGTTTTATTTAAAAAATTATATGCAGATTACTATAATCACATTTTTAGGTCAACCTAGAGAATGTAACTAGAAATAGCTCAATGTGCACCAGGCTAATCACATTTGACAACAAAAGCACATAATCACAACCTAACTGTGGCTATCATCGATGACTAATGAGAGTACTGCTTTTATCTGACCATATCTCCCCAATTTCTTGAAAGAATAGGAATGCCAATTTGAATACTATTGGTTCACACAAAACATATATAAATAGTCGCGGGAATCAATAGAGAATTTTAAATGAAAGAGCAAGTTGAGTAATGAGTCGGTATTAGGGTTTAATATTTATAGGTACTGGAACCTTAGCTGCAATTTAAAGAAATTTTTATGCATTTATTTTAGTAGCTGTATACTAGAAATAATCAAAAATTGAAGTAGTAACAGATGAATTAATTATAAAAACATTTATTGTTTGCGATCTAGTAACGATGTCGTGCTCAGAAACCGAACCCGTTAAATTTTAAAAGGTTTATTACCATCACGCAACTGAGCGTGATCAGCCTTTACAAATATCCACCTATGTAGGTTTTCCTCTTTCCTATTATAAAATATTTTATTTTTAAATAAATTCTCTCAAACTAAATAATATGTATGTTTTGACTACAATATTAATTATCTGCAGATTCCTTTGTATAAACAGTTGAGTAATTCTATAAATATAAAGAGGTTCGCGACGAAGTGTCTGCGGTTGTATTTTCACTATCTCATAACGACAAAAAGAACACCTGGTAGACATTACAAGAAATAGTTTTCTATGAGACGTTTCAAAGAGAATAAAGGAACTTAATTTGAATTTATGATTTTGTAAAGTTTACATTGCGATTCGTTTGTGACGATGAAAATTGATTTAATATAAAATAAATAATGTATTGAATGATTAAATATGAAAAAAATGAGTTATTGCTAATTTTGATATATAAATACAAAATACATTTATCAAATATTTTACATTATTTTTTCTAGTTTAATACAAATAAAACTGATTTTATATAATAAATCTTAATCACTTTTAAAGGTCAAGAGATAGACAGTTAGAAAAGCAAGCTCAGGTCAGCATTCAGGTCAAAGTATTTAAAAAACAATACTCAAAAATACTTCTTAACAGTTATAAAACAACAAAAAATTAACACAGCTAAACAATATTAAACTGCAAACTAAAAAATTTTAAAATCTAATTTTAAAATTATTAACATCAATTTTTTATTTATTTTGACTAAAATTATTAGGTAAAGAAATGTTAACAGAAGAGAAATCTGTACCGCCAATGGAAATCCTATATTGAATTACATTAATGAAAAAAATCCAATCATTATGAATAGATTGGATTAATTTCAGGATAAAATATATCACAGTGCTAACTTTTGTTTCTCTCATTATCTCTCTCTCTCTTTTAGCTAGTACGTATTGTTCTCTGTTTTCAAATATCCTACTCTTACCTAATTAATCGTTCGAGTAAAATCACATATCTTAAATTGTATTGAATTATTTTTTTTATACTTTTTCTTACTTTAAGCATACCCCTTTCAGATCTATGACAGCAGCTGTGGCAAGACGACACCACATGTATGTATATACAAACCATGCTATACCATGGGACAGCTGAAGCGTCATTGTTGGGTATGACCATGGATGTGTCAATTTCTAACGGATGCCCACTGGGAGGAGTTTTATACCCTCAATTGTAAGATTTGATAATTCACGAGCTCTTGGTGCAGCTCTATAATGACGTACCCTACATTACCCTACCAAATATTACTCTGCAGACAACTGAGCACTTTTCTCCTAAAAATTGGATCCAGAATTATTCCGCTTCAGATAAGTTCATTTAAAAGTGCAAAAGAGTTACAAATATTTATCAAAATTTGCTACCAGGGTTAATTTATAAAATTAGAAAGATACTACCTCCATATTAATAAATTCTTCTTAAAGTGAAAGAATATGCAAAACAAAAATATAATTAAAAACAATCATATATCAAGCTAATTAAATCAGAGATTTCAAAATTGTTTTGACTTAAATTAGATTCAAATGAATTTTCCTTTATATCTCAGAATTTTTTAGTTTGTACTCTGAAGTTAGTTCCAAACGCTACCTCAGTACAAGAGAGGAGAAAAGTGTGTCGTCACAAATATCATTCTTGTCAAAAACTTAGTAAAAACAAAGAACTTGAGTAGTATCACGACATACTGTGCTTAGATATTGACTTCAAGAGAAGGATGGAAAATTTATGTCTAATAGTAAATGGTCTAAGGTTTGGACTCTGTTTTTGACAAGAATGACATTTGTGACGTCATGACTTTCTATGCTTGTCAAATATAATTGATATTTCTTTGACCTGAACTGACAGTTTTAGTCTAACCGTAACTACACTTTTTTAAACACTCTACGTACATTTCGCTAACTATATTAACATCATCAGGAATTGATGATAATAAACTTTGGTGGTTTTTTGTTCACTGAATTATTTTTCTATTATGGGTTTGTTTTAAGTCAAATAAAATTTAAAATAAATTATTATAGTAGGGGAAACCACGATTCTAAATGGGGATTTACTCGAGGGTCGTGAGGACCTATTAGATTTCGAAGCTTAGATGATAAAAGGAAAAAAAAAATGTAATGTACACCCGTTCATCGGTGAGGGGAGCGGCTATAGAATTTCAAAAATTTAAAAAATAACGGTTAGATGGAAATATCCCAGCTCATCAGACATTGCTATTGTGTATGCCCAACGTATTTTTAATAATGGAGGTTGCTTAATCTGGCGATTTGGACGATGGGGATAGCTGTACGGAAGGGTTGAAAAAAAAATTAATCGAGCGTGTCAGATATTTTAAGGAGGTGGCAAGTATACCAAAAAGAGTTCTCATTAAATATTCTGACGATTTGGACGTAACGCAAACTCTCGGTGATTTTTGAAAAATGCAGAATGGTTCATCTTAATGTCCTAGATGTGCTGACCAATAATATGACGATTATTCGGAGGAATTTAAATTTTTTTTCATTGTGGGGCAGCGTGTATAAATTTTCAAAAAAGTAAAAAAAATGGTCACAAAGACATACTAGAGCGTGCCAGAAATTAATAGAGTATATGCCCTACGTGTTTATATAAAGCAACGAAGAGACAATAATCTGCCGGCTTGCTAGTTGGGGGTGGCCGTACGAAGGGGTAGAAATACTTTCACTCATTGTCGTAGTTTGTGTAATACTCATTATATTTAATTCATTTAACTAATAAAAACACAATAAACAAATTCAAGCGTTGTACATATACGAACACGAACGTGTTGTTGTGATCAGCTGTGATGACATCATGGTGACAGAAAGTAATGTGGGGACGGTGCCAAAGACTGAGAGATAGAAAAGAGTGAGAAAGGAAGAGAGGCGCGGAGTGGTAAATACAAAATTCTCAGAAGCTGCACACACCACACTTTATTGATGATTTTAAGTACTCCGGCAGATTATATTATTTTCGTGATCCTTAAATTATTTCCTTCAAAATGAAAGAAAAAATTAACAGCGCTGCAGTATTTCAAGGTGACGTTTTTTTTACAAATTTATATCTCCCCCACTGTCTTACGTCAGACTGAAATCGTCAAATTATTGGAATGTACTAGAAGCTCATATCCGGTGTAAGGTATCTCCCATATATTAAATTGCCGTGCTTCAGTAAATCCCCAAATCCCATCTTGACTATCAATAATTAACTCTAAAAAAATAATATACTATATTTTTATCAAAAAATGAATGAATATTTTTTTAAATATCTGCTGAAATATTTTGATCAGAATTATTTTACGATATTAATTTTTTATGACAAAAGCTGAAATGAAAATTGTTGCTGCAAACTTAATTATTAATGTTTATGAATATTTATTAATTTTTTAAAATTTTAAAATGTACTTTTATATATTTTGCAATTATTTTTATGCACTGAATATAATACAACCTCTGTCTGAATCGCTAAGCATTTTATCCTAAATATTAAAAACTGACGCGTATATTTGAATTTAAAATTTGTATTTGGATTTATATCACTTTGAGGTATTCCCCAGATACGTATACATTTCATATTCAATTTATATATGCAGTCCTGGTACAGAGGACATAGGACACATACATCTCTTTTATCAAATATTCCAATGCATATAAAATTCAAGATTTCCCAAGTTTCTCGAAAATAATTCGGTTTCCAGGTATCGAGTTGGGACTCAAGTGTGCGGTACTTCAAAAGAGTCAATATTCTTCACCTAATTGGATAGTATTTGCACAGGTTCGTAGCTGTGAAAATTTATTTGTTAGATATGCATCAATATAAAAATCTTAGACGTAAAACTAGTTTTCATATAAAATAAAAGATACAGTAACTAACAATTATTAATGAACCCTTAAATGATATTCAAAATCGTGGTTGGAGGCAATTAGTTTCGGATAAAAAGACATCTTCAGGCCTAGAATATAATACATAACCTGAAGATAGCTTTTTAGCCGAAACTTTTGGCATCCAACCTCAGTTTTGCAAATGAAATTGTTTTATTTTGATTTTAATTTAACAATCAACACTTGAGATATGGATAACCTATTTGATTTAATTATTAATGAGTCATTTGGGTCTGGAATTGAAATCGAAAAATGGAACAGCGATGCTTATACTGAAATACTGAAAATGGTGTAAAAATTTCAAAAAATAAACATACCGGAACTTCAGATGACAGAAAAACAAATAATATTTTAGAAATTTGAGAATTATTTTTGAGAATGTTTTAACAAGAAAAATAATCCTGAAAAAATATTACGAATTTGTAATTATTTATTAATTTTGAATACAACAATTTAAGTATTTCCAATGTGCTACAAATTATTTATTATTTTTTAAAAACGTGTAAATCTGTATAATATTTCTCTTAGAAATAAACTTTTCAACAGATTTTAGCAATTATCTATGTTCTTTATTCCTACTAAACCACTGTACCGAAAATATTTCTGGAAAATATTTTATCTTCTCAATTAGTTCCTTTTGTTTCAGAAATACCCCAAGATCCTCCAACAATCAGCGTATTCGGCGAACCCTTGGATTACGGGGATGTACTGCGGGCCAATTGCTCGAGTCCACCAGCAAGGCCAAGAGCAAGCTTGACGTTTTTTCTCAATAATTACACGGTAAGTACGAGGATATTTTTAAATCTATTTGTTTAATCAAATAAGTTAAAAATGAATGTATTTATTTAGTTTTCAGTTCTAATTTTAAGATAATAAAAATAAAAGATCTAAAGGACTAAATTAAATGAATATTTTTAAATAGTCAACAAGGCTTTTTGGGTCAAACTTTTTTCTCCGCCTCGGAAAAATATGAATTAGCTGTCATTCGATTCGGAATAGCGTGAAATGAAAAATTTCAAGAGCCTTTTGCAAAAGTTATAAGCAATTAACTAAAAAAAATGGCTTTTGTTGTTTTGCAAATATCTCAAAAACCTTTTGACATTTTTCAAATTTGAAAAAAGATTCAAAAAGAGGAGGAAAATTACCAAAAAAACTATACCTCCCGAAACTGTAGGACCAATATTTATAATTTTCTAAGATTGTTGAAAATACGACCGAAAACGGGAACTCCGGCTTGTGTAAGCGCTGCCCACTTTGAACGTTTAATGAATAAATATTATTTAAACTTATCAAATATAAAAATAAAAAATTGAAAAAAATCAGGCATCTACTAGATAGATTTATGAACAATAATCCGCGGTCAAAAAAATTTATCGGGATTGTTCTATTTATTATGCATTAATTAATTAACAATTTTTTTATTATTGAACATGAACATTGTAAATGCGATAATTGTGAAATAAGAAATATGATTTTTTTATCCATTTTTCCCGCTATTTTTGAATGTTCTCAGAAGAGATTTCCTTTATAAAAATTAGAAAATTGTTAGTTTTCACTTTGTTATTAACAATTTACTTAGGTTAAAAATTAAAAAGCTTGATTAATCATTGAAAAAAAAATTATAATTGATCCATTTTTTTATGATCAGAAGGGGTATGGGAACATTTAAATCCAGAATCCATAAGATTTAATTACTAATTGTATCATGCACTTCTGTAATACTTTTTGGTATTTATGAGTTTTGTACCTTTCGAATCGAGAGAGATTAAATTCAGATTACAGTTACGAATTAACAAGTGGTCGTAGGGTCTTAAGCAAAATTACCTGAGTAGAGTCGTTACGAGTTGGCCTGTAATTAGGATGGGGGATTTAAAAAGTTACGAATTCACTGGAACCACGTTCAGAATAGCCTTCAGCATGGTGATAACATTTTCGAAGTGAACGCAGCAAATAATGAACTCGAAGATAGATAAAATCCATTAATATACAAAACAAAATACAGAAGAAAATTATAAAAGTGTTAGTTAATATTTGAATAATTTTAGGACACCCTATACAATCAATTACCCCTCTAAATTCCTTGCGTTATTTTTCTTCTTTCGATACTCTTTTGGAATTAAGTTAAGGCCGCTTGCGGTAGGAGTTAATTGGCAAAAAGCGTTACGTTATAAAAAAGCGTTATGCCCCCTTCAGAAGACCTTCCCTCTCTTTCTCTTACTCACTGTCTCTTTCTACAATATAAATTTTTCCTCGTTTTCTGTTTTTTCTCATTTTTGTGATTTTTAATTTTTTTCGATTTTTACTAATTTTTCCTCATCTATGTCTTATTTTTCTATTTTTTTTATTTCCTTCTTTTGCTATCTAATGTTTTATTATTCTTCTGATTTTATGCGACTATTTGTGAATTTTTGCCATTTTTTTGGGATTTTGTTGCGATTTTTTGTGATTTTGTTATTTTTTTGTAATTTTTTGCATTTTTTTGCAATTTTGTTACGATTTATTTCAATTTCGATTTTTTTTATTTAAAAAAAAATTTATGGTTACAATTGTTTCCGGTTTTTGGTTGCTCTTCTTTAGTGATTTTTTGCAATTTTTTATAATTTTTTTACGATTTTAATGACCGTGTATACATAACTTTCATACCAAAAATTCAAAGAAAATTATCAATTAGATCAATTATTTTATATTATTATATTATTATTAATAATCCTAATACCTTTTATATATAATAATATTACAAATATTATACTATGATCAAAATAAGATAAATTTCAAAGAAAAATTTATTTTTAAACATTACATTTTTTATTTATATATTATTCGTCCATCTACTTATTTTTTATTATGATATATATTAATATTATTTCAATAAAACATTGCCTTCTTTGTACATCTTTTCTAAAAACTTTTTTAAATTTATTTGCGGTGTTTAATTTTACACATATTTCTTTTTGGAAATCTAATAGCATATTTATGAAATTAAAAATACCTGGATGATGTTGGTTAAATAAATCATAATTATTTATAAGAGTCAAAAAATTTTTTCTGATCATTTTTTGTTAATTCTGATTATTTTTAACCGTTAGGATTTCTTTTATGATCGTTTTTGGACTTTAAGGATCAATTTTTGTAAATTTTTGACACTCAAGAATTATTCTCATTTTTTTGCAGTATCATTTTTTGTTAATTCTAATTATTTTTTGAACCTTCGGGATCATTTTTTGTTAATTTTCATTATTGTTAACAATCAAGAATTATTTTATGATCGTTTTTGGACTTCAAGGATCAATTTTTGTTAATATTTATCACTTAAGAATTATTATGATCATTTTTGAATCTTCTGGATCATTTTTTGTTTATTCTAATTATTTTTAAGTTTCAACAATTATTTTCTGATGAATTCAGGATTTTCGGAACTATTTTTTATTAATTTTAACAGTCGATAATTATTTTCTGACCATTTTTTCAACTACAGGATCATTTTGTGTTAATTTTTACAACTCAAGAATTATTCTAATCATTTTTGAATCTTCAGGATCATTTTTTGTTTATTCTAATTATTTTTAAGTTTCAACAATTATTTTCTGATGAATTCAGGATTTTCGGAACTATTTTTTATTAATTTTAACAGTCGATAATTATTTTCTGACCATTTTTTCAACTACAGGATCATTTTGTGTTAATTTTTACAACTCAAGAATTATTCTAATCATTTTTGAATCTTCAGGATCATTTTTTGTTTATTCTAATTATTTTTAAGTTTCAACAATTATTTTCTGATGAATTCAGGATTTTCGGAACTATTTTTTATTAATTTTAACAGTCGATAATTATTTTCTGACCATTTTTTCAACTACAGGATCATTTTGTGTTAATTTTTACAACTCAAGAATTATTCTAATCATTTTTGAATCTTCAGGATCATTTTTTGTTTATTCTAATTATTTTTAAGTTTCAACAATTATTTTCTGATGAATTCAGGATTTTCGGAACTATTTTTTATTAATTTTAACAGTCGATAATTATTTTCTGACCATTTTTTCAACTACAGGATCATTTTGTGTTAATTTTTACAACTCAAGAATTATTCTAATCATTTTTGAATCTTCTGGATCATTTTTTGTTTATTCTAATTATTTTTAAGTTTCAACAATTATTTTCTGATGAATTCAGGATTTTCGGAACCATTTTTTATTAATTTTATCAGCCGATAATTATTTTCTGACCATTTTTTCAACTACAGGATCATTTTTTATTAATTTTTACAACTCAAGAATTCTTTAATCATTTTTGAATCTTCATAATCATTTTTTGTTAATTCTGATTTTTTGGATTTCAAGGATCATTTTTTGTTCATTCTAAATATTTTTAAGAGTCTACAATTATTTAATGATCAGTTTTTGAGCCTTCGGGGTCATTTTTTGTTAATTCTAATTATTTTTAACAGTCAAGAATTATTTTATGATCGTTTTTAGGCTTCAAGGATCAACTTTTGTTAAATTTTAACACTTAAGAATTATTCTGGATCATTATTTGTTAATTATTATTATTTTTAACAGTCAATAATTTTTTCTGATCATTTTTTTTAATTTTGATTATTTTTAACTGTCAGGAATTGTTTAATGATCGTTTTTGGGCTTCAAGGATCATTTTTTGTGAATATGTGTAAAAGTCAAGAATTATTCTGATACTTTTTGAATCTTCATGATCATTTTTTGTTTATTCTAATTATTTTTAAGTTTCAACAATTATTTTCTGATGAATTCAGGATTTTCGGAACCATTTTTTATTAATTTTATCAGTCGATAATTATTTTCTGACCATTTTTTCAACTACAGGATCATTTTTTATTAATTTTTACAACTCAAGAATTTTTTAATCATTTTTGAATCTTCATAATCATTTTTTGTTAATTCTGATTTTTTGGATTTCAAGGATCATTTTTTGTTCATTCTAAATATTTTTAAGAGTCTACAATTATTTAATGATCAGTTTTTGAGCCTTCGGGGTCATTTTTTGTTAATTCTAATTATTTTTAACAGTCAAGAATTATTTTATGATCGTTTTTAGGCTTCAAGGATCAACTTTTGTTAAATTTTAACACTTAAGAATTATTCTGGATCATTATTTGTTAATTATTATTATTTTTAACAGTCAATAATTTTTTCTGATCATTTTTTTTAATTTTGATTATTTTTAACTGTCAGGAATTGTTTAATGATCGTTTTTGGGCTTCAAGGATCATTTTTTGTGAATATGTGTAAAAGTCAAGAATTATTCTGATACTTTTTGAATCTTCATGATCATTTTTTGTTAATTCTAATTATTTTTAACAGTCAACAATTACTTTCTGATCAATTCTGGATTTTCGGGATCTTTTTTGTTAATTCTGATTATTTTTGACAGTCAATAATTATTTTCTTATCGTTTTTGGACTCCAAGAATCATTTTTTGTTAATTCTAATTATTAAGAATCAACAATTTGTTCTGATAATTTTTTAATGTTCAGGATCATTTTTTGTTAATTCTAATTATTTTTATGGTTCAACAATTTTTTTCTGATTATTCTTCTTAATTCTGATTATATTTAACAGTTAGAATTTATTTTATGATTGTTTTTGGGTCATTTTTGTTAATTTTTAACACTCAATACAAGCATTCGCGGATCAAGCAAAATAAATATAAATAATCCGAAAGGACTGACTAGAGTCAGTTAGTTGAATTTTTATGTGTTATTTAAAATAATAAATTTTGTTAGTCGTGTTTCATATAAATTAAATAAATTAAATAAATTAGTTATAATTCAACGGAGTGTTTAAATTCGAACGAACCCAAAGTAGTAATGACTTTATCAGGACCAATTATTAGGTATTTGATATAATCATTTTTTACCTAACTGGAATTTGTGGCAGAATTCACCCATAAATAATCCCCTACTTAATCCGTGGCAGAGTTCGATGTTTCCCAGACATACAATTACCCTAAAACGTTCAGAATTTATTTATAATACGGAAAAACATAATATATCAAAAAATCATCAACTTTAGTTATTTTGATATCCCAAGTAATTATAAACGTACTTTGTTACCAAGTATTATTACCCTAATTTATACTTCAAAGTCCAATTGCAGTAAATTTTAGGTAACATGTGCCAACCCTTTTAAATATTTTTTGACTAAGAGAGATATTTTTGGGCATCTATCCTAAAAATTACACTTTATTATGAAAAATACAACAAATTATGTAATTTTTATTTCTGATCAGCTTTTTTTGGTTAAATTTTTCGATATTGTCAAATTTAAAGGTACTTTACTCTTAAGTGAAACTCATATTTTTTGACAAACCTCGTATACCACTGAAAAGATTTGATATTTGATGACTGTATTCTAGGTTTTACATAATGCAGAACTTTTTATTAAGAATAACTTTTTTTCCTAAAATTAATAATAAAAAAGGTTTCCATATGATTCCAACTTATAACAGCCATGTTTTTTCTTTTTGAAAACAAATCTCTTAATTCTTCGCCAATTTGTAACTCAACACGCAAAAGTTACATTAAGATTTAAATCAATTTACAAAAATACTAGCAGTAGAATTTTTGTAAAAGAGTGTCAAATACAAGATTTTCCTCAGAATAATAATCGTAATCAAGGACAAAACAATTAAATCAGTACTGAGAAAATTTATATTATTACATTTTCAAGTCTACAGTCATTAATATTTAACAAGAAATATTTCTAAACTACAATGTAAAAGGTCACTCTCTCAGAAAATCCATTAAGTTATCCATTTTGAATTATACAAAAATATCTTTTATGTTGTTGGAGATTTTCCTATTGTATCTTTCGGTTCAGAAACCCACGCACTTTACGAAAATGTGTTTGAGAGTTAATGGAACTTCTCACGCAATTTCAGATTCCGTAAAAGTTCATAAATGAATTAAGCTACTATCACATATTTATTTACGATGTTATTAATAGGTGTAGATTTAATTATTTTCATATGGTGTTTTAATTTCAGGTGGCGAGAAGTGAACCTTTAGTACCCCACCATTATCAGAGGTCAGAATGGAGCGACTTATCTTTAGAGATAAGGCTGCATGAAGAACATTTTAGCGGAGGTAGACTGATTCTTCGATGTACTGCAGATGTCGAAGATATTTACCACGAAGAGGCTGTGCTTAAGTTAGGAAGTGTTAGAGATCCCGTCCCTGAAAGAGGTAACCAAAATTTTTTTTTATTGTATCGTTAAGAAAATCGGAATATCTATAATAAAAGCGGCAAAGTTCTGACTGATTGACTGACTGACTTACTGACTGACATAGAATCAATGTAGGGCTAAATTTAATTAACCCAGAGAGTTGAAATTTCGAGAATATATTCTGTTCATAACATAGACACTCACTAAGAAGGGATTTTGTGAAATTTAGATATAAAGGTATAGACGAGGAAAATTAAGGAAATAAGGACAAATATAGAATAATAGAGAAAATGGGCAAAATTGGGAAAAATACAAAGAGTTAAAAATAGGGAAAAATGAATAAAATAGGAAAACCTAATGAATAACAAGAAAATATAAAAGAAATAGTAAAAATAGGAACAATCCAAAAAATATTGAAAAATACAGAATAATAGAGAAAAATGGGCAAAATAGGGCAAAATTGGAAAAAATAGGAACAAATATGGATAAAGTGGGAAAAATAGGGAAAAATGAAGATAATAGGACAACCTAATAAATAACAACAAAATATAGAAGAAATAGTAAAATAGGAAAAATACAAAAAATATTGACAATTAGAGAATATTAGAGAAAAGTGGGCAAAATTGGGATAAATAGGAATAAATAGGGAAAAATGAAGAAATAGGAAACCTAACGAATAACAAGAGAATATAAAAGAAATAGGAACAATAGGAAAAACACAAAAAATATTGAAAATTAGAGAATATTAGAGAAAAGTGGGCAAAATTGGAATAAATAGAAACAAATAGGGACAAAGTGGGAAAAGTAGTGAAAAATGAAGAAAATAGGACAACCTAATAAATAACAAGAAAATTTAAAATAAATAGTAAAAATAGGAAAAATTAAAAAACATTGAAAAATAGAAAAAATACAAAAAATAGGGAATAATAGAGAAAAATGGGCAAAATTGGCAAAAATAGGAACAAATAGGGATTAAGTGGGAAAAATACGGAAAAATGAAGAAAATAGGACAACCTAATAAATAACAAGAAAATATAAAAGAAATACTGTAAATACAAAAAACATTGAAAATTAGAGAATAATAGAGAAAAGTGGGCAAAATAAGGCAAATTTGGGATAAATAAGAACAAATAGGGACAAAAAGGGAAAATAGGGAAAAAATCAAGAAATAGGAAAACTTAACGAATAACAAGAAAATATAAACGAAATAGTAAAATACAAAAAATATTGAAAAATGGTGAATAATAGAGAAAGATGGGCAAAATTGGAAAAAATAGGAACAATTAGCGATAAAGAGGAAAAAATAGGGAAAAATCAAGAAAATACGAAAACCTAATGAATACCCAGAAAATATAATATAAATGGTAAAAGTACAAAAAATATCGAAAAATAGAGAAAAATGGGCAAAATAGGGCAAAAATGTAAAAAATGGGGAAAAATGAAGAAAATACGAAAACCTAATGAATAACAGGAAAATATAAAAGAAATAGTAAAAATAGAAAAAATACAAAAAATACTGAAAAATAGAGAATAATAGAAAAAATAGCGGAATATAAGGTAAAATAAAGAAAACAGAAAAACTATTGGAAAACAGAAAAAATAGGAAGATATAAGAAAAATAGGAAAAAATATTAGAAATAACGATAGTAGTGAAAAATAGGGGAAAATATTAAAAAAATAGAGAAAAATGTGAAAAATTTGAAAAAATAGGGAAAATAGGAATAATTAGATTGAAATCATGAAAAATAGAGAAATTTTGGAATAGTATTAAAACAGGTAAAATTACGAAAAAATAGAGAAAATAGGGAAATTTGGCAAACATAGAAAGAAAAAAAACAGGGAAAATAGGAAAATTTTGGAAAAATAGTGAAAAATAAAAAAAATATTAAAAATCAGGGCAAATATTACAAATAGGGAAGTTTGAAAAAAACTAGAAAAATAGGGAAATTTTGGGAAAATAGGACAAAAATTGGTTAAATAAGAAAAAATAGGAAAAAATAGTAAATTAGAGAATAAATAGGGAAAATGGGAAAAATAGTTAAGAAATAGGAAGCAGTAGGAAAAATAGGAAAACATAAGAAAAAATGAAAAAATGGGCAAAATTAGTCCAAAAACGGATAAATAATGAAAAGAAAGAAAAGTAAAGAAAATAGGAAAACAAATGCAAAACAGGAAAAAAAAATAGAAAGATATAATAAAAATTGGAAAAAAATTAAAAAAACAGTGGAAATAAATGGTGAAAAACAGGAAAAATAAAGAACAAATAAGGCAAATTTTGGGAAAAAATAGAGCAAAATATGGCAAAATGAGGAAAAGTAGGAAAATATGGGAAAAATACTAATAAATAGGGGAAAAAAAGGAAAAATACGTAAAATATTTGGAAAAATAAGAAAAATAGGAAAAAAACATGGAACAATAGGAAAATTAAAGAATAATAATACATATGGGAAAAAGTGAAAAATGATTAAATTAGGAAAAAATAGGTACAAATAAAATAAAATAATGGAAAACAGGAAACAATAGATAGACAGGAAAAGTGGTGAAAAAAGATAAAAATAAAGAAAATAGGGGAAAAATATTAAAATTTGCGAATAATATTAAAAAATAGTGAAAACAGGAAAAAAAGAAAAATGGGAAATATTTGGAAAAATAAGAAAAAAATTGAAAAAGATAGATAAAATAGAACAGTTAGAGATAAAAATAAAAAAATCAGGATAATGGTCAAATATATGGGAAAATAGTGAAAAATAGAGGAAAATAAGGAAAATTTGAAAAAATACAAAAATCATGAAAAGTTCACTTCCGGTTTTATTAATAAAAATTATTCTTAGTGACGGCATTGATGTATGTCACTTATGGTGATACGAAAACTTTTTTAAAAAAGTTTTTTTTCCTGTTACATTACTTTATGTATTGCAATTTTATTTTTTTTTTCATTAATAATGTTATTTCAAGGTCATTATAGGAAAATTAGTTTTTCTTTAATTTCAGCTCTATTTTTCAACAAATATGATCGTGTGATACATCGTTGCAACGTGATTGACAAGCAGAATGCGATAATTAATAAAATTATACAGGGTACCATTGAAAAGTAGAAAGTTTGTACCACTTCCGGAAAAAACTGGAAGTCATATTTTTGATCTAAAATGGTAGAAATATCGATAATGAGATCTTATGTAATCATCCCAAATTTTAATCCTTTACGTTTAAAATTAACGATGTTATTGAGTGTATCCTAATATCGTTGTCACCCGGTATAAATATTGAACAGGTTTGAAAACGATTATTATTTTTTAGTGATTAAAAAAATGGTAACTTTATCTTTTATTTTATTTATTTATTATTTTTTCTTTTTTTTCAGTTAGTGCATACAATGCTGCAATTTCTTCTTCACATCAAGTGATACTCCAAATAGTTGTTTTTCTCAATATAATATTGATGTTAAGTTAGAGCGGAAGATTAATTATCTGTAAAAACACATGTTTTAACTCTTATTTTCAGTGTCAATACTGAGCTATAATCACTGCAAAATACTTAATATATACAAAAATTAATGTCTATATATAATTTATGTAAATTATATTAAAAAATGAAATTAATATATAACGAGCCTATATTAGTTAGAATAATCAAAACAATTTATGTTAAAAATTATATAAAATTAAAATATTTACTAATAATAACTAAATTGGAAAAAAAATTAAACGACGTATTTATTTTTATAAGTAAAATAATTTAAATCTATAACTGAACAAAACGTAAAATTTTTTAAGTGGAATTCAGTAGTACTTATCGTCTTTTTTTTCATAATATATTTTTTTACGCCATAATGGTTCGTTCAGACCTAAATAAAATATCCTATTTTTAATTTTTTTTATAGCTTCTTTTGAAGCTCGACATGTTTTGTCTAAATCTTTACAATTTTAAGACTATATTTTTTTCGCTATATAAATTTATTTGCAGAAGTCAATTCTCACGGCGTTTTTTTTTCGTAAAATCCTCGGACCCAAAATAGTTCATCTTCTCATAGACCCTTTGTTTTTTGAATAAAAAACTATAGCCGAAAAAATTTTCCGGATCCACGCATCCGGAAAGACAGACTTTTTTTTTTGATGAAATTTAATTTTTTAAATATTTTTTTCTTTGTATTTTAACAATATTTGTCAGTTTGTAACAATTTCAGATTTTTCTTCTATTTCTTTAAGCCATTCTTGACAGTTACTAACACTTTTTAGCATATTTTGGATCTTTTTTTTTTATAAATTTTTAGAAGTTTGAGATTTTATATAATTCTAATTTTCTAGCAAATTTAAAGGTATTTTTTTTAAATATTTCATGAGTTTTTAGCAAATTTTGAACATTTTTTTATGTTTTAGCAAATTTTCACAATTGTTTCTAAAAGTTTATAGGCAATTTTTAAGATTTATTATTTTTCAGCATTTTTTACAGGTTTATAAAAATATTCAGCAAATTTTGAAAGATTTTCTTTCTTTTACCAATTTATAACAAATTATGAAAAAAAATCATTTTATTTAGTAAATTTTGGATATATTTTTTTTTTAGCAAAGCTTCAATGTTTTTTAATATTTTTTATCAATTTTGAACAGTGTTTAAAAATTTATTATAAGAATTCTAATTTTTTAGCAGTTTATAGCAGTTTCGATAAATTTTAAGCTAATTTTGAAAGTTTTTCTTAATCTCTTATATAAATTTTTAAACATTCTTTTTTTTGAGTAGATTTTGATTATTTTTTTAGCAAACTTTCATTTTAGGATTTTTTTAGCAAATTTTGAACATGTTTCATTTTTTTTTATGAATTTTCGACAACATTGTTTATAGGTAATTTTTCAGAATTACCAGTTTATTTTTCAGCAATTTTTAATAGTTAAAAAAATGTTTAGCAAATTTTAAAAGCGTTCCTTTATTTATTTTATTAATTTTTAGCAAATTTTGAAATCTTTGAAATATTTTAGTAAATTTTGAACATCTTTATTTTCTTTTTAAGTAAACTTTCAATGTCTTTTAGGATTTTTTTAGGAAACCTTAAACATTTTTCATTTTTTTTTATCAATTTTCGACAACCCTTATTTATAAGTAAGTTTTCTGAATTTTCAGTTTTTTTCAGCAATTTTTAATAGTTCAAAAATTATTTTAGTATATTTTGAACATTTCTAATTTTTTTCTTTTTTAAGCAAACTTTTAAAGTTTTTTTAGGATTTTTTTAAAAAATCTTAAATATTTTTAATTTTTTTTATCAATTTTCGTCAACATTGCTTATAGATAATTTTTCAGAATTCTCAGTTTTTTTTTCAGCAATTTTTAATAGTTAAAAAAATGCTTAGGAAATTTTAATATCTGTACTATCAATTTTTAGCAAATTATGAATTTTTTTAATTATTTTATTAAATATTGAACATATTTAGTTTTTTTCTTTTTTAAGCAAACTTTCAATGTTTTTTTTAGGATTTTTTTAGAAAATCTTAAACATTTTTCATTTTTTTTTTATCAATTTTCGACAACATGGTTTATATTTAATTTTTCAGACTTCTCAGTTTTTTTTTCAGCGATTTTTAATAGTAAAAAAAAATGCTGAGGAAATTTCAACAGCTTTAATAAATTTATTTTATCAATTTTTAGCAAATTTTGAAATTTTTTAATTATTTTAGTAAATTTTGAACATTTCTAATTTTTTTCTGTTTGATGCAAACTTTCAACTTTTGTTTAGGATTCTTTCAGCAAATTTTGAACATTTTTCATTTTTTTTATCAATTTTCGACAAAATTATTTATAGGTAATTTTTCAGAATTCTCAATTTTTTTCAGCAATTTTTAATAGTTAAAAAAATGTTTAGGAAATTTTAATTGCTGAACTAAATTTATTTTATCAATTTTTAGCAAATTTTGAAATTTTTTAATTATTTTAATAAATTTTGAACATTTTTAATTTTTTTCTTTTTTAATCAAACTTTCAGTGTGTTTTTAGAATTTTTTTAGCAAATCTTAAACATTTTTCATTTTTTTTATCAATTTTCGACAACATTGTTTATAGGTAATTTTTCAAAATTCTCAATTTTTTATCAGCAATTTTTAATAGTTAAAAAAAATGTTCAGCAAATTTCAGAAGCTTTTCTCAATTTATTATATCTATTATTTTTTAACAGTGTTTAACAGTTTATAAGAAATGTTTAGCTAATTTTGAAAGTTTTTCTTAATCTACTATATCAATTTTTAAACATTTTTTATTTATTTATTTTTTTTTATCAAAATTTTCAATGTTTTTTTTAGGTTTTTTTAACAAATTTTAAAAATTTTTATTTTTTTTATACATTTTCAACAAGAGTGTTTAACAGTTTATTGGCAATTTTTAAAAAATTGTATTTTTTTTTTCATCAATTTTTAACAGTTTAGAAAATTATTGAGCAAATTTTGATTTTTTCTTAATTTTTAGCAAATTTTGAACAGTTAATTTTTTTAGTAAATTTTGATCATTTTTAATTTTTTTTAGCAAATTTTGAGTTATTTATAATTTTTTATACCAGTGAGTGCCGAAATTTGTATTACTTTCAGCCTAATGTTTTATTTATTAAGAAGCACTAAGAAAATTTTTGTTTAATGACAAAAAAATAGTTTTGCTAAAATTTTTTTTTAATTCTAGGCGCTTGTAGAAAAAATATGGTTCCCAACACTTGCGTAAAGTATCTTTTCCCCACTTAATTGCATGCGGAAAAGTATAACTTTCCGCACTTGTTAGGAAAATAACTATTTTAGCAAACTAAACATTTTTTTATTTTTTTTTTATCAATTTTTGACAACAGTGTTTGATAGTCTATAGCCAATTTTTAAGAATTCTTATTGTTTTTAGTAATTTTCAACGGTTTATAAAAATTTTTTCGTACACGCCCCACTCTTGAAGCGGCTTAAAAAAATTCCTATTATGAGTGTGCTGTATCGATTTATTCTGTACTATCTAATATCTATCCGTTTAGGCAAATTTATATAATAAGATATTAAATGATTTATTTTTCACTGTTTATGTTTAATTTTTTTCTCATGTACTTAGTATTAATACATGAATCAAAACTTAATGTATAACAAAAAATCTGAAATAATCAAAATATTTTATAGTTTTATTTTAACTCATGAAAATCGATTATAGTATTTTGATATTTGTATTTTTAATATAATTTATCACAAATTTGTATTAATATTTTTTTATTATACTTAAGTATAGTGCCTATAAAGCTGTGATTTTAAAATGTTTTAAAAATACAAAGAGATTTACAATTATTAATTAATTTAACTTTTATGATTTAATAAACTTTAACCAAAATATAATATCATTGGTCATTATATTTTTAAATTATAAAGTTATAGTCTAAAACTTTTCCTTGACTTAATTTACAAAGTTACAGGAGTGGCATAAAGTCATATTAAATCTATTGTAACTATAACTTTCAAGTTCATGCTAGCGGAAATTCCCAATATATTACAGTACTTAGTTTAATTTCGGGAAACTTCTACAGTCCAAAAGGTCCCTAAATTATTCAACTAATTAGCGAAGTAAAAGTTTAACGGGAAATTTAAGTTTTAGTTAAGTCGTATGCAAGTGACTATAGCTCTGTTCTTTATTAAATCTTTCTATAAGGTATATACAATTTGTTATGGAAAATAAAATTTTATTTGTTTCTAAAATAAATTTTTACAAATTAAATGTGTGTATTATTGATCCAATTTTTTATATAAATAGAAAAATGAATGACAAAGAACCATTAAAAGATGTTAAAAAATATTTTTCTAAACCCACATGGATATTTTCAATTCTACGCACACTTTACAGAATATATATCCGTGACAACCCGTGGTAGCCCAGTGCTAACGCTCTCGCTTTCGGATACGAAGGTCATCGGTTCAAACTTCAATATTTTTTTATTTTTTTTAAAAATTTTTTAGTTTTCCTTTTAGTGAGTTATAGAAAAAATGTACTGTTCAACTCATAACGCACTCTAATGATTAAGCACTCCGCCTACTTCGCCCGGGTGCGATATGGCCATTATATCTACACTTGTTGCAAAAACTACTATTTAAATTTCAAGTAACAAAAAAAAAATGTATGTATTATTTTTCAGCCTTTTACAAAATAAATCTTTGTAAATTAAAAGGTCTAACTAGGAGCAAGAATGTTTTTTATTGGATACGAACCACTTTTTTATTTTTATACAAATATTACTTTGAAATTAAATTTTTTGACATATTTTCTGTATTTAACAAAAAAAAATTTTTATTAATTATTATTTATATCAAGGACAAATAAATCATAAACTGATAATGTGATGTAGAAGCGGGTTAATTGATAACAAAAAAACTTCATTATACATGGTGTTAAAAAATTCAAAGTACACTATTATGATTTCGTTAACCCTTCAACTGCGGCTGTCTTATATAAATGACGTAAAAACTATACTGTGATGTGAGCATCGTAAATAAACAATTTTGTATATTTTTTTTATTTCCCCTGAAATTTTTTTTAGGTTTTTACATATTTTAGAAATTTGAAAAAAAATAAAATTATTGGATTAGAAATAGGTTCATAAATTTCAAGAATTTTAAACATTTCAAAAATGTCAGAAGTTTCAAAAAACATTAAAAAAATTATTCAAAAACATATCAAAAATTTGGAAAAATTTGAGATTTTGCAATTTTTTTCTAAAATTTAAAAAATTTCAAAAAGTAAAAATGTCAAATATTCAAAAATCTCTAGAATATATCAAAAATTTTAAAGACCAAAATAATAATTGAAAGAATTTAAAACATTTTAAAAATTTTCGACAAATTTTACAATTTTGGAAATATTTGAAATTTTCGAATTATGGTTTAATGTTTTTTAAAATGTTTAAAATTCTTTTTGAAAAATTTTTAATTAAACGAATAATTTTGATTTTTGAAATTTTAGAAATATTTTAGAGATTTTTGAATATTTCGACATTTTTAATTTTTGAAATTTGCAAAAAAAAAATGTAAATTTAAACTTTTACAAAATTTTTGAATAATTTTTTTTGAAACTTTTGACATTTTTGAAATGTTTTAAAGCCTTGAAATTTATAAAATATTCTGACACAAAATTTAATTTACTCGTTCAAAATATAAAAATCCAAAACAACGTATTTAGTTTAGTCAAATTATGTTATTAGATAAGAAATTAGAAGACTGGACATGTCTTGGGATGATGGTTTTTTGGCGGGTTTTTCCATCCCTGTAAAGTCCAAAGTTCATGATTTGTAACCCGACCTTGCGGATTCTAATTACATAGCTAGTTGCTGATATATCGCATAATTAAATTCAATTAAACTTTTTCAAATTTTCCCAGAGGGCAGCACTTACTGGAAGTTAAATTTGTAATAAAAAGGGATACGCCCTTCTTAGTTTGCTTAGTAAAATGCTCTCATTTCTGATTTTCTAGATTACAGTAAGATTAAGGGTGGTACCGGGAAGCTTACGGGGGTCGAACCAATCCGGAAGCCATTATTTCCAAATTTGAGTTAGTTAATTTCCAACTTCGCTCGGAATCGGTTCTTGTTACAATAAGCAGTTGTTTTAGATATTAATATTCAGAGCAAGTTTCTCAACTAAAATTTGGGTTCCACGGTTACTGGGTTTTTTTTAAGAAAATATTAGTTTTTTAAGTGCCTAGCTATTAATAAGAGTCCGCTTAATAAGGAACTGGGTAGCTGTTGATCTTTGATGATTAATTAACGTCATTTTTCAATTACTTGTAAACTAATTCTCTCTTAATTTCTTTAGTAATTTTAACCAACTTATGGTCATGCATATAGACATCTATCGCCAATAAAATTAATTAGTATTTATCTCGTGTTTCAATCAAAGAAAATAATTATACTCCCGCAACCTAAAATGTGTGAAAAATAGTGGCTACAACCTCCTTCACCATAACTACGAGTTGAAGCTTATTCGTCAGAAAAAGGTAGATGCAAGATCTTTTTATATCATATATAGAAATTCTCTGTGCTCGCGAAGTGAATTTCTTCTATCTCGCTATCTCATTTTACAGAATCCACATGTGCCTCGCTCGGCCTACAGTCAATTAGCCCTGTTTTACCAAATCTATCTAAAATCAATAATACATAACAAATAGGGAAAATAAATAGAAACGCCCGATATGTAACAGATTCTTGTTTGATTTACCTTAAGTTTTGTATGCTTGTTAATGTAAGACCCATTTAGATGCGGAAAATGGTCCTCAACTACTTATATTATACATTTACCTCATTTGCCCTATAGCTTTGGCAATCAAATTTTTGGAAACTCTGTATATTATACACATATAGAGTTAAGAAAAAAATTAAAAACTGAAAAATATTTTTCTAGAATGATCTGAAGCTTAACATTTAACTAAAACCAAATCTTGTTTACAGCGTACTTACGTATGAAAAACATAAGTAGACAAGGAAACTAACATTTTATATATTAGGTTAACGTCTACAAGAAAAGCAATAATAACACCGGACTAGGTTGCCACATTTCAGTTTATTATTTTTAAACTTAATCTGAACAATATTTTTCTCTACGTGTTGGTAAACATAATATTTTATTGCATCTATTCTTTCATATATTTGCTTAGACTTGAAGTTTTATTGGATTTTATTCCACCAAAAGGTTGCCACTTTTGTTATTCGTCCGAAAGTATATTTATATTCCAGTTATATTAATCAATAAAAGTATGTTTACAGGTTGTTCTTGAAAATAATGCCTTAATTAAAGGAATAGATAGAAGGCATTATTTGAAACAAAAAATTCTTCACAAATAATTTTCATAAGTTACATTTAATTCTAGGATACCTTACAAACTTGGCAACATCGCACATGTGAAATAAAGGTTTCGCTACCTAAATATACATCATACATTTGGCTGTCGGCGTTCTAGATATAGTTCACCATGAAGTCTTAACTATTAGCGCGAGTTTAACCATAAATTACAAGATTCTTCAAGGCCTAAGTAAGTCGAAGTAAAATATATAATTAATAAATACTTCCTCGATACATTCATTTTTTAAAGGTGAGTGTCTAAATATAAATTAACTTTTTATGTACGGACGATATAATATATCATTATTTTTTATATCCAGAAAAAATGCCATTAATATTTGTAAGGTCCTCTCTATATATTTTAATCGGTTAAAATTTCAGTCTAGTGCGAAATTCCTTTATGATTGGCAACCCTGTGAAATCAGACCGCACCGAAGAGCTTTTACGATGACTCATAAAACGAAAGATGGACATAAAACAAGAAAATGATAACGGTAACTCTATGCCGGGTTAAGTACGGATGGAAGATTTATACAACTTGCAGTTTTTTATTTTTTTTTGTTTACTGCCCTATTATGCGAGGTACGCAGAGTGCTTTATTTAAAACTAGAACAGACGTACAAAACATTACGTTATTTTTAAGATTAGAACAACAAGAAAAACTTATAAAGGTCTTTATATAGTCAAATATAAGGATCAATCTTATTATTTTTTATTTTAACATAATCATTCTTATTATATACATTAAAATATTTTTCCACTACTAGTATTAGAAGATGTCATTATTTATGCTTCGAATCGAGAAGTTAAATTTCTCTCCTGCAAGTAGATAATTTTTGATTATTTACTAGTATTAGATAATAAAAACAATTGTAATACTAAACGTGATATGACAGGTAGGCGATCTTAGAAAATCTTTCAAATTAATTATATGCAACTGTCATTGCGTTTGTCAAAATAGTTTTTTTTTTTAAATTATTATAAAGAATTCGACATTCCTATCATTTATAGTGGATTTTCGACCTAATCAAATAAAATAAATAATTATAATAAATAATTCTGTATTAGATATATTTTCATTTGAAATAGTTTAAGGTTATGTAATAAATATTTTGGCGTCATTGCTAATGACATTCATATGGCTTTCCCATATGGAAATGCCCTTTATAGTTTTTGTTCCTCTAGAATTGGATTTGAAGAAATTTCAATTCTAATTTCTGTAGGTACTTTTTTAATTCTTCAACCTTTTGATTACGGACTATTGTTTGTCGAAAATTTATTTTTATCTAAATACTATAGTGTTTCAACCCGCCTGACACTAGTTTTTCTATGAATTTTTAACTACATAGAAACACGTTATTACATATTGTTGTAAAGAAGTTACCGCGATAATTAAAATATATAAATTATATGGCGCACGACACTGGACTATAATTAACTTAAAATTATGGGAAAGGCAATCATCCTTCGATAAGGTCAATCGTATCGGTTGAACCCTTGCCCGACGTCCGTGCTTTTTAGTCTCCGAAATGCTTATCCATTGTCGTCAGTTGCAGTGGCAGCAAGTTCCAGTTGCAGTCCCAGTTAGAGTGGAAGCTCGAGCCGACAACCAGATCCAGCTGTAATGCCATAGAGATAGGTCAAGTTCAATTATACCGAAACCGTCAATCCGACCGTCACGCCAGCCTAGAAGATGTGCCTGCCTATACCGTCCGACATATCATTAATTAAAGAACCGTGCTGCACATATATTCTTTTTCGCCGGAATTATAATTTAATAGGTGTTATTTTTAATTGTTGTGATACTAGCAGCTAATACTCTGTTACTTAACCCAATAGGGCAAGTAAATCTCACCCTTCTGGCCGTCTCTGAATTATTTCTTCTCCACGGATGCTGCCCGTACAAGTCTCCTTCGCACTATTAATGGAACGTAGCGCCAGAGGCAATCCGAAACTTGGACTCAAGCGCCAAAAGATCGCTTAATGACGCAAAGATAGTTACATTATTGATTAGTATCAGATATATCGGAAATATGAACTTATTTTGTTTAATCTTCGTTAATATCCTTTATCCTAATGTAATCATTTCCATGCTCTTCACTAGGATCGCATATATATATTTTTAAAAAACGGTCTAAGTGACTATGTAGTTGCTGAACTTATCTTCTATATATACTATATACAATCGTCGTGCCGCTGACTGACTGACTGACAATCAACGCACAGCCTAAACCAGAGGAGATAGATACGTGAAATTTTCAGGGTAACTTCCTTTGGTAGTGTAAGGGAGTACTAAGAAAGGAATTTTAAAAATTCGTACTTTAAGGTGTTTAAACTTGGGGTCAAAAGTTAGCAACAAATATTGAACATATCGAAAACAATAAATGATAGGCGCTTGAAAATTGGTACGTAGATTCTCCTAACGAAATAATCTAAACGGCGTTTCGGGATTTTTTTTGTATTTTTTACCTCAGACGTAACAGAAGGGTTATAAGTTTAACATGTGTATCTGTATGTGGCGTCGTAGCTCCCAAACAGATGAACCAATTTTGATTTGATTTTTATATGAAAGGTGACTTGATTGTTTTCGGATTTTGCGTAAATCTAGGGGTGAAAACAATTTTTGTTAATTTTACGGCTCTATTCATTTGAACTTACATAAAAAAATTTAAAAAAAATTCCAGCGTTTTTCAATTGTACATCAATTTAGAGGTGGGTGTCCCTCCTTAACATACACTGTGTGCTTAGTTTTTACGTACTAAATTTTCTAATTTTCATAACAATTAGCACATTACAGAGCATTATTTCGGGGTCTCATAAAAATTTATGTGAAAAACCCCCAAAAAGGTAGTTTTTGGTGATTTTAGGGGTGACGAAACCATTTTAGAGCCGTGGGACTCCCGATTTTCAACGTCCCAGATAATGCAAAAAAAGATGGACTAATTTTTCAAGTTGAACTCCCAATTAAAACGAAAACATCTGGTACAAAAATTAAAAAAATCAAGAGAGTAAAAAAATGTTGGTCGTCAAATTTGACAATTTTTGAAAAATATAATGAATGTCAGCTTAAAAATTTTGATTAAATAAAGAGAAATATAAAATTATAAAAAATAGATCCTATATAGAAAGTTTCGGTAGAATGCTGATTAAATAAGCAAATTTATTTTAAATAATTGTTAAAAATATTATAAGGAAAGGGTGATTTTAGAAACTGAGTTTTTGTTTCGTTGGGTTTTGAAGAGGCAGGAGACGAGACTTTGGAAATATGTGGAAAGAAGAGGAAGAAGAATTATGTGCTTAATTTTACAGACCGTATTTGTTCATCTAAGGATAAATTTTTTATAAACAATTTAAATTTAGTAGTAATATTGTGACAGTATTTATTTTGTTAGAAGACTTGATTTCTATAAGTGTTTATGGGTATAAAAAATAAATTTTTAGGTTAAGGAGAAGAACTATTTTGAACCCAATCCTGAGATTAAGAGATAAAAACAAATAAAAAATATATAATTGAAAAGAAAAATTTAAAAACTTGCTAAATTCAAAATTTGAAAGACCAGTATTTCATTACAATATAGATGGTTGTCTATCAGAATGAGGTATTTCAGATTTTTTTATTTTCACAAAAATTATTCAATTTGGATATACCTAATTTTATTTTTTCTGCAAAATATAGATAAGTATGAAGTACTTATTTTAACGTGAAAACCATAAGTAGAAAAGTAGGTCACATAAAAAAAAATAAGAATATAAAAAAAATTATTTTGAAATTTGCAAACCTAAACCTTTCTTTTTATATAATACTTGATATACATATAGACTCCACTTGGAGGGGTAAAAATGGGGATGCAAGTTTGAAAAATCGGGGAGGGAAACGGGTACAGAAAATAAACGGAGTCGCCCAGGCCAAAGCTAGTTACTTATATTATCATCGAATATTTTTATAGTTGTTTTCCGTTAATTTTCAGACATTCGTTTTTAGGAAAACTTTAACTTTAACTTTATCTAAAACATATAGAAAACAAGACACTAAAATCAATTTAATTCATTGTAAATATTTTATAAATTGTCTTATCTAAGTACCGTCATAAATTCAAGCTTTTGGGTTTTGCTGAGCACAGGAAATTATTATGAAAATTTTTTGCCAGTTCTAACAACCAATCAAATTTTGTCATTTTGTGTCATGTGAATCAATTTCACCCAATTATGTAAACATTACACTGATAACAGCATTCAGTGCAATTATCAATCACTATGACAATACTATTGAGTTTGACAACTTCACTTCAAATTAATTTCAAAATGTCACGTTTTGGCAATGAGAATGTTGAAAATATAAATGCGCTAATAAAAGAAAAAATTCCAAGAAATACGACATACAGTCACAAATATATTTGGGGAATATTTATGGAATTTTGCTGTACTTTTAATAAATAAATGTTTCGTTGTGTTGAGTTATAAATTTTTCTGTCAAAAAATTTTCCGCTGAATATCTTTCGGACATTGACAAATGCCTCATAATTTTATGACAAATTTCTCAAGCTCGTTAGGTTAGCTTTCGATTGCCATAAAATTATCTCGTCTATTATCAATGTCCTAGCGATATTACTACTGATAATTACTCAAACGTAGATCTACCTTCATCTATTCATTGCTTGTTTTATGAAAGGATGGGAACATAATTATCAAGACATAGGTTACCTTGGTCTATAATTACCGATTACAATCTAGAAATATTAACTTTGTTTCATTAAAACGTAACGACCAGCATTATTACAAGTGATACGTATATTTCCATCAGCAGATGAGGATTTCAATATTGTGGCAAATCCTGATAAAAATTCGATAATATTTTTATTTTTTAATAACATAACAGCTACCACTTAATTTTTAATTAACTCAAATGAATTGCTTCATATATTCTTCCAATATTTGAAATTTTTTTAATCAAATTATTTATTAATATTTCAATTAGCGTGTAAATTATATTGACATATTCACTTCCGCATTAAAATATAATTTTAACAAAGTCTGTTTATTGTATGAATATAAATTAGAAAGCGATTTGTCATCAAAGTGGTTAAAGTTAATGAATCAGGGATTAATCTAACCCTCAAACACACCAATTTCCGATAAAATTCCCAAAATCCCTCAACAACGCTGGTCCACCCTAATAAGTTCACGTGTAAACACAGGTAAGGGTCATGTTACATGTTACGTTGGCGCCACGCCCTTCAGAAACCACATTTACACCACATTGGCGTGTCCTTAATAACTTTCATTGTAGGAGAGTAACGCACATGGACATATATATTACAAAATATTTTTGGATCTATAATATATTATACATGGTGGCCGTAATTAATTTGAATACTATTGGGATTTCGTAAACCGTAAAAAAGATTTATATTTTCAAGATGAATTAATTAGTTTCAAACTTTTTTTATTAGATTTTGACAATAAACTGGACTAGAAAAGTTCCTAAAGTACAGTTGACTGTCACTTGTCAGTTTGCTCTATCTTCAAATTAGAATTTCAAGGCATGGTGGTACGATTTTCCCTTTTTTTTCTGGACTGTATTTTTTCGAATTAAATTTGCAAAATAATCAAAAAATAAATATTTCGTATCAACAGATTTTATAAAATATAAAATTGTACGTTTTTACCGAATTTCACCAAAATTTAATCATTTTTGTAGAAGCTAAAAATAAAAAAATCAAAAAATTGGTTTTTGGCGATTTCCACAATATTTTTTAGTTTATTTAAAAAATGAGTAAAATACAAATTGTAAATATATTTATTATCTAAAACTTTTATGGGTAACTTATTTCGATAGGAGGTCTACTTTTACCAGAATTCGTAAAAAATAATGTTTTCCCTTAAAAACATAACTTTTTGCACTCACACCCCACCACCCGTTATCTGTTCCTAATCGATTTTTCTGCAATTATGTACCATTAGTCTAAATTTTTTTGACCACCAACCGAGGGGGAAACCGCAGGAGGAGTTAGGTGTACAAGCTCGGGGAATTGCGAGGAATTTACAAGGAATTGCGAGGAATTGCGGGGAATTTCGAGGAATTGCGAGGAATTACGAGGAATTGCGAGGAATTGCGAGGAATTGCGGAAATTAGCAGGTATTTTTTGAGAATTTTCTTATTTAAATTATACTTTATAAGGGCTCTAGAGAATTTTTTCTAAAGGGAAACTACAATTTTTGAGCTTTGAAACTTTGTCTTAAATACTTCACCGCCTGAAATCTCCAAATTTTTTTCTCACCTGCCGTTCATGTAATTCGAGTCTAATTCTCGCCTAGCATTGTTATCAGATCTACGGATTTTTCAGTAAACTTAAATAAAAATCGGACTTTGGAGCACGTAAATTGGAAATATTTATTACTTAACCTAAAAATCTTTAATTAGGTTTAATTTGAGGCCTATTACTTTTCGTTGAATTCGAGCAATATTGGTTCTTGAAATAAATATCTAAGTTACTTCGAAAGCTTCAAATTCGAAAAAATATAATTTTTTATTCTTTACGCTATCTATTATTAACAACTTACAATACATCCAGTGAGTGGTGGTCCCTCAGAAGCGCGTAAAATGAAGAGAGAACAAGACACACCATTTCTAGCCCTGTTCGAAAAGAAATCCTATACTTAGTATAGGAAATCATATACTCTTCATATGGATTTCATATACAAAACCAAAAAGTGATACAGCATCCAAGATAGGCTCCAAGGCTCGATCAAAAATAACTAAAAAACAAACCAAACGATTGAGACTCGAATCTGAGCTTGATGAGGGCTCAGATGAAAGCGACAGCGATGAAGTCATATAATTCAATGATTCATCTGACCCTGAAACGTTTTCGTCCTTATAGGATGAAGAAAGTAAAAATAAGGATCATGAAATGAACATTATCATGGATCATTATTACGCAGTTTACTATGACGAAAGATGGTATGTCGGAATAGTTTTAGCAAATATGGAAAATGGTTTTCACATGAAATTTTTCGTTGAAAAATCCAGTTATTTAGAATGGCCCTCATCAGAAGACATCACCGTTGTTACTCCAAAATATATATTTTAGGGCCTGTCTAGCTTGAGAAATAGGCCTTTCGAATTAAAAAGATCTGATCGGGTAAACATCAAAAAAAAAATACAAACTACTTAAAAGGTCTTTTTTATATCTGTAAAAATTTCTTTTAGAATTTTTTTTAACACCAATGTTTACTGTTCAGTTTTTGTTTTTTGAATATATTTGAATATGCAGAATTTTTCGTTTAGTTGTGATATTATTTAATTTGTTGGATAGTATTATACAAAACATGTTGTCATTTTATTTTTCTTGAATATAAAAGTTTATTTTTTTAATAATGCCGTATTTTATTTTCCTACAATAATCAGATTTCCGGATTTTTTTATTGCTTTTAAAAAACCTAAAAAAATTAGAAACTAGCATAATTTCAAAAAAACTAATCGGCAAGAATTATTTTTCACGTGTTTCTTCAAAAAAATTTGAATATACAGGGTATTAATTATGTTGGTACTTTTAAATATAATAATTTAGTACAGCTCCTAAAATTACATTACTATTTTTTTACAAACTATAATATAAAAATTTACAGATTTCACAATGAAAATATCTTTTTCTCTTAATTTAGGTAAAAGATTTTTTTTTATTAAGAAAATAAATGAAAAATATTATTTATTATGCTATAGGAAGATAGTAAGTGCTTTTTAATTTTTTTTATAGTTTTTATAAATTTGATGTAACAGGAGCTGCTTGGTTGATAAACATGTAACGAGTTACATAAAGGTGTTGTGATCTCGTTGGCGAGTGTGATTAAGTAGTTCTGGAAAATTTGTAAATTGTATTAAATTTTCTCTATCGCAAACAAAATTAGGAAATGAGAGAAACGCTAATAGAATCCTGAAAATTGTCGAGAAATTAAAGGAAATGCTTTGAGGAATTGCGAGGAATTGCGAGGTATTGCGAGGAATTGCGGGGAATTGCGAGGAATTGCGAGGAATTGCGAGGAATTTCGGGGAATTGCGGGAATTTTTTAAGGTAGAAGAATTAGGTGTACAAATTTTGCCCTGCGGTTTCCGCCTCGCCATCAACGTACTGCTAAAAATTTTTTACAGATATTTATTGATGACAAATAAGTTTGCATTGCAAAATTAAGTAGGCGGAATAAGATACAAATTATTTAATTAAAATTTAGCGGTAGAGTTTGTTTAACTATCCTCTGCCGTTACGTCATAATCGGTGACGTATTCTGCTGTACGTTTATATGTACTGTATACGGCCATCCTGCGCCTTTGAGGTGGTTTAACTATGACTTTCCTGACTTTTCGAGTGCTGGGATCAATTCCAAATTGAACAAACGTACTCTTTTTGTAAGAATATAGCCTGTATTGTGGTAATTAGTGTATATCAGCTTTTTCCAACAGAGTGTTGTTTATTTTAATTTTCGAAAGGTTCCATGTCCGTTTTTTGTATTTAAGTGGAAGGCACATACCTGCGACTTGTAGAGCTTGTGCAGCGGTTTATTCTTGTATAAATATTGGTAATTTTCTCTCCGATATTTCACCAAAATAATTTTACCACTAAGTAAAAATATCAACAAAAGAGTACATTAAGTAATTATACTTTAATTTCAATCTGTTTAGTCTACATCGCAAGGATAATTGTCCCATTTGCTGCCACCTAGCTACACCCCTGCACACATTGTTGTCTGAAACGACCCTTAACGCGCATTTAATGTTATAATTCCCGTTATTAGACTTCCCCTGATTAGGGAGTGTTCTTTTTCGTGTTACAAGGGTGGATACGACTGCGTAATTTAATTAAACAAAATGCTGTCGGCTGTTATGTATGGAGATTATAATTATTTTGTGTCGTGATACCTCAACCTAATATGCAGTATGTTTTATTATAAAAAAAATAAGTATTTATGAAGCGTAAAAAATGAGTCGTGCAAACGTAATGAACTGAAAAAAATATGTGCACCTAGATCTAATTAGAGAAAGAGATATATGACACAGTTTTAAATAATCAATATTTATTCATAATTTTTATTCTCGCCAGAAAAATATACAAGACGTATATTTTCCAGACGAATTTAATCGTATTTCAAAATTAAGATATTATGACCGGTTTCCGAGATTTTTTGGAAAATGGAAATTGACGATTTTTGTTTTATTCAATTAACACATTTAATTTTTAAAGATAGAAAACAGCAAGTACCTCTTAAGACACCGTAATTTAATTTTTTTTAAGTAACATTTGGTTTTGGAGGGCCACCCTTAAGTATTTTTTTTAATACGGACCTGTACTTGTATTTCATTTTTGAAATATATATTTTTTGCTGAATAGTAGGCTTGATGGCAATAATAAATGTTGTGAAGTATTCCCACCTAGACTGGAAAGAGGCAATTATAACGATCCTTATCAATTTATGTAGGATTACAGACCTTAGCTTATTACTAACAATGAGTAAAACTGCGGAAATAATAATACTAAAGAATCTTAACAAAGGAGCAGGAGCCCAAGGAAGATTGTTGAACAATTTGGATTTAGAAATCAACATAGCTGCGAAGAATAATTGATAAAACTGGTCCAAGGATCAATGGACTTTATCGTTACTCCAGACGGACAAGACTTTTCCTTTTGTATGGTCTAAATTATTTAACAAACTGGAAACTAAATAAGAATACAGCAAAGTTGTGACCAAAAGCATATAAAAAAAGAAAGCAAATAAACTGACGAAAGGTTCAGCTTTCTGTGCCAAAACAGGATATAACTCATTTGGTTCTCAATGGGAAGAAAAGCAAGCACTAAAGATTGCTATCGTCAATTTAAAAATTACCGAAAGCGATAGGGGGTAATTTAGTTAGCTCCCCTGCTTCTAACTTATTTTGACAGATAAAAGTTTGAAACTAGAATACAATACAAGAAGAACTACATACCTTAGTATATTCTGCTTGGTTAACAATTTACTGCAACTGTCGATTATCTATGAAAAATCCAATAGTATCATAAATTTTGCGTCGTAATCAAATAATATTGCCATATGGCAAGATATTTAAATCACATAATTAAGTAGGGTTAAAAATATTTTCTGCTAATGTCATCGATTCTTTTAGATTATACATTTTTATATCGGTAATATTCTCCTATAAATTTAAACCACTTTTATTTTTATATTTCAGTAAAGGAAAAATCATTTTCCAGTCCCAACAACCTTTATTCTCTGAAAAGCTTGATGTTTATCGAATAATGCATCCCTTTTTTTTTCAGCCGAACAAGATCAATTTAGAGAAAAGTGGGAAGGATTTTCTTTCAGGCGAATTTTCCAATTCGGAAAGTGTATCAGACGCCGCAGGTGCAACTCCCGGAAAATTTTACTTGATGTTTCATCAAACTCGGAAATACGTATAGTGAATTGATGGTTAACCTTTGAGCGAAAATGTTCCTTTCACAAAGTGAACTTTTCCTGTGTATGTGAATGTGGACTGGATAAATAGAAAGTTTCGAGAAAAGTGAATCAGCATGGTAAAAAAATTAACAAGTAGTTGAGAATTTGTAGCGTTTATTTTGATATAGACTGGACTATCGATAACGGCACAATTTGTGTTTTATTTTAAGTGTGATAAAGCTGATTCGCAAAAGTAAATTTTATATTTGTTATTTAATGGTAGACCTGAGAGATTTGTAGATTTAATAAAAACCAGGAATAAATATTTAAAAATAACATGTAACTACTTAAAGGAAATTAGTACCATTAAATCGAATTTGTCCTAGGTAAACCACTTCAGTACAAACTCAAAAAATCCTCAATTCAGATAAACTACACGTACGTGTTATCCATTTAGCGAATACAAATACAACAAATTTTATCTAATCTACAATTAAACTTTATTTCTAAAAGAAAAAGTATCTAATTGAAAACAGATTCATCCTTAACCTGATTTTCATCTGAAAATAAAAAAAAATACATCGAATGTCCATGGATCAAGTTAAATCTAATTGATGGAGGATTACGACGTCCTTGGATCCAATCAGCGATGCATTAGGGAATCAAACAGAAAATTTTATAACATAATTGACGATAAAACTCGTGGACTTCCAAGAGTAATTGAAAAGATCTGATGGATATTTGTTTCGGAATTTATTTCTTGAAAACAAATTATCTGACAAAAATGTTGACAAAAGAATGGGAAAGATAAATTGATTTTTAATTTTAATTTATAATAAATTAAATTTTGCAGAAAATTTGTTTATATGTTTAAATTAATATCTACAGCTGAATAAAAATATTTAAATTCCAATAATGTTGATAAAACCAATGTTATTACGACAAAATATCTCTTAATAGGCCGAGCAAACCCAGATGTGTGTGAATTATAATAAAATGATTAATTATTTACATAATTAATTATACACGTCTATATTATGAATGGTGATTGAAATTCTATACTATCCTGAGTGAATTCCATTGAGTTTTATGTAGCTTTTTCGTTGATAAGTGAAACATCACACCTTTTCACCAATTATTACTTAGTAAAGTTGTTTAGTTATTATTAATAATAATAATACAATAAAACACTAATTATTATCAAAATGAACACGAAATTATAAAAACTATTAATCAATTCTTAAAAACTTAAAGATGCCTGGAAACAGGTCTTTACCCAACGAAACACAAAAATTAACTGACTATTCTAAAATTTCTAATTGTAACCAAACTTTCCATTTGTTAAAAAAAGTTGTAACTTATAAATTATTGGATAATATTAACATTGATAAGAATAAATAAATCTTTAAATTTCTCTATGACAGGTCATATGATTTTCGGCGAAACATCAATGTTGATGATAGAAACTTGTTCAAAAACTGCCAAACCCCGCTTGTAACGCTACAAGAGTTGTAGTATAACAAAAATATACTGAAAAAGACTTTGAAACTTAAAAAAGTAAAAAAACAGTGATGGCAGTTAGGAAAGAATCAAAAACAGACATATTTTTGATCCGAGAAAGAACGATCAAGTAAAATCTATAAAAATAAAGAGTTACATTAAAAAAACATAAAATAAATCCCTCTTCGATAAACTTTGTACACAATCTGAATTAATAGAAAAAACAATCATCACAACGCGTCTTTTTTTGGGGGAGAAAATTGAAACTAAGGCAGATATGTAAACAGTTGTTATTAATTTTTAAATATCAATAATCTGAAGCTTATAAGGGATATTTTTTTAATTTTGTACCAGTATATTGTATTTAAATCAAAAATAAACGGATAGGTATTGACAAGAACAGAATTTCAAATTATCTCAATTATCCCTTTCGCTTCCCGCAGCTATTATCAAGCTTCGTCCTACCTTCAGGTAAATATCAGAGATGTATCTAAACTTAAATTAAATATTTTTATTTGACATCAACTATTTTTGCTTAATTTGTTAAATGATTTTTAAATTTGAGTTTTCTACTACAACAAAATTAAAATCATATATGATAACATAACTACCAAAAAAAATAATTCAAATTCAGCTGTTAATATACGACTGGTCGTACTAGTTGAACCTTCGCCCCGCAGATGGAGACACTGACGTCCGTGCTTCTTAGACGAAGAAGTTCTTATCGAGTAGGACACTTCAATCTGTTGTCGGTAGTTGCTGTGGCCATCCCAATTGAAGTAGCAGGTAGCCCGAGTTCCAGTGACAGTTTCTCTACCTTTAGAGACCGGTCTAGCTAAATAAAGGAAGCCTGGAATACGTCCCTGTATCGTCCAATAAAGAACCGTGTTGAGGACTCTTTCTTCTTCACCAGCTTTGCTTTGGTTATAATTTAAGAATAGTTCGAGCATGCGCATTAATTCCATGCTTTGGTGTTATCAAAATCGATTCGGAATCAGTCATCAAGTAGAATTCTGTGTTTTAGTTCATCTGTAAAATTATTCTAGAACAATTACCGAATCGTACATACAGGCCTTGGTCGACAGTGAGAATATTTTTAGGATTTTTGGTTAGCGTAAGTTTATTGTAATTATTATAATTGCGAAATGAAACAGAAAGCGGTTCTATTAGGTTATATAGCCAAAATCCCATGTTTTCATACAAAAATTTTGTAAGAGACTTGCTTTAAGTTTTAAAATTTGCAAAAACTATACACTTGGCTCTATAATATATGGTAGGTCAGTTATATATTATTTAATTTATATCCATTTAATAATAGAAAGAAAGACCTGTGGCGAAGTGAACAGGGAAATAATAAAAAAAAATATTAGTCTTTTCGTTTTTACTTATTAGAATCGGTTCTTGTTCTGCGCAGTTCTAAAATAATTGACGAACATTTTTAAATACGAAATCAAAACAAAGCTACCGTCGCCGGATTTTGGTCTAAATAAAAGTTTTATTTATTGAATCTTATTTTTGTTTTTACCTTATCCCAGCAGCTACTACCCATGTAGGGCAAGTAAAGCCCGCCCTTCTGGCCGCTAATGCCTTGTCGATAACGATCCGTGGAGTATCTTTTTCTACACTGAAGCTGCCCGTGTTAGTGGCCTTCATACTATAAACGAAAGGTGGCGCACGAAGCAATCCGAAACCTGGACTAAGGAGACAAAATACCGCTTGACGACGCAAAGAGCGTAAAATTTTACATGAACTGATCCGAATCCATTAAATAGCACATTTGTTCTCATTAGAGTACGAACGAAAATGAATAGTAGTCAGGCTAGTAATAGTGACCTTTTGAATCAAACAAAATTTAATTCAAATTGACATACGTTTATAAATTATAAAATTCAAAAATATTTCGACATCCATGTGTATTTTTTATATATTATTAACTAGAGAAAGCGTTTACCGTAACAAGCACGGAAAGCAGTAGAAATTTTTCATTGATGAATGTATTAATTTTGATTGGTCCATTGAAATAATTTTTCATCAAACAGCTTTGCTTTTCTCAATTGCTAGGAAGTAACTAAGGGAGTTGATTTAGGAATTTCAGAAGAGAAAGATGTTAAAATTTTCTTCACAAAACAGAAAACTTTAATTTAAAATAAATTGGAATAATATTCATTGAATGAAATGAATATATTTAATATATATATAATATTCTTCAAACACAAATGTAAAATTATGTATAAAAGAAAAAAAAAGAAGGGTAAATATTGAATTAAATTTAAAACATATAAACAGAGAATAAAACAGGAGCGTTTAAATGCAGAAAGAAGAACAAGCTTTAAACAGCTCTCGAATAGCGTTTGAACAGCTCTCGAATAGCGTCTGAACAGCTCTCGAATAGCGTTTGAACAGGTCTCGAACAGCTCTCGTCGATGACGTCACGAGTGACCTTGAATGAGCCAAAAAATTACCAGAATCGACCTTAGCAACTTTCCGTGTTAATTTCCATAAGAAGTGCGTCAGAATTGTCATAGCTTATCTACTGGAATATGTATTTATATATTTCTGGTTATGATACCTATTTTCGTTGTGTATAAATTATTTGATTCATCTTTATAACAGTATCACTATTAGATTCATAAAATCATTTCTTTGAAATATATCACTCCAATACCGCAACATTAAACAATTTGCTTTTGCAACATTAGAAGCCTTACTCAAATTGTCAAAGCTATACTGATATTACCAATGTTATCATATTACTGCTATATCAGTAGGAAATTCTGATATATAGTATATACAGGATGTAGCAAAAATAAGTACATTACCTTAAACAATTTATATTTAAATAAACTATGAATGAAATTAATTTTATATTTATTCTAAAGACTATTTTAAGAAACTCTTTCAAAGTTATAAAATAGATAATCAATGAGGTTAAAAGAAATAATTTTTAAATTTGCAATGATCAATCAACGAATTTAAAATATACTGGGATAGAGAAAAATAATCTTTGACTGACAATTTGGTTAAGAAAAAATAATGGGATAATTAAATTGGCCAACACATTGATTCAGATGGAACCTTTGATACTGTTTGGTTGATTGACTGCTTTACAAACTTTTATCCAATCCTTCTTATCTCTTAATATATATTGTAACTTTAAGTAAATATATTTAAAAAGCTAAATCTTAAGAAAATACAAAGTTTTTAATGTTTAATCTATTTCAATATATTGATTTAGAATTGTAAATCAGACATTCTTATACTATGCTGCGAAAAGCAGACAATACATATAATTTCAACTATTTACTTCTTTAAAGTATAAGCGTAAGCCTAGAGCTCGATTTCCCATACGAGATCATTTGTTGACACAGTTAAATGCATTTTCACTTTGTAGCGGAATCTCCATGATTGAAATTTTGTGTTGACACGGGGTGTTTTGGACGCTGGGAATAACGTTTCGGAAAATAACATTTTCAGAACAGATGGCGCGTGTTGATTTGCAATTTCATTAGTTGCCAGTCGATAAAGTCGATAGCCATTCTAACTCTAACTCTAACTCTGTTTGAGTGCAGTAGCAACAGCGGTTGGCATTTTTACGAGTTCCGAATGTTTATTTGCCAGTAATTTTGGACTGAATGGAAAACTTCATGAATAAGTCGCTAACGCTTTTAGTAGATTTTATGTTGAATTAAATTTAAAAATAAAATGGTACAGTGTTGGCATATTTAATTTAATATTTCAAAATTTAATTTTACTCAGAATAAAAAAAATATTTACAGAACTTTTACATCAAGCAACCCAATAGCACTTAAAACATTTTATACCTATTTGTTTTTTTTTTTCTCTAGAAAAACTTTAATGATAATCCAGTTTTCTCTGATACTACTAAAAGTTCTTATAGTTTATTGGTAATAAATTTTTATTTGTAAGTGAAACACGAAAAGAATACATAAAAAATGTGTTCTACTTTGGAGAGAGTGGTTGTCTTGAAATCATTTAAGTAAGCGAACCCAATTTCGATATAACAGATCTCTATTTAGTACTCAATTGGTAATCAATCAAATTAATATAGTTTTGCGTATAAAAATTTAGAGCTCGCTGATTGGTCGTTGGAGATTGATGCACAATAACAAAGGCCAAGAAGCACATAGAGTCGGCCCATTTAGAGAAGAACCCATCACGTCACGATGCTCACTGACAAAATTCGAAATTTTAGTATATTCAATTAACATTAATAAATAATTTACTTTTAATTTTCTAAAACGTATACGCCACTGGTTGCCTGTATCGCCTCCTTCCCTGCCAGGAAGGGAGGAGGCGTTATCGATGCGTAAAGTGTGACGTAATGGGTTCTTCTCTAAACTGACCGACTCCTCCATGTGGATTTTACCTTGTGATATTTATTTTCCACGTAATTTTAATAATGGCCTGATGATGGTTATCTAACCGAAACTAATCTGTCTAAATAATTTTTCAATATAACCTGCAGTACACCACTATATTTTTTCTTCTATTTTATTTTTCTATTTTATATTTATTCTACGTTTACTTTAATATTGTTGGTTATTTTTATTTTCTTGTGCTAGTTTATCGTTGTTTAAATTAAACTAATTAAAATATTTTCTTACTTTGTGCGACATGAATGCCTTAAACTTTTCTAATTACAATTTAATAGTATTCGTGTTGAAAACTAAATAGCTACTTTTCAGTCGTTTTACAAACTTTCAGGTACACATTACGCTGGTAATTTTAAATGGTATTTAAAATTCTAAAAATAAAGCAATATATAAAATTAATAATTTAAGATTTCTGGAATAAGCTTAGTTAAAACTTTGTATGAATATTCATGGAGTTTTAAGGATTTTTAAGAATGTTTAAGGATTTTTAAGGATTTTTACCGATTTTTAAGGATTTTTAAGGATTTTTAAGGATTTTTAAGGATTTTTAAGGATTTTTAAGGATTTTTAAGGATTTTTAAGGATTTTTAAGGATTTTTAAGGATTTTTAAGGATTTTTAAGGATTTTTAAGGATTTTTAAGGATTTTTAAGGATTTTTAAGGATTTTTAAGGATTTTTAAGGATTTTTAAGGATTTTTAAGCATTTTTAAGGATTTTTAAGGATTTTTAAGGATTTTTAAGGATTTTTAAGGATTTTTAAGGAATTTTAAGGATTTTTAAGGATTTTTAAGGATTTTTAAGGATTTTTAAGGATTTTTAAGGATTTTTAAGGATTTTTAAGGATTTTTATGGATTTTTATGTATTTCAAGAATTTTAAAGGATTTTTTGATTTTTAAGGATTGTTAAAGATTTTCAAGGATCTTTAAGGACTTTTAAGGACTTTTAGGGATTTTTAAGAATTGTAAACTATACGTAGGGATTTTAATGTTTTTAAGGATCTTTAAGAATTGGTTAAGATTTTGAAGTAGGTTTCTAAGGATTTTTAGGGATTTTTAACGATTTTTTAAGAATTTCAGGGCAATGTCGTCTGGGTTACCATCTAAAGAAAAGGTAGGTCTGAATCAAATATCGGACTGTCATCTAAGCACTAATTTTACAAAATGGAGTGCTGCAGAATAGTCTTCTTTTGTCTCTCATATACCTCATATTCGTTACATATGATCCTCAATAAAATAATCAGAATTAAAAACAATCAAGGCTACGATAAAATTTAAAAATCATCTAAATCTAAAGAGTTTAAGAAATGGACAATAAAAAATTCTAATAAATCGATATCCACTTTGGTCGCATTCTTTTGAGGTTTTTTCTAATTTTTGCAGTTTTTTTTTGCTAATTTTTACAATTTTTTGCGATTTTTTTTTAAGGTTTTTTCGAATTTTTGCAGTTTTATTGCCGACGGTCGCATATTTTTGAGGTTTTTACAGATTCTTGCAGATTTTTTGTTTTATTACCTAATTTTTGCAGTTTTTTTTGGGGATTTTTACAGTTTTGATTGCGAATGGTCGCATATTTTTCCGGTTTTTTACAGATTTTTTCTGGTTTTTTGTTTTATTTTCTAATATTTGCAGTTTTTTGCGGATTTTTACAGTTTTTTGCGATTTTTTTTGCAGATATTTTCAAATGTTTGCCGTTTTATTGTAAATGGTCGAATATTTTTGAGTTTTTTACAGATTCTTGCTGATTTTTTGTTTTATTTCCTAATTTTTGCATTTTTTTGTTGCGGATTTTTACAGTTTAGATTGCGAATGGTCGCATATTTTTGCATTTTTTTTCAGAAGGTTGCAGATTTTAGAAGATTTTTGTAGTTTTATTGTGGATGGTCGCATTTTTTGTTTTTTTACAGAGTTTTGCTGATTTTTTGTTTTATTTCCTAATTTTTGGATTTTTTTTGCGGATTTTTACAGTTTTATTGCGAATGGTCGCATACTTTTGCGGTTTTATACAGACTTTTTGTTTTATTTTCTAATATTTGCAGTTTTTTTGCGGATTTTTACAGTTTTTTTCTTTTTTTTTTCAGAAAGTTGCAGTTTTTAGAAGATTTTTGAAGTTTTATTGTGGATGGTCGCATGTTTTTGATTTTTTTACAGATTTTTGCTGATTTTTTGTTTTATTTCCTAATTTTTACAGTTTTTTGCGAATTTTTTCAGTTTTTTGCATTTTTTTTTCAGAAAGTTGCAGATATTAGCATATTTTTGTAGTTTTACTGTAGATGGTCGCGTTTTTTTGAGTTTTTTGCAGATTTTTTGTTTTATTTCCTAATTTTTGCAATTTTTTTTGCGGATTTTTACAGTTTTATTGCGATTGGTCTCATATTTTTGCGGTTTTTTACAGGTTTTTTGTTTAATTTTCTAATATTTGTAGTTTTTTGCTGATTTTTACAGTTTTTTGCATTTTTTTTCAGATTTTTTCAGAAAGTTGCAGATTTTATCAGATTTTTGTAGTTTTATTCTGGATAGTCGCATTTTCTTTAGTTTTTTACAGAATTTTGCGGAATTTTTGTTTTATTTTCTAATTTTTGCTTTCAACCACCTCTACAATAATTTTAATGGATATTAAAGTTCCTGAGGCGATATTCGTTAAAATATATTTTAAAGTTAGCTATATTAATTATTAGGATTTTAGAAACAAAATATCCATAAATCCGAAATTTGTTTTTTATGCAATTTGAACATGTCAATAAAGTAATTGGATTGGCATTAAGCTGTACAAACTTTAATTATATTTTTAACGATTTTAATACACCGAGTGTCTTTACTGCATGTCAAAATATTGAACGAAAAATAATCACATATTCAAATTATTTAATACAAAGTTGCACAGACTTGTCAGCTCATCACCAACGATGTTTTTCTTAGCGTATAACTTTTACAGATACGTTTAGAAAAATAATGATCCCCAAAGTAAATAAAACAGAAAATAAAGAGGCGAATCCCGAATGCTATGCGGTAAATAAAGTTTCTAGTCCTGGCGTCTCCACCAAAACCGGAAGTCGTCTATTCAGATGTATACGGCGGGACAGAAAACGAGTTCATCCCCTTGCTAGCAAGAAATGATAGGTATCTATATATTTCGGGATTTCGCAAATAGTGTTTTTCGATTCCGTGTACTCTTCCAAATGGCTGGAGCACTCTATTCGTTGCCAACTGGATATTTCAGGCGCATACCCATAAGACTGATTTATATGTAATGGAAGGTCATCTTTTTTTATCATTTTTTATTGTTTATGTATTTTAAATTAATTGCATCACATTTAAGAAACTGTAACCATAATACTTCTTGCTGGATTAAAACTAATTGTATAGGGGTGATAACTATATTCTGTTCAATATTTCTTTTTTCTTAAAATGGTAGACGTCAAGCTGACTGGTAATTTTGTATTGAAATTTATATTGTGGCTAATCTGTTTTTGGATGTATCTTCAGGGCCAGTACCAAGTTAAAAAAAATTCAATTAAAATAAACTCAGATTTTACCGATTTTTATAATAATTCATATGATTAATATTAATATTTTATTTGTTTTTCGATTATATTTTGTATATTTTTCTATGATGTGAAACATAAAAGAACAATTTTTTCTTGGATTTTATGTACTGTATTTAGTAAAAATTGAAACTAACGAAACTTCGTAAAAAATAATATATACACAATTCTACTATTAAAAATACTAAGCATTACATTAATTTATGGAACACATTAAAAACATCGAGCCGATGGTGAATACGTCTACCGAATTAAAATTTCAATGTTGGTAATGACATAAGCTGCGCATGCGCACATTGTATATCATATTGCTACAATTATGATCTCCTAAAATCATGTGTGAAAACTATTGGGAATTCGGGAAAAATTTTCATACAATAGTTTTATGCTTTACAACTTTGCACTAAAATGCATATTGTTTGTCCTCAAAATCAAGAAAAACTAGAGAAAACATACATGCACATTTTTTATACGCGCCCTCTAGTGGCGCAACTATTGGAAATTCTAGAAAAAGTTTCAGACAAGAGTTTTAGGGAATTTTATGTTCTAAATCTCTGTACTACAAAATTTTGTACTAAAGTCTATTGTTTGTCCTCAAAATCAAGAAAAACTAGAGAAAACATACATGCACATTTTTTATACGCGCCCTCTAGTGGCGCAACTAATGGAAATTCTGGAAAAAGCTTAAGACAAAAGTTGTAGGGAATTTTATGCTCTAAAACGTTGTCCTACAATATTTTGCACCTGAGTGTATTGTTTGTCCTTAAAATCAAGAAAAACTAGAGAAAACATACATGCACATTTTTTACGCGCCCTCTAGTGGCGCAACTGTTGGAAATTCTGGAAAAAGCTTAAGACAAAAGTTGTAGAGAATTTTATGCTCCAAAAAGGTTGTACTACAACATTTTGCACTAAAGTGTATTGTTTGTCCTTAAAATCCAGAAAAAGTAGAGAAAACCTACATGCACATTTTTTACGCGCACTCTAGTGGCGCAACAATTAGAAATTCTAGAAAAAGTTTTAGACAAGAGTTGTAGGGAATTTTATGCTCTAAATCTGTATACAACAACATTTTGTACTAAAGTTTATTTTTTGTCCTCAAAATCAAGAAAAACTAGAGAAAAATACATGCACATTTTTTACGCGCCCTCTAGTGGCGCAACTGTTAGAAATTCTGGAAAAATCTTAAGACAAAAGTTGTAGGGAATTTCATGCTCTAAAACGTTGTACTGCAACATTTTGCACTAAAGTGTATTGTTTGTCCTTAAAATCAAGAAAAACTAGAGAAAACCTACATGCACATTTTTTACGCGCCCTCTAGTGGCGCAACTATTGGAAATTCTGGAAAAAGTTTAAAACAACAGTTGTAGGAAATTTTATGCTTTAAAACTTTGTACTACAATATTTTGCACTAAAGTGTATAGTTTGTCCTTAAAATTTAAAAAAATAAAAAATTGTTACATGTGCATGTAATCAATGTCGGTCTTGAGGACCTTCTACTGCACAAACGGTTCGGCAGTTATCGTGGAAGATTATACACAGACACACAGACACACAGATATACCATACGCTGGAAATGGTTTCTATCTTCTTAGGGGACCTCAAAATGGATATTTCCATCGATATCTCGATTTTTTTTGCTCGTTCACCTTACTTTCCCTTTGATTGGTCCGGGAAATTAAAAATCAAAAAATACAAACAAGAGTTAGATAATTATTTTTAGTTGAGATTATCAGGCAACGTTGACCAGAGTAGGCAACATAATAACATAAAATATTACTAGTTCATCAATATTTAGTATATTTAACATTGGGAAATACAATTTTGTAATATTGGTAATCAAAAATTACTAGAACTTATGTTATTATTTTTTAAATATCAGTATACTCTGTCCAATATTTATTTTTTCTTAAAATGACACACTTAAGGTCGACTGGTAATTTAGTGTTGAAATATACAGTGTGGCTAATCTGATTGGATGTGTCTACTCGGCCATTACCAACTTTAAAAGTAGTGAACCATTTAAATATAATATACATAACAAATATAATTACAGGGAATATTTTAACCTATTATTAAATATTTATTAGTCTGGAAAACTGTTGAAAATTCTGAATATCTATACCGTTCATTTTAACTTAAAATAGTATCAGTAGACACTACCATTTTTGACGGATTATTGACAGAATTTGTGCACATTTAGTTAGTTTTTTTTTCGCTAACTCAACTGGGGATTGTCAAAAAGTTAAAAGAAATATTGGATGGACCATAGTACGAATATTTCATTTATGATTGATACAATTTTTTTACAATATTGCTAAACGCCTACAATGATACAAAAAATATAAATAAATATGTTGTTGTGTTAATAAAATTTTAATTATCAACAGCTTATTTTACCACAAACATTGGAAACAATATTGACAACCACACGAGCAACTACATTTATTGCGTACTATAGGACGCGGTAGATTTCCCAATAAAATTTTACCTCAGATATTTAACCAATAACTTCTAATCGACAAGTGATATCCAGGAACTATTGTAAGCTTTCTAGCCAGGAATCAGGAAATATTCGAAACAAAATAAGTCGACATCATATGCGCCTTCGAGTCAAAATTGGATGGGATATACGCTACGTGTGCAGAATATCCGAGCTTCGGATTCTCTGGATAAAAGTAATATCAAGAGCCCGGACACGTTACAGTCAACTATGATATTAGGCATGTCATTCTGCTGCGAAAATCCTATAGATTGACTTATAAAAGAAATTACTTCCACTTGTTTGGGAAATGTCGAATAAAAGGTATGAAATTCTTTTAATAAAGTACATTGAATAGTTTTCAATTGAAAATTCATTTATTAAAAGCAAATTTTAATTTTCCGATAAAAACGTTTTCATTTGGGATATTTTATTAATTTTATTTTTATTATTTCTTGTGGTATACGATTTTGTGTCGTAACTACAAATCCGTGAAAGTGTGTATGTGTGTGGGTCGGAGACAAGATTATCGCAAGGTGCAAAGAAGGGGTGAATGGCGAGAAACAAGAGGAAGACGAGGGTAAAAGGTGATTAACCTTGTCAACGAAAGTGCCTTGTTTTCTTTGATCCATTGGAATTGCGAGTGACATTTTCGAACGGATATTTGTCATCACTTTATTTTTATATTTATCTAAAATAAATATGTGTAGTATTTATAAAAATATAGATGTTTTACTATTTAAATTTGTTTTTTTACATTGATGTAACGTATTTGTAAAATTAGAATTTTCCTAAAATTTATATTTATAGGGGTTAAAATAGTAACCATATAATTATAACCATCGATCCGCTTCTGATCAGATTGGAAGCGAATAATTTGTTCCTTCTGAATTTTAGCATTTCACTTGTAACGTCATCTATGCGAGGACTCAATTTTAAGCCGCTTAGAATTTTTATTGGTTAATCAATGTCTTGTATTTCCTCTACCCCTCTCTTTCCTATTGTTCGAAATGATCTCTCATGGTCGGTATCTTCAGGGATTTTTTTATTTAACAGTTCCTCGAAATAATATCTCCATCTTGCTAGCAGTCCTTCTTCGTCTGCAATGAGTCCTTGTTTATTTTTATAAATACTGATTTAGCTTTTAACACCTTGAAACAAGTTTCGTATTTTTATATTTTTATAGAAATCTTGTTGCTGTTTTTCTTTAAACTTCCTTTTCTTTTATCTAAACAGTTTTTTGCATACGTTCTGGATGCTTATTCTGTCATCTGTCTTATTGCTTCCATATGCAATACACTCATTATCGAACCATTTGTTTTTATTTTCCATCCCTTTTTGTTTACATTCTGCTTCTATTTTTTTATTCATTCCAGTTTTCATCCATACTGTATAATTTCTCGTAACCATCCTCCTTCCTAACAACAATACTCACTCAGTAGCGCAAAATGCCTGAAGCATATGTTCCCGACCAACCCCAAAGTCGAAAACCAACTACATATAATTATCAAAATTATGAGGCTCCAACGAAAAAAATTTAACTGCTGCTGAAGAAGCAATCTGACCTGCAAACATTAAGCTTAAGAATCAGACATATGGGATACACCCAGGAATACCTGCTTAAAAAAAAGAAGAACCCACCTGTGAACATGTGATACCCAGATTAGTCTTAATATTTACTAGTGCAGTACCTAAAGTACAAGAATTGTAGAAACAACTGTTCAGAGCTCCAATTGTAATTTTCAGTACTTCTTCAATTATATTAAAGAGGCCCGCACACCACGTCACTTGTTTTATTGCCCTTTGGAGTATTATTCTAATAAATTGGATGGATTTTCCAGTTATTGTTAAGTCATCCTAACTTTTAGTCCAATTTTTTCTGCGCATAACAGGATAGAGCGCCACAAAACAAAATTATTGGTTTTTGGACGAGATCTCGCCTAATATAGCAACTAAAAGTATACGATTTTTTTCATGATACTTAAAATACAAAAATTATTTCAGCCAAGATAACATGATATTGGAGCCTTCTAAGACCTAAAGCCATCATACTCGTTAAACCCCTTAAGAGTCTTACATAAAAGTTAGTAGTTATTAAAAAATATCATTAATTTGCTGTTAAAACATGAAAATGAAAATTTTAAATCCATATCGATCTAGATATTGACTACAATGTATTTATACCTCGTGGACAAATATGAACCTGTTGTTTGACATGGCGAAGATATAGTTTGTACACACATTCAGACTGCAGATGAACGCCATAAGCTACCGGAGAGTGTAATAAACCAAAGCCTTAAACTAAAGTGATTTGAAGTTGGGAGCAAGTGTCGCCATTCTCTGGGACACTAACTACAAAATAACATTTATAATTTAGTCATTACGGTATGCCATACGAAATAAACACACTCTGTTCAGAAGACGGTTTTGTTAAGTAAATTAGGAAAGTACGGAGCATAACGGTTGTTTCATTAATTAAACTTGCTTTGAGTTATGTCTGGGAATTATAGGCCAAGGAAGTTTCCAGGATATTTAGGATTATATAGATCTTACTAAAGTCTATTTTAATTAACGATTATATTTAAGTGGATAGTATAAATTATGCATTTTCACAATATTTGTTTTAAACAAAAGCACTCCCATAATTAAACAATAAAATATTAATATATCTATACAATAACACAACAGGGCTTAAAATAAAATAGGTGAAAATATAATTTATTTTTTATTTTTTAATAGAAAAACTGAAAATTTACAATGCTAGCCATGTGTTCTTAAATTCACATTAATATAATAAATATTTAATACCATATCCAAACTCTTTATTATTCTGAAACAACGTTTTCTTAATGGTAAAAAAGCAAGATCTAAAAATAGATTTATATTTCTTGGTGTTTGAGGCACATTGTGTTTGTCTGTCTTATAATATTTTCTGTCCTCGTCTAGTTTCCCAAAAAGCGAGAACCATTTTTTTTATAAACTACAATTTCTCATAAATAATATACGCATGTCAATTTTGTTGCTACATGTCTTGTCTCTCTTCAACAAGTTTTTTCAAAGTAGGAGTAAGTAGATCAGCTATATTGAATCTTGTTCACTCTTAAACAAGTTAGAATCTCAAAAAATACGGTTGCAATCCAGCTACGTCGTGTTCGGTATAAAATATTTACTATACCGGTTAAGACCGCGCCTTTTTTATCACATCCCTCAGCCTCCATTCTATGAGATTATACAAAGAGTTGCAACTAGTTATTGAGCTAATTTGATCATTATTGAAGTGTTTTTAAGATAATGTACCTTTTGTAATATCTCCTTTTAATATTAATAAAATAGTGTAAAAATAGCCCTTATAGTTCGCTTCAATACGCGTTTATATATTAAGTTAACAGCTTAAAACTACAGTTGTTTGGTCCTTCGATTTTTAGTTGACTGCCAAATATTTATCGGTTCTTAATCATATTTGTTCCAAATAATCTACCAAAACATTTATGAATAAAAAAAATTGGTATTAAATTTAAAGCCCACAAATGGCCAGAAGCACTGAAAGAAACAAGTTGGTACTAACAGAATAAAAAATTTCTAGTGGTACCTAATAATAAAAAAATAAGTTGGTACTAATAGAATAAAATAATCCTAATAGTACAAATTAAGGCACTACTATTGATCTCAACAAGTGCATATTAAATGGTAACAACAAAATAGGGGGAGTTGACATATGACAGAAAAGTGTCAACGTAAGATACATTATAAAATATTAAATTAGATCAAGCCTGACATTAATGAAATTTTTAAAGTACAAACATCAAATTATCAAAACTTTAAAAATACATAAACCCTTGTGTAAGATTAAGTACAAGAATGAGACCAAAACCTGGAAATAAAAGAGAAGAGGAAATAGTGGATCAAAACCTGAAAAGAAGGAAAAAGAAGATGAAACGGTGGACCAAAACCTGGCAAGAAGAGAAAATGGTGGATTAGAATCTGGAAAATAGAAAAAAGAAGAAGAAATAGTGGATCAAAACCTGGACAGAAGTAACAAGAAGAGGAACTGATGGATCAAAACCTGGCACGAAGAGAAAATGGTGGATTAAAATCTGGAAAACCAAAAAAAAAGAAGAGGAAATAATAGATCAAAACCTGAAAGAAGTAAAAAGAAGAGGAAATGGTGGATTGGATCAAAACCTGGCAAGAAGAGAAAATAGTGAATTAAAATCTGTAGAACAGAAAAAAGAAGAGGAAATAGTAGATCAAAACCTGAAAAGAACTAAAAAGAAAAGGAAATGGTGGATTAAAACCTGGCAAGAAGAAAAAAATGGTTGATTAAAATTTAGAAAATAAAAAAAAGAAAAAAAGAAAAAAGAAGAATAAATAGTGGATCAAACCTGGAAAGAAGAGGAAATAGTGGTTCACTAATAACAACGCCAAGGAATGGCACAAGAGTGGGAAAGGAGATTAGGGTTAAAAAATATCCCAGCTAATCTTATGGTATATCACGGCCGGAGTCAACCTAGTCAGTTGCAGTGGCAGTTAGAGTTTCAGTGGTAGTCCCAGCTCGAGTTTCAGTGATAATCCAATTTCCAGTAGTAGTCCCAGTTCTAGTTGAAGCTTGAGCCGAGAACCAGATCCAGTATTTGTTCAGCAACCTTTAGGTGGGAGAAAGCGAAGCCAAATTCAATTTTACTACCACTCAAACATGGAAATAGCGCCCGTATGATCATATACTTCACCAAGAAGCGAACTGTGTTAGTTAATAGTCAGTTATTTTTTTTTGATTTTTATTTTTTATAATATTGGAAGCAAATACCCAGGTACTTAATCCAGTAGGGCAAGTACGAAAACCGCCACTCTAGCCGCTAAGGGTTTTGTCGATGTAATAATGATGCCTGGAGTATTTTTTCTATACTGACACTGCCCGATACAAGTGGTCTTCACACTATAAACGGAAGGTGGCGCCCGAACGAATTCAAGGCCTGGACTAAGGTGCCAAAAGACTGCTTAACGACGCAAAGAGCATTACAATGTTCTCTGTGTCCATTGACAATAGTCTAAATTTGTTTCAATTTTTTTAAGTGGTAGTTTTGAGTTTATTAGAGTTAGTGTCAAATTTAAATTGTTTTAATTTTTTCACGGCACAATATTTAGGTCTTAATGTGAATACAATATTATTAATTCTAGGAGTTCATCAAGAAATTTATTTAAAATGTTTATATTTAACTTTTTTATCTAGTGTTCATCAAATCTTATTGGATTGGATTTAAATTTTTTTCGATTTTATACACCTATAAGCGCCGTCAATCATCAGTAAGTTGAGCGCCACATTAAATAACAATAAAAGCCGTTCCTTTATCGAACAAGTTTTGGTATGTAAATTACTTTTGTGGTTTTGCTAAAAATCATTCTTGTGTTGAGTTTAATCTCTTTAAGGTAAATATCGAATAACGATACAACGTCCCAAGGACAGAAAAGGTGGAAAACTGCGTATAAAATTTAAAATATAAATCGTACTATAATTATCGACACCATAAAAGTAAATTTGATGGAAAATTTAACCATATCAAAAAATGATTTTGTGAAACATCTAGTACTATTTAAAAATTTTCATATCACAATCAAAATAATTTTTTAGCTTTTTATTTTTAAAAATTATCGAGAAAATTTGGAAACAGTATACGTAATTTTTTCTATTCTTTACAATAATTTTTTTATCAATAACAGTTATTTCAGTCCAGTGAGAATATCCAGAGAAAATAACAAGGGCTGTAGAAGAAAAAGCGGCCGATGGAAACAGACAGCAAATTCCATAAATTAATTCCAAATGATTCTATTGATCAATTCACCACGAATTTAAGTCAATTTGTTACAGACCGTCGAACCGAATGGCTACAGGGCACTCTCCATACTCTTTGTATCAGTGAAAAATGCTTACACTGGTAAAATTATTTTAGAATCGTTAAAAATATATACCAATCAGATTTGTTAATTTCTGCAAATTCTAAACTGGTACATTTTGATACATTATAAGTAAAAATTTCCAAAACTAAAAATTCCACCTTTGGCCCATAATTATCCTGCGTCTCGCAGTTTTTCAAGTTAACAACTACTTAAAAGGGAATATAGGGTCATAAAAACATCTTTAACACATGAATTTGTTACTTCACCAAATTCACCATAAAACTTTAATGAACCACGAACTTAACTTAAAGTAGGAACGAATAACAAAATGTAAAAATAAACATACAAGATGCAAAAATATTGGGAATAAACATTAAAGAAAGGAAATTCTAAATAGAGATACAAAAAGTTATCAATAAAAATGTTGTAGTAGGTAAATAAAAATTTATAATAAATCAACTCCAAATAATCAGAGTTTACTAAAACTCATTTTTGGTTGAACCATAATACATTAATCAAAAGCTATTTACAGTAATATTTAACTTTTATCAGTGTATAAATGGGCGCAAGCTTTGGCGAGTTATAGATTGTTCCATAAGTTTTCCTGCTCGGAACTTTTCCAATATCCACAACCGGGTCCTTGCGACTGCCAAAAACGTGCCTGGCACTTGCTGAGGAATAGTTTCAAGTTCCACTTTAGTTTTTCATCTGGTCGAAAATGCATAGGCGCCGGCCGTTTAAACTTTAAGACGGTAAAGTAATTAATTAACTACTAAAATTATATACAATGTGTCCACTTAAGTTCGCAACATATGGGAAACTTTTTTATTATTAATTTTACATAAAATAGTTATTCCTCATGAAAAGTTCTACATCCTCTAAAACCTAAAATACAACCATCATATAATAATTTTTTTGATCCGTATACGAGATGGGTCAAAAAATATAAATTTTGCTCAAGACTAAAGTACGCTTACTTTGAAAAATATAGAAAATGTTATTTGGAAAACTTGTTTTTAGAAACAATATTTACCTTCAAATATAAAATCACAGCTTCCTATCTTAAAATTATATTTTTTCTATTTTTCTTTTCTTGTATCAAAGTATTGAAACGCTACTTTAATTTGTTGATAATAAGTAATAAATGTGGTTTAATCTCAATTATTTTTATTATGGGTTCGTTCCACAAATATAATTTGAAATATATCAAAAAGTAAAATATTAAATTAAACAAACTTGTTGGACGCCAGTCCAATCGATTTTTTGATGTAATTAGAAACAGTTGACAAAAAAACCAGATTTATTTCGTGGTGTCGGTTTTTAAAAAGGAATATAAACAGTGATAATGTTAATATGAAAAACATGAATTTTTAGATCAAAATATGAAATATAAAAATAATCAAAGTGAATTAAATTTTAAGACAATCTGTAAAAACAAATTAAAAATAGATTCTCTTTTTGTAATCGAGACTGAAATACCACCACAAACACTATATAATTTATATTGATATAATAGATAAGATATGAACTTTTTAGTAAATATAACAAAAAAAATATATACCGGCATTAAAAAGAATTAAAAATAACAGTAAATAAAAGTTAAAGCGTCGAAATAATTAATAATGATAGCAGGGGATCTTATTCAAAATATAATATAATCTCATATATAACAAGGGGAAGAAAGTAAATTTAAAATTAAAACACACACTAAGTATATATAAATCAATTGTTTTGACTGAAGAGGCAAAGAGAGAGAATTGTTAACATGGGAAAGACATTTTATAGTAATACCTACAAGAGAGGGAGATCTCGAGAAGGGATATCAAGCGAACTGAAATTAAATATACCGATCAAAGGAATAATAAACATACAGGCTGGCACAAAAAACGTAACAGTGAACTGATACGTATAAAATCAGTTTGCACAAACTATTTTAAGCCAATTTATTAATTTTTACTTAAAGTTATATATTTAACCTAGTTTAATATGCCATTACAGAGTGAAATACTAATTTTGCACAAATAAAACACGTAAGAGCGCATCTTTTTAAAGTCCATGTAAAAATAAATATATTAAAATAGATTAAATTTATTATTTTTTATCAAAATAAATAAACGGGTTTAAAATAATTTTTAGAAACAAATTTAATTGTTTCAGTTCACTTCGCACTTTACTACAAGAAAAAAATTAGAAAAAATATTATTTTAAGGTAGGAGGCTGTGATTTTATATTTGAATCTAAATGTTGTTTCTAAACATGTTTTCGAAATAAAATTTTTCTATATTTTTTAAAATAAGAGTACTTTATTCTTGAGTAAAATTTTTATTTTTTGACCCACCTCGTATACGGATCAAAAAAATTATTGTCTGATGATTGTATTTTAGGTTTTAGACTATGCACAACTTTTTATGAGGAGTAACTATTTTTCGTAAAATTAATAATAGAAAAGTTTTTCATATATTGCGAACTTAAGTGCACACATTTTTTGGTATCTGTATAAAAATATAAATATTTCTTTAATTCAAAATGATATATCAGTTTCAGTCAGTTAATAAAAAAATTGTCCTAGGTTTTAGTATATAGCAAACATTTTCCTTTATAAACAAGTGTAAAAAATTTAAAATAAAATAAAATACAAAAATTGGTGGTCAGTTTTTGGAAAAATTTCGTACATTTCTCCATTGGAACATTCAAATAAATATTTTTATATAATTTTAAATCTCGAAACTAGTTTTAATTTCATAATGGATTTTCTGCAAATTTTTACAAATAATATTTTATTTTTAGCTTGTTTTTGGGTCCAAACAAATATTTGCATCTCAGTTTCAAGGGTCTTCTTTTAACGGATTGGAAAATAAAAAGTTTGTACTGTAGAAACAATGCCACACCCCGATTTTTCCATAGATTTGGGGAAATTTATAGAGTCGATCTGGCAATAGCGCACTGTATAGATGTACAAAATGTCACATTTTATGACGCTTACGACATTTTTTACCGTTCAGTAATTTGAAGCTTGAAAAAACGTTCGAAATGTCACATTTTACGACTTTTTCGACATTTTTTAACTTTTAGTATTTGGAAGCGTGAAAAAACGTTTAATTCGTAACATTTTACGACGTCTTCAATGTTTTTGAATGTTCGTATTTTGAGAAAAATCTTTCACTTTTTTTGCACCAAATACACGTATTTCCATGTCAAAATCGATGAAATATGGTACTGTTTGACGTATTTTTTCGAATCAAAATTCTAAGCGTTAAAAAACGTTGAAAACGTCGTAAAATCTGATATTTAGAACGTTTTTTCACGCTTCAATACACTTGACGTTAATAAACGTTTAAAACGTCATAAAATGTGACATTTCGAACGTTTTTCACGCTTCAAATTACTGAACGGTAAAAAACGTCATAAAATATGACATTTTGTGCATATATATATAAGATGCGCTATTGCCTGATCTACTGTATAAATTTCCCCAGATCATGGGAAAAACCGGGGTGTGTGTACTCAAGTGGCATTTCTTCTACTTTGTACTAAATTAAAACAGACCCAATAGAGGTCTTATCAAGACGAGCGATCTAGTCATCATGGCAGCAATTTATGTGGTACTTAAAAAATTAAAATTTCTTCATTTTCAGACCGGTCAACTCTACAGTTGGAACTGTTCAGTTTAACATGGTTTAACTGATCTTACCGTGTGTGGGGGTTCAACTGTACAATTTTCAGTTTAATTCGTGTCAAGAGGAAGTGTGTTTTTTTGTTTCTTGAAAAATGTCGCGCAATAAGCAAAACTATGAGATAGTGGATTTTATTGTAATGTGCAGATCGGATGCCAAATTGGTAAAGAAGTCGGACGAAACTTAAGCTGGTGCTAACAATAAGTCTGTGATCAATAGAATTAACAGTTTGATATCCGTTTTTCGAAAGGAGAAAAAAAAAAGTTGAAGCGTCAAACAAGAATAAATGGAGAATATTTACATGCCGGTACTTTTTTATTACGACCTGTCTGATTTCTTTCAAAATCAAGATACTCCGAGAACCACAACTTCAAATTTGGACGGTGAAAATGATGAGCTAAGAAAAACACAATTTAGAATGTTTCTATTTGCTTTTTAAAATGGATTTCTGTTTAGATATTGGGAGATTATGAAGATTTTCTTACTCAGCACAATACAAATTAATCAAATCCTCTTGATAAATAACTCAAATTTCTACTATATAATGTTAAAAGTAATGACAGAAAGTACCTACTTTAAAAAAGTTTTAAGTCTCTATGATATTAATAGAGTACATTAATACCCTTTGCTAAACGAGAGAGCTGTCTTACTAACAATAAATCAACTTCACTTCTAAATTAGTCCAAGCCTACTATAATTAACCTCTGGCTTATTTGAAACATTCCGCTCATTTAACCACAAAAATTTTCTAACTCATCGGCAATTCTAACAGTCAACATTCCAAATGAAACTAATCTAATCTAGTTTGTAGATAAATGTAGTCGAAACATCGAGTTCAATATTCTTATCCCTCTCGTTTTCATGAGCGAGTTTTAGCACTTGAAGGAAATTTGTTGCTTTGCTAATATAGGAGATTTATTTGTTTACGTCAAAGTGAAATTTTTTTATTATTCTATTATTCTTCTAATTAAAAATTTAGTATAATTATTAACAGAGGGTTTTGCTTTTGTTAGTAACATGATATTTAAAATAATCCTGTATCGTTTTTAATAAAATTTATCACTTTAAAGATAAAAATTATTTTCATTTTTAAGTGGAGTTTACAAATAGTTCTCCTAAGCGAGGTATAATATATTTTTTTAAGCGACGTTTGCAAATATTCCCCTTAGGGGAGTTTACGATATAAAAGTAAGTAGTTGTACCAATTTAAAGTTTTTAGATCTAGCAGTTTGGGCTGATTTTGGATTTAGTATTGTGAGTATGATTTTCTCGTGACACGACAATCTATCCCTGCGATAATCCTATCCCACGGAAATCCTGTCTCACTGAAATCCTTGTTCATGACAATTCTTTACGCCATAATCTTTCTCCAGATAATCCTTTCGTGATAATCCTTTCCGATATAATTCTTCCCAAGACAATCCTTCTCCAGACAATTCTTTCCCAGACATTCCTTCCCCAGGCAATCTTTTCGGTACAAACCACCCCCTTCCAAATAAAGAAATTGGAGGTAAAGAGAAAAGGATATTTTGTTTAGGATTCGATATTTAGAGTGTTTTAAATTTAGCAACTAATAATAAATCACTTTAGTACAATCTTCCATATCCTTTTGCTAAACAGTGAAAACGTGGAGGCAGATATACAGGGCCGAAGCCGGTTGATCTGTACCATTTATTGAAACCTCTTGGCTTACCATTATAGGGTTGGGAAGTTTCAAAAATCCTTTTTTAGTGGAAGTCTACGTCTGGAAAAGAGTAACTATGCCAAATTTCTAGTCAATAGAGTTTCGGAAATGTCGTGATGAGTCGAATTTCGTTTTTATATATAGATTAACAATAAAACTACTAAAAGAATATTTTTGAACATAATAAAATTTCTTCTTTTTTGTATAAAACCGTTACTTTTATCTACAACGCGTATAAACGTTTATTTGCATAGATTTTGCTAAAAAAATATGAAAGATTTTTCTAATATTATGAAAAGTTAGCAGAAAAAGTGAAAACGCCACAAATCAAGCAATTTGATTGAAAAAATAAAATGAGAACGGCTGACAGAGTTCTATTTTCAGATTCTGCAAAAATATCATTATAGTAAGGAAATGGATTCAATAAAAACAAAAAGTAGGTAAATCGATATAGGCCAGTCGTTGGCGATTTTTGTTCATTGTTAATCAAAGGTTAAAAGTAGGATTGTATTAGTTCTACTGGATTACTAATATGATGAGATATTATTAAGCATGTCAAGTAAGATTCGTTTAAGAAAAAGCTATATCAGGAGCATGACAATGATATTATCCAGAAAATACAAAATAATTCATATTTCTTTTAAAATTAATAATATTAATCTTTTAGTTCATACCAATGTTTATTATTGTATATTTTAATATTTTATAATCTAAAAATAGATTTAAAATCAACACAATATTATTCCGTCTTTCTCTTAGACTTTTTTCTGTCTACTTGCAATATACAGTTAACAAAAACAAAATACATAAACGACTGTTGCTATGCAAGCTTATCTTTCTTTTATATTATCCCATCATTATAAGAGACAAAAAATATAAATATATTTCTTCCCGCTAAGATTCTGAATTCACACGTTTCCTACCATTAAAAAACCAGCAACCCTCCTCTCCGCTAAAATGCAGAGCACAATCATCTCTCTCGCATCCCAACTGTGGACAGATGCAGTCGCATTCAATAGAGCAAAAATTTTTCTTCAATTAAGTAAAATGGTGCGTAATTAACCGCACCCAAAAAGTTTTCTGAGTTTACATACAAAACCATGTAAATAGTTTTTACAATGAGTAAAGTGATGAGTACTATTTAAATATTTATGTTTCGGTTTCATAATTTAAATTAATGTGCCGCTTTATGATTTTTCTGTTCATGTTCGTACTTGGAAAAAATGGAATAAAAATAACAGTCCTATTTCAAATACTGTTGTCATTTTAACATTCATATTGGTTTAACTTCTACCTAAAAAGTTTGGTCCTTCGAGAAAATCCAAGAATTTTATTTAATAACGCTCGCAGTCCAGTGTTCATTCAACAGTTATGAATACTAATATTCATAAATCGTTCAGAAATATAAGTAGAGTTTTTTGTTTATGCTTAAATAAAAATCTTTTTAAATTGCTACTTTTATTTTATTTGCCATGTGTCTCAAATTGCCTAATTTATAACTATCTTATATTATGACGAAACACTAAGGTCAGTAATAGATTTATCATCAAAAATGTCATTAATAACAGTTTATAGTTATTGTTTTTTGGCCTGCGCCCTATAATTTATTTTTAATGATAGAAGTTAATAATAATTTTCTGTTTACTTAAGACATGTATAAAATAACCTTTTTTTCTTCTTCAAAAAAAAACCAATTATAATAGGTTTAAAAGCTAGTAATAAAACACATTATTATGTAAATTTATAATAATAATATATTATATTATATTGATGTCAAAGGAATATCTGTGATGACAGGGCTACATAACAAGAAAATAAAATAAAAAGAAGTCAAGCTAAATCGATATAAGGATTAAGGGACTCCTATAATAAACAAAACGGCAACCATAGATACTTGATTGGTCCATATGACCTAACTTTTTAGATAAACTACATATAAGGGCATAAATATGCAGGCGCCTCCGCGACTATAAATTTTCATACATATTTTTTACACGATTAATGCAAATTCTTTTGAAACGGGGAATATTGTTTTCGTTTGCTTTTGAACGTTATTTCGTTTTTAATATTTAAAGACATTTCTTTCAAAATGCGATTACAATTCATATCACTAAGCGGAATTTTATTTAATATGAAAGGCTTTTATCGATCGGATTAATCACAAAAACAGCATGAATAATAAGTATACGCTGCTTTTCTTTTATAATCTGCTTGTTTTAAATTTTTAATTAGCATATAAAGAATGCTCACTTCGTACTGAATGATATGACGTCGTACTTGGTAATATAAGTACAGCCAATAAAATAATCCTAAAGTTTCAAAAAGTATCATGATGAAAACATTGTAACAAAGTTTCTTTTTTCAGTAATAATTTAAATATATAAATTAAATCGCGCACGGCACTGGAGTAAAAATTTTCGAATATAATGCCATTCGTACCAGTTGAATTTTCGACCGACAGATGGAGACACTCTCGTTTGTGCTTCTTGGACGCCGAAGTTCTTATCGAGTAGAGCAATTCAAACAGTTGTCAGCAGTTGCAGTGGCAGCCACCAGTGACATTTAGAGATAGGTCAAGCGGAAGAAGAGTCCAATTTGAGCGGAACCTGGAGCCATCAGTCCGACCAACACCATACCAGACAAGCCAGTTGTGCATGTAACCGTCCGTTACACACCTTTTCTTTTACCTGTTAATTTTATTTGTTTTGAGTTTTAACATCCTAGCAGCTAATACCCAGGTACTCAACTCAGTCGGGTGAGTAGAGACCGTCATTTTGGCCGCCTTTGATTTTGGTCGATATCATAACGAGCCCTGAAGTATTTTTTCTCTACTGATGCTGCCCGTGCAGTGACCTTCATACTATAAGCAGAAGGTGGCGCCCGAAACAATCCGAAATCCAGACAAATGCGCCAAAGTGATTCGTAACGACCAAAGTACATTACAACATATACTCATAGACGTGCCCAACACGTACATCCTTGTATCTTAACTATACGATACTGTTTTGAAAGAGATAGAGATTGGCCGAACCAGCATTTCATCTCTTCCTCTTGAAAGAACACAATTCTTACCGCTGGGCATTCAATGAGTATATGTTATTAATGAAAACGTGCCAAACCAGGGAAACTTTCGATTTAAAAATTTCCTACCCTTGTCGATGTTGTCAAATCGTCTTAATGAAAATCATAAAAATATTTGACAGAGATAAACCTAAATATAAGTAGACATGCTAGGCGTATTCTATCGCAATCATCGAGTATTCAACGTGTTAGAGAGAGAAAGCACTAAGAGTTGGCTCTGGTCTTCAGGTACTTCAGATCAATCAGTTTGGTCTTTAGGTACTTCAGATCCGTCTGGTCTGAGTCGGCTCTGGTTTTCAGGTGCTTCAGCTCCGTCAGCTCTCTCACTTTCTGATACGCTGAATTTCCTATACCTCTCTTTCTAACACGTTAAATTCCCTATAGTTGCGGTAGAATCCACCTAGCCTATCTACTAAAATATTAATGAAGAAAAATTAACCACTCCTTTTTTTCTAAAAAAAAACAACTGTTGATCAATATTGGAAAGCTTTTATTATATCTAATAATAGGACGAAATTAAAATAAAATAAATTATTTTTTAAATAAAATATTTTTTTTTGTAAAATCATTTTTTTTGTCATCACCTAATTTTCCAAACAGTTAATATATTCTAAAGAATCTAACCAAATATTCGGCTTCCCTATTAAGAAAAGCTCTCCGCAAAGTGAAATCACCTTGTTCGTGGGAAATTTCATCTCGACGTTATAATTTCGTTAAGCTAACGGATTTATGGTTGATTGGAGTATTACTCGTACACCTTCGTCTAGTAATTACTTTGGGCCCATTTGTGCGAAATAATCTCAGGGAAATTCGAACTTCCCTTTTAAGGGGTTAACGTTTGAGAGGAGGGGGTTTGTTTTACTAATAGACTTATTCAGAATAATTATTATTGGTACTTTTTATTAGATTGAGTAATTCAGTAATATATCAATGTAAAATACGTAAATGGTAAACATAATTTTATTAAAACTTACTTGATTCAATTTAATTAAAACTTTGATAACCCTAAAGTAACTTTTGGTAAAAATTTGATATTAAATTATTTTAGCAATTTATAAACTAAAAATCATTTTTCAAAAATCCACAAACGTCTAAATAGTCATATATACCACGTAATTATTAAATTTTAATATCTTCTTGCTTTAATTGACTTATGATTGATATTAAAATATTTTAATTTTTTGAATTAATGCAATGTATGATTTGTTTAAACTAATTTTGAATTTAATATTTATAATATTGTTTTGGGAGATATAAGAACAATTCAATTTAAATTACTATGCAGTAGACTGTCTAAAATTAGTGATATATTTAACAAAAAAATTGAATGTCGGTGTAATTTGTTGCAACCTGGAGATTTTTTTATTATTTGATGAAACGTTATAATACATAGAATTGAAATTTTTTTTTCTAATTAGTCAGGTGAGATTATACACCAAGAGCCCACTGTAAAAATCCGTAAGTAAAAGCAGATGCAGTAAACCGGATAATATAAAATTTGGCGTTAGGATGCCTATACCCAAGTAGCACGAAAGTGGGGAAAAATCTCATTTAAATTTTTTTTAGACTTTCCATGAAAAAAAGCAATACAGCAAGCTCGGGGGAGAGATGAAAATGTCTTAAAGACCATATACATACATTTTCAGCATCGTAGATGGCGTGCAACCGGAAGTGGCCAAATCCCTTAGGTAAGAAGATGATGCAAGTAATAGAAACGGGTTCTCTGGGCACTCAGGATCACAAAAATATCACTTGCTTTATGGCACGTGACTCACTTGAAAAAAAATTAAAAAATGATCCGCGGAAGGGTGATGATTAAAAATTTGGTGTGATCGATCTAGGATAGCACCTGGTGGCCAAAAATGCGGTTTTCTGCATTGTAATGGTGAGTGGGGATATAAGGGAGGAAGGGGTAAAAAGAGGCGGCGAAATCGTACGAAATATTTGTTTATATACAATCTGTTAGAAACTGAAACCTCTATAAATTTGTGATTTAGGTCTGCCTCTTGCATTTAATAAAAATGGTCCATATGTTGAAAAACCCGGTGAACTCTCCTAATTTTTCACAATTTTTACTTATTATTAGCAATACATGATTTTTATCAACAATATTATACAAAGGTTGTCGATAATTAAATTGTCTACTTTGATTTTTATCATTTTTATCCAAAAATCAAAAATACGCATACAAATGAGTCAGAAAAATTGACCGGTAAATGTTTTACTTTTTTGTATCCAACTTGATCTAGAGTCGTTGGGCTAAACCAAAAGACATAATATATACTAAAAGAAACCTAAATAGGGAAGAAAAAGTAATATAAGAAAAACTGTTGGAAATATAATAATTTTTAGATGTAGTCGAAGAAAAAAATTTTAATGATGAAAATCTAAAAGGAAAAATGAATAAGAGTGAGATGATGAGATAGAAGAATTTGTGAGAACAACAAAAGGGAATCACAGAAATAAAAAAAAAATTGAACAAATGTTACAGCGTTAATAAATCAAATGAAAATTATGAATAGAAATATACAAATAGGGAGTAAGAAGAATAAACAAACATTTAAAAGAAATTTAGATGTAACAAACAAGAATATAACAAAAATATCCAAAAGCCAGTAAGAAATTAGAAAAATGAGTTAAAAAACCAAATGAACAATTAAACAAGAAATGAGGAAAGTTCAAAAGAATTTCAGGATATAGTACAACATGAGAAAATGCATAGATAAAATACAGAAAAAAAGGAATTCAAACCATCGATAGAGAATAATGATACAGAGTGGACAAGAAGTAAGCAAACCGAAGTATGAAAAGTAGGAAATAATAAACGATAAATAAGTTAATAAATATGGGGACATACCGCATGATGCAGATAACATTACAGAACAAGCTTTAGAAGGCGAATTGGAATTAATAAATCAGCAGGAAAAATTTAAAGGAGATGTTCTTAAAAAAAAATAAAATTAAGACACAAGATAATATTAAGGGAGACAATAATTTAAAAAGTTAAAGGAGAAGATAATGAATAATTTTATATTGTGAAACCAAAAAATGGATAGAAGATTGTAACGTTCTTTGCGTCTTCAAGCGCTTTTTTAGCGCCTTACTGTAGGTGACAGATTGCCTCTGGCGCCACCTTCCGTATATAGTGTGAATGCCACTTGTACTAGGCAGCGTCAGTGAAGATAAATACTCCAGAGGTCGTTGTGGTCTTTACTTGCCCTACTGGTATTAAGTACTGACAGCTAATAAGAGTATTAAGTAAAAAGAAAGTTCCCGGATTTTTCCGTAGGTCGGTCCTCTTTCTCTTCTGCTACTTGGGATGAATGGGCATGAATTGGATCTGCTCAGCTGTATATGGTCCTACTGGTCAGATCTCTTTATCTTGTACACTGGCTTGTGGTTGGTTGTCCCCTCAGCGTGACCAGTATTTGCACTCCCTTATCGGCACTTTGATCTACGTGGTGTTAAATTCGTTCTTTTTTACCACTCACCAGAAAAGAATAGTTGCCAAACGTGGAAAAATTATCCGAGAATTTCAGGACAGTTGTGATTTTTTTCCTCATGCCTGTTAGTAGTAAATTGTATTTTTTCCATTATAATTAAAACGGGGGATTGTCGCATTCTGCAAATACTGTATTTAATCATTTATAATGGTCGCTGCAGCTGGGACTGCAACGAATGAAATCGCGGTATACGGCAAATATTTCTGCGGTTGCTTGACATTATACTCCAATGAACGTTGCCTGTACCATAATTTTAAGTTATTTCTACTCCAGTGCCGTGCGCGGTATAATTAATATATTTCAATTATAATAATAATAATACCAGCAATAAATTAACTTCGTTACAAAATATTGAAAGATAAAAATTTTATTTAAGAAATAGGATCAATTCAAGTGGACTGGATCATAGCTGACAGTAAGAAAAGACAAAGGTAGACGAGTTTAAATATAAGGAAAAATATTTTAATATAATTTGGTTAATACAAATTCTATAAGGGGAATAAAAAAACAAGTTACAAGAACAGAAATTAAAAAAAATAGAAATATAAACGTAAACTTTTTATGAACTACCTAAAACATATTCTTATATTGTATGGAGGTAAAGAATTATTTAAATTAGCAAACAAATATTTTTGTATTATTGAATAACAACTTGAAAGTATTCCTTATATAGGAAACATTTTACTAATAACAAGCTGTATAATTTTTTCAATATCCCCAAATCGATATTTCTTATATATAGTCCCTTTAATCAACTTCGTTTTCTTAAATACATCGATACGAAATGCAGCGATGCACAATTTTACTTTAAATTAACAATCACAAAATGGAGAACCAATAAAAGTCTGCGAAGCAAAGCTCAGAACACAAAAGACATTTATGACTGACGAAGCACGTATTGCAGCGAGAGCGCTCGCTTCTAAGCCAACTTGATTGTTGTAGTATTTAATGTACCACGTTCCTCTTGCAATGATTAATTTAGATTTTTGGGGTTAATTGAGTTTTGCTGTTCTTAGAAGCAAAAGTGGAACGAATGATTCGGATTTTAAGAGATGAATAGACTAGCTTGACTTCTAAATTCTAGATCGTTGGATGTTTTAGTCGAATTGATTGGGAATTTTTAAGTTTTTAATATAAATCGAGATTAAATTGATAATATAGAGATTTTTTTATTAGGAATAAGTTTAAGGTACATATATAGGTGTATTCATTTTATTAATATTTGTGAGTATGTTTTTTATATTTATTCAATCTCGTCAAATCAGTCTAATAAAAGTTAATTCAAGGTACAATAATAAAAATATAAAAAAACTTACTGTTGATCTGTTTTCTTATGTATAGTCCACTTACCTGAAACAAAAAAATAAGGTTATTCTTTTTTATTTATTTTGTTATTAACAATATTATTAATTTGCTATATTTATTCTTCATGAAGTATATGAATATCATAAAATAAGCAGAAAGCTGAGTTTTTTTATTATGAATATTTTTTTACGTTATTTATTTTTTTTTACTTTTCAGTACATCATGATATTTTGACCATACCCAGATTTTAACGGATCTTTACGTGTCGGTGTGCGTGTCTGTGTGTCTGTGAACCCGATAGCGTCTAAACGCCTGAACCGATTTAGATGAAATTTTATATACATATTTAGGGTAACAAGGAGACGAACTGTATATATATTTTTTTTTAATGGCATGGACTTTATTAAGACCTGTATAGATTTTGGTGTTAATCGGACAACCAGAAGTGACAGTTGCTATAAGTGATGACGTCATTACTAAACAAGATGGCAATAAATAGTTTAATTTCGGATGATTACAATTTTCAAAAACTTTTGTCATTGTTACCAGATTTATCGAAAAGTAATTTTTTTTCATATTTTTCTTAAATAACCAAAATAAGGAATTTTTGTAAAAGGTTACAAGATATGAAAGTTGTAGAACATACAATTTTCTACACATTTCGTCATTACCGGTTTTTGAATTCCATTTTTCAAAATTTTGAGACAAAATTATGGATTTTTATGAAAAATTACGTAAAATCAAAATTGTAGAGCATAAAATTTTCTATAAATTTTGTCTTACTATTTTTTCAAGTTGCGCATGGTTTCGTCGCTAGTTTTTATTTTAATTTTTATCTTTATTAAATTATTATTTTTAAGATAAATTTTTATATTAAAAATTTTAAAAAAATATCTTTAAATTTGTAATAATTAATTTTATAATTATAATTTTTTTCAAAATTTTATTACAAAAATTGTGGAATTTTTACAAAATTGGCTAAGATATTTAAGATTATATTACGATTTTAAACTAAATTGAATAACTTCTAAAATATTAAAGATATTGAAATGTAATTTTCAACATTCGAAAGATAATATAAAACTCTAAATTTAAAATGTACTTTAGTTTCTTAAAATTTAGAATTGTAATTATTATAGCCAAAATTAAGACTGTTTTTAAATTTTTTTGTAATTTCGTTATCAATAAGTATAAAATAAATGAAAAAACTAAATAGTATATCCTAAAAGGATCCAAAAGTACTATGTGTGTAAATTATTTCATAATTTTAACATAGTATTTGTAAAAGTTATAGCAAAAAATGAAAAAAGTTTAAACAATTCATGAATTTTTGACAAAAAATTTGATTTTTTTTTTAGTTTTCTAAACTAACTTTATTAATGAATTTTGATCCAGAAAAATTTAAAAAGGTCTGTTTCCCATTTTGGGAGATATTCATTATTTATTGACTTTAAAATTATTCAAAAATAGGTTTAATTTTTTTTCAGGTTAATATTAATATTAAAAATTTAAAAAAATATATCATTAAATTTGTAGTAAAAAACTCTATAATTGTGATTTTTTTAAAAATTTTATTCAAAAAATTGTAGAATTCATAATTTTTTTTTGAAATTTAATATAAGTTTAAAAAAATTAAAGATATTAAAATGGAATTTATAGCATTCGATAGGTAATATAAAACTCTAAATTTAGAAAGTATTTTAGTATTTAACATTGCTCTAAACAAAATTTAAAAAAAAAATTATTTTTTGTCTTTTGTTTTATCGAAAATGGTAAAACAAATGAAAAAAGTAAATAGTACATCCGAAAGGGATCAAAAAGTACATTATGTGTGAAATATTTCATAATTTTAAAACAATACTTGTAGAAATTATACAAAATTAAAAAAAATTTTTAGAAAAAATTAATTTTTTTTTTAATTTTTGTAAACTAATTTTATTAATGTATTTTGATGCAGAAAAACTAAAATAATCGATTAAACAATTACTTTACTAGGAGTGTTCGAAAAGTTGGGTGGGATTACCCCTCATTTTTTTTTATTTTTTTTTTTCTTCAATATTGTTGAAAACCAAAGGATCCAAATTTACAATTAATTACATAAATATTTAAAATTGCAATACTTATATTTTTTAATATTCGTTTTTTTAGTATATCTTACCTTAAAATATACAGACGTCTTGATCTAATCCTCTCCATTTATCCATTTCCCATTTTCCATTTCCCATTTTCCATTTCCAAATTTTCCATTTCCACTTTTCCATTTCCAATTTTCCATAACCTCTAACTTGACGTTTCCTAACACAAACAACCTAGTAACATACTGCATCTATACGAGCCTGTGACGAACTGCTTTAGAGGTCGCCACAGTGTGCAAGTACTTTGACCATCGCTTGTCCGATTTTAAAATATCTATACAAAATATTTAATCCCCGACCCATTTATCCCATGAATTTTTTATTGTAAGGATAATTTATAATCGTCTTTACCTGGTCAGATGCCGTCAACATACCTGGAGTTCGTTTAAATTCAAAATTAGATACACGCCGGACTTTTAAAATCCGACGTACGTCCAATATTAAAACTAAACAAACTCTACTACAACTCAATGTTCAACATACAAACACATACCTATACTATGATCACTCTTAGTAACATACGCATCCCATACGAAACTGTGACGTACTGCTTTAGAGTCGCCACAAGTCAAGTACTTAAATTACTATAGTACGATTAAAAAACAGGCTAGGTACTATATAACCTTATACAGTAAGGCCTATCAATAATCGTTCTATAATGCCAGGATGCTTAACATATACTAGTGAATACCAAATTATTAATTATTTTTTAAAATAATGAACCATTAAAATATTGATGCAATCCAGATGTTTATGATGATCTTGTAGATGTTGATCTTGATGTTTATAGGGGAGGGTGTAAAACGTTATTTAAATTAAGTCAAATTAAAAATTAATTGTTTTGATTAGTTTAAATAAAAAACGAAAAACGGCGCTACAAAATTTGATTTTTGAAATATGTAATTTATTCATAATAAAAATTCCAAAATCTACAATAACTTATGTTAACTATTTAGTACCGTCCTAGCATTTTTAAATTAAAATATTTATAAAAAAATGAATTTTGATTTATTTATATTTTTCTGAATTTCAAATTATTTTTAATACTATTTTTATTTTCAATTGATTTTAAAAATATGTTTAAGTAATTTTAAATCATTAAATATCAAATTTTACCTGATTATTATTTAAAATTTATGTTTAAGATCGCGCGCCGCCCCTCCCCATTCTTGAAGAATGAGAATGCTTCTCTTCTTAGAAAATGTTTGCTAATGGAAAAATAATAAATATAGGTTATTTACATTAAATTTACTAATTTTTTGTTACCAATATAACAAAATTGTATTTACCAATAAATATTTATGAACCAATAAAATTTTTAATTAGTATACTGTCTACACTGTGTGCCTCGTGATCTCAACCAAAAATAATTGTCTGACTGCTGTAATTTTCATATATTTTACTTGATTTAATTTTTTAGCATTATTTAATCATTTTTAATAATAGAATATTAGAAAAATTATTTTTAAAAAGTTTCACTACTTTCAGTTACTAATACGTAAAAAAAATTCTAAAAAAACTTGAAATATTTTAATTATTTAGCAACACTGCAATCTTGTACTACTTTTAACATAAATAACCTATAGAAACAATAAATATAAAAATCAGCTCATACGCAACGGCAAATCAGATATATATTTTTTTAATAAAGTTAAGCTCGAGCACACACAGTTGCGGCGACGAAAACCGTGGCCGCCGAAACCGGCGATTTTGGCAGCCAACCCGGTAACGAGGATGATAGAATATAATAGAATTGATTAAAATCCAAAATGTTATATATAGCTCAAATGTGATCCAACCGTCAATAAATTGAAATAAAATATAAAGTCATATACTACATATGTATTTGAAAATAATTATAAAACGGTGACTAGTTTCAGATAAATAGTCATCTTCAGGACTGGTAATATACATTGTGATCGGAAATGGTATATAAAAGTAAAACAATTTACCATATTCATATTAATTGTATTAGTTAAAAATTAAATGCTGAATTGAGTGTATAGGGGAGTTTTACTAATTTAATTGATATGTATATGGTAAATTATTTTACATTTGTATACCATCTCTAATTTCGAACATAATATATATTAATAGTCCTGAAAATGACTACTTAATCGAAACTAGTCGCCGTTTTACAATTATTTTAAAATACATAGTATGATACATAATTTTGCGATTTATTTCAATTTATTGAGAATTTATTAATATCATAAACGTACACGTTTTGCTTTATTTTATAATGTTGAAACATATCGTTAAATTTTATAAAAAATATATGTTAAGAGTTTAAAAATGTGAAGTTAAATTTTAAAAACTGTTTCTTTTAGTGTATTAATTTCTAAGAACAATTTAAATTAGAAAAAAATATATACTTATTCGTATCTAAAAATGTACATGATAATTCAAAAAATAGTTAATTTTTTTATTGGAAAATTACTTTTTTTTTAATAGACAATTGATAGGATTTAAAATATTAATTTACCATCCTTAAAATTTAAATTATTAATATTTTTGATTGAACTTTTATTCTAAACATTTTTTATTAATTTTCATCATAATTATATACTTTTGGCAATTAATTAATTTTAAAGACCAAAACGTTATCCATCTCTCATTTGTGGTACAACTAATGAGTTAATAAAATACTAAATTCAGCATCACAATTATATATTGGTTAAAAAAATAAAGAATTTTGTAATCAGTTTCGGCTTCCGCCATCATCAGGCCTACAATAACGCTCATTAAAATTACAACAAGAAAAATGCTTTTGGATTAGAGTTTCCCAAAATGCATACTGTAAGCTTCTCTTCCTTTTTCTTATTGTAATTTTAATGAGCGTTACTATAGGTCTGATGATAGCAGAAGCCGAAAATAGTTACCAATTCCTTTAAAAAAAATTAACCAATATACAATTGTAGTAGTGGACTTAGTGTATTTTATTAACTTAATTCTAATTTTCATAAATTTTATTCCAATGAAATTTTAGTATTATAATAATTAATCAATACCATTAATAATCTACTATCCAATTGCGCAGCCGCCCGCGAACGAAACCGTGACAGCTATGAACACCCGGTATAAGTTAAAGAACCGTCGCTGATCGGTCGGTCGCGTCGGTCTCGCGTTTAGGACGGTTCTTATTTATAGTTGCACTAAAACACACTTTTATTCGACGCAATGCACTGAGTTTATGGACCCGATTAGACCATTTACCGATATGTGTGCGAGTAGTAAACAAGAATGATTTGCAGTCGTGTGTGCGCACAATTTAACACATTGTCTGCCAAATACGAGATACTTGTAGTCAAATTACAATTTATGTACCTCGTTGTTGGCAGTACGCGTTAACTTGCTTGATAAAAATTCTTGTTTTCGCCAACAAGTTTTATTATAACCTGAATAAAATAAGTAGAAAAAATCTAACCAATTAATTAATAATTTGGTAACACCCTGTATCATGACTATTTACCTGTTTTTACTCCAACTCACACCTGAAACAAAATAAAATAAGATCTTCAGTGTCTTCATATTAACTTAAAATATTTGAGAGGTTAATTTTTATTTTATATAAAATAAATTTCTACAATAAAAAAATTACCCCTATTTCCAAGCTCTTGTGTAGAGTAGCTACTACCCCTTGAAAATTTTAAATTTAAATAATTAAATTAAAAATGTGAAATAAACACGATAGTTATTTATTAATTGGATTATGTCATTTTAAATATTTACTTAAAATATTAAAACTAAAATTAAAAAATAAATAAATAAAAATTTTAATTTAATTATAATTATTATTTTTTGAAATAGTTGAAGATTTATTTAATTTAAAGTTTACGTCTATACCTATTTTTTCCTATTTTCCTGTGTTTTTTACTATTTTTTTATTATTCCCATTTTACTCCTTTTTCTATATTTTCATGTTTTTTCTATTTTCCCCCATTTTTCCTATTTTTGCATATATTTTCCAATCTTTCTCTATTTTTTCTTATCTTTTCCCATTTTTTTCTAATTTTTCTGGTTTTTCCATTTTTCCCGAATTTTCTATTTTGCATATATTTCCCTATTTTGCCTAGTGTTTCCTATTTTTTTTGAGTTTTTTTTTTGTATTCTTTGATATTTCTTTCTATATTCCACCATGTTGCCTATACGTCCGTTTGTCCTATTTTTCCCTATTTTTTTACGTTGTTTTATTTTTGATTATTTTTTTGCGTTTTGCTACTTTTTCTATTTTTTACATGTTTTATTTTTTATTACTTCTTCCTATTTTATACTATTTTTTCCCATTTTTTTTTCTATTTTTTATTAATTTTATATTTTTTTTATATTTCGCTTTTTTTATATTTTGCCTATTTTTGCCCATTTTCGCCATTTTCTGTATTTCTTCCAATTTTTTTTACGTTTTCCCATTTTGCCTATTTTTTTCTTAACAATTTTCTCATTTTTTTTCCTGTTATTTCTTTTTTTTCCCATTTTTTTTTACTGTTGCCTATTTTTCTCTATATTTTCTACTTTTCCAATTATTTTCTATTTTTTCCTTATTTTCCCCATTTTCTTCCATTTTTATATTGTTAAGTATTTTTTCCCGTTTTTTACCATTTTCCCGGTTTTCTCTGGTTTTTCTTATTTTTCCTATTTTATACTATTTTTCCCAATTTTTCTATTTTTTTCTATTTTTTACGTTTTTTTGTTTTGCCTATTTTGCCAATTTTTTCTATTTCTCCCAATTTTTTTACATTTTCCTGTTTTGCCTATTTTTCTTTTAACTGTTTTCTCAATTTTTTTTATTTTTCCCTATTATTTCATTATTTTCTTATTTTTTAGTACATCCCTCGTTTTTCCCTATTTTTTCCCATTTTCATATTGTTTTCTATTTTTTTAATGTTTTTTACTATTTTACTTGCGTTTCTATGGTCTATCGAATTTTTCCAATTTTATTATGGTTTTTCCTGTTTTTTTTTCTATTTAGCCTATTTTTGCCCATTTCCCCATTTTCTCTATTTCTCCCAGTTTTGTTTAACGTTTTTCTATTTTGCCTGTTTTTTTCTATTTCCTCCATTATTTTTTATTTTACCGTTATTTCCTTTTTTCCCATTTTTTACTTCTTTTGCCTATTTTTCTCAATATTTTCTACTTTTTACAATAAGTTTAAATTTTTTTCCCTATATTCCCTATTTTTTCCACTTTTCATATTGTTTCATATTTTTCCCTGTTTTTTTACCATTTTCCCTGGTTTCCTCTGGTTTTTCTTATTTTTCCTATTTTTATACTATTTTCTCCTGTTTTTTTTTACTATTTTTTACTAATTTTCAATTTTTTCTATATTTCCCTGTTTCCTTTTTTCGTGTTTTTTTCAATTTTGCCTATTTTTGCCCATTTCTCCCAATTTTTTTTTCGTTTTCGTATTTTTCTCTATTTTGCATATTTACGCTAAATATTTATCAATTTTTTGAATGGAATTAACTAAAAATTAAGTATTCTTAGAACTTCGATATATTTTATAATTCTTTTATTAAAATTTTCGTGATAAAAAGAACAGGACTGTATTTAGAAAAATTACTAAAGTACAGTTCATTATTGAAACATAAAAAAACAAATAAATGTTCTACATAGTTCCATATAGAAAAAAATGAGAATTTTAAAAACCGTATTTAAAAAAATAGTTGAGACTGGTCCCTCAAAGACGAAACGTTGTATTTAAAAAATAGATCCTTGGTCTTCACAAAAAAAAATTTTTCCTCTTTAAAAATTAAGTTGTTAATTAAATAAAACGAAAATCATTAATTTCGGTTGTTCCTAAAATCGGAAACAGGACTGAATATTTTATTAAAAAAAAAAACAATTAATTTGTCTTCAAACCAAATTTTTAGTTATTTTTTATATACTAAAAAAAGAAGAACAATCGATGTTTTTTTTTTATTGGCACAATGCTTTTTACTTTTTTAATAAAAAAATGAAATGTACCGAAAAATATTCAAAAATTTTAGAAAACGTCACAAATTATCAAAAATTAAAAAATCTTCAAAAACTTTATAATCGTTATGTTATATTAAAATATTTATAAAATTTTCTAAAAGTAACTATCAAAAATTGTAAAAACTTTTCAAAAATCAAAAATCTTTCATAAATTATTAATATGTAAAAAGAAGTATTCAAAATTGCAAAATCCATATTTTTTTAATACCTATTTGTTGTTTATTATCATTATACAATTTTCAATATAACAATAATAAAAAAATACAAAATTCTTACCTTAAAATCTAATGAAGCTTAGCACTAATCCTCTTATATTTTTCCATTTTTGTTCCAATTCCATCTGAAACAAATGAAACAAAACTATACTAAAATCATCATATGTAATTAAATACAGTGTGTGTCCATTTAAATTGTCGACATATTAAAAATAACTTTTTGTTTTTTGTTTTACGAAAAAAATGATTCCAAAAAAGTTCTAAACCTAAATTGAAATAATTAAATTTTAAAATGTATCCGCAATAATATAAATAATTGTACTCTTATTTTTTTAAAAAACTCAATCTTATTGAACCAATTTTACTGAATTTTCTTTACTTTTACACATAGTATAATTTTTCCCTTTTTTAATTTTTCTAACATGAAATAAATACAATACGATTTTCCAAAGTGATATCAAGAGCTTATTTGACATTTCATACATGATACCTCTTGAGGATCATTTCAAACCACTTAACTAAGAGCTAATCCATAACAGGATCTGTCACTTGCTTTATACATCATCTACAGTTGCAGTGCCAATGCCGACAATGGTAAATTCAGCGATTTCAGGTTTCATGACACGAATTCCTGAATGTTATAAATCGCTTAGTTTGTCAAGTGCGATTGAAAGCTTTGAACACTCGAAATACGATTCGACTCATAAATAATGTAATTGACTTTTATATTTACAAAATTATTAGAACATCATAATTACATATTTGAATTTATATTTAATCAAATGAAATATCTACATCTGGTGTACCACAAATATCTTAACTAGAACCTTTACTATTATTTTTGTTTATGAAGATTTAGTGGATTATAAATTTTTAAAACCAAGTTATTGACAATTTTATTTTTATTTTAAAAAGGGACCATTATATTTTGAATAAATAATTTCTTAGTGTAAAAATCTGAAAAGTAAATATTTCGATTTTTGTACACTGATAAAACTAGGGTAACTTATAATAAAATATTAATATTTAAATAGATAATTCCGAATAACTTGATTTATTAATAAAGTATGATGAAAATTTTTAAAAATTAATTAAAAAAAAATGTATTATTATTTATTTTTTTTAATTAAAAGTCAAATTTGTTATAAAATAAAAATCCTTAAAAGCATTATTTCGGTTTAATTAAAAAAAATGTATTATTATTTATTTTTTTTAATTAAACGTCAAATTTGTTATAAAATAAGAATCCTTAAAAGCATTATTTCGGTTTGTATATGGATAAATTAGCCAATAAAAGAACACTAAATTTTCCCTTATAAATATAAAATCTGGTATTTTGACGTTTGACGTGCTTTTCCTTACTCTTAGATAACACAATCCTTTCTGAAAGCTCTCAACTAATAACTTCACAATAACAGTAAGGCAACTCATATTACAAATAAATATTTAATGAGTCGTCTAAATGGTGAGGATTTAACAATGTACCGAAATTCCACCTTTTTCGCTGTTTTTCAACAAATGCTTTCCATTATTTTTGATTTGTAAATAGTGAAGAAAAATGTTTAATCATGACGAAGTATTTTATACCTCAGGACTTGTTAGAGTCTGCAGTAAAAATACTCTTAAATTCAAGTGAAAGCCCTCATTATGGGCGTAGATATGGGGAGGGTAAAGGGAGTGAATACCCCCCCAGGATACCAAAAATATCACGAAAAGAGAAATAAAATATATGAATTATTCTGCAGAAAATCTACGAAAAATAATATAGAAATGCCCACAGTTTCCAATGGGGAAGTTTTTTCATAAAAGTCTTCCAATGAAAATGAAATTATAGAAAACACACAAATTTTTACAAAAATAAATAAATTTTTTCACGAAAGTTAAGAGAAAACTAAAAAGACCAGAAAAAATTACACATGATTTGGGAAAAAAGCATGACTACATTTTTCTACAGTTAAATTTGAAGAAAGAAGCAATAATGCATTTTTCCACCGTTAATTTGGAAAAAAAAAGGATCAAGACGCATTTTTCTACAGCCAAATTAAAAAAAAAGAAACAGGAATGCATTTTTCATAGTTAAATTTGAAAAAAAAATTGACAAAAATGCATTTTTCCACACTCGAATTTTAAAAAAAAGCTAGAATACATTTTTCATAGTTAAATTTCACAGATTAAAATTTAGAATTACTAATTTTTGATAAATTGTTGAGTTGCTATAGTGCATTTGACAAAAAAAAAACAAAAATGCAGTTTTCAAATATGAATTGAAGGAAAAATAAGAATGCATTTGCCCAATATTAATTTGGAAAAAAAGGAGCAAAAACGCATTTTTCTACACTCAAATTAAAAAAAAAAGAAACAGGAATGCATTTTCCCTAGTTAAATTTGAAAAAAAAAAATGAACAAAAATGCATTTTTCCACACTCGAATTTGAAAAAAAAAGCCAAAATACATTTTTCATAGTTAAATTTCACAGATTAAAATTTATAATTACTAATTTTTGATAAATTGTTGAGTTGGAATAGTGCATTTCACAAAAAAATAGCAAAAATGCAGTTTTCAAATATGAATTGCAGGAAAAACAAGAATGCATTTGTCCAATATTAATTTGAAAAAAAAGGAGCAAAAACGGATTTTTCTACACTCGAATTAAAAAAAAAAAAGGAATGCATTTTTCATAGTTAAATTTGAGAAAAATGAGCAAAAATGCATTTTTTCACACTCGAATTTGAAAAAAAAGCTAGAATACATTTTTTACAGTTAAATTACACAGATTAAAATTTAGAATTACTGATTTTTGATAAATTGTTTAGTTGCTACAGTTCATTTAACAAAAAAAAAAGCAAAAAGCAAATTTGGAAAAAAAGGATCAAAAACGCATTTTTTAACACTCGAATTTAAAAAAAAGAGACAGGAATGCATTTTTCATAGTTAAATTTGAGAAAAATGAGCAAAAATGCATTTTTCCGCACTCGAACTTGAAAAAAAGAAGCCAGAAAAAAATTTTCCCACACAGGAAATTAAAAAAAAAACAAAGCAACAATGCATTTTTAATAGCAAAAATTTAAAAACAAAACAACAATGCATTTATTTATATAAAAATTTCCATACAGGAAATTTTAAAACAAAGCAACAATGCATTTTTTTTATACAGGAAATTAAAAAAACAAAGCAACAATGATTATTTTTGACGCAATAATTTGAAATACATAACAAGAATGCATTTTTCCAATCAGGAAATATAAAAACAAAAGAACAATGCATTTTTTCAAACAAAAAAATGAAAAATAAAGCAACAATGCATTTTTTACACAAGAATATAAAAGTTAAAGCAATGATGCATTTTTTCATACGGGGAACTGAAAACAAAGCAACAATGCATTTATTTAAATAAAAATTCAAACCAAAACAAAGCAACAATGAAATAGGAAATTTTAAAACATAGCAGCAAAACAACACTGCATTTTTTCAAACAAAAAAATGAAAAACAAAGCAACAATGCACTTTTCGTACAAAAAATTGCGAAATAAAACAACAGTGCATTTTTCTACATCTTGGACTAAAATAAAAAAGAAACCACTTCCCGGATAATCTGCTTACCAATTCCATCTGGTTTTACACGCAAGGGCGTAGATATGGGGGAGTGTAAAGTAGGTAATTACCCATCCCAGAATACCAAAAAATAGCACAAAAAGAAAAAATAAAATATGTGAAATGTAGAAACGGATAAACAGAAAAGTACCCTCCCCACAGGAAAAAGTACCACTCCCAATGATAAACCACTCCTACTCCAGGAACAAAAATGTATATACACGCTCTTGGCCCTCACTCACATACAAAAACGGACAAACTACTGCAATTGAGTAATAAAAAGTTATTGCAAGTCTGACGATTATGTAATTTTAACATAACTGTTATAAAATGAATATTGGAAATGAAATTTACAGATAAAGTATCAGTAATTAAATTTAATTTACCTGACAAGAACTCACATATATTTTACAGTAATTTTAATATAGAATTTTTTTTCTATTCAATTCTGAATATTAATCATCAGCATTTAAAAATAATAAACATTCTGGTTATATTAAATAAATAATAACATTTATAACACAAAAGGTATTATTAAGTTCAATTCATTCATGAAATTCCAAGAATTATTTGAAATATTGTAGAATTCGGTAAACATCCGAGGAATAGGAATTTTTGTTTCACATTTAAACGAAGTAGAATTCAATATCAAAATCGCGATAAAGCTACAACGGTAACATTTGGTTGCCATATACTTGGAATTTTTATAAGAAAATATGAGTATTATGCTAAACATATTTCGCAGGAATTTTCTTCGTGAAAGTTTTTTACAGCGACTAAAAATGGATTTCGGGATTTCAGAGGGTATTTTTATTAATCCCACTCTTTAACTGGCTGATATTCGTAAGCTGTAAAAAAAGAAATATTACTTCAAACGTTTTTTTAAAACATGATATGAAACGTTTGCATGCAGATATTTTGCTCTTTATAAATATATTTAATATTTATAAGAACACGCGATTTAATAATTTATTAACATAATCTAGTTCTAACTGACTCCTCAGTGATACTAAAATAAAATTTGAAATTGAACAAATTTCATTTTATTAACTATGACTGTGGACCGGTAAAAATAGGAAAACAACAAAATATTGTAAGGAATTTCTTCGATGATAATCTCAATTTTGTCAAAAAAATATTAAACATTACAAAAATTAAACATAAAAAAATAAATTTATAAATTCTGCCCACTTCCTCTTTAGACCACTCTGACAAATCTCTTGTATTATTCTTCCTACTTCTAATTAGCTTTTTCTATTTATTCTATCTTACTTCATCAAATTTTCTCCCAAACTGCTTCCTTCTATTCCATTATAAACCATTTACATAATATCAATCAGCACCGTTCATCCTTGTACAAAAAAAATCTTCTCAAACTTTTGAAACTTTTTTTGTATTCTTCGCAAATTTAACAATAGTTTTTTTTTTTTGACTAGAACTCACCCCAAAATTGAGATTATCAAATTTGAAATTCATTACAAAATTTATTTTATTACAGTTTTTGTTTCTTTCCTTCATTTGCTTTATAGACTATCTATGGGCTACATAGTGATTTTTAAAGGAGGTATTTGGTTCATTGTGTTCAGTCCGCTACCTATAAAAGCAGATCAAATTTTTTTGTTGAGAAAAGGAAAAACCACATGATTTTGCCCTTTCTCTCAGCCTATTTACTCATTGATAGACTATCTATGGGCTATATAGTGATTTTCCAAGTAGAAATTTGTTTCATTGTGTTCAGTCCGCAAACTACCAAAACAGATCTAAGTTTTTTGTTGAGAAAAGGAGAAACCACATAATTTCGCCTTTTCACACAGCCTATTTACTCCTTCATAGACTATCTATGGGCTACATAGTGATTTTCCAAGTAGATATTTAGTTCATTGTGTTCAGTCCGCAACCTACCAAAGCAGATCAAAGTTTTTTGTTGGGAAAAGGAAAAACCACATAATTTCGCCATTTTCCTCAGCCTATTTACTCCTTTATAGACTATCTATGGGTGACATAGTGATTTTCCAAGTATATATTTGGTTCATTGTGTTCAGTCCGCAACCTACCAAAGCAGACCAAAATTTTTTGTTGAGAAAAGGATAAACCACATGATTACGCCCTTTCTTTCAGCCTATTTACTTTGTTTTGCAGGTTATGTCATAATCCCTTATGTAAATTGTCAAATCATCAATGTACAATACGCGTTCAACATAATTGGCCAGATTTTCTAATAAACTGTTGATGGCTAGTTCAAATTATATAACACTGAGAATATACCGTTCTGGTAGGCCATGTTCGACAGAGCGGAATCATATTTATAACTAATACAGGCAAATAACACAGCCCCACAAAAGTTCATACACAAGAGAGTGACATATGTATTCCTATGTATTTTTCGACGCTAAATCCTATCCCGAGCTCAGAATTGGGCCTACACGTCTGAAATTGACCACAGGGGCAGAAAATGGCCTGAAATGCGGTTCCCGGGATAAGGCGAAGTCGACCCTAAATTTTGGAGCTAAAGCCGGATTTGTGCTCGAAAAGTTTATGGCCAACTGAAATTCCGGGTTTGGGTCCGGGAAAATGATCCCTTGGGACGGGAAACCCTATTTTGGACGCCCCGGTCGCACTGTGGTATTTTCATGGACTTTCTAATTCTGGAGCTGAGACTGGTTGTGAAAAGTGTTTGGTCAGCTGAAATTTCCAGTTTGGATCCGGGAAAATGGCCCATTGGGGCCGAAAATTCATATTTCGGACGTACCAATTGCAACAGTGGGATTTTTATGTACCAATTCCTGTAGCTTATACTGTTCTTGACAGGTTTAGGGCCATGTGAAATTCCCTGTTCGGGTCCCTCATGTCCAGAATTTAAAAATACACGAAAATACCACTGTTGCGATTAGTATGTCCGAAATATGATTTTCCGGCACCAATGGGCCATTTTCCCGGACCAAAACTGGGAATTTCAGCTGACCAAGCACTTTTCACACCCAGTCTCGGCTCCAGAATTGGAATGACCATGAAAATACCACAGTCGTGACCGGGACGTCCAAAACACGATTTTTCGGTACTTAAGGGTCATTTTTCCGGACCCAAACCCGGAATTTCAGTTGGCCATAAACTTTTCGAGCACAAATCCGGCTTTAGCTCCAAAATTCAGCGTCGACTTCGCCTTATCCCGGGAACCGCATATCAGGCCATTTTCGGCTCCTGGGGACAATTCCAGACGTGTAGGCCCAATTCTGAGCTCGGGATCGAATTTAGAGTCGAAAAATACATAGGAAAATATGTCACTTTCTTGTGTATGAACTTTTTTTTTGTGGGACTGTGTAATCTAAGTTTAATAAGAATCAATTTCAAAATTGAATTTTGTTAATTTAAAAATTGAACAAAATATTCCAGATCTAAAAAATAGTGGAATTATTTATGACCACTCTGTATTAAATTACTTTTGTTTCTTTCAACTTTTTACTTTAAAATAAAATATAATAATCGGTCCAGGATTTGAAAATGACAGGCCTCTAAGTAGCAAATATTCGTTTTTGAAGAAAAGTCAGAACTTCATAAACGTCTAAGAAAATGATTGATCATTGAATAGGATTACGAAAAAGAAAGATTTTATTAGGAACTGTAAATAAAACTGATGCAATAATAATTAGTAAAGTTAAAAATCAATTGTGGCTAAGTAATAATAATGAGAAAAGTTAAAAACTCTTATTATTTAAGTTATTTATACTCGGGGATATTTTTAATTACATTGATTCCTAAAAAATTAGGTGGATATTAAATATGATTAAGGAATAGTGGGAGAATTGTGCTCCTGTGACTAGGCCATTGCACCTATTTTGTAAAATTAGAGAACATACCATATACATTAATCATATAAGTATATTGTGTCAAATATTGAACCAAATACAGGATAATTTAACTCATGGGGTGTGGAAATGTCCTCATTACTCTTAATGTATTTATAAAAAATGGATGAGAAGAAAAATAGTTCTCAAGAGTTCTTTATAATGTCTTTATTAACATTCTTACTGAAATAAAAGTCTTAAGTGCACTTAACACTAAATGAATTAAACCTCTAAATGGTGCAATAATCATAAAGATATCCATGAGCTGCATGAACGGCCAACCACAGTTCTTTATTATGACCAAAATCATTACCAATTCTACATACTTCATTTTGCTCTTTCCTTCGTACAACATTGTTAAAATTTTTAGAACCGTCTAACTCATTGTCATTGCGAATCAGACTGCTTCTGTCAGAGTCGCTACTAGTTTCTCTTTCTTGTTACTAGCTTCTTGCTTGCTATTAACTTTAACGTCTCTTTTCTGCTACCAGGGCTAATCTGGATGGGACCTACAGCTTATCGTGGACTCCGAACCACGGTCCTCAATCACCCTAAACTCAGGACTATGCCTTTGTCATTCAGGTGATCTACCGACTAGAAAGTGTGTAATTGTGCCACCAACCCCTATCAATTCCAAGAGATATCCGATCACATCCGGCCTGGTTATCGGCGTGAATGTAACTGCGCATGACACAAATACGTTTTTGCTTAAAGTCTTATCTGACTTTAAGTCCACTTGAGATTCATGGGAATCAAACCCACAACCCGAACAATGACCCAAGTATAAAGGCCTTAAACAACTTGGCCACCTGTTTTTGATACTGGTGTATGTCTTCTTATTTTTGATACTGTTGTCTGTCCTTTCCTGATCAGTAAATTTTTTTTAGCAGTTTCAACTTTCTTAGCTGGTGCTAATTTTCATTTTTCCTGTGCCCAATTGTTCTTTCAGATGTCGATGTTAGTAGTTTGGAGTAATGTTTATTACGAGACTTTCTCTTAGCGGTTTTCAGATTCGATTTCCTTTTTGGAATCGAAGCGAAGCTTAAAAACGAGTTGCCCGATGTAAAACGATCTTGTTGCAATGGATCAATTTCACCCTGATTTTCCGGAGGTGTGTGTGAAGTAGAAGGTAAAAAATTGGGTGTTGAGACTTGTCGAAATATGATGGAGAAGGTGCATTTATGGATGCTAATTCTGAAAAATTTTCGTTTGAAACAGCCTCAACTACTAACGGTCTTATTTAGTTTGCAGATGCAAAATTTTAAATTTTAACATTAAATATCTGAAAAAGTACGTCATGGATTTGATAAAATGGGTTTTGGTTAATTGTTGGAAGAACCAGTTACTTTTTGTCTGACAGATGTCAAATGACAGAAACACTATATCACTGAATTTAACTTCTAATATGTCATTTGAAAGCGCTTGAAAATCTTTATTCAGAACAGTTAAAATTATTTCTCAAACTATCACCTGTTAAAATTAAAAAAAATTCAAAGTTTCTATGTGCATTCTTACATCGTTCTGTTTTTAATCGAGTGTGAAAAAACGCATTTTTATTTTATTTTTTTATTCAAAATCGAGTGTAAAAAATGCATTCTTTCTTAATTTTTTTAATTCGTATGTGGAAAATGCATTCGTGTTTCATTTTGTTGAAAATTAAGTGTGAAAAAAAGCCATTTTTTTGTTTTTAAAATCTAGTAAAAAGAATTCAAAAATACAATTTTTTGGTTTTTTTATTTAAAATCGAGCATAAAAGAATGTTGGATATGGAAAAAACATTCTTAAATATACAGTGAAACTCAAAAAGTATGCACCATATGGGAAAAAAATTTATAATTCATTTGACAGAAAATTTTATTCTGGATAAAAGTTGGTGCATTGCGTAAAATTACTATTACGACCGTCAAATTTTCAAATTTCTAAATGGTATACAGGGGCGGGCAAAAAATATGAATTTTAATCAATAGTAAAGTACCCTTATTTTTGACAATATCAAAAAAATTTATTTAGAAAAGTTGTTTATAATTAAAAATTACAGTTATATTTAAAATCACAGCCTCCTACGCAAAAAACCATTTTTTTATGTTTTTAGCCTAGCTCAAAATAATATCATTTCGGATGCACTTTAGGGGCCTTCCTTCAAACACTATAATACATTTTGGTTACAAAATTTTGGGTTTCTTTACACCATTCTTGGCCTTTATTTTAATTTTTTATGATTTTTGGTTTTTTCTTGGTGCAAAGTTGAAATTTCACCCTGTAGACATGTACATAAAAACTACCATTATGATTTAAATGAAGAAAATGGGTACAAAACTGATACCCAAAATATAAATAATATTCACTTATTTACGTCAAAAAAATATTTTTAAATTTAACGGTGTAAAACAAAATCTAGCTAAAATTAACTAAACAAAATGAAGCTTTGAAAATAAAAATAAAAAAAAATTAAATAAAAACTTTGCACCAAGAAAAAACCAAAAATCATAAAAAAGGTCGAGAATGGTGTAAAAATAATGAAGAAAACCAAAGTGCATCCGAAATCATATTATTTTAGGCTAAAAACATAAAAAATGGTATTTTTTGCGTAATAGGCTGTGATTTTAAAACTGAGTGTAATTTTTAATTCTAAACAACTTTTTTAAATAAGTTTTTATGAAATTGTCATAAATAAAGGTACTTTACTCTTGGTCAAAATTCCTATTTTGTGCCCGCCAATGTATAGCATTTAGAAATTTGAAAATGTGATGCTCGCAATAGGAGTTTTAAGCAATGCAACTTTTATCAAAAATATAATTTTCTGTCAAATGAATAATAAAAATTTTTCCCATATGGTGCAAACATTTTGAGTTGCACTGTATATGTTTAAATTAGAATATAAACAAATATATTCTTGCTTCTTCATGTTTTTTATTCAAAATCCAGAATGAGAAATGCTTCTTTTTATAAACTTGTATGGAAAATGAATTCATCTTCATTTTTTAAAATCAAGTGTGAAAAAATACCTGTTTGCTTTGTTTTTAAATATTTATTAATGGAATCCGGATTTAAGATAGATAATATAATATGATTTAAAAATATATAACGTGTGTAAAAATAAGGAGCTAAAAGCTAATTTTCGCCTTAGTTATTATTATATTTTTGTTTTAATGAAATTTCTTTAGTATTTTTATATTAGATTTTCATATATTTTAAATAATCATTGAACTTATTATTATTAATAATTCTTAAAACTATGTATAAGAAAATAAAAAAATATTATATTATTTTTTCGAAATGCACCTCCATTTTATTCGAGAATGAATGTTTTTTTCACAGGATCAGCGAGCCACGAAAATCATTCGAGAGTGAAAAAGCATTTCGCAATCGAGTATCAAACAACTTTTTCAGTGAACGATTTAGCCTTTTCAAGCCGGATCAATTTGCATAATTGCACAATTGGAACTTTAAATTTAAATTTTGATAAAGAATGTTTCATGAACTGGAATATTATACTTCAATTTTTAGTAATAAAAATTATATTATATATATAAAAAATGGTATTTTTTTTATTAATCGATTTTTGTGTTTAATAATTTTCTTTTTAAACTGTATATTTTTTTATCCACGTCTTTAATTACTGCTCTGTTTTTTTAGGACAAGTATAATTTTTTATAATTACTGTTTATAAATCATAACAATTTGACTTTTCCAAAACCAAATTTTTAAGTCAATTTTGTTATTTTAATTAAGTTTATCAACTGATATTTGTTACAATCTACTACTAATAAAAATACTGTTAATTGTTATACATTCACTCCTAAACTAAATGATGGATGATAATTTTTGTATAGAAATTTTAAATAGGATTTTCCTTGAATGAAAGCATTTGTGCGAGGAGGTAAACATCAAATTGCACTCGACGAGCCTAACCTAAAGTTTTTACTATAAAATTTCTATGCAAAATTTGTTAAAAAATAAAGCTTCAATTTTAATGAATATTTTTTTGTTACCATATTAGACTTTATAACCATAATATAGTAAAATAATTTTAATTTAAATTATTTATGAAATATTTTTAACACAATTAACAAGTTATATACTCCGTGACATATTGCTTCTGTCATTTTTTGATGTCGTACAAAAACTAATGGATTCTTCTAACGGATAGGCCAAACCCATATATCAAATTTCAGCTCAATCGAATTAAACGTGTGGCCTCTATCGTGGAAGAATACAGACAGACAGACAGACAAACTTCCATCTAGAAATGGTCTTTTTGGCTCGTTCACAATACTTTCTCTCCTCGGAACCGGGCCCGGAAAGAAAAATAAGAAATAATGCATTTTTCACACTTGAAACAAAAAGATGCAAGAATGCATTTTCCACTTACCAACGATTTTTTTTATACTCGATTTAAATAAAAAATCAAAGGTGCAATTTTTGACACTTGAGTTTAAACATAAAGAAGCAAAAATGCACTTTCCACACATGAATTTAAAAAAGATGCACTACCTAATGCATTTTTTTGCAACCGAGTTTTAGTAAAAAAAAAAAACAAAAGTGCATTTTTACGTACATGTTTTAGATCAAATGGAGCAAGAATGTATTTTTTACTTACGATTTAAAAAGAAGCGACGCATTTTCCACACACGAATTTAAAAATGAAGAAGCAAAAGTGCATTTTTTACACTTAATTTGAAATAAAAATAAAATGAAGCTCTATATTTTCATTATTAAATATTTAGTAAAAGTAATAAAAAGAGAATAGGTAATAGAGTAACTTCGTTATAAGAAACATACATGAATTTTTTCACACTCAATTTTTAAAACAAGAAAAAACAAAAATGCCTTTTTCACATTTAACTTTAAAGAAAGTTAAGCAAGAATGCATTTTCCATATCGAATTTCAAAAAAGGATCAACAATGGATTTTTTCACATTCGATTTTAAATAAAAAGAAGCAAGAATGCATTTTTTTGCCCTTACTTTTAAATGACACATTTAATTTTAAACAAACAAAAGCAAGTCAAGATTAAATTTACAAGAAACAAATTTAAAAATAGAAATATTACTGCATAATTTCACACTTGAATTCGAAAAAAAATCACACAGTTAAAAAAAAGATGTAAGAATGCATATACGATTAAAAAAAATAAAATGAATTTTCCACCCTTGATTTTAAACTCAAAGAAGCAGGAATTCGTTTCCACATGCGAATTTAAAAGAAAAAGCAGGAAACAATTTTTTTCATACCGATTTTGAATAAAAATAAAAAAAAACATTTTTCTCCATTTTATTCTAAACAAACAATAGCAGGAAACTATTTTCTAGAAACATATTTAAAAAAGTAGTAAAATGTATTTTTTACATACTTGATTTTAATCGCAAAGAAGCAGGGATGCATTTTCCACGTACGAATTTAGGAGAAGTGAAGAATTAATTTTTTCGTACCCGATTTTGAATTAAAAAAAAAACACAATTTTTTTACCATTTGATTCAAAACAAAAAAAGCATTTTCCAGAAAAGTGTTTAAAAAAAGAAGCCAACTGTTTTTTTCCATTTCATTTTGAATAAGACAAAAAAACAAAAATTTATTTTTGCACACTTAATTTTAATCAAATACAAGCAAAAATGCATTTTTTATATTTAATTTTAAAGAAAATGCAACAATAATGGATCAAGAATACATTTTCCACATCGAATTTCAAAAAAGGATCAAGAATGCTTTTTTTCCCCATTCGATTTTAAATAAAATAAGCAAGAATGTATTTTTCACCCTTAATTTTAAAGGACACATTCAATTTTAAACAAACAGAAGCAACCAAAATGATAGATAGTCACGCCATCTATCGTATTGGTTGATGGGTAGCAAGTCAAGAATACATTTTCGATAAACGAATTGAAAAACAGAAATATTAATGCATTTTTTTATACTTGAATTTGAAAAGAAAACAATTAAACAGATATTTTTTCACAGTTGATTAAAAAAAAAATTGAAAAATGCATATACAATTTAAGAAAAAGAGCAAAATGAATTTTATCAAAACAAAAAAAAAGCATTTTTCCCCGTTTGATTCTAAACAAAAAAAATCAGGAAAGCATTTTCTGGAAACATTTAAAAAAAATAGTAAAATGCTTTTTTTACACACTTGATTTTAAATAAATTAAGAAAATAGAAATGCATTTTCCAGTTAATCTATCTTAATCAAATTGAAGCAAGAATGCATTTTTCACCCTTAATTTTAAAGAAGACATTTAATTTTAAACAAAGAGAAGCAAGTCAAGAATACATTTTCGATAAACGAATTGAAAAACAGATATATTGATGCATTTTTACTTGAATTCAAAAAAAATTAAACAAAAATTTTTTTACAGTCGATTAAAAGTAGATTGAAGAATGCATATACGATTTTAAAAAAAAAAAACAAAATGTATTTTATCACACCCGATTTTAAATAAAAAAAAAAAACAGGACAAAAGCATTTTATACATACGAATTGAAAAGAAGAAGCCAACAAAAATTTTTATCATACCCGATTTTGAATAAAAAAAAACTCAAAAGTATTTTTCCCCATTTATTCTAAACAAAAAAATTAGAAAAGCATGTTCGACAAACAAATTTAAAAAAGTAGTAAATTGCATTTTTTACACACTTGATTTTGAATAAATTAAGAAAATAAAAATGCATTTTCCAGTTCATCTTAGTCAAATAGAATCAAAAATGCATTTTTCACCATTAATTTTAAACAAAGAGAAGCAAGTTAAAAATATATTTTCCAAAAACGAATTTAAAAACAAAAATATTAGTGCAATTTTACACTTGAAATCGAAAAAAAAAAATTGAACGGATATTTTTTTACAGTTGATTAAAAAAAAGATGGAAGAATGCATATACGGTTTAAAAAAAAAGACCAAAATGCATTTTCTCACACAGGTTTTTAAATAAAAAAAAAAAACAAAAATGCATTTTCGACCCTTGATTTTAAACTCAAAGAAGTAGGAATGCATTTTCTACATACGAATTTAAAAGAAGAAGCAAGGAAGAATTTTTTTCATATCCGATTTTGAATAAAACCAAAAAAAGCATTGTATCACATTTGATTTTAAACAAAAAAAAAAGCAGGAAAGCATTTTATACAAACATATTTTAAAAAAAATCCTGTCGGTAGGGTCGACAGGGGAGGTAGATTTCTATTGTCTAAATTTGAGACTTTCATCCTTCCCCACTCCATGATATGGTCAGATCGAAAAAAGTTTCAAACAAATAAATTTTATAATAATTAGGACATGAAAAAAGTCTACTGACCTATTTCAATATTTTTAAAAATAGGGGAGATGGAAATGTTTTGAAATTTCAACCCCCTTCAGTTCCATCCCCGTGGGTCGGATGAAAAAAAGTTTCAGACAAATTAATTTTATAATAATTAGAACATAAAAAAAGTTTTATGAACTGTTTCAATATTTTTGAAAATAGCGGATATACATTTTTTTAAATTTCAACACCATGCAATTCTCACCCCCTTAGAAAATAAACAAATAAATTTTATAATAATTAGGACATTAAAAAAGTCTAATGACCTATTTCAATATTTTTAAAAATAGCGGAGATAGAAATTTTTTGAAATTTCAACCCCCTTCAGTTCCATCCTTGTGGGTCGGATGAAAAAAAAATTCAGACAAATTAGTTTTATTATAATTAGAACACAAAAAAGTCTTGTGACCTGTTTCAATATTTTTGAAAATGGCGGAAATATAATATTTTTTAAATTTCAACCCCCTCCAGGTCCATCCACGTGGGTCAGATGAAAAATAGTCAGAGCATAAAAAAAGTCTAATGTTCTTTTTTAATATTTTCAAAAAAAGCGGAGATCTGAATTTTTTGAAATTTCAACCCCCTGCAATTCTCACCCCCTTAGAGGTAGAATGCCCATTTGCAATACGCAACGAATTACTGCCCCAAAGAATTTTTGTACCAAATTTGATGTCGATGGGACAAAAATTGCCACCTCTATCGTGCCGGAACGGAATGTCTACACATACATATATATACCGATAATTTTTTTTTCACTGATTCTTATTCAGAAGGTCACAAACGGCGTAGCGCCCCTATTCCCGGTTCTGGGTCCCGTCATTGAATCGATTACAATAGGTAGATTCCATATATGGAAAGCTACCTAAAAGAAGTAAAATGCATTTTTACACACTTGATTTTGAATAAATTAAGAAAATAAAAAAGCATTTGCCAGTTAATTTTAATCAAATAGAAGCAAGAATACATAGTACGATCTACAAAAAAAAATGCATTTTATCACACCCGATTAAAAAAAAAATGCATTTTCCAATTTTACACACTTGATTTTAAACCAAAGAAGCGGGAATGAATTTTCCACATATGAATTGATATTGAAAAACACAAAAAACAAAAATGCACATTTAATTTCAATCAAATACAAGCAAAAATGCATTTTTTCATACTTAAATTCGTACTTTTTCGTACTTGATTTTAAACAAAAAAAAGCACGAATGCATTTTCTATAAACGATTAAAATAAATTTATAATAATAAATACAAATATATAATTTATTATTAAATTATTGTGAATAGTAATAAAAAAATTATAGCACTCGTCTACGACTCGTAGGCTTATATTTCATCGACTTGTATCATAAATAACTTTTTACCTAACAGATAAAATAAAATATCGCAATCTATATACAACCCTCGGTCACTTAGTCATAAATTTTCGTTATACTAGTCCTTCTGTTATGATCAGAAACTTATCTAGCGCCCTTGTATTGGGGACGGATTCGGAGGTGGATTTCTCTTTAGTTTTATTCGTCCACGGGGAGTAATTTTCGACCATCAAAACTACGAAAAATCATTAGGTTAGTCTCGTAAAATTTTCTGTTATTTTTATGAGAGCAGAAAACGATTTATGGATATTCTTTCCCAGATGGATATCGTTTGTTAGGGGTAGTGGTATGTTAGATTTTTAGTGCGTATTATATTTGATGTATGGAAATTAGATTCATTATATATGGAGAAAATTAGGTTAATTTATATGAAATTAAATAGAAAATAGTATCAGAATAAATAAAAATAGAAAATTTTAAAGATATGGATTGAAAGAAAATTCATTAAAAATAAAATGACTTAATAATTACGTTGTTATTTTTATGAAATAGTTTTAGTTTAATCAAAAATAGAAGTTTAAAATAATCAAATTGCTCTGTTTTAGACCCACTACAGTGTTATTTCATTTGATCAATGTGAAAACCAGTAAAGTGCAAATTAAATGGGAAAATTGTTTGAAATGTAGCTTGTGACAATTCCGATTTCCAATTTTCACATAGGTAAGTGCGTTATAGTCTGTTTCCACTCAAAAACAAATAGAGAGCGTATCCAACAATTAAACATTTAATTGTTTTTAATACGTCATGCAATGTTAGAGACTGTTGTTGGATAATTGAACTTTAACAAAATATTTGAATAATATAAAAGAATTTTTAATGTTATTGATTAATTTTCATTGCAATTATTATGTTATCAAAATTATATTTTTCAAATTTCACGTGAAAATGGTATATTGGATTCCATCTAAAAATAGTTATTTGTATGCCTACTGAAAACTGAAAGAAAAGTTATCGCCGAGTCTGCTTGCGGCCGAGGCAATCTTGAGATATAAACACTATTTTTCATGTAATTGTTAAAATTATTAAATTAGATAATTGCAAATAAAAAAATAGCGAAAAATATGAAAAAATAAGGCAAAATGGGGAAAATAGTAAAAAATGGGAAAAATATAAAAAAGGGAAGAAATGAAAAAATAGGAAAAAACAGGAGAAAATTGAAAAAATAGGAAAAAAATAGAAAAAAAAATTGGAAAAATAGAAAAAAAAGAGATAAACATGGTGGGAAATATCGAAAAATTGTGAAAAGTTGAAAAATTAGGTTCAAATATGGAAAATAGCGCAAAATGGAAAATAATAAGGAAAAGTAGGGCGAAATAGAGACAAATAAGTAATAGAAAAATTAAGATAAATACGGAAAAAAGGGAAAAAAGTGGGAACAAATAGGAAAAAATTTGAACAAATGTGTCAAAATAGTGAAAAATAGGCAAACATAGAGTAAAACAGAGTAAAATGGGACAAATAGGGGACAATGGGGACAAATTAGGAAAAATAGGGGGCAATGGGGACAAATTTGTAAAATAGGGAATAATAAGGAGAAATTAAAAAAAATAAAAAAAATAAAAGAAAAATAGAAGAAAATAGAAAAAAAAACAGGATAAACTGGAAAAAATCGGAAAAAATAAAAGAATCAAGTAAAGCATGGTCGTACAGGTATATTAAAGAGAAAATTTGGGAAAATAGGGAAAAATGGGGAGAAATATCGAAAATTAGAGAAAATAGGGGAAACATAATAAAATTGACGAAAAATATGGAAAAACAGAAAAAAACATGGAAAAATACGGACAAATAGGGAAAAAATTAGAAAAAAAGCAGAAAAAGATGGATAAAATAGGGAAATTTATGGAAAAATAGTAGAAAACATGAGAAAATAAGGAAAAATAGTAAAAATAGGAAAATATAAATAATGTGGACAAGTAGGGAAAAAAGAAAAAAATACGTTCTGTCGCCCCAAAACTTTCCCGGCGAGTATCCAGAGACGAAAACTTTTTCAGTTATTTAATATTAAATTTTTAAACTTTGACATTTTTTTATTTTTGACAGGTGACAGTTGGAAAAATAATTTGGCTGTTCTGAATAGAAATTTTCAAGGCCTTTCAAATGACATATTACAAGCCAAATTCCGTGACATATTGTTTGTTTTCAGTTTTTGTTCAATTTGAAAATATAAAAAAATAAAAAATCAAAATCTGAGAAATTTTTAAAAAATCGATGAAAAATAGAAAAATAAAAAATTAAACAAATTTTGAATCAACAAAAAATAACAAAGTTTAAAAAAAATCAGAAAAAAATTAAAAAAGTTAAGAAAATTAGAAGAATTAAAAAAAATCAAAAAAAAATTAAACAGAATCTTCAACAAATGGGAAAAAGATCTGTAAAAATTTGAAACAATCAGAAACAATTGAATCTTTTCAGTTTTCGTTCAATTTGAAAATTTAAAAAAAGTAAAAGAATCAATAACTGAGAAATTTTTAAAAAATCGGTGAAAAATAAAATAACAAAAAATAAAACTAAATCCGAATCAACAAAAAATAACAAAATTAGAAAAAAATTGAAAAAATAAGTAAAATGAAAATAAGAAAATTAGGAGAATCGAAAAAACAAATATTTGAAACAATTGAATCTTTTCAGTATCTGTTCAATTTGAAAATTTAAAAAACATAAAAAATTCAAAAACTGAGACAGTTTTAACAAATCGGTGAAAAGTTTAAAAATAAAAATAAAACAAATTCTGAATCAACAAAAAATAACAAAGTTTATAAAAACCAGAAAAAAATTAAAAAAGTTCAGAAAATTAGAAGAATCAAAAAAAAAAATCGAAAAAAAAATTAAACAGTATCTTGAACACATGGGAAAAAATCTGTAAAAGTTTGAAACAATCAAAAACAATTGAATCTTGAAAAAAAAATAAAAGAATCAAAAACTGAGAAATTTTTAAAAAATTGATGTAAAGTAGAAAAATAAAAAAAAAATAAGAAAATTAGAAGAATCGAAAAAAAATCGGAAAAAAAAATTAAACAAAATCTATAACAAATGGGAAACAGATCTGTAAAATTTGAAACATTTGAATCTTTTCAGTTTTGTCCAATTTGAAAAAAATTTGAAAAAAATAAAAGAAACAAAAAATGAGAAATTTTTAAAAAAATGGTGAAAAGTAGAAAAATAAAAAATTTAAAATCCGAATTAACGAAAAAATAACAAAATTTAAAAAAATCAGAAAAAAAACTAAAAAAATAAGAAAATAGAAATAAAGACAGATGTCCTACAAAAACTAATGGATTCTTCCGACGGGTAACCCAAACCCATATACCAAATATCAGCTCAATCGGATTAAACGTGTGGCATTTATCGTGGAAGAATACACACAGACAGACAAACAGACAGACTTCCATCTAGAAATGGTTTTATTCATCTCAGGTGACCTCAAAATGGATATTTCCATCTTTATTTCGAAAATTTTTTTTAGCTTATTCACAATACTTTTCCTTCCCGGAGGTGGGTTGGGACAGTAAAAATAAATAAAAACAGGAAAAATTGGGGGAAATGGGAAAAATGGGAAATTAGAAAAAAATAGGAAAAACCAAAAAATAGGGAAAACCAGTATAAGATATGGAAAATCAGGGAAAAATATGGTAAAAAATTAGGAAAATACAAAAAAATAAGAAGAAATGGTAAAAGATATGGAAAAATAAAAAAAAAAACAGAAAATACAGTCAAAAACATTATATAATGGAAAATAATAGGAATAAACAGGTCTATAAAAGGATTTAAAAAATAAAAAAAATAAAGAAAATTACATAAAACAATAGAAAAAAGGAACAAATAGAAAAAATGAGAAAATGGCGAAAAGTAGAGAAAACAGGGGAAAAACAGTAAAAAAAATGGGAAAAATAGAAAAAAATTGGGAAGAATATTAAAAAATAGGGTAAAATTAGGGATATAGAACCTAATGGGAACAAATATGGAAAAACAGAAAAAACAGGATATACAGGCAAAAATAGGAAAAACAAGGCCTACTTAAAGAGACTGAATCAGGAGTACACATTAAAAGAATAAACGTGGCGAGGGGAGTATAATGTGTATAAATAAAGAAAACATTGTAAAATTGCTTTTAATAAAATTTTGCTAAGCCGTTTCGGTCAACGACCATCCTCAGAGCCTTTGTCGCAAAGGGCATAACTCCCATAGAGAAGACGAATTGAGAAGTTACTATTCATTGTTATTTTAAGTGTTTTAATCCTTGAAATTTTAAACAATTTCAAGAGTTTTTAATTTTCTAAGATTTTAACTGATTGGGGTCTTCTGATGTCTTATGAAGTTGTGTTTCCTGAAACTATTTCCCTTTTGATAAAAATTATGCACAAAAATATCATTTTATCTTCAGTCTTTTTTCATAATGTCATTTTAGGTTTTGATAATTTACTAAATTGGGTAATTTTTTTTAACTATTTTCTTTATTTTATTATTTTTTTTAATATACAAAACAAAGAAATGAAAAATTTAACATGACTATGACAATTATGTGCAATACGACTTTTATCACATTCGACCTTAAAAATTGTCAACATAACTTATTCAGTCTACATCTAAAGATTTTTATTGAATGGATATTGATCACTTTGTTGGTCCATATTTGAAATCCTCAATGAAACACTTCAAAGAAGAAATCCTAGCGTTAGAAACCTCTCTAAAGAGAAACTGCTTTATAGCTTAAGCTGAAACCGACGTATTAATGCTCCTTTTCTTTGTGATAGAGAACTGCCAACGATAAAATGGATCGAAATTCCCTAGCTGGTTTTTAAAAGCGAATACTGATACACATCATTTCAAATACTATAAGTACATATACTTAGATTATTTATACAGGTAGTCAAAATGCATAACAAAAAGTATTCATAATAAAATTAACAATACTAAATTTTAAATACTTATATTATAATTTGAAAGCTCACAAAAATATAAATAAAATATATCTCATTAATTTAATATTTTTTTCTATAGCATATTCAGTATGAACTAAATCGGTTTCTGTGACTGGGATAATTTTTAATAGATATTTTATTTTTCGTGCTTAATCCGTTTTCAATCAATAACATTATATCACGGGCCGATGCAACCGATTCAGACACAAAAAGCATTAATCACAATGTGACAAAGGATAAGTTGCACAAATAAAATAGGTTCACTTGATGCCATATTGAAGCTTTGTTTGCCTGCCGGCGACTGAATAGTTACAATACTACAATACTGTTTTACCGATTGAAAATTGTATTTTGTTACTGCAGTAATCATTTATAGTCTAAGAGCTAGCGAACCATCCGACTAACCCGTTTCCCATAAAGCTAAAAAAACTTTAAATGATACTTTATTATTAGTCAATTAAGAAAATATCGTTCTGGCAGGTATCTTGTAGTTGCTTCATTATTCCCCAAATTTTTGAAAATGTAAAAAAAAATATTTTTTAACCTACTCCCACAAGGCTATAATTTTAATACATTGTAATTTACATATGTTTAAGTGTAAAAAAAAAATTGACAACCTATTTTGAGGGTTGCAAGTATGTGCCAGACGATAGTAAAGTTGTCAGCGGGATAGTAATTCATAACCTGCTCCCACAAGGCTAAAATTTTAAGGGTACGTTCTTTCAATTGTTTAAAAACCATATGTAAGTAGCCAGAATATTCCAGCGGTTGCAAGAATCTACCAGACGAGTATACCGGATGTCTAAAATTGGAAGGAATAACATAGCTATATCAAAAACCGTAAGAGATACAGAGGCGCTTAAATGGGAAAAAAGTTAACTATTTTGGAGAGTATTACAGTTGGGCCAGCGAATGATTACCCGTGCGTCACGGATACACGACGATATCAAAGATATCCGTCTTATATCTTATCAAAGTACCTTTAGAGTAGACAGAAAAGGATAAACTATAAAGTAAGGTCTATGCCATCTAAGTAGTACGTCGTTAGAATTTGCTTTAGATCAACTTCACACAATAAAGTGAGACAGAAACATAAGATGACGTTATTTATTAATTCATGCTGTAATATTTATAGCTTTTCTTTGACTAATTTAGTAGCTGACAATGCTATCATTCTTAGTTGTTATTGTACTTTTATTTCTCAGTTTTTGTGTCTTTTTTTCGTTTTTAAGTCATATTTTCTAATTAAAAACAGTTCTTTTAAGGGATAATTTAGTTTATTGTTATATTTCAGTTTAAAGTAAGTATATTTTTTTTATCAATGAACACATTAACCTTACATTTGGACATTGTGACTAATCTTACGGTTACGAGTCGTTTTAAAATGAATTAGATGAAAGATAATATCAAAACCTAAGCACGCTGAATAATAATACGGTAAAAATGGTATTGCAAAATGTTTTTATCGTTACTTATTTTTAGAATATGCCTGGAAAAACTGTGAAGACACAAGCGAGTACTTTGAAATGGAGGACCTTTAGAACTACTGTCATCTGTTCAAGAGGTAAATAAAAAAAATATAACTTATAAAATAAGAAAAATCTAACTTTTTAAATGTATTTTAGCGAGTAGTAGCTGCACTTAAAATATCAAGGAAAACAGTGTATGCTATTAGGGAAAGGAAAGAGAATAATCCCATTTTATCTTCCCCTGGAAAAAATAGGTATCGTTTGAAACTAAAGAGTATAGATTTACCTGAAGGAAATAAAATGGCAGTACGAAATACATTAATATAATATGTATGAGGAAAGTTAGTAAACTCATTTAATATTAAACACATAAAACTAAATCAATTTTTTTTTTAGAAAAACATGTTACTCTCAAAAGTTTAAATAATGAACTAAGTAATAAAGAAATAGTTTCTACTTCAAAATCATCTTTAAGCATCCTATTGAAGGAACTGGATTTTAAAATTAAAAAGGATGATAATCGAAGAGCCTTAGTTGAAAGAATTAATATTGCATCATAAAGAGCATGTTTTTTTCATAAATATATGGAAAACCGTGAAAGTATTTATGCAAAGGAATTAATTTTTTTAAATAAAACGTGGATTTATTCTAAAGGAAACAAAACAATGTCTTGGCAAGATAATAATGTCAAAAGCGTTCGTAAACCAGAAGGTTATGAAGGTAAACGATTTTTTTATTGTTCATGTTGGTTCATCGAAAGGATTTGTTCAAGGAGAAAGTTTACTGTTTTATTCAAAATCTTTAACTTTAGATTATCACGGAGAAATGAACAGTGCGATTTTTAGCAAATGGGTTACTATACAGTTAATTCCCAATTTAGAGGAACCATCTTTAATAGTAATGGACAATGCACCGTACCACAGCGAAATACAAAATAAACAACCTTCGACTTACACAAAAAAAGCTGAATATCTTGGCTTAAAGATAATAATATTAATTTTGATGAAAAATTTAAAAGACCAGAATTACTGCAATGTGCAAAAATGAATCGAAAAAAAATATATACATACTGACAAACTCATTGAAAAATGAAACATTTAAGTGACACAGATGTTGAACAAATAATTATAAACCTAGGTGACCAATCGGTTTCTGAAAGTGACGATGAAGAATAATTTGTATTTTTTAAGTTGTACATGTAAAAAATATATTTTTCTTTGTATTCAAATATTATGACACATATGAAAGGCTTTATATATTTTAAATAATAAAAATAGTAATAATAACACTTTCTTTATTGAATTGCTAGATGTATCGATAAAGTTTTTGAACCCTAAATATTTTTATAATCACCTTGTGTAGCTGCTATTAGCATTCTTTGTTTATTAATAATAAAAGTGCAAAATCCCAATTATGCATTGTAAATAGTACAAGTGCAAAATTCTAATTATGTATTGTATATTACATATTACCAAAACAAAATTCATATTTAAATCTTTTTTTTTTTATATATTATAATTGATTGTTAAATCTGAGTTTAGTTCTTATATCTCCTTAAAATTCACATATTTTTCCATTGCATACTTAAATATCTTCCAAATATGTTGTGGCAATATAACGAAATTTATATAATAGGTATTTAGTAATTTAATGTAAAAGCCAATATTTGCACGTACGTGGTGGCAGTAGGCACGTTCATTGTGAACACAAGACAGTTTTTGTTTTGATTAAAACGGGCCCAACTGTACATTGGTCTAAAAAAATCTACAGCGACTTTCACCCTTCTCAAGTTATACAGGAAAAACTAAAAATACTCTTTTGGTTTTTCACTCCTATAATTTTTATTTAAAAAAATATTAAAAAAATAGAAAATTAAAGTTTTATCGTATCTCAAATTTGCTATGAAACTGTACTAATAAATCTTTGATACGACGTTTAATGTCCTTACGGCCACCATGAAGTTATTTTTTTTTAAACGGATCTAACTTTTTTATTACAAAAATAGATAAAACGTTAAAATTCAAATTCAGTGATATATCACACTTGTCTTTTTAATAACGTTTTATCTGAAATAACCAGCAGCATCAGATGCATTAATCAGTGAAATAAAAAAAACTAAAAATAGTAAATATTAAACAAGCACAATATAATCGACCTGCGTCGTGAATAAAAAAATCGGTTGTGTCGCCCCAAAACTTTCCCGACGAGTATCCACGAATACTTTTTCAGATATTTAATGTTAAAGTTTCAACTTTTGACATTTTTTTATTTTTGACAGGTGACAGTTGGAAAAATAATTTCGACTGTTCTGAATAGAGTTTTTCAAGGGTGTTTAAACGACATATTGCATGTCCAATTCCGTGACATATTGCATCTGTCATTTTTTGATAGTGATACTTCCGTTTGACAGATCTTGTACAAAAACTAATGGGTTCTTCTGACAGATAACCCAAACCCATATACCAAATTTCAGCTCAATTGGATTAATACTTCTTCAGATATTTAATGCTGAATTTTGAAATTTTGACATTTTCTTTATTTTTGACAGGTGACAGTTGGAGAAATAATTTTGACTGTTCTGAAAAGTTTTTCTAGGGCTTTCAACGCAATTTTGTTATTATTATTTAACATAAGTGTTAAGGTACCAAGATTTCTTATAAATTTTATTTATTAAAAAAAAGTTACGGTAAATTTTTGACACTTTTTAACACGGATGACTAAATAATTTTATCATAAAGATCTGTGAAAATTGCTCTCCCACCATTTTTTTAATTATTATAAAATTGGTAATCTGTAATTACTTCGTTAATTAGAAAGTTAAATAAACATTTTGAATAGGGATGAATAAAGAATTTCATCAACTTTTTTAAGACAATTATTTTTCTTGGTTTAAAGATTTTAAAGTTACAGTGATTCTTACATTAGAAAAGATTTTTATAAAGTAAATGGCTCTCCCACCATTTTTTTTAAATATTTACCCCATTAACTATAAAGATAAGTAAACATTCTTAACGCCGTTAATAAAGAATTTTAAGTTTCTTAATTAAGCTAAAAAAAAAAAATTCTTTTTCTTTAAAACACATGATAAAAATTTAAACAATTTTTAGTGCAGGCGAGGTAGAAAAATTACAAACAAAAATAGTAAAATTAAAGATTTTTTTTAAATATAATCGAGGGAAATTAGCCAGTTTATTTGGAAAATAAAATTTTTTTCAAACAAAAGGAAGAGCGAAAAAAATTTAAATTATTTATTTTACCATAAATATAAGTCAGGGAAATTTCTTTAATTTTTATTAAAACTATGGAAAAATTACAAAAAAAATTTCAAATTTTTTAAAAGAGGGTATTTATTTGGAAAATCAAAATTTCTGCAAACAATAAAAAATCGCGAAATATTAAGAAATTAATTATTTTTACCAATGAAATTTCTTTATTTTTTGGATAATCTAAAATTACTGGAAAATTGTTGTTAAAACTGGAGAAAAATTCCAAAAAAAATTGGAAAATATTATTTTTTTTTTAAATATAGTGAAGGGAAATTAGGAAGTTATTTGCAAAATCCAAATTTTTGCAAACAAAAAAAAATTCGCGAAAAAATAAGAAATTATTTATTTTTACCGAAAATATGTGTCCAAGGAAATTTCTTTATTTTCTGGACAATCTAAAATTCCTTAAAAATTTTTGTTAAAACTAGAGAAAAATTGGAAAAAAAAAATAGTAAATTAGTAAATTTTTTAAAATATAGTCGAGAGAAATTAGGTAGTTATTTGGAAAATCCGAATTTTTTTAAACAAAAGAAAATCACGAAAAACTTTGAAATTATTTATTTTACCAAAAATATGAGTTCAGGGAAATTTCTTTAATTTTTTGTTAAAACCATATAAAAATTAAAAAAAAAACTCAAATTACTATTTTTTTCAAATATAATCGAAGTTATTTGGAAAATCAAAATTCTTACATGCGAAAGAAAATCGCGAAAAAATAAGAAATTATTTATTTTTACCAAAAATATGAGTCAAAGGAAATTTCTTAATTTTTTTGGACAATCTAAAATTACTGAAAAATTTTTGTTAAAACAGGAGAAAAATTATAAAAAAATTAGAAATTATTAATTTTTGTAAAATGTAGTTGAGGGAAATTAGGTAGTTATTTGGAAAATCAAAATTTTTTCAAACGAAAGAAAATTGCGAAAAAATAAGAAATTATTTATTTTTACCGAAAATATTGATCCATGAATTTTTGTTAAAACTAGAGAAAAATGTAAATAAAATAGTAAATTACTAAATTTTTTAAAATATAGTCGAGAGAAATTAGGTAGTTATTTGGAAAATCTAAATTTTTTAAACAAAGGAAAATCACGAAAAACTTTGAAATTATTTATTTTACCAAAAATATGAGTTTAGGAAAATTTCTTTATTTTTTGGACAATCTAAAATTACTAAAAAAATTTTTGCTAAAACCAGAAAAAAATTTAAAAAAAGTTGGAATTTACTAAATTTTTTAAAATATAGTCGAGGGAAATTAGGCAATTATTTGGAAATTAGTTATTTTTATCAAAAATATAAGTGAAGGGAAATTTGTTGATTTTTTGAACAATCTAAAATTACTGATAGTGTTTCGTTAAAACTACAGAAAAATTACAAAAAAAAATATGAAATTAAAATTTTTTTTAAATATATTTGAAAATAGCAATTTTTGCAAACTAAAGAAAATCGCGAAAAAATAAGAAATTATTAATTTTTACCAAAAATATGATTATAGGGAAATCTGTTGATTTTTTGACAATCTAAAATTACTGATAAAGTTTTGGTAAAACTAGGGAAAATTACAAAAAAAAATGAAATTACAATTTTTTTTTAAATATAGTTGAGGGAAATTAGGTGACTATTTGGAAAATCAAAATTTATGCAAACAAAAGACAATCGCAGAAAAATAAGAATTATTTATTTTTACCAAAAATATGAGTCGAGGAAAATTTGTTTATTTTTTGGACAATCTAAAATTACTGAAAAAAATTTTGTTAAAACTAGAGGAAAATTACAAAAAATAGGAAATTACTAAAGTTTTAAAGTCGAGGGAAATAAGGTAATTATTTAAAAAATCAAAAAATTTTTGCAAACAAAAGAAAATCAGGAAAGAATAGGAAATTTGTTTATTTTTGGACAATCTAAAATTACAAAAAAAATTTTGATCAAACGAGAGAAAAATAACAAAATAAATAAGAACTTACTCAACTTTCTTAAAATATACTCAAGGGAAATTAGGTAATTATTTTAAAAATCGAAACTTGTTCGCACAAATGGAAATCGTGAAAAAATAAGAAATTATTTAATTTTCCAGAAACAAGAGTCAAGCAAAATGTGCTTATTTATTGAAAAATCAAACTTGTTCCAAAGTAGTCAAAACAAAAGAAAATTACAAAAGAAAAACAAATTACTGAATTTATTTAAATATAGTAGAGGAAAATTAGTTTATTATTGTGAAAATCAAAATTTTTTTAAATAATGTGATCGAAACAAAAGAAAATCTCATAAAAATAAATTATTTATTTTACCAAAACCATGTGTCAAGGGAAACTTGTTTAATTTTTGAAAAATCTAAAATTATTGAAAAAATCTTGAAAAAACTGAAGGAAAATTAAAACAAAAATGTTTACTCAGTTTTTTGAAAATATTTGCAAGAGAAATTTATTTCGTTATTTAGAAATTAAATTTTTTTTTTAATAATGTATTCAAAACAAAAGACAATCGCGAAAAAATAAGACATTAGTTATTTTGCCAAAAACAGAGCCAAAAAAGTAGTTTATTTTTTTTTAAAATCTAAAATTACTACAAAAATTTTCATCGGGAAAATTAGAAAAATTTAAGAAATGACTCATTTTTTTTAATCTAGCTGAGGGAAATAAGTTCATTATTTGAAAAATCATTTTATTTTTCAATTAATGTAATCAAAACAATAAAAATAAAAAATTATTTAATTTGCCAAAAATATAATTCAATTTGTTAATTTTTTGGAAAATCCAAAATTAATGAAAAAATATTAGGAAAATAAAAGTTTTTTCAAACCAAAGAAAATCGCGAAAAATAAGAAATTATTTAAAGTACCAAAAAATATGAGCCCAGAAAAAAATGTTTTATTTTTTAGAAAAATTCCAAAACTATTGGAACAAAACACAATAAAAGTTCAAAAAGATAAATAAAAAAATTATTTAAATTTTCACGAATATGGTAAAAGAAAATTCGTGTACTTGTTATCAATAAATCACATTATTATCCTAATTTTTATCTATTTTAGTAGTTAACCATTACCAAAAAAAAAATAATATAATTCTCACCTTTATGATGAAGCTCATATCTTCAGTTTTTTTTCTCAGTTCAATTTATTTTAACTGAAAGAAACAAAAAACGTGTTACTAATAAATAATTGTAAATATTTCAAACCTGTGATTGGAATATTTACTCATATTAATAAAAAAGTAGTACCAAGAAAATAAGCCGAAAAAAATAATTCCTATACATTTATAAAATTTTATTTGTCCACTAAAATGACTTGAAAACTTTTTTTTTATTAAACCCGGAAATAATTAGCATCCTGTACAGGGTCCGGCAAACCTCTGTCGTAGTTCTATAACTTTTCTTGTGTTAAACTTACATACAGATTTATGTGAAAGGTATCTATAAATGGTGGTTAAAAGCAAATATTTTAAAATTATTTTCATGTATACAGGGTCGTCCATTAGTAACCTAAGCAGATGAATTAATTTTTTTTAAATGGAATGATATACTTTTTTTACATTTTTAGAACTGACATAGTTAGTACTACTCACCCCTAAATTTTTTTTGTAAAACTCCCAGCCATCTCGGAGAAAACAACCTTTTTACCAAAAATATTTGAATTGCACAACCCTTTTTAAAATATCACAACTTTTTCAGATTTAACGGTAAAGCTTTAAAAATACAAATGTACAAATAGCCTGAAGATTTTTTTAGACTCAGTTTGAAATTTTTATTTTGTACAGAGTGGTCTAAAATAAATTTTACATTCCAAAAACTTCCATTATAGTTTTTTCAGTTTTTTCAAATGAGACACCCTGTATATATAATTATTCATCAATGGATACTACATTTTATGCCCTTCAACTTTACCATTTACTCTTCATATCTATTTGTCGTCGTTTAAAAGTTATTAAGAAAAAACACATTTTTGGTAAAAATCTAAGTAGGCTCTGTTCTCGCTTAATGAAGTGTCAGAATATGACAGTTCAGATTTTGCTGTTTTTGTTGTGTATTTTAATTTTTCAAAACTCTTTTTATCTGGAACGCGTTGCTCAGGATATCGTTGATTATAAATACTTTTTGCTAATACACAGTTTCTGTCGGATTATCATGAACAAAAATCATATCAATTAATTCATTTTTAATAAAATTCATTGTTCCTCAAGACGCAAAGCTTAAAACACACAATAAAAACAGCAAAATCTGAACTGTCACATTCTGACACTTCATTAAGCGAGAACAGCCTACTTGGATTTTTACCAAAAATAAGTTTATTTTAAATAACTTTTAAACGACCAAAAATAGGTACGGAGATTAAATGACAAAATTAAAGGGCATAAAATTTAGTATCCATTGATCGATAATTATACAGGGTGTCCCATTTGAAAAAACTGAAAAATCTATAATTTTGGAATGAAAAATTTATTTTAGACCACGATATACAAAATAAAAATTTCAAACTCAGTCTACAAAAATCTTCAATTCATTGTCTTTGTACATTGGTAATTTTAAAGCTTTACCGTTAAATCTGAAAAAGTTGTGATATTTTAAAAAGGGTTGTGCAATTCAAATATTTTTGGTAAAAAGGTTGTTTTCTCCGAGATGGCTGGGAGTTTTACAAAAAAAAATTAGGGGTAAGTAGTACTAACTATGTCAGTTCTAAAAATGTAAAAAAAGTATGGCATTCCATTTAAAAAAAATTAATTCATTTGCTAAGGTTACTAATGGACGACCCTGTATACATGAAAATAATTTTAAAATAATCGCTTTTAACCACCATTAATAGATACTTTCCACATAAATCTGTAAATTTTACACAAGAAAAGTTATAGAATTACGACAGAGGTTTGCCGGACCCTGTATAATAAAAATATAATAGAAGGTAATACAAAAATAAAATAGTTTAATATAAATTTGAATCACCATGTAAAACAGTTATAAATACTGTAAAGAAAATTCAAAGTTTATAAAAGAAATTTAAATTGTTTTTTCTATATGCGTTATGGTATTTTAAACCCATAACAAATATAAATATAAAGAAATTCTTATAAATTTCTAACATACCTTTTATAATTTACAAATTTCAAAATCACCACATAATTTTTATATCAATATTGTAAAACCTAATTCACTGCTTTAACTAACACTAATTATCAGAATTGTTCTGACTTGTTAAAATATTCCATAGTCGACTACTTTTTTTTTGGAAATACCATCGCTACGTCGGATCGGTGGAGGTGGAATTTATCTGTTTGTATAAGATTTTATTGTTTTTAAGTAAAAAATTATGATTCTTAGAAATACTGTGGAAGGTATTGAAATATTTACAGCGTAGAATTAATTTATTTTAAAATTAAAGTGTTGCTGGATTTTTACTTTTACGCAATATACGAATTACAAATTTTAATAAAATTCATGAAAATGCATATTAAGTATTAGGAAATTTAATAAAATATATATCAATTAATAAGTGTCGTATTTTTAAAAAGAAATTATTGAAATAAAAAAATTATTAGTAATTATTATTATTATTAAGTTTTTTTAAAATAAGTCAAAATACATCAAAATTTGAGATTTTTACACGAATCAAATTTTCCATTTTTTTTCCAAATAGAGAAAATTGGGAAAAAATGAGCAAAATAGGAAAAATATTGAAAAATTGGGACATTTGGGAAAAATAGGAGAAAATAGTTACAGGAAATAGTAGCAAAAAAAGGGAAAAATGAGGAAAATAGGACAAAATAATAAAAATAACTACAAATGAGGGCAAGTAATAAAAAATAAGCAAAAATAAAGAAAATAGGAAAAACTAATGAAAACAGAAAAAAAAAGATGTAGGGAAAATAGGGAAAATAGTGAAAAATATGAGAACAATGAGAAAAATATTGAAAAATTATGAAAAACAGAAAAAGAGAAAGAAATAGGGTATAAACATTTGCAAAAAAAAATAGTGAAAATTAGGGAAACAATAGAAAAAAAGAGGGAAATTAGAGAATAAATATGGAAACATGGGAAAATTCTAAAAAATAGGGTAATAGTGGGGAAAATAAGAAAAAAATAAAATAATGAAATAATAGAAAATAATAGGGATAAATATGGAAAAATAAGAAATAAAAAATAGGAGAACATGAAGAAATAGAAAAAACAGGAAATAATAGCGCTAGGATAAATAGGAAACAATTAGAAAGAGATAGATGAAATAGGGAAATTAGAGATAAATATACAAAAAAATCGAGAAAACATGGGAAATGTACGTGAAAAATAGGAGAAAATAAGAAAAATTGAGCAATTTGGGAAATTTTGGGAAAAATAATGAAAAATGTGGAAATTTGGAAAAAATAGGGGAATCTAAATTAAAATAGGGAAACAGTAGCGGCAATAGGGAAAATGAGGAAAATAGGACAAAGTAGGAAAAATAACTACAAATAGGGGCAAGTAAGGAAAAATAAAGGAAATAGGAAAACTAATGGAAAACAGAAAGATATAAGAAAAGAGGGGAAAAAGAGAAAATAGGGAAAATTAGGAAAAAAGGAAATAGAGAAAGAAATAGAAAAATTTGCAAAAATGGTGAAAATTAGGGACAAAATAGAGAAAATCAGGAAAATAGGGAAATTAGAGAATAAATATAGAAACATGGGAAAATAGTAAAAAATAGGGTAATATTGGGGAAAATTAGAAAAAAATTATATAAAGAAATATTATAGGGATAAATATGGAAAAACAAGAAACAATAATGAAATACAGAAGAATATAAATAAACAGAAAAAATAGAGAAAAATAGTGAGAACTAGCGAAAATATAGGTAAAATAATAAAATTTGCAAAAAATACTAAAAAACATGAAAAAATACTGACAAATTGGGATAAATAGAAAAAATAGGGAAATTAGAAATAAATACAAAAAAATCCAGAAAATTAGGAGAAAATAAGGAAAAACAGTAAAAATAGGAAAAAATAGATTACAATAGGGACAAATACGGACAATCAAGGAAAAGCAGAAAAAAATAATGAAAAACAGGGTAAACTGGAAAAAATATGGAAATTAGAGATAAATAGGAAAAAATATAAAAAAATGGTTAAAAACAGAATAAAACATGGAAAAGCAGGGAAAATAAGGTTAAAAAATTTGCAAAAATAGAAAAAAATAAGAAGAAACGGTAAAAAATATAGAAAAATAAAGAAAATAGAAAAAAAATTGGAAAAAATTAAAAAAAACAGATTAAAATATTAAATAATAGAAAATAATAGGAATTAATTGGGAAAAAAGGTCAAAATAGGGATATTTAGAAAAAAATTAGGAAAATAAAGAAAATGGGATAAAATAATAGAAAAAATGGTAAACCATCGAAAAAGAAATGGGGGAAAAATAGTGAAAAATATAGAAAAAATGGTTAATAATTTTAAAAAATGGTAGAAAATAGGAAAAAATAGGGAAAATAGATAAAAATAGGAACAAATAGGAAACTTTATTTTGGACTATTATTTGTCTGCAATTTCTATGATACCTTATTTTTATTTATTTAAAATGAACAACATGACCGTCATGCTTAAATACGCAAAATATGGCGCTCCCACCATTTTTTCAAAAATTTTAAATATAAAATCATTAAATTAACTATAATGGTAAACAACCACTTTTATCACAGAAAAATAAACAATTTTATAAATTTTCTTAAAGCCTATTATTTTTCTGCAATTTCTCAGACAACTTATTTTTATTTATTTAAAATGAACATGTCCGTCATGCTTAAATATGCGAAATAACGCGCTTCCAACATTTTTCAAATATTTTAAATCTATAATTATTAAATAACTCTAAAGGTAAACAAATACTTTTTTCACAGATAAATTAATAATTTTATAAACTTTCTAATTGAATTTTATTTGTTTGCAATTTACAAGATACATTATTTTTATTTATTTAAAATGAACAACAAGACCGTCGTGCTTAAATATGCAAAATATGACGCTTCCACCATTTTTTCAAATATTTTAAATTGGTTATTTATAATTACTAAATTACTAAATATTAGCAAATAATTTAATAACGGATAAAATTTTTTATAGACTATTATTTTAAAATTAAAATATTTACTACTTTTCAAATTTGTTTTTTTTTATTTGTAAAACTAATAAAAATAAAATAAACCAATGTTACACATATATTTTTATTTGAATCCAGCCCTGTCTTAACACTTCCTATCTCCTACCATAATACGAAAGGAAAAAAATAACCCTAAGTAGGAAAGGTCTTTTCGGAAATCGTATTCTTAGATGACGTCATTTAGCTCGACCGTGGCGCCATCAATGGCTGAACGGTCTTCTCGTCGCCACTACAGTCATTTGGTATTCACGGGCTGTGCCGGAGTCATCGAAACTCTCGTCTCCCATACTAATCCTACATAAATAAATTGTATATTCAATGGAAAGTTGAATAATGGAAAGAGAAAGCATATCCGAGTTAAATTTGTATAAAAAAAAAAATTGTATCATTAAATTAATACCAAATACATATTTTATACAAATTAAATTAACAAAATTAGCATACTCACTCCGGGCCTGTAATCTAGGTAACTAGATTTAATGCAAATTTCCTTTATTTACGACCGAAATTACAAGTCTATTCGACCCGCGACATACTTCTCCACTAACGCAATCACACGTCGCGAATAATTCCATACATTAGAGGAAACTATTCCAATCTGACACCGGAATTTCCTCATTTTATTATGCATAAGTTACTCCATTTAGATAGTTAATCAGATAATAATATTGCATATTGAACTATTAATTTAAAATTTTGACAGTCCACAGAATGCATACTAAACATAAGGACATTAAAAATGGATATATTGACATTATATGATTAATTCGACAATTTATTATCAGATTTGCTATTAAATTATGTGTCAAATTTGCTATTAGATTAGCTGTCATATTTGCTGACAGTTTAGTGGTCGTTGTTTCATTTATTCAAACAAAAAGAGTGTTCCAACTTTAAATTACATCTATACCTGTATAAAAATTCTTTTTATTCTATTCTAGTTATTTTTATATCAGGGCTACAACATTTATTTTAAAAGTATCGAAAGATTAATTACCGTCGCAACATATATTCATGTGTGCTGAAAAATGTGGCATCAATGTTAAAATAAAAGTAATTCTAAAACAAAATATTATTGTTTTAAGAAAACAGAGGAAAAGTAACTTACCGACGTAAAAAATATCGTAAAAAACCTGAGAAATGTAAAGGGCAATACGGAAAATGTTACAGAGAGTTAAAAAATTAGTGTCATAAAAAAATGTAACGACTGTGTCTCAAAACTTTTTATTAGCTTATGTGATAGAGAATGAAAACTTGTAAGGAATTCAAGTTTATGATGATTTTGTTTGATATTCAACTGTACGTCTTCATTATGAATTTGAAAATATACTTTTTTGCGAAAGTGGCTTATTCTATTCAAGAATACATTTTAGCCAAAATACATTTACATACTTTTTTAAAAAAGATTAAATTTGCAAAAAAATTATGTTAAGTAGATCTCTGTAGACCTAATAGGCTCCAAGATCAACTTGTTCAAACTTTGTTTTCAGTTTTTGTCGATTTTAACACTGAAGAACCCATTTTTACCAAAATACACTGTGTACTTTTTTAAAGACGACTAAATTTATAACAAACTGATGTCAAACAGATCTATGTAGATCCAACAGTCTTCCATACCCAACAGTTTAAAGTAGACTAGACCTGTAATAAAATGATATTAAGTAGATCCATGTAGATCCAATAGGCTTCAAGATCAAGCTGTTCAAACTTTGTTTTCAGTTTTTGTAAATTTTAACATTAAAGATCCCATTTTGGCCAAAATACAAGGGATACTTTTAAAGAAGAGTAAATTTATAAGAAAATGAGGTCTCAAGCAGATCTCTGTAAATCCATCTTCATGATTCAGCTATTTATACTTCGTTTTAGGTTTCTATCGATTTTTACACTGAAGAATCCATTTTGACCAAAATATATTACATACTTTTTTAAAGACCACTAAATTTACTTTAAAGTGATGTCAAATAGATCTATGTAGATCTAACATTCTTTCAGATCCAACAATTTAAATTTTTTTTCAGGCTCTCTCAATTTTGACACTAAAGAATACATTTAAGCCAAAATACATTTACATACTTTTTTAAAGAAGATTAGATTTGGAACAAAATCATGATAAGTAGATCTCTGTGGCAAAATAGACTTCAAGATCAAGCTGTTCAAACTTTGTTTTTATTTTCTGTCGATTTCGACACTGAAGAAAACATTTTTGGCCGAAATACAAGTAGTGCTTTTTTAAATAAGAGTCAATTTGTAAGAAAATGGCGTTAAACAGATCTCTGTAGATCCAACAGTCTTCAAAATTCAGCTATTTAAATTTTGGTTTCAGTTTCAGTTTCTGTCAATACTTATGATACTTATTAATCTATTCTGACCAAAATACATGGTATACTTTTTTTAAAGGAGATTAAATTTGCAACAAAATAATGTTCAGTAGATTTCTATAGACCCAAGGAGCTTCAAGATCAAGCTGTCTAAGCTTTGTTTTGAGTTTTATCGATTTTGACACTGAAGATCCCATTTTAGCCGAAATACAAGAAATTATTGTTTAAAAAAGAGTCAATTTGTAAGAAAATTAGGTCAACTAGATCTCTGTAGATCTAGTAGTCTTCAAGGTTTCAGATATTTAAACTTTTGTTTTCAGTTTCTATCGATTTTGACACTGAAGAACCCATTTTGACCAAAATACATTGTATATACTTTTTTAAAGACGACTAAATTTATAACAAAGTAATGTCAAATAGATCTGTGTAGACCCAACAGTCTTCCAGATCCAACGCTTTGAATTTTTTTTTCAGGTTCTCTCGATTTTGACAAGGAAGAATACATTTTGCATACTTTTTTTTGCAACAAAATGATGTTCAGTAGATCTCTGTAGACCCAATGGGCTTCAAGATCAAGTTGTTCAAACTTTGTTTTCAGTTTTTGTCAATTTTCACATTGACAAACACATTTTGGCCGGAATACAAGAGATACTTTTTTAAAGAAGCGTAAATTTGAAAGAAAATGAGAGGTCAAGCAGATCTCTATAGATCCAGCAGTCTTCAGGATTCAGCTATTTATATTTCGCTTTAGGTTTCTGTCGATTTTGACATTAAAGAACCCATTTTGACCAAAAAACATTATATAGTTTTTCAGATCCAACAGTTTGAATTTTTTTCAGGTTCTCTAGATTTTGACACTGAAGAATACATTTTAGCCAAAATACAGTTGCATACTTTTTAAACTGTTCAAATTTTGTTTTCAATTTTTGTCGATTTTGACACTGAAGAATCCATTTTGACCGAAATACAGGGGACACTATTTTAAAGTAGATTAAATTTATAATAAAATTAGATCTATATAGACTCAACAAGTTTCGAGATTCAGCTGTTTAGACAATTTTCAGTTTCTGTCGATTTTGTTACTAGAAACCTATTTTAATGCGTGTTTAGAAGTCGTCATGTGCCTGCTAACGCTCAGGCGCTTCTAACTTGTTTTTTTTATATGATTTTACATTTTTTTAAATTTAATTGGATTTTTTTTTGATGTTTCTGGCTTTTTTAGATTTTTTTTGGAGTCTAATTCGTCACAAACTACTGTAAATAGTTATCCCTGTCAAAGGAACATTCATGCAAATTTTGGTAAATTTTAATTATGTCACTATATTTTCCAATCTGTCACTTCAAAGGTCCATATCTCGCTTAAAATTGACACTAGAGCAATTAACAAGTGAAAAACGAGAATAATTTTCGAAAATTTAAAGTTTCGAAAATAAATTTCTATATAGGGATATACCTTATACAGGGTGTTTCAGAATAAAGTACCGTAAATTAGGGACTATATAGATCTTGACGAATTATTAAGAAAATTCAAATAACATTTTTCTGTAAACCATTCTACAGGGTGATAAAGCAGCTTAACATTAAAACATATTTTTTTTATAATATATTAAAATTAATGGTGTATTATGAGTTTAAGAAATACTATTTTCTCTTACGGTATATAATGTGAAATTACCCATTATGTCATATTTATAATCTGGAAAAGCTCACATAAAATTTATCAGCAAAATACCTGCAGCAGACGCCAAATCAGATTTTATTTAATGAAAAAATCCAATGAAATATGACCCGAGATAATAATATCGTTTTAATAGCAGACAGGTAATTTATTTTCACCTCTCCATGGGGCAGGTGTCTCTGGCATCGAGGTCACAGCTTGAACTTTACAAGTGTCTGCGGAGATTATGTCTCGGGGGAGTCGAGAAGAGAGATTTGGGGACATAGCTGTTGACATTTCATCAACGTTTGCAGGTGATACATGATCTGTCGCATGTCCTTCTTGCTAAGAAACAACAATTGAATTTACCAAACACAACAGCTGCATTAACAAACATCAACCTAACTGTGACTCAGTTTACGTAGGTAGCAGAGTCGGAACAGGACAAAATTCCCAAAAGGGAAATTTTTTTATACATTTTTAAATATAAATTTTATAAATCTTTGACCGGAAAATTTGGAAATTTAGGAAATTTCTTGTACAAATTAATGCACAATTCCTTCATAATTTAAAAAGGTTAAGATTATAGTTATTATTGGTATTAAATTATCACAAAAACAATTATACCAAAAAAATTACTTTACCCATTATAAAATTTTATGGTACATTATTCGATAAAATAAATCGGAGTATTTATAACCGGACGTCTGAATGCCTGTCTGTCTGTCCAGATGTGAACATTATAGGTCTCGAACTAAAACTGCACTTTATTAGTTAGTTTTCGCCAAGAAAAAACCCTTCTGAATTTTTGGGACAGGCCCTTCTGGTACCCGCCATAGAAACTTAAGTGTTTTGCATAGTTTTTTCCAGTTAAAATTTTTAAAACATGGTGGAAGTTAATGAAAATTTTATATGTTGTTTTTGTTAGTAAGAGTAAAAAAATGTTTAAATTTTAAATTTTCTGTTATATCTAGTTTAGACTCTACAGTGCGTAATACTGTTTTCTACAATTTACTCTTATTTAGATTTTTTTATATATCATTTGTGAATATTCTATAGGGAGAAATTTTTTTTATTTTTTCTAGTTTTTCTGATCTCTTGGTTTTTTTTTTGTTTTTTCTGTTTTTTATTTTTTCGATTTTTTCTAATTATTCCTTACTGTTTATTTTTCTATTTCTATATTTTGTTTTCTAACTTTTTCTTATTTCTTCGATTTTTTGCGATTATTTTCGATTGTTATGCTATTTTTTTTGGGATTTTATTGCGATTTTTTGCGGTTTATTTAAATTTTTTTATGGTTACATTTGATTCCGGTTTTTTTGTTTTTTTTATGGCGATATGTTTCGATTTTTCTTGTTTTTACTCATTTTCTGGTTTTTGCTTTTTATTCGTTTTTTTTTTCGATTTTTCTAATACTATTCATTTTTATCGATTATTTTCGTTTTGTTTGCTATTTTTTTAGGATATCGTTGCGATTTTTTGCATTTTATTTCAATTTTTTTGAGTTTTTTTAATTTTTTATGGTTGTATTTGATTCCTGTTTTTTTGGTTGTTCTATGTTTTTTGCGATATTTTTGGAGCTTTTTTATTTTACTAATTTTTCTGATTTTTTCTTTTTTTTTAATTTTTTCAAATTTTCCTATTTTTAGTATTATTTTCTATTTTGTTTGCCACTTGTGTGGGATTTCGTTATAAATTTTTGCAATTTATTTAAAGGTTTTCGAATTTTTTTATTTTTTTTGTAGTCACATTTGTTTTCAGTTTTTTGGTTGTTTAATGTTTTTTGCGATATTTTTCGGTTTTTTTTTGTTTTTACTCATTTTTCTGACTTTTTTTTTCTATTTTTTTGTTCGATTTTTTCTAATTTTCCTCATTTCTTTCTCAATGTTTTGTTTTTTTTCTATTCTTTTATTTTCTATTTTTTTCCTTATTCTCCTAATTTTTTGTGATTATTTGTGATTTTTTCATAACTTTGTTGCGGTTTTTTTTTTAAATTTTTTGCGATTGTTTTTCGATCTTTGGTTACTTTATTTTTCGTTTTTTTTTTGGCGATTTTTAGCGTTTTTTTTTACTTTTTTACAATTTTTTTTTATGTTTTCGTTTTATTCCTAATTCACAATTTTATTTTTAATTTTTTTCCCTATATTTTCTGATTTTTGTTTCTTTTTCTTATTTTCTAATTTTTTCTAGCTGTTTCGATCCACCTAATTTTTTCTCATTTTTTTTCTTTTTCTTATGATTTGTTTCAATTCATTTCTAATCTTTGCTCATTTTTTCTTACTGTTCTGTTTTTTTTTTCTAATTTCATGCATTTGTTTTCCAATTTTTTCCCATTTCTCGATTTTTTCGTTTTTTTTTTGATTCTTTTTGTGTAATTTTTGCTTTTTTTAAAATTATCTCAGATTTGCTTTTTCAAACTCTTTCAGATTTTTTCTCATTTTTTTTTATTCTTTATATTCTTCTGTTTTTATAGAATTATGTTAATTTATTTCATTTTTTTTCGATTTCTTTCGGATTTTCTTCCGATTTTTTCAGTTTAAAATTGTAAAAAAGGGAAAAAATAACGTAAAAAACTTCGATTTTGACGCGGGTCTTTCGACCACACAATTTTTTATTATACATAATTGAAAATGGCATTTTCATAACTATAAGTGAATGCTCAGTCCAAACGACATAAAATCTGATAAAATGGCTTACATGTACCTATCTTAACTTTTTCAGTTCTCCTTGATGGTATTAGAATAAAATATATACAGGGTAATCACAGTTTGCCTACTTTTAATATTGTTGTATACATTTTTCAGCAGTTTTGTCCAAATTAAAACTGTACCTGCAGAAAACATTTTTTTATACAATATTACGGTTTCCCATATAAAAACCGACGCGAGGCGTATATGATGGGCCACCCTAAATAATTCATTATATATTATATAAATATTGCTTAAACACCGGTTGGTGTATTTTTATCAATATTTAAAGCTCAAAAGCATCTTCAAACGTTTCTACAAACCTACAAAACCTTTATCCGTCCAGTAATGAACTATAAAGCTCTGAACTTCTCAACAGTCCCTGCTTCTGTCCTGTACGCAGTTACAGCAACCGAGAGAAGGATCCTAAGAAAAATGTCCTCTGCCCTAGCGATTCCCCTCTAACCTAACATATGAACAAACTAATATTTTACCTATTATTTTCAGATTCAAGAAACTTTAAGGAGGATACGCCAGGAAAAGATTGGGCAGCAGTAACATCCATGCTCTAAGGATCAAATAGACAGTTGACAGGAACAGATGAGCACTCAATAGAAGACTCATCAAGAAATTTCCACAGGGCACAACTTTAGTAAAGCAAGAGAAGATATAGATCTCCCAGACGAGCTTCTTAATCTATTGGAGGATGCTCCACTTAGCATCAAATGTGCTCGACCGACCACCACGGACTCCCACAGGATGCCGCTATGAGTCCCTCCTGCCAGTAGGTTCGTAAGTATCATTCAATCTATTTTCAATGAAATACCTTGTTACTAATATCTATTTTTAGAATTATAAACTCCAACTGTATTCCTGAAAGGGAGAAACTGTTCTCCTATGGCAGGGTACAAGGAAACACCACCAAAATAGGACAAATTACCGACGAGGATTCAGCAGGAAGAGTCTGAAGATCAGGGGAGAGTCTGCAGAACCAAGCGTGAGAAATGTCTTTAAAATATTCCCGCCTCCATAACTCAGGACAATAGTTGTAATATTTTAAACCAAAAAAAAATTTGTTTTATTGTTTTGTTGTTGTTTTGGCTTAGAAATATAAATAAATTAAATTTAGTATCATTTAAGTTATCAGAATAGTATTACTTTTAACACTCTATGTAGAAGCTAAACAAATCAAAGCAGAAAATTTAAACTTTACCATTTTTTTAATTTTGTTAACATTCTGTGCGGGGTTCTTTCAGAATTTTTCTATTTTGTATTTGTACAAAATTCAATGTCGGTAAAGCCAGCAGGCACTTGACGGCAGAACTACATGAAATATATACTAAAATTATCGGCTTTTTATCGGCTATTTAAATGCCCAAAAAATAATTTTTCTGCTCCACTTTTTTTTTATTTTTAAGGTTCTGCTAGCTTTACTGTAAAGCTAGCAGAACCGCAGAGAATTTTAAAAACAATTATACCAAAATTATCGGCTTTTTATCGGCTATTTAAATGCCCAAAAAATAATTTTTCTGCTCCACTAATTTTTTTTATTTTTTTACCGCAGAACCGCAGAGAATTTTAAAAACAATTGTACCAAAATTATAGGTTATTCAAATAATTTTCGCTTTAACATTTTTTCTGCTCCAGTATTTTTTTATTTTAAAGGTTCTGGTAGCTTTACCAGCAAAATGAAGAGAGTTTGTTGTTATATGTCAACGCAAATAAATGTATTCGATAAATAACTTTTTTTAGCATGGAATTTTATACTAACTGTACACGGTGTACTACCCTATATATAGTAGAACTTATTGCCTAATTCAAATTCGAAATATCAAATCTTTTTCAATTATTGCAAGAAAACTTTTCTGTCATTTTGACAACTCTCTATAAGTTTTTACTCAAAGGCGAGTTTGAGTTTAGCAACATAATAAAAATGACATTTTAAATAAATAAATTACAGCTCCAGGAAGTTTAAGAAACAGAAAATGTTGAAGCGGAAAAATTATTTTTTGGGCATTTAAATAGCCGATAAAAAGCCGATAATTTTGGTAAATATTTCATGTAGTTCTGCCGTCAAGTGCCTGCTGGCTTTAGCGACATCAAAATTCAGAATCTCTGAACAGTTTTTAATATGTACTAAAACCGTTTACAGTGACATAATCGATATATCATTTCAACAAATTAAGTAATTATGAAAATTAATAATTTTGTCAATTCGTGCTGATTTGGTAGCCCAGAACGTTTTATTGCTAGTAATTATTAAAACAAACACTAATTTGTCCACATGGATAAATATTAGGGTCATGAAAATATCCATTTCATTTACACGGACTTGAATCAGCGATAAAATCACTGAAGCACAATTACCAAAATCAATACGAATCCAAAACATTTAACAAAAATATAATAGATAATGTACATATAAAAAAAATAATAATTATATTTGTTTAAATGTGTCTATAATTATTTTTGAATCAAACTTTAGAAAAATATTTTTTGTACTATTAAAAGATTTTTTTTTAATTATTGACTACAAAATTCATGTAAGTATTAAATTATCCAATTTACATAAAAGAAGATGAAACTGTCTATAAAAACTTTCATAAGAAAAACAGAAGAAGGTTAAAAGAAAAGGGAAGAGATGTTAAAAGTTTTTAAGTTTCACTATAAACTTTTACGAATCTCGGTGACAAAAAGTTTATAGGCCAATCATCAACTTTATTATCTAGATTATGTATCTTCTTTTTTATTAAGATAAAAGATATTAGATTTTTTCGGTTTTAATTATATTTAATTGTGTGGCGAGTTATTTTTAAAATAATATTATATATATTTTTAATTTAGAATAAAAAATTCTTTGTTGAATTTTTAATGTTAAAATAGAATATTTATTAATTTTTGCTTTATAATTTAATTTCCAAATGTATATTATTGAATCCTGGAGCCGCGGGAATATCTGCTTGGTTAAAAATTTAATGCCATTTTCATTTATCTAATAAAAATTGTGTGGTAGAAAGACCCCTATCAAGAACTAAGAAAGAATAATAAAAAATGAGAAAAAATATGAAAAAATTTGAAAAAATAAATTTGAAAGAATTTGAAAAATAATAAAAAACAACAGAAAAATTCAAAAATAAGAAAAAAAAATCACAGAATTAAAAAAACCGAAAAAACCGAAAAATGGGAAAAATTAGAAAACAAAACACAGAATTTTAAAATGAAATAACAGGACAATAAGAAAATATAAGGAAAGATTAGAAAAAAATTGAGACAAATCAGAAGAAAAAGATAAAACTGAGAAAAATGAGAAAAAATTAGAAGACTTGGAAAAATAAGAAAAAGAAACAAAAATTAGAAAAAAAATTAAGAATAAAATTGTGAAATGGAAAAAAATGAAAAAATCGAAAACAAAAATGTAAAAAAGCCGAAAAAACAAACGATATAAATTGCCAAAAAAAAAACGAAGAATAAAGTAGCAAAAAATCGAAAAACAATCGCAAAAAAAATTGAAAAAAAAACCGCAACAAAATTACAAAAAATCGCAAATAATCACAAAAAATTGGAGGTATAAGAAAAAAATAGAAAATGAAAGAATAGAAAAACTAAACAGATCAATAAGAAAAAAATTACTGAGCATTCACTTATTGTTGAGAAAATGTCATTTTCAATTGTGTATAATAAAAAATTGTCAGGTGGAGAGATTTCAATAAAAAACGAAGTTTTTTACGTTATTTTTTCACTTTTTAATGTTTTAAATTGAAAAAATGGGAAAAAACGAAAGAAAAAAAATCTGAAATCAATCGACATAAATCGAAAAAACCAGAAGAAATAAAATAATAATAAAAAATGAGAAAAAATCTGAAAGAACTTGAAAAATAATAAAAAACAATAGAAAAAATCAAAAACAACAAAAAATAATCAGAAAAATAAAAAAGCGAAAATATCGAAAAATGGGAAAAATTAGAAAACAAAAGACAGAGTTTAAAAAAAACAACACAACAATAAGAAAAAATTAGGAAAGATTTAAAAAAAAATTGAAGCAAATCAGAAGAAAAAAAATGAGAAAAAATTAGAAGAATTGAAAAAAAAACGAGAAAAAATAAGAAAAATCAGAATATATAGGAAAAAAAAAATAAAAATAAAATTGAGAAATAGGAGAAAACAGAAAAAAAAAATGTAAAAAAGCCGAAAAAAAAATCTCTAAAAATCGCCAAAAATAAAAAAAAAGTCGCAAAAAATCGAAAAACAATCGCAAAAAAATGAAAAAAAAAATAGCAACCAAATTATACAAAATCGCAAATAATCAAAAGAAAAAATAGAGGAAAAAGAAAAAATCAAAAAAAGAAACAGAAATAAACAAAAAATCAGAAAAATAAAAACAAGAAAACTAGAAAAATAGAAAAATATCGCAACAAAACATAGAACAACCAAAAAACTTAAAACGATGATAACCACAAAAAAAACTCGAATTAATTTAAATAAATCGCAACTAAATGCTAAAAAATAGCAAAAAATTGAAAAAAACCACAAGAAATGAGGAAAGTTAGAAAAAATCAAAAAAACAAACCAAAAACAAAAATTGTCCTGACGAGTATTCACGAACACTTTTTTCAGATATTTAATATTAAAGTTTCAAATTTTGACATTTTTTATTTTTGACAGGTGACTATTGGAGAAATAATTTTGACTATTCTGAATAGAGTTTTTCAAGGGTTTTCAAATCACATATTGCAAGTCAAAAAATCAGGAAAATTAGAAAAAATCGAAAAAAAACAGAAAAAAAACAAAAAAAAACTAGAAAAATAGAAAAATATCGCAAAAAAACATAGAACAACTAAAAAACTTAAAACGATTATGACTACAAAAAAAATCGAATTAATTTAAATAAGTCGCAACTAAATGCCAAAAAAATAGCAAAAAAATTAAAAGAATCGTAAGAAATGAGGAAAATTAGAAAAAATCGAAAAAAATAAACAAAAAACAAAAACTTTCCTGACGAGTATTCACGAACACTTTTTTCAGATATTTAATGTTAAAGTTTCAAATTTTGACACTTTTTTATTTTTGACAGGTGACAGTTGGATAAATAATTTTAACTGTTCTGGATAGTTTTTCAAGGACTTTCAAATGACATATTGCATGTCAAATTGCGTGAAATATTTCATCTGTCATTTTTTGATAGTAATACTTCCGTTTGACATACATAAACTGATGGGTTCTTCTGACGGCTAACCCAAATCCAAATACCAAATTTCAGCTCAATCGGATTAAACGTGTGGCCTCTATAGTGGACGAATACACACAGACAGACAGACAGACAGACATCCATTTGGAAATGGTTTTAATCATCTCAGGTTACCTCAAATGGATATTTCCATCCTTATCTCAAAAAATTTTTTTGGCTCCTTCACAATACTTTCCCTTCTCGGAGGTGGGTCAGGCAAGTAAAAAACCGGAAAAACGAGTAAAAACTAAAGAAAAATGGCCAAAGAAGAACCAAAAAACAGGAATTAGTTGTGACCATAAAAAATTTTAAATATTCAAAAGAATTGAAACGAACTGCAAAAAACCGCAACTAAATCCAAAAAAAATGGCAAACAAATCAAAAATAAACGTAAAAAATGAGGAATCTTAGAAAAATCAGAAAAAGAAAACCAAAAAATCAGAAAAATGAGTGAAAATAGGACAAATTTGAAATATATCGCAAAAAAAATTTAAAACAACCAAAAAACAAGAATCAATTGTAACCATAAAAAAATTAAAAAATTCAAAAAATTTTAATTAAATCGCGATAAAAAATTCTCTGTTGAATTTTTAATATTAAAATAGAATTTCTATTAATTTTCGCTTCATAATTCAATGTCAATGACTAAATATTTGTCACAGAATACTCAGTGAAAAATTAAAGATAAAATTATTATAATATTCTTTGTTGATTCCTGCAACAGCAGGAATATCTGTCTGGATAAAAATTTAATATTTTTCCAAACTTACTATATTTCGTAGTATGATTTATACACCACAAAATCGTGCCTTAATCTACCCAAACTTTTATTTGGAGGTAACCAATTAAAATTTAAACCAATATGATTTAGTAAATCGTAAATATCCAAAATAACTTTTTACACAAATAAAATTTCCCAATAAATATCTTATAATCCTAAAAATATAAATATATGATTTAGATATAAAATACCGGTATCTGCCAATCTTTAAAATACAGATTCGATGTTCCTATAGCTGGGTCAAAGTTATCCAATTAATTTAGGAGTTAGTAACAGAAAAGTTTCCTGACACTTTCCAGCCAAACTTTTGTATACCATTTAATAGATCAGGTATTTTCCTACATACCTTTTAATCCCACTCCTAACGAAATTGCTGGCTGACTAATCCTTTTTGGAAATTTTGTAATGTAGGAAAAGCACCTGTGAGCTCGAAAGGGTATATTTTGTTTGAGAACTTTGAAAATCTCGGGCATTTGGGTCACATGAAAGACTTTGATACAGTGACGTAGTAATGCAAAAAGGTTTGTGGCTTTGTGGAAATATTTTTTTGTAACAACTATGCTTGAATTTACGCGAATTATATTATTATTATTGAAGCTAGATTATAGATAATAAAAATTTTTTGATGGTTAAAAAAAATTAATATCTATAAAATTTTTGATGGTTAAAAAAAATTAATATCTATATAATATAAGCGCCAAAGTCTTGACTAATTGACTGACTGACTGAGATAGAATTAACACACAGCAAAATTTACCTAACCAAGAAACTTGAAATTTTAAGACCCATTTGGACAATGGAGCAAAATAAAGAAAAATGGTGACAAATATTGAAAAATAAGCGAAAATAAAGATCGCAGCAAGAAACAATGACAAATAGAAAAAAATAAAAAAATGGAGATACATATGGGAAAATAGTGAAAATAAGGATAAAAATAATGAGAAATAGGGATAAATATGAAAAAATAGACAAAAAAAGGAAAGTAGAAAAAAATAGAGAATAATAGAGACAAATACAGACAAATAGGAAAAAACAGGAAAAAATAATGGAAAATATAAAGAAATATAAAAAAATTAAGAAAATAAGGAAAAATTTGGGGGGGATTGGGTTTGTTGACTGCAGATTTTGAGGATCCATTAGCCTAGAGAAAAAAATGGGAAAATAGTAAAAAATAAGTACAAATAGGGACAAATATGGAAAACAAGGAAAAAAGGAAAAATAATGGAAAACAGGAAAAACAGAAGAAAGTAGTAAAAATAGAAAAAATGGGGAACAAGGGAGAAATGGGGAAAAATTGAACAAGATAGGGAAAAAAGGCAAGTAGGAAAAACAGAGAATAATGTTGACAAATACAGACAAACAAGAAAAAAACAGAAAAAAATTATGAAAAACAAAAAAAAATATAGAAAAAATTGGAAAAAAAATTAATGGAAAAAAATAGAGAAAAATTGGGAAAATAGTAAAAAATGTGGAAAAATAGGGCCAAATAAGTACAAATATGGAAAAATAAGAAAAAGGGGAAAAAATAATGGAAAACAGGCAAAACAGAAGAAAATAATAGACATAGAAAACATGGGGAACAAGGCAAAAATAGGGAAAAAATGAACAAGATAGAGAAAATAGAGAAATTAGAGAAAATCGGCAAAATTAGGAAAACATATATATTATTTTATAACAGGCGCAACTACCCCGAATGTAGGATTCTACTACTACAGGGGTAGGCATCTGATAGGATTTGTTTATTTTTTTTTTTACTTTTCAAGTTTTAGTGAAAAAAAAATGTATGTAATAATTTTTTTCCGAATAGTAGAATTACGTAAAATTATGTGAAAGGCCAGTGGTACCAGTTGTAACCGCCCGCCGAAAGATAGAGTCACTCGCGTACTTGTTTAGCATCCCCAACCGACCTTATGATTTACGGCAGCCACAGACATATACACGCACGACATCCCCCTTCCTCCAACTCCTAGCCAGGACATCCAACTGTACGCGGACGACACTTCCATCTCCGCTACAGCACCCACCACAAGAGCTCTCCACAACAAAACCCAACAAATGCTGAATTATTTTTCGGAATGGTGCAGTAAATGGAGGGTCACCTTAAATCCCCAAAAAACTCAACCGATCACCTTCAAACATCCTTCTCTTTCCAATAGACGGGGACAATCTCTTAATGACGTTGACCTAAGACTCTGGGGAGAGAGACTCGTGCCTAAGGACGAGATTGACTACGTGGGAGTGCGCTTCACGCGTACCCTCAATTGGTCAATCGAAGTCCACAGAACTCTTAACAGAGTAAGGGCACGGGCCTCCCTCATCGGAGCCTTGGGGGACGAATAGATGTAATCCCGTAACACTTCTCCACACCTACAAAATCTTCATCACCTTCTGCACGCCATAACGGCAACGGAGAGGAGGATCCTCCGGAAATGCGCCTACCTCCCCTGGCGGTTTCCTTCCAACGAATTATATGACCACACTAATATTACACCTATTGTTCACAGACTAAAAAATCTCCAAGGAAGGTACGTCAGGAGAACACTGGCCAGCTCCAACACCCACGCCCAGGAAACCTTATGAACAAGATGGACAGATGGAAGGATTGGAAGACCTCTACCCAAGAAGCCGAAAAGGAAACTCCCTCAACCGAACATAAAAGTTCTACAAGAAGCCGAAGATCTTCCGGACGAGCTCCTAGATCTCTTAGAGGAGGCCGATCTAAGCATCAGATGAGCTGGTCACCCCACTGACGTTCCAGGATCCAATGCTCGCTAGAAAAAAAAAAAAAAAAAAAAAAAAAAAAAAAAAAAAAAAAAAAAAAAAAAAAAAAAAAAAAAAAAAAAAAAAAACCGTACTAGAACCGGAACCTTCAATCCGACCAGGCCATCTTAAAAGACGTGCCACTACCCTCCGACGTATCAACGATTAAACAACCGTGTTACATATCCGTCTTTTCTAGCCGGATCTTGGTATAAATAAAAGGTAATATTGATTGGAATCTTATTTTTGGTTTTACTTTATACATGCAGCAAATATCCAGCTACTGAACCCAGTAGAGCAAGTAAAGCCCGCCCTCTTAGCCGCCAATGATTTGTCCCTAGACTTTTTTCTCCACTGATGCTGCCCGTGCAGTTTCCTTCACACTATAAACGGAAGACGCGAGGCAAACCGAAACATCGACTACGGTGCCAAATATCGTTTGACGACGCAATGGTACTACAACTTTCCCTTACGATAGAGTTTATTTTTTATTCTATTTTAGTTAAAAAATTATACATATATTATAACATTACTTTTGACGTATGTCGACATATAAACATTTCAAGAAGTTTTTTTATTTTAATCAATTAATTTTGTTTACTTAATTTCAATATTTGTTTACATCTGAATTTCAAATATACATATACCTATCAATCATTTCAATTACTCATTTTCCATATTATATTGGATTTCCTGAAGCAAAATAATGAATCAACTAGATTGCAAATATTAATTTCAATTCCTAATAATTTTAAACAAGTTTCAACACTGGCGTGCTAGATTATCTCACTGCTTGGTCAAAAATGATTATGTTGCCATTAAACTGTGGAAATGGACAGCTGCTAATAATCATCCCTTTGAAGTGTCTGTTATGCGATATAAACGTAGACATAAAGGATACATTGTTTGATCATTTTCCAAAGAAATCTGCCCTTTGTTCTGTTATATACTATGGTCAAATTAATTTATTGTGTAGCTGATTCTCATACGTATAACATCGATACATGCATATTTTAGGGCCTCAGCTTTTGTTGTTAAGTTAAATATGGAATATTCCGAAATGTTCGAACAAAAGAATAATTAAAATTTGAAAATAAAAACTTCACAATTTTATATATTTCACAAATGTTTTTTGTTAATAAATAAAAAGCAGAATATACTGGATGTCCAATGTATTCTGCAAGAATATGCAAAAAAAATTCTTTTCAATACTATTTTCGCTGTAAATGGCGCAGTAAGTAGGATTAATTTTATCAAAGACTCTAAAACTAAATGAATTTTAAAGTTTTAATTGTTTAATTTATTATTATTGTTTAAATATTTTGAAACAGGAATCTAACCATATTGCTTTGAATATTGGTATGTTAAATATGCCATATGCGTTTTAAGTGATCATAAATTGTAATATCTCATCATCATTTCATTCCGTGATAACATTAAACTATGAAGGGTTAAAATCAATACACTTAATGAAAGGAAACAAGTCAATTTCAGTTGAAACTCCATGAATTTCATTTACGGAAATTTGTAAATCCCTCAGTCGAATGTACTAGTTCCCTTTGGCATTTGGGAAATATCCTCGATCATGAATATTCAAAATTTTACACATTTCTGTTAAGATTCCCTTAAGACTATTATTGGTGTCAACAGGATATGGGTTAAGAGCCTTCGTGAATTTTGTGCTCTTTTTGTTATTGTCGTATTTGTATTGTTTAAAACACTTGATCATTTAAGTATGAATTATTTTTATTATGACAAATGTAACTATAAAAATTAAATCCTGATAACCAAGTATGCACTAATAATATTTTTAAAAATTAAAACTAAAAAAAAATAAATAGTATTAAATTATTATTTATCTATATAAACAATTAACTAACGTAAGCCAGAAATTTAAATTTTTGCTTTTTTTTAAATGCAAAAAATATACAATAAGATTATTGTGTCGTATTTTTTTGGTTTTAATATATGGTAACAGTTAAAAAAGTATTAATGAAAATTTCTGGTTAATACCTTTTTTTATAAAATTTATATTGCAGTATGTATCTTAAAATTTTAGAAAACATATAACAAACAGACTGATCCTAGACAAAAAGTTGATAATATGAAGAAAAACATAAGTATCTGTTTTCTGTAGACCGAAGAAAAGTCAAATTTTATTGTAAAAGTATCCCCAAATTTATTAGGTTTTAAGAAAATAAAGCACAAAGTCAGGTACCACAGAATTTAATGTAAAAGTAACTAGTTTCGGTCACTGACCATCATCAGGCCTATAGATACAAATTAAATAAAATGTTAGTTTTCTTTTACAAAATAGACTCCTGTTTATTTTTAAAGCCAGGAATACACTACTCTTGGTGTGCAATCTCCTTACATCTTTTTTTTTGATTCTATGAAAGATTTTATAAAAAAAAAGGATTCCAAACACTACTTGAACAAATTTTATTAGTATTGAAGAAGGATGGAAACTGTTTTCGGCCAACTGCCATCATCAGGCCTAGAATACAGAGTTCTTAGGGCTGAAGGGTAGAAAATATAATATGACATAAAAAAAATTATTTTAAATTATTGATATTACTTATTGAAATCAAAAATATAAAATTGTTTAAAATGTGGGTTTTTTACATGATTGGGCGCACTAGTGAAAACAGGAGGTAAAGGGAAGAAATTTGTGGTACAGGGAAAGGGAAAATGATAAAATATTATGATAAAATTAGAAGCGACATATTGTTAATAAACAGTAACAGTATAGATAAAAATTGTTATGCACCATAAATGTGGTTTAAGCTCAATTACTTTTATTATGGATTCGTTCCACGAATAGAATTTGAAATATATCAAAAAGCAAACAAATAAATAAAAAAATTTTGGATGCCAGTCTAATTGATTTTTTAATGTAATTAGGAACAATTGCCAAAAAAACTATGATATATTTCAAAATCCGTCCTTTCTTTTTTTTGTGGGTTTAAGGAAGTTAAACTCCAATTAAACTTAATATTTGTTTTATTAAAAATAGAGGAATACAACAAAATTTAGAGACTTTTCTTCTTTCTTTGCAATTCAACTTATCTAAGAAAACATGCTCCTAAAATACTTGTAATCCAAACAGAAAAAACTTGCTTCAAAAAAGTTAGGTCCAAAGAAAAAAAGTTGCTCCAAAAGGTTTGGTCCAAAGAAAAGTTCACATAAAGTAAAGATAAGACAAAAATCTTATAAATTGCCAGATTTTGTGGTCTCTTTTTTTGAAAACGCAAATAAAACAATGATAATATTAAAATGAAATACATGAATTTTAGATCAAAATATAAAAAAAATATACCGGCATTAAAAATAATTAAAAATAACAGTAAATAAAAGTTAAAGCGTCGAAATAATTAATAATGATAGCAGGAAATTTCAGTCAAAATATAATATACTATAATAAAAACTTACCCTATATAACGAGGGAAAGAAAGAAAATTTTTAATTTGCAGCACAGGTGATATATAAGTCAATTGTTTTGACTGAATAGGCAAAGAGAGAACATATGAAAGACATTGTATAGGAATAACTAAAAGAGATAGAGATCTAGAGAAAGGATATCAAGCGATCTGAAATTAACTATACCGAGTAAAGGAATAATAAAAATACAGGGTGGCATAAAAAACGTAACACAATGTAGGCTGATCTTAACTAAAACTACATATACAAAATGGCGGTTTGCGAAATTAATCTAAATTTATGAAATTTAGTGTAAAAATTTGGGTGCCTGAAGGGCGACGATAAATAAATTACATTAGAAACTAACCTAAGATTTTAAATTAAATAATTATAAACAAGATTACAGTAAAAGATCAGGAGAAATTACAGGAAACGACCATAGTGTGCGAAAAAGAAGAAGAGCAGAGAAAAGAAGAACAGAAATAGTCGAAAGGACAAAGCAGAAGTCTACGTCAAATGTAGAGAGGTAAAAAAGAAAATAAATGACATTTGACATTTGGCATAAAGGGGTTAGCAAACCTAAGGAAACATAAATAAGCCAACAAGAATTAATCTAAAACGGAGTAAAACGAAGAAAGTTAGAAATTTTGTTATGGGCGAAAGATAGATAGCAACTAAAATAATCAAATATGATCCTTGAAGTAAGAAAATGTGGTTGTTTTAATATCACAACTGTTCGTTAAGCCACGTGACTGAGTTTTTAAACAATTTTATATTTTCGCTTTCAATAAGTATTATCAATAATTTAAAATAATTTTCTGGTAAATTGTATTATGTTTTCTACCCATCAGCCCTAAGAAATCTGTATTATAGGCCTGATGATGGCAATTTTCCGAAACAAGTTGCTAACCTTCTTCAATATTAATAATATTTGTGGTACTCGATTTAGAGTTTTATTACGCACATTTGAGATAATGGTTAACCTTTTGGAATTGAAAAAAAAAAATTTTTTTCAAAGCAGGTAGGCGCTTTTACATTTCATAAAAATATCACCAAACATACAACAGATTAATGATCAAAATACTATTTCCAATCAGTAACCTTTAAAAAAAAATGCGAGTTTTTATAAAAAATCCCTGGATAACCACAATCAATAAAATTTTAATAGATTCTAAAAATGAAATGAAAACCATGTTTTGTGAATTAGAGCGTATGCATCAACTGCACCTGCTGTGAATATAATATTTTTACCCTGAGGTAAAGCCTAAAGGGGTTATAATCTTGCTACAAGAAGAAGATAGGTGGTCCGATTTTAAAAACTCCGGCGGGAATCGAAAAACATATATTATTTCATAAGAAAAGTGTTGTAGAATAATAGACCGCAAACCTAATAAAAAAGTTATATAGTTTTTTTCTATTTTCGTAAATATGCGAATTGTAATACTGCCGCGCCTCGGGGTTGTTCTCTTAACTAACAGGAGGCCTTTTTTTATAAAATCTTTATGAAAATATGAAAAAGACGTTTCATATTTGCACAATGCAAGTGCATCAGAATTATTGAAAAATAATCATAGGACTGATTAAAAAATAAAATCTAATAATGTATGCACTACCACGATTTTATTATATTTTTGATTAACGTCTTTTGGACTTATTATCAATTTTATTTCTTTTTGGAGCACCATTTAAAGAGAAAAAAACTCCAAAATTGTTTTTATTATGTTCAGACATTTTTTTGACATTTGACAGACGTTTTATGACACGCTATATAAAAAATACAGAGTTTTAACTATGTGTATGATAAATAATAGTTTGTTCAGTATATTTTTTTAGGTTGTTACAATTTTGTGCCATCCTTTAATTTTTTTTATTCCTTTACTTGGTCTATCTGATTTCAGCTCGCTTCATATCCCTTCTCTAGATCTCCCTCTCTTTCCTATATTAGCAACTCTCTCTCTCTCTTTGCCTATTCAGTCAAAACAATTGATTTATATATGGTCTGTGCTGTAACTTGAAAAATTTTTTTCTCCCCCTCTTTATATAGGGTAAGTTTTTATTATACTATACTATATTATATTATATAATCACCAAAATCCCTTGCCTTCGTTCTTAATTATTTCGACGATTTTAACTTTTAGTTACTGTTATTTTTAATTCTTTTTAATGTCGGTATATATTTTTTTTGTTATATTTACTCAAGAGTTTATGTCTTATTTTTTATAACATTTTAAATTATCTGATGTCTGTGTCTCGCATACAACAAGAGAATCTATATATTTTTTAATTTGCTTTTACAGATTGTCCTAAAATTTAATTCATTTTAATTACCTTTGTTTTTTATATTTAAAAATTAATATTATCATTGTTTTATATTCTTTTTCAAAAACAGAGACCATGAAATTTGGTAATTTATAAGATTTTTGTCTTATATTTACTTTATGTGAACTTTTAGGGTTTTTCGCTTGGACTACATTTTTTCCCTTGGACTACATTTTTTCCTTTGGACTACGTTTTTCTTGGACTACGTTTTTTTGGACAAAGCTTGTGTTTATTGGACTACATTTTTTCTTGGGCTACATTTTTACTGGGATCTGATCTACATGATGTAATCGCTTCCCATATGGGGGTTGTGCTTATGTTGGCGTCTTATTAGACACCAAGTAATTATTTTATTAAATTGCAACATAATAATATAACAAGAACCAATTAACACTAGTTAATTATAGGAACTAAGACATACATGAAAGACATATAAGAGATTGAAGTGCTTAATTATCACACACTTAGTAGTGTCAGTAATAAAAATTAAATAAATATTTTTAAAATTGTGGCGTACAACTTCTTGTTCATTTAAGTAAATGACCACCTTCAAAATGCATATGAAGCCGTTGTCCTAAACCGCAATATTCCCAATTAATTCAAGAGACCGGCTTCCAACGGTTTTCCCGTTGTTTGCGAGGCCATTAACTGGATGACTAGAGCCCATTTACCGACTTAATACATAGTTGACACCCTTTTTGGTGGTGCTATCACGTGCATAGGAATATATCCGTGAGTTTATCCGGCATGAATTTGTAGTTTGCAAATGGAAGGGGATCATTCCAAGAATGGTGCTAGTTAAACTAAATTCTAAGATAGTCTGTTTTCTGTGTTACGGTTTTGTTAATTTAGTTTGGTTGCTAGATTAATTTTCATTTTTACTTTAATACATTCATTATTATTCATTTTCTTCAAGTTATAATTGTGTAATGTAATCGACAAAATTTAGATAAATATAAACCTAAAGTGTAAAGTGAATTGTTTTCCGGTATTTTTAAAGGTTACTTTTATTTTTTATATCCCACCTCTAATTTTACCATTTTGTAGTACTGATAGTTCGGTTATTTCTAAAATTTAACGTACAATGACTTTCCGTAATTTTGTGCTAAAATTTTATTTCAAAGAACTTGAAGATAAAATAGTGCTTTTTTTCTTTTTTACTTTCCCGACCCACCTCCTAGAAGGGAAAGTATTGTGAACGAACTAAAAAAAATTTCGAGATAAAAATGGAAATATCTATTTTAGGGTCCCCTAAGTCGATTAAGACCATTTCCAGGTGGAAGTCTGTTTGTCTGTCACGTTTAATCCGATTGAGCTGAAATTTGGTATAGGGGTTTGGGTTACCCGTCGGAAGAACTACATCTGTCAAACGGAAATATCACTATCAAAAAATGACAGATGCAATATTTTACATTATTGGACATGCAATATGTCACTTGAAAGCACTCTATTCAGAACAGTCAAAAATATTTCTCCAACTGTCACCTGTCAAAAATAAAAAACAAGAAAATCGAGAAAAAATTTGAAATTATGTATTTTTACCAAAAATATGAGTCAGAGGATTTTTTTTTATTTTTTGGACACTATAAAATTACTGAAAAGTGTTTGTTAAAACCAAAGAAAAATTACAAAAAAAATAGGAAATTACTATTTTTTTTTTAAATATACTCTAGGGTAATTAGGCAGTCATTTGGAAAATCAAAATTTTTGCAAACGAAACAAAAACGTGAGAAAATAAGAAATTACTTATTTTTACCAAAAATATATAAGTCCAAGGAAATTCGATTGTTTTTTGGATAATCTAAAATTACTGAAAAATTTTTGTTAAAACCAGCGAAAAATTACAAAAAAAAAGGAAATATTTAATTTTTTTAAAATAGAGTCGAAGGAAATTAGGCAGTTATTTGAAAAATTCAAATTTTTTAAAAACGAAAGAAAATCGTGAAAAAATAAAAAAATATTTATTTTTACTAAAAATATGAGTCAAGGGAATTTTTTTTATTTTTTGGGCAATCTAAAATTACTGAAAAAATTTTGTTAAAACTAGAGAAAAATTACAAAAAAAATTGGAAATCACTAAACTTTTAAAAATATACTCAAGGGAAATTAGGTAATTATTTGGAAAATCAACACTTTTTTAAACACATGGAAATCGCGAAAATAAGAAAATATTTAATTTTTCAGAAAAATGAATGAAGGGAAATGTGCTTATTTATTGGAAAATCAAACTTGTTCCAAAGAATGTAGTAGAAATAAAAGAAAATTACAAAATAATAAGAAATTACTCAATTTGTTTAAACACAGTCGATGAAAATTAGTTTAATATTTGGAAAATTAAAAATTCTTCACATAATATGATCAAAACAAAATAAAATCGCATAAAAATAAATTATTTATTTTACCAAACAATAATAATTACTCAATTTTTTGAAAAAAATGGAGTCAAAAAAATTTGTATATTTTTTTTAAATCTAAAATTACTACAAAAATTTTTATTGGGAAAATTAGAAACAAATATAATTCAAGAGGAATTTGTTTATTTTTTGAAAGATCTAAAATGGCTGAAAAAAGGAAAATCCAAAAAAAACATAAAAACTAACTGACTTTTTTAAAAATATAGTAGAGGGAAATTAGGTAATTATTTTGAAAATAAAAGTTTCTTCAACCAAAGAAAATCGCGAAAAATAAGAAATTATTTAAAGTACCAAAATAAATGAGTCAAGAAAAAATTGTTTATTTTTTGGAAAAATTCCAAAATTACTTTAACAAAACACAATAAAAATTCAAAAAAAATTGCTCAAATTTTCTCAAATATAGTATAGGAAAATTCGTGTACTTGTTATCAATAAATCAAATTTTTATCCTAATTTTTACCTATTTTAATAGTTAACCAAAACCAAAAAAAAAACGCAAAATTCTTACCTTTATGATGATGCTCGTCTCTTCAATTTTTTCTCTCACTTCACTTTATTTTAACTGAAAAAAAAAGAGAAAATGTGTTACTAATAAATAAGAAGGGCTAAACTAAATATTTCAAACTTGAGATTGGAATATTTACTCATATTATTACAAAAAATAGTACCAAGAAAATAAACCGAAAAAAAATATTTTCTGTACATTTATAAAATTTGATTTGCCCACTAAAAGGACTATTGAAATCATTTTTTTAATTGAACCCGGAAATAATTAGCATTATGTATAATAAAATATAATTGAAGGTAATACAAAAATAAAATATTAAAATATAAATTTGAATCACCCTACAAAAAAGATATAATTACTGTAGAGAAAATTAAAAGTTTGTGAAAAAATTTAAAACTATTTTTTCTATATGCCTTATGATATTTTAAACCCACCAAAAATTCTTATAAATTTCTAACATACCATTTATAATTTACAAATTTCAATATCACTACACAATTTTTATATCTATTTTGTAAAAATTCATTCACTGCTTTAACTAACATTATTATCGAAATTGTTGAGACTTGTCAAAATATTTCATGGTCGACTACTTTTTTTATAAATTCCATCGCGCCGTCGCTTCAGTGGAGGTGGAAATTATCTGTTTGTGTAAGATTTTATTGTTTTTAAGTAAAAAATTATGATTCTTAGAAATACTGTGGAAGGTATTGAAATTTTTACAGCATAGAATTAATTTATATTAAAATTAAAGTGTTTTACTTGATTTTTACTTTACGCAATATACGAATTATTAATTTTAATAAAATTCATGAAAACGAACCATTTTTTTAATAAACATTAGAAAATTTAATAAAAATATATATCTATTAATTCAGTGTCGTATTTTTAAAAATAAATTATTGAAATAAAAAAAATATTAAAAAATTAAACAAACATTGCCAAAATGGCCCCCTTTTCACTTTTTTCAAAGTAACTCAAAATAAATCATAATTCTACATTTTTACAAACATTTTTTTGTAGAAAACCAAATTTTCCATCGAATCGCATTTTTTGATTTTTTAGTTTACCAATACTTTCCCGGTCCCATCAAAGGGAAAGTATAGTGAACGAGCAAAAAAATCGAGATATCGATGGATATATCCATTTTGAGATCCTCTAAAAAGATATAAACTATTTCCAGAGTAAGGTCTGTCTGTGTGTCTGTGTGCCTATGTGTCTGTTTAATTTTCCTCGATAACTGCCGAACCATTTAACCAATAAAATTGGTTGGTATGAAGGGTTCGTGTGTACCTCGAATTCGACAATTAGTTTTTGGTTTAAATTGGTACAGTGGAAGGTCCTTAAGTATGACGTTGATTGAATAGTCTTTCAAGATTTTTTTTTTTAATTTTAAGGTCAAACAGTACACTTTGGTGCAAAATGTTGTAGTACAAAGATGTAGAAAAAAAATAACCTGGAAACATAAGAAAACATAGAAAAGTAGGTTAAAATAGAGAAAATAGGTAAAATAGGGAAAATAGGAAAAAATAAAGTAAAATAAAATAATGCAAAAAAGCGGAAAAAATAGGGAAAAGAAGGAAATAGCAAAAAATAGGGGAAATAGTGAAAAAAATGAAAAATGGTGCAAAAATTAGGAGAGACTGGGGAAAATAGTGAAAAATATTAACAAATATTAAAAAATGGAAAAAAATAGAAAAAAATTGGGAAAAATAGATATCAATACTATCAAATAGGTAAAATGGAGGAAGAGAGAAAAAAATATTGACAAATAGCAAAAAATAAAAAATTGGGAAAAATGATGAAAAATAGTGAAAATAATAAAAAATTGAGAAAACAGGAAAAATAGGGAAAATGGATGAAAATAAGTACAAATAGGTAATATAGGGGAAAATAGGGAAAATGTGGTAAATATAAGGAAAAATAGGGCAAATGTGGCAAAATAGAAAATATGGGAAAAGTGGAAAAAATGGGACAAACGGGAAAATAGGGATAATGGGAAAAATAGGAAATCTGGGAAAAAATGGGAAGAATGGGAAAAATGGGAAAAATGTGAAAAATGGATAAAATAGAAAAAAAAGAAAAAAAGTAAGACATAGTAAATCATAATGATAAATAAAGAAAAATTTTCAAAAATAGGAAAAATAAGGAAAATGAGGGACAAATATACTAGAAACTAATACGAAATATGATTAAATTTAACGGTAAAAATTATATTTCTATTCCCGAATAACGTATGTTGATGGTTTGTGGCGAAACTCACGGTAATAGTAAAGTATCTTAAACGATGAAAGATATACATACCAGCGACAGCCAAATGGCAGAAAATTGGTCAATTGGTCCCAAAGGTTAGGAGCGAACTTATTTATATTATATTAATGAATGAATATAAAAATCAATAAAAGTAATTAATATATTTTGAAAGTGGCGCTGCTTCTTGATCAATAATTAAAACGTTTTACTTTCTACAGCATTGCAAGGATTTCAGCTTTGTTCGTTTGTAGAAAAATTTGATATACTTACTTCTTTCCTTCTTTTAATCATAAAAAATGAGAACGAGAGTTGCCAGTTTTATCGATATGACAACATACCCAAATATAAACTGTTTCAATTGGGCCACGTCACAAGCCAGTATAGAACCAATTTTTAAATTTTAATAATAAATTACAGCCGCAGGATCGGTCTCAGAAGTACTGGACCCGGTGCAATCTGTTATGGTAGGCCAAAAATATAAAATAAAAAAAATAAAAAAAATCACTGGATGAATCCATTGTGGGAAATAAGTAAAATTGTCAATATGAGAATTTAAGTCAGAAAAAAAAAGATGTCTTTATTACTTATTCTGTTTACCTTATTTTTCTCCATTTCCAAAATAAAATTTCCTTAGAAGACACCTCAAAGAAATTAATTATCCTCACAAAAGAGTAAATGAAATAACTTTCTCCCAGTGGACAGCAAAAAGAAATGCTCATTCTACCGCAAAACTTCTTTCATTTCCCAAATAAATGGCATCGAGGGATTCTGTATTCCGGTTGTGACTTATTATTAACTTATAATGTAATATTATGTCAAGGGTCGGTTTTTGGTCCCATTGATTAATAGGACCAGTTTGATTAAGTACGTGACGTGAACTTGGACGTGAACTAATGCGTCTCCGCCTGGGAATCAAATCTACTTGGTTACGACTCTCTTCGAAAAGCCATTGGCGACGATATTTCGAATGGAAGGAAAAAGAAAAAGTTATTATGTGTTGTATTGATGTAAGAAATAATAATTAGTTTAATTAATATCTACTAGTACATAATTTTATCCCTAGTGAACAGAGTATTGTTTTTTGTTTACCCGGTGAGTGCTGATTCATTTTTTTTGTGAATACTCCAAAATTTATAGTTTGAGCACGATTTGGACAGTACATTTTTTTACAAACCACTAAAAATTATTATAAAATTTTTTTTTAACATGTCACCGGATTTGAACCGACGACCTTCGTATCCGAAAGCGAGAGCGTTAGTACTTTGCGATCACGGGCTGTCACGGATTTATTAGAAAATCAAATAAAACTAAGTAGGTCGTATTTATATTTAGTTTTTGATTTTTGGGGTAATACTATTATTATTATTATTATTACATATTTGCGGCTAAATAATTATCTGGTAAAGTAGCATTTATTAAGTCATCACTGGAATTACTCATTTTTACAAATATGTTTGTATACAAAAATTCTGACAGTTGTTTTGACAGGTTATTTAAAATAAAAAATAGGTGGTGGGGTACTAAACGTGAATTCTGATTGGTGGATTTCATATCTAACGCCAATACAATTATATCCATTCATCAGTATACTGATATTGTATAGTAAAAATTTACAGGGTGACAAAACTTCAAATTTATTACTGCTCCAGCTTTATTTTTTTGTCATATTAATTTTTGTGATTTTTTTTTAATGCTAAATTTAGTTTTTTGAAATATTAATAGTCATATTTTTATTTAAAGAACAAATGTAGACAGAAAATCAACAAAACGCCATCTACTTGTTAGCAACGACCCAATAGTATCTTCAAACGAAATAATCCACATCAAATTCTGAGTAACGCAATTTTTTTGTGGTCTGTATGTCTGTCTGTCTGTCTGGTTTTCGCCAGCAAAGATTAAAAATGCCATAATGGTCGAACGCTTTAATGTATCGACATGAAATTTTCATCATTTTTTAAGATCCACGAGTATTACATTTTACTAGAAAATGATTAGAATCGGAAAATGAATAAATGGGGTTTTCCAGGTTTTTCTCACTTTTTTTCTAGTTTCACAGAAAACGCTCTGCAAGTCGTAATTTTTGGGCAAACCGCTTCAAATTTGGAAAGAAAACCTTAAAATACTGTTACGAAGCCTATTGAAAATCGAAATTATCTGAAATTTTCTTGTAGGTTTTCCGAGTTGTTTTTCCGAAAATGACACCATTTTAAAAAAATCGAAATATCTGAAACCATAAAAGATAATTATAAAATAAAAATAGATAAATGTAGGACTGAAATATATCAACAAGTTTTATTTGAAACATTTTTCCAAAATTTGTTGAGAAAGTTGGAAAAAAAAATAAAATGGAAAAAAAAGGAAATTTTTCGAAATTAAATTCCGACAATCTCGTAAACGAGGGGAATGTCGAGTACTTTTTTGCTGAACTTGAACTGAAAAAACTTATGAAAAATAGGAAAAAAATCATGAGAAATAGGGACAAAATTAATGAACAATATTGAAAAAATAATGAAAAATAGGGAAATATATAATGAAAAATAAAGAAAAAACTAATAAAAAATAAAAAAAAATAGTGTAATAAATAGAGAAAAAAATATAGAATAATAGGTGTAAAAATACTAAAAATAAGGAAAAAAATGAAAAATAATGAATAAAAGGGAAAAAAATATTGAAAAATGGCGAAAAATATAATGACAAATAAAGAAAAAAAGTTAAAAATAGGGCAAAAAAATTAAATATAAGGAAAAACAGTGAAAAAATAATGAAACAGGAAAAAATGATGAGAAATAGGGACAAACATAATGAAAAATAGTGAAAAAATAAAAATGCTGAAAAATATAATTAAAATAGGGAAAAGCTAATGAAAAATAGAGAAAAATAGTGAAATAAATAGAGAAAAAAATAACGAAAAATAGGGGTAAAAAGTAATAAAAAAATAGGAAAAAAATGAAAAATTATGAAAAATTGGAAAAAAATTATGAGAAATGGGGACAAAAATAATGAAAAATATTGAAAAAATAATGAAAAATAGCGAAAAAAAACAGTGAAAAATAAGGAAAAAAATAATGAAAAATGGGAAAAAAATAATAAAAAATAGTGAAAAAAATGCAAAACATTGAAAAAAATAATTAAAAAATAAGGAAAAAAATATTGGAAAATAGGGAAAAATTTAACGAAAAAAAAGGGAACAGGAGAGTAGAGAGAAAGAGAGATTAAACTATGTAAGGAACTTGGTTCCTAACGGGGGTCCCTCCACCGCACAACATTTTTTTTTTAGTAGACGAATAAAGGTAAGGATAAAAGAAAGCAAAAATATAAACATAGTACTTTCTCTACTCGACGAAGTTTCAACTTATGTGCCAAAAATGTTTATGCGGAAAAAATGGAGAGGGGAGATTGCTCTCTATATTTGTTCTTTAAGGATTCAACAGTAGTATTTTGAGAGTGAGTTATGAAAAATTTGGATTTTAAGTACATTGCTTTAAGGGACGAGACAGCTGTCTGGTAAATAGGCGAATGCATAGTTTTCAAATCCACACATACAAGTTAGAAATAAATAATTTATTTATATATTTCTATATTTTTATTTATATATTTTGGAATTTTTATAACTGTAAAATAAACTGGCGCCCATTTACAATCCTTCATAAAATTAGTCTCCATATAAATATAGGGTAACTTAAGGAATAATTTTTTTATTTAGAAATATTTTGGTACGGGAAAAATTTATGTTTAGTAATTTCTTACAGTAAAAACGTATCTTATCAAACGCATCTTAGTCATGTAAGTTTTTTTCCATTTTTTAAATATAAGTTACGTGAACAAAATTATATTAATAAATTTTAAAGTTTAAAGAGTAGGTAAACAAATAAAAAAAATTAGACACCCGGTATATAAGGAATTACGTTAATTAAATTCTACAATAATTATCTTATAAGGTTGATACAGATGAGAAGAACCTATATATTGTAATGATATTTGAACTCTATGAAAAATATTTTTCTAGACATCATTCCGAATCCAATAAGCCCTAAACCATATAAGAATTTACGGTAAAAATTAACCTATTTTTAAAAATTTAAACTAGTCTAATTTTGTCTAACATCTAAATACCATCGAATAGAAATTTCCACAAAAATAAACTTTAAGAAAATAAAAATATCCTGAACATGGAAAACAACTTTTCAGTGAACATCCACAACATAGAAATTATACTGTAATTTGAAAAGGAATATATTCTGTCAGATCAAAAACTTTTGGAACGCTTCCAACTGTAACATCCGATTTTATTCATTGACACAAGTGTATTTCCTCAACGAATATCGAAACTTTGTTTAACAAAGGAGAATCGTACAAAAGCTGTTCATTCACGTACCCGGTACGCTAACCCCTGAAGCGACGACAACCACACAATAATGTCCGACACAACTTTTGAATTCACTTTATTTGTCGACAAATTCCCGTAGGCACTATGATAGACATTTAACACTTGTTATACAAATTATGTTCAATAGTTTTTAAAAATAAAAAAATATGCTGACATTAAAGAGAATTAGAGTTTAAATAAAAATTTGTACCTTATAGTCAATATATTGTATACACTAAATGCTTCGGTATATATCAATAAGCCGTAATCAAATAGCTTGAACGTTGGTGTGAATGCATAGTAATCCCTTGTAAATTTTCGTGTCAACATAATTATCTAAGAGGAATTTTGGAACGCATCTGTTTAACGTCTATACATTTCTCAACATGCTTTAATCAAAGTAAATTCTATACCCTGTGAAGTGGTCCATATATTGATATTCTGGTACAATATTTAACACATCAATAACTAAACCTAAATAATATCTTATACCATTCTCAATATACCAAAGACTCGTAATTTTTTTAATCATCCTGTATTATAAGTTTGTTACAAGATTTGATAAATAGAGACCCTGTGTGACTGTAAATGATTTTATTATATGTGATATTTTTTTTTAATCTGGGACATTATAGAACTGCACAAATAATAGGCAGGTTCGATATTTTTGTTTTTTAACTGAAATCGAGAGATTTTGTTATTTAAAAACGATCAAAACAAATTTGAGCGCAAAATATTAATATTTACGTCCGCTATAAGCATTTTAAAATCAACGACGGGAGGCTGAAAAACGGTACCTGTGCGCGAGACTAGACATGTGACGTCAGTAGCCATGAACGGTTCGCCCCTGGCCCGCTGCTGCGCTGTAATCACACACATTTTACAGGGTTGCCGTTTTTAGTAAATTTTCTACTAAATTAGTAGATATTTAAGAAAAATGAGTGTGTTAAGTAGAATTTTAGTTGAATTGATATTAGACAGATTCGACATTTTTTTTAAAACTAAAATCGATATATTTTTTTATTATAAAACGATCAAAAAAAAATATTAATATTCAGTAAGATTCAGTAGATTTTTCAGATTTGAATTTAAAACTATATTTTATGGCTATCTACCTATGGTATATTTAATACGAGTGTCTCATTGCACAAAAAATGTTTTGTATCATCCAAAGGTGACACGTGATTCGCTTAAATAAGTAGTTTGAACAAACGTAAGTATGAGCTCAAGTAGCAGCGTGGAATAGTGCTGGTTAGTGTTGCGTAAGGTCCGCGTATCGAATCCCGCACACAGCATATCTTTTTTTTTGTTTTTTTTTATCGTTTTATGACTAACTAAACCAGCTTGTGTATAAAAAAAAAATTTAATAACGTTTAAAAGTAAAATATAACGATAAAAAGCAAAAAAAAAGATATGCTGACGTACAGCGGACGTAAACATTAATATTTTGCGCTCAATTTTTTTTGATCGTTTTTAAATAATAAAAACTCTTGATTTAAGTTAAAATAAAAAAAATAAGAAAAATGTCGAACCTGTCTATTGTGATTTTTTTTTAATATATCAAGAATGGGGATATCTGAAATGATAAATATAAAACAATAAGTAAAGAAACACACAAAGTCCAGTACCACAGAAATATATTTGTTAAATTAGTTCAAATGTGAAGTTGGCAACTAGTTTCGGCTTCCGCTATCATCAGGCCTACAATAGCGCTCGTTAACAAACAGCAGGTAATAATAAAATATTAGTGCGAGTGGCTTACCATAAAGATCATGGAGCAAACAGTGCAATAAAATTTTTTTGGGCTTAAGCAACGTTAAAATTTAAATATTAAAGTTGCAGGGTACTGAATATAATATTTTATTAAGGTTAAAAAAGTAAAAATTTTTTGAAAATAAGTTTTGAGGACAATAAGGTTTCTGGCTACGAGAAGACGATTGGCGAAAATATTTTTTTAATCAACAATTGTCTCCAGGAATCTTGGATAAGTTTCACGTACAATTTATCTAGAATTTACAATCCTATTATAATAAATATTTAACCCTTAAATGGTACGCAACTTTTGTGAAACGTAAATGGTATTCTTGGGTCTAATTTAACCCCTAGTCATATTATCCGGAAAATAAAAAAAAAATAATATTTTTTCTATATTATTTTAATTTTCTGATCGGAATGAACAAAATTTGTAAAAAAATCCTTTGAATTGCTAAATAGTACTTATTCATAAAAAAATGTCAATATTCTTTGACATAGGTTAGGAAAAACTATAATAAAAAAAATGTAAAGTAGTAACTTTGATAAAACTTCCAGGGTATTTTGTTAACTCATCGATTAATCACGTGAAACAAAAAAAAACGACATTTTAACAAACCACAAAAAAAACTGATAACCGAGTTTCTGACATACGAATTTTGATAATCCTTGCAGGAACTGCATCGGATTTGTTGGGTTTAGTGTCCTTTGCACACAGTTTTGGAGCACTTGGAACATATATAAATATATATATATAACTTAGATAGTAGAAACATCTCTGTCTTTTTAGTTGGTGTCTCCCTATTTCTTCTTGCGATGGAACTGGAATCTTAGGAGCTTCGGCAATGGATGATTTTATGTTCATTGGAAGCTTGTTATTTTGAATTCTGTCCATCAAATGATCATTGATTAGTACTTTCCTTAAAGATATGCCATGTTCTCTTCTAGTCATCTGGATACGAGGATTTCTTGCTTTAAATAATACGTACGAGTTAACTCTTGCAATATTCAACTGTAGCGTATATTTCATATAATCTAACTTTTGTTATATTATTTATTTTTTATCTTGCTTTGATTACGGTGGTACATTTTTAATAAGTTAAATATTCTATGCTCATATTGGAGTATTATTATTACATATCTAATTCATCTCATTTTGATGTGCATAAGTATCTTGGTTCTTTTTACCTTTGCACGTGTTGCACGACATGTTTGATTGATCAAATTTATCTTGCTATAATTTAACTTATGTAGAGTAATTAAGCGTTTGTTTTATTAGAAAAAACATACTTTAATTTTCAGTTGAATGTATTGGACCTTCTTATAAATTTGTTGATATTGAAGATATTTTTTCTTATTAATGAATCTTATTTTTGTTCATTTAGCCAAATCAAAATTCATTTTTTGTTGTTTCGTTTCACCATACAACTTTTATGCGCTTTAAATTAAACATTTCGACATTTGCTTTGTCTTCGATTGTCGAGTTGTCTTTGGCCAGGACAATTCGAAAAACTGCACTTATCTGATTATTTGATTACATTTTTCACAATCGTTTGTTATGAATTTTTATTACATTAATTTTACTAATTGTAGTGTAAAAAATCATTTTTTCTACTACCGTGCGTAAAGTACTTACTTTAAGCACGCTAAGGAGTGCGTAAAGTTTAAATTTTTTTCACCGGTGCGTAAAGTAAAATTAAATTTTCAAAATAAACTTTTTTACATGTGCAACACATTTTTTGCAATATCCTTATGTTTCTTATCTTGCCCAGACTCTATGTGCCAGAAATCAACTGCGACTCATGTCGTAAACTACACCCTTTACTTGCTCTACTGGGTTGAGTACCTTAGTATTAGCTGCTAGGGTAGAACAAAAATTTTTCAGTAAATAACTTTTATTACAAAAAAATAATAATAGCAAACTAAATCCGTCGAGGAAGAATATGTAACGGCGATGTATTAGACGGTACAGGCACAGCTTGGCTGATACAGTATGACCGGATTGACGGTTCCGGTACAACTTGCCCTTCGCTCCAATCAGCTTTCTATCTAGAGGTCGCCAAAGTGAACGGACTAAGACTGCCACTGGAACTCCAACTATGCCTGCCTCTGCTACTACAATTGGGGCTGAGACAGCAACTAACTAGATCGTCTCCGGCTATGATTCATCATAAGGTTTGTTGGGTATGCGAAATAAGTACACAAGTAACTCCATTTTTCGGCGTGGGTCTACGACCATATATTCGAAGAAACGTTTATTTTTCCATAATTTTAATTTAATTGGACTTCAGTACCGTGCGCAACTTAATTTATATATTTAATACTTCGTTACACCTTAATCCCCTGATATTATTTCTTCTTCTTTTTTGGTTCTCAATAAACTTCCAGTTCTTTTGAGAGTTTTTCATTACGACCTTTCTTATTTTTTGCTTTTTATTAACTAACCATGTCGTTATAAGTTTCGGTTTTTATTACTGATATTTTCTTTTCTTCGATTGCATGTGACTGTCATTCCTGCTCACAGGTAAATTTTTTTTCGGTTCCAAATTCCAAATTTTTATAATTTTGTTTTTCTCCTGATAAATTTTTCATGCTCCTTTTGTGAACTTTATTGTATTTTTTTAATTCGTCTTTCTTTCTTGTTATTATTGCTACATCGTCTGCATAGTATATGACCTGCTGATTTTTATTGTAGTTTTTTATAGCTCCAGTCCAGTACCAATCTTGAATTCGTTTAATATCTTTTCATTGATCTAAAAACTTTTAATAGTCTTTCCTAAAGTTATTCTTACTAGCCTCGATGAAACTACAAATTTAAACATTATTTGTATTAATTTTTTTTTAAACTTTCTGAAGATCTAAGAGAAGGAATATTATTATTTTGTAATCCTTATAAATAAATTCTGTATTACAAAAAATAAATTCTTAACGATTAAAGAAAACAGTAATATCATTTTAGTTAATTTCTGTTAATTTATCGCAGACCAAGGAGAAAAGTAAGAACCATCTTAATTTTACCCTCTCACGTATTACCGAGCGATGATATCTTGAAACAATAATTGAAGCAGAAGCCGTAATCGATTTAACGGCAAGTTCACCGGAAATACAATAAATTAACGAAGTTCTCAAATTAGGAAAGTTAGCGCCTTTGCACAACAACAATAATCGTGATAAATGGCATAAGCATTTAATGCTTCATAAATTGTTAGTAGCAGCATTTAACGGGTACTTATCTACTTAGTTTTATTGCTTGAATATTATATTGAAACGATGCATTAGATTTTGATACATACAATCGGAAATACAGGTTTGAAAAGTATTAATTAAGGAATTTCTGTCCATTTTTAATTGTTCCTTCCTTGATATGCTTTTACTTTAATCTTGTATACTAATTGTCAAATGCTGGAAAATTGATACAAAGTAAGGATAAAAATACTTACCGTGCTGCACCATAACATTATGTACGAAATAACTTCGCCTTTTACTCTATAACGATGACGAAGCTCATAAAATCTTTTAATAGGGCAGTTAACTCGTGATAGTTATTACGTGTATTATAACAGGATGCAATTAAGATATCTGTACTGACATATTTGTTAGGATACTTTTCATGAGACAATTACAATTGTTGTTGAAATAATCAGAAAAGATAATGTCACACTGGAAAAACTACAGTTCTATTATGTTAGGATAATTTGGGATTTTTGTCATTTACTAATATATCTGTAAATCAGTATGATCATAAAATTTATTCGTTTTAATATTTTGTTACGTTTTCTTGTGCCACCCTGTATTTTCATTCTTCCTCTACTCTTTATATTTTATAGATTCATGTTCGCTTGATTTTCCCTTTCCTATTTTTCCGCGTCATATGTTCTCCCTCCTTCTATCGGCATTTATTATAAATTATGTTCCCATGCTAAGAACCTTCTTTTATCTCTTTAATATCAGAAATAGACTGGATAAATTTCACTGGAATATTATCCAGAAAATACCAAATAATTCATATTTCTTTTAAATAATAATAATATTAATCTTTCAGTTCATACTACTGTCTATTATTGTATATCTTAAAATCTAAAAATAGATTTAAACTCAACACAAGAGTTATTCCGTCTTTCTCTCAGACGTTTTTTCTGTCTACTTTCAAAATACCGTTAACGAAAACAAAATACATAATCGACCGTTGCTATGCAAGCAATATTATTGTTCTCTCATATTATCCCATCATTATAAGAGACAAAAAATATAAATATATTTCTTCCCGCTAAGAGTCTGAATTCAAGGCTATTTGGATACCACGTATAATGTCTCCTACCAATAAAAAACCTGCAACTCGACTCTCCGCTAAAATTCAGAGCATAATCGCTCTCGCTTATCGACTGTAAAAGGATGCAGTTGCATTTAAAAAAGTAAAAAAGTTTTTTCAAATAATTAAAATGGTGCGTAATTAACCACACCCAAAAAGTTTCTGAGTTTTCGTAATAATAAAAAATGTAAATAGTTTTTTACAGTGAGTGAAGTGATGAGTTATATTTGATTTCGGTTTCATAATTTAAATTAATGTGCCGTTAATTATTTTTCTGTTCATGTTAGTACTTGGAATAAATGGAATAAAATTACATTCCTATTTCAAATATTGTTTTTTATTTTGGTTTAACTCCTACCTAAAGAGTTTGGTCCTTCGATGCATATTTAAGAAAATATAAGTCTAGTGTTCTTTCAACATTTATGAATACTAATATTCGTAAATCGTTCATAGACTTTGTATATCTTTATATTGACAGTGTTTTCTATTGAAGATTTCTTTCTTGTCTACCCTTTAGTTATAGGGTAAGTTTTGTTATATTGTATTATATTTTCACTAAAATTCTTTGAGATCGTTATTAATTAATTCATCGCTTGTAATTTTATTTTTAATTCTATAAATGCCGGTAAACACAAGTGAAATATCTTGGCTTCTACTTAGATTTAGATTTACGTAGGAAGTATATACACTGTGCTTAAAGGATAGGATTATAACAAAAAAATCACGATGAAAATTACAAATCGAAGATGATTTTAGAGGCTTGTGCGATTATTTTCGAGTAGCTCAGAAAATCCCAACTGATCCTCTGTTCGATAAAGCCCAATTTTTGTTAATTTCCTGTTTTAAACATGAATTTTCACATTTACAGTACAATATTTTGTCGCTTACCTGTGCACTGTGGGTGTCTAACATTTAAATTTTTATTTAAAATCATATTCAAACCTAAATATTTTAAAATCATATCCAATATTTTTATTATTTTACCACTGCGTTTTTAGAAACTACAAAAATATATTCAAGTTTCACCTTGTATAGGAACGTCACTCAAATTTCTAGAAATATTCAACTTTTGTTAGTAATTATATCTGTTATTATTCATAAATTGAATTATCTTAAAAAATATATTGTAATCTGGTAAAAAATGTAGACACAGATCACTCCACCAGTTTTTGAACCAATAACATTCATTCAAATTCTCAGCCGATGACGTTTCCCTGGAATGGATGGGTGGATAAATATAACCTAACCCCAAAATACTACCATTATTATTTCGTTTCTCAAGCAAGACAGTGGCACAAGCTTCTAGATCATTGCGGAAAGAAATTGTCTTCCAAATAAAATAGCATATTTCTGACATTCGCTGGTCCTTCGATAATTAGTCGATGTGGAATGCCCTAGTAAATTATTCCAAAATTATATCAATTCTTAAACACTTGTCACAACTTAACCCAGATTCACTATTTTCTTTCTCTAACCTCTGAAAGGGTCACAAAACACTAGGGATAAGGATAGTAGCTATTATTAGATATTATTCAAGTTCGTCAGCTCAATTAGCATCTTCAGAATAATATATTTTTTTTATTTCGCTGGTCAATTTTTCTTTTCTTGCTGTACCTTCTGAATATATTGTTCTCTTCTTCTCCGGTACCCCTTATTCTGCTGCAGCATCATCTTCTATATCCATCCCCACAATCTCATAAAATTAAAAACAAATTGAGCTTTCTTGAAGATGGAATCAGCTGGGATTTTTTGGGCCACGAGAAATTGATCCCAAAAGTGTTTAAAATAACCGCCATTTGCAATTTTTTTTGTATTTCCAGATTTTTGTATACTTCAAGCTCAGTGTGCAGTTCTACAAAACTATCTATCTATGAATCATAGTAAACAAATAGACAACAAACATAACGAAGCTTCCATGAAAACTAGTAGTATCAGAACTATCAGTTACTTTACAGAGGGGACGCAATAAGGACAAATATATAATTATATTTTGTGGCTTCAAAGTGATATTTTTGTGATGCATCGCTGCATGTATATATTTCGCCTCTGTGTGCACTATGTACGCTTACGCTTCAATGTAAACTTTGATGTATACTGTTTATAATGAAATTTTTGTTACCTGAGCGAATTACTGTGAGTGCGTAAAATATATTTTCATTATTAAATATATATAAATAAACCAGCACTGTTTGATTGGATTTGCTTGTAAATTAATTTTTATATCCAATTTTCTGTAATATTTATTATTAGTTATTAATTATTAGAAATAAGATAAATTAATCATTTTTTGGATTGCATATAGTATTTACCTCTTTAAAGTACGGTGGTATACAGGGTGTTTCATAGGTAAACCGACATATGTTAACTGCAAATAGAGGGCACTTGGGTGATTCTAAAAAACTAATATTTGATGGATCTAATGCTCCTCATTTTGACAAAACACCCTGTAACTCACTTATGAGGCGGGTTAGACCCATCAAATATTAGTTTTTTGGAATCACCTAAGTGCCCTCTATTTGCAGTTAACGTATGTCGGTTTACCTATGAAATGTACGTTGGGACAAAATTTGTACCACATATTTAATTGTTGGTAAGGTATCCGGGTTCAGATTACATACCAGATGTATGCACATACAGTACCTAAATCTAATATTCAGTGGCAATAGTACAATTTCATCTAGACAGCAAGTACAGACATGTAGCCAATATATAATACAAATAAAATATCAGATTTGTGCCTTTCTTTTTTTAGCTTTCCAAATTATGTACCATCATACCAATATAGCAAAAACAAATGCTGTTCTCATCAGATTATTTAATATGACAGAAGATGACCTTGGGACAATTGACGATTCTGTTGCTTCTATTTCAAATGACATTGACTCCGATAATAATTCTGGACCATCAGTTGAGTCGGATTACAAAAGAAATATTTCGAAATTGATATAGACGTAACTGTAGGATGGAGTACAGATGAAATAGATAAAGATGAACTCTTTAAAGAAAAAAAAAGGATGGAGAAAAATGGAGAAAAAATAGTAATCCTCTAAAAACTCGCGAACCATTCCAAATATAACTTCTGTGAACTATTTAATGTTTTGTTTATTGAAAATATGCTAGATCAGATCGAGTTTCAAACTAACTTATATGCTGAGCAACATTCATTGATAACAGGTAAATAATATAAACAAAATAATAAAAAATAAATTAAAATGTTCATAGGAATCACTCTACTAATGGATATAAAATATTTTCCAAAAGCTATAGGAACCTTTGGAACACCTCACCATACCTACATGACCCATTTGTTAGTCGATGTATGTCTTTACACCATTTCAGTTCAAATATGAATTAAGAACTCACATCCATTTGGAATTTATTTTACTAGTTCGGCGACGTATTGGATGCATCAACCCTCTTCAGTTCGAAGGACCAGTCTTTGATTAGCAAGGGTTATTTTCTCACCCATTTAATAAATGAAAATATAAATTGCATTTATACTTTTTTAACAAAAAAATGTGAAGAGTATAGCTCTAACTTCATTAAACTTAAATAAACATTATTAACACTTATTACTAATCTCGGAATGTTCAATATTAGGGTGCGATCTTGACTCGCACTTAAAAAGTGAAAAGTGAAAAGCTCTCGCCCGAAGACAACTATGCTCATCAACAATCTAGAAGCTAATGTCTAATGTAAAAAATGATGATCTGTAGATGCATTTTGCACGCTATTAGAATTATTTTAAGCGGTGTTGTAACGGATTTTAATTTGTATTGGACTATTTTATATTCGGATGCAACTGTGTTAGTCGCTCTCTATAAGAGTGATATATAGAAAGAGATGCGTGTTAGTTTCAACAGTTTTTTTCTAGAAATACTTCTTTTGGTATAGCTGTACCGTTTTACGTCACGCGATAAATGACGTAGACAAATTTTTGATGGAAACTATTTTCGAATGATTAATTGTACAGTAATGATCAAAACTATGAACCAAAATGAGTAACATTAATTTTAATAGAAATAGAAATTAGTTTGTAAATTCTTGATAATATTTCAATGAAATTTATTCAATGTCTCCAAGAGGAAGTCAGAATTTTGAAAAATTGCACGTTATATCTTGATCCCACTGAAAAAATAGCAGTTGGCAAGTCAATGATTAAGTTCAAAGCACGAAGTACGAAATATATACCGGGAAGCAGGATGAAACAAATTTGGACTCACAGTTGTTCAGAATTTACCTTACAGCATCCAGAATAACAATCATTTGGTATGTTTAGATAATTACTTTAATTCTGCGAATTTGATTACAACACTATTGGAGAATAAAATATACGCATGTGGTACAGTGAATCCTAAAAGACAAAAGTTTCCAATTCAACAACTCAAAACTGACCGACAGGTTATGAGAGGTTAACATGAATGGTTTGTTAGTAATTCAGGTATATCAATAAGTGGGCTCCGAACCACTGTCTTCAATCACCCTAAACCCAGGACTATGCCTTTGTGATTCAGATGATCAACCGACTACCAAGTGTGTAATTGTGCCACCAACCAATATCAGTTCCACGAGATATCCAACCTCATCAGGCCTTTTTATACTTGCCCGAAGTATTATCTGACTTTAATTCCACTTGAGATTCATGGAAATCAAACCCACGACCCTAACAATCGCCAAGTATAAAGGCCGATGCCTTAACCAACTTGGCCATCGTGTCCCGTCAAGTATACATATTATGTCAAATTATATTGATCCAGAATCAACCAACTTCGATCTACTTAGGATGTAGACAGAAAATTGAGAAAATGGTGGCACAGAATATTTTCTCTTTTTCATAGATGCTGCAGTAGTTAACGCCTTTACGTTATATAAATTATTAGGAATAAAAAAAAATGAACCATGAGGAATGTCGAAGAGCAATAATTCAAGAATTAACAGCTAAAACTGTTGTCAATAAAAGGTTACTTCCTCTTGAATTCAGTATGAAAATTAAGAAGAAAAAACCTAATTAACCAAAAAGTGTTAGACTAACCAAAAGTTTACATTAACCTATTAGGTCAGTGGAATCGGAACATTTTCTTGTTTTTTATGTTAATTCACTCTAAAAATTATGTTTCAGTTAAATTTGTGTTTGTATCTAAAATAAATTATCTTCTACCTCTGTTCTAAATATTTTTTTATCCCTCAAAGAGTTACTAAATATACCAGTTTTAACTTGAATAAATTTTTATAGTTTCCACATCAACTTCTTTTAGGTTTTACTTTTTCTTATTATATTTTGGACTTTTAAATTTAATCGAAATTACGAAGTGGCTCGAAAAATGTCAAATTAAATTCCTTTTTATAAATTAACAGTTAATAGGGCCTATTTAAAAATGCGGAATTTCAGAAAAGTTTCCTGTCGAATTGGTAAACGCAAAAACTCGAATTTATTCAATTGAGATAATGGTTGAATGGTTGAAAAATTAAAGATGAAAAGGTTGAAAACGGGCCATTTGAGCTGACAGACGCTCTTTGATGAAAAATAGTCATTTGGAAGTGGGCTTTATTTATGGGAATCGAATGAAAAGACGTTATAAGGACGAGATATTTTAATTGGATGGAAATAGAGCGAAAACATAAGTAAAGGTTAATTGATTAACAAAAAAAAAACCAACCGTTAGCTTACCATTATATCATAAAATATAATATAAATGTTCATACTGATACTATTGGAAAATATATTTTAAATAAATATATCTTAATTAGTATATTTTAAATACAAGCAATTTAATCGTTATTTAAAAAATTGTAAACACATCCATATTTTTTAAAAATTGTTTTTTTTTACCCAATCTCAATACGTTATCTTTTATATATGGTAAATGTAGCGGGAAATTAAAAATTTTAAAACGTTGAAAAAATATAATAATATATACGCCAGATAAATAATATTTAGGCATATCTCATCCAATTTTGTGCAAATGTGTATTTAATTATTGTTTTTAATTATTATTATTTTTTATTAATTATAAATTTAGTTACTATCGGTACTTTATGTTAGGTTAGGTCTCTTGATAAAATTGAAACTTTTTCCACCTCAATACAACAAATTATTAGCTGCAAAAACTAGCAATTTTATATCGACTAATCCTATCAAAGGTTTAAAAAATAATGACATCATTTTCCCTTTAAAATTATTGGATCGGAAATCGAGGCATATACAATCAAACAGCCAGAGCAAGGGAAGCCAATATTACCAGAACTGTTAATGAACTTTTTGAACTGGCCGATAGTATGGTTATTACCTTCATTTTTGTAATAAATTGAGCAAATTTCAAAATTTTAGCGACTGACATTGGCGCACCTATGGGTATATGTTTATTACATTTATTTAAAGAAACAAAATCAGATGAAAAATAAAAAAACCAACAACAAAATCTGATTAGGACAGCATATATCGAGAATTTAAATTAAAATTTAACACATTAACAAAAAACAAGTGAAAAACAGCAATATTTTTGCCGTAATTTGGAGTTTAGAAAAATAAATTTCTTGATAGGTATATACCTTATATACTGCAATATATAGTATAAGTAGCGAGAAAGTAAAAATAGGCCGAAGATTAATATCATTTTTGGGGTTTTTAACAATGCTGAATCGATTGCCGTTCTCCGTTTGTCTCTATCTATCACCGTTCTCCAATGGAACCAAGGTAACAAACAAACGGACGGACGGACAAAACCGTTTTATAAGAGTTTGTCATCTTGTTTAATAATGACGTCATCACTCATATCAACTGCCACTTCCGGTTATCTGATGAACACCAAAACCTAATCAATTTTTTGCATGATTACTATACGTTTCTTCTCTGGGGGCGAGAGGTATTATGGAATTACAAAATATTGAAATACAAAATACCGAAAAACAATATATAGAAAAACAAAATAATAAATAAATAAATATCCAAATATAAAATATCGAAGAAATATCTCAAATTACAAAATATCAAAAAACAAGAATATTAAAAAAAAAATTTTAAAAAAATTATCGAATTGAAAAATTTTGAAAAAAAAATTATTGGAAAACAAAATAATGAATGGGAAAGAAAATAGTAACTAAAAAAATGTCAAATAACAAAAACTTAAAAACAGTTTCAAAATTCCTAAAGGACCATAATAAATTTCATATCGTAAAAATTCATACTGAAAGAAAATTATTCAAAAAATATATTAAAAAACAAAATATTGTATGACAAAATAACGAATAACAAAATATTTAATACCAAAATATCAAAAAACAAAATACTGAATGACAAAATATCGAAAAACAAAATATCGAATTACAAAATATCGAATAACAAAATATCGGAAAACAAAATATTGGAAAACAAAATATTGAAAAAAAATTATGGAATAGCAAAATATTCAAAAAAAAAATATTAACGAACAAAATATTAAATGAAGTATTGAATGACAAAATATCGAAATACAAAATAGGGAATTATAAAATATTGAATAACAAAATATCGGAAAAGAAACTTTAAAAAAAAAATTATCGAATAACTAAATATTGAGAAACAAAATATTGAAAAGCAAAATATCAAATAACAAAGTATTGAATGACAAAATATCAAAAACCAAAATATCGAATGACAAAATATCGAATGACAAAATATCGAAGAACAAGGTATCGGAAAACAAAGTGTTGAAAAAAAATTAACGAAAAGCTAAATATCGAGAAACAAAATATCGAAAAACAAAATATTAAATAACAAAGTATTGAATGACAAAATATCGAAAAACAAAATATCGGAAAACAAAATATCGAAAAACAAAATATCGAATTATAAAATATTCGAATAACAAAGTATCGGAAAACAAAGTGTTGAAAAAAAATTAACGAAAAGCCAAATATCGAGAAACAAAATATCGAAAAACAAAATATTAAATAATAAAGTATTAAATGACAAAATATCGTAAAGCAAAATATCGAAGAAAAAAGTATCGGAAAACAAAATATTAAAAAAAATTATGGCATAGCAAAATATAGAAAAACAAAATAATAAAGAACAGACCATTAAATGACAAAATATCGAAAAACAAAATATCGAATCACAAAATATCAAAAACCAAAATATCGAATTACAAAATATTAAATAACAAAGTATCGGAAAACAAATCGAATAGCTAAATATCGAGAAACAAAATATCGAAAACCAAAAATATCGAAGACCAAAGTATCGGACACACCAAAATATATATATATATATATAAAAAAAAAAAAAAAATATCGATTCAAATTGCGAAAAACACTATAAACTAAATACGAAATTCCTAAACATTACTTTTGAATAAATGAAATAGAACTCCATATTCCACATAAATATAATTATACAATTTTAGGAAACAGCAACTAGTTTCTGCTTACCATCCATCTTCAGGCCTAAAAGTTATACAATTTCGATACAAGGGGAAGGGTTTACAATAAACTCAAACACTTACCATATTATAAATTGTCGTAGGTGGTGGTCAATGCTAAGGAGTATTTTTTGTACTAGTGGAGGAGTAATTTAACAAATTTCAAAAAGGACAAAATTTTAACTTTCTAATACGGAAGCCCCACACAGTAGGGGTTGATAATTCCGAGAGGGAATCAAGGAAATAGTAAGATCCTATAAACAAAGGATCATTTTAACAACAGGAAAGGCCACATGGTCTCCTGGTTTAATAAATTTACAGTTCTTTAAGCAGTCAAGACTGCTGTAACCATTGAAACAAAAATCGTTAATAGTCCACCCTGGGACTAGTAAGAGAAGAGCAACCATGTACCAAACCACAGAATTAAAGTAAGATAGATGCGAAAATCACAAAAATAACTTTGGCATCAATAGCCAAAGTTGAAACAAGTGACTTAGAAATAGGAAAGGACGGTTAAAAATATAATGCGCAGTATCAAAGACAAAAGGGCTTTAGGGTCTAACTTAGTTATTATTGGTCTAAACTGAACGCGGAAAGCGATACTCTATTATAAATCTGATGTATAATATATAAGTAAAGAAATATAATTCACAGTTTGAACTACAAATGGACATTAGGGTCTAACTTCCTTATTAATTGTCAGATTTTGGTAGGACAAACGCTATTTTAATTATAATATCTCATTTTTTTTACATTTGAACTTACATAAATACTTCTAATTTAGTAAATAAACCAACATTAAATCTTTAAATAATGCAATAAATAATATTTGCAAAGAGTGTTACAATGTTTTTTCATCTCAGTGACGACAAAACGCGAGATCAGCTAAATAATGACAGCAATTGTTTTTAAATGCTTCAAGCTAATCGATTCAACTAAATTTATTTTTTATTTATAAGATGACTGAGATGACTTTATAAGATGAATTATGTTTAGAATTTGATAATACAATGCCGTTTGTCCTGTTTAAAACGGAGATATCCCTCTTCATACTTTCCCCCATCCCCGCGGATGTCTACTGTATTCGTATGCACTTAGCCTCTCTACTACTGTAAAAATTGTTTATAATTTCATATTAAAACGGACCTATTGTATTTTATTTTTAAGTACTACTGCACTGACTGGTCGTATTTACACTGTCAGCTGGTGGCAATATCGATCGACAGGAATACGAATTTGGAACTGTTATGAAACTTTTCCAATCTATTTCACATGAAATACAACTCTTTAAAAATATTAATTTGAAGCAATTTATCATGAAGCTTTGTTTACAATTTGACAATATTAAACCGAGGTTGTATAACAAGTCGAAAAATTGAGTATTATAATTACTTCAGTTCGGTTTGTATCTTTTATTGTTTTTTTGTGTCTACAAATAGCTGCAAAACATTTTTGTGTTGTCAAAGTTTTAGTTATTTTCGTGATTGAAATTTTCTGAATATTTTATGTTGTCTTCATTAAAAATTCTTTAACATGCAAACTATCTTGCTACCAGTTCATACGGGCTTTTATAATTGGCATGTCTTTAGTGGCAACGAGAACTTTTCAAGTGGATTTCAAACAAAATAGTGCAGTAGAAAAAAAAAGATACATAACAATGGTTAGCTAACGACGTCACAGGATAAAGAAAAATTTCATGTATAATTTGGAAATCACAATTTCTCTAGACCATAAGCAGCCAATAATAAACTTTATTGCTTCTGAAAACAATGTTTACAGCTAAAACTGTATGAGAATATATATTTTGTTAAATATTAATTATTTTAGCTACGTAATAATGAACTAAAAAAACAAAGGTTTAAAGTATGCAACTGTTTTTTTTTTCTTTTTTTTTCTATAATACTAAAAGCTGTATTATAATGTATTGATATGTAATAAAAGAGAATTGATGTTTTTTTTTAAATAAACTTTAAAAATAATAAAATTCGTCAAAATAAAATTTTTGTTAACAGTAAATAAAATAACACCTGGTACACAAATTACCCTACCTTAATGGTAAACTGCCACCTTAATAACTTGTTTCAAATAAAGAAATGTCAAAAATTGAAGTATTACGATTGGTGGCAATTAAAAATGAAAAAACTTACCTATTAATGGAGCATTTAGAATAAAAAGTAGTGTAGAAATTTTAAAATAATTGCAGGAAGTAAATTTAATACAAAATCTAAATAAACTCATTCAGCTAAATTCAATATAATGTTTAAAAATCCAAATTTTCAGATATTTAATAATAAAGCATTTTGATTGGTCCATTGAAATAATTTTTCATCAAACAGCTTTGCTTTTTTTGGTTGCTAGGAAATAACTAAGGGTTTGTTGATTTAACATTTTTTGTTTTGTGAATGCTTGTAATTTAATGTAATTTTTAAATTTTTTTTAATCTACAATTCACAATATGTGATCAGTGATTATTGTTGACATAAACCTGTAAGTAGCTAGTTAATAACTTTATTTTCTCCGTTACAATGCAAATTTTGTTATAGACCTGATGATGGCCATTTGAGGCCGAAACTTGCGTTTTATTCTGATGAATACCTACCACATTTAAGAATGGGTATAATTTGGTTTACTTATGTTTTTTTATTACCTTTTAGGTAATTTTTGCAGATTTTAGGTTATTTATTTGGATCTTAACTATAGTTTTCTATTTATTTAATTTCTATTTTACTTTTTAATATATTTTTGTAAACTGCTGACGTATTTGATGCAGCTACTTTTTAATATACACAATTTTAGTAGTACATAATAAAAAAAATAATTTTTATTATGAGGCAATTATGTCTACTACCACTAATTTTAATAATAAAAGCAAAATCACGTTTGCTATATAATGTCGGTTAATTCAGAATTGTTGAAATCTATAGATTCATTAGGCTTCCTTTTTATGCCGAAACTCCTGCTCAGCACCTTGAATACGATGATCAACTGGCTTCCTGAAATGGCATTGATGAACTGTGAATGACTCAGATAGTTGTCTCTGTCGCAAAGTTTGGTAGCCACACTTTTATTCAATTTACTCGAACCGAGAAACTGATACGTAGAAAGTTGGGTAATTTTATTTGGAAGTTTTTTGAATTGGAAATGCGTGTTTGCTTTGAATCGAAAATACACTCCAGATTAGTTTATTAACCAGAAAATAAAAAAATATTTATAAATATATTATAAACTAGTTTGTATTATTTCCAAAAAAATATCTCAGCAATATAAAACTCTGCTCCACTTAAAGTAAAATACAACCAATACTATTTATGTTATACAAGTTCATAAAACTATACTTTATGCCCGTGAGTGCATAAAGTGCACTTTATGGACAGTTTTGTTTTACTTATTACTAATATTACAAATTATGACATAATTGATTTTTTAAAATATTCATACTGTGAATGCATTAATGAATTATTATGACATGACGGGTATAAATAGATGTATATGCCCTCCAGCGACTTACAAACTCTCGGGCCAGAGGTACTCGGATTTCTTATTTTCGCCATCAGGGCATAAACATCTATTTATACCCTCTGTACACAAATAACTATTATAAATCCAGTAATTTAGCTCTAGCTCTATAATGCATGTATGCAAAATTTCTGGGATATCGTATAATTTAAAATACACGGGTTAGATTCAGATAGTCAAGACCTCTTTAATAAAATAAAATAAAAAAAATAAAAAAAGTTGAATGCGTGCACCAATAATGCGCAAGCGTACACCAAGGATCCAGAATAGAATTCGTTTCTCTAGACGCCAGTGAAAAAAAATAATTCCTTCTTCATGTCAATGTATTTTCGATTTAACAGATTGTTGCACGTGGTCTGATTTATTGATTTTTATTTTTTCCTATTTTTATTTTTAACAATCTAGACTATTTATTGTCAATCTGACTATAGGATGTTGTGGCAGTATTCTCTTCTAATTATTCTTCATTATTAGCACAGTATGTATGAGTATTATAAATATACAAATTATAAAATAAGAACAATATCTTTAAATTTTGTAACGAAGTTACTTAATAACCGTTACTCTTTTACTTAATATTTGAAAATGAACATATATTAAATGTATAATGCACGGCACTGGTAATGGCAAGCTTTCTTTGAATATGCGGTCAAACGCGATTAGTTAAACCTCCATTAGAAAGATGGAGACAGTCCTGTATGGTGTCTTTATACGCAACAGACGGTACCTTATACACCAGCCTGATAGACTTTCGAGCCGAGAACCAAATCCAGCGACTTTTAGAGATAGGTGAAGTTGAAGGAGAAGCCACCAGAGGGTCCGAAAACTAGGACCGTTACAACAGCCTGGAATTTGTCCCTTTACCGTCCGAAATGTCACCTTTTTTTTTCACGCCGTATTTGGTATTAGTATTAATAAAAGTTATTGTTTTTAATAACGAATATTATTTATTAAAAGTTTTGGGATTATAGCACCGAATACATAAAAACAACATATATTAATAGTTTTAAAATTCTAATCTTAGGCGTGTTCGCAAGTCTCACTCGATGGTCAGCGCTTAGATTAAAGCCAGGTATGCGTTTTCGCAAACCCCACGAAACAGATTCTGTTCGCAAAGCACACATTCGCATGTCCTACGGAGCCGTCCCGTTGCTTGTTAATAAATAGTTACAGTAAAGAGTATGTACAGGTTGTCACAACTAATAATTATGACACTGCTGCAGATTTTCATCTACACTGACGCTGCCAGGTGCAAGTTTCCTTTACACTATAAGCAGTTGGTGGCCCTTGACGCAATTCGAAACCTGGACTAAGGATCCAAATTGAGCTCGTAACGACGAAAGAGAGTTACAATTAATTAATAATAAAAGTATTTAAAAAATATCAGTTATTGGCCCTTTCAAGAGAAAGAGATGCTGGAATACCGCTTTTACTGTTAAATGCAGTCTACCACGTTTGGGTTGACCTCAAAAATATAGTCGTATAAGCGAATGGTGGCGCTTGAGGCAATTTGAAACCTGGTCCAAGGTGCCAAATCGATCTCGTAACGACGAAAGAGGATTAAAATTAATTAATAATAAAAGTATATAAAAAATATCAGAACTCGTTATTGGCGATATGAAAAATTGTAACTATAGTTTGTTTAATCATCATCTGCCGTTACGCCATACATTGTCCAACTTGATATCTCAATGATGAAATGGATGAGACGGACTTATGACGTCATTAACGTATTTCTTAACTAATGTCGATGTAAATGTTATTTATTACTTTTGACAGTTCAATTAATTTTTCATTGTCAAAATACCTTCCCGGTATAATAAGAAAGAGCAGGGAAGATATGCTGAAATACTTATTTTACCGTTAAATGCAATCTAACATGTTTGGGTTCACCCCAAAAATATAATCGTATAATACGTTTTTAATATATATTATATAATTCGACATTTAATCACGCTCAGGGACGTTAAGCATACCCAAGCTAAAAAAAAGCGGAGTTGTAAAATAACATTAAAATAATATGGATGGGTAAACAAATTGTACTTTTAATAATCTATGAATTATTAATAGATATGTTTATATCCACCCTGTATGAAGTCAAAAACCTACAAATTACAATGAATTGTATTAATTAAATCTTAAGAAATTCCATCAAAGGCCAAATTATCAGAAACTCAATATTCATAATGTAACCCAAATTAAGTTCTGATCATGCCGCCAGAATAAATTGAGTTACTGTAGAATTCGCGAAGGAAAGGAAAATATAAATAACGATAATCTTATTTGCAAAGTTTGGGACATCTTAATTCCATTTCGGTAATGCCAGTCGTCGTCAGTGGAGCGCAAAAACAGTTGTTAGTTATTTTAAATTTGATCAGCCGTGTTGAAAGTACTTCTTTCTCAGTGCTCGGGGGGAATCAAGCTTCTTTTTTTTTTGGGAAGTCTCACCGGTCCACAAGTTTTTATAACAAAACTTTTTATTTAAAATGATACCACAATATACATTTTAAGTAGAAGTCTAATAATCAGTGAAATTAGTTTTATTGTAAAACTTTCGTTTATACGAAAAAAATTGATTTTTTTAAAATTTTTCCGATTACTTGATCACAAATTATGATCCGAAAAATTGTAAATTTATTACGTACTGTTTAGAATTGTTTAAATTATCAACAATATATTTTATATTAGTTTGAATAATTTTTATATTAACATTTTATAAAACTAATTTTGAAACATCATAAATAATAAAATATTTCCACTTTTAAAACTTATTTTCAACTCGGATTTATGTGGAGAATTTTTTAATCGCTAAATTTTAGGAAATGAGAAGTCCTCGACATTCTAAAACCTTAAAAAGCCTTAAATCGAACAAAAGCGTCTCTACAAGAGAAAGTTTCTTATTGAAATGAAGTAAGATTATTGGATTTGAAATTCTGTGAGTTTCTGCAAATTCATTTTGAGGTGCTGGCATAGAATTGTTTTGCAGTTAGTATAAAGGGTACATCTAAAAATAATTTTTTTGCATAATCGTATACATACAAGTAGGTTGATTTTACGACTAAGTCGTTTTAATCATAAAATAATAATGAATATTAAAAAGCTGTCAAAATGTTATCATAAATTATTATTGAAAATAGAGTAAAAATGAATTTGTAATTTTACTTCAGAGCAAATTTTTAATTATCTGGAGTTGAATAATTCTGTTCAAATTAAAAGCAGAGGAGATAGTCCTGTCGCAGGTTGTTTAAAATTCCTTTTTTTATAGTTTTTTTTTTAATTAATATGAGTAAATTGCATGCCCGAACTCCGCTTCGCGTCGTTCGGGCAACTGCAATTGCGTGCGGAAAAGTATAACTTTCCGCACTTGTTAGGAAAATAACTATTTTGATGTGAAATTACTTTGTGAGTAATTTCGTGATTGCAGCAGAAATGGGGAATAAAATTGGTGCCATTTAAATTACTATAATTTTATTCTTAATAGCGGCTTAATTACCATAAATCAGGGTGTGGGAAAAAACAGAAAATATCAGAAAGAATTTGAAAACATTAGAAGAAGAAGAAAAAAAAATAGAAGAATTTAGATAAAAAAAATTGAAAACATAAAAGAATTATGAAAAAAAAAAACAGAAAAAATTGGAAAAAAAAGAAAAATTAAGAATATAAAAAGTAGAAGGATTAGGAAAAAATCAAAAAAAAAGACTAGAAAATATAAAAATTAAGAAAAATAAAAAATAAGTAGAAAATATCATTATTTGAAAAAATTAATTAAGTGTAGATATCATCTATTTTTTTAAAAAACACCCTGTTTATTTTCATACTATCTGAAAGGTTAATTCTTCTTCTTACCGCAAATGTATTATTAGTTAACTTTTGAATGAGTAGAGATATACAGGACGTTCTATTAAAAAAATTAATATAAATGCAATTAAATAATATCATTTTACCATAAGAATTTACTAATAAACATTTCTGGTTCACCCTGTATTTTATAACAGAAATGAGCCGATAAATTTTTATATCAATACTCGACGTTTCGTTTCCATTATTCGCAGCTACTTCAGGAGTTAACTTTTTTTGTGATTTTGCAGTTTTTATTAAAAAATTACTAACTACTGCATTTTTTAATCTAATTTATGGTCTACATATATGTATTTTTTTTAAATTTAGATACCTAATTTTATTTTTCCTGAAAATTTCACCATAAGTCTAAAAGTAGGTCGCATAAAACTATAAATAAATAAGATTATAAAAAAAATTATTTTAAAATTTGGAAACAATGACCTTTCATTTAATGTAACACTTGATAAAGTAACTTCACTTGGAGGGGTAAAAATCGGGGAAGGAAACGGATATAAGAAAGGAACTTTTATTTATTCCAACATCAACGCGTACGAAATCGCGGGCAAAAGCTAGTGATATACAGGGTGTTTCATTGGGAAACGGAAATACTTAAAAAGCGAATAGAGGTCACCGAGGGGGTTCTAGATACACCACATTTATTGACTCTAGCGGCCTTTGTAACCGAGATACAGGGTGTTTTATCGATTTTGCTAATTTCTTCCTATCGAATCACCCTGTACATTTCTTTGATATTTTTTACACATGTTTCTTATTCAGAACCCAAATGAGCCAGTTACTAATCACACTAAAAATCCAGGTTCGGATTAACAAAAAAATAGAAAGCAATTGTGACCTTGAAACAACACTCTGTATATTGAAATTTTCAAAATCAATTTGCATATTTAAAAATAGCGCAAAAAACTAAATTGAAAAGTGCGCTTTAAATTTTTGCGCACACAATTTAACTACTCAAATTAGCACCATCTTTCGTTTAAGATACATCAGTCAACATTCTCCTGGTAGGGGCCCACTTTGGCCCCACCTACCCTAATTAAATAATATTTGAAGATATGCAGCTCTAAATACATCTATATGTTTTAGAGTCATACTGTATTAAAAATTGATGCATGACTTGTTAATTGTTTGGAATTTTTTTACTGAAGGAGAAATTTAATTTATATCTCCAGGACTAAGTCGAAAAAAGGAGGGGTAAACGCCTCCTGAAGCGTGTACAACATATTTCAGCGGGGTTAAAGCAGGCTCTAATTAGGCAAAGTGCTTTTCGTTGTGAAATAAATTGCTTCAAGTATATTTCTAATTTCCATCTAATAGTTACGACGTCTGGGAATAGAAGTTTTAAACCAGAGGGTCACCGTCTCATTTCACATAAACCTTGTTATTTTATTTCGGACATTGATAAGTAATAAACCGAATTTAGTGATGCTTGATTATCTATTAAAAAAATTTAATTTATTTTGTATAAAAAAAAAATCATAGGAACGTTTTAGTTAATTCATATGGCTGAATTATTAAATAATTCGAGTCGTAAAACTACCTAGAATCTTCTGGTAATTTCTATCTAATTTTTTTCTATTTGGTATAAAAAACATAAACTAAAATAATTGTGGATTTATTAATAATTTATTATTAGTGCAATTTTTTTGATTATTGCTCATTATTTTTATTTTTAGTTAGACGTTAAAAATAAAATGTATGTGCAGTTCAGATATAAGAGTAACTTCAAAGAAAAATAAAACTGGAATTTACCTCATTAAAGGAGAATAATACTTTGGCTTTTTCGCTTTTGATCTTTTCTTTTGTTGCTTTTTAATTACGTCCGCTTATTTTTATATTTGTTATTAAAGTGTTGGTTATGCTTGTAATAGTTAGTGGCTGAGTTCTTAGCAAAAACTAATTTGTATTTTATAATGGATTAAGATCTAGTGCTAAATTCGCATAATTTACTAAAAAAAAAAATTAAAATAGAAGATTCAAACTATATGAAATTAATTTGAAAAACAAAATTATTTAGATATCTTAAAATTGTGTAAAAAATGTATCTATGAGATTCGATATTCCTCTAAAATTTACAACTTTAATTAAATAATAGTACATTATTAAATAAGCTTATAATGATGGCTATTATCCACGAAGATGAAAAGGCAATGCGAAAATAGAACAAAATTTCGTTAAAAAAAAATATAAATTATTTGGAAAAACAATGGAAAATGTCAGGAAATATAGAATTTATGAACTATATTTTTATGGTTAGAAAATTTAACAATATTTCCATCGAATTCTTCAAGCCCTTTTAAAAGTAATAGTTTCGTCTCGAATAAATAAAGCAATGAGATTTTTTTCAATATTTTTACTGTTTTTTTTTTTTTATTTTTCCCCACTTTTCTATACCTATTTTTTTCTTTATATTTATTTTTTTTGTTTTCCTCGTTTTCACCTGTTTTTTTTTACGATTTTTACTGATTTTTTGTATGTTTTCCCATTTTTCCAATTTCTGTCTATATTTTTAGATTTTCCTATTTTTTCTATTTTTCTTTATTTATCTTCTTTTTTTGCGTTTTTTTCCTGTTTCATTTTTATAGGTTTTCTATTTTTTCCCATTTCCACTGTTTTTTCCGTTTTTTCTTCTATTTTTTACCAATTTCCCATTTTTGCCTATATTTCCTAATTTTTTCTGTTTTCCCCTGTTTATTTTCTATTTTCCACTTGTTTTTCGCATTCTCTCTATTTTTACCTACTTTTCCCATTTTTTATTATTTTCTCATGTTTTTTCACCATTTGTTCTATCTTTTTCCTATTTTTTCTTATTTTTCATATTTTTTTCCTATTGTTTTCTATTTATCATATTTTTTCCTGTTGTTCCTATTTTACTTTCCCGACCCACGTCCTAGAAGAGAAAGTATTGTGAACGAGCTAAAAAAAAAATTCGAGATAAAAACGGAAATATTCATTTTCGGGTCCTCTGAAACGATTAAGATCATTTCCAGATGGAAGTCTGTCTGTCTGTCTGTGTGTATGTGTGTGAGTATGTGTGTGTGTATTCTTCCACGATAGAGGCTACACGTTTAATCCGATTGAGCTGAAATTTGGTATATGGGTTTGGGTTATCTGTCGGAAGAACCCATTAGTTTTTGTACGAGATCTGTCAAACGGAAGTATCACTATTATAAAATGACAGATGCAATATGTCACGGAATTTGACTTAAAATATGTTATTTGAAAGCCCTTGAAAAATTCTATTCAGAACAGTCAAAATTATTTCTCCAACTGTCACCTGTCAAAAATAAAAAATGTCAAAGTTGAAACTTTAACATTAAATATCTGAAAAAGTGGATACTCGTCGGCAAAGTTTTGGGGCGACACAACCGATTTTTTTACTGTTTTTTCTGGTTTTTTGTCTTCCCCCATTTATCCAAATTTGCCTATATTTCCATAATTTTTTTGTTATGTTTCCCTATTTTTTCCTATTTATCTCTATTTTTCCTTTTTTTTTTATAAAAGTGCCACTGATGATTCCAATAAGGATGAAACATGTATGGTAATGGTCGGAGTGTGTAGTTTTAAATACTTACTCTCTCTTTTTTTGATTTGCCTGTTTTCCTATTTTACTATATTTTTCAAATTTTTCTTTATCTTTTTTTATTTTTTTCCGCATTTTTTCTATTTCCTTCTATTTTTCATATTTTTACCATAATTTGCTATTTTCCTAATTTTCTAAATTTTTTTACGGGTTTTCCCATTTTTTTCTATTTCTTCCTATTTTTTCCTGGTTTTTTTTATCGTTCCCCATTTTTTCCAATTTTTGCCTATATTTAGATATTTTTTTATGTTTCCCTATTTTTCCTCATTTTCAAAAACTTTTGCCTGTTTTGCTATTTTTTCCTATAATTCTCGTTTATTTTTCCTATTTTTGTTCGTATTATTTTATATGTTCTCCTATTTTTTGTTTGCTATTTTACTATTTTTTTATTTTTTTCTTGTTTTCTTTTTTGGTAATTTTTTCCTACCTTTCTCCGAGCCTTTCTCTATTTTTGTCCGCATTTTTTTTTTCTCTTATGTTTCTTATTTTGTTCCTATTTTTGCTCTAATTTGCAATTTTCCTATAATTTAGCCTGTTTTTTAATATCTTCTGTTTTTTTCCTATTCTTTACTGTTTGTTTTTCTGGTTTTTTTATCTTTCTACATTTTTACAATTTTTGTCTATTTCTCAGTTTTCTTATGTTTACCTATTATTGCTATTTTTTCTTGTTCCCCTTTATTTGTCACTTTTTTTACTATTATTCTCTATTTTTTCATATTTTTACTTATTTTTGTCTGCACTTTTTTGCCAATTTTTCATGTTTTTTTTTATATTTGCATATATTGACTTTTCTTCTATATTTTTCCTATTTTTCCATTTTTTTTTGTTTTGTCCTATGTTTTTACTGTTTTTTCCTAAATCCATTTTTTGCTTATATTTCCCTAGTTTCTTATGTTTCTCTATTTTTGTCCTGTTTTTTTTTACTGTTTTTTTCTGGTTTTTTTATTTTTACCCATTTTTGCCTATATTTCATTATTTTTCACTAAAATTAGAACACGTGGTAAAACTAGAGAACTTATCTCATCTTATATAAATAATAATAATATTACATTAATTAAATAATCACTATAAGGAAAAGAAAATCGCCCCTGGAGCTTTATAATATCAAATTCAAGTTTAATAATGATTCTAATCAAGGAAGATCCACTCGTATTGAATCTCCTAATAATCTAATTGACGAGAATAACCGGAAATTGCCAAACAAGAACTTGTAGTTTGTTGAGATGCAATAGCCCTTTGATGGCAATTATCAATAACATCTTCAATGGAGTAAGTAGCTTAGTAGTTCAGGAGCGTAGTTACGAAATCTTAACATAATTGACACCATTCCAGAAAATTCATTCTTTCTTTGTCTTAAATTAAATAAAACATTAATCTAGTAGGAATTAACTTGTCTCGATCTTTTAGACTGACATAATAGACAAGTGGTAGATCCAAAATTATCCACATTAACCTATAATTTCTTATATTTGTTTTGTCGACTTATGTCATTGTGTCAGTTGTCAATCGGTTCTCTTCTTTTTCACAAATCACTTGGGTCTGTACCCATTATATCTTTATTCATGATTTTTTTTTGTTACCATTAGTTAATTTGTTTGTAGATTGGTTTACTGTTAATATTCACTTTTCTATATTTGTCAGGTCATATATGCTTTTAATTACGTTATTTTAACTCATAATTTATGTATAAGCATCTCCCACTCCCTACCACCCCAACCTCCACCTCCTTTATGTCAAGTTTCTACCATTTTAAATTAGGTGTTAGCTGATAAATAAGTTACACGTCATACCTTTATATAAGATATTTTTTAATTCAATTTTTAAAAACTTATCAAGTGCTATTCATTTGTAATTGCGTTCAAGTTAATGAAATAATTGCGTGCAACTCCAGCTCTGTTTAGTTTACTTACACCGAATTTTAACTAGTTCCTAAATACGATGTATAATTTTTTTAGCACATTTTACAACTTAATTTTATATATACTGTTATTACAGAGAGTCCGTGAATTGTAATCACTTTTCACTTCTCTGAATTCTCTGAAGACAGAACACAATATTTGTATAAGTAGACAACGAAATGAAACGGTCATTAAGAAGGAAACAGGCAGGCAGGGGCACGAGACACAAAACAGAAGCGTCACGTTTCTTTCCAATTTGGTACAAAAACGACTCCATTTCTTCTTTAAGTTGGCAGCTCATTGCCTGGTTTGAGACTCCTCCTCCTACTTTATTCCATAATTTACGATGTTTTTATCTTAATTGTTTCATCTTTCTGGTTTTTGTTAGTATGGAAGCTCAATTTAAGTAAAATATTGGAGATTAATTTGAAATTGACAAACGTAAATTTTGTCGATGAAAATTTTTCGTATAATAAATTAAATGTATTAATAAAACTATGTCAAGTTCAAGAGAAACTGCCATCCATCATCAGGCCTATAATAGATTGTTCAATAAGCAATCTAAAGGAACGTTTTTTACAGACAACTTCCCATATATTAATAGTGAAGTGAAATAATTGGTTAAAAGGTAGTAGTACTGGTTAAGAATGTAACATTTTAATGGAAGGTAATACTATAAAATTTAACAGTAAGTATTGATGGTGAAATAGAATAATCCCAATAGACTTAAGTGGAAGTAAATAATGCCGAAACCGGGAGAAAATTTAGGGTTTGAACAAAAGAAGAATAGGTACCATTTCTGGAACAGCAGAACCTAATATTGTACATATACCAATTTGGATAAGGAGCCCAATAGGTGGCCAACCAAGCAACATAAATAGTAGTAAGCACATGCAGCATAAGTACAATTGACATAAAAATGGTGGCTTGTCATTTGACATAAACATGGACATTATTTGAATTATGGAAATTAATATAAGTTATAGCAAAAGTTAATCCTAAAGGGCAACAATGAGTGAAACTTATATAAATTAGTGAAACCTTTAAGGAATGCATCTAATGTCAAAAATGATCGTTTTTATATAAAAAAATATTTATTAGCTACACATTCTAATGGACGTTTTTTTAAGCGAATTTGAGTTAGGAATTACATAACGCTTACGTGGAAAATCTAATATTTGGCGAAAAATATATATAGCCCTTTTTTGTTCTAAATTCTTGTGTACTTTTGATCAAAGGATATTTTTTAACATGTCTATTAGTTTCCGAGATATTTTATCAGAACTCATGTGTACCTCTCTCGCCATAAAGATAATTGTATACATAAAAAAAAAACTTTTAATATAGCTTTTGTCCTTTTAAATAATACAAATCTAAAAAAAAAACAGTAAAACTATAAAGAATGTAGAATTTATTTTAGCTTTAAAATAAATATTCTTTTCAACTCAACTTATTATTCTCAGAATAAACGTAAATAATTTAATATTGCCGAGTAAAATAAACAGTAGAGACAAAATAAGGGCGCTTTCGTTGTTCCAGCGGAAATGAAGCAATATAAATTTTGATTAGTTAAATCAAAGAGCAAAAGACTGCACAAACATTTTGCGAAGAATTCCCACCAGGATTTCTTAAAAATCTTTTAGATTCCCTTATTGTCTAGTTTACTCAATGGAAGCCAAATAGTAGATTAATTATTTATGATGATTGTTCTCGGTAATTCTTGTTTATTAAAAATTTATGTTTTATTTAGAAATTAAACAAAATGATGTAGGTTTCTTTAATTTTATTAAAACTTTAATTTTCCGAGTATATATGTTTGTGTACTTTAACTACAATTGTTTTCGTTTATTATGATTGCTTTTAAACTTCTGATGTGCCTTTATACAAGGTGGACCAAAATTGTCGACCAATAATTCTAGGGGTGATAGAACACTTTAAAATAAGTAACTTTTGTCAATTGAACCTATGTCCAAAACCGCTTATTAAGGGTGCGACAACCCCTAGAAAGGGCTTAACGGTAATTGGTTTTTCATAAATATCATTAGAGAGGGGTACCATACAATATTCCAATATTAGGTAGTAGGCTGTTTACATATTTTGTCTCGATTCTTAGAATTCACTAAGGGTAGTTTTCAAGGGGTGAGTTACCCTTTTTTAAACATTTTTTTTTGTCATCAACTGTTTTGGAAAATGCATATTAAAATAATATTTTCGGAAGTTTTTTTTTTGAAAAAGGTACTCTTGATTGATGTATCATCCAAAAATCAATCGTTTAAAAAATATATCTAAAAAGGGGTACTCACCCCTTGAATACTACTCTTAGTAAATTCGAAGAATCAAAACAAAATACGTCAAAAGCGTATCTTAGTACCCTTAGGTACTACCTATAATTTGAATATTGTATGGTACCCCTCTCGAAAGATATTCATGATAAACCAATTATCGTTAAGCTCTTTCTGGGGGTTGTCCCACCCTTAATAAGGGGTTTTGGACATAGGTTCATTAGACAAACATTATTTATTTTAAGGTGTTCTATCACCCCTAGAAGTATTACTCGACAATTTTGGTCCACCTTGTATATATTTACGCCACTGGTGAAGTTGGAATATATATACAAGTAAATTTTAATGATTTACGTACTGCCTCTTCCTTCTTTTTTTAAACTTTTGCCCTAAGTTGTGGAGGCGGTAAGTGACACCTCACGCTACGTTCTATGGGTAAGGTAGTGCCCGATTCTCCCTTGATCGCTGTACAAAAAGATTCAGCTAAACCCTTCTCAGTAATTTTTCCTAGTATTGATCTATTCGTTGTACCCTGCTGTAGGAGTAATTTACTCCTGTTCAAAGACCCTTGGAGGATGTTGTTCTGTAAAGGAGAAAATAGAGAAAACCTAATATATCTTTGAGATATTAATTTTAGTTTCATAGGGTGGGGGACCAACCCCTTTGGGTGTCTAGAGGTACATCCTCGATTAGATCCAGGAGCTCGTCCAGAAGATCCTTTGTTTTTTTTAGAATCCTCAAATAAGGTTGCGGAAATTTCTTCTTCAGAGTCTTGGAAAGGTTCCATACATCTATCCACTTCGTCCGGAGACTATATATTGAGTGGGTATTGGAGCTGTTCTCCTGACGTATCTTCGGTGGAGATTTTTGAACCTGGAAACTATAGGGGGATATTAGTTATATTGTATATGTCATTTGAGAAGAAGTGACAGTGGAGGTACGCCCATTTCCTAAGGATCCTTCTCTCGGTTCCCGCGGCGAAGTACATGAGAGGAAGAGGAACGGATGAGAAATTGAGGTTGCTGTAGTCCATTACTAGACGATGTAGGTTTTGTATATAGGCAGCAACTTTTGAGGTCTAGATCTTCCAAGTTAACCAGGCAGAGCTACAATGAGAGCGGCTCCTTTCCTAGCTCTGTAAAGAGTATTTTGGACGCCCAATTAAAAGGGGTCGTAGAGCACACTTCCAAATAGGTAACCTTTTCCAAGAGAATGAGTCTCTTTCCCCAGAGTCTAAGGTTTGGGTGGAATGTTTGAAAATGATCAGTTGGGTTTTTTGAGGAATCAGAGTAATCTTCCAGTTGCTACACCATTTTGAGTTGTTGGGTTTTGGTATCTAGAGCTCTTGTGAGCTGAAAGTCCTGACTAGGTGAAAGAAGTTGAAAGATATCGTGCGTGTATATGACGTATAGCACGGAATGTCTTCACTTTATATCAGTAACTTTTTTTTAGTTACAGATTTTAAAATTTATTAGATACTCTAAGGACATGTAACCTTGTATTTATTGTGAATTATCCTGTAGACGTTATGCCAGTGTTTTGATAGCAAAGATCTTTAGAATATTTAATAGCATATATTATACAGTTATATTATTAACGTGGATTAACGTATCCGAATCCATGACAATCCTTACTTGATAATCATTTCCCCGTTAATTTTTCTCGTCACAATTCTTCCTCGATTAATCCTTTCAGGACAATCTTTCCCCGGGCACTTTTTCCTCTCGACAATCCGATAATCATTTCCTGGTTAATCCTTTCTTTGACAATCCTTCTTCAGACAATTCTTCCAGGACTATTTTTCCTTACGAAAATTCTTTCTAGTAACAATTCTTACCCACGACAATCTTCTTCAGAAAATCCTTTCCGGTCAATCCTTCCCGGACGACAATCTTTCCCTACAACAATCTTTTTCCGTTACATTATATTTCTCACATGCAAACCAGTCACTATTTTTATGTATTTAAAAAAGAACTAGACCAGATTTGTCTTGAAGAATTGGAAGATATGAATGTTAATTGTTGGTAAATTGTCTTAGGGAAGGAATGTTTAGGGAAGAATTATCCGGGAAGGATTATCTTGGGAAGGACTGTCGCTGGGAAAGAATTGTCATGGGAAAAGATTGTCGTGGAGAAGTCTTATCGTAGGATTGTCCCGGAAAGATTGTCTAAAATCAAAATTTTAGATTTTACCAAAATAAAAAATAATCACACAATTTACAACTTTTTTTTTTGTCTTAACAGGCATAATATTTTTTTTTAAATAATGTTTACTTTTTTATGCTGAATCAAAATGAAATCAGGATTTTAAACAAATAAAAAAATTTAAAAATTTTTTTACATTTCTGACTCCAGGAACTTAATAGATAAAACTTTTTGTAATGTAATTTTTTCTTTACTTTTTTATGCTTAATTTAAATAAATAAAAAAAAAAACAAAATATTATCCATACTCAAAGTATTCACTAAAAAATAAAACAACTCGAAGTCATACCACAAAAATATTTAATAATGACGAAACGTCTAAAAGGCAAAAAGTGACATGTTTCGGTCTACATGACCATCATCAGGGCTATAAAAAAAATTTTTTATCAACTCTTTGGACCCAATTTGTAAGTTATAATATTACATTTTAAATTTTGTTAATGTCTCTTCACATTGACATTTTTTTATGGTCGTGTAGACCGAAACATGTCGCTTTTTGCCTTTTAGACGTTTCGTCATTATTAAATATTTTTGTGGTATCACTTCGAGTTGTTTTATCCTTTACTTAATTTAAATGTTAAATCGGAATTTAAAATATTCAAATAATAAAAAAATGGATACAGAAAGACAGATATAGTAATAAATTTTTTTAAATTTAATCGAGAATTTTTAATCTGTATATAAAAGTGATATTCATCTATTGTAAAATTTCATACAGTTATTTGTAATTCGCCCTGGATATTACATATGACTATTACATTTTTATCCTCTTTTTCTCCACGGGTGTTTTACTAGGAATAGAGTTTATTGAAATGAAAGTTTCCAGAAAAGAATTAATATAGTAAATTCCTACAAATCCCTAATTAAAGAGAGTTCATGTTTCATAATCGTTTAACACATATACATATAAAACGTACTTATGACCTAATTTCTTGAAAAATAAGCTAAAAAAAATGTATAATAATCTCACGCAAATGACTACTCCTATATAATTTCTATCATGTTAAAACACACCCCAATTAAGCAAAATGTTTTATGTCGCAGTATTTAAAATATTCCGTAAGAGTAGCAGGATACAACAGAGGCGTGTGTGTATTTTTATAATTATTTAACACCAAGCACTATTTTAAATTAATACAAACAAAGGAAATTTCCAGTTCGATTATTGCTGTACTTAATGATATTAACAGTTTTAGAATCATTTGTTGTTTATTATTTACCACTATTACCAACAGAATCTTTTATATCACATTAAGAACCATAAAGAGAAGTTAAAAGCGAAAAATCTTTTTTCATGTTTCTGTAATCTGTAAGCCCATTGATATAATAGATTACTTTGTTTATATAGAAAATTGATATACACCAACAGATTTATCTTACTTAAAATAATTCTGTCATTTATTTTCTTATTCTTCATATAATCTTTATTTCCAATTCTGAGATTCTTTTCCGTAAAATAGTTCTATAAAAAATTCTTTCCAAACATGGTGTTAAAGAAGCGTCTTTAAATCTAAAAAAATCGTCCAGTGTCTTTTATCTGTAAAAGATAATATAACTTTTTTTCTCATCTAATAAAGCCCACAAAACTTCGTATTCCCGTGACCAAGTCTTTATGGCACAGTGGCTACAATCGACCGAAAAGCTGATCAAAAAGCGAAATATCCGTTATAGATTTTGATGTTTTATTCAATTTAGTTCCATATTGGTAAACGAAAAAACAGTATGTGTGAAGTTAGTCCCCCATTTTTTGAATTTTAATATTTTGAAAGTTGTTCCAAATTGTTCTATGTTTGTTTCAAATTGTTCCAAAAAATTATTCCTTAAACTTCAATATAAATGCCGGAAAACTAAAAAACCATTTTTAGAGCTAGCCCCCCATTATTTTTATTTCGGTTTTTGCTGTTGCTCCAGATTTTTCTAATTGTTCTGAACATTGTTCCAATTTTTCATGTCTTAAAAAAAATATTTCAAGCCCAAAATCGATAAAAACCATTTGGGCCCAGCCCTCCATTATTGTTTTTCTAAGTTTTTTTTTGTTGTACTAGATTGTTCTAGTTGGTCTTCGTATTGTTCCAAATTTTCATGTCTTAAAAAAATTATTTCAAGCCTAAAATCAATTAAAACCTTTTAGGGCTAGCCCCCCATTTGTTTTTTTTCGATTTTTTCTTATTGTACCAGATTTTTCTAGTTGTCCTTAAATAATGTTTGTAAGACATGAAATGCTAAGAATAATCTGGTACAACAAAAAAAAATCGAAAAAAAATAATGGGGGGCTAATCCCAAACGGTTTATATTGATTTTGGACACTTCCTCAGTTATGTAAATAACGCTTATTTATAATGCATTTAAAAATAAAAGTGGTGCACGTAGGTAAATTCTATACGAAGTCTATCTGAACAGCTTAAAAAAAGGCTCTTATACCGGGTCTAGTTAATATAACATAAAAGCTCCAATATAAACTCGATGATTAGACATCGTATTAATTTCTTATCAGCATCTAGTCGAACAAATAATATTGCGTGAATACACAAGCAAAGCATGAAGGTCAAAAAATGTCGGGTCCACTGTAATTTAACCTAAACCGCGAGGTATATTTTTTGACGTACGCACTCGCTGATTGGAGGTGCCATTTTCTTTTTTAGAGTCTTCGACCAGTTGCGTGCTTCGTAGAAAAGATGGACGCACGCTCCTGTTTTTCCATTGGCTATGAATCTGAAGTAATACCACGAGTCGTTGTGATACTTTTCGCGGATGTCTTTTCGCTGTTTCAGCGATTTTTTCACCTAGCAGCCGTTTGTGCCTAATTAAGGAAATTCAACTTGATACGTTTTAAAAATTGCCACATAGTGTGACTTTGTATAAAAATAAAGAATTTTGTTATATCCTGTGGATTAAATATCATACGCTGAGTTCCACTACCTTTGACCTTTCTGGTTAATTTAATAATTTAGAATATTAAAATAAAAATTATTCTTTTAAAGTGTTTCTTTTGTCTTTATTACATAATGTATATAGTATTATTATTTAGTATACTCAGTACAATAACCCAATACTAGATTAGTCATGGATACACTTATTTTACCTATATCACAAATATTGTGTTATTTCAACAGATACAAAAAATGCTAATTAATTCCTTTTTTTTTCAATTTTTATATTTGCTTTTTTTTGTCTTTTCGCCCCTTTTTCCGGTGCCTTATTTTTATATAACTATATACTGGCGCACGATCTGTATCTATTCGCGAAGCGATTTCTGTCAGCATTAGGTTTATGAGAATTCTATATTGAGGCGATAATGGGATATTTGATACTTTTTTATTTGCCCGCTGAGACGTTATACGGCGCTTGAATTACTGAAAGGGCTGTTGAAACTTGGTAATTACGATCCACGTTAAATTTAGTTCTCAGTGACATAAAAACAGCATCAATTTCTCACATATAGATACAGTGTAACATAAAACTATATTAAATTTCTATAACAAAATATATAATGTAAATAAATTAAAAATTAATGTTACATATTATCTTGTTATCTTTAAAAATTAATCTTTACACTACGAATTATGAAAATGCAAGTTAAAATCAGTCCGAAAGTATTATGAGGAGAAAATAGGATATAAATTAAGTAGATCTTATGTTAATTTTTGAGTAAAGAGCTAAAGGTTTATTTCTATATTAATAATAATTACAGGAACAAGGAGTAAAAGATTTTCAGAGACATTTCAGTTCTTCAGTGAAACAAATATAAGTAAAGGCAACCCAACGATAAATTAACCAACTTGATTGTATTGGTCAGTTTTTATTAACAGCCATAAATTAGACATGAATGAGCTGAAGGGCTTGTTAACAATGTTCCCTGTGCTTAGATTTTTTGATCCTCCTAAGCAAAACATTATTGAAAGATAGTTTAAGATCATATTTGATGCAGAAATATCCTCCTGTAACATTTGCCACAAGAAGCATCACTAAAACTGAGCAAAAATATGGGCAAATAATTTACTTATCTCCGGTTTAAACGATAAAATTTCATTTTTAATTTTTAATTTTGTCAATTTTAAATATGTTTGGATTTATCAAAAAAAAAAAAAAATATTATATTCTTTTTTATACCTGAGCATTAAAATCACGTATAGTTCATGGAAATTTAAATTTGTAATATAATTTTTTTATTTGTTTATTTTCACTTGAATTTTGTATTTTCATTTTTTATCTAAAACAAATATCCATTTTATAAACAACATATAATTTTTTAAAATGAAAAAAAACAACTGTCTAAGAATACAAACGAATAATTTTTTTACCAATTTTTTACTAACTGAGATTAAATTTGTAACGTGAACGACAAATTTTATTTCTCTCAAGCACAATGAATGCGATTCGTGATATTTTATTTTATAAAAATGTATTGAAGGTGATTTTTAAATTTTTATTATAATTATAAAATTTTTTATACCATGAGTTTTGGTTACAAAAATATAGGTTTTTCTTAAAGAAATTATTTTTTTATTATTTCTTTACCTAAAAAAAATAATATTTTTAGTCGCTTCAGAAATTGCTTAAATCTTTCAGTTACCTCCCACTACACAGGAAAATACTTTTTTGTTTGTTCATGACCAGCATGTCTGAAATCCATATGGGTCTTATTTGAATTTTAGTTTCTTCTCGTGAGTTATGTAGCACAAAATTTTTTACAAATTTTATGCTGGTAAATGTTTTTTTTAGTTATTGTTATTTCTGTGCGTTATTATTTAAATTTTTGTTTTTTATTTTAGGATGAAAATTTAACGTCCGGTCTGTAAAAAAAATTCTCTCCTAACAAAGTCCCTAGCAACCTATATCAATGATGATTAAAAAATTACTTGATTTTTTTAAACTAATTAGTTGGACCAATCAAATTAATAAATTGTGAACATGGCACCAAAAATGAATTTTATTTTATGGAAAATAAATAATTTGGACTAAATTATTTAAACTGACTATGGAATTGACTTTTAGGAATTATTTATGATTTTTCAAATTATTATTTCCTATATTGTAAGGTACGTTATTTAATTTTATTTTCACCAATCGTAACATATTAAAATTATAACAGTTCTTAATTTTTAAATTATTACGGTATGCTGTTTCATATACAGAGTGTTTTTGTTTATAAAAAAAAGCATTTTCTTTGAACTTATTTTTTAGATTTAAATGAGGCATTTTGAAATAGAAAATAAAAGTCATTGAAAAGAAACATTGTATTTTCTTTTATTTACTTTGTATACTTGAGCATAATCCTATTTATTTTTGTGCAATTTAATATATCAACATTTGGTCCAGTTATTGATTTGGTTTACTGATTTTTTCAATTTGTTTGGGTTCTCTTGTTAAATTTAAACAAGCTAAATGCGCTAGTTTTTTTAAGATTAGTACCTGGACGACCGAGCTTTGTTTGTTTTTTCCTATTTTCTCCCATTTTTTATATTTTTTTTTTATTTTTTCCATTTCTTCCTGTTTATCATTATTTTTTTTATTTTTCCCTTTTTTCTCTAGGTCTTCTGTATTTTTTGCAATTTTTCAATATTTTTCCTTATTTTTACCTATAATTTCTATTTTTACATTTTTTTCTATTTTTCCCATTTTTTTCTGTTTGCTCCTGTTTGTCATTATTTTTTCCTGTTTATCATGGTTTTTCTTGTTTTTCATTAATTTCCATATTTTTTACTATTTCTCCTTATTTTCCGTATTTTTCCCAATTTTTCGCTTTGTTCCAGATTTTTCCTATTTTTCACTACTTTTCCATATTTCTCCAATTTTCTCAATGTTCTTTCTTATTTTTCGCTAATTTGACTTTTTTCCTAGTTTGCCCTACTTTTCCTATTTTTTCATATTCTTTAATATTTTCCACAATTATTTTTATATCTACCATATTTTGTTTGTTTTTCATAATTTGACTTCATTTGTCTCCATATTCGCCATTTTTTCTTATTTTCCCATTTTCACTATTTGTCCTTATTTTTCCCTATTTTTCAATATTATCGCATGTTTCCCTATTTTTCTCTAATTTTCCTATTCTGAACTATTTCTTTTTGGTTTTTCCAAAAATTTCACTATTTTCCCCATTTTCCCTATTTGCTGCTATTTTTAACTATTTTTTTTTTATTTTTCCTAGTTTCTCTATTTATTTCTGGTTTTCATTATTTTACCCTATTTTTCTATTATTTTCTATTTGTTCAAATTTTCTTCTATTTTTCCCTACTTTTACCCTAATGCTTTTCTTTTTCTCCACTTTCCCATATTTTCTTCATTTTTCCCCATTTTCACTATTATAACATGTTTCTTGATTTTGCTCTATTGATCTATAATTTCTCTATTTCTTCCTATTTTGCTCTATTTTCCTTATTTTTCACTATTTTCCGATTTCATTCGATTTATTTTTCGTTTTCGTTATTTTTTCATATTTATCTTATTTTGTTGTTGTTTGTTTGTCTCTATTTTTGCCTAATTTCGAATTTTTTCCGGTTTACTCCATTTTCCCCTACTTTTTAAATGTTTTTCTATATTTTCTCCATTTCTTCTCATTTTTCCCTTTTTCACTATTTTTCCATAAGGTTTCCTGTTTTTTCCTATTTTCCGCCAAATTTCGCTATATTTTCGTATTTTTTCTATTTATCCTATTTTTCCTAGTTCTGTTTTTTCTGTTTTTTTTTTATTTTTTCCTATTTTTCTTAATTCTTCCTATTTGTCCCTTACAATCCCTATTTTTGCGTATTTTGCCCATATTGTGTCCTATTATTTTCCATTTTTACCCATTTGCCGTATTTCCTATTTTTTTCTATAAAAAAACAAACCTATATGTCGTCGTATATCTATATATAGTTATTCTATGTAAGGCACTGTTTTTCTCCCTTGTCTACCCCTTAAAATGAAAATTTTTACCCCTAAAAATGAAAATTTCGAAAAATCCTTTCTTATATTATGAACAGAATATATTCTTAAAATTTCAAGTCTCTGGGTTAAGTAGAATTTGCTGTGCTCAGTCAGTCAGTTAGTCAGTCAGTCAATCAGGACTTTGCTGCTTATATTTTAGATTAATGACAATTAATTCATAAAAATATACCAATGATAATAGTGGGATTTCTGACTGGGAAATTGTATTGTCTAGAGAAAGTGAAGTATCTACAATAATATACTTGCCTATATCATGTTAACCTATTACTTATTTTTTTTACCATTTTTTTACTAAACCCAAGGGTCCAAAAGGACTGTCTAAATAAAATAACTCCTACGAACTTTTAACCGTATAAACAATACGTTATTTAGGAACTTCGCATACAAAACTATGAAAAGCAAAACAAGAAGCGAAAGGAAATGGAACTGTCACCTGATAACACGCTTTGAAATTTATCGTAAGAGTGATAGCAGACGTTTTTGCCGCGTTGCAAAAAGGTCCTAAAATGTATTTGCCAAACATTTTCAGCCGGACTTTTACCGCTACAAAAAAATTGGATTATCTTCTGACGGAGATGTATAGGGCCCCGCGCTGATGTGGGTAACACTTTTCAAATGAATCACCAAGTCGGATAATATTATGCTAAAATTTATTCATATTGTCAAATAATGAATATTTAATTTATTCAAAAAAATTATTTTTACAGGGATTTTAATAAATATCAACCATTAAAGAGATTGATAACCTATTAATTTTTTTATTGTTTTTTATATTCGTGCTTCGTTCCAAAAATCTATAAAAGGAATAGGGTTAATTCATATTCGCGCAAATTATCTATTAATTTAGCCACACTCATTCGAGTCCAACCCAGCAACCTATAAACCACAATCTAGGAGCTATTATTCAAAATTATGCCGAAATTAATCTAGTAAATCAAATTACGGTTAAGTCCGATTCTAGTGAGTCATGCCAGTAAATCGGTCAATTGAAATTCTGTAACGGATTATAAAGCATATCCCTTTCCGATGCTGCCAGCTACGTTTAGAATGGAATGACTTGTTTGGCCACAGATGCATTTATATATACTAAAATGGTTTTAATAAACGTAAAATATTAGTGATATTATTTGTAACTTACACATTTAAAATAAATTATTAAGATGTCAGGATTTTTATAGAATTTACAATTCCAGTTTTCATATTATTTTTTTTAATAAAAGTTGTCTCATACCTTGTAGATTAATCCAGTGGTTGGATCTTTTATTTCTACTTCTCTTTTCATTTCTCTCAGTATCATGCTAGGTTCGAGCACCACAAATGGTGTTTCAGTCCCTTTTTGAAGATATGAATTGTTCAAATGGTACTGGACCTGCAAAAACGGAGCCAGAATAATCTAGATCTGTTGTCATTCAGCTGCACTCCGATTATAGCTCGGGGTCTACCGTGAAGATGAAGAAACCAGGTTTCCATCAATCAGGTTCCTCGACTCATTATTTACAAGACTATAATTAGAAGAAGAAAGTTCAGATCAGGAAAATGAGGATCAAGCTCAAGTTCTGATGATGAAATCCGAGTTAGGAAGAATAAAAGTGGTAACGTGCAAATGTTCCTAATTTTATTGAAGTCACTAAATTAATTTTTTTTTTCATCAAGTCAACAAATGTAAGTAAAAATTCCTAAGAAGGGGTGGTATACCCTCGTCTAGTACTCTAAATACAAAAACTTATAATTTCGTTCTTTGGAGTTATATATCTAGAATAAAACCAGTATTTAATTATTTCATTACGTAATTCGAAGGTATGAAAAGGTCAACCGGTGACCGTAGGCTCACCGGATACTATTCACGATTTTATAGTATAATCTAGTAGACTAGGCCTACTAGTCAAGCTCAAAAAACCGGAAGGTTTTCACTACGTACTTTGCTTTAAAAAAATAAATACGTAATTCGGAAGAATGAAAAAGTCATAGATAACCTTAGTGTCACCGGACACTATCCACGATTTTATAGTATACTCCAGTAGATTAGGACTACTAGTAAAGCCGAAAAACTAAAAAAATTGTACTACATAGTTTCCTTTAAAAAATAAATAAAGTTATAACATGGGAGCACCAGAAACGGGTATACTCCTTTACCTGCTATTTCGTTTCCCGCCAACCCGGTACGTCCTGGAACCCACAAGAGGGTAACTGCAATATTCGTGCTTAGTTCCTTCAGTTTTCCTAACATTGTTAGCTACTTATGACATAATAACAATTTCTTGAGCTGGAGTTGAACTGGACACATTTTTCACTGACCTATATTTCCTCTTGAAATATTCTTGGTAAAACTTCTATTCCAGTGACCTCTGCTGTCCTGGACCCATCAATTAATAGCATTTCTATTGAGGACAGAAATGGTGTCCTCGTCTTACTCATTTTTGGGACCCAGCTTTGTGTGATACTTTTTGGTATCTCATCCTGAGGCATGTGCCAGATGTGTTCGTCTCCGATACGAAAACCGGGTTTACGTCTGGCGATTCCTGCTCGGACCATTTCTGCATGTTCTCCTTTTTGCCATATTATCCACTTATATGTGCAGAGGTGTGAGATTTAGGATTACCTTCTCATTGTTCCTCTTATGCAATTACAGACTAACTTCTGAACTTTCGAGATATTGCTCCTTAAGGTTGCAAGGTTCTTCTACTCCAAGCGACAACAATGTAAGTCACAATTAGCGTCACAATTGCTGTGTTCAACCACCGCAGGATTTTTGGACGGAATCCCCAGTTTTTTCCAGAAAAGTTTTTGCATACCATTAAAACTTTCATAGCCTTTGTCCTATTTCTTTTTGGTGCTTATTCCAGAGTAGTTTGTTGTTTAGGGTAAGTCCCAGATATTTTGCTTCTGGTTTCGACTCAATAACGTGCTTATCTAATTTAATGATTTTGATATTGAGGTTTCTTTCCCTCGTGAAGGTTAATGAATGGTTTTGGTGTTGATGTTTAGTCCCATCGATTGGCACCATTATTTTATCAGGTTAAGTGTATAAAGAGTGTTTGCAAACATACCTCTGGTCATTATGACTATCTAACCAGCATATCCTTGGCAGGATATACCGATGTCAGTCAGAATGTTGGTGAGTCTATCTACTATTTAGGTTCCACATAAGATGGGATGCAACTCCAAACATCCTTTGATAGTGAAGATGGAGATGGTATCTTACACTCTCTTTGTCTACTGGAAAGCAATTACGACATACATTTGGACGCCTGTCTACCCTTCTGCCAACGAGTGTGCTATTGTGGCAGCTTTATGTGCAGTGTTGCCATAACTCCTTCTGTGTCTAGAAAGACTCCTACCATATTTTATATTTTTTCTATCACTTCTAAACCAGCTATATGGTTTTCTCAATTTTTTATACGCAGTTAATAGTGAATCAGTAACAATAAAAATGTTTCTCGTAAGTAAATACGCCTTTCAAAGATCAAAATAAAAAATATCCCGGAGGTCTCATGATACTTACCCCCCCCCTCCCCCCAAAAACCCCAAAAAGTTACGATATTTGCATAATAAAACATTTATTAAAATTATGTTTATTTTATAGAAAATATCAAAATGGTCCCAAAAAACTACCTAATCTAATCTAGTTTTTTCTTTATTTTATTGTATTATATATTTCTTAAAGTAAAAAAAATAATGGAAACATAAAAAATTGGTGGAAACATAACAAATTTAATGTTTAATAAAACTGTTAACAACTTTTTTACCAGTTTTTATAAAGTTCGGCAAGTTTGTATTCTTCATTATATTTTGGGACAAGAAAAAGTGAAAAAAAAAATTTTTTTTCTACTACCGTGTGTCAGTTACTAACTTTACACATACTTTGTCGTATGTAAATTGCAACTTTACGCTCTGGTGTGTAAAATGAAATATTGGTGCGTAAAGTGAAATTCTGAAAAAAATGAAAACAGTTGTTGTGACCTTATTCAGATCCATTTTGTACAAAAATGTAAAAAATATATATAAAAAATCAGAAAAAAAATTCTCGGCGTTAATGTGTTAAAGTATCCAAATTTCTGGTTATTTTTCTAATGAAAAAAAGTAATTAGTGACTTATAAATATTATTATTACCCTTTGGTGGTTCATAAACTCCTGTTAAAGATATTTTAATATTATTATTAATTTAAATTTTAACCAAAATCTTATGAAATTGCGAAAAGTTTTAAGATTTTATATTTTCTAAAGATTGTCTTTATTATTACTGATAATTTACAGGACACGGCAATCCTTCCCGGGAAATTCTTCTCCAAATAATTCTTCCCTAAGACAATTTACCCACCATTATTTTTTACTATAAATATTCTGATAGTATGATTAATACTTAAGTTTGCCACTTCTTCTATAGGAGAGAGCATATAAGAAAGTTATTGGAGAGAGTATTCGTGAGAGTATTTGAGAGAGTATTCGAGAGAGTATTCAAGAGAGTTTTGCAGAGAGTATTCGAGAGAGTATTCAAAAGAGTAATCGAGAGAGTATTCGAGAGAGTATTTGAGAGCACTTTTTGAGTGATAATATGTGAGAAATATATGTCATAGTGTGAGTTGTCACTGGGAAGAATTATCATGAAAAAGAGTCTCGGAAGATTGTCCAGGAATGATTGTCCGGGAAGGATTGCCCGGGAAGAATTATCCGGGAAGGATTATTCAGAATGGATTGTCCAAGAAGAATTTTCCAGGAAGGATTTTCATGGATTCAATAAACTTGAATTTAAATAAATTATGAGGACATTTTCACTTTTAATTAAAAACAACACAGTTACAATTTGTAAATATTTTTTTTTTTTGAATTTGTACCAATAATTTCTATATAGAATGTATTAAATTTATGAACTTGTATTAGTATTATTATTCATTTCTTACCCCACCAAAATTAATAATTTATACGTATTAAATTTATGAACCAGTATTAGTATTATTATTACTTTATTACCCTAATCAAAATTAATTACTTAAGAATGACAATACAAATATGATCTCCATTTTGGAAATTATAAAAATTCATTAATTCTGAAAATGAATTAGATTGGTCTTCAAATTTTAGTATTTTCCTTATTTAACTGATAAAAGGATACATCTTAAATGTTTCAACTTTTTTTGCCCACTCTGTAAATAACAGCATACTTTTTGATAATATTTTAGCGATAAAGAAAACTGTAAAGAAATGCACCATCTCTGTAAAACTCAAGGAATAAACCGTGTTTCCAAATATTGATCGGAACATAATGTTTCAGCTCCACTTCCGTAACTGAAAGTTACTTTTCCTTCTCATATATAGAGGGAGCTTAGTTTTATTTTCAGGTTTACCTCCTATATCACCAATAAAGATGGCGTGATATTTATAAATGTTTCTTAGTTCATTGGACTGAATATTTAGGGTAACGAATTTGTTCCCAAAATTGGCGCTAGATATTACAAAATTTTCTATTTTTATCAGATGATTTTTTTTGGTAATTCTGATTTACCACAAAAATTACAGCAAGAGCATTAATAACGACATTAATGTAATTAGCAATTAATTTTAACACTCATATATTTTATTTGGACTTGAAATTTTTTACCATAATGGACAGGTGGGATAATTATAGTTTTTTTATTGAAATAAGAATGATGAATATAGAAAAACTGTTAATTCAGTTAATTTTTGAAAAAGTTATAATTTACTTCCGAAAAAAAATAGAGCTATCCAGTTAATTGGCCACACGCTGCCACTGTCATCAAGGATATCAGTTATATGATACTGTTAATGAAGGAGTGAATCCCTTGGGCGTTACAATGAAAGTGAATTCCCTTGTTGTGGAGGAGAAAAAGTTAATTTTGTAAAATTTTACTATTTCTCGTAATGAAATAGAAAATAATGTAACAGATCGCAACAGGAAAAGGCTACAAAAACTCAAATTTTGATAAATATCAGCTAAAGAAAATATAAAGTGATGAAAAATACTATTCTTGTAAATTGAAAAAATTATTTCGCAAAAAATTAGAAAAAATTAAAGCGACATTTAAGATCTTAAAGGATTTAAAGAAATTAAAGAAGGTAATGAAGAAAACAATGAAGAAGATAGTGAAGATTGCTATCAAAAAGAAAAATGGAGAAAAAGTGAATCCAAAATACTGAGCTCGAAATGGTAGGTCAGCTAAAAAAAGAAATGAGAGGAAGTTACAACTTCCAGAAATTGAAAGTTAATGAATTGGGAAGCAATTCAGGGGAGGGTTTTATGAAAAAAATTTAAAAACTAGAATTTAAAATAACAAAAAAAAACGTAACATGTTTGAAAAAATATGATTGAAATTCTTCCCTATAGATACGCTTATTTTTATACTAAAAATCTGAAATTTAAGCATCTTGTGAAAACGCATGAAGCATACTACAACATTTTTGCATTAATATTTTCGATTCAGAAACGATAGAAGAATGTCACCACGTGTAGCTTATCCGCTAATTTGTACACATCCTGTATATCTGAAAAAAATATTTTTAATACACATTAAGTTACTGAAATACTGTGAAAAGCAGGGAGGGGAAGCACGTGGTTACCCCTGGACCCTGATTTTCTCTCGGTTGCCCTACTTAGTTATAATAATAGTTACTAAATGTTCAGGCAAGATGATTATTATCATATATTATTCATTTTAATTTGAATTTATTTATTAAAATCCTGAATTTCGATAAAATTATAAATATAGATAAACTATTTTTAATTATTTTAATGGTGTTGTGAAAAAGTTTTTCATAGTTTATTCAAATTATATGATATATTCAAACATATGTATTTAATATGATTTCAAATTGTTTTTCCAAATTGTTGAAATTTAATCAACCAATAATTAAACAAATTATTCTCATTAATATTATAGAATTTGGAAATCATAATCACATAATCATAAATTTAAAATTATGTTAAACCTTTCAATGATAGTAAATTAATAAATTTTTTTTTTCAGGCACTTAACAAAAATTACTCAACTAATAGCAGATTGTAAAACTCTAGTGTGCAATTTTCTTATTAAGACTAATCACCCACCGGTTGATTTAAATCCGGTAGTGGTAGTGAAACTCGGAACATTCTCGTGTTTCGTGTACATATTAAAAGAGAGAAAAAGCCTGAAAGCACGTAGGTGTTGGCAACAATTGTAGATTGTCATGGAAAATAGATTAATAAATAAAATAAGGTTTTATAATTTGTACAATAATAATAAGTATTAGCATAATTTTAGTAATTGGTATAGTAAAAATATTTAAATAAGTTATGCAGTACTTTTTGTTAATAGTACAAATTAGACAGTTAGCTTTCAAGCTTTTCAAAATATATTGTTTTTTTTTTCGTCAAAATTTAAATATATAAAAATATTCTTTTTATTTTTTACACAAATCAAATTCACTGATATTTTTTTCATGATATGCTTTGTCGTATGGGATTAAAAATTATTTATTCTTAAGCATGGGTAAGTCTAGTGTGACCAATTCTTAGACGACATAGAATTACTTGTTCACTTCTATTTAACGATTTAGGATACCACCATTTTTTGAAGACCATGCGTCATTTATTTTTCCTTTTATCTTCATCTTATTATGAGGAATTGTTATGCCCCTATCCACAGGTAAAAACGTATATTTTGCTGCAATATCTGCATGTTAATTACCCACAATTCCACAATGTGGAGGGCTGCACATTACAGTTATTGATTTTTCACTAGTAATTAGATAAGTACATATTTCGAGGATATTTTTCATCTATCCATTGCTTGTGAACTTGTTTTCTAATGCTTGTACAGAGCCTGGCGAGTCTGAACATATCAGTAGTATTGAAGTGTCTAAAATATAATAAAGCTTGCGACGACCCTTCGGTCGTTACGGGTCACTTTGGCGCCTGAGTCCAGGTTACGGATTGCCTCGGGCACCACATTCCGTTTAGAGTGTGAAGGTCTATGCACAGGCAGCGTCAGTGGAGAAAGAAATACTCCAGGGGTCGTTATGGTATCGACCAAAATCACTGGCAGCCAGAAGGGCGGTCTTTACTTGCCCTGCTGGGTTTGAGTACCTGGGTATTAGCTCCTGCTGGGATGTTAACTCAAAACAAATATTAATAAATAAAACTTTTATTGGTTACCAAAATCCGGCAGAGAAAAGGTGTGTAACGGACGATTGGCTTGGCGGCGTGGTGTAGTCGGACTGACGGTTCTGGACTCCGGATACAATTGAAGTTGGCTTCAGCTTGACCTATCTCTAAAGGTCGACGGACTGCACTGCTGTTCTAATTGGGACGGCCATAGCAAGTCTGGCTTCTCGCTGCCTCTGCAGCTGCCGCCAACGGTTTGAATTGCCCTACTCGATAAGAAACTTCGGCATCTAAGAAGCAGAGACGAGAGTGTCTCCATCTGCCTGGCGACGGTTCAACTGGTACGACTGGTCTTTTATTCATAATTTTAATTTAATCTTACTCCAGTGCCGTGCGCGAATTAATTTATAAATTTTAAATAATACGGAAAAAGTAACTTTGTTACAAGCTTACCAGACTGCATACAGTTCCGCAATAAATATAGAACATTCTTGTGTCAAGCTACAAGTATAATTTGATTCGTTAACACTTGTTACTGCTCCAACTCCCTCCTATGTGTTAGATCCATCTGTGTAAATGGTTAGTGTGCTATGGTATGAATGTAGCTTATGTTTAAAGAGTGTTCTGTAGATCGAGTTCAATGTGTCTTTCTTTTTCCATTTAGTTATTGTTATGTTTATAATGGGCGGTATTAGATACAAGGTGGAGTGAGTAATGGTGAAGGAATCAGCTAATGTACGGTTAGCTGGTTATTATTCTGATATTGGCTACATATCTCACCAGAACGGATTCGTGTGGATCTTCAAATTGTCCATCTACTAATGAATTCATTTTCGAAATATAATATGGAATTATTTAGGTGTCACGGTTGTGACAGAATTTTGTTTACGTATATATCTGTTTGGGATATTCGTCGTTAATCCAGTGGCATAATACTGGCTTAGTATTGTACTGCTGTCGAAGGGATTATCCTGAAGGTTCCGGTAACTAGTCTTAATTAAATTTATCTAGTCGAAAGAGTCTGCATGATTTATATACAATAACACCATGGTTCATTAACGATATATTGGTATAATTGAAGTAGAATTTTTTTGCCAGAGCCCAAATGTATGTTGGCCATACATCTAATAATATTTACTGCCTTTGGATTATTTGATTGTACAGGTAAAGTTCTGGGTCTACAGGTACAGCAGTAAGTCTACAAAAGTTGGTGCATTTAGATTTTTTTTGTGAAAATTGAAAACTCCTTATTATAACAATCTATGACATTGGGTTTCCTTTCCTAGAGTAGAAAGTTTATTGCAACAGCAAATAACGATACACTTAACACCGATCCTTGTGGTATACCATCCTCAATCAGTCTCGTGGATTCAGGGGATCCTATTTTTACAGAGAAATGGCTGTCATTGAAGAAGCTTGTAAGGATGGTAGGTAAGTGTCTTTCAAGTCCCCATAAATGTAGTTGTTTGAGGATAGAATAAAGTCATGCTCTATTATAGGTGCTTTTTCAAGGTCAAAGCTTTTTAAGAAGCTTTTAAGAAAATTGGTTTTGAGGATCGGGTTTTTGGGTTTTAAGATGGTTATAATAATTTCTATACTATTGGGTAGGTACCGGATATCCATGTTATGTTGTAGAAGTTTATTAATTTTTTTCAATTCTGGGCAAGTATTTTAGCATAGAATATAACAAAGTCACATGGTGTATTATGGAATTCAACTTCATTAGTGTTAAAATTTAATGGTGTTCTTTCCCCTACAGATTTACGTTTTTGAACTGTTCACCATAGTTGTTTGAGCTGGTTGGCAAAAGTTTCAGAAATCTCTGATGTTTCACTAATAACTGTCCCATTTTCTATAACTAGGGTTTCGGGGGTAATTTTCCCTGAGATAACTATTATCCTTTTCCAGATTTCACTAAGATTCATTTGGGGGGTTATTGTTGACACATATTCTCTCCAACATGACATTTTTGCATCTTCGATTTTGCTTCCAAACACCGTTCTGCTTTATTTAGAGTCAAAAAAATTATACTTGGTAGGGTACCTGTTAAATTTATTACGAGATTTTTTTCTTTTAGCTATTGCCTCCTGAATGTCTTCACTCCACCATGGAACTGAGCGAAGTAACATCGAAGTTTTTATTAGCAGCACTTATAATAGCTTCAGTAAGTATACGAGCCGATTCATTGATCTCATTTAATAGCACTAGTTCATTGACGGGTTCCCTGTATTTTGTTACATGGCGGGTGGTTCTATTTTTATTCTTTATTCAATATTATGTATTATTTATTATTGAGTTTAGAGTGATTTGGTAATTAGATTCCGTGCCATATAATATTAAGTCTGATCTCTCGAGACAGGTAAAAGTCGGGATACAATCATGAACTTTGGACTTTACAGGGATGGAGAAACCAGCCAAAAAACCATCATCCAAAGCCATGGCCTGTCTTCCAATTTTTTATCTAGTAACATAATTTGACTTAACTAAATACGTTGTTTTATATTTTTGAACGAGTAAACTTAATTTCGTGTCAGAAGGTTTTATGTACGGCATATGTTGTGAGTCCGTTGGCTTTTTCCTTTTGCATGTCCTTCTGAGAAGGACAGCCTTTGTCCTATTGATTTATATATGCTGGTAAATATTTCTAAAGTGAATGTCTAAAATGTATTGAATTCTGTCTTAGAATATATTTTAGCTGTGCCAATTACATCTATTACTATGGGAAAGTGGTCACTGGACTGCAAGTCGTCTAAGGTATTCCAATATTTCTTGGTGATACTAAACCTAAGTTGAACGAAACCTAAAATTTGTGCAAGACAATGTGTATAAGCCCGTCATGACTCAAAGCTAATTAGAGCAGTTCATTGCTATGACTCTCTATATATCGTTTATAAAACTACTCTCAGGTAGGCAATACTGGAGTGCAAGTTTGGGTAAACTACCTATTTTTGACACCACAACTTGCAATTGATGGGAGGAACACGTAGTTTGTGATGACTTATAAATTTAAGAGAACTTAGTTCTGATGTATCAGGGCCTAAAATATAGTACCTGAAATTTAATATTTTATATAGTTTTCTGGACTAAATATATTTAATTTGAAAGTGATTGGTTTGACGCAAGCAATAATTTTACTTAGTTATTCCATATAATTTCAATTATTGATATATATTAGTAATTTCATATTTTTTTTTTATCAAATAGGAATTAACTATATTATAATAAACAATCAATAAGTATTATAAAAAAAAATATATTAAATATCCTTCACCAACATACTCTACTCGACTATAAAAAAAATGACATCATAAATTTTGAAGCATTTTAATTGATAATTGTGAATTAAATTTCAATTGAAAAGGTTGCCAAGACCAAATAATGAATTGTATGTAATTTGAAAATTTTGTTTAAAATAATGCTGCAATGCATCAATTTGTACATCAACGCTTTTATGTTCACCCTACAATAGAAATTTTAATAGGTGAAACTGTTTACTGGAATGATGTTGAATTTATCATGCGCGAACAAAAATTAAGGTAAAATGCGGTTCGTTTCGTTTTATTTTAAATTACAGAATCTATAAAATTTTATTGAAAATATAAAACTAGAATTTTTGTGTCAAATTTTATTTTATTATTAATTTATTTTTATAAATGCAAATTAAAAATTGCAAAATGATATAAAAACTGCCAGATGAATGATTTCGTGATACGATCTTCCTTACCGGAAAATTTTTCCTCATTCAATCCTTTCTGGACAATCCTTCACCATGACAATCGTTCTCCAGGTAAAATTTTGCATGTAGAAAATAATATTTCAGGTACACTCCAAAACTGTTACAAAAATAAATATAGTAACTGATTAAATTCGTATTTCAATTAAAGTTCCGCGACCTGAAACTAAGCAACTTTCCCGTACTCTAGCTTCAACGTTCTTCAATTTTCACTAACTTGAAGTTGCAACGTGTATGAAAGTTTGTAACGCGTTATCTAGTTGGCACGTCATGTCAGGTAGAAATTAACTAACTTTGCCTGTTGCATATCACAGACAGAGACATAGTGACGTAGAAGGTGTGGTCTAAACAGAACATGGAATAGTGTTTTTTTAGTTATAGGCCAGTCGACAAGTGCATTGATAACGGGAGTAAATTTGGAATAAATTTTAATCTAATTTAACTGATAAAATATGCAGACCCGGAATTAGTCGCTATGCTGAAAAAATTGCAAAAAATGTATGTTTTTTTAATATTAATATGATATTACTGACTGGTCAATAGAACCCTCAATATCATCCTGAATAACTACAACATTTGTCTCATATTCCGGATCTGGCTCTGGTTCATAATGTGCAAAATATCTTACTGATTGTTCTATATATCTTTCTATATCGATAGCGAAATTTTTCTAGCAGTATTGTTTGTCTAATTGGACTTCTAAAGATTTATCCTGACCAAATGCACACATTACTGAGCAATACAAATCTGCTTTTCCGCAGCTACAAGCTGCATTGCAACCTTTTGGGTATTTACAAGAGGAGCTGCATCTTGTAAAGTTAGGATGGGCATTAACCTATTATTTGAATTTTTCCATCCCCAATCTATGGCTGATTTTTTATTTCCATACCATAGCTGTACCTGATTGCACGGAAGGAGTGCAAGCGAGCTGCATCTTTGGTTGGCCGCAACGATTCTAGGTTTGGTAATCTTTTGTTAATGGATTGTCGAGACTCTGATATCTGATTTAATAATGGATCTTATTTTTTGATCCATGCAGATCAAGAAGAAGAAATTATTCCAACTTTCTCTATATCATTTGGAAATGCGTTTGGGTCTTTAAATATTTGTGTAACTTCCTGTTTTCTTTCTATAGAACTTTAACGAATTTCACTTTTTCCTGCCTGTATATACGTATAGAAATAAAATATTTTCAATAATTGAACCATCCAAATTCATAATACGGAGTGCATACATTCTACTTTTTGGACTTTTCCTTTCCAGGCTTTAGAAAATAAATATTTGAGCGAGACCCCTTTATGGTTGTAAGAATTATGAGTAAATTGGTTTGATTCATCAATTGTAGTATCAACAATTAATGTGTCAGCATTTTCATGAGCATGCTTGACTCTAAAATCTTCGTTCGTCAAACGATTACACAGTAAGATTAAGGATGGTACCTGGATGTTTATGGGAGTTAAACCAGTTAAGTGTTTGACAAAATTCCGTCTATAACTTTTAAAGCCATTTTCCAAATTTAAGGCAGTTAATTTCCAACTTTGCAGCACTACTTGTAACAATAAATAACTCACTTTTACTTTTCCTTCCCACCTCCGAAAAGGAAAAGTATTGTGAACGATTTAAAAAAATTTTTCCAGATAAAGATGGAAATATCAATTTTGAGGTCACCTGAGATGATTAAAACCATTTCTAGATGGAAGTCTGTCTGTCTGTGTGTATTTTTTCACACACACATTTAATCCGATTGAACTGAAATTTGGTATATGGGTTTGGGTTCAATGTCGGAAAAACCCATTAGTTTTGTACGACATCTGTCAAACGGAAGTGTCACTATCAAAAAATGACAGATGCAATATGTCACGGAATTGGACTTGTAATATATCATTTGAAAACCCTTGAAAAATCCTATTCAGAACAGTTAAATTTATTTCGCCAACTATCACCTGTCAAAAATAAAAAAATGTCACAATATGAAACTTTAACATTATCTGAAAAAGTATTAGTGGATACTCGTCGGGAAAGTTTTGGTTAGGTTAGATTTTTTCTTTATTTAAAATTGTAGATGAGTCCATTTATCTTTTATAGAAGTTTTAGCTTGGTAGTTATTTTTCGTATATTGTAGGCTTTATCAACTGCATCATAAGATATTCTATTTTGTATAACCACTTAATTATTTTAGGTTTTTATACCTACTGATGGCATTCAAAAAAAAATATTTCAGATACAGAGATGACTGGAAAAAAATATACTACTTAATAGTTGTGGACAAATTTGACATAATTTAAACAGAATTTTATCTTTATCTTATAGTTAATTCAATTTTAAATTAATATCATCCTATTAGTACCTCAAAAAATGAAACACAATAATCCACCTTTCTGCATAAAAGTTCCAGAACGTTCCAATATTCCTTTGCCACACTTTCTGCCTTATTACTAACACGTACCTCTCTGTCGCTCTTATACGAGACGAATAATACTGACTTAATAATTTGTTCGACAGTGTACCATAACTACCGTTACAAAAGATCACGCCACAATTTTGTCAGCCAATCAAATCAGGTCAACTTATCTCCAGACGCTTCTGTAACCTAAGATTCGTAAGAGTCTAACATGCCCTCGAGGTGAAAAGTCGTTTCAGAAATGTGGTCCAAGTAACAATGAGTTAAAATTAACAGTGATTTATGAAGTTATGTGTGATCAAAGTGAATAAACCCAGTGCCGGCTTTAAAAGCTAAAATGTGGTCGGATTACTAAGTTATATTATTTGTAATTTTAATTGTTCTTGTTTAAAACAATAAGTGAGCTTGAAAAAATAATTCATATAATTTAATAGTTTCTAACCTGTCAGAAATTACAGTGGCTTATTATAGATACTGTTTTATTATATATACAGGGTGGTCCACCACTAACGCCTCGATCTGTAGACCAAAAACTAAAAACTTTTTTTAAAATCTGTTTTCACAGTGAGATTTTTATCAGAAACGACAACAATATTTTTTTTTAAATTTAAATTTAAATTTAAGTGATTGCTCCTTAAGTTTTACACTCACATTTTCTACATTTAAGATTGTTCGAACATTGTAAGTTTTTTATTTTATTATTTTCCTGATTGTATTCTTATACTATTGTAATTTGTAGAGCCTGAAGATGGCCTAAGAGCCGAAACATGTCGCGACTGATTTGGTAATTTTTTCAATTTGTATTGAAATTATCAAAAAATGTATTTTATATTAAATTCATGTGGTATATCCTATACCACATTTGGGAATTTCATCCATTCTTTTTATCTGACAATTTGCCTTTACCCAACAATTTAAATTATCCTTGTCTTATACAAAAAACATAAAAAGAATCTCACTAATCGATAACTTAAACGCAACTAGTTTCAGTTTCCCGTTAACAATACCATCCGTAATCATCGTACGATGTCATAATTTATATCCGTTGGGTAATTTCATCAACCTTTTGATGTTGAGGTGAAATGTCGAGAGACGAATGTTCATTTAGAACAGTTTTCTGTCTAGTTAGCGTAGCAGTCTGCCCTTATCTCAAGAGACCTATATCGAGAGATGAGCTGAGAAAACAAAGGAGTATTTGCTGTTATCTTTTGATAAATGTTGTTTGCGAACGAACAAAGGATAATAGATTAAAGAGTATTTTCGAAATGATTAAATATTTAAATAATAATGCATAATATTAGTCAAGTCTCTTCATCTACTTTGTATATGTATACTGATTAAAATATCCTTAAAATGTTAATACGGATCTGCGAAAAATAATTGTATTAAATCGACCTGAACTCTGGCTGCAATTTTTTATCAATATCCATGAAGAGTTCGCGCTCTCGGCGACCCCTAACCATTTTAATATTCACCGTCGGCGGATCACGAGCCAGTTCTAATCGACGCCATCAGTCACATAGCCGTCTTGATTACTGCACCTGAAAGTCTCATCTACTTTCCGTAGCAATAAGTCTCGAAATACGGTCTCCTTATTGGCCTCATAGATCTTCATTTTACGAGTCGTTAGAGAAACTTTTCTAAATTTTTGGTCGATAGTTGCCGGATGGCGTTTGAACTGGACAAATATACGATTTTGAAGTTGGTATTAAATCATAATCTATAAGATGTAATCACTTACAGTCTGCTTATTGTTAAAGGCGAATGTCCATTTATAATATATTAAATTTTTTGTGTTATCATAGAAATGTATAGAAGTTGTAATTATCTAAAACATAAAAGTATGCGCAAGGTTGCATGATGAAAATTTGAACTGCTTTTATTTAATTTAATAACACAAAATCAAAATTGAATATTTCTACATTTTGTGTAAAGGTCGCTCGATTAATTAATTTAAACTTTATTGATACTGATTCTATCTGAATGTCTCAATTTCCCTTTTACCTCTTAATGGCGTTTCCGATACTATCAATACCTATTGATTTACGACGCCATTCAAGTGGTCTGGTCCGAAGCACTTGCCTGGTCATCATAATTCCTTACATTTGCGAAAATGGGAATAAGCACTCTTTATTGATGCTTCCTAAAGGACACCACATGAACTTCCACGAAATTTGTAGATAGTACAAACATTCTTGAAAAGAAGAAAAATTTTCTTTAAGATATTTGTGCATTTTTTTCAAATAGAAGTTTTCTGTAATGCACACATTTTAATCAAGAATAAAATTTTCTGACAAATGGATAATGAAATTTTTGAAACTTACTGTATAGACAAAAATATTATTTTTGTATATATTTATAAATTTTATTTTCATTTTAGAGAAACCGAAATCTAATATTGATTTTGCTAAAAGCGAAATCTCTTCCAAGCCATCTAATTGATAACCACAAATAATTTCGATCGAAAACCCTCACTCACCAGATGATATTATTCATATTGGTCACTTTCATCCAAATTCCATCACGCTCAATCACCATGAAGATGGGAAATAGAAAACGAGCAGATAATCAATTAAAAGGAGGCCATCTGCAACCGATATCACATTACTGGCGACACCTGCTGCCTACATTGAGCCACTTAGAGGCGGCTTTTAAGATCGACCCTCGACTTTATTTACTTTATACTGTCCATTATAGGGCGTAAAAATAGTAAACATGGTCAGAGGCTTAGGAAAGAGGTGGGGAAAATTGGGATGTAATAAAATTATTAGTGTAAAATATAATTTTCAAAAATTATATGTCTATGTTAAGTATATTATCAATTTTTTTGTAGGATTAAATTGCTTATTTCTAAGTTGGTATTGATATCAGGTAAATATATTTTTGAATGTTCAATAACAGAAAAAAATATGGATACCGAGTACTTTAATTATCTGGGGTCTCCAAAGCAAATATTCCAATTTGGCCTGGGTTTATTCTATGAAATTATTACAAAATGCATTATTTATACAAAAAAAATCCATTATTCCTATTCTTCTTTTATTACGATTTCTTCTTCTGTGAATGCTCATTTTAATTCTTCAGACATGACAAAAGAACGCGGAAAAAAGGACGCATAAAAATTAACGCACTTCGGTCGTTACGGATCACTTTGGCGTTTTGGTTCAGGTCTCGAATTACCACAATCGCCACCTTCCGTTTATGGTGTGAAAGCCACTTGCGCGGGCAGCGTCAGTAGAGGATTCAATTCTCCGAGGGTCGTTATGGTCTCGACCAATATCTTGTCAGCCTGGTAGGGCAGATTTTACTTGCCACCCTGGGCTACGTTCCAAAGTATTTGCTGCCACAATGTTATCGCTCAGATTGATATATGAAAAAAAATACTATATAAAATATTAATAATCTCTATTAGTCAATAACTACCAAAAATTAAATTGATAAGTGCAGGTGGTAAAAAGTGAGAGTGTGCAAAAGCCAAATCTACGACAATGGGGAAAACGAAAAGTTAAGCGGGGCGTGCAAGTCAACAAACAAATTTAAAAAAAAAGGTATTAAAAAAAACTATATATTGTTTTAAGAAAAGCAACGAAATTTGTAAGAGAGGATTTATTGGACTGAAGAAATAAAAAGTTTGTTTAAAGGTAAGCAATATTATTTATAAAAAAAAATTACAAAGATCTAAGAAAGAAGGAGTGACCATTTGAGGAGGCAGAACGATAAAGAGGATCAAAAGTAAAGGGAGAGTAGCAGTGGAAAGGCGGAAAGAGAAAATAAATGAGACAGAAAATAAATATCAAGATATGAAGAGGTAGACCGAAGAAAGAGAAGAAAAGAAAATTATTAATTTTTTTTGTAATATTGTAATTTTCATTTATTTAGGCGCTGTTGGACCCAGTCGAGTGAGGAAGAACTCCCAGGTGACAAATGTGATCTACCCTGTGTCCCGTGGATTTTTCATTTCAATATTTTTCTAATATTTGGTACGTATGCCTTAAATGACCGGACCTGGAATAAGATTTTTAATTATTATTTTAATGACACCACATTGGACAAAAAACGTACGTACCAAATATTAGAAAAATATATAGGGTGGTCCTTAAGTTATGATTAATTGAAAAAAGGCACAACATTATTAAATCACTCTGTATCTACTTGAATTTGGAATTTGGAACCTTTGGTTTCCAACAATTTTGAAGAATATCGACACCACTAACCAAAACTACAGTTTTTAAAACACTCTATGAAGGTTTCGCTAACTACGTTAACATCATCAGGAGTTTATGAGTTTATCATCGACTAGATTTTTTGTCTCTTCTATTTTTTCATTTACTTTCTTTTATTTCCTAAATCATTTCGTATATATTTTTGTGATATTCCTTCTATTTTCTTTCCCAATTTATATATTTCTTCTTTATTTTGGTTGCTCTATTTTATTTTCCATTTCTTGCATTTCTTTTTGACTTTTAACCATCATTAATATATTAATGTATTATATTGTCTGGTCCCTCCAGTTTTAATTTTCTCTTGTTTCTCATGTTCTGATTTTATCTCTTCTATTATATTCTTATCTTCATCTATTTCTTCTACAGCTAAGTCATAATATTTTTATTCCCCTACTTCATGCATAATACTGTGACCTATTTGATCTAGTTATTTATCTTCCAGTGACCCTATTTTCTTTCTCCCTTACACGTCCATCATAAAATACAAATACACCTGTTACGTGTAATAAGTTTATTGTTACTTATCTTTGTAATGTAATTAATAAACAATATGAAAATCTTTTTGTCCAACGTTACCAATAAAAAATTAAAGTCTTATATATGGAATCTTCTCCTTTGCATGCTTTTTTCCATCTTGCTCTTCTGACAATTCCTTCATCCCCTCTGTATCACAACTCTAAATACTAGTTTTATTTATTTATTTTTTTATGTAGAGCGAGTATTATTATTATTATTATTATTAGTATTATTTCTTCTGTCTTATTTTTAATACGAAATACTTTCTTGACTACTCTGTCGTTATCTCTCTCTGTCTTAACTTCGTTTAATAAATTTCTTTTCTTCGATTTATATTTTTGTTTCTTCTTTATTACCAACTCTTTAACCAAAAATTTATTGACAACTTCTTTTATTCGTTACTTGATTTCTACGCCGCTGAAATTCCCTTTAGCGGTTATTACCAATAACTAATTTATTTGTAAATATTTGGTTATTGTTGCTGTAGTTTTTTATCAGTTATGAAATATTAATTTGAGAAGGGGAATCACTCCCATGAATACATAATTTCGCATGAGTTTTTATAAAGAAACACAATTTTATATAGGTTCAGGTTTTTTACAACCTAAATTTTAATTATGCACGAATATTTTAAAGCTTTAAAAAGGATATAAAAAAATACGGATTTTACATTGGTCAATATGGTTATTGTATATTACTTTTTATGATCTTTATCCGCATTTCCCTAGTCACCAATTTAAAACCCTTTTTTCGTTGATGAATATAGACCCCATTTGCATGCAATTTCATATGAAATCGAACTAAATTATCGTATACCCCAATTCCAATATTCAGCAAATAACCAGCCAAACATCATCTATAATGATTTGATGCTCCCTCTTTTGATCCCATTAAATTCCCTCCCATAGCATTTCTATATCTCGTACAGACTTTATACGATCGGATGTAGCTTATTAATAATGTATGAAACCCTTTTCTGTGACGTGTAAGCAAAACATAAATTGTTTCCAAGCACCTCTACAAATCTCTCGACGAAATGAAATAACAATTGATATAGTTTTTCGATATTTCCTGTCCGGGAAATCGAATGGAGCGCTCTTGTCAAATTTTGATATATGTGGAGTCAGTGCAAATAGGTAGTGAGCAGAAGTCAATAACTGTAGTTTATGTTGAAGGTGGGAATGAAGTTTGTTTTATACACTGGAGAAATTTTTTATCACTAACATACAATTTTAATTTTAGCTTTGAATATATAACATAAATGTATTTATAAAATGTTGAAAGAAACAATTATATAAAATATCGACAATAAAAAAATACTCTTGTAATTAATTTTTCATCAAATATATTTTATTGCTACATTAGAAATGTACAATTGTACAGTGATATTAATTGTTTTTTTAACGAAAATATATTATACCTTCCTGTGGCAAGAGGATAAACCTCACATAATGCGGATCTTAAAACAAAATAAATTTCCATAATTGCTGAAAAGATTCTCTAACAATTTCTCGTTATGTAAAGAATTAAAGCTCTTTCTCGTTACCAAATGCCATTGCGGCGGCTAAGTTGTCTGGACTTCAGACACCAGCTTGGCTTGTATGGAGCAACTTCCCCGACAGCGGCAATGGAAAGAACTTTAGGTCTTACTCCTCTCCATATACTATTGTAGCAGACGTCCAGAATGACCTCCTACAGAGCCGTGTCGGTTGCTAGTCCAATCGAGTGATAGTGGATATGAGGCAACTCTGGACTACTGTGAGAGATAAGAACTCATCATACTCTCTGAATATTTTCAGATGTGCTCTCCACCACAACTTGGATACGAAAGTCCTTTAACATTCTTATTCAGAAATGAGACTAATGGGAAAAGGAGGAGATCCTCTTTCTAGGGACGGTTTATGTACTGTACACAGATGGTTCAAAGATCCCAAGTGGTTCTGAAATAGAAAACCAAGAATTGATTTCACAGTAAACCTCGACAAGTATACTACCATCTTCCAGACGCAGGTCTTGGCCATAGATTTATGTCAAAGAGAGTTGGCGAACCATCCTCATCATCAAAAGTATTTACATTTTATCGGACAGCCAGGAACCTTTAAAAGTATTGAGCTCCAACCGGCTGTACTCACACTTGGTGTGAAAATGTATCAAAGCCATGGATCGTATTGCTACCAGTAACAAAGTAACCATACTATGAATATCTAGGCACGAAGATGTAGACGGCAACGAGAAAATCGATACTCTTGCGAGAAAAAGTACAGAATCTAAGTCGTCCATTGGTCTGAACACATTCTTAAACGTGGCCAAAAGCAGTGCCAAAGATACTATCTGGAAATGGGCCGAGAGGAAATCTATCCAGCACTGGAAAGATATTTCTGAATTAGTTGACTTTAAGGTATTCTTAGTCAAACCCTCATGGGGTACCCTATAATGGGGTAGAAGTGATCTACACATCTTAATTGGACTACTCATAGGGTACTGTCATCTGCGTTACCATCTGAAAAAGCTACGGCGGAAAATATTGTATGCTCCTGTCCCGCTTTGGAAATGAATAGACTCAGTACGTTTGGTTTTGTACAGCTGGAGCTTGCAACTTCAAGGAACCTTTACCTAAATCAATCATAGACTTCTGGAAAAGGTGTGGATTATAAAGTAAATTGTAGCCCATAGGGGTAAGCTATAATAGGCCTGTACTGGCCACAGTGGAGGGATGAGTTAATGCCTCACTCATATTGAACCTTTACCTATACCAAATGACAAATATTGCGTTTAAAGAACTATTTTTGTAATAGAAAAAATAATAAAACCCATTAATTTGATTAGCCTGCAGAAACAGCAAAAATACATCTAGGCTGATGCATTGTTATTTTTACTTTCCCACTAACAACCTAGGTCGATATGTACCAATGTACATTCTTCATATGATAATGCATCTATAAACGATAATGGTCAGTCACCTAGCGATAACGGAGAGTCTCCATATGATAATGGAGATACTTCAAACGATAATGGAGAGCCTGCAAATGATATAAATGCGGAAAAAAGACGTGCACGTTCAGTAGCTTCAGATTATGTATGTCGTCACGACAGGACATCAAGAAGTCGTTCCAATATAACCTCGTACCAAATATTAACATTTTTATTTTCATTTTGGTTCTTTTGTAGGCCAAACTTAACAACGAGTAAAAACATTTTTCCAAAATTTAAATTCTTAAATTAATCAGAGATGGAAAAATTCATATATGATTGTCAAGAATTATTTATTAATATCTCTTTATCTACCAGTATAAACAATGTGAAAGCCACCTTGAGTAGATAGCATAATATTTTAGGTAGATTTCCATATATGGAATCTACCTATAATAATCGATTTAATGACTGGATCCAGACCCGGGAATAGGGGCGCTACGCCGTTTATGACCTGGAGAATAAGAGTATGTGTATGTATGTGTAGGCATTCTGTTCCGGCCAACCAACACCAAATTTGGTACAAAAATTCTTTGGGGCAGTAATTCGGCGCGTATTAAAAATGGGCATTCTACCCCTAAGGGTGTGAGAATTGGAGGGGGTTGAAATGTCAAAAATACTAGATCTACGCAATTTTTGAAAATATTAAAAAAGATTATCAGACTTTTTATGCAGTAATTATTATAAAATTAATTTGTCTAAAACTTTTTTTCATCTGACCCACGGTGGTGGAACTGGAGGGGCTTTAAATTTTAAAAAATTTATATCTCCGCTATTTTTGAAAATCTTGAAATATTTTATCAGAATTTTTTCATGTCCTAATAATGAAGAATGAAAAGTCTCAAATTTAGACAACAGAAATCTACCTCCCCCTATTAACCCTACAGACAGGAATTTTTTTATGACGTCTCTCTTCTTTAAAACTTTTATGATCTTATTCTATACATTTTGCGTTATCAAAAAAGACCTAAAGATCCTTGTAGCTCAAGTAAAAGATCTGTAATAAACAATTTTGAGTATGTGAAATAAATGCAATTCTTCAACCCTAAATCCTCTCCAGAATCCCTCCAATCAACTTCTTTAGCATTAAACAAACTTTGTTCTAATTAGAACTAGGCTAATTAAATAAATAAACACTGTTAAGAACATGATCCTTGAAAGACTAGAAAAATTAGGAAGGAAAACGAAATATACTAAGATCACTTTAAATATCTTGGAGTAACAAAGTTACAGAGAAAAAAGATAAAAGTAACAATACAAATTTAATATAATAAATAGAGAAAATGGAATTCGATTATAAATATAATTTTGGAGAAATAGTTTGCCAGAGAAAAAGTAAAATGTTATGTGGATTATCCTAATTTTAAATTTTTATTTTTCAATCTATTTTTATTTTATTACTGAAAATTGATATATACTGGTGTCCGAATTATAATTAAAATAATAATTTGTGTGGAATTAATTATTATTGTTGTTTTTTGGTCTGCCTTTAATTTTCAAAATTATAAAAAAAATTAAAGAAAACTGATTTTTTTTTACCATCAATAATCAATAACATCAATAATATTTATAATCTGTAACTTATAATTAGGAGAATTTTATATAAAAGTTCGTCAAAATCAAGCTTCATTGTAAAATTATTTTGTATTAAAATTAGCTTCTTAGGGTGATTATATGTAAAACAATATAAGGTGTTTCATTTGTTTTTTATTCAAAAATTCTTGAAATATTCTTATATAATCCTTAAAAAATTCCTTACAAAGTCCTTAAAAATTGTTCAAAAATAATTAAAAATTACTTAAAAATTTTAAATAAATCGTTCAAATTTTAAAATATGTTGAAAAATCTTTGGAAAATCCTTGCGAAATCCACAAAATTCCCTTGAAAAAATTAATGAAAAAATGTTAAGGAACTCTTGAAAATTCCTTTTAAAAATACTTGACAAATCCTGTAACAGTCATTGGAAAATTCTTGTAAAATTCTTATAAAATCGTTGAAAAATTCATCATAAAGTCCTTGAAAATTGCTTCAAAATCGTTAAAAATTACTTGAGAAAGACTTAAAAATCTTTAAGAAAAATTCTTATAATGTTAAAAAATATTAGTAAAATCCTTACAAAGTCCACAAAACTGCTTTGAAATAATCCTTAAAAATTCCTTGAAAAATTCTTGGAAATTCCTTCTAAAAACACTTGGAAAATCCTGCAACAATTACTAGAAAAATCTTATAAAATCTTTGAAAAATTTCCTATAAATTCCATGAAAATTGCTTGAAAATCATTAAAAAATACTTAAGAAATACTTGAAATTCTTAAAAAATCCTTAAAATGTTAAAATATATTGAAAAATATTTGTAAAATCCTTGTAAAATTCAGAAAACTTCTTTAAAATGGTCCTTACAAATTCCATGAAAAATTTCTGAATATTCCTATTAACAATACTTCGAAAATCCTGTAATAATTATAAAAAATTCTTGTAAATTTTTTGTAAAATCCTTGAAAAATTCCTTACAAATTACTTGAAAATCATTAAAAAATACTTGAGATATACTCAAAAATCTTTAAAAAAAAATCCTTAAAATTTCTTTAAAATAATCGTTGAAATATTCTTGAAAATTCCTTTTAACAATAATTCGAAAATCCTGTAACAATCATTGAAAAATTCTTGAAAAATTCCTATAAAAATCCTTGAAAAATTCATTATAAAGTCCTTGAAAATTGCTTGAAAATTATTAAAAAATACTTGAGAAATACTTAAAAATCTTAAAAAAAAACCTTAAAATGGTAAAATCTGTTAGAAAATATTTGTAAAAACTAAACTTCTTTGAAATAATCCTTGAAAATTCCTTTAAAAATACTTAGAAAATTCTGTAACAATCGTTGGAAAATTCTTAAATTTTTTTTTATAAAATCCTTGAAAAATTCCTTACAATGTCCTTGAAAAGTGCTTGAAAATCGTTGAAAAATACTTAAAAATTTTTAAAAGAATCCTTACAATGTTAAAATATGTTGAAAAATATTTGTATAACACTTGTAAAATCCACTAAACTTCCTTCAAAAAAATCAATGAGAATTAATTGAAAAAATCTGAAAAAAATCTTGAAAATTCCTTTTAAAAATACTTGGAAAAACCTGTATCATCATTTGAAAAAATTTTTATAAAATCCTTGAAAAATTCCTTACAAAGTCCTTGAAAAGAGCTTGAAAATCATAAAAAAATACTTAAAAATCTTAAAGAAATTCATTAAATGTTAGAATAAATTAATAAATATTTGTAAAATCCTTGCAAACTCCACAAAACTTCTTTGAAATAATCCTTGAACATTCCTTAAAAAAATCTTAAAAATTCAATTTAATTTACTTGGAAAATCCTGTAACAATCATTGGAAAATTGTTGAAAAATTCGTATCAAATCGTTGAAAAATTCCTTACAAAATCCTTGAAAATTGCTTGAAAATCCTTAAAAAATAATATATACTTAAAAATCTTGAAAAAATATTTTTAGTAGGTTGTATTACAAAATTAAACGTGACATGTTAAGCCGTATTTGGCTTTAACTTTTAAAAATTAAAATGTTAATAAAAAAACGTCAATTTCGTTTTTTACAAAAAATTCGCAAATTAGACCTGATATTTTTATAAAAAAAAATCACTATTTTGTTCTTGAAAATGAGCATATTTATTTTTTTTAACCAACTATGTATATGTAATGATTTAAAAAATACCAATTATGTTCAATTAAATGTTTGCTTATTTATTATTAATAAAATATGTTATTTTTATAAATTATTAATAAATATGAAGGCTTAGGTTAATAGCCTGATTACATTTTTAATAAATATTTTACATTGTTGTTATTACTAAAAATCCTAAAAATAAATATCCTACAAATATAAACTTAAGTGATAGTAGTTTCTTCTAATAGATTTAAAATAATAGTTATACAGTTTAAAAACACCTACTAAATTATTTCCACTTGGCCACTTTTTTTCTCTAAGAAAGTTCGTTTATATACACCAAATGCAACTTTGTCGTCGAGAAAACCATATCTTTTTAAATAAATCTTGCACCGAAGGCGGCGAGAAGTTATCGCTCGAGATATAAGTGTAGTTTGGAAGTTAAAAGCTGGGAGTATGGTGGTGAGTGAAGAAGCAAACAGGTCCTCAGATAAAGAGGAAGCGGCGGTGCCTAGGGCAAACTGATATCGCCGTAAAATCGTCACTTCCATTCAGAAAACAGTTTAATCTTTATTTAGATCACAAGTTGAGAAATTCGTCGCACAAGATTTAGCGTATATCTACTGAAGGTATTAAGATAATTTGTGTCTTTGTATAAAGTAGAGGAAGCAAAATATTTGTGCATCAAATTTATGAAAATTATATAGCAACAAGTAATTATTTTTTATTGAAAATTACAGGACAGGACAGTATTTAAAAAGATAAGATGATGGTGGCTTTGCTCAAACGAAACGTTGGATTTTTTAATTTTTGTTAGTTTTGTTAGTACTGGCCTGTAAAAAATCAACTTTTTATCTCGTTTAATATACCGTTTAAGAGTCTATTATATTCCGTTTATTGTGTGAAAGTCAGTTGCAACGGGCAGTGTCAGTGGAGAAAAAATAATCTAGGGGGTCGTTATAAGATCAACAAAGTTCTAGCGACCAGACCAACGAGCTTTACTCGCCATAATGGGTTAAGCACCTGGGTATTTTTCTTTCTTAACAAAAATAATACGGCGGCCGGTCAGAAATGAGAAAGGTGTGCAATAAATTTCTTATTCGGTGACGTATCTGACGGTAAAGGTAATACTACCAGGGTAGCGTGGCAGTCTAATTGACAGTTCCAGCGATACAATTGAAAATTGAACTTGGCTTTTCTCCTTTATCTCGACCTATCCCTAAAGGTCGCTGAACCAGTATTACAGCTAGATCTGATTGTCGAATCGAGCTCCAAAACGTACTAGAACTACCAATGGAAATTAGAATATTACTACAATGCGGACTGCCACTGGAACTAATGACAACGGATTGAATCATACTATAAGGTAAGGATTTCGGCGTCTACAAAGCACGGACGCAAGTATCTCCATGCGTCGACCGGAGGATCAACTGGTGCGACTGATCATTTCAGGTCACTTTGGCGTTTTGGTTCAGATCTCTATATGCCTCGAGCGCCACCTTCCGTTTATAGTGTGCTCCGGGCAGCGTCAGTGACGAAAAATACAAAAGGGTTGTTAGGGTATCCATAAATTTTTTAACAGCCAGAAGGACGGTCTTTACTTGCCCTATTGGGTTTATTATCTGGGTGTTCGCTGCTAAAAATTTTAAAACTTACATCCAATTAAATAAATAAAATCACAAAGTTAAACTTGTTAAGATATTTAAATTATCACAGTAATTAAGTAACTTTCTTAAAGAATATTTAAAACACTGGAAACATCAAGTATAACGCTCTTTGCGTCACTTTGACGTTTCGGATCACATCTCGGAATGCCTCGAGCGCCACTTTTCGTTTATAGTGTATTCTAGGCAGCGTAAATGAAAAAAAATGGTAGGTGTAGTTATGGTATCTACAAATTTCTTAATAGCCAGAAGGACGATCTTTACTTGTTCTATTGAGTTTATTATCTGGGTATTCGCTGCTAAAAATTTTAAAACTTACATCCAATTAAATAAATAAAATCACAAAGTTAAACTTGTTAAGATATTTAAAGATAATAATTATTGAGTTTGATATTTAAGTTTAGCGCCGTCTTTTTCTAATATTTAATAGTACATGTTTTAAGTTTTTAAGTAGTTAGGTAAAGTTGTCACGTAATCACGTTAACCTCGCATGTATCTTTGCTTATTTTAATTTTTAACAATAAAAGTTAGTTTGTTGTTAATAAAAAGTGCTTTATTAAAAGTAAAATCGATCAGGTTATGGGTAAAGGTCACCTGTCGCTACAGTAAAATAGTCCGCTTTACAAGATTTCTCTTTAGTCAATTCTGAGACTTTCCAACTTTGGAAATTTTAAACACAAATAATATTTATGTCCCAATGAGTTAATTATTACCAGTAAATGAAATGGTATGCAACTAGGTTCTTCCTTGGCGACGTGGCACTCTGGTCTGGAACCCGATTCAGTAACTTAGATAAATGGTCTTATAGAAGTTATCTCTCACAATTTAGCTTTACTATGTATGTCACTCTCCTAAATTTATAAAATCTGTATTAAGGAAAGATAAGAAAATGCACATTTACTCTATAGAGTAAAACCCAGAGAATTGCTAGATTTTGAGAGAATGGACTTGCATACATTATCTTCAATCACAGTACTAGATAGATAAAGGTCAATAACAAATTCTTTTGAGCCTCAAACAAAATTTTTTTTTCAATAAATAATTAAAATATTAAAACAAGCGATACAAAAATGGACTTTTACACCTACGTATTAAAAACATTTTTTTTTCATAACGAGTGTGGTTATACTTATGCGAGTAATGAGTGAGAGGGTTGGATAAATTTTACTGGAATATTATCCAGATAATACAAAATAATTCATATTTCTTTTAAAATTAATAACATTAATCTTTCAGTTTATGCTAATGTCTATTATTGTATATTTTAAAATTTTAAATTCTAAAAATAGATTTAAAATCAACACAATATTAGTCCGTCTTTCTCTCAGAGTTTTTCTGTCTACTTGCAATATACCGTTAACAAAAACAAAATACATAAACGACCGTTGCTATGCAAGCAAGCTTATCTTTCTCTCATATTATCCCATCATTATAAGAGACAAAAAATATAGATATATTTCTTCCCGCTAAGATTCTGAATTCAAGTCTAGTTAGATACCACGTCTCATGTCTCCTACAAATAAAAAACCAGCCACCCTCCTCTCCGCTAAAAATCAGAGCACAATCAACCTCTCGCAGACCGACTGTAAAGAGATGCAGTCGCATTCAATAGAGCACAAAAACTTCTTCAAATAATTAAAAAGTTTCTGAATTTTCATAACAAGAAAAAATGTAAATAGTTTTTACAGTGAGTAAAGTGATGAGTAATATTTGATTCCGGTTTCATATTTTAAATTAATGTGCCGCTTTATGTTTTTTGCTGTTCATGTTTCATACTTGGAAAAAATGGAATAAAAATCCTATTCCTATTTTATACACTGTTTTTCTTTAAAATTCATATTGGTTTAACTCCTACCTAAAGAGTTTGGTCCTTCGATGTCTTGGAAAAAATCTCATCACTTTAAATTTTATATGTTAAAAATAATGCTGGCAGTCTAGTGTTCTTTCAACATTTATGAATACTAATAGTTCAAGGGTACTCCTATCGATGAGACGTACACGAGTACTTTCAGAAGTTACAATATGTATCTTGGTCGAACGTGTTGCACGGTACAAAAACGCCTAACAGTCTGGCGTAGTTGTCGGATTGGCGGTTCCGGTACAACTAAGCTTTCCTCTGGTCAAACCTCTATCTGTCAGCTACACCGGCTTCTGATGAACTGAGCTTGGTTTCGCTGACTTTTTTTCTATTTTGAGTTTGTAAAAGAGGCCCTTACAAACATCTGACTATGAGTAGATAGCAGTATTTTACTGTATTTTTGAAGGCAGACAGCTCCGACCAAAATAAGGCCCACTGACTTGCCGGAAATCAATCGGACCGGAGTATAAGGTATTGTTCGTTGCGTGTGCAAAGATCGTACGTGACTATCTCCATTTTTTGGCGCGGATCTATACTTATACATCTTATATTTTCTATTTACAATTCCTGGTAGAGAAAAAAATGGGGATTTCCAACATTAAATAAAAAAAGCGTTTTCGTATGTAACATGCGAGTATATTAATGGTCATTACATGAGAGTTGTATACACTATTTTTTCTACTCTTATTTAGAACATATTAATTAGCAATTTGTTTAAAAAATATTATTTAGCTAATCTTTTGGTAATTAAGTATTATAAATGATTCAAAATATTTTGATAATTGTCCAAATAATTGCCTACTTCGCTAATAAAAAAATAATTCAATTCCTTTAGGATGAAAAAATTGTATCATAATGAAAATCTGTATCATAATGAAAAAGATTTTAATCTTTTAATTAACGTATTATAAAACAGCGGTAGAAAAACATATTTATTTACTGAATAACCCATAAAAAATTTTATATAGATATTTCTCCTTCTACTTCTTTAATATTCTTTATTTGCCTAAAGCTTGTATACTTATATTCTGATATAAACCTTCGACCGCATGAATATTTACAAACTACACAACAAACGAAGACGTCCAATAAGGGCTTTTCCTAAGTATTGAAAAAAATCAACTTATTTCCGAGTGGGATCCCACAAAACTTCTCAACATATGTACAGTCTGAGACAAAAATTGTGGAAATCAATAAAATTTACTTCAGTGACAGTTTGATTTTAGTCTTTATATTTTATTTATAATAATTATGTATTATAATTTTAAAACTATGTTTTTATATAGTGTATTTCTAATATATTTAGAAATTAAATAAATTGCATTAAAGCTTATTTGTATTTAATTAATTTATTAAAAATATAGATGTACTTATATAGAAAAAATTTTAATTTTTTTCATTATTTTTTAAATTAACCTTAGCTTACTTTGTATGTTAAAAATTGGTGAAATATTCATGTTCTAAACTTTCGCCTGAGACTGTATCTACTTAAGCGGTTTTGATTCTCTTGGTCAATATCCAATTTCTATTCGAGATCGTCGATCGTTTCAATTCAAAAGATTTCCCTGAAAGTGACCCTTACTCATGTGGCACAGACTTTTGGGATTTCGAAGAGGAATATGGCTCTGGTTGATTACAAATTTGAATAAACTGAGTATACTCAATCCGATTTATCTTAAATTCAGTTAAGCATAACAGTGTGAATTTGTCTGAGTGGTTTGAAAAGGATAGAATTTTACTATGTCAGTCTTTTGTCATTTACCTAACTTTAACAAATACTGAAGATAATTCGTTTATAAATAATAATAATCAATTACCATAGAAATAATGAAACTGAAAATAGAATTACTAAGGTATACGCCGAAGGATCCGAGAACCGCAGAATTCTTGTGCAAATTACACAACAAAACAATTCAAATTATATAACTGAGAACAATATAATGTATTACAGAGTTCGCGCGCATTTCATTCAAATTTTGAGGTTAGTTCGCTCGCGGAGAAACTTTTCAACGAAATCGGATGATGCAGGAAACGGCAAATGTAGATTTTCACTGGAAGCTAACAATAGCAAAACTTTTTCATTTAACGGACAAAAAATATATTATTAAAAAGTTAAATATTATAGACATAATTTTGGTAATTCCTAATAATTTTTTATTTGGTTTTAATTTTTTATTATTTTCTATTTACATTTCCCAAAAGAATGTTTATTCATATATTGGCTATAATATTGTTGAGGTATAACATTTTGGTTTTGATTGGGTTAGATTTTAATCTCCATTTTCTGCAGATTGTTTTTAAGGATCACTTTGTGGTACCATGTGGTCATCTGCCCAACAGAGTTTTCTTTAATCTGTTAAGGATGCAGTAATTCGTTAGTGTTGTTTATATTTTTGTTAAGGACTGGTTAAAAATATTTAATACAAATATTTTGTAATATATGGCAGGGTTTAATTCTTAGCAGATTGTAGTACAGGTTTACAGGCAGGGCTCTATTAAGTCAAACAGCTTGATGTTTGTGTAAACTACTTGATCTGACTTGATTTTTCATCATCAATTGCTTGACTTGATATCAAGATTCAAGCTTACTTCCTGCTGCGCTGTACGATAGGTTGCACCTCCTGCAAATATTACATTTTAGTTGCTTTGAGTATGCCTAAATAGGCTGGACTTATTAGTGTACATCAAATTGTTATCTGCCTCGGTATCGTCAAGGTTCGGGTTTGTCTTGCCACTTGCCATGAATGTGCGTTGTCTTTAATTGATAAAATCGCGCTGTAGAAAGTAATGAATGATTCAAGGTCGATTTAGAATACCGAGGTAGAATATGCATTAAGCAAAGGGAGAAGATACAAAACTGGAACTAAAAAAATAGGAATTGAACAAAATGAATAATTATAGATAACTTTACGGTCGAACAAGGACCAAAAAGTAAGAAAATTCACTTGATGTGCTACAAAATCTATTATATTCAAAATTAAAAATGGCGGAACATCTTAGTTAAAGAGGCACATCCAAGATAAACATATTAAAGTATACGACGTATTTTTTAAAAATACAGAACCATCAGCTTTGTGATTAATTACGTAAGCAGTACAAGCACCCGCATTATCAATAAGGATACCAGCAGCACAATTTTAAGTTGGTACGATAAGGATCAACATAATTTATAATTGAACCAGAATCATTCTGTAGCATTGCGAAGATAATAGTCAGGACATTCATCACAGAGTTGCCAATGCGAGTAAAATTGCTCACATTGTGAGGATTAAGGCTAGTACTTTAATCCTCACAAGGTACTAGCTGAAGAGAAATGCCAGGATTCTGTACGGATTTAGATGAGTCATTTAAACATAAATAAACAATAAAAGCAGTTTAATCGCTGTTTTAAGCTTGTTCCCGAAGCGAGTTCCTAACTTGTTATGAATAAATTGAGTCTGCGCAGTATAAAACAAAGAAACAGGAGTCTGCGCAGTCCGAAACAGTTATTTTATAGTGCGCAGTCTCAATATAATTTCTATGGCAATTATTTGGAGGTATTAATTTTTATTTGTATTTCTTTGTGTTGTTTTTTTAGAAATAAATATTTATGTTACGTACTGTCTTTTTTTTAATACTTCTGTTGTTGTTCTGAAAATAAAAAATGCAAAATAGAATGTGTTTTACTTCTTCATTTAAATTCCATTAATTCGCGCTAACGTCGGTATGTATTTTTTTTCACTCACTGCATTTTAGTGACACTGAAACAGGGATGCATCGTTATGTGCGAGGATTTTGTGAGGATTTTTTTTGTGTGAGTGGAATGGAAGCATTTTAAACAGTACATTGGAGCTTTTTATAATTATTATGTTGGCAACGCTGGCATCGATCAATGAAAGCTAAATATGCTTCAAGAATTGTGGCAGAACACAACAAGGCATAGTCAAATCGAAGAGTTCATCAAAGTACCATTGACAAAACCCACTAGGTCAAAACTACTAGAATAATAATAGGTCTTCTTATTGTAATCAAACATATAAATACAATAGGTCTGGCAGATGAAGTTATTTGTAGGTTTTGTCAGGAAGAGGAGGAAACCGCATTATATATACTGTAAAGGGCTATATAGGCTTCTGTTTCTACTATTTGGCGAAGAACAGGCTAAAACGGAATGGTACACAGGAGAACTACTTACCAGATCATGGAGTCTAATAACTAGGCAAATCTACATCATGTTTTCTAATCGACAATACAACCACAATAGATCTGAAAAGATCGCGGTGGAAGATGTATTGGTATTCACAATCTATTGTTTTTATTCTATCTATCCAGTGACAGTGAAAGGTAAACTAATCCGCACATCGACCAAGTATAAAGGTTTAACCAATTTCGCCAACGTGTCCGATTTTCAAGTACTTGAAATTGAACATGACTTGAACATGGCTTGAGTTCAAGTCAACACTAGTTAAGTATGTTGAAAATCAAATCACGCAGTAAATCTTTGGTCGTAAGCTGACGTCAGACCCGAGAGTACGCGTAATTATATAATTTATGGTCATTTATTTTGATTGATAGTTTTCTCTTTGGTAAATAAGAAAAAAATTAATGGAAATAATTAATTTCCAAATAACTATATTTATTTTAAATTTAATTGCAGAAAAATAAGTACAAGAGAATAATTATGAGTAGGAAAATAATTGGGAGAAAAAGTTGAACATCTAATTTTTTTATGATTTCCCCTCAATTATCTTCCCTTCACTAGTTTTCTCTTGGTTAAAAAAATAAGACAATAAAAATATTTTTCTTTAAAGGGGAAATAAGTGGGAAATAGTCGGAGAGAAGTTATATTAAAAATCGGCTGTGTCACCCCAATACTATCCCGGCTCGGCTGTGGAGAATAGAATTATTTTAATTACAAAATACAAATTTCCTGGAAAAGTAAAATGCTGAAAAAAATGGATTTGGTTAGGTTAAGTTGCAAAAATTAATTAAAATGAAAAACGACAAAAGTTAGTAAAAATGGCAACAAATTATTATAAATAGCAACAAGGTAACGAAATATTTCAAAAAAGGACAAAATTGTTAAAAATGATAAAGAATTGTTAAATTTCAGCACCAATTAAAACTAATAAATAAAGAATAAAAATTTTCAAAAAAAGCAAAAAAAGTAACAAAAAAATCAACAAAAGTCCAAAAAATAATCCAAATGCGACAAATTAATGTTAAAAATTGCAAAAAACGCCAAAAGTGTAAAAATAAGTAAAAAAAGCACATAAGGCAAAATAGTGGCAAAATAAAGCCAAAAAAGACAAAATATTCCAAAAAAGTACAAAAAAATTAAAAAAAATTAAAAAAATTGTTAAAAACCAACAAAAGGTCGAAGATTTTAAAAAAGCAAAAAGAATTGAAAATTAGCCACTAATAGCAAAAAAAAGGTAAAAAGTCCACAAGAAAAGAAAAAAGGTAATAACAAAAATCCTAAAAAGGGCATAATAAAGGCAAATTAAAGATAAAAGCACGTTAAAAAAGCAAAAGTGGTAAAAAAAGCAAAAAACAGTGGCAAAATAGGCCAAAAACTTAAAAATAGGTAATAAAGTTTCAAAAAAAAAGACAAAAAGGGTAAAAAAAACACAAAATAGAAGCAAATGAAGGAAAAAAATCGCCATAAAAAGTTCCCGACAAGTATCCGCGAATGCTTTTTCAGATATTTAATGTTAAAGTTTAAAATTTTGACATTTTTTTATTTTTGTCAGATGACAGTTGGAGAAACAATGTTGACTGTTCTGAATAGAGATTTTTAAGGGCTTTTAAATGACATATTACAAGTCAAATTCCGTGACATGTTGAATCTGTCATTTTTTGATAGTGACACTACCGTTTGACAGATATCGTAACTTAAACTCATATACCAAATTTCAGCACAATCGGATTAAACGTGTGGCCTCTGTCGTGAAAGAATACACACAGACAGACAGACAGACAGATAGACAGACTTCCATCTGCAAATGGTCTTAATCATTTCAGGTGACCTCAAAATTGATATTTTCATCTTTATCTCGAAAATTTTTTTTAGCTCGTTCATAATACTTTCCCTTCTCAGAGATGGGTCGGGAAAGTAAAATTAGAAGCACGGATTTATCGAGACACTGATTGGTTTGATTTCTCCAAACATCGCTTCGCTCGGCTAGGAGTGGATGGTGGGAGAAACTTTTTTCACTATCCTTTTTTAACCTCCTTTTTTTTACACTTTTTTTGTATTTCAAATTTTCATTTTTTTCTTCTATTTATTTATATTCAAATAAATCAACATATTTGAATATAATCTTGTAGCATAAAATTTTATTTTCTGCATAATCATTTTGACAAATTCCCCGAAAACTTGACTTGAGAATAATGTAGGAACATAAAAAAAATGTAGGGAGAAGAAGAGTGGGGAAAAATGTTTCTCCCACTGTTTTCTTAAACCCCTCATGATGAATTTACAATAATTGGGAGAAAAATAAAAATTGATCTGTAAAAAATATTTTGTTTAAAATCAATATTGATGTATTTTAAAGAAAGCCTTGTTTAATTCAATTTTTATATTTAAAATTAATTACTTTGTAACCAGTTTTACTACAACTATGTCGTCATTTTCATTTATATAAAACAAAGAGGAGTCTGTAAATTCGACTTGGATAAATATTTGTGAAAATGTTGAACATTTTCCCCCTACTGATACTGAATAAACTTTTCACTTGATTTACGAAAATAATAGGCGATTTGGGAAGCGTTGCTAAGAGCCCCTTTATTTCATGGCGAACACAAAACTTTGTTCCAAAGTAAATATACGACATAAATTGTGTTACTGTTTTATTGTTTCGTGATCAGTAAAAATTATAATAGAAGAAAAGTTTTCTTTCATCATAAGACATTTAGAAAATAAATAAGAAAGAAGTTATTTATAAAATTTAATTATTATTATTTACATTATTCTTCAAAAATATATTCCAGTTTTTTTATCCCTATATATACAACAAAGTTTTCGGTAAACAGTATATTATATAATATGAGATTTTCGTGAATACATTTTGTATATCTCTTCCCTCACATAATGTAAAAATACTTAAATTAAATTTAATTTTCCTGTTTCAAACTTTCCTAAACTTTGTTCTTCTATATTCTGATTCCGATTATAAAGTGTTTTGAGAAACTTTTAGAGCTTTAGACGCTTTCTGAATTGTCTTTGTTCGAGACTGCATTTATTTAAAAAAAATATTTTACAACAGCAAATAATAGTAGATTATGTAGTGCAAATTAAATATGACGTAGGTATAGTTTGTTTAACCATCATATGCCGTTACGTCATACATTATCCAACTTGATCTCTCAATCATGAAATGGATGAGACGGAATTATGACGTCATTAACGTATTTCTTAGATAATATCGACGTAAATGTTTAGTACTTTTGGGTTCGGTGGTAGCATAATTTTTTTCACAGTAGCCTACGAGTAGATTTCTCTAAAAAATCATACTTTTCATCATCACGGAATTTTTGAAATGATACTGGGCAATATAATATTTAAATGGTATGTGTATTGTTTAATTGCATTTATTTAAGGAATTTCACCATGTAGCGAATTTTAAGTTTATAATTTTGACCACTAAAAATATTATCGTAAAAATTTAAATAAAGTCTTAATTAAAATAAAAAAATAAATTTTTCAGTTTAACAATGACGTAATTAATGAAATCGTTACCTCCAAAAACTTCCTTCAAAACAAGAAAGCAAAAGGGCCAACAATAGTCATTCTGTTTCTGGACGATCTCTGGCATCGTTCTCACATTTCTCTATTTCTCCCTCATCAACTGCTCAGGAGAGACCTTCCTTAATTGATTACCTCTCATCTTATCTATTAGAGTTTCTCTCCTCGAAAGTGAGTTGTTTGTTTTAATTAGAGATTTTTTTTTCTCCTCGATGGGAGAATGGGAGCAAGGAATTTTGTTTACCTTGTGCTGATGGCGTGTTTCCTGAAATTTTAATTTCAGGAGTTCATTAAAAAAGGGTGTACGGTTAACATGTTGATGGAAACAGGGCTGGAGCAATATTCTCAACATTTAAAAAAATATCTTTTCTTTACGAATTAAAAGTTCGTTGTAGAGTAAAATTTTTTTCTGACATTTAATTTTTCCATTATATGAACAATTTGGAATACATTTATTTGTTTTAATAATTAATTATTTGAAGTGCATATCATTAGGAGAGTTAACAAGGTATTTTAAATTTCTATTTGGTTTGTCAGAGCTAAAAAAAATGGAAAAGTCAATAAAAGAAGAAGAACAGGAACAAAAACAAAATGTAAAATATGTAATTCAGAAAATAAAAGAACGTATACTGATAATAAAATATAAGAAACAAAAAACGGAAGTCATTGAACATGTATTAGGTATAAGAAAATTTGTAACAAAGTTACTTTTTTCGGTAATAAATAAAATGTATAAATACAATTGCGCACGGCACTGGAGTAGAATTAATTTCTAATGTAAAGTCAGACGTAATAATTGTAACCCCCGCCGAAAGATGGAGTGTCTCGCTATGGTATACGGCAGCCAGGGTCGATCAGGTAGTTGCTGTGGCCGTCCCAATAGGAGTAGCAGTTGTAGTCCAAGTTCCAGTGGCAGTCACTCACCTTTAGCGACAGGTCCAGAAAGGCCATCCGATCACCACGCCAGCCCGAAATACGTGTCTGTAGCGTAAAATAAAGAACCGCGTTGTACACCTTTTCTTCTGCACAGATTGCCGGATCTTAGTATAAATAAAATTTATTATATATTATTTTTGTTTTCCCCTTATGCAAGGAACTAATACCCAGGTACTCAAACCAGTAGGTCAAGAAAAGACCGACCTTCTGGCCACTAACGTCTTGTTGATGCTGTAAGGACCCCTGGAGTATCTTTTTCTTCACTGAAGCTGCCCATGCAAGTGGCCTTCATACTATAAACGGAAGGTGGCGCCCGAGGTAATCTGAAACCTGGACTAAGGCGCCAAAATACCGCTTGACGACGCATTGAAAAGGTTGAATTGAAAGTTACCGGACAACGGAAAAATAAACAAAGGATAGACGAAAAGTATAAAATGTCGAGAAAGAAATAAAAAGTAATAAAATGGATATAACTTACATGAAGGCTTAAAAAAAAGATCACAAATTTGAAGAACAGAATAAGGCTGATAGAAAATATATTGGCGGAGAAGTTGAAAAATTAAATATAGTGACTTTAGAGCATGTAAATGAAAAAAAACCTTAACAAAAAAATAATTAAAAATGAAAATAAAACACACTCACATATATAGCAGTTTCACATGAAGGCCAATGATCCGGTAGTTCAGCGAGAAATTTAAAGTTCAACAAAACCAAAAAATACTCAAAATAGTCTCAATTTGACCACGGATCAAAGTAGTTGGTATGAGAAATTTCCGCCTCTATGCAGTTTTAAAAAATTAGGTTAAAAATATTTTTTTTATAAGTCTAGTAGTAGATCAAATTTTTATTTATAGAATATTACGAAAAAAAAATCCTTAATCCGTCACTGTTACTGACTTTTCTTTACGGTCCCTCTTCTGCTTTACGTTTGCTGAAAATAATTTTGATCAACCTAAAGGACGTAATTATTTAGCTTGTTTGAACTGTAATTATGTACTTTATACATCAGTACAAGTATTCCGGAAGAAAAATTGTTCATTTCAGATAAAAATTATAAAATTTTAAAACCAAATTATTTTCCGGAGGATTAAATAATAATAAGGCTCTTTATTATAATTAAAATCGATAAATGTGTCAAGTTCAGTTTTTAGGGTGCCTCATCAAAAACAGAGTTTTAACATTTAATTTTTTTTTTAGGTAAATCGAAACAAAATATCTACTACCTTCAAACATTTTGCTTCTGCGAATAATTATTAGATTGAAAATGAATTTAAAATTTTTAAATATTGTATGATATCAACTTGCCTTATATATTTTTGATCAAAGTCAGTTTGGAATTATAGTATCTTGTCTTTTTAATTAACCATAACAAATATTAAATACTTGGGACTAACAATAGACCCTATGTTATTTTTTAAAGTACAAGCTAACTATATTGTTTATATACATTTAAAATTAATTACTTCTACCGGTGTTCAAAATATCTCAACAAATCATTAACTCTTCTATATAATAATATTATCTTGCCTTATTTTACTTATTTTGCTACTATTTATATCTACTTAACTAAAATGAAACCATCCTTTTCATATTAAACTGTCTGATGGCAGCTTTTCTGTTTTCCTCATAAGCAATAACTTAATTGAATATTTGGATCGGTAACATCTACAAATAAATAAACAAAGTGTTACGTTTTTTTTGTGCCACCCTGTATTTTCATTATTGTTCTACTCCGTATATTTTATAGTTTCATATTCGCTTGATGTTCCACTTCTTATTTCCTCGTGTCATGTCCCTCACTTCTTTTGGCATTCTTATAAAATGCCTTACACATGCTAAAAACCTTCTTTTTCTTTATCTATTGAGTACAAGCAATAAACTTTGTATATCTTTATATCGCTAGTGTTATCTACTGAAGATTTCTTTCTTGCCTCCCCTTTATTTTATAGGGGTTTTTTTTGGTGGTTTGCTTATTTCTGGTTCCACTTCCCAAGCAGTTGTCATTTATCTGGACGGTGGTCAAGTTTTGCCGGGTCCAAGAAGACCTTTTTTTTATCTGGACAACTGAAGACGGGACAGTTTGAACGGGATATCTATATCACCAAAAAAAACAAGATCCTCTACCATAAAGGAGATAAGTTCAAAATTTTGAAAAGAAAAGAAAAAAAACTCGGTTTTATTATCGTCGAATAAACAAATATAACATTTTATTTGAGTTTAATTTCCTTATTCAAAAAAAAAAACAAAGGACGGATTTTGAAATATATCGTAGTTTTTTTGTCAATTGTTTCTAATCGCATCAAAAAAAATCAACTGACTGGCGTCCAAAATTTTTTGATTTAATATTTTACTTCTGATATATTTCAAATTCTATTCGTGGAACGAACCCATAATAAAATTTGAGCCTATTCACATTAATTATATTTAACAACAAAAAGTCTTGTTTCAATAGGTACACTTTAATTATTTTAATTATTGTTTATCTTCTAGTTTAGTAAAATAAATATTGGGCGATACTCATTTCAAAAGAAATCCCCCCCATCCTCACCTTATATCGTTTATCGTGTTTAAATATGCAATTTTACTGTGTTTATTAAAAAAATAAGACTATAAAAATTTTAACAACAAAAAGATATCTATATAAAAAAATAAAAAAAAAACAAATAAAACTGACTGACGGAATTTACAAAAACAACTTATAACGCGAAAACTGATAATTATAATAAAAACCCAACTTATCGCGAATATCACGATCCTCTCAGTAATAAAATACAAAAAAAAAACATATACTGCAGATAGCACCAAAATTTTTGGGACTTAGTGCCCGAGGATTCTGGCCTTACTGACTTAAAAAAAAGAAGAAAATCCTTAGATGTCAAAAATTCTCTAAGATAAATCTGACTAGAGATACAAGTAGTCCACTAACGGTAACTAAACTTAAGAAGATTTTTATCTATGAATAATAATTAAAAAAAAAATCCGACTAAAAAAATTATAGCAAATAATTCTAACAGTTTTGACAGCTCCCCACGAGGAGCTCAAATAATAATAAAAAAAAATTAGTGGTTTACTCCCTTACTTAGGGGGAGGGCAATGTCCCTTATTTTAAATTCTCTTTATTCTACTTATCCGCTTAATTGTAAAAAATTTAGACCGGAAACCCAAAGAGCTTTTCCTCATTTTTTCTGAGGCACTTTTTTATAGTATAAAAAAACGAAAATGTTTCAATGTTTGACAGTGTTAGTAAAAGAATTAAACTTCGCTAACCACGAGCTGAGTTCACTTGATTAATCCTTGACTCGCTATAGTTGTCGCACTCAAAACAAAATTTTATTTTTATTACTCACTGTCCGTTTGCAAGTAAACACACACAAAAAAAATGATTGCGCCGATGAGATTCTACGCCGCGACGGTACCTATTTCGACCGCTGCGAAGTGGTACTCGTTTCTCACTGCCAGGCCAGGTAATTTTTTTTTTGTGACCACGTCGTGTTGCACATTTGTCGAGAGGCCTCGTGAGGCCTGTCTTTTTTTTTGTTTGACGTATACATTCGCTAATTGGCTGGATATCTCCATTTCCCGTGACTTTTTGACCAGTTAACGGAATTCGGAGCAACCAAGGGCGCGCGCTCCCGTTTTCCCATCGGCCATAGATCTGACGCAGTACCACACGTTGAGGGCGTCAACTTAATGCTTTTCGCAACTGTCTTTTCGCTGTTTTAGCGCTTTTTCTGTCTACTCGATATGTTTTTCAAATTTCGGCATGATGTGACTTTGTTTAAAATAAAGAATTTTGTTATATCCTGTGGATTACTTATCATACCTTCGGGTTCCGTGACCTAACCTTGTTAATTTAATAATTTAGAATATTATGAAATATATTTTTTTCTTTAAATTTCTCTGTGTTTCTTTAGTCTATATTACAATCTTAATTTTCTCTTACAGTCCCCAATCCTCATTCTGTCAAGGAACTTTACTATCTTTGTTAGTTTCGCCATACTTAGGATTTCTAATCTTTAAAATTCTACTAAGACAGTCAGCTTTTTTTTCAAATACATAAAAATTTTGACTGGTTTAATAATTAATTGGAGATCAGTGTCTACGCAATTTATTTGTACCATCAATTATTTTATTCCTTTTGCTCCGCAGTTTACCTTTAACCTACAAGAGAGCGATAGAGTATACGAGAGATTTATTCGAGTTAAAATATGTAAAAAAATAATGAATTATCCGGATTAGTCGTATCATTCTTCAGTTATCGTGCCCTCAGGCAACCACACATTCACACAAATAGACTTTTTTTGTTCGCGGAAAATCAATTTTTTCCACGTTTCATGACATTTTGAGCAGAAAATTTTTTAAGATTTTTGCACGATTTTCAATACTACGCTTTTCATTCCTTCACCGAAGGCGAAGTGTGGGCGATCCGTAGAAAATTATTTTTTACTTCGTCGCTTATTTCACAACTTTTCCTTGCTGATATATAGTGCAAGAATAAACAATAAAAATATTGGCAACTTTCAATTTTTATAGAAACTGTGTAAAAATTTTATCTTTACGATTTACATCAGCGAATTTGTTGTGCCGTGCAAACGAGGGTAATAATACGTTAACGACATTCTCTGAAAGATGTTGAGAAATGTATATGCAGTTTTTGGATGATATAAGACACTTTGCAGCACATTTTAAGGATTCTACAGTGAAATTGAAAGCGATAGTTTATACAAACATATGATATTTATTTTTGATGTTGTTAAAATGATACTAATAGGGTTGGATATACAGTAATATTATATATCAAAGGATTGTAAATAATTCTAAGTCATTAGATTATAAAGGCAGAATATAGTTTGGTAGCTGTATAATAATACGAAAAGTAGAATAGAGTTTATTTAACAATGCTTTGCCGTTACGTCATACATTGTCCAATCTCCTAATCATGAAATGGATGAGACGGAATTATGACGTCATTAACGTATTTTTTAACTAATATCGACGTATTACTTTTGATAGTTCAATTAATTTTTCATTTTCGAAATACCTTCCCGGTATAATGAGAAAGAGCAAAGTACTTTTCAAAGGAAACAGATGTAGTTATAAGGCTTTTACCAATTATTGCAGTCTACAACGTTTGGGTTGACCCCAAAAATATAATCGTATAATACATTTTTTTCGCTATTTAATCACGATTTGATTAACCGTAATTTTTTTAATTTAGTCAAAAATCATGAGTAGGGACGTTAAACATCCCCAAGCTAGAAATTTGAAATAAATCAGTTGAAAAAATGGAGGTTTCAAGTTAAAAAAAAATTAAATTATGTAAAAAGGTACGCACGTATAAAGCAAAATTAAGATGTCTAAAAACCCTGGTGTATCTACTGATTCGATTTTGTTTCGAAGTTTTTGGGAGTGCCATCTATTGCATTTAATAGAACTTATCAGAATTCTGTAAGTTGGCGCTGATTAGAATTGTTGGAGTCCTCGCTGAGTTTGTCACATTTTGTGTGAAGTACACAACACAAAAAAATATAAAAAAAATTACTTTTTTTGTAAATCTGGCAACAATGGCAAAAGTTTTGAAAATTTTAATGATACGAAATAAATGTGTAAAACTGTATTGCCATTTTGTTTCAATATTCAAAAATTTCTAAAATATATAAAAATTTTAAAAAATTTGATTTTATGGAATTTTTATTCGAAAAATTCAAAAAATAAAAATTTAAAAATTCTAAAATATATCGAAATTTTCAAAAAACAAAATTATTCGATTAATTAAAAATATTTCAAAAATGTTAAAAGTTCCAAAAACGATTAAACTTATTTGAAAATTTAAAAAATTAGAAAATTGTAAAATTCGTAAAAATATATAAAATTTATAAATTTCAAATAGCAAAAATGTCATAATATTCAAAAATTTCATAAAAAAATTAAATATTTCAAAAAATTTGATATTATGCATTTTTTTTTCGAAAATTTCAAAAATTTCAACTGGTAAAAATGTCAAAATTTTCAAAAAAAATTTTAAAATATATCAAAAAATTTGAAATTATGGAAATTTTTTTATTTCAAAAAGTAAAAATTTAAAAATGTTCAAAACATTCTAAAATATATCGAAATTTTCAAAAAACAAAATTATTCGATTAATTAAAAATATTTCAAAAATGTCAAAAGTCCAAAAACGATTAAACTTATTTGAAAATTTAAAAAATTAGAAAATTGTAAAATTCGTAAAAATATATAAAATTTATAAATTTCAAAAATTTCAAATAGTAAAAATGTCAAAATATTCAAAAATTTCTTAAATAAATCAAATATTTCAAAAAATTTGAAATTATGCAATTTTTTTTCGAAAATTTCAAAAATATCAAATAGCGTTTAGTAATGGCGTCATCACTCATAGTAACTGCCACTTTCTGTTGTCCAATTGACACCGAAACCTAATCAGATCTATTCATTGGGTATCAGAATCTTGTATGCAAAATTTCAAATTTTTTAATTCAGTGGTTTTTGAGTTATCGTTAATACAACATCCATCCTAACACACACAGACACAAACACACATACACAGTTATCGTTACTACATCATCGCAAAAATATCAAAATCATATTCTAGGGACCCTAAAACATGTTTATCCATTGAAAACTCACTTCACAATTTTTAGCATAATTACTATATCTCTTATCTAAAGAGCGATAGACCTGCATAAAAAAATATCAAAGCGTCGACAATCTTTTCCTATGTAAAATACAATATGAAACGTTGTAACGAAATTACCATGATAATTAAAATATTTAAATAAAATCGCGTACGGCACTGGAGTTGAATTAACTTAAAATTATGAATGTGGGAGAAGCTTCGAATATAAAGCCAGTCGTACCAGGTGAACCTCCGCCTGACAAATGTAGACACTCTCGCCCGTGCTGCTTTTTAGACGCCGAAATTCTTATCAAATAGGACAATTGAATCGGTTGTCGGTAGCTGCAGTGGCAACCCAAAATCTGAGTACCAGCTGCAATTCCTGTTGGAGTTCCAGTGGTAGTCCAAGTTTGAGCTGAGAACTAGTCCAGAACCAGCCAGTGACTTTTAGAGCTGAATTGAAGCCAAGTTCAATTGTACCAGAGTCCAAAACCGTCAATTCGACCAGTCCTGGAAGTAGTAGACGCACATTCCGATTTTTATTGGGACATCTCTATGCCAGCAGCAAATAAACAGGTATTCAAGTTAGAAAGGGTTTTGTCAATGCCATACGACCCCTACAGTATTTTCTTTGACCACTGAAGCTGCCCGTGCAAGTGGCCTTCACAGTACAAATGGAAGGTGGCGCCAGATGGAATCCAAAAATTGGACTAAGGCTCCAAAGGATCCCTTGACTTGGCAAAAAGCTTTACAACCTGATCTAAGGAAAATTTTTTCGAAGGAGACGACGGGAAAGTAGATCAAGGAGAAGAAACCAAAAAGGTTCAATAAAATACTGCCACATAAGCGGAACAGCAAGAAAAGCAGGATGACCACAATTAAAATATATCCCAAGTGTTTTACTTAATTGATATTTAAAAAAATAATAATACTTGATTGTTATTTATTTTTGTCATTACCAAGGTCATACCGAATTAGGTTATCCTATCATATCATTTTATTTTTTATTAATAAATTGTTTTTGTTACTTAATTATTCTTTTTATTAAAATATTACTAAGATATTTCCATGTTTTAGCCATTTTCTAGGTACGTAAATTTTACGTTTCAGCTGTATTAAGTGACGCAAAATAGCAAGTGTTCTGAGGTTAAAAATTATTTGTTTTACTTTTAAGTAAATCTGGCAATGGTGGAAAAGGTTTGTGAAGTTATTAAACATTTTTTTAAATTAAAACTTTTCCTTTTATTAAAAAAATAGTATTTCCCCAAAGCGTAATTATAATAAAATTTTGTATTTATTAGATTGAAAAAATCACTTTTATACTAAAATAATTTTGTTTCAATTTTTGTTCAAATTCCATTTTCTTAGATTGATAATTTCTAATAGAAAGCATGATTGAAAAATATATTAAATCCTACTTTAAAATAACAAAAAACCAATCTTACTAAGAAAGTAATACCAAATCCCGAAATGTTACCCTCAAACAAAATCAATAAGGGTTTTTGCTCAATATCGTATTGATAAAAGATTTCAACGAACTCTAGACACGACAATAACCAGTTTTGCTTTGGACTCCCGACAAAGATCATTTCGTGCAAAAAGTTGGGGTTATTTGAACGACCCAACCGACAAAGTCTGCGTCTTGCGGTTAATAAACGTACTTTAATATCGCCACCTACATTGTCTACAAAGAGTCGTTTTAAAAGAATAAGAGTAGATTTTATATTGCTACACTAAAAAAATTCAAATTCTACACTGTAAAATTTTGGGTATACCAACTATATAAATAAAATTTCATATATATTTTATAATATAAATTAATCTTGTTACAAACGTTTTTAACGCAATTAAATATCAAAGTATATTTAAAAAAAAAACCCAAAGAATAAAGTGTACGTGTGCAATTTACCATTTCAACAACACTCCTGATGAAACAAAACAAACACACCACCCAATCGATATTCCTGTCTCTTTGAAACGTGCAATCAACGCTGTCTACAGTCTTCAAATAAAAATGTGTAAGCTGCAAATTTCTGCAAAATAAATAGACCCTTTAACAAACACAAATTTCTAAATTGCCCCGAGACAAACATCGTTTATCGTTAACGTTCTTGTTACATTCTTAATTAAAATTTATTCATGAACGTTTTATATATATATAAAAAAAATCTTGAACGGTAAATGTTAAATTTAATACAGTCCAATCAAATTCTAATCTTTAAAGGTTGTGGGATAAAAAATGAAAAGGCGATGAAAGCTAAAGTAACTCACGTTTCTCATTTACTGATTTCTTTGCTTTCATTTTTTTCCAAATAATTGTAAGATAATCTTTTCCTTGGTAAATTAAAGTTAAATATAAATTTTTACTTACCTTAATTATAAAGTATGTATTATAATTTTTCTAAATCCTTATTAGTTTTATTTTTGTGTGTTTGTTATGGTTGTAGCGATTTGTATTATAGTAAAAAAAATTGTTGGTTATGGTGAATGGTTGTGCAGGAACCCAATTTTCATTGTTTTTATTTCGTTTTTTTGTTTTTGTTGCAATTTGAAAGTTTTTTGTTATTGTGAGGCGGTCCAAGTCAAAATGTAGGGATCAGTTAAATCGTCCCTTCCCCGCACAAGTTTTGGCTTCTGGTGATGGTGGTGGGTGAAACATCGGAAACACTAAAAAACCTTTAGTCGTCTAATTTTAAAAGTATTTTAAGTTTAATAAATTCCTTTTTATTTTTGGTGGAGATATACTACCTCGGGACCCTATCAAGATAATTAATTTTCATGATTATATTATTTTAATATGTCACGGTTTTTAAGTTACTTTGTATATTACATTTATACTGAGTGTATGTAAGAGAAAAAATGATATACAAAAACATATTTGTTATAAAACATTGAAACCATTACTAAATAGGTTTTCCGTAATCATTGAACAATATAATTAAGAATCGATAAATATTTGAAACGGTTACTGTGGCATTCAACGTGTTAACATCAAGTAATTTTTAAAAGACTAATCATATTAAAGGATTTTAATATTTTAATATAAAAAACTGTAAGGACTATTTTCTCACCCATTTTATAACAAAAATAATTTATAAAAGGTACATTGATTTTACAACACTGTAAACGCTATCAGATCAATTGTTATTACTATCTTTAACTGTGTAAAATATGTACATTAAGTTATGAAATACCAGAATATTCTGATTAATAATTAAATTAAAAAAAGGTACGGTTATGTCGCCATTTTAATAAAGTGCTTTTATTTAATAAAATACGGAAAAAAAGCTAATGAATATCTAATAATATGTCTAATATCAACTCTAAAGTAAACCTGAAGAAATTCTTTTCAAGATTAGAATTAAATTAAAAAGGTTATCCATATCTCAAATGGGGTCCAATGTTTCAGGTAATAAAGCACAAAGTCAGTTACCACAAAATTTAATTGGACAATTGAACAGTACTAGCAGGCAACTAATTTCGGTCACTGACCATCATCAGGCCAATATTAAGTAAGGGAAGAAAATTTTTTTGTACAAATCACATGTTGACGTACCCATATGAAGGGTGGGAAAAGTAAAAAGTAAACATAAAAACAATTAAGGAATTGGGAATTTGAAAAAGCAATGTACAAAATAGTACGGAATTTAAAAAATCTTAAAAATTAAAAATTAAAAAATAGGTTGCTCCCTAGGAGGTTAACCTTGATAACCCCTATAAAGGGACAGTACCTTTAGGGGGATCACTATTTCTGAGAAAGTTCAGAAATTAATTATTATTTCGTAACCACCCTACGTGGAGGCTCGGAGAAGACCATTTAATGGTCATAGCAGAGGGAATTATCAAAATAGTGATAATACCAATGTCACATATGACGCAATAGCCTGGTGGACAAAGGAGCTCCAGTCTAGTATAGCGACCAAGTTATCTGTAGTTCAAAGAATAGCTTATGTGGCTATTACAGACGCCATGTCATCTAACCCGATAGCGATTATGGAAAAAATTCTGGCTCTTACCCCTCTCTATATACTATTGGAGCAGGAGGTCAGAATGATCTTCTATAAAGGCTTGTTGGTGCCTGGTAAAATCGAGGAGGAAAGGCTAAGAGATCCCTCTGGACTGCAGCCACACTCTTGGAATGTTTTCAGATATGCTTCAATCCAGGACTCACACAGAGAAATCCTTTAACGTCCCTCCCGAGAAGAGACGAATAGGAAATGAGGGAGAATGTTTTTCGACGTACGGCTTATATACTGTACACAGATGATTAAAGGACCCCAAGTGGTACGAGAACCGGAGTGTACAGTAGAAAACCGAAAATGACATCGTGGTAAGCTTCGAAAAGTATGGTGAGTTGACAAACCGTTCTCTTGCCAACAAAAGTATTTAAATTTTGTTGGACAGCACTGAGCTTAAAAGTCCAACTGGTTGGATTCGAAGCTATTGTGGAACTGCATCAAATCCTTCTTACAAAGTAATTTGATATTTTAAAAACCTCTTAACTTTGTTATCTTTGTGATTTGAATAAATTTTAAGCATTCTGTATTTTTTGTATTTTATAAGTATTTGATTTTTATTCAGTGTATCTTTATGCTCTTTTGGTTGCATATTTTCGTCAATATTTTTTAATCCCGACGCAGGTCGATTATTTTTCTGATTATTTAATTTCTACTATTTTGATATTTTTTTTATTTCACCGATAATGCATTTTTTTTATCGAAATTTTTAGATAATTTCATATTTGTGTTGTAAAAATTATTGTCACTGATGATGTTTTTGATTTCAGATAAAATGTCGTTAAAGTGAGAAGTGTTTTAAAATTTTTGAAGTTTTTTCAAAGTTTAAAAATGTTGAAAATTCTTGATTTTTTTTAATATTTTGGGTTTTTTTAAATCTGCAATTTTTGAAAATTTTGACAATTATTTTTTTAATGTTTTTTGAAATTTTTGATGTTTTTAAAATTTTTGATATATTTTTTAAATTTTTAGTTTTTTAAATATTTTTGAAATCATTAAAATTTATGTACCTAGTTTTGAAATTTTTAATTTGTAATTTTCAGAACTTTTGAAATTTTTAATGTATTTGGAAATTTTTGATATATTTTAGAAATTTTCGAAATTTTTATTTATTAATTTTTCGATTTTTTTCAAATTTTCGATAATTTTTAAAATTTTCGTTATATTTGATATTTTTAATTTTTTAACATGTTTTTTGTTGTTTTTTGAAATTTTTGATGTACTTCTGAAATTTTTGAATTTCTTAAAATTCACTATTTATTTAAATTTTGGAATTTTTTAAAAATATTTATGAAATTCTAAAAATTTATGAAGTTGAAATTTTAATTTTGCAATTTGCAAAACTTTCGAAATTTTTAATATATTTGGAAATTTTTAATATATTTTCCAATTTTTTAATTTTTTGACCTTTTAATTTTTTAATTCTTTGAAATTTTTAGATATATTTTAAAATTTTAAAATTCTTAAAATTTAGGTTTTTTTTTAATTTTTGATTTTTTTTAAATATTTTTGAGATTCTTAAAATTTTTGAAATTTTTATTTTGCAATTTTTATAACTTCTGAAAATTTTAATACATTTTCGAAATTTCTAGACATTTTTATTTTTTGAAATTTTCGAAATTTTAAATTTTGTTTTATTTAAATTAACGCAAAATTTTTTTCGTCTGTATTTTACCCGCTGTTAAAGGGTAAAATTTCCCTTTTTTGTTGCAAATATCTTCTTTGTTAACAAGTAGACATTTGGTTAAATTTAATGGCTCTTTGTACTAATCCTATTTTATTACGTGTATTTATTTTTAGTGACTTTTTTTTATCGTTAACCTTTTTATTATCTTGTTCGTCGTTATCCTCCCTAATATTATTTGCTTTTATTAGTTCGAAGATTAGTCTTTTTCTAGAATTAATTTTTTCTTGGTGTAATATAAGTTTAATGAAAGTAGATTATAAAATGACGTCATTTGCATAAAAAAGTCAAGTTTTGGTTAATTAAATGCGTGTCAATATACTTCATGCTGACATATAATTATGAAATGTTACAGATAGAATTAAAATTTGTAAATATAAAACCCATTATATATAATGGGTAAGTAAAAATAAATTTAGAATGGCTTTATATATAATCAACAAAATTTCAATTTATATTTTTAACATATCTAAACACGTATACTGTTCTAATTTCTCGGATACTTCTAAAAAAACCATAAAGAAGAAAATATGTTTAAAAAAAGATTTAGTTCCAAAATCTTTAGACGATAAGAAAGAAACAAGACCTGAATCAATATGTGTAGATGGTGATACCCCTGTAGATTTACTTAGACCAGAATTTGATAATCTTAGACACAGAGTAGCTAGAATAACAAAACCTACAAAAAACTGTATGCAATCTGGTACTAACAACTTAAATCTTTGGCAAATAGAATTTGATAAACAAATACAATGGGAAAATCCTTGTATGGGATGGTGCTCAAGTGGAGATGCTCTTTCCAGTTTAAAATTAAAATTTACTTCCAAAGAGGCAGCGATCGCATTTTGTAAGAAAAATAAATGGATTTGGAGCACCAGTGAAAATCCAAAACCAGTTAAAATTCGGAAAAAATCCTATGCAGATAATTTTAGGGATAAGCGTACTCGTGTTAGTACGAAATAAAAATTTGTTTAAATTAATAAAATAATATAGTGTAAATAAACGTAAATAATATAAATTTATTTAAAATTATATAAAGTGTTACTTAATATTTTATATTTTACTTTCCCGACTCACCTCATAGAAGGGAAAGTATTGTGAACGAGCTAAAAAGAAATTTCGAGATAAAAATGGAAATATCCATTTTCGGGTTCCCCTGAGACGATTAAGACCATTTCTAGATGGAAGTATGTCTATCTGTCTGTGTGTATGTGTGTGTATTCTTCCACGAGAGAGGCCACACGTTTAATCCGATTGAGCTGAAATTTGGTATATGGGTTTGGGTTACCCGTCGGAAGAACCCATTAGTTTTTGTACGACATCTGTCAAAGGACAGTATCACTATCAAAAAATGACAGGTGCAACTTGTTACGGAATTGGACATGCAATATGTGATTTGAAAGCCCTTGAAAAACTCTATTCAAAACAGTCAAAATTATTTCTCTAACTGTCACCTGTCAAAAATAAAAAATGTCAAAATTTGAAACTTTAGCATTAAATATCTAAAAAAGTATTAATCTGATTGGGCTGAAATTTGGTACATGGATTTGGGTTACTGGTAGGAAGAACTAATTAGTTTTTGTATGACATGTGTCAAACGGAAGTGTCACTGTCAAAAAACGACAGATGCAATATGTCACGGAATTCGACTTGCAATATGTCATTTGAAAGACCCTGAAAAACTCTATACAGAACAGTCAAAATTATTTGTCCAACTGTCACCTGTTAAAAAAAAAATTAAAACTGTCAAAAGTAGAAACTTTAACATTAAATATCTGAAAAAGTATTCGAGGATACTCGTCGGGATTTTTTTCCTATTCTCTCCTATTTCACCCCATTTTCTCTGTTTTTCTTTATTTTTATTAATTTCTCCCATTTTTTACTGTTTTTCCAATTTTTTCGCCTCCCTTCCCATTTTGACTGATTTTTTTTATTTTCTTTATTTTTCCCTATTATATCCATGAAAAAAAATTTCCCTATTTTACCTTATTTTTCCACATTTTCTTCCAGGGAAAATATTTTTCTTATTTTTTCCAATTTTACCTCTTTGTCCTATTTTTCCTGAAATTTTCTCGGTTTTTCTATTTTTCCATATTTTCACATTTTTACCGGAAATTTTTTTATACCCTTTTATAAAAAATAAATTTTCAATACAAAAATGTAAATAAATAAATAAAAAAAATAGATTTGAGAGCTTTAGAAAATGAACCCACGCCTTTGAGACTTACTATAAAACAGCGCCTCAGTCAGCTCGTCTAAATTACCGATAAAAAAAATAAGGTAGAAATCAATCTATTCATGGAAAGTTCTATCCGATGATGAAAATGCCAAAAATTAAACTTTTCACGATTTTTTTTGGCAGGTAAAACGTACCGATTTTTGCAAGTGAGGGTATTTTCAGACTCCTTAGAACCCGTAGAATCCAATGGTAATTTTCTCTGCTTGAAAGGTCGCGTAAATTTTTGAGAATCGCGACTTTTGATCAAAAAATTCGGAAAGGTGGAAAATTCTGTATTTTTCAACTCCATTTTTGTAATTTCAATGCTTTCAAAATATCAAAACTAAATATTTTAATTCATGTTTTAGAAAAATGGTGAAAGCACCACTTCTCAATAATTCGTTGAAAAAATGTAAAAAAAACAAATTTGAACGAAACCAATAGCTGTTCTCAATTCAAATCATCTTTCTCTATCTAGAAATAAAACTTTATTTAAATCTGAGTAAAAAAATATCTGACCCTAAAAAAATGGCAAAAATCTTCAAAATTTTTCAAAATTTAGATTTAAAAAATAAATGTTGTGGGGGTGTTTCCAGGGGCGTCGATTACAAAAAAAGTATCCATTCTGCTCTAGCTTTTTTAATTTCTGACATAATTCAGTTTTTTTTAAAAATGGTGAAAGTGCCACTTCTCAATAAGTCGTTGAAAAAATGTAAAAAAAAAACAAATTTGAACGAAACCAACAGCTGTTCTCAATTCGAATCATCTTTCTCTATCTAGAAATAAAATTTTATTTAAATCGGAGTAAAAAATATCTGGCCCAAAAAAATGGCAAGGATACATAAAGCCTTCAAAAATCTTCAAAGTTTTTCAAAATTTAGATCTAAAAAATAAATGGTGTGAGAGTATTTCAAGGGACGTAGATTCCAAAAAAATATCCATTCTGCTCTAGCTCTTTTAGTTTGTGAGATAATTCAGTTTTTAAAAAAATGGTGAAAGCGCCACCTCTCAATAATTCGTTGAAAAATTGTAAAAAAACAACAAATTTGAACGAAACCAACAGCTGTTCTCAATTCGAATCATGTTTCTCTATCTAGAAATAAAATTTTATTTAAATCGGAGTAAAAAATATCTGACCCGGAAAAAATGGCAAGGTTATAAATAAGCCTTCAAAAATATTAAAAATTTTTCAAAATTTAGATTTAAAAATAAATGTTATGGGGGTGTTTCCAGGGGCGTCGATTACAAAAAAAGTATCCATTCTGCTCTAGCTCTTTTAGTTTCTGAGATAATTCAGTTTTTTTAAAAAAATGGTGAAAGTGCCACTTCTCAATAATTCGTTGAAAAAATGCAAAAAAAAAACAAATTTGAACGAAACCAACAGCTGTTCTCAATTCCAATCATGTTTCTCTATATAGAAATAAAATTTCATTTAAATCGGAGTAAAAAAATATCTGGCCCGGAAAAAATGGCAAGGTTCATCAAGCCTTCAAAAATCTTCAAAATTTTTCAAAATTTAGATTTAAAAAATAAATGTTGTGGGGGTGTTTCCAGGGGCGTCGATTACAAAAAAAGTATTAATTCTGCTCTAGCTTTTTTAGTTTCTGAGATAATTCAGTTTTTTTAAAAATGGTGAAAGCGCCACTTCTCAATAATTCGTTGAAAAAATGGTTTATGAATAATAATTTTTGGTGACGGCGCTATTGTAAGAGGTTTGTAAGTTTTTATGAACAAGGCTGTAACAGAGATTTATTTGTGTCAGCCACACTAATTTAAAGCAACTACAAAGCTTCAAAATTGCATTTAACTCATTAGTGACTTTTAGATTACATTAAGCAAATAAAACTAAATTCATGTGTATTTTATAAAAACTTTAGTCAGTACTTCGTGTTTTCTCTAGCATGCTTCTCTAGAAGTTAAACAATTTTGTTTGTTGCTTACCGCCCCACCGGAGTCTTATTTGTCTCGCGATTTGATGTAATGAAGTCTGAAGGAACGGTGATAGAACTGCAATAAACGAAGTGGAAAATGTTGGATAACGAGATTTAAGCAAGGTCGATACCATGCATGAAGTCGAGACTTCTACTTTCAACCGTAATATTCTAACTAGAAAGCAGAGAAATCGGACCGAGATGTTAAAATTGTTAGGGATTAGAGAAGTTCTAATAGGCACTTGGATTTATGGTGACTGGGTATTTTAGATAGGTAGCTAAATTGTGACTGAAAAATAAAGTAAGACTAGAAACTTTGTTATTAGTAATTTGCAAATATTTTAGCAGTTTCCAGAGAATTCAATTAAAACAACTAAAAGACAAAAACAAGAATGCATTAATCAGAATCTACAATGTCTACTTTTTGATATACCTCTAGTTATTATTAAAACAGGATTTTCGTCAATAGTGTAAGTTTTATATATAATGTTATCTATTAGTAAAATTAAATTGTATATTTGAATAAAACTTACTTTATTAGTTTAATATAGTAATTTTGACTGGATATTTTACAATTTGTGTCCAAAGTACAAACAGAATTACAAAAATTACAATGCGTTTATCCAGATCTTAAAACATGCTTAGTTTTTATTAATTTCTACTTAAAGGTTACCAAAATATACTAATCTCGAGGAGTGTATTCAAATCTATAAGGCTATCTTTTGTTTTTGCAGAAGGATAAACCACCAAATCTCCCTCAGTATGCCACCACCCCTTCACTGTTTTTCTTTTTCTTTTCTTCTCCTTATTTTTACCTGTGACTCTAACTTATCTTCTTGCTCCTTGGTCTTCAAAATGTCCCCTCATATTCTCCTCACAAGATTCTTAAATATTTTCGTTTTTGCGGAAGGATAAACCACTAAACCTCCCACATTAATCCACCTTCTCTTCATTGTCTCTCTTTTTCTCATCCTTCCTTATTTTCTCCTAATACTGCAGCATGTATTCCCGCTTCTTGGTCTTCATTATGTCTCCTAATGCCTCATATTGCCCTCACAAGATTCTTAAACATTTTCGTTTTTGCGGAAGGATAAACCAATAAACCTCCTTTAGTAAGCAACCTTCTCTTCATTGTCTCTCTTTTTCTCATCTTTTCCTTATTTTCTCCTGTTGCCGCCTCCTTTCTTCCTGCTCCTTAGTCTTCAGAATCTCCACTTTTCGACTCATATTTCCTCTTAAATGTTTTTTAGCACCTATCTCGTCTCCTACCCTAGATCATATTCTCCATCAAAAACGACTTTTTTAATCTCCTAAAAATTTTTGGCTCCAGGACTTCTTCATAAAGGATGTTTTTTGAAATAATATATTTAAAAGGACAAATGTATGGTAACTGTATATGTTTAGGTAATTCTTTAGTTATGTTAGCGTCGTTTTAAGTCCCAAAGAATGCCCTGTTACAATTTTTTACATCCTACTTCGTATCCCTCAGTTTGCGGTGCTCTAAGTGTATCTCCAACATTTTTAAGGAACCCAGAAACTATTGTCTTATCCAGCTGGTTCTTGAAAACGGCCAACAATGTTGTGTTCAACAGTTGAACGTATTCTGAAGATCGACTGTTATCAGGGCTAGCCATCTACTTGCATTTTCCTTAACGCATCTCCACTGCTAGGACAGTGCTCTTTATCTTCCGGTAGCCAAACTTGTTCCTGGACAATCTGTTTTCTTCTTATTCTTTTACCGCAGTAGATTACAGGCAACAATATCAGTGCCATACATTCGGCAGTTTTCATCTGATGTACCGAAGTTACTAGCTTACCGATTTTTTTCCTAATCTCCGTTCTTATTTTACTTAATAATAATAAATCTATTAATTCTAATTCCGTCTTCAGATTTAAAAGATAATTATTATAATTAGTTTCCTCATAAATTAGTGCGTTATTAACAGATCGTAAATAGTTCCAAACCAAAATTCACCGTGAATAAATAAAATATATTAAACACCGCGACCTCCCTTCGAATATATTGTCAAACGCGATCACCTATGCTTCCGCCCGAAAGATGGAGCAGTCATAGTCAAGCTTCAAATACATGCTTATACTCAATAATGATTATCTTATTCTGAGATGCCATTTACTCCAGTTAGTTTGATCTAAGATGTCTAAAAACCCTGGTGTATCTACTGATTCGATTTTGTCCTCGCTAAGTTTGTTACATTTTGTGTGGATAGTATAAAGCTGCAGTTTCGAGCATTCGTCTGTATTCAGTACCAGAATATAAATACACCATGTGTGATCTGTGTTTACTATGATCGATGTATGCGCCATCTGAAATTTATAATCTGAAACTTTAGTCATTTCTCAAAAATTAGTCAGAATCAAGTAAGTAGAAATCTCCCAGTTTGACTAAAACTTTTACAGGTATATTTATTTATCTATTTATTTATTTATTTATTTGGTACATCATCCAAGTGGTACATCATCCAAGTGGAAACAAAAGGGTTTTTATACACCTTAGTTTGATCAGAGGTTGATCAAAGATCCAATGCCTGAAGAGTCAAGAGGATTAGCCACCAATACCATAAGCCGTTCCAGTACTGTACTGTAACCAGACCAGAGATTACGGATGAGGAAAGAATTATATGTTACAAAAGGATTTTCGATTTATCGATGTTTAAAATTTAACTGAGGTGCTATTATACCCTTAATCTTAGTTATGAGCTGTTTATTGATTTTGTGCATAGAGATATAATTATAAAAAATAATATGATATATAATGAAATTGTCTTTGTTTAGTGCTGTGTGGTGTAGGACAGTGTATTGTTATAGATATTTAGGTTATAAAAAATTAATAATAACGTCTGTCGTCTGATATTCGACAATTCGAAGTTTTAGTAAGTTCCAAAATAATCGGTTCATAACTATCGCTAAACCCATAACGCGACCAAGGTTGTATTTCCAGAGAATTCTCTCGATTTACTGTCTTGGAGGTATTGTTACTATTAATAGGCAGAAATTATATATAGTAAAGTTTATTTCATATAGTGATAAGTATTTCTGGCGAGCTTTATCGATTTACTACTATCGTAAGCCCATACCGGAACCAAAAAAGTATTTCCAGCAAGTTCTTTCGAGTTACTTCCATGGACGCGTTGCTGTTATGGGTGGGGGATTTTTCTAAACTAAAAATCGTTTTCTACACTAGGGGTGGGCGAATAATGACTTTTAAATAAAACTTTAATCTCTTAAATGTTGTACGCTTTACTGGGCACTTCCACGTATCGTTTCACCGTCTTTCACAAATACTATTTTACCGTCTTTCACCCTTACATGTAAAACTTTTTATAAATTTAACATTTTCCTTTTATCTCCTGGGAAACATATTACGCGTCATTTAAGACCGAAAAACTGATTACACGAGCCGTCTACCTGTTTAACTCTCGCTTACCGTTAGTTACATACCTTTTTCCCCTTCCTGCATTAATTTTTGGTTTTCGTAAATTAATAATAAATAAAGTTGGTATTTTGAATGTAATGATTTTTATTCAGTTCGCACACGTTGGCATCGTACCACCAGATACTCTCCAGAGGGGCAAATAAAGTCTGCCATACAGGTTAACACGAGATTGGTCGAGGCCATAAGAAGCCCTAGATTATTTATATATCCACTGATGCTGCCCGAGTAAGTAGCCTTTACACAATCAACTGAAGGTAGCGCCAGAGGCAATCCGAGACTTAAACCAAAGCACCAAAATGACCCGTAATGACCAAAGAGCGTTACAATTAAGTAATAAATATTTTCACTATGATTTTGTAAGCCAAAAATCTGATTGGCTATCATTCTAGCGGATTGTAAGATCCGAATAGGTACGACATGGGGAATTTGATTTAAAGAGAAATTGTATATTGATGGGTAACATGATTTATTAAAATGTACAATAATACCTGAAAACATTTATGAATTAAGAATTTGATTGTTTCTGTGGGAAATACTACATTTTGACCACACCTACTTCGGCATTTTATAATGTTGATTATTACGTCCTGTATAGCCTATACCTTTTCCTATTATCGTTCTACATATTTTGTGTAATGTTGTAGGCTCCTAGATTTTACAGATTAAAAAAAAACTAATAATAATTTACTTAATTTTATTTTAAAATATACCAATATACTTTCATAATGATGGATACGATTTGTAAATAAAAAAAATCTACAATAACGTTTGTAATATGGTACTATAAAAGTTAATTTTAAACTTCTGTCACAAACTCTGATGCACATCAGGTCCATAATTAAGAATTTCTTGTTTCCTCTCCGAGTTTTAGGTCCATAATTTTCCCGGGCTTTTGTCTTGGTATTTTTGTTGGGATTTATGCATGCACAACAATGGCTTTCTTTCATTGCTTTCCGTATTTTTGCGTAGCGGGTACAGGACATTTATTAAATGTCGGGCGATTTATGTTCTTGTTGCCTTGCAATCCCGCCTGAATCGGAATGTTGGATAAATATTTTCTATTTTTTGAAAGCTGATGTTATTTGGCGTCATAAAATTTTATTTCAGGGCAGATTTTCGGCAGGATGAATCTTAAAGTCAGGGATTTATTGTTATTTGGATTGTTTATTAAACCGTATCGATATTTTTGTTTAGCCATTTTAACTGATTATTTTTGGAAAATAAGAAGAAGTAAATAATAAAAGTGTACATAAATAAAATCATACTGTATAATGCAAAATAGTATGAATTTATACATTTTATTTAATTCCATATTAATTGTATATATTGTGGTGTATTTAATTAGTTTATATAATAAAAGCTACAGAATTCAGTAAAATGAAATTTAAAGAATTATTTTTAAAATTTAAATAAATATATGTACCATAATTTTTTTGGATATAACTAAAATAATTACTAGATTTAAATTTTCATTTAAATATAAATAAAGAAGAATAAAATGGGCTATATAAAGCAATAAATTATAAAATAGGGTAGGCAAAAAAAAATTATAAAAGCTTCATATGTTAAGGTTACGTTAGGAAAAGGTATGAATAGAAAGTACACTAAAGGGAGATATTTTGGGACAAAAAGAAATAATAAATAATAAATAGAGTCTAGACATAAAGCATTTAGAAAAATTAGAAGCGTAGGAGAGGATTTAAAAGAAGGAAATTAAATTTAATCAGAAGATATTAAAGGTGATGGAAATAAATAGAAGTAGCACAAAACCTAAAAAAATCGGCTGTCTCACCCCAGAACTTTCCCTTCTCGGCTGTGAAAAATAGGATTATTTTAATTACAAAATACAAAATTTCTGGAAATGTAAAACGCTGAAAAAAATGGGTTGCAAAAATTAATTAAAATGAAAAATGATAAAAGTCACTAAAAACGGAAACAAATTATTATAAATAGCAACAAGGTAACGAAATATTTTAAAAAAGGGAAAAAAATTGTTAAAAATGATAAAGAATTGGTAAATTTCAGCACAAATTAAAATTAATAAATAAAGAGTGAAAAATTGGCAAAAAAGGAAAAAAAGGTAACAAAAAAATCAACAAAAATCCAAAAAATATCTAAATACGACAAAGTAAAGGGAAAAAGCATAAAACGCCAAAAATGTCAAAGTAAGTTAAAAAAAGCAAAAAAGGCAAAATAGTGGCACAATAAAGGCAACAAAGACAAAATAGGCCAAAAAAGTCAAAAAAAGTTTAAAAACGAACAAAAGGGCGAAAAAGGTAAAAAAGCAAAAAAAATGGCAAATTAGAAGCAAATAAAGGCAAAAAAGGTCAAAAAATTAATAAAAAAAATATTTATAAAAACAATAAAAAAAAAGGTAAAAATGCTAAAAAAAAATAAAAAAGGTGACAAAAACAAAAAATAAAAAAACTGCATAAAAAAGGCAAATTAAAGGTAAAAACATGTTAAAAAAGCAAAAGTGGTAAAAAAGTAAAGGCAAAATAGGCCAAAAACTCCAAAAGAGTTAAATAAAAAGTTTAAAAAAATAACAAAAGGACAAAAAGGTAAAAAAACCAAAATAAAAGCAAATAATGAAAAAAAATACTTTTTCAGATATTTATTGTTATTGTTTCAAATTTGGACATTTTTATTTTTGACAGGAGAAATTTTGAAGAAAAAATGTTGACTGTTCTGAATAGAGATTTTCAAGGGCTATTCAATGACATATTGCAAGTCAAATCACGTGACATATTGCATCTGTCATTTTTTGATAGTGATATTTTCGTTTGACAGATGTCGTACAAAAACTAATGGGTTAGGTGGCCTCTATCGTGGAAGAATACACACAGACAGACAGACAGACTGCCATCGGGAAATGGTCTTAATCATCTCAGGTGACCCCAAAATGGATATTTCCATCTTTATCTCGAATTTTTTTTTGCTCGTTCACAATTCTTTCCCTTCTCAGAGGTGGATCGAGAAAGTAAAATGCATATCAAAAGATTAGAAAAATTCTGAAAACAGTGGAAAAATTTGAAAATAATCTGAAACTATTCTTCTGCTTATTTTGATTGGTTCCCTATTGTAGTAAATGACTTCATGATGTATGGATAAATTTCACTGGAATATTATCCAGAAACTGCAAAATAATTCATATTTCTTTTAAAATTAATAATATTAATCTTTCAGTTTATACTAATGTCTATTATTGCATATTTTAATATTTTATAATCTAAAAATAGATTTAAAATCAACACAATATTATTCCGTTTGTCTCTCAGACTTTTTTCTGTCTACTTGCAAATTAAAGTTAACAAAAATAAAATACATAAGCGACTGTTGCTATGCAAGCAAGCTTATCTTCCTCTCATATTATCCCACCATTATAAAAGAAAAAAATATAGATATTTTTCTTCCCGCTACGATGCTTAACTCAAGGCTATGTACATACCACGTCATATGTCTCCTATCAATAAAAAACCACCAACCCTACTCTTCGTTAAAATTCAGAGCATAATTACTCTCTCGCATACCGACTGTGAAAGGATGCAGTCGCATTCAATAGAGCAAAAAAGTTTCTTCATATAAATAAAATGGCGGGTAATTAACCGCACCCAAAAAGTTTTCTGAGTTTTCATAACAAAACCATGTAAATATTCATATTTATTTAACTTCTACCTAAGAAGTTTGGTCCTTCGAGAAAATCCAAGAATTTATTTAATCACGCTCGCAGCCTAGTGTTCTTTCAACAGTTATGAATACTAATATTCATAAATTGTTCAATGTAAATTCTATTCGTCATCATTGTCAGTCGCTGGTCATGTCTTTTTCTCTAACATAAATGTCAGATGACAAGCTGAGGCCATATAAAACTAAGACAACGACAAACGCAACTAAAAATATTTGTACTTCTACTAGCTCAACTATTTAAGAATCAAAGATATTTGTAACATCGAGTAATACTCAAGTGTATTGTAGTATTAAATTTAGTTTTAATTGCTTTAAGCTCTTTAATCTTTCAGTACCGACTTTAAATTTATTACACCGATTAATTCTTCTGCTTGTCTAGTTACAATTATTCCCTATCTAGAGTTTTATCAATAAACCAAATATTAAATTTCTTCTCGTAATAAGTATTATTTTGAAAATTATTTATGCGTTACTTTCACAAGAATAGCGAAATACAGGATCGGCTTCAAGAAATAATGTTAAATAAATATATACCTATTTTGTTTTATTTAAATTACAGCAGCTTAATTAAAACTCAGATATTTCTTCATCTGACATTAAACCGACATAAACACAAGACTCTTGCAGTAAACAAATTTATTCATCTCTGAAAATGCCTGCAGAGGTGCCATTAGTATAAACTCGTATGATGAGGTTTTAAATTCGTTGCCAGTGAGCTCTCACGTAATGTGCTTTTTCTCTCTTTCTCTACTCCTCTCTCTGTTTGTGTGTTATTTGTGGTGCTGGGAGCTGATCCCGCTGCTGTACGAATCCTGTAGGATAACTGTCCTGACAGAAATAGATAGGATATAGGGATGAAGTTACATACGATTCATTTAGTTAGTTAGGTGGGATTGTGACTGCGTGCGTATTCAATTTAGTTGGTGTGAGGATTGATTTATAATTTGTGTTTTGTCATTGTGTTGGATTTTATAAATTATGGGTAGATGATTTTAATTAATCTAATTTCATTTAATACCTCTTATTATGGATATTATGAAAATGACTCGACGAGCGAATGAATTTATATCGAAAATCATTTTGTCATTGGTGCTTTATAATCTTTTTTATCTTTTTTTAATCTTTTTTACATGAGTGTACTATTTGTGTTTTTTTACGTCTCGTCCTTCAGATAAGAGAAGTATAGTAATCATGCTAAAAATTGGGTAGTGAGTTTTCAGTGGATAAACACGTTTTAGGGTCGCTAGAATACGATTTTGATATTTTTGCAATGATGTCTGTATGTGTGTGTTGGTGTAAGTGTGTGTGTTTGTGTGTATGTGTGTTAGGATGGATGTTGTAGTAACGATAACTCAAAAACTACTTAATTAAAAAATTTGAAATTTTTTAACCAAGATTCTGATACTCTAGATTAGATCTGATCAGATTTTGGTGTCAATCAGAAAACCGAAAGTGGCAGTTACTATGAGTGATGACGTCATTACTAAACATAATGGCAATAGAGTTTTACACATATATTTTTTATACACTATAGTTTATTTTCGTATCATTAAAATTTTCAAAATTTTTGCTATTATCGCCAGTTTCATAAAACAGTCATTTTTTTTCATACTTCTTTGTGTTAACGTGTACATTTTTTATTCAAAAATTGCGTAGGTCATGTGCTGGCCTCATCGGATTTTTCTGTTTTTTTCTCAGATTCTTTTTTTTATTTTTTCCCATTTTTCCTTTTTTTTCTATTTTTATCTTTTGTTTTCTGATATCTTTCTCTTTTTTTCTAATTCCTCTGAATTTTTCGATTTATTTTTTCCCATTTTTCCTTTTTTTTCTATTTTTATCTTTTGTTTTCTGATTTCTTTCTCTTTTTTTCTAATTCCTCTGAATTTTTCGATTTATTTTAACGAGTTTTTTCATTTTTAAAAAATTGCAATTACAATACAAGTTTTTTTATGACTACAGTTGTTTCCATTTTTTTGGTTGTTTGCAATTTTCTGCGATTTTTTTGGAATTTTTCTTTTTTTTTTTCAGATATTTCGTAGTTATTTTCACTGGCAGGTTTTTGTCACTTTTTGTGGTTTTTTCCGTTTTTTGCGATTTTTTTAATTTTTTTATAATTTTGTTTCGAATTTTTGCGTTTTTTTTACAATTTTTAAGATTTACTGTTTAAAAATGTCAAATATAATGTTTTCCGATTTTTTGGTTGTTATTTTATTTATTTCAAATTTTTACAAATTTTTGCGATTTTTTTACAATTTTTTAAAATTTATTTCAATTCATTCGAATTTTTTTACTTTTTAAAAATTTAAAATATAATTGTTTCCGGTTTTTTGGTTGTTCTTTTATTTATTGCAGTTTTTTTCAATTTTTTGTTATTTTTTTAAGATTATTTACGATTTTTAGCTTTTTTGATGGTTGTTCCGTTATTTTTCAATTTTATTGATTTCCTGGTTTTTTCCGTTATTTTAAAATTTTAATTTTCTTTCTAATATTCCCAGATTTTTTCGATTTTTCGGATTTTTTGATTTTTTTTTCTCATTTTTCTGTTGTTTTTTGATTTTTTCGAATTGCTCAAGGTTTTTTCTAACTTCTTTCTGTTTTTTTTTCGGTTTTTGTTAATCCAATTATTTTCGATTTTTCGGGTTTTTTAATTGTTTTTTTCATTTTCCTGTTCTTTTTTGATTTTTCCAATTATTCTGGGTTTTATCCAACTCTTTCTCTTTTTTCTGGGTTTTTCGGTTTTTGTCAATTTTTGTCGATTTTTGTTGATTTTGTCGATTATTATCCATTTTTGTCGTTGTCCTTCTCCCGAGTATACAGAGTGAAGTTACTGGAGCAGCTAGATCCATATAAATAAGAAATTTTGAAAAATGTTTTTTCGACGGTTTGATAATAAGAAACAAAATTTTTAGAGCATATTTATTCTGACATTATCTAGGTCAGGTCATATTTATTTGTCAAAATTCCAATTTTATGAGGTAACCGAATTTTTTTCTCTTTAAGAAAAAGTACTTTTAAGAAAAAAAAAAGGGAAGTAATCGATAACTTCCTCCAATATATACATTTAAAATTTCAACCATTTTACAAAAGGATTTTCGATTTCAAATTTAATTAAGGTTGCTGAGTTCAAAACTGATATTAAAAAGATGATATTGACAGTTGACAGCTGTCAACTAACTGTCAAATAACATGTAATCATCAAAATTGATAAAATCCACATGTCAATGTATGTTTTTGAGGTCGCTGAGTTTAAAACTGATGTTAAAAAATGGATGTTGACAGTATACAGCTGTCAAATAACTGTCAAATAGTATGTAACACTCAAAATTGATAAAATTGACATGTAAGCATATGTTTTTAAGTTTGCCTAATTCTAATCTGATGCCAAAAAGACGATATTGACAGTTAAGTACTATCGTTAATTAAATATTTGACTGTGCATGATAATGTGTCAAGATAGATTATTGCTTGTTGTTTGACAGTTAATTGATAGCTGTCAACTATCAATATCGTCTTTGTGACATCAGTTTTGAACTCAGTAACCTCAAAAACACATATTTACATGTAGATTTTATCAATTTTGTTTATTGCTTGTTGTTTGACAGCTGTCAACTGTCAATATTATTATATTGACATTGGATTTGAATGCAGGGACCTCGAAAACATAAGAGGGTACTTTTTGTTAACGCAGCAAATACTAAACTTTCTAAGAGATTACCCTTTTAAGTAGTAAATAATGGTGAATCCGTGGAGGTTTGGAGCTCCGTAGGAGCCAAATTTAGCAAAATTGAGCTTTGTGCCCATTGAGACTTTTGTTCAAGATGCCGAAACGAACCATATATCCAAATTTGACAGCGAGCCAATTCCCATTAGTTTGTGCGGGGTTCTTTTTAATTCATTCATTATTTAATATTATTATTTTACCTCCCGGACAAAGTGTATGATATTGTTTTATTAATTTTATATGTTTTGTATAATTTAGAAGCCACTGGTGTTTCCAATTATTTGAAATAAAAGTAAAGAATCAACGTGTGTTAATATTGATTTCAATATTAAACTTTGATAAATCTATGCATGTTCATATGTTTATTGAATATTTTAATAACCTTCATCAATATCCTCACTCCAACGTTTAAATTGGATTTCCAAACTGAGCTGTCTAAACAGAACAGAAATTCAAAATAGCGCTGCTGCCATGGCGCTTCTCACAACTCTAATGAATTAGTCGATCTCTTCATTAAACTTGGTGTCGATGTCTTGGTGTAACGTTTCCAACCCCTTCGATTCAACACTCTGATTGCTTATTGAATCCACCGAATTTAATATTTCCTCCAACCGCATTACGGGATGGAACACGTAAAGGTCTGGTTGTCTTGTTAAAGTTCGAGCAACTTTTGTTATTAAAATCGTTGTCGGAGCTTCAAGTAATTAAAGTTTAATTTTAAAGTGATAATTAAATGAATTATATTATTATTTCGCCTTCCGATATAACTAACAGGGAATTAATAAATATTTAAATGTTCGCTATTTAATTAAAAATAAAGATTAGGAATTATGTTAAAATAACTTCAACGTTTATTAAAACAAAGATTTAGGTTATTATTAATTAATTTTTAAAATTGTTTTATCATATTTTACGTTTTTATTATCTTAATAAAGATTAAGAGAACACTGAACAACCCTGTTTTTCCTTTATCCAATATTCCGTCTCGCTCTTCGTTAGGCTGACGGTAACTCAATACCAATTACTAGCAAGTGAACCATATGATTTTTATGATCGTGGAGAATTAAATAGTTGCGTCAGCCGATATTTTTCGTATTTTTCCCGGCAAATGAAATCAATCAATTCTCGAGAGACGAACGTGACAGCTTCAAATGAGCGGGATGTATAGAAATTTCTGAGGATCAATATCATGTTTAATTGAATGTGGGAAATGCAAGTGGTGTTCAGGAAGTTGTATACAGGAGGAATACGTCTAATTATTTGATTTATGTCCAATATATAAGATATGCTTTTGCAATCTGCGTTCAATTTATTTGTTAGGAACATTATTTTTCTTTATATTGAATTCTATACTCTTTAAGCAGATAGTACAGAGTATAAGGGTGCTACTTCTTTAAATTTATGAATTTACCATAATAATATATATGGTGTAGGGGTAATACTTTATTTACAATAATTACTTAATCTAAACAGAAATTATCTATACCTATTCATGTACAAATTTCGCCCATTGTTTTTTATCTCTTGCCATTCTTTTGGCGTTTGTCCATGACTTTCATTTTTCTTGCAATATGCTTCCGATAACTCCATTCTATGTTTGCCTTGGTCTTCCTCTTTTCCTTCTTTTTTCTATCTTTGCTTGCCATACTCTTCTGACTACTCTTGTGTCATTCATCCTTTGCAGATATCCCCACCAGCTTAATTGTCGCTTTTCAATGAACTTGAGTGTTGATTCTATGTCAAGGTCTTTTCTTATTTGTGTGTTTCTGAGTTTATCTATCTTTGTGATACCTTTAACTCGTCTGAGGTACTTTATTTCATCTGCTTGTATTTTACTTTTTTGTCTGTTGGTCAACACCCATGATTCACATCCAAATATTAAGATTGGTCGATATATTGTTTTAAATACATTTATCTTTGTTTTCCTTGAAATTTCTTTTTTATTTATAAATGCCGAGTTCATCGTGTAGTAAAGCTTTGATGTTTTTTCTACTATATTGTTAATTTCTATTTCTTGCCTGCCATTATCTTCTATTTGTACTCCCAAATACTTAAATGTGTTTAATTGTTCGATTTTTACTCCATCTATTTGTACATTTATATTTGTTTGTTTCCTATAACTATAACTTTAGTTTTGTTTTTATTTACTTTCATTCCAAATTCTTCACAAACTACGTTCCAAATTTCCATATTTTTTTTGTAAATCTTCTTCTTTTTCTGCCATAATTGGCATCATCTGCAAAAGCTCCTTCTGATAAATCTACTCTTTTTAGATACCAGTGTCCTACGTGTAGTTTTGTCATTCTGTTTGAGAATTTTTTTATTATTTCATCAATAAAAATCGTAGGTAAATAATAATGGGCTTAATCCTCCTCCCTGCCTTAATCCATCTTGTGTCTGATATTTTATATTTATATATTACACAATTTATGTTGTTTCCTACATGTTTTTAATTATTCTTATTATTTAAGTGTTAACTCCCCTTTCTTCTAATATTTTCCATAGCTTCTCTCTTCGTACTTTATCAAAAGCCTTTTCAAGGCCTATGAATTCCATATATAATTCGTTCCCTTGCTTGCTTTCCCTATGCTTCTACCTTTTCTAAGCCCTCTTTGCGACTCCTCGAGGGTATTCTCTATTGTATGTCTTATTTTATTGTCAATAATTTTCTCATATATTTTCATTGCTGTACTAAGTAGATTTATTCCTCTATAGTTATTACAATCATGCCTGTCCCCTTTTTTGTATATTAGAACTATCAGAGCTGTTTTCCAATCTTCCGGTATCTGTTTTTCTTTCCAGGCTGTATTATATATTCTTAATAGTACTTCCATTCTTATATCCGCTAAATTCTTAAACGTCTCAGCTGGTAATTTATCAGTTCCTTGTGATTTTCGACTCTTTAATTCCCTTATTATTTCCTGCAAATCGCTTATATTTATATTTTCCGTGTTTTCTTGATTTTCTCGGATCGCATTATTTTCCTTGTTTTCATTTTGTATTATTATACCTGCTCCTAATAACTTCTCGAAATATTTTTCCATCCATTCATTATTTCGTTTTCATTTGTTAGTTTATCTCCTTCTTTATTCTTTATCCAGCTTATTTCTTGTGCTTTATTAAAGTTTTGTAGAATAGTTTTTGATTTGATTTACTATCTCTTTCTATTTTTTCACCAAATTCTTCCCACTGTTTTCTTTTTGCTACTGCTACCATATCTTTTAGTGTTTTTCTGTTCTCTTTGTACTTTTCATAATTTTGAGTTGTTGTGTTGTTTATATGCCTTTTTTTTAAATTTTACTTGTCTTTTTATTTCGTCTGTCCACCATGCTGTTTGTTTTTTCTTATTAGTATTCTTACTAGTGCCACATATTTCTTTAGCTGTTTCCATAACTGTTTTCTTAAAATAATCCCATTTTTCTTCTATATTACTATTTTCATTTATATCTGTATCATTATAGAACTTTTCTGTTAATGTATTTTTATACCTCTCTGCTGTTTCTTTATTTTGTAGTTTGTATGATTTCATTGATTCATATTCTATTGCTTTCTCTAATTTTTGATTATCATGTTTTGTATTCTCTTCTCGCTCACTAATTTTTCACGTATATAGCTAAAAAGTGTATTATTGGTTGTCTATTTATAACTCTATAATTACATTTTTTTGACACGAGATCCGCCTTATCCATCGCTATTTGTATATTCTGATATACATATGCAATCCCCATACATACGGAATGGGGTAATAACATAATAATCTTAGCTTCGACTTTTATAAAAGGTAAATATTTTTTATGACAAATTTATTATATACTTTTTTACCTACATTATTCGAAATACAACATTGCTTGTGTGGCCAGCGAAAAAAAAATCCCACTTCTTTATAACACAATGGCCGTCGTGGACTTTTCTATCATAAATTTATATCGGTTTTTGGAAACATTCTTTTTAACTGTTTTCCAATTATTCTTTTCCACGACGTCAATATGCTTACGAAGCAATTTTATATACCTATAATCCCTGGTCTACTGTGTTATTAATTTTCGATGTTAAAATGGTTTTTTTCCTAAAATTGCTGCTACTGCAAAATATTAAATTAATTACATTTCAGTTTAGTATTATTTTCATTGAAAATTATTATTACAATGGCAATTTATAAATATAGAGATAGATATTTTCCAAATTAAAATGCATAAAAAACTAATATAGTAATTGTTCCATATAAAAACTAAAAGTGAAAGATGTACATGTAAAATTTTAATTAAAAAAATATTTAAAATTAAAATTGTTTTATTTGATTTCAATAGTTAAGCTAAAAGTTCATTTTACTGAAAAAATCAATGTTTCATTGCTATTGTGTATTTTATTTTCGTCCTCTACTTTCTACCCTCCTATAATTTTTCTAATAATTTTTAATTTGATTTGTACTTTCTTATTTGTTTGAAAAGATGCAACAACAGTCCAGATATTTAAAAAAAAGAAAACTACAGTTTCTAGAACATCTGAATATCGAAAATAAAAGCTTGGACAGTGGCACAATACAAGAAATGATAGATCGAGTTTATATTGGGAAGTACCTTGTTAGAGAATAGAAATCCATAGCCAAACACAGATTGAATGAATTATGAATATTAGTATTTATAACTGTTATGGCTGCGAACGCGTTAAAATAATTCCAGGATTTCGAAGGACCAAACTTCCTTGGTAGAAGTTAAACCAATATGAATGTTAAAATAAAAATAGTATTTGAAATTGGAATGTAATTTTTTATTCCATTTTTTATTCCATTTTTTACATGAACATCAAAATCATATTTTGCAATTAGACAGAAAAAGGTATGAGAGAAAGATGGAATAATATTGGGTTGATTATAAATCTATTTTTAAATTATAAAATATTAAAATACACTATAATAGACATTAATATGAACTGAAAGATTAATATAATTAATTTTAAAAGAAATATGAATTACTTTTTATTTTCTGTATAATATTCCAGAGAAATGTATCCACACATATAGGCCTAAAACGCCTCCATAAAGCTCGTACAGTATGATTTTTTAGGTTTTAAAGCTTAAAATACATAGTGTAGATGATGTTTAATTAAAAAATCTAAAATCTTGGCGTCTAGATTTTATTTAATTTAAAATTTAATACATTAAAGTATAAAATAATGGTCAGAAATAAGGGAATATCTTTATTATTTAAATATAGGAATTTTATAAAGAAATAATATAACACTCTTAACAATTTTTTAGTAAAAAATTTAATTATATTGGTGTTACATGATTTAAAGTCATTTTTACTTTAGAATTTTTGCTGATGCTTCTGTGTACGTACAATTTGAGTATGAAGATTTTCGAAAAGAATATTCTTATCGAACACGGTAATCAACCAGGAGCGTCGCACTTATTTTATGTATATGAAAAGAATATGGAAGTTAATTATATAGAAATATATGAAGTAGAAACTGGCAGTGCCAATTTGTACTAAAAGCTTCCTACTAATAGGCGATCAGTTTCCATCAACGGCAGTTAATACACAATAAAAACTCGTCTAGACATTTTCAGAACACTTAATTTTTCTAAACTATTTATATAATACACAATTATGCATACTTTACACAATTTCATATTGTTGGTAAGTGAATTCTAATAACAAAGTTTCTAAACTTATTAACTATCAAATTGGACAAACTAAAGTGTAAGTGACGAAACTTTGGATGCTTCTTTAACGACATTGTTTCTCGAACATTTGATACCTATTGTACAACGAATATTGTCTTACTTTGGAACAACAAGAACTTAAATACTTGGTTCCAAATTAAACAGTGTCTATAAGACGGAAAGTGTCGGTGTATGAGAACAAGGAGAAATAATAGTGGATATTTATGAGCTTGAATGATTTTAAATAAAGGAATATATTTGAAATAGTTTCTTTCTTTTAGCTATTGACCATTATTTTAATATTAATAATGACCAAGTAAATAACATAATAAAGTTAACTCTAATAAATATAACAGATATGAAAAAACTGAACATCAGCAAGTGCGGCGAGTCTTTCTAAAACACACTGTATATTTGGTACTTACTCACTTACTTACTTGATTTATTATCTTTTGAATCAAGTTTCTTAATACGGTTTGCTGTAGGATTTAGCAATCGGAAATTGTAACGTGACGAAAAATAGAGTTGTTGAAAATGAAACTATTCGTTCTTTAGTAACGATTATTAATTTAAAATTTGAATTGTTATAATCGTAGATTGGATATTGAATATGACGGTGACGCGCACGACAAAATTATTTTTATATTGATAAAGTAAGGACAAATAAGAAAAATTAAGAAAAATAGATAAAATAGCGAAAAATGAAAAGAAGTAAATAAAATAGGGCAAAATAGTAAAGAATGGCGAAAAATAAAGTGAAATATGGAAAATAAATCAAACTAGGGTTAAATAAAGAAAAATAGAAAAGAATAAAAAAAAATGGGAAAAAGTAAATGAAATCGGGAAAAAAACATGAAACAAAATAGGAAAATACCGGGCAAAATAGATTAAAAAAGAAAAAAAAAGGAGACATAGAAAATAGTGAAAATTTGTAACAACTAGGAAAAAATAATGTAAAATAGGAAAAAATCGGAGAAATAGAAAAAAATTGTTAAAAAAACAGAAAATAGGGAAAAATACATGCAAATAAAGACAAATACTAGAAAATAGGGAACAATAGTAAAAAATACTGAAAAATAGGGAAAATTTGAAAAAATAGGAGAAATAGTAAAAATGGGCAAAAATAGGGAAACATGAGGAAATATCGGGAAAAAAAATTCTGTCGGTAGGGTCGACAAGGAAGGTAGATTTCTTTGTCTAAATTTGAGACTTCCCCGCATCACGATATGGTCAGAACGAAAAAAGTTTCAAACAAATTAATTTTACAATAATTAGGACATGAAAAAAGTCTTGGAGATATGAATTTTTTGAAATTTTAACTCCCTCCAGTTCCATACCCGTAGGTCCGATTAAAAAAAGTTTCAGACAAATTAATTTTATAATAATTAGAACATAAAAAAAGTTTTATGACCTGTTTCAATATTTTTGAAAATAGCGGAGATATAAATTTTTTGAAATTTCAACCCCCTTCAGTTCCATCCCCGTGGGTCGGATGAAAAAAAGTTTCAGATAAATTAGTTTTATAATAATTAGAATAAAAAAAACGTCTTGTGACCTGTTTCAATATTTTTGACTTGTGACTTGTTTCAATATTTTTTTTTTTTTTTTTTTTTTTTTTTTTTTTTTTTTTTTTTTTTTTTTTTTTTTTGTTAATGGCACTGGTAGAGCCAACAGGCCAATCTCTGTTGATAATCGGAGCATAAAAAAAGTCTAATGGTCTTTTTTAATATTTTTAAAAATGGCGGAGATCTGAATTTTTTGAGATTTCAACCCCCTCCAATTCTCACCCCCTTAGAGGTAGAATGGCCATTATCAATACGCGATGAATTACTGCCCCAAAGAATTTTTGTACCAAATTTGGTGCTGACTGGACAAAAATTGCGACCTCTATCGTGCCGGTACGGAATGTCTACACATATATATAGGTATATACCGATAATTTTTTTTTTTTTTACTGATTTTTATTCAGAATGTCATAAACGCCCCTATTCCCGGTTCTGGGTCCCGTAATTGAATCGATTACAATAGGTAGAATCCATATATGGAAATCTGTTTAATAGTAAAAAATTGGGAAATATCCATAAAGAGGGTGAACTAAGTAATAATAGAAAAAAGTATGGAAAACTAAAATTATAAGAATAAAAAAGTGTCCCATATGGTTCCGACTTAATTGGTATATATGATGATGTTAAGCACCATTTATTCAAAAAAAAAATATGTAATTAGTAAATTTATACAGCTTCCTGAGTACAAGAAACCGTGCATGCTGTTTACATAAGAGAATATGATATTGCATATAACGCTATTAGATTTTAGTGCCTGAGTGTGCAGATAATGTGAGTCTTAAAATAACATGACCGAGCGAACATACTCACATACATACAGACCCTTGTCAACCCATATTACTATTTTATGAAGATTTTGTAATATGCAAATTTTCTAATGGAATGTGTTAACTTTCGCAGCTTCCCAGATTTCAAACAGAATTGGGATTTGCTTGCGGTTTGGAATCTATCGGTTATATTGTACACAACAAAAAGTAATTCGAAGTGTGTGTTATAGTCTAGGAAGAATTTTAAATATTTTTACTTTTCGATACCCAACAAATTTGTATTGAACATACCCAGATTTTAACAAAGCTTTAAGTTTATCATAACTTAATATATTCATATGGTTTTTTATTTCTCCACGACCATTACTGAATGTATGAATTCTGAAATCATTTTTAATAATAGAATGTAAACATTCACACTCTAGAGTCTGAATATTTATTCTATAATACTTGCCTCTTATGCATTTTGCATGTATTTTCATTCTTTATCAAGGTAAAGAATTGATTTTATGTAATCGAAATAAACAATATCGATTGCCGTGGACTTCAAAAGTGTCAGTGTCAGATATAAAATGGCGACGGTAATAATTATTTTCAAACAAGTTTTAATTTAAACAAAATAATGAGTGAAAAATCAAGTGAAGTAGATATAGAATTTAATAATATCTGAAATTGCAAATTATGAAAAAACACCAATGCACCAGATTTTAATACCGGTAAGTGTACCACAGCACTATAAATATTAATACAATGTAATACAAATATGTCAACAAATAACTTGTGTTCAGATTTAATTTAATTTTGATTTATACTTTTTGATCGTGGAGAAAATATAGTCTGTTACTCGGTCAGAATGAAAAAATTCGACACTCGTGGTTCCTCACACTCGCTTTCGCTCGCGTTCGGAATTTTCCACTCTTGTCATTCTAACCTTGTTACAGAATCTACTATTATATGCGTAGTTTTAGTTCTGTTTTTGTATGTATTGTGGTTGACTGTGATTGAAAGGTAGAAAGTTATTGTCAAATGTAAGTTTGACAATGAAAATAAGGTTATGATAAGAAGTTTAAGGTGCGTGTGGATGTATTTAAATGTGTTGAAGATTTATTTAAGAATGTTTTGTGTTTAGATGATTATTTTTTTTGATTTCACAACAATTGTGGTACAAGTAAAAGAAAAAAACTTAGTCTCGTTATTTATTAAATTTACAAAAAAATCTAGTTGGAAAAAAAAACCAATGAAAAGAAATAATAAACAGTTTTGGGTTTTTTGAGATATTTTGGAAATTGGCAAATAGAAACAAAGGTGGATTCATGCAACATCAACTAAACTAAAATTAATTTAAGATTTTAATGAATTTTAAACTTATAATATGCTGGTGTTCATGCAGTAATAATTAAACGAAATTAAGAAACTAGAGACATGCGCATTACGTTCGATTTTATGTCAAAACTGTCAATCTGTGATTAGAAAACAAAACAAAACGCACGTGCCTAAACCCTAACCTAAAATTGTTGTTGTTAAATTTATGAAAGAAATAATGAAAACTATTACCAGGAGGAAAAAGCATGGTTTAGTGCTAATGCTGCTAAGTGCATTAGTGATGGGAGTTTCTTGTGTATACAAATATCGGAGAAATAGAAGATATGGCGTTAAACCTATTCTGACATTGCGAAGTAAATACGGCCAATTTGAAAACTTTTTCAGTATACGAAATCTAATGATGAAGAGGAATTCTTTGCATATACTAGGATGACGACCAAGATTTTCCAGTTTCTTCTGAACATGGTGTCCATTCTGCTTTTTGAAATTGATGAAGAAAAACGGGAAATATATAAATTACATAAAAGAGTAAAAAAATATACAAAACGTAACCCCTAACCTATAAAAAGAAATCAGCTGTCAACTTTTGAATCTTATGATTCTTTTAGGCGGCAAACAGATATTTGACAGTTTCAAGCATGCGCTGTTTTGAGTTATGGAAGAAATTAATTTCTTAGTTGAATGTTGGCCATCTTTCTTAGTTTTAATTTTAATTGCTTAGTTTTTTGCATCACATGCATTTTTACATCACATGGTTTTATAATCATAATTTTAGTTTTAAATTAATTTAAGTTTTAATTTATGCTTGCATGAATCCACCTTAATATATTAGTTAGAAGGATATTAATGGTAAAGAATTTTTATAGTTCAATTTGGAAATATAAAGTAAATAAAGGTAATTAAGACAATTTTATTGAGCAAAGAATTTTATCACCAAGAAATATTGAGTATAAACTATGTAGGAGTTAAAGAGATATAAAAAGTCACAGAAGTAGTAGCAAATAACATTGAAGAAGACAAAGAGGAAACTGGAAATTATCTAGAAAGACAGAAATAGAGGGAGATTGAAAAATACAGAAGACAGAAAAGAAATAAACCAGGAGGTGATAAAGAAAAAAAAAAAAAGAAACTAATTAAGGAAGACACAGGAGAGAGAATATTCCAACCAGAATAATAGTAGAGGCACCCAAAATTTATAATATTTTTTTTTAATTATCTGTTTGTAATGTTTATTATTTTTTTAAGGAACCCACCCAAGGCATAAGAGTTTCATAATAAAAAAACACAGCTATTCTAATATAATATATACTGTAATGATATTTACAAAATCTCAAAATTTGAGTTGGGGTCTATGAAAAATAATAAACATTACAAAAATTACAAAAAATTATATTTTTGTTTATCCTATTATTTGCTTCTTCTTCCCTTTTCTTTGCTTCTCAACCTTGCTTGTTTATCCTGTTATTTGCCTCTTGTTCCGTTTTCTTTGCTCCTTAACTTCTTAAATATCCTCAAATAACCAATTTCTTCCAATAACAATCTTAACCAAAAAATTTTTTACCGGTATCTTCAATTTTCTAAAATTTTTTATTCGAATGAAATGAAATCCATTTAATTATCTACTTATTATATAATATTCCTTTTATATCTTTTCACAACTTTCCATATAAACCTTTCTATATTATCTTATATGTTACAAATTAAAAATTATCAAAAATTGACAAATCTCCAATTTCAAAAAAATTGACCTTCTGTTTTCTTTTTTTTTTACTTACATATCAACTCTTCTATCTCATTTAATAAACATAACATTTAACTATTAATAATCTTCTAATTGATGAAATTTCAACTGAAAAAAAAATTATTTATAAAATTCCCTATATAGGGTGAAATTTTTTTTAATATAACAATACGGTTTCAGTTTTAAATTCTATATGTAGAATATTTTATAACTTTTTTTCAAAATTTACCATTCACTATTTAGTATCTAACTTCAATTTAAAATTTTATAACTAACATTACCTATATTTAAACTTACGTTTCGGCCTTTATTTAGTTTAGTTACTTTCTTTTTACGGTGAAAGTTTTTTTTTCCTTTTTTTTCGTTTAAAAATAAAAGATAGTTGTTTCTTTTTATTGAAATATAGTTCATATTTTCCTGCTATACATAATAAAGTTTTACTTTTTTCCTTTATAATAAAAGATATTAGATTGTTTTATTTTGTTGTTGTGTATTTGGTCCAGTGACTTTCTGTCCTGGTACCCTTTTTTTCAGAGCTGGCGTCCGTAAGAACGCTGGGACCCAACCAACTTGGGGTTCCTACCCTTGGGTTAACCAAGGGTAGATATTAAAATTAGCTTTCTGTCTGTGTTGTGATTATTTTCTTTTCTTATGTCATTCATTTTTTTCTTTGCTTCTCTTATCTCTTGTTACGATCTTAATGTATCTTTTTATCATTTAATTTCAATAAATTCTGTATTTTTATCTTTTTATTATTTTCAAAATTCTTTTGTATACCGGCTCCATTATTTTGCTGTTATGTTTCTTTAATTTTTGAAATTTTAGTCCCCGGGTTACATTACGTTTTATGTGCCACACTGTATTTTTATTATTAATTCGCTTCATATTCCTTCTCTAGATCTCCCTCTCTTTTAAGTCTGTCTGTCTGTCTGTATGTCTGTCTATCTGTCTGTTTGTGTGTGTTTATTATTCCACGATAGAGGCCACACGTTTAATCCGATTGAGCTGAAATTTGGCAAATCAATTTAGGTTACCCGTTGGAAGAACCCGTTAGTTTTTGTATAAAGTGTCACTATCAAAAAATGACAGATGTAATATGTAACGGAATTTAACATGCAATATGTGATTTAAAAGCCCTTGAAAGGCTCTATTCAGAACAGTCAAAATAATTTCTCCAGCTGTCACCTGTCAAAAATAAAAAAATGTCAAACTTTGAAACTTTAACATTAAATATCTCAAAAGGTATTAGTCCGATTGAGCTGAAATTTGGTATACGGGTTTGGATTACCCGTCGCAAGAACTCATTAGTTTTTGTATGACAGATGTCAAATGGAAGTCTCACTGTAAAAAAAGACAGATGCAATATGTTACGGAATTCGACCAGCAATATGTCATTTGAAAGCCTGTCAAAAATAAAAAATGTCAAAATTTGAAACTTTAACATTAAATATCTGATTTTTTTTTAATTTTTCTAGGTTTGGCCACTTTCCTCAATTTTTCTTATTTTTATTAATCTGACTCAATTGTTCACAAATTTTCTCAATTTTTATAAATTTTTTAGTTTATCTCAACTTTAATCAATTTTTTTAATTTTTCGTGATTTTTCCAAAAAAAATTTTATTTTTCCGATTTTTACCAACTGTTTCTCAATTTTTCTCAAATTTCCTAACTTTTCTCGTTTTTTTCTATTTTTTCTCATTTTTACCTAATTTTTTACTATTTTTTCAGTTTTGCTCTATTTTTATAAATTTTTCTGTTATTTTAATTGTTCTTAATGTTTCATACTTTTTCTTAATTTTTTTCTCAGTTTTACTCAATTTCTCTCAATTAACCTCAATTTTTTTTTATTTCTAAAATGTTTTTAAATTTTCTTAATTTTTATGAATTTGTCTCAAATTTTCTTATTTTACTTTTCCGATCCACCTCCGAGAAGGGAAAGTATTGTGAACGAGCAAAAATAACTTTTCGAGATAAAGATGGAAATATCCATTTTAAGGTCACCTGAGATGAACAAGACCATTTTCAGTCTGTCTCTGCCTGTGTGTATTCTTCCACAATATAGGTCACACGTTTAATCCGATTGAGCTGAAATTTGGTATATTGGTTTGGATTATCTGTCAGAAGAACTCATTAGTTTTTTATGACATTTGTCGGACAGAAGTGTCACTTTTAAAAAATGACAGATGCAATATGTCACGGAATTTGACTTGCAATATGCCATTTAAAAGCCCTTGAAAAACTCTATTCAGAACAGTCACCTGTCAGATATAAAAAAATGTCAAAATGTGAAACTTTTAAACTTTATCTGAAAAAATATTCGTGGATACTCGTCGGGAAAGATTTGAAGCGACACAACCAATTTTTTTTTTTTTGTTATATTTACTCAAAAGTTCATATCTTATCTTTTATAATAATAGAAATTATCTGATGTTCGTGGTATTATTTGATTACAAAAAGAGAATCTATTTTTTTATTTATTTTTACAGATTGTCTTAATATTTAATTCATTTTGATTAATTTTATATTTCATATTTTGATCTAAAATTCATGTATTTCATTTTAATATTATTATATAATTGCTCTTTTTTTTGTAACTAGAATGATTATTTTGAAATTTAGAGTGGTCATACAAGACCCAATTTCGAATTAAGTGATAGAATAATTTAATATGGAGGTCAACCGATATCATTGAAAGAGTAAAATTTTCAAATAGAATATTTGACTTGCGACTTGTTCCAAACCCAAAATAAGGTGACTAGAAATAACTAAAAAATATTATTTTTGCACAAATTTAAATATTTGTTTTCAATCAAAATAGTGGAGTTATTATACGGAAAAATAAGGCGAGGTTAGTAAAAATTTGATATAGCTAAGCCACAACGGCAAAAATGTTCGTAATTATACCAAAAATAACTTTTGTTGAAAATTTCAGATACAATAAAACTTTCCTTTTCTATTTTTTGGGATTTTTTTAAATACAAATTTTATGCGCAGAAAACCAAATATCGCATTTTTAGTTTTCCCTGTATAACTTGAGAAGGGCGAGAGTCCCTGTAGATTTTTTTTGAACACTGTAATATTCTTCAAAATAGTTAACTTTTTGCTTATTTAATCATCTTCGTATCTCTTATGGTTTAGAAGATGGCAATGTTAGTACATGATAAAAGAAACGGCCTGTAAATATATATATATATATATATACTGTAAATTTCCAAAAAGTGGACTAAACTCAAAAGCCATTTTATACGGACCTAAACTATATAAATCTATATAAAATCTTTAATTTAAGCCTAAGCAGCGTACTCTACAACTCGTTGGTTATAATGGATGTCCACTTCAAAATTAGGGGGTAAATCGGCCAAATTTAGATTTTAACCAAAAATATTGCACATTTTGACTTCATCTTTGGACCACCCATTGTGGTGATCATGCCTCATTTTTTCATCAAATTTCATCCGATTCGGCAAAGATTTGATCGAAATAGCCATATTTCAATTTTTAGCCCAAAAATGGATATTTATATATATTTCAGGGGGTGAAATGATCGCAGCCACTCCAAATTTTGACTGAAGGTTCCTCAATCATTGATAATAAAAGGGTTCAAATCTCAAATCTTATAGCTAGAAGTATAAAGGGTTGAAACCAATCCTGGCAAATTTTTGGTATAATTACGAAACTTTTTGTCGTTATGGCTTATCTATATCAAATTTTTACGAACCTCGCCTTATTTTTCCGTAGAATGACTACACTAAAACAGGTGGGGTTAGGATGCGCTAGCGAGAAGGTTTAAAAATATGTTCGTTACTAGATTTTTCGCCAACCATAAAACTTTTAGTAATAAAGGTATACAATATTAGGTTCATTTTAAAAAATAAGGTTTTCCTGAAAAAAAATTCTGTAAAACAATTAAAAAACTCATTTCACAACCTTTTACTTACTTTGGTTTTAGAAAAAGCAAATTGTATAAAGATATTTTTACTTATCAAGTTGTTATCTATAGTATATAAATATATGAATAACAACAAATCTTGTCTATAAGTGGAATATTTAATATAATTATAAATTAATATTTAATAATTTGACCCTCTTCCGCATTCACAAGTGTATAAACCAAATCAAAGGATCCCTTTAACAACCGCAACGCCAAGTGTTCAAAATGAAGACATTCTACGTAGGCAGGAGTCTACCTACCACAAAAGAAAATCTAGCTAGATTTCATCCCGCGATCTCGCGATCGCGATCAAGCAAGCCGGCGATGAAGTGGGAGTGGCGTCAGAAATAGCGCCGGTCGACCAGACCAGCAGCCAGCAGGAGTAGCGAAAGCAGCAACAGCAGGAGCGCATGTTATCGCGCTCACTCTATCACAGTTTTCCCGCGATGTTCTCCAAAACAACACGTCGCACCTTCTAGAAAAATAAACAACGATCGGGATCGTGCCGCTTATCTAGCAAAAAATATTTAAAAATTTAAAAAAAAAAATTTTCTGGAACAAATTTGGATTATTTTTGAAATATGTGAAAAAGTGATTGTGTTTAAGTGATTGGTTTTTTATTGTGAACTAAAAAAAAATTGGAAAATGGAAATGTGTGGGTTGCTTTGGAATAAGGGTGGAAAGCTGCTTTTATTAGTAACTTTAGGATTATTGTCTGGTAAGTGAAAATTAAAAATGACGGAATAAATTTTTTCTTAAAAATATGTTTCACTGGTTGGAAAAAAAACTATTTTTTTTTATAGAAATCTGAATTTGTTTACAATTTGGTGTTTATGTTTATTTATTTATCTTAATTTTTTTTTTATTATTTTGATCTGCTTCGGCTCATTTTATTCTCATTTTTTTCAGCTCCGTGTCAAATTTGTTCATTCCATCTCATTTTTGTTCTCTATATTTTACTATTCCTTCTGATATATCTTCATATATTGTCTTGTCGTTTCTTTCCTTCTTCAAAAAAATCATCCAATAAATTGCTTGACTATTATTGTATTCATTATCCTATTTCTTTTTGTTGTCACTTTCTTTATGTATTGGCATTGATTTTGCTTTTTTGTTAGTGTCGATTTTTACTTTCTGGTATATTTGTATGTTTAGTATTTTGGTAATCTCTTATTTCTGGTATATTTGCGTATTTATTATTTTGGTAATCTCTTATTTCCAAAGCATCGTTTTATATCTCTTTCTTTATTTCTGGATCTTTTTAGCTTGTATTTGACGTTCTTTAAAATATTATATAATTTTTATTTGTAATTTAGTATGAAAATATAAGTTGTCACTACTGTCATTACTGTCACGATATATTTTCTCTCCTTTATTTAAACTGCTACGTAAATTTTATTTTAAGTAGGTACATCGCAGATAGTTCAAAACCAATTTTATTGTTTAATTATTAATTATATACAGGGTGCTTCATAAGGAATGGTCAATATTTTAATCATAGGTTCAGGACCTCCAAATAATCATATTTTATTAAATAACTCTGGGTCAAATTTTATCTACTACTGTAATACAGGGTGTTGAAGTTAAAATGTATTTTACGTTTTTTTGCAATAATTTCTTTATTATTTAACTTATTGACTTGAATTTTGGTATGGTTATATTTTTGAGTTAGTTAGACGGCACCACCTACGCTTTACTGGATTAAGAAAAGTATTCATTTTTTTTAATATCAAGGTGCACTTGTTTTAATAGCATAAATTCAATCCATTTCTAGCAACAGTATTTATTTGGATTACTTTACAATATTCCAACATAGTAGGCTTGAAAATTAAAATGAAAATGTACAGCTGTCAAATAATTATTGGTTAGATTTAAGTTAATGATTGCAGTGTTAATTTTGTTCACTAAACTCAATCTAATGTAGGTAACTTCAACACCCTGTATTTTAGTAGTAGATAACATTAGAACTCAGAGTTATTTATTAAAATATTAATATTTAGATATTCTGAACCTATATGATTAAAATATTGACCATTCCTTATAAAACACCCTGTATAAAACTATTTTATTAATATGGGGTGTTTGATACTTAAAGAATATGGTTTTATTATTGCATAATATATTATGGTATGTAATGAAAAATTAACATACAAGTATGGATAAAAAGTAACCAAGGTTTAGTTAATATATATATTTTTAAATTTTATTTTTTATTTATATGCTACACGTTTTTACTCAAAAAGGGGGTTGTGGATGTAAATAATAGAAGCATCACTACCGTGAACTTCTCTGTTGGCCAATATTATACAAATAATGACTTTAATATAAGATCAGATACCACAAAATGCATATTTGTGTTAAAACTTTTTACATCAATTTTAGTATCTGTATTAATTTAGAAATTGGGGGGGTGGTTTTGTTGACCGCGGATTTCGAAGATATCCATTAACCTAACCTTATTTTTTATTTATGGTATCTGTGATTAGTGCAATTGTTAATTATTTATTTTTGTTATATTCGTTAATTTATATACATACACCCAAATTTAGAAATTAAACAAATTAATTAAAAATTTTAATTAATTCGAAATATTTTTTGTTAATTTCGCCATTTTTTGATTAAAAATTTAGAAAAAATCACAGAGTATTTTTTTGTTGCCGATTTAATAATATTTATTTAAATTTTAGATCCTTAATATTTTACATAAAAGAATTGATTAAAAATAAATTATAGTAGGAGAGCTAGTAGACATTTTGTGTAGGTATTTGAGGAAAGATGAAAACTTGTCCTATACCGTATAATACCCTAACACAAAAAATAGGAAAATAAATTTTAGTCGGGTCTTTAACTTTGCTAGACGCTTGCAAAACTATTTTGTTATGTTATTTAAAAACGATCAAAAAAAATTTAGCTCAAAATATTAAAATTTACATCTGCTGTAAGTATTTTAAAATTAAGGATCGGCGAAAGGCTAAAAAACGTACCTGTACGCGAGACTAGACCGTATGACCTAAGTAGCCATGAACGCTTCGCCCATAATCCGCTGCTTCGCTGTATTCACGATACACACTTAATTTGGTTTCTGAATTTTTACCGTATAACTCTTATTTTATTTTTACGTAAGCATGCGCAATCTGCTCTAAATGAGGATTAGCGTTAACGTTAAACGTTAGCTGTCTAATAACAGATAGTACATTTGCTTATTATTGAATTTCATTGCTGCTTATAAATGTTTCGACTGTGATATTGTTTTTATAAAATGTTTCTGGAAAATATTTTTTAACAGTGCATGACACTATATAATAGATCATAAAATTTGGGGGTTATTAAATTGTGGATTTCATAACTTCTTGATTAGGTGTTAGATTTAAAACTCAACTATTAATCAAAGATTTTTTATTTACTTATGAAATTTGTTCGGTTTTCTGATTTTTGAATAATAAAACGGTGACTTTAACAATATTTTCCTGTTAAAGCAACTATTCTCGAACTGTTTGTTGCAAAGTGAAAAATGTTGGAAAGTTTGTAATCCGCATTTAAGTCGTAAAAACGGCAAAAGTTTACCAAAGAATCACCAATTTTCTCGATATACACTATAAATCGTGTTTTCTCTAACTTGGACAAATCCTATTGACCGCGCCATTTTATGTTTTTTTATACATATAAATTTAGGTCATTTATTATAATTAATACAATTTAATTTCTAAATTTGTATTTTCTTTCGGAATTATTTACAGATAAAAGCGGTATTATGTAAATTTAAATCAAATATTTAGGTAGAGATTTTATAGATAAGTAGCAAGAATGTTCATCATTGTTGGATCAATATCAGGTTGAAGTTTCATTCAAAACCTTCCTAAATTTAATGAACGTTCTTGCTACTGACAGTAAGTGGGGTAAAGAATCAACCGGGATGACACTAATCCTAAAATATCTTTGGAGACAAAATCTAAAGGGAAATTTAGTTTGACTGATCGTTAAAATATTAGACATTAATTAATTAAGGTGGATTAATGCTAAAATATTAGAATTGATAATTAAAATCACATTTTAGTTAAATTAAAAAATAAGAGAAAGCCGTAAAAAATATATTTTATAATATATTAGTAAAAAACTGATTAAAATTATGATCAAATGAAATTACACTACAATTTTTCACTCATTGTTTTAAGCATTAGTTAAGTTTTATTAAAGGCTTTTATCATTCTTTGATTATATTCTTCATTGTTAATTTAAGTAAACTAAAAAAACTATTGGTTAAAAATTTTTTGTTTTTTAAATATTTTTCTGGCGCAGTTAGTAGGATTTTTCAATACTTAACTGTAAATCTGGCAAAGTCCTAATATACTGTTTTTTCTCAAGATTAAACTAATATTGATAATGGGATGATTACCTTTATGATAAACATAACCAAACGTCTGAACGCCACTGACAAATGTTGGTTTATTAATCATAAATTATATAAACAATTTTTTTTACATATTTTATTTATAGTGTCACATTTAATTTTATCAAAACACCAATTCCGGTTTCTATCTAAAACTACACCAATAGTTTTTAAGCACCAGTTATGCTTTATTAATATCTTTTATCATTCTGTGACTATCTAGTTTGAAAAAAAAACTGTTGGTTTAAATGATTTTGTTTTTTAATTATTTATCTGGCGCAGTCAGTAGGATTTTTCAATACTTAAGTATAAATCTGGCAAAATGTTATTATCCTGTTTTTTTCTCACGATTTAAGCTAATATTGCTAATGGGATGACTACCTTTATGGTAAACACAACCAGACATCGGGACGCCACTGACAAAATTTGGTTTATGTGAGTCATAAATTATATAAACAAATTTTTCTACAAATTTTCTTTGTAGCATCACATTTTATTTTGTCAAAACACTAATTTCTTGACAACGACCTCTGGAAAGAGACTAAACGTCAAAAATAAAGCACAAAAGAAAAATGTTGATAAAAATTCGAAATACAAATTTAATATTACCAAACCTTTGTAGTATCAAAATAACAAATTTAATTTGATTAAATTACCGGTAACATAAATATTTCTTTTATATGTATAAATTGATATGTATCTCTATAGTCGATTTCATATGACCAGATTTTTTCTTCCTCTTTGTTTTCTTTTTCCGTATTACATGCTCGTGTGCGCATCCATTCGTATATAATGAATTTATTAAATTTACTGAATGTGACAGGATTTAAGCGAAAACTGACAGAGCGTATTGAAAAATTTTGATTATCTGTTGATTATTTTTTTTTATACACAAAATAGGAATAAATTAATAAATAAATAACAAAATAATGATTTTATCGGATACAAAAAATTGTTTCGGGTTGGTTTATACCCTCATATTCATTTTAGTTCAAGCTTATTTCCTAAAATTTTTCCTTAAAAGAAATTTAAAATTTTTTGTTATAAGGAAAAGTTCAGATTTTCATTAATATAGATTTTTTCGTAAGAGAAAGTTTAGATTTATTGTAAGAGAAAATTCATATTATCCTTAAGAGGCAGTTACGGTTTTTCTCTAAGGGGAAGTTTGGTTTTTTTCCGAATAGGAAATTTAGATTTTTTGTTCAAAGAACGTTTAAATTTTTCTGTAAGTGAAAGTGGTTTTTTTCTTGGGATGAAGTTTAGATTTTTCTTTAAAAGTAAATGTAGATTTTTCCTAAGAGAAAATTTATCTTTTTCCCTAAGTGCAAGTTAGGGATGAAGCTATAAATATTTTATTAACTATAAAATCAACAGTTTCCAAAAATCAGTGAGATTAGTCAGATTAAAGTTTCATTGTACAAAATTTTTTTCCATCCAGAACATTTTTTTTACTTATTTTATCTCATCGTTAATTCTCATTGTAAACTTGCATCTATATTTTGTAAATAAATGTTTTTTATCGGTTAACTTTGGAAATGGAGCCAAAATGGAAACTGTGGGGGTTGTTTTGAACGCGTTGGGTAGAAAGCTGTTGGATATGGTTTTGTTGGTCGTATTTTCGGGTAAGTGGTTTTTGGGATGCAATGAATTATGACGGTGCTGCGAGAAAATGGAATTGTTAAAGTTTCTACGAGTTTTAGGATTTATAATAATTCTCTATTTGTATCAAATGGATTTCTAAAGTTTTAGCAAAATGTGAAAGTATATTTGATAAAGCTTAATATTATATATTTTCACATTTATCGCCATTATTTGGGTTTTATATTGTAAAGAAATAGTATATTTTGTTAGTTAGTCTTTTATTATTGAAAATTAAAAATGTATCATAAAGTTTATTTTGAATGTTTTAATTGTTATTGAAAGTACAGATAACATTTCTTCATTACCTTTGTTTGGGGTCATAATCTGCCACTCAGAACTATTACATTCATACCTTTAAATGACACATGCCGTCACTATTTCTTCAATATTTTATTATCGTTATCCCTAGCATTGATTGCTTCAATAATAAGTTCTTTATATTTATTTCAGTACACAAGGAATAGTATATTTTGTTAGTCTTTTTATTATTGAAAATTAAAAATGTTTCATAAAGTTTATTTTGAATGTTTTAATTGTTATTGAAAGTACAGATAACATTTCCTCATTACCTTTGTTTGGGGTCATAATCTACCACTCAGAACTATTACATTCTTAATCTTTAAATGACACATGCCGTCACTATTTCTTCAATATTTTATTATCGTTATCCCTAGCATTGATTGCTTCAATAATAAGTTCTTTATATTTATTTCAGTACACAAGGAATAGTATATTTTGTTAGTCTTTTTATTATTAAAAATTAAAAATGTGTCATAAAGTTTATTTTGAATGTTTTAATTGGTATTGAAAGTACAGATAACATTTTCTCATTACATTTGTTTGGAGTCATAATCTGCCACTCAGAACTATTACATTCATCGTTATTATCGTTATCCCTAGCGGTGATTGCTTCAATAATACGTTCTTTGTATTTATTTATCGAAATCATTGGTTTCTACATCAATAAGCATTTTATATTTATTTCTATTATCGATATGTACAACAGTGTTTGCTTTATCATTATTTTCTTCAGTGTTTAATTTATCTTTTGAAAAATTAATATCCATAACAATTAAAGATTGCTATATCAAAATGCTATGAGTACCAACTACTTTTTATTATTTATGGCCATTTTGTGATTTGAATATACAAACACTTAATCCTACCCTGAATGTATACACAATTTTTTTATTATTTTAAGGTATCATATCTTGATTTAGTTTTCAAACCTTTATTCTAAATTTCTCTTCTTTACGACTGTATTTTTCAGATCATATTTTACAACTGACAAATTGTACCGTTTTTTTTCTTACATGTGTAGTCTTAGATTACATAGTAATTACAAACAATCTTCTGAACTATAAAAATCCAATTACTATTAATTCTGTATATATTGATAAGAAAAATTAATATAAAAGGGTCAGATTATGTCAGATGTCATATCCAGGATGATGAATCCAGGGTAAATTACTATTTAGTAATTTAAAAAAAAATTAAATCAAGTGGAAATGAAAAAATTGGAGATTTGTCAATTTTTACCTGTCGGCCTTTAGATAAGAGAGTTATAGTAGTCATGCTAAAAATTTGGTAGTGATTTTTCAATGGATAAACACGTTTTAAGGTTCCTAGAATACGATTTTGATATTTTTTATTCAAAATTGGCGAGAGGTCATGTGCCGGCTGCATAAGTTTTTTAAATAAATTTTGATATTTGAATTTTTTGAGAATTGTCAGATAAAAAATGGTAATTTGTTAGATAGATATTAAGATATGGAGTTTTCAATATTTAATGTTTTGATTTAGAAGAAGAAATAAAGAGGTTATTGAAAGAGGTAAAATTTTCTTTTAAAATAAATAAAAAATAGACCCAGACATAAAATATTAAGACAGGGCGAAACAAAATAAAATATTTAGAAGATATCACATGACCAGATAGATAAGCTGTCTAAGAAGTGAAAAAGTCAGATAGATTTAAGAAAATCTTAAGCAATATACAAAATGAGAAGAGGAACAGGAGGTTATTAAGAATATTATCTAAAAATCAAGAAATGGATAGAAATGAATTTAAATGAAATTTAAAATATATTTGTATAATATCTAATAATTTTTAAATCGATTTACAGACTGAACCCAACCCTGGATTAAGTATATTTGCCAGAATATCTTATATACCGGGTGGTCCGTATCAATTTATTTTCATATTTTTATCATCTTCCTGTATTAATTTCACCTTATCAAGTTTTCTCTTTTTATATTACCACGATTCAAATGTATTTTTTTTTTGTAAAAATTGAACCACTAAGTGTTAGTATATTTTTGTCATCGCTACTGCGCAGTTACTTTAAATGTTTATTGTAGACCCCATTTATAATAGTCTTATTTTCCATATCAAAATCTGATCACTTATAACCGAGATAAACGCTAGTGTCTTTTATTGCTACTACGCATACTTTATATTTTCCAAATTTTTTTAATACCACCAAAAATGACAAACAATCCACCTGATGAAGATGTCACTCACCTTATCACAAAAATTTTCATACTTCAAATGGCTTAAGCCCTATACTAATATAAAATTTAGTTTTATATTATTTTTAGTTACATTTACTAAAATTTTTTTTGTATTTGCATTTGTATTATAAATAAGAAAAACTGTTAAGTTTTGTTTTAAATCTTTAGTACCTGCCACGATGAATTTCATTACACTATATTCACTATATCCAACTTCTCCACCTTAACGTACTATTTCTATAATATTACATTTTGCATATCGTTTTCAAAGTCATCAACACGCTTTCATGCGGTGCTCATTAGACAACAGTTTCTGTTCTTTCAACAAATTAATACATATTAGCGGCAAGAACATTCTTACTTTAAGGACCTACTTATGACGACTCTCGAAGATGCAGAAAACGATCTTGTGCAAATCCTTGCACTTGAGTTAAAACTTCCTCGTTAAGATCTAAAGCAACAAGCGATTTCTCTCGTAAAAGAATTCTCTATCACAGTTAGTAATGGTTCATTTTGTATCAAATTCAATAAATAAAGCTGCTACTCAGTGTAAGTAAAAAAGTAAAAAAAAACGTGATGTCTAAATCGCTTATGTGTTTACTTCAGTAAATAAAATTTTACATTTAATGTCCATCAAGAAATTTATTAATTTTTTCGGGTCACTATTAAGCGAGGGCAAACTAGAGCGATAGCGGACGCAGTGGTGAACGCGGTGGCGATGCGGTCACATGGTGAACACATAAATGCTCACGCCAACGCGTTCATTATTACTATTTAAAATTAGTTAATATTTTTTCTTTAGGGTTGTAGAAAAAAGTGTATTGCTCAATTCGGGTGGATTATGCATATTGAACTCGGACGATTGAGCATTCCGCCTACGGCGCCATGCTTAGGCTTCGATATTACCATCATATCCACACTTGTTGCACAAACTACTATTAACTGTATCAATTACAGTTAGGTCGCCAGCAAAAATAGTCTTAAAATGATTTTAGAATACGTAGTGTTGTGTTGTACTGATAACAGACCCTTGTGTGACCCTTTTTATTAGGGTTTAATATTAATATTATTGCTGGTCATTAAAACCAAAATATTGTGATTGTTAAATCGCTATTATTATATCAACACATTTATCAAACCTGTCTTGGAGCATTATGGATGTATAAAGGTTGTTCAAAGGGTATAAAATTTAAATTACACAAGAATTAGAATGGACGTATCTGACATTTCCAAGAAGCGTTTTCCTACCATAAAGCTTTTATGGACCTAGGCAAAGATACTTTAATTAAACGAAATGAAATTGTTTCATTGTTGCAACAGTAAACTGTAAAACTCAACGTTCTATAAAAGCATGTGTTTACAAAAGAAAATAAAGTAGAGAATGAAATTATTTTGCGGAACTTAATTAAAGGGTGCTAAAAATGAAATTTGTTATTTTCACAGACGTGTTTACATATATTGGTATTATATAAGATAGAAAACATCTTGTAAACTTAAATTTTTATTATCAAGGAGATCACTAAATTAAAAAGAAAACAATATTTATTTCACTACCAAAGCTACTTTGCTTATTATTTTTATTTTAAAAATTTTGCTTTAACGGTAGACAAATTACAATGAAATGGGTTACATACAAGCCATAAAACTAGCAACAAATAAAATCTTACTATTACATCTCTTCAAAAACAAGATGAAACCTGGGCACGATCAAATATAGAAAAAAAAAACAATTATCCACAAAGATCTATTGAATGGTTTTTTCATCCCAAAAATTTCGGTCAACGACCATCTTCAGAAAGCGGGATACCTCCCAATAAAAAACACAAATGGAGATGACATCAGTCTCATATAAAACAAACAAATTAAAATTTTTGTTTTAGTGCAAAATGTATTAATGCAAGTTGTGTAATGCTTTTTTAATCATCAAACGATCTTTTGACGCCTTAGTCCAGGTTTTTTATTGCCTCTGGCACCACCTTCCATTTATATTATGAAGGCCACTAGCACCAGCAGCTTCAGTGGAGAAAAATACTCCAGGGGTCGTTACGGCCTTGACTTACCTCTTGACGGCTGGTAGAACAGGCTTTACTTGCCTCCTCGGGGTGAGTACCGGAGTATCTTCTGCTAGGATGTTATTTTATGGGAACAGAAGAGAAGAAATTAAATTACCAAAATAAAAATAAACCTGTTATTGTTTTTGAATGATACCAATTACAAAATCCGGAGGAGGTTGTATAAAACAGTGTTGGCAAATAATAGCTAGTTTAGGTACGATATTAAATATCTATAATTAAATATGATTATAAGAACACATGGATAAGTTTTCAGTAAAATTTATCTAATATGTATTACCAAAATCCAACTTACTCGTTGTAATTGACTCTCTTTGTCTTATTTCCTGTTATTGTAGATTATGTTAAAATTTTAATAGGTTGGACTAATACAAGCTTCTAGTATTTCATGAATATTAAACGCATATTGTTGCACTATCATTTTTTGATCTTAAAATGTCTTTAAAAGTCTATTACCTATACCTAATCATTATATACTTTTGTGAAAATAAACTCCATTGATCCAAAAACCGTTTGAGAAACATTTTACGTTTATAAAAAGTTAATAATACAAAATTGCTTCTATTTTGAAGATCGCTATCATATATATTTTTTTCCTACTTAATAATTCACATGTTACGTGCAAGTAAAATATAAAATAAACGTATCTATCCGTCTCTCGGGATCTGTGCACGAAAGTTAGTGACTGGTACAAAAGTAAACACAAACGCATCAGGCTCGCTTGGGTTAACCGAGTTTATGTGAATATTTAATGGTAAGTTTGCAATTTCTGAAATTAGCAGTTAGTGGCAAATTTATTGGAATAAAGTATTATAGATATACAGGAAAAAATTTGGTAACAAAAACACTGGAAAATAAAATAAAAAGTTGGTTCATGAAGACATAAAGTAAGTATCTTATATATCACTAATATGGAATAACGAAGACCTCTACTTCTGTTGCAGCCAATCAAGCTATCGCCATTCGGATTTTTATCAACAAAGTTTCCGGTATTCCATGCTTACCAAAATTTAATATTTACATGGCCCTTAACTCTTTTAAAAAATTCTAGCTACCATATATTTGTATTTTTATTTATAACTATAGTAACTTTGGTGCAGTAAACTGTATCTTATTTATCACAACAAAAGTGACCTCTGGAACTATATTGTCGATTTTCTGACCAAGTCAGTTTGAAGCTTTTCGTGAAATTACGTGTGAAAATTTAAGTTGATATGAAAAATCAGATTGTACATGCATTGTCGCGACATTGCGTTTGTTTTATTGTTAGAATATGGTTAATGTATGTTAAATATGCATTAGTTGCAGGACCACCCATTTCACAAAAATATGAAGAAAAACATGATTTGATAATTGGTTTTAGTTAAAGTGACTTAAATCGATAACTCATTAATAATAAATCAAGAATCGAGAATGAATAACAAATCAAGAATGCCCCCTCTTAAAGAGATAACAACCTGTATATACAAAGCCAACAACAAACATTTTCTGACATGGGCAACAGCCGGCATTCAACCTGTCAGCGTTACCTTGCTACACCACGTTACGTATAACTCATGTATTGACCTTTATATTGTTTAAATTATAACTAGTTTAATGAACTACTATATATTATTATTTAAGGTTATTTTGTGTGGCCCAAAAAGCATCACATTAGTCTTACCCCAGGGATAAGTGTTGGGTTAGGTTTTTTTTATTGAAATTTTTTAAAATGGAAATTTTTGAAGATCTTCTGAGTGATTCCTTTTTTTATGTGTTTTAATTTCTCCACCAGTTGTTTTGTTGATCGAGGGTAAAATATAAAAATCAGATTACAACTTGGTAAACAGCATGTTAATAATAATATTCTTCTTAAGCCACTATTATTATTAAATCATACTTACATGCCTTTCTGTCATTGAATTACTATTTCCTATCCTTAAATTTTATCTCTCCATGTTTTGGCCATCTGTCTTTTTACACTCGATAATTCTACGAAATGAGTTTGTAACTTTGAGCTTCAGAAAAATTGCCGCTTGCTCTTTTGTACTAATCTTTTACCACGTATAGGAATAAATAGACAACCAAAAAGCAATAACCACACAGGACCTTGATTTTAAATGGCTTTCGCTTTCCCGCTCTCCAATTGACAATTGACAATCTAACTGTCTATGCCTGTCAATTGAAAATAAGATAATTTTCGCAACACTGACCAAGTTTGAGCTATGTATCCCAAGGTTACTTTTGCATAAAAAAACGCTTATAACTTAACCTCCAATTTTAGATCTGGGATAACTTTAACCTCGGGTTACTTAACTCTACAATTTAAGCCTTCATTGAAAAACCGGGCTTAAATATCTGATAAACAATTAAATTAACATATAAACAATGGACTGAAGTTTACAATGCATTGTAATCTAATGGGGTAGTTTTTCCCCTCTGATCAACTGTTTGCTCCGTCACTTACTCCCATATAGATTTCTAAACAGTTACAAATTGTATTAAAAATTCATATAAATGGTTCTGGAATTTTTAAATTATTATAAACATCATTATTATCTACAAGTTAGACAGAGTTATCAATTATAGATGTAGCAAAAGCAATCGGATTAACTGACTTTTTTGTTAAAGTCAGAAAATGGTTCATTCTATTAAAATAAATGATGGAAGGAGGTCCGTTAGAGTCGCTACGGTTGTAACAGAGAGATCCACGATGAGCTGTAGAGCAATCCTCTTTATTTCATTCAATCAGGAAGTGTTCATGAAATATTTCTGCTTTGATGGCAGGACGTAACTCATAGTTGGTCATATTTAGATTAAAATATCCATCATAGCAATAAATTGGACGATTTGAGACCATTGATGCGATATTTTGCGTAATACCAGAGAACTGTCTTCACTGTCTTGGTGTTGCAATTTCATCTCTCAGTTTGTTCATATCATATCGGAAGGAATTGTACCCATCTACCACTTAAAAAAAACTTTTTGGTGTGACCCTTACGATCAATTATTCCAGCGGTTTTTTCTTCCGCTGTACCTCAGGGCCCAGTATGCTCAAAGGTACAAAAGTCCAGACCTCGGGTTATTTAAAAAATATCAACTTACTTTTTTTAGTCTAAGAAGATGAATAGTACTAGAGCGCTTTTCGGACCAGATAAATGAGCCAACGGCTTCCAAAAGGTTTAGTGCATCAAATGAATGAAAGTGAAATGTTTGTAGGCAAATAATTAATTTAAAAGAAAAATATCATAAAAAAACGTATAGATAATTTCAGTTAACAAATTGAATTTTTAACAATAATCAGTGAAAGCGATGTGATGAAAAGTTACAATGAATAATATATGATTTTAAACAGGAAAATACGTATTGTGAAAAATTATAACAAATGATATATGAAAAAGATAATCAAATATATTAAAGTATTCGAATAAATATTATATGTCGAATTGTCCTGGCCAAAGACGATTCGACAACTAAATGAACATGTGATGTTCTATAAATTTAAAGAAAAAAAAAGCAACAATTTGAAATGTTGTAAGAAAGGTATTTCTCAGATAAATATAAGAAAAATATTTGATCATATATTAGAATTTAAACTATCCATAATCTAATTAATATAATCAATATATTCATATGAAGTTTGAGTTAGTGAATTGCAAAATCCTAAATATCCAAAGTATTAAAGTTTTAATTGGGTATAATCTGGTTTCCAACGGCGAGCAAACGAGAGATAGAGCATAGTACAATTTACAGGATGACCCAAATTCGATATTTTTGCAGTATGTCAAAAATTAAAGCATGTAGATCTTAATTTATGAAAAACTAAAAATTTCTAAAACTTTAACAGGATATTATTGATCCAAAATCAATGTAGATAAAAAACTGTATAGTTTGACTTTTATTTTAGTTTATTTTAGTTTATAATTAAATCGCTAATGTAAATATATGACATCTGATTATCATTAAAACAACTTTGTATAAAATAGAAGAAGATCATTTTTTTGTATAAAATTTTCTTCATAGCAATATCATTTTATAAATATTTTATTTCTAATAATTAAATATGTTGACATCCATTAAAATAGCTACAAAGTAGAAATGAGATTTTTAACTAAACGAAAAGTAAACTTTTCTCTACGGAAATGCACTTTCCTTCATTTTAATAAAAGAGAGAAGCATTTATAAATATTCTAAACTTAATTCCAATTTTTGAACAGAAATTAAAGTTAAAGTAGTTCGAGTTTAGTGAGAACGACTGATACCAAAAGAAATGAGTGAGTAAGGAAAATTTGAGATAAGTGGTTTTTATTTTTTATTATTTTAATCTAACATCTATTATTGAAGAAACCAAATTTAAAACTTGTAAATGATCGAAATAAATATTGGTATTTAAAAAAAATATATATAAGTAAAAAAATTGTGCGGTCGGGGGACGAGATAAAACGAGAGAAAAGAAAACGGAACAATGAGAAAAAAAGTAGGAAAGATTAGAAAAAATCGAAAAAAATCAAAAAAAAAACAGAAAAACGGAAAAAACCTGCAAAATGAAAAAAAGATAGAAGTATCAAAAAATCATTATAAATCACAAAAAAACAGAAAAAATCCAAAAAAACGACAGAAAACAAAAAAAACATCTGACAAAATATTCGAACATAAAATTGTTAAAAAGGGAAAAAACGAAAAAATCAAAAAAAAAAATGTAAAAAAACCGACAAAAAAACCAAAAAAACGCTAGAAACAAAAGTCGCAAAAAAGCAGATAATCCAAAAATATTGCAAAAAATCGGAAAATAACAAAGGACTACTAAAAAACCGCAAAAAATTGTAACCATAAAAAAATTAAAATTTGTATTTGAAATAAATCGCCAAAATACGCAAATAATCGCAAGAATTAGAGAAAAATCAAAAATAATCAAAAATGAAAATAAAAAAAAATTAGACGAATCAAAAAAATCAAAAAAAATCAGAAAGATCGGAAAAAACCGCGAACACAAAATGAAACACTGCCAAAAAATAATGAAAAATAAAATTGTAAAAAGAACTAAAAAGTAGAAAAATATAAAGAAAAACTAAAAAATCCCAAAACGATTGTATTCATAAAAGAATTGAAATAAATCAAAAAAAAATCCCAGAAAATGGCAAAAAATTCGAGAAAAACGAAAAAAAAATAGAACAATGAGAAAAAAGGGGGAAAAATTAGAAAAAAAAAGAAAAAAAAAAGGGAAATAAAAACTGAAAAAACGGAAAAAATTAGAAAAATTGAAAAAATAGTAAAAAATCCCAAACTATTGAAGAAAAATGAAAAAAATTGTAAACCTGGCAAAAACAAGAAAAAAATGAATGAATCAAAGAAAATGTAAAAATTGATGAAAGAGAAGTAGCAAAAATCGCAAGAAATCAAAAAATATCTCAAAAATTCGCAAAAAAATCTCCAAAAATCCACAAAAATAAATAAAAAACAACCAAAAACCCGGAAACAATTATAATAATAAAAAAACTGAAAAATTCGAAAGAAATGAAATGAATCGAAAAAAGATCCAAAAAACGCAAAAAAAGCATAAATAATCGCAAAAACAGAACGATGAGAAAAAATATAGAAAAACGGAAAAAGAGTAGTAAAAATAGAAAAACAAGAAAAAATTAGACGAATCGAAAACCATAAAAAATCAGAAAATTTGGATAAAGTTGTAAAAAATCACGGAAACAAAAAAAAAAAAAATAGAAAATATTGTGAAAAAAATCAGAAAATATTTGAAAGAAAATGAAAAATAAAATTGGGAAAAAACGAAAAAATTCCATAAAATGTAAAAAACCGAAAAAATAGAAAAAGAGAAATATCAAAAAAACGCTATAAATAGAAATACATCGAAAAAATTTGCAAAAAAATCGAAAAAATTGCAAAAAGTCGCAAAAAAATAAAGAACAGCCAAAAAAAAGGAAACAATTGTAACCATAAAAAATTCAATAATTCGATTATTCGAAAGAATTGAAATAAATACGAAAAAATGGCAAAAAATCACAAATTATCGCAAAAAAATAAAGAAAAACAGAACAATACGAAATAAAAAAAGAAAAATTAAAAAAATCACAAGCAAAAACAGAAAAACCAGAAAAAATTAGTTTAATCGAAAATAACCGCAGAAACAAAAACAAAATATAAAACATTGGAAAAAATTGACAGAAAAATCAAAAAATATTGGAAGGAAATGAAAACTCATATTGCAAACAAGGGAAAAACGAGAGAAATCGAAAAAATCTCAAAAAAATTGCAAAAAACCGAAAAAAAAATGCAGAAAGGGTAAAAAATCGCAAAAAAATTAGGAAACAAAATGAGAAAATCCAGAGCAATCAGAAAAAGTTTAAAAAATAGAAAAAATCGAAAAAAATTACAAATAAAAACAGAAAAATTAGGAGAATTGAAAAAATTATAAAAAAATCAGAAAACTCGGAAAAAATTGCAGACACAAAAAAAACATAAAACAATGGAAAAAATGAAATTATTGGAAGAAAATGAAAAATAGAATTGTAAAAAGGAGAAAAACGTAAAAAGGAGAAAAATGAAAAAAAATGAAAAGAAATGCTAAAGGAAACGGAAAAAAGTCGCAAAAAATGCCAGAAATCGAAACAAATCGCAAAAAAATCCCAAAAAACTGCAAAAAAGTTCAATAAAGCAATGAACAACCAAAAAACCGGAAACAATTGTAAACATAAAAAATAATAAAAAGTATGAAAAATTTTCAAGTAATTGAATTAAATGGCAAAAAATCACAAAGAAAACGCAAAAAATTAGAGAAATAAGAAAAAATTCGAAAACATTAGAAAACAAAAGAAAAACATATAAATTAAAATAGAACAATGAGAAAAAATGCGGAAAAATTATGAAAATCGAAAGAAATCTGATATAAAAACAAAAAAATCTGAAAAAAGAAAAATTTTTAAGATAATTAGAAAAAATGAAACAAAATTTGTCTTAATATATAAAATAATTTTAAATGATATAAAAAAAATAAACAAGAAAAAATTCCTATCGTAGGAAGAGAACAGATAGTAGGAGAAAGTGGGAAGATCGCCAGGAGGGGGCATAACGCTTTTTTATTACGTGATACTTTCTGCCAGTTAATTTATAAAACTTATTTACTATAATTGAACACTATTGCCATCTTGGAAAACATAAGGGTTACAAAGTTGCTTAAATAGCAAACCCATGAAGAGCAAAAAGTATCAGACACGGTTTTTAAGATATTTGGATAAAACCAAAAGAGAGCCAAATAGTTTTATTGTAACAAAACTTGTATTTTCTTTCTCTACAGGATCAAAATCTAAGAAAGTATTATTTTTATCTAGATTTTTGGTTACAGGATCAAAATGGTGGCCTAAATTTGGATGTAAATCTTATCTTTTACTCTTATCTTGTGTGTGTTACTGTCCTAGTGGTAGTTTATGGTATGGTGTTTTTTTCTCCTTTGTAAAGTCTTCTACAGTCCTTTCCACTGTATATGCCACGCAACTCCATGGTCCTAAGGACTCTTGTTTCCATTTTCTTCTTTTTTTTTCACTTACTTTCTTAAGTGGTCCATTATCCTCTTCTCTTCCAGTTGGTCCATTGCTATGTCCTGCTATAGTTCTCGTCCTCTTCTCTTCCAGTTAGTCCATTGCTATGTCCTGCTGCAGTTCTTGTCCACTTTTCCTCCAGTTGGTCCATTGCTATGTCCTGCTGCAGTTCTCGTCCTCTTCTCTTCCAGTTGGTCCATTTCTATATCCTGCTGCAGTCCTTGTCCAATTTTCTTCCAGTTGGTCCATTGCTATGTCCTGCTGCAGTTCTCGTCCTCTTCTCTTCCAGTTGGTCCATTTCTATATCCTGCTGCAGTCCTTGTCCAATTTTCTTCCAGTTGGTCCATTGCTATGTCCTGCTGCAGTTCTCGTCTTTGTATGCTGATGCAGAATAGTTTCTAAATTTTCATCTGAACCTTCCTAAAAATGTGTTATTGGTAATAGTTTCAGTAAATCTAAATAAATTCATGTATCCATGTCACGTATTTCCAACATGTCTTTCTGCAATGTATTTCTATTAAATTTTAAGAAAATGTAATTTAAAATAAAACTTCCAACTTTTACATCTTAAATATAATTTAAGTGAATTATTTTCTGAACTAACTTAATCAAACATTGCATTGGTCATAAAAAACTTCTGTTTTCCAGCGAGGGAACGTTGATAAAAAATGCAATATTTCTAAAACGCAAAGAGCTTTTCGATGTACAAGCCAGAACGGAATTTCTTCAACTCGTCAAAAGTGTGGCAATTAATTTTATTATTTATTAAGAAACTTTTACCAACGCATAACGGGAAGGAAATAATACGCTCAATTTGTCTACAGTGCCCTTAGCGTTTACATTCATTAGCGGAGGCGAAATAAGGGATTAAGTAATATGGATGAGTGTATATATAAATCAGGGTTTGAAAATATCATGATATTTATATAATATTATACCAACATTTCGATAGTAAACTAGCAAAATGTACTATCTAAATCTAACATGTGTATTAAAAAAAGAAGAAAATATAACACTATTTATATTTATTTTATTAAAAGAAGTCTTGACTATCTAAATCTAACCTGTCTGTTAAAAAAAAAGAAAATATAGCTTTCTCTTTCCACTTAAAACTTATTCTTCATTACGCTCCCTATTGTTTTCCATTTTCTCCTATTTTTTTATTCCAGTCTTTCCACTTCTTTTTTTCTACTTTTTTTTCTACATTTTCTCTTATATTTTTTACTAATTTCTTTGTGTCATACTTTTTTGTTCCACTTTTTCCCGTTAAAACTTTTTTTCTACTTCTTTCCCAATTTTTTTCACTTTTCCAGTACTTTTTTCCACTTTTTCCTCTACTTTTTCACTAATTTTTTATATTTCTTCTGCAATTTTTCCACCATCCTTTTTTCCTCTACTCTTTTACCAATTTTTTTATATTTAAAATTTTTTTTCCAATTTTTTGTCTTAGATATTTTTTTACATTTTTGCCTTACATTTTTTAGTTTTAAACTTTTTTCCTCTTTTTTCCTAACTTATTTTTTCTCCTGTTTTTTCAGTAATTTTTTTATGTTTCCAACTTTTTTCCCATTATTCGCCCACACTCTTTCCCCTACTTTTTTAATAATTTCTTTGTGTTCCACTTTTTCTCCTCAAAAACTTTTTCCACATCTTTCCCAATTTTTTTCACTTTTCCCCTACTTTTTTCCATGCTTTTTTAATCCACTTTTTCCTCTCCTGTTTTCCACTTTTTATCACACATTTTTTTTTACTAATTTCTTTGTGTCAGACGTTTTTTGTTCCACTTTTTTCCCTTAAAACTTTTTTCCATTTCTTCCCCCATTTTGTCACTTTTCCCCTATTTTTTATTTAATCGATTCCCCTTTTTTTATTCTGTCCTTTTCCTACTTTTTCCCACTTCTCCTCATAAATTTTTGACTAATTTTTTTTGTGTAAAATTTTTTTTCTTCCACTTTTTCTCCTTAAATCTTTTTTTTTCACTTCTTTTCCTATTTTTTTCACTTTTCTCCTATTTTCTTCCACTTTTCCCTACTTTTTTATTCCACTCTTTCCCCTACTTTTTTTTCACTTTTTCTTCTACATTTTTTCTAATTTCTTATTTCTTCATGTCAAACTTTTTTCCACTTTTTCACTAATTTTTTTATAATTTAAAATTTTAAACTTTTTTTACCAATTTTTCACCTACTTTTTGTTCCATTTTTCGCACCAGCTTTTTTCCCCTTTTTTGCCATTTTTCGCCCCAGCCTTTTTTCCCCTACTTTTTTAGTTTTAAACTTTTTCCCCAATTTTTTTAAATATAATCTTTGTTTTTTATTTCCAATTTCTCTCTCTCCCTTTCTATCAGTACCAAGGGAGTGGTTAGAGGGAAAGATAGGGGGAAAGAAGAAAATATATAATTACTCAAAAAAAGTGATTTTTTCGTAAAAAAGTGGAAATTTGACAGAAACTGATAATAATGAGAAAAAATGGGTGGTTTTAGAAACAAAGGGGAAACGGGGTAATTTTAAAAAAAAGTCACAAAATTTGAAAGAAGAGGTGAAATTTAAGACAAAAAATTTGGAAGAAAAGAGGTGAAATTTTGGAGGAAGAGGGGAAATTTTGAGTAAAAATAACAAAAATGAATAAATAAGAGGTAATTTTAAGAAAAAAATGGGGTAATTTTAGAAAAAACGGGGTAATCTCAGGAAAAAGTGACAAAAACTGAGAGAAAAGAGGGCAAATTTGAAACAAAAAATGACAGTAATTGAGAGAAAAGAGGGGAAATTTTGAAGGAAGAGGCCTCATGAAGGGGTAATTTTCAGAAAAAAGGGGTAATTTTAGAAAAAAGGGGGTATTTTCAGACAAGTGACAAAGTAAAAAGAGGAAAAATTTTGGACAAAAAAATTAACACCCTCATTTTTCTTAAAAATCTACTAATTTACTGGGAAATCTACTGAAAACGGTAACCCTGATTATTTGGGATAGAGGATAAGTAAAAGCAATAACAAAATAAATCGTGGCGAAGATCTGGGAATCCCAAAGTCGGCGCGGGGATGCTTGCGCAACAGCCAAATAAATCGCTACTGATATTATACTTCTGTACAAGTGCGTATTGAGACATTTTCGGATGTTTAAAATGGTGGAAAACATTTAAATTGAATAAATAAAATTATCGATTATATCGGATATATATCAGGATATAAATATCGGATATATATCATGATATATATCACTTGATATATATTCTCCGAACCCTGATATAAATAGAAAATAAAAATTTACGTTATTTGGTTAAATATTTGTAAAATATCTATTGTTCATTTATATCTAAATTAAAAAAAATGGTCGTGACTAACAACTTAAAAGTATTTAAAAATGCTATTTAAAAGATAATATTTTTAATACAAATTCTTCACTTTTATATCTAAAATATTTCTATGTTAAGTATCAAAATAACTATAGTCATAAAACTAGATATCATTATCAAACGAAGCATTTTACTAGTTTTTTTTTCATACAAGGGACCAACAAAACCACAGCAATAACTCTGGTCCCTTCCTCACCATTTCCTTCCCGCGACTATGCTCGCAATTCCCGTTATTTCCATTATGGTAGAAGAACCCCTAGAAGATAAGTGTTAAAATGCATGATGAAGAGATTCGAAGTGATAAAACTCGAGGGAGTGTTTTTAATGAGTGGAAGAGAGAAATGAGAAACTTTTGTGTACAGAGAGGGTCAGAGAGCAGACGAGACACCCTCCATCATACAAGTTGTCACAAGGAAAAAGTGAATTAAGGGGAAACTTAAACTCCGAAGTTAATTTTGGAGGTGGATATTCCGTTAAGAGTATAAGTTAATAATAAGTTGGAGGGTCGTTCATTCTGACGACACACTTTTATTACGGAAATGATTTGCTAGACAATAATCTGTGTTAATTGGTTTACTTAATATATTATATTATGTCACAGTGATAAAAGTTGTTAAAGTGACAATAAGAAAAGGATTTAATAAATATCTTATATTATGGCTTCTGTTTACGAGGCTCGTCTGAAAAGTTTCTCTTATCAACATGAAGATGGCAACACATGTTAAAAAATAATAGGGACGCATCATTCGACAGAATTTTTGGCATTTTGTATGCACTATTATTTAAGTGAAAAAATGCGAGCGTTTTTGTGAAACTGGAAAAATCGAGTATTAAGCAGAATAGCACAAACCGACCATGGTGGATTTTTTCCAATTACAACTGATAGTAAAATGTTCAACAAATCAGAAATAAAACGAAATCGAGCATAAGAAGGCGTTAATCTGATTGGTCGTAGCTAATTACTAAGCGTCGTGATGACCTATTAAATTTTTAAATATGATATGCGCTTTCTACGGTATTTAAAAAATGTAAAAAAAATCGGTTGTGTCGCCCCAAAAACTTTCCCTGAGTTTCGAAGAATACTTTTTCAAATATTTATTATTTTGACGTTTTTTTATTTTTGACAGGTGACAGTTGGAGAAATAATTTTGACGGTTCTGAATAGTTTTTCAAGGGCTTTCAAATGGTCTTAATCATCTCAGGTAGCCTCAAAATGGATATTTCCATCTTTATCTCGAGGTGGGTCGGGAAAGTAAAATACAAACATAATCAAAGAAATGCACAAAAATACATGAAAATCAAAAAATGAGCTAAAAATAAAAAAAAAAGCAAAAAGTTTAAAAGGTGTTAAAAGAATTTGTAAAAAATGTTAAAAAAATGTCAAAAAAAAACTAAAAAAAAGTTAAAAAAATGCTGAAAAAAGTAAAATAATGCTAAAAACGCTAAAGTGCAAAAAAAAACGACAAAAAAATGGAAAAAATGCAAAAGAAAAATACAAACATATGCAAAAAATGTACAAAAATACATGAAAAGCAAAAAATGTGCTAAAAAAATGTTAAAAGTTCTAAAACAAGCAAAAAGTGATAAAGGAAGTTGTAAAATGTTAAAAATGCCAAAAAAAATCTAAAAAAAAATTTAAAAAATGCTGAAAAGAAAATAAAATCATGAAAAAAAATGCTAAAACTGAAAAAACCAAAAGCAAAAAATTGCCAAAAAATCCAGTAAAAGTCAGAAAAACTAAAATAATGTCAAGAAAAATGTTAAAAATTCCAAAAAATAAAAAAAAATGCCAAAAATAATGTTAAAAAAATTAAAATAAACTAAAAAAACGTTAAAATGCAAAAAAAATAAAAAAAAATACAAAAAATATAAAAAAATTAAAAAATGCAAAAGAAAAATACCAAAATAAGCAAAAAAATGCACAAAAATACATGAAAAGCAAAAAATGAGATAAAAATTGTTAAAAGTTCTGAAAGAATTAATATTTAAAAAAAAGTGATGAAGGAAATTGTAAAGAATGTTAAAAAAGCCAAAAAAAATCTAAAAAAAAGTTTAAAAAATGCTGAAAAAAATTAAATTACGCTAAAAAATCTAAAAATGAAAACAAACATACAAAAAATCTAAAAAAAGTCAAAAAGAGTAAAATAATGTTAAAAAACGCAAAAAAATGAAAAAAATGCAAAAAAAATACAAACATTTGCAAACAAATGCACAAAAATCAGCTAGAAGATGATAAAAACTTTAAAAAAAGCAAAAAAAGTTTAAAAAGTGTTAAAAGAAATTGTAAAAAATGTTAAAAATATCAAAAAAAGTATTCATGGATACTCGTCGGAAAAGTTTTGGGGCGACACAACCGATTTTTTTATTTTTGACAGGTGACAGTTAGAGAAATAATTTTGACTGTTCTGAGTAGAGTTTATCAAGTGCTTTTAAATGAGATATTACATGTCAATTTCCGTTGGATACTGCATCTATAATTTTTTGATAGTGACACTTCCGTTTGACACATGTTATACAAATACTAATGGTTTCTTCCTATGGGTAACCCAAACTCATATACCAAAGTTCAGCTCAATCGGATTAAATGTGTGGCCTCTATCGTGAAAGAATATACATAGACAGACCGACAGATAGACAGACTTAATCTTAATCATCATATGGAAATACTCAAGCGTGTCAGATATTGAAAGTGTATATATTCCACCTGTCTTTGATAACGGAGGTACATTACCGATTGGTACGGTAAAGCTGACGGCACGGAAGGGTTAAAAATCAGGAAAAAAGTACTGTGGCACGTCAAATATTCAGAGTAATTGTTAAGTGAACCCGAACAAAGTTCCCATTTAAAATACTGATGATTCGGATGTATCTTTATGTACTTTATGGTTAATTTGCATTAACCTTTTTATTTGAAACTTGCAAAAGTCAGTACCAGATTTTTTTTTTCAATGGTTGGTGAAATCTGAATTTGTCTTACACTCTGTTATGAGATCATCGCAGTATATTCCATCTGATACTTCGTTCAACAACCTAATTTATATAAAGCAGAATAACCTATTATTCAAATTGCCTTATTTGTATATAAAAAAATTAGTAACGTTATCAAACGTATTTTTTTAACAATTTTGTAATATTAAAAAGTCTAAAAAGGGCATCAAAAATGAGTATACCTACATATAGAAATTCGCAGATAGTCTCTTAACAAACATAGAAATAAAGCAGAGGGTTTCCATTATGTTCCCTAACAACATTTAGAATTTATCTTAACTATAAACCACCGATAATCTTCTATCTAGCTTCTCCCTTTTTATTGACGCATCATTAGTCTCTATCCGTAAAACTACCCTCTACCCTATATCACAGAAGCGCATCTAGTAATTGGTTAAAAGGGGATTTGAACAATGAATTATTACATTAGAGGGAATTTTTGAATAAAAACAAAAAACATTGAGACTTAATATTTTCCAACTTCTATGTTATTTTTAAGGGAGTATAATTCTCGATGCTATAATGGTAATTTATTTTTTCGGCAGTTTTTATTTTAATGCTGTTGTGATCTAGATACAATTTATTAAATCTGTAATAATAGTAATTAAATCTAATTTTAATCCATTGCAAAAGGTTGTAGCTACCCCCTTGCAAATTTTAAAAGACAACAGATTTTATATTTAACAGTTGTATATTAGGTGGGTATAGCGGGAAAGTATTTATTATCAGAAAGTAATAATCTATTGGTAATAAATCTTAAGTACTCTTTTAATTTAATGAAATTACAACCTCTTTAGTATCCTTAAGAGACCTGCCACTGTTATACCCATATCCTCCTTCCCTAAGTAATTATTATGGGAAACATCCGCCTTAATTCTTCGCTGTTTGTGTTTCCATTACTGCAACGAATAATTTGATTAGTTTCCAGTGAGTACTAAGATAGCACAAATACAGCTAGGGATAATCTTCTTGTTATCCTTGGAAGTCTTCTGACACAGGACCGTTTCTTAAACATAATCGTTTCTATCCAAAATCTTGACTTTGTAATTATAATACCGCACCCAAAAAAAAATTTATATTTTATCGAAAAAATAATTGTTAACAATTTAATAGTGGTAATAAAGTGGTTTTTAAAGAAACTGGATATAAACTAGAAATTAGCCTTTATAAAATTGTAATTAGTGCATGGTCTATCACACCGAAGTTTGAGCACGACGCAGTAGGCCGAGTGCTCAATCGTCCGAGTGCGATATGGATAATCCACGCGAGTTGAATAATACATTTTTTCGTTAACCCACTGAAGGAAAAACTAAAGAAAATTATGAAAAAAAATAAAAAAAAAGATTACAGTCACCGGGTTTTAACCGACGACCTTCGTATCGAAGAGCGAGAGCGTTAGCACTGGGCTATCACGTGTATATTTAGTTTTTGGAGTAATAATAATATTATTATTACGTCTTTGCGGCTAAGTAAATATCTGGTGAAGTACCATTTATTAAGACAAGCTTGAAAAGTTTTTAAAAATTCTTTAAACAATCCTTGAAAATTCATTGAAAAGTCCTTAAAAAATGCTTAAAAATTCCTTGAAGAGTCATTAAAAATTTTTTAATAATCCTTGAAAATTCTTTGTAAATTTTTTAAAAAGTTTTTTAAAACTCCTAAAAAAAAATCGTTGTAAAAATACTTGAAATATTCAAGAAAAATCCTTGAAAATAGTTAAAAAATAAAAACTTAAATCCTTGACTAATTCTTGAAAAATCCTTGTAAGTTTTTTCAAAATCCTTAAAAAATTCGTAAAAATACTTGAAATATCCAAGAAAAATCCTTTAAATTCTTGAAAAATCCTCGAAAAATCTTTGTAAATTTTTAAAAATCCTTAAAAAGTCCTTGAAAAATCATTGAAAAATCCTTAAAAATGCTTAAACATTCCTTGAAGAGTCATTAAAAATTTTTTAATAATCCTTGAAAATTCTTTGTAAATTTTTTAAAAAGTTTTTTAAAAATCCTTAAAAAAATCGTTGCAAAAATACTTGAAATATTCAAGAAAAATCCTTGAAAATGGTTAAAAAATAAAAACTTAAATCCTTGACTAAATCTTGAAAAATCCTTGTATGTTTTTTAAAAATCCTTAAAAAAATCGTAAAAATACTTGAAATATCCAAGAAAAATCCTTTAAATACTTGAAAAATCTTCGAAAAATCTTCGTAAATTTTTAAAAATCCTTAAAAAGTCCTTGAAAAATCACTGAAAAATCCTTGAAAGATCTTTGAAAAATCTTTGAAAAATCCTGGAAAAATCCATGAAAAATCCTTGAAATAACTTGAAAAATGTTAGGAATCTTTTGAAAAATCGTTGCAAATTCTTGAAAAATCCTTAAAAAAATTTCGAAAAATGGTAGAAAAATTCTTGACAGTACTTGAAATATCCTTGAATAATCCTTGAAGACTTCTTAAAAAATCATTAAATACTCCTTGAAAAACCATTAAAAATTTTTTGAAAAATCATTGAATAAACCTTGAAGAGTCTTTAAAAAATCGATAAATAATCCTTGAAAAATCGTTCTAAATTTTTAAAAAATCTTTATAAAATTATTGAAAAGGTGTGGAAAATTATTTAAAAAATGCTTGAATAATCCTTTAAATTTTTTTAAAAAATCGTCGCAAAAATCTTGAAAATTCTTGAAAAATCATTGAAAAATCCTTGAAAAGTACTTAAAAATCAGTAAATAATCCTTGAAAGATCCTTGGAAAATCCTAGAAAAATCCTTGAAATTACTTGACAAATCATTAAAAAATCCTTGAAAAATCCTAGAAATATCATTGAAAAATTCTTCTAATCATTTCAAAATTTTTGAAAAGTCCATGACAATTCTTCAAAAATCCTTGAAAAATCCTAGAAAAATTCTTCAAAAAATTTAAAAAAATCCTTGAATAATCTTTGAAAAGTCCTTAAAATATCAATAAATAATACTTTAAAAATCTTTGTACATTTTTTACAAATGTTTAAGAAATCCTTAAAATGGTATTGAAAAATGCTTAAAAAATTATTGAGTAATCCTTAAAATTTTTTTAAAAAATCGTCGCAAAAACATTTAAAATTCATTGAAAAATCCATGAAAAGTCCTGGAAAAATCCATGAAATCACTTAAAAAATCATTGAAAAATCCTGGAAATAACATTTAAAAATCCTTGTAATCTTTTTAAAAATACTTGAAAAGTCCTTAACTAATTCTTGAAAAATCCTTGAAAATTTCTAGAAAAATACTTCAAAAATTTAAAAAAATCGTAGAAAAATTCTTGACAGTAATTCAAAAATTATTGAAAAATCGTTGAATAATTCTTGAAGAGTTCTTAAAAAATCATTAAATACTCCTTGAAAAATCCTTAAATAATCTTTGAAAAGTCCTTAAAAATCAATGAATAATCCTTGAAAAAACATTGATTAAAAAACTTGAAAAAATCCTTGAAAAGTCCTTGAAAAATACTTAAAAAATAAAATTTTATAAATTCTTGAACAATCCTTCAAAATTTTTAAAAAATCGCCAAAAAATCCTTCAAACTTCTTGAAAATCATTGAAAAATCATTGTAACCTTTGTAGCCCTTGAAAATCCTAGAAAAATCATTCAAAACATTTTAAAATATCGTAAAAACATTCTTGACAATCTTTGAAAAATCATTGAAAAATTCTTGAATAATCCTTGAATATTATTTAAAAAATCATTAAATAATCCTTGAAACACTATTGAAAAATTCTAGAAAATTCTTGAAATCACTTGAAAATTCATTGAAAAATCCTTGTAATCTTTTTAAAAAAATCTTCAACAGTCCTTGAAAATCCTAGAAACATCTTTCAAAACATTTTAAAAAATCGTAAAAAGGTTCTTGACAATCTTTGAAAAATCATTGAAAAATCCTTTAATAATCCTTCAAGATTGTTTAAAAAATCATTAAGAATTCTTTGAAAAACCATTGAAAAATCCTTGAAAAACCCTAGAAAATTCTTGAAATCACTTGAAAAATCATTGAAAAATCCTTATAATCTTTTAAAAAAATCTTAAACAGTCCTTGAAAATCCTAGAAAAATCCTTCAAAACATTTGGAAAAATCGTAAAAACGTTCTTGACAATCTGTGCAAAATCCTTAAATAATCCTTGAAGATTCTTTAAAAAATCATTAAATAATCCTTGAAAAATCCTTTAAGAGTACTTAAAAAATCATTAAATACTACTTGAAAAATCCTGTGTAAATTTTTTAAAAATTCTTGAAAAGTAGGAAGAATCGACAATATCCATTTGGATGTAGAAAAAATAATTAGTTATACTTAATTTCACTTTTTTTACAATTATAATATAAAAAATCTCAGTTGCGGTTCCATTGTGCTTCCATCTTTACTTAGTTTATTCTTTTTCCAATTTTATTGGGAGTGGATACTAATGCTTCCATATCCGGTCTTACAGACGAAGTCTTAGTCTTGCTTGATGAAACGACGAGCTGAATTTCATTTTGCATCCAAGTTTCAATCTAAAGATTAAAATAAGGACATCGGGTTTTCATAGAATGGTATTTACTGGGAATCGATAAGGAGCTAACAGGATTTTGGTGAAATTAGAAGCGGGGTTGTAATTTTATACTATACTATATTGTATTCAGTATAACGAGGTATGATTTTTGTAAAAAAATAATTGTATTACCCTAGATTTAGATTTTTATAAAACGAAAATATAATTTTATTACCATGATTTTAAACTTGAAGTGGTATTGAAGTGTGTCCATTAATAATTATTATATATTTTTATAAAATGCGACATAATATTTATACCTTCTTGTTGAGATTTTTTCATTGATACTTTAAAACTATTTTTGAAAAAAAAACTGATATACTTCTTATATTTGAAAATACACATAATGCCTAAGTAATTCTAGTGGGAAATGTAACAAAAAAAAATATAACGATAAAACCAAATTAAAAAAATGTAACAAATCTTCTTTCCGTGATAATTAAACTATTTAAATTAAATCGCACACGGCACTGGATTTAGAATGACATTAAAACTATGTGAGAAGCCACCCGTACCAGTTGTAACTCTCGCCGAAAAATGGAGTGACCCGAATACTTGTTTCGCATACCCAGAAGACCTTATGGTATACGGCAACTGGAGTCGATTAGTTAACTGCAGTGGCAGTCCAAATCCGAGTTCCAGTGGCAGTCCCTGGATCTTTAGAGATAGTTGTAACCTTCTAGCAGTTACTCAACCCAGTAGAGCAAGTAAAGACCGCCGTTCGGGGCGCCACTGATTATGATCGATACCATAACGACCACTGGATTATTTTCTTTCTCCACTGAAGCTGAACGTGCAAGTGTCCTTCACATTATAAACGGAAGGGGCAATACGAAACCTAGATTAACGCGCCAAAAGACCGCTTGAAAACCCAAAATTTGTAGCTAAGTATCTACTTACATTTTATTATTCGCGTAAAAAGTATTGCCTATATTTGGGGGAAACATAGTTTATTCGAATTAGATGTCGCAAAAAGTATTGCCTACATCTAGGGGCAACATGCTTTAAATTCAAACTTTTTTTTAATAAAAATACTTTTTTACTGAATTACAATTATGTAAATAGACTAGACGACATAATACATAAATAATAAAATTACAATGCCAGTTGACAGTGCGGTTTTTGATGTATACTGACATAGGCGTAGAAAAATATATTTCTATTTATTATCGTATTCCTACAACGTTTTGGTTTTTCTGATCTTCTCTCAAATTAAAATTTAATAGTGAACTTTAGATGAGGTTTATTAAAAAAAAAAGAAGAAAATTTGAAAAAAATAGATATAATAACGACAAAATAGTCTGAGTAAATTCGTGTCGACTGACTATGGTAGACCCAACTTCTATTAAAATTAAGATTACTTTGGGAAAAAATTGCACCCAAAGGGTTTAAGGCAACCTAACAGCCCTGTATGAAGGGGTTTCATGCATTATCCCTCCAAATGTTTAACGAAGTTCTGACCTGGGGATTCACAGAAACTATAACTAAACATACAATAAGTATTTATCCCAAAAACATTAATTAACTACATGAAAAATATACGAAAGTACCCAGTGGACTGGAAAGAACATTAATTATCAAGACATTTAACCAAAAATTCTCATTGGCTCCAAAAAATATTTTCACTCAAAAATTAAACCAACCCATTTAGATAAAAGAAACGCAATTATTTACTGAATATTTATCAAAAATTTAACTTCAAAGAAAAACAATAAAGTCATAATACATAAAATTTGTAAATTCAAAATCATACCACATAAAATATGTAGTATGACTTTGAGTTTATTATTATTCTTTGAATAATTTTACCACATTTGGAACTGGATAATCTTCTGTTTTTTTTTTTAATTTAACTTATTGGTCCATCACCACAACCACTCATCAGTAATTATGTTTCAAATGAGACAGACGGCCAGTAGATAGGCTAGGCTAAGAAATTCAACGTGTTAGAGAAAGAGAGAAATATAGGAAATTCAGTGTGTCAGAAAGAGAGAGATCTGATGGAGCTGAAGTACCTGAAGACTAGAGCTGACGGAGTAGAAGTACCTGTAAACCAGAGCCGACTTAGACCAGACGAAGCTGAAGTACCTGAAGACCAGAGCTAACGAACTGAAGTACTTGAAGACCAGAGCTGACTTTGACCAGACAGAGATGAGGTATATCAAGGCCAGAGCTGACGGAGCTGAAGTAGCTGAAAACCAGAACCAACTCATAGCGCTCTCTCTTTCTGACACGCTGAATTTCCTATACCTCTCAATCTAACAAGTTGAACTCCCTATATGTTATGTAGAATTCGCCTAGCCTATTTACTGCGGTACTATTTAAGGATTAAAAAATTGCTAAATTGGTCCCGATCATGTTTTATAAATTTTTATTGTTCGAAATGGCCTAATGACCAGGATATGCCAATTATTTGCTGATTATATGCATTTTTTTTTTCAAATTTACTACACATTATCCGTCTGTTTAGGATAATTAGCTTCTGTTTCTATTAATAAACTTTCCTTTTTACAAGTTTTTTTTGTTTACATGTTTTACTTAATGAATCATATCTAGTAATTTTCTCATTGTCTCAATGTCAAGTTATCGTTATGATGAGTGATGTTTGAATAAGTGCCGCTGGCAATAAACTCTTTAATTTTTTACTTAGTCTGACATTAAACTTGACTTTATTCATTAAAATCGTGTGGTAAAATTAAGTGTTATCCTGTGTGGGTTAATATTTTAATAAATAATGACTTGCACAAAGAGACCAAAAAATTAGGCAGGTTAATAAGAAAATTGATATATACAGGGTCTTATTATTATATTTTTTGGCCAATCGACATTTTTAAAATTCCAGAGTAATAACCCTTCATTATTTTTGCCAGCGATTTGGTACACGTTTCTCTGCCAAGGAAACTTAAATGTTTAAAAAGGGATTAATACATGAGGTATTTTGCTAAGTTTAAAATTTATGGTTTAAAATAAGTTTCTTTCATAAAACCGTTTTAAAAAGCACTTTTTCCCATTTACCTTATTTTTACTATTTTTTTCTGTTTTATTTTTACATTTTTACCTATCTAATAATCGTCCAATGCGCCTAGGTAAGTTAGGCTACAAAGATTAAATTACAATAAAAAAGTAAAAACTTACAATTTCAGAATATTAAAAGAATTTGAATGATCAGCACCTGGCTACCACACATTTTGTCATTATTGTTATTAAAGATTTTTGCACCTTTTTTTTGAGGCAAAATTATGGATTTTCAAAATTTCCTACTTTTCGTTTTTTTTCGAAATCCGCTTAGTTTGACCCCTAGTTTTTTTTTTATTTTTTAATAATTTTTATCTTAAAACTAATTTAGATAAATTTTATTATTAAAAATTATAAAATAATACTGTTAAATTTGTAATCAAAAACTTTATAATTGCGATTTTTTTTCAAAATTTTATTTAAAAAATAGTATAATTTCAAAAAAATGGATTAAAAAAATTTAAAATTTAAATACCTTTAAAAATATTAAAGATATTACTATGGTATTTTTACCAATCGAAAGATAATATAAAACTCTAAATTTCCAATGTATTTAAGTTTCCTTGAATTTAGAATTGTAATTATTGGAGCGAAAATAATTATTATTTTAAAATTATTTGTAATTTCGTTTTATCAAAAAGTGTAAAACAAATGAAAAAAGTACCCAGTATATCCGAAAGGGATCCAAAATATTTGCAAAAGTTATAGCCAAAAAAGTTAAATTAACTTTATTAAAATATTTTGATCCGGAAAACCTAAAAAAAGGTTTGTTTCCCATTTTAAATAAAATTGTATAATACATTAATTATTTAACGATTTTAACATTATTCAAAAAAAGGTTTTAATTTTTTTAAGGTTAATATCAATATTAAAAATTTAAACAAAATACCATTAAATTTGTACTAAAAAAATTTATAATTGTGATTTTTTTCAAAATTTTATTCAAAATTTTGTATATAAAAAAAAAAATTAAAGATATTAAATTATACCTTTAGAATTGTAATTGTTATAATCAAATAATGACGTTTTTAATTTTTCAAATTAAAATCCTTAAAATATTCCTTAAAATTTCCAGGATTTTTTAGGATATTTTAAGGATTAATATCCTTAAAAAATACAGAAAAAATCCCTAAAATATCCTTAATAATCTTAAAAAAATACATAAAATCCCTAAAACCCCTTAAGAATACTTAAAAATAATCCTTAAAAAACGTTAAAAGATTTTCATTTTCAGAATTTTAAAGGATTTTTAATTATTTTTAAGGGTTTTAGTGATTTTTAATGATTTTTAAGGATTTTTAAAAAATATAAGACTTTCTTAAAAATTTTTAACGATTTAAAAATTTTTTTCAGAATTTTAAGGCATTTTTAAAGATTTTTAAGGATTTTAAGCATTTTGAATGATTTTTAAAGTTTTTTAGGATTTTTAAGCATCTTTGGGATTTTTAAGGATTTTCAAAAACTTTATTAAGAATTTTAAACAATTCTAATTGATTTTATTGTTTCTAAGGATTATTTTGGGATCTTTAAGAATTGTTTAAGATTTTTAAGTAATTTTAAGTATTTTTAAGAATTAAGTTTTTCTTAGGATTTTTAAATTTTCTTCCGAATTTTAAAGGATTTTAAAGAATTTTTAATAATTTTTAAGGATTTTTTTAAGGGTTTTTAGGGATTTTTTCAGGATTTTTAATGATATTTTAACGATTTTTAAGCTTTTTTCAGAATTCCAAGGATTTTTTATCTTTTTAATGATTTTAAAAGATTTTTGGGATTTTTAAGAATTTTCAAGGACTTCTAGGGATTTTTAAATTAATTTTAGGGATTTTAATGTTTTTTTAAGAATTATTTTTTTAGGGATTTTTAAGGATTTATTCAGGATTTTTTAGGATATTTTAAGGATTAAAATCCATAAAAACTATTTTTAATAATTTCTAAAATTTTCTTATAATTTTTAAGGATTTTTAAATTTCGTTTAGAATTCTAAGGGATTTTTAATCATTTTTACGGATTTTGAAGGATTTTTAATGATTATTAAGGATTTTTGGAAATGTTAAGGATTTTCAAAAACTTATTAAGATTTTCTTATGATTTTTAAGGATTTTGAAGGATTTTTGGGATTTTTATGGATTTTTAAAAACTTTTTCAAGAATTTTAAACATTGTTTATTGATTTTTTTATTCTTTTAAGAATTAAAGTAATTTTATGTATTTTTATAATGTATTTTTAAGAATTTCTAATATTTTATTAAGATTTTTAAGGATTTTTAAATTTTTTTCAGAGTTTTAATAAATTTTTAAAAAATTTTAATGATTTTAAGGATTTTTGAAGGATTTTTAAGGATTTTGGGATTTTTAAGGATTTTCAAAAACTTATTTAACAATTTTAAACTATTTTTATGGATTTGAATGATTCTTAAGGATTATTTTAGGATCCTAAAAAGTCGGTTATTTTGATTTTCTATTTAACTTTTTTCGATAGGAGTTGTAATTTTATGATAAACCGTTTTTACCAAAAGTTCATCGCCTTCCTCAAAACGCCCGTACAATATTTTTTCTGTTATTTTTGCTATATTTTCTTCCTCTTCCAAAGGGTGTCATACTATTCAAGATTTTTTTCATTTTTTGTCATTTTCAAATAACTCATTTTTTCTATTAAACGAGACTTCAGGATCCAGTAGCCTATTAATTTTACCAAATTGATTTTTTTTTATACATTCAGCAATCCAAATAATAAAATCAAATTATATAATATTCCATAAGAAAATCTTTAAATGACTAATTTTTATAAATCTTTTTGTTTTTAATAATTTTATACCAATGCAAATAGATAAACCTCGCTGATGTGAAATTTTGCATCTGTTCAAAAAAGAAACTAAAGACGGTTTACTGTTAACCAGAAAACTCTTTACTGCAATTTTATCGGTATTTGTGGCATTAGAAAGGTATATCAAAAGGAAATCGAACTTCACAGAACGGAGATAGTATATATCCATTTGATTTTCTCTCCATAGGTACATACATCCTCGATTTATATTCCAATAAAAAGCTCTAGAATGAAAACAAACTGCACTAAGGTCTTAGTCGGCGATTTGTCAGTGCATTTCAAGATATCTTCATAAAGTTTATTAGAAAGGATAAATTTTTTATTATAATTCTATATATAATTTTAAATTTTTATAAAAATTTTGTCTATCTAATAATTGGTACTATATTATTAAAATTAATTGGTGAATTATATGATTTTTGATTTTTTTGTTTGGTTTGAATTTATATATATTTAAATTAAGTTTTCGAACCAAATTAACAGACAAAATTTTATTAATCAGAAACAACTCCTTGGATTTTAATGGAAAATAACCGTTGTAAATAATGACAGTTCAAAAAAAATAGCAATTATTTAAAATGAAAAAGATTATCACAAATTTTGTAAATATAAAGAAAACTTTTATTTTCAAGTATTACAATAAATCTCAAACAATTATTAAAGATTCGAATTCCAATTTGAATCTCCCATTCAACTTCATCGAAATAATAATAATTTGATTCTACAGAATTTCCGGTGTCAATAAATTTCGATCTTCTACTCGAATATTGTTAGTCTATAAAGCCATTATCGTGATCCTGATAAATTTTCCTCATAATATTCAGCGGAGATATTTAAATGGAAATCGAACTTGCCTAGCAAGCAATACGATCTAAAGCGATCTTAAGATAGACGAAGAAAAAAATAGTTTTTGTATAAGTTTTTTAATATCGATAAAATTTTTAAAAAGTATCGGTAAATCAGTTAAATTGTTGCTGAGCAATATAAATTGATGCCAATATAACACTTTTCTTCTATTAATGTGTATTTAAACGCACCGTATAAAAAATTGGTCATCTCATCGGCAACAATGTCAGTTTTCTTCTTCTTTTGGTTTACTATGGCCATTTTTTTGTGAAGTATTCCTATTCCTATTATTATTCCTATTAATATTCTTCTTAATATTTCTATGACTCTTCCTATTCCTATTCCTATTCCCAGTCATATTCCTATTCCTATTCCTATTCCTATTCCTATTCCTATTCCTATTCCTATTCCTATTCCTATTCCTATTCCTATTCCTATTCCTATTCCTATTCCTATTCCTATTCCTATTCCTATTCCTATTCCTATTCCTATTCCTATTCCTATTCCTATTCCTATTCCTATTCCTATTCCTATTCCTATTCCTATTCCTATTAGTATTCCTATTAGTATTCCTATTAGTATTCCTATTCCTATTCTTATTCCTATTACTACTCCTATTCTATTCCATTCTAGGTAAAGCGTTCCTGGAAGATCCCACTTGCACTTACCGTGTTTTTTTTTTTAATCCAGTAAAATTAATAGGCATTATACTGGAAAAAATCAGTTGTGTTGCCTCAATACTTTCCCGACGAGTTTAAAAGAATACTTTTTCAGATATTTAATTTTAGTTTAAAATTTTGACATTTTTTTAATTTTTAACAGGTGACAGTTGAAGGGCTTTCAAATGACAAGTCAAATTTCTTGACATATTGCATCTGTCATTTTTTGATAGTGACACTTTCATTTGACAGATGTCATACAAAAACTAATAGGTAACCCGAACTCATACACCAAATTTCAGCTCAATCGGATTAAACGTGTGGCCTCTATCGTGGAAGAATACATACAGACAGACAGACAGACTTCCATCTGGAAATTGCCTTAATCATCTCAGGTGGCCTCAAAATGGATATTTATGGATCTTTATCTCGAAAATTTTTTTTAGCTCGTTCACTATACTTTCCCTTCTCGGAGGTGGATCGGGAAAGTAAAATACAAACATATGCAAAAAAATGCACAAAAATACTTAAAAAGCAAAAAATGAGATAAAATTAAAAAAAAAAGCAAATAAGTTTAAAAAGTGTTCAAAAAAATTGTAAAAAATGTAAAAAAAAAATGCCAAAAATAAGTAAAAAAGTGCTGAAAAAAAGTATAAAATAATACTAAAAACGCTAAAAATGCAAAAAAATCCCGAAAAAATAATGCAAAAAAATGAACAAAAAAAAATGGAAAAAATGAAAAAAAAATTCAAAGAAATGCACAAAAATACATGAAATGCAAAAAATGTGCTACAAAATGTTAAAAGTTCTAAAAAAACTAAAAAATAAAAAAAAAGTGACAAAGGAAATTGTAAAGAATGTTAAAAATGCAAAAAAATAAATAAAAAAAAGTTAAAAATGATGAATAAAAGTAAAATAATTCCAAAAAATACCTTAAAATTAAAAAAAAAATGCTAAAAATGAAAAAAAACGTCAAAAAACGCTGACAAAATTAATATAATACTAAAAAACGTTAAAAATGTAAAAAAACATAAAAAAGTACAAAAAATGAAAAAAATGCAAAAAAATACAAAAATTTGCAAAGAAATGCACAAAAATACATGAAAAGCAAAAAATGAGCTAAAAAATGATAAAATATAATTTGGAAAAAAAAATATTTACTATTTTGATTATTTAAAAAAAAATGATATGACAAAAAAAATTACATCAAATATGAAATATATCTCTTCTAATACTTAAAAAAAAGGTTTTCTAAAGTAGCGAAACAAAGCAAAGGCACTTATTGTCTTTCCCATGTCCGTCTGTCAGTCCATGTGTCTGTCTGTCTTAGCGGTAATTTCAAAGCGGTTTCAAATTTTGTAACTCTCTAAACGATACTTCAATTTGTTGATAATGAGTAATAAATGTGGTTTCTTTTTATTATGGGTTTGTTCGACGAATAGAACTTGAAATATATCAAAAAGTATAATATTAAATAAAAAAAAATTGGACACCAGTTTAATTGATTTTTTGATGTAATTAGAACCAAAAAAATTATGATATATTTCAAAATCCGTCCTTTCTTTCTTTTTATGGGTTTAAGAACATTAAATACATGAATTTTTAGATCAAAATATGAAACATAATAACAAACAAAGTGAATTAAATTTTAAGAAAATCTGTAAAAACAAATTAAAAATAGATTCTCTTTTTGTAATCGAAACTGAAAGAGCACCACAAACATCAGATAATTTATATTGTTATAAAAGACAAGATATACACTTTTAAGTAAATATAAAAAAAATATACCGGCATTAAAAAGAATTAAAAATAACAGTGAATAAAAGTTAAAACTTCGAAATAATTAATAATGATAGTAGAGGATCTTAGTGAAAATATAATATAATATAACGAGGGGATGAAAGAAAATTTTCAATGAGCAACACAGACGATATATAAGTCAATTGTTTTGACTGAAGAGACAAAGAGAGAGAACTGTTAATAAGGGAAAGAAATTTTATAGTAATACCTAGAAGAGAGGGAGATCTTGAGAGGAGATATCAAGCGAGCTGAAATTAAATATACCGAGCAGAGGAATAATAAAAATACAGGGTGTCACAGAAAAAACACGTAACAGTCACCTTGGCTCGCCTACCTACTATTTTCAGTGGCCTAAGTAAACTCTACAGCCACCTGTCTGTCCGTCCGTCTGCACATATCTGAGCTACTTGGATACTGTTAGCTTGCTGCGTTTATTAGTATATTAAAATACAAATTTCATACGACATTAATTTTAGCCATTTACCATTTTTTTGTTCTTATGTATTCAAAAATAATAAAAATTGCTATGTTTTTACATTTAAAAAGTTCAGAAATAAATTTTAATTGTTGATATTTTTGATGCTGGTTCCTGTATTCCAATTCTAAGCAGTTTTGTTAGATTTATTCTATTTTTATAAATAATCCAACAGACACTTCCACCATAATTTAAATATTCAAAAAGTGCTCAGTGCTCGCGAATTTAAAAGATTTTTTTAAGAGCTCTTAGTGCTCGCGAGCACTTTCCTGTAAAAGTACTTAGTGATCGTTATTTTTAACGACTTATTTTTAAGTGCTTAGTGCTTAGTGCTCGCACTTTTTGTCAGTGCTCGTCACAGTTCTGATCTGGATATTAACAAAATAAGAGTTAACTAAACAGTACAAATTGGCAAGTAACCGAGTGTTAAAAATGTATTTGAAAATCGACAATTAAATTTTTTTAATGTTATTAAAAATTTATGAAATTATTATTTTTTTCGTAAAATCAATAATCCATTGTATATTAATTAGATTAATTAATTTTTAATATTCTTTGCAGGATGGTAACTTTCTTTAGATTTAAATCTTTGTTATTAAAGTTTTTTACCTAAAAATGTCTCTTCTTCATCACCAGGATGTTTCATTATCGGCTGTACTCCCTTCATTAATCACTTCCACTCTTAAGATTTCATGTAATTTTCAAGAAACCCCAAACTTACATTGTTAATGGAACATCGCAGCGCTATATTGAATAATTCTGTCGGATTTTCGTACAATTAATTAGGGAAAGACGCGATGGATTCATTTTGTTGTTCACAATTTTCGTGACATTGCTGACAGCTCAATTAATACTTTAAACAATTTTCTGGAATACAATGCAATGGAGTTACAAGTTTATTGCAGTTTGTGACAGATTTTAATTCTCTATAGGGAATGTGAGAATAGATTTAGGCTCAGAATCAAAAACAAATTATAAAAAATTATTTAAAAAAATTTTGTTAAAAAAATGGATAAAATAAACTAACCAATGGTTGGCTTTAAATTAATTTAATGAAATTATGAAAAAATGTATACATATCATATAAAACCTATTCGCTGGGTGCAGAGTACATGGTGGGGATAACTGATACGATCCCAGCGCTCATAGTGGTCAAAATTTCGTGAAATCTGGATCTTGTCATAAATAAACACTTCAAAATTAAATATAAAAATGGTTCATAATAGTTTTTGTGTGTTGTAATTGTAAAAATACAGGAACAAATAGCAAGTGTAGATTTTACACATTTTGAAGAGCTAGTTGGAAATTTGAGGCAAGAAAGAACTGGATAAATGTAGTTAGGAGAAAAAGTGAGTAATGTATAGCCTACTTCTATAGACGAATGTGTGTTTTATTCTACAATTATTCGATGTGATTAAATAACTTTTGCCACTATGTCTCAATTCACTCACATCTCTAACGTGATCAACCGCGACAAGTTGCTTCCCTTTGTCCATCGTTTGGGGTTGAAATGATATTTGATGAGTAATTGACTTCAATCCGGTTTGATTAAATAGACTAAAATCCGGTTTGATTTACTGATTATCTTCATCATAGGCTAACAATTATTTTTAAAAAATATATTGTGACTGAAAATCTGGCAAATATTTACTGATTATTCTAACCTAAGAATCACAGTTCTTGATTTACTGTTTTCCTGAATTTTTTCTTTAAAAAATATAATCACATTTTTTATTTATATGCTTATAAATTGTAATGAAATTTTTTTATAACGAATTTTTATTTTTTATATATAACTTACATACTTCTCACAATTATCGAGCCCGATTTTATGCAACCATCAGATGGCGTTTTCGTCGCGCTCCCTTCCAATACTAATAATTTTTGAAAGTGATCAAAAATAATAATAGATTTTACGCAAAGTTGATAAAATAATAATTTTTATTCTTATAACATAAAATCTATCCAAGATATTTAATTATCCTCAACACCATTTAAACGACAGTAAAAAATACTGTAACTGATAATTTTTTTAAAATTTTAAAAATATAATTATGGCCCTTAGAGAGAAAATAGAAAATTAAAAAATATTGCAAGGGTCCCACGTTTCCATTTTTTATTTGAATATGTCTAATTATTATGGAGTTATATATAAAGGCTTTTGTAATCTACCATGTATTTTTATAATTTTTTTTATAATTGCTTTGTTATTACATAAAATTCCCTGTATGTAGCACAAAAGTAAATATAAAATAAATATATAAAGAGCATTGTACCACTAGTGACATTAATAAATGAGAATTTGAGTTTATCTTTATTATGTTGTTTAACAAAAACCATCCATGTAAAAGTCCAAAAACCTTTCTGTTGTGAGTTTACCTTTCCCTTGTTTTTCCTTTCTATCTACTATACCGACATTTGTGGTTTAGTTCTTTATTGAGCATTTTATCTTCCATTATTTAACAGTGAAAACATCTAAATTACATTTTCCCCTCCGAGATTTGGTTATCCCATATTAAATTGTTATGTAGATACAGCCAGAAGCTTATGGTTTTATCTCGATCCTATCAAAGGCCTTATAATATAAATAAAACAAGGTAGAATATATAAATGTACTTTAAATAAGCAAAATATAATTTTCTTTTTACAATTCATAATTTTTCGTTTTATTTAACTACTCAATTTTATTGATTACATTTATGTAAATAAAGTTTAGTTTATATTTATTGCAGTTTTAAATTTTTTCATAATTTTAAATTTATAGCGAAATACGAAAAAATTTTAAACAAAATTTTGATCATTTTATACTCTTTAAAACTGAATAATAAATAAAGTATTTTGATCCGTAAGATTAGGTCTATTTGAGCCTTGCCCACGTGTTTATTAATGCACATATATTTAGCACTTATTTTTCATCAAAATTGCGCCTTATTAATAAATAGTAACATATGAAAGTATCATTTTTGGTATTAAATTTAATCTAGTTTTGTCACAAAAATATGGAACTTCAACCTATTTTACGTAAAAAGATAAATTTGAAATTTTTAAAGATCTTTCGAGATAGTGGTAGTTTAAATTTCCCGCTATTTAATGACAAGTTAATACTTTTGGTACAAAGCTCCAGATGGCTCCAATTTGGTCTTCTATAATTAATATTGCCCTTAAAATAGCCACAATCATCCAAAATTTTTCACATATCAGAAATCATTCTACTGAAAACTCTGAAAGTATTGGAAAAAATTCTCATCTGACAAAAACTATTTGTACACATTCGGGGAATCCGCAAAATATTTTCCAGAACTTTTGGGCACATTTTTGGACATTCAAAAAAATGGCTACATACAAAGATTTTCCGAATTTTCCCGTAGTTCTGAAAACGGTCAGAATGGTTCCATAAATGATTTTGAACACTTTTTTGGGAATTCAATTTTTTGACAAAAGTGGTAATTTTGGATACTATAGTTTATTATTAATTATATATATATATATTATATTATTTCCCCATAAAAAAGTCCGGCAAAATCTCAATCTCGTGTTCGGTAGGATCATTTTTGTGCGAGAAATCTAGTTTTTTTTCCATGCAAACCAATTTTTGGAGTCAAATTAAGCAAAAATAATGACCCGAAGCAAAAATCGAGAAAGAGGGATCGGTAGGGAATTTTATGACGAACATTTAAAAAAAATCACCTCAAACGGCCCAACCCTAAGGGGAGTACGTCAATTTGGGTGGCACAGTGGATTTGGTTATGCAATAAACAGTTATTTTATACTTTTTTATTTGTGATACCAGGAGCAGTAAATATCCAGAAAACTCAACCTAGTAGGGCAAGTAAAGACCACCCTTCTGGCAGTTAACGCCTTGGTCGATACTATAACGATCCCTGGAGTATTTTTCTTGTCCACTGAAACTGCCCGTGCAATCACATTTACAATATAAACGGAAGGTGGCGATCAAGGCAATCTGAGACCTGGACTAAGGCGCCAAAAGACTGCTTAATGAAGCAAAGAGCGTTATAATTTGTTCATTCTCATCGATGTAATAAAGACTAAAGGAACAAAAGGAAAAAATAGGAAAAAAAATATATTAGATGGATAATTATGAATCGGTACACTTAATTAAATCATTTTTTCCTTTTATCAAATTAAATAATCGGTGAAACACCCAGTACAAAAGTTAAAAGAATTGAGGCCAAAGATTATTGAAACAAAGTTTGCTAATTTGCTAACAAAAATAAAAAATAAAATAGTTATTATTAAGTAACTTTATACAATGGCTCTATAAGATTACAAAAAATCAAAATATGCCGCAATTTGAAAAACATATCGCTTGTACACGTTTAGCAACTAGGCAAAAATTTGGCCGAGCGTGCAAAGGTTACATTTTGCTGGCAGAACATAGCCAATGAAAAAAAGAAAAATCTTTCATTTTCTTTGACAAAATGCGATAACCAATCAGAAAAATGGTACCACGAATCAGCCACTATTGTACTTCAGGTACGATATCGCTGGGCGTCACCATGTACGTCGCGACGGGGTCAGTAAGGACGCTATGATAGAAAAAAAGACAGTGGCGATCAAGTCAGCGCTCTGAAAAGTCGTGGGTCGTCGATATATGCCCAGTTCGAAGGTGGCGATTTTTTGATTTTTTTTTCACGGATAAATAGCGAGAGCAGCTAAAATTTTGAGTGAGAAAACAATAGTAAAAATTATTCTATGGGTCGATTTCTGCCGTAACAGAAAACAGAATTTTTCAAGAAAAAGAGATACTGTGGTCGCCGAGTAAATATTAGAAAAGATTAGGCGCAAGCATCAAGGGGTAAACGAATTTTACTTTTACTAACCCCCCGTAAGACATTGGCATATTTTGGTTTTTTTTTTTTTTTTTTTTTTTTTTTTTTTGTTGTAAGTTAATCTCCTTAATAGGGGAGAAATCTCTTGATTTCTTGCGTCCTTATTAAATAGAAAAAAATTGGGGTAATTGCATCCCCTAACCAGAGAAAAAATAAGAGGGACTGAGTTAGGTTATTCACATTTTTTTTTGTGTGTTAAAGTATTTTTTTATGATAAAGATTTTTTTAGATATATATTTTATATAATATTAATTTTGTAAACCAATTTAATTTTTCTTTGTCAAAATAATAAATATTCGTAGTGTGCATTTTGTTAATATTCTTTTTTTTTATTATTTTTTACACGTTCTATTTTTGTAATAAACCACGCTTAAAATATTATTTGCGCGTTTTAATTTTTCCGTCCAAGGGGTTTGTACGTGGATGTATAAAGAGATCAAAAAGTCAAATATTTAGTAAAAGAAAATGACACCCTCTCGAATCCCAAATCCTGTCTGTAAGGTAAAGACTCTTCACCACCGCGAGAGCACGAACTACCCTGTTATCTGAAGAGTGGTCATTCCAGTCAATTTTTTCAGAGCCTTGGCTAACATTCCAGGCGGGTTTTAATCTCTCCTAGGAGAATGGTTACAGTAGCGCTGCCGTTACGCTATTTAAAATCAGAAAATTTACTTAACAAATAATTTTGCCACCTGTAGGTTGCTATTAAAAGTTCGCGACAAAAAAATTATCTCAAGATTATTACATCGATTCATTTACAGTTTATTTTAAAATTTTTGTAAACTTAACAATTCTCTTCTCTCTCACTACTTATTACTTTATTTATAATGGTCGAATAAAATATTCTCAGTCATGTCAGGAAATAAAAAATATACAGTTTCTTAATGAATTTTTAGAAATCATATTAGAAATATGTTTTTGAATATTCATTTACTAAATGTGTGATTTTTTTAATTATTGGTATTAAATATTAGTCTGCATAGTTTAATGTATAAAGTCTTAATGTATCTGGTAACTTAATTAAACCTAACAATATATAATACTAATCTAAGGTTACATTATAGCTAATTCTCGTAGTCAACTATGGCACTGTATTCGTATTATTAAGTGCTTCTCTACGGCTATTCATAGATCAATTATATATGAATAGTTACGGATAGATGGAGCGATATGATTATGATATACGTTCAAATTATATTTGCTATGTTTGTGATAATTTATCGGTATTTTACCTTTTATGTACCAAATTAAACAGAAATAATATTTAAATTAAACACATATCTATATAGAGAGCAGATACATATTTGTTATTGGATTATAATTATATCTAAATTCGTTTATATTTGAAGGATTTAATTTAAAAATATACAATTTGCTATAAGACTATAAATGTAATAAAAATAATTTGTGTAATAGTATCCATCCATTTATTTTCTAAAATTCCCATTTTTTCTGTAGTATCCTGTAATTCATATTTTACTTCGTCCACTTTTTCTTTTATTTCTTCTTTGAAATCGTTTTCTTTTTCTTGTAAAATTCCAATTTTAACATCTTGTAACTTTTCTACTTCTATAATTCTCTCAATAATTTCAATTCTAAGTTGTTTTTTGTCTCTTTAATTTTTTTGTCAGTGTATACTCTCAACTCTTTAATTTACTGTATCATTTGAATTGTATTATCTTTAATTTCTTGCTTAATATCCTTTTTTATATCTTTTCAAATATCTTCAATTTTTCTAGTATTTTTAACGATTTCTTACTATTTTCATCCAATATTTCATCCATTTTCTGAATAATTATTTGCATCATGATTTCTAGTTTATCTTGTTTTTGTTCTTCCCGTCTAGAATGTTCAGTTTTTTCTTGAATGTCTTCTACATTTTGTTCCTGTATATCTTCAATATCATCTTGTCCTATTTCCAAGTCTTCCTCTTCTTCTATTTGTCCAATCTTTTTTTCCCCCTCTAAAGTCCATTTTATTTTAATCAACACTAATAATAATTATTATATTTTAACACTATAATATTATTTTGTTATTTACAAGGAACTTTTGTATTATACGCCTGATGATGGCATTAGTATGCCGAAACTAGTTACCTTTTCCAACTTTAAATAAATACTTGTGGTACTAGACTTTGATTTTTATTTATTCACAATAATATTAATATGTACACGAATAAATTAATTTAAAAATTCAAATTTCTAATTATTTGAATATTACCATTACGATCGTGACGTCACTTATGTGCATTGAAGTTACTGTCAAGCCATTAACTGCAAATGTATAAAGAAGAGAATACGAATGAATAACAGCTGTTAAATCTCATTTATACAGACAAAGATGACATTATAATGATAATTGGATAAAGATGAAAACTTGGACCTATCCACTGTGAGAGAGATAACTAGATATTATATTCCGCTGTTAGATAAATAAAACTACTATTTTAACGAGATCAGGTAATAATTTGCTGTTTGGTACATAAGTGCTGGGCACAAGCGTTCCTGATTAAGTGAAAGGTCGCGTCCGCGTCTGCTTACTACATATTTCAGTGTCACTGTTGTAGTTTGTACTCTGTAAAGCTGGTTGATGTTAATAATTTTCCGTGTTTATTTGTATTTGTAAAGATATGTAAACAAAGGTAAAAGTAAACAAAATTAAAAACATATTGACCAAACGACACTTTATAAGCAAACGTCATCTATATTTGAAAGTGTCAATTTTATTTAGAGAAACTGGTCCACGTGACATAGATGCACTACATTTTTAAATATCAATTTTTTCATGTTAAATAAAAGAAAAAACAATTAATGATTTTTTCATAAAAAGAAATTCATTTTTTCTCAAATAATGCAAAAAAGATGGACTAATATTTCAAGTTGAACTATCCATTTTATATAATTTTTTTGTCATTTCTAATTTTGATTAATAATGTCAAATAAAATGATTCTTGGTTATAAGGTTAAATATTATGAAAATAGATCATTAGAACTTTAATATTCTCTCAACTTTAGTGAAATTCAAATATCTACTGACTGGCCCACTTTCTAATCAAAGATATATTAAAGTATAATTATAATCAACAATTTGGATATAGAAAAAAATATTACCACATGTTATGTTAGATTCCTTAAAAATAAAATTTTCTCTAAAATTTGTACATTTAGTAAGAAAGAGCCCCACGTTGGTCAGCGACATTTATAATGATCTGCATTCTAATCATTAATGGAAACTTTTAATACTCTATCTGAATTTAGGAGTGGGTTCTGATCTAAATAATAAAAAAAATCATAACATTTAACAAAAATATTAATGATTAAAGAAAATTTTTATATCCTATCGATAAATTGATTTTCCTTTTCTTTAACTTCTTCCCGCTACCTTTTTTCGATTGACTCTGCTGCTATTGAAAATGTCTTCTTTATTCGGCCAAAATTTCAAATGATTTTGCTGCCTGGTCTTTCATTTTTTTGCCATTTTTTTTAATTAAACTTATAAATATTTTTATTATTCCTTTAGTATCCATTTTATAATTTATATTCAAAATTCCTTATCACATTCAATGTAATAAATAAATACAAATATAATATCGACAATGGTCAAATCTTATGACTTTTTTTATTTCTTCCCGTCTCTAATTAGTTCCTACCTCTTAAAAAAAAAAACATCCTTACTTGATTCTTAAAACTGATCCCAAAATTTTTAATAGTAACTGATACTTAATTTTCAAGTTAAATTTTAAATAATTACTTTTCCAAATAAAAATTTTATTTGTGGTAAAATTTCTTAAGACTCCTTTAAATATTCAAAATTGTTGATTAAATTTTTTTTCTCTATAAAAACCTTTCTCGAGTTAAGTAATATGGCAATAGAGCTTTGCTTTCTACCGTAGTCGACTATACAGAAATCTCCTCCAAAAATTACATTTAGATACCAGCGAACACGCAAAAATGTCATATTTCTATTTCTGTTTAGAATACATTTACTATTTTTGATGAAAATGATAACACATAATAGAAAATCAATATTCTGCTGTCATAATTGTCAGAATGACTTATGGCGTTTATTATTCGCGCGACAAGCTATATTTATTCTTTACATTTACTTGTATATTTTTCCGTCAAATGTTATTTAGTATTTGAAATAATCTATTCTTTATTTTTATAACTTTAAATCATAAAAATGATACAGTGTTGGTCCTTCGATCGGAAATTCAGTAAAATAAAACTTACAAAACTTGTCATTGTTTAGAATATTATAATATTCATAAATTATTCAACATTATTATAGTATGCAGAAACCACATTTCTCCTCAACCAATAACGTATTCATCGAATTTGCCATGCAAAATATGTGACGTCATTCTCATCGGGATTAACTTGGCCAGATTGAAAGCGTGATAATTTACATTATTGAATTACAATTAATGGAAACAGACAGACATGTCGTTCGATTACAATATAATATTAAACTGCCACCATTGGTAATTTCCTGCTCATTTCTAGATTTTCAATTGTTCGCGTGGAAAACAGTGGCCGATGAATTGCATATTATTCAACGTTGAAACAAAAGACATCGTCATTTGAATTCGCCAGCTATTGTTCCGGCTCTGTATTTGATTTTTAGCTTCAATCGGGGATGGTTGTTCATAAAAAAAATAATGGAATTGTTCTAGGAACACAGCTTACATGGTTATTAGTCAAAAACATATAACCAAACAGATTTTTTTTTGCAATTAAATTTAATGTTTGGAATAACAATGGTAAACATTGTATTGTTTTGTTACTTAAAATCTACCAGATTTTAACAATTTTTGGGTAAACAGATTTTTATTGCATTGTTTGTTATTATTGGGAATAAATATTTGGTTGTATTGATAGCTACGAAAATAAATATTGGGTATTAATGAAAAAAATTCCAAATTATTGTTAAGTTTGTTAAAGCTCAAATCAATGAGATTTATAAAAAAATATGCAGTGTAAGATCATACTCTCTTTAGTCAAGAGCAAAAGGGACAAAAGTAGCCTCCCATAAGACCAACATGTAAAAGCTGCCAGATATTTACAGAAAATGAACACAAAAAAGTTTTTTACAAATAGAGAAAAATTATATCTAGCGCTTTGGAATATTTAAAAATTGTCAACAAATGTCAAATTTAACACCAGAATATGTTTGCAATAATTCGAAATTGAGTATTAAAGATAAAATTGAGATTGTTTTTATTGTTGGAAAAAATTATAAAATATGTGAGGAAACAACAAACATCTTTAATAATAGACACTCTAATACAATTATACAGTGCAGGGCAAAAACAAGCGCCATTAATTTTTTGTCAAAAGGACATTATCGTTTTCTGGTCCTTTGATGTTTTTTTGCAAAAAAATTACCATACACAAAATTTTACCGAATTTTACTTAAAATAAAGTTAATATCAGTTCATATTTATGTCAAATTGCTAATTTTTATGTCACAATTAAATTTTTAATTAAATGAAAATATATATGCTTTAGTTTTTGGTCATTTTGACCAAGTTGTCCAAATAAACTTTTACCAATATTTGGTATGGAGGTACTTGGACTTAAGGTTAATAACCCAATGCTAGTTAAAAATTGTTCTCGGATCCCTTAAGGGGTAAATTATTTTTTGAAAAACATACTGTTTACCTATATGTAGTAGGTTAACGGGGCTTTGGTCATTTTGACCGAGTTTTCTAAAACAAACTTTTTTCAATAATTAGTATGGAGTTACTTGGACTTAAGGTTAATAACCCGATGATAGTTAAAAATTGTTCTCGGATCCCTTAAGGGGTAGATTATTTTTTGAAAAACATACTGTTTACCTATATGTAGTAGGTTAATGGGACTTTAGTTTTTGGTCATTTTGACCGAGTTGTCCAAACACACTTTTCTCAATATTTGGTATGGTGGTACTTGGACTTAAGGTCAATAACCCGATGAAAGTTAAAAATTGTTCTCGGATCCCTTAAGGGGCAAATTATTTTTTGAAAAACATACTGTTTACCTATATGTAGTAGGTAAATGGGGCTATAGTTTTTGGAAATTTTGACCGAGTTGTCCAAACAAACTTTTCTCAATAATTGGTATGGAGGTACTTGGACTTAAGCTTAATAACCCGATGCTAGTTAAAAATTGTTCTCAGATCCCTTAAGAGGTAAATGATTTTTTTGAAAAACATACTGTTTACCTATATGTAAAAGGTTAATGGGGCTTTAGTTTTTGGTCATTTTGACAAAGTTGTCCAAACAAACTGTTGCCAATATTTGGTATGGAGGTACATGGACTTAATGTCAATAACCCGATGCTGGCTAAAAATTGTTCTCGGATCCCTTAAGGGGTATAAATTTTTTTTGAAAAACATACTGTTTACCTATATGTAGTAGATTATTGGGACTTTAGTTTTTGGTCATTTTGACCATATACTTTTGCTTGCTGTAGATTAAAAAATCTTTTAGTATGGAATATATAGTTCAGGAAATTATTTAGATGTTGAGTTATCTAATCTAGGGTGAATAGTAAACTTATTATTTGTTTATAATTTATAATTAATTTATAATGTATAATCTATAATTATTTAAACATTTTAATGCTAAATGTTATTATTTACCTATCCGGTCGTTTTGGACCTGGTAATTTCCAAGAAATTTCTAGTAGACTGTTTCAATTTGGATTTAATCGTCGAAGCCAAGAAGAAATTAAATCAATTCTCTTGAAGCAGAAACTTCCTTTAACCTGAAAGCCTGGAAGGATTTCTCTGGGCTAATGTCGGGAGACATGAAGCGGAACTGTCAATATACGTTTAATTACACAAACTTTAACACTCCACCAGGCATTAACCGTTTTAATTAATTTTATTTAGAAATTACATTCCACATGCTGTTGGAATTCTTTGTTTGTTGCGGTTGCATCAGTAGCGTAACTAAAATAAAAGTGTAAAATAAATGACTAATTAGGCTGATATTGTTTTTTCTTATTAGGTGATATTTTTTATAATTTCAATTTATTTTTTTTTCTTGTTTATTTTTTACCTTTGTCTTCTTATTTTTGTTATTGTTATAGACACAAAGTTTTTTAAATCGGAAAAAAGATGCGTATTCTCAAGATGAATTAAATGTATTTTTCAAAATTAAAATATTAGTACCCGTTTCAGAGATATTTCAAAAATACCGAAATTGACAATTTTTCTTTTATTTAATTAATTTAATTTTAAACATATTTAAGAAATTGTAGAACAACTTTTATAACATAATCTGAAAGTATGCATTTTTTATTGCCGAATATATGTATAAAAAACAAAAATGTTTAAATAAATTGTATAAACTTTAGCGCAGCACTAACATTATTTTTACTCACTATAAATTTCCATGATAAAATATCTCAAAAACCGGTATATAAAACTTTGCCAGCGCTTACACAGTAACTTTAAATTTGGGATATTAATTTCTTGGTTTTTTTTTCAGGTAAGGAACAAACACAAGTACATTCGCAAAGTAGTAAGTTATTTGGACATACATTTAAAATCTTATTGTGTATATTGTAAATATGATTGTAATAAGTAACGACAAACGTCCTAGTGCTAATACCAAATTTTTTTAGACTGTGATTATGTTAAAAAACTTAATTTTATTTAATTTTATATTTTTTAAATTTTTAAGTAACGTTTAAGCTTAGTGATACGTCACTGTAAGGGATAATTAACACGAACGTCGACCTCTCTTTGCATCTTTTATTCTTGATTTTGTATTTTGTTTTCCATTTTACTCGAATTACACAGGGGTAGCTGGTTGTCTTTATTTGTACGTTTTACGCCTCCAGTTGACAGCTTCATTAAATTTTTAAACTAAATATTTAATTTTCTCTAAGATTTGATAATTTAACTTATGAATGCGGAATTTAACAAATATATTAAAATTAATGAATTATGTCGAAGCCTAAAGAAAAAATAATTTTACAAGTTTTTGGTAAAAGTGTCAAAATGCTGATATCCATGAATTATTAAAATTTAACATTTTAGTATTTTGATGTAAATTAATAAATAATATTTTTTATTAAATAATTATTATCTCTTTGCATTATTTTACATTTTTACTTTCTCGATTTTATCAAAGGGAAAGTATAATGATCGGACAAAAAAATAATTCGAGATATCGATGGAAATATCCATTTTGAGGTCCCCCAAGGAGATTGAAACAATTTCCAGAGTAAGGTCTGTCTGTGTGTCTGTGTATCTGTATGTAACGATAACTGCCAAACCGTTTGACCAATAAATCTGAAATTTGGTATGAATGGTTGGAGAGTGCTTTGAATGCAACATTTGAGGTAGGGGCATTTTAGGACAATTTACTACCTCAATAGGTAGGGGCATTTTAGGACAATTTACTACCTCAATAGCATTGTAAGCCACGCCCCCACGCTGTCGTTTTCGACGTTTTTCGTCATTTTCGCCGTTTTCGTCATTTTCGACGTTTTTCGTCGTTTTCGTCGTATTAGTCGTTTTTCGTCGTTTTGGTCATTTTTCGTTTCCATTAACGAGCGAGAGTAAATGTGAACATAGGAGCGAGTGAGACGTAACATTGTAAGCCACGCCCCCATGCTGTCTTTTTCGACGTTTTTCGTCGTTTTCGTCGTTTTCATCGTTTTCGTCATTTTCGACGTTTTTCGTCGTTTTCGTCGTTGTCGTCGTTTTTCGTCGTTTTGGTCATTTTTCGTCGTTTTTTCGAATTAGGTCTGCGAGGCGTAACGAAAAGTTTTTCTACGCTAAAGTGCCCCTACCCCTACTTGCAACCATTAATTTTGATTTAAATTGGTACAGCACTCAAATAGTAGAAAAATAAATACCTCTATACTTAGGTAACAAATACACCAATTGGAATGACTTTCCGAGTCCACTTGGACAGTTTGCTGGATCTCCATGTTCCTCCAAAAACTGATGTCGACGTTGATAATATGGTAGAATATTTTACAAGATCAATCCAGAAAGCAGAAAATGTTAACATATCACAAGAATTACCGACGATAACAAAACAAAAAAGAACGGAAAAATGGAAATTAAGGAAAATCTGTCAATGAACCGATAAAAAAAAAACTAAATCAAGCAACAGTAAAACTAAAAACTCTGACTAATTCTAACAAAAATAATGAAATACAGAAATATCTCAGGAACCCAAAAGCCACAGAAGCAACCGACTACAGTTTGTGGAAAGCAGCTAAGAAATTAAATAGACCATAACAGGCGAACCTTCCTATCCGTACTCCAGAAGGCCAATGGGCAAAAAATAAAGCCAGTGTATTTGCCAATCACCTAGAAAAAGTCTTCAAACCATATCCCGCAGAGAACAACTATGACATTGAAACCAAAATAAGAGGATTTCTGGAAAGCACACTCCAACTGGAATTACCCTTAGAAAAATGTACTGTAAAACAAATCACAAGAGCAATACAGCAATCAAATCCCAAAAAATCTCCAGGATGTGACCTAATTAGTGTCAAAACCTTGGAGGAAACAACATTTTACAGACCAATCAATTTACTACCCGCTATGTGACAATCATTAGAAAAATTACTATTAGAGAAAATAGAACGAATTCTGAATTCCAGCCGATTACCCAACTATAAATTTTAATTTATTCGCTGATAGGACAAGTCCATTGAGTTACAAAAAAATATGTACAAATCTTTTGATGACAAAAAATACTATTCTGCTGCTTTGTTAGACATCGCCCAGGCATTCAACAAGATCTGGTACGATGGAGCACTATACAAAATCAGGAAAAGCAATTCAATTACCTTGTACCTCATCCTAAAGTCATACCTGCAAGACCAACATTTCCAAGTCAACTCTTCGTTTAATAATATCAGGGGTTCCACACGGAACTGTATTTGGCCGGATCCTCTAGCTTATTTACACAGCGGATATTTCTACAAACACCAATATAACTAAGACAAAATATGCAGATGATACTGCTCTTTTGGTATCTCATTAAAATTCTGTTATTTCTTCCCAAATCCTGCAGACCAACCTGAATGCTATTTCATTGTTGCTAATAATTTGGCGAATCAAGATGAACGAAACAAAATCAATCAAGAGGAACATGTCCAACTGTGGCGTTAAACGGGCAGCTTTTACAACAAAAAAAAAATCAAAATACTTAGGAATTGGCCTAGACCGACGACTAACGTGGAAAACACATATTCTTATAAAGAGAAAACAATTAGTCATAAAACATAGCAAACTCTCACAAACAGTACAAGCCAACCCCAGGACCTTCGATTTAGATCCGATTCAGGTCTAAAGGTCCCAGGCGATTTTCAGGACGTCTTCGGGACGACTGATTTTGGGATTTTCTGGGACGTCAGATTTAGGTCCACTGTTGAGTATTCCAGCGATTTAAATTTTTTATATTTTTCATCATTAATAATTAAAAGTAACTGCGTAAACTGAAGCAGTTGATAGATATATTGAAAAAAATATTTTAAGTGAAATGTCTTAAAGTTCAACTAACCCATATCACAGACTGAATTGTCAAAAGAATCCTGGTTGAAACTGAGTACCTACGGAAAGAGAAAAAACAATAAACAAAAAATGTTTTTACTGTTTTTTTAATAAACCCGTTTATTATACCAAAAAGATCCCATATGGGTCTAAAGAGGCTTTTTAGTGATCCCAGAAAGGTTTTATACTGGTCTTAATAGGATCCTAAATCGGTTTTAGAAATATCCTATATCTGTCCTAGGCAGGAAATTTTGCTCTAACTTGGGACCAATATCGAACGTCCTAGGGACTAATACATTATTAACAAAGTCTGTCCCAAGGTGGGGACGTCCAAAGTCTTGAATTGGACGTACCTGTGATATACGAACATCCGAAAACAGACGTCCCGAGGATGCCCGAAGGAGGTATTTGTGCTGTTTGGGTAGGGCGTATATCCCAACTAACTATTAACAACAAGATTCTACTATATAAAATCATACTAAAGCCCATATGCAGTTATGGAATCTAGCTATGGGATACAGCATCCAACTCAAATATAGACATAGTGGAAAGATTTCAGTCCAAAGTACTCATAATTCTTGTAAATGCCACATGGTATGTCCATAATAATGTTATTGCCAGTGGCCTTTAAATAAAGTCAGTCAAAAAAGAAATATCCCTCTTCTCACAGAAGTATGCTTACTGCATGGAAAATCATCCTAATGCGTTAGGAGAGAAGGTTGGAGAAGGCATTGTTCATTGTCCATGTGACCTGCTTGATAGATTTGTCACTGGACAATTTCCATACAAATTTCAAGTAAAAGGATAGTTGAAAAAAATTGGTGCAGTAGAAGGTCCTCAAGACCAACTTTGATTGAATATACATGTAAGATTTTTTTCCTATTTTAAGGATAAACAATAGACTTTAGTTGTTTCTCCCACATACCTTTTACATGTTGAAAGGTTGCTGTCCATTTAAAGGTTTTTCGGATCCCTTACCAGCCACACCTCTTCATTTCATTCTAAGCCCTCAGGCACCCATTCAAAAGTTATCTTGTTATATTCCTCCCGGGTGTTTAAGTTTTTATGACAGTCTAATACTAATTTGGACTATATTTCCTCCCTTTTTATTGCTTTTACTTGAATTAGTAGTACCTATGTTTTTTAAGGCTAAACGATGGTAATTTATCTCTATTTAAGCATTAAGCCCTTACCATTGGTATATTTTTCCAATTTCTTGTATTTCTTTTCTCCTTTGTAGAATTCGGCAAAAAATCGAGACCAAGGCCGAATATCCACGTGAAGGTCTAGAGGAATACGTTATTGTTCCATATATAGTTGTATAATTATATTTTTAGTTGTACATAATTTGATTGCTAGCAGAATCAATAATAATATTCTGATGTTTTTCTTTCTTCTTGGTTTGTTTTTTCTTAGTTGGCCGAGAAGTCCGGAAACTTGAAACTCCGGAACGGTTTCTTTCTTCTGCTAGTTCCATGCCAGAAATTCGTAAAAGAGGTTATGAAATAAAAACCTACCAACTGTCATTATACAACTAAGGAAATGTAGATAATTTTATTCCATTTCGTTGCCTGGACAAATCGATATTTTATTTCCATCCCTTAATATACTAGTTTCTAGTCTTTTTTTTTGGAACCCACTCTCAGTATTTTTTCCCTGTTTGTCTCTTAAATTTTTAAAATTGTCCTTTCTTCTCTTATCCTAAAAATCCCGTTTTCACTTCTATTGACCCTTTCTTTTTTCACCTTTTGATTAGTTTTCATTTGAATATATTTTTCTTTTCTAAATTATCATTAATGAACGTCTAGTCGCCTGACATTTACCCTAATTATAAATATTTTATGACATTAAAATGAGTTTTTTCTAAATAATAAACAAAATACATGTTCGAAAGCTTATGACAGTTTTATTATTGCTACCTTATAGCTTTTAATTAAATACGAAGTAGTATTATACCTATGTATTTTAATGTAAAACATTTTAATAAATGAACTACTTTGAATATATAACTTTATTGCCAATATACCATTTTGAACCGTGTCTATAAAACACTTTATTACAAAGAATATAAAAAACCGGTTAAGAACTTCAATAAAATAAGTTTATTATAAAGAATCTTCTTTTGCCTCGATTAAGGTATGCTATGTCACGACTTCGATTTCAACGTAATAAAATACCTTTGCGATTTTTTTTCATAAAACTTTACGAAAGGCTTCCTCGCAGATTGTTATTTATGAGAGAAATATGTCAGAAGACAAGTCAACAACTTCCAGAAGTTTGGAGATTGGAGTTTTTATACTATTTTATTACCTGTAAAATATTTCGACATAATGTCAAAATTAATGATTTTATTTGATACATTTTTTTCTTTTTTAAAAAATATTTCCTTTGATATATTAAATCGAGTAAAAATTTCTTTATTTATAAAATATTTTTAATTGAATATTAAAACTGGGGAAAATTTATTACAAAATTATTTTTATAAATTCTCTGTAATGTTTAAAAAAAAAATATCAGAGTAACGTACGCAGACAAGTCAAAAACGGAAGTGAAAACTGGAGCTTTTGTATGTACTTGAATCAACAGTACTAAAATAAAAAATAAAAAACGAATTTTAAAAATCCCCCCTGTATAATTACGCTTTTTTTAACAATAATTTTTGGCCCTTTCCGAATTGTGATAGCTCTTATTTAAGTGATGATTTTAATTGAATTTTAATGTATTCTACGTTAAATTTTATATAAAATAATACCTAAATTAATATTTTAATGAATGCATCTGTTATTGAGTATTTTTGCATGGGAATACAACAAAAATAAATATCTTGGTTCATTTTTGGAATTGCTAAATTTTCTGGAAAATCATTTGGAATTGTTACTTTTTGGTATTTACTGTCTACATAGCTACAAATGAATAAAATTTTATAGATTTTTAAAAAAATATTATAATTAAGCTCATTTAACAGAACTGGAGCAACCCAAACCAGATTGAGGTTAATTACATTTGACGTTTGTTTGTTGTTCATTTTTTCCCGCAAAGTTGTATAACAACAAAACTCCAGGCAAAATTTAATTAGATCCAAAAAGATAAAGTTGTTACACAATTTAGATACGCTGTTTGTTCTAGATACTTCAATTTACTATTTTCCCAACCCAGCCCAAGCAATTTCCGTGAAAATTTCTAAATTTACATAAGTTTTCCTTCACTTGAATATCGTTTAATTTCCGAAAAAGCTATCGCAGCCTTTTCCGAAAGAGATTATGCAGTCTTTGAACGTTACCAGGCAAATTTGAATCAACTTTGTGTATTTGAAGTACGTTAATAAGCGTACTTGAAACTTTTTAATGGGGTTTGTTGGATTTTTATCAAGAAGCTACTTTAATTGTCAGTGCTGAATGGTTTTAAAAAATATTACATATCTACATAAAATTTAATAAAAAAACAACTTAAATCCCTTTTTATTACTTTCCGAACAACAGAGTTGTATAGAAGGAAAGTATTGCGATCATGATATTTTGACCATACCCAGATTTTAACGGATCTTTACGTTTTGAGGTCACCTGAATCCATTTATACCATTTTTAGCATGATGTCTGTCTGTGTGTGTCTGTGTGTGTGTCTGTGTGTCTGTGTGTGTGTGTGTGAACACGATAGCGTCTAAACGGCTGAACCGATTTAGATGAAATTTTATACACATATTAAGGGGAGCAAGGAGACGACCTGTATAGATTTTGGTATTAATCGGACAACCGGAAGTGACAGTTGCTAGAAGTGATGACGTCATTACTAAACAAGATGGCAATAAAGTTTTACACATATATTTTTTATACGTTATAGTTTAATTTCGGATGATTAAAATTTTCAAAAACTTTTGCCATTGTTGCCAGATTTATCAAAAAGTATTTTTTTTTCATATTTTTCTTAAATAACCGAAATAATGCATTTTTATGAAAAATTACAGGATATGAAAGTTGTAGAACATAAAATTCTCTACACATTTTGTCATTACCGGTTTTTTGAATTCCTCATAGTTTCGCCGCTAGAGGGCGTGAAAAAAATTTATATAGACATTTTTGTGACTTTTTTAGATTTTAAGACAAAATTATGGATTTTTATGAAAAATTACATGGAATCAAAATTGTAGAACATAAAATTTTCTATAAATTTTGTCTTAACTATTTTTTCAAGTTGCGCATAGTTTCGCCGCTAGTTTTTATTTTAATTTTTATCTTTATTAAATTATTATTTTTCAGTTAAATTTTTATATTAAAAACTTAAAAAAAATATCTTTAAATTTGTAATAATTAATTTTATAATTGCAATTTTTTTCAAAATTTTATTACAAAAATTTTGGAATTTTTAAAAAATTGACTAAGAAATTTAAGATTATATTACGATTTTAAACTAAATTGAATAACTTCAAAAATATTAAAGTTATTGAAATGTGATTTTCACCATTCGAAAGATAATATAAAACTCTAAAATTTAAATGTATTTTAGTTTCTTAAAATTTAGAATTGTAATTATTATAGCCAAAATTAAGAATTTTTTTAAATTTTTTTGTAATTTCGTTTTATCAATAAGTATAAAATAAATGAAAAAATTAAATAGCATATCCGAAAAGGATCCAAAAGTACTATGTGTGTAAATTATTTCATAATTTTAACATAGTATTTGTAAAAGTTATAGCAAAAAATGAAAAAAGTTACAACAATTCAATGGATATCCATGAATTTTTGAAAAAAAATTTGATTTTTTTTTTAGTTTTTTAAACTAAATTTATTAATGCATTTTGATCCAAAAACCTAAAAAAAAGGTCTGTTTCCCATTTTGAATAAAATTGAATGAGATATTAATTATTTATTGATTTTAAAATTATTCACAAATAGGTTTTAATTGTTTTAAGGTTAAAATTAATATTAAATATTTTAAAAAAATTACCCTTAAATTTGTAGTAAAAAACTCTATAATTGTGATTTTTTTCAAAATTTTATTCAAAAAATTGTAGAATTCCTATTTTTTTTTTTGTAATTTAATATAAGTTTAAAAGAAATTGAATAACTTTAAAAATATTAAAGATATTAAAATGGGATTTATACCATTCGATAGGTAATATAATTAATGTATTTTAATGCAGAAAAACTAAAATAATCGATTAAACAATTACTTTACTAGGAGTGTTCGGAAAGTTGGGTGGGATTACCCCCTCATTTTTTTGATTACAGGAAAACAAGCAATAGATAATAATTTATTATAAAAAAACACTGATTTATTAGCCTACTTTTTAATAATTGATTTATCCCTTGTCATTCTCCGCAAAGGTTGAAGCTTAATCGGTTCTCTCTGGATCAGATTAACGGCGGATACAATAATAGGTCCAGTATCTCAGATGGACATAGACAGGGTTAGAATAGGTCAACCTTAATAAATTGGTCCAATCTGATAATAAAAATGGATCCAATTTGGCAAAAAACATCGATAACTGGTCTACTACTTATTTTTCATTAACATATATTTTTCACTTATATGTCATTAATGAATTTTTTAATTACCTCATTCATCATAAAAGTCTTGTTATTATCAATTTCCATTCTGTTGTACGTCTATGAGTATTAGGTATTAGCCTAAAAGGCTTTTATTCGGATTAGCAATTTTCTATCAACTCCTTTCAAAAATATTAAACCGCTGAAATGCACATTGTGCAGAGGAATATCTTTCAGTGTCAGACCTTTCAAAGAAATGTTACACAAACGTGAGTCGAACTGATTTCTTAGAATTGTCTGGTATATTTTCTGTAAAATCCATAAAAATAAAAAGTGACATATAAAATAAACTATAAAAGACAATTATAATAAATAAATTGTACTTGTCATTGACATTAAAAACCATAATAAACAATCTAATATTATTTTATGACAATTGCTAGTAAAACAGTATTATCAATATTTTTAATAGATAAAATATTAAGACAAAACTCAAATTAAAGAATTTTTCTTATATATTTATAGGTTTAGCAGCAAAAATAACCTTTAATCCTAGAAGAAACTCTTTTTATATTTTTAGAAACGAAACAAAAAGGACATTTATTCCAAGAAAAAACTATTTTTATATTTTTATAGACAAAAGAGACATATTATCCAAGAAAAAACTCTTTTTATATTTTTATATACAAACAGGGCTTTTTATCCAAGAAAAAACTCTTTTTATAGATTTAAAAGCAAACCTGATCTTTAGCCCTAGAAAAAAAAAAATTAATATTTTTAGAAACGAAACAAAAAGGACCTTAAATACAAGAAAAACTCTATTTATATTTTTAGAGACGAAACAAAAGGATCTTTAATCCAAGAAAAAACTATTTTTATATTTTTATAAACAAAAAGGACTTTTTATCCAAAAAAAACTCTTTTAATAGTTTTAGAAGCAAACCTGATCTTTAGTACTAGAAAAAAAAATATATTTTTAGAGACGAAACAAAGGATCTTTAATCCAAGAAAAAAACTATTTTTATAAACAAAAAGGACTTTTTATCCAAAAAAAAACTCTTTTAATAGTTTTAGAAGCAAACCTGATCTTTAGTCCTAGAAAAAAAAATTATATTTTTAGAGACGAAACAAAGGATCTTTAATCCAAGAAAAAAACTATTTTTATAAACAAAAAGGACTTTTTATCCAAAAAAAAACTCTTTTAATAGTTTTAGAAGCAAACCTGATCTTTAGTCCTAGAAAAAAAAATTATATTTTTAGAGACTAAACAAAGGATCTTTAATCCAAGAAAAAAACTATTTTTATAAATAAAAATTACTTTTTATCCAAGAAAAACTCTTTTTATAGTTTTAGAAACAAAACAGTACCTTAATTTTTAATCCTATAAAAAAATATTTCTATATTTTTAAGACAGGAAACAAAAGGACTTTTTTTATTTTTATAAATAAAAAGGACCTTTTAGAAGCAAAAAACTCTGTTTATAGTTCTAGACGTAAAACTGACCTTTAATCCTAGAAAAATCTCTTTTTATATTTTTATAAACGAAACAATAAGGACCTTTAATCCAAGAAAAAACTCTTTTTAAATTTTTACCAACAAAAGGACCTTTTATTCAAGAAAAAACCCTTTTTATAGTTTTAGAAGCAAAACTGATCTTAAATCTCAGAAAAAAATCGTTTTATATTTTTAGAAACGAAACAAAAAGAACCTCGAATCTAAGAAAAAACTCTTTTTATATTTTTATAAACAAAAAGGACCTTTTATCCAAGAAAAAAACCCTTTTTATAGATCTAGAAGCAAAACTGATCTTTAATCCTAGAAAAAAATCGTTTTATATTTTTAGAAACGAAACAAAAAGAACCTCGAATCTAAGAAAAACTCTTTTTATATTTTTATAAACAAAAAGGACCTTTTATCCAAGAAAAAACCCTTTTTATAGATCTAGAAGCAAAACTGATCTTAAATCCTAGAAAAAAATCGTTTTATATTTTTAGAAACGAAACAAAAAGAAACTTGAATCTAAGAAAAAACTCTTTTTATATTTTTATAAACAAAAAGGACCTTTTATCCAAGAAAAAACCCTTTTTATAGATCTAGAAGCAAAACTGATCTTAAATCCTAGAAAAAAATCGTTTTATATTTTTAGAAACGAAACAAAAAGAAACTTGAATCTAAGAAAAAACTCTTTTTATATTTTTATAAACAAAAAGGACCTTTTATCCAAGAAAAAACCCTTTTTATAGATCTAGAAGCAAAACTGATCTTAAATCCTAGAAAAAAATCGTTTTATATTTTTAGAAACGAAACAAAAAGAAACTTGAATCTAAGAAAAAACTCTTTTTATATTTTTATAAACAAAAAGGACCTTTTATCCAAGAAAAAATCCCTTTCTATAGATTTAGAAGCAAAACTGATCTTAAATCCTAGAAAAAAATCGTTTTATATTTTTAGAAACGAAACAAAAAGAAACTTGAATCTAAGAAAAAACTCTTTTTATATTTTTATAAACAAAAAGGACCTTTTATCCAAGAAAAAATCCCTTTCTATAGATTTAGAAGCAAAACTGATCTTAAATCCTAGAAAAAAATCGTTTTATATTTTTAGAAACGAAACAAAAAGAAACTTGAATCTAAGAAAAAACTCTTTTTATATTTTTATAAACAAAAAGGACCTTTTATCCAAGAAAAAACCCTTTTTATAGATCTAGAAGCAAAACTGATCTTAAATCCTAGAAAAAAATCGTTTTATATTTTTAGAAACGAAACAAAAAGAAACTTGAATCTAAGAAAAAACTCTTTTTATATTTTTATAAACAAAAAGGACCTTTTATCCAAGAAAAAACCCTTTTTATAGATCTAGAAGCAAAACTGATCTTAAATCCTAGAAAAAAATCGTTTTATATTTTTAGAAACGAAACAAAAAGAAACTTGAATCTAAGAAAAAACTCTTTTTATATTTTTATAAACAAAAAGGACCTTTTATCCAAGAAAAAAACCCTTTTTATAGATCTAGAAGCAAAACTGATCTTTAATCCTAGAAAAAAATCGTTTTATATTTTTAGAAACGAAACAAAAAGAACCTCGAATCTAAGAAAAACTCTTTTTATATTTTTATAAACAAAAAGGACCTTTTATCCAAGAAAAAACCCTTTTTATAGATCTAGAAGCAAAACTGATCTTAAATCCTAGAAAAAAATCGTTTTATATTTTTAGAAACGAAACAAAAAGAAACTTGAATCCAAGAAAAAATTCTTTTTATATTTTCATAAACAAAAAGGACCTTTTAATCCTAGAAAAACATTATTTTTATATATTAAAAAACTAAACAAAAATGACCTTTAATCCAAGAAAAATCTCTTTTTTTGTTTTTAAAATTAAAAAAGACCTTTTATACAAGATAAAACTATTTTTATACTTTTAGAAGCAAAACTGATCTTGAGTCCTACAAAAAACTCTTTATTTTTACAAACGAAACAAAAAGGACCTTTAATCCAAGAAAAGGCTTTTTTTATACTTTTATAAACAAAAAGGACTTTTTATCCAAGAAAAAACTGTTTTTATAGTTTTAGATACAAAACTGATTTTTAATCCTGGAAAAACCTCTTTTTATATTTTTAGAAACGAAACAAAAATGACCTTAAATCGAAGAAAAAACTTTTTGTATTTTTATAAATAAAAAAGAACTTTTATCCAAGAAAAAACTATTTTCATAGTTTTGGAAGCAAAAGGACCTTTAATCCAAAAAACCCTCCTCTATTTTATTCATATATTTGAATGTCCTTAAAATGAACAGTTTGTATATTATAATAACGTCTGTTAGGTAATGCCAGGCTCATTTTTTTAACAGAAATTGACCTTATTTTATTAGAAAGCTAATTTCAATTGCTAACAGATGACCATATACAGGGTGTTTCATTAAAAAAATTAATAATATATTTTTAATTATGATTTTGTATCCTTACAAAAACCGCGGATTATAAAGAAACCAAAACTTTAATGTTTTTAGTTTCAGATTTATGAAAAAAAAATGAGGGGTAATCCCACCCAACTTTCCGAACACTCATAGTAAAGTAATTGTTTAATAGCTATTTGTGTATTAAGAGCGGATTTTCGATAAAACAAAAGGACAAAAAAATTTAATTTTTGTTTTGGTTATAATAATTACAATGTTAAATTCAAAGAGACTAAAGTTAGAGTTTTATATTACCTATCGAATGGTATAAATCCCATTTTAATATCTTCAATATTTTTAAAGTTATTCAATTTTTTTTAACTTATATTAAATTTCAAAAAAAAAATATGAATTCTACAATTTTTTGAATAAAATTTTGAAAAAAATCACAACTATAGAGTTTTTTACTATCAATTTAATGGTATTTTTTTTATAATTTTTAATATTAATATTAACCTTAAAAAGAAATTAAACCTTTTTTGAATAATTTTAAAATCAATAAATAATTAATATCTCATTCAATTTTATTCAAAATGGGAAACAGACCTTTTTTAGGTTTTCTGGATGAAAATGCATTGATAAAGTTAGTTTAAAAAACTAAAAAAAAATCAAATTTTTTCTCAAAAATTCATTGAATTGTTTGAACTTTTATTTTTTGCTATAACTTTTACAAATACTATGTTAAAATTATGAAATAATTTACACACATAGTACTTTTGGATACTTTTCGGATATGCTATTTACTTTGTTCATTTAATTTATACTTATTGATAAAACGAAAATACAAAAAATTAAAAAAAAAATCTTTATTTTGGCTATAATAATTCAAATTCTAAATTCTAAGAAACTAAAATACATTTTAAATTTAAAGTTTTATATTATCTTTTGAATGGTGAAAATCCCAGTTCAATAACTTTAATATTTTAGAAGTTATTCAATTTAGTTTAAAATCATAATATAATTTTTTTTAAAAAATCACAGTTTTTGTAATAAAATTTTGAAAAAAATTATAATAATAAAATTAATTATTACAAATTTAAAGATATTTTTTTTAAATTTTTAATATTAAAATTTAACTAAAAAATAATAATTTAATCAGGATAAAAATTGCTTAAAAATTAAAATAAAAACTAGGGGCGAAACTATGCGGAACTCGAAAAAAAAGTAAAGACAAAATTTGTAGAAAATTTTATGTTCTGCAATTTTTGATTATATGTAATTTTTCATAAAAATGCATTATTTTGGTAATTTAAAAAAAATATGAAAAAAAATTACTTTTTGATAAATCTGGCAACAATGGCAAAAGTTTTTAAAAATTTTAGTCATTTGAAATTAAACTATAACGTATAAAAAATATAAGTGTAAAACTTTATTGCCATCTTGTTTAGTAATGACGTCATCACTTATAGCAACTGTCACTTCCGGTTGTCCGATTAACTCCAAAATCTATACAGGTCGTCTCCTTGCTACCCTAAATATTTATATAAAATTGGAACTGGAGGGGATTGAAATTTTAAAAAAAATCATATCTCCGCTATTTTTGAAAATATTGAAACAGGTCATTAGACTTTTTCATGTCCTAATTATTATAAAATTTATTCGTTTGAAACTTTTTTGGATCTGACCATATGTGGTGGGGAAGGATGAAAATCTCAATAGACAACAGAAATCTACTTCCCCCTGTCGACCCTACCGACAGGAATTTTTTTACTGTTGGATTTATTATTTTCCCGACCATCCACTCAGAGCGGAGCGTAGCGAGGTTCGGAGCAAGCAATTAAATCAATCAAAGTCTCCAACTCTCTTCTTAGTTTTTTCTTTACTTTTTACTATTTTTTTAATACTTCCTACATTTATTTTTTCATAATACCAGTTTTTTATAATAGTGAATTAGTGTTTATCATAAAATTTTAGTACATTGAACTAATAGGGAAATTTTTTGTTTTGTTTATTTTGAAATGGTTCAGCTCAGGACGCTTTCTTGCTTTTTATTATTATTTTTTCGAAGTACTTTGATTTGATTGCTCTGAACCTCGCTGCGATCGGCTCGGAGTGGATGGCGAGGGAAAGTTGGAATTATTATTTTCTCGACCATCCACTTCGAGCCGAGCGTAGCGAGGTTCGGAGCAATTAAATCAATCAAACTCTCCGAAATATTAAACAATCGATAAATATAGCTTGAGAATTTAAATAATATTTGCAAAATACATACCAAAAATGTTTGTTTCTAAAACTCACTGCTGATCTGTTGTATTATTTATATTTCACTTACCTGAAAAAAAAAAGAAAAAAATTGTTATTATTTTTAATTTATTTTGTTATTAAAAATATATATTATGGGGGAACCTGTATATTAAATATAAATATTTAAAATTAAATTGAAATAATATTCAAAATGTAAATTTTTTTTTTTTTGATAAAATTTATTTTTTTATTTAATTTTTTGTTGTGAGCTTCGACTGCATTTTTAAAGTTAAAAAAAATAATTTTTCTTAAAAATTCAAAATTTTGAAACTTGCTTCATTTTTGAATATACCGTACCTTAAAATGTACTGAAGTCTTGTTCTAATCCTCTCCATTATCCAGTACCATTACCATTACCATGACCATTACCATTTCCATTTATAGATCCTCTAACTTGATGTTTCCTAACACAGACAATCTAGTAACATCCTGCATCTATACGAGCCTGTGGCGCACTGCTTTAGAGGTCGCCACAGTGAGCAAGTACTTTGACCATCGCTTGTCCGATTTTAAATTATCTATACATAATATTTAATCCCCGTCCCCTATTCCCATGAATTTTAAATCGTAAGGATAATTTATAATCGTCTTTATCTGGTCAGATGCCGTCAATATACCTGGAGGACGTTTAAATTCAACATTAGACACACCCCGGATGTTTAAGATCCGACGTACGTCCAATATTCAATCTAAACAAACTCCACTACAACTCAATATCCATCATCTAATACAAACACACATACCTACTACGATCACTCTTAGTAACATACGCATCTCATACTAACTTGTGACGTACTAAAGTCGCTACAAGTCAAGTACTTAAATCACTTAAGTACGATTAAAAAGCAGGCTAGGTACTGTATGTATATACAGTAAGGCCTATTAATAATCGTTCTATGTGTCACAGGATGCTTAACATATACCAGTGAATACCAAATTATTAATTATTTGTTATAAAAATATAAAAATATTGAAATACTGCTGCAATCCAGATTTTTATGATGATCTTGTAGATGTTGATCTTGATGATAATAGGGGAGGGTGTAAAACATTTAAATTAAGACAAATTAAAAATAATAGAAATTAAGTATTAATATTTACTTTAAAAGTTGCCAAAAGTTATTTTTTTTAAACTATTCTTCTATTTTACTTGATTATCATTTAAAAATTTATATTCAAAACCGCGCGCCGCCCCTCCCCATTCTTGAAGAATGCTCATGCTTGCCTTAGGAAATATTTGCTATTGGAAAAATAATAAATATAAATATCAGGACATGCGCATGCGCATACGCAACGGCAAATCTGATGTATAATTTTAAATAAAATTAATCTCGAGCACACACAACCGCGACGAACGGAAACCGTGGCCACCCAAACCGGCAATTTTGGCAGCCAACCCGGCAACGAGGATAATAGAATATAATAGAATTGATTAAAATCCATATTACAAATATGGCCTAATGAGTTGAAATGTAAAACTCCGAATAGTTTCGGTTTCTATCCATCTTCAGACCATATACTAAATAATATATAAAATACCATATTAATTAAAATATAATAAACAGAACACTTAAAGATGCTAGTAAAAGTCAAAAATTAACTTAGATAATTTTTAACTTTTATATAATTTTTCTCATATACCATTCACCCCTTCTTGTATTTCCTCCCTCCCCACATATGCCCACTTTTAAGCGTTCGGCTTTTTATATTTTAATTACTATATACTTCAAGTATAATTATTTAGTATATGTCCTGAATATGAGTAACCGAAACTAGTCGCCATTGCCCCCATTTAATATTTATAAATATATTGTGGTACCTGATTTTTGAGTTTTATTTTTGCTTTTTTTTATTACGAAAAATATATATTATTTAAATTATTATTTTATTTTTAACAATTTTTATCATAATTAAAGATTTTTTTTAATTAATTAATTTTAATGTTTATAAATTTTATTCCAATCAAAATTTATATTAATCAATACCATTAATTATCTTTCATCCTTTCCCGCAGCCGCCCGCGAACGTAACCGTGGCAGCTATGAACGAACGCCCGGTATGAGTTTAAGAACCGTCGCTAAACGGTCGGTCGCGTCTAGGACGGGTCTTATTTATCGTAGCACTAACACTCCTGATAATTTGACGTACTGCACTGAGTTCACAGACCATTTACCGATATGTGTGCGAGTAGTAAATATGAATTATTTGCCGTCGTGTTTGCGCAAGATAAAAATTTTTCTTTTCGCCATCATAACCTAAATAAAGTAAATAAATCTAATCAATTAATTCATAATTTGGTAGCACTCTGTATCATTACTTTTTACCTGTTTTTATTTTAACTCCCACCACCTGAAACAAAATTATACATACAGTGTGAAAGTTAAATAGTTAATAGTGTTCAATTAAATTTGCGCTGCCCTGTATGAATAATAAGGAACGAAACTAAATTATTAAATATGTTTTTATTAAATGAAATATTAGATTTATTGATTTTAAAATTATTCAAAAAAATTTTGTTTTGTTACATTTAAAAATTAAAAACAAAAAAATACTATAAAATTTGTAAAAAAACTCTATAATGGTGATTTTTTCAAAAATTGTTAAATTTGTCGTATAATAACAAAAAACAAAAAATTAAATTTGCTAAAAAATATTAAAAACCAACAAAAATTTTGAATACAATGCAATTACAATCAAGATAATGGTGATAAAAAAATTTAAATTCTTACCTAAAAATCTACTGAAGTCTTGCTCTAATCCACTTGATTATTCCATAAATTCCACCTAAAACAAATAAAACTATATTAAAACAACTTTTTTATACAAATATATAATGTTGTTCATAAAAAAAAGAAATAATAAAAATGTGTAAATAACCCTGTATCTTAATTATAAATAATCATAATCATCTATTTATTTTTACATCCTCAGTTGACAATAATGAACTACCCTGTATAATAATATTATTATAAAATGGATAAATCACTCTGTATATTGGTTATAGATAATTATAGCCATATATTTATTCTTATATATTCATTTAACAATAATGAACTACCCTGTATATGATAATGTTGTTGGAAATTTGATAAATCACCCTGTATCTTAGTTATAAATAATCAGAATTATCTATTTATATGCAATCACACTGTATAAATAAAATATATTTGTTTTTTATAAATAAATTGTAATATTATAAAATATTTAATAAAAATAATAATTATTTATACTTCAAATTATTAAAATAAATAAATAAACACACTGTATAAATGAAAAATAGATATTTTTATAAATTAATCACCCTGTATTGTAATATTATAAAATATTTAATAAAAATAATAATTATTTATACGTCAAATTATTAAAATAAATAAATAAACACACTGTATAAATGAAAAATAGATGTTTTTATAAATTAATCACCCTGTATTGTAATATTATAAAATATTTAATAAAAGTAATAATTATTTATACTTCAAATTATTAAAATAAATAAATAAACACACTGTATAAATGAAAAATAGATGTTTTTATAAATTAATCACCCTGTATTGTAATATTATAAAATATTTAATAAAAGTAATAATTATTTATACTTCAAATTATTAAAATAAATAAATAAACACACTGTATAAATGAAAAATAGATGTTTTTATAAATTAATCACCCTGTATTGTAATATTATAAAATATTTAATAAAAATAATAATTATTTATACGTCAAATTATTAAAATAAATAAATAAACACACTGTATAAATGAAAAATAGATGTTTTTATAAATTAATCACCCTGTATTGTAATATTATAAAATATTTTAATAAAAATAATAATTATTTATACTTCAAATTATTAAAATAAATCAATAAACACACTGTATAAATGAAAAATAGATGTTTTTATAAATTAATCACCCTGTATTGTAATATTATAAAATATTTAATAAAAATAATAATTATTTATACTTCAAATTATTAAAATAAATAAATAAACACACTGTATAAATGAAAAATAGATGTTTTTATAAATTAATCACCCTGTATTGTAATATTATAAAATATTTAATAAAAGTAATAATTATTTATACTTCAAATTATTAAAATAAATAAATAAACACACTGTATAAATGAAAAATAGATGTTTTTATAAATTAATCACCCTGTATTGTAATATTATAAAATATTTAATAAAAGTAATAATTATTTATACTTCAAATTATTAAAATAAATAAATAAACACACTGTATAAATGAAAAATAGATGTTTTTATAAACTAATCACCCTGTATTGTAATATTATAAAATATTTAATAAAACTAATAATTATTTATACGTCAAATTATTAAAATAAATAAATAAACACACTGTATAAATGAAAAATAGATGTTTTTATAAATTAATCACCCTGTATTGTAATATTATAAAATATTTTAATAAAAATAATAATTATTTATACTTCAAATTATTAAAATAAATAAATAAACACACTGTATAAATGAAAAATAATGTTTTTATAAATTAATCACCCTGTATTGTAATATTATAAAATATTTTAATAAAAATAATAATTATTTATACTTCAAATTATTAAAATAAATAAATAAACACACTGTATAAATGAAAAATAGATGTTTTTATAAATTAATCACCCTGTATTGTAATATTATAAAATATTTTAATAAAAATAATAATTATTTATACTTCAAATTATTAAAATAATTAAATAAACACACTGTATAAATGAAAAATAGATGTTTTTATAAATTAATCACCCTGTATTGTAATATTATAAAATATTTAATAAAAATAATAATTATTTATACGTCAAATTATTAAAATAAATAAATAAACACACGGTATAAATGAAAAATAATGTTTTTATAAATTAATCACCCTGTATTGTAATATTATAAAATATTTAATAAAAGTAATAATTATTTATACTTCAAATTATTAAAATAAATAAATAAACACACTGTATAAATTAATCACCCTGTATTGTAATATTATAAAATATTTAATGGAAATAATTATTATTTATACTTGAAATTATTAAAATTAATAACTAATGATTTAATTTATTATTATAATCAATGTTAAACTAAAAAATAAAAAAATTTGCATACCTTTTACAATAATGTATTAAACAACTTTCTACCACTAATAATTTTTGCGCTCAAAATGGTACTAAATAATTCAAAAATGTGTTAAAAGTACAGGCGAAGATGCTACACGACACTTTACGAAAAAACCGACGACGACGCCCGATCTCCTATCTCTCTATTATATTTGTTTACGTTTCACCAATTTTTTTTTTATAAAAAAAAATTCTTACCAAACGACTTGATTGAATGAAATAAAATTTGGAGACAAATGAAAACAATTAATTGCATGAATATTTTAAATATTCATTAAGAAACTTTGTTACATTTGATAAATAAATATATTATATTATAAATATTTGATTGATTATTGATTATTACTAATAGATAAGCTTAAAATAATTAATAATAAATCGTATGGACAACATGGAAGATTAAAATATCCCTTTTAGGGTTAAATGGGTGTTTTTATTTTATTTCTGTACAAAACAAAGTTGTATAAAAGAAAATTGCAGTATTGTAGAATATAAAATTTCTTACATCTTTTGTCTTTATTTTATTTTAGAATTCTGCATAATATCGCCGCTAGAGGGTGCAAAAGAAATCTGAATGGAGTTTTGCGCCTTTATTTAGATTTGGAGTCAAAATTATGCATTTGTATAAAAAATTACAGAAAATAAAAATTGTTGAACATAAAATTTTCTACAAATTTTGTTTTTACTTTTTTTTTAATTCCGCTTGGTTTCGCCGCTAGAGGGCGTGAAAAAATATATATAGAGTTTTGCGTATGTTTTTTAGATTTCGAGCCAAAATTATGGAATTTTATGAAAAAATTACAGTAAAAAAAAATTTCAAAACATAAAATGTCCTACAAATTTTGTTTGTACTTTTTTTATAATTCCGCATAGTTTCGCCGCCAGAGGGCTTGAAAAAATATATATATAGACTTTTGTGCCTGTTTTTTTTTTTTAGAGAAAATTGAAAAATATCATAAATACTATGAATTTAAAAAGGTTTTTTATTAAAATGCATTAATAAAATTAATTTAAAAACATAAAAAAAAAATCAAATTTTTGGTAAAAAAAAATTCGATAAAAATAAGAAAATATATGAGAAAATAGTGAAAAATAAGAAAAAAATAATAAAATTTGCGAAAAATTGGGACTAATTTGTAAAAATAGGAAAGGATAGATAAAATATGGAAATTAGAGAAAAATACAAAAAAATCGATAAAAAGAAGAAAAACATATGAGAAAATGGTGAAAATGGGGAAAATAAAAAAAAACAGTAAAATTTGCGACAAATTGTGACAAATTGCAATGATATGAACAAATTAGGAAAATATAGATAACATAGGGAAATTAGAGACAAATACAGAAAATTCGATAAAAATAAGAAACTATATGAGAAAATAGTGAAAAATGGAGGAAAAGTGGTAAAAATAGGGAAAAATAGATAATAACAGAGACAAAACAGTAAAAAACAATGGTAAACAGCAATTGGGGGAAAATGGGGAAAACAGGGAAGTTCGAGAAAAATAGGAAAAAATATGAAAAAACAGGATAAAATATAGAAAAGCAGGGAAAGATAGCGAAAAATAAGATCAAATAACGATTAATTGCGAAAAAATGGGAAAAATAGGAAAAAACAAGAAGAAATGCTGAAAAATAGGAAAAAATAAAAAAAATAGCGAAAAAAAGAAAAAATGGTAAAAATAGGAAAAAGCAGGCAAAAATAGGAAACAAACAAAAATAATAGGAAAAAATAATGAAAAACAGAAAGAATATGAATAAATAGGAAAAATAGGGAAAATTTGGACAAAATATGGAAAAAAAGGGTAAAACAAAAACAAAAAAAAGCCAAAAAAAAACCAAAATACAGGTAATCAAGAAAAAGACGCCAAAAATGTCATAATAATGCTAAAAATGATAAAAACATAAATTCAAAATTCCAAAAAAGCCAAATAACATAAAATAAAGGGAAAAGAAGCAAAAAAAATACCAAAAAAATAAAAAAAAAGTTTAAAGAAATCAAGAGAAGGCAAAATAGAGGCAAAGTAAAGACAAAAAGTTCAAAAACGGTCAACAAATGGTCAAAAAGGCCCAAAAAATTGGAACAGTTTTAAAAAAAGCTAAAATAGGGCAAAACAATGGTAGACAAACCAGAAAAAAATTTAAAAAAGGCAAAAAAAGGAAAAAAGGTAAAAAAAGCCAAAAAAAAAACCCAAAGAAGGCAAAATAAAGGGAAAAAATTCAAAAATGGAATAATAAGGCAAAAAGAAAAAATGTAAAAAAGTGAAAAAGAGTGAAACAAAAACATTTACCTTATTTTTTTCTTACTACAATATTTGTAATTTTATTATACAGGGTGTTTCATGGGGAAAGTGACATACGTTAACTGCAGATAGGGGACAACTAGGCGATCTCAAAAACCCCATACTTAATGCTTCTAACTACTTTAATAAGCAAGATACAGAGTGTTTTACCTATTTTGTCAATTTTTTGCATGGTTTTCTAACCACACTGTATATCTTCATGATATTTGGCGGGTATATTTTCAATCCAATCGATCGATAAATTTACAATAAAATAAATCCAGGTAAGGATTAAAAAAAATATTTTAAATATTCCGACGCAAAGAAAAATATGAAAAAAAATACTTTTTGATAAATCTGGCAACAATGGCAAAAGTTTTTAAAAATTTTAATCATTCGAAATTAAACTATAACGTATAGAAAATATATGTGTAAAACTTTATTGCCATCTTGTTTAGTAATGACGTCATCACTTATAGCAACTGTCACTTCCGGTTGTCCGATTAACTCCAAAATCTATACAGGTCGTCTCCTTGCTACCCTAAATATGTATATAAAATTTCATCTAAATCGGTTCAGCCGTTTAGACGCTATCGTGTTCACACACACACAGACACACACACACACACCCACACACACACTGACACACATACACACAGACAGACATCATGCTAAAAATGGTATAAATGGATTCAGGTGACCTCAAAACGTAAAGATTCGTTAAAATCTGGGTATGGTCAAAATATCATGATCGCAATACTTTCCTTCTATACAACTCTGTTGTTCGGAAAGTAAAAACGATAAAATATTTAATGTCGTTTCTTATGCTAAATCTCACTTTATTTAACTTTTATTTTTATTATCAACCAAATAGACGCCACTACTAAGTTAATTTTTCTGTAAAACGGGGAAATAGCGAGAATATGAAAAACCACAAAATAATCTCTGTAGCTAACATATGAGAAGTGACTGTGAGTAATTCTTCACTCGAAATAATTTTATCATTTCACATTTTACGCTTTTGTGAGCAGGAGCTGCTTCCAAAAAGTATGAAAATTGTATAAAGAGATAATAAAATGACTAACAGCTTAAAAGCTTTTGTTTAAAAATAATACTTTTATCTATTTTAAAAAACTATGAAGATTTAAATAAAAAGTCTTAAAGATATATAAATACAAGTTGTGGCCAACATAAAATTTTCCTGCTATTTATGTATAATATTTTATTTTCTTTTAAGAAATATTTATTATTACCATAAAAACGTTTAATTTAGTAGGCTGATATAATCCTTTCTAAATAATCTTTCCTGAATAATCCTTCACTACGATAGTCATTTCCTGCGAGAATCCTTTCGCACGACAATCCTTTCATACGATTATCCATTCCTGCGACAATCCTTCGCAAAATAATCCTGCCTTAAGAAATGGTGATTGGTTAAATCGGTCAGTCTAGTCCTTGTTTCTTAAATACATAAAAATAGTGACTTATCCCTTTTTTAATACATAAAAATAGTGATTGGTTTCATGACTCAATATAGTGCTCTGTTTTTAAAATACATAAAAACAGAGACTGATTTATTGCTTCTCCCGTAATACGCTAGAGGAGATAAAGAAACGACAATCCTTCGCGGAAAATTTTTCCACAGATAATTCTTTCCAAACAATCCTTCCCAAACAATCCTTCACCTCGATAATCATTTCCTGTGACAGTTCTTTCCCATAACAATGATTTTATTGGAAAATGCGTTTAAAGGATAATCCTTTCCTGCGACAATACTTCGCAAAATAATCCTAATCCCCAGATAATCCTTCCCAAACAATCCTTCCCGATTAATCCTTCACCACGATAATCATTTCCTGCGACCATCCTTTCCCATGATAATCCATTTATTCGACAATCCTTTCACATGATAATGCTTTCCTGCGGCAATCCTTTGCAAAATAATCATTCCTTAAGTAATGGTGACTAGTTTGTATTGCTCAGTCTAGTCCTTGATTTTTAAGTACTTAAAAATAGTTACCGGTTTGTATGGATGAGACTTATTGTCCTTGTTTTAATACATAAAAATAGTGATTGCACTGAAGTATAGTGTTTTGTTTTTGAATACGTAAAAATAGAAACTGATTTATTGCTTTGTCCCGAACAATCCTTCACCACGATAATAATTTTCTACGACAATCATTTCCCACGACAATCCTTTTATTCGACAATCCTTTCACACTATAATCCTTTCCTGCGAGAATCCTTCGCAAAATAATCCTTCCCTAAGAAATGGTGACTGGTTTGCATTGCTCAGTATAGTCCTTGTTTTTTAAATACATAAAAATAAGACTGATTTATTGCTTCTCCTGCAATACGCTAGATGCGATAAAGAAACGACAATCCTTTGCGGAAAATTTGTCCCCAGATAATCGTTTCCAAAAAATCCTTCCCGTAAAATCCTTAACCACGATAATCATTTCCTGCGACAATTCCTTCCCATAACAATCCTTTTATTTGACAATCTTTTTACACTATAATCCTTTCCTGCGACAATTCTTCGTAAAATAATCGTTCCTTAAGAAATGGTGACTGGTTTGCATTACTCAATACTCAGTCTAGTCCTTGTTTTTTAAATACATAAAAATGGCGACTTGTCCCTTTTTAAATACATTAAATTGAGACTGATTTATTGCTTCTTCCGTAATAAGCTAGATGCGATAAAAAAACGATAATCCTTCGCGGAAAATTTGTCCCTAGATAATCCTTCCCAAACAATCCTTCCCGAACAATCCTTTACCACGATAATCATTTCCTGCGCCAATTCTTTCCCACGATAATCCTTTTATTGGACAATCCTTTCACAAGATAATTGTTTCCTGCAACAATCCTTCGAAATATAATCCTTCCTTAAGAAATGGTGACAGTCTAGTCCTTGTTTTTTAAATACATAAAAATAGTGACTGGTGTCGGTGATTTGTCCTTTTTTTTCTAGTGTTCTGTTTTTAAATTAATAAAAATAGTGACTGACGTGCATTGCATTGCTCGAGTCAGAATATCGGGCAAATATATTACTAGAAAGATTTGTCATGCGGAAGGATTGTCATAAAAAAATATTGTCACTGGAAAGAATTCCCCGGAAAAGATTGTCAAGGAAGGATTTTCCGGGGATGGATTATCATGGGATTCGATAAGGATCTAGACTGATTATATTTAATCGAACTACTAAACTATATTATAAGATAAAAAATATTTGGATTAATTTAAAAGGATATCTTGGTCACTATTATTATAACACAATAATAAATTGTATTGTAACTATAAGAGGAAATTAAGTAAAAAAATAATGATAAATTTCCATTTCATCACTTTTATTAAAATATATTGGATAAAATTTTCTATTAATGCATATCGCTGTTAAAAACCTTACACGTGCTTCAAAAATTAACGTAAAATAAATTTTGACTATTTTTAGTAAATTGTATTTCTGCGAAATTTTATACTTTTTCGTTTTATTCTTACAATTCTATATTCTCGCGCTTTTATTCCTGACTCAAAACAGCTGAAACAAAAAAAAAATAAAAAATGGTTTAAGGCATACATATGTTGATTTTATCACTTTTACTCAAGCGGCATTGTTCAAGTGAAAAATCGTAACGTTTCAGTGGAGTAATATGATGAAAGAACGATTTTTCACTGTTTTTCTGAGAAAATTTGGCGTAAAATGTACCAATGCATCATATTAGGAGATAAAGTTAATGCTGATTTGTGGACTAGCATTTCTCAAGCTTTATATGTAGACAGGCAAAAAATGGTTCTGAGTAGAGCTCGTTTAGCGTATCGTGAAGTAATTTAATTTTAAATTATTCTGACATATAGCAAATATTAAACTTTTTCTACAGATATTTTAATTAAGCAATAAAAATCACACTACAAATTATAAACTTTGTTATTTTTAATTTCAATTATTACTCCAGATAACTTTTCTTTTATTTATAACTTACACGATGAAATGAGTTTGTTAGTTTTAAAAATATTTTGAAAACTGCGGAATATTTTAACATTTTATCGGTTTTAAAAGTGTTATTATACCACATAAAATAATATCAGAAGTGAATATGACCACTAAAGCAGCAAAACTCGTTCAGTTTTACTACGTATGAAATAATTTTGATAGCGGTCAGAGATTACAAAGTTGAGATTTATTCTATTACTAAAATTTTATAATCTGCTAGTGAAAATATAGAAATAATTATTTAAAATGTAAAGGCAAGATTTGATTACCTATTTTTTTATAATGTTCATAAATTTAAAATAAATAAGTCCATTATAAAAACAATGAAGTCATGTATTGATTTTTTAATTTTTTTTAAGCAATATAAATATGTATCGTCTTTTATGTTAAATTTACTCAGACAAGTGGTTATTTTTAATAATTAATTATTTTTGCTATTTAGTATTGTTACTTACATGAGTTTTACTTGTTTTTTTAATATATACAAGATTGAAATAGCCAACAATATCATAGAGAAGAATTTTTCATGACTTTAATTTTGATGATTTTTCAAGGATTTTTTATTAGTTTCTCAAGGATTTTTTAAGAACGTTTCAAGGATTTTTGATAATTTCCCAAGGATTTTATTAAGAATTTTTCATGACTTCATTTTTTGATCATTTTTCATCGATTTTTTATTCGTTTCTCAAGGACTTTTCAAAACTGTTTCAAGCATTTGACAAGTATGTTTAATAAATTTAATTTTTGATGATTTTTCAAGGATTTTCAGGGATCTTTCAAGAATTTCTCGTGACTTGAAATTTTGATAATTTTTTAAATGATTCTCAAGGATTTGGCAAGAGTATTTCAAGGAAATTAAAGGATTTTTGAAGAATTTTTTAGGTATCTTGCAGGAATTATTCATTAATTAAATTTGTAACGATTTTCAAGTATTTTCCATGGATTTATCAAGGATAAATCAAGGATTTTTTATTATTTCAATTTTTGATAACTTTTAAGACTTTTTAAGCGTTTTTCAGGGATTTTTTTAATATTTTTTCAGAATTTTTTATTACTTTAATTTTTGATGATTATTCAAATGTTTCTCAAGGATTCTTCAAGGATTTGACAAGTATTTTTATTGACTTTAATTTTTGATGCTTTTCCAAGGATTTTTCAAGTATTTTTCAAGAATATTTAAGGGATCTGGCAAGAATTTTTCATGACTTTAATTTTTGATAGTTTTTTAAAGGTTCCTCAAGAATTTTTCAAGAATGTTTCAATGATTTGAAAAGGATTTTTTATGCTGTAATTTTTGATGATTTTTCAAGGATATTTCAAGGATTTTTCAAGTATTTTCGAATTTTTTTAGGTATCTTACAAGAATTGTTCAATAATTCAATTTCTGATAATTTTTCAAGGATTTCTCAAGGATTAGTTGAGTATTTTTGATGATATCAATTTTTATTACTAATTTTCAACAGTTTTTTTTTCAATGATTTTTTAAACGTTTCTCGAGGACTTTTCAAGAATATTTCAAGGATTTGACAAGTATTTTTCAGGAATTTAATTTTTGATGATTTTTAAGGATTTTTCAGGGATCTTGCATGAATTTTACATGACTTCAAATTTTGATGATTTTTTAAAGGATTCTCAAGGATTTTTCAAAAATGTTTCAAGGATATTCCAAATAATTTTTTTACTATTTTTCAAGAATTTAGGTATCTTGTAAGAATTTTTTTTAAGATATTTAAAGCATTTTTCAGAGATCTTAAAAGAATATTTCATTACTTTATTTTTGATGATTATTCAAGGATTTTTTAAAGTATTTTTCAAGAATTTTTAATGACTTTAATCTTAATGATTTTTCAAAAGTTTATCAAGGATGTTTTAAGAAAATTTCAAAGGATTTGACAAGGATATTTCAAGGATTTTTTAAATATTTTTCAACAATTTTCAGGTATCTTGAATAATTGTTCATGAATTTAATTTGTGATGATTTTTCAAGGATTTCTCAAGGACTTATGAAGAATTTTTCAAACATCAGTCAAGGATTTTTTAATTTCAATTTTTGATTTTCAATTTTTCCACTACTTTTCAACTGTTTTTCGAGTTTTGTCCAAGGATTTTTAAGGCATTTTTCAAGAATCTTTCAGGGGTCCTGCAAGAATATTTAATTTGTCATAATTTTTTAAGGATTTTCCAAGGATATTTTAGTATTTTTCAAGAATTTTTCATGACTAATTTTTGACCATTTTTCAATGATTTTTCAAACTTTTCTCAAGAATTTTTCACTAATGCTTTAAGGATTTGACAAGTATTTTTAATTAATTCAATTTTTGATGGTTTTTCAAGGATTTTACAAGGATGTTTCAAGTATTTTTCAAGAATTTTTCAGGGATCCTGCAAGAATTATTCATGAATTCAATTTGTGATGATTTTTCAAAGGTTTCTCAAAAATTTTTCAAAACGATTCGAGGATTTGACAAGAAATTTTTAAGCTTTAGTTTTTGATGATTTTTCAATGATTTTCCAAGTATTTTTTAAGTATTTTTCAAGAATGTTTCAGCGATCTTTCAAGAATTTTTCATGACTTCAATTTTTGATGATTTTTCAAAGAATTCTCAAGGATTTTTCAAAAATTTTTCAATGCTTTAACAAGGATTTTTTATGCTTTAATTTTTAATGATTTTTCAAGGATATTCCAAGGATTTTCAACTATTTTTCGAATATTTCAGGTAACTTGCAAGAATTGTTCGTGAATTCAATTTGTGATAATTTTTTAAGGATTTCTCAAAAATTTATAAAGTATTTCCCAAGGACTAATTAAGGATTTTTCATGATTTCAATTTTTCATAAATTTTCAACTGATTTTCTACCGGGTTTTAAGGATTTTCCAAAAATTTTTAAGCATTTTTCATGAATTTAATTTTTGATGATATTTTAAGGATTTTTTAGGGATCTTGCAAGATTTTTTCACCACTTCAAATTTTGATGATTTTTTAAAGGATTCTTAAGGATTTTTCAAGAATGTTTCAAGGAAAATCCAAGGATTTTTCAAGTATCTTTCAAGAATTTGATTAAGTTATTCCTGAATTCAATTTGTAATGATTTTTCAAGGATTTCTCAAGGATTTATCAAGTTTTTCTCAAGAATTAGTTAAGGATTTTTTATGATTTCAATTTTTAATAATTTTTCTTAATATTAAAGCATTTTTCAAGATTTTTCAGGTATTTGCAAGAATATATCATGACTTTATTTTTGGTGATTTTTCAATGATTTTTCAATAATTTTAAGAATTTTTCATGATTTTTGCTGATTTTTAAAAGTTTCTCGAGGATTTTTAAAGGACTTGTCAAGTATTTTTAATGAGTTTAATTTTTGTTGATTTTTCAAGGATTTTCCAAAGATTTTTTAAGAGTTTTTCAAAAATCTTTAAAAGGTTCCTCAAGGATTTTTCTAGAACATTTCAAGAATTTGAATAGGATTTTTTATGCATTAGTTTTCGATGATTTTTTAAGGATATTCCAATAACTTTTTCAAGAATTTCTCAAAGATTATTTAAGGATTTTTCATGATTTCAATTTTTGATAATGTTTATCTAATTTTTAACTGTTTTTCGAGGATTTTATAAAGATTTTTAAAAAAATTTTCAAACTTATTTCAAGAATCTTGCAAGTATCTCTCATGACTTTAATTTCCTTTTTTTTCTCTCAAAAAAGTATCTTTCTTTTCTGTTCGAAGTTTCCACTCTTTTCTCTTTTAATTTTCCACTTTATTGTGAGACATTTTTTCTCTTAAAAATAACTCAGCTTTTCTCCATTATTGAACACTTTTTTCTTTTAAATTTTTTCTCCCCATAATTTCTCATTTTTTCTTACTTAATTTTGTCACTATTTTGGATTTGGTACTTTTTCCCCTCTTTCTTTTAAAAATGTTCGTCCCTTTTCTCTTTAAATTGTCACTTATTTTCTCAAATTTCCTCTTTTCTCTCAAAAAGACATTTTGTTTTCTACACAATGATTCACTCTTTTAACTTGTAATTTGTCACTTTATTGTCTTAATTTTTTTTCTCCAAAATTATACATCGTTTCTCTATTTTTGTTAGTTTTTTCCAAAATTGTCCCCCTTTTTGGTACTATTTTTTTCCACTCTACTCTTTTAACGTTTTCACTTTTTCGACTCAAAATACTTTTTTCCTAATTTCTTCTTTTAGTTTGTTACTTTTTACTCTCTAGTCTGTCAAAAAAGTAACTTTTTTATAGTTTTTTTCCTCTCCAAAATTTCTCCTTTTTTCTCTTGTAAATTGTTAGTATTTTTCTCAAATTTTAACTTCAAAATTTATTCTCTCCAAAATATAGATTTTTTTTAACTTTAAATAATTTTCTACTTCTTTTACATAAAAAATTATTAAACCAAAGAAAAAAATATTGTATTTATGATTGCAAAAAAAATAGAAAAACGAACGCGTTAGGTCTAATAGACCTAAATCTGTTCTGGAATCGATACAATGTGCTACAACTACTAATCTGAAGATACTAAAGCGCATAGAACTTTATGGCGAAACTAACATAGAAATTAATATTAAGGTGTGTCTAACCGACTCCACCCGTTCACTAAAATTAGTTTGGTAATCAATTTAAAATTAAACTTGAACAGTATTACATAATTATTGATTATTCTAATCTCTTCTACCACTCCATGTATAATACTCGAATATTTAGTGTACTTGGAATCAACATTTCTTGACAAATATTATACTAACCCACATACATGATGTATATTCCAAATAACAATGCGTTCTTAACCAATTTAAGTCTGGAATTGCATGCTTATGCAAGTTTGGTGAATGAGTAGCGTGCCAACAAACATTGCTAATTTAGTGTTATGATTAAGTGCACAAGTTTAGAGAAGTTTACTTGTACTTGAGGTCAAATTATATGAACCAGACCATAATATAATATCTATATATATAGTGCAAAAACTTGCAGTTTATTGAGAAAGTTTAGATTTCTATAGGAAAATTATTAAGTTTATATGGGGTAGTTTGTAGCTACATTTTTAATTAATTTTTTCTTAGCAATTTACTTGTACTTTCAACTTAACCACAAAACACCCATTTTTCTGAGAAAGTGATATTAAATTTTGTAATTCGCCTTACAGTCACTAAAGTTCATCCAACCAAAAAAGTGTTTTAAATTATGAAATTTTTTCTACATTTTAAATCCTGTTTAGAAATAATAAATAAATTGAATTTTAATTACCTCGTGGATGAAAAATGTTATCGTACCAAATGTATTAATTTATTTTAGATAGCTATGACCTATCTAATTACAAATTTAATTATATTTTAAATAAACAAGCTTAAAGTAGATATACTAAGTAACTAAGATCGTAGTGGGCTAATGGTGGTGGTATCGAAATGACAGAGAGATTGCTTCGCATTTAATGGGTTACACAAGATGACCTGACAGGACCAAATCCAGTTCAGAGAATCCTCAAGATTAACCAAGGTTTAGGATTTAGATAATGAACTAGGAGACCCTACAAGAGGGAACACAATAGGTTCATGACCTAATTGGTAAGGGATAAAACCCCTTTCTATTTCCCTAAAATAAAAAAGTGGCTATTGGAATTACGTTCACACCATTCTATTGGATAAATCATTTCGTTCAAAAATGTAATCTTCCAATGTTTTAAAAAACAACTTTTAGGACCCTCCAAAAAACCTTCCGGGATCCTTCAAAATCAAATCTTCCGCTACTTAAAAAAATAGCTTCCAGGACACTCCACAAAAGGTTGTATGGAGTCCAAAAAACTTTAGGGGCCTTTCAAAAATCAAATCTTTCGGCATTTCAAAAAAAAAATCTTTTCCGGAATCATCTCAGGTGAGAAATTTTCTATTGAAAAGAGGAGAAAAAAGTACTAAAAAAGGTGACAAAATTAAGAAAAACAGGGGGAAATTCGAGGAAATTTAAGTGAAAAAAGTGACATAATTAACAAACACGAGGGGGAAGTTTTCATTGAATCGAGGGGAAAATAGTACGACAAAAATAAAAAAAGAGAAATTTTCTGGTGAAAATAGGGGAAAAAGTATTATAAAAAGTAACAAACTTCAGAAAAAAGGCGTAAATTTAAGTGAAAAAGTGACATAATTAACAAACAAAAGAGGGGAAATTTTCAATTGAAACGAGCGGAAAAAAATTCCAAAATAGCGAGAAAATTAAGAAGAAAAAAGGGAAAGTTTCTAGTGAAAAAAAGGAAAAAGTACCAAGTGACAAAAATGAGGGGAACTTTGAGACATAAATAAGAAAAAAACAGGAAAATATTTCCCGCGAAAAGAGGGGAAAAAGTATTTAGAAACTGAAAAACTTTGGGGTAAATTTAAGTGAGAAAAGTGACATAATTAACAAACAAAAGAGGGGAAGTATTCAATTGAAACGAGTGGAAAAAAATACCAAAAAAGCGAGAAAATTAAGAAGAAAAAAAGGGAAAGTTTCTAGTGAAAATAGAGGGAAAAAGTACCAAGTGACAAAAATGAGGGGAACTTTGAGACATAAATAAGAAAAAAACAGGAAAATATTTCCAGCGAAAAGAGGGTAAAACGTACTTAGAAACTGAAAAAAAAAAATTTGGGGGAAATTTAAGTAAGAAAAGTAATATAATTAAGAAACGAGGGGATAAAAGTATCAAAAAAGTGAGAACAATAAGCAAAGAAAAAAAAGGACAAGTTTGAGTGGAAAGAGGAGAAAAAATAAAAAAATTGACAAAATTTTGAAAAAATTATAGGTTGAAAAAGTACTAAAAAAGTGACAAAATTACAATGGGAAATTTTGGAGATAAACAAGTGACAAAATTAAGAAAAAAGAGGGAAATTTTGGATACAAAATTTGCTTCAAAAAATAACAGTGTTAAGAAGGGGACATTTTCAATTGAAAAGAGGAAAAAAATACCAAAAAATGATAAATTAAGAAAGAGAAGTGGGGAAAAAAGTACATAAAAAGTGACAAAATTACGAGAGGAAAGAGGAGAAATTTGGGAATGAAATATGAAATATGACAGAAAAGTGAAATTTTCTAGTGAAAAGACAAGAAAAAATTCTTAAACATTCACAAAATTTAGAAAAAATAGGGGAGGGGAAATAGAAAAAAAGTGACAAAATTACAAACGGAAAATTTTGCAGAAAAAAAAATGTGAGACAAAAAATTAAGGAAAAAAGGGATTTTTTTAAAAATTTGAGCCAAAAACGTAACAAAATTAAGGAGGGGAAATTTTCAAGTGAAAAGAGGGGAAATTTTCAAGTGAAAAGAGGGGAAATTTTCAAGTGAAAAGAGGGGAAATTTTCAAGTGAAAAGAGGGAAATAATTAATTACCAAAAATAAAAAAAGTGGGGAAAAAATTACATAATAAGAGACAAAATTAGGAGAGAAAAAAAAATTGAATAGAGAAATTGAGGGCAATTTTAGAAACAAAATAAGACAAAAAAGTGCCATAATTAATAATGAAAAGAGGGGAAGTTTTCGATTGAAACGAGGAGAAAAAAATACCAAAAAATCGATAAAATTAGGAAAAAAAAGGGAAATTTTCTACTGAAAAGCGGGAAAATTCGGTTATGTTGCCCCAAAACTTCCCTGACAAATTTTGACATTTTTTATTTTTAATATGTGACAGTTGAAGAAATAATTTTGACTGTTTTAAATAGAGTTTTTCAAGGTCTTTCAAATGACATATTCGGTGTCCAATTCATTTACATATTGCATCTGTCATTTTTTGATAGTGGCACTTCCGTTTGACAGATGTCGTACAAAATCTAATGGGTTCTTCCTGCTGGCAACCCAAACTTATATACCAAATTTTAGTCCAATCGGATTAAACGCGTGGCCTCTATCGTGGAAGAATACACACAGACAGACAAACAGACTTCCATCTGGAAATCGGTCGGGAAAGTAATAAATTAAACTTAAATAAACTAGTAAAATATTAATTAAATAAATTAAATACATAATTTAGAACCAAATAATAAAATTTTAATATTAATAAAAAACTGAATAAACAATTTATAAATTTTGGACAATGCACTGTCGAAAATAAATAAATAAAACAATAAGATTAATTTTCTTAAATTTTTAGTCAGTAGAACTTTATATTAAACTTTTTCTTTCACTCTAGTTCACCAGAAAATCCAGGTTACGTACGATTATGTAAAAGATAGAGGTAAGTAGCAGAGTATCTACTATATATTTGTTACTACTATTCTCTACTATTATGTACGCCTTGATTCCAATATCCGCTTCAACCGGGATTAAAGGTGACATAGACGAAAGACAATGCATAAGTGATGAAAGACAAATTCAACGCGTCCTCTCATTGAAAAATACCGACAAAGAACAAGTGCCAACGCAAAAAAGAGCATAAAAAATATTGGTGACTGCGCTGTCGCTGTGGTTGCGTAAGAGGGAAGCAAGTGAAAGAAATATGAAAAAGTAGCTGTCCCTATTTAGGATGATGGAGTAGGGAAGCGTAAAAGGTGACGCTTGGGACTGTCTGTGCATAACTAAAGTGTAAAAGGCGACGCTCTAGCGGGTCTTCGAGCGAAAGAATAGGGAGGAGAATATTTGCACTGAAGTCAATCAAATAGATGCCAATTTTGTGTTACTAGTACACTTAACGAATGAAAAAGATAAAATAAAATTGCTCCTATCTAGGGAACTTTTATTTTAACAAAAATGTAACAAAAGTGACATATTTATAACAATTGTTTATTGATCATTTTATTATTTGAGATAGCACAGAGCTGTATTCTTATCTTTTGAATTTCTGACAAAAACTAACTTTAAGAAAAAAATAAGAATAGAAAAACAACATTTTTGAGTCAAATGCATTTGTTGGATGAAGAAGTCCGACAAAAACCTTTCAAATATGAGTCCTCTAGATATAAGAATTTTTGGGATCTTTGCCGGATTTTAGGATAAGAATATTTTTTTTGAGTGTAGGAGTCAAGTCAAAGCTAGTGAAGATTTGGGAGACTTTTAAGAATTTTACTTTTCTGACCCATTTCCTAGATGGGAAAATATTGTGAACGAGCTAAAAAAAAATCGAGATAAAAACGGAAATATCCATTTCCGAGTCCCCTTAGACGATTAAGATCATTTCCAGATGGAAGTCGGTCTGTCTGTCTATGTGTATGTGTGTATGTATGTATTCTTCCACGATAGAGGCCACACGTTTAATCCGATTGATCTAAAATTTGGTATAGGAGTTTGGGTTATCCGTCGGAAGAACCCATTAGCTTTTGTACGACATCTGTCAAACGGAAGTATCACTATCAAAAAATGACAATTTGTTAAGGAATTGGACATGCAATATGTCATTTGAAAGCCCTTGAAAAACTCTATTGAGAGCAGCCAAAACTAGTTCTCCAACTGTCATCTGTCAAAAATAAAAAAATGTAAAAAATTTGAAACTTTAGCATTAAATATCTGAAAAAATATTAATCCGATTGAGCTGAAACTTGGTACATGGGTTTGGGTTACCCGTCGGAAGAACTCATTAGTTTTTGTGTGACATGTGTCACACGGAAGTGTCAGTATCAAAAACCGACAGATGTAATATGTCACGAAATTCAACTTACAATATGTCATTTGAAAACCCTTGAATAACTCTATACAGAACAGTCAAAATTGTATCTCCAACTGTCACCTGTCAAAAATAATAAATATCAAAATTTGAAACTTAACATTAAATATCTGAAAAAGTATTCGTGGATAATCGTCGGGAAAGTTTTAGGGCGACACAACCGATTTTTTTTTGTTAATTGAATGAAGTTCCTAAAGATACCAGAAGGTGTTTGGGGTGAAGGGTGTCAATAGGGAAATGTTAGTACAGATTTCAAAATTCGTAGTGCAATAATGATTAGCTGTTTATATAAATAATCTTTGTTATTCAAATTTAATAAATTGAACAGAATTAACTGATTGGATTAAAATATAGTTATTTTGTGCAAATACGTTTTCCCACTTCAATTTCCATAACATAGGTGAATAATTGATTTAGCATCTCTTAGCGATGCGAAAACTGTAGTAGAAGGAATGTGATTCAGAATCTTAGTATGTAGATTCTAATTTGTTTTTAAAATATTGGAGTGATGAAAAAGAAAGTGAAGAATTCTTAGTTAGGCATTATGAAGGATTTTATTTGGCATTTCGGTATGTGATTTTCTCATTTTTTAACCTGTAATTTTATAAAACCATTCAATTGGCGACAAAACTACTAAAGAATGTTGTTTTTTGGTAATAAAGTATTAAGACCAACTTTTTCATCATTTACCACTAAACAAAGAAACTAGTGATTAATATTTTTTTGGTAATTACAGAAAAATAAATGGCAAATAAAAATCTTTAGTAAGGGAATATCGGGGTAAGTGGAATCGCAGAATTCAATAATTCCTCTTTGAATTGACCTTATCAGAAAACGAGTCGTTTAATTTTGTTCATACTTAGCCCACGTACTATACCCACTTTAAGGATGTACCAACATGCGTATGAATCACAATTTGCGTTTTTGTCCTGCAATTTTTTTATTTTTATAGTGCTTCAAATCCACTGGTCCCCTTAGTATGAGGTAAGTGTAAGACAAATTCTTTTTAGCTTACAGCGTAATAAAGTGTAAATAAAGAGTCTTGTTTGTACAACTAAAAACCTTTACTTATTAAAAAAAGTATACTCTTATCCTCTACAATAGACCAATGAAATTATGATATTTCACATAAAATAGCCTCTTTTAACAGTTTTTTACATAAAGCTTTCTAAATTCCTCTTACAGAGTCTACATTTAAGAATAAAGTCAACATTATTAAACAACTAGCATTTAATAATAATTTTCCGTTAGAATTACTTAATAAAATACATTTCAAATACTTTTACAAACACAAATTATGTCACTATCTCAGCACCGAGTATATCTCAACACGATTCGCAAATTACCAATTTAGGCTCTCTTTCCTCGGCCCGATATCTTATAACATTACTAAGATTTTTAAGAAAAATGACATTAAACTGGCTTTTACATCTACTTATACAATACGGAGCTTCATAGTGAATACAAAAGATCTTCATAAATTAGGAGTATATAAACTGTGCTACTCAGACTGCAATGTTGTTTATATCGGCCAGTCCGAGAGACGCCTAGATACACGAGTCAAAGAACACCTGAAAGAAATTAAATTTTTTTTTAACACAGACATTTTTAATTCTTCCTTATCGTATGCGAACCACATTCTGGATACGAAATATTCTCATGACAATATCAACTTCTTCCTCATACATAGTTGTTCCAAAAGCATCAAACTTAACCTAACCTAGAAATATTCGAAATTAATAATTCTGTTTCAGACATTCCTATTCTTCTCCTTACCTAATGTCTCCTGTCATTTCATCTTTTTCCGCCCTACAAGTATTAGGTTTCGTACACAAGCGCTTGTGTCTCTAGCCAGGATTACTGACTTTTTAGAATTTTTGAAATTTTTTGAATTTTACCGCGCTTTGTAACTTGTCAATTGTCATTTAACTTTGGGTAATTTTCGTCTCCGGACCCACCATTCCACGTCATATAATACAACGAAACAGCCATCAGATTTTGTAAAACTTTTTCTCTTTAATTAATTTTTACCTGCATCTTTACGATGCACTTCGACTGCGACTTAAATAACAATAAGTAAGCTTCCATGGTGAACATGAACTACTTTTGTATATTTTTTATATGTTGTTTATTCGAATTTAATTTGTACCATTTTTTCACTATGTTGCATTTTTTGGATACCAAATTTAATTTTAATTTTTAATCCATACCACGTCTAAACTGTGTAATTTTTAATGCAACAAGATGTATTTTTGAAAAAGTTTCACTCATTGTATTACAAATTTTCACTTTTATCGAACATTGTAAGTTTTATAAATCAAAATTTGTTCCCCCATTTCTTGTACTATTATAATTTGTAGTGCCTGAAGATGGCCTAAGGACGAAACATGTTGCGATTCAACTTATTTGGTACCCGTTCAATTGTTTGAAATTGCCAATTATTATTTTATATTTAATTTTCTCTCTTCTTTGAATGAGGTATTTCAAATTCTTCGACAAAATTTTACCTCTAGACACTGTTCTCTATGATCTGCCCCACATACAGTTTAATTCGTTTTTTTTTCCATAAAATTTTACAACAACCCATTCATCTACTTTTAATGTGGACAATTCCAGTTGCATTTTGTTCAGGAAATTTAATGCTTCAGTTATCTACTTCATCTGCACTATAATCACTAGGAATACGTTTCCGACCATAAAAACTTCTAGCATAGTGTTGGTATTTTTTTACCTTTAACTTTTTTTTGTAGTTTTTCTCTTTCAATTTCCTCGAACTTAGCAACGGCAGTGTCAGAAGTGATCACTTCAGCACCTGAATAGATTTTTTTCTTTGTACTAGTAGTTTTGGGTGATTACTTTATTTGTTCCAAATTCAAGTCTGCAAAGGAGCGTAGTTGTCACATTCAGACATATTTACTACTGACGTTAAACAACCAAAAACTTTCTCAAATACTTGCGTATTTATCATTTCCTTTTATGACATCATCTCAATGATTACTTACTATCTTTCTTTATTTAATTTTCTACATTTTTGTTCTTAAAATAACAAATTCATCTCGCTATATAATCTTTTCATTTTTAATTTGTTTGATAAAAAGCTCTAATTGTCTTATATCTTTTTAAAAGAAAAATTGCCAAGCTTTATCTCTGGATTTATTTTCCACCACTTCATCATTCTGAATAGTAGACGTTATTTTTCACTTCATCTTTTTTTTTATCTTTTTTCTGTTGCTCGACCGCAACGTGATGACATTTTTCTCAGTTTTTTTTCTTTTTTTTACATTACCACTTGTGATGTATTAATCTAGTTTAATTTTTTACATTCATGAGGGAGAAACTTGACACATATAAAAATAAATAATTTAATAAAGAATGTTTTAATGGACAGAAAATGTACAATACAGTTAGAAAGGTTTATTACAAGCCTGAAACTATAGCACTGAATAATTATATTAATAATATTTAACCCTTTAACTGCGGCCAAAAATATTGAAAAATACATTAAAATATTTTGGCACTAGTTGAATTTTGAGTGAATTTACATAAAACATCAATAAACTTGATTGTAATAATTTTCAAAAATTTAAAAACAAAATTGAGTTTAAAGAAATTTGGAGATATATAAAAAAATTGAAAATAAAAAAATTAAAATATCTAGAAATTCCAAAATTTCGATAGTTTCAAAAGTATATCGAAAATTTCAAAAACATATCAAAAATATTAAAAAATTTCTAAAATATATCCAAAAATAAAAAAATTCTGAAGAATTTAAAAACATTTCAAAAATGTCAGAAATTTCAAAAAGCGTTAAAAAATTATTCGAAAATTGTAAAAGGAAAAATTTGTAAAACTATCAAAATTTTCAAAAATTTCTAAAATATATCCAAAAATTAAAAAATAATTGAAAAATTCAAAAATTTCAAGAAGGAAAAAAGTCAAAATTTTCAAAAATTGCGAAAATTGTAAAATTTGGAAAGAGTTTGTAAAACTTGCAAAAATTTCGTATAAAAAATGTCAATATATTCAAAAATTAAAGAATTCAAAAATTTCAAGAAGTAAAAAAGTCAAAATATTCAAAAATTTCTAAAAATATAAAATATACAGAAAATTTCAAAAAACATATTATTATTCCATTAATTAAAAATATTTCAAGAATTTTAAATATTTCAAAAATGTCAGAAGTTTCAAAAAACGTTAAAAAATCATTCGAAAATTTCAAAAATTTCGAAAATTGTAAAATTTAGAAAAAATTTGTAAAACTTGGAAAATTTTGAATCAGAAACATCAAAATATTCAAAAAGTTCTAAAATATATCCAAAAATTAAAAACAAGTTTCATAAAGCGTTAAAAAATTATTCGAATATTGTAAAAGGAAAAATTTGTAAAACTTGTAAAAATGTCAAAATATTCAAAATTTCTAAAATATATCCAAAAATTAAAAAATAATTGAAGAATTCAAAAATTTCAAACAGTAAGAAAGTCAAAATATTCAAAAATTTCTAAAATATAAAGTACATAGAAAATTTCATAAAACATAATTTTATTCGATTACTTAAAAATATTTCAAAAATGTCAGAAGTTTCAAAAAACGTTAAAAAATTATTCGACCGTTTCAAAAATTGCGAAAATTATAAAATTTGGAAAAAGTTTGTAAAACTTTGTATAAAAAATGTCAAAATATTCAAAAATTTCTAAAATATAAAATATACAAGAAATTTCAAAAAACATTAATTAAAAACGGAAGTACCGCTATCAAAAAATGACAGATGCAATATGTCACGGAATTGGACATGCAATATGTCATTTGAAAGTCCTTGAAAAACTCTATTCAGAACAGTCAGAACAGTCAAAATTATTTCTCCAACTGTCACCTGTCAAAAATAAAAAAATGTAAAAATTTGAAACTTCAGCATTAAATATCTGAAAAATTATTAATCCGATTGGGCTGAAATTTGGTACAGGAGTTGGGGTTACCCGTCGGAAGAACTCATTAGTTTTTATATGACATATGTCAAATGAAAGTGTCACTATCAAAAAACGATAGATGCAATATGTCACGGAATTCGACTTGCAATATGTCATTTGAAAGCCCGTGAAAATTTCTATACAGAAGAGTCAAAATTTCTCCAACTATCACCTGTCAAAAATAAAAAAATGTCAAAAGTTGAAACTTTAACATTAAATCACTGAAAAAGTATTCGTAGATACTCGTCGGGAAAGTTTTGGGGCGACACGACCGATTTTTTTTTACTTTTTATTGATTTTTTTTACCTTTTCCCTTTTTTTGGCTTTTTCCTCTTTTTTTAGCTTTATTTGACTTTTTTTCCTATTTCTCTCTATATTGCCAATTTTCACTCTTGTTTTATTAATTTTAATTTTTGCTCTTTAACAATTTAGTTTTTAATTAATTCGTTAACTTGTTGCTATTTATAATATCTTTTTGCTATTTTTATTAACTTTTGTTGTTTTCAAATTTAAATAAAATTTTTACGTATTTTTGCAACGTTTATCAATTTTTTGAGAAATTTACTTCATTTTGCTTTCCTATTCAGAAATTTTGTAATTAAAATAATCGTCTTCAACACAGCCGAGCCGGGAAAGTTCTGGGGTGACACAGCCGATTTTTTATCCTATTTTCAATCTGTTCCATATTATTGAACTAGTTAAAATTGTTGCTAGTGGCCTTTGTAATTTATCCTTGTTTTGTTTTTCTGGTTTTATTTGCTCTTTTTACTGGTTTAGGTCCAGAATTCTTCATTGTTATCCTCTTTGTCTAAAGTTACTAGTGCTTCTCGTATTTTTGTTTTTACTGTATTTTGGTTTTATTTTTTCTGATTCTTCTTAATAACTTGGTTGTTAACTTTTTATTTCTTGGTTTTAAGGAGTCGATAAATAAACTAATACTGTTAGTTGTTTTATTTAAATTATTTGTTGGTATTTATTTTATTCTTTCTTCAGTATTTTATACTTTTTATGTACATCCTCGATTTTAATTAATAACAGACCGTTTTCATCTACAAACTTGGACAGTTTTCATCATTTATTTTTTGAATATTTCTGGGTAATATTTAATTATAAAGTCGTCAGTTTGTTTTTCCATTTTCATCTTACTATATGGGTACATCTGATGGTTTTAATCTTTTAATTTTTTTTTAATCATTTCTATTAGTATCTTAAATACTATAATATAATACTATAATACTATAATATAAATATCATCAAACAATGAGTTATTTAAATTATAAAATTAATAAAAAGATAGATATAACCTCTTTAGTCAAGAAAAGATTTGCCACTACTAAAAGTATTTCAGACCTTTATACTAAATAATTTTGCAAGAATTTTGACTACTAAACCGAAATATTTAAATTTGTACTTTAATAAAAAAAGTTTTAGTTATAAAATCTGAAATAAAAATAAAATAAAATTTGTGAATTGTGAAATGTTTGCGATGAAACGGAGCTTAATTAAATGAAAAATAACAGAAGGTAGCCGCTTTAAATGATCAAAAAGAAAGTTTCAGGAACTTCCATCTGTCTTTTAAAAATCACTAATGATAAAAAAGATTAATGATATCGAGTTAATGGATCGCTGTTTTTACTATTCAGCATTTTTCTTTCTTCCAAAACCAACTTTTTAACTGAATTAGAATGCAAAATCACCACGTTATTCATTATTATCGTAGGCACGTTTCGAGCTGTGTAGAAAAGCTGAAATAAAAGTCTCATCAGAGATACGACTGACTCTCAGTGATTAACACTTTCTGAAAAAGATTTATGAAAAGGTTGAAATACAGAAAGATATTTGTCACTGTCACTATTATATCCGGTAATTACATCCTCCTGGATAATCATTTGAATCTTTTCTTTTGGCTTTTCGGTGTGTTTTATGTAAAAAAATGCGTATGATGGATGATAAAAATATTGCTTAAAAGGTTTGTATCATATAAACATTTTTGGAACTACATCAGAAAAAATATTTATTTTAATGTTATCACGATATAAAAATACCGAAGTAGATATAAATATTTATCTGTATTACTGATGCCCAAAAGCCTCAGTTGTAGTTTCGTGATGGCGAAAATAAATTTTTACCCCCACTTTTTATCACTTTTCCGAGTTCACTGAGTCCGAAAATGCAAAAAAATCCTATTCAGACGTCTGGATGTCTGTCTGTCTGTTAGTTTTGTTCAAGAAAGAACCCTATTCAATTTGAGAAAGATCAGACCGACCCTTAAAGCGGTTTTCATAGGATAACTTTTTTCCAATTCAAACTTTTAGAACAAAATGTCAAACAGAGTTTACAAAATGTTTCAGAAATTATTGATGCATTGTTTGATTTTGGCGATTTTTTGTTTCGTTTTTTTTTTCTGGATTTTTACAAATTTTTTGATGATTTTAGTTTTTTCCGTATTATTTTTCGATTTTTTTTTTTATGATTTTTCTTTTCCTTTTTTCTGTTTTCTCATTATTCTGATGTTTTTCTATTTTTTTTTCGGTTTTTTTTTATCTTATCTTTTTTCTTTTTCTTTATAATTTTATAATCATTTCATAGAAAGAGACCCCTTCTCATTTTTTCTCGTTTTTCTGATTTTTTTGTTATTTTTTAATTTTTTTTTTTTGATATTTTAGATGTTTTCTAATTTTTCTTCTCTTTGTCATTGATTTGCCATTTTTTCTATTTCTTTTTTCTCCAATTACCTACTTTTTTTATTTCTTTTTTGTTTTCTAATTTTTTCCCATTTTTTCTTATGTTTTTGATTTTTTCCGATTTTTTTACGATTTTTTTGTGATTTGGTTGCGATTTAATTCAATTTTTTTTCCGGTATTTTTGATTTTTTTGCATGTTTTTCCAATGGTTTTTGTTTCTTTTTTGATTATCTCCGATTTTTTCTAATTTTTTCCATACTTCTAATTTTTTTTTGTTTTATTCTAATTTTTTCAATATTTTCTAATTTTTGATTTTTTCTCATTGTTCCATTTTTTTCTATTTCTATCTTTTCTTTTCTAATTTTTTTCTATCCTCCGTTATTTTTTTGTTTGATTTTTCGGTTTTTTCGTTTTTTTTTCTCATTTTTCTGATGCTTTTCTGTTGTTTTTGAATTTTTTTCATTGTTTTTTGATTTTTTCAAATTCCTTCAGTTTTATTCTAACTTTTTCTTATTTTTCTGATTTATTTGTTTTTTGTCGATTTCTTTCGATTTGTTTTTTGATTTCTTTCGATATTTTTCGATTTCTTTCGATCACGTCCAATTTTTTTCGATTTTTTTTATTTCAATTGATTTTTTTGATCTCTTTCGACTTATGTTGATCTTTTTTTGATATTGTCGGTTTTTGTTTCGAGTTTTGCCGATTTTTTTTTGGTTTTTTTCGAGTTCCTTTGATTTTTTATATTTTTTTTTGATTTCTCTTGATTCCTTTCGATTTATTTTGATTTTGTCTTTTTTTCGATTTCTGTCGATTTTTGTTGATTTTTTCGTTTTTTTTTCGATTTCCTTTGATTATTTTTAAATTTTTTTTTTCGATTTCTTTCGATTTTTGTTGATTTTTTTAATTTTTTTTTCGTTTCTATTGATTTTTTTCCATTTCTTGTATATATTTTTCGATTTCTTTGGAGTCCTTTCCATCCCTTTCGATTTGATTTTTTTATACCTTTTTCGATTTCTTTTGAAAGTTTTCAGATTTTGGTTTATAATTATTTTTTTAATAGTTTTTGTTGTTCCCCATTTTTATATTTTTTTTTTATTTTTAACAAATAATTATAGCCCAAAAGTCTCAATATTAGTTTCGTCCAAAATACAAAAAAAAATCATGACCGGACGTCTGGATATCTGTCTGTCTGTCTGTATGTAAACACTGCAACTTTTAAGGGAAAACATCGATCGAGTTCCGGTTTTTACTTTACCTAGTTAATTTTGTCCAAGAAAGAACCCTATTGAATTTAAACAGATTCGGACCCGCCCTTCCGGTACCCGCCATACAAATTAAAGTGGCTTGCATGGATAAAGTTTTTTCGAATTAAAATTTTTAGAACTTTTAGAACGCGTTCTTGACGTCCACTGTCACCAATGGAGATATCCATCTTTTGCTGGGTTTTTTTTTATTTACATACTAATTTAATTTTATTATTGATTAATAAGAAATAAGTGACAAGAAAAATGAGAAAGTGAATTAAATTTTAATTTTATTGAAAAATTTACAATTTATAGTGGACCAAGTACCAATATTTGCTATTTTTTTTTAATATTTGTACAAACAAAAGTATAAAAATGAAAAAGAATAAATTTTGTTACCCACTGGACTGTATATTTCTGATATCCAGTACCTTTGCGATAAAGGTAATCGTTAATTACAGGCTCTCGGTTGTCATCTGACAAGGTACAAATGGGTGTAAACACCCTCGAAATAAATCCTGTTACAAATTACTGCAGCTTTATTTCTGCTGTACGGTCAGTTTCTCAAAAGAGGATTCGACCATCCAGTACCTTAAAATAACGATATGCAAAGAATCAGTAATGGATAATATTTAGGAGAGCTTCATGAAAATAAATTTTTGAGATCCAGATAAATGTACAAATGATATTGCTGAAATATAAAAATAATTTTTAAAACATGATATTAAGTAATATATAAATATTGAAATTTGCCTCAGTTTGTTTTAGGTTTTAAATACAAAATATATCAATATAATATTAAAAAGAGTATACGTCAAGGATACCCAATTTTTCATGAAAAGCAAAAAAAATTCTTTATTGATGCTGTTCCTTTGATATTACATTAAATCCTCTGGTTTTTGTCTTACATGTAAGATGATCTTAGATGAACACAAAAACATAAAAAAATACCGGTTTAGAAAAAAAAAACAACCGATTTAACTATACATCGAATATATCATTTCTATTCATAAAATGGATGTTTAAATAAATAAAAAAAACATATTTTAAGTTCATTTAATTTATTATATTACATTAATTAACACAATTCTATTTAAAACTACGGCTGTCATTGTAATACAATTATTTCCCAAACCTTAATAAAAAATTATAATGACTTATTCAGATTTATACAAATGATTACATTAGTGTCAACATTAATGGCGTCCCTTTCACGCATTCCAAAATTTATGTGACCTTCTGCAACAAAGAGGCGAATAAAAAGCGCTAATCCCCGGAGAAATTACTCGAGAACGGGAATGTGGCCCGGAATGTTCCGGTGAATCATATATTTTGGAAAATTTGTTTCCCGTGTCAGGCACGATGTACACACGGAGCGACCCGCAGACCAGGATAAGATATTTTCCAAACTAAAACATTTCCAAATTTCCCATCATTTATAAAAGTGAGTTTTGATGTGGGTATAGCAACGGCAAGAAGGGTTGAGGTCAATTTTATAAACAAAAAATAGAACTGTATTTCAGAAATTTAAATTTAACTTTGGTATATCCAGATATTACAAATTTAATAATAATAGATTTATAAACCACCGAAAATAATTTTGTATTTACTTATATATGATGAATAGGGTTTTTATTTAAAAAAATTATAAATATTTTGTAGTCTGTATTTTGAGAAAATACATAGTGGTGATGTAAAAATATTCAAAAGGAAAATAGGCATAATATATACTATAATAAACGACAATAAACGACAATAAACGACAATAAAAGGCAATAAACGACAATAAAGGCTATAAACGGCAATAAACGACAATAAACGATGATAAACGACAATAAGCAACATATCGTAAAAAGTGGTGTGATAAAGGTAGTGTAAAAATTTTAGAACCTTCAATATGAAAATTAATTACTATAATTTATGACTGAAGAAATAAGTTTCCAACAGTGGAGAGTATATTTTCTGTACTAAAAAGTAAAAGGCCAGATTTAACAATGTGTAAAAGCACAACGTAGCGGTGGATAGAGAAAATTGGATTTAAAAAACAACTATTAATAATTAACCACGATACGCCGAAGGAAGGGTGGTCTGACGAAACAAGAAGATGATCTGCACGTGTTCCTTGTAACAAAGTATAACTCGTCTTATAATTCTTCACTGTGAATCGGACTCAAGATGGTACAAAATTATATCAAACTTTCTGGAAAAAAATTGAAAGATTGCTATTTTGATTACTACAAAAATATGCCTGAAGAAAGTTTTGAAGATTGGTTTGGAAATTAACTATTAAACATATTGAAAAGAATAGTCTCATAGTGATGGATAATGCTTTATACCACTCTCGCTTGATAGAAAAAGTTCCAAATAATAATATTTTAGGGTATTTTAATAAACCATGACCTCTATTTTGAAGAAAATTATGCAAAAAAAATAATTGCTTGAAGTATTAGGCATCAAATTATTTAAAAAAAGATACATTACTGACAAAATGGCCTCGAGAAAGAATCACAAGGTATTGCGATTTCCACCATATTTTTGTGTATTTAATCCAATTGAGTTAATAAAAAAAGAATCCAAAAATTTGACCGAATGGTTGCAAATTTGATAAAAGAAGAAATTGACAAAACTTCATTACATGAATATAATGAACGTAAAAATTCAGAGTTGAAATAGTTATTTAAAATTTGCTGCTTTTTTCTTGGGGTTCTTTCTTGCACAAGTTACCCAGAACGGTCCTGAGGCAGTAGGTAAGATGTCTTCCAGCAGAATGGACTGGTCGTCTTCTGTGCGTCGACAACAGTGTGTGTCCTGGCAATGTGGGTGGTGAGTTCATAAAACAAATTTGACCAGATGTGGCCAAGAGGATGTTCTTTATTGCAACTGGTCGTCACGGACGCTCTTGGAGCGCTTTTCGGTCCAAATGAATGAGCCAATTGCTCCCAAAAACGTTTTACATGTAAACAGTACAAGGATCCAATGTTAATAACCAAAAACTTACTTGGCTAACTGCATTGATGCAAAAACTAATATGTGGTTATACGCAGGGCCACAAGTACACTGGAAATATTATTTTATTTTGATGTATAGGGACAGTGTATGGGTTCTCGAAATTAAAGTAGTCAAATATGTCCAGATGTATTAGAATTTATTCTATTGCAAACTTTCTTTGATGTTTTTATAGCATATTTTTATTGTCGTAAAGCGATGAATTCTATTATAATATGTTGTTAAGAAGCGATGACGTGACTGGGCTCGCGTACTATTTGGCTAATATAAGTTGAACTATGAGTCATGGGTGCGCAGTAGTTTTTTTCCCCATTCACCCCATCACAGAGCTCATTTAAACCTAATTATTGAAGCTGTTTGCTTCCTAAGAATTTAGTGCGGTGTTGTCAAAGTGAAAAATAAAACATTGCGTTCATAAGCTGCCCTATCAGTAAAGTCATTTATTTTGGCCTAACAGTAACTAAATATCATTTAGTAATTTATAAACTGCGGAAGAGGGTACTTGTAGATAATAAATCTCTCATTTCTTTCGACTTTTACCAAATACCGACAATGTTCCGATGCTATATTGTCGTTATTCATAGCACGTCTTTTATTGAACTTCTGATTTGCTGCTTGAAATATTATGTCTTCCGTAAAACCTGTATATGAAAACAAAAAGGGAATAAGAGCAATTATTTATAGTACACTTTATTTACTATCTATTACACATGATTTTCTATTATTGTTTTATCTAGAATTGACCATTTTTTTTTGGTTTTTCGATAGCAGTTGTTTTTTTATCATTTTTGGGTTTCTCGTGCCACTTAACAACCACTATAATGAATACAAATTTCTACAAAAAATCTTTTATTTGAAATTCTTGAAATGGATCTAAAAAACCAACGATAAATGTAATTTACGATTGTAGATTTGAGATTTTCGCAAAAAGAGACTCATTACTTGTTTTGAATGAAAAGAGGGCAAAAAATTAATATGGCATTTTCATCATTTTAGGAATTCCTTGATCCTATCCAGAAAAAAGAAAAAAAAAAGGTTAATTATCTTTAAAATTCTTTTTCCTCAATTGTTTTAATAATTTAATATTTCCTGTAGCTCAATCCCGGAAAGACATTTCATCGCCATTCAATTTCCACGTGTTATCGGATTTTATTAAAGGTACTGCAGAAATTATATTTAGGCCAGGAATAATGGATTACCAATATTTTTTAATAGTCAACATTTACTTAATATAAAACTCATCTATAAAGAAATCGAACAAAACTGAAACAGACTATGAAAATATATCTACATTTTGATATATTTTTTTAAGGTATTAGAAAAAATCTGGAAGTTGGTTCAAATTTAGTTTCAGCGGTCGAAAATGCACAGGAATATCATATCGCAGACTACTATAATAATGAAAAAAATTATTTCATATCCAGCAAACCCGGCTTTTCATAGAGCAGATATTCTCGTCCCTTATTAAAAGAAATTTCCACTAGATATTTTTAAAATTCTTATAATTTCCAACTTGTAAATTTTTCTAAAATATTTAAAAACTGGCCTAATTCTCATTGCAAAAGGACGCTTCGGTGACAACGAGTCGCCGGAGTCGGTTTGATCCCATAATTGGTTTTTTAATTAATTATTCTGGCTAGCGATTCTATTCGTTTCTTCAATATAGAAATTTTCATAATAATTAAATTTTTCAATGTAAAAAAATATTCGAGTTACGTATTTTAATTTATTGTATATTTTTCTTATTTATCGTTTAATTTCGCATTTTTTTGAATACGCCTGTAAAAATCTAAATGTTCAGTAGAGCGAGATACTAAGAGGATTGAGTAGAAGGAATGCCACTTGAGCCCACACACCCCCGTTTTTCCGTAGATCTGGGGAAATTTATGGAGTAGATGTAGCAACAGCGCACGGTATGTATGCCATGTTAAATACTGAAATTGAATCAGGTTAAAAATTTGACATAGTTTTAACGCTTTTTTCCAATCAAAAAACGGAACGTTAAAAAAAGTTCTAAACGTCACATTTTACGACGTTTCAACGTTTCAACGTTTTTTAACGCTTAGCAAAAAATATGTCAAACAATGTCGTATTTCATCGATTTTGTTATGGTATTTTTACATGTATTTGATGCAAAAAAAGTGAAAGTTTTTTCACATCCAAAAGTAAATGTTAAAAATCGTTGAAAATTTCGTAAAATGTGACGTTTCGAACCTTTTTTCACGCTTCACAATACTGACCGTTAAAAAACGGCGGAAGCGTCGTAAAACGTGACGTTTTGTGCATATATACGGTGCCCTGTTGCCAGATCTAATCTATAAATTTCCCCAGATCTGGGGAAAAATTAGGGTGTGTTTGAATACTCAAGTAGCACTGTACAAACTTTTTATTTTCCACTTTATTAAAGGAAGACCCTTTTTTCATCAATTTTGACATGTTACTTTAACATGTTTCTTTATGGGAAATACATGTATTTGATGGAAAAAAACAAAAAAAAAATCTATAAAAAACGTTCAAAACGTTGTAAAATGTGACGTTTCGAACGTTTTTTAACGCTTCAAAATCTTGAACGTTAAAAAACTTTGAGAACGTCGTAAACTGGGACGTTTAGGACGTTTTTTTACGTTCCCTTTTTTGATTCTAAAAAAACTATGTCAAATTTTTAACATGTTTAAGTTTCAGTACTTAACACGACATACATACGATACGCTGTTGCCAGATCTACTTTATAAATTTCCCCAGATCGAAGTTTTTCTTCATTAATCGTCGTTTTTTAGAATTAGGTCTGCGAGGGGTAACGAAAAACGTCGAAAACGACGAAAACTTCAAAAACGACGAAAACGACGAAAACGACGAAAACGACGAAAACGAAGAAAACGACGAAAAATGTGGAAAAACGATTGAAAAGGGGCTTACAATGCTATTGAAATAGGAAATTTTCCCACGCTCAAGTTCCCCCACTCCTACCAATGAACGTTTTTTTTTCTTAATCAAGATTGCTATAACTTTGTTTTATTAAAATTTTAATTCGACGTTTTGTATTCGAAGGGCCAACCTCAATTTATTTTTTTCAAATTTCCTTCTTACGTTATAAAATTTTATTTTACTCACGCTTCATTAAAAAAAAAATCTCATTTTTAGTCTTTATTTTTTAATTAAATAAATTCATAAATAAAAATAAAACTAGGTAATTTGTAAATAAAAAATTTGACTTAAAAACTATTTTTATCAATTTTATGACATTTATATATTCATGAAGTTGGGTGGGATTTTTAGTTGGTATAAATAAGATAAAGTCAATTTACTTAAACATTTCATAATTTTAAACTTATTCACATTTATTGTTATTATTATTTTTTTTCCCAAAAAATAATATATAACATTTTTTCTACTAAAATAGTTAGAAGTAAAAAGATTATAAAATTTAATATATCAAAATATATAACTAAAAATAGTCATTGTTAAAGTGTACCATGATTTTTTACGTAGCCAACTCTTCCTAACCTTAAATTTTCACCCTTCTCACGTCAGGCTGTAAATTACTTCTCGTCCCTTATCGCCCTGTCAAAGCAAAAAAGTGTTTTGCAATGGGATCTAACACTTAGAAGGGATATAGTTTCAGCGTTAATTTGGTTAAGAAAAATTAGTTACAATTAACGAGATTGATACTGTTTCCTATTCAAGGGATTGCTTGATGGGAAAGAAAGTGTATAAAATATAGGTTTACTTGGCGCCTAGAATAAATTCTTAGTTTCTTAGTTTTATTTTGGGTTGTAGCGAATAAGTTTGCGGTTCACTGATTCGTTAGGGTCGATTAATGTGCCAGGAGGCTTAGATTTGCGGGAAAAATTTGTATCATTAATTTTATTTCACAAACAATGTTATAATTAGAAACATGTAAAATGGTTGTAATTTTTAATCGTAATAGTAAATAAACCTTTAAATTAAAAATAAATAGATACGTATATATATTCTTCTTGTACAAATATAATATCTCATATAATTGTTATTATATGGTATAGTAATTATGATGTCAAAAAAAATGATCGATAATAAAATTATTTCTCCACTCTTTGTCAACAAAATTTTCACATCGTTTTATTAATCCCATTCAGAAAATTTTTGTCATACATTTTTCAGGACATTTCTCAACCGATGTCCTTTTATGTTCTCCTACAAACAAGATGAATGTCATGCCTGAAAAATAGGCGCGAATAGAATCTAATAACCTTTATCGATCCTTCAATTACTGCCGGCTTAGAAAAGATTGATTACCAGAGATGAAAAACAAGTAGATGGATTTAAAAACTTTTCTCGTTCAGACGATCTGCTTGAATTTATAGTTGGATCCTATATGAAAAAATATTTTTATTAGATTTTAACTTTTAGGAAATTTAAAATGACATTTAAAAATTTCACCAGCCAAAAGTAACTGTGAACAATTATAAATAATATAATATGTCAGGAATATAATTTAGTATGTATGTGTTGTTGTATATTAGCTTTAAAAATATGTATGTTTTTTAGCAATTTATTAACGCAAATAGACGCTAGTGCCTTTTTATCGTTGTTATTGTGCATGATTTTTCTTTACGTAGTTATTCATCATCACAATTGTTCCATGACAGTTGCCCACTAGAATAATCCGCACATGATAATTCCCCACAGACAATTACCCACAAGTAGAAAAGCCTACACGAAATTTGCCCACATAGAAATTTGCTCACACGGTTAATTCCTCACAATAAATTTGCGCACAATAATATTTGCTCACAATGATATTTGCTCAAAGAGAAAATTTATTGGTAATTATTCAATAGTTATTGAGTTTATACAAAAGCAATTATAGGAATATTTTTTTTACAAAGTTTAATTAAATTTCTATTCTAAACGTTTCTTATATTTCTATTTTTTTTTCAAAATGAGCACACATTTTATATACTTATATGTTTGCGTTCGGACACTTTAATTTGTTTAAAAATTACAAATATATTTGGATGAGTACAATAAAATAATTAATATATTTTAATTATTACATTGTGGAAATTCATTAGCAAGTTTTATGAATTCTATTCAAGAAATTGTATTATTTGAATTCTTCCGTTGCTTAATTATTAAGTTATCGACATACACCGACCATAACAAATTTCATCAGAAGATTATTATTACCAAATAATTGTAGTTAGGGTTTTTCTAATTTTAAATAGGATATAAAGGGCACAAATTGTGTCTACCGATTTATAAACATTTTGTAAATTAAATTAAATTTGGTTCTTGGAGAATACAGTTCAATGAAAAAAGTGTTTTTGTTATACTTAAATAAGAAGAAAAGAAAGGTAAGGGTGTTTTTAATATTCTAATTCTTAAATATTTTTCTCGTAATGTAAAACATTTCAAAAATTATTTTGGAGATCCCAATTATGGAGATTTCCAAAACCCAGAGAGGAAATAACGTATTAATTTCCTTATGATTTGAATATCTACAGTATCGAAAAAAAGATAATTTAATTGTTTGGAGATGCAGGGAAAGTCGTTCTACCAAATGCCACTCAATAATTAAAACAAATATAGTGCAAGAACCATCTTTACATTACCATGACTCGTGTCCACAGAAGACCAAAGCTAAAAAAGCAAGAGTTGAAATGAAAGAAAACATGAAAGCTGTTGGTGCGACTCCTCGAAATGTAATTAGAAATGTTTTGTCTATATTAAACAACGATGTATTAGTGTATATACCAAAACATTCATCTTTATCAAGAAATTTACTTAATCGTAAAAATATTAACCATATACCTAATCCAAAATCTGTAAATTTTGATTTTCCCGATAAGTATAATGATCTAATTCTTCATGATACTGGAAGAGATGATCCAAATAAAATATTAGCTATAGGTAGTAAGGAATTATTAATAGAATTAAAACAAGAAGAAACTTACGATGATGGTACCTTTGATAAAGTTCCAAATATATTTTATCAATTATATACGTGGCATGTTAAAGTTGGGAACTTTTATCCACCCTGCATATGCTTTTTATTACAAAGGAAGAATTCGGAAACATATTCACGGCTGTTTGATATACTAAAACTTTTAATTCCTGATTTATCGCCTCAAAAAATTCTAGTGGATTTTGAAAAAGCTTGCATAAGTTCGGCGTGTATCCCCTTTCCATTGGCAGAAATAAAAGGATGTTATTTTCATCTATATCACAAAGTATTATTAGAAAAGTGGGTTGGTTTAGAGACTCAATTTGAAAGTGATATTGACACCAAATTAAACTTAAAATCTTTAGCAGCATTGGCTTTCGTTCCACTGATGTTCGTCAAGTTTTCGATGAACTTTCATCTATATTTCCTGATGAAGAAGGTTTTAATGAAATATTAACTGATTTCTTTTCAACATATATTAAAGGTGCAGCAGGAAGAAATCCTCAATTTCCCATTCAAATTTGGAATCAGCACAATGCAACTCGGCAAAAATCTCCAAAAACAACAAATTGTTGTGAGGGATTTCACAACGCTTTAAACTCGTTATTTTATTGTAGCCATCCTAGCATTTGGAGATTACTTGACGGGTTAAAAAAAATTATGCTAATACGCAAAATAAAGTGCAATATTTGCGAAGACTTGCAAATTTGCAGTAATAAAAGGAACAACAAAAATATTGTTCCGTATGGATATTGACCAAAAACTTTTTATTAACCACAAATTGTAATTAAAAAACGTTTTTACTTTATAAAAAAAAAATTCATAAATGTATGTTTTATCTGTCTTTTTGTTCATTGCAAACAGGTGCAGGTGCTCATCCACTCGAATAATTTTAGATACATCATTTGTAAATGTAGGAAAGCTTAACGCTGACATGAATGGATTTCCTCACCTCACTTTGCAACCACTATTTCCGTCGTTGTCAGATACCCAACATCTAGTTTTCTTTTTATTAAATGCACCAGCCAAGTCCCATTCATACGGTGCTTATTTCGGACACTCCTATTTATATTCTGCCAACATTTGAACATCTGGCAACTTACAATTCATTCATGAATTTTATCAGAATAAAACAAGTATTTAAAAATAGTTTTTTATGTTTTAAAAGGGTAATTTAATATAGACAAGTTTTAATGGTATTTCTTAATGAAATACCAAACTTCTCTAATCGGGTAGCGTCGATATTATGCGGTAAGTCCGAGCTCGTTAACTTGTCGATTTGTTGAACAATGGTCAACCGGCGGGTAAGGACAACCAGCTGGGTTGCTCGTTAAGATAACACCCTGATTGCGGGTTAGATTCGTTCAGGGATTCACCGGTTACACCCTCTTATCGCACCGACATGAAACTGGAGAAACTAAGTGCCAGATTGTAACCGTCGTTGTTCGGCAGGGTCTTAAAAGTATTTCTATTTAGATTGAAAGTTGTTAATTTCGTTTACTGAATGATCTAATAACTTTTATGTTTAGGGTATATTGGTTTTAGTCAAGTAAAAAATATCTGGTTAACAATTTATAAACCATCAAATATAATACACTTCAACAAATTTTATAAATAATCAATAGATTAAAATAATTTTATTTATTTTCAATAAAATCAATAACTTATACTATATTATATTTATGAACGGCCATCGACGCCGTTGGTAGACAGAATTTTTCACATTTAGTTGGGATATATATATTTTTTAGGGTTTTTTTTTTTTTTTTTCTTGAACCTTTGACATTATATTTTTAAGATTTTTGTTTCTTGGGTATAAGATTCCAAAATTAAAATTATTAATTATATCATATGCCTTTATTAGGTCTTCATCAGTTCTAAAATAGTTAAAAGTGTAAAAACGTTGTATTAATTAAAAGATTTTTAAAAATGAAAATACATCACACACAATTTTAAAAACAAAATAAATTTTCACATGGTTAAATTTTATTATTTTTCTTTTCCATATGATGTTTAAATTACCACTGGTATTTTGTAAGGAGCTAAGTAGGTTTTTTTTAAGTTTGATAAGGTTTTTTTGTTGATTAATATAGGTCGTCCTACTAAAAATATTTATTTTTGAAATTATTGAGTAAATTACGGTAAATTTTTTTTTTCCCTAATAGCATTTTAATTTTTTTGAATATAAATCATTTCTAAGAATTCTCTTTTATTTTGATTGGGTTCATTTTTTTAAATTTTTGTTTCCTGAAAATTGAATTTGTGTGAGGTTTCTTGTTCATGGTTGGTTAGTGCAGTTTTATTTTTTTTATCGTATCGGTGTCCGTTTAGTCTATTTTGTAAGTGTTGAGAAGTTTGTCCAATACATATGCTGACATGAGTTTTTTTATTTTTATCTGTTTTGCTTTTTAAGGAACTAAAATTTAGTTTTAGTAAATTATGTGTAACAAATTATTAAACTGCACTAAAAAACAGAACTGTGTGATGTATTTTCATTTTTTTAAATCTTTTAATTAATACAACGTGATATTTTTATAAAAATGGAATAACTTTTAATGGTAAACCGAACGAAATTAATTTTTCATTTCTTGTTCATATTTTAACTATTTTAGAACTGATGATAGCGAAAATATGGTCGAAACGTTTTCTTAAGCCTAATAAAGGCATATGATATAATAAAAAATTTCAATTTTGGAACCTGCAGTCAAAATAGGTTTAGGCCTGATTTAGTGAAACTCTTTGATTATAGTCGAGCTTTTGGAAATGTTTATTTCCATTATCAAGACACTAAAATAAATTTTATAATAATAAAAAACACTTAATCATCGTGAGGTTATAAAATAAGGTAACTGTTGCACATAACAATTCAATTAATCGCGTTTACATTTTTAACTTTTTTTAAAAAAACAATTATTATACACATTTATAGTTAAAACTAATTTTGTTTAATTTAAAAACTTTTTTATTTTTATTTTTACGTATTACTTATTTTGAAACAGGACAATTCGACCAGAAAAATGATAAAGAACAAGTTTTTTGTTCGTTAACCTTGTGACGTTTGTGGTTCGTTTCTGATTGGTCTATCTGAAGGTTAACATTTGAAAATTCAAATACGAGGACGAAAGTGTTGAATTTGCGAGGCTTCCTTCTCCCAAGGAAACTTAGATGGCTTGGTCTAAATAATAAGACTTGTGGTCCACGTAGTCCAGGAAAAACGTAGTCCAAGAAAAAATGTATTTCAAGACACACAAGCTTGGTCCAAAAAACCGTAGTCCAAGAAAAATTGTTCCAGAAGAAAAAGTAGTCCAATGGGAAAACTGTTCCAGAGGAAAAATGTAGTCCAAAGGAAAAAACGTAGTCCAAAGGAAAAAACCTTAAAAGTTCACATAAGACAAAAATCTTATAAATTACCAGATTTCGTGGTCTCTGTTTTTGAAAAAGAATATAAAACTATCGTAATATTAAAATAAATTAAATTTTAAGACAATCTGTAAAACAAATTAAAAATAGATTCTCTTTTTGTAGACGAAACACAGACATCAGATAAATTATATTGTTATAAAACACAAGATATGAACTTTTAATTAAATATAACAAAAAAAATACCGGCATTAAAAAGAATTCAAAATAACAGTAAATAAAAGTTAAAAGCATCGAAAGAAAATTTTCAATTTATAGCAAAAACGATATGTTATAAGTCAATTGTTTTGACTGAAGAGGCAATGAGAGAGAATTTGTAACATGGGAAAGACATTTTATAGTAATACCTAAAAGAGGGAGATCTAGAGAAGAGATATGAAGCGAGCTGAAATCAGATAGACCGAGTAAAGAATAATTCAAATACAGGGTGGCACCAAAAAACGTAACACGTATTTTACACATCCGATTAGTAAAAAAGCGGCAATTTTTGTGATAAAGAATAAATATCACTTTGCTGAACTTTTATTAAAGCAAATTGCATATACCTAAATGAATTTATTAGTTAATATTTAGAACAAAATAAAAGCTTACAAGCTTTATAATTCATTTCTGAGTTCCAAATTAACGGTATCAAAAACTAACCAACAATGTTTTCATCAAAACAATTTTTACTTTGTTAATAATTATTTATGTTTAATTGTATTAATTTTTGTAATTTAATCATTAATATTATTAAATCTAGAGACTTATTCACTAATATTATAACTAATGATTAATAGTAAAGATGTTTATATTTTAATTAATAATGACTGGTTCAATTATTAACTTTAATTTTATACGTAGGTAAATTTTGTATTTTTCACTACGATATGGAATTTCATTTAATTACTGATTTGTATAATTATTATTTTACTAGAACTAACATGTGCTCTGATCGGCCTAAATTTGCTCAATAAATAAAAATTCAAAAAAAAGTCCAAGGTTTGATATTATTATTACCAAGCTTAAGAAATAATTTTATTAAATATTATTTTTATTATGTGTTGGTCCTAATCCATTTATAGCCCATTTACAAAGCGTCTTTTCAATTGTACCCCATAATTCTCCGACGGAGGTCTCAAAACTATCTCTGTATATCACGAAAGTTGTGTAGCAAAGTCAACCACAAATACAAAACGGCAGACTTTACAAAAGTTTGGGACCCTCTGACTTAGATCAAGATTTAACACTCACAAAGTACATTATCCAGATGTCCTTTATTACATGACCAGAATTGTACTCGGGTAGAAGTTAGTCGTCAAAATTACGTGAGTTTGCGACAATAAATCTGGAACTTTCTCCTTCCGTCGCTTACAAAGCATTGTTAAGAAAAATCAAGTATACAAAATTGGATCCTATAAAGCATAGTTTGTAACTGATGATTGTACGCATTTACGGATGGAATCCGTTTTAAAATTACTTCCGGATTTGAACCAATTCGTTTTTGATTTGGATATTTAATTGCTTTTTAAATAGTTCAAAAATGTCAGGAAAATGTAATTTTTAAAATTAAGACAAAACAGGAAAAAATAATAAAAAGTAATAAATTAATTTGATGAAAAATAGGCAAAACGGGGAAAACAGAAAAATAGAGTAAATAAGGATAAAATGGGAAAAAATACGAAAAAATGTGAAAAAAATTGGAAAAAATAGGAAAAAATACGAAAAAATTGGACAAAATCAGAAAAATATGTAAAAACAGATAAACATGGAGAGAAATAGGGAAACATTGGGAAAAAGTTAAAATATGGAAAAATAGGGCAAAATCTAGAAAAATAGACAAATCTAGAAAAATAGACAAATTGGGAAAAACAGGAAAAAATAGAGCAAAATAGAGAAAAACAAGACAAAATAATGGAAAACAAATAAAATAAGAAGTAATAGGAAAAATACGGAAAAATATGAAAAATGTGGGAACAAATAGGAACAAATGGTAAAAAATGTGTCAGAACAGTGAAAAATATGGAAACCCTAGAGTAAAACAGGGTAAGATAGGAAAAATAGAGGAAAATGGGGACAAATTGGAAAAAATAGTCAACATTAAAACTTTGAAAAAAAATCATGCAGAATAAAAAAAAAGTAGAAAAGGACAGGAAAAACTGGAAAAAAGAGTATGCCCGTATAAGCGTTAGCTTCTGGTGCTGAGGGTAAATTGTATTTTTGGTCCGAGATTTTCACCAAATTTTCTTCATTTTTGCAACCTCTAACCAGACATCAATAGCTCAGCCAGTCACTAATCAAACAGTGATGCCGATTTGTGGGGAATTTCTTCTTTTTGGTCATCGGTTGATCTTTTCATACCTCCGAATCAGGTATTTATTTTTAAAGGAAACTATGTAGTGAATATTTTTCGGACACTATCCATGATTTTGTAGTATAATCTGGTGGATTAGTACTACTAGTCAAGCCCAAAAAACTGGAAAATATTCACTATATAGTTTCCTTTAAAAATAAATACGTAATTTTGAGGTCTGAAAAAATTATAGGTTAATAGTCATATCTTTTTCCCAAAAAGTTATTTTTCGCTGGTTAGGTTAGGTATTTTTGTAATATTGTGATTATTTAGTAGAAAACTGTTTTTATGTTTTTATAAACCCCATCCTAATCTATTTAAATTTATAGATGTGTTAAAAGGATTTGAAATTGAAATTTTTGCACTAATTCAAAGTACATTTATATGTGTTAAACGTTATAAACGTAAAATTGAAAAAGAAACAAAATAGTATAAAAAGTTTAGTGAATCAATATAAAAATAATGTTATGAGTGAAAATAAATTATAACACCTGATTAGATTTTTTTAAATACATTTTGTATGTCCCTCGTAAAGTAAAACTAAAACAGATGGTATTTTATTTTCACTCATAAAACTCGATTTTGTTAATATTCCGTAAGGGAGCCACTTCCTAAACAGAACGAGAGTCATTCTAGAAAATGTAGTTTCGTAGTACCCCAATTTTTTTTCTCATTTTTGATTAAAATAGAATAAAAAAATATTTATGTATAGAAAATGGTTAAATCTGTGCTCCGACTCTCCCAAATTTGAAAAATTTTATCTGCTTTTTTTTGAAAAAAATTCGTAAACTTGTTGAAAATTTTTAGGTTTTTAATGATTTTCACGATTTTTTTTAGAAAAAAACTAAAATATATTTTCACAATTTTCGAGAGTAGGAGCCTAGATTTAACCTTTATCTCTTTATGTATATTTTTTTGCTTTCTTAAAAATTAAAATAAAAAAAAAAACCGGGGGACTACGAAACTACTTCTTACACTACTTATAGCTTTCTGTTCGTAAAGTAAATCACGTTTTTAAAAGTTAGGGAGTACGAAACCTTTACATCCACTGCTTTATAGTATAGTACAACTTCCTCTTAATACTTCAAAAATATCTATTTTTCTAATAAATAAACAACAACCAATTTAAATTTCTAACTAAAATTCCTACACTATTAATTAAACTTAAACGAATGTTAATAAAAAAGAAAAGAGTCTCTAATATTAATAAGAGACAACAACTGGAGTAATTTTGATAACCTGGAGAGTCACCACACGGAACAATAACCTTTATAATGAAGGTCGTTATAAACACTGGCGAGCTGGGAATCAAGAATAACGTAATAGTGGTGATAATTTCATTAACAAAATTAGTTCCATAACTGCTTGTCCCTCTCGACGATGGTGCCAGTCGAAAATCAAATGGTCAGTTTTGGGAATGGGAAAGAGCCACAATTTGAATAGAAATAATAAAGCTGGGGTGGCCTTCTGTTTAATTAAATTAATAGTTGGTTTTTGCATATACAGGGTGTCCCAGAATAAAGGGGACAAATTTCACCGATAGAATATTTACTTAATTTTAAGACTAAAATTGTTTATGAACCCATTCTCTCAATGGAGTATTAATGAAGTTACAGGGTGTTAAATTTTCAGAAAAAAATAATATTTTTTTTGTATAACTCCAAAATGGCTATATGTTTTTTTATTAAATTTTTTGTGTTGGTTTATATTAATTAGTCTAGTATTACAGTAATAATTATCTGTCTGTATCTTGAACCATAGACGTACGGTAGATAGGGGTCCAACATGTTCATTGCCTAATTTTTACGTCACTGGAGAAATTTTGGTTTTGACATATTTTTCCAAATTCTGTACCTTTCTAGTTCACAAAGTACATAAGGTTTGGTATCTAAATTATCTACAGTTGTTGACATATCTAACATTAAATATGTAAAAGTTTTTATAAATTTTAAGAAATACTGAATACAAAATACTAAAATCCATTTTTAAACTGATAAATCCCCTTTTTGGTGTGAACATCTTGGTGAAGTTGGAAAAAATTTGGAAAAATGGAGCAAAACTTGAGAAAAATCGGGAAAAAAGAGAAAAATATTGAAAAATAGAGGAAAATGGGGAAAACAGCAGGGAGGCAAATAGTGACAAATATTAAAAAGTAGGAAAAAATACGGACAAACATATAGAAAAATAGAGAAATTAGAGAAAACAGAAAAAAAAATATGGAAAGTGGTCGAAAACAGGGTAAAAACCAGAGAGAAATCGGGAAATGGTGATGAATAGAAAATATTGGAAAAAATAGTGGAAAAAAGGGTTATAAAGAGAAAAATAGGAATCACAGGGGACAATGGATAAAATTTGGAAAATAGTGAAAAAATAGGGAAAATGTAAAAATTTGGGTAAAATAAAAAAAATTTGAAAAAAATAGGATACATCTGGGAAAAATTGTTAAATCGGGTAAAAATAGTAAAAATAGGAAAAAAGTAGAAAGAAAATAGGGATAAATAAGAAAAAAAGTGAAAAATAGGGAAAATAGAACATGATATAAAAAAATAGGGTGAAACAGAAGAAAATAAAGAAAACTAGGAAAAATATGAAGAAATATGAAAAATAGGAAAAATTGGTAAAATAGGAAAAATTGGGCAAAATAGGAAAACATAAAAATGTTGAAAACAGTTTAAAATAGGAAAAAAGTAGTGGAAAATAAAGAAAAACAAGTACAAATGATAACAAATAGGGACAAATAGTAAAGAATAGAAAAATTAGATTAAAATAGGGAAAGATTGCACACAGACTTCAAAATGGAATTTCCATCGATATCTAGAATTTTTTTGCTCGTTCACTATACTTTCTCTTAGATGCGACCGGGAAAGTAAAAATTTAAAGTTCAAGGAATTTTGCTTTGCGTTGTATGTTGTATCAGAAAAAAATTGTCCTGTCTGTCTTCCAAGTAAACCGCTTTCACCATTATAATGTCTCCCTTCAAGAGACCGCAGTCACCTCTTTCTTTTCAAAAACATTAAGGACACCACTGGGTTCAAACTATACAGGGTGGCACTACCATCTTATTATATAATTCACATTTGTCATAGTTATTCTCTTATTTTTTTTATATTTCTTATTTAGGGATATATTATTCATTAATAAATCAAGCTATTTCATTATCGTATTTAAATCCATTCTGACTAAATTATATGTGCTATTATTCAATGCTAAATCTATTTACGAATGAAATCAGCGAAGAAGTCGACAAATATAAATATTTAACATTATGTGCAAATCTCGACATCCTCTTTTCTACATTCTGTGAAGAAAATAAAAGACCGCTCAACATCGTAGGGGCCGAACTACCCCTTTAATATGAACATATAAGTCGTTCCTGTTCAGCGGAACCTCCAATGGAGTCATATCCTTGGTTACCGTGATAATTAAATATTTAAATTAATTATGGGAGACGCCCGACAGATGAAGACACTCGCGTGCGTGCTTCTAAGGCGCCGAAGTTCTTATCCAGTGGGACGATTCAATCAGTTTGTTGGTAATTGTAGAGGCAGCCCGAATTAGAGTTGCTGTGGCCGTCCCAATTGGAGTTGCAGTGTTAGTCTGAGTTCCAGTGGTAGTCCCTCAAACTTTAGAGAGTCAAACTGAAGGGATCGAAGCCAATGTCATTTATACCGGAGTCCAGAACCGTCATGCAACCACTACGCCAACCCGGAATACGTACCTGGACCGTCCAATAAAGAACCGTGTTGCAGACCATTTCTTCTTCTTTCCCTTCTGCTAATATCAAAGTACTTAACCCCAGAAGGGCAAGTAAAGACCGCCCTTCTGGTCACTAACATCTTGTCGATGCCATATCTTTTCTCCACTGGAGCTGCCCGTGCAAGTAGCCTTTACACTATACACGGAAGGTTGCGCTAAAGCCTGTTTCTAGACCTAACGCTCCCAGTAAGCACATATTGTGTCAGAATACTTATCGGGTCATCCTGTATCGTGGAAACAAAGTGGTGGTTTTTATTTTTTTTTAAGTTATAAAAATTCAAATTTAAGAAATTTAATTAAAATAATAAACCTTATTAATTAATCAATTATTACTTTTATCTTTTATTAAAATAATACTTTGTATAAATATTTTTTTATCAAGATTTTTTAATTATTATTACTATTCGGTAACTGTATTAATATGGATTTTTTTTCTTTTAATTTATGATCAGATTTTGACCATCAATTTCTTAAAATCTGCATTTTTACTAGTTAAATATCGACATAAAGTTTATTCATTATCCATTATAAAAAATAAGCAGCCTCTAGAGTTTTTTCCGGTAAATATTATGGGGTTTGATACAGAACAATCCCATTAATCAAGCATTGTAAAATAGAGAAGCGGTTTTCGGCTCTGACACCCTAGAACTTTCCTGACTCGGCTGTCGAGAATAGGATTAAAAATTCATGTCCAAATCTTTAATATTTAAAAAGTTATGCACAAAAAAGAAGAATCAGTGTCGTACTTGAGGACCTTCTAATGCACCAATTTATATCAAAAACTAATGGTACCATTTGAGGCTACACACGAATCCATCATACTAAATTCATACAGCTATCGTGGAAGATTAAATACAGACAGACACACAGACAGATACACAAACAGACACATAGATAGACCTCACTCTGGAAATGGACTTCTCGGGGGACCTTAAAATATATATTTCTATCGATATCTCGAATTTTTTTTGCTCGATCTCTGTACTTTCCCTTTAATGGAACCGGGAAAGTAAAAATGTATAAGAAGAAAATAAAATCATCTAAATTACTTATTAAAATTGTTATTTTATCCAGGAAATATGTTTAAATGTTAAAATCTTGCGCTAAAAATTTTAATTTCAATAAACATGACCATCAAAAGAAAAAACCCATTATTCTAACTTTGTTGGTAGAATTAAAACAAATCCGTCACTTTTAATATTTCAATTAACAATTGTACATAACTCTTTTGTTCAGTTTTCATTTCAGCCATATTTACATAGAGGATTTTGTGAACAAAACCATGTTGTGGATAGCTTAAACATTAATCAACGAGAAACCTACAAAGATTGGATTGATTTCGTTTACAGGAACTGATTAAATAAAAAAAAATATTTTTTCAACTACCACAATATATATTTCATGAAAATTTTGTTAATTATAAGCAATTTAAACTAATCTAATAATAAATGGTACAAGCGGGTATTTTTTATTAATAAATGTATACGTTGAAGCCTAAATCGTGTATATCCACGCATTAATCATATTAAAGTCTTAAGAAATTTATTTTCAGAAAGTTATATCATATCTCGTAGTGAGAGATTGAAGATTTATATTCGAAATGGCGTGCTTGGCAACTAGTCGAAACTTTTTGGAAATAGCTTCTGTGGCAGAGGTCAACGGAAATGATTAATATTGACGTGTTGATACACAGACGCGGGTTGGTTTCCGTGATGAATTAAATGTTTCTGAAAACTGAAAAAATATATTGTTTCTTGGGGTTGTCAGATTAATCTAAACGATACGGATTAACTTTTGTTGTGTTATTTTTGTCGACGGAAATTCTACAAAATATATACCAAATATAATTAATAGTTTAACGTTTGAAAATACTAAAAAAAATGTATATAGTCTAGATAAAGAATATTAGATATGTGTATGGGGCCGAGTCCATAAAAATTATTTAATTTCTAAGATAAAAGCAAACAGTTATCTAGATAAATAATTAATTATTTTTTCTACGACCACATAGGAAAATAACATATATCGCACTATATAATACAATACACGCGGGTGAAAAGTTACTTTCCGCACGTGTGCGGAAAATACTGTCAAAATTATCAGATGCATTATTTATATTTGGAAATCCTATGTAACTAGATGTACCTATCTGTCAAATGCATAATTCTTATTAAGATTTATCAGAACTATATAATTTTATTAAAACAAAAATTCAATTTGAATGACAGTATGACAAGTTCCTAATTATTGCTAATTTTTTAAATAAAAGGTAATTACCCATATTTATGTATATTTTACTACCAAAGTGATTGTAAATATAAACTTAAAACAAATATAACACCTGCCAAAAAAAATCTCAAAATGTACATTTTTTGGTAAAATTTTCGCGTGGTCGTAGGAAAAATAGTGTACATTACTTTATTTATGCAACTAATATTATTTTTCTCAAAGCAATATGTTCTGAGTTGGTATTTGTTGGCCCAATGAACAATTAAATATTAATTTTACAAAAATAGCATAATTTTGGACATTGTTGTTGACCATTTTATATCATTCATCAGGTTTTAAAACTTTTTGATGTTGATTTAGAATTTCCTAACTAAAAAAACACACAATTATCAATTTTTATTAAAATAATATAATTTTCAATAAAGGTGTTCAGCCATTTTGTTTTCGAATATTTTTTGACCCAAAATATTCTTAAGAAAGAATTTTTATAAAATTAGCACAATTTTTGACAAACGTCTTTGGATATGTTTTGCCTGCCATTTTGTTTTATATTTTTTTGACACTGAATTTAAATTTATTTACATATGTAAGCAACAATTAATAATTTTTACGAAAATAGGGCAATTTTTGATAAAGTTGTTTAGTCATTTTGTGGCGGCCATTTTATTTCATAGTACTTTAGCTCATAACTATCAATTATGACAAAAATAACATAATTTTTGACAAAGTTGCGCAGCCATGTTGTTTTCAAACAATTTAAATTTTTTGCACCAGAAAATTCATAATTGTCAACTTATACGAAAATAGAATAACGTTGACAAAGTTGTTTGACCATTTTATGTCCGTCCTTAGGTATTATAATTTTCTGACACTGAATTTTAATTTATTATCCTAGAAAACACATAATTATCAATTTTTATAAAAATACGATAACGTTGGTCAGCCATTTGTTGTTTACCATTTTGTTTTAAAATATTGTGACACTGATTTTGAATTTCTTAACAAAAAAAAATTTTAAATATTAATTTTTACGAAAATAGCTTAATTTTGGCAATATTCATCAGTCACTTTGTGTCGGCCACTTTTTTCGAACAGTTTAACATTAAATTTGTATTTTTACACCAAAATACTCATAGGTATCAATTTTTAGGAAAATAGAACATTTTTTAAAGACATTGATGGGTTATTTTGTGTTTTTGAACATTTTGATACCGAATTGTTTTTTACAAACTTTTCACACCGATTTTAAATTTCCCAACCCATATACCTTATATTTATTAATTTTTTGGAGAATAGCATAATTTTAGACAAAATTGGTCAGGTATTTTGTATCGGCCATTTTATAACCCCCACACCTTATATTTATCATTTTTTACGAAAATAGCACAATTTTTAACAAAATTGGTCAGTTATTGTGTATCGAATATTTTCTTTTAGATAATTTTGACACCGATTTTAAATTTCTTGACCCATAGTCCTTAAAAATCAATTTTTACGAAAAAAGCATACTTTTTTAAAAAATTGGTAAGTTATTTTTTATCGGCCATTTTTTTAAGAAAATTTTGACACCAATTTTAATTTTCTTTCCATAAACCTTATAAATCAATTTTTACGAAAATAACATGCTGATTTAAAAAATTGCGATTATTTTATATCGGCCATTTTCTTTTGGAAAATGTTGACACCGATTTTAAATTTCTTAACCCATGGACCTTACAAATCAATTTTTACGATAATAGCCTACTTTTTTAAAAAATTGGTAAGTTATTTTGTGTCGGCCATTTTTTTAGAAAATTTTGACACCGATTTTAAATTTCTTAACCCATCAACCTTATAAATCAATTTTTACGAAAATAGCATGCTGTTTTAAAAAATTGGTGTTATTTTATATCAGCCATTTTCGTTTGGAAAATTTTGACACCGATTTTAAATTTCTTATCCCATAGACCTTACAAATCAATTTTTACGAAAATAGCCTACTTTTTTAAAAAATTGGTAAGTTATTTTGTATCGGCCATTTTTTTAGAAAATTTTGACACCGATTTTAAATTTCTTAACCCATCAATCTTATAAATGAATTTATACGAAAGTATGCTGTTTTAAAAAATTGGTGTTATTTTATATCGGCCATTTTCTTTCGGAAAATTTTGACACCAATTTTAATTTTCTTTCCATAATCCTTATAAATCAATTTTTACGAAAATAGCATGCTGATTTAAAAAATTGGGATTATTTTATATCAGCCATTTTCTTTTGGAAAATTTTGACACCGATTTTAAATTTCTTAACCCATTTTATAAATGTTAAATTTTTACGAAAATTGCGTTATTTTGTATTGACCACTTTCGTTTAGAAAATTTTAACACCAAAATTAAATTTCTTATCCCACATCTTACAATTATCATTATTTATGAAAATAGCATAATTTTTGACAGTTATTTTGAAACGGCCATTTTTTTCAAAAACTATTTACACTGAATTTTTAATTTCTTAACCCATAAATGAAAATAGCATAATTTTCGTCAAAGTTAATAAGCGATTTTGATCTCGAGCAGTGTTGATTTTGACCCAATAAATTCATAAGTATCAATTTACAAAAATAGCACAATTTTTGAGAAAATTTGTCAGTTATTTTTTACCGTTCATTTAAAAAAAAATTGACCGTATTTGAATTCCTCGTCACCAAAAACTGAATTAAACATGTACGCTTTTGATTCACTTTTTTGGTCAGCTTTCTCAGTGATTTGGAACCACTGTGAGAACGCTGTAATATTCTGTAATTTTAAAGCATAATTCAATATGTGGATTCTAAATAGTGAAAGTGTCGCGGTGAAATTTAAACAAAATATTTGTATTTTTTTTAATGAAATAAGGCAATAAAAATTTAAAAATAATATTTTAGAAAATGTTGCTAGCAGCCAAATAATTTTTCTAAGATATTTATTCAAATTAAATTTTTCCTCGTCCTGGTCTAATAATATTTATAATAAAACATAGTAATACATAATAATTTTATATTGATACTGTAATTATAGTTAGTTAAATTTAACAACAACTTCCTAAATATTTTAGATTTTTATTCCGTATTAGAAAAAAACTTGACTCAAACGAAATAAATAAACGACATTAAAAACTGACAGTTTTTATCCGTTTTTAAAAAGGGAATACGATTTGGATCAATCATGTTGTCATTTAGAGCAATTTATCACTGTTAGGATGAAATTGTGATTACGAATCGATGAATAAAACGAGATTAATTGCCAATGATGATGGAATTTAAACAAATTATTGTACAAAGAGGTACTGTTTACACTATGCACACGAATTTTAATTGGAAATGTGTATAAAATACTTCTAGTATTTTATTTTACTAATTTTCGGATAGAAATAAATGGGATTAAATGATTACCAAATTTTAAAAAATATTTTTATTTTGGACTACAAATTTCTCTCTCATTTAATTGATTTGAAAATATCGGTAAATGTTTCAACTAGTTATAACTGAATTAATGGAATTTTATATGTTTTCAGTAAATAAAAATAGAGGAGGAAATTCCACTAAAATTCTAGTCAAGTAATTCTAAAAATATACAAAATTAAAAGTATATTTTTTTAAGCAAGCCCTGTATGCTGCAAGTTACTGTATTTTTAGTCGGTACATTTATAACACTAAACCTTTTTTGTTTCTAAAAAAGAGGGGAAAATAAAGAAAAATATAAAAAAATAATGAAAAATAGGAAAAAATACCTGAAAATAGGAAAAAGTAGTAAAGAATAGGGAAAATAAAGTAAAATAAAGAAAATATTAGGAAATTGGGAAAAAAATAATAAAAAACTGGCAAAAATTGAGGTAACATGGAGAAATATAGGGAGGACTAGGGAAAAATTGGAATATAATAAATTAGGGAGAAATAGGGATAAAAGTAAAAAACATATACAAATAGGGTCAAACAAAAGGAGAGAAGGCCACTGCACGGGCAGCTTCAGTGGAGAAAGAAATACTTCAGACTTCGTATGGTATCGATAAGACCCTTAGCAGCCAGAAGGGCGGTCTTTACTTGCCCTACTGGGTTGAGTTACCTGGGTATCAGCTGCTGCTCAAAACAAATGACATTCAATAAATAAAACTTTTTATTTTTACCAAAAATCCGGATTAAAAAAGGTGTGTAATATGGTTCTTTCTCGGACGGTACAGGCACGTATTCCGGGCTGGCGTGGTATGGTTGGATGACGGTTCTGACTCCGGTTCAATACGAATTGGCTGGCTCCCTCCAGCTTGACCTGTCTCTAAAGGTAGAGGGACTGCACTGCTGCTCCAATTGGGACGGCCGCAGCAAGTTTGACTTCGGGCTGCCACTGCAGCTGCCGACAACTGGTCGATTGGCGTTTTATTCGAAGCTTCTCTCGTAATTTTAAGTTATTTCTAATCCAGTGCCGTGCTCGATTTAATTTATTTATTTTAATTTTTAGGGAAACAAGTAACGTTGTTACAATTAAACTGAACAAGTGAACTTTTTTACCTTTTCTGCTTGCTTACCGTTTTTTGCTCTATTCCCTTTACTTTGTCATATTTGTCTCTTTTTTTTTACTTGATTTTTTTTACCATTTTTTAATTTTTTTGTGCCTTTTTTTGCATAATTTTACATTTTTTCCTTTTTTGCTATTTATGTCTTTTTTTGCTCTAATTTAAGAATTCCTTGTCTTTTTAAATTTTTTTTCCTTTTAGATTTTTACTTTTTAATGTTTTTTTTTTAACTTTTTTTGCTTCTATTTTGCTTTTTTTGCTAATTTTTACCCTTTTTTGCCTTTTTTTAAACTTTTTTTTACTTTTTTGGTGTTTTTTTCTTTTTTCCCTGTGCTTTGTTGTTACTGGTTTTTTGCCTTTTTTCCTTTTTTTTGCTTTATTTCACCTTTTACTTTTTGCTGCTTCTGCCTTTTTTTTTGCAAATTTTCTCTTTTTTTATTTGTTTTAATTTTTGCTCAATTTCAACAATTCTTTTATCATTTTTAACATTTTTTTCCCCTTTTTTCGATTTTTTTTAACCTTTTTAATTTTTTTTGCCTTTTTTTAACTTTTTGGCGTTTTTTGCCTTTACTTTGTCGTATTTGGTTTTTTTTTTACTTTTTATTAATTTTTTTTACCTTTTCCCTTTTTTGCTTTTTTCCTCTTTTTTTTGCTTTATTTTACCATTTTTCCTATTTCTGATTATTTTTGCACAATTTTCACTTTTTTTTATTAATTTAAATTTTTGCTCTTTAATAATTTTTTTTAATTAATGCGTTAACTTGTTGCTATTTATAATAACTTTTTGCCATTTTTATTAACTTTTGTTGTTTTTCAATTTGAATAAAATTTTCACGTATTTTCGCAATGCTTATCAATTTTTTACTTCATTTTGCTTAGCTATTCAGAACTTTTATAATTAAAATAATTGTCTTCAACACAGATTTTTCAGTATAGAACTTCTTATTTGAAAAGAACTAGAATTCATGTCGTGAAAATGCCTGCGCCGTGAATATAGCACGTCACTGAAAACCAAAAATTTTTTACGGGAAAATTAATGATAGGTATAATACCATGACGATGACAGATAGATAATTAAAAATAATTAAAATATTAAATATACAGGGTGACAAGAAAGATGGATTATAGTGTAGCCCAAAGAAAAAACAACAAAACTATCTCTCATGGTAAAGTAAGTTAAATATAAATTACTAACAATTAACGCAGAGAAAAATAATAACTTATTGTTCAGGGGAAAATTTCGTCATTATTTATTTCTTAAAATCTATCCTGAATGTACAAAAATCTAAAATTATCATCTTAAGTAAAAGCTCGTGTTTTTATATCCACTATTTTCGCCAAATATTTAAATTGCCCTGAACAAAAACCTAGAGCTGTTTATTTGCAACACAAATTTGTTGCTCCGGATACAAAACCTAGTTTACTTTAAAATTTGATATGTTTTGAATATCCGAGAGTATAAAAACTTGTGAATAATTACCGCCACTCGACTCTACAACAACTTTCCAATTTTCGCAAAATAATTTGCATCAGCTGGGAAACTCCGGTGTACTTTCATCATTTATTTCAATTTAGAAAACGCAATTTAAATGCAACGACTGATTGTTAGCAAACTAATTAACAGCTTAGTACAAAATTGGAAGCTTCGCGAATTGTGGACGAGGCGCTAAAATTAATTGGAGAAAATTAGAAGTTTCGAAGGATTGTGTGTACAAGAATGAGATGCGGAAATTTCTTAATCGAAACCGACGCCACCGAAGATGAAATGACAGATCTTGATAAAATAATTTTCGGAAGAGCGCCACCAAAGAGCTATTGGATTATTTTATTACAATTGTTTTGAATTTTGGATTAAGAGGTTGAATAAAAATACATCCAGAAATTTATATCGTATTTTTTATAAAAATTTAATCGACGACCAATTTACTAACAGTATATCTGATTTTCATGTGACCTTGTAAATTTTTTTTTTTTTGTAATACCTACATATAATATAAGCGGCAAAGTCCTGACTGACTAACTGACATAGAATCAACGTAGAGCTAAATCTACTTAATCCAGAGACTTAAAACTTTAAAAATATATTCTTTTCATAACATAGATACCCAATAAGTAAAGATTTTCCGAAATTTTGATTTTAAGGGCTAAAAAAGGGTAGAAAATGGACGCTTACATAGAATAAGTATATCTATCTATATACAACGATATCAAGGTGTTATTATATCTTCGGTATGGATATTCTCGTATTTGATTTTGTAGGAAAAAATTGGGAGAAAAAAAGAAAAAATATGGGATAATTGGAAAAAATAGGACGAATTATGGAAAATAGGAACAAAAAAGGAAAAAAGGGAAAATAAGGAAAATAAGAAAAAAACACTGAAAAACAGGAAAAAATATAGAAAAATATTGAAAAACAGAGAATAATAGAAAAAATCGGTTGTGTCGCCCCAAAACTTTCCCGAGGAGTATTTACGAATACTTTTTCAGATATTTAATGTTAAAGTTTCAACTTTTGACATTTTTTTATTTTTGACAGGTGACAGTTGGAGGAAAAATTTTGACTGTTCTGAATAGAGTTTTTCGAGGGCTTCCAAACGACATATTGCATGTCCAATTCCGTGACATATTGCATCTGTCATTTTTTGATAGTGGTACTTCCGTTTGACAGATGTCATACAAAAACTAATGGGTTCTTCCGACGGGTAACCCAAACCCCTATTCCAAATTTCAGCTCAATTGGATTAAACGTGTGGCCTCTATCGTGGAAGAATATACATACACACATACACACACAGACCGACAGACAGACTTACATCTGGAAATGGTCTTAATCGTCTCAAGGCACCCGAAAATGCATATTTCCGTTTTTATCTCGAAATTTTTTTTTAGCTCGTTCACAATACTGTCCCTTCTAGGAGGTGGCTCGGGAAAGTCAAAATAGGGAAAATACGGAAAAGTTGGAAAACAGAGGAAATACCAGAATTAGAGAACATAAGGAAAAATGTGGGAAAATAGTGGAATAAGGGAATATAAGGAAAATATAAGGAAAAAACAGAGAATAATAGGAACATATACTGCAAATAGTGAAAAACAGGAAAAACTAATGATAAACAGGAAGAAATAGGAATAAATAGAAAAATATGGAATAGCGAAAAATAGTTAAAAATGTGGAAAAGGAAGGGAAAATAGGGAAAAAGGAGAAAAATGAGGAGAATAAAATAAAACAGGAAAAAAAATACAAATAGGGAAAATAAGAAGAAATAATGAAAATAGGAAAAAATAGTGCAAAACATGAATAAATAGAATTTGAAAAAATAAAAAACTGCAGAAATCAGCATTAAATAGTGAAAACCATGGAAAATAGGAAAAAATAAGGTAAAACAGTGAACAATAGGAAGATTTGGGAAAAATAGAGAAAAACAATTGAAAATTTGGGAAAAATAGAGAAAAATAGAGAAAAATAGAAAAATAGAAAATACGGAAAAATGAGGAAACATATGGGTAAATATAGAAAATAGGGGAATATAATGAAAAAGAGGGAACAAACAGAAAAATAGGGGAAAAATAAGGAAAATGGGAAAAAATGTAGAATACTAGGGACATCCACGGCAAACAGGGAAAAACAAGTAAAAATAATGAAAATCCGGAAAAATATGGAGAAATAGGAATGAACAGGAAAAATAGGGGAATAGGGAAAAATAGATAAAAAGGGGAAATTAGTTAAAAACAAGGAAACAGTAGGGAAAATATGGAAATAAATAAAAATGATGAAGAATTGGAAAACCCATGAAAATACCATAGTCGCGACCGGGACGTACAAAACAGGATGTTCCTGCCCCAAGGGGTCATTTTCCAGGACCCAAACCCAGAATTTCAGTTGGCCATAAACTTTTCGAGCACAAATCCAGCTTTAGCTTCAAAATTCAGCGTCGACTTCGCCTCATCCAGGGAACCGAATTTTAGGCAATTTTCGGTCCCTGGGGCCAATTCCAGGCGTGTAGGCCCAATTCTGAGCTCGGGATCGAATTCAGCGTCGAAAAATATATGGGAATACATATGTCATCCTCTTGTGTATTTTTTGTGTGTTATAGAGGATATAATTCGTATACGCCATTGCTAAATTACGTAATTTGATGTTTTCGTTAAATTAGTCAACCAATCAGCATTTTTGTAGAAATACCAAATAATTCTTATTGATTTAATTGACTTATCACATTGTTTTTTTTAATAGATAAAATTCATGTAACTTTGCATATTTAGAATTAGGTTATTTCTTTATCGATTCAATTCGGTTGTGTTATCATAGATATTGATTATGCACTTTAAGTTATTAATTCAATGTTCGAGGAATTATATTACACAAGAGTGGCTCAGATTGAATTAGTTAGATAATAATAGTTAAAGTGGTAGCCTTTGAAATTGGAGAGATTCGCATAGTTCAGGATCGTATAGTATAGTACAAGTAAAAAATATAGTACATCTTAAATTAATCGATCTTTTCTTTTCAGTCCAAACTCTGGAACCAATTCTACAAATCCCAGGCCCTCATGGAATAGGATGTTTTTAATATTTATTAACTTACAAAAATTTTAAATTAATTACAATAGATCTTTTTGAAAATAAAACACTACAAATAAATACCCGGAAAGTATTATCCATAACCTATAGTTTCTAATATATATTATTAAAAGCTTGTTAAAAATAATTAAATCACTGATAAGTATACCAATTTGCAACTCGGATCTCGCTCGCGTGGTTCATTTAAACTTTTGAACGCTAAAAAGTTCCTCCCTCTAGTATTATTAAAATCAGGAAATTCTTGGTGTAACAGAATATTCCGGTAAACCTGTAACCTCGAATCTCCAAATCTTTTAAAGCTTACGCAATTTGGCATATTTCAGTACCTCTCCGGAGTATTACAAATTGTTAGGCCGGAAATTAGGTCCATGGGAAATTTCGTAATATGCGTTATACCTACTTTTCCTACAAAATAAAACCATTAATTAGAATTATAATGAAGTTTGCGAATCATAATTTAAAACAAACTTTCTCTAAATTAATATTAATGAACGATAAAGAGACGATAATGAAACTGTCGTTTGGAGTTTCAAGTTTCAGGATATATTAAAAAGTATAATAGACGGTTAAATCTAATTTCTAGCAATTTTTTTTTTCTTTTTTTGTGACGACTAAAACTTAATTAGAGTTTTAATTACTTGTTAATATTATTAGCAATAGTATACAGGGTGAAAGAGATTATATAAGATAGGGATAAAGTGATTTGGCAACAAGGTCAGAATGGAGAATGAGCTAAAAAATGACTTAACTAATTTAATAATGGAATTGATATGTGCATACAACAAAGTGTTCACATTGACAATTAAAAAAATTATAGACCTGCTTTTTGTAGGAATTAAATATTCCGTACTTCGATATTAATAAGAAAAAAAAATCGGCTGTGTCACTCCAGAACATTCCTGGCTCGGCTGTGGCGAATATGATTATTTCAATTACCAAATACAAAATTCCTGAATGGGAAAATAATATAAAAAATCGGCTGTGTCACCCTAGAACATTCCCGGCTCGGCTGTGGCGAATATGATTATTTTAATTACCAAATACAAAATTCCTGAATGGAAAAATGATAGAAAATTAAATTGCTGGAAAATAAAAATAGATAACCAGTGCAAAAATTCTCGAAAATTAATTAAAATGAGAAACTACAAAAGTTACTAAAAATGGCAACAAGTTATTATAAATAGCAACAAGGTGACAAATTATTCCAAAAAAAGGCAAAAAAATGGTTAAAAATGATAAAGAATTGGTAAGTTTCAACAAAAAATAAAACTATAATAAAAAAAGAGTGAAAATAGGCAACAATCAAATAAAAATCTTAATACAATTTGTAAAAATTGGCAAAAGGGGCAAAGGGGCATAAATGCAAAAAAAGCAAAAAAGATAACAAAAGGAAAAAAGGAAAAAAGACTTAATAAAGGAAAAAATGGGCCAAAAAAGGAAAAAGGGGTAAAAAAATCAACAAAAAGTACAAAAAAAAGAGTAAAGGAAAAAAAACAAAAAAGTAAAAAAAGAAAAAATAGAGGCAAAATAAAGGCAAGAAAAGGCAAAAAAAAAGTTAAAAAATGGAAAAAAAAATAAAAAAAAAATTAAAAAGTTTAAAAAAAGACAAAATAGAGGCAAAATAAAGGCAAAAAGGCAAAAAAGTTCAATAAAGAATGTAAAACTAAAAAATAACTTTTAAAAATTTTCAAAAAGGCCCAATTAAGACAAAATAAATGCAAAAAGTACAAAAAAGGACAAAAAAGGTCAAATAAGTCAATTCTTTTTAAAGCAAAAAAATAAAAAGGATAAAAAGTTAAACAAAGGAAAAAAAATCAAAAAATGGGTAAAATAAAGGCAAAAACATGGCAACAAAAACAAAATGGTAAAAGAAGGCACAACAAAGGCCAAAAGAAATAGCCTTATTAAAGCGAAAAAAATGGGCAATAAAGGAAAAAGAATAAAAAAACAAAAAAGACCGAAAAAAGCAAAAAAGAGACAAAATAAATAAGCCAAAAAATGCCTAGGTAAAAAAAAACGGTTGTGTCGCCTCAAAACTTTCCTGGCGAGTACCCACGAATACTTTTTCAGATATTTAATGTTAAAGTTTCAAATTTTTAGGGTTCCGTACCGCAAAGGGTCGAGACGGAACCCTATTGCTCTCACTCGCGTGTCCGTCCGTCTGTCACAGCGGTCCAGCAGCTAAACCGTTCAATCTAGAGTCTTCAAATGTTCACAGTATATGCGTCTTGTTGACCTAAAGGTATATAAATTATAAAAAATATTTTTAATATTTTCAAGGGGGGCTCCCATACAGCTAAAGAGGGGCGCTAAAAAAAAATTTGGCCTACCCCATCGAGTGAGGTATCGTTGAATAGAGCTCATTGAGTAGATAAAAGTCGTATTTTTTTGTTTTATAAAATATTGCAAAATGTAGGAATGAGAAGCCGCCAAATTCAGTATTTTTTACAAAATTTTGTTCCGAGTATTTTTTAAATTTCCATTGACCTATAATCTTGAAATTTGGTGATAATGTTTATTGTTACGTATATTTCACGAACAAATACCAATATATTAATAAATATAATTTTTTCATTAACATTCCCTCATTTTTAGGGTTCCGTACCTTTGTATTTATGCGAATTGTGATATTCGATATTTTATTATTTTTATCTGTGCAATCGTATTAGTTTTGTTAAAAAATGCATTTTTCATTTTAAAATTTTTTTTATATCTTTGTCAACAAATTTGTTCGTTGTATTTCAAAATTTGTTAATATATGTAAGGTTATTTTTCTTTTCACTTCTTTAAATCTTTTTACAAAGTATTTTTGACATATTATTTCGATTAAAATTTTAAAAGTTCTTTAAGAATCCTGCCTCTGCACAGCTGGCTTATATTCTATATTTAGTACGGAACCCTAAATGTGCGAAGTCCGACACGCACTTGACCGATTTTTTAATATTATTTGTTTTTATTACCTGTAATTTCTATTTTTATTTTTTTCCTATTTCATGTTTTTCATTGTATTTTTCTGTTTTTTAATATTTTTTTCTTGTTTTTCGTTAATTTTCCAGATTTTTGGCTGTTTTTTACTATTTCTTCTTATTTTCCATGTTTCCCAATTTTTCCCTTTTTTTCAAAATTTTCACTATTTTTCACTACTTTTCTTTCTCTATCCATATTTCTCGTTGTTTTTACTTTATTTTTTTGTAATTTAAATATTTTTCATTATTTTGGCCTACTTTTTCCTGGTTTTCCATATTTTTTCCTGTGTTTTAAAATTTGTTCGTATATGTCTCTATTATTCGCCATTTTTTCTTATTTTCAGTTTTTTCCCTATTTGTCCTTATTATTCGCTATTTTTCACTATTATCCCATGTTTCTCTATTTTCCCAATCTTTCCTAATTTTTCTGGATTTTTTCCTATTTTTCATTACTTTTCGCTATTCAATATTTTTCATTATTTTTCCGTATTTTTCCATTTATGTCTTTACTTTTCTATATTTTTTGCTATTTTTCACTATTTCCCAAATGTTACCCAATTTTTTCTATTTTTTTCTAATATCCCTATTTTTGTCCATGTTTTCCCATTTTGTACTATTTCCACCATTTTTTCACTATTTTCCGATATGTTTCCCTATTTCTCTACATTTTGCTCTATTTTTTCAATTTTTTCTATTTCTTTCTATTTTTTTTTTGTCTTTCATTATTTTTTCCTATTTCCTTGTTTTTCTTTATTTCCTTCTATTTGTCCCTACTTTTGCGTATTTTCTCTAATTTCACCATTTTTACCTATCTTTTCCCATTTTTCCATATTTTACCCTACTTCTTCCCTATTTTTTTTACTTTTTTTCCATATTTTCTCCATTGTTCCCCATTTTCCCCTATTTTCAGAAACGTTTCGCTATTTTTCTCTATTTTCCCTATTTTATTCTATATCTCGCTATTTTTCCGATTTTTTTCTATTTTTCTTATTTTACTTTCCCGTCCCACCTTCGAGAAGGGAAAGTATTGTGAACGAGCTAAAAAATAATTAGGGATAAAGATAAGGATAAAGCTATTTTGTGGTCACCTGAGATGATTAAGACCATTTCCAGATGAAAGTCTGTCTGTCTGTCTGTCTGTGTGTATTCTTCCACGATAGAGGCCACACGTTTAATCCGATCGAGCTGAAATTTGGTATATGGGTTGGGGTTAACCGTCGGAAGAACCCATTAGTTTTCGTATGATATCTGTCAAACGGAAGTGTCACTATGAAAAAATGACAGCTGCAATATATAATTTATAATTGTCTTTCTATATTTAATCTTTTGTTTTCGACAAGTGGACTATTTTACAAATTCCAAAAAATTTCTCTTATTTCTCTTGCCATCAAATTATTGTTTTTGTCAAAGTTTCAGATCAGTGGAGAAAACAAAATATAAAAAATAAGTTGAAAAAAGTTAAAGGATCAAATCCGTTACAAACACACATAATGATAGAGAAACGCTCGAATTGAAACTTTTTATTTTTTAACCATCTAACTTTTTGGCGTTTTATCCCACCATATTATTATTTTTATACGAAGCAATCTCGACGACAAAATATATTTTTCTTTGTTTTGAATGTTTTCGTTTTGTGTTCACTTTACGTAAAAATGACTTGCATAAAGTTACTTCTCGAGTGGAAACTCTTGATATCTACCAATTTGTTTTGTTTGCTTTCTGTTTTTCTGATTTTCTTTAAGAAAGTCCAATTCTTTCGAAAAGAAATATTATTTAGCGAGTTAAAATGATTAACACGTAGAATAAGTATGCAATTTTTTTTCATTTATTAGATTATAAAGGCAATTATGTTGGGGAGAAAGATATGAAAATGAAGCAAAGGAGATTTTATTAGTTATAATTACTTCCATTATTTATGCTAATATTCAATACAGAAAAATAATTAACTATAATATTAAAAAACTTTATCTAATAAATAACAGCATAATATTTTATATACAGAAAAGTAAGCATTGGTTTTGGTCAATTATTTCAGTGTAGTTGGGTTTGGCCACTAATAATTACTGATGAAGAAAAAACGACCGTACAAACATTTATTTAAAAAACTTATATCTAATTTTTTAAATTGGAACACTTATGACAATATAATAAAAATAAAACATCAATAGAGAAATCAAAAATTATATTTAACAATCAAACTATTTAAAATAAGTAAGGTAGGAAAATAAAATTTAAAAAAAAACGAAATTTGACTGACACTATACATAATTTAATTTTATAATTAATGGAAAATTTATGAATTTCAAGCAAGAAATACTCTGGATCAATATTGTTTCAAAAGTTATCTTTTTAAAATTATATCAATGTATTAAAAATCTTTTTGACCCCTAATCTAATGTTAAATAAGTTTTCCGCTTTGTCTTTTACGTTAAAATTATCAAAATATTCGCATAGTTTTAGTAAACGATTAACAAAACTGTTGTAAATGATAAAATATTTGAAATTTGGTTTTCTGAGCATCGTGTAAATTACAGTGTTCATCAAAGGAACTTTAGTGAAGTGTCAAATAAGCAAAAAGAGAAATTCTGTATCAAACGCTTTGAGCATGATATAAAGTGTTAAAAAGTGGTGAAAAAACTGTTAATGAAGCAATATAATATAAAATGAGAAAAAGAAGAAAAAACATTTAGTATATTTTACTTGGATATCACGTTTATATAGTATTTAAAAAATATAAATTGTCTCATATAAAAATTTATAAGAAAACCTTAATTTTAAACATGTAAATTAGAAAAAACTTTTTATTTCTGATTTATGAACAAAAGTTATTATTGATAAAAAGTTCCGCATGGTATAAAACCCAAAATAAAATAATAAGAATCAGATTTTTTACAGTCGTATACGAGTTTTGTCACAACAAAAATTTTGCTCAATATTAAAGTACCTTTATTTTTGATAAAATCAAAAAGTATCTCAAAAAATTTATCCAAAATTTAAAAATACATTCATATATGCAATTAGATCCATTTAGCAAGAAAAAACAGGTTATGTAATTTTTTTATAGTAAAAATTTGTAAAAAATTACACAATTACATGTAATTGCATATCTGTATGTACTTTTTAATTTTGAATAAAACACTTTTTGATTTTACCAAAAATAAAGGTACTTTACTCTAATTGTGGGGTTTAGGCCATTCAGAACAAGAATAACTTTTTTCCATAAAACTAAAATTAAAACAATTTTTTGCATAGTGCCGACTTAAGCAGATACTGTTACTTTTTTTTTTACTAATATCTTCCACAATTATGTTCGATTATTTATCGTCAGTTTTTTATTGTTATCGCATTAACCACTGCAAATTCGTAGTGGGATATACTATACAGAGTGGTGGGGCAAATTTAATTGAACATTTTTGAGATATCGTAAAAGTTGGTTAAATAGGAAGAAATATATGTAATTTTTAATTCAAGAGGAATTGATTGTTTTCATAACTATTAGAAGAATACTAGGTGACGAACGTGTTAACATAAATCCAGAATTTCGAAGGACCAAACTTCTTGGGTAGAAGTTAAACCAATATGAAAGTTAAATTAAAAATAGTATTTGAAATTGTAAGGTAATATTTTATTTCAGTTTTTTAAGTACGAAACATCAACTGCAAATTCATAAAGCGGCACATTATGTTAAATTATGAAATCGAAACATAATTACTTAAATTGTACTTAATCACTTCACTCACTGTAAAAAACTATTGACATTTGTTTAATACGAAAAACGCAGACAACTTTTTGGGTGCGGTTAACCAGCCATTGTATTTAGATGGAGAAACTTTTTTGCTCTAGTAAAAGCATGACTGACTTGATTCTCTGTGAGAGAGCATGTGTGCTCTGATTTTTAACGTAGAGGAGGGTTGGTAGTTTTTTATTGGTAGGAAATATGTGACGTGGTATTTAAATAGCTTTGAATTAAGCATCGTAGCCGGAAGAATTATATCTATATTTTTGTCTCTTATAATGATGGGATAATATGAGAGAAGGAAAAGATTCCATAGCAACAGTCGCTTATGTATGTTTATTTAAATTAACTATACTTTTAATTTAAAAAAAATATGAATTAGTTGTTTGTATTTTCTGGATAATATTCCATTGAAATTTATCCATCTGGTTTCTGAGATATTTGGGAAAAACCGAAATTGTAGATTTTCTTTTCATTTAATTAACAGGTTAATTTTTAAATATAGAAAAACATTTCTCTCTATGCAACCATGTAGAATACTATATTTTTCATTAGATTTTGACAATGAACTGCACTTTATTAACTTTTCTTAATACGATCCTGTTCTATTATTTTCACTCCAAATATTTTTAAATCTTTTTAACTATAATTAATTAAAATTTAGTTTACTTTGAGCTTAACGCCATAAGAATAAATAATTTCAATTAAATATTTCAATTAATCCATTAATGTCAACTAGTACTCCTTAAGTTGTGAAGTTGTGAAGGATATGGGTGCATGTCATATGACCAATAGTTTTATCTATACCGTTTCCAAAAAGTCCAAGGTTTGACTCCAGCCGATTATCAGCCAAGACTTTAGTTTTACCAGTGGCTCCTTCATCACATTGTAGAGAAACCCATTTTTTTACGTTTGCTGTTATGGATAGATTTAGCTAGTTTTACACAGGATGACATAATCAACCATAATCCTAGCTACATATATTTTCGACAAAATATCCTGTCAGAAATTGAAAACGCTCGCAGAAAATGTAGCTGCAGCATGATGGTGGCTCTTCATACTTTTCTGTTCAAGTCTGTTAGTATTTGGATCGTTATCAGGAACAAGATTGGGTTTGTAAGTCACCTGATTTAACACCTTTAGATTTTTTCTGTAGGGGCATGTATTTGAAGTCGATGGTTTATGAAACACTAGTGGAAATAACATTTAAATATGTGTAGTGAAATTCAAGGACGACGTTTTGAAAATTTTTTGTAGAATTACTTTATACGAACAAATTAAGATAAAATTTATTAACTCGATGCAATATGTTTTTATAGATAAGGGTTTTTAAGCTCCATAAAGGTCTGAGCTGTCCTTGATTTTTCCTATTTTTCTTTATTTTTCACCATTTTCTCTATTTACCCTTTTTTCTCTATTTTCCCTGTTTTTCATTATTTTTTTCTAAATTTTCTTATTTTTCCCATATGGTAATTTAAAGAAATTAAGCTTGTTTATAAGTACCAGCCCTAGTATTGTCTCGTGCGGTATACTTTAGTTGGCGTAAATTTCCGTTAGGTACGACCTTAAGAAGAGATAATTTTGGTTCAGTAGAACTTTTACTTTACACCTTGTATATATTTGTAATTATGATATAAAATTTTTAGTAATAACTACAATATGTCAAAAAAATGATAGAACCCATTAATTTGACCACAATCCAATAAAGAAAATTGAATGTGCCCAAATATTAAGCCAGCGTCTCCTATGTAATAGCCACATCGTGTCGTCCTTGCAATGTTTCATTGTTTTATAATCAATCAAGCGATGGATGTCTACGATTTTCTTCATAGCATGAATCCTCCCGACGTCATTAATCAATGTCTTGTGTTTTCTAGTGATCCAATTTCGGATCTGTATTCCACGCGCTTATGTAGGTATAGACGATGTTATTTTCCATATCGGTGAGCGATTGTCGGTGTTGTAAATAAAGGTACTTTATGATTATACAAAAATTTTTTTTTTAATCAATTAAAGTCAACTTGTAAATTAAATTTATATTAGACAATTTTAAACTTAATGAAACAAACAAAAAAATTAAAGGTTATGATATCCCTAAGGGAAAGAAACGTTGTGTAGAAAATTTTATCCTATTCAATTTTATTGAAAAACAGTTTATCTTGAATTTTACTTTCCCGGTCCCATCTAACGGAAACTATAGTCAACAAGTAAAAAAAAATCGAGATATCCATTTGAAGGTCCTATAAGAAGATTGAAACAATTTCAAACAATTCCCTACAACTTTCGTATTAAACCTTTTTCCGAATTTCCAATAGTCTTATAGTTTTCACCCATGATATTAGGATATCCTAATTGTAGCTATATAATGTGTTCCTTCGTGTCCCATGTTTGTTTTTTTTTCCATGTTTTTGGCTTTATTTTGCTTTTATTTTTCCTTTTTTGGCTTTTTTCACCTTTTTCTTCTTCTTTTTTTTTGCCGTTTTTACTCCTTTTTTGCCCCATTTCTTGCTTTTTTTTAGTTTTTTTTTCCGATTTTTGATCTTTTTGGACCTTTTTAAACTGTTTTCCTTTATTTACCTAGATTTTGCCTTTTTTGCTTTTCTTTCCTTTTTTGACATTTTTACCACTTTTTTTGCCTATTTTTATGATTTTTTAAACTTTCTGTTTATTTTGCCGTCCTTTTGGCCTTATTTTGCCTTTTGTGGCTTTTTTTTACCCATTTTTTCTTCTTTTTTTGGCCTTTTTACTCCTTTTTGCCCTATTTCTTGCTTTTTTTAGTTTTTTGCTTTGATTTTTGGTCTTTCGGACTTTTTTAATCTGTTTGCCTTTATTTGTCTCTATTTGGTCTTTTTTGCTTTACTTCCCTTTTCTTTGGCATTTTTACCAGTTTTCTGCCTTTTTATTGATCTTTTGAACTTTTTGTTTTTTTGCCATGTTTTTGGCTTTATTTTGCCTTTTTTGGATTTTTTTCTTCTATGTGTGGTGTTTTTACTCCTTTTTTGCCCTATTTCTTGGTTTTTTAAGTTTTTTTTTTGATTTTTGGTCTTTTTGGACTTTTTTAATCTATTTACCTTTATTTATCTCTTTTTGCCTTCTTTGCTTTTCTTTCCTTTTTTTTTGGCATTTTTATGACTTTTTTACCTGTTTTTTTTTGCTTTTTTAAAGTTTTTTAACAGTTTTTAATTTTTTTGGACATTTTGTCCTTTTCTGACCTTGTCTTTTTTTGGTGTTTTTTGCTTTTTTCCCTTTACTTTGTCTTATTTGGCAGTTTTTTAAACTTTTTGAACTTTGTGTTACCATTTTTTCCTTTTTTTCCTTTATTAGGCCTCTTTTTCTTTTTTGCTTTATTTAACGTTTTTCGTTTTGTTTGATAACTTTTTTGCTCCTTGTCTTTTTCTGCATCTTTGCCTCTTTTTTTGCTATTTTTATAAATTGGTTTATGATTTTTATCGTATTTTTGATTTTTGCCTATTTTCACTTTTTTTATTATAGTTTTAATTTTTGCTGAAATTTATCAATTCTTTATCATTTTTAACTTTTTTTTTGAAAATAATTCGTTATCTTGTTAGTATTTATAATAACATGTTATCATTTTTAGTTAATTTTGTCGTTTTTCATTTTAATTAATTTTTGCGCATTTTTCTATATTTAACCATTTTTTTTCAACAATTTACTTAATTTTTACATACATTTTTATAACAAAGATAATGTATAATAGGATGAGACAGTCAGACGAAGAAAACAGAAAATGAGAACATATATATATATAAACATTTTTTTTTTGTTGTATAAGATTGTACGCCCGACAGCAGTTTTGACTGAACAGTATTAAGTGTACGCCTATGTTACGGTCAAAGCTTGGTACATGGTATTTGTTCAACAAAATAATAAATGATGACACCAACATTAGAATTGTCGACTGAAAGTAATGTCAACCCTTTTCGGTGATATATAAGGGGATATATTATATTTTTTTACAATTTTAGAATTTAAGTTTGATAAAATTGGTGCTCCTCGTATATCATAAATAGCATTCAAGGTCAATGATGCGGAGGGTGTTTTTACAATGGTTATAATGTTTAATTTTAATTTATTATTACTCAAATCCTTTTAACATTAAATGGCCAATTTTTTTAGCTTGCCAAACGTTTTTAAATATATTTGTGATACTTGACATATAGTTTTAATTCGGAAAAAAAATTCAATTTTATAAAATGAGTAATTTAAAGTTGTTTTTACATAAAAATTTAAATTATAAGTATACACCACAATATTGAACAAGACATCCGATATCCAATTTTTTTTATTTATTAAATCTATCATCGATCCTATACAGCGTAAAAAAGTGATAGGTGGCATTTTGTTTCCAGTGATGCGATCACGTCAGAAAGTCTCATTTTTTTCTTGTGAATTCCGTCGATCGGGTGGAAACAACCTGGGACAATATATGCGAGATCAAAATATTCAAATTGAAGGCACTAAGTCTTCTATAAAATGTACAAAAGAAAGTTGGCAGGTTTCGGGGAAGATATGCTAAGCCGGGAAAGTGGGAAACTTAATATCGGTGTTGGTGAAAAACAATATCTTACGGTATGATATTTTTGACGTGTTTTATTATCTATGCGGAATAAAAATTTGCGCAATGGAAAAAATTAATTACTTATATCTTGAATATATTCTAACAAATCACAGTAATAGGTTTAGAATGACATATGCAAATTGCTTTATACTTTTTATTATTTACATTATTTAGTAATTAATAGTGTAAAGATAGATTATTGCTAAAAACAAATTTTCTGGAGACAAAAATTAATTGATTTATTTTTACTTCCATGCATTTTTATTTTAGGTAATCCTGGAACATGTAAACATGTAAAAAACCAGTACCTATTGCGCCCTCTAAGAGAGAGAAACATAACCTTGTGCACAAATCACTAGATATCTCCCTCAATTTTACCATTTAACATTATTCGAGAAAATAATGGTCTCCAATAAGTTAACGATTTTTGAGAATATAAAAATGCCCATGTTTTTTTGTTCACAGGAGTTGAAATTTAAAAAAATATAGTAGATAGCCTAAGGGGGTTCTGACTTAGGTATATGGAATTCAACGTGTTAGAGAGAGAACGTCTGTATCTCAGTGTATCTCTCTCTCTAACACGTTGAATTCCCTATACCTAGGTCAGAACCCTTGTAGACTATTTACTAATTATGGATCGATTTTGCACTGTATTATTTAGCAAATTTAATTTTCGGAAAACAAATGGTCCTATTTAGGTTTGTTCTTCGATATCCAAATATTTCCAAGAATACACTGACGTCCATGAAGTTTTTATTTATGATATATCCTATCTAAGCTATATTAAGGCCCAAAGCCCCTTCAGAGGCTCTAAACTAAATATATGGTTCATTAATTAAATTGTAGTCAATATTATTTTACGAAATACTTGAAACTTAATAAATTTTTGTTTAACCAAAGTTGTAGTATTTATACTCTATGATGAAACACCCTGTATATTAGAATATATATAAATGTTATTCCGCTTAACGTTAGCTCGTATAGCCTGCAGGTTAATCTGCCGACCATATAAAATTTCATGTATTCATACTGTCTAAAGTGGAAAGATGTTTTGATAAAATACGGAAATCATAATGAAATAAAAACTGAAAAATTTTTATAAGGTCAGCGAATTAACCTGCAGGTTAAAAGACTGAATGAGTCATATCCTTAATAATTTTTATACCTGGTGGTAGCTTTCTCGTTATGGACACATTTTGGTTGTTTGCTGAGTTCAGGAATTTAAAAAAAAAACACGTAATGAACTGTTTTTCAGGAGTTTTTTATAATTTTTTTCAGTCGAAAAGAAATTATTGGACTTTGATAACATTATTTTATTGATGTATTGAACAATATTAATAATTACTATTGACAAAGAAGCAACAAACATGGCATATCACACAACATATAAATATTTACAGTAGGCAAATATTATATTTATCTTATATTAATCTATTTTAGTTATTTTAATGCATAAACGTTATGAAACTGATTTTAACAAATAAATCCTAAACGATCAGTGGTTCCTGTTCAGACCAAAATAAGATTTAAGTTAAAAGGTCCAGCCTGACAATATGTATCCTAACACCAAAACAAAAAAAAATCCAAAATATAAGATGTATGGGCGATAATTAATATAAAATCTATTGTGTCCCTTTGTAGTCGTTAAGGATGTCCTATTTTTATCAGGAGATTTAAGATGTTTGGTGGTTTTAGATCTGGTTCGAGATTCGGCATAACACCAAAAAAGTAATATTTGGCAATACCTTTCTCTCTCATTTTCTTGTTTTCTTCTTCTGACTATCTAATATTGTGATACCTAATATTTGCTTCTACGAGGGATAGATCTGAGATGCAATGCTGGTTCCCATGGACATCTCTAGGGGCGGTTTATCTGATGCAAAGAAGGCCGCTACGAGATCTAGAAGATCTTTGGATTGGTGGTAGTTTCCTCTTTGGGTTTCTGCTAAGTGCTCTTCTGTTCCTATCAACTGCCTGATGCTTTCCTGTGAATTATGGATATTATTGCCAACCGTTTTTTACCAGACCTATCGTCCTTACATCTGTTATAATGTGTAAATAATTGGAGTAATATTAGTTGTATCATGGATGTCTTCAGAATGGTTTGACTTTCAAAATTTATAGAAACACTAAAGAAGCATCTATCTTCGACCTGACCTTTGCATCTGTCTGAGAGCAGAATGTGGTCAATGATAGAGCTTCCTAGGTGTTCGTTGTACGTATGGGACCCGAAATATGCGGAGATTTATCAGCAGATTTTATAGAAGAATTCCGTTCGCATTTGTACGGTCACTTTGGCTCCTTAGTGCTTTCGGATTGCCTCTAGCGCCACCTTCCGTTTATAGTCTGAAGGCCACTGCATGGCAGCTTCAGTGGAAAAAGAAAATAATATAAAGTACAGGCACGGCTTTGCTGGAGTGGTGTGATCAGATGACGGTCCTGGACTCCGGTAAAACTTGAACTTGGCTTCAGCTTGACCTGTCTGTAAAGGTCGTACGGCCACTGCTATTCCAATTGGGACAGCTACAGCAACTCGTACTTCGAGCTGCAGCTGCCGACAACGGTTTGAATTGCCTTACTCGATATGAACTTCGGCGTCTAAGAAGCTGAGACGAAAGTGTCTCCATCTGTCTGAACCTTCTTCAACTGGTACGATTGGCCTTTTATTCGAAGCTACTTTCATAATTTTAAGTAGATTCAACTAAAGTGCGTGCGCGATTTAATTTATATATTTTTTAATTATACGGAAATAAGTAACTTTGTTACACATTGGAAGTAAGATCTCCAAATTGAGTTTGTCTAGCATCTATATCTCCAAGGAGAATGGCTCTTGGGAGGTTTGAGCAATACTCAAATAAGGGTCGTTAGTCGAACTTGGGCTGGCCGATTGTAATAAGTAATAAACACCGTAATGGAGATATCCATTGGAACGTTCATTGGAGGCATACCTACTGGGTATGGGGAAAAATGTGGGTATGCCATTCCGAATGACTATGCCATTTCCGCGGTAGCACTTGGACTTGGAGGAGTGGTTGTAGGCGTAGCCTAAGGAGATTGGGGATTCTTAGCAAATATATTTGTGATGGAGAGTATCTGAGAGTGTAGTTGTTGCAGTAAGAGCTTAATCACGGAAAAATATTCGATTAATACCATTGGTTAACAGTTGTTTTGTAAATTTCCTCTTAATTTAATTTTAAATTTTTATTACAAATCAGTTCTGATTAGCTGTATTCCAGTTTATACAAACACACAGTCGAATAGACATGTTTACCTGGTACAAGTCCACATCAATAGCAATTAATTGTGTTTGTGAATTTCCGATTCTGGCCTATATAGTGACAAGATTCGCCCGGTAAGTTAATCTAAGCTTTCTAATTGTTCTGTACAGTGTTTACATCTCTTATTGATACAGGTAGAAACAAAATAACGGTTGGAAGTGACTGGTAGGAAATCGGTTACTACCATACGCAAAGATAATTGTGATCTATGGGCACTAAGACAGCTAAAGCATGATAATTCTTATTTGGAATTTAATGAAAATAGTTACAGTAAATTCACAAATATTAGCACTGTCAGGACGAACTTTAAATCCATTAATACTAATGGTATTTAGGCTTATTTTATTTATGTATTGCTTAAATTTTACAGATATAAGAAAAGTTTCCACGCATTTTAAAATTTCGGACCACTATAACTTTTTTGCTTGAAAAGGTCCATAATTTTCGTTTTTGTGCTAAATCAAAAAATTTGAAATCAGAATTTTAAAACTTCATGAGATACAGCAGACAGTAACGAACTTTTCATTTTGAAAAGATACTTTATTTTGTTGATAATAAATAATTAATGTGTACAAACAAAATCCGTTCTTTCTTTCTTTTTGTGGGTTTAAACTGAAATGTAGTCCAAGGGAAAAAAAACTTGGTCCAAAGAAAACAAACTTGGTCCAAAGAAAACAAACTTGGTCCAAAGGAAAAAAACTTGGTCCGAAGTAAAAAGCTTGGTTTAAAGAAAAAAACTAGGTCCAAAGGAAAAAAACTTGGTCCGAAGGAAAAAAAACTGGGTCCAAAGGAAAAAACCAAGTCCAGAAGAAAAACCCTAAAAGTTCACATAAAGTAAATATAAGACAAAAATCTTATAAATTACCAGATTTTGAGGTCCCTGTTTAATATTAAAATGATAATGATAATATTAAAATGAACTACATGAATTTTAGATCAAAATATGAAATACAAAAATAATTAAAATGAATTAAATTTTAAGCCAATCTGTAAAACAAATAAAAAAAATAGATTCTCTTTTTGGTAAACGAGACATAGACTTATAAAAAAAATAAGATATGAACTTTTGAGTAAATATAACAAAATAAAATATATACCGGCATTAAAAGAATTAAAAATAACAGTAAATAAAAGTTAAAAGCGTCGAAATAATTAATATTTATATAAAAGAATTTTAATGAAAATATAGTATAATATAATAAAAACTCACCCTATAAAATGAGGTGGAGAAAAAAAAGAAATCTTTAGTAAGCGACACAAACGATATAAAAGTCAATTATTTCGACAGAATAGGCAAAGAGAAGAACATTAATAACATGGGAAAGATATTTTATAGGAATACCAAGAGAAGAGAGGGACATGACGCGAATAAATAAGAAGGGGACATCAAGCGAGTATGAAATTAAAATATATTGAGTAGAGGAATAATGAAAATACAGGGTGGCACAAAAAAACTTAACAATTTTGAATTTAGTTTTTAAAAATATCACACTTATCATCCACTAAATGGGTTGACCCGTCTGAGTTTATATTAATCCGGTTCTCAGTAAAGTAATTTATTCTTTAGATATAATTGATACTCATGTGGCCTAAGGTGTTTAGGCCATTTGATTATATTTGGATTTTTTGGTTGTTTTAGTTATTAAACAATTTCTAAAAAAGCACCGCAAGAATATACTGTTTAAATATTTTAGAAACTCAAAAATATATAATCTCTAAAAAATTGTGAAGTCCTCTTTGTCTCTCAGTTAAATTTGAGCTTAACAAATAGTTCAAATAAATTTAACTGTACATTTAGATTAATCCGATCCAAGTTAACCATTGTAAAATTTTTCTAATTTTACTCTTTGTCTTACTTGTCATATACCACACCCAGTATATGTTATAAAAAAAATAAAATATATGAGGTCCGATTTGAACAAAGAACAAAAACATAAAATCGTATAAACTACGATCAGGATCCGAACGTTTAAGGAAGCAATCTGGGACCTGCAATTAGGTTATTTTTTTTGTTGACAGACCGAGTATTAATATCTCCATAGGGAGTATTTTTGTGCGAAGAGAAGTAACAGATGTTGCCGCCTGGCGACTCGCACTTCCGCTATCCGCTTCGTGTCCACTGATATCCGCTGCTTGTCTGTCTTGGCACGAATTGCACCGAATGTTACATATACGTTTCTGGCTGACCAAATAAAATAGTTTAGCATTAATGAAGACAGTATGGAATGTATAAAAAAGCAAAAAAAAAGAAATTACTAAAATATATTTTGTATATAATGTTTTGTTTTTATGTCTATATTTACTATAATGATGTTTAATTAAAATTTCCACTATACCTAAATATTTAATAATTACATTTTTGAAATATTGTAATAATTATTATTTAGTAATTAATGGATATTTTTCAACAAAGGAAAATTTAATTATGAAATTATATAAAAAATTTTGCTATTTGTGTTGAAATATCAGCGTAACGATTTAAAAATATGTAGGTTGAGTAATAATTAATTAAAAGGGAAACCCTTATAAATACCATGTGACACATTAATGTAACAATAAATTTCCAAGGAATTTAATTATATATAAGTATACCGTAACTTGTATGTAATTCCAAAATTAAAAGGAAAAAAGCAAAAATATTATCCTTGTTATTTACATTCATGTTGTCATGATTATTAACTCTCTTAGATTACTTTGAAAAATAAATTAGAATTGTAAACAAATCGTTTTTGATTTTTCTGTATAGAATAAAAAACAAGTGTGCAAAGTGATACTTTTTTCACGAATTTGATATAACCACTTAACAGGATAAAATCCTGTATAAAAGCGACTAACCAAGTACAAAAGTACAACTTGGTGCTGGTAGATGATGGAATCCATCTGCCATCATAAGAACTCATCAACACCAGCCAAGACACTATTGATAAACAATAGCAGTTGTAAGTATTATAAAACGCAGGGAAGTGAATTTAAATCAGCTGATTGACACCAGAGGGAGATTAAGTCAAGACTGAGTAAGAGAGAGATAGATTAATGTTAATTTGTTCGTTGAACGTATAGGGTAAACCGTTCAAGGTTATTGTTAAGCACGTGCCAGGACCGTATTTAGTTTTAGGTTGTTTATAGTTTTATGATTAGGATAATAATATCTGATCATATATTAATTTAATTATTTATTCAAATTTATATACATTAAAGCAGAGCTTATAAAAGACAATGGTAAAATTAAAAAAAAAAAACCTATGTAAAAGGGTTAATAATTCCTAATTTGAAAGTTTTATAAAGGTAAAGTTGTTTTATTTTTGTAAAATATAAATTTTGTTGAAAGATTCATTTAGCCTCCCTCCACCGCGTTTTTAAACATGTCCATGCTGAAAGAAAAAGCAATTAAAACAAAAAAAAAAAAAATTTAAATGTATTATAATACATTCAATTACATATAAATATTTCTTATTTTTTAAATAGAACGGCGGCGTCCAATAAACTAGTATTTATATATAGACAGGTAAATACAAAATGTTAAATAAAACAAAATATTACATCAAATATATTGTTATAAAAATGTTCGCCATGTACAGGGAATTTTATAAATTATAAAAATTTTTTTGTTTGAGTTGATATTTAAATTATTTAAAGATTATTAAGGTAAATGTAATGTTTATTAAATGGAATAAAACAGTTTATATGTAAGTAAAGAAAACGAATAGATAGATTGGCAATAAATTGAAGAAAAGTGAAAGAATCTTAAAAGTTATTAAAATAATGAAAGATGTTATAATAAAATCGAAATTTTGGAATTGTCATACATGAAATTTTAAGTCAGATAGTAAACAGGGAATATAGGGTTAATAACCTTAACTAAGGCTGAGGTATTAAAAAAAATCTAGTGGTAAAAAAAAAATTTGATAAAAAAATAATAATAAACAGGGAGTTGTAAAACAATTTTTTGAGGATTGTCATTAATTTTTTTTTTGAAAAATTTTTTACAATAATATTTAGAAATTTGTTAATATAAAAATAAGGTTGTTAAACTAGAGAAATTATAAGAAATAGGACTATTGTTAAAACAAAATATTTTCAAAAAATTAAAAAAAATTCAAAAGAACGATTTTTTTTGAAAAGCAAGCAATTTGGGATACATTTTGAAGAAGGAAGATAGGATAAGGGTTGAGGAAGTAAATTAGCGAAGCTGGTCAGAGGAAGTATTTGAAGATGAATTTGTCGGAGGAGTATTAAGAAGAAAAAATAGATAGGATACAGAATCGTAGAAAAGAAGAACCGAAGAAAGAATTGTTAAGAGGTCAAAATTATAATTTTTTATTATATATGTTTTGTAATGTTTATTATTTTTTTACTAGGACCCAGCCAAATTTCTGAGGTAGTTTGTAAATACCATTACAATATATTAAAATCCACTGAGATAAATATAATTATAAATAGGGAAATTTTTTGTCAAAATTGTAATAATTTAAATAATAATAATAATAAATAAAATAAAACATTACAATTTTTTCTCAAAATTTTTTTTGGATGGTATAACCGTCTCTCTTTCTGATTTTTAATGTATTATCTTTAATAATTTGTTTTTTTTTGTTTCAGGTAAGAAAAATACTGCGATTATATCATAATCACTAAGTAAGTTATTGTTATTTTCTTTTAATATTTAATCCGGAAAGTTAAGAGTGAATTAAAACCGGATCAATATTAAGGTTTAAGGTGTATTTCATAAAATTAAGAAGAAATTAATTATTTTGTTTTAAATTTTAGAGACTTATTTTTAAAGGTCTAATACGTGTCAATAATCTTTTTTTATTCCTTTTATATAGTTATAAATTATTGGATATAATAAATGTTTAATTTTCATTAAAATTACAAAACTATAATATGTTTATTATACACTTGTTAAGAATAAGATTAAACCCTAAATCTCGTAAGTGATTGGATCGATAAAGAGGGCCTAAATAGTAGTTCCTCCAAGTTGGCCAACATTGTGGAAACTATTAATTTTTTTTTTCGGGATCAGCCAACAAATTTAAAGGAAGAATTTATGCCATGTTTTCACGTAGGTACGTTACAAAATTGAGGTAATCTTTATAATATAAATTATAATTATAATTAGCAAATATCATCTTAATTATAAAAATTAAAACATTTTATTGTACAATTTTTAAAAATGCTACAATTTGTAGTCACCGAGCAAGCACACACGACAAAAATATTGAGGATGACGATAGTTAAAATTATTTGACTGATAAATTCGTACTAAATTTTTTTTAACCTTATGTATTAAATCGATATTGAAAAATAAACTAATAAATGGAAACTTTTTTGTACGAGACAGGAAATCATACAAAAATATTTTCCATTTATTTTTGACCTAAAATACTGTTGTAATTTAAAATTTTCATAGGGGTAGCACAAGGGGTTGAAATTGGGGTAATAGAAATGTGTTTGCTCATATATAAAAATCGACTTATCCAAGAAGATTGTTGAATAGAAGTTAGTAGGGCTGTGTCTAGAATTTTACTATCCCACTGTAAAAGAATGAATTTTATTTTTATAAATGTAATAGAATAGACAATTTCTTTATAAAAAAAAATGTATTTTAAATATAAATATAAAAAAAAATGATAATTTCAACTTTTTATTATATCATTTTTATTTTACTAAAAGTTCTTTCTCTACTTGCAGATAATAATCAATAAAAAATAAATAAAAAACATGCAAGTTTCCTATTCTCTCGCGTACCCCTGAAATAATAATTACCATCAAAGTTGACTATTGCTAAAGTCCCAAAAATCATGATTATAATCATAAAATACATATTTGCATAATGCACCCACATGAGTAAAATCTCGTATGTGTCCGAGTATAATTTAACTCAAGAATCCTTCGTATTTCTGCAAATTTGATCGCGACAAAAACACTAAAGATTCTCTGTTATTTTTAAAATAAATAATAACCAAAATTAAATTCACATAATTTTAACCAAAAATTGTAGAGATCTGACATCCCAGAGGGAGAAAATACAATATTAGCCACATTTGCTGAATTTTAGCAGTAGGAGAAACTTTAGAAGAAACAATGGCCAACCTGCAAATTGCAGTTAATAATTTAAAAAACTGGTCTAAACAATGGCGTATAAAATTTAATGAAGATTAGTCTGTCCCTATTAACGTTACTTAAATTTTTCTTCTGTTATTAGTCATAAAAAAGAAGAATTACTTATGATTTTTTCAAAAAGTTAATTTTAAAAACTGTATTGTACTAGAGCAATGAATATTAACTAAAGCATACCATACACTTATTTTTGTACATAAAAAATTGAATTCAAAATTTAATCTTCAAAAAAAAAACAAAACGACATCAAAACTAAATTTCGGAAAAAAAGTTGTCCAATTACGTGCCTTTTGTGTACCGGAAAATCAAATTTTGGTACCGGAAAATCAAATTTGTGCTCGATCATAACAATGTTTCCTAAAAATTTAAATTACGGGATGTAGCATGATATCGATCCCGACTGAGCACGGGCATGGAATCGCAAAATTGTGATCTTTTCACGTGCTTTTTGTGTACAAAAAAAATTTAATTTTGTGCTCTGTGTAATATATATATATGGTGATCGATTAATTCACACTTGCGAAAAATTAGAAATTGAGTTATAAGAAGAAAAATTTAAATATAAAATAAACAAATTTAAAGTAACTGACTCTTGTAATTTGTGCTACACATAATTCTACATACCGCAATCATTCAAATATCACCACGAAACGACAAAATTAAGTCTAAGCCCACATTTCACACCGAACATACACACAAACACGCAGAAATTAGGACAGCCGGCGTATGTGCGGCTGGTCTGCGGGATTAGGTATTTAGCTAACCAAGAATAATTGCCCGCTGTGGACTATTCGTGATGTTACAATTAAACCTAAACGTTAAACGTAAGCGTCCTGCTGTCTACAGCGTGATTCACTAGAAATTTCAATGATCGGTAATACATGACGTTTATTTATTCGACTTGCATGTTTTGCATGTGTAGTTATTTAAAATAATGACTGTGACCTAAATGTATAATTTAATGATAAATTTTCTTTACAGCTGCATTAAAAGTGATTTAGGAATTACTATTTCCTAACATATCAAGTCTGTAAAGGACCGGCATTATTTTAAGTTTGTAAATATTTATTGAATTTGTTTATTATTATAATTAAAGTATACCTACCTGCATTTAGGGTTCGTAAATAATTTTTTAACAATAGAATTTTACTGCTGATTATTTATATACTTTAACAAAATGCATTTATCAAACTTACACATTAGTATACAGGCCTGAAAATTGTGTATTATTCACATATCTTAAAAATTCAGTAATATTTATAAATAATGAATAATTAAATGTTTTGAGCTTTTAAAAATATGGTGAAACCCATTTCATAAACTTTTTTAACATATCTTAAAAATTCAGTAATATTTATAATTAAATGTTTTGAGCTTTTAAAAATATGGCGAAAGCCATTTCTTCAACTTTTTTATTTTGATAAGTCGTGAAGTTTTCAAACTTAAAGAATTTTGTGACATATTAAAAGGGACCAAAAATGATCAAGTTGTCTGTCTAAATAAATTTAAGAATCTTAATGAATAACAGAATTATTAATAATTAAATCTTTTGTACTTTTTTTAAAAAATGGTGAATGGGCTTTCTGCAATATTTAAAAGTAGGTAAGTTTTAAAGTTTTTAAAATTAAATAACGAACTTTGTTAGGTTTATATTATAAGTACAGACTGCAATATTTATTTTTTAAACTTACAGTGAAGCCATTAGTATAGAAGGGATCACGTCATAGGAAAAAAATAATGGAAATAAATGTTTTGTACTTTTTGAAAAAATGGTGAAAGCGCTTTCTGCATTATTTAAAAATCGATGTTTTAATGTTTTTAAAATTGAATAACGAACTTTGTTGGGTTTATACTATACAGTACAGAGTAAAATAATTATTTTTTAAACATACAGTGAAGCCATTAGTATAGAACGGATCACGTCATAGGAAAAAAAATTATGGAATAAATGTTTGTACTTTTTGAAAAAATGGTGAAATCACTTTCTGCGATATTTAAAAATCGATGTTTTATAGTTTTTATGAATAACGAACTTTGTTAGGTTTATACTATACAGTACAGACAACAACAATTATTTTTTAAAAAATCAGTGAAGCTGTTAGTACAGAATGGATCATATCATAGGAAAAAAATTATGGAATAAATGTTTGTACTTTTTGAAAAAATGGTGAAAGCACTTTCTGCAATATTTAAAAATCGATGTTTTATAGTTTTCATAATTGAATAACGTACTTTGTTAGGTTTATACTATATAGTACAGACAACAATAATTTTTTTTCAAACATACAGTGTAGCCATTAGCATTAAACGGATCACGTCATAAGAAAAAAAAATAATGGAAATAAATGTTTTGTACTTTTTGAAAAAATGGTGAAAGCACTTTCTGCAATATTTAAAAATCGATGTTTTATAGTTTTCATAATTGAATTTGTACTATACAGTACAGACTAAAATAATTATTTTTTAAACACACAGTGAAGCAATTAGTATAGAACGGATCTGTATGATCTCGGTTATATTTAAATCAAATAAAAGTCATGTCTTCATGATGTAAAATAATTGTAAAAACAAATAGAAAAAAAGAATAATACTTTGCATATTATCTTTATCTTAAAACTATAGAATATATTAGATGATATCTTGTTAGGAAAATGTGACACAAAATATCTAGATACTACTAATTTAAAAATAATTAATTCTTTGTTAATCTAACTAACTTTTTATTTTTCAAGCTTACTGTTTACTAATCAAAATTCATTAAAAAAGACTTATTTTATTTTTATACTTATGTTTATTTTATTTTTCTTTATGTCATAATTTAAAAATAACATTTTCAACATTGAGCTTGTTGTAATACCTTTAAACCCCTAGATTACGCTACTGATTATACCCTCTGCCACAAATATAAATCACGTCGTCCTAATTGGAGTCGTTTCGGAACATCATAATTTTATCGTGAGCATATCCCTTCAGTTCGGATTTTATTAAACAACAGAAAATCCCTACCCTGAGTCGAGTTCCAGAGGCTGGATTCTGGCACGTATTTCATAACAGAAAATAAAATAAAACATAACACGTACACTTAAGCATGCTATATTCCAACTTCTACAACTAGCTATTTTGAAAAAAATATAGCCTAAACAGATGGGACAGTATTGATAACAGCGTGGGAAATGTACGAATGTTTCTGTTGACAGGTGAAATTGTAAAATGTTTGTTAAAAAATGCTTAAATTAGGAAATAAAAAGGATTAAAAAATCTATAGTGCACCAATATCCATTAGTGACGTATAAAATATCAGTTGGTAGATAATAGTAGGTACAGTATTGAACAAGTGATAAAAGTTAGTCGTTGGAATGAATAAAAATAATAAAAAATACATTATATTTTTCTAGAGCAAATTAAAAAATAAATATGTTCTAAATTATAAGTAAAGGATAAATAGAGTTAATTATAATAAGGTATTAAACGTGAAATTATGGTGAAATAAAAGCATATACTTTTTCTTGGAATAAACCCATGTTGTACCGAAGTAGAGTTTCAGTGGCAGTCTAGAATTAGTCCGAGATAGGTCAATCTGAAAGCCGAAGAGACTGAAGGGAGTAAAGCCAAGTTATACCGTACGCACTTTTCGTTCGGATTTGATTGAGTAACCAAATAAATGGTTTGTATTTACTTAATTGGCTTTTTGTTGTTTTAAAATCCCAGCGGCGGAATATTCAGGTACTCAAACCAGTAAGGCAAGTAAAGACCTTCTTGCGCCAGTGATTTCGTCGATATCATAACGACTCCTGGAGTCTTTCTCTTGTACTGAAGCTGCCCGTGCAAATGGATTTCCCACTTTAAACGGAAGGTGGGGCCAGAGGCAATCCGAAACCTAGAATAAGGCGCCCAAATATCGTTTCACGACGAAGAGAGCGTTACAATATCTATCAACTCGTAATAAAAAAATTAAAAATACCGGTTGAAACGTATTTGCACGTATATTGTGTAATTAAGTGCGATAATGTTTCGTTATTTCATATTAAAAAAATATTAAAAGAATTTTCAGAACACCTCAGGAACTGTATCTTAAAAAATTAAATGCAATAAGTTATCCATATCTCAAATGTGGTCAAGTGTTAATCATAAATGAAAACACAAAATTATGTACCACAATAACATTTATTAATTTTTTTTTTCTAAAGTCAACGAGTTTCGGTTAAAAAACCATCTTCAGGCCAAAATAATAATAGAAGGAATTGAATGTTAAATAATTTTAGCATATTATTAAAAGTGCCGCTACTAAGTAAGGGTGGGGGGAGGAAAAATTATAAGGTGAGAATGAGGTACACAAAAAATTACAATGAACCTAGGTGGGTAAAATACACTTATTTAAAAAATTAAATTTGAATATAAAAAATTATTTATGGGAAGATTTGTATAAAGCGACTCACTGTGACTTGGTTCACAAATTTTCCCATAAATAATTTTTTATATTCAAATTTAATTTTTTAAATAAGTGTATTTTACCCATTGCCAAATTTGAATATCATATTAATAGCTTTTATTGGACCATCTGTAATGACAACAAAAAACCATTCAAATTGCAACTAAAATGAAAAACATAAAAAATTCAAAATTGGTTTTCTGTATATCCAGACAATATAACGCACACTCCAATTTTTATTTTTTTTTTAATAACAATACAAATTTCTAGAACCGTAACAAATAAACAAACACAGAAACAAACAAATAATTTAATAAAATAAAAATAAACAAAGTAAAAAAATGATAAAAATAAATAATGTCGATACTTTAAGAAATGTTAATTTATCATATTTTAGTGATGTACTAACCTATTATTTGTCAGGATCTCATTTTATTGTTTTTTAAATTTTCATTTGCCTTATTTTTTTTTCAAGTTTATACATTTTTACTGTTATTTTATATGTAATATTTAAAATCAATTTCCATTTAAAAATATATTCATTATTTTTAAATACTTAGACTACGCTACTGTTTATAGAGGGTTTAGTAATAAGTAGATGTAATAGAACCCGTGCCCAGAGGGATGATTGCGTAATTTGCTTTGTTATGTTTTTTTGTTTATTTCTGCTATGGATATAATGTTATTTAGTGATTATGGTAGAGGGTTTTAAATTTTATAAAGAACAGGATACAAACTGTTTAAATTAATGAGCTTATCGACTTAAAAAAATATTTTTATTATCAAGCTTAGATAAATTCTAAGAACTTTACCTAATTAGAAATTATGGTAAATAAAAAACTATATTAACACATTCACTGCTTAGACTAAAAACAGTTTTGTTTGCTCTTCCATAATAATCTAGAAACCTCTATTATCTCGTTTCATTAAAACTAACACGGTCATCTTTCTTAAACGTACAATTATTGCTTTTATCCCACATCTGAGAAACTTAGGAATCTTTAATCTAAGGTAAAGCTTAGTTTTAGTTCAAACAATTAGCCATAAATGTTAAAAGAATTGAGTAGTAATGAAGACGAACATGTAATAGCCACTAAAACGGACTTAATAGCAAAGAGGTGTCAAAGACGTAGGAATTACAGTTTCCCAAGGAAACTTAAGAAATAAAATAAGTTTTGGGTATTTGTTTTTAGGTACACTGAAATTATGTTTTATATAAGGGCGATAAATTAAGTGAATAATAAATATTTATTTATACACAAGCCAGAGACTAAATAAAACCAACATGGGTGGATATATTTTTTGCGTATAATAATATTTTTGATAAATATTTTCAAACATAAAAACAAATACTAACAACAACTATTTAAAAATTGTATCTACCTAACAATTAAAAAAACCAGCGACGCTTCATTTACAGAAGACATTAAAACTTGTTATGATAAATGAGAAATTTAGTAGATAGTTCCAATTATTTCCAGTGTAGGTCTTCAAACATCGACAAAATTAAAACCGGGATATAATTATATAATGCTATAAAAATTTTATTTTTTAATACTAAATTTGAGTACTAATACAGTCTCAAATCACGACTGCTTTGAATACGAATTTTAAATACTTTATACATGTCAAAATTGACAACAAATATAAAATAACAGTATATAATATTGAGTTTTGATCCAATGATTTTTTGATTTTACCAATTATCTTATACTTTTTATTTTTTCCTATATCATCATTGACGATTTTTTCCTTATTTAATAAAGGTATACCAACCATCTGAGTTATATAAGTATGGAAATATGAAGATATCTTTTAAGATACATATAATAACAAAATTTTGGTTATGTATATGAGATGGACCAGCGATTATTTTTGATGTTGCCAAATGTACAGTTTCTAATATATACGACCAATATGATTATTTTTAAAATGGACAACCTGTATGTTATACAATTTTCTGTTACAATTGTTTATTGTCGATGCAGCATACAACCTGTTAATTAATATTGACCATTAATTTTAAGAAATTAGGAACAACATTTCTATTTTGTAATTAATATTGCAGTATAAATAAAAAAACAATACCGAAAGAAAAAAATTATGACCTCCTTGTCTTTGGAAGTAGAAATCCATTCTGAATGAAAATTCATCCAAGACTTTTCTAATCGTTTCCGGAGAAATTAGTGCTGTAATTTTATCTTTCAGTCCTTGGAGAGTCAGTGGGATATTCACATACACTTTGCTTTTTAAATAACCCCACAAAAATAATCTATAGGTCTGAAATCCGGAGATCTTGCTGCCCATTCGATATCTCCTGTTCTTCCAGTCCAACTATTTGGAAATGTAATATCGAGAAACGCCTCAAAGATAATGAGGAGGCGCTGTATCTTGTTGAATTCAAATTGATCTAATCACGATATGAGGATGAGGATGAGTAAAGAATCTGGTTAATTCCTGAATTAACTAATTCAAAAAATGCCCAGTATTCTTCACCTGTCATGATTTTATTCCAAAAATAAGGTAAAATAATGGTATTATTAATATTTCCCGCTAACATATTGATCTTTATTGAATCACCTAATGAGGATTTTCATCTGACCAGTACCTACATTTTTGTTTATTGATCGTGTTCTTTAACTGAAAAGTAGGAAAAGGATTTGAATAAAGAAATTAGTGTCATATCTATTTAACATTGTCTCATGGAACTCCATTCTGCGATCTGATTCGTCTTCATTCAGTTTATGTACCAATTATACTTTATACGGATTCAACAAACTCAGGAACCTACAATTAATTGTCGTAGAAGGTATTTAACCAATAAGGAAATCATGAAACATAGATCATTTAATATATTTTTGACCCTACTGATAGTTACTACTCTTAAAGAGACTCCGTAGTTTAGCTAGTATAATAATAATAAAAATAATAATACTTTTTTATTTTCTATAAGACAAAATTATATTTGTATAGGATTGGTTAAAAATGTAATTAAGTATAAATTAACTTAATAAAAAATAAAACACTGCACCTACCAGAGTCACAACAATATCAAAGTTAATAATTTATCATATCTTCATAAGAAAAATGGCTTGTTTAGAAAATAAAATAAAGATTGACCCAGTAGTATTTCAAACTGATCTTACTGGTCATTATGCACCTTTTGTACATAGCTTTTAAAAACAATCCTGATGAGGGTAATAAGATTAATCATAATATAGTATTTAAAAATTAAATTTGCAAAAACTTTATAACTCGTAAAATCTTGGAGAGATGTAATTGAGAATAACAATATTCAAATGACATATAATAATTTTACACAAACTTTTAAAAATCACATTAACACATGTACAAAAAAATATAGAAAATAAAACTTTTTATAAGTACATCTTTAATTACATCTATCTATAAAAAAGACCTATGAAAAAAATAACTAATCAAAAACTATAGTCCTCCGCTAAATCTTTAATACAAAGAATACAGAAATATTTTAAATGCTCTTTAAAAAAAACTAAAAATGACTATTACAAAAATAAATTAAAAAGTGCAAATGGAAATTTTAAAGAAATATGAAATATTATTAATGATATAATAAACGAAAATGGTGAGTTGATAAAAAAGAGAAGGCAAGTATTTTTAACAATCACTTTACAAAAGAAGAAATTAAAATGGCTAGCTAAATTGAAAATATGATAATGCCTAATAATTTTCTGACTGATACCTCAGTTCAGTCTTCTTTTTTTCTAAATCCGGTGACCGCATCTGAAATGACAATTCTCATCTCCAATTTAAAAAATAACTGTTCACCAGGCTATGATAATATCGATACTAAATTAATAAAATATATTCATTTAAATCTACATTATTAATCTTAGTTTTACAACTATAACAATGGAAAAAATTACCGACCTATATCGGTTATATACAATTTTGCTAAATTATTTGAACTATCAGTTCAAGAGAGATTTATAAATTTTTTGGAACAACATAACATTATTTCTGAAAATCAATTTGGATTTATCAAAAACTAATACAGAGAAAGCTGCTTTAAATTTATTAAAACTCATAGTCGAGGCCGTGGACAGTTCAAAGAAGTGTCTTCCTATATTTCTTGACCTGACCAAGGCCTTCGACACTGTGTCTCATATTAAAATTTTTGAAAAAATAAGTCATTATGGTATCCATGGAATTACACTTTAACTTTTTAAAAATTACTTAACAAACAGAAAACAAAGAATAAAAATTCTAGATGAATTAAATTCTGAGTCGATTGTAGAGATAGGTGTTTCACAAGGGACTGTTGTAGGTCCGATACTGTTCCTAATGTATATAAATAGTATCACTAAAATAAAAAATATGAGCGGGAAATTATTTTGCTATGCCGATGACACAGCACTAATTTGTACTGGAAATACATGGACTGATGTTCAAATGTCTGCTGAGTCCAGCTTAAGAAATATTAAAAAAACCTTCTAAGTTTTAATATGGGCGAAACAAAATATATAAGTTTTTCACCTACAGTTGTTGATCAACCAATACTATAATAAAAAAATCTTAAAGTACTAGAGCAGCAGCCAATTTAAATATAAATATAAACTTATTTAAGAAAACTCTCACACAAAAAACTTTTTATATTATACTTTATTTCTTCGTTGTCAATTTTAAAATAAATCGTTTATAAACATAATATATTATGATATTATGTGTATATTATGAATAACAACAAAAAAAAGAAGAGAAAAAAAATGCTGACCTTTTCTGTGGAGAATAGTTGACAACACAGTCACCTGTGCCTAGGTCCATCTCCACAGAAGAAGTCAGCTCGAATTGCAGTTCTGTATGGATCGAGAAATAAAATTTGATTTGATTTGAAAAAAAAAAACACAAATTTACACACACACAAATTTAAAAATTAAAAAATTCACCTATGGAATAACATCTAAAAATTACAAATATTTGCACATTTTTTTAGCGCTTTCGGAAGTTTATTGAACAATTTTTGTCCCATAAAAATTGGTGCATTATATGTAAGGTTAGTGAAGCTCATCAACTTGCCTCGTTTGATAACTATCTCTGTTAGTCATAAAATGTCTTTTGTTTTTAAATATATACATTCAAATTTTGAAGAAAATATACACAGATGGAATAAATCGGTGCCGATTTTACTTGGAATGCAAATATACGCAATTTATCAACCACACCTTCTGGTTAAAATTGTGCAGGTAACATATTCTTATATTCTGTTTCTATATAATTCAGTTAAAAAAATCCGTATAAATATTTCGGCTTATCTCTTTTAAAGTAGGCATAACTATTATCCATTAAATCGCATCTAAGATAACTTCTAAGAAGAAGTCCGCCTATGGCCTTGTCCCCTGTTAAAATGTACGTTTCCCCATGAGTGTTAGTTATCGTGTACTGGGTCGAGAGTTTCCGGGATAATATTCCAGAAGAGGCGGGGCATTATTAAGGAAGTGTTCTAGGAATTAGTGTGGCTCTAGGCGAAGTTAAACTATCTTCAGAAATGGTTATTCAGGTGATAGTTAAGAATAGATTGGGGTAAGGTAAACGTATGGAATTAGGGTGCGGCAATTATTGTAGGATTTTAACGTATGTCATAATTAAGCTTATAATTTGGATTATTATATAACAGTTATCATCTTTAGTGTGAAATTTTTTTTTATTTTTTTTCTCCAAATAAATAACCTTGGTTTGATTTATATTATAATGATTTTTTTCAGTACCAGAAGTCTTTATTTTTTTGGAGATTATTTGTTAGTTACAAAATTTTTTATCAGGAAATAATTATTTCAGAGCTAATCTACAAAAAGGATTAAAATTTAGAGATCCAAAAATAAAATTTGTTTCTTTTTCTGTTTTTTTCTAATTTCTCCTCATTTTTTTCTCATTGTTCTGTTTTTTCGTTTTTTTAATTATTTTTCTCATTTCTTTCTTATTCATTTGTTTTTTTGTGATAATTTGCGATTTTTTTGTGATTTTGTTGTGATTTTTACGATTTTTTTGAATTCTTCGTTTTTCTGCATTTTACAATTTTATTTTTCATTTTTCCAATATTTTCTAATTTGTTTCTTAATTTTTTTCTTTTTTTCAAAGTTTTTTGTTTTGTTTTTAATATTGTTTCCGATTTTTTCTAATTTTTTTCAGATTTTTTCGATTCTTTTAATTTTTTCTGTTTTTTTTTTCATTTTTATGATTTTTTGTTTTTTTTTTTGTAATTTTTTTTGAATGTTTTCTAATATTTTCACTTTTTTTTCTTATTGTTCTGTTTTTCTATTCTTTCTTTTATTTTCTAATTTTTTCTCATTTTTTTTATTTCATTGAATTTTTGTGATAATTTGCGATTTTTTTTGTGATTTTGTTGCGGTTTTTTGGCGATTGTTTTGTCAAATTTTTCGATTTCTTGCATTTTTTTTCCGTATTTTTTATCAGGAAATGATTATTTCAGAGCTAATCTACAAAAACGGTTAAAATTTAGAGATCCAAAAAATAATATTTGTTTTTTCTTTCTGTTTTTTTCTTCTATTTTTTCGTTTTTTAATTTTTTTTCTCATTTTTTTATTATTCGTTTGATTTTTTATGATAATTTGCGATATTTTTGTGATTTTGTTGTGGTTTCTTTCGTTTTTTAGCGTTTTTTTCGGTTTTTTTTATCTCTTGGTTTTTTCTGTATTTTACAATTTTATTTTTCATTTTTTCCAATATTTTCTAATTTCTGTCTCAATTTTGTCTTTCTTTCAAAGTTTTTTGTTTTTTTTATTATTTTTTCTAATTTATTCGATTTTTTTGATTTTTTGTTTTTTGATTTCTTTTTGTTTTTTCAATTTTTTTCTAATCTTTCCGCATCTTGTTCTCATTGTTCTGTTTTTGTATTTTATTTTGTTTTCTATTTTTTCTCTTTTTTTCTTATTCCATTGATTTTTTTGTGATAATTTTTTTTGCGATTTTTTGTGATATTTCTCGCGTTTTTTTGAGCCTTCTTTTCTATCTTATATATATATATATTTTCCGAAGTTTATGTTTTTTTTCCGATTTTTTTTTGTTTATTCGAAATATTTTTGATTCCTCTAATTTTTCACGTTTTTTTCTAATTTTTATGATTTTTTGTTCTTCTTCAATTGTTTCTCCTTATTTTTTTAATTTGTTCTAATCTTTCTCATTGTTTTGTTTTTTCTCATTTTTCTAATTATTTGCGATTTTTTGCGATTGTTTTGCAATTTTTGGGATATTTTCCGTTGTCTTGGGTTTTTCGAGGCTTTTCTTTTTTCGTTTTTTTTTTGCGAATTTTAGCATTTTTTCGGCTTTTTACAATTATTTTTATTTCTCGGTTTTTCAGTATTTTAAAATTGTATTTTTCATTTTTTCTCAATAATTTCCAAGTTTTCTCTCAATATTTTTCTTCTCTTCAATTTTTTTTTTATTATAATTTTTCCCGATTTTTTCTGATTTTTTTTCAGATTTTATCGATTCTTATCGGTCTCTATGATTTTTTGTTTTTTCCGGTTTCTCTTCGAATTTTTTTTTAATTTTTTCTAAAATTTCCTCATTTTTGCTCATTGTTCTGTTTTTTCTATTCTTTTTTTTTGTCTTCTAATTTTTTCTCATTTTTTTGTTTTTGTTTTTTTCTGTTTTTTGATTTTTTGTTTTCCAGTTTTTTTTAAGGTTTTTGTCATTCTTGTTATTCTGTTTTTTTTTTTTTATTTTTGTCGATTTCTTTCGTTTGGTCGGAGCATTCAACTTCAAGTGGCCAAACGAAAGAAATCAACAAAATAAAAATAAACAGAATAAGAATGAGAAAAAACTTTTAAAAATATTGAAAAAAATAGAAAAACAGAAAAAAATCAAAAAACAGAAACAAAAACAGAAAAATCAGAAAAATGAGAAAAAATTATAAGACAAAAAACAGAATAGAAAAACTGAACAATGAGAAAACATGAGGAAATTGATTATTTAGAAAATTCTATAAGTTAATACTGACAAACTTCACAGACAAAAGTATAAAGTATAAAATATTAGTGCCAGATTCGATAATGTGCCAAATACAGAGAGAACGATTATTTGCTTTTCCCTCTTTAATAACCAGTTTATGAATAAAACATGACCAGATATATGTAAATATAATAAAGGAAAGTCTGAAAGGAAGCAAGATAATAATATGCAATCGAAAACAGATCTCAAGATTTACTAAGAAAAACAAGATTTACGCCTCATAAATAGTCCTGTAAACATAGATTCTTTTAACAGATAAAAATATGTATTAATAATATTGGTTACTTATTAAATAATCTATTTTATGTATTAATACATGTAAATTATCATTATTATGTTAAAATTTTTCGTAGTTATAATAATTTTTTAGATTTTCGCTTCGTTTCTTTAACAGACCTAAAGACATAAAAACCGAAACTGATATTAAAATAAAAACTTTTCGAATTTCTTTATGTTCAGAGGTTTTACTCTGGAAATTTTTTATAGAGATCGGCCGAGTGGATGGATATTTTATATGCCTTAACTTTGTACTCATTTCGACTCAAATTGTTAATTCACTTAAAATTATTGCGAGGGGTTGCCGACATTATTGCGGGTGTTTCCAACAAAATGAGGCATTACATTTTTCAATATTCCCGATACTTTATGAGCTTTAGAACTTTTCGGAAATTTTATGAAGATTACAAATTTAATATTTGCAATTTCCATGTACTGGAATATTTCGTTATTTTAATATTTAATCAACCATGATATTTCTAAAAGAATTTTTACGTAGTGTAATACTATTTTAGTAATACAAAATAACTTTTTATTTACCTATTAGTACAATCATTTGATAGTTTTACCTGGATTTTTAAAAATTGCTGATTTTATAGGTTTTTATATGCTCTTACCGAATTTCTACTTTACCGCTTACGTCGCCTTATTGAAAAAATGGAGCCTAAAAACAATTTTTTGACAATATCTCTTTTCTGACTTATTTTACAATAAAAACAGTTATATGAAAAAGTTGTCTATATTTTATGGTACGACCTATTTTTTTTGGAAAATAAATAGTTTTAAGGTACGAGCGCCGCAAACTCTACTTAAACATATGTTTTAGCAAAAAAACTAATTTCCGCAATACCATGAGTAAGTGGTGCGTTTTTTTATGGTGGTATCCCTAATAGGGCTAATCAGCACGGATTATCCCTCATTGCCCATGTTTATTCTCATAAGAAAAGGCCAAGTTCCATCTGGCAATTTTTTGCTTAGTTGAGGCGATTTTTTGCTCATTCAAGGTCACACGTCGGGATGGCAGCATTACGTCAGCGGATCAAATTCCCAGAGCACGGACTGGATTAGAAATAGTGGACAGCAGTAAGGAAGCAAGGCTTTCTCCGCATTCCCCATGTTAAATTCCATAAGAAAGCGTCAAGGTCCAGTCTGGAAAAATTTGCCCATATCAAGGTCATTCGTGACGTCAAAAGCTGTTCGAGAGCTGTTTAAAGCTGTTCGAGACCTGTTCGAGAGCAGTTCGAAACCTGTTCAAGAGCTTTAGAACAGGTCTCGAACAGCTTTAAACAGCCGTCGGAAGAACTCATTAGTTTTTGTATGAGATGTGTCAAACGGAAGTGTCACTATCAAAAAACGACAGATGCAATATGTCACGGAATTCGACTTGCAATATGTCATTTGTAAGCAGCCCTTGAAAAATTCTATACAGAACAGTCAAAATTATTTCTCCAACTGTCACCTGTCAAAAATAAAAAATGTCAAAATTTGAAACTTTAACATTAAATATCTGAAAAAGTATTCTTGGATACTCGTCGGGAAAGTTTTGGGGCGACACAACCGATTTTTTTTGTTTATAACAAATTTAATACACTTGCTTCAGAAAATTAGTTAGTAAGTCAAATTAAATTGTTGTCTTGTCATTTTCATGGCTATCTACAATTTTGGATTTAAATGTAGATAAGTACCTTATTAAAATGATTTGTTGGCACTTACCTTTTAAAAATGCTTTATGATTACTAATGATTATCGTTAAGAAATTATTAATGGCGAGAAAATTATACCTAGTTTATGAATCATTATTTCTGATTAATAAAAAAAAATGTTCCATTTAAAAAATTTCATTACGACCGTTAATGAAAACGAAAATTAAAATTCCGTTTTTTAAAAAAAAACCTATAAATAATGGTACCTATCAGTAATTCAAACAACTATTATCTTCTCTACAGACAATTCTATAACCTTATTAATAATTTCCATAGCCTACTTAGTAATTTTCTTACATCCCATTCATCTGACTCGGCCATTTTGAATAAATTCCAAAATTGTTCGTATCTCACTATTTTTTTGGAATTTTTTATATCTGAAAAAACTGTTGCATTAAGAATATTATGCTTAATGAGAAACCATCAAAAAAATTTATAGTCATTCCATTTGAGAAAAAAAAGTTGATGTCACTTCCGGTTCAACCGGAAGTGATATTTTCATTCCTGTTAGTCAAAAAGTAGCCCATCATTGTCTCATTTATGTGTGCCAAAAACCTCATTTTTAAAATCAACATAAAAAAAACTTAGGGGGCTTACATTGACCCATGGCCACCCGGTAGATAGGTTTGTAAATTATGGATAGTTTTTAGTGAAATTTATGTAGGACGGTTCTATGAAAACATATGTAGGATTTTTCAATACTTTTGACAGAGTAAAAATTGAAAAAAATTCAACAAACAACCGAAATAACAGAAATACGTAGCAGAAGAGGAAAACATGAATCCCAACTGATTTGTACAAAGCAATGGAAACATTGATTTATTCCAATCTATGATTACAAATACGACATATTGATGATAAAAAAATATCCAGAGCTTATTTCGTAACGATTAACAAACTGCAATTAAAACTAAAAATATTTCATGAAATGGACAATCTTATTTATTATTTTTTAACTTTCCAGAAATTTTTAATATTATTTAATTTATTTATTTTTGCTTGCAGGTAAAGAACAAAGTACTTTAATAATTCATTCATAAAGTAAGTTATTTTTATAACTTTCGAAATAACAATATTAAACAGTTTAATATCAAACAAATAGAAACTTACGATTATGCACGATAATAATATTCTATTATTTTTCACAAAAGCAGCCTTAACCAAAATATTAAATATTGTGTTCAACGCTATAAAAGATAAAAGCATTTCAGACATGTAACCCGTAAACGATTTGTCTTCGTTTCGTTCATGCTCAAACGGCTTTCTGACACGCGATGGTCAATTAATTGAATTATTTAATGTATCCATATAACGCACCGGGTCATTAGTAAAATTTGACTAATTGTCTGACTTTTTTATTAACTTGTAGATTAAATATGATTTTTTTCATGTCAAATTCTAATGAAGATATATAATTTTTAATTCAAATTGGTTTTTGCGTTTTTATTGTGATAATGGAATATAATTTTTAATATTTAATCTTTTATTTAAGTAGATACAAAAACTGGACACATATTTATGTATATTTCGTTTTATTGGGCACAACAATTATGTGCCGAATTTTAAAATTGTCTCAATTTGCTTTTCGATGAGAACTAACTTAACAATGAGAAAAATTACTTCTCTACCTTGGTGTATAATATACTATAATAGAATTATAAAATTTGTTAAATATTAAATAAAACGCCATTTATTTACTTCCTTCCAGTATTATTATACTGCCTAAAAATATTTCACAGTAATTAATACTAATGTCATTAAATTGCGAACGTAAAGTTAACCAACTTTTGTAATTTAAAATATTTAATAGAATACTCGGACAGATCGATTTTTATTTTAGATAAAACATATTTTTACTGTAAAAAATTTCCGCTTATTATAACCCCTTCCGCATGGTAGCTCCCTCCTTGAAAATTTTAAATGGCAATATTATATTCGTAATGGCAAAAAAAATCTTGCCTTACATTTTATCACTGTTTTTGAAGTTTCCGAGCTTCCAGAGTCCAAAAATGCAAAAAAATTCTTGGGATGTCTGTCTATCAGAATCTAACTCGCGAACAAATGCTCAAATCAAGTTAGGTTTTCACTTTGGTTGGTTTTCATCCTGCCAGTTATTTTTGGCAAATCTATTGTTCGTAATCCTGGGAAGTGAATCCTAAAAGTTCTTCAATCTTTCCTTCGTCAGTATTGGTGTATTCTCCGTTCTTTTTTTTGGGAGCATTTGCGCTGATCTCTGTGGATCTTCGCAGAGGATTCTTTGGAATCTGGCTAATTGGTGAATTTTCATAGTGCCTTCCCCAAGTGTGCCCTTTGGACTTCTTTAATGTCTTGTTATATTCAGTTAGGGCCTTCCTATATTCATCCCATTTACTTGAATCATGTCTACATGTATATACATTTTTCTAACATAACTTCTCTTTACCTCTATGTTCATTGTTCCACCAAGGTTCATTCCTCCCTCTTCCGAGAAGAGATGAATGGGAAAGGGAGAAGATCCTCTTTCCAAGTCGGGCTTAGGTACTGTACACAGATGGTTCAAAGGCCCCAAATGATGCAGGAGCCTGATTGTACAGCAGGAAACAAACCGAGAGCTGACATCACAGTAATCCTTGGCAAGTGTGCTACCATCTTTCAAGCGGAGGTCTTCGCTCTAGAATTGTGTGCAAGAGAGTTGGTAAATCATTCTTTTGTCAACAAAAATATTACATCTTGTCGGATAGCCAGGCAGTTTTAAAAGTAATGAGCTTCAATCGACTGGACTGGAAGCTCTTGTGAAACTGCATCGAATCCTTAGATCATATTGCTACCAGTAACAGAGCAACCCTATTCTGGGTACCTTGCGAGAAAAGGTGCAGAATTCGATTTCATTGTACCGGAATCATTCTTTGGCATAGCCAAAACCAGTGCCAAAGACATTATCTGGAAATGTGCCGAGAGGAAAACTTTCCAGCACTGGAAATATATAGCTCACGTTCATAGTCAAATTTTCAGGTATCATTCTATTACAGATCCTTTAATGGACCAGAAGGAATTTACGCATCTTAATTGAACTGCTTACAGGGCACTGTCATCTGCGTTACCATGTGAAGAAGCTATGTTTAAGTCAAACATCGGACTGTCGCTTTTGCAGTATGGAAGACGAAATGGCGAAGCATATTCGATGCTTATGCCCTACCCTCTAAGTGAATAGGCTTTGAACGTTTGTTTTAGTACAGCTGGAGCCTACCGACTTCAAGATAGGTTCACCTAAATCAATCATATACATAAGAAGGTGTTGACTGTATGGTAAATTGTAGACCACAGTGGAGGGGCGAGCTAACGCCCCAGTCACATGAAACCTAAACTTTCCTAAATGTTATTCCTCTTGAAATTCTTCCTTACAAGGCGACGGTTATATTCGTAGATAACAGTTTCTTCTAATTGATCTTCTTTTATCTCCAGGTTTGCTATTTTCCTTATATCTCTTTTAGCCTAACTTGAAATATTTCTCAGGCCCGCTTCATATGCTTCCCAATCACATTTCCGTGGGTTACTATAAGTTTCTCGAAACCCTTCTATATTAAATTATATGTTTCTGTAGTTTTAAAAGGTCAACTCCTCAAATTCCAGTTTCTTGTGAAATTACCACGGTCAACGTGACAAAAGTAGGTTTATTGCCTATATTTATTTCGTCCAGATTCTTTACTGTAATAAATAACGGGAATAAATTCTGTTGGCCAGAACCTTTTTTTTTCACTTAGAGAAGCTAAGTGTGACGTACTAAGAGAAGTTCCTGGAGGAGGTACTTATATTTATTTTTATAAAAACTTATAATATTAGCCAATAATAGTACCAAAAGTTTTCAGGTATTAAATTAAATTATGATTATATTTGTTTTAGTAAAAAAATGATGCATATTTTATGTAGACCATTTCCGTTATCACAAATTCGAGACATATTTTAATGTATTTATTTCCTGTACATAAATATATGATGGTATAAAAGCTACCGGAAATGAAATTACATAGAGATGAAAGTAGGCACAAATTTTGTAAATATCAGAAGGAAATTCACAGTTGCTTGGATTTGATATGGATAAAGGACAGGCCCCATGTACTCCCTTTTGTCTTTACTAACTTCAGCTGACTTCAAAACAAGAGGACCTTCCGGAAACTATTTAAATTTTGAAATGAGATTCTGAGCTTAAGATCAGGACCGGTTTAAAATATATTTATATATATATATATGTATGAATAATAATATAATAATCCAGTAGCAGAATAGTATTATGTTGATCACAATTAATTTTCCTTTTTTACTTATATTGAATTAAAAGTTCAGTTTAAGTGGGTCAAAATCCAGTATAATAGTTATGAAGCTTGGGCTAGATGCTAGTATCAATAGTCTGTTTCTCAGATTCTTAGTGTCTGCATATTTTTCTATTATTATTGAGGACCAAAATCCAAAAAAATTTCTTACCCCCCTATTTACCACTATAATGAACGTTTTAGAGTTCCCATAGTCCGATAATTCAATAAAACGCTAAGAATTTTTCATAAGAAAATATTTTTCCACTTTTTCTGTTTTTACTTATTTGTATAAAAATTTAATTAAAAAATATCTCAATAAATAATAAATTATAAAGCAGTGACAAATAAATTCGCGAAGTTCTTATCTCAAGTAATTGAAGAAAATTATTGATTCAGAGAGATCAGGAGCCGGCCCTGAAGATGTTTATGTATCCACGCTGTGGTATTACGACATGCTTCAATTTGTAATGGAGTAAGACACTTCCTTTAGAGATTTCAAACTTTGACGAAAGGGTTACAGGTAATATAAAAATAATAATAATAATAAACATTCAAGTAAATATATATCAGTAATTATCAAGTTATATTTGGGTAACTACAATTTTAATTTATTTTGTTCATTATACAGTGTTACGTAATAACTCATTATATAACAGTCAATTTCCATGTTGAATCAGAACTGGCATCCGTCAATGTCATTATTTTAATTTATAATTTATAATTAAAGATGGAAATAATTCTACACTATTTAATAACTCGTTAAACATCTCAAATGGTGCAAGAAGCTAAAACAGCTATAATTAATCAAAATTTTTATGATACAAAAAAATACAGTTAAATTTGTTTCAATAATATTTGAGGTTACAGAAATGCTTTTTTTAGAACACAATTAAATTTTGTATGTATAGTGTGACTATTAAAAGACAAGTAGAGTACATTAGTAGTATAGTAATGCTGATTCTGGACCTTTACTTTGACCTCGACATTAAACTTGAACTTGACATGACATTGGCATGACCTCGAGATGACCTTGAAAAATACTAACATATACGACCGTTAAATTGGTTTAGGTGGAGGGGAGCATACAATAATAAAATGAATTTGTTTTATTGGCTTTATTTTGACAATATTTTTTTTATTTGTCAAAATTGATAATAAACTTCAAACACACATGTATATAAAATCAACATATCGGTAAAAACATTAAAATATTTTATTTCCACCACTCTACGCTTGAACAAAATTAATCGACACCATAAGGTTTTGGTGGTTTTACTATACGTCCTCTCCTAGTCCCAATGTTCTCTTGTTTCTCGCTTTCTTCACGTTCATTGGCTTCCTCTGTCTGTTCTTTTCTGCTGCCTTCCTTTCCACAGTTTGAGTTTAATGAAGCATTGATTTCCATAGGGAACAAACGCGGAAAAGGACATATAAGTATACCATTTTTTGTTTTGCACTCTGTATACTATTGCAATTTCATCTCTTTCTCAATTCTTTTAGTATTTTTATCACCCATAAGAAGAATTTCACTAATATCTAGTTCAAATGGTTCTCACCAGTGTTGAACATTTCCGCTACATTTTAGTTCTTGAAGCGTGTTCTGAAGCAATTTCTAAGATTTTTCGATGATTATAATTAATAATGTTTGTACTCCTTCATGAGAATTTTGTCGATGATATTCTTCTATTAATCTTTCTACTATAATATGTTAAACATAATAAAAACAAAAAATAAAATTGGGAACTTGACATTTTCTGAATAATTTCCTAAAACAAGTCCTATCACGGTTGCCCAATATTAAAATTGAAGGGAAAAAACATTAAAATATTTTATTTCCATCATATAAAAGCCAACTTATTAATAGTATTTTTGCTGTGAAAGTAACAATTTAATTAAGTATTTAAAGAGTCCAAAAATAGGTGTCGTAGAAAAAGTAGAGTACATGACTCGAGTTTTAAGGCAATAACGTACTCGTGGAATTACGTTACTCACTGCTATACATATACAAGCTTTCCACTTGTGCGTAATATACAATTATGTAATATACTATTAAATTACAAACTTTATTTTGCTAGTCAAATATGAAAAAACTAGTAAAAGGAATAATCTCTGCGCGATTTTTCAAGACTGCGGCCCTTTTCCGTCAGGGGAAGAAAGTCCGATTCGGAAAAATCGGAATTTTTCCAATAATTTTTTTTTCAATTTTTTTTGAACGACCGGATGCGATATGGATATCAATCAACGCGTCTTCACTTACATAACACCTTAAAAGAAATCAGTATCGACAAATTTGCTTTCCTTATTGAGATATCTCGAATAGAAGTTTCACTTGGTAGGTGGGAAATTGTCTATTAAGATAAAAAAATATACAGTCTGAAGTTTTGAAAATTAATAATTTTTTTTACCAATTTCTATAAAGGTTAACATGCTGATTTCAGATTTTAATTTAGGATAAAAAATAAACCAACAAAAGTTATTACTAAAAGTGTGTCTATTATTTCTCTAAAATTGATAAATGTGTTTTTGAAATTGGATTCAGCATAAAAAAAAAATCATTAAAAAATTATACTACGAGAAGTTTAGATTCTAAATTTTTTTAATTTAAATATTTTTACATATTTTTATAAATATTAAACTTCGGATTAAACGTAAAAAAAATAGCAAAAAATTGATTTTAAGATAAGTATGTGTCTATAAAGGCGAAACAGTTAAAGAGACCTTAGATAAATTTCAAATAAAATTACCAAGAACTCTTAGTTCCATTTGAATTTCACGTGCTTTTTTCTTTGCCTCCTTTACTCAGCGACAAAATATTATATCCAGTATTATTCATCTAATGAATTTTACCCAAATGCGGCCTCTCAAAACCAACACATCACTCTTATTTAACAAATCAAATTAATTTACGTATCTTGTGACAAAGTAACGAGTTCTGTAGTATTGGTACTTTACAGAGACGATATAATTTTACGATAAAAGATATTCTCTGTTTACAGAAAAATATTTTCCATTTCAGTTAAATAACTGCAAACCAAATAATGTCGGAAGCAAACTTATTGATATTAACAGCTAATGAATAAACAATGTAAATTTTCTAGGGTTTTGAAAAAGATGTACACGTATTCCTTTAAAAATGTTTTACTGTGTAGTGATTAAACACGTCTAGTGCCATATCTAGTACAATTAAACCAAAGTTAAATCGGTATATTTGTTGGGTCAAAATTTATAACTGTTTAAATGTAATAATAAAAGGTCTGATACGAATAAATGAGCATAGAAAAAGTTTCTTCTAAATCAAAATAATAGTTTATTCATTTAGTTGTGCTGTCTCATTTCTGCAAACAACTGAGTGGTTCTTCGGCTGTTTACATACTAAGAATTATAGGACTGAAGTATGAAAATTTGTGAAATTTTAAATGAGCATAAAAAACTAAAAAAAAATTATTGTACAAAAAAATTGTGACTATTAATATAAAAAGTTATAGGTTAGAAATTTTAAAATGAGTAAATTTTTTTTATAATTTCTGTAATATGTAAAATTCTGATAGTAGATTTATATTCAGCATAAAAATTTAACAAAGAATTATATTACGATAAGTTTATGCCTATTAATACAAAAATTTATGGGTTTGAACATTTAAAATTTCTGACATATTTTTCGTAAAATTTGAAATTATGATTTGAATTTTACAAAGGGTTTATCCCCATTAGGATAAAAAAAGTTATAGGTTATAAAGTTATAACATACTTTTAGTTTGGCTAAACACTTTTTTTATTCAATAAAACATTTTTTTTTCATTTATCCAAATTTTGTTTTTTCCAACAGAATAATTAATTATGATATTAAAATAAACAGTTTTGTCAAACCAAATAAAACGTTTTGTTGGTTAATTCAAATAATTTTTTTATATACGAATCGTTAATAATTTACATGTTTATTAAGTATTGTTTATTGGTGTCAGATATTATTTATTATTTAAAATCTACTAAATCTTTTTTCAAAGAAAATATAATATTAAATAAATAGTGGAAACATGTCTAACACATATTTTATCTAATATCTCTAAAAAGCCGGTCCTGCATACTAATAATATAATTTTAGCACACGTATATGTTGTTAGAATAAGCTTTAAATAAATTTTCGTACACACGCTAAAATATCTTATGCTTGTAATTATATTTTAAGTTCTCAAAGGCTGTTCTAACAGCACAGCAGTGCATTTTTATAAAAGGGAGGAACGTAACTTTATATAATTATAACTGACTAAATGGCCAAGAGGCTTTTGTAAGTAAATGTTGGTTCGCTACATGTATGAATGTAGTGAGTTAATTTAAAATCTTATTATGTAGTGGCACTTATTTCGTAGACAAGCAACTTTTCATCCACTTTATAATAATCTATTTAGAAATTAAATCCATATCTCAAATAAAGCCTAAAATCGTATACTACAAGTTATAAATGTAATTTTAAGGCGACTAGACATCCCTGAAAGTACAAATCGTTTTACAGTAAAAATATTAAATTTAACTTACCATAAAAAAAGAACAAAGAAAAAACGTAAGTAATCTATTATACAGATCGTCACAAAATAACTGTTCCTAAGTGTGTGTAACGCTCTTTGCATCGTCATGCGATATTTTGACGCCTCAGTCCAAGTTTTGGATTACCTCGGGCGCTATCTTCCGTTTATAATCTGAAGGCCACTTGCACGGGCAGCTTCAGCATAGACGCGATTACCTCCATCTATCGTGCGAAAAAGTTCAACTGGTACGACTGCTCTGATATTCAAAGCTTCTCCCATAATTTTAAGTTAATTCTAGTCGGCGCGATTTAATTTATATATTATGGAAAAAGTAACTTCGTTACAAATAATAGAGCACACTTAAATAAATATTTTTTATTTATAAACTTCTAGGTATCATGACTGATTAGAAATATTTCAAAATAATCTCAATTACAACAGGACAAAGTTGTTACTAAATTCGAGCCTAGTTCTGAATTAAAATATATCTCAAAAACCAGTAACTTAATATGACCACAAATACAAAAATCAACGAGCCTTATATCAGGTGAACTCGCAGGCCAAAAAATAGGCCCAATTTTCCGATTTATTTATTTGGAAATTGTGCATTTAGAAAATTTCAGCAAATTAATTTAAAGTATGACGGTGCACCATTAGTTTGAAAAAAATATTTCCCCGAATAATAGTGAGATATTTTTTGGTAGTGGTTATTCCAGAAAAATCCTATACACAGGACCATTTAACTATGCTGGCAGTAAATATAGTACCACAAGATAATTGTCAACAATTTCAGTCCAAATATCAACACATAACTTCCATTGATGATGTAATCTGTGAACGGCTTGAGGATTTCCTTAGCTCTAAATGTGACTTTTGTTTGCATTAAAATTGCCATCTCTTGTGGGATATGCTTCGTCTGTCCATAATACACTTCTAGGAAATCTTCATTCATCGTTAATTTTATTCAAGTACCATTCTGACATTGATTGATAAACCTAGACGGAAAAACCATACGTCACTGCGGAATTATGCATCAGTATTCCAAGCCGAGATACATGCCATAGAGTTATCTCCGAGAGAGTACAAAATAATCCTCATTTAATCGGACAGTCAGGCAGGCCTACTGGACAGGAACTGACTACAAACCCTACTAGTTCTCGCATACTAAATATACAAGGTAACACTTAAATGGGTTCCTGGATACAAGGGGCTAATAGGCTAAGAGGAACAGATGCTTTCGCAAGAATAGCCTCGACATTCCGAAATCCTCAGTACGACTCTGGCTGACTAGGTGGGCTGCTAAAGAACATCATTCAAGCTAGAATCTAGTACCGAGTAAAAAAATCAGTAGAATTATGGTCGAAAACCATCAAAAGCACTGACTAATGATATTCTGCTGCTTAGACATTGCTACCATCGGGAACACTTACAGAAAATGGACGAACCTAACTGTAGATTATGTAATGAAGAGGAGGAAATAGTCTTTGACATTATACTGTAGTGTCAAGGACTTATAACGCTGGAGGTACAACCTCCTGGAGCCAAAACCTCACAGGAAGCGTTCCCCAGAGAAAATCTGGTGAATAGGCTGGTAAAGGTAACAAACCTTTTCACCTGATACCAACGATGTAATTGGCATAACATAAAACGCCTTAAGGCTGCAGTGTTAAGGAATAAACTTTAGCCAGTAATATCAATCAATCAAAAATTCGGAAAATTGGGATAATAAGCTATAATTAACGATTGCACTTTTCACTTTTAAAACCTTGTAGCTTATATGCATCGCTTGTGCCATCACAGTTATTTTTAACTAGTTGCACAACTTAGTCCTCAAAATCAACATTTCGGACTGTACGATTGGCTCCAGAATTAATTTTTTGTACTTTAAGCTCACCAATATTGAAAATCAGGTACGATATGACGCTGAATATACTGTTCCGCATAAATTCGCGTTAGCATTACCGTAAGCTCTTTAGCATTATCGTCTAACATTTCTGACAATTACGAATATTTATTCTGTGACACCCTGTATGAAAAGATTATTTAATAATTATAAAATCATTTAAAAATATTTAAAATCATTATATTGGTACAGAAAAGAAACATGTGATTAGTTAACTAAGCTTATACAGGGTGGCCACTTTTTTAATGGGATTGTATTGGTTATTTTTTTAAACTTTTAGAAGATCGGTTAAATGGTGAAGCATCATCTAGCGGTGGAAAATAATTGAGAATATCAGGCCGGTTCTTTAAATATAACGAAAAAATGAAATTCGTTTATTACGATTATTTGGTTATCTTTCGTTTAATTTTAGAACTGCCAAAAAATATTTCTAAGGTTTTTCATTTACTCTTTTCAGATTTTTGGTATTCTGCGGAACACCTCAACTATTTTTTTTTGAATACGGACCTATATTTTTTATGACACTTATTATCTAATAACTTTTTATCCTACAATGCCTTTTAAAGACGGTTTTCGAATAATATGGACCGTCCAAATTTTAGTGGTACGGATCTGTATTGAATTTATAATCAGTATTAGGATAGATATTGCCCGAAAACATATCGGTGAATTCTGGATGAAAAATTATTTCAAATGGTGTAATAAAATATCCAGCTCCGTAGTTAAAAAAAATGGTTAGAAGAATATGAAACATTGGAAGCAAAATCGGAAAACGTCAAATTAATGATAATTTATTATCGAATCAAAAACTGAAATATTTTCTGAAAATAAATAAAGGATAAGTAAATAACTTTTTTTTTCTATAAATCTCTAGAACCGACCCTGATATTTTCGATTATTTTGTACCGCTAGATGATTCTTCCAGATATGCAATTCTTCTCCATTTAACCGACATTCTAACTAGTATGACTTGAAAGTTAACAATACAATCCCATTAAAAAAATATATAAATGGTAGAAAAACACGGAGGATGGTTTTAAAAGGAAAACCTCGTAAAATAAATCTCCAGTTGGGGGAAAAACTGAACCCCAACCCTTAGGATAATCTCTTTGAAGGGGCGAATGCGTGTCTTATAACAAAATTTACGCTTTGAAATAACGCTCGGGCAACAATCTTCACTCTCGGGATTAAAACTATCACTTTAGTCCCTTGGTACATAATATTCTGTTTTATAATATTTATTGTCAATAAAGAAATTTTTTTGAACTTTTTCTTTTTTTATTAATTTCTGTTTTCGATATTTACGAATTTCAACTAAACTTTTATTTCTATGTGTATCCATTTCCTCAGTCGTTTATAAGCTTACCTGTGGGTAATTAAGGTTTGCTGGGTCGGAATTTTCAGGAAGAGGAAACGCTAAATGGTTTTGGGAATATTAATGGATAGAGAAACTCGCATTATAAATATCTTGTACGGCATTCTATATGAAACGCTATTATGGTTAACTAATTCGAATATGATTTCAATGGTTATAATAAACGGGTAAAATATGAAAGGAGATAGGCAACGATTTGTTAATCTTTATCAAAAAGCTTTAATGAAACTCAGCCAAAATTCATGTTTAAAATAAATATCAAGATAAAGAAAAACTTTCATTAAATTAATTTTGATAAATGTAGTAAAAAAATAAGTTAAATGTATTAACAATTACTGCGAAATTGATTAACTTCTATATAATTTGGTAATCGATAAATTTAAATTACCAAAATAAAAGGCATGAAAATTTTTTCAATTTTTATTACAAAAAAACTGAGTTTGTGTCTGCCTGTGTTTTTTTAAGCAGCTGGAAGTTTCCATCTGGTGGTATTCCCACAGTGTTGAGCGAACAATGAATATACATGGGGTCCGTCGAGATAGAAACTTTTTAAAAACCAATTGCATTTACTTTTCCCCTTTTTAAATTAAATGTTGGTCTTGTTTTTAAATCAAGTGCAGTTGTATCACTGTTCATCCAATCGTTAACAGTTGTATTGGAATGATTGAAAATAATTTCAGCACAGGCACACTTAACAAAAAAAGGCCAAAATACCGGAAGTAAATTATGTAGTTACAAAAATTTCAGGATTGTGTTGGAATAGGTCCCCTATACAAGGTCTAATAACGATCCCAAGAATTATTGACGTCGCGTCGTGCGGACAGTTGGCGGTGGTGGTGGGGGTGTTAAAGGCCCCTTTTACAATTTTCTGTTTGTAATTCAAAAACAGTGCATCAATACTGCCTACAACTTTGTTTCTAAACATAATTATGGAAAAATTCATAACTTTCAAGATATTCCCTTTCCAAAGTCGTTAATTTAAAAAAACTATAATTGGCGTTACATTTTTCATCAAACTTACCAATTTAGGTCCTCCAATTCAGAAAAATATCATCAGAAGAAGGTTGTACGCAATACATTTTTTATAAGAATATTCTGTACTGATATACAGGGTGGCTCAAATTTAATTGAATACTATTGGGATTTCGTAAACCGTTATAGATACAAAGTTGATCAAATGGGGAAAAAGATGAATATTTTTAAGACAAATTTATTGGTTTTTTCAAAATTAAAATATCATCTTTGGTTTCCGAGATATTTGCGAAAAACCGTTATTTGTTTTATTTAATTAACACCTTAGTTTTTAAACATAGAAAAAAAGTTTATAAAACTTTTTTATTGAAGGCCAAGTATACTCTAAGTTCTAAAAGATAGCAATTTAGAAAGTAAAATCGTCTGAGCAAAAATTAAAAGTACATCGTTGGATATGCTTTTTTACGCTCTTTTTAACTACATTCAAATATACATAGTGTTGTTTTCTAGCTGACCAAATTTATAAACTTAGATAAAATGAGTACATGTACCAAATATAAAAAGATCTATAGAGTGGTTTAAAAGTTATGAAGCAAGAAAGATATGAGCTAAATAAATAAAACGATCTGTATCACGGTTATACAGAGCGACAACCCCGACATATGCGTATGCACAGTTAAAATTTTGACGTTTCCCAATGAAACACCGTGTATGGTATTAAATTGACACAAAAAAGTCCATCTTAAATAATTCTCGAAGTTTTTGACTAATAAGTATACGTAATTTTTTGCTTTCAAAGGTCTGTTTTGGTTAAAGTATTTATTTTTACAATGCAAAAACAGAGAATAAATTATCAATAAAAAAATCTGGTATTAATATATAAAAAAATCGGTTGTGTCGCCCCAAAACTTTCCCGGCGAGTATCCACGAATACTTTATCAGATATTTAATGTTAAAGTTTCAACTTTTGACATTCTGTAATTTTTGACAGGTGACAGTTGGAGAAATAATTTTAACTGTTCTGAATAGAGTTCTTCTAGGGCTTTCAAATGACATATAGCATGTCCAATTCCGTGACATATTGCATCTGTCATTTTTTGATAGTGGCACTTCCGTTTTACAGATGTCGTACAAAAACTAATGGGTTCTTCCGACGGGTAACCCAAACCCCGATACCATATTTCAGCTCAATCGGATTAAACGTGTGGCCTCTATCGTGGAAGAATACACACACACACAGACTGACAGACAGACTTCTATCTGGAAATGGTCTTAATTGTCTCAGGGAACCCGAAAATGGATTTTTCTGTTTTTATCTCGAATTTTTTTTTAACTTCACAATACTTTCCCTTCTAGGAGGTGGGTCGGGAAAGTAAAATCAGACAATTTGACGCTACTCCCGTTTGCATAAGAACAGTGCCCTTTTTTGCTACTTTTGTTTGACTTATAATTACAGACTGATTATATATTTTGTTATATCAGTTGGATTATTTTTTCGGACAGCTCTTGGAAACAATAATATGTATAGGGTAAACTAAAACGATACGATTCGTTTCATTCATATTTTTTTTTTAATTCCCATTAAATATTATTTAATTTAGTATTAAAAAAAAATGCCAAAATTTATATAAAAATAAATATAGCAAAAAATTTAACACCATCACAAAATGAAATAGGTACAACGTTCTATTTAAACGTGAAATTGTAAAATTATTTGAAATATTTACAATAGTAATAGTATTTAATATATGCATCCTGGATTTTATAAAATATTATTTTTTGGGAAAATGTCAAAGTAAACTAGTAAAATTCTAGACTGATTTTAGGACAAATTTTGCCGTTTTCACCTAATGTTGTTAAGGAAAGACAAAATATAAAATATATACCTGCTGTTTAAACTATTTTTTTTTCGTATTAATTACACATCCTTCTTTTAGTGTAAATAATTGTTTTAGACCTTAAAATTGGATTATTTTTATCGCGAATGATGCCAACAAAAGAAAAATAACCAAACAAATTCATGACTCATTACAGAAATGTACTCTAGTCATCAACTTTAAAATGCAAAAATTTAAACACAAAACAATGAATTATGAATTATATAATATTATAATGAAAATAGTAGTTGTTTGTGCGACAAATGTGGATATGGTGGCCATATCGCACGCGGACGAAGTGGGTGGAATGCTCAACCGTCCGAGTTCAATATGTACAATCCACATTTTTTCTACAACCAACTAAAGAAAAAATAAAAAAAATATTATAAAACAAACAAATAAAATTAAGAATACAGTTCCCGGGTTTGAACCGCGGACCTTCGTATCCGAAAAGAGAGCGTTAGCACTTGGTTACCACAGGTTGTCACGGATTTATTATAAAATATTATTACATCTTTGCGGCTATTGAAGTACCATTTATTATGTCATCACTAAAATTATTCATTTATACAAATATGTTTCTGTGTTAGCATAAAAAATTCTGACAATTGTTTCACAGGTTATTTAAAATAAAAAAAACAAATGGGTTACTAAATGTGAACTCTGATTGGTAGATTTCATGTCTCACGCTAATGAAGTGATATTGTGAAATCTGGTTTGTGAATTTTATATCTCACGTTAATGAAATTATATCCATTCACTAGACTGATATTGCATACATATACATTCTGCAAAGTGTGCGTAGAATTGACAATAGACAGTATAGAAAAAATATTATGAAACAGATTTTTTTGCATTTTTAATTTAATTTCATTGTTTACGAAACTTTACAGTTAATATTTACTATGGTATCTTGTATATAGCTCGACTCAGGAAACGTGTTTAAAATTATAAAAATAAGCAGGGATAGCGAATCTTCTCGTCAAATTTGTGAAGTCGCAAACGTGGCATCCACCAAATTTATTGCCAGAAAACTCTCATAAATTGTATCTAAAATATAAAGTAACAACGACCGTAAACAATATTTTGATCATAAAGAACAAGCAGTGACAATTTATGTGATTTAGGGATACGTAAAATAGTTATTTTTATGTCAGGTGTCTACTAATTAATTTACGATTTTTTATAGCATATAAAGGTGTTATTTTGGTAAAATACGAAAAAATAATCCATAATATATTATAATTAATTTAATATCTAAAAGAAAAATGTATTATTGTTAAAACTTAAACCAAAATATATTTTGTCAAAGATATTGTTGATTGATAATTATTTGATTACAGAAGAAATAACGAAATTTTGAAAAAATTATTATTCTCGAATAAATAAATATGGTCATCTTTTTATTTCAATGACATTCGCAAAGTGTAATGGATTTATTAAATTTCTCAAAGCAAGCCAGCCTTTGGTACGTTATATTTAATAATTTAATTAAATGCGTCGGAACGGAAAAATTCAATTAGATTTTTATTAAATTGCATGTTTTAATAAAGTTGTTTCAGGTAAATCTACAAAGGCAGCAAGTTTAGCCTAGAATAATAAATAATTATAAAAATATGGTAAAATTTACAATTCACCGAAATATTATATTTTTTAAATTAAATCTTGATTTAAATTTCCTGTTTTTTATTACCTTATAAAAACTAACCATTTATTAGCTCATCAATAAACGAAAAACTGGTTAAATTTCATTCGCGTCACCTGCGACTAAAAATGAAACAATCATTTAGATAGCGAAATGAAATATTCTTCTCAATTATTAAAAAAAGGAAGAAAAGCGAGACCAGAAAAATCTCACAAAATATTCCGCGGAGTGGAAATGATAATTTTGAAAATATAACGCTCGGGGAAAAATATTACCTAGTCTTTGTTTTAGAAGTACAAACAGAGAGGTTCATTTAAATTTATTTGTCGGGTGAAACGTTCTTTTATTCTTATTATATTATTTTTAAAATGTTTGTATGTATTTTAAAGTTAGGTTTATTTCCTGCTAATTTAAATTTTCTATTAAATTTTTTATTTCTCCTGATGCAGAATATTGTTTCTTTTAATTAAAAATCAAGTAGTTCAGTTCGAAAAAAAAACGGTATTAGCAATTATATAAAATAATCTAGTAAAATTAGTTTTGTTGATTATCTACGAACAACTTTCTGAAATTTTAAATTATTAATTATTTCAAACTTCAAAAAATGGTGAAAGCGCCTCCTGCAGAACTTAAAATATGTATTTGAAATAATAATCAAAAAAAAAAATATTTCTGTTTTTACTACACGATCAATGCACCTACAAAACCTTAAGTAATGTTATAATACAAAAATTAATAAAAATTATTAAATTGTTAGAAATTTTTTGAAAATTTTAAATTTATCTAGAAATAGGAATCAATATGTTATTGAATATGTTGAAATGGGGCACTGGCAACTAGTTTCGACATACTAATGATACCATCAGGCCCATAAAACAATGTTTCTTTAAAGTTTATTTGTCAGGTGAAACGTTCTTTTATTAATATTATATTATTTTTAAAATGTTTGTATGTATTTTAAAGTTAGGTTTATTTCGCTGGTTTAAATTTTCTATAAAATTTTTTATTTCTCGTGATGCAGAATATTGTTTCTTTTAATTAAAAATCGAGCAGTTGAATTCGAAAAAAAACAGTATAAGCAATTATTTAAAATCAAGTAGTAAAATTAGTTTCGTTGATTATCAACAAAAATTTATTCAACAACTTTGTGAATTATTAATTAATAATTATTTCACTGTAAAAAATGGTGAAAGCTCCTCCAGCAGTACTTAAAATATCTATTTGAAATAATAACCAAAAAAAAATAATTTCTGTTTTTACTACACGATTCGTGCACCTATAAAACCTTAAGTAATGTTATAATACGAAAATTAATAAAAATTAATAAATCGTTATAAATTTTTTTAAAAGTTAAAATTTATCTAGAAATAGGAATCAATATATTACTGAATATGTAACAATGAGGAAAGGAAGAACATATTAAAATAAAATTATGTTGAAATTAAAATAATAATAACACAGGCCAACAATGAAAAATTTTTAAAATAATTTTAACTAATTCCTGTGTAATTTGGTTTACTGATTCCGAAAAAAAAATAGTCTCATCATCTACCAATTTTTCACATTTCAATAGTAAGTAAAAACTAGGAGATGGTAAAGTCTGAAAAAAAACTCGATAACAGCTGTTGAAGTGTTGTAAGAATTTTTTCTATTTTTTATTATTTTTCCGTATTTTTCCCTATTCCACATTTTTCTGGTTTTTTTACTATTTTTTTTATATTCTTCCCTATTTTTCCATTTTTTCCATATTTAACATATTTATCCCCATTTATCCCCAGTTTGTCTTATTTTTCGCTATTATTTTCTTTTTCCCCTTCTCTAATGGATGTCGTATAGTGTGATAATGGTGGATAATAAAATAAATCTGCTAACGAATACGATTTCATGATCTGAAAATATATGATTTAGGTAAATTTTGAAATAAAAAGTTTATACAAACATTTTTTCTGTTGGCCTGTGTAATTAAACCCAGACGAAAATTTGATTACAGATTAAGCGCACTTAAAAGACTAAGGAATGAGGGGAGTAGTGGTACTGAATAATTAAAGGACAAAATTTAACTGAATAAAATTAAGTGAACCACACTATAGTGTGAGTTCAGAAAAAATTCAACCTGGGCCTGGTACTGCATAAAATGTTATTTTTTATTTGTTGATAAAATTGATTTACTGATAAATGTGATTTAAGCTCAATTCTTTTTATTATGGGTTCATTCCGCGAATAGAATTTTAAAATCTGTCCTTTCTTTCTTTTGTGGGTTTAAGTAAATTAAACTCAAATTAAACGTTATATTTGTTTTATTGTAGAAGAAAATTTAGCAAATAATCCTTCAAGAATTTTTCATTTATTTGTCGGGAAAATTTAATTTAGCTTAGTTTTGTTCTTGTCTTTGAGTGAGTTTTTTCCAAAAATTTCTTAGATCTGAAATGAAGATATACTGAGCAGAGGAAAAATGAAAATACAGAGTGGCACAGAAAATAAAACGTAACATAATGCAGGATTAAAAAGTTGGTATTAGGTTTAAGGTCCTTAAACCTAATACCACCTCTTTAATCCTGCAGGATCAGACCAAGGTCCTTTTTATTCCTTTGATGTCTGTCAGTCATGGCTCCTATCCTACATTAATTTGAATTCTTTCAAGTTGAACTATTTACTCAGTTAAGTTTTATCTCTTAATTTATGCATACTGTTAACATAATCAACTATTTCTTTTTAATTGCCATCATACAAAATTATAAAAATATATATACTGGGATAATGTAAAGAAAAGTCCAATTTAATATATTATGTTATTTCCATTTAATAATGTTTTCTTTGCATATTTCGCAAAATAAATCTAATGATACATCGATTCTAAGTCAACTGATAAAAACGAAACATATCTGGATAATGAGCTTCTGTTCTCTGATACAATAAAAAAATATAACATTCTGTTAGGCTATAATATATGGAACGCCCCAAGTCAAAATATTTTACAATTAAAAATATTGTGAATTTAACAATAAAAAAACCGAGTTAATCGTATCGTAAATTTTTATAAATTTTATATATATTTTGTATTCGAGTATTAATTAATTTGTGTTTCTCTTTTTTTCAGAAGTGATAGCTGAAAAAACTGAAAAACGCCCAGTGTCCGTGACAATTCCGACCGCGGTAAAAAGACTAGATACCGTTACTCTTCAGTGTAACTATAACCTCTCCGGAGAACCAATATATACGGTAAAGTGGTACAAAGGAGCTAAGGAGTTCTACAGATACATTCCTAAGGAACTTCCTAACGTACAAGTATTTGCTCTTCCAGGAATAACCGTAGATGTAAGTCAAATATTTAGTCTGCAAATTTTGAACCATACGATTTTTTTCACATCAACCAGCCTTAATACTAATAAATATTTTTGCCACTACTAGTATTAGAAAATTTCACTATTTATGCTGTATTCGAGTTAGAGAAGAGAAGATAAATTTCTCACCTAGTGGTAGATAATTTTTCATTATTGACTAGTAGTATATAATAAAAATAATTGAAGACTAAACGTAACATTAGAGGTTGGCAATCTTAGAAAATCTTTCCAATGAATTATACGCACCTGTCACTGCGTTTGTCACAAGATTTTTTTTAAATTATTAAAAAGTCGACAGCACTTTCTATTGAATTTCTATCATTTCAAGTGAATTTTCAACCTAATCAAATAAATGAGAGGTAAATAATTTTTTATCAGATACATTTTTCTTTGAAATATTTTAAGGTTATGCAATAAATATTTTGACATTGATTAGTGGTATTTACGCAATAATACCTATTATAAAAGTGGCCTAAAAATGAATTTAATAGTTTTTTAAATCTTCATGTCTTCATCGCTACTCTTTATCGCTACTAGAAAGTTTTAAAATTCACAGTGCAATTAACATATTGAAATATCAATTAAATTTATTGAATATTCTCATTCAATAGTTTCACAAACAGCTTCTTCTCAAGTATTCAAAAAAATTAATTAATTGCAAAAATTATTAAATGTTCTAATAGTGGAAGAAATAGTATATAAACCACGGTAGAGAAGATTTTTCTCAGCCTCGCAACTTATTTATAATAAAGCTCGTTTGGAAAATATCTATTCTTTACCTTGGTGTATAATAAACAATTAATTTTAAACAATTTTTATAGTATTTAAAAATAATAAATTATTAACAAAACTTAATTATTTTTTTTACAGGAACAAAAAAGTACTCACAAAAATTTGGTACTGAAAAATGTTCAACCTGAAGTAACAGGCAGATATAAATGTGAAGTTTCTTCAGATGCACCAAACTTTTACACCTATATGCAATCTGGATACATGTATGTTATTGGTAAGTTAATTTTTTTAATAAAACTATTTAAATGTTCTAGTAATATGCAAACAACTTTATTTATCAAAGTTTTGTTAGACTCACCAAATAAACTGAAATATTTTCTTTTACCCCATGTAAGTGAAATATTTCTTGCCGTCGAAAATCGGTGCTCCAGTCTACGTTACTGTGGAAAAACTGGAGTGGCAAAATTGGAGCAGCTTCTGCCTTTGAACATATATTTCTTATGCTGGAAAGTTTCGATAAGCAGGCTGCAGTAGGCTGGCTAAGTCCAATAAATGCTGTCGAGATAACAAGATGTGAAGCATATTGGTTACTCTTTGCGTTTTCTCGTACCTTATTACAAAATCTCTTTTTTTCTACTTCTCTAATATCGGCAGTATGGTTGTGCTCACCAATTGTTTTTATAACAGCATCATCAAACGTTATGTTCCTTGTACCCTGATTACTCTATTTAAAGAATACTTGTGCCGATGTTATGCTGAAAAATTTATTGGTATTAAGATATTTTAATGTAAATAATTGATTTAGTTACTTACGACTCTCCCGGGATGGGAGGCTCAGCGTGAGCAGTGGACGTCAGTGGTGGGGACGAGCTTATTTGATGCCTATAGGGGCATCCTCTAGGAGGTCTTGGAGCTCGTTTGGAAGATCCTTCGCTTCGGCCAGAATTTTAAGATTCGGTTGAGGACATAGTTTGTTGGAGAAGACTCTTCTATTCCTTTCATCTGTCCATTTTGTTCGTGAAGTGGCCTGGGCGTGGGTGTTGGAGCTGTCCAGTCTTCTCCCAGGTAGGTGACCTTGTACAAGGGAACGAGTATCTTTCCCTAGAGTATGAGGTTAATCTCATTGAAGGATTGGTTAGCTTTTTTGGAGTAACTGGGACGTTTGAAGATGACCAGTTGGGTTTATTAAGGGTTGAGGGTAATTCTCCAGTTGCTACACCATTGGAAGAAACGGTTAAGGAGTTGTTCAGGGCTCTCGTGGAAAGAGCAGTGGCGGATATTTGGGTGTCATCAGCGCAAAGCTGGAGGTCTTGGGTAGGAGATTAAGGGTGTGGGATGTAGTGCGTGTAGATGACGTTGGTGGTTATGGTGTGGAGTCTCACAAGTGCATCTTGGGTAGAATATTGAGGTCTAAACCCATGTTAGAATGGGGAATCGTTCCCCTTTCATCCACAAAGTTCCAGATACGATCTTTGAGTAATGTTTCAAAGAGCTTACCTAGAAAATTCTTCAAGGATATAGGCCTGTAGGAGTTTATGATGAGGATGGTGAGGATGGGGAGAATGGTAGAAGGTCGGTTTTTCAGGGCCTGGCGCTTGATGTGGCTGGGTTTTTGCCCTGTTGACAAGCCGTAGCTATGTCCTCAGGGGTGAAAAGATCGAGGATAGGGTCTTGGATTAGAGGTTTTGGGGTGAGGAGCCGTTTTAGAGGAGGATATGGGAATTGTTCTGGAATCTGGGATTGAAGTTGGGATTAGGTGGGTTAATTATGGAGTTTTGGAGGTGGCCTTTGAATGCAGTGGCCTTTTGAAGAACTAATGATTAGTTTTTAATGGGTTTTTAAATGAATATCGATTTTATTATATTATTATATTTGGATTATCCTTAATAAATATAATATGCATGTACATGTAAAATAAATAATCACGATTATGATTACTATTAACCCAAATCATACAGCGTATTTTTTTGTTAAAATAAGTAATTTTAGATTTTTCAATAATTTTACACTTTACCTTAATTTTATGTATTAGCTAGGCCAAAAATTAAAACGAATTTGTAGGAGAATTTTTCTTTCAGCGAATTGTTTGTCAAGGAATTGTTTGGGGTATTATTTGTCGGGGAATTTCTGTCTGGGAACTTTTTGTCGGTGAATTGTTGTCGGGGAATCTTCCTAGACCCTTCAGCTCACGCAAATATGGTGTGAAATCCGTACTTGACTGAAGCAAGTATATTTTCTTTACTTTCATATATTATTTCTAACTTTAGTTTATTCACAGTATTTAATGATAAGTCATATAATTCAGTATAAATAGTTCAACCTTTTTTATATCAAATAAATGTCTTCGTTGTATAAATTAAAAAAATTAATTTTCTTTTGAATTTTTGCGCCCAACTTATAATAATATAAACGGAAACGTTCATGTGACAAATAAACGAGAAAATATCGATTTATACTCCGATGCAGTCTACGTTTTATATATATCTCGTAAAATCCTTTGATGTTTTTATTTGTTTTATTTTCCTGTAATAAACACCTGTAGCGAAGTCATTGCTTCTGAATATTTTATCAATAGTTTTGGAATCGATCCAATATACAGCAACAAGCTATTACGTAAACATTTTTATGAAAAGAATTATTTAAGCAATTTAAATAATCTTCAACATTTTAAATTTAAACAAATTCACTACAAAAAAGCGAGTATTTTAATAAACAGTTTAGACAGACGTTTCGAAATCTGCATCGGTGATTGTGTAAATAAATTATTTTACTAATAACTTGTTTATGTAATTCTTTAACCCTATTTATGATGTGTAAAATTAATTGATTAAAATATTTTATTCTATTAAATAAAATTATAATAATTTAAAAGCAACTTCGGTAAAATTTTTGTTTGCGAAATACCGAAACATATTTAAATGCAATCAATCTAAAACCACTAAGCAAACATAATCTACTTTTTCATTACTTATTCAGTACCCGGTCGATTTATAATACTGCAATTTGCTAAAATTCAGTAATTTAAAATCTAATATACAAATTGATCGAATTTTACTGACAATCCAATATTTCATGCTGACGCAAAATCGAGAAATAAATCCGTTGCTGTCGATGTCGATTCCAAGCGTAACAGAAATAAATATCACTTGGCTGAATGAATTTTCTAGCAAATTTTTAATCGAGTTTAAATATAAAAGAATGTATATACAAATATAGTTTATATTTAAATAATGATTAAAATTTTAATTACCTATATAATACTAATCAATACATTTTGCATTAAATGAAAACAGGTACAAAAATATTAGCTAACTCGTAACAATAATTGAGTTTATTGCAAGTACGCAAGAGAAAGAAAAATTTTCCTTTCAAAAAAGTTTTTTTGATTCTTAACCCTTTAAAGCCCAAGAATTTTTTTTAAATAAAATTTATAAAACACACATTACTGTACAAGTTGTCCAAATTGGTGTATTTTTCAGGGTAAACTAGAAGAAATAAAAAAAAAACAGTTGATGTCTTTTTTTGTTAAAGTAACGGTAGCCTAATTAAATATTTAATAGCTCCCTGTATTTGTATGATATAGGGTGATTTTCAAAAACTGTCAAAAACTACAAAGAAAAATATAAAATATGTTATAAAAATTTTTGAGATATAATATTGAAGAATTTAGTGGAGCACAAAAATATTTTTTAGGAGCTCTCACCAATGAAATATAATGCAAATTTATTTTTTTTTAAGGGATACACTGTATATTTTGACGTTTTTTGTATCCTTTTTTAATTCTTATTCACCTGATATGACATCTTTTATATCTATTTTACTTTGTTGACCTGAATTGACAAGATTTATATTGCGCAAGAATGTCTATTTCATCAAGTAGTCATGGTAGTTTTACCTCGAAAAACAAAACAAGACCTGTGTTACTTGTCATAATTAATTTTTCCTTAAAAATCCTTTAAAATCCGTACGGATTTTTAAAGTTCATAAAAATCTTTAAAAATCCTTAAAAATCCTTAAAAATCCTTAAAAATCCTTAAAAATCCTTAAAAATCCATATTAATCTTTAAAAACCCCTTAAAATTCTTAAAAAATTTTAAAAATCTTAAGAAAATCTTAAAAATTCTTAAAAATATTTTTAAAATTCTTAAAAAATCTTTAAAAAAATCGTTAAAAAATCGTTCAAAAATCGTTCAAAAATCGTTCAAAAATCGTTCAAAAATCGTTAAAAAATCGTAAAAAAATCTTTAAAAAATCGTTAAAAAATCGTTAAAAGATCATTAGAAAATCCTTAAAAAAATCAATAAAAATCCTTAAAAACCCGTTAAGTCCTTGAAAATCCTTAAAAATCCCAAAATCCTTAAAAATCTTTAAAAACGCTTAAAAAACCTTAAAGGACCTTAAAAATCCCTAAAAATATTTTAAAGTCCTTTTAAATTCTTAGAAAAATTTAAAAATCTTAGGAAAATATTAAAGATACTGTAGAATCCTCAAAAAATCCTTAAAAAATAATTAAAAAAATCCTCAAAAAATTCTTAAAAAAATCCATAAAATATCATTAAAAATCGTTAGAATCGTTAAAAAATTCGTAAAAAAACCTTTAAAAACCCTTAAAAATCCTTAAATGTTCTTAAAACAATTAAAATATCCTTAAAAAGACCTTAAAAAATCCATTAAAAAACCTTAAAAATCCCTAAAAATCCTTAAAAATTATTAAAAATCCCTTAAAATTTTAAAAAAAATTTAAAAGTCCTGAAAAATCTTAAGAAAATTTCAAAAATTCTTTAAAGTCCTTACAAAATCCCTTACAAAATCCCTAAAAATTCTTAAAAGTCCTTAAAAATCCTTAAAAATCTTTAAAAATTTCTTAAAATACTCAAAAAATTTAAAAACTCCATAAAAAATCATTAAAAAGTCCTTAAACAAAATTAAAAATCCTTACATATTCAAAAACATTTTTAAATATTCCTAACAATCTTAAGAAACCCTTAAAACTACTTTAAAATCTCTAAAAAATCCTTAAAAAACGTTAAAAACCCGTTTAAGATCATTAAAAATACTTTACAATTTTTTAAAAAATTTAAAAATCTTGAAAAATCTTAAGAAAACCTGAAAAATTCTTAAAAATACTTTAAAATCCTTACAAAATCCTGAAAAAACACCTTAAAAAAACCTTGAAAATCCTTAAAAATATTAAGAAAAAATTTCAAAAGTACTTTAAAATTTTTACAAAATCCCTAAAAATTCTTAAAAGTCCTTAAAAATCCCTTAAAATTTAAAAATTCATAAAAACCGTAAGAACATCTTAAATATTCTTAAAAATACTTTAAAATCCTTAAAAAATCTTTTAAAAGCCATTAAAAAATTCCTAAAAAATCCTTAAAAAATCGTTAAAAAATCGTTAAAAAATCGTTAAAAAATCGTTAAAAAATCTTTAAAAAATCCTTAAAAAATCCTTAAAATCACTTAAAAATACTTAAAAATCCTTACTAATCCTTAAAAATCATTAAAAATACTTAAAAAGGCTTAAAATTACTTGAAAATCGTAAAAAATAGTTTAAAGTTCTTAAAAAACTAGAAAGGCCCTTAAAACTCCTTAAAAATTCTTAAAAATCCTTAAAAATCCTTAAAAATCCATAAAAATCCTTAAAAATCCTTAAAACTCCTTGAAAATCCTTAAAAATGCCAAAAATTATTTGAAATTCTTTAAAATCCTTAAAAGTCCTTAAAATTCCTTAAAAATCCTTAAAAATCCTTAAAAATCATTAAATAATTCTTAAAAATAGTAGGTACTTCGCCTGCGACGGAATTACTGACTGTAGCCAATTACGGTTGGGTGGATAACTTAAGACTGTCCTAATAGATCCTTCTTATCATTGTTTTTTGCGTTTTCCTGCCGTTAAAAATATAATCTTTTTTACTGCTGCTTTTTGTTATATTACAATTTTTTTAAATTCTAAACAAAGTTTGCAGTAAGTTTAGGTTAGTTTTAATTCTACGTTTCATATTCGAAGAATCACATTTAATTTACCTAACTAAATTTTATAAATTATCCAATATTTATTATAGATTGATTACATTAATGAATGCATAAATATATTATATGATTTACAAATTAATTTTATTAGTAACTATTAGAAGGCGCTTCAAGTACTATTCCAGATTATTCCAGACAAACAGACAGACCGCCTTCCATGTTGATCTAGAAATTTTTTTTAGCTCGGTTACAATACTTTCCCTGCTCGGAGGTCAGTCTGGAAAGTAATTGACAAGACAATTGACAGGAGGAAGGGAGTAGTGTAAAGGAGTAGGCTAAGTTAACAATAACAAAGTATTTTACAATCTAATATAAAATTCATGTATTTGTTTTTTCTATTCTCAATACATAAAAAGCAACCCTCGTATTATACCTAATAATAATAAGTAAATTAGAACTAACTTCATTAAACATTAAATTTCCCAAAGAAGGTTAAACGAATAGAAAATAAATAAAACATTTGTAGCTTGTTCTTTATTCTTTAAATGGTTTTATTTTTTTCCTTTTCCTGTAAAATAGGCCGTTTATCCGTTTGTCCGAATTTTCTCTTTTGCCAAGTAAACACACAAACGTAAAAGATCATTTAGTTCAAAGCCCAAACGCATTTCCTTCGCTCAAAAGATAAACTTAAAAGAAACAGTCTTCGACCCAAATAAAGAAAATGTCCTATGTTAGATTCGCACACACGCTTACCTTTAAGGTCTTTCTAAACCATGGGCCAAAATAAATCCCTTTGAAAAACGTTTGTAGATATATCCATATTTATATATGACACAAATTCGGTATTAATGAACATCATTATTTTTTAGCGAAAGATAGAAAAATAATTTAATATTATTTGGTATTGGAATTGGTCAATATTAAATTGGTAGTTATATAGGAAATTTTTAATAATTTTACATCTAAAATTTATATATAATAAATAAAAACGAACTTCACAAAAATAATTCAACTACACAAAAAAAAAACAGTTGATAAAAGTTTTATTCCCTTGTCTCATATACTATATACTTGACTGGCACCCGGCTTTCCCCTTTAAATCTTGCGGATTTCTCCCTTCCGACCAAAACGACTAATCAAGTTGGCTGATGCATTGGTCTTACGTCGTCACGCTTACCTGGTTTTCACGTTATTTTTCCAACGCATTTTTCACATTCAATTGGGGTAATTTCAGGGGGATTTCGCCGAAATGACTTTTCTCTTCATTAGATACCATTTCGGGGTTATACGCTGTTCAAGTCAGAGGCAGATCAGTAATTTTTTAAAAAGGTAAAAATTTAATAGAATAATGTCTAACATATCTTAAAGTTGTCATATTTGTGTTAAATCATTATATAAAACTACTTTTTGCGTAGATAAGAAAACAGTAACAATTTCTAGTGTCGTAAGTACCACTTTAACACACTAGTTTGTTAATAAGCATGTTACAGTAACATGTAAAGTAATATACCGTTATCGCTCTAGTGCTGCAAATAAAAAATAATTGAAAAAAATATGGAAATTAACGTTACCAACAAAAATAATATAAATAATGAATTTTTTAATAGAAAGTTTTTTAATAAAACATACAAAATTAAATATAGAAATTTTAAAGATAACGCACAATATATAATAAACGGTTAATTTAAGAAATAACAGATTATGATTACGCCACTGTCCTAGATCGTATCCTGCGGTGTTTTAGCCAATAAAGAGCAAAAAGAAGAAAAATCTGCCTTATCTCCGAGGATATGAAAAACTTAATACTAAGATAAAAATAAAAAATGTTTGGAAATCTCTGGAGAGCGCTCTGGATGTTATTGTTACTTGGTTTTTTTTTTAGGTATGTATTTATAAAAGGGAGAACCGGAAATAGGTAGGTTTTAATTAAGAAGGGGATTGAAAAGATAGAAACAATTATAAATTTTTGTTGGTAAAAAATATTAGACGTTGGGTTCTGGAAATAATTTTATAAACATTACAGATTAATTGCTGTATGCTGTATAATTACCAGTACGATCTCTACTTTGTTTGTGTCATACATCTGTTGAAATTCGTTGACTACATTCATTATTTTAGATTTAGAACAAAATAAGAAAAAAGTCAGATAAAAATGGAAGAAATAGGGAAAGAAATGGGAAAAATAGTGTAAATGTGGGAAAAAGGAAAAAATTGGGGAAAACAGGGTGAAATTTGGAAATATAAAGTGAAAAATACGGAATTAAAAAAAATTGGGTAAAATAGAAATAATTGCGATAAAAATGGGGAAATCAGAAAAAATAGGGAAACTTATAGATAAATGGTAAAAAATAAAGAAAAATAGGGGAAAATAAGGAATAGGGATAAATGGGAAAAACAGAAGAAAATAATGAGAAACGGAAATAATATGAAAAAATAGGAAAAATATGTCAACAGAGAAAAATGAGGAATATAATTAAAAATAGGGAAAAGTAAGAGCAACAATAGGGAAAAAAATGTAGAAAAAAGGGAAAAATAAGTACAAAAAAAAAATAGTTAAATCTAAGAAAAATACCGAAACGTGTGAAAATAGTGAAAAATATGGAAAAAAAAGGAAAAGGAAAACAGGAAAAAATAGAAAATAATGAAAAATATGGAAAAACATGGAAAGGGCGGAAAACAGGAAAAAATAGGCATAAATGGTAAAAAACAAAAAAAAAACAATAGCAAACAGGAAAAATACGAAGAATATGAAAAAAATTGAAATATAGGGGAACTAGTTAAAAATAGAAAGTAGGCGAAAATAGGTAATAGCAAAAAATGGGGAAAATAAGACAAAATAAGAAAAAATAAGTACAAATAAGAACAAATTGGGGAAAAAATAGGAAAAGTAGGGAAATTAGAGAAAAATGGGGAAACGTATGTGAAAATAGTAAAAAATAGCAGAAAATAAGGAAAAAAGTAAAATTGGAAAAATAGAAAATAATAATAGGGATAAATCATGAAAAATAGGAAAAAATCAGAAAATAGGGAAATTAGAAATAAATAAAGAAGAATCTGGAACAATAGAGAATTTTAAATTTTAAAAATAGATAATAATAGGGACAAATAGGGAAAAGTAGGAAAAAATAATAAAAACCGCTAAAAATACGTATAGAAAAATAGGGAAATTAGAGAAAAATGCGGAAAAATATAAAAAAATAGGGAATGACACGAAAAAATATGGAAAAAACGGGAAAAATAGGGGAAATAAAAAAATGGAGATAAATAGGGATAAAGAGAAGAAATGGTGAAAAATAGAGAAAAACTGAAAACAATAAATAAATATAGTAAAATAGACAAAAATAGATAAAAATAGGGACAAAAAGGGACAAATAGGAAAAAACATTTGATACGGTAGTAAAAAAACCACTTCTCCTTCCCTAGGGATATTCCTTACAGACTTAGGAGTGGATGAGTTAGACCAATACAGGCTCACGCTTAATACATCAGATGATAGATGGCGCTACTAACCTACAATGTCGATGTCGAGGTTAATGTCAAGGTCAAGGTCATCTATCAGGTGATGTATTAAGCGTGAGCCTGTATTGGCCTAGATCATCTACTTTGAGTTTTCTATTGTATTAATGGTTCTACATTTTCTAATGACAAAATAATAAATAGAAATAGTCTTGTCATAATCTAAATTTTAATCGCACTTAACTGGGCTACGATTTTTAAACAATGATAAAATATGTTACAAATCTTAAACCTATATAAATAATTTTTTATGATAATATGAAATTTATATTTGTACTTTGATGATTGTTTTATCTTCTTTTTGTTAAAAAAAAACTGGATTGATATTATTTTTATCAATTTATAAATTTCTTAAATTTGTCTGTTTACAATAATTTATGCAAGAAAAACGCGAATGTAACAGAATATCAAAAAATTGGGACATGAAAAACTTCCAATGCTAATGGAGTTAAGTCTGTTTGAAGTGTCAAACGCAGAACGTTGATTTGTGACTTTCAAAGTTGCAGGGTGAATTTTAAAAGCACGATACAGAAGAACTTATAAGGCGTGAGAGTAAAAAGGAAATGTAGCTTTTTTGATTTGGTGCAGGTTTTTTTCACTTCAAAGAGATGAGAGATATTTGGGTTAATACGGGCATAAAGAACGTTTGAGGGAGAAAGAGATGGAAATCATACAGGCGCAAAATGGATTATGATAATAGTCTTCCGTTTATAGCGATCATAAATTCTTTAAAATATCAGATTTAAAATTGCCGTTAGTAAAATCCTATGAAATATTTAATTTTAAGAAATAATATATTTATGAAAAATTAGATCTAAGAACGCATAAAAAAGAAACAGGACGTCAAAATTAAGCAGATCGGTATATCTCGATTTTAATTAAATCTAAAGTGTACAAAGGAAGTAGAAGAGAAGTGAAATGGAACAAAAAAAGCATGGAAAAATAGATAACCAGATCAACATAAACCACAATATGAAAGAAATAAAAATAATTAATGATAATTAATGGATACACAAGTCAAAATACCTTTTTGCACTTACCCAAAGTCTCATCTGACTTTAATTCCACTTCAGATTCATGGGAATCGAACCCACGATCGGAACAATGACCAAGTATAAAGACCTTTGCATGAAAATCAGAATTAAGGAAAAAATAAAATAGTAGAGGAACAAACAAATATTGGAGCCAAATTAATTTAAAATATTAGGACAATAAAAATTTTATTAAAAAACATTAACGTAACTGACAGTCAGATAAAATCAAACTACTCCTATTATTTGTATTTTAAAATCGCTGAAGGACATATTTCAAACGCATTTAAATATACAGAAACTTAAAACAGTGAGTAAAATGTGCAACACTGTCTAATCATCAGTTAATGCACATATAAAAGGACTCATACAACGTTGCCAACTGTATTGGAAGCTGTTATAGTACTGGTACTAAAATTATTATAGTACATTGGAGAAAAAAATAGTACAATAGAGAAGAAAGCAGAAATATGTAACGAGACCAACCATAACATATAACTGCACTAAAAATAATAAATTCTTATAATCTCAATTAGTTATCAGCTCTTATCCTTAAAAATCATAAAAATCAATAAAAATCCTTAAAAATACTTAAACATCCTTCAAATTCCTTAAAACTCCTTTTTAAAATTCTTAAAACATTTTAAAACTTCTTAAAAATCTTAAGAATCTTAAATGATTAAAAATACTTTAAAATCCTTAAAAACCCTCAAAAAGCCTAAAAATATCCTTAAAAAATTCCTTAAAAATCCATAAAAACTTAAAGACTCAAAATTACTTAAAAATCTTAAAGATCCTAAAATAATCCTTAAAAAATATTAAAATCCCTAAAAATAGTTTAAAATTTTTAAAAATCCCTAAAAATACTTAAAGAGTCCTTGAAAATCTTTAAGAATCCCAAAAATCATTAAAAATCTTTTAAAATGCTCAAAAATCGATTAAAATCAGTAAAACTCTTTAAAAATCTCTCAAAATTCTCGAAACATTTTAAAACCTCCCTAAAAATCTTTAGAGAATCTTAAAAATACTTTAAAATCCGTAAAAATTCCTCGAAAATCCCTAAAAACCCTTAAAAATACTTGAATAAAATTTCTTAAAAATCTTCAGCAATTCTTAAAGATCCTAATATAATCCTTAAAAAACGTTAAAATCCCTAAATAGTTTAAAAGTCTTATAAATCCCTAAAAAACTTTAAAAATCCCTAAAAACCCTTAAAAATACTTGAATAAAATTTCTTAAAAATCTTCAGCAATTCTTAAAGATCCTAATATAATCCTTAAAAAACGTTAAAATCCCTAAATAGTTTAAAAGTCTTATAAATCCCTAAAAAACTTTAAAAGTCCTTATAAATCCTTTAAAATGCATAAAAATTCATAAAAATACTTAAAAATCCTTAAAAATCCTTAAAAATCCTTAAAAATCCTTAAAAATCCTTAAAAATCCTTAAAAATCCTTAAAAATCCTTAAAAATCCTTAAAAATCCTTAAAAATCCTTAAAAATCCTTAAAAATCCTTAAAAATCCTTAAAAATCCTTAAAAATCCTTAAAAATCCTTAAAAATCCTTAAAAATCCTTAAGAATCCTTAAAAATCCTTAAAAATCCTTAAAAATCCTTAAAAATCCTTAAACATCCTTAAAAATCCTTAAAAATCCTTAAAAATCCTTAAAAATCCTTAAAAATCCTTAAAAATCCTTAAAAATCCTTAAAAATCCTTAAAAATCCTTAAAAATCCTTAAAAAATTATTAAAAATCCTAGATCTTTCGGAATTACAGTTAGGTGGATGACTGAAGAGTGTCATAACAGATGCCTTAGGTATATTGTCATGATTTGTCATAATATAAGATTATAGTACAAAGTGCGTACTATATTTACTTTGAAATTTTATAGTACATGAAGTTGTAATTATAGTACAAATACTATAATTATAGTACGCCGATGGCCCGAATTGTCGCGTATGGATGCTCCAACGGGCCAATCAGTCGACGGCAAGGCACTCTACTTGTAAAAACCCCAATAAAATTAATGGGACCGATTAATCTCAGTATTGATCATCAATTGCATGTGTAACGGCCATAAAGAAAAATATCAAATAATAAAAAAATATTTTTGATTATAGTTTTTCACCCTTCCATTAAAGAAATAAAAAATAAATAAATCCCAACATGGTTATAGGTGATTTTCGTGGATATGCATGCAAAATGATTCAAATAAAGTAATACAATACTAAATTTGAACGACAACATTTTTCACGTATATATTCCTCTATCACGATCCGCGATGGTACGTGCCCTTCACCTCGAATATATCAATAACGTGACAAAAATGTAACCCGCATGAGGACAAATGCCAGAGGCACGTGCGTACATCAATCTAAATTTCATTTTTCGTGTCTGAGATTTCGAGAAATACCAAATTAAATTTAGGGAAATTCCTTGTAAAATAGCTGCGGAATGTGGAGGTTTCAAAGGATAGTCAGGTAAATCGGAAAATAATTTATTATTTAAGGGAACAAATTACAGAAAACCGTTTAAAAAAATTATTAAATACGATCAAGTTGCCTTTTAGCCTAATCACAACTTTATAGATCATCGAAATTTATCGCATTGATTGATTTCTATGAGACTAAAAATTGTTTTGATAAATTTATATTGATAAAATATGAACATAAAAAATGATCCAGTTTTGCCAGCTTATTGATTCGGAAATATTTTGTTTAAATACCTAGTTATTTTTCTAATTATTGACACCATGTTATGGTCAATCATTTTTTTTGTGGTCATAAACGTTCACGGCGTACATAATACCACAAAAAATTTAACAAAAACCATTTTACAATCAAACAAACAAAAATAATTAAATTATCATTAAATATCTACAACATAAAAATATAAAAACCCAATAAGATTAAAAATTGACAGTAAAAAATACCACAAAAACAATATACCGCCAAAATTTAAGCATTAAATGGCGAATCAATGACAATCATCCCTAATATACCAATATTGGCAATTTCTAATTCATTCGATTAACTGTGTAACCTTCCAAACACTCGAAATATCAGTAACTACAATCGATTATTTCCGATAATCGAATACTAACCCGTACCGGATACTGCAATTTTCATCATTCGTTTGTGAAGTCATTTTAGGAAAATCTTTAATAGAGCCCAAAAATTTTTACTACGAAAATGTACCTCTATTTTTTTCAACACCATGCTGAAAACTAGAGTATGAGACATGGATGAATAAAGTTTTTATGAGCAAAAGAAAAAAGTACAAAAAAATTAAAATTGATATAACTTTTTTAATAAAAGCTTTTTTAGAAAAAAATTACTACAAAAAGAACAAGCTGATTTTTCCCGGCTCGCCTAACCTAACTTCTTAAAGTATCGTAAACTTAGGCCATTCAAATTATGTCTGTAACTTTCGCAGAAGTGCAATAAAAATAGCTAAACAGAGAAAGAAAGAAAGAAACAGCCAAACAATCAAAGAACCAAACAACCAAACAACCAAACAACCAAACAACCAAACAACCAAACAACCAAACAACCAAACAACCAAAAAACCAAACAACCAAATAACCAAACAAACGCGAACGAACGAACGATCTAACGAACGAACGAACGAACGAACGAACGAACGAACGAACGAACGAACGAACGAAGGAACCAACGAACAAACGAATGATTAAAGAAACGAAAAACCAAACAAAAAACATTATTTTTTATATTAGTTGTATTTTGTCTAGTAGAATAAAATTTAATTAGGTATAGTAGTTGTTTGTATGAACCAGTAATTTATTTATTTTTTGTGGCCCAAGTTGGTAACATTGCATAATCATGCTTGATCACAAAACGTTAAATTACAGATACTCTTCTGTGGTAAGAAAATTTTAAAATTAATTTGAATAAAAACACAGGTCAACAAACTATAAAATGTAAAATCATAAGATAACAAAATAATGTGGATTCACCCCAATTTTTAAGAATTCAGTACTTTTATTTGATTGGAGTGCGAAAAAAAATTTCGTGTCTTTTTGTGTTTGTAAGCATCAACTTAATGTATGTGGAAAATCGGGCGATAATTAACATTATCTAACTTTTTCACAAATGTAAAAATCCATTTATGTATTTTTTTGGTCCGTTGATTGCACTTGATTTAAACAATGTGTCATTTCAACTAAATTTTATAATTTATTACAGTAAATGTTTGACACTGATTCGAAGGCAGTACTTTTGCAAAATTTCTTTAAGGTTATTTTACCAAACGGAGCTTTATGGTAGACCGGACGTACTTGAATGAGATGAAGACTAGGACTGCTATTGTCCAGAAAATCTTTGGCTTTTCGTAAAATTCTCATGTTGGGCTATGGTACTTTCTGCTTAATTTTTTTGCTAAGTGCGCTTCTGTTTTTATCAACTGTCTAATTGGTCCTGAAAGTTTCTTTGGTGTAAGTATTGTTGCTGGTCGTTCTTCTCCCGACGTAGCTACCTTACATTTTTTTTGGGAGGAAAAGCGACAGTCGAGTTAGAGGGATTTCTTGAGAATCCTTCTGTCAGTTGCTAAAATGGAGAGCATGAGACGAGGATTGAGGGAAGTGAAGTTGAGAGCTCTGTAATCGTTTATAGGGCAAATATACGTTTTGTAGCTGTATTTTGGAGCATTAGTCCAGATTTCGGATTGCCTCGGGCGCCACCTTTAGTTTAAAGTATGAAGGCTACTTGTAAAGACAGCTTCAGTGGAGAAAAAATACTCCAGGAATCGTTATGGTATCGACCAAAGCCTTGGCGGCCAGAAGGGCGGATTTTACTTCCGCTACTGGGTTAGGTACCTGGATAAAAATAAGATCCAATAAATAATTACTTTTATTGATACCAAATCTAGCAATGTAGAACGAGTGTGCAACACGAATTTTTTTCGGTGATGGGTTGGACTAAAAAACAAGGGACGGTCTTGAAGGGATCCCACCTCATACCAAGGACGATTGAGGAATAGTTTTCTGAGAAACCGGTAAGGAGGGGCAGGAATTATTTTATTTTGTTTTGTACAACTACTGTTCCGTGCGCGATTTTATTTTAATTATTTCAGAAATCCGTTACAATTCACCCAGACCTTCGATGAGAAATGCTCGTCTTCTAACCCTGTCTAAAGTTTTTTGTAGTTTAGTCGCCCAATTTAGGGTGCGCATAAGCACACTCCCAAATAAGTAAATGTGTCCGAGGAAATGAGCCTGTCTTCCCAGAATGGTTGAGTGGGGTTTGTGAAAATATTTATGATTATGAGTTGGGTTTTTTGAGGTTTCCACTTACTACACGATTCGGAGAATAGTTAATTAAGTTGTTGGGTTAGGGTGTTAGATTTTGCTGAAGCGGAGATAGATATGTCATCAGCGTATATTTGGCTAGGTAATGCCATTCCTGTATATATATATATATATGAGATACAGCAATTCGACCAACTTAGAGCCTTGAGCAACTCTGTACATGTGCAATGAAATTTCTGACTTTAATACTGATGTATCGACTGTTGATGTAGGAATATATGAGTTTGGTTAAGGGGATTGGGAGTTTAAAATTTGAAAGCTTGCAAATGAATACAGCAAGCCAGACTTTTGGACAACGAAAAATACGACCGATGCACAGTGACCAAGTTTAAGAACTGTAGAAGCGAAGGTATGGAATCTCACTAGTACATGTTGCGTGGACTGTTCAGGCCTAATTCCATGTTGGAATTAGAGGATCATTACTCTTTCATTCAGAAAGTTCCACAGGAGAGTCCTAAATAACTTTCCCAGACAAATTCTGCAGGGATACAGGTATGTAGGAATTTGTCGAAGAGGGGTCTGGAGAAAAGGATGGTGTTGGATTTTTTTAACAAATGGGAAAATGAAAGTGCTGAAGGTACGTGCTCATAACGATATTAACGATAGGGAGTATGGTGGCAGAAAGGATGTTTTTTGTCTTCTTCAATCATAAGTTGAAATATTGTCTGCTAACATGATTTCTAACTTATAAAAAATATAAGACAAGTTAAGAATAAAACTTTGGATAACTAATTAATTTATAGTATGCGAATCACACTAAAATGAAATTTTTTTTATTTTAAAATGTTTTAAGAATTTCAAATTTTTAAGCCAATTTGTATCGAAGTAAATCCCTTTATTGGTCCTAAAATAACTCTTCTATTGGTGTATTGAAGTCCAATCTCAATCACTTTTGTAGCAAATGTAAATGTGTGAAATATTTTTCCTTGACTGGTCTAGACCGCAGCGCGTATTAGATAAGCATTTTGAAATTTGATGTGTCGCGGTGCGGCGTGAACTCCGTATACGAATATGGCAGCCACAGCGGAAGCCGAATAAGTTAATTTCCTGAATATGCTGTATTTTATGTGAATCCACGGTTTTCACTCTCGAACCCCTCCAGTGTTACATGTTACAATTTCCATTTAACAGTTCCCTGCATGTTTAGTCTATCGGTGTTCGGAAAAGCTTTTGGAGTTTTTTTATTTAATACAAAATTTTAGGGGTTATAAGTATAGAGGAAATGGATAAATAGAAATTTTAAAATATACAATGTTTTCAATACAAATATTTTAAATAATTTTAATATTAATTAGATCAGCTTTAAAATAATTTGAGCAATTAAAAATATTGTTTCTTAAGTACTAATATATTTTTTTATTAATTCTTCTTTGTCACATTCCAGCCTCTCAAACAGTTTCTTAAAAAATTAGTTTTATTTTCATGTTTTTAAAATTTTACTGTGATTATCAAAATACCAAAAATTGAGGGCGGTGGTAAACTGGGCGCGAAGTTTACCTGATCTATAATCCGGACACGTAAACTGGACGTGTGGATTTTAGGGTCCATTTAATTCTATAGGTAAATTGGGCGCAGGCTTAAATTGTTCCTATACGGGGATTTCATAATTGAAATCTTTAAAATTTGGGACCAAAATTCATGAAATTTTGAAAAAATACTTGAAATTGTTGAAATTTTGGATCAAAATTCTTAAAATCTTGTAATTTTTGGAACAAAATGTTTGAAATGTTTGAAATTTTTTAAAATTCCCAACCAAAATTCTTGAAAGTTTCGAAATTTTGGATCAAATTTCTAGAAATTTTTAAAATTTTGGACAATTCTTGAAATTTCTGAAATTTTGGATCAATATTTTGAATGTGTGGGTAAAAATCATTGAATTGCTTAAAATTCGAAACCAAAACTTAAAATCTTCGATCAAATTGGATTTTTTTTTCTTTTGGTTGAAATTTCTTGAAATTTTTTAAATTATGGATCAAATTTCTTGAAAATCTTGAAATTTTGGATCAAACTTCTGGAAATTTTTTTTATACAAATTCGTGAATTTTTTTATATTTGGATCAAGAATCTGAAATTTTTGAAATTTTGGATAATAATTTTGTTTTGTTAGAATAGAAATTTTGGATTAAAATTCTTGAAAATTTTTAAATTTTCGATCAAAATTCTGGAAATTTGGATAAAAATTATTAAATATTAAAATTACCTATATTTATTCGAACATACAATGCCAATTTAAAAAAAAAATTATTGTTATAAGAATTCAAATTTCAAAAATCAAGAAACATCAATCTGGTCATTTTTATTTTTCATTTTACGTTTTCGTATTTTTATTTACATGTTAGGATCAAAAATAATTTTACCAAAATTAAATATCTTTATAATTTTCTAGTAACTTTTTTTTTTTAAGAAATTATTATAGATGACTAACTTATGTGTAGAAAAAAATATTTCTAATATTAATAATTACATTTATAGAAAGTGTTAACAGGACTGTTACTAGATTTTTGATGAATAGTCATTGAGAACCGATATGTGGAACTGTTTCTGAAACAGTCGCTAAAGTTCAATAAATCGTTGACAATCGGTTGATTTCAGCTATATATTGTCGGTTTATTGAAGCAATATGAGGGTTGAACTGTAACATTGCGCTTTTTCCGTCCACTAAAAGCTTTATTGGTCACAGTATTGCCTTGCTACCGATAAAGTGAGTGGTTTTGAATCAGATTAACGATTCACTGCCGTTTTAACATTACAGAATTTATTAAAATTTTATAGGGTTGAGAAAAATATATTACTACTATATAAGCTTATTTCAGTTTAACATAACATTATGAATGTATAAAACTACAAATCTAGAAATCAATTTTTAATATACTAAATCATATAGGTCCGCTTTTATTGATATTATTTTTAGATGAAACAATAAAAGAACTCTTTGTTATATTTTATACTTATACAAAATAATTTTTTTTTATAAATTTATTTTGCGGAGTATTTTGCATGTCGAGTGCAGATGCCCGCTCCCAATTTAAAGTTTTGCTTTACCGGATGAAATGATGAGATAAAGCAAAAGAATAACAAAATTTGTTTCCCATTATAAGAATAATTTAACCATGTTATTTTTATAAATAATTGAGATTTGTTTTTTTCATTAATATAAAAACCTGTTTTCTTGCACCGAAGATTTTGAAACCGAACATTTTAATTTTTTTAGCAAAATTAAAAGTTAACAAATTAATAAATGTTTGTTTGATTCTAACTATTTTTTTTATTTAATAAAAATAAAGTTTAGTTCTTTTTCAAAAAAATTGAATATTCGAGGTAGCATGTAACTGCACAAATGTGGTTAGAAATAATGTTTATTGTTAAAATTCCACTTTTGCTACTTTGAAATAAATTTTTGGTTTTTTTTTTCATAAATTTCATTTTTCCTATTTCTATGTTTTGCTTTTGCTAAAATATGAGTTGAATACAAACATGACTTTTTGCTAAATTTTTGAAAGATTTGTGTTAAACTACACTTTTTTATCATCCCAAGTACATTTCGCTAACTATGATAGCACCGGACGTCCTAGGGATGTCCATTTTTGGTACATTGGTCCATGGACTAATTTGGAATGTACTATGTACGTCCTTGTATTATACGGATGTTAGTGGACGTGCATGCAATATCCATTTAGATCCAATTTTGGCACATTGGTTCATTGACTAATTATAGATGTACTATATACGTCCATGTATTAACATCCATAGTATGACTTTTAGTGGACGTCCATGCAGTGTCCATTTTAAGTACATATACATTTTTTAAGCTACTTCTCAGCAAAGGTGCCATCATGTGTGCAATACATACATTATCACACGGGACGTCACGGTTTACGATTTACCGTTAAGTATATGGATATTGTGATGCAAATTTCATCCCTTTATCATACTTTTTATGGGATATATGCGTAAATTTAGATATATTATTCACTTTTTAAACGTTTTTTTCTTTCATCTGGCAGTACATTTTTGGTTGTAACTCTCATTTTTAATTAAAACCAATACTTTTTTATTCACTTAAGGAATGTTGTAAATATTATTGTAAGCATATTCAGATGTATCAAGTTTTGTCAAATCTGCTTTTATAACTTCATTATAAGCATGGTCAAATTAAAATTCATGAATGAAACTGTCAGTCTTCATGTAAATAAGTTTACATTTTTTTCACACCATTAAAAAACATATTAAAAATCAGTTTAGATATTCTCAACTCAAATTAATAGCCACTATTGCATCGTCGAAAACTGTGTCATCCGCAAATCAATACGTCCAGTTCAACATTTTATCAGATTAACTACACGATGTTTACGTATGTTTTCCATAGTTTAACCGAATACTGCACTATTAGCTTAATAGCGATTTTTTTAATTTATTTTTGGCAATTAACTTTGTTTCTCAAACTAGGGTCGCAGCCAACCAATTAATGATATTCAGAAACTTTATATTAATGATTTTTAAAATAATTATTAGCATATTGGGTATATAAATAATATATTAATAAAGTTTTCCTTGATATGCTTTTTATGAATTTAGGTGACAAACTTACTAGACTATATTACACCACTACTATTGCCAAATAAATATATGGTCTTTGTCAGGTCGCGTGGAATCACGAAACTCGATTCTCGACTTAAGTATATCGAGTTTGGTCGATACAATCGATAAATTTATTGCATGAGCTTTGATTAATCGACTTGATTCTATGAAAATGTCTCGACTGGGCTAGGAAATTGAGTTAAATATTTTTTAAGGTTATGTGTATACTTTTTGTTTTGTTTTTGTTGATTAAACTTTTTGTTTGTTGCAAACTATTAAATATGCTGATAATTTTTCGAGATCGTTTCTTGACCGTGAAAAGAAGGCATGAAAATCTCATGTTGCTTCGTTGACGTGAAAAACTGATAAAAGAACAAAAATCATTTGAACTGCCTGAAAAACGATTTATCGAAATCTTCAAGTTGTCTAAAGCTGAGGTTTGTAAGGATATTGCGTATTGAAAAATTCACAGCTTTTAGCGCAGCTTAATTGAATTGTAACCCAAAATCTACTATTCCACTGTATTTCTAGGTAAAATGGTGACGTTGGTTTTGTAATCAAAATTGCGGTGGGCGAGTGAGTTTACACACTTTATAAAGGTCGGGAAATAAACTATTACAAACTTTACTTAATGCCCATGGGTGGGAAGTGATATCTGTCACTTCTCACCCGTGATCCGGATAGATTTCTCTATACCTATCATATCAGGTTAGATTTAGACAGTCAAGATTTCTTTTTAATATAAAAAATGCAGTCAACTAAAAATCAAAGTGGAATTTCAGGCGCTAGACGCTTCTCTTAAAGTGATCTTGCTCGAATCTCTAATCGATCTGACTAAACGGACTCAAGAAGCGAGATTGATTGGGTACGTACCGCGAGGCGAAGTCCGTCCCTGACGGCTCCATCTCCCGGGCGGATGCACAAATGATCGCGCTTGACCATATATTCAAAGGAAGGTCGCGGTGTTTATTATATTTGTCGCATTCACCATAATTTAAAGTTTTACGGTAATCCAGCGCGATATAATTCAACAACTTAAATAGAATATTTTAATTAACTAATAAAAATAACCCTGGTAATGCAGTAACTTCAGTTACATTACAAACTTCTATAATTTCCGGAATATTTCGTTTTAGTTTTGATTTTAAATGTATATTAAATTTAGGCGTCTGAGAGTACATAGAGAGCGTTTTACTTCGTTTAAAAAAATTAAATTGAAAGATGAGAGAAACAATTGAAAAAGGATTTTCTGTGTTTCAGACAATTAAGAGTTCTGCATACGAATATTCGACATAAAGATACCAGCCACAAAGTTATAGAGCACACGAAATCGGCAACAAAGGAGGGTATGCTTTTCTGGGCTATCTGCTCCCGGCCATAAGATTTTACACACTTTTAGTAACATTGTCCCAAAATTTTAGCTTTCAGACCATTCCGGATCATCTTCAAATAAGCTCTTCTTCAGCAAAATTTTTTAAGGCAATATAATAAAAAAATAGACATTTGGAAACGCCGCTTATGTGCAAGCCGATTATTTTAAAAATGTCATTGTAAAAACTATGTAAATGTCAATGCGACGTGTCTGTTTTTTTTTTAGAGAAATCGGATTTGAACATGTTAAGATATAAAAGTGTTCGAATAAAAAATATGCTAACAAATACATATAAAAAGTGTTAAAATTAAATAAAAATACTGACTAATTAAATTAAATAAACGAATTGAAAAGAAAACAATGAAATAATGTGTTATCAATAACACTAATAAGAAAATGTCAGTTTTGACAATTAACCATTTAAATAATTATTGAAAAGCAATGTTGCCACTTTTTCAGAAAAGGCCCAAATTCTCCTATCAAAAGCATACCCTCCTTTGTTAATATATTATAGGAATTTGCAGAATTACTACATATAATTTTATAAATGTTTAATTGTCACTGATATACTACATACCGGCACATATTTTAGACTTCTACCGGCACATATTATTCTTTTACGTAAAGCAATTCATTTTCACTTTAATATTAGTACAAATTATTGAGTTATGCAATATAACTTTACTAAATCGTTTATATAAATATAAAATACTATTTAAAATTGTAATTATTAGTTACCGGGTAATATACCGGCGTTTTTAAAATAACCTAGCGATAAATATTTTTAATAATAAAATTAAACTGATGCTTTTTTTCTTTCAAATAATAGTAGTAACAAGCACATTATCATCAAAATCTACATGTAAATCTCTACACGATAATTTAAGCTTCATTCTGGAAATTTATGGCTAATTCATTACTCTTATCACACAAACGTTTATTTCATAAATATTAAATGAAAATTAATAACGTAAATTATTGTTTTTTACTAATTATAAAACACATCTCGTATTCCTTTAATTTTTTTTTAGAAAATATGTGTAGTTCAAAACATTAAATGTACTAAAACAATTTTCATTATCTATTTACTATGTGTATGCATGATTAGTACGCGATAAAATGCCAAGTATGCATTTACTCTGGCTGTTTATACAAATAAGGGAAACTAATTCAAACCATAATACTGTCTGTTCAAATACGGTAATGCATGTTTACAAAGAAAAGCATCATCAGCCTCTGAGCAAACGTTCTATGCAAACCACAGGTCAAAGCCAAAAGCCTACATCTCTACTGCAAACTCTCACATTTATAACTCTGTTTCGCTTTATTGCGTTCTATCTTTCTCTAACGGTGCAGGGATGCAATGAGCCTATAAAGGATCAAGTATTTAGTTCTTTCTTTTTATTTTAGATAAATTTTAAATCAGTAAATTAGAAGTGAATTCTGCTTTTCTTTATCAGCTGTAACTATATAGAATACAGGGTGGTGTAAATTTAATTGGAAACCGTTAGATATATTATTGGTTAAATGGAAAAAAAGCTGTATAATTTAATGGTTTTTTCAAAATTAAAATATTGGTTCCAGTTTCCCAGATATTTGAAAAATACCCAAATTGAAGATTTTAGTGTTATTTAATTAACAACTTAATTAAAAAAAAAAAAATTCTATTAAAGGCAAATATCGTTTAACATAGCGTATACAATTTTTTAAAACAACGTTTCATCTTTGAAGAGCCACCTTCAACTATTTTTTTTAAATATAGATCTGAATTTTTTTTTATTTTATCTTTGAAATTTACATTTTTTCTGTCTTCAGCTCTATCGGATACGTCTGCTCTAATATTTGTTTTCTCGCATATCAATACCATCAGAGAGGCGCCTGCCTGCAGGTTCCCACTCCGCTTAATATATTTATTTTATTAAAAAAAGTTTTGACTATCTAAATCTAGCCTGTATTTAAAAAAATATATTAATTTTATTAAAAGAAGTCTTGACTATCTAAATCTAGCCTGTGTTTAAAAAAATTAAAAGGCTATGTGAAATTCGATATTCAGACCCACTGCTACTAGAACCCATGCTTAAATATGTTCAAACTTATTATTCACTGAAGTGAACGATATGGCAACAGCGGAGTGGCAATCTGCAGGCAGCCACCTCTACCATCAGAGGATGCTGACAGAGTAGAAGACAATAGCTGATGTATATGACAGACCTAAAAACCCTATACAACATACTTCAGAGCCTTCTGCCCTAGCATCCTTTGATAATATTGAAGTGTGGGAAAATAATGACTAGAGCAGACTTATCCGATAGAGCTGAAGACCGGACCAGCCGTATGTGACAGACCTGAAGACCCGATCTAACGTACTTCAGATCCTTCTGCCCTGTCAGCATTAGGTGACGTTGAATTCCCTAATGTTAGGTAAAACAGACGTGGACTATTTGCTGATCTATTAGATTTTGTCCAAAATCTGCCAAACGGAAGTTTGACTGTCAAAAAATTACAGAGGCAATATGTCACGGAATTTGACTTGAAAATCTTTACTCAGAACAATCAAAGTTATTTCTCCAACTGCCACCTGTTAAAAATAAAAATATGTCAAATTTTGAAACTTCAAAATTAAATATCTGAAAAAGTATTTGTCTCTATGGATACTCGACGGGAATGTTTTGGGCGACACAATCAATTTTTTTTAAGTGTAATAACAAAAATACGAAGATTGAAACGTTATTTTATATTTGTTGATAAAATTGATTTAGTAATAATATGATTTAAGCTCAATTCTTTTTATTATGGGTTCATTCCACGAATAGAATTTGAAATATATCAAAAAGTAAAATATTAAAAAAAAAATTGATGTATTTAGAAACAATTGACAAAAAAAACTATGCATGATATATTTCAAAATCCGTACTTTTTCTCTTTTTGTGGATTTAAGAAAATTAACTTCAAATTAAACGTTATATTTCTATTATTGAACAAATAAATTTACCTATTAATACTTCACAGACTTTTATTTTATTTTTCGGGAACGTGGAACTTAACTAGGTATTGTCCTTGTCATCAAGTTTCTTCCAAAAACTTCTTGGATCCGGCGGAAGAGAAAATATGTCAGCCCAAAAGCAGGTTCTGATCCAGTAAGAAAGAAACACGCTAGAAAAGACTCGTTCCAAGAAAAAAAACGTTCAGTCCAAAAACGCTAAAAGTTCACATAAAGTAAATATAAGACAAAATATAATATGAGATATTAAATAATCCAAGTGAATTAAATTTTAAGAAACAAAAAACCAATTAAAAATAGATTATCTTTTTGTAATTGAGACTGAAAGAGCGCCACATATATCAGATAATTTATATTGTTATAAAGTATAAGATATGAACTTTTAAGTACATATAAAAAAATATATACCGGCATAAAAAAAATAAAAATAACAGTAAATAAAAGTTAAAATGTCGAAATAATTAATTATGATAACAGGGGACATAATTGAATATATAATATAATAAAAACTTGCCCTATATATCGAGGGGAAGTAAAAATCTTCAATAAGCGACACAGACAGTATAAAAGTCATTTGTTCTGACTGAAGAGGCAAAGGGAAGAATTATTGAGAAAGACATTTTATATTAAGAGAAGAGGGAGATCATGAGAAGGGACAAGATGCGTGGAAACTAAGAAGGGATATGGGAGTTTGAAATTAAAATATACTGATCAGAAGAATAATAAAAACACAGGAAAGAAACGTAACAAGATATTTATTAGTTTAACAAAAATACTCAAGAAAAAAACTATTAGTCAGTTACACAAACAAAAATATTTCTAATCATGAAATTTAAACATGGTAATGCCGCATAACGAGAATTTTTCTTATTGAAATATTTTCGAATCTAGAAGTTATATCAACAGTATTCTGTATGACTAAAAGTTAAACGATATAGAGCCCTCTTGCGTACAAAAAATATAATAAAATTAGGTCAACTTAAATGTTAATAGCAAGTTATACATTTATGTATATTGCATTTAATTTTTGGTCAATTATATTAAATCTAAAAAATCTAGAAATAATTAAAATAATTACAATAAATCCTGAAATAAGTTTTTCTCTATTTAAGAACTATGGAAAATCGAGGTAAATTATTTTTTTGTTTTTTAACTGAAATTTTTATTTATATAGCATGTTACATTTTGTCTAAACATTGTAACATGTTTTCAGTGATTTCACTAAATTAACTGTCATTTTAATTACTTTCTTTTCACCGTTCTCCTATATTGCTACTACATCGACGATGTCGATTTCTACAAATGAAAAAGAGCAAAACCTCAAATATTTACATGACCTCTCTTTCATTCGAGCTTCCAATCAAAATCGTAGCTACAGCGTCAATTGAAACAGTTGAGTTATTTATTTCGTTTTCGATAGATAAATACCAATGAGTCAATACAAAGCGAAATCTAGTTTGACAATACTCGTATAATTTAACCGATGGTAATTATTAGTATTTGGTAAGCATACAGATTTATCCTTATTGATTTTATACAGATCGGTAATTAAAAACTTACTCGAACTGTAAAAATTTTAATCCCTAAAACATAAGTAGATATTCGAACTACAAAAATGAATTTAAATACTGAATTAATCTAATACACGAAAATCGTTATAGTTGTGGTCTCTCCCTATTCTCACAACCACAATTTTTTATCCTAAATTTTGAAAAAAATCTTAAATATAGAATATGGTTTTCTCTTTCTATCGACAGTCGGCAAGTTTTAATAACGTTGATAGTTTTTATGTTACAGGGGTTAAACGATATGAAAACTAAAAATTTAAAGACAAAAATACATTTAATATCTAATAACAAAAATAAATAAATAATATATTAAAATGAAACTTATACCTTTAAAAGGAGAAGAAAAAATAATATAAATAAGAATTTTTTCAAAAGATTTTGGCAAGAATTGTGACCTCGAGAAAAGGGAGAAACCAAAAGAGGGGAAATTTAAAAATCGTTATAGTTGTAGTCTCTCCCTGTTCTCACAACCACAATTTTTTATCTAAAATTTTGAAAAAATTCCTAATTATAGAATATAGTTTTCTCTTTCTATTAATAGTCGGCAAGTTTTAATAACGTTGATAGTTTTTGTGTTACAGGGGTTAAACGATTTGAACACTAAAAATTTAAAGAAAAAAAATGCATTTATATCTCGTAACAAAAGTAAATAAATAATATATTAGAATTAAATGTATAAAACTGAAAGGGGAATAAAAACTAATATAAATAAGAATTTTTTCAAAATTTTATGACAAGAATTGTGACCTTGAGGAAAAGGGGAGACCAAAGGAGGGAAATTTAAAAAATCCTTGGAGTTATGGTCTCTCCCTATTTTTACGGCCACAATTTTTGTATCTAAAATTTTGAAAAAATTCGTAACTATAGAATATTGTATTCCCCTTCTATTGATAGTCAGCAAGTTTTAATAACGTTGATAGTTTTTATGTTACAGGGGTTAAACGATATGAACACTAAAAATTTAGAGACAAAAAAGCATTTTATATCTCATTACAAAAGTAAATAAATATTATAATAAAATGAATTTAATACCACTGAAAAGGGAATAAAAAATACTATAAACAAGAATTTTTTCAAAATTTTTCAGCAAAAATTGTAATCTTGAGAAAAGGGAGAAACCAAAAGAGGGGAAATTTAAAAATCATTATAGTTGTGGTCTCTCCCTATTCTCACAACCACAATTTTTTATCTTAAATTTTGAAAAAATTCCTATATATAGAATATAGTTTTCTCTTTTTAACAAAAGTCGGCAAGTTTTAATAACGCTGATAGTTTTTATGTCACAGGGATTAAACGATTTGAAAACTAAAAATTTAAAGAAAAAAATGCATTTTATATCTCGTAACAAAAATAAATAAATAATGTATTAAAATCAAATGTATACCATTGAAAGGGGAATAAAAAAAAATTCTAATAATTTTTTCAAAATTTTTTAGCAAGAATTGTAACCTTGAGATAAGGAAGAGACCAAAGGAGGGAAAATTAAAAAATCCTTGAAGTTGTGGTCTCGCCCTATTTTCACGGCCACAATTTTTTATGTAAAATTTTGAAAAGTGGCGTAAAAATAGAATATTGTTTTCTCTTTCTACTAATAGTCAAAAAGTTTTAATAACGTTGATAGTTTTTATGTTACAGGGGTTAAACGATATGAAAACTAAAAATTTAGAGACAAAAAAGCATTTTATTACTCATAACAAAAGTAAATAAATATTATATTAAAATGAATTTAATACCACTGAAAAGGGAATAAAAAATACTATAAATAGAATTTTTTTTAAAATTTTTCAGCAAAAATTGTAACCTTGAGAAAAGGGAGAAACCAAAAGAGGGGAAATTTAAAAATCGTTATAGTTGTGGTCTCTCCCTATTCTCACAGCCACAATTTTTTATCTAAAATTTTGAAATAATTCCTAAATATATAATATAGATTTATCTTTCTATCAACAGTCGGCACATTTTAATAACGTTGATAGTTTTTATGTTACAGGGGTTAAACGATATGAAAACTAAAAATTTAAAGACAAAAATGCATTTTAAATCCCATAACAAAATTAAATAAATAATATATTCTTGGAAAATATCGATATAATAACTTCTTGCAGTTCGAGTATAGGATTAAAATTTACCTTTAATTACTTTGTGCAGTTCGAGTCTAGCATTAACCGGTCATCATTGAGCAATAGGATTAAAGTATTAGTATTTGTGCAATTCGTGTGCACCAGTAATTAATTTTCATAAGAGTAATTCTGTGAAAAATTAAACTGGAATGGAAGCAGTAGTATTTAAATTTGGATTTTATTTGGTATATATTTAAATACTAGTAAAAAATAGTGTAGAAAAAAACCATATTTCTTACATCGCAATTTTAACCTGTTATAGACTAAGGTTTCTCCAAACCCTCTCAACATGTCGATTTTATCCATAAATCAAAATAAAATGGTTAAGGACTGCGTTAAAGGGCCTGCTGTAAATAGGCAACATTATTCAATGTCGGTAAGTGTTTTTGGCGTGGGTCAAGGGAACGATACTATCATAATTTATGAGATTTTCCACGATTCTAAAAAAAATAAAGGTAAGTCAAAGGGATTATCGAAAATATTTATTATTATAACTTTTACGTTAAAATTACTATTTATCCAGTTGGCATGATTTCAAGTATTTTTGAGTAAATTCGGCATTTCCAGTTTTTACTTCTCTACAGATTGTAAAACTTCTGACCGAGTTAAGTAAAAGTAGAATGTTTTGGGTCAACAGAACCCTAAGTCGATGTTTTCCAACAAATTAACCTAATTTATAGAAGCTTCCCATGGCTTTGAATAAATTTATGTTCGAATCGTGGAAAATTCCATTGTCAGTCTGAAAAATAGTGAAAAATACTACTGGCGCAGAAAAACAAATGAGTAAATCATTTTTATTGAATTATTACGATTTACTGATTATTGGAGGTTTTTCTACACAAATAACAAATATTATTTCTTTAGATGCGAATATATACAGAGGGATAAAAAACTAACAAAAATTTTTTATTTCAGATGTTCCAGTGGATGATCCAATACTACGACTTGATAAAGAAATTTTGGATACTGGGTACAGGTTAAAAGGAAATTGTTCATCACCTCCATCATGGCCTCCAGCAAACATCACTTGGCTGTTAAATGGAAAACGAGTAAGTAAAAGCATTATAAATAATTATTCGTGCGCTCAAAAGTGTGATTTATTAAAATTTCCATCAATTAAATATTAATGAATATTTTTATCCACTTTTATCTACTTAATTGTCTAATTTTTATTCACAAATTGGCAAAATTATTTTTTCTTGGAAATCGTGTTTTTCCTATTTGTCAATATTTCATACTATTTTTCGCTACTTTTTCCATTTTTTTCAGTTTCCTTATTTCTTTCTATTTGTTCCTGTTTTCTATTATTTTAGTCTATTGTCTTTATTTTTTCCCATTTTTCTCAAAGTTTCCCTATTTTTTATATTTATTCAAATTTTTCCTGTTTCATAATTTGTTCCCCATTTAATCGTATTATTTTTTATTATTTCCTGTTTTTGCCTACTTTTTCCCATTTTAGCCTATTTTTCGCCATTTTTTTATTTTTTACCATCTTTCGCTGTTTTCTTTATGTTTTCCCATTTTTTAACATTTCTTCTAATTTTTTCCTATTTTTCCCAATGTTTTGCCATTAATCGCTATTTTACCGTATTTTTCGACATCTTTCGCTGTTATTTTTTATTATCTGCTTTTTCATATTTTAACTATTTTTTATTATTTTTGCCCATTTTTTACTATTTTCTCATATATTTCTTTTATTTTTATCGATTTTTCTGTATTAGTCTCTAATTTCTCTATTTTATCTATCTATTCCTAATTTTTTCCTATTTTTCCAGATTTGTCCCAATTTGTTATAAATTTTACTACTTTTCTCCTATTTTCTATAGTTTTCGCTGTTTTTTCTTTTTTTATTTCTTTCTATTTTTTCCTGTTTTTCATTATTTTATTATATTTATTCTACCGACACAACCGATTTTTTTACTATTTTCTCGATATTTATTTTTCCCAAATTTTTCTATTTTTCGCAATTTTTCTAATTTTTCACAATTTTGCCCTATTTTTCTGTATTTTTTCCCCATTTTTCATTTTTTTCCCAATTTTCTCTCTTTCTCACTATATTTTACCCTATTTGTTCTTATATTTCCCTGTTTTTGCCAATTTTTCGCGATTGTTTTCCGTGTTTCTTTACTTGTTTTCATATTTTCACTATGTTTTCTATTTTCCCTTTTTTTATATTTTTCCTCAATTTTTTAAAAAAATTTTAAACCAACACAAAATTCTTGTTTACTGCATCACTTTTTAATATTCTCGATTTTTTTCCGACTATAAAGAAACCAGTGTCATTCACACGTTCAGTTAATTTCAAAACACTCCGAACATTTCAATTTTGATAGAGTTATTGATGAATGAATGGGCAGTTTTACATATTACCATCCCTTTATTGTGAAAATTCGAGTTTTAATAATTAAATATCCGGCATTGATAAATTTGCTGACAATAAATATGTTTGCAATATAAAATGAACTGTCATTATTTTTATTATTGATGTAGTGTATATTACCAGTTGACACTAGTACGTGTATATAATCGTGATAAGATAACTAACATATATGTAAAATAGTTTAGTTTCAATATTAAAATCACGAATTAAATTTCCTTTAATATATTAATATAAACCATTACGTATTCACACTGTATTTACCATAATACATAATTATATTATAAATATAAACAACATTGCAAATATAATTAATATTAGAGAATGTAATTGAAGACAATCTAGTTTACTGCACGTGTCTTATACCTATAACCAAATGGTGCCATTAATGATCAGTAAGTCGTCCGGAGCGCCACGGAAAATAATAATAATAGCCGTAACTTCCTCTCACAAGCCTTTGACTTCTGGGGTTCACTCGTTACTATTATTATTATTATTTTATAATATGTATTTCTTGCAAGATTATTTAAATTATACTAAAAACAATTGCTACTATTAAAAAAACACATGCTCAATATTTAATTTTTTTATTCATATTTTATAATACGTATTTCGGCAACGCTACTAATAAAATTGCTACTATAAACAGCGAATATTGATAATATTGCTACCATAAATTTATCGTATGGCGTTACAAGTAAAAATGACTCATTTTAATGCATGAATTTTAGTTGTAAAGCGATATTGCAAGTTTGTATTGCTGCAATTTATTGCTTCGTCTGAAAACGCTTTAAGGCTCTTTACAATTAATGTATATTTGCAGCAAAATCTCTAAAATCCATACGATAATTTATTGGGTTCGAGGAATTTAATGCATCTCAAATTTTGTAGCAGTAGTTTTTGTAAGATAGTAGTGTAGCTATGCCGGTTCTGCGCCACGTCCATCCAGTTCCATCATTAATCCGAAGAAGTAGCCACTCCTAAGCTACCCCTATCCGAAGAGAAGATATCCTAATAAGACAATAGCTTAGCTTAGCCTCGTTTAACCACCCCTAAACGAAGTAGATAACGCCTTTTGGCCCCATATAAGGCCTTTTTGGCCATGAACAACCCCGATAGACCGACGACAATGACCAGAAGCAGCAGTTAAACTGGGTACTTTTGAATCACCCTGTATAGTGCAAAACTCATCGCTTATCGCTTGATTTCTTCTTCTTTCCCGGAATAAGGCCTTTTGAGCTTGAATCAACCACCCACGAGACCGACGACAATGACCAGAGGCGGTAGTTGTAGGCGCTTCTTTTAGACCACAAGTCTCGCGCGCGCGAACAGGTCTGAAACAGCTTTTGAACAGGTCCAAAACAGCTTTCGAACAACCAAAACAGCTTTAGAACAGGTCCAAAATAGCTCGAACAGGTCTCGAACAGCTTTAAAGAGCTTTCGAACAGGGGACCATCTTCAACTACCGGTTCTGGTCATTGTCGTTGGCATCGGGGTTGTTTCATGGCCAAAAGGCCTTATCTACTTCGTTTATTGGTGGTTAAACGAGGCTAAGCTAAGCTATTATCTTCTTAGGGTATCTTCTCTTCGGATAGGGGTGGCTACTTCTTCGGATTGATGATGGAACTGGATGGACGTGGCGCAGAACCGACATAGATACTACTTAGGATATCTAAGACTCATTAAAATTAATATCTATTTATCGCAATATTATATCTTAAATTTTGTAGCATCAGTTATCGAGGACATTAAACTTAATGTGTATTTGTAGCAAAATCTTGCGATAATCTACTTGGTACCACAAATTTTTAATACATTTCAAATTTTGTAGCAGTGGTTGTCGAAGGATGTTTAATATCTGTTTATAGCAAAACCCATTTAATAATTTATTGAGTGTCATAGACTGATATTAGATATTAAATTTTGAGCAGCAGTTATCTAGAACATTAAAGTTATTTTGTATTTGTAGCAATATATCTCAAATTCATACGATAATGTATTGGGTTCCATAATTTTTTTATATATTTCAAATTTTATAGCAGTAGTTATCGTAGGACGTCTAAGACTCGTTAAAATTAATGTCTTTTTGTAGCAAAATTTTTAAAATCTATACGATTGTCTATTGGGTTCCACAATTTGTTTATATATTGCAAATTTTGTTGCAGTGGTTATCGTAGGATGTCTAAGACTCGTTAAAATTAATGTCTATTTCTTGAAAAATATTTAAAATCCATAAGTTAGTCTATTGGATTCCACCATTATTTTATATATTTCAAATTTTGTAGCAGTAGTTTAGGTTAGGTTATCCGGAAAGTATTGGGGCGACACAAACGATTTTTTTAATACATTTCAAATTTCGTAGCAGTATTTATCGTAGGAATGATAGGTAGAGGTAAAGAAGCCAAGCTTAATCGATCGCAAGCCGCTTAACCAGAGAAACCGAAAGCTAGGAACTGTCAATCCAACCGCCAAACAGGTTTGGAAGTCATGCTTTTACCTATAAGAATCTTATTACTCATCTTTTTCATTTCTCGCCATATTTTTTGGTAATTAAGAGAATTATCTTTACTCTCAGCCTTTTGATTTTATTAGATGTTAGTGTTATCTTTTTTATTAGCGAATACCCAGCCTGCCTTTCTGGCCGCATAGGTGTTTGTCAATACCATAACTATCCCTGGAGTTTTTCATCTTCAGTGACGCTGCCCTGTGCAAGTAGCATTCATCGTATAACTCATCGTATTTCCATATATGAAAACAGAGCTAAATTTTATAAAGGTAGACAAAAACAATTTTTTTGTTTGTTTTTTACTACGGAGACCTGAAAACTGTCAAACGGTTGAAAAAAAATTGGGGTAGTTCTTAACGGATATACAAACAAATATTTCAGTGTGTAATTAAAAGCGGTTTTCATGTAACTGAAATCAGTAAGGCATTTACTGTGTTTCGTGTAAATAAAATTTTCCTTATTTGCATAAAAAATATGAGTATACTAATAAGAAACAAAAAGTGTTAATTGAGAAAAATTTTGTATGAAAATTACAAAGTTAAACTTTTCGTAAAGATTTCAGTTTCTCAGTTGAGCACAAAACAATAAGTGAACCAGAATCACGGAAAAAGAAAAGGGGAAAGATTAATGAATGTTTTTAAAATTTCCATTTACAGGATTCTACACAATGTAAGAAACAATGACAGCGCAATTTTACTTGAAATATTACCGAGGTTCAAAAGTAAAATAATAAAAGTGTAACATACCAATATTGCGTCGAGCTTGAATAAAAAATTAATGCAATTTTTGATTAAAAAAAAACCTGTTTTTTATTTTAATAACAGCCTCATTAAGCTTCTATTAAATTATGATTTTCTTAGAATTTGTAGAATTGAAAATGAGCTAATTTAGGTTATCAAATATTAAACTTGGTTAAAGCTGCTGGGGTTATATAGGTACTCTAAAGATTAAGAAACACTTAATTATATATAATTTGGACAAGCTGCAATCCATAGGCGTAGATTACTTACTTCAATATTAAAATAAATTAAATATCCAATTACAAAATATCGAATAACAAAAAAACGAAAATAATGCAAAATAGACGACAAAATTCATAAATATTTATTTACTTTAAAACAATGCCTCTCTTTTTTAGAAACGTTTAACATTCGTCATCAGATTCGAGATATTATTTTTATTTTTCGCCCGTTTCCAAATCAACTCAAATGCTTTAATACCAAATTTTATAAAATTTACTCCATTTTGTTGATGTGCTTGCAATATCATTTATCAAAACATTTTCAGTTTACTTAAACTTTAACATTTTCTGGGGCATTATCTAAATAAAGATTCACCTATTATTACTACTGTATTCTGCATCAAGGAGCGTTTAATCAATGAATTTATTATAATCATGTCCCATCTTGCAATCCTTATATAACTTTCTGGCACAACATATTTCAATTGGATAATATTCTATATACATGTAAAAAATCCATACTTGCCTGTTAAATTTGATTTTTATTGACGACTACCTTACTGACATATGTGTCCTCATTACCTGTTTTGAAATAATTTAGAAAATAATTTAACTTTTAAGTTGCTTTTAGCTAAAAAAAGTGCTTTATAATGATGAATTTATTAATGCAATTAACGAAACAAAACCTAATCACAAAGATCCAAAAGTTTTAAATTATTTTAGCAAAAATAATTATGAGAACAGTATTATCCAGAATTAATCATGAGAGCAAGATTATCCTAGAAAATGCATGATTGCAAAATTATCCTTTAAAAATCATACGAATAGTTAAAATGAAAAAAGAAGGAAGATCAATTATCCTGAAAAAAGGATGAACTAACATTCTGAAAAAAGGTCAAAATGACGTTATCCTGAAAAATTGATCAATTATTCTGAAAAATTAAGTTCAATTATGCTTTGAAAGGGATAAGTGCAATTATCCTGGAAAAATGACAAGTGCAATTATCAAAACTGACAAAGAAAAAGTATTGCGAATATACACAACTGTAAAATTATTTTAGAAAAATCGCAAAAGAAAATTATTCTGAAATAATCGTGATAGCAAGATTATCCTGAAAAATATTATGACTAAAAAATTATCCTTTAAAAAAGGAAACGTGTAAGTGTCTTAGAGAAAGGATTAATCAATATAATCCTAAAAAACGAATTGACACTAGTCTGAAACAGGGCGAACTGATATTATTCTGAAAAAATGACAAATTGATATTAACCTGAAAAAAGACGAATGGAGGTCATGAAAGAAATTGAGTAAAAAGGAAATTGTGAAATCAAATTAAACTTGAGAAATCAAGAAAGAAATTAAGCCAAAGGAAAGATATTGGGAAATCAAGAAAGAAATTGAAAATTGAAAAAGGAAATTGGGAAATCATGAAAGAAATTTTGAAATCATAAAATAAATTGTGTAAAAAAGAAATTGAGAAATCAAAATAAAGTTGAGAAATTAATAACGAAAAAAACAGCTAGAAAGTAAGATAAAGTGAAAGAACTTTGGAAATCGAGAATTAAATTGAGAAATCAAGAAAGAAATTAAGTCACAAGAAAGAAATTGGGAAATCAAGAAATAAATTGAAAATTAAATAAGGAAATTGGAAAATTACTAAAGAAATTGTGAAATTATGAAATAAATTGTGTAAAAACCGAAATTGAAAAATCAAAAGAAAGTTGAGGAATTAAGAACGAAAAAAAAAACAGCTAGAAATTAGGATAAAATGAAAGAAATTGGGAAATCGAGAAAGAAATTGAGAAATCAAGAAAGAAATTGGAGAAAAGACGAATTAACATAATCCTAAAAAAATGAATTAACTCTATTCTGAAATAGGGCGAACTGCTATTATTCTGAAAGAAGGACAAACTGACATTAATCTGAAAAAAGACGAATGGAGGTCATGAAAGAAATTGAGTAAAAAGAAAAGTGGGAAATGAAATTAAAGTTGAGAAATGGAGAAAGAAATTAAGTCAAAAGAAAGAAATTGGGAAATCAAGAAAGAAATTGAAAATTGAAGAAGGAAATTGGGAAATCATGAAAGAAATTGTGAAATCATGAAATAAATTCTGTAAAAAAGAAATTGAGAAATCAAAAGATAGTTGGGAAATTGAGAACTAAAAAAACAGCAAGAAATTAAAAAAAATGAAAGAAATTGGGAAATCAAGAAAGAAATTGAGAAATCAAGAAAGAAATCGAGAACTTATAAAATAAATTAACAAATCATGAAAGAAACTGGGAAATCATGAAATAAATTGAGTAAAGAAGAAATTGAGAAATCGGAATTAAGTTGAGAAATTAACAACGAAAAAAACAGATTGAAATTAAGAAAAAAAAATGAAATCGGGAAATCGAGAAGGAAATTGATAAATCAATAAAGAAATCGAGAACTTATAAAATAAATTAACAAATCATGAAAGAAACTGGGAAATCATGAAATAAATTGAGTAAAGAAGAAATTGAGAAATCGGAATTAAGTTGAGAAATTAACAACGAAAAAAACAGATTGAAATTAAGAAAAAAAGAATGAAATCTGGAAATCTAGAAAGAAATTAAGAAATCATAAAATAAATTAAGAAATCATCAAAGAATCTGGGAAATCATGAAATAAATTGAGTATTGAAGAAATTGGAAAATCAGAAGGAAGCTAAGAAATTAAGAACGAAAAAAAGAAATGGAAATTAAGAAAAAAAAATGAAATCTGGAAATCTAGAAAGAAATTGAGAAATCTAAAAAATTTGAGACATCATAAAATAAATTAAGAAATCGTAAAATAAATTCAATAAAAAGAGAAATACATTGAGAAAAAAGACAGAACATTTTATTAAATATTTTCTTTAAACAAATATTTAATCGGTTTGCATTGAGCAGTAAATTTTGATTTTTTTATTTTATTTGGTCCGAAAGTTGTTTTAATAAAAATAGAACAAGATTTATTACTTAATGCAAACCGACACTATATCTAACAAATTGTGTTATAAAAAATCGACAAAAATAACAATTACAAAAAATTATACAAAATGTTTGAATAAACCTGCTTTTGTATTAGGTGAAATTTATTGTTAATGAGCTGTCTAAAAGTCTGTAAAGTGCGTTCAGTATATTCGGTTAACTTTGAGATATAACATATATGTATATAAATGAAAGAATGACAATAATACATAATTTATTATAATAAATGTTCCTCAAAAGGCAATAAAAAAATACACATAAATAGCAAGCCTAAACCCATTTTATTTTCATTTCACTTAATTTTAAAATATAAACTTATCCATACCTGAGGTAATATATAAAGAATGAGAAAAAAATTCAACTTCCATCTACTTTTCAGCATCCTTTGTTTCAAGTTATTTAATTATCAACATAAATCTGGTGAATATTTCTTGTTTTAAAAAAATACTGGCCGAAGTATTTTCATGCTAAACTCTATAATTAAATTTAATAAAATACGGCAACCACTGGAATGTTATAATTTAGGAAAAATAAAGTGTGGATACGCCGCTCTACCGAAAATATTAAAATTTACGAAGTGCACAGACTGTAGTGGCACTTTTAATAAAGTTCCCTTAATTAGAAGTCTTTTTACTTTTTTGTGAAAATTTTAATCGAAAAATTGGTTTCTTTGATGCATTTCTAATTTTAAAATTAATTACACCGCCTAAATTAAATTAGATTTTTAAATGCAGGATTATCAAAGTAGAAGTTGAAGAAGAGAGAAACTACTAAATCGACGTTTTCATTGTTATTTTTTAGTGACATTCCATATGATTTATTTGTAAATTTATTAAATTAAATTAATTTTATTATTTTTAGAATTTTTTGATATATTTTCGAATTTTTTTAATTATCATTAATTGTTTAAAATTTTTTTAAAATATTTAAAATTCTCGGAATTTTTGAATGTTTTGACAATTTTCAGAATTTTCGATATTTTTTGCAATTTTCAAAATTTTTGAACTTTTTGATTTATTTTGAATTTTTCATTATAAAATTTTTGAATTTATAGAAGTTTTTATTTATTTTTTTTTAAATTTTCTTTCGATATATTTTTGATCTTTTTAAATTTTTTAACATTTGTTTTTTATTTTAAAAATATTTTTTTCCATTTTTGATATATTTTTGAAGTTTTTTATTTTTTTATTAAATATTTGATAAATAAGTTCTTAACATTTTTAAAATTTTTTAATTTTTTAAATTTATCGGAAATATTTAAATTCTCGGACTTTTTTAATTTTTCGGCTATTTTAAAAATGTTTGCATTTTTCAAAATTTTCGAAATTTTCGATATATTTTCGATTTTTAATTTAAAATTATTTTTTGAAATTTGGAATAAATTTTCGAAATTTTTTGTTTTTTATTAAATATTTGATAAATAAGTTCTTAACATTTGTAAAATATTTGAAATTTTTAAAATTCTCGGAATTTTTAAAAATTTTTAAATTCTCGGAATTTAATTTTCGAATTGTTTGATATATTTTTGAATTTACTAAAATTCAGTTTATTTAAAAACATTTCTATTTGTTTATTTTTTTAATTTTTGAGTTTTTCGAATACTTTGATATTTCTTTGTTAATTTTAGAAATATATTTTGAAATTTTTGATAAATTTGTAAAATTTTTGAAATTTTTAAAATTCTCGAAATTATTGAATGGTTTGTCAATTTCCAAAATTTGAAATTATTTGCGATTTTTGATATATTTTGAAACTTTCGATATATTTTTGGTAATACTTTTTTTTAATTTATAGACATTTTCATTTGTTTATTATTTTAATTTTCGAGTTTCGATATTTTTGATATTTTTAAATTTGGAAACATTTTTTTTTGAAATTTAAAAAATATTTTTTGAAATTTTCGACATATTTTCGAACTGTTTTAATCCTTTTACCTGTTTGATAAATACGTTCTTAACATATTAAAAAATTTTGAAATATTTAAAATTCTCAAAATTTGTAAAATTCTTTAAATTCTCGGAATTTTTGAATTTTTTGGCAATTTTCAAAATTTTTGAAATTTTTTGCGATTTTCTAAATTTTCTAAATTTTAGATATATTTTTTTAATTTATAGACATTTTCGTTTGTTTATTATTTTAATTTTCGACTTTTTCGATATTTTTGATATTTTTAAATTTGGAAACATTTCTTTTTGAAATTTAAAAAATATTTTTTGAAATTTTTGACATATTTTCGAAATGTTTTTAATCCTTTTAACTGTTTGATAAATAAGTTCTTAACATATTAAAAAATTTTGAAATATTTAAAATTCTCGGAATTTGTAAAATTCTTTAAATTCTCGGATTTTTTGAATTTTTTGGCAATTTTCAAAATTTTTGAAATTTATTTTCCAAATTTTTTGGAAATATTTGATATATTTTAAAATATTGGAAATATTTCTAGAGATAAAATTTTTAGAATTTTCGAAGAAAAAAACTCTTATAAGATAGTTTTGTCCATCCATCCGTCTGCTAGCCTGATTCATCTCGAGAACGATGTGAGAGAGAGAGAGAGAGACAAACGGACAATGGCAATCGATTCAGCATCGTTAAAACGCCCAAAAATGATTATTTGACCTATTTTTACTTTCCCGCTACTTATGCCATATATACTAGTATTATAAGGTATATCCCTGTATAGAAATTTATTTTCGTATCTTTAAATTTTCGAAAACTCGAAATTTATTTATTTTAGTACTATGCCAGAATGATTTTCTTGATTTTACATCGTAGCTACATAAAATATTAATTTTAACATACATTTACAAAAAGAAAATTGCGCTAATCTTATTACGAATAAAAAACGATTTGGAAAATATTTTTGAAATTAAAATCATTGAAATAAAATTTGTTAGAGTAAAAAAGGAATGCATAATTTTGTTTTCAACTTTAACTCTGTCGTTCAGGTAATTTATTCTTTCATGTTGTTTTATTTACATCGTTACGAAGTGATTCATCAAGTTACTTTTTCTTTTTTTTATTTAAGTTTTATTTTTAGCTGAATATTAAGCTCTACTTACAAAAGAAGTTATCTTCCACGGGTTGAGTATAAACTTAAACAATAGAACCAGAATGAATTATTGTTCTATGGATTTTAGTACAAAGAATAGACCAGACGTAAATTAATCATGGTAAAAATTAGTTTTAAGTAATGGCGAGTAAAGTATTAAAGGATTTTTGTAATATAATAAAATAATATAATACGAATTTAATTAAAATACCAACAAAATAAATTTAAAATATGAAAGATTAAATTAAAAACGTGATATTAGGGTTTACATATGTTCTAAATTTTTAAAATTATCAAGTAACACATTTGGTGGCTTACAGGACGAGTACAAATCTGCTCTCATGCTTTCAGTGCTCCGTCTACGGAACGTACTGAAATCTGCATACTCGCCCTGTTAAAATACCACTTTCAGAGCTTGACAACTAAATAACTGTTATCAAAATTTCCAACTCGTTTTATATACTTTATTTATATCTGTTATTTTTATCAGAAAGAATATTTTTTAATTGGCAGAAAGCATCACGTAAGAAAAAAGCGTTATGCCCCTTCCATCTTTTTCTCTGACTCTGTTTCTAAAATAAGAATTTTTTTATAGTTATAATTATTTTATAGAGTGAGAGAGATTTTGTATAATTTTTTCTCGTTTTTTGTCATTTTTTTGATTTTTTTTGTTTTATTCTATTTCTTTTTAGTTTTTTAATTTTTCCTCATTTTTTCCCATTGTTCTGTTTTTTTTTATTACTTTCTTTTGTTTTCTGGTTTTCTCCTTTTTTTATTTCTCCGATTTTTTACTATTATTCACTTTTTTGCCATTTTTTTTTAATTTTGATGCGATTTTTTTTCAAATTTTTTGTTTTTTTTTATGGTTACTTGTTTCCGATTTTTTCGTTGTTTTTTCATTTCTTGCGATATTTCCTGATTTCTTACGTTTTTGAGTCATTTTTTTTGCGAGTTTTAGCGTTTTTTTCATTTTTTTTGTTTTAGAATTTTTTAGCGTTTGTTGCGTTTTTTCGGTTTTTTGCGACTTTTGCCCTTTTTCTGTAATTTATAATTTAATTTTTCATTTTTATCCAATATTTTCTTATTTTTTCCAATGTTTTCTGTTATTTTTGAATTTTTCTGTTGGTTTTAGATTTTTTTCAAATTCAATCAGGTTTTTCTCATATTTTCTTATTCCTCAGATTTTTTTTGATTACTTACCACTTGCCATTTTTTTTGGAATTTTGTTGCGATTATTCGCGATTTATTTTATTTGTTTCGAATGTTTTAATTTTTTCACAATTTTTTTTAAGGACAATTGTTTCCGTTTTCTTGGTTATTCTTTAATTTTTTGCAATTTTTTACTAAATTTTTTTATTTCTTGCGTTTTTTCGTCTTTTTTTCTGAGAGTTTTGGCGTTGTTTTCTTTTTTTGTAAAATTTATTTGATATATTCGTTTTTTTTTCCTTATTTTATAATTTTATTTAAACATTTTTTTAACTTCGTTTTTTTGTTTTTTTTTAGATTTTTCGCTTTTTTCGTTTTTTCGTAATTTAAAATTTTAGTTTTCATTTTTTTCCAATAATTTATTATTTTTCTTTCTATTATTTCCAATATTTTCTGTTATTTTTGGATTTTTTGCCATTTTTTTTTGGAATTTCATTGCAATTTTTCGAGATTTATTTTACTTCCTTCGAATTTTTTTATTTTTTTTTTAAATGTTTATGGTTACAATTGTTTCCGGTTTTTTGGTTGCTGTTTGTTTTTTTTCGATATTTTTTGATTTCTTTCATTTTTTCGTCTTTTTTATAACGCTTTTTTCAGGTTTTTCCCAATTTTACAATTTTATTTTTAATTTTTTCTTATTGTCATTTTTAATGCGTTTTTGGGTTTTTTTTCGGTTTTTTTTTACATTTTTCGTTTTTTCCATATATTCCGAAATTTCAAATTTTAGTTTTCATTTTTTTTTCAATATTTTTTTAAAATTCTTACAATTTTTTTTAATGTTTTCTGTTATTTTTGGATTTATTCTGTTGTTTATGGATATTTTCAAATTCTATTAGGTTTTTCTTATTTTTTCTTATTCCTTCTATTTTTTGCTATTATTTACTACTTTTTTACCATTTTTGTTTTTGGAATTTTACTTATTTCGAATTTTTGAATATTTATTTTTATTGCTATAATTCCGGTTTTTTGGTTGTTTTCTGATTTTTTGTAATTTTTGCGATCTTTTTGATTTCTTTCGTTTTTTACCTTATTTTTCAATTTTAATTTTTTTTATTGTTGTTTTTTATGCTTTTTCACATGTTTTCAGTTGTATTTAGATTTTTTTTCGTTATTTTTGGATTTTTTCAAATTCTTTCAGGTTTTTCTGATTTCTTCAATTTCTTCAGGTTTATTTTCATTTCTTTCAGTTTTTGCGAAATTTTTTCACATTTTGAAATTTTAAAAAGCGAAAAAATAACGTAAGCAACTTCGTTCCTGACGTCTGTTCCCCGAACGCACAATTTTTTATTTAATTCCAAATAAAAATTATATTTTAAATTGACTAATAAGAAAAAAAAATGATTTTTGTAGTCCATTTTTTACATAATCAGATTTGCCCTCCCCCACCCCAGCTATAACCATACGTCCTGGTACTTTTTATTTTATCAACACACCACTGCCACTTTTATCAATCTTAAAATATAAATTACAGCCCCTAGCACTTACTCTTTTTGACTTTTTATTGGGATTAGGCGACAGTTAACAAAAACAAGATGATAATTATTAGTTTATAAAAAATACTTTAAACTCACAAAAACAATACTATTAGACAGTAACGCAGACAAAAAGATTTCTAATCATATGAAATTTAAACGTGGCAATGACGCATAATGAGAAGTAGATGTAGAAGTATTCTGTATGATTCTTGCGTACAAAAGACATAATAAATTTAAGTTAACTTAAACGTTAATTATTAATTGATAATTTTACCATGACTAATAATATTGATTAATACATATTAATAAAGTAATACAAATTTTAGAATTCCCCGCAGCAGCAACAAACTTCATCTGACAGATTAGTAGATAAATAAATAAATATTCCATCTCTAGGTATCATCTTATTCACGCGAAGAGAAGAAATATTAATTTAGCGCCATCTCATGGCCGGAAACAAAATGAGTGAGGATAAATTTTAAACAATTCTCGTAAATGGTTAAATATATAAGTAACTTTATCACGACTTTATCTTTAATAACTTCTAAGACAAGATTGTGACTAACAGTGTCAAAAATCTTCAGCAAATGAAAAAATATATCTTCATAATAAACGACAACGTTTTTCCAAAGTTAAGAAAAAAATAATACTTAATTGTAATAATAATAATAATTTAAATTAGGTTAATTAATCACACAAATTATTTGACAATGGCATTGTATGTTCGTCGCATCATCACTTCCATCTTATACAGTAAAAAATTGTGACAAGGATTTCTTCTCATCATTATTACTCCCATTATCAAGATCATTAAGATGATTTAGATATACTGTGAACAGTAATACCAGTAGTTCGGGCCTCGAAGGACCGAAAACTTTGACCATAAATATCGTGTCGGGGACGTTAGACATTATTAATGACTTCTCAGAGGTTAGAAATGGCAAAAGGTCAATTCGGGGGTGGATTTCGAATTGTAACTTTAAACCAGGTGTTGTTGAGATAGTCGATATTAAAATGGAGTCGGATTTGTAACAATAATACAGTTAAAACAAATTATTTATATTATATTTTCCTAACGAAAAAAATTACTGTTTGTTTTGATAATATTTTTTTTTGTAAAATCTCGGATTGATTTTTGCAAGCCTATAAGTTGAGCTCCGTAAAGTTAGCCCCCAAAGTGTCAATTTTTTTTCCAGAAATTTTCCGTTTGTTAGTGCTTCTTAGTGCTTTAACTATTTTCGGTAGTGCTTTTTCCGTTTTCTGATATTAAGGATTTTTTAATTTCAAGGTTAGCCCTAAAAATCTACCAAAATGGACGAAATTTGGTACTTTCATTTAGTGCTTCGTTAGTGCTTTAAGTAGTTTCAAAAGTGCTTGTCTATTTTTTTAGATATTTTAGATTTTAACTTCTACGTCATTCCCAAAACATTTTTTTCCTATTGACTCAATTTTTGTATCAGTTTTTAGTGCTTCGTTATTGCTTCTTAGTGCTTCAAAAAGTTACAATCACGATTTTACAGATATTAAACTTTCAATTTTTTAATTTTCAAGGTCAGCCCTCAAATCATATGGGATTGACTTAAACCTAGAGTCGTTTCTTGACCCTTCGTTAGTGTTTTTTAGTGATTTAGATTGCTTTCTTAATCCTTTTTTCTTTTCCTGCTTATTCAGTATTTTTTTATTCAAAATTTTCAACCAAATTCTTTTCAAATGTACTAAAAATATAGGGAAGCAGAGAAGTACTATACGAAAAACATTCTGAAGTACGAGAAGAATCCAAAAATTGAAAAATATACAGGATGTTTCATTAAAAATAAAAAATGTCAATGGCCACGGCAACTTAAAAATAAAATCTACAGCAGATCAATATTTTTTTGGTCCTTTTCTTTTAGTTTCTGGTATAAGATAGTGTCCCTTATAAAAAGGCCACCCTATTGAGAGTGTCCAAAATAGGATGTCACTTCTCCTTATAACAATATATAACAATAATAATAACAACAACAACAACGAAAAGATTTGGGTGCAAACTTGGAAACAAAAAATACTGAATAATCAGGAAACCCAAAAACCATTAAGAAAGCAATATAAAGCTCTAAAAAGCACTAACGATGCGTTAAGAAATTTAAGTCAATCCCATATGATTTGAGGGCTGACCTTGAAAATTAAAAGTTACATATCTCGAAATGGAATGAATCGTGATTGCAATTTTTTGAAGCACTAAGAAGCACTAACAAAGCACTAAAAACTGATACCAAAATTGAGTCAATAGGAAAATGTTTTGGGGTTGACGTTGAAATTAAAATCTAAAATATCTAAAAAAATAGACAAGCACTTTCGAAACTATTTGAAGCACTAAGAAGCACTAACGAGGCACTAAATCAAAGTACCAAATTTCGTCCATTTTGGTAGATTGTTATGGATGACCTTGAAATTAAAAAATCCTTCATATGCAGAAAACGGAAAAAGCACTAACGAAAATAGTTAAAGCACGAAGAAGCACTAACAAATGGGAAATTTCCGAAAAAAATGGCACTTTCGGTGCTAACTTCATGGAGCTTATAAGTTGGACCAGTTAAGCTGGAAGACGATCATCTCTATTTTAACTTTTAAAACGCGGAGTAGGGTTCCAGAAAGTATTTTTTCTACTACCATGCGTAAAGTACTTGTCAAAATTCTATGTGCCAGAAATCAAATGGTTAATTTCAAGATTTTGGAAAATATTTTTGGTCCTTCGAGCATGCGAAATCTATTTTTGTACATAAAAATTATGGTAGTACAAAAACATTATTTAGTTTTTTCTTTAATCATGATACAATTTATGAACATAGTTTTTTTATATTCATATCTTTATATTATCATATTGAATGTAGATCAATAATATTTATTTAAACGATTAAACTAAGTTACTCTATGTTGTGGTGTGTAACATAATTTCACTAAATTTTCCATGCTCCATCTACAATATAATTATGTTTACAATTGATTGTTACCACCATTGTTGTTAGTGCTTAAATTGATTGTATATCCACAATTTTATTACCAGATTTGTAATACATTACACATATAAACAAAACTGGAAACAAGCTTAGTTTAATTATTTATACAGTAAGATTTGGTACAAAGATAAAAAATATAAAATAGATGGATTTACTTAATTGGGTACAAGAGCAAACAAACATGTGAGCGACAGACCATCATTTATATACCTAAAATTCAAAGGTTAAATTCCACCTCAAACATAAAACGTTCTTTTATTAAAACATCTAATTTCATTTCTAGTACGGTCGAATTTTTAATGAGAATTTTCGCAGTCCTAAGGCTTAGGAAGTGTAGAAAACAAGATAAAAGCAAAAAATATAATTCAAAACAGCTTAATAATTAAATTGTTTTTCTCTTGGAAGACATGCACGAGATTAAATGTCATGTTTAAAACATATTTAATCTGTATTTTTCTTTTTTTAATTAAAAATAAATACTCTTTCATTTATTCTACGTGGGTTGTTTAATTTATTATTATTAAACATTTTTATAAGTGGAAAAAATATTTAATACATAATTATATAAATTCAAAATTATTAATTCGTCTCACTGACTTTAAAGGATTCGTTTATCTTACATTCCAATAAAATTTTTAGTTTTTGTTTCAAAATTGTATCTACAAAAACATTTATTTCTTTTAAAATTTAAGTGCGTCTTCTAAAAGAGACGGCCCTGTGTAAACAGATTTTGATAATGTTAAAATGACTGAATAAAAATAATTGTAAATACCATTTATTAAAAGAACCAGCTTCATGAGTCCCACAAAGATTTTTGGTCCTTCGAGCCGGAGTTACAAATATTTTTGGTCCTTCGAGCCGGATTCACAAACATTTTTGGTCCTTCAAACCGGATTTGAACCAGCAACTTCAAAGAAAATTTTGTTAACGAGTCATCCAATTGGTCGGTTGACATTTCTCACGTGAATGTGTAAATCGTTTTACTATTTCTGGGCTTAGGAAAATAAATCCTACCTATGAATATCCAGCCAAAACTGTATCTTACATAGAATATATCTTCTGGATAATTTTTATTGAAATTGGTCCATTTTTTGCCTTACTCTTTTTTACAACTTTTCTTTCCCACTATTTCCCTAACTTTTTTTCCCTACTATTTTTCAGTTGTTATAACTGTTTTATATTCCCGGACCCATCAAAGGGAAAGAATAGTAAACGAGCAAAAACTTTTTGAGATGTCGATGAAAATATCTATTTTGAAGTCCCCCGAGAAGATTGAAACCATTTCCAGAGTATGGTCTGTCTGTGTGTTCTGTGTATCTGTACGTCTGTATGTAATCTTCTACGATAAATGCCCAACCGTTTGATCAACCAAGATGAAATTTGGTATGAAGGGTCGGTGTGTGCCTCGAATGCGACCATTTTGGTTTAAATTGGTAAAGTAGAAGGTCCTCAAGACCGACATTCATTGAATGCAGTTGTAAGATTTTTTGCCTTTTTTTAAATTTTATGGACGAACAATACACTTTATTGCAAAATGTTGTAGTGCAAAGTTTTAGAGGATAAAATTTCTAACAATTTTGATATTACACTTTTCCGAAATTTCCAATAGTTGCGCCACTAGAGGGCGCGCAAAAAATGTTTATGTACGTTTTTTGTAGTTTTTCAAATTTTGAGGACAAACAATGCTCATTTCTTATGCAAAGTTGTACATGAAAATATACATGAATTTTTAGATCAAAATATGAAAAATAAAATAATCTAAGTTAATTACATTTTAAGACAATTTGTAAAACCAAATTAAAAATAGATTATCTTTTTGTAATCGAGATTAAAAGAGCACCGCAAACATCAGATAATTTATATTATTATAAAAGATAAGATATGATATAAAGCGTCTAAATAATTAATAATGATAACAATGGACTGAAGTAAAAATATAATGTAATATAAATAAAACTTACCATATATAACGGAGGGGAAGAAAAGAAATTTTCAATATGCGACAGAGACGATATAGAAGTTAATTGCTTTGACTATAGAGACAAAGAGAGAATTGTTAACATGGAAAGATATTTAATAATACCTAGAAGTAAGGGAAATCTTGAGAGACGACGCGTGGAAATTAAGAAGGGATATCAAGCGAGTCTGAGATTAAGATATACTGAGCAGAGGAATGAAAATATAGGGTGGCACAGAAAAAAAAACGTAACAAAAAACAAGATTTAAAAAAAAAGTAGAAAAACTTTTAATATTTTCTAAATTAATAAACATTTTACAATTATTTGTATACTTGGAAATAAAATTTTTCGCAAAATTTAAAGAAATTGGCATTAAAAATTATTATTTGTTAAATTAATAAAGTATGAATAGTTACTTTTACAATTGCTGTAGAAATATAGTTGTCCATCCATTAAAATGTTAAAAAATTGCAGAAAAAATAAGAAAAACAATAAAAATATTAATTTAAAAAAATGAGTCAAATTGAGATTTTTTCCAAGTGTATTTAAATATTATCATGTATCGTTTTTTAAACAAAAAAATTTTAATTTAATTTTAAAAATTCTCGTGCCTGTAACTTATTTTTTTCTTGTTTCTTATCATTATTGTAACATATAAACATAAAAATAAGCGCAAAAATTTATTTTTTGTGATAAAAATCTATAAAATCGATTATCTAGAAATATATGTAATATAGGTGTAGGGAATCCTAATACAGATAGATAGCGGACAATGTATTTACCTAAATATGTAATTTAATCTTATATAGGGTGTTTCATTAAAAATAAAATGAAAAATGCTAATTTTTTGCGTTAGGATTTTATTCCACTACGTTTAGAAGAAATTTTATTTTTTCTTAATGGTGAAAAAGTGCATTTTAAACAAAAAAAAATGTATTAATTTAAATTAATAAAGTGTGAATAATTATTTTTACAATAGCTAGAGAACTATAGTTGTCCATGCACTAAGAGAATTTTCCCAATCGGAAACGCAAATTTAAAAAAAATCCATACCATTTATAATTTTATAGTGTCAACTATCCCATATATTTTTATTAACATAACTTTTAATTAATTCATTTGCTTTAATAATCATAAACATTTTTAAGAGTTTTTTAAACTGTAATTTGGGTTGAAGCCAACCAGAAGCCTTATTAGTGCCAGAACGTGCGCAATAAAATAAATTTCAAATAAACAGAACCTAATTATAGTTAAAGTGAAGCTTTAACTACTTGCTTTTATATAGTCAAGATCGTTTTAACTGCAAAAATTATTATTTTTTTAAAGGCGTTAGTAGACAATTATTTCAGTATGGAGTTTATCGTGTTAATAAAAATTGTTAATTATTTTTTAATGATAAAACTACCATTTTAAATTTATATAGACAAGTAATTCAATTATTTTTTTGTTTATTTAGTAGTAGTTTTATAGTAATATCAAGAAGAGAGGGAGATCTTGAGACACGACGCGAGGAAATCAAGAAGGGATATCAAGCGAGTCTGAAATTAAGATATACTGTACATAAAAATACTGAAAATACAGGGTGACACAGAAAAAAAAGGTAACATGTTATAGGTACCTATTGGAATGGTGTTTTTATTTATTAAAGGCATCTTGGAATATTCTTGTTGGACTTTGGTATGAGCTTCCTACTGTATCAGTTTTTTGAAAATTTTCTTAAATATCCGTTATATCCTGTTTTATCTCTGATGATAGTCAAATATATACCGAAATATTATGAACCCATATGACCTACATGATTAATGATGTCATGCAGCCTAAATACGATATCCCTGACTTGCTTCATAGTCATGATGGACCTATGTGATTTTTATAATTCAGGATTTGATCAGTTTTTAAATTTATTATTTATTTATTTATTTATTTATTTATTTATTCATTATGGGATCAACCCCATTACAAAAAAATAATACAATAAAAACATAAAAATAGAGAAAATAAAAATTTAAAAATACATTAAAAATTGTCGAACAATATTCTTAAAACAATATTCAACCTAGCGACATCACCTTCAGGAACATGTTAATAATAAAAAAAAATATTACAAGCTACCAATAAGAAAAAAAAAATATTTCTCTAATTTTTCTCTTGAGTCAAGCTAATAGAAAATGGCCAAGATTTTAACTTGACTACAATTTTTAACGGTTTTTTTTTCAAAAGGAGAGTGAACTGCATAATTGCAGATTTGCCAGCTTTAATATAATTACTTCCTTAATATAATTTAGAATATACTCTATTACCGTTTTTGTGACATCAACACCGTATTTTGACGGCCGTCAGAAGACGGCACCGCTTCTGAAAAAACCAAAGCTTAAGAGTTTCTAATTATCAAGCAGGAAATTCTGATTCCCAACAAGAGACCAGTCGTAGTTTCGTTAATCTTATCTGCCTGTTTACCAGAATGGTTGCATTGGTGAGTGTAAATTTGTAAGAAATGTGATTTTTTTATGAAATTTCCCTAAATAGTGATTGTTAGCATTTCTTACTTATTTTCATATCTAGCAATCTCAAAGCACTATTATATATATGGTCGTCAGAAATTCTTAAATTAAATTTTAACAAACAGACCCGTAAATACAGCGCAGCAGCGGGCCAGGGGCGAAGCGTGCATGACTACTGACGTCACACGGTGTAGTCTCGCGCACAGGTACGTTTTCCAGCCTCTCGCCGATGCTTGATATTAAAATGCTTACAGCGGACGTAAATATTAATATTTTGCGCTCATATTTTTTTTGATCGTTTTTAAATAACAAAATCTCTCGATTTCAGTTAAAAATAAATGTCGAACCTGCCTATTATTGTCTTGTAAATTTTCCAACAATTGAGTCAAAACTTGGAGGCCAACATTTTAGTCAAACGTTGGTAGCATCGTCTGGTGCCGGCTAAGGTTTTTTGATTATTCATCTGTTGTTTTTGTGCTTATTCCAATAACAAAAAATATAATCACTCTGTTTCAATTGTTTCGTTTGTTACTGAAGCTATGGTCAATCATACAAATATTTTCCTATTTGCTTAATAAGTGTGTATACTGGAGATCAAAGTGAATATTTTTGCGTTTACTTGAAATACTATCAATCAAACTATACCTAACAGTAAACATCCTAAACAGCCCGATCCCTAATACTGGGCATTTCAATTTCAATCGACTTACGTTTGCCTTTCCGGTTTGATATTCAAACCGTAGACGTTTGCATCGGAAAACGATGTTGTATTGGTAATCAGAATTTATCGTCTGTGCCTGAACCTTCTCATCAGGAATAATAATTCAAGTGTAAGGTCGGTATTAGCCCGGGTAAGGGCTCAAAGGAGATTCTTATAAGGAAACATGTTGATTTATATCTAATAGTCTTAGATATCTACACACAAACTCTAGTATTTTTATAATTTATTTATTGCATGATTTTTATTCTATATTTGCAATCATGCTGAGTGCAACTAAAAATCTTTAGGCTCATGTTTCACACAACATATTTTCTAAGATCGAAGAATACTTTTAATAATAACATAAATAGTTTATTTTTTCTAATTGAATTTAAATTTGAGAAACGTCTAGAGCCTGAAATTCCACCTTGTTTTTGATTCTAACGCTTGCGCCATGAAAACTTTCTTATTGTACGTTAACTTGAAAGTTTGATTATATATCGTTATACGAGATGTGGTACAGTGATAAGGTGTATGTTTTGCACGTAAAAGTTCCTGGTTCGAATCCTGAGGAAATATTTTTTTATATTTAGATAGTAAACTTCTATGTTGTTTATGTATGAATCTAGAAACACAATTCAAATAAACTCTTTTTTGAGCTATATAATAAGAATATTTTTTAAATTTTTCCGGTTATGGATAAAAATTTCATATCCTTCCTTATTCTGTAAACCAACTATATTTACACCTACTCTATTTAATTATCAATGTAAGTGAGTTATATCAATTTAACAGCATTATAAATCATTGAAACGATGCATTTATATCCCTAAATACAGCATCAATCACCCACGTTCCTATTTCCTCAAAGCAACATCATAAACTTATAAAATATTCCCCTCAGAATTCCTAAGCAAAACACGAAAAGTACCTTTCTAGGATATTTCTCGCACAACCAATACACCAGGGGTGCATTCAGGATAATTCGAATAAAAATAGTATATTTTACATTTTCTGCGTTGGATTAAGTGTGATTATTTATATTTATATGTACAAAACTTTATTGTAATTGATTGTCAATACTTCTATTAAAATATTTTGTTATACAAAATACTTATTTTTACAAATCAAATTTTCTCAGGATAGAGGAATAGCGCAACCTAATTTTGGTTTCTTTTATAAAAAAAATGAAATTGAACACAAAAAACATTAAACCTTAAAATAAATTAAAATGGACGATAAATTGGTCTAAGAGCAACACCTGTTGGGATAAAAATAAATACTCAAAGAAATAAAGACTAACACTAGCCGCATACGATTGATTAAGTTGGTTAAAAGGATATCAATGTTCCAATTAATGTGACCCTTATACTGTTACCTTCATCCACAAAGCAGTATTTAAGTTCAAAAACCAGTCAAATAGTTCCTATATGAAATATGTTAGCAGATGTATATTGAATGACCCCTTATCTCGGGGTTATTCCCAAGAGAGATACTAAGCTATCTACTGACCAAATAAGAGATGAATGGCACCAGTAGAGCAGAAGTTGTAGTATATGAAATATGTTAGCAGATTTAAATTGAAAGACCCCATATTTGGGGGTTATTTTTTAACCACGAAGCTGAAATTTTTCGGGGTTATTTTTTAACGACGAAACTGAAATTTATTCCCAAGGGAGATACTAACCGAAGATATGTACTGACCAATATAGGAAGAATCGCACCTAGAAAATGTATATTGAATGCCCCGGAGTCCTTCTTTAATAATCATGAAGCTGAAATTTACTCCCAAGAGATATACTAACCTAAGATATGTACTGACCCATTATAAGATGAATCGCACCGTAAAAGTTATAGTATCTGAAATCTGTTAGCAAATTTATATTGAATGACCCCATATCTCGGGGTCATTCTTTAATAATCATGAAGCTGAAATTTACTCCCAAGGGATATAATAACCTAAAATATCTACTGACTAAATTATCGCACCAGTAGAGCAGAAGTTATGGTATCTGAAAAAATATGTTAGTAGATTTAAATTGAATGACCCCATATCTCGGTGTTCTGCTTTAATAATCATGAAGCTGAAATGTACTCCCAAGAGTACCAGCCTAAAATATCTACTGACCAAATATGAGAAGAATCGCACCAGTAGAGCACAAGGTATAGTATCTGATAACTGCTCGAAATAGGGTGCTTGCATAATTTTTTTTTCAGATTTTTTTTTCTTTAATATGTTTATTACCCCTATTGACGAGCATATACCAAAATTTAAATTTTTTTTGGCGTTCAGTACCCTTCATTTTGAATATTAAATATATGTGTGACGTCTTAAGGAAGCTGAAAGAACAGTATCCTGTAATTACTTTTAAATCCATGAATTCTCTATTTCTGTGAAGATGGCGCTACAATCGACGTTATTTATTCAACTATATTCTTACTTTTCACTACAAAATTCCTTATAATTATTCTGTCACAATGTTCAAGAATAATATTTTTAATAGTCTTTAAAAAACTGGAATAAATATGAACTTCGACACTAACTCCCCCTTGCGATGAATTAAAGTATTGAGATCTAGGTAATGGTTTATTACCGACACATTAGAGAAAGCTGTCGGCTGTAACCTATATTCAGATAAATCAGAGTGGCGCCATCTTTCGCATATATTTTTAACTGACCTACTTTAAGTCGTCACAGATTTTAATTTTTTTTTGAGTATAGGGCGAATACAGGTTTTTAATAAAAATAAAAAAATACGGGTTAAATATTTACTGAGAATATGTAGAAAAATAAGATTACAAAATGAATGAATCAATGTATATAATTATTTTTATACCAAACCGATTGCAGGATGATTTTTATGTTTTACACATAACAGGTTGAAAATAGGTTTATTCTGGTTACGAAAAATATCTACCCGAGAATGTCGAGCGCATGCGCAGTAGGTTACGTGCATGTGCAGTAGATAATTCTGATCACGTATCTTATTACTACACAAGTGCCTGACTTTCTTGGACAGATATTTTTCGAAACCAGAACAGACCAAATATAAATTAATCAGTCATCACTTTCGTCATCACTTTTGTCAATGGTTGGCATTTATTTTTTTTACTTTATTCTGTTGCAACCGATATACGTTCGGATATAAGAAACAGCTAATTTAAAATTACACTTTACACTGTAAATTTTTCTAGCAAAATCCAGGCCATATTTTCTGAAGTGTTTGTTTCTTGCTTCAGCTGATTCATGGCTATAGAAATGGATTACAAGAAGAAATAGGATTACATATATAATATATTATGTCATATGAGCACAAAATGAGCGAGCGTACCGAAGTGAGGGTATATAATAGCTAAGGGCTCTAAAGCGTTTTATACATATGTGACACACAACTGTTTTTCGCCTACAAACAAAAAAAAACGAAAAAAAGAAAAATATAACACCAAGCAGAAAAGGCTTTAACAGCCCTTAGCTATTAGCCGCCCTCGCTTCGCTCGCTCATGCATCTAATAGCCGCGGGCTGCAAAAGTCCATTTTATACCCTTGTGACACAATATACTATTGCAATAAACATTATTTTGAGCCATATTTTTAGGGTTAATATAATTCATTTCACATAAGGTAGGCAAAAAAATCTATGAAGCTGTAGCTCAAGAAAATAATAAACTAGATAATCTAAAACTAAAATAAAATATATAAGTTCGAAACTCATGGAAAAGAGGTTAATTTATAATATAAGATTAAATATCACTTTGAACGGAGAAAATATTATGTAAGCTACAACCAATTTTTCTTATCAAATTAATAAGAATGGAACCAAGTAATTAGGTTTAAACAATTACCCTCTAGTAGCAAAGATACCGATCCATTTTAAACCAATTTAATTTGAATAAATCAGCAACCCCAAAAATCCGCTTCTTAACTTGTCACTTGTATGTCTTGAGTTTAATTAAAGGTAATAGACCGTAACAAAATCCACCAACCGATCTCCGCCCAGAAGCGCTGAACTCACAAGTGATATTTTATCGCGTGTAAATAAATACCATATTTACGTGTTACGCGTCATAAACTAGGCACTTGTCTCTGGAAATTACAGTAAAAGGACCCCGAAAGGACGTTTTATCATCGTCAACACTCCGCCAATCGCTATGAAGAGGCAATGAACCTCGGAAACGTGTACATACGAAAAAACGTGTCTGCTTCTATAATACGACAGGAATGAATAACTCAGAAAATGAATTTTTTTGGTTATAAATGAGATCTGTTGCTACAAATTAATGTTATTAAAATGAAACAAAACAGATACTAAAAGCAAACAAATTAAGGTAGAATGGCCATTGATGCCATAATTTTTTACTACTTAACCTAGTTTAATAATTATTTTTTTCTATATTTTCCAGTACTTTTATATAATATACCTCGAATGTTTTGCATAATTCTTCTTGCCCTTTTACAAATATTACACTTCTTATTTTAGTACTTCCTGTTTCTTTATATTAATATTTTATTTAGTTACTTATTGCTCTTTTCTTGTTATTATTTTGAATCACCGTATATAAAAAAAAGTCTTCATATGTATTATAACAGTTACATAGAAAATATCTAGTAAAATGCAAATATAACCCACCCTAAAATTAACGTTGTTTAAAACAAGCATATATTAACATATAGTTGATTTAGTTAAATAGCCGTAACACAGGACCGTACTTAATCCTACTCAATTCAAAACATCCCCTGTACAATTAATTATTTGAATAAAGCAGACTCTACACTAAATCATTTAATGTTTATTCTGGCATTATTAAATTTTGATTTATGTCAGTAATTGCATTTGTCATTTTAATTGTTACATACTTGCTTGCGTTGCTGAATTCAAGTTGAGTGTGATTAATTAACGAATTGAATTAATGACCGTAGCATGTCGGTTGCATTCGCCATTGTTTGATATACATATATACAATATTCCCTTGGAATCGCAGCATCTGTTTGTGCTACTAGTAACTTTCCGGCTTTTGGGTTCCTATACGCCATCACGCCTTTGCTTTGATTTTATGTTTTGTGTAATCTCGAACGTGCATCGTAGGTGGACCTATAGGTATATAGTAAGTTATTGCTCCAAAATTATAAGCTGCGCTTAAGTTTGAAGTTATTACAGTTAATGTTAACGTAGATATTAGTTTTTGCTATTTATTTCCCGTAACATTACTGAATTAAAATATTAATAATAATATTAACACGAATACTACAGTTAAATAATCTCTTATTAAAATATCCATCAGGCTAAATGCTTTTATAAATGCAGTGATAGTAATAAAAAACTCGGTTGTGTCGCCCCAAAACTTTCCCCACGAGTATCCACGTATCCTTTTTCATATATTTAATGTTAAGTTTTAATTTTTGACAAGTGACAGTTGGAGAAATAATTTTGATGTTCTGTATAGAATTTTTTGAGGGCTTTCAAATGATATATTGCAAGTCGAATTTCGTGACATATTGAATCTGTCGTTTTTGATAGTGACACTTCCGTTTGACACATGTCATACAAAAAATAACGAGTTCTTCCGACTGGTAACCCAAACCCCTGTACCAAATTTTAGCCCAATCGGACTAATATTTTTTCAGATATTTAATGCTGAAGTTTCAAATTTGACATTTTTTTATTTTTGACAGGTGACAGTTGGAGAAATAATTTTGACTGTTCTGAATATAGTTTTTTAAGGGATTTCAAATGACATATTGCATGTCCAATTCTGTGACATATTGCATCTGTCATTGTTTGATAGTGATACTTCTGTTTGACAGATGTCGTACAAAACTAATGGATTCTTCCGACGGACAACCCAACCTTCTATACCAAATTTCACCTCAATCAGATTAAACGTGTGGCCTTTATCGTGGAAGAATACTTTCCCTTCTAGGTCAAGAAAGTAAAAAGATAAATAACTAATCAAACATATAAATCAAGAAAATAAAACAATAATACTAATATGATTTTAATTAAACATTGTCTGAAGGTGTTGAGGTACATTCAGGGTAGTCCAAAGCTCTGGGTGAAAGATTATTCAAAAACCATTTAAATATAAATTCTACTTCTTGGGGTTAAAACCTCTATCCACTCAACTAATTTTTATTCATTTTCCTACTTGACTTTTTTGAATTTTTTTTCGTCCACCCTCCTTAATATTGTACTTGGCGCAATGTTTATAAATGTATTTCGTAATTTTTAATTTGTAATATTTGAAAAACCCCTAATATAATTTATTTGGTAAGTTTTTAAATTGTAATGATCCTAGCCCTCTTTGATTGTAGGCCTGATGATGGCGTTTCGCCGAAACTAGTCGCCGTCCTTAAAATCTATTTCATGTAATCAACTTATTACTTTCAATTAAATTGTGGTACAGGATTTTCGAGTTTTACTATTTACTATTTAAATATAAATTTGAAGATCTAGTGATGGATCTATGATAAGCATAATCCAAAAAAATATTTTCATTTAGACAACGCTAGAACAAAATAAAATCGAAAAACAATAATGAGGGGCTAGATCTAAAAATGGTTTTTTGAGTTTTTCGGCCTTTGTATTTAAGTTTAAGGAATAATTTTCTGGAACAATTTGGTACAAACCTAAAAATATTTGGAACAACTTTCAAAATAACAAAATTCGAAAAATTCAATATTTTATCCTGTTTTTCCATATTTTTTTTCATATTTTTCTCTAACATCCCTGTTTTTCTCAATTCCCGAATTCTTGCTATTTTTCTTTATTTTTTTTCTGTTTTGTCCCTATTATTATCAGTTTTTCCCTTTTTTTACTATATTTCCTTTTTTTCACCCATTTTTAGGGTTCCGTATACCAAAGGGTCCAAACGGAACCCTATTGCTCTCACTCGCCTGTCCGTCCGTCTGTCACACCGGTCTAGCAGCTAAACCGTTGGAACTACAGTCTTCAAATTTTCACAGTATGTGCGTCTTGTTAGCCCAAAGCCACATATATTATAAAAAATATTTTCAAATGTTTTCGAGGGGGATCACATACAGCTAAAGGGGGGCGCTGAAAAAAAATTTTGACCCACCCCATCGACTGAGGTATCGTTGAATAGAGCTCATTGAGTAGATAAAAACTAAATTTTTTGTTTTAAAAAATATTAAAAAACGTACGCATGAAATCCGCCAAAGTCAGCATTTTTTATAAAATTTTGTTCTGAAGAATTTTTTAACTTTCCATTGACCTATAAACTTCAAATTTGGTGATATTGTTTATTGTTAAGTATATTTTACCAACAAATACCAAAATATTCATAAATATGTTTTTTTTCCTTAAAATTCCCTCATTTTTAGGGTTCCGTACCTTCGTATATATGAGAATTGCGATATCCCATATTTTATTATTTTTATCTGTGCAATCGTATTAGTTTTGTTAAATCAAGAAAAAACTTTTTTCGATCTAGAAAACATTTTTTTTTAATCAAGAAAACATTTTTTCAATTAACAAAATATTTTTCTGATCCAACACAACATTTTTTTCATTCAACAAAACATTTTTTTTTATTCAAGAACACATTTTTTATATTTAACAAAATCATTTATTTGGATATTGTTTTTGTTGAAACAAATAACACGTTTTGTTCGACCTATCCAAATAACATATTTATTTAGTTCAAATAAAATTTTTTTAATTCAAATAATCTTTTTTCTCTGTGCTTTTGTTCAGTTTTACTTAAATTTTCACTTTCATTCATAAAAAAATGGTATTGGAGATATTTTTGTATATGGGAGCAACGTTAAAGTTAAAGAGAAAACATATAATAAAAAAATATAATAAAATATAATAAAATAATCTAGTTACCAAAAATGAGAAAAGAAAGTTGAAAAGTTACAAGACACTAATAAAGATACATTAATAAAAAATATAGATGATGTAATTTTGAGCCCAGTAAAAATTTTAGAAACATGTCAACAATGGCAGTAGTTTTATACAGAGTGTAAAAAAATATTGCAGCAAATAAATAAAGAAAGACTAATTACGTTTAAAGACCCATTAGAGGATAGTACAATAAAATTTAAACAAAAGGAGAAAGTTAGGGTTTCAGTGAATTTAATAAAAAGAACACAAAAAAATGTAGGACCGTACTTAGAAAATTTCCTAAGGTACAGTTATTTTTCAAAATCTAATAAAAGAATTCTACATGGTTGGATAAGGAAAAATATGGGGATTTCAAAATATTATAAAAAGTACAGGTATGTATTAAAATATATAATAATAGTTGAGGGTGGCCTTTCCAAGACAAAACGTTTGAAAAAAATAAGTACAGTATTTGATTTTCAATAAATAAAACCAACATAAAATGGTCAAATTGGTTTTCCCAATTATCTTGGAAACCGGACCTGATATTTTAATTTTGACAAACCCATAATTTTCGCTATCTTGTTTATAAATTATTTGTAAATTTTATCTAACTTCATCAGTGTATGTAGAAGTTGTACATAAAATGCTCACATTGTATTAACTTGATTTTATAATTTCAAATAACTCAAAAACCATATAATCGTATATACACGCGTTCAACTATCCACTTCAATTACATTTACATTTCCACCCTTTTTAACAATTTTATTCATTCCATTCCGTATTCATTTACGCGATGTCGCTCTGAGCGTAACGAACAAATAAAATTCTAAATAAATCTATATACCATACTAACGAAATTTATTTTTCTACCTACCCGCCGTACCATATGTGTAACTTGATTACTTTGAAAAAGTTTTTAAAGTAACTCTTAGAAAGTTGGACCCATCCTTGAAATTGTTATGTTTCTGAAAAAGTTTTTATTGTAGAACGTTAACATTGTAACTTCTTTATATGTATCTGGTGAACTTTTTTTATAGGAATTCCTAATACCCGTTAACTATAAAAAAACTTTCCCTTTTAAATAAAACAGGAAAATATTTACTTTAAGTAGTTTCTTTTAAAAGAACATAATTTAAATTTTAAACATGACAAAACATTAATAGATGCTAATTTGGTTATATTTTGATTTGGTCTTTAAATGAATTCATCAAAATCGATAAACAACTAATTAATCCGAATAATTAAATATTCGATTCTTTTTAATTGTTTACTAAAAATTGCCATAAAAAATAAATACATGAGACGCTGTTAAGTTAAACCACGGGCAAAATATTTTACATAGTTTAGGCGCGAAGAGTGCTTCGTTCAATTAATTGGATGGAAAATGCCAGGGGAGGTAGGCGCATTTCCTAAGGATTCTCCTCTCCGTTGCCGTGATGGCGTGCAGGAGGTAAGGAGGAAGAGCGGAGAGTTTCGGAGCTCTGTAATCTAGGATGGGTCTGATGTATGTTTTATAGGTGTGCAAAAGGGTTTCAGGGTTGCATCTCCCAATTCGTCTCCCCCCCCCAGGCTCCGATGAGGGAACCCCTCATTTCCTGACTATTTAGAGTTCTTTAGACTACGGTTGACCAGTTAAGAGTACGCGTGAAGCGCACTCCCAAGTACTCATTTAAGTCCTTGGGCATGAGTTTCTCTCCCCAAAGCCTTAGGTCGACGTCATTAAGTCATTGGCCCCGTCTGTTTGAAAGGGAACAATGGTTGAATATGATAAGTTGGGTTTTTGCGGGTTTAGGGTAATCCTCTAGGTGATGCACCATTCCGAAAAATTGTTTGGCATTTGTTGGGTTTTTTTGTGCAGAGCTCTGGTGGTTGGGACTGTTGCGAACATGGAAATATCGTCCGCATACAGTTGGATGTCTTGGCTAGGATTTTTCGGAAGGGGGATGTCGTGCGTGTATATGACGTACAGCATAGGGGCTAACACTGAACCTTGGGGAATCAAGAAATTGTGTCTGCAGACTTCAAGTTCAGAGGCAATGTGAATGGACGTTGACCTCATCATGTCATTATAGTTGCTAGCTTGCCTGGTACTCACGGACAAATTAGCTTATAGAATGTGTAATAAATATTTCTGACTGTTAATAAAATATAAAAAAAACCATTTCTTTTTGACTTTCCTGACTCACCTCCGAGAATGGAAAGTATTGTGAACGAAATTTTCAAGCGAAAGATGGAAATATCCATTTTAAGGTCACCTGTGATGTTTAAGACTATTTCCAGATGGAAGTCTGTCTGTCTATGTATATTCTTCCACGATAGAGGCCACACGTTTAATCCGATTGACTGAAATTTGGTATATGGGTTTGGGTTACCACTCGGAAGAAACCATTAGTTTTTGTACGATATCTGTCAAACAGAAATGTCACTATCAAAAAATGACAGATACAATATATCACCGAATTGGACTTGCAATATATCATTTGAAAGCTCTTGAAAAACTCTATTCAGAACAGTTAAAATTATTTCTCCAACGGTCACCTGTCAAAAATAAAAATTGTCAAAATTCAAAACTTTAACATAAAATATCTGGAAAAGTATTCGTGGATACTCGTCGGGAAAGTTTTGGGTCTACACAACTGTTTTTTTTTCGATATAGAAGGTTCTCATTTTTTTATTCTTATAGTAGTTCTAATATTTCACTATTCTATTGGTTCTAGCAAATTTTAGTTAATTTTTTTTAAACTATGATAAAATTATTTTCGTTTGTTACAGATAAACGGCACTTATCAACAACGCGTTCAGCCACATGATTACAATATGAAAGTGACGACCTATACCAACAAAAGGGTCCCTCTAGTGACGATTTCCGGTATAGAGCTGGCAATCGACGAGAACAATTTTCACGCTGGAAAAGCGCGGATTTCCTGTGTGGCTAACGTTTTTCATTTATATCGAAGGGAGAAAAATGTTGTGTTGGACGAGGACAGGCCAAGGCCTAGACCTTCGTCAGTATTAGGAACACGAGACGCTAGTGCAGGTAATTTTTTACATTATTATTTATTTATATTTTAAAAAATATATATGAAAAATTTTAACGGAAAATTCTTATATATATGTATATAATTTTAGTTTTCATTAAGAATCCAGTACAAATTGTCAATCCTGGCAAAACGCTTCAAAGCTTATGTTTGAGTTTCAGTAATTTCTAACCAAATAAACCCCTTTCATTAAATCTAAGTGCCCCAAACAAAATCAGGATCCCTACAGTTAAGCATAATTAAGCCTTTGCCCTATTTTGTGGCCTTTCCAAAACACTGCTACTGAATAATTATCACACTACAAAATTTCACAAATTCTCCTTCTGAACCGTTTGAGATATTATTTTTTCTTTCATGGAATTTCAGCTTTATAAATAAATGTTAATTGAAAAAATAAAATGAAGCTGGTTAAAAAAAAAATTTAAATATGGATAAAAACAAATAAGGCTCATGACAAGGGGATCAAACCTGATCAAAAGCTGTTCTATACCTGTTAAAATCTGTTCGTGGCCTATTTAAAGATGTTCCGAGACTCGTCTAGTGGGGTCTGATGACGTCACGAGTGTCCTTGAATGATCCAAAAATTACCAGAATCGACCTTAGCGATTTCCCATGGTAATTTCCATAAGGAGTGCGCTAGAACTGTCATATCTTATCTATTATGTGTTTATGTATGAAAAAATAACAAAAATATAGGTAACATCAATAACCTATTTTTTAAACTCTGGTATTTCAGTTATTAACTAGAAAATAATATTTAGAGTTGAAAACTTTAAGCATTACTCCGGTTAATTAATATTAAACAAGAATAATTTAAAAATCGGACGAAAAAACTTTTCTAAGACAAAATCGATTATGGAATATAAATGCAAAATTTACATCAAAGGACATTTATCTAACAATTAATTGCTTTGGTACACTTTATTAATATTAGATGCGCTGAGAACGAACTTTGACTACCCAATTTATTGAGAGGAAGCCAAATAGAAGACTACAAGAAGAGCTAATTTATATTTATCAGCGCATTTTATGTACATTGCGGTAGAGAAGCTGACATTAATTATAGCTTTTTTTAATAGTTTTCTATTTTCCTACCGTTTTCCAACCTCAGGTTTTATTTCATGGGCGGCGAAGATTAGGGCCATTTCGGTATTTGCTTTTTTTGTGTTGATATGATGAAATAAATACCTGAATTTATATCTTCGTTTTAGCTTCTTAAATTAACTTTTCATGAACAAATTCTTCTTAAGTTATTATTATAATTTTACGTAAGTCATATTTTACCATTTGCCTCATTTCTGCATATTTAATTTTTGATGTTCTAATTTTTCTTCATTGATAAATATTTTTTGCCTTACCCATGCATTTTTCCATCATAATATGTCATAAAATAAACTTGGTGTCTGAAATTATGCTACGTTTAGAAACTTTTTAAAAATATTTAGAAAATTTCATAGACAAGCCAATTGTATGAAAATATTTTACGTTTGTTACATCAAAATCCGAATATTAATAACAAAGTTAGACTCTAATGCCCTTTTGTTTTTGGTTCTGCGCATGGTTTTTCTTCTACGTTATAATTTAAATTTATATACTCTAGAATTATTTTGAGTCAATTTTATTCTTTAAGTATCTGCTAAAGGAAAGCAAGCTTAAATAAAGTATTATGCGATTTTCTGCTAGGTTTAAAAAAAATTAATTACTATTAATTAAAACATTTTATCTTTTGTTTACCGGACGCTCATGATTTTATTTCACATCAGTCAGAATCAGTAAAAATGTCCACTTTTCCCTGTAATTACAAGAAAATTAGATAATCCTCGCATTTTGCCACTTAATCTAGATAAAACTTTACGACAAGACAAAGACGACTACAGTGAAATTGTCCGGTCTACACGTTTCGCGGATAATGATTATAAAGTGCCCACTTTATGTGATCCTAAAATCCAAACGCTCTTTTCCCATTCTCGTTCTCTACAGAAAAGGAATAAATGTGACAAAAATAATTAATATACTTAAGTTTGTGTATGTGAATATCAACATTTTTATTTATGTTACAAAGTATAAATAAATAAAAAAAATAACTCTACATGGCGTTCGACAACGTTTATGTATTTCTAAATAGGGAAATTAAGCACAAAGTCACAATAATTTAATAATATAAGTACTAGCAGGCGACTAGTTTCGGTCACTAACCATCATTAGGCATATGAGTATAAACTTTCACAATAGGCAGGTTCGACATTTTTTTTCTTAAATCGAGCGATTTTGTTATTTAAAAACAATTAAAAAAATTTGAGCGCAAAATATTAATATTTACGTCCCATATGAGCATTTTAAAATCGGCCTGAGGCTGGAAAACGTATCTGTGCGCGAAACTGGACCGAATGACGTCAGTACCCATGAACGCTTCGCCCCTTGCCCGCTGCTGCGCTGTATTCGCGATACACACACATCATCAATACAGCGCAGCAGCGGTCCAGAGACGAAGCGTTCATGGCTACTGACGTCACACGGTCTAGTCTCGCGCACAGATACATTTTCCAGCCTCTTGCCGATCCTTGATTTTAAAATGCTTACAGCTGACGTAAATATTAATATTTTGCGCTCAAAGCCACTCTACATGGGGGCTAGACAGAGACGACCACCAGGTGGTCATTGCACTTGAAAAGTTTTGAATTTAATAGAAAAAAACACCAACTTTAACAAATTGGGGAGAAATTTGACACGTGAAAATAGAATATCTCATCGGCAATCGACGAAAGGCGAAAGTGACCTGACAGAAGACAAATGTCAAAGTACCACTGTACACGCTGAAGTGAGGTGGTAATAATAAATTAATAATAATAGTGTGGATAGACGATGGCTGCTTCACTATTTGAGAGGCAAAATGTCTTGTATAATGTCTTATATAAAATAATAATAAAATGTTCCAAAAATAACTAAGAGCATACAGGTTATCTGATAAATCTTTAAGTTATCAAATTTATGTACTTTTAATTTAAATACCGTATATATTGACTCAGCTATATTGACTCAGCTATAACTGATTAAGACTTAACTTATAACTATGATACATATTAGGAACCATGACCCCTAACCTATGATACATATGGCCCACGACCTATGATACACATGACCCATGAACCATGACTCATGACCAAAACTTTAAACAAGTATTCTATACATGATACCGTTTGTCCCATCAAAATCTGAATATTAATAACAAAGTTAGACACTAATGCCCTTTTGTCTTTGGTTCTGCGCATGGTTTTTCTTGTACGTCATACTTCAAATATACACGCTTTGCGTCAATTTTATAGTTATTTGTTTTTCTAGTTTTTTTTTATACACTTTGTATATATATTAATATACAATTCTTATCTAAAAATTAGTCTTTAAGTATCGGCAAAAGGAAAGCAAGTTTGAATAAAATCGATTAAAATAAAATAAGGATAGAAGTAATGACATCTTTTTTAAGACACCCTCACGAGATTTAATTTTAACGCATTGTTTACTAAATTTCATAATAATAATAAGTATTTATGAATAGAATATTACTAATTTAAATAAGAGAGTAAAGCACAGTCAAAGTATTGAAAGTAACTTTTTTGGACCACCCTGTATTTTTAGAGTCATGGTACAATGAGCAAAAATGATCCATATGACTCAAGATATATGTGTACCAAGTTTTAAAAAAATCGGCCCGTGACTCATTAAATCGGTTCCCATTAAAAAAATGCCCCCTCAAAATTCATTGAAAAAAATTAAATTTGCCTGATCTATAGGTACAAAGTTGGTTAAATGGAAAAAAAGGTGCGTATTATTAAGACCCTGTATATATTCCTTGTAATTTTTTATTTTTATTAATACTTTTAATAATATAAAAAATGGAGACAAAGAGGGCGCTGGGAGACGATGATTAATTTTAAATAGAGCAGTTTTTGTTTCTTTAAACGTTTGTCAAAAATGTGTATTACTTTTATTTTTTATACACATTTTTTAATATTATTTCGCCAAAACGAATAAATTTGAGTTGCTGAAAAAATTAACAGACTTTTTTTACTTTAAAAATAATATCTATTACTTGTATTTATATAATTTTTATTTGTTTCAGGAGAAGCTGCTGTAGTTTTCAGAAATATTCATTCCATCTTCAGTACTATCTTCATATCAATTTTGGTGATAAGTCGGTAACAAAATAATTAAATAAAAAGTTAGATTGTGAAAAATATGAATAGTACATTGATCTAAAAACTCAAGTGTTGTAAAAAGTGAAGTGAAAAATATTATATTACTCTGATGGTAAGAAGTTGTGATGGAGACTAATTGGCATTTGTAAATATGTTGCCAACATTAAATACTATTATATAGTGAATTGTTCATTAAAAAAAAAAACATCTTAAAAATTGTAATCAGGGTATTATAACGGATTTAAGAAATATTTTTATTCTATTAACATATTGCATTTACGTTTTATTTTTATTAGTCTACGATAAACTTTACAACCCTGTATTTTTGAAAGGGTACATAAGATCACTACCTCAATGGGCATAATTTGCACTAGAACATTGGCAGTCCAATTTAAGAACACCCTGTATACGTTAGGCCACTATTAATTTCCTAAGCTAATAATGTATGTAATGATACTGAAAGGAAAATGCACTTTTCTTATGGCTGATTTTTTTTAAGTTTTTCTACATATATTTCTTGAGTCATATGGTTCATTTTTGCACATTGCACCATTACTCAAAACAATTACTTTCAATATTTTAACTTCGGTTTATTTTCCTAATTACATTATTAATTTTCTATTCTTAAATATTTATTTTAAAACGTGAAATATAGTCACGATGACGAGAGGGCAAAGTACTTAACACAGCTCTCGGAAAACTACTTATTCAACAAACTAACCCATCAGGTAGGATAAGTTGATACACCCTGTATAAAGGTGGACCCCAGTCAATTAAGTCAATTTTGTAATTTCTTGTTTTTCTAGTTTTTTTTTTCACTTTGTATATGTTTAAGAGACGAAATATCAGCTAAAAGAAACCAAGTTATATTTAATAATAATAATAATAATAATAATAATAATAGTATTTATGAATAGGAAATTACTAATTTAATTAAGAAGATGAAGCACAGTCAATGTATTGAAAATGATTTTATAGGACCACCCTGTATTTTTAATCATAGTGCAGTGACTAAAAATAATCCATTTGACTCAAGACATATGTGTACGAAATTTTAAAAAAATCTATCCGGGACCCAATCGCCATAAGAAACGTCAATAACGTCAAATCAATCTTTTTTTGTTATAAACAATTCTGCATTGGGTAAATTCTTTAAAGAAAAAAAAATAATGCGAAATTTGATTAATACTTATTATTTAGTAGGGATTTTTGATTGTTAAATAAGATTATAAATTTTTAAATAAGTAAAGAAAATAAAATTTGGTAAAAAAATAAAAATAAATAAACAGCAACACAAGGTGAAAAAAAATATTTTCTTAGTATTAAAAACAAAAATATGGCGAACTGAAAGAGATCTAAAGGTAAACATAAACTCAAGATATTACTAAAAATAAGAAAACACAGGAGCGTAGCATAGGTAAAAGCTAACAAAAAATAAATGTGAACCAAATAAGATTTGGAGATTTTTTTTACATATAAATTTTATATAAATTAAACCTATTAAATTTCGTAGTAAATTAGGATTATGTTTGTATGCAAGTGCAATTTATATAGATTTTACATAATTTTTTGTTGTCTATTTTATCTACTTTGAAACTCTTTTAGTCTATTTCAGTCTGCCCTTATAACATTTTTTTATTAAAAAAGTTTTCTAATTTAACCGATTTTTTCATACTTTGATCGAATCGATTTTTTTTTAATGAACAAGTCTACTAAATTATATATTTGAAACTATCTAAATCAGTATATCCATAAAAATTCTACTAAATTTTGAAATATTGGATGTATTGATAGCTTCAATCGAGATGTAAAATGTGTAGATTAAATAATTACCAAAAAATAGAATAATTTATGTAAATCAAAATAGATATGTTTTTATGTTAAATTTATATTGGTGCTCAAAACATAATACCGGTTATTTTTATGTATATTTATAGATGTATCTTTTTTTTAACAAAAAATTTAACCATTGATATTGTAAATTTTACAAAAAGCTTCTAGCAACTTCTAGTCAATCCTATTCTTTAGTTATCACAATATAAATGTAAGTATGTAACATATTTTTATTTTTTATTACTACATGAATAACTGTATATTTTGCAAGACATCAAAAACTTGTGACATGGTACAATCAAAAATCAAAGAAATTAAAAGTATTCGTAAATGTTTAGGTAGATATTAAGAAATATGTACATAAATTGTAATTTAAGAAATAGTCATATGTCGTAACAAAAAATTACACAATATTTTGAATTAGTTAGTAAAATTATTACATCAAATCAATATTTATTTAATGCATATTGTGTAGGCAAAATTGGTATATTTTTTACCAAAAAATTTTTTTTTGAATTATGAACAAAATTCTGGACAACTTAAACTGATTTTAAACCTGGTTTAAACCATTTGGATAAATTTTTTTAACCCACATCCCCTAATTGCTTGGACAAAGTTTTGAGGTCAAACTTTAGGCTTTTCATGTATAAACCTAAATTAATGGTTTGGAATTATTCGTCTCGTTTATTTTTATTACAACATCCGGTAACGTAATTTCGTCTGGTAACTCAAAATTATAAATTGCGTATCAGACAAAACCCCAAAAAATTTTTCTAAATTATTTGTTTTAATATATCCTTTTTTTATAACAATTAATCTATGAGTGTATTAAGTCAGTAATTATTTTACACGATGTTACCAAAAGCCACAATCGAGAAGAAGCAAAAAATTTGAGAAATCATGAAGTTACTGAAAAATTACAGTTACAGTTTAATAATTTAATTAAAGGGTCAAGAAATAATGAGGATCATTTTTCAATTCGCCGTGTTGCCATCTTAATTCTATCATTCGATTTGCCATAGAAACTAGCATGGTCTTAATATTGGCTTGGGTAAAAGTGGTCTATACCTCAATAAGTGCCAACCAGAGCTGTTCGTGTATTGTTGGAGCATGTATTAGATGTCTTACACGCCTTTTAAGCTAGTCCCAAACATGCTTCATGGGATTAAGATTCGGACTTCCAGGCAGCGCAATTTTGTCAGACCAACATCTTCAAGATACTGTGTTACCACCTTGTAGACGGCTCTTTTACGGACTTCAAAAGGTAGACGGTAGAGATCCTCATGCAGAATCACCTCCCGGATAGCTTGCTTCTGGTGGATCGCCTGCAACACTTTGCATTTCCACCTGGCCCGTCTATACGACCAGTTTAAGAAGACTCGAGGGTTGCATCTAAGGTAATCACTCCACACCCAATCTTATGGGCGTTGACGTCTTTCTTACCACACAAATCACCAGGAGAAGATGGTATCTTTCCTGCCATGTTGCAAAACGGGATAGAGGAGCTGTTTCATGTGAGCCTGGTGTGGAGATACGTACCACAGGAGTGGTCGATTGCTAGGGTCGTATATATACGGAGAGCGGGGAAGGTAAACAATTCCCTGCCTAAATCCTTTAGACCGATCAGCCTTACCTCGTTCGTACTAAAAATTCTAGAGAGTATTCTAGATAGGCAAATTAGGCAGGAGGAGATTCTTAGATTTAGGGCGGCTAAGGAGTATCGTAAAGGTGGGGTGCTGTATCTACATATTCGGTCGCTCTTGGTCGACCCCCTTCTGAGCAGGCTATCCCAGCTGGGGGTGGATTTTCAATGCTATGCCGATGACCTTTTAATAATGGTTAGAGGTTTATTTGAAAAGATTATTTCCAGTATCCTTCAGGTAGCCCTTAACATCGTATGCAGGTGGTGTGAGGAAGAACAGATGTCTGTGAACCCCCATAAAATGTTAGTAGTACCTTTTACTTCGTACGTTTGGTTTTGTACAGCTGGAGCCTAACGACTTCAAGGAAGCTTCATCTAAATCAACCATAGACTTCGTAAGATGGTGTGGATCGTATGATGAATTATAGCCCATAGTTGTGAGCCACAACAGGCCTCTGCTGGCCGCGGTGGAGAGGCGAGCAAATGCTCCACTCACATTGAACCTACCTACCATCTTGTTTGTGGTCGCGTTTTGCCATGCACTAGTAGAAAACCATTGCCAACAAATCTATCATATATGAATTGTCGCCTTGGTCAATAATAACGAGATTCGTGTATGTTTTAAAAGAAATTCTGAGCCACTCCAAAAATCATCCCAAGGTGACTAAGTGTACTTAGATTTTCTGTAAACCGTATTTCGGCCATCTTTTCCGTATAAATCACATTCTCCATGAACAGTACGTTTTTCTAGTCGTTAAATATTCAATTCATGTAATTGCGAGCAAAAGCGAGTCTGCATCTTTTGTGAGCTGCAGTAAGCAAGGGTCTGGACTGAACGCTGTCAAACCACTTTCTCTTTACCTTCATCCAAAAGTGGAAATGCTAACTACTGTTTTCTGAACATGCTGAAGGCTGCTTTGTAGCATTCCAGGGGTTTATGTTCAATGTTGTAAAGCAGCAATCATGAGAAAATGATCCTCCCTGGCTATATCTTATTTTAGTAGCAACCGTATCAGGTTCACGGTGATAAGAGCCGAATGCAAGAAACCGTTGGTCTGTTGTTTGCATAGTTGAACTACTGACATTTAATTCTCTCATCTCGTTGACTTTTTCCATGTTAGAATCTCTTTGATATTTTTCATCCATTAATGAGAAGTAAACTTTACTCTACAAAGGTACCTTTAGAAGTCTTTAGAACTATAATATTATTGTGCCATGTTTAATTTATTATTGTTAAAGAATATATTGTCTTAAGGTTATTATTATAACCAGCACATGTGTATAAGAGTTGGTCATAACAATGAATTACTTGACATGATATGGAGGGGCTAGAGGCGTCCACTCCGCTGTTGCCATATTGGTTACTTGAGTGATACGTGATTCGCTTAAAATATTTATTTTTTTAAAGTCTTGACTATCTAAATCTAGCCTGTGTTTTTAAAAAAAATAAAAGGCTTTGTGGGATTTGATCTACGGGCCTACTACACCATTAGCAAGCATTATATCATGGTGCTACTAAAGCTCATGCTTAACTATATTCAAACTTATTATTTAAGCGAATCACGTTATACTCTAATGAACGATATGGCAACAGCGCAGTAGGAACCTGCAGACAGGCGCCTCTGAGAGGTTGAAATTGTTGTACAGTGATAGGTGCGTTCGTTAGATATAACGAGAGCAATTACATTCAAACAGATTTTACAGGTATTTGGCAAAATCGAAATAACTAATATCTACTATTGACTAAAAAAACTAGTGATAAATAAGAAAATAATAGATATGACCCAAAAAAATTTTCCTATGTAAGAATGGTACTAAAGCGAGTATAACCACATTTCGATTCTGTTTGGTGGTACCTTATGATAAGAAAAGCGATTATTGTTAAAGTTGGTCTAATTATAATTATTGGATATAGCTTTTAAATGGACCGATTAGTTTTATTACTGCTTTCACTGTCCTTCTAAACTGGGCTTGGTTCTTCTAGTTCCTTATTTATTTTTTTTAGATTCTATGAAAACTTTCTTTTACCTTTTTGTCGGTATCCCTTTTATCTTCTTATAAATTAACCATTTCCCAGATATTTGTTTCTGATCCTGTCTTCTATTCTATATGTTATATTTTGCAGTACAATTTTCTTTATTTAGGTTTCCTAGTAATAAACATTTTTGTAATTCTTGACAGTAATTTGCTTTGAATATAGAGGAAATTTTTTATTGCATATAAAAGTGGATAATGTTTATTATATCTTTAATTTAAGGTAGATTTAAAACGTTTATGTGTCACACGTTTATGAATTATTTAGTAGCTTTTAGTCGAGAGATGCTAATGCTCATTTTCTGTCCTTGCTATAAAATTTATTATTAAATTGAATTTACGAAAACAACATCTAAAGGCAAGTTTTATTTAAAAAATAATTTTTTGAAATTTATTTATTATTCAAAATATTGTGTAATTATAATTTAATTAACATTAAGAAGCCATGTACAAAATTTGTTACCCTATGTGAATCCTGAATTATCTAAAATAAAATTGTTGATATCAATGAATATTATTTTTTTAAACCCTTTACAACTTCTCGCTTACTGGAATAATTTATAACAGAAACTAATAGAGTTAGAGAAGAATGGCTTATTTTTTGGAACATACGCCGCTTAAAATACCCCACTCCAATTTTTTTTCAATTCTAAATTTTTTAAAATTTTAAAAATTTTTGAAGGCTACAACCTTACCCTTTTTTTTGAGGGTCAGATATTTTTTCTCGCCGAATTAAAAGAAATTTAATGGTATAGACAGAAAGAGTTTTCGATTTACTTTGTATTTAAGATTTTTTTGTTGAATTATGTAGAAGTTGCGCTCGCACCATTTTTTCTAAATAAAACTCAATTTACTCTAAAACTAATAGAGCTAGAGAAGAACGGCTTGTTTTTTTGGTATCTGCGACCTTTAAAATACCCCATTCCCATTTATTTTTCAATTCTGAATTTTAAAAAATTTCGCATATTTTTGAAGGCTATAACCTTCCCTTTTTTTCGGGTCAGATATTTTTTATCTCCGAATCAAATGAAATTTTAGTTATAAACAGAGAAAGATAATTCTAATCGAATAAGAGATTCAGTTGCTTTCGATTTACTTTGTTTTTTAAGATTTTTTTGTCGAATTATGAAGAAGTTGCGCTCGCACCGTTTTTTTAAATAAAACTCAATTTACTCTAAAACTAATAGAGCTAGAGAAGAACGGTTTGTTTTTTTGGAATCTACGACCCTAAAAATACCCCATTACCATTTATTTTTCGATTCTGAATTTTAAAAAATTTCGCATATTTATGAAGGCTATAACCTTCCCTTTTTTTCGGGTCAGATATTTTTTAACTCCGAATCAAATGAAATTTTAGTTATAAACAGAGAATGATAATTCTAATCGAATAAGAGATTCAGTTGTTTTCGATTTACTTTGTTTTTTAAGATTTTTTGCATGTATTTTCATTCTTTATCAAGGTAAAGAATGGATTTTCTGTAATCGAAATAAACAATATGGATTACCCTGGATTTCAAAAATAGCCACTGTAATAATTATTTTCAAATAAGTTTTAATTTAAACAAAATAATGAGTGAAAAATCAAGTGAAGTAGATATAGAATTTAATAATATCTGAAATTGCAAATTATGAAAAAACACCAATGCACAAGATTTTAATATCGGTAAGTGTACCACAGCACTATAAATATTAATACAATGTAATACAAATATGTCAACAAATAACTTGTGTTCAGATTTAATTTAATTTTGATTTATACTTTTTGATCGTGGAGAAAATATAGTCTGTTACTCGGTCAGAATGAAAAAATTCGACACTCGTGGTTCCTCACACTCGCTTTCGCTCGCGTTCGGAATTTTCCACTCGTGTCGAATTTTTCATTCTAACCTTGTTACAGAATCTACTATTATGTATTATATTAACTTGAATTTTAAAAACATATATGGTTAGGCTTCTAAATTCTGGATATTTCTTCAGTGAAAATTCAACAATTATTCATAAAGTTATAAGTAATAATATAATAAAGTATGCTTTTATTTAAAATTATATGTCTACAAACGATCAAAATGATAATTAACCATTGCGTAAAGTCTTTCTTTGTACAATGTACCGTTAGTATCTTACTTCACTAAATTAAAGTTCTTGAAAATAAAAAAAGTTTCTACCCTTCTATTAACCAGTTGAAAAACTCCACCAGCTATAGGTAAAGGCCATTAATTTAGACAATAATAATTTCTTCGTCACAAAGTTAACCCCAGTGTCACTTTAATTTTCCCTCCTAATCTGGTATTCTTTGTCACGACTTCCACTTTTCTTTTTAACTTTTTTTCTCCATTGTCCTTCATCTTCCATTGTGTCGAGGGTATTGAAGTTAAATAACTAACAAAATTAGATTCTGAGCACAATTCTGGATGAAAGAACTACACAACGTCATTCATTGCCTGTGAGAACTAATATACGGGGATGTCAGGAGTGCAGCAACGGGGTGGGGTGGTTTTGTTCAGAAAAATTATTTATAGGAGTTGCTGCTTTTTATATTACTACCAAAATGTGAACTATATAAAAAGATTATTTAACGTACAAAGTCAGAACTTTATTAATAACCAAACTGTTGAAGCGTTGTTAGTAACAATGTCTGGAAAAAATAGAAAACTCGGCTGTGTTACTCCAGAATTTTTTCGGCTTGGCTGTGGAGAATATCAATTATTATTAAATGAATGACTTTGGAATAACAGTAGATTTTCAAGGTTATTCAATAACAAAGATAAATAAAGATGGAAAATATGTTTACTGATTTTATTGCTTTTTAAGGATCATTTTAAAATCTTTAAGAATTGCTTAAGATTTTTAAGTAATTTTAAGTATCTTTTGGTATTCTTAAAACGTATTTTTAAGAATTTCTTAAAATTTTTAAGGATTTTTAAATTTTTTTCAGAATTTGTTGGACTTTTCAAAGATTTTTATTACGTTTTAAGGATTTCTAAAGGATTTCTAATGATTTTTAAGGATTTTTAAGGATTTTTGGTATTTTAAAGGATTTTTAATGATTTTTGGGATTTTTATGGATTGAAGGATTTTCAAGAACTTTTAAAGATTTTTAAGAATTTTTTAACTATTTTTTGGGATTTTAATGGTTTTTAAGGATTATTTTTAAGTATTTTAGAGATTTCTTCAGGATTTTTTAAGGATATTCCAATGATTTTAAAGTATTTTTAAAAATTTCTAAAATTTTCTTAAGATTTTTAACCAATTTTAAAATTTTTTAAGAATTGTAAGGAATGTTTAGATTTTTAAAGATATTAAAGGATTTTTAACGATTTAAAACGATTTTCAGGAACTTTTAAAGATTTTTAGGGATTTTTAAGAATTTTAAACTATTTTTAGGGATTCTAATGTTTTTTAAGAATCATTTTAGGATCTTTATGAATTTCTTAGGATTTTTAAGTAATTTTAAGTATTTTTAAGGTTTTTTAGGGATTTTTAAGGATATTTTCAGGAGTTTTTAAGAATTATAGTCATTAAAAAGTATTTATAATAATTTTTAAGATTTTCCTAAGATTTTTAAGGATTTTTAATTTTTTTCAGAATTTTAAGCGATTTTTAATGATTTTTAAGGATTTTGTAGGATTTTTAATGATTTTTATGGATTTTTGGGATTTTTATGGATTTTCAAAAACTATTTTAAGATTTTTAAAATATTTTTAGGGATTTTAATGTTTTTTTAGGATTACTTTGTGATCTTTAAGTATTGCTTTTGATTTTTAAGTAGTTTTAAGTCTTTTAAGGATTTTTAAGTTTTTTTTTAAGAATTTTTTAAGGATTTTAAAGTATTTTTAAGGGTTTTTAAGATTTTCTTAAGATCATAAGAATTTTTAAATTTTTTTACAAATGTTAAGGGATTTTTAAATATTTTTAAGGATTTTAAGGGTTTTTAAGGATTTATTATCTGCCAAGAGCAGAGGAAGTATAATTCATTATTAAGAAAAAAGTTGATTGAATTCAGATTCCTAATTGAGATAATTAGAATTTTTAAATTTTTTTACAAATTTTAAGGGATTTTTAAATGTTTTTAAGGATTTTAAGGGTTTTTAAGGATTTATTATCTGCCAAGAGCAGAGTAAGTATAATTCATAATCCAAAAAAAGTTGATTGAATTCAGATACATAATTGAGATAATTAGTATTTATTAGTTTTGATGTCGTTATATATTTCTTGTTTCTTTTTTATTATACTATATTTTTCTCCAATGTACTATAATAATTTAAGTGATCGTACTATAACAGCTTCTAATACAGTTGGCAAAGCTGCAGCTAACTGATAAATGAAATTATGTCAAGAGTAAAGTTTTCTTGTTTTAAAAAATATGGAAATGTAATATTTAAAAACACAGTCAAGTATGTCAAAACAATATTTTTTCCAATTTTTTCTTAAATTTTTTACATATGAAATTATATTTGTCAGAATTTTCACTCTATACCATTGTTTTTAATTAATTTTACATGATTTTTTTTACATACAAAAGAAAAAGATTTACAATTACGTGTTTTTTTTGGTGCAAAGTTAATATTCCACTCTATATAGTACGAATAGTTAAGACAATTCTTAGGTTATTATTTTTGCACCATGTTTTTTGATTTTCCTCGTGCACAGTATTTTTTTTATTGTTTTATTTTTTCATGTCCAAATTATTTGGAATTCACTGTATATGCCATTTTCTATAAAGTTTATATTGCTCATTAAAAAAAAATTTTTTTTCAAAAACAATAATATTCTTTCGGTTATAAAAATTATTAATGTAAATAATTAAATAGTTATTACCAATAATATTTTATTTTTTTTTAAATTTTTGCTACTACCAACTCAATAAAAAAATTTCCATTCACTGCAGTAATAAATCTTACTATATGTTGGACTACATATAAAAATAATTTTTTCTACGATCGTGCAAAAATTGACCACTTTTTGCACTATCTACCGTGTTAAAAGTATAACTTTTGTGCACTAGTGCATAAAAGTAAATCTTTTGTGCACTAGTGCATAAAAGTAAATTTCAGAGTGCTTTGAATTGTCAATTTCTTAGTAAATAAAATAAAAAAAAAATTCGACGCCGCCGCCAGGATTCGAACCCGAGCCGCCAAATTTTAGTGGTCATTAATCAAAATTGTTTCATGTCTACCGATTTGACCTATGGATGTGGCCTGAACTGTCACTGTCAGATTGATTGTGATAGTTTCTGCAATTAATTTCAAATTGTCAGTTCAAATTTTATTTCGATCGTAGAAAAAATTGTTGTGTGCAAAACGTGCAAAAACTCAGCATGATTGCAGCTCTCGACTTCGTCTCGAGCTGCAAACCATGCTTCGTGCAACAAATATGCACTTTTTGCACTAGTTACACAAATAACTATTATTAAATTGCCCACAATTTTTGGTAAATAACAAATTTTTATCTCTTATATTAAAAGATATAATTAAAATTATATTGTGTTGCCAAGTTTAATAAAACAGTTTGTTGCTATACTTTAAATTATTAAAATTTCCCATTGAATAACGTACGTAATGTTAATTTACTATTGACCATATATGCCTAGATCAATAGGTATATTTCTGTTCCAAAAGCAATTAGCAACATATAGGTATAATCAACTCCCAGACAAATCAAAGACATCGTTGATGGGTTGCATTTCATCAACTCTAGCTAGTGTAATTGCTCTCCCGTTGGTCAGTCATAATGGATTGCTCGTCTTTTATCATGAGGCAGAGGAGCTTTTGTAATAACAATGTGGAGAATATGTGGTTCAATAGCCACACCAGCAGTAATGACTCTATAGGCCAGTACTTGAAATATTTCCATAATCATTAATCTAAATCATTTTATATAAAATTTTAAGTTATTTGTGAGAAATTTTTATACCCTTAAAGCAAATCTTCAACTTTACATAGATCTTTTTTTAGAAAGATTTTTTAATTAAAAACAATAGGCTAATACTCAGTAGATAGAACGTTCTTTAACTTTAACGGTTCTATAACTAATGACAATGACGTTTAGATTGTGACAATTCTATAAGAAATCAACTTGTAAAGTTTTATTCTAAACGTCATTGCCTTTACTTATTGAGTCTTTAAACTTAAAGGACGTTCTATCTACTGACAGTAAATCTATTTTCAAAATTTTTTCCGATGTTGCCAAGTTCAGTAAAAAATTGTTTTTTATTACTTTCGAAAAATATAACAGCAGATATTTGAAAGTTGGGTATCATTATCTCTTCTTTATTTTACAAATTGGCTCTTAATATATATGAACTATATATTCATTTTTAAATTATTATTACTATTTTACATCTTTCGCTAATATCCTTTATTTTTGTCAACTGGCCTATTGTCTGGATATCTAGTTGGTCAATGACCTATTAGCCTTAGGTGCGGTCTGTAATGCAATTGCTCTAATAATATACATGGAATTCCGTGCCGTTTAGAGATTAGCTAAATCCTCTGCTCATTTCTAAAGGATTTCAGTTAGTACTAACCCTTGAAATTAATGTAATGTAAGATTTGAAATTAGCACGATACTTAGTTGATCGTATGTTGTGGTTCAATATTAATCTTCATTTATATATTTGGTACATTTAAGATGTAAATAATTACTTTAAAATAAGACAATGTGTCCGATTCTCTAAGATGTGATTAAGGCTCTGCATGCCGCATTGAGAAATATAAATTAATATTCCACGCGGTCCGTGCGACGTAGTAATGAACGGACATGAATAAATACGAAATTTTGGTTTATATACCTTCCGCTCGTTCACGATTACTCGGTTATCTTTTAAAAAAATACAATTTTGTTTTATTTAAATTAAAGATAAAGGTTAACTTTAGGATTCTATGTATGTAAAATGTTATCATAATTTTTCAGAAACCGTAAAAGTTACCAGGAAATTGTAGTATTTTTATAGTTTTTAAATTATCGTAGTTTTTCAGTTTTAATTTTTTTTTAAATTTGACTTGCATACAATCCTAGCTTTATGTTTTGTAATGCCAAGAATTTTTAGAAATAAAGTAGAAAATTAAATGTGTTGCTATAATCCAGCACGAGCTGGACCAATAAATCAGACCAACAAATCAGCGGACGGTAGAGCCTTAAGAGCAATTGCTTCATGCACCGTATCTTAGATAAAGCGGAAATTTCTCCTGTGAGACCCCCACCACAAATTTTTAAGCTACTGAGGGGTTTTAAGAAAACATTTTATTTATTAGCGCTTCAATCCCGGTGTTTTGTGTCGACTTTTAAAATACGGACTTAAGACATTTTCACGCCCTGTGTTGTAGAGATTATTTTTAGTGCGGTTAGTTTCGCGGTGTTATTTGTGGATTTTTTAAAAATTTTCTTTTTATTGATAAGTAGGGGGCTAAGGAAAAAAGATGTTGTCTTAAGAAAGAAAAGAAGACTAGGAATGACGAATAAAAATCGAACAACAATTTTTATATTTTTGTGGCATACTGTATACAACTTGCAAGAATTTTCATTTTTGTGACATACTGTACATATCTTACAATAATTTTTTTTGGTATAAACTATAATTCTAGATTCTAGTCAGACTCGAAACTAGAATCAAAGAAAACATTAGATGTATTGATTTTAAAAATACAGACGTTACAAATACCCCGTACTCCTTTACCAACGATATTATTATACACAACCAGTCCTTTTCTATGTCAGATGTTGCTCTTTTACTTAATTTGCTGGAACTGTTGGAGATACATTCCTGCTTTAAAAATGTAACTTATACTTGTCTTAACGAACAATTTAGACCGAAGCCTGATGATTGCAGTTCTGCCGAAACTAGTTGCCGTTTCCCCTTCTATGTCTTCTTAACAACTTGGTTTTTAATACATTTTGTAGTATTTGATTTTGATTTTTATTCCATTTGAGGTCCCCCAAGAAGTTTGAAACCATTTCCAGCGCATGGTCTGTCTGTGTGTCTGTGTGTAATCTTCCACGATAACTGCCGAACCGTTTGACCAATCAAGTTGAAATTTGGCATGGAGGGTCGGTGTATGCCTGGAATGCGACCATTAGATTTTGGTTTAAATTGGTCCAGTAGAAGGTCCTCAAGACCGACGTTGATTAAACGCACATGTAACAATTTTTTACTTTTTTAAATTTTAAGGACAAACCACGCATACACTCTAGTGCAAAATGTTCTAGTACAAAGTTTTATAGCATAAAATTCCCTACAACTTTTGTTTCAAACTTTTTCCAGAAATTCCAATATTTGCGCCACTAGAGGGTACGTAAAAAATGTGCATATATGTTTTCTCTAGTTTTTCTCGATTTTGAGGACAAATAATACACTTTGGTGCAAAATGTTAAGCCACAAAGTTTTATAGTATAAAATTCCCTACAACTTTTGTTTCAAACTTTTTCCAGAATTTCCAATAGTTGCGCCACTAGAGGGTGCGTAATAAACGTTCATATATGTTTTCTCTAGTTTTTCTTGATTTTGAGGACAAATAATACACTTTAGTGCAAAATCTTGTATTACAAAGTTTTAGAGCATAAAATTACCTACAACTCTTGTCTGAAACTTTTTCTGCAATTTCCAATAGTTGCGCCACTAGAGGTCGCGTAAAAAATGTGCATGTAGGTTTTTTCTAGTTTTCTTGATTTTGAGGACAAACAAAGCATTTTAGTGCAAAATTTTCTGGTTTAAAGTTGTAAAGCATCAAATTTTCTTTAACTTTTATGCTCAACTTTTTATCGAATTCCTCATAGTTTCGCCGCTAGATGGCGAGAAAAATACACATTTATAATTTTCCATTTTTTTAAAATTGGAGGTAAATTATGCTCTTTAGTGCAAAATGTTTCAGTGCAAAGTTGCAAAGCATAAAATTCCCTGCAACTATTGTATGACAAATTTCCCGAATTCCCAATGGTTTTTACACATGATTTTAGGAGATAAAATAATAATAATAAATAACATATTCTTTACGGTGGACACAGCCGATTTTTTTTATTATTAAGCATACAAAAATTAACTAAAACGACAAAACTGTGGTTGGCATAGATTCAACGATTATTTAAAAAAATTATTTACCTTGCCCAACTCAAATTTATCCATTCTTAAAAATTTACCAAAAAAAAAATATAGCCTTTAATCTCTTGTGATAACAAAGAATCGCTATTCAATACAAAATTCGCAAAGCATTGCCAGAGGTCAATCGTAAGCTTTTGTGAAATTATTTGATGTGTTATTTTGTTCAGTCATGGACGTTTAATTTTAAAAAGGGTTCAATTTGTTGCCATGTTGCAGTAAAATTTTTGTTTTATGTTTACTTTTGTATTAACAAACTCAATTTATTTCGATCCTAAATTTAAATGAATGTTTATTTATGAAATTATTATTTACTTCATAATTATTAACGAACGGTAAATAAATAATTCAAATATTTTAATTTAATTAGTGTAATTAAAAATTAAAACATGTTCTTTATGTTGCTAAAATATTTAATTTTTATAAAAAAAAATCATATTTTGAAAATATACATTGGTATTATTTTTGCATACATATTGATTATGCACATTAAGTATTCCTGATACAGAACACATAAATTTGAAATTATATCGATAATGATGAAGTGAGACTAAATTTACTACTATATTATATATAAATCGAATATGAATGCTAATTTACTTACCAAAATTTAATTTATTTGCCAAAATTTTTTTGTAGCTTGTCTAATTTAATTTAAATGAAACTAAATTATTAGGTTAAATGTTAAATCCCACAAAAAATCGTTAAACTTCATTCTGGAAAAATTGCGTTAATTCAAGGTCATTCGTCATCGCTCGCGGTTTGAGAACGGTTTGAAGGGTCTGAAGTACGTTGGATCTAGTCTTCAGGTCTGTCAGATACGTCTGGTCAAATTTTCGGTGCTGGTTCTTTACTATAATTACTATAATTAGTAAAACGTTAGAAAAATAAAAGTAAAAGACAGCATTTAATTGCAAAATAATCTTGATTTACCAATTTTATTAAAAATAATTTCTAGCTTCTTAAGGTATTTTTTGATTTTTTTAGAAAACGTATTAGATCACCGGTACTTGTATTTGTTGACTTCATTAAATTCGAAATAAGATGCAAATACTAACAGATATTGGGAGCCTCGGGCTGATAGAGATAATTTATAATCTGCTAGTCTTAGTAGATTTCTAGGTAAAAAAATTCCAAATAAATGTCCTAAAAGCAAATCTGAAAATACTCCTCAAAGCGCTGATTTTTCTTTTATTAAATATTATTCGTTGGAAACTGTCCCGGACCGATTTAGCGATTTTTTTTAAATATTTGTAGAAGTAAACATCTTTAGGCCAAATAAAATTTTAAAAGTTGAAAAAAAAATTTAAAAATTCGGAAAAAACTGAAAGCGATTTTTTCTCAAGACACGAGAAACCTTCCCGGAAAAATTTTCCCATTACAATCCTTCCCGAACAATTCTTTCCCAAACAATCAATACCTAAGCTAATTTACCCACAAATATTCTTTACTACAATTATTTCCATACTAGAGAGCTAGCATGCGAGAGGGCATAGACGACCAGTAAAGGTAAGTTGTGGATTTAAACCTTTTAATAGTTGCCAATTCTGGACGGCTAAAACTTAACAGATAAGAAAGTCAAGACCGAAATTCTTATTGAGTATCACGATTTCAGTGGCATTCCTATCCCATTTATCAAAGTGATCTATTCCTACCTCCAAAACTGAACCATCCGTGTCAAAGTGGGAATACCCCTCTCTGATCCCATCACTCCTTTAGCAGCAGTTCACGCCTTATTCGTCTATTGTATTTACACCCATGACACCCCCCTACTTCCTTCACCTAGCCAATACATCCAACTCTACGTTGTTGATACCCAAATCTCAGCCTCCGCTCCTTTTATCAGGGCTCTTAAGACCAAAACCCAACAACTATTTGATCGTTTCTCCCGATGGCGTAGCAACTAGAGGGTTACCCTGAATCGTCAAAAGACCCAAGTTATCATATTAAAAGATCCATTCTACTCACGAAAATCCAACCAAAACCACAATGAAATCAACCTGAGGCTCTGAGGAGAGAGAATCGTCCCTTCGGATGAGGTTACTAGTAGATAGTGTCCCCCTTCAGAACAATCTACCTAGAAAAGTTACTAGATTTTCCCCCAAACTGACCTTGAGATCCACCTAAGCGAACCCGCCTTTCCTATCCGTCCTTCTGAAGAGGTGTTTCTGTGAGAGGTTCGTTCTGTATTTGGCTTTATGTATTTATATCCCTCAGTCTCCACCTGTAGTGACCTGTGGCAATCTGTAGACCTCTGTAGACCTCTGTAGACGTCTGAAGTATGTCTGAAGTACGTCTACAGTACGTCTTCTGTAGACATCTGTGGCGATCTGTAGACCTCTGAAGACCTCTGTAGACGTACTTCAGACGTACTTTAAACGTTCTTCAAACGTTCTTCAGACGTTTTTTAGACGTTCTTCAAACGTTCTTCAGACGTTCTTCAGACGTACTTCAGACGTCTATAGAGGTCTACAGATCGGCACAGATTGCCACAGATCACTACAGATGAAGACTGAGGGTTATAAATACATACAACTCTCGTAGCTAAAATTGCTAAAAATATTAGCGAAAATTACAAATCATTAAAAAGAAACTCATATGATCGAAAAGAACAAATACAGAACGAAAGTCTCACAGAACTTCAGAAGGATGAAGAGGAAGAGGCGGGTTCGCTTGGGCGGGTCTCAAGGTCAATCTGAGGGAAAATGTAGTAACTTTTCTAGGGAGATTTTTCTGAAGGGGGACACTACTATTACCTACTTGGGAGTATGCTTCACACGTACTCTCAATTGGGCCACCAAAGTCCAAAGAACTCTTGACAGAGTCGGAGACAGGTGTAACCCAAGGACATTGCTACACACTTACATAACCTACATCTGCCCTGTAATGGATTATAGAGCCCTAAATTTTTTCTCACTCCCTTCTTGTCACGGTAACTGAGAGGAGGATCCTTAGAAAAATGTCCTACTTTCCCTATCGCTTCCCATCCAAAATATTTGAACATGCTATTATTCCCACGATTATTTCCAGATTCAAGAAGCCCCAAAGAGGATCCGTCGGGAGAATATTGGACAGCACTAATACAAATGTCCAAGAAACTCTAAGGACCGAATGAACAGTTGACAGGAACAGACGAACACTTAGCCGAAAATCAAAAAATAAATGAATCCAGCTCAACCTCAGGATCCTTAGCGAAGCAAGCGAATATATAGATCTCCCCGATGAGCTTATTGGGTATTTAATTAGATGAAAAAAATCGAATATTAATATACATCTTTAGATAAAAATCAAGAACGAGTATTTCTAAAAAAATGCAATAAGAAACCTAACTAATTCACCGCATCATTCCAGATTTCACATATTACTAAAATAACATTGAAATAAATTTTTCCATTTGTCATCAGTAATATTGTTTTTGTTCCGATCCTGCAGCGAACAATGCTAGTGCTTTAATTTCCATCTTTCAATTCCCAGCCAGCATCAACATCAGCGTCACATCCACTTTAGCAAGAACCGAAGACACACCATGCCATTAGGTTGACCTCTTTTTGCAGGTCATTATGCAGACTCACGATTTGAAGTCCTTGCCACTCCTGAAGGAAGACCATGCAAATTTAGATATATACAGCGTGATTTTGTTCGATTTGAATTCTTTCTAATTCATTATTGAAAAGAATAGTTTTCTTTCCAGATTATAAACTTTCTTTATAGGCCTGAAGATGACTTTGTACGTTGGTACGTCGAAACAAATAAAGATGTAGTACATGACTACATCTTTTGGTTTTTATTAATATTATCATGAAAATTATAACAATAAAATGAACAAACATTAATTTTTCTGGTTTCTCTTCTACAATAAAAAATAAGGGCCAATTAAACCAAAACAGAAAAACGTTTATTATTTTCTATCTCAGAAAATCAAATGTTGAATAACCCCGTATGGTCCAATTTCTCACGCCCTTCTACGTCAACTCCTGGGGTATGAGATAAATTATCTAGTGCCTCCTCTCACGCGAATAATTATTGCGGCACACTTTAGTGATTACTCGATGTGTGCAATGGCATTAGCAGCTCATTTATAGCACCAGTTCTGAGTCCTGAGAGAGGTGTAAATGGTACACATGCGGAAGGATTGTGAATAATATTTAATAAGATACAAGTGGAAGGGATTGTTTTAAAAGATTCAATTTATGCCTTTTCATTTATTATAACTATTAATTATTAATAAAAATTGTATAAAATCGGACATAAGTTCATAATGTTTGTATTAAATCACTTGATTTTTACATCTATCCTTTATATAATTTTTTTTATAGTAAAATATAACTATTTTATTCATCTTTATAATTAATTTTATAAGAAACCTTAAAATATTTTACAAATCAGTAATCTTCTTAATTCTAAAAAGACAAGATGTTTCTCCATTTTTATTTGTGGCGTCTAAACTGTTTTCTTTCCATTCACATCCAGATTATAACTGCTAAACTGAATTTCATCAAGTATGTTAGTAGATATACTACGTTGGTCCGAATCCAGGTATAGGGAATTCAACGTATTAGAGGGAGAGAATGCAGAGGTTCAGCGTGTCAGAGAGAGACGTATATAAAAATGGTGGCAAGTGCCATACTTGAAATATTAGGATAAAAAATAGTTGCTGGTTAAAAATCCCATTGACAGTAGAACGCTACATACCTCTAATAATTCATACTCGCGATAATAAACAGATGGCGCTATTGGTAGCAATATTAGTGGCTCAATTTTACTGAAAAAAAACACCTTTGTATTATAAATGTGACTAAATACGTAAACAAAAATAATGTCTGGTACCAAAGACGAAAGGGTACTACTAACGTCTATCTTCGTTATTATTGGTTCAAATTGAACGTAGGAAATCACGCTATATTTAAATTAGAGCATATTGATATACAGCGTGTGACGAAGAGTCGGATCACGTTAATAATCGTCGTTGTATTATAAATAAGACATATATTGAATACCTTCGGTAGAATTTTTGTCAGTTGTAGAATGCCATCTGCAGAATATATTCGTAAATTAGAAAGAAAACTTAGTCAGGATTTGGCACTTTATGAAAATAAAAGTAAAGTAATTAAACACTTAAATAATCTGTTTTTAGATTCATCGTGGCATAAAGTGTTCAAAAATGTCAATTACCATAAGACTCAATATACTCTAAGATGAATTCAACCCAAAATATGTCTATATTAAAAAGAAGTTTGATGATAGTTTCAGCGGTTTTAAATAATATGTTGTACATGAACGTTTTGTTACATTTTTTGTGCCACCCTGTATTTTCATTATTTCTCTACTCAGTATATTTTAGACTTTCATATTCGCTTGATGTCCCCCTCTTATTTCCTCGCGTCATGTCTCTCTCTTCTCTTGGTATTTATATAAAATACCTTTCCCATGTTCATAATGTTCTACTCTTTATCTACTCCAAATAACAACTTTATATCGCCTGTGTTGCTAACTGAAGATTTCTTTTTTTTCTCTCCCTTATTTTATAGGGTAAGTTTTTATTATATTATATTATATTTTCACTAAAATTCTTTGAAATCAATATTAATTATTTCGACACTTTTAACTTTTATTTACTGTTATTTTCAATTCTATTAATGCGGGTATATTATTTTTATTATTTAATTAAAAGTTGATACCTTATCATTTATTATAAATTATTTGATTTCTGTGTTTAATACAAAAAAGAGAATTTATTTTTTTTTAATTTGTTTTTACAGATTGTCGTAAAATTTAATTCATTTTAATTACTTTTAATTTCATATTTTGATCTAAAATTCATGTTTTTCATTGTATTATTATCATTGTTTTATATTCTTTTTTCAATAACAGAGACCATGAAATCTGGTAATTTATAAGATTTTAATCCTATATTTACGCTATGTGAACTTTTAGGTTTTTTGGTTCTCGCATCAGAGACGGTTGTTTTACTCTGGAAAGTTTGGTTCAAGAAGTTTCCTGTAAGAGACAGTCAGTTTTGCCGGGTTTTTCGTCTACAACCGCAAGAGCCTCAACCTTCATGAAGCTAAGTTTTTTTTATGAAAAAAAAAAAAATACTCTATGAATAGCCTACAATAAACAAATATAACGTTTCATTTGAGTTTAATTTCCTTAACCTAAAAAAAAAGAAAGGACGGATTTTGAAATATATCGTGGTTTTTTTGTCAATTGTTTCTAATCACATCAAAAAATCAACTGACTGGCGTAAAAAAAATTTTTTTTATTTAATATTTCACTTCTGCTATATTTCAAATTCTATTCGTGTAACTAAACCATAATATAATTTGAGCTTAATCACATTAGGTAATTATTTTTTTATCAACAACTTAAAGTATCGTTTCAGTTTCCACTTTAGTTGAACATATGTCTATATGTTATAATGATGGACATGAATGTAATAGATCAGAGTGGCAGATAATGAGTCTCAACAAAGTAAATGATGGTGGTAATGATCCTGCAGCACTGTTATTATGGAATAATAATAAAATCATTCAAAATGAAATTTCCAAAAACTTGTTGTGTTATTGGCAGGTTTTCTTCAATTCTTAAAAATTGCAATACGAAAATGTAGAAAAATGTACAGCAGGGTATATTAATAATAATAATAATAAAAATAATATTCATCATATACAAATAAGCATTTTTTAATAATCTAGATAATATAATAATTCCAATTATATAAAATATGGACGTTGTCACTTGTAGGATGTTATTAAACTAAATATAAAATAGTTACAAAAATTAGTTTTAGATAATAATAACAATATTTAAAAACTATATGCAGTACCAAAAATAAGGTTTACTTAATAATAATAATAAAAATAATTAAAAACTATACATTTTTACAAAATATATAATAATGACATTATTTTGTACCATTTATAGATTTTAAGATATTATTATTATTAGATAAATAAATATTGTATTCCAAATATTATAATTCAAAAATTTTGTTTAATCAACAATTTTGTATATCTAAGGAAGGTCTTGAAATATTAATAGAAATAAATTTTTTATTATATTTTGAAAAGTAATAATTTAAAATTTAACTTTGAAAATTAAAAATCATTCAGTATAAAAGATTTTGAATAAGATTGAAGAATCAAGTAATAATCTTTTTTGGTTTAAAAAAAAGGAATCGAAATAAATTAGATACAGGGAGAGAATAAAAAAAATTATCATTTTATGTATAATTTGTCAGAGGTTTTAAAATTTGGTATATTTGATAAAAAGAAACTGAATTATAAAATTCATATACATATATCCAATTAAAAATTATGAAAAATAAGTAAAATTTTATTTAAAATTCAAAAAAAAATATAAATAAAAAAAGACATTGGAAGAAGAAAAATGGCTATTGGGAAAAATGTAAATTGAATATTCAATGGTATTAAGATTATGAAGAAGAGCAGAAAAGTAAGAATATAGAAAAAATTAAGAAGTTAAAAGAAGCAGATTTCAAAATTATCAAAGACGAAGGAGTAAAATAAGAAAAAGGAGAAAGGGAATTTAACAGACAACTCAAATTTCATTATTTTCTTCTTTATCAGTTTATTTCTAAAAAATTATGATTTTTCTTTTAATATAGAACCCACTCCCCATGAAAATAAATCATCAATGGCGTATCATTATAATATATATTGAGAGAGAGAGAGAGAGAGAGAGAGAGAGAGAGAAGGACGCATATTTCATTTTTGAAACCAATAACAATATTCTAAAATAGTAAAAAACCCTTATATGTATATATGTAGTACTTGTTTATATTCTGGACTTGGCTACTGCGTCGTCTCGTCCGTAAAACAACTCGTATATCATTTTAACCAAATTCGGTAATTTTTTTTTCTATAAATATTCATAACGATAAGGGTTGATAATTTGTAATGAATAACCCTGTATATAGATAATTAAAGAAAATATAAGTAATAATTTTATTTACGTTATATAAATTTTTTACATGTCGAGTCCCTCTTGACTTCATTTATTTTCACTATAAGAAAAACGCAAATAAAACTGAAGTGCTTAAAGGTATCTTGACTATAAACATCCTAGTATTTATAAATTTCCTTTCTAAATTTAATTTAAAAAGTTTTCCAAACAACGGCAATTCCGTGGAGATTACCATGCAGCAACATTTTTAGTCAGCTTTCATGTGGCAGTCACTTCTTTTGACTTTGATATTTTGTCCCCTCGGGACTGGAGTCCTGGTCTCTGCTGAGTATTTTGCATGAAACAATACAGTCAAAATTAAAAAGAAGCAGAGCTGGAAGCAATAAGGGGAGATAATTGAAGTTTTTCCATGGAAAACAACAACTTCAACTTCAGTTACAGATATGATCCTATCAACAGGAGATTGTTGTGCCTCTGTCATTTTCCTTTGTTTAATATTATGTGAATACGGTTAGGTTGATTATAATTGCCGTAATATATACTTTGTTTTGTTGTTTTGAAATATTTCAGGTAGAAAAGCAGTTAATTAAAATCTATCATACTTGTTTACACACTGAACTGGTAAATTGTTACAAATTTTGTGAATACACATTTACTTTACATCTGACTTTGAAGATGACATTAAGTTTTAAATGGAATTTATTTTTTGCTGACATTTTGTCCTATTCCATTTTAATTCCACTTTATATTATTGTCATTTTTAATTAATAAGGAATGATAATAACGTTTTGTACTTTTTCATACTATCTCGGCTAAATGTATTGCGAGTAGATTAACCATAATTAAATTAATTATTTCACTGACAACGCTGATCTGTAATAGGTTATGGGCCCAGAATCCAAAATACAATATGAACTATGAATTTACAACAAATATCAATTTTAGTTATTGTGTAAAAAGAGTTTTGTCTTGAAAAATTTAGAATATAAATCATTTAAAAAAAGTTCTTTGGTTCAATTAATAAAATTAATAACATTGGATTGTTGAGTAAAAACAGAGATCAAACATTTGCTTGATTAAGTCATTTATGATCATTTTCAAACATCTTGAATATCTAGAGAAGCCTGGAAAAAACTGTACATGGTAAAGTCCTTAGAAGACATAGTTGTCTTCTTAGAACCCTGCTTTCTCCCAATTGATATCTGTACAAAAAATATAAGGCAATTGCATATTTTAGCAATGACTCAATCGCTACTTTTTAACCGGTCTGCAAAAATCTAAAAGTTAATGAATATGTGGGTTCAGGCTTCCAGATATTATTAAAAGTTAAGGCTATACGAATTTGAAGAAATAGAATGAGTAAATGCAAATATCATACAAATAATTTCCAGCCAACATGTTGTAGGTTTGATAAATATATTCATATGTCCTGTAACTGGATTGCAAATACCAAGAAAAAATCAACATTCTTACAAAAAAATATTCTATTTCCATTTTTCATTATAAATTTGAGTGTATACGTAGCAGAACAATCCATCCCGGAAAATTTCGACCCAAATAAAACCTCCACGATAATCGTTCACCACGATAATCCTTCGACACAAAAATCTTCCCCAAAATAAGCTTCCCTAAGACATTTTACCCACAATTATTCCCATAATAAGATTTGTCATAGGAAAGCATTATCGTGGTGAAGTACTATCCCTAGGAATAATTCTCATGGAAAACAAATATTCGGAAGGATTGTCCAGAAACGATTGTTCGGGAAAGATTATCCGGGAAGAATTTTCCCAAAAGGATTATCCGGAAAGGATTATCACGGGGAAGAATTATCCAGAAGGATTGTTCGAAAAGAATTGTCTGGGAAAATTTTTCAGAAAAGATTGTCCGGGGAGGATTATTTGGGAAGAATTGTCCGAAAAAGATTATCCAGAAAGAACTGTTATGGGGAAAGAATTGTCTGGGAAGGATTATATGGGAAAAATTTTCAGACATATTATCCGGAAATAATTATTCGATACAATTGTACGGAAAGGATTATCCGGAAAGAATTGCCCAAAAAAAGATTATCCAGGAAGGACTATCATGGGGAAGAATTGTTTGGCAGGAATTTCTGGAAATGATTTTTTGGGAAGGATTATCCAGAAAGAATTGTCCGAAAAGGATTATCCGGGAAAGATTATTATTATTCGAAAGGATTGTCCTGAAAATTTTATCCGGAAGAATTGCCCAAAAAATATTATTCAGGAAGGACTTCTTTGGAGAAGAATTGTCCGGAAGGATTGTCTGGAAATGATTGGTTGGGAGTAATTATCCATGAAGAATTGGAAGATAAGGGTTATCCGGGAAAAATTATTATGTCAAACAATTATCCGAAAGGATTGTCTGAAAAATATTATCCAGAAGAATTTCCCGAAAATGTTTATTCAGGAAGGACTTCTCTGGGGAAGAATTATCGGGAAGGATTATCTAGAACCGATTTTTTGGAAAGGATTGCCCAGGATTAATTGTCCGAAAAGGATTATCCGAGAAGGATGGTCATGTCAAAAAATTATCCGGAAAGATTGTCAGGAAAGAATAATCCTGGAAGGATTATCCGGTAAGAATTGTCCAAAAAAGATTATCCAGAAAGGACTATCTTGCGGAAGAATCTTCAGGAAGGATTGTATGGAAAGGATTGTTAGGGAAGGATATTCCGGGAATGTTGTCTGAAAAGGATTATCCGGGACGGATTCTCATGAGGAGGAATTATCAGGAAGGATTGTCTGCAAACAATTGTCCGTGAAGGATTATCTGGAAAAAATTTTTAGGAAAGGATTATCCAGAAAGGATTGTCATATGAAAGAATTATTCGAAAGGATTGTTCGGAAATAATTATCCGGGAAGGATTATCTTTAAAGAATTGCCCGAAAAATATCATTTAGGAAGGACTGTCATGGGAAAGAATTATCCGGAAGGATTGTCTAGAACTGATTTTTTGGAAAGGATTATCCAGAAAGAATTGTCCGAAAAGGATTATCCGAGAAGAATTGTCACATCAAAAAATTATGCGGACAGATTGTCAGGAAAGAAGTATCCTGGGAGGATTATCTGGGAATGAGTTATTTAAAAGGTTTGGCCGGGAAGGATTATCCGGGAAAAATTACCCGAAAAAGATTATTTAGGAAGGACTGTCAGTGGGGAAGAATTATCCGAAAGGATTGTCTGAAATTGATTATTTAGGAAGGATTATCCGGGAAGAATTGTTCGAAGAGGATTATCCGGGAAGGAATGTTATGTCAAATTAATATCCGAAACGATTGTCCAGTAAAAATTATCCCGGAAGGATTACCCGAAAAAGATTATTCAGGAAGGACTGTCATGGGGAAGAATTATCCGGAAGGATTATCTAGAATTGAATATTTGGGAAGGATTATCCGGGAACAAATGTTCGAAAAGGATTATCCGAGAAGGATTATTATGTCAAAGTATTATCCGAAACGATTGTTGAGAAAGGATTATCCGGAAAGGATTATCCGGGAAGAATGGCCTGAAAAAGATTATCCAGGAAGGACTATGTCTTGGGGAAGAATTATCGGGAAAGAATGTCTGGAAAGGATTGTTTGGCAATAATTATTCGGGAAGAGTTATCCGAAAAGGACTATGCAGGAAGGATTGTCATGAGGAAGAATTATCCGGAAGGATTGTCCGGAAAGGATTGTCCGCGAAATATTATCTTGAGAGAATTGTCCGAAAAGGATTATCAGGGAAGGATTTTCTGTGTAAGAATTGTCATGAATTTGAATGTATAGGTTCAAGGTATTTCGATCTAACCCATTTTTAACGGTTCACAAGTGTGTTTTGTGCAATTTCGTATAGTAGGAAAATTCCGGTGAAGTGTACAATAATTTTGCAATTGGTATATCAACCAGAGAAAACACATTATTATTAATTACTTATCTAATTAAGCTAAGGATTAATATAGAATCCCAATTAGACCGGTCGCATTTCAAAAGAAATATTTAAAAAACATATAGACCACCCGGAAGATCAGATATCGATTCTTAGTCAGGGTTGGGTTTTATCTATAATAAATTGAGAAAAAATTGTAAAAAAAACACATTTTATTAAATTTTTAAAATTTCTAACGCCTCTTTTACTTCCTTTGATTGTTCCCTTTCACTACTCATGATTTGTTTCTTTCTTCTTTTTATCTATTCCTGTATCAAATTGAATATTTCTTATGAAAATAGTTGATCTCTCTTTATATATTTTATTCTACTTCTCTATTTAATTTTCTAATATAAAGTCTTAATTTGTAGTAATACATTATCTTTATTTTATACTTTAATTTCATCTTTTTCATCCTTTCAAAATTGACAAATTTTGCATTCCTACCTGATTAAATTTATTTCTTTTAAATTCCTAAACAATAATTTATCCAGGATTGATCATTTCAGATATGACATCTGACCCCTATGAGATTTTCTTATTAAAATATTAAATACATCTTTTTTGTTATCTTGTCTCCTGCTCTTTTTTTACTGCTTTTTCTCTTTGCCGTTGTTTCTTCCATATATCTGTTTCTTTATTTTTTCATCATCTTTATTAAATCCTTTCTGAATCCACTTCCTCTGAATATCTATTCTATCGTTCTTAATTTATTATTTCTTTGTGCCTGTATCACCTCCTATGACTATTCTTTTTTTACTATTTATTAAATATTATTATCTCACTTATTTAAATATTTTTATTTTTTTTATTAACAATATTTTTAAGCCGTAACAATTTAAATTGGAAATATTTTCATTTCTACATAATTATTTTCTAAATTAAGTTTTCAGGAATCAACTGATCATTTTTGTAGCTTAGATTGTATCTTACTGAAAATCGAATAGAACAAATCTACATCAAGAATCTGAAAGGAGTTTTCAAGTAATTATGAATAATTTTTGACATTTTACTAAACAGTATTTTAATATATAAACATAATTTTCTGTATAGTGTAGATACACTCTAGCGATAATGATTCAACACACCACTATCCGACCTCTAAATAATGTCGCACCTTCACCGACTGTCCGTATTCTGGTGTCGTCGGAAATTCCCAAGACCATCCCGCATTCCTGATGTAATCACTCAAATATTTGGTGTGAACGCTGGCGTGAAATTACATTTGACAATTGCTTTCAAACAGGCCTCCAGACCGCACCTCTCAGGCCACGCTGGGTGATCATCTACACCCTAGACGGCCGTTTAAAGTTTTCTGGAAACGAACTTTCTGGGTCAAATATTTATTAAGAATAGAGATTAAGTGTATTGTATGGGCTTTTGCTTGTTTTCTTTGTTCTTGTTTTAAAACGCAAACTGCTTTTAGTGTTTATTGAATGGCATTTTCAGTTCCTTTTATCCTTTTGTTAATTATAAATAAATACGTATTGTTCTCATTAGAATTTTCATATAAAGCAACAATTTTATAATCCCTTATTTATTTATAAAAACAACTTTTTTAAAACTCATTTGGATTCGAATAAAGCTAAAAAGCAAAATGCAATAATCTGTAAACCCGCTTTAAGGGCTTTTGACTGCATTAACTTTTGTATTTACAAGACAGATATCCAAACTGAGAAAACGAGGGAACAAATGAAAAGCGAACGCGTTTATTACAGACAATGAATGAATGAAAATCTTGTCGCAAAACAAACCCTATATTGCAGCTGACTTGTAATTTTCTATGCTTCCACTACCTATTCGCAATATTCTCGTTATAATAAGAGTACACTAAAAAAAAATCCAATAGAGAGCTCAACTTTATAATGACCAATTTAATATTTTTATTATTTTTACAGTTTAATATAAAATTAAATTTAATTGAGCGCAGATATTTTCTTTACATAAATTAATCTTACATGACTTAATATTGTAAAATATATATATAATGTACGTTATAAAAAACAATGTAGTAAAAAACGTCTTAAATCCCCAAAGAGCGACGAGTTTTTAAATTTATTTTAATAAAATCAATAATAACAAATTTTATTACGAGAAGCGGATTCTGACATGAAATAAAACTACATTAGTATTTGGCTTTGCCTAAGTTGTCGCCTCTGGATTTCGTCCAATGGTTTCCTTGATTATCTGGAAATGGTTTGTCCGGGAAGGATTATCTGGGAAAAATTTTTAGAAGAGGATTATCCGAGAAGGATTGTCATGTGAAAGAATTATTCGAAAGAATTGTACGGATAGGATTATCAGGAAATAATTGCACGAAAAATATTATCCAGGAGCGACTGTCATGGGAAAGAGTTATGCAGAAGGATTATCGGAAAAGAATTATTCAGGAAGGATTATCTGGGAAAATTTTTCAGAAAAGGATTATCTCGGAAGGATTGTCATGTGAAAGAATTATTCAAAAGGATTATTCGGAAATGATTTTCCGGGAAGAATTGCCCGAGAAAGATTATTCAGGAAGGACTGTAATGGGGAAGAATTATTTGGAACTGATTGTTTGGGAAAGATTATGCGGGAAGCATTGTCCGAAAAGGATTATCCGGGAAGGATTGTCATGTCAGAGAATTATCTGGAAAGATTTTTAGGAAGGAATTATCCTGTAAGCATTATCCGGGAAGAATTGTCCGAAAAAGATTATCCAGGAAGGAATGTCTAGGGGAAGAATTATTCGGAAGAACTGCCTAGAAAGGACTATTTGGGAAGAATTATTCGGGAAGAGTTGTGAAAAGGATTGTTTAGGACTAATTCTCATGAGGAAGAATTATCCGGAAAAATTGTCCCCAAAGGATTGTCCGGGAAGGATTATTTCGAAAAAATTTCAGAATAGGATTATCCGGGAAGGATTGTCTGCAAAGGGCTATTTGGGAAAAATTATCCGGAAGGAGTTTTCTGAAAAGGATTATTCGGTACGGATTCTCATGAGAAAGAATTATCCGGAAGGATTGTCCGGGAAGGATTATACCGAAAACATTTTCAGAAAAAGATTATCCGGAAAGGATTGTTATGTGAAATAATTATTCGAAAGGTTTGTTCGGATAGGATTATCCGGGAAGGGTTATCCGGGAAGAATTGCCCGAAAAAGATTATCCATGAAGGACTGTCATAGGGTAGAATTATCCGGGAGGTTTATCTAGAAATGATTGTTTGGAAAGGATTATCCAAGAAGAGTTCGAAAATAATTATCCGGGAAGGATTGTTATGTCAAAGAATTATCCGAAACGATTGTCCAAAAAGGATTATCTAGGAAGAATTACCCGAATAAAATAATCCAGGAAGCACTGTTATGGGGAAGAATTACGAATTACCCGGAAGGATTGTCTGGAAATGATTGTATGGAAAGGATTACCCAGGAAGAATTCCCCGAAAAAGATTATCCAGGAAGGAATGTTATGGGGAAGAATTATCCGGAACGACTATCTGGAAATAATTGTTTGGAAAGGATTATCCAGGAAGATTTGTTCGAAAATAATTATCCGGGAAGGATTGTTATGTCAAAGAATTATCCGAAACGATTGCCCGAAAAAGATAATCCAGGAAAGATTGTCTCGGGGAAGAATTATCCGGAAGGATTGTCTGGAAAGGATTGTTTGGGAAGAATTATCCAGGAAGATTTGTCCGATATGGATTATCGGGAAAGGATTGCCATGAGGAAGAATTATCCGGAAGGAATGTCCGGAAGGGATTGTCCGGGAAATATTATCCTGAGAGAGTTGTCCGAAAAGGATTATCCGGGAAGGATTGTCTGGGTAAGAATTGTGATAAATTTGAATGTATAGGTTCAAGTAATTTCAATGTAACCAATTTTTAACGCCTGAGACTGAGGACTCGTAATGGCTCAGGATGGATGAGTGAGTTAGAATAAATTTAATATCTCAACAGTCTGAAGTTGATTCCACACTAGACTAGTTCTTAAGATAAAAATAAAATTAATTTCTTAGAAGTAAATAGCAGAAAAATTAAATTGACTGAATTTAATGAAGTTTAAAAATGTCTTTGCCTAGGTTGTCGCCTCTGGATTTCGTCCAATAGTTTTCTTGATGAACAGTGTAACAGAGTGGAAAAACACCTAGTAAATTATATTGTGTAAATGTATGCAAGATAGTTCCTAGCTAGGCCTGGCAGTTTTTGGCAAGTTTTCTGCCATACACATCGATGCCTCAGGGTATAAAAAGTACCCACTTTTATTTACAACCATAATAATAATAACTAATCAACTTTCCTAATTAATAATCAGTGAAAAGGTGTAATGTTTCCCCTTATCATTTTATTGTAAATCACGCTCGTCTCGGTTCGCTCGGCCTAAGAAGAGATATTTTATCGTAATAATATTGATATTTATATATAAAGAAAACACCGTTAGTATTCATGATGTATACACCTTTGTTACAACAAGAACAGTATTTATATGTTCTTCGTAAAAACTCACGGATTTCCATGATGGATTTTTTTGATGAAAATCCTACTGCCTGCGCCACTTAAATATTAAAAGAGCAACAACAAATTTTTGAAACTAGAATAGTCATTTTCTTAATATCAGAAAAGTGTAAAGTTGTCAAAGCAATAACAGCCAACCTTGATGCAGAAGACATTATGAAAACGTTTTACAAAAAAACAGAAATTAAACAAAGTAAAGAATATTAATTTGTGCAATAAGTGCGTAAAGTGATACTTTTCCCACGAGCGTTGAAGTTTGCGAACATGAGATCAGGCGAGTGTTCGTAAATCAAGCGAATGTGCGGTACATAAAAATTCTCGCCCCTTAGAAAACTATTAACTTTAAAATGAAGGAAGTCGTGTCTATGTCTATACTTCTCATAATGATCAGAGAAATAATATTTTTATCAAAAAACATTAGCAGCAATCGAAAAATTCAACACGTCTATTAGAAAATTTACAACAAATCAAGCAATTTGTAGAGCAGGAATTACACAATTTATGCTAGCAGCTAATAATCAAGCAAATCGGTTTAGATTTAATTAATTATTTCATCAAATACAACCCAGTTATAGAAGACTTTGGAAACTACTATTACATTTACATAAATATCATTATTAAATCCATCAATTGTGGTACGTGCTTTTTATTGGTGAATTCACTAAATGTGAACAGTAAATGTGCAGCAAGACTTTTCCTGCATTCTCCATGTTAAATCCCATAACATCAGGCCATATTGGTATTCAGAAATAACTATAATTAATTAAATTATAGATATTTATAGGAAAGATTACTTACGAAGGTATTTTAATATTCTAGATCTTATATCTAAAGAAAAAGTTGTAAATATATGAGAGAAGACTTGATGGTAATTTTAAAAATAATAAACACGTAGAAGTGAACCGCATTAAACTGCCTTTGGCACTAACCAAACTAACGTTCAAAATACACAAGTAAATTTATAAAAACATGACGTAGGTTAAACTGTTATAACTAATTGTTGACAATAAAGGCATGCATATTTAGTTGCATAAAATATGAACAGGAAAATGTGTTTACAGCTTCCCGGCGATAAATGTACTACATGAAGTAATAGCAATTGGTTGCTACGATGTTAAGATTTAATAGTTTTTAAAGACAGAGATGTTAAGTCAGAAAACTAGACATATTAAACCCACTTATTAAAAATAAATACATAAAAATATTGATGTTGCCTATTAAATTCATTACGTCTTAAAATTCAAGTTAATGCGGTTGTTTACACGTTTTTCCTCTGCTCCAAGGCAGTCTTTCTTGGATACATATATTCTAGATACATTTTATTAATTACAGTTTAAACTTAATAATTTTTCCACCAACACATTCTTAACTTTCATTAACATCTACGGACCAATCATGATCCAATTAAGCCTTACGAATATATATAATGAATAGAAGAAAAAATTAAATAAAATAAACAATTAAACTGATTATTATTATGATTTAAAAACTATTTGTAGTTTTATAAAACAATATTTTTTACTGTGTAAACCTAGATGTTGTATACAATACATTCAAGAAAGAAAAATAATGTATCTTATCGCGTTGTTCCTTTCGTCGTGACTGCTTATCCCGTTACCAGTGAATAAACAAGGAATTCCGAACATAAACGAACAATGCCAGCATTTGATTGTCACATAAACAGAACACAAAAAAAAGTGTTGCATGGGTTTATATTCATTTTACCTTCAACCTCGAGGAAGAATAGTATCATTCCAGTTTCTAGATGCGAAAATTGAAACAGAAATATTTATTGTTGGTTTTCAATAATAATTTAAAAAAAATCCATTGTCAAACAAATAAAAATAAAATAATTTTACAATAAACAATGTGCTTTGCTGTTTAATAAATAAAATTTATATTTTCATTCTGATTATTAAAATTTTATAACTTTTATAAATTCTTTCGAAAAAGGATAGAACTAAACTTCTTTTAACTCCTTTATTTGCTGTAATTCCACAAAAAGATGCAGTTCCATTTGTGGATATAGAAAACTAAGATTAAAATAGTAGTTACATCTCTATGTACCAGAGTTTAAATTAGCTGTCAAATTTTTCAAAATGGCGGAAATTTAAAATAGGGTTGAGCAACAGAATGCTCCGAGTTGGAGGGACTACGTAAGATTCATTTAAAGGGGCCACTTACTTAAAACCCCATCATAAATGACATAATTCCCCACTTACCAGTCTTACACATCTTGTATAGTCAATATAACCTAACAAATTCTTCGCTCCACATATGAGAGGATTCGTAGCTAACTTTAGAGTTTATTAACAGCTAACAAATGACGTAATTCCCCATCTCACAATTTTGCACGTGCAGTAATGTCAACGTAACCTAATAAATTCTTCGCACACGTATGACAGCTACGAAGTGACGTAATTCCCCATCTCTTCATGTTGTAAACATTTACATATACTCATGGACATTCCCAGCGGTAAGAATTATGCTATTTCGAGGGAATCTCTGTCTCTCTCAAAACAGTATCGTGTAGTTTGTGATGCCTTTTGGGCCACACAGAATGACCTTATATAATAATATATCGTAGGTCCTTTAAAAAATATAAAGGTTGAGACGTGAGTTATACGTAACGTGATATAGCAAGGTAACGCCGACAGGTTGAATACCGGCCATTGCCCAGGTCAGGAAATGTATATTGTTGGATTTGCATATATAGGTTTTTATATCTTTGAGAGGAGTCATTCTTGATTTGTTATTCATTCTCGATTCTCAATTCATTATCGATTTATTATATTGTAGTAAACATGTACCAGTGAATAAATTTGTTGTTAAAGGTATCTACTCTTTATGTTCTCAACATTAAGATAATCTATATGGTTGCCTTACCATAACACATCACATGGAGATCCTGATGGTAAGAACTTCTAGGCAGTAGCGTTGATCTGATAAAGTATTAATAAAGAAACAAGCAGTGCAGAATAGTAGTAGTTTGGAAACAGTAAATACCGAGATATAAGAAAATCTAAATAGACAGAACAGTAACAGAACATAGAGTAGTTAATTCAATCTTTATCGTACAAGAGAAGATGATTCATGTGGATGGTGATATTAGTAGTAACTCTAATAGCAAAATTTATTGGTCCATGTGGAAGACGCACAGGCGTTACATGAAGAATAGTATCAAAACAAGTTTGGTATCAACCAGAACTTTGACGCAGACGTATAAGTGAAGGGTAAGTTAATGTTTATTTTTGTAACTTGTCTGTGTACTGAAAATTTTATTTTTATTATCTTACATGTAGGCCGAGCAAACATATACGTGTGAATTCTAATAAAATGATGATATTGACATAAATAATTACACCGTTACTACAGTTAATGAAGTTTCATATTAATATGATTAATGTCTACAAAGTTTTATGTCCCTGTTGATTGGGAACCATAACACCTTCTCATAGAATATTAATTATTGAAGTTAATTGGTTATTATTGTTGTTGAATAAGACAGTACTTTTTTAGCTAAAATATTGGCGAGAGTTAGATATTTATACAGATGAATATAAATGAAAATTGAACAATTATTAAAAATGGAACATGATATTTTATTATCAAAGATTAATTAATTGTTAAGAACCTCGGCATCTCTCGATAGAAATTTAAAAACACGTACTAAAATGAGTCTTACTCCAACAACACATAAAAAGTAACTGACTTATATTATTCTGGGTTCTCTAATCGCAACAAAAATGATCAGTCTTAAAAGGTTTTAAATTATAATTTCTTTGAAATGAATAATATTGAGAAAAAAAATATATCTTTAATTTTAAATTTAAATAAATAAAACAACGTTTTAAGATTTCCACAAAAATAATAACAAAAGTGGATTTTCATCAAGTAAAAGCCGACACAGTTAAACATCTTTAATTTTCTTTCTAACAGGTTCTAACCCTATAGGAACGAAGTAAAGGCTAGCAGTTCGGCACTTGGTTTTCAGCCAAATTTTATTGTTTATATGAGAAAACTGCCAAAAACTGATAACTCCTGCTAAGAATTCTTTTTATCACCATTTGACTTACAGCCTTATTCATAAAAACTTACAAACCTCTTACAACAGACTTATAGCACCAAAAATTATTATTCATAAACGTATATTAGCGTTACAAACCACTTTTAAAGGCTTTGTAACTTTGTTAAATTTACAACAGGCTGTTTCCTACTTTAACCGTATTTTAACCTAACTTTGTCAAATCACTTTTATTCAGTTTTATTTTGAAATTTCACGCTGTTGCATCGTTTCTCCTTCTTCACCTGCATTTTTTGCATACCCTATTATGTTTTTAGTTTGGCAATTGTACGCTTTGTTCCCGTAAACGAATTAAAACTGAAAATAAGGCACAAATTGTGTAATTCAAAAACCTAAAATAATAACTACGAACAAAATTTAGTAAATTATTTGAATGAATTCACCTGTTGTGAATGCACTCTTTTTCTTTTTATTGGTGTTTGTATTTTTATTTTAAATTATTGTTACACTTTCCCTCACTAAATCTTATAAAAGATGCTAGAAGATTCAAAATATAAAAGAATAAACAAACAAGTGAAAAACGACAATATTTTTGACATAATTTCGATATTTTCGGAAATTTAAAGCCACGATATAAATTTCTATATTATATCGTATGAGTAGCGGGAAAGTACGTGAAACTGAATTATCTGAGAAGCCAAAAGAGCTAGAGCATAATGGATACTTTTTTGGAATCCACGCCCCTAGAAACTTCCCCACACCATTTATTTTTTAAATCCAAATTTTGAAAAATTTTTGAAGGCTATAACCTAACTTTGCCATTTTTTTCGGGTAAGATATTTATTTACTCTGATTTAAATGAAATTTTATTTCTAAATAGAGAAAAATTATTCGAATTGAGAACAGCTGTTGGTTTCGTTCAAATTTGGTTTTTTTTTACATTTTTTCAACGAATTATGGAGAAGTGGCGATTTCACCATTTTTTTAAAAAACTTAATTATCTCAGAAACTAAAAGAGCTAGAGCCAGAATGGATACTTTTTTGGAATCTACGTCCCTTGAAACACCCCCACACTTTTCATTTTTCAAATCTAAATTTTGAAAAATTTTGAAGATTTTTGCCATTTTTTTCTGGTCAGATATTTTTTTACTCCGATTTAAATGAAATTTTATTTCTAAATAGAGAAAAATTATTCGAATTGAGAACAGCTGTTGGTTTCGTTCAAATTTGTTTTTTTTTACATTTTTCAACGAATTATTGAGAAGTGGCGCTTTCACCATTTTTTAAAAAAATTGAATTATCTCAGAAACTAAAAGAGCTAGAGCAGAATGGATACTGTTTGGATTTATTGGATTTTATTGTTTAGACGAGTCGAACGTATTTTTACCTATAAAAACGCCTTTTTGGTAACCGTTATAATATAGTTTACTGAGTATTTTTTCACTCTGTTACAATAATGATTTTTTAAATTTTAAAAAAAATAGTGATAATTTATAACCTTGTATTAGTTTTACAGGGGAAATTATGTAAAAAAAATTAAACTTGAAACGCCCAAATTTTCCTGTCGTTATATCTCGAGTACTGTTAGTCTTACAAGATTTTTTTATGGGACATTTTTTATGCATAATTAAATAATAAATAAAATTTATACCAAGTTAAACTGAATTAAAACCAACAACAGTTTTTGAGATATTCGTAAAAAGTAACTTTCGCAACATTTGACTTTCAGTATTTCGCAATTAGCCTTTCAGATATTATTGATATCAAAATAAAGATAATTTCGATGAGAAAACTTTACTTGGATTTTTTCTTAGATATTGTGTTTTTATTTGCTTCAATGGAATTTTTCTTTTAACTATTTTGACCAAGTTCAAAATCACTTTCATTGTTTTTTTTTTTTGATACAAGTTGTCATTCACGTAATAATATTCTAGCTACCTTAACAAAGCTATATATTCCCAAAAACACCAATAAAGATAAACTCACAACTTTTTGAATATCTAACAAAAGAAGTACGAGAATTGTTAAAAAGTTTATCGGTTCGATTGAAAAACTTCTGATGAAATATTTGACTTGTGAAAGACGGCTTTGTCAAAGTGAAATATATTTTATCTTTTGTGTACTGTGTTTCTTAATTTAATATTTCTGAAACGAGGGTATGCTTTTGATAGGAAAATTTAGGCCTTTCCTGAACAAAAAAAATTGTAAATGCTTATAAATGAGTAATTTTCATTTTTTTCAATATAGAATAATTTATGTTATGTATAAAAAAAATAATAACTTATGATCAATTATATTTAAAAAGTGTAAAGTGGCAATATTGTTTTTCAATAATGATTTAAATGATTAATTATCAGAACTGATATTTTCTTATTAGTGTGGTTGATAACAAAAAAGTACATTGTTTTCTTTTTAATTAGTTTATTTAATTTAATCAGTCAGTGTTTTTAATTTTAAAATAGGAAAAAATATTACAAATAGGAAAAAAAGTTGTTGATAATGACTTGACGAAACGTTGTACTATAAAATGTAAGACCGCGCTTTTTAGGGAGCAAGCGAAGCGAGCTCTCCTTATAAGATAGTATTGTGTGTCTGCCCGTCCGTCTGTAGTTGTCGGAAAAAATATGAAAAAAAAAAGAAAATAATAAGGAAAAATAGGAAAAAATAGAAAAAATAGTACAAAAAGTAAAAAATGGGAAAATTGGGAAGAAATAGAAAAAAAAAGAAAAAAACTGGAAAAGTAAACAAAATAGAGAAATATGCGGAAATAGGAAAAAATATAAAAAAAAAAATAAGAAAAAGCAGGACAAAAATAGGAAAAATAAATCAAAATAGAAAAAACCGGAAAAAATGCGGAAACATAAAAAAGACTTATAAAGACTTGGAAAAAAAAATATGGAGAAATGCTGAAAATAGAAAACAATAGGAACAAATATGGAAAACATGGAAACATATGTAAAAATAGGAGAAAATTGGAAATATATGGAAAATGGGAAAAATAAAAAAAATAGGATAAAATGGGAAATATATGGAAAATGGGAAAAATAGGAAGAAATATGAAAGAATGGTAGAAAATTGGAAAAAATAAGAAAAAAAAGAAAAAACGGGAGAAAATAGGCCTAATAGAAAAAGATAGAAAAAAAAAACAGTAAAATAGAAAAAATAGGAAAAACAAAAAAAATATGAAAACAGAGAAATAAAGATGAAAAGATCTGAAAAAATAAAGAAAAATATAGAAAATAGTAAAAAAATTCGGAAATATGGGAAATAATACAACAAAATAGGAAAAAATAAGAACAAATAGGGAAAATATAGAAAAATATGTAAAAATAGGAGAAAATGAAAAAAATTGCAAAATGGGGAAAATAGGGAAAATGGGGAAAATAGCAAAAAATAAGGAAAAAAATTATAAAATAGGAAGAAATACGAAAAAATGGGGAAAAATAGGAGAAAATAGGCCAAATAGGTAAAGATAGGAAAAAACAGAAAAAATTGGAAGTCATAGAAAAAAGGCGAAAATACCTGCAATAATAAAGAAAAATATGGAAAAACGCAGAAAATAGAAACAAAAAACAGTGAAAATAAAAAAAAAACGAACAAATAGGAAAAAGTAGGAACAAATGGAAAAATATGAAAAAACATGTAAAAATAGGAAAAAATTGGAAAAATATGGAAAACGGGCAACATAGGGAACAATATGAAAAATAGGAAAAAATAAGAAGAAACAGGAGAAAATAGAAAAAATAAGAAAAGATGGGAAAAAAAACACGCAAAATAGAAACAAACCGAAAAATATGGGAAAACATAGAAAAAAAGGCGAAAAGACCTGAAAAGAAAAATATGGAAAGTTGCAAAAAAAGAAAAAATTTAGAAAAATAGGAAAAAAAAAACGAAAAAATGGGAAAAATATGGAAAATGTCGAAAATAATGAAAATATCGAAAAATAATAGAAAATTTAAAAAAATAATAAAAAGAAGAAAGAACCAATAGAAAATGGGTCAAATATTAGAAGATAAAAAAAAATACAAAAATGTAGCGAAAATAGGAGAGAAAAGAAAATATAGAAATAGCAATAAATAGGGGAAAAATATGGAAAATGTGGAAAATAGGGAAAAATATCGAAAAATAATAGAAAATTGGAAAAAATAATAAAAAGAAGAAAGAACCAATAGAAAATGGGTCAAATATTAGAAGATAAAAAAAAATAGAAAAAAATACAAAAATGTAGCGAAAATAGGAGAGAAAAGAAAATATAGAAATAGCAATAAATAGGGGAAAAATATGGAAAATGTGGAAAATAGGGAAAAATATCGAAAAATAATAGAAAATTGGAAAAAATAATAAAAAGAAGAAAGAACCAATAGAAAATGGGTCAAATATTAGAAGATAAAAAAAAATAGAAAAAAATACAAAAATGTAGCGAAAATAGGAGAGAAAAGAAAATATAGAAATAGCAATAAATAGGGGAAAAATATGGAAAATGTGGAAAATAGGGAAAAATATCGAAAAATAATAGAAAATTGGAAAAAATAATAAAAAGAAGAAAGAACCAATAGAAAATGGGTCAAATATTAGAAGATAAAAAAAAATAGAAAAAAATACAAAAATGTAGCGAAAATAGGAGAGAAAAGAAAATATAGAAATAGCAATAAATACGGCAAAAATATGGAAAATGTGGAAAATAGGGAAAAATATCGAAAATAATAGAAAATTGGAAATAATAGTAAAAAGAAGAAAAAACCAGGAGAAAATGGGTCAAATATTAGAATTAGAATAAAATAGGAAAAAATACAATAATGTAGAGAAAATAGGAGAGAAAAGGAAATATAGAAATAACTTGGAAAATATATTTATTTTCCTAGTATTTCTCACGTACTCGTGCTTCTATAAATAATAATATAATTATAATTTTCAATATATGTATAACAGAAAACATTAGAAAGAGAATAACTAAATATCAACGTCAAAAACAAATTGACATTTGACCAACTTTCCTCTATCTCTATTTTCCACGCTTTCTAAAATTTAACAGCTTTTCTGGAGTTTCAGAGTTAGTGTCAATAACATAAAACAACAACTTTCCTCCATAACATTACTAAATCCTTTCCACCCTTGTATAAACATTCCGATTTCCGGAAAACCCAGACCACATCTAAAATCAAAACATCTGACAAAGTTTCATCCCGACATACTTACTATGCAGTCTGGATATATATAGGGACGAAACGGGGGTTGTAACAAAAGAGTAGTGATCCATCAGCTGGACGTGTTTGATAATTTGGACGATCCAGCGCAGTTGCCGAGATTTATCAGATTGGTTAGGAAACTATTGCACTGCGATTATAATAATAAACCGTTGATTTATTACCGGTTAAACTTGTTAAAAATAAAGTAAAAAAAAATTCTAATTTGCAATATAAGATTGAAAATTATGCGGTCCAGGACCCCTCAGATATGAAGTTCCTTACGTTTTTTTTTTCTTTTTAAAATGTTAAAATCAGAAAAAAAAATCGAGTAAAATAGGAAAAACCGAATAAAATAGAAAAAAATAAACCGAAAGAAATCGACAAAAGTCGAAAAACCAGAAGAATAAGTATAAGAAAATATGAGAAAAATCCTGAAAGAATTTAAAAATATCAATTTACAACTGAATGAAATTTAAAAACAACACTAAAAATCAGAAAAATGAGAAGAAAAAACGAAAAGACCGCAAAATTGTACAAAATAGAATAAGATAAAATGAGAAAAAATTTGAAAAAAAGAAAGAATTAGAAAAAAAACTAAATGAGAAAAAACTAAGGAAAAATTGGAAGAAATTGAAAACAATCGGAAAAAAATATCAGAAAAATGAGAAACAAACGAACAAATTTGAAGAAACGAAAATATTAGAAAAAAAATCACAAAAACCAGAAAAAAAAAATCGGAAAAAAAAACAAAAAACTTTGGAAAAAATTAAAAGAAAACAATTAGGAAAGAATGAAAAATAAAACTGCAAAATATGGAAACAACAAAATAATCTAAAGAAATGCAAAAAAGATGAAAAGAAGGCTAAAAATCGCAAAAAAAAACAAGAAAAATATGGCAAAAAATCGCAAAACAATCGCAAAAAATTGCAAAAACACTGTAACAAAATCCCAAGAAAATGGAAAAAAAGCAAATAATCACGAAAAAATAGAGTGAAATAAGGAAAAATTATGAAACGAAAGAACAAGAAAACACAATCAGAAAAAATACAGAAAAAACCAAAAAAATCTAGAAAAAAAACGAAAAAAATACCGCTAAAAACCCCAGAAACATTCAAAAAACCGGAAACAATTATAACCATAAAAAAAATTAAAAAATTAAAATAATTCGCAAAAAATCAACGAACTCCGAAAAAAATGGCGATAAAATCGCAAATAACAGGAATAAGGAAAAATTAGAAAACAAAAGAAAGAAATAGAAACAAACGGAACAGCGAGGAGTAATTGAAAAAAATTAGAAAAAAATCGAGAAAAAATTTGAAAATAAACAAAAAGAACTAAACGAGAAAAAAGTGAAGAAAAATTAAAAAATTGAAAAAATCCAAAAAAAAACAGAAAAGAAACTAAATTTCAGAAAAATGAGAAAAGAAAACGAGGAAAAATTAGTAAAAAAAAAACCAAATACTTTGGAAAAAAATTGTAAGAAAAATACTGGAAAAGAATGAATAAAATACGGAAAAAACGAAGTAATCCAAAAACAATCGTAAAAAACGTTAAAATTGATAAAAATTGCGAAAAATTGCTAAAAAATTGCTAAAAATTGCTACAAATTGCTAAAAATCGCAAAAAAAGTAAGCAAAATCCCAAAAAAAATGGAAATAGAACGCAAATAATCCCGAAAATCAGAGTGGAATAAGGAAAATAAGGAAAACTTATCAACGAAAAAAATAGAAAACAGGACAATCAGAAAAAAATTAAAAAGAATCGAATAAAATCAGAAAAAATACAGAAAGAACCAAAAAAAAAACTAAAAGCCAGAAAAATGAGCAAAAAAAACAAAAAAAAAATAAAAAAAATATCGCTGACATCAGAAACAACATCCAAAAAACTGGAAACAATTGTAACCATAAAAGTAATAAAAAAATTGAAATAAATCAGAAAAAATCAACGAACTCCGAAAAAAATTGCGATAAAATCGCAAATAAGAGGAATAAGAAAACAAAAGAAAAGAAATCGAGAAAAATAGAAAAAACCCGAAAGATATCGACGAAAGTCGAAAAACCAGAAAAACAAGAATATGAAAAAATGAGAAAAATCCTGAAAGAATTTGAAAATATCAAAAAACACCTGAAAGAAATAAAAAAACAACAGAAAAAATCAGAAAAATGAGAATAAAAACGAAAAAACCGCAAAATTAAACAAAACAGAATAGAATAAAATGAGAAAAAATTTGAAAACAAAAAAAAAGAATAAACAAAAAAACCTAAATCAGAAAACACTGAGGACAAATTAGAAAAAATTGAAAAAAAAAATATATCAGAAAAATGAGAAACAAATATTTAATGTTAAAAGTTTCAAATTTTGACGTTTTTTTTATTATTGACAGGTGACAGTTGGAGAAATAATTTTGACTGTTCTGAATAGGGATTTTTAAGGACTTTGAAATGACATATTGCAAGTCAAATTCCGTGACATATTGCATCTGTCATTTTTTGATAGTTACACTTCCGTTTGACAGATGTCGTACAAAAATTAATAAGTTCTTTAGACGGGTAACCCAAAGTCATATACCAAATTTCAGCTAAATCGGATTAAACGTGTGGTCTCTATCGTGGAAGAATATACACAGACAGACAGACGGACAAACATACAGACAGACAGACTTATATTTGGAAATGATCTTAATCATCTCAGGTGACCTCAAAATGGATATTTGCATCTTTATTTCGAAAAAAATTTTTTTAGCTTGTTCACAATACTTTCCCTTCTCGGAGATGGGTTAAACCTGCTTTGATAAGAAATATTAGTTAGAGATTACAGATGTCATGTAGATTAATGACACTTCTCTGTTTTGTTTACTAATTCAATATTTATTTATTATCATGAAAACAAGTGCAGAAATTCTTCTCCCTTATTTTGATAGAGGTCAGCTGAATATTCGTTGACCCTGATGATGCTGGAAATTCGGGTGAGACTCCCACTAAGGACGGCCCTAAGTTGCTGAGCGTTAAGGTTTGACGGATCTTGATGCCTGAAGGGAATACTGATGCGCCACAGGGACAGATTAATAATTTTGAATTTTACTATGGATATTAGGCTTAGGCCAACAGGGTAAGTATTTTAGGGGATTTTGATTTAACGGTTGGGATGGCAGTTTTATAGAAAATTTAATTTGCACTTTTAGGGTTCTTGATATAAAAGACAATATGGGTTGTGGCCAACAGGGAGTTGATGCCAGGTGTGCGTGAATAAGTGGATTTTTGGGAAAAATAAGTACAAAAGAAATGTTTTGGGATCCCTAAAACTTTGGAATTCTGTCTAGGGATATTAAATATTATATTATATTAAGAGTGATGAAAAACAGTATACGAAAACAACCCTTATAATAAATACGTTGTTACACTTTCAAAATAAAATCAATTTTTTCTTAAACTCTTATTATACAAAGTGTTTCATTAATAATTATCCATATTAAAATTAGAGATTCCTTCACCTGCAATATGATGATTATTGTAGTGAATTTACTTAATGTCACCAGTCTTCGTATGAACTCCCGATACGTATGTTTTTTCTTGATTCGTATTTAATTATCAGTGTTGTAGTTTGCTTACATTTTTAAACATATACTTATTAAATGTTAGTAATGTGTCTTATCAAAAGTTAGATGTAAACACATGAAAGCATTTCTAAAGAAAATGCCTGGGAAAACAATAAGAAAAGTACTACGCATAATGTAAGCAAAAGAGATACTGATGATATAATCATATCAAGCACTAAGAGCATTAAAGTAAAATTTTAAATAAGTTTAAAATCTTGACTTGATCCAAACGTGTTATAATTGTAACAATATACTATAAATTATACAAATAAGACAAATGATCTATTTATTGGGGAAAAAAAACAGTATATTTATATTATTCTTACATAATACATTTTTATATAGACATCAAGAATTTCATGAAAGGGAAAGATCTTATTAGTTTAAATGATATATATGTCAAATTTCGGCAGATTACAACCAAAATTAATTTAATTTTCCATAAAATATTCGAATATCCCTATGCCTAAAGCGAAATAAGGCAATATTGAGTTTTACCTGTAACCGAATTGGTCGGTTGAAAAACGAGCAAGGATTTGGCATGGATTTCATGTGGACTGCGATGATTTGGTTAGTTGATAGGGTTTGAGGCATAGCAAAAAGATCGGTAGTTTTTTTCCCAATTTGAATACGATCGGATAAATCTGTAGGGTGTTGGAGTAATGGAGTAGGATAAATCGTTTCAAATTGAGGATTTCCTAATCGATATTTTAGATAGTGTCAGTAAATTTCATATACAAAGTAGTTAGGATTATATATATTTATTTTGATATTAAATCTTATCTATAAGAATTAATATAAATTTCTAAATAAAGTCAACTATGGTTATTATTATTTAAAAATAAAGATGACGATTTTAGTTGGATTTATTACAAAAAACGGAATTTACTGTGCAGGTTTTATAACAGCAGAAATAAAACAACTTAGAAAATAAGATAATGACTAAAATTCGATTGGGCTAAAATTAGTGACATAAAAAAAACAAAACTAAGAAAATATATACTACAAAGAGCTTGTAACGAAGAAGTTACCGTGGTAATTACAATATTTAAATAAAATCGCGCACGGCACTGGAGTCGAATTAACTTGAAATTATGGTCCGACAGATGGAGATACTTGCGTTCGTGCTTATTAGAAGTCTAAGTTCTTATCGAGTAAGACAATTCAATCCATTGTCGGTAATTGCAGTGGCAGCAGGAAATCAGAGTTCCAGAAGAAGTCCCAGTTGAAGTTCCAGTTCAAGTTCAAGCTGAGAACCAGTTCAGAATCTTTAGAGATAGGTGAAGCTGAGCTGAAGCCAAGTTCCATTGTGCCGGAAACGGAACCGGAACCGTCAATCCGACCACGCTGGGTATTATTTATTGGAATCTTATTGTTGTTTTTCCTTTATCCACGCAGCAAATGTGCAGGTACTCGACCCAGTGGAGCAAGTAAAACCCGCCCTTCTGGCCATAACAATCCCTGGACTATTTCTTTTCCACTGATGCTGCTCGTGCAGTGGACTTCACACTATAAACCGTAGGTGGCGCCCGACGCAATTCAAAATGTGGACTAAGGCGCCAAAATACCGTTGAATGACGCAAGCTATAGAATAAAAAAGATAGAAGATATACAAAAAGGATAACTAGTAAGATCGATCAAAATTTGGATGGAGAAAACAGCGCAGAAAGGAATGTAGAGTGAAACTCAAAAGCATAATTAAATTAAATAAAAAAAGAAAGCAAGAATGAAGTAAAAACATATTTATCATTTATGTTCTAAATCCCTTTACCATAACCCCTTCTAATGTCAGTTGTCAAATGAGTTTCAATTTCTTCTTCTTTCCTTATCCTACTTGACATGTCGTCCTTAAAAGTCTTCTTCTTTTTACCTTTTACAATATGGTCATTTCCTATATCTACATCCACTCTCTTACTCTTAAAAATAAGTGAATTAACTTTTATATGTTCGAATAATTCTGTTATTATCACTTTCAATTGTATTTTTTGTAATTGTATTTAGCTTAGCAGCCCTTCAGGTATTTGTTATACAAATCGATTTATTTATTTATACCGGCATTATTATTAGTTTATTGTACACGTATTGATGATACTCGTTAAAAGCCTGAATGGTTGGCCACCAAATAGGCTAAAGCGCTGTTGGGGTAAACCTTCCCTATAATTTTAGAAACTCTTGGGGTTATCCACCTAAGGGGCATATACCCTACCATGGTATTAATCTCTATCTGATGACTTTCTGGACTCGACCCCATCCCCGCTTGGGACTTTACTAAGAAATTTTGTTCCTTCTACTCTGCCACTCGGGGACCACAACAACGGATATCAATATTACTGGATCAGCTGGTTCCTCCAGACAAATTCCTAATTTCTGAGTGAGGCCCAGGATCAATACACTTCGTTTTACCTGCCTCTTACCATAAATTTTCTTACAATTTATTCTTTTTCAGATACCATGTCTGAATCCAAATTTTAATAATTTTAATTTTTACTAACACCAGGTTTGCCTGTACCACAATTTTCCCCCCTAATTTTTATTCCCTATGTTTTCCCCCCCTACGTGCACTTTAACAGCATTTATATCTAGGGGGAATTATTTGTCACCTATTTAAAATTAAAATTAAAAACTTTTTTATCGACAATTATCATCAGCATTTTCAATATTTTTCTGGTAAGTGTTAAATTTTATTTTATACTTTTCCTATTGTAAGATCGATGTATTCTAGGCTTGGTGATGGCCTGTGGCCGAAACTAGTCGCCAACAATTTTTGTGTTCAAATATATTATAGTACTCGACTTTGTAGCTTCATTAGTAGACCACATTTGAGATAATGGACAACCTCTTCAATTCATATTTATCATATGTTGGTATTATAAACATCATTAAAATATTTTTAATGATTAACTTATTTTTAAATCACTCTATATAGTATAAGGGATTTTGATCGAATTCATAAAATATTTATCATAAAATCAAGTTACTTTGAAATGTTTTCTGCACCACTTCGACTATTTGAATCAGCGTGTCCATCGTCCATTTCTATTCAGCACCCTAGGAACTATTTCCCTCAAAAGGGTATCGTAAAACTCATTTCTAGATGAAACAGCTGTCTATTTCCCGTGTACACGTCCAACTCTCCTGCAAACTACTAACTATAAAAGTTGTAACTGCTCCAAGATCCGACACATCAAACTCTTTTGATGGACGACACTAAAATGGCTGGATATCATGCCTGTTTACTAAGTTACGATGTATGAGAATAAAAAGTGAATAACGTGAGTCGTAGTATATTAGATAAGGAGCACGGAATGGGAGTTATTTCGTATAAGTGAAAATTAAAAGTTTTTAATTTTCATCAGTTATTTGAAGTGATTTTTATTTCCATTTTATTAATAATAAATTAATAGTTGCAAATGGTCAAGTAACACATTTGTCAAGTCAAGACTTTACTATGTAAAAAAAAATCTTGTCGGTGGGGTCGATAGGGGGAGGTAGATTTCCCACCCCACGATATGGTCGGATCGAAAAAAGTTTTAAACAAATAAATTTCATAATAATTAGGACATGAAAAAAGTCTAACAAACTGTTGCAATATTTGCAAAAATAGCGGAGACATGAATTTTTCGAAATTTCAACCACCTCCAGTTCCATGGGTTGGATAAAAAAAGTTTCAGACAAATTAATTTTATAATAATTAAAACATAAACAAAATCTTATATGACCTCTGTTTCAATATTTTTGAAAATGGCGGAGATATAATTTTTTTTGATATTTCAACCCTGTCCAATTCTCATTCCCTTAGAGGTAGAATGCCCATTTTCAATACGCAAGGAATTACTGTCCCAAAGAATTTTGGAACCAAACTTGGTGTCGATTGGACAAAAATTGCGACCTCTATCATGCCGGAATAGTATGTCTACACATATATGGAGAGTAACTTCTGCCAAATATTTTTATTAAAATTTTGAGTTATTTGCAAAAAAAAACTGAAACTCTTTTTTTATCATAATTTTTATGTCCGTTCTAAACATTTTCTCTTTTTTCCAGAAGTCATTTCAAATCCAATGATCCTTTGCACATATTTTTTCAAGCCTTATCAAGAATTAAAATTCTATAAGATTCAACAGGATGTTATTTTTTTAAATTATAATCATATTATCAAAATTGTAAACTTTGATTTTTTCTACAAAAAGTCAGTGGATTTGTGAATTCAAAAATTTATAATATTTAAGAAAATAGATCCAATAATGCCCGGTACATTACGTTAAAATTTAACAAACTTTGTACAAATATTTATCAAAAACGTTTTAACGTTGTTTAAAATTTTGTTTTTCTACAACCACTATGGAAAACACGCTTTTCTATATAAATTTTTATACGCAAAGCAGGCCTTTTCTTAATTTCTTTGATATCCATTTTTCCCACTGAAATGTCAAACACAGCTATGACCTGTCAACTTTTTTTGACAAGTTACTGTTTTTCTTTTATTAATAAATATGGATGTACACAAAACACTTTTCCCACTCTGCGGAGTTTTGCGGTACTCGCCCTACAGCTCGCGTCACAAACTTCTGAGCTCGTGGAAAAAGTAACAAACTACTATTTCAGTTTGTAGGGGGCATCACTGATAATATGAAATTATGTTTAAAAAAAAACTATTTTAAAGCAATGGGTCGGAAAACCAAAAATTATATTCTTGTGCCTAAAAAAATACTATGGAATAACAAATTCGCCCTATTTTGTTCTTACCTAATTTGAGGCCAATGGAGCATTTTTATCTGTAGTTGGCGACTTTTTTATATTTGTTAATTGATGAGTGATTTTAGTTTCGAAAATTTTATTAAATTTTTGAGAAAATAGTTCTCAAATTTTTATAATTTTTATAAATATTGTCACACATATACTCAAGTCACTAAAACATTTAAAGTAATAATTTTTTCTTATTTATTTTTATTATTGAATTCAATTTATTGTAAGTATTGATGTCCTGATAAATATTTTTTCAATTTTTGTCGTTACATTTAATAACTTCAAAAATCTACTTTAAATATACAATATATTTTAATTGGTATTTTTTTTTCACAGGGATTTTTTTTTTCACATTATTTTTTCATGAATCCACGATTTCACTCTCTTCGAAAATATATTCCCTCATAAATAACCTACTGCTTTATTACCGTCATAAAATAATTTCCAGTGTTCAACGCTTTCACAGGAGAAATATGATCACAATTTTCTATCGCAATACTAAGATGGGTTTTATAACAGGTTGGCTGTGACATTTGAAAGAATGGACGTAAAAATGAAGATAAAATCGTAAATTTCCTTCTTTTATTTCCGGTTTTCATGTCATATTTATTAGCTACAGATAAATTATAGAAATTTTTTATTTAAATTGTATTTAAAACGTCAGCAAAATATAATTATTATTTTAATTTATTTTTATATATCTTTAGAGAAAACATTTTTAAAATCCGTCTCTGTAAAAAAGAATCAATCCAATCTTCGTAGTAGCTCGTTGATTAATGTTAAAACTATCCTGGATATAGAACACGGCGGTTTTTCAAAAAAAGTCTATGCATGCACGTGAAATCGAAAAAGCACAAAAGAATGTGGATTAGTTTTTGAAATTGTTATTTGAAATTTAAAAAAGTAATGAATAAGCTTAATTTTTACTATCAGTTTAAAGAGAAATTCAAATCAACTATTTCTTTCTTTCTATATACAGTGTGACGCAAATTTAATTGAACACTATTGTGATTTTATAAATTTTGTTAATAGACAGAAAGTTGGTTAAATGGGAAAAAGATGCTTATTTTCAAGATCAATTAATTGGTTTATTTTAAATTAAAGTATCAGGTTCGGTTTCGGAGATATTTGGGAAAAAAAGAAATTGTATCCAACCATGTAGAATACCTAATTTTTTTATTAGGTTTCAACAATGAACTGTACTTTAGAAATTTTTCTAATTACGATCTTGTTCCATTTTTAGTATAATTTAAAGAAAAAAAAATATTTCAGTTCATAAAAACTAAATATCTACTAACCGTCGGTGACTTCTCTGTAAAGCATGGGCGACGTGATATAATACAACATACGCGATCAATGATGTAGACCTGATACAGACCAGAGATTACTACAAAAAAATGAAAATTAACATGAGGAAGCTTATTAATATCTTACGTTTTCTTGTGCCACCCTGTATTTTCATTCTTCCTCTACTCCGTATATTTTATAGTTTCATAGTCGATGTTCCCTTTCCCATTTCTTCTCTTGGCATTCTTATAAAAATGCCTACCCGTGCTAAGAACCTCCTATTTTCTTTATCTATATAATACCAATAATAGACTTGGTATATCTTTATATCGCCAGTGTTTTCTACTGAAGATTTCTTTCTTGTCTTTCTTGCCGGGTCCAAGAGTTTTTTTTTCTGGATAACTGAGACAGGAGAGCTTGGAACAGGACAGCTTACGCCTACAACACCAAGACCCTCTACCTTAATGAAGCTAAGTTTTATTCCGAAAAAAAGAAAGGACGGATTTTGAAATGTATCATAGTTTTTTTGTCAATTGTTTCTAATCACATCAAAAAATCAACTGACTGGCGTCCAAAATTTTTTTTATTTAATATTTTACTTCTGATATATTTCAAATTCTATTCGTGGAACGAACCCATAATATAATTTGAGCTTAATCACATTAATTATTTTTAATAACTTAAAGTGTCGTTTCAAATAGACAAAAACGTGAAGCTTGGAAATCACTGTACTTAGAGCTGAAAGAAAATATCTGGGGACGGGGCTACCAAATATTGACCAACAAGCTGAAACTTAGACCCAGCATCACACCTAACGAAGAAGAAACGAAAAATCAAATTAAACTGTTCCCGAGACATCCCAAAATAACATGGAATATACGAACAATAAACAAAGAACAAATACCTACGGTTACAACTGCCGAGAGTAGGCAAGCAGTACCGGAAATAAAGATAAAGAAAGTACCAGACCCCGATAACATTCCGCCGGAAGTAAAAATACTCCTTGCAAACAGTAATATCGCAAGGCTCATAAACATATGTCTCAATCAAGGAAAACTTCCAAATCAATGGAAAGTAGCTAGATAGGTACTTGCTGAAAAACCAAATAAGGAACCTAGCTCTGAAAAAATTTACAGACCGATATGCCTTATAGATTGGATGGGAAAATTAAAGGAGAAGGTAATAAAAACAAGATTAGATAAAGACGTAGAGCAAGGAAATGTAATACATAAGGACTAATATGGTTTTACCAATGGAGAGTCAACAGTAGTGGAAGACCCACGACTAATCAAAACTTAAGCTTATAAGAACCAAAAAGCCTGACCAGTCTTATTACTAGATATTCAAAACGCTTTTAACTCTGCGAATATTTGATTAGCATAATACAGTTTTACTTATCGGATAGATACATAATAGATCACAATGGACATAGTATCCAAATAACCAGCGGAGTACCACAAGGATCAATTCTTGGGCCAATTGCATGAAACATATTATCTAACAAAGTACAGCAAATGGCAATGGGTAAAGATATTACAATGGTGGGATACGCAGATGACCTCGCAATTATAGTATATGCAAAAACGACCACAACACTAGAAGATTTAGCAAAAACAAGACATGAAACAAACTAGAAATAAAAAAGAAAATGAAATTGGCCCCCACGAAAACGAAGATGGTCATACTAGCTGGGAAACGGAGTATTAGAGCCCTGCAAGTAAATATATGGAGAGTTTAAATCGAAAAATCGCTACAAGAATTATATCTGCTTATAGGACAGTCCCAACTACAGTAATACTAGTGATAGCAGAAACACCACTGATAAAACTTAAGGTAAATAAAAGAATGGAGATTACGGAGAAAGGCAAGAGAAAAAATCATGAATGGATGGCAAAAAATATGGGATCAATATGAGGGATGGGCGAAAACCTTTATTAAAGACATGAAGTGATAGAATATGTAGATACGTGGATTTCCATCTAACACAAGGCGTCACAGGTCACGGAGTTTTAGGATCATATCTATGCATAAGACAGATGTTGAACCGGACACAATAGAGTACACCATCTTCCACTGCCCACAGTGGACCAATAAGAGAAGTGTGATATCACGGGACTGTGGCGAAAGCGTTACAATAGATAACATATCATAGATGCTGCCGCAGGATGAAGACAAGTGGAATAAGAATACTAGCATGATAAGAATAATAACCACAAAAAAGGAATAGAATGAGAGGACCCAATAAAATAATTTAAGTGAAGACACCGAAGCAATGCCCACGGGCAGTACCAGTATCCTTCACAGGATAAAAAGAAAAATAGGTGGTTTTCGTGGGTAAACTGGGTTGCACTTACACCTGGGAGTTTTACACTACCAGACACTTTGAACCAGGTGCCTGATGCCCATAAAGAATTTCTACCCAACCAATTGATTTCAAAAGCTTCTTTTTCTGCATAATCTGTTGATTGCTGTATTGTCATATGTATTAGTCTTTATATTTAGGGAGGGGGTGCGCCATTTTTGAATTCATCTATAAGTAGTAACTTTCTGTCTTTATCTCATATTTAGTGCCCTTCTCTGTTATGTGTTTGATGGTGTATATGGCATCGAAAATTGATTTTGCTCCTATGGATCCACACATTGTTTATGCTATTATATCTCGCTTAATCCATGTTTATTTAATTTTACATGCTATATTTAATAGAGTAATATTTTTTGCTTTTTTTCCTTCTATTCTAATTTTTTTTGTACTCCTATTTTAATTATATTTACCTATTGCTTTACCATACGACTTTGTGTCTTTTTATATTTTTACCTTTATATGTTATTTCCTATTTTCTTAGATCTTCTTCAATAAATATTGGATATATTTTTTACTTCTTTTTATATCTTATGTTAAAATAGTTTCTTCTGCTTCACCCACATTATCTTATTTTTGCGTTCTTTTGGATCTTCGTCAGCTTACATCAATGTTTCCATATATTTTTTGTAGTTTTCCAACTTGTTTTTTGGTTTAATACCTTTCATAATTTTTTAATTTTTATCGTTAATGTTTCTATAAAATCATTTTGAGTTTATATTTAAGTTTTTTACATTTTTCATCAAACCATTCTGTTTTTTTTTCAACAGCTTCATTTTCTATACTTTTAGTATACTTTTTTATCTGTCTCTATATCGTTTATTTATTTTCTTATATAAGTATCAAATATTGTATTATAAATATATTGTTTTTTGATTATTTTCCTGATTCTATTATATATTCTAAAACAAAAATTTTAATCTCCAATTTTGTTTTTCTCTCAACATGGAATATGTTTTCGATTTTATTACATTATCTTCTCCTTCTTAGTAGAATTCTTTATTATATTCGAATAAGGCCTTATCGTATATTCATGAGAAGATTACGCGGTAGGGTGGATGAAATTATGGTTATGGGGACTAGCGAGGAAATAAAAATTGCATAACGGATAACAGCTCATTCAAGTTTCGTAATATAATGCCGTTCTGCAATAGAAGAACGTTTTAATAAGTCGTTTAATGCATGTCGATTCTTTGTTATGTGCAAAATTCATTAAAAATAGGTTGAAACAGGAAGAAGTTGAACATAAAATTAATAATTTTACTCTGCAAAAAATATACTAAAGTTAAATGTACTTTTTAATGCATATTTTTATTTATAGTTAAAGTTTATATTAATATAAAAGGTGTCCTTGAAAAAATTTTTTTAATGTTAATCTTTGTCGTGAAAAAAATTAAACCCTCTTAGAAACTGATAAGAAATTATTTATAATTTTTAGTCTGCAATGCGGTAAATTTTTTTTATTGCAATGAATTATTTTTTAGTTTGCTAATGCCATGTATGGCATGTTGATGGTTTATGGTAAAACTCGCGGTAATAGTAATGAGGTGAAAGATATCCAGAACGACGAAAGTCAATGTTTGTCAATTTTTCACAAATATTATTGGAAACTGGTTGTACTATACCAAACAAAATACAAAAGTTAGTTATTTTCTTACTCTCTATCCGTAGTATTTCATATTTTTCACTTGCATCTGGCAGCGTCAAGGGAGAAACAAATACTACACGTTTCGTTATGGTTTCGACCAATGCAGGATTTACTTGCCCTAATGGGTTAAGTACCTGGATATTAGCTGTTAAACTGTAAAAATAAAATTCCTTAAACAAAAATAATTCCAAATAAATTTCAGCGAGAAGGAAGTCGTCTGCAACACGGTTTTTTAATCAGTGATATGCTGGACGGTATAGGTACGTGGTATGACAACATTGACAGCTCGGGGTTCCGGTTATAATTAAACTTGGCTTCAGCTTAACCTGTAAAGGTCGCTGAACTAGTATTTCAGCTGGATCTGGTTGGGAGCTCCAATTCGAACTGCTAGTGAAAGTTGGACTGTCACTGCGACTCAGACTTCTACTGCAACTCATCACAACAGATTGAATCGATAAAAATTTGAATGTCAAAGAAGCGCGGACGCGAGTATCTCTATTTGTTTGTTCTTATCAAGTTTTACATGAGGTGTTGTACCATTATTTTCGTACTTTTTACTTTCCCGACCCACCTCTGAGAAGGGAAAGTATTGTGAAGGTGCTAAAGAAAAAATTTCGTGATAAAGATGGAAATATCCATTTTGAGATGATTAAGACCATTTCCAGATGGAAGTCTGTCTTTCTGTCTGTCTGTGTATATTTTTCCACGATAGAGGCCACACGTTTAATCCGATAGAGCTGAAATTTGGTATATGGGTTTGGGTTGCCCATTGGAAGAATCCATTATTTTTTCTATCAAACGGAAGTGTCACTATCAAAAAATGGTAGATGTAATATGTCATGGAATTTTGCTTGCAAAATGTCATTTGAGAGCCCTTGAAAAACTCTATTCAAAACAGTCAGCATTATTTTTCTAACTGTCACCTGTCAAAAATAAAAAAATGTCAAATTTTGAAGCTTTAACACACACACAAATATCTGAAAAAGTAGTCTCTGGACTTTCCGGATTTCATTGTTGTTGTATAAAATTTTTTTCCTTCTTTTCTATTTTATGTGTGAAAATATGCATTATTATTGGTTTTTTTTTATTTTCCTGAATGAAAAAATGCTCGCTTTTTTTCTCAATTTATGTGTAAAAAACGCATTTTTGCTGTTTTTTTATGTATTCTAGTTTTTTTACCAATTCATATTTGAAAAAATGCGGTTTTGTTGTAATTTCCAATTTGTTTTTTGTGAAAAAATACTTTTTTGCGCTTTTTCCCAAATTCGAGTGTGCATTCGTGCCTCTGTCTTTTTTTTTCCAAATTCGTTGAAAAAAAGGCGTTTTGCTGTTAAATTCTATTTTTGGTGTGGAAAAATGCATTCTTGCTTTTTTCCCAATTCATGTGAGAAAAATGCATTTCTGTTGTTTTTTCTAGTTTTTCGTGTAGAAAAATTTATTGTTTCTTGTTTCTTTTTAAATTTGTGTGAAATAAAATGCACTTTGCATTTTTTCAAATTTCAATAAAAAACATTTATTCTTGCTTTCGTTTTTTTTTCAAATTTGTGTAAAAAAAAGTTTGCTGTTTTTTCCAATTTTTATGTAAAATATCCATTCTTGCTTTTTTCCCAATGTATGTGTGAAAAAATGCATTTTTTCTATTTTTTTTTTTGCATTTTTGCTTTTAGACCAATTTATATGTAAAAAAATACTTTCAAATTTTTTTCTATTTTTTTTGCGAAAAATGTGTTTTTATTTCTATTTTTTCAAATTTGTGTTCTAAAAACGCATTCTTGCTTCCATTGTTTTATTTAATTCTTGTGAAAAATGCAGTCTTGATGTTTTTTTCAAATTCGAGTGCGCAAAAAAATGTATTGTGAACGAGTTAAAAAAGTTGTTCGAGAAAGATATAAATATACATTTTTAAGGTCCCCAGAGACGATTAAGACCATTTAGTCTGTCTGTGTGTCCGTCTGTCTGTGTATTTGTCTGTGTTATACTTTCATGTTAGAGCCCATACGTTTAATCCGATTGAGCTGAAATTTAGTATATGATTTTGGTTTATCCATCGGAAGAACCCAATAGTTTTTGTACGACATCTGTCAAACGGAACTGTCACTGTCAAAAAATGACAGAAGCAACGTCACTGAATTTGACTTGCAATATGTCTGTAAAAATATTCTCTCTGGATACTCATCGGGGAAGTTTTTGGGTGGCACAATCGATTTTTTCTTTTTACCTAATTCTTCTGCTGCTTCTTATATACCGATTTTTTATATTTCCCCATTCTTCTTTCTCATCATTAAGTTCTTGCCTTTCATCTTCTGTTAAGTAATTTTTATCCTTTAATTTTTCACTCTTCCATTTTATTTGTTTAGTTCTGAACTTATGACTCGTTTTTGTTTTATTTTTACCTTTAAGTGGTCTGAGTCTGCGCAAGCTCCTATATAAAATCTTACATCCCAAATCTAGGATTGTTTATTAGTATGTGGTCTATTTGAAATTTTGTTTGCTGATCTGGTGATATCCATGTTATTTTATGAAGTAAATGTAAATAAAAACTTTTTTTCTGGAAAATTATATCGCAGAACGTAAATATTAAACTTTTATTTCACGTGTGCGGTGTTCATTTCATTCATAAATATAAATTGTATAGCCCAAATTGTTACATTTTACTTTTTTTGTCACGTTAGAGTAAAATTACAAGCAATAATAATATGATATACTTTTCGCAATAAATCTGTTGGTTAATTCCTAGTTTGTCCTCACAATTTAAAAACATCCAGTATGTTAAAATAAATTAAAAATTAGTATAAATGTTTCGCACCAATACATATAACTGTTTAGTTACAATTTGTTTAATGACTACTTTCGAGGTCTCTCATTATGTTAACATACACATTCGCGGTTCGCTGAAAATTCGCTCACTAATATTTTACCGACTGAATTTACTTAATTGCTGATAATTTAAGGTTGAACTTCGCTGCTTTTATCCTGAGATTATCCAGAAACTTGGTTACTACTCCCAAAACTACTAACTTCGTACAAGTTTTGGAGACTTAATCATATCAGTGATACAGGGTATTAGGAATAGTAGTATATGGCTGGTTCGTGTGTGAAAATTAGCGGAAAATTGGAATTTACTGTTTCATAAGTTCACAGCTACAATTGTTATCCAAATTTTTAAATTTTACTTGAAGGACTTCAGGAATAAAGGATATCAGGAATTAAATTATTATTAATTTAATAAATTCCTAACCCAATTTAAAACCTTATTTTCCTATTGAATAAAAACAGTATGATCCTCAAAATGCTAAACATAATCGTCAATAAAATAATGGCTTGGTCCATTAATCAGATAAAATAAAACGGTTAAAATTAATTAATCAACTGGGTTAACTCTAAACTTCCGGATTACTAAACAAAGTTAAAATATTTAGGAAGACAAGAATTCGATTAAATTTTTCGGCACCCCTTTTATATCCTCATTACTAGCTCATCAATATGCAAACTCGCCAGTGAAAACTGAAATTTATGTAGCATCGGTAAAGCCCTTTATTGCTCTGTTCTCTTTATAGTTGCGGATGTTGTTGACTTAATGTAGTGAATTAATGTACGTTTCTTGTCTGCTTGCACAAAGTGAAGTTATGCAAAATGAAAGAAGAAAAGAGTCTAAGTGATTTCGCCTTCAAGGAGAATTGATAAGACAAGAAAATGCATTCGAATTGAGTATTTACAATGATAATTTGAATACTGTGCCTGGTAAGTTAATTTAATAATCGCGGAGAATGCGGCAAAAATACTCCGGTGTTATTTTCAGGGATTAGCTCTATTTTCTTTCATTAGAGAGAAAACAAAAGAAGGTAGTCAGACCGCGTTTAATTCCTTGAATATTTTAGTGACTTTTTATTATTTCTCGCTGTGGATTTAAAATAATTCTTGAGGGTTATTTTACGCTTCAAATATTCTAGGACAGCATGAATAGTATAATTCACAAGCTATACAAAAAGCATATAGATTGGATCATTAGTGCGTTCTGTAAATCCCAAACAGATCTCAATTAATATTTAAAAAAATATATCAAACAAAATCAATTACACTAATAAAGTATTTTAATCAAATTATTTTTTTCAACTATCATGCGTAGAGAAAATAATCGTTATAATTTTCTGAAACTATTCGCCTTTATATTAAACATGTACTTTTTATTTACCCTGAAAACAGGTTAATATGGCAAAAAAAACACAAGTTTGAAAAAAAAGGGAATGGAAATAAAAATAGTATTAAACGAGGGAAAAAAATTGGGGCAATTAGAGCAGTTGTAAAACAAGAGAGAAACAAAAATTGGGAAAATGACACAACATTTAAAAAAGGAAAAGAAAAAATGAAGCAAAAATAATAGTTAAAATAATGAGGGAAAAACTGGGGCATAAAACAATATTTGTAAAAAAATGAGTGCAAATAATAATAGTTGTCAAAAAAATAAGTGGCGCACAAAACACAAGTGGGAAAAAATTGTAATAAATATGAAATTGGGCAAAAAATAAGAATAGAACACAACGTGGGGAAACAAATAATTACTAAAAAAAGAACCTTGCTTTGCTCGATGTCCCCCACTTTAGATCCCTCCTAAAAAAAATAAATAATTGATAATTAGTAACTAATAGCAGAACCTCGATACGCTCAGAAAAAAATGGGGATAAAGATAGGGCAAAATCAATTAGGAAAGCGCGGGGTACACTGAATCGTGGATAACACTTATTCAACTGCCATACTTTTCTTAATATGATCTACTCTTCGAGCTGTGAAACAAGTAATGAATTTTAGCTGAGGTACAAATTTGGTATACAACTGTATCAATAATCGTGCACAGAAAATGGTTATATTTACAGATTACGATTCTATTGCGGAACATATACTTCACATAAAGATTGCACCTCTCAAAAATCTGATTGGTACCCTTCGTTCAAACGCTAAATTCCTTCCTAGAGAAATACTTACTAGAGAACTGAAGAAAAATTAGCCTTATACAAATTACTGGTTTCAAAGAACAGTTGGAACTCAGGCTATTGAGTACCACGGAACGGACATCGGAAGATGAAAATCCTTTTGAAGAAAATGTCTTAGTCGATGGTAGTGACGTCCAAACAAGGTGTGCAGAATACTACAAAAATATGAAAGCTGAATGAAAATAAAAGCTCTCAAAACCAATGTCCAAGGACCAAATATCTGTACGCAGTTTGAAAACTCCCATACTGTATTAGTTCATTTTTTGTAATTCATAAATTTGTCATAAATAACGCTATTTTTGTATTGCTAGCAAAATTATCAAAACATATTATTTTTACTAAGTAACTATGGCGGCTAAATATTCATACTAACATTCTACCCCTATGTCTAAATATTTGCCTGACCCGCCAACATGAACGTGTTCTTTGAACCGGCTTTATATAGTTTTTATGCAAATATTATTCAAAACGTGGGTATCTCGATCCAGGATAATGTTTAACTATGTAGTCATCGTGTTGGTAGTGGACATACCTCTTGGTCCTAAGGAACTTCTAGGCGTGGGTCAAGTTAAGAACACCCGGAGCTTAAGCTGTTACATGTTAAGAAGTTTGGTAGTTAGCATACGAAATAGCAGTTACCAATGGGATTAGTGTTCCAGTAAACTACGCTTCAGAGCAGCCTCAGGTTGGGAAGAGCGACTTCCTTTAACCACCACAATGTGGAGATTTTTTTATACAAAACTAAAATAAGTTATATCACGTGATCCTGGATACGCTGATGGTACAAAAATATATAACCTCGACGAGACAGGTACAACTATTATGCAAACATCACGAAAGTATTTGCTGTTAAAGGTCAAAAGCAAGTTTTTAAGGTAACAGGTGGCGAAATTGTGAATGCAGCAAGAAATTTCCCGCCACTTGTTGTGATATTTTCCCGCAAACTTTTCACTTATTAAATAGTGGTTCATTGGGTTTGATAACACCTTCGAGATAGATAACAGTAGCAAATAAAATCGAAGTCTGCTTGTCATGGATAATCATGAATCACACATTTCCATCTAAGTTAATTTGGCTAAGGAAAATGGGGTGACTATATTAACAGTTCCTACCAATTCAACTGTGAAAATGTAGCCCTTGGATGTTGGCTTATATGAACCATTAGAATCTGCCTATAACTTTTTATGTAGAGATTTGTGTAATGAGCAATCTTGACAAACCAATCATGATCTATTGCATTTGAGAAGCGCATATTAAAGCGATGACACTAACCAATATAAGCAGCGCCTTATAAAGAACTGAATATTTCCATACGATGAGAATGTTTTCAATGACATTCCTACCATCTGAGATGTAATCATTATTTATAAATACTAAAACTCCGGCTTCAGATAATTTCTTCTGAAAGACAACTTGATCCTTCAAATAATTTTATGTCACTGGAAAAATTTCGTTATTTTACAGTAGCTGGTCCAAGAAAAGGTAAAAATACAAAACGCAAAGGCAAAAGTTGTAAAAAGAAAAAGCCTACATGAAAAATAAAAGAAACTACAAATGATGATGATTATTGTATTAATTCCGATGATGATTCATCGAACAGTGAAAATGAAGAAAACCTCATAAGGTTAGAATCTCCGTAATCACTTGATACTGTTCCTTCAGTAGGAGAATTCATTTTGATTGAGTTTAAAAAAAAATTATAAAGTTTATAATATTGAAAAAGTATTGAATGTAGATAGATCTGATGTAGAAGTGAGTTTTTTGGGAAAAAGTAACAAAATAGTGAATACGTTTCATATACCAAAAGTTTTGTATGTCTTTGTATTTTCTAATATTTTTACATTCGTTTTCTTTCTTTGTTCCATCTTGACTCTTTTTGTATCTACCAATTTTTTGAAATTTGTTTATTAACCCTTTGCACATGGGAGATGATTTTAGCAGCTATATTTTTTACCACGATTTTCCTTATATTTCCCTAATAAAGTTTAACGCGTTTTCAGCGTTACGCGATCGTTTTGGCGTCTTAGTCCAGCTTTCGGATTGCCTCTGGTGCCACCCTTGATTTATATTGTGAAGGTCGCTTGGTGCAGGCAGCGTCAGTAAAGATAAAATACTCCAGGGGTCGCTTTGCTCTCGACCAATCTCGTGTCGACCAGTACGGCAGATTTTACGTGTCTCCCTGGGCTCGCATTGGGTTATGAATAAGAAAATAACACATAAAATATTAATAGTCTTTATAAATCAGGAGACTACCTAATACCCTTAGCTAGAGTGCAGGTAATCGAGCCACAGAGAATACTTAACGCCCTTTGGTATATCACAGATAATTCACGTCAAAGTACGGTATTTTTAACACGTCGACAGAAATCACATTACTTTTCCTCGGCATATCAAAAATAACGAAAACTAGTATTTTAGTAACTTCGTTACAAAAAAATATTGTATCTCATTTAATTTATTAATTAATTTATTTGTTTTTTTTATGTTACCCGTAGTGGTATAAATCTGATCGATTCCCTATCTGAGCCAAACATAAAGTTACTTTTACAATATATGTAGTCTATACTCATTTTAATACTGAACCGAAAGCAAACACAAAGCTATGATTACAAATTTCATATATTAGACTGAACTGTACGTTGCAAGTAAGAGGTCAAATAATACAGAGAAGAGAGGAAGCGCTGTTTGCAATTAGCTTTTACTCTAATAAGGACTAACAAAGTATAATGTAATTAAAATCTTCATCAAATCGGATAGTGGAAGTAGTTGATATATTCAGAACCTTACTTTATTTTAACGTATTTTTTTTATAACATAAATCTTAATTAGTATTGAAATATGAATTTTTATAGAATGATTTTCTTCTTATATTTCGAGAATTTAAATCGTACAGTATGTTATTTGTTAGAATCGTATAATAATGAAAATCCAGCCGGTCACTTGCAACATACCGAAAAAGTTTTCTAATTACAACGGAATACTCGCTCAGCAGAAGTAGAATTTTTAATTAATTTACCTTCAACGTTTTCCTGCGAAGTATTTAAACACTGACTTGGCAAAATTACTAGACATTATTCGTTCTAACAATTTGGAACTTTTCGCTATCTTGAATTGATAAAGATTGAAATTCTATCACGTAGATATATAAGTAATTAGACAATAATAAGATGCAGAAAATGTTCAGAAATTTGGTTTATTATCGAGAACTGCAATTTTAATTGAAATATTTATATAGAAAAAAGAGACGAAAATCTGGAAAACAGATGTAATTATCTATATATTAATACATAAAGAGATAACTTCGGACCTCTTTTTAAGAGTAATGCGCGAACGGAGGAGTGTAAGACTTTGTATAGCTAAAATTAATATATAACATAAAATTCAATGATTTTCTTAAAAATAGAAAATATAGTCAAAATAGTAGAAAATGGAAAGATGAGAAAAAAATTGAAAAAATCGAGAAAACAGAAAAAAGTAACAAAAACAGAAAACGTAAGAAAAATAGGAGAAATTGGGAAAAAATTGGAAACAATATGAAATGGAAAAAAATAGAAAAAAATAGGAAAATATAGGTAGGAAAAATGGGTAAAATATAAAAAAGAAAACATGAACAATTAGTAAAAGTGGAAAAAATTGAAAATACAGAACAACAGAAAAATAGAGATAAAAGAAAAAAAACGGAAAAAATGCTAAAAATTGGGAAAGAAAGTTGATGAAAACACAAAAAATTGAAAAATAATGCATAGAAAATCTTAAAAAAGTGCAAAAATCAAAATTCATGAAATTGCAAAAAAATTAAAAAAAATTATTAATAAATCAGAAAAAAATGGAAATGCAAATAATCGGAAAAAAATCTCATAAAATGGCAAAAAAACAAAAGAACCAACCAAAAAACCGAATACAATTGTAACCATCTAAACAATTTTTAATCAAAATAGTCACAAGATTTAAAATAAGTCGAAAAAAATGAAAACAAAAAAAAATAGAAGAGAAAATAGAAAAGTGAGAAAAAATAAGAAAAAACTAGAAAAAACTAGAAAAAACTAGAAAAAATAGAAAAAATAGAAAAAATAGGAAAAATGGGCAAAATAGGAAAATAGAGAAATATAGGTAAAACTGGAAAAAACAGAAAAAAGAAAAAAAATACATTAAAAACAGTATATACAGAAAAAAATAGAATATATAAAATAAAAGAAAAAAAGTCGCTAAACAAAAAAAATCGAAGAATATTGCAAAAAACATCAAATAAAATCGTAAAAAAGCGCAAAAAATCAAAACGCAAGGAATGGCAAAAAAAATTCAAAAAAATGAAAAAAATTAAAACACATGCAAATGCAAATAATCGGAAAAAAATCGCAAAAAAAAAACGCAAAAACCAACCAAAAACCCGAAAACAATTGTAACCATCTAAACAATTTTTAATCAAAATGATAAAATTCGAAGAATTAAAATTAATAGATAAAAACGAAAACAAAAAAGAAATAGAAGAAAAAAAATAGAAAAAATGGGCAAAATAGGAAAAATGGAAAAAATGGAAAAAAGCAAAACAAACCAATAAAAAATAAAATATGTAGAAAAACAGAAAAATAAAGAAGTTAAACAACGCGAAAAATGCTAAAAATCGGAGAAAAAAGAAGAAAAGTCGATAAAAACACAAAAATCGAAGGATATTGAAAAAAATTCAAATAAAATCGTAAAAAAAGCGCAAGAAATTGCAAAAAAAATCAAAAAAAATGGAAAAAAATCAGAAAACATGCAAATGCAAATAATCAGAAAAAATAGCAAAAACCGCAAAAACCAACCAAGAAATGGAAAACAATTGTAACGATCTAAAATTTTTTTAAACAAAATGAAGAAATTCGAATGAATTGAAATTAATCAAAAAAAAAGAAAAGAAAATTAATACAAGAAAAAATTGAATATGGAAAAAAAATAGAAAAGAAACGAGGAAAAGAAAAAATCAGAACAGAACAAAAATTAAAGAGTGAGAAAAAAACGAGAAAAAAATCGAACAAAATTGAAAAAAAAAGAAAAGTTGGCAAAATTGAAAAAATCAGATAATATTGAAAAAAATTCAAAATTGTAAAGCGAAAAAAACGGGAAAATCAAAAAAATTGTAAAAAACCGAAAAAAGCCGCTAACATCGTAAAAAATTACAAAATAACAAAAAAACGGGAAGAATTAAAAAAATGAAAATATTTCAAATAAATCTAAAATAATTACAAAAAAATCCCAAACAAACACGGTAAAAAAGGCGTAAAAAATCGAAACTAAATTCCAAAAAAATCGCAAGAGAAAACCGCAGAATCTAACAAAAAAAATCAAAAAATCGCTAAAAAAATTAAGAAAAAAATGCATATGTAATTGGACAAAAAATAGGAAAAAAGTTGCAAAAAATCGCAAAATTGAACCAATATTTTTTAGTGTCAGTTCAAAAATGTTTATAAAAGGGCTTATTGCTTAGTGCTGGCGATAGTTTTGGAGTGCTCGCGAGCCTTTTGGAGTGATCGAGCCTTTTGGAGTGATCGCGAGCCTTTTGACAAGCGCTAAACCTTTTGGTAAAGTATTTTAAGCACAAAGCATCAATTTCACAAAAGTGCATAGATTGCTTAGCAAAGCACTAAGCACAGAGGGCTTAGGGCTAGCTGTGCCATTACAATACTATACGTAACAACATTAATTAATACTATATTGGATTGATTAATGAACCAAAAATTCATTTTTTTTAATTTTTTGAAAGTAATTTTTAAAAATTTAAAGACATTAATATTTCTGTCATTTTACCAATACGAAATTAGACATTTTTTTATTTACTAATAAAACAAATTAAATAATATGTAGCGGGATACTGAAAATTCTGATAATTTAAGAAAATTTCTTAATTGTTGCATAAATAGATACATGGTGGCACAAATTTAATTGAACAGTATTAGGATTTCGTTATAGATACAAAATTGCAGAAATGGAAAAAAATGTGTATTTTCAAGATGAATTGATTGGTTTTTCAAAATAAAAATATCAGTTCCGGTTTCCGAGATAATTTGGAAAAACTGAAATTGACGATTTTAGTTTAATTTTTAATAACAGAAAAAAACTTTATTTTTGAAGGTCAAATATCGCACAAAAAGAGTATCAAATTTTTTTAAACAACGTTTCACCTTTGAAATTCGACCATCAATTATTTCTGTTAAACACAGACCTGTACTTTTTATTTCATCTTTGAAATTCTCATTTTTCTCTATCCAACAATGTAGGATTTAGAAAATGAACTCTAGGAATTTTTCGAAATACGGTCCTGTTTATTTTTACACTGAAAATATGAGTACAAGAATTATAAAGTATTATGTACAAGGGGAATGACAATTTTTACAGAATTAAAATTATTTACAATGACCATTTAGTTTAATAAATTTTGTTTATTTTCTGATTATAATAATTTTAATTTAGATATTTAATAGACTAAGTAAGCTCAAAATATACTCAATTTTTAATTTTTTTTTTAAATAATTTATAAATATTTACAGTGAAATTGGAACACAATCGTACTTATTAAAATTCCTAAAGTGCAGTTACACTAAACTTTAATAACAAATTAAGTGTTTTACATGGTTGGATAGAGATCAAAATTGAGATTTTAAAAATGGAAAAAAGTACAAATAGTTGAGGGTGGCCCTATAAAGACGAAACGTTGTTTAAAAAAAAAATTCATACAGTATGTTAAGCCGTATTTGACCTTCAATAAAAAAACTTCATTAACTTTTAACTACCCGCGCCGGTGTATAAAATACACCATTTCTCTTAAAAGAGCGGTTAAATCCGAATGTGGTATCCCCCACTCTTGCCCCCCCATGTAACCCTCGACCGATGTGTTTACTACGTGTACAGATAGTTGTGCTTTAGTGGCTGGAGCGTTCGTTACTTTATTGACAATTTCTTTGTTGCACTACAGTCTGGTGTATAAAGTGCACCACGCGGGTAGCTATGTAACTAATATGGATTACCATTCAGGGGCTCATATTATGGATGTTTTTATGAATTTTTTAACATTTTTATCATTTTAGGGACAAGGTAAAAATAAAAAACCCTGACAAATTAACACACAAGGAATTAGAGGAGCTGGCTCAAATAATTTGCGACTTCGATTCAGAAGAAGAATTACCATACGACGATGCTGATACTTCCTCTGAAGAGAAAATAGAGGACACTGAACATGATTCCGAATCCGAAATCGAAGGTAATGACTCCGATGATTTAGAAGATGTTGAAAATAGTAGTTACTTTATTGCCAAAGATAAACTGACTCGATGGAACAAAGATTTTGCCCTATAAAAGTAAACCTGTGAAATCGTCGCTATTTGGATTCCAGAAAAACGTAACATTGGTTTCCTACGTACCGAAAAAAAATAAAGCAGTCGTATTGATCTCAACAATGCACGAGCAGGGAGATATAGATTCAGTGTCGAGTAAGCCTGATATCATCTTACAATATAACGCCACCAAAGATGGAGTTGATACTGTTGATAAAATGTGTAGCACATACTCAGTATCCAGAAGAACAAGAAGATGACCTTTGGTTATATTCTTCCAACTAATAAACATCACGGGAATCAATGGACAACTGCTCTATAATGCAACTCATATCAATAAAGCTTACAAGTGACATAAAATGTTTTCTGACAAAATACAAAACCCCAGCAGAAGACACCATTAAAGAGCCACCTGCAAAAATACGCGTGAGGTGTTTCATTTGCGGCAGAAAGAAAAATCGAGTCACGACGATCATGTGCGGAAGTTGCAATAGGTCAGTTTTCAAACAACATATGATAACAGTTGTTACATGCGATTCGTGTAAAAATGGCGAAGCAAGTAGTAGATGAAACAAACTAACCATATAATATTAATTTGAGGTATTTATTTCAAGAGTTTTTTTATATTTTTAGAGCACCTTCTTTGTTAGTTTGTAGTTTTTCCGGAATAATTGAATTAATTTTTGTTACGTTTCAATAAAACCGAACGAAAAGTCAAGAAACCCAGTTTTCTTATCCCTATACATTGACTAATGCACTCAATATCGCATTCTTGGTTTTTTTCTATCTTTAAAAATTAAGGTGTTAATTAAATAATTCAAAAATCGTCAATTTCTCCCGATGTTTCAAATCTAAAAAAAACCGATTAAAATTTTGTATTTATAACTGTTTATGAAATCCCAATTAAATTTGCCCCACCCTCTATAGCCGAAATTTGAGAGATTTTAAATATTTTTTTTTTTAATTTTTAATTAACCTCTTACCTTATTATATGTACAATAATAGATTTAATATAGACCGATCAATGTACCAACGTTGTCAACATGAAATTTCTCATTCCCAACATTACCAAACTCATCATCAAACCATTATGATATAATCAATTCAAGCGCAACCTATCTACAACTATTGGCCATCTATCGAACACCGTTCAGCAATAACCTCAAACGGGTGATTGTCGATGTTGATTCAATACAGTCCTGTAATTCACGGACTGAAAATTGAAATTGAACGGGTAAATATTGCTTTTGCTTATGCTTAACACTCCACTTGCCACGAATTTAATTCTATGTACTCAGGACCGTTCCAGAAAGTATACAAAGGAAGTGAAAATTTTTACCATATTGAAAACTATTTATTAAATTTTTACGATAAGAATAAGACGAGTTTATACTTTCAGTAATAAAGTGCTAATAATAAATAAATATAAAGATCTGAAATGTATAAAATGTACAAAATTTATAATAAACTTCTATGAATTTTAGCACTACACTTTTAGACCACTTGAGGTCTTATTTTATATATATGCATAAATGATTAGTTAAAAATGAAGTGAAGTTTAACCATAGAAATCATACTATTTAGGTTTGTTCGGCCTATCCAATAGAACAGTTCATAATCGTTCTAAGCATGCGTATTAGAAATATTGTGTTCGAGTTTGTTGAGAACTGATCGCAGGATTGAAAGTTTTATTTTAGGGGTTTTTTCGACAACTATTCTCGTCAATCCTAGGGCTGTCCGCATCAGTACTCGCTTTTAGTGAGAATTTCTTCGGACTAGTGCCTTGATGTTGCTATACGGAGAAGGCCAGGTAACGCCAGGTTAATCTTCATTTTTGTGTTTGTCGTTTGTTTTAGGTTATATAAGTCGTTTTGTTTCTCTATTTGTGCTGTGTTCTAAAATTATAAACGTTTAATATTATTATGATAAATATAGACAGTGATATTACTAATTCTTCATCATATTCTGATGAAGCCGAAATTTTTATAAAAGACCATGCACTTTTCTTATGGCTGATTTTTTTAAATTTTTGTGCACATATATGTATCATTTTTGCTCAGTGCACCATGACTCTAAAACTACGGGGTGTTCCAAAAAAATTACTTTCAATACATATGAATAAAAAATTGTAGAATATTGAGAAAACGGCCAAACATGCCATAAAACCATTAAAAACCGTGAAAACTGCAGCAAGCTTAATAAAAGCTAAAAAAATAACATAAAACAAGCAAACGTACAGCTTAAAACTATTAAAAATCGTGAAAAACTACAGCAGGTTTTAAATAATTCTAAAAATTGATGAAACAGTCTAAACTTAGCTATAAACCATTAGAGACGTTAAGAAATATAAGCTAGCTTAAATGATTGCAAAAAATGGCTTAAAATGGATAAAAATGGCAAAAAATGTCCAAAAAAGTCCAAAAAAACGGGCTAAAAATAGCTTAAAACTATTAACTATAAGCCATTCAAGATTCCGTTAATTTTGAGCATTTTAATTAATTTTTTTATTAAAGTACAGGATGATAAATACTTAATATTATTTTTTATTATTTAATCGATTTTATTTAAACTTGCATTCCTTTAGCCGACACTTAAAGTGTATAAAAAAAACTAGAAAAACAAATAATTATAAAATTGACTTTAGTGCGTATATTTCAAATGTGACGTAGAAGAAAAATCATGCGCAGAAACAATGACAAAAATGGCATTAGGGACTAACTTTATTATTAATATTAATATTTTAGTGGGACAACCGGTATTATGTATAAAACACTTTATACATAAGTAAAGTTTATTTTTGAATTTTTTGTTTTTTTGGCCATTCGGCTTTTATTTTCAAATTATGTTGCTTTTTTTAGCACTTTGACGTTTTTTGCCCTTTTACCCCTCTTTTGACTTTTTTGGACATTTTTAATTTTGTTATTAGCCTTTTTTCCGTTCTTTGATTTTTTACCCTTTTATAAACTTTTTTTGATTAACTTTTTGAACTTTTTGCCTTTTTGTTGCTTTTTTTATCCCTTTTTTGCCTTTTTGCCTTTATTTTCAGACTATTTTGCTTCTTTTTTTACTTTTTTGGCGTATTTGGGTTATTTCCCTTTATTTGGTATATTTTTTGGACTTTTTTGTAAGTTTTTTTTTTTTTTTTACTTTGTCTTATTTGGCCTTTTTTTAGACTTTTTGCTGATTTTTTCCCCTTTCCCTTTTTTCTGCCATTTTTGCATTTATTTTTCCTCTATTTTGCCTTTTTTTTTTAACTTTTTTGCCTTTATTTGCTTTTATTTTGCCATTTTGTTGTTGCTTTTTTACCGTTTTTGTTGCCTTTTGCCACTTTTTTGCTTTTTTAAAACTTGTCTTGCTTTTTTTTTACTTTTTTTAACTTTTTTGACATTTTTTTTGGACTTTTTGTTATTTCTTCCCCCTGTTGCTTTTTTTGTCCAGTTTATTTTTGCATTTTTTGCTTTTTTTTTATTTTTTAATTTATACTGAAATTTAGCAATTCTTTATCATTTTTAACAATATTTTGCCATTTTCTTTAATAATTCATTATCTTGTTGTGACATTTTAATTAATTTTTGTCGTTTTTCATTTTAATTAATTTTAAGAAATTTTATATTTTGTAATTAAAATAATCTCATTCTTCACACCTGAGCCGGGAAAGTTCTGGGATAACACAGCCGATTTTTTGGTTGACGCACTTACTCGAGTGGGTCAATATTTGTTTAATTACAATTTTGAACCCCTTAAAATACGAATTTTCAAAATTCCTTTCTTAGTGATCCCCTACACTACTAAAGGAAACTACCCTGAAAATTTCACGTCTCTATCACTTCTGGTTTAGGCTGTACGTTGATTGTCAGTCAGTCAACGACAAGACAATTTTATATATATAGATTTAATATTAGTATATAATTTCTATAAATTTTAGTTTTTGGTGAATGTCTCCTGAGACCGAACCTGATTTGATCAATCTGCATTTGGATGTTACCTCAATACCTGTCACAAACAGATAACGTTGGGCTAAGTGTAATTGAAAATTTTTGCACGTGAAACTGAATTGAAATAAGCGATGTTTTGTTCGGGATTTATGGTGTAGAAGATTTAACATACATTATTAATTCTAAAATCGATAAAATAGATGTGCATATACATCTTTTACCATTTATAATGGAAATTAATTAAAATATTATTAAAAATTGACACGCTGCTGAATTTTATCAGTTTTTTTATATTTACATTTTTTAAATAAAATAAAATAGATTGTACTTATAGGTTAGCATTATTGATAAACATTATATAAGATTCATTTTCTCTTTTTCACAGTCAGAATTTTTTCAGGATTTCATTATTCTTCAGTAAACTTAATAAACTGTTTCTAAATTAGTGCCTCTTTTTTCAACTTTAACTAAATGATGATAATTGATTTGTCTATTAGGACCACAAAATTGAAAATGTAAATGAAGAAGTCGTCTGTTCCAGCCAGATATTACGTCTAACGCTGAAAAAAAATGATTAAACTTTGGGAAACTAATTTTGGAACAAATCAATTTCAGTTTTTTTGGTGAACTAGTGAAGCGAAAAATTATAATTTGTTTTCGACTTTATGAAAAGAAGGTTTCGATTTGATATTAGCAAAAAAATTGTTTAGCAAAGTTTAGTATTAGGAATGTCAAATTAATATGAACTTTTGGAAACAGGAGATTAACTAATAATTGATATTAATATTCTTCACTTTATAAGTCATAAAAGATATTTAGTTGAGTATAAATATTTAAAATATAATAATTTATTCTATAATTTCTTGTAAAACTTTCTTATTTCCAATTAAAAATTGTTAAGAAAACAAAAGACATCTAAAGATTATAATACAAATTTACAAATTAAACTTTGGACTCATTGCGGAGAATTTTCGAACATTGTTTAATTTCTTGATTTTATGTATACATCGATAATAACTTGTTCTCAACTCAGCAAATTCGATTTGTATGCCAAGCTTGATCTTAAATATTCATTCAAGCAAAATCTATTTAATAATTCTCTGTGGTTTTTCCTTTGGCTTTTTCCCAATTTGCTGATTTATGATTTTAAAATATTATAGAAAATTCCTAAAATTAAATTAAGATTAATCGATAAAATTTATTGTGAATTCTTTTATAAATTAACGTCAAAACGCAAAATTTTTAATATAATTAATTAAACACTTAGGTCATTTTCATATTGATTTAGTATGTCTATGATATTCCTAAATATACAAAGATGAAAGGTAGATAATAATTCTTTACAATCGTAGACATTTATTGTTATAACCTTGAGAAATAGAACGCGTTTTATTTCACAAATCGAACTATTAAGATCGTGTAACATCCGTCAAACCCAAAAATCGAATCTCCAAATCCAACGTTTTAACGCCGACGCAACGTATACCCCCTCCAAGCGGCCATATTTCTACAACGATCAGATTTATTTTAACAATCTTTTCGTCAACGTTTAATCAAAAATTCCTTTCAATTTTTTTTCTTATATTTAAATTGAAAACGTCAATAAAACAAGAAACCATTGACGTAGTTACATTTTCCAGTCCGCTTAAGGATGCTTTAAACCATTTTTCATTTTACTTTCCCGACACACCTCCTAGAAGGGAAAGTATTGTGAACAAGCTAAAAAAAAAATCGAGATAAAGATGGAAATATCCCCTCAAATGTTTAAGACCATTTCCAGATGAAAGTCTGTCTGTCTGTCTGTCTGTCTGTGTGTATTCTTCCACTATAGAGGCCACACGTTTAATCCGATTGAGCTAAAATTTGGTATAGGGTTTTGGGTTACCCGTCCGAAGAACCCATTAGTTTTTTTAATAAATCTGTCAAACGGAAGTACCACTATCAAAAATGACAGATGCAATATATCACGGAATTGGACATGATATATGTCATTTGAAAGCTTGAAAGCCCTAGAAAAACTCTATTTAGAACAGTTAAAATTATTTCTCCAACTGTCACCTGTCAAAAATAAAAAAATGTCAAAATTTGAAACTTAAGCATTAAATATCTGAAGAAGCATTAATCCGATTGAGCTGAAATTTGGTATTTGGGTTTGGGTTATCTATCGGAAGAACCCATTAGATTTTGTACAAGATCTGTCAAACGAAAGTATCACTATCAAAAAATGACAGATGCAATATGTCACGGAATTAGACATGCAATATGTCGTTTGAAAGCCCTTGAAAAACTCTATTCAGAACAGTCAAAATTATTTCTCCAACTGTCACCTGTCAAAAATTAAAAAATATCAAAAGTTGAAACTTTAATATTAAATATCTGAAGTATTCGTGGATACTCGTCGGGAAAGTTTTGGGGCGACACAACCGATTTTTTATTCAGTAATCGTTTGGGCTTAATTTACCTCTTCAAAAGAATAATTATTTAAACAATATTTTAAATTACAAGACGTTTTATAGTCGGTGATCCAGGGATCAAAAAAGCGTACTAGACTTAAATTCTTTGTTTTTTCATGATTATCGATTATTATTTCTTATCGACCTTTAAAACAGATGATTCAGCAAACAATCCAATTATCGAATTGACTTGATTCTGGTTTGTTATAAAAAAAGGAATTTTGTTTCTCTAAATCCATAAAAATGGACCTTATAGTAGGAGAGGTTATGATGCTAAATGAGGATTTACTCGAGCGTCATGAGAACCTATTAGATTTCGAAGGTTAGATAATAAAAAGAAAAAAATGTTATATAATGTATATCCCTTCATCGGTGGGAGGAGCGTCTATAGAATTTCAAAAATGTAAAAAAAAGCATTACATGGAAATATGCGAGCGCGTCAGATATTGATATTATCTATGCCCAACGTATCTTTAATAATGCAGGTTGCTTAATCTGACGGTTTGCTTGATGGGGGTGGCGGTGGCTGTACGGATGGGTAAAAAAAAAAAAAAAAAGATTTAATCGAGCGTATCAGATATTTTAAGGGGGTGGCAAGTTTACCCAAAGAAAGTTATCATTAAATATTTTAACGAGTTGGACGTAACGCAAACTCCCGTTGATTTTTGAAAAATGTAGAAAAAATCGTCGTTTTAAAATATCTTAATGTCCTAGACCAATAATCTGACGATTATTCGGAGGAGTTTCATAAATCTGACAATTTAAAGAAAATTTCATTGGGGAGAACGGGAGCGTGTATAAATTTTCAAATATACACCCTACATGTTTATAGTAACGAAGAGAATAATCTGCTGGGTTGCTAGTTGGGGTGGCGGTACGAAGGGGTAGAAATATTTTCACTCATTGTCGTAATTCATATAAAACTCATCGTATTTAATTCATTAAATATTGTAAAACACAATAACCAAATCAAAGCGTTCTACATATACGAACACGAAACCGTTGTGATCAGCTGGGATGGCATCATGGCGGCAGAAAGTAGTGTGGGGCCGGTCCAAAGAGTGAGAAATAGAAAAGAGTGAGAAGGGAAGAGAGGCGCAAAGTGAAAAATACATAATTCTCAGCAGCTGCACACACCGCACTTTATTGAAGATTTTAAGTACTCCGGCTTGAGGAATCGGCAGATTATATTATTTTCGTGATCCTTAAATTATTTCCTTCAAAATGAAAAATAATTTAACCGCGCTCGACTATATCAAGGTGACGTTTTTTTTACAAATTTGTATTTCCCCCACTTTCTTATGTCACACTGAAATTGTGAAATTATTGGAATGTACACCTTTTAGGATGTAATTAACTTAGCCTACATTAATGTGACGCACTCCAGAATTTCTAATAATCAACTTTTTTTACTATTCTGCTCCTTTATCTTACACGGGCGGCTATATATTAAGAGCTCTTATCCGGTAAAGGTACTCAACTGGGTGCAAGGTATCCCCCCATATATTAATCTGCCACGCTTCAGTAAATCCCCAAATCCCCGCTTGGCCTCCCCTATTATTAAAAACATGGAAAAATTTGGTCAACCAAGCTTACTGGTAATTAATAATCTAAAACTTTAGCTAGTTACTACAAAAAGAACACAAAAGTATGTAATAAATGTATTAGATTGATTTAGAGTAGTTGTAGATGGGTCATTAGACACACATTGTTTTAAAAAACAACAACAAAAAGATATAATAAATATGTTCTAATTTTAGAGAATTGTAGAATATATTATTTATAGATGCTGTCTTTAGACACATTGACGAATGCACTACTTTACAGTAGAATTGTATTGATCGCAGTTAGAGTTGATTTAAAATTGATGAAGTTTCATTATTTCAGTGCACTTAAATCCTCTAGGGGTCTTTAAGCTTGACTGTGGAGTGATAAAAAATACAGTTCCTGGAACCATGGAGTGATACACACGTAAATCTTGTTTGTAGACACGATCAATAATAAATCATAAAATCATAGATGACGCCATTGTTTTTTAAATTTATAATATAAGCAGCAAAGTTCTGACTGATTAACTGATTGACTGATATAAAATCAACGCATAGCAAAATTTACTGAACCCAAAGACTTGAAATTTTGATAGTATGTTCTGTTCATAATGTAGACACCCGCTAAAAAAGGATTTTGTGAAATTTTAATTTTAAGGGGTCGAAAATGGTGAAAAACGGTGGCTTACATATAATAAGTATATCTACTCAAGAGGGTAATGGTAGTACGAGAAAATATGCAGAAATAGGTCTATATCTTAATAAAATCTTTCAAATTAATTATACGCAACTGTGATTTCATATGTCAAAAGAGTTTTTTTAAAACTTATAAAAAAATCGACAGCAAATAAATTCCATTGAATTCCTATCATTTCAAGTGAATTTTAGACCTAATCAAATAAAATAGAGGTAAGTAATTCTATATTTTCGTTTAAAATAGTTTAAGGTTATGTAATAAATATTTTGATATTGATTAGTGCTATTTATGCAATAATACCTATTCTAAAAGTTTCCAAATCTAAGTGTCAAATGAATCGAATTCTTCATGTCTTCATCGCTACTTGAAAGATTTAAAATTCGCAATGCAATTAACATAATGAAATGTCACTTTAATTTATTGAATATTATCATTCATTTATTTTCACTGACTGTTTTTTCCATTAAATTATTATCTAATATATACCCAAAAAATCAAAAAAATATTCTAAAAATGACTAAATGTTTTAGTAGTGGAGGGTAAAAACAACCTCGCAGCTTATTATCCCTCGATGCTTCACATCTCGAGATAATAATAATGCTCGGCTGAGAAAAATCACTTCTTGACCTTGGTGTATAATGTACTATTAAAGTCGATGCTAAATTCAAATTTTGGGGTATTTATATAGAAACACATGGTATATACCTTAATTTAAATTTATTGGAGGAACTAGAAAAAACTGGTTTGCTAAATAACAGTTATTAATTCTGATGTCTGTGTTTCTTGTATGTGTATGTAAATCGGTGATAAACTTTAGAAATATCATTGTTGCTTTTTTTGTAGGTTGTTTTGGCTTCATTATCTACTTCATTATGTACTTAAAATAATAATATAATTCTCATATATTCTTTAAAATATAACAAAATAATTACTTACCAGTAAAAAGATATACAAATTATATTTTTTTTTAGAGTAGTAGGTTAAATTAAAAATATTTTTTTATAGCATATGTATGTAAATGGTTTTTTATGAAAAGTAGTAAATAGATTATAAAGTTTCTAGCCGATCTAATAACTTGTTAATTATTTTACTTTTTCGACCCACCTTTGAGAAGGGAATAATAAATTTCGAGATAAAGATGGAAATATTGATTTTGAGGTCCACTGAGATTATTAAGACTATTTCCAGATTGAAGTCTGTCTGTATGTGTGTCTGTCTGTATTCTTCAAAGCTAGAGGCCACACCTTTAATCCGGTTGAGCTGAAATTTATTATTTGGATTTGCGTTATCGGAAGACTCCATTAGTTTTTGTATGACATATGTTAAACGAAAGTGTCACTGTCAAAAAATGGCAGAACCAATATGTCGCGGAAATTGACTTGTAATATGTTATTTGAAAGCCCTTGAAAATCTCTATTCAGAACAGTCAAAATTATTTTTCCAACTGTCACCTAACAAAAGAAATGACAAATTTTCTAACTTTAACATTAAATATCTGCAAAATTATTCGTCTCTGGTTACTCGTGAGGAAAGTTTTGGGGTTAGACAACCGATTTTTTTAATTTTTTTGAGTTACTTTTAAAAATTAAACTATTGTCTTTAAATTATATTTGATATATTCAAGTTCTAAGTAGATAGTCTTGTAGGGTGTTTCAAGATGAGCATTTCCCCATAAAAAAGTCCGACAAAATCTCAATCTTGTGTTCCGTAGGGTCATTTTTGTGCGAAAAATATAGTTTTTTTTCATGCAAACCCATTTTTGGAATCAAATTTCGCGAAAATGGAGACCTGAAGCAAGAATCAAGAAAGAGAGATCGATAGGGCATTTTATGATGAACATTTGAAAAAAAAATCACCTCAAACGGCCCAACCCTAAGTGGAGTACATCAATTTGGGTGGCACGGTGGCGCGAAGCGCCACTGTGCGCTGGTAAGAAGGCAAATGAGACTTCTAAAAATCATACATCTTATAATTCTCCAGTTTTGAAACCGGAAGTCGCAGAAACTTTAAACTTGCTTGGGCACCCATTCAAGGTATGGTGAGTCCATTGCCGTTGTCCGTTTGTCTCTATCTGTTGTTGTTCCTGAGTTACAGTGCGAACGGACAGACGAGCAGAGCCGTACCATAAGACATTTTCAGAAGTCTAAAACAGTAAAAAATATAATTTTTTTGTTGTCGCCTATTATATTATACTAGCTGAATACCCTTGCTTTGCTACGGAGTTTTTTTAGGATTAGTACCTGGACCACCGAGCTTTGTTTCTTTTTTTCTTATTTTTCCCTATTTTATTTATTTATTTATCATTCTTATTTATTTTTTTTCCCCCATTTGCCTCTATTTGTCAGTATTTTTCACTATAATTTTTGTTAGTTTTCTCTGTTTTTCAATATTTTTTCTTATTTTTGCCTTTAATTTGGATTTTTACATTTTTTTCTATTTTCCTATTTTTACCAGTTTTTTAGAATTTTTTTTCGTGTTTATCATACTTTTTTCTTGTTTTCGTAAATTTCAATGTTTTTAACAATTTTTTTTTATTTCTCTTCTCCATATTTTTTCCAATTTTTTTTATATTTCTCCTTATTTTCCATATTTTTCCCAATTTTTCCGTTTTTTCAAATTTTTTCCTATTTTTCACTACTTTTTCTATTTCTCCCTGATTTTTCTTCTTTTTCCCTAATTTTCCTTTTTTCCTGTTTTGCACTACTTTCTCCTAGTGTTTCCCGTTTTTTTCAATTTTTTTCAGTTTTTACAAAATTTTTTAATATTTTTCCCTTTTTTTCCTATTTCTTACATATTTTTCCTGTTTTTCATAATTTGTCCGTATTTGTCTCTAGGTAGTATTAGCGATTTTTTCTTATTTTTCCTTTTTTTATAATTTTTCATTATTTGTCTCTATTTTTTACCATTTTTTACAGATGCTTCCTCATTTTTCTCAAATTTTACTATTTTTTCCTATTTTACACTATTTGTCCCCCTTTTTTTATTTCCCTTTTTTCCCTATATTTTTCTAGTTTTGTACTATTTCTTTCTAGTTTTCCCTGTTTTTCATTATTTTGTTTTTCCTATTTTTACCTTATAGTTTCATTTTCTTTATTTTTTCCCAGTTTGTAGTATTTGCCCATATGTTTTATCTTATTTTTCCCTATTCCCCATTTTTCCATATTAATCGCTTTTACCCCATTTTTTCTATTTGTCCTATTTCTTTCTCTTTTTCATGATTTTTTCTATTTTTTTTATTATTGCCATTTTTCGTTATTAGTCCCTATTTTTGCGTATTTTACCCTAATTTTCCATATTTTTTTTATATTATTCCCTATTTCTGCCCATTTTCCTTAATTTTCGCCTACTTTTTTCTGCTGTATTTTTCTCCAATTTCCCTGTTCCTCCATATTTTGCTCTATTTTCCCCTATTTTTCCTTATTTTTTTCCCATTTTTTCTAGTTTTCACTACTTTTCTCTATTTTTCCTCTTTGCGATTTTTTTCCATTTATACTTTTTTTCATCATTTTTTCCTATTTTCCTTACTGTTCTTTACTTTTCCCTGTTTTTTCCTTATATTCCCTATTCTTGTTTATTTTGCATATTTTTCCTATTATTCCCAATTTTTTCCTATAATTTCCAATTTTATTCCATTTTCTCCATTTTTTTACATTTTCCTGTATAATAGTTTTCTCTCTTTTTCTCTAATTTTTTAGGTTTTTTATTATTTTTTCTATTTTCCCTATTTTTTCCTATTTGTCCCTTATAGTCAGTATTTTTGCGTCCAAAAAAGCAAAAAAAAATCTTGTCGGCATGTCTGGATGTCTGTATGTCCGTCTCTCTGGATGTAAACACTGTAACTTTAGAACGAAAGCTCCAATCCAGTACCGGTTTTCACTTTAGCCAGTTATTTTTGTACAAGGAAGGACCCTATCGAATTTGAGCAGGATCGGACCGGCCGTTCCGATACCCACCATACAAATTAAAGTAGCGTACATGGGAAAACTTTTTTCCAATTCAAATTTGTAGAATTTTTTCTACATGTGTTTAGCGCCAATGCTTCACAGCATAAAAAGAGTTCGCTCGATGGGCCGAAGTCCCGAAACCACCGTTTGAGCTTCTCTACAATTTTCTTTTTTTTTCCTAAATAAACAAACCTATATACCGTCGTTTATATTAAAAGATATTCTATATAAGCCACTGTTTTTTGTCCTTTTCTATCCCTTAAATTCGAAACTTCGCAAAATCTTTTCTTAGCTATGAACAGAATATATTCTCAAAATTTCAAGCCTCTGGGTTAGGTAGATTTTGCTGTACGTTGATTCTATGTGAGTCAGTCAGTCGATCAGTCAGTCAGTCAGTCAGTGAGTCAGTCAGTCAGTGAATCAGTCAATCAGTTAGGACTTTGCCGCTTATATTATAGATTTAATAAACAATGTTGTCCGTTGATGACTTTATGATTTATTATTGACCGTGTCTACAAACAAGATTTACGTGTGTATTAGTACATAGATAAGTTTAAAGGTCCCTTAAATTATAAATTATAGTAGATATTAAAAAAGTATTTAAAAAGCCATTACTAAAAATTCTTTTTTAAATAAAAAATGACCAATAAATCATTTTTCAATTAAACAAAAATTAAATGTTTTTTTTTATTTCTTAGTACTTAAATTTTTTTACATTTTAACGTTTCCACTTAGCAATATTATAATTATAATAATTCACCTATTTCGTGACTACGTGACCAATTGCTCTAATCAATTATACATTGTATTTTATTTTGTTTTAGTTAAGGTCAATTATTATAATTAAGCTAGTACTTAAAAAAAAGAAAATAATTAAAATAATAACATAATCGTTTACAATATTTCAAAAATTTTCCCTCTGTAAATATAAGATTATATTATATAATATTAAATTATATTAATATTTGTTAAAATTCATGGACTGATTTCATTTATATACAAAGGCAAACTTTAATTAAACATTTTGTTGAATTTATATAATCTAAATACTCAAAGTTTACAAATTTCAAAATTAATTAAGTTTTGAACATTTGAAAATTTTTGATCAATTTAATTTTTTATATATAACAGGTGCATATATAATATATTTTTGTTTATTAAAATGCTAATAATTGCAGTTTACACATTTCTTATCTTTTAAAATTAAACTAACATATATAAATTATAGACAACAATTAAAAATATTTTACGACAAAATTTTTGTATAAAAGCCTAAAAAATTTTTACCCAAGATATATTTCAAACATGAATTTACAGTTAATAAATTTTGTAGTAGTAATTTTTTTTTCGCTGCTTGTTAGCGTTCGTTCTTCAGTTCGAGTTTGTGAAAATAAAGCAGATTATTATATTTCCGATAGTAGCTCTTGTTCTTTAAATCCTGATGGATTTGACATTCCAGTAAGTATAAAATTTCACAATATAGCAAATAAAAATATTTATAAATTTCAACAAAATTTGTTGAGTTTACCGTTATTAAACGTTATTTATTGTTTTATACAAAATTGTATTAAAAATTATTAATAATTCTATATGATCAAAAAAATATTTTGTATGTTAACAATTATTATACAGATTTTAATATTATCATTTTAAAATTTTTAGATCATACCTGTAAGATAACTATTAAAAAAACATGTATAAATTTTAGCTTATTAACATAGTTACATGAACGTTGTATTAATACTGCTAATAGTTTATTATTATTTTTGTACGCTTTAAATTACGGATTTATATTTAAACGAAACACGTTCCACCTATTTAAAATTTAAGGAAGTGATGAAGTAATTTAATAAGAACTTCAAGATCTTAAACACATTAAAATTTAAACAAAAAAAATTACTCCGGGTAAAAACATATGATGTACTTCGGCCCGAATATTTCACTTTAACAATTTACACAAGACCTATATACAACAACAAAATTATGGAAAACGATATATTACGGTTTATTACTATTTTGCGAGATTTTTTTCTACGATTTTTTGCAGTTTTTTTCGATTTTTTATGATTTTTTACGATTTTTTTACGACTTTTTACGATTTTTTACAATTTTTACGAGTTTTTTATAATTTTTTAAGAGTTTTTTACGATTTTTTACAGTTTTTTAAAACATTTTACGGTTTTTTACTATTTTTACGGTTTTTTACAATTACGATTTTTTTACGGTTTTTGACGATTTTATACGATATTTTATGGGTTTTTACGTTTTTTTACGGTTTTCTACATTTTTTACGATTTTCTTGCGGGTTTTTAAGATTTTTTTCAATCTTTTAAGATATTTTACGATTCTTTACGATTTTTTTACGGTTTTTTGATTTTTACGATTATTTTAATAATTACGATTTTTTGAGGTTTTTTACGATTATTTATGGATTTTTACTTATTTTACCATTTTGTACGGGTGCTTACAGCTTGTTACGGTTTTTTTTCGATTTTTGTGAATTTTTACCATTTTTTGTGGTTTTTCAATGTTTTTTACGACTTTCCACGTTTTTCTACAATTTTTATAATTATTATTATTTTTTATAATTATTTACTAGTTTTTTACGATTTTTTACAATTTTTTAAGGCAGTTTACGGTTTTTTACAATTTTTGACGGTTTTTGACGATATTTTACGGATTTTATGATTTTTTACCATTTTTTACGATTGTATACGATTTCTTTACGGTTTTTTACAATTTTTTATGATTCTTTACGATTTTTTACGGTTTTTTAAATTATTACGATTATTTTAATAATTACGATTTTTTGAGGTTTTTTACGATTATTTATAGATTTTTACTTTTTTTACCATAGTACGGGTGCTTACAGCTTGTTACGGTTTTTTTTCGATTTTTGTGAATTTTTACCATTTTTTGTGGTTTTTCAATGTTTTTTACGACTTTCCACGTTTTTCTACAATTTTTATAATTATTATTATTTTTTATAATTATTTACTAGTTTTTTACGATTTTTTACAATTTTTTAAGGCAGTTTACGGTTTTTTACAATTTTTGACGGTTTTTGACGATATTTTACGGATTTTATGATTTTTTACCATTTTTTACGATTGTATACGATTTCTTTACGGTTTTTTACAATTTTTTATGATTCTTTACGATTTTTTACGGTTTTTTAAATTATTACGATTATTTTAATAATTACGATTTTTTGAGGTTTTTTACGATTATTTATAGATTTTTACTTTTTTTACCATAGTACGGGTGCTTACAGCTTGTTACGGTTTTTTTACGATTTTTGTGAATTTTTACCATTTTTTGTGGTTTTTCAATGTTTTTTACGGCTTTCTACGTTTTTCTACAATTTTTACGAGTTTTTTATAATTATTTACTAGTTTTTTACGATTTTTTATATTTTTTTAAGACATTTTACGATTTTTTTCTATTTTTTACGTTTTTACGGTTTTTTATGATTTTTTACGTCTTTTTTACGATTTTTTTACGGTTTTTGACGGTTTTTTACGATATTTTACGGGTTTTTACAGTTTTGTACGCTTTTTTACCATTTTTTACGATTTTTTACGATTTTTTTACGGTTTTTTACAATTTTTTATGATTCTTTACGATTTTTTAGTTTTTTCGATTTTTACGATTATTTTAATAATTACGATTTTTTAAGGTTTTTTACGATTATTTATGGGTTTTTATTATTTTTACCATTTTGTACGAGTTTGTACCTGTTTCGATATTTTCAAAAATGGCGGATATATAATTTCTTTATTGATATTTCAACCCCCTCCAGTTTCACCCCCGTAGGTACGATTAAAAAACTTTTATACAAATTAATTATATAATAATTAGAATACGAAAAACGTGTAAAGACTTGTTACAATATTTTCAAAAATGGCGAATATGAATTTTTTGAAATTTCAACCCCTTCCAGTTCCACCCATGAAGGTCAAATCGAAAAAAGTTTTAAGCGGATTAATTTTATAACAATTAGGACATAAAAAAAAGTCTTAGGATCTATTGCGATATTTGTCACCATTTTTTTTCATGGAGGTACAAGAAAAGTACACATTATACAGGGTGAGACACGAGAAACTGTACATAGTTCTACCATAAGCAGAGGCACTATTAAAAAACGTCTTCTTCTTCTCGTTATTAATATACAGGATGGATTATGGACCTTAATCAAAACATATGTTGTCAATAATTTGTCTCATTTTTTGGTAATATTTCACCCTGTATTTTATTTATCTAAAAGCTGATATGATTTTTCTAGACGACATAAACAGATAGTTAAACTTGGATATTTGAAATTTTTGTTAAACCATTTTAAAGTCAAATTGAAAATTGTCAATAATGAAACATCTTACTGTTTAGTAATAATTAGTAATTATAAAGAAATCGTTAATACAAACAATAACACACACTGTGCTCCAATATAATAAATACCAGAATTTGAATCAGTTTACAGTCATATCTGGTTCACATCAAAAGTTCACCCTGTATATAAATTTTTCCACTAGCAATGGACTAAAAGCAGATAAAAAAATGTTTTTATTTTCCTAGTTATCTCATTTGTTTGAAGCAAAATCGACTTAATCGTTAAAAATCTATCACCAATCACTGTTTTGGTCAAGATTCAAAATCCACCCTGTATATTAATAAAAAAAAGAAGACGACATTTTTGATGATCAATTTATAAGCCTCGGCTTATGGTAGAAGTATGTACACTTTCTAGTGACTCACCCTGTGTACGTCAAGAAGTAGATTATTTAATATTCATCTTTTCGATGGCAATATCCACTTCAGTATCAATATTCTTATCGACATCTTCTTGGGACATTGTAGACACAGTGTGTAAAGTAATACTTTTTTCACATATATGAAAAAACTTTTTACGCACTAGTTGCGCACAATATTTTTTCTACTATAAGAAATCTACTTCATACACTAGAAGAACAAAGTATTGTAACGAAGTTACTTTCCCTGATAATTAAATTATTTAAATTGAATCTCGCACGGCACTGGATTAAGAAGGACTTTAAAATTATGTGAGACGCCAGCCGTACCAGTTGTAACCCCCGCTGAAAGATGGAGTTACTCGCGTACTAAAAATATTAAATCTCAAAATTTTATAATTTTAGGGACTCTTAGTCTAAAATAAAAAGTTGGACTGATGGAGTTGTTTTACAACGAAACATGTCACTAGTCATAAAATAACTTTTGTTATTTGAAAGGATTTTGTTCTCAGATAGACAGCTAACGCCATCTACCAATGAGACACGGTATCACTTATTATTTGGGAAAAATATTCCATTTATGTAATAACGCAAGTACAAACTGGAACCGACAAAGGGCCCATATCTGTAAATGGTAATGAAACCATTAACAAGTGTTAAAATACTAGTAAGTTTTGAGAATTTGATTCCTATGTATCCAGGCCGTATACCGGACAGCTGTTTCGTCCCTTAAGGACTTATCAGCGGCAGTGTGCCCAGGCGGATAGAAAGCAAATTCTCAACTAGAAATACACCTGTACAAGGCTGAGTTAAAAGGATGTTATTCTCAGATAGACAGGTAACGCCATCTACCAATGGAACACGGTATCACTTATTACTTCGGAAAAATATTCCACCTATGTACAAACTGGAACCGACAGAGGGCCCATTAACAAGTTTTGATGAGTCCTTAAAGGACAAAACAGTTGTCCGGTCTACGGCCTGGATGCATAGTAATCATATTCTCAAAAATTACAAGTATTTTTGTTATTTGTTCTGTAAAAATAATAAATTGTTGTTTTGTTTATCTAAATATAAATAATAATAAATTTGATTAATATACTGAAATAATTTGAAAAAATATATATTCATAACAATATTTGAATAGTAGGTACTAATTATAGTTTTATTTATATCCATATCTGTATCTCCATATATTATTTGCTAATACTGTTTATGTTATTTCTATATCGTAATATATTTATTTATGTGGGAAAATGACTGGAAAATTTAATAGATATCGGAAATATATTTTCAAAAAATTTTTTTACCTAGCACCATAAATGAACAATAAATATATTTTTTTAATTAAACTAAAATTATAAGTGTATATTAATGTTAGTTTTAAATCTTCCGATAGTTTAGATTTTGGAATATTCACCAATTTAATAATAATATTAATTTATATAAAATTCAAAAGGTTATTAATTATCTCAAATCTGGTCTACTAATGAAGTAATGAAACCCTAAGTCGAGTACCACAAAGTTTTTAGGCAGATTTCCATATATGGAATCTACCTATTGTAATCGATTTAATGACGGGATCCAGACCCAGGAATAGGGGCGTTACGCCGTTTATGACCTGGAGAATAAGAATCAGCAAAAAAATATTTATCGGTATATAGTGTGTACTAAAATAAATGTAACTTAATAATATTTCGTTTTTTGATATGTTACAAAAAAAGTTTCAAATAAAAGTTTTAAGAAATAAATATCAGCAAGAATCAATTTGCATCATTTCTAAACAATAAAATACTATTAATGTTTTTATTTAAATCATTCTTTTGTAAACATCAAAAAACGAATTATTAACAAGTTACGTTACTTTTTGTACACACTGTATATATGTATGTATGTATGTGTGGACATTCTGTTCCGACACGATAGAGATCGCAATTTTTGTCCAAACGACACCGAATTTGGTACAAAAATACTTTGGGGCAGTATATTAAAAATGGCCATTTTACTTCTAAGGGGGTGAGAATTGGAGAGGGTTAAAATGTCAAAAAAATCAGATCTCCGTCATTTTTAAAAATATTAAAAAAGGTCATTAGATTTTTTATGCTCTGAATATTATAAAATTAATTTGTCTAAATCTTTTTTTCATCCGATCCACGGAGTGGAACTGGACGGGGTTGAAATTTCAAAAAATTTATATCTCCACTATTTTTGAAAATATTGAAAGAGGTTATTAGAATTTTTTCATGTACTAATTATTATAAAATTTATTCGTTTGAAACTTTTTTTGATCTGACCATATCGTGGGGTGGGGAAGGATGAAAGTCTCAAATTTAGACAATAACCTCAAAAATGAAAATCCTTGACAGGATCTGAAAATCTCCTTGGACACTGCTTTAAAAACTCCTCGAAAATTCCTTTTAAAAAATTGATTGAAAAATTCTTAAAAATAAATCTTGGAAAATTATTGAAAAATATGAAAATCCTTTAAAAAATCATAAAAACTACTTGAAAATTTCTTTAAAAAATTATTAAAAATTCCTTAAAAAACTACTTGAAAAATCTTTAAACTACGTGAATAAATCCTGGAAAATTATTGACAAAAATCACTCAACTTCCTTGATAAGCTCAAAAATGAAAATCCTTGAAAAAATCTTAAAAACCCCTTAAAAATTGCATTAAAAAATCCTGAAAATTTGTTTTCAAAAAACTTCTCGAAAAACATGATAAAGCCTGGAAAATTATGGACAATATCACTAAACTTCCTTGATAAGCTCAAAAATGAAAATCCTTGAAAAAATCTTAAAAACTCCTTAAAAATTGCATTAGAAAATCCTGAAAATCTGTTTTTAAAAAACTTCTTGAAAAACATGATAAAGCCTGGAAAATTATTGACATAAATCACAAAACTTCCTTGATAAGCTCAAAAATGAAAATCCTTGAAAAAATCTTAAAAACTCCTTAAAAATTGCATTAAAAAATCCTGAAAATTTGTTTTTAAAAAACTACTTGAAAAACATGATAAATCCTGGAAAATTATGAACAAAATCACAAAACTTCCTTGATAAGCTCAAAAATGAAAATCCTTGAAAAAATCTTAAAAACTCCTTAAAAATTGCATTAAAAAATCCTGAAAATCTGTTTTTAAAAAACTTCTTGAAAAACATGATAAAGCCTGGAAAATTATTGACATAAATCACAAAACTTCCTTGATAAGCTCAAAAATGAAAATCCTTGAAAAAATCTTAAAAACTCCTTAAAAATTGCATTAAAAAATCCAGAAAATCTGTTTTTAAAAAACTTCTTGAAAAACATGATAAAGCCTGGAAAATTATGGACAAAATCACTAAACTACCGTGAAAAGCTCAAAAATGAAAATCCTTGAAAAAATCTTAAAAACTACTTAAAAATTGCATTAAAAAATCCTGAAAATTTGTTTTCAAAAAACTACTTGAAAAACATATGATAAATCCTGGAAAATTATGGACAAAATCACAAAACTTCCTTGATAAGCTCAAAAATGAAAATCCTTGAAAAAATCTTAAAAACTCCTTAAAAATTGCATTAAAAAATCCTGAAAATCTGTTTTTAAAAAACTTCTTGAAAAACATGATAAAGCCTGGAAAATTATGGACAAAATCACTGAACTACCGTGAAAAGCTCAAAAATGAAAATCCTTGAAAAAATCTTAAAAACTACTTAAAAATTGCATTAAAAAATCCTGAAAATTTGTTTTCAAAAAACTACTTGAAAAACATATGATAAATCCTGGAAAATTATGGACAAAATCACAAAACTTCCTTGATAAGCTCAAAAATGAAAATCCTTGAAAAAATCTTAAAAACTCCTTAAAAATTGCATTAAAAAATCCTGAAAATCTGTTTTTAAAAAACTTCTTGAAAAACATGATAAAGCCTGGAAAATTATGGACAAAATCACTAAACTACCGTGAAAAGCTCAAAAATGAAAATCCTTGAAAAAATCTTAAAAACTACTTAAAAATTGCATTAAAAAATCCTGAAAATTTGTTTTCAAAAAACTACTTGAAAAACATATGATAAATCCTGGAAAATTATGGACAAAATCACAAAACTTCCTTGATAAGCTCAAAAATGAAAATCCTTGAAAAAAACTTAAAAGCTCCTTAAAAATTGCATTAAAAAATCCTGAAAATCTGTTTTTAAAAAACTTCTTGAAAAACATGATAAATCCTGAAAAATTATTGACATAAATCACAAAACTTCCTTGATAAGCTCAAAAATGAAAATCCTTGAAAAAATCTTAAAAACTCCTTAAAAATTGAATTAAAAAATCCTGAAAATCTGTTTTTAAAAAACTTCTTGAAAAAGATGATAAATCCTGGAAAATTATGGACAAAATCACTAAACTTCCTTGAAAAGCTCAAAAATGAAAATCCTTTAAAAAAATCTTAAAAACTCCTTGAAAATTGCTTTAAAAAATCCTTGAAAATTTGCTTTAAAAAAATCCTTGAAAATTCTATTTAAAAAACTGCTTGAAAAATTCCTGGAAAAAAATGAGTAAATCCAGTGGTATAGTTGAAAAAATTTCTTTGGTAAGTTATATTATAATGTTAATTCCTTCCTATCTTAAGAACTATTGTATTCTAGTCCTGATGATGGTTTGTTGCCGAAACTAGGTGCCAATCTTCTTCATTTTAATAATAAAAATTTTGTTGTATTCTTAATTATTATTTGTTAATTTTTATAACTCAGTAAAAATGAAAATTTAGAAAATCTGAAAAATAATAAATTTTGTAATATCTGACAAAACTTAATTTTGATTGTTTTTTTCAGTATATCTGTGTAAAATTAAATATTTCTAAATTTAAAATTCAGACGAATATTTAATTTTTTTTTTTAAATTAATAATAATGATTTTTTACTTCTCTTATCTTAAAAATTATTCTAATTTTAATGCGAAATAAATTATTGGTAATAATTATAAATATTTTTGTATAAAAATCCAAACATTTTTAACAAAGATACATCATAAACATGAATCTACAAGTATTAAATTTTCTGCTAGTAATTTTATTTTCGCTACTAGTTAGCGTTTATTCTTCAATTCGAACTTGTGAAAATGAAGCAGATTATTATGACTCCGTTGGTAGTTCTTGTTCATTAAATCCTGACGGATATGATAGCCCGGTAAGTGTAAAAGATAATTTTACAATATATAATTGTTGAATATAATTTTATGTAAAGAAATTATGTAAAAAAAAATCTTCGAGTTTGAATTTAACCAACAATTTTTGAATGCAAATTAAATTACTGAGACCCAAAAGCCACAGTGAAGGCGAAATAAACTTTTACCCCACGATGTTTTTCTATGTTTACTGGGTCCGAAAATACAAAAAATCCTGTCCTGACATCTGGATATCTGTCTGTTTGGATGTAAACACGTTAACTCTCGATCGAAAGCTCCTATCAAGTTCTGGTCTGTTACTTTTTGAGTTAATTTTCTCCAGGGAAGCATCCTATTGAGTTTGAGCAAGATCGGACAAACTCTTCCGGTATCCGCCATACAAACGTAAAATGTTTTGCACAGAAAAACACAGAACGTCATTACATTCTTATTATATATTTTAGTGTTTATTATGGTTGTAGCTATTAAGAAAAAAATTTTGAATTTTTTCGAAAAATCCTGTCCGGACGTCTGGATGTCTGTCTGGATGTAAACACTGTAACTTTTGAACGAAAGCTCCGATCGAGTTCCGATTTTCACTTTGAGCAAGATCGGACCGGCCCTTCCGGTACCCAACATACAAATTAAAGTGGTTTTTATAATTTTATAATTATTTTATAGTAAGATACTTTTTCTGATTTCTTGTTTTTTTATGTTTTTTTTTATTTTTTCCTTGTTTTCTAATCTTTCCTCTTTTTGTCATTGTTTTGTTTTTTCTCTATTTTTCTTTTCTCCAATAACTTTTTTTTTTCTATTTATTTATTGTTTCCCAATTTTTTTGTCATTTTTTCTTATTCCTTTGATTTTTTCCGACTTTTCTTTACAAATTATTGCCATTTTTTGTGATTTTGTTGCGATTTATTTGAATTCTTTCGATATTTTTGTTTAATTTTTTTATTTCTTTCTTTTGTTCCAAATTGTTCCGGTTTTTGGTTTTTCCTTACGTTTTTTTTTCAACTTTTTTGCGATTTTTTTGATTTTTTTTTTATTTTTTCCATATTTTACAATTTTATTCTTCGTTTGTTTCGAATATTTTTTGTTCTTTTTCAATTATTTTCGATATTTTGGTTTTTCCTTACGTTTTTTTCCAACTTTTTTTTTGCGATTTTTTTGATGTTTTTTTATTTTTCCATACTTCTAATTTTTTCTCGTTTTTCACAAAATTTTTTGATTTTTTCAATATTTTCTAATTTTTTTGATTTTTTTCCGATTGTTCGATTTTTATTCTGTTTCTTTCTCTCGTTCGATTTTTTCGATTTTTGTCGATTTTTTCTTGTGTTGGCTCGATGGGCCGATGTCCCGAAACGGTGCACCACCGTTTAACCGTCTCTAGATTTTTTTTTGTTTTTGTAGCAATTTGAAAGTTTTTTGTTGTCATTAGATAAAAACAGGCGTTTAAGGTAGTCATATATAATATTAACTTACATATACGTGAAAAATTTGGCCAGGATTGCAGAAGTCATTCATCCTTCACTACATAAAAAGTGTTTGCTCGATGGGCCGAAACCTCCCTTTTCTATTTTTTGATATTTTTTGAAATAAAAATTCTAAGCGCAGAAACCCAAATATCGAATTTTTAGTTTTCCCTGTATAACAAAAGGAAGAGCGAGAGTCCCCGTAGATTTTTTTCGACCAATATAATATTCTTCAAAATAGTTAACTTTTTGCTCATATAATCATCTTCATATCTCTTATGGTTAGCACATGATAAATGGACATAATAATAGATAATTTAGTTAAATTTAAAAAATAATGTGTTGTAAATGGTTCAGTACTTACTTAAATATTAAAAATACTGCTGATGTTAGCCCACTTACCTGAAACAAAAAAAAATCGTAAAAAAAATGGTAAAAAACTGTAAAAAATCGTATTAAACCCTAAAAAAAACCGTAAAAAACAGGCAAAAAGTCGGAAAATTTTGTAAATAATTTAAAAAATTGAGAAACAGAAAAAAAAATTAAAAAAATCGTAAAAAAAAATCTTGTAAAATCGTAAAAAACAGACAAAAATTTCGTAAATAATTTAAAAAATTAAGAAAGAGAAAAAATCGTAAAAAAACGTGAACCATCGTAAAAAACCCTAAAAAATTGAAAAATTAAAACGTAAAGAAAATCGTAAAAAACAATAAAAAATTAAAAAATGAAAAACGCAAAAAACAGGCAAAGTCGTAAAATATCGTAAATAATTTAAAAAATTGAGAAAGAGAAAAAAATAGAAAAAAACGTAAAAAATCGTAAGAAAATTGTAAAAAAAACTTAAAAAAGTCGCAAAAATAGGAAAAATGTATAATATCATGAATAATTTAAAAAAATTGAGAAATAAAAAAAAAGGAAAATCTTACTAAAGCGTAAAAAATCGTAAAAAACGGTAAAACATCGTAAAAAATCGTAAAAAAATGTAACAACCTGTAAATAATCCTAAAAGAACTGTAAAAAATCGTGAAAACCCGTAATAAACCGTAAAAACCGCAAAAAACTGGAAAAATCTGGAACAAATGAAAAAAAAAGGGATTATATCGGGAAAGATAAAAAAACGCGAGTAAATTAGAAGAAATTGAAAAAAATGAATAAAATCGAAAGAAATCATAAAAAATCAGAAAAGAAACAAAAAAATGACGTAAATGGGGACAGATAAAAAAAAATTAAAAAAAAAACTAGGAAGAAGGACCCTAAAAAATTTAATTTCAATAAAACGTATAAAAAAATTATTTTTTTTAAATTTTAATCTTGACTGATAGAAGCGACTCTTTAAATCATTACGATTACTTATATTACTTGAAGGATTCATTTTTTAAGATTAAATAAGATAAGTACTTTTCGATAGTCACCTTATTTTAAAAAAATACATAACATAGATTTCGATATACAATATCTTCTTCACATGTAAAATCAGTACTAACCTAATATTACAAAGTTCTAGATTTTAAATTTATTTTTATGTTAAATTAAGGTAAAGTAAGAGAGAATTTGTTAAATCTAGTTGGTCGTTTAGAAGAAAATTTTAATATTATATTTTTATTTAATTAGAAAATTACTTGTTTCATCAAGTTTATTTATATGCCTTATATTTTATATGTAGAAATAATCTCCAATATTCCAATTTACCGCCACAATTTAAGTTTGTAGTGTCCTGACACTTGACATTTGAAGGTTTTTTTTTAAGCGGTTAGTTTGTAAAGATTTATGTACCTACTTATATGTTAAAATAAAGAGTTTCTACATATAACAATTTTATTTTAGTCTTCAATTCTTCAACGATGGGGTTGTACAGTCGAGGAATATAATTTAGTAACAGATGACGGTTATGAGTTTTTAGTCATAAGAGCGTACAAAACTATAACATCGACTATTCCAATCATTATGGGACACGGAATCTATACCAACAGTAGATCATTTTTATCAATGGGAAATGAGACACTCGGTAAGTTATTTAACAAGAATATTTAATAAAATTTTTATGTATTTGTTACTAAAATTATCAACAAGTATAAATATGCACTATCATGTTGGCGAATGTCCTGCACATTTTTGTAAGATTTATTATTATAACTTTTTTTATTTATTCCGTCTGTCTCTCAGACTTCTTTCTGTCTACTTGCAAAATACAGTTAACAAAAACAAAATACAAAAGCGACTGTTGCTATGCAAGCTTATCTTTCTCTCATTATAAGAGACAAAAAATATAGATGTTTTCTTCCCGCTAAGATTCTGAATTCAAGGCCATTTACATACCACGTCACATGTCTCCTACCAATAAAAAACTACCAACCCCACTCTCCGTTAAAATTCAGAGCACAATCACTCTCTCGCATCCCTACTGTGAACAGATTCAGTCGCATTCAATAGACCAATAAAGTTTCTTCAACTAAGTAAAATGATGTGTAATTAACCGCATCCAAGAAGGTTTCTGAGTTTTCGGAACAAAACCATGTAAATAGTTTTTACAATGAGTGAAGTTATGAGTACTATTTAAATATTTATGTTTCGGTTTTATAATTTAAATTATTGTGTCACTTTATGATTTTTCTGTTCATATTTGTAATTGGAAAAAATGAAATAAAAATTACATTCCTATTTCAAACACTATTTTTATTTTAACATTCATATTGATTTAACATCTATCTAAGAAGTTTGGTCCTTCGAGAAAATCCAAGAATTTATTTAATCACGCTCGCAGTCTAGTGTTCTTTCATCTGAATACTAATATTCATAAATCGTTTACTTTTAATATGCACTTTTTTTTAAATTTAATTATATTGTTTTGTTTTGTTTGGTACAATATTATTGATTGTTTTTATGTTTTTAAGTTGGTGTTTAGAATTTATTAATAAATTATTGATATTTAAATTGTTATGACTAGAATGTAAGCAACTTTGTTTGTTTTGGTTTTAAGTTGTTTTTATTATGTCTTAAATTTATTTTTCTACATGAATAATGTCAATTATATATACGCACACTTTACAGAATGTATTTGTAAGCAATAGTAAGCAATATCACTCTGCTGAACGGATAGTGTTATATTTTATTAAAATAAAAAAAAAATAAAAAAAATAACAAAATTGAATGCGTGCACCAATGATTAAGAATAGAATTCGTTTCTCTAGACGCCATAAATATTAGAGTTCAGCTTTAGTAACCCACCACCTAGATGATAATATTAGATATAGATTTCTAGGTTTATTTTCACTAGTTGCAGAGAAAATAAATATGAAAGTACCGAGAGTCACACCACGTTTTATCGTTCACTATACAAAAACTGTAGACAACAGCCACGCAGTGCGAGTGCGCGGTCTCTCTCCCAAACCGACCGTTAACGAGCTAAAATCTTGATTGGTTGGAATCAGAGATACAGACAAAGAGAACATGTTACTCTACCCCATGCGACAAGTGGAATAGCGGTGTTGCCACGGATGGAATGTTTTCATAGGGCCGCGATGTTGCCTTGAATGAAGTTTTTAAAGTGACAAGTTTACTGAATAAAATCTAAAACGCTCTTTTTTTAAGTTTTTGAATATATTTTTTCGTATTTACGAGTCCCGGGAGAGAAATGCGGTGTAGTATTCAATTAATGACGACGGAAATTAAAGTAAATGTCAGAATAAAGATAAGATCATGAGAAAAAATACGTTTTCATAGACAGGACCATAGAAAAATATCAGGAAAAATAAATCAATAGACGGTAAGTAATGTAACAGAAGTTAAAAGTATAATTTTACTGCCGCTGAGAGCGGAGAAGGTCATTTTAAAAACGACTGAAATATAATGTTTAATAAATGTCTCCTTTATGACTTTTTAAGAAAACTTATTTTTCTAACAAAAAAAAACGTCTTTTAAACGTTTTTTTACACTACTTATAAAAACGACTCACAAAAACGTTTAAAAAATGTCTCTTTTATGACTTTTTATGGAAGCAAACTTTTATGGACCCAAAGAAAACGTTTTTTGTACGTTTTTACTTGTGACTTTAAAAACGACTAAAATAAAAAGTTTAAAAAATGTCCGTTTTATGATTCTTCCTCAAAACATACTTTTGCAGACCTAAAAACAACATCTTTTGGTCGTTTTTTATAGTGGTTATAAAAAAAAACTTAAAAAAATTGTTTAAAAAACGTAACTTTTTGCCTTTTTCTCAAAACATACTTTTGAGGACCTAAACAAAACTTTTTTTGAACGTTTTTACTGCTGGTTTTAAAAACGACTCAAATAAAACTTGTCCCTGTTGTGAATTTATAAAAAACATTTTGACATGGACATTTTAAAAAGGTCTGAGTAGTGTAGCTGAGACAACGTTTTTTTATTTACGATTTCGGACGATTTGTCGACGTATTTTGAACGTTTCTTTATGTTCCTTTTAAAAAGGTTCTTGCACAAACGTTTATAAAACGTTTTATTTTGGTTCTCGGACGTTCTGGCGTTAGATGGACCATAAAAAAACGTCAATCGGATCTTTTGTGCTATTAGGGATGTTTCATCCTTATAGGAATCATCAGTGGCATTTTGACGACAAAGTGTATGGTTTCAAAATCTTTCTCTGTTTTTGAAAAGGATTTCTAAAAATTGTACTTTCGAGTTACTTTCGATTAACTTCTTGTCGAACAATTGATGTTATAAAGACTGTTTTTTTTTCGAACAATTGCTTTCAATTAAATGATTTGGGATAAATGATTTTGAACAATAAAAAAACCAATGCTCAAGTCGATTGGTAAAATCTGGATGTTGATATTAAATCAATCAAGCTCGAGAAAAACTTGCATACAATTTTTTTATACATTCCCTCCAGCTTAATTTTCTTTTAAAAAAAAATCATTTTATTTGTTTAAAAAGGAGAAACAAGGTGCACGGGTTTCGCTTGACTCGGAGTGGATGGCGAGGGAAACTTTTTGTCCTACTTTTTTACTCTTTTTAATGTTTCAAACTTTTTACCCTTTTTTCTCCCAATTTTGACCCCTACTTCTTTATTTTTATATTTAAATAAGTCATCACATGTGAGTTTAATATATTTTCTGAAATCCCAACTAAGAAGATTACAGGAAAACAATTTAACGTAATGAAGGAACAGCAAACAAGTAGAGTAAAAAAAGTAGGTGAAAAACTTCCCACCATTCAATCAATGAATTTTTTTCATCTAATTTTTTATGATTTATCTCTAGCTTTCTTCCCCCACCCACTTTCTTTTTTCACCTTTACCGAATAAGTAAAAAAATAATTAGAAAGAGGAAACAAGTGTATTATAGATAATTTAAGGGATTTCTAATAAAAAACGAATTTTTCAGCTTACAACCTACTCAATTCTGGACGTCAAATATTTTTTATAAACTTTAGAGGTACAATCTACAGCACTGGAAATATAAACGGACTTACTCAGAATGATTATGATTATTGGAGCTATAGGTATATATATTATAAAGAAAAATACTTCCTATATAAATATATTTATTTACTTTTAGTTTCCATCATTTAGGAGTTCACGAAGTTCGTAAAACTGTAGATTTCGTATATACAAAAACTAGCCAAAAATCAATTTTAATTGGTTATTCCATGGGTACAACAGCAAATTTTATATATTCTAGTTTATACCCATCAGAAACAACAACTAAAGTTAAAGGAATTATCGCCCTAGCTCCGATAGGTATTTTAAACATTTTAATACCGTCTATTTTAGGAAAATTAGCTCCAACGTGGCCATTAATTCAGGTATTTTATACTTTATTTTCACGATTAAAAACAAATAATAATAATAACTTTTTGTTTTCATTTAGCCTATAGCAAAATCATTATTTAACGGTAAAATATTACCAAGAAACGAAGAATATTTAAGTAATTGCGCAAGTGGACCTGCACAAATGCTTGCATGTTATACTCCTATGACTACATTATTTGGTATTGATTATGAGTCCATTGATTATGTGAGTATTACATTTTTATATCATTATCGGACAAATTTAAAAATAGCCATTTACTTTACTTTTAAAAATTATCTGGTACTAGGAGATGAGACTTCTGTCAAGTTTTGTCTAATTCAAGGTCATCGTTTCTAATCTGGTCATTAGGAACTTGAGCTCGCGCTGATATATTCTTCAGATCTATCAAATATTTCTGCTTTGGTCTTCAGATCGATTTGGTCCAGTTTTCACGTACTTCAGATCCGTCTGGTCTGATTCAGTTACGTCTGCTCTGGTCATCTCATAGACCCGAAGACTATATAAGAGAATTATCAGGACAAATATTGTTATTGTGTATTTTCATTATTCCTTTACTCAATATATTTTAATTTCATACTTGCTTGATATCCCCTTCTTATTTACTCGCCTCATATCCCTCTCTTCTCTTGGTATTCCTATAAAATGTCTTTGCCATGTTAATAATGTACTTCTCTTTGCCTATTTAGTCAAAATAATTGATTTTTATATTGTTCTTGTCGCTTACTGATGATTTCTTTTTTTCTCCCTCTCATTTTATAGGGGTTTTTCCTTTGAACCAAGTTTTATGCTTTGGACCAAGTTTTTTTCTTTTTACATACTGTATTTTCTTTGGCTAATATACCAATTGCAAAATTACTGTGCACTTCTCCGAATCTTCCTACTATACCAAATTGCACCAAACACACTTGTTCAATCGAGGAGTGGCTATACAACGTGTTGACCACTAAGTCTTCATCCTCTTGGCCTCATCTAGATATTAGTTGACTGGAGGCAACCACCTGCCATCACTTTCAATCTCTACCATCACCACCAAACCATCTTCCACACCATGTCTTGCTCTCATGGTCTTATTATATTACTACCACTTGTTAGCCTCATTCTTATGCGTCAAAAATTGGTTACAATGAAATACCTTTAAACTATATATTCAAAGTCAGGATAATTCTTACCCAGACAGTCCTTTCCGGATACTACTTTTCGGACAAACCTTTCCGGACAATCCTTCCGGATAATTCTTCCTCATAACAATTCTTTCCGGATAATCCTTTTCGGACAACTATTCCCGGATAATACTTCCCAAACAATCCTTTCCAGACAAGTCTTCCGGATAATTCTCCTCCAAGACAGTCCTCTGGATAATCTTTTTCACGGAATTCTTTCCGGATAATCCTTCCCAGATAATACTTTGACATAACAATCCTTCCCAGATAATCCTTTTCGAACATTTCTTCCCGGATAATCCTTCCCAAACAATCAATTCCAAACAATCGTTCCGGATAATTCTTCCCCATAATAGTCCTTCCTGATTAACCTTTTTCGGGTAATTTTTCCCGGATAATCCTTCCCGGACAATCCTTTCCGAACACTCCTTTTGAATAATTATTTCCCGGATAATTCTTTCCTGATAATCTTTTTGGATAATTTTTTGATATGACAATCCCTCTCGAATAATCGTTTTCGGACAATTCTTTCTGGATAATCCTTCCCAAACAATCAGTTCCAGACAATCCATCCGGATAATTTTTCCACATGACAGTTCTTCCTGATTAATGTTTTTCGGGCAATTCTCTCCGGATAATTCTTCCCGGATAATTCTTCCCGGACAATTCTTTCCGAACAATCATTTAGAATAATTCGTTCACCTGACAATCCTTCCAGGATACCCCTTTTCTGAAAATTTTTTCCAGATAATCATTCCCGGACAATTCTTTGCAGACAATCCTTCCGGATAATTCTTCCTCATGAGAATCCGTCCCGGATAATCGTTTTCAGACAACTCTTCCCGGTTAATTCTTCCTAAACAATTCTTTCCAGACAATCCTTCCGGATAATTCTTCCAGAAGACAGTACACTGGGAAATCATTTTCGGACAATTCTTCCCAGACAATTCTTTCCGGATAATCCTTCCCGAATAATCCTTTCCGGCCAATCCTTTCGGATAATTGTTTGACATAACAATTTTTCCCAGGTAATCCTTTTCGGAAAATTGTTCCTGGAAAATCTTTCCCAAACAATCATTTCTAGACAATTATTCCTGATGATTCTTCCCCATGACAGTTCTTCCTGGATAATCTTTTTCGATCAATTCTTCCCGGATAATCCTTTCCGTACAATTCTATCGAATAATTCTTTCGCATGATAATCCTTTCCGGATAATATTTTCTGACAATCTTTCCGAATGATTTTTGGACATTACAATTCTTCTCGAATAATCTTTTCGGTTAATTGTTCCTGAATAATCCCTTGGACTACATTTTTTTTCCTTTGGAACTACGTTCTTTTGGACCAAGCTTGCGTTTCTTTGACTACATTTTTTCCTGGACTACGTTTTTGGACCAAGCTATTAAGTTTTTTTCGGAGAAGGAAGATAAGAAAACCCCTTAAAAAAAGTTTTTTTTTTAAGAAGAATAAGAAAAATCTCTGGAACTTTCGTTTATCGTTAAATAAAACAAATATAACGTTTAATTTAAGTTTAATTTCATTAAACCCACAAAAAGAAAGAAAGGACGGATTTTGATATATATCATAGTTTTTTTGTCAATTGTTTCTAATTACATCCAAAAATTAATTAGACTGGCGTCCAAAAAATTTTTTTATTTAATATTCTACTTCTGATATATTTCAAATTCTATAACAATATTAACTAGTACTTATCAAATTCAAAAATAGTTTTAAAAATGGAAGCTGAGTTTAAGGTTGTTTCTAATCATAATTATTCTGTAATTTAATATATTTTCTATGGTTTTAATTTTTTTTTTTTATATTTTAGCCGACCCGTCCAGTTACTATCGTTAACAACCCTGATGCTATTGGTGAAAATGTTGTAGCACATTACAGCCAAGTTATAACTTGTGGAAAGTTTCAGCAATTCGATTATGGTCCCATAGAAAATATGAAAGTATATGGACATCTAGAACCACCATTATATCCTCTTGAAAAGATCAATGTTCCTGTGACCTTCGTGGTCGGAAGTAATGATTGGTTAGCCACTCCACAGGTACGTTGAATTATTTTTTATATATGTTATAATTTGCAATAATGTCTTTAATCAAAATGTGACTAGAAGAAAAATTGTTTTGCAAGTAGGATAAATATTGGTGTTTTTAGTAAATGGAAACCTTCCATAAATATGTAAGTTTTCAATATCTTCATAAATTTAAATGCTATTCTTTAATTTTTTTTATATTTTGTATATTTTTATTACTTGTTCATTTTTCTTCAAATTTATGCATTTTAACATTTATCTACCTCATCTCTAATTTTATTATAATTTTGATTTTATTTATAAAAAATTATACTTTCAGTTTTCTGTAACTCTGTAACTGTTTATCAACACTTAATATTAGTAATCGCATCTACATATTTTCTTTTAATATTTCTTATTCCGTGCTATGCTAAACCTTTATTTGTATTTTTTTTTCTTTTTCTTTTTTTGCCTTATTAATTTCTTTATTCTTTAAAATCTCTCCATTTTCATATTCATATTGTTATTCATATTTATGATTTTATATAATCTATCATTTATATCTTTTCCTATGCATGATTCTTTTTCTATTTTCCCTTTTTTCCTTTCTTGTATTTCAATTATACTTGATATAGCTCTGAATTTAATATTTCTACTATGTTAACCTCTTCTCCATCATTTTTTTCGTCTTCTTCTATTTTTGTCGTTCCTTGCTTTGAACTATTTTTTTAATTATCATGTTTTTTATCCTCATGATTATGTTCTAGTAAATCATTCTGGTTTATCTTATTTTCTTCTCCATCTTTTTCCTGTTTTTTATTTTGTTTTACATTCTCCTATTGATTATTTGTCATCTTCAGGTTATTCTCTTTATCTTCAGAATATTCTTTCTTCTTTTTTCCTCTTATTTACCTTTTTTTTAATCAATAAATAAGCAAGATTTTTATATCTTAAACATTTTGTATAAATATTTTTTTTAGGCTCCAAATTGTTTCCAGGGTAAAACAAAATTTTGATTATCTAAATTCATTAAGTCAATTTTTTTTTAATAATCACAAAAGTGGGAAAAATAGGTTAAAACATAGCGAAAACAGTAAAAACTAGTAAAAAAAGAGTGGATGAAACAAAGTGGGAAATAAGTTAGAAAGAAAATTAAAAAACGTAAAAAATTGGGGCAAAATGAGAACAAAAAGAGTTGCAAAATGTGAAAAATTGTGAAAAGATTGGACCATAAAGAAAAACAGTAGAGAAAAAAAGAGTTAGGGGAATAAACAAATGTTTTAAAAAAAAAGTATGAAACATATCGAAAACCGTAAATAACCAGGAAAAAAAGAGTGGGAAAAAAGTTGAAGAGAAAAATATAAAACGTAAAAAATGGAGGAAAAATGAAAGAAAAAAGAGTGGAGAAACATGTGAAAAGTTTAGAACGTTAAGGAAAATTTTAAAAAAAATAAGTAGGAAAAAAAAGTGGATGAAACAAAATTGAAAAAAAGTTGGATAGGAAACGTAAAAAATGGGGAAAAATGAAAAAAAAGAGTACGGAAAATGTGAAAAAATGTGACAAGTTTGAAACATTAAGAAAAAAGTTAATAAGTAGAGAAAAAAGAGTTGGGGGAGTAAAAAAAATGTTTAGAAAAACATTATGAAACATATTGAAAACAGTAAATAAGTAAAATAAGTTCAAAAAAAAGAGTGGATGATACAAAGTGAAATGTGAAAAGTTTGGAACATAAAGAAAAAAGTTAAAAGTAGAGAAAAAAATTGAGGAAGTAAAAAAATGTAAAAAAAAACAGTATGAAACATAAAAAAAACAGTAAATAACCAGGAAAAAAACAGTGGATAGAGTGGGAAAAAAGTAAGAGTGTAAATAGTAAAAAATGAAGGAAAAGTTGGAAAAAAAGATGAAGAAAAATTTGAAAAAATGTGAATAGTTTGGAACATAGAGAAAAAAAAAATAAAAAGTAGAAAAAAAGCATTTGGGTAGTAAAAAAACTATTAAAAAACAGTTTGAAACATATTGAAAACAATAAATAAATAAAATAAGGAAAAAAGAGTGGACGAAACAAATTTGGAAAAAAGTTGGAAAGAAATCGTAAAAAATTGGGAATTAATGAAAAAAAAAAGAGTAGGGAAAATGTGAGAAGTTTGGAACATAAAGAAAAAAATTTAAAAAGTGAAAAAAAAATTTGGGTAGTAAAAAAATTTCTACAAAAAACAATTTGAAACATGTTGAAAACAGTAAATAAGTTAAATAAATAGGAAAAAAGAGTTGATGAAACAAAGTGGGAAAAAAGTTGGAAAGAAAACGTAAAAAATGGGGAGAAAATGAAAAAAACAGAGTTGGGAAAATGTGAAAAATTTGGAAAATAAAAAAAAGTAGAGAAAAAAGAGTTGCGGGAGTAAAAAATATGTTAAAAAACGGTATGAAACGTATCGAAAACAGTTAATAAGTAGAAAAAAAGGAGTGGCTGAAACAGAGTAAAAAAAAGGTTGAAAAGTAAAGTTTAAAACGAAAAAAATCAAGGAAAAATTAGAAAAAAAAGAGTGGCCAAAAATGTAAAAAAATGTGAAAAGTTTGGAACACAAGGAAAAAAATTTAAACAGTAGAGAAAATGCCAAAAAAAAAGAGTAGGAAAAATGTGAAAAAATGTGAAAAGTTTGTAATATAAAGAAAAAAAGTTAAAAATCAGAGAAAAATAGAGACGGGAGGAGTCAAAAAATGTTTATATAACATAAAGAAACATAAAGAAATTAGTAAAAAAGTAGGAAAAAGAGGGAGGGAAAAGTGAAAAAAAGTTTTAAACATTAGGAAAAAAATAAAAAATAGAGGAAGAAAAAAAAATAGTTTAAAACATAAAGAAAACAGTAAAAAGTAGGGAGAAAAAGAGAGAGGATCGAAAAGGGAAAAAAGAGGGATAAAGGATCAAGGGACAAAAAGAGGGGAAAGAAAGTGGAAACTGTAGTTTGAAAGATTAAGAAAACGGCAACAAAGTAGTGAAAAAAGGATTTGATAAAATAGAAAAAAAATGATAGCATAATGAAAATATTAAAAAAAATTAGGGAATGAAACAAAGTGGAAAAAGTTTAAAATAAATTATGAAACATAAGTGAGAAATAATGAAGGTTGTGTGAAACCCGTACCTCTATTATTTTTGACTTCCTTCTAGCTATCTTTCCCTCCTCTTTAAGATGGAAAGAAATTAATATATTTTTTTTAATTTTTAGACCAGTCAAGCTACATATAATAAACTTTCACTAAGCGCTAGATGTCGATATATAACCGTTCCTTATGCAGCATTTTCACATGACGATTTCCTTAATTCCAAATTTCAATATGAATATCTTAATCAGCCTCTACTTACGACAATTTCCAATATGGACAATGGACAATGTATTTGAAAATATCTCATTAATATGTAACTTTAAATGATTCAAAACAATAAAAAAAATGTATTTTAGTTATGAAAAAAAATTATATTTTTATTTTTCCACTACATACAGCTTATAAATATTTGTGAAAAGAACAAACACCGTACGTCATTCTGAAAATTATGACAGCTGAATATTGATTTCCTATAGTGTGGTGTCATGTAAATAAAAACAACATTCTTGTATGTTCGCTGGTATTTAAGTGTAATTGTTGAAGGGAATTATAGCCAGCCGACTGCCGCATAAAGCAAAGTGCGGTTGCCGTATTTCTTAATTGATATACAAAGACAATATTTTTATTATTGGTAGGATTTTTTACTAATATAATAATTATCAGATACAGTAAATATTTTAAACTTTTCTATATATTTTCTAACGTATTTGTATATGTACCTGCCTAAGTAAAATTAAATTAAAAAAATTGTTTTTATTTACCAATTTACTGACTAATTAATTGAACATCGATTAAATCTAATAAATCTGTAAATTATTTACATAAGGATAATTCTTGAATCATCAGCACTAATTAACGTTACTGACAATTACTTAAATTAATATATAAATTTATATATGTAATATGTATTTATTTTTATGTCTGATAATAACTGGTGACGTAATACATAATTCTAATGTAAGTAAAAAATTATCTTTATCCAAATATATTATTTGTTTTTGTTACTTACAAGTTTCAGTTTAAAAATGAATTCAATGCTAGTTATTATACTAGTGGTAATAATAATTAATACAGTTCATTCATCAGTTCGAGTTTGTGAGAATTATAAGGATTATTATAGATCTAATGGCAGTACTTGTTCAATGAATCCTGATGGATATGATACACCTGTAAGTAAACAAATGATAGAAAATCATTATTCAACTTGTTGAGCTTTGTCTTGGAACTTAATGAACATATTTATGAAACAATATTATTATATTATAAATAAAAAAAAAAAAATTTCATTCGTTGTTAGTATTGATAGTTGTATTGTGTATATGTGTAAAAAGTAACTTAGCCATGATTCGAAACGGGGTTTAATATGAAATATAGATTTAATTTTTCTAACGTCACCATCAGTAAATGGGAAGTCAACACAATAAATATTTTCTCTTAAAAACAAAATTATCAAAATTTATATAATATGTCTAAATTATTTTTTTATGTAGATTTAAAGTTTCCTTTTATTATTTGATGTTTTAAAATGTTAGTTCTTAAAAAAGTGGGTATTTATTATTATTGCTCAACGTATTTATTATTAATTTTCGTCAGATTTTATGTCTCTAGATCTGCCTGTTTGCTTCTGTTTATACACTGTCTGCATTTTCTAAAAAAAAATATATAAATGTTTTATCTCGCCTCTAAAGTTCTCATATCTATTACTATTATTATATTTCATCCTATTTTTATCCAATTTTCTCACACATACTTTAAAAATATATTTAATCTGAAAATTATTTCTATACATCAAAAATCACCTAGTTCTAGATTATCAGAAAACATCCCTGCTTCAAGAACGACTGCATCGTCCTTTATTTCATAATCAGTAAGAAAAAAAATCGGTTGTGTCGCCCCAAAACATTCCCGACAAGTCCAATTTCGTGACATTTCGTGACATTGCATCTATCATTTTTTGATAGTGACACTTCCGTTTGACAGATGTCGTACAAAAATTAATGAGTTCTTCCAAAGGGTAAGTCAAACCCATACACCAAATTTCAGCTCAATCGGTTTAAACATGTGGCCTCTATCGTGTAAGAATACACACAGACAGACAGACAGACAGACAGACAGACAGACTTTCATCTGGAAATGGTCTTAAACATTTGAGGGGACCTCAAAATGGATATTTCTATCTTTATCTCGATTTTTTTTTTAGCTCATTCACAATACTTTGTATTCTCGGAGGTGGATCGGGAAAGTAAAAACTCAAAATATCTCAAATGTCAAAAAATCTCAAATCGCAAAAAATTTCAAAAATCAAAAAATCTTTTTAGACGGTTCAAAACCATCTCAAAAATCTCCAAAAATATTTAAAAACCTAAAAGTTCACAAAGAATCTCAAAAAATTTAAAAGGTCAAATTTCAAAAAATTCAAAATGGTAAATGTCCCAGAAACTCAAAAATTTGATTAAAAAAGAATTCAAAGAAGTCAAAAAATCTCAAAAGCTCAAAAAACCTTAAAAAATATCAACAAAAAAATCTGAAAAATCTTAAAAAACCTCAAAAAATCAAAAAATTTAAAAAAATTTCAAAAAACCTAAAAACACGAATTCAACAAATCTCAAAAACTCTTTAAAAATCTCATAAAATCTCTAAAAAATCTCAAAAGATTCAAAGAGTCTTAAAAAACTGAAAAAACCAAAAAATCTCAAAAAATCTTAAAACACTTCAAAACATTCTGAAAAAAATCGATAATTTTTTAAAAAATCTAGAAAGTCCCAAAGAATCTCAAACAATCTCAAAAAACCTCAAAAAACCTCAAAAAACCTCAAAAAACCTCTAAAAATCTCAAAAAAACTCTAAAATATCAAACAACTTGAAAAAAACTTAAAAAATCTCAAAAAAAAAAATTGAAAAAAAAAATTGACAAAATTGGAAAAAATTGTAAAAAAATCGAAAAAAATCCACGAATTCTTTTTCAGATATTTAATGTTAAAGTTTCAAATTTTGACATTTTTGACAGGTGACAGTTGGAGAAATTAGGCACTGTTTTCATGGGTTTTTGACCATGAATTTCATACTTTTTTTAGACCCGGCTGGAGATTCCAGCTTGACCGACGTGCTTTAGCAGTCAACCTAGTCAGCCAGAGTCGTACTGAGGATTTCGGAATGCCAAACACCGACTAAAGGACCGTTAATGATTTTAAAATTATCCACTATAAGCACCAAGAACTCGTCAGTTACCAAATCTCACACTACAGGGCATAAAACTTCTCCTTGTGGGCATCCTTTATAAATTGACACTTCCATGATCTCACCCAACAATGACGCTTCCGCTGTCTGATCTTAGAGCACGATTTGTATCCACCTCCATCTGGTGTCATGTACGCCACTGCTGTCATAGATCCAAAAGAGGTGTGATCAAATGCACCATCCATGTCCAGAAATGCTGCTAGAGCAATTTATTTGTTTCTGTGTGCAGCCTATATCCTTGAGACAATCAGATGGAGTGCTTTTTCACCGGATTTTAAAGTGTAGTAGTTTTCCTGTTAGAAAGTTTTCTCTGACATGTATTTCACCAGTTTTTTAAATAACTTTATCATAAAAGGCGATAAAAGGAATGCTTTTACCTGGGAGTAGACTCTCCCAGGTTTTGGAATTAAGATAACTAATGCTATTTTTCAAGCTAACTGAAATGTAGTGTCCTAAGTAATTTGTACTAGCAGTATTTTACCGTGTTGTCGAAAAACTGTGAATATGCTGTCCACTCCAGGTGATTTGTAGGGTTCAAACGAGTCTATTCCCTAGGTAACTTTGCTGTATGTTACGGACTTTGTTTTCCAGTTTCCAATCCCTTTTAAGACTCTGCGTCTTTGGTGTTCTGGGTTAGGGAGTGTTTGATTTTCTTTAGTTTTACTTGAATCTGGCAGATGTCTCTGTAGTAGTACGTCCAGAAGTTCCTTGCCAAATTCCATGTATTTATCGTTCGGATTTTGTTTATCATCGCGGTGTCCGAGGTTGTTTCTACATCTTCACAGAACCTTCTCCACGAGTCTCTTTTAGCCTTTCGAATCTTTATGTTATATTTTGGCAGTGTGGTAGTATATGGTATATTGTTCTGACACTTCTTCTTTTCTCGTTATTAAATATAGCACGCGTTTTTCTTCTGAGCTTGCCCAAGTTCTTGGTTCTACCAGCTTGTATTTTACTTTCCCGGACCCATCAAAGGGAAAGTAAGGTGAACGAGCAAAAGAAAATTGAGATATCGATGGAAATATCTATTTTAAGGTCCCCCTAGAGGATTGGAACCATTTCCAGCGTATGGTCTGTCTGTGTGTCTATGTGTAATCTTCCACGATAACTGCCGAACCGTTTGACCAATCAAGCTAAAATTTGGAATGCAGGTTCGATGTGTGATTGGAATGCGATCATTACTTTTGGTTTAAATCGGTACATTAGAAGGTCCTCAAGACCGACATTGATTAAATACACATGTAACAATTTTTTTCTTTTTTTAAATTTTAAGGACAAACAATACAAACAATACACTTTAGTGCAAAGTTTTAGAGCATAAAATTCCCTATAACTTTTGTTTTAAACTTTTTCCAGAATTTCCAATAGTTGCGCCACTAGAGGGCGCGTAAAAAATGTGCATGTAGGTTTTCTCTAGTTTTTCTTGATTTTGAGGACAAACAATGCATTTTAGTGCTAAATTTTCTGGTGCATAGTTGTAAAGCATCAAATTTTCTTTAACTTTTGTCTTTACCTTTTTATCGAATTCCTCATAGTTTCGCCGCTAGATGGCGAGAAAAATACACATTTAGGATTTTCCATTTTTTTTAAAATTGGAGGTTAAGTATGCTCTTTAGTGCAAAATGTTTGAGTACAAAGTTGTAAAGCATAAAATTCTCTACAACTATTTTATGAAAATTTTTCCCGAATTCCCAATAGTTTTCACACATGATTTTAGGAGATCATAATTGTAGCAGTGTACTATACAATATGCGCATGCGCAGATTATGTCATTATCAACAGTAAATATTGGATTTTTTACTATTGACAGCATAACTTTTAATTCTAATATTCTGATGATTATAAAAAAATGTACTTATAGTCAGGAAATTTACAAAGATGGGGATGTACAGTTAAGGAGTACAATTTGGTAACAGATGATGGTTATAAATTTTTAGTCATCAGAGCATATATGAAAATATCTTTAATTAACCCTATAATTATGAGCCATGCAATTTACGCTAACTCCAGATCATTTTTGTCTGCGGGAAATAAAACTCTTGGTAAGTCCTAGCAATATTTTTTAGTTTAACTTATTAAAATAATATTTTTCAGCCTACAACTTACTTAAATCTGGACGTCAGATATTTTTCATAAATTTTAGAGGTACAATTTATAGTACAGAAAACATAAATGGTCTTTCACATGATGATTATGAATATTGGAATTTCAGGTACTTTAATTAAAAAAAATTAATTTATTACTTATATAATTACTTTTAGTTTTCATCATTTTGGGGTACACGAAGTTCGCAAAACTGTAGATTTAGCATATAAAATAACTGGTCAAAAATCAATTCTAATAGGTTATTCCATGGGTACAACAGCAAATTTTGTTTATTCTAGTTTATATCCATCAGAAACGGCAATTAAAGTTAAAGCAATTATAGCTCTAGCTCCGATAGCTATTTTAAATACTTCCATTATTTGTATTTTAGGAAAATTGGCACCGTTTTGGCCACTAATTAAGGTAATAATTTACCAAAACTTTAAATAAATACTATAATTCAAATTGAAACCTACAAAAAATCCACTATAACCGTTTATTTATTGTAAAAAATAACATAATTTTTTTTCTTTCCTAATAAAAAATTTTTGTTTTAGCCATTAGTCAAATTATTTGGTAATGGTAAAATTTTGCAAAGAAATAAAACCATTCTGAAATTTTGTTCAACTGGACCTATTCAAATGCTTTTATGTTATTCTGTTCAGGTTATTATCTTGTTTGATTTCAACTATGGATCTATTGATTTTGTAAGTACGATATTTTTACTTAAGTAGGTATATCTATCAAAAAATTTTCGAGTTTATTTTTTGAGGTTATTTTTGGTACTGAATTTCAATCAAATAAAGAAAAAGTTACTATTAATAAAGACAATGTCAAAACATTTTGGACTTCAGATAAGTAGTCTGGAATTAAAAATTAAAAATGTACCTTTGCGTCATCATTGGGTCTTTTGGCGTCTAGGCAATGAGTTGCATCGGGCGCCATCTTTAATTTGTAATGTGAATACTACTTATTCGGGCAGCGTCAGTAAGGAAAAATACTCCAGTGGTCGTTATGGCGTCGAAAAATATCTTAGCGATAAAAAGGGCACACCTTATTTACCCTACTTGACTTCGTACTTAAGTATTATCTGCTAAAACATAAAAAATCACAACCAGTAAAATTAATCAAATCAGTTTGTAAAAATAACTGTCTTTGTTTAATATCAGCAATAATACCAAATCCAACGATAAAGGAAAAAGGTGTGCAACAAGGCTCTTACTCGGTGACGTGGCACTCTGGTCAAGTCAAACAGTACAGACACGATTATTAACACAACTAAGGTTTCTTAGCTTTCGGTCCTTCTGGACAAGTCTCTCTGTCTGGTGCACTATAATGCGGTCGACTGAGCTTGGTTCGCTGGCTTGCCGAGAATGAATCGGGTTGGAGTATAAGGTAATGTTCATTGCTTGTACAAAGACCGTATGCGACTGTCTCCATCCCACTGCGGTTGATGGTCAAAAGAAGATGTCTGTATTTGTTCTAGTTTATAATTTTTATGGTGCACATCTAAACAAAAGAATACCTAAAAGATTCCAGCAGTCGGTTAAAACATTTATTGTTTGATTTCATTTTTTCCTGGGTGGTATTTGAGAAAAACCAGCGCACCTGCATGACCGTTTAATTTCTTCTTATTTTTTTATATTTTTTTGTTCCCCATTTTTCACTATTTGTCCCTATTTTTTTCAAGATTTTCCCTATTTTTTGCTATTGTCCTTACTTTTCAATAGTTTTAACTATAATTTTTATTTTTACATTTTTTTCGTATTTCTTCCAATTATATTCTATTTTTCATTATTTTTTCCTGTTTTTCATAACTTTTTCTTGTTTGTCATTAATTTTTCATATTTTTAGCAATTTTTTACTATTTCTCCTTATTTTACATATTTTTCCCAATTTTTTACTTTGTTCCAAGGTTTTTCCTATATTTTGTTACTGTTCCATATTTCTCCCTGTTTTTACTTACTTATTTTTCCCTAATTTTTTTATTTTGCCCTACGTTTTCATAGTTTTTCCAGTTTTTTCCTATTTTTTCCTGTTTTTTAAATTTTTTAACATTTCTCCCTAGTTTTTTCCATTTTTCCCTATTTTTCTCTATTTTTCCGTTTTTCCTGATTTTTCCTACTCCTTCCTAATTTGTGAGTATTTGTTTCTCATTCGACATTTGTCCTTATTTTTCGTTTTTTCCCTACATGTTCCTATTTTTCATGTTTTTCTTTATTTTTGTCACTATTTTTCCCATTTTCACTATTTTCACACATGTTTCCCTATGTTTAGCTATTTTCTAATTTTCTTTAATATCCCTATTTTTCCATTTCCATTTTCTACATTTTATCTCATATTTCGCTATTTTTCACTATTTTCCCATATTCAAAATAGGGAAATTTGCTCTATTTTTCTCTAATTTTCCGATTTGTTCCTATTGTGGTCTATTTTTTCCTTTTTTCCCTATTTTCTATTTATTCCTTTTTTTCTTTGTTCTTTAATATTTTCGTTGCTTTACTTATTTTTCTTTAATATTTCCTTGTTTTTGCCTTATTTTTCCTAATTTTTCCTTTTTTCATATTTTTGCTTATTTTCCTTTTTTTCCTTATTTTGTCCCCTTTATCCTCTATTATTCTATTGTTCTTATTTTTGCATACTTTGCTAGAGTTTCCCCAATTTTTCCTCTTATTCCCTATTTTTCCAATTTTCCCCTAATTTTCCTTATTTTGCAGTATTTTCCCAGAAGTTTCCCTTTTTTTTTGTAACTTCCGTATTTTTCCCTATTTTTAACCATTTTGTTCTATTTTTCAGTATTTTCCCATATGTTGCCCTATTTGACTCTAATTTTACTATTGCCCTATTTTTCCCTATTTGCCACTATTTTTTCACATTTTTCATTACAGTCCAGTGTTTTCAGTATATTTTTTTAAACTTTTTTTCTATTTCTTTCTATCTACCATCTTCCATAATTTTGTCCTTATTTTTCCCTTTTTGTCCCTTATAGTGCCTATTTTTGCGTTTTTTGCCTTATTTTTTCCCTATTTTTCCCACTTTTCCTTGTTTTTCTGTTTTCGTCCATTTTTCTCCATTTTACCCTATTTTTTACTGTGATCAGAACATATTCTAGAAATTTCATGTCTCTGGGTTCAGTAGATTTTGCTGTGTATTGATTCCATGTCAGTCAGTCAGTTAGTCGCTTATATTATAGACATTAACAAAATTACTTTGACCAGTTATTTTATATTTTAGGCTACTCGTCCAGTCACTGTTGTAAATAACCCTGATGCCATTGGTGAAAGTGTAATTACTCATTACAGTCAGGTTATTACTAATGGACAATTTCAACAGTACGATTATGGTACTGATGAAAATAAGAAAGTTTATGGAACTTCAAAGGTACCTTTATATCCTCTCCAGGATATTAATGTGCCCGTGACCCTCGTTGTGGGAAAAAGAGATTGGGTGGCCACGAAACAAGTAGGTTATACTAATTTATTAGTTTAATTGAGAAATTTTGTTAAAACTAATTTTTTCACTATTTTCGTGGTTGTTTGGTTCAAGGTTAAACAAAATCCATTCAACAATTAAATTAAAAAAACATAAAAATACAAGGTAAAAGATACATGCAATATTTATAACCCAACGTGCTTAGGAGGAAGATTAAAGTAGGGGCGGGCGATCAAAAATGATGAATTTAATAAAAAAACAAATGATAAACCTCACGGATAAAAATTATAAAAGTATCAAGTATTTGCTATTATAAAAGGAGGAAAATTATTTTCAGACGATTTGGTGAAAGAAAAAGGGCCGGCAGACTACAGTGACCTTAATATATGTCACAAAAAAAGGATAAACGTCATGATTAAAAATTATTGTAAATAATTACTGAGTCGTTACCTAAATTGCATGCTGAATGGCAGACAAAAAAACAGAAGATAACATCGAGGCAGACCAGTATTTCTTTCGCTTTCATTAATATTATTTGTTGTCTTCTGTTTTTTTGTCTGCCATTGAGCATAAAGTTTAGTTAACAACTCAGTAATTATTTTTAATAATTTTTTATCACGAAGTTTATCCTTTTTTTGTCACATATATTAAGGCCACTTTGTTGCAGTTTACTAGCCCTGCTAATAATTTTTCGCCTTTGTAATAACAAATACTTAATATTTATATAATTTTAATTCTTGAGGTTTATTAAATTTATCATTTTTAATCGCCCGCCCCTACTTTAATCTTCCAGGGCACATTGGCAGATTAGCCACTCAATGTTCGTGAGAGCTAATGAAACCTCTCTAGCTATTAATATTGCTTGTACCTTTTAATTCGTATTTTTATGTAGCCAGCTCCTAGACCATTATCATTGATTTGTGCTGCTTTAATTTCTACAATAATTTCAGTTCATTTTACTTTAGTTTATTATGTTTGTCTCACTTTAATCACTGCTTCAATTATTTTTAGTCCTTATAAACTGGTAACAATCAGTTATAAGCATTGAAGAGATTTTGTTGTTTGAACTTTTTTATAACAATGATACTTTTTTGTACAGGATTCACGCTATAAACTTTAAGGTAGATCGACTTAAGAGAAAAAAAAAATGTGGAAAACGTTTTCAACAAAGAAATTAATAAAAAAGTAGAAGGAAAAAAGAGGTACAAAACAGGGTGGAAAAAAGTTTAAATCATAAAGATGACAGTCAGTAAAAAGTATGGAAAAAAATATAGGGGCAAAAAAATGAGACACACAAATTTGAAACATAGAAAAATAGTAGAAAAAACAAGAAAAACAAAAAAACGTGAGAAAAAAATTAAAATACAAATAAAACAGTTAAACGTAAGGGAAAAATAACAGAGATAGAGGAAAAAATAGAAAACGTAGTTAAAAAACGAAAGTAGGCAAAAAGAAGTAGAGGGAAAAAGTTTAAAACATAAATAAAACATTAAAAAAGAAGTAACAAAACTGGGAAAAAAATCTTCCTATAATCAAATTAATCAAGCAAAATTAAAGCTTTCATGTCAAATGAAAACATAAATAATTAATTATATATAGTAAAATATTAACCAGATACCATATTTCGTTATTACTTCATACATTTTTCAGTTTAAAATTATTTCAGCTAATGAAATATTATTTTTTAAACACCTTTAACTAAAAAACAAATTACTTGTTTTACTTTAATTAAATTGTTAATCAACATTTACATTGTACGTATCATGGCGGTTGATGGTTTATTTTTGTTTACTTCCTTCCACATTACCATTCCTTTGTTGGGGTATGACTGCAATATCGTTACATTAAACACTTTCGTTACTCTCTAATAATGTAACAGTTGCACTTCACTAATCTCTGTTTTAATGATCACTTAACTAGCTCAAAGGGTTTTAACTAATTTGATACAAATTCACTGTGTTCGAGCATCTAAAACACTTTGATATATAATGATAGAAAATTTTATTCCTAATATCAAAAATGTTAGTTTTAGTACAAATGATTAGTGTATTTTCTATATGTAGTTTGCGCGAAGTAAAATTGAAAAAAAAACTATATGTTGCGGGGTCCACCAAATTGGGCTAACTCGGCGGCACGTGCATCCTGCATAACCCACCGGCTTCTATAGGAGTAAAAATTAAAGAAAAATATCAAAATGTCAGTAAAGCTCTAAGGAATTTCTGCGGGTAGGTGGTGTAGGATCAGCTTGAGTCCATATATTGAGCAAAGCCCTAACAAATCTGTTAAAATCATTTTAACTTTTGAAACTCTAACTATTTAATTATTGTTTACTATTAAATAACTTCTATTTAATTATTGTTGTTTACTAGTAGATGAAATTTAATTGTTGTTTTTTACCATTAGATAAACTTTGTTTAATTATTATAAATTTATGTGTTTAACCTTTAAAGTTTAAATCTTGCTGATTAAATCTTATCAGAAAGCACGAAGATATGTTTCATTGTCCCACGTCCCCTAAACGTGTAATAATTATAGGGTGGTCCTTCGAATTATTTTATTCGACCACGCGATAGCTTATGTGTGATTTTTTGAAAAAAACTTCTATTACCACAAATCTACTAAATGCATTCACTCTGATTCACATAAAATCAGTATCAGTTTTAACAGCACAAACAGGTAGATGAAAGGAGAGGAATTGTAATACTCATATATTTCTATGAATTAGGTTTATCAGTTGGAAATTGACACAAAGCACTGAAGAAAAATCTAAAAATGCATCCATATATAGTTGAGGTAGAGCAATAATTATTACCAACAGACTATAATAAACGTATTGAATATTACAACTGGTTTAATCAACATTTGGATAATGATGATATACTGAAGAAAACATTTTTTACTGACGAAACTTGGTTTCATTTATAAGGCTATATTAATAGAAAAAATTAGCCCAACTAAAAATCCACATATGTTTGTGTGCATCCAATAAAAGTTGGTATTTAGATAGCAATTTGAAGAAATACACTTTTTTTTCCAATAAATCGAGATATGAAAATATTCTACGATAATTTTTTACACGATGAAGAACTTCAGGAAGATTTTTTGCAGCAAGACTATGCAAAAACGCGATTAATTCAAGAATTTTATGGTGACAGAATAATTGGGTTTGTGGCCTACAAGAACTCCGGATGTCACTCTTCCAGATTATTTTCTCTTTGAACATTTCGCTAGTTTATAATCAGTTTTAAATATTTTACTGAATGTTATGATAGATTTTTATTCGTTTTATATATACACAATAACTAAAATGTGTACCAAAAGAAATAATCAATCATATTTCTATCAAATAAACTGCAAAAAGGTCTTATTCCTGAAAGAATTATTTCGAAATGAATGTAATTTATGGAGTACTGGAGACAATTTAAACCGACACATTTAAAAGGCCCCCTTACCCAGTTTAGCAGATCAAATATAATCCGGCGAGATTTTGTATCAGTGGCAAGGCTAAAAATGCCGCCTGGCTAGCCTCACCTTTAAGAAAATATCACAGTGTCAAAAGTAAAAAATCAAAATTTGATATCAAAAATATCTACAGCGATTGGTTTTTGGTTTTGATGAGTCAAATAATTATAAAAATAATATTTTAAAAGAATTATACGTACGTAAGGTGATTTTTTTTCGATTATATTTAAAGTTATTCTTATTTGTTATGTCTCGATCAGATTTCGATGCCAGAAGTCACGAATGTGGAGAAGGCTAGGGAACTCTTTCCCCAACGAGGGACTACCCAATCCCAGAAAAGGCTCGATGTGAGGAACCACCCCCATTTGGCTGCCACGAGTAGTCAAACGCAGCAGCCAAGCTCAAATACAGACCGATTTGCCTCATCGATAGCGTTGGCAAGCTTTTCAAGCACCTCGTTAGGGTGAGGATATCAGATTAGGTTGTAGTGAAGCATGAAAGTCTGACAGACAGTTTGGCTTCAGGGAGGGAAGGTCAACCATACATGCGACATCAAAAACGCTTTTAATACCGCCAAGTGGAGCAGCATTATGAAAGTCCTCACGGAGATGGGCCTTAGCAGCTACCTGCAGAACCTCATCGGTAACTACTTCGAGGAAAGATCCATACTGGTCGAAAAGGAGCACCTGGATAAGCAGTAGTGGGCATCATAGGGATCTGTACTGGGCCCACTACTGTGGAACCTGGTACACAATGGGATCCTGGAATTGGACGAGCTGATAGATAACGGAGAGGAAGCCTTTCGGATGATAAGTCAATGGATGGAGGTCTAGGGCATGGAAGTAGCAGCTCAGAATTGGGAAAGCAGCAGATATAAGGTATGTATACTGCGCAGAAGAGGTAGACCGACCATACCATTCTCCGCTGCCATTAGTGAAGTTATAAACACTTGGTGTTGGGAATAGGACTAAGAGGAGTTATCCCCGCAGCTTTCTTAAGGTCATGAGCGAGGAGAAAAACATTAAGAAAGGACATTGCTTCATAGCTGATGTCTTGGGACAAAAAGTAGTGGATGAAAGAGAGGGAGAAAGAAGATGAGTCCGGTGACCTTCCCCTGAAGCTGTGCCGACAAGGTAGTTCCGGGGTGGGAAGTAGCGAGAATAAAGTGGGGTTTACTAGGTATTTGAAATCAGAGTCACACACTACCCAGATGAATACAGGGTGTGCGTAAATGCATTCCCAACCTTCCCAAAAAAAAAGCTTTCGATGGTTTCCATCGGCGTTTGGCGAGTCTTAATCCTCTTCTTATCAGGTTTGATACGCTTCCAATCCGCTTTTCGATATGCTTCAGTTTTCGTCCGCTTCTAATCAGTTTTCGATCCGATCAGGTTTGACAAGAAGCCAATCTTAGCGATGTCCTATTTTATTTTCCATAAAGAGTGCGTCAGAACACCCATAGCTGTTATACACCTACATTGTTTGGGAGCTAAGCCAGGAGCTAGGTTAAGACGTAGGCTGGAGTTAAAAGTTAAAGTTACGCAAAATTTATTGTTGGACGGATTTAGAGATGAACCAAGATGTTACGATAAGTTTCATAGTTTTATGATACGAATTATTATTTTTTACAGTTATATTATAAATTAACTGTTCATTTACTTTTATATAGTATTGTAATTTTTCAATTAAAATTTCGATATGACAGAAAATAGGGATTAAACTTTTATTTACTATTTATTTTTTATAGTCAGCAATTTCTTTTAAATTAACGTATGTGGAATATAATTTCTTGGTATATATTTTTATACGAAATCATCATTTATCACATATTTTTCAAACGTACAGCTATAACTTTGTACTCACCGTGTTATTATATTAGGAATTTGAAAAATGCATTAAGTTTATACCATCTCAAGAAATTTTATTTTACAGAAATATATCCGAGAATTCTTTACGTTATTCTTACTTATTGTGCCTCGACTAGGAGTTTATGTCTTCTAAGATAAAAAATAGCATTACTAGTATACCGCTTTATGATTTGTGTAGTATTTATTTTAAAATTTTAATATCATAACTGAATATGGAATTTACATATTGAAACTTTTATTACATGGTATTAAAAATAAAAATGCAAATTCATATAAGTGATAAAAATTATTTAGTGGTAAGATAAGCAGTGTTAGATAAACATAGCAAGTACTTAGACTTTTTTCTAGGTTCCTTTAAGTAGTGTCGAATGTGTTAAGATGTGGAAAGTAACCACTTATCGAGTATTATAAGTCCACCTAAATTATCTGAAATCTTAAATATGATAATGATGTAGAAAAAACCAACATCAGCAAAAATTATATCAGTTTTGTTTAAAAAAAAAATCGAGTTTACCCACACTACACCAGTGACGTATTTATGCATTTTTATTGTTAAACTGTAAAAAATTTCCACCTTCTCCTATTTCCGTTTTATCGGCATAATTTTTTTTAGAATTTTCTTAAAAAGGAATTAAAGAATATTTACACCAAGTACTATATTTTTTTATTTATTTCTTTAGTTGTTTTTTTTCCGTTTCACTAATTTTTTAGATATTTGATATATGCAGCATAACCTGACTGAGTACCATACTGTGTATTTAATTTATTATATAAAATTTTTTTCCATACACCATTGATTTTGTTAGATTTAAAAGAATTGAAAATTGTATTTTTTTTGTTTTAGACTAGTGAAGCTACATGGAAAAAACTTTCCACTGATGCTCAATGTAAATTTATACTTGTGCCTAACAAGTACTTTTCCCATGATGATTTTATTAATTCTAAATATCAATATGAATATCTTAACTTACCTTTACTTACGACAATTTCTAATATGGAAAATGGCTCTTGTGTTTAAAAAATATAAATATTAAAAAAATGAATTCAATCCTAAATATACTATTATTATTTACCAATATGTCCCAATCAAATGTGTCCAGAACCAGAAGCGTCATCCGACCACCACGCCAGCCAGGAATATGTGCCTGATCCGTTCGAGAAAAGAACAGTTGGACCCCTGGAGTATCTTTTCTCCACTGAAGCTGCCAGTGCAAGTGGCCTTCACACTATAAACGAAAGATGGCGCCCGAGGCAATCCGAAACATAGACTAAGGCGCCAGAATACTACTTGACGAGGCAAAGAGCGTTACAGCCTTAATAATTTGAATACCGATTATGAGGTTAAATCAAATTTATCGAATTTAGCATTGTGTCACTTTTCTCTCAACAAAGCAATTAATTTTTTATCACATTCTTTAAATCTTTTAAAGTCTAATGTGTCTATTAATTTGTAATTTTTTTCAGATTTGTACTACCTTTCGTTATACATTTGCATCAGTAAACCAAGATTTACATTTTTATATCTTGTATCCCTACTTTTATCTCTCCCCCCTTCTTTGAATACATTTCTTATGATATGTAAAAAAAATATAACTAGGTGAATTATAAATAAATATATTCTGTATATAAAATATTAGGATTACTGCAGGTTATCCAATAATAATTGCCATGTGACAGAATATGACAATTAATAAATTTTCACAGACCGCTTCAAATTATAGTTGTATGTACATGGTATATTGAAAATTATAGCTTATAACCACAAAACCCAACATTATGTGTATATCGTTCGACGATTTAAAATGCCGCCTATGTAACATATTACCACGGAAAGTGTAATAAGTGTCAAATAAAAAATATTGTCGCAATATAGCTGCAGAATTTCTACAAGAATATAAATGCTAAAAGTTCAGTGTTTTTAAACAAAAAGCAACGATTTTAGTATAGAAAAATAGAATGATTTTGTCTATTGAGAAGTCAAAGTACTAAGTTAGGTTTTGTATATAAATTTGTAAAATGTGGGTAACAATTTATCTCAAATTTTAAACGCTTATAAATATTAAATAATATTATTAAAATATTAAACTCGGTTTTCTGATCTAAAAAAATATTTTATTAAAAAAATCTTTACTACCCAAATCTAGCCTGTATATTTTAAAAAAAGAAGTCTTACTATCTAAATTTAACCTGTATTTAAAAAAAATGCGCCACGTGGGATTCGATTCCCGGACCCACTGCACCACTAGCGGGCACTATATCCACGCGGCTATCAGAGCTCATGCATACTTATGTTCTTCGTCTTTTTGTTTGTCCTCTATCTGTCTTTTCTTGATTTCAGGTCTTCTGTGTATTTAAATTTTTCTTTGCTCAACATTTACTTCATCAAATTTCAGTAAATGTCTTATTATTTCTAATCTAAATTCATAAAAAGATATTTTTCTATTGGAATAATTTTGATGCAAATTAAACGCGTTTAATAGTATTAGCTAAAATACGCGTATCGCTAATTTTTTGTACCATCTTAACGTTTTTATGGTACAAGGATACTAAGCATGCATTTGATCTTGACGATTAACGGTTTTCTTTTTACATGTTATCTGCATGTCTTTACGTCAATTATTTTATATTTAAATTCCTTATAAATCGTCTCTTTTATCTCGCCATTTCAGTACCATCACTAGTACACAATATTGTTCTGTTGTTTCTCCAAAGGCTAAGTTTTTTAAGACTACGTCCCTTGGAGTTTCAAATCTGTCAAATCGTAAAGTTCCCGTTGTAACGAATTTACTTTTTCTGTAATAATTAAAGTATATAATTTAACTTGTGCACGGCACTGGATTAAGAAATAAATAATAAATTATGGAAGAGGCCAGTCGTACCATGTGAACTGCCGCTCGACAGATGGAGACACTCGCGTCCGCTTTTCTTATACGCCCAAGTTCTTATCATTTAGGACGATTTAATCAGTTGTCAGTAGCTGTAGTGGTAGTCCGAAGTCTGAGTTGCAGTAGCAGTGGTAGTCCGACTTCCAGTGGCAGTTTCCTCTACCTTTAGAGGCAGGTCAAACTAAAGGAAGCGAAACTAATTCCCATTGTACCTGTGCCGTACCGAAACCGTCAATCCGACAACGCCACGTCTGACACCGCCGAATAAAAAACCATGTTGCACGCTTCTTCCTCGAATTTGGTATTTAATGATTTTTATTTATTGAGATACCAGTAGCTAATAATACTCCGGAACTCAGCTCAGGAGGGGCAAGTAAAGTCTGCCCTACCGGCCGACATGGGATTAGTCGAGACCATAACGACCACTGGAGTGTTTTCTGTCTCCATTGAAGCTGCCCGTGCAAGTGGACTTCACACTAGAAACGGAAGGTGGCGCCAGAGGCAATCCGAGACCTGGACTAAGGTGCCAGAAGGCCGCTTGACGACGCAAAGAACGTTACACTGTTCAAAATGTTTCGTTTTATAATAACACTTTAGCTAGTTCTCCCACTGTACATATATATTCATCTTCACTATCTGATGTATACAGTAAACTTAGTTGTTCTTCTACAGAAAGTTTTTTGGGGTTTTTTGATGCAATTTTTTTTCTTAATATCAGAAGGACCTACTACTTGATCATCCATATTGTCAGCAACTAACTACCAATAGTTTGTAAAGCTCTTTGCATCGTCAAGCGGTATTTTGGCACTATCGTTCAGGTTTCGTATTTCCTCGGGCGGCATCTTCTGTTTATAGTATGAAGGCCACTTGCACGGGCAGCGTCAGTGGAGAAAAAATACACCAGGGGTCGTTTATAGTATCGACCAATTCGTTTTTGGGCCAGTGGGACGGGTTTTACTTGCTCCACTAGGCCAAGTACCTGGGTATTAGCTGCGTTGCTGGTGATGCTCGTAATTATGAGAAATAAGAAAAAATAGAATAAGTAAATAAAAAGTAAAATAGTACGATAAACAGCTTTATCAATAATCAAAATAATACAGGTGTCGGGAAGGGGGAACATGGAAGGCGTGCAACAAGTTTTAATATCAAAGCAATATCTAGATTGGCAGTAATACGGATTAGCTAAGCAAATTAAGAGAACTGCAGAGCGGGCTCTAACAAAAGTAGGCGTGGTTTCGCGGAGTAAAGGACTACGGTGGTAAGCGTAACAAGAAAATGGAAAACTATTTTCCTACTTTCGACGGATATTACAATGTAACCGAAGCCAGCAGAATGTACTTTCCGTCGAACTATTCCGTCAACGAAATGTACAATGTAACCGAAGCCACCAGAGAGTACCTATCGTTGAATCGCACCAACGAATAGTACAATGTGACCGAAGATACCAGAGAGTACTCTTTGTCCGTCAAATCGCTGCGATGGAGAGCAAAATGTAACCGAAGCCACTAGAGTGTACTTTCCGTCGGATTTCCTTAAGACGCTACTAAAACTACTGCGACGGAGAGTACAATGTAACCGAAGCCACCAGGAGTCTCTGCAGTCTGCAGTGATCTCCATCGTTCTAACGAAGTATGAACTTTCTATACGGATAGCGGTGTTTATTATGTTTTTCGTATTCACGGTGCATTTTGATTATACCTTTTACGAGAACTTTAACCCAAATTCACTTGAGTAGGGATGCAGTAGAACCGCTAAATAGAAACTAAACCACTACTATTTACGGCTAGAGAAGAACTAAGAAATAAATATGAATTTTACCTCTTGAATCGTGACGTGCGTCGTTCTGGAACAAATGTTACGTCACGATTGGGTGACGTCAGCATTGATCGGGTTAATGAAAAATCATTTATTTGGTACTTATTTGCAATTAAACGATGTTTTGGATCTTTAACCGTATTTTGCCCACCCTTCCCAACCCTATTTACATTCCATTTTCTTAATTAAAATATTTTTATTAATAATAGTCCAATATATTATGATTATAATTTGAAAGGGATGAATTTAGTAATAAAACTTTTTTGATTTTAAAATACTTTCTCTTCTAGATATAAAATATTAAAACTTGTTTACTCTCTTTACATCGGTTTCCTATTTATTCGTCATGAAAGAAATTCTCTTGAAATAACTCAACGTGTACTTAGGAAAAACCGGCTGTTACTGAATTATCTTTTTAGACTTGCTGTTCCCACTGGAATGTGATAATAAATCTCGGAAACTTGCAGCGGCAAAAGTTCAATAAAACTTGGAAATTCATAAAAGCATTTCCATAAAGAGTTGAACGTCATTCCTCGAGTTGGTTTTTGTCCATGTTTTGAAATATGAGTGGTTTGCTACTAACTGATGGGTTTGTGAAAAGTGAGAAGCGTTGGTTTTTTTAAGTGAATTATTAGACAGTAGGAAGCTAAAAAGTAAGAATATTTTATGTAAAACTTTTTGTCAAAATTCTTGATCAAAACTATTGAAAATTTTTAAAAATATTAAGATTTTTGTAATTATCTAAATTCTTATTTTTTTCAGTCTAAGTAGGAAAGACATGCCATCCATAGAATTATAGCATTCTTGCGTGTTCGTTGGTGTCTAAATGTATTTATTGTAGGAGATTCTCGTTATTCGACTGCCGCGTAAAGTAAAGCGCGGTTGACGTATTGCTATGCAAGGTTCAAAAATTAATTTTGAGTTGTCTAGTGTAAACTGAACAGTAATAATAATCATTTAAAATTGGTTCAAATATATTTTTTTTGTGACTTGATCTTTTTCGATTCTAAGTAACACCTTAAAAAAATTACAAAACATTACTCGATTGAAAATCGCAGTCGTAGATGGACAACTACGCCAACTCCCTCTTTGTAGAGCCTTCTAATGGACGAAATTACCCTCGGAACGTGCTCCTCAATACTGATGTTATTTTGTGGGTCTACTGCACTAAGTTGGCAATTTTAATAATTTAGGTAATAAAAATTTTTAGGTGTTATACTTTTTAAGGACTAACGGTCATTGTAAAATATTAATTTATTAAATATTGTTGATTAAAAGTGTATTTTGTTGCAATAAAATTAAAAGTACAATTTTATTGAAGTACGCTCATGTTCAATTTTTACTAGAAATATTTATAAATATTATTGAATAAAATTAATTAAAAATTTGATATACTTAAAGCTTAACACCCTAAATATACCTACTTTTTATTATTATTTAATTTACATTTTGTTAAATAACTACAGAAAATAAATAAAATTGTTTAAATAATAGAATCTTTTTTGCACCACAAGAATTAAAATATGCATATTAATCCCTAATTTTAGTTACTAAAATGCCGCTTTTACTTCCTTGGAACCAAAATATTTAAGTTCTATATAGGGACTAAAGTGCAACTTTTACTCCTTTAGGAACAAAATATTTAAAAATCTCTGCATGTTAGTGTGGCCTAAAAGTGGTACTTTAGTGCCTTGGTACATAATATACTATTTTAATCATTTTGTGATTAAATTGTGTTTTTATTTACATTCAAAGCTGAACAGGACCGTACTTGGGAAAAATGTTGTCAAAACCTAATAAAAAAACCGGTTGTATCGCCCCAAAACTTGCCACGAATATTTTTTAACATATTTAATGTTAAAGTTTCAATTTTTTTATTTTTGACAGGTGACAGTTGGAGAAATTATTTTGACTGTTCTGAATAGAGATTTTCAAGAGCTTTCAACTGACATATTGTAAGTCGAATTCCGTGACATATTGCATCTGTCATTTCTTGATAGTTGTCATACAAAAACTAATACGTTCTTTCGACGGCTAACCCAAACCCATATACCAAATTTCAGCTCAATCGAATTAAATGTGTGGTCTCTATCGTGGAAGAATCATCTCAGGTGACCTCAAAATGGATATTTCCATCTTTATCTCGAAAAATTTTTTTAGCTCGTTCACAATACTTTCAGGTCCGTATTAGAAAAATAATTCAAAGACAAAACGGTTTAACAAAAAATAGATACGCTATAATACATAACATTTGATTTTGAATAAAAAAGTTTTGTAACGTTTATTTCTTTTTGTAAAAATTTTGGTGTTAGTTTTAAGTTTTCTCAAAGTATCTTGCAAACCGGACCTGATAATTTAATTTTGAAAAAACTATTAAACTTACCAGTTAAAATAAGCGTTTTGTCACTTTTAACCGATTTTGTATCTATCACGGTCTACGAAATCCAAATATTAAATTTTCGCCACCTTGTAGACTGATTTTAAATTTTATAGATTGTAAATAATTTTAACTTCTTTTGTGCAATAGAACCGACATATTTCAAAGCCTACTCCTACCGCATGTTTTCTTTATGAGTCACGTACACCAATATCTTGGGACCTGAAAAGGTGGTTCGGATCGTTCAAGCTACTCAACCGAGCCGACTTTTTCAATTCAATTACCAAAAATTTACTAGTCCTTTCGACGGTAAATTCCGGATTTAAGAATATCATGGAGCAATGTTCATCTTTTTGGGTCACTCACGATTTTCGAAAGATTCTTATCACTTAAGGGATTATACACTTAAGAAAAAAAAGTAGTTCAATTATGATTAAAAAATGAGTTTACTTACCGGCTAAATAAAAACAAATAAAATAGGAAAAATATGCAAAAATGGGGAACAAATAGGGAAAATAGGAAAAAATAATGGGAAATGGAGAAAATAAAGCAAAATAGGGGGAAACAGCAAAAAATAAAGAAAAATAAAGGTTATAGGGACAAAATAGGAGAAATATAAAAAAATAATGGAAAACGATGGAAAATAAATAAAAAAGAAAAACAATGAAAATCAGTGAAAAAATAAGAAAAATAGAAAAAAGTTGTAAAAAGAGAGAAATTAGGAAAAAATAGACAAATATGCGAAAATATGAGGGAATATGGGAAAAAATTTTAGGAAAATGAAAAAAATTTAAAGATTTCGAAAAACTGAAAAATTTTGAAAAATTGGAAAAAATTCGTCTTTATTTTGGTTCAAAATTTATAAAAAAAAAATTATTTCATAATTTTTAGACCAATTGTGTCGTTAGATCCAAATATAAAAAAATTTTCTCAGGCTTTCTTGGAAATTTCGTCATCATGCAAACAATAAAAATTTCATTTGTTCTTATTTTCTTTTAAAATTCATAAAAAAAAATTTTAGATAATTTTTGACATGATCAATTGTTTCTTTTTATATCCATTCAAGGAAATTTTAAGTTTCTCAGGATTGTTCTGGATTTTGTATGATTGGTACAATCGTAGATTGGATAGACTGGATGAAACTGCAATTCTATTATGGAAAAGTAAGGAAAAATAAGAAAAAATGGCGAAAAATAAATAAAATAGGGAAAAATAATTAAACATAGGAGAAAAGTAGGATAAAATACAGTGAAATAGGGAAAATAAAGTAAAATACGGGGAAACAGGTAAAAATAAGGAAAAATAGAGAAAATACAGTAAAGGGCAAAATAGGAAAAAATTGTAGAAAGAAAGAAATTAAGAAAAAATAGGGAAATATGAGGGAAAATAGGAAAACACTGAAAAAAATTATGAAAAATTGGTAAGAAATGGAAAAAATTGTAAAAAATTGGAAAAAATTGAACAACATTAAAAAAAATTGAAAGAATTGTAAAAAATGGAAGAATTGGAAAAATTTTGAAGAATTTGAAAAATTGGAAAACATTCAAAAAATTGGAAAAAAATGGAAAAAATTGGAAAAAATTGGAAGAATTGAAAAAATTGGTAAAAATTAGAAAAATTGAAAAAAAATTTCCTTCGTCTTTATTTTCGTTCAAAATTTATAAAAAAAAATTGTTTCACAATTTTTGACTTGACCAATTGTGTCGTTAGATCCAAATACTCCATTATTAAAAATTTCAAGTTTCTCAGGAATTTGGAATTTTTTTCATCATCCAGTAAAAAATAGTTAAAAATAAGTAAAAAGTAGGGAAAATGGATCAAAATAAAGTAAAATGGGGAAAATAAAGCAAAATACAGGCATACAGGGAAAAATAAGGAAAAGTAGAAAAAAATTAAGGACATTGGGACAAAATAGGAAAAAATAACGAAAAATGATGCAAAATAGGAAAAAAAGACATAAAAAATGGGATAAATATGAGCAAAATGAAAAAAAATTGTAAAAAGAAAGATATTAAGAAAAAATAGGAAAAAATGTGGAAATATGAGGGAAAATAATAAAACATTTAAAAATGTGGGAAAAATTTGTAAGAAATGGAAAAACTTGGGAAAAATTTAAAAAAATTGGAAGGATTGGAAAAAACTGGAAGAAATTAGATAAAATTAAAAAAATTGGAAGAATTGAAAAAAACTGGCAAAAATTGAAAGAATTTAAAAAATTGGAAAAATCTCCTTCGTCCTTATATTTTCGTTTAAAATTCATAAAAAAATTGTTTTATAATTTTTGACGTCACCAATTGTTTCTTTAGATCCATATATCCATTTAAGCAAATTTTGCGTTTTTCAAGATTGCTCTGGATTTTTTGTCATCATACAATCAATCTCATTTGTCTTTATTTTCGCTCCAAATTTATTAAAATAATTTTTTTTCATATAATTTTTGACTTTTACAATTATTTCTTTAGATCCGAATTTTGTTCATCATGAAATCAATAAAATCCTTTACTCGTCCTTATTTTCGTGTAAGAAAAATATTTCATAATTTTTTATGTCACCAAATATTTTTGTATATTAAAATTTTCTATTTGAGCAAATTTTAAGTTTCTTGCATTTTTTTAAAATTTAATCATCGAGAAATCAATAAAAATCACTTATTGGTCTTTATTTTCGTTTAAAATTTATAAGAAAAATTGTTTCATAATTTTTGGGTTTTTTTTCCTATTAAAAACAATTCTTTAGTTAAATATACAAATCCAATTTGACTTCGTTAATAGTGATACGATCATCTAGTGTTAATTAATGTACACTAATTTAATAATAAATTATAATTATTTAATCCGCTCATGAATGACAGTTTAATTTTAGTTGATATCGATGCTAGAATATTTTATATATAATATTCAGGTTTATTTCATCAATTAATTTATAAATTACATTAATTAACCTTACGATTTATTAACGATTTTAATTAATATTTTAGTAGTACATATGTTATAAAACCAACCAATTAGAACAACCCGAAAATTTTTGTTATGACTCATTTTTCCCAAAGCTGAAAATTTTTACGGTATAAAAAATTACAATGGAAATATAAAGCAATATTTAAGTATTTTTCAATTTTACTATTTTTAATTTTTTTTTTCAATTTCGTTTCTCTATTTTTTTTAATTTTAATAATTGACGTTGCCTAATTTACAAAAAAATTCCCAAATCTGGTAATTATTTTTTTATTTCTTTTAATTTTGTTTTTCTATTTATTTTTAATTTAGTAATTCTAAATGAGCTTAACAAATTTTCAAAAATTTCTCAAATTTGGAAAAATATTTTCTTTTATAATTTTTTGGATCATAAAAATTTTCAGATTAGCGAAAATTTTAAAAGAAAAGATATCACAGAAAATAACAAAAGAACGTTTTTTTAAATAATTTTAGACGACTCCAATTTTTCAAAAATTGTTCCAAATCTGGGAATTTTTACGATATAAAAAATTGCAATGGAAATATAAAGCAATAGGAAGTTTTTTTTCAATTTTACTATTTTTAATATTTTTTTAATTAGTTTTTAATTGTATTAATTGACGTTGGCAAATTTACAAAAAATTCCCCAAATCTGGTAATTTTATACAGAAAAGATCAAATTAATCATTATATATATAAAAACACGCTTAAAAAAATATTTGGGAAATATTAACAATATAAAAAATAGCAAGTTTTGTTTTTGTATTTAATTATTTTCTTATTTCTTTTAATTATGTTTTTCTATTTATTTTTAATTTAGTAATTCTTTTAATTTTTTTAAATGTATTCAATTTCTCAAATTTGGAAAAATATTTCCTTTTATAATTTTTTGTATCTGAAAAATTTTCAGATTTGGGAAAATTTTTGAAAATTTGGCAACGACATTTAAAAGATAACACAGAAAATAACATTTTTTAAATAATTTTAGACGCTGCCGATTTTTCAAAAATTGCTCTAAATCTGGGAATTTTTACGGAAAAAAAATTACAATGAAAATATAATGCAATAGGAAGTTTTTTTTCAATTTTACTATTTTTAATTTTTTTTTAATTTGTTTTCAATTTTATTAATTGACTTTGCAAATTTTACAAAAAATTCCCCAAACCTGGTAATTTAATACAGCAAAGAGTAAATTAATCATTATTTTTATAAAAACATGCTAAAAGATATTTGGAGAGTATTAACAATATAAAAAAATTGATAGTTTTGTTTTTATATGTAATTATTTTCTTATTTCTTTTAATTTTGTTTTGGTACTTATTTTTAATTTAATAATTCTAAACGACCTTGACAAATTTTCAAAAATTTCTTCAATTTCTCGAATTTGGAGAAATATTTCCTTTAATAAATTTTTTATCGTAAAAATTTTCAGATCATGAAAAATTTTTGGAAATTTGGCAACTTCGTTTAATCTTATTAATTGACGTTGTCAAATTTACAAAAAATTCCCCAAATATAGGATATTTTATAATATAATGAATAAAAATAAAAATAGTGAGGCACTAGTGAGTTTATATTTAATTGTATTATATTTTTACTTTATCTCAATTTTGTCTATTTATTTTTAGTTTTAATCGATGTTGCCAAATTAACTGAAATAACAAAAATCTGGGAATTTTTAAGATAGACAAATTTTAAACAAAAAATATCAAACAAAAGAAAGTATATTAGTTAAAAAAAAATAATTTGGTTATTTCTTTCAATTATGTTAATTTTTTGCATTATTTAATAAAGATACATTTTATAATAAAAAGTTGCTATATATATATAAAAAATAAAAGTTTTGGATGCTCTTACGCGAATTTAACAGAGAGTTTAAATTTCCCATCAACTCCAAAATAGTAAATAAACGCCTTTAAAGTAAAACTTCCAATTTTTCTCTAAGTACGCCAAGAATAAAACATTTCTGTACCTCAAGAAAAATCCCAAGGGATTGTCCACTAAACTTAAAGTGAATCCAACATGAATAAGACATGACTCTGAGCTTTAGGTTCAATCTATTTAGTGGCTTCAACAAGATTCAGGGATATTTGACAAGGATGTTGTGATCTACGGTTACTTGGGAATGAAGAATGCTGCCGACCCGCGTAAAATGTGGGCTTTGCTCTGGTTTCATGTGAAATATAGAGGGATTTTAGTATGTAGAGCATGGATAAAAGGAGATATGCAGATTGGATCGTTAGTTTAATATAAAAACGTAATATAAAAAATTGTTTTATATTTCTCCAACAACGTGACCATGAATAAAATTTTCTTATATACATTAAGAGTTTTTTAAAATGATTAATTATATTTTGATAATAATTTCCCTTATAATAATGAAGTTAATAAATATGTTTTTAAAAAACTACATTCCTAATCTGACGTTCTATTAAATATTGCCGGAATAAATTTTTAACAACTAGTTAAGCGCGATTCCCACGGTACTTAACATAACCATCAAAAAATTATTCTAACAATATCTAAGTAGATACTCTACACCAGGTATAGGGAATTCAACGTGTTTGAAAGAGAACATATCTATCTCCGTTACTATTGGTCGCCAAAAAGTCATTAGCGTAGTAGATACCAGAGGATGCTGATAAGCAGAAGAGTCTGCCGGACCTGGAGACTGGTTCAGATTTAAAAATCTTGCGCAGAAGCAACTAACAGGGCAGAAGGCTGTGCTGGACCTGAAGACAACGGCGTAGATAACTTCTTCTTAGGGGGTGGTAATTTTTTTCCTGGGGAAGGTAATCAAACTTTCAGATTAATATGTTTGTCCGTTTCTACATTTCATTTATTGTATTTCTACTTTTCGGGCTATTTTTTGGTTTCCTGTGGAGGGGGCGATTACCCCCTTTACCCCTACACTTTCTAAGTCCTTGCATGTAAACGATCCAGATGGAATTGGAATTGGTTGCGGATGATCCTCCAGAAGCAGATTATCCGGGAAATGATCTTTTTGTCCAAGATTTAGAAAAATGCATTGTTGTTTTGTTTTTCAATTTTTTGTATGAAAAAATGCATTGTCGCTTTGTTATTGCTTGCTTTTGTATGAAAAAATGCATTGTTGCTTTGTTTGTGCTTGCTTTTGTATGAAAAAATACATTATTGCTTTGTTTTTTAATTTCCTATATACAAAAATGCATTCTTGCTTTGAATTTTAAATTCTTATGTAATAAAATGCATTGTTGCTTTGTTTTTTTAACTTCCTCTGTGGAAAAATACATTCTTGCTTTGAATTTCAAATTCTAGTATAAAAAATGGATTGTTGCTTTGTTTTTCAATTTTTTGTATGGAAAAATGTTTCATAAATTTCTATGGGAAAAAATGCATTGTTGCTGCTTTTTTTTTCAAAATTGTGTGTGAAAAATATATTTTTGCTGTTTTTCTGTAAAATGGACTATGGCAACTCAACAATTTACCGAAAAATTAGTAATTCTAAATTTTAATTCGTGAAATTTAACTGTTAAAATGTATTCTTGCTCCTTTTTTTAAAAATTAAAAGTGGAAAAAATGCATTCTTGCTTCTTTTTTTAAATTTAACTGTGGAAAATACATTACTGTTTCTTTTTTTTAAATTCGTGTGTGGAAAAATGCATTCTTGCTCATTTGTTTGTTCTTTTTGTTTTTTTCTTTTGTTTTTTAATTTTTTCTTATTTTTCTGATATTTTGCAATAATTTGCGACTTTTTTTGAACTTTCTTTAAGATTTTTTGCAATTTATTTGAATTTTTTCCATTTTTTTCATTTTTTTATCGTAACAGCTGTTTCCGTTTTTTTGGTTGTCATTTGGTTTTTGTGATGTTTTTTTATTTATCTCGCTTTTTTCTTATGTTTCTGATTTTTTTTGTTCTTTTTTCTGATTTTTTTCGATTTTTTCTATTTTTTTTTCTCAACTTCTGTTTTTTTTTCTGTTTTTAATTTGTTCACATTTTTTCTTATTCCTTTAATTATTTATGATAATTTACGATTTTTTTTGTAATTTGGTTGCGTTTTCTTTGCGATTGTTTTACGATTTGTGATATTTTTCGATTTCTTTCGTTTTTTCCGTATTTTACAATTTTATACTTCATTTATTCCCAATATTATCTCTCACTTTTTTATTTTTTTTCGAAATTTTTAGTTTTTTTTTGTTTTTTTTCGATTTTTTCTGATTTTTTTCAGATTTTTTATATTCTTTTAATTTTTTCTCGTTTTTTTTTCATTTCTGTGATTTTTTGTTTTTTTTTTTCTGTTTTTTGTGATTTTTTCGATTGTTCCTAATTTTTCATCATTGTTCTGTTTTTCCTTTACTATTTTTTTCTTTTGTTTTTTAATTATATTTTTTATATTCTTCTGATTTTTTGCAATTATTTGCGACATTTTTTAGATTTTTTTGCGATTTTTTTGCAATTTATTTCAATTTTTTTAATTTTTTTCTTTTTTTTATCGTTACAGTTGTTTTCGGTTTTTTGGTTGTTCTTTGGATTTTGTGATGTTTTTTTTGGTTTGTTGTACATTTTTTCTTCCTTCGATTTTATGGTAATTTGCCATTTTTCTGTCATTTTTTTTTAATTTTGTTGCGGTTTTTTTTGCAATTGTTGTTTTTTTAAAATTTTTTTCAATTTTTTCTAATCTTTCCTTATTTTCTTCTCATTGTTCTGTTTTTCTATTAATTTTTTAATTTGTGATTTTGTTATTTATTTGTAATTTTGTTGTGGTTTTTTTTGCGATTTTTTGTGATATTTTTCGATTTCTTGCGGGTTTTTTGCAATTATAAGCGTTTTTTTCGGTTTCTTTGATTTCTACATTTTTTCATATTTTACAATTTTATTTTTCATTTTTTTCCCAGTATATTCTAATTTCTTCTCTCTCAATTTTTGTTCTTGTTTTGTTTTTTATTTTTTCCGATTTTTTCTGCTGTTTTTTTTTTAATTTTTTGGATATATCTAATTTTTTCTCATTTTTGTGATTTGTTGTTTTTTTTTTCTGTTTTGTTTCTTATTTGTAAAAAAAAATATTAAAAATAGCGGCCCGAATTTCATAGGTATTATACTAAAATAGTAATTTAACAGCATTTTAAAAATATTGGAATAAAGACATAAATTTTCTATTAAAATATCGAATTTCCTTCTTCTGCTACTTAAAAATATGACTCTAATGTATTGGGTTACGTAGACATGAATCAGATACCCCAAAATAATTATTTTGCAAGTGGCGCCATCTATAAAAAAGTACGTGAACTGTTAAATAACAGGTCTCTGATGTATTTTTGATGATGTTCTATGGTTCAAATTATAAATTTTAGAACATATAAGACGTGTAAATTAAAAAAAAAAAATGTCTATTATATACCGTCTCTAATGGGAATATAATTTAGTTCCTGAAAAATTTTTTATAGCGATTTTTGATGCCTTTTTTTAGGTTAAATTTTCACAATTTTCCATTTTTTTGATTAATTTTCAGTTTTCAATACATTCAAGAACTAATTTAATACCATTAGAATATTATAAAAGCAAATCCGCATATATTTATTGCCTGGATAGTCCGTCTTATATGTTCAAAAATTTTCCTATGCTTATTCATTTGCCAATGCCGCCTTAAGTTGATTGACAGCATAAATTTTGACATATTTTGTATTGCGGTGCAATTATTGGATTTGAATACCTCAATATTAACTTTCGTTTGGTAAAGTTATTGATTTTTTAATGCCCACAGATTTTTAAAAAGCTTGCATGTATAATAGCAGATTAATAAATTTATTTTACCTTTTCTTGATTTAATTTTTTAGCCTTATAATTAAAAATTCTCTGTCTTACTTAAATAATAAGCATTGAAAATAGTCTCAAAGCCATTCCTATTTAGATTCATCCATTATTGTAATATTTAATTTCCAATAATATTTAATAAATAAATTTGGATTTAAATATTGCCAGTTTGGCAATCTAGCAAACTTAAATATAATTATCATACTTATTTTTTATTTGCGCAATCATGGAATTAACTTTTTTTCCACTCGTTCGTAATAATATTATATAGTCGTCTATTGAATTTACAATCGCCATTATTTCTTATGTAAAATCAATACTTTGGCAGTTAATGTATTTGAGTTTCAATATCGGCCTATATATCCGCCATAAAGTTCGTCTAATTTGATCCCTTAAAGCCCAATTTAACCATCGTAGGTAGGAATTCCGAATCCCAGCTAATACGAATTATTCGAGAAAGTTTACAGTGATATTTGACTTCTACTAATTGAATTCCATTGTATGTTAAATTCGTTTTAAACTCCAGTTAAGACCAGTGACGTTACTAAATGACTAACCCACTATTGAAATCGTAAAAGGTAATAAATTGTACTTCATTATTTCTATTATCTAATATTTTATTTAGTAAAAAAACGGGATAATTTTACTATAATAGTATATACATATTTTTTTTTAGTATTCTAAAACAGTTTCGTTACGCCTATGGTTAAATCTCTAAACTTATGGCTGAAACCGGTTTCTAAAGCTTATGTCTTTGAGATAAAAGTTGTGCCATTTTGAAGAAGTTAACTAATTTTAAGAACACTCCTTGCATTCCGAGGAATCATCGGAATTCACTAATGCTTTTTCGAGCTTGATTAAAATATTTTTCCTTTTTGAGCTAAAGCCGCCAAAAGTTTTGTTCAACTTTGGTCTGAGGTGTATTTACCTAGCAAAAAGTTTCTAGAGAATACACTTTGTTTCGTAAAGTTTGTGCATTCTCTACGAGAAAAAAGCTTTAATTAAATTAAAATTGCTCTAGAAAGTATTAAATTCCGTTTAAAACTTTTAATGGTTTCTTTAATATATATCTATATATTAATACGCAAAGTGAAAACTTCGGATCCTTTTTTAAGCCTAATGCGCGAACGGAGGAGTGTGTGATTTTGCATAGATAAAGGAGGAGTGCAAAGCTAAAATTAATTTATAATAGAGACTTATTGCAAGGAAAAAAAGGTGACATTATTAAAATAAATACATTTGAATATCGAATCGCTTTTACACAATATTCTTTCCGAGTTAACAGTAGTACAATATTTTTAATTTCTTCTCAAACTATAAATTCATCTAAAACATGGTTTAGTGACACTACCTTTTATAAAAGAATCTTATATTTAAAACGATGACGTTTTTTTATCATTTTGTGTCATCATTATGTAATTCACCGGATAGTATCAGACAAAACAGACTAGATGGAAAGACACTTTAGTAAACAAACCCCGATTTTTCCCCAGATCTGAGGAAATTTATAGAGTAGATCTGGCAACAGCGCACCGTATATATGCACAAAACGAAAAATTTTAGAACGGTTTTTAACGGTCAGTATTTTGAAGCGTGAAGAAATGTTCGAAACGTCACATTTTACGTTTTTTCAAGTTCATTAGTTTGAAACGTGAAAAAACGTTTGAAACGTCACAATTTACGACGTTTTCAACGTTATTTAACGCTCAGAATTTTGATTCGAAAAAATACGTCATACAATGTCATATTTCATCGATTTTGACATGATATTTTTACATGTTTCCTTATGGGAAATACATGTATTTGATACAAAAAAGTGAAAGTTTTTTCAAATCAAAAAGTAAACGTAAGAAAACGTTGAAAACGTCATAAAATTTGACGTTTCGAACGTTTTTCACCCGTCAAAATACTAGAAGGCGTGGGTTATGATCCTAACCATGTCAATTTTTTTACCTATTTTTTTTTGGAAACAAGTGTTTACTTTCCTTTATTGTAAATTGATTGTGAAAATTTCTTTGGGCGCCTTAAACGATTTTTAAATAGATAAAAATTGGAAAAGCAGGAAAATATAGGAAAAAATAGAAAAAAAAAACAATTAAAAAGATAAGAACTGGGATAAAATATGAAAAAATTGGAAAAACAGAAAAAAATAATAAAAACAGATAAAGTAAAAAAAATATAAAAAAAAAACAGGAAAAAATTGGGAGCAATAGGAAATGGGAAAAAATATTGAAAAACAGAAAAAACAGGACAAAATGTGCAAAATATAAAAATAGGGAAATATAGGCAAAAATTGAAAAAATAGAAAAGCATAAAAAAATAGTTAAAAAAAACTGGAAAAAATAGCTAAAAAAGAAAAAAATTAAAAAATATTGACAAATAGGAAAATATTGGCAAAAACAGGAAAAATTGTTAAAATGGAAAAAAGCATGAACAAATAGTAAAACATAGGAAAAATAGAAAAAAAATAGCAAAAAGACTAAGAATCGCAAAAAACGAAAAAAAAGTCGATAAAGAAAAACAAGAAATTAAAAAAATTCAAAGAAAATAGTAAAAAAAGCTCAAAAAACTCGAAACAGAATCTCCAAAAAAGTCGCAAAGACTATCAAAAAAAAAACCGCTAGAAATCATGGAAAATTGCAAAAAATAATAAAAATAAAAAAAATCACAAAAAATTGCCAATGCAAATAATCGTAAAAAATCGTAAAAATAACAAAAAATCACAAAAAATAACCAAAAAACCGAAAACAATTGTACCCATCTAAAAAATTAAAAAAATCGAACGGATAAATGGAAGAAATCAGAGGAACCTGAAAAAAAAGAAACAAAAGGAATAGAACAAAAATTGAAACAATAAGAAAAAAAAGACGAGAAAATATAGGAAAAAAACGAAAAAAAGAAAATATTGTTAAAAGTTGAAAAATCAGTAAATATTGGAGAAATATGAAAAACAAAATTGTAAAATACGAAAAAAAAACGGTAAAATCAAAAGGTTTGTAAGAACTGAAAAAAAAAACTGCAAAAAACAAAAAAAAAACGCAAAAAACGCTAAAATTGCAGAAAACGAAAAAATCCGATGAAAAAATTGAAATTAAAAAATTATAAAAAATCGCAAAAAAACCGGAGAATAACAAAAATCGCAAAAAAAACCGCTGTAAAGAAAAGAAAAATGAAAAAAATCGCAAAAAATCTATCAAAAATCACAAAAAATTGCCAATGCAAATGCGCAAAAATCAGAAATAATTCGAAAAAAGCAATGCAAAAAATGGTAAAAAAAACGCAAAAACAACTAAAAAACCGAAAACAATTGTAATTATTGAAATAAATAAAAAAAAATCAAAGGCATAAGATAAAAATCAGAAAATAACATAAACAAATTAAAAAAGCAAAATGAGAAAAAAAATAAAAAAAAAAACAAAAATAGGGAAGTATAGGACCAATGGAAAAAATAGAAAAAAATAGTAAGAAAATATAAAAAAGTAAAGAAAATAGGAAAATAGGTACATTTGGACAAAAATAAGAAAATGGGAAAAATAAAAAAAAAACAATATAAAATAGTAAAAAAAGCAAAAAAGACAGGAAAAATTAAGAAAACATGAAAAATATGAAAAAATGAGTATATACATAAATTTTACTGAACTACGGTCGAAAAAATAAACGCAAAAAATGATAAAAAAATAGCAAAACCAACCAAAAAACCAGAAATAATCGAAAAAAAAATTAAATAAAACCATAAAAAAATTCAATTTGAAATAAATCAAATAAATTAAAGGCATAAGAAAAAATCAAAAAATAACAGAAATAAATAGATAAAAAGAAACAGAATGAGAAAAAAATTAGGAAAGATTAGAAACAATCGAAAAAAAAAAACAAATATCAGGGAATTATAGGCAAAAATAAGAAAAATGGAAAGAAGTTGAAAAAAACATTAAGAAAATAGGAAAAAGTAGAGAAAAATAAAAAAATACTGAAATATGGGCAAAAACAGGAAATTAAAAAAAAAACAATATAAAATAGTAAAAAGTAGGAAAAAAGACAGGAAAAATTGGGAAAAAATAAGTATATAAATAAACTTTAAGTTTTAATGAATTACAGTCGAAAAAATAAACTTAAAAAATGGTAAAAAAATTCCTAAAACAACCAAAAATCCGAAAAGAATTGTAACCATCGAAAGTAATTTTAAAAAAATAATAAAAACATGCGGAAGATTTGAAATAAATCAAAAAAAAACAAAGGAATAAGAAAAAATCAGAAAATAACAAAAAGAAATTGAAAAATAGCTCAGCATGAGAAAAACATTAGGGAAATTTAGAAACAATCGAAAAAAATAGAAAAAAACAAAAAAGAGCGAAGTATAGGCAAAAATAGGAATAATGGAAAAAATACAAAAAACAGTAAGAAAATAGGAAAATTGGAAAATGGAGAAATATGGGCAAAATAAGAAAATGGGAAAATATTAAAAAAAAACAATATAAAATAGTAAAAAATAGAAAAAAGACAAGAAAAAATGGGAAAAAATTAAGAAAATTATGAAAAAATAGATACATAAACTTTCGAATTTCGACCACTGGGCAACTAGTATGAATAAATGTACAATGTAGAGACTGGTGATAAAATTGTTTATTTATAATAATAATATTATAGGAAAATCGCATAAAATAGGTAAATATGGATTATAGTTAGTATTAGATTATTTGTACTAATATATTAATTTTTTTAAATTGATCAAACACATATAAGTTTAGGTTAGAAAATTAATTTTAGGTTGATAAAAATAATATTTTTTCCGGAAGTATAAAAATAAAAAAATTGGAAATTATGTCATGCATGTCAAATTAAAAAAATATTATCAGTTTCTGACAAGCGAATTTATTTTCTTAAAAAAAGTGCTTACCATTTAAAAACCAAACGATAATAGTCAAAGTAATTATTTTACACTTATATATTTTTTTATTGATTATAATAATAATAAACATTTATTGGAATAATAAATGTAAGTGGTAAACTTCGAATTAATCTTGACGACAGTATCAGATAAAAATCGTAATATAATCTTTTTTGCTCTTTGCACTTATCAAGATCAACCAAGAGAAGCATCGACAACTTTTTTACATGCCAACTTTACAGATAAAAATCTGACTTCGACAGCAATAAGTTTAGCTGATTTACGAATGGGACAGGAATAGGTAAAAAATTCAGTGAAAAAAGAAAATTTATAGGGCGTGAATATTGGTGGAAACTCTGATCCGTGAAAAGCAGCGACAAACAACAGTTTGAGACTTTTCCGAAAATGTTTATCTTCGAGTTTAAAATAAATTGTGTGTTTACCTTTCAGTTTCTAAGGTGTGATTCGTAAAAATTTTCTGATAAAATCGAAGACAGTTTATAACAAGAAAAGAGATTGTAAATATTAAGAAGCTTATAAGTATTTACTTCAAATATCAAAAGTAAGTTGTTACGCTTTTAAAAATATTTACAGCAGGAAAAATAAAGTAAAAATAAAGCTGCTTAAATATTTTTATATTTAAGTATTTAAAAAATGAAAAACAAAACATTTTTATAAAATACAACATCATGGTATATACGTTGGCAATAGTACATTATTGTATATACAACTAATATCGTTTATAACATCTCCTTAATAACCAATAAGAAACTAGTATCCAATAAAATAATAAAACGGAAACTTTTCTACGTGTATCAACAAAACTACAAATGTAGTTATAGTGATAATGAGCCCAAAGAGATCAGACCTCTGAAAGCAGAGAGGACTCTGGGAACGAAATCCATTATCGGGCTTATAATAGAATTTCACAGCTGGGCGTCGCCACCAATGCTCGAGAACATCCCGACGCCGACGTCTCGGAGGCCCAAGCTCTCAACTTTATACTAGAGAAATGAAAAAGAGTGTTATATGACCGTTTTAAACGAAATTGAATTTTGCGCACGCGTAAACACGATATTAGAAGTAATTGCTTTCCGAATATACTAGATACGCTCATGAAAATTATTTCTTAGAAGGTAAACTTTTATTCTTAAAAATGTAACTAGTTCCAGAATTAAAATTATTTACATAAAAGTATCCAAAAACCTTGTGGTAAATCTTATTCATCAATTTTTTTTTGTTACTTCTACTTTCCAGCTTTTTCTTGATCGTTGTGTCCTACTTTTTGATGTCCACGTTTTTTTAGGTAGATCTTTTCTTAATTTTCCAGCTGTTCTTCTTCAAAAAGTCTACATAGCTAGCACCAGTTTCTTCCTTAATCTGCCAACCTTAACATTCGTACTTACATTTTTCTTCTAAAAGTCCATCAAGTAACTGCCTCAGTAGTAGAAATTGCCACTGTTCCTTATCTTTGAGTGAAATGGATGCCCATTGAACAAATGGCACATGGATTATGGAAAAATTACCTGCAGGAAGAAAAGCTATTCCTTTATAAAAACTAGGTAAAGATTTTTATCAAACTTTCAGTCCAGTTGCGAAGATGTCTTCTGTTAAAGCTGTTGTAAACAAAGCTGCTGGCAAGAAAATGAATTTAACTCAGTTTGATGTATCCACTGAATTTTTGTATGGTACTTTAGAAGAAGAGATATTTATGAAACAACCAGAAGGCTTTGAAGATGGTACAAACAGAGTGTGCCTTTTCAATAGAAGTCTTTACGGACTGAAACAAGCACCACTTTGTTGGAATAAGCGCATTGATGATGTCATTTTGAAAGCAGGATTTACAAAAAGTGATGCAGATTCCTGTTTATTTATAAAGAAATAAAAAATTGGTAATGGAGTGCTTATTTTGTTTCTATATGCAGATGACGAACTTTTAGCTTTAAATAATGAAGATTTACAAAAAGAATTAAAGATAACAGTAAAACCAGAAACTTACTTTTTGGGGCTAGAAATTGAAAGAGATTCAGATCATTCTATCAATATTTGTTAAAAATACTATGCTAATAAGCTTTTGGAAAGATTCAAAATGCAAGATTGCAATCCAGTCTCTACACCAATTAATAAAGAATTAATTGAATGAGGGAAGGATATGGAAGAAGAGCTAAAATTTTATTATAGAGAAGCAGTAGGGGCAATTATGTATCTCATGACCGGAACTAGCCCTGATTTAGCTTACGCAGTCGGTGTATGTTCAGTAAGTCTTGATAATCCAAGCTCATTAGATTATATAAGAGTAAAAAGGATATTCAGATATATCAAAGGGGCTATAGATTTTGGAATCACTTACAAATATAAAAAGGGGTACCTTGAAGCATTTATTGATGCTGATCATGGAGGTGATATAAGTACTGGCCGTTCGACATCTGGAGTTCTTCGTATGTATAGTGGTGGAGCAGTATCATGGAGACAAGGAACAGTGGCAATTTCTACTACTGAGGCAGAAATTGTAGCAGCAAGTGAATGTGCAAAAGAGTTGTTTTGTCTAAATACTATTTACAATTATACAGTTGAGAGATATGCCTGTATTAATGGTTGAAGTTAAACTAGCTCAAAATCCAGAATTCCACAAACGTACAAAACATATACGGATCAGACATTTCTTTGTCAGAGAATTGGTCTTGGATGGGAAATAGAGGTTCAGAGAGTAGAAGGCAGTAAACAGATTGCTGATATAATCACCAAAACCTTATTCCGACCGAGATTAGTTCTCTTAAGGAGTTTAATGTTCACGAAACCTTACACCAATGAACTTATCCAGTAGGAACGAATTTATTGATTTTATATTAATATATTTTGAACGTGGCGTTGCTTCTTGACCAATAATTAACGTTTTACTTTCTATAGCATTGCCAAGATTCTAACTTTATCCGTTTGTAGAAACATTTTACATACTTATTTCCTTCTTTTAATCTTAACAAATGAGAACAAGAGTTGCCAGTTTTATCGATATGACAACGTAGCCAAATATAATCTGTTTCAATTGGGCCACGTCGCAAGCCACTATGCCGTGATATTCAAATTTTAAGAATTAATTGAAGCCGCAAGATCGGTCTTAGAAGGGCTGGACCCGGTGCAACGTGTTATGGTAGCCCAAAATTATAAAATAAAAATATAAAAAAAAACACTGGATGAGTCCATTAGGAAAGGTGTTGAAGTGAACTCATGCAGTTCTTAAATTTATGTAATCTAGTACTGTTATTCTTTATAAATGAGCTGATATTGTTAATGTCAAGTTTGATTTATACGAAAAATAAAAACTCTAATTTGTTTGCTACATATTTTCGTTAATAAAATAAGAGCTATAAATATTTTTTTGTAAGGGATGATCACTTTTACATTAACAAAAAGGAACCTAACACACAAAGTTGGTTATTTTTTTAGATCTCTGCATCGACGTGATGATAGGTGTGACGTCATAGCGCAACAACACTTGCAAGATTGCGAGGTGGGGAATTACGTCATTTGGTGGCTGTCAATGAACTCTGAAGTCAGTCACGAGTTACACCACGTGGAGAGAAAAAATTTATAGGTTATGTCAAAGATTGACAGATGGGAGCAGGGCTTATGTCAAAGATCGACAGAGGGGGTTCCTTAATCATAGGTGGGGCGCTTTGAAAGAACTCTGCGCAGCTTCTCCAATGCGGAGCACCTTGTCGCGCAGCCATATTTCAATTTCCTTCCATTTTAAACACTTTGACAGCTCATTTCCGGTCCAGAGTATACATAGCTCTAACTAATTTGGTCCTCTTGGTCCAATAATTTGGAAAGGAACTGTACAAAGTACAACATCATTAAATCTCGCAAAAGAAGTAGATGGTCTGGCCAACCAGAGTGGTCAATTTCAACGGACATTTTGTTGTTGAATCCGAATCCGAAGTCAGAATTTTGTAATTGACTTTTGTTTAGTTTCTAACATCAAAAATCATGTTTCTTTATTGATTTTTCCTGATATAAAGCATGTTAAAACAAACAATAAAGGAGGTTATCTCTTCTCTTGGGACTTTTTTGTCTCCTCTTTTTTTTCTTATTAAACAAGAGGAAATAAGTGGGTGGAAGATAGTTGGACAGAAATAATAAAAAAAATTAATGTGCGGATTTGATTTGATTACGATTTTTTTCCACATTTTTTGTTTTCACTTTTTCTCCCACTCTTTTTATGCCTAACGTTTTTGCTAATTTATTTATGTTTTAAATTTTCTGTTCAGCATTATTGATTTGATGGCTCCATATCTCGACACGGAGTAGGTAGTTAGTGATTTTTTTTCACTTTTTTCCCAATATTTTTCTACTTTTTTACTAATTTCTTGTGTAATTAATTTTTTTGAAGCCCCTACCTCAGTCAGATACACCAAACAAATCAATTCAATAAAAAGTAGATTTTACAGTTGAAACAGCATAAACTTTTTCTATGAGTGTACTAGCATAATCGTTTTTATAGTATATCTAAAAATAGAGAAAATTTCCGAATGGGATTGTAACGGAGACATGACCTTCTTTGTTGATGTTTATTGGTGTCGATATCGATGCCATTGCCTGAAGAGAGAGTATAGAGAGTGGAGATTACTTTCGAAAGTATGCGGAATGCGATTTTTTTTTCTAACATAGCTGAAGCTGTAATCGATTTAGCGTCGAGATCGACCAAATACCGCTTCGAGATTTGTTTTTTTTTTACTACATTTTTCAAATCGCTTGAAGTTTAACACTGAAACTAGCTTTTGTTTTTAATCTGGGATGATCTATTAAAGCAAAATACTAATTGGTTTGTTAGATGCGGGTAAAAACAAGTCCTAATAGCAGATATTTAATAAAACAGTAGTACAGATAAATTGTCTTGCACCATTATCTCTGCAGGGTAAGATTTTTATCATATTATATTATTTTTAGGTCTATTTTATACCGGTTTATACCAAATTTAATTTTGCATTCTCGATTTAAAATGATTCCTTCTGCAATAGCAAAACAGATTTTTAGCTCGGTGTTTTTAGTTTGTTGTTATTATTAATAATCGACATCGTAAGAATTTTCTGTGTTTACTTAGTAGATATACTACAGGCTTCCGAGTACAGTTTTACAAAATTCATATTGAGAGAGAAAGCCCAAGAGCGAGAGAGTGCTACGATGTCACGATTTCTATCTCCGTTATTATTGGTCCAAATTAAAATCTAGATAATGGCGCTGGTCTTCAGGTACTTCAGCTCCGTCTGATTTTCATGTACTTCAGCTAGATCTAGTCTAATAGCAGACGTACCTGACAGAGCTGAAGACTAGACGGGGATAAAGTACCTGAAGACCAGAGCAGACGTTATCTAGATTTCAATTTCGACCAAAAATAACGGAGAGAGATGCTATGTGACGTTATTGCACTCCTCGCTCTTGCACACTGAATGTCTGCAGAATTTTGTTCTCTAACACATTTAATTACCTATACCGGTACTCGGAAGCATATAGTATATCTACTACAGTAGATGGTCTATACCACACCTACCGCCATTATAGAGAACTCAAAGTGTTAGAGAGAGAGGATGCAGAGGTTTAGCGTGTCAGAGCCATCTTCAGGTACTTCAGATCCATCTGGTCAAGTCTTCAGCTCTGTCAGATACGGCTACTGTCGGACCAGATGGAGCTGAAGTAGCTGAAGACCAGCACTGACATGCATCCTCTCTACTTTTGTTTATGTTAGTTGTATATTTATCCCTATACACATAGTACATAATTCATGTGACGCTACACTGATCTTAGATTTGGTACACCAAAATTTATGCGGTTCGAATAGTAATATTTTAGATTTGGGTAGTAGAGAACATTGGAGTCAAAATTTGGGACAATATGTTCAAAATAAATTAAAATCCGCTTATAGGAAAAATACAAAGTATTATAATTTAAGAAGAAGGGACAAAGAATTTATCATCGATGATAAAGTTTGGCGAAGAAAACATGTTTTGTCAAATGCTGCAGATGGTTTTGCAAAAAAACTAGCACCTAAGTATATTATGTGTACTGTGGCCAAGAAAAGGTCAAAATTAGTTTATGAACTAAAAAATGAAGATGGCTCTATCGCCGGAACTTACTACATTCAGGATCTGAAACCTTATGGCGGTTCTCTTACCGATCTTTCAGTCACTGAATCTGTTTGAGATGTAGAGGAAGATATTTGAATCCAGCTTTACTGATGGTAAAATTTGGTATATAATTTTGTAAATAGCAGTGTGAATGAATTTGAGTCTGATCAGCTCACATTACTAATTTTAAGCCATGTAAATGGAACCACTTTTCGATATATGCCTACTAGGACAATTTTTGTATTATTTTAGTGCTTTAAATAAAAATAGACACTTCTTGTCTATTTTTAAAAACTAAGTAGGGGGGTGAATGTAACATGAAAATTGACCTATTTTTCTCTCTATGCATCGACGTCATTTTTGTCTACGATTTTTACATCAAACAGGACATCCTGTAGTATAAGGTTTTATATTAATTTATATATTATTGTTTTATTATTATTTAATTATTTTCACTTCGCCTTAAACACCTACTATAGTAAGACTTTTCGGACCGTAAATTTATTTCATTTTACTTCATTGCAACATCGAATATACTTCGCTCGGAATGAAACAAATGCAAATTATATTCACAAATTTCGACGGCTTCTTGAAAATTTCTGTTAAGCTGAATCGCGAAAAGACGAGGCCAATACTCCATGAAATAAAATGAATAATGCCAATCCGATGCAAAAACGCCTTTCGAATTAACTTGATTTTACAAAAGTCGGTATATTGAAATAACTATAATAGGACTAAAAGAAATGATTTTACTATTTCAGGTAAATTAAAAATTTAACTTTATTACCTCATAATTATTTTGGAATGTTTTCGGTGACCAAGGCCATGATTAGTTATTTAAATGAAATAAATTATTTAAATGTGACAAATTGTTATTTAAATTAAATAAATCATTACATAAATAAAATAAATTGTTATTAAAATAAAATAAATATTTATTAAAACCCAACAAATCATTGTTTCAATAAAACAAATGTGTGTTTAATTTAAATAAATCGTTATTTAAATATAACAACTATTTTTCTGAATTAAATAAATTTCTCAACACCTACATTTTTTTGATTTATTTTATATTTATTTTACAAAATATGGGAACTAGCATTTTTGGGACTTTCTGTATCAGGATATTTACGCCATTACAATTAACCATTAGGACAGGACTAAAATTTGAGAAAACCTCCTCTAACATTAAGTTGATTCGTTCGCAGTGTACCGGACTGAATTTTTCATCCAATTGAAGTTACTCAGAAACCATAAGGCCTTTTTCATCATATATTGACTGAGGGTAAGATCCAGAGCGCCGTTCAGAACTCCGCTTCGCAACTACGAACTTAAAGTCAAGTCCGTCGCGTTTTCGCTGCTGAACACAAAGCTAACGAGTCAGCAAAGTTCCATTCGTGATAGGGAGCACTGAAGCATTCCATAATCCAAGCTCTATCAACAGGAATGGACTTGTGCACTAGTCCTGGCTTTAGATCATTATAGAGATTGATGGAATAATAGTGTTTTATTGCTATAGTGAATGGGCTCAAATATACATTAATATTTAAGTACTATAAACACTTTCGTAAATTTAAAATCAATTAGGAAAACTCTTATTTTTGCTGAAAATTTTATTTTTTCTGTAACAGCTGTTGTTAAATTAAAATTAAATTATAATTATTACATAGTAACATTATTCAGATCATTTATTATTATGAATACGTAACGTTAAATAAAATTATAAATTAAATAAACCAGGGATAATTGAATAATTTAATATAATAATTATTTCAGCAAGAGTATATTTGATCTAGTAGTACAAATGGTTGTCCACCCCATAATACATATATTCATATCATAACAGAACCTGTATTGTGGTTGGTGGTTCCTAAAACAGTCAAAAAATCTCTCCAGACAGGGCCGGATTGCGCCGATTGTTAATCCTTTAATTGCAGTCAAGAAAAGTTTCAAAAAGGTACGACCGGATTGAGCTAACAGTTACTTACGATTTCACATTATTTACCTAGATATAGGTAGGTATTAGTGGGTAGTTAAATTAAAGTAGATAATTACTGATTAAAGCTACCTTAGCAACCCTTTTTTCCCCGGGACCGTTCTTTATAACCAGATTCACTGTAGTCTCATGGGCTTATTGCAATATCTCCCGTGTCTTTGTCTACTGCACCCAGTCAATTCACCTTGTTCCCTCTACTAGTTGGCTCAGATTCTTTAATGGCTGAATGCAGCAGTCTTATGGATCTGGTTTTCCATATATTATTTGATTTCTTTAATCCATTGCATAGTATGTGGATTCTATTCTCGGTCCCTTTATTGCTTTATCTGCATTTACGGTCGCCATTGTATAGCCTCATTTTGTTAAGATGCTTACTGGTGTAAAGGTGTTCCGTAAGGAGCCATGTTGTAATTAGTAATTAATTTCTACTCATTAAGAGTAGTTCTTAAGGTACGTTCTTTGACAGTTCTTTTATAAACCTTTTCCCATGTAGTAGTACGGGTATATTATCCCAGTACAATTTGTATCATCGCTTGATCCAGTTTTATATATTATGGTTCTTGAACGTATGATTTGGTACTGAAATCGTTGGTTCACCTTTCGTTTCCAACGATGAATTTCATAATAAAGTTATCTTATTATACCCAATAAAATCCAACCGGGAAAAAATGTTCATGACAGGGAAGGAAAATCTCCATGTAGAGGGTTTTTAATTTCAAATGGCGCTCAACGTGGGGCACTATAATTTGCCTCGACTGGTCCTTCGAACTTAATAAACTCTTTAACCTAAAAACAATGAAGTAAAGAAAACAATAACAGAAATACAAATTAAAGAAACGAATTGATTAAATAAAATAGAAATATTGTAATACAAGTCGTAGATTAAAGGTGTTGTATAGTGAACGAGAGAAGTTGAAATACATGTGATCTTGTAACCCCCATATCTCCGACACACTTTGACCTACAGCTCTCAAATTTAATCTCGACTGAGCTATGACTATAAGGTATCTACATACCGAGTTTAAATCAAATCGGTCAAGAGGAATGGCTGTAAGATAACTTAGAGTCAGACATACTAACTTACATAAGCATTAACAGGATGATCTCAATAGCTGAGTAAGCTCTGAAGTAAGTTAGTAAACAAGCATGGATTTGAGACAGGGAAAAAAAGAAAAAAGAATGTCTAATAAGGACAAGAATATGCAATAGAAATACAACAACAAAATTTAATTAAGGAGACAAAAATGTAAGAAGATGATGAAAGTATTAGATGCGAAGATAGAAAAAAAATATTTATTTTATTATTTCTTTTAATATTCCGTATGTACAAAAACTTTTAGACCAGGAGTGGTAAATAATTGTGGAAATTATTTCTATTAAAATTTCGATACAGAAGTCGTCCTTACCGTCCGCCAGTTTAAAAATCAATAAATTAATATTTTATCCCACAAATCTTAATCGGGCATATCCGACGCGTCCCGAACCACCGCGAAACATAAGAAATATAACACATATCGATGTAACAATTTTTTTGTGTACAAGTACCGGACAAGATGGATTGCTCGTTACTTGCTAACCCAATTCTGTAATCTGCAAACTGTAAGTTTTTTATAATCTTGAGGGTGTCGCGATGTTGCCACCTCTAACATAAGCAAATTCTCACTAATGTCTGAATATAGATTAATTTATAATTTATGCAAATATCTATATCTCTATTGCTATTCTTTGTTCCGGTTGGAGCAGGAGAGATTTTTCTAATAAACATTATTCCTTATATAGAAGAGTGTAGTTTTATTTAATTGTATGTGTAACTATTACAATAATATTTGTTGCTTCGGCAACTGGTCCTTCGAACTTTACACTTTAACCTAAAAACAATGAAGTGAATAAAAAATATAAAAATTACAAACTCTAAAAATAAACGAGCCCGCCCTTAACTTAACAAAGTTTACTTCTTCTTCCTTCAATAATTATAAAGAAAAAACTGTTAATTATGATTTCTACAGTCAGATAATAACATTACTAGAATTACAGAAATACAAATTAAACAAACGAATGGAAAAAAGAATGTCGAACAAGGACAAGGATATGCAATAGAAATACACCAACAAAATGTAATTAAGGAAACAAAATGGAAGTAGATGGATAACATGAACAGAGATCCAGAAATTAGATACGAAGATAAAAAAAAATATTAATTTTATTATTTCTTTTAATACTGTATTTTATATTTAATTAGATGACTTTAAATAAACCTTTTAGCATAAGGAAGGAAAATTTCCATGTATAGGGGGTTGTTTATTTCAATATATCTACTTACTTTGAAAATATTCTAAATTAGAACCAAATTAAATTGTATTTAAAGCAGTTTAAAAATAATAACGATAAATTTTATGGAAGAAAAATTTTAGGCTACAAATAAGTAAGATTCTGGTTAATATAATGTATTGTTTATAAATTTTTCCATATAAATCATTTATTTGTAATCTTCAACGAACAAATTTTGTCTTACCAATTATAGAAGGATTTCTCAATGATATTGACAAACATTATTACTATACACCTGGTTGCGGTTACCACAATTTCACACACAATTTCTCCTGGTTAGGAGATTTTATCGGAAACACAATTTATTTCGTCTTTAACCGTAATCCCTTGTCACTTGCACACGGTATCACACCTGTAACTAACCCTTCGAGTAATTACATTCCCTAAAAGCCACTAATACTCACATTTACATTTACGTTTAAAGCTTTATGTAGTCATAGCATGAGAACTGTATATTAAATGAATTTTAATTTAAAATAACTCAGTTTTATTTAATTATTTTTTAACGTTTTAATTAGCTCAAATTAAATTAATAGTGGAAAAATATTTTTCCCTTCACTATATATAATCATAAAAAATCCATTTCGAGTTGATATAACATTTCTGTTAAAAACCCACGAATACTAATGTGTCTCCATCTGCAATATATCTTTCAAAATTCAACTCGTCATTAGCATTCTCGTCGCCAATGTTCCATTAAAAGCTCGGCAACATTGCCTAGACCATTTGTAGTTAATGGAAAACTTCAGCTCTACATCAGTATCGGTATTCCGCACACTCTATCGAACATATTTACAGCTCTCAAATGGCCGATGTACAAAATTTTCACTGATTTATGATCACCGCAAGATATAACATGCAATTTTCCGAAGAAATCGTTCGAAGATCCCGAGAGAAGTGTATTATAGGTAGGTACGTGTATGTATATTAGACAGAGCAGGTGAATATGGTCGTAAATATTTATTTATTTCTAAGATTTGTAGGAAAATGGAAAATTATCATAAAATACTGTACTTGCATTAGAAAACTACATAAAACGTTAAATATGAGGGAGTTTATCATTAAATCCTAATGAGGCTGACATAGTTAGCGAAACCTACCTAGAATGTTAAAAAAGTGTAGTTTTGATCGAAAAACAAAAATTTCAAATTCCCATTTCAAATTGGAGGTATAATAAAATTTATTTAAATCTTCAGAAAACAACAGAAAATGATGTGACACTGTGGCTACTTTTATAGTAGAATCGGCCCGTAAACAAAAGTTGCGTCTAATGGACAAAAAATGGGGGGGTTATCCCACCCAACTTTCCGAACACTCATAGTAAAGTAATTGTTTAATAGCTATTTGTGTATTAAGAGCGGAAAGTGATACTTTGCCGCTTGAGGCAGAGAGTTGCCCGCGCGATGCGTAGCGGAGCGCGGGCAATCTGCCGAAAGCGGCAAAGCACTTTCTGCTCGAATTGCACACAAGATTTTTTCTACGATCACATTATTTTTAGACAAATAATTAAAAAAAAAAAACATGAAAAAATATTATATTGTTTTTCATATTTATCTCTGGATTTAGTCGGCAGAAGATTCAGAGAAATATTTTTAGCAAAATCTGCTACATCTGGAGGTGTGCTTGAAAATTCACATTCACTCTCACTCTCCATTTTTCGAATAGCTTTTTCATAAACTAAAAATGAAATAATGACGTTTCATTAATTTCATAGTCTACTATTTGCACAAAATAGTAAGCAGGCACTTAAATTTGCAATCACTATTGCATATAGGTGTACCTAGGTGTATCTAGGTGTACCTTCTGACAGTTTAATTTTTACTAGATAAATTTTATAAAATAAAGATTAATTTCTTTCGAAAGATCTTCAAATATTAATATTTCAACTAAAATATTCAGACTGCCCTACATTTTGTTTTAATATACCTATTATTTACTACCTTTCTTTAGTTTATTGTAATTGAAAACAGGCGAGCGGAAAAGTACGCGCTAGAGCGACAATAATGTCAAATTATTACAGATCACGGAAAACATCAAATTTGCGGTTAGATTTGAGTGTGCAAAAGCCTACTTTGGGTAGTGATCGTAGGAAAACAATTATTTTAGTTTTCCTGTATAAAAATTCATTGATAAAATAAGTTTACAAAAATTAAAAAAAAACTAAATTTTTTGTAAATTTTTTTTTATTTCTACAAGTATTATTTTAAAATTATTAAATATTTCACACATAATGTACTTTTTGATCTCTTCCAGATATACTATTTACTTTTTTTATTTGTTTTACCATTTTCGATAAAACAAAAGGACAAAAAAATTTAATTTTTGTTTTGGTTATAATAATTACAATGTTAAATTCGAAGAGACTAAAGTTAGAATTTTATATTACCTATCGAATGGTATAAATCCCATTTTAATATCTTCAATATTTTTAAAGTTATTCAATTTTTTTTAACTTATATTAAATTTCAAAAAAAAAATATGAATTTTACAATTTTTTGAATAAAATTTTGAAAAAAATCACAACTATAGAGTTTTTTACTATCAATTTAATAGTATTTTTTTTATAAATTTTAATATTAATATTAACCTTAAAAAGAAATTAAACCTTTTTTGAATAATTTTAAAATCAATAAATAATTAATATCTCATTCAATTTTATTCAAAATGGGAAACAGACCTTTTTTTAGGTTTTCTGGATGAAAATGCATTGATAAAGTTAGTTTAAAAAACTAAAAAAAAATCAAATTTTTTGTCAAAAATTCATTGAATTGTTTGAACTTTTTTTATTTTTTGCTATAACTTTTACAAATACTATGTTAAAATTATGAAATAATTTACACACATAGTACTTTTGGATACTTTTCGGATATGCTATTTACTTTTTTCATTTATTTTATACTTATTGATAAAACGAAAATACAAAAAATTTAAAAAAAAATCTTTATTTTGGCTATAATAATTCCAATTCTAAATTCTAAGAAACTAAAATACATTTTAAATTTAAAGTTTTATATTATCTTTTGAATGGTGAAAATCCCAGTTCAATAACTTTAATATTTTAGAAGTTATTCAATTTAGTTTAAAATCATAATATAATTTTTTTTAAAAAATCACAGTTTTTGTAATAAAATTTTGAAAAAAATTATAATAATAAAATTAATTATTACAAATTTAAAGATATTTTTTTTAAATTTTTAATATTAAAATTTAACTAAAAAATAATAATTTAATAAGGATAAAAATTGCTTAAAAATTAAAATAAAAACTAGGGGCGAAACTATGCGGAACTCGAAAAAAAAGTAAAGACAAAATTTGTAGAAAATTTTATGTTCTGCAATTTTGATTATATGTAATTTTTCACAAAAATGCGTTATTTTGGTAATTTAAAAAAAATATGAAAAAAAATTACTTTTTGATAAATCTGGCAACAATGGCAAAAGTTTTTAAAAATTTTAGTCATATGAAATTAATCTATAACGTATAAAAAATATATGTGTAAAACTTTATTGCCATCTTGTTTAGTAATGACGTCATCACTTATAGCAACTGTCACTTCCGGTTGTCCGATTAACTCCAAAATCTATACAGGTCGTCTCCTTGCTACCCTAAATATCTATATAAAATTGGAACTGGAGGGGATTGAAATTTTAAAAAAAATCATATCTCCGCTATTTTTGAAAATATTGAAACAGGTCATTAGACTTTTTTCATGTCCTAATTATTATAAAATTTATTCGTTTGAAACTTTTTTCGATCTGACCATATGTGGTGGGGAAGGATGAAAATCTCAATAGACAACAGAAATCTACTTCCCCTGTCGACCCTACCGACAGGAATTTTTTTACTGTTGGATTTATTATTTTCCCGACCATCCACTCAGAGCGGAGCGTAGCGAGGTTCGGAGCAAGCAATTAAATCAATCTCTTCTTAGTTTTTTCTTTACTTTTTACTATTTTTTTAATACTTCCTACATTTATTTTTTCATAATACCAGTTTTTTATAATAGTGAATTAGTGTTTATCATAAAATTTTAGTACATTGAACTAATAGGGAAATTTTTTGTTTTGTGTATTATGAAATGGTTCAGCTCAGGACGCTTTCTTGCTTTTTATTATTATTTTTTCGAAGTACTTTGATTTGATTGCTCTGAACCTCGCTGCGATCGGCTCGGAGTGGATGGCGAGGGAAAGTTGGAATTATTATTTTCTCGACCATCCACTTCGAGCCGAGCGTAGCGAGGTTCGGAGCAATTAAATCAATCAAACTCTCCGAAATATTAAACAATCGATAAATATAGCTTGAGAATTTAAATAATATTTGCAAAATACATACCAAAAATGTTTGTTTCTAAAACTCACTGCTGATCTGTTGTATTATTTATATTTCACTTACCTGAAAAAAAAAAGAAAAAAATTGTTATTATTTTTAATTTATTTTGTTATTAAAAATATATATTATGGGGTAACCTGTATATTAAATATAAATATTTAAAATTAAATTGAAATAATATTCAAAATGTAATTTTTTTTTTTTTTTTTTTGATAAAATGTATTTTTTTATTTAATTTTTTGTTGTGAGCTTCGACTGCATTTTTAAAGTTAAAAAAAAATAATTTTTCTTAAAAATTCAAAATTTTGAAACTTGCTTCATTTTTAAATATACCGTACCTTAAAATGTACTGAAGTCTTGTCCTAATCCTCTCCATTATCCAGTACCATTACCATGACCATTACCATTTCCATTTATAGATCCTCTAACTTGATGTTTCCTAACACAGACAATCTAGTAACATCCTGCATCTATACGAGCCTGTGGCGCACTGCTTTAGAGGTCGCCACAGTGAGCAAGTACTTTGACCATCGCTTGTCCGATTTTAAATTATCTATACATAATATTTAATCCCCGTCCCCTATTCCCATGAATTTTAAATCGTAAGGATAATTTATAATCGTCTTTATCTGGTCAGATGCCGTCAATATACCTGGAGGACGTTTAAATTCAACATTAGACACACCCCGGATGTTTAAGATCCGACGTACGTCCAATATTCAATCTAAACAAACTCCACTACAACTCAATATCCATCATCTAATACAAACACACATACCTACTACGATCACTCTTAGTAACATACGCATCTCATACTAACTTGTGACGTACTAAAGTCGCTACAAGTCAAGTACTTAAATCACTTAAGTACGATTAAAAAGCAGGCTAGGTACTGTATGTATATACAGTAAGGCCTATTAATAATCGTTCTATGTGTCACAGGATGCTTAACATATACCAGTGAATACCAAATTATTAATTATTTGTTATAAAAATATAAAAATATTGAAATACTGCTGCAATCCAGATTTTTATGATGATCTTGTAGATGTTGATCTTGATGATAATAGGGGAGGGTGTAAAACATTTAAATTAAGACAAATTAAAAATAATACAAATTAAGTATTAATATTTACTTTAAAAGTTGCCAAAAGTTATTTTTTTTTAAACTATTCTTCTATTTTACTTGATTATCATTTAAAAATTTATATTCAAAACCGCGCGCCGCCCCTCCCCATTCTTGAAGAATGCTCATGCTTGTCTTAGGAAATATTTGCTATTGGAAAAATAATAAATATAAATATCAGGACATGCGCATGCGCATACGCAACGGCAAATCTGATGTATAATTTTAAATAAAATTAATCTCGAGCACACACAACCGCGACGAACGGAAACCGTGGCCACCCAAACCGGCAATTTTGGCAGCCAACCCGGCAACGAGGATAATAGAATATAATAGAATTGATTAAAATCCATATTACAAATATGGCCTAATGAGTTGAAATGTAAAACTCCGAATAGTTTCGGTTTCTATCCATCTTCAGACCATATACTAAATAATATATAAAATACCATATTAATTAAAATATAATAAACAGAACACTTAAAGATGCTAGTAAAAGTCAAAAATTAACTTAGATAATTTTTAACTTTTATATAATTTTTCTCATATACCATTCACCCCTTCTTGTATTTCCTCCCTCCCCACATATGCCCACTTTTAAGCGTTCGGCTTTTTATATTTTAATTACTATATACTTCAAGTATAATTATTTAGTATATGTCCTGAATATGAGTAACCGAAACTAGTCGCCATTGCCCCCATTTAATATTTATAAATATATTGTGGTACATGATTTTTGAGTTTTATTTTTGCTTTTTTTTATTACGAAAAATATATATTATTTAAATTATTATTTTATTTTTAACAATTTTTATCATAATTAAAGATTTTTTTTAATTAATTAATTTTAATGTTTATAAATTTTATTCCAATCAAAATTTATATTAATCAATACCATTAATTATCTTTCATCCTTTCCCGCAGCCGCCCGCGAACGTAACCGTGGCAGCTATGAACGAACGCCCGGTACGAGTTTAAGAACCGTCGCTAAACGGTCGGTCGCGTCTAGGACGGGTCTTATTTATCGTAGCACTAACACTCCTGATAATTTGACGTACTGCACTGAGTTCACAGACCATTTACCGATATGTGTGCGAGTAGTAAATATGAATTATTTGCCGTCGTGTTTGCGCAAGATAAAAATTTTTCTTTTCGCCATCATAACCTAAATAAAGTAAATAAATCTAATCAATTAATTCATAATTTGGTAGCACTCTGTATCATTACTTTTTACCTGTTTTTATTTTAACTCCCACCACCTGAAACAAAATTATACATACAGTGTGAAAGTTAAATAGTTAATATTGTTCAATTAAATTTGCGCTGCCCTGTATGAATAATAAGGAACGAAACTAAATTATTAAATATGTTTTTATTAATAACAAAAAACAAAAAATTAAATTTGCTAAAAAATATTAAAAACCAACAAAAATTTTGAATACAATGCAATTACAATCAAGATAATGGTGATAAAAAAATTTAAATTCTTACCTAAAAATCTACTGAAGTCTTGCTCTAATCCACTTGATTTTTCCATAAATTCCACCTAAAACAAATAAAACTATATTAAAACAACTTTTTTATACAAATATATAATGTGGTTCATAAAAAAAAGAAATAATAAAAATGTGTAAATAACCCTGTATCTTAATTATAAATAATCATAATCATCTATTTATTTTTACATCCTCAGTTGACAATAATGAACTACCCTGTATAATAATATTATTATAAAATGGATAAATCACTCTGTATATTGGTTATAGATAATTTTAGCCATATATTTATTCTTATATATTCATTTAACAATAATGAACTACCCTGTATATGATAATGTTGTTGGAAATTTGATAAATCACCCTGTATCTTAGTTATAAATAATCAGAATTATCTATTTATATGCAATCACACTGTATAAATAAAATATATTTGTTTTTTATAAATAAATCACCCTGTATTGTAATATTATAAAATATTTAATAAAAATAATAATTATTTATACTTCAAATTATTAAAATAAATAAATAAACACACTGTATAAATGAAAAATAGATGTTTTTATAAATTAATCACCCTGTATTGTAATATTATAAAATATTTAATAAAAATAATAATTATTTATACGTCAAATTATTAAAATAAATAAATAAACACACTGTATAAATGAAAAATAGATGTTTTTATAAATTAATCACCCTGTATTGTAATATTATAAAATATTTTAATAAAAATAATAATTATTTATACGTCAAATTATTAAAATAAATAAATAAACACACTGTATAAATGAAAAATAGATGTTTTTATAAATTAATCACCCTGTATTGTAATATTATAAAATATTTAATAAAAGTAATAATTATTTATACTTCAAATTATTAAAATAAATAAATAAACACACTGTATAAATGAAAAATAGATGTTTTTATAAATTAATCACCCTGTATTGTAATATTATAAAATATTTTAATAAAAATAATAATTATTTATACTTCAAATTATTAAAATAAATAAATAAACACACTGTATAAATGAAAAATAGATGTTTTTATAAATTAATCACCCTGTATTGTAATATTATAAAATATTTAATAAAAGTAATAATTATTTATACTTCAAATTATTAAAATAAATAAATAAACACACTGTATAAATGAAAAATAGATGTTTTTATAAATTAATCACCCTGTATTGTAATATTATAAAATATTTTAATAAAAATAATAATTATTTATACGTCAAATTATTAAAATAAATAAATAAACACACTGTATAAATGAAAAATAGATGTTTTTATAAATTAATCACCCTGTATTGTAATATTATAAAATATTTAATAAAAGTAATAATTATTTATACTTCAAATTATTAAAATAAATAAATAAACACACTGTATAAATGAAAAATAGATGTTTTTATAAATTAATCACCCTGTATTGTAATATTATAAAATATTTTAATAAAAATAATAATTATTTATACTTCAAATTATTAAAATAAATAAATAAACACACTGTATAAATGAAAAATAGATGTTTTTATAAATTAATCACCCTGTATTGTAATATTATAAAATATTTAATAAAAGTAATAATTATTTATACTTCAAATTATTAAAATAAATAAATAAACACACTGTATAAATGAAAAATAGATGTTTTTATAAATTAATCACCCTGTATTGTAATATTATAAAATATTTTAATAAAAATAATAATTATTTATACTTCAAATTATTAAAATAAATAAATAAACACACTGTATAAATGAAAAATAGATGTTTTTATAAATTAATCACCCTGTATTGTAATATTATAAAATATTTTAATAAAAATAATAATTATTTATACTTCAAATTATTAAAATAAATAAATAAACACACTGTATAAATGAAAAATAGATGTTTTTATAAATTAATCACCCTGTATTGTAATATTATAAAATATTTAATAAAAGTAATAATTATTTATACTTCAAATTATTAAAATAAATAAATAAACACACTGTATAAATGAAAAATAGATGTTTTTATAAATTAATCACCCTGTATTGTAATATTATAAAATATTTAATAAAAATAATAATTATTTATACTTCAAATTATTAAAATAAATAAATAAACACACTGTATAAATGAAAAATAGATGTTTTTATAAATTAATCACCCTGTATTGTAATATTATAAAATATTTTAATAAAAATAATAATTATTTATACTTCAAATTATTAAAATAAATAAATAAACACACTGTATAAATGAAAAATAGATGTTTTTATAAATTAATCACCCTGTATTGTAATATTATAAAATATTTAATAAAAGTAATAATTATTTATACTTCAAATTATTAAAATAAATAAATAAACACACTGTATAAATGAAAAATAGATGTTTTTATAAATTAATCACCCTGTATTGTAATATTATAAAATATTTAATAAAAATAATAATTATTTATACTTCAAATTATTAAAATAAATAAATAAACACACTGTATAAATTAATCACCCTGTATTGTAATATTATAAAATATTTAATGGAAATAATTATTATTTATACTTGAAATTATTAAAATCAATAACTAATGATTTAATTTATTATTATAATCAATGTTAAACTAAAAAATAAAAAAATTTGCATACCTTTTACAATAATGTATTAAACAACTTTCTACCACTAATAATTTTTGCGCTCAAAATGGTACTAAATAATTCAAAAATGTGTTAAAAGTACAGACGAAGATGCTACACGACACTTTACGAATAAACCGACGACGACGCCCGATCTCCTATCTCTCTATTATATTTGTTTACGTTTCACCAATTTTTTTTTTATAAAAAAAAATTCTTACCAAACGACTTGATTGAATGAAATAAAATTTGGAGACAAATGAAAACAATTAATTGCATGAATATTTTAAATATTCATTAAGAAACTTTTATTTATTATATATAAGTACATTATGTTTTTTTTTAATAATTATTTATCAATAAATAATTGTTTGGTTAAAATAAATCTAACCTAAAATATTTGTTACATTTGATAAATAAATATATTATATTATAAATATTTGATTGATTATTGATTATTACTAATAGATAAGCTTAAAATAATCAATAATAAATCGTATGGACAACATGGAAGATTAAAATATCCCTTTTAGGGTTAAATGGGTGTTTTTATTTTATTTCTGTACAAAACAAAGTTGTATAAAAGAAAATTGCAGTATTGTAGAATATAAAATTTCTTACATCTTTTGTCTTTATTTTATTTTAGAATTCTGCATAATATCGCCGCTAGAGGGTGCAAAAGAAATCTGAATGGAGTTTTGCGCCTTTATTTAGATTTGGAGTCAAAATTATGCATTTGTATAAAAAATTACAGAAAATAAAAATTGTTGAACGTAAAATTTTCTACAAATTTTGTATTTACTTTTTTTTTAATTCCGCTTGGTTTCGCCGCTAGAGGGCGTGAAAAAATATATATAGAGTTTTGCGTATGTTTTTTAGATTTCGAGCCAAAATTATGGAATTTAATGAAAAAATTACAGTAAAAAAAAATTTCAAAACAAAATGTCCTACAAATTTTGTTTGTACTTTTTTTATAATTCCGCGTAGTTTCGCCGCCAGAGGGTTTGAAAAAATATATATATATATAGACTTTTGTGCCTGTTTTTTTTTAGAGAAAATTGAAAAATATCATAAATACTATGAATTTAAAAAGGTTTTTTGTTAAAATGCATTAATAAAATTAATTTAAAAACATAAAAAAAAAATCAAATTTTTGGTAAAAAAAAATTCGATAAAAATAAGAAAATATATGAGAAAATAGTGAAAAATAAGAAAAAAATAATAAAATTTGCGAAAAATTGGGACTAATTTGTAAAAATAGGAAAGGATAGATAAAATATGGAAATTAGAGAAAAATACAAAAAAATCGATAAAAAGAAGAAAAATATATGAGAAAATGGTGAAAATGGGGAAAATAAAAAAAACAGTAAAATTTGCGACAAATACAGATAAAAATGAGAAAATAGTGAAAAATGGAGGAAAAGTGGTAAAAATAGGGAAAAATAGATAATAACAGAGACAAAACAGTAAAAAACAATGGTAAACAGCAATTGGGGGAAAATGGGGAAAACAGGGAAGTTCGAGAAAAATAGGAAAAAATATGAAAAAACAGGATAAAATATAGAAAAGCAGGGAAAGATAGCGAAAAATAAGATCAAATAGCGATTAATTGCGAAAAAATGGGAAAAATAGGAAAAAATAAGAAGAAATGCTGAAAAATAGGAAAAAATAAAGAAAATAGCGAAAAAAAGAAAAAATGGTAAAAATAGGAAAAAGCAGGCAAAAATAGGAAACAAACAAAAATAATAGGAAAAAATAATGAAAAACAGAAAGAATATGAATAAATAGGAAAAATAGGGAAAATTTGGACAAAATATGGAAAAAAAGGGTAAATCAAAAACAAAAAAAAACCAAAAAAAAACCAAAATACAGTTAATCAAGAAAAAGACGCCAAAAATGTCATAATAATGCTAAAAATGATAAAAACATAAATTCAAAATTCCAAAAAAGCCAAATAACATAAAATAAAGGGAAAAGAAGCAAAAAAAATACCAAAAAAATAAAAAAAAAGTTTAAATAAATCAAGAGAAGCAAAGTAAAGACAAAAAGTTCAAAAACGGTCAACAAATGGTCAAAAAGGCCCAAAAAATTGGAACAGTTTTAAAAAAAGCTAAAATAGGGCAAAACAATGGTAGACAAACCAGAAAAAAATTTAAAAAAGGCAAAAAAAGGAAAAAAGGTAAAAAAAGCCAAAAAAAAACCCAAAGAAGGCAAAATAAAGGGAAAAAATTCAAAAATGGAATAATAAGGCAAAAAGAAAAAATGTTAAAAAGTGAAAAAGAGTGAAACAAAAACATTTACCTTATTTTTTTCTTACTACAATATTTGTAATTTTATTATACAGGGTGTTTCATGGGGAAAGTGACATTCGTTAACTGCAGATAGGGGACAACTAGGCGATCTCAAAAACCCCATACTTAATGCTTCTAACTACTTTAATAACCAAGATACAGAGTGTTTTACCTATTTTGTCAATTTTTTGCATGGTTTTCTAACCACACTGTATATCTTCATGATATTTGGCGGGTATATTTTCAATCCAATCGATCGATAAATTTACAATAAAATAAATCCAGGTAAGGATTAAAAAAAATATTTTAAATATTCCGACGCAAAAACAACACCCTGTATATCAGATTTTTCTCAAATAGATTCTGTATTTGCAAAGAGCACGAAACAATGAATTTAGTGTTTTACTTTGCACTTCCGGCAAAATGGTTTTCTTGTAAAATTTTGTGTTGGAATTCTGAAATGGTGTGAATTGTGGGAGCCCAAAATTGAAAGTAATTTATTTATAATGTGATTTGGTTTTAATGAAGGTAAAATTTTAATGTTTTAAGTATTTGTTCATTATTTGCGATAAATAAACCACAAAAAACATTTATCTTTAATTAACGAATAAATAATAATGAATCCACCAAAAATAAATAACTTTAATTAATGAAGAATTTCAAACATTTTAAAAAACGCCTAAAAAATATTACACAAAAAATATATGATGTTTTTAGAACTTCGGCCCAAAAAATTCACTTTAACAATAAACAAAATGAGGGGGTAATCCCACCCAACTTTCCGAACACTCCTAGTAAAGTCATTATTTGATCGATTATTTTAGTTTTTCTGCATTAAAATAAATTAATTATATTACCTATCGAATGGTATAAATCCCATTTTAATATCTTTAATATTTTTAAAGTTATTCAATTTTTTTTTAAACTTATATTAAATTTCAAAAGAAAATGAGGAATTCTACAATTTTTTGAATAAAATTTTGAAAAAAATCACAATTATAGAGTTTTTTACTACAAATTTAAGGGTAATTTTTTTTAAATTTTTAATATTAATTTTAACCTTAAAACAAATAAAACCTATTTTTGATTTTTTGAATAATTTTAAAATCAATAAATAATTAATATCTCATTCAATTTTAATCAAAATGGGAAACAGACCTTTTATTTTAGGTTTTTGGATCAAAATGCATTAATAAAATTAGTTTAAAAAACTAAAAAAAATCTAATTTTTTTTCAAAAATTCATGGGTAATCCATTGAATTGTTTTATCTTTTTTCATTTTTTGCTATAACTTTTACAAATACTATGTTAAAATTATGAAATAATTTACACACATAGTACTTTTGGATCCTTTTCGGATATGCTATTTACTTTTTTCATTTATTTTATACTTATTCATAAAACGAAATTACAAAAAAATTTAAAAAAATTCTTATATTTGGCTATAATAATTACAATTATAAATTTTAAGAAACTAAAATACATTTATAATTTAGAGTTTTATATTATCTTTCGAATGGTAAAAATCACATTTCAATAACTTTAATATTTTTGAAGTTATTCAATTTAGTTTAAAATCGTAATATAATCTTAAATTTCTTAGCCATTTTTTTAAAAATTCCAAAATTTTTGTAATAAAATTTTGAAAAAAATTATAATTATAAAATTAATTATTACAAATTTAAAGATATTTTTTTTAAATTTTTGATATAAAAATTTAACTGAAAAATAATAATTTAATAAAGATAAAAATTAAAAAAAAAACTAGCGGCGAAACTATGCGCAACTTGAAAAAATAGTCAAGACAAAATTTATAGAAAATTTTATGTTCTACAATTTTGATACCATGTAATTTTTCATAAAAATCCATAATTTCGTCTTAAAATCTAAAAAAGTCACAAAAATGTCTATATAAATTTTTTTCACGCCCTCTGGCGGCGAAACTATCATGAATTCAAAAAACCGGTAATGACAAAATGTGTAGAAAATTTTATGTTCTGCAACTTTCATATCCTGTAATTTTTCATAAAAATGCATTATTTTGGTTATTTAAGAAAAATATGAAAAAAAATACTTTTTGATAAATCTGGCAACAATGGCAAAAGTTTTTAAAAATTTTAATCATTCGAAATTAAACTATAACGTATAGAAAATATATGTGTAAAACTTTATTGCCATCTTGTTTAGTAATGACGTCATCACTTATAGCAACTGTCACTTCCGGTTGTCCGATTAACTCCAAAATCTATACAGGTCGTCTCCTTGCTACCCTAAATATGTATATAAAATTTCATCTAAATCGGTTCAGCCGTTTAGACGCTATCGTGTTCACACACACAGGCACACACACACTCCCACACACTCACAGACACACATACACACAGACAGACATCATGCTAAAAATGGTATAAATGGATTCAGGTGACCTCAAAACGTAAAGATTCGTTAAAATCTGGGTATGGCCAAATTATCATGATCGCAATACTTTCCTTCTATACAACTCTCTTGTTCGGAAAGTAAAAAGGATAACAAAATATATATCAACTAGAGTAAAACTTCTAGGGAAAACTTACTTAAGTGCAAGTAGATAGGGGCCTTTTAAATACACACCTGGGCCCCTATTCTTTACGGCGATAGCATAGAAAAGCCGAGTAAAAGTGGGCGTGTCTCTACCGACATTAGCCAAACGGTATTCTTGAAATCTCTTCTACTGAGAATAGATAGAACTTGCTCCCCAATTTATTCTATTGATGGTTATGAAGGAAACGATATGGCAAGGTCGCCATTTTTGCCTTTACAACCATAAAAAAAATTACCAAGTTGGTAAGTATTATTTGTTTTGTGTTTTAAGATGGATCTTCCTCAACTCTTATTATGAGATAATTATTATGGGATAACATATTAGGTGATATTGTTGATGCTGTGGACATGAAAGGAAAAGAAGAGCCTTCTCCAAGTGACCCAAGAAGAAATTCCTCCAGCCGAATCTAAAGATTCTAAAAGAAGCTAAGGATCTTCCGGACGAGCTCCTAGATCTTCTCGAGCACGAGGATGCATCTCTAGGTATTAGATGAGCTGATCCCCCACTGACGTCGACGGACTCCACTGCTCGCCCTGAGCCCCCCAACCGGGAAGCTCGTAAGTATCCCAAATAATTACCTATAATCAAATATCTAAGTTATTCTTAATATATTTTGCTTTTCAGCTCAACACCCTACCCAGTATTCCTGAAAAGCAGTAAACTTTTTCTACAGCAGGGTACAAAGGACAAGACCACACGAGGACAAATAACCGAGAAGGGTTTAGCAGGTGTGCTCCTGACTGTTGGTGCCGCAACAGAAACGTTAAATTCTAATCACGTGTTATAAGGTATATTTGTGATTGGTAGACAAATCTGGCAACGCTGTCTCTTTATTTCTTGCGCTTTCATTCCTTTCATGACGTTTAACAATATGTTTTTAGACTTCCAATAGAAAAGTAGTTGAATCGAATCATGGAACCCTCAATGGGGAATGTTCTATTCTATCGCCGTCAAGAATAAGGCACCTGTTTGAGTACACTTTTTCCAAGATGGCGACGATTGGCGGCTGTAGAGAGACGGGGGTGAAGGTGGACGAAAATAACAATGACAGCTATACAAATGATAGATGGACTGATAGTCAAATGACAGACGGACAGAAGAACGAATAAACGAACACTTAGACGAACGAACGCATTAAGGGATAGATGAACTAACGAATGAACGCTGAGACAGACAGGCGCATAGACGGACAGATGCTGCATATACAAACGAAAGAACGTTTAGACGAATGATCGCATAGGCGCAGAGACGTTAACTTCTATACATCACCACCAGAGGATGCTGACAAAGCAGAAGGACCTGACAGACCTGAAGTACGTAGACCCCGGTCTTCAGCTCCGACAGATACTTCAGGTCTGATAACTCCACCAGAGGAAAAGGACATAGCATTGGAGAGATGAAAACTAGAGCTGAGGTAGCTGAAAGAGTTTTCAAAATTTTATGAATGAATGAACGATTGATGAACGTTTGAACGAGTAATGAACTAAAAGTTAAAATAAACACAGAATATCATTAGAGGAGCTCCACAGGTTTTATTTAAAGGGTCCCCATACTTAAGGCTTCATCATAAGTGACGTAATTCCCCACCTGCTAGTTTTACACGTGTTCAAGAGCTGCGCGATAACATGATCCGCATTGCAGGGGCTGGGCAGGATTCATTTAAGGCGCCTCCTATGAATAAGACCCCATCTGTCACTCATTGATATGTCATAATGTCAACATAACCTAAAAAAATTCTTGGTTCATCATTCAAGACAGAGCGTGGCCACCTTCGGAGTTCATTGATATCCAGTAAATGATGTAATTCCCCACCTCTTCATGCTGTAATGACAATATAACCTAACAAATTGTTCGCTCCACGTGTGAGAGGAGTCGTAGCTTATTTAATGACTATTTATTATTGATCCTCTGTCATTTTCCCAGTCATCTGCCATTTGTTCATCTCTCATTTGTCCAGGGTTCCTTGATTTGTATTTACCCTTTATAGTTATTTTCTACCTCTCTGTCACACCCATCTCTACCGCCGATGGGCCTTCCCTCTCTTTCAGACATCGCCCAATTTCCAACCAATAGCCGAAATTTTGACTGTACCGTACCCTGAAAATAATGACTAATTTCTCAGCAGTTTCTATAAAGGATTCCGCACGAAACACACGGAAACTGGCCCTTGGTTAAAATGTTTGATACTCGGGCTATATTATCCCAATATCGATGCTGAAAAAAGTCTCCACGGGCGCGAATTCCGAAAACGCTACCCTTCTTAGTTAACTTGACCGAAAGCGGAAAAATAACCTTCCCTTGTAATAATCCCGTATGTCTATTTCATATAAACTACATATATCATATATCGTGTGTACAGGATGGCCCACCGGTCTGTAGAGCAAAAACTAAACATTTTTTTTTAAATCTGTTTTAGCAACTAGATTTATATCAGAAAAAACAACAAGCTAAAAATAATTTTAATTATTCAGGGTAATCCAGGAAAGTGATATATATATGAGACTTATGTATTTTTAAGTTCGTCCTGAAAAACTGATTTCATAAACCTATACCACATATATTATGAATTAAATAATTTTGAAATTATGAACTTTAATCACCCTGTATAAATTTTGTTTATCCGATTTTATGTCGTTTGGCTGAAACAATCACTTAAAATTGAAAAAACGCAATTTTCAATTCCTGCGGGGTCATTTACAGATTACATTTTATTTTCAATTATTTTTTTTTCATAACAACTGGTAACTTTATAAAAAAATAAATAATAATAATAATATTTTTGATAACACCCTGTATAATACCACTTTCACTAAAACTTTTGTATAAAAGTTGAGCTTTTGAGGTCACTAAAATGTAATAGAAAAAGTTACAGAATAGATGTTTGTCCAAAACGAGAACGGGTTTAAAAACAGTTTGTTAAAATTTATGATGGACATAAACGCACCCAAGCAAATAACATTGAACTCACTTGTCTGCGTATCTATGAAATTTTTCTGGAATAACTTTTTATTATACTATGAAACTTTTCAAAGTATTGTGATCGGGTAAAAATTCGACCCTAGAGATTTCGATTCTTATTTACGTTTTGACGATCAAACAATGTAAAGTAAAGAAAAATTGATGCATGAATATTCAAACTGAATATTTCGTCTTTTGTTTTATGGTTTAATATCAAAAATACTACTAAACTAATAGAAACAAAAAAATGGTATATGGGTAATATTAATTTTACTATAATAAAAATCATTAAATAACGAATATATATTCTTAATAAGTTAACAGATAAGAATTGCAAGACGACTTGAAACCATTCGAAGGACCACCCAATTTATTTATAGAGTAACTGCGAAAATATTTCTTAAATATAGAGATAACTTTTAATACTGGAGAACTTTTAGATGCTCGTTTATTTGTATTGTAACGAAGTTACTTTATTACCGGTATTTTTTTCATTATTATTTGATAAATAAAATATATTAACTATGTCGCGCACGGTACTGGATTCTTTTTTGTCCGGGACCGTTCTTTGCAACTGGATTCACTTCAGCCTCGTGGGCTTACGGTACTGGATTAGAATCAATTTACAATTATGGTATACCGAGTATAAGATCAGTCGTAGCAGTTAAACTTCCGCCCTACAGATGGAGACACTCACGTTCACCGCAAACACTACCTTATAGACCAATTTGATGAATTTTCTGGATAAAAAGGGTCACAGTCATAAATAACAAAAAAATTAAATTATACATTTTTTGTTTTTAATAGGAGTCGTTCAAATGTGATATTAATCAACACATGTCGACATTTATAAATTTTAGTGGGGTAATTACCCTTCGCAATTTGTTGAAATTAGGGTAAATATTTTATTGCAAAAATATGAATTATTAGAGATAAAAATCCGAGCATTTTCTCTAATATTTTACTGTACATAAGTTAGTAGGATAAGGGGTAAACACTTTGCGTTCGCCCTGTATAATAAAATATTAATATATATAAGAATAATAATATATTTATAAAGAAAAATAACAAATAATCCAATTTGGCAACAAAAAGTAAACAGTAGCGACATCTTGTATTAGATAGGAGAATTCAAAAACAGTGGACCTCCCTTAGAAACAGAATCCCTTGATAGGAAAGAAAGAATACTTAGAGCGCCCAAGACTCAAATAAGGGTAGAATTCTATCAAATATTGATTATTCGAGAACAGTATATCCTAACCTCCATTTTCAATCCAAACAGTACACATACGTATACATAGCGGCACAAAAAATAGACCGTACAGAGATAAAGATTTTTTTTAGTGAATAATTAATTCAATTATTACTTACAAAAAAAAATTATGGTTGATACTGTTATTTATTATTTATATTGTTGTTTAAGTTTTAGATCAAATTTTAAAATAATGATTTTTATTTTGTATTAAAATTATTCAATATAAATTAATTAATACTTTGTGTTTGTATTATTATTTTGATGAAAACTAAACTCAAAAATCTATAAATAAGTGTTATTGTTATATTTATATATTTAAAAATAATAATAAAAATATTTGTTTAAAAATTGTTATAGTCGGTGACTTTATTATCGATTTGTAGAATTATTCAGGATTTCACTTTATTAAAACACAAAATGGCACCTTTCATTTATTTTTCAATTACAACAAGTAGATTTTAATTATATGTAAAGACACTTTATTTAGATTGACCAAAAAAATAATGCTCTGACTCAATGTTTATTTAATTTTTTAAATAAAGTTTATCCAATCAAATGCCTTTATGTTTTCTCCTCTTTTAGTAATAGATCGAAAGAGATAGAGAAATAACAAATTAAAAGTATAGTTAATGGAAGAGATATTTGGAACTCATTATAAAGGTCGATTATAATAAACTACCTATCATTATCACATTTATTTCCTCTTCACTGACGCTGCCCGTGCAGTGGCCTTCACACTATAAACGATTCTAATACAACATCCTCTTATTTTTGTATGTAAAGAAATATGAATATAAATCCAATTTCCGTATAAAAATCCTTCTTCATTTGTACTTACAAAAACTTCGGCACTAATACGGATTTTATTTCACCAGTTTATGTAATAAGAAAAGTCGTAAAATTCATAATCTGACGCCGGGAGACTTTATATTTAATGATTGTCAGCAAATGTTTTCGTCATAAAAGACCGTCCGTTCTACCAGGTGCTTGAGATACGGAATATTAAGTTGTACTTCATTCATAAAAATTGTCTTTTACGCGTTTTTATAACAGAGATATTTTTAATTACTTTATAAATATGATGAATGAATAAAAAAAAATAACTGTCAATAGAAAATTATTCGTAATCTATATATTTTTATGACCCCTTTTTTAAGCTTAATGCGAGAACGGAGGAGTGTGAGGTTTTGTATAGTTAAAGTTTATGTACAGGTAGAGAATAATAATATGGGTTACAAATAAATTCAATTAGAAATAACCATGTCAATTTCTTAAACAAATTTTTTTGGACACAAGTTTTTACTTTTCTTTTATTGTAATTCTATTTTTGAACTGGAAATTTTTTTGAGCCCGTTAAACGATTTTTGAATAGGTAAAAAATAAAAAAAAATAGGGAAATATTGGGGAAAATGGGCAAAATGGGGAAAAGTAGAAATAAAGAAATAGTAAAAAATAGGAAAAATTAAAAAATATGAAAAATCGGAAAACAGGAAAAAAAGAAGTAAAAACAAAAAAATAACGAAAGTACGAAAAAAATGAAAATGGGAAATCTGAAAAATGGAGAAAAATAGAAAAAATTCAAAAAAATGGGTAAATGGGAAAACCAGGAAATACAGGCAAAAATAGGAAAGATAAGAAATACAGAAAAAATAGGGAAAGTAGGAAAATAAAGTGAAATAAAAACGCAAAAAAAAAACAAAAAAAGCAAAAAAACGAAAAGAAAATGTCTCTAAAAATTGCATGAAATTGAAAAATTTCGCAAAAAAAATGCACAAATATCGCAAAAGATTGCAAAAATTGGTAAATATCAGAAAGAATTTAAAAAAAAATTTAAAAATTTGAAAAATTTGAAATAAATCATAAATAATTACAAAAAATTCTCAAAAAATCGCAAGAAAATGCGCAAGAATCGAAAAAAATGAAAAAAAGTCGCAAGAATGGTAAAAGATCGTAATAAAAAAAAACCGAAAAACAGAAAACAATGGTAACCAATTAAAAAACAAATGAAAAAAGTTGAAAGAATTGAAATAAATCGACAAAAATTAGAAAACAAAAAACAGAAAACAATTGTAACCATCTGAAAAAATTAAAAAAAAATAAAAGCACTGAAATAAATCGACTAAAATCAGAAAAGAAAGAAATAAAAAAAACAGAATGAGAAAACAAGAAAAAAAGGAAAAAAAAACAAAATACAGGGAAATATTGGCAAAAATGGGAAAAATGGTAAAGAATGGAAGAAAAAAACACGAGTGGAGAAAAATAGGAAAATAGGGAATACTGGGAAAAACAGGAAAAAGGGGAAAATTAAAAAAAAAACAATAAAAAATAAAAAACAGGAAAAAATAAAGAAAAATATAGAAAACTAGGTATATAAATACCTAGGATTTCGACCACTGGGCTATAATTAGTAGCTATTTACAATTCATAAATTTTTTTATAAGAAGAAATTTCTGATATTTACAGTTTTTATCTATAGATTAATAAGCAAAAATAAAACTTCGTACACCTTTTTAAGCCGGACGTATAAGTGAGATTTTGCATGGTTAAAGTTTATATCGAGGAGTGCAGAAAGCCAGAATTAATATCTCTACGTTACAAATAAAATAAGAAAAAAATAGAAAAATTAGAAAAAATAGGGGAAAATAGAAAAAGAAAAAGGTGAAAAAAATGTGACAGGAAAAAATAAGAAAATAGGAAAAATGAAAAATGGAAAAAAAGGGGAAAAAAATATTGAAAAATAATAAAAATCGGAAAAAGTGGAAAAACAGGAAAAAATTAGAAAAAAATAAAAAAAAATAGAGAAAAAAATAGGGAAAAATAGATAATATAGGCAAAAATGGGAAAAAATAGAAAAACATGAAAAATTAGTAAAATAGAGGAGAAGACAGGAAAAAATAGGGCAAAATGGGAAAAAATATGAGAAAATAGAATAAACCAGGAATAATAGACAAAAATACTAAGGATTTGTAAAAATAGGAAAAAATAGAGAAAAATTGGAAAACAGGAAAACTCAGAAAGAAATAAGTGGAAATTAGGGACAATAGAAAAACTGTGAAAAAATGGGCAAAAACATGATAAAATAGAAAAAACGGGAAAGTTATGAAAGAAATAGGAAATTATAGAAAAAATAGGAAAAAATAGAAAAAACAGAAAAAAATGGCAAAAAATAACTTTAAAACCAAATATAAAAATATAAAGAAAAATAGAAAAAATGGGAAAAAATAAGTATGAACATAAAACTTTAATGACTAGTTTATATAAATATCGAAATTAAATAAAATCATGAAAATAATTATAATTAAATGTTTTTAAATAATAAAAAAAGTACCATAAGTATCATAACAGTGTATGAATTTTAAAACTACAAAAAATTGAAAAAAATATAGAAAAATAGGAACAAATACAGAAAAGTAGCAAATAAAATTAGGGAAAAATAAAAATATAAATAAAAATTGGAAAAATGGGAAAAAACAAAAAATAATATAAAAAACTGGTAAAATAGAGACAGGAAAAAATAGGGTAAAATTGACAAAATATAATGGAAAAGAAAAAAATTGGAAAAAAATCGTGAAAAATAGGGACAATTGAACATCTGTGAAAAAAAAGGAAAACAGAGAAAAAAAAAGGGAAAGTAAGAAGAAAATGGAAAATAATAGAAAAAATTGGAAAAAAATAGAAAAAATAGCAAAAAAACATTAAAAACCAATATAAAAATATTAAGAAAAATAGAAAAAAATCGGAAAAATAAGTAAGAACATAAAACCAAGAGTCGAAATTCGACCACTGGGTGAGCGCTACTTTAGGTTATATTAATTATAATTAAATATTTTTAAATAATAAAATTTATGTTAATAAAAAAAAGTACTATAACAGTGTACTAAAAATAAGTATATTGAATAATGTATGGAATTTAAAAATACCAATAAATAAATCAAGAAATAATCAAACCTATCACCCTATATATAAAAAAGTCTAGTGTCAAAAAAGATTTTCATTGGTGAATTCAATTTTTTAAAACTTAAATTTTACAGTAATTTAACAACATAATAAATAAAAAAAATTGTACTAATATTCTTATTTCAAATCATAATTTAGTTTCCATTTGAAAATAATGGAAAAATAAGAAAAATATAAATTCGAGGATAAAATAACAAATATATGTAGAAAAATTAGATTTCAAACCTAAGTAAAACTCAAAACTGGAATTTAGATGAATTTTTATCTAAATATTGATTGTTAATCTAAAAACAAGAGTAAATATATTCAAAAAGTTATACAGGGTGTTTCGTGAGTGATTGACCAAACTTTACCATATGGTAGAGAACCATAAAATGATTTCATATCAGATATTATTGTATCCCAAATATCTTTAGAGTATTTAGGTTTATTAAAAAAAAATTATGTCAATATTTCTACAATGGTTCCTATAATTTATACTAAATGTGGCTAATCTACCAAATTCTGTATATAATGGAATTTAATTTCAAATTAATTAAGACCATATGGTTTTAAAATATAACCTTAATTTTAACGAGTTAGTTTGATGTTAGTTCTGAAGAGTTCTTTAGTTATTCGTAGGTGGGCTTAACCATACAATGTTTAGATTTTACTAATATTACTGCGCTGTTAAATACTAAAAAGTCTCGTTTAATAATCTCTTCCTCTACATGTTTTTTTTTTATTCGTAGCGGAGGTCCGTACATTAAAAATGCTTTTAAATTTATTCACTGGGAATTTTTATTTTATGCTTTTTACGTATTTTTGTTAGATAAAAAATATATAGAAATCGAATCCACGCATAACTCCAAAATAAAATAATAATCTTTTTTAATGAATAATTTGATAATAAATAGTTATTTTCCTAACAAGTGCGGAAAGTTATACTTTTCCGCAAGTATTAGGAACAATATTTTTTCTACAAGCGCCTAGAATTAAAAAAAAAATTAGCAAAAATAATCGTTAATGTTGAAGGCACTTATTTCTTAAATATTATTAGTTAACTTTTTGTTTTTTTGTAAATTGTTTCATAATTTCTATAATAAATTAAATATTTCATGAACAATATTTTTATTTAGTTACCAAATATTTTTTTAATCATTTTAGCATTTATAAAATCAGTGCGGAAAAGTACAACTTTCCGCACTCAAATGCGTACAAAAAAGAATATTACACGGAGTAAAAACATACGATGATTTAGTACTTCGGCCCGAAAAATTCATTTGAACAATAAACACAAGAACTGTACGCAACACGAAATTTATGGACGCTATGAACACATTTTAGTTTTTTAAACAGACGTAATCAGAATAACATTTTTAATTAGCTACTGAAGAAGTATTGTGAAGTATAACAAAAATAACCTGCAAAAAAATAAAAAAATAAATATAACATATCATCTAATTGTGGTACATGAATCCTTCAAGTAACGTAAGTAATTGTAATGATTTAAACAGTTTCGTGACTCAAATTTTAAGAAAAAATTGATTTTATTAAACATTTTTATCAAAATTTATTCTTCCTATTTTTTTTTTAAACTTTTCACATCTTTCCCCATCTTTTTCCGTCTATATTTTTTTTTTGTGGTTTTTCCAATTTTTTCCGATTTTTTATGATTTTTTTCTATTTTATTTTATTTTTTTTTTGATTTTTTCTAATTTACTTGCGTTTTTCGATCTATTCTCGATATTATCCATTTTTTCATTTTGTCCCAGGTTTTCCATTTTTTTTCGGTTTTTACGGTTTATTATGGTTTTTTTACGTTTTTTCACCATTTTTCACTATTCTTTGTGTCGTTTAACGATTATTTAAAATTATTTACGAAATTTTACGACTTTTTACCAGTTTTTTACGATTTCATTAAATTTTTTACAATATTTTATAATTTTTTTCAATTTTTAAAATTTGTTACACTTTTTTAAACTTTTTTACAATTATTTACAGTTTTTTACACTTTTTAAAAATTGTATTACAACTTTTACGGTTTTTTACACTTTTTTAAAATTATTTACAACTTTTACAGTTTTTTACAGTTTTTTACGTTTTTTCACCATTTTTCACAATTTTTTGTGTAGTTTTACGATTATTTAGAATTATTTACGAAATTTTACGACTTTTAAAAGTTTTTTACGATTTCTTTTAATTTTTTACAATATTTTACAATTTTTACAATTTTTTACCATTTGTTACAATTTTTTACACTTTTTTACAATTTTTTACAGTTTTTTACACTTTTTTAAAATTTTATTACAGTTTTTACGACTTTTTACCAGTTCAATTTTTACAATTTTTTTAAAAATTTGTTACAATTTTTTTAAAAATTTGTTACAGATTTTTACACTTTTTTAAAATTGTTTACAACTTTTACAGTTTTTTACGTTTTTTCACAATTTTTAACTATTTTTTGTGTCTTTTTACGATTATTTAGAATTATTTAGGAAGTTTTACGACTTTTACCAGTTTTTTATGATTTCTTTTAATTTTTTACAATTTTTTACAGGTTTTTACACTTTCTTAAAGTTTTTTACAATTATTAGTTTTTTACAATTTTTACAGTTTTTTACAGTGTTTTACAGTTTTTTAGAATTTTTTACGATTTTTTGCATTTTTTATGAATTTTTACGGTTTGTTACGGTTACGGTTACGCTATTAATTGCTATTTTACCTTATTTTTCTCTATCTTTACTTGCTTTTCCATATTTTATCCTGTTTTTCCATATTTTTTTATATCTTTCCGTAACTCAGCAAATTCTTATTTTTTTCATTATTTTTAATTGATTTGTCCCTGTTATTTTTTTTATTATTTTTCCCTAATTTTACTATTTTTCCCTTTTTCTCCCCATTTTCCACTATTTCCTTATTTTTATCGATTTTTCTGTATTTATCTCTAATTTCCGTATTTTATCTATCCTTTTCTAATTTTTTCCAATTATTCCAAGTTTGTCCCAATGTTTCGCAATTTGTACTACTTTTCCAGTATTTTCTCTACTTTTCGCTATTTTTTCACATTTATTCCATTTTTTTATCTTTCTTTCTATTTTTTCCAGGTTTGCGTCATTCTATCCTATTTGTACTTATTTTTCCCCATCTTCTGCATTTTTCCCAATTTTTCACATTTTTGCCCTATTTGTCTCAATTTTTCACTATTTTGCCTTATGTTTGTCTTTTTCCCATACTTTCCCCTATTTTTACTATTTTATCGATTTTATTTATTTATTTCCCAATTGTCCCTACCGTTTCTCTATTTTTAAGTATTTTCACTTTTTTCCTATTTTTCCCAAACTAGTTTTTTCCCTATTATTTAATATGTTTTCCAAATTTTTCTTTTTTGCTCAATTTTTCTTATTTTTCCCAATTTTTGCCCTATTTTCCTATATTTTTTTCCCTATTTTTCACTCCATTTCCCCATTTTTTCACTATTTTGCTACATTTGTTCCAATTTTTCGCAATGTTTTTCTCTACTTTTCCGTATTTATCCTTAATTATCTCCCTTTCCACTATTTTCTCCCAGGTTCATCAGTTTTCTTCTACATTGTTTCTTTTTTTATTTGCAAGAAAATAAATAATAAAATTTTAAAACATTCATCCAAAATAACATGATACATATTATAAATTAATTACTTAAAGAACTTTTTTTATAGGTATCCAGAACTAATTATCATAATTAAAAATAAAATTCTTAATGTGACGCTATTTTAAATTACATGCATAGTCTAACACTTAATTAAATATGAAGTAGTAGAATATCAAAAACAATTGAAATATTCAAACGAATCGAGAATGTAATTAAACTCGACAATTAAACTCTTTTCATCAAAATGAATAATTACATCAGAGAACAATGAACGTAGAAATTAATTGAACAAAAGGCAATTTAATTTGTTCTTAGTTGTAGTGTATGATAATTAAACGTTTATTTGATTTTTTTTTGTATCTTTAAGTTGCTACTTGAAAGTTTTAGACGTTTAAAGTGACGCTAACTTTGTTAATTTTCATTTGTGAACTAAAAACAATTACGGAAGAAAATTTGTTTAAAAAGTAATTTAAAATCAGTGTCAATAATTATAGAATAATTTATAAATTTTATTTGAAAAAAATTACTATTACGTGCTTACTCACAACTCATAAAACCGTTTAAAGTTTAAAATATGGGGTACGGAAATATCAAACGATTATTCGAAATAATGGTGTGTTTTGTTATTCTCTTTTGTCATATACACGGAGTTATTATTTTTGACAAATTTTTATGTAGAAGGGTCCTCTGTGTTATTTCGAGTTTAAAGGGGATAATATTTTCCTTGTCAACAGTTGTAAAAGAAAAATTACAATTTTAGTTAAAATATATATGTATGATAATAAACACTGTGTCCGTTTATTATTTTTACGTCATATACAAATTAAAAATACTCAACTAAAATTAAAATAAACGAATCCAGAATATATCTGTGACCAAATGAATGTAAAAAAATTAAAAAATATTTTATCTAATTTCTCTTTGACAACGAGCAAGAATAGGAACACAATTATTACTAGCATTAGATATAACAATATTAAATATCCTTACTATAGAAATCAAAGTGTAAGATAGAAAGAGAAGACGACAACGATACGAAAAGGAAAGCAGGTAGGGAGAATGATTTTTTTTTGATATCTTTAATATACAGTGCGTCCATAAAGTAACGCATAAATTCATTTTTAGATAAATGAACGATTAAATTAGGAATTCCCGAAACAGGTCGATTTTTGATTTCAATTTACTATTTTTTCAGATCATAATCTAATATACAGGCTGAACCACCTTCGTGTAATGACGTCATCACCATTTTTTTTAAATGGAACCCCTCCTTTTTTTGAATTTTCGGATTGCCCTTGCTGAGCTGATTCCAAAAATGTGTAATATGTTGCTTCAAATTGGTACAGGGTGGGCCATTTCGGACCCCAATACGTAATTTTTTGATTTATTTCTGAAAATTTAACTGTGTAAATTACTATTTTTAATTTTTGGGGTCCGTTTATACCCCGGAACAGCGCATGTGTTTGTAAAATTAATGGTAACTGAATATTATCTGAATATAATTTTAATATTGGCTAGAAGTCGAAGTGTTAACATTTTGTAAAATTGGCCAAATATTGATTTAAAATAACTCCAAATATTGAAATTCAATGTGGGGGAGATATTGAATTTCAATATTAATTTTCCATATTGGGGAACTATTTATTTACCACGACAATATTATGGGTATCAGAAAATGATATTGATTTTTTCCAGTAAATTGGTCTACATATTGGCAGAATATTGGCAAAATATATCATTACCATATTTAATAGTAATGTTGGTCCAATATTGAAAAAATATATCATTACCATATTTAATAGTAACGTTGGTCCAATATTGAATTTCGCATTAAGTATCTTGCAAGTGATTTATTTCTTCACAATGTTTATAAAAAAAAAAACATATGTAAGCGAAAACACTTCACTTTAATAACAAATACGAAGAGAGGTCCAATCTCTAATGGACAAATATAAAAAAAGTTATCTGATACTTAGTACCAACAGTTATTTATACAATTAACGTACAGTGCTAACGCTATCTATGGGTAATATTTTTCAATATATTATAAATATCTAACATAAATTTCCTACCAATATTGTTTTATTATCTAAGCATTACATTTTGGTCCAATATCATTAGTATATTGAAAATATTTTTCCAATGTTGATTTTATGTGGAAATTCAATATATTATAAATATTGAATAGAAATGTACAACCAATATTATTTTATTATCTAATAATCGTATTATTTTCCAATATCATTAAAAGATTGAAAATATTTGTCCAATATCGATGTTATACGGAAATTCAATATGTTATAAATGTTGAATATCATTATCTAACCAATATTCTTTAATTATTTGGGTATTATATTTTTTTATATACTATAAATATGTTCAAACAACATTTTACTTATATTGGTTTCAGATGGAAAATCTTTGCCCTATATTAAAATTTTGAGCCAATATTTTGCCAATGCCTGACCAAGATTCATTGATACCTGGGAAGAGACGTTTTGTTTTCAGATATTATAAACTGAAATAAATTAATTAACCTGTGTATTTTAATTTGTTTTATTAAAAGAAGTCTTGACTATCTAAATCTAATCTGTGTATTATAATTTATTTATATTAAAAGAAGTCTTGACTATCTAAATCTAACCTGTGTATTTTAATTTATTTGATTAAAAGAAGTCTTGATTATCTATCCTGTGTATTAAAAAAAAAGAAATAACGCTATCATTGGACCACTCCGGATTATAAAACTTTCAAGTTAACGTACAACTATTATGCAGTCGGACCGTGCGCATGACGTAGCTCGAGAGACGAAGTGGACGCTGGCTCTGTATATTTTTGGGATTCCCCGATACATAATACTATTTACGTACATCTGTTGATAGAGAGCGTTTAGTTGTTGGATGTTTTTGGTGAAGTGAAGAAAACCGATCGCAAATGAATAAATAGGGTACTGGCTTGAAAATAATGATCCAGAATTTGATCATATTATCAAGATGGCCGAAAGCAGCGACCTGAATGAAGATATTTTGCTAGACGAAGATGACAATATTGATCCTGATAAAAAAATCAAATGTAAAGGAAATACAATCATCTTCCGTAGAAATGAAAACTGTTCCAAAATACGTTATAAGTGTTATAATGTAATATAATACCCAAAGCTTTATTTTCCTCGGAAGCGGTGCCGTCTTTCTACGACCGTCAAAGTACGGTGGGTGACGACACAAAAAACGGTACCACGTATAATAGCGGTCGGTAGGACGTTACGAATCAGTTTATCCACGTTTTTTTACAGTGGTGTTGTGTGTAGTGGTGAATATTTTCATTGGAAGTTGAATTTAAATGAAGACAAACTAAAACATCATAAGCAGGTTCCTTTCTGAGTTTATTAAATAACTGATAATTCCTCTGCGTCTAAAATAATAACAAGTGCGGGTGAGAAAATAACCCTTAAAAATAAATACAATTGATTCTTTGTGTTAAATAATGTGTCTGATGTGCTAATCAGACTGGTCCTTCGAGAACTGGTAAAACAAATGCCAAATGGATATGAGTTCTTAATTCATATTTATTCAAGCACAGGTCCGTATTTAAAACACAATAGTTAAGGGTGGCCCTTGTACTATTAGGCTGTTAATTAAATAAAACGTCAATTTTGGATTTTGATGAACATGTTTTTTTTCCCAAAACTGTGATTTATAATAAAAAATTGATATAGTGTAGTTACAAATCAATGTAATAGTGAATTAAATTAAAATTATTGATTATGCTCAAAGTTTATAAATAAAATTCAGAATATAGCTTCAAAGTATAGCAAATAAATATACGTTTGGAAAATTCAACTAAACACATTTTAATGATATCACCCGCAACCGCATCATCGTCTATAAACGGTTAAAAACCAATAACCCAATAGTATATGGCTTCCAAACTACCCTAATCGCAAAACACTTCGGGTATCTCACGTGTCATATTCCCATTTGGCGGTCTGGAAACAGTATCGGTTGCTAGATCGGGGCTCAGACCTCGTAAATAACATCCAGCGTCCTCGCGAAACAATAACTGCCAACCCCAGTATCGGATTTTCATAATTTCTGGCTTTCCCTACGCGGCATTTTCCATGAAAATGAGGATCGACAAACCGCAAAACAATCGACAAGCTTTTGTCTTGTATTAATTTGTTTTATCTTCTTATCGTTTTTGTCGCTTAAGTTATTTTTGAAGAAATAAATTTCTCGTTGATTTTCGGAAGCTTAACACACAATTTCATTACTCATCAAGTAATAAGATATTATGGTGGAAATTTGAGACCGATTTTTTAAATATTGATATTGATTAAATATAATACTAAAATTCGGATTATACTTTTTCTGGTTATAATGAAATAAAATTTTTTTGGTTGAATTGATACTTATTTTTAGGTATAATAAAAAATATATAAAGGTATGGCTTAATACATCATGAAAGGTTGCGCCATTTTTACTTTCTAAATTCATTTAACGGGGTGGATCTGTTTCTTCCGATTTCTTGTTTTCTCCTTCTATTTTGTAAATCCTGATCTACATAAGTCTTCTTTTACCTCTGTCAACCATTTTGATCTGAGTCTTCCACGTCTTCTTTTTCCTCCTAGCTGCCATTTTGTTACTACTTTTGGTCCTTGTCTTCGTATATTTCCTAGCTACTTGATTCTTTAATCTTTAATTTTATCTTCTCCATTCAGTTCTTCTAATATTTCTAGATTCGTTCTTATTATCTTTTTGCTGCATACACTATTATGGGCCTTATTAAGGGCAAAGATATGGGGAAGGTAAAGGAGGTAATTACCCCCCAGGATATCAAAAAATAGCACAAGAAGAAGAAAAATATGCGAAATGTAGAAACGGATAAACATGTTTGTCTAAAAGTTCGATTATCCAAGCCCCCAAAAGAAAATTACCCCCCCCTCCCCCAAGAAAAAGAGGGTTTCAACTCGAGGGTTAAGAGAACATAATCAATGAGATAATCACTCTCGCAAATGAAAGTTTAGATACAATTATAGAATCACTGTTGAAACAGATCCGGAAAAAAGTGAAGAAAAATTCACGGAAAACTCCAGAAAATCCAAAAAAAATATTTTACGCAGAAAATGAAGGAAAAATGATACAGAAATGCAAACAGTTTTCAATGGGGAAATTTTATCCTAAAAATGTTCCAATGAAAACTAAAGTAAAGAAAAAACACATATAAAGTTCAAATTACAAAAATATTTTCACGAAAGTTAGGAGAAAACTCTAAAAAGGCCTAGAAAAAATTACATATGAATTGGGAAAAAATCATGAATACATTTTTCTTCACTTCAATTTGAATAAAAAGAAGCAAGAATGCATTTTTCCACTGTTAATTAAAAAAAAAGAGCATGAATGCATTTTTCCACATTTAGATTTGACAAAAAAAAACTAGAATGCAGTTTTCCACTGTTTGGAAAAAAAGGAGCAAGAATATATATTTCTACACATGAATTTTAAAAAAAAATAAGTATGAATGCATTTTTTCACACTTGAATATGAGAAAATGAGCAAGAATGCATTTTTTCACACTCTAATTTGAAAAAAAAGAAACAGAGGGTGCATTTTTCCAGTGTTAATTTTGAAAAAAAGAAGCCAGAATACATTTTTCATAGATTAAAATTTAGAATTAATAATTTTTTGGTAAGAGTTGCTATAGTCGATTTCACAAAAAAAAGGAAAAATGCAGTTTTGAAACATGAGTTGAAGAAAAACAAGAATGCATTTTTCCCTACAAAAAATTAGAAAAACAGCAAAAATGCATTTTTCAGACACAAATTTGAAGAAAAAAAACGGAAGCCCCAAAATTTTCCTGACGAGTATCCACAAATACTTTTTCAGATATTTAATGTTTCAAATTTTGACATTTTTTATTTTTGACAGGTGACAGTTGTAGAAATAGTTTTGACTGTTGTGAATTTATAATTTCAAATAGTTTACAAATTTCAAAAATGCCGTCTTAAAAAATTCAAGAATTTAAAAAATTTTTATTATTATAAATGTTTCAAAAATTTCCAAACATTGTAAAAACGAAATTCAAAAATTTAAAAATTTTGAACATTTCAAAAAAAATTCCTGAGTTTTCTAAATTTCGAAAATTTAAATATTTTATAATTTCAAAAACGCAAAATTTCAAAAAGTTCATTATTTTCTAATTTCAAATATTTTACAAATTTCAAAAATGCCATCTAAAAAATTTCAATTATTATAAATAGGTATTTCGAAAATTTCTAAATAATGTCAAAACGGATTTTGAAAATTTTAAAATTTCTAAAGTTTAAAAAAATCCCGAGATTTCCAAATTTTGAAAATCTGAAAATTTGTATTTTCAAAAACACGAAACTATAATTTCAAAAATTTCAAGAATTTAAAAAATTTCAAATGCTAAAAATATTTAGAAAATTTCAAACCTAATTTATAAAATTTTAAAATTTCAAAGATTTCAAAAATCAATTACCGATCTATAAAAATTTGGAAAATTTAAAGAATTTCTAATTTCAAACATTTTACTAATTTTAAAAATATTTTTGAAAATTTCAAGAATTACAAATATTTTGAAAATTTAAATATTTCGAAAATTTCAAGAAAATTCGAAATTTAATAGTTTCAGAAAAAAAAATCAAGGATTAGAAAATAAACTAATATTATTATTCATAAACTTTAACATGAACTATGTCAACGTCAGTGGCGTACGCCTGTTTTAACACATATTTTCAGAATGTAATGATTATTATTTTTCAAAATAATATTTTTATTCATTCTAGGAGAATTTTGATCGGATTAATACTTTTTCAGATATTTAATGTTAAAGTTTTAAATTTTGACATTTTTACTTCCCCGACCCACCTCCTAGAAGGGAAAGTATTGTGAACGGGCTAAAAAAATTCGAGATAATAACAGAAATATCCATTTTCGGGTCCCCTGAGACGATTAAGACCATTTCTAGATGGAAGTCTGTCTGTCGGTCTGTGTGTGTATCTGTGTGTGTATTCTTCCACGATAGAGGCCACACGTTTAATCCGATTGAGCTGAAATTTGGTATAGGGGTTTGGGTTACTCGTCGGAAGAACCCATTACTTTTTGTAAGACATCTGTCAAACGAAAGTACCACTATCAAAAAATCACTGATGCAATATGTCACGGAATTGGACATGCTATATGTCATTTGAAAGCCCTAGAAAAACTATTCAGAACAGTCAAAATTATATCTTCAACTGTCACCTGTCAAAAATTAAAAATGTCAAAAGTTGAAATTTTAACATTAAATATCTAATAAAGTATTCGTGGATACTCGTCGGGGAAGTTTTGGTGCGACACAAAAGATTTTTTTATTTTTGACAGGTGACAGTTAGAGAAATAATTTTGACTGCTTTGAATAGAGTTTTTCAAGGGCCTTCAAATGACATATTGCATGTCCAATTCCGTGACATATTGCATCTGTTATTTCTTGATAGTGACACTCACGTTTGACAGATGTCATACAAAAATTAATGAGTTCTTCCGACGGGTAACCCAAACCTCTACACCAAATTTCAGCTCAAACGGTTTAAACGTGTGGCCTCTATCGTGGAATAATACACACACACACAAACACATACACACACAGACAGACAGACAGAATTCCATCTGGAAATGGTCTTAATCGTCTCAGGGGGGCCGAAAATGGATATTTCCGTTTTTATCTCGAATTTTTTTATTGTTCGTTCAAAATATGTTCCCTTCTGGGTCGGGAAAGTAAAGGGAAAAAAAAATATGCATATACATATAAAGCTGATATTATTTACTGATTTTGGTAACTATCATTGTCATCAATTTTATTATAAACCTATGGTCAAAAAATTATGTTTTTAATACCTTAAAAGTAGTAACAATATATTTATTTTTTTTGCTCTATTTGTACTAAAAACCATCATTATTTAGTCCAACCGGCATCCTGTAAACCTTTTCTTGTCCTCCATGTATACAGCTTGTGAATTGTCTTCGAATGGAGGTGTGCGGTTGCTACGTTTCATTCTATTTGTCCATTTTGAGGGATAAACCTTCAGAATCATGATATCAACTTTCTTGAAAGGATGTCTGGAGTGCACCATTCATTCTACGACTATATAAAACTTTCCTGGTCAGGTTTTTTCTGCTGCTCATTTTATTTATGAGTAAGGGCGTACAGCATAGGACGATTTAAGTGAATTTCTATAGGGGCAAGCGATAAAAGGTTTCGATTGTGTTGAGCAGAATTACTTTTCTGAGTTCGTCCTACATTGAACCGAAAGTAAATTGAAACGTTATGGGTATAGGGTCGGCTTTAAAATAGTTTGAAGCTAATAACTAAAAATTATGATAATAACTGTGCTATAAACAAAAATTGAGCTTCTTATTTTTTTTTTATTATATTTTAATAAATCAGAACTTTTCCTTTTTTCTAAATAACTTTCTTATAAATCTCCCTGTGAGAATCAACCAGCCTCTGGCAAACCAAACAAACTTCTGGTCGACACACAAACTCAGAATTAAAAAGAAAAGTATAATGAAATTCATTTTCACGAAAATTCCGTTTCCGAAGTCCCTTTCGAACCGTTCTCGAGGGACGCGAGATATTTTTACTTTAGTTTGTAAAATTTCATTCAACAAAGAAGGGGATAAAATGGAGTGTGAAAAAATATTTTCTATAGCCAGACTAAAGTGGTCATTTCAAACAATATCTAAAGTTTTACAATGGCATTTTTTAATTTCAAATAAATATTATTTCTTTCCTACAAGTGGATAATTTTTGATTATTTACTAGTAGTAGATAATAAAAAACAATTGAAAACTAAACGTGATGTCAGAGGTAGGCGATATTAGAAAATCTTTAAAATTAATTATACGTAACTGTTAATGCGTTTGTCAAAAGAGTTTTTTTTTTAATGATTACAAAAAATTCGACAGTAAATAAGCACTTTCTATTCAATTCCTACCATTTTAAGTGAATTTTTGACCTAATCAGATAAAATAAAGGTAAGTAATTTATTTTTTGGGTTTAAATTTAAATGTACATTACTTTCTTATTATTATTACCTAAATAAAAATTGTGGTATAAAAGCCAGTAGCAAATTTATGAAAATCGGTATCCAAAAAAAATTATGATAAATTTTTTTGTGTTTATATATTGATATACTGACGAAGTTAATGCAATAATTAATTAAAGTTTAAATGTTAACCAAAATAAATGTTTCTATTCCTCAAAGAAACATAAATTTAAAACTGATAGTAAAAAAGTATAAATAATAGTAAAATTAATGCTCCTTATTTTAATTTATATATTTTCTGTAATGCCGTAATAAAATTTTATAAACCTTCATTGACAAAAATTTTCTTTAAAGATTTTTGTTTTTTTATTGAAAAAGAAAGAACTAGAAAAAAATAGAACGATGAGAAAACAAGTGAGGCAATATTAGACAAAAAAATCAAAAAAAATATGAAAAACAAACAATCAGAAAAATGAGAACAAAATAGAATAGAAAAAAATAGAAAAATCGGAAAAAATAAGAAAAAATCGGTTGTGTCGCCCCAAAACTTTCCCGACGAGTATACACGAATATTATTTCAGATTTTTCTAATTTTGACATTTTTTTATTTTTGACAGGTGACAGTTGGAGAAATAATTTTAACAGTTCTAAATAAAGTTTTTCAAGGGCTTTCAAATGACATATTGGAAGTCTAAATCCGTGACATATTGCATGCGTCATTTTTTGATGGTGACACTTCCGATTGACAGATGTCATACAAAAACTAATGGGTAACTCAAACCCATATACTAAATTTCAGCTTAATCGGATTAAACGTGTGGCCTCTATCGTGGAAGAATACATACAGACAGACAGACAGACAGACTTCCATCTGGAAATGGTCTTAATCATCTCAAAATAGATATTTACATTTTTATCTCTAAAATTTTTTTTAGCTCGTTCACAATAAGTAAAAATAAATTTGAATAAAATTGAAAGAAAAATCAGAAATAATTGGAAGAAAATGAAAAATAAAATTGGAAAATAGTGATAAACGAAAAAATATAAAAATCGTAAAAAAATCCGAAAAAGATGTCGCAAAAAACGAAAGAAATTAAAAAATATCTCAAAAAATCGTAAAACAATCGCAAAAAATTGCAAATAATTACAAAAAATCAGAGGAATAAAAAAAATGAGAAAAAATTAGAACACGAAAGGAAGAATAGAAAAAAAAACAGAACAATGAAGAAAAACTAGAAAAAATCGAAAACAAATAAAACAATAAATCAGAAAATGAGAAAAAAACTAGAAAAATCGAAAAAAACCATAAAACAACAAAAAAAACAGAATCAACTGTAACCATAAAAAAATGGAAAAATTAAAAAAATTAAAATAAGCCACAAAAAATCGCAACGTAATCCCAAAAAAATGGCAAAAAAATCGAAAATAATCCCAAAAAATCTGAGGAATAAGAAATATGAGAAAAAATATAAAAAAAAATAAAAAAAAAAACAGAAGAATGAGGAAAAAATGAGGAAAAATTAGAATAATCGAAAAAAAAACAGGAAAAACAAAAAAATAAAAAAATGAAAAAAAAAAAACCAGAAAAATCGAATTATATCGCAAAAAAACCATAGAATAACCAAAAAATCCGGAAATAAATGTAGCCATAAAAAACAGGAAAAATTTTAAAAAAATTGAAATAATCCGAAAAGAATCGCAACGAAATCAAAAAAAAAACTGGGAAAAAAATCGGAAATAATCGCAAAAACTGAGGAATAAGAAAAAGAGAGAAAAAAAAACAGAAGAATGAGAAAAAATTAGGAAAAATCGAAAAAAAAGAGGAAAAAGAAACCTAAAATTAGAAAAATGAGAATAAAACGAGAAAAATCGAAAAAAACATGGAACAACCAAAAGACCGGAAACAATTGTGACCATAAAAAATGGAAAAACAAAAAAAGCGAGATATGGTCCTTCGAAGAGAGATAGTGACATAAAACAAAAATTTATTAAAAATTTACCAAAAATTGTATAAATATTCCTTACATGATGGGTTTAAATATTCAGAAAAGTTTGAGATGAAATAGATTTGTTTTACAGGATTGAAAAGGGACGGAAAATCAATCTTTTCTCTTTTTTGCAAATATTTCAAAACTGCAAATCTTACAAAAAAATTTTTTCCTTAGAAAATTATAGCAGATTTAATTAGCTTTACTGGATCTTAGTCATTTCCTTAAATAATTATTATTTAAGTCAGCAAAAGCAATAAATTATACACAAGGAATTCATATTTGTTAAGCTATAACAATTCATTAGAGACAGGGAATTTTAAAGACAGTAAAGAAGTTGAAATCGCCGAGATAAAATTAAAATATTTCAAATTAAAACATTACATTTTGAGATTCCAAAATTTTATATCTATAATACCATAAAATCTAATAGAGTAATTTGGCTTGGAATTTAAAATTCTAACACTTATGGAAATAAAATCTTCATAAAAACTTTTAAGTGTCATTGTAAAAACGGAGCCAAACGACAATATCATTTTTAAGCTATATACGATAAAAATTTATTGTTTATTTAAATTTTAATTTAGATACAAATGTTTTTTTTATATATATATATATATATATATACTACACAATTATTTCAGTCTCATTTCTTGTTAAAGTATATAAGGATAGTAAAACCAATAATAGTTTTTATACTTTAAGTATTTAAGTAATAAAGCAGAAAAAACAACTTTGTGGAAGGATTGAATCTCGTTAAATTTTGGAAATATTTGTTTATTAAGTATTTCTGTTAATGTTTCTGATCTTATTTTATCCATTCCTGGTGATTTTTTGTTTTTAGTTTTTTGATTGAATTTAACACTTCATTTTCGTTTGTTGGATACAAGTACATAGTATTTTCCAGATAATCTATATTGTCACTATAATTATTTTAGGCAAGTTTTTCTCCAAGTTCACTATAATAAATATTAAATTTATTTGCAATATATTGAATATTTGTTATTTTTTTTCCATCACTTAGAGTAATCGATTCAATTTTTTTTTAGATTTATTTTTGCTACAAATCTCATCTATACAGTTCCATAACGATTCTGATGAATTCGAATTATTATTTATTATTTTAGCGAAGTAAAGGTTTTTGCTTTTTTAATAATTTTATCTAATTACTTTTTGTACGATTTATACCTGTCTTTTAGAATTGTTTTATTTATATCAGAATACATTTTTGTATAATTTATTTTTTTTGTTTATAGATTTAACTAGTCCTGGTGTCATCCAACTTTTTAGATTTTTTTTTACTGTTTATTTTTACACGTTTTGTATGTTTATTACTGTAAGATTGTAAAAGTTTAATTAAATAATTTTATCTATACTGTTTTCTTGATATAAGGTTTCCCATGTTTCTCTTTTCAAATCTATTTTTAATGATGGATAATCATCTTAGTGTATCTATTAAAAAAATGTCATTTCAATCGGAGTAAAAAAATATCTGACCCGAAAAAAAGGGCAAGGTTATAGCATCCAAAAATCTTCAATTTTTTTTTAAAATGTAGAATTGTAAAAAAATTGTACAGGCGAGGTTTAAGGGTCGTGGATTCCAAAAAAACAAACCATTCTGCTCTAGTCTTTTAGTTTGTAAGATAATTTAGTTTTAATAATAAAAAAGTGTGAGCGCAACTTCTACTTAATTCGATAAAAAATGGTAAAAGAAGAAAATTAGATGAAAACCAATGGCAATTCTGACTTCGAATCATCTTTGTATCTTTTAAAAAAAAATTCAATTCAATCGAAGTAAATAAATATCCGACCCGAAAAAAAGGGCAAGGTTATATAGCCTTCTAAAATCTTCAATTTTTTTCAAAATGTAGAATTGTAAAAAAATTGTACAGGGGTGGTTTAAGGGTCGTGGATTCCAAAAAGGTAAACCATTCTGCTGTAGCTCGTTTAGTTTATGAGATAATTGAGTTTTAATAAGAAAAAAAAGGTGTGAGCGCAACTTCTACTTATTTCGATAAAAATGGTAAAAAAAAAGAAAATTAGAAGAAAACCAATAGCAATTCGGAGTTCGAATCATCTTTGTGTATCTTTGAAAAAAAAATTCAATTCAATCGGAGTAAAAAAATATCTGACCCGAAAACAAGGGCCTTCAAAAATCTTCAATTTTTTCAAAATTTAGAATTGTAAAAAAAATTGTGTAAGGGTAGTTAAAGGGTCGTAGATTCCAAAAAAATAAACCATTCTGCTCTAGCTCTTTTAGTTTATGAGATAATTGAGTTTTAATAGGAAAAAAAAGGTGTGAGCGCAACTTCTACTTAATTCGATAAAAAATGGCAAAAAAAAGAAAAATAAATGGAAACGAATAGCAATTCTGAGTCCGAATCATCTTTGTGTATCTTTAAAAAAAAAATTCATTTCAATCGGAGTAAAAAAATATCTGACTCAAAAAAAAGGGCCTTCCAAAATCTTCAATTTTTTTCAAAATTTAGAATTGTAAAAAAAATTGTGTAGGGGTAGTCAAAGGGTAGTAGATTCCAAAAAAATAAACCATTCTGCTCTAGCTCTTTTAGTTTCTGAGATAATTGAGTCATACACAAAAAGCGTCGCTACGATAAGTTAGAGGACCACCAAAACCCACTGATGGAACCCCTACTGAATTAGGACATAAAAAATTAAAGACCAAATTAAAATTAAGACCATATTCAGCTGACCTCTAAAAAGGAATAAGAGATCTCGTCGCTGGAGGGGATCTCATCATGGTCCTACATTCACGCAGTGGATCTTAAGCCAATCAATTGACTTATAGAATACTATGTATGTTTTTTATAAAATTATTTAATAATTTTTATATACTATAAAAAATAACTTAGTTGTTATGATAATTTTTTACTAAAACCAAAAACTTTTCGCTTTATAATCTAATTTATCCCCATGAAAGAAACTCAAATCGAATAAAACTCCATCGGAAACTGGGTTTAACGGACATGAATTTTATAGCAATAAACTCAGCACTGACCATCCGGTATATATATATACGAGATACGGGTATACATATAATAAATTGGTATTGCTTCTTCGCCATGTTCCAATTGAAGTTTCTTGTTTCGGAATCCGTGCCTGGAATCCACCATCAGCAATCAAAAGAGCAACCGAACTTGACTTGGCCAACTCCTATCAATGTCGCTTCGCCAAAAGGTTTCTCTAGAAGTTTCGGTCAGTTGGTTCATTTTTATGAATTGTGGAAAGTTATAGGGTGATTACATGGTCAGTTAAATAATTTTATACTAATAAAAAAAATTGTGTAGAACTCAATAAAAAATTAAAAATTTATTATTTTCTATTGTTTAGTGAAAAACGAATTCTGGAAGTGCCGCCTATGAATGCAAAAGCAATTGTAACAATTCACAGAGGAAGTTTCCAGAGAGAGATATTTTTTGGCGCGCGAACTAAGTTAAAAAGGTCGGAAGTATTGGGAGAAAGAGTTGACACACGCATTGTGTTTACTCAACGAAACGTACTCTAACTATAGGACTCGTTTTGTGCTTTCGAGCAGTTAGTTCTTGTTGTTAAGAAACATCGTTCAAACGAGCTGCGAACCTAACTTTTTCTGGGTTATGTAAAATTTACAAATTCATGAACATTAGTATCATTCATTAAAATAATATTTTATTATTATTCTTGCCAGATATATACTAAACCGGTTTTGGGTCCAAAGTGAGGGAGATAATGACCAACTTACAAATTGGATAGAGATGGGTATATTTTTAAAGGGAAACAATCATTCGGATCCACATGTAATATTTTTAACGTTTCTTTGAAACAAATTATAAATACAAAGTGGCTATACTGAAAGATTATAATACTTTCTCTCTATATTTACTTTTGTAACTTATCCAGACTTTTGTATATCAATTTTTGAAATGGTAACCATTATGCCTGTTAAAATTGTTTTATTGTGTCCCTATAATAATCCAAAATATACAAAGGTGAGAGGTTGATAATAATTTTTCGAGTCGTAGATATTTACATGGTTTAACATCACGTTAGGTATTTGAATATTCACACAAAATGGGTTTCAAAGAACCTCAAAGGACGAGTCTAATTTCATAGTTTCACTAGTTTAATTCTGCAAATCAAAACACGTATGTCAATAAGTAACTTTCGGCACATGTAAGTCGCTTTGGATTAAATTAATATTATTAGCGATACCCCACCAGAAATATTTAAAAACATGACAACAGATTAAAAATTAAAAATAAATTGCAAAATAGCAAATAGCTGTTGCAAGTACAACAGATCTAAATTTGATCCATGATAACAATAATATCAATAATTGATGTCAAATTGATTAAAGATCTAACATTGTTGTACAAACGGCACATTGTCACAGGTCCTATCTACCGGTCAGGCCTCCCTGTCTGGTAAACGATTCGGTTTGACTCCCTTTAGCTTGATTTATTTCTAAAGGTACTGTAGCGATGGATAACTATAAGAAAGCCATAAGACATGCCAAAAGCACTCCTTGGGGACACTTCTTAAATGACCAATTGGCGCTAGACCCATGGGGAATAGTATACAAATTAGCTTCAGATAAAATTAAAATGAAACACACTGATCACAGTGTTATAAAGACAGACGGAACAAGTACTGTCGCTCAGGATGAGACGCTTCAGGAAATCTTAAATCGCCTGATGCCGTCAGACCTAAATCATACAGACACTCCAGAGCATATTCAAATACGCCAAATGACGTCAGTCGTACAAGGACGAATAGACATTAACATGATGGTGGACGAACCACAACTTGCCGAAGCTGTTGCTAGAATAACGCCCTTTTGGGCTCCTGGTCCAGATCAAGTCCATGGACGTCCCGTTATGGTAACTTACGACAAACCAAACGAACAATTATTAAAGATGTACGTCTCATGCGTAAAGTTTAAATACTTTACCTCAATATGGAAAGAAGGCAAACTAGTTGCAATTCTAAAGAGTCCGGAAAAGGACCCAACGGATCCTAAATCATTTAGGCCAATTACACTTCTGTCCGAGCTTGGGAAAGTGTTGAAGCGACTTATGCTCTCGGAACTAACAAGTGAAGTCCCTTATAGAACACTACTGTACGACAATATGGGTTTAGACCTACAAGGTCCACGACAAAATAAGACTAGCGGAAAACACTGTCTTTCCATTTTTGTCGACATTTCTGGTGCTATCGACAATCTTTGGTGGCCTAGTCTGCTGCTTCAATTGGAGAACAAAGAAATTTCTGAAGACCTATTAGGGTTAATCAAAAGCTATCTAAACAATCGAAGGGTAAAATACCACACATGTACGCAGAAAGCTTAAAAGACCTGTCTAAGGGCTGCCCTCAAGGTTCAATCATTGGTCTAATCTTATGGAATCTAGTAATTGACATGCTACTTTCTAATGAGTGGCCAGTGGACGTATAAGTCACAGTGTATGCAGACGATTTCACCATTACAATATACGGTGATAGCAAAGCGCAGCTGGAGCTGACAGCATCACTATGCATGGACATAGTAAAAATATGGGCACTAAGGAACAAACTTGAAATCTCACGAAACAAGACCAAGTACATTATTTTCTCCAACTTATCTCCAAATCGCAATCCTGTTATTAGATATTACGGGCTTCCAATCGCCAGAACAGATGCAATAAAGCGTTTGGAAGTAATTTTAGATTCCAAGATAAATTTTACCGACCACTTCGCATACATAACAGAGATGTGCAGAAACATTTTTCAGTTACTAAGAAGGAATTGAGATCTGGGGTGCAAGGCTACAGAGATTAGCATACCAGAGAGAACTGCAGACCTTAGGGCGGTGACTGGCGCGTATGTTTCCTCTCTATGTGAGTCGCTTTGCCTGCTAACAAAAATTCCGCCAATGCACTTGCAGTTAAAATATATATACTCGATTCGTGAGCTAAAGAAGACTGGATATTCATACTTCATGGGTCACAATATTACTGTGAATGCACATAGATTTTGGAGTGATGTTTTGAACAGCATGAACAGAATACTTATCTCCACTTGGGATCTGGAAAGGCAGCGCAGTGATAAAGGAAGGCACCCGAGTATAGCGGAATGGCTCGAGTTGGATACTCCTATTTTAAAACATAAAACAGTTCACCTACTTACAAGTCACGGCAATTCACAAGTGCACAAATTCAGGATCCTGAAAGCTGAGAACCCAAATTGCACCATCTGAGAAGTGGAGGATAGCCCTGCACACATTTTGTTTGACTGTCCCAAGAATCTAGAAGCTCGAGAAATACACCAATTTCCTTTCATTATTAGGCCAATCTTTCCGGCACAAGCTTTTCAAACTATAATTCACAAGGCATCGGCCCAAATACTCCTCCCTCCGAAGAGACAAGAATGAAGAGAGAAGAAGACGCTCCAGGACTCAACCTAAATAAAAATTTATGTTTGCAACATTTTGTTTTGTAAAGTTCCTTTCCCTTATACCAAGAAGGTTACTCCTCCTCCTTTTTCCTTTTCCGATGTGTCTGCTCGCGGGAGAGTAGGGGTATGAGGTGGGTTACTCTTCTCCTTTTCCTCTTAATTCTAGTCCAGTGCCGTGTGCATGATATACCTAATATATTTTAATTATCGCGGTAATTAATTAAATTCGTTACAATTGTACTTTTTGAGCACTACTTTTACAGCTAAATTAAAATTATACATATTAGTTGTAGAATTCCGAGAGCTGAAACTTTCTTTCAGGATGTTTTCTGCTCTTTAAGGATCCTTTTTTTAATTTTGCGTTATTTTCAATACTTTTTGAGATATTTCCAAAAAACAACATTCTTTTTTGAAATTGGTTTGCATTTTTTCAGAGGACTTAAATTTTTTAAAAAGTTTTTAGATACAATTCCCAATTGAATGATACCATCGTATTAGGTGAACTGGAATTCGTAAAAAGTGTACTTGTTTACTAGACTGCTGATTAAATTTTCAATAGTAGATGCTTTAAAAACAATTTTTTTACTACTTTATCGTTATAAAACGTAACTATATGAAAATGAGAGGGAGTTCGAAATCCGTTAAGTTAGAATTAAATATATAAAAATAAATTGAGCTCTAATTAAATATCCACCGTAATACGTTTAAAGAAAATACTTCATTATATTTTCATATTAGCCCTTATTTTAAAATTATATTCGTATTTAGTGATTAATTAAATTTTAAATTTTTTATGCATTTTTAAAAATGTCATATTAGTTTGAAATATATCTTTTATATTATATAACTGTCGAAGATGCTTTTTCACCAATATTTCAGTTGAAATTCTATCATTATCCTATCTTGAAAAACGATGTTTTAAAACGATTTCAATCGTAGCCATTCATCGTGAGACTATTTTACCCACAGATCCAAATAGATTGCTATATATCACCGTTCTTATAGAGTAAACCAAAGCCCAGTGGAAGTTCTTAGTCCATACGTTCAATACACATTTTCTGTAAACCACTCTAGACCACATACACGATATAAATCAGGGAAAGCAAAGCACTTCGTGACAACACCAGATTTCCCAGAAACAAACTACCGCTATATTTGATACGATAACGGCTGCTAAAAGGGGACAGAATAAAATCATGATTTATGCTTGTTTACATTTTTCGCGATAAGAAACAGCGATCAGAAAAAAATTGTCGTTTTTAGGAAAAATATTAAGTTTTAATAATTAAAAAAATATTTTTGTGCTAGCCACTGTCATTATGTCATTGCATTAGGATATCAATAATTATATTTTAAGAAATAATAGAGTTACAGTAATATTTTCTTTATCGGTGCGACGTTTAGTACTGTGCACAGTATTATACTACATTTCTGCATTGATAAAAATATTTAGTGTAACAAAGGAGTACCTTATGTGTACTAATGATTCTTTTTTTCTATCTAAATATCAATATTATTACGACAAAATGTCTGTTCTTAGGCCGAGCAAACCTAGACGCGCGTGGATAAAATGATAATTATTGACAAAATTAATCTTATAAGTCTATTTAATCAACAATGGTTGAAGTTTTACCGAATCCTAAGTGAGATCTATATTGTATAACATAAATTTTCCGCTAATAGGGAAAACATCACCCATTTTCACTGATTACTGATTAGTAAAGTTGATTAGATATTATTATTATAGCTGTAAATAAACATTTTTCTAACTAAATTGGCAAAGTTTAAATATTTATAAAAATAAAAGCTACATGAAAACAAAAATGAATGAACTCAAAGATGCTTGAAAACAGGTCTTTACCCTACGAAACACAGTAATTAACTATTATTGTATTGATAACCGTAACGAAACTGTCCATTTACTGAAAATGGTTTTAACTTATAAATTCTTGGATAATATTGACATTGACAAAAAAAAAAAAAAAATCTTTGGATTTTACTATGGCAGGCGATACGTATAAAACACTATTAAACAAGCGCAACTCGGCAAGTTAAGTAATATTATTACCGGAGATGCGTCAATATTTATAACAGAAAACTTGCCCAAAAGCTGCCAAGCCCCGCTGGGAACAATCTTTTATCACCAGAACTTGAAACATATAAAATTTTCTAACTAAACAGAATCTTGTTGTTTGTTTTCATAAGTTAATTGTCTTACCAATGGCCACATTTACACAATATATTTTACTAGGTGCATTCATCTTTGTTTGAACAACCAAAAAGTGGGTATTACTAGGGCACATATAATGAGTCGAACGAAATTAGATGTGCCTTCTTCATAAATAGAAAAAAAAAGAACAAAGGCAAACATAATTTTAATATACCTTGGTATAATGTTAAATAATAATAAACTAAAAACAGGGTCACGGTGAAATAAAAACACATTAATATAAGCTCAATTTCATACATTTTACAAGCGCAGTAAATTCGTAACAATAATAATGAACAAACTAAAATCAACATTTTCTCAAGTGAATAGGAGGGAGCCAAAGAAAATTTGGGAGCTCTTTTCGACTCAAAAAGTCAGTGTTACATCGACGAAGGTGGCCGAGAAATATATTTTAAATTCCTGGCTATACACTTGGTTTTTCTTTAACTTATGTTAAAGTTCAGTATTATTTTTCACATAATCGTCAAATTTTCAGTGTTTAGAACAAAATGTTACAAATATGGGAAGAATATTTTAAAGCAATATTAAATACAGCAAATTAGAGTTAGAAAAAAATTACTTAAAATACAAATAAAATTGAAAAGACTGAGGCCCATTTGGACTCCATTTGGCAACAGGAAGGTTAAAACTAGTTGATTAATGATTAATTTTACTCAATGATTTTTTAAATGAAAATAAAAATGCTATAAAGTGTTGGTTTAAAATTTCAGTCATAACTTATCTTAATGCATTTTTTTAAACCCCAATAAAATTTTACACAATGACGTACACGTTCAGAATAAAACCATAAGCTTGATATATACAGAAAGACATGCCTTCAGAAATCTGAATAAGAATCTACGTTTGAATTTGAAATCCAGATGAAGTTGATTGAAATGCATTTGGCAAAAAGAACAACACGAAAAATATTTTATTGCGAATTCAATGCTCTTTTTAAATTGAAAATTTCAACTTAGACTGCTGTCTTGTCTTAAATGGAAATAATAGGAGATATATATTGAATTATATCAGTTAAAAAGTTTTGTACAGTATTGATTTCTGTAACTTGTATTTATTAATGTTTTATGTTCAAATATATATTTAAAAATATTTTTCAAAAATAATATATTGTTAGAAATCAATATTATAAAATTTAGTTGTCTACTTATTTACTTGTCAGCTCTAATTAGAGAATTTTGACATAATGGTCATAGAGATTTTATTTGTAATTACTTAGTTTTTGTTTTGAGTCAATAAGGTCAGATTGGCAGTCCAAAAATTTTTATGCTATCTGCAGTATATGTTTTAAATATTTTATTACTGATGGTGATCGTAAGATCGCTATAGTTTGGGTTCTCTATTATAATTGTCACAGTTTTTCAGTTCTAAATTTTTTTTTGTAATTCAATCAGTCACTTTATTTGTTTTTTACTTTTCCTAATTTTTTTTATATATTTTTTTTGCTGTTAAACTTTTCATTGTCTTGCTTTTTATAAACCTAGCAAAAAGTTTATTAGCGTATTTTAATTTTTTCCTCCCGTCCTTAGAGATTTAAAGAGATTAAAAAGTCAAATATTTAGTAAAGGAAAGTGACACCCTCCCGAAACCAAAATCGTGCCTGTAAGGTAAAGACTCTTGAATACCGCGAGAGCACGAACCACCCCTTCGGCTAAAGAATGGCCGTTCCGGTCCAGAAAGTTCTGCAGGGGAGCGCGTACATCTTTTCAGGGCCTTGGTTAAGCTCCAGTCCATTTTTATTCTCTCCTAGGACATTGGTGACAGTAGCGCTGCAGTAATATTTTGTCATACGAAAAAGTCAGAGAATTTTCTCACCAATTGATTTTTCACCCTGTAGGTTATTATTAAAATTTCATGAAAAAAGTAATATCAAAACTTGTGGGTTATTACACTATGCCATCGCCGTATAAAGGCGAATCAAAAAACATACTAGTAGCGAAATTTTTCTGAGCATAAACCAAAGTGGATACGTTTTGGAAAAAAAATTCCCGCCAAGTAAATTCGAATATATTTCAAGCATTTCCGTGCTATACCGGAAAATTAGTCTTTTCTCAACTAAGTAGTGTGTTTATATGATTTGAATAAATACAACGAGTCAACTACTGCAAAACATTTTACCTTTTTTTCTAGCGAATCCCGGGGAAGAGCAGCTCTGATGAAAATGATTTTTCCGAAAAATGTGAAAAATTCAAATTTTATGGTTAACGCTTAGTACCATATACCCACATAGATATCAAAATTTCGATGCTCGTAAAAATTTTTAATTTTCCGGGGAACGTATAAAACCTTACAAATTATTGAAATATTCTATAATCAAATGAAGATAGTGAATCGTCGAAAAAATTCTAGATGATGTCCATTCTTTTTTAAAGCGTTCTAACAGTATTTTTGAGCCCTTTTCTGTGTGAATTTTCATGGAATTCGGATTAAAAAAAAACTTTAGTAGACAAAAAAATTCTTATTGCTCCGAGAAAGCAAAAATATATTATCGTTTAATAATATTTTCCGGTCTATTTTTGGAGGTGACAGATAAAACAGCCTTTTTTCATCGCAACCGACCCCCCTATTCCATATGTGAGAATTTTTTCTACAGAAAAAAATTGAATTTTGTCTACAGAAAAAAAATTTAATTTTGTCTGCAATAAAATGAATGTACCCATTTGACGGTAATCATTTTTTGATTTTGTCAAGAAGAAATTTTTTTTTATATACCAAAACTCGAAAAACAAAGTCGGAAAACCTCTTTTTCAGAATGCCAACTACGCAGAAAAATGATCAGATGACTATTATTTTTTATAAGATCCAAAACTGCTTGATATTATTTTTTAAATCATGATTTTTTTATATTAGTCATAGATTGAAAAAAATTCTAAAAAAAAATCAAATTCATCAGGAGAATAGGTACATATTATTTTCCCGAAAAATAATTTCCTCGGGAGTTCATTTTCCCGAAATTTGCTGAAATGAAAATAAAATGACTGACAATAGTTGATTCCTTACATTATTCAGAAAACGCCTTACAGCACGGAAAAGCTCGAAATTCCTGTTAGAAATTTTTTTCCTGAAATGCGTCCACGACTTTGGAAATTTCGAAAAATGGTCTAAATTTCTGTTAAAAAAACTTTTTGATTCCTTACATTGTTCAGAAAACAAACAGGTTTTCCAGAAATTTCCTTGAGTTTTCAGGAAACCGCGGTACAGCACAGAGAAGCTTGAAATTCCAGTTAGAAAATTTTTTTCTGGAATGTATACGAGACTTTAGTTTATTGGGAAAATTATTTATTTTTTTGGTAAAACGGTTTTCGCAGGAAATGAGATTGAAAAAATCTTGATATTCCTGTGTAAAATTTTTTTCCATCGAGCTTTATCCGAGATCGTTCCGGCTTTTGGAATTTTCGTTAACGGTTCAAATCGTTTTTAGCGATTTTCCGTTCAGCGGAAATTTTTTGAGGGATCTTGAAAATGCTATTGAAAAGTACTAAAAAAGTTTTAAATTTCTGTTAAAAAAAACTTTTTGATTCCTTATATTCTTCAGAAAACAAACTGATTTTCCGGAAATTTTTTGAGTTTTCCGGAAAACGCGGTACAGCACGGAATAGCTCGAAATTCCTGTTCAAAATTTTTTTTCTGAAATTCGTCCGAGACTTTGGTTTATTGAGAAAATTATTTGATTTTTTGGTAAAACGGATTTCGCAGGAAATGAGATTGACAAAAAATCGTGATATTCCTGTACATTTTTTTTCCATCGAGCATTGTCCGATGTCGTTCGGGCTTGTGGAATTTCCGTTAACGGTTCAAATCGTTTTTCCTGATTTTCCGGACAGCGGAAATTTTTTGAGAGAAGCTTGAAAATTATATGGGAAAGTTTGAAAATAGCTCCAAATTTCCATTAAAAATAGTTTTTAATCTCTTATATTCTTCAGAAAATAAACTGATTTTCCTGAAAATTTTCGCCTTTTCTACAAAACGCGGTGCAGCACGGAAAAGATCTAAATTCCTGTTCGAAAATTTTTTTCTGAAATGTTTCCGAGATTTTGGTTTATTGGAAAAATTATTTTGGAAACTTAATTAATTTTTTGGTAAAACGGTTTTTGCAGGAAACGAGATTGAAAAAATCTTGATATTCCTGTGTAATTTTTTTTTCCATCGACCATTGACTATCGGGCTTTTGGAATTTCCGTTAACGGTTCAAATCGTTTTTCCCGATTTTTCGAGCACCGAAAATTTTTTGAGGGAAGCTTGAAAATACTATTGAAACACTCGAAAAAAGCTCTAAAAAAACTCCGCCACATTTGTACGGCTCAGATATTTCGCCTCCCATTAAATATCAGTTTTTTAAAAAATTGAAATTGTTATGTCGAGGTCATCTTTGTTTATTACTTACAAACGTTTCGACTGATACTGCGGTAGTCATCTTCAGTTCCGTGGAAGAATTAGTCGTCGCAGTTGCAATCAAAACGTTTGGAAGTAATACCCAAAGAAGACCACAACATAACAGCCCAGAAACAAACAATTATATTGAAGCCGGGCCTGCATTATTGCATGAGAAGTAGTCAATACAAGAAACATATATTTTATACTTAACAAAACTATTGATATATAGAGAATGACATTTTTTAAACTATATTCCGACAAAGTACCATTGATGATCCCTATGAGGATGAAACATATGGTATTGATGGTAATAGTCGAAATGTAGAGTTTCATAAACTAAATCTCAATTTAATATAAATTGAATTTAGAGGGGACTTCGTAAATATCGTCTAGTTTTGAATGTGTGGTGTATGTATGTCACCCGTGGTATTACTCCATGAGCTAGTCCACTGACACTTGCAGGCACTTAATAAGAAGAAGCATAAGAACGGAGTGATGAGTCCTGACAGCCCCGAACCTGAGACTGAATACCAATTGACACCTCGTACTGAAGCCAAGACGAAGATTTTCAGATGATGTTACAAAGGAATCAAATAAACGGACAAAGGGTAATTATCTTTTTTTATAAAGTTTCATACAATTATTTTCAGACATTTGCCAATATCGCCTTTATTACAAATCTTAATCATCATAATCGAAATATCTTGCTAAAATTCCAATAAAGTTGTGAATTCATAAAAACATTATTGATCATTTATAAAACCAAAAAAAAACACCAATTTGTCCTGTCATGAGAATGTAATAAAAAGTTAAGACTCATTATTTGAATTTTCAGGGCTTGATTCTAAATTTGGCGACTCAATAATAGGGTCAATGGATGGTAAAATACAATACAATATTTATTCTTCTTTTCCACGACATTCTCGTCCATTTATCACTGTCGTTTACTTCATTAATAACCGTTAAATATATCAAGAAAAGGTCTCCACAACGCGATCTTGATCAAATAATAACAAAAAGAAAACAATTTAGGAAAATACGATATTAATGTAAGCTACTTGCCAAAATTCGCAAGAACGCAGAATAAACTAATTTTATAAATCCTAACCCAAGCCACACTACTGATAATTCACAATTCACAGTGTACCCGACATTTTTTTACCTTCATATTGTATTTGTGTGTCCACAAAATATTATTTGTTCAACTCGATGCCGCCGGCATACAGTGGGCCGACTTTGAGTTAATGATAAGAAATTTATACGAGGTCTAATCATGAATTTTATATGGGTGGTATTATATACTGGTAAGTTTATGAGCTGTTTGGATTAACCATTCGATATTTTTTATCTATTTAATTTATCGAATAAAAAAAGTTGTAACTAAGCAAAACAGATCGAAGAAACCGATAATCTAAAAATGTATTATATTTTCTTGTTGTAATATGATACTTTTCCATTACAAAATTATCACATTTTTTTACGGATCAAACGAAAATTTCGTTTTACAAATCGCGAGTTATATATCATCCAATAAATTCCTTCATGTTTCTGGATTTTATCAAACAGAAATAACGACATAAGTGTATGTTTGTGAAATGGAATGAAAGTAGTCGTATACATCTCGATGATAAAGCGCAACGGTCCCTTTTTAACGGTATTCGTACGCACTGTATGATAACTTTTACGATGCTTTTGCTCATAAAAATATGAAAGTTAGAAGTATAATAAAAAGCAGCGTTCAAAGTTCCTCGTAACAGCTGGCATCGTCGAAGAAACTTAAATATTGAAAAATGTTTGTCGCAGGAGGTGAGAGACGAGCTGGATAGCTTGTTGGTCGTAATGGTTAAAGATATTTTGATGAGTTTTGACCAGTTTAATGGAAAATAAAATTTCAAATCTATTATAACTTTTATCTTGTTATCAAAAAATCATGTTTTATTATTAGAAAATAATAAAATTACATTAAAATACGTACATGTTCGTTGATTATGTAAATAAAGCTTACAAATATTGTTGGATTGGTACCAATGGACTTAGAGAGCACCTGATTTGACAACTCTTGATTATCAACATGAACAGAGTTATAAATGCTTTATAAATTTATTTTGCTTGAATTTTCTCTATTTCGATTTATTAAATAAAAAAACACTATTTCGATGTCATTCAACCAAAATCCGATCACAGCAGCATTTCTGACATTTTGTGACCACCTGGCGGCAGTAAATACTCCCTGCATGTAAACTATTCGCGTTCGAAGTGAATGTGATGGGGCGCAATGCGGTACGAGATTGTGAGTGTGCGATGTGTCGATTTGCCATCCAGTTTTAAAAGGGAAATAAAGTGACACCACCTGTGAAAAGAACGCTGAATCCGAGGCAGCGTGAGTACGAAACGAAAGAGGCAAACTACCCAGTAAACTCCATTCAAATCGAAAACGTTATTCAAATTTTATGGGCCATTTCTCATGTTGGTTTTGTGAGAATTTTTCCGTTTGCTTCATTGTAATCGTATTTAAACACCAGAATACAAAAAAAGAAAATTTAGAGTTTCTAAATAATTAAGATTTTATAGAATATTTTGGACTATTAAATTTTATATTTTGAAAAAGTCAAACAAATTTTTATACACTGACAAACATAAAATTAGGGTCACCTCGTAAATTTCATGTATTTCAGTTTTTTTATCCTTGTTTACTAATCTTGTACTATGATTTTATCCTGATTGGTAAAATAAAAAAAAGTTTTTGTTTCCATAAGTCTTTGACAAAAACCAAAAGTGCTGAAATCCATTATCAACATATTTTTTTGTTTCGTTGTTTTATCCCTCTCTCGCAATTTTTTTGAATAATTAGTGTTATCATTGTAAGTGTATTGAAATTGCCATAAATCCTGCATAAACTGCAACAAACTTTGTTTTAAGTCTCTCTAGTGTGCAATGAGTATATCAGTGCTATGAAGAGACTGGTCTGCTAACAAGAAGATCTGGTTCAGGAAGAGGAAGGACTATATAAGAGCTACAGATGACCGCCCTATCGTTTCTGGTACTTTAAGTAACAAAATGGTTGTATCGTACCTCGGACGTTACGGGTCACTTTGGCGCTGTAGTCCAGGTTTTGGATTGGAGAAAGAAATACTCCACAGGTCGTATGGTATCGACAAGACCACTATGGTGCGTTGACACGGTGCTAGTATGCTCGGCCGAGCTGACTAGAATACCTGCTCTACTGGTAGTCCCATGAAACTCGTACTGTATAATAAACAAACAGGCGAGTACAGTCGCGAGTTGTTTTTTGTCGTACGAGTTAGTCGGTCGCCTTCCAACTTTCAGCGTGTGAGTTCCATACTAGTACTTGTAAACATGGCAAACAAAAGATGGACATAAGCGCAAACTATAAAATTTGTGGAATTATATGAAGAAGCAGAATTTTCGACATGATCTCTATAAAAATAAATAAGCAAGGGACATAGTCTTAAGTGATTTTTGAACGTCTATGGATCCTCCAAAGTTACTTCTCTTAAAAATGCTGGAGAAGCACCAAACTTGTTACTTCGCTTTATCCACTCCAGAATTCACATTTGTCTGGGACGTTGCTTTTTATAAATTGTAATTGGTTTAATTCGTTTATTAGTCTCCAGCTGCCGTATACGAAAAGGTCGGCAAGGTATACGCAACAAATACGTGAGTGACTCCATCTTTCTGCGGGGGTTTACAACTTGTACGATTGGCCTAATTCTCGAAGCATCTCACATTTTCATTATTTTACGTTAATTCTACTCCAGTGTCGTGTGTGATTTTATTTATATATTTTAATTATTACGGAAAAAAAGTAACTTTGTTACATGGTCAAGGCAGTTTCCCTTCCAAATCATCTGCAAGAAGTAACAAATATCAAAATAAATGAGTGGACAGTAAGGAGGCGACTTCATAATTCTGAATGATCTTCCGGAACTGCAGATACTGGACCGCCGCTTTCTTGTGATCACCGGATTGCAAAGTTAAATTTTCCTTTTGTCTTACGGGTTTACACAGACATGTAAGAGTGTAGTAACGATAAGAAAAGAGATATGCTCAAGGGTGTATTGCCGAACGATTTCCATTAGGTACAGACTCAGTTAAAGCATTAGTCTTTAACCAGAATGGGGCTTTAAATGCATAGGTACGAAAGAGGTTCTAGAAGACCAGGTTATACAGAGACGGCATATCTACAAACTCCCAATCCGAAGCTGACGATCCTAATCGCACCTTCTTTAGATGCCCCAGAGACACACTGTAGGAATTGCAGCCAATAATTCTCGAGAACTAGTGGAGTGAATGCTGGAAAACAAATAACACTGGAAACAAGAAAGGAAGTACATAACGTTAATCCTAAAAAGGAAATGAGCTCAAAAACGAATTGAACAGCAGGCTCCATAATAGTAGAACTGATGTTAGAGACGCAAGTCACTCCTGACGCAATGCTCACCAAGCATTTCTGGGAACTAACTGAAAGAGGTCAGAATTGGTACGGTAAGCAGGGAAACCCACACTCCCGAGTCGCAACAGAAATGATCCGACCAAAAAAAAAGTTGTACAGTTAGAGAATATTATTGGAGAAGACGTAACCTTTATGCACGGCTCTCTTACGATTGTTCAACTTGTAGCCACCACACCACACCACAGCTCCATATGTAACTATGTGTCGAACTGTCGTGGTGTTGGTCATTTTGGGTCTCTGCCCCATGTTTTGACGAGGATAATTTTAGAGGTACCAATTTTTCCAAATAGTGACAATCATTTTGGTTGTTCAAATATTAACTCAATAATTTAAAGTGTTTAAGAAAGTGTGCTGGCAAACACGGTAAAATCTGAAACACAAAGTCAGGTACCACAAACATTCATAATTAGTCATGAATACAATTAAAATTATAATCAAACTTACCATCATTAAGTACTAAAAGAGGGCAAACAATTGTTAACAAAATGTGAAAAATAAACTGTTTAAAGATAGAAAATTGAACTAATTAAACATTGATAAAATTTTACATAGTAAAGAATATAAAAAATGTACAAAAACATTGGCTGGCAGTAATTACCAGCACCTACATCCCGGAAAAAATTGAGAATGGAAAATAGACAGCGTAGAGGGGGGCAAGACAGAAACGACCACACGGTAGGCATTTTGGTTCAAAAAATTAAAATATTGGAAAAAGCACCAACTGTATCAAACTGGGGAAAAAATCACCTCGTGCCAATACAAAATCTCACCGACAAGCGGCGAAAGGTGAAAGTTATATGACAGGTGACAGATGACAATGAAAGTACCACCTTTCACGATAAAGTGTGGGGGTAACAACAATAAATTTATAATAATAGCAGAACATTAAAAAATAATGGCAATACAATGGCAATTTCAATACAATCACTTGATTGAAATTCGGTACAGGCAAGATAAGAAAGAAAAAGAATAAAAATGATAATAAGCGATTGACAGATGACATATGACGAGTTGGAAGAAAAATAAAGGTTCAAAATCCAATGTGTGACGATATAGAGATACACGAACTGTAAAAATGAGATAAAAAGAAAAACGGGGGTAAAAATGAAAGAACCAAATGGGGGAAACCCTATAATACGTAATTTGAGATGGCAGGGTTACAAAGGTAAGAAGGAACATTAAACAGGAAATACGAATTAATAATTAAATTGTTCATTAAGACAGATACAATTGGGATTATGGAGACAGGAGCTGTATTCATGACTAATTGTAAACGTTTGTATCTATAGACCTAATGATGGTCAATGACCGAAAATAGTTGCCTGTTAGTACTTCTGTAATTAAAATTTATGGTATCTGACTTTGTGCTTTATTGCATTAAAACTTATGACTACATATGAATTTAGAATTCACATCCATTTGGAATTGGTCGACCTTTTGGCATCAACCGTATTCAGTTCGAAGGACCAGTATCTGATTAGCACATTATTTAAGACAAAAGAAACAATTTGATTTATTTTTAAAGGTTATTGGCTCATCCATTTATTGAAATAAAATATAAACTTTATGTAGTACTATTTTAACAATTTACTTAAGTATTAGTGTCACTGTAGAACTATTTACAATCTTGTTACATTAAAAGTACTCAGAAAATTCAATATTAATATATGAAAGCGTGTTGCTCAGCCATTTTATCATTAAGTAGTGAGAACGAATTGTATTCGTTGAGCAAATCTAATGTAATGATACTCTGTAGATGCATTTTGCGCGCTACAAGAATCTTTTTAAATTGTGTTATAACGGATTTTAATTTGTAATGCACTATTCCATATTCCGATACAACTGCACTCATCGCTCTAACTATACATCACGTGATAAATAACCTAGACTAATTTTTGATGAAATGTGTGGATTTGGAATCTATTTCTAGATTTTAGAATGATCAATTGTACAGTAATGATCAAAAGTATGAACTGAACTGAGAAATATATTAATTAAAAAATAAATAGAAATTAGATAATATTCCAGTGAAATTTATCCAACTTGGACCACCGGAAAACAATTCATATTGTTGAATAACAAAACAAGAGATGAGGATTTTTCCGATATATTGTTGTTACTATATTTTTTTAATCTTGTTAAAGTAAAAACTACAGGATTTTTATCAGTATTAGATTTTGCATACTGCGCTAATATTTTATAATCCGCAAACTATTTTTTAGAATTGTGTCATGGATTTTGTTAAATAATTGATTTCTCATTATTTATGTAAGTGTCTGTCGTGCTAAATAGTTGAGTTTGTTTGAAATATATATTTTTAATTTTTTTATTAAATTAATAACAATCAAACGTTACTTTTTGTTTAATTTAAAAATAATACTTAGCGGTTTATATATATTTTTTTATAGAGCACGAATAGAAAGTTTTACATGTTTTATGATCATTGTTTTCTAAAGATAAAACTTCCACATTTGTGTCTCTATATAATGCTCCTGTGTTTCTCTTGGTCTCTATTTTAATTCGACAAATTTAACGTTTTTGTTTAAGTTTGCTCGTAAATTTTCACTCCAAAGAATTTAATTGAGTTAAAGTTAAGTAGCTTAACATGATAAAATTCTAACGAAAGAGACTAGCACGGCCGAAAGTTTTCAATTATAAAATCCTAGAAAATACTACTGTATACAAAAAGAAAACTAGAACAAAATGAGATTTTACTTATAATAAAATAGAGGTATTAACTGCTACTACTAATCCGACAGTTGGGTCAAAATCCGGGATTTATTTTTAGAATTTTCATTACGGAAACACTAGTTAACTGCAATCCACTTCCGGCGCTAATTTTTTTAATAAATGAAATTTTTAGCATGAGAGATAATTATATATAGAGGTAAAAATTCAAATAATTATTTCAAAGGAAGGCTTTCATTACAAAATTATAATAGAAGCACGTTTTGTTTATTAAAAACTAAATTTAGTAAATAGGGATTTCATATTATTAAAATGGATCAATACGAATTATATTTAAAATAATTTATAATACTCAAAAAAATATTTTGTTGATAAATAATTTTCAACCAATCAATTGGACATTTTCTTTTTTTTTATTAATTAAACGATAAACTAATTGACGATGGTAAATAAAACAAATATTTCATCAATTTATACATACTATATTAATACTAAAAAGTCCCAGTAATTTTTTTGAACTCTCAGTATTTTTTTAAGTCTCAGTAATTTTTTGGAAGTCTCAGTAAATTTTTAGAAGTCTCAGTAATTTATTAGACGTCCCATTAATGTTTTGAAAGTCTATACATAATTTTTTAGAAGTCCCAGTAATTTTTGAAAAATCTCAGGTATTTGGAAGTCCCGGTAATTTTTTGGAACTCTCAGTATTTTTTTTAAAAATCTCAGTAATTTTTTGGAAGTCTCAGTAATTTTTTTTAGACATTCCTGTAATTTTTTGAAAGTCGAGACATAATTTTTTTAGAAGTACCAGTAATTTTTGGAAAGTCTCAATAATTATTTGGAAGTCCCAGCAATTTTTGGAACTCTTCCAAATGTACGAAGCCTATTCATCTCCAGGGCAGGATATGAGCATAAAATATGCTCCGCCGTTTCGCCTTCCACACTTCAAAAGCGACAGTCCGATGTTTGACTCAGACCTAACCTCTCCAGATGGCAACGCAGACGACAGTGCCCTGTAAGCAGTCCAATTCACTTCTACTCCATTCTAGGATCTGCGATAGGGTGATATCTGACGGTTTGACTATGAACGCCTTAGAGTGAGCTAACCCTGGCACTGCTTTTGGCCATGCCGAAAAATAGTTCCGGTCCAAAGAACTCGGACTCTGCACCTCTTCTCGCAAGAGTGTCGGCTTTCTCATTGCAATCCACCCCTTCGTGTGCCCAAGTACCCAGAGTAGGGTTACTCTGTTACTAGTAGCAATGCGATCCAAGGATGCGATGCAGTTCTACACCAGCTTCGAGACCTGCCGGTTGGAGCTCAGTGCTTTTAAAATGTAAATACTTTTGTTAACAAGAGGATGATTTGCCAACTCTCTTGCACACAATTCTATAGCGAAGATCTCCGCCTGAAAGATGGGAGCATACTTGCCGAGGCTTATTGTGATGTCAACTCTCGGTTTTCCATCTGTGTGTACAGTACATAAGCCGTCCCTGGAAAGAGGATCTCCCCCTTTTCCCATTCGTCTTTTTTCGGAAAAAGGACGTTAAAGGACTTCTATATGTGAGTTCTGGAGGAGAGCACATCCGAAACCATTCCGAGAGTGTGGTGTATACTCATCTCTCGCAGCAGTCCAGACTGGTATTATAGCCTCTCCCCCTCAATTTGATTAGCCACCGACATGGCTCTATAGTAAGTCATTCTGGCCTCCTGCTCCAATAATATGTGGAGAGGAGTAACAACCAAAGATCTTTTAATTGCCGCTGTCGGGGTAATTGACATGGTGCCTGCAATAGCCATACAAGCTAATCTCTGAAGACCAGATAATTTAGCCGCAGCAATAGTCTGAAGCCCCTTCGTCCACCAGGCTACTGCGCCATATGTGAGCATTGGTTTTATCACCGTTTGATAAATCCAGTAAATCTGCTTAGGGTTCATGCCCCACGACTTGCCGCATACACTTCTGATATTCCAGAAGGATGGCCTGGCTTTATTGATTGTTCTTTCCAGTAAGTTTTCTATCTAGGATAATCTCCAGATACTTTATCTCCTACGCAAACGGAATGGTTACGCCTTCCAAAATTGGATGACGTAGCTTATCAAGCTTCCTACTTTTTGTAAAAGGAACTACTACCATTTTGTGAGGGTTCACAGACATCTGTACCTCCTCCTGTATATTGGGCCATTTAATCTATCATGTCATATTGTTTTGTTTTCGTAAATTTCTTATGTCCAATAAAAACTTGCATACACCAATTAATTCGGAACTTTTTTTTTTCTTTAGCAATTTTAAACCGGATATCGTGAAAACCAAAAATTGATTAAAAAAATCAAATCCTCGTTAAAATACTTTGTCCGTGCAAACCAATAAAATACGCATAAACTTCAAACAGTTTATTTTATAAATTCATTCCGTGTCCAAACAAGAGAGACATCTCATTCCGTTAAAAATGCCGAAAGTAACCCCAATATTCATCATCAAACCTTTTTGGAGCCTTACTCAAATCCCCAGAATCATCCAATTAATAAATTATTACATCCCTATTTTCCAAAATCCTTTCGGGCCAAGCAGGGATACATAGGAATACAGGGATAAGTGGGAGAGCGCATGGCTTCCCAGAATCGCGGTTCTCTCTGGATTCCTCCTTCATTTGTCTTTCAAAAACCGACGCTGACGCTTGCAACAAACAAAACGTTGCGGCGCGTATATTTGCATGTGCGTGACTGTTTATTAAGCGTTTGATGTACGCGTAACGGTTAAGATATTTTTGATATGGTTAAGTGATGGGTTTAACAGATAATTCGGATTTGTATTTAAAAGTTTGCTTAAAAGATGGATTTTTTGTGAAATGTGATTGTGTTAAGTGTCCACAAAAATGAAAATTTTGGTGACGGTTGACGTGTTGTTTTTGGTTATTACTATTTTTGTGCAAGGTAATTCTATTTTTTTTCTTTTTTCTTAATATTTTTAAAATGGTAGTTATGACATATTTTAAAATAAAGATGGCTAAAAGGACCTGGCACATTATAAAAAAATGTTAAGTTTTTACATTTTAACATGTAAACAAATTTGCCCATGGTTAGATTTTCCGAATAATAATATTATAAATATTTAAATAAATTCTTGTAGTTTTATATATTTATATTTGACGAAAAAATTGAATCGATGAAGTTTTAATAAAAATTAACAAATTTATTTCTTGTTCAATTATCACAATCTTTAAAGTAATAGAACGTTCTATCTACTCACAATTAAGTTGAGTTCGACTTGAAGAATTTGTAGGATTAGGAGTAGAGTGTGCTTATTTGGAGTAACTTCTAAAGCGAATTTTTGTCATTACCCGAACGGATAGATCAAGAGCGGGGTAAAACGAGTAAAAAGAGTAACAAATCCGAACTCAGATTTAGTGTACTGACATAATTATTTATTGACAGTTTGACGTTTACGACTCAACAGTTGACATTGAAGAGTACAAAAACTGATAATTTTGACGGGAAAAATATAAAAGTTGACGGTTATTATATTTACGTCAAATAGTTTGACATATTGACCTACTTTGGCAGCTATAAATAGCAAACAGTTGAAAAATTATTGACAAAAATTAAATTACTTTCTGATCTCGTATATGTTATTTCTCTGGTTTCCTATATTTGCTTAGATAATCGGTTTCTAAATCTTATTTATTAACTAACTTCAGAGCAACAGACAAAGTTATTAAGGTCATTCTGTTAGTATGTGTGTCTGTCTGTAAGAGGTTTCACGGTCGTTCTACTAAACCCATTTGAATCAAACTTGAAACGTAGATGCCTTAGGGTCATACCTCAGTCGAGTTTAAATTTGAGCTCTGTAGGTCAAAGGGGACCAGAGATATGGGTGTTAATCTAAAGTGTTTTTCTTCAGAGGTTTACACTTCTCTAATTTATTTCTTCTTTATCTTCTTGATAAATATTTTCCACATATAAATAATTTTTCTCTTCTTCTTGTCTTTCTATATTTTCTTCCATGTTTTTAATTTGTCTTCCCTTTTCTAAATGTTTTTAATAACTTAAAAAATTTCTTCTGATTTTGCAATCTTGATGAGAATGGTTAAAAGACCGAAAAATTACCGTTAACCAGAGATTTTGTTACTTATATGGCAACACTGTTACTAGCGAGAAAGGATTTGATTTTTTAACATTTTTAATATTCAAATATCAGCATAAATTTTATTTTTTAGAGGCGCAAATATAGTATGTTATCTTGACTGAAATGGTTTTTGGGGAGTTCCGTTAATATTAGGAATCTGGTTAAGGGTAGCTCAAGAGTTGTTTAGGGATTCTTCAAGGATTGTTTAAGGACTTTTCCAAAATTTTTAGCGATTTTTTAGAATTGTCAAAGGATTTTTAAGGAATTGTCATGGACTGTTTAAGGACTTTTCAAAAATTTCACAATGATTTTTCAAGGTAATTTTAAAGATTTTTCATTATTTTTTAAGGATTTTTCAGACTTTTCATGTATTTTTTCAGGAATTTTCAAGGATTTTTAAGGAATTACATAGGATTGTTATGGATTTTCAAAACAAATTTAAGGATCGTTCAAGGATTGTCCAAGGACTGCTGAAGGATTTTTCAAGGTTTTTTCAAGTAATTTTCAGATTTTTTAAAGATTATTCAAGGATTGTTCAAGATTGTTCCGAATTTTTCAAGGATTTTTTAATGATTTTTTAGGGATTTGACTTAGATTATTTAAGGACTTTTCTAATTTTTCATTGGTTTTGCACTTTTCAAGGATATGTCATGTTTTTTCAAGCATTTGTCATTGACTGTTTTATGATGTTTTAAGGATTTTTTAAGGATTTTTTAAAGATTTTTTAAGGATTTTTTAAGGAATTTTTAAGGATTTTTTAAGGAGTTTTCAAGGAATTATCAAGGATTTTTAAGGATTTTTCAAAAAAAATGTTAAGGATCGTTAAGGATTGTTCAAAGATTGTCTGAGGACAGCTATATGAGTTTCAAGGTATTTTCCAGGACTTTCCAGATTTTTTAAAGATTATTCAAGGACTGTTCAAGAATTTTTCAAGGATTGTTCAAGATTTTTCCCGAATATTTCAAGTATTTTTCAAGGATTTTTTAAGGATTTTTTAGTGATTTGTCATATATTATTCAAGGACTTTTAACTGATTTTTCATTGGTTTTACACTTTTCAAGGATATGTCAAGGTTTTTTCAAGTATTTGCCAGTAATTGTTTAATGAATTTTTCAGGATTTTTTAAGGAGTTTTCAAGGAATTATCAAAGATTTTTCAAAAAAAATTTAAGGATCGAACAAGGGTTGTTCAAAGATTGTCTAAGGAGATCTGAATGAGTTTTCAAGGTATTTTCAAGGACTTTTCAGATTTTTAAAGAACTGTTCAAGAATTTTTCAAGGATTTTTCAAGATTTTTCCGGAATGTTTCAAGTATTTTTTAAGGATTTTTTAGGGCTTTGTTATAGATTATTCAAGGACTTTTCTAATTTTTCATTGGTTTTGCACTTTTCAAGGGTATGTCAATGTTTTTTCAAGTATTTGTCATTGATTGTTTCATGATTTTTTAAGGAGTTGTCAAGGAACTATCAAGGATTTTTAAGGATTTTTCAAAAAAAATTTAAGGATCGTTCAAGGATTGTTCAAAGATTGTCTAAGTACAGCTGAATGAGTTTTCAAGGTATTTTCAAGGACTTTTCAGATTTTTTAAAGATTATTCAAGGACTGTTTAAGAATTTTTCAAGGATTGTTCAACATTTTTGCCGAATGTTTCAAGTATTGTTCAAGAATTTTTTAAGGATTGTTTATGGATTTGTCACAGATTATTCCAGGACTTTTAACTGATTTTTGATAGGTTTTGCACTTTTCAAGGATATGTCAAGGTTTTTTCAAGTATTTGTTATTAATTATTTCATGATTTTTTAAGGATTTTTAAGGAGTTTTCAAGGATATTTCAAAGATTGTCTAAGGACAACTGAACGAGTTTTCAAGGAATTTTCAAGAAGTTTTCAGATTTTTCAATGATTTTCTAGGGTTTTATAGGGAAATTTTTAAAGTAATTTCAAGGGTTTTTCAAAAATTTTTAATGGATTTTTTGATTTTTAAAGAATTTTTTAAGGATTTCTCAAATCTTTTTCAAGGAGTTTTGAAGAATTACTTAAGGATTATTCAAGAAAGAATTGTTTAAGGATTGTTCAAGAAAGAATTGTTTAAGGATTGTTCAAGAATTTTTCAAGGGTTGTTTAAGCATTGTTCAAGGAAGCATGTTTCAAGAATTGGTCAAGGATTTATCGAAGATTTTTTAAGGTGATTATAAGGTTTGCTCAAGGATTGTTTAAGGAAGGATTATTCAATGATTGTTTAAATATTTTCAAGGATTTTAAAGGATTTTCCAAGGATTGATTAACGATAGCTCAAGGATTGATTTTTCACCAATCGAGTCTGTATTTAATTCTTGAGGACGCGTCTTTGGAAGTTTTTTTAAATTATTTTTAGTAAAAGTGATATGACTATCAATTTTTTCTCTAGATAAATTTGAAAAAAAATGGCCCAGACGAATTTTTAGTATCTATATTATGCGAGATCCCGGCCAAAAACGAATAATTATGTTTTGTGTCACTCTACCCTGTTCTGCGCAGAAAAAATTGGACTAATGAGTAAGATTATTTAACATTAACCGAAAAATACTAAAAAACTAATGTGTCCAAAAAATGTATTACAATACAAGCATATTTTTCTATAATAATACTCTAAATGGCAACCATCTAAGTCACGTGGTCTGCTGGTTTCTTAAAGTCAAGTTATTTTATTGCCAACAAAACACAAAATATCGTATAAGCATTTTTTTATATTTTGACATGAATAAAAATATACGACTTACACTTGACCCATTCACATATTTAAAAAAAAATATAACTAGAAAACAATTGTTATGAAAAATGTATTGCCATTGATAAGTTTTTCGGGGTTTTGGAGATTTATATCCAAATAGTGCTATCAATCATCAGTAAGTCAGTCCTGAATAAAATGTTAAGGGGATGATAAATAAAATAATAATATTATTTAATAATCTGTAACTGCTATAAGTTCTCAAAAAAATTAAAGGTAAAAAAATATATAGCGGGACAGTAAATATTGACTTGAAGTAACAAAATAGTTTACAAATTTCATGATTCTATCGAAATTTTCCAATAAACGTTACGTTAGCACTGTTTATATTTTTCTGAGTAATATAATAATCTTGACACCCTATTTGTACTTAATATACTTGGCCAAAAGTTAAAACTAAATTAAATTTAATATTATATACTAAATTCTTAAACGTTCCAAAACCAATTTAGTAAGCTTTACGGGTTACAATAGATATTAAACTCAAATGTCATTTTAATTGCTCTTTAAAACTTAATTAGTACTTGACACAATTATAAGCGTTAGACAATATTATAATTCATTACGTCTAATCTAATTATTTTATACCTAATTAAATTTTTATGTGAATTGAAACGCTTAATTTTAAATAGAATATCTTTGATACAATAACAAAATTTTACTAGCAATTTTAGATTTTAACAATATGTTTATTTTTAAATGGGACAAAATTAAAGAAATTAATGGAAAAGAAGCAGTTTGTGAAAACAATTGAATGAGAATATTTAATAAATTAAATTGACATAATTCAAACGAAAATATATCTGATAAAGAATTACCTACCTCTATTTTATTTGATTAGGTCGAAAATTCACTTGAAATGATAGGAATTCAAAAGAAAGTGTTTATTTGCTGTCGAAATTTTTATAATATTTTTAAAAATAACTCTTTTGACAAACGTAATGACAGATGCGTATAATTAATTTTCTCTCCTACCTGTGACATCACGTTTAGTCTTCAATTGTTTTTATTATCTACTACAAGTGAATAATAAAAAATTATCTACTTATAGGAGAAAATTTTATTATTTTGGAATTAAATTTTAATTGATAAAAATTGATGTGAAAAAAATCGTTTGAAAATAATCAATAGTAACTTTTTTTATAATGGAAAACATTAAAATGGTGAAAATGTAAACGTGTCTTCTGCTGGCACGTTTCAAAATTATTTGATTCTCAAACGAGTTCGAACTATTGAGTGTTCTCGACACTTGTGCTAGAACGTGTTGGAATGTTCCGAATGTGCCAACTTCTTGTCAAAAAAAAATCTATCGTTTTAATTTTGTAACCTACATATAATCTAATACGTCATTATAATTGCTCTTTTTATTACAATAATAAATTATATGTATAGAAAATCATGTAATAAACGATTTTCAATATTTAATATATTTGTATTTTATTCACGCTTCTTCCCACTTGACATAACTGTTCCTCTTGATTTATGACTTTTTCTTTCCTAAAACCGTTAAATATATTCTAAAGGCTTTTCCAAGGGTCATAAATATCTAAAAAAGATCGTTGAAAATTCCCTCGACAACTCAATTCATTCAAAATTTTACCATATCTCATAATCCATACGGTATCGAAAAAAAATCTGCTAAAATGCAAATTTATATGTGTTAATAAGTACTTAGTAACTTAATCCGTTACATATATTTACATTGTGGTTTTTTGATTGAGTTGGGTTGGAAGGTTTTCCATATTTTCCGGTTATCTGTGTGTGTTCTTCTATTTCTTAATTAAAAATATAATTTTGAAACATTAATTAATTAAGTAGTTATTTGTACACTTTTACATATTTTTATCAAAAATTTGTTTTTTACTTCGGTCCTCATCAGAAGTATTTAAATCATAATTTTTTTTTTTTGCTTAAAATGATTGTTCTAGACGTCTTAAGCCTTGTGGGTGGCTCAAAAAATTCTTTCTCCAATCATTTTCTCGTATCTACGTGAGGAATCCTATGGTTTATGTAAGGGGGTGGAAACTGGAGGAGGTTGAAATTTTAAAAAATTCATATCTCCGCTATTTTTAAAAATATAGAAACAGGTTATACAACTTTTTTTATATCCTATTTATTATCAAATTAATTTGTTTACACCTTTTTTCGATTTAACCCTCCTGGGTGGAACTGGAAGGGGTTGAAATTTCATATCCGCCATTTTTGAAATTCATTCAAATTGTAGGTCTTTACATTTTTTTCATATCCTAATTATTATAAATTTAATTTGTATAACACTTTCTCCTACGGGAGTGAAACTGAAGGGGGTTGAAATATCAAAAAAAAATTATACCTCCGTCATTTTTAAAAATATCGAAAAAGGTCGTAAAAAACGTAAAAACCCATAGAAAATCGTAAAAATCTGTAAAAAATCGTAAACAACCGAGCTAGCGGTTAAGTATAACCTTAATATTACTAAAATGTGGGATAAACATTTAATGGCAGGTAAAGACTGGTTTACCATGTAATTGAGAAGAAATCGATTAGATCAGCAGAAGAAACAAGCTTATCCAGAGCTACGAGCTTTAACCGCTCAAATGTAACTTTTTTCTTTGATAATTTATCTAAAGTAATTGATCGAGATGGTTTTGTAGCTAAAGAGAGGTCACGATAGTACAAAAGCGGGATCGAGTTGTGGCCAAAAATGGGACGAAGCAAGTTTTAGCTTTGACATCAGATAAACGTGAAACACTTGTTACCGTAGCTTTAGCAGTTAACGCACTTGGCAATTATATTCCTCCTATGGTTGTTTTCCCGAGGGTCCAATATCAATACCATTTTCCAAGAGGAGGTCCCATTGAAAGTATAGAAGTTGCTAACAGATCTGGATGGATGCCAGATGAAGAATTTGTAGAATTTATTATACATATTCAAACATCATAGTAGTTGTTCACCTGCTCACAAAATTTTAATACTTATGGACAACCATTCATCTGATACATCTATAAATTCATTGGACTATTGTAGAGAAAATTGGATAGTACTTTTATCATTTCCCCCTCACTGTTCACACAAGTTACAACCATTGGACAGATCTGTTTTTGGTGCTCTTGAAAAGTCTGTAAATGGTTACTGCAATGCTTTTATGAGAAATAACCCACCTAAGACAATTACTATTTATGATATCCCAAGCATTGTAGCAACAGCTTTACCTTTAACAGCGACACTTTCAAATATACAAGCTGGGTTAAAAGTATCTGGAATTTATCCGTTCAACGGGGATATATTTACCAAATTAGATTTTTCACCTGCATATGTCACTGACAGACCAATTCCGAATGAACAACTGAACGAAACAGTCGAAAACAATTCGGAAAACGTAAATATCAATACACGGACCACAGATCAAAAGCTCAATATTTTTCCTCCTTAAAATACATTCCCTCAACCATCCATTAGAAAAGACACAGTCCCTCAACCTTTCGCTTCAGCAGATCAGCCATCCACTTCAACCAACCAATTATCCACTTCAGCACCTTAACCATCCACGTCAGCTCCACAGCTATCCACTTCAGTCCCTAAGCCATCCATTTTAAATAATAGAAATCAACCAACTATCGGACAAGATCCTCAACCATCCAGCAAATTTGAAGACACTTACCCTATCCCCGCTATTGATGTCAACATCCATCCACAGTTGTCTCCAGAACTGGTGAGACCGTTTCCAGAAGCGCCACCTTGACAAATAAAAAGTAATAAAGGTCGAAAAAAGGCTATGTTTTTTAATTTCCTTAAGGATGTTCAAGAAAAACAGTTTCACCATGCTCACAGGATTTTTAATATAGATGAAACAGGGCTCGTAACAGTTCAATCAAAGAGCTTTCAAGGGTAGGAGACAAGTTGGTACTCTGATATCAGCAGAAAGAGGCCAGCTGTCGACCCTTGCTATGTGCATACCAATAGATAGGTAACTTAATAGGCTACATATACATGTAATATTGATTCTACCAATTAACATTTGAAAATATTGATAACAGAAAAATAAAAATAGATGGAAAAATGCAGTTTTCACCTTTGAAAAGAGAAGTAAATTTGCTACAAGCTGATTAATTTTTACTGAAAAATAATATAAAATGGAAATTTGGCAAAAGTCAAAAATTGCTGGTAGTATAATTTACCATTCCTTCACTTAAATGTTAATAACAGAAAAATAGAAGCAGATGGAAAAATGCAGTTTTCACCATTGAAAAAAGAAGAAATTTTACTACAGCTGATTAGTTTTTACATAAAAATAATAGAAAATGGAAATTTGGCAAAAAGTCAAAAATTGCTGATGGTATAATTTACCATTCCTTCACTTAAATGTTAATAACAGAAAAATAAAAGCAGACGGAAAAAAGCAGTTTTTACCATTAAAAAGAGAAAAAAATTTACTACAAGTTGATTAGTTTTTACACAAAAATAGTATAAAATGGAAATTTGGCAAAAGTCAAAAATTGCTGATGGTATAATTTATCATTCCTTCACTTAAATGTTGATAACATAAAAATAAAATCAGATGGAAAAATACATTTTTTACCATTAAAAAGAGAAGAAAACTTACTACAAGCTGATTAGTTTTTACATAAAAATAGTATAAAATGTAAATTTGGCAAAAAGTCAAAAATTGCTGATAGTATAATTTACCATTCCTTCACTTAAATGTTGATAACAGAAAAATAAAAGCAGATGGAAAAATGCAGTTTTTACCATTAAAAAGAGAAAAGAATTTACTACAAGCTAATTAGTTTTTACATAAAAATAATAGAAAATGGAAATTTGGCAAAAAGTCAAAAATTGCTGATGGTATAATTTACCATTCCTTCACTTAAATGTTAATAACAGAAAAATAAAAGCAGACGGAAAAAAGCAGTTTTTACCATTAAAAAGAGAAAAAAATTTACTACAAGTTGATTAGTTTTTACACAAAAATAGTATAAAATGGAAATTTGGCAAAAGTCAAAAATTGCTGATGGTATAATTTATCATTCCTTCACTTAAATGTTAATAACAGAAAAATAAAAGCAGATGGAAAAATACATTTTTTACCATTAAAAAGAGAAGAAAACTTACTACAAGCTGATTAGTTTTTACATAAAAATAGTATAAAATGTAAATTTGGCAAAAAGTCAAAAATTGCTGATAGTATAATTTACCATTCCTTCACTTAAATGTTGATAACAGAAAAATAAAAGCAGATGGAAAAATGCAGTTTTTACCATTAAAAAGAGAAAAGAATTTACTACAAGCTGATTAGTTTTTACACAAAAATATTATAAAATGTAAATTTGGCAAAAAGTCAAAAATTTCTGATGGTATAATTTACCATTCCTTCACTTAAATGTTAATAACAGAAAAATAAAAGCAGATGGAAAAATACATTTTTTACCATTAAAAAGAGAAGAAAACTTACTACAAGCTGATTAGTTTTTACATAAAAATAGTATAAAATGTAAATTTGGCAAAAAGTCAAAAATTGCTGATAGTATAATTTACCATTCCTTCACTTAAATGTTGATAACAGAAAAATAAAAGCAGATGGAAAAATGCAGTTTTTACCATTAAAAAGAGAAAAGAATTTACTACAAGCTGATTAGTTTTTACACAAAAATATTATAAAATGTAAATTTGGCAAAAAGTCAAAAATTTCTGATGGTATAATTTACCATTCCTTGACTTAAATGTTAATAACAGAAAAATAAAAGCAGATGGAAAAATGCAGTTTTCACCATTGAAACAAGAAGACATTTTACTACCAGCTGATTAGTTTTTACATAAAAATAATAGAAAATGGAAATTTGACAAAAAGTCAAAAATAGCTGATAGTAGAAAGTCCCTTAAAGTGGCCGCTTTGCCCGGGTCTCCCCTACTAGATAGCGTTATCCCCTATATAATTTATTCTTATTCCTTTTTTGTTTTTTACACAAACTTGTCTCATCATTTAAAACATACTAAAAAGACACTTTCAAATAAAAATTTTGGATGGAAGTCAAATCGTTTTGAAAATCCTTCATATTATTTTAATAGTCACTTAATTGCTAAAGTTAAGATCTGAACCTAATAAAATTTCCTATTTATGAGATACTAAAAATAGACATAGGCTAAAATAGATCGTTAAAAAGCTCGTCATAAAAAAACTAAGATTTTTATTAAGAAAAAAAGATAGAGATTAAAAAAAAATGATGGCAATAAAATAAAATAGAAACTCGTGATAATTTAACAATTTAATTGAACTTAATAATTACTGGTTTGTTTAGTGATTTATTTATTAGTGAATACTGGTTTTTTTTTATATAAAAAGCAACGTATTTAATTTTATATATTTATTTATCGACTTCGTTTTCCCCAAACACAGTTTTCTCCTACCTATTCATTCCACTGTGCTCTTTGCATTAGAGAAACTCCAAATAGGTGTAAGAGTTTCGTTTTAAGTATCGACCAGAACCGTTTAAAAAGGTTTTCGCTGAATATTACTTTCATTTTCAAAATGATTTATGGAGATCTGCAGGTCTCGTTCAAACACCAATTAAGGCACTCCTTCACCATTAATGATTTTAATTGGGTCAGCAACTTCACGATTTAATTGTTCCTCGTAAATCCACGGTGTTTTATTACCTGTTTTACTTATTATTCCGGAATTTTGAATTTTATCGTTTAGACATTTATGAAGACTGTTTCGGAAATATTAAAATGTTTTATAGTCACTTTTAGGTTATTTGGATCATTGATATGGCATTGTTAATTTTCGAATAAATTTCAAAGGTAATTTAACTCGGTGGTTATTTTCTATTACGATTTATCTTTACTTTTAGTTATTAGTAAAATAATATTTATTTTAATTAATTTTTCTATCCAAGACCGGAACTATTATAATTTTCTATCATTATTCCTTTTGATCATGGATAGGTTACACTTCTATGCCAACTAAGATGTAACCATCCAACACAGCTTTGCATTCCTTTGATCCCGTCAAATAATAGAAAGAGGCGTTACAGTTTTCGGTTAAAACAATAATTTATGTTGGATCTTCCACATCTGCAAAGTAAATAATCTCTAGCTACCAGTGGTAGATCATAAATATATTTATGCATAATGGAATGTTTTTTTTTTAACCATCAAATATTAATTTAAAATGGGTTAAATTATTAACAAGGTAAACGCAACAACATTCTTAATATCTAATTGAAATAATATTGTAAGATTAAGTAAGAGAAAAATCCGGAAAAAAAATAAAAATAAAAAACAAAAAGTTTCAAAAAAATTGAGAGAGAAATTAGAAAATATTGGGAAAAAAATGAAAAATAAATTGTAAAATACGAAAAAATGAAGAAATCACAAATCCGAAAAAAATGCTAAAAAACGCAAAAAAAAAAATGAAAAGAAAAGCCTAAAAAAACTCAAGAAAATCGAAACATTTCACAAAAAATCGTAAGAAAAAAAAAATAAAAATGAAAAATAAAGAGAAATAATTAAAACAATCGAAGAAATCGGAAAAAATTAAAAAAAAAAACAAAAAATAAAAGCAAGAAATCACAAAATATCGCAAAACAGTCGCAAAAAACCACAACAAAATCATAAAGAAATCGCAAATTATCATAAAAAATCAAAGAAATTAGAAAAATCAGAAAATATTAGAAAACGAAAAAAATAGAAAAAAAAACAGAACAATGGGAAAAAAAAACGAGAAAAATTTAGAAAAAATCGAAAAAAAAATCAATAAAAAAAAAGAAAAAATGACAAAAGAGTTAGAAAAATCGAAAAACATCGCAAAAACCATAGAACAACCAAGAAACCGAAAACAACCATAAAAAAATGAAAAAATTCTAAAAAATTGATATAAATTGCAAAAAACAGAAAAAATCGGAAACCAAATTAAAAAAAAAAACTTTGGAAAAAATTGAAAGAGAAATTAGAAAATTTTGGGAAAAAAATGAAAAATAAAATTGTAAAATACGGAAAAAATGAAGAAATCACAAAACTGAAAAAAAAACCGCTAAAAATCGCAAAAATACGAAAAAGAAAGCCAGAAAAAAGGGAAGAAATCGAAACATTTCACAAAAAATCATAAAACAATAACAAAAAACCTCAACTAAATCACAAAAAAATGACAAAAATATCGCAAAAAATCAATGAAATAAAAAAAAATGAGAAAAAAAAGAATCGAAAAACAGAACAATGAGAGAGATTGGAAAAAATTGAAAAAAATAAAAATAAAGTAAAAAAATAAAAAATCATAAAAATGAAAAAGAAATGAGAAATAATTAAAACAATCGAAAAAAAAACTGAAAAAAAAACAGAAAAAATCGGAAAAAAAAACAAGAAAATCAAAAAAAGCTGAAAAAAAAATCATAAAAATGAGTGAAAAGCGAGAAAAATCTAAAAACATCGGCAAAAATTAAAGAACAACCAAAAAACAACTGTAATCATAAAAAATTTAGAAAAAACTGATATAAATTGCAAAAACTCGCTAAGAAATTCCAAGAAAGTAACAAATAATTGCAATAATCTGAATAAATGAGAAAAGATTAAAAAACGAAAGAAAAAACCAAAAAAACAAAAAATCAGAACCATGAGAAAAAACTAGAACAAATAAAATTTTTGTAACTAACAAATAATTTTCGCAAAACTGAAGACTTGGTACGTACTGAAAAAAATCATTATAATATAAATCAAACCGAGGTTATTTATTTGGAGAAAAAAATTAAAAAAAAAAAAATTTAAAAGATACCTAACATTCACAGGCCAGTTTATATATCGGATCATAGGTCAGTAGTTTTGGGCCAGGAAACTAAGCAAGTTTATTGGAGGATAATAAACATTTAAATTTTTACGCAGAAAGTACATCTAATCGCCATCTATCGAACATTTAGTTAAATAATAGTTTTTGTTATGAAAATCATGGGGTGCTAATTCCGTCTTAATGAAATAAAGTTTAAAAAGTTTGTGAAGTAACTTATTAAATTATTAATAAATGGACAACAAGTAATAAAATATGTTTAATTATCTATTTTTCAAGTCAGTAAAGAGACACAGGAAGCTTGTACTTAAAAAATACAGAAAAGGATTTTCTTCAGAAAATTTTCTCGAGATGGATGTTTTTAATTTATTACTAGGTAGTTTCATCGGATTCGAAAATTTAGTTACCCTTAGGCAAATAAGTGCGAAACATATTAGTAGAATCAGATTTACAAGTAGATAAAGCTTCTTTAACAGGGTTTGAGGGGTTAGATGAAAGTGAGAGAAGAAAGTGACAGATGTTATAAAATAATTTAATTAAAAGTAACTTCTGGAGATACAAATATTTTACTTCTTGTTGTAAGTGATAGATTTTTTACAAAACAGTTAAAAAGGATTGACTAAATGACAAGTGACAATTCAATTACATTGAATACGATCGTACGAGAATCCGAAAAAGAAGAAAAGAATAGAAGTAAAATGGTAACAGACACAAGCAACTATTGACAGAGATCAGATACATAAATTAAAAGAAGAAGAAACATAACCTACAAAAATAACCAAGAACCAAATTATAAACATTAGAACAAAAAATTTAAAAACAAATAATTTTGAGTCGATTGCAGCTGTTCATTCAGACAAAAAGGGCTTTTTTGATTTCACATCTTTAACAGATTCAATTTTATGGCAATGGTGTAATAAATAGACGTTAAGATCAGAATATGGATGGAGAATTTACAATGGTAATATGCCAAAAACTTTCTATAAAATTTTTATGTTCATTAATACGAGTTTCCAATCTTCTTCCAGTCTCGGGACGTTTTAGATGCGTTCATTAAAGTACCCGCAAACATTTATAAGACGTTTTCCTCTAGGGCAAATGTCACAAATTCTAAAACCTTTTAAAACGGACTAAATAAATGGTTCTACAAAAAACGTATTTTAGAACGTCCACCAAAAACAATGTATTTTACAGTGTTTATAAAAACGACTTACAAAAACATTTCAAAAACGTAAATTTCTAATTTATTCTGAAAACATGCTTTTAAGAACGTAAAATAAACGTTTTTATAAAATTTTTAACAGTGGTGCTCAAACGACTTTTTTTTCTTAAAACATACTTTTGTGGACTAAAAAACACAACACCTTTTGAATGTTTTTTACAGTGGTTATAAAAACATTTAAAGAACGTGCCTTTTTACTATTTCTGAAAACATACTTTTTGAACGTTTTTACTGAGTGTATTTAAAATCGACTCAAATAAAACGTTTTAAAAACGACCCTATTATGACTTTATAAAAAACCATTCTGACATGAACGTTCAAAAATGGTTTAGTAGTCGTTTTTCTATCGTACTGTAGCGTACAAATCGTTTTGTTTTTAATTTATGAGTTCGTACGTTTCTTTATGTCCATTTTAAAAATGTTCTTACAGAAACGTTTATAAAACGTTTTATTTTAGTTCTTGGACTTTAAATGAACCACAAAAAAACATCAATCGGATCATTTGTGCTATCAGGGAAGTCAATTTTATTATCTACTACTAGGAGCAAATTTTTTATTATCTACTAGTAGGAGAAAGAAATGAAAAGACAATAAAATGCTAAATTATTGTTAAAATAATTAAATATTCTAGTAATAGAAAAAATGGTATATATAGAAGATTTTTATCAGTCTCGCAACTTATTATCATCGCATTTCATGATACTAATAAAGCTCGGCTGACAAAAATATATTCCCTAAGAAACAGCATATAAATTAAATAATAATTTTTTTTTAAAAATAATCACCATTGTTTTATTATTCAACTTTTATTAAGAAATCCAAGTAAATTAAACTTTTCTTCTTTGAATATAGTAGGACAATAGATCTAGCTGACTTCATTATAGTTTAAACGAGGACGACTGTCTTAATGAATCCTGGTTCATATCCTGTTTCTTAATTTTCTTATTATGGAGTTACGCATCTATAACAAAGCTAAAATTGTCAACATTTTTTTGAAATTGTGCCAAATGGCATCACGAATCATTAATATCTTAAATAATAGCAGTTCCGTTCACTATTTTTTATCAGGAGTGCTTTACTATACAGGCTGTCCCATGAGTTCGTACCCAAAACTTGAGAGATGATATAGGGGCTAAAATTAATAATGGTACTTCATATAAAATTTGTCCCTTACGCCCTTCGTTAATGAATTATAGTGCACCAAAGTTAAAAATTAAATATGGGTTTTTATTTATAATTATTAAACTATGTATTTGAAATAAATCAAAAATTAACCATTTATAAACACCATAAGTGCGCACTTAATAGTATTATAAACAAATCTGCACTACCCTTGTGAAGTCAGGTACGGACTAAGTTCAATGGTTAATGAGGCACATTTTTTTTATCTATCATTTTTTTTAGTTCTAAATATGACAAGTAAATTCCACAAACATCTTTAAAAGAAAAATGACCTCTTGTGATAACTCGATGAAATTAACGGTTTAAGAGATATGTGCAATTTTATGTGGCACTGCACATTAATGGCGCGTTCACCATTTTTTTAAAAATACGATTAAAGGAAACATCTCGTATGACTATTAAATTATTAATAAATCAGGACAGTCTACATTTGGAATAACAAACTTCTACACTTTTTATAAATTTTATTTATTTACTAGTTTTATTTACAATAATTATATAAGAAAATTGATGTGCAGTGCCATATAAAATTGCACATATCTCTTAAGAGGCCCACACACCACGTGATTTTTGTGTTTGCCGGTTAGAGACTTACCCAAGGAAAATGTGCTTCTATTCTAATAAAATGGATGTAAAATTTTTTTTTTAGTATTTTCCGGTTAATGTTAAATAATCCTACCTTCTTGTCCAATTTTTTCTGGGCAGAACAGGGTAGAGCGTCATAAAACATAATTATTCGTATTTGGACGAGAACTCGCCTAATATAGCAACTAAAAATATGCGTTTTTATTCATGATATTTAAAATATTTATGAGAAGAGCTGGTTTGTGCTACATTTTTCAAATTTGTCTTCAGAAAAAAGTTGATAGTCGTATCACTTTTACTTAAATTAATTTAAAAAAAGTGCCACAGACGCACTATAAAGAATTATCTGCAGAATCGATCGGTGTAAACCGCAGCTTCCTATCTTTAATATTAACGGAGCGCTCGTCAAGGCAAGATAACATATGGTATTGGCGCCTCTTAAACCGTTAATTTTATCGAGTTGTCACAAGAGGATGTTTTTCTTTTAAAGATGTTTGTGGAATTTACCTGTCATATTTAGAAGTTAAAAAAATGATAGATAAAAAAAATGTGTCTCATTAACCATTTAACTTAGTCCGTACCTGACTTCACAAAGGTAGTGCAGATTTATTAATAACGGTATTAAATGCGCATTTATGGTGTTTATAAATGGTTAATTTTTGATTTATTTTAAATAATAAAGTAGTTTAATAATTACAAATCATTAATGTTAGCCCCTCTATCATCTCCTAAGTTTTGGGTATGAACTTCTGGGACACACTGTATAATGAATGTGAAATAATTATTATTTATTTTATATATAAATAATTAAATTTCCGATAACAAAATTACCCTTGATTTTATTTTATGCCAATTGCAAATTAATTAAATGTCACTCCTATAAATACTGATTCTGTACATGACATATAAGTGATTTTATTATTACATAATAATTTTAAAATCTATTGAAAAAGCACTATTAATTTATTATAAAAATTATTGAATTGGTAGTGGAATTAAATGGAAATAATAGTAGATTATACACCACGGCAGAAACATCTCCTCTACCGTGATTTATATACTATTTTTTCCACTACAAGAAAACCGTGCAGCAGAGATTTGTTACTGCATAGTCCTGTCCTGTCTAAAAGTTTCGTTTTCATTTTCAATAGCTACTAATACGCTGTGGTCTAGTGGTAGAGTGTGCGATTCATACGCAGAGGGCCTGAGTTAGAATTCTGAGAAGATTACTTTTTTTTGTTTTTTTTACAGATGTCCATTTTCCACGCCTAAAATAGTTAAAATATAAATGCAAGTTATCTATTTTTTTTTAAATACGCAGGATAGATTATGCCAGTCAGTTGCTAGACTGAGAAAAATCTTCTCTACCTTGATTTATATACATTTTTTCCACTACTAGAATACCGTGCAGCAGAGATTTGTTACTGCAGAGTCCGACTGTCTTGTCTAATAGTTTCATTTTCATTTTCAATAGCTACTAATACGCTGTGGTCTAGTGGTAGAGTGTGCGATTCTTACGCAGAGGGCCTGAGTTAGAATCCTGAGAAGATAATTTTTTTTTATAGCTGTCCATTTTCCACGCCTAAAATAGTTAAAATATTAATGCAAGTTATCTATTTTTTAAATTACGCAGGATGGATTATGCTATTTCCTTGCATAAATATCACTTATCAATATCAAATTATTTATTACATAACCTCAAACTATTTCAAACGAAAATATGTCTGATAAAGAATTACTTACCTCTCTGTTTTATTTGATTAGGTCGAAAATTGATTTGAAATGATAGAAATTGAAAAAAAATGCTTATTTGCTGTCGAATTTTTTATAACGATAAAAAAAAATTCTTATGACAAACGCTCTGATATTACGTTTAGTCTTCAATTGTTTTTATTATCTACTACTAGTCAATAATGAAAAATTATTTACCACTATTAAAGAAATTTTTCTTTTCGACTCGAATATAGCATTAAATAATGACATCTTTTTATACTAGGAGTGGAAATATATTTTTATTGAATATTTTGACTTCCTTTTCCATAGCACTATACGTATTAGTTTATGTTCAGATGAAATAGATTATAGAGAAAAGAGAGAAACCCCTTTCGAAACAAAAATACAGTAATTTTTAAAAATTTAGTTTAGTATGTCTTTGATATCGATTTGGTATCGAAATTCGATATATGAGGTGAATGAGCGTTTGTATGTTAAAAATAGAATTTGGAATGTTATTTAACACACTTTTATTTAACATTATTAAAGTCCGCTTATATTTAAAAAAAATATTCTCATCGATTTCTTGTTTATAAAACGTTAATCAATTACTTATAGTATTTTAAACATTTTTTTTATTTTGACAATTAAATTTACAAATTGATCTATTAATTTATATTTATTTATAAAATTTGTTAAACATTATCAATTAAAAATCTTATTACTGACCTAATAACCAAAGTTATTCATCAACCTTCTTCCCGTTATATATCACTCAGTGACCCTTTCCGCTAAGCTAGAAAATTGGCGCCATTTTTCCGGAGCGACGTTAGTATATATTCCGGTGTAATTTATTTGAAAGACGTGGTTTCTACGACTCCACTCGTTTTCGAGATTCTTTCATGTTTAGTTTAGCTTATCTTCCGAAATAACAAATTTTCTCAAATGTGGAGCCTTAACTGAGCTTAAAAGAAATGTGGCAAGGATATAAAAGAAGCGAAAAAGCTGTAGTTGTCACTAAGTTATACGGCGTACATGAAAAGGTATAAAAAAAGTTTTTATGTTGAATTTAGTATTAAATTTAGTTTTTGGATCTTTATTTAGATGTAGAAAAACTGACTTCAATTAATAATGTTGATAAAATTAATAAAATTTAAATAACTATTTATTAAATTTGATTTAATTTAACAGGAAATTATCTTGAATCTTTATATTTTAATATATTTCAATAAAAATATAATTTAATTGATTTCTACTTGTCTAGGCATACATATCTCCTACGTCATTGCATATACCTTCTAGAATAATCTAAGATTACATTAGCACCTATTTAGTCTCTTGTTAAAACTATTATCTCATAACTGATATAAAATTTTATATCCAAAATTATTCATCTAACGAATTTTCAATACTAACACATCACTCTTATTTCAATATGAATCACATAAGGTAAGTTTTTATGTAATAATTCTTTCAACATCAAGACCAATGGAGATGCAACTTTTCCAAATAATTTTTCGAAATGTGGATTACTACGGGGATCCTTCCCTTAATATAAAAAAATTGATCAGGTAGCCGTCTTTGATATTTAAAATCTAATGGGTTTGCCACCTATCAATTGTTTGCATCTATGGTGTCCAGAATATTTGATCATGGATTCATTATATGATAAATTTTTACCTGGCTGAAAGTTTTCAAAAAATTTCTGCTTTAGCATATCCATGAAATGCCGCAGTTTCCATGCTTTATATCATCTTGTTGCATCTGTGTGTTGTTTGCAATATGAATGAATTTTTGGTTCCAGATTCTCCTCATACTCTCAGATACCATTTTAATACTGACATGATCTATCATCTCCCATTTTTATTGTAGGGAGAAAATTATAGTCAGTCAAAATAAGAATTCCAATAAAGCATTTAATTTCTGAAGCAGGTATACCAGGGCCGGCTTCGTTTTTGAACTCAGAGTAGCGTTGGGTCTCTTGGACGAAATGAATTATGACTGAGTTATCGAAAATATCGACTGGACTCATGCCATTACAACGGGAATAGTCTGCATCTGGAAAAGGTCTAACAGTTGGTATTAGATCTGCTCCAAGGAGCATCTGGTTATTATTACAGAAAACAAATTATTTCCTTATTCTAGAATCACATGATATTTTTAGAATACATAATGAAAATTTAAAATCGAAAACAAAACCAATTTTATATCCAATTAGCTATAAATATTTCAGTAAGTAAATGAAAATCAAAGTCTAGTACCACAAGTATTTATTAAGTTGGGAGAGGCAACTAGTTTCGACATACTAATGCCATCATCAGGCCTATAATACAAAGTTACGTGTAAAGACAAAATGATTGTAACAATAAGGTTGAAACTTACCAAATATAATTAACAGTGATAGAGATACTTAATTAAAATTATTATAAATTGGTTAACTACCAAGGCGTACTTGACATGTTTAAATTAAAAACAACATTAAACTCCAAATTTTAACTTGTGGTAAAATTAAGTGGGGACGGTACATAGTAACGAAAGGAAAATTTAAAACGCATGAATATTAAGTTGAAAGGGAAGGAAAGTAAGCATCCATTGATTGTCAGAAAGACAAGAAATGTGAGTAACACCCAAGGAAAACAGTAGCCATTGTGGCGTGAAAAAGGATAATACTAAAATACGAGCTAAGTTCAAGAACCGGCACGTGGTAAGGAATTTATAACTGGAATATAGGTATCCGGGCCAGAAGTAAAAATGGCCCCAGTACCACTCACAAAGTATTTGTGCAGCCCTACTGGCGGCCAAATAAGATTTTGGAGAAAATTTACGATCATAAACCAAATAGTGATCATTGCGACGCGACAGACCTACTGAGTTTGAATTAACATAAGTTGATATTGATAGGTGGCAATTGACAGTTGACAATTAACAAATGACAGTGACAAATGAAATTTCATTAAAAATTTCTGTAAAAATAATAATACCCGATGTTGGTTCGTCACAGTTTGCATTTGCATTGTCAAAGTAATCTCTGCAGGGAAAAAAGCGCTACTTCAATTAGACATAATACATAACAGTGGAATCAGAATCGCCCTAGGAGCCTTTTATACTAGCCCTAGAGAAAGCATGTATGTCGAAGCCGGGGAACCGCCATTGAGACTTCGCAGAGAATATCTCACTTTAGCTTTTGCAGCTACTATACTTCCAGAAAATCCCGTACATCATTATGTCTCCGCTCATAGATTTACAGACCTATACAATACGAGACAAAGAATCAGTTTTCCTTTTTACCACAGATTGAGCCAATATTCAAAACACCTCCATTTTACCTTTCCAACTACCTACATTAATCCCGAAAATAATAACCTACCTCCCTGGACAGTACATCTTCCGAATTTTAACACGATTCTAGCTGTACACAAAAAGTCAGACATTAACAGTATATTTTTAAAGGCTAGTTTTCTCGAAGCCATGTCACTATATATAGATTTTTTTCATATTTATCCTGATGCATCCAAATCAGATATCGGAACAGGAGCAGCTTTTATTTTACCTGATCGAAACTTCTCTTTTAAACTCCCAATAACGACATCCATATATACAGCTGAATTAACTGCCATACTTTTTGCCCTACCCATCCCACCCAACACTTTCGTGTATAAAAAAGGAATTGCACGACATTCAACAAAAAGGTACTTACTTAGAGTTCCTATGGGTGCCATCACACATAGGAATATGTGGGAACGAAAAAGTCGACGCACTCGCAAAAGCAGCAATCTCAAGCCCTGAAGCTACAATCATCGAGGAAACGATCCATCTGGACATAAAACCGTACCTGAAACGTTTAGTGCACAGTGCGTGGCAGTCAGAATTGAATCTGTCCAATTCTAAATTAGCGTTAGTGAAAAAATCAGTGCTACCTTGGAAATCAGTGCCAGCCAAACGCCAAAACCAAGTGATCCTATCGCGTTTGCGCATAGGTCACCAGCACCTACTGTGCGAGAAACAGAAACCAGTATGTTACGCGTGTGACTGTGCAGTTACCATTGGACACATTTTACTAGAATGCCCTCTCTACACGATAGAACAAAATAGATATCACCTAGAAGACAATCTAAAAGCAATCCTCCAAAACGACCATGATAATAATAACGTAATAAACTCTTTAATTGATTCTCAACTAATAAATAACATCTAGAAAATAAGTGTGAACAATAATAAATGTAATATACAACACAATGCTAATAACCCTCTGTGGTTGAAGCAGTAAATGTAAAAAAAAAAAAAATCTTAAAGTTGTAATCAAAAGAAAAGTATCGATACTGATCAGTATCGAAATACAAATGTCGATACTAGTATCATATCGAAAGATAGGAATCGATACCAAATATCGAAGAATCGAACAAAAGTATTAATACCGGTATCGTATTAGTAATATCAGAATATCCCTACTTAAACGGAGTAAAAGATAATTACGTAACAAGAGTTGTAAGTAGACCATTACACAAGAAGTGAAAAAGTTTATGCACTAAGGCGCGTACTTTTTCTATGCCGTTAAATAAAACTTGAAGCTAAGTAACTACTTACATTTTATTATTCGCGTAAAAAATATTGCCTACATTCAGGGGCATACACAATAATTTATTCAAATTAGATGTCGTAAGAAGTATTGCCTACATTTAGGGGCAACATGCTTTCAATTCAAACTCATTTTTTAATAAAAAAACATTTTTTTGTGTTTTTTACTGAATTACAATTATGTAAATAGACTAGATAACATAATATATAAATAATAATTAGACTGCAAGAATGAAATTTAAGTTGTCTTATCAAAACGCACATGTACGTTATGAGATATCATAACGTACATGTTATTGTTAAACGTCACTTGATTTTTGACGTTTACTGACATAGGCGTATAATAACGTTTTAATGTTTACTAATCAGATCTACATTTCATCACAATTTATAGATATACTAGAAAATATTTTGTTATAAAAATCTATCTGTTTCGTAGTTTTCATTGTTAATAATATAATTTTGTGAATTTAAAAAGAAAATGAGTTCAGGTTTTATGTAAGAAGATTCCAGGAAGCTACTACAAGTATATGTGAAAATGGTGCTGAAATTTTATGCATCAAGTTATAGTGCCGGGATGAAAAATATTAAAGCTATGTTATCAACTAGTAAAATAAAGATTGTGTAGGGGTAATACTTTCAGAATAGCAAATATTTACAAAATAAGTGCAAATATAATTTGTGTGGTAAAAATTCACCATAATATCATTAATAATTATCTGAATCAAAATTTTCTACAACATTGGTTTAAGTATTAGAATACCACATTTAAAATATATTTTATCTATTTTTTTATACTTATAATAATTGCTAATGGCTTCATTTTAAATTATAATTCTATTATTTGTCAGAAATTTTACTCATATTATGAATTACATTTGAAAAGTTTTAATTAAATATTTTATCGGATATTAGAGTTGAGGTAAGCATCAAAAACTGTCAAAAGTTTTAAATATAAAACTGTAATGTATCATCTAGCTGAATCGAATTTTGTGATAAATTATATTTAATAAAAATTTGTTTAAAAAGCATAAATATACATTTAGGAATATTAAAAAAATTATATTTTTATGAAGCTTAAATATTAAATTCATAAACGGAAATTAAATATTATTACTTGTTATTTGAATCAATAATCTTTGGAAAGTAATTTTATTTTTGTTAAAGTTGTAAATTAATAACAAGAAATATATAAATTGTTACTGCAAGAACTCTCCTTTGTAAATTAGAAATTCACTTCACTTTAATTAGAACGTACACTTTATATTTATAGATTGATTAATAAAGTACAAAAGAAAGTTCAGTTTACTTAATTATTGTTAGAACAAAGAAAGTTTATTTTGAACTTAGAATTACTATTAAATATAGACAAATATTTATTTTCTTTTTCCAAGGTTTTACTTAGAGTTAATTCTTCTCTTGTAAATTAGTTTATTAAAAGACGAAAATATAAAAATTACTGATTTAGATACAAAATAAAATGGGTAGGAAAATAGATTAAAAAGAATAGACAAAAAGAATTTTGAATCAAATTAAAAGAAATAACACAAGAACCAAAATTAAATCAAAAGAAGAAATAGCAGAATGACTAGTTAAAAGATAAGAAAACAAATATAGAAGTAAAAAGATTTACAAAATGACAAAAATAATAAATTTAAGAGAAAATAAAATTTCAAGACTTGATGAAAAAGAATTTAAAGCAGGAGAAGATATAAATAAGGAAGATTTAAGGAACACTCCATAAGAGAAAAATTGGAATACAACAGAAGAAATTAGAAATATTTCACATACCAAGATAACAATTATGTAAGAAAACGAAATAGATAAAAGAACAAGAAGAAAAAGAGAAATAAATGTTACCTAAAGCAACATAAAATAAATGCCAGGTGGTTTAAATTATATAGGGAAGAGAATAGTAGAATAAAAAATTGAACTAGAAAATAGAAAAAAGTGATATATTAAACGGGATAAAGAAGAAAGTAATAAATAATTGTACTAGATGAAAACATAACAGTTAATGTACATGCGTTTCCCAATGAATCACCCTGTACCTATAGCATATGTTTGTCTTTTAAATTTCGGTCTTAATTCCTTCTCTTTTAATTTCGGATTCTTCTTCTTTTTTAATATCTTTTTTACAGCTTGAATCATCTGTTATCTACCAGCTCTCTTCTTTTGCCTCTTTATCTATTTAACTTTTGCCCTCGCATCTATCTTTGTGTTTCAGATTGTAATAATTTTGTTATGTTTATATAACTTTTATCTTTAATTTTTTGTTGTAATCTTCTGTATACAGGGTGACCCAAGCTCCATAACTTTATATCTATCCAAGTTATCGATTTGATTATTTTTTTAAACCATAGGTCCGACAATGAAGCATATCTAAAAATATTACACGGGGTAAAACCTTATGATATTTTTAGTACTTCGACCTGAAAAATTCACTTTAACAATAAACACAAGAACTATACGCAATATGAAATTTATGGACATAATGCTATGAAGGTATTATAGTCTTTTAAACAGACGTAATCAGAATGACAATTTTGATTAGCTACTGAAGAAGTATTGTGAAGTATACCAAAAGTGACCTGCAAAAAAAATAAAAAAAGAAATATAACGTATCATCTAATTGTGGTGCATGAATCCTTCGATTAAGCGTAAGTAACCATAATGACAGTCCTATGGCTGCGAAAATCTGTTTATGACAGTCGAGATTAAAATTTTAAGAAAAAAATAATTTCTTTATACATTTTTATTGAAATTAAATTTTTAGGGTCTTTCTTCCTATTTTTTTTTACTTTTCCCATCTTTCCCCGTTTTTCCGTCTTCTTTTTTGTATTTTTCCAACTTTTTATAATTTTTTTCGATTTTATTTTATCATTTTTTTATTTTTTCGATTTTCTCTAATTTACTCGCATTTTTAGATCTTTCCCGATATTATTACTTTTTTCCATTTGTTCCAGATTTTTCCAGTTTCTTTTCGGTTTTTTACAATTTTCCACGATTTTTCACGTTTTTTTATGATGTTTAAATATCATTTAGCATTATTTACGAAATTCTAGTACTCTTTACCAGTTTTTACTATTTTTTCGATTTTTTACAATTTTTTAGCATTTTTAACGATTTTTTACCTTTTTTAAGATTATTTACCATTTTTTTCTCTCTTTCTAAACTTTTTTAATTATTTACGAAATTTTACGACTTCTTGCCTGTTTTTACATGTTTTTACGTTTTTTACATTTTTTTCGAATTTTCACGATTTTTTACAATTTTTTCCAATTTTTTTTTTTTGAATTTTTTTAATTATTTACGAAATTGTAAAACTTTTGCCTGTTTTTTGCGATTTTTTTACGTTTTTTTACAATTTTTTATATTTTTTTTATGATTTTTTTCGATTTTGTCTAATTTACTTGCGTTTTCTTCTCTAGACTCAGGAAAGTTTATAGCAGGTATATTTTTTCACTTGTCTCGTATTTTTGACTCTTTAAATTTTAATTTTGTCGAAAAAATAGTTATTTTCCTAACGAGTGCGGAAAGTTATACTTTTCCGCACGCAATTGCAGTTGCCCGAACGACGCGAAGCGGAGTTCGGGCATGCAATTAAGTGGGGAAAAGATACTTTACGCAAGTGTTAGGAACAATATTTTTTCTACAAGCGCCTAGAATTAAAAAAAAATTTAGCAAAAATATTTTTTAGCAAAAATATTTTTTTGTCATTAAACAAAAATTTTCTTAGTGCTTCTTAATAAATAAAACATTAGGCTGAAAGTAATCATAGTAACCAAGCAAGAATTAATTTTTAATCATTTTAGCATTTATAAAATCTGTGCGGAAAGTTGTACTTTTCCGCACGCTTGTAGAAAAAAGTATATAATCTCGGTTTCAAAGGTGTATTTTTGAACTCGCTGATAAACTTCCTCAAAAACAGGAAAATGTTTGTAAAAAGTCGATGATGCTAAATCTGGCCTACATGAATTGAACATAGGCGTCCTCCAAAGGTCAGTGTTTGACCTGTACTTTTTTTGCTTTTTACAAATGATCTACCGGAACATATCATCGCTGATGTCATAACTGACGATACAAACTTTGTCGTTTTAGCGTGTTCCTTTGAAGAAGTTGAGTCTTTGTCCACCAAGGCCATATTTAAGCTTCACAAATTGGTGTAATACAATGCCTTCCAATAAAACTAAACTCTTATATTTTCGACCTTCTAATTGTTCAATTGTCAATAGCCTTGAGCCCAAATTTTTTAACAGACACCATCGTTTCTACAAAGTGTACTAAATTCCTTGGGATGTACCTTGATTTTCTTTTGTTTTCCATATTTTTCTAGGACGTGTCTTTTTACATCTAATTTCAATAACAAGTATGTCACTTCGTGATGCAGCTAAACTTGAGTAGGTTAACATCTTATAGTGACTGAGTTAAAAAAAAACTACAATTTTAATATACTTTTTGGGTCTAAAGTATTGTTTATTTAATTTCTATATCTTATAAGACCTGCCTGTATCCATAATTTTAATCATACGAGCTTCTTTAAAAGATCAGTGTTAGAAGATTCGTGTAAACTATCTTTAATGTTATTAATTCATTATAGTTAGCGTTCTTACACATCCAAGTAAATCTATTATACATTTTATACTTAAAAGTAAGCTAGCGACGTGGAAGAAGGTGAAAACTTTTAAACTTTTCAGTACACCTTAGCACAATTTAATGAGATTCTGTAGACGAAATTTTCAGGTGATTAACACAATTTTCCGAGACACAGTTCTCAGTTTAGTGTTAATAAAATCAATGAAGTGTTAAAACTTCGCTTGGAAGTTGTTGCATAACGTTTCACGTCAATCAACTTGATGTTTATCATTGAACTAAGTACCCCGGGTAATTGCGTTAGCGAAACTTCCATGGTGGTTTTTCTTTTTTAAAGTTTAGACACTTCTGCAAAAGTTTCCTTGTTGTAAACGAGTTATGTCTGCGGGAGATGTATGGTGTGTAGGTTTACCGAAATAAATGTACGTCAATTAATTAATGAACCAATATTTAGTTTTTACTTCACATATTTTTTGTTCTATTGATTGGTTTACTATAGTAACTAATGCTCTAGTTATCTATAATATCAAGTTGCTTGATATTTTTGGTCACAATTCTTGACATTTTTACTTTCCCGACCCACCTCCTAGAAGGGAAAGTATTGTGAACGAGCTAAAAGAAAATTTCGAGATAAAAACGGAAATATCCATTTTCGGGTGCCCTGAGACGATTAAGACCATTTCCAGATGGAAGTCTGTCTGTCGGTCTGTGTGTGTGTATGTGTGTGTGTATTCTTCCACGATAGAGACTACACGTTTAATCCGATTGAGCTGAAATTACCCCTCAGAAGAACCCATTAGTTTTTGTACGACATCTATCAAACGGAAGTATCACTATCAAAAAATGACAGATCAAATATATCACGGAATTGAACATGCAATATGTCATTTGAAAGCACTTAAAAAACTCTATTCAGAACAGTTACAATTATTTCTCCAACTGTCACTTGTCAAAAATAAAAAAATGTCAAAATTTGAAATTTTAGCATTAAATATCTTAAAAAGTATTAATCCGATTGGACTGGAATTTGGTACAGGGTTTTGGGTTACCCATTGGAAGAAATCATTAGTTTTTGTATAACATGTGTCAAACGGAAGTGTCACTATCAAAAAACGACAGATGCAATATATCACGGAATTCGACTTGCGATATGTCATTTGAAAGCCCATAAAAAACTCTATACAGGACAGTCAAAATTATTTCTCCAACTGTCACCTGTCAAAAAAATGTCAAAATTTGAAACTTTAACATTAAATATCTGAAAAAGTATTCGTGGTTTTTTTTCAATTTTTTTACAATCTTTTCCAATTTTGTCAAATTTTTTTTTTCAATTTGTTTTTGAGATTTTTTACGTTTTTTTTTTCAAGTTTTTCGATATTTTTGAGTTGTTTTGAGATTTTTGAGATTTTTAGAGTTTTTTTGAGATTTTTTGAGATTGTTTGAGATTTTTTGAGATTGTTTGAGATTCTTTGGGACTTTTTAGATTTTTTAAAAAATTATAGATTTTTTTGAGAATGTTTTGAAGTGTTTTAAGATTTTTTGAGATTTTTTGGGTTTTTCAGATTTTTTAATATTTTTTAAGATTTTTTGAATTTTTTTTGAAATTCATTCGAGTTTTTTAAGACTCTTTAAATCTTTTGAGATTTTTTAGAGATTTTATGAGATTTTTAAAGAGTTTTTGAGATTTGTTGAATTTGCGTTTTTAGGTTTTTTGAAATTTTTTTATATTTTTTGAGGTTTTTTAAGATTTTTCAGATTTTGTTGTTGAAATTTTTTTTGAGATTTTTTGACTTCTTTGAATTCTTAGAGATTTTTTCATCAAATTTTTGAGTTTCTGAGACATTTACTATTTTAAATTTATTGAAATTTGACGTTTTAAATTTTTTGAGATTCTTTGTGAATTTTTAGGTTTTTAAAGAATTTTTGGACATTTATGAGATGTTTTTGAACCGTCTAAAAATTTTTTGAGATTTTTTTTGAAAATATTTTGAAGATTTTTTGATTTTTGAAATTTTTTGTGGTTTTGAGTTATTTTACCTATTTCGAGATTTTTTTTATTTTTGAGATTTTTGAAAATTTTTGAAAATTATTTCGAGATTTTTTTTATTTTTGAGATTTTTGAAAATTTTTGCGATTTGAGATTTTTTGACATTTGAGATTTTTTGAGTTTTTACTTTCCCGATCCACCTCCAAGAAGGCAAAGTATTGTGAACGAGCTAAAAAAAAAATCGAGTTAAAGATGGAAATATCCATTTTGAAGTCCCCTTAAATGTTTAAGAACTTTTCCAGATGAAAGTCTGTCTGTCTGTCTGTGTGCATTCTTACATGACAGAGGCCACAGGTTTAAACCGATTGAGCTGAAATTTGGTATATGGGTTTGAGTTACCCGTCGGAAGAACTCATTCATTTTTGTACGACATCTGTCAAACGGAAGTGTCACTATCAAAAAATAATAGATGCAATGTCACGAAATTGGACTTGTCAGGAAAGTTTAGAGGCGACACAACCGATTTTTATATTTTGTTTAGAAAAAAATTTTCTTAATTTAAAATTAAATCCCTACTGCTATATTTTATGAAAATTTGTGAAATCGCTATTTTAGTTTTACGATATAAATTTCTTACTATTTTATACATCCATTAAATTACTATTTAGTTTTTGAAGATATTTTGACAATTTTTTATTTCTTCCTTTTTACTCATACCGAATTATGCTTAACTGGTGGAATTTAAATTGTATAAAAGAATCAACCAACCACTCGCGACAGAATAATGTACATCATAAATCTCTGCTATTTTATTTAAATAAAATTTACCGCTTTTAAATTCCTATTTAGATATTTTTATCTCATCTAGGTTAAAACTAAAATAATTAATATCAGTCATATAAAATTAATTACGTTAAATCCTTCAACTATTATAATATTCCACAACAACTAGCACCCAACAAAACGCCAGTTTGTAAAATAAAGCAAAATCAGATTTCATGAGGAAAAGGAATTTTTCATTATCACTGAACAATGCCGACCCTTATTTTTCCCAGTATTATGTCACTAAGTATATTTTTCTTGGAAGGCGAGCGTTTTTCTTACACAGGTTTGACGGCAGATAGATCATAGAAAGCATATATGAAAAAAGAAAGCGATACAACAGCCGCTGACGTATTGCAAAAGTATTTTTATTATTTCTAAACTTTATGTTAGGTTTGATTTATCTGTAATAAAATAGTTTACTATAGATAAAATTATCTAGCTTTTGATTAATTGTAGTTTATCTTGCTTTAGAGTTATTATATCATTTTTAAACATGATTTTTATTTTTAAATTTGGCTTCTTGATTTAAAAAAAAATTATTGGCGCAATCAGAAGGCAATAAACAGATTTATGATTTTTTTTGATCATTTTTGAATGTGGCATAGGTTAATAAATTTTAATGGAAATGAAATTGTGCTGTATTGTCCTATGTTTGTGCTGGCTCGTACGGTAAATAAATTTTTTTATATATATACATATTAGTAACTGTGAAGCATCGGTTCTCCCCCATTGCCCATGTTAATTCCCAATTTGACAATTTTGCGTTAATTCAAGGTCACAGGTCGGTGGCAGCAGGACACCAAATTTTAAGTCCCTCGAATATTTTCAAAGACACTTAATTTTAAGATCTACGAAAGAACCCCTAATTTTAGGACCCCAGAATATTTTTAGGGACCCGCAATTTTAGAACCCACGAAAAAACGGTCCTTAAATTGGGGTCCTTAAAAATAATTCGTGGTTATTAAAATTGGGGGTCCTTAAAAATATTCGTGGATCCTAAAATTAGGGGCTCTTTCGTAGGTGCTAAAATTGGGGGCTCCTTAAAAATATTCTGGGGTTCTTTCGTTGATCCTAAAATTGGGGTCCTTAAAAATATTCGTGGATCCTAAAATTAGGGGCTCTTTCGTAGGTGCTAAAATTGGGGGCTCCTTAAAAATATTCTGGGGTTCTTTCGTTGATCCTAAAATTGGGGTCCTTAAAAATATTCTTGGGTCTTAAAATTGCGGGTCCTTAAAAATATTCGGAGGTCCTAAAATTGCGGGTTATTTAGTAGGTCCTAAAATGAATGGTCCTTAAAAATATTCGGAGTCTTAAAAGTGGAGATCCTTAAAAAAATAGTCGGGGTCCTAAAATTGGGGGTGCTTAAAAATATTCATGGGTCTTAAAATTGAAGGTCATTAAAAATATTCGGAGTCTTAAAATTGGGGGTTCTTTCGTGGGTCCTAAAATTGGGGGTTCTTAAAAATATTGGGGGTCCTTTAAAATATTCGAAGGTCCTAAAAGTGGAGATCCTTAAAAATATTCGAGGGTCCTATAATTGGAGGTTCTTTCGTGGGTCCTAAAATTGAGGGGTCCTTAAAAATATGTGTAGGTCCTAAAATTGGGGGTCATTAAAAATATTCGTGGGTCCTTAAACTCGGGGTTCTGTCGTAGATTATAAAATTGAGGGTCCTTAAAAATATTCGGACGTCCTAAAATGGCGGGTTATTTGGTAGGTCCTAAAATTAATGGTCCTTAAAAATATTCGGGGGTCCTAAAAGTCGAGATCCTTAAAAAAATAGTCGGGGTCCTTAAATTGGGGGTTCTTTAGTGGGTCCTAAAATTGGACGTACTTAAAAATATTCGTGGGTCTTAAAATTGAAGGTCCTTAAAAATATTCGCGGTCTTAAAATTGGGGGTTCTTTCGTGGGTACTAAAATGGGGGGGGTCCTTACAAAATATTCGTTGGTCCTAAAATTAGGGATTCTTACGTAGGTGCTAAAATTGAGGGTCCTTAAAAATATTCGGGGGTCCTAAAGTTGGGGGTCGTTTCAGGAGGTATTTTGACGTAATTTCCAGACTGGACCTTAGCCTTTTCTTATGGGAATTAACATGCGATAAGTATTTTACAAGGATTTTTCAGGAATTTTCAATGGAATTGTGCTGTATTATATTTGTGCTGGCTTGTGCCGTAAATTAAAAATTTGTAATTTTTTCTGAATTTTTTGAAAATATATTTTCAAATTAAAAAAAAATTTTTTTGAATAGATAAAGCTTTTACTTGAAAAAAATTTTTTCCCCAAAACCATTGGTCGCGATATTTCAAGGACTTTCCAAGGATTATCAAATAATGTCCCAAGGACTTTTTTAGAATTTTTTAACGATCTAGTATGCTAAGTATTTCACAAGGATTTTTTAGGAATTTTCAATGGAATTGTGCTGTATTATGTTTGTGCTGGCTTTTACCATAAATAGAAATTTTATAAATATTTTTTTTAATTTTTTCATTTTTTGAAAATATCTGTCCAAATGCATTAAAAAATATTTTTCTTCAAAACAATTGTTTGTGATATTTCAAGGACTTTCAACGATTTTTAAATAATGTCTAAAGGACATTTTTGGAATTTTTTAATGATGTAGTATGATAAGTATTTCACAACGATTTTTCAGGAATTTTCAGGAATTTTCAACGGAATTGTGCTGTATTATGTTTGTGCTGGCTTGTGACGTCAATAATAATTTTTGTAAATATTTTTTTTAATTTTTTAATTTTTTGAAAATATATTTTCAAATATATTAAAAAAAAAATATTTTTGGCAAAACCATTGGTTGTGATATTTCAAGGACTTTTCAAGGATTACTAAATAATGTCATAAGGACATTTTTAAATTTTCTTAATGATATAGTATGATAAGTATTTCACAAGGATTTTTCAGAAATTTTCAAAAGGCTTTTCAAAAATTGTTCAGAAAGAAAGATTTTTATTGTTTGAAAGAGTTCTTTAATGATTTTCCAAGGATTTTTTAAGGATTCTTTAATGCTGTTTCATGAATTTTTCAATGATATTTTAAGTAAGATTGTCTTTAATGAAAAACAAACCTGAAACTATGAGATTTAAGATAATAAATAAGCTACATAAAGGACATCATGGAATAACAAAGTATCTGTTTAAAGGTCGAAACTATTTTATCAGATTGGGCAACTAGTACAAAACTTCAACAGAACAATCCAGAACCTTTTACTCAATTCTGATATCTAATATATTCATGAAAACTTATAGTTGTAGATTTTTTAAAACTTAATGGAAATTAGTATCTTTTACTCGCTGATTACTACTCAAAATATTTAGAACTAGCAAACCTACAAAAAATAACTACTTAATGTACCATTAAGCCTTTTTTGCTCTATATGGTATTTTTGGCCAAGTCAGATAAATTGTTTTCTGTTATTAACATCTAGTCCTTTTTTTTCCTTTAATGGCATGGACTTTATGTCATTCAGCCAACTGCAATTCATCTATAAGGGCATAAGGGTGGTCCATCTAGTCCTTAGTATCCTTAATATAATGTTTTCCTTAAAAAAACAGTAGAAATCCTTTGAAAAAATGTAGCGATCCTTATATCGAATTGATAAAAGAAAGAACGGAGAAAATAAACAAGGAAAAGTATTAAGTTACAATAAGTTTCCTTGTTCCTGTGTTGGAGATTGTCCAAATGGAACTTATAGATGATATTTCTATAAGCAGTAGATCAGGAAAATCATTTATCGTTTCAATGTTGTTTGTTCACTTAAATTTAAAGCAAACCATTTCAGGAAATGAAACAAACCATTTTGCTCCTACTATCACTGAAGGATCATAATCAGATAAAAGAAGTCAAAGAAAAAAAAAAAAAGTATCAACAACAAGCCTTTTGGATAAGTAATATTGACTTGAGGTACATAATTTCAGAAATTCTGTTTAATTCGATATTATTAAATAAAAAACATATTTTATTTTAATTAAAAAAAAAATCCGGGACAAACTTTAAGTTTTCTTACGGAAACTAGTACAGTCGTTTTACTATTTATTTTAGACAATAATGATCCTAATCAAATGTTAAATTCTAGTTTTTAAAATCTTTTATACTTTTATTGCTTAAATATCTTCTAAATAAAATTATACAATGATCATTTTCGTTAAATTGCCATTAATTAATTTACTTAACAAAAAACAAATTATTTAGCTTTATACATAAAAGCCTCGAGCTGGGCATTGTTACTTTAGATATTTTATTGAGAATTGCATTCGGGATACTTTATTTTTGCAACTCTTAAAAGATCTGAGTGCCTTTCAGAGTTGAATTTCGATTCCTATTTTCTTTGCAGAGATCTCTAAGGAAATTGCTAGAAGTTTACAAATAAATGACGCTGATATGGTGGAAGAAACTCAATACATTATTGAAATCGATAAGAACACTTGCAGTTATTTGATATGTAGATGAGATTTTCAACAGTAACAGTGGAAATATCATCTGATCGAAATGTCCCCTTGTTAGCATTGAAGGTGGGGAAAAAACATAAATCGGTATAAATTTTTTTTCCTATTAATAGGGGATCACTTTTTATGTACAAATTTTTAAAATTACTTTGTACAAAATGATTGAATTTTACTGGAAAATCATTGAATTTGGTACAAAACCAGAAGACAATTGTAGAATTAGAATTCTTGAAATTTATTGATGAAAATTTGTTATTTTTGGAATGCTATGTACGAACTTGATTATTTCATTTTATTTAACGCTATGTTTACGGGTTTCCAGTTCGTTTTGTAACTCCTTCGACCTTTGTCGTTGGAATTATTTGTTACATTATTCTCCAACAGTTTGGAATTGTTTCTCAGAATATCTTAAGCTTAAAATTCAGAAGGTATTATGAGGAAAATGTTGGTTAAAATGTAACTGGATTTGCTTGAAAATGAATTACATTAAATAATTTATGCTTCATGTAACTTATCTGTATCATTCATGGTATATATTTATTCAGACTTTGTTACAAGATTGATTTTTTCTATTTAAAATGTGAATAAAATCATAAAAAAAAATATAGGGCAAGTTCTTGTCCAAGATACGATTTATTTATTTTATTAAGATAGCTAAGGAGCTGAATAAAGAAAATAGTTACAATTTAGGTATATCTAACTGGGAATTTTGAAAAACTACTGGGACATCTAAAAAATTACTGACACATTCAAAAAATTACTGATACTTCTAAAAATTTACTGGGACTTCTAAAAACTGATGTATGAGCTTCCAAAAAATATCTGGGACTTTTAAAACATGTCTAGGACTTCTAAAAAATACTGACACGTTCAAAAAATTACTGATACTTCTAAAAATTTACTGGGACTTCTAAAAAATTACTGATACATTAAAAAAGTTACTGGGACTTCTAAAAATTTACCGGGACTTCGAAAAAATGATGTATAAACTTCCAAAATTAATGGGAGTTTAAAAAAGTTTCTTAGACTTCTAAAAAATTACTGATCCATCCAAAAAATTACTGCGACTTCTAAAAATTTAGTGGGACTTCTAAAAAATGATGTATAGACTTCCAAAAAATATCTGGGACTTTTAAAAAATTACTTGGACTTCTAAAAAATACTGACACATTCAAAAAATTACGGGGACTTTTAACAATTTACTATGACTGTTAAAAATTGTTGTATAGACTTCCAAACAATAAGTGGGACTTTTAAAAAAATACTGGGACTTCTAAAAAATTACTGACACATCCAAAAATTTACTGGGACTTGTGAAAATAATAGACAGACTTCCAAAAAAGCAACTGGGACTTTTAAAAAAATACTGACACATTCAAAAAATTACCGGGACTTCTAAAAATCTACTGGCACTTCTAAAAAATGATGAATAAACTTCCAAAAATAACTGGGACTTTAAAAAAGGTACTGGGACTTCTAAAACATTACTGACACATCGAAAAAAATTACTGGGACTTTCAAAAATTTACTGAATTTACTGGGACTTCCAGAAATTTACTGGGACTTTTAAAAAATGATGTATAAACTTCAAAAGAATAACTGGGACTTTAAAAAATCTTCTTAGACTTCTAAAAAATTACTGATGCTTTTAAAAATTTATTGGGACTTCTGAAAAATGATGTATAGATTTCCAAAAAATAACTGGGACTTTAGAAAAAATACTAGGACTTCTGAAAAATTACTGACACATTCAAAAAATTACTGGGACTTCTAAAAATTTACTGGGACTTCTGAAAAATAATGTATAGACTTCCAAAGAATATCTGGGACTTTTAAAAAATTACTTGGACTTCTAAAAAATACTGACACATTCAAAAAATTACGGGGACTTTAAACAATTTACTATGACTGTTAAAAATTGTTGTATAGACTTCCAAACAATAAGTGGGACTTTTAAAAAAATACTGGGACTTCTAAAAAAATACTGGGACTTCTAAAAAATTACTGGGACTTGTGAAAATAATGGACAGACTTCCAAAAAAGCAACTGGGACTTTTTAAAAAATACTGACACATTCAAAAAATTACCGGGACTTCTAAAAATCTACTGGCACTTCTAAAAAATGATGAATAAACTTCCAAAAATAACTGGGACTTTAAAAAAGGTACTGGGACTTCTAAAACATTACTGACACATCGAAAAAAATTACTGGGACTTCCAAAAATTTACTGAATTTACTGGGACTTCCAGAAATTTACTGGGACTTTTAAAAAATGATGTATAAACTTCAAAAAAATAACTGGGACTTTAAAAAATCTTCTTAGACTTCTAAAAAATTACTGATGCTTTTAAAAATTTATTGGGACTTCTGAAAAATGATGTATAGATTTCCAAAAAATAACTGGGACTTTAGAAAAGATACTAGGACTTCTGAAAAATTACTGACAAATTCAAAAAATTATTGGGACTTCTAACAATTTACTGGGACTTCTGAAAAATGATGGGTAGACTTCCAAAAAATTACTGGGACTTTTAAAAAAATACTGGGACTTTTAAAAAATTACTGACACATCCAAAAATTTACTGTGACTTCCAAAAATTTAATGGGACTTCTGAAAAATGATGTATGGGCTTCCAAAGAATATCTGGGACTTTTAAAAAATTACTAGGACTTCTAAAAAAATACTGACACATTCAAGAAATTACTGGGACTTCTAAAAATTTACTGGGACTTCCAAAAATTTACTGAATTTACTGGTACTTCCAGAAATTTACTGGGACTTTTAAAAATGATGTATAAACTTCCAAAAAATAACTGGTACTTTAAAAAATCTTCTTAGACTTCTAAAAAATTACTGATGCTTTTAAAAATTTATTGGGACTTCTGAAAAATGATTTATAGACTTTCAAAAAATACCTGGGACTTTAAAAAAATTACTGGGACTTCTAAAAAATTACTGATGCTGCAATCCTAAAATAGTGTATAAAAACCATGGGAATAAAACAAAGAGGTAACAATAATGTAGAGTTGGATGTTGTACCTATTAACTGTACCTAAATAAGATCGGATATAACGTGTACCGCAGAGTACTGCATATATACTGCATAGTACTGTAGACGTGTACTGCAGAAAAAATGTACAGGACTACAGAGAGTGGTAGACCCATCGGTTGGTCCTTTTTGTAATGAATTTATATGAAAGTGAAATATTACTTTTAAGTTATAATTGAACACCTGCTCTTTACCTAGACAATCATATTAATTGATAAAATTTTGATACGCTACTGGATTGATACTGAACGAAAATAAGAATATTATGCCAAATAATCATCTTATTTTAGCTGATTCGATTTCTGAATAGACGGGATGAAATTTTCGATTTTTCAGATGAAAATACTCTTAGGAAAGTCTTTCATTGGTTTATCGTGAAAACGACTTATACTTTAGAGCAGGAAATTGAAGTTATTTGGTATCATAATTTCGTAGAACGTACTCGTTCTGTATAGATTGAGATTTGAGACAGAGTCATTGACATTTAATATGATTTATCTATTTTGAAAGTTTTAAGTTAGAATTATAAACTTTATAATTATTAATCTTTATTAATTGTTTGATTTATTGGTTAACAGGTGTTTTTTTATATTATAATTTTTATTATTTTTTATAATGATTAGCATAGTTCATTTCGGGTTACCTTTATAAAAATAAGGACCAAATCGAAAATGCATTCTTGCTTTTAATTTCAAATTTTTATATGGAAAAATGCATTGTCGCTTAGTTTTTCAGTTTCCTGTACGAAAAAATTTATTGTGGATTTATTTTAGTAATTCGAGTGGAGAAAAATCTACTGTTCGTTTGTCTTTAAATTTGTGTATTTTTCCCGGTTTTTCATTATTTTTCCATATTCTTTAACATTTCTTCTGATTTTTAACTATTTTTACCAATTTTTTTCGATTTATCACTATTTTTTCTATTTAACTATATTTTCCTGTTTTTTCCTTATTTTTATATTTTCCCTATTTTTCCTAGTTTTTCCCGTTTTCTCTAATTTTCATATTATTCCTATTTTTCTTATTTATCATTATTTTTTCTCCTTTTCCTTATTTGTCCCTCTTATTATCTATTTTTTATATTTCCTTATTTTTCATATATGTTTTCTTATTTTTTCTCTTTTTTTTCTATTTTCTCTAATTTCCTTCAATTTCTCCTATATTTCACTATTTTCCTATATGTTTTTCTAATTTAACCTATTTGTCTCTATTTATTTCTATTGTCCTTACTTTCTCCATCTTTTAAAATTTTTGCATGCCAGCATTGAATATAAGTTAATTAACTTAAAAAAACAAAATGTAGTTTAATAATATTGAACAAGAAAATTTAATACCGACATGAACTGTTCATCATTTTGTTTAATGATGAATAGAAACTTTCAATGATTTAATTGTATAAAATACGTGGATATTGATAAAATAAATATCTAATAAATACGAAGGCGATAAATAAAATTGTTAATACCTGTATAAGTCTGCAAAGTTTACTGATTATCTGGACTGAATCTGACAACTGAAGCGAAAAGAATGCTTCATCGTGTTCAATCTCTTGTCCGTTATGGCAAGCGGAAATACGTCACAAAGTCATATGATTAGGAACAAAAATTTGAATATTTGAAATCGCGCCAGTCTTAATAAAATAAAGAATTAAATGTAGTAATTTAATTTAGAAAATATCATTTAAATTAGGATAAGTTTGACAATTTTAAGAAAATAATGTTCTATATGTTACATATATTTATTAAAAAAAAAAAATTCCTGTCGGTAGGGTCGACAGGGGAGGTAGATTTCTATTGTTTGAATTTGAGCATCCTTCCCCACTCCACGATATGGTCAGATCGAAAAAAGTTTCAAACAAATAAATTTTATAATAATTAGGACAAAAAAGTCTAATGACCTGTTTTCATATTTTTAAAAATAGCGAAGATATGAATTTTTTTAAATTTCAACCCCCTCCAGTTCCATCCCCTTAGGTCCGATTAAAAAAAGTTTCAGACAAATTAATTTTATAATAATTAGAATATAAAAAAAGTTTTATGAACTGTTTCAATATATTTGAAAATAGCGGAGAATGGTTAAAAGTATTTTTCCAACTGTCACCTGTCAATTTTATTTTTTATTCTTTTTCTCTCCACTTTTTAATTTCATCTCGAGGTAAATATACGGTATCATTTTTTTTTAATTTTCAATCATTCAATTCTACGTAAATAAAGTGAAATGTTTATTATGATTGTTTTTTTTTGTTAAATTTATTTATTTTTTCTATCATATTTTCTAGTACTATACATAGTTCAGTTTTTATAACAAAATTGGCTTGATATTCGCTTATAATCTAATCATAGAAATATAAGAAATTATAACCCGTCAACACAAATAAATATAAATATAATTTTTTGTATCACCATCGTCCTAGCTTAACCATATTTTTTGTGAGAGACGTATATCAAAAGACAAGTTTAATGCAGGACAAGAACAAATAAAAAACAAAATAATAAAAAACAGGAAGAGAAAATGATGCCAAAAGGTGTACTGTCGTCGTAAAATAAAGCGCACTTGTGTTTTTGTTTATAGTCTAGTTGAGGGTAAAAAAGTTTATCCATAATCTTAAATGTGATGAAGAAATAAAATTCAAAGTCTAGTACCATAAATATTTAATAAAAGTTGGAATTGGCAACTAGTTTTGGCATACTAATACCATCATCAGGCCTATAATACAAATGTTCTTTCGTAAGTCTCAACTATATTGTTATCACTCTTGTATTACTTATATTGAACATTTGTATTATAGGCCTGAAGATGGCATTATTATGCCGAAACTAGTTGCCAATTCCAACTTTTATTAAATATTTTTAAATTTTATTTCTTTTTAGTTTTTGATATTGTCATTATTTATACAGTTGTCTCGCTAACTTGATATCGAGTAAGTGAGATGTAATTTTTAATAAAAAAAAAAGCGGAAAAATTTATTTTTCCACAACTAAAAGCGGCAAATTCTCCAGCTTTTAGTTTTTTGATTTCGTCAATTTTTACGCAGTTGTTTTGCTAACTTGATATCAACAGATTTTCATTCCTAAAATTGCAAGCTATATATGGTTTTTATATATATTTTCGTAATTATCTTTAAAAAATTGAGGTTATGTTAAAAAACGGTCTGAAACAAAATTGTAGATTTATTTATTATCTATAACTTTACTCTAGACTATTCTTCGATTGTAAGTCACACTTCGCCGGAAATTGCAAAAATAGTTTTCAACCCTTAAATTTCACTCCCTTTGAAACCGCTACATGCCCATTTTTTCTACTTTTTGTAATAATTTTTAACAAGAGATTTTTTTCAAAAAAGTTTCAGCTTTGGGATAAAATTACTAGACTTATAATAAAATAATTAATATTTAAAATGGAATTTAAAGTAAGATTAAACAAAAAAAAATACCTATATTATATTTTGTAACTTTCTCACTGGTTTATATTTTATTGGATGTAACCTGACGCTTACCATGCATAAACAATGGCGAGAAATAGGGTGAAATAGGGTCAAAGAGAGGAGATAAGTGGTCGACAGTGAGTGTTTGCAACGATACGAGGGTTTTGTTATGTTCCTGGATGGCATCGTTATGCTACATAAAAAGTTCCTGTATAAGGTCCCGTAGTAGCTCTCGACGAAATGCTTTAAGCCAATAATTTCGTGTCTCGCGACCCTAAATTCCACTTTTTGTAGGATTATTTGCTACAATTGCTCGTGCACAAGCACTTTAGACTCTACATATTTGGTTTTAATTTGGAGTTGGGAATTTTTCTCATATGTTGCTTAATATTCTATGAAAAAGATAAATATCCTTAAAAAAAATACCAAGGATACTTAACAAAGTTAGCAATATTGCTCATGTTTAATATTTACGATATGCGATATAAATTTCTAGCAAAAAAAGTTTCACTATAACTAAACTTTTTTTTATACCTAATGCCCTGGTCTGCGTCTTTCGAAAAAAATTGACGAAACTTTGTACATTTGCTTGTCGCTGTTCTAAGTAGACAACTTATAACACAGGTATAGGGAATCCAACGTGTTAGAGAGAGCACGTCTACGTCGTAGAAGGAGCTGACAGAGCAGAAGACTAAAGCTGACGTATCTGAAAGACCTGAAAACTTGACGAGACTTATCTGAGACATGTTCAACTCTATTTTTTACTATTTTCCACTAATATCCGATACGTCTCCCTATTTTACTCTAATTTTCCGATTTTTCCCCATTTTTCTTATTTTTAACTATCTGTCCCTATGTGTACTTATTTTCCTCTATTTTGCCCTATTGTCTCTATTTTTCTCTCTTTTGTTTTGCTCAATTTTTTATATTTTTCCCAATTTATCTCTGTTTTTTATTTTCTATTTATTTTTTCGTTATTTTCTTCAGGTTTTCCCTATTTATCCCTATTATTTTCTATTTTTCTCTATTTTCATTATTGTCGCAATTTTCTTCCCATTTTTTCCTAATAATTTCCTAATTTTACTATTTTTCCCATTTTCTTCTTATTTTTTCCTATTTTTTCAAATATGCTTCAAATTTTACTATTCTGACCTTTCACAATTTTTCTCTGATTTGCCCTATTTTTTCCTAATTTTTTTTTGCCAAATTTTCACAATTTTAATTTTTTCCCCATTTTCCCCAAATTTTTCACTATTTCCTCCATTTCTCTCTAGTTTTTCCACATTTTCCCCTTTTCACTATTTTTCTGAAATTTTCCCTATTTTCCAATATTTTTTTCTATTTTACCCAATATATTTTTTACTATTTTTCTCAAGTTTTCCAATTTTTCACTACTTTGCCCTACTTTTACCAATTTTTCACTGTTTTGCCTAGTGGTCTCCATTTTCCCCTATTTTCTTTATTTTCCGCTATTATTTCTTTTTTCCTTTTTTTCCAATTTCTTTCCTGTTTTTCATTATTTTCCTGTTTTTTTTATTTTTGCTTATATTTCCCTAATTGTAATTGTTTTTTCCTATTTCGCTCTATTTTTCTCATTTTAACCCATTTTTATCCATTTTTTCTTCTTTTCCATATTTTTAGTCTTTTTCCTATTTTTAACTATTTTCCCTATTTTTCTCTATTTTCCCCATTTTTCCGTGTTTTCACTATTTTTTCCTATTTGTTTATATTTTTCCTATTTTCCGCTATGCCCGTATGTGTCTCTATTATTCTCTATTTTTTCCTACTTTCCTTTTTTTCACTATTTTCTCGTATGTTTTCCCATTTTTTTCTAATTTCCGTATATTCACTATTTATCCCTATTTTTTCCCCTTTTATCCTACTTTTCTGCTGAAAAATGATAAAACATACTAAAAAGTGCTAAAAAAGCAAAGAAATGCTAAATAATTATAAAAAATGCTGAAAAATGCAAAAACTGCTACAAAATTATAAAAAATCCTCTTATATTATAGATTTTTGTATTATTGTTTGTTTTTTTTTTCTCAGATTAAATTATGTTTTAAAAATATCTTTATTTTGATGAGAATTCCATGAAAATCTACATTTATATCAATTATTTTTATTACATCAATTACGTATGTTATAGCAAGGAAGTTACAATAATATTATTTTTCTATCTTATTCTTGTTCGATCAAATTCATTGAATAATATCCATATTTCAAAATTTTTGAACTGGAAAACCATTTAAGATAACAATAGTGCTCATAACTGTAAAAATAAAGATAGAAGAAGATATAAGAAAGGAAAATAAAAATCCTGTTAGGAATATATTTTCAATAATCTCGCATTTTATTGGCACATCGTATCGTTTTTGTAAGACATTAGATAACCGCTTATAATACACATCAGTGGCGTATTTTGATTTATTTAATATTAAAAATAGTGTCCAAAATTGATTATAAACATTTTTATGCAGAAGTAAAAATTTTCATGACCAATTTTTAGAGAAAAAAATATTTTTTTGGCAAATGAGCTCTTTTGAATCTAAACTAAATCCAGCACTCATCAGCATATAAAATATTAAGATATAGTCTGAATCCAAACACTTTTTGTCAATGCTGGTAATCATTACCATGGTAACTCATAGCGTAGCGAATAAAATTCACAATGGACGAAAAATACCTAATATAACGCCGTATACTTTAAACACAATTCATCTCGTTTACAATAGCCCAAACATGATCGATGACAATGGAACGACTCTTTTTTGTGAATTCCAGATAATAAAGACATTTTATATGTTTTTGTAGTTTTTTCTGTAAGTTAAGATTTGCGATATATTAGGTAGATTTCCATATATGGAATCTACCTATTGTAATCGATTTAATGACGGGACCCAAAACCGGGAATAGGGGCGCTACGCTACCCTTGTATCATTATTTAACTATTTCTATCTACATCGTTGACATTATTTATATTTATGTCGTGTATAATTCTTGTTGGAAATTAAATTGTAATAAAATTACCTCATAAAATAGGCTTTAAGTTGACTCAGGTCATTGAAAACAGTAGGTGGGCGAGCTAAGGTAACCCAACTCGGACTGGGACTCCAACTGGAACTCATGACAACGGATTCAATCGTGCTACTCGTCATCTCAAAAGCGCAGATGCGAGTGTCTTCATCTAACTGGTGGAAGTTTAACTGGTACGAATGACCTAATTTAAATATTTTAATTATCAACGTAATTAGGTAACTTCGTAACATTTTTATATAAGGCATATTTTAGTTTTCTTACGGTTATTTTACCTTGTATTTACCATTATTTTCTCACCTTGTTACTTAATTTATTTCATTGTTTTATCATTTTTAACAATTATTACAGGGATTGTAAATTTGCCGAACCATAACAAAATCAATACAATAACATTCCACAAAGAAACTTTCTATACCGTTCCTGATTAGTACATTTATTTATAGTAACTCATCTTCCAAGATCCACTTAATATCAGTGCCTTAATGAAATGATGTAATAATTGCTTTGTAATTTAACTAGTTTCTCTCCGGCTAAGCGCTTCGCAAAACACTTAAGGTTTCGCTGTTCTCGAGTTGATCAGGGCGATTCCCGCACCTCCCCCACGTCTGACCTTTGTTAAATTCCATAAATGTTGAAGTCGAAAGCTCTTTGCTCAACTTACTACAAACCATGTACATACGGCTTTGCGGAATTTTAATTACAATGTATATATTTGGTTTTAAATGAAGATGGGTAAATTTCAAAACATAATATTTGATTATAGAATTGTCATATTCCGGCTAATTTATAATATTTAATACCAAACTTGTAATTAGTTAAAATTACAAAAATGCTGTGGAAAATTGTGATTTTTTGTTAAATTAACTGAAGTTGATTTCGTGTACCAAGTACCAACTCGTGCCAATTGTCCTTCTTGAGTCTTTAATTTTTGCTAAACATATATAAGGTCATTCAGTGCAATTTTGTGTGCCTAAACTGTGTCTAACGCTTTTTCAAAATCAACGTTCATAAGAACGAAATAATTTTTTACCACATGGTATATTTCTAATATAATTGATAAACTGATATTGTTGTATTGGAATAAGTTTTTTCTTTATGCTTAAATGAATCTAAAAATTGCACTTTGGTAAGAAAATTAATAATCTAAGTATGCCATGACTCCCACTTTGAGCGAATTCAAGGTCATAAAGTCAAAATCCTTTTCCAAGGTCAAGGTCCTGTAAGTCCATAACCTTACACACCAAGTAATAAATAATTTGTATGGCGGTTACCGGAAGGGCCGGTCCGATCCTGATCAAATTCAATGGGGTTCTTCCTTGGACAAAACTAACTCTTGTAAAGAAAAATCTGAACTCGATAGGAGCTTTCGTTCAAAAGTTACAGTGTTTACATCCAGACAGGCAGATAGACATCCAGACGTCCGGACAGGATTTTTTTTGCATTTTCAGACTTAGGGAGCTCATAATTTTGGGCCTCAGTAATTGAATAATAATACCTATATACAGCGTGTTTCAAAAGTCTGTAAATGGTTCTGAAGTTCAAAAACTGCTAAAGGAAAATTGCCCAAATTGAAAAAATTCAAGACGGTCTAATGTGGCAAAAGAAATGAATTTTTATCTTTAGTAGTTTTCGAATTCCAGGACAGTTTCCAAACTTTTGAAACACGCTATATAATTACCAGAAAAGTAGCATATTGGCCACATCCCACTTTTTAATAAATATTTTGATGTGATCTAATTTTGTATTATATCGAGAAATGCGGGTTAATATTGGCGCTATTATGAATTGGTTTTCTCATGCTTCAGCTCCTAATTATCATGGAGAAAACACGAAACACCCTTAAACAATAGAGAGAGCCGAAATAGCTGTAGTCAAGTCACGGTAATTAAGTTCTTTTGTTTATACCTTTAGAATAAGGGAAAAAAAGTTTTAATTTTTATATACTGGATAAAAACATGTAATTATAATAATAATAATTCTTTTGTCTTTAACAACCAACTCTAGTCTCTAATTTTTTATCCGAAAATGTATAATCTGAAAGTACATAATCAAAAATGTATCATCAAAAAATGAGTAATTCAAAAATGCTTAATGGATAAAAAGTATAACCACAAAATATATAAAGAAAAAATGTATAATGACAAAAATGTATATTTAAGAAAAAGTATAACAACAAAATACATAAAGGAAAAATGTATAAAGAAAAAATGAGCAATAGAGAAAACGTATAAATACAAAACGTATAAAGAAAAAATGTATAAGGACTAAAATGTATAATGCAGCAAATGTGTAACCACAAATTGTATAAAGAAAAAAGTTATAAAAAAAATGTATAATAAAGAAAAAGTATAACTACAAAATATATAACAGAGAAAAAGGCTAACTACAAAATGTATGAGGAATAAATGTATAATGGCAAAAATGTATAATGGAGAAAAATTATCACTACAGACAAAATTTATAATGGAAAAAATGTATAATGGAAAAAAAGTAAAACTACAAAATGATTTACATTTTTGTTATGTTAATTAAATTCGTATGTAAAAAATTGATTGTTATTTTTTTTTCTAAAATCGAACAGAAAATACGCTGTGTTGGTTTGATTTTAAATTTGTATGTAGTAAAATGCATTTTTGCTTTATTTTTTTTAATTCGTATGTGGAAAACGCATTTTTAGTTGGGTTTTAAAATTTTTGTGTGAAAAAAATTATCGTACATTTGCGGTGAAAATATTTTTCTGTCGCGCTTTATTTTACGAAATGCTGCATGGCTTTGTTAACAATTTGTAGATAAGTTAGCAAAAATGCATATTTCCGCACACAATTTTAAAAACAAATCAAAAAGTTTGATTTTAAATTTGTATGTGCTTTATTTGTAGAATTTATATGTGGAAAAATATATTTTTACTTATATTTTTTTTTAATTTGTTACGTTTTTTTTCTGTACCACCCTGTATTTTCATTATTATTCTGCTCAGTATATCTTAATTTCAGACTCGCTTGATATCACTTCGTAATTTCCTAGTGTCGTGTCTCCCTCTCTTCTTGGTATTGCTATAAAATGTCTTTCCCATGTTAACAATTCTCTCTCTTTACCTCTTCAGTCAAAACAATTGACTTATATACCTCGTGTGTCGCTTATTGAAAATTTCTTTTCTACTCCTTGAACTATAGAGTAAGTTTTTATTATATTATATTTTCACTTTTATCACCTGTTATCATTATTAATTATTTCGACTCTTTAACTTTTATTTACTGTTATTTTGAAATCTTTTTTTATGCCTGTATATTTTTTTGTTATATTCACTTAAAAATTCATAACTTATCTTTTGTAACAATATAAATTATCTGATGGTTGTAATGCTCTTTTAGTCTCGATTACAAAAAGGGAATCTATTTTTAATTTGTTTTTACAGATTGTCTTAAAATTTAATTCACTTTGATTATTTTTATATTTCATATTTTGATCTAAAAATTGATGTATTTCATATTACTATTATTCTTGTTTTATGTTCTGTATATTTGGTAATTTATAAGATTTTTGTCTTATATTTACTTTATGTGAACTTTTAGGGCTTTTTGGTACAAGTTTTTTGTTACAACTTTTTTTTTGGTACAACTTCTTTTGGAATACGTTTTTTTTTGGAGAGAACATTTTCTTTTTGGGACTACAAGTTATTGGACTGAACAGATTTTTTTTGGAACGAGCAAGTTTTTTTTCTCCTTTGGGACCTAACGTCTCTACTCCGGATTCAGGAAACTTTTAGAAGTAACTCGAAGACAAGCCAAAAACCAAGCTAAGTCACATTTCCAGAAAAAAAAAGAAAAGTCTCTGAAGGATTAAAATTTTTCTTATAAAATAAAACAAATATAACATTAGATTTGAGATTAATTTCCTTAAACCCACAAAAAGTAAGAAAGGACGGATTTTGAAATATATCATAGTTTTTTTTGTCCATTGTTTCTAAATACATCAAAAAATCATTTAGACTGGATTCCAATTTTTTTTTTTTTTAATATTTTACTTTTTGATCTATTTCAAATTCTATTTGTGGAACGGACCCATAATAAAAAGAATTGAGCTTAAATCACATTTAGTACTAATTATCAACAAATTAAAAATAACGGTTCAAATTTATATGTGAAAAAATGCATTGCCTTGTTATTTTAAATTGGTATGTGAAAAAACGCATTTTCATATTTTTCCAAAATCATATGGGGAAAAATGCACTGTTAAATTGTTTTTAAATTTGTATATGAAAATATGCATTTTTCGTAAGTTTTCTTCAAAGTTGGTAAAGCCATGTATAATTTTATAAAATAAAGCGCAACAAAAAACTATTTTTACTTCTACTTTACGACATTTTTTTTTGTTTTATGCAAGTGGTTTTACCAACTTTTGAAACAAAAATTTTTGAAAAATTTACAATTACTAATAATTTTTATAACAAAATCAAAAGGTATTTAGACCAGATATATCCTATTTCCTGAATTTCTAAAACGGAAAATGAAACTGAATTCGTAACACAAAAAATTAATATATAAACTATATTGTATTGTAAGTAAAGAAGTAAGGGGAAAAATCATAAAAAAATTAGATGCACGAGTTTATCGAACTTAATTGATCTGATTACTCTAAAGTGACTAGTGGGAAAACATTTTCCCCCTCTTTTTTTCCCTACTTTTTTACTGTTCCTTTATAACTCTCAAATCCTGTTTCTATAATCTGTTAATTTATAGGAGAATTACTCAAGGACACTTTGTAGAAAGTAAGATTTTATTCTCATATTTGCTCCAAGATTTTTAAAGTTCCCAAGCTCTATTTATATGGCGAATAGGGTCATTTAAATGCCCCCCTAGGTGTCCAGATTTAACTTTTCCAGATTTTTTTTTTAAATCAGGATACTGAAAAAAGTAATGTATATCAAATTACAGTACAAAATCTAAATGAACTAATAAAAACGGATCCAAATGGAGATGATTCAAATCGAAAATTTATATAAGATTCAATAATAGTTTACTGCTTGGTTTTTTCACTGTATTATTTAAATACATTTAAAGGCTAAAGTCCCACCTTTTCTTTTCTATTTGGGTCAGAGACCTTTTTTCCTTTCTATTTAATCCCCGAACCTAATAGGACAGTCAGACATTACACTAAATCATTCACTAATTGGTATGTGTTAATAGTACTCGGCCTAATATTAATTAGAAAAATAATTATTCTCATACATTGTAACTTTATTACTGTTTGAATCCCAATTGGCTAATTATTTTTAGTTCTAACCTGCTAACGGCTAATCTAAGTATGTCTGTCTGTCTGTCAGAGCGATAACTCGAGAATAGCTTTGAATTTTTAAACTCTGTTTTCAGAAATCGACAGCTGGTTACTTTTACTCTCCGACCTACCATTTTCAGTGACCTAAGTCAACTATAACTTCCTGTCTGTCCGTAGCGTTTATTTAAATTTCCCTCCATTTCTTTAACGTTTCCCGATTTTCTAAAAATCTGTAAAATATCATTATCAGATTTTTATCCCTATTTACAAATTATGACATATTGAAATATTTTTTCCAGTGTACATTTTCGGCTATAAATATCTAAATTCTCATCCAGAGAGTGGACGAAACACAAAGCCAGAACAGGGAAAGCGTGATAAATGCAAACAGTATATATGCCGCAATATAGTTTATATGGCCGACGTTGAATTTTAAAACGGCGCTATAAATTAAAAGGGGAGATTGTTCGATGAAATATTGCCAAGAGAGGGTAGTGAGTTCCAATAAAAGTCTCTATACTGCATATAAACCGGTTATTTCAGAACGAGGTTAAAGATGCTTTTAAGACTGATTTTTATAGGTGACTAATAACAACAGGAAAATTAAAACACGTGATAGCGTAAATAATAATATCTGATGTAATAGCTTGTGGTTCATTGAACAATACGTTTCTGATCTATTTGAGTAACGATTTTCTTATATATAGTGACAATATTGATTTCAGATAATGTAACTCATAAAAATTTTTATTTTTAACAGTAAATAGGAGTTTTTTAATGATTATTGATTGATTATAATGACAAATAAATGAAAAAAAAATCAAAATACGATAGATGGCGTGACTATCTATCATTTTGGTGACAAATAAATGCTTTCTTTCCGGATGCTGGTCTTTCCCCAACGGCACCTCAGGCTCCTGGACTTTTTTTGCATTCAAATTTTGTTCTACAGAACCACTTCATAACTTTATTACCCTACAATAGTCTGCACAATTTCTTCACCAATTGAAAATCCTACCAGAGAGTTTGTATATAAAAATTTAAATTATTTTGTAAGCATAACCCATCAACAATAAACATTATGACTTTGCATTTTCGAGGGTCAAACCGATTCATTCGAGTAATATCTTACTAATTTTAAGCTAAAACAAAGCCTTGTTTCAGCTCTTTTAAGGATGGCGATTTGATGCCTTTTTGGCCACATAGAATACCCTTAAATAATGATATATCCTAGTTCATTGAGACGTAAGTTATACGTAAGGTGCTATAACAAGGTAACGCTGACAGGTTGACTGCCGGCCATTACCCAGGTCAGGAAATGTTTATTGTTGGCTTTGCATATTTAGGTTGTTATCTCTTTGAGAGGGGTCATTATTCATTCTTGATTCTTGATTCATTATCGATGAGTTATCGATTTATTATATTATAATAAACGTGTCCAAGTGAATAAATTTGTATCTACTCTTTATCTTACATTGAGATACTCTACATGGCTACCCTAATATCCCACATCACAATTGTATCCTTCGGGAATTAGCCAATGCTGACTGAATATATGCTTGGCCTACATCGTCTGGAGGAATGTTCTCCATTGTAAAGCCCAATTTTATGCATTGTTATCATATTGGACTACGACCAGTGAGGAGGCCAGTTATAATTCTAACTTGGTTCTCCAGTTTTTTGTTTCGACGGTTCTTTAATGAATGTGTTCGCGTGGTGCATGGAAGGGGCTTTATTCCATCTCGCTCTGTGTTCATTTTAACCAGTCCCGTAAGTAGTGATACTATGCGGGTTCTAGCTCAGGCCGCCACATTATCCGGATTTGGGTCCACTTGAAAAATGAAAAAGTGAATATCTCGGCCGCTAGATGTCGCACTTTGACGTGTGAGGTATCAAATGATTCCTAATGACATAAGGATATGCGGGGGATGTCTAAAAGTTGAGTCACGGTATTGCCAATAGGGCAATAGTGAATATCTCGGCCGTTAGATGTCGGATTTTGACGTGTGAGGTGTCAAACGATTTGTAGTGACATAAGGATATACGGGGGATGTCTAAAAGTTGAGTCACGGTATTGCCTATAGGGCAGTAGTAAATATATATACCGTTAGATGTCGGATTTTGTTGTGTGAGGTGTCAAAGGATTCGTAATGACATAAGGATATACGGGGAATGTTTAAAAGTTGAGTTAGGGTATTACCAATAGGGCATTAGTGAATATCTTGGCCGTTATATATAGGATTTTCCATCCTCGGATGGCAGATTTGCAGATTTTGTAATTCCGAGTAGCGGTTCTGGGAGTTAATGAAACTTTTCTGGCTAGTTCATCAGCTTTTTTGTTGCCCTCAGTAGAAAGTCTTCATCATTACTGGCATAACTATAGGGAATTCAACGTGTTAGAGTGAGAGGTATAGGAAATTCAGTATGTCAAAAAGAGAGAGCGCTATGACGTCACACCTACCAGTTGAAAACGTGGTAAAATGTGTCGTATCGAATGTTTTTTCACGTTCTGTTTTTTGATTCTAAGAAAATAGTTGAAAACATTGTAGAACATGACGTTTCGAACGTTTTTTTAAGCATCAAAATACTGAACGTTAAAAAACGTTTCAAACGTCACATTTTACAACGTTTTCAACGATTTTTTTCTATTTTCCCATATTTTTCACTATATTTCCCAGTTTCCTATTATCTACTTTTTTATAGTTATTCATTATTTTCCCCTGTTTTTCAATATTTTTCTGAAATTTAGCTATTTTCAAAATATACCTAATTTTTCCAATTTTCTCTTTTCCGCTATTTTTCCTATTTTTTCCCTATATTCCCCCATTTTTCAATTTTTTCAAAAGATGCTTATTTTTTCAATATTTGTATCAAATTTTTCTATATTTTCCTGTTTTATCCCTTTGTTTCCCAATTTTCCTATTTTTCCAAAATTTTCTCTATTTACCCTATTTTTCTCTTTTTGTTTCTATTTTCCCCTACTTTTCTCTATTTCTTCCCTATTTTTTCCTATATTTCAATATTTCTCACTATTTTGCCAAGTTTTCCTATTTTTCACTATTTTGATTTATTTTTTTAATAATATTTGCCATTTCCTATTTTTCCAAAATTTTCTCTATTTGCCGTATTTTTCTCTTTTTTTTTCTATTTTCCCCTACTTTTCTCAATTTTTTCCCTGTTTTTTCCTATATTTCAATATTTCTCACTATTTTGCCAAGTTTTCCTATTTTTCACTATTTTGTTTTTAATAATATTTGCCAGTTTTCTCTATTTTTCATTTTTTCACTATTTTTCGCTAGTTTTCTATATTTTCACTATTTCTCTATGTTCTGCTGTTTTTCCTTTTTTTAAATTTTTCCTATTTTTTTCCTGTTCTCGATTATTTCTCCTATTTGTGCTAAAAAATACTAAATAATGCTAAAAAATGCAAAAATAAGCTAAAAATGGTAAAAAATGATAAAAAACGCAAAAATGGTAAGAAATGCAAAAATAAAACGCTAAAAAAGCTAAAAATTAAAAAAATGCCAAAGAGTGCTAACAAATTCAAAAAAATGATAAACATTCTAAAAATTGCTGAATAATGCTGAAACATGCTAAAAAATGCTAAAAAACGTTAAAAATGCCAAAAACGCTAAAAAATGCAAACAAATGCTAAAAAATTCTAAAAGATACTAACAAATACTAAAAAATGATAACAAATGCTAAAAAGTGCTAACGAATACTAAAGAATGCCAAAAAATGCTAAAAAATGCTGAAAAATGCTAAAAAATGCTTTTATAGATTATTTTACATAATTTTAAAACTGATTCATTTATTTTCTTAGATACTTAAACTAAAAACAATTAAATTGACCATGTAAACCACGCATAACTTAATTCGGAAATCATTTAAAATTTTCAGTTCAATAGCATTTTTACAAATTTGTAATGTCCATTATTTTTACTAATAAACATTTATACCTATTAATTTGGCAAAAGTTTAAAATATTGTGCTTTTTGTTAAATCGTTATAATGTTTGATATTTGATAACGATCATTTATAATTTTTTTGGTTTAGATTTTTACAGTATAAAACATTATATTAACTAATAGCCATAAAATAGTATTTTTATATATAAGCGTTCACTAGTAACTTCGTTACCAATAAAAAATTATGATTCTATGTACATAGCAATTCATTTTTTTTTATATTTTAACTTAATAATAAAGTTCGAACTAAGGCATCAACTTTAATTATGAATATTTTTTATCTTAAAAATCATAAAAAATCTACCATATGGTGAAAGATTTTTTTGGGACTAAATTTACTAACATTTATCAAAACCAATTTCAAAACAAAAAATAAAAAATCATAATTGTAACAATCATTTTTTTTTGTTTCAGATATCCTAAGTTTAAAAAACGTCCGGTTAACCATCGAACCGAACATAGTACAACGTGGATATAACTCAACACTCCACTGTTCCTATGATTTAGAAAACGATGTTCTGTATTCAGTCAAGTGGTACAGAGGGCGCTATGAGTTCTACAGATACACCCCTAGTGAATTGCCCAATATAAAGACATTCTCGTTCAAAGGTATAAATGTCGATGTAAGTTTCCCCAGGGTGCGGTTCGAACAGTCGCGCCACAAATTCCCGAGTCGATAATAACCAAGTAGTAGGAAAGATTTTTTTTTTATGTAATATGAATTAATATTTTGCATTGAGATAACGTGTCATGAAATATAAAATTTTAATTATAGCTTATACCTCAGTATATAGGTTATTCCTAAATCTATTTATAAGTTACAAATAAACTCATTTAAGTCATATTTATTTTTTATTGTATTAAAGTAATAAAAGTCTATATATAATTTTTTTTAACTTAGTATTTTTAAAATTGAGAATTTTTCTATATCGACTCGGGATATTTTGACGTTCATTTTGTATAGTCGTAGCACATTTATAACCATTTCTTTGTCTCTCGCAGGAAAAGAATTCGAATTCGACACAAGTACTATTGAAAGATATTGACTTTAAGATATCCGGCAACTTTAGCTGTGAAGTTACAACTGATGCCCCATTTTCCACTGGGTACGACAGAAGGACTATGGTCGTAGTCCGTAAGTATCGATCGTAAAAACTATAAGTGAATTTAAATTTTTAGAAACTTGAAACAAAATATCAACTTTAGTAACTTGGTTTATTTTATGAAAAATAAAATCGCATATTTGAAAGTAACGATAAAGTAATTTGTATACTATAAAGTAGTTTGCATGTAATAATTTTATTTTTAAAATCTATAATAGACCTTAACAATTACAATTTAAAGATTAATTAATTAATAAAATAGGATCAGAAATATTACATAGGTAGTTAATATTTATCCAATATAACATTTAGAAAACAACCAATTAAAATATCCAATTACAGGAACACAAATAAAACAAAATACTAATTAATCATGTACACAATCATCAACAATCAGAAAAAATAAATGAATTTATGCATTCACTAAATTCCTTATTACAGTTTTCAGGAAAATTAAGACCCATCAATCTTCAAATTAGTAAAACTTAATAATCTGGAAATTATTTACGATTTACTCTATCAGTCATCTTAATAAAAAAAAAAACCCGAAAGGTATACAATAATATAGATATAACATTATAATAAAATTTATGTAAGTAATTAATACTTAGTTCAAGTTGGTTAAACAATTTATGAATATTAGTATTCATAACAGTTAAAAGAATACTAGACTGCGAGCGATTTTTAAATTCTTAGATTTTCTCGAAGGACCAAACTTTTTAGGTAGAAGTTAAACCAATATGAATGTTAAATAAAAACAGTATTTGAAATAGGAATGTAATTTTTATTCAATTTTTTCCAATTACGAACATGAACATAAAAATCATCAAGCGGCACATTAATTTAAATTATGAAACCGAAACATGAATATTTAAATTGTACTTAATCATTTCACTCACTGTAAAAACTATTTACATTTTTTCTTGTTATGAAAACTTTTTGGGTGGAATTTTCTGGATAATGTTCCATTGAAATTTATCCAATAATATATATCTAAAAATCAGTATATTATATCAGTAAATTAAGGAAAAGAAGAAGAAGTGCGATGACTGGACAAATGACATGTTGGCGCAAAAGAAAGTACATGAACGTTCTGAAAAAAAAAGGCAAATAAAAATATACATTCTTTAAATATTTATTAATTGCCAAATTTACATTAAAAAAGAACAATAATTAATTATGAATAATCACCCCCATCTCTTAGCCTCCCCGAGCTGTCAGATTACCCATCTCTCAGTTTTCCGCCATTCGCTGCCATCTTTAAAGAAGTTGGCTAAAAACTAAGGGCAATAGGGTATCCCTTAACTACTTGCAAGAGTTTGACTTACTTGATTTCTGAATAGGGAAAATTGTGTCAAATAATAAAATTGGAGGAAAGGCTTTTATTTGCTGATTTTTCATCTTATTGTTAAGATGATTTTTCATCCACGGTTTAGGTAAGCGATAATTAAGATTCGCCCTGTATATGACATTATTTAAATTTAATTTATTTACAAACTCCTTTATGCTTTACAATGTAGAACAAATTTCAAAACTTTAAAATAACGTTTATTTGAAAACATTTTTTAGTCATTGCAAGGTGAACAAATAACCTTAATTTCGCTTACTCAGGTAGAAGGGGGATTTTTTGATGGTTAGCTTGAAATCCGTGGAGATATTTTTGGATAGTCATATTCGAGACTCGATTAAGAGTACATCAAAAATTAACAGTATCTCTCCTGAAAGACGATTGTCCTCAGCAATAGTATGTGTAAGATATACTATAAATGATTTAGTAGATTTTATGAGAAGTTAAATTTTTTGACAAATTAATAATAAAGGCTTTATAGGGAAAAATGTAAAAATTTTTCGGAAAGGAAAATTTTGAAAAAATTTAAATCCTTGATTGATTTGATTCTTCCGGAGTAGAAACCACATAGCTTATCTACTAATTTTTTTTTAATGCAAAATTTGGATATTTATGACGTAGTAGGTATATTATAATTTATATAGAAGCTTTTATGGGAAGTTACATTTTTTGGCAAATTGATAATAAAGGCTTTATAAGGAAAAATATAAAATTTATTCAAAAATTAAAATTTTGAAAAATTTAAATCCTTCTTGTTTGATTTGATTCCTCCAGAGTAGATGGTGGGGGCAATAATAATTAATTTGGTATAGAAACCACATAGCTTATCTACTATTTTTTTTAATCTAAAATTTGAATATTTATGACGTAGTATATTTTAATTGATTTAGAAGCTTTTATGGGAAGTAAAATTTTTTGGCAAATTGATAACAAGGGCTTTATAGGGAAAATATAAAATTTATTCAGAAAGGAAAATTTTTAAAAAATTTAAATCCTTCTTGATTTATTTGATTAATACGGAGTAGATGGTGGGGGCAATAATAATTAATTTGACATAGAAACCACATAGCTTATCTACTAATTTTTTTTTAATCTAAAATTTGAATGTTTATGACGTAGTATATTTTAATTGATTAAGAAGCTTTTATGGGAAGTTAAATTTTTTGGCAAATTGATAATAAAGGCTTTATAGGAAAAAATATAAAATTTATTCAGAAAGGAAAATTTTGAAAAAATTTAAATCCTTCTTGATTGATTTGAGTAATCCGGAGTAGATGGTGGGGGCAATAATAATTAATTTGACATAGAAACTACATAGCTTATCTACTAATTTTTTTTTAATGCAAAATTTGGATATTTATGACATAGTATATTATAATTTATTTAGAAGCTTTTATGGAAAGTTAAATTTTTTTGGAAAATTGAGAATAAAGGCTTTATATGGAAATATATAAAATTTTATCAAAAATTAAAATTTTTAAAAAATTTAAATCCTTCTTGATTGATTTGATTAATACGGAGTAGATGGTGGGGGCAATAATAATTAATTTGACATAGAAACCACATAGCTTACCTACTAATTTTTTTTTAATCTAAAATTTGAATATTTACGACGTAGTATATTTTAAATGATTTAGAAGCTTTTATGGGAAGTTAAATTTTTTCACAAATTGATAAAGTCTGTACAAGGAAAAATGGAAAATTTATTAACGCGTCTTGAATGGAACTTTTTTTGGGAATATCAAATATTTTAATATGGAATAGTAGAGTTTAGGTGATTTAGATGTTTTTAAGAAGAATAGTATTTTCTGATAATTTAATTAATTATGGTAGTACAAATATAATATAAAAAAAGCATAATTAAAAAAAACATGTAGAGAATGAAATAATTTTTACACTGACGTGAATTTTTGTATGTTACCCTTTAATTGACTTCAAATAAATTTATCACCAATTTTTTCATTATACTAGGTATATTTTATCAAATTCAAATTGAAATTCAAATACAAATTCAAATTCTTTATTGGTCCATAAATACAAAAAAATTAGGGCCAAAGGGCCATTGGACAAGGCAAGTAAGGAGAAAAAAAAATATACAACTTGTATCAATAAGAAATTGTATTAAAATATCTTTTTTAATCCCCTTAAATATTAATTGAATGTTCGTTGAATTCAAGAATCCTCTTATAATATTCCCAATAGAAAACATATTCATATACTTCTACATATTCATATATTGCATAGAATTTACAAATTCAGGAAATATAATTACATAGGTAAACCTAAATAAGTGGTTGTCGACTTTATACAGAGCATCAGTAAATTGCTAGAAATGCAGAAAGTTTCTGATGGAATGCGACCTCTTCAACATCAAAGCCCAACTCTGAGCTTTATTCGAGCTCACGACTCCGGCAAGACAGATCACATTTAATGGGCAAAATTCATGTACGGTTTACTCTGTGGAATGTCGATACGCTTCGAAAAAGTGTGTGAGATTTCTTTTACTAGCGTTAATGTAAACTTTTAAACATTTTTAAATTTAAAAAGATTTTTTGGTGATATAAAATTATTTTTAGAAATTTGTTTACAACCATATTATACGAACGTCCTTTTGATGTATATTTATTTAAAAAAATTAGTTTGTCGAATACAGATAAAGTCTTAGATCAAGATATTTTAATCCAACGGCATTTTGTGTGATTAATAAAGTCATTTTAGACTTTTACCAAAAATTAATTGGCAACCAAAAATTTTTGGTCCCCTTTTGACTCAATTGTGTTCCCCAATCGTCAGAGATGCTAAAAGTGCAAAATAATTACAAAGTAACCCTCGGCGTTGGCCGCCATCTTGAATTTAGGAGTATCTTTGTTGTTTTCAAGGAAAAATACAAGAATCTAAAATTGTAGAAAACTACTATCTATATTTTATGTTCTGACGCCATTTTTGATATTTGAATAAATAGGACGCAAAATAGACCCCAGTGGGATGATTGGAACGCACTCTTTTACTACTTTTCTTGAAAAAAAAAACCCAGGTGGAATTGGGAATTTGTTTATTATGTAATTTGCAACAAATTTTGTAAAAATTATTTTATCCTGCAACAACATTTTTCGTCCAGAAACGAGTCAAAGTTCATGGTGTTGGAAAACGCTACCAACATTGTACTATACTTTACTGTAAAAATCGAGTTCCCCCTCCCGCTTTTATTTAATTTTAATATGAAGAGTTGAAGTTTATTTTTCTTATTATCTCCGTTATTATTGAAATTTGTGCTGAGACACTCAGTATCAAAGTTGTACGGGATCTAATAATAATAAAAAAAAAAAAACTGTTTTTTTTTTTAAAGAAGAAACAAGTAGGGAAAAATAGCTTGAAAATATTCAGTTATAAATTATATGCACTGGTACTTAAGCTAAGATTTTTTCCCTATCCGGATTTTTACTTTTACTGTTTTTACTGTTTTCTTTATATTTAAATTTTCACAAAATCGTTAAAAATACTTGAAAATTTTTTGATAAGTTCAAATTTGTTAAAACATCTTTGCAACACCCTTAATAGAGTCCCAAAATATCCTTGAAAAATGTATGAATGAAAAATCCTTAAAAAAATCTTTAAAAAATCGGTCATACATTATTTGACTAATCCTTAAAAAATCATTGAATAATTCTTAAAAAATTGTTAAAAATCAACTTTAAAAATCTTTAGAAAATCCTTGAATAATAAAGGGAAACAGTTGACAAAACTGTTAAAAATACTTGGTAACTTTAAATTTGTTAAAAAATCTCAAAAATATATGATAAATTCAAATTTGTTAAAAAATCTTTGCAAAACCCTCAAAAGGGTCACAAAATGTCCTTGAAAAACTAATGAATGAGAAATCCTTAAAAACATCCATCCAAAGAATCATCCATAAATTCTTTCACCAATCCTTAAAAAATCATTAAATAATTCTCAAAAAATCCTTAAAAGTTCCTTTTAAAAATTCTTGAACTGTAAATAGAAAACATTTGACAAAATCGTTAAAAATACTTTAAAAAAGTTGATAAATTCAAATTTGTTAAAAAATCTTTTACAAAATCCCTAAAAGAGTCACAAAATGTCCTTAAAAAAATCATGAATCAAAAATCCTTAAAAAATCGTTCATAAATTTTTTGACAAATCATTAAATAATTCTCAAAAAATCCTTAAAAATTCCTTTTAAAAATCTTTGGAAAATCCTTGAATAATAAAGGGAAACACTTAAAAAGACCGTTAAAAATACTTGATAAATTCAAATTTGTTAAAAAATCTTTGCAAAACCCTCCAAAGGGTCACAAAATGTCCTTAAAAAACTAATGAATGAAAAATCCTTAAAAACATCTTTAAAGAATCGTCCATAAATTCTTTAACTAATCCTTAAAAAATCATTAAATAATTCTCAAAAAATCCTTAAAAGTTCCTTTTAAAAATTCTTGAACTGTAAATAGAAAATATTTGACAAAATCGTTAAAAATACTTTAAAAAAGTTGATAAATTCAAATTTGTTAAAAAATCTTTTACAAAATCCCCAAAAGAGTCACAAAATGTCCTTAAAAAAATCATGAATCAAAAATCCTTAAAAAATCGTTCATAAATTTTTTGACAAATCATTAAATAATTCTCAAAAAATCCTTAAAAATTCCTTTTAAAAATCTTTGGAAAATCCTTGAATAATAAAGGGAAACACTTAAAAAGACCGTTAAAAATACTTGATAAATTCAAATTTGTTAAAAAATCTTTGCAAAACCCTTAAAAGAGTCACAAAATATCCTTTATCCTTGAAAATTCATAAATGAAAAATTCCGATTTCTTTTAAGGCGTTGTGCAAGTCAAGACGCGTCGATTGCTATCCATATCGCATGGGGCTTGTTGAAAAAAAAATTAAAAATTTGAAAACAAAATTATTGGAAAAGTTCCCATTTTTTGAAATCAGACTTTCTTCCGCTGACGGAAACGGGCCGTAGTCTTAAAAAATCGTGCAGGGATCATTCCTTTTATTCCTTTTTAATTTGTACTTTTAATTTTCTTAAATCTTTATCATAATAGAAAAAACAAGGATAAAATAATAACTTAATTTAGAAATTAAATAATATAAAATTTATCTAAAAACGATTTTAATTCTTATTCCAACAAACTTTAAACCTCTTTAATCTAATAGCATTTTAAATAAAAACACAAGCTACTTCCGTAAACTTTAGAAATTGCAACGCTAATGCCTTTTAGTATATTTTTACTTCCATTTTGAAAAGTGCTTTCTGCTATCATAATTAACAAAACTGCATTTAATTTGCTAGTAAAGAATAAAACTCATTACAGAGGCTTGTTTGATCTGGAGTTTCTTAAATGTAAAAGACATTAATTTTTAAATTCGAATATTTGTGCAGCACTTAAAATTTTCAGGTATATAAAATAAATACAAGTAGATACTAAATGCCGGTGCAAATGGTGCAAACCGGTTTATTTGACCTTCATTCCATATATGGACATCCAATTATATTTAAAATCGTTTTGTTTATTTTTATACTTCGCACATTTTTCCCCATTTAACCGTCTTCCTAGCGTCTACCGTTTATGAGATAGCAATACTGTCCCTATTAAAAAGTAGCCACCCTGTATATACTAAAATAAAATGATCACGTGACCACCAGATGCTCAGAACCGGTTGAGTGTCATCCACCGACAAGTCCGAGCATGAGAAAGTTGTTACATCGTATTTCCCACACATTTTAATTAAGTGGAATGAATGATATAATTAGATACAGTTTTTTGATCATTAGATATAATTGGATACCATTTTTAAATAACCGGTTTGGCAGGTGGTCGCTGGATAGGTCACGTGACCGAAAGTGCATATTTCATACATTTAGTTCAATAACCTCTGAGCTTGGGTTCAACGATCTCTAATCTTGGGTGCACACGTGGCCGGATGTGTCAGCAGGTGTTCGATACGGTATAAGATTCAGTTTTTTGCTCATTAGATATAATTGGATACTTTTTTATATAACAGGTTTGGCAGGTGGTCGCCGGATGTCCATATGTGGAATGCTCATTAGATATAATAAGATGCATTTTTTTGCTCATTAAATATAATTGGATACCTTATTTACATAACCGGTTTGGCAGGTGGTCACCGGATGTCCATATATGGAATGAAGGTCAAATAAACCGGTTTGCACCATTTGCACCGGCATTTAGTATCTACTAATACATGTAAAACTTTTGTACGTGTACGGTTGTCTGAATATGATTTTAAATATGAAGTGAACAGAAGTTATAAAGTGTCCACACACTGACAGACACATGAAGCCAATCTCATTAACTTCCGACCTATACCGAAGATTGTAGACATAAAGGTCTAGAGGAATACGTATCTGTCCCGTTATATATTAATAAATGGTCATATTCAAATATGTTGTATAATTATATTTTTTAGGTGTACATTTGATTGCTAGCAGAATATCAATAATAATAATAATATTCGGATGTTTTTTCTTTCTCCTTGGTTTCTGTTTTTTCTTTAGTTGGCCGAGAAATCCGGAACGATTTCTTTCTTCTGCTGGTTCTATGCCAGAAATTTGTAAAAGAGGTTATGAAATAAAAACCGACCAACTGTCATGTTGTGGTCAGCTTTCGGTTTGCTTCTCATTATGTTTGATCAGCTTTCGGTTTGCTATGGATTAAGTTTGATCAGCTTTAGATCTGATCCAAAAGCTGATAGACTCGTCTAGCGAGGATCCGAACCATCAAAAGCAGATCGAGGGCGGATCAAGACTCATCTAGCGTACCTTGACGTGTACCAAAAATTATCAAAATGGATCTTAGCGATTTCTTGTGTTATTTTCAATAAGGAGTGTGCCAGAACTGTCTATGCTATTCTACTAATGACCATAAATTTTTACCTATAAGTTTAAATTATTTTAACTATTATTGAAGAAATTCTATATTATTAGGGCAAATATAAAAAAAATGTTTTTTTAATATATCTGATTTCTTCTTTTAGATTTATTCTCGCAATTCCCTTCTTGACCCGCTGTTTAATTACGAAATGAATTGTAGATATTTTCATGAATTCTGACATAGTTTTTGTCATAGTCTTTCTCAAAACTTTCTGACTGTAAATAACTTTTCCATTAATTGAGCGTCACAAAGAGAGCGTGAAGCAAAATAGTTAATCACTGTCAAGGCAACTTTTGAATAAGTTAGGTAATTAGTTGGTAAGAGAGAGGATATATCACTATGGCGTTATTTTTGATTAGAGGGATTCCGGTTTAAAAATGTTAATTGATCTCTCTTACATTTTCTTAATGAATTCTTGGATTATTAGGGTGCGCTTTTGGGATAGTTTTTGATTAGATTTATTTGAATGTCTTTGTGAGTATTTTATTAGAACTATGAATTTAATTTATATTTAGATTAGTAGGTAACTAGAGTGTCACAAAAATTGAATACTAATGAGATTTCGTGAATCTTTATAGATACAAAGTTGGTTAAATAAAAAAATGCGTATTTCTAATACAACTTCAATGGTTTTTTCAAAATTAAAATATCATGACCGGTTTAGGGAAAATTGAAATTAATGATTTCCATTTTATTTAATTAATAATCTTAATAAAAAAAAACAAATTCTCGTTATATTCTATTTTTCTAAAAAGCGAATATATCACAGTTCTTTCATTACTAGCACAAATCCTACTGACTGCGCCATATATATGTCAAATCTGCAAGCGAATATACATTTAAAGATATTCTTGAAAAAGCTTCTGAAAAACTAAAAAAACAAAATGGCATGTCACGGAAAATATCTATGTTCTATTTAATAACTCATTAGTATTCTAAGTGTTCCGTTTCAGAAATGTAAAGAAAGCTTCATAAATTGAAATATGCTAAATAACAAGCATTTTGTTTTGCAAGATTTCTATAAATGTAATTTCACAAAAATTTCTTTTCGAGGCATACTTATAAATATTAATTTCTAACTTAATTGTAGTTCTCTGCAAATATACTTTAACTACTTTAAAGTCGTTTTGTACAAGGAATGTTTTTTTGCAGCACGTATAATAAATTATATTTTGTTTTACGCTTGATTGTAGTATTAAAGAAACAAGAAAATTTGTATCATATAATTATTTTATAGAAGTCAATTCACTAGTATGTATTTATTATCTTTAAATAATAGAAAAATATTGGATTGCATCTTATAAATATTTTAATTTAGACGAGGGTAGATATTGCATTATCATCAATTGTAATATACCTTCCTCACCATGATCTACCCTTTCTGTTAAGACCTCAACGACCCCTGGACGTGAAACGTGTGAACCTTAACCCATCCTGAAATTATATTTTTTTAAGTTAGTAGAGTTACAATTAGGAAGTAACTAGAAATGATAACTTGGAGAATAATTTTGCTTTTATGTATCATAAATTTTAATATACAGAGAGATATTTTATTACATCATAATTAAGAGAAATAATACAACCATAGAATTAGGATTTATTGCACTCAGTGGCCGAAATTTTGCAAAATTCCGAATTTTTGAGTAAAAGTCGCAATTCTCAAAAATCTCAAAATTACCATCGGATTCTACGGATTCTAAAGAGTCCGAAAATGCCCCCACTTGGAAAAATCGGTCGGATTTGCCTGCCAAAAAAAATCATCCTGAAAAGTTTAATTTATCCTCGGTTAGAACTTTGCATGAATATTTTTTTTCTCCTCGAAGGCGTGGGTTCGATTCCTAATACTGTTAGTAGGGATAGGGGCACTGGGAAAATTTCTTATCTCAATAGCTACTTCCCATTTCCATCATTTTTCCACCTTTTTCGTCGTTTTCTATGTTTTCGTAGAAATAGGGAAAAATAGAAATAAAACAGAAAAATCGGAACAAACAAAGGATAAAGGGAAAAATAGAAAAAAACAGAAAAAAAAATAGGAAAAACAGGAAAAATATGAAAAATAAAGTATTGAAGTATAAGCATTCCTGACTTAAAAAATAAGACGCCAAGCAAAGTTCGATCACCCAGGCACTATTTGTTTAAATGGTATTAATCTTGGACAAAAGAAACCCAATAACATTTAAACTCTTTTGTTTTTGTGATAAAATAATAAAATGTTATGACTTAGTTGGTAGTTTGAACAATAAAAATAAAAATGCGTTAGTATTTTATGGAAAACACTAAGTATATTCTGACGCACTTGTATCTATCACTAAAATCAAAAATTTCAAGAACAGAAGAGAAATTTACTACTACATGAGACCAAAAAGATGAAGAATAGAGGATTTGGACTATTAAGCCCAAGAGCAGATTATGGAAACCATAAGACTAATGGAAACTAAGACGAACTGCAGAAGCAACTAAGAGCTACCGAAGAAAAGCCAAGAAATCATAGGGATCCACCGAAGAGCAGCCAGGAAATGCCTCAGCTAGCTCAAGGCCCAATCTTCGATAAAATTGACAAGTTCGAGATCTCGATCTTCTAGATATCGCTGGGTCGGAACAAACCCAGATCTACCAAGAATTCGAGTCCAAATCCGCTCCCCTCTCTGCTATGGGAATATGTTGGTGCAAAGTAAAGAGAAATGTAGGCGTATAAAGCTCAGGGTCCCTGTGGCTGGGGTAAAAAGAACTTGTATGGAAAAGGGTTCAAATACATATACAACAAATACAAATTACACGTTCAGGGCGATTCTTGGTAGATCTGGGTTTGTTCCGACCCAGCGATATATCGACCATCGAGATCTCGGACTTGTGCATTTTGTCGAACATTGGGGCCTCGGACTAGCTGAGACATTTCCTGGCTGCCCTTCGGTCGATCACTATGATTTCTCTGATTTTCTTCGGTCATTGCTGATGTAGTTCATCTAAGTGATCTTGGATTCCATTAGTCTTGTGGTTTTCCGAATCTGCTCTTGGGCTTAATAGTCCAAATTCTCTCTATTCTTCAACTTGATGGTCTCATTTAGTAGCTTTGTTCTTTACATATGCTGAATAGATTTTGCTCTGGAAAAAAATCTGCGACTTCCAATGTTATAGTTTGAAATAAAAGGAAGGTTAACGAACCAGTTATGCCACTGTCTAAAAAATAATGATACTAATGGCACAACTAAAAGACTCCGACTGAAAAATCCGACATGTCATTTGATGAAGACGAGGAAGAGGAGGCTTACATAACGTGCAATGAGTTTTACAAATACTATGAGGTTTAGAATCGTTTCAGTGGATGTGGCGACTAGGCACATGAAGCTTCTTCAAGTGCAGTGAAAAAGGATATAATACGTTTCAATTTTTATTTATAATTTTTAATAGCATAAGTTTGGAATAAACCGTTAATTTGCTTAATATTTGTACCTACCCAATTTTATCCTATCGCTTTTTAAAAACAGAATTTTTCATGTTAAAGAAATAATTTTTTTCTGGTAACTAAAAGGTACACCATAACTTTATTTGTATCTTCTCTATATTTAAATTTTAAAAGATACCCGATATATCGGAATCGCGTGTATTAGAAATGAATAATCTTTTTTTAATCCAACTTATTATTTTCATCGTTATAAAGTTTTCCGTATTCAATTTTTACATAGCATGAGATTCCAGTGTGAAAATTACGATAAAGTCATAAATAAGTTTGAATTTAAATATAGATATTCTTTTATCAATATTTATTCTAAAGGCGATAATAATGGCTCACAAAACACCTAAAAGTAAACTTATAATTGAAAGGTCCAATGAAAATTCCTCTAATTACAAACGAACACACCCGGACGGTCATATCAAATGCTCATCCAGACCTCGAATAAGTTCCCTGTGACCTTTGTGTCTAAATTGTGTTTGTCTCCAAAGAGAGTTTAGGCTCTAATGGTTTTCTGTCCTTACTAACATTTCGTTCAATACAAATAGAAAACCCCTGAGGGCCCAGTTGAAGGGATACCAGTGAAAAGCTTTTAACATTCAATGGACTCTTCAATGAGTTTGTAAATTTGGGGTCCGTATACAAATATATTCGTCTTAGATTAAAGGAACTTGAATTTTAATGATGAACGGTTTATTATAAAATAATTGGCGATTCATTCGTTTCTAATTAGAATTACTCATTATTAGAGTATAACATAATATTAGAAAATATTAGAAATGCATATTCGTCAAGAAAACAAATCTGAATGAATTACGAATATTAGTATTCATAACTGTTGAAAGAATACTAGACATCGAAGGACCAAACTTTTTAGGTAGAAGTTAAACCAATATGAATGTTAAAATAAAAACAGTATTTGAAATAGGAATGTAATTTTATTCCATTGAACATGAATATTTAAATTGTACTTAATCACTTGACTCACTGTAAAAACTGTTTACATTTTTCATTAGAAAACTTTTTGGGTGCTGTTAATTACGCACCATTTTATTTATTTGAAGAAAGTTATTTACTCTATTGAATGCACAACTGAATTGGTTCACAATCGGGATGCGAAAGAATGATTGTTCTCTGAGTTCTAACAGAGAGTAGGGTTGGTGGATTTTTATTGGTAGGAGATATGTGACGTCGTATGTACATAGCCTTGAATATCTATATTTTTGTCTCTTATAATGATGGGATAATATGAGAGAAAGATAAGCTTGCATAGCAACAGTCGCTTATGTATTTTATTTTTGTTAACAGTATTTTGCAAGTAGACAGAAAAAGGTCTGAAAGAAAGACGGAATAATATTGTGTTGATTTTAAATCTATTTTTAGATTATAGAATATTAAAATATATATTAATATGAACTGGAAGATTAATATTATTAATTTTAAAAGAAATATGAATTAGTTTGTATTTTCTGGATAATATTCCAGTGAAATTTATCCAAAATCATATTGATCTGTTGAAATAATTATTGGATATTAAATTATTTACAACAATATATAAAAAAATGAACAAAAACTTTATTTAGTTATTTAAAAGAGCAACGAAGCCCGGTATTAAAACTAACAAAATGAAAACTTAAAACTATAAAAAACGAGTATTAGATTATCGCAAAACTCGCTGATTGGCAGCACCATTTTCCAGCTTATCTTTTATTGGTTTTGCGTTGTATCACACAATATAGTCGAGTGTGTTTTTTTCATTGGCTAAGTACTGCCAACAAATATCGCCTCGTATCACGGTCCGCTGTACTACTTTTCCACAGTGACCTTTACACGTTCGACCAAATTTTGCCTAGTTGCTAAACTTGTCCAAATGACAATTCAACCTGATGTATTTTTTAAATTACGAAATAGTATCGCTACCTACTTATTTAAAAAAAAAAAGAATTTTTTTACATCCTTTGGATTAAATATCCTACCTGCAGTTTATGACCTGACTTCGATTTGCGTTTATATAGTTCATGTTATTATTTATTTCGATATGAAAATTTTTTTAAAAATAATCGCACAAAACCTTGTGATTAAAATTCCCTTTAGAAAATGTGTATCCAGGCTTTATTTTAAATTATAAACAAATTCCTTTTATAAAAAAATTTGTAAAATAATAAACATTGGTAGATTATTTATTTTATTAATGTACTAACACCTGCAAATAAGTAATTTAAAAAAAAATATCGATTTTTCAAATTTAAAATATCAGGTCCGGTTTTCGAGACCCAAATTGAATACACTTTAATTTTTGAAATAATTATAAATTTTTGTTTTTGAAGGCATACTACTGTTTAAAATATTGTAATTAATTTTTTAAATCAACGTTTCGTCTTTGAAGAGCCACTCAAGTATTTTGTTTTAAATACGGACCTGTACTTTTTATTTAATATTTATAAATCCCCATTTATTTTTTACTTATTTATCTAATTTAAATATGAGATTTTGAATAAGAATTTTTTAATGAATTGTCCTGTTTTACTAATAAATATTTAGATTAAATTTTCTCAGAAAATTACAAATAAATAAATATTCTTAAAATGTTTTAGTGTAAAAATGAACAGGAGCGTACATAGAAAAATTCCTGAAGTATAATTCAGCGTATGAAAAAAATTAAACGTTCCAAATGGTTAAAAAGAACAAAAATGGGGAATTTTATACTGAAATAAAAAGTACTAGTTTATAGATTAAAAATACTAATTGAAGATGCTGTATCAAAGACGAAACTAAGTGGTGTTTATTTTTTAATAAAGTCTTAAAAAAATTTAATTCGTCTTGAAAATAAGCATTTTTTGCTACCTTACATAATTGAGGTTATGAAAAATTTGTAAAATATTATATTCATTGAAGCACAAAATTAAAAAATAAATACTTAAGATATAATATTCAATTTAAGACACGTTTATAAAGTTTAATATTATACAATATTATGCCTGTCAGTTGCACATCTTCCTCATTTTCCATGATATTAAGTAAACAAGAAAAAGAGGACATATTATTTCGATTTTTGTTTGTTTCCGTGATACAAATACAGCTGGAAGGTTGCCTGCAATTGAGTATGAAGATTGATTAGAAAACTTCGTGCCGTATAAGAATATCAACAGTATCTGCATTCACTCGAATAATAGAATTATACAGGGTGTTATTAAAACATATATACTACTTATTATAACTATTATAACAATTTACTCTTAAGACTCCAAGAATATGCAAAAAAAATTATATAATTAAAGGAGCGATTACCTTTCTAAAAAGTTGAAAAAGGTTATGTTGAAGTTGTCCTGAATTAGACTTTACGGCTTTGTTAGATATTCACAGTAGTCATGACTTCAAATCTAGACGTATTTTTTAACGCTGAACAACTTTTCTAATTAACATTTTACAATTTTTTTCAAAATAAGGATACTTTACTTTTGTCCTAAAATAAAATTTTGGAAGGCTCGTCGTATATTACGTGTGTTGATGCATGTTTCGTTTCAGGAGATGCAGAAACTTTTACATAAAATAATTTTTTATCGAGAAACCCTTAATAAATAAGTTTTCCATATGGTGCATACTTTGGGGATGACACTGTATGATGAATATAGTATATATAAGATTCACTGCCATTTTTTCGGGTACCTTATTTTCTTCTTTCATCTTAAAACTCCTGCCATGCCCAAGTCCTCTTCTACCTCTGCCAACCATTTTGATATGGGTCTTCCAAGTCTTCTTTTTCCTTTTCGCTGCCTTTGTTACTACTTTTGGTCCTACTTTTGGTCATTGTCTCCGTCCCAGCCACTTGATTATCTGAGCTTTAATTTTCTTCATTATATCTGCTCCATTCAGTTCTTCTAATACGTTTTCATTCGCTCTCCTTCCATATTCCTGCTCTCCAACCCATGTTTATTCCATATCTACCCATTTACGCTCCTACCTCTTGCATGTTTCCTGCAGTAGGCATTGATTCCATGTGCTTATTTTCATCGTTTCGAGCGTAATCGTCATTTATTGGTTTATTTCTTCAGATTCATTTTCGTTTACTAGTTTTTGGGTTTGATTTCTTTATGTTACTCCCCTCCATTCCTCTTCATTTATGATTATCTTGTTATACAAATTTAACCTACGGTTCCTTTTTGTCTATCATGTCTCTCATTCGCTTCTGTTTCAAACTTTTATTTTTTGGTATATCGTTGTTTCTCTTTCATCTTATTTTCCTTCAGTTTATTCCCATTCTGTATTACTTGTTCTTTATCTTTCTTCTCAGTAAATTGTATCAAGCATGTTCTAGGTTTAGTAGCTGATTTCACCTGCACGTTAACATTTAACTTCTGCCTACTAAAATTCTCTACTGCAACTTTTAATATTGTAGGATCTACCTCATCTATTGTTAGCTCACTCATCACCACACTGTTTTTTGTCTTTCTGTATCTATTCTAGTGCTTTTTAATTTCATTCGAATCTTTTTTAATTTTCTTGCTTTATTGCCTTATTTTCCATTTTTATTGATTCACTTTCTCGTATTATTTTGATTATCTCACCTCCAACCCATTGTTGATCTTCTCTGTATATGTTAAATTTGTGCTCGTACCGCAGTTTGGCAACACTATGACAATTTGTAACGAGTTTATGATTGCATTGACACATTATAAAACAAGTGATAAAATGCATTGGTTATGTGTGTAAAATTAATGCAGACGAGCGCACTAAGTATAAAAAACGTTTAGTTATTTTATGTGATAAATCTAAGTAAAACTTTTTTGCTAAAAATTTATATCGCGAAACGTAAATATAAAACGAGGGTGGTGTTACCAACTTTGTAAAGTGGTTAATACAACTCATAAAAATTTTTTTTTTTTTAAATATCAATTTTTTGTTTGAAATATCTTCTACCTATTCCTTTAATTTTATCCCCATTTTTGCAGGGTACATGTACAATATATAATATATTTTGTATATTAGGCTGTTTTATTTTGTTTTGTTTATTTTTATTATTTTTTTTTATTTCTTATGTTATTTTATTGACATTTTCTACTATGTTTATACATCATGCTCGTAGTATATTATTTGGTTATATCTCATCATAAATTTCTAGATTATGCGTATATAACATGCATCTACCGTTACGTTTATTTTGATACCATATTTTATCATCTTATTTGCAATATATTGTCTAAAACGACAGCTTGCTCTAAACGCTTCTAGTATTTTATGTACTGTAATGTACTAACCGATTAAATAACTTTTTATAGAGGTGCTAAAATAATAATAAATAATTATTTAAATTTGTTATTATTAGTTTTCTATAATTCAATGCTTTCTTTCCATTGTAAACTTCATTGGCTCAAAAACTCCTATAAAATAAAGCCGTTAAAACCGAACACAATTTTGCGGCAAAATATTCATAGTTAAAGTGTTCAATTTCCGACATCACCATAGAAACTGCACAAAAGAAAATAGTTCGGAAATTAGTTGTTATCACTGAAGGAGAATAAACGTCAATTTGCGTGAAACTAGAAGATAAATCGGAAAAATGGCGTAAAAGTTGCGCCATTAAACTTTTTAAGTCAATAGTGATAGACGATAATAGCGCACTAAAGTAATCATAATGGGTATCATGAAAAATTTCAGCACGATTTAATGTTTCTTTTTTTAGATATAATATCGTTTATCCAACAACATAAATTCAGCATTGGTTAGATTTTGTAATAAGAAGTAAGTGATTTTTTTTTTAAATTTTATTTCAATTTGGTAGATCATTTATTTTTATTACAAAATTCTATTAATTGACTGAATTTTTTAATTACCAGAAAAGTAATATATAGGCAACAATTCAGTTTTTAGATGAGCTTATATAACACAGCAGTAATAATTATCATATATTAAAAGGCCGTTTTGGTTGTTTACAAAATTATTAATTATGTTCAAATTTCAATAAACGTCATACTATTGTAATAATAAAAATAACGTACATGTTTTGTTACATTAATTTCATTAAATAATGATATGAATGCCTTCATTTATATTCCGCGAATGTATAGCGTTGTTAAATTAATTATTTTCATGCATATTAATAATTAAATTATATGATCAATTTGTTAATATGTTACGATGTTTTTTACATTTTATTAAAAAATAAAATTAGAGTTTTTAAATTGTTATTTCAAATATATATGAAAAATAGATCCCAGTATTTCTTTAATAAACATAAATCATTCCAAAAAATAAAACTAATCAAAGGCAGCATATTAACTTTCTGACCAATAGAGGAATTCAATTTGAGAAATTCCTCTTTCTCTTTATTTATTTTTTATATATAATATATTTAATAATTTGCGTTTCTTTTCAAAATTGAGCTAAAATGGAACTAATCATCTGCTCTTGATATAAAATTAACCCTGATTTAGTTAAACATTAGTACAATAATTTTACAACTAATTTTTGAAATATGTCAATATATTATATTGTTGCATAATTCAGTTAATCAAAAATTGTATGTAGCTACTAATAATTATTTGGGAATAGAGAGCAGATATCAAATAAATTTAACCAAATATAGGTAATTCAATTATAAATTAATAATTAAATAAAAAATAAATTAAAACAATAAATAACAATTATATAATAGTACTTAATACCTTTTTGACTGACAGTTATTTTCAATAAAATCTTTAACCAAAACAAAAAACAGTCAACTAGTTTTTCGTAATGTAATCATCATGAAAAGTTGTTCGACTATGAAACTGAAAAGTTAAACTGAAAATTCTATCACCATAACGTCTTGTTTAAGATTTTACTAATTTTACAACATGATGTTGATGAATATTTTCCATTGTTTTACCAAAGACAGCAATATTTATTAACTTGCAGATTTTTTTGCAATTCCTAATTGAATAATGTTGCTAATAATTTGTTTGAAGTTGATTTCAATCAAATCTTTAAACAAAACAAACGACAGTCAATGAGTTTTTCGTAATGTAATCATCATCGAAAATTGTTCGACTATGAAACTGAAAAGATAAAATAAAAATTCAGGCACCATATCGTCCTGTCAAAGATTTTACAAATTTTACAACGCGATGTTTTTGTATATTTTCCATAGTTTTACCAAAGACTGCATATTTCTAAGTATTTTTAGCTGCAGTCTGCAATTGAGTATGTTTCTCAAGCTTATTGATTTTACTAATTTTACAACATGCTGTTTACAATTATTTTCCATTGTTGTACCAAATACTGTATTGCTCATTAATTTGTAGATTTTTGGCTACAATCTGTCATTGACTATGTTTCTCAAGCTTATTGATTAGTTACAAAATTTTATTATTTGTCTTAATAACCAAACCATTAGCTAGCATTTGTTTTAAATTGGGGTAATATTTATAATTTCTCTTTATTATATAAAGTTGTCATTAATTTTTTTATTAGTATTTTCCGTTTTTGTACAATGTCCCAAATGGAATTTTTCACTAGACCTCTAACATTTTCTTTTCAAACAATTTAATGAATTTATTGTTTATTTAGCTTTTTCGGGGTAAAGGTTCCTGCAATCGGCTCTGGTAAGAAGCATTAATGTAAGAGAAGTTTCCTGTAAGTTATTTGCGATTTGAACCATTTCTTAAAATTTTTCGAACTCAGGAATCATTCTCCACAAAGTCATTAGCATTACCTGTATGAAGAATGATGTATCCAGTTTTTGTATATGAAATGAACTTGTAAAACCTTTCTATTTAAATGTTGGCAAAACTCGGACTGCCACTGCAACTTATGACACCGGATTGATTGGTCCTATACGCGAGCTCCTCCATCCGTCGGGTGGAGATTCAACTGATACGACTGACCTTATCGAAAGAAGGCTACCTTTTCCATAATTTTAAGTTATTTCTAATCCAGATCCGTACGCGATATAATTTAATATATGTTAATTATCACGGTAATTTAGGTAACTTCGATATACCTTTTTTTACTAATTTTTCGTTTCACCCAGTTTGAACTTAATAAAACAGGAAGGAACTAGTTGCTGCAGTACTGAAAATACATATTAGAATATAAAGTAAATATAAAGACCTAATCTATAAAATTTGCACATATAGAGTTAATCTACTATGCAATCAATATTGTTTAAAAATCAGTAAAATTAACCGTTTGTAATCCTGATAATGGTAATTATATACCCTATAATGGATGTATCAAAAACATATTTGTAAGCTAAGTCAAATTATATATTCTACATCCCCTATTAACTTAATTACCTTAATATTGCATACAATTTAGATATTTGGCCTAATGTTTACACCTAAATCCACATACATAACTGTAGATCCGGGAAAAGCCACCGCATAGCTTCCATTACCTTCAAATTATCGTTTGATACTATAACGATAACGATAATGTTAATTGGTATGTATCTAATATGACTATTATCATATTGTTAGCAATGATTTAACTGATGTAAGATTATTATTGGAAAATTAGGTTAATTTTATTATAGTCGATGGTAACAACATCTTTAGCGTGTCGTTAATTACACTGAAGGCTACTATGAGCACTAATGCCGCCCATAATGGTGCATTAATTGGAAATTACGAATTTCATGGAACTCAAAAGTTCTTCCTTGTCAATAAAGTTCTAAACCAAGTTTTAGTAAAAGTATGAACGGACTAGTAAAATAATAAATGTATAAAACAATTATATGAAAATCTTAAATGTTGTCATCAATTTCCTATCCAACTGGCAAATGATGAACAAAGTGTGTGATGATCGTTTCATCGATTTATTGATGGATGGTCGTTTCAAGTTGACAACGCTGTAAATCATTTAATTATAGTAATACAAACTCTTCAAGAATGCCTAAAGTGTGATAGATGGGATTGGAAGGAAACATGCACCTAAGCAGTGTGTCAGTTTCAAGATTGATTAATAGCCGTGATGGGAGTGTAAATATGGTAGAAACGCCATCGTTCTTTGTTTCTTACAGGATTAACTGGACAGAAATTTATCAATACGAACTACCGTGCACTCTGAAGGAACAATAGAACCAATTTAGTGAGACTAACACGTAATGCATAGAGAGAAGTGTACTGTTCTATAATATAGATAGGAAATTGTAAAGTTTTATTAAAAAAAAAAATAATCGAGATCACTGTGATGTTTTTTTGCTGTCCCATATCTTTTACCGCTCTAGTCAAAGGGAGAGTCAGGAAAAAAACAACAAGCTTCCCGCCAATTATCAAATCTGTTAATAAAAACATTATTACTGCCATGTTTTTACAACGTAATTCAATTCCCGTTTAAATGTTTTTTTTTCTTCATTAAAACAACTCATAAATTTATTTAAAACTTAGAGTGAATGTAATAATGTATATGAATATATTCCAGGGTAGTGGAAATAATTTATAAATTGCTCTCGTAAAAGTTTGTACTGTAGCATCTCTTAATTTAAAGCCATTGTTAGGTAAATGCCTCATTAACTCTTTCCAAAGGACATAAATAGTTTGGTCAACAAGTGCTTTTAGGGTCAAACTTTTTCTCCGCCACCGAAAAATATGAACGAGGTATTATTCGATTTGGAATAGCGTGTAGATGATTTTTGAAAAAATTCAAGAGCCGCTTGCAAAAATTGCAAAAGTTATAAACAGTGTAATTTGAAAAAAAATGGGGTTTAGTGATTCAAAAAGAGGAGGAAATTTACCAAAAAAAGAACTATACCTCCTATACAAAGTTATCACAAAATATACAGAAGATCCGGACCTTGCAGGTATGATTCATATTTACACTAATGGCTCCAAAACAAAACATGGTTTAGAGTGCGGGATATAGTCCAGATCCTTAAACCTAAACATAAAATGGGCTATGGGAAAAAATGCCAGCGTAGCTAAAACGGACCTCAGTGCAATCCTAATAAAAGCAAAATAAATCAGCAAGTCACGAATTTCCTCAGGGTTAGTACTAGAAAATCATCAAGCACTGGTCTAAGCATCCATCAATAATGTGGTCATCTTAAAATGGATTAAAGACTATGCCACATCAAAAGGTAACCGTCTCGCTGACTCATTGTCCAAGAAGTCAGCCAACCAAAAACTATTTGGACTTGGCTCCTTCATTGGACAAACCTAATTAAAGATCACTGCCTTGTAAAATTTAAGGAAAGGTGAGTTGAAATAAGAAGCTGCAGTGTTGCTAGGTATCTCGTAAGTTACCCCACTAACACTTATCCATCACTAGGCTGATTCTTCGGCTTTTAACAGGTAGTCTAACTGCTCACTGTCCAGTACGAAAACATGGGGCTGTCATACACCGCACTCTGCAGGGGGTGTGAACAAGAAGACGATATAGAAGAGAGGCACCTCTTGACGACGTTGTCAACTACATAAAAACAATAGGCCTAATGAGTTCTAAGTGCTATGCAAGAGCCAACTTGTTGAGCAACCCACCCTTTCCACCTTATAGATACAGAACATAAACAACCTTTTAAACGTAGTCCTGTTTAAATTGATAATTAGACGAAGCAGAATCCAATATCGTCCATAACATAAAAGACCTGAATTTTCCAGTTTAATCCTTCTTTTGTTAACTCTTTTAATTATTAATTATGCTAATGCCTTACCTACCTAATTTTTTCTTTATAAGCTTCAGTCAACAGCCATAAACTAATATTAATTTTGATAAAACGTCTTGCATTATTCCTGTTATAATTAAATAAATTTCCTTTATTAAACTTTATCAACTTAATCGTCATCTTTTTCCATCAAATTTCAGAGTTTTTCCCTCGTCCTTTATTACATTAAAAACATAATGAACTTAATAATTTGACTTTCAGCGGTTTGACTGACTCGTTACGAAACTGAATAAGAAAAGTAAATAATGTAAATGTAGGATCATTTACATGATTAAGTTAACAGGCTTCTTCTTCTAATCTGATAGGGTGCAGAGCAAATGGAAGAGTTACGACGGAGTTAAAATATGTATTAAATTAGAAGTTTTAATTGTATTATGTTATTTAAGTTTATAGTGAATTTCGGATTATTGATTATTAATTATGGTGGATTTTTTTTATATTAGTATTGGACACAAGTTCACAGATAAAATTTTGAAATTTGACAAAAAAATCTGATTTTATTTTCATACTTGAACCAAGTTCTTTAGTTACTGTTCTTGAAAAGATGTAGATTAAAAATCAATTATTTTGAATTCAACCATGATTTTGATACAAACCATATTTTATTTTTCAGAGTTACCGGAACATCCTCCGACGATCAGTGTAGAGGGGGAACCCTTGGACTACGGTGACATTTTGAAAGCCAACTGCTCATGTCCACCATCTAAACCCAAAGCTTCCTTGATGCTTTTGTTAAATAATCTTACGGTATGCTTTATGGCTATTTATATTCGCATTTAAGCAATTTTGTATCTTCTTTCAAATGGCATAAGTTGTTATTTACACTTTGTTGTTTCATAATAGTATTTTGACCATTTTTGGAGCTCATATTAAATTGGCAAATAGTTCCTCATTAAGTATGTTCTTTTTCTTTGTTTCAGGTGGCCAAAAATGAGCCTCATTCCCCCAAAAAACATGATAATCCCTCATGGAGCGACTTACCGCTGTCCATGACCTTAGCCGAAGAACACTTCAACGGTGGAAGGTTAACGTTGCGATGTGTCGCTGAAATAGGCGATATTTACCGTGAAGAAGCTGTGCTCAAGTTAGGCAGTGTGCGTGATCCCGTCCCCGAAAGAGGTCAGTTATAGGTTTTTGCCCTTGTTGGTATTAGAGTTTTTAGATGTTACTACTTTTTTGCTATGTATTGCAGTATTCATGATCATACGGACACCCCCATTAAATAAGGTTGTAACTAATATTATCGCAAAAATGACTTACAACCTTGTTCTATGGGGTTCTGCCGATATGAGTGTATTTTCTTACTTATAGTTATTTTCTTGGTAATGGATAATTTAGATCTATACATATGAGTAACAGTAAATAATTTACTTAACACCATATAAATATAATTCTAGATATCTCTTTATCAATTCTTTTAACATACACTAGTTTATTTATTTTTAATACAGTCTGACTGCCTAATAGTTGTACGTTAACTTGAAAGTTTAATTATGCATATAGACGTTCCCGGTTCGATGCCTGAGGATATCATCTTTTCTTTATTTTATTTTACGAAATAAATGGAAGTTATATATTTTTTCATACACAGGCTAGATTTAGATATTCAAGACTTCTTTTAATAAAGTAAATTAAAATATACAGGTTAATTACGCTGGTTCTCTAGACTCTTGTTTTATTTTTTTATTTTTTTTCATATGTATTTCAAACCAAATCCTAACAGCCCATTGACGGACCTTTTTTAATTAGACACTATATTCCTATTGGGTTTTCACCGGATCCGACTAGACGGACCTCTAGACATTCTCATGAAAAAATGCATTATTGCTTTGTTTTTTTTTTATTTCCTGTATGGAGAAATGCATTCTTGCTTTGAATTTCAAATTCTTGTATAAAAAATGCATTGTTGCTTTGTTTCTTTTTCCTGGGTGGAAAAATGCACTCAGGTTTTGAATTTCAAATTTTTATATAAATAAATGCATTGCTTCTTTGTTTTTAATTTTTTTTATAGAAAAATGCCCTTTTGCATTGAATTTCAAATTTTTATGTAATTAAATGTTTTCTGTTCTGTTTTTCAGTTTCCTGTTGTGAAAAATGCATTGCTGCTTTGTTTTATAAATATCTATGGGAAAAAATGCATTGTTGCATCTGTTTTTTTTTTAAATTTGTATGTGGAAAATTAATTTTTGCTGTTTTTTTTTTCCAATTTTTTGTAGAAAAAAAACCTCTTGTTTTTTCTCCAATTCATATTTGAAAACTGCATTTATGCTGTTTTTATGTGAAATGCACTATAGCAACTCAACAATTGAACGAAAAATTAATAATTCTAAATTTTAATCAGTGAAATTTAACTGTGAAAAATGTATTCTTGCTTCTTTTTCAAAATTAACAGTGGAAAAATGCATTCCTATTTCTTTTTTCAAATTCGTGTGCGGAAGATTGCATTTTTGTTATTTTTTTCTTCAAATTAAACTATGCATTCTAGCTTCTTTTTTTCAAATTCGAGTGTGAAAAGATATCTTCTTGCTTAAAGATGTCTTCTTGCTTATTTTTTTTAAATTTAACTAGGAACTTTTTAGGAACAAATTTCCCCATTGGAAACTGTGTGTATATTATTTTTCTCTGATTTTCTGCGAAAAAATACTTTTCGGCGTTTATTTATTTAATTTTTAGGAGTTTTTCGTGAATTTTCCTTAACTTTTTCCGGATCTATTCCAACAGTGATTCTATAATTATTGTATGTAAACTTTCATTCGCGAGAGTGATTATCTGATTGATTATTTTCTCCTAACCCTCGCGATGAAACCAATTTACAAAAATTATTGTATTTTTTTATATACACAAACAAGTAAATATAAAAACTAATATATCAAAATAATTATTGCTTGTTTACAAAGAACATTTCATTTTATTGTTTTTTTTTCTTGGAAACCGATGAATCACTTTTGTTTTTCTTTCCTTCCGTCCTAAGATGTCTGAAAATGCTGGTGTTTCCACTTATACCTGTAAAAGTTTGGGTCAAAATAAGAGATTTCTACCTACTTGATTTTTACTATCACACAGGGTGTATTTATGATCTGGTACGGAATACGGACGAATGTTCGAATCTGCAGCTTTACATTATCCACACAAAATGTGACAAACTCCGCGAGGACTCGAATAATTCTAAACAGCGCCGGATCTTACAGAATTCTGATAAGTTCTATTGAACGCAACACCCAAAACTTTTCTTCATTTTTTCACTTTTGGCTTATTACCCAAAACTTTTCTTCATTTTTCACATTCAGAGTTAAAATTACCGCAACTCTTCTTCATTTTTTTCAATTTAACACTTAAAACTTCTTCACTTTTTCACTTTTTAGTTAAAATTACCTCCAACTTTTCTTCATTTTTTTCACTTTTTAGAGTAAATCACCCCCAACTTTTCGTCACTTTTTTACTTAAAATTACTGTTCTTCATTTTTTTCACTTTTCACACTTTTACTCCTTCATTTTTTCACTTTTCATACTTAAAATCACCTCCAACTTTTCTTCATTTTTTTCGCTCAATATTAGCCCCACAAATTTTATTCATTTTCACTTTTTTCCCTCCCTGCTTTTCATTTTTCCACTTCTTTCAATGAAAAATTACCCCTACTTTTTTCTCAATTTTGTCAGTTTTTTCCAAAATTACTTCTTTCCTCTATAAAATTACCCCCTTTTATCCAAAATCACCCCTTTTTTCTAAAATTACTCTTTTTTTTCTAAAATTGCCCCTTTTCTTTCTAAAATTCCCCTCTTGCTCTAAAATTACTCTTTTTTCTCTAAAATTACCCCTTTTCTCCTGAAAATTATCCCTTTGTTCTCAAAAATTACCCCTTTTTTTCGAAAACTAATCACGTTTTCTCCAAAATTTACTCACTTTTTCTACAAAATGAATCGTTTTTTATCTAGAATTACCCATTTTTTATCTAAAATTACATCATTTTCTCCAAATTTACCTACTGTTTTCCAAAAGTACCCCTATTTTCTATAAAATTACCCCCTTTGCCTAAAATTACCCCTTTCCTTCAAAATTACCCTATTTTTCTCTAAAATTACCCCTTTTTTCTAAAATTACACCATTTTCTCTAAAATTGACCCTTTTTCTATAAAATTACCCCTTTTTCTCAATATCCTAAAGCCGCACAGTATTTACGTCACAAAATAATAAATACGTAAGATTTGTTGTATCAACAGTATCTGCAGCTTTAAATTGTCCACACAAAAGGACTCAAATAATTCTAAACAGCGCCATCTTACAGAATTCTGATAAGTTCTATTGAACACAGGTGGTACTCCCAAAAATTTCGAAACAAAATCGAATCAGTACATACACCAGGGTTTTTAGAAATCTTAGGCGAAACCACAACGAAAATCATCTGTGCAATGTCATCGAAATTTTTAGAATAAATGACACTATCAGATATTGAGGTTAGGAATTATGACAGCTAAAAACATTCTAAAGTGTCATTTCTAAAATTAAACGTTATATTGACAAAAGAAAAAGTTTTAAACAATTAAAAAACAAATAAAAGAGAATTATATGTAGTGTACGAAGCACTTATAATGCTTACTGTATAAATGCACTAAAACGAAGAAAATAATTTTTTCTTTGCTTCTAAAATGATCCAAAATCTGTATGACTTAAAATAAAAGCGTGGGGCGCTCATCATAATCAATTTCTAGGCACACATAAAAGCGTGCTTATTTAAAAAAAATTTATATATAGTGTTTAATTCAGTTTTTATGCCAATTTTAAAAAATCCGCCATTTTGAATGTGTCTGTTATTTTATCAAATTATTAATTTATTAATTCTGATATAAACTAGACACTGAGCTACTTGGTACAGCCAGGTTACAGAATTTGTATTTTTCAGGTTAAAAATATTTTTCTCCAATTCAACTTTAGTTGATTGGTAATATCAAATGTAAATAATCAAATATACAAAATTATTTTGAACAAAAATAAAATCCTTACATAGTTCTTTGCTACTGATATACATAAAAAAATATAGTTATATTAAAAATTTAATATTGTTAATTTTATTCGTTACTTACGATTTTTTTTTGTTTCAGTGAGCGCTTACAGCGTTGCTACATTCTGCAAATATTCACGACAGCTGCTGCAAACTACTACTCTCATTTCAATTATGTCAATGTTTAGTTAGGATTGTTCAAAACAGTAATATTTTAACTGTAAGTATTTGTATTAAAATTTAGTTTTTATTTGAGTAATCAATAACAAATGTATAAATTGAGATGTTAAGAGAAAAATTATTGTTATTTGTTGTTTATGCAATATATTTACACGATCCATAAAATTTGTTTTTTTTTTCAAAAATACCTAAAGTATCACATTACATTTGACGTAATTTATTTTTATGATTAAGAGTATGTTATTTCAAAAAGACTGTGTCTTATCTAACCATACAATGAACATTGCCACCACCAAATAAAAACTTTTTTATCAGCATACGTTTCGCTAATTATGTTATCATCATCAAGAGTTGATGATAAACACACGTAGTGGTGACAATATTCTTGAAAGCCAAATGTTCCAAATTCCCAATTCAAAATAAGTATTTATTTTTATATAACGGAAAACTTGTACATATGGCACCGCCACTGGTTATGCTTTATGTTTATTTATTTTGTATATAAGTGATGCAATATTTAGTAGTAATAGATGAGATAATTTTATGAGAATCAAAAGCTCGTTCCTTGATAACAGCCCGAAGCCGAACGAACGAGCTTGAGAAATTTGTCATAAAATTATGAGGCATATTTGTCAATGTCCGAGGGATATTCGGCGGAAATTTTTTTGACTTTGAACATTCGTATTGCCAAAACGTGATATTTTGAAATTTATTTGGAATGAAGTTGTTAAACTATCAAAAATTAATGACATTTTAAAAATTTGACAGCTCAATAATTTACATTTACAGTACAAAATCAATGACAAAGATAACAACATACCTACTAGATTTTTAGGAATAAAAGTACCAAGTGTGATTATCAGTTATTAGTCAGTTTATGGTGAATGATTATCGATTATTAATCAAGTAATAATATGGGGCATTATTACATTATGACTGATATAATCAGTGTAATGTTGACATGATTGGATAAAATTGTTCCATATGACACAAAGTTTAAATTTAAAACCTTCAAATCATGTCAAAAAACTAAAAATTGCTTTAAGCTAATCGGTCAAAATTTAAAACGAGTATACAATAAACATAACTTTTTAACACTTTAACTGCGGCTATCATATATAAATGATTCGTAAAAATTATGGGGTGATGTGGGCATCGAAAATGAACAATTTTGTATATTTTATTATTTCTCCACAAATTTTTACATATTTTTAAATGTTTTAAAATTTTTTACATTGCTTACAAATTCTTACAAGTTTTACAAATTCTAACAAATTTTTGAATTGTTTGAAATTCTTGAAATTTTTGATATTTTTGCAATTTTTGAAAATTTCTAATAACTTTGACACTTCCGTTTGACAGATGTCGTACAAAAACTAATGGGTTTCTTCGGACGGGTAACCCAAACCCATATACCAAATTTCAGCTCAATCGGATTAAACGTGTGGCCTCTATCATGGAAGATTACACACAGACAGACTACCATCCGGAAATGTTCTTAATCATCTCAGGTGACCGCAAAATGAATACTTCCATCTTTATTTCGAAAATTTTTAGCTCGTTCACAATATTTCTCGGATGTGGGTCGGGAAAGTGAAAGGGGAAAATATAAAGAAAAAATGGAAAAATCAAATAGAATCAGAAAATATTGGCGAAATTACAAGAAAGAACAAAAAAAAAGAAATCACTGAAAAAATCATGAAATATTGAAAGGGTTTTAAAAAAATTAAAAAACGAAAATAAACAAAATAAAACCTGAGAAACAAAGGAAAACATCCAAAAAATGTAAAGAAAAAAATCATGAAATATTAAAGAAAAACGAAGAAACTGGAAAAAAATAGAAACGGAAACCGGCAAATATCAAAAAATGGACAAAAATCGGAAAATATCGATAGAGTTTAAAAGATATTATAAAAACCCAGAAAAAACTAAAAAATTTGAAAATATCGAGAAAAAATGGAAAACATCGAAAAGAACCAGAAAATACTGGCGGAATTATAAAAAAAAGAAAAATAAAACATTGGAAAAATCGGTAAATAATGAATTTTAAAAAAATTAAAAATTGAAAGAAAAAACCGAAACAGCAAAAGAAAAAAAAATGACATATCCGAAAGATTAAAAAGTATCAGAAAATATTGGAAAACATTTTAAAATATTGGAAAATATTGGAACATATTATAAAATATTGAAAAATTTTAATTGATCAGAAAATATTGAAATAAATCAGAAAACGACAAAAAATACAGGGAAAATACAAAAAAAAACCGATAAAAATCAGATATATTCGGAAAAAACCGAAAAAATGGAAAGAGCATGAAAATTTTCCTACCTTCCTAAATTAATGATTTTTACCGACTTGGCAAGAAAAATCGACTATCGACTAACAATTGACTCTTGTTCCTGCTGGAAGAAAAAAAACGGATTTCAAACTGTCAAACTTACTAATAAAGAAAATAGGAGAGCATTTTGAAAGAGCACTTAATCCTTGCCAAAAAAAAAAAAATTAAAATTCTTCTATCAAAGACAAAAGATATAAAACCCAGATAAAAATATTTTAATTAATTGTTTAGTAAAAAATATATTATTTTTCTATTTTCATTGTTTAAATTATTGATATCAGGTAAACTACCCGTTTTGTTGTGAAATTAGATAAGAATAATAATAGTAAATAACTATTCTTATATTGCGACTCTTTAGGGTTTCTGTAGGATATATTTTAAATAAAGGTTATTTTAATGATCGCCAGTTTATTTTTGAATAATTTAAAAGTCCCTAAAAACAAACAAAAGAGACTTGTGATTTAATAAAAATAAAATTGGCAAGCTAACTTACCGGTGAGTTGATCACGGCAACGATAAGTTGATCCAAGCAGAAACTTAAGCCAAAAAAAAAAAATTGAGCCAAACGAAAACTTGAATCAAACGAAACTGGAGCCCAGCAAAAACTTAAGACAAGCAGAAACGTAAACTTACAACTTAAGCTTTCAGGTGAACTTGAACTTGAGCCAAACAGGTAAAAAAAAACTTGAGCCAGCAGTAAATTTTACTTATATTCCTGTATAAGTCTGCAAAAGTTCACTGATTAGCACAAAATAAAATAATTATCCCGACTAAGACCACTGAATCTAAAGACTGAAGCAAAAAGAATGCTTCTTCGTGTTCAATCTCCTGTCCATTATGGCAAGCGGAAATACGTCACAAATTTTAGTAATTAGGGATGGAAATTTGTATATTTGAAAGTGCGCAGCTCTTCATAAAATAAAGAATTAAATTTGGTGAAATAATGGAGTAATTGAATTTAGAAAATATCTTTTAAATTAGGATAAATTTGATAAATTTAAGAAAATAATTTAGTATAATTATACAAACATGTTCTACATATTACATAATGTATATCTGATGGTAAGTAGTAATTTATTATTATCAATAGTTTGCATAAAAATAACCTGCATATACATGAATAATTAAAATAGAATCTTTTTAGTTTAAGTACAATAAATCTATATTTTTAGCTCAATATAAGATTATCAAAGAAAATTAATACTTATATTAATTTTATAAATAATTGATTTCTTAGATTAAAATCTTATAAAAGCGATTTAACTTTGTCACGATATTAAATCGTTCCCATTTTTAATATATTTTATTTTTTCTCATTTCTTTCACGACAACACATTTTCTAAGCCCTCCAGTTCGTGCATCATTCATCACTTTCCTCCTGGTTTTCGCGAAAACGTCGAAATGACATCATAATTCCGGCATAGAATGAAATCCCCGTGCAATATGGCCTTTCCCGATCTTAGAAAGTGATAGCCCTCTCTAGGGTGAAAAAAGGCCTTGTGCGTGACTCTTTTGCCCATCAACGCCTTTCTGCCCTTTAGCACAGTTCTTGGTTTTTTTTAGATAAAAAATATATTTTATAGATATTTTTTTATAATTATATTTATATAGTTGGTTTAAACTGGAATTTTATTTTTATTATTACTTTCGTCACGTAATATAGAATGAGGGGTTCAACTTGAAATATTAGTCCATCTTTTTTTGCATTATTTAAGAAAAAAATGAATTTCTTTTTATGAAAAAATCGTTTTTTCTGTTTTTTTCTTTAATTTAATATGAAAAAAATTGATATTTAAAAATTACTGCATCTATGCAACTTGTAGTGCACTTACGTCACTTATGTTCAATAGCTGCAGCATAATATTAACGTGGGCCAGCTTCTCTAAATAAAATACAACAGTGACAGTGAAATATGCAGTAAGCAGACGCGGACGCGACCTTTCACTTAATCAGGAACGCTTGTGCCCAGCACTTATGTACCAAACAGCAAATTATTACCTGATCTCGTTAAAATAGTCGTTTTCTTTATCTAACAGCGGAATCTAATATCTATTTATCTCTCTCGATTTTGCATGGTTATTCACAGTGGATAGGTCCAAGTTTTCATCTTATCCAATTATAATATAATAGTTTTATAATTTATTCAAAAATCTAAACTCAATGGGTTTTATTTGATTAATTCTATCTGTTAATAAAGAAAAAATGTGAGGTTATATTTTTGTTGAACTCCCCATTACTTTATTGATATGGAAGAGATGGGATAGTATAATAAAAATTTAAATTATAATTTATGCTAGACTCAGAGTCTATGATTTCGGTCCTATCAACAAAATTTATGTAGTGAGAAGGTAAAAAAAACTGAATTGATAAAATCTTAAACAACTGTTTTTTCAATATTTAGTTCTTAGTGATATACGTTGGGGATACTGCATGTATTAATATTATACCTTTATGTACCCTCTTTTATCAATGCAACTGCGCATGTTTTTATGTTTAAATAATTTTTTTTAAGAATATTCCTAAAATATATGCCAAATCCTTCATTTATAAAAATACAAGTCAATAAAATGCGAGCTTGCTTGTTTGCTAATAATACGGAGTTGATAATAATCAGAAGTAGGTAACGTTAATTTTTCAATACTCTAGGGCTGTCGCACACTGAAATTGTTATTAAAATTAAGATGCGTTCTGGAATTTCTAAAACCTTTTTCAGTAAATGGCCAGCTTGATTATGGTAAGAAATCCCAAAACAGTCAGTTAGGTTTAATGTTTCGTTGGGTAAAGACCTGTTTTCAGGCATCTTTGAGTTTCTCTCGGACAGGCGAGGGTTTTTAAGAATGGGGAGTTCAACAAAATTAAAATCTCACATTTTCTCTTCATTAACACTTAGAATTGATCAAATAAAACTCATTGAGTTTAATTATCTGCCGTAATTTAAGCTAGATTTTTGAATAAATTAATTTAAAAATTCAAATTTCTAATTATTTGAATATGCCGCCATTACGATCGTGACGTCATTTATGTGCAAAGATGTTACTATCAAGCCATTAGCTGCAAATGTGTAAAGAAGAGAATACGAATCAAAAACAGCTGTTAAATCTCACTTATACATAAAAAGATGGAGAAAACCATTATATGATAATTGGATAAAGATGAAACGACTATTTTAACGATATCAGGTAATAATTTGCTGTTTCGTACATAAGTGCTGGGCACAAGCGTTCCTGATTAAGTGAGAGGTCGCGTCCGCGTCTGTTTACTGCATAGTTCACTGTTGTAGTTTGTAATCTGTAGAGCTGGTTGATGTTGATAATGTTCCGTGTTTATTTGTATTTGTAAAGATACGTAAACAAAGGTAGAAGTAAACAGAATTAAAAACATATTGACCAAACGACACTTTATAAGCAAACGTCATCTATATTTGAAAACGTCAATTTTATGTAGAGAAACTGGCCCACGTTAATATTATGCTGCAGCTATTGCACATAAGTGACGTAAGTGCACTACAAGTTGCATAGATGCAGTTATTTTTAGACATCAATTTTTTCATGTTAAATTTAAGAAAAAAACAGAAAACACGTTTTTTTCATAAAAAGAAATTCAATTTTTTCTCAAATAATGCAAAAAAATGGACTAATATTTCAAGTTGAACTCCCTCCCCATTCATCAATATTGATGTTTAAATAGACAGAAAGCACCGCATTGCTTGGGTGAACATTGGTAAAAAATGTTTGGGGATGGGGATGAATTCTTCGGGAATGATTGTCCGGAAAGGATTGTCCGAGAAAGATTGGCCTGGGAAGGATTATCATGGATTCAAAATATAATACATTGAATAAAGTTTGTTTATATTTCTTAAAATTTCCCAGTTTTGAGTTTATAATTTTCTTTGGTTTTAGACGCTATAAAAATATTGTATGAATTTAATTTTCTGAAGCAATATTACAATTAATTTATAAATTAATAATTCTGCCCTATATTTGCTTAAACTGGCCTAAATGCGTGTCTCCTTTGCCCATCAATGCCATTTTACCCTTCTCCGAGCCTCATACTACGTGAATCAAGTAAAACGAACATCGATAGTATCTTTCAGTTCCGGATAAACCGCTCTAATCCCGTTTTATTACTTTTTTTACTTTAAAATTTTTTTAATTTGACACTTCAGTTACCAGAAAACGTAAGAAAATTTAAGAAGTGAAGAATTTAGAGCTTTATCTGATGGTTTTCTTTTTGTATTATTTGAAGCTTCTGTTCGAACTTTGCCGATATGCGAGCTTAAAAAGAAGGATAATGTTTCCACTCTTTTTGTTCATTTGATAAAAAAGTCTTTGACAGTTTTCGAAGGGTCGGTTGTTATAAAGTTTTTTTTTTATTTATCGACGAATAACGAAGTTGAAACTAATTATACAGTTTGTCTATAAAGTTAAGCTGGTAATTAATCACTATAGGAATTTTTACGATAATCAAATACTTTAGGTAAAATAAAGAAAAGTTTTCTATAATCAAAGACAACATTGAATAATATTCAATAAATATGTACATTATAAGTTTGTTATATTAAATATTGAGTATTATCACTCCTTAAAAAATATTAATTATTATTACTAATAAATGAATCTTGTTGTTAGATCCGAAATAACCATCAACTACATACCTGTCAGTAAAGTGGGTTAAACCGCCGAGCTGAATCTCCTATTATAAAATATGCTCGGTGTCGAACAAACAATGCAGAGTTTTGGCCATATAACCGGCACCTTCAAGCATATAAATAACGTGTAACATATTCTGAAAAGCTCCACATATGGTTACCAGTTAGGAGACTATGAAATAAGTTGGGAACGAACGTTCGAAGCTCGAGCAAAGGGTGAAAACGACCTTCCAGGCACGTCCCTGTCACTAGATGAAAAATGTATACTTCGTTTAAGATATCGTAGACAAGCTAGAATAGTTCGGCTTTAGTTTGCTATATAGCGAGAAAAATATCCATTTTAGTAAAATTCGATAGTACATAACAAATAATACAGTAGTTTATTATCTTATAGAAATGATGAAAAATTTTCTGTTTTTTCTTTACTATTACCCATTTGTATGACAGAGAAGTAAAATTGTAATAAATAAGTAATTGCATTATTGCAGTAATATTTTTTCCTACACTGTCTCAGATGTGACTATCAGAATTGACGCTGATTAAAACTCAGACAAAAGTTGTCCAATTATTTTTAATTTAATCGTCAATCTTTTCTCTTCTTTTAATACTTCATATTACAGAGTAATGTTAGGGCTCCGGTGACATTCCGTCAAGATCTTTTACCACCTGTCCAAGAATTGTTTTATTTAAATCTATTATCTATGTACGAGAAAAATGGCATACTGGAAGTAATAGTTAATGTCAAGAGGTGTTTTTTTAATGGTCAGAAGCTTGGTACAGATTCCGCAAGATATGATCGACAATAACCAGAAGCGGTAGTAGATATGTTATTATTAATCAAATGCTTGAACACTCCTTATTTAAACAAGAAGTGACCAGAAGCGGTGACAATAATAACAAAAATATTTAAAAGTGAAATAAAATATACAAATCAGAGTAACTATTATTGAAAAGTTAAAATACCAAAATTTAACTCTTTTTAATAAATAACAGTAAAGGGTTAATAAGATATTTATAAATTACACATGAAAGCTAACTTGTGTTACTTTTCATCGTCTTCTATAATAATCTGCAATTTCTAAAAAAATTTCTAAAATGTATTTTTATTTAGCTTCATTTTATATGTTAAATATTTTAAAGAACTACATACAAATATTTTCTATTACTGAAACCCATAAAAATTCCATTTAATTTTGTTAAGAAATTGTTGAAAACTTCTGATTGTCTGTTGTAGTCAACAAGAGTACATTTGTGCCGTACAGTTGCTGCCGTGAAGCTGCAACGCCGTCAAAAAAATCTTCATTTAGTTTGCACTACCCTATCCTTCATACATTGAATTTAATGTTTGTAATTTACTATTAGTAACTTGGCAGCCCATGAGCAACCAATTGATCATAAATAGGCTACTAGTTTACATACAGAAATTAAAAAAAAAATTTGTAAATTATTGCATAGATATGTATAGTAAATGCAGAAATTAATTATTATTATTATTACAGGGAACACGTAACTGCGTAAAAAAATTGAGCTGTAGAGTTGAAAAAATCTAAAAAGATTGGGCTCATTAAGTCTTTTTTCAATTAATGAAAAATTTATATTAATAACATTGAAAATTATGTTAACAAAACACTTTATGCACTTTTATTATATATCTGGCAACATCGACTACTTTGAACTGATATTTTAGTGATGTGAAATTATTAATGTATGTGTAACTGACAATTGAATGTTGGAATGTGATACAAAGAATAACACAGCCCCATAAAAACAAAAGTTCATACACAAGAGAGTGACATATGTATGACCATGTATTTTTCGACACTGAATCCAATCCCGAGCTCAGAATTGGGCCTGCACGTCTGGAATTGGACCCAGGGGCCAAAAATGGCCTGAAATGCGGTTTCCTGGATAAGGCGAAGTCGACGCTGAATTTTGGAGCTCGAAAAGTTTATGGCCAACTGAAATTCCGGGTTTGGGTCCGGGAAAATGACCCCTTGGGCCGGAAAATCCTGTTTTGGACGTCCCGGTCGCGACTGTGGTATTTTCATGGATTTCCCAATTTTAGAGTTGAGACTGGGTGTGAAAAGTGTTTGGTCAGCTAAAATTCCCAGTTTGGGTCCGGGAAAATAGCCCATTGGGGCCGGAAAATCATATTTCGCAACAGTGGTATTTTCGTGTGTTTTTCAATTCTGGACCTGATTCTGTGCAGATATGTACACGCAGATATAGGCAGGTGAATCAAAATTCTCTCGGAAGATGTCGTGTCACCCAAAAAAAAGAGTAAGTCACTAGAAGAATTTGTTAATGAGAAGTTAAGAGAAGATGAGGTTTCGGAAGTAGTCAGTGGTATTTTTGTTTATATATGATTTCCGTCTATTTTATTGTACGATATTCATTTTTCTTATTTTTTCACACATTTCGTTATTGTTTTTTGTTTGCAAGTTTTGATATTGTTTTTTGCATGTTTTGTTATTGTTTTTTTGTTGTATGTTCTGCTATTGTTTTATATATATATAAGTAAATGAGAGATTCCAATCGACCAAAGGCATTCCAAACACTCTATGAGTTCCGGAATTTAAAAGTACATGAAAATACCAACGTCTCAATTGAGACGTACAAAACACGATTTTCCGGCCCCTAAGGATCATTTTCCCGGTCCCGAACAGGGAATTTCACATGGCCATAAACCTGTCAAGCACAGTCTAAGCTGTAGGAATTAGTACATAAAAATCTCACTGTTGCGATTGGTACGTCCGAAATATGATTTTCCGGCTCCAATGGGCCATTTTCCAGGATCCAAACTGGGAATTTCAGCTGACCAAACACTTTTTACACCCAGTCTCAGCTCCAGAATTGGAAAGTCCATGAAAATACCACAGTCGCTACCGAGACGTCCAAAACAGGATTTTCCCGCCCAAGGGGTCATTTTCCCGGACCCAAACCCGGAATTTCAGTTGGCCATAAACTTTTCGAGCACAAATACGGCTTTAGCTCCAAAATTCAGCATCTACTTCGCCTTATCTCTGGAACCGAATTTCAGGCCATTTTCGGCCCCTGGGGCCAATTCTAAGCTCGAGATCGAATTCAGCGTCGAAAAATACATATGTCACTCTCTTGTGTATCAACTTTTTTTTTGTGGGGTTGTGTAATTGATTTGAAACGTCAAATGTATTGTGCAAAGTTTTATAAAAAAATAATATCAAAAAATATTATAAAAAATAAGGTTTTGTAACAGAATGGAAAAAGACCCAGTAAAATATTTGTGTACTTATTTTGATAATAAATATTTGTTTTATTTGTATCCATTTTTGTACTCATGTTGTTTTTACCTTTATAAATATTTAACGCTGGCCAATAAATGAGTTAGAAAAAGTACCGAATTTTGGGTACAACTATAATAATAATAATAATAACTAATCAGTGAAAAGGTGTGATATTTCCCCTATCAACGGAAAAGGTACATAAAATTTTATAGACTTCACTCAGAATGCGATAAATCTTTAATCACTGTTGATAATATATTATTAATTATGTCAATAATTATCATTTTATTGTAATTCACGCGCGTCTATGTTCGCTCGGCCTAACAAGAGATATTTAGTCGTTATAATATTGGTATTTATATAAAAAGAAATCACTATTAGTACACATGATTTACATCCTAGTTACAGTTTTATAAACTCACCGTAAATATATTTGCATCCATTGGATCGCCCCATCTATACTATACTCTTACCTGAAATAAAAAAATTGTGTTATTTATCGTGAAAAACAATTTAGTTAAATTTGTAATTTTAATTATTGGAACTTTAAATCCCATATCAACACCATAATGTAAACAAATTATTATTAATATTGTAAAGAACTTATTTTCCTAGGAACTTATTTTCCTAGGCTACAGTTTAAAAATATAAAATTGTTATTAGAGCAAATTCAAAAAATTATGACATAATAAAGATACAGAAAATCAAATTGGAATAGAAGGTGCAGTTCGACATTAAAGTTTCGAACTTAAATTGGTAACATTCGTTTATGTAAAATAATCAATGAGACTCAAGTTTTTTTCTATTAAAAGATAAATTTAATTCTTGTTTCAATATAGACAATAAAGGTAGTACTGAGTGAAATATATTTTTTGAATAAATTGTGTAAATTTACTATATATTTAAATGCGATGAAGAATTTCGAGAATAAAGAAAAATTAAAATCAGAATAAACTTAATATCCAATCTGGATTTTTATTTAAGCATATTAAAAATACAATTCAATATGAGCAAATCAAACACTGTCCTACATTTTCCCAAAAACTATAGCAGAAACATCAAATAAAACAGGAAATTCGTTCGAAAAACTTCCAGCCAAACACGATTATAATCACGACCGACGGGAACAAGCAACGAAAATAAAATTTGCGCAGAGTAGAGAGGCGCTAATGCTTCTCCGGTTTGGGCTGAATGGTTACCAGTTTGATGGTACTTGGAAAAAGTTATCGTCTCATCTCAGAAATCGGGATAATCGTTAGTCCATTAGTGGAAGTACAGCTTTGAGCCCGGCTGCTACAATTTAGTTTGGGGCGAAATTCAACTTTGCCGAGATTATTTCGCATCAATGCGTTTTAGGGATTCATCGTATAAATGTTCCGTGGACTGCGATCAGCCGTGAATTTCTCTTTCGATCGATTTTCATTCAAGATTATTCATTCCGATTAAAGACGGACAAAAGAATTTTTTTTTTACAGTTTTTATTCAATATTTATTTTTTGCTAAATACAGGATATTTTATTAAAACTAACAAGAGTTTATGATGTACAAAAACGCATTGATCAAATTTATCATTAAATTCCAAATTATAAATTTGGTTCAATCACCCCTTCTTTTGTAAAGTTTGTAAAAATACGTTATAATTAAAAATGTTCACCCAAAAATTGTTAAAATTGCTAGAAAATCTAATTTGCGTCTTCAACTTAGTTCAGGTTTCGGATTTCCGTTTATAGTGTGAAGGCCACTACACGGGCAGCATCAGTTAAGAAGTAATACTCCAGGATTCATTATAGTATCGACCAAAATCACTGGAGGCCAAAAGGGCGGGCTTTACTTGCCTTACTGGTTAAGTACCTAGATACAAGCTGCTAAATAAAAATCATTAACTCAAAATAACTGTTTATTGAAAACTAATTTTCCTAATCCGACAGGGAAGAATATGCATGTACAATGGCATTGTTGCCAATCTGCGGGTAATTTCCCGATTTTCGGGTATTTTCCTATTTTGCCGTTAAAATTGGGGTATTTCCTTCCATCTTCATCTTATGTCAATTATTCACTGTTTTGATATTTTGTGAGAGTACTTTATTTCACAAAAAATATATAAAAATAGTAATTTTTTGTTTGCATTAAACAACACTTGGCAACACTTCTACATAATTCACGTCAGATGTCAAAGTCGACTAGTATAATAGAAAATAGACCTGGCAGCTGAGGCCTCAAAAAGGAAAAAGAAGAAGAATATTATTTATTCTCTATTTAAGATTTAAGCTCTTGTTTGTGTTGCATTTACATGTTGAATTTTGTGTTGTAATCTATTGTACACGTTAATACACTGAAGAATAACCCAATTTATAATTTTAGTCTTCACATAGAATATTTTTTTTAGTAATATGCGCCGAATGAAAGGCCTATTCGCTCAAGGCGCAGGGGACAAAACCTGTGACAAAAGTTTTAATTGTAAGAGGGTAAAATGCGGCTATTTTGGAATTCAACGCGGATAAAACCAGGTATTTTGGGTCAAAGTTGCGGGTATTTTGTTAATTTGTCATTGGCAATAATATAAGTCTATAAAATTACGTGTAGGTCATTATTGTATTGCTGCTACTTTTCAAGGATTCTGCCAATTTGACTAATTTCTGCTTATTTGACTTATTTAAGGTGATTTTTACTAAATTCTGCTGATTTGACTAATTTCTGCTTATTTGACTAATTTATACTGATTTTTATGAATTTCTGCTGATTTGACTAATTTCTGTTGATTTGAATAATATCTGCTGATTTGACTGTTTTCTGCTTATTTCACTAATTTATGCTGATTTTTACTAATTTCTGCTGATTTGACTAATTTCTACTGATTTGATTAATTTATGCTGATTTGACTTTCTGCTGTTTTTTACTGATTTCTGCTGATTCTAACTCAATTCTGCTAATTTAACTAAATTCTGCTGATTTTGACTCATTTCTGCTGATTTGACTAGTTTCTGCTAATTTGACTTTTTCCTGATTTCTCCTAAATTAACTAATTTGTGCTGATTTGCTTAATTTTTACTTATTTCTGCAAATCTGACTAATTTCTGCTGATTTGACTTTCAGCTGATTTTTATTGATTTTTGCTGATATTTACTCAATTTTGCGGATTTGATTTTCTGCTAATTTTTACTGATTTCTGCTTATTTTACTAATTTCTGCTATTTTTTATTCATTTCTGCTAATTTTTACTGATTTCTGCTGATTTGACAAATGTGTGCTGATTTTTCCTAATTCCTGGAGATTTGACTAATTTTTGCTAATTTGACTTTCAGCTGGGTTTTATTGATTTTTGCTGATTTTTACTAAATTCTGCAATTTTTTTGGCACTTTCATATTTTACTTTCTGGGAGGTGGATCGGAAAAAACAAAAAATAGAAAGTTGCGTCGCTGCAAACGTTTAACAAAATCGCTTGTGTCGCCCCAAAATTTTCCAGACGAGTATCCACGAATACTTCTTCACATATATAATATTAAAGGTTCAAATTTATTTTTGACAAGTGACAGTTGCAGAAATAATTTTGACTGCTTTGAATAGAGTTTTTCAAGGGTTTTCAAATGACATATAAGTCAAATTCCGCGACATATTGCATCTGTCATTTTTTGATAGTGACACTTCCGTTTGACAAATCTCGTACAAAAACTAATGGGTTCTTCCGATGGATAAACGAAACCCATATCCCAAATTTCAGCTTAATCGGATTTAACGTGTGGCTTCTACCGTGGAAGAATACACACAGACAGACAGATAGACAGGCAAACAGACAGATAGACAGACTTCCATCTGGAAATGGTCTTAATCATCTCAGATGACCTTAAAATGGATATTCCATCTTTATTTTGAAAAATTTTTTCAGCACGTTCACAATATTTTCTCTGCTCGGAGGTGGGTCGGAAAAGTAAAATTGGACAATTGGTTTATTTAAAAACCTGATATAAGAGATAAAAAAATAGAAAAAAAAAGTATAAAATTAAGGAACCAGTATTTCATTACAATATATAGTATTTTGTTAAATCCAGTATCTATAAATTATGTTTAAGGAAAGTTTTCAACGTAATTTAAAAACTTGAAAGCGTAACTTTGAATTCCCGTCTCCCTTATAATTTACGCCATCACCAGAAATGGATAGTTTTCTTTATTTTCCGCTTGGCTCTATAAACCGTCTCTGTGTACGGTCTTAATTCCTGAGACCCAGAATGCTTTTAAATACTTTTTGGTCTATTATGTGTCATCTGTTTGTTTCTTCCAGGGAATCGCGATGCTGTCTGCCGGGTTAAGGGATAACTAAAAGGATAACTAACTTTTATAAACGCGTTAGGGACTTTGTTTTGTTTACTCGTTTCGAGAAAGTTTCCGAATTTTCGGAAACCTAATGGATTTTGTGTATTGCAGCAAGACGGTCGCTCCTGATCAGCCTGCTAGCTCATCTCGTTTCTTTTATTTTATTAACTTTTCTAATGATAATATGATTAAGATATATCTTCTATTAACGCCAATAGGGTTACCAAAAAGTTTAAATTTTTGGGGAAAATTCATTACGTGAGTGTTTATGAGAAAATAAAATTATTCGTAACCGTATAAATAAAATATACTTTGTTTCTTGGCTTCCAGTCTTATATCAAAAACTATGAACTTATTTAAAGATGTTTCCAAATGGTTTTAAAGTTAAAATTTTTTTTTATAGATCTATAAGTGTGGAAAATATTATGACCAGAAGTATAAGGCCCAAAAAGCATACATTTTATAATAACTTTAGATTTATGAGTTGAATTTTGATAAAATGGATTGTAATGCAAAATTGTAGTTTATTACCTTATATTATTAATTTTAAAAACAAAATGCGAAAATGGTTCTAATTGTTATTTCAAAAAATATCTTACTATATTAATACAGTTTTGTTCGTGTGTCTACACGATCTCAAAAATTAACCGAAGGATTTTATTGAAGCTCTTAGAAAAATTAACTACAGCACATGTGTGGAAAAATTCAGTACATCGAGATATGGGGTGGGGGCACTCAGTGCACATAGAATAAATATAATACAGGCCAGGAAGTTTCTGTAATTAAATTCTAATACGAGATACGAACATAACTAACTGGGCAAAAATTTGGAGGACATTACATTGGTCCAAAAGAATCTACATAAACTCTCGCCCTTTTGGAGGTGTACAGCCAGAACTAAAAATTATATTTTTTGTTTTTTAAGTATAGAATTTTTATTAAAAGAAATATCTAAAAATGGAAAAGGAAAGTTTTATTGTAAATCAAATTGTCTACAGAAGTGTACCAATAAATCTTCGATACGACGTTTCATGTCTTAACGGACACTATAAATATTTTTTTAATACGGACCTGCTTGTCGTATTATAAAAATTGATAAACGGTTAAAATTCAAATTCACTGATATATCACACTTGTCATATTAACGACATTTTATTTGAAATAACTAACATCATCATTAGAAACAATTCATGATTACGGTCCTGTCTAAGTTCTTTTGTAAATTCGTTTTGATTTCATCAAATCGAATATAATAATAGGCATAGCTTGATATTAAATAACATTTTTGATAAACGAAAATTGAAAATTTCATGTCAATCAATTTTTATTAGAAACTCTTTTCATAATTCTGATTTTCCTAAATGAGGAAAATATCAGTTTCTGAGCTCCTACAGTCAAAAAATGCAAAAAATATTCTGTCCGGATGTCTGCCTGTCTGTCCGGACGTCTGCCTGTCTATCTGGACGTCTTCCAGTCTGTCTGTCTGGGTGTAAACAGAATAATTCTCGAACGAAACTCCAGATCGAATTCCGGTTTTGAGTTTACTAGTTACTTTTATCCAGGGAAGAATCCTATTGAATTGGAATATAATCATGCTGCCATTCCATTACTCGTTATACAAATTAGGTGCTTTGCATAAGAAAACTTTTTGCATTTCAAATTTTCAGAACTTTTTCCACGTATGTTCCAAAATATAGGAAAAAATTGGAAAAAATAGATGAAATATACGAAAAATTACAAATTATTAAATTTTTAATACTACAATTAATTTAAAGATTTAAAAAAAACACTGTTATTTCATAGTTTTAAGTTTTTACTTCTGTCTGTAGCCTAAATGACTGCCTAAGGTTCTTTTTCTCTATCCAACGAGTTATAACATTTAAATAATGATTTTTTATTAATAAAACATTGAACATTTTCTACTTAAATAATAATAATGTTAAATCTCACTTTATGAGATAAATTACTAAATTCACTACACTCTGTGGGACAATTCATACATACTCGCAAAACTTCAACTGATAGCACAGTTTAATCTTACTTTACTCCTGTTGGTAACGATCTTAACTAAAATACGAGACGAGCCCTTTAAAATATTAATTTAGAAGACTCAAGTCTAACTAAAGTAAACCGCGTCATCTGCGTACGTTTATTATTAATGAAGGAATAATGAGTTTCTCTCGAACAACACCATCGCATCGTTATTTAATTAATAAGATATTACAGGATGGAAAAAATGTCAAATGCAAAGTCTCGAAGTCGCTCCCCTTGCGCTTTAGGTTTTTCTATTCTTGTTGCTCTAAGTTTAGTAATTTGTTTCCGAAGCGTGTCCACAGTTAATTAGAGGAAAATAATTAAAGTTAATCAAGAGCGTAATGATTTTCTAAGGGACCTAGTTAGTTGAAAATTGATTTAGATATAGTATAAAGTAGAAACAAATTGATACAGCTTTAATTTATATAGGAAGAAGTTAAAACTGTCATTAAATAAAAAATTAAACTTTCCCGACGAGTATTTAGAGTGGTGACAGTTGGAGGAATAATCTAGACTGTTCCGAACAGATTTTTAAAGACAGAATTCCATCCAAGAGCAGAAGGGCAGAAGAAGATTGCAGCCGATCTGGTGAAAGCAAGAAAGAATCTCATCAAAATTAGACTTTGCCTGGTCAGACCAAGATCCTGACATACCGACCCGGACAATATCAGAGACCTCCTGGAAGCAGAGTATTAAGAAAGAAGAAATATGGGAAGAAAAATTAATATATCCCAAAGGGAACAGTGGATGAAACTCTGCAACGACCTGGAAGAAGACTCATGGTGAGAGGGGTATAGGATTGTTGCAGGAGTGCTTAAAAATATTTCGACACCCCTTAAATTAGACGCAGGGACTAAAATTGAGAAACTTGTGGAGCTCTTCCCTTCGTACACTGATGATTTTCCAGGAATCCAGGAAAAGCAAACACCTCCTCTCCCCAATAATGAAGAAGGAAATAATGGCGGCCGCTGATCGTCTTAAGAACAGAAAATCTTCCAGCCCAAACGATATTTACCCTGGAGGCGTTAAGCTGGCGGGCAAGGCTATAGCAGATACCATGATCTCAATGTTCAACAATGTAGAGATATGGAAGACAGCAAAAGTGGTACTTATACTTATACCTAAGGGCTAACCAACAGGAGGAAAACAGAAAGTAAGATCCATCTGCCTTATGGATGATATTGGCAAACTTTATGCATCTAAGTGGTGAACAAAGCCAATGACCGATGGGTTACAGGAGAAGCTATAGTATTTGTGGATATCAAAAACGTTTTTAATACTCCAAAATTGGGTAAAATCATCAAGCTTGAAAAAATCTAGGTGAGAAGGTACTTGATGATTTAATTTATTAGCTACCTTATCCAAAAGAAAATATAAAGTGGCAAATACAAGCAGAGAGCACCACAGGGTTCTGTTTTGGGGCTAGCTCTATGGAACGTAATATACAACACAGTGCTGCTACTTTATTTACCGTAAGGATGGTAAATATACTAGCGCATATGCAAATGACCTGTTCTTAACGGTGACCGCCAATAAAAAGAGCTCCTCATAAGCAATACCAACCTCGCCTTTAAACGACTCGTGAGATGAATGAAAGAAAACGAATTGGATATCACTCCTACTAAGACCTGGGTAATTATACTTAGGGGGACAAGGTGAATGGAAGATATAAGTGAAGCACGTGAAGAAATCCGATAGGCAAACTACAGCCTTAACAAAAATCCTACCAAATGTACGTGGGGCAAGTTCTTAGAAAAGGAGATTTATCTATGGGGTAGTACAGTCGGTTGTACTGGGTGAGGGTAATATTGGTGAAAAAGTACCGTGCTATGATAATATCATCGCAAGGGAAAATGCTCCCTAGAACTAAATCTGCGAAGGCGGTGGCAGTAATATGCGGCATATTGCCAATGGATCTTCTAGTAAAGGACCGCAAAAGAGTTGAAGTTCTGGGTGAGGTAACCATAGCAGAAAGAAGGAGGGAGAGGGACATAGCTCGGCAAGAATGGCAGAAAATGTAGAAACAAAACTAGGATGCACACTGGAATAAACTTTTGATATTTGACGTTGGAAGGTGGGTCAAAAGTTCAGGACCCTAGACCACTTCTGTACCCCAGTAGTGCGGCATAAAGAAATTGAAGCAAGGCGTTGTTGATAGTCCCTTCAATGTCAGCGCAATCTCTTCATGCTGTAAAGGGTGACCTATCTTTCCGAGACTTTTTTTTTATTTTATAATCTGTGGATAAAGCTACAATAAGTAAATTTTGAAGGATTACAGTTCAATAACTATTTCCTATTATTTTAAAATTTTATATACAGTATAAAATAGTTTGTTGTTAGAGGCTAACTATCTATGCTAAACCACAAGCACATCAAAATCTTGTGGGTAGACCACTGGTAACACGCTGTTTCCTTACCAGGTTGGACGCAAGCTTGTTTGAGTGTTCTTGTAGCCTACTTTCATATTTTTGTGCGAACTTAGCTATTTCTACTTTAACGGTTAAAACTTGCAAGTCTTGACGAATAAAGAATCCCGCAGAATCCTTATGGGCACAAAGCTCAATTTTGCTTATAAGGTTTGTGCGAGGTTCTTTGTTTGGGATATACCATGGAGCGTTTGTCAGGATCCGGAGTGTTTTCGATTAAAATCTCTCTAGTATTTCAATGTTTTATTTTGATGCAGTTCCCCATAGTTGTATCCCGTAGCACAAGGTAGGTTTAAGTTCGGCCTTATATACTAATGATTTAAATAGACAGCTGTGATTTATGACCAATAAGCCAATATAGATTGTGAAGTTTGAGTCCGAGCTGTTTCCTCTTCATGAATATATGTTTTTTCCAATTTAGTCTGCGGTTAACGTGCATCTTGTTGTTGGCCGAGTCGATGATTATCCAATGAAACTGGTGGACAGTCGCCTTTTCGGTTGCTGAAGGTAACATGAATGGACTTCGTTTCGTTGGCCTTCATCCGCCATGTTTTTAACCAGGTTTCAATGTTGGTCAGGTGTTTTTGTAATTTTTGAGATGCTATTTTTGGGTCTCCATGGACTAACAACACTGCGGTGTCATCTGCATATATGGCAGTACTGATCTTAGTTTGTGGGTAGGTCAGATGTGTACAGTATATACAATCCAGGTCCAAGTACGATGCCTTGTAGAACTCCACAGTTTATTGAAAACAGTTCTGTACTCTCATTCAGATATGCTATAAGGAAGTGGCGATCTTGGAGGTAAGATTTTAGGATGAGGAAGTAGTTGCTGGGTAGATTTTTTCGTAACTTGTATAGAAGCCCCAGATGTCAAAGGCTTGCAATATGTCCAAGAATGCTGCAGAATAGTACTTTTGTCTTCTAATGCTTGATTGTTTGGCATATTCTATGGATTTTTTCTGTGGTAGCATGTTGAGGCCTAAAGTCAAACTGATGATCAGGTATTGGTTTAAGCATTGTAAGTAGTGGTTCTAGTCTGGATAATATGAGCTTCTCTAAGATTTTGGACATTATGAGCTTATTTAATGCCAAACCTATGCATTCGCCATCCTGCTAGGCATATTATCTAGGGTTAAGAGGGGAATTTCCCTGTAGTTCTTTTCCCCAATATGCCTGTCTATAATTCTCTGTAGCGTTTTCACTATGAACGAGGTAAGGATGATGGTTCTAAATGATTTAGGCAGGGTCTGCTCCGTTTTGCAACATGACTGGAAAAATACCATCTTCTCTTGGTGATTCGTATGTGAAGAAAGGCTTCAAAGCCGATACCTCCAAACAAGCCAGGTGGAAGTGGAAATGGTTGCGGGCGATCTTCCAGAAGCAGGATACCTGTGAAGTGATTCCGCTTGAGGATCTCTACTTCTTGATCCGGATCTCTAGAGAGGATCTTGTGGAGTTTTGTTCCACCAGGTAGATCTGTTATAATCTAACAGAACCTTATCCAAGACTCCCTCTTGATTTTTCAAATATCTTTCGTGTATCCTGTTACAGCTGATCTGTATATTTCCCAGCTCACTGTTTTCTTAGCTAGATTAAAGAGACATTTAAAATAAAACTTATTAATTATAAACGATTTAAAAACTATGTTTTATTTACGACTTGATTTGAAATCACTCACTTTTATAGATACACTATATAATATAATATTATTTAATTGGCAATTATATTCTACGATACGAATAAATGCTCATAATTTTATTAAACTCTGTTTAATTAAATAATTATCATATTCACATGACAAAGCACTTAATAATTACTGAAAACTACATTGTTGCTCTAATTTTATTGTGCATCTAACCGTTACTTCATTAGAATAACAAATACATCCCTCAGTATTCTAGCTTAAAGCACAAAAGGTTTCTCCTCAATAATAATATTTGTTCTCTATCTTTGGCTTCGTCTGTAATCGCACATCCCAGTTCATTCGATTCGTATAGCTTTAGTCAATTCGAGAATTTACTAGGGATTCCTTTTGCAAAGAATACAGACCGAAGTAATTATGTGACCGAATTAGGATATAGTTTTAATACAGAATGGTCTATAATATGTTCTTCGAAATTGAGATCAAACTTTAAATATCTCAGATAAAAAATGGAAATAAATTTCCCGTGATTCTAAAAATAGAAGTTCGTTTTAAATTAAATAAATATATAAAGTTCAAAGAGACACTGTTGGTGTCAATGGAGCAGATCGCTGACTACAGCTTACAATCATTTTTAACTGTTTAAATAACATATCACCGCTGGGTTCGAGCATCCGTGTCTCGGGAAAATTTAATTGAATAATTTCATTCGTGAGGAAGATGTGTGCTCGATAAGGTAAACCGAATTAGATATAAATTTAATTTATGTTTACTAAAGAACCTAGATTTTCAATCTAGTTATAACCTGTGGCTTTTGAAACGTGAAAATCCCAGAAATTATATATTTTTAATATTAAAGAAATTTATATTTTCAACGCTACTATCAAGAGTACAGAAATTTTTTTACAGATTTTTAACCCTTATCAAAGTGATTCTAACTAGGCTGAAATCTGGAAAATAAAGACAGAAAGAGTCAAATTAATAGATATACAGAGTGTTTCCAAATAAGTACAATATTCTTAAGGAATAATTTTGTATTGAATATTGAACGGGTCTTTTATGTAAACAAAACATGTCTCTGAAATAGGCGTTAAAAGATCACAATAGATTTAAAAATATGTAGCTTTTTAATTGGCAGAACGCGACATTTTTTTAACTCTTTAAAAATTTCAGAAAAGCAAAAAAAAAAAATTTTACATTCGTAAGAGCTTTTGTTTGCACTTATTTTGAAACACCCTGTATAAAAATCTGTTAAAATAAATTAAAGAACTTCGAAGAGTAAGAGAAGTCATAAATAAAAAAAAATTGGAAAAAGTAGAAAAAATAGAAAAAATTAAATAAGAATAAATAGAGCAAAATAGAAAATAACGTGAAAAAATATGAAAAGAAACAAAATAAAGCGAAAAAGCGAAAAAAATGGAATAAAACAGTTAAAAACATGAAGAAAGAAAAAAAGTAGGGAAAATGAGAAAAAATAGAAAAAAATGGAAATGCAGGCTAAAATAGGAAAATGGGAACATTTTTTAAAAAAAATAACAAAAATAGGAAAAACCAGAGAAAAAATAGAGAAAAATAGAGAGAAACATGAAAAATATGAAAAAACAAAAAAAACGGTAAAAGAAGAAAAAATGGAAAAAACAGTAAAAAATATGAAGAAAGAGGAAAAGTAGGAAAAAATAAGAAAAAATAGAAAAAATGGAACTGCAGGCAAAAATGGGAAAATGGGAACAAATTTAAAAAACATTAAAAATATGAAAAATTAGAGAAAAAAACAACGAAAAATAGTAAAAAATATAAGAAACTATAACATAAATTTTAATGAATTTACTGTCCAATTTCGATCACTAATAAATATAATTAGAAAATAAAATTTTCGATAAGAAAATCATCCTCTAAAAAGTTTCGCACTTATTTTGAAACACCCTGTATAAAAAATCTGTTAAGATAAATTAACGGACTTCGAATTGTAAGAAAAGAAAAAAATAGAAGAAAATAGGTAAAAGTAGAAAAAATTAAATAAGAAAAAATAGAGAAAAACAGAAAAAAAAAAAATGAAAAAATATGAAAAAACAAAAAAAGGAAAAATCTGAAAAAATGGAAAAAACAGTAAAAACATTAAGAAAGAGAAAAAAGTAGGGAAAAATAAGAAGAAATAGAAAAAAATGGAATTGCAGGCAAAAATTGAAAAAAGAAAAATGTAGCTTGATTTTTGCCAAATATCTCAAAGACTATTTGACATTTTGCAAATTTGAAAAAAGATTCAAAAAGAGGAGGAAATTTACCAAAAAAAAATATGTCTCCCGGAACTGTAGGATCAATAATTATAATTTTTCCAGGTGGTTGAAAATACGGCCGAAAACGGGAACTCTGACTTGCGTCAGCGCCGCCCACTTTTTACCTTTAATGAATAAATTTTATTTAAACTTATTAAATATAAAAATTAAAAATCGAAAAAATCAGGCACCTACTGAATAGTTTTAAGAACAAGAATCTGTGATAAAAAATTTTTTTTCATGAATTTTCTATTAATTAACAATTTTTTCCTACATGAACATTGTAAGTGCGATAATTATTAAATAACAAATCTGAATTTTTTCCTTTTTTGGACCTATTTTTTAAATGTCTTAAAAAAGATTCCCGTTGAAAAAATTAAAAAAATGTTATTTTTCACTTTGTTATTATCAATTTACTTACTTCAAAAATTAAAAAACTTGATTATTCTTGAAAAAATTTTTTTTTTTCTCTTGTTTACAAAATTGTTATAAACAAATTCGTTGTTTATAAGATAATTTAAATTTTTTTTGGAAACAATCTTTGATGCAAATTATGGTTTAAAAAAAAATCGTTCCTTAAAATTTTTTTTATAACTAAAAAACGAATTTATTTAACAATTTTTTTTCTACCATATAAAAAATAATATATGGTTGTTTTTATTTCATTATGTAGAAAAAAATATAGATACAAAAAAATTAATTGTTTATAACAAATTGTTTACGAAATAAACAATGAAAAATTAAATAAAACAATTTTATTATTAATTATCAAAGAACAAGATAAATTATGATTTAAAAAAAATGGTTCCTTAATAATAATTACAGGTGGTAAAAAAAAATTGTTAATTAACAAATACGTTTTTAAGCATAAAAAAAAATTGAAAGCATGTTTTTTTTTAAATCACAATTTGCATCAAACATTATGTTTCGAAAAAAGTAATTTTAAATTATTTTATAATCAACGAATTTGGTTATAACAATTTTTGTAAACAATAAGAATTAAAAAATTTTCAAAATCATTTTCATGTAACTTCTGATCATGAAAAAAACAGATCAATATTAATATGAAAAAAAAAAACATTTTTGTTCAATGATTAATGAAGCTTTTTTACCTTAAGTTAATTGTTAATAACAAAGAGAAAAATAACATTTTTTTAATTTTTCCAATGAGAACCTCTTTTGAGGCCTTTCAAAAATAGCTCCAAAAAAAGGAAAAAAATTGAGATTCATCATTTAACAATTATCGCATTTAGAATGTTTATGTTTATGCAGGAAAAAATTGGTAATTAACTTATGCATAAATAAAACAGAAAAAACAGGAAAAAATTTTTTAACCGCGGATTTTTGTTCATAAATCTATCTAGTAGATGTCTGAATTTTTTCAATTATTAATTTTTATATTTAATAAGTTTAAATAATAATTATTCAATAATGTCCACAGTGGGCGGCGCTTACGCAAGGCAGAGTTTCAGTTTTCAGCCGTATTTTCAACCATCTGGGAAAATTATATATATTAGTACAATTTTTTTGAGTAATTTCCTCCTGTTCTTAAATATTTTTTCAAATTTGAAAAATGCTGAATAGTTTTGAGATATTTCCAAAAAACCAAAAGCCATTTTTTTCAGTTAATTGTTTATAACTTTTACAATTTTTGCAATAAGCTCTTGATTTTTTTCAAACACAATCTACACTCTATTCCGAATCGAATGACACCTCATTCATATTTGTCTGAGGCGGATAAAAAAGTTTGAACCAAAAAGCACAAGTTTGACCCAAAAAGCACAAGTTTGACCCAAAAAGCACTTGTTGACTGGACTACATTGCCAGATGAACAATTTGGATTTAGTAAATAACAGAATTGTAACTAGAAATTAATAAGGTTATACCAGCAAAGGATTAAACAAATAATAAGGCGAAATTAAATTAAAATTTGCGGAAATAGCCTTGAAATGCTTTTAGTAAAACAAAAAAATAATAAAAAGCAGTCTTTAAAAACAACATAAAGTAGTTAATATTTATTTTTCTTTTCTAATTTAATTTCAGATTATTACGCATTACTTTAAATTTAATCCAATTTGTTGTTTATTCCTTTTTCGGTTTTCCCATAATAAAATCATTTAGTTAAAATAATCGGTAAATAATTAAAGATACCAATTTTAAACAGTCCAAAAAAATAATTACAATAAAGGTGTGTCCTAAAAATATTAAAAGAAATAAATTATTATTAACTAATACAATTAATAATACTACTAATACTAATAAAATTTTATAGTTACACATAAAAATTTTTTTGAGTTTTTAATGTATTTTTTTTTATTTATTCTATGTAGAAATTAAATTATTTTTTTTTAATTTTATTTAACTGAAGTTATTGATTTGGATTTATCATGTATATGTACTACTTGTATAGGAAAAAATAATAGATTATATTATATTGTTTTATAACTAGAACAACAATCCTGAATTAAAATCTAAAATTTAATGATTTTTATTAAAAATGTCATTTAAATTTTAATCCAGCTTAAATTTAACCTTATTGGGGAATATTTTAAACCATTAAATATTTGTAACCTTAAAAAGTCCTCAGGTCAAAATTTATATTTTATTGGTGTTAAAATCAAGAATAAACTAGTATGAAATTAATTAACATTATTTTATCATACATTATAAAAACTTAAATAATAAATATTGGATATAAATGATGAAACGTAATATTTTAAAAATTTGAGAACAATGTTTCATAATTTTAGATACTGTGACAGGACGACATACAATAAATAATAAATGTGTAATATGCAACGATATTAATGTTTAATAATATTTAGTATTTTTGGAATTTTATCATCATTTTTAGGTCTTTAGGTAAAATATAAAAATAAACAATTGATAAGCATTAAATAATAATAAAAAAGAATTAAACATTTTTTTATGACGTATAGAAATCAGTTGGACCACAAAATCATAAAAAAATATTACATCATATTTAAAATAATGTGCATAACAACAAGGATCAAACAAATAATAGCCAAATAAAGTATTACTTAAAATTTATTCTAATATCCTTAAAAATATTCAGTATAAGTAAAAAAATGAAGAAGAAAATGTAAAAGAAAATACGAGAAGTACAACTTATAAAATATCATTTTTGAGATATACTGCATACACTATAAAAGATTTTTTTTTCGGAAAATTCAAGTTGGGACACTATGTATAAATCTACCAATAACTTTCATTTTTGGGGACACAATTATAGGATTTTTCTGAAAAATCTCCTTTCATGACGGTCAAAAACTTTTTTCAGCCTATAGCTCTAATATGTGTAATGTGCGATAACAAACTATACGTGTGGATAAATTAGATGGGGAAAAAGAAGAAGAATCTATAATAGATAAAGTTTAACTTTTCCCAAAAAAAAAAACAAAAGCCATGAATTGTTTTTAACTTTGCTTCTTTATTCCATTATCTGTAGCGTTATGCAAGATTTTTTTTCTTCTTGTATCCAATTGGTAAAAATATTTTTTTAAATTTTTTACTATTATCAGCTTTGCTTTTTACTAGATTACATACCACTTTTTGTTCTTTTATTTTTTGCAATTTGCATTTATAAGTCATAAATGTAGCAGCAATGTACAGACCGTTCAGACAGAATTTCCAAAGTTATTTTCCGTGATAATTAAAATATTTAAATTAGGTTAGAGTTACTTTAAAATTATGTGAGAGGTCAGCCGTACCAGTTGTAATCCCCTGCCGAAAGATGGAGTCACTCGCGTATTCATTTGTCATACCCAGCCTACCTTATAGTATACGGCAGCTGGAGTCGATGAGTTAGCTGCAGACTGAGTTCCAGTGGCAGTCCCTTGACCTTTACAGACAGATCAAGATGAAGGAAGTGAAGCCAATTCCAATTATACCGAAGAGTCCAGATCCGTCATCTGACAACCACGGCAGCCCGGAATACGTGCCTGTACCGGTTCATAAAAACCTGTGTTGTACATATTTTCTTCTTAACAGTCGCCGGATGTTGGTAAAATAATAAATTACTTGATGAATTATATTTAGCAGCAAAGACCCAGGTAACTCAACCCAGCAGGTAAGTAAAGGCTGCCCTTCTGGTCGCTAAGGGATTTGTCGATACCATACGAACCCTGGAGGATTTCTTTCTCCATTGAAGCTGCCCGTGCAGCGGCCTTCACACTATAAACGGAAGGTGGCGCCCGAGACAATCCGAAACCTGGACTAAGGTTCCAAAGCGATCAGTAAGGACCGAAGTGCATTACAGACTAATGTGATAAATTAAAAAACTAAAAATATAATCTATCAGTACTTATCTGCAAAATTCTAAATAAACAGACTTGTCTCTTTAAAAGGATAACAAAAGAATTAAGATAGTTATTACCACAATCCTAACCATAATTAGAGAGGTATAAACATCTGAAGGAAACTTTTTTCAGATAAACCCCTAAATCTTTGGTCTACTTTGACTTAAAGGGTTCAAAAATAATGTCGACAGAGATAGGACACCTTAAGGTAACTACATACCAAGATTTAAGCAAATCAATCTACTGAAACATCCCTGAGAGCTCTCACAGTTAGACACCCACGCTAACACACAGACACCAAAACCATCAAAAAAAAAAATGGGCGGAGTACTACATTTTGCGATTGAAATTCATGTGACCTTATGACCCTCACATCCCTGCTCCAATTTGACCTACAATAAACAGAGACTGCAGAGGCAAATCAAAATTTATGAAAATGACAACACCGCAAAGAAAAGAATAAAAAGAAATTTTCCAGTACAACTAAACAGATAAAGCAGGGTAATGGAATTTCAACAAGTTCAATGCAACGTCTATCTAAGTGTAGTCATCAAAGAAGATTGCGATGAAGAGAAGAACATAAAAGCAAGATTAGCGAAATGAAGTAGACAGGCAGGAAATCTTAATAAAATAATAAACTAAAAGAAAATATCGAGGAGGACGAAGTTACATCTATACAAAATAGTTATAAGACCAACGGCACTCTATGGAGGTGAAACATGGATATTTATCAAGAAAGAAGAAAGTAAAATAAATATGTGTGAACGGAAAATACTGAGAAGGATATCAGGAGGAAAAAATAGGATGAAGTATGGTTAAGAAGAGCAAACTAATAAATAAAGAGTTTATATAAGGATCAAGAAATAACCAAAATGATATGAAAAAATAGACTAGGATGACAGATGACCTGAATGACATAAAAAATGATAGATATAGAACATACAGGAACAAAGAAAAAAAAGTAGTACACTAAAGCGAGAGGAGACCTTCAGGACTGGAAGGAATAAGTGGAAAAAAACCATCACACAGCTGTGGGCCTAAAAAGCCTGTGTGCAGCTTCACATATACAGGGTGATTAATTACTAATTGGAAATATTTCAACCATAGAATCGTTAGTTCCGAATATGAAGTTGCAGCCCAAATCATATAGACAAAATTTTGCCTCCTATCTGAGTTACAGGGTGTTTTATCTAAAAAATTAAAAATTATTTGTGCCCGGTACTTTAAAACTTTTTGACATATAATTATCATATTTGGCGGAAAGTGTAGGTACTATACACCCTACTAAGTACTAAATTATGTCAAATAAACGTTTCTAGCTACCACCAGAGGCGTACGATAGGGAAAAGTAACTGTTTGATCCTTCCCAAATTCAATGCCACTGGTGAAATTGCAATTTTAGTCCAATTTTTCGAATCTCTAATACTTTCTCCGTAAATATCATACTCTTTCTGTATAGAGTTAAAGTCATTATTATTCGAGGTATTTTAAGTTAAACATGAGCTGCACAACTATTTTGATTTTAACAAAAAAACATAATGTTATTTATCGAAATTTCTTCAAACGAATAGATGCATTAAGCAAATAAAAACAACACCCTGTAACTTAGATGTTAGACATATTTTTTCGAGGTGATTTGAGCGGAATCTTCATATTTTGAACTGATTCTGTAGTTGAAAAATTTCCAATTTGTAATGAATCACCCGGGTATAAAAATTTCTACTCAATTGTGTCTAGTAGTAGAACTACGTTGTAATTTAAAAAAAAAACTGTTTTCTATTAAGTTCAGTACGTTTTCAGGTAAAATAAAGAAGAGCACATAAAAAAATTGATAAAAAGTTAGACTATTGGAAAATTGACAATATTGATTCGTAATTGAAATAATATAATATTAAGATTGTTATCCCTACTTTTATTCATTTATTTTTGTCTAAAGATAACAAAACAATTTTAATAAAAATTATCATAACAAATATAGTCTAGTACTACTTTAGCTATAATTAATTTTTATTGATTATTAAATCACAATAAATGCAATTTCGCCACATTCGAAAATTATTAATTTTATTGACACCTTAAAAAATCCGTAAAAAAAATCAAGGTAAAATCACTAATATATTTGTTATGATTTATTTGCTAATAAAGTCTATACCAAGTGTTTTTGATAAATATATTTTGGTCATATAAGCAATATAGTTTTTCGTTAAAATTATTGTTGTCATCTTCAATATTCGCTCTAGGAATAAAGACAAAAGAAAAGGTTAGACTTTGGAAAAATTCCTGGAAACTCGTACAAACATTCTTTTTGTGATTCTAAACAACATACCAAATATCCGCACCAATCAATGAGCCGCTGAAAATGTTACGCGGGGTCAAAGGTCAAAATAAACGGTTCTTTGCGAAAATCTCGTTAACGGGTCATTTTTATAAAATAGATATTATCAAATTTGAAGCTTAGAAAACTGCATAAAATAATTATTTATGCAACAAGTATGTAAAGTAATACTTTTTATATATATAATATGTACATACATATAGTAGTTTATAGTGTATTTGTCACAAAAAAACATTCAGCTGAAAAGTTTTTCAACGCATCTACCAGCTGAATGTTTTGTTTTGATTTATAAGGTCGTGTAGCGTAAAAAATATAAAAATAAAATGAACACAGGAGCAAAGCGAATAGTTCAAATTGCAAAAAATAGTAGGTAGTTGGATCATGAATATTTTTATTTGACAGATTATAGTAAAAAATGAAAAAAAAACTGCAGCTTGACTGTTTTCAGATTTAAATTTAGACGAGAATCAAGATGACATACTCCCTTAAGACGATTAACAGAGTGTAGGGTAAATGAGCCATTTTTAGACTCTGGAAGTGACCACCTCTCATCTAACCACAATGATAGTAGTTCAGCTTCGTCAACACATGACTCAGAAAATTATCGATTACTTTCTCCTGTAGTTTATGACATAGAAGGAACAGCAGGAAGAGAAAGAAAACATAGGCTTGTGGCTAAACCGGAATTATGGAAGAAAAATAAAATGAAGTTGTTAAAAGTGACTGGAAAATAATATGTAAACAGAAGAGGTGCGATCGTAACTCTAGATATAAATGCAATATATCTAGAGACAGACAAATAATAATTTGTAAGGATTTTGGCTGATTCAACCAATCAAAATATTTGTATTTACTCCCTAGTGCATGATAAAAACATTGACAGAGAAAGACATCGTAATGATAGAAAAAGAACTAGAAAATATGTAAGGGTGTGTCAAAAATATTTTTGTGCTACATTTGCATTCAATTTTCAAATACTCTGGAGTGGTGTTTATGTCAGCTTTGACCATCGCAAAGGAAGACCAGGTCTGAATGTAACATCTGCTGCGTAAGACGCATATTGTTCCCTAGAATGGCATCCCATTATTGTCGCCGTAATACTATGAGCCAATATCTAGCAAGTGACTTAAATATGAGTGTGATATATCGTTTATATTGCAGCAATTTTTGTCTTTAAAACAATGTACCACCTGTAAAGTACAATGTATTTCGATCAGTGTATAATAGTTATGATCTACATTTGTTATTTTATAAACCGAAAAAAGATCAATGGGTAACATAACAGTGCTACAGATAAAACATAATTGCAAAGTCAGTGGGAGACACATAAAGATAAAGAAAAAAGTGGAATGGAAATAAAAGAAGCTGACAAATAGCAAGCAGTTGACAATAAAGGTGAGACATATTGAGCTATCACATTTGATTTACAGTCAATACTCAATATGCCTTATACTGGTGATAGCCAAACATTATATAGACACAAACTTTCTGTCTATAATTTTACCATTTTTGATGATTTTAATGCAGACTCATATTCATATCTGTAGGACTGGACACAGGGCAATAAAGGAGCAGTTGAAATTGGAAATTGTTTGATGAAATATTTTCAAGCTAATACTGTTACACATGTATCATCATTTTCAGACACTTGCGGTGATCAAAACTGCAATAAATATGTTACTGCTGTGAAGCTATATGCTGTTGCTAAAATAGATAATCTTAAAGTAATAGATCTAAAATACTTAGAGCCAGGATATACATACCTAGAAGTGGATTCAATGTATGATACCATAAAACGTGCTCGAAAATATTAGAAGCTGTACTTTCGCTGTAAATGTTGTGTTTTAATACAAATGGCAAGGGAGAAACCTTATCCCTACGTAGTTAACTATCTCACATACTTATATTTCTATAATTTTAAGGAGTTAGCGTCTAAAATTATGGTAAATACTACATGTGGCAACAACGAAAATCAAGTCAAATTGTTGCAAATTACGCTTTACAAAGACCAATCCGTCAACCATCTTTTTCAAGTACTCTTAAAATTAATGTCTTTTTAAAATTGAATATACACGAAGGTTATTCTAGAAGACTATAAAACTTTGTGGAGATGTTACCTACAGCCGTGGGGGTGTTAGATTTTATCCCAAGTGAATCTGATTACGAAACAGACTGAGGTTTAATTGCGTCTGAATTTATCCACCAATTTGTTTACATAAGAAAAATTTCATTTATACTACTACTAGTACTATTTTAACCTATTTTTACGATATTTTTGTTTCAATGGCATAGTAATGCAGTATGGAATTAATATATTGTGTGTCCTTCACATTTATTGTATGTCCATACAGGGGTTGTTTTTAGATCGCTAAGATACCAAAATGTGATTGACATTTAACATTAATAAAAATCAGAACTGTAGTTTAAATAATTTTGAACGATATCCAGTTGGTCATGGTTAATGCAAACTTTCATTTTGAGCTTTGCTAAAATGACTTAATTTTTAAAAAAAAATTACACATTGATGGCTCCATCATCGTCATATCCACTGTGACCTTATCAGCTAAAGGTCATTTTAATTATTATTAGAGTATGATCTTATCAAATATTATTATATTAAAACTAGCTTTGCTAAAATGACTAATCAAAAATGCAGCTGGCTCCCAGGCTATATGGCAATAAAGAAAAATATTTGTAAATGTTTAATTTAGCTTAAAATTAAGTATTACTATACTTATAAATTACCTATTTATTTTATATTTGTATATGGATTTTTTATTAAATTCTATAATATTTATCTAATCCGACATGAATTTTGCATTAAATTTTCGACACTAATACGCACAAATTAAAAAATAATTATGATCAATAACTATTAATAATTAGATCTTAATACTAGCTAATCACTTGCTAATTGAATGGACCAATTATTTTAATACAGAAAAAAAACTAGTTTTTATATGTTTCACAATCAATCAATCACGGTCAATTCTACACATCAAAGATAATTAAAACATTCTGAAAGATCATAATAAATAATACAAAAAATACACAGTGGTAAAAATCATAGCACGAATTTTGTACCATCCTGTATAAAAAATATTAAAAACCAAAAATATCAACAATTTTTAGAAAGTGTCCAAATTTTTAGATAAAAGTGATATCATCAAAAGTCAAATGCCATTTTTATATACTACTCAGGTGTATTAAAAATTTTAAAAAACAATAATTTAATATTAAAAATCTAGTATATATACTTAAATCGCCCTTTGTACTAAAGTATATCAAATATATAGTGACCTTCTCCTAACCTCTATCTTTTACAATTATAAACTTTGTTTTTAAATAACTTATCTTAATTTATTTTTCGAATCGGCTCATTAGTACCATGTTCTTTAGAAATGAAGGGTCGATATCTAATATTAAAAGATAAATTAAATGATCTACAAGCTCAGAGAACTTTCGTAATAATATTTTATTTAATCAAACACTTGCTTTAAATATAGTGTATTAACCCGAGCTCGCTGAATATATTTAATAAGATTTCGTCAGTTATATGACGAAAATGAAAAAAATATTAAATAATATGTTGTATTCTTCCCATATAGCACGATATCATTTACAGAAAAATCTTTTATTATTATGAACTGGAGATGGATAAAAAGTGCAGTATTTTTGGGTTAAGTTTAGTTGCAATATGAAATTATCAGTAGCATTTATTGTAATTTTTTTTAAAAATAATGCACAAAGTCAGGGATCATAAGAATTTAATAGTATAAGAAAAGAAGGCAACTAGTTTCGGTTACTAACCATCATCAGGCCATTATTTAGAAATTTACAAGGAGAAAAGTTGTTCACATAATGTGACTCATGAATGGTAGTAAAAATTAGCAATTATTAAAACATAAATCTCATCTGAAAAAAAATTGACAATAATAAAAATAAATGGAAAGGAAAAAACAAAAATTACCAGCACATACAAGAACTGGCTCAGAGCCTACTGGGACCTTAGTTGCTGGTAATTGCTTATAGCCCCTTGGGAGCAACCTTTTGTTTCCTTACCAATTGTTTTTTAATTTTTATCTACAAATTTATAATGTTTTTTTTAATTGTTAAATTTTACTTCCCCTAATGGGTTATCTCCAGCCTCTTTAGGATAAGCTCCAAGATCTCCTCGAGGATGCCCTCTGGGCATCAGATGATCTGGTCCCGACCACTGACGTCCACTGCTCGCGATGAGCCTCCCATTCCGAGAGGCTCGTAAGTATCAAAATCAATTATTTACATTAAAATATCTTAGTACCAATAAAATTTCCACCCAAGTATCCCTGAAAAGGAGTAATCAGTTCTTTAGCAGGGTACAAGGAACAAGACAACACCAGTACAAATAAGCAGGTATACCCCTGACTCTGCTTGCAGAATGATGAGGGGTGAGTCCGGCACTACCTCACGCATAGAACCTAGCATGAGGTATCTTTAAAAGATTCCCACCTCCACAACTCAGAACAATAGTTGCAATATGGTTATAATATAGTTGGAATAAAAAAAAGTCACTGTCTACTGCACCCAGTTCATCAACCTTATTCTCTGTACCAATTTTCACAGATTTTGTAATGGCTACAGTAGACTTCTAGATCCAGTTTTGGTTTTCCATATATTCTTTGCCTTATCTGATCCAGCGCCTCACAGTTGCGTAGTATATGGCGTGCATGCATTCTTGATCCCTTTATTGCATTGTCTGGATTAAATGTTGTACAGCCCCATTTTGTTTAGATGCAATCTACTGGGAAAGTTTTCCGTGAGGGATCCTGTGGTAATTCGTCGTTAATTATTATTTATTGAAAGTTGTTCTTCATTTACGTTCTTTGACGGTTTTTTTTATAACGTCTAGTAGTCCAGGTATATTGTCCTAGTACAATTTATGTTCTCCCTTAATCCAGTCTTTTATATGGTTCCTAAAAGTACGCTTTGGTATTTCCATCGCTGGTTCTGGACCATTTAATGGGGTTGACGATCCACTTGCGAGCTCGTCAGCCTTTTAGTTTCCAGCGTTACCTTTGTGACCTTGTACCCACGATAAATTTACATAATTGGGCTCCTTTGAGCCTTAAGGGCTGCTTGACTGTCTGAGTAGATTATGATTATTTTTCCCTCGTGGGTCCTCATATTACTATTTCTGAGACATTCAAGTATTGCATAGACCTCTGCCTGGAATACAGAGGTAGAGTTTGTTTAACCATCCTCTGCCGTTACGTCATACATTGTCCAACTTGATCTCTCAATCATGAAATGGATGAGACGTAATTATGACGTCATTAACGTATTTCTTAACTAAAGTTATTTATGATGGTGTTTTCCATTGACATGCACTAGCTTTGCACCGAGTTCTTGGATACCCTGTTCAAGTGCAATGAAATTTTGCACTCAGTGCATGGTGATTAGAATAAGGAATAGCTGTCATAATTTTGAAAAAAATCACATTTTCTCACCTGCTTTACATTTTATTTACTACATCATTATCGTAATTGTTAATTTTAGGCAGAGATGACCGATTTTTTATTCTGGCTTCTAATATGTCTAAATCACTATTACCATCCGAAGAAAATGATGATAATAAAAAATAAGCTTCCTTTTTTCCATTTTGCACTATTGCGCTACACTGGATACCAGCTTCTGAGCAGGTGCAGAAAAAACTGCACTCAGTGTAACTTTGCTTGCACTAGCTTTCCAATGGAAAACGCCATTATTTTTGACAGCTCAATTAATTTTTATTGTCATAATGCCTTCCAGATATAATGAGAAAGAGCAAAGTTTAATTTTGAAGTTGATTAATTACTTTCCATGAGAAAGATATGCTGGAAAACCGCTTTTAAATGCAGTATATAACGTTTGGGTTCACCCCAACAATATAATCGTTAAATATTCCCAAGCTAGAAATTTGAAACAAATCAGTTAAAAAAAGGAGGTTTCAAGTTAAAAAAAACTTACTAAGTTATGTAAAAAATTACACAACGCGTAAAATCAAAATAAAATCTTTGGCATTACCAATTTATTCATACAAACACACCTTAACATGCGTCATTGAAAACAATCCTTAACATATGTCATGTCATTAGTTATATTTTAATTTTGAGGTTAAACAGCAGAATACGTCACCGATTATGACGTAACGGCATTCGGTTTTATAGATGTAGTACTTGATGTAGACCTTATTAAATGACAGAAAATATAATGAATATGATGCAAAAGAGGTCGAAAGAGGTTTTTACACCTTTAGAAATAAAGTAATACTTGAAATTATATTTTGGAATGGATGGTGATTGAGATATCGATTTATGTTTATTTAGATAATTTAAGTTAAATGTTGCAGGATAGCAGGCGGTGATATGTTAGTATTTAACATAAATTACTGGAATATTATAATATTTTGCTAGCTATTATTTAAAGGATCTGAATTGAACAAATTATTGATAAAGCATATTATTTAAAAAAAAATCAATATTAGGTTCTGTTTAAAAAAAATATAATCAGACATCGTTTTTTAATAAAAAATATGTTCCTTTAAAAGAATTTTAATATTTTTTTTACATTAAGTCGAATTTGATTTATTGGAATTAACTTTAATTTGGGACATACTATATTAAAATGAATTGGCTTTTAATATAATTGACGCTAATGATATAAATTATAAAGATTAGTAGCTCATTAAAAAATAATACTGCAAAAAACAGTATCTGATCAGGTTCGACTGCCCATTTACTAGTTATTGAAAAAGTAACGATTTATCAATAAACATTGAAGGTCTTTAAATTACTTGATAAACCCCGAACCATTAGAAGATTCGAATATTTCTTAAAAAAAGTATTAATTGATAACCACATCGGTTTGAGCTTCGGTTGTGTGAACATTGTCCGTGGTAGTGAACTTGAAAAGTAAAATGAATGAAGATTACGATTTTGTAATTAGCGGTCCTACGCCACATGAACCGCTTAGTGATGAAACTTTGGGACAAGTTTTCTGGAAAATCTTGATGGAAAATGATCCCGAACAAAAAATTATGGTAATTTTTTTTTATTAATTGCAATCAAATCCAAAATCTGTATAATATATTACTTATCAGTAAATATTTTTTTTAAATAAGTAAAATAAAATAAAATTTTAATGTTTTAGTCGAATAAATTTTTTACCAAAACATTTGATTGACAAAATGGTGTCCAATTAAAAAAAAGTGATTCTCGAAAATATCCTAGAATTTAATTTAATATAAAACGCTTATAAAATATTTTTTAAATTATTAAATATTATATAATTTTCTACTCTTTGAAAAAAATTTTTTTTAACTAAATCACCTATTTTTTATTTTCATTTTTAAATTAAATAATAATTTGTAAGACGTAAATTGGTCAGAATTTTTTTTATCATCAAATATTATAATTTAACAAAATTAATTCTGAAAATTTTATATTGTGATATACTGTGTAAAAAATAAATATTACCAGGTGTCCCACTTAATTTTTCGAGATATTTAATTGCTTATTACTCAAATTATTTTATTAAAATTTTTAAAAGTTTTTTTCTCAGTAATGAGATCTTTTATCGTAAATCCAGTTTTACCGAAATTACACACTGTGATTTTTAAGGATATGGTACCTTTGCTATTTTAAACAGAACACCCTGTAAATATTTAGCCTAACATAAAGCTCAATCTTTAGGCTTTCTAATTAGTACCAATTCATTAAAAAAATATTCCCTAAAATTTATTCTAAAAAACTTCAAGTATTTTGTGAGGCAATTTATTATAAATTTCAATAAAATTAATAATTCGGAACGTAAAGATATTTATCAAAAAAGAATATTATAAAAGACTGTATCTGGTTTAGAGAAAAATTTGGACTCTTTGGTATTTTCTGATATATTCGGATTGAGCTGAAAATTGGCAGTCATGAAGGCCACATAACCTTGACCGCGGGCAAGTTTTTGGTTCACAATGACACCGTTGGGTCCACCTACAGGTTTTTCTCTCTTTCTCTGAAATAATCAGATTGGGCTGAAACTTGAAAAATGCATAGGGAGAAGGTTATGCAGAACTTGGCGACGTTTACCGAGGTGAGTTTTTGGGCCACCGCCACCCCATTGGGTCGAGACCCACTGAAATTTTCAACTACATCCACTGGGTTTTTCAACTTTCTCTGAAATGGTCCTATTGAGTTGAAACTTGGCAGATGCTCAGGGAAAAGGCCACGTACACCTTAGCCATCATGTATCGGGGCGAGTTGTTGGATCATAGTGACCCTATTGGGTCCACACCTACTGGGTTTTTTAACTTTCTCTAAAATAATCAGATTGAGCTGAAACTTGACAGATGCAATATACAAAATGCATATAAAACCCAGCTAAAACCCATTTACCCCGTTCCGGAAAATGCTTCATTTCGGAAACTGAAACCGGATACAGTTAAAGAGTTGCCTGATTACTTACAAAATTTTAAGTAAAATCGTTAGCGGTCTTTGTAGTTTTCTTCGCCATCCAATAAAGTGATCTTTTCAGATTTCAGTTTTTTTTCAAATGATGTCCTTGGACATACGCATTCGAAATACAAAAATTAAGTACCCTTAAATAAGTAGATCGCGGTGGCCACCTAATTTCCATTCCAACTCTACCAAATGTTTCGTTTAACGTTCCCTTAATGCTTAACGTTGTTTAAATTAAACTTTAGGGATTATTTTCCATAAAAAAATGCATAAACTATATATGTTAAGATGGCTTAAAAATTGAGCTTCATGTTAGGCTAACAATCAGTTCCATAATCAAATTAAAGTTTTCATAAACTTTAAATGTATACTTTTTGTTCCATAATTGATTTTTAAACGTAATTTTACGCAAGTCTCGAAATTTTTACAATTTTGGAGAAAAATTCGACTTTATGATCTAATTCTAACCTAAAAAAAATTGACGTTTCTATTTTTTCGTAACAAAATTACTTGAATGATATTTTTGTTTGGGTGCGATCAGTATGAATTTAAATTGTTTGTTGGACATCAAGTTCTTTCTTAAGAAAATGAATAGTTTTGAGATGGGGAAAAATTTTGTTTAATTTTGGGCTCATTTTTTTCTTGTTTTGTTTTTAAATTATCGAACTTTACTTTTAGTTATTCTGATTTGCGGTATTCTATTGAACCTCTATTAAAGTGATTATTCTAAGCCATTTCCTGTAACATTTTCTTAATTTTCAAATATATGATGCTCTAAATAAATATCATTTCAAAAATGGAAAACTTCTCTTCCGTTTAGCTCTACTTTATATTTATAGTATTTCAGGTTTACCAACATATAAATATTTCGAAAAAATCTTCTTTTACCAAAAGAAGAATTTAATTTTATTATGGAATCGACCGCACTTTAAGATCGATTTTAAAGCGACTTTAAAATAAAGTTCTTTTTTCATAAATGAACCTTTTGGTAATATTTATGGAACATACAGGGTGTTCTATTTAAAATAACAAAGTTAAGTAACCGTATTATACAACTCTAAAAAAAATTAATTTTATAACTCAAGGAAATAAAAAATTATTAGTATCATTTAAACAAATATATTTATTAAATTATGAATTAAATAATATTATATATTTATTTATATATGTAATAAAATCTAAAAGAATATTTTATTCTGGTATTATTTATAATTAAAAAATAATAATAAGCATTTTTTCCATGATTTGTTATAATCTTTTCTAAAGTCCTAATTTTAATATACTTTGAATAAATTAATTCAGTTTTTTATTGATATATTTGTCATTTTTGTAATAAAATTTAAATATTAAAACAATTCATTATTAGCTAGATAATAGTCTTACAGCTGTTTATTTATTATTATTGATATAGGTCAGTCTCAATTATTTTTTACATAATCTAAAATTTATTCCCACAGACCACTTGATTCATCTTGTACTGGGTTTATTAAGGCTTCTAAAGAAAAATATTATGTTTACAAATATCTTAAAAAATTACCCTAGCTAGAATTGCCAAGAAAAACTTTCTTTTTTTTCTTAATCCCTACAAAGTTTTCGTATTTTTTTTTATGCCGACTTCGAGTCATAAATTTTTAAAAATTATTTTTAATCGAGAAAGCTGAAAATTAGTCTAAACCTTTCAGATTTCACTAAATGTTACTAAAAAATATTATTTTTGTGTAAATTTAAATATTTTTCATTTTATTAGTATTTTAAATACTCCACAGTTGTTTTTAAAGAAAAACTCAATTTTTTTAATGGGAAACATGGTGGGCCAGTTGGTCATTAAATTAGCGGTTTAATTATAAATAAAATGATATGCCTAATGTCGGAATGATTTTTAAAAACATTGTGGAATAAAAAAAAATTCGAAAAAAATAATTTTTATTTTTGACAGCTAAAATCTTATTTTGACATATAAATTATACGTAATTTGGCTAGTAGAATATAAATATATAAAAATATACGTAATTTTGAATTTTTATGGCACTTAATTCAAAATTAGGTCTAGAATTTTTCGTATTTTTGAAAACTCGAAATTACGGCAAAAATTTTGCCGCTTTTCACTTTTTTATACTTAATCTATATCTATGGAATTTTAAAATTTGCCCGAAAAAAAAATTACTTCACAAATTTTAATAATTCGGACCCTATGACACTTTTTTCTAATAGCTAGGACTATCTTTACTTTATTCTCTTAATAGAGGCAAAGTGTTTGTTTTTTATATTTTTGTATACTTTTTTATGTTAAATAAAAAAATTTCGAAGGCATAAAATTTTTTATCTTAACAGGCTCAAACTTTTTGGGAAATAATTCATTATTTACTTATTAAACCGGTAAATTAAAATCAGAAATCATAGTTATAAGTTTTACATAAATAAAAAGAAACAATTTTAAATATTAAATTTGCTACCAATAAATCTATGAATTTATTTTTTTTAACACGGACCTGTCTATTTTATTACAAAAATTGATAGACTGTGGAAACTAAAATTCAGTGATATATCACACTTGTTATTTTAACGACGTTTTATCTAAACCATCTAACATCATCAGTGACAATAATTTTTAATTACGGTACTGTCGTAGTTCTTTTATAAAATTGTTTTAATTTTGTCTATAACAGTACTTAACAATTTCTGTAAATAGAACCGTTATCAGTGAAATAAAAAAATCAAAATACTAGAAATTAAACCAGCAGAAAATAATAGACCTACATCATGATTAAAAAATATTGATATAGAATTTAAAGTTGTAAAACTAATTTAAGCATAATTAATTTTTAATTGGTTGAATATTTGTAGTTATTTCCTAAATGGAATTAATCGTTATTCTAATTATTTTCACCTTTTAAATAAAAGATAAGATCCAGGTCCGTATTAATAGATTATTGATAATAATAATTAATTGTTATACAAAACGTCGTAGAAAATCTAGTGTATGATAAATGATGATTTTTACATTCTATATTTTTAACTTAAAACCTAATTAAAAAAATTGTTTTTCAATAAATAAAGTTATATAACGGAGAAGTACAACCTTCGCAACAACAAGATAAATAAATGTATATTTGTACTGAGATTATAGGCGCAATATAAATAATTAAATTTGTTGAAAAATAATTGATTAAGTAGTATAATGTAGGTTTAATTTAGGATTTAAAAAATTCCATTAATGATAATGAAAGCAATAATTTGGTAATATAATAAGCAGGGTCTGAATTATTAGACTAATAATTATTATTAAAATGCTTTTAAACAATTTTGTCATTATATTAAAGTTCTGAAAATCTGTTTTAATCATTATGCATATTTAGACATTTCATGGCCATTTACCGATATAAATCTAGGTTATAATTAACAATTACATATCGATATTTTAATAACTTTAAAACTTTTTAATCAGAATTTTATATTTTTTTTTCTTATTAAAAAATAAATTGTATATTATTCTGAATGTAAAAAACTTCCTGGATAATCCTTCCCGCAAATCCTTTCCGGATTATCCTTCCCGGATAATCCTTTGTGGACAATTTTTCTGGATATGAAAACCGTGGCACGACAATTTTTCCTGAAAAATTCTTAACCTGGCAATCCTTCCCGGATAATCCTTTCCGGAAAATCCTTCCCGGATAATCCTTTCCGGAAAATCCTTCCCGGATAATCCTTTCGAAATAATCCTTCTCGGACAATCCTTCCTGGATAATCCTTCCCGGATAATTCTTTCGGTATATCCTTCTAGGAAAATCCTTTCCGGATAATCTTTCCTGTGAAATCCTTCCCGGATAATCTTTCCCGGACAATCTTTTCCGGATAATCCTTCCCGGATAATCCTTTCCGGATAATCCTTCCCGGATAATAATTTCGAGATAATATTTCCGGATATGAAAACCGTGACAGGACAATTTTTCCTAAAAAATTCTTCACCGGGTAAACGTTCCCGGATAATTATTCCCAGATAATCCTTCCCGGATAATCCTTCCTGGACAATCCTTTCCAAGTAATCCGTCCCTGATAATGCTTTCGGGATAATCATTCCTGGACAATCTTTTCGGACAATCTTTCCGGATATGAAAACCGTGGCACGACAATTTTTCCTGAAAAATTCTTAACCAGGCTATCCTCCCGGATAATCCTTCACGGATAATTCTTCCCGGATAATCCTTCAGTGATAATCCTTCCCGGATAATCATTTGTAGATAATCCTTCCCGGACAATCTTTTCCGGATAATCCTTCCCGGATAATTCTTTCGGGATAATCCTTCCCGGACAATCTTTCCGTATATGAAAACCGTGACACGACAATTTTTCCAGAAAAATTCTTAAAACAGGCAAACCTTCCCAGATAATATTTTGCATATAATCCTTTCCTGATAATCCTTCCCGGATAATCCCTTCCCGATAATCCTTTCCGGATAATCCTTCCCGGACAATCTTTCCAGATAATCTTTTTGGTATATCCTTCCCGGACAATTCTTTCTGGAAAATCCTTCCTGAGTAATCCTTTGTGGATAATCATTCCCGGATAATTCTTCCCGGACAATCCTTCCCGGATGATAATTTCGGGATAAGCTTTTCTGGATAATTCTTTTAGTATATCCTTCGCGGACAATCCTTTCCGGATAATCCTTCCTGGATAATTCTTAACAAGTAATCCTTTGTGGATAATCCTTTGTGGATAATCCTTCCCAGATAATTCTTCCTTGTCAATCTTTTCCGGATAATCCTTCCCGGATAATCCTTCCCGCATAATACTTTAGGGATAATCATTCCCGGACAATTTTTGCGGATAGTCCTTTCGGTGGGGAAATTTTAAGTCAAAAAGTAAAAAAAAAATAGAAAAAAGAGTTAATTTTAGAAAATAAGGGAAAATGTCAAAAAAAAGCGACAAAACTTGACAAAAAAAGGCGAAAATGTGGTAGAAGTGACTTTTTGAGGGAGAAAAGAGGGGACACAAATATTAAAAAATGGAGAAATTTCAAAGCGAAATTTTCAAGAGAAAAGAGGGACAATTTTTGAAAAAAAAATATTTCATACACAAAAGTGCCATTTTCAGAAAAAAAAGTGGAAAAAAATATTACAAAATTAAAAATTTGACAATAAAAAGAGGGGTAATTTTTTAGCGAAAATATTTGACTCATAAAGAAAAGATGGGAAAAAGTAGTAACGAGAAAACAGGGATAATTTTGGAGAGAAAAAAAGTACAAAAAACTGAGAAATTTAAGAAAGAAAAGTGAGGAAAATGCCATAAACAAAGAAAGTACAAAAACATATAAAAATCTGAAAGAGAAAAGAGGTGTAATTAATTTTAAAATATTTTATTATGAAAATACGGGAAAAAGTAGTAAAGGAAAAAGAGGGGAAAAAGTGGTAAAAAGTGATTTTTTGAGAGAGAAAAGAGGGGACACAAATACTAAAAAATGGAGAAATTTCAAAAAGAAATTTTCATGAAAAACGAGGGGTAATTTTAACGAAAAAAATTCTTACAAGTAAGTGCCATTTTCAGAAAAAAGTGGGGTAAAATTATTAAAAAGTTAATAAACTTGAAAATGAACAGAAGGGTTATTTTGGAGCGAAAATATTTGACACAAAAAGTACTTTTTTTAAAAGAAAATACAGGAAAAAAGTACTAAAAAATTGTTTTAGGAGAGGAAAGAGGGGTAATTTTGGAGAAAAAAAATTTAAAAAAAACTGAGAAATTTAAGAAAGAAAAGTGGGGAAAAGAAATTACAAAAGAAATTACAAAAATATAGAATAACCTGAAAGAGAAAAGAGGGTAATTCATTTTAAAATATTTAATTAATTCATTTTAAAATATTTAATATTTTATTATAAAAAGACGGGAAAAAGAAGTAAAGGGAAAAGAGGGGAAAAAGTAGTAAAGGGAAAAAGAAATTTTCAAGAAAAAATAGGAGTAATTTTAACGAAAAAAAATTCTTCCAAATTAGTGCCATTTTCAGAAAAAAGTGGGGAAAAAGTATTAAAAAGTTGATAAATTTGAAAATGAAAAGTAGGATTATTGGGGAGCGAAAATATTTGACACAAGAAGTGCCTTTTTAAAAGGGAAAAAAGTAATTAAAAATTATTGTTTTAAGTGAGGAAAGAAGGGTAATTTTGGAGAGAGAAAAGTACAAAAATAATGAGAAATTTAAGACAGAAAAGTGGGGAAAAATGCTATGAAAGTGACTTTTTTATAAAAAAAGATAAGAAAGTACAAAAACACAGAGAAATCTGAAAGAAAAAAGAGGGGTAATATATTTTAAAATAAATCTAATGATTATAGGATTAATTTAATATTTTAATAATAAGTAACTAAATTATAGATATTTTAATATAAAAATGCTACGGAAAACTTATTTATTATATCACTAATCAATATATTAATTGCATTTCAATATATTCTTATCTTAAAAACCTAATTAGTCTGTTCTACTTTTTTATTTAAATATTTTATTGGATAGATAAATTAATGATTAATAAATCATCAATTCAGTAATAACTATAAATATATTTTAATACAATGAATTGAAAATTTGAAAATAACCAATTATTTATTTATTAATTCAAAAACAAGTATTGAAATATTTACAAATTTAATATAATTTATTAATTTGAATATTAGGAAGTTTATCATGTATTATTTTTTCTAGGTTAATGCACATAATGGCATGGAGCTTTCCTCCCAAAAGCTCCTACAAGATTCCTGCCAATTAGCTCAAGCTCTAAGGATATACGGATGTACTCCACAAACTACCATTTGTTTGGGAAGTGAAAACAATCTCGAATTTTTCATTCCAGTTTTTGCTTCGATGTTCGCTGGTACCATATTGGCACCGCTAAGTGTTAACTACACTGACCGAGAGATTAAACATACACTCAACATCACACAACCGAAAATAGCTTTTTGTTCAAAAAGAGTAACACAAAAATATCTCAAACTCAAAAAAGAATTAAAATTTTTAGAAACAATTATTGTTATAGACAGCGATGAAGTTATAGAAGGAACAAGAACATTAAAGGAATTTGTAACTACTACATTAAGAGGTAGAACGATATTACCATATAATTTTTTACCGTTTGATGGTGATCCTAATGAAAGTGTAGCAGTTGTTTTGTGTTCATCTGGTACTACAGGTTTACCAAAGGGCGTGATGTTAACTCATAAAAATGTTGTTACTAGATTGTTGCAATCCAGGTAAATAATTTTTTTATAAAGTATAATTACTATTTCTTATTATAAAATGGTAAGTAAATATAAAGTTAGCATGAAAAATAATGTAAACTTAGAGTATTTCTTCTTTTCTGCTCTTCTTACCCTTTAGCTGATATAGATGATAAAACATAAAATTTAATATACAGTCTAAGGGTTCGTCGAACAAGGGCATAATCATCTCTTTATACTCGCGGTGCATACAAATTTTTATGTCATACAAGTTCGTTATTGCATCCAGAATGTAAATTAAAAAAAACTGTTTTTTGTCTTTATGCTCGCGCGGGCCATAAAATTTACTTTTTGGGCCATAAAACTCACTTTTCAGGCCATAAAGTGCAGTTTATGCCTGCGCGGGCATAAGATAAACCTTTATTTAGTAGGTAACTAAGCAATTAAACACAATAATGAACTAGTATAACATAATAGTTATAAATAGATCTTTATGCCCTGAGGGCGATGATCTTACGAACTCGAGGACCTCTGGCCCGAGGGTTTGTAAGTCGCCCGAGGGCATAATCATCTGTTTATACCCGCGCTGCATATAAACTTTTATGTCATACAAGTTTGTTATTGCATCCACAATACAAATTAAAAAAAAAACTATTTTTGTCTTTATGCCCGCGCGGGCAATAAAGTTCACATTGCAGGCCATAAAGTTTACTTTGCTGGCCATAAAGTTCACTTTGCGGGCCATAAAGTTCACTTTGCGGGCCATAAAGTGCAGTTTATGCCCGTGCGGGCTATAAAGTTCACTTTATGCATGCACGGGAATAAAATAAACCTTTATTTAGTCGGTAACTAAGCAACAAAAACATCATAATGAACTGGTATGACATAAAAGTTATTTATGTACCAAGGGTATAAATAGATCTTTATGCCCTAAGGACGACGATCTTACGAACTCGAGAACCTCTGGCCCGATGGTTAAGTCGCCCGAGGGCATAATCATCTATTTATACCCGCGGTGCCTAAAAACTTGTATGTCACATACGTTCGTTATTGCATCCACAATATAAATTAAAAAAAAAACTATTTTTTGTCTTTATGCCCGCGCGGGCCATAAAGTTTACTTTGCGGGCTATAAAGTTCACTTTGTGGGCCGTACAGTTCACTTTGCAGTCCATAAAGTGCATTTAATGCCTGCGCGGTCTATAAAGTTCATTTTATGCACGCACGGGCATAAAATAAACTTTTATTTAGTTAGTAACTAAGCAATAAAAACACTATAATGAACTAGTACGACATAAAAAAAATTGATTTATCCTTTATTTTGATTTATTTGGTGCTTATGAAATTAACAATTTCATACCTTATTATACAGGGTGTCCCAAATAATAGTGATCGATTTTAAATATAAATGCACAACGTATTAATTACTCTAAATAAATCACGTTTTCACTAATTATTTTCTTTTATCCAAAAGTTATTTATGAAGTTTGTTTACATTTTATCCCGTCAATACAGGGTGATCTACTAATTTTGGTCAAAATAAATGGGAAAAATATGTGTTATTTAAAATGCAACACTCTGTATATTTTGATGAAATTTAAAAGAGCGATTCATCATCTTTTAAAAAATGCATATTTTGATATCTTTTGCTTTCCCATCAATAAAGCTATTTGAAATTTTAAGAAACACTGCATTTTTCCTTATGGAAAAACAACATTCAATAAAAATTTTACAAAAAATTTATTCAGAAACAAAAAATAACATTAAGTACATTATCGAAAACATTCTGACAGTTATATTAGAAAAATCGTTTGATTTAAAATTAAAAAATGGCACAAAATGTCAAAAATTCGCAATAATCTCAAAAAACTGCAAAAAATAAACCCAAAAAAAAAATCTCAAAAAATTGCAAATAATCCGAAGAAATCGCAATAATGGAAGCAAATCGCAAATAATCGGAAAAAAAAACAGGAAACATTTGAAGATTATTAAAAAAATGACAAAAAATCAGAAAAAAATTAGAAAAAAAAAACAAAAAGATAAGAAAAAATCGCAGATTATCGCATAAATGTTAAAACCGCAAAAAATGGCAAAAAACTTCAAAAAAAACCCAAAAAATCTCAAAAAATGGCAAATAATCGTAAAAAATGGCAGAAAATCGTAAATAATTGGAGAAATAAAAAAAACCAGGAAACATTTCAAAATAAATAAAAAATGGCAAAAATCAGAAAAAAATTAGAGAAGAAAAACAAAAAGATAAGAAAAAATTGCAAAATATCCCAAAAATGTCAAAAAAATCGAAAATAATTAGGCAACAAAAAACATTCGGAAAAAATTAAAATATACAGAAACAACGAAAAAATCGCAAAAAACTGCAAAAAAAACGCAAATACTAACCGAAAAAAATGGAATGTATCAGAAAAGAAAAAATCATGAAACATTGGGAAAAATTGAAAAACCGAAAACACAAAAAATGGCAAAAAAAATCAAAAAAATCTTACAAAATGTCAAAAATTGCAACAAATCGAATATAATTAAGAAACGAAAAACAATCGGAAAAAAATTAAAATATAGAGAAACCACGAAAAAATCGCAAAAAAGTGCAAAGAAACGAAAAAAAAAAAAAAACTGGAAAAAAGGGAAACATCAGAAAAAAAATCGAAAGAAAAAATCATGAAACATTGGGAACAATTGAAAAATGGAAAACATAAAAAAATCACAAAAAAATCTTAGAAAATGTCAAAAAAATTGCAAAAATGGTAAAAACTCGAAATAAAGTGGCAAAAATTGCAAAAAAATCGCAAAAAATACAAAAAAGAGAGTAGGCACATGCAGTATTTTTAGTTGGCGAATTAATTATTTGTCAGATTTGTTAATTTTTATATACCATTAGGTTTTCCGTAAGGAAAAATGCGGTGGTTCTTGATATCTCGAATATCTATGCTATTAGGAAAGTAGAAGATATCAAACTATACATTTCTTAAAAGAAGATAATAAATCTGTATTAATAAATTGTATAAAAAGGTGGCGTTAAATACCATCAAAACATACAGGTTGTTCCATTTAAAATAATACATATTTTTTCCATTTATTTTAAAAAAAATTAGTAAATCACCCTGTATTGACGGGATAAAATATAATAAACTTCATAAAAACGTTTGGATAAACGAAAAAAATTATTTAGAGCAATTAATACATGGTGCATTTACATTTAAAATCGATCACTTTTATTTGGGACACCCTGTATAATTACTTACATTATACATTGTTATTTTTATAAATTTTTAATATAAAGATGTGGTTAAATTTTTCTATTTTATGTTTTTTAGATATCCCGCTTACTTATCAAGTAACAATATAGTTCTTGGACTAATGCCTTTCTTCCACTCATATGGTTTATTTTTCGGTTTAACTTCATTCTTCAACCGACAGATGACAGTAATGATGGATAAATTCGAAGAAGATTTTTTTTTAAAAACGATTCAAGATTATAAAGTATCAGTTGTACGACTGGCTCCACCTCTAGCTATATTTTTAGCTAAAAATCCTAAAGTAAATAAGTATGATTTGTCTTGTGTGGCAGAAGTATTTTGTGCTGGAGCGCCTCTTAGTGGAAAAACAGAAGTACAATTAAAAAAAAGGTTAGTCTTAATTATATTTTAATAATAACTATAAACCATATTTAATTTTTTAATATACCTATATGTATATTAATACGGAAGGACAAAACTTCGGACCCTTTTATAAGCTTAATGCGCGAACGGAGGAGTGTAATATTTTGCACCGTTAAAGTTTATATATATATACTTTATAATATATGTTGCATATAAATTAAATTAAACATTCGACTATTTTTACTTATCGGTACGATAGCTCGAGTTGGCTAAGGGGCTAATATTAAAATGTCGATTTTTTTATTTGGTTAATTTTCGTTATTTTAATTTTATTTTTGAAGTAAAAATTTCTTACGCTCGTTGAAACGATTTTTAAATAGGTACAAATAGGAAATAAGCAGGAAAATATAGAGAGAAATAGACAAAATGAAGAAAAATAAAAAAAAAAAAACGTAAAAAAGTAAAAAACAGAAAAAATGGGAAAAAAACAAAAAATCGGAAACAGAAAAAATTAGCAGGAAATGGAAAAAAGTCAAAAATAAAAAAAATTCAAAAAAATGGGCAAAATAGAAAAATAGGGAAATACAAAAATGGAAAATATAGGAAAAAAAATTAAAAAAAATTAAAAAATTTAAACAGAAAAAAGTAAAAAAATCGCAAAAAAAAAGAAAAAGTCGTTAAAAAACACAAGAAAGCGAAAATTAGAGCAAAAAATTGCAAAAAAATTTCAAAGAAAATCGTAGGAAATCGCAAAAAATTCGAAACAAAATCAACAAAAAAATCGTAAGACATCGCAGAAAATGGAAAAAAATTTTAAAAAACTGAGGAATCGAAAACCATTGTAACCCTTTTAAAATTAAAAAAAAACGAAAGAGTTAAAAGGAAACGAAAAAAACAGAGGAATAAATAAACATGACAAAAAAATCAGAAATCAAAAGAAATAGAAAAGGAATAGAACAATGAGAACAAATTGGGAAAAATTAGAAAAAGATCAGAAGCAATCAAAAAATCTGAACAAAACAAAAAAAAATTAAAAATGGGAAAGAAATTGAAAAAAAAATGGGAAAAGAAACAGAACAATGAGAAAAATTTGGGAAAAATTAGAAAAAAAATCAAAAAAATCGAAAAATCCAATCAAAACAGAAAAATAATTTAAAAATAGGAAAAAAAATGAAAAAAAAAACATTGGTAAAGGTTGGAAAAAATCAGAAAATATTGGACAAAAATGAAAAACAAAATTGCAATATATTAAAAAATGCAAGTAATCGGAAAAAATTGTAAAAATGGCAAAAAAACCAGAAAAAAAATCGCGAAAAGGAACCGAAAAAATCGAAAAAAATTGGAACCCTTTTACAATTTAAAAAAGTCGAAAGAATTGAAATGAATCGAAAGAATCAGAGGAATAAGTAAGCATGAGATAAAAATTTGAAAACAAAAGAAATAAAAAAGAAATAGAATAAGAAAAAAATGGGAAAAATTTGAAAACATCAGAAAAAATCAAAATTGAAAAAATCAGAAAATATTGGACAAAAATGAAAAACAAAACTGCAAAATATTAAAAAATGCAAATAATCTCAAAAAAATCTCAAAAAATGGCAAAAAAAACCAAAAAAATTGAAAAGAATTGTAATCCTTTTAAATTCAAAAATAAAATTCAACAGAATTGAAAAGAATAAAAAAAATCAGAGGAATAAATAAAAATGAGAAAAAAATCAGAAAACAAAAATAGAAAAGAAACAGAACAATAAAAAAAACCGAAAACATTGGTAAAAGTTGAAAACAATCAGAAAATATTAAAGGAAATAAAAAATAAAATTCTAGAACACGAAAAAAAAGGAGTAAATAAAAAAAACATGTAAAAACCGAAAAAAACAAATAAAAAACAAAAAAAAGGTAAAATCGCAAAAAAAACGAAAAAAAGTAGCTAAATAAATGCAAGAAATCGAAAAATATCTCAAGAAATAGCAAAAAAACTCTTAAAAAATTGCAAAAATCGCCAAAAACCAGAAAAGAAAAAAAAATCAAAAATTTGAAAGATTGAAATAAATTGAAAATAATTACAAATAAAACTCAAACAAAAAGAGAAAAAAAAGTGTAAAAAATCAAAACAGAAACTAAAAAAAATCGCAGAAAATCCACAGAAACCAAAAAATTTTTAAAAAATCGCAAAAAATCGGAAAAAAATCGCAAAAAATTGCAAATACAAATGCGCAAAAAATGCAAAAGAATCGCGAACATAAACGCAAAAAATGGTAAAAAAATCGAAAAAGCATAACCAATTGTAACCAACTCAGAAAATTAAAAAAAGGAATAAAAAAATTTGAAGGATTTGGAATAAATTAAAAAAATTCAGACGAATAAAAAAAACATCAGAAAATAATAGAAATAAATAGAAAAAGTCAGAATGAGAAAAATAAGGAAAGATTAGAAACAATCGAAAAAAATTAAAAAAAAAAAACAAAAAATCGGGAAATATAGTCAAAAAATAAGAAAATAGAAAAAAATAGAAAAAACATTAAAATCTAGTAAAAAAATAGGAACTAATAAAGAAAATAGGAAAATGGGGAAATATGAGCAAAAATAGGAAAATGGGAAAAAAACAATAAAAAAACCAGGAAAAATGAGAAAAAATAATAAAAAATACGAAAAAATAGGTATATACATAAACTTTAAAACTTAATAAATTTTGGTCGAATTTCGACTACTGAGCGAAAACTGGTTTACATTATTGTTAAGGATATTCCGTTATTTAACCTTCAATTTTATATGGTTAATAATAAAGGCACTATATCGTAAATAATAAATTTAATAACTTTGTTGTTCTGATTTTAAGACAATCTATATAAACCAGTCAGGTCAAAAATATGTAGATATATTTAAATACAGATATACACAAATCACCTTCACTTTTTTCTAACCATGTTATTGCTTTATGACCATTATTTATCTTATCTTACTCTTTTCATATATATATATATAATTAACAGATTGGAAATTTAATTAATTTTTATGAAAACTTGCTACATCTGCTATCACTAATAAAAAATTAGTAAATTTTTGTCAACATGTTTACTGGATACAAAGTACAATAATGTACAACTTCAAAATTGTAATAAAACGCAATATTATTTTATTTATACATATCAAAATATTTTCACTTTAATTAAGTACATTATAATTGTATCTGAAATCACTTAGACACAGAAATAAATGTATCGGATGGATTGAAAATATTGTAAGTTATAAAAAAGATAGATAATCCTGTGTAAAAGCGACAAAAAAAGTACAACTTGGTACGGGTAGATGATAGATTCAATCCGCCATCATAATACCTAACTTGGGGAACGAGCACCACGCAATTAAATTAAAAACAGAGAGTAAGTTTTTGAAACTATATACTACTATTAGGATGAAACATGTATGGTAATGGCCAGAGTGTAAAGTTTCAAAAACTTATTCTCTGTATCTCATTCCTATAAAGCATTATTGTGGCAGTTGGATTCCATCATCTACCGGCACCAAGTTGTACTTACTTAGTCGCTTTTACAGAGGATTTTATCCTATGTCCTGTTGGTTCTTATCAACCTACGATAGCTGTCGTGAGTGTCTATCATTTTTATAGTACATAGAAATACTTGGGGCATACCGAGTAGGTTTTTGAAACTGTGCATTTCCGCAAAGTACCACTGATGATTCCTATAAGGATGAAACATGTGAATGGTCGGAGGGTATAATTTTAGAAAATTGCTATCTCTGTTTTTAATATTTCCAAAAAAAAAATCGTTACTAAAGACTTTCTGTGTATCCCATGGAATTTAAAAAGTCTGATATCAAATTTGAATTCAACATAAAAAAGAAACAAAAAATGATATTAAGGAAAATTTGTGCCCAATAAAACAAAACAAAATATAGTGGTCTGAAGTATAAAAATTTTTAAATTTTTTTCATACATGTGTAAAATTTAAAATTCTGATTTTAAATTTGGATTCAGCATAAAAGTTAATTATAGTAGTCTGAATTTTAAATTTTTTTTATATTTGTGTAAAATTTAAAATTGTGATTTTAAATGTGGATTCAGTTAAAAAAAGCCATTAAAATTTTATATTAGAAAAAGTTTGAGACTGTTAAGACAATAACATTTATAGAAGTCTAGAACTTTAAAATTGGTGAATTTTTATCATATATTTAAAATTCTGATCTTAGATTTAACTATTAGTTTTTGACCGAGATCTCGCCTAATGTAAAAACTAAAAATATGACTTTTCTATTAATGATATTTAAAATAATTATTAATATTAATCATTTTTCAAAATTTGCGTCGAATAATTTTTGAGTCCGATTTGAAATGCCAATGAGGACATTTTACAATTTTTTCTGCGTATAAGAGGATAGGGGAGAAAATATATAACTATTAGTTTTTGACCAGGATCTCGCCTAATGTAAAAACTAAAAATATGCATTTTCTATTAATGATATTTAAAATAATTATTAATATTAATCATTTTTCAAAATTTGCGTCGAATAATTTTTGAGTCCGATTTGAAATGCCAATGAGGACATTTTACAATTTTTTCTGCGTATAAGAGGATAGGGGAGAAAATATATAACTATTAGTTTTTGACCAGGATCTCGCCTAATGTAAAAACTAAAAATATGCATTTTCTATTAATGATATTTAAAATAATTATTAATATTAATCATTTTTCAAAATTTGCGTCGAATAATTTTTGAGTCCGATTTGAAATGCCAATGAGGACATTTTACAATTTTTTCTGCGTATAAGAGAATAGGGGGAGAAAAATGTAATTATTAGTTTTTGACCGGGATCTCGCCTAATGTTAAAACTAAAAATATGCGTTTTATATTAATGATATTTAAAATAATTATTAATATTGCGTCGAATAATTTTTGAATCCGATTTCAAATGCCAATAAGTATATTTTACACGGGGTAAAAATGTATTTAATAAAAATCAAAACTGTTAGATTAGAATAAATATTTCGTGACAAACATTGTTTTACTATTTCTGCTAGTCTAAACTATCAACGTGACCTAAGAATTGTTTTACAGTGACCCAAAAAATCACGATAATTTCATGTGAGCGTCTGATTAACAATTCTTAGATAATAAATGTTTTTTTTTATATGATATCGGAATAATACTAAGAGGGCTAGAGGTCACTTAAAACACTGCATTTATTTAATAAATCGATACAAAATTTAGAATGGATTGTTAATATAATTTATTTAAACCGGAAATATGCACGTTGGTTTAAATTTATTATGGTTTTTGTAATTTAAGTAAAATATTTTTTTTTAATTCTACTTCCAAAATATTTCAATTAATAAATAATTATCCTCACTTGATGTTAAATTTTTTAATAAAGTAATAACTAAACAATGTGAAATAAATTCTATTAAATATATTTATCTACAATAGCCATGCAATATATATTTAATTTTTTGTTACATAAATTTTATTTTAGCACACTAGTTTGGGTATAAGATTAAAAAATTCAAAATTAATCTTGTCAACGACAAAAAAAATAGCTTTTAATGAAAAAAACATTAAATCGATAATTTTTTCATTGAATAATATAATATAAAACTTTCTGTAACAAATTCAAAATTTATCAAAAATAGCAGATATATATAAAAAAATTTAGAACAACTATGACAAAAAAAAAAAAAAAAAAAAAAAAAAAAAACCAGCTTTCTATATTAACATATTTACAAGGCAAATAAGCTTAGTAGTGGAAGCTTTATAAAGAGAAAAAAAAATTGTTTATCATAAGAATGACAGTGATCTATACTCTATACTGTTTCAAACATTAAATTCAGTGTAGCTTTAAGTGGCAAGCGGGTTTTCTATATTTCAGCATATCTTTTTTCAGGTTTAAACCCAACCTGTTTATCATAAATAAATCCTACGATATATTGGAATATTTATAATTGTGAGCTCTAAAAAAGTGTCTTGCTAAAAGTTGGGCGATAAACCCAAAAACAATGGTTTTTTTGTGCATTCCCATAAATATTGCTTTAGCTATCTGATAAATACATTAACATAGATATAAAGTTATCAGATCTTCCAAAACAAATACTGCATCGCCAATCAGTCATTTTGATCAATTTTTGTCGTGGTTTATTTCAAAAACTAGCTATGTTTTATAAATTTATTATTATTTTTAGATTAAACCTTCAATCAATATTTCAAGCCTATGGATGTACTGAAGGTACCTTAGCCCTAACAATAATGGATAAAGATGTCTATAGACCGGGATCATGTGGTAAAGTTATAACATATATGCAATGCAAAGTTCGAGATCCAGAATCTGGGAGGTCGTTGAGCCCTTACGAAGTAGGAGAACTTTGTTTTAAGGGACCTACAGTAATGAAAGGTAATATAACTATGATTAATATTTTGATTTCAATAATAAAAAAATCATTTTAGGTTATTATCGAAATCCAAAAGCAACCATTGAATCATTTACATCAGATGGTTGGTTACGAACTGGTGATTTAGGGTACTACGATGATGAGCATTTCTTCTATATTGTAGATAGGTTAAAAGAACTTATAAAATACAATGGTTACCAGGTAGCACCAGCAGAGTTAGAAGCTGTATTAGTACATCATCCTAAAGTTTTTGAAGCTGCAGTTGTAGGATTACCTGATGAGAGATCCGGAGAATTACCACTAGCTTTTGTTGTTTTAAAAGATGGTCAAAAGATATCTGAAATAGAATTACAGGAATATGTTGCTAGTAAGTTACTTTTAATATATTTTTATTGTATCTGTGTTACGTAATAGTTTTGGGATACGAATTATTTAAATTTTTTCAGGTTAAAGGCGACAGGGTAATAAAAATGTATTTGAAATTTTTATGTTATCAACTATTTCTATTTATAATTACTTTTGTGCAATAGGTCATTTGTTTTTGTATTAATCAATAAGTTCAAAGTAAATATTTATTTTTATTTTAAGCAAATATAATCACTAAAAATTATTTGAAAAAAAAAACATTAGAGAAGCTTTAAAACAAAGATGTATATTTTAAAATATTTTAATTAAAAATATATAAATAAAGCAAGTTATTTTAATGATAAATATTTGCAAATTCGTGATATTTTTAAATTAAAAAAATATAGTCATAATGATTCTGTTTTATAGATTTCGATGTGCTCTTCCCGAATTTTTACTTTAATAGCTCGTATTAGCCTCAAAATCTTCTTCAACATGCTTTTTCGCCAATAAACTCATTTCCACACCACCATGAGGTGGAATAAGTGGCGTGTTTTCTTTATCGTCGTATCTTCAGTAGGCCTAATCCACATAAAATTCACTATTCAATAATACAGCACATTCTCCTTCTCTTTGCTGTTGGTGATGGGATTAACAGTTTAATTAAAATCATCTTCGTTCTCGATTTTATTTTTTTTTTGCTTGAAATCAGTCTCCGTTTCTCCCTCTTCATCACTATTTTGTGATCGAACTTGCGAATTAGTACAGGTACCACTGCAATTCGTGTGCGGATATGGGATATGGGGATATCACGATATAAAAACTCACCACTTACTCATGGTGGTGTGGAAATGAGTTTTTTAGCCAAAACTGATAATTAACCGCACCCGAAAAGTTTTCTGAGTTTTCATAAGAAAAAATGTAAATAGTTTTTACAGTGAGTGAAGTGATGAGTACTATTTAATTTCGGTTTCATAATTTAAATTAATTATGAATTTTCTGTTCATGTTCGTACTTGGAACAAATGGAATAAACATAACATTCCTATTTCAAATACTGTTTTTATTTAAAATTCATATTGGTTTAACTTCTACCTAAAAAGTTTGGTCCTTCGAGCAAATCTAAGAATTTAGTTAATAACGCTCGCAGTCTAGTGTTCTTTCAACATTTATAAATATTAATATTCATAAATCGTTCAGTGCATTTGGCAACAATGGTACTGGGATATTCAACCCCCCATCTCATCATAAGTAGTCATTAGTATCTTGCCCAATATCGGACTTTAGCGCAATGGTAACTTTTAATCAAAAAGACTTTCTCTAAATAATGAAAAAAATTCAGGAAATTCTCACTTTTCCATAAGGCTTGAATGTGGTCCTTTTGGTTAAATTTTTTATCTCTTGTGTATAGAATTATATTGTCTAAAAATTTTTAATGAATTATAAAATAAAATAAGGTTAATTGGTGAATATTTTTTGTTTTTAGGTAAAGTATCTTCACAAAAAAAACTACGAGGCGGAATAATTTTTGTCCCATCAATACCTAAAAATTCAAGTGGAAAAATTCTTAGAAAAGAATTGAAAAATAAACTCAAGGAATTCAAAAAAGTATTGCAATCAAAACTATAAAAACAGAAAAATAAATCAATAAAAAATAGGCAGAAGATAAATATTTATTACAATATAAAATATATTTTTTAGATGTTTTGTTATACTTAAAAATTATTTTTGTTATTTTAATATAAAATTTTACTATAAAGTATTGGTTTTTGTTGGTTTTAAATTGTATTTTTTTAATTAAATGCATTTATTGTTTCATTCAGTCTTTTTTTTATATATTTACCCTAAACTACTGGATACTAATCTCAATATTTTATATGAAATATCAAAGTTTAAATCCTAAAACAAAGGTCCTTAATTAGAAGTGATTAGGTGAAATTTTATTGTAAAAAAGGATCGGTCGCTTTGGGACGTCTCAAAATCCGTTTCTTGCTCATCATTCGTATACAAAATCCAGGGTTTACATAATATTAATCCATTTTTCAAATAATAATTACCTTATAAATTTTGCAGACTTGCTAATTTAGCTCGAAATATCATGTATTACAGACTAATTTTGGATCTTCTGCTCATAATCAGGATTTGCAGATTAGAGTCAGTATGTAATTCGGGTATAAAAGATCTTGCGAGTCGTTTTCCCCAATTAAAGCTAATTTTAGATAAAGAAGATTTATAGGATTTGGTCCTTTCCTACTTATATTAGCATTACTGGCATTTTAGCTTTGCGCAAACAGTCGAATAAATCTTTTGTCAGATTTGGCTAACATATTTTTCAGCTCTAATGTGGGACCCAATTCACTGTAGAATTACACTGCTAAAAATATTTGGGTATGTTTAATTTTCGGTATAAATTTTTATTAATACAACACACTCAAATTTATCTTATAATGCAAATAAGTAAGATAGTAGATTATAGTTTTAGTTAAAGACAAATTTAATTTTTTACAATAAAAATTAATATTTTTCTAATAATTGTAATTAAGAAAATTGTTGCTAATTCACCCGTGATAAAAATACATCCTTATAAATCATTTGGGTATATTTAATTTAATTAAAAATTTCCCAAATGGTAAAAATAAATATTTTCGAAAGTTAGAAATATTTAGTTTAGATATTTGGGCATGAACATAGTTATTTATTTTTTTAAAGGAATTTAGTTAATATTGAAAAGTTTTTCAAGAATTATTAATAGTATACATGATGGTGAAAAAGATTCATATTTTACAGACCATTAAGTTTGCCATATCTAAATTTATATAACGACGTTTCGTCTCTTCAGGGCCACCATTAATTTAATTTTTAAAATACGGACCTGTCTTTTTTTATTTAAAATTATTAAACAAATTTACTGATATGGCATATTTGATTTTTTTTGCTACTTATTGTCCAATCATTGACGGTCCTTGGATGTCTAATAACCATAAATAAGAAATATGTTGTCTCTATAAGTAATTTCTGAATTCGAAGTTTATAATCTCTAAAAGACGAAGAAACGCGTTTAAAAAATTAAAATTTCACCAAAACATTATTAATCTGAAATTAAAAAATATAATACACAGGAGACTATGAAAAAATGATATATAATTTTGATGACAGCTAATTGCTAACCATTTTAGTTGTTTAAAAGTTTTCTAACATTTTTTTGAAATTTGTGATTAAGTCTGAAAAATAGGAATGTTTCGTATTCCAATGAAGAAAAAAGAGATTTTCAGAGAATTTTAAAAAATATGGCAGAAGTTGTTAGGCTTTCAAAAAACAGAGATACTTATAACGTTAAAGATACTATAAATAAAACAATTGGCAGGTTCGACATATTTCTTATTTTTTTAACTGAAATCGAGAGATTTTGTTATTTAAAAACGATCAAAAAAAATTTTAGCGCTAACTATTAATATTTACTGTAAGCATTTTAAAATTAAAGATCGGCGAGAGGCTAGAAAACGTACCTGTGACACTAGACCGTGTGACGTGAGTAGCCATGAACGCTTCGCCCCTTGCCGGCTGCTGCGCTGTATTCACGATATACACACATTTTACAGAGTCTCCGTTTTTAATAAATATACACTATATCGGATTTTGTCGTATAACTACGGAACCAGTCGGAATATCGTAAACTTGTTGCAGCCAATATAATGGTCTGCAAAATATGAAACTTTTCCCCATTTAAACAACTATTTTCGCCACCCTGTATATGAAATTACTTTTAACAAATTAAAAATGTTGGTTGGTTTTATTTAGAGTTTAAATATCATTATTCATATTGATTTTTTCTTGTTTACTACACAAGTTAATTTGTAAATACAGAAAAATCAAACATAAACGATGCTTGTAATGATTTGTACACAATTTTAAAAATATTCGAATCAATTTTAATATCAGTACAGAATTAAACGTTTACTTTTGCGTTTAACAAAATTGAATGTATAAAGTGATTAAATTATTGATTGTTCAAAATAAAAAGCTTTTTTTAATGATCATATTCAAAAATCATGGTTAATATTTATAAACAAATAAAATGAATTTAAAAAAATGTTTTGCAATAAAAAATTTAATGGGTGTCTAAATATATAAACCCGGTAACAGAAAATAATAATAGTGATAAAATCTAAGTAACTTTTTATTCGTAATCTTCCCATCTTCACAAAAAACAAAGGTTGACAAATCACACAATAAGCGAAAAAAATATACAGAAGAATAAAAACAATTTGGTGTACAACCCCAGAAATTTCTCTGCTCGGCTGTGGAGAACAGGATTATTTAAATTACAATATATAAAATTCCTGAAGCCGGAAGGTGCATTTGTATACCAAAATTCAGGTCCAGATCTTTAATATTTAAAATTGTATGTGTAAAAAAGAAGAATCTATGACGTACTTGAGGACCTTTTACTGCACGAATTTAAACCGATAACGAATGGTCGTATTCTAGGCACACCAACTCTTCATATCAAATTTCAGATGGAAAAAATTTGAACTGGAAAAATGTGTCGCTATGCAAAACACTTTTGGGCGGATACCGGAAGGTTCTTTCCCAGTGAAAACTAAATAGTAAATTAAAAACCGGAACTTGATCGGAGCTTTCATTCAAAAGTTACAGTATTTATATCTTGACAGACAGATGGAGGTCCAGGATTTTTTTTTGCATTTTTATAATCTGGAAATGTGATAAAAAGTAGGAATAACAATTTTTTCCTAATATCGAAATTAAAACAGTAAAACTGGCAAAAATTAAAATTATAAAATATGAAAATATCAAAACCTGAAAAATGTAAAAAATCAAAAACAATGTGGGAAGATTGAAAAAATCAGAAAAATATCATAAAAATTAAAAATGTTATTAATACAAAAAAGTATAAAACTGAAAAAAAATATAATAATATATAATAAAAACAAATGCGAAATTAACAAAAAATAAGAAAAATGAAAACAAAAATAGAAAAATATAAAACAAGCAAAATTGAAATTATAAAATATGCTAATTATTGGTGCAACAGAGAAGGATAGCGATATATTAGTAAATATTGAGCATTATTTTGGAGTAGGTAATAACCTAAAAATATTGAGAACACGTGTTGCTACATATCGTTGTTTATAGAAAAAGGGCTAATAAGTGTTTTTTGTGTGACTCGGACGATTCATTGACTGATTTTAATAAGGAAACTTTAAAAAATTGTTCATTAAAGTTAACTTTTCGTAAAAAAATGAATTTTAAATACAACAAAGAAATCATCACACGCTTTTGTTGGTTACCATACCACGTGTTCTAAGAAGGTGACTGTTTCGGTAAATAAATATAATGAAAAATTTTGAATTTTTAATATGGAGAATGCAGCAAGTATATAATATATGATTCTTATAAATTATTATATAATATTAAATATTTCTTCTATATGTAATAAAGACTAAAGAAACAAAGAGAAATTTAAAGAAAAAAATATATTTCATAATATTCTAAATTATTAAATTAACAAGGTAAGATCACGGAAGCCGAAGGTATGATATTTAATCAACAGGATATAACAAAATTCTTTATTTTAAACAAAGTCACATCATGTCGCAATTTGCAAAACATATCGACTTGCCAGTAGACAGAAAAAGCGCTAAAACAGCGAAAAGACAGTTACGAAAATTATTAAAATTGACGCCCTCAACGCGTTGTATTGCGTCAATGAGAAAACGGGAGCGCGCGGCCATGGTTACTCTGAATCCCACAACTAGTCAAAAAGTCGCGGGAAATGGAGATAGCCAGCCAATCAGCGAATGTACACGTCAAAAAAGACAGGCCTCACGGGGCGTCTCGACGAATGTGCAACACGACGTGGTCACAAAAAAAAATTTTAACTGGGCAGTAAGAAACAAGCACCACTTAGCAGCGGGCGAAATAGGTACCGTCGCGGCGTAAAGTCTCACCGGCGCAATCATTTTTTTTGTGTGTGTTAACTCACAAAAGGATAGTAAGCAATAAAAAGAAAATTTTGTTTTGAGTGTGACAACTGTAGCGCGTCAAGGAATAATCGAGAGAACTCAGCTCGTTGTAAGCGAAGTTTAATTCTTTTACTTATACTGTCAAACATTGAAACATTTTGGTTTTTTTTATGCTATAAAAGAGTGCCTCAGAAAAAAATAAAGAAAAGCTCTCTGGGTTTCTGGTCTTAATTTATTACAGTTAAGCGGATAAATAGAACAAAGAGTATTTAAGATAAGGGATATTGCTCTCCCGTTAAGTAAGGGAGTAAACCACTAATTTTTTTTATTATTATTTGAGCCCCTCGTGGGGAGCTGTCAAATTTGTTAGAATTATTTGCTATGATTTTTTTTTCAGTTTTTTTTAAATTAGTATTCATAAATAAAAATCTTCTTAAGTTTAGTAACCGTTAGTGGACTACTTGTATCTCTTATCAGATTTATCTTAAAAAATTTTTGACATCTAAGGATCGTATATACTTTACTTGTAATTTCTTAATTTTTTTTTATTATTAAATCAGTAAGCCAGAATCCTCGGGCACTAAGTCCCAAAAATTTTGGTGTTATCTGCAGTATATGTTTTTTTTATTATAATTATCAGTATTCGCGTTGTAAGTTTTTTTTGTAAATTCAGTCAGTCAGTTTTATTTGTTTTTTTTTTCTTTTCTAAATTTTTTTATTTAGATATTTTTTTTGTTGTTAAACTACTCATAGTCTTGTTTTTTTTAATAAACACAGTAAAATTTCATTACCGTATTTTAATTTTTTCTTTCCCAAGGATTGTAAGGAAAAATATAAAGAAAGAGTAACGACTTAAAATAAATCAAAGAATCAAATATTTAGTAACAGAAATTGAAACTCTCCCCATGCCCCAAAGTCCTGTCTGTAAGGTAAAGACTCTCCAACACCAACACCGCGAGAGCACGAACTACCCTTTCGACTGAAGAGTCGCTGTTCCGGTCCAGAGAATTCTTTAATTTTTTTATATTGTAAAACCACATATAAAATTATATTATATTATTATTTAATATATTATATATTTATCGTTGTTTTCTTAACTCTAATGCCAGTAGCTCCAAAATAATATTTAGTATTTACTTATATATCGCTATCTTTCTCTATTGCGCGAATAAATAGCATATGCGCTCTCCTTTATTTGGCGATCTCGTCGCGCGCAGCTGCAATGCAGTGTCCTTTTCTATCACATGGGATAGTTAACTCGGATCTCTTTGCTGCAACATTCAGACGGCGGTTACGTCTCGCTCAGCTACAACGCTGCGTCCTCTTCTATGGCACAGGATATTTAGCTCGGACCTCTTTGTCACACGCATAAAATTTTCACCTTTCAAAACTCAACAACCGTCATTCAGGCCATATTTTTTATTGATATAAGATTCATTTATTGAACAAATAGGTGAAAATAACTATTATCGATTTACCTGTTTATACCTGTCAACCCAGTAGCAACGTTTGTATATTTTATAGGCTTCATACATTCGGTTGGTATTAAATTTATTCTAAACTCATGAGAGAAATATTTAATCAAAAGTAATTGTTCAATTTTTAATTAATCACAGTCTGTACAGAAATTTTTTAGACAATCCACTCGAGATAAATTTTCTAATATATTAAATTTGATATAAAATACTTTTATGAATTTTAAAAATTGTATTTTTTACACTAAATTGTGATTAAATATTTGTTTTATTAAATAATTTATATATTTCATGTGTGACAATAAATCAGTGATTCAAAAATTTTTATTTGTGTATGAAATTTTTGAGCAACAGCAAGTTTGTGACCTTGATAGAACAAGAAAACTCCTGGAAATCCGCTAAGAATAAAGAAAATTCGAAAAATTTATCAGGATGCCGCGTGCAATCAGCGTTATTAAAATACAAGGCTAATTTATGGACGTAACTTCATTTAATCATCTAATTGAATTTTCTGCTTTACTGAAATGGTTTATTTTATCATTTTGCTAGGACGGAGAGTCGGAGCCATTTACTCAATCAAACTTTAATTCGTTTGGACGATTTAACTCCCATTAACAAATAACTTTATTACGGGAAATATTTAAAGTTACTGGAATGTTGCTTTTGTTGAGTTTAAAGTGGACTGATATATAGATGTTTGTGGAAAATAGTTTTTTGAATTCATGATGCACCAAGCCAGTTTTGATTCTGTATTTAATTCACAGAGAAAATGATTAAAAAATATGAATTTTCATTTCTAGTTCTTTTTGTTGAACTTCTAATAGAAAAATAGATTTTTTTACACATTGAAAAGATTATTTATAATATTTAATATGCTTAAGAATTAGATATTTATATAGGAACAACAAGATGAAAAAAATTTAAAAAATGCGGTTTTATAACTGGATAAAATCGAAACTTCAGCAAGATTCAACTTTTTTCTACTATTATGCCACTGAAATTCTACTATTATGCCACTGAAAATCCTAATAACATATAAGATAAACACAAATCCAAGTAGTATAATTAATTTGGGGAGTTTAATATGATTGGACCCAATTTATTTCAAGGTAATTTAAATTGATCTTATGTATTTAGACTTTTTGGTCAAAAATATTATATACAGATTTATTAGTGCAATAAAGTCCAGTATCTCCTATGTATCAATAAAAAAAATAGGAAGATACAGTCAGCTTTAGGTTTCATATTTTAAAATTAGTTGCAAATGTACAGGGTGCTTCATGTTACATTCTATGGTTAAAAAAATTCAAAGTTGGTTTCCAGCACACCTGAACGCCATAAATAAATTTTTTCAAGAACAATATAAATGGTTGCAACAAACAAACAATGAAGAATAGGTAAAATATCATAATTCTCATTCGCCGACTTTGTTTCGCAATCTCATTTTATTAATTTTAACGAAAAATTCATAATCTCCAACCCCAAAAACTTCCACATATCAATTTTGAAGAGAATCAATTAATAACCATAAATCTAGTCCGCCATCTTGGATTCTCAATCTTAAATTTATTAATTTTGATAAAAAAATTCATAACCACCAACCCTAAAACCCCCCAAATATCAATTTTAAAGAGAATCAATCAATAACCATAAATCTAGTCCGCCATCTTGGAATTTAAATCTTGAATTTATTAATTTTGATAAAAAAATTCATATTCTTCGACCCCAAAAATATCCATATACCGATTTTGAATAGAATTGGTTAATAATAATATATCTCGACCGCCGTCTTGAATTTGTTAATTTTGACAAAAACTTTATAATCCCCCACCTTAAAAACCCCCACATACTAATTTTGAATGAAATTAGTCCATAATCTTAAATCTTTTTAATGGTCTTTTTAGGGATCATTTTGAATGGTTTTAAGGATTTTTTAAAGTATATTTTAAGAAAGTATTTTTAAGGATTGCACAAGGACTTTTAAAAAATTCTTATCTAGGTTTTTTTAATTAATTATTAGCGAGGAATTTTCTATAATTTTCCTTGGATTTTTCAAGAAAGTTATTATTTTTCTAAAATTTTTCAAGAATTTTTTAATAATTTTTACTATCTTCAATTTTTTTTAGGGATCAAAAAATTGTAAAAAGTCCTTGGAAAGAATTTAAAAATCCTTGAAAATTAATTTAAAAAATCCTTGGAAAAACCGTGTAAAAATACACAAGGACTTTTTAAAAAATTCTTACCCAGGATTTTTCATCACGAGGAATTTTCAATTATTTTCACGAATTTTCCATTAATTTTTCAAGAAAGTAAGGATTTTTCTAAAATTTTAAGAATTTTTTAACAAATTTTAACGATCTTCAATTTTTTTTAGGGATCAGAAAATTGTAAAAAGTCCTTGGAAAGAATTTAAAAATTCTTGAAAATTAATTAAAAAAATTCTTGGAAAACCGTTTAAAAATACCCAAGGACTTTTTAAAAAAATCTTACCCAGGATTTTTCAAGTAATTGTTAACGAGGAATTTTCAATGATTTTCACGAATTTTCCATAAATTTTTCAAGAAAGTGGGGATTTTTCTAAAATTTTAAGAATTTTTTAATAATTTTTAAGGATCTTCAATTTTTTTTAGGGATCAAAAAATTGTAAAAAGTCCTTGGAATGATTTTAAAAATTCCTGAAAATTATTTTAAAAAATCCTTGGAAAAACCGTGTAAAAATACACAAGGAGTTTTTTATAAATCTTACCCAGGATTTTTCAAGTAATCGTTAGCGAGGATTTTTCAATAATTTTTACGAATTTTCCTTGGGTTTTTCAAGAAAGTAAGGATTTTTCTAGAATTTTTCAAGAATTTTTTAATAATTTTTAAGGATCTTCAATTTTTTTTAAGGGATCAAAAAATTCTAAAAAGCCCTTGGAAATTGATTTTTAAAAACCTTGAAAATTAATTTATAAAAATCTTTGGAAAAATCGTGTGAAAAATCTTGTCTAAATTTTTAAAAAATCCTTGTAAAGTCATTGAAATATTCCTAAAAACAGTACTAAAATTCTTTAAAAGTCCTTAAAATATTTTTTAAAAATCATTGAAAACTCCTTTTTAAAAAACTGTTTATAATATTTGAAAAATTCTTAAAAAATTCTTAAAAAATTCTTAAAAAATCCTTGAAATATCCTTTAGCCATTATTATATACTTCTTAAAAAATGTTTGAAAAGATCTTGAAAAATCCTTATCAAGTCTGAAAATTACTCGATAATATTAAAAAAATTCTGACGAAACAAAAAAAATCATTAAATAATTCCTGCAGTCCTTAAATATATCATTTAAATATCTTTTTATAAAATCCTTCTAAAATGTTTGAAAATTACTTGAAAAATCCTGATTAAATACTTGAAAAATTTTTGAAAATTCCTGGAAAAATTCATGAAAAATTATTGAAAGGTAGTAGGGTAGTGTGGAAATGAGTTTCTATAACCAAAATTTTTATATAATTATGTAATAAGTAATAACAAAATGGAGATTAATGACAATTTTTCGGAAAAATGTTTATCTTCAAGGTATGAATTTTTTTTAGTGTCTTTCAATATTTCTAAAATTTTAAAGGATACTTTTGATATTGGTGTTTATAAAAAAAGCCTTGAAAAAATTATTGAAAAAATGATTGAAATAACCCATGAAAGAATTCTGAAAAAATCCTTAAAAGAATTCTTGAAAAAATCCTTGAAAATTTTTTGAAATATCCTTAAAAAAATCATTAAAAAAATTTTAAAACTTCTTGCAAATTAATTTTGAAATCCTTAAAAATAGATTTTAAAAATTCTGAAAAATTTATTTTAAAAATTATCGGAATAATCGTTTAAAAAATATTGATAAAATTCTTGAAAAATCCTTGTAAAATAAAAAAAAAATCACATAAAAAATTCATTAAAATATCCTTAAAAATCAAAATTGGTCTCCTGCATATGTTGACAACATAACGAACGAACTTTTTAAGTTTTCAAATTATTTCAATAACCATAAAAAGCGCTACAACCGTAACAAACAAAAAAGCAAACTAAAGGAAAATATATGATAAGGATTAGATAGTATTATTTTACGTTAAAAGTCCAGTAGGTGACTTATTACAGTACGAAATTCCTTGAAAAATTCATGAAAAATACTTGAAAAGTCCTCGGGTAGTGCGGAAATGAGTTTTTACACACAAAAATTTGATACAATTATGTAATAAGTAATAACAATGGAAATTAATGAAAATTTATTGGAAAAGTATTTATCTTCAAAGTATGAATTTTTTTTACTGTCTTTCAATGTTCCTAAAACTTTTAAAGGATACTTTTGACATTGGTGTATAGATATTCATGAAAAAAGCCTTGAAAAAATCCTTGAAAAAATGATTGAAATTATCCATGACAGAATTCCTGAAAAAATTCTTGAAAGAATTCTTTAAAATTCTTGAAAAATCTTTTAACCATTATTATATCCAGTAAATGCCTGAATTTTTTCAATTCTTAATTTTCATATTTAATAAGTTTAAATAATATTTATTCATTAAAGGTCCAAAATCGCCGCTTTCGGCCGTATTTTCAACACTCTGGGAAAATTATAAATATTGGTCCTACAGTTCCAGGACGTATAATTTTTTTTTTGGTAAATTTCCTCCTCTTTTTAAATATTTTTTCAAATTTGAAAAATGTCGAATAGTTTCTGAGATATTTGCAAAAAACCAAACCCCATTTTTATTTCTCATTTAAATGTTTATAACTTTTGCAATTTTTACAAGCGGCTCTTGAATTTTTTGAAAAATCATCTACACGCTATTCCAAATCGAATGACACCTAGATCATATTTTTCTGAGGCGCAGAAAAAAGTTTAACCGAAAAATCACTTGTTGACTACACTAACAGTTAAAAACATTTGTCGGTAATTATTTATTTAACATTTTCATTTTCAGTAATCTAAAACTCTTTTTTTTAAATCGCCAAGACACAAATATTGTAAAACTGACGTCACCGCAATATTAGATACTTTGTTAAAGTTCCGCGTCAAACCGACTCCGGGACCGGAAGTTGCGTCTTCTCTCCAGATAGAACATTGAAAAATTTTGTTTCTTTTTGACGCGCTACAAAAAAATTGTGCTCTTAAGTTTTTGTAAGCTTAATTGTTTTAATTAGATTTAAAATTCTTCATTGTTTGTCAATATTTGTTTATAAAAACTATATTACTAAACTTAATATATTTTTGATCAAAAATTTTAGCCGTATATAGATATAATAATAATAAAATGAAATTTAAAATTTATTTGTTTATTTCATTTATATTAAGTTACCTCGTATTATGAAAAACGCACGAGGGAATAACAAGTTTTTCCAGCTGATAGAAATGATAGCTGCGAGTGTTAGAAAAATATTTATTTTGGCGATTTCATTCCCGATACGAGTAAACCCTTTTGTCTGTGGAATGTGAACGATTATTTTTTCTGTTTCTGTTTTGTTTAGTATATTTGGAACATTGGGTGTTTTTGCGTTAACAAAATTGATTTTCCCATAAAAAACAGCGAACTAAAAAGCATTGAAGATTATCCAAACTTTTTATTAAAAACATATTCAATGGATATTGTTAAGTTGTGTAGTAAAAAAATCCACTTTTCAATTTGATATGGTTAGTAATAATCTACAAGTTTTTTTTGTTCAAATCCTGTTTTTATGAAGGATTATGAAAAAATAAGGGGGTGAATCCCACCCAACTTTCCGAACACTCCTAGTAAAATAATTGTTTAATCGATTATTTTAGTTTTTCTGCATCAAAATACATTAATAAAAGTAGTGTACGAAAATTAAAAAAAAAAACTTATTTTTTTGTAAAATTTTTTTTTTACTTTTTATAATTTCGTATAATTTCTGCATTATGTTAAAATTTTGAAATATTTCACACATATAATATACTTTTTGATCCCTTCCAGATTTAGTATTTACTTTTTCATTTGTTTTACCATTTTCGATAAAACAAAAGGACAAAAAAATTAATTTTTGTTTTGTTTTGTTTATAATAATTACAATGTTAAATTTGAAGATACTAAATTATTTTCTAAATTTAGAGTCTTATATTACCTATCGAATGGTATAAATCCCATTTTAATATCTTTAATATTTTTAAAGTTATTCAAATTTTTTTTAAACTTATATTAAATTTCAAAAAAAAAAAATTATGAATTCTACAATTTCTTTAATAAAATTTTGAAAAAAATCACAACTATAGAGATTTTTACTATAAATTTAATGCTACTTTTTTTAAATTTTTAATATTAATATTAACCTTAAAAAGAAATAAAACCATTTTTGAATAATTTTAAAATCAATAAATAATTAATATCTCATTTAATTTTACTCAAAATGGGAAACAGACCTTTTTTAACGTTTTCTGGATCAAAATTAATAAAGTTAGTTCAGAAAACTAAAAAAAAAAATTTTTTTGTCAAAATTTCATTGGAATTGTTTTAACTTTTTTCATTTTTTGCTATAACTTTTGCAAATGCAACGTTAAAATTATGAAATAATTTACACACATAGTACTTTTGCTATTTAGTTTTTTCATTTACTTTATACTTATTGATAAAACGAAATTACAAAAAAATTAAAAAAAATTCTTTATTTTGGCTATAATAATAACAATTCTAAATGCTAAGAAACTAAAGTACATTTTAAATGTAGAGTTTTATATTATCTTTCGAACGGTGTAAATCCCATTTCAATAACTTTAATATTTCAGAAGTTATTCAATTTTGTTTAAGATCGTAATATAATTTCAAATGTTTCTTAGCCAATTTTTAAAAAATTCCACAATTTTTGTAATAAAATTTTGAAAAAAATTATAATAACAAAATTAATTATTACAAATTTAAAGATATTTCTCTTAAATTTTTAATGTTAAAATTCAACTACAAAATAATAATTTAACAAAGGTAAAAATTGCTTAAAAATTAAAATAAAAACTAGCGGCGAAACTATGCGGAACTGGAAAAAAAATTAAATACAAAATTTTATGTTCTACAATTTTGATTTTGTGTAAATTTTCATAAAAATTTATAATTTTGTCTCAAAATCTAAAAAAAGTCGCAAATGTCTATATACATTATTTTTCACGCCCTCTAGCGACGAAACTATGAGGAATTCAAAAAAACGGTAATGACAAAATGTGTAGAAAATTTTATGTTCTACAACTTTCATATCCTGTAATTTTTCATAAAAATGCATTATTTTGGTTATTTAAGAAAAATTTGAAAAAAATGAATTTTTGATAAATCTGGCAACAAAAGCAAAAGTTTTTGAAAATTTTATTCGTTCTAAATTAAACTTTAATATATAAAAAATATATGTGTAAAATTTTATTGGGATATTGTTTAGTAATGACGTCATCACTTATATCAACTGCTACCCTAAATATGTATATAAAATTTCATCTAAATCGGTTCAGCCGTTTAGACGCTATCGTGTTCACACACAGACAGACATCATGCTAAAAATGGTATAAATAGATTCAGGTGACCTCAAAACATAAAGATTCGTTAAACTCTGTTGTTCTGAAAGTAAAAAAGAAAAATAGGAAAAGAAGTGGAGAAAATTCTCGACACAAAATTCTACTTTAGATAAACTTTTCACGTGTTAGAAGAACACGAGAAAGGCTAAATAAAATAAAAGGTTAAAAAGAAAATAAGACGCAAAACAAAGTAAGCAGTTAGACAAAAAAAAGAACGCAAAATCGACACAAATTAACAAAAATGCCCAAGTTAGGTTAGGTTAGGTTAGGTTAGGTTAGACAAAAAAAAGAACGCAAAATCGACACAAATTAACAAAAATGCCCAAGTTAATGAATTCAGTGTTGAAATTAAATGAAATATAGAATATGTCATAAGGAAAGGCCAAGATCTGTTCTGACAAAAAAAAATACTTTTTTACAAATAATATTAAATAAATCCAAGAATTAATTGAAGCTGTTTGTTTAAGCGAAACTGCTTTGCTATAACAATTAAACATTACTTTGCTGGGAGCTGTTTTGGTAGCACATCACTTTAGCCTTGTTCCATGTAAATGGGATTTGTTAGAAAAACTCACTGGCAGTTTAAAAAAAAGGATAAATTTTGATAATAGACTGCACACAATTTGTTATGAGACATTACGTATAATGTTTAATTGACCGTAAATTTCAACGATTTAGAAAACAATTTATTTAAAAAAATAATAATGATAATATATTTAAAAAGTCTTCAATGTACATGATTTTTTTTTAAACTGTATTGGAAAACGTATTTTATTTTTCAGTTAATTCCTGTTTCATCATGGATTTGTTCGAAATTCAACGGTAAGTAAACATAATATACCTTTGATAAAATCCGCCAATAAATGAACGCCGAGTGTTATCCACTGAATAGGCTATTATATTTTTTATTATTTTTTTTGCTGATTTGTCACTTTTCAAGTGGTTTATCAACGAATATTGTTTGTTGCAGAATTTAATCAATGGATTTTAGTATTCTATTCACTTACAAATGTGTTTTAAATTACCTAGAAATGTGAAAAAAATAGGAATCTAAAATAATAATAACAGAATATTACTAAATAAATTAAGAAAATAAAATTAGCTTTATATTAAAATGAATTCAAATTTATACAAATAAAATAATTCATTACCAAAAAAACTCAAAATGATTGTGAATCATTAAAGTGATATAGATTTAATGTTAATATAAGAAATTTTAGATTTAAAAAAAAATCAATATTTTAATCCTCATTATCTTAGATAAGATGGACCTACTTGTCCATGTATTATATCTGTCTTGATGTCAGTGGTAAATAGTCTCGTCAACAAGTGCTTTTTGGGTAAAAATTTTTTTCACCGATTTAAAAAATATGAACGAAGTGTCATTCGTTTCGGAATAGCGTGTAGATGGTTTTTAAAAAAAATCAAGAGCCATTTGCAAAAATTGCAAAATTTATACCCCTAAACAATTAACTAAAAAAAAAATTGGGTTTGGTTTTTTGCAAATATCTCAACAACTATTTGACATTTTTCAAATTTGAAACAAGATTCAAAAAGAGCAGGAAATATACCAAAAAAGAATTATAACTCCCGGAACTGTGAGAATAATATTTAGAATTTTTCCAGAGTGTTGAAAATACGGCCGAAAACGGGGACTCAGGCTTGCATAAGCGCTGTCCATTATGGACCTTTAATGAATAAATATTATTTAAACTTATTAAATATGAAAATTAAAAATTAAAAAAATTCAGGCATCTACTGGATAGATTTATGAACAATAATCTACGGTCAAAAAATTTTTATCGCGATTTTTCTATTAATTATGCATTAGTTAATTAACAACTTTTTCCTACTTGAACATGAACATTTCATGTGCCATAATTGTTAAAAAAAAATCTGATTTTTTTTCCTTTTTTGGATCTATTTTAGAAAGGTCTAAGAACAGATTCCCGTTGGAAAATTAAAAAAATTGTTATTTTTCACTTTGGTATTAATAATTTACTTACGTTAAAAATTAAAAAGCTTGATTAATCATTGAAAAAAATTTTTTTTTCATATTACTATTGATTCGATTTTTTATGATCAGAAGTCACATGAAAATAATTTTTGATCAATCAAGCTTTTTAATTTTTAACGTAAATAAATTATTAATAACTAAATTAAAAAGAAAATTTTTTTAATTTTTCCAAGGGGAATCTCTTCTGAGATCTTTCAAAAATAGGTTCAAAAAAGGAGAAAAAAATCGGATTTGTTATTTCACAATTATCGCATTTACAATGTTCATGTTTAAATAGGAAAAAAATGTTAATTAACTAATACATAATTAATAGAAAAATCGTGATACAAATTTTTTGACCGCGGATTATTTTTCATAAATCTATCCAGTAGATGCCTGATTTTTTTTAATTTTTACATTTAATAAGTTTAAATAATATTTATTCATGAAAAGTCCAAAGTGGGCAGCGCTTACTCAAGTCAGAGTCCCCGTTTTCGGTCGTATGTTCAACACAAGTATTGGTCCTACCTACGTATAGTTTTTTTAAGGAAATTTCATCCTTTTTTGAATATTTTTTCAAATTTAAAAAATGTCAAATAATTTTTGAGATATTTGATAAAAGTCAAACCCCATTTTTTTCAGTTAATTGTTTATAACTTTTGCAATTTTTGCAAGCGGCTTTTGAATTTCTTCAAAAATCATCTACGCGCTATTCCGAATTGAGTGACACCTCGTTCATATTTTTCGGAGGCGGAGAAAAAATTTAACCCAGAAAGCACTTGTTTGTCTTTTAGTGAAACTGGACAATAAGAGCAATATTGAATCAAAATAACGATAGTGAAAGCAATGAGGGAGAAGAAGAAAGTCATCATTATGCAAATTCAAAACAGGATAACAGGATATTACAAAAGAAGGACTTAATGAATCCGAAGAAATTTTTCACAAAGGCGGAGGAAACAGAAGACATAGGCAATCAAATGAAAAGCAAAAACTTTATTTTGTTGCGAAAAATGGAGTCACAAAATGGCGAAAACACAGAGATGTTTTAAATGTAAGAACCAGATCTTGTAACATTATTACACATTTACCTGGACCTAACGACAAGCACGTGAAACAAAAAAAGAAGTAGAGATTTTTAACTCATTATTAAATGATCAGATTATTAAAACAGTCACTATCTGCACAAATATATACATTGATAAAATTCGTGACAGCTGTGATCGGATTAGAGATGATAGACACACAGATTTTGTTGAAATAAAAGCTTTTATTGGTTTGATGTTTCTAATTAGCTCTGAGTGACTTGTAATCTGAGTAACCTAGCTGGTCTTTAGCAAAAAAGATGAATGAGAAAAATCGTACAAATGTAGGAATAGTCCAAAAAAATAGGTAAGAAGTACCAAAGGATTTTTTACCAGAAAATATAAAGTTCCCAAATCATCCACGTTTGGCTTGCAAAATAACTTGCACTTTAATATTATATTGTCCAAAGCCGTCAAAGATTTTGTTGATGTTATCAACAATGCATTTTGATGACGCTATAGACTTATCAACAGGCGAAGACAACAAACCAGAAATGATTATGTTTTATAATTGCACCGAAATAACTTGCACTTTAATATTATATTGGCCTAAACCATCAAAGATCGTAATACCAGAAGGTGGCCAATGGTATTATGATATTTTGAATATAGCAGCTATCAACTCGCTATACATTTATAAATTTCACTGTGCGGCTACGGTAGAAAAAGTGAGGAGAGTTGATTTTCTAAAAAACCTAAGTTTTGACCCTATAAGACCCCAAAATCTTCCAGTGCCCCAAGAACCGACCATGAATGGATCAATCGGTAGTCGGTAGATGCTACGGCTGTGGACAGGCACGTTATAGGTCAACTCGTCCGTGGGGTATTAGGTGCAAAAAGAGGGCCTGTGTGGATCAACTGAAATATATTTGTATTCCATGTTTAGAAAACTAGTTTTTATGCATATTATTTCCATTATTGTTCTCCTGTATCATATTGTTTATCTTTTTTTGATTTTATAATAAAAGTATCGTTATATGGCTTATATTCGATTATTTTTTTAACCATCAGCTAAAAAAATATTATTTAATAAAAATATAACAATTAAAAAATGGTCTACCTCTAGCGCATGTCAGTCCGATACTGAGGGTTAAACTTTCAATTTAATCTGTTTTTATTGTAAATTTTGAAAAATTTTTGATACTGCATTTCAAAATTTCATCTATCAAAATATACCTCTATGTAATTATTTATAACCACACACTTTTGTTAAATTTAAGTGTCAACAAAAAAACATTTTTCCAATATTGAACATTTTATTACATTTTTAATCTTGTAGATATTTTTTATTATGGTTTCAAATAACACAAATTATCAAATAAAAATCAACTTTATTTATTCCCTTGCGAAAAATGTTCAGTGCTTTTAATTAAACCATCACGTCCCTCCGGTTACACCAAATTTTAGAGATATAAACGCCATAAACTAATTTCGACAAATGCAAAATGAAACGGTAATTTGAATCAAATCACCAGCATTTAAAAAAGCGATTTATATATTTTTTATTGCAATAACGAATCAGAAAAAAAAAACAGATTAAAATGTTTTTAATCATGGAAATCATCACTAATGGACAAGATAATACATTTTCTTATATATAATTATATTAATATTAGGAGAATCACAATTAAGATGGTTTGGACATATATACCGGATGTCATATAGCTGACTCATAAAAAACTATATGAAACTAAAGCAGGAGGGAAAAAGTATAAAATTGGCCAAGAAAAAAATGAAGTGAAAACATAAAGAAGAGGCCGAAAGAAAACGTTAACCCAAGATAAAAAAAAATGGTAGAAAAAATACAGGACGGGTTTATAAGCATAAATTACTGCCTTACATTCAGCGGTAGAATTCTCGTTTTTAATATGTTATTAAACATTCACAGTTTTGAAAATTCTTCAGTGAATAAGAAGAAATAATAGTGTCCTTATCAAGATTGAGTTGCACCTATCCAACACAACTGTTTATAAAATATAATTTAATTTATAACATCAAGATGATACCACTTAACCAAATGTATACTACTTCAGCTTGCAGGAGTCCAGCTGACAACAGTTCAAAAATATATTTTATTGCAACCATTTATTCAATCCAAATAAGTAACAAGGAATTATTTCCAGAGCATTAGAAGGTACGCCAACTCAGAATTACCTTATTCCATTATACAACACAAAAATATACGTTAAGGGAGCAGAATTTAAATAGAACGTAGAGGAACAGGGTTTCAAAGGTAGTAATGGGAATTAAACAGGACTGGAAATCAAATGATGTCTGATGAGAAAATGTGGTTCTTTTTATAGCGTTCACTCAATCAATATTGACATTAAGGAGGCAAGACTTAATTTAAAACATCTCTAAAAGGTTCAATCTATTACCTTTTCACACTCATAAGAAATTAGGAAGTAGTATTGGTAATGTCTGTGTTTTTATATTTATCTATAGTTCTAATATGTTATATGGTTCTAGTTGCAAGTCCTCTATCTGACTGACCGATGTAGACAGAATTACAATCGGCACAGCAAAGTTGATATTCACCTGTCAGTCAGCTTGTTTTTGTAAATTTTAATTGTCGAACACTGTAATAGTTTTAAGCCTGGTGATGGCTAAGTAACCGAAACTAGTTGCCGTTACAATTTCATTATATTCATTGTGGTATATGATTTTGAGTTTCATTTCTTTTATTATACAGAGTTGACTTTAGATACTATCCATTCCGATAAAGTGCCATTAATGATTCTTATAAGGATGAAACATGTATAGTAAAGGTTGGAGTATATAGTTTTTTTAAAAATTACTCCCTCTGTCTTGATTTAATTGTATTTTCCCGCTTTCTCGACACATTTTTCAGAAAAGCTGGCAGAAATATTTGGTACAATAGCTAAAGGTTTCAACAGCATAAATAGTTTTTACCGAATTGAATGTTTGTGAAATACGAAAACACGACCAATTGCTTTTTCTTGTCGTTGATGATTAAAAGACTCTTCTTCCAATCGAATTTAGATAGATAGATAGAAAAGGCTGTAGGTACCAATATCTCTTCCACGGCCACCTTCTCAGATCTTTTGTGGTTGTCCTCTCGATTATAGAACCTTGTGTATATACTACAGTTTCCTCCTCTTCCTACCAAAACCTGCAAATAGCTTCCTCTCCCAGTCCTATTGTATCCATATGTTTATTGAGCCTACAATGCTCTGTAAGAAGACCTGCTAATATTCTAATCTCTTTGGTCTTTTTCTAACCTAGTGAGTTTTTCCACCTCTCTTGAAAATATAGTTAGCTTCAATCGATTGATGGATATCCTGACTATTTTCTTCGTAATGCCACAAAATGGTTCCGGATTGGTTAGGGATTGTATTGCTTCTTTTCGTGATAGTTTATCTGCTTTATCTCCTCATATTGGTCAATTTTGATTACCAAACTCTGTTAGGCCTTCAAGTAGTCCTATTGATTTAACTGTTATGAAAAATATTGCTTTTATATAACGATTGGGGTAACTATCTAACGGCACCAAGTTGTACTTGGTCGGTCATTTTTATAGATGGATTGTACCCAATAGATGACTTTGAGTGTGGTACCCATTAACCTACCATAGACTATCTATCATATTTAAATTAAAAAAATGGCGTTTGTTTTAAATTACTTTACTTATTAATTGACTAGTTATTGGTAACTGTATAAATCGAATATTTATTTTGTTGGTTCTAATATCACAAGATTTCCCTGAGCTTAATATAACAATGTGTTCATTCCATTATGTTAATTACATTATGTACTTAATATCAGGAGGACACAAACGAATGTTTTATTGATGATAAGCAAATCCTATAAGCTGTATTATCCATAGGGTATTAATTATTAGAATCGAATATATACTTTTATAACTACTAGATTACAGACCATTAATGGCCCGATTTATTATTGACCAACGACCAGATATTTTAGAAAGCAATATAAATATGAAGAAAAGTGTAAGTGTAATTACTTTTAGTATGTAGTATAATATGTAAAAATAACAGTATCCATAAAAAAAGAACTAACCTTTGAACTTATTGTTGATTTGGGGTGGGAGGTCATTGTTACCAATAAGAGATGAGACATTTTTTTGATATAATTAACTTTGCGCGGTAATATTAGTTATGTTTAGATTATTTGATTTTCAAGTTCTTTCTTGTTAAATGTATAATTAAAATTGTGTTGATATTTCAGGGTTTTACTATCCATCACTTCAAAAAATAAAGTTTTGAACCCAAGAAAGTGAAAATTAAAAGAAACTATGTCACGAAAAATATATTATTAGAATTTGTTAAATTAATAATAAAAATAAATCAAAAATTACAATATTCTTAAAAAAAAACAGACAACAGTCCCTAAACGTCTGCCTATCCTGCCATAAAGGCATTATTTGTTACCTTTTATTTTATCCGGAAATATTTTTTTGTGGAATGTTCTGAAAGAAGTGACATTTGCTCCCAATTTTATTATTTTCCTTTTTCCGTTGTGCTAGCTTTTTGCCGGGAAAAAAATCTTTATTATCAGAATGAATGGACCGTATAAATAACTTTAAGAGCTTTTCTATCCCGAATTGATCTTATTTGGCAACATTCAAACGGTCTCAAAAGCTCGTGGAAGAAAAACAATGCCGGCATACTATTTACCTCCCACAGCTTCGAATAAATATCCAGAACGGATAAGTTTCTGATAAAATATTACCCAAAGTGATTTGACATAATATAATTGAAATACATACACAAATAAATTAATAAATATTCAATTTTGGTCTATTTCTTTCTGTAAAATGTTAATATAACTGTCCCGCTTATATCCGATATATGAATAATATTCTGAGATCTGTACACCATTTCTCGTAGCGTCCAGAAAAAGAAAAACGTCTTTACATTTATCTTCTTGATAGTTTGCGGTCTTGTAAGCTTAGCGTTTGTAGCTTTATTATATGCTTTTGACACAAATCTCTCGAAACCAAAATAAAGAAAAACCATCATACATCAAATGAAAATAGGTTTTTCCAAAACATAGTCGGGCTATATTTTTTTTTTGGGAAGGAATTGTATTATTTGTTTATTGCAACTAAAACCTCTGGTTTTAAATAATTTTAAAGTAATTTATGTTTTTTTAATAAATTAAAAACTTTTGGAAAAGTAGTTAGGCTTTAAATTTTATAAAAAAAGTTACTTTGCAAATGTCAATCTTGCTTTTCTATTAAAAATTACAATAAATGTCAAATTTGTCATATTTTGACGTGATAAATAGTTTAAAATGTCTATCGTCTCATTTGTCATGAATACTTTCTGAATCAAATGTCAATCTTGTCATTTTTTTGACATTTCATTAAATGTCCATCTTGTCCATTTTATATTTAGAATTACTATTCTAAATGTCATATTTTGACGTTTCAAATATTAGCAAATGTCAATCGTGTCATTTTTCATAAAAATTTCTGTTTCAAATGTCAACCTTGTCATTTTTTTGACGTTTTCATTCGTAAATGTAAATATTGTCATTTTTTGACGTTTTAATTAGCAAATTTCCATCTTGTCATATTCTGTCTTTAAATTTTTTGTTCTAAATATCTAACTTGTCATATTTTGATGTTTTAAATATTAGCAAATGTTTATCGTGTCATTTTTCATAAAAATTTCTCTTTCAAATGTCAAACTTGTCATTTTTTGACGTTTTATTAAGCAAATGTCCATTTCGTCATTTTCGATTTAAATTTTTTTGTTCTAAATATCAAACTTGTCATATTTTGACGTTTTAAATATTAGCAAATGTCTATCTTGTCATTTTTCATAAAAATTTCTGTTTAAAATGTCAAACTTGTCATTTTTTTGACGTTTTCATTAGTAAATGTCAAACTTGTCATTTTCTAATTTTAATTTTTTTGGTTCTAAATATCAAACTTGTCATATTTTGACGTTTAAAATATTATCAAATGTCTATCTTGTCATTTTTTATAAAAATTTCTGTTTCAAATGTCAAAATTGTCATTTTTTTGACGTTTTCATTAGTAAATGTCAAACTAGTCATTTTTTTGACGTTTTCATTAGTAAATGTCAAACTTGTCATTTTCTAATTTTAATTTTTTTGGTTCTAAATATCAAACTTGTCATATTTTGACGTTTAAAATATTATCAAATGTCTATCTTGTCATTTTTTATAAAAATTTCTGTTTCAAATGTCAAAATTGTCATTTTTTTGACGTTTTCATTAGTAAATGTCAAACTAGTCATTTTTTTGACGTTTTCATTAGTAAATGTCAAACTTGTCATTTTGTGACGTTTTCATTAGTAAATGTCAATCTTGTCATTTTTTGACGTTTTAATTATTAAATGTCCACCTTGTCATTTTCTATCATTAATTTTTTTGTTCTAAATATTAAACTTGTCATATTTTGACATTTCAAATATTAGCAAATGTCTATCGTGTCATTTGCCATGAACAATTTCTGTTTCAAATGTCAAAATTGTCATTTTTTTGACGTTTTCATTAGTAAATGTCAAACTTGTCATTTTGTGACGTTTTCATTGGTAAATGTCAATCTTGTCATTTTTTGACGTTTTAATTATTAAATGTCCACCTTGTCATTTTCTATCATTAATTTTTTTGTTCTAAATATTAAACTTGTCATATTTTGACATTTCAATTATTAGCAAATGTCTATCGTGTCATTTGCCATGAACAATTTCTTTTTCAAATGTCAAAATTGTTCCATTTTGACCTGTCAATTAGGTATTGTAAAATTTCCATCGTGTTATTTTTCATAAAAAATTATGTTTCAAATGTAAAATTTGTCATTTTTTTAACGTTTCAATTAGTAAATGTCAATTTTGTAATTTTTCATGAATAATTTCTGTTTAAAATGTCAAACTTGTCAAATTTCAAATTCTGATCAGTAAATTTCAATCTTGTAATTTTCTATTAAAAATTTCCAATCTAAATATCGAACTTCTTGTCATTTCCATTATGGAAAAATATCTGCTTTGTTATTGTTTATACAAAAATTTTCGTTTTACATGTCAATCTTGTCATATTTTTACATTTCTAATGGTAAATTTCAAACTTGTCATTTTCTATGAATAATTTTTATTCTAACTATCAAACTAGTCATATTTTGACGTTTAAAATATTGGAAAATATCTATTGTGTCATTTTTTATGAATAATTTCTATTTCAAATTTCAAAATTGTCATATTTTGACATTTCAATTCTTCGTTTTTATTGAAAAATTTAGTAATGGTAATAAGTCTTGTTATGTCCTATTAAGAATTTCTGTTCTAAATATTAAATTTTTTATAAATATATTAGTGATAAAAAATTTATTTTTTGGAAAATCAAACTTGTTCCTAAAAATGTAGTCAAAACAAAAAAAAATACAAAAGAATATGAAATTACTCATTATTTTTTAAATATACTCAAGGGAAATTAAGTAATTATTTGGAAAATAAAAACTTTTTCAAACAAATGGAAATCGCCAAAAAATAAGAAATTATTTAATTATCCAGAAATATCAGCGAAGAAAAATTTGTTTATTTTCTGGAAAATCAAACTTGTCCAACCAATGTAATTAAAATAAAAAAAAAATATAAAAGAATAAGAAATTAATCAATTTTTTTTAAATATAGTCGAGGGAAATTAGTTTATTACCTACTTGGAAAATTGAAAATTTTTCAAATTGTATGATCAAACAAAAGAAAATCGCAAAAGAATTAATTTTTTATTTTACCAAAACTATGAGTCAAGGGAAACTCGTTTAATTTGTGGAAAATCTAAAATTACTGAAAAAATCTAAAAAAACTAGAAGAAAATTAAAAATAAATTAAGCGTAGTCAATTTTTTTTAAATATAACCGAGGAAAATTAGTTTATTATTTGGAAAATCAACATTTTTTTAAACAATGTATAGTCAAAACAAAAGAAAATATAGAAAAAATAAGAAATTATTTAATTTGCCAAAAATATGAGTCAAGTGAAAGTTATTTATTTTTTAAAAAATCTAAAATTACTGAAAAAATCTTGTTAAAATTAAGGGAAAATTAAAACAAAAATAATTACTCAATTTTTTGAAAATATGGGTAAGGGAAATTACTTCGTTATTTGGAAATTAAAAATATTTTTAAGCAACGTATTCAAATCAAGAGACAACCGTAAAAAAATATGACATTATTTATTTTGCCAAAAATAGAGTAAACAAAATTCATATATTTTCTGGAAAATCTAAAATTACTAAAAACATTTTTGTCGGAAAATTAGAAAAAATAAGAAATTACTCATTTTTTAAAAGCTATCCGAGGTTATTATTTGAAAAATCAAATTTTTTGCATATAATGTGAGCAAAACAAAATAAATAAGAAATTATTTAATTCTCCAAAAATATAATTCAAGTGGAATTTGTTTTAGGAAAATCTAAAATAACTGAAAAAATCTTGTTAAATCTAAGGCAAAATTACAAAAAAAACATGGAAACTTAATCACTTTTTTAAAAATATAGTCGAGGAAAGTTAGGTAATTATTTGAAAAATAATTTTTTTTCAGTCGAAAGAAAATCGCGAAAAAATAAGAAATTGGTTAATGTCCCAAACAATATGAGTCTAGAGAAAATTTGTATATTTTTTTGGAAAAACTCCAAAACTACTGGAACAAAACACAACAAAAATTCAAAAAAATAAATAAAAAAAACATAAATTTTCACAAATATATGTAGTATGGGAAAATTCGTCTACTTGTTATCAATAAACCATTAACCATTACCAAAAAAAAATACATAAATCTTACCTTTATGATGAAGCTCGTATCTTCAGTTTTCTTCTCTCACTTCACTTTATTTTAACTGGAAAAAAGAGAAAACGGGTTACTAATAAATAACTGTAAATATTTATTACCTGAGATTGGAATATTTACTCATATTAATAAAAAAATAGTACCAAGAACATAAACCGAAAAAAAAATAATTCTTATACATTTATATACACTTAAGAGACTATTGAAAACATTTTTTTTAATTGAACCCGGAAATAATTATCATCCTGTATAATAAAATATAAAAGGTAATACAAAAATAAAAAAGTACAATATAAATTGGAATCATCTTGTTGAACAGATATACTGTAGAGAAAATTCAAAGTTTATAAAAACATTTTAAATTTCGTTATGGTATTTTAAACTCATAAAAATTTAAAGATAAAAAAATTCGTATAAATTTCTAACATACTTTTTATAATTTACAATTTTCAAAATCACCAAACACAATTTTTATATCAATTTTGTAAAAGTCTATTCACCGCTTTAACTAACACTGGTACCGGAATTGTTCATACATGTTAAAACATTTCATAGCCGACTATTTTTTTTTTGGATATTTCATGTCGACGTCGCGTCGGTGGAGGTGGAATTTATCTTTGTGTGTAAGATTTTATTGCTTTTAAGTAAAAAATTATGATTTTTAAAAATACTCTATTGAAATATTTACAGCGCAGGATTAATTTATTTTAAAATTCAAGTGTTTTGCTTGATTTTTACTTTACGCAATATACAAATTACATTTTTTTTCCATACGTGAAAATTTAAAAAAATATATTTCAATTATCCAGTGTCGTATTTTTAAAAAGAAATTATTGAAATAAAAAAAATTAAACAAACATAGCCCTTTATTCATTTTTTTTTGTTAAGTAATTCAAAATCAATCAAAATTCGAGATTTTTACAAGAATATTTTTTTGTAGAAAACCAAATTTTCCATCCAAATGCCTTTTTTCTCATTTTTTAGTTTACCGCTTTCCCGGTCCCATCAGTTTCAAAGTACAGTGAACGAGCAAAAAAAAATTCGAGATATCGATGGAAATATTTATTCATTTTGAGGTACCCCAAAGATTGAAAATATTTCCAGAGTAAGGTCTGCCTGTGTGTCTGTCTGTGTGTCTGTATATCTATTTCCAAAAGTCGCGCCACGAGAGCTCGTGCAAAAAATTTATAATATGTAGGTTTTCCATAGTTTTTCCAAATTTAAAGGAAAAACAATGCACTTTAGTGCAAAAATTTTATGGTGAAAATGTGTAGAGCACCAAATTTCCTTTAACTTCTATATTTAACTTTTTTCAAATTCCCAAAAGTTTCTCTGCTAAAGGGCGAAAAATTTACACATTTAGGTTTTTTTTCCCAATTTTTTTGGCATCTACTACCGGTCCTAAAATTCCAAACTTAGCGAAAAGATAAGTTATTTAATTTGCCAAAAAATAGTATTAAGTAAAATTGGTTTACTTTCTGGAAAATCTAAAATGACTGAAAAAAATATTGTTAAAACTAGAGGAAAATTACAAATGAATAAAAAATTAGGACTTTTTTAAAATATAGCCCAGGGAAATTAGTTTTCAAACAATGTTATTAAAACAAAAAAGAAAATCGCGAAAAAATAACAAATTAATTATTTTACCTAAAATATGTGTCAAGGAAAATTTATTTTTTGGAAAATCTAAAGTTAATGAGGAAAATTAAAAAACTCAAATAACTCTAATATTTTTTTATTGATAGCAGAATATATAAAAAGAGATAATAATAATTTAATACCAGAAAGGACTTTTGTCACTTCTTAAGTACTTTTTTCCCCACTTTTCACTCTTTTCTTTTCTTTTCTCACTTAAAATTACCCTCACTTTTCTTTCTCATCTTTGTCATTGTTTAAGTACCTTTTTCCCCTCTTTTCTTACACTTTTTTTATTTTTGTCACTATTTAAGTAAATTTTTCCCCCTCTGTTCACTCGAAAATTTTCACTCATTTTTTCTTAATTTTGTCGCTTTTTATGTACTCTTTCCAAAACTTTTTTTTCGTATTTTTGTTACTTTTTAAGTAACTTTTTCCCTCTCTGTTCACTCGAAAATTTTCCCTCCTTTTTTCTTAATTTTGTCACTTTTTTAGTACTTCTTCCCCACTTTTCTTTCTTATTTATGTCACTTTTTAAATTCATTTTTCCTCTCTTTTCACTCAAAAAGTCCCCCCTTTCTGTTTTAATGATGTTACTTCATATATGTACATGTGATTGTTTTGACGCGTGGCCTCTCAGATTTAAGTCCACTATAAGCTGTTTTAGTATTTTTATTTACCCGACCCACCATTCGAGAAGAAAAAAATTACGATATCCATTTTGAGATAGAAGTCTGTCTGTCTGTCTGTCTGTCTGTCTGTGTGTCTGTATGTCTGCGCGTGATTATTCCACGATAAAAACCACAATGTTAATCCGATTAATCTTAAATTTGGTTTATGGTTCACGGTTATCCCTCGGAAGAACCGATTAGGTTTTGTACGACATCTGTCAAACGAAAGTGTCACTATAAAAAATTACAGAAGGAAGATGACACAGAATTTGAAAACCCTTGAAAATCTCTATTCAAAAGAGTCAAAATTATTTCACAAATTGTCATTTGTCAAAAATATAAAATGTCAAAGGAAGGGGCCACAACCGATTTTTTTAAGCTATATTTAAACCATTTACAGTATAAATTTTTTTAATGGTCAACTTATTTTGATACTCTCGTATAAAAAAGTTTTATTTTATGTTTAACCCTATGTATACACCACTGAGCAAACATTGAGATTTAGTAAAGCAGTTATGTTAAGAATATCGTGAAAAATGGCACAGTAAAATGCGGAATATGCAGATATTAAAGGAGGTTATATATGTGCTTTACAGATGCAGTTTTCACGGTTAGTTAACACCGGTTTTATTATTGCCATACAGATGCATTACTGGAATTTCATTCTAAAAAAGTGATACGAAAGATAAGGATGCTTTTGTAAATATCGTTAGAAAATTGTTACAAGAATAAACATTGTTCTACAAAATAAATAAAATTGATAACAAAAAATTAGTAATAGGTACAAATATTTTTTTTTATGATTTATTTGGACTCAGGCAACCTGAAAAAGTAAAGAAAAGTTTCTAGATCTCTTATAGCCGATAAGAAAAGTATTGGTCATGTCCCATTTTTTTTATTTCTAGAGTTTGCAATTTTTATTAAGTAAATCTCTTTTTACGTTGATTTATAAAGTTTTATAATGTAAATTGTCTTACAAGTCTAAAAGTTCTAATTTATACAAAACACGTTTTATAATATAAATTAATCGAGATAATTTCAACCTCAAAATAGTCTTTAGTTTCGTTGATTAAACCGCACTCATGAAATGAGCTTTTCTATTAATTTAACTTTGTATCAACTTAAATGAAATAATTCCTGATTTTCATTTCATAGCTATTGTACGAATAACAAATACAAACAAATGTTTTCATTAAGGATAAAACCGTATAAGCCACCATTGCAACTTTCAATTCACAATTAAATTCAAAGTCGAGATACAGTGTTCTTGATTTTGCGGCAAGGTGTATTTTGCTTTTGTTTCTTAGTTGACATGTGTCGTGGGGAATTCGACGTCAGCTGCATAGATTTGTCAACGTTGGTAGGAAAGTTTTGTAGAAATGAATAAGAACTCCATTAACGTTGATAAATGAAAACTGCTGTATTAAGTTTTATAACTGTAGCTTTTGGAAAAGCTTTTGTTTAGATAAATCAATGAAGTGGGGATTGTATTTAAATTACTCTACACTTTTAATTTATACAGGGTGTTTCATTGGGAAACAGGCATACGTTAACTGCAGATAGGGAGCACCTAGGTGATTCCTAATAACTACCATATGATCGGTCTAGCGGTCTTCATAACCAAGATACGTGTATATTTTTGTGATACAAATTCTTCATATGTTCAAAACAACACCCTGTATTCCTGAATTTAAAATGTTTATTTCCATATTCAGAAAGAACGCAAAAACTAAATCTAAAGATAAGCTTTTGGAGTTTGCGCAGAATGGTTTACTACTTCAATTTTATATTCAAATTGCTTATTTATTAGAATTTTTCTGAAATTCAAAATGTAAATTTTTTTATCTTAAATATAAAATATTGTGAAATCAGTATTAATTCGTGATATTTTAGCTTACTACAAATTACAATGGATTAACCCTTACAAACATGTAATAATAATTCAAACACCCTGTATAAAAAAATCCGGAGTTTCATTGTTTTTGGTGTTTCTAAACCTTAAAGTGTAGAGAAGTCTTATAATACGGTACTGTCTGTCTGTCCGTCCGTCTGTCTGTCTGTCCGCATTTATAACTCAAAAACGAAAAGAGATAGAGACAAACAGTCAACATTAATAAACTCAGCATACCTTGAATGGCTCCCAAATAGATTTTTATGACAACGATTCAATTGTTAGAATCATCCTACCCCATTGTGGGGGTTCTCCACGATTGGAGATTTCTATTTTCCATTTAAAATCACCTGTTCCATTTTCATATTAATTTTTCTATTAATTTCATGTCCCACACCCAACGAAGGTCTCGTGTAAAGCCCTGTTCCAGATTTAAGTAATTACAGGGAAAATATATCAGGAGACGAATGGACAGCTACAAAACACAAACCATAGAAACACTCGAGACCAAATGGACTATATTCAAAAGAAGACCACTTAAGAAAATACCGAATCTCAGGATTCTACTATAAGTGAAAGATCTTCCGGATGAGCTACTAGATCTCATGTACATCAGATGGGCTCACCCTTACCGACGCTCAAGTTTTTCTAATTATTAATTTTTCAGTCCAATATCCTCCAATAGAAATCCTGGAAAGTAGTAATCTACTCCTACAACAGGTTTCTACAAATAACAACAATACGACCAAGAAGGGTTAAGGTCTTTAATGGTCTTTAAAATTAAAAATAAATTCTTTGTAACCAGATTTAAAAATTGATTTAATTTATACGTTAAAGTATGATTTTTACTTGTAATTTTTAATTATTTTAATATTCAGTTTCTTAGATTGGCTTTGTCGTGCTTTGTTAAATTAATTCAAAAAAAAAATTATTTTTCCCAACTTTTTATTAAATTAATATTGCCCTTTGCTCATAATTAATTTAATTTTTCAAGGGCTAAACTGGACTGCAAGAAAATATTTTCCGGACAATTTTCAATAAATTTATATCCTAATATTAAAAAATCTCGTATAACTGCTATACAGTCACTCATTAAGTACTTTTTGTCATGTTTACTCGTTAGCATATATTAAATTAGTCGCAATTTTTCGATGCCTATGGAATTATAAAAGTGATTCAACTCTCCCAATTAAAAGTCTTTGACAAATGACCCGAAAAACAAATGCGCAATGAATTATGAAGCAGCGTCAATTGTTTTGTTGCCAGATTCATTAGCAACGCGGCTGAACTTCATTCGTTTCGCTAAAACAACGTAATTTTCTAGGGTTCGCCAATTTTTGTGTATAACAAACAACGGCCAATTAATTTGGGGAATATTTCCTTAGAAAGTTCCTCGGAAAATATATCTTAAAGATAACAACTCCACTTCAAAACAGAATTTATCAAAGTTTTTATTGTTTTTTTTTTTGGTAGAACATGAAATTTTATGTTATTTGTTATACGTGAAAAATTCGTAAACGTTGAGGTTTTTTACTCGAAAGAAAAAGGTAAAACTATACAATGTGTCTTAAATTTATAAATTATATATTAAAGTAATAAGTATTTTTTAATAACCTAGATTATGAGGATTTATTAACTATTATTTAGGCATAATTTGATGTGATAGTAGCTAGAATTAAGTGTACAAATACTACTCACAGCTTCCTAATTAAAATTATTTTTATCTTAATTATTAGGTATGATCTTTCTTATTAGTTTTTAATTTTTGTCTGCGGTTGTTAAAATTGGTTTGCAGATTGACTAACAGCAAGTATATCAGGTCCGATAATGAGGAGTAAAATGGTTGCCTCGATTCAGATATTTTAGAAGTTTTTAATCATTTATACTTAGAAGTTTCATCAGTACATTTTAAAACCATTTGGTATAAATTAAATATTAGTTTTTACAAATCATAACTAATTTTAACCATTCTATCAACAACATAGCTATAAAAATAACATATAATTAAAACTAGCACCTGTAGAAAATGAAATACAGGTTCGTATCAATAAGTTTACCGATTGAGGAAAAGTCGTAAAATTTTTTAATACCATCTGCTTAAAATCTTTAATCACATTTAGTTACATCACCAATCCCGAAAAATCTGGTCCAAAGCTATGACTTATGACGTCATCAATATATTTTAAAAGTACTTTAACAAGTAAACACATCCCTGTTTCGTTATCACTTTGTTGCTTTCACTACCTTTTTTGTGTTTTTATCACTTAGTAAGTCCATTTTTGAAACCCTATAAACATTAATCCCATATTGTTTCTTTTGACGGTTAAGCCGTGTCCACTCCTAGTTTTTTTTCATTCCTGTATTACCAAAGTCTATATTAAATTAAGTGGAATAGTGTAAATTAGTAAGTTAATAATGTAATACTTCTAAACGAATTATGAATATTAGTATTTATAAGTGTTGGAAGGTTGGAAGAATACTAAGCGGCGAACGTGTTAACACAAATCCAGAACTTCGAAGGACCAAACTTCTTGGGTAGAAGTTAATCCAATATGAACGTTGTAATAGAAATAATATTTGAAATTGTAAGGTAACATTTTATTCCATCTTTTAAGTACTGCAAAATTGTAAAGCGGCACAGTATGTTAAATTATAAAACCGAAACATGAATATTTAAATTGTACTCAACCTTCAGTCATAATTATCTACATATTTTAGTATGAAAAACTCAGAAAACTTTATTTTATTTTTGTTAACTGTACTTTGAAAGCAGACAGAAGAAAGTCAGAGAGACAGACGGAATAATATTGTGTTGATTTTAAATCTATTTGTAGGTAATAAAATATTTAAATGTACAATAACGGACATTATTATGAACTGAAAGATTAATATTATTAATTTTAAAAGAAATAGAAATTAGTTTGTATTTTCTGGATAATACACCTACCTGTTATTAATGGTAAGCTTAACCCACGATTTTACGTATTTGCCATAAGGAACAATTGTAAATATATGTAATGTGGTGTATTTGGTTAGTCCATATAAAAAAAAACAATAGACTTCTTCAAATGGAATTTAAAGAATAATTTAAAAAATCGGTTGTGTCGCCCCAAATTACAACACCACCGTCATGACATTTTGGCAACAATGTTAACATCAAATTAAGAGAATTGACCGATATTTATAGCTGGAGATGTTTCATTAGCTCTCCCGATCATTGAGGGGCCAACGCAGTCCGGAAGATTAATGCAGGAGCGGGCAATCAAAAATGATAAACCTTACGGATAAAACTTATATAGATATCAAGTATTTGTTATTACAAAAGTCCGAAAATTATTAGCAGACAATTTTGTGAAAGAGGAGGAGCCGGCAGACTGCAACAAAGTGGCCTTAATATATGTGACAAAAAAAAGGATAAACCTCATGATTAAAAACTCTTGGAAATAATTACTGAGTTGGTAACTAAAACGTATGCTGAATGGCAGACAAAAACGAGGCAGACCAGTATTTCTTGTGCTCTCATAAATATTATTTGTTGTCTTCTGTGTACACATTATGTTCTGTGAGGTTTCTCTTTTTGCTCGCCCGCCTCTGCTTTAAACTTCCTGAGCGCATTGGCAGATTTTCCACTCAATGTTCGGGAGAGCTAATAAACCCTCTCTAGCTATAAATATTGTATGTACCTTATACCTTGTATTTTTATGTAGCCAGCTCTTAGACCATTAGTGCTTGTGATGCTATTACATTTGTAAATTTGAAATCCGCGTAGTTTCTTTCGGTTGCAAGAAATTGCAAGGTTGTTATCAACTTTTTGTGTGGGCTTATAGCGGGTTTTATGATAGTGTGTCTGGTTTCTTAATGAAAGTAGTCACAAGCGATAATAATTCTAAATATGTTTCTTCATTCCAGTTACGAGGATATACCTTAAATTACTTTAAAAGTTTAGTTAACCACTTTTTATTCCACATTGTACGCTTATTTCGTTGTGACGACACATTTTCAAAACAATATAAAAATTGTCTGAAGAAAATATTAAATATAAAATACAATAAATATTGGTATATTATTTATATTAGTAAATTTATAATTCAGCTTATTTAATTAGTTCTCAGAAGTATATAAGGTAGCAGATATTTATTTTTATAAAAACTATAGAAGTTTTGTTGTACCATGTATATTATTTATTTTTTAAAAATTTATAAAATAAATTTTAAGAGCAATACAATATAAAATAATTTATTATCATTGATTTAAATAATAAATTTTAATATTTATTTGATCAAATATTTATTTTGAACCATATATTTTCCAATCAGTTTAAAACAGTACGTTATACTCATCACGTTCATGACTTCAATTTACATATTTAATATAATTTTGTTTGATTGCATATATGACTACTAAATCGATAATATATAAAATATATCAATACACTTATCATTTGGAAATTAGAATAAAAATTTTAAAAAAAATTTTAGTGGTCGAAAAATTTTGGGGTTAAGGTTATAGAAAGGAAAAAATCGAATGGATTGTTATAGTAGGGAAAGGAGCTTTTTGGTCAAATTTAATCTATTAAGTAAATAATTCTACTCGTAATTTTTATTTGACTATTTTTCAGCGTCATTACTAAATTATGAATAAAAACTGAAAACTCTATTTGTCGATTTTATGCGAATTTAAATAAGTCATCTCATTTTTGAAAATTCTCAGTTTGTACTTTCTTTGTTCAAACTTCTACTATAAAATGGTACCAATAAAAATATTGTTTTTATAGAAAAATTGAGAAAACCGAAAACAGGGATTCTTTTAATTTTTTTAAAATTTTGGTCCCTGAAAATTTGATTGACCGGACTAGTACCATTAAAAAATACAGACAGTTCAAATTTTAATATTTACCAAAAAATTGAATAAAAAGTATTTTAATAAGTACGATTTTATATAAAATATTTCAAACCAGTTTTATCTTGTTGTTATTTCCAATAATACGTTTCTCGTTCTTTACAAACATTTAATGAACATCGCAAGTCAAGCGAAGTTTAAAAACACATTAAGCCCTCCAAAATTCTACGTAAATTCATTTCGATCAAAGTAAATGTAACGCGAAATAATTTCGAAGATATTTTCCTTAAATATAAAAAAAATCGTGTGACTGAAAATATGAAAAATCAATATCGGTTATAAAACTGTTTATCAATGGCGTGCAATCAAAAAAAGGCTAAAAAGAAAATCATATAACCAATTTTTGTAATGTCACATGTACAGGGTGGCCTAGATATTATGGTCAATCATGATAAAATCATACAGTTATACACGGTGTTTTATTTAAAAATCTAAAAGCAATCATTGAAATATATATGAAATTTAAATAAAGTTTTGATCCCTCTATAACATTCAACTTTAAAAAATAGTTTTGCTGTGTTAATTTAGTGTAACGATCTTTGCGTCATCAAGCGGCCTTTGGGCGCTTTGGTCCAGGTTTCGGATTACCTCGGGCGCCACCTTCCGTTTATAGTGTGAAAGTCACTTGTACGGGCAGCTTCAGTGGATAAGAAGATACTCTATGGATCGTTATGGTATCAACAAGGCGTTAGCTTTACTTGCTGTACTGGGTTTTTACATGGGTATTTGCTGTTGTAACAAACCCCCAAATAATAATAAAAAAAGTAGAAATAACTAACTTTATTCAGAAACCAAGTTCGGAGAAAGATGTGTAACGCGGTGCTTACTGTGTCAGACGGTAAAGTCACATCTTCCAGACTGGAGTGATAGTAGGAGTGACGGTATCGGGTACAATAGAACCTGGCTTTGCTCCCGTCAACTAGACCTATCTAAAGATCGAAAAGTACCTACTCGTTACAACGTAACGGGTATTTACCTTATACCCAAACTAACGATTTCATGTTCAAAATACTCGCTAATTTTATACAATGCCTAAAATTACTATATTCAAGTAGAATTATTTATACTCACAGTTTTAAAATGTTGTGTAACTAAAAAGTAACGGTTATTTTATTTCTGTTAGGTACTTTAACGGATATGAAGACAAAGAAGTTTTGTTTATGTTTAATACAATTTTTATGAACAATAATTAAGTATTTAAGTACCGAAAACCTTTTTATTACTAATTTCTTTAAGCATATAATTCTTATGTAATAAAACATATAGTCAGTAAAAGTAAAAATGCCGAAAGTACCGAGTAACGAGTATAAAGTAACAGGTATTGATATTAAAAGTAACAAATCAGTACAAGTATTCAAAAGTAACGATAGCTTACATCACTGTTAGAGGGACTGCCATTGAAACTCGGATTGCCACTGCTACTCTTATTAAGACTGCCACAGCAACTGACCAGATGGACTCCGGTTGACGTATACTATAAGGTCGGCTGAGTATGTAAAACAAGTAGGCGAGTACTCAAACTTTCGGCGCTGGTTACAACTGTTACGACTGATCTTATATTCGAATTTTAGCATAATGGTAAATTAATTCTAATAGAGTGCCGTGCGCGATTTAATTTAAATATTTTAATGACTACAAAAATTGTAGTAACTTCGTTTTATTCCAGTTTTTTAATTTCAATAAATATGAGAAATGGGATGTGAGTCATAAAACAAAATGTTTCGGAATTGTAGTACCCACCAAAACATGTTATTAAAAAGATCAATATATTTAATTGGTTTGTGGTGCCTTCGATTTCAGAAAACCCCACTTTGTGAAATCATTTTAAATTGGTGTGTTCTTTTTTTTAGGTTAGAACAAAATTACTGTAAACATTGATGAGTCCATAATAAGAATCATTGACAGAAAAATATTTACCGAGAACAATGATTTTTCTTCCAACAAAAAATTGTTGCAAGAATATAATAGAGTTCTCTTAAATCTAAAAAAGTTAGATCATTTCATTTAAAAAATAGACCATCCTGTATATATAAAATTAATTTTTGGGTATTCGGTAATTTTGCTATTGAACAAAAAAAAAATTAATTAGTAAGCTACTGGTTTGGTGTCACTTTTTGACTGTATTTTCCTTCTTTTGTTTTCGCCTGTTCACAAATGGCGTTCCCGCGTAATGTTATTAAAAACTTAAGGAAGAGAGTCGGGTTCAATTTTTTCCCCCGGACACGTCCTAATTTACTTTTGATGAGATATTGACAGTAAGTTAAGAGTTTTTCTATCGAGAGAAGGGAAACTTTAGTCAGGAAATTTGACAGGACAGCTCGGTTTTTTATCATCCCAGAGTTCATTGAAAATGTATTAAGCACTTTCAGTTTATATTTATTTGACGCAAAAGCTTTTTTATTATTTATTTGTGGGATAATACCTTTTACTGTTTATCGCTTTTGCTGTCTACTAAATTTATAATATTTTTTTAGAACACCACACAGAACCAAAAGTGAAAACTTAAATAATATTTTATAAATATATTTCATTCTTTGAGTAGATAGAACGTTCATTAATTTTAGTATATTGTTCTTTTCTAATGCGCAAATAAAATAACAAAATTTTGTTTAGAATAATTGTAGATAACTGTGTAGCAAGAGAACTGGCGGAAAAACCTTTATTTTTACATGTAAATCTCTATAATGAATTTTAAGGCTTATTTTGGTAATTTTTGGTTCATTTTAGAGGATGGGAAGCGCGTCATCAACTTCGAGTTCCCTCCTGCTTCCCACCACTTCAGGTCACACCAAGTGGATATCTAAAATTTTGTAGGAGGGTAATCGTTTACACATGACAACACCGCTTAAATTCTGAAGGGGTATTGAAAATTATAATATTATTCCTGTTGGGATATTCTAACCATTTTAATAAATTTACAACAACCTGACCAGAATTTTGTATTTTTAGCTTTAGTGGTAGTCGCCCAGTGATCCAAATTCGACCGTAATTTATTAAAATTTAAAGTAATATTTTCGAATTTTTTCCTGTTTTTTACTATTTTTTTATTTTTCCCATTTGTTCCTAGTCTTTTGTATTTTTTCATGTTTTTTCTATTTTTGCTCATTTTTCCTATTTTTGGATATATTTTCGAATTGTTCTCTATTTTTTCTTATTTCCCGTTGTTTTCTATTATTCCTGGGATTTTCCCAATTTCATATTTTGCATATATTTCCCCATGGTATTTCCTGCCATTCTGCTCTAGCTCTTTTATTTTCTGAGGTAATTCAGTTTTTAAAAAAATGATGAAAGCGCCACTTCTCAATAATTCGTTGAAAAAATGTAAAAAAACAAATTTGAACGAAACCAACAGATGTTCTCAATTCGAATCATCTTTCTCCATCCAGATATAAAATTTCATTTAAATCGGAGTAAAAAAATGTCTGACCCAAAAAATGACAAGGTTGCCTTCAAAAATCTTCAAAAATTTTTAAAATTTAGATTTGAAAAATAAATGGTGTGGGGATGTTTCAAGGGGAGTGGATTCCAAAAAAAGTATCAATTCTACTCCAGCTCTTTTAGTTTCTGAGATAATTCACTTTTTTTAAAAAAATGGTGAAAGCGCCACTTCTCAATAATTCTTTGAAAAAATGTAAAAAAAAACAAATTTGAACGAAACCAACAGCTGTTCTCAATTCAACTCATTTTTCTTCATCTAGAAATAAAATTTCATTTAAATCGGAGTAAAAAAATATCTGACCCGAAAAAAATGGCAAGGTTGCCTTCAAAAATCTTCAAAATTTTTCAAAATTTAGATTTGAAAAATTAATGGTGTGGGGATATTTAAAGAGGCGTGAATTAAAAAAAAGTATCCATTCTGCTCTAGCTCTTTTAGTTTCTGAGATAATTCAGTTATTAAAAAAAATGGTGAAAGCGCAACTTCTCAATAATTCGTTGAAAAAATATAAAAAAAAACAAATTTGAACGAAACCAACAGGTGTTCTCAATTCGAATCATCTTTCTCCATCCAAAAATAAAATTTTATTTAAATCTACTTGTATTTTACTCATGTATTTTACTTTTTTACTTAATTATATATTATATCATGTTACTGTCTAAAATATTATATACACAAACAAAGCTACTGTTATAAATGTATCATTATATACATATCAGTAAATTCCAAATATGACTAAATTTAATGCTTGACATAATCTTTTTCCACTTAATTATCATTGAAATGAATCTGACTTATTATATTAATTTATTGATTGTAACAACCCACCTCAACAGCCGGCCATTAATAATTAATGATCAACAATAATTTTCCAATTACACTGATGGCGATTACTGTTTATGTTAATAAAGCATTAAAAATATTTATTTAACCATTACTGCATTAGTATTATCAATTGTTTCATTTTCCATGTATACATAAATACACATTGATTATAAAATTATTCATTTATTATAATTTGGATGATATCAAATAATTGTTGTTTTTAGGTGTATTCGCAAATTGTGCGAGTACTTTCAGGAATTTTGTGTAATGTATTAAACAATGGTTATTGTTGTGTTTCCTCACTTTTTGTACTTAATAGAGGATATCAAAATCATATTAGGATTTTATATAAAATTTATGAATGGTTTCTTGTCACTAACATTTGATTTTAATGGAAACTAGAGATTTTGTTTTGTTTTTATTTTTAATTGCACCAATTGCTGTGAAACGATTAGGTTAGGACGTTTTGCATAAAAACCTATAAAGTTGATAAATTTTCAAATAAAATTTTAGTTTTTGTCAAAAACATAAAGAAATAAAGCTTAAAAGCAAATCGTTATAAATACAAAGAAGATAATGTATAGAAACTAGTAAAATGTAATGCGAAGAAAGAGGTTATGAATAATCAGGAAAAATAAAACCCACAGCTGGACACTACTTAGAGCGAATTGAAGTATTAGACGATTGGAAATAAAAAGCAAGATGAGATCAAAAAAAGAAAAGGACAGGAGCAGGAATTATCAAAAGTAAGGGAAGTTCTTGCATAGGAAAAAGAACTTCAGGAAACCGCATAACAGGATTTTACAGATGACATTAGCCCTTTCAGACCCAACTTTTTTTACTCGTACAAAAAATATTTTTACATTTAATTCTCTTTAGAGAATTGCCAAGAGTTGTTTTGTTTATGTGGACTAAAAACATCATAATGAAATTGAACATCTGGAAAATGTTCTATAAATTGGTTTATACTTCATGAGTTCCATATTCCAAAAGCGTCTTTGGTCATATGTAAACATCTTGACACCTATAGAGTATAAAAAATTGACACCTTCACTGTATAACAAATTAAGAAACCTTTTCTAGTGCAAAAATGGGTCAGTTAAATTATAACCAAGTAAAATATAAAAATTAATAATCGAAAAGTCGCCAAAATACGCATGTAACGCTTATGAAGTTTGACAATTGACAATCAGGCCCTTTCATGTATTATTTATTTATTATAATTTTATTTATACCTTTTCCTCTTTTTGTAGGTTAGAAAACTTACTAATTGTTTTCTTTTCAAATCCAGAACAAAGTGCTTATTTCTTTCAAATGTGGGGAAACTTTCCCATTTCAGATCCAGACAAAGCAAGAGTTGGAAGAACGGGATGGTCTCCCGCCAAATCAGTTCGATTTCCGTAAAAGTAAAAGTACCATTCAAGCAGCGGAAGCAGCTGAGGAAACAAGGAGAAACCAGAGGGCGAAGTGGCTAGCGCTGATACTGCTGGAAGTAAAGAATACCTTTACTACAGCCACGTGGCCTATTATCATCAGAAAACTAGAGGAGAGGGGGATTTCCAAATACCTGATTAATATAATAAAGAGTTATCTGTCAAGGAGGCATATCCACATAACAATAGACAAGAAACAGAAGGTGACAAGGGAAGTCCTATTGGGATCGGTACTAAGACCGACTCTCTGGAAGGTCCTATACGATGACGTATTGCGAATAGATCTCGGACGGAATATCAACACCATAGCATTCGCGGACGACATTGCACTGTTAGTCTCTGCATAGGACAAATAGCATCCAGAAGACACCGTCAACTTGGAAATGGAGAGCGTAGACTAGTGGGTGCGAAGATACAAGCTCGACTTAGCGCCATAGAAGGCAGAGGCCGTAATACTGATAGGTCATGGCTGGTGAAAAATCAAAGCCACCATCAGGTTCGAGCTCTACAAAAAAGAGTCACAACTACAATAATGGTCAAATACCTAGCCATAGTATTTGACGATTTAGTCTCCTTCGCCCACCACGTAACGGATGCCGCCCAAAAGGCAGAAGAGCGTATCAGAACGCTGATGAGGATTATGCCCAATTTAAAAGGACCAACCACCAAGAAATTATGCTTCGGAACCCACTCGATTCTCCTATATGGGGCTCCGATATATTCCGACGCAATGGCAATAGTTAAATACCGAAATATGATGGAAAGAGTCCAAAAAAAGGAAGCTACACGAATCGCTAGCGCTTCCCGCACTGTGTTAATGGTGGCCATAAGGGTCATCTCGGACACAATCCCTATATACCTCCTCGTGGAGGGGAGGCTGCAGCTGCATCATCTGGAAGGTCACACATAAGCACAGAAAACCGCTGAGAGAGGACAATGCGTACAGAAACCGGATAATGGACGAATAGCCTAATACCAGATTTGATAAAATGGACAAACTGTAAACATCGACAGGTAAATTACCCAAATTCTGACAGGTCACGGCTCCTTCCGTACGTATACAATGAGGACAAATAAGACGATGGACGATGAGTGCGTATACTGCAGGAAAAATGATAATGCTAAACACCCCCCACTCGAGTGTATAAGATGGGTAAGGAAACGAGTAAACCTTAGCCTCAATATAGACCAGTAAAACAGCCCCCAAAACTTAATAGGGTTAATGATATCAGATCCAGGCCGGTGGAGAATCATAAACGATTGAATCATCACCATAATGACCACTAAAGAAAAAGAAGAAAGGCAATTAGAGGGTAATTGAAGAAACTAACGACAGAGGTGCGATGTATGTCGGAAGGTGATCCCCATTCCTGTCCGTGGCGATAAGAGGGGGTTTTAGTCGTAGCGCCAGACACTACCCGCCGCATATAGATTTAGCAGCGGGTGCCATGCGGTTTCCCCCTCCCCAAAAAAAAATCCAGACAAACTGCTTATGTTTCCGGATGTGTAGAGACCTGCCTAGTGAAATGAAAACTTGTTTCTTATGACGAAAATGAGATTGCTAATTACAGATAATTAGAAACTGTGCTAATTCGACTTAATAACTTCCACTGACAGGGAATCCTCTAAAAATTCTTCAAAACTTCCCAATTCTTCTAAAATTATAATATACCACTGTAATTTTTGCCAATTTGTATATACTATTTGTGAATATATTTGAAACGATACTTTTTTTGTTGATAATAAATAATTAATGTGATTAAGCTCAAATATTTATATTATGGGTTCGTTCCACCAATAGAATTTGAAATATATCAAAAGTAGAATATAAAACAAAAAAAAAAATTTGGACGCCAGTCAAATTGATTTTTTTATGTAATTAGAAACAATTGACAAAAAAACAATGATATATTTCAAAATCCGTCCCTTCTGTCTTTTTCCGAGTTAAGGAAATTAAACACAAATTAGACATTATTTTTGTTTATTTTTATAAAATAGTGTTTCAGAGATTTTTATTCCTTTTTTAAAAAAAATCTTATTTTTTTTTGCGGTTGAGGTTGAGGAAAAAAAACTTATTTGCCCAGGTAAAATTAACTGCCCATATCAAAAACTTCTTGGCCCAAGTAAAACTAACTGTCCAGAGGAAAAACTTTCGAGAGGAAAAAACTGTCCAGAGGAAAAAACCAACACCCCTACAAGATGAGGGGGAGAAAATAAAGAAATATTCATCAAGCGTCACAAACAGTATGAAGTCAGTGATTTTGACTTAGTAGGTAAAGAGAAGAACATTATTAACATGAGAAAGACATTTTATAGGACTACCAATAGAAGAGAGGGACATGACGCGAAAAAATAAGAAGGGGATATCAAGCAAGTATGAAACTAAAATATATTTACTAGAGGAATAGTGAAAATACATTGACAAAAAATGTAATATGGTTTCATATTAATTTTTCTTTAATTTTAATTTTTTTAAATAAGTGTTTGGCTTGATCTTTTTAAAATATTAAAACGGAGTCCCTTATTGATTTTTTCAATTGTTTTTTCGTCTCTACATGGAATTATAACTACAAAACACCGAACATATCCAACAACCAATAAGAATATGCAAATTTACATTTTATGAAATTTCGAGTTATATAATTGGTCACACCTCATTAAATATATTTTTAGATTTTGTAAAAACTACAATCAAATTTTATTTGTAAAATATTTTATACATAAGGACATAAATATAAAATTTTCTTTTTTATTTCTTTTATAAAAATTCATTCTATCTTTTTATTCTATCAATTGATATTTACTTTGATGGCAACTCAAATTAAAAACTAATATACTGGATGATATTTTTTATCTGATATTAAATCGGTTACCTGATAATAAATCATTTTTGAATAAGTTAAAATTGATATCATATTTTTTTTTTGTTAGCATATCTTTACAGTATAGCTTCCTAAATAAACATACACTACAGACTAAAGTTTGCAATGTATTGCCCACTAATGGGGTAGTTTTTCGCACAAATCAGCTGTTTGCTCACTCACTTTCTCCCATATAGACTTCCGACCAAAAAGTGTCGTCATGGGCCACTTTTAACCCATAACAAATACGATTATCTAAAAAAGTATAAGATATAGCATAAATATAAATATGTCTATGGATTAAGCGTTCAGTTTAACGTCGAAATGGCTATTTTTAAAACCGGTTGCGGTACAGGTTTGTAAAACCGGTTTTGAAACCGGAAGTCGTAAACATTTGAAATTCACCTATGCACACAATCAAGATATACCGAATGTTTAGCCGTTGACCGTTTGTCACTATCTGTTATGGTTCTTTAGAAATAGATTCGGAAAGACGAACGGACAGACGGACAGAGCCGTGGTTTTTTTCCTTAAGGGAAAAACTACCTAAAAGCGTCCAAATCGCTTTTGTTAAAAATACGCCTTAATACAAAATTATTTATTGCCTTTTTACAAACAAAGTAATTTTTTCCAAAGTAAGTTGAGATAAATTTAATTACAAAATTAAATAAAATTGTATTTTTTTTTGTATTTTTTTCAATGCACTTTTAGTTTGTCAGAAATTAACATTTCTTAATCATCAATAATACTTGACATATAAAATTTCACTATTTTGTTAAATAATCTACTGTACGAAGATACTTAATTGCAGTATTTTATTATATTATATTACTCTGTATATTTGCCAATCTGCACAAATATTGTGGTTTAACTATAAATAAAATTCTTTTTAATAATAGTACATATGGTTTTCAATACGAATTTTGAAACAAAATCGATACAATGTGAAACGTATATACAAAAATGTCGGTCGTTTAAGTTTCCACAATATAAAACCGACAAACCATATTTTTAATTTAAACGCATTTACCATTCTACCTCCAATAATTTTATCGCTTTAATACCTACTCAACCATGAATATGAAAACGACTAATAATATACGTTTATTTAAATTTACTTGAATTTTGATCGGCTAAACCTTCATCCAGAATTAATTTGTATCAAATCAATAACATACATTTAAAACAAATTGAAACCAGATTCATTAAATAGAAATAATAATATGAATTTAGTCGAAATAATAGTAATTATTAATGAACATTTTTTTTAATGGGGTTGGAGTTTTTTTAAACCAATATGCTTTTATAATAAATTTTGATCTAAAATCATATATCACAAGATTTCTACCTAATATATTATTTGTATTACAAGTTTAATAATAAAAATTACATATCTTACTATTATTACCTACATTACTTAATTAACTATTTCTAAGTAACAAATCTATGTTATCTATGGAATTAGTTATCGATAGAAATTGCTGATATCTCTTGATCAGTTTGCAATTTCACTAGATAATCGCACTCACTAAAGGAACGATGCTTCACTTTGAAATTATTTCACCAAAAAGAAACGTTTGCGGTTAATGTGGCTTTTAGCTAGTCGTGACACGTTATGAAAAAGTAGGAAGGGGCTTTATTGGTTTATTCAGGAAATATTTAGATTTATGAAATACCAAGTTATTAACAGGATGGTCACATTAGGAGAAATTCAATTATTGTTTAAAATATGAAAGATTAATTAATCGTTTCGAATTGCAATTTAATTTCTACATTGTAAATTATTATGAAACATAATTATAAATCTTTTAAGAACAGAAAAAAACATAAAATGAGACCAAAAATAAGTACAACCACATCAAATCAGGTCTAGGTAGTTCTGTTCATATTAGACCCGCTGATGGAACAATTTTGGAGTTCATCCATTAACTTTTTGAACCGGTCAATTCGCTAATAATAACAGATCGTCCTGGAAAAAATCACAAGGATTTGTCCTAATCACTGGTAAAATTTTAAAACAATTGCAGCATTTTATCTAAAACATATTCTTGCTTTCTGGAAGGAGTACAACTATATTATAAAAATAATCTTAATTTATATTTATTCGTGTTTACTTATTTTTAACTTTCCAGTTTATAGATGTTTAACCCTGCAGTACATACGTGGATAAAAGCATTTATATTTTAAGACTCAAAATGATTTTTTGAATTCAATTTGTATTGAAAATAACAATTACGAAACAATTATAAAAAATCTGTTGTGTCACCCCAAACCTTTCCCGACGAGTATCGAGAGATGAATATTTTTACAGATATATTGCAAGTCAAATTCCGTGATATATTGCTTCTGTCATTTTTTGACAGTGACACTTTAGTTTGACACATGTCGTACAAAAACTAATGGGTTGTTCCGATGGATAACCCAAACCCATATACCAAATTTCAGCTCAATCGGATTAAACGTGTGGGCTCTATCGTGGAAGCATACACAGAAAGATAAATACACAGACAGACAAACACACAGACAGACAGACTAAATGGTCTTAATCGTCTCAGATTACCTCAAAATGTATATTTCTATCTTTCTCGAAAAACTTTTTTTAGCTCGTTCACAATTCATATTTTCCACACTCGATTGTGAAAAAAAAATCAGGACTGCATTTTTTCACAAAATTTTAAAAAAACAGAAGCAAGAATGTGTTTTCTTGCACACGTATTTGAAAAAATAGAATAAAAAAACACATTTTCTCCCAAAAAACTAGAAAAAATTTTTTTTCACAGACGAATATGGAAAAAAGCGAAAATGCATTTATTCACATATAAATTGGTATAAAAACAAAAATGCAAGAAAAAAAACAACAAAAATGCGTTTTTTACACATACATTGTGAAGCAAAAATTGGTTCTCTACATAAAAATTGGCAAAAACAGCTATTATTTTTACACAAAGAAAAAATACAAAGTGCATTTTATCCCACATAAAATTTAAAAAGAAACAAGCATCAATACATTTTTTCGTGTAGAAAAACTGTAAAAAACATCAGAAATGAATTTTTTACACATTAATTGGTAAAAAAGCAAAAATGCATTTTTTCTACAAGCGTGCGGAAAAGTATACTTTGCAAAAAAAAATGATATAACAAGAATGTATTTTCTCTGAAAGGAATTTGAAAAAAATCGGTTGTGTCCAGAGACGAATACTACTTTTTCAGATATTTAGTGTTAAAGTTTCAAACTTTGACATTTTTTTATTTGTGACACGTGACAGTTTGAGAAATAATTTTGACTGTTCTAAATAGAGTTTTTCACTGATGTTTCAAAAATTGTCTACATTCATTGATTTTCTTGTTTACTCAGAATACAATGAGACCAATATAACAAATACTGCTTACATTCAGCAATTTTTTGTTTACTCCAAATACAATGAAAGCATTATAATATGAATTGCATTTAGCTAGCTATATAGAAATAATTAGTTACATGCGCCTCACGCCTGACGTCACAATAGTGGGAAGGGGTGGACTAATAAATCTGAGGCGCAACGATCAACGTTTCAGTTGTGCTGCTAACCTGAACGCAATTAAATGTACATATCGAGCTTATGTTTGTGTTTTGTGTTAGAGAAAACTAAAATATTGTGCAGCATTTTAGAAAATAAGTTAAGTTTGTAATAACAGTAAGTAAGTTAAAAATAGTTGATTGATATTTATTTCAAAATAACTTGTAGTTTTTTCTATATGGATGGATATAATTTTAGCTGACATTAATATGAAGGATGACAAAATTTTTTATAGGACGTAATTTTCCAGAACTCCACTTTTCAAATACCAAAATTGGAAATTAAATTGAATCCAGTCAAGAGAAAAATCATTATTATCCCTGAAGCATTGAGCTGACTTCCACAAAGGTCATATATAAATGAAATGTATTATTATCTCCTGAAAGTATACATTATTTCAGTCGAGTAGATCAACTCACAAAGTCAACTAAAGTTAGGAAGTTTCAACGTTGGAACTCGGCATTGTTATTTTACAGAAGCTTAACTAAAGTTCTACATGTTGCTGATGGCTTTCATCTATCTAGATAATAGAAAATAGCTTTAATTTCTTTTGTCAATTCTTTGCGATTGTTCTCGATCGAACGCGATGACTTTTTTTGGCTTTATTAGGAAATTGGGTAGCGATTAGATATTTTTCAGTAACGAGTTGCTTCTATCATTGTATTTCGTTTTAATAAATAATCACGAACTCCTATTTTATCGTTTTATTTAATAAAGCTCTAATTATTTTACTTTAATAATTCCAAAGGGTAAGAGTCGATCAAAACTAGTTTGTATCACCAAATTTATATAATATTTTTTAAATCTAGGGTTTATTAAAATTTACCCATTACTATATGCGTTATACTGTGTTCTATGGTTTAAGAGATGTTTTTTATTTCTCCTAATAATTCGGAAAGTGATTGCTAGAAACCATACTTTATTGGACATTTAGGTAATTTATGTTAAAATTACACGAGAATTATTTCCGAACAATCCTCAACCATGACAATCCTTCTCCAAGATAAGTCTTGACAGCAACAATCCATCACCACAATAATCCTTACAACAATCCTTTAACAAATAATCCTTCCCCAAACAATCAATTCAGGTAGTAAGAGGGTGTACTTTTCGAATATTACCAACTACTTATAATTTTAAGAAGACAGTCAAGTCTGTTCATTTAAATACATTAAAATAGTGACTAGGTTCCACTGTAACGAAGTTACTTAAATTCCAGCATTATTAGTTTCTTCATTTCGGTTTTCGTTATTTATTCACGGTGTGAATATCTATATTATCTTAAAATTATGGAAATGAGAGAAGCATCGAATATAACGTCAGTCGAACCAGTTGGAACTCCGCCCAACAGATGGAAACATACTATATTGCTTTATTTTAAGTCATCCTTATTTTTCCTATTGATATCGGACCTCGTCCATATATTTCAGGGACTTTCGTAATACCAAAGAACGTTACAATTCTTTACTATTATTTTTCTTAGCGTAAATAAGGTTATTTCACTGACATCTGTTGCTTTTTGTCATCTGTCATCTGTCCGTCACAAGGGGACTTGATATAGGTGAGTCTTCAGTAACATATTTCGTTTTATTAGTTCATGATTTACGGTAACCACTCGCGCCATCATTTTTATGTGAATGCGTATAACAGTGCATTTCACCGTACGATTTTTCTTATTGTTATTGATTCTCGGCTTTTGATTATTCGAACGTCAGCGGTCGGGTATGACTAAGATGTCTAAAAACCTTGGTGTATCCACTGATTAGATTTTGTTTCGAACTTTTTGGGGGTACCACCTGTTGTGTTCAATAGAACTTACCAGAATTTTTTAAGATGGCGCTGTATAGAATTGTTTGTTTCCTAGCTTAGTTTGTCACAGATCACTTAAAGCAGATGAGATGTCAAATAAATTATTTTCTGTCAATGTCAATGCGGATTTTTTTTATGTATGTGGTATTAGTATTGCTTCATAAGGAATAGTTCTAAATAGTGTATAAGAATGGCTACTTTTCGTCAAATGGGGCCGTACTGTATTTTGTGTGGAGAGTGTAAAGCTGCAGATTCGAGCATTCGTCTGTATTCAGTATCAGATTATAAATACACCCTGTGTGATCTGTGATTACAGTTTACTATGAGCGATGTATGCCCCATCTAACATTTTTAATCTGAAACTTTAGTAATCTTTCAAAAATCAGTCATAATCAAGTAGGTAGAGATCTCCCAGTTTTGACCCAAACTTTTACAGGTATAAGTGGAAACGCCATGATTTTTAGACATATGACATCGAATATCGTGCGCATTGATCTTGAAGTATGGTTGGCTGCGCTTGGTCACGTGGCGATCGGAACTTATTTGATTGGTCATGGACATCTTTGGAACTAATATTTCTTGGTTCGGAGAAGACATGCCACTTGTTGCTTGCGGCTTGGTAGTTTCTCTTCCTCGTGTGATTGAACGAAAAAGTTTGTGGTTGAAACTTAGTGAAGATACCTTTGGAAAACCGCTGATTGATTTAATAACTTGTATGTCATCTCCGTTGGGAGGATTTTAACCCGGCTTTCCTATCGCTACGAAAGAGATTGGCGTCTTTTTTTGAATTTGGAAATAGGCGTATTGTAGAATGACTTTTGTCGGATTTAAACTTCGAATCGACCCTATCTGTGTCATTTTGGTCTCACTGCCGCAAACCAGAGTTTTATGGATTTTGTGTCGAGTGGATTCGCTCCAGGATTGTTAAGTTCTAACCCTTTTTGTTAAAAAGGTAAGATTTTTTTTTCGTACATACCGGCTTTTTTTTCAATCCTTTAAAGATTTGTACAATGACATATCCTATTTTAAATTCAAGTTAATAGTTCGGGTAATGATTTAATTTTTTTATTAATTACACATTAGTTTGGTTAATTTTAATTTGAGGGTTTATTTAAATATAAATGGCAGGCTAAAGAAGGCCTTCAGTAAGGAGTACTGTTTTACACGAGATACTTCTTGTGGGTTATTTTAGGATTTTTTATTTTAGGGTTCTAGTTTACGGTTAGTTGCAGACTATTCTAGTATCCATCATCTAGTTACGATTAAATTCTAGTGTCCAGTTAGATGGCAATTATTCTAGTATCCAGTTATTTGGATATCCGGCTAGTATCAAGCTATCCTAGAAACAGGCTTGGCAGTGGTGTACAGCTACTATTTTATTTTTAATTATATACTTTAAGTGGTAGCGCATAAATTAATATGTATGGATTGTTTAACCTTTTTGAATCATTTAACGAAAGTTTTTTTGTAGTTTAAGCATTGATATATCAGGTTAATATAACCTTTTGATTTACGTATAGTAAAGCGGAAATTATTTAGTTTTTGTTAAAAACTGTTACGCTCACCTAAAGGGGACTAGCATCATATATTTTATTAGTCGTTTTTGGTAAAAAAATCGCCCATATTAATCCTTTTTGTCTAATAGCAAAATTTAATCTACGCTGAAAGTGCGACATGCGCATATATTTGACTTTACTTTTTTTTGATTTTTATATTTTTTTAATTAGGAAAAATACATACTTAAAGTTTAATTATTTTTTTATATCGTTCTGATTTTGTGCGCTACAATTTTTTTTTATTACCATTTTGTAGTATTCCTAAGTGGTGTGTGAAATTGCTCACCTCCAAATAAATCTTATGTGTATTTGGAATGTGTTGTCTTTGATTTACCCAGTTTAATCGTTTAAGAGGTAAATCACAATTGGAATCTAGAGACAGATACAACGGCTAGGCGCCCATTTTATTTCCAATCATTTGTTTAACCCACTCCCATCTCCACTACAGAGTGAAGGTTACAGAGAATTTATCGATCAATCAAAACTATAGATATTATTAAGTATAACATTATTGTTTAGTGATTTTTGATTTCAAAAATGCTATAGTATATTTCCAAAAGTAAATTTATTAATTTCAGACAGTTAACTTCAGCACCCAGTATACTCTAAACGGTTGAATTTAGAACATTAGCGTAATGAAAGTATTTGATCAGCATCATGCGTTCTACAATATATAAAATCGAGGAAACACAGAAAGTTAATTTCCAATTGATGCGGAGCATGGTTCTTTATGGCATTTTATTTATATCACACCCTGTATCTCATTATTTTATAAAATGTTTAAATATGTTTTTTTTTTATGTAAAAAGTTAAAATAAAGTTGTATCAAATAGATAATTTTTGATATATTTTATTTTGGACTAGATGGCAAGTATCTTAAAAACTAAATTACAAAATTGAAAATATTTCAAATTTGTATAGTACACTACAATAAAGCTACAATGCCAAGTAACATTAAAAATTCGTACTTTTCTCAACTCACATTGAAAACTATGAAATACAGCTTCATAAAAGAAGCAAAATCCTTGACTATTTGAATAGAGTTAACTTCTTTTGCCAGAGTTATATAAAACCAAGAAAACACTACTATAAAGGAAAATATCCAGGCGGGTAAAATTCAATTCTCCTCCATAAAATAACAGAATTTATATTTTATATTCTTTGTTCGGAGTTTCGATCTGCTAAAACTAAAACGCTTATGAGGCGATATTGTAAATACCTTTCCATAGAGATCCAAATATGTGAGTCGTAAAGAAAATGTGAAATTTCTGCAAAACGAACATTTATATAGCGGTTGAAATACAAAATTTTATGCCTTTCATACAGATAAAAAATAACAGGTTTTTGTTAATTGTATGTTTAAAATACAGAACAGAAACTGACCGAATAGTCCAGAATGATGAGAGCAATAAACAAACAAGGTATTATTTAAAAAGGCTAAAGGCACTATCGATTTTCTTATTGCATTTTTAAATAATATAGAATCTATGCTGTCAGTCCCCGATGCTTTTTACTGTGAATTTATTATTGACTTCTGTCAAATCCGTATATTTCCTGGACATTCACATTTGTATTTTAGGCAACAATTTTCTACATTAACCGATGTACACTGTCGTGATTATAAACATATGGTTAAGTAAATTCCAAATGAAAAAAATTCATCCAGTTTCAGAACCAGAAGAAAAAAAAAAGCTATTTTTTGTCAATTTTTATCACCTTCAATTACTACAACGCTAAATGCATTTTTATCTTTGCATTACATGAAAAAACCGAATCCATGACAATCCTTACCAGTCCATGATAATCCTTCCCGCATTTTTTTTCACGGACAATATCTCCCAACCTCCCAGATAATCGTTCCGGGATAATCCTTTTCGGGTAGTCTTTCCCGGTCAATTCTTCCCCACGAACATTTTTCCAGCGAACATTGTTTTCCACGACAATTTTTCCCAGTGACAACTCTTCCTTACAATAATCCTTCTCTACGATAAATTTACCCATTAAATATATTTCTCATACATTCTCACTTGAGCTATGCCATGCACACTAGTCACTATTTTTTATATTGAAAAAAGGACTAGACTGAACAATGCACAGCGGTCAGTATATTTATGAATTTTAAAAACAGGGCTCACTTGGGAAAGATTGTCATGAGGACAGATTGTTCTGTTGGGAAGGATTGTCGTGGAGAAGGATTTCCGTGGGAAGGATTGTCATGGTGACAGGTAATCGTGGGGAAGGATTGCCGTGGGGAAGGATTGATTGGAAAGGAAAGTCTGTGAAAGAATCTTTCTGCAAGGATTGTCGTGTCATGGGAAAAAATGTGTGTACAGAAAAATTAAGCAATTGAGCCTTAACTAAAGAAGTTTAGTTAGTAGCCTTATAGTTAATCGCAACTAAAAATGGAAAATATATATATATATACTTAGACCCATAAGGCCATCTGGTTAAAGATTTTTTGTAACTAAGCCAACAAATCTATCATCCTCTTCATCTACTCATTCCTGTCTAAAAAATACTTCAGAATCAAAAATTGGATATGTCTTATCAGATTATGGAGCACTGGAAGCAGGAGTACCTCAAGGGCCAGTACTTTCGCCTCAACTATACACTATCTATACATCAGGTATTCTTAAATCTCCTCAAGCAATGCTCAGCTTGTATGCAGATGAAGGTCTCACCTGGTTAGAGAACACTTGCAAGACCGCTTGGACGAATTAGAGGATTGGTTTGAAAAGTGCAAAATTATGATTAATGCATTCAAATCCCAATCTATTTATTTTAGGAAAAGAAAAAATTACCCAGACGAGTGTCTGGAAATACTAAATACAAATATCCAATAGCAGGATAAAATATCGCGGAGAGGTCTGTATTACATGGGCTGGAAGGTATCGTGGGCTCCTAACGACGGTCCTCGATAACCCTAAACCCCGGACCTAGTAATTCAGGTAATTTACTGACTAGTAAGTGTGTATCTGACTTTTTATCTATTTGACTTTCAATGGGATTTGAACCCACGGCTCGGACATTGACTAAGTATAAAGCCTGATGCCTTAACCAACCTGGGAATCGTGTCCGGTCAGTTTAGTGTAAAAATTGTTTGTTTATAACGAGTGTTCCAAGTAGAAAAAATATTACTTTTATATCACTATGTTTTAGAGCTCTTTCCCTATTTAATTACATTTTTAAAACTTATCCTATATTAATTTGCATAATACAATATATATCGTTTCGCTATTCATATATCGATTAAAATTTTATTATAGTGTTTTTACATTATAGAAAAACTAATTTTTGTCTCCTACTATTTCTCTAACGTCTTGGAAATTTCTTTTAATTTTTTTTTATTCGATTAATTCCTATATAAAAGTAATTTTTGGTGACAATTTTATTAAACTCTATCAGTTTTATTCATTTTCTTTTATAACCATATAAATATCCAATGAAATGAATCTCTGTTCATGGAAGTTACTAGATACACGAACGGGAATTTTGCACCAATAATTTATAGTTTCATCGATTTTCTACCAATTTGGAACTCCTCTTTTTATCCAGTAGATGCAAGTAATAACACCACCTGCACTTGATGGCTTCCAGATATTAACTTTGTGATCAGAACATAATTCAAAATGAGAGAAATATTATTCTGGATTGCTTCACCGGAATTGATTAACTTCCATAAATATTGATTAATGTTGCTAAAGGGGCTATTGGAAGATAGACTAATTGTTCCATGATATTTTGTCAATATTTAAATTACATCTTGAACATACATTATTGCTTATGAATATTTACGAAGGATATTTAGATAGTGCTGAAATAATATTAGTGCGGGATTCTGTATATATTATTTAATAGTGGTTATTTTTAATTTAGTTTCTTCTAAAATCGTAAATTTGACGAAACCATTTATCCGACTGACTTTCTAAATGAAGTGATAAAACGTCGACAGATTAATCTGGTATCAAGACAAGCAAACATGTTTTGATGGAGTAACAACGTGATTAATTCACAATTGATGTCGGAAATGGGTATGAGCAGACCCATCGTATGTTTCATGTAGTAAATTGCGATCCAAGCGTCCTGTGCAGCACATTGTGTCACACAAAACAAACGCAGTTCTCATTCGGTCGTTAATGAGGCTTGAACAGATACTGCATCGTTCTTGCTTCGTTTAGAAATAAAGTTGTCTTTTATTTATTATAGTAGGTTAATAACTTTTCATAATAAAAAGTTTTTAAACCTCGTATATTGCTAATAAATTTTAAGATTTGAAAATTTCAAATTGGGTTAGAGAACATTCAAAATATTTTTTGTAAACATACTGTATACAGGATTCTATAGGTAACTTTGATAAATTTAAGGATCTGGAATGACAAATTATTAATATAAAGTGATTCCTATATAGTTAATTTTTTTTAGTCAATTTAGACGAAAATTATCGACGTCTAGTTTAATCGGTATAAATAACTAACCAGACCGAAAGTCTGAGTGGACTAAAGATCAGAGTACATAATTTTAGTCTCTTTAGCAATAATCTATATCTATAGAAAAGGAATTATAAATATCAAAAAAACAATGAAATACTAAGAAACAAGAACAAGATAAAACATTTCAGAGAATAATAAGAGGCCAAAGTACTACAAAATTTAAATACAATAAATGACCTCTTAAAAATAATCACCATATAATAATTTTATTTTCAATAAAAACAGATTAAATTTCTACAAATTCCACATGTGATCTTCTAATCAGGGACAACTAAAGGTTCGCAGAATCAGTCAGTAGATACTTGAATTTGGTACAATGAAAAAATAATAGTTAAAATTAATCTAACCATCGGTCAGGGCAGCCTCAGTTTAAGTCAACTAGCACTTGTCATCCCACTTAGATAGTTAAAGTAGAAGGCAAAATTTTTCAGCAATATAACGAAAAAAAAAAAACGAACTCTGGACCGAGTGAAGATTGTTCCTAAGAAACTTCTTAAAATACATATTAAACTAATATAAATAAAAATACAACCAGTGGCTTACAGTGAATCACAAAATAAATGTTATCTCTATTAAAAAATAATGGCCTCTTTTGTATACCAGGTAGCTTAAGTATTAACCAAAAATAAGAATAATAATATAAACGGTACCCTGAAATAAATAAGTGGTTTTTAACGAACTTGGTCGTCATCTGAACAAGATTGGTTTGCTAGCGTGATCTAGAAAAGGACGTTTTGGCGTCTCTAATTTTATCTAAATTGTACCGAAGTTACTTTAATTTGTGTAATAATTAAAATATTTAAATTAAATGAGCACGGCACTGAAATAGAATTAAGGTAAAATTATGGCAAAGGCTAGTCGTACCAGTTGAACCTCCGCCCGACAGATGGAGACCCTCACGCCCATGCTTCTTACGCCGAAATTTTTATCGAGTAGAACAATTCAATCCGTTGTTAGCAGCTGCAGCGGCAGTCCCAATTGGAGATCCCGTGGCAGTCCGAGGTCAAGCCAAGAATCAGTCCAGAACAAGCCAAGAACCAGTCCAGAACCAGCCAACAACCTTTACAGATAGGTCAAGTTGAAAACTGAAGGGAGCGAAGTAATTGTTAATGTACCGAAACCACCAATCCGACCACGCAAGCCTAGAAGACGTGCCTGTACCTGTATCGTCCGTACAGTATTACACAACTTTCTTCAGGATTTAGATTTTTTAAATTAATAAATGTTTTTTATTTACTTGATGATTTTCTTTAGTATTCTGTGATTTTACCATTTGAGCAGCATAAATATCCAGGTACTCAACCTAATAGGGCAAGTAAAGACCGCCCTTTTAGCCGTCAGTGATTTTGGTCGATACAATAACGACCCCTGTAGTATTTCTTCTTCACTGATGCTGCCCGTGTAGTGGCCTTCATACTGCAGAGGGAACGAAATCTGAAACCTGGACTGAGGTGCCAACTTGATGACGCAAAGAGCGTTACAAGATTAAAACAGCTTTTTCAGTTGGTTAAGGCATCAGCCGATAGAATCCCATTGAAAGCCAAGTGGAAAAAAAGTCGGATAAGACTCTTGGCAAGTGCAAAAAGATACTTGTGCCATGCGAAGTTACTTTCACGCCGGTAACCAGGCTGGATCAGATCTGATATCTCGTGGAATTCTGATAGGAGTTAGTCGTACTGGATCACACTTCCTAGTAGGTTGGTCACCTAAAAATAACTGTGGCATAGTCCGTGATTTAGGGTGATCGAGGATCGTGGTTCGAAGTCAACGATAAGCTGTAATGTCCGTCCAGATTAGCCCTGGTAGCAGAAAAGAGAAGTTAAAATAAAAAACCAAGCCAAACAGGCTTTCTCTAATTAAAAGGATCTAAGATTGTAGCCCCGCGATGTCTATAGGTTAATTTATACTACTGGGGTAGAAATTTAGGGGTCTCATAAATCAAGTTACCGCTAAGCCGAAGAGCCATACCACTCATTAGATAATTTTTATGTATTGCCATCTTGCTAGGTATTGGTTTTAGTATAGCTTATAGTGTGAAATATTCTGACCAGGAAGTTTAACCTCTTTAGTATCCAATTAAAGAACTCCTATACCTGGAAAAAATAACTATTCTAAACACTGTGTTTTCCATGTGGTTCAGCAAATTAAATCCAACATAAACCTCCATTTCCAAACTATTTTTCCAAAAAGCAAAGAGTTCAGCTTTAAGCTGGAATAAATATATATAGGGTGTTTCGTTAAAAAAATCGACTATAGTAGCATTTACACACCATTTTTTAAAACACTACATATAAAATTATAATTAATAAGTAAACATTTATACTTAAAAAAAGATATAAAAAAATTTGTCAACAAAAACCGCACCTCACTATTGTTTCTGAGTTCTGAGATATCTGCAGTCAAAATGGGTCAGAAACTTCTGGGACACCCATTAATTATTTTTAAAAAATTTAATATGCCAGATTGGATCCACCGTTGTAATTTTTTCAATTAAGATATCAAAATTGTAATCAATAAGGTTAAAAAACCCTAATTTTGATTACGTTTCGGGCATTTCGTAAACAAAAGAAATATATGCAATTTTTTCCTAAAGTTTTTCGTTGTTATAAAAAAAATAAAATATTTAAATATAAAATGTAATGCTAAAATAACCGATAACTTCGCTTTATTTCTTACATTCTTACAAATTAACTTTAGCTACTGCAATGATTTAAATAAAACTAAAACTTTAGTGCATCTTAAATTTATGAAGTTAGTGACTATAATTAATACGTGGCGTATAATTTCTATTTAATAAACCAAGATTCTCGTAATGTCAGAGCCCTAAAAAACTTCCGTTAAACTAATTTTATTACCGACTAAAGGAGAAGAGAAGCGCTCCCTTAATTTCAGAGAGTGATAACACCAATTATAATATAAAATGTGTCTGGTGGTGTTACAATGGCGACAAGGCGTGGTGTCTACAGCTCACACTCTGCCTCATTGTTATATGCTTGCAAAAATTTACATACTAATTTTCTTTATTATCTTCGTGTCGTTTCAGGAAGAATTAGGACCCTCTTTGTTAAATGAACTTGATTAACATTTAGTCCGGGGTAAATGTTTTAATAGTACAATAATTAAAACATTAATAACAACCGGTTTAGATGAAAAAATATTGTTCATTTTTTTTTAAGAGCATTATTTATGTGCTTCATTTATTTAATTAGGAAATCCCTTAAATAATATTTAATCACTTTGCAGAAATCGAGATAAATTTATCAATTCGAGTAGCATTTTCTGCATTCGTTAAGTTGCTTAAATTCTCTTCAAGGAATGGCATCATGAAATTCAAGATACTCCGTAATATGAGAAGGTATTTATGGATGATTTAAATTATTTCGAATTATTATAGTCAAAATTTGTTTCACAAATAAACAGTGATAGGGCGAATCCGAATCAATTTATATTCTTTCAGTTTAGAACTAATGGATAATGTACAACAAAGTGCCATTCCCTTTTCCTGTTCTGGTCCCGGCAATGGTATAATATATTACGAGGAGTTTCATTTTCCTCCTCACATTTCATGCATAGGGAATTTTCCGATGCCTCTATAAGGTACATGTATCTTCTGAGCCCGCGTAACAATAGATTGGCTCTGCTCTTGGGTGGACCTTCTATGACTGCTTTGGACTGTTTTAGTCTAGGAAGTTCTATCCAGTATTCCCTGTGTTTGTCCTGTAGTTGTTTTTTCAATATACCCTTTACATATTGGTAGGAAATACCCCAAGTCAGCTGGTGGTCCAATCAATGGTTTTTTGGCTTATTTTCCTGCCAGGCGGTATAGATCTTCATTTCCTCCTATGCCCTCATGCCCAGGCACCCATTGAAGAATCATCTTGTTATGTTCTGCTTAAGCATTTAAGTTTTTACGACAGTTTACCTCCAGTTTGAATCGCATTTCCATTCTATTTATTGCTTTAAGGGATGCTTGACTATCTCTGAGTATGCGAATTATCTTCGTTCTAAGATCCTAGAGTAACATGATATATATGCAAATAGAACCCATGTTTGGAATGCATGTCCTTCTTGAGTTTTTATGACAGAATACAGTATCTGTGTTGTTTTTTGTTTTGAGATGACTGTTTGATTATTCTGAGTCCTGACCTCACTTTTTCTGCCCCTCTCATGTATATTTATCACAAAATATTTCACAATATTGAAGTTGATAGGCATTTGTTCATTGGCATATTTGGCACGGGATTTTCTTAGTTTCCTGAAATCATGGAATGGTATCCTTTCCTTGAAAGTTTCTTTCCCATTCCGTTTATACCCAGCATGTAGGTTGCTGCCAGTGCCTCTTTTTTCATTCCTAAGTATAGCAGATAAACCCCCAGTAGAACTTCCATAGGCGTATATGACGTTAATCTGATCGCTCTTTTAATCAGAAGATATGCTACTCTCTGTAGCTTGCTCAGCTATCTAGCTGCGTTCGTGATATTGGTTTTGTGCCACCATAAGGTGGGTCTCACAAACTTGATATAAAGCCAATGCATCATTTCCGGGTTGAATTTCCACTTAGACCACACCATCCTCTTGAAGGCCTAAAGGTCGCTTAAAGCTTTTACCGTTGTCCTGCCCGTATAGCTGGAGAACGTTAATTTGTTATCTACAATTAGGTTTCATCTCCTTGTATAACAAATAATGTTTTCGGCAGATTCGTTGATAATCCCTCTTTCCGGTACCGTCCTTCAGCAATGTTGATCCTATCAGATATACCTGCCTTAAATCCCACGCAGGGGTAGCAAAGAACATCTACGATGGGGGAGCATATCCACAGGGACAGCTCCAAAGTTGTTGATAAAAAGTGTTTGTCTAATATGGCCCAATTAAGGGCAATAGTTAGAAAAATATGTAATAGATTTAGGAATGATAGTGACAAAACCATTTGTAACACATCAACTAAATCAACTACACAAAATGTTGTGTGACAGTGTGACAACTGACAAACAAAAATAGTCATGATGTGAGTAATACAAGTTAATTGTGGAAGAATTACTAAAAATTACTAAAATTGTTTGGAAGAGGAAAAAAAAGAAGAAATGAAGAAGAAGAGCGTCAATGTCAAAGTACATGTCAATGTCAATTAGCAAGGGGGCGAAGGTTATGGTAACCGAACTAAACAACCGAAGTTGTAAAAAGAAAAAAAGAGCGTAGAAAAATCAAATTATCATAATATAGAGAATAGATAATTGAAAGAGAAAACAATTTAATAATAATTAGACAGATAAGAGGGGATGGGATAAGGTAACTTTAAATCAGGTCCAGAAAATAATCTAATAAAATAAGTGATTGTTTTTAGGTCGAATTTTTTTATTTAGACATAAATTTCGATTTCAACATTTCAAAAAGATTCAACCAATTCTTATAATAGGGTTTTGTCCGTCCGTCCGTCCGTCTGTTAGCCTGATTTATATACTCTACTTTATAAGGTATATAGAAATTTATATTCGTAAATTAAAATTGCTGTTTTTTACTTGTTTATTTTTTATAGACCCAATACATTCTTGTTTTTCTCTTTTCACTATTTTACTGATTCTGGAGCACTCAGGAATACTCTATGTTATCCCAGAATTTTTTCTAGTAATTAACCTGACCTCATTTTTTCTGTCCCTCTCAGGTATGCAATAACTCTTATCTTCTGTTTTATCCTTATCATAACACAAAGCTTTTGCCTAACACATTAAGATCAATAATCAAATTACTATCAATAAAATTATCGTATCGGAATTTTACAATTATTTTTGAGATCAGATTAATTTCTTAATAATTATTCGACGATAAAAATTGTATTTCTAAAAAAAAAAACTAAATCTAAAATACTGCTTATCTATTTAGAGTTAATCAATAAAATTTCTATTTTCTTCTTCTCGTTTTTCTGTTGTAATATGTTTATAAATTACTCTAGTTTCAACTTTTATACACTGTCTAGCGGGATAGACGACTTCCTCCCTCCGGAGTCGCAAAGTCAAGAAAATTTATTTCTCCCGCAGTGAATGATATCTCATCTCCTTTTGGACTTTTTTTATTGTTTTGATTAAAATGTGGAATGGATGCGACAGACCCAAACATTTAAACTTTGTTTGTATACAAAAAACAATGGAAAAAGACATTGCTCTGATTAATCTGACTTCTATGAAATACTGCTAAACTTTAAGTAGAGTGGGGTTAAGAAAACTTGACGGAAATAGGAAAATTTTATTGTTATTTTTAAAATTTTCTTTATAAAATTTAAAGAAGGTAAAGAATTCTTTACTTATATAAATGATAGTCTTTAGAGGAATAATTTTCCTTGAAAATTAATGTATGTAAAATAAATTGAAATATATTGAACCATACCATTAAGATTAATTATAATACAAAACGACAAAATGTCAAAATTAATATACATATTTATAGGTATTTCAAATTTTAAGGTGTCAGTTTTGTACTAAGGTATGGTCACTTATATACAATATGGTATTTTTTCATATAATAAGTTCAATTAATTCTTGATCGTACTTAAATGTTATATTAATATTTATCTGACAAAGCAGCAACACGTTCTTGTACTTTCTGGAAATCTGTCACTAATTGCTCTGTATCGGCTTGAATTATTAATAGTATATTGTGTCACAAAAGCAAAAAATGAGCTTTAGCAGCTTGCGACTATTAGCAGTCAACAAGTGCTTTTTGAGTCAAACTTTTTTCTATGTCTCCCAAAAATATGAACAAGGTGTCATTCGATTCGGAATAGCGTGAAGATGATTTATGAAAAAATTCAAGAGCCGCTTGTAAAAATTGCAAAAGTTATAAATAATTAACTAAAAAATATGGGATTTGGTTTTTTGCAAATATCTCTTAACATTTTTCAAATTTGAAAAAATATTTAAAAAGAGGAGGAAATTTATCAAAAAAAAAGCTCTGGCTCCCGGAACTGTAGGACAAACAGTTAAAGTTTCCCAGAGTGTTTAAAATACGGCCCAAAACGGTGACTCCGGCTTGCGTAAACGCTGCCCACTTTGGACCTTTAATGAATAAATATTATTTAAACTTATTAAATATAAAAATTTAAAATTGAAAAAATTCAGGTATCTACTGGATAGACATTTGTTAATTAACAATTTTTCCTACTTGAATATGAACATCAACATTATAAGTGCGATAATTGTTAAAACTAACTATGAATTTTTTTTCTTTTTTTGGACCTATTTTTGAAAGGTCTCATAGGAGATTCCCGTCGGAAAAATTAAAAAAAATGTTATTTTTCACTTTGTTATTCACAATTTACTTACGTTAAAAATTAAATAGCTTGATTAATCATCGAAAAAAAAATTTTTTTTTATGTTACTCTTAATTCGTTTTTTATGATCAAAAGTCACATGACAATAAAAAACAGGAAAACAACCAGATATGTTATTTAACAATTATTGCACTTACAATGATCATGTTCAAGTAGGAAAAAATTGTTAATTAACTTATGCACAATTAATAGAAAAATACCGATAAAATTTTTCTGATCGTCGATTTTTGTTCATAAATATATCCAGTAGATGCCTGAATTTTTTTAATTTTTAGTTTTCAAATTTAATGAGTTTAAATAATATTTATTCAATAAAGTTCCAAGTATTACGCAAGTCGGAGTCCCCTTTTCGGTCGTATTTTCAATACTTTTAAATATTGGTCCTACAATTCGGAGAGATATTGTTTTATTTTTGGTAAATTTCCACTTCTTTTTGAATCTTTTTTCAAATTTGAATAATGTCAAATAGGTTTTGAGATATTTGCAAAAAAAGAACCCCATTTTGTAGATAAGCTTTTGCAATTTTTAGAAGCGGCTCTTGAATTTTTTCAAAAATCATCTTCCGAATCGAATGACACCTCATTCATATTTTTCGAAGGCGCAGAAAAAGTTTGACCCCAAAAGCACCTGTTGACTAGACTATAGATACTTGAGCGAGCGTAGCGAGGGCAGATAATAACTAAAGGCTGCTAAAACTTCTTCTTTATGTGTGATACACAACTGTTTTTCGTCTAACAAAAAAACCAAAAAATTGAAAATACAACAAATATTTTACTTTCGACCATATTTTTAGTGTTTATATGATCAATAACCATTTAAGGTCGGCGAAAAAAGTAATATCACAAGTTTTTACATAATACCATTCTATACAATAAGCATTTGACGATTCAAAGAGAACTGATTTTCTTCCCCGCTAAGTTGATTTTCCAACACCCATTTAAATATTGCAGCTCTTCTACGACTTGTCTGACTGTGGTTTATCATTTTTGATACAAAGAGGATGAATTTTGAAAATGTATAACTTGTATTTTTTCAGAATAAATCAGGCATAATTTGACACTTTTATAACAATCATTAAAGTAGATGTCAAACAAAATTCTGGTCCATATATAGTGCGCTTGTGGATTTTCGTTTATAAAATGCATACTGTCACGAATAAAGTCGTGCGAATATTATTTCATGCGGATTTTATAAAATAGGTGAGAGAGAAACTTTTGTTGGTAAAAAGGCTTAATTTTTCATGTAAGTTTCAAGAGGATAAGCCATGGCACAAACTATGTTTTTTAAAAAACGTATATAAATTTGCATATATTCATTCTCTTTCTTAGTCACCTTCTTATCCTATGGCATTGTTGGAATCGTATATAAAATTTTATAAAGCATAAAATGTGCTCATAATTTTTTAATTATTTGTAGATTATATCTACAAAAGTGCGGTGTTGCCATCTATTTTTTATATTTCAATTTAAAATAACCAATAAATACATTTCGATGCTAAAAGTTAGAATGGTCTTTACCTTAACGATTTTTTCTTCAATATTTTTTCTCGCTACATATCCCTTAATATACTATAAATATACTACGGTTTATTATACCAATAAAAACTTGTAGTTCGGATATTTTGAAAACGAAATAGATATATTTATTCTATAAAAGCCAATTTGTAGAACATAAAGATAGTATCAGTTCTGAATAAAAATTGTTTTTTAAGATGTTAACGTGTAGAGTTGTAAACAACTGTTTTGATGGAGGTAAATGTAGTGTATATGTGTAAGCCGCTTTTTTGGTATATATAATACTGAATGTTTTCAAAATTACTAAATTATTTATTAAATCCTTTAATAAGAATTTCAAGAAAACAAAAAAAAATCTTTTCTTGTACGCGTAATGTCTTGTATAATGCCAGAGTTCAATAACTTCCACAAATTCTATTTCTAATATCTATCAAAATGTAAATAATCATTAATTTTACAGTGATGTTCAAATTTAGTGAAAAAATTAATCTTAACATTTAGAAATCCTAATAATTGGCAACATTGCAGTTAGGATTAATGAATTGGGTTTTTAGAAGTGATTAAAGCTACAAATTTAATTTTGGTTTTAAGGTTTGGTTTATAGGATCACCATTAACTGTTAGTTACAAAACTGAACTTATATTCTCTTTTTGTATATTAAATCAAGACAATATTAAACATAAACTAAAAAAAATGGGTACGTACGTAATAAAAAAATAATAATAGATAAAAGGTCACAAATGAAACTTAAAACATTAAAAACGAGGTATTAACATTTTAATTTAGAAAAAGAAAAAAGATCATCAAATTTTTTTCATTTTAAAAATTGCTTCCCTTTTTATAAAACTTTTGCTAAATATGATAAATGTGTAGCTAGTGTAATGATATTTTACTAATAAACCATTTTGAATATAATAAATTTTGTATCGTCGAGTGACAATTAAATTTTTTATGAAAAAATTTAATATCAATTTAATGATATGTAACTTTATACATTTAAACTATATATCTTACTTACATCTAATAATTGTGACTTTTTTTATAGTTTGATTATTTTTACCCAATTTTTATTTTTTCTAAAATCTTTTTGCTACTATTTCCTTCAATGTTCAAAATGGACTCTCCTGTTGATTTTTTTAGATGTTACTTTGCTTTCTTTTTTTTAGCTCAATTTAAAAATATTAAGATGAAAATCTACCAATCACAATTTTGATATCATAAAGAATGAAGTTTGATTGGCAAGAGAAATGTATTTTAAATGTAAATTATAAAAAAACCAACATTATTAACCAAATAAAACTATTTTTTTTTTGATTTAAGCAAAATAATTTTCTTGGAACAACTATTTATCTATAATTATTTTCTATACAGGGTGACCTTATTTTATTGATATTTTGATAATTTAAATTTATGTTAATTTTATTTTCTTCAAATTTGGTTAGTCAATTTTTTAAATTTATTAATTGTAAAATTTTTTATTTTATTTTTTGTCGAAATTTATATATCAGTACACTAGATAATTAAGATTTGAGTTTGGTGGAGGCGTTATTACCTATTTTGTTACCACATGCTTTTAAATTCTCTAAATCAGCCATCTCGTTTTACTAATATAGCTGAGTAGAAGACTTGATGAAGGCGTGGTAAATTTGGCCATCTATCACGAAAGACGTCAAGCTTTTGGTTGGTTAAAATTAAACTGCTATAATATGTTTGACTAACTCATCCTCCAACTCGAATGCTTTACAACTGGGACTTCCCTTACATATACATTTGTCGATTTAGTATGCAGCGCTCTGTATAAATAAAAACCAATAAACGTAGTATTTTTATAGGTATCTATAGACCACATGTAAGTTTGAAATGTGAAATAATTTTTATATAGAGAAAATGAATTGTCTGATTTAGACCCATCTGGAATTATTAAAATCTGCAGTCTGATTATATTGTTCGAACGGATACATAGTTTGATATTTTTCCAAACGTGTGTTTTAAGAAGCTAAGAAAATTCAGAATAAAGTTAAAATAGAACAACTGAATAAATTTTTGTCGTTACATTAAAAATAAAAAGAAAATATAGCTACAAAACGTATTTTTAACGCTAGAGAGCCAGACATTCGTAAATTTAATAACGCGCTATCTCCTCCAAACTATTCATCTTACATTGTTCAACTATTTAGTACCTGTTTGGACATACAAATCCCAGAGTAATTTTCTCCATTGAAGCTGCCCGTGCAAGTGGCGTTCACACTATAAACGAAAGGTGGCGTCCGAGACAATACGAAACCTAGACTAAATCGTCAAAATACCGCATGACGGCGCAAAAAGCATTGAAATTTTGAATCCTCTCATAAAGAAGATAATGGTCAACTCAATATCTGCTTGTAAGACTGGTTCTGGTTAAGGAATTTAAAATATGTCAACGTGAAGATTTTCTATTACGGTAACTCAGTGTTTAATGTGTTTGTTTTAGCTTCTAAAGCTACTTATAATAGAAGCGAAATGTCGAGTATCTATCTCTTAGTCCATTCCTGGGAAACGAATTTTTCATTCTTTCTCTGTTTTTTTATTTTTCATCTTAAATTAAATAAAACTACAATCTTTTGTGGTATCTGCTTGTTTCTAGATTTTTGTATTACTACATTAATTGTGTAGATAAAAAACTTATTTTTATCAGTTAAGTAGGTAATTTTATGATTTTTTTTTATAACTCTGTATTTTCATTATTCCTCTGATCAGTATATTTTAATTTTAGCTTGATATCCCTACTTAATTTCTCCCTCTCTACTTGGTATTACTATAAAATGTCTTTCCTATGTTAACAATTATCTCTGCCTCTTCAGTCAATACAATTGACTTTTATTCTGTCTGTGTCGATAATCGAAAATTTCTTTTCTTCCCCTCGAACTATAGGGTAAGTTTTTATTATTTTATATTATATTTTCACTTTTGTCCCTTATTATCACTATTAAGTATAACTTTTATTTACTGTTATTTTTTTTATGACGGTATATTTTTTTATATTTACTTAAAAGTTCAAATCTTATCTTTTATAACAATATAAATTATCTGATGTTTGTGGTGCTATTTCAGTCTCCATTACAAAAAGAGAATCTATTTTTAATTAATTCTTAAAATTTAATTAACTTTGATTATTTTTATATTTCATATTTTGATCTAAAAATTCATATATTTAATATTATTATTCTTGTTTTATATTCTTTTTTTAAAAACATATACCACAAAATCTGGTAATTTATAAGCTTTTTGTCTTATATTTACTTTATATGAACTTTTAGGGTTTTTGGTACAAGTTTTTTGGGCAGAACATTTTTTTTTGGACCAAACGTTTTTTAGAACAAATTTTTTTGGACAGAATATTTTATTTTTTTGACCACAAGTTTTTGGACTAAACAAGTTTTTTTTGTAACGAGCAAGTTTTTTCCTTCTTTGGGACCTAACGTCTCTAATGCCAGATCCAGGAAATTTTTAGATGCCGAAAACCAAGTCACACTTCCAGAAAAAAAAGAAAAAGTCACTGAAAGATGTTAATTTTTCTTATAAAATAAAACAAATATGACGTTTAATTTAAGTTTAATTTCCTTAAACCCACAAAAAGAAATAAAGGACGGATTTTGAAATATATATAGTTTTTTTGTCAATTGTTTCTAAAATCAATTAGTATGTCGTCCAAAATTTTTTTTTGTTTAATATTTTACTTTTTGATATATTTCAAATTCTATTCACGGAACGAACCCATAATAAAATGAATTGAGCTTAAATCACAATTATTACCAGCTATAAACAATTAAAAATAACGTTTCAACATCTACTTTGTTTGTGTGTCATATCTAGCTAGTATAAGTATTTACATTCTGAAGAGTGTTTTATCATTTTGTATTTTTGGTGACACTTTTATTTACTGTATTTGTCGTTTCCATGATATTCTTATAATTTTAATAATGTGTTGTTTTTTGCCAAAAATAAATCAAGAGATACGAATACATGTAGCCGTTATATACATAAGAGTCACCCCAATTATATTTCATTAAAAAAATCTCCCCATTAACTGAAACGTTTGAAATCAACCCTTCCGGTTGCACGTACAAACTAATTTCAAAGGCGCTTTTATAAAACGAATTCTGAAAATTACGCTGGACACGAGCAGACATTTCTGGCCTAATGATCCGATGCATTCAAACTAAACAAAGCAATAATAATTCCTCATAAGTATCACATGGTTCGTAAACATGGCCAATTTTAATGGGAAACGGTTACATTCTGTTTCATATTTAGTACAATTGTGCGAGATCATGAATGTTGGCAATAAACTACACTGACAGGAGCGATTTGCATATTACTCTCTGTTCCATGTTCTACCAATTTAATTGATGAAGTAATAAATACGTGAATGTTGCACATATGTCATGATAGATGGTGTAATAAAAAATATTTAGTTTAACTTACTGCTACTATTATTTATAATATTCATTTCAATTGCTAATATCACTATTTTATTTATTATAATCATACATGATAGTATTTAATATTAACTAATAATACTTGAAGTTTAGTGCCAATATTTTATTAATATAAGAACTAAATAATCCATCAATTACTTTAAGCTAATAAAAAAGGTTATTTTAGACACTTTCATTTAAGATTCTTTATAAAATAAATTGTGCTATCTAGAACGGTAATAAAGTGGAAAGAATCAATAGCATTCCGGGCATATTTAAGAGAATTTTAACTTTCATTATATGGGAAAATCGGCTATCTACTTTATTTAGAAGATTTATATACTTAAACTTTACTTCACTTTATGATTATACTAAAGTATAAATTAGGTTCAATATTTCTCATGTTGATAAAAATAATTTTTTTTCAAATGTGGCTAATTATTTAGAAAACAATTATCAAATTACTTACAGAAGTACACTTTCTGGCCTCGATAATATACGCCCATAAAATAAAGCCAAATAGGTTTGATGGGAAGGTAGCTACAGAAATCTCGTGACGAAATTTTAAACTTTTAAATCTCCTGAAGTAGACGGGATATACCCAATACTACTTCAAAAGGGACAGGGAATATAAATTAGCATTGCGATACACATCTAAGTCTTGGCAGATGGTAAAACTCACATATATACCAAAAATAGGGAAAATATGTGATATGACACCAAAAGCCTTCAGACCAATCAGTCTGTCATCTTTCTTGTTAAAAACACTGGAACGAATAATTGATAGATACATATGAGACGAGAATCTACAAGAGAACCATCTTAGTGCACGTCAATACCCATACCAACCAAGAAAATCAACAAAACTAGCCCTAGATAATCTTAATAGACAATAGCTACATTAATTGACATCGAAGGAGTCTTAAACAATGCTTCATTAAACTCCATAACTTATACCTTATCAAGACATGGAGTACCAACCAGTCTATGTCAGTGGGTGAAGAAAAATCTAGAAAATAGGATAATAATATCTATTCTAGATGACGCTAAACTCATAGCCGCCTTAGTCTAGGTTTCACATTGCCTCTGGCGCTACCTTCGATGTTTAATGCGAAGGCCACTTGCTCCAGGCAGTTTCAGTGAAGATAAAATAATCCAGAGGTCGTTATAGTATGTTAAAATATAAACAAGAATACAATTCATTAAATAATTTACTTTTAATTCTATCGAATAATAAGATCCACCAAAGAACGGGGAATATGTGTAAGTTCCCGGATTCCTTACTTGATTCGGCGTCAGTCGGTCCTCTCTGTCAACTGCTCGTTAGGCCATGCACTAGCTTACGGTCGACTGAGCTCGGCTTCGGTTCGTTCAACTGAATCTCTCTCTAAAGGTCGTTGAACAGGTACTAAAGTTAGATCTGGATATATAATTTAATATCTACATAAAGATAATATCTCATTTTAAACGACCTCAATGTGTCTTCATATTATATATAATATATAAGGATATTTAAAGATAGTCCAACTGCAGATTCTATCAAAAACTTGGTACTGGCCGAGTAGACACATCCAAACAGATTAGCCACACTATACAGGGTGATCCGCCAGTAACGCCTCGGTCTGTAGACCAAAAACTTAACACAATCTGTATTCACAGTGAGATTTATATCAGAAAAGACAATAATCTAAAAATATTTTAAATTATATATGGTGCTCCAGGAAAGTGAAACATCTGAAGGTCACATTTTTTTTTTTTAATGGAACATCCTATATTTTTTTATATTTTTAGACTCGTCCCAAGAAGTTGATTTCAAAAACCTATTACGCTTATATTCTAAAGTAAATAGTTTTAAAGTTATAGACAATTGAAAATCGCATTTTTTCAAATTTAAGTAATTGCTCTGGCCAAACGACATAAAATCGGATAAAATTGCCTACATGTCCCTATCTTAACTCTTTGAGTTCTAATTGATGGTGTAAGAACAAAATGTATACAGGTTGATCAAAATTTGCGTACTTGGGAAATTTGGGAAACTAATCGCAAACTGAAAAAAATTGAAAAATATAGTAAAAATTGAATAAATAGTGAAAATAGGGGGAAATATGGTAAAAAAAGAGAAAAATAGTGAAAAACGGAAAAAAAAGAAGAAATAAGCAAAATTTGTGAAAAATAGAGATATTTTCAAAAAATAGTGAAAATTAGGGAAAAAATAGAGAAAATAAGGAAAAATTGGTCAAAATTGAGCAAAATTAGGAAATTTAGGAAAAATAGTGAAGAGTAGAAAAAAATCGGGAAAGTATAAAAATAGGAAAAAAATATGGAAAATATGGATATTAGAGAATAAATATAAAAACATGAGAAAATAGTAAAAAATAGGGCAATATTGGGGAAAAATAGCGAAAAATAGCGAAAATTAGAAAAAAAAACATGGAAAAATAGGGACAAATTGGGAAAAACAGAAAAATATAGATAAAATAGGGAAATTATAGAGGTAAATACAGAAAAATCGAGAGAAATAGGGAAATATATGGGAAAATAGTGAAAAATAGGAGAAAATAAAGATAAATAGTAAAAATAGATAATAGAGATAAAATAAAAAAAATAGGGAAATTAGAGAAAAATAGGGATTAATATAATAAAATAAGGGAATCCAGGATAAAATATGGAAAGGCAGGGAAAAATGAATTAAAATTTTTTTCAAAAATACAGAAAATAAATAAGAAGAAATGGTGAAAAATATGGTAAAATTTAGAAAATAGAGGAAACTAGAAAAAACCAGAAGAAACAGATAAAGATATTAAATAATCGGAAATAATAGGAATAAATTGGGATAAAAGGTCCAAATAGCCACATAGAAAAAAATAAGGAAAAATAAAGAAAATTGAATAAAATAATAGAAAAAAAGGAACAAATAGAAAAAAGTAGAAAATGGGAAACAGCGAAAAATAGAGAAACTAGGAGAAAAATAACGAAAAATATGGAGAAGATAGTGAAATATTGGGAAAAATAGGGTAAAATAGGGAAAAATATAAAAAATAGGGAAAAATTGGAAAAATAGAACAAAGTAGAAAAAAAAGGAACAAACAGTGAAAAACAGAAAAAGTAATGAAAAACAGGAAAAATAGGAAAAAACAAGTATTCAGCTAGTGTATTATAAATATGTAGATATTAAATTAATAAAAGTAACATTATATCTCTCTCTAACCTCTACATAATTATCTTTGTGGAAACGAAAAAATTCTTAGCATTTTTAATAAATGTTCTTCTCCATTCTAACTAAAATCTCATTAACCAATTTGAGCTTAAAATAGTATCAACACGCACTACCAGTTTTGACGGATTATTGACAGAAGTTGTACAGATTAAGTGACTTTTTTTTCGCCAACTCAGCTGGGGATTGTCAAAAAGTTAAAAGAAATAGTGGATGAACTATGGGAACTAATTATACCATAATCGCCTCCATTGCCGATGACATAGCGATACTTGTTGTAAACGAAAATCCCATATAAGGAAAATCCCATACAAGCCTCATATAAAGACCTGCAGCATCACCTGGATCAACTCAATGAATGGTACAGAAGATGGCGAATGTACGCATACAAAGAGTAATAGATCTTGACCAATGCCTTACTTGGAAAAATGGAATTTAGACTAAAAAAGAGAGCTTGGCCTAAGGTTCGGCAAATGTATTGGCTCCTAGGACAAAAACCAAAACTGAATATCCAAAACAAAATCATTTTATACAAAACCACGCTCAAACCTATTTTGGACTATGTACTTTACCTATGGGGTTGTGCAAACCCAACGTCGTTAAAGTACCCTATGGTACGTAAGTAACAAGACTTGAAGATTTCTTTCATCAGGAATGAAATCCAATGAGCTAGAATGTCAGAAAACGAACGTACCAGATACTATGAACTAGTATGAGAACTATACCACAATGGTCCAACCACCACAAGACTAGACAGTACCTGGCTCCAAGACCTACTCCAAAATTAACCGATGTAGAATAGAGTGAAACATTATTGGATGTTTTCCTTTTACGCTCAAAAAGCCTGCAACACATTGACTTAATAATCTGTAATGATATAGATTGTAAATACAAAAAAATTAGTTTGTACTTATGCTCAAATCTATACACTTGTTTATATCGTAAACAAAAAAAAAATTAAACCGCAGAAAAAAGGGGATTAATATTTTTAAACAAGACCTAAAATTCAAAATTTGATAATAAAGTTGGCCTGTAAAAATAACAGTTTATAATTTATCAATAAAATTCCATTTCATTATTATATTGAGTAAAAACTTCAGATATATTAAATAAATAAAATTCTTGTAAAAGGAATTGTTTTCTTATTAGTGTCACTCTTTCCTAGCTTTCACAAAGACATATTGTGTAAGTTTCGTAGCTTTCCAAACTTGATATTAACGGTTAAAGAACACAGAGGAAATTACAAAAACTTGAAAAAGAAAAATGGCATTGAATAAAATTTTTCTCTTTAAAAAAAAAAAGACAAGCTTTCTGGAAAAGAAAATTCCTACATATTTGTGTAATGTTTCCTGTTCCCATAAAAATGATGTGCGATCTTGAGAAGTAAAAAATAGGGTCACGAATAAAACTTAGGAAGTATTTTGCCAACTGTTGTAAAATATGTTTCTGAGAGGAAATGATAAATGTCGAATAAATTGTGAGTTTTCAAGTCGAGAAGAAACAATTTAAGATGTTAAAATGGAGGATATCGCAGCCTCTGGGAGTAATTCTAAGGCAAGATAACTGTGCATTGTACTGAAATGCATTAACGGTTTTATAAAATACTGCAAAAACCTGTAATGGAGTTTCAGATAAGACAAGTACTTATAATAAACCACGATTTTACTTCGCATAAAGTATCTTTATTAATATATTAAAAAAAAGGAGAATGTTACCGTTATTAGTAAAATATTTGTAATAATAATAGTACTTTTTGATATCACATTTAATATAAACTTATAGGATATATTTATTTATCCACATAGTAAACAAAATAATAGATTGATTGTTTTTTGGTTATTTTTTCGATAGGATATTGCTAAATTGCTATTAATCTGTTGCATAAAAATAAAAGATCTGAAGAAATATGACACGACAGAAATTTATCAATTCTAGTCCATTAGAGAAATAAAAATTTAGCAAAGTTTTAATAAAATAAATTAAATTCAAAACTAGATATTAAATTGTATTAAAAGACGCCGAGAACATTAAATCGCACTATATAATCATTCCATTTACTAAAGCGATATTTTATAGCACACTTTGTATATTTGGGTTCACTAACAAACAGACCGTGGCATTAGCGGAATTTAGTAGAAAACTGGGAAGGCGAAGGACCAATCATCGTTCTAATTTCATTTTATCCTTTAAGCCCGGCTTATATTTTCAGTAGAACACAAAGGACTAAAATGTTAATACTGTTTTCCGACGTAGTTCTCTCTTTTTGTCGGAGAATCCCTAATAATTGAACTGTGGGCTACGATACGTAAATGATGGACAAAGTTACTTAATAAATCATTAACTTATGTGCCTATATGTATTATTTATAATTTTTGCAGAAAAAAATTATTGAACTGGCGATACATAACAAGGTAACCTTATAGTCTGTACTAGTAAAAAATGTATCGCTAAAAACGAAAAGTCTGACGAGCTCGCAAGAAGCGGTACTAACCGGTACTAGAACCAGCGAAGGGGTACCAAAAAGTACGTTCAGAACCATTAAGATACTCAACTGAAGAAATTCTTTTAATAAGCAGGAATCCATTACCAATTACACTTTTTCACTCAAATGCAGAGAATGCAATAAAGGGACCTAGAAGACACTCCACATATCATGCAACTGTGACGTACTGGTCAGAGCTGGGGCGTTACTGAAAAAAAAGTAATGCGTTACTTTACCGTTACCTTTGCTGAAAAGTAATGCCTTAGATAAACGTTACCGTTACTTCTTTAAAAAAGGATGGGTTTATTCGTTACTTTCCAAAAGTAACGCGTTATTGTAACGCGTTACTAAATAAAATAAAGCGTTATTAAAAAAGTAACGCGTTACTAAAATGTAACGCCTTAATAAAAAGTAAGGAGTTACTAAAAAACCTTACGTTTTTTTATTTTTCCAATTTTATTCTTGAAGTGAAAAATTCTCTAGTCGATTTGGGCGAATTTTGGACAGGTAAAAAATAGAGAGAAATAAAAAAATGGAGGAAAATAAAAAAATATGGGAAAAAATGCAAAAATAGAGAAAAATAGTGAAAAAATTCTTTAGGTGATTTTTGGATAAATACTAAATAAAGAGAAATAGAAAAAATTTGGAAAAATAGCAAAAAAAATTGGAAAAAAATCAAACATAGGACGAAAATGAGGAAAATTGGAAAAAAGCAAAAAACTGGAAAATAGAAAAAATGGTACAAACTGAAAAAATTAATGAAACTAGGAAAAACGAAGAAAACTGGTAAAAAAACAGGAAACAATGGGAAACAATAGGAAAATGGAAAAAAATTTTAAAAAATAGGGAAAATATTGAAATAAGGAATGAAATGGGAAACAAATAAAAAAATAATAAGTAAAATGGGAAAAATACAAGAAACTGGAAACGATAGTAAAAAATAAAAAATAAAAAACATAAAAAAGGGCAAAGACAAAATATGGGAAAATGTAGGCAAAAATAGGAATAAATAGGGAAAAAAACCGGTTGTGTAGCCCCAAAACTTTCCCGACGAGTATCCACTTATACTTTTTCAGATATTTAATGTTCAAGTTTCAAATTTTGACATTTTTTTATTTTTGACAGGTGACAGTTGCAGACATAATTTTGTCTGTTATGAATAGAGTTTTTCAAGAGCTTTCAAATGACATTTTGTAAGTCAAATTTCGTGATATATTGCATCTGTCATTTTTTAATAGCGACACTTCGGTTTGACAGATGTCGTACAAAAACTAATGGATTCTTGCGACGGATAACCCAAACCCATATACCAAATTTTAACTCAATCGGATTAAACGTGTGGCCTCTCTCGTGGAAGAATACACACAGACAGACAGGCAGACTGGCAGACAGACAAGCAGACTTCTATCTGGAAATGGTCTTAATCATCTCAGGTGACCTCAAAATGGAAATTTCCATCTTGATCTCGAAAAAAATTTTCAGCTCGTTCACAATACTTTCCCTTCTCGGAGGTGGGTCGAGAAAGTAAAAAATGGGGAAAAATGGGGAAAAAAACAAAAATAGGACAAAATAGACGAAAATATGATAAATTTCCAAAACCAGGAAAAAACCGGAAACAATCGAAAAAAAACCAAGAAAAACTGCAAAAGAGGGAAAAAATAGTACAAGCAGAAAAAATTAAGAAAACTAGGAAAACTCGTAAAAACCAAAAAAAAATAGGAAACAATAGAAAAATGGGAAAAAATTTGAAAATATAAGGAAAATGAGGAAAGTAATAGGAAATAAATAAAAAAAAAACTAGGAAAAAATAAATAAAATAAGAAAAATAGAAAAACTGGAAACAATAGCAAAAAAAATATAATAAAAGGCAAAAATAAAATATGTGTTGAAGAAACTTAGGACTAAATATAAAAAAAAGAAAAAAATTAAAAAAATTAAGATTAATAAGAAAAACCAGGAAAATAAAGAAAAATATGGAAAAATGAAGAAGTAGGAAAAAATAAAGAAAACCAGAGAAAAATAGGAAAAAATATGTATTAACATAGACATTAAAATTTAATGAAATATGGCCGACCACCATTATTTTTGATGGATTTTATTAATTTAATTTTTATGTTTGGTTCTTTATCTCGCTAATTAGTTCTTGTATTTATTTCATTCCGATTGAGACACATTTAAGATAATTTTTATACTTTCAAATATCCATCAACTATTTCCATTTTTTAAAAGCATAAAATCCACCCTTTTATAATATATATTAAAACTATTACTTATTTAATTTTATAATAAATTTTTTCTCTTGCTGCAATATAAAATTTAGAAAACTAAACTTTATTAAAAAAAAAACAATCAGATTCTCCAGACATCTCAAAGAGAGAATGACTTCTAACAAATGTCAACAAAAGTCTTTTATAACTTTAAGCTCCATTCTATTGTGTTCTTTGAAACTCTAAATTTGGTACTCAACTTCTTGGAAGTAACTGTGAAAAATATTTGTAAGAAAATTAAAAAATAGACCAAGTGCCATAGGAAAAATATTAAAATTTAAAATACTTACATTAAAAAATTTTTAATATGTATCTTTGTAACCCATTTTAAATTATAATCTAGATTAATTTATTACTATTTTTATCTCTAATTTTAACTAATATTATTAGCTATAAAATATATACATCTGGTAAGTCTGTATCTATCATCTTTAATACTACAAGAAAGAGGAAAAACGATTAACACCAAGAATAATACATTTAAATCGAAATCGAATGGAAGCTTCAGAAATATAAAGACAATACATCTGCTTGAAGTAGACATTATTAGATTTATATCGTTTAAGTCGAATCACGTCCCACGGAGCTACCAAACTCCTCCATTTCTCAGCTGAGAATGGGGTATCAACGTGGAAGCCTAAGACAACACATAAAGCCCTATTTAAAGTTCAGAGTGGATGGTATCATCCACATTAGGAAAAAAATAACAGTGGCTAATGCTCCACCAAAGGAAAATATCTGAATCTGAATTTTAAATATATATTTATTTCAATATGTGATGACTCAAGGATGTGGAATAAATGTGAACGTCTAAAATAAGTAAGTAAAGGATAATAAATATAAAAAAAATTCTTTATCCCGATAAAGTAACGTGGAAAAAAGAATGAGGGACAAAAGGACGCGGAAAAATGAAGGCGACTAAAAAAGGACCAAGGACAAACGCGGAATAAAAAAACGCGGTACAAAATAACGTTGTTGTGAGAAAAATCGCAAAATAATAAACTTGAATTTACACTTTATTTGTTTTTTTATGTTTTATGTGATTTTGTTTATTTATTTTTAATTTTTGTTTTATTTTAATTACCAATTTTGTACTTAAAAATTGTGAGTAATACCTATCAAATATTCTACAGGTGGTCTGTTAGGAAAATTAGTAATAATAGCTTTAACTCTGTTTGCAGTATCTTGATATTTTTTTTACGTATAGGGAAATTTCCCGAAATGAACTGCTATATGTTCAACACATTTATACTATATTTTTTCGTAAGAGAATTAATGAATTTTTACAAATCAGGATGCGTATAGTTAAAAACAAAAGAATAGTAGCTAGAAAAAAGATTTTTCTCAGCCGAGCTTTATTTTTATCCCTAGATGCGAAGCATCCAGAACAGAAATCAGGATGGCGGTTATAGATAAGTACTATCTTGAAGTAACCATGAATACATTTTTCCACAGTTCAATTTTAATAAAAAGAAGCAAGAATTTTATTTTAAATTTGAAAAAAATGAGCAAGAATGCATTTTTCAACACTCAAATTTGAAAAAAAAAGCAGGAATATATTTTTCCACAGTTAACTTTTAAAAGGAGCAAGAATGCAATGGTAATTAAAAAAGAAAGAGCAAGAACGCATTTTTCTACGCTCGAATTTGAAGAAAAGAAACAAGAATAATTTTTTTTATAGTTTAATTTCAAAAAATAAGCAGAAGTACATTTTGTACAGTTAAATTTCACAAACTTAAATTTAGAATTACTAATTTTTTCAGTAAATTATTGAGTTGACTTCATTCAACAGAATAACAGCAAAAATTCAGTTTTTCAATATGAATTGGAGAAAAAACAAGAGCATTTTTCCTTACAAAGAATTGGGAAAAAAAACAGCAAAATGCATTTTTCCCTACAAGAAATTGAAAAAAATAGCAAAAGTGCATTTTTTTAACACAAATTTGAAGAAAAAAACTGGAGCAACAAGGCATTTTTTTCCACAGAAATTTATAAAACAAAGTAACAATTCATTTTTCCCCAGGGGGAATTGAAAAACAAAGCAAAAAACATTTCTTCAGATAAAAATTTGAAATTCAAAGAAAAAGTGGATTTTTTCACAAAGAAAATTGAAAAACAACAAAGCAAAAATTTTAAATTTAAAGCGAGAATGCATTTTTCCACACACACAATAAATTAAAAAAACAACGCCAGAATGCATATTTTTTACACAAGAATTTTAAATTTAAAGCAACGTATTCTCCCTCGTTTCTAAAATTTCAGTAATTTAATTTGGAAAAATTTCTTTTATTTAATTTGGAAAAATTTCTTTTTTTCGTATTTTATTTTTTTCCCCCAAATTTCTCAACAAATTTCTGGAAAATAGTTAAAATAGGACTTGAGCTATTTCAGTTCTACAATTACGTGTTTTTGTTTTTTGAATAACATTCATATATCGATTTTTAAAATGATGAGATTTTCGGAAAATGCAACCCGTGAAAACGCACAAGGAATTTTCCGATTATTATGACTTTCAATGGACTTCGTAACTGTACGTCAAGGTATCTTTTCGCGAAATTTAAAGAGGTTTACTTAAAAACTACGACCTGTAACGTGTTTCCTGTGAAACTATGAAAAAGTGGGAAAAATTTAGAAAACACCGTTTACTCATTTTCCGATTCCACTCAGTTTCTATTAAAAAGTGGTACTCGTGTATCTTTAAAAATGGTAAACATCTCATTTAGTTATTTCATATATGTCGTAGCATGCAACTTTTTATTGGGTCATCACATAACAAGAAAAAAATACACAGAAATAGGGAAAAAATCAATAGACAATAATATTATAATTTTTACTACTGGTTTGTTTATATTGATATTATTACCTAAATTTGTATTTTTTTTATTCTGAATTCGGTAAAGGAATTGTAGACAGGGCTAAAAATTTGAAAATGCATGTCACTCTTTCCGATTTGGCAGTATGCATCTTGAGTTACCAATTTTTTTTCTGAAAAGCTAGAAGAAATAATAATATTTACTATTACCTTAGCAATATAAAAATTTTATGCATTTTCGTATTTGTACAACAGTAAATTTAAATCCAAAATAATCTCTTGAAAATAATTTTTTTTATATATTACTTGCATTTTTAAAATATTTAAATTATTCAACTTCTCAAGAACCGGAAACAACATAAATCAACTATATTGTGATTCTTCCTTTTCCCTGTTTGGCTGTACCTTACGAAAAAGGGTCTATGCTAATAATACCGAATTAATCGAAAAGTTTTGATGGTCCTATTGAATTGAAATAGGACAAGTGGCGTCGCGCCGCCTTTTCAGCCATTGATGGCGCCGTTGGCCAACTTAATGACGTCATTTTGCAAGACGGCTTTTCAAAAGCACCCCCTTCTTTAACGGAGGTAATATTTTTCCTTTTGCTTTTGCTTTACGCTATCGTAAATATCTATTGGGAAATCACTTTTTTATCACATCAGGGTTGTACTTGAGTTTATCAAACGGATTTTTCAATATAATGCGATTTAGAGAATCCCAAATTATATATCCGGAAAATGCGAAAACAATAAATACTACTACAGTTTATATAAAAAATGAAAATTAAACAAATTGAAAAATAGCCAATTGTGAGGATTTTTCAATTGAATGTTTGTTATGTACAATAATTTTAATTTTTTGGACTGTATTTTTTTTTAACATTATTAAGTTATTTGTTGAAATATGTTGATTAATACGTTGAATAATATAAATAACTAAAAATATTTGCGTTTATATTCAATAACTGTAAATATTTTCTACATTATCTATTTCTAGAATAGACACGAAATAATATTTACTACTTTATTATTTTTTTATTTAAAAGTTTTGTATTATTTAGCTTAATATTTTTTGTATGACAAATATAAATAATTAAATTTTTACGTTGTGAATCAATCAGTGCCTTCTTTTAATTAAGATTTTTAATATAATTTTATTAAAAAATATAATATAAAAGTATAAAGCTGAAACATACTAAGAAAAAAAATTATATCTCCATAAAATCGTTTTCTCTAGTTCACTAAACTGTTTTGGAATAACTGCACTTTTTATTTTTAGACATAGTGTAGCTTTTGATTTTTCTACTGTACAAAATTGACCAGTATAATGAATTCTAAATAATTTAAATTGACATCATGAAAAAGACACTGACGGATAAGAAAGATAAAATACTATTTTTTAAATGTAAAAAAAGTAAATTTGCACATACTTAATACAAAAGCATTAATTTTAAAATAAAATTATTTAATGGAAATAGTGCTGGTAATTTTTTTTTAAAACCGGGAATAATATTATTTGTCCAATCAAAAATAAAAACCTTAATTTCTATCAACAATTCAAAAATTTTAAGAGAAAGGGACTGAAAAAAAAAATTTGAAAGGCAGATGTTGATGATTAAAAGAAAGTCAAAATATAATACTAATAATATTTGATTAAATATGGGATTTTAAATTTAATTTATTATTTACTTTTACTACTTTTAAACTTTTTATAATGGTTCGCGTTTCGCCATTTTTTGACAACACATTTTTAAAAAATTACAAAATTATTGGTTACACGCCTATCTATAAAGAAAAAATAATTTAATTTATACCCTGAAGAAAATATTTTTTACATTAATGACGTTGCTATTAGTTTTACATATCGTCTGGATTAGATGAAAAAAATAGCACTTTCGCCATTTTTTGAAAAGTACAAAATGCTTGGTAATAACTCGCTTTTTTATAAAGATTAAATAATTTAGTTAATACTCTTAAATAGATAATATTCAGTTGCATAGCGTTAGTATAAGTTTTACATATCGTCTGATAGAAATATAAAAAAAATTGTTCCTTTATTTTAAATTATATGATGCATGTACTAAAGCGCTTTCGCCATTTTCTTAAAAGTACAAAATTATTGGTCGCTTATTTATAAAGATAATATAATTTAGTTAATAATCTTTAACAGAAAATTTTGTTTTACATTAATGGCGTTATTGTACGTTTTACATATCATCTGGTATAAATGTAAAAAAAACTTGTTCCTTTATTTTAAATTCTATAATGCATGTAGTGTAACGCTTTCGCCATTTTTTGAAAAGTACAAAATGATTTATAAAAATAAAATAATTTAGTTAATACTCTTAAATAGAAAATATTCTTTTACATAAACGCGTTGGTACGAGTTTTTATATATCGTCTAATACCAATGTAAAAAAATTGTTTTTTTATTTTAAATTTTATGATTTATGTAGTAACATTCATTCGCCATTTTTTGAAAAGTACAAAATTATTGGGTAACAACTCTCTTATTTATAAATATAAAATAATTTACTTTATACTTTTAAATAGAGAATATTCTTTTACATAAATGGCGTTGGTAAAATAAAAAAATTGTTACTTTATTTTAATCACTATTATACATCCAGTAGACCACTTTCGCCATTTTATTAAAAGAAGAAAAAAAATATCCTTTTACACTAATGACGTTACTATTAGTTTTACATATCGTCAAGTATAAATTTGCAAAAAAAAATTTCTTTTATTTTAATTACCACATTGCATGCATTATAACGCTTTCGCCATTTTTTGAAATGTACAAAATTATTTGTTAGTAACTCGCTTATTTATAAAGATGAAAAAATAATTTAGTTTATACTTTTAAATAAAGAATAGCCTTTTGTTTTACATTTTGTCTAGTCTTAATGTAAAAAAAATTGTTCCCTTATTTATATTACTATTACGCAAGTAGTACAGCGCTTTCGCCATTTTTTGAAAAGTGCAAAATGATTGGATAATAATTTAATATTTAAAAAGATAAAATAATTTAGTTCAAACTCTTAAATAGGAAATATTCTTACAATAATGGCGTTAGAATGTTTTCTATATCGTCTGGTATAAATGTAAAAAAAAAATGATCCTTTATTTAAATTTTATAATGCATGTAGTATAAAGCTTTCAGCATTTTTTGAAAAGTACGAAATGATTGGTTAATAACTCGCTTATTTATAAAGATAAAATAATTTACCTAATACTCTTAAATAGAGAATATTCTTTTGCCACAATGGCGTCAGTTTAAGTTGAAAATATCGTCTATTATAAATGTAAAAAAATTGTTCCTTTATTTTAATTACTTTAATGCATGTATTGTAGCGCTTTCGCCACTTTTTGAAAAGTACAAAATTGTTTAATAACTCGCTTTTTTATAAAGATAAAATAATTTATTTTATACTTTTAAATAGATAATATTCTTTTACGTTATTATAAGTTTTACATATCGTCTGATATAAAAGTAAAAAAATTAATTATTTATTTATTTTTCATTTAATGAATACAAAATAATAATGATAAAATAAAATATTGGATATTTCCTTAAGAAATCATTACTGAGATTAAGAGAAAATTTCATCTATACAAAATATTTAGAATAAATAAATTTAATAAATTGTACTAAAATTTAATCAGTGCAAAAAAAGTATAGCATTTATCAGAATAATACAAATAAAAACTAAAATTTGAATTTCAAATTGTAATAATTCTTTATTAAAATTTTAATAACATTTATTTAAATTTGGAGAGGCATATACAAAATACCAAATTAATAAAAATTAATTTACAATTACGAACGTATTATGATTTTTTCGATATTTGTTTAAAAATTAAATTTAAATTGTATATTTAGTCAAAAATTCTTTGCAATGCTTAAAATTATTTAAAATAAAAAAATGCACTGATTTACAATAAAAAAAAAGTTTCGGTACAAGCAGAAATGCCTGATCGTATTAATTGTTATATCGACAGGTCGTCTAATTGTTTTTTTCTGTCATTCAATAATGTTTTTAGTTATTTAAAATATTTTTGACGTATTAATTTTCTATTATTTTAATTTTGTGGGGAATTGATATCCATTAAAATTTAATGAGTAATTAGTTTTATGAATATAATATGCTGTTTATTATTTGTTATTAAAGTCTGGATATAACTAATGTAACAATTTTAACAACGTTTCCAAAGTATAAACCACCAATCTAAAAAGATTAAACTTGCCAAAACTATGCGCTGCAGCGTTTATATAAACGCGTATATACACAGCCAACTTCTTGCAAATCCCTGCATGCAAATGTGTATCAACCCGTAATGATCGCTGTAGCAGTGGCAATTAGTGGCGGTGTTGAGGTAGATATCAGAGACGAAGTTCTACGGAGTGCATAGCGTAATCAAGGGTATTTGTTGCACGTCAGCGAGCAGATCAAAGCCCATTGTGGGGCCCTACACAGCGCTGCAGGGCTGGTGAGTGGCGTGGAAATTCCAGCGGCCGGCCCATTTGCAGTATTCCGCTCAATTCGCGGCACGTCTCGGCCCAATCCCCTGGGGGTCTTGTTTGGGCCGCATCCGACACCCGGCGTGGATGCCAAACGACTCAACTCAACCGTTTGCATTCGTTGACAAACCCAAAACAACTGGATGTTTTACGCTTCAAAGATTTTTTGTAAGCTTAATTGATTAAAAGGCTTTTACTAGTTTTTTGTACATTAAAGCTTTTAATAATAATTTTTATAGAGGAAAACTGAAAATCAGAATTATACTTTAATGTAAAAATATTTAATTTTCTTCAAGTAGTGGCAGGACGTAATAATCAGATTACACTGAAACCGTCAAGAAAGCGGAAAATGTTGTCACTGAGACCAAAGTGCGTTCAAAAATATATCAATAAAAGCTATATAAAACTGGAAGTGTAATTTTTTCATGTATAAAATTTAATAATGTCTTTCAGTTAATTTTTTCTACTTTCCTACAACTATCAATTTTCTTTTAAAGCATATGAACTTAGTTCAGTTGAAAGATGCTAGATTTTGTTTAACCATCCTCTGCATTACGTCATAATTGGTGACGTATTCTGCTGTTTTAAGTTTGGCTTATTTTATTTGAATGTTATTTTATACTTAACCTCGAAATTAAAATATAACTAATCACATATGTTAAAGATTCATTAGATATTATATAAAAATAGGAATTTTAGCAGCATTTTAAAAATATTGGAACAAAGACATACATTTTTACTTTCCCGACCCACCGCCTGAAAGGACAAGTATTGTGAACGAGCTAAAAAAAAATTCGAGATAAAAACGGAAATATCCATTTTCGGGTCCCCTGAGACGATTAAGACCATTTCCAGATGGAAGTCTGTCTGTCTGTCTCTATGCCGGTCTGTGTGTATTCTTCCACAATAGAGGCCACACGTTTAAACCGATTGGGCTGAAATTTGGTACAGGGGGTTTGGGTTACCCGTCGGAAGAACCCATTAGTTTTTGTACGACATCTGTCAAACGGAAGTACCACTATCAAAAAATGACAGATGCAATATATCACCGAATTGGACATGCAATATGTCATTTGAAAGCAATAGAAAAACTCTATTGAGAACAGTCAAAATTATTTCTCCAACTGTCACCTGTCAAAAATAAAAAAATGTCAAAATTTAAAACTTCAGCATTAAATTTATAAAGGAGAATTAATCCGATTGAGCTAAAATTTGGTATATGGGTTTGGGTTATCTGTCGGAAGAACAAATTAGTTTTTGTACGAGATCTGTCAAACGGAAGTATCACTATCAGAAAATGACAGATACAATTTGTGACGGAATTGGACATGCAATATGGCGTTTGAAAGAGCTTGAAAAACTCTCTTCAGAACAGACAAAATTATTTCTCCAACTGACACCTGTCAAAAATAAAAAAATGTCAAAATTTGAAACTTCAGCATTAAATTTCTGAAGAATAATTAATCCGATTGAGCTGAAATTTGGTATATGGTTATCTGTGGGAAGAACCCATTAGTTTTCGTACGAGATCTGTCAAACGGAAGTATCAATCAAAAAATGACAGATTCAATGTGACGGAATTGGACATGCAATATGTCATTTGAATGCAATAGAAAAACTCTATTCATAACAGTCAAAATTATTTCTCCAATTGTCACCTGTCAAAAATAAAAAAATGTCAAAATTTGAAACTTTAACATTAAATATTCGTGGATACTCGTCGGGCAAGTTTTAGGGCGACACAACCGATCTTTTATTAAAATATCGAATTTATTTTTTTCTGATACTTAAAAATATTACAGCAACATTGCGTTACGTAGACATGAATCATATACCCCAAAATATTTAATTTGCAGGTGGCGCCATCTATAAAAAATACGTGAATTGTAGAATTGCCAGAATGACAGGTCTCTGATGTATTTTTGGTGATGTTCTATGGTTCAAATTATAAATTTTTGAACATATAAGACTTGTTAATGAAAGAAAAAAATGAAATATTTGTTGGGAATATAACCCAGTTCGTGAAATAGTTTTTATAGCGTTTTTGATGATTTTTTTTAGGTTAAATTTTCACAATTACATTGTTTTTTTCCATTTTCTTATTTTTTTTAACCTTTCAATATATTTAGGAATGAATTTAATACCATTAGAACATTATAAAAGCATATATTTGTTCCTGGATAGTTCATCTTATATGTACAAAAATTTCTCTATACTTAATCATTTGCTAACGCCTCCTTAAGTTAGCGAAAAATTCAATCGTCAAAGTTAGACGTATTTTGATCTTGGCTTATTTATTTCTTACACAACAATATAATATCAAAAAAATAAATAATTTAAACAAAAAAGAAAAAACTGTAGAAAAAAAAACCTACGTATAATCTTCTGTACAATAGAGGTGGAGAAATATTGATAGTCGCCACTATCGACAGTTATCGATATTCAAAATCACGACTATCGACAACTATCGATTTCTTCATAAAATAATAAAATTTACTATTAGCTTTATACAAAATTTAAAACAAACGATATTAATAAAAATGCTGTAATTAAATCTTGTAAACTATGTTGGCTTTCGCTAGATGTCACTTGAGAGCATTCGATTGAACTAGGATATATTAGGATATATTTTTTTGTTTTTACATATTATAGTGGAGTATTAAGACCGAAGAAATGAAATCGTTATTTGTTTATTTCCCGTTTTGAAAATTAAAATCTAGAACTATCGATATCAATCGATAGCGTTAAAAACTATCGATAATTTTCGATAGTCCAGACTATCGATAGTGCTATCGATATTTATCCACCTTTACTATATAATGTAAGAAACTTTTTTGCCAGTGAAACTTAGTAAGTGATATTTTTTTTATAATTATAACCTGTGGTGGAGATAGTCCTGTATTGTATCCTGTAATTAACAAGATGGCGATATAACTTAGACCTGATTTCACGTTATCATCAAGAAAGAAATTCAGGACGGGTAAAATACTATTTATATAAAACTTTTCCATTTTTTAGTGACGATCTTTATTTTTATATAATGATTTTAGTTATAAAACTTTTATTCTTATAACCATTTTCACATGCATTTGCTTGACGTAGATAAACCTGGGTTAGAATTTTTATTTTCCTGTATAAACTTGACGTTATGTTTATATTCCATCTATTAAATTTTGTGTGATCTATTAAAACTTCCCTGATATCAATAGCGGACTAAACTCACCCTAAGATTATTTTTTCTATTGATAAATATAGATGGCGCCAACATCATTAGTTTCAATAATAATAAGTAATTACTATTCACAATTAAAAGAAATTATAAAAAAAGACGAAACTATAACAAAATATTTATTTATTTAATAATTACATTACTTTTCTTTAAATTGGCTTAGTTTATTTTAAGAATTTCTTATATAAAGTTATCACTACGCTATCATATATATAAAAGTTTGTTAGTTTTGCTATATTCACAAAAGTTATTTGAACACTTCCGGTATTTGCAATTCCATACAAACTATCATGCATTCGTAAAAATTTGTGACAATAGTTTCCAAACTTATTTTTTTAAATTCTGTGCACGATTTTGTACAATTCGAACACATTACAATAGAGCTTTCGCGCCTCTTAAATTATTTTATATAGCCCTGCGACACTCACACAGACCATTCTCAATGGAAAATTTCGGAACGGTCACCAGAGAGCGTCCCGAACATAACCTATAAAAATAATATATTGATATTGTTATCGATATGGGCTTCGCCACAGCAGTGAACAAGAGTTTTCAAATAGAACTTTATAGCAAAACAGCCAAAAACATCGAGCTACCAAAAAGTTTAGGCCATCAATAACCAATTTCTAGTTTTCCCCGACAATCAATTGCACTAATGTATGTAATATGTCGGATGTCAAAGGACAATTGCCGTTCCGGAGATTTATTTTAGTTTTGCAAATACCAATAGATGCATGCTATGGCGCAGAAGGCGATAACTCTATATCATTATTTAATTTGTTTTATTTAGGGTTTATATTCACTTGAAATTTATTTATTTTTTTAGCGTTCAATATTATTTTGATATATTTTAGTATAGAAATAAAGTTATAATTAAATAAAAAATTTTAAATGTAAATAAATAATACCCAAATTTTTTTATACCCCTGGCTGTTTGGCTACACTGACCGAGATCTTAAAAAAAAAATAAGAAGATATGGATTAGATACTGGAAATAGTGATTTATAATTTTGGTTATATCTAAACAACTTTCTCAGTCCTATTTATTATTCTCTAAATTTTCATCATTGTCTCGTAACTTTTTATTCTGCTTCTAATTTATTCTGGATTATTATTATTATTTTGTCACTTTATTCTTTTTCATATTTATTTTTGTTTTAAATTGTTCTATTAACCTCTAAGTATTAAAGTTTGTTCAATAAAATTATGACGTCATTAACGCATTTCTTAAGTAATGTTATTTATTACTTTTGACAGTTCAATTAATTTATCATTGTCAAAATGCCTTTCCCGGTATAATGAGAAAGAGCAAAGTTTATTAATTAATTTTCAAGAGTAAAAGACGCTGGAATAGCGCTTTTACCGTTAAATGCAGTCTACAACGTTTGGGTTCACCCCAAAAATATAATACATTTACTTCGCCATTTAATCACGATTCGATCATCCGTAATTTTTTTAATTTAGACAAAAATCAAGCATAGGTACGTTAAACATCATCAAGATAGAAATTTGAAGGTTTTAAGGTAAAAAAAATACTAAACTATGCAAAAAGGTACGCAGCGCATAAAGCAATATCCGCCATTGAAAAAAATCCTTAGCCTATGTCAGTAGTTATATTTTAATTTTGAGGTTATGTATTAAATAACATTTAAATAATGTGACAAACGTAAAACAACAGAACACGTCATCGATTATGACGTAACGGCAGATAATGATTAAACAAACTCGAGATATGTTTACAAATATTGCATTCTTTTTATATTATAATACAAAGAATAAATCCTATAGATTTTTTTTTATTCCACCATTGTTAGATATGTTAGTATCACAAATAAATAGGAAAAATAAACAAACTTCTTCGTTCTAAATAAGGTTATTACTTTATAAACCGTCATGAGATAGGGAATTCGAAAACGCGAAAAAGGCAAAATATAAATAAAGCGAATTTGGATAAAAAGCCAATAAAAACAGCCAGTTGCATGATATAACAGGGTAGGCTTGACACGAGATTGAAATTTATTGAGTGATACGATATTAAATTGTTTCAACTAACAATGTCGTACATTTAAAAATGATTTAATGAAGTATGGGGACAAAAGCTGATGAAAATTTTTATTCTGAAAATTGAAATTTGTGAAATTCTTCATACATTCAAGTTATTAATTTCTGGTTTAAAAATATTTCCTACAGGGATATATATTATTTTACTAAAAACACTATATGGATTTTAATATTATAAAAAAGTCCTATAAATAAAAACATGTTTTTTATCAATTTATTTTTATCTAACTGAAAACCAGAACAAAAGCTAATCGTGAAGAAGCAGGAAAAAGATAAACGCAAAAAGGAAAACAGCGATGGCGCCATTGTCGATATCTGATATAGGAAATTATTTCATTTCCGAATGTTCACGGCTCCGTTTGTTCCGAAAGGCCGTTTCTAATTTGGTTTTATGGCACTGCGATACAACACGTTAATCAAACTTAATAGAAGCCGAACATCATCTAGAGAATTTGAATTGATTGCTAGTTCGTGATCCAGAATAGATAATTTTTCATACAATAAAATCAGTAAGGAATCTATTTACATTTTTATATTTATATATTAACATAAAACTTATAATACATTTGGAGGCTAGTAATGGAGATTTATATATTAAATTTTTATTAGTAATAGAAGCATTCAAAGATATAGAATTGGCGTTTGACTTTGCATCTTACAATTTAATACTAGAATTTATAAATTAAATCATTATAAATTAAATCAAGATCGAGTCACTCGTGTACGTGTTTCGCATACCCAGCCAACTTTATAGTATATCGCGGCCTTAGTTCACGTAGTCTGTTGCAGTGTCAGTCTCAGTTTGAGTTGGAGCTCGAGCTGAGAACTAGATCCAGTCCAGTCCAGTTTAGCAACCTTTAGAAGTAGATTTAGCTGAACGGAGAGAAGCTAAGTTCAATTGTACTGGAGGTACTCAACCCAGTAGGGCAAGTAAAGACCGCCCTTTCAGCAGCCAAGGCTTTGGTCGATACCATAACTACCTCAGGAGTATTTTTCTCCGCTGACGCTGCCCGTGCAATTGACCTTCAAACTATAACCAGAAGGTAACATCTGAGGCAACCCAAAACCTGGACTAGGGTAAAAAAAAACCAGTTTGATGATGCAAAAATCGTTACAACACGCTGAAAGATACTACTTGACATATGTATGGCGATAAAAAACCTGTAAATCAAACTTAATATCTGATGACAAACTTAACTTCCGGTAGATAAATTGTCAGAAATACGAGGGACTCCAAGCCAAATATGATTCAACTGGGGTTTTACTAAGGCACAATGCAAAAAATATAACTGCTGCTAAAAAAATCGACAAATTACAAATTGTCAGAGGACTTTAGAAGTACGCTAAATGGATAAAAAGAGATACTGCTAAGCCTTCATCCATTACAATTAATGTAAAAAAAGGCTGAATGAAAATTTATGGCAAAGGCCGCTGTACTGATGCAGGAATTTATCTTTTGAATTTAGACAAAACAACTAGCCTAAACGTAGGGCTAATGCTAATAGTCATACAGGATGAAGCATCAGTAATCAGCATAAACAATCAGGCATCAGTTCTCCACTCGGTATTTTTGATATTCATATATTCTCCATCTATAATATTAATTAATACGCCAAAAAAGTATTAAGTTGTAACATATGCCCAATCGTCTCAAACTATTTCAAGCTAAAACTTCTATTCTCTATTCTATTCATGCTGAATCTAGCTTGTGAGATCCCACCTGCCCTGAGGCACTAGAAGTCGTCATCAGGAACCACCCCTGTTTAATAAAATTAACCCGCTAATTAAATCAAATGTTTTATCCGACAAAAATCAATCGATCGTATCCGACTAATCGCGAACCACCCCAAAATATCTTTTGTAACAATTCCGGATGAATATCGCAAGTCTATAATTTTTTTCCAATCTAAATTGGCGTAATAATCATCGAGGGGTGTCACGATGTTGCCACCTCTAACTAATAAAAGTATCAAACTAGCCCACTAATGTCTGAACATTTCTACAATAAACTTGATCGAGTTGGTGCGGTAAAAACTTTTAAATAAACAATGTTTCTATTTCTTTTGGGGCAATAAAATAATGCTATCTAGAGAAAAGCGCAGTTTTAATAATTGTAACCACTGTATTAAAATTTGTTGCTTCGGCAGCTGGTCCTTCGAACTTTAAACATTTACTTTAAAACCATAGTGAAGAAAATATAAAATTATGAACTCAAAATTATAAAAATGTACCAGCCCTTAATTTCAAAATGTCACTTCTTCCTTCATTCTCCCCTTTAACCTCTTCTTTACCATCATACAGAATTTTTTTTTATTTCTCGTCTTATTCTCTACTTTTCTCTTTGTGTCTTGTCTTTTTCCTCATTTTTATATTACAGGATCAAGTGCCAAAGTTCATTCGAATCGACTTGGAAGATTTGCAATCTTTGACTTTCGATGTATACCAGATTATTTAATTACCCCACTAATTAATTCAAATGTTTTATCCGCCAAAACTCTATCGAGCGTATCCGACGCTTCCCGAACTACCGCGAATCATTCAATTAAAACATACCTATAACAGTGTAATAATAATTCGCTTTTGTAACAAGTGCAGGATGAATCAGATCGTTATATCCCAAGTTGAAGTTTTTTCCAATCTAAATTTGCGTAATAATCATCGAGGGGTGTCATGATGTTGCCACCTCTAACTTAAAAAATTCTCAAACTAGCCTACTAATGTATGAACAATTCTACAATATAATTTATGCAATATAGAATATATCTGAAGTGAAACCTTTGATCGAGTATGTGTAGTATTTCCTTTGGGGCAATAAAATAATGCTATCTAGAGATGAGTGCAGTTTTAATAATTGTAACTACTATATTAAAATTTGTTGCTTCGGCTACTGGTCCTTCGAACTTTTAACATTTACTTAAAAACCATGAAGTGAAGAAAATATAAAATTATAAACTCAAAAAAAAAAATGAACCTGCCCTTAATTTCAAAATGTTATTTCTTCTTCCTTCACTCTCCCCTTTAACCTCTTTTTTACCATAATCCAGAATTTTTTCTTCTCTTTCTCATCTTACTATCTACTTTTCTCTCTTTTTCTTCACTTTCCCTTCATTTTTATATTACAAGATCAAGTACCAGAGTTCCCTCGAATCGACTTGGAAGATTTGCAGTCTTTGACTTTCGATGTTACTAGGCTTTATCTAAAATGAAAAAAGGCGAGATGTTGATAAGATCCAAGATAATATACTTGTGGATCAGGGGCCAGGCCTCTAGGAACATTTTCTCGTATAGCTGATTGTGGCTGGTGTCTCGATTACGCATGACATCAAGTAGATATAAAGTATTCCACAAACGAATTTTCTCACGACATTTAATCAACCCGGTACTGAGAGGGGAGGAGACTCACGACAATAAATGACCCCTAAAGTGAGAGGCGGAGGGATGCACCATAATAAAACAAGCAAAAAAATCTAGTTGTGTGCAACTTGACAATTCTGTTCTGGAACGTACGGTCATTTGTTTGACACAGCTGTCAATTATCAAATGCCTTCTGACACCGGATATGAAATAAGTGACGCAAAAAATCAATGACATATAATCATGGAAGTACCCAACGCGTATATCGTTATAATATTTTTTTCTAAAAAGAGTCAGTAAGATAGAGTTTGACCAAACCATCGTTACATCGCTTTTTCTCTAAATAACATAATTCTTACTGCTGGGCATATCCATGAATGTATGCCAATGCAAAAAAACACATTTTGGACATGCTGATAGTGCTGATACTAATATTTTACTATATAAAGTGAGTAGCCGTGATATTGGCAACTGTCACCTGTCAAATTCTACTTTCGTCGGCAGATTCTAAATTATTGACTTGAAAAATCAAACTTTCCCCACCCCATCTTTAGAAATTTGATCAGGGACTCAACATATCCAGTGAATTTAACAATCTACTTCAAAATCAATAGTAAAAAGACGAATACCAAATTAAGGATCTTTCTAGAAGAAGCGAAATTATATTGCTGATTCTTGGAATAAATCATGAAAACTAACCAGAAAGCGTTATTACAAAACCGGTGTTAACATTATTTTCATTATTGTATTAAACCTGTTTTACATATTTGAGCCAGCAACAGTATTTGTTTTGGAGAAAAGCATTTGTGTATCTTGAACATGATGAATATTAAGTGTAACATGAGTAATAACCAGGTTAATCATCTAAGACAGTGAACACGCTTTTCCCTCAACGGAAAATTTTTAAATTAATAATATTAATCATTGCTTTAATAATCTTTCCTTTTATTTGTTTTAGTAAAACACAAGAATATATTACAGTATTCTATATTCGTGTATAAAAAACAAATACAAGTAAAGTGGTTAAATTTGTGTAAGTGAAATTTAATTACTTAAATGTTCGTGAAAAACCTTATTTTATACTGTCCCACTAAACGATTACCTAAATGTTCTGTCTTTTTTTTATTGATCACCGTAACATTTCGTGATGAAATATTGTGTAGCTCGACGGGAACATTTAGGTAAACGCAAAACGTAGACGTTGGGTAGTTTAGGAAAAGTTCAGCCATTCGAAATAAATGGGTATATTCATTATTCGACGTCACGGGTCTGCGAAGGAAAACGTTTGGAAATGTGTTTATTTTGGAGAAAGGTTGGTCCAAAACAGCCCTTTGATTTAGTGGTGCGGTATTGAAGTGACAGTGGGTTTGTCGAGTGCTGTGCAAAGCTCGCCCGAAGCCATAATTTTTCAGCCAGTTGTCGTTACGGATCCGGAAATTTATAAACCATTTCGTGTTACTTTAATTACAACGATTACCGTGATCCTGTATAGATTTATCATTGAGGATTATCTCATAACTGATGGATAAACTTGTTGCCATTTATTTCATTGGATTTGTCGTTTACGGCTCAACATCATTTTTATGTGACAGATGCGCCCATTACCACCACTTATGATAAAATACTACGACACAGGGTGGCAATATGTTTATACCAATACAACAAGAATATACTATATTTCTCTTAATATGAAGCAATAACTGAAATGATAAAAAATGTGAAAGGAAACTAAATACTTATCTAAGTTCTAAAAATCGACAATAAAGGTTGCTTGTATAGAACGCATTTAAAATTTAACCCAATTATTTAACCAAGTTCATGTTTTACAAAAAATGATTTTTAGATCACCAAGATAGTTTCGCAATAAGAAATCCCATTTTTATAAATGCAAAAATAAAGAACTTTCTGATTATTCAAAGAAGTCTGGTCATAATTTTTTCTCGAAAATTAATATCTAAGATGTCCCAATCATCTTTAATAAACATATGGTTTTGTAGATCTAATAGATTGTAACGCTATTTCGTAACACCTGACTCGGTTTTTTTTATTAGTCTAGGTAACCGATTGCCTCGGGCGCCACCTTTCATTTACAGTGTAAAGGTCACTTACTCCAGACAGCGTCAGTGAAGATTTAATACTCCAAGGTTTGTTAATGGTACTGACAAAGTGCTAGCAGTAAGCAGTGTAAGCTTTACTTGCCCTACTGGTTTGATTACTTGAGTAAAAATAATTCTCTTTATTTAATACCAGCAAAACGGTGTACAACAAGGTTCTTATTCAGTGGTCTAGTTAGATGGTACTAGCATGACTTCCAGCTTGGTTCTATGGTCGGATTTGGCGGTTCCGGTACAACTGAGTTTTTATTGTCGTTTCTTCTACTCTGGTCAAGCGTCTCTCTGTCTAATGCACTGGCTTGCGGTCGACTGAGCTTGTCTTCGCTGATGAGAATCTACCGAGCCGAAGTATACGGTACTATCTGTTACGTATTAATACCGTACGCGACTATCGCTCTTTTTCGGTGTGGATCTTTACTTGTATAACTCATCGCGTTTGATTTTCTATTTACAATTTTTTTCTGACGCAATATATTATGTTTTATTAGAAGAGTAATTATAATAATTAACATACATGTAGGAAATTCTAATTTATGACATTACTAGTGTGTGTGTGTGTGTGAAGTCAGCCCTCCATTTTTTTAAATTTTGATTGACAATTGTTCCAAATTACCAAAGCCCCCATTATTTTTTTTCGATTTTTTTTGTACAACTTTGTTCCAAATTTTCATTTCAAAAAAAAATATTTTTTAAAACCAAAATTAATAAAAATCAGTTGGGTACAGCCCTATTATGTTTTTTCGAAAAATTTTTATCGTACCAGATTATTTTAGTTGATCTTAACATTGTTCCAAATTTTTATAGCTAATAAAAAAATTATTTCAAGCTCAAAATCAATTAAAACCAGTGCTAGCCCCCGTTATATGTTTTTTTAAGTTTTTTTTGTACCGGATTGTTTCTAATCATCCATTATTCCAAATTTTCATCTTTTAAAAAAATTATTTCATGTCAAAATTCAAGAAAATTCAATTGGATCCAATCCCCTACTTATTTTTGTAAAGTTTTTTTGTTGTACTCGATAATTTTAGTTGTTCTTAACATTGTTCAAAATATTCATATCTTAAAAAATTATAACCACCTAGACTTGAGCGAGTTATTTGATTTTTGCCGAGGCATTATTGGTTTATATCAGAAAACTGCACTAAACTGATAAACCCCCCTGAGAACCATCTTGTAACACTAATGAACTTAAAATATTTTAATGAAATTTATATTTTTATTAAATAAATAAATTCAACCACTTACAGTCTAAAATATTGTAAAAGTTATGTTACTATTTTATTTTTTTAGAATGCCCCACGTTGGCAAGCGACATTTGTAATGAATTTTAATTTGTACTCATTGTGATTTTAATGAAATGTAAATTTTTTTTTATTTCTTACCTCTACTTGTTTTTTATCAGAGCAAATTTAGTTTCTTTCAGGGATCAGTTCATAAAATTTTGATATTAATTTGGTATTAAATTTATAACAAAATATAAAGTATACATAAAGTATACAGGTAAAAATAAACGAAGCAGAAATGGATATGAGAAGTGGAAGACGTTTAGGAGGGGATCAACCTGAAGATAAGATAGAACAAGAAGAAATAGAAGAACAGAGACCAAATGAAGAAAAAAATCTAAAAAAGATAGAACAATTGGAGAAAATTTTCAAAAAAAAATGGAAACAGTTCCAGAGAACGAAGAAGATGAATATCAAATTCAGATCAAGAAGAAAAAAGAGTAGACTCTGAAGATGATGAAGGTAGACAAGTGGAAATCGAAATGACAGTACCAAAACTAGAAAACAGAGAATCACCAAGGAGTTCATATACAAAAAGGCATTCAAGGAGAGTGGAATAAAAATTAAAAAAAAATAGTGCAGATATATTGCAAGCCATATTAAAAATGAGTAAGGTACTGGAGAATAAAATGGAAGAAACAAGTAAACAATTGAGAACAGAAATAAAGAGGGATATACAAATATGTAGAGAGGATATAAAGAGAAATAAGAGAGATAATTTAAACCAGAAATTTTAAAGAAAACTGAAGAAACCTTACAGAAATTAACAAATAAAAGGGTGGATAATATTCGAGATGAAACAAAGAAAGAATTGCAGAAAGAAGCTTGAGTAAGAAAAGAAGAAATTTAGTTGATCATTAGAGAGATTGATAAGAAAATATAACATATACAACTGAAAGTACAAGATAGTTCAGAAAGTGTGAAGAACATAGAAATAAAATGGATCCATGGTATCACACAAATAAATACATATGTAGAAGAGCATGTATTAGAAACTGGAGTTAAATTAGAAGAAAAACTAAAAAAAAAGTTAATAGAGAGATCACAAGAAACAGAAAAAGAAATTAAAACCCTATTAAAATTTAAGATAGAAACAAATATGTTGACATTTGATGATAGAAATAGAAAAGTAGACATATAAACTTTTGGAATGGAAAAAATTGCATCTAAAAATTTTTATGGATAGTTTGAAGACGAAAATTAAAGATTTTCGGGATTTTGAAGAAATTAAATTGATTATTGATACGCAACTATAAGGTCATGCGAGTTTATGGTGGAATATCAGGAGTGCGAGTATAAAATCCATATATTTCTGGGGAGATGATCAACAATTATATAATATTTAAGAGTATTTAAATCCTCCAATAAGTGATGTAAGAATAATCAATTATACAGGGAGACACTTTCGAAGTGATATATCAGAACAAATAAATATTCAAGGAATAAATAACATGAATCATTTGTCAATATATTTAATGAGATTTTAGCAAGGATTATAAAATAAAAAAACTAATGAAAATGGAAACGAGGGAAATATACATAAAAGATAATTATAATCAGTCCATTAGTAACGGAGATATTTTGTAGTACCCCTTTGGCAACGCCACTGCACATGTTTTTTCTTTACGTATTTATCCTACGTCACATTTCAAATACAGGGCCGCTTCCCGCCTTAAAATCGGACCAATAATAACTGAATTATTAACTAATACCCTTTTGGCAACTCATTTTACGCTCGGACTACTGATTTCGTTATCATCGTAACGCATCTCTTCTTCGACGTGATGATAGGTGTGACGTCATAGCGCTCTCTCTTTCTGACACGGTGTATTTCCTATACCTCTCTCTCTAGCACTTTGAATTCCCTATAGTGGTGGTCGGAATGGCCTAAAATATCTACTGAATAATCGATGGAGACCAAAGAGGAAGATGGAATAATCGAAATAATGGATATAATTAAGGAAAGGGAGATGGAAATTTTAACGTATAATAGAGATCGTAATAATTTTAGAGAAAGGACAGAATATGATAATAATAGAAGTCAAGAAGAACATTCCAATAATAATTCTCATCAATATATATTTATATTTATGTTTTCCTAACTTAACAAGTTTTGTTCTTTGTATGGACGAATCGATTATATCCTTACCCATAAAAATGGTAATATAGTCAAAATATATTTTAGTGAGTTTTCTTAGTTTCTATATCTTCTATTATGTTAATAAATTATAATTTTTGAATAAGATTTAAATGTAATTTTATTTATTATTTATCTTATTGTTTATAGTCGCGTTATATACCCTTTTCTGTTCCTATACGCCTAAAATTAAAATAAGAAAAAAATCGTTCGAAAGCAGTGCTATGTCATTGTCTGCATCCCACAACACATTGTCAATTTGTCAAGAAGATTTATTCGAATATGTAACGGCTCCGTTTCTCTTTGAGTACGCGTGTGCTATTTTTCAGATAATTTATCTTTTTCTTTCCAGAAAGTGCACATCCAATTTGAAGAAAGCTTATTTGGAGTCGAGCTTCTCGTCTTTCAATTTGTCGAAAGTGTATTAGATACCTCAGGTGTAAAATCCAGAAAATTTTACTTGAAGCATCATAAAGGTTTGAATGTGAATGTGGATTAATGGTTTTCTTTTTGAAGGTTTAGCAAAAAAAACTCCATATAGATGAATTAATATTCTTGCTTTTATAATAATATTTACTAATAAAGTTTACGTAGACAAGAATCTTGAAGTTTTTTTTCCAAAAAGAGTTTTCCATATGCAACTTGTACCTGAATTTACACGGCTATTAATTTACTTTGTAATCATAGGGAAAAGGATTAAACTCGAAAATCTTAACCTATCTTATCTTTAGCTCGTGTAAAATGTCCTTTGGAGTAAATTTACGGGATTTGTTTTCAGGTGGAAGATTAAATCTTGTTGCTAATAAAAAAAACGTAGAAGCAGGAAACGTAAAACTTTTAAAAGAAAAAGTCGTGATTAAAATTTATGTAATAGTTTTTTAAGAAAATTTATTTTATATTTTAAATTTTCTACACTTTAAATTTCATAAACGATTTATTAATTGAAATAATTATTAGTAATATTATATTTAAAAAATTGTGTGATAAAACATACTGCAGCAACAATCCTTCTTTATACCCACAGATTTAATCGTCCATATCCAAATAGTTCTCGTCGCCGTTTTCTCCTAGACCGACGGTCTCGGTATTCCGCAGGTAGATAATTGAAACTTCTAGGTGATAAATGTGATAGCACAAGAGGGCGACTGTTTAATGCTGTAGCACGCAAAACGCCAAGGAACATTAATCGCTCCCCGATACTGCAGGATTTTTATGGGTAGCGATAACTTATGAATACAGCAGCTTTTTTCAACATTGTGTCGCGCCATCCTGTCCGACTACGGACTCACTTGATTCTTCTTGGTTTTATTTTTAAAATAGAAACCGAATTATTTTACCGTTTTGGTATACAGAGCGTGTCATTATTGTTGATTAAAATAAAAAAAAATTAATTCAACATTTTTTTTGTCCATGTAGATTGAACGAATTATGAATATTAGTATTCATCAATCCAGAATTTCGAAGGACCAAACTTCTTGGGTAGAAGTTAAACCAATATGCATGTTGAAATAAAAATAATATTTGAAATTGGACCAAAATTTTACTCCATTTCTTTTCGTATTTAAAATAGATTTTGATATTTTTCTTTTTAAAAGTGGTTATAGTTATGATTAATAAGAGAATAATAATTTCTAATATAAACTTCACAAAACCACATGACTTCATCGAAACAGTTGTTGACCTTCCAGCATTCTTAGAGCTGGATGGCGAATATAGCCATAAGATGTCATTTCGCGAACAAGTTTATTTTATTACTCCTTAAGATAATCTTTAATTACATACTTCATTACTTATCATCTGACAATAATTAGTACCTTATATTTTTATCTATAGATAAGATAAAATAAGCAATCTGAGCACATTGCTTCTATATGTCCAAATTCCAGTTTTCTTCAATTTCGTCACACTCCGCTAGCACTAGCATTCCAGACAAACGTAAAACTCATATGCCAACATATATTAACATGAATGGTGATAGGTGCGTGGTATCTTGTTTTGCGGTATTAACGCGAAAGTTACTAAGGGTACAAATTCATTCCAGTTTGATTAGTTCAGGCTCTCCATCAAGCCATTTGTGATAGGCTGTTGTAAATTAACTAACTGACTCATCATTTTTACTAATTGAGTTACCAATTCTTATCTGAATGTTTATCCTCTATTACTAAGTATACCATTGCGGGCTAATCTATGTCTTGTTAGGATGTTTTCTAAAATTTCGCTGATTCGGTAAGCTTCGCCCCATCTGTCTATTGCTCCTTCCACCCCTTCCTATCATCATTTATTGTGGTGCTTCCTTCCATCCCCCTTATTTTGATGGCGTCCAGCCCCATGTCCTCTAGATTTTTTGTTTTTAAGCTCGCTGAGGTCTCCTTTGGTATCTTGCCTATATTTACCATGGTCCTTCTCCATCGTCATCAACAGTTTGCCGTCTCTCGTACTTCTGATAGACCTTATGGCTTCTTTGCTTACGTTTTCGCAAACGGCTTTTTTAACCGTGCCCAGTATATCAGTGTAGCTTTTGTTGCCTTCGCTGTTAATCATAATATATGTCGTCTGGGGTCCAGTTTTCTTTGCGCCTTCACTTTCTCCGTCCTCCTTGAACTTGCTCGTGGTCTATATCGTAACCTGTGTCGGAGTATCATGAAAGATGATATCCACTATTTTCCTCAGTGCTGTGAGAGTCATATTTAGTATGTGGTGAATAGCAATTTTTTCGTCACTCTCTACTTCTTCCTTTAGCAATTGCAGTTTGTGCTAGACATCTGGGATCCATCGTATTTTATCTTAATCAATCTTCTATTTATTGTATTGTTTTTCTGGGACCTTATCCATATAGATTGCTCCATAACTTCTAAGTCGCCTGGAATTCTGCCAAGATCTGGGAACTTCCCTTGTACAGCTTCTGGATGCTTGTTCTCATGTCCGGGTATCCTGGTTAAACCATTACCACCTTTATAGTGGAGTCTGCAGCATTCATTGGGTTGCATCTTCTCATACATTCCCTTCTACCTACCTGAAACCTTTCAGGTCGTTTATCCCTCCAATTGTCTGTATTATATCCGCAGCCGCTCCCCAAGGATCAGTTTATATTGTCATATCCAAGCACTCTGCTTCTGTTGTTTGGGTACCTATCTAGAACGTACTTTTTTCTATTGATTCTTACTTGTGTTTGGCTAGCGTAGTCTGTGGCCACTTTGATAACTGTTTTGCCCATTGCGGCTTCTCCTGAAAGGCCCCAAAAATGTTTATACCTACGCGCTAAAATGGTACACCTACTTCTATCGGTTGTGGAAGTCCCACCAGTTTTCTTGTCTCCTGTCCTTTTCTTGCCTTTTAACTACTTTTCCACGTCTTCTTGTAATGAATCTAAATAATATCGGGATTTTATTTTTTCTAAGGTTTTATTTATCCCCAGGTGTTCGTCTATGGGTTCGTTATTGTTTGAAAATAAAATTTCTGGAAATAAGTGATCACGAGTAGATTATCGAGTCCTTGTGATGAAGCGTTAGATCTGTATAAAGGTGATGTTTATTTGCCGGAAGTTTTCACTCCGTTTTGCAATTCCTATTGTAGCATTCTTAGGGTCTTCTATTTCTCGGCGCCTCCACCATAATACTCCCTTACCAGTATAAGGGATGAGCTTCCTTGTGGAACGTTAATAAAACTCAGGTATCAATAAATATAGCTGAGATAATTGCTAGCAACAACAATGGACATAACAATATGGTATAATACACAATACAAGGTACACCTGTCAAAATTATAGTCGCAGGACTGCTGTAGAACAATTTTCTCCGTATAAAAAATATCGACCATTATTCATACTGGATATTGTTTTTACAAGATGCGCGAACGACCTTGTGTAGTTTAGAGTTATCGAATTTACGAATAATAACTCTATAAACAATACAAGATCGAATTATTTAATTTATTTGATTTATTTAATTTTAAGAAAAGATAATAAATTATGGAATAATAGGAAAAGTGTTCCTATGTGACATTATCAAGTGAATACTGTATTTTTTATATAAAATGGCTCTAACCTAACCACAAATATTATTTGAACCACAGTTATTCGTTGTTTTTTAATTATCTTTAAAATTAAATTTATATTTTATAATTAGGCAAACTTTATTAACAACGACCTCAGCTATTGTATTATATCAAGTTAATTTCAACAGTTCAATTCTCTACCGAATCAATCAACGTTCAGTGTTCTTCTCCATCTCCTTCCAATTTATTGACAAGTAAGTGTCTGCTTGCTTGCCTTTTAGTAATTTCCTAATTATTAAAGTCGGGGACTTTGTCACAGTTCCATGTAATTTACTTCTCTAGTTGTATTTCAAACTTAGTCCATTTCCAGTTTGGTATTATTGGCAAATGCACTTCTAACGGAAGTGAATATATCAAACGGAGTTTCAGTTATACAGAGAAACAGGATAAGTTATGGTTCGATTGAACAAAAAATGTTTAGATGACCTTTATAAATTAAAAAATTATAATGGTTAAAAGATAAATATTAATGAATTGTTTCTACTGGAAGATAAAAAATGTCACTTTCAGCATTTAATATATTCTTCTAATTAATGTTCTCTGGAGTTAATATAATTAAAAAAATTGTGGTTCTTTGATTAATAGTTAGCATGAAGAGGTTTCTAGAGGATCAATTTTAAACGCATTTAAATATTTTGAATAGGGTTTAGTTATAAACTAATTCAAGAGGTAATTTTAATTTTCAAAATTTCGTAAAGTAAAGGTTAGGTTATGGGCCCTCACTTCCTGTTTTTATATACTTATTATAGTATAGATACCTGAAATTAATAATAAACGTTGCTATGGAATATCTTATATTAATTACGCCACATTTTAGCTCTTTTTTTTCACATTTTAAACAAATATTTTTTCTCCTGAAAATCTGAATTTTGTTAAGTTGAACATCAATGCTGAATATGGGCCCTAGGATATTTTTATTTAAAAATATAGGAAAAATTAATAAAAATGCAATTATTTCTTAGACTAAACATTGTTTTTGTAGATACAAATCTTATTCATCTACTGTAAGTACAAAAAAAAACACAAATGTAAGCGTCTTTTTCTTTTTTCCTGTCTCTTCTTGTGCACGATTGTAGGGAGAAGAAGATACAACTGCACATTTGGGGCTTTTATTTGTTAACTTTTTCTTTGGTTTTGGTATGGGCAATATGTCTTAAGAACAAACAAGACCAAATTTCAATAAAGAAAACCATCCCTAAGGCCCACCTTCTGTCAAATCTTTTTGAGACTGTGTAGATATTGTCTGATCAGCAAGATTGAGTAGAGGGTTTATAGGTCCAGAAGATGTTTTTGTGTCAGCATTGGTGCTCTGAGTTGATAGAATGTTATGTTGTATGTGTTGATATGCAGTTGTAAATGTGTTTCTAGAGGTTCATCCTTTGGTAGCTTTTAGAGCTTCCAAATATCTTGAGCATCGGCATGATATTGTCTGATCAGCTGGATTGAGTAAGGAGTTTATAGGTCCATAAGATGTTGTTGTACCAAGATTGGTGGTCTGAGTTGATGGAATCTTGTGTGGTATATGTTGTAGATTTGTTTTTATAGGTTCGTCCTTTGGTAGCTTTAGAGCTTCCAAATATCTTGAGTGTTGGCATGTTCAGGTGGAGCAGAACCAAGGTCGGTAAACACTTTCCGATTGAAAGGAAAGACCCCTGTGATTCTGAATCCCGCAATGGTTATTTCTCCAGTTTGACGTTTTAGGAAAGCATTCCCTACCAAATCTGCAATATTATATGGTACAAGAAACCTTTCTTATAATCTAGCTATATTGGTGTTTAACAGGTCCCATAAAGCTCCTATCTAGTGGTTACAGTTCGTATGTAGTATGTGGAGGCAAACTAATTATTGTAACAAGATTTTCACGAGCAGTGTCAATGATGCATTTGGTCTTAAAGCATGGTGACCATCTAAAATCGGCAAAATTGGGTCATCCTTTTATGGCTTTGTTGTAGAGACAAAATGGTTAAACCACTTGATAAAAAGATTACTTTGGGTTCAACCAGATGGATCTTCCAATTGGCCCAGTATTTTTCGTCATGTTTTTCATCGGGAAAATTAACATTGGTGGGACAAAAGTATCAGACTGGCTCATACTGAATACACAAGTGATAAGAGATTCTCTGTCTGCTGTAGATAATGAGTCAACTTTTTTTTTTCCTGCAGGCCAATCACATTAGCAACGCTAGGACTGATTCGTCGACATCGTATACTCTATCCGCAGCACAGGATAGTTATGGTTATTGAACTAGGCTTTAGATAAGTTTAGAAATCGTCTAGAGCTTGTTATTTAAATCCATTAGTACGGGAAATCGATTTATGGTTTTAAAATGACAAAGTATTTTTGTGACGTGATATAAAATGGTCAAACCATGCATGACCAGCTACTTCTTCCTTAACAGATTCTTAAAAATCTTCAGTCTATTTTTTTTCTTTAAACGCTTATAGCATTAGCCTTTTTTTTGTCCCAAGACTTCCCTTTAGACTTTTTAGTGGATAAAAGATTTCTTAGAGACATCTGAATCATAAAATATGAGGATATTTGTGCAGGAGCCCATAATACCAGAATGATTTTATGGGATTATAATACTAGCAGTAAAAGAGGTCCATATATCTACCTTCGCCATCTTGATATGGAATAATTTTCCCTGCCCATGATTCGATTCGTCACGATAATACCTTTCAAACTCTTAGAAACGTCAAAAGCATTTATTACATTACTACTCACAAACCATGACAGTCAGTAAGCCAGCGCGATCTACGGGGACCTTTGGGAGCTAGTAATACTTGATGTATTCGCCGCTAGATTGCGTGGACTATATTTTAAAAATAGGGGCCCATAATAACAGGAAGATGATAATCAAAAAGCAAATTAAGAAAGATGTCGAAGATTTAGAATAAATTGATATTTTTTAATTACTAACGAAAGAAATACAAAAAAATAGATGATGTTTACTGGCAAATATATTTTGCTCAAGTTATACGACATTCAACGTCAAGAGTCCATGTCCAATATGTTGATTTACAAAAGGCATGTGACAACTTGTAACAAGTTATTAAATTTATAATCGACTCATCCAGTGATTTTTTTTATATTTTTATTTTATAATTTTGGCCTACCATAACACATTGCACCGGGTCCAGCACTTCTGAGACCGATCCGGCGGCTGTAATTAATTCTGAAAATTTAAAAATCGGGGCTATAGTGGCTTGTGACGTGGTCCAATTGAAACAGATTATATTTGGCTATGTTGTCATATCGATAAAACTGGCAACTCTCGTTCTCATTTGTTATGATTAAAAGAAGGAAAGAAGTATGTCAAATTTTTCTACAAACGAACAAAGCTAGAATCTTGGCAATGCTGTAGAAAGTAAAACGTTAATTATTGGTCAAGAAGCAGCGCCACTTTCAAAATATATTAATAACATAAGCAACTAGTAAGTTATTTATTCATTAATATAAAACCAATAAATTCGTTTCTACTGGATAAGTCCATTGGGATAAGAATAATAAGATCCTGTGAAATATTATAAACTTCTTTTGAAGAATATTTTTATTTTGTCGTTTTAAAAAATTTTTCGAACCAGAACTTTAATTTTAAATGACGCCGACGGAGGTAAACCAAAGTTTTAGTTGAAAACAAATACTTTTCAATAAAATATTTTTAGGTTCATTCAATTGGATCCGCGTCATTTTCAATAAAAGTTTATTTTCCAAAACTTTCCGCGGTCGATTCAATACTGCATTAATCCGAGTAGAAGTTCCCTATGATCTTTGAAATATGATGCAGTCACCGATAATACCAGTTTCGTGTATTCTTACCATAACACAATGCAAGAGTCTGTTAGTTTTCAGCTTTTCAATCCGGTTGAAAATCGTTAAAATTGCAACTCATTGGAATGAAAACTTTTGTGATTGGATTAACTTTGACTTTCCAAGAATTGCCGGATAGCGTCATGCTATTCTATTAAAGTTTAAATTTCAGTTCCATGTTTGAAGGAAAAAGAATGGCGAAAACAAATCCGACCCGGCGAGACACGGCACGGCGTTACTTATGATCAAAACTTACTAGACAATAAAGATGGCAGTTTATAAACAATAAACCAATTACAGTATGTTAAAATAAGTATATGGATTTTTTTAATTATCATAACGCACATTTATAAAATTTACTTGTAAACAACTAAAAATTCGACAATATGTAATTATTTATCAAATAAAATTAAAATTATCAAATCTAGAACTAGTGCTGTCGGTAAACTTGTCTATTATAATGCGTACTTATATAGTTATTAAATAAATTGTTTATTTTTTATATTAAAGACGTATTAGTCCCTACATTTGTAGACTTTTCACTTTCTCTTTCCTAATCTAAAATTTATAAACCAATATCGAAATGATCCAAACATCAATTTCTCTAATAAATCACTCTTCTTAAAAAGTGATCGATCACCACAAAGTCGGCCACTGAGGCGAATAAATCTCGTCAGAGAAGCCCTGTAGATAGGTACAAATTTCGCAATACGGGTGTGTTAGTCAGCGTATATTCAAGCAGGATAGCATCCCAGCGGCTAGCTTTCAATCGCTCTCGGCGGACCTGAGAATTTATTACTTCCAGGTATCCGTGTCATGACTTTCGGGCGTGCAACTGATACAGACGAATAAAAAGTGACATCGGCAATTCAATAAACGCCTCCAGTAGGTTATCATACAGGCACGTTCTGCTTGATAAGCTTTTTCTCGAGAGAGTTTCCGATGCAGCCGTTTGCTCCCTTTTATCGTTATGATATCTACACATGTTGTCGGTTTGGACTATTTCGACATCGAATTGGAGCAAGACATGACTAGTTTTTTCATAATTTTACAACAAAATTTATAAATATACAGGATATTCCCAAATAAGTGTATGAATGCATTTTTCTTATTAGTATAAATTTTATCTCGAATTTCAAATATCCAAAACACACACACACACACACACACACACACACACACACAAGTTCCAAAATATGCAATCGAAAACAGAATTTTGGTGAGTTTTCACTAGACAATGTGATTATTATTTATTTATGACAATTGTATTATTATGTATTTGTGACAATTTTATTACTATTTATTTATGGTGATTATTATTGATATAAAGAAATGATAGATCTTAACTTCGACATAACGATAAAAATAATGTTAATATTCTCGTACTTATGTTAGTGATAAAGTTTATTTAATATTGAATTATTTACTGAAGCACTGTTTCGTGATTCTGCCCCTCAGTGTAGATAGATTAATATTTATTGTTTAACTATTGTTGGAACGGAGTACTCTGCGCGATTCTGCCCTTAGTAGATGGTCCATTTGTGAAGCACTTTGCGTGATTCTGCCCCTCGGGTTTTCACTAATTGTTTTCGTTTACCCCAAATTTTGTCTTAAAAAAATTAACGTTTTTTAAAGCATCATATAATCTTAAAATAATTACTATTGACTTATTTTTTATTTTAGAAATATTTGATTGTTTTACAAAAAGCTTTTCATTTGTCCAAAATAAGTTTTTTCATTGATTTTTTGTGTAATTCGAATATTTAACTATCAAATATGTAGATACTAAGATAATAACTAACATTATTTCCCTTATCTCTACAGAATTCTTTTTCTAAATATGAGAAGTAAAAAATTGTATGCATTTTTAATAAATAATTGAGGAATTTCATTGATCTGCAATATTTTTCGATTTTCCAAAACATGTTATGAATAAAAATTTTTCGTTAATTATTATTTATATATTATTTCCTTTTTAAGAGAAGTACTTGACCTGAAGTTCTGCAAATATTCATTAAAAGAATATCTATCTCTTCCATTCTTAACTTAAAATCTGATTAATCAATATGAGCTTAAAATAGTATCAATAGACACTACCATTTTTGACGGATTATTGACAAAATATGTGCAGATTTAGTGATTTTTTTTTTTCGTCAACATGGGGCTCAGAAAAAAAGAGTTCTTTTAATTAATTTGAAAAAGATACTACAAAAGTTAATGTTTGGTGTGCGTTGTCCCCTATGGACCTTTTTTCTTTATGGAACCAACTGTAAGAGGTATAAATTACACGGATATGTTGGAACAATTTTTTCAGAAAAAACACGGCGCATCCTTTTTTTTGATACGACGAAAATTTTTCAGTCGGTAACTCGTGTTCCGGTGGTCAAGAACCAAAAAAATGGAGATTCGAAAAAAATCTACCGATCGTATCGACGTGTGGCAGCTATTTTTATTTTTTTTAGAAAATAAAATGATAAAAGTTTTGGTTAGATTCTGCCGACGCAGAATTCATTTAAAAATTAAGAGTGCAATTTCACTAGGCAGAAATTTTGATTGTTTTTTATTAATAATAAAAGGAAAAAGTCTCTAGTTTCTTTACCGTAGATATATTTTGAGACCTTAGTCTTTTGAGTACCATTATGCAAATGTATATTTTATAATTGAAACTGAAATTTCGTGGCTAAAGAAATAGCCAACTTTGTATTCTTGTTTTTATATAGTTTAGTAGGTAACAAATATTCGAATGCTAATCAGATTTTTCTATTCCTTATCAGACATTGTCAAATTCTTTAATCTCATTTTTTTTTTAGATTGTTAATTTTTTCGTTCTAATATTTTATTTCTTCTAAATAAATCATGCTTAAAATTTCATTAAGTAGAGTATTTTAATTTCTTCCACCCAAGGGAGGAACCGAAAAGGGGAACATAAAGGATCTGAAGCCAGCTAGAAGAATTAATAATATTTTTGAATAAACAACGTATAAAGAAAATACCTTCCTCATCTTCTAATAATATCTGTAAGGTGCAGACTCTCGTACACCGCGAGAGCATGAATTACTCTCCGCGTCTGAAGAGTGGCCGTTTCAGTCCAGAAAGCTCTGCGCTGTTACGTTGGCTGACCTCCGGGCCTAGGGAACATGTTGGGTATAATTTTGATTCGCCCGGTATATTGCTTTACAATAAAATTACCTGTTATTACAATGGTGACACGATAACATTACTTTTAGTGGGTTATTTTATCAGCTTTCATTATGTATATACTCTACTTTTACCTTCGTCCTACAGTTCTCGACAAAAAACCGAAAAAAAGTACCCTATTTTCGGTCATTACTGCTAGAGTACGTGTCATATTCATTTGGACTTTTAGTATTTTCTTTACTAGGTACCTACAAATAAGTACAAAGTTTCAAAACTTTTAGGTTTTTCCGTAGTTGAGATCAATTTTTTGAGTATATTTGACTGGTGTAGTAAGTAGGCATTTTGTAATTATTTTTTGAATAATTGTTACAGAAAATTGTATTAAATGTATCATAATTTTAAATGTTTAATTATATAATAAAACAATATTGCATAAATAAAATAGAAATGGTATAATTGTCAATTATTTTAATAATTTTTTATCAATATTTTAACTTATGGATGGTTACATTAAATTTTATTATTCATTGTAAATTTATTTAAAAAATTACTACAAAATTAACAATCATTTTATATTTTAGTTGAAAATTTATGCTGAATGAATTTGAATTCATATGAAATTTATCCCATTATTATACAACAAATTTATTTTCCACGACCTTATCTCTCAAATGAAATATTATTGTAAGCTATAATTATTTCTATAGGACAGTCCATATAAAGTTTTTATAAATATTAATTTACTGTACTCAATAATTTTTCTAGTATACTTTTTGTTTACATACAACTACTTCAAGATTAGTAACGATGATATATAATTAGATTTTTGTTTATTTATATATTTTTTTTAAACGTTAACAAAAAGTCTAATATTTGTAACCAGTTCTTGATATTTAAATTTTTAATGTGACATGCTGTACATAATTAGAATAATTGAAAATGCGACAATAAACTGAGAAACATTTATATAGATCTTTAACTCTTTTAATATTGCATGATCGCACTAGATAATTAGAATAATTGGTGATTACTTATTAATGTAGACATAAAATTTTCCGTTTCTAGTAGACAGCGTATGTTTCATACAAGTGAATATATGAAATAAAGTAAAAATGTCAGAAATTAAAAGCGATTTAAAACAAATGCAAATTTTTGTAAAAATTGGAAAATTTTTAGGAATAATTCCGTTATATTCCTGCAAAACAAGTGGTGCAAAAAAATTTTTCTCACTTTTATATTTAACAGTGCTAACAACGATACTTTGTGGTGTTTTTATTGTATCAGTATGGGATCGTCAACGTATGTACTCATCGTTAAAACTGACAAATGTAGTAGTTGATTCTTTGGTAATATCGATAAATTTTATTTTTATTTTAACCGTTAGAATTGGAAATATTATTAATAACAAACATTTTTCTGATATAAATAAGACATATAATTCTATAGAAAGTTGTCTGGATACTACAGATTTTAAAGTGAACACAATTGATACAATTAAACTTTATGTACAATTTATTTGTTTTCACATATTATATTCTTTTATACATTTTTACGAGTTTTGGTATAGAATTTCAACAGGATCTAATTGTTTGTTAATGTGGATTATGTATTTACCTAGTTTTTTGAAAATGTATCATCAGCTATTTGTGATCAATATGGTGACAAGGATGAACCATATTATTAATATAAGGTAAGAAAAATAATAATAGTTATTTAAATAAATTAATAATTAAAGAAAATTTAACACTTTCACTTCGCTCAAGTGTTAATTATTAAGTTATTTAGTCGAATTTTAATGTAGTAGTTAGTTAAAAAAATTTGCATTGATTATATAGAGTGGAGAGAATAAACAAGCAATCAACGTAGTCGAGTTCTACATTAACCCTTTCACTATTTTTGTACATCACCATGTATATTAAATTATATTACGTTATATGGAGGGCAGCATTTTTTCTATCTACAATTTGAGCTTGTATATAGGACGGTACATCGTATTTTAACCAATTGATGCGCCTACCGAATGCGCAGACATTTTCCCATGCGAGTTTCATCATATTTTAGTCGCCAATATTTCGTTGTGTGAACAGGTGGTGTTATGAATTGGTGATATTTTAATGTTTCTTCGTAAAACTTAGTGGTTTTGTGACACCTTTGGTGAGTATAGATATCAATTTTATAGCTTTATAATGAGTTATATCACACAGAATCCCAGAATGTAGATTGAATTATTATGTACATAAAGGTGGACAAACACAGTACATACACTAAACATAGAACCTGCCAAAAAAAACTCAAAATATACATTATTTGGTAAAATTATCGCGTGGTCGTAGGAAAAATAGTGTACATCACTTATGCGAAAGTAATTTTTCATACACGTCTGATTGTCGCACTCGGCTTACGCCTAGGGCAACAATATTTCCCACTCTAGTGAAAAATGTCACTTTCCGCACACGTAATGTTATATACTATTTTTATTAGATAATGTCAAAATGAAGAAAAGGTTGTCCAAAGCTTACTGAAGAAGAACTTTATTATTTGGAAAATGATACTAATTCAGATATTGAGTTTCTTTCAGATTCAGACGATGAGGATTTGCAAACAGATATACCTGGAATACAAACAAATGATAGTTTTATAGATGAAATAATAGAACTAAATAATGAGGATCAAGATAAACATGAAATCGGAGACGTTGAAGCTACAAAATTGATAAATGAAGTAAAAAAATTGGAAGAAACTGTAAATAGTGCAAGTTGTATATATGATGACTAGCTGCTGAAAGAAATAAAAAAAATTGGAGTCAACCTATGGTTTTAATTACATATAAAGTGGAATTCAGATATTGAGTTTCTTTCAGATGCAGAGGATGAGGATTTGCAGTCAGATATACCTGGAATATAAACAAATGATAGTTTTATAGATGAAATAATAGAACTAAATAATGAGGATCAAGATAAACATGAAATCGGAAACGTTGAAGATACAAAATTGATAAATGAAGTAAAAAAATTGGAAGAAACTGTAAATGGTGTAAGTTATACATATGATGACGAGCTGCTGAAATAAATAAAAAATTTGGAGTCAACCTATGGTTTTAATTACATAGAAAGTGGATACTGGGTGAAAATGTACATTACCAAACTAGAAATATTCAATGGAATTCAACCATACCTACAACAAACCCAGTAGATTTACCGGCACCAATAATCTTTTTTTTCGAAATATATTCTAGATGAAGTACTACAACAAATGGCTGATATGACAAATTTATACGCCACGCAAAAAATCTTGCTAGGTTTCCATCGACAATTTTGAATGAAATCAAATCGTTTATTGGGGTCCATATTGCCATGGGAATTTTACAGTTCCCTAGAGTTTCTATGTATTGGCACCGTAGTATGGGTAAAATATGCCATAAGTCAGTCTAGATTTTACAAGTAGCGCCAGGCAATGCATTTGGTCGATATAACCAGCAGCGAAGAAAACAACAAAGATAGTTGAGTATCTCGATATTCAAGTTTGGTAAATTTTCATTCCTTATTTTCTTATTAAACTGTACAGATAAATGACATATTAATTTTTTTATTATGGATTGGGGAAAATCAGAAGCTTGTACGAATCTGTACAGTACATAAAGAACAAGCCTAAAAAGTGGCTTTGTAATTTATCAAAGTTCAACAACACCTCAGAATCCTGTTTACGCAAAATATGGATCAGCAGCTGCTATAGTGATGCAACTTAGTGAGAGAATATCCGAGAAGAGCCATGACCTATTTTTTAATAATTTTTTTAGTACGTATAATCTGTTCCAATATCTCGACTCCAAGTATGTAGGAACCATAAGTGCTAATCGTTTTGCTAATCGAAGATTTCCAAGTGATAAGCAAATAAAAAGAAAGGACGTCTTTCTTCTGCCACCTCGATTAGCACAGATGTTATTGTTATCACCAAATAGTTTGATAACAAGCCAGTACTAGTAGTTTCCAACTTCGTTGGGATTGGAAAGCAAGACTCATGTCGAAGATGGAACAAAACAATTAAGGAATATATCAGGTAGATAGGCCTGAGGCAATAAAAATATATAACAATAACATGGGCCGCGTCGATAAGTTAGATTTTTTACTAAGCCTATATCGATCCTATGTCAGATCAAAAAAATGGACCGTTAGAATGATAACTCATGCTATTGATCTAGCTCTAGCTAATTCATGGCTTGAATATCGAAAAAAGCATTTCTCCTAGGAGTCAATAAAAAGCAAATACTTGATTTGTTAGCTTTTTGTCAAGAAGTGGACAAAAATCTAATCTGCCGTAGAGGTGCCCCTAAAAGAGGTAGACCGTCAAACAGTTCTGAAGATCCAGGACATTCTAAGAAAAAAAAACTGAAGTAAGACCCATAAAAGACCTGAGATATGATGTATATCATCATTTTCCACATTACGATGACAAAAAAGAAGAATCAAGATGGATGCAAAAATGAAAGTTGCAAGAATAGGACACACATGTTTTGTTCATCTTTGTCTTTTGAAAGACAGAAATTCTTGTTCGGCGTTTCATTCTAAGTAAATATCAATACTTATTATCTTCTGATACTAGAAATATGATGTTTCAGTTTTTTTATAAATTTGTAATATAAAAAATTTGTTTTTTTATTTCCATTTTTTACACAAAATTTAATTCAAATCCTTTGTTCTATTTTTTTCCATATCAAAAAATTTCCATACTCAAAAACACGTCTAACCTATATACATATCTGTCAAGTGCAAGCTAAGAATGCAAAATGGCTGAAAATGTCAACGTATTTTGGGAAATAATTTAACAAAACAAAAAAATTGAGAATCGAATGCACGTAGCCCGCGAAATTTAAAAAGTCACTTTTTTTAACAAACCTTATTAATAACAAATTCACTTTAAATTTTGCTACAAGTTCGATACTTATTTTGTTCGCAGTATACGTATACCAGCTCCAGTTCTTCCTTCGGTTTTTGAACCCTCTGTGTCCCTGGTAATTCCGTTAGGGTTTGTCCTGAAATCTGTACTTTTATTTAACTTATTCCGATTCTAAATTATTATCCATAGATCGTTATTGAAGCTGTCATGTGGTCTGACCTTATATCAATCATGTTGCCTTTCACATGATCTAACTCTTTGTCCTAGTCTATGATTTCCTTCATAGAATGGTGAATCCTGTATTTGTAGCCGTCGTATAGTAAATCTACCCTCCTCCATTATAACGTATTGTAATGGCGGTAGGTCAAACAGGGTTTGCATAGCAGTTATAGGTGTTCATTTCATGTTCCCTGCTATACCCAAACATTCAACCAGTTTACCATTTTTGAAGCTGTATCCGAATATATCAGGGAATCAAACAATTTATATTTTAAAAACGCTATTATCTAGGTACATGGGCCCATAACCTATAAAAACTTATGTTATATGTATTTAATTATCTTAACAAAATATTTCATGTAAATTTAAAAATCAATTGTTTATCTAACTATAAACTTAATTTAAAATTCACTTGAATTACTGTACCAGTTCTCAATAAGTTTTACTTTACATTAATAGTAAATTAAAACTCATATTTGATATATCTTCATGGTATTAGGTATTTAAATTTCTAATTTGACATAATTATAATAATGGAAAAAGGCTATAAATTGTTGTATACATATTTAGCTAATCTAATATAGCACGAACATAATTAGACTAATTAATGATCATTTTATTAATGTATTAAAAACAAAATTGTTTTTTTGTAATAAATACCAAATTACATATCACACGTACCTGAACTGGTTTTGGGTGAACAATTCGGAAAATGTCGGAAGTTAAACGTGATATAAAAGCAGTGCAAACTTGTTTAAAAATAGGAAAATTTATAGGGATAATTCCACTATATTCGAGCGAAACAAGTAGTCTAAAGAAATTTTTTTCAGTTTTGTATTTAACAGTGGTAACAACGATTCTTTCTGGTTTTTTTATTTTATCAGTATGGCCTAGTCAAATTATGGACTCATCATTAAGAATAACAAATAAAGTAGTTGACCAATTGGTAGTATGGACAACTTTTATTTTTATTTTAACTATTAGATTTGGAAATATCATTCATTATAAATGTTTTTCTAAAATTAATGACACATGTAATTCCGTAGAACGTTGCTTGGATAATACAAATTTTAAAGTCAATTTAAAAGATGTAATTAGACTTAATCTACAATTTGCTGGTCTTCATATTTTATACTTAGGTGTATATTTGTACGATTTTTGGTATCAAGTTTCAAGAGGTGATGTTTCTCTTTTGATGTGGATAACGTATTTGCCTGGTTTTTTAAAAGTGTACCATCAATTGTTTGTGATAAATTTAGCGACCAGAATTAACTACACTATAAACAAGAGGTAAGAAAAATATAATACAGATATTTATTTATGGTACAAGTGATTAAATATATTTCTGGAATATAATTTTTGTCATCTTCGTCAAAAAATTCGTTTTTCTTTATAAAAAAAAATTAATAAAACTATATTTGTATTACTAAATAATTATAAGTAATAGCAATAGAAAACATTAACAAAATAACGGCAAATTTTATAGCTCGTAAATATCTCTACATAGTAAATCTGTCGTGCGTAGAAAATTATGACCCCCCGAATATTGATGTTCTATGGTGTCATGTCGTGTTTTTCGACATTTAGTATTGGCCCAGAGAGATATTTTACCATTTTAGCTTGTCAAAATAATTTTTTGATTGTTACATTATCTAATTAAATTATACAATAATACTAGAAATCACGAGTGAAAGCAGGGCATTATCGTGATATTAAAAGCCATGAATTTTTTTGCCACTAATTCAGGGGTTTTCTTCGTATTGCTTTTCGGAAATGGTGTATAGTTTAAAGGTAATATTCTTTATTGACTGTACGACTCCGACAGCTGCCTTAAGGTGAGTATAGCACCAATCCGTGAATTCAACTTTGGAATTACCCACATTGTTCGAAAAGAGATGAACTGAGACCTTTGTAATGCTGACGTAGATTAAAATTATTACACATTACACCAGGAGACTACTTTTTTTAAATTTATTTAAAGAAAAATGTTGATAGTCGTATCATTTTTACTGAAAATAATTTTAAGAAAGTGCCACAGAGACACACTCTAAAAAATTAATTACAGAATCAATTAGTGAAAAGATAACATACGGTATTGGCGCCTCTTAAAAATAGCTTATTTGTACCGTTGTGTTTATTAAAAAAATATTTTTCAACTACAGCATTGTTCAATATTAATTCTACAAACATCTGAATATTTTTCAATTTGTTAATGTTCTGTTAAATGTGCATCAGATTGATGTTAACAATTGCAATAATGAAACATTTAAATTCCAGGAAAAAAAATTAAACAAAAAATAGTTTATTAGTAAACTAAGCCGCCAAAAATATTTAAGGATTTTCTTTTGTTAAACCTCTATTTTAAATTTATTCGTTCAAACTTGTAAATATTTAATATTGAATTTATTCAAGTTTATATTTGCATAATCGATTTGTATCATAATATTTTAATTAATAATAAAGGGTAAATTAATAATTGTTTTATTTTTGCTGAAATGTAGATAAAATCAAGTATGGTAATTATTTTTATGGTAATCTTCTGTAATCTCTTAATCCTTAAATTCAAAATAGGTGGTGCATTTTACATGTCCTTTTCGAACCACCATGCACGTGGCGCGTTTTACATATTCTCGTCAAGTGATTTACAATACTGTAAACTATTTTTTTTCCGCTGTATCAACTTTGCTGATATATATCTGGATTCACAGGTATAACATACCCAAAGTTTGTATCCACGTTTAGTTGGCTTCTATGGCATATACTGACGAATTCTACTACGTCTCTTGAACTTAATCATAGATTCGTCAATTGATTGGTATTCGCTTGGATTCATTGATGACAGAAACGTTTCAGACAATTTATTTAATAACGGTCGGATTTTATCAAATCACTCAAAACCTGGTTCATTCTATATCTATTGAAATTGCGGAACTTGTATATGAATTTCTTAATTCGAACCTGGAAAACCAGTAATATTCATCTAGAAATACTTTGATTTTAGAGTTGTTTGTTTGGACAAATATTTTTTCACAATGTGCTTGTAAAACATACAATTTAGTGAGGAATACAATATAGCCCATTAGATCTTTTAGAAATAAATGAAAAAACATATCAAATGGAGTTTCCACACCTTCTGGTACATTGAGACCGGTGTGCTCAATAAAAATATTTGTGGAAAATTTGGGGTTAGTTGTCCAGGAATGTCCATGGTCATATATTGCAGACGTATAGATAATGGAATGTCATCATCGGAGTCACTGTCATTCTCTTCCATTCGGTTATCTGGTTCAAAATCGATATCCATCTATTTTATGTAAAAAAAATCTAGATTTTGGTAAAAATTCTCGGTTTGTTCCTCATCCTCTTCATCGTCTATAATACATTTATTATCACTAGGAAAGTCTTTGATCAATGTCCAAATTTGATTTTGACACATCTCTGTAACGTTTACACACAGCTATAATATATAACTTACCAGCCATTTTCCAGGTGTACTTGCATTAATATCTTAGAAAACACACTAAACCAGAAGTCCAACTTATAAATAAAAAAACCGTACATATGAAAATCAGAAATCGACCTGATACCGCCTATCGACGAAATAACGCAATACCCCCTAGCAGCTTAACTCTTGTACGAATTGCTTAACGCTAGTGTATATAGCGGGAAATTTAAACTATCCCAAAAGGCGGGAAATTTAAACTAATCAAAAGAGCGGGAAATTTAAATTACCAAAAAGAGCGGAAAATTATTAGATAAAATCCACATACGTTAAAGATGTACAAGTTTGAATTTATACAGACTCAAATCACTGCAACAATTCAAATATGTACACATTTAAAGCTGAAATATAGGGTTGTCTTCATCTTAAATTTAATAAACTGGATAAATAACTATAGAAAGTGTTTGGAAATTAAATAATTCATTTTAAAAGAAAATATTTTTATTTATGGAACAGAATACATTAAAAATACATAAAATATAATCATAAGGCAGATATAACAAGATATACATCTAAGTTAAAATATAAAAATAATCATACAGAAAAAATAAAATAGGTTATTAAAAAATTAACTAATATGCTCTAAAAAGTTACTAATTAATATGTTATAAAAAAATTTCCTTTTCATTAAAAATAATTAATAAATTTTATAGTACACTAATTAAAAGGTTAAAATCTGTTTTATGATGAGATTCATTATGATACAGATTTTGATTAAGATACAAAATTTTTTATAAATTTCATTTTATTATTGTCTGAGGACTAATTAATAGTGGATAGTTTTAAAAGCTGTACGTGACGATCACTGGATCTTGGATAGTTTGCAGAGATTTTTAACAAACCAGACTGGGTTTTTTATTAGGATAGACCACAAAATATATATGTAATAAATTCCAATATTGAAGTTTTTGTTATATTTTATTTTTTTTTTAATAAATACAATAGTAGTTTATTTTTTAAATTGTTTTCTTCTTCTTTATTTGATTTGTTTGGGCTTAATCTTCAGATTATCTACCCAGCATACATTAACCTTTTCTTGTTTCAAACTTAATGACGTGAAGTGTCTAACTTAATGACGTGAAGTGTCAAACATACTGGAAGTTAATTTATGTGTTTGTCAAAATAAGCACGAGCACCACACAGTACAGCCAATAAATAGGCAATTTTTTTAGTTGCGGTTAAATACTGAAAGAAATATTCCATTTGACTGCATGAATAAACAAGATAAACAATACCATTATTTATGTCTTTAGACGAATGAAGAGCATTTACTTTATGAAAGGACTTCTAAAGAAAATAAATTTTTTAATACACCAATTAAAAGGTTATAATGAGCTTAATTATGATACAGATTTAGATAAAGTGAAAATTTTTCAGCCAATAATGAAAATAACGATAGAAAGCAGAAAAACTCAAAACAAACACAACACCAACGTTAACAGTTAACCGATAAAAATAAAATGGCTTCCTTTTTACAAGATGCTACACAAGACAGTTTACGTATTCTTATTCTCTTCTCCGATTGGGCGACACTGCAATGTCACGCTACAGATGTACCCACAAGCGAATTTGCCCAACACTACAACTTCTATTCAAATAGTAGATGAGAGTTAAACTGCTAGAGGGTGTGCTGTGGACAGAATTTTAAAAGGTGGTTACGAACCAGTGGTCCTCAAAGGGGTATAGCCTTGACATGAGAAGTAAACTTTCACAAGTAAAAGTCTTTTATTCACTTATCAGGCGAGCAAATACTTTATTAGGAAGTAAGCGTTTACAAGTATTTCCTTGTTTTTATTGGCCTGAACAATTGTTTTGAGATATGAGACTCTAATTTAATATTTGTGCGTATATATTGTTTTGGTAATAAAATTTTTGTTTACAAATTAAAATAATGATATTTTGCACATGAACTGAATTTATATTTTTTGAATCCATACATGGTAATTTCTTTTAATGTTTTTAGGTGACACGATTTTTCTTTCTAAAAATCGATAATAAATAATAAAACCTAATAAAATCATATTAAATGGTAAATTAAAAGTCTATTTCATAGTTGTTTATATTTAAATTTCTAAAGTTACACTCTGTACATAATTAAATTAATGGACAAAGGCTATAACTTTTTTTTACCTGATCTAATATTGCATGAACTTAATTAGAGTAATTAATGATCATTTATTAACGTATAAAATTGTTCATTTCTAATAAATACTAACTTACGTGCCATACATACCAGAACTGGTTTTGAGTGAACAGTGAAAATGTCGGAAGTTAAACGTGATATAAAGATAGTGCAATCATTTTTAAAAATGGGAAAATTTATAGGGATAATTCCGCTATATTCGAGTGAAACAAGTAGGCTAAAGAAATTTTTTTCAGTTTTGTATTTAACAGTAATAACAACGATACTTTCTGGTGTTTTTATTCTATCAGTATGGGATCGTCAACGTATGTACTCAACATTAAAACTAACAAATAGAGTAGTTGACTCATTAGTAGTATGGACAACTTTTATTTTTATTTTAACTATTAGATTTGGAAATATCATTCATTATAAATGTTTTTCTAAAATTAATGAGACATGTAATTTCATAGAACGTTGCTTGGATAATACAAATTTTAAAGTCAATTTAAAAGAAGTGATTATACTTCACGTCCAATTTGGTGGTCTTCATATTTTGTACTTTGGAATATATTTGTACGAGTTTTGGTATAAAGTTTCGCAAGGCGATAATTCTTTTTTGATGTGGATAATGTATTTGCCTGGTTTTCTGAAACTGTACCATCAGTTATTTGTGATAAATTTAGTGACCAGAATAAACCATGTTATAAATAAGAGGTGAGAAAAATAGTTAACAGATAATTGTTATTTATGGTAAAACTGTGTCAAAAAATTTGTTTTTATAACCACAAATTCTAAAATAAGTGAGTGATATCACTATCACCTACTTACTAATATAATTTAGTAATAGTATATTCCGGAAGTCTGTTTTTTAGTTGAGTAGACAAGATTCTAAGAGTCCTTGAAGTCTACTAGTCCAAAAAATAGTTTACGGAACTGTTGTATGAATTAAGAAAATAAGAACGATACTTTTCTCGTCTCGTCTCGTCTCGTAAAACCGAGACCTTTTTGAAAATTGTTTAAGCGATACCGAGACCACATACAGTGAAACCCGAGAGTCTCGTTCATATTTCTTTAGAATTTGTTTCCGAATTTCTGAGAATAATAAACTAGCAAGTTGTAAAAACATTTAATTTTTTTTATAATAAAAGAAAGGTCTGCATAGGTTACGATAAATTGACGAAATCTATAATCTGGTAACCATCTGTGAAATATTTTATTTTAAATAAAATGACACTCTCAATCTGTTTTGAGTTTTTTAGGACTTGTAAACAGTTTTGAGGGTACCTAAAAGGTACCTAGAAACTACATTTGTTGTTGAAGGTTGAAGGTATGTGTGCAGAATAAAACATTTTAAATAAAATTCTCAATTCTATAAAAAATAGGAACAACGAAATCAACATTAACATGCTCTCCAGTTCAAATTCGGCAATTGTAATTTTTTTTAAACAGTGTCTGGTTAGACGTTCATATATCTCCTATATAAATAATAATTTTTAATAAAATAATATTTTTAAACTAATTAATATTTATCATTAACGAAATGCAAAATGTATGTTTGCGAAAATATTGTTACGTGTATGAATTAAAAAAGTTGTGTTTTATTATACAGATTGTCCCAAATAAGAGTGATCGATTTTAAAAATAAATGCACAATGTATTAATTGTTTTCGTTTCCCCAAAAGTTTTTTATGGAATTTGTTTACATTTTATTCCGTCAATACAGGGTGATCTACTATTTTTTTTTTAAATAAATGGAAAAAATATGTATTATTTTAAATGGAACAACCTGTATGTTTTGATGGTATTTAAAAGAGCTAAACTGCGCCACATTTTTGTACAATTTATTAATAAAAATTTATTATCTTTTTTTAAAAAAATGTATAGTTTGATATCTAATGCAAAAGTTACAAAAATGCTGTATGTGCCTACTGTTTTTTTTTGTATGTTTTGCAATTTATGCAATTTTTTTGACATTTTGCAATATTTTTTGCCATTTTTTGTGTCTTCGATTTTTCAATATTTCACAATGTTTCCTGATATTTTCTTTCAATTTTATTTTCTGAAGTTTTCCTTTTTTCGGTTTTTTGCAATTTTTTTGCGATTTTTGCATTGTTTCTGTATATTTGAATTTTTTCCGATTGTTTTTCATTTCCTAATTATTTTCGATTTTTTCCAAGTTTTGTGAGTTTTCGCGAGTTTTTGCGGTTTTTTGACATTTTTGCGATATTTTGCAATTTTTCTTATCTTTTCGTATTTCTTCTCTAATTTTTTCAGATTTTTGCCATTTTTTTATTATTTTCAAATGTTTTCTGGTTTTTTTTTATTTTACCGATTACACTGATCAGTGTATTACTATAAGTAAATATTAAGTTGGCCGTACTGGGAATCAAATTCCGGCCCTTATACACCGAAACCATATAATACACGCATTACGAAAAAAACAAAGTGACAGGAATATTATCAAACTTAGATGCGCAAACATACTTCCATATTTTGTAAACCTTAAATTATTTTTCATTTTTCAGTATTACATAACCTATTATTTTAATGTTTATGTGTCGCCTGTGTATTTTGTTTTTTTCTTCTTTTTTTTCAATAGTCAAAGTCGCTAAGGCTATTTGGTCGACAGATAACTGTAAATTATACCTTGTCATGCCATCTACATTACTTTAACTAATTAATGTAGCTGACGTCACTTAAAAATTTTGAAAATTTATTTCTTAGTAATCGTAGTATTTCAAAATTAGCCAAGCCTATTTTTGTGAATAATTTTAAGTATATTTTCATATACTACAAATGAATTTGCTTTACATATCGCATCACACGTCCCCATTATCTAAGGTGACCTCAAAATGGATATTTCCATCTTTATCTCGAAAATTTTTTTATGCTCGTTCACAATACGGAGGTGGGTCGGGAAAGTCGGGAAAGTAAAAAAAAACCGGAGTGATCCGTCACGTGACTCCATTGGATCTGGTTGGTGACCTATAATAAGAGTCCGAAAAAGTCTATTGTAGTACTCTTCAATGATAAAAAGTTTCTGTTAAGTGGATTTTTTATAAAAAATGTTAAACTATAAAAGAGAATTTAAAAATAAATAATTAAACATTTAAAGTACCTTACATAATTCGAAATGACAAATTATTAACAAAACCATTGAAGCTTCTTGAATGCCAATCATTAATGGTACATCACTTTAATTAAATAAAACAATAAAAATTAGAAATATTAAACTATATATCCAGGACGGCGTGACTTAACTAAATTATACTAATATGTAGACATACCGTTGATGGATTGTATGAAATTACACGTTTATAATAAAAACCCACACAGATTATTGTATTGTAATAATTTTTCTGGGTTTGCCATTGTAAGTTTAGAGTTATTTCAAAGATGCCACATATAAATGGTGACATGATGTTAGTACGCAAACTGTTTAAAGTAGGAAAAATTTTAGGAATGGTTCCTATATATTTGGCTAAAATAAGTCCAATAAAAAAATTTTGGGCGATTTTTTACTACGTAGTACTTACAATAATAATAACTAGTTTATTTTTAATGTCAGTTCGAGATCGATTAAATATATATAAAAATATGAAAGTTATACATATTATTGTGGATTTCTCGCTAATTCTTACATCTTTTTTGTTTATATTATCATCAAGATTGGGTATTATTTTTAATTACAATATTTTTTCTAAATTGTTTAAAACGACTGTCTTTATGGAGCGTGCGCTTAATTTGGTTAACTTTAAAGTTTGCAAATTGTTTATTGTAAAGCTTCAGATCCATATGGTTGCATTGCATTTCATGTACAGTGGGTTACATTTATATGAGTTTTGGGAAAATCTTTTATCAGGAAATCATTTCATCATATGGGCTATTTATTTACCAAGTTTTCTACAAATGTACCATCAGTTATTTCTTATAAATTTTATTGTAACAGTTAACAATATTATAACACTAAGGTATTATTTATTTTTCATAATTTATTTATCTATATATAACATATATTTATTTTCTGTTATAGATATAAATTTTTACAAAGTTGCTTAGATACAATCGTTACAAAAGACAAACTCAACGTAGGTGCTGTTGAAATGAATAAGAAAACTCTAACATTAGACCAGATATTTTACGTTTACAAGCTACTATTTAACTTGGTCACATATATTAACATTCTTTTCGGCTGGCAAATATTTTTTGTCCTGACATGTACAGTTCTTGAAGTTTTAAATGTAATCAATTTTATTAAACAAGATCAAGTTTGGTCCGTTCTAGCTGTCGATTTGGCTTATGGAACTACATACATTGTAAGTTTTTTTTATATAAATAAACACGCCGTTTAATACCGACAAAATATGTTTCACCCCCCTTTTCGAAAATGCTGAGTACGGTGGTGGTGGTTTAAACTTCTTTAGAGTTGACCCCACCCCCCTTCTAAATGGCCAAAACCACATACAAAAAGTTTAAGGTGGACACACCGTTTTACACCAATTGCGTCACCCTCCGTGTTCGAAGATGCTCAACCCTAAACGGCCAAAAATAAACTCCTAAAGGGGTTAAACGCGACTGCGCCATCTCATACCGACAGAACTTTATTCAACCCACTTTTTTGAGGATGCTGAATACGATAGTGGTACTGGATCTTCTTCCCAAAGCAAACTAACCCTCAAACGCCCAACAAATCTTCTCTTGTCCGGTTCACTTCATAAAACCGGATATCAAAGAAGTAGTTTTAATTGTTTCAGGAGTTAGTTTGCTTCGTGTAGAAGATCTGGAATCACCATCGTGTTTAGCGTCCTCGAAGACGGGGTACGACGTAGGTTTTGTCGATATGAGACGGCGCATCTGTGTTTCACCACTTTCGTGAACAGTTTTATGCCTTTTTTGGGGATGCCATTAACTCGGTTCGAGGATGCTAAACCTTAATGGCCAAAAAGCAAACTCCTAAAGGGGTTAAACGCGACTGCGCCATCTCATACCAACAGAACTTCTGCATCGGTTATTATTTTCTCTTGCGATATTTAACACTCGTTTCCTGTAGGAGATCCCAGAGTTCGAAAATGCAAAAAAAATGGTGTACTGGACATATGGATATCTGTCTGTCTGGATGTAAATTCTATAACGCTCGAGCGAAAAATTAGATTAAGTTGCGGTTTTCACTGTACTAGTTAGTTTCCTCCATGGGAGAACCTTATTGAATTTTAACAGGATCAGGTTGACCATTCCTGTACTTGCCATGTAAACTAAAGTGTTTTGCATAGGAAAACTTTTACTGAGGCCCAAAAGCCTCAGTAATCAGTATTAGTTTTGAGATGGCGAAAAAAATTTCTTACTCCACTTTTTATCACTTTTCTCGACGTTTCCGAATTCCCTGAGTCCGAAAATGCAAAAAAATCCTGTCTGGACGTCTAGATGTCTGTCTGGATGAAAACACTGTAGTTTTTGAACGAAAGCTTAGATCGAGTTCCGGTTTTCACTTTACCGAGTTAGTTTTGTCCAAGGAAGAACCCTTTTGAATTTGAGCAGGATGGGAGCGGCTCTTTCGGTAAAAATTAAAGTAGTTTGCATAGGAAAACTTTTATCCAAATCAATCTTTTTCCCGTTATGTTTTTCTGATGTTTTGTTTTTTTGTGGGTTTTTCTGTTTTTTTATTTTTCGATTTTTTTTAATTTTTACTCATTTTTTCGTATTGTTCTGTTTTTTTTTTCTAATTTTTTATAGGGAGAGACTTTTTCTGATTTTTTCTCATATTTCTGATTTTTTTTTCTGTTTTTTTCTTATTTTTTCGATTGTTTTATAATTTTTCCTCTTTTTTGTCATTGTTTTCTCTTTTTCTATTTCTTTTTTTTCCAATTACTTTTTTTTCTATTTCTTTTTTGTTTTATCGTTGTTTCTCATTTTTTTCTTATTCCTTTGATTTTTTCCCATTTTTTATGATTTTTTTGTATTTTTTTTTTGATTTTGTTGCGATTTATTTCAATTCTTTCGATATTTTTTATTATTTCTTTTGAAGAAATTATTCCGGTTTTTGGTTGTTCTTTAAGATTTTTTTTCAACTTTTTCCGGTTTCTTGCGATTTTTTTGATTTATTTTTATTTTTCCATATTTTAAAATGTCTCCATTTGTTTTCATTATTTTTTTCAGTAATTTTTGTTCCTTTTTCGATCACCTCCGATTTTTTCTAATTTTTTCGATACTTCTAATGTTTTCTCGTTTTTCACTAAATTTTTTGACTTTTTTTTCATGTTTTATTCTGATTTTTTCAATAATTTCTTGATTTTTTTTTCACTGTTCTATTTTTTTCTATTTCTTTCTTTTCTTTTCAAATTTTTTCCTATCCTTCGAAATTTTTTTGATTTTTCGGTTTTTTAGTATTTTTTCTCGTTTTTCTGATGTTTTTCGGTTGTTTTTGAGTTTTTTGTATTGTTTTTTGATTTTTTCAAATTTCTTCAGTTTTTTTCCAACTTTTTTTGATTTTTGTCTGTCTGTCTGTCTGTCTGTCTGTCTGTATATATGTACACATTGTAACGTTCGAGCTAAACCTTCGATCGAGTTCCGGTTTTCACTTTAACGAGTTAGTTTTGTCCAAGGAAGAACCCTATTGAGTTTGAGCAGGTTCGGACTGGCTCGTGGTCCGTCCGGGACCCGCCATACAAATTAAAGTGGCTTGTATTGGAAAACTGTTTCCAATTCAAATTTTTAAAACTTATTCCACTTCACATCATGTATAATATTTCGCTACATGTATGTGAAAAGTTCGCACAAGCCATTCCGGTACCTACCCCACAACGATCCATAAAAAATTCTCAAAGTATAAGCTTTTTTAAACAGCATCAAAAGTGTTCGCTCGATGGGCCGAAGTCCAGAAACGGTGCACCATCGTTTAAGCGTCTCTAGAATTTTCCAGTTCGAATTTTTAGATAATTTTCCACGTCATATCATGTATAATATGTATGTGAGAAGTTTGGACAGGATCTCAGAAGCCATTTAAACTTCACAGCATAATAAGTGTTCGCTCGATAGGCCAAATTCCCAAACCGTGCAATACCGTTTGAACATCCCTAGAATTTATTATTAGTTTTCTTATGCAATTTTTCTGAATAAATTAAATTTTTTTTTATAACAAAGTAAAATGGTCTTTCTGTATTTTAGATTTCAACAATCGCAATAGTAAAATCGTGTGACGATGTTCAGACAAGCGCCGAAAAAATTTTGTTGTCTTGCTACACAAATCAAGAAAATTTAAAGGGATCTCCGTTGGAAAATGATCTGCTAAAGTTTGCAGAATTAAGTAAACATCTACTGCCACGATACTCAGCTGGAGGATTTATAACGGTGAACCAAAAAGTTCTTTCTTCACTTTTTTCAGCTACTTTGACGTATTTAATCGTTATTATTCAGTTTGATTTATCGACATAAAAATAATTTTAAATAAAATTATTTGAATCAAATTAAACAAAATTTGTTTAAGAAGACAATTTTTAATGGATATTACAATATCACTTGAATTCATAGAAAAAATGTAGTATTTAAATGTTAATCATTTAACCGAATTCATATTAGTTATATTTTTCCAATGGTTAGCATTAAATATGGAATACAAAAAGTCTACTTGTAAAAAATATTTTTTTTATTAGTCCATAATGTACAATTTTACTTTAATAATCCTCTTAAAAATTCGTATTTTGTGTGTTTCTCTGCACATGTTTGTGTGATATTCTGTGATTTAAATGTTAACTGTTTTTTGTTAAAATGTTGAAAGCTTTTGTTAATTAAATTTTATAAAACGAATTTATAGTTTTCTTTTTCATAAAATAATTTTAATCCTCACAGTAATTTTAATTATAACAAACAGAATGTTTATATAATCAACAATATGAGCATAAAATAAACCAACCCTTATACCAGATTTTCAGATTAATTGAAAAAATAAGCATAAAGTATTATATAAAAAAATATGACAAAACATTTTGTATGATTCATGTACAGGATTTCCCAATATAAAATTATTAAAATCTCGTATATATTTTACTACAAAAATTTTAAATCATTTTAGAGTTAAAACGCAATAATAATTTTTCAATTTACCATTTGGTTGAATCTTTTAACTTATTTTAAATATTTTATTAATTTCATAAGATTACTGATTTTTTTCCAGATGCTGGTCCTTTTTTCCCAGCTGCACCTCGGCCTCTTGAGCTTTTTGTAGATTCCGATTTGGTTCTACAGCACCCAGTCCGTAACTCTAGTCCCCTGTACTAGTCTGTACAGATTCTTTCCACCAATTGTATATTGTATTCTTCTTCCGCATATGAAGGCAAGCTCTCTGTTGAAGAGCCCCATTTTATGAAGTTAATATATATATATATATATAACTAGGTTCCTACTCATTTTGAGTTATTCTTCAGTTTCTGTTTTGATTGTTCTTTAATGGATGTTTTTCCGTGGTGCATGAAAGGGCTTTATTCCATATCTTTGTTTTCGTTTCAGCAGTCTCGTATGCATCCCTGGATAGCAGATTCTGCTTGCGGGTTCTTGGTCAACATATCCAGTTAATGAATGGTGCCACAGTGTCATGGAAACAACGTTAAAAGATATTTTGTTGTGATATTGCGTTCTTTTAGGCATTCTCATACCAGTCTTGATATCACTTTTGGGTTCATAAGAACTTTTACTCACACCTGTTTGTCTGTATACAATTTCCTTTCTTCAGGTTTGCCCTTGATGTTGCCATCTGCTTGTTCACCTCAAAGTTAGTGTTAAAAAGGTACATAGGAGTTGTGTAGTCCTTTGGTTTAAGTACAAGAGTGTTACCTCCAACTATTTCCTTTATCTTGTTGGGATCTGAACTATTGCTCGTGTTTTGTAGCCCATTTTTGTCTCCATCACGATTGTTATATCACTCGAGGGAAGGTTCTGCAGAGATTCGATGGCTGCTGTTGGTATTGTTTTTATATCCACTATTATGCTGAGGCAGGCAAGTCTTTGGATTATCTTTATCCACCATTTCAAAGATGCAAAGGTAATCATGGTTTTCACTATAGTTTTGTATGTTCAATACACAATTTTGGGACTTATCCATATATTTTTCCATGAGTTCGTCTGGCTACCATTATTGTCATCTCCGCTTTCTTCTTCATTCTTACCAGTTGTTGGTTCCAGGTAAGTTTCGAGTCTAAAATTTTGACCGCCCCCAGGAACTGGATGTGAGACCCTTGGAGATGTATTGGGCTTAGTCAATCTAACTTCTTTCTTCTGGTAAAAGGTACTATGGTCGATTTGAAGGGCCCTCTTCACCTATATATTCACTCACCAGATTTAGAGCCATTTGCATTCTTTCCCTTACTGTTATGTTGAATTTTCCGTGAACGATATAGTCATCTGCATACCCAAGTATTTTTTATCCATTTCTTTATAGTATGATTAGCAGGTTTTGCACCACAAGGTTCAAAAGTGGTGGTGGGGACAATACACCCCCTTGTGGATAGTCCCGAGTGACCGTTGCTGCCAATATTTCTCAGTAGATTAATATTTTTCCTAACATGCAGTATAGGCACCTGCACCATGTCTCATCGATGCCTTTTCTGTTCCTGAATGCTGTTTCTGTAGATTAGGTCGTTGTGTAGGCATATATTTCCTTATGTAGAGGTTGATTTACCAACACTGTATCCTAATATGTCTGTTCAAAAATATTTTTTGTGTTTTAAGCATAAATGATGCCTTCGCCCCATCCTATCTAGTTGTTCCATATTTGAAGATGAAAACGACTGTGGTTGCTTTCCTTGCTTATGTTATGTATCCCAATAAAATTACTAATTACTAAATTTTAGAGATTTCATGAACAATTTTTCTAAGTAACTGTATTTTTCAAAATGAAGTTTATTTTAATGTTTTACTTTTATATGTAGAATCGACAAAAAGATAAAAATAAAAATAAGACAAGGAAATAAAAAAATATTCTTAGATTTTAAAAATCATATTTCAAATAAAAAATCATAATTTTATATGGAAAAAAGCGAAGTAAATTCAATTTTTCGATTTCTTGTGGTTTTACAATCATGGGCTGGCTGATTTTCTTCCGGTATAAGTTGGCCTTAAATATTTCTTTCTTCTACATGGCCCGTTTCTGGAGAAGCAGGAGCAGTCTATTTTTTCCCTTTAGTACAATTTCGATTATCCAGATATTAGATAAGTTCTTATTTATCTTTTTTCAATTATGAAAAGTTCTTTCCAGTAACAATAGTGTTTCATTGGACGTATACAGGGTGTATCAAGTAGACGGCCCATTAGCCATATATGGAAAAGTAATGGAATTTCAAATTTGAAAATATATTTACACAGGTTTGTCAACATGCTATATCTAATAAAAATATTTTCAACTTTTGGTTGATACAGGGTGTTCCGAAAGTAACGATCAACTTTGTTATTTTAAATGGAACGCCCTGTAGTTTTTTACATTTTTAGATTTGTCGTGGGAAGCTGATTCCAAAAACCGATTAACCTTGTATAATAAATTAAATAGTTTTGAAGTTACAGACAATTGAAAATCGCATTTTTCAACTTTCAGTAATTTCGTTTTATCCGATTTTATGTCGTTTGGCCGGAGCAATTACTTAAAGTTAAAAAATGCGATTTTCAATTGTCTATAACTTTAAAACGGTTCATTTTATAATTTAGTGTTATAGGTTTTTGAAATCAGATTTTCATGACGAATTTAAAAAACTACGTGGCGTTTCATTTAAAATAACAAAGTTGATCGTTACTTTCTGAACACCCTATATAAAAGTTGAAAATATTTTCATCAGATAGAGCGTATTGACAAACCTGTGAAAATAAATTTTCAAATTTGAAATACTATTACTTTTCCATATATGGCTAGGTCGCCTACGTGACACATCCTGTATACTGGCTGTTTCATGCTGTTTGCGTGAAATGTTATTTTTAATAAATTAAACCCAGTAATTTTAGGTCTCAAAGATGCAGAAGTAGAAACCATTTTTATTTGGGATGCTCGTCCTTGAGACTAAATTTTCCTGTCAGTTTTATTTAAAAAAAACAAACAAGTTTTTTCTGTACTTATATTGTTTTTGTAATATTTATTCTATTCACCTAATTTCTGATTTTAGAACTCAGATTTTTCTACTAAATTCTAAATATAATACGGCATTTTTTATCCCATATTTTCTAACCTGAAAAGAGAAATAAATAAACAGGCACAAGGTCCTGATCACATTCATTCAGGCCATTAGCGGCGCTTAAGAAATATCTGTGAAGAAAACCATAAATTATTACATAACCATTTAAAAGGAAGTCTATCTCCCAGAATTAGTGTTAAATTTAATTCATGGGATTTTTTTCTTCAGTTTCTAGTTCATAATATATAATAGACATCTTTTAGATCAGAAAAGGCAGGGATAACAGATCAGCAAAACCTTTTAACGACATTTTGAGCTGCCCAGTCCAAATACTTGTCTCAATAATACTTTATTAAAAAAATAATCCAAGACCAGTTCAAGATAATGGCTCCCAGTGCGAGGATTTCCAACAAATTCTAAGAAATTGTGTTATTAACAACATAATTTTTCTTTAAAGACACAGGCTGATATTAATATAGTAAATTGACAAATTCTTTATTAGTTTTCTAGAAAAATCTTCGTTTTACAGATTTTATTTCTCCTACTACTCATTTTAGTTGGTTGATCTTTGGTTACCAGTTTCTTTATAATTCGTTGAATAAATCTGGTTAATTTTGTAAATTATGGAAAGATCCAAATTGAATCGTCATCAAAAGAATAAAGTTTATTACAATCAGTTTCAGGTGTATATTAAAAAATCAGTGGTTTAACATCAATTTTAATACATTATCAAATCAAGTACCCTAAAAATTTTAGCTATTAAATAGTTTATTAAAAGAAAAGTATTATGTTGCCACAACACACATTTTTCTATTCCTGTGAAATATGGACTTTAAATTATTCTTATAAATGCTTATCAAAAGTAGCCGCATACCAAAATTCATTATTTAGCTGCACTTTTTATATTCTTTTGTTGTGCGATTTCGGCCGTTTTATACTGCATAAATTTTATCTTGAATGGGAATCATAATATGCCTGCAATATTATCCCATTTACTAAATGCATATACGTGTGAGTTATATTTATTTATTTTGCGTTTTTGTTTATTTATAATGGGCTTTCAAGAAAATTGCAAGAAATTTAATATCCTTAAATAGGTTCATCTGGATTAATGGCTAATATTTTTTAATACTTATAAGAGTAAGTTAATGTAGTTCAAAAGTACTGCATTGTACTGCACCTAATAAATATCTACAAAAAAGAAAAAACTAACACAACGTTTTAAGTTTGTACATATTGCAAAGACGATTGAATCATTCCACATGCGGACTAGCAAAAGGGTACCGTACTATAATTAGTCAACATAGTGCTGACTATAAAACATTACATAGAGAGTTAGAAACTGACCCATGCTTTCTAAATATAATTAAAAAAAATCTTTTAAAGTACAAATACTAGGTGGGAACAATTGAATAGAGGAAAATCAAATCGAAGCAGAAATAATCTGGTATACAGATAGCTCCAAAACCAACGAAGGAGTTGGGGAGGGTATTTACAATGCTAAACGCAAAGACAAAAGTCTTACTGAATCGATAAGTTAAATCAAAATCTATAGACAGATACTCAGTCAGCCAAGCAGCATTAAAAGCATTATGGTACATGAAAGTTACATCAAAACTTGTCTGGGACTGCTTGGAGAACTTAACAGAGCTTGGTAGTTGAAATAGAATAAGGATAGGCTGGATAAAGGGCCATGAGGGGCATCTTGGCAATGAAGAAGCAGAGAAACTGATCCCAAAACAGGAATTACAATCTTTAATCCAATCAAAAACATTCTGTAGCATTGCAAAGAAAAGAGTCAATACATATATCAATCGGTGGAAGCAAAATATGTTTCAAGAGTGATGAAAAACTTACCAGGGAGAGACATCATAGAATCATCGCCAAAAATCATGGAGTAACTACTAGGTCAGAACAGAAGAACTACTAGAACAATGGTAGGTCTTCATACAGGGAACTGTAGGCTCAACAACCATAGAAACACAATAGGTCTGGTAGAGAAAGTTATTTGGTGAAAAAAAGCCTAAATCAGAATGCTACGACCTACTTCCTCATGACTACTAGTTGAGAATTAATCTACAGAATATGGTAAGGGCAAAATCTCTTATACTAGATATAGAAATCCGCTGTGCCCACGACGTGGAATTATCTTTGTCTCACAATCTCACCTTACAGATTTTACGTGTGCCTCGCTCGACCTACAGTTAATTAGTGACGTTTTTAACGAAGTTACTTTAGAGTCAATACATTTTATACTAAACAATAAATAGAGATAAATAAATGAAAAAATAACTACAAATTGAAACAATAAATAACCCTCTTGTAACATATGATTAGATACAATTATCCAATTATGCCAATATAGAGAATGGCTATATACTATATATTTTTAAATTAAATTATTTTTTTTGGAATGGTATTAAGTAAAATCTTTTTTGTTTATTGATTCAGTAAAAATATTTTTATTTTATTTCACTAGTTAATTAAACACTAAAGTTAAATCATGACTTTCTTGTTGGACAAGAAGCTTGTTACGTTTTTTGTACAAACTTATCAAAAGAGTTATCTTATTAATATTTTATCTATACATTGTATGTCTCACTTCTCGTTTGAACTCTCTATCTTTCGTTTAACGTATATTTTATTGCGAAATATCGCATAATACCTTTAGGTCAAATTTATATAGGTCATATCTGAATTCAAGTAAATATTATAATAATATAAAACTTCTATCTAACTAATAATTAATTATAAATATAGTAGCTTGTTCCGAAATAAATTCTCTTCCTTCGGATTTTTTTCTTCTCTTCTTATATCTCTAAATATTATCTTTTATCTCTAACTAATGTGACATCCTTTAATATCTTTATATCTTTATTGATGAAAATTTGCAATTTTTTTTATCTTTTTAATAAGCTTTCTTAATAAGGGTTAATTGAATTTAGTTCATCAGTATCGTAATGAGTCGAATTTGTTGTAAAGTTAATTATTAATCATTCATTATTAGGTTGCCAAGCTTCGTTTTTTTACTACCCCTTATAGTTAAGGAATTATCTTTATCTTTTAAGACGTAATCTATTACATTATATCTTGGTGTTTGGATGTGCACAATTAAAACAACCTTTTTGTGGAGTTCAAGTATTTAATTATACTCAGTTTATCTTATTAAGAAGAGAATAATAAGTTTTTAGTCCCCTGGTACATTCCAGAAAAATTGGTCTCTTCTTTCGCAATTTTTCTTACCGACTTTTAGGGATGTGTTATGTTTTTTTGTGCTACCCTGTATTTTCATTATTCTTCTATTCAATAGATTATAGTTTCATACTCGCTTAATATCCCCTTCTTAACGTTCTTCTCTTTACCTACTCAGTCAAAATAACTGACTTCATACCGTTTGTGACCCTTAATGAAGATTTCTTTTTTTCTCCCACTCACCTTGTAGGGGTTTTTGGTTCTTTTATTCTGGGCAGTTTTTTCCTCTTGAAATTTTTTCCTCTGGGCAGTTAGTTTTACCTCGGACAAGAAGGTTTTCCTCTGGAAAGTTAGTTTTACTTGGGCCAAGAAGTCTTTTTGTCCTCAACAGCAAGAACCTCAACCGCAAGAAAAGAAGTTTTTTTTAAAGAAAAAAGAATTTATTATCGTAAAATAAACAAATATAACGTTGAATTTGAGTTTAATTTCCTTAACCCGAAAAAAAGAGAAAGGACGAATTTTGAAATATATCGTAGTTTTTTTGTCAATTGGTCAGACCCAAGATCAGAACAATGTGAAATTCTAAAAGATTCTCGATATCGTATAAATAAAAATTTCCAATTTGAATAATCTATTATAGGATAGTCAGATAATTTTTATACTAAACAAGAAATGGTTCATCAGTTTTTCTAATATCTTGGAAAGATCAGAGCAAACTCTGACATCAACTTTCCAAGGTGTTTGCCAGGTAATCCATATGGATAATCAAGTTATATTGAGTATATCCTCAAGTTTGGTGCTAATAAAATCACATTCCATATTTTCAAATACCTTTGGTGATACTCTGATGATCTGATTAAATATAGCTTTCTAAAGTTGGGAAAGTTAGCGGAAAATCTAATGTTAAAGAGCTACATTGCAATAAAACAGTACAATACCATCTTGTCCAATGCTTTTGTTCCATAATAAAAAGTGTTACAGTCAGTTTAACTAGAATGGACACCAATCCCGGAACTTTCTAAAGTTCACATAGGTAGCAAGTTAAAGTGGCCGTTAAAAAAAAAAGAACTGTAAGTAGATGTAGAAATAAGGCAATAAGAAATTACAAATTTCATAAGGGAGTTATACGCAGATTCATAGGACCAAATTAGAGATCCCACTTGTTAAAAACAGAAAAAGTTAATGGACTGAAAAATGTTATAAATATTTTTTAATTCTATATTCGACACGAATCTGATAAAACTTAATATCTACCAGGACATTCTGTATAATGATGAGAAACTGATCAATTCCAATAATTGAATATTGTAATAGCTTATTCATGTACCGTGAATAAATTATTATAATGGATTAAGATAGCGATAGTAATTTAATATATAAAAAGAATTAGATACTGGTTGGTGTCTAATTCAAAATGTCAAGAGATAAATTAGATATTTATATTATCAATAAAACTGTATTTTTTGGAAAAGTACTAGGAATTTTTCCTGTTTCTATTTCTAGCAAAAATTTGCTGGGTACTATTCTGTACAGACTTTATCTGCTAATAGTTTGGTGTTGTATTTTAGCTACGTTTATTCATTCATTCTGGATAAGAATAACTGTTATAAAAGAAGAGTTGGAACTTACGCATCGTGTAATCGACATTATCGATTTTTTTCTAGAATTTATATTTGTCACAATGACCCGATTTTTAGCTTTAAGTCAAGGCAAAAACTTTATTCAATTTTGCCAAAATCTATACACTATGGAAAGATGCTTTAATATGACGAGTCTTACTATTAAGAAAAAAACTGTTGTAATGATGGTGTCAAGAATATTTATTTTACATGGACTTGTGTTTGGTATATATATTAGAGAGTTGATTTTTAAATTGAAAAACTCCGATATAACATTTTTGATGATTAATCATCATCACTTTATTACTATGTATCATCAAATTATTATTTTTCAATTTATTGTATTGGTTAATTATATGTTACTGAGAAGGTAAGTTATAAATTAAATTAAATAGTAATTTTTCTCTTATCTACTTATATGTTTTATTTTACTTGTTGGAAACTAGCAATAAAATCTAGCAATATTTATTATATAGTAAAATAAAAATTATAAAAAATAATCATTTTTTTAATTTTTTTTACAGTATGATTATTTATATAATTCTACACAAAATATCAAAAATTTTGGTAACAATCCCTTTTCTTTTTAAAGTAATGTGGGTAGCTCGTTTCAAAATAATCCCAATTTATATTCAATTTTTAATTTTCAAATTTATTTAAAATTCGGATTTTTTATTTAATTTTACATAAAAATATTAAAAATTTCGGTAGCAACTCCCTTCTCATTTTTTTTTTAATAAATTCAACGAAACCACAATTTTTGTTCGAAGCACATTTTTTATTTTAAAATTTTTTTTTTATAATTTTATACTAAATATCGAACATTTGATGGCCTGTTATGAGCTTTTAAAAAAATAAAAATAGAAATTGAGGTTTATTTGGAAATACATTATGCATATTACGGTATATTTTAATTTTAATTAAAAAAACCAAAACTTTCCCGACGAGTATCCACGAATAATTTTTCATTTATTTAATGTTAAAGTTTCAACTTTTGACAATTTTTAATTTTTGACAGGTGACAGTTGGAGAAATAATTTTGACTGTTCTGACTAGAATTTTTCAAAGGCTTTCCAATGACATATTGCATGTCTAATTCCATGACATATTGCATCTGTCAGTTTTTGATAGTGATACTTCCGTTTGACAGGTGTCATACAAAAACTAATGAGTTCTTCATATGGGTAACCCAAACCACTATACCAAATTTCAGCCCAATCGGATTAATACTTTTTCAGATATTTAATGCTAAAATTTAAAATTTTGACATTTATTTATTTTTGACAGGTGACAGTTGGAGAAATAATTTTGACTGTTCTGGACAAAGTTTTTCAAGGGCTTTCAAATAACATATCGCATGTCCAATTAGGTGACATATTGCATCTGTCATTTTTTGATAGTGATACTTCCGTTTGACAGATGTCGTAAAAAAACTAATGAGTTCTTCCGATGGGTAATGCAAACCCCTGTACCAAAATTCAGCCCAATCGGATTAATAATTTTTCAGATATTTAATGCTAAAATTTAAAATTTTGACATTTTTTTTAAGGTGACAGTTGAAGAAATAATTTTGACTGTTCTGAATGGAGTTTTTCAAGGGCTTTCAAATGACATATTGCATGTCTAATTGGCTGACATATTGCATCTGTCATTTTTTGATAGTGATACTTCCGTTTGACAGATGTCGTAAAAAAACTAATGAGTTCTTCCGATGGGTAATGCAAACCCCTGTACCAAAATTCAGCCCAATCGGATTAATAATTTTTCAGATATTTAATGCTAAAATTTAAAATTTTGACATTTTTTTTAAGGTGACAGTTGAAGAAATAATTTTGACTGTTCTGAATGGAGTTTTTCAAGGGCTTTCAAATGACATATTGCATGTCTAATTGGCTGACATATTGCATCTGTCATTTTTTGATAGTGATACTTCCGTTTGACAGATATCGTACAAAAACTAAAGAGTTCTTCCGATGGGTAACCCAAACCTCTGTACCAAATTTCAGCCCAATCGGATTAATGCTTTTTCAGATATTTAATGCTTAGATTTTAAATTTTGACATTTTTTTATTTTTGACAGGTGACAGTTAGAAAAATAATTTTATCTGTTCTGGATAGAGTTTTTCAAGGGCTTTCAAATAACATATTGTATGTTCAACTAGGTGACATATTGCATCTGTCATTTTTTGATAGTGATACTTCCGTTTGACAGATGTCGTACGAAAACTTATGGATTCTTACGACTGGTAACCCAAACCCCTGTACCAAATTTCAGCCCAATCGGATTAATACTTTTTCAGATATTTAATGCTGAAATTTCAAATTCTGACATTTTTTTATTTTTGACAGGTGACAGTTGGAGAAATAATTTTGACTGTTCTGAATAGTGTTTTTCTAGGTCTTTCAAATGACATATTTCATGTCCAATTCCGAAATTTTTTTTTAGCTCGTTCACAATACTTTCCCCTCTAGGAGGTGGGTCGGGAAAGTAAAAATACGAAGGAGTTGCCACACAATTTATAATATTTTGTGTATACTTACTTAAGATTGGTTCTTTAATATGGGTGTAAAAGCAAATAGAAAATTTTCTACTTAATAATTGATATATTTTTTGAGCTTAAAGTTTCTTTTATTTTAGATACATATATCTAAAAAGTTATTTGGATATAGTAATAAAGAAACAAAAATCCTCTAATATTTCTATAAATCCATACAAAGGACCAACAATAAATGATGCTTTTATATTATTTAAACGTCTCTCCAAGATTACAGATTCACTAAATACAATATTCGGATGGCATGTGTTCCTTGGAATATGCTCTACTGTTATGACTATTTTAAACTGTCTAGTCTATTTGATATATGGAGATAATAATTGGTCTGAAATATTTATTTATTTGGCTAATACAGTCATCTATGTTGTAAGTATTTTTAATATGATATTGAAGAATTTCTTTCATAATAAAAAATTTTGTTTCTTAATTCTTCAGGTTGCCATGACTTTTGTAGTAAAATACTGTGACGAAATTGAAACTATATCTAAAAGTATAATAAAAACATGCTACGAACGCCAAGATAATCTTAAAGGAAGTGTTTTAGAATATGAGTTAATTCGTTTTGCTGAAATTACCGAACACTTGCTTCCACAATTTAAAGGAGCTGGTTTTGTAAAAATTAATAAATCAGCTTTATCATCAATTTTTTCTGCTATACTTACATATTTTATTATTATTATACAATTTGATATTGCTTTAAAAAATCAGTAATAATATTTATAACTAGAATTTGTATGTTTTGACAAGTTGTAATTTTGTATAGAAATAAAGCTAGTAATGCACCCATAAAAAAATTACATTTATAATTTTTTCATATTTAACGAATAATTTTTCCAATAACCATTCAATCAGTGAAATGCTAATTGTAAATGTCTGTACTTTGTAAACTTTCTCATTACCAAATACAAGACCGAGCTTTTAAAAACAATCAGTTAAACTTTAAAAAAGTATATAAAAAAAGTAGTTCATTTCGCTTTAGAAACTAAAGCGAAAGAACTAAATTGTGAAAACAGAAAATTACAAGAAACGAAACTTGACTTCAAACGCAAACGTTGAAGTTCTTCCTAAATTCGTTTTACTTTCCAAATATATATTATTCTAAGACAGTTCATTAAAAAAAGTTTCAATAAATTATGTTTTTTACTTTTCCGCTATATAATGTTGTGCTTATTAAAGGTATCTAATTGTCAAATTGATAAAATCGCTTAATCTATTATATTCCTCGTAACTGATAATAAATTAATGATAAATCACATTGTGCCCAATACGAATAAAATTTATTATTGCAATTCGCGAATATCACGATATTTTTATGATTTATGGTGAAACTCGTGGAGCAGTAAAATATCCAGAATGGTGACAGCCAAATGTACGAAGTTTCGAAAATTACACTGCTTACAAATTAAATTTCATTTCATTTTTGGACGGCTGATGCAGATAATATTAAAAAAAATTTCTTAATATTGCTTTACATTCAAAAATAAGTTTAGGAAAGTGATTTTATTTTTATGATTTTGGATCATTGACAACAACAATGAGAGACAACTTTTTTCTGTTTAATTGAGTTTGATATACGAATAATAGACGTAGATATTTATCTAAATATAAATTATGAATATTTTACCTATTTGAAACGCCTCTGATATCATTCCTAATGGTATAAACCCGGCAGTATGAATAAGCGTTCTAATTTCAATATGGCTGCACTCAAGAAATTGAAGTGGGTAATCTTGTAAATTTACATGTCGAAGTTGAGCCAGGTTGAAAAGTTTTTAAAAATATAGATATGTAAAAAAAAGTGAAAATTATCATAAGTGAAATTTTGGATTCAATTTATAATGTAAGATGTAAAAAGAGAGATATTTTTTTAAAAAGTATTAAATTACAACACAAACTTACCGGTTGAGTTAATTTAAATGATCTAAGATGTATAAAATCATTAAAGTTTTTGTTTTTACACTGTACAAATAACAATCCTACATGCATGCAAAAAAAATCGGATCAAAACTGATCTGGAACTGTCTATGAACCCTATTTGCTCTATCACACCAAAATAAAGTAACAATTAAATGGGTTCCTGTACACAAGGGGATAATGGGCAACAAGAAAGTAGACGCTCTGGCAAGAAAAGCTTCAGCTACCAAATTTACGAACCACGAGATGGTATTTAGCATTCCGAAATCTTCAGTACGACTCTTGATTACTTAGTGGCCTACTGAATAAGATCAGTCAAGCAGGAATCTCGTGCCGCATCAAAAATACAGTAAGTTAATGGCCAACAAACCATATAAAGCACCTACACCAAATGGGCATGTACCAAGACGAACCAATCTGCAGATTATAAATATACATAAAACTCGCAAGAAGCTTTCTCCAGAGGAAATCTGGTAACCTGGTGAAGAGGCTACTAAACCTGATAAGGTAACAAAACTTTTCACCTGACAATAACGATGTAATTCACATAACACAATAAGTCTTAAGGCTGCAGTGTTAAGGCCTAAACCTCGGCCAGTAATATTGTTCAAATCAATCAATCAATCAATCAATCAATCAATCAACGTTTCGTTTTTTTTTGGTTTATCTTAAATGCTTATGGGTTCGTTAACACTAATAGATTTCTAAATATACCATGAAATAGGATAATTAAATTCCCTTATTTTTCATCGTTTTTATTTATTTTTATTAATTTTTTTCTATTTTTTGATCTATTTTCTCTATTTCACTTTATTTTTTCGTATTTTACTCCCTACCCATTTTTCACTATTTTTCCCTACTTTTCCCTATTATCCCTGATTTTCCACTTTTTTTTTATTTTTCCATTATAAAATTGCAATAATTTCGTTGTACACGCCGGCGGCGTCTTATTCAAAATTCATCCAATCTATCCAATCTACGATACTACTGACCATGCAAAAATAACCATAATAATCAAAATAACTATTCACATGGTAAATAAATAATCGTTACTTAAGAACGAATAGTTACTTTTTTAGTATCTCTATTTTCCGTTACGTTACAATTTCTGATTGTTAAATCTTACCTCAAGCCACTATAAGTAGATTAGTTCCAAATAAATGTATAAAAAAGATTAAAAAGCATCTATAACGTCCTAATTTTTTTTTATTTAAAGGTAAAAATATAAAATGATTTTTGGGTACAGGATGCTAAAAAAATTAATGAAGTAATTAATTCTTTTGAAACACAATATTTTGTCTAAAATAAAATTATACTACCTAAGCTACACAAGCATTTAAATAGAAATCTTTATCGCCCTTACATTTTTTGAAACAAATAAAAAAAACGAATAAAGACTGTCATGAAAAATACATGAGATGTTTGAACAATGTGAATCAATATTTGCTTATATATTTTGCTTGTTCTGAAAACGCTTTCGTGTTATAGGATACCAAATAAGAATTATCGATTAAGCTTTAGAATAATATATTTTTCATTCATAACATAAATTAGAAGATTATTAAAAACGCATTTTATAAGTATCCAATAGAGTATAGTTTTATTTCTAATTAATGTTTAAGCAGTATAATTTATTTTAAACATTAATTTAAACTACTGAGTAAGAAATCCAGACAATTATAAAAAGTAGAATACATGGAGGAGCAAAAAAAGAGGATACAAAAATTAGGGAAACTGGTCATAAATATATGAGATAGATCAAAACAGACATTGGATGAAAAATATAAAAAATGTCAAAGTGGAATAGGATAACAAATACTGACTATAATTGTTAGTTGGGACACCTTCATAGAACAGGAGAGAAACAGCAAAAAAATATATTTATCTAGAGCCCTAGAAAAAAATAATAATGGGGATAGAAGTAATAGAATAATTAACCAGAGAAAAAAAACGAAACTTCAAAAATGAGAAAAAAATAGCACAAAATTAAAAGAATAAGAAAAATGAGAAAAACATAGAAAATAAGATTAGAAAAAAAAATAACAATGATGAAAAAATGTGAAAAAAACGAAAAATAGGAAAAAGACGAGAAAAAATTTTAACCACCCAAAAACATAAAATATTGGAGTAATAAGAAAAGAAGAAAACAAATTTAAACAAAAATATTGGCAAAAATGAAAAAGAAAATTGTAAAATGGAAAGTCCAAGCGCTAAAAACGATGTAAAAAAACGCAAAAATGAAGAAAAAAACAAAGAAAAAAAAGAACAACAAAAAAAAACAGAAAAATTGTAACGGCAAAAAATTGAAAAAAAATGAAAACATTCAAATGAATTAAAAAAAAATTGCAACAAAATTCAAGAAAACGGCAAAAAAATCGCAAATAAACAGAGGAATAAGAAAAAATGAGAAAACAAAAGAAGGAAATAGAAAAAAAAAACCAAACAATAGTAAAAATGAGGAAAAATTAGAAAAATTCCAAAAAAAAAAACAAAAAATCATAAAAATGAGAAAAAAAATGAAAAACTATAAAAAAACTTTTTGTCTCTTCCAAAAAAAAGAGAAGAAATTATTGCAAAAATTAAAGAAATAAAAAAAAAAGAAAAAAAACCACAATGAAAAAAAAATGAGGAAAATGAGAAAAAATAGAAAAAAACAGAAAAAATCAGAAAAATGTGAAAAAGACGAGAAAAAATTTCAACAACCCAAAAAAACAGAAAAAATCGAAGTAGTGAGAAAAACAGAAAACACATTTAAACAAAAATTTAAAAAAAAATGAAAAATAGAATTGTAAAATAGGGAAAAAACGGAAAGACCAAGGGCTCTAAAAAACGATGTAAAACAACGAAAAAAAACACAAATAACAACGAAAAAACCAAAAAAATTGTAACGATAAAAAAATTGAAAAAAAATGAAAAAATTCAAATGAATTAAAAAAAAAATCGCAACAAAATTCAAGAAAACGGCAAAAAACCGCAAATAAACAGAGGAATAAGAAAAAATGAGAAAACAAAAGAAGGAAATATGGAAAAAAAACACAACAATGGCAAAAATGAGGAAAAATTAGAAAAATCCCAAAAAGGAAAACAAAAAATCATAAAAATGAGAAAAAAAATGAAAAACTATAAAAAAACTTTTTGTCTCTTCCAAAAAAAAGAGAAGAAATTATTGCAAAAATTAAAGGAATAAAAAAAATAGAAAAAAAAACCATAATGAAAAAAAAATGAGGAAAATGAGAAAAAATAGAAAAAAAACGGAAAAAATGTGAAAAAGACGATAAAAAATTTCAACAACCCAAAAAAACAGAAAAAATCAAAGTAGTAAGAAAAACAGAAAACACATTTAAAAAAAAATATAAAAAAAAATGAAAAATAAAATTGTAAAATACGGAAAAAACGGAAAGACTAAGCGTTCTAAAAAATGATATAAAACAACGAAAAAAAAACACAAAGAACAACGAAAAAACCAGAAAAAATTGTAACGAAAAAAAAAATTAAAAAAATCGAATGAATTAAAAAAAATATCAACAAAAATCGAAGAAAATGGCAGAAAAATAGCAAATAATCACAAAAAGTCAGAAGAAAAATTGAGAATACAAAAGAAAAAAAAGACAGAACAGTAGGAAAAAATGAGGAAAAATTTAAAAAATTCAAAAAAAAAACCAAAAAAAAAAATTACAAAAATCAGAAAAATGACAAAAAACGATAAAATATAAAAAAACTTTCTTATATAACGCTTTGGACCGGTTAAATTCTACCACAAATCGCTCCCAAAAAAATATCAGTTCTGAAAAAATGTACCGGACTAAAAAAAGGTACCGAAACGCCGTTCCGGCATGTTCCGGCCCTAATACACCCACCACTGGAAATACTGAACTATTTTTGGGTATAATTTTAAGTCCCCATTGTTTTACAAATATTAATAATGCAAAAATGATTAATACAATTAAGTTTGAGAATGAATAATAAAATAATTAATATCTGTGCTTGATTTGACTCCACTGACAGGTTACTGGCCGACCCTATGACCCCTTGATCTTTTGACCTTGACATTGCTGACCTTGTCATTGATGACCTTGACATTAATGACCTGGACCTTGACCTTGGACTTGATCTTTCGACTTTTATCTAAACTGGATGGAATAGGATTGGAATAGAATAACTACTGCAGTCGTTTGGGACAAACCGAAAAGTCTGCATTAACCGAACACATATTAGGCGATAGAGACCATAAGATACTTACTGAAAACACCGACCTACTAGCAACATTAAGATTGACCAGATTGAACTTGGAAGCAATAGAAATATACAAACACCAAGAGAACTGCAATAGAAAAGAAGAAATAGCAACACTACCAAGAATCTGTCACATAGCACTAAAAAGGACGCGCTAGTGCGCATATTAATGGCACACTCGAACCGAAGGAGGGTTCAGTTTCAGTAAATACGCCGCGAAGATTACTTCAACCACGTTACTAGAAAATGGCTGCCGCATTTGGAGATGAAACCTTTGAACACAATAACCAAAGATGGATACGGAAATAATTACAAGGAAAGAACAATTTGATATAAATATTATAGTTCATTATAATAGATTATGTAATTAACATCACAAAAATAAATTAAGTACCATTAATTAAATATATGAATAAAATTAAAAACTAAAAATTATGTATTATTTTCTATTTATAATTACAACCCCAGGTATAAAAAGAGAAACAGTTTTCTACGCCGCTGGAAAATTACTGAGAGCAAAACGAAAGTTTGTTATGAGTTTTGATGAAGTCACTCGAGAAGAACGATTGTCAATATTGATGTATGAGTTTCTGCATAATATAACATTGTGGTTGTGAAAATAACTGTGGAAATAAATCTAAAGCAAATTTTGAAATTAAGTTAATATTTAAGTTGTTTAAGCGTTCGAGACAAACATTTGAATTTTATGTTTTAAACTTTTAAGAGAGAATTATGTAATTTAATTGTCGATCAGACTGTTAAAACATTGGCTGTAACTTAAAAACTTGTTTGAGCAATAAATAGTAAGTTAATAAAAATAATATTGATGTGTGTTTAAAACAAAAATACAATTGAACTGATTTAGTACTGATAACAAAAATACACTTATAGTTTTTCCTAATCCAAAATATTATAGTGATAAGATTAAACGTCAAACCATTTCAAGCCTAGTCGTTTATTAAAAATTATGCAAGCTATAATTCATTTTTCTTCTCGCCCTGTATATTTTATTACCGAGCTTTGCTTTTTTCCCTATTTCGTCCTGTTTTTTTATTATTTTATTATTTTACCAAATATTTCCCCATTTTTCCATGTTCTTCTATTTTGCACTATTTTCTCCTACTATTTGCAAATTTTCTTATTTTTGCCCAATTTTCTCTATTTTTTATTTTTTCCCCATTTTTTCTATTTCTTTCTCTTTTTTCCTATTTTCCATTATTTTATCCTATGTGTACCTATTTATCCCTATTTGCCCCATTTTTCTCTATTTTTTCCGTATGTTTCTGTATTTATTCTCTACTTTTCCTGTTTTTCCATATTTTTTCCTATTTTTTCTGTGTTTCATTAGGAAAGTGACATACTTTAATTGCAGACAGGGAACACCTAAACGATCTCAAAATCCCGTACTTAATGGGTCTAACTACTTTAAAAACCAAGATACAGTGTGTTTTATCTATTTTGCCAATTTGTTGCATGGTTCATAACTTTCTAATCACACTGTATATTTTCATATTTGGCGGCCATATTTTGTTTAAAGTGTCCAATCGATCAATAAATTTACAATAAAATAAATCCAGGTCCGGATTAAAAAAAATATTATAAAATATTCCGACACAATAACAACACGTATATCAGATTTTTCTTAAATAGTTTCTGTATTTGCAAAGAGCACGAAAAAATGATTTTTTTGTAAATTATTTCTAAGTCTAGAAAAAAATTAATTGACATTATTTGGAAAAAAAATTAGAAAAATAATAAAAATGTTGAAAATAGTTAAAAATAAAGAAAAAATAATGAAAAATACAACAAAATTGGAAACATATAGAAAATTTGGAAAATTAGAGAAAAATACATACAAATATGGATAAGTAGGGCAAAGTGGGGAAAGAATAATGAAAAACAGGGGAAAAATAGGTCAAAATTGGAAATATGGTTAAATCTATGGAAAAATTAGGAAATATAGCAAAATTGGGACAATAAGGGTAAAATAGGAATTAATAATAAAAACGCTAAGAATAAATTTAAATAGAGATAAATAGGGAAAAATAGAGGAAAATAGGAAAAAAAATAATGAAACACAGGGAAAAATAGGAAAATAGAGAAAAGAAGCAAAAATAGTTAAAATAGGGAAATATAGGGATAAATAGAGTATAATAGAAAAAAAAACAGAAAAATAGGAAAAATTTTTATTTTTTGTTACTTTTTGTTGCATTTTTTGTTACATTTTTTGACAATTCGATGATTTCAAGGAATTTCAAGGACTTCAAGGACTTTTCAAAAACTTTCAGGAATTTCAACGGATTTTCAATGACTTCTGAAGATTTTTTAAACACTTTCAAGGAAGTTTCAAGGACTTTTTAAGGATTTTTAAGGACTTTAAGGAATTTCAAAGACTTCAAGAAATTTTTAAGGACTTTTCAAAAACTTTCAGGAATTTCAACGGATTTTCAAGGACTTCTGAAGATTTTTTAAACACTTTCAAGGAAGTTTCAAGGATTTTAAGGATTTTTAAGGACTTTAAGGAATTTCAAAGACTTTAAGGAATTTTCAAGGACGTTTTAAAGGCTTTTAGGAATTTCAAAAACCAAGGAATTTTAAAATTTTTTCAATTTTTAAAGACTTTTCATCGATTTTTAATGATTTTTCAAGGACCTTTTAAGGACTTGAAGGATGTTTCAGGGATATTTTAGACTTAACGAAATTATCAATAACTTTTTTAGATCTTTTTGAAGAAAGTAGCAAAGATTTTTTATCGATTTTTCAATAATTTTTAAAGGAATTTTCATTATACTTTCAAAAAAATTTTTTAGGATGTTTTAAGGAACTTCCAATAAAAATTATACATTTTTTGTTTAAGGCTAATAAAATATCGGTAATAGAAGTAAAAGAAAATAAATAGAATTCTCATTTACATTCTCTATTCTTAATCTGTAAATTAAAAAATTTAGAGTGGGTCATAGAAAACGACCATCGAATATTTTGTCTTTTCTAACCTAACTTTTTAAAAATTGTAATTATTACAAATTATTTAGCTTTTTTTGAAAACTTTTACCTATTTTTCTACACTTTTTCAATACTTTTCATATATTTGTTTATATTTCAATGTTAATTTTTACTTTTTCTACATTTTTTTTTCCCCTACTTTTCTGCTGTTTTCTTCAAGTTTCAATTTTTTTTTTTACTTTTTGCTTGCTTTTTTTCAGTTTTTTTTTCACTTTCCCCCATATTTTTTTCCGAATTTTTGATTAATTTTCCACTTCTCTCACTTTTCCCAACTTTAATCTTCCAGTAATACTTTCTCACCTCAAAATAACTCGTTTTCGATATTTTTTATTGCAATATCCTACTATTGACTGCGCCAATTATTTTTTTTATATTAAAAATTTGCTTGTTAAAAATGATTTCTAATTGACTAGTTTTTAAAAATATTAATAAAATATGACTTAAGTAAATAGAGTATCGTTCTAAAATATGTTTTTTTTAATAGTATTAAACACTATAATCGATTATAAAAATGTATCCAAAGACTATTAAATAATTGATTTATTTTATATTTATAATTAATAGCTAACAAGCTTAGTTCTGTATATTATAAAATTTTATATATAAATGGTATTTGGAAATATTTTACATTATTAGTGTTCAAATTTTAAACTTATAAATCCGTTTTAGTCCATAATTAAAAAGTTTAATTAACAGAGAATTATTTAAATCGATCTTGCATAATCGAAAATATATAAATTTCAACTAATTACTGTGCCGTTTGTCCTTTCATTACCACCGTGTGTAAAAATACTAATCAAAATATACACCAGAAACAAATTGCTTTGTGGGGTATTCCATTTCTCTCTTACAAAAGAAATAAAAATAAAGGGCATCAGAGCCTCAACATTGCAAAAAAGACGCTTCTGGCGGTCTTGTTTTGTAATTAAAATTTGCTACCCTTGCTACGAAACGGCTCATTATTCGATGTTGTTTTATTCAGCTTCTCATTGTCATATTAGCAGAAAGCACTCTTTCTCTTGTTTAGAATATTGTTTTAAATTATTTTTATTGACCATTGCGACAATATTCTTTTTTTAAATTACAAATCACAAGTAAATGCTAATTAGGTCGTTTAAAAGAATTTAGGATTCAGTAGAAACAGATTTTTATGAGCTGGTATATTATAATAGAGTAATAATAAAATTTTATGTCTTTTATGTTAAACTGTTAAAGATTTAAGCTATAAAATAGTTAGAGCTTTTATAATTTGAATTGAGAGCGTGACATCTTTATAGAAATTTAAGTGATATTCAGAAATTGTTTAAATTGATAGTGATTATATTTGACTTTTAAAATTTTTAGATAATGCAGGATCGAACTTTTGCCACTTAATAAAAATAAAATAATTAGTAAAACCTCTTAAATTATAAAACAATATGGAACGAAATTTACCGAGTTTATAATATACGAATTACACTGGAAAATGCATAAAACAAGAAGAAGAATAAACCTATGAGAAATTAAAATAATTTTAAGTATTTGAATAATACAATACATATCTTACTTGAGAACGACAGGTAAATCGTATTTTGCCTATATAAACCAAAATTTGTACAGAGGTGGTATAAAGGACGTACATTTCTTACTTATTCTTACTATTACCAATATTTAAATAATGCAGAATTGGCCTTCATATTTTTTTAATACAAAAACAATTGTTCATAACTGTTTATTTTACTATGTGTGAATTACTCTAGAGAATATTAAACCAATGAACAATTGAAATAATTTAAAATATCTCTAAATTAATCAAAATGAGTGAAAAACTAAAATTGTCTTGAATTTTTAAATTTTAAAGAAAAGTATGATATCTTTTATGTAAACGAAAATAAGCAAAAACGATGAAGATTTTGAAAAATTGGGTAGTTCTTGTCTCTGTGAAAAAAAAATTTAAGTAGTGATTTTTAAAAAATGTCGGATAGCACTTTCGTCATTTTTAAGTAAAAAACTATTAAATTATAAGGAATTTAGAAACTAAACTTATAATGATCCCTCCGATTTCAAAAAAAATACATAACAGACGAAATTTTTAAAAATAGGCCATTTCCTGTCTCTCTCCCTATTAATATCTATGAAAAAAAATTAATTTAAAGAATGCGCTTTCACCATTTTTTAAATAAACTATTATAATTATTTAATTATAAGGAATTGAGAAAGGAGACAAACCTACTATGATTTTTTCAATTTATATGGAATTTGCATAAAGAATGTAGATTTAAAAATAGGGAGGGCCTACGAAAAAAAAGTATTTAAATTATCGTTGAACAATTAAAATAATTTAAATTACCTCTAAATTAATCAAAGTGAGTGACAAACCAAAATTGTCTCGAAAAATCCGAAAGCCTTTCAATTTTTAAGAAAAGTATGATCGAAAAATTGAGTAGTTCTTGTCTCTATAAAAAATAAATAAATTTTAAGGAGCGTTTTTAAATGACGCAGGATAGCGCTTTCGCCATTTTTTTAAGTACAAAACTGTTAATAAATTTTAAATTATAAGGAATTTAGAAACTAAACTTAAAATGATCTGTCCTATTTAAATGAAAATTTGCACAAAGGTTGAAGGTTTTCAAAAATGGGCCATTTTTTGTCTCTCTCTCTCTCTCTCTCTCTATTGAAAACTATGAAAAAAAAATTAAATTCAAAGAATGCGCTTGCACCATTTTTTTAAATAACAAAACTATTATAGTTATTTAATTATAAGGAATTGAGAAAGAAAACAAACCCACTATGATTTTTTTAATTTAAACGAAAATTTGCATAAAGAACGTAGATTTAAAAATAGGGAGGGTCTACGAAAAAAAAAACTTAAATTATTGATGACCAATTAAAATAATTTAAATTACCTCTAAATTTATCAAAGTGGTTGACAAACCAAAATTGTCTCGAGAAATCCGAAAGCTTTTCAAATTTTTAAGAAAAGTATTCTCTTCTATTTGAACGAAAATTAGCATAAACGATAAAAATTTCGAAAAATAGAGTAGTTTTTGTCTCTATGAAAAAATAAATAAATTTTAAGGAGCGATTTTTAAATGACACAGGATAGCGCTTTCGCCATTTTTTGAAGTACAAAACTATTAATAAATTTTAAATTATAAGGAATTTAGAAACAAAACTTATAATGATCCCTCGTATTTAAAAGAAAATTTGCGCAAAGGTTAAAGATTTTCAAAAATGGGCCATTTTTTCTCTCTCTCCCTATTGATAACTATGAAAAAAAAATTAAATTCAAAGAAAGCGCTTGCACCATTTTTTTAAATAACAGAACTATTATAATTATTTAATTATAAGGAATTGAGAAAGGAGACAAACCTACTATGATTTTTTCAATTTAAACGAAAATTTACATAAAGAACGTAGATTTAAAAATAGGGAGGGTCTACGAAAAAAAAATATTTAAATTATCGATTTTCTATGTAATGCCATTTTTTAAAAACAAATATTATTAATTCTTAAATTATAAGTTATTATGAAAGGTAACTTAATATGATCCCTTTAATTAAGACAAATTTTTGCCTCTCTCTTTCTCTTTCTCTCTTTATTACTACCTATGAAAATAATATTTAAGGACTTTCAAATAATGAATAAGCACTTTCACCATTTTTTTAACAAAACGATTATTAATAACTCTTAAATTATAAGGAATTAAGAAACGAAAACTTAATATAAACTCCTAGATTTAAAAAAAATTCGCATAAAGGAAGTAGATTTTTAAAAATAGTTTAGTTCTTTATCTGTCTATTATTACGAAAAAAAAAATTTTAATGATACAGGATCGCATTTTCGCTATTTTTTAAAAACAAAACATGAGACCGTTCTTTTAACTATAACCTGAGCAAAATAATTTATAAATTGGTTTAACAAAATATATATCCTTATTTTAATAATTTTTTTTTAAATTATTTACGAGCTATTGTAGATTTCACAATAATATAATGCATTGAAATATTACTTATTTTTTTTAACTCAACAAGTTTTGTAGGAAAGATAAGAAAAAATAAACACCTCAGTCATAAAAAAGTTTTAATTTATTAGTTACCACACAAAATCAAATCTTCAATACTGTGGCTAAGTAGAATACAACAAATTTAAAAATTAATCGCCCAGATTGTTGGTAGAACAGAAAAACGTCCCTTATACGGAATTAAGAAACTGAATTTAATATGAACTATCTGATTTGAACAAAAATTTTCAAACAATTCTTGTCTCTCTCTATTACTCTATATTTTAAAAAAATAAATTATCGATTGTAAAATATTTCAAAATTGCGCCTTTGCCATTTTTTTAAATACTTTATCAAAAGTCAAATTTTAAGAAATTAAGAAACGAAACAAACTAATAATGTAAATAAGCTAGGTAATTATTAATATTTTAATTTTAAAACAGTTTGTAAACCTAATAAAATAATTTTTATATTAATGAGTTATTAGCATCGGGACTAATAATGAAGCTGTTTGTCATCATATATATTAAACCGACATTGGATTCCTTTCAGCCTTTATATAGTTTCTCGTGTAAACCAATAGTTTGCGGATATAAAGGATATATTTCCTATATTCATTAGTATTTGCATAAATCCAACATTAATTCGCATAGATATTTATTAGAGATATGATTGATTTTGGTCAAAATGGTATAAAATTATTTATCAATAATCATGCTGATTATTTATCTTAATTAAATTAAACTATGATTTTGGTAAATTAAGGTTATAACCTAAAATTTTTAATGTTGTAATAAACTAATCAAATAAATAAGAACAAAAAATATTGCATTAAACATAGGGACAAGATATGATATTTCTTCTTATTTCTATTTATTGAAATAAAATTTTAAAATGTAGCCAAACTAAAACAATATTAAGATAAGAAAATTTAACACTTAGTCACGACCCGTAAAATTTTAAGTTTGCAAAATAAAAATAATAAAGTAGAACGTCTAGAAAAAAACGTGAAGTACAACAAAAACAAAACATACCACAACCGGAGTATAAGTGCAGGAAATTACTTTTCTTGGACTTAAATAATAAAAAAAAAGTTGGTGCGTTTCAGGGATTAGTTTCTAATATTTAAAATATAGCAGAAATTAATTTCGGATCCTTTAAATAATATTGGTACAATCTTTTTTCAAAAATTTGTATCTATTTCAAAGAAAACTAAAAATAAATCGTGCATATTTCACAGAAACTCGAACAAATCAATTTTTAACCTTATTCATCCTTTTTTAAATCATTTGTAATTAAACGTATAAAAATATATAACGAAGTTACTTAATTACCGTTATTCTTTTACTTATTACAGAATTAGAACCGTGTTGCACACATTTTCCTTCCTCGCCGTATACAGTATTAAATAAAGAGTGTCATTTTTAATTGTTTGTGAGTTATTACTTAGCAGCAAATACTACTGAGGTACTCAACTTGGTAGGGCAAGTAAAGACCGCTCTTCTGGCCGCTAGTGATTTTGTCAAGGTCATAACGACCGATGAAGTATTTTTTGATGTTGAACTTTTGAGATTTTTTTAACATTTGTCCCTTAAACCTGCCCATCTGAAAATATTTGTTCAATTTACCATTTCAGCTTTATTTAATCTTTGATTTTTTTAATTTTTTTGAATTGTAATTTTTGATTTTTTTTGAATATTTTTTTTTAATTTTTATATTTTTTTTAATTTTCCGACTTGAACCTACCCATGTAAACATTTTAATCTTTTACCAATCAAGCCTGTCAATGAGCTCTCAATTCAATTAAATTTGCGCTACCCTGTATATAATATTTTGGGGGTATTGGCTATTTTTCGAATTTCCGGTAAAATTATATAAATTCAAGAAAAAGGTAACATAGGGAGATTTTAGATAATTAAACTCTTTACAACTGTTGTTTTATGTTCTAATTATTATAAAATTAATTCGTTAATTTTTGCGGCTTTTTACGATTTTTTACAATTTTTTAGGGATTTTAATAAATTAAGAAAGATAGAAAAAAATGTATAAAAACGAAAAAAAATCGTAAAAAAATTGCAAAAAATCGTAATAAACGGTAAAAATCATAAAAATCGTAAATAATCGTAAAAAAGTTTAAAAGATTGGTAAAAAACTGGTAGAAAGTCGTAAAATTGCGTAAATAATGCTAAATATTCGTAGAAGGTCATGAAAGACTTTAGAAATGATATTAAAAATAAATTTAAGCAATATTGTAAACAAATGTTTATTAATAAAAAAAATTATAATATTTGAAGACAAAGAAATGAGGACAAAATAACAGGAAAGAAGAAATTAAGTTCAAATAAGTTTTAAGATAAAAGTCAAGTAATTATAGGAGTAGGGGAAAAACAGAAGAAATTTTAATAACTAGATTTATAATTATTTTTTAATTAAAAATTGATTTTTTTTCCGTAGAACCCACTAAAAGTGGGATTTTTTTGTATGAGTAAATCATTACAAATGTCACTGGCCAACGTTGGGCTCTCCATGGTCCGGAAGTTGACATGAAAAAATCTGGTAAGATTTTTTTTAACACATTTGTGATAATTTTATTTTGACTAAAAAGTAAGAAAATTTAACCATTTGAATTTACTAATTTTGCGATTATTAAATAATTTGACAAATAATTAAATAAAAGTGACATTTGTGATTAAACAATAATATACAGTGTGGAATAGTAAAAAGAAATATACGTGGTAGTGAAAATAATAAGTGTTAGTGGTAAAAAAACTAAAATGGATTTAAGAGGAGGAAAAAGATTATACATATGAAAGAGGAAGAAGATCTTGGACAAGGTGATATAATAAAATTTAAAAAGCAAAATTTAGATGAAATATTAATAGAAGAAAGTCATAGAGAAAATATTCAAAAACAAAAAGTAGAACAGAAGACAGAGGAGGAATCACAAACAATGATAGAAATGATAGCTAAAAAGAATATGGGAAGAAAAATTAATGAAAAAATGGATGAAAGTAACAAAAAAAAATGGATAAAAAATTAAATGAAAATAGTAAAAAAAATCAGAAAGTAATGCAAGATAATACAAGAGAAAAAAAGAAATTCAAGAAATTGGAAAACAAATCAGTAAGAAAATGGATGAAAAAACTAGAAAAATTCAAGATGTATGGGGAAAGAAATGTACTCGAATTCGACCTTTCCCTACCTTCTTTATTTTTCCAAATTTTATCAATTTTTTACAGTTATTAACCTCATAGCATACCTCTAAACATTAACGTTATTTTAAATTTACTGGTAACTAATTATGTATGTATCCAAATAATTTTTATGGATGTGTATCTTAAAAAAAAAATTGCATTTTGAATTATGTATATTAAATAATATATTTTAATCATTTTTTGTACGCCAATGGATTTACAAATTCCTATATAATAGATATGTCAAAGTTAATAATTGTTTGTAATCATATGCATTACTCCTGAAGGAGTTTTAGACTATTGTTTATTGCGAATGGCATGGGATTAGTATACGACTTCTTGAATAATAGTACAGGAATATCTAGGTCATAGAATTGCGATAAATCGTTTTTTACCTAACCTCGATAAAGTAACTGCTATCTTTTAGATTAAGCACAATGAAATTATAAATTTTTTGGTACTAACTAAAAACAAATTGTCTAAAAAAGAATTTAAAAGACACCTTCATACATTACTTAAATATGCATCTCTTGGATATTAATAATATTTTCTTTTATGGCAAAATTGATTAAAATTTGAAAATAAATTAAAGCTCATCGATAAATTTATTAGTTTTCTCTCGTATTTACTTATAAGCCAAAATCGATATCATTAGAGTTTCTTAAGTGAAAATTCTGTTTACCTATATGATATTCTCCAGCGATAAAAAAACTATAAAACTAAAAGTGCAGATGCTGTTGATAATCCCCAGGTGCCATTCTTTTCGACTTTTATTCCGGAACACTCGGAAAGTGGGCATAAAAAGAGGTTCCCGGAGAAACGTGGACTCGAATAAGACGGGCATTCATTGAAATGAAAAAGCGGAAGACAGAACACCAAACAAAAAGAATGCTAATGGATAAAAAAAAAGTAGAAAAAGCGGTATTAGTGTTAAAGCAGGCACATATTGTGATTTAATTAGATTTTTCTTTTCTCTTGTTTTCTTAACTGAGGTTTGTAATCCAGCCAATTAAAAGCACTAGTATTAAATTATAGTTTAAAGTGTTTAGCTCATTTTAATTATAAAAAATTTAAGCATAAAACTGGCAATTTATAAAATTATGTTTTAATGAAAAATGCAATATAAATTTTTCCAACAAACAGAAAGGAGATGCCGCCGGTTCTCAAACATTTTTTTTATACATGATAATATTGCAAATGTATTGTATTGTATTGTATATTTAAATACAAAAGTAAGATATGAAAAAATTATACTAAAATACATTTAAATAGAGTACAGTAGGAGTAGGCGAAGAAGAGAATTGCAATACAGAAACTAAACAAGTGCAATACTAGAAAAGAAGAGATTTTAATCTAATTCTGTTAACAGAGTTTGTTGTTAATTTTGCCTTCCTTGCTTTCAGTGAGTTCGAAAAGTTTTAACATTGAAACTGATACAAAATGAACGTATAAGAACATGAATCAAGAAATCTTTCACCACATGAATGTGCTACAGCTGTATCTCTTTCGAGATACAAGCAGTACTGGACAGGAATTGCCAAGAGTCACCACAAACCATTAAGAGCGTTTTTGCGCCTCTATGAACAAGGTTTACCACAAGTACTTTTTCTGAGCAATGATTTTCCAATAGAGGGTAAGAAGAAGACATTTTGATTTCTCACAAAGCCACAACTTGTCCTAACCTTATTGTAAATCAACGAAAGCAAAGACTTCAGTTCTCCCAAAAACACACATATTGGGAAGACCATCAATGGGACCAATGTATTGTTTACAGATGAGTCCCGATTTTAATTAATTAATGAGGACCGTCGTATGAAAATCTATAGTTGTCCTGCAGTGATTTGCTTAATGTAATACTTTACAAGTGCATACAGAGTCAGTGATAGTTCAGGGAGGGCGTCTGATAGCTGACAGATATATCACAGGAATTTTAGAACCCGTTTGTTCATTTGGCCAATGAACAAATATAAAAAGGAATCGACATAAGTTTGGAATAATAATACTAGGTGTTATATTTGAAATATAACTTTATCAAACCGAAGGACCAACCTTAATACATAGTATCAGGATTTAGTATATTAACAAAAAATCATTTAATTGAACTGTAGGTGCTATTAACTCACCCATTTATTATAAAACAAAAACTATTAATTATTTCATTTTATTACAAGTTATTATTATTATAAAGCAACTGCTCTTACTTATACAAAATATATTTACAATTTATGTACATTTCAAAAACCTTAGAAAATTAGTTATAGTTTTAATTTAAGGGTGTGGTTACCCATATTTTTAATTGAGCAGCTCTCGTTGCCAGACTATTATGCTGTTCAACGATCTAGAAGCTACTGTCGATGAGATACTTTTTAGATACTGAAGCTGTTTCACTATTTATAGTGCCAAAAGATTTATAAGTGGGAAGTTGTAACCGTTTTCTTCTTTCTATCATGAAAAAGGATCCGTCCGGCGATCAGCAGCGGGATTCTCAACAGCTATTCGTTACCTACCGTCCCGAATAGCAGCTGAAACAGCGATTCTCAATCAACTCGATAGCGACTGGATACCGTTTTGAAACGTCAATTCCAGTCGGTAGGTACGAAGGTCCCGAGTTGAATTCGAAGTTGGTATTTATGACACAAAACATTCATATTCCGTAGTTTTTTCTCTTTTGACAGATCATTTAACATAAGATTTATATATTAGAGAAAACAAATTGAAATTGGGTAAAAAAATTTTCGATATTTAATTTTTTACCAAATTTCAGTTTAAATCGAAAATATTGAAAATTCAAGGAAAGACATTTTCAAAGTTGGAAATTTTGAGCCTCAAATTTTTCATTTTTCAAAATTGTGTAATTTTTATTTTTTTAAAACTTTTTCAATTGTGGAAACCATAACGTGAATTATTTGAGGAAAAAAAATTAAAATTTGTTGGAAAAAAATTAAATTGGTAAAAAAAAATGATGATATTTTATTTTTTACCATAAATTTCAGTTTAAATCGAAAATTCAAGGAAATGCATTTTATATAATAATAATAATTGTATAATTTTATTTTTTTTTATACTTTTTTAATTGTGAAACCTTAACGGTGATTAATTTGTGGAAAAAAATTGAAATTTATTAAAAAAAATATTCGATATTTTATTTTTTAGCAAATTTCAATTTTTTTCCTCGAACAATTCATCGTTACATAGGTTTTCCATAATTAAAAAGTTTAAAAAAAATAAAAATTATACCATTTGAAAAATGAAAAATTTGAGATTCAAAAATGACTTAAAATTTTGACGTTTTTCGAATATTTCCTCAGATTGTTTAAAAAAACTAAAATTCTTTCCTGAATCTACCGTATTTTTTCTTATTATATCCCAAGTGTCAAATGTGAGTAATTATTAATTGTCATATTTTCATTGCTGCCAATATAATTTGAGTCTGGAGTGATTGAGAATCGCAATTCAATCGGTATCGACTGTAAACCGAATATGATCCCGACCGAGACCTACCGGTCGGGATGTTACGATCGTAAATGTTGAGAATCTCGCTGCAGAGGTATATCTGCGCTTGTCGCTCTTATTAATATTATAACGCTTAGAGGAAGACGGGGATAGCGTGAATTATTATTTATAACCTGTACTTTTGCACACGATTCTAAAGCCAATGACGCATGACACGAATAATTAGATCGATTTTTAGATTATGGAATGATAAAATGTATAGTACTGGCCAAAAGTATAAATTAAAAATGAATCTTATCATGAATCATCTTGCTAAAAATGGATTCTATACAACTTTGTTGGGTTCGGAAAGTAATAAAACTAATCATGTCTAGTAGGCGATGAAGGTTATATTGTTGGATGGATGATATCTGTCATAGTTGGTGTCTGTCACCGTATTCGCGTTTTTTAAACAAAAAAAATTAGTCCTAATTAAACATTCACATTTTGCTTTTATTTTCAGTTAAGTGTTAATTTTTTTTTCTAAAACCCGTTTATCATAATGCGTCTAAATCCTATTGGTATGGCACGAATTGTAGCGTTGATACAAGATGGTAAAAGACAACGTGAAACCACCGTAATTGTTAGTAAGAGCCTCGGTGCTGTACAAATTGTATACCAGCACTATAAGAAGACTGGCCTTGTAACCAGACGACCCGGATCTTGACAAAAAAGAGTCATGTGTTAAAGGGATGATTTGTTTTTATTGATATCGAGCTTCCGGAATATAACAAATTCTGCAGTTTTGCTGCGAATTACGCTTTAAGAGGTTAGACGTGCTAATGTTAGTGAATGGACAATTAGGAAAAGAATTGTCTTGCAGAATTAAGACCCAACATTGAACCGGCAGTATCGAATTGCAAGATTGAATTTTACTTGAAATCACTTGGCATGGAACGATGATAACTGGAACAAAGTATTTCTGACAGATGAGTCGCGTTTTTTGCCTCAATGAACTAGACAGACGTTGAAGAATTTAGAGAAGACCCGGATAGAGTTACGCCCCCGTTTATATTGACTACAGACGTAAATTTGATGATGGGTCTGTTATGGTTTGAGCAGGTGTTGCTTCAGAAGCAACTTCAGAGTTGGTTTTCGTATAGAATGGCTCTTTAACAACTCATAGATATGTAACAGTAGTCCTGGAAGATCATATTATGCCTTTCATTTTCACAATAATGCAAGATCACCCGCTGCCAGGATTGTAGGTGAATATCAAGATAATGTACAAATTAGTCGGTTTGATTGGCCAACATGCAGTCGAGATATCAATTCCATTAAATTTGTTTAACACCAGAACTGTCAAGCAGGAGTGGAATAACATGGATTAAAATTATTAATTTAATCCAGAAACGAGGCGAATGTAAGTAGTTAACTTTTATTCAATTTCGTTCCCAATAAGAATATTCGAACTTTGTTTAAAATGAGTTACTATTTTTTTCAAATAAATCATAAAAAAAATATTTTGTCTAATTCCATATTTAAAAGCAACGAAAATACAGTAGGTTTTACAATTTTCAGATATAAGCTGTTGCTTTTTATTTTTAAAATGGTCTGTAGTTTTTATGTTATTTAAAATTACCTAAATTTTTTGCTCGCCAGTGTATTATATTAGCTACAATGCATATTTTATTGTTATTTTATAAAAATTGTGTAAAAAAATGAAATCACTTAAAACGAGTATAAATTTATATGTTCTACCCTACTCAGAATATACAGACATCTGTATAACCGATTCTAAGATTTAAAACTTCCCAGACAAACAAAACATATGAGCAAATATTGATTCGCTTTGTTCAAACAACTCTTGTGTATTTTTCATGGTATTCGTCTCTTATTTTTTCACTTTGTTTCGGAGTTAATCTATTCCGAATAGGGTACACTCAAAGAATGACAAAGCTGCACCAAGATGCCAAAAGAGAGCCATTGTAAAACGGCGTTGGATCTTCATAAACGTCTCTAAAAATGATTTATTATCGCGGCTTTTTGAAAACTCGAAAGTAATGGATATTTTTATTATACTGACGAGGCTATTATGGAGTCACAATATAGGGCAATATAATCAATCATTCCAAATTTTTGGAGAGTTGATGTACAATGGCATCTTAGCTTTATGCCAAGTCAAATGAGAAAGACTTATTGACTTTTTCTGTTTTTTTTCCAGTGTTAAGGAACGCTGCTTGATTGATTGTGTTTGTTGCTGATGAGTTTCAACTTAATGTTTCAATATTTTTGTAAATTAATGACGAAAACTTTTAAACAATATCTTTGTATTTAATATGAAATACATCAAATAAAGGAGGATCTGTACAAAAAATAAATAGAAATAAGCTAATATAAGCTTCTAAAATAAATCTGGAATATCTGCAATATTTTGCATATTTTGAAATAATTGGTTTAGTAATGGAGAAATAGGTATCGATTTATTTAAAATTACCATATTTAACAAAAAGGTCCTTGCCTATTCTTACAAAATTTAAAAGAAACTAAAAATCTAATTACCTTTTATCCAATATAGAGTCAAAGCGCGTTACGTAATTACAAAAGAGAAAAATAATCATGAAAGGAATATGACAATGTTACAAACGATAAAATAAATAATATAATAAATAAAGTAAAATAAAATATACAATTAAAATGTTTGGCAAGAGAAAATTTTGCAAATATGTATAAGGGGTTTTTGTATATTAATTAGGGAATAAAAGGCAACAAGACTCATTTATAATTAGTAACAAAAAAATTAAAAGGAGAGGAATGGACAGCTAAAAGTCAAAAAAAACAATATTTGTGTTTGTAAATATAATACATTTTTATATACGAACTTTCTATTTGGACGAAACCCGAAAGGTATTTAATATCAAATAATAAAGTTCAAGTTTAAAAATAAGCATTCATACAGAGAATTTGTATATAAATATTTTAAATTATTGTAAGCATAACACACCAACAATAAACATTATGACTTCGCATTTTCAATGGTAAAACCGATTCGTTCGAGTTTAATCAATCAGACAGAAGTACTAATTTAAAGCTAAAACAAAGACTTGTTGCAACTCTTTTAAGAAGGGTGATGTGATGTCTTTTGGGCCACACAGAACAACCTTAAATAATAATATATAGTAGTTCATTAAAGTAGTTATAATCTAAACAATATTAAGATGCGAGTTATACTTAAAGCAATCTAGCAAGGTAATGGCGACAGGTTAAATGCCGGCCGTTGCCCAGGTCAGGAAATGCTTATTGTTGTATGCATATATAGATTGTTATTTCTTTAAGAGCGGTTATTCTTGGTTCTTTTTTCATTCTCGATTCTTGATTCATTATCGATGAGTTATCGATTTATTATATTTTAGTAAACATGTACCAGTAAATGAAGTTGTTGTTGAAAGTATCTACTGTTTATGTTCCCAACATTGAGATACTCTACGTGGCTACCTTACTATTCCACGTCACACAATTGGTTCCTTGTGTCAAAAACTAATAAAAACAATTTATCTGCAAATATTTTTTTATTACTCTATTAAAACAAAACATTTCTATAGTTTTAACAGTTTAGTTGTTTTAATAAAAGCCAAGAGTTAGTCCTATCAGCCGACTTGGTAAAATTTTGGAAATATTTTCGAAAATGGAAACACCAGCCAAACTCTAGCAAAACTGTGATGATCGGTTTCCACTTACACTGCCAATTTGAATATACATGATTCGCTCACAATCAAAACAGCAAAATATCTATGCATAACCCTCGACAGAAGACTCTCGTTTAAGGAACACTCAACAAAAATAACAAAGAGACTGAAAACTAAAAACAATATGGAGAGCCTCAGCGTCCACCTTGCGCTCATCAGCTGTGGGTCTCGTTTTTTCAGCAGCTGAAAATTGTGCACTTGTATTGCTTAACATCCTCCATGCACACAGAATCGATACTTAGCTCAACAACACAATGAGTATGGTTTCAGGTATCATTAAATCTACCCATACTGAATGGCTACCAGTCCTTAGCCACATCCTGCCTCCAAATCTGCGCCCTATGAATGCTCTTTCAAGAGAGTACAAAAAGATCTTGGTCAACAGAAACCTTCCGATACCAAAAGAGCACAAATTGCCATAGCAGAAAATTTCAGCATAACCAATGTTTGTCGCAAAGAATGGTCAACCAAGCAAAACATTTTCATTCTTAAGAAGAATTGTAATTTAAGTCGAATGAAAACTTGTTTGTAGATTAGTTAAATCACTTTATCTCGTATGCTAAGTAAAAATTCTACTAGTACCAAACAATCAAAAAAATCATTATAGCCTTAGTTGCTATCTGCTCTGTATCCAGAATAACCTAGTATTGTTATCCCCTTAACATCACATGGATTTGTAACGAACGTACCCAGGTCAATTCCCTAGTCTCCGTTCTTACTCCTTTTACTTAATAATAATAATTTTAATTCCGTCTTCACATTTAAAAATAATTATTATAATTAGTTTCTGCCAAATAGTTATAAGTATTGCCTCCGGCAATAGGCCGTTAACAGCTAAAATCAAAATGCACCGTGAATATGTAAAATATAATAAACACCGCAACCTTCCTTCGTATTATGTCAAACGCGATCTGTTGTATAATATTAACGCTACGCCCGAAAGATGGGCGCACTTCGAGTACAGACACGTACTCAACCAACCTCATGGTATAGCACGGCTTGCGATTCATTTAAGCAGTTCGATTAGAGACTCAAACACCGGAATTCTCCTCCGTAGCAACCAAGCTAGACATTAGATAGCGAATCCGACCGACAGCGAGAACCGAGCAGCCCAGAGAAGATATTACCAGATTTTAAAATAGGATTTTGCTCGCCGATTTATAATACTTGTATACGCTTCATTGGGCATTTGCACGCATTTGTTTCACCGATTTCTGACGCATTCATTCATAACCGTTTGGCTTCATCACGCGCACTGTTCACCTATTTTGTTCACCGCTAGTTACACACTTTCTCCCCTTCCTGCATCATGTTATGGTTTGGTTTAAATATTTTTTTAAGTACCGAATAAATTTGGTTATTTTTGAATTTAACGAGTTTCTATTTTTCTCCACATACGTTAATATGTTAGCAGCAGATCCTCCAGATCTCAACCCTGGTGGGCAAGTAAAGACTGCCATACCGGCCTCCAGTAATTTTGGTAGATACCATAACGACCCGTTAAGTATTTATTTCTCCACTGAAGCTGCCTGAGCAAGTGGCTCTCACACTATAAACGGAAGGTGGCGCCCGAGGCAATCCGATAACTAAACCAATGCGCCAATGTGACCCGTAATGATCGAAGTGCGTTACAGAATGAAATCATACAATGTGCAGCAGAGACCCCTTTAGTGTTGGACAAATCAATTCCACTTGAAGATATTTTTACTCTTCCCAAACTATAGCAACTGATGTTATGTAAACAAATTTTCAGAAAAAAATATTCAGTGATAATAAACAGCACTTCTATGATTAGAAAGGAAATAACGGAAAAGAAAAATGAAGAGCAGATAAAACAAAATAAAAAAACTAAGTATCATGAAAAAAGAATAAAGGTATGAAGAATTTTAATACATTTACAGTTAATAGCATTACGATGAGAGCTAAAGACAGGGACATACTGCGCAAGAAAAGAAGTTAATAAAGAAGGATAATAAATATTACTGTGTAATTTGTGATAAAAATTCTTGTATAAGTACTGCAAATTTAATTTATGGCTCCAAACAAATACAGACCAGTTAAAAACTAGCATTTTTGTAATATTATTTTAATTATACTGTTTTAGATTTCCACGATTGTTATAAAAAAACTTTTTCCAAACCAATTTTATTTAAAACTTATTTGTCTTTTACTTTAAATTGATTGAATATTAAACCTTGCAAGTGCTGATATCTAAAACTCTTTCAGGATATTGATTATTCTAGCGTAAACTTAGTTATCTTAAAATACTTCTTTTGTAGAGACTCTATAAAAATAGAGTGGTTAAAGTAGATAGGATTTCCTTTAATAAATCTATATTCAAACTTGAACGAAATAAAATGGATTTATTTAAGACTACTGGAGCAATAAAGTATTCATGCTTGATTACTATCAGAGACAGCTTAAAACGTCAGATATGCAAATCGAAGGGTCGTTTTATTTTTACGGTATTAAAATAATATAAGCAACTTTCCTTTGGTCCTCCTTTCTATAATTATTTTTAATCTAGCATTTTTTTGAATTAAAACTATTTTCCTAAACTGTAGAGGCTGGAATTTTTTATGTTCGCTATGTTCTAGGCGTGAGGTAATGCCGGACTGATCCCTTATCCCTCTACAAGCAGAGTCAAGGGCATACCTGCTAAACCTTCCTTGGTAATATTATACTGGGGCGTAAAAGGAGTAAAAGATACTTCTTTTCAATGTTGCTATGAGAAATTGTTTTTCTGAAGATATTTTATTTTAGGGATATGCGATTGGCGCCCATGGGCGTCAGTAGGTGGCGGCTCGTCTGATGCTCATCTGATGCACAAGGGTTCATTCTCCTTGATATATAGGAGCTCGTCGGGAAGATCTTTGGGTTCTCGAAGAATCCTAATATTTGGTTGAAGTAGTCTTTTTATTGTTCTTCTGCTGAGTGCTCTTCGGTTCCTATCATCTGGACATTTGGATCCGATTGTTTACTTGGAGGACGTGTTTGAACTGGCCACGTATCGCCCTTCTAGTAATTTATTCTATACGTAACAGATGTTATAGTCCAATGTATACTTCTTTGGAGGAGAATCCTCCTTTTAGTTGCCGAGATGGCAGTGCAAATGAGAAGGAGTGAGAGGAGTAGAAGTTAAGAGCTCTGTAGTCCACTGTGGGACGAATGTAGGTATGTAGCAGTATTTGAGAATTATACCTACCAAATTGTCCACCCAGAGCTCCGATAAGAGAGACTCGTCCCCTCACTATATCCAGAGATTTTTGGACCTATTTAAAGTACGAGTAAAGTATACTCCCAAAAAGGTAACTTCGTCCAAGGAAACGAGTCTCTCTTCCCAGAGTTCCAAGGTTTAGAGGATAGGTAATTCGATTTCTGAAAGTTTTCAAATAAGTCAGCATGCCAGACTTAGTTATCAAAATGACGGCCGATGCACAGTGACCAAGGTTAAGGGCTTTGGAGGCTTGGGTATAGTGCAATTAGGGTGGAATGTTTAGCCCTAAATTCATGTTTGAATTATGGAATCTTTCCCCTTTTATCCAGAAAGCTTCAGATACTATCTTTGAGTAGAGTTTCAAAGAGCTTACCCATATCATTCCTCAAGGATATAGTTCTGAAGAAATTAGTAGTTGTGGGGTCTTTGTAGAGTTTGGAGATCAGGATGGTGTTGGATATTTTCCAGAAAATTAAAAAATGGGAATGCTGAAGGCAGGCATTCAAGATTATGGTGAAGATAGGGATTATGGCAGCAGAAAAGTTTTTAAAGGCCTGATATTTGATTTAGTCAGGACCTGGGGTGGAATTTTTCCCCTTTTAACAGGCCGACGCCGTGTGCCGTGTAATCAGGGTGAAGAGAGTGATGATGGAGTCTTGGTTTGGTGGATTGGGGGTTAGAAGAATGTTTTGGATGAGAATATTCATATCAATCCGGAAAAGGGGTTAAAGTTGGGGTTTTTGGGGTTTAAGAGGATGTTTTGGAGGTGGTCTTTGAATGTAGAGGCCTTCGGTTCAGGGGATTGTAGAATTTGTCTGTTCATCTGTAGGTGGTAATGGGACTTGGTCTTTTGACCGGTAAGGATGACGAGTTTGTTCCTGAATCTGGAACCATGTCTTTGGCCAATTAGGGCATTTAACCGATTCCATTATTAAGATAGCATATCATACGCCTTTTTTATGTCATTCTGGCTTAAACTAATTACTGAATTTTGATTATATAAAACTGATTTTTCAAATTTATTGAATTTTTATCCATTAACATGTCTTCTATTATTTGGTTAAACGGAAAAAAGATTCATGTCGAAATGATTCTATTTTTAAAAAATTAAATATAAAGTCCCGTTTCCCAGCTGTTTGGGAAACACTGAAATTGACGATTTTCGTTTTATTTAATTGAGACCTTAATTTTTATACCCCATAAATTTTTCCTACAGCAACCAGACACGTCTACAATTGAAGATCTTACTCTCCTGAACAATAATTTCACAACGCGGAGTCAAAAATTTTCCGGGAAATCTTTGAAAAAAATATTATAGAATAAAATTGTAGAACATTAAATTCCGTACAACTTTTGTGTCATACTTTTTCCAGATATCATGGGTACCACACTGCATTACGAGATAATTATTTACCAAAATTTCCACCATCTCTCTAGCTAACATCATTACATAACAACGAATAATATGATTATTACCCCCTCTATGATGCGCATTTGACTCTGTCATATCAGTGTTGCCAATTACCAAGAAATTAAAATAAACTATACTATTTAGTATGACATTAAATTTTATTATAACCTGTTGTAAATAAATTAAATTTTAGATTAATTGTTTTGCGCCATGTTACATTTTGTGATACTTGTATTATCTCATTTGAGATTATTTATAACTTTTTGGACTTGAATTAAATTAAGATTATTTGATCAATAAATTTGGAAAAACAGTTAAGTCATTGTAAATTTTTATTGGGTACATATTTTGATAAGACAATTAACGTTTGTCAACTATTTAATAACAATGTAGATACTTATTAGATTTGACAAACAAAAATATTTCATTTCTTTTTAATCCAATTTTCTATTTGTCCCAAACTTCCATTAATCATAAAAAACTGGTTTCACAAAAACAGATATATATGTCTCAATTTTTAATTAACCAGATTTTTAAAATTCCCCGAGGATCTCATATCCATATATACACACACACGAGGATCCAAACAAAAGATAAATCGCCAAACCAAACACCTTTATATCCACCGGAGGGCTAACCGCCGCCTCCGGAGGCAGCATGCAACCTCCTGTCGACGCGTGCGCCCCCTCGCGGCTCTACCATGCACAGCGCGAGACTCGCGGTCCAGCGCTTTACGTCTTCACCGTCGTTTGCTGTTGTTGTCGACGACTTTGGTGGAACGACGACGCGCCCCGACGCCCTCGATAGACGCCGCTGCCGACGTTACGGACGCCCGCCGCCACCGAGTTCTCGACTCTCGAACACCGGTTGGTGGAGGCGCTACAAAATTTGAGGTTAACTATATTAAAACCGTTCTTGTCGGTAAAGAGGTTAACATGTGTGGACATTAATGAAGGGGATGATAGCTGAGTTTGTTTTTAGTTTTTTGTTCGTAGTTTTAATAAAAGGTAAGTTTTTGATTTTTTATTAATTATTATCTTTAAAGTTTGTTATAACATAATACTTTCCCGTTATATATGTGTCATACTTTATTTTGTTTTATAATTTTTAAAATGTTATTATAACATTTTACAAAATAATAATCCAATGATTTGTTATTAAATAATTAATAAAATTATTGCTATAATATTTACTTATAAAATGGGTTTATTGCAGTATTATTTCAAAATAACCCATTACCAATATATCTTTTTCTTTCACTAATAGTTTATTTATTTTTTGTCGTATCAGTCACTTGGTATTAGCGAATCCTTCATTTTCTTCTTCGTCTAATTTACTAGGTCTATTTTTCTGTTAAGGACATCGAGCTGGATGTAATCCATTGTTTCAAATTAATTAATTACGTTGATCATATATTGATTAAAAATATACTATTTTTAGTGATAAAATAAAAAAGTTTAGGTTAACATAATAAATTGAACATCAAGTAAAAAAAAAACATTTTTGGCAAGTAGATTTTAAATTTTTTTATAATAACCAAAAAAAATAATTTGAGCAACAATTTTTTGTTATACAGAGTATTTTTTAGAAATTGACAATTTTTGCTAAAATTACCCTCTTATACAGTGGTAAAATATTCCAGATATTACTGTGGACTTTTATTTCAGATGAAACACATTTCTGCAATAAAAAATTCACCCTAATTACAAACCCTTGCACAGGATATTTACCCCCTTGAAAATTATAAATGGCAACAGGGATCGACTCACAGTCCATTTAAAAGGGTGTTTAATTTTTAATTTGAAATATTTTAAAATTTTCTTTTACTTATTCCTAAAAAATTACTTAAAATCCGGTGGTCTAGGTAAAATATATTTTTTTTAAGAAGTATCACAAAAACGATTTGTTTTAAAAATAATCTGAAGTCAATTAATTAACCCCAATTCCGCTGCTGTTTTAAGGTAGGACGTATCAGAAGCAGTTATAATAAAAAAGCAAGTAAACCACGAGAAAAAGTGAAAAACTGCTAAAAACTTTTCCTCCGGTAACTGTCCCTATTCATCCCCATTCATACGAGCCTCCCCAGCGGAAAGCAATAATTCAAATTTTCATCGTTGTTAAGTCCTTTTTCAAGTGCCTAACAAAATTGGAGTTTAGATTTATATGTACACGGTAATGCGGTAGTAAAGTTAGAGTTAGCTTCTTAAATACATTTCAAATATTGTTAATTTAATAAAAGGTGTTAAGTTGCTGTGTAAGTAGAGATTATTTTGGATTATGTATTTTTTTTAATTAACTCAACAACATTAATTTGGTTTAAGTTCAAAAACAGGGAAGGTAAGATTACACTTAATTTCGTTGAATTATGTATAAAGCTAATTTTAATTAAAACTTCTAATTATAGAAAAAGGACCTATTGTGTTTTTTTATACCAATATTTTAAATATCCAGATATCAATGGGGAGTTCAACAAAAATATAACCTCATGTTTTTTATTTATTTACAGTTAGAATTAATCAAATAAAACCACCCATTTAGTTTAATTATTTATCGTAATTTGAGCTATATCTTTGAAACTAAATTAATTTAAAAATTAAAATTTCTTATTATTGGAATATGTCACCATTACGATCGTGACGTCTTATGTGTACAGTTAAGTAATCATCAAGCCATTAACTGCAAACAAGTAGAGAAGAGAATACGAATGAAAAACAGCTGTTAAAGTTATAAAGACAGAGATGGAGAAAAGCATTATATGATAATTGAATAAAGATGCTACAGGTATTGCACATAAGTGACGTAGGCGCACTACGACTTGCATAGATGCAGTAATTTTTAAATATCAACTACCTTCTTCATACCCAACAAATACGTATTCCTTTGCTTTTTCCTCTAGTTTCTTCCACTGTTGGTGTGGAATCAAGCCATAAGTTTTACATCCGAAAGTTTTAAAATGACTAAAATTGGGATAGGTATCAAACCATAATTTATAAGGAATTTCGTTTGTAGCGGAAGTAAACAGTCTATTTTGAATATAATTCGCAGTCATCAATGTTTCCCCCACCCCCACCCCTTACAATTTATCTAAATTTACATAATTTAACATACATCTTATCATATCTAACAATGATCGGTTTTTTCTTTCGGCTACCTCATTCTGTTGTGGGCAGTATGAAATATTTTTAGTTCATAAGACATATATTCTCCTCCTCTATATGACCTAATTATCTTTGGTTTTCTGTTAAACTGGGTTTTGACCTCATTTACATATTCTTTTATCTTTTCACAAACTTCAAATTTTTCTCTAAGTAGGTATATGACTGCAAATCTACTGTAATCGTCTATAAGTATAAGGAAATATCTTTTCTTCTCTGGTATTACTATATGCATAGGACCACATACATCTGAGTGAATTGAATCTAAACAACGATTAGATTTAATTTCAGATTTACAACTTTCACAAACAAATTTATTTGAACAATCTTCTACTTTAATTCCAATAAAATTTTTAGTAAGCATTTTCATCAACTCTTCTGGACATCTGTGCCCAAATCTTCTGTGACATCCATGAATACAAGTTGAAGTTGCCTTACCCCAAACAGACTACGGCTTCTGCTGAACAACGTTCAGTAAAAATATTTGATTCTTGGCAATACCTTCTGCATAAAGCACATTATCTCTATGAATTTGAGCTTTATATTTACTAATGTTTACGGTAAAACCTTTTTCTACAAGTTTTCTAACAGAAATTAAGTTACTATCAAGTTCTGGAACAAATAAAACATTAGTAATTACATTCCTTCTTGTGCTTCCATTTACTATGTATCCTGCACCTACACCATAGGCTTTTAATTGCTTTCAATCAGCTAACTGTACACCTATATCCTTTTTAACAAGATTTTAAAAAAAATCTTTAATATTTGTCATATGGCTGGTACACCCTGAATCGATATACAAAATTTCCTTTTTAGATATATCAGTTACATTAGTTAAGTTAATATATACCTCATTATCACACCCTTCTGGCGACAGAAATCTTTCCTCTTCTTCTTCTTCTGCGACTCTATTGGTTCTGTGATTTGTTTTTTTAGTGACCCTTTGTAGAAAAAACAATCCTTTTTAAAATGGCCCTTTTTATTGCAGTAAAAACACACTGGTTCTTGCTTACTTGATTGTACTTTACTTGTTTTAAGTACTTTCTGTTCCTCTTCATAGTATCGATTTTCTTCACGTCTTCTATATTCTTGCAATAATGTCTCTTTAACCATTTCTAAAGTAATATCATTTTCTGGTATGCTCTCTAGTGCCGTTATCAGAGAATCATAACTTTCAGGAAGACTATAAAGTAGAAAAGCAACTATTAAATGTTCAGCAAGTTCTTCACCTAAAGATGTTAGCTGAAATACTAAATCCATTATTACTGCCAGGTGCTTCTCGCAATCGCATTCGACATATCCGTTTTAAAATAAAAACCTTACTTTTTAAGTCAATTTTTAGTAATAATTCTTTAAAGCATTCCATACTTCTTTAGCAGTTTTCTTATATGTATTATCTGATCATCTTCTATTAGAAGGCTTATTGTAGACATAGCTTTCATATTCAGCTTCCTCCATTCTGCAGTTTCTGGATTTGGTTTCTCATTTTCTGTAACTTCCCATAAATCATCTCTCATTAACAGCATTTTAACTTTATACTGCCATAACGGATAATTCTTACCATTGAGTTTAACAAAATTTAGTTTGGTAATATCTGTCATATTCCTCAGTATATTCGTTTTTTTTTAAGTTATACTGAATCCGTTTAACTGGGCCCACAACTTTGTTGCAAAGTATACAGTTACAGATATTACTATTTAAAGATAGAAAAACCTCTGGACATAATATCAATCAATTCATTAAACATCAGAAAAAATATACATCAACATAAATAACAATAACAGAAATCACCATCAATACAAATAATTATTTGGTTTGTTATTTTAACAATGTCAATTACCCCAACAGCGACAATGGAAAGATCTCTGGGTCATACTCCTCTCCACATATTATTGGAGCAGGAGGCCAGAATGAACTCCTACAGAGCCATGGCAGTGGCTAGTCAAATTGAGGGGAGAGGCTATGGGACCACTCGGGCTATGGGACTGCTGCGAGAGATAAGTACTCACCACACTCGTCCTTTTTCCGTAACTGGGCACGAAGGGGTGGAGGGCAATGAGAAAGCCGACACTCTTGCGAGAAGAGGTGCAGAATCTGAGTTCATTTGACCGGAACCATTTTTCAGCATAGCCAAAAGCAGTGCTAAAAACACTATCTGGAAATGGGCCGAGAAGAAAATCCTCCAGCTCTGGAAAGATATTCCTGGGTTAGCTCACTCTAAGGCATTCATAGTCAAACCCTCAGATAGCGCCCTATCGCAGGTCCTAGATTGGAACATATTTTATGCTCTTATGCTCATGTCCTTCCCTGGAGATAAATAGGCTTTGTACGTTTGGTTGCGTACAGCTGGAGTCTACCGACTTCAAGGAAGCTTCACCTAAATCAACCATAGACGTCGTAAGAAGGTGTGGATTGTATGGTGAATTGTAGACCACAGAGGTGAGCCACAATAGTCCTCTTCTGGCTGCAGTGGAGGGGCGAGCAAATGAACCTAACCTAACCTAACATATTACAGTTGAATACAATACGACCAAATGGATTTGAGTACATATTTATACAGCGTAAGCTTGATGCGTGTAGACAGAGTAGAGTTCCTCCGATTAACCAATACATTTTGTTATATTTAATTTGTGGTTTTCCCTTTCCAGCGAAACTTAGCATCGAGAGTGATACCTAATTATTTTGTTTTATTTTCGAATACTGTTGAGCTCTATTGGCAAAGTTTACGTGTAGATTTGGTGAACCATTGAATAAAGTTTTTGTTTCTCCCCCCAATATTCTATTACTACGATAATGGATTAAAGTTGTCTTTTATTGCTAGTAATTAATTTGTAAATTATTTATTTTGAAACTAATTGCATTTATCTTTGTAATATTTACAGCAATAATCTCTTAATAGCAAAAATGTTAAAACCTAAAACGACTTAATTAATCTTAAATTACAATGAAAATAAGAAAAGTTAATGGTAATAAAAAAGATAATGAAACAAAGAAATGATAACAAGTTTTGTAAAACGTTTCTTTTATATAGTTTTTCATTTACTGTTATTAAATTCTAAATTGTCTTTTTCTTGTTCTGTTATATTAATAGTACGAGAAAATTGGTTTTTTTCTCTTAATAATCTTAAAAATCAGTCATGTGCGAAAATGTTAGACTTAATATAGATTGCAATGTAAATATAAGTTACCATAATCCAAAACCCTTATTATTTTATGCAAATCCAAATATGTTATAATTTTAATATTCTTCCCCGGGGTAAAGCTTGCAGCGAAATTAACTTTTATATAAAGTAAAAAAACTGCACTTTTGCAAAATATTTAAAGCAAATATCTCGCGGGAAAAACTTATATTTCAGTAAATTAAAGAAAATTGTAATAAACTATTTGTAGAGAATTTTAATTAAAACTCAGCTTTTAATAAGATTATTTTTCGTGGTATACTATTTTAAATCTTGTTTATGACATCATTTTTTTTTTTTTTTGTATTAAAAATCAATAAATAGGTTTTAAATTTTTTTACATCTTAGTTTTTTAAATAAAAATTAAAAATTATTATATAATTTTGTTAATTTGCTAAAATCTTCTTCGTACTGGACGAAGAAAAAACTGTATATGATACGCAGGGTAATAGAATATAAAAATGATGACCAAGTAAAAGCATTTACTCTAATTGGAAAGCTCTCTAAAATTAATAACAGTCAAAGAATCTTACGGACTTAAAACAATACTAGTTAGTTAAATGAATTAGTTTTCATAGGGACAAGAAAATAGATATGAACAAAGAACAAGGTTAGGTTAATATTGACATATGTCACAACCTAAAAAATACAACAAACAGAACTACACTAGTGAATACATTTCACTGAAAAGTTTTCCATTCATTTCCCTATTTTTCCTGATTTTCCTATATTTATGTCTAATTTCCCTATTTTATCTATTTTTTTCAATTATTTTTGGCAAATGTTCTTATTTTTCTCCTATTTTCTCTATTTTCCCTTTTTTTACCATTGTGTTTCTTTTTATTGTATCCTGCTTGTATTTATTTACAGATTTCTATTTTTTACTGCTTTCCCATTTGTTTCCTTATTTATTACTTAATTTCCCAATTTGTCCATATTTTTTCCCATTTTACTTTCCCGACCCACCTCCTAGAAGGAAAGTATTGTGATCGAGCTAAAAAAAAATTTCGAGATAAAAACGGAAATATCCATTTTCGGGTTCCCTGAGACGATTAATACCATTTCCAGATGGAAGTCTGTCTGTCTGTCTGTGTGTGTGTGTATTCTTCCACGATAGAGGCCACACGTTTAATCGGATTGAGCTGAAATTTGGTATATGGGTTTGGGTTACCCGTCGGAAGAACTTATTAGTATTTATATTACATCTGTCAAACGTAAGTGTCACTATCAAAAAATGACAGGTGCAATATGTCACGGAATTGGACATGCAATATGTCATTTTAAAGCCCTTGAAATACTCTATTCAGAACAGTCAAAATTATTTCTCCAACTGTCACCTGTCAAAAACTAAAAATGTCAAAATTTGAAACATTACCATTAAATATCTGAAAAACTTTTCGTGGATACTCATCGGGAAAGTTTTGGGGCAACACAACCGATTTTTTTCTTATTTTCCCAGTTCATCCCCATTTTTTATTTTTTTTTACTATTTTCCTTATTTTTCCCTATTTGTTCTATTTTTTCATATTATTTTTCAAATTTGCACTGTTTGTTCCTAGTTTTCCCTATTTCTCTCCATTTATTTCCATCTTTTGAAATAGTTTTCACTATTTTCTATTTCTTCGTATTTTTCGTATTTTTTTCTAGTTATTCCTATTTTCCATTTTCCCATTTTATTTATTTTTCCTTATTTTTCCCCATTTGTCCTTATTTTGTTCTATATTCCTAATTTTTTCTTATTTTCCCCTTTTCCCTATTTTTTCTATATTTTTGACTATTTTCCCAATTCCACCATATTTATTTTCTAGTTTTCCTATATTTCCAAACTTTTTCCTATTTTTCAGGATTTTTCCATATTTTGCCAAGTATTCAAAAATTACCCTATGTTCTCCGAATTTTCCCTTCTTTTTCATATTTTTCTCAAATTTCCCTATTTTTCCTGTTTTACCATGTGTTTTACTATTTTTGCTTGATTTTCAATATTTCTTCCAAATTTCCCTGGTTTTCCCTGTTTTTTTCCCCAACTTTCCCAATTGTCCCTATTTTTTTCTATTTTTTCTATTTTTTACCTATTCTAATCGATTCAATGACGGGACCCAGAACAGGGAATAGGGGCGCTACGCCGTTTGTGACCTTCTGAATAAGAATCAGGAAAAAAAAAATTATCTATATGTGTAGACATTCCGTTCCGGCACGATAGAGGTCGCAATTTTTGTCCAATCAACACCAAATTTGGTACAAAAATTCTTTGGGGCAGTAATTCATTGCGTATTGCAAATGGGCATTCTACCTCTAAGAAGGTGAGAAATGCAGGGGGTTGAAATCTCAAAAAATTCAGATCTCCGCCATTTTTAAAAATATTATAAAAGAGCATTAGACTTTTTTTATACTCTTATTATTATGAAATTAATTTTAATTTTCATCTGACACACGGGGATGAACCTGGAGGGGGTTGAAATTTCAAAAAATTTATATCTCCGCCCTTATCAAAAATATTGAAACAGATCACGAGACTTTTTTTGTGTTCTAATTATTGTAAAACTAATTTGTCTAAAACTTGTTTTCATCCGACCCACGGGGATGGAACTGAAGGGGGTTGAAATTTCAAAACATTTATATCTTCGCTATTTTCAAAAATATTGAAAAAGTTCATGAAACTTTTTTTATGTTCTAATTATTATGAAATTAGTTTATCTGAAATTTTTTTTCATCTGACCCATGGGAATGGACCTGGAGGGGGTTGAAATTTCAAAAAATTTATATCTCCGCCATTTTCAAAAATATTGAAATAGGTCACAAGACTTTTTTTGTGTTATAATTATTATAAAACTAATTTGTCTGAAACTTTTTTTCATCCGACCCACAGGGATGGAACTGAAAGGGGTTGAAATTTCAAAAAAAATTATGTCTCCGCTATTTTCAAAAATATTGAAACAGTTCATGAAACTTTTTTTATATTCTAGTTATTATAAAATTAATTTGTCTGAAACTTTTTTAATCGGACCTAAGGGGATGGACCTGGAGGGGGTTGAAGTTTCAAAAAAATTATATCCGCCATTTTCAAAAATATTTAAACAGGACATTAGACTTTTTTCATGTCCTAATTATTATAAAATTTATTTGTTTGTGGAGGCTGAATAAAGAGTGAACATAAAAAAATAAAATAAAAAATTGTAATATTATAAAAATGAAATTATATCAGAAACTGGAAACTTCTTATCTCTGTTTGGCCTCGCAGTTTCTTGGAAATCACATCATGTAACTCACGCAATGAATTTTCATTCAATCACATTAGGTCAACTTACCTTTGTACATATCATTCTCCTGTTTTATTAACTCTCAGAGTGAGCAGTCACATTCAATTAGCCTTAGAGGCTAGTCGATTACAACAGAAATGTTAATCATTAAATTTTTTCTAAGATTTCAATTAGTTATACATTTAATAGTGAGTGACAACAGTTTATTTGATGTAATGTAATTTGCTACAAAATCTGAAAATAGACTTTTTTCTATACGTTAAAAAAATTGCACTTGGTTTAATCAGATAATTATTATAAATACCATATTTTATCACTTTGGACTGATATTAATTATTTATAAAAAAAATAAAATTAAAAATAAACTACACACTGCTTTTAAGCCCATTTACTGAATTATTTGCTTAATTAAACACAAAACAATGTTTTTAAACTAGTAATTTTTGTCAACCATGTTCTATACGTCCATTGTTTTTTTATTCCTTTCAATAACATCCCCGTCCTTTCGCATTTTTATTCCTATTAGCGTCCAATTATAAAAATGTTTTCATAAATTCCAAAAGGTTCTTTTTATGGAAAATATCGATTTTCCAAGGGCTTTGAAATTGATCGCAGATTTTAATAATAATGCCCCGCACGAAACGGGAAATTAGTCTGCTTATCAAAAAGTGGAGAAAGCCAGAGCCGATTCATTAAAGGTATAGATTATATTTAGTAATTTTGCGGTTCGTCTGATTCCATATCGTTTTACTTCGTCGCTATATTATTATGTGATATGAGATAAAAATGTTGTTCCATTTAAGATATAATCGAATAAGAAAATATGTTATTAGATTATTAGCATATTGCACGAGGTAGTTATCAAAAAAATTCAACTCAAAATTCATCAATTTTCAGAAATTACAATTAAAACGAAAGTAAATGAAACATGTATATAGCCTTCAAAAATTCTTCAAAATTTAGAATTAAAAAAAAAATTGTACAGGGATGGTTTAGGGATCGTAAATTCCAAAAAAAGTTTCCATTCTGCTCAGGCTCTTTTAGTTTCTGAGATAATTGAGTTTTAACAGAAAAAAAGGTGTGAGCGCAACTTCTACTTAATTCGATAAAAAATGGTAAAAAAAAAGAAAATTAGAAGGAAACCAATAGCAATTCTGAATTCGAATTATCTTTCTCTATCTTTCATTAAAATTACATTTAAATCAGAGTAAAAAAATATCTGACCAAAAAAAAGAAAAGGGCAAGGCCTTCAAAAATCTTCAAATTTTTTTAAAATTAGGAATTGAAAAACAATTAAACAGGGATGGTTTAAGGGTCGTAGATTCCAAAAAAAATATACATTCTGCTCAGGCTCTTTTCGTTTCTGAGATAATTGAGTTTTAATAGGAAAAAAAGGTTTGAGCGCAACTTCTACTTAATTTGATAAAAAATGGTAAAAAAAAAGAAAATTAGAAGAAAACCAACAGCAATTCTTAATTTGAATTATCTTTCTCTATCTTTCATTAAAATTTCATTTAAATCAAAGTAAAAACATTTCTGACCCCAAAAAAGGGCAAGGTTATAGCCTTCAAAATTCTTCAAAAGTTAGAATTGAAAAAAATTGTACAGGGATGGTTTAAGGGTCGTAGATTCCAAAAAAGTATCCATTCTGCTCAGGCTCTTTTAGTTTCTGAGATAATTGAGATTAAATAGGAAAAAAAGGTGCGAGCGCAACTTCTACTTATTTTCATAAAAAATGGTAAAAAAAAGAAAATTAGAAGGAAACCAATAGCAATTCTTATTTCGAATCATCTTTCTTTATCTTTCATTACAATTTCATATAAATCAGAGTAAAAAAATATCTGACCCCAAAATAGGGCAAGGTTAGATATAGCCTTCAAAAATCTTCAAAATTCTTCAAAATTTAAAATTGAAAAAAATTGTTCAGGGATGATTTAAGAATTGTAGATTCCAAAAAGTATCCATTCTGCTCTAGCTCTTTTAGTTTCTGAGATAATTGAGTTTAAATAGGAAAAAAAAGGTGTGAGCGTAACTTCTACTTAATTCGATAAAAAATGATAAAAAAAAAGAAAATTAGTAGAAAACCAATAGCAATTTTTAATTCGAATCATCTTTCTTTATCTTTCATTAAAATTTGATTTAAAACAGAGTAAAAAATATCAGACCGCAAAAAAAGGACAAGGTTCAAAAATATTCAATTTTTTTCAAAATTTAGAATTGAAAAAAAAATGGACACGGATGATGTAAGGGTCGTTGATTTCAAAAAAACTATCCATTCTGCTGTAGCTCTTTTAGTTTCTGAGATAATTGAGTTTAAATAGGAAAAAAAAGGTGTGAGCGTAACTTCTACTTAATTCGATAAAAAAAGGTAAACAAAAGAAAATTAGAAGGAAACCAATAGCAATTCTTAATTAGCTTTCATTAAAATTTCATTTAAATCAGAATAAAAAAATATCAAATCCCAAAAAAAGAGCCAGACAAATTGAATAATTTTTCAAAATTAAAATATCAGTACCAGTTTCCGAGGTATTTGGGAAAACTAAAATCGCCGATTATCGTTTTATTAAATTAAAACCTTAATTTTTAAATGCCAAATATCGCTTGATACAGACTATCTAATTTTTTTAAACAACATTTCGTCTATGAAGGGCCACCCGCAACTATTTTTTTTAATATTTAATACAGACCTGTACTTTTTATTTCACCTTTGGATTTCTTTTATATATAATTGTAAAACTTATTAATCTGTCCTTTGATTTAACGATAAATAAAATGCTTTCAGATATTAAAAATAGCAGAAGACCCAGCACTGTTACCTACTGTATATCATATTTTATGTATTTTACTTTCCCGACCCACCTCCTAGAAAAAAATTCTAGATAAAAACGGAAATATCCATTTTGGACATGCAATATGTCGTTTGAAAGCCCTATTCAGAACAGTCAACATTATTTCTCCAACTGTCACCTGTCAAAAATAAAAAAATGTCAAAAGTTGAAACTTTAACATTAAATATCTGATAGGGTATTCGTGGATACTCGTCGTGAAAGTTTTTAGGCGACACAACCGATTTTTTCATCACTTAATGCATCTACGATTTTTACATGCTGGATCCTTCGAGACAGATAATTTCATTCCTGTATGTCTTCAACAATTGATTACAATGTACGGCCTTAAAGGGTTCCGAAATCCACACCGGATTGGTTTTGATTAGTCTAAAGCATTGTACACTATTTCCATTAGACTAATTATAGCATCGTTGATGGATAAACCTTTCCGAAAGCCAAATTAGCTGTGTGGTAAAATATTATATTTTGATAAAAAGTTAGTTGGTTAATTTTGATATTTTTCAGAAAAAATGCAGAGTAGTGTAACGAAGTTACTTTATAGCCGATATTTTTTTTTAATATTTTTACTTAATAAATTTGATTAAACCGCGATAAGTTAAACCTCCGTCCGACAGATGGACATATTCGCGTACGTACTCCTCACCCCCAGAAACCTTACCGTATACCACGATTCAAAGAGTTCTCATCAGTTTGAGCATAGAATCAGATCCAGCATCAATACGGCCATTAGAGAGAGGTCGATATAGAGAAACTAAAAGGAGAGTGACAATTCTAGTACAAATTTTAGGAAGCACGCTTTATGCGCGACGACAGTGGCGACTCCATTGGCAGAGAGTTTAAACTATATAAATTTAGGCGGTAAAATTCAAAATGGTAAGGAGAGTTGTAATTTTATGCACAAATTCAATGTTTCTTATTAAATTATAAGAAACACTGATATTTAAAAACAAATTGTAGACTACTTACAGGCTCCATTTTGTCCTGATGGATGGATGGGAATCGAATATCCTTAAGAGTTTGTGTCCTGTTTACTACAACCAACAACCCAAGGAAAATTTGCTTGTATTCTAGTAAATTGGGTGCAAAAAAATTTTTTTTAGAATATTCCGGTTAATGTTAAATAATCCTACCATCTAGTCAAATTTTTTCTGCGCAGAACAAAGTAGAGCGCCATAAAACATAATTATTCGTATTTGGACGGTAACTCGCCTAATATAGCAACTAAAAATATGCGGTTTTTTTCATGATATTTAAAATATTTATGAGAAGAGCGCGTCTGTGCTACATTTTACAAATGTATCTAGAGAAAAAAGTTGATAGTCTTATTACTTTTACTAAAATTATTTTAAAAAAAGTACCACAGACGCGCTCTAAAGAATTAACTGCAGAATCGATTGATAAAAACCGCAGCTTCCTATGTTTAATATTAACGGAGCGCTCGTCCAAAAACGATTTCAGGCAAGATAACATATGGTATTGGCGCCTCTTAATAAAAATGGGTCCAACTAAACTGGTATTCATTATTTATTTTCTGATCAATGTAAACTGTTTTAGAGGTTAAAAATCTCTTCTAATAATTCCAAAAATTGTATCTGTTCGATCTATGCGTTTATCACAAAGTATTGATTAAACTAAAATCTATGGGTATTGTAATTAACGCGTGAACCAAAAATTGACAAACTATCGTCACTGAAAATACGCTCATAGTTCACGTGTGTATTCTGATTTTCATTATGATGTCCAGGCTCTAATTTGTGATGATATCACTGTTGTAATACCGGAATTTCAGAAATCCTCGATTTTATATTTTAGTAGTAGCAATTTAATGGTGATCCATTGTAGCTGTCGTAAATTTCGGATGATGTTACAGCATAAATCAACCGGCAGAGCCGATAAGGATTTTTATTTTCGGTTGTTCTTGCTTTTTTTGCAAGTGTAGTTTGTTGATAACACGTAAGCATATTTTTATACCTCGAAAATCTACTTCATATAAGTAAATAAAACAATTTATACACAAAATTTATTAGTTATTTGAAACAGCAAATTTAATTTATTGATTACATTCCTTATGAAAATAATAGTATATTACAGTCAATCAAACTTACTTCGAATGTTATTTTAGTTAAATTGATTTAAATTATTTGCAACCTAATTATATGCATCTAGTGTAGCTTTCGCTAAATTTCGGTTCAGCTAGAATTCAAGTAATCGCACTTGAAGTGAAGTCAATAAAGTTAATAAAACTTTTACCATTACGGTTTTCGTAAAGTTCGCTTCGCTATATTCCTTCAATGCTCTGCTCACTAGCTCAAAATCCCTAAAAGGTACGGGTAGGTAAACCAACACAAAAGATAAATCTTCATAATCTTATAATTACTTGTCTTGGTTTAAGCTCCAATGCTTTAAGATACTTCATTAGTGGAAATTAATATTTTAGATGTACCTCATTTATTAAAAGTCTAGAGAATGTTACACTGAAAAACAATTTAGATACTAAAATATCTGACGTTAAATTTTTATATCGGAACTTTTTTATAGTTTCATTGATTTTATTTACATACACTGAATTAGTTGAGGAGTTTTTTGGTACTATCCGATCGTAGTTCTCCCTTTTATATTACCTTAGTACGGGTTTCGGATTGCCTATAGTGTAAAGGTCACTTGTTCCATTAAGCGTCAGTGGAGGTAAATTACTCAAGTAAACGTTATGGTCTGGACTAATTTCTTATCGGCCAGTATAAAAGACTTTACGTATCTGTATTTGCCGCTAAAACTCACAAACAATTAATTAAATAAAATTGAAAGTCGAAGTAAAATTAACTGTCTTTATTTAATACCAATCCGGCAGCGAAGCAGAAGAAGATTTGTTCGTTGATGTCGCACTCTGGTCTAGTTGGACGAAAAAGGTAAAACTTTCATGCTGGTATGGTAGTCGGATTTATGGGTTCGGCACAACTGAACTAGGCTTCGACCTATCTCTGTAAGTCGCTGAACAGCTACTCTAGCTGGATTTGGTTCTCGGCTTGAATCATAACTCGAACTGGAACTTCAACTCGAACTGGAACTCCAACTCTAACTAGATTTCCAACTCCAACTGGAACTTTAACTCCAACTCGAAGTGTAACTCCAACTCGATGATCAATAACTGAATCATGGTATACGATGAGGTGTTCTGCGTATGTGAAGCCCGCGTGCAACTTTTTCCATTTATCGGTCGTAGGTTTAACTAGTACGAGTGATCTTATATTTGAAGGAAAGTTGCCTTGCCAAAAGTATATGGTAACTAGGTAACTTCATTACAAGGTCTTCTGGCTAATTTCTTCTTAATTTATTTGAAAAACTTGATACATATCACTTAATGTATGAGTGTTATGGTTGTAGTATCGATATCTTGCTCTATGAACTGGGGAACAAATCACTTTAATTATAAAGGGTATTCCGTCATTATGGAAGGTTAGGTTGGACACGTACCACAGTACATTGAATTGTATTTTATAGTTGCTGCCTTTCTACCACTTAATGCAATAATACCAATTGCTTTACAGGCTTTGGAGGACCATGGCTAACACTAAATTATTTATAATTTATTACCTCTTGACATATTTTACTTTCCCGGTCACTTCGAAGGAAATTAAAGTGAGCGAGCAGAAAATTCGAGATATCGATGGAAATTTTTATTTTGAGACCATTTCCATATTGAGGTCTGTCTGTAGGTAATCTTCCATGATAGCTACAGATTCGTTTAACCAATCAAGCTGAAATTTGGTATGAACTGTTAGTGTGTGAATTGAATGCGACCATGAAATTTAGGTTTAAATTGGTGTAGTAGAATATCGTCAAGTACGACATTGATTCATTAAAGATATGGACCTGAATTTTGGTATGCAGGTGCCCCTTTCGTCCTAGAACCCATACAGGATTTTTGTTTTATAATTAAAATAATCCTATTCTCCACAGCCGAGTCGGGAAACTTTTGAGGTGACACAGCCGATTTTTTTTATATTTCTGAGTATCTCTTGCACTATTCCCTATTCTCTTCTGTCTTAAATTACAAGAGGGAGGGATCTGAAATGGTTCATAATGAAATTGTATCCCTTTTGTTAGTTTAATAAACAAATAATAAAATTTTTAATTTGTTTTAAAGTGATATAAATAAATATGACTGTAGTGAATAATTGATTTATTTCCAATATTCTCAATTTTGTAAAATCATTTTTACACTGTTAATATTATATTTTTATCTCACATATAACATTTTTCGTCATAACTTTTATGTCTGTGAGAAAAAAATTCGTTTCTGTCTTGATTAATTATTTAAGTTCGTCGTTTTATACTTCAGTGGCAGAATAACAAAACTTTTATCGTCACAAGAATATTTTTCACTCAGCGGCAGACTCTGAAGTGTGGAAGGTGGTACAAGAGAAAAATCAATTGTTTGACGAAAGCTTGAAAAAAGAACAAAATACGTGAGCTTCGACTGTTTGCTGTTATAATTAGAAAGTAAATTTAATTAAATTCTTTTATTAATAAGTAAAAAGTTAAAGTTGATGATAATTTTAAAAAAAAATAATGAAATCTCATAACTCGATTTTAAATAGTCGGAAACTTTTTATCCTAAGTGAAAAGTTTGTTTTTAATGATTAAAAGTTGTAGTATTTTTTAAATTTACTATTGTTTATTTTTTGACTTCGAGGTGGTATACAATGTGATACAAAAAACTAGTTTCCACAATAAAAAATGTTTAGTAGACTTATAAACTAAGTGACTGTAGAACACTTTAGTGTATCACCACTACTATAAAACTTCTATGTTTAAATTTTTATACGTTCACATTCTCATGTAAAAATTTCAGACAATTTAAAATCTCTTTTCTGTATTATTCTAACGTAGATAATAACTCTGCAGTCGGATATTTTTCTAGTTGGTTTTCGTTATCCAAAATAGAGCTTTGTAAGGTATTTTAAAGAAAACTAGTTTTAAATTTTCTTTAACTTGATTGTATTTTACTAAATCTAGGACTGAAACTTTTGAAAAATTCTTTTTAATAGTTAAATGTTAGTTATGTCAGTGTAAGATACTACAAAAAGTTTAAATTGCATTTATTTGGGGATCTCTAGATGAGTTATGAAAATTTAAAATTATTTAAAAAAAAATAATAATTTAATCTTTAATTTAGCAAGTAAAAACAATATGAACAAAAAATAAATTAACTTACATAAAGTCAGTACCAAACTCTATAGCTTCTAACAATTTTTTTACACAAATAGCATTAAAAAATTTCTGTCGGTAGGGTCGATAAGGGGAGGTAGATTTCTGTTGTTTAAACTTGAGACTTTCATCCTTCACTACCCCACGATGTGGTCAGATCCAAAAAAGTTTTAAACGAATAAATTTTATAATAATTAGAACATGAAAAAAGTCTAACAACCTGTTTCAATATTTTCAAAAATAGCGGAGATATGATTTTTTTCACATTTCAACCCCATCCAATTCTCACTCCCTTAGCGGTAGAATGCCCATTTTTAATTCGCAATGAACTACTGCTCCAAAGTACTTTTGTACCAAATTTGATTGGACAAAAATTGCGACCTCTATCGTGCCAGAACGGAATGTCTACCCATACATACATATATTACGTTGGGCGCCAATTATATTAGAATTACTTGAAATGTAATGTAATAATAATAAACATTACAAAAAAAAAATATAATTTATACGCCTTAAAATGCTTCTGGTTCTTCTCTCTTTCTCTTATGCCTTCTTTTAATCAGTTTCTTTATTTTATTTTTCTGTATCACCTTCTAGTTGATTTCCTCTTCTGTCTTCTGTATTTTTTTATCCCCCCTATTTCTGTCTATGCGTCTAATCTAATCTGCACTACCTTGTTTTCCTACATAGCCATTTGTTCTTTGTCTTCTTTATATATTTTTTTATTCTTTATTTGTTTCCGTTATTCCAATTCTTAAAGTTTCTATCCTTTCTTCTGTCTTCCTACTTGCTTCCTCTATACTATTTTGTAACCTTTCTTCTGATTTATTACTTGCTTCCTGTATACTATTTTTTAAATCATTTTCCATATTCATTATCATTTTCATTATCAGATCCATAATCGTCTCTTGTTCTTTTTTTTAATTTGTTCCTTTTCTTGTCCTTCTATATTTTCATCAAAATTTTTTGTCATATTATTCGTCTCTACTTCTATTATGTCTCCTTATTCTTCTAAATCTTCATGTTTAAATTCCACACCAACAACTATATCTTCTTCTCTTATAGGGTTTCTTCTTGTATTATTTCTTGTTTGCATTATATTTATTTTAAATATTACTAGCACTTAGTACTTCTACTGATAACTAGTTTGTTCCACTATAATAATATTCCACCCCGTATAAACTTATTTTATCCCAAATGTCAAACTTTATTTTAATTTGAAATGTTAAATAACGTCAAGTTAAAATACTGTAAAAACGATGTTAAATTTCTTAATTGTAATATTTTTCTTTATATTAATATAGTTATTTTCCTAACAAGTGCGGAAAGTTATACTTTTCCGCACGCAATTGCAGTTGCCCGAACGACGCGAAGCGGAGTTCGGGCATGCAATTAAGTGGGGAAAAGATACTTTACGCAAGTGTTAGGAACAATATTTTTTCTACAAGCGCCTGGAATTAAAAAAAAATTTTAGGAAAAATATTTTTTTGTCATTAAACAAAAATTTTCTTAGTGCTTCTTAATAAATAAAACATTAGGCTGAAATTAATCATAGTAACCAAGCAAGAATTAATTTTTAATCATTTTAGCATTTATAAAATTAGTGCGAAAAGTAACTTTTCCGCACTGAAATGCGTGCGGAAAAGTATACTTTTCCGCACGCTTGTAGAAAAAACCTTTTTTTTATATATTTTTTTTATTTTTCTAGCAAAACACTTCAATCATATTTATAATAAACCTTTTAAAATTATATTCTATTATTTTGACAGTTCTTTTTTTTAAATCTCAAAAAACCAAAACTGTTTATTATTTTCTGTCTTTTGATTTTTTTTTTCTTCAACTAGATTTTTTCCTTATGACCGAGTTTTTTTCTCTGGACTACAGTTTCTTCAGTTTCTCCTTTGTTTCTTGGACTACGGTTTCCTTTAGAGAAGGAAGAGAAGAAAAAAAACCTCAAGAAAAGCTAAGTTGTTTTTTTAAAGAAATAGTAAAAAAAAATTCTGGAACCTTATTTTTTTATGAAATAAACAAATATAACGTTTAATTTAAGTTTAATTTTCTTAACCCAAAAAAAAATAAAGGACGGATTTTGAAATATATCTTAGTTTTTGTCAATTGTTTCTAATTACATCAAAAAATCAATTTGACTGGCGTCTAAAACTTTTTTTATTTTATATTCTACTTCTGATATTTTTCAAATTCTATTTGTGGAACAAACCTATAATATAAAGATTGGAGCTTAATCACATTAATTATTTATTATCAACAAAATAAAGTATCGATTCAAAACGATGTCCATCATCAGGCCACATAATTATGTCTCAAGTACAATAAAACTGAATACTTATAAAATGGTATGAAATTAACAAATTGTTGAATAAATTGCCTGATGATGGCCATCGTTTGTCCGAAACATGTTGCCGCCCCATGTTAATTTTTAACACCTTCCTAAAATTATTGTTGTATGACTTTTTTTTTATATGTAATTATGTAAAACCAGTAAATTTTTAAAAACTTATATCTAACCTACTTTATATATTTTTTAACTTTATTTTCTGTGGCAATGTGATTAATAAAAAACAAATTTAGTAACTTTTCCTTATTACATTCTTATGTTTTAAACGTTTATGAATCAAAAGATTCTGTTCAAACTTTCCATTAAATTATGGACTTCAGAAACAAGAACAGGTAACTTTTAAATAGTTCATTTAAAGCTTCTTAAGAGCAAACAATTTCCCTAGCGGCAACAAAACTAACAACAAATTCAGTTGTGCTTGTCGACATGACTTTATAACGTTGTTTTTGTTTTTTACTATACGACTTATTATATATAGTTTGAAAATAACTTTAGAATATATTTTCTTGTTAAAAAATAGATCTTTATAAAGTACTTATTTGCTAGAAATTTCCCTTATTGTCATATATAATATATTATGTAATGTATGTTAAATTTAATTAAAAAATGTTATTTTATCAAATATTTAAATATTTATTTTATTAATTAACACAGATTATCCATTATCTCAAATGTGGTCGAATGATGAGGTAGTAAAATTCAACCTCATAAATGGTACTTGAAAAATTTGTTTTTTTTCTTTTTCAAATACCATTCATATTTTTTAAATTAATATTATATTAATAATGTTTTTTTACTACCCTTAACGGGTGTCACATATGTAAAATTTTGTTTTTTCCCTTGCAGAAGTACTTAATAATGGCTTAATGATAGTCAGTGACCGAAACTAGTTGCTTCCAGTTACTTTTAAATTATTTCTGTAGTACCTAAATTTCTGCTTTACTTCCTTAAGTTTTTGTAATTGTTCAGGTTGTCCCAGATACTTTGTTCCAGATAATTTGGTAGCGTGGGCTTTGGGAACGTGGACTTTGCGAATCGTGTGATTTGCGAACATATGCCTTCCATATTCTCTGTCACTTTATGGTAACCTTGGTGTTTGCACATTTTTTATCGAAATTTTTAATATTTTGTCAAAATTACTTAAGTTTTTGATCAAAGTTCTTGAAATTTTTGAAATATTTGGAGATTTTTGATTAAAACTTTTTTAAAATTTCCTTAAATTTTTCATCAAAGTTCTTGAAATTTTTGAAATATGTATAAAATATGGAAATTTTTACGCGGTTTTAAAATTTTTATAGTTTTTCTATTGAAACTTTTAAAATTAATACAAAATCTTGAAATTTTTACACAATTTTAAAATATTTGGATTTCTGATTAAATTTTTTTAAATTTTTATCATTATTCCTGGAATTTTTTATCAAAGTTCTTGAAATTTTTGAAATCCAAATTTTTATCTTGAAATTTTTGAAACATTTCAAAATATTTTATTGATTTTTTTTAAATTTTATAAAATTCTTGAAATTTTTGAAATCTTTACAAAAAAATATGAAACTTTTTAAACATTTTTAAATTTTTTGAAATATTTACAAATTTTTCTTTGAATTTTTTAAACTTTTATCAAAATTCCTTAAATTTTTGATCAAAGTTTTTAAAATATTTACAGATTTTTGATTAAATCTTTTAAATTTTTTTTCAAATTTCCTGAAATTTTTTTATCAATGTTCTTGAAATTATCAAAGTTCTTGAAATTTTTGAAATCTAGATTTTTTATTGGAATTTTTGAAACATTTAGAGATTTTTTACAGAATTTTTTTTAATTTTTATTAAATTTCCTGAATTTTTTGATGTCAGTCCTTGAAATTTTTGAATTCTTTACAAAATCTCGAAATTTTTACACGTTTTTAAAATTGTTATAGTTTTTTTTATTAAGACCTTTTAAATTATTACAAAATCTTGAAATTTTTTAAATTTTTATCATAATTCCTGAAAGTTATCAAATGTCTTGAAATTTTTGAAATCTAATTTTTTTATTGAAATTTTTGAATCATTTAGAGATTTTTTATACAAGTTTTTTAAATTTTTATTAAATTTTCTGAATTTTTTGGTCTCAGTTCTTGAAATTTTTGAAATCTACAAAATCTGGAACTTTTTAAACAATTTTTAAATCTTTTTAGATTTTTTATTGAAACTAACATTTTTACAAAATTTTTAAATTTTTTCACATTTTTAAAATTTTTGAAACATTTACACATTTTTCATTGAAATTTTCTCATTTTTGTCAAAATTCCAGAAATTTGTGATCAAAGTTCTTGAAATTTATGAAATATTTACAAAATCTGGAAATTTTTGACACGTTTTTAAAATTTTTATGGTTTTTTTATTAAAACTTTTGAAATTATTACAAAATCATGAAATTTTTACTTTTTTTTAAATTTTTGAAATATTTGGATTTTTGATTGAAATTTTTTTAATTTTTATCAAATTTCCTGAATTTTTCCATCTCAGTTCTTGAAATTTTTGAAATATTTAGAGATTTTTGATTACAACTTTTTAAATTTTTATCAAATTTCCTGAAATTTTTAATCACAGTTCTTGAAATTTTTGAAATCTAGATTTTTTTATTTGAAATTTTTGAAACATTTAGAGATTTTTTATGAATTTTTTTTTAATTTTTATTAAATTTCCTGAATTTTTTGATCTCAGTCCTTGAAATTTTTGAAATCTTTACAAAATCTGGAACTTTTTACACATTTTTAAAATTTTTGAAATATTTACACATTTTTCATTGAAATTTTTAAATTTTTATCAAAATTCCTTAAATTTTTGTTCAAAGTTTTTGAAATATTTAGAGATTTTTGATTAAAACTTTTTAAATTTTTTTCAAATTTCCTGAAATTTTTTATCAAAGTTCTTGAAATTTTTGAATTCTTTACAAAATCTCGATATTTTTACACGTTTTTAAAATTTTTATAGTTTTTTTTTGTTAAACTTTTGAAATTATTACAAACTTTTTACACATTTTTTAAAATTTTTGGATTTTTGATTGAAATTTTTTAAATTTTTATCATAATTCCTAAAATTTTTTATCAAAGTTCTTGAAATTTTTGAAATCTAATTTTTTATTGAAATTTTTGAAATATCTAGAGATTTTTTATGTAAATTTTTAAATTTTTATCAAATTTCCTGAATTTTTGAGTTCCTGAAATTTTTGAAATCTTTTTCACGTTTTTAAAATTTTTATAGATTTTTTATTGAAACTTTTGACAATTTTACAAAAATTTTTTAATTTTAACACATTTTTAAATTTTTGAAATATTTACACATTTTTGATTGAAATTTTTTAAATTTTTATCAAATTTCCTGAAATTTTTGATCATATTTCTTGAAATCTTTACAAAATCTGGAACTTTTTGGACAGTATTATAAAGAGCCAATAAAAAATTTTCGAGATAATGGAAATATCAATTTTGAGGTCTCCTGAGATGATTAAGACCATTTCCAGATGGAAGTCTGTCTGTCTGTCTGTGTGTATTCTTCCACGATAGAGGCCACACGTTTAATCCGATTGAGCTGAAATTTGGTATAACGATTTTTGTTACCCGTCGGAAGAACCCATTAGTTTTTGTACGACATCTGTCGATCAAAAGTGTAACTATCAAAAAATGACCGATGCAATATGTCACGGAATTTGACTTCCAATATGTCATTTGAAAGCCCTTGAAAAACTTTATTCAGAACAATCAAAATTATTTTTCCTACTGTCACCTGTCAAAAATAAAAAAATGTTAAAATTTGAAACTTTACCATTAAATATCTGAAAAAGTATTCGCTGGAAAAGTTTTGGGGTGACACAACTGATGATTTTATTAAACTTTTCTACTTTTCTTTATATTTTTTGTTATTTGAATTATTTTATTTTATACTAATTATCAATATTTACAATGTAAAACAATTACTAGACACGTCTATATGCTGATCTTTACAAGATGTTCCACTATATTAAAATTCAGACTGACAAAGTTTCTCTGAGGCATCTGAAATAGAAAATTCACGTAAAGTTTCTATTAAATTCAAGTGAATTTGTGATGAAATAATATTCCTCACCAAACATGTCTTTCTTAGATGTGCTTTACATGTCAAGTGACATACTTTAGAACACACTTTATCAAATTAAAATTTTACATGCGTGTGCCGTACACTGAATAATTAAATTTAATTTCTAAAATAAGATTAGCGAAGACAAAAATATAAAAATATTAAATTATCATCATTACATAAGTTAGTTTATGACAAATATTTTTTTTCTTGTCAAATTTGCCTACTATATTTCAGCAATTCCAAATTACAATATTTTGTTTTATTTTAAAATATACAAATCAAATATAATAAATCAGGTAAATATTCCTAATTATTGTAAATAGAACGTAATTTCCAGGACTATTCTCCGAACACAATTTTCCATTCATAATTAGAGAAACAAAATTCGACAAGGATTCATGTTCCATGAAAGCAAATATCTCTGGAAAGTTTTGCCTAAATAATTGAGGGGAATGTGCAATATCCGTTTTATGAGAGATATCTCTGAATAGATGGTTTAAATATTTATCATTTAAGTCATTAAATATACATGGACTGATGGGTCCTTAAAGTAGGTCGTTAAATTTGTAAAGTTCTTATTAATTGGCAATTCATATTAATTTTTAATGAAAAATAAAAAAAAAATAGAGAAATAAAAAAATCAATAAAAAAACATACTAAAATATATTTAAATAAGCTGAGAGTCCTTCTTAAGGTTGTTTAGAGCAATTTTTTCATCTTGAAGGGGAAATAGGAAGCTCAATATTTAAATTACTATAATATGATTCTTCGGTGCGGTGTAATTGGCTCATGGTGTAGTGTGTCAATAGTGAAAAGGACTAAAATATTTTACCCCTGGACAGGCTTAGAAGTATGGAAAAAATCGAAAAAACTTGGAAAAATCAGAAAAATCGTAAAAATAAGTAAAATTGAAAAACAACGAAATAATGAAGAATAAATAAAAAATAGTCAAAACTAGAAAAAAAAACCGGAAAAAAATCAGAAAAATTGAAAAAAATAGGAATAAATTAGAAAAAATTGGGAACAATTAGGAAAAAAATGAGTAAAAATCGAAAACAATTGTGAAAAAAAATTGGGAAAAATTGGGAAAAAATTATATGAAAATTATTAAATTGGGTAAAAATTGGAAAATATCTGTAAAAATCGGAAAAAATTGGGAAAAAAATTGTAAAAAATTGAGAAAAATATTGGAAAAAAGTTCGGAAAAAATTGGAAGAAAATATAGGAAAAGTGGGAAAAAATTAGATTAAGAAACATTATCTTTAAAAAATTTTTGCACTACCACCAAGATTATCCCAATTATTTTTAGGACTGGTTGTGACATAAAAACTAAAGGACTTCGCAAATTCTTTATGGAAATTGGGTCTCGGTGGATTCATTAAATTTTTGATATGATATAGTCCATATGAGAAAAAAAATCAAAAAAATCGGAAAAAATTGTAAAAAAATTGTAAATAATTGGGAAAAAATTGAGAGAAAAAATTAAGAAAAATTTGGGAAAAAATTGGAAGAAAATATGGAAAAGTTTTGAAAAAATCAGAAGAAAAAACACTACCTTTAAAATTTTTTTTTTCTACCTCCTATAGATTATTCCAATGACTTTTTAGGACTGGTGGTGACATATAAACCAAAGGACTTCGCAAATTCTTTATGGAAATTGGATCTCGGTAGATTCTTTAAATATTTGGTATGATATATAAAACAAAAAAACAGAAAAAATTCGGAAAAAATTGTAAAAAAATTGGAAATAATTGAGAAAAAAAGTGAAAAAAATTGGAAAAAATTGGGAAAATCTTGGGAAAAAATTGGAAGAAAATATATAAAGAGTTGGAAAAAATCAGAATAATATGATTAAAGTAATATGATATAGTCCATGTATGAAAAAAAAATCAGAAAAATCGGAAAACATTTAAAAAAAATTGTAACAGAATTAGGAAAATTTTTAAAAAGTTGGGAAAAAATGGGAAAGACTTCGGATCATATTGGAAGAAATTTTGGAAAAAGTTGAAAAAAATCAGATTAATTTTTTTTGCACTACCCTCAAGATTAGAAATAAAGATAAATAAATACGAAAAATCCTTATGGAAAGGCCTCAATCAGAAATCAGAAAAATTTGTAAATAAATTTGAATAAATTAGGAAAATTGTGAAAAAAATTGAAAAAAAAAAACAAAATTGGGAAATACTTTAATAAAAATGCAAGATAATTTGGAAACTATTACTAAAATAAAAACATGACTTGAGATTGGCTGCAGGCCTTAATATTTAGTAAAACAGAAGAAGGAGAGAAAACTGACAAATGTTAAACGGACAGAAAAGAAGAAGAATAAGACTTCCGAGGTAATGCTTTATATTGGATATTTTTAAATGTTTTATTCTAATTTATATTGTCAAGACTTTTCTGTCACAAGAAAAAGAATTTTTAAAAAACTTGTAACTCAGCAAATCGCAACTCAATCAAACAATGCAAACAATAAAAAGACAGAATGACATTTCAGCAAAATATTAAGTCATCGAACGGCCAATTTAATAAACAGATGTTGCCAAATCTTTCAAAATATCACAATGATACCACTTTACATGCTTTAAATATGGTTATGCAACATAATTTATACATGACTTAAACGGTTCTTGTTAAATCGTTTATGTTTAGTTCAAACCAACATTACGTCCTTTCCGAACAGACGAAAATTTAGGAAATAACGGCAATCAGGTTGAGGTTGGCATTTTTTTGCTGGTTTGCTCATTTAGCAGTTATTGGTTAAATTTGATTCAATTTTCCCAGAAATAATCATTAAAACTATGTAAAATATTGCAGTGATATCGAAATTGAACACGTCTAGTATCGGTAAATTAATTTCCCGGTATTTTGATTCGTCATATAATTTTAATTAATAAAAAATGTTATTATCAATGAATTAGTACATAAAAGCTCTTCAAAATTAAAATCAGTTGTATCTTCATTTTGAAATAAACTTCGCAATTATCTAAAAATTGCGTGGTCCTTCGAGTGTACTCATGTCCACTTTATGATTAACTAACTCGTTTTTCTGGATGTTTATGACGGAGAAAACTATATTATTCACTTGGCGTATTGGCGGTATCTTAAATTATATACAAAACCGTTAAAAATTATATTTATTAAATATTATATTTTAATAAACCGCAGGTAACAAGTATAACTATAAGAATTTAGAGTATTCCTTCTGGTATAAATCCAATTCCATTGACAATAATAAAAACTTCCTATCAACTAAATTTTGTCCCAACCAAAATATCCGAAGGGAGTAATTTCAACTTTAAGCACGTTGTCTTGAAATGTTTAGCAGGTAGTCAGAGCGTAGAGATCGATTTTTGAAATTTTAATCAAGCTGTGATTTAATTCCCGTGCTGAACATGCTAATGAAGATTTTAACTTGGCAGTTTAAATTCCAGACCATAACTGATGATAGATCATCTAACACAATGTGGTGCATTAAGAAATGTATAATTGACTGTTTACAAAAGTTTGATAATTAATTGATTAATCCGTTATTCCACTATTCCAAGTAATACAAAATACTAAATACAAAATACATTTGCTTTGTATTTAATCCCAAATTTCTTTTGTAAGATCCTTTGCTACAAGGAGATATAAATTTACTGTAATGATTTAATAACGATAATAAACGACAATAAACGGCGATAAACGACAATGAACGACGATAAACGACGATAATCGAAGATAAACGACAATAACCGGTTATTTTTAAATTACGTCTTTTAATATTTTCTGAATTGTCTTTCTAGTGTATATCCTATAAAAATGTTTATCAATATAACCAGATAATAATATTATGGTAAAGAAAACATCGTAATGAAATATAACTAGCTTATAACTTAAGTTAATAATTGATATAAATTATACGAATCCAGATTTTTTTCTGGCGCTAATCTTCCGAGAAACATTAAAATATGACCAGAAACTATAAATCATATTTATGAACACGGCAACATTGTAAACTCAAAGCGGGCAATAATATCATGCGGAAAAATTCTCTTGATATAAATCATACCACACATTTAATTAAATTTCAGTAGTGAAGAATAAAAAAATAACTGTGGCTTTTACGGCAACCTGCAATGCTACTTTTATTCATATTGTGTTCACTACTGACACTGAGTGGGAATATATAATGAAATTTTGTTATTTTTAATAACGAGGCATATTTTAGGTATACTGAAAAAAGTATGTTTTTATCTATTCCAGAAAGTATATATAATATATATAACTTTATTATATAAAGCATATCAATCTTGTGGAAGTTAGTTTCAAAAAGTTTGATTGTCCTTGATATTACTTTTTTTTGGGTGTATTAGCAACGTTGTATCAATTTTGTTTTGTACTGACAAAAATTTCTCACAAGAAGCTCATAGTATTGTCTATAATCTTTCTATTCTAGACATTCCCTTCATCGTAGTTTAATTTCTAAGGTTTTTGTTTAGTGTCACGTTAAGTGGCTCTAGTCTAGTCAACAAGTGCTTTTTGTGTCAAACTTTTTTCTCTACCTTTGAAAAATATGAACGAGGTGTCATTCGATTCGGAATAGCGTATAAAAAATTTTTTAAAAAAATTCAAGAGCTGCTTGCAAAAATTGCAAAAGTTATAAACAATTAACTGAAAAATTAAAATGGGGTTTGGTTTTTTGTAAATCTCTCAAAAACTATTTGATATTTTTCAAATTTGAAAAAAGATTCGATAAGACAAGGAAATTTACCAAAAAGAACTATATCTCCCGGAACTGTGGGACCAATATTTATAATTTTCCCAGAGTGTTGAAAAAACGACCGAAAACTGGGATCTGGCTTACGTAAGCACTGCCCAATTTTGACATTTAATGCATAAATATTATTTAAACTTATTAAATATAAAAATTAAAAATTGAAAAAATTCAGGAATCTACTGGATAGATTTGTGAACAATAATCCGTAGTCAAAAAATTTTTATCTCGATTTTTTTATTAATTGTCTTTTATTTAATTAACAATTTTTTCCTACATGAACATGAACATTTTAATTGCGATAATTGCTAAATTACAAATCTGATTTTTTTTTCTTTTTTTCGACCTATTTTTGAAAGGTCTCAGAAGAAATTCCCGTTGGAAAAATTAAAAAAATATTATCTGTCACTTTGTTATTAACAATTTACTTACGTTAAAAATTAAAAATCTTGATTAATCATTGAAAAAAAATGTTTTTTCATATTACTATTGATCAGTTTTTTATAATCAGAAGTCACATGAAAATGATTTTTAAAAATGTTTATTTTTTATTATTTACAAAATTGTTATAAACTTTTTTTTTTGGAAACAGAATCTTTGAAGCAAATTATGATTTTTTTTTAAATCTTACTTAAAACATTTTTTTTAGTATTTAAAAACGTATTTGTTAATTACCGATTTTTTTCTACCACATAAATATTTTTTCTCAAAAAATAACACATGGTTGTTTTTGTTTCATTATGTAGAAAAAGAAAAAAAATATAAAGAGAAAATTTAATGGTTTATAACAAATTATTTATTAAATAAACAATGAAATTTAAATAAAAACATTTTTTTTTTAGTTATCAAAGAGCAAGATAAATTTTGATTAAAAAAATTGTTCCTTAATAATAATTACAGGTGACAGAAAAAAAATTTTAATTAACAAATACTTTTTTAAGCAATAAAAAAAATTTAAAGAAAGATTATGTTTCCAAAAAGTAAATTTTAAATTATCTTATAAACAACGCATTTTTTATGACTATTTTTGTAAACAATAAGAAATAAAAAACTTTAAAAATCATTTTCAAATGACTTCTTATAAAAAAAGGAATCAATAGTAATATAAAAAAAAAAATTTCAGTGATAAATCAAGCTTTTTAATTTTTAACGTAAGTAAATTGTTAATAACAAAGTAAAAACTAACAATTTTTTAATTTTACGAACGGGAATCTCTTCCGAGATCTTTCAAAAATAGGTCCAAAAAAGAAAAAAAAAATTAGATTGGTTAGTTTACAATTATAGCACTTACAATGTTCATGTTCCAGTAAGAAAAAATTGTTAATTAACTAATGCATAATTAATAGAAAAATCGCGATAAAAATTTTTTGATTAAGGATTATTGATCATAAATCCATCTAGTAAATCCCTGAATTTTTTCAATTTTTAATTTCCATATTTAATAAGTTTAAATAATATTTATTCATTAAAGGTCCAAAGTAGGCAGCGCTTACGCAAACCGGAGTCCCCGTTTTCGGCCGTATTTTCAACAGTCCGGAAAAATTATAAATATTGGTCCTACAGTTTCGGGAAGTGGAGTTTTTTTGTTGGTAAATTTCCTCCCCTTTATGAATTTTTTTTCAAATTTGAAAAATTTCAAGCAATTTTTGAGAGATTTGCAAGAAACTAATTTTTCAGTTAATTATTTATAAATTTTGCAATTTTTGCAAGCGGCTCTTAAATTTTTTAAAAATCATCTACACGCTCTTCCGAATCGAATGACACCTCGTTCATATTTTTCGGAGGCGGAGAAAAAATTTGGACCAAAAAGCACTTGTTGACTAGACTACTCTGTCAGTCTCTTCTTGGTAAAGTTTACATAAACGACTTAAAGTCATTTCAGTTTTGGTTTTATTTGTCTTTATCCGTTTGTAGGTTTTTTTAAGAACAAAAGTGACTTTTGTATTTCTCGAATGGCATATCTAGAGTGTGTCACACGAGTACAGCAGGTAGAGGAAATGTTGCAAAATAATTGTCTGTAGTTTACCTGTATGGATTTCTTTGATGTCAACGCAATAATCTTCTTGTGTAAAAAAAAAATCTCTATCCTTGGCAGCCGACATCATCAAGTCCTTGCATTATTTTTGTTTGTGTGTATGGAGACATTTAATCAGAACAATTTGACTAACATTTTTCACTAGGTTTGAGCGAGATTGAGCGAAACCCAATTACCCTTTAAAAACTGCGGTGTTCTTTAACAGATGTTGAGACAAGGTAATTATTTTTTTTAAAATACAATACCCTTAATTTTTTATGCCTCAAGTTAATTAAATGTATCATTTAGAGAAATGCGAGATTCTCTACGATATACAAAAAAACTTCGTTGCCTTATTACTTCCAAACTTCTAAACTCAATTTTCAATACCCAAATGGTATTTTCCGATAATGAAACAGTAGAATATTTGTTGAACAAGATTAGTTCGTTTATTTCCGTTATCCTAAACAGATAATTTCATTATCCCAATGCAGAATCTGATTAAAATTTGCATCCGAACAAGATTGTAATTTATACCTTAGATTGAGTTACCCGTGTTTAACTAAGAGTCGAGGTTGTCCTCGTTAATAACTTTCATTTAGTATACAAAGTAGTTATTCGCAGTTTTAGTATCTCACGTAAATTTATCATATTATTTATTTTTATTTCATAATTTTATTAATAAAGCAAAATATGGAAATCAGACAGCCAGGCAGCTTTAATAGCACTGAGCTCCAACCGGCTGGACATCGAATCCCTGGATCGCATTGCTATCAGTAACAGAGTAACCCTACTCTGGGTACCTGGGCATGAAGGGGTGGAGGGAAATGAGAAAGCCGACACCCTTGCGAAAAGAGGTGCAGAATCCGAGTTCATTGGACCGGAACCATTTTTCGGCATAGACAAAGACAGTGCCAAAGACACTATCTGGAAATGGGCCGAGAGGAAAACTCTCCAGCACTGGAAAGATATTCCTGGGATAGCTCACTCTAAGGCGTTTATAGTCAAACCCTCAGGTAGCACCCTTTCGCAGATCCTAGAATGGAGTATAAGTGATCTACGCATCCTAATTGGACTGCTTACAGGGCACTGTCATCTGCGGTACCATGTGAAGAAGCTAGGTCTGAGTCAAACATCGGACTGTCTCTTCTGCAGCGTGGAAGACGAAACGGCGGAGCATATTTTATGCTCCTGCCCTGCCCTGGAAATGAATAGACTTCATACGTTTGGTTTTGTACAGCTGGAGCCTACCGACTTCAATGAAGCTTCACCTAAATCAACTTTAGACTTCGTAAGAAGGTGTGGATTGTATGGTGAATTATAGCCCATAGAGGTGAGATACAATAGGCCTCTGTTGGCCGCAGTGGAGGGGCGAGCAAACGCTCCACTCACATTGAACCTATCTACCTACATGGAAAAAGCAATAAATGAAAAATTAAAGTAGATACATTGGCAGATCTACAAAATTTTTAAGGGGTAAAAGCCATCGTCTACCTCTGGAGGTTAGGGAATTTTCCCTGTGCAGTAGAGGGACCTAGAAAAAATTTGATTATACAATCATCGAAAACTTCTTTTTGGGATAACATGTTATTTTAAATCAATATGACTTGGAATTTTAATTTTTCTTTCAATAACTTAATGTTTTCTATAAAAAAATGTTATTTTAAATCAAGAAATTTACATTCTCTATAAATGTAATCTGAAAATCTTGGTATTTTATTGAATCACGATAATGCTTGGGTTTTTTTAAATTAACGAAAATTTTGGTACAGTTTTTTAACATATTGGTACCTACAATTTTCATAATGTTATTGTTATACAAAATTGTTCCAAATCTTAATTTGTTAAGAACAAAACCTTATATCTGGATATATTATGTAAATTAAATCTAAATTACGCATATATTTACCTAAAGTTTTAGCTAAATCATATTAAAAATTCTTATCATCTTATTACTACCTATAGCAAAGGAAATAAATTAAAATTCTCCATAATCTAGTTTGCATATCCACTTCATTAAAATTTCTAGAAACATCAAAAATTCTTCCGTAATAATCTCTATCTTCATTTTAACTAAACTACACCCTCTCTCTTTTGTTCTCCATTTGCGAGTTGGCCCACAATGACCGTTAAAAAGATCACGATATAAATTGTCTGCCATTCAAATTACGTTAACTTATCTCCAGACCCACCGTTGGCCTCGGTTTTTGAAACGTCATTTTAATTTGTTGATAATTAGTAATAAATGTGATTTACTCAATTATTTTTATTATGGATTCGTTCCACGAATATAAAAAGTAAAATAGTCTAATTGATTTTTTGATGTATTTAGAAACAATTGACAAAAAACTACTGAAAAAAATTATTCTTTGGTTAAATACGATATTAAATATCTTCCAAAATTTTGACCAAAAAGTTACTTATTAAATCGGGCAATTAGGAAGTTGTACTTCAATATATTGATATTATATATAGACGGAGATTAGCTTAAAACTATTTTCTACTATTTTAATACCTCCTATTCATGTTTTGTGTTAAATAGAAAATAAATTCCACAGTAATACCACATTTTGTGTTTGAATATCAACCATTTTACTCATATTAGTAATAGAATAACGCAGTTGGCATAAATTTCTGTTTATAGATGCAACAAATGTATCCACATGCAGGCATTGTTTTATTTCCAATAATCCATTTTCATTTGTGATTGTGTCACCGAAACAATGTTACAGTATATTCGATATTTTAAAATATACGGAAACAAAAATCTACTGTGTATCCTATTGATAATTTAAGTGACTAAATGTTTTGTAAAAATTTTATACCTTAACTAGATGATTCTATATAGCCATTTCATATTTGTTAATATATCAAAATGGTCACACAGAAGAATTTGTTGTCAGGACTAAGTGTTTTTTACCCCCAAACGCAAATAAAAAACATTCCAACATTCTGTAATAATTGCTAAAACTTTTCCAGATATTTTATACATCTTGTACCAATATTTTCAGAGTAAAAATAAATTGGAACTTACTTAGACATTGTCAAAACCTAATAAGAAAATCGGCTGTGTCACCCCAGAACTTTCCCGGTTCGACCGTAGAGAATATGTTATTTATTATTATTTTAATTACAAAATACTAAGCATTACACTGATTTATGGAACACATTAAAAATAGCGAGCTGATGGTGAATTAATATTTCAATGTCGGTAATGACATAATCTGCGCATGCGCACGTTATATATCATACTGCTACAATTAGGATCTCCTAAAATCATGTGTGAAAACTATTGGTAATTCGGGAAAAATTTTCATACAGTAGTTGTAGGTAATTTAAAATGTGTATTTTTCTAGCCATCTAGCGGCGAAACTATGAGAAATTCGATAAAAGTTAAACATAAAAATTTGATGCTTTACAACTTTGAACAAGAAAATTTTGCACTAATATAATAAAACACAATAAAAAACACAGTAAAAATAAAAAATCATGGTCTAACAATTCCATCACAAAATTGATTGGACGACGATTACCCTCTATAGGTAATAACAAAACCCAAGAGAGCTTGCTAAGTTTTCAAAAACTGAAATCAAAGTGCATCCTACGATGCACTTCGCAATTAAATTAGAAAAGAAAATTTTTTAAATGTTATCGACGCACCATACACAACAAAATGGTAGGTAGAAGTAGAGAACGGAAACAATATCTAAATTTGACAAGTGACATTTCAAAAAGCGGTAAAATTAAATTTAAGTAAAAGTTAACAGGTTTAACAAAGCAACTTGAAGATTAGAACCATGGTAACAGAAAGTGGTAAAAATTTTTAACATATAATAAAACACAGTAAAAAATCATGGTCCAAGAATTTCATTACAAAATAGAGGCCACATTGGGTCCGGCGAAAAGAAGAAGAGATGAAAGGTGTCAGGAGGTGGGAAGTGCCAAGAAGGAGAGGTAAACATAACCTAGGAAGTTCATTTGAAACATGCCAGTCTGGCAGTACTTATCCGTAGTTCATTTAAATGGTATTTTTTTACTAAATTTAATAATATAATAAAGTGAACCTAGTCCGGATTGGAGAATCTTAGATAGAACATCTGCTCTACCGGATGGTCTGTGTTAATATACACTAAAACATTTAATGTTGGTTTATTTACAATATGAGAAGTATTTCCGTTACGTTAAAATTTCAAGAATATGACACTCAGATAATGCGCATGATTTTTCTTTACATATTTAATGTATCTCCGAAACCGGTCCTGATATATTAATTCGTCTTGAAAATGAATTTTTTTAACAAAAGTTAATATGAATAAAAAAAATCAACCATTTAGCTATGACCCAAATAAAATAATTATTGAATTTGATTGATTAAAAACAATCAAACATTGAGTTGGTGTAAATGTAGAGTATATTATAATAGAATACATTGCCCATCTAGATTAAATTGTTATACAACCAAAGCCAGTCAGTGACTAGTTTTTGATCAAAATAATTCTAATTATGGCTTTTGTTTGTCAGTTGATATATTTAGTGAAGCGTATAACAAATGGAATGATAAATGTTAATCCAAAAATTCATCCATTCGTATTATATCTCAAACAGTAAACGTTTTAATTAATTGGTTATTTGATAGTAAATTTTATTTTACTTGAGTGTGAAAATTCTAAAAGTTTACAATGCAAATAAGAGATAAAGATACTCCCAACTGTCGTAAAGTTAATGATAAAAAACGTCGCCCCAATTTAAAAGTGATTAACTTGATTTTAGAACGGATTAAGTTAATCTCAACAATAAAATAAAAGTTCATTTCCATTCAAATATATGCATATAGGTAAACTGTTCTCATAAAAAGTAATCTGCAAAAACTGGCTTCGGATGGTATTATAAATTTTGCATTTTTATTTATCTTCTCTGTCCGAATGCTATAAAATATAATTCATTTATATTACTTTTGTATGTAGCAGGTGGTTACCTATGGGAGTATGTTATTACTTTACTATGTATGGGTTATAATTTTTAGATTGGGATACTGTAATATTCATTGTGTTTTGTTCGATACTTTTTTTTATATCAGTTTATAACTATAATATAGAAGATATATTAAATTTATAATTTTCACTACAACGGGTGTCCCAGATTTTTTTGCCTAATGGATATCTAAGTTGTTTGATGATATAAAATTCTGGAAAAAAAAATCTGCAATGTATGCCTTGAAGCCTTTAAATATGTACTATTAAAAGCCACCCCCGTTATTTCATCCCTTAACCCTTAACTGCGGGTAAAATTTTACAGCACTAGGGACAAAAATTATAAAAAATAAATTAAAATATATTGGTATTAGTTGAATTTTGAGTCAATTTAAATAAAACATCAATAAACTTGATTGTCATAATTTTCAAAAATTTTAAAACACAACTGAATTTTAAGAAAATCGAAATTCGGAAATGTATGAAAAAATTCCAAAATGTCAAAAAAATAAATAAAAATGACTAGAAATTCAAAAATTTCGATAATTTCAAAAGTATATCGAAAAATTTAGAAAATTTTGAAATTTTGCAATTGTCTTTTAAAGTTTCAAAAAGTAAAAATGTTAAAATATTCAAATATTTCTAAAATATATCAAAAATCTCAAAAAACGTAAAATTATTCGTATAAATTAAAAGGTTTTCAAGTATTTTAAACATTTCAAAAATAGCAACCGAAAATTTCAAAAATATATCAAAAAATTTCGAAATGAAATGAAAAATTCGAAATTTTGTATTTTGTTTCGAAACTTCCAAAAGTAAATATTTTTCAAGAATTTCAAAAATTTTAACCAGTTCGAAAACGTCAAAAGTTTCAAAAAACATTAAAAAACTATTCGAAAATTTCAAAAATATATAAAAAAATTTCGAAAAATTTGAAATTTTGCATTTTTTTCAAAAATTTCAAAAAGTAAAAATGTCAAATTATTCAAATATTTCTAAAATACATATAATCTAAAATTATTCGTCTAGTTAAAAGTATTTCAAAAATTTCAAGTATTTCAAATATTTCGAAAATTTCAAAATTTTCAAATAGTAAAAATTTCCCAAGAATTTTACGCATTTCAAAAATGTCGAAACTTTTCAAAAAACATTTAAATATTATATAAAAAATTTCGAAAAATTTGAAATTTTGCAATTTTTTCGAAAATTTCCAAAAAGTAAATATTTTTCAAGAATTTCAAGAATTTTAACCAGTTATAAAACGTCAAAAGTTTCAAAAAACATTAAAAAACTATTCGAAATTTTCAAAAAGTAAATAATGTCAAATTATAAAAATTAATTTCAAAAAACAAAATTATGCGTGTAGTTTAAAATATTTCAAAAATTTCAAGTATTTCAAATATTTCGAAAATTTCAAAAGTTTCAAGAAACATTAAAAAATTATTCGAAAATTTAAAATTTTGCTTTTACATATTTCAAAAATGTCAAACTCTTCAAAAAATATTAAAAAACTATATCAAAAATTTCGAAAAATTTGAAATTTTGTATTTTTTTTTATCAAAAATTTCAAAAAGTAAAAATGTCAAATTATTTAAAAATTTCTAAAATATATCGAAAATTTCAATAATTTTAAACATGTCAAAAGTTTCAAAAACATTAAAAAATTATTCGGAAATTTCAAAAATATATCAAAAATTTCGAAAAATTTGAAATTTTACAAATCTTCTTAACTCAGAGGCTGTGTTTTAAACACAACTGTTTTAAGATTTCCCGCTTAGAAAAAATCAAGAGGTGTTAAATCTGGAAACCGCGCAGGCCACCTGAAAGGGCCTACGTTTCCAGTCCATTTAAATATTCTGGTACCACATTATTATTGTGGGCAGCAGATCCAACTTGTTAATCAGTGACATATAAACAAATAATACATGACAGCTGGAATAATAAAAATTTATGAATGTCTGCTAGATTTTTTTTTAAATAATTTTTAGGCGATTGTGAATGTAATTATTCAATCAAACCGGATTTTAGTCTATTTAATCAAACCGGATTGTAGTCAATTACTCATCAAATATCATTTCAACTCCAAACGATGGACAAAGGGAATCAACTTGTCGCGGCTGGTCACGTTGGAGATGTAAAAGAGTTGAGACATAGTGGCAAAAGTTATTTAATCACATCGAATAATTGTAGAATAAAACACACATTCGTCTAAGTAAGAATGCTACAGAAGTAAGCTATACATTACTTATTTTTTCCCCTAACTGCTTTTATCCAGTTCTTTCTTTTCTCTAATTTACAACTAGCTCTTGGAAATATGTAAAATCTGCACTTTCTCCCTGTATTTTTGCAATTATAACCTAACAACTATTATGAACCATTTTTGTATTTAATTTTGATGTGTTTATTTATGACAAGGGCCAGATTTCACGAAATTTTGACCACTACGAACGCTCGGATCGTTTCAGTTGTTCCCATCATACACTCTGTACCCAGCGAATAGTAGTGACAATAACGCTACCGTAACATTAATAATACCTATTCTAAAAGGTAAATAAAATTAAATAAAAAGTATGACCTAACCTGAAACAATAACAAATGACAAATTTCCGAGCAAAAGGAGAACCTTAAATAAATAAGGAATTCCAAAAACTCATCAAAAAGATCAGAGAAAACAATCTTAGGATATTAAAACGAAAGCAACGTGATAATCAACACAAGTCAAGTGAAACCACTTAAAAGAAAATCCAGAACAAACAAAAAGAACAAAAAGCGCAAAGAAAACATTCCGTAACGAAAGCAATTGTTATATCCAAATTTAGGTAAAATCTAAATAAAGATACAGTCACTATATAAATTTTTTATTATAAGTAAGTGATAAAACTATCATTATCATTATAATTATTTGTTAAAAAAAAAATGGGGAACAACAAAAACTGTTAAAAAAATAATAATAAAACATCTAAAGAATAACTTAAAAATACCATAAATCTATAAAAATTGTGCGTTCGGGGGATCCCCGTTAGTAAAATAAGTTTCTTACGTTATTTTTTCACTTTTTAAAATTTTAAAATAAGAAAACAAAAATCTGAAAACTTTCAAAAGAAATGGAATAAAATATAAAAAAATGGAAAAGAAATCAAATCGAAAGAGATGGAAAGGACTCAAAAGAAATCGAAAGATATATAAAACAAAGGGAAAAAAATCAGAAGAAATCGAAAAAAAAACGAAAAAATCAGCAAAAATCGAAAGAAAACAAAAAAACCGACAGAAATCGAAAAAGATCAACAAAAGTCGAAAGAGATCGAAAAAATTACTGGAAATAAAAAATAATAAAACAAAATTCAACGAAATCGGCAAAAATTAAAAGAAATCGACAAAAAACGAAAAAATCAGAAAAATAAGAAAAACTTTGAAAAAAACTGAAGGAATTTAAAAAAATCAAGAAACAATAGAAAAAATTCAAAATCAACAGAAAAACATCCGAAAAATGAGAAAAAAAAACGAACAAACCGAAAAATCAAAAAAATATCGGAGGATAGGAAATATTAGAAAAGAAAAGAAAGAAATTGAAAAATATAGAACAATGAGAAAAAATAAAAAAAATTAGAAAATATTGAAAAAGTCAGAATAGAATATAAAAAAAATCAAAAAATTTAGTGAGAAACGAGAAAAAATTAGAAGTATCGAAAAAATCGGAGATAATCGAAAAAGAAACAAAAATTATTGGAAAATATTGAAAACAAATGAAGAGTAAAATAGTAAAATATGGAAAAAACGGAAAAAATTAGAAAAAATCGTAAAGAACAATCAGGAACCGGAATAATTGTGAACAAAACAAAAAATTAAATAAAAAACATCGAAAGAATTGAAATAAATCGCAACAAAATCACAAAAAAATGGCAAAAAAACTCGTAAAAAAATCGGAAAAAATCAAAGGAATAATAAGAAAAAAATAGAAAACAAAAAAGAAATAGAAAAAGAAGTTAATGGAAAAAAATAGAAAAAAGACAAAACAATGACAAAAAAAAGAAAAATTAGAAAACATCGAAAAAATAAGAAAAAAAAACAGAAAAGAACAAAAAATCAGAAAAATGAGAAAAAATCAGAAGAGTCTCTTATTATTATAAAATAATTATAAAATTATAAAAAATTAGAAAACGAAAGAAAAAGAAATGAGAAAAACAGAACAATGAGAAAAAATGAGACAAGATTTAAAAAAATCGAAAAAAAAACCAGAAAATATAAACCAAACATCAATAATGAGAAAACAGGAAAAAAGTAAATGAAAAATAATAGAAAAAAAATGGAAAATAATACGGAAAAAACAAAAATAATCAAAAAAATTCTAAAAAAGCCAAATAAAATCGAAAAAAATATCGCAAAAATCAAACAATGTGTCAATAATTTCTGCAACACCCCCATCCATTTTGTAAACTCCGTTTGATATTTTCTTCTAAAAATTTGAATTGAAAAAAAGTTTTCCTATGCAAACCACTTTAATTTGTATGATGGGTATCAAAAGGACCGGTCAGATCCTGCTCAAATTCAATAGGGTTCTTCCTTGGACAAAACTGACTAGGTAAAATGAAAACCGGAACTCTATCGGAGCTTTCGTTCAAAAGTTACAGTGTTTACATCCAGACAGACAGACATCCAGACTTCCGGACGGATTTTTTTTGCAATTTCGGACTCAGGGAACTCAGAAACGTCGAGAAAAGTGATAAAAAGTAGGGGTAAGAAATTTTTTTCTCCATCAGAAAACTAATACTGAGGAGCGTTTAGTTGGATACAAAATTTTCCAGTGCCATCAATAGTTTGGTCACAATCCATTACACGATTTTTTTTTAATTTGGCACCCTCTACATTTTTATCATTTTACTAAGGTTATATTGATCAAAGAGTACTTTATGTCTAATAAATAATAAAGAAACACTCTGTAATTAATATTTCTGTCATGAATATCTTTTAAAGGTATAATATGTGTATAGAAATAAAATTCACTGTGACAGATTCACAAGAACCGGGCTAGGACTTTTGGAGTTTACCGACGTGTATTTAATTAAAAGAGAACAGCTTATAACCCGATGAAAGTGAGACATTAATTGGAAAACTAAATAAAACGAAAGGACAGCAATTAATTCTGGTGAAATATTACAAGCTGTTTTGATGTCTAGGTTGTTTTTAAAAGCGATTGAGTTGAAATTCAAAATGTAATTAGTTTTTCGGGCTTGTTTTCCTTGAAAATTAGGACGATTTCATGGTGTTAACTTTATTGGTGTGAAAATTTAACTTTTTTGGCTAATATTAGAAGGTTTTTTGCCAAAAATGTGACAAAACTTTTATTTTCTGAAAAAATTATATTATGCTATTTTCTCGCAACTTATATTATAAATCATAAAAATTATCCATTGCTTAAGTCCCGGTAGAATTATGTAGTAATAAAATTCTAAAACTAGTACCAAAAGGATTAGTCAAAGTTATAAAGTTTAGTGACTAGTTTCGGCTGAAATCCATCTTCAGGTCTACAATAAGAATCGTTATCAAAAAATAACAACAGATTTTTGAAAGTTTGAAGATGTGAAGAAGATAGCGATGTTTCTAGACACCATAGAAACTTAAAAAAAAAACAAAGACTTGTTTGACTAAATTTTAAAACTGTCTTTAACTTTTATAAAATAAAAACTACTTTAAATTAAAAAATTAATAATCTTTATTTTAAAAAGAAGACATACAAGCACTACATATTGGTGACCCTGACGATGAAAACATTTCGCAATTTCCCAAGACAAGAAGCAGTTCAGAAATTTCAAAAACCTAAAAAACTTGAAATCATTTGGTAAATCCATTCCGGTTATCCTCTTTCCAGCATAGATATTTTTAAATACTTTAATGCAAGTAGAAAATAATATTATAGATATTCAATCGACTTTGAACGGCAACACGTTTTCATCGGTTAGCATAAAATTACTCAATTTTGGACACAATGTCCGGAAGCTTGGTTTTACACGTTGAAAACCAATTTAAAATTAAAAAAATCACTCGCGATGGAACTAAATATGAACATGTAATTAGTACATTACCAGAAGAAGTAATTCTTATGGTATAGGATAAAATTAAAAATTCAGATTTTCAAAATTACTTACAACTTAAAAATATTCTTATACAAAGTCACTGTATAAGTGAAGAAAAAAAATTAGAGGAGCTTCTTTCAAGTACTGAATTAGGAGATCAATAGAACTTTTAGCAGATTTTTCATTAATACTTAATAACGATCTTTTAAAACAATAGGCAGGTTCGACATATATTTTTTTAACTGAAATCGAGAGATTTTGTTATTTAAAAATAATCAAAAAAAATTAATATTTACGTCCGTTGTAAGTTTTTAAAATCAAGAATCGGCGAGAGGCTGGAAAACGTACCTGTGCGCGAGACTAGACCGTTTGACGTTTGTAGCCATAAACGCTTCGCACCTTGCAAGCTGCTGCGCTGTATTCACAATACACACACATCGTAAATGCGGTGCAGCAGCGGGCCAGGGGCGAAGCGTTCATGGCTACTGACGTCACATGGTCTAGTATCGCGCACAGCTACGTTTTAAAATGTTTACAGCCGACGTAAATATTAATATCTTGAGCTCAAAATTTTTTTGATCGTTTTTAAATAACAAAATCTCTAGATTTCAGTTAGAATAAAAAAAAATAAGGAAAATGTCGAACCTGCCCATTGTGGATAAGAAATTATCTAAAATTATTCATATATCTTTAGTAGCTTCAGACAAAAATGGCATTCAAGAATTGACAGAAATTGCAGATAAAATTTGGGAAGATTTTGAACATAAAAATTTATTTTTAATTAAAAATGAAAATTCAAATATGCCAAATGATCTTTTACAAATTTTCTCAATTATGAAAAATAAATATAATAACTAAAAAAATGTGGGATTGTGTATCAAAGGAGAGAAACTTAAAGTCGATACATGAATTTAATATAAAAAATATTTTGGTAATTTGGTAAATATACCAAAACGAATTCGCGATATGTTTCGGCACTTAGGCCATCTTCAGGCGCTGTAATTTTTAGCGCTTAAAATTTACACACAGGGTTAAAAAATGTCTAATTTTTATATTTTTTAAACAAAAGCAAACAATATAATTTTTTTATAGTTTCTCTAACGAACAAAACCATAATTTTTAAAGATTAATGAAACATTCAGACTTGAATGAATCCCTTGTATATACTACTCAGTAGCTTCGAAATTATGTATACCATTATTTAATGGCTACGGCATAGTTTTTACACGAGAGAGAAGAAAAGCCAGTAATGAAATTTCCATAGGGGATTCATGTGTTTATATAGTCACAAAGTTGGTCTAATTAGCTCTTATGCCTTTGCTTAGATGTGCAAAAAACGCATACATTTTCCAAAGCACAAACGTCCTTCTGCTAAGTTTCCACTCGTAAAGCAGAAAATAGAATTTTATGAAAATTTACTCCGTAGAATACATTGTACAGTAATTCCAAAGTTAAGTTTACGTCGATATTATACTTTTTCCTTAAAATGAATAAAATTTATAGCGCAAAAAGAATTTTATTTGTGTTTGTAACTAGAAAATATCTGAAATTTATTGCAAGAATAATACGGGATTCTTCAATTTATAGAAATCTTAAGACGAAATCCAATATCAAATCTGTTTGTATATGATGACAAGTCGTAACCGATTGAAGTTTTCTAGTGTTTACTTTTAAGTCACTCAGATCCGTATTGGCAATTTGGTCAGTATAAAACTAAGAATAATATAACAGTTTTAATGTATACTTAATCTGGATATTTTTTAATTTTATATTAAGGTGAAAAAGGGCAAGATTGTTGCAATCTTAGAAAGAAACATGCCTCGTTAGAAAAAAAATGAATTCGTCGTTACAAAAATGAGTCTCGTTAGAAAAATTACTGCCTCGTTAGAAAACTGGCTGCCTTGTTAAAAAAAATTAATAGCTCGTTAGAAAAAGTGGATGCTTCGTTGGAAAGAAGCATGGCTCGTTAGAAAAATGAATATCTCGTTAGAGACATTTGATGGCTAATTAGAAAAAAGTGAGTCATTCGTTAAAAAAATAGATGCCTCGTTAAAAAGTTTAATAACTGGTTAGAAAAGTTGATGATTCGTTGGAAAGAAGCATAGCTCGTTAAAAAAGAAATGGCTCGTTAAAAACATTTAATGGCTAGTTAGAAAAAAGTGGGTGATTCGTTACAAAAATGGATACCTCGTTAAAAAAATTGAAGTTTCATTAGAAAACTTACAATCACGTTAGAAAAATGGAGACCTTCTTAAAAAAACATTAATACCTCGTTAGAAAAGTAGATGCTTCGTTGGAAAGAATCATGGCTCGTTAGAAAAATGAATGTTTCGTAAGAAACATTTGATGGCTACTTAGAAAAAAGTGGGTAATTCGTTAGAAAAATGGATACCTCGTTAAAAAAATTGAAGCTTCATTAGAAAACTTACAAGCACGTTAGAAAAATGGACATCTTGTTAAAAAAAATTAATACCTCGTTACAAAAGTGGATGCTTCGTTGGAAAGAAGCATATCGCGTTAGAAAATGAATTTCTCATTAGAAAAAATTGATGGATAGTTAGAAAAAAGTGGGTCGTTAGAAAAGTGGATGCCTCATTGAAATATTGAAGAATCGTTAGAAAACTTACTACCATCTTAGAAAAATGGATGCCTTGTTAAAAAAAAATTAATACCTCGTTAGAAAAGTGGATGCTTCGTTGGACAGAAGCATGGCTCGTGAGAAAACTAAATGTGCCGTTAAAAAAAATTAATACCTCGTTATAAAAAGTAGGTGCCTCGTTAGAAACATTCCTCGTTAGAAAAAAAATGAATGCGTTGCTACAAAAATTACTGATTCGTTAAAAAATGGATGCATTGTTAAACAAATTTAATACCTCGTTAGAAAAAGTGGATGCTTCGTTGAAAGAGACATAGCTCATTAGAAAAATGAAATTTGACGGCTAGTTAGAAATGTGGGTAATTCGTTAAAAAATGGATGACTCGTAAAAAAAATCGAAGCTTCGTTAGAATACTTACTGCTACGTTAGAAAAATGGATTCCTAGTGAAGAAAGTTTAATACGTCATTAGAAAAAGTGTTTGCTTTGTTGGACAGAAGCATGGCTCGTTAGAAAAAATGAATGTCTAGTTAGAAAAATTTGATGGCTCGTTAAAACAAGTAGGTGATTCGTTATAAAAATGTATGCCTAGTTAAAAGAAATGAAGCTCATTAGAAAATTTACTGCTACGTTAGAAAAAAAATTAATTCCTCGTTAGAAAATTGGATGCTTCGTTGCAAAAAAGCATAGCTCGTTAGAAAAATGAATATCTCGTTAGAAAAATTTTGTGGCTCGTTAGAAAAATTGGGCAATTCGTTAAAAAAATTAAAGCTTCATTAGAAAACCCACTGCCACGTTAGAAAAAGTGGGTGCCTCGTTTAAAAAATTAATACCTGGTTAGAAAAAGTGAATGCCTCATTAGAAAGAAACAAACACGTTAGAAAAAAAAATGAATGAAGAAAAGTCTATGTTTCGTTGGAAAGAAGCATAGCTCGTTAGAAAAATGAATTTCTCGTTAGATAAATTTGATGGCTCGTTAGAAAAAGTGGGTGATTCGTTAGAAAACTGGATGCCTCGATACAAAAATTAAAGTTTCGTTAGAAAACTTACTGCCACGTTAGAAAAATGGATGCCTTGTTAAAAAATTTAATACCTCGTTAGAAAAGTGGATGTTTCATTGCAAAAAAAGCATAGCTCGTTAGAAAAATGAATTACGTGTTGAAAAAATTTGATGGCTCGTTAGAAAATTGATTCCTCATTAAAAAAATTGAAGATTCGTTAGAAAACCTTCTGTCACGTTAGAAAAAGTAAGTGTCTCGTTAAAAAAAAAGTGGGTACCTCGGGAGAAAGAAATATTCCACGTTAGAAAAAAAAATGAATGAAGAAAAGTGTATGCTTCGTTGGAAAGCAGCATAGCTCGTTAGAAAAATGAATTTCTCGTTAGAAAAATTTGATGGCTCGTTAGAAAAATTGGGCGATTCGTTAGAACATTGATGCCTTATTAAAAAAAATTATATAAATCTGATTTCGATGTAAGCTTGAGTAAAAATAAAAACGTTATATTAAATAAAAAGTACAACTATTTTCAACTCACACGCAATATATTTTTAAAAGGACTCTTATCGAGTTTCTTGTATTCCGATCCTGTTTTCAGCCAGCGATTTATCTTTTATCTTTACTTTTATTTTCTTTATTGCAGAAAACGGTGAGAACTTCTGGACACTCTTGTTTATAGTATCTTTATTGCAGCAATATTGCGGTACTTTCAGTTGTTTGAATATGACGAAGGGCTTTTATTGTTTATTTCTTTTGTTTATAAAAGACGATGTATGAAAATGCCTTTTGCATGTTGACGGCATTATTACAGCTATCATAAAATTTTCATTTGCATACGGATACGATGTAAGTTAAGTTTACTGCATTTCTCTAGGGTAATTTAAATAGAGTTTGAGCTGGGTTCGGGTTAAAGTAAATGGTTTGGTTAATCATGTTCTGTCAAAATCTGTGAAATTATATTAGAATTAACATTAAATAAGTGAAATATTCACAATTTTTTACAAGTTAAGAAATACGGTTACTTAGGTATTTTTACCATTAGTAAATAAATATATTAACTTATAAAACACAAACATAAAAAAAATTAAAATATGAAATCAAAACTGCTGAAAAATAAACAAATAAATTGACAAATAAAACAAACAAAAATAACTGCAACCAACACGGATTTTAAGGAAAAAATCGAGAACTTTTTTTATCAAGATTATTAACGAAATCAAATAAAATAATAAAATAATTGTGTTAGAAACTACTGTAAATGTTCGTAAATGCTTTTATTGCTTTAATATTTTTATGGTTAGTTTTAAACTTAGTTTTTGTTCCTCCCTGTCTTTTGCTATATTTTTAAGATCCATAATATTTTCAGGTCCGGCGTTTCTGATAAACTATAATTAGTAGCAATTGAATATGTATAATAAACTTAATCACAAACAAGCCGTATTTCACTTTAAATAAGAAAAAAGAACCGATTAAATAAACGGCAATCAGAACCATCCATTTAGACAACAGCTAACCTTCTGGTGCACAATATCATTAAATTACCTTCTGGCTGAACAAATAAAAACCACATAATTCAAAACATGCCATAAATCTTTCGGATGCACTCTTAGTTCAGTCCTGCCTCGAAGCCCGTACATGGATGTGTTTTGCCTTTTTTTTTGTTCCCTTTTGCACGTAAATATTATCGAGGTTAACAGGTACATTTAGGTCGAAAAGAAAATATGGGAGACAGATTTTTAAACGTTTTTAGCTCTAAAAACGGAAAATGTGCTAAACGGGTTTTAAAAAAAATATAAAATGCTGTCACATATTTTTATATTTTTATACATATTATTTTGTTGCTTTTAGAACACGTGTTGGAACAAATTAAAACTAAATAATTAATTATCACTTTCTGCTTAGAAGGAAACATACTATAAAGTTTCAGCAATATAACTTAACGGAAAAAAATTCCAGATGAGTAACTCTTATAATTGCCTTTAATTCTGAAAAAAAATAATCGAATACACTCATTTCAAAGTTTAATATTTTTAGTGTCAATTAAAGATTATTGTTAAAAATTATGATTTAGGTACATGCTTTTTTGCATAGTTGTAGAGAAAGTATAGTCTTCTACTTGCGTAGAATGGCTATTATTCACTTAGATTATTCCAATACTCTCTCGCTGCACTCTCTCGTGTCGGAAACCCCATATACGTGAATAATAGCCCCCATTTTACGTTCGTTGAAGAATGTACTTTTACAACTATTAATAATTTCCAAAAGTAATGTGGACACAAGACAAGTTTGTTTACGAGTTTGACATTTAGGTTGTTTAGGTTGTTTTTACTTTTCCGACCCACCTCCAAGAAGGGAAAATATTGTGAACAAGATAGAAAAAATTTTCGTGATAAAGATGAAAATATCCATTTTGAGGTCACCTGAGATGATTTAGACCATTTTCAGATAGAAGTCTGTCTGTCTGTTTGTCTGTGTGTCTGTCTGTCTGTGTGTCTATCTGTCTATGTGTATTCTTCCACGATAGAGGCCATACGTTTAATCTGATTGAGCTGAAATTTGGTATATGGGTTTGGGGTGCCCGTCGCAACAACCCATTAGTTTTTCTATGACATCTGTTAAACAAAAGTGTTACTATCAAAAAATGACACCTGTCAACAATAAAAAAATGTCAAAATTTTAAACTTTAACATTAAATATCTGAAAAAGTATTCGCGGATACTCGTTGGGAAAATTTTTAAAATATAGTGAATGGAAATTTATTTATTAAATTAAAAATTCTTCAAAACAATGTGGTCAAAACAAAAGAAAATCGCGAAAAATTAGAAATTTTTTTATTTGTAAAAAATTTAAGTCAAAATATAAATTACTAAAACAAATTCTATTAAAACTAGTGGAAAATTACAAAAAAATTCAAACTTTCTCATTTTCTTTAAATATATCAGACCTGAAATTAGTGTATTATTTGGAAAATCAAAATTTTTCGTAACAATTATGTAGTCCAAACAAAATGGAAAAAAAAATAAAAATTTACTTGATTTGCTCAAAACATGAGTTAAGGTAAAATTGTTTATTTTTGTGAAAAACTGAAATTACTGAAAAAAACTAGGGGAAAATTACAACAAAATATGAAATTACTCGATTTCTTAAAATAAAAAAAAAGTAGGAAATTATTTATTTTGCCTCAAATATGAGTCAAGGGAAATTTTTTTATTTTCTGAAATATCTGAAATTACTAAAAAATCTTTTTAAACTAAAGAAGAATTAAAACAAAACTAATTAATCAATTTTTTGAAAATATGGGCAACAGATATTAGTTCGTTGTTTGGAAATTCAAAATTTTTTTATACAATGTATTCAAAACAAAAGACAATCGCGAAAAAATAGGACATTATTTATTTTGCCAAAAATGGAGTCAAAAAAAATTTGCTATTTTTTCGAAAATCTAAATTTACTAAAAAAAATTATTAGAAAAATTAGAAAAAAATTAGAAATTACTCATTTTTTTTAAATCTATCCGATGGAAATTTATTATTTATTTGAAAAATCATTTTTTTTTAAATAATGTGAAATTATTTAATTTGCCAAAAATATAATTATAGTGGAATTTATTTATTTTTTGGAAAATCTAAAATTACTAAAATCTTGTTAAAACTAGAGGAAAATTACAAAAAAAAAAAAAATAAAAAAATTCTTTTAAAAAAAAATCGGTTGTGTCGCCCCAAAACTTTCCCGACAAGTATCCACGAATACTTTTTCAGATATTTAATGTTAAAGTTTCAAATTTTGACATTTTTTTATTTTTGACAGGTGACAGTTGAAGAAATAATTTTTACTGTTTTTCAAGGGCTTTGAAATGACATATTGCAAGTCAAATTCCGTGACATATTGCATCTGTCATTTTTTGATAGTGACATTTCTGTTTGACAGATGACGTACAAAAACTAATGGGTTCTTCAGACGAGTAACCAAACCGCATATACCAAATTTTAGCTCAATCGGATTAAACGTGTGGCCTCTACCATGAAAGAATACACAGACAGACAGACAGACTTCCATCTGGAAATGGTCTTAATCATCTCAGAAGACCTGAAAATAGGTATTTCCATCTTTATATCGAAATTTTTTTTTAGCTCGTTCACAATACTTTCCCCTCTGGGAGGTGGGTGGGAAAGTAATAATAATAATAGTCGAGGGAAATTGGATAATTATGTGGAAAATAATTTTTTTTCATACGAAAGACAATCGCGAAAAAATATGAAATTATTTAATGTGCCACAAAATATGAGTCAAGAGAAATTTGTTTATTATTTAAAAAACTCCAAAATTACTGGAACAAAACACAATAAAAATTCAAAAAAATAAATAAAAAAAATTGCTTAAATTTTCTAAAATATAGTATAGAAAAAATCGTGTACTTGTTATCTATAAATCAAATTTTTATCTATTTTAATATTTAACCATCACCAAAAAAATTACATAATTCTAACCTTTATGATGAAGCTCGCATCTTCGGTTTTCTTCACCGACTTCACTTTATTTGAACTGAAAAAAGAGAAAACGTGTTACTAATAAATAAGAGCGGCTAAATAAACACAAATATTTAAAACTAATATTAATAAAAGAAATAGTGCCAAGAAACTTAACCAGTAAAAAATAATTTCTATACATTTATAAAATTTGAATTGTCCACTAAAAGGCCTATTGCAAACTGTTTTTTTATTGAACCCGGAAATAATTAGAATCCTATATAATAAAATATACGAATTACGAATTTTAATAACAAAGAAATGCATTATTTTTTTCATAAATATTACTGAATTTAAAAAAAATATATCAATTATTTAGTGTCGTATTTTTAAAAATAAATTATTAAAATAAAAAAAAATTATTACAAAATTAAACAAACATTGCCAAAATGGTCTTTTTTCAGTTTTTTCGAAATAACTCAAAATAAATCAAAATTCGAGATTTTCACAAGAATACATTTTTATAGAAAAGCACATTTTCCGTCGAAACGCCTTTTTTCATTTTGTATTTTACTATTACTTTCCCGGTACCATCAAAGGGAAAGTAGTGAACGAGCAAAGAAAAATTCGAGTTGTCGATGGAAATTTCCATTTTGTGGTCCCCCAAGAAGATTGAAACCATTTCCAGATTAAGGTCTGTCTGTGTGTCTATGTGTCTGTATGTAATAGTAGAAGGTCCTCAAGACCGACATTGATTGAATACACATGTAAGATTTTTTGCCTTTTTTTAATTTTTAACGACAAACAATACACTTTAGTGCAAAATGTTTTAGTACAATATTGTAGAGCAAAAAATTTTCTACCGTTTGTGTATCAAACTGATTCCAGAATTTATAATAGTTGCGCCACGAGAGGGCGCGCAAAAAATGTGTATGTAGGTTTTCCATAGTTTTTCCAAATTTTTGGGGAAAAAGAATGCACTTAGTGCAAAATTTGTGGTGAAAAGTTGTAGAGAACCAAATTTTCTTTAACGTGAGAAAAAGTTTTCTAGTTTTAGTAAGTAAACTCTGGTTCAAAAAACCTCCCTCATCCCTTAATCCTGCCTATTTTAAAAATGATAACCTTTTCTGCTTTAACGAACAACTTCTGTCTAAAGAAAACCATATCAATTTTACCAATATCTCCATTAATTCCCATTTTTTTCTTCATTTTCTTTCCATTACTTTTTATTTTTATTTCTTAAATATTCTTCCTAGTTTTGAGTTAATTTCCTAAAGTCATATTTAAAAATTTCTTAAATAGAAAATATGGAAAAAAGAAACTTTGTCAGCATAAAACAACCATTAACCCGATATAAATTATTTTCATAACATCACTATACAAAAAAAAATATTTTGCATGCAGAACTAGGTCAAGGAAAAATAACTATGGTATAAACACATTTCTGCAACCTTAAAGGTGTCGAAATTAATAACAATATAGTGATGCAGTTGTCAAAAAAAAATGTTAAATCAAAAATTGTGCGAAAAAAACACGGCGCATCCTTTTTTCTTTAGACACGAAAAAAATTCTTCAGGCGGTAATTCGTGCTCCGTTGGTCAAGAATTTAAAAAAATAGGAAGATTCTGCCGAAGCTGAATTTATTTAAATTAAAAGTGCAATTTTGGAGCCTCCTCACCAAGGGACTACTGGCGAGATTGTTGCGTGGTAAGTCGACTGACTTATATATTTGTTTTACTATCATTTTACTGGACAGAAATTTTTGTTTTTTTGTATACATAATAAAAGGGAAAACTCTTTACTGTAAATGTACCTCCCCCACTTTTTTAACTTCCCCATATACATATACCAACGTTTAAATGATTGATTTTCATAATTTTTACAAATTTTTATTATACTTTGTAAATTTTAATATTAATTTCATTGTTCTTTTCCCGGTACACATTGTAATTTTTAGTCCTGAAGAAAATTTGACCACAGAATATTTATATCCTATTCAGATATAAAGAACCTTATTCCAAAATAAACATTGAGAATCATATTCACGCCTTATAGATACATCTAAGAAGAAGAACCTAAGAAAAATACACAAAAGTGAATTTTTCTCTCAATATTCAGATATGTTCGTAGTGACAATGTTGTACGATAGTCTCAAAGGTAGGTCGTTTGTAACTTTGAAATGCCACGTACCCTAGTGCCGCTTCGTGTCGGTGCAAATTCAATTCTTTGAACTCCTGTCTATGTAATACGTGCCTCCCGGGATGTTTTTTCAATATTACTCGAAAACCGTAAAGTCTTGGAAAGTAGAAGTAGTAGGAGCGGGATTAAATTAATATGTAATATTGTAATTTTGAAAAAAAAAACAGTGAATTTTATGAATAAAAAATTAATAGCAATACAAATTTTATATACGAACACTATTATATAATAAAAAGAATTTTTCCATTATTTATAAATGATACACCTTATATCTAGTTTTGTAATCAATATATTAAAGTATTTCTCAAAGAGTTTTCTCTCGAGTTGTTAGTCCTTTTCTAAAGTAAACCACAGTTCTAAATCCCAAAAACAAAGCCTCGTGCTTTTACCTCAAGCCTCGGATATTCCTACACACAAGTCCGAGCAACTTCTAATAATATAATGCTTGGAAGATTATTTACGTTTCTCAGAAAATTCGCTAAAATAGAAGCCTCACAGATTTTGAATTTAATTTAATACAATATTGTTTGTGTTTTTCGATTAAGTTTTTTACGTGCTTTCTTATTTTAAATGTTCATTTAATTGTTAATTAATCTACACACTCCTGTAAGCAATATTTGATAAGGACGTGAACTACTACACTTAAATATCGTACTCTAAAGAAGGTAATTTAAATTTTTTTTAAATTTTTAATTAAATGTCAAGGGCTTTCGGCCAGTTACTGACCATCTTCAGATCAACTAAAATTGACAAGAGGAGAATTTAGTATAAGCCCCAAAAAACATAATTTAGACAGTTTTTTTTCCATTTAACAAACCATAGCGTCAAAGGTATTTTTTTATAAGATAACATTGAGGGTAGTTCAAAATGTTTAAAAAATTGGAAATTATTTTTTTGAAGGTTGTACTATGCGGTGTTAAATAAAGTGAAGTTAAATTTATATAAATTTAGAAGAAGAGAGAAGAAAAGAAGAAAATGATAAATGGGTGTTCAACATGGTGTAAGTTTTTTGAGAAAAAGAAGAAGAGTTGAAAAAAAATCATATGACTCCGAGGCTCTTAAATAGAGGTTTAAATCTATTATTTAAATTTATTTGAGTGTTTACACAAGTAGAAAAATCTTCTGAATGGTAGAGTTTAAAGTTACAATCAAAAATATTGTCACAAATTCTAAGTAATATAAAATTTCCAAGTTCCATATTTAATTCTAATATCCTATTTAATTTTAAAATCAAATTTGGCAATAAAGTAATTCACATTAAAATTAACTGTAAACAAGTTTTATTTGCAATTTCATAATTTTATTTCCATATTTCCTGTGTATCTATTAATTCCTGTTAGTTCAGCGGATTTTTAATTTATTAAAGGTAGAAAATCGCGGTTGAATTAACTCGAAAATTATTGCAGACCTTAGCAAATAAGTTGTAAAGGTAACGATTCTGACAAAAAACATTCATTCAGGAAAGTCCTGAGTTACCGCGAGGAAGTGACTTTTCTAAGCGTTTGAAGAAAATAATAATAGTAATTTGAAAAACTAAAATTAAGTAAAAAATTAAACAATTTTAATATAAAATAAATAGTAGAAAATATATAGAATTTGTGGACGTCCTCCGCAGATTAGTTGGATAATGTGGTAAGCATAAACTTTGTCACTTTGTTAATTATTGGTCCCATTGCCTTTTTTTTTTGGTAAATAAATTTCTCTGATTAGGAGTATAAGATAAGAGTTATGTTGTTGATTTCATTTTGTTTATTCATAAATATAAATATAAATTAAAAAATTAAATTAAATTGGATTAAACTAAATTAAAATTAAACTAAACTAAATAAATTAACGCTCCAGGTAGGAGCATATGAGATAAGAGTTTTATTGTCGATTTAAATTTGTTCATTCGTGAATATTATAGGTAAATAAATGTATATTTTTTATTTGGTGATTTTATTTCTTATTTAAACTAATAACAATTAACTCACAGTGACTCAATAAATAACCCTCACCAGGTTGTATTTTGAGTCGGGCGGATAGTATCCGATCTTGGGGAAGTCCGACCTACTCGAAATACAGCGTGGAGAGCTAGAGCTCGTCGTCGTGTGGTCAGATAAAAGTCTGAGCTACAAAACCCCCAAAAAACATAAAAGGGACCACCACGACGTGACAATATTATTCAAAATTTAGACATTATTAGAAGGGGGAATTTATGATATTGAATTTTAAATGGTGACCAAATGTAGACCTATCAGGATTTCTTTGATACTAGTGTCGAGTTTTCTGATAATTTTCCCAACGTAGCCATAAATGAACATATATTATAAATTAGGATCACGTTTCATTATTATTATTCTGTTGTATTCGTTTTATTTTTATAATTAATGTTTAATTTAAGTATTTATAACCAACAGCAAGGGTCAAGTAATTATTATATTTGATATATTTGCTATTCGTAAAAAAAGCAACAAATCTAAAGAACGCACACACATTTTGTGAAATTTCAGAGGAATTATGAACCCCTCCCCATCGGTACCTCGCTGACTTAAATCGAATAAAATTTTTGTACATTCTAGGGTCTAAATATTATCCCATTTCAGTATATACATTTATTTTAATAACACCCTGCATATAAATTAATAAGTTATGAAAATTACATTGGTCTCTGGAAAATTGTCGTGAAAACAGAAGCCAAGCAAATTTGAAATTAATTCGAGCACAGCAGTGTTGTTGGTGGAAATTAGTTGGTGTTAGAGATTGACATGGCTTTAATTCCCGATTCAACAAACTATTTGTTACTCATTGAAGGAGTGACCGCGCTCAAAATAACGTTTTGGTCAGGATTAATTATTTGGCGACCGACATAACTTTGCATATACACGGGCACAATCAATTTCAAGGGGATAATTTAGGCAGCCGTATTTCGGAATCGCAATTTCATTTTCCTATTATTAATTGGGGTATAAATATGCTGACCTCAAAATACCGCTACATATTTATGACAGTTTGTTTGAGAATGACTATGTATGCACACAGTTATTAATAAAGGAATTAAATCGTTAAAATAGAAACATTTTCATTTACACGTGAAATTACAATTAACTTTATATGTTTTAAAGTAGGATTATCACAATTGTTGATATTTGACTTTGTTAAATTAATTAAATAATAGAAACTTTTATATTAATTAAAATTTCCCAGATAGACTCTAAATTTAAATTAGGATGAAAAATTAAAAACAATAAACGTTTAATAATCATCAAAATAGCAATCTGAAAATATACTAATTTCAATTTATTCACATATCTATACATCAATTATATAACTGCCTGACATGTATGCAACCAATTTTATGTGTCCCGGGCAAATATATGGCCTATATTTATACGTTTTAATTAGCTTGTTTTCATAATGTAAAATTGCTTTTAGGAAAATTGGTGGTCGACATAAAAATCATGCGCTTTGAGATGAATCTAAAATGTGACGTTAAAAGCTCGATGGAAAAGATAGTAATAAAAGATCATATAGGTTATCATCAATTCCTGATGATGCTATTACAGTTAACGAAACGTACGTCAAGTATTTTACAGCAGAATCGACTGAAATAATAAAATTGGAAATAACCGTTGGAGCGATAAAATAGAAAGCTAAAAATTAATATGTAAATCGCATCACGAAAAACATAATAACAGAAATAATAAAAATTGGAATGATCATTAGTCAAGATAGATGAAAAGAAAAAAAACCTGGATATAAAATCAGTAGGTAGTCTACGTTTATTCTAGCACCACTATATGGAATTTAATGTGTTAGAGAGAGAGAGAGAGGATGTACCTGACAAAGGTGACGTAGCTGACAGTGCTAAAGATGAGACCAGATGTGACTGAAGTACCAATGCTGATATTTGTTTGACATTAAATCAAGGTACTTGTTCCCTTTATGTGCCAATAAAAAGAAGTACAAAAAAATAAGTTATTATGTTCACCAAATATAGCTCAAGTTCAAAAAAATAAGTTATTATGTTCACCTTATATAGCTTTAGTGTCCATCGTTTGGAAAAAATTGAACGCGTCAAACTTTGAACAATTTCGACTTGTAATAGATTATCGCAAATCGAACGAAAAAATAATTTCTGACACCCAATAATCATTATGTAAAAAATGATTGAATTTGGTAAATCAGATTAGGCGGAGCTGAACTACCTGAAGACAAGAGATGACGTGCTGATAAGAGCAATAACGCGTGACCTTGAATGAGCTAAAAATTGGCAGAATGAACCTTAAATTTTCTTTTTTTTTCTAACAGATTGAATTCCCTATAGTGGTGCTAGAACAAATGAAGAATATCTATCAAAATCCGGCTCAAATCAAACTTTGCAAATCAAATATTGAGCCGCAATATAAAAAAGCTCTTTTTTGTGGATCGTCGTTTACGATATGTTTTTTTGTATCAGAAACATAATGTATTGTTTTATTTTTTCAGTTATGAGTACATTAGTTAAGTTCCGTTAATATATCCAGTTAATAATTTACGTCACTATTCACCAACTAGAGCTAACATTACGTCTGTGTCTACCATTAAGTCTGCCGACAGCTAAACATGCTGCGTTTATCTCCGATCATGATAGATTAAAATATTGAGTTTATCGCTGTTGCCTTTGATGAGTGTGTTGTACTTATCGTTCCTGTAAGGACGCGTTGAGTCCTTAATACACTATTCGTACCCGAACATGTATTTTTACTACATGATTAAAGAAAAAAGCGACGTTGCTAAGAGCATTTATTGATATTAAAAATAAATATATTTTATTGATTTTTGTTTGTATTGAGAGAAATAAAAACCATTATTTTAAAACTCTACTGATTAACCGAAACCGTATAACAAAGTGGCGACGAACAGATTTTTAGAAACGAACCTAATTTATAATCTTATTCCCTTTTAAAAATCCAACATTAAAATTTTAAATATTGACTTTTCTAAATAAAAAAAAATTATAATTATAAAAAATTAATTAAATTGCTTGCTCATTAATACATGTTTTTATAATAATTATTAGGTTTTCCAATATAAAAACAGATTCTATTATTATTAAGAAAATGTTCTTGCCTTGTTCATATGTTGCTCAGACTATTGTCTTTAGTTTAATTTAATTTTAACTTAAAAATAAAGATATTTCTAAATTGTTTATGATAAATCAACATCAACGATGCAAAACATTCATCGCGGTTAATTTAAAATTTTATACCGTAAATATCAAGCCTGGATGCCAAAATCAGAAAAAATTTATATGTGTCTTTCATGTTGAGCCCTTTTTTACATCTTATTCTATTTTATGACCAATTCCAAGTATTGTTATAAAAAAACAAATCTTCCAAATATATTTCTAATATAAATTTTTTTGCAATTTGCCAGCCTTTAGATTTGGAACTTTCTCTCGGAAATGTTTATATAAATCAATGATCTACAGTGTGACCCATTTTATTTGGAAGCACCCCTTCATACGCATTTTTCAACTTATTCAACTGATTTTGATTTAAGTTTTTTTTTGATTCAACATAATGCAATCAACGAGTATGCCATGAAAATTAAATTATTAAGCACAATTTTATTTTCAGAAGCTATAACTCCAGAACGCAAAAAACCCTAAAAATCGCAAAAAAATTAAAAAAATTGGAAAAAACAACAAAAAAAAAACGAAAACAATTGTAACCATAAAAAAAATCGAAATTATTGAAATAAATCAAAGGAATTGAAATAAATCAAAAAAAAAATAGGAATAAAAAGAAAAAATTTTTAAAAAAATTAGAGAACAAAATAAAAAAAAAACAATCAGAAAAAAAATTATATCATTCCGAAAAATAAGAAAAATGAGAAAAAAATTAGTAAAGTTCAAAAAAAAATTGGAAAACAATCAGACGAATAAGAAAATAATCAGAAAATAAAAGAAAGAAATGGAAAAATCAGAATGAGAAAAAATGAAGAAAAATTATAAATTTTCGAAAAAAAAATCAAAAAAAAAACAAAAAAATGAGAATAAATCAAAAAAAAAATTAGAAAAAATTGGTCCATCGAGCGAACATGTAGAACACTATTGTACATGATCTGACATAATTGTTTTTTTTTAATTTGCAATGTAAAAAAGTTGATATATTAAGAATAATAAGAAAAATATTATAAAATACCGAAAAATGAGAAAAACTAGAAAAAAATTAGTAAATCTCAAAAAAAAATTGGAAAACAATCAGACGAATAAGAAAATAATGAGAAAAAAATCAGAATATAGAGGAAAGAAATGGAAAAGAACAGAATGAGAAAAAATGAGGAAAAATTATAAAATTTCGAAAAAAAAATCAAGAAAAAAACAGAAAAATGAGAATAAATCAGAAAAAACCCAAAAAAAAATCAGAAAAAATCGCTAAATACAATTACTAGTAAAGTGAAAATCGAAACTTCATCGAAGCTTTAGTTCAATAGTTACAGTGTTTACATTAAGGCAGATAGACATCCAGGAAGCTTGGAAACGTTGAGAAAAGTGATAAAAATTAATTGTAAGATTTTTTTTGCCATAAAGAAAAAACCAATACTGAAGCTTTTGGGCATTAGTAAAAGTCGCTAAAAGTAAATTAAATTTAATGGGAAAGGAAAGCTACGAAACAAGCTAAAATAGATTCTAAAAATCTGGTCTCTGGTTAAATAAATTTACACCCTGTACAAAAATTTTTCAAATAATCATAAATCTCACATATTCAATAATTTATATCTTTGTAATTTTTATTCAAAATGAAAAACCCCTCGATGGTGTTCAACAAAGCACATAAATCTTGTTTGCGAAAGTCAATAAGTGTATGAACAGGATGAACATTTATTAATTGTTATCGGAAGACATATTTCACCGGAAATGAAATATAGAAATTGTGCAAGAGCTCGATTTAAGTAAGTTATGGCTTATTGTGAAGTGGAGATCCATGAAACGATCGCTGCAAGCCAATTTCCACTTACACTGCATCGACAAAACCGATTTGATCAATGGAGCTTAAAGTTGATTGTTCGTTATTAAGGGATATCGAATCGGTTCAATTAAAAATAAATTGTACGTTTTCGGAGCTATTGTAAAAAAATATAATAGGGCTAAATCAGATCGGGCTATTTTAGAGAATAATAATTTTAGGGTAATAATATTTAAATATAATTTATTTAAAAATATCTTTTTGTAAACCTTTTTTACTCTAACACCAGAAAGCATCAACAGAAACTTAAGTCTCTTCAATAAAATTTTCAATTATAATTTTTTTTTCTTAAAGGCCTAATTTCATTATTTTACTCGATAAAATTCCGGCAAAAAAATTGTCTTTTCTAAGGAATTTACTGTTAGTGATCTTAGGGAGTTTAAAACCTTCCAAATCAATTTTTTCTAATCATAAATGGGGTACTCTGAAACGTCTACAATGCAATCCAAATAGCAATATTTTATCAGCTGACTGTCATCTTGGATAAGTCTTAATATATTGATAAAATCAAAGACATTTTCTTATATGAACTTATTCTAAAAAAATATGGAAAACAATTAGATTTTTTCCTAAAATTCAAAAATCAATAATACCGAAAAATTTTGTCTCTACTGATTCTTCCATCGTAAACTCAATTTACTTTATTACATCATTGATTCTGGACCAAATTCTCTTTTTATTAACATTCCAATTCAAGACTTTTTCATTATTCTGAAAAATCTCCTAACCCAATATAATACATATTGTAGTATGGCTATCTCCAGTAATTAATCTCTCCAATGATTGCTCTTTAGGGTACATGACAATTAGTAGCGATTTTTTAAAGTTTGAACGAATTAGAGTAAATCGCCAATTAAAGCTAATGCTAATTTGTATTCACACGCCCTATTGATTCTTGTGATATCATTTTACTCTACTTTTTTTTTAATGTTAAAAAGCTACTTTTTAATAAATAATATTATTTAATTCTGTGGAACCAAATAAAGATATTGATACCTTTTTATAACTTTTAAAATCCAATAAAGAATGTTTACAAAAAATGCCCTATTGTTGATGTGAACAATATGATTTTATTGATATCCTTCAGAGGGTCGAAGGGTCATAAGGTAGGATAATATAATAATAAAAATAATCCAAAACACGTAAAGTTCATAAAAATTGGTATACCGTTCTATTACGTTTTTTTGTGAAACCCTGTACTTGTATTATTCCTCTGCTCGGTATATTTAAATTCAGCTCGCTTAATATCCCTTCTCAAGATCTCCCTCTAATCTAGGTATTACTATAAAATGTCTTTCCCATGTTAATAATTCTCTCTCTTTGCCTCTTCAGTCAAAACAATTGACTTATATATGGTCTGTGTTGCAAATTGAAAATTTCCTTTCTTCCCCTCGTTCTATAGTGTAAGTATTTATTATAGTATATTATATTTTCACTAAGATCCCTTGCTATCATTATTAATTATTTCGACGATTTAACTTTTATTTACTGTTATTTTTAGTGCCGGCATTTTTTTCTCTTATTTTTACTTAAAAGTTCATATCTTATCTTTTATAACAATATAAATTATCTGATATTTGTGGTGCTATTTCAGTCTCGATTACAAAAAGAGAATTTATTTTTAATTTGTTTTTACAGATTGTCTTAAAATTTAATTCACTTTGATTATTTTTTATATTTTTGGAAAGTAGGAGTGCTGAATGCATAAGAATGGTGAGTACGGGACGATGGTACCAAGAAGATTTTTCAGGGGTTAACATTTGATGGGGTCAGGGCCTGGGGTAGAGTTTTTCCATTACTGACAAGCTCTAGCTATGTCCTCAGGGGTGAAATGATCAAGGATACGGTCTTAGTTATGGGGATTTGGAGTGAGGAGGATGTTTTGGAATGGGTGTGATTTCGAAATTTAGGATTGAAAATAACATAAAAAATAAACACAAAAATATAACAATAAAAATAAATGCTCCTTGAGTAGTATTTCAAAGAGCTGCTCTAGAACATTCGCCAGGGAAAGGAGTATCTACGAGTTGGGGGAAGTGGGATCTTTATGGGGTTTGGAGCTTAAGATGGTTTGGGAGGTTTTCCAGAAAATTTTAAAGTAGGAGTGCTGAAAGTATAAAACTGGTGAGTACGAGACGATGGTAGCACGAAGGATTTTCAGGGGTTAACATTTGATGTAGCCAGGGCCTGGGGTAGAGTTTTTCCATTACTGACAAGCCATAGCTATGTCCTCAGGGGTAAAATAATCAAGGATACGGTCTTAGTTATGGGGATTTGGAGTGAGGAGGATGTTTTGGAGGAGGATACAGCTGTAATTTCGAAATCTATAATTTAAGTTGGGATTAGGTGTATTTATTAGAATATTTTGAAGGTGGCCTTTGAATGCATTAACTTTCTGCTTGTAAGTATGGAAGATGTGTCCATTTACCTGAATGTGGAAGTGGGGCAGTGATCGTTTGTTCAGTACTTGTTTCAGAACCTAGAATCATCCCTGTGGTTAAGGTTGGATATTGTCTCGATACATTTCTCTTATCGGTGGGTATTGATTTGGAGGAGATCGTCTATTACCCACAAAAAAATTGAACTATGTCGTATCTGAAATGGCAAATGTCCAGAAGGAAAAATAAGCTGCTGTAGGCTAGACACGACAAAAAGTTGGCAACCGTCTTGAAAGGGTGAAACTTATTTTTTTCACGTTCCTCTTTACATGAACTTTCCATTCTGGCATATAAATATTGTTTTTTATTTGTAGCTAAAGTTGACATAAAACTGACTGATCTTAATTTTATTTAATGCGCCATTTCTTGGTAAAATTAACAAGTCTGTTAATTATTAAGGTTTAGACCTTTGTAGCTGCTTTTTTGTAGATTATTCCTACCAGGATAATTGCAATGTTGTTAACCAAAGTGATAAATGTGTCATTGTCAAGCTGAGGAATGTCACTTGCATACAGCAAATAGAGTACCGAACCTATCCTTGGGGCACCTCTACTCTAATTCCTTTCATAATATACATCTTTCTTAATTATAAAATATCTTTGAGACAAAAAAGGTAGTAATTGATGCGAAAAATTAAAAGTAAATAAATTTGTGTTGGTTTTCAGGCTCAGTAAAAACCTTTAAGTGTGAAATTAAATAATTTAAGAATAAAAATACACAAATAGCACACTGACTATTTGAAATACGTAAAATTAAAATAATTCATTTTTTTGCGATCCACAGCTTGTAAAACCCATTTTCTTTAATATCAAAATAAATCAGCTTTTCGCCTTTTTAGAATCTCAAAGCACTTTATTAAATTTTTAAATTTTTCATGTAGAAATTTCTTTTTATTGAGTTTCTATTGAAGAAAAAGCTATTAATGAAAAAATAATTACGGACCACCGTCGTCTTCGGAAAGGGAACTTTAAGTGGCGACCAATTTACTTCAAAATATGCTGTGCATGCTTTCTGCAAAAATTCCATCGATTCATTATCGTTGTAGATTAGAAATTTGATTATTTTTTATAACTTGAAAAAACTGTCGAATAAGAAGACTCTACAAAGAAGCAAACCAATCAATATAAAAATGTTTTTAGAAATTTGTCGTTAAAATCTTATTGATTATTCATTACAACGAGAAAATTTATTTCGGGTTTTTAAAGAAAGTGCTTACTTTTAATTAATTGGTGAAAAAATTATAAAAAATATTGTTTAAATACTGTTTCCAAGCAAGTTTTTTTAAGTAAGATTGTTTTGAATTTTTTTAAATAATGGTAACTTGACTCTTGAACTAAATTCATATTTTCTGAGTTTCCTAGTACGTGGTAATTTTTTTAAATTGTTTTTAATTAATATAATATTTACTATTATTAATCATAATTTTTTCTTAAAAATCAATAATAAAAAAAATTCATATGGTGTAAACTTTTTATATATTTTGTTTATTTATTTATATATTCTAAACACGCTTTAAAAAATAATTCTTAGCTGTCTTTTTATTTAAAAGTTTCTTTTTTTAATAAAACTTTGAAATTGTAAATTTAGCCTTCACCTTATTTTTGGGAATTTCGCATAATACACTTCGTGTACTTAATTGGTATTTAAATGCACATTGAAAGAATTAAAAAGAAGTTTATATTATGCAAATGAACCATCTTCCAACATAGAATCTACTTGAAGACGTGCCTCGAATTTAAATCTTTAGAAGGAAATCTCCATTAATAAAAAACTCAAATTAAATTATCCAGCTTCAAATTACTATTATGGCTTTTTCCCTCTCGAATTTTTTAAAAGTGTTTTTAAATTTTTACCGTAAACACGCGGGAAAATAATTGTTTGCTTTAATATTGAAAAATTAGCATCTTGATTTATATAATAAAATTGAATTAAAAACGATTTAGACAAAATCTGTATATTAATAAGCAAAGAGAAAACTTCGGATAACTTGGAACAGAGGAGTGTAAGATTTTATATAGTTAAAGTTTATATACAGGAAGAGTCCAGAAAGCTAAAATTAATATATAATATGTTTTACAATTTTTTTTCATTGTATTTTTAGACAGAATTTTTAATTTTCTTTATTGTTATTTTATTTTTGAAATGAAATTTTTTTAGGCACCTTGAACGATTTTTGAATAGGTACAAATGAGAAAAAACAGGCCAATATAGAAAAAAACGCAAAATGGGGAAATATAGATAAAAATAGAAAAAACAGAAAAAACCAGTGAAACATAGTAACAGTAGGAAAAATGGGAAAAATATGAAAATATCGAAAACACAGAAAGAAAATAGCAAAAAGAGAAAGAGTAAGAAAAATAGAAAAATGGACAGAATAGGAAAATAGGGAAATATAGGCAAAAATCAGAAAAATGAAAAAAACTAAAACACAAGCAAAACAATAGTAAAAAATACGAAAAAAACCGGAAAAAATAGCGAAAAATAGGAAAAAAATTGAAAAAATTAGAAAAAAATCGACAAAAAGAGGCAAAAATGGGAAAAATGGGTAGAATGTAAAAAAACCTGAGTAAATAGAAACATATGGGGAAAAGGGAAAAACAGAAAAAATAGAGAAAAAAGTAAAAAACAAAAACACTAAAAATCACAAAAGGGCAAAAATTTCAAAGTAAATCATAAAAAAAATTGCAAAAAATCATAAAAAAGTGTAAAAAAATCACAAAAAAATCGAAACAAAGTTCCCAAAAAAAAACCGCAAAAAATCTCAAAAAAAAAGAAATCGCAGAAAATAGCTAAAAAAATCAAGAAAATCACAAAAAATTGCAAATGCAAAAAAGTGGAAAAATCGTTAAAAATCGAAAAAAATAACAAAAATCGGAAAAAAACTGCAAAAATAACCAATAAACCGAAAAGTATTAAAAAACATATGTAAAAATTTTAAAAAATACAAAAAAATTCCACTGAATTGAAATAAATCCAAAAAAAAATTAGAGGAATAAGACAAAAATGAAAAAAAATTAGAAAACAAAAGAATTAGATAAAAAATAGAACCATGAGAAAAAACGAGGAACAATTAGACAAAAATCAGAAAAAGACATAAAACTCAGAACAAAACAGAAAACGAAATTGAAAAATGAAAAAAAAAGCAAGCAAAAAATCGTAAAAAATGAAAAAAAAGAGAAGAAAAAAACATTGGAAAAAATTGAAAAAACGGTGAAATATTGAAAACAAAAATATATGTATAACAAAATTGTGAAAACCCGAAAAAAAAAACAAAAAAAGCGCAGAAAAACGCAAAAATCGCAAAAAACGAATATACGTCACTTAAAAATAATTCGCAAATGAATAGAAAAAAATCTCACACATAAAATTTAAAAAAATCGTTTAAAAAATCACAAAAAATTTAAAAAAAATCGGAAAAAATGAAGAGAAATCTAAAAAATAAAGGCAAAAATGGTAAAAGTGTGTATACTGGGAAAAAAACATGAGCAAATAGTACAAAATAGGGAAAAAAGGAAAAAACTGGGAAAAATAGAAAGAAACGGAAAAAATAGGGAAAGAAATAAGCAACGCAAAAAACGCTAAATATTCGCAAAAAATTTCAAAAAAAATCATAAAAAAACGAGCGCAAAAAAGAATTAAAAGGCGCAAAAAAATCATAAAAAAGCGCAAAACAATTTAAACAGTCCCAAAAAAAAATAGAAAAAATCTAAAAAACAACTCAAGATATCTGAGAAAAACATCAAAAAAATTGGAAAAAAAATAGCAAATGTAAAAAATGGGAAAAACCCGAAAAAAAATTGCGAAAAATGGAAAAAATGATAATAAATCGCAAAAAACTGAAAACAAAAAAAATAAGAATCGAACGAATTGTAACAAATCGAAAAAAATCAGAAAATAAAAGAAAGGAACAGAAAATAACAAAAAAATTAAAAAAAAAAACAGAAAAAAGAGGCTAAACTGGGAAAATATAAGAAAACTGGGAAATATGGGTAAAAATAGCAAAATGGTAAAAATAAAAAAAGGAAACGACAAAAAATCAAAACAAAACAAAAAAAATACGTAAAATAAAAAAAAATAAAATCTTAAAAAAATGAAAAAATAATCGAAAAAAAAAAGAAAAGTTTGGAAAAAAAGAAAACTCAGAAAATATTGGAAAACAAAATTGTAAAATACGAAACAAACCAGAAAATCAAAAAAAAATTTGAAAAACCGGAAAAAAACGAAAAAAAGCAAAAAAAAAACAAGAAAAAAAACACTAAAAATCGCAAAAAACCGACGTATTCTTCAATATTGTTGAAAACGAAAGGTTCAAAATTCCCAAGTCAAACTGATGAAAGTATATTAATAACGCCTGTTTACCTGTTTATACCTGGCAACTTCATAGTTGTACTTTAAGGAAAGTCGTCAATTTTCCAATTACTCGTGTAATAGTTTCTAGACCAATTTTCTATTTTCATCAATAATAAATCGGGGAAGTTAATCAGAAAAAGTTAATTAAAGTTATTGTGATTTAACAGTATTAGTCCGTGGTTTATTAATGTACAGATTATCTTACATATAATCTTTGTCATCATCAAATAACAGATGATGATATATATTTCTTATACTCGTACTATAATTTATTCTCTTTTTAGGTATATCGAAAATGTTAGAGTAATTAAGTTACTTATTACAAATTATTAACATTTACATCAGTAACTAAATCAAATATTTATAATATAAATAATTCTAGTTCAAGTAATACTGGCAAAACGTTTTCCCATCATAATCAATAAGCAAAGTTATGGCATTGTTAACCGAGTGATTTCCATATAAGCTCATATATCTACGGATATTCAAATCCACTTGACAGGCTTCGAATTATGATAATCATCATTTTCGATGTATGTTGCCATTTTAAGACAAGTTATCATGGTGTTCAAAGCAGCATGTATTATCGGTCTACTAAACTTGATTGCCATTAGGACAATTGTTACTAATTTTGGTAAATTTAGAATTGTTATATGAACTTCAAAATCTAATTAAATCATTTATACTAAATATCCTGAAGAATAAATATAATTTTGATTTAATTAAAAAATTATCATTTAATGTAAAATTTGATTCAATTTTTTATTACTAAATTGTTAAAAATCAGTACAGTTATGCGTTAAAAATAATTTTTACTTTTCTCCTTAATTAACGATTTTTACTACAGTATATAAGGTATATATAAAGGAAAGAAAATACCACTTTACTTCCTATTAACTGGTCCATAAAAACTAATTTATTACCGGGTTGTATACATACATTTATTTTCATACCAGATCTGTCTAGCCCCTTGCAAAGTTCATTTACCTCATAAATACTAAAATAACAACCATCCAATCATATTATTTTTATCATATATATATATATATATATATAAAAAGAAATACCGCTATACCTAATTCAATAAACCTGCTATTTATTTTCACCCCTAGACGGTTTAATATTCGGAGTAAAGCGAAGAGAAGAAAAATACTAACTTCCACTCCATCGATTCTGTAAAAATAATAAAAAATAACATAAATTTGGTCGTGTTTAGAGACAAAACACATTTTTTTTTTATAAAAAAAAAGAGAAATATATTTAGTTAAAATTTGTTCAGTGGGGTCAAAATTCGTGAGAACGTTCACATAAATACACAAATTCGTTTTTAGATTTTCCCTTATTCATATTTAAACGTCATTGGTATAACAAAGTTTGTGGTTAAATTGTTCTTATTCAAATTTTTAATTTGTCTCAAAGTTACTTAAATTTAAATAATTATAGTGTTTAATTTAAAAAAAATAGGTTGTTTATCCTCGTCTTTTCCTTTTTCATTATTTTAACCTCTTTCTTGATGTTGCCTTCGTACGCGATACCGACTTGTGACGCACTACTTTAGAGGACGCCACAAGTAAGTACTAAAACCAACCATGTCAAATTCAAGAACAGCTAGGTACAATTTATATTGAGACTTTAATTCTGCAACTATATAAAGGTAGATCAAGTTTGTTTTTTCACTACATAATCAGCTAAAGAACTCACAACCAGACAGGACCGGTTTAAATGAATAAATTTACTATGACATTTAACACGAAAGAGATTAATTTTTCATTGTCTGCAATTTTTAGTATTAATTTTCGCCATATCGAAGAAATTTTTTTAATATAAAATTTAAAAATCCTAAAAACCATTAAAATAAAATTTTTATTAACAGTAAAAAAAATAACACTCTGCACATAAATTACCCTACCTTAATGGTACACTGCCAGCTTAATAATTTGGTTCAAATTAAGTAATATCAGAAATTGTAGTATCACAATTGGTGATAATTAAAAATGAAAAAACTTACCTATTAATGGAGCATTTCGAATGAAAAGTAGTTTAGAAATTTTAAAATATTCTCAGGAAGTAAATTCAATTCAAAATATTAATAAACCCATTCAAATAAATTCAATTTGATTGGTCCATTGAAGTGTTTTCATAAAACAGCTTTGCTTTTCTCCGTTGCCAAGGGGTAACTATGGGGTTGTTAATTTCGGAATTTGGAAGAGAGGAGATGTTCAATGTATATAAAATAAATAGTGAATCAAATTCAAACCATGTAACTTGAAGAAAAATTTTGGTCAGCCTCTACGAAGAAAATCTTCCAGAGGACATAACAGGAGCTTTCAAACGTAGAAAGAAGATTGGTGTCTAATAACGTCATAACAAATGTTTTTTTAACATTTTAATTAAATTGAAATAAAGATTTATTTTTAGTTGTAATTAAATGAGTATTTGTTTCTCATTTATAAAATAGAATAAAAAAATTATATTAAATAAATTAAACAAATTTGATAAACAAAAAATATAAATATAATTCAGAATATTCAAAATGTACATGGAAAATTCAATTTTTTTTGTTTATATCTGTGAACCCTTTATGAGACTAAAGAAAACTCATTGCTATTAATAAACTAATAAATAAAATATTTTAATCAAGATTAAAAAAATATTTAAATGGCGCCGAACAAAATATAAGATTTTAACAATTTCAAATAAAAAAAAATTAGAAATCATATCAATTAAAAGACCCCCAATTTTCAATACATATCAATATATACTTTTAAAATCTACGCCATATTCACTCCGATACATCCCCACTTCTACTTTCTCCTTTCCTCTCACCTTAACTGGCCATGTTTAATGTTGGGGTATAAACAAATAGTAAGTAATGAATAAGTCGTTGTGGATGTGGTTAGAGAAAAATATTAAAAATTCTACAACATGAATTTTATGAATATTTTCATATAATACATGTCAGTGGGTCACACTTTCCAGGGAATTTGGGGCAATCCAACTAAATTTAAAGCTTTAAACATTTTAGCTAAAAATTGAAAATGCCATATTGGCAAAAAACATAAAAAAAAACATCTTAAAATTAGAATTTTGTTAAAAAATATGTTTACACCGAGAAAAATAGGCCAAGTAAACTAGTTTAATTAAGAAATTCTCGCTAACCCAAATCAAATTTATAGAATTACTCCAAAACTATTTTGTTTTCTGAAGCCCTCTTTCTGAAATATATCTACCGTAAACTAGCAGTTTAATTCGAACAATTAATTATTTTTTTCTGTAATTATTTTATTTATATTAAATATAACAGCTATGAGCCATAATTGGCGGTATTTGGTTATGTGTTTAGTGTGACTGGTGACAATTTTTTTTATTAGTTTTGTGTTACAAAAGCGTATTTTAAAAATATAATTCGAAGTACTTCTCATAGAATGGGGGCTCGAGGAATCCGTAGTCCGCTTTAGAGGTCAGTTTTACAAATTAATCATATTACAATATTCTCTAATTATTTTTGCCTGGGATAAGCAGAATTTTTATTTTAAATAAGTTGATTTAAATAGAATACATCCTTATTTTGCGTTTTGTATTTTGTTCAGATAAATTAATATGATTAATTTGTAAATCTGACCTTTAAAGCGGTCCAGAAATTTCCCGACCCCACAATCCATGAGAAGTACTTCAAATTCCATTTTTAAGCCACGCTTTTTTGACACAAAACTAATAAAACTTGTTACCAGTCACTATACAACTTGTTTAATTATTGTTAATAATTTGTTTAATTGTGTCACGTAAAATTTTAATAATCAAAATAATTTGGATTTCTAAGGTGATAAATTAACCAGTCACGATCCCTGTGATTATCCTATGCTCAGGGACAGGGCCGGATTTAAGAGCATGCCACCTATAGGCTAAAGTCCATTTGTTGCCCCTCTACAGTTCATATTTGCTTAATACATTTATTTTATACAACAAAAGAATATATTTCACTGGTGTTTTCATGTTTTTTAAACATAAAGTTCATTTACTTTAGATAAATTGCCAAACGCCGTCCGTGAAAATTTACTGCGCTAAGCTACAACCTACTTAGCCTATTATGAAATACGGCTCTGGTCAATGTAGGATACTAAGGATGAAATTTATCCTTGGTCATTTTATCTTAAATGACAGTCCCATTACTATTTCGGTTTATTCTTCAATTTTTTTTGTCTTTTATATTATGAGTTTTGTTATATTTGTTGTTTTAACTCGATGCTTTTCATTTTTAGTAACTCTATGTTATTAAAGTTAAATTGGGAATTTGGAATGGAGGCTCGGGGAATCCCTAGACTACTTTAGAGTTTTACAAATTAACTATATTACATTATTTTCTAATTATTTTTGTCTTGGACAAACAGAATTTTTTATTTTAAATGAGTAGATTTAAATAGAAAACATCGTTATTTTGCGTTTTGTGTTTTGTTCGGACAAATTGGAACATTTAAGGTACCTATATTCTATTCAAGACAAATAATTAGAGAATATCATATGGTTAATTTGTAAAACTGACCTTTAAAGCGGTCCAGAAATTTCCCGAGCCCACATTCCATGAGAAGTACTTCAAATTTTATTTTAAGCCACTCTTTGTAACATAAAACTAATAAAATTTGTTACCAGTCACTATACAACTGTTAATAATTTGTTTAATTGTTTTAAGTGGATTGTGTGTCATATACCAAATAATAAAATTTTTCTTAAATAAAAATCATCTCAATATGTACCTCATAATATATTAACATGTTTTTTACTCCTACTTTGTACTGTACCACAACTTTCCTTCCTTTAAATTCCATTTTCTCTAGTGCGCGCACATTCTTCTATGTAATTTACTATAAAAATAATTTCATTAAGTAACAACCATGTACCTTTTTTAATTTTTGGCCTGATGATGGTAGTTTGCCGAAACTAGTTACCAACCCTCTTCATTTCATCTTTAATAAAAAAAATTGTGGTACTCGACTTAAGAGTTTTATTACTTCATCAGTAGACCACATTTGAGATAATAATAATAATAATAATAATAATAATAATAATAATAATAATAATACTCGCCCTACATTTCACCCCCTTACGAGTGAACCCCAGAAGCCAATGGCTTGTGCGGGGAAGGGACGGCTATTATTATTATTTGCCGTGGCGCTCCGGGGCAGCTTACTGAGGATTGATGGCGCCATTTGGCTATAGGTGTAGATAATGGATAAGATTTAATATTATTTAATTTAAAAGAAACAAGGACGTGAGGAACAAGGAGATGAGATAAATTAATCAATGCAGCTTGAAGAAGGCCGTTTGAGTCTTTATACGTTTATTAAATTTCATAATTTTATTGGTTATTGCTCACCTATAAACAATATAAATTTTCCGTGTGCATTACAATAATAACAATTAAGTCATATGGTTATTGCTTTAAGGCGGCGCCGCTGCAATCCAGTTTTCTAGAATTGAACATAATTCTCGCCCAAAGGCAAAACAGCAAACAAGTTTAAAGGCCAACACAGCAGAGGTGAGATGCGGAGATAGAAAATACATATTAATACATCTAAAGAAATAGCAAAAAGAAGAAAGAAAATAAAAAGAAAAATATTAATTTTTATTTTTTTCAATATTGTATTTTCTATTTATTTAGGTACTTTTGAACCCAGCCTAAATGAGATATGTCTGCAGGACAAGAAACACCTATAAGGGATTTTTTTATTTCAGTATATTTGATTTGTTATTATAACAAACTGAATTTATATTTACCAATTTACATATAAGACATTGTAATCATGTATAAGATGTCATTTGAGCGTAACCAACTAAGCATGAATGAACATCAGACTGCTTTAATAACCACAACGTGTATGTGCTTAACTTCATCAAAGTAACCTTAAAGTCCAACATAACGTTATCCGCATATAAGATACATTCTGACTGCACTAACCCATCTATTAATTCTGCTTGTGGGCTTAAAGTTGCACTTACTCTCAAACCCTTTGATTGCGATTTCTAATGCAAGTCTTCTTCACAAGGCGATACATCACTCGACCGCTACCGTAAGCGGTAAGCGGTTAAACCCCTAAGGCCGTTACCCATTGCGGCTAAATTATACATAATCCTAATTCCCTTGTTCCAGGGCCTGACTTTGTTGTTGTTGCCCAGTATTTGCTAGTTAATTAGTATTCCGCACTGTCCCCTGGCTATTTAGTTAATTCAAGGAAAGTGGACACAACTAACACTGATGAACACTTTAAATTTTCAAACTGGATATTTTAAATTACCAGAGACGGCCTTACATAAATTTTCTATACACATTTTTATTTCTAACCGACAAAAATTTATGTTTAAACTTCAAGAAAACATATAGATAAAAACTAATGGTGTATATATATTTGGTTAAAAAAATATCAGTAATTATATGCAATAAAACAGTTAAATCGTTAATAAAATATTTTATGGACACCACTGAGGTATTAATTTGAACTAATATAGATACATATTAATTACCATAAATAATAGAAAGCTTAATCAAGTGTTAAGTTGGTAGAATCGGGTCACATTCATAATTCATCCTGAGAAAAAGGAAGTTAGGTCTCTTTGGGTGACTCGTGATACCTTGATCTTTCACTTACCGAGGTTTTGTTTACCCACGGAGGGTCCGGAAGTGATTTTAAGAGATTTGACAAGATTTCCGGGAGGTTTAGTCGTAAATAATTTATTCATTTGTACCGACGAACATTTTAGTAGAGCAGAATTATTTATACAGTGTGTTCAGATGGGAGTTAACATAACCTTTTTCTATGAAACTTTTATTAAATAGAATCTTTATTTATTCATTATATTTTATTATGTAAATAAAAATGGAATATTACATGGTACGAAACACATAACTAAATCCTAATCCTAAAGAGCGGTAATCCCTGAATTAATTTAAAAAAAAAATTATATGAACGTATTTCTGAGATACAAGGTGTTAAAAATTTAACAAAAAAAAAGTTTTGAGCGAGGCCTAAAATAGTAGGATAGCGGGTGCGGTAACGGACGCGGTGGCGATGCGGTCACATGGCGAATAAACAAATGCGCACACCAACGCGTTTAATAAATTTAGGTAATTAGAGGAACCGCAGAGGTAAGTCTTAAAGTAAATTATTTTACCCCACGTAAAGTATACAATATACATACATACGTATATTTTTTTTTTGAAAAAATGAACACTAAGATAGATAAAGCAAAGGAGAATTTTACAATTTTTCTACGGCAGGCCGCAAGGTGGTACGTGATAGTTCGCTGCAAGGAAGACGGATGCGTTTCTCAAATCGCGCTGGTTTACGTTCTTTCATTTAGTTACATTCAGTATCTCTAAAACCGTTTTATTTCACTTTTTCAATATTATTAAATACAAAGTACGCATAGAATTACATTTTCTATTTTTAAGAACTAATTTAATCAAAAATTCCAAAATTAAAAGTCCTCTAAATTCGCATAGAGACAAGCAATCCAGACGAAAAACAATCTAGAGACCATTTTTATGAGAAGATAAAGGGAAATTAATAAAAATAATATATATATTTGAAAAAAAAGCATTGGCGTATTTTGATCTGACGAAAAAAATTGTACTGAAAAAAATATATTTATATATTAAAAATTATCCACGAATTATCGACCTTTAGGATCAGCAGTCAATTATGAAACACCCTGTATATTTAATTTTAAATATCAGCTTAGACTTTGTTATATTTTTTCTGATAGTAAATTATTATCCATTATTCGTGTATGTTATTAATAGTTTGTTTACAATCCTCTGCCGTTACGTCATAATCGGTGACGTATTCTGCTATTTTACGTTTGTCCTATATTATTTTAATGTTATTTTACACATAACCTCAAAATTAAAATATGACGCATGTTAAGGTGTGTTCGGATGAATAAATTGGTAATGACAAAAATTGTATTTTGCTTTATGCGTTGCGTACCTTTTTACATAATTCGTAATTTGTTTCAAATTTCTAGCTTGGTGATGTTTAACCTCCCTAAGAACGATTTTTGACTAAATTAAAAAAATTACGGATGATCGAATCGTGATTAAATGACGAAAAAAAATGTATTATACGATTATAATTTTGGGGTAAACCCAAACGTTGTAGACTGTATTTAACCGTAAATGCGGTATTCCAGCATCTCTTAAATAGTAATTAATCTCTTTCTCATTATACGGGTAAAGCATTTTGACAATGAAAAATTAATTGAACTGTCAAACGTAATAAATAATATTTACGTCGACATTAGTTAAGAAATACGTCATAATTTCGTCTCATCCATTTCATGATTGAGAGATAAAGTTGGACAATGTATGACATAACGGCAGAGGATGGTTAAACAACCTCTAATTCATAAGTTAATCCCCAATTTGGGATTCGTATATTGATATCATTATTATTCTAACAGATGTCAAGGTTGGCTTCAAATTTATTCCATTTTGTTACGCTAAACGCACGCCACACACATTGATTAGGCACAAGCCTTTCAGTTATCAATTTATTTCTTTTAATTGAATTGAAAGCCGGGGAGCTTATTTCATGTTTGTTCACGTCCTTGACATTTGCTTTTTCCCTTGTATTTGGGCGATTTAAACAGTTAAGCTGGCTGGTATTTTATATTTTACTCAAATTAGTTAATTTCGTTGTTGCAAATTAATTTACAATATCGACAAAGCAGAGTATGGTCAATTTAGATAGTTCATGGTTATGTATCTTAGTCCGATTTTTTATGCTTTCACCGTTTATTAGCTACAATTATTATTTCTTTCTGTCTCTTTGATCTTCAGTAGTAGATAAACTAAGAGAGAGCTGGCGCATTTATTAATTTCAACAAGGCATTTGACTATATTGACCCTCAACGTTGACGTTAAAGTTCACATTAACGTTGGCGCAATATCACGTGACATAAAGGGATTAGAAAATGAAAGGGGGTTAATTATTACAGCCTTCTAAATGTAACTGCATTAAGGAAATTCTTTATGTAAGAATGCAGAGAATTTTAGTAGAAAGGAGAAACAACAATATTATTTAGGATCTGACACACAGCACTAATGAAACTGCCAAATACCAGTCTTGCCAAAAAAGTTCCCGAAGACACGAACATAAATGGCACAGTCGAAGCGAAGGAGTTTTCAGTTTCAGTTGATACGTCACGAAAAGTATGTTCGTCCACGCCACTGAAGTTTGGAATTAAAAACCAAATAAATAATAGCCCGGAAATAATTTTACTAGGCTTTTATCCACAGTAAAAGTAATGTTTTTATATTTGTTTCGTTCCTACTTAAGTATTTTTGAAACTGAGTAGAGACGAGTAAAAAGAACGAAAAAAAATATAAAAATTTTCTTTTAAATTAAAATTTTGATAGTGAAAGGGTTACTCTATAACATAAATAGTTCAACTATAATCTTTGAATCATTACGTGAATTAATGCATTAGATTATTAACATTTGACGTTTCAAATGGATTAATTCATTTGTTATTAAACAATTGGAGTTAGTATCTGCTAGCTTTGAAATCAAATCTAAAATTATATTTCCGAATCCTTTAATATGTTGCATTTAATTCTAATAATCTACTGCAATATATTTTTAATTTTAACAATAAAGCAACTTTTAGATAAAACTACATTTATTTCGCTTACCATATAATAAATATAAAGTATTACCGGATTTTATTAAATAATACATTTTTCCATTAAACAATAACAAATTGTGCTGTTAATATTAATGAAGTAACAACAAGGTAATTGCTTTATTTACTGCCCCGTTTAGATCTCAATTAATTGCAAGCATAGAACAATAACCAAATAATTGTTTCCATGCCTCCCTAATTTTCATTTTCAACTGAAATTAATAGTTCCACTTGATTCTCAACAAAACAAACAGACATAACTGATGATTTATCACTCAATATGAGAAATTTATATGAAAATTAAATTAAGTACATTAAACAGTAGCCGTTTTATAGTTGTTATTAACATCCTTGAATTTTTAAAATTTTACCACTGCAAACATAGTGGAAAAATACCTAGTAAAATATATAAATGTGACCATTTTTATGGGTAGCAAATACGATTGACTCGCCTAAACAAAGAATAAGAATCTGTTTAGTTACAGCCAATTTTATAATCGAGCAATAAAGTAGATTTTACTGAAAGAATACTTTAAGCCAAAGTGTCCTTTCAAGTAGCTGTTGACGTCACACAGCCGATTCCATAAATATCACCAAAAGGTTCCTTTAGAAAAGAGAGCTTTATCTTAAAGTCGCTTTAAAATCGTTCTTAAAGTCCCGTCGGTTCCATAATAAAATTAAATCGTATCATTGTAATTATTAAGTAAAAAGGCATAAAAATTTTCTATATAGACAGGAAAAAAATATATTTCAACATTTAAGTGATTTGAACTTTTTAAAAAAATGGTGAATGCACCATCTTGTATTATTTAAAATTTGATATCTCCTAAAGTATTTAAAATTATGTAACAAAATTTTTCACTTTAATAGTAGATTATACTATTGTAATTATTAATTAAAAAGGCATAAAAATTTTTTATATAGACGGGAAAAAAATATATTTCAACATTTAAGTGATTTGAACTTTTTAAAAAAATGGTGAATGCACCATCCTGTATTATTTAAAATTTGAAAGAATTTAAAATTATGTAACAAAATTTTTCACTTTAATAGTAGATTATACTATAGTAATTATTAATTAAAAAGGCATAAAAATTTTCTATACAGACAGGAAAAAAATATATTTCAACATTTAAGTGATTTGAACTTTTTAAAAAAATGGTGAATGCACCATCCTGTATTATTTAAAATTTGAAAGAATTTAAAATTATGTAACAAAATTTTTCACTTTAATAGTAGATTATACTATAGTAATTGTTAATTAAAGAGGCAAAAAAATTTTCTATACAGACAGGAAAAAAATATATTTCAACATTTAAGTGATTTGAACTTTTTAAAAAAATGGTGAATGCACCATCCTGTATTATTTAAAATTTGAAAGAATTTAAAATTATGTAACAAAATTTTTCACTTTAATAGTAGATTATACTATAGTAATTGTTAATTAAAAAGGCAAAAAAATTTTCTATACAGACAGGAAAAAAATATATTTCAACATTTAAGTGATTTGAACTTTTTAAAAAAATGGTGAATGCACCATCCTGTATTATTTAAAATTTGAAAGAATTTAAAATTATGTAACAAAATTTTTCACTTTAATAGTAGATTATACTATAGTAATTGTTAATTAAAAAGGCAAAAAAATTTTCTATACAGACAGGAAAAAAATATATTTCAACATTTAAGTGATTTGAACTTTTTAAAAAAATGGTGAATGCACCATCCTGTATTATTTAAAATTTGAAAGAATTTAAAATTATGTAACAAAATTTTTCACTTTAATAGTAGATTATACTATTGTAATTACTACGGCCAGCCCATACTTCAGCTTTGGTGAACTAGGGCAAACCATAGTATTGAAATCGTGCAAAAATGACTTAAAATGTCATGAAACGTGGAAAAAATTAATTTTACGCGAAAAAAAAGTCTGTCTGTGTGGATGTGTGGATGTCTGTGCGCACGATAACTCGAGAACGGTAAAATCTGTAAAAATTTTTCGGTTATCGGTTTTTAATCAAAAAAGAAAGGCTCTATCAAAAGATGAGCAATTGCGGGTACGAGGATCCCGGTCCTACCTACCAAGTGAAACTTCTATTCGAGATATCTCGATAAGGAAAGCAAATTTGTCGATACTGATTTCTTTTAAGGTGTTGTGTGAGTCAAGATTGATATCCATACCGCATCCGGCTTATTGAAAAAAATTGAAAAAAAAAATAAATTATTGGGAAAATTCCAATTTTTTCGAATCGGATTTTATTCCGCTGACGGAAACGAGCCGTAGTCTTGTTAAATCGCGCAGAGATTATTCCTTTTACTAATTTTTTAGTTGCAGTAATGCCAATATATATGAATTTGGTATTGTTGTTGAAGACTTCCTGATTTATATTAAAATCTTAAAATCAGGAAATCTACTTACATTTCAAAATACTGTAGCAATACTGTAAACTTTATGTTGATTTCAATATCAAGCGTCCAGATCCGTATTCAGTATTCTCTCCTTTGTGATTATTAAGTTTTAAGTGTGGATTTCTTAGTACAAATTTGATTTATTAAGCACAGTTCTTCGTTTGGTTTACTATTTGGACGAATAACTAGTGTAATAATAGCAAATAAAAATACTATGAGTGCTTGTATGGTAATTTTGTTCACCAACAAAGGGAAATTCCCTGTATTAGCTACTTCAAGTAAGTAAACAATCCTATAAAATAATTTTTTAAAACATTAATACTGGTAGTAAGACTGCATAGAAAATAATAATTATTAAACAATTGCTGTTTCATTATATTTGTTCATGGTTTTATCCATCTATAACATGTACTGATTAAAAAGCTTAATCCACCCCTGTCCTACGTAAATTTAAACTGCGAACACACACTTGTTCGAAAATGCAATGTGCTAGGAAAAATACTGCGCAAATCAGAAGGTTCAAATTCGTCGCGTGGTGCTTCAATTTAAGAGGTAGCATTATCATTCTATGTAATGTGGTGTGTCTTAGACTATCTACAAATATCAACAAACCTTTTTTATTAAAAAAACACAAATGAAACTCGAGTTTATACTTTATGAAAATCAAGCCATGTGGAGGGGCGACTTATAATTTCTCTATGATGGTCTACATTTAAAATTAATATATGCGAGCAGGCACCCAAAAATTTTTAACCGTAGTCATAAAAAAAGTAAAATGCCAGGAGTCTAGGTGTTGATATTGTCCGACTGGGCCATGCCGGGAATTTTTTTTGTCGGGCAAAGTGATTTTCTTTATTTTTGAGACATAATTTTCCACATAAAAAAAATTGTCGTAGTCATAAGAGAAGTAAAATGCCAGGAGCGACATCTTTAGCTTTGCCCAGAGCGAAAAGCTGGTTAGTATATAATCTAAAAATTTCAAGATACAGTAGACTGGTTTATAGCAAACGATTGAGACTAATTTCACATTCGTCATCATGACCCGAAAAATTGCATTATATCCCACGGACTAATCTATTTAACCGTCGCCAATAAATTAGTTAAAAAAGTATCGAGTTTTATTTACAAATATGGTAATAGTAACTAATCAACTTTGTATAATTAATTATGTAAATAATTATCATTTTATTGTAATTCACGCGCGTCTAGGTTCGCTCGGCCTAATCAGTGATATTTTTTCACAATAATATTGGTATTTATATAGTACTCATGAGGTACACACCTTTTTTACACACTTTTGTTGTATTTTTGTTATTTAAACATGTATTAATTATCAAAATTCTAGTAAACTCTAACCTATCGTATAATGAGCGTATCGCTAAAAAAAAGTCACTAAAGTGTCGTTTGTAACATACTGTACACTTTACAAAACTTACGTGCATCCTATACTCGAATAATCCGGCCCATATGGCATCCGGAGATGATAGAAAAAGTTTAACGCTGCGTCACTAGATTTTCATTCGTTCACGTGATACCCGCATATGAGTAATTGTTGGCAATGGAAAATTTCTTCACATTTCAACAGCAACGTTTTCTAGGTGACCCGATATTAAACTTTCGCATAATGAAGTTCAATGTTGGTAACTTACGACAAATTTTTCCACTTAATACCAACTTCTAGAACACTTACTAAAGCTTATTAAGGAAAACTTTCGAACACTGACTAGGGAACTAATAGCAATTTTAAAGTTTAAAATGGTCTACCTCAAGTTATGTGTAAACTCACATAGTTACTTTTTAGTTAAATCTGAATATTTTTTATATTTCTATAAAGATTCGTGCCGTTTTGATATAAAAAAATTTAAAATACTGGTTATTTATTTTATGATGTATAAATTCGTCTTTTTAGAGGGTTGGAAGTATGTTTTAGGAAGGAAAACGAAACGGAAGTTAGGGGCTTAACACGTTTTCGTACAAATAACTTTGGAAGAGTTTAAGAGCTGGGGAACAGGTAGAGACAGAAAATTCGTATTATTGTTTAAGTTGACAAAAGTACGAGATTTTATCTAAGATGGGATTTTGACAATTTTTTCGGCGTCGAATATTAAGAAAGTTCACACTGCCTTTTTTTAATACATGGGGAAAATATTTAAAAATGTGGCGTGATCTTTAAATCGACAAAAAATACTTAAAAAAATAATATTTATTTATTCCGTGAATATTAGTATAAAAATTAGTATCTGGCAATTCTGCATTTAACCTCGAGAAATTTCATAAACTCAATGAATGTCACTGTCAGTAGAGAAGTAGTGTTGTTAGGATTTTAACCAAGCAACAACTAACCGCGAGGTAACCGACAATGGACAACCTTTAATTGGCCTTGTAACCAGTGTTGCCGATTGGTGGATAATTTTCAGATTTGTGGATAATTTAGGACTGCGGTGGATAATTTTCTCACCCATCCGAAAATCGGATAATTTTAAATCTGACGCGATACCGTAAAATTAACATCAGTATTTTTAGTTGAAAGCGGTAAATATGGGATTTCACAAGGCAAAAGTATTATTTTGAATTTGGCAACAATGTTGTAGATTCTTGAAGGCAAAAATAATAAGACTTTTGACATTTATTGGTTTAAAGCATTTTTTGACGAAACAGTTTCAAAGACCATTTTAAAACAGTTTCTATCTTAACGTCACTACATTTATGAACCGAAAAAATGTTACATTTTAAAACGTCACGTGCACGTCAACTGTCATTCTAAATCCGCCAAAAGTTCAAATTAAAATGGGTGTGAAAAATCAGCTGCATTCATTTTTTGTGGAATTTCTAACCAGATAGAATTTTTGGCAGTACTTTTATCAGAAAATTTTTAATTTAGTATTTTTTGTAGAGCTAAAAATTACGCTGTGGTCACTTTTTTTGAACCAATCAATTTTGACTATCTTCAATTTCTGTCAATTGTTGAAGATATTGCTGCATAAATATATCATCTAAAATGCTTTAAAGAAACATTCAGAATATAATAATCAATTAGTTCTGATTGTTTTTCATTGTCAAAAGAATTAAAAAAGGAAAAAAAGCCGTGCAGTGTAATTGTGGAACCGTGAGCAAAAATTTTCCTAAAATCAGTTCCACCATCTCTTCTTCCATTTTTCTGCACTATTTAAAAATAATAAGATAAATATATCACAGATGAGATAAGATTTTTTGACAGTTTACCGAAATGAAACGATCTTTGAGACGCTTTTAAAACGTTTTGAACCATAATCAAGTGTGACGTCATTAATGGTTCAAGAAAATGAAGTGTTTTAAAACTGTTTTAAAAGATGTCAAACAGTTTTTCAAAAAAAAATGCCTTTAGTTGGATTAGACAACATGGCGCTTTCTAGTCCTCAGCCTCAGACTCGTCGGAGGTCGAATCGTGTTACCTTTTTTAATAAAAAAAAAAACGTTTTATTGCGTTATAAAGTCTAAAGTCCAGACCAACTAAAAATAATATGTATAAACAAGTAATTTTATAAATTAAAAAAATCGGATAATTTCGGGCAAAATCGGATAATTTTAAATTGAATGGAGGATCTTTTCATTTAATCCATAAGCAACTCTGCTTGTAACGCTCTTTGCGGTGTTTTTGCGCATTCGTTTAGGTTTCGGATTTCCTCTGGCGCCACCTTCTGATTATAGTGTAAAAGTCACTTGCACGGGCATCGTCAGTGGAGATTTCTCCATGGGTCGTTTATGGTATAGACCAATGCGCTTTCGGCCAGTAGAACGGGCTTTACTTGCTCCACTTGGGTATTCGCTGCGTTACTGGTGATCCAGTACATGAGACCAGGCGTCTATGTAGTCAGCTATGAGCAACCGGACTAGCGAGAATATTTTAAATCGCGGTATGCCTTGTAGTGTCTAATCGGTAGAAGCGCAAGTATCTCCATCGTTCGGATGGAGTGTGAACTTTTACACGGATTGCGTTTGACCCTATATTCGGAGGAAGGTCGCGGTATTTATTCTATTTTTCGTATTCACGGTGCATTTTGATTTTATATGTCAATCAATGGCCGATCGTGATATTTTTAATATTAAGTATTTTTAATGACGGATTACAGAGGAAAGCTTATAATAATTATTTTAAAATGTAAATTTGAAACAGAGTTATTATTATTAAGAAAAATTAATAAAAACAGGGATTGGGGACTTTAAAAATATTGATAAATTGGTAACTTTATTACAGCCTTATATGTGCAACAAATAGTAAAAATGACTGAATGATCGAATAAAATGGTTTAAATGCCGAAATTATTTACGAATGGATGAAAATACTTATTTGAAACTTTTATCATTGGTCACTCCAGTAATTATCTTGCAATATTATCGTCCCGTACTAATTAACTTATTTGTTTCAGAAATACTATGCCTAAAAGAAGTAGAATTAGACATTCAACCAAATGTGGTGGAACTTGGTGGTTCGACTACATTGATGTGTACTTACAATCTGCAGGGTGAGCCGTTATACACGGTTAAATATTATCGGGGTACCCATGAATTTTACAGGTATACTCCTAAAGAACATCCAAGTACAAAGAAGTTTCCATTTATTGGAGTCAATGTAGATGTAAGTATTTTATAAATTTCTTATTTAAAAAGTATATATTGATCATAAAATTTAATATAAAGGGGTCAGATATCATATCTAAGATGATCAATCGTGGATAAATTATTGTTTGGCAATTAAAAAAACATAATCAAGTAAAAAAAAATTAAGAAATATTGCACTTAAATTATAATAAATATTATTTTATAGACAATTATTTTATAGACAACAAACAAGATTTTGTTCATAATTTGCTCAATTTTCGTAAGAGTAAATCATTTGGTAGCGAAACGGTCGGGGGCGAAACGGCATCTTGGGCGAAACGGCATCAGGAGCGAAACGGCATCAGGGGCGAAACGGCATCAGGGGCATAACGGCATGAGTTGCTGCCAACTGGGTGGATTTGGATTGGTCTTTCCAACTAACTATAGTTGCAATGTTTCCACACAAAAATATCAATATTTTGACTCGATCAACGACGTTTCCCAAAATTCTTAAACCATGATGACCTTTGACTTGGTCCACAACGTATAAAAAACTTAGTTTTGATTTTTAGAACGAATTAAAATTATAAAAATAGGGTTGAAAAAGACGAAATTTTGCAAAATTCAGAATTTTTTCTGGAAATACCCTCACTTGCAAAAATTTGTTTTACCTCCTAAAAAAATCCTGAAAAGTTTAATTTTTGACATTTTCATCCTCGTTTAGAACTTTATCTGAACAGATTGATTCCTTCTTTTTTTTATTGGTAATTTAGACGAGATGGCTAAGGCGCTGGTTTACAGTAACGTGGGTTCGATTCCTAAAGGTGACAACTATATTTGTATGTGCATTGAACGCTTTTCCATAAAAATTCTTTAAACTCGAGTCAAATTTCTCTATACTTCGCACAAAAATCTTTCCGTATCAAATAAGGGGGTGGTTTTGGACTTGGATTTTTGGTAGATCTGGGTTTGTTCCGACCCAGCGATATCTCGACGATCGAGATCTCGGAATTGTGGATTTTGTCCAAGATTGGGGCCTCGGGCTAGCTAAGGAATTTCCTGGCTCCTCTTCAGTCCATCCCTATGATTTCTCGGCTTTTCTTCCGTCGCTTTTAGTTGCTTCTACAGTTTGTCTTAGTGATCTTGGATTCCGTTAATATTGTCGTCTCCAGAATCTGCTCTTGGGTTTAATAGTTCAAATCTTCTATTCTTCATCTTGATGGTCTCATGTAGTAGTAAATCTTGGATTCTATTAGTCTTGTGGTTTCCAGAATCTGCTCTTGGGCTTATTAGTCCAAATCTTCTATTCTTTATCTTGATGGTCTCATGTAGTAGTAAATAAAAGTCAAGTCTTGTTCTTGTAGGTTATTATTATTTATACTTTAACAAAATTATTAAAAAATCATATAAAACAAGATAAAAATTTGAAAATGTTTGCTAAATAAGGAGATACTAAAGTTTTTCATGAGTTAACATGGTCATAATAAGTTGCACGAAGCACATCAAAATTGTAATCGATTTCATTAGTGATCTTTCATTTTAGATCAATGATTCCCTATCTTTGTTTAATACATAATATCAATAAAAAAAATCCAGTGGACTAATATCTGGAGAAAAAATAGTTAGAGAATTATGCCAACTTTTAAAATCCACTAGTTTGGAAATATTTGATATTGCTGGAAAATTGCATTCAGGCAATATTGTAATTAATGTCTCGTTGATGAAAAAATAAACCAGTAATTCGATTGAAAATTCTCCCTATTACCATTTGGACCATCTTCGTACAGTTACCTAGTTCATGAGGGTTTTGATTACCAAATTTTCACACTATGTTTGTTCACTTTTTCTGAGACTCTCAAACTCATATAGTCATGATTTATTATTTAAATCGAGTACACTTGAGGTTTGTTCGTGTTTTTAGTTTTGCTTGTGCAGAACAGTTCCAGACATGCGTAGTAGACTAAAAGTGTTCCTGTTTTCTGGAACAAGTTCTGAACTAACAATCCTGTGTTTTAGTTTTTTTTTAGAACGATTCTGAACTGTTTCAAGTAATTCTATGTGATTCTAGCTATAAGTGTGAACTGACAAAAACCGTTCTGCTCGCACATGCGTATTGCAAGCCATTTTATAAAAGAACAAGGTTTAAGGTTATGTTTATTTATTTTGTTTATCTGAGATTATATACATATGGAATTTTTGGAATTCAACTTCAAACGAAGAAGATTTCTTATGATTATTTTGGCAATTTGATACAGGAAATAAGAGAATAACACGAGAGGAAACAGTACTGTGGAGGACATCAGTCATCATCTTTTCGAGATGTGGCTGATAGGTTTAACGTTACTATCAACACATTGCATGTTACTCACAATAAATATCTTTTTTTCCTTTCTAGTATTAAAAAAACCACAAACAAATTTGACCAATCATGAATGACAATTGGCATTGACACTAGATTATTGAGGTGTTCGTGATCACCTCTTAATTCAAAACTGTTCTGGAGAATTCTAAATTTGTGTCACTGAGCAACTAGTTCTGCGCAATTTTAGAACGGTTCTATTTTAAAGAACACGAACAAACCTTTGATAAGCGTCAAATTTTTGGGTAGAATATGGTGCTAACTCTTACTGTCTGGCATCAGTACGATAAGAAGTTGTAGGGGAACGAGTAAAGAATCAATGTTTTCTTTAGATGTTTTTGATCGTTCATTCCTCCTGTTATTGAACACTGTTTCTGTATCCAGAAAATTTTTATGCAATTTTGGAACCGACAAACGTGATAGTGGATCGGTTTTTTACTTAATTCTGTAGTTGTTTTACTGCGCATTTGATTCCGTTGATGAATTTCTTTAATACATTGTAATTAAAAACTTTGATGACATTGAACAAATTTGGTTATATTTTTTTTTCATTATAATGAAACTATAATATAAATATATAAACTGTTTTCAGTTAGAAACTTCCAATGAGCATCAGGTGGTGTTACGGAACGTTGGCTTCAGCCTCTCGGGGAAATTCAGCTGCGAAGTGACCACCGACGGTCCACAATTCTCCACGCGCACAGTTTCCAAGGAAATGCTTGTAGTTGGTAAGTTTAGATTCTGTTTCCTACATTGTTAATCATGTTTAAGGAGTGTACGATAATAATAGCAGTATTTTTTTATAATGGTAGACAGTTTCAGTAGTCAACGAAACTTAAAAGTAGAAGCTGTAGAAATGGAAAACGATTTTGAAAAGACCGTGTAAAATAATTATAAAAAGTAGCAATGTTGTTAAAAAATTGTAATGTTATTTACAAAAGGTAATCTCTATTAATTGGTGGTTAAATAAAAATTAAAAAACATATATAAATTTAGTTATTAAAAATTTCCCAATCGTCTCTTCTGATTCTCCCACGGTTATTTGAAATTTTATCTTGAAATTTAGCTTCCTTTTTTATCTTTTCTTTTTTTTTCTGGTTTCATTGTTTTTGTTAAATTCCTTAATTGGACTATTGTATGTGTTTACCTTTAATCTCCTCTCAGTTCTTTTCTTCAAATTTGACAAAAAAAAATTTTATTAACAAATCTTCCTTTTATTTATTATAAATTTTATTATTTTTTTTTTAGTTAATTCCATCTATCTATCTTATTTTTTTTAAACAACCCCCTACTTGATTAATTTCAACTAAAAATTTTCTTTTATATTTCCAAAAATGACTGTAATGATAATGATGAGATACGATTTCTTACTATTCCATAATTGTTAATTTAGCATATGTTTTATATCAATTACTATCAATAAATTCTTTAAAATCAAACTTTTTTAACAATACAAATTTGTTTACAACATTTAAAAGTCATAAAAATTATTTCTCCTATCAAACCTTTCTTTATTAATTAAATAACAATTAACCTATAAAAAAATTCATACAGGGTATTTCATTACAATATATATGTATTTTATTTCTATTTTTGGCATAAACTTTGTTTCTTACCGCTACTTTTTTCCGAGTTACTTTCGGTGGTTATTTTATGTTATTTAATTTTACTGATTCCCATCTCTTTATTTAAATATTTTCGTTATCGCGATTTGGATAAGTATAAGTTCTAGGCACTCTCTTGCTGATATAAATGTATTTATAATTAAAACTAAATATGCCGTGTTTTTATAGAAAATTTGGTAAGTCTTAAAAAAAATTTCTTTTAATCAGTGAGAAATTGAATTATTTATGATTCTAGACAAACATTATTTATTCCTTTTTGTAATTTTATTATCCAATTTTTTTTTACAAGTTTGAAATATTAGATTTTTCGTTTTTTACGCGAAAAGTGATACTATGATTTTTCTTCTTTTTTTTATAATGTTTTACCGGCTTTAAAATAATTAAATATTGACTTCTATCGACCTTTTGTTAAATTTGTTGACGTTTATCCTTAAATAATAATTTAATCTTAATTTCAAAATTAGTTAGCAATTATTTTAAATAATAATTAAGTTTATACCTTCGGGTTTTTTTAGATTGAGTTAGAAAAAGCTGAACCCATTTGTCAGACTAAATTTATTTGTCAGTTAGAACCGATTTGATAGATTGGACCAAAAAATCACGTAAAACTTGACAATTTATCAACAGGTCGCTTGCCGTCGAAAATGAGGAAGTGAACTGGGTAACCAGGACAAGCTGGATGTCCAAGAATGTTTTTTTAAGGTTAAGTGACATTTCTTAGCCACAAGGGAACATATATCTTTAAAATAAATGGTAAATATTGTATATTGTAACGACGTTACTTTATTACCATAACAATTAAAATATATTAAATTACATCGCGCACAGGATTGGACTTGAATTAACTTAAAATTGTGGTAAAGGTAACCTACCTTGGACGCTAAAATTATTATCGAGTTTCACGATCCAAACCGTTGTGATCAGTTGCAGTGGCAGTCCGAGTTGGAGTTTCAGTCCGAGTTCCAGTTCGAGTTGGAGCTCGAGCTGACCACCAGATCAAGTACCTATTCAGCGACCTTTAGAGATAGGTCAAGCAGAAGTCAGATTGTACTGAATCCGTCATATCACCCTGAAAGACGTGCCTATACCGGCCGACACAACACAGTAAGAACCATGTTACACATCTTTCTTCCGGATTTGGTTTAATTGAATAAATGGTTTTTAATTACTTGATGATTTTATTTAGTGCGAGTTAACATTTAGCAGCAAATAGTCAAGGAATCAAATCAGTGATGTTGCCCGTGCAAGTGGCTTTCATAACGGAAAGTCGTGCCCGAGCCAATCCGAAACCTGGGGACATTTAGAGGTAGGTCAAGCTGAACGGAGCAAAGCGAAGGTCAATGGTACCGGATCCGTCAGTCCGACCGTCACCGCTAGCCTGGAAAATGTAACCGTACCGTCCGTACCGTTTGCACACCTTTTCTTTTTAACAGTCACCGGATTTTGGTGTAAATAAAAGTTGTTATTTAACTCAACGAATTTTACTTTATCTCAGCAGCAAATACCCAGCTACTCAAACCAGTAGGGTAAGTAATGACCGCCCTTCTAGCCGCTAAAGATTTTGTCGATGCCATAACGACCCCTGGAGTATGTTTTCTCCACTGACGCTGCCCGATGCAAGTGACCTTCTACAAGACATTTCTAAATAACAAACGAATGTTTAACTACATGCCACCAATATTGGGTATAGTTTTACATATTGTCTATTATAACAATTTAATTCTCCTTGGTCAGTTTTAAACTCATATGGCAACATTGCATATCAGTTAGTTAACACCCGCTCGATTACTCCATTCTCCTATTGATTCCGTGATCCATTTCCAGTTGGAAACTCTTATTGGAAACCGCTGAGACACGCTGTCCTAATCGAACTTATTGCCAACCAACTTCGACCAACTCGTAGATGTTAGCCGTAGCTGCAGAGATTCAGTTTAATTTTATTGTTTTAACCAAATATGCACTTTGAGATGCGGTTATTGCTAGAGAACTACCGAGACATATTAAACCAATGATAAGTTTACAGAGTTAAACACTGTTAAATGTAATTTTGGTCTTGTTAAAAAAATACATTGTTAGTAAGTAGGTCTAAATGTTTATAATTTGGTTGTTTTTTTATTAATGAAATATTATTAAACATTATATGAAAAATATGCGTTTTAAAAGTTTAATTACATTTCGGTATGGTGAAGTGACTGGCTTGGATGTAAAAGGCTTGGATTCATTTTTTTTTATTCAAATACATAAATTACTGAAAAATATTTTCATAATTTAAAGTTTTTTTTTCAACAATTAATACGAATAATAAATATGACTATAAATCCTTACAATAGTCTTAGTTACAGTCTCTTATTATTCAATTTCAAACCTATACTTTCGTCGACCTCATTTTAAAGAATAAAAAAGTATATTGGGAAAATCCCGTGAAAATGCATTTATCTAGGACCGCGACGTTCGAGCAGCGGTTCACAAACGCCGAAACTTTCATCTATATAATATATTTTTTATTTTGTTAATGTATCCGTAGAACCCACGCAAGGCTTTGAGGATAAAGGGGCTTTTTGTTTGCTTTTTGTGTAACGTTGTACATAGTTTTAACGTTATTATACCGAGTGCATATTTAACGAAAAATAGGACAAATAAAATATAGTTTAAAGTGAAAATAAACAACAGTTTAATACTAGAAAATATGGTTTAAATCCACTTAAAATTTTTAGCATCACAATTGTAAAATACATATAGAAGAAATATATTGTACCTATAAACTTCATAAAGTATCCAATAAACTACTAAAGTCCTTTTAGCCATTCTTGGCGTGGGTCTGAGATAATCTACTACATAGTTTTTAATACCCGTCTCTCTCTGTTACATATAAGCGTAATTTACTGGTTCAAGTCACGTTTGTTATGCTAAAGTTAGATAAACACATTTAAGTGCGTCTACTTAGCGAATGACACAGTGACATGCGCCAGTTTGTTATAAATTTACTAAATTTGCAGTTATTAATATTTTTCTCTAAATAGAATTATCTGAACTTTTCCTATTATTATAATTCTGTGAAAATCCTAAAGTTATTTTACTCCGCCACTATGAGCAAGTAATTGAAACTTAGAGTAAAATCAACTGAATGCATGAATGGCACTATAGCTTGGCCAGAGTAGCTTGGCACTTGAATTTCAGATGCGCATTGGTAATTTGAGATGCGCATTGGTTCACGCACTGTTTGTATCTTTTGCGATCGCGCATCTTCCAAGTGTCAAGCATGCTGGTCAAGCTATACAATTGTTCTTCCGACGGGTAACCCAAACACATATACCAAATTTCAGCTCAATCGGATTAAATGTGTGGCCTCTATCGTAAAAGAATACACACAGACAGACAGACAAACTTCCATCTGGAAATGGTCTTAATCGTCTCATGGGACCCGAAAATGGATATTTCCGTTTTTATCTCGAATTTTTTTTTAGCTCGTTCATAATAATTTCCCTTCTCGGAGGTAGTTCGGGAAAGTAAAAATTGAGAAAATTAGGAATAATAGTGAAAAATATGGAAAAAACTGGAGCAAAAGAGGTTGAAAAATACAAAAAATAGAAAAAATAGGGGAAATTAGTGAAAACAGAGAATAAGAAATGAAAAAAAAATAAGGTAAAATAAAATATTAAAATATAGGGAAACATAGAAAAAAACAGGAAAAAATAGAGAAAAGAAGAAACAACAGGAAAAGTAGATAAAGATAGGGAGAAATAGGGAAAAGTTGGAAATTAAGTGGAAGATATGGAAAAAAATATAGAAAAATGAAGAAAAACAGGCAAAAATAGAGCAAAACAATAAAAGTAGGACAAAATATGGAAAATCAGTGAAAGGTAGGAAAATTACGACAAAATACGGAAACACAGGCAAAATAGAGAAAATAAGGGAAAAACATGAAAAACAAAAAGAGCGAAAAATATGAAGAAATACGAAAAAATAGGGAAAAGAGGAAAATGTAGAAAAAAATAGGCCACAATAGGGAGAAATATGAAAAAATAGGGCAAAAATTGGGAAAATAGGAAAAATGAGGCAAAATGGGGAAAATAGCAAAAAATCGGTTGTGTCGCCACAAAAACTTTCCCGACGAGTATCCACGAATACTTTATCAGATATTTAATGTTAAAGTTTCAAATTTTGACATTTTTTATTTTTGACAGGTGAAAGTTAGAGAAATAATTTTGACTGTTCTGAATTTATAATTCCAAATCTTTTACAAATTTCAAAAATGCCGTCTTAAAAATTTCAAGAACTTAAATAATTTTTATTATTATAAATGTTTCAAAAATTTCTAAACATTGTAAAAACGAATTTCAAAAATTTTAAAATTTTGAAGATTTAAAAAAAATCCTGAGCTTCCTAAATTTAAATATTTTATAATTTCAAAAACGCAAATTTCAAAAATTTCATTATTTTTTAATTTCAAATATTTTACAAATTTCAAAAATTCCATCTTAAAAATTTCAATTATTATAAATAGGTATTTCGAAAATTTCTAAATAATGTCAAAACGGATTTTGAAAGTTTAAAAAAATCCCGAGATTTTCAAATTTTGAAAATCTGAAAATTTGTATTTTCCAAAACACGAAACATTATAATTTCAAAAATTTCAATATTTTACAAATTTCAAAAATGTTGTCTTAAAAATTTCAAGAATTTAAAAAATTTCAATTACTATAAATATTTAGAAAATTTCTAAACAATGTCAAACCTAATTTATAAAATTTTAAAATTTCGAAGATTTCAAAAAACAATTCCCGATCTATAAAAATTTGGAAAATTTAAAGAATTTCTAATTGAAAATATTTTACTAGTTTCAAAAATGTTTTTGAAAATTTCAAGAATTTACAAATATTTTGAAAATTTAAATATTTCGACAATTTAAAGGAAAAGTCTCTGAAAGTTATTTTTTTCCTCTTATTAAATAAAAAATATATAACGTTTAATTTCCTTACACCCATAAAAGGAAAAATAGGACGAATTTTTAAATATATCATAGTTTTTTTGTCAATTGTTTCTAATTACATCAAAAAATCAATTAGACTTGCGTCCAACAATTTTTTTTTTATTTAATATTTTACTTTTTGATGTATTTCAAATTCTATTCTTAAACTTAAATTAAATTAGTAGCGTTTCACAAATTTGGTATACAAAAGATTTTTTTTTAAAAGAGCAAGAAAAATAAGGAAGAAAAAAAAATGAAAATAAAAAGAGAAAAGAAATTTAAAAGGAACCTCTGCATCCTCTCACTCTAATACATTGAATTCCCTATAGTGGCGGTAGGAGTTGTATAGACTATCTACTTACATCAGTATTTTAAAGTTATTTTATAACTAATGTTTACCAAAACATCTTGTATAGTAGTAGTACGTATACTGTAGAATTATAAACATAAGATAATTTATTTTAGTACTAGAAACTGTAATTTCGAATTCATCTGTTTAAATTTAATTCATTTTTTAGTTTAGAAAAACATTTCACTTAAAAAAAAGGATATTCGACTAAACGTATTTTAAATTTTATTTATTTATACCTAAAATAAAGCATTTCCAGAAAGTTTGGACAACTTTTTTTAGAACACCAAATGAAACATTAATGAATGTGCAGTTTAAAAACATTAATTAATGCTTTGCATTGAAACGTTGTTTTGAGTTAGCAGCACTTGCTTTGTTAGTATATGTAATTAAATTTGTACATAAATAATTGTAATTATGTGTTCGTATAGTTGAAATCATTTTTTATATTTGTTTTATTATATACAGGATGTTTCATAGGTAAAGGTACATACGCTAACTGTGGATAAAGGACACTTAGATGAATCCAAAAAACTATATACGATGGGTCTAGCTCGTTTTATTACATAGTTACAGGGTGTTTTGTCAATATTACTCATTTCTTTCACCCTCCGTATATTTGGAACCGTCCCTTATATTTTTCTGATATTTAGCAAGATTGTTCTACTCTATTAGGACAATCAACAGACATGGTGACCAAATTTAAAATCCAGGTCCGGCTTCAAAAAAAGTTATCAAAATTATTTTTCTCTAGAACAACACCCTGTATATCGAAATTTTAAAAATTGGATTTCATATTCGAAAAGAGCGGAAAAAGTTGAGTGGGAATAAATATTTTTTGAGACTGCACATTTCATTCTACTTTAAAAAATTTAAAAGCCAACTTAAGATTTATTAATTTTTGTGGAATTCGTGCCTAGTTATGTTATTCATTAGGAATTATTTTTTAGTGACAACAAAATTCTTTTATGGTATCAAAGAAAATTGCTTAATGAAACGTTGACTTATAATTAAAGAATTGGCGATTCTCAATAGAATAAGCAATCTTGAAAATAAAAATGAAGTTCCAAAATAGACTTAGACTAACCTTTTATTGGTGAGTTAATTAGTGAAATCTAAAAGAATTTGAATAGTTTTCGAAACGCATTACAAATTAAAATTAAAAGAAGAGTCCTAATATTCGCTGCCAGAAAATGTTTGGTAAAAACAAACAATTTTTACGTAATTAGATAAAATTCTTCCTGTTTTCATTTTTTGAAATATTTCTTCACCTCATTTTAGAATAATAGTTAGTTTCTAAATAATAATTTTCTTAACATGTGGATAGGCAGGGGTGGACCAAATGAGTGGCCTGCAAGGTCGCCAGACTTTAATCCCATAGATTACCACGTTTGGGGATATCTGAAGATAAAAGTGTATTCATCTGAAATCAATACTAGAAAAGAACTTTATGACCGTATTCAAAACGTTGCGAGGAAATGAGAACTAATCCAGCCATGATTAGAAAATCAGTTTTCAAGAAAATGGTTCACATTTTGAACAGCTTCTTTAATAATAAATTTTATTGATTACATGACCCCATTAATTGTTTGGGTATTTTATTTTATTGATTTTCAATTTCAGTTAAAAATTACGCTTTACTTTTTTCGTTTTATGCAAAATTAAGATTTTACCACTTTCTGCCTAAAAAAAGCTTCCCTTGGATTAAAAACCAATTTCAAAAGGACATATGTTAGTCAGAAACTTGATATTAATAAATTTCTTCAAACTTAAACATTTTTTGTTTTTTTTTTTCTTGAAAATTTAGACTACTGTCTTACGGATTGCTTTTGTGAATCATAAATTTGTCTTATATTTGTCATCAGAAAATAAAGATTATTTTGCACTTGTATTATTTAAACAATGTTTTATTAAGCAAAAACCTAAAAAGAAATTTACTTTGATACCGTAAAAGAATTATATTGAAAACTGAGCGTTATCACTAAAAAACAAATCCTAATGAATAACACAACTAGGCATGAATTCCACAAAAATTAATAAATCTTAAGTTTGCTTTTAAATTTTTTAAAGTAGAATGAAATGTGCAGTCTCAAAAAATATTTATTCCCACTCAACTTTTCCGCTCTTTTCGAATATGAAATCCAATTTTTAAAATTTCGATATACAGGGTGTTGTTCTAGAGAAAAATAATTTTGATAACTTTTTTTGAAGCCGGACCTGGATTTTAAATTTGGTCACTATGTTTGTTGATTGTCCTAATAGAGTAGAACAATCTTGCTAAATATCAGAAAAATATACGGGATGGTTCCAAATATACGGAGGGTGAAAGAAATGAGTAATATTGACAAAACACCCTGTAACTTTGTAATAAAACGAGCTAGACCCATCGTATATAGGTTTTTTGGATTCATCTAAGTGTCCTTTATCCACAGTTAGCGTATGTACCTTTACCTATGAAACACCCTGTATAAAAAAATATAAAAATTTAATTTGTTCGAATAAAAAATAATTGGACTATTAATTATTAGAAAATGATAACTAGTTTTTTTCATATATATTATTTAAAGGAAAATTTGGATTAAAGCAAATACTTTCAGAAGAAGAAAATAAAAAAAATAATAAATATTTTTCCTATAGTGAAACTTCCAACTATATAATAAATTTTATATTTTGTTACAGTATTACCAACCAATTCTCCAAGTCTCAGTTCGGATAAAAGTTTTTACGATATCGGTGATGTATTAAGAGCAACTTGTACGTCGCCAACATCCAGACCCGCTGCAAAACTTACCTTTATTTTAAATAATATCGAGGTGAGTTATGTTTTCCAACATTTCTTTCAAAGTTTTTCTTTCTCGATGAAATAATGTTTCTTTTTATTATTTTATTTTTACTAGTACACGTTTAATATGTCTCGATAATAATGATCAAGGTTATAAATCTATAATATAAGCGGCAAAGTCCTGACTGATTGACTGACTCATTGACTGACATAGAATCAACGTAGAGCTAAATCTACTTAACCCACAGACTTATTTGCATCTTACATAGAATAAGTATATTATACAGGGTGATTCTTTTAGAGGGCTGATTAGAGGTTTCTGGAGAAGTAGGCGGAATTCGGGGGATGCCCAATCGCTCTAAAATATTTACAGCAACCAGCTACTTTCGGTTATACCGGAACTGAACATCAACTTTGTTATTTTAATTGGAACACCCTATATTTTCTTACATTTTTTGATATGTCCTGAAAAGCTAATTTCAAAAACTTATTATAATGTAAACTTATTAGTTTTGAAGTTATAGACAATTGAAAATCGCATTTTTCCAAATTTAAATGATTGCTAAAGCCAAATGACATAAAATCGGATAAAACAGCTTACATGTCCCCATCTTAACTTTTTAAATTCTACTTGATGGCATAAGAACATAATGTATACAGGGTGATCAAATTTTGGTCACCCTATATACACTTTCTTCTTATGCCACCAAGTAGAACTCAAAAAGTTAAGATAGGGACATGTAGGCCATTTTATCCGATTTTATGTCATTTAAAGTTGAAAAAATGCGATTTTCAATTGCTGGTTGTTGTAAATATTTTAGATCGTTTGGCTATCAACGAAAACCTAATATCTCAATTTTTCAGATTTTAATTCCGCCTACTTCTCCTAAAACCACTAATTAAACCTCTAAAAGAATCACCCTGTATATACACGATGGTAAAATGGTATAGAGACTGTTATATCTACGATATTTTGAAATTTTCTCTCATTTGATTTTTTACGAAAAAAATTAGTAAAAACCGGTAAACATGGGAAAATTAAGGAAAAATAGGGAAAATATGGAAAAAAATAGAGAAAAACAATAAAAAATGGCTAAAAATTGGGAAAACAGGAAAAAATTTTAACAAATGGGACAAAATAGTAAAAAATAAAGGAAGGGAAAAAGAGTGAAAATAGGAAAAAATTGAGAAAAATTGGGAAATATAAGAAAAATTATACAAAATAGGAAATAGCTCAACATAATTATAAGTTTTAATTTTGATACCAAACTAGCAGATTTATGTCAAGAAGCTGAATACGGAGTCTCTTTAATATTAGTACCTGAACAACCATTCTCTACTTGATTTTTTTTATTTTTTCCCGTTTTTTCCAATTTTTCTTATTTTTTTCTATTTTTCCCATTTTTATTTTATTTATTATATTTTTTTCTAATGTCCTCCGTAATCTTTCCTATTTTTCCAATTTGTCCCCATTTTCCCCTTTTTTTACTATTTTACCCTGTTTTACTTTATGTTTCCCTATTTACTATTATTTTGACACATTTGTTCCCATTTTTTTCTACTTGTTCCCACATTTTTCCTATTTTTTGTATTCTTCTTATTTTTCCTATTACTTCTTAATTTTTTTTTGTTTTTCATTATTTTTTCTTGTTTGTCCCTATTTTGCGTTATTTTATCCTGTTGTTCCTAATTTTTCCCTATTTGTCTCTATTTCGCCATCCTTTTCCCTATTTTTCTCCATTTTGTCCTATTTTTCGATTTTTAACCTAATTTTCCAACATTTTCCAATTTTTCTCTATTTCTCGCCATGCTTATCTATTTTTTCCTATTTTCTTCCGGTTCTTCCCAATTTTTTTCTATTTTTTTTTTATTTTTTCGTATTTAATTGTATTTTTTCCTATTTTTTCTATTTTTCCATTTCTCCCCTTTATCCTATTGTTTTTCCAATTTTTTTCCTATTTTTTCCTATTTTTTCCTAATTTATTCTTATTTACTCTATTTTTCCCCATTTTTTTCTACTTTCCCCGTTTTGCCCTATTTTTCCCTAATTAAATTACTTTTCATTATTTTTCCCTACTTTGTCCTACTTCTACTGTTTTCCCCGCTTTGCCTCATTTTTCCTATTTCCCTATTTTTCTCCATCTTGCCCTATTTCTTTATATTTCTCCCTGTTTTACCCTATTTTTTCCTATATTTGCCTATTTCCCCTATTTTTCAGTATTTCTTCATATTTTTCGCTGTTTTTGGTTTTCATGTTTTTTTCTTCTTTTCTCTATTTTTCCCGTTTTTTAGTATTTTGTCGTAATTTTCCTACTTTTCACTAATTTTCCATATTGTATCCTACTTTTCCTGCTTTGCCCTATTTTTGCCTGTTTTTCTTCATTTTGCCGTATTTTTTTCCCTATTTTTCCCTAATTTTAAAACTTTTCCCTATTTCTTCCTATCTTTATCTACTTTTTCCCGTTTTTCCTTGTTTTTCTCTATTTTTTCCTTTTTTTCCCTATTTTTTCCTATTTTAGCTTGTAGTTCCCTATTTTACCTTATTTTTCTGTTTTTTCATTTCTTATTCTTATTTTTCACTATTTTTTTCAATATTTCGTGTTTTTCCTCTTTTGCTCTATTTTCCCAATTTTTCAATGTTTTTCTCCATTTTTCCCTATTTTACCATTTTTTTCACTATTTTTTCTTATTTTATCAATTTTTACTTTCCCGACCCACCTCCGAGAAGGAAAAGTATTGTGAACGTGGAAAAATACACAGACAGACAGACAGACAGACTTCCATCTGGAAATGGTCTTAATCATATCAGGTGGCCTCAAAATGGAAATTTCCTTCTTTATCTCGAAAATTTTTTTTAGCTCGTTCACTACTTTGCCTTCTTGGAGGTGGGTCGGGAAAGTAAAATATAACCGAGGAAAATTAGTTTATTATTTGGAAAATCAACATGTTTTTAATTTGCCAAAAATATGAGTCAAGAGAAATTTATTTTTTTTTGAAAAATTAAAAAGTTCTAAAAAAATCTTGTTAAAATTAGAGGAAAATGAAAACAGAAATAATTACTCAATTTTTTGAAAATTTGGGTAAGAGAAATTGGTTCGTTATTTGGAAATTAAAAAAAACTTAAAAAAATGTATTTATAACAAAAGACAATCATAAAAAAATAAGACAAAAAAAATTTATTGGGAGAACTAGAAAAAAACAAGAAAATACTCGTTATTTTTAAATCTAGCCGAGGGAAATTAGTTTATTATTTGAAAAATCAATTTTTTTTCAAATAATGCGATATAAAGAAAAAAATAAGAAATTATTTAATTTTCCAAGGGGAATTTGTTTATTTTTAGGAAAATCTAAAATTACTGAAAAAATCTTGTTAAGGGTTTTTAAATTTACAGTCAGGAAAATTAGATAATTATTTGGAAAATAAATCGCGGAAAAATAAGAAATATATTTAATGTCCCGAAGAATATGAGTCAAAAGGAAATTTGTTTATTTTTTATTTAAAGTACTGGAACAAAACATAATACAAATTCAAAAAAAAAAATAAAAAAAACTTAAATTTTCATAAATATACTATGGGAAAATTCGTGTACTTGTTATCAATAAATCATTAACCATTACCAAAAAAATTACATAAATCTTACCTTTATGATGAAGCTCGTATTTTCAGTTTTCTTCTCTCACTTCACTTTATTTTAACTGAAAAAAAAAGAGAAAACATGTTACTAATAAATAAGATATTGTCTAAATAATTTTTTTTAACTTGAGATAGGAATATTTACTCGTATTATTAAAAAAACTGGTACCAAGAAAATAAACCCAAAAAAATAATTCCATTACAATAAAAGGCGTATTGAAAACTTTTCTGTTTAATTGACCCTGGAAATAATTAACATCCTGTATAATAAAACGTAGAAGGTAATACAAAAATAAATGATTATAATATAAATTTGAATCATCTTGTAAAACAGTTATAATTACTGTAGAGAAAATTCAAAGTTTATAAAAAAATTTTAAATTGGTTTTTCTATATGCATTATGGTATTTTAAACCCATCAAAAATATAAATATAAAGAAATTCATATAAATTTCTAACATACCTTTAATAATTAACAAATTTCAAAATCACTAAACGTAATTTTTATATCAATTTTGTAAAAGTTTATTCACCGCTTTAACTAACACTACTACCGGAATTGTTCGGACTTGTTAAAATATTCCATAGTCGACTATTTTTTTTTGGAAATACATGAATCATTATATCTCAATACAGTACAGGAAATATCATCGCGGCGTCGCGTCGGTGGAGGTGGAACTTATCTTTGTGTGTAAGATTTTATTAAGTAAACAAGTAAAAATACTGTATTGAAATATTTACAGGGCAGAATTAATTTATTTTAAAATTAAAGTGCTTTGTTTAATTTTTACTTTTACGCAATATACGAATTACAAATTTTAATAAAATTCATTGAAATGCTTTATTTTTTCCATAAGTTTTTAGTATATTTAAAAAAGATGTATCAGTGTGGTATTTTGAAAAAGAAATTATTAAAATAAAATAAATTATTACAAAATTAAACAAACATTGCCAAAATTGCCTTTTTTTCAGTTTTGTCAAAATAACTTAAAAAAAATCAAAATTCGAGATTTTTAGATTATTTTTTTGTAGAAAATCAAATTTTTTATCGAAATACCTTTTTAAATTTTTTACTTTCCCGATCCCATAAAAGGGAAAGTATAGTGAACGATCAAAAAAAAATTCGAGATATCGATGGAAATATCCATTTTGAAGTCCACCAAGAAGATTGAAACCATTTCCAGCGTAAGGTCTATCTGTGTGTCTGTGTGTTTGTGTGTCTATGCGTCTGTGTGTAATCTGCCACAATAACTGCCGAACCGTTTGACCAATCAAGTTGAAATTTGGTACTAATTAGTTTTTGGTTTAAATTGGTAGAGTAGAAGGTCCTCAAGACCGACATTTATTGAGTACATGTAAGATTTTTTAAATTTTAAGGACACACAATACACTTTAGTGCATAATATTGTAGTACAATTTTTGTTTCAAAGTTATTCCAGAAATTCCAACAGTTGCGCTACGAGAGTTCGCGCAAAAAATGTGCTTATTCGTTTTCCATAGTTTTTCCAAATTTTGAGGATAAACAACGCACTTTAGTGCAAAATTGGGGAGGGCACAATTTAACAAAATTTAAAAGATCAAACAGATACTTTTTCAAAAGGTTATTATATCAAATTATTAAAAAATCAAACATCTATAATAGCAAAATGATATTTTATCAAAACCGTAAAAAATCAAATCGTATTAAAACAAATAATAAAGAATCAAATAGGTATTTTATCAAATTAATAAAATATCAAAATACTAAAAAACCAGAACGTTAAAACTACAAATAGTTAACACATCAAAAACGTAAAATATAAAAACACTAATTTATCAAAATACCAATAGATCAAACTCTTTATTAAATTCTGATTAAATATAGTTCTGAAGAAGTAAGATTTTGTTGTTATGATGGTTTGAAACATTAAATTTTGTTAAACAGACTGTTTGATATAATACGATTTTGGTAAAATGTATGGACCCCAAAATTGACGTCTATCAACTTAGCAAGACAACTTCGAAAAATTACAACGGTATCTTATCAGTAATTTGCCGCTTTTTTGCCGTAAATTAGTTGTGGAAAAAAAAAATTGCCGCTCTTGTTTTTACCAAAAATTCAATGTCTTGGCTAACTTGATATCAAATTAGCAAGACAACTGCGTAAACAATAACGTTACCAAAAAACTGAAAACTTGAGAATTTGCCGCTTTTTTGCCGTTAATTAGTCGTGGAAAAAAAAATTGCCGCTCTTTTTTTTATTAAAAATTAAACATTTTGTTAACTTGATATTAAATTAGCAGACAATTGCGTAAATAATGACGATATCAAAAAAGTAACAGGAAATTATCCAGCTTTTATTTTTTTGATATCTATTTTATTTACACAGTTGTGTCGTTAACTTGATATCAAGTTAGCGAGATGGTTAATTATTGATAAAAAATAAAGGCAAACATTTTTCCCATAACTAATTAATGGCAAAAATGCTACAAATTCTCCAGCTTTCAGGTTTTAATATCGTCATTTTCACGCAGTTTTCTTGATAACTTGATACTAACTTACAGAGATGTTAAATTTTTATTAAAAAAGGGGCGGAAAATTTTTTTTTCACAATTAATTAACGGCAAAAAAGCAGCAAATTCTCCAGCTTTTAGTTTTTTAATATCGTAATTATGTACGCAGTTGTCTTGCTAACTTGATATCAAGTTAGCAAAGACATTGAATTTTTGGGGAAAACAAAGAGCCGCAAAATTTTGTTTTTCCACAACTAATTAACGGAAAAAAAGCGGCAAATTACTAATGAGATACCGTTGTAATTTTCCAAAGTTGTCATGCTAAGTTGATAGAAGTGCAAAATTGCATAGAATCAACGAAGAGCTAAATCTACTTAACCCAGAGACTTAAAATTTCGAGAATATGTTCTGTTGACAACATAGACACATACTAAGAAGGGATTTTTTTAAATTTTGATTTAAAGGGGTAGAAAGCTGAAAAACAGTGGCTTACATAAAATGAGTATATCTATATAGACACTATGGTATAAAGGTATCAAGACTTTTATCTCTTTTGTATGATCGGGTATTCTCTTACTTCATTTTGTAAGAAAAGAAAATGAGAAAAAAGGAAAAACAAAGAAAAAAATAGGGAAAAGTAGAAAAAATAAGGAAAATAGGAAAAATAATGAAAATATGAAAAAATAAAAAGATATAGGAAAAATAAAAAATATAGGAAGAATATAGAAAAATAGATAAAATGTAAAGTGGAAAAAAGTAAAAAAATGGGGGAAATAAATGAAAAAATAATGGAAAAAAGTGGAGAAAAAGGGGAAAGGGACAAAAAGTGGGAAAAGGGAAAAAATTAGAAGAATAAATAAAGTGATAAAAAGGGGGTAATATCAAAATAAGAGGGAAATAGGGCAAAAAACATAAGTTTTAAAAAAGGGACATAAAAATAATAGTTGTAAAAAAAATGAGGACAAAAAGACAAAAAAGATCAAAAAACACAATTTTTAAAAAACGAGATGCGAAAAATAAAATAGTTGTAAAAATATTTGGGTATAAAACAATAGTTGTAATAAAGGGTGGTGTAGAAATGGGCCAAAAGAATAAATTAAAAAAAAATTGGACCCAAAAAAAATGGGGGAAAAAGGCATAAAATAATAGTTTAAAATAGGAGTTAAATTGGGCAAAAAATAAGTTGTAGAAAAATGGGGCGAAAAATTGAGGCCTAAAACAATAGTGGTAAAAAGGTGGAAATATGGAAATTTGGAAAATACTTTGAATTTTATAGATACTCCTTGGTTTATTTATCTCCCTGTATTATACATCTTCTAGTGTAGTTCGGATATTATAAATGTGTGAAGTTTCGTTTCTTAGTTACTCATAGTTTAAGAGTTATTAACAATTTAAAAAAATGGCGAGAGCGCGATCACGCATTTTTAAAAAATCGATAACTCCCTTAATAAATATGTTAGAGAAAAACTACCTTGTTTTTTAAAATCTGCGCACTTTTTACTATTTTTGTACACGTTTACAAAATAGAAAAAAAAATGGTACATAAAATAATAGCTGTATATAAAGTGGGAAAAAGTGGTGGAAAAAATAATATTAGGAAAAATAGAGAAAATAGGAAAAAATATGGCAAAATAAGGAAATTTGGGAAAAACAGAGAAAATATAAAAAATGGTGAAAATTATAAAGAATAGTAATAAATAGGGAAAAATAGAGAAATTACAGAAAAATATTGAAGCATATGAGAAAACAGTTAAAAATAGTGAAAACTTTGGAAAAGTAAGAAAAAATAGATCAAAATAGTAAAAAATATAAAAATTTGGAAAAATTAGTGAAAAATATTGATCAAAATGGCAAAACAGAAAAAACTGGGGTTTGGCAAAAATAGTGAAAAATAGGGAAAAAATAGAAAAAACAAAAAAAATATAGAAAAACAAGGAAATTACAGAAAAATATTGAAACATGTAGGAAATTGTAAAAAAAAGAGAAAAACTGGGCTTAAAAATATTAGTTGTACAAAAAATAGGGGTAAAAAGGCAAAAAATAATAGTTTAAAATAGGGGTTAAAATTGGGAAAAAAGGGGCGAAAAATTGAGGCTTAAAACAATAGTGGTAAAAAGGTGGAAATATAAGGCAATAAACACAAGAAAAAAAATGGTACATAAAATAATAGTTGTATATAAAAGGGGAAAAAGGTGGTGGAAAAAATAATATTAGGAAAAATAGAGAAAATTTTAAAGAATATGGCAAAATAAGGAAATTTGGGAAAAAAATAATAAAAATGCAAAAATAGAAAAATTACATAAAAATATGGAACCCTATGGGAAAACAGTATAAAATGGTGAAAACTTTTAATAAGTAAGAAAAAATAGTGCAATATTGTGAAAAAAATAAAAATGCAAAAATAGAAAAATTACATAAAAATATGGAACCCTATGGGAAAACAGTATAAAATGGTGAAAACTTTTAATAAGTAAGAAAAAATAGTGCAATATTGTGAAAAAAATAAAAAATTGGGAAAAAGAGTGAACAATATTGAAAAATATGGCAAAATAGCGAAAACTAGGGAAATTTGGTAAAAATAGTGAAAAATTGGGAAAAAATAGAAAAACAGAAAAAAATAGAAACAAAACAAAATTAGAGAAAACTAGGAAAACATGTGGAAATATATAAATAGGCAAAATAGTAAAAATAGAAAAAATTGATAACAATAGGGATAAATACAGATAAATAGGGAAAAACAGGAAAAATAAGAAGAAATATAAAAAAATATGAAAAAGAGGAAAAAAAACAAGTAAAGCTCGGTCATCCAGGTACTAAAGAGAGCATGGGTATTCACCTAGTTATAGATATGCAAAAATGACAAGTAGTAGAGATTTTCGGTGGTTAAGGGGAAAGAGGAAATTTTTCCAGTGGCGGACAATTTTATTATTTTACGATAAATTTACATTTTAATTCAATTCAATTTTTTTTTTTAGTTTTTAATTAAAATGAGGTCAGTAAATTGTTCGTTCTGAAACTTTTGTCAATTTCCCACAAAATTTTACCGCCTGATCCACTGAATAACCTGAACAATTTTCTCAAATTGAGTTAAATTCCGCTTCAGATTAATGATGCCTTTTGGCAGAAGTGTTACTACTGATGGGTAACTTCTGATTCAATTTTATAGAGAAAAACAATACATAAAATATTTTACCATGTATTCCCGTTCCCGCCAATACGTACCCCGCACATGAACTCAAAGCCAGTGATCGTTTAACATATAAGCGACGTTGCCTTTTCCATGCGGAGTACATATCAGATGTTCTACTTTTATTGCATGACAAAAATGAGAGAGAAAATAAATTTTAAAACACATGGCAACGCTTTAGCAATCTGATGAACGACATAACAGTGTTGCCGTTGTGTGGTAAATTACGAATATATAACTGTATCATATTGGAGCCATTAGAAAAAAATAACATTTAAATAAAGTCCCTAAATTTAAGTATTGTAAATTACCTCTGTTTTAAAGATTAATTTGCATAATTTTGTTTGATGAAAGGAATTTTTCTAAGAAATATTGGATAATGTGGCAGCTCTGTTATAGATTCCTAACATTCCATTACTGTCAGTTTTTAAGGAAAATGGGTATCGAGCTTACGATAAAAAATATTTCCATGGCTACCAAGATAAATATTATTATGTGCATATATAAATCAATTATACTTTTAAACGAGACATGAACTATTACCGAATAAGAAGAAACTAAAAAAATTGACAAATATTATTCCTGTTGTTAGTATTATTGAATTTAATTTAAAAGAATGGACGATAAAACTGTATAAATCAACCGAAATGTAGCAAAGCTGTCAACTTTGTCTTTTGCTTTACTTAAATGGTATTGGAAATAGAAGATAAATCTTCTCTTTGAAAATTAATGAAGGACATGAAGGATTTACGGTCATTTGTAATGTTCTCTTTATATGATCCAGTAAATTTATTAAACACATTTTTTATTCTTATTTATAAGTTATTGATGTTAATTATTTAATTATTTATTAGGATTATATACACAAAAAAGCCATTAAATATTATTATTTTTATCCTTTTTAATAATTTAAATGGCTTTTAGTATATCATTAATTTTTTTATGCATTTTACTATTCCAAAACCATTGGCATATTTTTAATATATTCTAAGTATCTGATTTATTTTATTTTATATCAAAACTAGCTTTTGCCCGCGACTTCGTCCGCGTTAATGTTGGAATAAATAAAAGTTTCCTCCTTATATGTGTTTCCTTCCCCTACTTTTTAAACTCTGTGATGAATATTGTATTGAATATTGAATATCTCGAAAACTATAACTGGCTATAAAGAAATGTATTTTTAAAAATGAAGGAGAGAGGTCCAAGAAAATAATTTATACTTTCTCTCCTATTTCTAATTAAATTACTTGGAGACAAATAATAAAAAAATCGGTTGTGTCGCCCCAAAACTTTCCCAACGAGTATCCACGAATACTTTTTTACATTGTTAATGTTAAAGTTAAAATTTTGACATTTTTTTATTTTTGACAGGTGACAGTTGGAGAAATAATTTTGATTGTTCTGAATAAAATTTTTCAAGGGCTTTCAAATGACATGTTGCAAGTTAAATTCTGTGACATATTGCGTCTGTAATTTTTTAATAGTGACACTTCCGTTTGATAGATGTCGTTGTACAAAAACTGATGGGTTCTTCCGACGAGTAACCCAAACCCATATACCAAATTTCAGGTCAATCGAATTAAAAGTGTGGCCTCTATCGTGGAAGAATACATACAGACGGACAGACAGACAGATAGACAGACACATAGATAGACAGAAAAACAGACAGACTTCCATTTGGAAATGGTCTTAAAACATCTCAAGTGACCTCAAAATGAATTTTCCCTCTTTATCTCGAAATTTTTTTTAGCTCCCTTCTCGGAGGAAGTAAAAGAAGTTAAAAATACTGAAAAAAAAATTAAATATTGCTAAAATCGCTAAATATGCAAAAAAATCCCAAAAAATGAAAAAAAATTGCAAGAAAACGAACAAAAAAAAGTGGAAAAATGCAAAAAAAATACAAACATGTACAATGAAATGCAAAATAATATATGAAAACCAAAAAATGAGCTAAAAAATGATAAAAATTCTAAAAAAAGCAAAAAAACTTTTAAAAGAAATTGTAAAAAATGTTTAAAAAAATGCCAAATAAAATCTAAAAAAAAAGTAAAAAAATGCTGAAAAAATTAAAATAATGCTAAAAATGCAAAAAATCCCAAAAAATACAACAAATGCAAAAAACGAACAAAAAAATGGAAAAAATGCAAAAAAAAATACAAACATACAAAGAAATGCACAATAATACATGAAAAGCAAAAAATGAGCTAAAAAGTGTTAAAAGTTCTAAAAAAAAACTGAAAAGTTAAAAAAAGTGATAAAGGAAATTGTAAAGAATATTAAAAAATGCTAAAAAAAAATCTAAAAAAATTTTTAAAAATGCTTAAAAAAAGTAAGATAATGCTAAAACATGCTAAATGAAAAAATGCCGAAAAATCTAAAAAAGTAAAATAATGTTAAAAAATGCTAAATGTGCAAAAAATGCCAAAAAAATGCAAAAAGATGCCAAAAAATCTAAAGAAAGTCAAAAAATGCTGAAAAAATGAAAATAATCCTAAAAAACGTTAAAAATGCAAAAAATTCCCAAAAAGTAAAAAAAATTTAAAAAAAAGCAAAAAAATTGAAAAAAAATGCAAAAGAAAATATAAACATATGCAAAGAAATGCACAAAAATACATGAAAAGAAAAATGAGCTGAAAAATGATAAAAATTCTAAAAAAAAGTTAAAAAAGTGTTAAAAGAAATTGTAAAAAATGTTAAAAATATCTGAAAAAGTTTTCGTGGATACAAGTCGGAAAAGTTTTGGGACGACATAACCGATTTTTTTGTTTTTGACAGGTGACATATGGAGAAATAATTTTGACTGTTCTGAATGGTTTTTCACATGCTTTCAAATGACATATTGCATGTCAAATTCCGTGAGATATTGCATCTGTCATTTTTGCATCTGTCAATCGAATTAAAGGTGTGGCCTCTATCATGGAAGAATACACACAGACAGACAGACAAACTTCCATCTGGAAATGGTCTCAATCATCTCAAGTGACCTCAAAATTGATATTTCCATCTTTATCTCGAAAATTTTTTTGCTCGTTCACAATACTTTCCCTTCTCGGAGGTGGGTCGGCAAAGTAATCTCCTCTAAAAGAATCACCCTGTATGTTTTTGGTTGACGCACTTACTCGAGCGGGTTTTTGGTTGACGCACCTACTCGAGCGGGTCAATATTTGTTTAACCCCAATTTTAAACCCCTTAAAGAGCGAATTTTCAAAATTTCTTTCTTAGTACTCCCTTACACAACCAAAGGAAACTACCCTGAAAATTTCATGTCTCTATCAAATCTGGTTTAGGCTGTGCGTTGATTGTCATAAATTATTGTATTTACAATATAAACTTAATTCGATTCTCATACTAGATATATTCAGTTCAAATCAAACAATATCGATCACACCCTAAGGAATTTATATTCCCAATGAAGTTTTCGAATGTGTCAACCTATATATGTTCAGTTATCATGAATATGCATGCGATTTATTTACATATATCCCAAAACATTTTCCCATTTTTCGCTGAAATGGGTTTTTAACATTTTCAACAAATCCTCATGACAAAACCAAATCTGTCCCGTTGGATAAAACGGCCTGTTTTCTATTTTATCGTTATATATATATATATGGAATGTGGAGGTGTTATGTTAATTCATAAACCGTGTAATTTTTATGAATTACAATTTTTTTTTATTTCGTTTTTACTGTGTTATGAGAATAAAATTATATAATGGAAATGACATTGAGAGAAGTGTGAGCGACTTTAAAATTTTATTATATTTAAATTTTAGTGCGCTGGTTTATTGTCTCGCTATTTAATTTAAATAATAGACTTTATACAAAATAAATAACACAAGAGATTCAAATAAACAGAAACTAAATATTATTTATTTGATCTGAATATCAGACTGCCTAGCATCATTTAGTTGGCAATAAAACGTACTATTAAAAAGGTAGTTTATGTAGGCCTGATGATGGCGATAGTTCGCCGAAACTATTTGACGCTTTTCATTTAAATTTTTAATAATAAAATAATTGTGATACTTGATATAGTTTTATTACTTTATTAAAAATCGGTTGTGTCGTCCCCAAAACTTTCCCGATGAAGTCTTTTTCAGATATTTAATGTTAAAGTTTAAAAATTTGAGATTTTTTTATTTTTTACAAGTGACAGTTTAAAAAATAAATTTGACTGTTCATAATAGAGTTTTTCAAAAAATTTATAATTTTATATATAACATAGAGGAAAGTCAAACCCTTTAAAATTTATGTTTTAAAATTGCATCTTTAAATCTTAAAATTGCATTGTTTAGGTTGTGGTATTTTCAATTTTTAATAAAAGTAAAGATATTTTCATTAAAAAAAATATAAAAAATATTTAAAAAATCTCGAAGCAAGTATGCACCTTTTTCACTTGGATCTGAAAAAAAAAACAAGCAAAATGCATTTTTTCCGTCTTTGAAATTGACAAAGAAGACAAAAATGCATTTTTTTCATACATGGATTGTGAAAAAGCAAGAATGCATTTTTCACACAAAAAATTAGAAGGAATAGTAAAAATGCATTTTTTCACACACGAATTTAACAAAAAAAAAACAGAAAAACAGAAGAAAGAATGCATTTTTCCGTCTTTGAAATTAAGAAAAAAAAAACAAAAATGCATTTTTTTTACACATAAATTTGAAATACAGAAGCAAAAATGCATATTTTCACCAACCAATTTGAAAAAAAAAAATCCGAAGCAAGAATGCATTTTTCCGTCTTTCAAATTGACAAAAAAAAAAACAAAAATTCATTTTTTTGGCACATGAATTTGAAAGACAAAAGCAAAAATGCATATTTTCACATATGGATTAATAAAAAGCAAGAATGGATTTTTCACACAAAAAAAAGTAAAAATGCATTTGTTCACAAAAAAAAACAGAAGAAATAATGCATTTTTCCGTGTATAAAATGAAAAAAAAAATGCATTTTTTTCACACGTGAATTTGAAAGAATTTGATTTCCACACATAGTGGAAGTCAAATTCCGTGACATATTGCATCTGTCATTTTTTGATAGTGATACTTCCGATCGATAGATGTCGTACAAAACTAATGTGTTCTTCCGACGGGTAACCCAAACTCATTTACCAAATTTTAGCTCAATCCGATTAAACGTGTGGCCTCTATCGTGCAATAATACACACAGACAGACAGACAGACAGAATGACTTCCATCTGAAAATGGTCTTAATCATCTCAGGTGACCTCAAAATGGATATTTCTATCTTTATCTCAAAAAAATTTTTTAGCTCTTCACAATACTTTCCAAAAAGTTCCAATTTTGTAAAAATTTCAAGAACTGTGATCAAAAATTTCAGGAAATTTGATAAAAATTTAAAAAATTTTAATCAAAAATGTGTAAATATTTAAAAAAAATTAAAATTGTGTAAAAATTTAACAATTTTGTAAAAATGTCAAAAGTTTCAATAAAAAATCTATTAAGATTTTAAAAATGTGTAAAAATTTCCAGATTTTGTATAAGTTTTAAAAATGTCAAGAACTTTGATCAAAATTTTCAGGAATTTTGATAAACATTTAAAAATTTGAAAAATGTGTAAATATTTCAAAAATTTTAAAAATGTGTAGAAATTTAAAAAAACTGTAAAAGTGTCAAAAGTTTCAATAAAAAATCTATAAAAATTTTAAAAACGTGTAAAAAGTTCCAGATTTTGTAATAATTTCAAAAATTTCAAGAACTGAGATTAAAACATTCAGGTTTATTAAAAATTTTAAAAAATTCAATAAAAAATCTCTAAATGTTTCAAAAATTTGAATAAAAAAATCTAGATTTCAAAAATTTCAAAAACTTTGATACAAAATTTCAGGAATTATGATAAAAATTAAGAAATTTTAATCAAAAATCCAAATATTTCAAAAATTTTAAAAATGTGTAAAAATTTCAAGACTTTGTATTAATTTCAAAAGTTTCAGTAAAAAAAATTATAAAAATTTTAAAAAACGTGTAAACAATTCCAGATTTTGCAAAGATTTCAAAAATTTCGGGAATTTTGATAAAAAATTAAAAATTTGAAAAATGTGTAATAATTTCAAAAAAATTAAAAATGTGTAAAAATTTAAAAATTTTGAAAAATGTTAGAAGTTTGAATAAAAAATCTATAAAGATTTAAAAAGTTCCAGATTTTGTAAAGATTTCACTAACTGAGATCAAAACATTCAGGAAATTTAATAAAAAGTTAAAAAAATTCAATAAAAAATATCTAAATGTTTCAAAAATTTCAAGAACTTATATAAAAAATTTGAGTAATTATGAAAAAAAAATTTAAAAAATTTAATCAAAAATCCAGATATTTCAAAAATTTTAAAATGGTAAAAATTTCAAGGTTTTGTAAAAATTTCAAAAGTTTCAATAAAAAATCTGTAAAGATAAAGTAAAAAATTAAAAATTTAAAGAATTTAGACCCCTATAACTTTTTTGTCCTTATAGGCACAAGTTTTTTATGCTGAATCTAAATCTAAAATTTTATGTAATACAGACAAACGGGCAGTTTAATTATTAAAAAAACGGACGATGTAATGTGACTATCCAATGAGTGAAATTGCTTTGGATAACAGAAGATTTTTGAATTTTACAATAAAATTATAAAAAAAAAAATTATAAATATTATGAAGAAGGTTTTTTCTTATAAACAATATCTAATGTACAAAACCATATTAAAAAGCACTTATTGATCTTTAGTCCAACTCTGGACAAAGTGAATTAGTTTATAACTGATGGTTTATAAAATAAAAATTTTTCAGACTAATTTTTTATCCACTAAATCTACATATATGAGCGAATAATAGAAATAACATTTAAATTCAATTTATTCACTTTTATGTTTACTGCAAATAGTTTTTACAGAAAAAAATTATACCAAAAAAAAAGTATTTTCAAACGACGTAGATTTTATTCCCATTTATGAAGATTAGAAACTAAAAAAGATCATAAAAAATGATGAGATTACCGTCACATATTTCCACGCGTGAACCAAATTTATAAGATAATTAAACTCTATGGTCAAAATTTAACCCCGGCTTATCCAGAATTATTAAGTTTATGTTAATAAGAGGTAGGATGGAGAAGAGAAAATGATACTTTATGGATCATATATTTAAAAGAAAATTCATTATCGAAAAATATGGTTTTTCATAAAGAAAATGTTCCACAAAGAGTGAGGGTGATGATGAATCGAAATTCGTTAAAGAAAATCATTTTTCTAAGAGTTTTCGACAGAATGAAGCTGTTAGGCTTGATTGGTATCTACAAAACGGATAACATTTACCTTATTAAGTTTTTATCATAATTTAGTAGTTTCCAATTTTCATGATTAATAACTATATTGATTTTTAATTTAATTAATGAGGAAAGAAAATTTTCTACATTGGGGAAAATTAAGGAATCAAATAATGAACAAAAACTGCTTTACGGAAATCCAAATAAAAAAAATAGGAAAAAACCACATGAAAGAAACTTGGCCAGTCACTTTTACAGAAGGATTTTATAGTAATAAGTGGATCTGTCCGTTGGTAACCATCAACCTATGATAGATGTCATGACTATCTATCGTTAAAAAAAAACAAAGTTGCAGTACAGGTACATTTTAATTGTCAAGTGGAACTTAAAATAGTCGCCTATGTAAAATTATAGGTGCAATAAACCACTTAATTTACCTCGTTTTAACTTATTGGTGAAGATATATGGGAAATACTATATTAGAATCTCATTTTCTTACGCACGCGACGGAAATAAGTCCTACAAATATTATATCTTAAATCGATGTTATTATCAGTAGTAATATCCCTAGGACATTGATAATAGACGAGATAATTTTATGACAATCGAAAGCTCGAAGGCTGAGGGCTGTTACCAAGCTTGAGAAATTTGTCATAAAATTATGAGGCATTTGTCAATGTCCGAAGGATATTCGGCGGAAAATTTTTTTACAGAAAAATTTATAACTCAACACAACGAAACATTTTGACCGCCCAATCTTTTAATATCAACTCCAATTCTTCTAAGCTTCTATGTTGATTTAATTCATATTTTCGTTCACAGCAAAATTCCATAAATATTCCCCAAATATATTTGTGACTGTATGTCGTATTTCTTGGAATTTATATTTTCAAAATTCTCATTGCCAAAACTTGACATTTTGAAATTAATTTGAAGTGAAGTTGTTAAACTCAATAGTATTGTCATAGTGATTGATAATTGCACTGAATGCTGTTATCAGTGTAATGTTGACATGATTGGGTGAAATTCATTCACATGACACAAAATGACAAAATTTGATTGGTTGTTAGAACTGGCAAAAAATTTTCTACTTAATCTTCTATCTAACACCCCTTTTATTTATATCAACGAATCAAAGAACAGTATAATGTAGCTTTCAACTAGAAATTCCTAAAAAGCGGTTCTTTAAATTAAAAAAGTACCGGTAAATAGAATTATCCAAGTTTTAACTAAGTAATGAAATTTTGTTAGTAGATTTACAGTGAATTTTAGTAAAAGATTGTGAAATTCAGCAACAATATGAGCCAGTTGAGTAGATATGAAATGCCGGTACAAATGAGCACTTCCGGTCACATGTGCAGGTCATTGAACTCAAGAGACAAGCTTAGACAAGTTAAATCTAAAAATAGATAGCTCCCCCCCTTAGTAAAAATCAGCATAAATCAGTCAAATAAGCATAAATTAGTCAAATCAGCAGAAATTAGTCAAATCAGCAGAAATTAGTCAAATCAGCAGAAATTAGTAAAAATTAGCATAAATTAGTCAAATAAGCAGAAAATAGTCAAATCAGCAGTTATTAGTAAAATTCAGCATCAATAAAGCAGAAATTAGTCAAATCAGCAGAAATGAGCAGAAATCAGTATAAATTAGTTAAATTAGCAGAATTGAGTTAAAATCAGCAGAAATTAGCAGAAAGTCAAATTAGCAGAAATTAGTCAAATTAGCAGGTATTAGTCAAATCAACAGAAATTAGTCAAATCAGCAGGATTTAGTAAAAATAAGCAGAAATTAGTCAAATTAGCAGAATTGAACAAAAATCAACAAAAATCAGCTGAAATTCAAATTAGCAGAAATTAGTAAAATCTGCAAGAATAAGAAAAAATCAACATAAATTAGTCTACTGAGGCAGCACCAACTCAGAGCAATTGCTTAATCCAGAAATTTAATCTATTTATTTGACATATGTCCAGGCTGTCGAGGTAATTTTTGAGATATACAGTTAGTATATGTTAAACTTTTCCAGCGACGCATCTTTTTAATTTTTTTTACTTTCCCGACCCACCTCCGAGAAGGGAAAGTATTGTGTACGAGCTAAAAAAAATTTCGAAATTAAGATGGAAATATCTATTTTGAAGTCACCTGAGATTATTAAGACCAGTTCCAAATTGAAGTCTGTCTGTCTGTTTGTCTGTGTGTATGTGTTCTTCCACGATAGAGGCCACACGTTTAATCCGATTAAGCTGATATTTATTATATGGGTTTAGGTTATCCGTTAGAAGAACCCGTTAGTTTTTGTATGATATCTGTCAAACGAAAGTGTCACTGTCAAAAATGACAGAAATAATATGTCACGGAATTTAAAAGCCCTTGAAAATCTCTATTCAGAACAGTCAAAACTATTTCTCCAAATGTCACCTGTCAAAAATAATAAAATGTCAAAGTTTGAAACTTTAACATTAAATATCTGAAAAAGTATTCGCCTCTGGATACTCGTTGGGAAAGTGAAAGTTTTGGGGCGACACAAACGATTTTTTTATTTTTACATACACACAGCTTTGTAATAAAAACACAAATGTAAACATCGAATTTACGATATTTCCAGTATATTTAAAAATAAAAATAAAAATGTATTTAATATAAATGTATATAATCTTCTCCAATAAAACCTTAAATGCAGTAAAAACAGACCAGCGCTGCCCTACTATTTAAAAACCAATTAAAATATAAGACTTGATATGCACATCTCCCTAAACCGATAATTTATTTATTATAACATGATACAATTTGACCCTTAAATATCATATAAACAAGGTGAATAGTGACTGACGTACATCCTTAAAAAATATACAAAGTTAACCTCTTTTTTTATTTCAGGTGTGCCAAACGTGCTTCAGAAATAAAACTGCTGTGGGCGAATTATACGAGAGCAGACTGTTCCTGCTTCTACCGTTGTTCGAGTCCCATTTTAACAATGGTCGCCTGACGCTCAAGTGTGTCGCTAGAATTGGAGATTTCTATCAACAGGACACGGAGATAACTTTCGACAATCCCAGAGATCCCGTCCCTGAAAGAGGTCAGATTAACATTTCTTAATTTATTATAGTACGGGCAATATTATTTAATTAATCAGATATAAAATATATACGGTACAAAAGAATAGAAACAAATATATAAGGATCACATTCAATAAAAAATAAACTCTCACGTGACTTTAGACAGAATTTTGGATTTAACTGAGTTTTCCAGTTAAATTATACAGCGCTACAAAAAAAACGTTTTGATCCCAAGACGTCACTAGTATATTCGGAAATATATTTTGACACAGAAACCGAATCCGATCTCAAAGATAATCATGCACCCTTTAAAGGCCGATTATCATTAAACGTGCAAGGAACCGGATCGGCAACGGCACGGCTCGTGCTCGGTACGAGCAAGATTTCTTGAGACAATTCACATTGCGTAGAATTGTCGCGGATTAAGACGTCACTGTTATATTCGGAAATATATTTTGACACAGAAACCGAATCCGATCTCAGAGATAGTCATGCATCCTTTAAAGGCCGATTCACATTAAAAGTGCAAGGAACCGGATCGGCAACGGCACGGCACGTGCTCGGTACGAGCAAGATTTCTTGAGACAATTCACATTGCGTAGAATTGTCGCGGATTAAGACGTCACTGTTATATTCGGAAATATATTTTGACACAGAAACCGAATCCGATCTCAAAGATAGTCATGCACCCTTTAAAGGCCGATTCTCATTAAACGTGCAAGTTACCGGATCGGCAACGGCACGGCACGTGCAGGATTTTTTGAGACAATTCACATTGCGTAGAACTGTCGCGGATTAGTTTGGCTGTGTATTCTTTTTCCAACTTTGTGAAAAATATGTTTTCGTCTTCCACGTTAATAAAAATTGCTCTAATATTAGACGAAGAAGAGCAAGAGAAAGAAAATTGCATAAAGACAAAAAGACGTTTTTGGGTGCATAAAATGCTAAAGAAACAAAACGAAGAATGGGGATTCGCAACGTTGCAACCAGAATTTCTAGATGACTAGACAAAATTTATCAAGTATTATGAATGGACAAGTTTGACAATTTTATTGGACTAAATTTGAAAACTTCTCCAAAAAAAATATAACGTATTCTATAAGAATTCCATCATCTTCAAATGAAAAATTGAACGTCTGCTGACGCTTCGTCATGTTACATAATTTTTATTCTCAAATAGATCGAATAAACCGATTTCTGTCTGACGCCAAAATACAAATGAATACAAATGGTTAAAAACAGGAGGAAATAGTCTCCAGGTCCTATATCCAGCATATGGAATGTATAATATCCTCGGTTCTTCTTATTTCCGGGTCCTTCTTCAGTTGGTCTTTCGTATCTCGGATTCCATCAGTCTTTTGGTTTTTCAAATCTGCTCTTGGGCTTAATAGTCTAAATCCTCTATTCGTGATTTTGGAAAATTGGGTTTAATTTTGAGGTCATATTTGTTGCCCTACTTTATAGGTTTTAGAGCATACCCGAGTGTAGCACGGTTTTAGATTTTTTCTAAAAATACCCATATTTCGATGCGAGGACGAAAATCCCAAAAGAACTTTTTTCAAAATGAGGGCATTTTCGGAATCCTTCGTAGATTTTCGAGATATGCTGGTTTTGGTAGAAAAATTTAGGATTTAGCAAAATTTTGACTTTTCGGGTCCACTTTTGCACTCTTGGTGAGTTCTAAATCCAAATCCAAACTAAATTTCTAGATTTTGGACAAAGTCAAAGGTCACCACTTTTAAAATTTCGAGATATGGCGTAGTTTTCGAGATCGTGTCAAAATGTGTCAGAACACGTATGTGGCAATTTAATGGGTCTGGCTATTTTACTCCCATGACGCATTCATACATCTAAGCTAGCACAAATAATTGCTAAAAATGGCTAAAAATAGCTTAAAACTATGAACTATAAGACAATCAAGATTTCTTTTATTTTTAGCCCTTTGATGAATAACTTTTATTATATTGATTTTTTATTAACATACAGGATAATAAATACTTATTATTATTTTTTTATTAATATGAAATATAGTAAAGAAGGAATTAAAATTGAATTTCGTGAAAACAACAACATACAAAAAGTCGTTACTCTTATGCTTATTTTATTTAAACTTGCTTTCCTTTAGCCCATACTTAGAGTCATTTTTGATAGGAATTGTATCTTAATCTATATAGAAAGTGTATAAAAAACTAGAAAAATAAATAACTATAAAATTGACTCTAGCGTGTGTATTTCAAATCATGCGCAGAACCAAAGACAAAAGGGCATTACGGACTAACTTTGTTATTTATATTCGGATTTTGATGGGACAATCGAAATTATGTATAGAACACTTCATACATGGGTAAAGTTTAGGTCATGAGTCATGGGTTATGTGTATCATAGGCCGTGGGTCATAGATCTTAATAATTCATCGGTCAATTTGTGCTAAGTTAGCCTAGGTTAGGTTAATACAGGATGTTTCAATGAAAAATAAATAAATTTAATAAATCACAGAATTTCAGATGTATGGTAATTATTTTTGGAAGAGAGTTTTCATTGCTCTCCACAAAATTCAATTTAAAAGCTTCATTGACTATATTTCATGTTTTAAAATGAGTATTTATGAACAGAAAATTACTAACTTAATTAGTAGAGTAAACCACAGTTAATGTATTGAATACATTTTTTTGAGCAACCCTGTATTTTTAGTCATGGTGCTATGAGCAAAAATAATGCATATGACTCTCGAGAAATATGTGTACCAAATTTTAAAAAAATCGGGTTGGGACCCAACCTCAATAAGAAAAGTGCCTTTTGTGTCTGTTTTTATTTGTTGATGTAGTAGATCGGTTATGGTGCTTCAATTTCCTTGGTACGTTACCAATTCTATAAAGAAAATCTAATCGACTATTCAATTCTCTTAAAAGAAATAAAACTCCAAGTTATGTACCACATATATTCAATAAAACAAAGATTTAGGGCGGCAACTAGTTTCAGGCCATATAAATAATACAAGTGATTATATCAAAAAAACAAACAAATCCATAAAAATAATATATGTGGAAAAGTTAGGGTAGGGATATATGGGGATACATGAAATTCAACGTGTAAAATTAATTAAAATTTAAAATTTAAGAAAAGGATAAGGAAATGTTTGAAATACTTTTACAAGTTATGAAATAATGAGACTATCTTCAGTAGGAAGAACATCGTTGGGTCATTAATCTCATATTGGCCGAGTGCACCTCTGTTGTGCAATAGGAAATGCCCAGATATGGAGCATCCAACGTATAGGACTGAATATTCGGTTTTTCAGATACGGAAAAACCGGAAAAAGTAATTAAGAAAGTATGGGTGGGGACGTCCTGGTTCGACGTATCCCCATATATCCCTACCCTAACTTTCCCACATATAGTATTTTTATGGATTTTATGGATAGAACAGCTATTAGTAATTTCATAAATAATACACGCCTAACGTAACTCTAGATAGCGGATTTTTCCGCGATCTTTTGGAAGGGAATGAACGAACTTTTAAGGAAGCAGAAAGAAGCTTAGACCTCGATCGATAATGGAAAATAAGGCAGAATTAGGTTTTGTAGGGGCCACAGTGTTGCCTACTCAATGCTTCAAGGAGGAATGCTCGATTTCTCACTCTATCGGGTATTTTCTTGACTTTAGTCTCTAAATTAGAATTTAAAATGAAAATTCATTGGGTTTTTTTGGGGTTGACAGTAATTCTTCTTTTACGGCACCAGAGGAAGATATCCAGAATATGTTATCAGGAGGATTTAAGAATTAACTGTATAGAGTAATAGACTAGACTAATCGGAAGGATTAATTCCTTACTTTGAACAAATATTTTACTTAAAAAAATCCAAATTCTTTCGTTCTAACAAAATTTTATCAAATTTCCCCATACTATTCCACTTAATAGAATGGGAGGTTTCCTTTTTTTATGGCAGGTTTCTTAGCGTTCGCGTTTATGAGAGGTGCCGAAAGAGGGCTAATTTTTATCGCCCCAATCTTTGAAACGCGTTCATCTATACAAGGAGGATACTCTATTAACTGTCTCGTAAACTTTTTATGGCTACTCTAAAATTTTTGGTATTTGATGGAATCGATGTCAGCTTTTAGGGGTTTTAAGATCAACAATAATGTCTTGTCGGAACGAAAGTTGAATTAAAATATGTTTTTTCAAAAGATTAGCGCTAAACGAGTTTTTTTATAGTACATTTTTATTAACTATAAAAAAATGGTATAGATTTAATATAAATTTGTTATTGCAATTTATTTGTGGTTAAATCCAATCAAAAATTATAAATTATATCTTAGTGCAAGTTTGGTATACTTTTAAGCTTAGCTATATTCTATAAAGTTTTTGAAATAATATTAGATCTAAAATAAATAATATTTTACATACAAACAAAAGATTTAAGGTGGATTCATTCTAGCATAAATTAAAACTTAAATTAATTTAAAACTAAAACTATGATTATAAATTCATGTGATGTAATGAGGGTGTTCATACAAAAAACTAAGCAGTTAAAATTAAAATTTAAACTAAGAAAGATGGCCAACATTAATTTAAAACAGCGCATGCGTCAAACTGTCAAATATCAGTTTGCCGCCCAAAAGAATTAAATATTCAAGAGATGCACAGCTGATTTCTTTTTATAGGTTAGGGGTTACGTTTTGTTTTATATGGATACATATGACATATGATCGAACGTAATGCGCATGTCTCTAGTTTTTTAATATCGTTTAATTGAACACCAGCATAATATAAGTTTAAAATGCATTTAAATCTTAAATTCATTTTAGTTTAGTTGATGTTGCATGAATCCATCTTAAATCTTAATGGTAGCTAAACTACGATGTGTCAATTTTTTTAAGATTATAAAATATCTCGTTATATTTTCAAAATAAAGGATAGTTACTAAAGATTAAAAAATATTAAAATTTATAAAAATATGTAATGGCAATTTTACAAAAATAATATCACCACTTTCCTAAATGTACGAAAATATAAAATAGTGGAATTTACTTTGTACTGGTACTTAAAATATTGACATAATAGTTAGGAATAAATTGTCCAAATAGTTAGGCCCAATTAATTTTGTTCATTTATGCAATATCCAAATAAAATATGTTTAATAGAAAAAATATGAAACAAGGACCAATTTTTGTTATATTTTTATCAAAACATTATTTTAAATGTAGTATTTTTATTTTTATTTTTCAGTTACCCTGTTCAGCAGTACAACTAATCAACGCAGTAAGAAGATTTTACCGACATTTTTAATGATATTACTTTACCTGAAATTATAAAAATGTGATTAATGTTAAATAATATTAATTTTATGTAATAAAAAAAATAGTGTAATATATAATAATTGTGATCAAAATAATTGCTGCAAAAGTTTGTGTATTTCGAATAAAACCGAAAAAAAAATTGTATGAGTTTAATATTTTGTGAACCATGCCAAAAGAACAAGCAAAGAAAAAACACAAAATATTGTTGTAAAAAATATGATAAATATTTATGCCTCGAGGATCTTGTTATTACCAGTAGATAATGTAGACTTCTCCGACCATCACTATAGGGAATTCAGCGTGTTAGAGAGAGTGATGTATAGAAAATTCAGCGTGCCAGGAAGAGAGAGCACTGACGGAGCTGAAGTACTTGAAGACCAGAGCTGACGGAGCTGAAGTACCTGAAGACCAGAGCCGACTCATAGCACTCTCTCTTTCCGACATGCTGAATTTCTCATACCTCTCTCTCTAACACGTTGAATTTCCTATAGTGATGGTCGGAGTGGTCTAGACTATCTACTATTACTTGCAATTCCTGCCATGAATAGAGTTTTCGTAAATAAAACGTAAATTCTGAAAATAAGGACAGCTCATAAAATATATTGTTTATATTTAATAAGTTCTTAAGCAATTTTTGGATGATTTTTGGTTAATTGTAGGAAGAATTTTTGGCAATTGTGGGAAGATTTTTAAGTAATTGAAAATTCTTTAATTGGATGTGTAAATGTGGGAAGAACTTTTTTTGACAAATACGGGAAGATTCTTTGGCAATTTTTTGAAGATTTTTGGTTAATTATGGGAAGAATTTGGCAATTATGGGAAGATTTTGACCAATTAAAAATTCTTTAATTGGATGTGTAAATGTGGAAACAACTTTTCTTGGACACATAAGGGAAGCTTTTTAAGTAATTTTTTTGAAGATTTTAGGTTAATTGTGAGTAGAATTATTGAAAATTGTGGGAAGATTTTTGATCAATTGAAAATTCTTTAATTCGATGTGTAAATGTGGGAACAATTTTTTAAGGACAAATAAGCGTACATTTTTAGGCAATTATTGTAGATTTTTGATTAATTGTGGGAAGAATTTTTGCAATTGTAGGAAGATTTTTGAGCAATTAAAAATTCTTTAATTAGATATGTAAACGTGGGAAGAAATGTCTTTGATTAAATAAGGGAAGAGTTTTAGGCAATTTTTTGAATATTTTTGGTTAATTGTGGAAAAAATTTTTGGCAATTGTAGGAAGATTTTTGAGCAATTCAAAATTCTTTAATTAGATGTATAAATGTGGGAAGAATTAGGGAATATTTTAAGACAATTTTTTGAATGTTTTTGGTTAATTGTGGGAAAAGTTTTTAGCAATTGTAGGAAGATTTTTGAGCAATTAAAAATTCTTTAAGGTTTTTAGGCAATTTTTTGAAAATTTTTGGTTAATTGTGGGAATAAATTTTGGCAATTGTAGGAAGATTTTGAGCAATTGAAAATTCGTTAATTGGATGTGTAAATGTGGAAACAACTTTTCTTTGACACACAAGGGAAGCTTTTTAGGCAATTTTTTGAAGATTTTTGGTTAATTGTTAGTAGAATTTTTGGAAATTGTGGGAAGATTTTTGATCAATTAAAATTTCTTCAATTAGATGTATAAATGTATGAAGAATTTTCTTTGGGCAAATAAGGGAAGATTTTTAGGTAACTTTTTGAACATTTTTGGTTAACTGTGAGAAGAAATTTTGGTAATTGTAGGAAGATTTTTGAGCAATTAAAATTTTTTTAATTGGATGTGTAAATGTGGGAAGAACTTTTTTTTGACAAATAAGGAAAAATTTTTAGGCAATTTTTTTGAAGTTTTCTGGTTAATTGTGGAAAGAATTTTTGGCAAATGTAGGAAGATTTATGAGCAATTGAAAATTCGTGAATTACATGTGTAAATGTGGGAATAAATTTCTTTGGGCAAATAAGGGAAAGTTTTAGGCAATTTTTTGAATATTTTAGGTTAATTGTGGGAAGAATTTTTGCCATTGTAGGAAGATTTTTGAGCAATTGAACATTCTTGAATTGGATGTGTTAATGTGGGAAGAACTTTTTTTTGACAAATATAGGAAGATTTTTAGGCAATTTTTTGAAGATTTTTTGTTAATTATGAGAAGAATTTGGCAATTGTAGGAAGATTTTGAACAATTAAAAATTCTTTAATTGGATGTGTACAAATAAGGGAAGATTTTTAGGCAATTTTTTGAACATTTTTGGTTAATTGTGGGAAGAACTTTTGCTAATTGTAGGAATATTTTTGAGCAATTGAAATTTTTTTAATTGGATGTCTAAATGTGGGAAGAACTTTTTTGACAAATGTAAGATTTTTAGGCAATTTTTTGAAGATTTTTGGTTAATTGTGGGAAGAATTTTTGGAAAATGTAGGAAGATTTATAAGCAATTGAAAATTCGTGAATTACATGTGTAAATGTGGGAATAAATTTCTTTGGGCAAATAAGGGAAGAGTTTTAGGCAATTTTTTGAATATTTTAGGTTAATTGTGGGAAGAATTTGGCAATTGTAAGAATTTTTGAGCAATTAAAAAAATTCTTTAATTGGATGTGTAAGTGTGACAAGAACTTTCTTTTGACAGATAAGGGAAGATTTTGATGTAATTTTTTGAAGGTTTTTGTGGGAAGAATTTTTGATAATTGTAAGAAGATTTTTGAGCAATTAAAAATTTTTTAATTAGATGTGTAAATGTGAGAAGAACTTTCGGCAATTTTTTTAATATTTTTCGTTAATTTTAGGAAGAATTTTTGGCAATTGTAGGAACATTTTTGAGCAATTGAAAATTCGTAATTGGATGTGTAAATGTGGCAAATAAGGGAGCAAGATTTTTAGACAATTTTTTGAATATTTGTGGTTAATTGTGGAAAGATTTTTTGGCAATTTTTTGAATACTTTTGGTTAATTGAAGGCAGAATTTTTGGTAATTGTGGGAAGATTTTTCAGCAATTGAAAATTCTTTATTTATGTATATAAATGTGGTAAGAACATTCTTTTGAAAAATAAGAGAACATTTTTAGGCAATTTTCTAAATATTTGTGGTTAATTGTGGGAAGAATTTTTGGCAATTTTTTGAATATTTTAGGTTAATTGTGGAAAGAATTTTTGGCAATTGTGGTAAGATTTTTAAGCAATTAAAATTCTTTAATTATATGTGTAAATGTGGAAAAAACTTTCTTTTGGCAAATAAGAGAATATTTTTATGCTATTTTTTGAAGATTTTTGATTGATTGTGGGAACATATATGCCAACATAATTCTAAAAGGTTATCCATTATCTCAAATGTGGTCGAACGAATTTTATTACCTCATATGTAAATATGTTTAAAAACAATAACAGACATTAGTCTATTTTTTCTTTCTCTGGCATGTTTTTATTTGAAAATTATTAAATGTATTTACTTAAAAGTTAGACACTGTTTTCTTAGCCTTAAGATTGATATATAATACAAAAAATATAAGCTTTAGATTATTTAATTTATAGGTTAAATAAAAATAAACCTAAACCTATAATATTTTCTTTTAAAAATGATTTTTTAAATTCTCCATGGAAATTATTTCCAATCAGTCATTGTATCAATGTACGAATATTAAAGTTACCAGAGTCCGTGAAAAATAGCGCGTCATTTCCCAAGTGATATTCATTTTTTTGCGTTATATCTAACGCCATATTTCATGGAGAATTCAGCCGGAACCTGAAATGGGAATGTAGAAAGAAGTGGTGCAATATGCGAGAATCAGGAAAAACATGAAACTCCACCATTTTTCATAGTCCCCAATGTATACATAGTGATAGATATACTTCTACCTAAAACTATAAAGTTTTTTCCTAGGTTCTGATATTTATCAAAGTATTATTTTGTATGTTATATTACACTGTAATATGTTACGTATATTATATAGTAGTTTCACAAACTTTGGATGTTTTATACTCATGTGATAAACCGTAATAGATGAGTTTATTTTTTTATTTATAAAATAATTCACTTCATGAATTTTTTGACTATTTTAATAGCTATCGAAAAAGTAATAATGTAATTATTTTTATTATTACATTTTTAAAAAGTGAGTTTATTGATTCGAACCGGACGTCAATTATTTCCTAATTGAATGCTTCCAATAAACGAGCAAAAAAACAAATGAAGTGATGTCAGTTAGCAGCCCCTTTCATATCGAAGTCAACACTCGTAAGTATCTCGTTTAAAAATGCAAAAAGAGAGTGGCGACAGCCAGCGGAGGGTTAAAACTCGTTCGTATAATAATAATGCCGTCTAACTTTGTCAAAATCAAAGCAGACAGTTCTACCTTTTATGTCTCAATTTCAGCTTACATTGGATGAGAAGAGTCGGTGAAAGGTGACATCGAGTCTTTTCAGACAAGCAAATTGATTTAATTGTAGAAATGAAATATATTTTCATAAAAAGGATCTTTCAAATTTTTCTGTGAAATGTTATTAAATTCTTTATGTCCCATGTTATATTTTTCTTTTAGGGATTCTGAATTGAAGTAAATTTGAATTTTGAGAATTTTTTTAAACAAATTCTCTATTTTTTCACAAAAATTTGGTTACTGCAAACTTTCAATTTGTTTTTAATATTTCAATTATTTTTGATCATACTTTTGGAAAAAACAAGAGTGGATTTTTTCGCACTCTATTTTTGACTTTAGATTAAAGTATGAGACTCGTAGATTAAAGTAAAAATGCATTTTTGCTAACTCGAATTATTAAAATAAATAAAAATGTCCTTAAATTAAGATTTTCTAGTTTTTTAACAAAAGTTTTTTTCTTGACAAACATATTTTGGTACAAAAACATTGATTAAATTGTAGAATGAAATATATTTTCATAAAAAGGATCTTTTAAATTTTTCTGCGAAATATTATTAATCCTTTAACTGCGGCTGTGGTATATTTAATAATTCGTAAAAACTCATCGTAAGTAAATAATTTTGTACATTTTATTATTGTCCTGCAACTTTTTACATATTTGACAAATTTTACACAAATTTTAACAAACCCTAAAAATTTTTAAAAAATTTTACAAATGTTCGAATTTTTTGAAATTATTCAAATTTACCATCAATTTTTCGAAAAAAAAATGAGAAATTTCTAATTAATCCAAATTTTTGATATATTTCTGAAATTTTAGTAAATTTTTTTAATGTTTTTTGAAATTTGACATTTTTGAAACGGTTAAAATTCTTAAAATATTTTTAATGCGTCCAATAATTTGATATTTTTTGAAATTTTCGATATATGTTAAAGTTTTTTGAATATTGTGACATTTTTACTTTTTGAAATTTTTGAAAAAATGCAAAATTTCACATTTTCCGAAATTTTTGATATATTTCTGAAATTTTAAAATATTTTTTTAACGTTTTTTGAAACATTGATATTTTTGAAACAGTTAAAATTCTTGAAATATTTTTAATGAGTCCAATAATTTGATATTTTTTGAAATTTTGGATATATGTTAGAAATTTTTAAATATTATGACATTTTTACTTTTTGAATTTTTCAAAAAAATGCAAAATTTCAAATTTTAGGGAACTTGGGCATTTTTGAACTATTTTTATTGGATCGAATAATTTGATGTTTTTTGAACTTTTCAATATATTTTAATTTTGAATATTTTGGCATCTTTACTTTGTGAAATTGTCGAAAAAATTGCAAAATTTCAAATTTTTCGAAAGTTTTGATATATTTTTGAAATTTTTTATTTATTTGAAATTTTGGAATAATTTGATAATTTCTAATTAATCCAAATTTTTGATATATTTCTGAAATTTTAGTATATTTTTTTAATGGTTTTTGAAATTTGACATTTTTGAAACAGTTAAAATTCTTGAAATATTTTTAATGAGACCAATAATTTGATATTTTTTGAAATTTTCCATATATGTTAGAATTTTTTGAATATTATGACAATTTTACTTTTTGAAATTTTCGAAAAAATGCAAAATTTCACATTTTCCGAAATTTTTGATATATTTCTGAAATTTTAGAATAAATTTTTAATGTATTTTGAAACGGTTAAAATTCTTGAAATATTTTTAATGTATCAAATAATTTAATGTGTTTAGAAATTTTCAATATATTTTAGAAATTTTTGATTATTATGACATTTTTACTTTTTGAAATTTTCGAAAAAATGCAAAATTTCAAATTTTTCGAAAAAATGTAAAATTTCAAATTTATACATTTTTGAACTATTTTTATTGGATAAAATAATTTGATGTTTTTTGAACTTTTCGATATATTTTAATTTTGAATATTTTGGCATCTTTACTTTGTGAAATTGTCGAAAAAAAATTGCAAAATTTCAAATTTTTCGAAACTTTTGATATATTTTTGAAATTTTTTATTTATTTGAAATTTTGGAATAATTTGATAATTAAAAATTATCAAGTTTAGTGATGTTTTATTTAAATTGACTCAAAATTCAACTAATGCCAAAATGTTTTTATGTATTTTTCAACATTTTTGTCCCTAGAGCGTTAAGCGTTGCAACATTTTGACCGCAGTTAAAGGGTTAAATGAAAATTCTCTAGTTTTTCATCATAAGTTTTTTTCTTGACAAGCATATTTTGTTACAAAAACATTGATTTAATTGTAGAAATGAAATATATTTTCATAAAAAGGATCTTTCAAATTTTTCTGTGAAATATTAGTAAATTTTTTATGCCCAATGTTACATTTATATTTTTTCTTATGAATTAAATTAAATTTGAATTTTGAGAATTTTTTTGAAAACTTTTGAACAAATTCCCACTTTCTTCACAAAAATTTGGTTACCGAAAACTTTCAATTTGTTTTTAATATTCCAATTATTTTTGATCATACTTTTGGAAAAAACAAGAGTGGATTTTTTCGCACTCTATTTTTGACTTTAGATTAAACTATGAAACTCGTAGATTAAAGTAAAAATGAATTTTTGTTGACTAAAATTATTAAAATAAATAAAAATTTCCCCAAATATAGATTTTCCAGTTTTTCATCACAAGTTTTTTTTTCTTGACAAACATATTTTGGTACAAAAACATTTTTTGCTTTAAATTTAGATTAAAATAAAAATGCCTTACAAGGTTAATAAATTTCAAGGATTATAATATTTCCTTTTAACGCAAATTTTCTGGACTAATTTCTATTAACTCCTTTTATTTACATTTTTTACAAATTGCAGTCTGGAAATTTCAAAGAGGTTATTGTTTGGCTTTGAAAATTATGAGTGTAATCTTTTTTTTTCTTTTCTTTACGTTTGCATAGAAAAGAGCAGCGATATTGCCTAATATCGTGAACTGTCACCACAATATCTCCAAAAATATATGATTATGGCCAACAGAGTCAAGAAACATGCAATGCTCGAACATCAGCCTTTTATTTTTATTAAAGAATAGTACTTACGTCTAAAAATCCACGTATAATATTACACATAATGCACAGGACGAATTAAATCTTTTATTTATAAAAATATTGCGTTATACTATTTGTGTGTTTAATTTACTGACAAATTAGAAGTATCGAGTAACCCCTGGTCTATTATTTTTTACGAGTATCATACTGTAGGCCAGTAGTTGGAGACAATCAATTCACATTAATTCCAAAAGTTTTCAAATTTTCATGGTGTGTTAGTACATTAATAAAAACAAACTATAAAATTTTGCAGAAGAACGGAACATTGTTTAAATCGCAAAAAACGTTTTAATGCTTTATTTTTGCACCGAAAATTGCAAAAGTTTTGCAAACTTGGAATACTGCTAGTACTAATGTTTTACAACATGCATTAAGTTTGCAACCTTGTAAAAGTTATGGAACATTGTTTTTTTCTCATTTGTTTATGTTTTCCATTGTAATTTGTTTAAAAAAATTACAAAAGTTCTGCAAGTTGGTACAGTGGATGGAAAAACAGTTTAACATCTTCACGTAAATTTGCAACCATTTACTACAAACGGATCATTTATTTATCAAACATCGAAATAATTACAAAAGTTTTTTCTCTTGGTAGCGAATAAAGATAATAGCGGTCCCAATGAATTTCTAACTTTGCAACCTTGTACGAAAAACGGAAACTTAATTTATTCACTAATAATTATTTTTTTACATGTTTACAACTGCTGAAATATTTGCAAAAGTTCTGCAAATTGTACTTATAATTACAACTAATATTTTGCGTGACACAGGAAATTTGCAACCGTCATTTTTTAACGGAACATTTTTTCATTAAATATTTTTATTATGTTTTTTTGATAATTTGGGCATAAATTGTAAAAAAAAAATGTAAATAAGTTTAAGATATTCGAATATTGATCTATATTATGGTACTTATTAATTTGCAATATTGTCTGCAAGCAAGTTACATACTTTCCTAATATTTAGACGAATTTTATAACGTGCAGTACGAGTGACGAAAAGGTACCTACTTCGTTTTCTATTCTAATCGTTTCTGTTTTATTTAAATTTGTGTTTTAAAAATTTTCGCCATATATGACAGTTGTTTAGTTTGCGGTGAAAATTGTTGGATAAATTTCACATATAATTCTCCCAAAATTTTTCATACATCTTATTGATAAATTCAATTTTTATTCAAATCATCCTATTATTAGCTATAAAAAATAAAACAAATGTAAGAATTTCTGCAAGTCCTAGCCTGCGTATCATATGCCTGCGTATGATTTCAAAGTGTACCAATAAATAAAATGCGTAAAGTATTTGTCTTTAAAACACGCTCACTTACATGTTCCGGATTATAAAATATACAGGGTGTGTCACGTAGACGGCCCATTAGCCATATATGGAAAAGTAATGTTATTTCAAATTTGAAAATTTATTTACACAGGTTTGTCAATACGCTCTATCTAATGAAAATATTTTCATCTTTCGGTTTATACAGGGTGTTTCGAAAGTAACGATCAACTTTGTTATTTTAAATAGAACACCCTGTCATTTTTTACATTTTTAGATTCGTCATGAAAAGCTGATTTCAAAAACCTTAACACTTATATTATAAAACGAATGGTTTTGAAGTTATAGACAATTGAAAATCGCATTTTTTCAACTTTAAGTAATTGCTCCGGTCAAACGACATTAAATCGGATAAAACGGCTTACATTTTCCTGTCTTAACTTTTTGAGTTCTATTTTGTGACATAAGAAAAAAATTCATACAGGGTGATCAAAATTTCGATCATTCTGTATACATTTTCTTCTTATGTCAAAAGGTAGAACTCAAAAAGTTAGGATAGGGATATGTAAGCCGTATTATCGGATTTTATGTCGTTTGGCCGGAGCAATCACTTAAAGTTGAAAAAATGCGATTTTCAATTATCTATAACTTTAAAACTATTTAGTTTATAATATAAGTGTAATAGGTTTTTGAAATCAGCTTCCCACGAAAAATCTAAAAATGTAAAAAACTACAGGGCGTTCCATTTTAAATAACAAAGTTGATCGTTACTTTCGGAACACCCTGTATAAACCGAAAGTTAAAAATATTTTCATTAGATAAAGCGTATTTACAAAACTGTGTAAATAAACTTTCAAATTTGAATTACCATTACTTTTCCATATATGGCTAATGGGCCGTCTACTTGACACACCCTGTATACCAATTGGCAGACTTGCAGGACATTTGCTTTTTTGGGAGCGTACAAATACGAAATTATTTTTGTTTTCGATTTTATCCTCATTTACTTGTTGCGGGCGGTTGCAAATTAATAAAAACATTGTACGCGAGGAAATGTTCTTTTGAAACTGTTGTTTAAAACTTTTGGCATTAATATGAAACTTATTTTAATAAAAAAACCTTATGAAAAAATATATTTTCCGTTTGACGCAAGAGGTTGCAAATTAAAACAATCCTTATGAAAATTATTTTGGTTATTTTGTCGAGTTCGCAGAACTTTTGGAATTTTCATCGAGAAATTAGGATGAAAAACAATTTTTTTTGACAAAACAAACATTTCCGCTTGGCTAAAATGATTGCAAATTTTTAAAACGATATATACTGCAATTCTTTTTAGCTTCGAAAGTTTGCAGAACTTTTGCTTTTTTTGATAGAGCGGAAATACGCAAATATTTTTTTTTGATTTTATACTCATTTTCGTGTTACGGGTGAGGTTGCAAATTAATACAAACATTGTTATTAGGAATATGTTCATTTGCAACCCTAATTAAAAACTTTTGGAATTATTTCGAAACTTACTTTAATAAAAAAATCCAATTTTATGAAAAAAAATATTTTCCGTTTGATGCATAAGGTTGCAAATTAAAACACTTTTTCAGAGAATTATTTTACTTATTTCTTCCAGTTTGCAGAACTTTTGGAATTTTTATGGAAGAATTAGGATGAAAAACATATTATTTTTGATAAAAAAAACATTTCCGTTTTGTTTAAATGGTTGCAAATTTATCAAAAGATGTAAATTGCTATTTTTCAAAACTTCGAAAGTTTGCAGAACTTTTGCAAATTTCTCCGCACTGATATTGCAAAAATTCATTAAATCCCGATTTTAAACATCTTCCGTTCAGAAAAAAGGGTTGCAAAATCAGACTTAGTATCATTCGAATGTACTCTTCACTTTATTAAAGTTTTAAAACTTTTGTAATTATTGTTAAATTTTTGGCCTATTCTGTCTATTTCTACTCGCCTACTGTGTTTAAAATGTATACAATAAATTATGGATCTAAAAGACTAACAAATTAATGTCAATTTTTGATGTGACAGAGTCATAACGCTACTATTTCGCCATTAAAGATTCTACAATAAAGCATATGAGTTTTCATTTAAAGTTATTGTTTTCCATTCAATTTTTATCGAATTTAAAATTTTTCCATCTGTAAAAGCAAATCATTTATGAATTGTACGTCTCATTATTTTGTATCGTATAAAGTAACATAATTTAGCGCGTTTGGTGTTCTATAAAAGATCGAAGAACGTCTACTCAGCATTCAAACATTGAATGGCGGCAATATGAAACCCAATGTATTGTGAATTTCGGTGCTTAGGGCTGTTCAGCGAAGCAGCTTCAACGAAATGATCAATGCCCCATTTACATAAAAATGTAGACGGCGAAATGAATCGAACACGGCCAATAACAGTCACCGAGAAAAATCTTTATTGCGTTGTGCACTAAACCGCTTTTCTAGTTCGATGCATGTAAATGCATGTTTGCGGCGCTGTGTTGCCCCAATTTATGCACACTGGATACTTCTGATACGATTCTGTATGAAACTTGTTACTTAGATGTTGATTTTACCTGACGGGTTTTTTATAATTTAGTGTTCGGTTCCACCCTCTCGATATATAGAATAGAAAAATATTATGGTTACATTCAAATTCAAGAATGTTCATAAAATGCCTAAAGAATCTAGTTTTTGGTCCGAGACTTATCGATTATTATTAAGGGGATCAAAATCCTCGTAAGGGCGTTAGATTCAACTCTTCTTATTTATCCCGAGCATTAGCAATATAATTTGCAACTAAAAATTGTTAATAAAAAGAAATTGCACCCAAATCTAGCTTACTACCTCATATGGTCAATTTTCTAATCCATTTTCTACAAAAAAAAATATTTATGTACAAAAAACAATAGGTTTGGTTTTTACTGAAAATTAAAGAAATTAGTTTTTTTCTGAAAACAAACATAAAAATATAATTTTTGGTATAATTTAGATCTCTTTTATTTTTAATTGTAAGGAAATAAAAAAATCGGCTGTGTCACCCCAGAACTTTTCCGGCTCTTCTGCGGAGAATAGGATTATTTTAATTACAAAATACAAAATTCCTGTATGAGGAGTAAAATGCTGTAAAAATGAAGTAAATTGCCGAAAAAAAAATGGGTAAATATTGCAAAAATGCACAAAAAATAATTAAAAAGAAAAACGAGGAAAACTACTAAAAATAGTATCAAGTTATTATAAATAGTAACAAGGTTATTTCCAAAAAATTGTTAAAAATGATAAAGAATTGCTAAATTTCAGAAAAAATTAAAATTATAATAAAAAGAGACTAAAATGGAGAAAAATCAAAAATACGATAAGAATCTTAATACAATTTGTAAAAATTGGAAAAAGGTACCTAACAAAAGGAAAAAAACCTAAAATAAAGCACAAAAGGAAAAGAGGCTTAAAAAAGACAAAAAAAGGAAAAAGGGTAAAACAAAAATCACAAAAAAGAGGTCCAAAAAAAGCCAAATAAGACAAAAAGCACGAAACCCAAAAAAAATCCATAATAATTAAAAAGTATTAAAAGAGGAAAGAAAAGCAAAAAAATCAAAATGGCAAAAAAGAGGTAAAAAGGTAAAAAAAAGAAAAAAAGGCAAAATAAAGGCAAAAAGATGGTTAAAAAAAAAACAAAAATCGTACAAGAAGGAACACATTTTATAGCACACTGCTACAATTAGGATATCCTAAATTCAAAAAACAGAATGAGCAAAAAAAATTAAAAAAATTAGAAAACTGAAAGAATCAGAATGAAACATGAAAGAAATTAAAAATTTAATTAAAAACTTGAAGGGATATTTTCAAAAAAGAAACAAAAATTACTGGAAAATATTGGAAACAAATGAAGAATAAAATTGTAAAATATGGCAAAAAATAAAAAAAAAATCGTAAAAAACCGAAAACAGTTGGAAAAAATCGTTAAGAACAGCCAAAAACCGGAACAATTATGAACAAAAGAAAGCAAAAAAACATAAATGTAAAACATCGAACGAATTGAAATACATCGCAACAAAATTACAAAAAAATGGCAAAAAATAGTAAAAAAATCAAAGGAATAAGAAAAAATGAGAAAAAATTAGAAAACAAAAGAGAAATAGAAAAAAAAAGTAATTGAAAGATAAAAAGAAATAGAAAAAAGAAAACAATGAAAAAATAGAGAAAAAATTTAAAAACATCAAAAAAATCAGAAAAAAAAAACCGAAAAAATCAAAAAATCAGAAAAATGAAAAAAAATCAGAAAAGCCTCTGTCTATATAAATATAAAATTATAAAAAATTAGAAAACGAGAGAAAAAGAAATAAAAAAACAGAAAATGAGAAATAATTAAAAAAAATTAAAAAAAAAACAGGAAAAACCAAAAAAAAAACAAAACATCACGAAAAAAGTAATAGAAAAATAAAAAAGAGAAATAATAAAAAACCGAAAATATTTAAAAAAAAACTGTAAAAAAGGCAAAAAAAAAAAAAACCGAAAAAAAATCGCTAAAATCAAACAATGTGTAAATAATTTCTGCAACATCCCCATCCATTTTGTAAATTCCGTTTGACATTTTGTTCTAAAAATTTGAATTGGAAAAATGTTTTCCTATGCAAACCACTTTAATTTGTATGATGGGTACCGGAAGGGTCGGTCCGATCTTGCTCAAATTCTTCCTTGGACAAAACTAAAGTAAAAACCGGAACTCGATCGCAGCTTTCGTTCAAAAGTTACAGTGTTTACTTCCAGACAGACATCCAGACGCCCGGACAGGATTTTTTTTGCATTTTCGGACTCGGAAACATCCAGAAAAGTGATAAAAAGTAGGGGTAAAAAAGTTGGGCCTCAGTTATTAGATAATTAGTTATATTTCTTTTCTGTTAATGTTTATTTAACTAGAAAGGTTCACTTATGTATTTGCCTTTGAATTCTATATACTTTGATTTTTTTGTAAACAAGTTTTAAAAGTATTTCTTTGATTTTAAATCTGTTTATGTTAGAATTATTAAAAAAAAGTTACTAGAATTAGTATTATATTTGTGGGTCTTTCTTTTTATGAACCTACACTGAGATTGAGAGTCAGATCTATCGACTGAGTTAGTAGAAAGAGGAAAGTAAAAGAAAAAAAATTTTAATTATAAAAATAAAATTTCTGAAAATATAATTAATAATAATAATTTAAATAAAATAAATAAGTAACAATTTTTAATAGGAACAAGATTTTATTACAATATTTATGAGTAATATTATTGATTAGATTTAGATTTTAGAGATATTATAAACAATTTTTTGTTAAACAATGTTATCTAAAGGAAATATATTAATTAATATATCAAATATATTTTTAATACCTACTTAAGATTGTATCATATATTTATAATGGTTTAAATTTTTAATTTTTTATTTTATAACGAACCTTAATGATCAGTGCATCAAAATGATTAGTTTTAAAAATAGTGTAATATCTCTAGGGATAATTAATTTTCTAGTTTTTTCTTTTGGTAAGATTTAATTTTTATTTGATAAGATTTTTTAAACTGTAGCAAACTAATCAAACAATCCATAGTTTATCATCAACTTTTGATGATGCTAACATAGTTAGCGAAAAAGTATTTTTTATCAAATATAATATACTAGCTGATACCCACTCATTTCTCACTATAATATTCGTAAACTACAAATACACAATTCTGTTTGAATATATAACATCAGGATCTAAGTTGGCGCCTACGTTGGAGACAGAGTAACTATACCAAATTTCAAGTCAATCGGTTGGATAGTTTTGGTGATCCAGTGATACAAAAAAGTAGTTTTTCTCCCTTATGGTGGGAATTTTCAAAAATCCTTTATTAGTGGACGTCTCCCTCTGGGAAAGAGTCACTATACCAGATTTCAAGTCAATCGGTCGGATAGTTTCGGAGATCTAGTCATGTGAAAAAGTAGTTTTCTCCCTTTTCTCCCTTAGGGTTGGAATTTTCAAAAATTCTTTCTTACGTCGGAGAAATAGTATTTATGAAAAATTTCAAGTCAATCGGGAGGATAGTTTTGTAGAGCTTGGTGATGGGAAAAAGTAGTTTTCCCCCCTTATGGTGGGAATTTTCAAAAATACTTTATTAGAGGGGGTCTATGTCGGGAAAATAGTAACTATGTCTAATTTTAAGTCAATCGTTTGGATAGATTCGGAGATCTAGTGATGCCAACAAGTAGTTTTCCCCCATTTTTCCCCTTGGGGTGATAATTTTCAAAAATCATTTTTTAGTGGATGTTCAAGTTTCAGAGAGCGGGTATTGACTAACATTTCGCTTTTTGCTACTTCTACTGTCATCTAATGGCAGAGAAGAGCATATGAGGAGAAAGTATAGGCAACCCAAATAGCACGTATGGATAGACGCGACATCTACCTGGGGTGATTATAAATCTATAATCGAGCCACTTTCTCCTTCGTTTGCAAAAGCAAAGTCGTGTATAAATACACAAAGGTAGACAAGAACCTTTTAATTAATCATGCATACCTTTTTCTGTTTACTATGCTATTGGGTTGATACTAGCAATTTGTATTCATCTGCATGCTCAAAAAATTATATTTTAAAATGAAGATAAAATGTGCGACTAAGAGGTTTTATGAGCACTATCTGGTGTGAAAGAAAGATGACCTCAACAAAGCTGATTTAAAAAAAATTTCAAAGTATTAAAAATTATCGTTTCAAAGAGGCTTTGGTAGTTTTTAGCTAATTACTGAGAAAATAACAATTTAACCAATTACTCACCTGTTTATACCTGTCAACCGGATAGTAGTGAAGAGAAAAAGGTATGCAACCCTCCGTTAGCATATTCTTTATCATACTTTGGATTGGTATTTAATTTGTCTGGCAAACAAGTGAGAGAAATATTAATAATAAATAATATTATTATGATTAATTATTAGCAATGTTAATAGAATTAACATAATTCTTTGGCAACCCAATCTTAAGTGATTTGAATCTAGGAATCATTTTTGAGGATTCGAGAGCGTATTCGAATACTTAAAAAAAATCTATTCGTGATCAAGAATCATAACATATTTAACATAACAAATCTAATTTTTTATGATAAAAAAATAAAGTTAACAATATCGTAACAACAATAATTCTGTTAATATAAATTAATTATATAACGGATAATTTAATTTAGTGACCATCAAGCAAACGTGCCCTTTGAGCTTTGATTAAATTTGACTTGTAATTGATTTAAAAAAAATGTAGAGTACGTGTTTTCAAATTAGTTGGTATATTAGGATCGAATCCTTTTAGAGCACAATAATACGCCAGCGCAACAATCTTACTCAAGATTTGACTTATTGAGAAATATAAACAAAAACAGACTACCTTGTGTAAATATTGTATTTGATATCTCTGAAGATCTCAGAAAGATCTATTTGTTTTTAGTTTTTATTTAGTGGGTTAATAGTTAGTTGTAACCCAGAAGTGTAAAGCTAAATTGTAATAAAATAAAGTTTATTTTATGTAGCCTATTTTTTACAGCCACTTTTTTGTATCTTAAAGGACCAGACACTTTTCTAATGGGGGTCATATTTTTAAAATTAAAATCCGAATATTAATAACAAAATTAGACCCTAGTGCCCTTTTGTCTTTGGTTCTACGCATAATTTTTCTTGTACGAGACATTTCAAATATATACACTAGAATTCCATTTGTATATATATTAAGATACAATTCTTATCAAAAACTGACTCTTTAAGTATCGGCTAAAGGAAAATAAGTTTAAGGAAAATCTATTAAAATAAAATAAGCGTAAGTATTTATGAATAGAAAATTAATAATTTAATTAAGAGAGTAAAGTACAATCAATGTATATAAAGTAATTGGACCATCCTGTATGGTCCTTTGTATGCACGTATAGTTAGTAAAAGACGACAGTATTATATATCATATATATACATATAATGGTATGACTGTGATTCGTATTCGTGATTCGAATCACTCTTTTGTAATTCGAATCTATTATTAGAGGATTCGTCTCAGCTCTGCTATTTAGTTAGTGCTGACGATATTGTTCAATAAACCATCCATATAATATTTTACTTTACAAGTATTAGGCAGTGTTATATTACTGGGAACAATTATTATTATAATTATATAAATTTAGTGGGAATATTAATATTGCATTTTAACGTAAATATAGAGTTTGCATATACCTATCTAACAGTCTAATGTTATTTAGCTCAAGTTAACTTTGATTTTGCGGTCTAAATACATCTTACGCTACGTCAGTGCAGTTACGGAATATTTAATAGACATGTGTCAGTTACAATACATGTTCTGTCATTTATGTGTATGATATGTTAATTAATGTAATCATGGTTAAATAAATAGTGTTGTTATTTTCCAAAGAAAATCATTTTAATATTATATAATAAAGCTACATTTTTTAAGTTAATAAAATATGTGAATTGACAAAAGTAATACACAATAGAGAACGAAAAGGTACTTTTTTTAAACTATTCCACTCTTCAAATTTCTGACAAGTTTTATTTTCATAACACAGTTTCGATTGGAACGAAAATATAGTAGTCCAGTCATTATATCTATACATTTGGAAATTCAAGTGAAGATGACACGACGAAACTTTAATATCATGTCGAATTTTTTCTATGATCCAGTGGTTTATGACCCGTTAAAAAAATTAATAAAAAATTGCCTGTTTTTCGCGCTACTAGATTCCCCCTTAAGGATCTAAAGGAGATCATTAAAGGAAAAGGAAAATAAACGAAAAAGCAAAATTTTGAATTACACGTCTAAAATTTATTTTTCGATGAAAGTAATCAAAAAAGAGATATATTTTTTTACTATTTCTTTCGATATTTCGAAAACGGTCAACTAACTAGAGGTAAAATTTTCATAGGACCTTATTTGTAGTGCTTGAAAAAAAGCAACGAAATACGATAATACATTATATGCGTAAAATGCCGGAAAGCAGAGTTATTCCTAAAAAACAATAATTTTCACTTATTCAAGATGGCGGACTTTTCGAGAGGATAATTCAGTAAAGAATCTCAAGTTAAGCACTCTTAGGCCCCTACTACAACATGTCGTGTCGTCTTCACTTTCAAATCTCGGGATCGTATTTGGATATAATGACTGGACTACTTATAATAAATAAATAATAAAAAAAAATCATAAAATTTAACAAAAATATAACTAATTAATGACATTTTTTATATCCTGTAGACAAATTAAGTTTCCTTTTCTTTAACTTCTTCCCACTACGTTTATGTTTCGATTGACTCTGCTGCTACTGAAAATTTCTTCGTTATTTTGCCAAAATTTTAAATTTTTGTCCAAATCTTCAAATGATTTTATTGTCCTGGTCTTTCATTTTTCTTACCATTTTTTTTCTAGATCCTCTATGCTACGTAATTTTAGTTCTTTGAAATAAAATTTTTAAAGTGTAAATTTTTTTTTATTTCTTGATTTAAATATAGTTGCGTATATATTCAAAGCCTTTTTTACAGTAAAAAATTCTTTTCCATCTAACAAATTTCCAAATCTACTTTTGTAAGGTCCGGTCTCTAATTATTTCTGACTGTCTTTTTTTTTAAACCCTTACTTGATTCTTAAAACTTATCCCAAAATTTTTTTATACTGAATGATTTTTAATTTTCAAAGTTAAATTTTAAATAATCTCTTTTCCAAATGAAAATTTTATTTTTGGTAAATTTTCTTAAGATTCCTTTATATATCCAAAATTTTTGATTAAAAAAAATTGTTTCTATATATAAAAACCTTTCAAATAAAATTTTTAGACCACAACATTTATTTATAATAATAACACTAATAAATTAACTTCTATAATATAAGTCTTGCGTTATTTAAAGGTTTTATCTTTCTCTTGTTTCATACATGTTGCAATTAATATTCAATTTTCAAATTTTATTCATTAATATAGATTAAAAAATTGAATTCAGAACCCTCATAATAAAAGCATAAAATCAACCGCGACTTTATTTGGATCATGAATAATTTTTAACATCAATCGGTATTAGAATTGAAAAAAAATTAATAGACTATTATTATTCATATATTTGGACGCAAAAAAAACCTAACATGGAAATTATAATGCAGAAATAAAAACACGATATCTATTCCAATTCTTTTTGCAACTCAGTTGGCTGTGATTTAGTTTTATCAAGTTTAACATGCTGAGCTTTTTACAAAGTTGGTACGATGATTTCTGTCAGATTAAAATGTCATTCTCTTAGATGTTGTCTATTTATTTGAATATATTTGTCATGCCAAATTAAATAGGCTGTTTTAATTTTAATTAAGCTAAAATTAAATCGCCTTTGGAATAAGTTCTTGAATTTGATTCTTTAGTTTAGTTTAATATAAAACCAAATGAATAATTTTACCTAAAAAGTATATTTCATTTATAAGAATTTCATAAATTGATTTATCGTTCAGTAATAGTGCCTGAACATGTCAAAATACTTAACCTCAAATTTTTACATGCGGTGACAGTTATATATAGGGCGAAATTTAACACCCTAACACCGCCAACTGAGTTGCAAAAAGAATTGGAATAGAGTATATATTTTAAAAGAAGTAACTTAAATTTGATAATTCTCATGCTATCATTGTCTCATTGCTTCTGTATATCACAGCAAGTTTTCGAAGTTTTAGCATATAAGAAATATGTAATTTTCATGGTAATCGTAAAAACAAGATAAATATAGGGCCAGGCATAATGAGAACTTTAAGCAAGTTGTCAAGGGGTCGGGAAAGGTATGAAGGTATTTTATTACTGGTCATATAGCAAAAGTTAAAAGCTAGTGTCTTTTTAACAAACCAACTGCGCATGGTTTAATATTTAATTGACGAGCTTTTTCCTTTTGATGTTACCACTGCGCATGATTTTTATGTATGTAATGTACGCTACATTAAAATCTAATGAGATTTTTTCATTAAAATCGGACCATTACTAATGAAGTCTCTAGTCTTCCTTCATATCTGAAATATCATTAAAATTACTTGTTATATTTTTTTAAATTTTTGTATATTTAATTTATTATTTATTTCAGCTGCTCCTAGTCTAAAAATATATGGCGGTGTAGATGCCGATATCAAAGATTTTCCTTACATGGCGAGTTACTATTAAATTTAAATAAAATATTTGTATTACTAATAATAATAATTACAGGTTAACTTACACGATCAATATTCATTTTTATGTGGAGCCTCCATCCTTAACGAAAATACTGTTTTAACTGCTGCTCACTGCACTATAGAGTAAGACCAAATTTGTATAAAATTAATATAAATATAAAATAATAATTTTAATAAAAAAAATATTAAAAGCAGTAGTGAACCAATAATCCACGACTTATAATTTTATTATTAGTTGAATAAAGCAGAAATCAAAATGAAATGAACTTTTATATGCTGTTTTCACATATTATTATTTTCCAAACGATTTCAGTACGTTTAATTTTTTTTCTAAAAATTAAATTCCTCTATTGAAATACTAATTCTATATTTGTTTTAATCAAATTGGTTTTAATAACACCCTCTAGTAGATTAACTAAGTTCCTATGATAACCAATGTCAGGCGTCAAGGATTAGTCAAGGTCATCCAAGGCTAATGTCATTTAAGGTCAAGGACATGGACTTATATATTAATTTTAATTTATCCAGATAATCCTAGGCGAAAAAAAATGCGTTACGACGTCCTGATTGGTCATTTTGGTCTAACCGACTCTTTCACCCTAATTTTTCAATAGTTTTTTTTTATTAAAAAGTAATTTTTAAACGTATGACGAAATTTAGACGTCATTTTGAATGACGAACATGAACGTCCTCCTAAATGACGAATAAAGACTTCTTCAAGATATTCTTCGCAGTGACGTAAGGAAATATTGACCTAATGACGTCATTTTAGACCTTAAGACGTTAGCAAATAAAAAATTACCTAAAAATGACGTCGTTTGACGTCATCAGAGGTTAGCTTGCTACTTAGGATTATGTGTCGAAACAACAAAATCCTATTTTATTCCAAGAATATTTTAAAAGTCGATTTAATTACAATATTCATGAAAAATATAAAAAATTTTGTTTTTTTTTACAATTATGAATTTATTGCAAGGTTTCATAAACAAGCTAATTTTTATTGCAAAACTCCTAAAAAATTAATCTATAAGATATTCTAAAACTATGATTACAAGAAAAAAAATTATCGGTTGAAAAAATAATATTAGATTAATTCAATTTAATTTAAATAATATCCAAAGAATTTAGTTACAAAATTGGAGGAAACCCTGAGAAATCTTTTTATTTTCACGAATCCTGGAAAAAATATTAATTTTCATAAAAAATTTTTGGAAAAAACATATTTCGATCTGAAAATTTTTTTGCAATCAATCATTACAAGAATCCATAAAAAACCATTTTATTTGTAAATAAAAATAAACTCAATTATAAGAATTTATGAAAAAAATTACAAAAATGTATTCAAGTAAGAACTAGGATTTCTGAATTTTTTTCCGACTATTTACAAACTTTTGTTTAATGGTACCTTTTAATATTGAGAATAGATAAATGAACATTTTATAACCGACAATTCACAGCTAAAAGTTTTTTGATGAGTGCGTAAATTAAAATTTAAGGGTTTTAAATCTGGAAAGGGTAAAGGCTGTATTGACTTTCTACACCCAACCAAAGTTTTAGTTCTTTATAAATACATCTATTAAGGCATTCTTGTTTTGATGGTAAACGTTAAATGTTAAATAAAACTACAAAATAAAAAAATGAGTTTACAATAAATAAATGACAAGAAATTATTATGTTGGATACATCCATATTTTTATATTTTAGCTACAATCCGAAAGAACTATTAATTGGATTTGGCAGCGCAAATTTAAGTGACTTAAGTTACAGAAATGTTTCTCAAATACTTCAACATGAAAATTTTAGATACCAACCTCCTTTCGCAGATGACATTTCAATAATTAAAGTAAAGATATTTTTTTATTAGTATTTTGTATTATATAGTTCTAAGAGATCACTACTACTAATATTTAGTTTATATAATTATCTCAGTTATATTGTTATTTTTTATGTATAATTATCATATATAATACAACGAGTGGTATCTTTACTATCGATAATCACATAAGTTATTTCATGAAACGTGTTATCAAATATTAATTTCAAGAGTTTTCATTATGGTTAAAACATGGGTTAATATTTTGTTAAATAACCATTGAAAAAAAAAACAACTAAAATTTTAGGTTGATCCACCTTTTGAATTTAGTGATATTCTAAGAGCAGTTAAGTTACCAACTATCAACGAAGCAACGCCTGAGGGCCAATTAGCAACACTTACAGGTTGGGGTCAAACTGAGGTTAGTATAAATAATTTTCTGTATAATCTTTAAATGAAGCAGATGGAAAAAGTAAGAAAATCATTTTGAAGCTACATTGGAAATTGTTGCCTTTTCCTTTGAAACCAGAAAGCAGCCATTTTGAATTTAAATTCGATTACATTAATGTTTTGCAAAATATTTATTCGATTTAAATAAATATTTAAACATTTAATAATATCCAAGCATAAAATATTGACTATTATCAAATGTTATAACAAATAAAAATGAGGGGGTAATTCCACCCAACTTTCCGAATACTCCTAATAAAGTAATTGTTTAATCGATTATTTTAGTTTTTTTGCATCAAAATACATTAATAAAATTAGTTTACAAAAATTAAAAAAAATTTATTTTTTAATTTTTTATAATTTTGTATAATTTCTACAAGTATTATTTTAAAATTATGAAATATTTCACACATAATGTACTTTATGATCCCTTTCGGATGTACTATTTACTTTTTTCATTTATTTTACCATTTTCGATAAAACAAAAGGACAAAAAAATTATTTTTTTTTTAATTTTGATTATAAGAATTACAATGTTAAATTCGAAGAGACTAAAATGTTTTCTAAATTTAGAGTTTTATATTATCTATCGAATGGTATAAATCCCATTTTAATATCTTTAATATTTTTAAGATTATTCAATTTTTTTTTAAACTTATATTAATTTTCAAAAAAAAAATAAGAATTCTACATTTTTTTGAATAAAATTTGGAAAAAAATCACAATTAAAGAGTTTTTTACTACAAATTTAATGGTAATTTTTTTTAAATTTTTAATATTAATATTTAACTTAAAAAAATAAAACCTATTTTTGAATGATTTTAAAATCAATAAATAATTAATATCTCATTCAATTATATTCAAAATGGGAAACAGACCTTTTTTTTGGTTTTCTGGATCAAAATGCATTGATAAAGTTGGTTTAAAAAACTTAAAAAAAAATCAAATTTTTGTCAAAAATTCATGGGTATCCATTGAATTTTTTTAACTTTTTTCATTTTTTGCTATAACTTTTACAAATACCATGTTAAAATTATGGAATAATTTACACACATAGTACTTTTGGATCTTTTTCGGATATGCTATTTACTATTTTCATTTATTTTATACTTGATAAAACAAAATTACAAAAAATTAAAAAAATATTTTTTATTTTGGCTATAATAAATACAATTCTAAATTTTAAGAAACTAAAATGAATTTTTAATTTATAGTTTTATAGTATCTTTTGAATGGTGAAAATCCCATTTAAAATGTTTTTTAGAAAATTTTTAAAAAAATTTACAATTTTTATAATAAAATTTTAAAAAAAATTATAATTATAAAATTAATTATTACAAATTTAAAGATATTTTTTAAAATTTTTAATATTAAAATTTAAGTAAAAAATAATAATTTAATAAAGATAAAAATTGCTTAAAAATTAAAATAGAAACTAGGGGCGAAACTATGCGGAACTCGAAAAAAAAGTACAGACAAAATTTGTAGAAAATTTTATGTTCTATAATTTTGATTATATGTAATTTTTCATAAAAATCCATAATTTTGTCTCAAAATCTAAAAAAAGTCGCAAATGTCTATATAAATTTTTTTCACGCCCTTTAGCGGCGAAACTATAAGGAATTCAAAAAAACGGCAATGATAAAATGTGTAGAAAATGTTATGTTCTATAACTTTCATATCCTGTAATTTTTCATCAAAATGCATTATTTTGGTTATTTAAGAAAAATATGAAAAAAAAATACTTTTTGATAAAAAGGCAAAAGTTTATAAAAATTTTAATCTTTCGAAATTAAACTATAACGTATAAAAAATATATGTGTAAAACTTTATTGCCATCTTGTTTACTAATGACGTCATCACTTATAGCAACTGTCACTTCCTGTTGTCCGATTAACTCCAAAATCTATACAGGTCGTCTCCTTGCTACCCTAAATATGTATATAAAATTTCATTTAAATCGGTGCAGCCGTTTAGACGCTATCGTGTTCACACACTCACAGACTACACTCACACACACAGAGACACAGACAGACATCATGCTTAAAATGGTATAAATGGATTCAGGTGACCTCAAAACAACTCTGTACCTCTATACAACTCTGTTGTTCGGAAAGTAAAAAGGCTGGCAAATTTCTTTCAACATTGTTTTTTTTGTAGAAAGAATATGAAGAAGTAATACTACAAAAAATAAATTTAACTATTATATCTGATCAGAATTGCTATGACGAATGGAAAGATACTGAGTCTCCTAGTAATAAAACACACAAATTATGCGCACAAGCAGATATGTCTGATGATGTACGAAGAGGACAATGTAGTGTAAATAAATTTATTATTTTTTAATTTTATTGTGTTAATAAATATATTTTTAGGGTGATTCTGGTGGTCCATTAGTAGTTAATGGAACTCAATATGGAATAGTTTCATACCATTACTTATATTGTGGAAATCCTGACTATGCACCAGTTTTTACTAAAGTTTCTGGATATATGGACTGGTTATCAGATAAATTATAAATTATAAATATATGTTTATTTTTTTACTATAAAAAAAACATAAAAAAATAAAATTACAGATTTTTTAAGACACATGTTATACTATAAAAAAACAAATTCATTAATAAAAACTGTATATATAACATAAATATCTATTTTATATTAAATTTTAGATTAACAGCAAATAGAAAAAAAAAATAGTATTTTGCTGAAAAAGAGAATATAATATACAAGAACCGAAAATAAAATGAAAGGTTCATAAACCAAAAAAAAAAATAATAATTAATATTTTGACTGGTATAACTGACCTAAAGGATAAGTCAATTATTGATTGATTTCATATCTTCGTGTTATATTAAGGTACTTTAAAATTGGGATAAAACTTATTTCTGTTAAAACTTTTCAAAAAATAAGTGTATCAAATAAATAGCAGGAGACTATTATATTGGTACAAAGCATATTTTTCTTCAAAACTTTTTATTTTCCGAGGATATTAAATTTAAACATTTTCAAAGTGCTTATTGACTGAAGAAAAAATGCGATCAATTGAATATTTCTGCGAAAGTGGAACAACGGTAAAAAAGGAAATTCTCTGCATTATGAATTAAAGAAAACGAAAAACAGAAAAGGACTACCGAGCTCGTTAGGCCAATTAAAAAAATGAAATCGAGCAGCAGACTATTTTTGTTTTTTACAGAAATTTAAATGTATTGTCACAAAATTTGCTTATACCTTCGATCTAATTAAAATGTAATATATATTATAAATTATCTATTTAAATGTCAAACAAAGTCATGTAAGTATACCTCAGATTACACCAGTAAAAACAAGTAGGCAGTCATCGGAACTGCCGAGAAAAGTGAAACCTTAAAACTATGAAATAACAGTGGACAACACAGCACCCTTATAGCTACAGATATACTGATATTACAGCATGTCTGTAACGCGAACTTACAAGATTTTACCCATCCAAAAAGAGTCCAACGCGCACGGCAAACAGCGCAGGGTATATTCTATGTGTTGGTTACGTGTACACAGGCCGCTGCGCCATACGTCATACTCATGCTACAGATACACTGTTAATAGCAAAGAAGTAGAAAAAAGGGGTTGATAAATGAAAAACACAGGAAAAAAGTGAGGAAAAAGGGGAAAAGGAAAAAAGTGGGGAAAAAGAAAAATAAAGGACTAAACATGGGGTAATAGGTGTAATAAGGGGGAAATGGGACAAAAATAGTTTTAAAAAAGGAACAACAAAAATATGGGACATAAAAATAATGGTTGTAAATAATGAGAGGACAAAAAACCGTCCAAAAACACAATTTTGAAAATACGAGAAGGAAAAAATTAAATAGTTGTGAAAAAATTGGGGTATAAAACAATAATTGTAAAAAAAGGGTGTTGTGGAAATGGGCCAAAAAAAAATAAATTAAAAAAAAAATTTAACCCAAAAATAATAGTTGCAAAAAAATGGGGGAAAAAGGTATAAAATAATAGTTTAAAATAAGGGTTAAAATTGGGAAAAAATTTGTTGTAAAAAAATGAAGCGAAAAATTGAGGCGTAAAACAATAGTGATAAAAAAATGGTGTATAAAATAATAGTTGTAAAAAAGGAGGGAAATGGGACAAAAAATAAATTAAAAGAAATGTAAAAAAATAGGGGAAAAAAGGCAAAAAATAATAGTTTAAAAAAAGGAATTAAAATGAGGCAAAAAATTAGTTGTAAAAAAATGGGTTGAAAATATTGAGGCGTAAAACAATTGTGTTTTAAGACATTTAGGTTTTACAAAGAAACAGTTTTATTTATTTTAAGTTTAATAAAAAGATCGTTTAGAGTTTTAGGGGGATTTTTACAGGGTCCTCCATTTTTTCGTCAGCCTTTTCTTTGCGTAAATCTTTTTTTTCTATTTTCCTAATACTTTTTTAACAATTCAGCAGGTCTATTAATAAAGCCAGGAGAACCAGCATTAAATTCGGCTTCTATCTTTACTAATTAAAAATTGTTTCTCTCCTTCTGTATAATTAAGATCTCTTTTTCTTTTTACTAAATTTTGTTTTTTTTCCATTTTTTATGAAAAAATCAAACCAAACTATAAATAAAACCAATGACAAACTGAGAAAAAAATCAAACAACTAATGACAGATGACTTCTAAAAATTTAAAAATTATTACCAATCCGATGAATTAAAATTAAATTTTCTAGAATTTGCGTTGTTGCCAAACTGCATCCCTACTTTTAGCTAAGTCGACGTTTTATTGACACGGTGCAAAGGTTACATTTTTAAGGAAGCCTTAAATTTTAAGCTATACTTAGTTAAGTAGACTTAAACGCCAAGTCGGTGCAAATGGCCATAATAAAATTGCGTTTGTCATTTAAAAATAATGTTTTACGAAATATAAATTCTACTAAATATATTTCTGTACTCTATAATTACTTTTAGTAGTATAATTATTTCTGAATACTAAATACGGAAAACAATACCCATTCTTTAAATGTTTTTTTGGCTTGCCTTTCGATTATCCGCCGTAGATAGATAACCGACCCTAAACAAAAAATGTCCCAAGAGGGCTTTTATTTTCTACCTCCGAGAGCAGCATTGTCCTTAATGTTTTCGCCTGACCCCAATGATTTCAATTTCGCCTCAGGTTTAAAAAAAGTAAAATCAATTGTGTAACAAAAAGCACAATTTATCTCACTTCAAAAACCTTAGGGCACCGAACTTTGCCTGTAAAAACTTAGACGAAAATATGTTGTAAGGCGATAATATCGTTTTCGTTACGTGTAATTTATTTCCGAGAACTTAACAAGGATTGGGATGCTTTTGACAAGAAGATAAGAAAAAAAGGAAGCCGTAGAAATTGTTCGCTAATGGACTAAAAGATATAGGTCAGTTCGAGAGACCGACATTTTTAGGACAAAAACCCGAACATTTAATTAGAATGTTACTAAAGACATCAATTAGATATAACGTAAGATGAGTTAATAGTTTTTCTCTACGACTATTAAATAATACACTCATTCTTGTTACATATTAAAATACATTCTTCACACCATGATTTCTTACTAAGAATTCACACTAAATTAGCCAATCACATCCCTAATAAGTCGCCATTATTTGAAATATCAAATACACTATCGTAATAATAATATGTGTCAATAGAAAATTTCTGTTAAAAACTGTGACTTAGGTATATAATTTCTTGCATAAGTCACATAGTTGTAGGGAAAGTATGTCTTTTACTTGCGTATAATGACTATTATTCACTTAGATGATTCCAACAATCGCTCGCTGCACTCGCTTATATCGGAAACTTCATCTACGTGAATTATAGCTACTATTCTACGCGCGTTGAAGAATATACTATTCTGCAACATTTTTTTTAAGTCACTTAAAATAAAGAAGCATTTGAGTACATGTCATAAAGTCACGTTTTTAAATTTTTTAAACTACCCTTCCTTGAATTCAAAAATCCGCGTTTTATTTTATTTAAACAGACGTTGATATCAATAGAAACAAATAAAACATTTACATAACAAAAAGAATAGTATAAAGGCCCCCATAGACGCACCGGTCGCACCCATAAATATCCAACACGTTAAACGAAAATATAGCAAAAGTGCTGGTTTTTCTCGAGTTAAATGAGCTTGAACGATTTATGAATATTAATATTCATAACTGTTGAAATAACACTAGATTGAGATCGTGATTAAATAAATTCTTGGATTTTCTCGAAGGACCAAACTTTTTAGGTAGAAGTTAAACCAATACGAATGTTAAAATAAAAACAGTATTTTAAATAGGATTGTTTTTATTCCATTTTTTCCAAGACATATAGTACTCATCACTTCACTCACTGTAATAACTATTTACATGGTTTTGTTATGAAAACTCAGAAACTTTTTGGGTGCGGTTAATTACGCACCATTTTACTTATAGCGAATTCCATTGGTCAGACTGGTGCGCACTGAGTGCATAATTTCTATTCTATTGGGAAAACTGGTGGCAAGTTTTGAATTCCATTGGGGGCGGGATTATCAAAAGGTTCAAAATTGCTAGTGGTATTATCCTTCATCTTCAAGTACTGATAAGGAAATGATATACGAAGTAATTAAGTAAAGGAGAATCAGATGTCAAAATGTTTTCAATGACTTGAAAATTTTACATACTTGTTATTTTAAATATTTCATCACTGGTAATGTTCAAGTTAATGATTTAGTTAGTTTTACCAATGGAACTCGCTATTAGTTAAAGAAACTTTTTTGCTCTATTGAATGCGACTGCATCCTTTAACAGAGTAGGGTTGATGGTTTTTTATTGGTAGGAGACATATTACGTGGTATGTACATAGCCTTGAATTAAGCATCGTAGCGGAAAGAAAAATATCTATATTTTTTGTCTCTTATAATGATGGGATAATTTGAGAGAAATATAAGCTTGCATAGCAACAGTCGCTGATGTATTTTATTTTGTTAACAGTATTTTGCAAGCAGACAGAAAAAGGTCTGAGAGAAAGACGGAATAATATTGCGTAGATTTTAAATCTATTTATAGATTATAAAATATTAAAATATACAATAATAGACATTACTATGAACTGAAAGATTAATATTATTAATTTTAAAAGAAATATGAATTATTTTGTATATTCTGGATAATATTCCAGTGAAATTTATCCAGAGGTAATGTACCAAATATTGTAAATTTCTAAGGTTCAAAAAAGATGTACAATTCCTTTAACAATGTTGTAACACTCGATGGCCTGTCCATCAAGTTCTTGCCCAAGAGCCGAAGAACTGTCATATTTTTAAGAAATACGTGCCTAAAAAGTAACTTTTGCCTGAGAAACAGAATTAACAGAATATCCAATGACAAGAAGGTATTCTTCAGCAAATCTTTCAGTTTTTCAAAAAAAATTTCAGTTCTTCAGCACTTCCTTTCCTAAATAAGTGTACAATGACTAGAAGCATTAAATCTAGTGTCACCCTGTATAAAATTCAGAACTCACTGCTAAATAATATTTTTTAAAAGTATGCTTTTATATTCTTCGATTCTTCTTGTTCTTATCAATTTATGAATCTGGATGGGATATGTTTACTTCCATGTGTAATCTTAAAATATTCTTTCATTGAGCAATTTAAACAAGTCGTCTCTTGATCTGTTTCTCCACCACATTTAGGGCATTTATCTTTGACTGGAACAGGCATCGTGTTAAATAAGAAATAAAAATTTTCTTTAATTCAATACTCATATGATTTTATACGTGGTATCTTTTTATAGCAAAAGAACTGCTGAAGAACTGAAATTTTTGCTGAAAAACTAAAAAATACCTTCGAGTCATTGGTTATTACTTCTTTTACTTCTGTTTCTCAGGTAAAAGTTACTTTTTAGGCACGTATTCCTAAAAAATATGATAATTCTTCAACTCTTGTGCAAGAACTCGATGGACAGGCCATCGAGTGTTATAGTGAAATCGGTATATCTGTTGGATAAAACAAATGATCAAAACATGTAATTGTTTATATGTCATAATAAAAGTTTTGATATGAATAAATAACTCAAAATTAAGTTTCTTCATTTATTCATGCGGTCTCAATTCTGCAAAAACAACTGAGTGGTTCTTCGACAAAATAATCCTCCGAGTAAACTTTGGTAATTCTTGGCTATTAACCCGTTAAGAATTAAAGGCTTAAAGAATTGCAAAATTTGTAGCTTGTCACTTAAACAAACAATATTGTATATAACTTATTGTAAATTTCATTATAATTAAATTTTCAGGATTTTTAACATTGTTGCTCATTTTATCATTTTTTAACGTTTTTTTTTAGATTTACTCAAAAAGTTAAATAGATAATTTACTTCACATGTAGAGAAATTGTTGATAATTTATTATTCATAATTAACTGCTCCTTTTTGCAACGATCTTTATTTTTACTATTGACGACAAATTCATTATTTCATCATTTATAATACACATTTGCTTTAGAGCAGTTACAGTAGTGCTTTCTATAGAAAATAAAGATTTTAATTAATAATTTACGATGTGTTTTATCAAGTAAAGCTTTTTGTGGCCTTAAGATGAAATATATATTATGTTACAGGATATTGTAGAGTGGTTTTATAAGTACCTATTTTTTGGTATCTTTGTGAATATATAATTTTCTTGTCACAAAAAACCATGAATGGATTTAATCTGAAATTTATGTAAATCGGATTTCAAGAAAAAAACTTAATTGCAAAATTATCTTTAGGTATTAAATATAAAATAAAAAAATTTAATTGTATGATAACATTTTTCTTAGCGTAGAGCAAAATATGAAACTAAATAATAAATTAAATTAAAAAATACCCTTAAAATAAAATATCTCTGTATATTAAGATTTATTTAATCAAAATCACGATATGTAAAATGACACTGTCAAATAAGAAAGATAAAATGATATTTTTGAGGTAAAAATAAAAAGTAAAATAGATACTTAAAAAACAATTAAAGCAGGTAACGTTGATTGTAAAATTAAATTTGAGTTTTTCATATACTAATTTCTGATTAGTGAAATTTGATGTTGTGTCTTGATAATTCCAGAAAAATCTAAAAATAAAAAAAAATACCAACAAATTTTTTCAACCATTCATTACATATTAAAATTTTCAGAAAGACGGTTCCTAAAAAAAGCAAATTGAATAATAAATAAAGGATTTTGAATAAAAAAATATTAAAAGTTACCTAGTTCAATACTAATAGACGATGCCTCGATGTCGTCTTCTGTTTTTTGTCTGCCATTCAGCATACAATTTAGTTAGCAACTCCAATAATTTTTAATCATGAAGTTTATCCTTTTTTGTCACATATATTAAAACCACTTTGTTGCAGTCTGCCGTCTCTTTCACGAAATCGTCTGCCAATAATTTTCCGCCTTTTGTAATAACAAATACTTGATAATTATATAATGAGGTTTATCTTTTTTTTTTAAATTTATCATTTTTGTTCACCCGCACCTGCTTTAATCTTCCTGAGCGCGCTAGCAGATTGGCCACTCAATATACGGGAGAGCTAATGAAACTTCTCGAGCTATAAATATTACATGTACCTTATACCTTGTATTTTTATGACTATAATAAGTATAAAGGAATAATATCGATCCACTGTTGAAAATAAAACAAAATTTTACGTTTTATATTGTTTTTTTCTTTTGATTTGAATCATTAAATTATGATTGAAATATTGGTTTACCTATTGCAGTAATTATGATATATACTCGTTCTGTGTATTTAATTAATTTATGTTCTAAGAAGAGATGAATAGCGCACATTGTAGTTGCCTCCTTTAAATTGATTTTACTAAAACGCATCCATTTACTTTGAGTAACTACCTTAAAGTTTTCTTAAAGCAATAATGCAAGTGTATCCATTAATTGCATATGTTGCTCTGCGGTTTTCTGCTAGTTTCGCACAGGCGTCTAACTGCAATAATCTTTTTATAACCTCATTTTTCCTTAAAATAGACCGGGTGCAGTAGATTCAGAATTATTCTTAGATTAAAATAAAATACTTCCATTTTTAGTTTAAGAGTCAGCTAAATTATATTTGTTAATTATCATGAATTCATGAATAAATGATAGAATTACTTTAAGTTGAAGGGATATCTAGCAGTTACTATAGATGAAGAAGTTAGCAGTAAAGCAAAATACAGTCAGGTAATTGAATAATTGAATCATACTGGATACTTTTCCACATCCACAAAAGCGCACCTTAAACCATGCAGAGCAGAGATATGTTACGATGATAAGGTAAGTCCAAACGCAATATGAGATAAAATCATGCTCGGTAACATTGTCAAAAGAACACTAGCATATATTTGCGTTATTATTACAATGCTCATTATATTTGAAACAGTTCGTACATTAAATCAGTAAAGAAAATATATTGTTCGAATTTAAACAAGACAAATGACTGTATTTGACATATGACGTTAAATAAATGCTTAAAGTAAAATCATGTACAGCAGCAACAACAAAAGGGCATTATCATCTGTAGTTTGATATTAATATGACAAACGGTATTATATTTTGTGTAGGCAAGATAATTTTTATTTGATATCTAAACATCTGCAGTGGGAAATGATAAAAGGGGTCACAAGGAAAAAATGGCGCTCTGGGGGTTGATCTAATTTATTTGGGGTGGTTAAATGGTTTTATACGATTTTTCACTATTTCAGATTTCGTATTTTATATAAAATTTAACGAAGTTGCTAATTCCGGCAAATATTAAAACTAGAAAAGCATTAATTATCCTATCTCCGTTAATAATAATCGTACAAACTTCATTATTTTTGCAAAAATTTTACTTCACATCAGTTGTAATCTTTTTGACTAATAGACCTTCTTTTAGCCTCAAACAATACCGCTAATGGAACCATCTAGTTTTCCCCTCTCTATACTCTATGTAGCGACGGTCGATCGAAAATTAATACGACTAGAATGAGATATTGAATTATCGGGCAGCAGGGTTGCCGAAGATACTTCATCTGGAGTAGACCTCCCTTTAATTATTTTTTATATGCTACTCCAAAAGATTGATTTATGCCCCGATTGAATGTACGGATTGGCCAAATGCCTTAAGAGAAAACAATACGAAAACATACTTTCTTATACTTTTCTTCTTTTTTCCTTTTGGATATTTGACATTTGGTTAACAGTTGTGCAAGCCAAATAATTTGAGCTTACCTTATTTTCTTTTAATTGAATATATGATAGTTTTCCAGTTTTAACATCTTATTTTATAAATCCATTTCTCCAAAAATTATCTAAATAGAAAATTTAAATAAGAGACTCGCTTTTATTTCAGTTTTAAATCTTGTTGCGTACATTATTTTGACAGGTAAAACAAACGATGGCAAAAAAACATCAAATTGATTCGCTTGTATGATTAGGTTCGAAACTATTTGTGGGAATATCAGGGACCATGGTTATTTTATCTTAATATGAAATGACTTTGAAGATGGACCTCTGGTGGCGCATGCGTCAAAGAATTTGACTGAATGTGCTCTTTGAACTAGTCTGTACATTAAGTGTACCACTTTGGTATGAATTTACTATGCTTTTAATCTCCAATCTACTATTATTTTCTGTTTTGATGTGGCAACACTTACGGGCAGTCAGTTCCGGCAACTGAAGTATATCGGGTGAGATATTATTGAATATAATTAAATGTAAAATTTCCCTTTATTTCATTTACGATCTTGCTCCCCACCCTTTTTTAGTAAACAAATTATTTTTATTCTTCCAACCTAACTTTTCAATGTCAATATTCTTGTTGTCGACTCTTTTGACACTCTAGCCCTATCCTCTTTCTTGATTTCTTCTTTTTCTTTTTCTCTTTCTTCGTTAAGTTGGTACTTGTGCTTGTACCTAATTTCTATTTTAAATTCAACCCTCTTTATTATTTTTTCTAACTATTATACTATCAATCATATTGTTAATTAGTCTTTAGGTATAATTTATATATTGTTTGGTCTTCAACTTCATCACAAGTTTCATATGTCAATTGTAAGATTGATATGTCAAATGTCAATTGTCAGTTTGATATATCAAATGTCAATTGTTACATATCAATGTCAGTTGAATTTAATCTTTTTTATTATAGTTATTTTAAGTTTGAACTTTATTAAACCAGTTTTAATGGTCATTAAATATTTTTCATGGTTTATCTAAAAAGTATTTTTATTTAAAACCGTAACCCAAGTTCTTTTAGCTACACAAAATGTGCATTGGGCCTTAAAAAAGGAAAAAAATTAAATCGTACAGGGCATAAATATTTGCATTTTTTTACATGAAATAGTTGAGTCATAATGTAAGTGTATCATCATCATCTTTTGCTCTTTAATGTACTTAGATGATTTATATATACAAATAAATATATAGGTAAAAAAATACTTTTAGAAAAAATATAATAACATTATGAAATTTGCAATGCAAAATACTTCACATGTGCCTATAAACAGAAACTCTCGTTTTCTTTTTCTCCGGCCATTACCCAATATTCTTCAAAAGAAAAATTCGGCAATATAAAAGCCATTACTGAATACATTTCCCAGAAATCCTTCTCGGTAGAAAAGTGCAATATAATGTTTCTTCACGCACAATCACCCTTACTCAATCAAGGATATTTTTCAATATATCATTATCGATGCTTCATCAATCATTTTGTTGAAATCGACCACTTTATTACTTTCTTATATACCGGATGGCTCACAATTAACGGTAGAAAAGAAAAATGTATTACTTAGTTTAAAAACAAATAACAGAAAATCATTAAAAAAAAACCTGATGACCAATATAGAATATTAAAATTATTTGTTCTTATATGTACTGTGTTATGTGTATATTATGATTTAAATGAGGTTAGAAAAAAATAATTAAAGAAAAGTTAAGTAGTTATTTTGAGAGTGAAAATATTTTAACAAATTAGTTAGATTTTTAATTATAACAGAAATAAAAACGTTGCCAGAATTCAATAATTTGAAGGAAAAAATAATATTGAATCTTGCAGAATATCAGAAATAGTTGAAACAAATTTAAAATAATATTTAAGGTTTATGTTAAAATTAAACTCAAATTCAAAAATTACAAAAAAAATTGTGACTGTATATGATATCTAGACTAGTACTTTCCTAAATTTTCAGCAAAATCGGCAATGTGGTTTTCAGAAAAATCAAGAAAAATACTTTTTACCAAGCATAAAGCTAAAGAACTATTTTCTCAATATTAACTATTTTAGTTTGCTCAAAAAATATCCACAATTTTTTTCAAAATTTTTAAACTTACGGTTTTGGTCTAAAAGGAAAAATTTATCGAATTGGTGTATATACACTGGGTGATTACGAGTGAAATTAAATTTGTATTTTCAAGTGTGTAGAAAAGTTTAATAAATTAAATTAAAACTAGACGAGCGGTTTCGGCTATATTGCCATCTTCAAGACTGTAAAATACATACAAACAAGTCCACATTGTAAATTAAATTGAGTAAGGAAAAGAACTTACTCGTAAAAAAAGTGGGAAAACTTGTAGAGAAAAAACCACAATTCATATAGAAAAGTGAATTTGGCGGCTAAATTTCGTGTTTTGAAATAAAAATCATGTTAAAATTTTTACAAAATGCGTTAGCAAAATTTGAGGTTGACAAGTGACATTCAACATTGAAGTATTAGCCATTTGATTAATGAAGTGAATTACATTTTTTATAAAAAAGAAGTAAAGTAAAAAAAATATACGACTCCAGTTAGGTTCGTTTTAAAAAATCGAATAAAACATCAATATGATTTTAAATTCCAGGGCTAGATTTATTTGTCTAAGGAGTGCTGTCTAGCTGAGATACAGGGACTTTTTTTTAATACCTTATTTTAAATCAGAAATTACAAAGATTACGAAAAAAGCCGAAGGAACAGTTTTTTTTACTAGAGACCACAGTACAAAACAAAGAATAAAGAATACGAAACGTCACGTCGGAAAACTTATAAGGTGATTCGCCGGAGGAGCAAGCTGAGTTACTACAGTAAACAAGGTGGGCCATAAACAATATGAAGGTTCACTTCAAAAATTATTGAGGCAATGGACCATACTAACTATACTAGAAATACTAGATTATTGAGTTGGGTAGAAGGAATAGTCATTCCTTTTGAAAAATAAACCAGTTGTGAAGATTAAACAATCTGAAAAACGTTTTATGTAAACGCATTATATAAGTTATTAGAAATTGATGAAAACGACATGCCCCGCCCTCACATGCCTAGTCAAGATGTTACACTGTTATATCCTCAAAAGCCAGGTCCACAAGAGCTCTGAACATCCAAACTCAACAACTTCTTAATATTTTCTCCCAATGGTGGATGATTATTCTAAACCCCCAAAAAATACAACTAACAATCATCAAACATTTAATTCTATCCAAAAAACCAGTCAATCTCCCAATGAAATCATTCTTAGGCTCTGGTTCCCTTATACGAAGTTACCTATTTGGGAATGTGCTTTACGCGTACTCTAAAATGGGTGACTGAAGTCCAAAAAATCCTTGATACAGTTAGGTGACGAGCCTCCCTGATCAACAGGTAGACAATTTGGGAGATATTTCAATAATTTAGAGAGGATACTCAGGAAATACCTATACCTCAACTGACGCTAGCTCTCTTAAAATTTAAATGAATAGACTAATATACCACCAACTATTTGCAAGAAAAACAAGGAGAAGAATGGCCAGTACCAATAGGCACTCCCAGGAAACCCTTAGAGCCAAATGGACAGATTATAGGAACCAGCAACAATAGACACTCCCAGAAAACCCTCAGAGCGAAATGAACAGATGATAGGAACCGAAGAGCTCTTAACACAAACTTCCACAGTCCATCATAAGGATTTTACAGCCAGCTCTTTTTCAATGTGATTTATTCTTACTTTACAATATCACTCAAAATATTTGTGTATTTTGACCTCATTTCATCTTTTTGAACTTTGAGCTGGTTGCCAAGCAACCAGAATTAATTGGCATTCTTGAATAACTGTCATTCTTTAAGTTTATACTCGAGTTTGTTTTTTTAATCAGTTTAAGCGCGATATTGAAAGAAATACGAAATTTATTCTATTTTTTTTCGCTGCATTATCCTTGTGTTATTTTGTTCTCAAAATTAATATTCCCCCGCCTCCCAAATGTCTTAGCCCTTATTTTCCATTTATAATTTTACGGTACCTTTACAAAAATATTTAGCTTCATATCTAAAACTGCAACCTGGAGTCAAAATATAAATAAACCTATTACAGACTTAAGTGATCGTTTTATTATCTGATGTCTAAGCACTTTTACCTCCTAAAAAAAATCTATAAATGAATGTCTGTGCGTTCCCAGATTTCGATAACGAGGTCTTTAATATATGGTAGGCCGTAACAGCTCCTAAGGGGTGAAAAATACGAAAAAAAGCGATTTCCTTCAGTAGGCTATCGATAGAATTTAAGTGCGCTCTAAATTTTGTTTTGTTTACAGGATCGGATAACCGTTTTTTAGACCTTATATAAAAATAAACTTTAATAGCCTTTTTTCTGTTTTAAGGCTTTTAGTTTTTTTTAATATTAAATGATATACACATAACAGATATTTTTAATTTAAATAACAAAGAGAGCGCGATGTATCATTAAATTCGGTATATGATTACACTGTTCGAAAAAATAATTTTTAAAATTGAATTTCCTGAAAATCCTTTCAAATGATTTTAAAAAATTTAAAGTACATGTCTCACCTGCACATAATAGAAATGGAACCTAAATTTTATATAAAAAACCTTATCCCCACTCTTTTATGTTGGGGAGGTCGGGTACAATTTTAACGCGGTACGAATGTAACAACGTATGTAAAAACGTTTAGTGTAATTTTTTTAATCTGACAACAAGGCCAATAAATAGTTTTCAGTTTGAAGTAGTTTGCATGTTGATTAGAGCGGGAATATAATACGCTAATAAGTTATTTTAAAGACAGGTAAGTAAAATTTTAGTGTTTTGCCTTTTTACACATGCTCATATTTATCGCCAAGAATTTATAGTTAGTGTTTAGAGTAAATGTGTCTTTAAAAACTACCAATATTACATTTATACGCCTTAGGCTGAGTTTATCCATTTTGTGTTTCAGGAATCAATGCTACGCCAAAGAAAAACCAAAAGAGTTCCATCAAATGAACTAACAGAAAGGGCAGCTAATCTAATAATGGAGGGAAATGTTCCACAATGACAGGTAACAAGAGATTTCGTTATTTGCCATGTAACACTTAAGCGTTATATGAAAAAACGAAATAATGGAGAATTGGCAAAAATGGGTTATAATCCTCACACGAGAAATTTATCAAAGGAAGAAGAAGAAGCGTTTTTGAGATATATACGGATATCTTCAGTTAATTATTTTGGTCTAACGCCTACAAGTCTAAAAAACTATAAATATTTATTAAATTTTTGTCCCCAGGTGTATCAATTCACGAAAGAAAATGGAATAACGGTTTCTCCTAAATGGTTAGAAAATGGGCAAGCTGGTAAGGACTGGTTTACAAATTTCATGCGTAGACACCCCAATTTATCTATAAGAACTCCAGGGGCGACCAGCTATGCACTTGCGATTAACTCTAATAAAGTAAATATCAGCAAATTCTTCGATAATCTCTCAAATCTTTTTGAAAAAAACAAAATCGTTACCATAAATGGCACAAAACAAGTAGGAACAATTACTTCTGGGGAACGGGGCACTTTGGTCACTGTTTACATAGCTGTTAGTACTGTCGGAAATAATTTCCCCTCTCTCTTCATCTTCCTTCGCAAAAAATTTCAAGCACATTGTATACGCAACGATCTCCCAGGATGTATGGGCAAGGCGAATGGCTCCGGTTGGATGAATGAAGATACTTTTTTAATTTTCATGAAATACTTCATCAAGCATGTGAGACCCACACCCGAAAAAAGTTCTACTTCTGTTGGTCAATCATGACTCCCACCTGTATGTCCCAACTATAGAGTTTTGTAGAGCTAATGGAGTTGTTTTATTATCGTTCCCCCATATACATCACACAAGGTACAACTTTTGGACTGTGGTGTCTACGGTCTACGTCAATGGTGCAATGGACAATTGGATGAAATTGCTTCCCATCCAGACAATGACTTTATACGATATCTCCGGTATAGTTGCTGAGGCATTTCTAAAGCCAACAACCACAAATATTATGGGGGGATTCAGGGTGTCAGGAATTTAACAGAGATATTTTCGCCTTCATCTGTAACTGACCAGGTCTCAGCGCAAGACCAGATAATCCCGAAGATCTCAATCAATTCTTTCGGATTCTTGAACATATTCCAAAGGTAGCAGGTGGCATAAAGAAGTAAATTACGAAAAGAATAAACAAGCTATTTTAACAGACACGCCATAAAATCACATTCTAGAAAAAGAACACAGTAAGAGTAAAATAGAAAGCAAATACAATAAGAAGAAATGTAGCGGAAAATGAAGATGAGAAAAAAACCAAAAAGCTGAAAAGGACAAATAATAAAAGTTTACCTAATAATTCTAAAAATTTCAATGGTAGACAAGGTTCCTCTCGTGTGGCAGATAAAGAAACGGAAAATTCCGAAATGGAAAATTCTGAAACGGAAGATTCGTTTTGTCGATATTGCTTAAAACCATACACCCGGAAACCCAGGGAAACATGGATTCAGTGCAATAAGTGAAAATAATGTTCACACGAATCATGTGTTCATAAGCTACGATCCGACTTTTTTATTGTTCCAACTGCGATAATAATGGTGAGAGTGATTTGTGTTCTTATTTTCTTTTTTAATCAAGAGTGTGGCTTTATTATAATGTGATTAAATTTTTAAGCTCATAAGGTTGTAATATGTATTGTATAAATATGTATTCTTTGGTTTTTTTTTCACTAATAAATATTATTTTCAACCACGTTATATATTATTTTCTTGTTAACATCATCAACATTAATTATTTCTATAGCTATATATTTGGTCCACATGGAGGAATTTATTTTTCTTTTTATTTTTATAGATAGCAACAAAAATATCTTAAGTAAAAATGATTCAATTGTAGCCCTACCTTTCCTACGTCGTTTATAACTGGATTGATATTTATTTTTGTTAAAAAATACACCTGTTATAAATTAATGTAAATAAACCTATTTTATTATTGTAAGTATAAAGAAAGAATTTACAAAATTAAATATAAATGAAATTAAATGGTCACAATAAGAAGCGAGAAAAAATTCCTGTCCCAGGAGTTGTATTATCGCAGCACATTGTGAAAATCGCTAACAACCCAGACAATATTTGTCCTAGTTGATCAACAGAAGGAAATTTAAGTGGATCTCACGGAGCAGAAGGGCCTGAAATAGTCGTCAGGGCACGTTTCTCTTCCAATTCCCTTTAATGGTAGGGATGTCTCTCTGGCTCGTTCTTTCTTTCTTTACTTGGCAGCTTATTGTCTGAATTCGTGACTTCTTGTTTTCAACTTCAAATTTACGATGTTTTATCTTAATTGTTTAATCTGAGCGGATATTTTAGCTGTAGCTCTATAGCGTTGTAGTCGTCTTGAATCGTAAACACGCTGGCTGTAGACCCTCAGTGAAGTGACAATGCAAAGAATTTCAAGTTTGCAATGTGCTTTTTATGTAGAATGTTAGTTTCGAGTCGTGCTTTTTTCTTCAAAAAGAAACGATTTCAAGCGAGTACAGAATGTTGATCGTCTAGGGTAGGAATAGTTTCCGGGATATCTTAATTTGAATTTTAAATACTTGTCTATTTAGAAACACATTTTGAGCATGGATTTAATTACGAATTGTGATTTCTTTAAACTAGAGTTTGAAATGCAATTTTAATCACAACAAAAATTATTACAGAAACTAATAGAAATAACTGCTACACATCGCAGTATTTATAAAAGGTAATTAGTTATGTATCAGAGTAAAGCACACCCTGTATAATATATTTTTGTAACAATTACCAGAAAGACATTTTTATGGATAAGTTTTGTTCAAACAATGAACAAAAATCTGAGTTAGGTCACATAAGGATATACTTTAACAAGATCGATGAGTTGTTTTGTTAGTTTTTTTTTCTTAATTAAGTCTAAAAATCTTAAAAATCGAAATGTATCTTGTGAAATAACAAGCCTAAATATCAAGGAAGATTATTATTGATTTCTTCTTCTTCTTCCACTTGCCTATTATCTTCATTAATATGTATTTTAGTTTTCTTTATTTTCCCATTGATTATTTCTATCTCTTTCTTGACTTTTTCCAATTTTATCTCTAATCCGTATTCTCCATTTCTTTGCTTTTCTATTATTCTTGTTTCTATTGCCTTAATATTTTTCTTCTAAATTTGACATTCTTTCACTTGCATCTTGTACCTATAATTTGAATTTCTAAATTTCTACTTTTATTTCTTCTTCAGATTTCTTTCTTTTTCTTCTAGTACAGAAAATTTTTCATCTTGTACTTTTTCTATTTCTATTAATTGTCCTATCATTTCTATTCTTATCTCAATTCTTTTCCAATCTTCTTTTCCAAAATATTTTACATTTCTCTTTGACTATTTCTTCTCCATATCTTTCATTTCTTTTAAACGTTCTTTTTTTATCTCCCTTTGCATTACTTCCTTGAATTCCTTACTATTTTCATCCATTTTATTGATCTGAAACATCATTTGTCTTAATATATCCATTACATTTTCTTGTTGTTCCTGTTTCTTTTATTTTCCTTGTACCTGTTCTTCCTTAGAATAATAATTGTGGATAAATGTTCCAGTAAGGATTATCTAGGGAAGGACTGTCGTTAGAAAGGATTATCATGGGGAAGGATTGTCGACAAGAGGATTTGTCATAGAGAAGAATTATCTGTAAATAATTATCTTGGTAAGGATTGTCATGTCCTGCTTTTTGATTCCTTTTTCAATAAATGATAAAAAATAATGTACCTGAGACGTTAAATAAATGAATTTTTAGATGACTGTTTCATCAGTGTAAGTTGTGAAAAAATAGTTCGTAAAAAGATTTACAATTTTATTCTTATTTTTGGTTGTTGCCTCTTTGAAAAACATGCTCGAGGGTAAGTTATATAACTTTCTCTTACTCTTCATATAATCTAAAAACAACGAACATCACGAGCAATATTTCTTTCATAACTTTGATTACCTTGTGGGGTTTGTAGCTGTTTACATCTCATTCGAACTTTATTATATTAATGATAATTTTCTATGTCTCCAGTAACTGTAATTAATTTATGAGCTACCTTTTTTTCAATTATTAATTTCTATACTATACGAGAAAATTTAAGGTCATAAATTTTTTCTTTGTTTCTCCAACAAATCTTAGGGTCCAGCTCAGCTTAGCTTAGCTCCATAATGCATTTGACGCACTCTCTGCTTAAGCTGGGCCTAAATGTCAGGTCGCCGATTTTTTTGGCTTGAACTGAGAAAGCTAACCTCAAAAGCGGAATAAAAACGTCAGCAAAGTGAAACAAAGTGTAAATTTGTGTTCGTCAATTTATTTTGTGAACTGGTGTTTTGACCGGTTAGGACACGTTTCCCATTTCAGGAAGGATTTTGAACAGAGCAAATCCTTTTAAGGAGTAAGAGGATGACCGTTTTTCATACAGTTTAGAATATGCTATTAAAATTTTAGATATAATTAAACTACAATTGGACTATATTCATAATCTGTAAGTATCATTACCTATTTTAATTATTATGAGGTTTAACAGGTTTTCAATTATTGCCTTATTTTTTCTACCAACTTTATTAACAATTACTAACTTTTATTTACATTTTTCTGCTATTATTTTTATTTAACTCAAAGAAATCTAGATTTTTTTAACGTGATAAAACAAAACATGCAGAAAACTGAAAACACACAAAAACAGATGTTAAACAAAATTGGGATTACAAACGTCAAATTACAGGGTAGTTAATCTCCTCAAGCTAAGAAAAAACTAGTTTCTTGCGACAGGACAGGAACATATGGTAGTTCACATACTATTTTCTGAGAATTCACGTACTTAGTGTAGTGCCCTTTTTAAATATTTTAAATTAATAAACTAAATACATTAATCTGGTTATAATTATTAGTGTAAGGTGAGGCAAGGTCAGTTATCTGTAAACTAAAACACATTATTAAACAATGGGGGGGAGTTCAACTTGAAATATTACTCCATCTTTTTTTACATTATTTGATAAAAAAACGAATTTTTTTTATGAAAAAATCGTTTTTTCTGTTTTTTCTTTAATTTAACATGATAAAATTGATATTTAAAAATTACTGCATTTATGCAACTTGTAGTGCACCTACATCGCTTATGTGCAATAGCTGCAGCATAATATTATCGTGGGTCAGTTTCCCTAAATAAAATTGACGTTTGCTTATAAAGTGTCGTTTGGTCAATATGTTTTTAATTGTGTTTACTTTTATCTTTGTTTACGTATCTTTACAAATACAAATAAACACGGAAAATTATCAACATCAACCAGCTCTACAGAGTACAAAAAGTGACAGTGAACTATACAGTGATATTTTTTTATATTTTTATTTTATAATTTTAGCCTACCATAACACATTGCACCGGGTCCAGCTCTTCTGAGACCGATCCTGCGGCTGTAATTAATTCTTAAAATTTGAATATCGGGGCTATAGTGGCTTGTGACGTGGCCCAATTGAAACAGATTATATTTGGCTATGTTGTCATATCGATAAAACTGGCAACTCTCGTTTTCTCATTTGTTATAATTAAAAGAAGGAAAGAAGTATGTCAAATTTTTCTACAAACGAACAAAGCTAGAATCTTGGCAATGTTGTAGAAAGTAAAACGCTAATTATTGGTCAATAAGCAGCGCCACTTTCAAAATATGTTAATTACTTTTTATTGATTTTTATTGATTAATGAATATTATAAGAACAATAATAATATCATATGATGCTTTTCTCCATCTTTGTCTGTATAAGTGAAATTTAACAGCTGTTAATTCATTCGTATTCTCTTCTTTACACATTTGCAGTTAATGGCTTGACGGTAACTTCATTGCACATAAGTGACATCACGATCGTAATGGCGGCATATTCAAATAATTAGAAATTAGAATTTTTAAATTCATTTATTCAAAAAGCTAGCTCAAATTACGGTAGATAATTAAATTTGATTAATTCTAACTGTTAATAAAGAAAAAACGTGAGGTTATATTTTTGTTGAACTCTCCATTGATAGCATTGAATCATCACGTATTAGTAACAGTAGAAGTAAATTCTATGTTTATCAACTGACACGTTCAGACCAACAATGTGACGATGAGTGTTTATTATTATAAATATAAAAAGATAAATTATTTCTGAAGACAGGTTATTTTTATATTAGATTTGACGCGATTCTTTTATATTTAATTCTTCATTATAATTGATATAATAATGTTGGGACTTTTGGTAAACTTTAATTATTTAATATAGCACAGTATCATGAATATATTGTTACAAGTATAATTAATATTTAAATAAATAGTCTTCTATTTATCAAACCGACACTTGAGACAAAGGGCACTTCCGATGTCCGGTCGAACTTTCAGCACGACTTTGCTACTATTATAAATTTACCATTATATAATAAAGCAAGGGTGCCAATTCATAAAAATTAAATTTCACAAAAAAATGTTTAAAACTGAGCTAAATATATGTTAGTAGCAAAAAGCATGCAAAAATAATATCACTCCAATGCCGAAATACAGAATCGAAAATAAACGAATTTTTGATACAGTCTGAAGGAAATAACTAAGTAATAAATATAATTGATATACGTGGTGACTGTTAAACTGGAGACACTCTGTCTTATAGTACACCTATTTGTTGAATGTCGCAACTATATTGATTGCTATTTTCTCGGTTTATTCAACTACTAAATGAGAAATTCCCCAACAATTCTACTTAAATCTAACTTGGAGAAATTATATAGAAATCATAATTTACAATTATGATTCTATAAACTCATGCTGCGATTTAGATTTGAGCGGAGTTCTACTTCTAACATTGAACTTTACAACTTCGGCTACATTAGAATTGCCTTTAATTTGTTTACGTTAGTTTAGTTACTGCATGGTATTTCCACTACGGTTCATTCGTTTGGAATGATTTGTTAGAACACAGGAAATAGAGCGGCCAAATTAACTTTGATTTTATTTGAAAGTTAATTCAAACTTAATAACTCTATTCCTAATCTGTACTTTATTTAAATTACTAGTTTGAAATCTAAAGTGTCAATTTTAAATATATGAATATTGAACTTATAAGCTTAAAATGTTTTCCGAGAAAAGTGATATTGTTTATTCTAAGCTGGAATGATATGCCTTAGAGAAATATGACATCCTTATGTGTTCGCGGGTGTCTAAATTAGAGGTTATATCTAGATCATTGACTGCCGCAGAGAAGAAAGCGCTGTTGTCATAATGCTTACTCGTATTATTGCTACGCATGGTATAAAGATTTACAATAGGTATAAAGTACTACAAAAGAAAATATATCACCAGGCGAGCTAATCCTTGATGATAAATAAATACACTCTTCTCAATGCCAAATTTAAAAAATCTTGTTAAAAATGAACTAATCAAATTGAACTGGACATATCAATTCACAATTCCAAAAAACCTTTTACTTTAAAGGTAGTGGTATAGTAGACCAATCTTGTAGCATTTTTTATATGTTTTTATATGAGCAATCTGATCCTGAATTCTTGTAATAACAGTAATCTGAGTTTTTACTTAGAGTAAGATGTGGACAGGACGTTGTTCAATTTAAAATATCAATCCTTTTTACTTTCACATGAACTTACTATATCAATATGGTTGTAAAGTTTTTTGATTTATTTATCAAACAGAATGAATGCTTAAAGGTTAGTTGTTACGTTTTTTATGCCACCCTGTATTTTTATTATTCATCTACTCAATATATTTTATTCTCACACTCACATGATATCCCCTTCTTATTTCTTCGCGTCATGTCCCTCCCTTCTCTTGGTATTCCTATAAAATGTCTTGCCCATGCTAATAATCTTCTTCTCTTTGCCATCTCAGTCAAAATAACTGACTTTATATCAATCGTGTCGCTTATTGAAGATTTCTTTTTTTCTCCCCCTCATCTTATAGGGGTTTTCATGGGAATATTTTTTTTTCCTCTGGACTTCGTTTTTCCTTGGACCAACTTTTTTTTTCTCTGGACTACAGTTTCTTCAGTTTTTGACCAAGTTTCTTGGACTACATCTTAGTTTTTTTGTCAATTGTTTCTAATTACATAAAAAAGTCAATTTGACTGGCGTCCCAAATTTTTTTTATTTAATATTCTTCTTCTGATATATTTTAAATTCTATTCGTGGAACGAACCCATAAGATAAAGATTTGGGCTTAATCACATTAATTATTTATTATCAACAAAATAAAGTATCGTGTCACAAATTTGGTTTTTTCTCGTCTTCCTTCTCCAAAGTAAACTGTAGTCCAAGAAACTTGGTCCAAAGGAAAAACTGAAGAAACTGTAGTCCAGAGAAAAGAACTTGGTCCAAACGAAAAACGAGGTCCAGAAGAAAAAAATAATTACCAGGAAAACCCCTATAAGATGAGGAAGAGAAAAAACAGAAATCTTCAGTAAGCGACACGAACGATATAAAGTCAGTTATTTTGACTGAGTAGGCAAAGAGAAGAAGATTACTAGCATGGAAAAGACATTTTATAGGAATACCAAGAGAAGAGAGAGACATGACGCGAAGAAATAAGATTGGGATATCATGCGAGTATGAGATTAAAATATATTGAGTAGAGGAATAATGAAAATACAGAGTGGCATAAAAAAAACGTAACATGCTATAGCTTTAAGCCGAACTGATGTTGCTCTGACAGAGGGTAAAATTGTTACATCTTAAATACTAGAGTTAGGGAAAGAATGCAAATGGCCGTGAATCTGGTTAGTGAATTGATAGATGAGGCCCTCCAAATCAACCATAGTATATTTTACCTTGCAAGGTCCTCACATCTCGGAGTTATTTTAGACTCTAAACTTACCTGGAACCAACAAATGGCAAGGGTAAAGAAGAAAGCGAGAGCGTCACTAATTGTAGCAGATGATCACAGGGAAAACATGGAATCTAAGCCCCAAAATGATTTATTGGACATAGGACATTATGGTGAATCACATGATAACATACGCATCTTTGGTATGGTGGAATAAGATACAGCCAAAATGTCAAAGAAAACAACCAATAGCAGCCATGGAAGCTCTTCTGAAATTTCCCCCAATTGACATAACAACATAACAATCATGGGGTAGGCAATAATGGGACCTTCAAGGCTACAAAACATGAGCAATATTTTGGATCACAACAAGATAAAGTAAATAGTGGGATGTAACATCCTTGAAATGAAACAAAAGGACCACACAACTCTTATATGCTTTTTCAATACTAACTTCGGGGTGAACATGCAAGACAAGGAAATGCACACATGACAACAACGAGAACAAACCCCTGGAGAGATGAAACCAAGACCTGGGAAGGAACTGGTGTTGTTGAAATCTACAGCGAACGTAGAAACTACCAATTAAGCATCAAACTGGGAATAAATACTTCCATAATTCAAGCGGAATTGTACGCAATCTTGCAATGCACGAGTGAAAACAACACGAGGAAAGTGCGTAATGCAGAGATTCAAATATGTACAGATAGCCAGGCGTTACTAAATGCTCTTATGAACCCAAAAGTGACATCAAAACTGGTATGGGAATACCGAGACTTAATCAGTGTCCTATCAGAACAAATCAAAAATAGTTTGAGCTTTCAGGACACTGTGGCACCGAGGGCAACGAAAACGGTGATGAACTAGCCAGAAAAGGTTCATATGTGGGCCCAGAACTTGCACTTCGAATCACAAATTCTGCCATCCGAGAATACATAAGGGATTGGGTCAAACTAAAACGAAGAGAGAGATAGAATAAAACCTCTCTCATGTACCACAGAATGACGTTCATTAATGAAAGAGAAATATGAAGAACTACTTAAAATGAGTAGGAACTAGGTTAGAATTATAACGGGACTCCTCACTAGTCATAGTCCAATGAGAGGACACCTGCATATAATGAGGCTGTACAACAGAAAACTTTCCAGCAAGCAATGCGGAGTAGGGAGAGAAACGACCAAATACATCAGGCTTTAGACCACAAAAGATAAACTTTTTTCAGACAGCTTAGGTTAACTACAACATCCAACCGGTAAAGAACCTGTACAGACTAGTGGAAGGGATAATGGGAATGCACAAAAATCCCAAGAGGCTGATGTGCCGAAAAGGACCAGAATCTGGGAAATAAAAGAAAATATCTTGAATTATCGGTTTACCAGCGCCAGTTATGACGGGCTGAGATTAAACTTGTTTTTTATTGATTCTAAACTGTAACGGTCTTTTATTGGCATAATCGTTGTGATGAGTACAGTACGTAGTATCAAGTAGTAATTGCAGTTAAATAAATTTAAAATATTATTAATTATAACTCGTTGAAAAAATACATAGATTCAAGTATACCAAAGTTAAAACAATTAATGGCAAAGTTGCGAAAACTAATGTGTCAGGAAAAATAAAATTATAGTTAAATATACCATAAAATAAAAACAATTCTGAAATAGGTTGTGGTTTACCAACTACACGTCATTTTGTTTTCGTTTCGTTTTGTTCGGATGTTCGAAGCAGTTCGTAATTGTTTTTCGTGAAAATCTGATCGAAAATTCACGCAACAAATGAAAGTGGCGAGAAAATATGTAGGCTACGGTTTTTGATAATTTAACACTCAGACCCTCAGACAATAGGGTCGAGATTGGATTTTTTTTTTGTTGGACTGAAACTAATTTTCAAATACCCCCTCCGGGACATTTGAATATAATTTTAAGGAAAATGAGTTCTTAGACGTGACTACATTTAGGTAATAAAATTTGCTTGGGTGGAAAGGTCGTTCTATACAGGGTATATCAAACTTTCAATGGAGAAGGTCGCACATTATATTTAATAAAAATTCTAACAAAAGCTATAATTTTTACATGTAAAATTTAGGATCCGTCCATAGTACATAACACGATATTGCGTCATCAGCATCTGTTATTTTTTATCAGTTTTAGGTAATTTCAAATTTTTATTTCCTTCCGCTTCCGAATTAAATTATTTATAAAAAAAATGGTCGACGATAAGTAAACTAGTACATTTAAATCCAATTATTTTTGATTTATAAGTTAAAACTTGGAAACCATTAATGTTTGTCTTTTTTCTATCATTTATTATTTGAACTGTAATTGCGAAAGTTTTTTGAAGTTGATAACATCTAGAAATCCCTTGTTCTCTCCAGCTCATTAATTGTGCTGAACTTAGTGTCTTTGTCAATGGGTTAACAAGATTCGAATCGGCCAGCGAAAATCTCCATCGATTCCCTGCGAGACTTAATTGAGTTTTTGCGATATCCCGAAGGATACCTCATCAGTCATCAGTCGGTCTCTTCTTCTCCACTCTATACGGAATCCACAATCAGTGCAGTGAATGCGGTGATCAACCGACTTCCTGAAAAGATTCTGATGAACTGTGAATGTAAGAGATAGTGGTCTCGGGTTTTCCAGACTTTATTATTTTATTTGTTAGCGCGGGAAAGTTACATGAAAATTGCTTTTCGAGAAAACTTTCCGAATAATTTTGTTTGCTCCGTTCGAAATGAACTACATTTGTGTTTGCTTACACTCTTCAACTCTCTCCGATAGGGTTTAAATTAAACCACCTATCTCCGGCAGGATTTCCCTACGAACAGCGGCGCACGTTGACCGATTTTCTAATATATTTTTAGGTAGCTAAAATACAGCTTTCGTTGTGAATAACAAACGCCGTAGGTCATTCTGAAAATTATAACAGCTAAAAATTTATTTTCTGTACTGCGGTGTCATATATTTTAAGCAGGGAAGACATGCCTTAGATTGAAACGGCATCCGTTCGTGTTCTGTTTAAATGTAATTGTTGGTCTCGATTCCCACTAGACAACTGCCGCCTAAAGCAAAGCGCTGTTGCTGTATTACTTAGTCGAGTAAGGTACAAATATTTATAATCTGTATTTACTCTTTAATGTATAATTTATATGATGTTTTCTTATTATAGGAAGAGAAGTATGAAATATAAAGTGTTGTTTTTTATGTTTGTTTTGAATAGTGTACTTAGCTGTCAGCGTTGTCAGATGATTGAATTAAGTTGTGCTTGAAATCAAATTTTATTTTTGTAATACCCACTGTAAGGAAGTTACTAAATAACGTTGATAATGTATTAATAATAATAATTACTAAATATTTATATACGTGTACATTTTATTATTTATTTTATACTCTGTTTATTTTTATTTTTTATTTATTATCAATAGTATTTTTTTTTAATGAGATACATTCACTATATAAATGTTAAAACTTTCCCGAAGAAATAAAATATTAAATGCTCGATCACGTTTATTTTAACATTATTTTTAATGCCTTTAAATAGTTTTTTTAATTATATACCAAGTGTAAATGGGTCATGGGCCACCCCTATAACTTTTAAACGGGTTAATAGAATTATACCAAATGTTGTTCAATTATAATAGAGCTATTTTTATGGAATTATACCAAATTTTGTTCAATTATAATAAAGCTATTTTTAGATTTTTTTTAAATAAAAATCCAATATTGCTGACTTCAAACACGTAAAAATCGACTTTTAAATGTCACTTAAGACGCCATTTTTATTTTATTTTTGAATTTTTATATCTTTCCTCCGTGCAAATGATTTGGTCTAAATTCATTATAATTAAACTAAAATTACCTAAAAGTTATAAATTTTGTAAATTATTTATTTTTATTTCTTAACAATTATTTGTATTCAAAATATAATGTTGTAAATATCCCTCAATTTCTTTAACAGGGATGCTTCAGGAGAATTTTGTATTGAAATTTAAAAAAAATGACATCCAAATTGAGTTTTAAATAAAAAACTGGATTTGCTGAATTACGTATTTAATAAAAAAAGCAAAAATAAATAATTGACAAAATTGAGACTTTTGAGGTAATTATAGTTTAATTATAAGTAATTTAGACCAAATCATGACCATCCAGAAAAAATTCAAAAATAAAATAAAAATGTCGTTTGAAGTGACATTTGACAGTGTACGTGTTTGAAGTCGTAGAATACAAATATGTATAAATATACCGGGTGTTCCATTTAAATTTCTAATTTTCATGGCATTTCCGGTCGAACTGAATGTCGGCCATATTGGATTTCTATGTAAAAAGATCCAAAAATAGCTCTATTATAATCGACCAAAATTAGGTTAAAATCTATCAACCGGCTTAAAAGTTATAGGGATGGCCCATGACCCATTTACACCCAATATGTGCAAATCAATATGGTTATTAATTAATATTTAACAATAAAAACAAACTAACCTTAACTAATTTTAACTAACCTGATTATACTACTTTAACGCTCTTTAAGTCGTCAAGCTCTATTTTGGCAACTTATTCCAAATTTCTAATTGACTCTGGCGCCACCTACCATTCATAGTTCACTTGCACAGGGCAGCGTCAGTGGAGAAAAATATACTCCAGCGGTAGTTTTAGCATCGACAAGGCGTTAGCGACCAGAAGGGTGGGCTTTACTTGCCACACTTGGTTAAGTAGCTAAGTATTCGCTGCTAAATATTAAAATAAAATTCATTAAAACAAAATAATTGCTTTTATTCATACTAAATCTTGCGAGGAAGAAAGTTTGTGTAATATGGTTCCATATAGGTGATGTGCCGGGCGCACGTCTTCTATGCTGTCGTCGTGTGGTCAAATGGACGGTTCCCGTACGGTAAAATTGATCTTAGCTTCGGCTTGACCTATCTCTAAAGGTCGCTGAACCGGTACTGCAACTTAAACTGGTTGTCGGCCCAAGCTCGGCTGGAACTGCCACAGTAAATTGGACTGCCACTGTAAATTTTACTGCCACTGCAACTCTTCACCACAGACTATAGTATCCCATGTTCTGTGTCATAACAATGTCCCGGTAACGAAAATGTCGATTTTTTTATGGAGCTGTGATATTTTAAGTTCTGATTACTAACATTCTAGCAGCAAATACCCAGCAGGGTAATTAAACTTTCCTGGCCGCTAAATAATTTTTAGATACCATAGCAAACCCTCGAATATTTATTCTTCACTGATGCTGTTCGGAGCAAGTGACATTCACACGATAAATCGAAGATGGCGCCAGAGGCAATCTATTTTCTGGACTAAGGTGCCAAAAGGACCGTGTGACAATTTTAGAATTGTCGTTTTATTTGAGCAAGTATATTTTTTTAAATAATTTATTTTTCAGGATTTCTAATCTCTAATTGGATTTCCAGATTTACATGTTATGTCGTTATGATTTGACGAATGTGTTAAAATAAAAATATTTAAATAGTTTATCAGTACTTTGTAAAAATTATAACCAGTTTTATTATATTCTATAATGTCTAAAACAGTCTCGTTGGAATCCAGATAGTCCGACTGAAAGTTTTTGTGGTCCAAGGAGACTAATTTTAATTGGATTAATTTTATTGTAGAGGACAAAAAATTTTATGTCGAACCCTTTCTTATGAATTATCCAGACAACATTACATTCTAAAGTTATACTTTTAAGTTCATATGTTTGATAACAATTTCCACTTAAATAACGAAATTATTCCTATTTTTTGAGTTCTCAATTCACCAATAATTGATACTTTACTAATAACGTGAGTTGGAATATTAGTCATATTCATTTACAAATACTAACTTGACTTATAATTTTTGATTTGATTCATATGAATATGAATGATGATTCTCAGGAATTCTTTTACTGTACGAACTGGACATTAAGGGAAAGTATTGTAATAGGCTACAAAACTGATCTCGACGTTTCGACTTTTCATTACATTTTCAGGTCTGTATATCATAGAAAAATTAGGCGAGATATGTGTAGATTTGTATAGGCGAGATATGTGTAGATTTGTATAGATTTCTTTCCGCCCTTGTTCCACAATGTATTATTGTAGAAAACGGTGATATACCAAGACGGTGATAAATAGTCGGCTATTTTTGTTGCGTCTAAATTTCATGAATTTTGGCAGTAATAATCAATTGATTATTAATGCCAAAATTATGTCGAATCAAATTGTAAAATATTCGAGTTATTTAGCAACAACAAATTAATCAAGGAAAAAAACTTTATTAAGAGAACCCAAACATCAGGAATAGAACTAAAATAATAATAATAAGAAAGTAAATCTAATACTAATTAAAGTTCAACACACAAAAAACTGATAGAAGTATTTGACATTTTTATGTGACGTATAAAAGTGACTATTTCTCTAGTGTGAAATAGTCGCTGATATTTGATTCCCATTGGTCAGAATTTTAAAAATTGTGATATTTCATTGGTTGATAGAAATCAAGTGAAATATTCATTATTAAATTTTGAAATATTTATTTGATAATTTATATAATCTTATTCTTGATCAGGAATTACCAAAATGTTGGAGAAGAAAAAATCTCATTAATAAAAAATATTTGTTAAGTAAAATTATTTTTGTATAATAAAAAATAACAAAGAACGACGCCTATGTTGTAAGCAAAATCGTTTCAATATAACATTGTACGCTTATTTACACTTAGCTGAACGGCAAAATCTCAACTAATGAGCTTGACACTTAATCTAACTCGCAGCACCCTTCTGAAATTATGTAGCGACAGACTTATTAAAATACACATTTGTAGGTGCTTTAACAGCTTTACGCACCCTTCTCGTGCTGGCTTCATTATTCAAACCGAAACGGCGGCGGCAGGGTGAACCAACTCCCACAGAAAACAGACTAAGAATATGTTGCTGAGAAATAATATCTTTTGTCTTTTGTACCAATGTAATCCATGTCTCAGAAGATCGAGGAGGTGCATTTAGAATGAAATTGAGTGCTTTGTGGTATTCACAAGTAAATTGGCGCAGTCACGCGAAATCCTAGTGCTTTATTTCTTTGAAAATTAAGGCCAGAGCGAATACTTCAGAGAAATATTATCTTTTCAGTAATAATAAGTCTTTATACAATTTATCAATTTAAACTACTTATTTTATAAATAATATACTAAAATGTATGTATAATATTTATACTCTGTACCAGCTAAAGACCATTTTTTTTAATTAATATTTAATAATGCATGTAGGAGATACTTTTACTAAAGGTCAGAGAATATTCAGGATAGTAAATTATGATTATATATTTTAATGATATTTACTTAAATTTGGTTGGGTTCTAGTCAAAAAAATAATAATCATTACAAATGTCACTGACCAACGTGGAGCACAAAGTCATCTGTGCTTAAATTCATCTGGGCAGAGAGAGAGTCTTCTGAGATTGATACTTCCAAATTTAAATTCATTTGGGATAATAATAGAAATAACCACATCAGGAATAACTATTACTAAGATTCTTTTAATTGTTGCCAATAGTAAATTTAAAAGTAAATTAATAGTTCAATTAAATAATAAATTTTTGATAATATAATTTGATATAAGTTGGCAATATACAAAGACGTGACAGTAAATAATTCATAAATATGACATTATCAAAATATACAGAATGGACAATTATTATTCTAATAATATTTAATTAGTATTGATACAAGGTGAAGTGTTAGTGTAAATTAAAACAAAATTGGAAATGGATCTAAAAGATGGTAAGAAAGGGAGGAAGTTAGAAGAAGAAGAAGAATTGGAAATAGGTCAAGAAATTCAAGAAAGAAATGAACAATCAAGATGGGAAGAACAAAAACAGGATAAACTAGAGATTATGATGCAAATGATGCTGCAGATGAATGGAAATAGTAAGAAATATGAGAAAGTAATGCAAGATAATAGAAAGGAAGATAAAGAAGAAAGTCGTAATGTTTATTATTTTTGTCTAGAACCCAACCAAAATTGAGATAGTGTAAATATCATTACAATATGTGACGTAAAAATTTATTGATTATAGGTTTATAGTTTTGGATTGAAAAATCAAAGTTATAATTTTTACAAATTGTTTCACTAATAATTCCTGCCTGGACGATTTTAAACCGTGACATGACTATCCTATCCGGAAAATTCTTCCCCACGATAATCCTTCCCGGACAATCCTTTCCAGACAATCCTTCCCGTACAATCCTTAACGTACAATCCTTACCGGATAATCATTCCCGTGCAATCATTCCTGGACAATTCTTCCCTGAAATTCCTTTCTCAAAACAATCCTTCCCAACGGCAGTCCTTCCGTACGACAATCCTTACTACGACAATCCTTCCCGAAAAATCCTTTTCCAAAAAATCCATATCTAAGACAATTTACCCATAGTTAAATATGATTGATGATTAATCTTACCACTTCTTCTATTCTAGATAGCATACAAGAGCGGCAAAATTAACCTAGACCGCTGTTAGGAACTAAGTTACTTACTTTATTTTTTTCTCTTTCGATACTCTTTTTATTTTTCACTATTTTTTACGCACTTCTTATATTTCTCAAAAGAAACTAAATTTTTTAGCGGTGTTGTTTTGTTGCCATGTCGATGCCGAGGTGTTATATGAAATTACAACATAACGTCGAGTTGACAATTCGCCGGTGGTGATCTGATGCTTGTCAGTTGCTATGCTGATAGGTGAGTTTCAACCTTAAAAGACGTTAAAAAAGAATTTAAAAAGAAACAGACAGCATCCCTTAGTTCGAATTACCTATCTCTATCTATACTACAAATTACAGTTCGATCGGAAAGAAAAAAAATCTGACCCGAAAAAAGGGTAAGGCTATAGACTTCAAAATTTTTCACCACTCAGATTTTCAAAATATATGGTAGAGGGATAGTTTAAGGGGTGTAGATTCCAAAAAAATGATCAGTTCCTCTCTAGCTCTTTTGGTTTCAGAGGAAATTGAATTCTTTAAAAAATTGGTGAAAGAGCAACTTCTAAATAATTAGTCAAAAAAGACGTTAAAAAAGAAATTAAAAAGAAACAGACAGCATCCCTTAGTTCGAATGACCTATCTCTATCTATTCTACAAATTACAGTTCGATCGGAAAGAAAAAAAATCTGACCCGAAAAAAAGGGTACGTAAGGCATATAGACTTCAAAAATTTTCAACATTTTTCATCTCTCAGATTTTCAAAATAAATGGAAGAGGGATAGTTTAAGGGGCGTGGATTCCAAAAAATGATCAGTTCCTCTCTAGTTCTTTTGGTTTCAAAGGAAATTGAGTTCTTTTAAAAATTGGTGAAAGCGCAACTTCTAAATAATTAGTCAAAAAGACGTTAAAAAAGAAATTAAAAACAAACAGACAGCATCCCTTAGTTCGAATTACCTATCTCTATCTATACTACAAATTACAGTTCGATCAGAAAGAAAAAAAATCTCACCCGAAAAAAAAGGTATTGACTTCAAAAATCTTCAAAATTTTTCACCACTCAGATTTTCAAAATAAATGGTAGAGGGATAGTTTAAGGGGCGTAGATTCCAAAAAAATGATCAGTTCCTCTCTATTTCTTTTGGTTTCAGAGGAAATTGAGTTCTTTTAAAAATGGTGAAAGCGCAACTTCTAAATAATTCGTCAAAAAAGACGTTAAAAAAGAAATTAAAAAGAAAGCCTAACCAAAGTCCGGGGTCCAAAAGTCTGTGATCCAAAGTATGAGAAAGCATGTAATGGATACAGTAAAACGTAACCAAAGTCCGGGGTCCAAATGTCCAAAGTCCAAATTTTGAAAAAAATTGAAGATTTTTGAAGGCTTTTATAACATTGCCCTTTTTTTTCGGATCAGATATTTTTTTACTCTGATTGAAACGATTTTTTTTCTAATTTTCTTCTTTTTACCATTTTTTATCGAATTAATTGGAAGTTGCTCTCACACCTTTTTTTTATTATTAAAACTCAATTATCTCAGAAACTAAAAGAGCTAGAGCAAAATGGTTTAATTTTTTGGAATCTACAACCCTTAAACTACCCCTACATTATTTTTACAATTCTAAATTGAAGATTGCCCTTTTTTTCGGATCTGATATTTTTTTACTCCCATTGAAACGAATTTTTTTTAAAGATACAGAAAGGCGATTCGGATTCAGAATTGCCATTGGTTTCCATCTAATTTTCTTTTTTTTTTCCATTTTTTTATCGAATTAAGTATTTTTGAAGGCTATATCCAACCTTGCCCTTTTTTGGGGTTAGATATTTTTTTACTCTGATTTATATGAAATTTTAATGAAAGATAAAGAAAGACGATTCGAATTCAGAATTACTATTGGTTTCCTTCTAATTTTCTTTTTTTTACCATTTTTTATAGAAATAAGTAGAAGTTGCGCTCATACCTTTTTTTTATTATTAAAACTCAATTATCTCAGAAACTAAAAGAGCTAGAGCAGAATGGCTTATTTTTTTGGAATCTATGACCCTTAAACTCAAATATTGTATGGTACCCCACTCAAAAGATATATCATGAAAAACCACTTAATAAGCGGTTTTGGACATGGATTCATTAGACAAACATTACTTATTTTAAGTTGTTCTATCACCCCTAGAAGTATTGCTCGACAATTTTGGTCCACCTTGTATATTTTTCATAAAAATCATTAAACGTTACGTTGTTTTATTTATCTAAATATTATAATGGATTTTCATCAAGTAAAAGCCGACTCAGTTAAACAAAAAAATAATAATTAATTTAAAAATGGAAAATTTTTAATTAATGTTAAAAATATTTTTGATTCTAACGCTGTAGGTAAAACGTAAATTAGAAACTCCCATAGGTGCTTTACTCATAACGGGCCATCCAGTGCTACGTTGTCTGCAAAGAACAATATTAGTTTAAATTTAGGAGACACAATTAAAGGAACAGTCTAATTGGAATTCCAGCCGTGACTTTTATAGCAATTAAACTCGCTTCTACAACATTTATTTATATTTAAATACATAGTAACTGCACAGAAACCGCAGGTATAAGTAATTTCACTTGCATAATGTTGAAAAAAAAGCGGGTAAGGTAAATTAAGTTTAATCTAAACTGTTTGATATTAATATTAAATCAGATTTCACTCATATTTACAGAGTAATATTTAAGCTTAGCACAAGTTCAATAATCTTAATAAAATATATTGAAAACTAAATTAAAAATGTATTTATAAAAGTCAATTTTTTGATAATGGTTTAATTAAATTTGTCTACAAATAAATTTTGTATCATTATTTTTCTTTATGTTAAAAAACTTGAACATAGTGACCATTTTGATTTTCGTTTCTATTAAAAAGCAATTTGATCATTTAATATTAGACAACATTGGCAACAAATAATGATTTATCTGTTTAAAGTGAATTCATGATAATCCTTCCCACCCAATTCTTCCTGGAAAATCCTTTCCGGACAGTCCTTCTTGGACAATCCTTCCTAGACAATCCTTCATAGATAATCCTTCCCGGAAAATATTTGTTGAACAAATCTTCCCGTGACATATATTTAACACAATAGCTATCTTGTAGGTAGAAGCAATAAGTAAATTCCGGAGTTCATGCAGAAGATAAACCAGTCACAATTTTTTTTAAGTTGAAAGTAACGAATAAATCGTTACTTTTATAAAAAAGTAACGGTAACGTTTATCTAACGCGTTACTTTTTATCAAAAGTAACGGTAAAGTAACGCGTTACATTTTTTAGTAACGCCCCAGCTCTATGGTCTAGTAATTTTACTGATACTTCAGACTAGAGGTGGGAAGTCACAAATTAAAATAACTTTTGAAATATGGAAAAAATATCACTTTATTCACCTAAAAAGAAAAAAATTTTGAATAAAGAGAGTATTTTTTTCTACTTACCGGATAATAAGTAAACAATTACGAAGAGATCTACAGAAGTCAAAATATAAATACTAAAAGATAAACTTACCAGGCATAAATATAATTAATATAAAATTATTTCCTATAGAATAAAATAAGCAATTTAAAAGTTATTTAAAATAAAAATAGGAACAAAGATAAGAGAAACAATAAATGAAGAAATAAGATCCAGAATGACTCAATAAAAATGCATAGGACAACTCTAAAACATTTAAATATTAAAGCAACCAAGGTCAACGAGAGAAAAAAAAAATGGTAACCGTAGCAGAAGATGCGACAAAGAAAAAACATAATAAAAATGTTATGTATTATACAGGGTGTCCAGAGATGAAACTGACAAAACTTAGAGGGTTATAGGGACTGCCAATATGATTGCAAAAAGCCATATACAAATGTCCAAAACCGCTTCGTTACTGATATACAGTGTGATTTGTGAATTTAGACAAAAAATTCAATCCGCCATATTAAATACAGGGATAACCCGATTTGATTTAAATTTGGTACATGAATTAAACTTAATGGCCTTAATAAGTAGTCCTTTGAACGAAACCAATATCAGGACCGGAATATTCTTTTTGTTCCATGAAAGTATTTTATAAAATTTTACTACGAACTAATTCAAAGAAAATAACAATATTTATGTCTTGGTTTTGTAATTTTTTATTATAATAACCCATTTTTGATGGTATTTTATCCAAAAATTAATTTCTCGAATGAAAAAATTGAAAATAATAATTTATTACGGAATAACTGAAATGGTACCAGAAACTTTTTTAACAAGTTCCTATACGATTTTTTTTGTAGATTTCGAATCTGAGCTCAGATTTTTTATAATCATTATACAGGGTGAGTTATTCTTATAAGAACTTAAGATGGAAGAAAAATAATATTCCGGTCCTGATATTTGATTCGTTCAAAGGACTACTTATTAAGGCAATTTAGTTTAATTCATGTACTAAATTTAAACCAAATCGGGTTATCCCTGTATTTAATATGGCGGATCGAATTTTTTGTCTAAATTCAAAAATCACACTGTATATCAGTAACGCAGCGCTTTTGGACATTTGTATATGACTTTTTGCAATCATATTGGCAGTCTCTATAACCCCCTAAGTTTTGTCGGTTTCATCTCTGGACACCCTGTATAAAGTAACTCCTATTTAGAAGCTTATTTAAAATAATAATATTTGAATTAGAAAAAAATGTTTACGCTAGTTATTTTGTTATTGTAAATATATTCAATTTAAAAAAGAATTAATAATTCAATAATCGAGATTAGGTTTATTTTTATTTTTAAACACAAGCAAACTTTCTACTTTTTCTTAACAAAGTTGAACAAAAAATTACTTAGATACCTAGCAGACGTTTATTAGAATACCAAATTAAAAGGTTTAGCAAACTTGCTTAATTTCATACGTACGCTTTTATGGAATTGGAAACTCGGAAGTCTGCAATTCCTGCCTTATATTAAGGTAGATAATAATTAAATTGAGGAGTAATTTCGAAATTAAATGAGAGAAGGCGTTGGCATCTTGCGAAAATTTCGTTAAGTAAAGCTACAGAATTAGCCTCATTATCAGGAAATTATTTGATTATACTGATTGGGTGAAATTAAATTTTAAGAATTTGATAGATACTAGAGATGCCTAATTATTGGGACAAGGAAGTTTTAGTTTTGATCAATATACAAAATAAAACGATATATTGGAGAAATACGTACAAAATTTAAATATTTGATTTAAATAACAGGGACGTACTTAGTCATATATACTAATTTTTTTGTTCGTGCTTAAGGAGAATAAGAAAATTTATAGTTTTTATCAGCTGTGAAATTAATGTAATTGGAAATTATATTGCTTCCATCACGTGTTTTTTTTAATATATGATGACATTTGGAGCAGTTCCTGAAACTACTTGACGCTGCAATACCTTCAGGATAGATCACTTTATTAATATTGTTAAAAAGCGACTACTACTAGTTTTTAGGCAACTAAAAGACTATAGAAAAACTTCCAATCCTGGAATTGTGATTGTCACATTCCCACCCCACTATTTACAATCTTCTTAAAACATTTTTCTCCGTCTCCGAAAAATATGAACGAGGCGTCATTCAAGAGCTACTTACAAAAATTACAAAAGTTTATAAACAATTAACTGAAAAATAAAAATGGGGTTTGGTTTTTTTGCAAATATCTCACAAACTATTTGACGTTTTTCAAATTTGAAAAAGGATTCAAAAAGAGGAGGAAATTTACCAAAAAAAACCTCCCGGAACTGTAGGACCAATATTTAATGAATAAATATTCTTTAAACCTATTAAATATTAAAATGAAAAATTGAAAAAATTAAGGCATCTACTGGATAGATTTCTGAACAATAATCCGAGGTCAAAAATTTTTATCGCGATTTGCTATTAATTGTGCATTAGTTAATTAACGATTTTTTCCTACTTGAACATGAACATTGTAAGTTCGATAATTGGTAAATAACAAATCTAATTTTTTTCCTTTTTGGACCTATTTTTGAAAGGTCTCAAAAGAGACTTCCGTTAGAAAAATTAAAAATTTGTTATTTTTCACTATGTTATTAACAATTTGCTTACGTTAAAAATTAAAAAGCTTAATTATTAAAAAAAAAAAATATTTTCATATTACTATTTATTCGTTTTTTTTATGATCAGAAGTCACATGAAAATGATTTTTTAATTTTTTAATTTCTTTTAATTTACAAAAATTGTTATAAACAAATACGTTGTTTATAAGATAATTTAAAATTTCTTTTTTGGAAATTGTGATTTTTTTAAAAAAATCGTTCCTTAAAATTTCTTTTATTGCTTAAAACCGTATTTGTTCATTAACAATTTTTTTCTATCAGCTCTGTAATTATTATTAAGGAACCATTTCTTGTTGGGGTAGGGATATATGGCGATACATGAAAATTTAACTTAAAATTTAAAAATTAGGGAACGAATAAGGAAGTGTTTGAAAATTTTTAATAGTGTTTCCCCTTTTTAAAATTTTTTTTGATTTACTTTTTTAAGCTCTTTTGCCTTTTTTTGTTGCTTTTTTAAAACTTTTTTTGCCTTTTTTACCATTTTTGCTTTTTTTCTTTTTTTGCCTTTTTACGTCTTTTCGCCCGGTTTTAAATTTTTTTTGACTTTTTTTGTCCTTTTTGCCTTTTTTGTTGCTTTTTCTACCTTTTTTGTCGCTTTTTTATTACTATTTTTGAATTTTTTTGCCATTTGGCTTTTATTTTCTTATTATTTTGCTTTTTTTTACTATTTTGATGTTTTTTGCCCTTTTACAACTATTTTAATTTTTTTGGATACTTTTAATTTTGTTTTTACCCTTTTTTTCGTTCGTTGCCCTTTTTAAAACTTGTTTTGATTAACTTTTTTACCTCTTTTTTGCCTCTTTGAATTCATTTTCGTACTATTTTGCTTCTTTTTATTTTTTTGGCGTATTTTGGTTATTTCCCGTTATATTTGTTTTTACTTTTTTGTCTTTATTTTTCTTCTATTCTGCTTTTTTTATTTTTTTTTTGTATGTTTTTTTTTCTCTTTTGGCATATTTTCCTTTTTCCCTTTACTTTGTTTTATTTTACCTTATTTTGACTTTTTGCTGATTTTTTTCCATTTTCCCTTTTTTTGCCATTTTTTCTTTTATTTTTCCTCTATTTTGGCTTTTTTTTATTTTTTTTGCCGTATTTTCTTTTTAGTTTTTGAGCTTTTTTTGCCATTATTTGCTTCTATTTAGTCTTTTTGTGGTTGCTTTTTTATCTTTTTTGTTGCTTTTTTTATCCCTTTTTGTCACTTTTTTTCCTTTTTTAAAACTGGTCTTTTTTTTTACTTTTTTAACTTTTTTGGCGTATTTTGCATTTTTTCTCTTTACTTTGTTTTATTTGACATTTTTTGACTTATTGTTATTTTTTCTCCCTTTTCCTTTTTTTGTCCAGTTTTTTTTTAATTAATGCTTTTTTTTTCTTTTTTTTATTATATAGTTTAAATTTATGCTGAAATTTAGCAATTCCTTATCATTTTTAACAATATTGTTGCCATTTTTGAAATAATTCATTATCTTGTTGTTATTTATAATAACAAGGTGCCATTTTAAGTAATTTTATCGTTTTTCAGTTTAATTAATTTTTGTGTATTTTTTGCAATGTTTACTCATTTTTTTCCAGCAATTTATTTCATGTTTACAAAATTTTACTTTTCCATTCAGAAATTTTGTATTTTGTAATTAAAATAATCTCATTCTTCACACCTGAGCCGGGAAAGTTCTGGGATGACACAGCCGATTTTTTGGTTGACGCATTCGAGCGGGTCAATATTTGTTTAATCCCAATTTTGAACCCCTTAAAATGCGAATTTTCAAAATTCCTTTCTTAGTGATTCCCTACACTACTTAAGGAAACTACCCTGAAAATTTCACGTCTCTGTCATATCTGGTTTAGGCTGTACGTTGATTGTCAGTCAGTCAGCGACACGACAATTTTATATAATGAAGATGACCTCAAGTCAAGATCAACAAAATTTTAATTAATTATTTATAAAAAAAAAACCAATTCTATGTAAATCTGATAAAATATTAATAATTTGTTATAAATAATTTTTAAGCCGCTCCTGTCCATTCATGGGGATTTCCTTTTGATGCAATAGTATTTCTCCAAGCAGAACGCGCGCATGATTATACATAAAAAAAATACAAAACAAAAATATTCTACAACATTAGCAACGAAGAAACAAAATAACATGTTCCATCAAAGTTAAGATGAGATAGTAAATTCCGAAATCACAATCTTGGCCAGTTTGACAAAAATAAGGCGAGCTCCAAACAAGTTTGGGGTCAAGAATTATCAAGAATATTTATAATCATTAATAGTTATGCATTCATCGTTTATACAGACAATGTTGGGATTTTTAATTATCGGTAAGTACTTATTTATTATTATTAAGAATTAGGCTTTGTAATAATTATTGCAAATGAAAAATAGTGTAGTAAGTTTTATTCATTACTTAAAATTCTGTGTAGTCAAAATCAAGGTTAAAATCATGAACCTGTTGTTGGTTTAGTATAAATTACTTGTTGGTATTTAATAAAATATTTGAATATTTAGAAAATTTATCAGGATATTGTTTATAAAATAAGTAATTTTTTACACTTATAAAATATAAAAATTAATTTAATACTAACGCGAAATGTGATTAAAAATTTTTCTATTACTAAAAAAATCAATTTTCCAATCTAAAACCAAAACTGATGATACAAATAGGCTTAAACAGCTGTCTCGGGATTAAAATCGAATAATTAATATAATGGAAAATAAACTGTTTTATTATTTTTATAATAATAACATTTATATAACACAAACATATGATTACTAACGTATAATTTTGGGAAATCCCTTAAATAAATAAACGAAAAATGTAGTTTTTTCTACTTGCTAATTACATCTATATTAAAATGCTAAAACTAAATTTCAATATATTTATACAAATTTTAGTCATAATAAAAATATGGTGATCAAAAACAATACTTTATTATTATTATTGCGCTGCAATATTGTATCTGTTAAATAAAAAAAAAAAAATCGTTTTCAGAAATAACAAAATTCAATACTAATAAACTTGTTTTGTCCATACTTCAGAAATACTTAGAGAATTGAGTTGGGTCCGAAATAAAAATGTATTTCTGTACTAGGAATTAATCTTTTTTATTTAAAATATAAATTGGAAATACCCCAGATTATTTATAAAATAAAATTATCTACAATAACAACAACGTTTATGGTTATAATAGAATAAGAAATGATTTATATATAACATCAGATAAAGTTACAAAAATTTAATATATTTTAATAAGGTACAAAAATGTAAACAATCTAAACATATTTAAAAATATACAAAAAATTAGAATACTAACAGGAATAGAACTGAAAAGAGAATAGTCCAAATCATTCTCATCTATACGTTAATTAATGCGTTTATTAAAAACCAAAAATGGTGCAGTCGGTGGAGAAAAAATCGGAAAAACCGAAAAAATCTAAAGGAATGGAAAGGAACCGAAATATATCGAAAGAAATCAACAAAAATCAGAATAATAAGAAAAACATAGGAAACAGTTAGAAAAAAAAACCTGAAAGAATTTGAAACAATTAAAAATCAACAGAAAAAAAATGAGAAAAAAACTTGAAGAAACCAAAAAGTCGAAAAAAAAAACGAAAAGAAAGAAAAGAAATCTGAGGGGTAAGAAAAAAATAGAAAACAAAAGTATAAGTTTGAAAAAAAACAGAACAACGAGAAAAAAATGAGGATTGATTAGAAAAATTGAGAGAATCACAAAAATACAGAAAAGAAATAACAAAAAACCAGAAAAATGAGTAATAAACGAGAAAAAATAGAAGAATAGAAAACAGAAAACATTGGAAAAAATGGAAACGGTAGAAAAAATGAAAAATAAAGCTGCAAAATACGAAAACAAAAAAATCAAATAAAATTGTAAAAAACTGAAAAAAACGCAAAAAATCAAAGAAGTCTCAAAAAATCGGAATAAAAATCACAACAAATCACAAAAAATTTCAAATAATTGAAATAAACCGCAACAAATTGCTAAAAATGGCAAAAAATTGAAGAAAATTGCAAAAATTGTAAAAAAAATTTAAAATTCGTAAAAAAAATCGCAAGAATCCCAAAACAAGCAAAAAATCGAAAATAATTATAACCATAAAAAATTAAAAAATTTAAAAGAATTTAATATAATAAAAACCGAAAAACTCGGTAAACCGAAAGAAATCAAAAAAATCGACAAAAATCGGAAGAATAAAAAAAATTATAAAAAACCAGAAAGATTTTGAAAAAGTCAAAAAACAACAAAAAAATCAGAAAAATGAGAAAAAAAACCAGAAGAGTGAAAAAAATCAGAATAAGAAAAAAGTAGAAACAAAAGAAAAAGAATTCGATAACAAACAAAAATCAGAAAAATGGAGAAAAAGCGAGAAAAAATTAGAAGAAATAAAAAAGTCGGCAATAAATTTTAAAAAAATTTTAAACATTGGTAAAAATTGAAAAAATCAAAAAATTTTGGAAAAAAAATGAAAAATAAAATTGTAAAATAGGAAAAAAACGAAAAAATTTACTAAATTTGTAAAAAACGCAGAAAAAAACACAAAAGAAGTATGAAATCAGAATAAAAATCACATAAAATCGAAAAAAAATCGCAAAAAAAACAAAAACAAGCAAAAAGATCTGAAACAATTGTAACCATAAAAAAAAAAATAAAATAAAAAATCGAAGGAATTGAAATATAATAAAAAACAAAAAAATCGTAGAAGGGGAAAAAATCGAAAGAAAAAATCGAAAGAAAAAATCAGATAAATAAGGAAAAATTAGAAAACAAAAATAAATAGAAAACAAAAAATCAGAGGAAATCGAGAACAATTTAAAAAAAACTTTGGAAATCGGAAAAAAATTAAAATAAATTTGTAAAATTAGGAAAAAAAGAAAAATCAACAACATTTGTAGAAAACGGAAAAAAACGCGAAAAAACCAAAAAAGTCGCCCAGAAAAAAACAAAAAATTAGCAAAAAATCAAAAGAAAAACAAAAAGAACGAAAAGAAACCTAAGGGGTAAGAATAAAATAAACAACAGAAAAAGAATTCAAAAAAAAAAACAGAACAATGAGAAAAAAATTAGGAACGATTAGAAAAATCGATAAAATCAGAAAAAAAAGAGAAAAAATAGTAAACAAAAACAAAAAACCAGAAAAATGAGAAATAAACGAAAAAAGAATAATCAAAAAATCGCAAAAAAAACAGAAAACATTGGAAAATTGGAAAACAGAAAATATTGGAATACAATGAAAAATAAAATTGTAAAATATGAAGAAAACGATTGTAAAAAACCGAAAAAACGCGAAAAAAAAACAAAAAAAGTCGCAAAAAATCAGAAAAAAATCACCAAAAATAGCAAAAATGGCAAAAAGCGGAAAAAATCTTAATGAAACAAAAAAACAAGTAAAAGAACCGTGTTTCAAAAGTCTGGAAACGGTCCTGCATATTTAAAAAGTCTGAAAACAGTCTTGCGCGATTCAAAAGTCTAGAAACGATCCTGGAATTCAAATACTATTAAAGATAAATTGTCCAAATTAGGAATTTAATAATGACATGTCTTTTTTCACATTTTCATGGGCTTAAAATTGAAAAACATTCATTTGTTTTTGCAATAGGGGCAATATTATTTTTTTTCAAATTGTACATTTTACCTTTAGGAGTTTTTAAATTCCAGGACCGCTTCCAGACTGTTGAAACACACTGTGCTTAAATTTAATCTTTTGTACTTTATTTCATTTAGCTTTTTTATCTTTGTTAAAACTCTATTTAAACCAAAAATATACATGTACATTAAATTTTATTAGAGCGTATTTTAGTACTTAAATTACTTTAAAAAAATTTTACCAGCAAGTTTTGTATGTACTAAAATATTTTTAAATTTAACCTTACAATTTATATTTTCTGGATTAATTATTTTATGATTTTTTTTTTGTAGGATTATGCCTAGCAAGTTTAGCTCAAACCGGTTCTGTAACAAATATTCAAAAAATTGATCCGGATGTGTATTATCCCAATATAAATTGGTCAAATTCATTTGATTGGAAACTACTTAAAGTAAGTAAATCTTGTAATTAAACTAACAATGACGTAGATGACAAAAACAATTATCGCTTTTGCACGATGATAGTTCTTAAATAATTAATAATAAATCATTGTTATTATTAGGTTCATAGTTATTTGTATAATTAATTATTCATTTTATTTTACCATAAATTCCTCTCATAAAATTATTAATAATGATATAAGAATGAAAAATATGTTTTATCTTTAACTAGTCTATTTTGGCAAAATGAGTAAAACGCTCTGATAGGTCGATTTTTAAAATCATCATAGTACGCTATGGCGTAAAAGTTTCGACCCTTACATGATACCCCTTCAGGTAACAGTTGAAGCTACATTATTTTTTAAATAATAACGAATATCATGTTACACCTTATTTGATATTTGATTTTGAGTTATTGGAGAAAAAGTTTTGTAAGACCAAATATATTATATATAACTTTGTTAATTGACCTAAATATTAAATAAAATTTTGATAAATTGCTTTATTAATTTTATTTAAATTTGATTAAAACAAACCGTCTATAAACAAGCTAGAATGTTGAAAGTTAAGAGCGCTGGATACCTTCTCTTAAAAATAATTATCCACTTCGTAGCTACGCTTAATTAGCACTCCTTTAGTCTTTTAGAAATATTTACTGCTCTGGCTGAATCGATATGGGCTTTTTCCTCTTTTTGTTCAAAAAGAATCATTGAAAATTCATTAAAAGAGCTTAAGACGAGGCTTAGAGGCTGCTTATTGAGGCAATTTTTATTCTAGAGGAATAGTTTTTAAAAAACGAACGATGTAATTTTGATTAGAATCCCTAATTAATTAGTTTGAGTGCTAGTTTCGTTGGGGCAGAGTAATTTAACTGTAAATTAGTTATAAGTACATATTGATTAAAAAAAATGATATCAAAAATCAATATTAGAGTAAAATAAGCATGTAGTTTCTAAGTTTTGGAAATTATTTTAATTACTTAACACATTCGCTACCTATAGGCCTGGATGACTATTAGTTTGTGCAATATAACTTTTAAATCATAATCCTGTAAAACATAATCTTAATTGAATGAAAAAACATGTCAAAACTGTTAGATTCAAAAAAAAGTTTACAATAATCCAAATGGCGTCATCCGCCAGACAAAATTACCACATTGGAATATTTTATTTCTGTGACATTATCGGCATCATATTCTTAATCTTCGATTTACATCTTGATTACTTTCAATTTTTGTTCAAATATGAATTTAAAATTCTCGCATTCAGCGGGGTTCAAAGAGAATGGAAGGAAAAAATCGAAGTCAAAAATGAAATGAATACCTCCAATTACTTCGAATCTGAGATTGTAATAGAATAACCTACTATGTAATTTTTATTAATTTATTATAAATTTTTAAATGTATTGTTTTTCTTTCCGGGCGTTCTTATCAACCGGATTCAAAATGTATTTATTATTTATATTAAATTCGTTTTTTTTAGGAATATGGTCCTCTCTATACAAACCTATTAATATCGCCGATAAGCTTAAAAATAATTCTATCCCTGCTCTATCAGGGCTCGGCAGGAGTAACGAAAAGAGAATTCGAAAGTGTGCTGGAATTTCACGACCATCTTAGTGCCAGGGAAGAAGTTAGGGATATAATTACAAAATTGGAGGTAAAGATTTATTGCTACGAAATGTCTTCTCTTAAACGCTACTCGAGAATTTATTTATATAAAAAATAAATCTACATAAAGCAACAGTTTAATATATACAGGAGATAAATAAAACTCGTATACCACATATATATAATAATAAAAACGAAAAATAGAGTCGGTTAATAAGCCATCTTCTTGCCATATACAAGTTAATTAAAAAATTTAATTAATAGGCGAAATATGGCCTGATGATGGCTTGTTAGCCGAAACTAGTTACCCCATACTCAAATGTGGCATAATATTCAATAAATAATAATAAAATTCGAAGTCATAACATACAACTTTAATAAAGTGACAAACAGTCAATGCAGGAACAAAACCAAAACTCCTTTTTTTATTTGATCGCATCTGAGATACGGACAACCTTTTGGACTTATTTTAATTTTGATATTTTTTTTAGATTTCAGAATCTCCAGAATATTTATTAAATTTAGGTACAAGAGTTTTTCTTGATAATACTGTGAAACCACAACAGAAATTCGCCAGTATCTGTAAAGATTTTTTTAAAACTGATATTGCTTTGACAAATTTTACTGATCAGGTGGAAGCGGGATACAGTATTAATTCATGGGCAGAAAAATTGACGAATGGAAGGATTTCTAAGCTTATAAATCCAGGTAATAATAGTTTTAGAAATACTACATTCAGTGTCTTTATAAATTATTGTATATAATTTTTTTTAATATTTTAAAATTGTCACATGAATACTCCTAGTGAGCTTTTTTGTATGGTTTTCTTTAATTTAGATATTTGTTTCCATGGTTTTTGCCCAAATTTATAATTTAACCATTATCAGTATTTTTTGTTCAGCTTGAAGTTGTAATTTGTTAACAGTCCACCTCTGTGCTGGTTTTTACTATATGTAATTCTATTACTACATTTCTTTTACTTCTTGCGTCTTCTATACTTTGTCTACTACACTTTAAATTGATATTATTTCAGTCTTTTATTACCCTTGATTTTTCTTTGACTATTATTGATAAAAATAACTGTTTAAAGAGCAAATGGGTCATCAGATCATAAGCCACAATTAGTAAAGTGGCGGTTTAAGTACACCACTGACTTAATTTTTACTATACATCTTGAAATATTTTTAAAATTGAATTAGTGAAAAACAGGAAGAATCTGGTTAAACAGAACGGTCCCGGAAGAAAAAAAAACTTTATTTAAAAATTTATAATAAATATAAAAATTACATAATACAGACTCAGATTCGAAGGACTGGGAGTTATTCATTTCAATTTTGACCTCGATTTTAGATTAAATTTTTTACTTGATGTACCTTTATATTTCAGTATGTATGCTATTAATGCTTAAATAAATTGATTTTATAAAAAAATATTAATTCTAGCGATTTCTTTCAGATGACCTTGAAGAAGCCATAATGATAATAGCCAACGCTTTATATTTTAAAGGAACATGGAGGTATCAGTTCGCTAACAAAACTGTCGAAGATAAATTCTACGTTCCGAACGGCGACAATTTCTTTGCCATTTCGACCCGTTTTATGTCTACTGAAGACAAATTTTATATCCACGATTCACCCAAGTTAGATGCTAAAATATTGAGGCTGCCTTACAAAGTAAATATTTTAAAAATTGTTTTCAAATCACGTATGATTCTTTAGGAACAAGAAAGATAGAATAAATTTAAATTATTAGTTATTTATACAAAAACTTTTATACCGTACTACAAATACAAACCATGCACTATTCTAGAAACTGGTCATTCCAAAAATAAAACAATTACTGAAATCCATTCAACATATAAATATAAAAATATTTCCACAAAGCAACCATGAGGAAATTAATCAAAATTTTGTTTGAATCCAAAATTCTGCCTGGAAAAATTCACCTTTCAACAACAAAAATGCAAGATAAACCATAAGATTTGATTTGATGTGCATATTACGTTCAAATAATTCACTACTTTTTAAACTTGGTAATGGCCGAGTAGACACATCCAAACAGACTAGCCACACTAAATATTTTAACACAAAATTACTAATCGACCTGAAGTCTGTCATTTTAAGAAAAATTAAATATTGGACAGAGTATAATTTTATTTATAGATAGTTTGAAAAACAAGTTATGACTTGTAGATACATTATTTGGTACTGATTTGAGCTTTATTTGTAAAAGCATGGAAAATTTGTTATGTACTTGAAATTAAAAGATAATATATTATGATTTTAAATAAACTAATACACTTTTTTCTAGGGTGGACGATACTCCATGTTCATAGTATTACCCAACTCGAAAGGTGGGTTACCGTCTTTATTAAGACAAATTAACCTAACTACATTAAAAAGTTTATTATATTTGATGGACTTGAAAGCAGTACAAGTAAAAATTCCAAAATTCAAATTCGATTTCCAGGCCAGGTTTAGCAAAACATTGCAAGACGTAAGTAAAATTTATTCTTTTTAAAAAATATCATTGAAGAATTGTTTTACGTTTTTAAAGAAATTGTTTACAAATTCATGAACAAAATTATCTGATGCTAACATTTAAATGAAACTAGTAATTAAATAAATCAATAATTTTCGGAAATTTTATTTTTTTTTTCATACGCCAACTATATAGATTCTATTGCTTTAGTATATCTTAAACATATACAAAATATATTTGATTGTTAGATCAATTTTTAAATCAGAAATTCGGATTTGTCGAGCTGGACTTACACTTTGTAAATAGTAGATATGTGAGCTAAGTGTTCATGGAGAAAAAAAATTATAAAGGAATAGCCGTAGAATATTATCCATTAACTTTTGGAATGTGGCATGAGCATTTTTTAAGCCAAATGGCATTCTAACGAATTTAAAATGATCATGAGGGTTAGTGAAGGCGGTTTTTTCGATTTATTTGAGATCTACTTCGACTTGATGAAAACCTTAAGCTAAATCAAAAGTAGTGAAATAAGTTCATTATTATAAATTATTTAAAATTTCATAGCGTATTTGTCGTCGACTATGATTTCGTTGTTTTCTAAAGTCTATAACCGTACGGAATTTATTTTCACCTGAGGTATCTTTTTTCTTTGGTACTATCGAGACAGGTGCACTATATGGGGAGATAGATGGTTCAATAATTTTATTTTCTAATAATTTATTAATTTATTTCGTAATTTCTCCTGCCATACTTTCAGGATATTTAAAACTATAAGTTTATATGGGGTTTTCGTATCTAGTTCTAGATGTAAAAGTTAGGTCTGGATTTTCATCGTAAAATATGTCTTTAAAATTACAACAAAGTTAAAATTTTGCTCTCTTCACGGTTCAAACGTTGCGTAAAAAATTTGAAGATAACACAAATTCTTGGTAATCTAGAAGACAAGGTTTTGTAAAATGATTAGCGAACTCACCCGATTGAACACCCTTAAATGTCTATCTGTTGGATCCTTTAAAGACGAATGTATTTACGTAAATTATGATCATTTGAAAATCGATTTTAAGGAGGGGTCATTTTAAACTGACGTTAAATACAGATACCAATCAAATTCAACCCACTATGCTATTTTATTTTTTATGAGCTTATAAATCTTTCACAGTATTCTTTTACTAAGTGTCTTTTGAAATAAATAATTTTAATTATATCAATTTTACCTCATCGAGTTAAAGGATAAAATATTACTTCTATTATCAGACTGTACTGATTGTATTTTTTTCTTTTTGTTATATAGGGATTCAGTCATGAACTGAGATAAAAATTCAGGGCTTTAATATACGATAAAATAAACACTTTAGTGAAAAAATTACTTTGTTTACGTCTCAAATAAAGGAGAAAAAAATATCGAAATTTGAAAAAGTGTGGTCAAAATGGTAAGTGACGTAACACCAATAAGTTTGCTTAATCTGCTGCTATGTTGTAGGATTATCAGTCTATTCCGGTGGTAATTTAATAACTGTCAACGTAAATAGAGAAAGTGATCTTCTCGAGTTTTTTTATCAATTTCAGGATTATTCTATTTCTTTTTTAATTTGCTTACCATCCCTATTATGTAATTATTTATACTCTGATTATGTATGTTCCAAGCTGTTATTTTTTTTCTTATTTTCTGTATATACATCTATTCGTGAAAGATTAGTGGAATCTGCTTTATAAAATCCTACATTCATTTTAAAAAACTTCGAAACTTTAGCAAATGAAAAAAATTATTTTAACACAGAACGTCACACAAATATGACTTAGACGTTTACCAAACGAAAAGAGAAGTCAAATGAATGTAACTTGAATGATTATATTTGGCAACGTGGCACTGCTGCTTTTTTCTGTGATTGGATATTGAGAATGGCGGGATCTTAAAAATTTTAAAATTAAAAATGCATTATTTTGAAGTATGCTTGTTAACGGAAATAATTATTAGTAAATATGCTCTTCATTTAATGAGTTTTATATGTTAGAATTTCGACCTATTTATTGTAAAAAATGTGTTTTATTATTGATTGAAATATATGAAAACGAGCTCCTAGATACGATCTTTAATAACTCACGGTTACGTATTATAACTGGTATAGTTTCATTTTCAATTTTAAAATACAAATAGGTAGAGCGCAGATATTTCGCTACGAAACTGAAGTAATTACAACTTTGCGTTAACTTTCCCAGAATTATATTATACAAAACTTCTATCCTTTGTATAAATAAACCGAAAACTTTCATCAAATAAACTCAATACATTTATATAAATGTTAATGCACCTGTCTAGCTATTTTAGAAGAGAATTTACCTCTAGTATTCTTATATAAATATAAATAATATTAAATTTTAAAATTAGTATTAAGTAGCATTAAAAAAATAATTATTTTTTTAATGATAAAAATATAAATTTATAATTTGACTAGTCTACAATGTTTTTCTCTTTTTTGTGCTATTCAATTTACTTTGTGCAAATACAATGTACAAGTGAAACGTAGCATTGAAAGAATTTTGCATACATGTGAACCCTCGGACAATACTACATGTTCTGTAAAAGATATAAAGACTGAAAACACGGTAGAAAGCTCAGTAAAATTTAACAAAACCCAACGCTGACTTGATGAATATTCATAGAAACTAATTTCAGTTTGGTTTACTTCAAATGTTTCAAAACACAGCCAGTTTCACTAGTATATCTACTTTGAGAAAATCGTAGAGTCCTACATTTCGCAGACGTTAAAGATATAAACTAATAGATTCTGTATTGTACTTTGGGTTTACTTTCAATTTATACACTCCGTCGAATTATAACTAATTTATTTAAGTAATAGAACTTCTTAATTATATCAAACATGACTAACAAAATATATTAATTTATATAACACAATATACAAAATTTAACTGACTCTTGCTGGTTCTTTCTATCTTATTTATACCCATTATTATTTTCTTGCGGCGTTCAAAATATTCAAGCGATATCCCGTTTCAACTGCATGAGTCATTAAGGTTGTGTGTTCAGGGCCGGCCTTATTACTCGTTACAGTATATTTTATTTATTTATACGACTGCTTATAGCGACAATGTTGTTGTTAATTAATATATTTGTCAATTAAGTATTCAAAATTTTTTTAATAATATGACACAAACGTATTTTTTTGATTGTTAGACCATTTTCTTTGCTATAACAAAAAATAAAAGAATATTTAAAAAATTCGAAATTAGCTAAATAGATTATAAGTGGACAGTATGTTATAAAATATGTAACCTACTTTAATAGTAGATGTTTTTATTATTTTTCCATTTATGTGTGGGCCCAATTTTTTTTTCAGTTAAGAGTTAAATTAGTAGCAATAATTTGCAATATATAAATAAAAAATGTTCATAGGATTTATGATTATGTATGAAGTTTAGTATAATTAATTAAAATGTAAATTTGAAGCGCTACTGGCTCCTACTTTTTTCTATAACTGTCTATCTTTTTATATATGCCTAGTTACAGCCTAACTGTGGCCTAACTCCCAAATAGTGCTTTGCTCCGGTTAACTAAAACCCGGAGAATTGCCGGTCAACACAACAACCGGATATCTCCGGATTTTTAGGTTTAAACCGATTATTTTCTAGCAAAACTATTTTTTAGTACAGTTTTACCAAAAAAATAGATACATACATGATAATTTTAAACTCTCTTTGTCGGGAATTGCGTTACGGATAGAGACAGAAAAATAATCAAATTGACGTTATTCGTCACTTTCATTAAAAAATTATATTTTAATTGCACAAAGAGGAAAATTCTCAAAATATTTAGTGATAATAATTGTGGATTGAAAATGGCAGAGTTTCGATAAATACTATAAATATGTGCCAATAAGTGGCAGCACAATCTCGTATCTCGTGTTAGGGTACTTTAAAATATCCGGTTTTTTCCGGTCTTTTCTGAAACCGGTGAAACAATAATCGGAGTTATGGTGCAAACTGGAAAATACAAGAGGATATAAGTTACGAAAACTAATCAAACCATATGCTCATAAATTAATAATTAAATCCAAAAGCTTATCAATATCTCATATGTGGTCCAAATAAAGCACAAAGTCAAGTACCAGAATAATTTAATTTGAAAAGGCAACTAGTTTCACTCACAGTCCATCATCAGGCAATCATTAGCTACTATTAACGATAGTAAAAAATGTGAGGGGGTTATAATAAAATTATTTTAACTTAAAACTGGGTAGAAATGGTTTAAATATTATACGAAATAATTAATAAAAAACTGTACAATAGGAAGGGCTAAAAGCGAGTGCTGATTAGCCGAAAGGATCCGAATGGGATCGAGAGCTAAACAAATGTGTTCAATGAATCAATGAATCATCAATTTTTCGAACACTGTCAACCTTTTAGGCCTGAAGATGGCTCTGTAGCCGACACTAGTTGCCGTTTATTAAAGAATTTTTTGATACATGATTTCTAGTTTCATTTTATTTATGGAAAATATTATGTTGGACACAACGCGTATTTTATATTGAGGAAAATTATTAATATATTAAACAATAATATAATTATCAGTAGAAATAGATTATTTCAATATTACTACTTTTACTATATTAAATAGTTCAGAAACTAAATTAATTAATATTGATGCCTTATGAATTTCACACTGAATTGTTGTATTTTCTAATTTCAGTTTGGTTTAATCCAAATGTTCCAAAACACAGCCAGTTTTCCGGGAATCGCTAGAGGAAACAGCAGCATTTTGAGAAGATTAGTAGTGTCTGATATAGTGCAGAAATCTGGTATTGAAGTTAATGAGTATGGAAGTGTTGTTTATGCTGCCTCAGGTATTATTAATTATATTACATTATACAATTCTAATATGTTTATAATTCCTTATAGAAGAATCCATGCTATAGCTTTTAGATTTATTATGTGCGGTTTATTGACTGATTTTGTATTATTTTTTACTTTTTATTTATTCAAAAATAACAAATTATCCATTCTCAAATGTGATAAAAGTAATCAAAAAATAATAGAAAATCTCCACATAAATTTATTTAATCTGGTTGAACAAATGGGGGGCAACATGTTTCGGCCAAACAATGGCCATCATCAGGCCTACAATATAAATTATAAAAATTGTTCGAAATACAATAAGAAATCACAAATTAAGTTACTTAGAAAAATGGTTAGATTGCTCGTAACGCAAATGATTAACAAAATGGTATGAAAATAATTACTGAACTTCACTTAAAATTCACTTTAACAATGAACTATATGCAACACGAAATTTATGGACATAACGCTATGAAGATATTTTAGTCTTTTAGACTTAATCAGAATGACATTTTTCATTCGCTACTGAAGAAGTATTGTGAAGTATAACAAAAGTGACCTGCAAAAAAATAGAAAAAAAGAAACATAACATATCATCTAATTTTCGATTCAAATTTTAAGAAAAAATTGATTTTATTTATATTAAATTTTTTAGGGTTCTTTGTCCTTTTTTTAACTTTTCCTGTTTTTCCCCATTTTTTTCCGTCTTTTTCTTTTTCGTTTTTTCCAAATTTTTTCCCAATTTTATGTTTTTTTTTATTTCATTTTATTTTTTTTACTTTTTTTCGATTTCCTCTATTTTACTCAGGTTTTTCGATCTTCTCCGATATTACCACTTTTTTCCATTTGTTTCGGATTTTTCCAGTTTTTTCGGTTTCTTACGGTTTATTGCAGTTTTTTGCATTTTTTATGATGTTTTACGATTATTTAGTATTATTTACCATTTTTTACGACTTTTTAACAGATTTTTACCAATTTTTTAATTTTTTACGATTCATTACGTTTTTTTTGCGATATTTTACGATTTTTCACAATTTTTTTACGATTTTTCTTAATTTTTTTAAAAATCAGTAAAATATCATAAAACATCGTAAAAAATGGTAAGAAATCGTAAAAAATCGTAAAAACTAGCGAATTAATTTTATAATAATTAGAACATAAAACAAAATCCAAATTTTATGATTTTTTTTTATTTAATTTTGTTTTTTTTAATTTTTTTGGATTTTCTCTATTTCACTCGCGTATTTCGATCTTCTCCGATATTACCACTTTTTTCCATTTGTTCCGGATTTTTCCAGTTTTTTTCGGTTTATTTCGGTTTTTTACGATTTGTTGTCACGGTTTTTTGCAATTTTTATGACGTTTACGATTATTTAGCATTATTTACGAAATGTTACGACTTTTTACCAGTTTTTTACCAATTTTTTAATTTTTTACGATTTTTTTGCGACTTTTTACGAATTTTTACGATTTTTTACTTTTTCCATTTTTTTCCTATCTTCCTCAATTTTTTAAAAGTCCACAATAAATCGTAAAAATATCTTAAAAAAATTGTAAAAAATCGTTTAAAATCGCAAAAAATCGTGAAAATTCGTAAAAAATCGTAAAAACAAGAGAATTAATTTTATAATATTTATAAATTTCCCTATGTTACCTTTTTATTGTAAAAACGGCGATAAACCCCAAAATATTATATACAGGGTGGCGCAAATTTAATTGAATTGAGAGAGGTAATAAAAAGGACAAATATTTTTTCAATGGCAGGCTTGAGTGGTGATAGATAAATGATGTTACATGGACAGGTTACTGGCGAAAAGTTTCAAAAATTACAAAAATTTAAAAAAAAAACGAATATTCTAAAAAAATCAAAAATTTCAATTTTAAAAAATTAAAAAAATTTAAAGATTAAATAAAGCAGAAATGGTAAAATAAATAAATATTTTCACGTGGACAGGTTTAAGGGACAGAAGTTTAAAAAAAATCACAAATTTAAAAATCAAAAAGTTCAAAATAGTCAAAAAAACTAAAAAGATTCAAAATTTTCAATAATTTAGAAATATATTAGAATTAGTTTTTTTCACGGATTTTTCACTATTTTTTACGATTTCATACGGTTTTTTTTCGATTTGTTACGATTTTTCACCATTTATAACTGTATCTGTAAACAATCGTAAAAAATTTAGAAGATTTACAGAAGATATTATCCAATTAGCCACGTGATATGAAACTGGGCCTAAGAAAGAGATCGAACCGAGATAATTGATTTCAGACGAACTAACTGATAAATTAAAAGTTAATTTATTTTTAACAATAATTTAATTTATATTTTTTTAGAGGTAACAATTGGAAATAAATTTGGAGAACAAACAACGACCTTTGAAGCTACACATCCATTTATGTTCTATATAGAAGAAGAAATCAGTGGAATAGTACTATTTGTCGGCAAAGTTGAAAATCCTTTAGGTGACCAAGTATTACCTCTGGCACCAAAACCAGAATGAAGAAGAAAAAAACAAGTGATTTCTTTAATTTTTTTATAAAGAATATTTGACAACTAATTTAATTTGTATAAAAGTAAGAAACTATTAAAACTAAGAATGACAATTTTATTTTTATCTTCCACTAAGTTTATCGCTATTTTAGTGTTTATATTTAAAATATTTAGATATAGACATTTTTATTAATTTGTAGTGATATTTGCAAAAATTCAAAAATACGATGTACTTAGATAAATTGAATTTTTTTAAAAAAAATTAATATATAATTTTTAGTGCGCATCATAACTAACTATTATAATGACAACCAAATTGACAATTGAATTTGACGTGACAAACAAGAAGAAAAGGTATCAGACCAAGGTAGGAATTAATAGTTATAAAATTGAAAAAGAAGAAATTTAAATAAAATAATAATTTTTGAATATGGACCTGGAATTGATCTGTTTAATGTATTATTATTTTACGAACAGTATTAAAATTTAACAGAATTATTATTTTTGATTAATTTTGCAATAAAAAAATTATAACTCAATGAATTGTAAAAATCAAAATTATGCTGTGAGTGTGACATTCTTGAAAATTTGTGAGACGATTCAGTTTTTCATGAGCTTTTCAATTCTCTTAATTGTTTTAAAAAAATTGTGTGTTGTTTGACCCAAATAAAATAGATTAATTTCGGAGAACGGACCTGGAATTAATTTATTCATTATATGTTTGTTGTTTCAAGTTATTTCAATATGAATAAAATATACAAGGTGATTTCAGAAACATGGGCGAAAGAAATTTTTGGCAAAAATTCATTAAATATCCTGTATCTCACATTTTATGTTGGAACACCCTGTATAAGCATGCCTTTTAAATTCCTTAAGTCATTCCATTACTCTCAGTTAATTTGGACTTTTTTAATTTTTTCTTTCCAATGTTACGCCTATGTTTATTCTGTAAAAATAACCTTTATTCTTTTGTACTAAAGTTTATCGTAAACTTTATCGAGGTCGATATAAATTTCCAAATAATAGAATAAAACTACAAAACCGCAGCTCGGTGAGAATTATCAAGAGGTTAAGATCGTGATAAAGAATAGCTTCCACTTAACTTGAAACATGAGTGCTGAAGTTTACACAGCAAGCCAGCTCTTTTATTAAACTTATTATAAAACGAATATCATTTATTATTTAACAGTATTGTTTTACTAATCGTCTTATATTTAATCATTTATTCATAAAATTTTCTGATCCCAAACATAATTAATTATTGAGGGAAATAAGATAATAGAAATACTACTAACCTACTCATGATCGATAAATTCTCTTTTATCTAGAGAATTAGGAAAATCTTAAAAATATCTGAAAAAGAATAGTTTAGATTTAACATAAAGTCTCGGCGTCATAAATATATTATGGAACTAATTTGAAAGTCCTAAAGTAATTTTAAATGTGCACCTTTGGAATATAAATTCAAACGCGAAGAAAACACGTACGTTTAGGTAAGTTTATCCGGATGTTTGCAGAAAGTTTTCACGTTTTCTCAAATTACTGTTGGAATAAGTTAGATCTAAGTTTTAATTACGTGTTCCTTGTTACATACGACTTTTGCTGAAACGATTCTTTATAGTCATCAATTAGATGTTGAGGTGATAATTGGCACAGCTGAGGCGATTAAGCACTTTAGGGAACTTTAAGGTTTTTGTACGATTGATTTCAATGGAATCGTTTATTACTTGTTATTTTTCTTAAATAAAATAGCGGAAATTTAGTTTGTTACCAAGCATAATCATTATTTACCCCACAGCAACAAATTTAAACGACCACAATTAACAAATATTGGTTCAATAGACGATTTAGAAATCAGAAAATTAAATGACAAAATTATTGAAGATTATTTTTTTAGATAAACTTTAGGACTTCACCTAAAGCAAAATGTAAAAATACGGACTTGGTTAGACTCTGGAAAAATTGGATGAAAGGGCAGTTCGTGCTCTCGCGGTGTACGAGAGTCTTTACCTTACAGACAGGATTTTGGGGATGAGGATGGGTTTCACTATCTTTTACTAAATATTTGTTGGGCGCAAAAATTAAAATGTGCTAATAAAATATTAAACGTGGTTTATTAAAAAAATAGAATTTGAAAGGAATAAAAAAAATTAACAAAATTCGCTCTACAAAAATTGACGAATATTTTTTGACAACAAAAAAAAATTAAATTGATTTACAAAATATCTGGTAAGAATAAAAAACTTTAACAAAATAATATCAGACACCAAAATTAATTTCAAGAAAGTACTGACTCGTAGAATGGGGACTTAAAAATCAGCCCTATATATTTCCCCCCCCCCCCCAAAAAAAAAACAAAACTAGAACAATCTACATTAGTTCCTCTTATTTTTACTAGGTTAGGGGAGGCAATTACCCCTATTTTTTTCCTACTGATAAGGACGCAAGAAACAATTGATTACTCGCTCTATTAAAAAAACCGAAATGTACCAACATCTAAGTAAGGTTTAATAAAAGTAAGATTCGCGTACCCCTTGATGATTTCACATAATCCTTTCCTGAAATGTGGAAGATTTAACCTGCGACCTCACTTTCTTTTTTTTTAATTTTTGTTTCGGCAAAAATCAACAGATAGGATTACGATAAACCAAATTATCTATACTCAAATGTGGTAGTGGGTATTCAGCAGAATAAAACATAAAGTCGTATCATAAAATATAATCTTAAAAATTTTTTTTTTAAACGACAAGTTTCGGCCTCATTGGGCCAAATTTTTGTAGAAATTAATTAAATTTAAACACGAACATATGGTAACGAAAATTAAAAACTAATGAAAAGTAATAAAATAAATTGCACCAACTGCAAGCAGCAAAAAAAGAAAAAATTTACCTGATGATGGCCCGATGAGGACGAAATATATCGCTATTTAAAAAAAAAATTAAGATTCTATTTTGTGGTACGATTTTGGGTTTTATTGTGCTCAATAGAATTATTTTGACTTTCTTTTTTCTCACTCAAACTTTTAGACTGAATTCTCGCTATTTATCCGTGACTAATAAAAAACAAGTGTTAAACGGCAATATTTTTAGTATGGAGCAACCAGACAAACCGTTCGACACATTGTTCTGGAATGTCCCAATAGTGGTCACTTCAATGATTTCCTGATGGTAACTAACGCTGAAATTTATTACGAAAAAATCTAAATTTTTATTTGTAAATTACAAGTATTAATGTCTGTATTCAACTATATTAATGATTAAAAAACAAAAACGCTATCTGACTGCTAATATTGTGCTGCTACCTACCTACATATAAAAAAAAAAAAAAAAAAAAAAAAAAAAAAAAAAAAAAAAAAAAAAAAAAAAAAAAAAAAAAAAAAAAAAAAAAAAAAAAAAAAACTAAGAATATTTATATTATTACTATTATAAGTTTTACTTTATTTATATGTTATATTTTATTTTATTTGTTTATATGTTAGATTTTACTTACATACAGGTGGTCAAACACCTCGTAAGTTTAGCATCTACTTTATTCATAGAAAATGTTTTATAATATTGTCTATATTTTAATGTACTTCTTGTTATTGAATAAAGTTATTGTATTGTATTGTATTATGTGCTTAAGAAGCCATACGATAAATGACATTTTGTTGTACTGACCTGTAGATGGCGCAGTCGAGAATTTTTAATCGATCGTAAAATTTTATATTTTTCTGTGATTATTACCCACCCATAAACAATTTTAATTTTCATCGTGTGTTTGCTTAAACAACTTGGAGAGCGGCGCCGCTGCAATCTAGTTTCCCGTTTAGAAAAGGTTAGTACCGAGGTTTTTTTTTTTTGTCCGGGACCGTTCTTTGCAACCGGATTCACTGCAGCCTCGTGGGCTTATTGCGTTATCTCCCGTCTTTTGTCTACTGCACCCAGTCCATCAACCTTGTTCCCTGTACTAGTTTGTACAGGTTCTTTAACGGCTGTTTGTAGTAGTCTTCTGGATCCATTTTTATTTTTCCATAAATTCTTTGCCTTCTGTGATCCAGCGCCTCACAGTTGCATAGTATGTGGAGTGCATTCTCGGTCCCTTTATTGCATTGTCTGCATTTAAGGTCGCCGTTATATAGCCCCATTTTGTTTAGATGCTCTCTGGTGGGAAGGTATCCCGTGAGGAGCCCTGTGGTAATTCGTAGTTGATTCCTACTCATTGAAAGCAGTTCTTCAGTTACGTTCTTTGTCGGTTCTTTTATAAACTTTTTCCCGTGTAGAAGTCCGGGTACATTGTCCCAGTATAATTTGTGTTTTCGCTTGATCCAGTCTTTTATATGGTTCCTAAACGTACGTTTTGGTACTCCCATCGCTGGTTCTGGACCAATTAATGGGGTGGACGACCCGCTTCTTGCGAGTTCGTCAGTTACTTTATTGTGGGTCGCCAGTTCCCTAAGTTCTTCGCCACATTCCCATACCAGTCTAGATGTCACCTTTGGGCTTCTTATGGCCTTAAGGGCTGCTTGACTGTCTGAGTAGATTATAATTCTTTTACCCTCGTGGGCTCTCATAATACTATGTCTCGCACATTCGAGTATTGCATAGACCTCTGCCTGGAATACAGAGGTATATTTTCCAAGAGAGGAACTCTCTTGATACTTATTCTGTTCGCAGTATATACCAGCTCCAGTTCCTCCTTCGGTTTTTGACCCGTCTGTGTACCAGGTAATTCCGTTAGGGTTTGTCCTGAAATCTGTGCTTGTATTCAACTCATTCCGATTTTTAATTATTTTTCTCAGATCTTTGTTGAAGCTGTATTTAGCAGTCATGTAGTCTGACCTCATGCCAAGCATGTTGCTCCCACATGATCTAGCTTAGTGTGTCCCAGTCTATGATTTCTTTCATAGAATGGTAAGTCCTCTAGCCGTCGTAGAGCCATTCTAGCCTCCCCCATTATAACGTATTGTAATGGTGGGAGCTTTGCTGTGGGTGTTGTTGACAGCGGTCCGTTGTTTTATCTTTGGCCACCAGACCAGAGTTGCATATGTTACCATGGGCAGCACTACCATATTGTACAACCAATGTACCATTTTTGGATTGAGCCCCCATGTTTTTCCATACGTGCGTCTAGCTATCATTAGAGTAGCAACCGCTTTCGTATGTATTTTTTAATCTGAAGGTTCCAGGTAAGTTTCGGGTCTAGTAGTACCGAGGTTACTTTGGTAGTGCAATTGCACTGTGTATTTTTGGTTCTGCTTCTGGCTACCAGATGCCATGCTGGATCCAAGAATTCTTTCAGGTTTATCCGTCAGTATAGCACACTTGAAGCCTCAACTGGTTCAAAACGTAACTATTGTTAATATGGTTTTTAAGAAGACACTCACGCTTCTTGACAGTATTCTCTTATAAGTAGCGCTTAATTTTATATGCGCTATAAACACACAATAGATAGAGAAATTTTTCAAAAATTTCAGATTTTATGAAAAAAAATCTAGAAGTTTATTTATTACCCAAATACATTTAATATATCTCAGTAGTATTCGTTGTCACATAGATCTTTACCTTCCATTAATATTTATATAAAATCTCAATAATAAAATAGTTTTTTTTTTGGTGAAAAATCTTATGTTATACCTTACCAGGTAAAACACGTTACCGCATCTAAAACACTAACCTAATGTACGTCTCTACAGAAAAGTATAAATGTCTCTGTGACCTCAAAACATAAATCCACATCCCGGGAACATTCTCACCCTTGCGCTATCCAACAGACACAATGTTGACACGCGGCAAATTGCCGGGATTGCCCGGCATTCACACATCCCACCAGATATTTGATAGTGGTTTATTGATGGCTCACACTTTGTGTTAACAAATTAGGCGTTTAACGTTCCATATTATGAAATTATGTCATGATATCCCTGGATATTTGGAAGCGGAGCTGGATTCTGAATTGGATATTATACTCAAAATTACCATAGGCGTTTGCATACATACATTAGTTTCGTCGTTTTTTAATAATAAAAGACTTAACTGCAAAATTAAAAATTGTTTTTAATTTCCATATAGATGTCCAAAAGTTAGTTAGGAAATAATTAAATTGACACTATCTTGATATAAATTTTGTAAATACAATAAAGTTTTTAAAATCTAAGTTCATTTTTATATAAATTTATTTATATTATTATCCTGCCGATAAAATCAAAAATCGTTAAAAAAACAAATTTTTCTACAACTGTTCTCCACATGATAACTGTGACATTCATATCTCAGGCCGAGTCATCTTTAGAAAAAGAAGAAATTTATTGATTCTGATTAGTATTATCTTCATCTGGAGTTTTTGTAACCTGTTTTTTTCATATTGATTCAGTAAATACAAAATAGTGGCACAATACAAAATATGAAGTAAACTTCCCTAATAGCACTAAAGGTCCGATTGACGTTTTTTTTATGGTTAAATTAAAAACTAAACATTTTGTACGCTACAGTACGATAAAAAACGTCTCCTAAACCTTTTATGAACGTCCATATCAGAATTTTTTTTATAAAGTCACAATAGGGACGTTTTTAAAACGTTTTATTTAAGTCGTTTTAAATACACCATTAAAAACTTCCAAAAAGTATGTTTTCAGAAACAGTCAAAATTTTACGTTCTGTAAATGTTTTTGTAACCACTGTAAAAACCGTTGAAAAGGCGTTATGTTTTGAGGTCCACAAAAGAATATATTGAGAAAAACGTTTTCTTGGAGTCGTTTTTAAAAACTTTATAAAAACGTTTATTTTATGTCCTAACAAGTATGTTTTCAGAAAAAGTTAGAAAGTTACGTTTTTTAAACGTTTTAGTAAGTCATTTTTATAACCACTGTAAAAAAACCTTCTAAAACGTTGTGTTTTTAGGTTCGCAAAAGTGGACGTTCTAAAATATGTCCAAAAAACGTCTTTTATCAAATTGTTTATTTAATCCTTTTTTGAAACGTTTTTAAAACGTCTTTTTTCGACGTCTATATGATGCTGTGACACGTTCTCGGGTACTTTAACGAACGTTTTTTAAACGTCCCGATGGTCGTTCGTGTACATTTTTAAGACGTTTTTTAAACGTCTCTGTGCTATTAGGATTAACATAAACTACACTAATAAATTCTAGTAAATTCTAGTAAATTCTAGTAAATTTAATAAATTCTAGTAAATTCTAGTAAATTCTAGTAAATTCTGGTAAATTCTAGTAAATTCTAGTAAATTTAATAAATTCTAGTAAATTCTGGTAAATTCTAGTAAATTCTAGTAAATTTAATAAATTCTAGTAAATTCTAATAAATTCTAGTAAATTCTAGTAAATTCTAGTAAATTCTAGTAAATTCTAGTAAATTCTAGTAAATTCTAGTAAATTCTAGTAAATTCTAGTAAATTCTAGTAAATTCTAGTAAATTCTAGTAAATTCTAGTAAATTCTAGTAAATTCTAGTAAATTCTAGTAAATTCTAGTAAATTCTAGTAAATTCTAGTAAATTCTAGTAAATTCTAGTAAATTCTAGTAAATTCTAGTAAATTCTAGTAAATTCTAGTAAATTCTAGTAAATTCTAGTAATTTCTACTAAATTCTTCTGAATTCTGCTAAATTCTACTAAATTCTTCTGAATTCTACTAAATTCTACTAAATTCTACTAAATTCTACTAAATTCTACTAAATTCTACTAAATTCTACTAAATTCTACTAAATTCTACTAAATTCTACTAAATTCTACTAAATTCTACTAAATTCTACTAAATTCTACTAAATTCTACTAAATTCTACTAAATTCTACTAAATTCTACTAAATTCTACTAAATTCTACTAAATTCTACTAAATTCTACTAAATTCTACTAAATTCTACTAAATTCTACTAAATTCTACTAAATTCTACTAAATTCTACTAAATTCTACTAAATTCTACTAAATTCTACTAAATTCTACTAAATTCTACTAAATTCTACTAAATTCTACTAAATTCTACTTAATTCTACTAAATTCTACTAAATTCTACTAAATTCCTCCAAGTTGCAGTCGAAACGTCTGCAAATAATAACCAAAGAAGACACTTAATGTTAATCGTATTAATTCGGTTACAAAACAACACCCGAGTTTGTTTTTTGGATTTTTTTCTAATTTTTTTGATATTTATCAGTTATATATAAAACCAATTTAATAAACTGACCTTGAACCAACAAATTCGATATGAAAATTATTAAAAGTGACATAGGCCAACTAACACGACACACTTAACTCAAGATCAGATTCTCTGCGATGCCAGATGGCGGTGGCAGTGGTAAAGTTTCCGGAATCCGGATTGATTAATACTATCCGTTTGATTAAGCGCTTGACGCGTATCCAGACGTGGACTAATGTCTTTTCCCTGAGGGAGTACCGTGTTGGATTGGAGAGTAACGGCTGTAACGGTTCACCTCTGGAGGCCCTCAGCCCCGACCGATGTCCCTCTCCGTCGATGTCGTCGACAAAATGCGACACCGGATTCGAAAATTGTGTAAGACGTAATGGCGTGCGGTTGGAGGACATGCGGCACTAGTTGGTTACATTTTAGTTGATCTCGACAATTTTATTCTAAAAGAAAAATGTCTAACTTTAGATGAACAAAATCTGTCTTCTGTCAAGAAAATTTTTACCTTTAACTGATTTTCATTTTTATAAAAGTTTTAATTATTCTTTTTTTCTATGAATTACCAATAATTTATGTTAAATTTTTATTTCACTTATTAAATCTATCAGTCAATTCGTATATAACTCTCATGATTTACGACTAACAGTCAAATTTATTTCTCTAACTCTCAAAAATAAAAAAATGTCAAAATAAGAGGTAGAATCCTATCCTATGTTATCCTTTATATTCTTTGGAACCCCCAATATGATCACCACGCCAGCCTTGATAGTCGTGCCTGTGCCGTTCGACACTTCACCGAGTATAAACCTTGTTGCACACCTTTCCCCTTCCTCACCGGTTTTAGTATTAGTAATTTTATTGGGTTATGAGTTTTTATCAGCGAATACCCAGATACTTAACCCAGTAGGGCAACCTGGTCATTAAGGGATTTGTCGATACCTTACTCTGAACTATTTTTCATTACTGACGCTGCCTGGAGCAGGTGGATTTCTTACTATAAACGGAATGTGCCATCTAAGGGCAACCCGTTACCTGCCCTAAGGCGCTTAAAGATCGCGGAACGACGCAGAGTACTTACCTATAATTTTCTACGATAATTTTTTTAAAAAAATCACATTTTTACAACTTTTTACCTTCTGTCGAATGACGTCAGTACTGTTTTAATATCTGCAGTAATTTACAAAAATAGAAGGTCAAAATAGGAAGGTTTGGATAAAATTGACATTTTATAGTACTTATCTCATTCGAATTGACATCAGCCCTGCAGTAGTTTAAAAAATAGAATTCTAAACTCATTTTTTCTCTTGTGCTATAATTTTTTTTGAAAAATTTTAATAAAATCTACATTTTACCTTCTTTCGAATGACATATCAGTATCGTTTTAATATCTTCACAGCAATTTAAAAAAATAGAAGACCAAACCCTTTATATATCTTGAATTTAAGAATAAACGGTTAAAATCACCTTCAATAAAATAGTATGAAACTAAAATTTCATACTGTGACAACATATATAAGAGGCCACATTCATATGAGCCAATTCGCTTGGAATATTCACTCGTGAATTTCCATGAAATTCTACTCTCTAATGGAAGTAGATATTCGGTATCTGAGAGTGTTTGCGGATTGCCGTATAGTGCATCTCTCTGCCGCGCGATTACAGAGCCAAGTTAGCTTGGCAATTTTCTGTCAAATATCGCACGAATTCAGAGAGAAGGTTTTTATCATTCCCACTATATTAGCATCTACGAAATGCGGTTGAATCAACTGGATTTAAAGTTGATATAGGTATAGAGGGTTACTTTATAGGATTTTATAACCAACGATTTTGTTTTCTATGGTTGAGTATTAGTATATTTTATACCAGGTTGGTAATACTGCTATTATATATGTACCGGTAATTTTAAATACCGAGGCGAAACCGAGCTTAGCAGTATTAGATTATTATGCCCAACTATGGTGTATACGTTGTGTCCTAAATTCAATTCTAATTTATATCCATTGTATAATCATTTACAAAATCTAAAACACCATATTTTTTACTATAAAGAGCTTTAATTCCATTATGCAAATTACAGATTGTCCCAAATTTAAATCTATCCATTTTTATATCGGTTACTAAAAGACATAAAAATTCTGTTAAACTGTGAAAGATTTAGGGAATTTCAGGATTAGTAATTTTTTATTTTTTAATATCCTAGACTAGATTAGAAGAAATTTTAAGATTTGTTTTTCGAAAAAATGAACAAATATTTTTTTTATCCCGTTTACTAGCCATTTTTTATCGTAGGTTTTAATAACAGCTGAGTACTGTAGCGTGAAAAATAATTAAGTACTAAATTACCGCTTTTTTTGGCCGATAGGCTGATATTTTGATATTTTTGGGCCGATATGTTAAATTTTGAATCAATATTCAATTATTTTTTGAGCTAATAGGCAGAATTTTTTAATGAATATTCACGTACTTAATGTTTTTTTTTTGAGCCGATCGCCTGAATTTTTAAACGAGTTGAAAAGATTTTTATGTCAAAATAATAATATTTCTAGTATTTACTTAAAAACATTCCATATGGATTTTCGCCAAAAATTAATTTTTGATTTGATTTATATAAGTATAATTTATTAAATAATCGAAATATCTTATGCCTCTAGAGCAACTGTTTTTTTTTTAGTTGTGCTAAATCAAAATGTTTCAACAATTCTAATTATTATATAAATCTGTTTCGCGAGAACTGTTTAATGTTATTTGTGGTAAAAATATCGAATTCGATAATTACGATGGCATACTTATTAATAAAAGTCGAGTAGGCAATTCGGTGTCAAATATAGCAGGATAAACAGCAGGAGAAAGTGTACGTAAAAGTAACTGGAAATAAGTTCGTTTCTTATCGGCCTCATTTTTACGAGTTTATTTTGCTCTCGTGGGGTGCTAAGAAATATTAAGCCCCGTGTGCCTGCTTTTTATTATTATGTAAATAGGTTTCGAATGGGAAAAAGGATGCGGTAGCGCCCTCTATAATTTTTAAGGAAGACGCGAGCGAGTTTTTAAAGAGAAAATTTAAGAGAGATACACCAATTTAAGAAACTGGAATGGAATAACAAATTTTCTTTTTTGTAATAAAATTGTCTGTCTAAGTAATATTTTGTTTGATATTGTAGTCATTGTATTATTTATTTACATTTTTTTTATCATCAAAAATAGATTTAGTTCGTTATTTAAAATAATATATCAAAAGCCACAACACGATAAATGCATCTGAACTCTTACATATACATTTAGAAATAATCTTAGATTTTACAGCAAAATGGTCAAATTTAGAACTAAACGCCAAAACGGTACCATATGACACTGCACCGTAACGCATCATAAGATAAAATCGAATATTGTGCTATTAAGTCACTGTCTATTGTTTTACATTTATCTCAACATTTAAAATGTTACTTACCTATTTATCGAATTAATTATTAGGTACAAGCAAACTGGATAAGTAGCACATTCATCCCATCACCACTACCCAGATAGCACAAGTATGTCCTATGGACGTCCTTAAGACGAACGCATCGGATATTCGGGACGTCCCGGAGACGTCCATTTTTAGTACGGCGGACATCTTCAGGACGTCCATAGGACATACGATGTTACAAAACGAGAGGTCCATAGGATGTCCGATTTGAGTCCATTTTAGGTCGGAACAGGACTATTTTGGGATTAGAATCAAAGGTCCATAGGACGTCCGATTTGAGTCCATTTTAGGTCGGAATATGACCATTTTGGGATTAGAATCGGAGATAAAACAAAAATAAATAATTATAAACAACTAGTTAATGAACAAGTTTATTAAACAACCCTTTAACATATATAACAATAATTCTTTGAAATATATATTTTTTATAACTTTTTGTTCTGAGTCGCATTCAGTCGTTCATGAGCCATTTTTGAATGGATACTTCAGTTAATTTAAAACTAGGTGACAATCATGCCTTATCTGCAGCACCTTAAACAAAGCAGAAGGAAAAAATTAGGTTTGAAAATGCACACTTGATATTATTTATTGAAAGTTGGAAATTTCAATGGAATAGGGGCAAAATTCCGTTTGCCTTTTGGCGTGAACATAATGTTTTTGAAAGTTAGGTTTCATCTTTGTTAGTAATCACCAGCTTCTTCAAGATAATTATTTCTACTCACCCACTTCTTATACACCAATACACTCTTGATATCTAAAAAAAACATTAATCTTCACCTAATCTCCTTTTAATAACTTGAAAATCTCACTTGCACACAGAGGCTGTACTCGAATAACTCGATGCTGTTGAACTTGCTACCTTCACTAATTCACTGTCTCTTAAATAAGTTTTTCACAAACACAAAAAAAAAGGAATTGTTCATCAATATTTTACCAGTACATACAAAACTAAAATAAAAATAAGCCTTCACAGTCGAGAAAAACGTAGTTATAATTTACAGACACATTCCCGCTATTGAGAACACAAGTACAAACCATAGAGAACATAGAAAAAGTATAGAGAAAAGAGAAAGTAAGTACAAACATTTTCAATTTGAGTAATGACTACAGAGCCGGCAAGTCGTTCCGTTCCGTTGGACGTTTAACATATATATATTATATTTATTCGTTAACATTCCACAAATAAAAAAACCCTGATAAAGAGTTTATTTTCTCAATCAGATTGTATACATTTTGTTTGCATTGAGGTTTGTAACACATAACTTTCCTAATTTATTGTTGAAAAACAGACTTCGGTGTCGTAGCCACTGCCAAAAGCTATCCTTGTTGAAACGATAAGATGATTGGCTAATGAAACTCTGGAATAACGTTTTTTATTGGCGCAATAACGCGCGTTTTATTGAATGATTATTAGGTACATAACATTATTCTGATTATCATTCCTACATCTACCAATTCACGCAGGTATCGCTGCAAGTTTCACTTCTGGTAGTCCTAATACCCGTGGTCGTAGTTTGAATTAAAAATGGTTATGTCCTATTTGTAGCCTCGGATGTTTCGATTAAAATTGGTCATAAACGGGACGTCCCCAGGACGTCCTGTGTTGGACGTCCTAAAGACGTTCTATTTATAGCCTCGGACATTTGGATTAAAAATGGCCATAAACGGGACGTCCTGTGCTATCTGGGTAGGTCATATCTTCGTTAACTTTAACAGTTTTACACTAAACAAATCACATTACCGTTTCCGCTAAATGCTAAATCGAAAGAAATTGCGCCACCCTATAAAAGACTAAATTTCTAGTCGGGGGGGCGATGAGCCACTAGCGTCCCTTTTTCGATACTCATTTGTTCATATTATAAATGTACAAATTATATTGGCTCAACGAACGGGGTAATTGATCAATTAAACTTATTCATTGGTACAAATTTAGGAGTTTCATTGTGACAATAAATGATTTGGTTGTCACAACGTATAAGTTCATTGGCGCAATCAAGGTTTATTGAAAATAAGAAATACAAGTTCATAATATCAATGAATCTATTAATCGGTTAATAAAAAATGTTTTCAAAATTTTCATAATATTCATTAAAAAGTACATTATGAACCATATTTTTTTCAGTGAATGTTCCAAATGTGCTGAGTTCCAAATTAAAAAAATATAAAGCAAAATTACTCATTTTTTTATGTGACATAGCCAATAAACCCTCCAAAAAAAATTTCTGGCTACAGCTTTGGTTTGTATATGTTTAGTTACATGTAAATAATTTATTTGATATCGTATTATATTATAAATTACAAAATACTAATTATACGCTTATACTAACATATGCCAAAAATACAGATATGTCTGTTATTATCTTGATTTGCGCCAATCGTAGCTTAAATCGTAGCAATGGCATGTTTCCAAATTAGCTCCAATGCAATAACCTCCGAATTGATCTTTTTGTCGGCAATAATTGCTACAAGCAACTACATTACATGAACCTAAAAAAAATAAAATTATTTATATACTTTTTGATAATCATAATAATATTTATTCATAATAGTAGGTAAATTACAAATTATTAGTAACTAAATAATGAATAAACTAAAAAATATCTTTTGTTTATATTAATGAGATTTTAAAAGTCATTTTTTTAGAAATTTTAATTTGATTTTTTACCTGTATTTTTAATTATTCAACTGTCTATTATATCAATTTTATATAAATTTTCTATATAAACTGTTTTTGTTTTATTTATTAATTTTAGTATACTTTTGTATTATTATATCAAAATTAGTGTGCTTTTATAGCTAAGAATAAATATTTTCTGTTAATTACACAATATGTAAACAAAGGATTACAGACTTAAAGATGATATTTTAACCTGAAACTATACTTTTAGGTATTTTTAATGTACCTATTTATATAAGTAACGGGTGGCGATAACAGATAATCCTTTTTTTTTCGCAAAACATAATTATTATTTATTTTTGAACGATATCTCGCCTAATATAACAAGTAAAAATGTATGGTGTTCCATTAAAATGTTTATTAAAAGAGCTACTTTTTTCAAATTTATCCAAAAAAAAGTTGGTATTCGTATCACTTTTAGTAAAAAAAAAATTAAAAAAAGTACCTCTCAAGAATTAACTACAGAATATATTGTTGAAAACCGCAGATTACTAAGTTTAATATATTAACCTCTTAAAATAAAAAATTAGAAAATTACTCACCTAAAGCCAATGACACCATTGCACATAAAAGAATAATTACCACTAAGTATTTCATCGCTTATTAGTTTTTTCTATTCTTGTCTCTATTTTTACCTTTTGAATGATGCTACAGTTAATCTTGTTCCTTATATATATATACACCTGGTTTAGTCATAAAGATAAAAGACACCAAAAATCCCCGTTGTTTTGTTTTAAAGAAAGAACAGGTTCATAATATTTACTCACCTTGATTTTTAGAACTGTCTAGATATATAATGAAATGAATAAATCATTGTAATCTGTTTTATTATTAAAACACAACAAAACTATAAAGGACATTAAGTATTATTACACATTTAATATATCGTATAAAATTAAACTTTTTCCACGATATTAATTTTTTTGTTGTTATACATAGTGGAATTGAAGATAGCTGCCAGCAAAGAGAAACGCTGAGGGCCTGACGGTACTTTTGAGCCCGATCTGACCCTGGGTTCCATAGGAACCAGAAATTTAAAAATCCAATTATGAAGGCTCATAATTCTAAAACGAGTGCCCGTTTTAAAAAAGTTTATATGAAGTACTAACATTATTTTAGCTCAAGCTATACCCTCCCGACTTTTTCCCCATTAGTCCCGGGACAACAGGTATAAAGTTTTATATCTTAAAATATATTTCTCGACATTGTGTTAGATTTAAAAAAAATTGAAAATAATATACTTAAATAGCGGAGGAATATTATCCTAAACCCATTGTTTTACATCTACTTTCTGAGAAAACAAATATTTCATGAATTTTCTTTTAAATAAATGCAATATTTTCGATCCCATTCTATATAGATAGTGGAAACAAGCAGTGTATTATATAAGTTATACGAACAAAGGAAAGGTAAACAGCCTTTGAGTGTATTCAACTTTTCTCCCAAGGTTAATACAGTTGCAATATCGCAAAAAATGAATTTGTAACAAAAAATTGAATAAAACTTATAACAAATCATTAACATTATCAAAATAAATATTCTATGCTGCATCAGCAATTATTATAGTTATTTCCTTCAACAGTATTTACCGATAGGAACAGGGTTACCGGTTTCAGTTGATTTCCTACTAAATTAGTAATTTTTAAGAAATATGAAGTTGTTTAGTGGGATTTTAGTAGAATTGATAATTTTAGTAGATTTCAGTAGATTTTTTGGATTGAAATTTAAAACTATACTTTATCGCTATCTATGGTATATTTAGGTTATTAAGGTAATCCTAATAGCACAACTTTATCCATAAGGCATCCATAGGACAACTGCAAAAGGATTTGTTAGTTATCCATTGGACATCCGATTTTAGTCCGGTGGATACCTTATGGACATCCATTGAACTGTACACTTTCCACAAAAATGGACGTCCATCTGGCAACGCAAAACGGATATCCATTGGACATCCATAAACACCTATATCGATAAACAGTGGACATCCATTGGATATACATTGGACATCCAGGCGATATCTAATGGACATCCATAGATATCTATACCGACATCCACTGGATGTCCACTTGGGGTTGGCTATAGGGTGTTTCAGAATAAAGTACCATAAACTGGGGGACATGTAATTTTTAATTATTAAAAAAGCTCAAAATTTTCCTCTAAATTCATTCTAGAATGGAAACTGGGTATGTAGGAAAATTAGCTTTTTTAAATAATCAATGACATGTCTCCCAGCTAATGGTACTTTATTCTGTAACACGATATGAAATTTTTTATATAAGAAATTGTAATATTAAAGAATAAACTTTATTGAAATAGTAAGTTGCCACAAAAATACATTTTATATAATAAAATCACATAATCACTTAATGAAATCAAATAACACTATAAAACCACTATTGAAATAATAACACCAACACTGCATGAACATGAATCCAACGCCAATGTCCACTAAAAAAATTTCCACAACCAAATACCACAGATGTGAAAATAAATACCAAATGTGATGGACCAAAATGACCGCCAACGTGAACCTCGTTGAAAGAAGCGCCAAGTTTCCAAAGATAAAATCACGAAGAATGGATATCATAAAATTTTGCTGTTGACAATTTACATCCAACCTATATCCAACCCAACCAACGTGCATCTAACGATCTAACCAACAATATTCTTCTCATCTTTTAGTAATTTTGTGCCTCTACCGTAGGGGCTATCATTAATAATTGACATTTCATATTCTTCTCTTTGTGTTACGAAAAAATTTACTAACACGTCCAGATATAGATATGAAACTGCTCTCTGATGGACAACCGATTACGGACATCCAATGGATACTAAGAAATGGACAACGTATGGACTACCACTTTATGTCCATGGACATGCTGGACATAAAATGGACAAGAATCGGATAGCCTATGGACATCATGTGCTATTAGATATTTTTCCAATAGATGTCGTATATCCAATAGATGTATTTGTAAATCACACCTTTAGTATTATTTTGCGATTTATTTCTAAAGCTGGACAGTGAGATTCAAAATTTAATGTATTCCTCATCCATAAGTAGAAAAATGTTGGGGAAATGAACATAAATTAAAAAATGTTATCAATGAAGTTAAGTAAACTTTGTCCAACAATTAAAACGACAACTACATTAAAAATTAAAGAAGTGGGGAACAAAAGAATAAAGGGACAAGTAGGGAAGTGGGGACTTTGGAGGTGTCATTTTAGTTGTTTTATAATCTGTACGATTTAATTTTTAAGTTTGTAAAAAATATGTTTACTACAATCGAATGCTTCTTGCGGACTTGAGAAATAAATTAAAAACAGCAAATGTATCATCCCTTTTGCATGTCAAACAGGGAATATCAGAATTGGGAAATTGTACTAATTTTAAACCTGTTTATGGCATGCTACACAAGATTTTTTTTTACATATTATATTTCTTTTTTTATTTTATTTTATTTTATTTTATTTGAATAAACATTTTATTTGATCGTTTCAATTTCATTGCTAAAAAATAATAATTCTCCCTCTAACGGCAGTGCTGCGTAGTAACTTATTTATATCAAATTAGAATTAAGTATTTCATAAAATTTCCGCTAGATGTATGTAAGCGTAGATTTTTAGTAGAATTTAGTATCAGATTTAGTAGTTTGGTTTATTATCGAAATGTTGGTAGGATACGGTTTATTGAAAACGATAACACTGGATAGGAACTCCATTCCTAAATGAAGATACTGAATACAGTTGTATTTATAAAATTACTAATATTATAAATCCTAGAAAAGTAAATGTATTCTTTCTTTTTTACACGCTAAAAGCTAATTGAAATGTATTACCAGGGGCGTAACTGCTGTATTAAGAAGTATTAGTGCAATGCTGGAGGACATTCAGTCTAGCGACCCTCCGACTAAACAATATTGTTAGGTACCCCACTGATGGACTAATTAAAATGATTATAAAATTCCTAATATCAGTAAGTTCTATAGGTAATATACAGGGTGTTTCACTGGTAAACGGACATACATCAAGGGTGGATAGAGGTCATCGAGGCGGTTCTAAATAACATATATGTAATGGGTCTTGCAATCTTTATAACGAAGATACAGGGCGTTTTATCAATTTTGTCTAATTATTCAATAAGTTACAAACCACCCGGTATATTTTTTTTATATTCGGCGCACATTTTAAGAGTCATTTGACAAATCGATCAACACATTAATCGTCGAATGAATCCAGGTCCGGCTTTACGATAAATTAACAATTTCTTGTACCCACAAAACAACACCCTGTATATCAAAATTTTTAAAATTTGTTTATAGTTTTCAAAAGGCAATAAAAAATGGAGTCAATATGTAAAGTTTTTCTAATTGCGCATTTAATTGTACTTAGAAAAATTTTAATTAAAAGTTTTAAGGTTTTAGGAATTTCATGAAATACATTACAGAGTCGTACTTAGAACAAAAGAGTGACTTTATAAATCTTTCGTACTCTATATCAAAATTTATAACTGTTAATTAATTATTTGCCTGATTAATAATTAAGACTAGATTGGAAAAAAGTATATCCGTAGCTACAGTTTAAAGGAGTGATCCATTTTATTTCGTTACAAACAAAAGCTACAATTTTGTTTATTATACAAGGTAATTTTTATCTAAACAAAACATTGAAAATAATAAAATTAATCAGTTACAAACAAAACAAAATTATAAAAATTGCTCAAAATGGCCTCCATTTTTTTCGATGCATTTTCATGCTCGTTTTATAATGTCACTTATTGATCTTCTTATGATCTCTGGATTATTTCTAACTTCTTCACAGGCAGCTTCAATCTTTTGAAGAAGTTCTTCTCTAGAATTTATTTCACTCGAATATACTACGGATTTTTTAACTATCCCCAAATGTGGTAATCACAAGGATTAAAATCTGGTGACCTTGAAGGTCACCTATGAGGTCCACCCCTGCCTATCCACAAATTTGGGAAATTGTAATTTAAAAAAATTGTTACTATTGCTCTAAAATGAGGTGGGGTGCCATCATGTTAGAAATACATGAAGAAAACAAAACCTTTATTGAAAAAAAAGTATTTTTATTAAAGGAAATCCTCAAATTATTAAAAACTTAAAATTTTTCTGAGTAGAATTAAATGCGCTACTGGAAAAACTATACAGATTGACTCCATTTTGTATTGCCTTTTTAAAACTATAAACAAATTTTAAAAATTTTGATATACAGGGTGTTGTTTTAGGGGTACAAGAAATTGTAAATTTTTCGTGAAGCCGGACCTGGATTTATTCAACGGTTAATGTGTTGATCGATTTGTCAAATGACCCTTAAAATGTGCTCTGAATATAAAAAAAAATATACCGGGTGGTTTGTAACTTATAGACCATTGAATTATTAGGCAAAATTTATAAAACGCCCTGTATCTCCGTTATAAAAATTGAAAGATCCATTACATATTGTAATGATATTTACAACTTATCTCAGATTTTTGGTTGGGTTCTAGTCAAAAAAAAATAATAAACGTTACAAAAATTACAATAATATATATAAATTTTGTTTATCCCGTTATTTGCTGCTTGTTTCCTTTTCTATGAAACACCCTGTATATGATTAATAGGGTTCTCTATGCCTATCTTAAAAAAATTTCCAGATTTCGTATCAATTTCGGCAAATTAATTTTTGCGAATATTTTTATGTTTACAAATTACAATAATTATGATAAGAAACAAAAAAAAACTTACAGGGACGAGTATTTTTAGATTTTTTTTTATTAAAAAACGACACATATATGGTGATTTGTTGTAGTATTGCGTCTTTGGCCTCTAACGGCAAAACTATTAGGAATTCTGGAATAAGTTTTAGACAAAAGTTATAGGAACTTCTATTTTCTAATCCCTCCTATTTTATATTATTAATTAGAATAAAGAATGTATGTAAAATATAATCAATAATAAAAGTATAACAAATTAGCATTATTATACAAAATTAAAAATATATTTATTGGGACATACTGTATGTATGTTTAATTTACGACGTAACTTTAAAGAAAAATTTAAAACATACTCGTAAAAAAACGAAGAAATATCTTCATTCAAATTTGTACATAAATCTTTCATGCGCGAATTATCAACGCACTAGATCGATATTTGTTATTTTATATACCCTTTTTCTAATCATTATATACATTCAAATACGCCAGAAATTTCTAAAACTATCAAAATGTTTCATTTAAACGACTTACCATAGTTCTTGTAGGTTTTCTGTTCACTTTTAATGTCTAACTAACACTAATTGCACTACCGTTTGCGGTTTGTTTGTTTTTTCACAAGCATTCGCGTACGCGCACTACGACGAATTTTCCATCGCGTTTTGCTTTTTCAAGCAATATAATTCGCGTTTTCTTAGTTTTCCAAGACTAATTATACCGGTATAAGTAATAATTAATAATAGTTAAAGCGTCTAGATTGGTCTTTGAAAATAAGAATGACATTTGTCGTTTGAACTTTCTAGAATATGAAGCAGTTTTTCGTGACCGACTTAGCCAAGTCTGAGGTATTTTTTAGCGAAGGGTTGCTTTAAAATAGTTCCTATACTTTGTTAAACCGTTTACATTTTAGCGATGCAACGGTGACGTCAATTACGACATATTTTTAAACGAAAGCTAAAATATTTAAACCAGTCGGAGGCATGTGGAATATCGCCGGTTGGCAGTTGACACTATAATTCGTATGTTCTGTGAATTTTTGTTTTCTATATGTATGGCTGGATACATTCATAGAAAAAGATACATTTAACTCTTTGTTGATTTGATAGGTGATTCACAAAATACCATTATTTTTCTAATTAATGAAAATAAATTATCATATTTATGACGTAATAAAGTACAGTTGGGGGATCTACAGGTAACTGTAGATCACGTAACGATGTTGCAATTGAAAGGTAAGTTCAAACTTTTATCAGCTGTACGTTTTTACAAAAATTATTAGTTGTTTTAATCAAAGCCGCTATCAAGCAATTGGCTTCTTGCATCTGATTAACAATCATTAAAAAATCTAAATCCATTTTTTAAAAATCAACTTCTTTCTCTTATCAATTTAGAAAATGTATTTCGTCACATCACATGATATGTGGCAGGTGAGAGATTGCATTTTTAAAACAGCATCTATTAATTAATGACGTCATTTTGAACACCGTTTAAAGACTGTGGTGGCTAAAAAACGGCTCTAGTTTTACCTAAAGGAAGCGTATAATAATAGTGCGCATCCGCCATTTGCAAGACCCATCTATATATTTTGGGTAATATGACATAACGAAATATCGTACAGTGCCGGAGATAATTTTTTTTAACCATTTTCTCAATTTTTTTCTATTTTGCCCTCTTATTTCATTTTTTCCTATTCTTGTCAACTTTTTTACTTTTTTCTCTATATTTTCCACATTTTCCAATTATTTTGTTTTTTTCCTTATGTTCCCTATTTTGTCCCATTTTCATATTATTTAATATTTGTTCCTGTCTTTTACATTTTCCCCTCGTTTTCTGTGGTTTTTCTTATTTTTCCTATTTTATACTATTTTTTCCATGTTTTTACTATTTTTTACTAATTTTTTATTTTTTCTAAATTTCCCAGTTTCTTTTTTTCCTGTTTTTCTCTATTTTGAATATTTTTGCCCATTTCCCCCATTTTCTTTATTCCTACGAATTCCCCAATTTTTTAATGTTTTCCTCTTTTTCTCTATTTTGCCTATTTTACAAAAATATTGTTTCTATTTTTCCTTCTCCTTAATGGTTTATAATACGGGTTTCATATCGTTCTTAATGTTTACATAATAAAATTTCAGGGTCTATCTTGGTAGATAATTTTTTTGGTTTTATACAAATGCGCCTTTAAGGCCTTGGCGCCGCACGACCTTGTCCATATGGACGGCTCGTCCCTGTATGTGGGGTAAAGTTAAGACAAAATAAAAATTGAATGGTAAAATTTATAGCTTAATGTTTAAGATATCTTTTTTTTAATTTCATTTAAAAAAATTGTCGTTTAAGTATGACCTGTATAATAAAAATATCAGCGCCTAATATTGACTGTGCCAATTATCTCTCTTGTGCGGTATATTTAATTACGTGACGATTCAATAATGACTGTCAGTTTAAAGTTTCACTCATAAATAAAATTCAATAATATTAAATACGATTTTTTTAATAAAATCATACAATCTGTATTATTTAAATAATATGCTATAATGTTCTTAAATCTTCTAAAAACGATTGAAATTTGATGTCTGATACCATACAAAAAAAAAAACAAAAATTTCATCACACACATAAAATTCCATCTAAATAGTTACATTTTATAACTATCAAGGTTAACATTAACTTTTTAATGTGCTTACATGAAACCTATTTTATATTATAATAAAAAAATCACTAATAAAAGCTTTTTTATGTACACAATTGTACATAACAACAAACTATGTACAAACACAACATTAACCAAAAAAAAAAAAATTATAATAAAGATTCATGATCAGAATTTACTTTTCTATCCTATACAATATTATTTACAAAAACTATTTAATTTCAGTCGAATTATAAAATAGAATTAATAGATTGAAAATTACAGTTGTTTTGTCTGAATGTTTTTGGTTAAAAATTTATGAAATATGGATATTACTAAATTATTAAACATATTGTCAACATAAAAGTTCTAAAACACAATGTCCTGCGTACTTTTAATCCCAGCCCAAAGTTACTTTAATTACATCTCGGAAACATCCGACAGATCATCGGATTTTGCCACAATCTTCGGCTGCAAAGGAATTTCACATGATCCCTCACTAGAACTCTCAGTTTGCATCGATATATCAGTTGTATCATCATCCTTAGGATCTGGTGTACTCTGTAACGACAACGGAATGTTATTTCCATTTTTTTCCCCATAAGAATTGACGTCTGGTATGTCAAACATCTCTGGAGGGGGCTCACTAAGCGAACTACACATACCTCCCCCCAAAGTAAACCTACTTTCTTCTTCTAAAAATCTCTCAGAAGCCAAATTACTTTCATTCTTATCCTCATCTTTATCTTGAGATTTATTGCTAGAAGACGCTTCTTCTACATCATCATTAAGTAGTGGCATGCTGCTACTAAAAGATTTATGCGAAATATCATTTTCGTCAAGTGTAGATAGAGAATAACTATAGCCAGGACTTGTCAAACATGAAGATCCGGTAGAAATCGTAGTTTCCGATATGCCTAAACCTAGTTCGAGGTTGGTGTGCAATTCATTAGCCATTAAAGTCGCTTGTTGATTGGCCACGGTTTGGGCAATATTAGGATCTGTAATAGTAATCGGTAGATCCACGTTTTTAGGGACTTGCGTCAAAATATCAGCTTCGTCATCTGGTATTTTCTTATTATTTGTACTTGTTATTTCTAATGGAGTCATTATGGGTGAATTTAAAGTTAAACTCGTTTCTAAAACGTTCCCTACGTTCATGGGATATAAAGCATTATTGGGACTTAATTGAGATATTTTGGGTTGCGATGTAAACACATCTGTATCAGCAAGAGCTGCGGCTAAGATATCAGTGTTTTTACTGGGTAGAGTAGAAAAAATTGGATTTCCACCACCTTCGGTACTTTCATCCACATTCGGCAATAAATTACTATCAGTATTAGTGTTTATCAGTATCTGCTGACCATCTGCTTGTATAAGAATGCTCTTTCCTTCGGCGTTAGCTATAATATTAGCCAAATCTGTTGTGCCTTCCGTTAGAGATTCTAAAAATTTTTGGGTGGCAATCGGATCACCTGTAACAATAAGTTGTTGACCTTGTTCGCTGTTGGAATTCGACACGATAGATTCTATGTTGACGGAAGCTTCTGCAGGGACAGGCAACAGGGTTTGATGGACTTTCGGTTCCAGCGATGGTAGATCATTGGCCACTGGAAGGGAGAGAGGCGCTCTCGCGCGGGGGATGTCAATTTTCGATGTTCCTGTAAAAAAATTTTACTTTAAACATACATGAACGATTTATGTGTTCGTCATTTTGATAAACAATAGTAAATCTAAGTTAACCTTGTATTTAAATCTTGTAGATATAGGCTGAAACGTTTATCAGAGGTGTGTACCAATAAAAACTGACAGGTTGGAAATTTTAGAAATCAATAGATATTTTAATCCTGTAAAAGCCAGTTTGCGGAGCACTGAGAGCTTCAGTTTTGGATATAAATTGATTTTAAATGTCAAAATGTAGGTTTCGCTGCGCTCAAAAACATTTTTTTGATAGGAAGATCTTCCTTCTTGTAGAAAATGCATTTTTGAGCAGATTTTATTCTTAGAACTTATTCGATAAATCTAACCATTTTCGAGATATTTAAGTACAAATATTGCCTTTTCCAAATAATTAAAATAGTACTAACCCATATTTTTGTAATTTATTGGAAACAATACTGTTTTTACAATATCTACCTCTACTATTATAACCTGTATTTTTTTTGAAAATTTGAAGAAGAAAAATATTTTACATATTCCTAGTGCAATCATGTAAAATTTTTTTTTGCTCCTGTGAATAAAAATGATGTTCCCGTGTGGCAAAAATCGTTTTTGATTGGGTTTAAAAAACTATCGCATTTAATTTTTCTATCTTTTTTTTCTTTTTTCGTTTTTTCAGATTTTTCGATTCTTTTAATTTTTTGTTTTTTTCAATTTATTCTAATCTTTCCTCATTTTTTCTCACTGTTGTTTTTCCATTCTTTTTTTTGATTTCTACTTTTTTCTCATTTTTTTCTTATTCCTTTGATTTTTTATGATAATTTACGGTTTTTTTTGTCATTTTTTTGTGATTTTGTTGCGGTTTTTTGCGATTGTTTTGCGATTTTTTTTTTTGATATTTTTCGATATCTTGCGGTTTTTCCGTATTTTACAATTTCATTTTTTCTCAATCTTTTCTAATTTCTTTGTCAAGTTTTTTGTTCTATTTATTATTTTTGCCGATTTTGTCAATTTTTTTCAGATTTTTCGATTCTTTTAATTTTTTCTCGGTTTTTTTTTCAATTTTTCTAATCTTTCCTCGTTTTTTTCTCATTGTTCTGTTTTTCTATTTTTTTTTTTTTTCTATTTTCTCATTTCTATTTTATTTTTATTTTTTTTTTCTAGTTTCTCATTTCTATTTTATTGATTTTTTGTGATAATTTGCGATTTTTGTCATTTTTTTGTGATTTTGCTGCGGTTTTTTTGCGATTGTTTTTGCGAATTTTTTTTTGATACTTTTCGATTTCTTTGTGTGTTTATTTACAACCTTAATAATAACTATTGGGCCAAGTAGAAAATCAAACGAAATCATATCACAACTTGACTCTTACCAAATTTCTCAAACTAAATCTGCAGTTAGCAATATTATTCTTCCAAAATATACAAAATATTTAAAAAACTTACCTGCTTGAAGTTCTTCTCCAGGATTCGTCAATTTAACAGTGGCAGGCTGGGCCAAAGGCATTGGTTGATCGACACTACTACCTCCTAATGATCCTTGATCAATTTGCAACACCATGTTACTTAAATCCCCTCCTAAACCTAAATTTGGATCCAAAGACATCAAAGCTTCATTGTTCAAAGGTGTTAAATTTCCAGATTGATCCAATGTGACCAACATGTAAGATTGAGGTTGTCCATCGACGGTTTCGCTAGGAAGTGCTAATATTTGGCCTTCAGTGATCGTTGTTTGGTTGCCAAGAGCGTCTTGGATAACTAACTGATTAAGAGGGCGATCTAATTGAGGTTTAGTTTCTTCTGGAATAATCTTCTTTGTTTCAGTTGTACTAGCAATAGGTTTTTTAGTAGTTGACACAAGAGGAGGAGGATTAGTCAAATCAGGTCTAGCAAGAGTTGGTGTTACTTTTGGTCTAGGTTCTGGCTTTTTGCCAGAAGGCCTACTACGAGTTGGAGTTTTGGGGGCAGATTTATTGTTAGCAATATCTGATTTAGATTGAATCCCAAAATGCATACCAGTACTAGCTTTAATCGCTTCCAACTGCTCAGCTACTTGTTTATCAATATCGTCTTCAGTTGTCGCTATTTTTTTTATGGTTTGTCCGTGTTTATTTGTAATTAAAATAGTTTTTGGAGTCTTGTTAATTGTTACTGTAGTTTTCTGATTTGATATCGCTCTGTTTTTGATAACAGTTTTCTGAAGTTTTGGTGTCAGTGTGCTAGCTGGAACCTGACTAGTAGTTGCTACAATTTTTTGGCTGAGTAAGGAAGTTGTTTTAGAAGTGATAGAATCCGTTTTTAAAATTGGTGTTAGATTTTTCTGTAAGACATTCGTTTTTACAACAGTTTTCGAAAGTTTTGGACCTGATGGAGATTGGTAACCGAGGACTTTTTGCTGTGCAGGAGTAAGTAATAGCCTAAAAATTATATAATGTTAAGATACAATTGAAAATCAATAATTGTGCACCAACCTTTGTTGTTGACCTTGTTGGTTTGTCACTACCATTATTTTATTTCCAGTAATTTCTTGAGAAATACCAGGTTTTGACCCAATAGTCGTCGATAAAGCAGTCCTCTTCATAATCGTCTTCTTCGGTATGTGCTTCTGTAGAGGAATCCCTGGAGAAGACTGAGATACGATAATATACTTGCCAGGTTTTTGAGGTAGAACTGCCGATGGTAAAGTAGGTTTTGAAGCTGCAGATTGTAATATTCTAGGTTTTTGTTTGTGAGTTATAGTTGGGGTTTTAGAAGGAACTAAGGTTGGTGTTGTACTAGGAATCACTTTAGGCACAACCTTAGTAGCAGGAATTTTTGTCGTAGGTGAAGATACTAAAGTTTGAGCAGGTTTGGTGACTGCAGAATTACCATCGATAACGATTGGCATATTTTCGATACTTTCTGGAGTAAGTATTTGATCTGACAATACGATTGGCATGTTAAAGATATCAAAAATATTATCGTCTTGATTGGTACTGTCGACACTAATGTTACTGACCACTGTTGCACTTGGTTTTGAAGCATTACTGGTTATTACGGATGGGAGAGAGTCTGTTGTAATTCTAGAAAAAATAAAAATTATTAGAAACAAAAAACCAGTATTTCATATAGTGCCAATATAAACATAGTTCAGTTTTAAATAGATGTTTCTGAGTACTGGCTATTAAAATATGCAGTTTTTGGTTTGGACGTTTTTTTTTATTGCAATTATATAGTTTAAAAAGTGCCCATACCAATTTATGAATAATTTATGTTTTTAAGTGAATGTTATAGTTTACTTCTACATGAGTCTATACTTTGAATTTGATGAATTATTATAACCAAACTATTTTGATATAATAGGGAACCTGCATCAATCTTAAAATCAATATTTTTTTTATGGAATTCGGTTAAGAATGTTCTAAAAGTATTATAGGACGATAAAGCAGGTTATTACTTTTAATTTATTAATTATTTAACAAACGTTCTAAATAGAATAACTTTTAAATCCATCACAACTCCTGTCATTGGCTATGACGTCTAAAGACGAATTCCCACTACACGGAAAATCTGCAGGGTGATTTTCTGTATCCAATTCTATTGGTCGATTTCGAAAATTAAATCGAAATCGACCAATAGAATTGTATACAGAAAATCCGCCTGCATATTTTCCGCCTAGTGGGAATTCGTCTTTACGCGTCAACCTATGATTACAAGTGTTGTCATTTTTATCTGTCACTAAAATAATATATACAATGCTTATACAAAGTTGCCTCAGTGGATATCAAAAAGTATGTTAGCAAAACATTTATCGAAGGTTGGTTAATAGTCCAGCAATGAAGGGAGCAAGTTGAAGAATCAAGTTATTACAGAAGTTGAAAAAAAGATAAGAAAACTGGATTGACACTACATGGTAATTTTTCTGTTTTTGGAGCATCCCCAGATGGAATTGCCGCAGATTCTGTAATAGATATAAAATGTACATCAAAGGAGAAGAGAATTTCACAATATTATTCGGACCAAACTGTAAAACAAACGTATAGAGCTCAGATACAACTGCAAATGCTTTTCGCCGGAAAATCGAAAGCCCATTTTTGTGTAGCACACCCAACTAAGCAAGTAGAAATTTTACAAGAAGATTTTGAAAAACACTTCTTATTTGCATTGATGGAGAAAGCAACATTGTTTTGGGAAAAGGTAGTGTTTCCGTTACTTATGAATTCAAAATAAATAAGATGTTACTCATTAGTATCAAATTATTACAGTTTTTATTATAATTATTTTATGTACAATGTGTATTTATACTATTTCAAAAGTACTGGAGACTGTAAATTTACTAAAGCACTTGCAACTGTAACTACATCGTCAAGAACAGCTAATAAGTTGTGATCTATCATTGAATGAAGTTGTAGTGTTTTAACTACGTGATTCTACAGATAAGGTACATAAGGATTATTTTTGGTCAAAATCTACTTCATTATTTTCGCAATGATAAAATATGTAAAAAATTCTATTGAGCTTTCCAGAATATATCGTTAGCGAAATATGATTTTAAAAAAATCTTACTTCTGATTGGTTGAAATTTCGTTGTCAAATGTCATTCGTCATAGAGTAAGTATAACAGAGCGACATGTTTCATTTTCAGATTATAGAATATTCAAACTACTCGCCAAACGATGTATTCTACAATTTTGTACACATATTTTATCATTGCGAAAATAATGAAGTAGATTTTGACCAAAAATAATCCTTCCCCGTTGGTAGACCTTTTTCTAGGTTGGCAACATTTAGGGAACTCCCCCATTACTGCTAAATGATGTCAGATTCTAGCATAAAATGACGTCACGGCCGTTTAAATCTATACTTTTTCCCGCAATGCAGATTAGTATTTTAAACATTGTTTTTATAAATAAAATAGTGAACTAAATGAGTTTTAACAGGTTTTTTCGCTACTTGCAGATAATAAACTGTATCAATTAAAAAAAAAATCATGCAAGTTCCCTATTGAAATCAGACCAATGCAAAGTAGTCGTTAAATCCTAAGAATGCGGTCCAAATTATCTAATATAAATTGGGAATCAGTCAAAAATTAGGTCAAAAGTACCATTGTAGCAATCTTAATTTTAATAAATTATTAATTTCACATTTGACAAAACTCAAATTATTTCAAATTTTCAAATGCAATTTGTTTTAAATCATAATTTTTGTCACCACATATTATACTGGCTGAATATTATACTAAATGAATTTTTTAATAATTATTCACTATTTTTCCTATTTCTCCTTTTTTTATGTTTCCTTATTTTTCTCTAATTTCCCGTTTTATTACAATATTTTTCCTATTTGCCCCTATTTTGTACTTATGTTTCCCTATTTTGCACTACTTTCCCCTTTTTTCCTTATTTTTCCCTATTGTTTTCCTGTTTTAATCATTTTTTCCAGTTTGTCCCTATTTGTGGCTATTTTAACTATTTTCCTTATTTTCTATTTATCTCTTAATTTCCCTATTTTCTCTATCTTCATTTTTTTTCCTATTTCTCCCTACTTTCCCTATTTTTCTTAATTTTTCTGTACTTTTCCTATTTTTTCATATTTTTCCTACTTTACATTATTATTCAAAATTTTTCACTGGTTTTCCCTGTTTTCTCTATTTTCCCAAATTTTGCTATTTTTCACTATTTTTAGCCCTATTTTTTCCTATTTTTCCTGTTTTTTTATTTATTTTTGCTGTTTTTCCCTATTATTTGCTATTTTTTTCTATTCTCATTTTTTCCCTATTTTTTTAATTTCCGTATTTTCCCTATTTTGCCGTTTTTTCCTATTTTTTCCAACTTTTTTATGTATTTTCAAAATTCTTTGGTTAAGTATATTTTGCTGTTTGCTGTGCGTTGATTCCATATCAGTCAATCAGTCAAGACTTTTCCGATTATATTATATAGATCTAATAATTAATTTTTAACACGTCGACTGCCAATTACCAGATAATTAATAGTCAAATTACAAAATATCTCGTAATTGTCAGTCAACGTGTTAAAAAAAAATATAAAAATATTAAATATTATTTATAATGAATATTAAATAATTATTTCATAAAAGTATAAATTTTTAACAGTTCGACTGCCAATTATCAGATAATTAATAGTCGAACTACAAAATATCTCGTAATTGGCAGTCAACGTGTTAAAATAAAATATAAAAATATTAAATATTATTTATAATCAATATTAAATAATTATTTCATAAAAGTATAAATTTTTAACACGTCGACTGCCAATTATCAGATAATTAATAGTCGAACTACAAAATATCTCGTAATTGGCAGTCAACGTGTTAAATATTAACACAAAAAAATAACAAATTTCATACCTTGTGAGGTTAGCTACTGGCACAAGTTTTTTCTTTGGCAATGAAACAGCAGGTTGTATAATTTCTCCTGCAGGCGTGATAATCGTTTGTTGAAGAATCTTGGCTTTTCCTGTTGGTTTGGCTCTCGACTTTCTAGCTGTCTTGACTTGCACCAATTTAGGTTCTTCCCGTTGAACAGATTTCTTTAAATCTTTATGGATCACAAAAGCTTCTACATCTTCGATATCATTAACTGTATTGTTGTTTGTAGGGGAAGTCTTTTTGCTTTCTGCAACAGCAGGTTTAATAATTTGCTCAGATAATATAATAGGTTTAGCTTTGAGTTTTTGATTTTTGACAATTTTTATTAGACCATCACCAAGAGTTTCATTCTTTTGTTCGAAGTTTTTCGTATCAGTAAGCCTCTCAAATAATTTCGATGTAGTAGATATTACTGAACTACTCTTATCTTTTTTTTTCATCTCATTGTCAATATTTTTTTGATACTCTTTGGAACATACTATCTGGGAAGGTATGCATTCTTCAAAATCCATAATATCGTTGGTAAAAGTTTTACATTCGGCAGCTTTCTTTTCCGATTCGGCATTACCTTCTAAAATATCCAACAACTCACACTGATCGTATGTATTTATTTTTTTGGCTAAAGTTTTTGGTTTAAGTTCTTTAGTGATAGCTCTCGAAGAAAACTCAGTGCCAAAGTCAGTAAATTTAGTGGCCTCATTTGAAACTTCATTTATACTGCCACTGTCACTTGTAGAATCGGAAAAATCCATAGAGAAATTCGATAACATAACTGGTTTTCTTGAACTCATCACTTTGTCTGTTGTTATCTCAACTTGTGCATCTGCCAAATCTTTTTCAGACATGACAGTCAAGTTACCTTCTATCGCGACCATTTCTGTTTCAGAAAGTTTTTCAGGGAAATTTAAATCAGCTTTTGATTCGAGATCAATCTTCATTTCCGATAATGTAGCTAAAGCTATAGCCGATATTTCCTCGCTTCTTGATAAATTCGTCAAATTGGTTTGTATGGAAAATTTAAATGAATCATTGGAGCTGTTAGAACATAGAATTTCTAGTTCTTTAGACGGCGCAGAATCATCATCTTTAGGTTTTTCCAAAAATGTGTCACCATGACTTTTAGTTTGTTGTTTATTTTTGTAAGCAGCATCTTGAATATTTTCTATGTCTAAATCTTCCTGAGTTCTGTCAGATTCATCCTGACTTAATTTCTGCACAATATCACTAACTAAATCAGTCAATTTATCATCTTCATCATCGATTGAATCATGAAAGGATATAGATTTATTCGATTTAAACATATCTGTAGTTGATAATTCACCCACTCTATCTAATTTTAATTTACTTTCTGGAAATTTGAATAACGAATCCAGTAATTTTTCTTTTGCACTGGCTTTATAGATTTCTTCCAATTTTCTATTAATATCCTCGACAGCTGCTAAATTTTCACTTTTTACCGTTTCTTCTGTAACTTTACTCTCATCCTCGTTAGTAACAAGTTCCTCAGTAAGAACACTTTTTTCTGTTATTTCTTCTTCAGCTTGATCAACTTCAACATGTTCTTCATTATTCTCAGTTTCCAACAGTAGATTCGTTGTAGGTGATTCTTTAGGCATTTCAATTGTATGTTCTTCGGTAATTAGTTCTTCCTGCACCTCCACTGGATAATCAGTTATAATCTCTTTCATTATGTCATGTTCTTCATTTATAAGGTTTTCAGTTATTAATGGTTCATCAGAAATTGATTCTACAGTTTCAGTTGTTACAGATATACATTGCTCAGCTAGAGCATTTTCTTCACTTATTATTGATTCCTGAGACAATACTTCTTCAGTTTTCATAGGTTCGTGTTGCTCTGTCACATCATTTTTCTCAGTTATTAGTGATTGATCAGAAAATGATTCCTTAGATAATAGTTCATCAGTTGTCACAGGTACATGTTGTTCAGTTACAGCATTTTCCGTGGTTATTAACGGTTCCTCAGAAATTGACTCATCAGGTAACAGTCCTTCACGTACGTCTTGCTGTGCAGTAACAATTTTCTCGGTTATTAATGGTTCATCAGAAATTGTTTCTTCAGTTTCCACAAGTACGGTTTGCTCTGTTATTAACGATTCATTAGACAATGTGTCTTCTTTAGTTGTAAAAGAATCTTGAAGAACTTCTGGTTTCTCAATAATTTCTTCAGATTCAATTGTTTCTTGAAGAATTTCTGGTTCAGCAGATTTCTGAATAATATCATCAAATTCAATTGTCTCCGTAGATAATATTTCTTCTTTAGTTGAATCTTGAAGAATTTCTTGTTCAGCAAATTGATCAATAATTTCTTCACATTCAATTGTTTCCTTAGTTTTGAAAGAATCTTGATTAACGTCCGTTTCAGCAAGATTCTCAATAATTTCTTCAGATTCAATTGTTTCCTTAGATTTAAAAGAATCTTGAATTTCGGTTTCAGAAAATTGCTCAATAATTTCTTCGGATTCAATTGTTTCCAAAGAAACTTGAAGAACTTCCGTTTCAGCAAGTTTCTCAATAACTTCTTCAGATTCAATTGCTTCTTGTTGAAGGACTGTCGTTTCTTCAAGTTTCTCAATAATTGCTTCAGTTTCAATTGTTTCCATAGAATCTTGAATTTCCGTTTCAGCAAATTTTTCAATAATTTCTTCAGATTCAATTGTCTCCTTAGTTGTAAAAGAAACTTGATGAACTTCCGTTTCAGTAAGCCTTTCAATAATTTCTTCAGAATCAATTGTTTCTTTACTGATAAAATAATCTTGAAGATCTTCCGTTTCAGCAAATTTCTCAATAATTTCGTTAGTGTTAATTGTTTCCTTATTTATAAAAGAATCTTGAAGAACATCCGTTTCAGCAAGTTTCTCAATAACCTCTTCAGATTCGATTGTTTCTTTAGGTTTTAAAGAATCTTGAACAACTTCCGTTTCAGCAGGTTTCTCAATAATTTCTTCAGATTCAATTGTTTCTTCAGTTTTAAAAGAATCTTGAAGAACTTCCGTTTCAGCAATAATTTCGTCAGTTTCCTTATTTGTAAAAGAATCTTGAGGAACTTCCGTTTCAGCAGGTTTCTCAATAATTTCTTCAGATTCCATTATTTCTGTGTCTGTGTCTACGTGTGATTTACTTGAATCCTGTTCAATCGTTACCTCAAATATCGTTTCATCTTCAACTGCTTCTACATCAGCACCTTCTATTGGTAAATCTTTATTGGGCTGATTAAAATTGTTCTCTATAGAGGTTTCAGTGAAAGCAACTTCATTACAATTTGTTGTAGTGTTGCTTACAGTGACACTTTTATTATCATCGCATGATTTAGGACTTCTATCAAATTCAGTGTCGTATTTTTCTTCAATTACATCTTTTTTTACATCAGTTTCGATATCGGAGCATAATGTATCAGCTTCGTTTATAGCATCTTCTTTATCTTTACTAAATTTTCGCTTTTTCCTTGTTGTAAATCTAGACGATTTCCTCCTGCCTTTTTTTCTTTTATTTGGCTTTGAGATGGGTTCACAAATGGCATCTTCAGGAAGTTTTCGAGTTATTGATAAATCTTCATTTTGTATTGAAGATTGGACATTTACTTGGTTTGTGGGTGAATCTAAACTACCAAATGCACTCGAATCTTTATCATTGTGAGATAATTTGTTCAATAAATCTTCATTAGTGTCGTTTAGTGGAAAATTAGTTTCATCTATAACCAATTCCGGTTGTGTATCTTTAGGATCGTTAAATTTATACTCCATTGTATCTGCTGATGTAGAAACATCTGAAACTGGAGATATATCTGTATATATTTCTTTTGTTGGTTCCGTATTTTCTATAGAATCGTTTTTATCTGAAACGATGGATATTTCGGAATTAATTTCATTTGTTGGCTCAATATTTTTCATAGAATCTTCTGTTTTTTTGTCATCAAAAGGTATTTTTTTAGGATATACCTCATCGGACATATCAATATTAATTTCTTTTGTAGGCTGCTCAATATTTTCACTTGAATCCAACATATCTTTATCTTCAAGTATATTTTTAGAATGTATTTCTTCAGATATACCAATATTAATTTCTGTTGTAGGTTGTATATCTTCAATCGGTTCATCAACTTTTAGATTATTTTTAGATGTATCTTCTTCAATTTTATTAATTTCTTCAGACACATTCTCATTTATTTCTTCTTTAGAATTGTTTTCGGTTTCCAAACAATTCGTTACCTTATCAAATAATTTGTTGTCGTTTTGGGTAATTTCTAATACCAAATTTTTATCAATTTTTACAGGTAGTGAAATATTTTGATTAATATTGTGAGATGAATCGACTTTAAATGGATCGATATGTTTTTTAGGAGAGCTCATCACTCGTGACCATCTGCTTTTTTTAAAAGGAACTTTTGATACTTTTTTATCCTTATTTTCTTGTACTCGTTTATTGTTATCACTGTCTGTAGCTTCTGCAGATGTAGACCTCAACGATCTAGGTACAGGCAATGAAATTATTTCTTCCATTACAGTTTGCTCGTTGTTATCATTAAGGGCAGAATTGAGTTCTGGTGTTATACTTTCTTCTGTAAATGAAGATTTCTCCTCCAACTGTAAAGTTTCTTTAATTTTATCATTCACATCATAAGTAAATTCTGGTAATGAACTTTCAGTTGTCTCTTTCATAGAAAGCTGAAAAATTTCGTTCCGATTTGAACAGTCTGGTAATGAATCTGATTCTTCTTCCATTTTCTCTGTTTTATTTAAATTAGACATATTTTTTTGTACCGACGTTTCGTCCACTTCTGCTATTTTGTCTTCGACAGAAGTTCTGCGGTTTGTTTCTTTATTATCTTTCTCTTCAAAAGTTGCAGATTCTGATACAGGCGTTAATTTATCTTCAGAAATTCTGCAATGTTCTTCATCACTTTTTGTGCAATGTTCTTCATCACTTTTTGCTTGTTCAATTGTCTCAATAAGTAACATTTCTTTTTCATGTTTATTATTTGATGAGCAAATTTCGTCTTTTTCCAATGAATGTGACTGTAACCTATCTGCTATACAATTATCATTATCAGCAGATAGTAGTGATGATCGATTTTTTTCTTTTATAGAAGAACTCCGTGTCGGTTGTACCCTTTTAACTTCCTTTTTGTCTTTTACAGAAGATCTTTGATCAGAATCACTTTTATCTAGTTCATTGCTATCTTCTAAACTTTTTATATCTTTATTTTGATTTTTTGCAGATTGTCTATGCCCTTTTGGTACGGTTTTTTCTTTTATCAATGATGATTTTTGCTCATTTCTATTTCTGGAAGATAATCTTCTTTCGATTTGAGGAATTTTATTATAGTCTAATATTTTTTCACGGGGTCTGTTCTTCATTTTAGACATAATTCTATATCTTGATGAATCAGGAATTTTAGCTTCATCTATTATTTTGGACATAATTGATGATTGAAGTTTGCTTAAATCTATACCTTTATCATCATCTGATGAATCGAAAGCTTCTTTTGTAAGACTATCCTTTTTTTCTTCACTTGTTACATCTTGAATCAAAGAGCTCTTATCTTGTGAAATCGAGCTCTTCGCTTCCTGAAAAACCTGCTTGATATTCTCTTTTAACTTTAATTGTTCCTCTTCTTTTCTCCGATTTTCTTCCTTTTGCAGCTGATTTTCAAAATCTTCGAAGCTTTTGACGAATCTTTTTTTGGGATTTATTGGAACTTCTGTCAAATTTTTGTCGCGATCTTTTTTTGGTGATTCATCTGGTTTATCTGGAAATTTTATGGTCGTGACTACGTGAAAATTTTGAGTCGGTTTAAGCGAATTTTCGATTTCAGATAATTCTGGAACTGATGTTGTTTCCATCAAATCTTTGAACTCACTCTCCAGTACTTCTTTTTCTTTAGATGAAGTTCTTTCATTGAAACTTTGACTGACTTTCAAGATCTCTTCTTTATTAATACCTTCTTCTAGATCAATGATGTCCTCAAGAATTTCAGATTTTCTTTTTTCTGTTGGTGGGATCACTCGTGGAATTTTCCTACCAACTTCAACCGTTGTATTGATCAAAACATCTTCTTCGTCATCCTCATCAAAATCAAAGCATGATTTAATAGCTTCTTGAGTTTCTTTGTCCATTTGGACCTTAGGTGAAGATTCTTTACCTATCTGCAATTTAGGTTCCTTATTGATAACTATTGGTTCACTCTCTATGTCAGACACATCTTTAATATCATTTTCAATTTCCTTTGTTTCTACATCCAATTCTTTAACACTCAAATCATTAGTTTCATCAAGTTTACTCAAATCATTAGTTTCATCAAGTTTACTCAAATCATTAGTTTCATCAAGTTTTGAAACTTTCGTCGAATCTAACGTTTCAGAAAGTTTAGATGTATCATCAAAAATTGAGTTATCGAATTCATCATCAGTATCTTCCCATTCAGCTAACAAATCATTGCGAATATCAGTAATTGGTTTAGGATTAACATCCTCAAGTACTTTTTTAGCTGTTTTTTTGACAGATGGCACAACTTTAGATTTCCTCTTTTTCTCTTTAGGTGGTTCAAGTATGTCTTCGCTTGAAGAATTGTCTGAATAAGTTAGTACCTTCTTTCTAACATATTCTTTCTTTTTGGGACGTCCAGTTACTGGTCGTTTTCTTCTAGGACTTGATACATAAACTCCTTGAATGTGAGATTTCGTATGTAGAATCATGACTTCAAGCCGTTTTGTGCTATAAGGACACGAATGGCAGTTGTATTCTTGTTCTTTTTCTGTATTTATGCGTATTACTTCATCATCCTCACTATCACCGGGAATCCTGTCTTTTCCAGGATACTGGATACAAATATATGCTTTGTAATCATCTACACCAAGGAACCTTCTATGAGTTATATGTGTAGTGTCCTTTAAATTTTGTTCTAAAAATCAAAATTAAAATTTTAAAAACTTTTAAATATACATGGAAATAAAAAGATTATAGATGGGAATAAAAACTTACTGGTGGATGAACGTGATTTTTTATCCTTGAGAGATTTTTTTGGACTTGAAGAACCATAAATTTCCATATAGTTTCTTTTACTTTCGGGACGAAATGCTGGATCGCTTAGAATGTTAGGATTTCCACCCAGTTTTATTTCCGCAATAGTTACATCTTTAGGGAATTTTTCCATATGAGATGCTTTGGTCCTAAATGCAGCTATTGAAAAAAAAATTGTTTATAATAGATTGTGAAGTATATAGTTAATAAAATTAAGTTTGTAGTCAAGTGAAAAATTAAAATCAAATTTAATTTAGATCTTACCCATGCCCTTTTTGATAAATTCTGCTTTCTTTTCACAGTTGTAGTGATAAATATTAGCCCAATTCCGTACATATTCGCTAAAACAAATATCACAGTTGAGGTATTTAAAAAAAATTGGGCAATAAAATAATTACATATAAAAGAAAAGGTAAAAGAAGTATAACAATTAAATAAAAGAGAATACTATTGTACCAAAAGAAAAATGTTTTTTCTTTTTTAAGAAATTTTATCTGATTTCTATATTAATAATATTCTTTATTTTTCATTAGACAATCAGTAATTGTATAGGATTCGTCATTTAAAAAAAAAACACAAAATACAAAATAACAATAAATTTATTAAAAACATTCAACATTTAAAAAATTCGTCCATTGAGTAAAATATTATAATAAAAAATAATAATATTGGCTGCTTCTTTTACAGTATTTGGCAATTTATTGTACATTTTCAGGCCCAAATAATTAGGAGCATTGGAACTTATTTTTAAGCGGCAAAATAGAATATGAAGTTCACCAACCTGTCGCGTGTGATATCGGTGTATATTTTCTACCCGTATAAACAGTTTTTTGTTCTTATAAGAACCATATTCTTTAATGTCTGCATGTTTCTCTCAGACTTATTATTGCTATACATTGCAGAACTCTTATCTGCGTAATAAATGCCAGAGTTGCATTGGTGTATCAAGTGTGCTAATTCCAAAAATTTTAAAATCATGTTTATTTTTTAATTAAATGGAACAAAAGATGTGTATTGTATTGCCTGCTTTTTTCGTTCACTACAAACGAACTTTATTGTTTTGGTAATATTGTTTTTTGACGTTATAATTTGATAATGGGTTGCTTGTATAATTTTTTTTTCTGATTTTTTTTACTTTAATATGTTTATTGCCCCTATTGACGAGCATAGATCAGAATTTAGGATTTTTTTTGCGTTCAGTGCCCTTAATTTTTAATATTATGTGTGACGTCTTAAGGAAGCTGAGAAAACAGTATCCATGAATTCTCTATTTCTATGCAGATGGCGCTACAATCGAGGTTACTTTTTCAGCTATATTCTTACTTTTTAGTACAAAATTCCTTATAATTATCGTGTCACAATGTTCAAGAATAGTATTTTTAAGTCTTTGAAAAACTAGAATAAATACGTAACTTCGACGCTAACTCCCCCTTGCGATGATTTACAATATTAAGATGTAGTTAATGGTTTATTACCGATATATCAGAGAAAACTGTATGCTGTAACCTGAATTCAGATAAATCACAAGTGGCGCCATCTTTCTCATATTTTTTTAACTGATCTACCTTAAGTCGTCACAGATTTTAATTTTTTTGAATTATGGGCGAATATAGGTTTTAAAAAAAAATTACAAAATACAGGTTAAATATAAAGGTTTCTAATGGTCCATTTACCAAAAATCATGCAAGTATATTAATCAAATTGACTGTTTAGGATCGTTCGTTTTGTCATTCATTCGCCACAGATAATTGGCAAAATGACACTGTTTTTGAGGGATTTCAGAGTCAAGATTCTTTTGGTAAATGAAACAAAATCAAGAAGTAAGGAAAAACAGAAGATAGAAAAAAACAAGAGAAGATATCAACATTTAAATCTATTGTTGCCCAAAAAATTGCATCACACTTTTTCAAATGCGGTGCAAGCTCTTTTTTCCATTTCATTCAACCTTATAAAATCTTCTTTAATCTTAGCGCCCCTTAATGAAATTTATGTTTCAAGTACAAGAAACCTCCTACTTCCTTGTCCATTGCTTTAAAAAAGTTTTCATAAGGCCTAAATTGATATGGAAAAGCACCAAAGAGTTTAAAAATTTTTTCACTATGTGTCCTGGTTTTCTGCTATCTCACTCATACAAAAAGTAGCAGTGTAACCACCTTGAGTCGAGTGAGCATTGCTACAACTTGACTTTCTGAAACAATATTTTCATTTAGGTTTCTTTTATGTGGACTAAATGGGCAACATGGATAGATGTTGGTTACCATTGTGAAGGAGCACTCCTTTTAAACTGTTAATGAATGGCTTCAATTCCTCTGGGTTGGTAAAGATTTAGTTCTTGTAAAATGTAAGATTGTCCTACATTGAAAAAAGTTCAGTACCTCTCACTCCCGATTTCAAAAAAAAAACATCTTCACGACATTCTATTGCTGTAGCTTGGACCAACCCAATTAGCTTTGTAAATTGGGAATATGACGAACAAGATCATTCAATGGGCTCTGATTGTTGAACTTTGATTGTTTCAATTGAGCTAGAATCACTTGAAGTCTGTATTTGTTGACTGGTGCTAGATTGCGGCGAGATACTTTCAGAATTCGCTTTTTTTCTCTGAACTGTCTGAAGAATAAGTCTGGAATTTAGGTGATAGAAGCATCATGCCAGTGAATTTTTGAGTGAAGTAAAACCTTTGATTGCTGCGACCATACTAAAATAACAATCATTTATATGTTTTTTAGGCTTTAATTGGAACAATAAAAGGCACTGACTTATGTGTCTTTCCAGCCAACAACTGAGAAACCGGAATCATAAAGTACAACATATTTTAACTTTTCAATGAAGAAATAAATGCAAACAAGTACAAAAAATATATTACACCAAAAACTCAAATTTGGAAAATTTCAAATTCATGTCCAGCACACCTCAAAACATTAAGAAACGACATTTTTATTAACAGGATTTTGATGCAGAACAATGTAATCAAACCATTTATAAAAGATCAATTCTATGTTTTTAAACGTGTTTTTAGTATTCAGGTCTTTAAGCTTTTATTTTATAATGGTTATTCTTTCAACAATAGTACAACTCTTGTAATTATGCACATCTTACGACACTAGTACTGTAATAAAATTTTAAAACCAGTAAACATTAAAATATCAGTTTTATTAACCACGACAATATATTTTTTCTAACGGAATCACTTGGGTGTTTTGTTTAACTGTAACTAACACATATTAACAAAAAAAAAAATTAAATTCCAAGTTCCACTAGCGAGATACTTTTGAGGTAATAAATGTCAACAAACTCAACATGTCTCGTTTGGCAATTTCTCATCTCGTTTTTTAATATGAAAGTTATAAATAACTATTATTTTACGAAAATATATATTATATAACATTTTTTAAACCCAATTATCAGTGCTCACTCAACTAATGTATATGATTATTGAAAACATGTCTTATTAAAATTTACATTTTCCATAAAATAAAACATTTTCATAAAATCTGTAAAAATCATTTTTGTCAACTAACATTATAATTGAAATGTTTAAAACTCAATGAATGATTAATGATTCCTTTAGCCAAAATATTTAGTTTTTAGGCTAATCTAGTCTATCCATTCAGTGTTATGTGCCCATTATTATTTGAAAAATGAAAAACCTTATAAATAGCAATAAGAAGCCGATGAACACCTGTTGAAAACAAATCGAAATGAAAAACAAGACAAAACAATAGTACCAGACAAATTACATTCGAATACAACTTGGCTGGTATTAACAAAAGTGATTTAAAAGAATCATAAACCTGATACCAATAAATGTCAATAATATACTATAAACAAATCCGATAACAATTACTGTTTATTATGCAAATGAAATCGTTATGGAATTAAAAAAAAATAGATAAACATCCAATAATAAGTTTTTACATGATTTGTAAAAACTTTTATGCTTTACATAGGAAATATGGCATCCTTGCGTGTTCTCTTAAATTGTGATTGATGGAAGGATTTGTCCATCATCGACTGCTGCAAAAGCAAACCCTGTTGTCATATTGCTTACTCGAGATATTTATATGCAAAGTAGAATGATTTACAATCTGAACCACAAAAGATAAATAATCTGATTAAATGTATTTGCCAAAGTTTAATACTTTTATAATGAGTTTCAAATATATCTTCCATCGACTATAACTTATAATACTTTCTTCTTAGTATTATTAGCATAGTTTTTAAGGGAAGATAAAAAATATTTAAAATAAAGAGAACGGGACCGAGAACACTCCCATTGTTAATTCTTTAATGTTCACTAATTTATGTTGACTATACATGGTAAGTTTATTGTTGTATTTTCATTTATTGTTCGAAACTCTATTGTAACTTTTAAGCCTGAAGATGGATATAAGCCGAAACTAGTTGTCGCAATTTTAATATATTGTGATACATGCTATGGCGTTTTATTTCATTATTTTACTAAATTTGTTGTCATATGCATTAAGTAAACTATTTAGATTTAAAAATATAGTTTTTTGCGTTATATAAATGTTAAGAGTAGTCACTAGTGCATATTTATTGGAAATAGATTTACTTCTGCTATACTTGACAATTATTTAAATAAAAGCTATTATTTTGGCAAAAATCATAAATATTAATGTCATCTTGCAATAGTTGAGAATTTGTTAATAATTTAATAGCGCCATAATTTTTTAGGTCATTCGCATACAATAGGAATTTAGAATGCATAATATACTCTGAAAAATTCATATGCAAAATATACTTCATTATCGATAAATTTTCATCCTTTTGGTAAAATAATACAGATAAATAAAATGTAAAATACTACAGAAGTAAGAAAGAAATATTAAAACAAAATAAATATACCACTTTATATGCCGACACTGAAATATGGAATTTGAAAAAAATTCATATGTTTATTTCTTCCTAATAGAGCTAGTTATTTTATAGAAATTCTATAATTTTTTTATCGCCAGCCATCAATAAAACTTTGCATTATCATACCGATTTGTGGCAGTAAACAAGCACTTTATCTTATAGTTTTACCTGCTGCTAATATTTATCAAGATAACCAGACATTAATCAAAAATCGTTTGTCGCTGTCACGGCTTTGACAGTTAAATTCTTGTCACGAATTATTTATAGAAAATAATAGATTTTTACGGTTGGCGATAAAATGTTGTATGCACCACGTTAGTAAAGTGTTTTTATCGAACTCGCCTGTTACTCGCTTCGCTCGCTCGGCTCATAATTTCAGACTCATTCAATAAAGAACCACTGACTTGATACATAAATAACTATTAATAGTCTCTCCAGTATAAATAAAAATGGATAAATAAAGACTAATTGTCAGTAGATAGAATGTCTATTAACTTTAAAGGTTCAGTAAGTAAAGGCAATGACGTTTAGAATAAAACTTACCAAGGTGATTTCTTGTACAATTGTCACAATCTAAACGCCATTGTCATTACTTAGAGAACCGTTAAAGTTAACGAACGTTCTATCTACTGACAGTTAGTTTCTTAAACAATGACACGAATATCTAGGAATAAGTATAAATCATTGATTATTGCACCTCAATCAGTCCTCATGAATTACATGCTATACCCAATTTCCTTAAAAACTGACAGTAATGGAGTGTCTCAAAGAATGTGAAAGGAATGTTGTCATCTGTCATTGCTCCAAAGTAGTAGAAATTTTCGGTGGTTAAGGGGAAAGAAGAAAATTTTCCAGTGCCGGGCAATTTTATTGTTTTATATAGGTATACGATAAATTTACATTTTAATTTGATGCAATTTTTTTTTTATTTTTTAATTAAAGTGAGGTCAATAAATTTTGTGTTCTGAAGTTTTCGTTAATTTCCCACAAAATTTTACTGGCTGATCCACTGAATAACCTGAAAAATTTTCCCCCCTCGCCCTTAATAATAAGTAAACTGATTAACATTGTTTATTAAAATTAATTCTTTAATACAAAATATGCACTTAGGATGGCTCATAAGCCGAAACTAGTTGCCCACTAAACCTTTTTGTCGTGACAATATTAGGGAGAAAATAGAAAATACATAATAAAAAATATTGGGGAATCGTGAGAAAATCAGATTAATACGTGCTTCTAGCATACTAAAATTTTTATAGGCACCTCATTTGGTGCTTATAAGAATAGATTACAGTATAGTTCTTATATGTAGACTGCAACGGGTGCTAGAAGCTTAATAGAATTCGAAAAAGCTACAACTCCACTTTGAAGTTAGCAACACATAAAGTTCAATTTAAAAATCAATCTTGTAGTCGGGCTATAAATTTAGTAGAATAACCCTGCAGCTATAGTCAAATTTCCAGAACCAAGTGATAATACTGAACTCATGCACTTCTTACGCATAGTTAATTTTTCGAAACAGTTTTTACCAGATCGTTCCCATATTTTAGAACCTTTGACGGTATAATTAAAGAAAAATGTCTCATTTATTTGGGATTTACCCCAAAAGCAAAAAAAAACAATGGACATTATGTGTTGATTATTTTTAAATTAGGCCTTAGATAAGACAGAATACAAATTATATCTACACAGTTTGCTCGTATAGCTTGTTATCATGACATGACTAAAAAAGGAAAAAGTTAGAACAAAACAGGAAGTTTTGTAATTCAGTCTAAATTAATCAATTGTATTTTTGTATAAAACATTATTTAATACACTTCTATAAAATTCTAGTATAATTTAATACATTTAAATAACAAGGGCATCCTACTGATTTTAATTATTCTGTAATTCAAACTAGCACTTAATAAATTATGTTGATAGAAATGTTTTAACCTTAAATAAGATATAGAAGTAAATACTTCCTTGGATTAAAGCCTAAAATATAAAATAAAACATTACTTACTAGGTGTCTTCTTCGAAGAACTTGACCACAGCTAGGGGTTGTTTTTTGAACTCAATTTCATCAGACGGTATATTACTTAAATCTTTAATTTCTCCGGGCCACCAACTAGGTCCCAGTTTGACCCAGACGATGTCTCCGTCTTTATAGTCTGTAGAAAATTCTTCACTCATTTTGTAGAAAGTGTAGTTGTAAATAATGCTTAAATACAATTATTTACCTAAAATATATATTATACTATCTTTAGTATTGTTACAACATAAGGTTTTATAGAGAATGAATGCGTTTTTCTTACTAAATTGTTAAAACTTGTGACACAAAAACACCAGTTTTGACTTGGAAATGAGAGAATTCCCTCTATACGCAATAAACAAAATAAAGTTGTTTGGCGAAAGTATACAAAACAAGAGCAAGTACAAAGAGTCGGTTAGTAAATTATCCATAATTTGGAAGTAATAACTTACGCTCAATGTTTTTATTCATGAAAAATAGCAACAATTTTGCTACTGTCACAGATGTACACGATACCTCATCTTCTGTTTGGCGTCGCCATGTTGCCAACATATTTCAAGATGGAGAAATGGCACTTATAACAATAATTTGGATTTTACAGGTCTAAAAAGATTTGTTCTTTATTCCCAATAGGATATTAAATATTTATGTATATTCAATTCACGTTGTTCGTTTAATTAACAAACCAAATTAATAAAAAACGGCAAAATTTTCATAACGGTTGGTATCACTGAATTTACAAACAATGCTGGTTGCGGCTGATGTACAGTCTGGAGAAATAAAATTATAAAACATAAAATTAAGTATATTGTTAATAAATTACAGCTGGTAATCATTCTAAAATTATTGCAAACTTTTAGTTAATTACTTTTTTCGAAAAGAATCGAAAAAGCTATTTAACAGTTTGAAACTTTCTTTATTCATATATTATGATAAAGTACAGTCAACTTCAAAAGTTTGATAGAAACATGTTTATTCAAAAAGCAAAAAAATCATCTAAATATATTTTTTGTATTACTTTTCAATTCTGATTTTATGAACAAATTATTAAACTATTATTTAAACTATTATAACTAAATATAATAATAATAAATGTATACCACCAACTTAACGCGTTGATGTATTTTGTGTTGCCTAGACAGTAAGAATATGATTACGTAAATGCATTTACATATAAACAGGATTGGACTCGCTCAATTTGATTTAATTTTTAAATTTATTTTTATGTCACTTAACTTTTAGCATGTATTTTAAAAGAATTTTTAATTATTAATTCGATTATTATAAAATGTTACTAAATAGTTTGGTAAAATTTTCGTTTCAAAAATGGTGTCCAATTATGATTTAAACACTGATATAGGTGCGTTGAGTGAAATTTAATAATTTATATATTAATTTCTTTTGATGTTTTTAAGTTCAAAACATACAAAATAGTGCATTAGCACTATTAGCATTCATATATCAACAAAATAATTTCTGGCCTGGAAGAAATTTCAGACTTTGTAAATGATGCAATTTTTTTAATTGTTTCTCTATACTGCATTTATCCGAAAAATTAAAAGTCTCCTGGATTCTGAAACTGCCCTTCAAGTATTGGTATTTATATTATTATTTACCCTTTTATATTTATTTATTGGCTATTTTATCATATTTTTATATCCATTATTGTTGTTGGCAATATTATATTTGTTGATAACTGAGTTTTATTAACTTTCCCCAAGGAAGCTCAGCCCTTATACTGTTGAGGGCATGACATGGTGTTTTTTTAAACATTTGGATATTTATTTAACTATATTTTCTGAAATTTATTTAATATTCTAAAATATACTGAAATTATTATTAAAAAAAAAATATTATTGTTTAAATCGTTTTCACGTGCGTCATGATGAGATTTAATATCGACATGTTTAGAAAATACCGTGAGATCGATTTATATGGATAAATAGAAGATACTGTTGTTCTTTATTGCAGCAATTGTTAGTTTCAGCACAATATATACATCTAGTCGATCAATAAGTTATTTATTAATTGTTAGTTTAATGTACATGAAGACATCAAGTATGGATAAATAATCAAAGATGAACTTTATTTGTAATGCAAATTTAGTTCAAAATTAATAGATATTTTAATACAGTTTCAAAACAAATATAAATTTATTTAATGTCCTACTCACAAAATATTTCTTATACTGTCGGAAAGTGAATAATTTCCAATTTATTATTGAACTTAGTTGAATTCTCATATTTTGGATTCTGAACTCACATACACTAAAATCTAATAATATAAACTTACTATACAGGGTGTCCCTAGTATAAAAAAATTTAAGTGGTGATAGTACTCCTAAAATTAATAAAAACAGTTATAAGCATATAATAGGAAAAATAGGTAACAATAAAGTATTGAAGTATTTTCGTGATTTAAAAAATAAGTTCATTAGTGAATAAAAAAAATAAGACGCTCGGTCACCAGGCACTAATTGTTTAAAAGGTTTACATACTCTTTGACAAAATAAACTCAATAACATTTACTGTCAGTAGATAGAACGTCCTTTAACTTTAAAGATTCAATAACTAAAGGCGATGACGTTTAGAATAAAATTTAACAAGTTGATTTCTTATACAATTGTCACAATCTAAACGTCATTGTCGTTAGTTACAGAACCGTTAAAGTTAAAGGACGTTCTATCTACTGACAGTATAACTTACAAATTTAATGAGTTAAGGTCGAATTTCGACCACTAGTATGTTTCTTGACCAATGAGATTTCCAGATTTAACACCGGTTAATTTCTTTTATGGGAGGTCATTTTTAAAGTTTGGTATAATTTTAGGATTAATTAATTGTTAGATTGTTGTTTTAGTAATTTAATTCGATTTTACATTGTTTTTTTTTTGTAATTTTGTAGATATTGTAAAATAAATGTATAAATTTGTAATTATTTTGACAAATTTTCGTTTTTTCATGTGGTAATGAAAAAAATGTATTTTTTTCAAAATTGTTGAGCATAATATTGGTAAACGCACATCTAATGAACTTCTTATTGTCTAAAAAAAAATTTATGCATTGTATCTAAGATTATCTTTACATCATTTAAATTTTATTCTTCCCCTAAATATCAATAATTTTCATGGGCGTAATTTCAACAGACAGAAAAATAAAAAATATGAAATTGTAATTACATATTGTACTCAATTTAGGTCCGTGCTGTATAATGTAGTACGAAAAAATTATATAATTGTTTTTTAATGCCCATTTTAAATTTTCTAATTACTTTCTACAACTGTTATCACAAGTTTTGTAAAAATTTAATTGTAACAGTTTAGTTGATTTATTTTAATACATAATGCACTTGTTTGCAATCTACCTGGGAAAGTAGTCTCATCTCCGACTATTCTTGAGCAATTAGTCATTGTATGTAAAATATGTTTGATATCTTTCCAGATTCTTGACGTTTGCTTACCGATAACTCTTCAGATAACATTTAAGTATATTGTTGTGTTTTTATGACATAAATGTTGGACTTTTCTAAGGTATATAAAGACAATGATGATGCACTTGGAGTTTGTGCAATATGCATATAGTACGTGATCTATGAAAATAAAAACGACTGTTATAGAATATTTATTTTTATTACGATCCCACACTATTTAGGTGCGTAAATAAAGTTTTAAAATTGTTTTTTTATAAATTTTAAAAAGGGATTAAAATTTATGTCATTATCAAAAATTTGCATTTTTAATTACATTAATTACTTATAAATTTCTTTTTAATTTTGTTGTAAATTTCAACACATATGTAAATGATCTAAAAAAATGTTTTATAAAATTACATAGCATTTACCTACTCCACTGAAAAGTTCGCATCCATTAGTGAATTAGTGGCAATTTAAAAAATTGTATTGCTAAATTTTCAACGCTAGGCCTGAAAATTACTTGCTCACGGAGCCATTATTCGATAATAATTAAAAATTATTGGTTCTTACTGCAGAATTTTGAAACAACGATATTGGTTGCGAAGCATTAATTAGATGTGCAATCATTTTTATAACCGCATTAATAAAACACACGTTTAGTTTTTCGTTGAAACGATGATTTTATTGTCATTTTTTGTTGATTGATCCTCAATGTATTTAGGGAAAAAAATTGAAATGTGCCAATTAAAATAAAAACACAAATTGGTATATTTAGAAACATCATCGTAAAATGTACCTTTAAATGTATCATCTTAACATTTGTCACCAATAATTCGACATAATACTTGTTTATTAATTATTATAATAGACAGTTTAGTTTTAAATCAGATTCTATTAAAAAAAATAGAGAAAGGTAAAGAAAGAGAAATGGAGAGAGATGTCTATTAATATTTGTATATATTGTTTTAGTTTTTGGTGTGTTGTTAATTTGATACTAAAACGTTTTATCTTTCATTTAGACCTGAAGATGGCTTTTCAAAACCTCAGTGCTGTCGCTCACAAAGATGTTGTCCAAGCAGGCATCTTATCTTGTTGCTTCAAATATTGTTTGCCTTGTAGATGACATTAGATCTCCTTACGCATCGTCGCCTGTTTTTTATGGGTTGAATGAAAAAGTAATCCGCCACAATTATTACTGTTTCAATAACTCTCAGAGAGAGCAGTCGCGTTCATTAAAAAGCTGGCTACGGCTGTGTTTTTTTTGTCATTGACCAAGCAAACATTTTCTTACTACAGTCATATTTATTCATGTTCCTTCATTACAAAAATTTTCTAAGATTTCACAAAAGTATTGTACCTAGTTATACAGTGAATAGTGAGTGATAACAGTTAATTAATTTGTAATGTTATAATATAATAAATGGGTGAATAATAAAAAAACTCTATAAATTTAATGTTCAATTAAACCAGATTAAATTGGCGGCGACATGTTTCGGCCACAACGATGGCCATCATCAGGCCTACAATACAAATATAAAATTGGATTACAATATAGCAAATATTTTAAAAAAATTTCATTACTTACAGAATAATTTACCACATTTGAGCTATGGATCTTTTGTTTTTTTGTTTTATTATAAATGGGTGTAAAAATTTCACTTCAATACGTGTTTTTGTTTATATTAAGACTGCCATAGTAAATTTTCTAAACATTTATCAATTCTTAATCATATTTGTTTAATCCCCAATCGAGTTTTTAACTTCTGAAACGACTTAAGTGATGATACAGTAAGGGCATCATTAACATCTTTAAAAACAAAATCGATTAAAAATTATTCTATTAATAGCAATTTTCTTATTCTTTACTAAGTATGATGTGTTTATGTATATTATAAACATCACATTAATTTAAAAATGGGTGTTTCAATTTAATCTAAATCTAAAAATTGAAACAGCTGTTCTACTCTTAAATTGTAAATAAGTTTTGATTTTTGCCGAAAAAATAGTTTTTTGGTGTTAAAGTTGCCAAAAACTGGAAAGGTGGGAAATTTTTAAAAATACCCTGTATAATGCAAATACCCATTTGTAACATATTTACTAAGCTATTTAAGATTTTTTAAACGTAATTGACGTTTGTGTTGATAGTGGTGTAGAACTAATTCTCCAAAAAATATAATAAGTGATAAAACGTGCAAACACAACATTAATTTAAAAATAGGTTTTAAATGTTTCAATCTTATAGAAGAATTTTCATTAATATTCAAATGAATATCCAGTATTTCAATTTTATCTAAATCTTTTTGTGTCGAGTCTTTTAACCATTTATAAATTATTCCGGTGGTTGCAAGCCTTGTAATAATATCGTTAACTTTTTTATATAAAAACGTTCTTTTTGACATATACATGGTAGGCATAAACGTCATCATTTTTCCAAAGCAGTATACCAAATTGCGTTTATTACTTGATAAATAATTTTTGTGAATGTCACTCATTACCATGTAAGCACTTGAAAATGATCGATCCCTTTTGAAAGCAACATCATGAATACATTTAGTGTAATTGTAACAATTTCTCCATCGTTTTCGAATTTCCAAACTTGGATTTTGAAAATACCGTATCATATTCGGTCCATAATAGGTACTTAAATTATGTTCAATTATCTGTTCTATAGATTCATATTTCTGCTTCCATTTATCATCCAATAAATTACTTGTTGTCCATGAAGTATAAAGAGTATTGAAATAAAAAGATAGAATCAAAGCTGATATAAAAGCTATTCTAGATCCGGAAAACTTTATTTTAGATCGAGTTGATGAATTAACCATTATTCTTAATACAGTTAACAACGCATTGATTAATTTATTATAATATACGCTATCTGATAAAATGCAATTGCTGATCCAAATTATAACTGCTATAAGGAATAAAGAAAAAATAACAATAAAAATATTGCTTAAAGCATTCCTTATCTTTCTAACATGATTTGAAAGTTTCACAGGTTCAAAAGGAACACAAAAACTCAGATAGTCTTGAATATAAAAAACAGTTCCAGCAAAAGCTCGGCATCTAGGATGTGTTTTCGTATAACTACCAAGAGCTATATCAATTTTATTATTAAACAAATTTTTAAGATTTCCTGTTATAGTAAAATTTTCAAGTACGTCTCCCATAAGTTCCGATTCGATATATTGAATGTTGTACTGTAGATGGTGGGTTATCAGCTCCAGTATGTTAATTTCTAAACCATAAAAACTTTTGGCTAATGGTTGGTTCCATAATTTTTTGACATATGGAGGTGCTATAAAAACACCAGCCCTTACTGTACAATTTTTACTGTCAGTTTTATTTAAATGAAACTTTCTACGAAAAAGTTTGGTATTTTTAACGAAATTACCAAATGTACAGGTATCAGAGAGTACAGTTTTCTTAGATACTAAAACACAATTTTTATATTTAACTTTATGTTCATAAATATTAAATATAGGACTAGTATCATTGGTTTTAGTTAAAATTATAACATTGTTAATAATTTTATTAGCTAGAAAATTAAATATTCTGTTAATCTTTTCAAAAGAAATGCTGTTTTCTAAACTGATTACCACAATTCTTGCTTTTGATTCTTTCCAGTATATATAATTTAGTGTTTCATCATCGGGGTTCTTATTTAAAACATATATATAGTTGAACACACTTAATCCTTCTAAATATGACATTTTTACTCCTTGGGACAGATTGTCAGGTAATAGCAGTTTCAGCGACCATTTTTTTGACGAAGAAAGTACTTTGGTTGTGTCATACATGATTTCGTTATTTAGTTTTGGTTTAATTAAAGTGATGATTTTTGTTTCGGAAAAATAATTTATACTCAACTGTAAAAGACACTGGTTTAGTGATGATATTGCTACATTTTCTTTATTTTCTCTAATTATTTGAGATAAAATAATATCTTGCTTAAAAATAAATAGTAATAAAAGTTTTACGATCAACATCATTTATTGCTTTAGTAAGGTGAAATAATTTTAATAGGGTTGTGTCTTTTATTTATATCTCAATTTTGTATTGAAATAATTTTGATAATAATTACTAGGAATATTTAATAAGATTTCATTATATAAGCGACTAATGAGCGTTTAAGAACACCATTATTAAATATTTTTTATATTTATATAATTAAGGATCAAGCAATTGTATAACATTTTACATTATCAATAATACAAAGTGTTGTTATGGTTACCTAAAATAACTCTATTACAACTTAAGGACAATTAAAACGATTTAAAAATAATAACATCTTGGATAAAATCTGTTAGTGGGTGTCAATGTAGATCCGTCTTTTGTTAAAAAATAATAAGTAAAAGTTAAAATTAAAAATTTCTTTTTATAAAAAACCTGTATATAAAAATGTTATAAATATAGAGATACTGAAAAATTTTATTTAAGTATCATACAATGTTGATTACAAGAAAATTTAATTTAAAGTTTATATATGTTTTAAAAACAATATGTTAATGTATGAAAATTCTTTATTATTATTATTAGTGCTATTGACACAGTACGCCTCTGACCATTGGCTATATATTTTAGAAACATATATGATAATTTCCTCCCTCCCTTTCCCTTGCTCTGTAGCGGCACTTTAGCAATATGCTAAATTAGTTAAGATTTAATTCTTTTCGATTGTTATTTTGGCCTGAAGATGGTTTTTTAACCGAGACTAGTTGCCTTTCAAAAAATTATTCAATAAATGTTATTGTGGTACAGGGTTATTCATTATAAATGTCCCAGCCCTTACCATAGTTATTATTGCATAAACAAAAAAATTTTTGAAATAAAAGTTGTGTGGTTATAAACTGATTTTATTATAACGTTAACAAAACTACAGTGGCGTGCGTAGAAAATAATGAGAAAAACATCTTTTCAAAAATTCTATAATATACAGGGTATCTCATTTAAAAAAACGAATATTTTTCTTGTGTCCCCTAAACTAAAAAAAATTTTTTGTGTTTATGCAATAATAACTATGGTAAGGGCTGGGACATTTATAATGAATAACCCTGTACATGATTTTAGGTTTTCATTTATGATTATATATGATAAAAATTTGTTAAATTTTTGGTATAATTAATTGATAAATGTCACCCCCTCATGTACACACGAAAGATGGAAATCTTATCAGTTCTTTCAGTCAATAATTATTTAACCTCTGCCTTACTATAAAAACTTGACATGTGAAAATAATTATTCTAATTAGTAATTATCTTTGAGAAGACAAAATAAGACCAAACGAAGTGAAGAATTTTATGATAAGAGATGCAAGAATGTACAGACGCCGAAATCTTGAACATCGGGAGTAAGAGCGTCGCGACGTCGAACGTTGTAATTTCTGCTGATGGTACTCGTAGTTCATTTGTAAAAATAAACTGCGTTTTGAAGAAGTAAAACAGAACTGTTTGTCGAAATTATGGACGTCTGCGTCTCGACTTTGAATACTAAAACCATCTAATTTTTAGTTCTCATAGTTTGAGTATTTAGAGCTATAAATATTTATGAGCTAAAAGAATTATTTTTAATATTTCAAGATTCTGTCTTTTGGAAAATAAAACGTGAAAATGAAATTGGGATAAGAAGAAACAAAATAACATAAAATGGTTGGTCATACGAGAATTGTTGTAAGTCTATTAGTAAAATAGGTCATGAAGTTATTCGGTACGAACTATGAACCGTTAAGGGCTTTGGATTATTTTAATACTTGAATTTAATAATTATACCCAGATCGCTTTGACTGATGTAGATAAATTTATTTATATTAATTTCTACGTAAATATATGTTGTGAATCTACGCAATATTCAATTATCTATCAAATATAGCCATTTAAAAATGCATCTAATTCTTCAAGTACTTAATCTCTTATGTCATACAATTTCTATAAAAAATACAAAATAAGAGACAATTTCGTTGTTAACCACGCGCGCACGAAATTGTCTCTTGTCCTAGTAATCGAGTCGCATCTTCCGTGAAAGCAAAAACAAGAACATTATCAAAAGGTTGGCGTGAGGCTGTGCTTGTCTTTGTACGGTGTCGTTTTTCACCTAATTTTTTTCTATTTATTTAAGACATTGATTATATAATTCATCATAAATTTAACCAATAGCAGTTGCAATTTCTACTTAGTTACCATGTATTTTGATAAGTAAATATACCCTTGACGACGTCGTATAATCATTTTGGTGATTCGCATCCTTCCATTTTGACAAATTTTACATATTAAAATAATGTTTGATGTTTATAAGAAGCAAATGTCAATAATATATTTCGTTATATAATCGTATCGAATACCACGCGAGCATACGAAAATATATTCATATTGTCCTTCTCACTTTACGTATTTTTTAAAACACCACTCGAGTTGCGCATTCGTGGTGTTTCGCAAAAATACGTAAAGTGAGAAGGACAATATGAATATTATTTTCGTATGCTCGCGTGGTATTCGATACGATTATATAACGAAATATATTATTGACATTTATCGATTTTTTAAAGAATTTTGGACTATTTTTCAAAGATTCTTGTAGGATTTTTCGAGTACTTTTGAAGGATTTTTCCAGGATTTTTTAATGATTTTTCAAGGATTGTTTAAGGATTTTTCAAGGATTTTTCAATTGAATGTTTTTTTTTAAGGAATTTGGAGTATTTTTCAAAAATTCTTGTAGGCTTTTTTACGTACTTTTCGAGAATTTTTAATGTTTTTTTAAGGATTGTTCAAGGATTTTTCAACAATTTTTTCATGGATTTTTTAATTTATCGATTTTGGACTATTTTTCAAAGATTCTTGTAGGATTTTTCAAGTACTTTTGAAGGATTTTTCCAGGATTTTTTAATGATTTTTCAATGACTTTTCAAGGATTGTTTAAGGATTTTTCTATGATTTTTCAATTTAATGTTTTTTTTAAGGAATTTGGAGTATTTTTCAAAAATTCTTCTAGGATTTTTCACGTACTTTTCAAGGGCTTTTCGAGAATTTTTAATGATTTTTTAAGAATTGTTCAAGGATTTTTCAACAATTTTTCAAGAATTTTTCAATTTATCGATTTTTTAAAGAATTTTGGACTATTAAGGGATTATTATTACAAAGTGGATCCAGGTCAAAGTGCTGAATTGGCCTGCCTCAAAAGGGTCGCTTTGAAAAGGTACCTGCCTGCCTGGTGCTCAGTTGGCCGGTCTACATTTATTACATCTAGAGCTTGGTGCTCAATTGGCTCATACCCATACTGAAATAGTAAATCCACGGGATGAAGGGTAGATCACATTTCTTACCTGGAGATCTCCTTCTGACTGGGCTGGGTTCAACAACGCCTAAATAAATGAAAATTACAATATTTAAAAAAAAAATAATAAACTTAACAATCATCTTGTCTTTTCTTCCTCTGGGCTACCTCTTCAGATCTTGATATTTATGTTCTGTCTCATTTATTTTATCTTTTGATCCTATTTATCGTTTTGCCTCCTCAAATGGTCACTCCTTTTTTTCTTAGATCTTTGTTTCTTTGTATTTTTTTTTAATAAATAATATTGCTTACTTTTTAAAAAACTTTTTATTTCTTCCTCCCGATAATCCCTACATCTCTTACAAATTCCATTGCTTTTCCCAATACAATATATACTTTTTACAGATTTTTTTAATACCTTTTTTTTTAAATTTTTTTTCTCTTTGACCAATATTTTTACCTAATATTTTTTACCTGTCGCCCTTCAGATAAGAGAGGTATAGTAATCATGCTAAAAATTGGGTAGTGACTTTTCAATGGATAAACACGTTTTAGGGTCCGTAGAGAATACGATTTTGAACTATTATATTTTATAACAAATTAATTCTATCCAATACAGGATATAACAAATTTCATAACAATACGTACCCCATTAGAATTATTGCTTAAATTTTTAGTTGATATAAATCTAACTAAATGTTTTTGTTTATTTATTCTTTCTATTATTATAAATCTAAAAATTTACAATATCTTCCCCTTTTTAATGTTACGTCAGCAAACGTAATCCAATTAACCCAGTAACCCTATATCCTTGTAACTTTACCATCTTCGCATTTTGTAGATGCTAATCTAAGTTAATTTTGCGAAATAAAATATCACTAAATTAAAATCCGTTGTACAATATTTTGCAAAATAGGCAATTACCTTCGTACCGGTACATGTTATTGCTCGTTTTGTTTCAATATAGGTACCAAACTATGTACCTAAATTATAATTACGTATATATGAATCGTTGATATTTGAGAATAATTGTCCAAAATTGTGCTATACCGTCATCGGTTTATTAAGATTTGTTACTGAATAATTCCACCAATACATCAAGTGGATTAAATCGGATTTCAATATATCGGGAATGTTTTAGTAATTAAGATTGTACTAAATAAACAAAAAATACTGATTTATTTTTTAAATATATTTTTTCTTTTAATTTATCTTTTTTTTAGTTCTATTGGGGAACTTTTTACTTGAAAAAAACCCAATGAAGAAATTTTGGTTGGAAAATTCAACAGATCTAGGGAAGTTTTCGAAAATTTGACAACGTGGCTTTAAAAATATTAAAATTGTCCAACTAGGCAAAATATCAAATAATATCGAGATTGAGAAGTTTCCAAATTCCAAAAAATTAAAATTTTTTGACATTTTTAAATTTCAGGATATTTTTACGATTTACAAAAAACATAAAAGATGTCAAAAATTTCTTTCTTTTCTTTTACAAATCTTTTTAATTTAGAGATATTTTTGATAAATTTCGACATTTTTAATATTTTTAAAACAACATTTCATAAAATCTGATGAATTTTTTACTACTTAAAAAAATCCTGATAAAGAAATTTTCGTAAAAGATCTGCAAATGTAAAAAAAATTTGGAAATTAGAAATTTTAATAAAATTAATTTTTCTGAAACTTTTTTTAATGGGACCTAGGGGATAGAACTGGAGTGGGTTGAAATTTCAAAAAATTCATATCTCCCCTATTTTTGAAAATATTGTAACAGGTCATTAGACTTTTTTCATGACCTAATTATTATAAAATTTATTTGTTTGAAACTTTTTTCGATATGACCATGTCGTGGAGTGGGGAAGGATGAAATTCTCAAATTTAGACAATAGAAATCTATGTACCGCCCCCTGTCGAAACTACCGACAGGATTTTTTTTTTATTACAATATATAAATCAAAATAATAAATTTTTGTTTGATTTTTTAATAGTGATATCTTTTTCTACGTCCATGCAAAAAATAAAACTTTATTGAACTATGCATAATGGAAAACTAATTCTTTATTGAACTAGTACGATAAAAATGTTACATCCAAATGGACGCCATATTTATCAAGAACGTAGAAAAAATATTGTATTCAACTCGTGCAAAACACATTTACGAGGCCGTCACTAACTTTTCCACACAATTATTAAATAAATTTGAAGCACGATTTTTTTTTTGATTTTATGAAGAATCTGGACAGGGACTGAAAATTCGGGATTGTCCCGAAAAATTCGGAATATTTACTATTAGATAAACCAAAATTTAATACTAACATTTGGTGGAATTGAATGGACCACATAAGTACTATTCTTCATACTCCGTTTTATTAATAAACGATCTTTAAGGTATGTTATTAACGTATAATCAAATGATCTAATGATAGTTTTCATGTCGATGTACACTGTTATTTATGAAGGTGTAAATGATTTGAAAATAATTGATTTAATTGACAATTTTCCCACATAAGGGAATAGATTATGTCATTTGTCATGTCATTGTTGCTTTTTGGGATTCAGTAGCGTATATAATAAATCAATATAGTATCTATGAAAAATTAGGTGTAATATTTAAAATGAAATATGGTGATATGGTAAAAAATTCAGTTTCCAACTCGAGTAACACATCATTTGAAAGATATCTAATAATTAGAGTTATGTTTATAAAATGATTAGTATAGGTACATAATTTCCCAATTTAAAAAAAATACACACCAATGCAATAACGTAATCTACTAAATTACCATTTTAAAGCGTAGATGATAGGATACGTGAGAACACTTTCATGGTTAATTTCCTGTAATATGTTCAAAACCGTGAAAATGAGTGTAATTCCTAAAACTTTAAGGTCGCCGAATAATGCAATTGAGATCTGTAACTAAAATTACAATATTAGTACATACATCCTTCTGTAAACAATAAATTTTAATGCATATGCGAATGCGAATGCGAATGTGGTTTGTTTTAATTATTGCAGAAAAGATTATTCGGCAAGTGAAAGTAATAACAATGGGAATTATATTGAAGAGAGTAATAATTATTTTAAAAGTAAATAATTAAGTTATTTAAATAACATGAATTGTGGTCATTTTCGCTTATTATGCACATATCGCAGACCATAGCATTTCTATTTCCGAATAATATACCTGACTTGTTTCAGTAAATTATGGAATAAAAATGAGGGGGTAATCCCACCCAACTTTCCGAACACTCCTAGTAAAGTAATTGTTTAATCAATTATTTTATTTGTTCTGCATCAAAATATATTAATAAAATTAGTTTACAAAAATTAAAAAAAAAACTTAATTTTTTTGTAAATTTTTTTTTTAACTTTTTATAATTTTGTATAATAATTTCTACAAGTATTATTTTAAAATTATGAAATATTTCACACATAATATACTTTTTGATCCCTTTCAGACTTACTATTTACTTTTTTCATTTATTTCACCATTTTTAAAGTTATTCAATTTTTTTTAACTTATATTAAATTTCAAAAAAAAAATTATGAATTCTCTAATTTTTTAAATAAAATTTTGAAAAAAATCACAATTATAGAGTTTTTTACTACAAATCTAATGGTATTTTTTTTTAAATTTTTAGTATTAATATTAACCTTAACAAGAAATAAAACCTTTTTTGAATAATTTTAAAATCAATAAATAATTAATCTCATTCAATTTTATTCAAAATGGGAAACAGACCTTTTTTAGGTTTTCTGGATCAAAAGGCATTAATTAAGTTAGTTTAAAAAACTAAAAAAAAAATTTTTTTGTCAAAAATTTATTGAATTGTTTTAACTTTTTTCATTTATTGCTACAACTTTTACAAATACTATGTTAAAATTATGAAATAATTTACACACATAGTACTTTTGGATCATTTTCGGATTTGCCATTTACTTTTTTTATTTATTTAAATTACAAACAATTTATAAAAAATTCTTTATTTTGGCTATAAGAATTACAATTCTAAATTCTAAGAAACTAAAATACATTTTAAATTTACAGTTTTATATTATCTTTAAAATAACTTTAATATTGTAGAAGTTATTCAATTTAGTTTAAAATCATAATATAATTTTAAATGTTTCTTAGATAATTTTTAAAAAAAAATCACAATTTTTGTAATAAAATTTTGAAAAAAATTATTATAATAAAATTAATTATTACAAATTTAAAGACATTTTTTTTAAATTTTTAATATTAAAATTTAACCAAAAAATAATAATTTAATAAGGATAGAAATGGCTTAAAAATTGAAATAAAAATTTGTGGCGAAACTATGCGGAACTCGAAAAAAAATTAAAGACGAAATTTGTAGAAAATTTTATGTTCTACAATTTTGATTTTTTGTAAATTTTCATAAAAATCCATAATTTTGTCTCAAAATCTAAAAAAAGTCGCAAATGTCTATATACATTATTTTCACGCCCTCTAGCGACGAAACTATGAGGAATTCAGAAAAACGGTAATGACAAAATGTGTAGAAAATTTTATGTTCTACAACTTTCATATTGTGTAATTTTTCATAAAAATGGATTACACGTACAAATAATGACAAACAGGAAAAAATAAGAAAACAAAGAAAATATGAAAACAAGAAAATTAGGCAAAAAATAGGAACACTAGTGAAAATAGTGAAAAATAGTGGAAACTATGGAAATAAATATAGAAAAATAGGTTAAACTAGAAACAAATTTTTGCGAAAAATAGTGAAATAATAGAACACACTAGGGAAAAATAAGGAAATATTGGGCAAATTAGGGAAAAGTACGGAAATATGGAAAAAATAGTGAGGAAATAATGAAAGAAAGAAAAAATAGGGAAAAATTGGGAAAATAGGAAATTGGAAAAAATAGGGAAATGAAGAAAAAATAGGAAAAATAGGAATAATAATGGGAAAAAATAAAAAATAGGGAAACGTAAAAAATAGGGAGAAATAGATAAAAATAGCAAAATATAGGAATAAATAGGGAAATATAGTGAAAAATACAAAAAAAAATATGAAATTGGAAATTAAATTTGGAAACACATGGGAAAAAATTGAAAAATAGAAAAAAAATGGGAAAAAATAAGTACAACTAGAATAAAATAATGGAAAACAGGAAAAAATAGATAGAAATTGGAAAAATGAGCAAAAGATAAAAAATAGAAAAAATATGGAAAATTAGGAAAATTTGAGAATAATAGGAAAAAATAGTGACAAATAGGAAATACCATAGAAAAATAGTGAAATATTTGGAAAAATAAACAATTTGAAAAAGATAGATAAAATAGAGAAATTAGAGATAAATATAGAAAAATCAGGTAAATAGGCCACTTATATGGGAAAATAGTGAAAAATAGGGGAAATAAGGACAAACAGTAAAAATAATAAAAAATGGAAAGAAACACGAAAAACAAGCAAATCTCGGTCGTTCATGTACTAAAGAGACTCCGTAGCAAAATTTCTTAATAAATGTACTATATTTTTAATGAAGTAAAGTCCTATATCGACAAAAAAAAACCCTATTAAAAGTGAACAGTAATACAATACAAAACAAATAAATAACAATCAATTGCATCTATCAAAACTAATAAAAGAAATAACAACAAAGTATATATTACATATTGCATGCGATGCACTAAGAATAGCTGTAACCCCCAACGTAGAATTGGTATGTTCTCAAACAGCTCTGAATGGCTTCCAGCACGATTTTGCACAAAACAATTTGAATAGAATATCTTGTTCCTGTTCGTTCAGCCATGATAAATATCCTTGTTGGTTTTATCTAATAAGGAAAATTGCCTTTGTTTTTGGATGCTGTAATTTAAATGAGCACTGAGCGTTCGACGATGTTGGTTACATTGGCGGTATTTTATTCATCTTGTGTCGTTTAAACACGAACGCGGATGTTATAAATTATTTATTTTGTTCGAAAAGTTTGAAAATTACATAAAATCAATAAATTTTACTTTTTCGATACTTACTATTATATATAAATATATTGTTAGGGAATGTGGTGTATGAATTTGCGGTGGGTTGTATAAAATTGAAAAAAATAATAAACATTACAATTATAAAAAATGAGGGGGTAATCCCACCCAACTTTCCGAACACTCCTAGTAAAGTAATTGTTTAATCGATTATCTTGCAAAAGATTTTAAAAAAAATCTTAATTTTGTATATAATAATTACAATTCTAAATTTTAAGAAACTAAAATACATTTTAAATTTAGAGCTTTATATTATCTTTCGAATGGTGAAAATCCCATTTTAATAACTTTAATATTTTTGAAGTTATTCAATTTAGTTTAAAATCGTAATGTAATCTTAAATTTCTTAGCCAATTTTTTAAAAATTCCAAAATTTTTGTAATAAAATTTTGAAAAAAATTATAATTATTACAAATTTAAAGATATTTTTTTTAAATTTTTAATATAAAAATTTAACTAAAAAATAATAATTTAATAAAGATAAAAATTAAAATAACTAGCGGCGAAACTATGCGCAACTTGAAAAAATAGTCAAAACAAAATTTATAGAAAATTTTATGTTCTACAATTTTGATACCATGTAATTTTTCATAAAAATCTATAATTTTGTCTCAAAATCTAAAAAAGTCACAAAAATGTCTATATAAATTTTTTTCACGCCCTCTAGCGGCGAAACTATGAGAAATTCAAAAAACCGGTAATGACAAAATATGTAGAAAATTTTATTTTCTACAATTTTCATATCCTGTAATTTTTCATAAAAATGCATTATTTTGGTTATTTAAGAAAAATATGAAAAAAATACTTTTTGATAAATCTGGCAACAACGGCAAAAGTTTTTGAAAATTTTAATCATCCGAAATTAAACTATAACGTATAAAAAATATATGTGTAAAACTTTATTGCCATCTTGTTTAGTAATGACGTCATCACTTATAGCAACTGTCACTTCCGGTTGTCCGACTAACTCCAAAATCTATACAGGTCGTCTCCTTGCCACCCTAAATATGTATATAAAATTTCATCTTAATCGGTTCAGCCGTTTAGACGCTATCGTGTTCACACACACACACAGACACACACACACACAGACACACACATACACACAGACAGACATCATGTTAAAAATGGTATAAATGGATTCAGGTGACCTCAAAACTTAAAGATTCGTTAAAATCTGGGTATGGTCAAAATATCATGATCGCAATACTTTCCTTCTATACAACTCTGTTGTTCGGAAAGTAAAAACAGCCAATTTAAATTGACATTATTTGTCTTGTAGGAAAGAGAGCAAAAAATTCATCCCAAGGGATGGAATGGGAGAAAATCTAATCGAAAAGTTCGTAATTGGATATTTTAATTTTCTAAGAGTAAGACGGTAATATCAAGAAAAGAGATTTGGCGAGTAGCGATTAAAAAAAATCAGTGAAATATTAAGAGTAATATTACACCTTCTTAACAGAAAGGACTCATTTTTTTATAATAGCGAGTAATCATTGTTATAATAGGATTAGTCATCAAATTTATTGTCAAGTCCAATTAAGCTTCCTTTTAAATACGCCTATATGTTTAGATTCCATTGATTTATCATAATAATAATAGTGCACGTCAAAGGAAATCGTTATTCAGAAACATAAAGCAAAATCAAAGACAAAACAAATATTGCAATGGGTTAAATAAAGTCAATTTGATAAAGGTGAATATTTCTACATCAAATCAGTTGTTTGAATTTCTTACGTGAGAATCATTAATTAACGTTTTAAAAGGCGATAATGACTAGTAGATTCTTTTACTTGTAAATGGTGGTCAATATTATAAACAAGATTTATGATTTATAAGTGTAGATGCAGGAGGGGCCAAAAACAAAGTTATTAATAATACTTGATAAAAACATGTGTTTGGGATTTTCAAAAAAAATTAAAAAAAAATTGATCTACAATATGTGTAGAATATTTTCCCAATTGGAGTAAAAATCTAGGAGATAGAGCACTTGGTCTCCACCTAGTACAGAAAAACAAACATAACTCTTCTTTCATATATACCTAAAAAAGGAAATACCGTTTTATTGATATCAGCACAATTAAGTGAAGACGACGAAAACAGAAAACCAAAAACACTATTAAAATAAAATCAAGGACAGTGTAGATAAAGTAGACGAGATGAATAAAGTTATTCAGTTTCGTGCAAGAGTGGCCATTAACAATTTTGTTTTCTCTAATGAATAATGCTGAAATCAACAGCTATATCATTTTTGAGTTTAATACAAAAGCAAATATTAATTAATAGACGTTAATTTTTAAGAAATCTTTCCAAGGAGCTATGTACTGATTATCCACACAGACGATTAACAAGGGATAATATACTAATAAATATTCGCACCAATATCCGTACTTTGTTTGGAATACATGAGCCGGCGACTGCAAGAGCCTTTGGAATTTTAGGCAAGTATGAATATTGCAGTTCAATAGAAAATAAGAAGACTACTACAACTTGTTAGACTTGTTCACGATATATTTGCAAGGAGCATAGGGTTGACGTATGTTTAAGATGTGTAGGAAATGAAAAAACTAGTGAAGAAAACTAAGACTGTTACAAAGGATTTTATTGTTTAAAGTATTAAGATTTTTTCCTGTCTTAGTTTTTATTATAAAAAAAATTAACCTATTCGGTCAATACCACCGACCACGAACACTAACGAAACTTTTGTGGCGCGAGTAGTATCCGGTTAACTTGGGGTCAATATTGCAAAAGCATGTTAACAAAATTAAATTCAGCTAGCTAATTACTACTTTAAACAATATAAAGGTTGTGACGTAAATTATACGTATCGTGAGGTAACGCTGACGGGTTGAATGCCGGCTGTTGCCGAGGTCAGGAAATGTTTATCGTTGGATTTGCATAGATACTTTTTATCTATTTGAGAGGGGTCATTCTTGATTCGTTATTCATTTTCAATTATTGATTCTTGATTCATTATCAATTTATTATATTGTAGTAAAAATGTATCAGTGAATAAATTTGTTGTTGAAAGTATCTACTGTTTATCTTCCCAACATTGACTCTACATGGCTACCTTACTATCCCACATCAAACAACTTTTGGGGTTATATCATCAAGTTGACTCTAGGTTAAATTACGGAATCTGCTTATGTGGTTGCTCTACAATGGCCAAGGATGTTTTCATCAAGCAGAAAAAAATTATCAGAATTGTATTCGGTCTGGAAAACAGGGAAATTTGTCTGTCTACTTTTAAGAAATATAACATACAGCACCATATCTTTTTATATTTGAAATGTGTGTCTATGTATTTAAAAACAAACAAAATTTGAGAAAATAACTCAAGTTCATACATATGATACAAGATGAAAATATCCAATAACTCACCATCGTAGGTCAGAGATTATTTAATACGTTACCAAATGATATAAGTCGTAATATTTCAATAATATTTGAGAAGAACCTAAAATTGTACTTAATTGGCAATTGTTTTTAAGTCTTGGTAACTACTAGATTTTGACCTTTAAATGGTTGTAACCTTATTATAATTTTTATATATCTGTTTTTTATTTTTTTGTTTTATATTCAACTTTTTCCCCTTTCTTTATATCTCTCAATATTTTTCTAAATTTTGTGACGAAACCGATACAATTTAAATTGTTTTTTTATGGAGAAGAACGATAAAACCTATAAAAATTTTATAACAAAATAAAACCAGAAAAAGTTAACTTACAACTGTCACCTTATCAAAAATGTTAATTGATTATTTATTACTCAATTAATATCTGTTTTATCAAAGAATCAAGAAAACTTTATAAACATACTTAAATTTATGAAAATTTACTGTTCTAAAAAAAAACACAGTAACTTTTATTAGTCCTTTACCCCTTAGGCCTGACCATGGAAAAATATTTGGTACTATTACACTGACGCGCGTGTTAAAATATTTGGCTCCTTTACCCCTTCTCCAATACCATACGTTATCTTGCCTGAAATAGTTTTTTAACGGGCGCTCCGTTAATATTAAAGATAGGAATCTGCGGTTTTCACCAATCGCTTCTGCAGTTCATTCTATAGATCTCGTCTGTGACACTGTTTTTAATTATTTTTACTAAAAGTGATACGACTATCAACTTTGTTTCCTAGGTTAATTTGAAAACAGTAGCACAGGCGCACTCTTCTGATAAATATTTTAAATATCATGAAAACAATCGCTTATTTATAGTTGTTATTTTAGGTAAGTTCTCGTCCAAAAACGAGTAATTATGTTTATAATTTAAAAATAAACATACCTTTTCTTCCACATCCAAACAAGCTGCATATTTTAAATACAATTATCCAAGTTCCGTCCAATAACTATTTGGATTTGTTTTTTTTTTGTCACAGTTTTTGGTTGATTTATAGTAAAATATAGTCGTCGACACTAACTCAATATATAATTTCAAAGTAGATTGTAAAAATAAACATCTAAAATATCACAATAAAAATGTTCTAACCATCAAATACCTGTCAGATAGTTCAGTGTTACCAACTTATGATAAATAAATTTACCCGAAAAATATTTCATTTAATGAGCCGGCATAATGGTTTAGTAGGCGTGGCTAAATATCGTACGCTAGATACAAAGAAAAATCACTTCCGACATCGCTTTAATTTAAATAACTTCAAAATGGATTCCTTTTAAGGTGAGTACAGCAAAATGGTGCTATTGATGGATTCATGCATTTGCATTATGACATTTTGAAATTTATGGCTCCTTGATTTTTTTCTCGGAAACTAAAAGAAATTAAAATTTAAAAATGCCAGAATCCCGAGATAATATTACCTAATTTATTTTGCCAAAATTTTAATTTTTTAACAAAATTGCTTTTTGAGATATCCTTGTTCGAAAATTACAAATGGTGCTGTAATTAAGTACCTTAAATGATTTCATTTTTTACATTTATTTCTTAGAAAATGTGCCCAATAAAATGACGTAAATACAATTTTTTAATTACAGAAAAAGGGGCTCGTTTTAGTATTCAACAAAGTTATGAATACAAATATTCAAAACCCCAAAATCGCGTTGGATTGGGTTATTTACACCAAATCAAAATAAAATGAGTATAATTATGTTTTTTCTGTTTCGGTAAAATTTTGAACGGCGAGAAGTCGATTTTCAAGTGTTAACTTATGACCCATTATTTTCGCCAAAAGAGTTAACCTTTTCACGTATTCTTCATACGTTTTGCATTTGTCGCAACTTTCACTCATCTATTGAATTGCTATTTTTAATAATTATTTTTTTTGGTCGTCTAAAATTAAAAGGCGGTTGTAACGCGAAATTTGTTGGGTTATTTCATAATAATATTTGTTTTTTCGTTGTTTACAAGATATTAGTTAAAATAAAGAACTGCATCTTTAGAATATTTCTAATGAATGTAAAAAATAATTAATTAATTATTCGGACAATTTTTATACAAAATTGGTTAAAATACTGGATTTCCTGTTTTTTATTTTCCCGCTACATATACCAGAAATATAATATGTTATGGGAAAATATTTCGTTATTTTTACTTTTCATTAAATTTTTAGCTCTCTGAATCCAATAACTTAATTTTTGGAAAACTAATTTATATGTGTGTCTGGATAACGATTTTTTAAAAACTACTGAACCCATTTTAACCAAATTTTCACCAAATTTTATTTGTGTCCTAATAACTTAATTTTTGGAAAACTAATTTATATGTGTGTCTGGATAACGATTTTTTAAAAACTACTGAACCCATTTTAACCAAATTTTCACCAAAATTTATTTGTGTCCTATTTTATCGAGATACGCTCACGCCATTTACAGCCATTACATTATAACTTAATACAGATTTATTACATACATTATTTATTACATTTAATTTTTGATTAAAGTCACAACTTTTAATTGATATTAACTATAGATACTAGAGATACTAGAGATACAACAAATACCACTGACAGTAGTATACAATACCTGTTAATTTATATCATAAATGCGCCACAGCTATTGGTTACATCCCTAGACCAAATAGCCTTGGTCTAGGTGAATACTTAAAAAGGAAAAAGCCGCTTCGTTGTGTTTTGTTCACCGTTGACCAAATTCAAAATTCCACGCTTATTTAAAAAAATATTCACTGCGCAGCTGTACCCATTGACATATGCTCATGGATATGACCAGCGTTGACAATTGTGCTATTTTGAGAGAAAGAGATGAAACGATGTTTCGGTCAATCCCTATCTCTCTCAAAACAGTATTGTATAGTTATGTTGTTAGAGACCGAACCTTTACGCGATCTTCCTCACTCTTTTCAGCAAAAAATTATTACAACGATGTACATCCATGAGTATATGTCAATGGCTGTACCAACCCTCTACGCGATGTTCAATTTGTCATGCTGCATTTTATTGCTTTAGCAATCTCCTTTCTAGCTCTGATTAATATTGTCAGTTTAAAAATGACAAGAAAGTTGTAATACCTTATTTGATATTTCGTAGAGTCATGTACAATTACAAAAGCAAAATTAAGGCAAATAAAATAAGATATAAGTCATTATAGATGTGATAATAAAGACGACAAAAGTCGATCAACTAAACATAACTTTTTTGGGACACCTTCATGAAACTAAGGAGAAATGTATTGCCAAGAAAATACACAGTAAATAAATAGCAGGAAAGTAATAAATTAGCTGCAACAGATATTTATTTGTGAATCTCCCTGTTAACTAAACTTCAAAGTATCTAAAATTGACAATTAAAAATTTTATGTCATATAATGTAAAACTAAAAATTTTCAGTAAATTGATTTGGTACTAATATTAAACCTATATTAAAATGAATATAATGGAAACTGAAATATCAAACATAAGAGAAGAGATAAGTCATGATTATATATTGGAGTTGCAAAAAAAATTTTCTAAAATAAATTTCGAACGTTTCGAAGACACAGAATCAAAACCTAATTCCAAGAAGAAAATAAAAAACAATGAAATTGATAAAATAAAAAACATTGAAAGTGATAAAGTTTTTATAGAAACACGATTTAAAAAAACTATAAGTACTATCCATTTACCTTCACAAGCTCAAGTTTTAAAAAGAAAGTTGTTATATTTTTCTCAAAACGAAACAAAACAGAAAATTTACAAATTTGACGCGGCTAAAGAATTAAAATCTAAAGACAAATTTGTTATTCAATATATTGGACACGCTACTGTATTGATACAAGTTCCTGGATTGAACATTCTTACCGACCCTGTATTTTTTAGTGTAGATAAAATAAATTATGCTGAAAAAACTAAATCTTATCCTTGCATTCAGCATTTACCTACAATCGATATTATATTAATATCTAATAATCATTGTGATCATTTAGACCGAAATTCTTTACTAGAATTGTTAGAATATTATAGAAATAAATTACGGATACAACCAAAAGTTTTAGTACCAATGGGTGATAAAAAATTGCTGCAAAAAATTGGTTTTCATAATATAATAGAACTAAATTGGTATTCCAAAGTGGTAATAATAACATCAAACAAAATTTGTGTAAGTTTCGTGTGTATTCCTGCTAACCAGCAAACAGAAAGTTACCACAAAAGTTTAGTTACAGGATGGATAATTAATCCAGAACAAGAGGATGTGATCTTTAAATATTCTGGTGATACAAAATCTCTAAGTTCAGATATACAATTAGCTATTGATGCTGTTTTATATAATGAAATAACACTAAAAAAAATTAATTTAAATTCTAGGATGCCACAAATACCAAAAATAATATGTTTTGAACCCAGCGGTCCAAACTATACTCGGTGCAATCTCGAATCAAATCACCAATCTACTTCTTACAGTGCTCTTTTAAAATTTATTGAAGCTAATAATCTTTTTAAGATAAGCGATATTCCTCGAGAAAGTTTTTTAACAAAAATTAAAACTATAATGTTTCATCATAATAAATTTCAACTAGGACCAGATAGATTCAACGAGGGAATTTTTATAGTTAAAAAATTGTATAACTATCTCCATTTAGATGATGAAAATTTAAGAAAAGAATATGAAAGACAAAAACAAAAGCTGGTGGAAAATGTAGATAAAGAAAAACTAAAACGCTCTCTACCTTTTTCATCCAGACAAGCTATTAACCATTTATCGGGACATACTTCAATATTAGTTAGATCTAAAGATTTTATCATTCAAGATATCATTAATGTACAAAATGAGTTTGGAATGGATAACGATAAACTTCGACGTCTTTTAATGAGCTATTTGATAAAAAATACTGTTTTCTTCAAGATTGGGGAAAGGATGGCTTATCTAGATCTAATGAGTGCTGTATTTAATATAGATATTGAAAAATATAGTGGATATACGATGCAAAAAGACTTAAATATTAAAATTATTTGGTAAAAATTTATTAATACTGATGTATTGTTTCAAAAATGTAACATGTAAAATAAAACTTATACGTTCTATGTAATTTTTGAGTTACATTTTTAGATTATTTGAAAATTAATAATGTATAGATGATATTGAACTATATTAGAAATCAGTATCCAAACACCTGCAGTAGGAAATGATAGAGGAGTCACAAAAAAAGTTACTGGATAAATTTCACTGGAATATTATCCAGAATTCACAAAACAAACTTATATATATTTCCTTTAAATTTAATACGATTCATTTTTAAATTATACTTTTGGTCAACCCCCAGAGCATAGTTTTTTATATGTTTCTTGTGACCCCCATTATCATTTCCCACTGCAGGTTTTTGGATCAGTGTTGTCAGGTGGGAAAAAATTTCATACCACAAAATCGATGAAAATCTACCAAATTTTGCCTCAATGTACCACTTTTTAATATTCTATCGTGACGTCACAGGCGGCCTTTTCAATGTCGAACGGTGGCTGATAAAAACTGCGCACGACCTTTGTGGTCACTTCAATTTTGACTGAGAGACACTTATCCTTAGTTAACAAAAATTTTGTTTTATTTTATTAGTTTTTTTGAACATGGATTATGTAACTCTCGATGTGATTGGTAACTGCGATCATCAGCTCTTTGCTGACTCATCAGTCGTGGAACAACCACATACCGTTCAATCGGAACCCCCCAATAATTCCATTCCATATGAAAAAAATCATATTGTTTTATATATATTTGCTATGGGCCGAAGAAACTGCCCAAGGTGCAGAAGAGGCCTAAAAGGGGAGTAACATTTCTAGTACAAATTTTTGCTTTCTCTGCTCTCTCTTTTCATAGTCATCTGCGATGGACATTTTGAATTCTTGTTTGAAAAAAATCAATAAATAAGTTGATATTTTTCATTGTACCCAGAATCTAATATAAAAGGAATACCACCGTCCTTCTTGACGATCAAAAGTACCACATGTGGTACTGTAGTACCCCTCTGGCAACACAGATTTGGATATCAAATAAATTATTGTAAAAATGTATCTCGCTTGCTGTTATTTACTTTAAATACGTAGGACGATGATGATAAAGAATTTATATTTTCTGACGATTTTTATTTAGGTTAGTTAATATTTTTTATTATTTTTTTTAACTTGCAATTAGAAAAATGTTACGACTTTATGTTTAAATACTGAACGTTACCCTATACAATAGTTACTTTCAGATATTTATTTTTAGATCAACAATGTAAAACCAATAAATATTTTAATATTTTCAGTTACCATGTTAACGATTTCACTGTCGTACCAGCTGCAATAAGAATACACATACTAACAATCGGTTATTTTTTTGATCGTCTATTCAAGACAAGAACAAAACATTTGAATTTTCCCGAAATCCATTTACCTAATTTTAAAATTGATTATTTTTGACATTTAAAATTCTTGTGTCTTACATATGTAGCATAAAATTATTTATTCGAAAAAAATTTGATGTGATAATATGTTTGGTACAAAATTTATGTCTGCAGGTCCAAAAAATATATAAAACAATATATAATTGTTGGAATTTGTTAAGAGAAGCGATTTTCAAAATGAAGAGAACAGAAAGCCAAATACTAAACGTTAAAGAACATCAAAGCCATGATTATATTTTTGAGTTACAATCGAAATTCTCACAAATAAACTTTAGGCGATTAGAAAAGACGGAATTAAAATATAATTCCAACAACAAAGCAAAACACATTGAAAACGATAATGTTTTTACAGAGACGCAGATAAAGAAGGCTTTATGTGCTATTCATTTACCTACACAAGCTCAACTATTAAGAAGAAAGTTTTTATATTTCTCTCAAAATGAAACAAAACATGAAATTTACAAATTTGATGATGCTCAAGAATTAATTTCAAAACAAAAATTTGCTATTCATTATATAGGGCATGCTACTATGTTGATACAAGTTCCTGGATTCAACATTCTTACAGACCCTATATTTTACGGCCTAGATAGATTATATTACCCTGAAAAAACTAAATCTTATCCCTGTATCCAACATTTACCTAAAGTAGATGTTATATTAATATCTCATAATCATCGTGATCACGTGGATAGAAAGTCTCTACAAGAATTATTAGAACATTACAGATCTAAATTCTGGACACAACCAAGAGTTTTAATACCAATGGGAGATAAAAGATTGCTGCAAACATTTGGTTTCCTATACATAAACGAATTAGACTGGTATTCTAAAATGGTAATTACAAAACGAAACAAAATTAGCATTAATTTTGTTTGTATACCCGCTGACCAAAGATCTGGAAGATACCATATTAATCATCACAAAAGTTTAGTTACAGGATGGATAATAAATCCAGTTAAAGAGGATGTAATCTTTAAATATTCTGGTGATACAAAAGCCTTAAGTCCATCAACCCAACTAGCTATCGATGCTGTTTTATTTAATGAAATAACATTAAAAAGTTATAATGTGGGTTCTCCGGAGGGGACTACAAAAATACCAAAAATAATATGCTTCGAACCCAGCGGTCCGAATTATACACGATGCACTCTCGAAACTAATCACCAATCGTCTTCTTACAGTGCTCTCCTGAAGTTTGTTGAAGCTAAAAACTTTCATGTAATCAGTGGAATGCCCACAGAAAGCTTTTTACCAAAAATTAAGACAGTAATGTTTCACCATAATAAATTCCAACTAGGACCAGACAGATTCAACGAAGGAATTTTTATAGTAAAAAAGTTATATAATTACCTTCATTTAGATAATGAAAATTTAAGTAAAGAATATGAGAGACAAAAGCAAAAGTTAGTAGACAATTTAGATAAAGAAAAATTAAAAGAAACTCTACCTCTTCATTCCCGTCCTGTTATTGCCAATCTACCAGCACGCACTTCCATTTTAGTTCGTTCCAAAGATTTTATTATCCAAGATATCATGAATATACAAGATCAGTTTGAAATGGATAGCGAAGATTTACGACGACTCATAATTAGCTATTTGGTAAAAAGTACTGTGTTTCCTATGATTGGCGAAAGGATGACTTGTGAGGACTTGATGAGTGCTTTGTTTACTGTAGATCTTGAAAAATATAATGGTTATCAATTAAAAAAATATTTAAAAGTTGATAATATTTGGTAAAAATATAAAGTGGCAGAGATTCATGAAATATATGTGTATTGTTATTAAAATGTTTAATAGACAATAAATGTGTTCGTGTGTTTTGCGATTTTTTTATTGTTACTGATTTATTTGTGTGGTTGGTTATTAGTCATATTGATTCATAAACAAATCATTCCAACAGTATTTAAAACATAATATCTTATCAAATGCAATCAAGTATACGGAACCAAAGACTTAGTAGATAGTTTTTGATACTGAACGTACATTACAGTCGATTGACAATAAATGTCAGTTTTCTTCTTCTTCTAGTTTATCACTGACCATTTTCCTATTAAGCAACTACAGGAATTAAATAAAGGACAACGTACCGGTAACATGGGAAAAGTGGTCCCGGTTAAAGTTGATGATTTTTTGATATATTATGTTATTATGAATAAATTCTGAACGTTTTAAGATGACGACCAGAAATACGGTGTCCCAAAAAATACACACCATATATTTTAGGTATTACAAAAATAATTGATCTAATTGATAATTTTCTTTCAATTTTTTTTTATGAAAGTTGTGCCAAGTATAATAATACAGGATCATCAAAATTTTAAAGAATATACCATTGATTATTTTATATTTGAATACTTTTAGGACTACAATCGATAACCATTCTAAATTCGTTATGTTATTTTTTTCTCTTTCGATACTCTTTTTGAAATTAAGTTCCTTAACGCGGTTTGCGGTAGGAGTTAATTGGCAGAAAGTGTTACGTTAGAAAAAAGCGTTATGCTCGCTCCAGGCGACCTTTTCTCTCTTTTAGTACTATAATTTTATATTTTCACAAATCATAACAATGATAAATCACTGACAAATTTCAAAAACATCTGTTAGGACAATCTTCAGTCATCCACCCAACAGGAAGGATCTACGATTTTTAAGGATTCTTAAGGATTCTAAGAATTTTAAAGGATTTTTAAGGAGTTTTGGGATTTTTATGAATTTTCAAGAATTTTCAAGGATTTTCAAGGATTTTTAAGAATATTAAATTGTTTTTATTGATTTTAATGTTTTTAAGGATTTTTTTAAGATCTTTACGAATTGCTTAAGATTTTTAAGTAATTTTAAGTATTATTAATGGTTTTTAGGTAATTTAAAGGATTTTTTCAGGATTTTTTAAGGATATTTTAGGGATTTTAAAGTATTTTTATGAATTTCTAGGTTTTTCTTAAGATTTTTAACGATTTTTAAATTTTTTTCAGAATTTTAATGGATTTTTAATGATTTTTAAGGATTGGGATTTTAAGGATTTTAAAGGATTTTAAAGGATTTTAAAGGATTTTAAAGGATTTTAAAGGATTTTAAAGGATTTTAAAGTATTTTAAAGGATTTTTAATGATTTTTAAGCATTTTTGGGATTTTTAAGAATTTTCAAGGACTTCTAAGGATTTTTAGGGATTTTTAAGAATTTTAAACTATTTTTAGTGATTTTAATGTTTTTTAAGGATTGTCTTAGGATCTTTTGAGAATTTCTTAAGTATTTTATACGGGTTTTGGGATTTTTTTTAAGGATTTTTTCAGGATTTTTTAAGGATATTTTAAGTATTTTAAAGTATTATTAAGAATTTCTAAGCTTTTATTAAGATTTTTTAACGATTTTTAAATTTTTTTTATAATTTTAAGGGGTTTTTAAAGATTTTAAAGGAGTTTGAATACTTTTATAGATTTAGGGGCTTTTAAGAATTTTGAACTATTTTTAGCCATTTTAATGTTTTTTAAGGATTATCTTATAATCTTTAAAAATTTCTTAATATTTTTAAGTAGTTTTAAGTCCTTTTCAGTATTTTTAAGGGTTTTTAGGGATTTTTAAGGATTTTGTAAGGATTTTTAAGAACTTTTAAGAATTTTTAAGGATTTTTAAGAATTTATTATCTACGAATAGCAGAAGAAGTATAATTTATAATCCAGAAAGAGTTGATTGAGATACCTAATTGAGATAATTACTATTTGTTATTTTTGGTGTCGTTACATATTTGTTGTTTTTTTTTATGGTACTATATTGTTCTCCAATGTACTATAATAATTTAACAGCTTCCAATACAGTTGGCAACGTTGTACCTTACATCCGTTGTATTTAGTTACATTTTGCAATTTCGCTAACTTGGTTTTATTTATTTAGCCGGGATTCTTTTAGCTTAATATCGGATGTTCAAACTATTATTTCATTCGCTAGGAAAATTTTATATTAAGAGGTAACAGAAAAAAATTGGGTAATTAATAGATGTACTTGCAATGAAGCCATAGATTGTCCAGATTCTATGTTTACTATTAAATATAATAAGAAATATTTAATATTTGGAAGAGTGAAAAAGCAGTTGATTAGATTATCAAAAATTATAACAATAATCCAGTGAAATAAATCTATATTGTACGAATCTCTAATTTGGGTTGGGTTCTATGGAATTAAAAAAAATAATAAAAATTACAAGTTAATTGTAAAAAAAATTATATATCCTGTTCAAATTGATTTTTTAACCTTTAAATTATCTTCTTAATTTAAAGTTCCTTTGATATTATTACATCCAGATTCGTTCCATCCAGATTCCTTCCATAATTTTAACTAGCTCTGCATATATTTTGAAAAAATATCTTCTTTTATACTTTTACTTTTTTTAAATAAAGAAAAAGAAATTTTTTTATTGAGAATAAATGAAGAAACAATAATAAACAAAGAGAGATGTCATTGATCTTTTTAAAAAAATTGTCATAAGTTTTAAGAAAAAAGTATATGAAATGGAATTATATACCAATTTAAAAGATTTAATAGTTTAATTTATAAAAATAAGTAAAAGTATAAAAGACGACATTTTTTCAAAATCTGGAGAGCTAGTTATGGAAGGAATCTGGATATCAAAGAAAATTTAAATTAAGGTTAAAAAATCAATTTGTGTCAGAGTAATTCAAAAGAAAATAGACAGGATATATAATTTTTTTTTTACAATTAACTTGTAATTTTTATTATTATTTTTTTTTAATTCCATAGAACGCAACAAAAATTAAAAATTCTGTCTGTAGTAAATCATTAGAATATACTTAATTTATTTACAACAATTGTTTTTTTATTTCAGGAAGACTGAATTCATATTTGAAAATCGAATCAGTTTACAAATATGGAAAATTTCGATTCTTCGCAATTTCTCCATTTCATACAATCTTACATCAAAACTAGCGACAAATTATGTAATAAAAAAAAAGATACTACACTCTATATCACGTTTTATCCTGCATAAACTTACACACGGCATACATTTTCTCAAGCAATGGTAAATAAGAATTACGATTAGGTACCCACTCGCAGGTACCGATAATCTGTATGTAAATCTTTAAATCTCCGCAAAATCAAGTCAAGTACTCATTGCCATTTCCAGTGGCGCAGAATAAGAATTTAAAGTACTAAAAGTTATTCATTTAATATGGACTAATCTGCTAAATTTAAAATTAAAGCATGACAATATTAATTCCAAGATGTTATCCATAATCTTAAAAGTGGTCAAATGATGAGGTAGTAAATCTCTAAATCCATTAAATAATTAAATAAATTCCTATTTGTTCTTTTCCTATGTCCCCCCTATTCTTTTATATTTGTGCGCATTCTCAATTCATATTTAATTCACTTTTATTATAATTTTTCTAATGTATTTAGTTTGGCCTGATGATGGCATAATGCCGAAACTAGTCGCTGCCCATTTCGTTCAATGTAATTTGAAGCCCCTTTCTTCTTTTTAACAAAAGTTTTTATTAAATTTTTGGTACCTACTGGATTTAAAGTTGTACTACTTCATTAAAATATTGTTTAAATACGTTTTATTGGTTATACAAATCATCTTCAGAGACATCATTTTTTATGGTCCTGTAATTCGAGATAATAAAATTGCCAATAGGCGGGTCCAAATTTTATTTTTATTACAGCGTGTTTTTTGTGTTTTCAAATTTACCTTTTATTGAGGGACGAACCTGTATTTTTTAAATTATATTTTTAAGACTTTTTTGTGAAACAATAAAGTATTACTAGTGGTCGCCCAGCGGCCTAAATTCGACCGTAATTCATTAAAATTTAAAGTTTATGTGTATACCTATTTTTTCATTTATTTCTCTATTTTTTCCCATTTTTTCCGTTTTTTTTCCTGTTTTTTACTATTTTGATTGTTTTTTTTATTTTACCTCATTTTTCTATTTTGGCTATATTTCAATATTTTCCTATTTCTTTCTATTTTTTAATGTTTTTTCTTGTTCTTTTTATGTTTTTTTCTATTTTTTGCATTCTTTCCCGATTTCCCTATTTTTCTTTGTTTTTTCATATTTGTTAGTATTTTTTGACGTTTTTTTTCCGTTTTTCTCATTTTTACTATTTTACTATTTTTCTCATTTTTTTCTGTTTTTCCTATTTTTCTATTTTTTTTTTCTTATTTTATCCCATTTTTCCTCTTTTTGTCTCTATTTTTTCCTATTTTTCCGATCTTTTCAACTTTTTCCCATTTTTCCTGTTTTTCTTTATTTTTTTTTGTAATATCCCCCTAGTTTTCAATTTTTCACGATATTTCTTATTTTTACCTATATTTTACTATTTTTCATTTTTTTTCCTATTCTCTATTGTTCCAATTTTTTTTACGATTTCCTAATTTTCCCATTTTTTCCTATTATTTCCAATTTTTTTTCTATATTTTTCTGCTTATACCTATTTTTTCCATATTCTCCTATTTGTCTCTATTTTTTTATTATGCTGTTTTCCCTGTATTTCCTGTTTTCTGCTATTTTTTGCTGCTTTTTACTTTTATTACTATTTTTCTCTATTTTTTCCTGTTTTATTTTTCCTATTTTATCATATTTTTCCTCTTTCCCATTTTTCCCGATCCTTTCCTATTTTTTCAATTCTTTCCCATTTTTCCTGTTTTTTTTTTCTCATTTTTCTATTTTTCACTATATTTCTTATTTTTACTTATATTTGACTATTTTTCTTGTTTATTCCTATGCTCTATTCCATATTTTTTACGTTTTCCTAATTTTCACTATTATATCCAATTTTTTTCCTATATTTTTCTACTTTTGCCTATTTTTATCAAATTCTCCTGTTTTCTCTATTTTTTATTTTTTCCTGTTTTTTACCATTTTTCCAGTTTATTCCTATTTTTCTAAAAGTTTTTACTACGTTTCTCTTTTTCGATTTTTTCATAATTTTTCCCATTTTCCTTGATTTCCCTCTATTTTCTATTTTCTAATATTTTTTGCTGTTTTTTACTTTTTATTACTATTTTCTACTATTTTGCTCTATTTTATTTCTATTTTTGCCTATATTTTCCTATTTCTTCCTGTATTTTAGTGCTATTGCCGATTTTTTCCCATTTTTGCTATTTTTCTCTATTAAATTTGTTTATTTATTAAATTTCTGATGACGGATATATATGTGACGAAATAGCAGTTAAATGAAAAATAATTAAAAAAAAGATAAAAAATGCACGTCTAGACTTACGGTCAAATTAAGAAATTTTAAAAAATATACAAAAGTTTTATTACTCTTTCATACATTAAAATAAACTATATTATAGTATATAGTAGATTATTAATTTGACACGTTTAAATTTAGTCCTTTTTATAAATATTTTGAAAAATTGCTTCTACGCTACTGTACTATCTAGAAGAACTGATTGCAGATTCGTCTCTTGCTCCCCTTCTTCACGTATTATCTAACACCGCGAATTTTCGGAGGAGGATGGCACACCACGTTGAAGATGTTCCTCTAGGTCTCTGCTTCTCTGATTTTGTATAAAAGAACACTGAGATAACGCTTTAATCCAGTTTCTTATAACAGTTGAGTGATTTAGATTAGGACTGAACATCAAAGGTGGGTTTTTCGAAAATAGTGAATTTTATTTGTAAATTTTGTGGGATTTTGTGAAAACAAAAGGTGCTGTTATACAGAGTAAAATATTAATTTATTTTTTTTTTAATTTCTTTGAGTTATCATTTTTTATATTTCAGTATTTTTATTTTTTCTCAAATTTATTGTTCCATAATTTGATTATTTTTAATATCTAAGCACAACTTAATTGATTTAATTTCAATTCTTAGCCATTAAGTGAGTTAAGTAATTTAAATTGGCATCAAAATATTAAAAACAAAGTGGAATCAACGTGCAAAGCCTGCTAGTTATTCAAATTTTCCATTTTTGCTCATTTAATGGTCACAACGACCAATAGTGTTAAGGGCCACTTTTTTTCTAGCACAGTCGTTCTGATATTGATTTGAAAATTTTGATTTATTTTTTATATTTTTTGGATACCTGTTCCCTGTATTTTCTTTGCTATTTAAAAAATATATGTAATTTCCTATTTTGGTTATAAACAATTTTGTATCTACTTATTTTCTAGTGCTCCTAGATTTTCCTCGTTTTTTGTTCTTTACTTTTTCCAGGTTATTTAATTTCCCTTTATTCGAGTACTTTTTCATAAGCTACTTTATATTCTGTTTTGGTTTTTTTTCTCCCTTTAAAAATGATCTTAAAAAATTAGGATAAAAGTACTCTAATCTTCTAATTTATAAAATTATGTATTTAAGGTACAATGGACTGGAAGTGCGTAGTAATAGGTAAGTTTAATCATTCTTTATTAATATTTTAAACCTGCTTTTAGTAAAAAATATAACTCCTAGTAAGTAAGTAAAGAGTCCTTTGTTAAAGTTGACTTTTATTTTTTAATATTTTTTTTGTCTTCAGAAGATCTAGAACTATTATTTATATTAAATATTAAACAATAATATCCCGTTTTATTGTGAACTCTATTATCTTATTTATTTGCAAGTCAAATTTCAAATAAAGTTCAATTTAACCACGCATAAAGTTGTTAAAAACTGATTTTTGGCTTTTATGGTACAAATTTTTCAGTTTATAGGAACTTTTTAAGTTCAAAGAATACTTAATTTATTTTATGGAAAAATTGCCATAATATATTAAAAGAAAGAAGAAGACTGATATTTATTATCAATGAATTTCCCTCCAATTAAGTGCGTTCAAGGTTAAAATTTTTTACAAATTCAAATTCACGAATTTAAGTTTTAAGTGTGTTTTTTTTTATAAAAAATTTAAAATATTAACAATTCGATAGCTACATTTTCCGAATAAACAATAAAGAAAAATAATTAAGAAATAATACCAAATTAGAAAAAAAAATTCTCTTTTAACATTAATTAATTGAGCAAAAGAGGAAATTTAATGTTTCACAAATAAATATTTTAAATATTTTCTCCCAAGTGGCATTTTTTAATAGAAAAAATGTATTTAAAATTGTCTAATTTTTTGCTGATACAGTATATCTGAAAAAGTTGGCAACATATGAAAAACTTTTTTGTTTGTAATGTTAAAGTTAATCTTTATAAAAAGTTCTCCATGGCCCATAAAGTAAAATGCAAATGTCAGATGTCAATTTTTTGAATCGTATACGAGGTTTGTCAAAAAATATGAAATTGGTACAACAGTAATTATGAAAAGTTGTTCGAAATACCAGACTGACTTTTGGTAAGAGAAATGTCATTGTCAGAGATTTTAAATTATTTTTTTTATTTTTGTGTAAAAAATAAATTATTCTGTTGTGTATTACTTATTTATTACTGATTTAAGTTCATTGCTAAAATATTTTAAATCAACAAATAAACATTTAAGGTGTGTTGACTTGTTAAATAAGATAAAATTTGACGTGTTTCACAACTAAAATTTGCAAAATTTAAATTGAAATTGAAGTGGTCAAAATATTCCTATTAATCTTTTGCAATTTGTGAACACCCTGTATATCTAATGTCAAATGTAAATACCTGAATATTATTATTTTCGAAAGCAGAGATGATCATAAAGAATAACTTTTTTTCGTAAAACTTACAATAAAAAAGTTTCCCAACTTTTTCAGACATACTGTATATTTCAATTGTGTTGTAAATATTAAAATATCTTTTTTATTGCAAAAACTGCTTGAGCGTTAAAATTCAAATTCAGTTATATATCACACTTTAACGACGTTTTATCTGAAATAACTAACATCATCAGTGACAATAATTTTTAATTACGGTTCCATCGTAGTTCTTTTGTAAATTCGTTTTAATTTCGTCAAAACAAATATACCATTACCTAAAAATTTTGATAAAAAAGTTGCATTAAAACGTTTTTTGGTGAAAATTTGGTTAAAAAAAAATCGTAATCGAAAAACATACACACATACATATATTTTTCTAAAAATAGATTTTTTTGACTCAGGTCATCTAGAAACGTAAATAACTCTTATGAAAATTCCGAGTTCGGTTTTTTACCTGAAAACAATACTTTCCCTTAATATATACATTCACATATACTATGCATATATGGTATAGTTTGTAGCGGGAAAGTAAAAATATAAAACTATTACATTTAAATACTTCATCATGATATGACGTAATTTATAACATCGAACTTTTTTAACAATTTAATTCAATAATTCATACTATACCGTGTGACCCATTTTAATTGGAACTACCCCTTATACAGTGCATACAATAACATGATGCCGAGATTTTCTCGCACAGTAGCTGAGGCCTTATTTTTTTTATGTTGAATATAATGTTGATTACTTCAAAATATTTTTGCCACAGCTAATCCAAATTTCAAAGAATTTATAACATTTATTTTAATAATAGGAGCTCTGTATAATAATTAAAATCATATATAATTAAAACACAATGTGGGCAAAGGGGAAATATAAAGGGCTTCAATCCCATTAAAATTAAGCTTAAAATCATGCACGTTTTCTGAGTTAAAAATTTTCCAGAGGAAGAGTCCTCAGTTTTATTGGGGCGTATGGAATATTCCCCAGACCCCCGGTAGGCCCCCCTTGTGTTTTCCTGTAAATTCTCTATTTATGCACCGATTTCAACAATTTTTTAGAATAATATTAAGAGTGGAAGTTCTATTAATCCACATGACTGAAAATCAATTTTCAAGACACACCGTGATTTTATTCAACGCTGAAAATTGCAAAATTGTACTTTTTTTATTAAAACCACCACTGGATTTGTAAACACATAAAATAACTTTCACCAAAAAGTTAATAGCAAGTTTAAAATTTTAATCTACATTTTGTTTTACGAAAATTTTAAACAAATTCTTAAAGCTAGCAATATTGCAGATAGTTAATTTTGTTCATCTATGAGCTTGCATCCTTTTTTGTAAGTATTGATTGCTTTGGCCAATGTAAGTACTGTTACAACCATCGCATGGAATTTTGTATACTGTGTGTGTGTTTGTGGTATTTTTTGCTTTAAATTGGAGAAAATGTTTCGATTTGTATTAAATAATTTATAAGAGACCGAATAAATAATGTTTGTTTAATATTTTAATTGTGATACATAATATTTTTAATAAATAAACAAAAAATCAAAACAAGTTAATAAATTTGTAACCCTTCTATATTATTTTGATGAAGTAGACTTATACATTGTGTCCACTTAAGTTCGCAGCATATGAAGAACTTTTTTATTATCAATTTTATAGAAAAAAGATTTTCTTCATGAAAAGTTCTGCATGGTTTAAATCCTAAAATACAACCATCAGATATCAACATTTTTTTAGCCGTATACGAGGTGAATCAAAAAATGCAATTTATTAATATGAAATGTGCAATTATACTCATTTTTATCGATATCTAAAAGGGTACTGAGATAGACGTGACTAAATTTTTAATACCTAGTTATCAATTCTAAATAATAGTTTTTGATTTTGTGAAAAATACTTTAATCTCGGAAAAAATTCACATTTTTCAACACACCTTGTATAAGACTAAAAAAATTTGATATCTGATGAACTTATTCTGGGTTTTGGACCATTCGTAACTTTTTACGAAGAATAACTTTTTTCTATAAAATTGATAATAAAAAAGTTCTTCATATGCTGCGAACTTAAGTGGACACACTGTATATTTAAATATTTTTGATCTTTTTATTATAAATACTCGCTCCATTGCAGCATTAGAGCCATAAAGACGAAAGAAAAATTTTGCATTTAAACTTTTTCTAACAATTCGGGACAAATGCTGTAAATTCGGGACCAAATAACGATTTGTGAAAAATCTGGATAAAAACTAAAAATTTGGGACATATATTAAAAATATTCTTTTGCGGAAACGTGTTTAAAAACATACCAATTATGTGACATTAATAAAAAATCAAGGTCCAATAAAAAACCGTAACTATCGATTATTTGTAACAATGAATTTTCACACTAATTAATTATAATTAAAGATAATTTTTGTCTTCCTCAACAATGGAGTTTTTTATGCATTAATTGATCCATTTAAAAAAAAAGATATATTCCGAACATTAATAGTCAAGAAATTATTAAGATTTTATTTAAAAAGAAATCAAGCATATTTAAAAAAATGGGAAAACACTATGTTTTTATATAGGGTGTTTCATTAGGAAATATAGGTTAACTGAGGTATCTAGGCCATATCAAAAACCCCATACTTAATGGGACTTACTACTATAATAACCAAGATATAGGGTGTATCTAACCACCCTGTACATTAATAATAATAATAATAATAATAATAATAACATTTATAAAATGTATAGGACCAGTCAGCAATAAATATATAAAAATTTAACATATACAAATTATGGAGGCATCAAATTTATTTTTATAAAATTTTTTTTATATTTTCAATTTAAGAATTGTTCACATTTCAAACATGTTTTGATACTTTTACTACAATTCATACCATTTTATTACTCGATTGTACGAGTTTATGCTTCTGCCTGATGATGGCAATTGTTTGGTCGAAACATGTCGCCCTTACTCGCTTAATCTTTTGATTCTTAAATTATATTTTTACCACATTTGATAATGGATAATCTGTTTATGTACAAATTAGATTCAGAAGCAACAACTTCTTTTAAGTTTGACTTTTGTCCTGAAGATGGCCAGATTCTGGTCGAAAACGCTCGACATTATTTTTTAATATGACTAGAAAGATTTAGATATACAGGGTGTCCCGGAATAAAGGCGACAAACTTCGGCGGTGGAATATTTACTTAATTTTAAGACCAAGTCTTTATGAACCTATTCTCTAAATTTAGTATTAACGAAGTTACAGGGTGTTAAATTTTCATAAAAAAATAACATAACGGCTTTATATTTTTTTGTAAAATTTTGTATGTCGGTCTATATTAGTTAGTCTAATTTGACAGTAATTATTACCTGTCTGTAACTAAAACCAGGGACGTACGGTAGATATGGGTCCAACATGTGTACCCCCTAATTTTTACGCCACTGCAAAAATTTTGGTTTTAACATATTTTTCTAAATTCTATATATTTCTAGTACACAAAGTGCATAAGGTTTGTTTTGTAAATTCTTAACAGTTTTTGAGATATCTGACATTAAATAGGTCAGAGTTCAGTAATTATAAGTTATTGTTTCTATTGTTTTCTAAAATTTAATAATGAAAATTACTATTTTTTATAAAGTTTAAAAAATACTGAATATAAAATCAAGAAATAAGTATGAAAATTAAACACAATATTTATTTAATATTGAATATCTCAAAAACTGTTGAGAATTTACGTAACAAATCTTATACACCTTGTGTACTAGAAAGGTATAGAATTTATAAAAATATGTCAAAACTAAAATTTTTCCAGTGGCGTAAAAATCAGGGGGTACTTATATTGGACCCCTAACTAGCATACGTCCCTGGTTCAAGTTACAGACAGGTAAATATTACTGTAACATTAAACTAATTAATATAGACCGACATACAAAATTTCACAAAAAAATATAAAGCAGTTTTGGAGTTATATAAAAAAATGTTATTTTTTCGGTAATACTCAATTTCAAAAATTTTGAAAATTAAAAAAAAATAGTCAAAAAATTCAAGAATTTCAAAAATGTATCAAAAATTTCAAAAATATATCAAAATTTCTAAAGACATTAAAAAACTGTTAGAAAATTTCAAAAATTGTAGGAACTTAAATTTTTTAAAACATTTCAAAAATGCAGAAATTTCAAAAAATTGTAAAATATGTACAAAATCTTTAATTTTTATAAAAATTGGTATCGAAATAACAAAATATACAAAATTGTTTATTTATATACGATAGCCGCAGTTAAAGGGTTAAAGTAGTAAGAACCCTTAAGTATGAGGTTTTTTATATGGTCTAGATGAGAATGAAACACCCTGTATAAGGTAATAATTTTCAAATTGGCAGTATCTAAAATTGCACTGCACCATTTTTTAACAAAGATAAATACCAGAATATATATTAAAATCCGACAATAAGGCCCTTGCAGAAAATTATTGAACTATATCCAAAACTTTTTGAATTAATTATTACTGACTACCTGTACATTGATTTTAAAAATAAATATCGATTAGTGCCTTATATACACAAAAACCGTTAAAAAACGCGTTTTTTCATGTATGTACAACTTTTCATAAAGCAACCTAGAAATTTGTTACTTGGTAAAACTGTTAGTTTTGGCTATCTGAAATTTTTTCGTCAAATTTTGGTTTTTGTAAAAAAAAAGCGTTTTCTTAAACTTGTTCGTGTACAGCTCACAGACATCATGGAACATATTTTCAAAGCTCTATGTCATTATTATTTTTTTAATTAGAGCTCAACTTTTTATTTTATTAACGAAAAACTTTTTATTAGATTTTCGTGAATTAATTATGTTAGGCTCGCCATTAAAACTCTAGAAAAAAGCTATCTTTCTTAGAATTTATTTTTCTACACATCATATTTTTTTCCAGCCCTCAATTGTCTGGAAATTAACATTGTGAATCTGTAGGTTGATTGGGCTATTGTACATATGATATTCTGTTCCAATGCTTTGTTACAAACAATCCATAGAAAAAGAAGATACAATTTTTGAAAGTTTTTTTTTTTTTAATTTTTTTTTTCTTCCTCCTACCCTAATTAATTTTAAGTGCGCATATGCAACCATGTTTTAACACTTTGTATAATTTAAATTCTCACATCTATGTAATTTTTATTTGGTAAGTTTCTTTGTATTTCCGAAACTTTTACTCTTTTTAACTGCAACGTTTGTATTATAGGCCTGAAGATGGCAGATTTCTGCCGAAACTAGTTGCCAGTTTTTCCTATTATTAAATAATCTTTTGTATTCGACTTTTTTTTTATTTCTTCATTGGTGGACCACGTTTGAGATTATTTGTAATCAATTAATATTTTACGCATATATTAACACGTTTACTGCCAACAACGAGTAGGTTGAAGTTTGTGTTGTGGCGCCAGCTACGAGTTGATTAGTAGAACGTTTTTGTTTTACGTAATTATCTAATATTAATTAAAATTTGTTGGCATGGTGGAATCATTTTTGTCAATATCGCTGGGCAGCGAACGTGTTCACATACTTGTATAATTACTGAAGCCTAAACTGTATTACATTATTATCATTTTCGATGTTGATACTAATCTGTGCTAGTTCACACGAAGAAAATAATAGAAATGTGTCCCTCAGACAACAATAATAGTCTGAAATTATGTTATATATTTTTATTTCGTTGCTCGTAGATTATATAATTTATCGGTAAATTAATCTCTAACTAAATATTTCGTATTATGTGAATATTTATACAGAATACCGAGAAAGATAATAATTTCTTTTTTGCTTTGTCGAATGAATTTCATTGTTAATTTAATATTATTTTTCAACAATTGGTTCAATTATTTATAATCCAGTCAATGAATGCTCAAAAGAGGGGTTTAGAGTGTATGGAATAAATGAGAATTTTTGACTTTGTTAGAAGTAGTTAGTAGGTAACCTTATAAAATGTCTCCGTCCCTGCGAGGTGTGCTAAAGGCAGGAGGGGGTAGAAAAGTCCCATTTTTTTGTTTCTTCCCTTATACCTGTAGAAAATGTTCGAAATCAAAATGAAAAACAATTAAATTTCTTACAAAATTGTTTTTATATATATTTGTCAAATAATTTATACCTCACACTTTTTGTTAAAAAATTGCTTCTTCTGCCTCCCACGAGCGTTTCTCAGAAAAATTATCTTTGTAGAAAATTGAATTTCCTTCAATTTGATATACACTTTTGGTACTTTATCTTTAACAAATCCATAATTATAAAATTTCTAACATATGTATGCTCAAATTAAAAAATTACATTCCAATTTCAAATACTATTTTTATTTTAACATTCATAATTGTTTAACTTCTACCCAAGAGGTTTGGTCCTTCGAAATCCTGGAATTATTTTAACACGTTCGCAGCCTGGTATTTTTTCAACAGTTATGAATACTAATATTCATAATTCGTTCATATATTACAGAAAACTTTAAGAAACAAAACATATGTGTGGGTTTGAGGGGGAGGGTTAATCCCTAAACACCCCTGGCTGCGCCACTAGCCCGGCGGCATAATTTTGCTAGCGAGTACAAGTTTTCAATCAATTTTGAATGTTTCATTAAATGGTACGTTACTTTTTGTTGTTTTATATACACAATAACTTACAATGGATATTCAACTGACTTTAAAATGGATAGCCTCATAATTTCAGAAGTAGGAAAAGAACAAATTTTGATAAAGCTGTGACCAATAAGGGTCCAACGTGACAACAAAACATATGTTGTACATAAAAGAACTACAAATTTCAACACTAAAGCGTAAAAATTAAATCACTTGAGAAAATTGTGCGAAATATCGGCACGCCAAATGTACATGATGGTAAAATGGTAGAAATTGGCATGTGACAACTTGAATATGGTCCTAGTTATGTGCATCCGTTTCGTCTAGTATTAAAAAAAAATAAAACAAATTAGATTTCTGCATACAGATAATTTACAAATTTTCTATTTCCAGGAAATTTTTCCAATTTTTAAAATGAATTAAAAATGGTATTTTTGAATTATTTCTTAATAGGTATATATGTATATGATATAGCGGGAAAGTAATAATACATTGCATTTTTGTTTCAGTTTTCTTCGCTATATTGGGACACTTATCGGTAAGAAAACAACCATATTATACAAAAAAATATATTATTATACTTATTTCTTATACTTTCTGTTATTCAGGCTCAACAAGGATACAATTATCCTACTCCTTCCAGACAATTCCCAGAAGGTTCAGAAAGACCAGATGAGCAAGGGCAACCTGAAACAGTAAGGAGACCTGGATCTCAACCAGAGCAAGGATACCCTTCTGAAGGAACCACCGGTTATCCTTCTGGAGGACAGGGATATCCTTCTGGAAGACCAGGACAACAGGGACAACAAGGTTCTCAAGGGCAAAATGGTTATCCTGGTCGTGGAAGACCCACGGGACCACAATTTCCATCAAGGCCTCTTGGTATAATTTGTATATGCTTTTTAGTCATAATTTTAACTTTTACAAATTTTAGGTCCTTCAACTGGTTACCCCGGTCAAGAAACTACTGGAAACGGCTATCCCAGCGAACGACCTGGTCAACGACCAACAGGAAGACCTGGACGTCCAGAAAGTAATCAAGGCTACCCTAGCCAATCAGGAGGTGAGCAAGGTTATCCTAGTGGACCTGGTGAAGATCAACGTTATCCGACTGGACCAGAAAATCAAGGTTACCCAAGTGGAAGACCTGAAAGCACTCAAGGATATCCAAGTCAAAGGCCTGGAGGAGATCAAGGTTATCCTAGTCGAAGACCAGGGAGTTCTCAAGGTTATCCCGATGTAAAACCCGGAGAAAATCCTAGTGGGACACCTGAGAGAGAGCAGGGTGGAAGACCTGAAAGCGGACAAGGATATCCTAGTGGAAAACCTGGAGGCACTCAAGGCTATCCTAGTGGAAGACCTGGAGGCACTCAAGGCTATACTAGTGGAAGACCTGGAGGTGGTCAAGCTTATCCTAGTGGAAGACCTGAAGGTGGTCAAGGCTATCCCAGTGGAAGGCCTGCAGTAGGTCAAGGTTATCCTAGTGGAAGACCTGAAGGGGGACCAGGATATCCAAGTGGAAAACCGGACGGCGGTCAAGGATATCCAAGTGAAAGACCAGGAGGAGAACAAGGATATACCACTGGAAGGCCCGGTTATCCAAGTAGAGGAGATCAAGGTTATCCTAGCAGAGCACCAGGAAGTACACAAAATGGATATCCAAGTGGAAGACCTGGAAGTGAACAAGGCTATCCAACAGCACCTGGTGGATCTCAAGGCTATCCTGGACGCCCAGGAATTAGACCTGGTCAACAACAAGGACCTCAAGGTTACCCCGGACAACAAGGTGTAATTCCTGGACAAGAAGGCTTTCCAGGACAACAAAGGCCAGGCGGTTTTCCAGGTCAAGAATTTCCAGGACAACAAGGCGGATTTCCAGGTCAAGATGGTGGTGGTTTTCCCGAACAATCCCCTGAAGAAGAAGGCGATTACTCGGCAATACCAGGCGAACCTGACAGAGATTATCCAGTATATACTGAAATTCCACAGACTTCATTCAGTTGTGACCAACAACCATATCCAGGATACTATGCTGATGTCGAAACTAGATGTCAAGTTTTCCACATATGTGCTAATAACAAAACATACGACTTCCTATGTCCAAATGGAACAATCTTTCACCAAGAATATCTGGTCTGCGTTTGGTGGAATTTATTTAATTGTGATTCTGCGCCATCTCTTATCGAAGTAAATGCAAACATATACGATTATTCGATAACTGGAGGACCGCAAGGAAATTATCCTATATCTCCAGGACGTCCAGTTGGGCCCAGTGGACCTGATGGGGGACAAGGATATCAAGAAGAAAATGGTGGACAAGGAACAGGTGGTTACCCTGGAGGAATATCAGATCAGGGATATCCAGGACCAAGTGGAAGGCCAGGACAAGGAGGGCGACCGCAAGGACCTGGGACTCAAGGAGGGCGGCCACAAGGATACCCTAGTGGACGACCACAAGGGCCAGGATTTGAGCCTTCTCAAGAGTATCCGTCAAATGAACCCCAAGGCCAATCTGGGTATCCTAATGAAAGACCTAGTCAAGGAGGAAGACCCAGTACACAGCAACCTGGAGGATATCCTAACAGGCCAAATGGTCAAGATCAAGGTGGTTATCCTGGTGTCGGCAGGCCTTTTACGCCCAGACCTGGTGGTCAGGAATCAAGTGAAGCTTCAAGTTATCCTAATTTGGAACCTGGATATCCAAACACCACGCCTACTATAGGTGGTACTCAAAGTCAAGGAGGATATCCTAGTTCTAGACCAGGCACGTCTTTTCCTAGTGGTGGTGGTTCTCAAGAACCAACTCGAGGATATCTACCTCCGTTTCAATGATACTCTATAGCCTTTAGTGCATATCTTTTACGTTTTATATTTTGTATAGTTACTATTTATAATTTAAATGGACTTTCTTACCAATTTTAATACTTTTTAAAAATCAAATCATTCTCAAAATAATAAAATAATTAAAATATAGTATTTTGTCAATATATAATAATAGAAACACGAGAACGCTAATAGATATAAGTAACCGATAAAACTGTAGATAATTATGTATTATGTATTTTTATATTATATTAAGAGCAAATGTATAAATAAAATTTAGACACGGTAATTTTTTTTCTTAAAAAAACCTTCTTTGTTCACAAAGAGATTTGACTATATTACTGATTCCTGCTATATATGCTGCCATTCGAATGTCTGTGCCTAAATTAAGGAGTTCTGTAAACCAGAATATTTCCTAAAAAAATGACAATAATTTAGATTCTACGGATCAAATTATATACAGGGTGTCCCATATAAGACTGCATGAATTTTCCCAAAGAAATTCGGTTTTCACTATTTGTTTTCGTTAATCGAATTTTTTTTATGAAGTATTTTACATTTTTTCCCATAAATACAGAGTACTATTTTTGTTCTACATAAATGGAAAAATGTGTATTATTTTAAATGGAACACCCTATATATTTTGATGGTATTCAAAAGAGCGATTCATCAATAAAGTATTTATTAATGTATACCTTTTCTGTGTCACGTAAGACACTGTCAATCGTATTCAAAATTGTGGATTTGCTTAAAAACGATTGATTACCACTCGATATTGTTGATCCTGATTGAACAACCATCTTATTTCTATCGGCTTCAGATTGTTGTAAGACATTCTCATATATCTCATTGGAAAATCTGTAGGAATTAAAGTAAAATATTTTATTACCAGGTGTGACTTGAAATTGTGTACAGGTTTAATCTTGGGACGACACTAGATCATTAAAAAACACAAAGTCGAGTACCACAAGTTATAATAATTGAACTAGTAGGTACAAGGGGACCGAAAAATTATCACAGTAATGTGAATTCCATTAGGAAATGAGTAAAAATGTCCATCATTTTGAAGGTGTTCCCAAAGAGATTTTGATGGCGGTAAAATTGTATATTTTTAGATTTTCATGCTCTGCCAGAACCCGAAGTCAAAAGTTAAAAATTCCTTAATACAAAAAAAACTACAGACACGCGTAAACACATATAGAATTCATATACCAGCAAAAGTAAAATATACTAGAACCACAAGGTGAAGTTATTGCAACAATAAGCACAAGGTGGCGTCATATAAAATATTCATTTTTACTAAAAATTTCGTAAAAGTCAATAAAAATACATATATTAAGAATATTTTCAAATAAACTATAACTTCATATAGTTTTTTTTATATTAATTAACACATTGCTTCATATTTTACATCTCCAACAAATTCGTTTTTTTTTATTTAAAAAATTCCAAAAATAAAAATTATTAAAAATCTTCTTTTGAATATATTTGTGGTATACGAATTTGTTTTATTTTTTGAAAAATTATAAGGCGGCTCTACCGCAACGTAAATTCTTGTTATTAAAAGTTAGCCTTTAAATTTGATTTTATTAGAAAAATATTTTCAGAAACAAATTCTGAATGAAAATGAGTAAAGTTTGATCGTGCTAGATTTTGAAATTTCCGTCGGTTTTTTGAATAAAAAATTGAAATTGAAAAAATTAAAAAAAAAATCTAAATAAATAAAAATTTCGCACGATCAACTCGTTGGACTATTAATTTTCGACTTTTTAATTTTTTTTATCTTTATGAATAAATAGGAAAAAATAATAATTATATAAAATAAAAATAAAATGACAAAAATTAACGCATTAATTATTAATGCAAGGAGACTGATCCATTAATTTTCAGGAAACATATCATCTATAGATGTTATATAAAAAGAAGTTTTTAAATTCATTATAATATTGCAGATTATTTCCGTCTGATATGGAATTATCTCAACTAACAACTCCTCCGGAATTACCGGAAATTGATATTGAACCGGAGAAAAGTGAGTATATTTTACCATTTGACGTGGAAAATATAGGAAGAAGAATAGTGGATATGCCATATTTGCTAAAATCTATATATGAAATTAATAACCATTCACCATTTTCTTGTAATTTTCTGATATGGAGATACAACATGAAAACAGAGTTGGTTTAATTAGCTCATTTGCCTTGACATGCAAATTGTGTGGAATTCGCAAGGATCTATCTACAGAAGATCCTTCAATGGTTAAAAATACTAACGTCAATTCAGTTGTTGTGTTAGCTAAAATTTCAACAAGAGGTGGATATTCACAACTAATAGAAGAACAAGCTATAATGAATATTCCACAAATGTCTTATAGACAGTATGACATATATCAGGAAATAGTGTCAAATAGTATCTTTGAAGATGTCTTGGATGTTATGAAGGAGGCAGGAGAGGAAAAATTGAAATTAGCTAAAGATATAGGGGAAGTAGATACCATATAAGGTTAATTATGACGCTTTATCTGGAGTGGTGAGTATAATATTGTAGTTATTTAATTCTTTTACCAAAACTGGCCATTAACACACGTGTTTGTATTATTAATATAAATAGTCTATCTACAATTGTTTTCAGCTATAAATCAGAGCAAAACCGGAAAATTGCTGTATGTGGCTTCGAAAAATAAATACTGACCTATATTCCAAGTCATTTATCTATAAGACCTATAGAGATGTTTTGCATGTGAAGACTCCATGACTTTGTGTTTAATTAACGATCATGTAGATTTCATATTTGATTTATTGCGCTTTATAATCATCTGTATATCTGTTACATACCTTAGAACCTGATTATTAAGTTTTCCTAATTGTTGCAAATTCCATAGATATTCCACATAAGAAGCAACCGTCGCTCCTGAACACGCATATATATCGGGCACTACCAATTGTGATTTTTCCGTTAAAATTCTATGCGATGCTGGTGTTATTGGATTATCCGCCGCCTCAAGAATTACCCTAGCCTTCACATCTTCGGCTATATAGCAGTTTAGACTTCTGTGAGTCGCCGCAAAAATTAAGATGTCACATCTTTCTTTGTAGATAGCATCTGATGTGTCCGGTTTTGCTAAATCATAGTTTTTAAATGTACCAAATCTGCGTTTGTGATTGTACAGTTTCTGAATAAAAAAAAAACTAGATTAGTTTTTTATAAATGCCAAACACCATGAATAGCGTTTATTGCGTTATGTTTCTCTGTGAAATTGGCTTTTTAACTGAATCTGAAGTTATATCCATTTTTGCGCCAAATTGTGTAGTATTAACATTAAATTAGAACTCACCTCTAAATCTAATCCTTCAGGATTATATATGTAAGCATCTTCATCTTTAATCCCAACGCATATTGCACCGTCTTTTACTAAAAGTTGAGCTAAAGGTGCACCCAATTTACCGAGTCCCTAAAATTTTATATTAATATTAAAATTAAATGTAAAAAAATAAATATACTACTTTTTAGTGTCGGATATAACAAAATTGTTGCCCTTTTCGTTATTATCTATATTTTTTTCAGCGGATTTTTAACAAAATAAAACTAAATTAAAAATATTTACTAGTAAAATAATAATTTAATAGTTACTTGTAAAATAAAAGTTTTCTGTTTCAATCCAGGAGAGAGTAAACACTTCTTCATAAGTTCCTCATTTTTTAAAATGTATTTTAAAGCTAAATATGCACCTTGATAAGACATTTCATTGTAGTGTTCAATTCCGCCTACCTCCAAATTTTTTCCAGACGCTGCTAAACGGGAAGACACTAAAGAAAATAGAGAATTTTGACAATATTTAAATAAATTTATTAGAATGAAAATTTATATAGGAATAATCATAAGTAGCGTTTTTTCAAAAAAAATGAAAACTTGGTTCAAAACATCTTTAGTCGTTCGGTTTTGTAAATTTGGAGTTTTTTTAATTCCAACATTAAATCTAAGACAGTGGCGATAAATCTAAGACAGTGGCGATTTTTTAAAGAGGGGTTTGAAAATTTATATAAGAATAACCATCAGTAGCCTTTTTGACCATCCTGTACATTATAAAAGATCAAAATTGGATACAAAACATCTTTAGTCGTTTGGTTTTGTAAATTTGGAGTTTTTTTGAATCCCAACGTTAAATATGAGACAGTGGTGATTTTTTTTGCATCATAAAAGATCAAAAATTGATCCATACATCTTTAGTCGTTTAGTTTTGTAAATTTAGAATTTTTTTAATTCCAATATCAAATTTGAGACAGGGTATAAAAATGTATATAATAATATAATTTCAGTTCGAAAATATATTTTGGGGCCAAAGTAGATTGAAATGACGATTCTCATTTATTTTTAATAATTGACTTATTAAATTGATTTCCGAAAGTTCGTTGGATAGATTTTCTGCTTTGAAAATAACCATCCATCTTCAGTTCTGGAAGATGAAAACTTCATTCTGAATTTCGCTGTAGAAACCCATGTTCTCATTTTAACTATAATTTTGTTACCTTCCATTAGATACTTACCTGGAGCATAACTAGCCAGGCCTTTAGATATCCAAGTCATTTCTCTTTGGGTTGAATTAATATCCGGTTGCATAACATCCTTTGCATTGCCTTAAAAATATATTTATTTGTGGTTAATATTAAAACAGGAAAATCCTTTAAAAGTTATAATATAATATAATACATTTATTGTGATGTTTAAACCTTTCAAGATTAAATGGTTTAAACTTTAAAATTTACTATTCTGTGATACATACAATCTAGTATATTATATATAAAATAATATTATAATTAAATAAAACTTACAATATCCTTTTTGAATTAGTACGCAAGCATATTCATTTAATATGTGCTGTAGTTCTTTTTCTGTGTAGTCTTGAGGATTGATTTTTAAACCTCCATGTGCGCCAGCCAGACCGATTCCCAAACAAGCGTTCCTGTAGGTTGATAGGACTGATAGACCTTTCATATGATCTCTTGTTATTGTTTCACTCATTCGGAAACCTACAACCTCGTATAATTTATTAACTAAAATTTTACTAAATTCATAAATAGTGTCTAAACTAATAATCTGATTGGAAAGGGACAACAGATTAAGTTGTGCCAGTTTTTGTTAATTATTTTTTTCTACTTTTTGTTTTCTAAATTTCAAAATACCAGAACAATAAACTAAAGAGTAATACAAACATCCCAATTAATAAAAAAATGTAAGTAGCTTCAACTGTCACGATTAACTCCAACTTGGGGTTACTTATGAGTCCAATATCTGTGTCTAGTTTATTGAATTAGTCAAAAAGTGTCTGTTTCATCTTCAGAACTGCATAGCGAAATCCTGTTGGTAACCTGTTTCAATGGCTTGCGCTTAGTTGGTATATTGATCTTGCAAATATTTCTCTTAGCACTTTCCTTAAATTTTTTTTTCCTACTCTTTTCTAATTGTATCGTATGTCAGTCTTTTCTATTTCCCACTTGTTTCATAAGCGCATTCGGTAATGTAATCAGATATGCGAAGGATTATTTGTCACGTGACTATAGATTAGACGAATTGTTTCTGTATCTATTACAATGACACAAAATATTTTTGGAAGTTTGTTAAATGTTTCTGTACTTATTAAAATGATCAAAAATATTATTTACAATATGTCCCACCCAAGGAAACATTGTCAGACAAAAGAGTATCTAACAGTGAGACATTTTTTTACTTAAAAAAATTATTATTACATATTTCTCAATCGATTTAATAAAGCATATTATCAGCTCTAGGAGTTACGTACTGTGTATTTTTAATTTTTTTTTTGTACATGAAGGGTAAGAGTCTGTCTCTAAATTTTTTTTTATCTATAATTATTTCAATCATTATCTAAACATTTTCTTTAGGGAAAAAAATGGGTTAACAAATCATTTTGTACACTCTCATTTTATAGAAGAAAAAAAAGATAAAATGTGGTTATAATTTATGATGTTTTCTTTATACGTTAAATTGACAGCCTGTTAAGAATAAAATTACTGTTTCTTTTATATACAATAATTTAAATTCTTAACGTTAAAAATTCTAATTAAACGTTTATTAATTAAATTTTTACTTTACCTCCAAGAGTAGCTTGATATCCTGTAGCTAAACCGTGCTGGACCCTAAAACCTCTAACAACTTCAAATCTACCATTTTCTCTTCTTATAGGAAACCTAACGTCTATTAGAGAATTGCACTGATCTAAAACTCTAAACATTCCCTCTACCATTTCCCCGCTTTGAATGTCTGTTCGGTGTGAATCCAGTTTTTTTATTCTCTCTTTTACAGTTGGATAAATTACCTCGTATGCCCTGAAAAGGATATGGAAATCTAGAAGCCCTTATTAACATTAATTTTTACCCAAATGGATTTTGGAAGCCCTAGGCCAAGTTTTTTTGTACGGGCCTCACCCCTGTCCCGTTTTTTGTGAATATGACATTATAATTATGTACTTTATAATTTACTTGATCACAAACAAAAATAATAAACATTTTAATTTGCAAAATATGTAAACTTGCACTCTCACCATTTAAAAAATAATAATTATCTGTCCAACTAATAGCTAGAGTTAGAGAAGAACTGATCATTTTTTTGCAATCTACTGCTCCATCTAAAAATTTTTTTTCAAATCTGAGTAACGAAAAATTTTGAAGATTTTTGAATAATTTCCCAGATTGATTGATACTTGTTCGGTATTTTTTTTTCTGGAAAATGTTTGTTGTTTTTTACAAAAGAATCTGATTTTCCTGTGAGAGGATCAACGTTTTTTAATCCCAATTTTGATAATATACTGCCTTCTTTTCCTTTAGGTCTGTAAATTCATTTTATCTTTGTTTTTGGAATTCTTTAAATTAATTTTTTCCTATTATTGCATTTCTAAATGTATCATTGATTATTAAATAATTTATAATTTTTAGACCATTTATGTCTTATTTACCTCATTACTTTTAACGTTTGTATATTTAATTAATTATTTAGCAGAAGCCTTAAATTTAAAAATATTATTTTAATTCCTTAATATAATATAGATTATAGGTAAGTCAGATTATTAATTCACAACTTACTTAGATAAAAGAATTATTTCTTATAAATATTAAACAATACTTTTACATTTATACATACCTGTGTAAAAACCAATTAACACTATCGTAAAGTGAAGCATTTGCTAAATAAAAGGAATTCTTATACCTTTCGGGAATTTCATAAGAGGATCTTGAAGTTGGGATTTTTAGATTTGGTAAAGGATGAGTTATAGTTGTTTTTGCGGTATTTTCTATTATATAAGCCATTTTTGCAAGTAAAAAAAAATATAAAAGTATTTGACAAAAAAATGACACTAACTATTTTAAGAATGCTTTATAAGTGCGTTTTATTGGTACTGAAAATTACGTTCTCTTCTGAACAGTACTAAGAACCATGTTTTTAATTGGTAGATACTTTTCATAAATACGAGTAAAAAAATTGTCAACTTTGAAAACTTTCTCTAGGGGAAATCAGGGCTGTTAGTTACTTTTCAAATACATTTTTTTTATTATCTGGTAAGAATCTGTTTCTAATGTGTTTGATGTCTATGGGATGATATGTTAAAGGTAAGTAAAAGAACCATATTTAATTATTATTCTATATTTTTGTAAAATAATACTTAATATTCCTTCAATAAGAATTTTTTGAAAATATGGATAAAGAACAGAGAAGAAGTTGATGAAAAATTATTAATATTAAATTGTAAATTATTAACAATTGAGTTGATATATACTTGATTTTTAAATTACCTCAGATATATATTCCGAGAATATAAAAACACCTATATCAATAAATATTACAAATGGATAATAATTAGATTATATATTTTGAATATTTCTAAAAACATCCCTAAAATTGCATTTTATGTAATATTTAAAAGTAGGAAGTGAATAAAGCCCTTAAAAAAATTATTAGAAAGTAAGACCAGCTTCAGAGTAGGTTTGGAAAATTTTCGTTACAGAGTTGATGTAAGCAGCATTTCTTAAATCTAAGCCCAAGTTGTATTGGCTTGATGTTTTGAGAATAGCCTGAAAAGAAAAAAGTAAATTAGTCATAAAAATTTTTATACGATATTTTTATATGATCATGCAAAAAGTGGGACTTTATTCATCAATTTTGGATGTCATTTTACCTCATTTCAATATTCTTGGCAATAGTTTTGTAATAAACATGTCAAAAATCATTTCTTTATTAAACTTCAAACATAGGAAATAACATTTCATTAAATGTATCGATATTAATGCTGATATTACAATTAGAACAATCTTTTATATTTACTGGCCATCAGCGCTGCAAGTACTTTGTTTAATCTGCTTCAGTTCTACCTCATCTGTTAGTGTTTTTTTAATTTCCACAAACACCGTTTTTTTTATCTGATTGAAAAATCTAATAAGCCACTGATTTTTTATCTTGAAATAAATCCTCCCTGCATAACCGATGACGAGACTTTTGAGACTTAATATGTCTACCACAGTATCACCAAAGACAATTGCAGGCCATACAGTGTTTTGTTTAAAGCTAAGTGGACAAAAGCCATGTTCAGAATTCTAAAAATTGATAATGGAATAATGTAAACAATACCTTAAAAGATGATATTCTAATGTTTGTTTATGTGTGACAGTCCACAGTGATAAGTAATTAGGTCCAAAAGTTCACTAACTAAAAATGCAACCACGAATAGAATTTGAAATATATCAGAAGTGAAATATTAAATGAAAAAAAAAATTTGGGCGCCAGTCAGTTGATTTTTTGAGATTAGAAACAATTAGACAAAAAAACTACGATATATTTCAAAATCCGTCCTTTCTTTTTTTTTGGTTAAGGAAATTAAACTCAAATGAAACGTTATATTTGTTTATTGTAGGCTATTCAGAGTTTTTTTTTCTCTTTTCATAAAAAAAACTTGGCTTCATGAAGGTTGAGGTTCTTGAGGTTGTAGACTAAAACTTCCTGTTCTCAGTAGATCAGCTGTCCAGAAACAAAACTTCTTGGACCCGGCAAAACTGACTGAGGAAAGTTCTTTGAACAGTTGAAACAAACTTTCCAGAGTAAAACAAGCGTCTCTGATGCGAGAACCCAAAAAAACCCCTATATAATGAAGGGGAGAAAAACAGGAGAATACCAAGAGAAGAGGGACATGACGCGAGGAAAATAGAAGGGGACATCAAGCGAGTATGAAACTATAAAATATACTGAGTAGAGGAATAATGAAAATACAGGGTGGCACAAAAAAACGTAACACAGTACTGGACTGAAGGCATGGATCGACGTTGCCCACACATTATTAACGCGAAATCGACAGTTATTTTATATGGATCTAGACTATCCAATTAAAAACGACAGTTATTGTCAGTAGATAGAACGTTCGTTAACTTTAACGGTTCTGTAACTAATAACAATGACGTTTAGATTGTGACAATCATACCAGAAATCAACTTGTATAGTTTTATTCTAAACGTCATCGCTTTTACTTACTGAATCTTTAAAGTTAATGGACGTTCTATCTACTGACAGTTAGTCTGGCAGTTGGACACACACTACAGTGTATTCCGGACGGCGAGCTGAATATTATTACCAGGAACAAAAAATTGTATTTCACTTCATTGCTTTCACCAATTCAAACAATTCAAGTTCCTTAGAGAACGTTAGACAATTAAGTGGGAATAAAGCATTAGACATAACTCTATAACGCATGCATACAAGTAGACTAGGAATACAATACAGTAAAAAGATAATTAACATGGTTTAAACATGTCAGACAAAAAGTAAAGACATAAAAGAAGCCGAAAGAAAAGGAATACCATGGGAGGGAATCAAAATGTTGGCACTAGATAGAAATAAATGAAAGGAAAAATATATGATGGGTTAAATAACTCAACATTTAACATTATATGTGATGGAAAAAAGGCATAGGATTAAATAAAAAAAAGTATACTTAACTTTAAATAATTTGCATTTTTTGTTTACCCATCGGCTTAAAATTGTATTAGTTTCATTAAAAAAGCTACATGGTGTATAACTTTTTGTATCGATCAAAACTTCATTATTTAAGTCCTAAAAAGCTGGTAATATTTAAATCTAAGTTTTGTTTTTCTTATAGAACCTAATTTCTTGTTTTTTTGTAAACTGCACAATTGTAAATTGATTCAAAACGAATAATAAAAAATACAATTTTTAAATAGATGTTTTATTCATATTTCTAACGTGATTTAATACAAAATTATTAATTACTGATACGGTATTATCCTCTAGACGGTCTTAATAATTAATAGTACGGTGAATGATAAACAAAAACGTAAATTGTCTTACATTAATCTAAATACATAAATGTTTAACCTTAAGTGCTAAAGGTAAAATAAGAGAAATAAAACTTTAAAAAATCAACTGTGGAAATGTTATCGGAATGCTCAGTTACAAAAATTAGGACTCTAAAGAAGAAAAATGCAATTAGCAATAAAATGACTGTTTATGCTTATCACGTATTACTAATAACCCGAAAAAAAAATGTAATTCGAGCCTAAATAATACATGCTAAAAAAATCTAAATATAAAGACGAAAAGAAAAAAATAAAGATGTTAGTTATATTTTACACTATTATGAAAAAAATCACCCTATATATTAAAACATCTACTTTAAAAGTCCTATTAAATTTACGCTTAGACATGAATTAAATTATTATTTGAAATTTCTACTGTCCAGCTTAAATATGTTTTTTTTAATACTTAATTCCTAAAACCCAGCTTAGAAATTGGAATGTATTTTGGATGGCAATTTCTCAGATAAAATTCTTAATAAGCGAAACCAGCGTCGTTGATAGTAAGGAATATTTTTTGAACGGAATTTACATAAGCGGCTGACCTCAAATCCATTCCCAAACCGTATTTTTCGGCTGTATCCTTAATAGCCTGTAAGAGAATAGATTTTTTTTTCATTTTTTATTTGTAGTTTACGTAACATGGCCCAAGTTTTTCGGGTTTTATAATAATTTATGTGTATAAATAAATCTCAATTTAGAATCGACCCTTTTTGGATAATTGTTTATACCAGTACTAAATTAGTTTAAAAATTCTATTTTTATGTAATTAAATCAGCAAAATGAGAATATTACTATAGAAAATATGTAATTTCGACCATGAACAGACAATAAAAATAAAGCATTTTTCAGTACCATCTAATACATTTTCTTTTCTTTTAAAATTTTTATAGTACATACAGTAATTTATATTGTTTCTGTATAAAATTGTATGAACGTATTACCAATATATAAATAAATAAAATAGGTAGGTGCAGTAGATTTTTTTTCTTGGTTATTTCCTTTAAAACAGATTTTTTTTAATTATATCGGAAACTTAGTCCAAATGTTAATCTGTAAACACTTAAGAATGGAAATAGTTTCTCAAAAACAATTTCTAACTATAATCATGAAAAAAAAAACAATCATTGCACTCGGGTTATTTTCTTATGCAAAAAAAAAATAAAAAAACTACAATCGATTAGTTTAAAGCATGCATAAAACTCGCCATATTAGTAGCAAAAATTTGCAATTCGTTTAATTACCACACGAAAAACTTAAGCCATATTCAGAGTATATAAAAATAGTAAATTAAAGCAAAATAAAAAATAATAATTTCTATTTCATTATCTCTAAAAAATTAGTTTTTCTAATGCCACTTATTTGCAGGGGTATATATAAGAAATAACCATTCGTTATTTTACATAAAAAGTGTATGATTTGTAAGTTTACCACTCCAGAAGGCAAAATTTTAAATTAAAGACTAATTACCAGAAAGGGGGTTATTAAACTACGTTTATTAAATATAATGTTTAAAAATCATTCTACTAAATGCATTTACAGGATAAGTGCTTAAGTCATTAGAGAGTTATCGCCAAGCTCCAAAGAAATACGGTAAACTTATCTTGACATCTACACTTGCGCATATTGCTGTTTATTGACATTACCGTATTACCGTAAATGAACAAAATACCGTAAATACCGTAAAATTGAAAGACCGTATTGTGATCGTGATTATCTAGAATTATTTTATTTATTTAACTTGACAGTTTAGCCAGCATTAACTATTTACATTTTTGTTCAAGTTCTGTTAATTTTTCAATCTTGCATTAAAGGGAAAATACATTTATTAAAATAAGATTTTAAACGAATTTAATTAATTTGCTTGGATATTAAACTAATATTCACACTATACAATGTTAGTTAAATGTTTCTGCGAAATAAAATTCGAAGATTGGAAAATATAAACACATTATAAAATACTTAAAAGCATTATCGAAGGTAACAAAAGGTTACTTGGAGGTGTGTACACACTTGGTAATGAAGAATAAAAAAAGTAGATTCGCACTTTGAAGTGTGTAATTTAAATTTTTATTAAATGTCAAGCGCTTTCGGCCACTGACTGGCCATCTTCGGGACAAAAGTCAAATTTAGGAAGTGCAAAAAAATTGAAATATCAAATTTTTAGAACATTAATGAAGGCCTTATAAGCCCCAAAAAAACAGTTTTTATTCAATACATCTGCTGCCCAAATTGTTTTTTTTTGCTTAGAAGGCATTCATTAATGTTTAAAATCTGAAATAAGTTACTGGCCGAAAGCGCTTGATATTTAATAAAAATTTTAATTTTTAAATTACACACTTTAAAGTACGAATCTACGTTTTTTTATTCTTAAATGGATTAGATTGTTTTGGAATTCGGGTAGGTTCTTTAAAAACATTTAAATATATCATTAGAGATTTAATAGTTATTATTCAAAACAGAAATATAGAGGTTAAATTATTAATATTATTCATAAAGTTGCAGTTTAGTTTAGTCGGGGTTAATCAACATTAATATAAAAAAATATTTATTTATATTTATCATTAGAGCTTCAAATCAAAATAAATCTCGTTTTTAAATGTACTAATGCCCATGACAAAAGTTTCAAATAAATTACAGTAAACAGTGATGTGTGGAGTCAGAATACACTCAAAAATGATAAACTTACATATCATAACTACTGGTCTATAATATAAAATAGTGGCATGAGAAACCTAGCTATAACATGGAATTAAAGCCAAGACTAGATGATATTTCAACTCATATTATTCATCTATTTTTTTAACTATACTAAATCTTGAAATGTGGCATACACCAGAAATTGCTGTAATTCAAAAAATGTAATACCATTCTCTATAGAGTACCTCAAAACATTAATCCCATTCCTACTGTCTTCTGTAGATGTTCCAGTGAACAAAACTCATGAATTCAAATAGTAAAACAAATTACAGTTTACTTTTCAAAGTGCTAAGAACTTTCTCCTTCATAAAGTTCAGCACAGTTTACTTTTCAATGTGCTAAGAAGTATCTCCTTCATAAAGTTATAAAGATGGATTCTTTTCAAATAATTGAAAGCAAAAGGATAAAAAAACTTTTGTTACACTCTGGCTACAAATACAATTTCAAACGTGAAAACATAAATGGTTTTCTCGTATGTCAAGTTTAATTTAATTTGTAGTTTCCTGTTTTTAGTTATAAAAATCATGCAGTAGTTTCACTTTCTTCTGATACTAGGACGAATTGTTCAACAAAATTTTTCTAGTTTATTATAAAGTTTATCCAGTTTGAAACTATTTATTAAGTTAATTTTCAAAATTATAACAATTTTTTTTAATTTAATTATATTTATGATTGTCCACCCTGTTATTGGTTATTGTTTAATTTCCCGAAGACTTTGATCAATCCTATTTTGTAAATTTAAAATCCTCCAATCTCAAGTAAACCATTCGATCGTATTATATATAAAGAGAAAATTTGGGTACTTCGCTTTTTAGCTTATAAATGACGTTTAATAAAAATGATATAAATTAAGTTACAGGAGGACATAAAGTTGAATTACAGCAATTTCTTATTTAATTTAATTAAATATAACTGAAATGAATGCTAGTACTAAAAACAATAAATCGAAAAAAGCAGTGTTATTTAAAAAAAAAATTAACATACCTTGGCGGATCTCTCCATAGTAAAGCTAAGACCTGAATGTACAATATCTTTTTCAGAAGCACCAGATATTCTCTTGTTAAAGGATTGAGATGGCATAATAGGAATAGAACCAATGTCGGTGAATTTCCTTTCCAAAGATTCTTGTACAGATTCTGGAAAAAATAAATAAAATTAGTGATTACTAATTTGGATTTTTATAAACTTACGTAAAAGATGGTAGTTGGAATCCTTTTCATATTTGAACGTCAATCTACCGTAAGATACATGGTTGATGTTTTTCAACCATTCGAAGAACGAAACTGTCACACCACCGGCGTTCACGTACAAATCTGGGATGACCAAAACGTTCTTTTTCAGTAAAATTTTGTCCGCCGCTGGAGTTATGGGTCCGTTAGCAGCTTCGGCAATTATCTATTGACAAAATAAACTATTAGCATTTATAATACAAATATCAATTTGAGAAGAAAGAAGAACTGAAAACAAATTTTCAGTCACTGACCATCATCAGGCCAATATTAAGTACTAAACGAGGAAAAGAATTGATCACAGAATGTGAAACAACCCATTAAGGGTAGAAACTAAGTAAATTAAATTAAACATGATGGTACTTGAAAAGTAATAATTTTTTTTTAAATTTTAAAATATAATTGAAAAAAAATTAAATAGCACGGGTTGCTCCCTAGGGGGTGACAGTGATTAGGTTTAGGAATTTGTGATTTATTTCCTTAAAAAAATTAAAATAAAACACAAAGTCGTGTACCACCGTTTGTATTGTAAAAAAATTTTGATTTAGAAACCATCATCAGGTCTGCAAATTACATATGTTTAACCAAAAGAGAGATCACAAACTATTAAGTAAATAAACTTACTAAGTTCACGTAGTGAAATATTAAAAAAGGGGGTTAAGTGGTACAAGAAAAATTAAAAGTTAAAACTGCATGAGTAACGTTTTAGATTTAATTTACTTACTCTTGCTTTAACTTTGTCAGCATTGTCCATAGTGATGACTTTTTCTATAGCAGCTGGTACAAGAATATCACATTGATGGAATAGAAGGTTCTCTTTGTATGGTCTAGCTCCTGGGAAACCATTAATGGTACCAGCTGTAACACGGTGATCTTCAAGATCCTAGAGAACAACAAAACAGTTACCATTTTTTTTATATTGTATTTTATACTGACCTTAGGGTCCATGCCGTTCTCATTAAAGATGGAACCGTCGTATTCGATGACACCAATAATTTTGGCACCTGCTCTATGTAAGTATCTCATGGTGTGTAAACCTACATTACCAAAACCTTGGATGATAACAGTTTTGCCTCTTAAACCCGTTGTTAATCCACACATTTGCATGTAGCTTTCCTCATTGATAAAGTTTTCAATTCCTTAAAAAAAAAGGCTAACTGAAAATTCTTTTTTGGGAAATAATTTTACTATTACATAAGGAAGTTTTTCAGAATCTCGATATCGCAGAATGATTTAAGAAATCATAAATTCCTGCAGGGGAATTGGTTGGTGAATTGAAAAATATTAATTGAGAAATAAACCACTATTTTATTACGATCATAATCAGGGCCGAATTTAAGAGTTTGGCGCCGGTAAGCTAAAGTCCATTTGCCGCTCCCTCTATAGTTCATATTTGCTTAAAACATTTGTTTTATATAACAAAAGGATACAGTTCATTGGTATTTTCATGTTTTTAAACATTATTATTAACATCTGAAATAAGTCATTTTAACTTTTGATTGAATTGCCAAACTGCCGCCTCTGAAAATTTGCTGCTCTAGGCCTATTTAGAAATACGGCCCTACTCATAATGTTAATGATGTTTAGAATAGAAGTTTAGACGTCCATTTCTTTTCGGAATTATTAGCAATAATGAACGTTCTATTCACTGATAGTAAGTAATTAGTGAAAGTCTACTAAATTTGGGTTAATGATTAAAAATCATAATATTCTACCATTTCAAATCGTCCATCATTAAAATAAGTAATACAACTTTATCTGTTTTCACTACACACGGTTAATTTTTAACTAAAAAATGGAAAAAGTAAAGAAATATGAACATATTGATTCACTCATATATTCCTTGCAATGATAATATAAATTTCAGCAATAAATTTTGCTTGAAGCATTTTTCAGATTAGTTTAATTACTTCACTTTAATAAAACATGTTCTGTCGGAATTTAATTTTTACTTCAAGGATCCTGCTAGGCACGTCCTTAATGAAACAAAATTCTAGTCGAAAAAAAGTTTCAATTTAAGTATGTTAAAATAAATTCCAAAAATTTTACAACTTACCGTGGAAGACACCGCGACCAGTTGCCGATACACGACCGTGGATACCACCTTGGTTGATAGGTTTACCGGTGGTACAGGCATGGTTGTTAATATCTTGGTAACCAATGGTTTTGGCGTAAGTATCAGCTAACCAGGACATTTCCCTTTCACCTGTGCCCATGTCGGGGGCAGGTACGTCGATACTGGGTCCTAAAAAAAAAGATTACCTCATGTACAAGAAAAAATATTTTCTAAAATTTAATTTTGCACTTATTTACTCATTATTAAGAATAAATGCAGTTTGCATATTTTTATGTAGGAAGCAAGCTCGGATTAGGAGATTTCTGGTGACAATTATTTCTCACAACAATCCTTCCCCGTGACAATTCCCCTAAAAATATGTCAAAGAAAAGCATAAGATACAATTAAGTTTGCTTCTAGATTGCAAAATCATGAGTATTGTGATAATATATGAAGTTGGTTCGAAAAGTTAGGTTTAATGCAAATTTTGTTGAATACATGGAAACAAAGTTATTTTTTTAAATATACTTCATTTTTGTGCTTCCTAATTAAAAATGTTCTACTATCCTGAAAATTGAGTGGGTTCACTATCTCATTTTTTACTTTTTAAAGTTATTTAAAAGCGTAATTACTATCCTAAGGCTCTATAATGATGAGCCACAATGGTTTAAACAGCAAGGACAATTTGTGATCGAAGCAATCATTATTTTAAAGTATAATATAAATCATGTGTTATCGATATCGAAACTATTATTATCCGACGTACGAATTTACCACAAAGATAACCATAATTGAAATATAAATAAAATTTACAACGGACACAATTAACTTTCAAGGATTTGTTTGCTCATAAATTCGGTTTTTTTTATTCTTATCAAATTGAAAACAAAGTAAAATCAATTTTTGATAGTTAAAGCTGGTATTTATTTAGTAGTTATGAAAATTTCTGGTGATTTATAACGAAAAAATTGTTTTATTAATACAACCAGGGTTAGCAATTTTATAGAAAAATACTTGTGAATGCACAAAAAAACATCAAAAATGGAAAGTAAACGTAATGCACATAGTGAGACAGTAGAGTAAACCAAAGCCAGTTATGAAGAACAACAGATCATTGTTCTTTTGAAGACAGTTCAAACTTTTTTTCTCACATTTTGATATATATAATCTCAATTCTTGAAGATCTTCAATTTCCAACTCCTTCATAATTAAGGCCGAACCTATTGGTTATTGGGATAAATAACAACAGTGGATTTGGCTTTAAAATTAACTTTTATTAAATTCCTTTTAAACGACGAATGCACAAGGAATGTTTCTAGTTTCTATTCGACTAACTGCATTTTATATTCTTATATTTAAATTTAAATCTAACACAACGAATTTTAAAAAACAAACAAACAGGAAACAGGTCATAGGACCAAGTAATTAGATTCAGCGTTTTCGTGCACTTAAGATAAACATGCATTCTAGCCCTCAATATTTCTTCTTTCATAAACATTTATATTAGTTTTGTTTACATTAGTTTTTGTAAATAAATATCCAACAGAACACAGAACCAACCTGGTTGAAATCTTTTGAGCATCAAATTTCGAATCCAAATTTTGTTTTTTTTTTATTCATTTTTTATGGATATTCTCATCAAAAAGTAATTTCAAATTAACAGTTGTTCCACCTTTAGACTCTAGTGACGTGTGCAACGTGTCTCGGGGAAAAACCGAGAAAGTGAAAAAAATAAGAACGTGTCGAGTTGAGACTTTTCTCAAACTTATATGAAGTGTTAATCTCACAACACAACAGTAAATTATTAACAAAAATTGTAGTAAACTTTATTTTACCATCAGAGATTGTCACACGATATACTGACCAATATTGTTACGTCATTCAGAGATCTATTTGGTACTAATTGAAATTATTTTTTAATATAAAACAAGTATATATTACAGAAGTAGATAAAACCATTAGGATTATCCATTCTACACGAATGATAAGATTTTTTGAGTGTTTGTTACATAAATTATGGGCTTCCAATAAAAAAGTGCCAAGAGAGAAGATACAATTAGTTTAAAACTAAAATTAGTTGACAAACCAAACCAATGATAATAATATAGCTGGATTGCCAAAAGTATCTACAAATTTAAACCTTTTTATGTAATTATAAAATTAATCATAAAAAAGTGTTGTATCTAAGTTTGAATTTTAACCATCTATGGTCCAAATATTAGTAAAACTGTGTTAATTATAAACACCTTCACTTTTTTGTATTGTATCTACACGTGTACTTTTTACAATTTTAGTAATTTATTTTTAGCTAGAGCTAATCACTTCCAAAGTTATTGCCAATTGCCAACCTATCAAATTGTACTTTTAGAATTTGCCTCCAACTACTATATTTTTAGGACACACCTGGTTCTGATGTTATTTATTTACCAAATATTTTAGATTACATTGTTAGACAACTACAATAAATCTGTATGAGCGTTTAAATACAAATGAATGAATAAATTTATCTAGGGCAAATAATTTTTAGATTAAATATTTATTTATTTATTTATTTCTTAAAAACTTGGACCACATTTGAGATATGGATAACCTTTGGGATTAAAATATTTACAATTTATAAAGGAAGGTTGTATTTCAATATGTTGAAATTTTGAATTTATTATTTGAAACAAAATTTCTCAAAATAGAAATTTATATAATAAACTAAAAAATTATTAATAAATTTAGTTCACTTTCCTGATTAATACTGCATTAATCAAGTAATTAAGAGCCACTTTTATTATTTCAATTAGACTGTGGGAGATGCTAAACGCATTTATATAATTAAATGGCTGTTTTATAAACTAGAGCAAAATTTACAACTATGTTCTGCTTATTTGAATTTCGTTTTATGTTATTTAAAACGTAATCTTTAATGCGTTTTTGCCATTTGGAACAATTATAAACATTTTCCAATAATATCCCATGTGCAGTAACGACGCTTTTTATGAAGATATCCAGGTATTTTTACACAGGTGTGATCAGCTCCCATTTCCTATTTTGTATTTTTTCTTTTTACAAATTTCTCTCCGCTGTATCCTGACTTTCGTTTTGTTATTCAGTAGTGGATCCAGGGTGAGACAAGGGGGCAATTGCCCCCTCCCGAGACGAGGATGTTTCTGAAATTTGTTAAGGGTAAAACTCAACTCATACTAAAGTTTTGTTAAAAAATAAAGTATTCAAAAGTTCAAAATTTTCCAGACGTCCCTTTTGCTTAGTTTTTTTTAGTTTCGTTCCATAATCTTTCATAATCTACTTCTCAATTAATTTTAAATATGCTTCCACATTCCTTTTAACACTTTTTCCTACATTTTGGATTCTAATTGCGCTTTTAGTATCTAACCAATTTACTTTTTCTCTAGTTTAAAATGCTTGGGTCGTTGTGGCTGAACAAGCAAGAAAAAATATAAAATCTACAATTATTTATGTCATTCAAAATGCAACTTAAAATTAGCTGCAGCAAACTCTCCATTTGCATGTGTTTCGTTTAGCAAAATTATCTATACTTAGTAAAATACTGAAAAAAGTACTTTCCTATTTAAAAAATAAACAAATATAAATAGCATTAAAACGCAATAATTTTTTTTCATCAGTAAGTTTCTTAATCACTTTGTAATTTATTGTGTTTATGTTTTATAGTATTACGTAACTTGAATTTGCATAATATCATTGTATAAACATATAGTACTTATATTATGTTAATATTCATTTTTAGATGGAGACTTTTCGGGTCAAATTTGTGAATATTAAACAGTTATACAACTGTCCCGCTATTATCGCTAGTGTCATGTAAAAACATCAATTTTTTTTGTACTAGATATATTTATACAATGATAAACAGGTAATAAATAAAGATTAATAAAATCATTACATTAGAGTTATAACTACTACTAAATGTGAGATTAAAATATTTTTATCTAAGGTAATATTATAAGAGAAAATTTTTTGCTGAGAAGAAACAATTTAAAAATCCAAATCGAATCAATTAAGAAATTCAATGTCAATGAATCAATGCAATTGAAAATAATACACTTATTGAACTCAAGGTCTGACAAAATTAATGCTTGAAAAAAACCGGTAAATAATAATTGTAGTTGATTGTGTCAAAATCATGAGTGAGACTAAGACAAAACAAAATTAGCTGCGTTTATTATTTTTACTTACCAATAAAACCTTTCTTGACCAATTCTAAGGTAAACCTCCTGGTGATTTTTTCTAATTCATGTTCAGAGTATTTTTTGTGGTCAATTTTGACTCCAGCCTTACCACCGCCAAATGGAACGTCCACGCAAGCGCATTTGAATGTCATCAATGCTGCCAAGGCTTTAACTTCGTCTCTGGAGACGTCCATCGAAAAACGCATACCTAAAATTGAAAAAATTAGAAATCTAGGTACATAGCAGTTATTTTTTAAATAATTTATACATCATCTTTAGTCCAATCAAAACCATATTGTAATAGTAACTAAGGGATTCCAATTTAGTATCGATCTATTCATTATATTTTGCAGTAGAATAATTGTCGGAAGCATTTTATTATTTATCGTATTATCAATATTTCCATGGATGCATACTTAAAACAAATAAGATAAAATTACAGAGAATACGCAAAATTACATGAAGAACGGCGAAAGAAAATCAAAAACTTAAAAACAAAAATGTCCAAAAAGAAAAAGTAAGGTCTCTAGCAATGGACAAGGTAACAGAACAAATTGAAAAATTAATAAAAATAATAAGAGAATATGACCACAAATCCTGAAAATATAGAAAAATCAAACCTGGAAAAAAACCGAAAATCCAACTTCTACCGCATAAAATAGAAACTTATGTTGAAGACTAAAAATATCAAATAACCAAGAAAAGAAGCAAAAGACGACAAAATCTACAGAAAAAACATGTAGAATAAGAAAATGAAGAAGACAAATCAACAAAAAGATCGCCGCCAATCATTTTGACCACCCCATAGGAGTGGAATAAATTAAGGACCGGCAACAAACGTAAGACGAACAAAATGTGTAAGTAAAGATCTACTCAAACGTGGGAGAAGACCAAAAAAATGTAATAAATTACGAAAACGAAAAACTTAAAACAAAAAGTTCAAAAAGAAAACTATTTAATAGCAGACCTAAAAAAAGAGACAAGAAATTGTAGAAAGAAGGTCTCTAGAAATGGAGAAGATAATAAAACAAATTGAAAAATTAACAAAAATAATAGAGGATATGACCACAAATCCCGGAAAAACCCGAAAATCCAACTGCAGAACTGGCTCATTAAACATAAAATTCAATATAATCAGAAGATGTTTAAAATTAATATACCAAATACTTATTGTTAGAATGTATCAAAAATATTAAACAAAAAAGATAAAGCAGTTCAAAATCGCAAAAATTTGTCAAAAAGAGAAGAAACAGTTGAAAATTGCTACAAGTTAGAATCTGTCAAAAAAATATTTAAAAAACAATGAATCAGTTCAAAATTGCTAAAAATTGTTCGAATCTGTCAAAAAAGAGGAAACAATTCAAAGTTGCTAAAAATTGGTAAAAATCTATCAAGAAATTTAAAAAAAAGATAAATCAGTTCAAAATTGCTAAAAATTGTTAAAATCTATCAAAAAAAAGATGGGCACGTTTTTAAAATTACACAAATAAGGATATTTTATAATGAATTCGGAAAAAAACTTGTAATGAGTTTCACTATTGTTTGTTCCTCTTGAAATACTATTCAAAAATACAGAAAATAATCTTCTTCCCCACGTATTTTAATTGTCCTACAAACCGGCGTTTTTAAAATGTTTTTTGTACTATAAACAGACGTTTTTAAAACCCATATTTTGCATCATAAAATCGTTTATTACTAATACTGGAAAATCGTTAGTGTTTTAGAGACATGAAAAAGCAACAAGGTTCAATACAGGTTTTTTAATAATTTTGAAATTAACATTATTTTTAAGTTTCATTATAATTAGAGTCGAGTTTCAGTATTGAAGATGGTCCTATTAAGCGCATTTTAATTAGGACCAGTTTATTTAATACATAATTAACAAAATAAAAACGAAATAATCGCCTAAGTCATATTTTTTAACCAAATTCAATTTTGTTCCACATTAAACGACCGATAATGATATTGAAGGTCATTCATTCTAAAATTAAGAATTTAAAAAAAATGTGATTATGGTAATTAATATATTTAGCAAATACAAATTTTAGTGAACCAGAAAATTCATATTTTGATTTTTGAAATCAACGTCATTAATAAAACATCTGAAAATGGCTCTTATTTAGATCCACCGACGTTGTTTCGGAAATTGGAAACTTACGCTGCGTACCGACTAATAATAGTTACAAAAATGTTCCAATTATTATTTTTTACAAACTGCTTCGTCGCGAAAATCACCTTGAAAATACTAAAAGGTCAGATGGGTATTATTTGTTAAGATAAAAAAAAAAGATAATTATATCAAGTACATAGGAACGTAAAATAAAGAAAAAGTATTTTTAAAATTATACAGATACGGTGATAATATTCCCGTTGGCAACAGTAACTTGGATTTCGATTGGTGCGTTAAAGAGGGAGTGTCGCAATCACATGTAATTTATTTATAACAGAGTAAAACAATAATCAAGGAATTAAAGATTAGCATATCAATTAATTTGTTTGCTAGTTATATAAAAATACGTTATCATTCAATTTTGATAAAATTAAATGTAATTACTATGAATTTACGCATAAAAAAATTACAGATTAATAAATATTTATTTCATTCTTAATTTTATACCTTATCAATCATGTAACATTTTTTTTATTTCACCACATTTATTTCTATTTTTAAGAGGCTCGCACACCACGTGACTTTCGTGGTTGCCGGTTAGAGAATTACCCAAGGAAAATGTGCTTGTATTCTAATAAATTGGGTATACAAATTATTTTTTTACTATTTCCCTGAATACAAAAAGACATAATAACACTAACGTTGATGAATTACTTAAGTAAGAATTAATTAGGTAATACAAAAAACAAGTTTGTTAACTACACCACAAAAATAGCTGGCTAGCATGGCTAAGTCTTGGATAAATAAAGTTGGAAGGGAAGTTTTATTATAAATATTAACACAAATTCTCACATTTAATTTAAAAATAATATTGAAAATCTCTTATTGATCTTTAATCCCTACCCTGGACAAAGTGGGTAAAACTATTGTAAGGGTTTATAGATAAACATTTTGACTAATTGTTTTTTAGGAACAATTCAATTTTTTAGGTAATTTTTCCCTTAAGGAAAAAAATCACTAATGATACCGCTCGGTACGTCTGTCCGCATCTATTTCTCAGGAACTATAACAGATAGCGACAAACGGTCAACGGCTATAAATTCGGCACATCTTGAATGTGTGCATGGGCGAGTTTCAGGTTTCTAGGACTTCCGGTTTCCAAACCGGTTTTACAAAGCTGTACCGGAAAAGAAAAGTTGCCCATAACAGCATTTACTACTTTTTGGTCGAGGGCAAACAGCTGATTAGTAGGAAATATGTAAGCGGCGCCCGCTGGTAAGCAGGCAAATGAGACTTCTAAAAAATCATACATCTTAAAATTCTCCAGTTTTGAAACCGGATTTCGGAGAAACTTGAAACTCGCTTGGGCACATATTCAAGGTATGCATATAATAATAATATATCAACAAAATGGCACTCCTCAAAGTTCCGTCACTTTGTTTCTCATTTTCGTAAATGTGAAAAATACTGAAAGCATGGCACAGTTCCTTCAAAAACAACTAAATAAACTTGATGTATGGTGCGACAAGTGGTTTTAGATTTTCTTTTGAAAAAACGCAACGCATAATTTTTTGCAAGAGACCAAAACAACTTAAAAATTACCCCGTACTAAGACTAAAAAGTGCTATTTTTGAAACCGATAGTATAAGTTCTGGTTCTGGTTTGTAAAACCAATTTGGAAACCGGAAGTCATAAAAATCTGAATTGACCGTTTGAGATATAATTGCTGAGAAACGGACGGACAGACAGACAGAGCCGTATTATTAGAATTCTCTTTAAACTTTAGGGTTTAGAAGTCTAATAATGGGTGTCTCCCACTAACTTCAAATATTATATTATCTTAGATATATTAATATAAAAGATACCTATTTTTTATTTTCCTGTAGTGATCAATTTGCCTTTAATTATTACACTAATAGATACATAGATATCTGGTGTTGTTTCAAAAATAATAACTATTATTAGTCAAAGACAATTTGTAAATGCTAATGCTAATCAAGAATACAATATCAGGTAGGTAGTTATTACAACATGAAATAAAATGTGTTGATACAGACACTCCTTTTTTATCCACCAATGAGAATAGAGCGTTGTTGTTAACGAGAATTTTGGTTACGTGTTTAATTGTTTTACACCTACTATATTGACAACTAGAGGATTCTTTACATATTTTTAAATTTTTCTACTTTTCCAGGTTTTTACTTTTTTTAACGCATAATGAATACCGAAATAGTTCTGTTTTATTAATTTCCTATACCAATATTATTTTTCGGCTCATTCTATATTTCCTAGGGCAACCCTATAAAATTCCTATTTTTATCAATATACTAATTAAAAATAGAAATAGGTTTTTTGTAAAGAGTGATAACAACCATCAAAAAACCTACAGAAAATATTTTTTATATAATATCTGGTATGTACTTTTTACTTTTTTTGGCTTTGTTTTTTATGTTTTAGATTTTTTTCTTAAGGTGTAATTAATGCTTAAAATATTTTGATTAGGTTTTTTATTAAATGATAATTAGGACTAATAATATTTTAAATTAAATACAACGAAAATAATAATACATTTAACTCATTTCAGATTCTATCCCTTCTTATGATCTGTTGGGTTTCCCTTAGAAAACTCTTTTCTCTAACATTGATACCAACGAAATTATTACAATTTTCTGGTAGGTGTTTCTCTTTTTTTATCAAAATCAAATTTTTTGAATGTAAAACGAATTTTTTTAACAAACATTTAGAAAAAAAGTCAAAATTTTTGCTGCCATAACTGAAACAAAAATCTCTTTTCTCTAACCTTAATACCAAGGAAATTATAACAAATTTCTGGTAGGTGTTTCTTTATTTTTAACCAAAATCTAACTTTTTAAATGTAAATCGAATTTTTTGAATAAAAATCGAAAATTTAGAGCAATAGTCAAAATTTTTGTTGCAATAACTGAAACAAAAATCTCTTTTCTCTAACCTTGATACCAAGGAAATTATTACAATTTTCTGGTGGGTTTTTCTTTTTTTTAACCAAAATCGAACTTTTTGAATATAATTCTAATTTTTTGAACAAAAATCGAACATTTAGAACAAAAGTCAAAATTTTTGTTGCAATAGCTGAAACAAAAAACCAAATTTCTGAACAGATGAAAATATTTTGGAACAAAAATCGAACTTTTAGAACTTTTAGAAGTAAAATCGAAAAAATATTGTGAGAAAGATCATTTTTGTATGTTTACAAGATATGGTAAATTATGGGGAATTTTAAAAATTTTTAATGTAAATCAAACTTTTTGAAAAATAATGGAAGTTTTAAAAGAAAAATCAAATTTCTGGAAGAACTATTTTTTTTTATTTCGACTGAACAAATCCCTCCAGACAAATATCCAAAAAACTATCTAGCTACCGAAGTTTTAAAAGAGTAGATACATTAAGACAGTTTGGGTAAAATCACTAAGAATCAAAAATTTTTGTACTCTTAAAAAGTTATTTAAAAAGTTACAAAAATCAATTATTTGTATTAATTATTTAAGAAATTGGTAATAACATAATAATATAGTAATGAAGTGCATTTTTGTAAATTTAAATAAATTAGGAATTATAAATATTAGAGGATATTATTTAAAGCCCTAATATAATCGGTTTTTTAATCATTCAATAATCCTGGATTAATGTAAAATTGGACAAATTATTTTAAGTTAAAAACATGGTTATAACATAAATATTTGTTAAAAGATTATTCTTATTTTAAATAAATTTGATTTACTAAATAATATTCTATGAAGTGTACAAAAAAATGTGTCTTGTTTGTCACCTATTAGATAATAAAAAATTATATAGTGGTATTATTGGATAAACTGGTAAGACAATTAAGTAGATAGAATTATCAAAAGGCAAGAACCCCTACAGCTAATTTACAGGGTTGTATTGACCTGCCTATAGTACATTACTACAGAAAAATTATAAATTAAAATATTTTGACTGTATTAAAGGTATAACATTAGGCTATTTGTATTTACAAATAAAAAACATTATGACATCATTAGCTTTCCTTTACACTTTTCATTAACAGACTAAATATTTATGAAACATATATAACTACTGAGTACAGGACTTCATAATGATAATCATATAGGGGTTGTCTCTTATGTTTCTAGGTGCAGTGTTTTAATATTAAAAATTAAATTAACCCTTAACCAAAAAAATATTAGCGTATTTTTAAATTTATTATATAAGTACATACCTCCTTTGCATGGAGTTCTGTGTGTGCTGTGTTGTGCTCTGTACCCTTTAATAATTTCGTATTGCCCATTATCTCTCTTAATCGGAAAGGCTACTTCAATAATGTGATCACATTGTTCCATAAAAGTTAAAATACCCCTTACTTTGGCTTTTCGTTGTTCAAGAGTAAGTTTAGATCCTTTAACGTTGCCCAGATCCTCCACCAATTTATCTTCTACTAGAACACAAGCTTTATGAAAGAAATATTCAACCATATCGAAAAATCTGGGATTTGGGTTTGTAGGCATATCTTTTAACCTGTCGGGTATAACATGGTCAGCATAATTTCGGCCCTGGATTTGGTTGCATGCTGCAGGTATGGTTTTCAGCAATGTGCTAACTTCTGCACTACGCGATTTCAGAGGGGCTAGTTTCGCTAGTAACTTTAAATTCAACATTGTGATTAGTTACTAAAACTATTCCAGTATTTAATTCAGCAAGTCATAGGAAAATGACACCACCCGGTAGATTTTAATTTCTAGGGCCTTACGTAATTATTATCGTGCCAGCACAACGTTCCGGTAACTCTGAAATGTAGAACACTCACCGCGACGTGGTTACTATTATTAAAATGTGAGCTACTCGACTGGCTACACGAGCTAAATCTAACTTTTTTAATTTATTCTGACGTTGACACTTTTGACAGGAGAATTAGCATGACGCATTTCAAAAGAATTCTCAAAGGCGTTGCTGCCACGTTTTTTAATTTTCAAAATATTTTCATTTCAAAATATTTTCATTTCTGGTTTTCATAAAAAAATAAAAGCCCATATTTATAAATAATTTAAAAGTCCACTTCTATATTAAAATTATATTGTAGGCTTTGATTTACTCCTTATTTCTATTTGTATATTATGATTTTTACATCCGAAGGTGAACTGGCAACTCTGGTGAATATCCGTAGATTTTGCGCAGATTAAAGTTGACATAGACGTCGGCTAGTATTGGGATTAAAGGAAATCATCAAAATATGTTTTTTTATCAAAATCGGCATGATTTATTTGCGGATTGAAACTTGTTATTTTTACAATTTTATTTACATTTATTAAAACCGACATTGTACTTAACTGAATTATATTTTACTGAAACAAAGTGGCACGTAAAACCATAATGAAATAATAATAATAGCTCATCAATAATTCTCACCGCTAGGGCATATTCATTAATCATTAGTACATGTCGATGCCCACGTGGGTAGTCACAGTTGGATCATATACGCTACGCTACGCTAGATTGCTAGGTTATTTGTTTTGTAGATGGGGGGTTTGGCGTACCATGTCAGTGTGGTCGTTTTCAAATTTCGACATGGTTTGACCAATGAGAAATCAGTGTATCCACGCAGTTTGACCCATGAGAAATCAGTATCCGGCTTATGTTTACAGCGTATTATAGTACGCTGTAAACATTAATTACCCTCACCTACCCAACAAATACTACATGATGTCGTATCTAGAGCAGCATATATGATCTAAGCTATTACCTATCGAGAAAGTGAGGTTAAAGCCTAGTTTATTTTTATTGGACTTTGAAATTGGTGAAAATGATTTAGAAATTACGGGTATAAATAACACACGGATTTCAAACTGAATTTACGATTGTTAAACACGTCTTAGAAGTTAGTAAAGCCACATTGGGTACGAACAAAAAAAACTAGTTTTATTATATTTTGCTTATTTATATCCAATATTATATCCTGCTATAAAATATTTGTAACGACGCTGGAATTAAATGACATCACATTCTTTTCTTGACATTTGACTGACAGCACAGCTGACAGATATGAAATTAATCAAAGAAAGTAAGGTTATGTATTATGAACATTTGTCCGAGTTGAGTTAATTTGATTTCATATTTTTAGTTATTCTAATTAGCAGTTTTATATAATACTTAACAAAATGGATATAACTGCTTTATTCAAAGCCTGCGTAAAAACAGTACGTACAACAAACAAATCGTTGGGAATTAGAGAACAAAAATCAAATATTTTAAGAACTACTAAGGATTTAAATCTTTCTACAGCAAGAGAAGTTGTAAGACAGATAACAAAACTTCAAAAATTTTTACTTGAAAATAAAGCAGCTTATTTAAATGTAATAAATTATTTATCAACCAATAAAACCATGACTGAGTTAGACAGACAACAAGTAGATACCATGGCAGAAGAAATTATAAATAATTGTAGTAAGCTAATAAATGAGTATAAAAAAGAAACAGCTTCGTTACGTAAAAGTCCACAAAAGGAAGAACACTATCAAAACATAATAGAATCTTTGGAAAAGTACTTAAAAAACGTTTCCAAAATTTACACTGAAGCTAAAGCTGTCCGAGTAAAAAGAGTCATTGATACGCATAAGTTATCCAAATTAGAAACCAAACCTGTAGTCCATAAAGGTGAAACTGAAAGTATATCAAATAAATCAAGTTTAGAACATTCCAATAATACTTCTTTATCAAAAGAAGAAATTCCGATACCACGTGTATCTGTTGATTATGAAGAACATTTATCAGCTGAAGAAATGCAGATGTTTGAATCTGAAAATGAGATGCTCTATAATGAACTAAATAGTATATCAGGTAAATTATGTTATTGTTTAACCCTTTGAAACATATATTTATTATCATTAGGTTTCTCTTCATAATACAAAATATCTAAATTAGTTTCAGCTAATTTTTTTTCTGAATGCAAGTTATATACTCAGTAGATAGAACGTTCTTTAACTTTAACGGTTCTGTAACTAATGACAATGACGTTTAGATTGTGACAATTATACAAGAAATCAACTTGTAAAAATTTATTCTAAACGTCATTGCCTTTACTTATTGAGTCTTTAATAAAGTTAAAGGACGTTCTATCTACTGACAGATAGTCTTTAATATATACTAAATTATGTATATTAGTGATCTTAAGATAGTTTTCCATCAAACGGACTGGTCGAGTCTGTGATTTGTTTTTCTATTTAAGGACTTCAAAAACAAAAGCTAAACTCTTGTTTCCACGAAGAAGACTACAATTTTTTGGTTCTAATTTTCTTTTAACCATTTAACAATGTACATTAATTCACTTGAAATATTCAAATTATTTTTGGTTTACACATTCAAAGAATTATATTTTTGTTTGCCTCCTCGGAGCGCCACGGCAAATAATAATAATAGCTCTTAAGGTAGTGAAATATATAGAAATATTATATGTTAAGTTAATTTATTGACTTTGATTCATTTATTTTGTAAATATTTTTATGTTTTACACAATAGCTTATACAATGTGATTCTTTTAGAGGGCTAATTAGAGGTTTCAGGAGAAAATTTTAAACAAATTTCAAGTTGAAAGAGTAATTTAAAAATGAAAGCTAAATAATTTCAAAAACGACTGCATTTAGGTATAGGAATATGTTATGAAATTATATTCAGAATTTATTGTAGAAACTCCTGCTTTAAACAAAAATGGGGTAATCCATTTGAAAAAAATTAGTTATTGGATTTTTTGTAGTTGAAAGTTTGAGGCAAAATTAATAAACAAAATGCCCATAAAATAAAGATAAGCTTTGTTTATGCTAAATAATAATTTTTTTTAAATTTTGTTTTTTGATCGCCGATTTTGAAGCATTTACAAATTGCACTGCAACTAGCAATTTTTTTCAAAAATAGTGTACATCTTAAAAACGATATAATTTAGGTATAGGGTGGATTACATAAAATATTACCAAAATTGTTCGTAGTTCAAAAATTAAAAAATATTTTAAAATAAGGAAGATGATACCAACTTCCGGTATAACCGGAAGTAACTGGTTGTTCTAAATACTTTAAATCGATTGGGCATCCCCGAAAACCTCATATCCCAAATTTTTAGATTTTAATTCTGCCTACTTCTCCTGAAACCCCTAATTAGCCCTCTAAAAGAATCATCCCGTATCTCAAAAGTTGTCAACTTTTCCTGTTTGTACAGTAAATAAGTAGAATTTTAAAATAACGATTTCTTCCAGTATTCTATTGTTTATAAATATTTTATATTATTGATAAATACTGAAAATTGAATATTTTTTTAGATGAAGTGAGACAGATGGAAGGTAAAGTTGTACATATAGCAGAATTACAAGAATTATTTACTGAAAAGGTTCTACAACAACAAATAGACATTGAAAGGATAGCAACAACTGTTGTAGGGTCTACAGAAAATATTATACAAGCTAATGAGCAAATTAGACAAGCCATTCAAAGAAATGCTGGTTTAAGGGTATATATTTTATTTTTTCTGTTAGTTATGTCATTTTCATTGTTGTTTTTGGATTGGTATAATGATTAAAATGTATTGATTTTTATTTATTTTATAAATAGGTGAAAGTGCTAATAAAAATAAAAATTCAGGAATAACAGAAGCATTTGTATATAATAACTAATAATTCCCTTAATGTACAGATGAGTAGCTCTAGAAATATTTAATTATAAAAATTTTATTGAATAATACTTTTAGATAAATACATAAAAGTTAAATATTAACAATTTAAAAATATAGTGCTGTAGTGTTAAGGTATTATAAAAATATCGCAACACCTTCCGTATCTGTGTAACAAATTGGCTAAGATATTAAAAAACAGATGGTCATTCAATAGTGGTCTCTTGAGTATGACTTCGCCCACCATAAATTTAACTGTCTTAGATTTATTTATAATTTTTGATTCATTTCACTTTTTAAATTCGATTTTCTTTGTAACCATTAGAGTAGACCGGATATAGGGGTGGGGTATTTTTACGTTGAGTTATTTTAAATAAAAGTTATGTTACAGAAAAAATAAATTTTATTCTTAATAAAAAACGAAAAGCATATAATCTTAAATAACTTGGTAATAAAGAAATACTTTTCTCGTTATAACATTAAACATACTTTGTTTTGACTAGTAGAAGCTTAACATTTAAAGTCTAAAAACATAAAATGGTCTCATACTGTACATGTATAATTTTATATCTAAGTTTTAAGTGAAAAATCACATTGCAAATACAGTAGCAAATAAATGTTTCAATTTTTGTGCCCCAAAAATCTAGAAATCACAATAACATTTTTAGTTTATTTATACTATATTATTAAACGCTCAAAAATGTCAAATGTTTTGAAAGTTTATTCAATGATTACTAGACTTTTGGGACATTCTGTAGATCATTTTGTAATTATCAACAATATCTTTACAAAACTAAAAGAAACATGCAAAAAGTGCATATTTTACAAACAAATATTTTACATCGAAAAATGAATGTTTCGTTATCTAAATATGTTTAAAATGGGGGAGAGCTAATACAATGTTTGTTTTTGTCATGATTTTTTTATGTAATTAAAATCGTTGTTATTAATACAACTGATAATATATATTTATTTTAGAAAAATCTATACCAATATTAAGTCATTTTATCTATTATAAAATAGAATGAATTCGAAAAAAAAGAAACCTCAAACAAATATATTTACAAACTAGACCAATGAGCTTTTTTTTTTGGAAATATGGAAGTTTTTTTTTATAAGGGTGATTGTAATTTTAGATAAAAACAATGTAGAAATCTGATTTTTATAACTTGAATTATAAATCTTGAATGAACATAAAATAGAGATCTATAAAAATAGCAGAAAGATCATAGTGAGTATTAAAAAATTTAAATTCAGTCTCTTATTTTCGGAAATAGGAGAAAGTAGTATGAATTTCACAACCTCAACTCAATTTTTTTTAGTGGATATTGAGCCTTTAGACGGATTTTCTGTATCCAATTCTATTGGTCGATTTCGAATTAATGATCAAAATCGACCAATAGAATTGGATACAGAAAATCCGCCTAGTGGGAATCTGTCTTTAGTTGGAAAACATCCTTCAAAAATTGCAACAACAAAAATATAATGAAACCTTTATCGACCTTTTAATATTTAGTGTTTTTCGTTAATACTCGTAATGTATTTATGTCTTATACTTGGACTTGCTTAATAAGCAGAAATCACGTTGCTATGTGGCAGATTAAATCAGCTATTTTCCCTTAGCAACCGTCAAATAATGACATGAAACATAAATTTGATAGTATTTATTAGAAAGTCATGAATAAATGTAAATAGTTAGTTGTAGGTATTTTTGGATGGGAAATAATTTGATTGAATTCTGGATTATTTAAATATAGTTTTATTCTTTGTATTATCTAATGAATCCCATTCGTGTACTCGTAATTAATTGTTAATTACCAGTACACTTATGGTATTATATATGATAAGAACAGCGAAGAAAAACGGTCTCCCATACTAAGTTTACGAGTTGATTTATAAGGACTTTTCCGACTTGCAAAAGGCTCCACGAACAATGCAAAAACATCTTTAAAACGAGAAATTAGATTATTATAAAGATACTGAGAGTTAAAAAATTCTGATTATTCCCAAAAAAATATACGAAATCATTTGTTAAAATTTCGAAATAAAAATGGTTCTTACATTATAGTCCCAATGGCCCAAGCTCAAACGAGTGATATTTTATATATTATGATCCCATATTACCATTTAAAAGTAAAAAAAAATTACATTGAAACGTTCTCAATTAATTTTAAGTTAATATCTTTTTTTCAGGATTATGTTTTTTGCCAATAATACAAACTTTTCGATATTAGTCCAACATATACTTTTTCTACTTTTATTTTTTAATACGCTACTTAAAAGATTCAAATCTGTTTCATTATGATACAGATTTTCAGCTTGTTTCGTATCTTACATGCTCGTGTATTAATGGCAATAATTACATGATCGTTGCATAATATACTATTTTTAAATGTGCCAGTTTTGTATTAAACAATTATTTTTACCCTAAAAAGCAAGTTTCAAGTTACCGTGATCTATTTATGGCCAAAAAATAACGATACAGTTATTTTCAAAGTACTTAAAAGAGTTTACAACTCATCGTTCCAGAATGACATTGTAAACCAATGTCCGATGACTTTTTGATAAAATTGATATGACTTTTTAGGTGCCCGTTGTAAATTAAAAAAATGATTTTTCCAAAATAAATATTATAACAAACTTTTTATACATTGTTTTTATATCACAAAAATGGTTAATATCTGTGATCTTAAACGTTCAATTTCACAAGGAATGGAACTTTAATGTAACATAATAAATAGCAATAACAAAAAATACATTAAGTGATAATTATTAATACGGATCTTGTGAATTAATGAGGATATACGAAATATTTACCATTTTGTTAAATTATAAGACACAATGTGTTTTTTAAGTACATGATTTCTAAGATTCTATAATTCTTAATATTTTAAATCTACTGGAGGTATATATTTATGTGTAGTGTCTATATTATTTAACTAACTAATCTATTATCACAGATGTCTTTATATGATCAATTTTATAAATTTCAGTTTATTTTGACCAAGGAAAAGTTATTAATCACAAAAATGTACATGACTGTCACAATCTGTTGATAAGTTTAAATGTACAGAATATATTAAGAATAGAGTACAATTTTATTACAACCGAATTTATTTCTAAATCATAAATCATATCTCTTAAGAATTACACTTAAGTTTAATCACCTATTGAATTATTTTATTCGAAATTACACTTACTTGTTATATTCGAAATTTTACTTTTTAAGAACAAATATTTCATTCCAAATGATGGTAAAAAGTGTAGTAGAAAATAATAGCGTTGTACTTTAAAATAAAATATTTGAATAAATATGTGATTAACCAAGATTAATTTTGTTTTTAAGTTTACTATACAATTATTTTCTTACATTAAATGCAGCAAACAATATGTGCCTACATTAATACTAGAATAAATGTAAGTTAAACTCGGAAAATAAAATTGATTACTACTAAACTACAAAATTTAGAAAACTAAAATAAAATAGAGAACATGATTATGAGAACAACCAATTTAAAGTCTATGTAAACTTACAGCTAGTTGCATTTGTACTTAAGCACTTTGTATTAATTCAATTTAAAGCTTCTCATTAATGTACCTCTTTGCAACCAGGCATAAATTTAAACCTAAATCGGTTTAAAACCACAAATACAAAAAGTCTATCAATAATTCCTAATGAAATTTTTAAAAAGTGACGAAACATTCATTTTCTCTAACTTCTTTTTGGGTTAACAACCATGAAACAATACTTTTAGATACTTAAGTAGCGAAAACAAAATAAAAAACATTTCCTCTTTTGAATTGTTCTAATCAGAACGCCTTCGTCACAGATTAATTGTATCCAAGTCCTGAATGGGCGCCCTTCCAGGACCTCCACTACTACTTCCTGTAACAAAAATAGATTATTTTAGATTTATAGATTCATTTTAATTGGAAATTTTTCTATTATATTATTTAAATAAATAAAACGTTTTATGATTTTCACAAAAATATATAACAAAAAGTTATTTAATTATCCCTGACATATTTCGTTGTAAACTGTAACTGATCATTAAATAACTTTTTTCTAATTTTGACATATAAAGTGACACTTTTTAAAACTGACAGACGTTATCGAAAGTTTTACTTTGTGTAACTAATTACACAAAGTAAAATATTATGTAAATGGTGACGAAAAATGTATTTCAAAATTAGTGGCAAAAAGAATTTTTTATTTAACTGTTATAACACAAGATAAGGACATAACTTATAAATTAATTATTATAAGTTTTGATAACATAATTATTGCAATTATTTAAATTAATTTCCGACGACATACTTGTTTTATTGCCGGTACTTGCTGTTATTTGGGAGACGGCGCACATTGCATTAGATATTTCACCAAATATTTCAGACTTATTTACAAAATGTCAAACTGACAGCTGAAATGAAGTGACTTCAGGAAATAGACTAGATTTATGTTTTCACAATTTTTATCAATTATATTTTATTATTACTTCAAAATTAGAAAAAATCTTGTATGCAATACGTCACGAAATGCAATTTTGTGTAACTTGTGAGCTTTTGCACAAAATTAGGCTTTTCGTAACTGGTTGCATAAATAGCTATTTTGTTATATATTTTTGTGAAAATCATAAAACGTTGTTTTTGGATAAATAATAATAATGGATTTTTATCAAGTAATAATCGACACAGTTAAACAAGGCAAATTTTTTCTTGTCTGTCACTGTCTTATTCTTGAGCTCCTTTGGGACGGAACGTTTTTATTTGGAACAAGTTTTTCCTTGGAAAGTGATGTAAGTAAAATAAAAAAAATAGGAAAAAATAGGTATATACGTAAACTATACATTTTAATGAATTACGGTCGACCACTACTAAAGTTAAAAATACTAACTTCGGGTTAGGTAGTTGTAAATTTATTAAAATAGTTAAAATATCCCAATGGCAATAAAATTGTAATTTTGAGAATTTAAGCGGTGTTGTCATGTGTAAACGATTGCCCTACTTCTAAATTTTAGATACCCACTCGGTATGACCTGAGTTGCAGGAAGCGGGAGGGAACTCGAAGTTGATGACGCGCTTCCCATGCCTCTTAATGACCATGTTTTAGTGAATTATAACGACCAAGTACTAATAGGGAAAATTATCGGTATACGTGGTTACAATGAAAATGAAGAGTATGAATATGAAGTTCCACACAAGGAGAAGAATATTCTCAACGGAAAATGTATGTGGACGAGGTTCTTAAAAAAAATTACGGAACCAAAAATAAATAAACGCGGGCTCTACTGCGAACCGGAGATTTCTGATTCAGTTATTTTAGTACTTATTCTAACTACCTATTTATTGTTTTGTTTAATGTGTTATGCCACTGAGATTATTATTTTGTGCTTGTAACTTATTAAGGTCAATTGTAAATTACTTACCTAAGTACTCAAGTAAGTACTTACTTACTTCAAAACAGCTCTCTCAAGTGTAAGAATTACGTACTCACGTGTGTCGATATTTGATACAAGACACATTTTCAAATGTTTGTAATTGGGTCAAATGGAACGTTTGAACTATTTTTTTTTATGAATAAAGTATGTATTGCTATTTGTTCAGCAATAAACAATATTATAATAATCCACAGTCGACATTTTTAAACTATAATTTTTATTACCATATGATTTAGCAAAAATCTCTTAACGTGTCGATAATTGGGACATTTACCTTAAGTCATGAAATAATAAACAATAAAATATAATTTAGACTAATTACCATCTGAAGGTGAACCAGTAGCACCACCCGCACTACTCGTCGCCGCCGTTTTGTGATGATGGTGGTGATGATGATGATGATGATCGTTACCACCAGTAATGTTGAATTTGTTGATTATGCTGGGTATGTTGAATTCCGGGTTTGGCAACTTTCTCATGATCTTTCCAGATGTAATTAGGCGACCGAATCCTTCTTGATGAGCGAAAGCGTAACCAGATCTTATCGAACGACGGACGCGTCTAGCCGACGGAGTTCTCATAACGTCTAGACTGTGCCTCGTACGCATCTACGAAAAATAAATAATGGCAATCATCGGTTAAAGCAGTAAAAAGTGAAAAAGTTCCGATTTTGTACATTTTTTATGTGAAAATATTTCAATTACATCTCGTACGTTTAAATTTAAACAGCTGTATTGTTAAGGTAAATTTAAACCTGAGATATTGATATATCTAACTAAACGACGAACTTTTAGTATTCTTTATTAATTTTTTGACCTAAAGATCCAGATCTTTTAAATCCATTTCAAATTTCGACTGTTTTATCGATTGGTTTCAATGGGACAATCTTTTTGGCGTGATGAAAATTAAGTTAAAATGTTTTGATTTAAATAAATTTATGTCTGGATATAAAAATCTTACCAAGATGTCTAATTAGATTCATTTCTCGGCATGTTTATCGAATTTGATTTTTCTTTTGAACAGTTTATAGATTTCCATTAGCCATTTTTAATTGAAATTTGGACCTAGAACTGTTCTTCGATTTCATAAATTCTAATTTTGGCTTTCCGTTCTTTGACCTTGATCCATTTTTAAATCTAAATTAAGAATTGGACTTAGATCTTGATTTTTGACTATTTACAAGTTTTTAGGCCAAAATGTGAGAATTTAAATTATTCATTGGATATTCTATGATATATGTATTTTAAAAATAACATCAATTTGCAATTTTTTTCCTACCTGAGCCATTCGTTGCTTCAATCTGACCCTATCAGATAATGTAGGGACCACGTCGACGAAATAAAACCTCCACGCCAGCACTGGCATTATGGAAATGATAACAACTAGGACGGTAGTAAACCAAAAATTAGCCTCTGACATCGCCTTTATTAGAGAACCTACGTAAGGTCCATGGCAGAGGTAATTATAAAAATTGTCAGCTATGAAATAGAACGCCAGAGAACCCCAAATTATTACGTGATTGAACACTGTCCAGTACATTGTATCCAGGGCGATCTGAAAAGTTATAAATTATTTAAAAAAATAAATAACTAAATGTGATGCAATTGTGTTGGATTTCAACCAGGTAAAAATATATAGATTAGGACATTTAAAATAAAAATATAACTTACCTGAGCTGTATTAACAATAACTAATATAGCTGCAGTCACGCTACAAAACAGCATATAATCTGATAATCCATGGCCATTTGGACCAACTGCGTCATAATAAGTACCTAAAATAGAAAATAAATTGTAGCAGCAAAAATTATAGTTTTATTACTGCAGAAACAAATAATTTTACACTTGTATTCTTGTTTTGCGATTTTTTTTTAAATTAACGTTAGTCAGTATATGGTGAATGATTATCGATTATTAATCAAGTAATCATATATAGACATTACATTATGAGTGATATAATCGGCCTGTTGAATTGTACTACTTGTACTTACTACTTAAATTTGTTTTAAGTATATTTTTACTTGCAATTTAAAAAATGAAAAATACTTAAGTACTCGAAAAGAACTTAAAACCTTTAAAAGTACTTAAGTATTACGGATTACTGCAAAAATATTTTTCAATGTGTTCAATTTGCTGTGGACATCATGTTTCGACAAGTATTTTCTTGATTTGTTCCTGAATTCCTGAACCGCGCTGCACGCGTAAACAGAAAGATCTTTTAGTTGATTATGCATTTCAGTCATTGGGACAGTTCTATTAGGTAATTAGTGCAGTGATAGTGAATAAAGTTTCCTGATGGTAAGTTCATGTTATAAGTTATAATTTAATAGTTCAAGATTATTCAAGAATGAAGGTGAAGGCTTATTAAATTATTTTTTAACATTATACCTAAGGGAAAGATATAAAATATTTGTTTTTCTAAACCGTTTTTTAGATAAAAGGCTTATTTTATCCTACAAAATTTAATAAACAAAAATTAGTTTCATAAACAGAGGGTTACATTTCCAAAAATAGATATTTGATATTATTCTGAGAACTGAGAAGGCATAAAATCGAAATGAAATGGCTTTTTTTTAAATTTTGTTGATTGGATGTTTTAAGACTAAGTCCAAAATTTTTTTTTGCAAAATGGGCCGCAGCTTCGCCGCCAAGTAGCATAAAAATGTGCATTTTATAAAAAAAAATGCAAAATGCTGGTGGAGATATAAGTATCAAACTGTTAATTTAAGAATAGTTTAAAGACGAATCCTCGCCTCAAAAAAAAAATGTTTAATTTTTTTCTGTTTTGTACAGCAACGAGAAAATTATTTCATAAAAATTGGGAGGAAACATAAACTTTGATGACGTAAACTCGTGGTTAAAATTACACAATTTGATTTTTATGGCCTTTATAGACATTTTTGAAAATAAATTCAAATGGCCATTTCATGCCAAATCATCGTAGCCAAATGTTATTTTTTTAAATGTCCGTTTTTTATAAACTTTCTTGCAAGGAGAAGTAAAAGATCTTCATTGATTTAAACATCTTCAGAAGCAGTATTTTCTTGATGTTTGCTCATTACTTCATTTGCCGCATTCGGCGCGCAATTCGTAAATATTCATTTTTAATGTGATGATTAATTGACAGATTTAGTTTTATTTAATAAAGTATTTGTGTTATTTTATTATGAATGTCTCTCAGAGTATAAGTTATTTTGTACAAGATTATTTCCTTCTAACTAAATAAAATAAGAATTATTAAAACATTTCCCATGAAAAAAAACTATGAGATAAAGTGCTAAATGCATATTTTTTGTCCAATTGTCTGTGGAAACTAATTATTACTTTTATTAGTACTTACCAAAAGGAATAAAGAAAAGCACCATTGATACGAAACATCCTTGTAGGGCGCTACGAAAAAATTCTTTTTTGTTAAATAACAGGTTATAGTGCCCAGGTGTGTATAGTTTCGGAAAGACGACGCTGTTCTTGTCGTTAACATCTTGATCAAAGATACCGACACCCAGGACGGGTAACGAAGTATAGAAAAGATTGTAGATTGATATATACATAGGATCAAAGACAGTCTACAAAAAAAGTATACTTAAAAAAACACATTTTTTATTATTTAGAAATAAAATCACTTTTATAAATTCCTTCTATTAAAAAAATTGATAAACAAGTTAGCACTGATTATAATTAACGAATAAGTATTTAAAAAATGTAGCCGAATTTGGTTATATTTAATCCTATTTTTTTATATTGTTTTTTATTTTTTTCTATTTGTCCCATTTTTCCCTATTATTTTTCTGTTTTTTCCTTTTGTATCTCTTCCAATTTTTCCGATTTTTGTCTATATTTTTGACTTTTGCCCCTTTTTCTTATTTTTGTTTTATTTGGCCCCATTTTTCCTATTTTTGCCCATAGTTCAGTATTTTCCTATTTTTCTTATTTTTCCCGTTTTTTTTATCTGTTTCCATTTATTCCTATTGTTTACCATTTTTTTTTACCTTTTAACATTTTTTCTATTCATTCTTATTTTTTACCTATAAAAAAATCGTCCAACGCGCCTAAAAGTTTCACTCCAAAAATACAATTACCATAAACAAAACCAATAATGATCGAGATAAACAAATTTATTTATAACATATATCAGATAATAATTTTGACTTTGTGCACTATATAAACCTTAAATATGCAAAATCTCACACACCTCCGTTCACGCATTACACTTAAAAATAGGGGCCTGAAGGTTTATCTTTGCATACTAATATATAGCATTTGATTTTGAATTGGTGATGTATATTTAGATAAATAATCAAATTCTTAATAAATTTTTATAAAAAAAAAATTGTTGGTGACTGAAGTTTGTACCTATCATTTTTTATCTGCACTGAAGACGAATATTCTGGTATAATAAAAATCTAAGAATTAAGAGATATGAACATTTTTCTGCCTGTTATGAAAATAAAAGTCCGCACAAAGAGATTATTTTTTAACTTAAATGTTAATAAAGCCTTTAATTTATATTAGCTTCATGATAAACTTATTAGCATTGTGTGGTAACATAGAAATGTTACTTTTAAGACCACTGAAATTTCTTTCAAAAAAAATATTCTTAGGTATCTCGTTATATTGCTAAAACTGTATTTTTGGAAGTGTCAAAATAATTTTTTTTTTAAATAAAAAGTGACATTTCTAAATACTAAATAAATAAGAAAATATAACATAAAGTCATGTACCACCACATATAACGAAAAATAAAAGCAAGCAACAAAAGAATAATAATAATAATAGAGAGCCAAAACTAGGTCCTTTGGTTTTTTTCATTATATATGGAACATGATGATTTGAATTGCATATAAATATTAATTTAAAATTATTTTTACCTGAGCACTGAATCCACAGAAGAAAGCGTACCAGAAATGACATAGTGTGAATGCGAAGTTTTTATTGAAGAAGTACCTCAAAAAACTACACATCCTATAATAAGACCATCGACCGTGAACCAGCAGTAACCTTTCCAAAAACCTAAATTGTGCTATTGAATAATCAGAAGCGAGTACTGCTTGCATTCCTTCTTGTCCTGATATCCCAACTCCAATGTGTGCAGCTAATAAAAAAAGGAAGATTTCAGTAACAAACTGATAAAATTTCACTAAAACTGTAAGAATCCAGTAACATAAAGTGCAAATTTAAGTATAAAGTTGGGGATGTTTTAATTTTCTTTTTTCTTATTTCTTACCTTTAATCATTGATACATCATTTGCTCCATCGCCCACTGCTAAAGTAACTGCTTGTTTGTTTTTCTTAACCAATTCTACTACTAAGGCCTTCTGCAAGGGTGTTACCCTACAGCATATTACCGATTTGCATTGCATCACAACTTCTAAGAATAACCTCTCCAATTGGGGATGGAGGCAATGGACTAAAGAGTTACCATTTATCACAATGGCAAATCCTCCAGATGTTTCTTCGTGAGAGATGGGTTCTTCGATGCCGCCATGGTAGCCCAATTCCGTGCTGGAATTTTTATAAGAAACTTAGTTTTTTCATAGTATTAGGTAAAATCCAGTAAGCTTTACCAGGCTTTGGCTTTATTCTATATTTAATTTTTGCTGAAGGTGAAATAATCTCTTTCGTTGATGAAATACGTTCCACAAATAAATTTGATTAAAAAACAAAATAAAAGCAACCCCAGCATAGAATAAATAGTCCAGCGTTTCTGAAGAAAAAACATTAGATCAAACGCTAGGTATAACGGTTTTTAAAGACACTAGTTTAAATACAAAAGAAAAATAACAAGTTTTGCTTTTAATGTAACATTTTGATCAACGCAATAAAATAAGCCGAAATTTATATCATAATTTAAAACTAATGGATTATGTTTTATATAATTTAGTTTATTGGAACCCACTGTAAAAATATTTCGTCAATTTTTTTGATTTTTGAATTTCAAAAATACATATTTGTATTCATTACGCAATATAAAAAAATCATTTCCACTGAAAATCTAAATACATATTTGTATTCATTACGCAATATAAAAAAATCATTTCCACTGAAAATCTAAGTTTAAGCAATCTTATAGAATAGTTATTAATAGTAAGCTGAGCATATTAGAGAGCAGGTAGATAATGTGAATTACAACACGAACCTATCTATTTGAGTGTGGTTAATTAATTGATTTTTTTTTAACTTTCAAAAAGTTGGTTTTATAAAAACACACATCCAGAGTTTTGCAAGAATTAAAATATTCCATTATAATATTAAAATAAAACTAAGTAGAAATTAGACATAACTTTTCATAATATTAGCATGATTAAAATATGGCAACACAGAAACTAGATATAAAATTTTTTGTACCGCGATTCAGCTGATATAGTTTAAGTTTTAGTAAATTTTTTTTATATTTTGCATATGTTTTAAATTTTAAGATCTAATAATAATAAATCGAAATCCAGAATTTTTATTTATGATCCTAAATACAAAATGTATTGTGTATAGCAGCTCTAAATTTCTAACAAAAAAATCTCATATTTTGTTAATCCTCCTGATCAGGAAATTACTACCAGCAAAAAAATAAGTGCTCAGGTAAGCTCCAATCTATTTTACTTCTTGTGTTTATTCTAATAACTCATTTATCATAAAACGTTATTCTTTGATTAAATTATAGTTAAATATAAAGAGATTAGTTACTAAATACTTTTCTAATTGCACAAAGCTCGTTTTTCCTTCAGGAGATAATTAACAACAAACGGAATTATCTAAAAAACGAGCTATACCTATCACTGTCCAGGTTAGTTACTTTTACGTGTAATTAGAAAAGTATTTAGTAAGTGATCTGTTTATATCTGACAATTCCACTGATGTGTAAATAATGCCATATACTAATACAAAAATGTCAGTTTGCTATCGGATAAATAGGAAGGAATTGCAAGTGGATAAATAAAGTGGATAAATTACGTTACCGTAGCAACACTAGCATTTGCTGTCATCAGTATGACAATTGTAAATGACAAAAGTAGCAAATAATATTCCAGTAAGTTTGTCGATTGGAAATATTTGAGAGGCAGAAATAGTAAGGAAGATTGAAAAGTCAACTCCAGCAAATACAAAAAAACTCATTCCTCCATCTGGAATCAATTTAGCGATTTTAATATGAAGAAAAAGAATGGAGAAGAATACGTGGTGAAAACAATGCCGAACACAACAGCGAAAATGTTGCAAAGCATGTATTTCGAAAAATTTAATGTTACTTTCAACCCTTTCACTGATTTGACATTTAAGAAATTCCGTGATGCACGTAATTCTAAGCGAAAGAATTTGCAAGGTATTTTAGAAAAAAATAGTTCAATAGCATTAAATAAAAGTGAAATCGTTAAAATGACATTAATATGGTTAGGTTAGGTTAAGATTTTTTCATATCGCTGCATAAAGTACACTATTTTAAAGAAGAAAAATCAAATAATGGTAATTTAACTGGTCGCATTGAATATAATGCAGTTTTTTCCAAAACATGTAAGGGTGGCTCAAACAAGTGCTGTGATAGTAAATTGCTAATAAAAAACATAGAAACCCAAGCATATGCTCAGTAACATTGTTTTATAAAATATTATCATATAGACCGAACCATATTACAACTGATAAATTATTATAACGCCCAATCCGTTTTGGAAAAATAATTCATCAAAAGGTTGGTACAAAAATGTTCCTATAGGAGTCAACGAAATTCTTAAGTGGACGAAAATTTCAGCTGAAAAAATTGGTCTGGATAAGCGCCGTGTCAACTTTAGTTAAAGCAGGTATTAATGAACAAGAATTAATTTAAATAAATGGACATTCATCTTCCAAGTCTATAAAGCCTTATTTGCAATTTGATAATGAGCATGATTCGCATTTTGTAACAAATCTCCGAAATAAAGCTTTAGATAATGAATTAGCCACAGTGTCAACAACATACATGTCAATGTCAACAACAAAATCTGCATCAGTAAATGAGTAGGTTTCTCGTGATTTTGTCAAATAGATTTCGTTAAATTGCCAATGAAAATAAATACTCGAAATGAAACTTATAAAAAATATCCGGCCAAATCTGAGCTCTTGTGGTATTACTCCCGAAAAGATTTTAATAAAAGAATAACGTTTTATGATAAGTGAGTTATTAAAATAAACACAAGAAGTAAGTAAAATAGTTTAAGAGTCCTGCACTGAGCAGTTATTTTTTTAGTAGTGATTATGAGATTTTTTGTCTGTTAGAAATCTGGGAATGAAAGAACATAACTATTTAATATAGATTTTAAGTGATTGTTTCTACTGATTCAATAATGTAAAAATTGATAGTTATTTGCGAATGAGTATTATAATTTTGAAACTTAATTTTCTAATAAAAAGGAAAGATATTTAACAAGGTAAGGACGTTTCGGTAAAAAAGATCTTTAATAACATTAAATTGTTTTTTACCAACTGTTTGAAAGCTAAGTATGTCTATTCTATGTAACTATACTAATTTATGCAACCCTTTTGTTAGTAACTTTTGTGAATAATAAAATTTAGCACCACATTCTCCAAAAATATCGAAAATAGAAAAAAAGAATACAATCAAAAGAAACAGAAAAAAACAAAAAAAACCTGCCGACTCCGTCAAATCTACCTTGCTCTCGAACTCTCACTTAGATCAGAAGCAGAAATCTCATCTTCCCACCTGAAAGTGACTACGCTGACCGCAGGCGGATGAGCCACCGGTGGGCTGATCACGTGACTACTGGAACTCTCCCCGGATTCGAGACGTCCATTTAATGTCTGATTGACTTCGTTCGGGGTGCGAGGTTGAGGTTGAAACGTATGAACAATTTTAATATTATCGCGAAATTTGAGTAGTTGTTGTTGGACTTCATCGAAACTTGAAGCATCCACGATGAAGAGATCGACGAGTTCATCGGTAAGAAGTTGGCACGAATAACCGATATTGACGGCAGTCTCTGGAAGGATAAAATAATATTTATGGTTCCATTTAGACAAGAAATTGTATAGGATAGATGAACAGATTAAGATAACTAATTAAACAAACTATAAGTTAGAATATAGCAATTATTTACAAATTTTAATCACACATAATATTCGCCTTAGTAGTAATTATTTTACTGATTTTTTTAAATAAGCTTCCAGTCATGGGAGATGATTGAAAAGTTTTATTCCTATATATTTTTTGAATTTTTCAATATTGGCCGAAATAAGCTTTGGAATAGTTAGTAAATCAACATTCAAAGCTTAATGTATTATTATACATAATTACGACAAAAATTATTCTGATTAATCAATTAAACATGGCTTTTAAATGTATAAAAGACAGCTAAGAATAAAAATATTATAATTTGCTTGGGAATAAAAAATTGTTAACATAATTCGCATCAAGGTATTTTATAAATTATTCTAATAATTTTCTTTTCTCAACAGAGAACAATATTGTAATACTTAATACTGCATTTACTGGCATATTAACATATTTTACTAAATTGTCCTTACTCCAAAGTTTTTCTAACAGAGTTTAAATTAAATTTAGATAATTATTTACTCACCCTGTTTATCACCCGTAAGAACCCAAATTTTAATATTCGCCAAAATGAGATTTGCTATGGTTTGAGGTACACCGTCCTGTAACTTATCTTCTATAGCTGTAACTCCTACAAGTTCCAGATCTATTTCAATTTCTTCGTAGAGAGCGTCCAATTTTTCCTCCCTGTCTTCTAAAGAAATGGCAGCTTCTTGATGACGTTGCTTCCAGTTGTTAAAAAATACTTCATCTAAGTCACACGAGGCTAGTACAAGCGTTCTTAATCCCTCACCAGCAAATTTCTGGAAATTAAATATACACATTTAAAAATTATGAATGTCTAAATAATTTTTACTTACATTAAGATGTTCTTGCGTTTTATGCTTAATTGCATCTTGGCCGTTTTTAAGTCTTTCATAAATGACGCTATCAGCGCCCTTGCAGTACAATTTTAATTTTCCATCTCTTCTCAATATTACAGACATTCTCTTACGGACGTTGTTGAAGTCAAGGATACAAAGAACCTCATAGACCTCTTTAACGCCCATGACTTCAATGGTAATGCTATTGGGAGAGCGTTCTTTGAAAACGAAACCAAAGTTTCTGGTCGCCGAAACCAGTGCAGCTTCGTCGGGCGATTGTGCCTGAATAGAAAATACAGTTTTAAGTATAAAAAACTGAAAATTTAACGAGATTATATTATCTCGATTTTTGCTGTTCCCCAATCGCAATGAAAAATTATATCAAGAAATAAAGCAAAGTCAGGTATTACAATAGTTTAATTTGAAAAATTAATAATTTAATTAGGAACATGAAAACACAACAATTAGTCGATACTTTTGTTATGTAATTTTTTACAACTTGTAATTATTTATAAATAATAAAATTATTATAAAACGTAATAATAAAAAATCTTTAGTTTCTATAAATATTAATGATCTTAAACCATTTGACGAATTGTTGTGCTTTGCACGAATTAGATGAAATCTTATGATAAATTGGACGCCAGTCATTAATTTATTTATTTCATGTAAAAAAAAATACAAGAAGCTACTTGTAATAGATTTTACCCTTTTCCGAGTAGGAAAATAAAAATATACTGATAAATGAAAACAATATAAAGAAAAATTAAAAGAATTACAATATAATGAAAAATTAAAAGAATTACAATTTAAGTTCTATGATAAAAGGAGAAGGCACATTTTAAATATAATCTGTCAGAATTTGAAGAAATTTTGATATTGTAGAACTTGGCCTATCGATCAAATATTTCCATTGCGTCAAAGTTATGGCACACCCCATAATTACATTTCCGAATTGTACATCAAAAATAAGTTATGTCAATTTTACTTAGTGTAAAATTTTAGAAAAAATTAAATATCTGGCGATAAAAACAATTCTAACAAATTTACTCTTATAAATAAAAGACTGTTTCTAATTTCCCTATTTTTCTATATTTTTTATTATTTTTCCCAATTTCTCTCCATTTTTTCCAATTTTTGTCTGTTTTTCCCAAATTTCCTTATTTTGTACTTACTTTCCCATTTTCCCCATTTTTCACTATTTTCCCAAATTTCCCTATTTTGTTTAATTTTTCACAATTTTGCCTTATTTGTTCCTATTTTTCCCTCCTTTTCCAAATTTTTATCTATTTTGCCCAATTTTTCTTATATTTTCCCCTATTATAAATAGAATACCCTGTATTTTAATAGCTTATCGTATGGCTAATTTAATGAACTTATAACTTTTAAAAGGGTTTCTTTCCTATACTTAAATCTTAAATATTTTCAACTTATTTAGGTATTTCCTATTTTTTTTTATACTTTGCCTATTTTTTCCCATTTTTCCTGTTTTTCCCTATATTTTTTTAAGTTTTCCTATTTTATTATTTTTCCCACTTTCCTATTTTTTCCTATTATTTCCTTTTTTTTTCTACTTTTATCTATTTCTACCCATTTTGTTTCCATTTCTTCTAATTTTTATTATTTTTCTGTTTTTACTATTTTTTCCTGTTTTCCGTATTTGTTTCTATTATCACCATTTTTTCTATTTTTTCCTATTTTTTTACCTATCCAAAATCGTCCAAGGCGCTCAGAGAAAATGTTTGTCAATTTTGATTTTGGGATTATTTTTTGAGAAATGTCAAGGGTGATCAATTAATGATTTATTTATTGTTAAAGAAAAAGGATTTTGTAAAAGTAAAAAAAAATGGTTAATGGAATAAAAAAAAAATGAACAAAAATAAAAATAAATAAATAAAAATGAAAAATATATGAAAATGAATGAATTTAAATTAAAATGAATGAAAACAAATGAGAATTAATGAAAATTAATGAAAATCAGTGAAAATAAATGAAAATTAACGAAAATAAATAAATAGATGAGAATGAATGAAAATAAATGAAAACGAATGAAAATATCTGAAAAAAACAAGGAGCAGAAATTTTATTTTTTCAAATATATGAAAGACTCTAAGAGGACAGATAGGAAGCGAGAGAGACCAAAAAGGTAACCAAGAAAAGATGTGGAAGAGGAGCTAGGATAAACTAGGAGGTAAGACAGAGAGAGGCTAAAATAGGAAATAAACAGAGCAACAGAAGACACACATGTAAAAGAACAGAACAGAAGAAAGCTAAGAGGAGACAGTAAACATTAAAATCAATAAAATTGTATTTTTTTTTCTTAAATTTTGTAAAATTTATTAAAGATTATTGAGATTTTTGGATGAAAAAAAATTTTCACAAACAGAAAAATAAAGATAATTAACCAAAAAAAAGGTGAAGGAATTTTATTTTTCCAAATATATGAAAGGACAGACAGGAGGCGAGAGAGACCAAAAACGTATTCAAGAAAAGATTTGGAAGAGGAGTCAGGACAAACTAGGAGATGAGACAGAGAGAGTTTAAAATAGGAAATAAACAGAGCGACAGAAGACGCACCTGTAAAAGAGCAGAACCGAAGAAAGCGAAGAGGAAAGAGGAAACATTAAAATTAACCAAATTGTATTTTTTTCTTAAATTTTGTCAAATTTATTATAGATTATTGAAACAGGGTGTTCCATATCAACATATTTATATTGTAAAATTACTAGTTACCTGATATTCCAGTTTACCATCATTATGTTCGGACATCACAGTGTGGCATAACGCCAAGAGTCTAAAAAAACTGAAAACGTCAGCGTCTCTCCTCCTGACGGCATCCAAGAGATGATTATCGTAGAATTTGAACTCCGGCTCATAATTTGGGTTGAAGGAGAAATCCAACGGTTCCGTTTCGTCCGTGATTTCGATGACGTCGCCGGTTTTCTGATCGACCACGTCGCCATACGACTGAGCCGCTATCGAACATTTATTAAACGTCATGATGTTTTGAGTAAGCGTACCGGTTTTGTCGGAAAATATGTATTCTATTTGGCCTAAAATGTAAAAAAAAATCTTGAAACGACTCCATTAATTAAGTGAGTGCATAAAACCTTTATGAATGTTATAATTGAAAATTTAGGTATGGTACTTACCTAATTCTTCATTAAGTGTAGTAGTTCTAGCTTTGGCATGAGTGCCTGTCTTATCGTAGTACATTTGCTCGTCCCAATTGATTAGGAAGCTCTGTACGAATCTGATCACCTCTACGGACACATACAGCGATATCGGTACCACCGTGTTCAAAACGATAGCGTAGGAAAAGAACACCAACAGGGCTATGATGGTGGCGCCTCCCAGAGGTTCAGTAGGTACTAGCGTGTCCCACGGGAGGTATTTCTGGAAGTACTGGCCGACGAGGGACTCCCATATACCACACGCCACCATACAGAAAAGGCACATGGACAATAAAAAAAATACTATCTGCAAAACAGAAAGAACAAATTTGTAAGGAATGTAGATAAAGTGAAATAGAAATTATGATAAATACTTACTCCTATGATTAAAAAATTAAGAAGCCTATCTATGCTCGTGCGTTTAAATTTACTCTTGCCACTATTTTGCATTAGCTTCGTGTCTTTACCAGCAAAGATTACGACACCATAGCACCATTGGGTATTCCTGAGAACACACCCTCTCAACATGATCTTGTCGTTATCTAGAGAGTAAGATTTGCCCTTCCAAATTAGCACCCCTTCGAATTTGTTTAGGAGATTGTTGGGTATTTCGCAGATGATTTCGCCATCGAATTCACCGAGCATAGCGTTGTCTTCGCCCATCTCGGCCGTTTCGACCAGACATTGTCTACATTTTAGGTTCGTTTCTCTAAAAAAATAATTATTATTTTTAAATCTAGAACATATTAATTATTCATAAGCATATGGGATTGTAAACAAAATTTATGCTTGACTGACTTAATACTAAATTATATTTTAATTTAATTTAATCAATTATTATTACCGGATAAAATGTAAAAGTTTTGCTTCCTCCTTTAGATATTATAGCAATTATTGTTCATTATTAAAGAAAGATTTTACTCCGGTTATTTCTTGTAATTTAATTTAAATGATGATCTATGATATTCCTAATATTCATTTTCCCCTAATGCACAGCTTCGCAATGTCATAAAATGTATTTTAGATAGAGGTATGTAAATCCCATATTAAATTAAGTTTAACTGGGTTAAAAAAATTAGTTAAAATTCGGTTATTAAAATTATAAAGTAATAAACTTTCTGTTTTTGGGAAAATCTTTTAAAATTTCATCAAAAATAAAGAATTATTTTACCAAATATATTAGTTCTAGGAACAGGAACATTTTTAATTTATAATGAAAATACAATTTACCTAATTATCGACAATTTTTGTGTAAAAATAGAACAAACTGAATTATATATTAGTATTTTAAGGTAATTATAAATTTTTATCATGTTTCCTTTTACCCATTTAAATATCCCAAATAAACTTAATAGATATAGACAATTCGTAATACAATTTAATAATTATTCCAGGTTGTAACAATATTTTCTGTAAATTAGAATATGTTGAAATATTTACTGTGTGAACCATTCATGTGGATATAATTATATGAAAGAATATTTTACGGAACATTAATTTTTTATTAATTTAAACGATCCTTTGTAGATCCCTTTTAATTTCTACCCGTTTGTGTAATAATCCAGATGTTTTATTTTATAAAAAAATATTTACTAATTGCTCTGACTGGTAGACAAAAATAATTTCGATATTAATATTTAATTTTATACTTAGAGGTTTATTATCAGTGTTGTTAAAAATACTTTTAAAAATGTATTTAAATACAAATACTTCTTCCTTGTATTTAAAAAGTATTTAAATACAATTAGGACTTCCATGAAATAATTTATCATAGAAATTAGAGATCCAGCTATTTGTATTACTAGGGAGGAAAGGGCAGTATACATCCAAGGAAGGAAAAGGCACTTCACTCCCATGTAATACATATGATTTTTTTTTGCTATCCACTTATTAAACCTTTAATCATACATCTCTTTAGATTTTTGTGATAGTAAGGTTAATGACGCTATGTTGGCTTGTTCCTTAATATGAGTTCTTTTTGTAAATTCAAAATCACTTGAATCGCTCTCCATTTTTCAAAAATTCAATTAAGTTTAATAAACGTAGCGACTTTCCACTCTAAAAGTCAATTGTTTACTGTTACTATGATAGTTTTATTCTTATGTCAAAAAAACGTATCTAAGAATTCTGTCAAAAAAGTTGAAATTTTTCTTTAAAAACGTTGAAGTAACATTCATGTTTAATTCACAAGTTTCTTAATTTACAACATACTTAAAACGAGGGGGATGAAAAGTACTTTTCCTCTCTAAGGAGGGAAGTATGAGTTTCCTTCCTTTTGTGAGGGAGAAAAATGTATACTTTCTAGTAGGAACAACAATTTGTGGATTAAACAATAAACGCCGGCCCGCCAAGTAGAAAGTTTATATCTGCATGAAGGGATAATCCGAAGTTTAAGGGGGTTTTTGTTTCCAGGTAAAAAGGAAAAGCAAGTGAATGATATTTTTTTTCTAAAGGCAACTACTCTAGTTTCGGTTAAATAACCATCTTCAGGCCTATAACACGATGTATATTTATTATAGGCCTGAAACCGAAACTAGTTATTGTGGTACATGATTTTGGGTTTTCATTTATGATTATTTAAACTTTAACTATACTATTTAAAATGTTGGACAAAAATATATTTTAAATACACAGTAAATAAAAATGAAGCTTATGTATTTAAATGCATTAAAAGTATTTAAATTACAATTCTAAATACTTCAATTTAAATACTTAACAACACTGTTTATTATTAATTCTTGATTTTCAATAAAATTATGCATAAAAAACGAGTATTAATATTTATTCCGCAATAATAAATTAACGAAGGGTTAATTGTACCTATTGATAAAATTCAACAATCACTTTTACTAATAAAGGATTCAAGTACTAATTTAGTTATCAATGAACTCCTCTGATCAAAATCAATCATGTTTCAGGTGTCAATTTATATATTTAACTTACCCATCTAACTCTGACGTTTCTATATAACACAAACCATTGGGTTCACTAGATGTTAAAATTAGTACATCGGCCGCTATGAATTGGTTATTGTCCATTCTGACGATATCTCCAACTTGGACTGCTGACCATTTTTCTTTGACCAGTTGACCTTTTCGAACAACCCTTGATTTTCGATTGTTGACATGCGAATCCGAAATGTGACGTTGCTAAAAAATTTATATAATTATTGCCAATACTTGGTTAAATCACAATGTATCAAATTATACGCGTGATGGTATTTTGATCCATTTTAAATATTAATCATCATTAATTATTTTCTTTGAAGAATTTTTATAAAAACAATGCGCCCTATAAAAGTATGTGGAAAAACATCCAGAAGAATCTGTTTAGTTAGGAAATATATAGTTATATATTTTAAGTTCTATGGGCACTACAAGATGGTTCCCAGCGGGACTTGGCAATTTTTGGGCAAGTTTTCTGTCATAAAAATTTATACCTCGCCGGAAACTTGCCGAGTCGCGCTTGTTCAAGACGATTTTAAACATATCGCCTATCACAGAGAAATGTAGATTTATTTATTTTTCGTCAATGTCAATATTTTCAAAGAATTTATATGTTAAAATCATTTTCAGTAAATTGATTACGGTTAGAAATCCCAGTTAATTTTTGTGTTTCGTTGGGTAAAGACCTATTTTCAGACATGTTTGAGTTTCTGCCCAGGCGAGGGTTCCTAAGAATTAATCAATCATTTTTATAACTTCGTGTTCATTTTAATAATAATTATGAATATTTAACGCTCGTCAATAAATTAGTTAGAAAAAGTACCGAGTTTTAATTACAACCGTAATAATAATAACTAACTATCAACAGAAAAGTTACGTAAAACTTTATAGACTTCACTCAGGAGGGGATAGAACTTCCAATCACTGTTCATAACATGGACTTGTATAATTATGTCAGTAATTATCATTTTATTGTAATTTACGCGCGTCTAGGTTCGCTCGGCTTAACAAGAGATATTTTACCGTAATAATTTTGGTATTTGTGTTAAGTTTATATTGACCAACATTTTAATATATTTTTTCGATATAAAGATGGCTTTTTTCGGTTTCGAATCCGAACCACAGATATACAAACTAATGATTAATAGGAAGTTTAAGCGCTAACGACTGAGGTAAAGTTTATATATGACGTGGTCATTTTGTATAAATTAAATGAGTTTCATACTGCATCAGTATCATTTGGACTTCGCAAGTCTTTCTAATTTCGATATTTATATCAAAGTGCTTGTACCTCTTCTGAAATTTGAATAACACTTGTAAATTGGTGCTTGGAGAATATTTAAAAAAAATGGTGTTTCAAAACGCGAAAAAACAAAATATTTTTTGTCATTAAATGTTTGGGTATCTATATTAAATTCGAACAAGGATGATGTTGAAGATTGTATATTTTGATCATAGACGCTTCATATTATAATACACGTTTTTTTGACAAAAACAAATAGTATTAGAGCTTTTTGAAAATAAAAAAAATTGAAATAACAGGTGGACGGTTTTGTTTTTAATTGTTACATTTTTAAATTAAATTAATAAATATACCTATAGATAGTGTGGAACTAAATTTTAGCCAATCTTACAAAATGAATAAAAATCCAATAAAAAATACATAAAAATAATTTTATAATCCCATTGTCTTTCCGTAAAATTATCAACCAAATTGTCATTGAAAATTTGTTTGTTAGTTATAGGAGATGATATAATACCATTAATTTTTTACTCAAGGTTAAAACTTCTACACATAACCAACCTCAATTTGTATTATAAAGCAACCGATTACGAAAATCTTGTTATAAAAATAAATATCTATGGTAACAGGTTTTAAAATTTTTTCTATTTATTTTTTATTTAGATGAATGATGACAACATATTTGATTTAGAAAAGTGTTTCGTTTATAATTTTCGAATATTTCCACTGATTTTAACAACTCTTCAAGGTTGTCCAATGCACAAAAAACAGTTATTTCTGTATATAAAATAAAGTATATCAATCTTCTTAGTTTAGTGTTTTTTTGATCAAAAATAAGTTAACTACTCTAAAAAAAGTTCTGTTAGTTTAAGAAACAAAAACTAAAAACAATATTTTTATTTTAAACAAATGATGCATTCAAATTTGAACAGATAACTCCAATACCGATTTTTTTTTGATTATCAATCTTAAATATACCATGCATGTTAAAGTAACATGTCAAATCTAAAATTAAACCTTATATTTTTCTAAGAAATTCTTTCCTTCGCGGAAAATCGAGTATAAGGGAGTTACATTTTGTACCTTTATGTAAAAAATGCATTTCAGCTTTTTCTAGTAGTTAAAGTAAGATTTAAAGTGGGTAATAGACGGTCAAGCATCTTGATCAAACGGTTCAGTCAATCGATAGACGCGTGCTTCAATCAACTCTTCAATTTTTTTATCAAAATTCAGTCACAATTTAATTTTCGACTCGGAACGTAGTTTTTACACTTCGAACAATGGTGTCCAATACAGATATGGTCTTTCTAGCATTGAAAAATCAAAAGCGGAAACGACGTTGGTTCAATGAATGATACAAATTGAGAAATAGCTTCAGTCATAAGCATTTAATTAATTTCCTACGCGTTTCTAAAGCCGATGATTACGGAAACTTTATTGGAATAGACGAACTTTATTGGAATAGACGAAGGGAGTTTTGATAATCTAAGTATTCCAATGTTAAAAGGAAACCAAATTTTTTTCATAAATAAAAAATTATAAAAACCAAATCCATCAGGAAAAAAACAAAAATACTTTTATCAGACCAGTCATTACTTACCTCCTAGAAACAACAACAATAAACAAAAAAGAAGATTTAAAAATCTAAGAAAAGAAAATTCTGCAAACAGTACTTAGACCAAACATAACAAGAGATGGTGAAAGAAGATTAAAAAGAAACATAGAAAATGAACTAGGTGGAGGAAATATAGTATGTATAAAAGCGAGGAGACTGTAATAGATGGGACACATTATGAGAAGAGCAGCAACAGAAACCTTAAAAAGAATGACGACATGGATTCCATTAAAGAGGAGAGCAAGAGGAAGGCCACGAAATAGATGGTGGGATCAAGTAGAGGAAGTTATAGAAGCATTGAAAACAAAACGCAGAGACAGAAGAAAATGGAAAACCATAACAGAAGAGGCCAGAACAGATAAAAGATTATAAGTATACCGATGGAAGACGAGTTATTTACCTCGTCTATAGGATTTAATGCAGCTCTTTTTAAGCTACCCTTAATCCATGGGGATTAAACGGCCATGATGATCATGATGATGATTGCAATTGGTACGTTCCAAAATCGAGAAAATGGACACTGCAACTTGGAAAATTTCCTTTTCGATTTGTACGTTTTTTTCAGAGAGCGGTGTAATCTCCATGGTATGACTAACGTAATGCTTGATCAAACTCCGCCTAAACGAACAAACACTTGAGACAAATGCTTGAGTCATTCAAACAGATATCTTACAATACAATAAAGATTTATTATTATATTCTTTCACTGTCGATACACACTTTTGATAAAAAAACAAGTATTTCCTATAAAATTGTAGAAAAATAAAATCTGTTATAATTTAGATGCTAGATGAGGCTAATTAACTATCAACCAACATTATTTTTACATCATTCGCATTAAAAACTTTTTTGTACGCTTTGACATGGAAAAAGCGTTAGACACTGTATATCACACACAAAATTCCAACAAGCAACTTCCCTCTCAACTTCATATTAAAAACAACATAAACAATTGCAAAAGTTATGAACAAATAAAGATTTAAAAAAAGGAGTCTAGTTTTTTGCAAATAACTCATAAACTATAACCGTTAAAATGAATTTGAAACAAGATTATAAAAGGGGAAGAAATTTATAATACCAAACTACCTACTTCCGGAACTAGTCATCCCAAATCGAATAAAACTTCGCTTGGATTTTATTGAATAACGATTAAAGGCGTTTTTTAAGATATAAACTGACTGGCTGATTACAAATATATCAAAATCCAATAGATCGCCCCTCTCCCAACAGACCGAATTCCAATAAACCGAACACATTCTTTCAATAGACCGAAAATACAGCGCCATGATTTAAAACTCGGGCATCTTTGAGTTTCTGTCGGATAAACGAGGGTTTCTAAGAATTAATCAATCGTTTTTATAATTTCCTGTTCATTTTGATAACATTTGTTTTATTTGTATTCATGTTGTTTTTAACTTTATAAATTTTTTACCAAGATAAATATTTAACCCTCGTCAATAAATTAGTTAGAAAAAGTACCGATTGTTATTTACAACCATAATAATAATAACTAAGCAACTTTTCTAATTATTAATCAGTAAATGGAAAAGGTATGTAAAACTTTAGACTTCACTCAGGAGGGGATAGAACTTAAATCACTGTTGATAACATAGACTTGTATAATTAATTATGTCAGTAATTATCACTTTATTGTAATTCACGCGCGTCTAGGTTCGCTCGACCTAACAAGAGATATTTTTACGTAATAATATTGGTATTTATATAGAAAGAAAGCATCATTAGTACACATGAGGTATACATCTTTGTTGATTATTCGGTCTATTGGTTGTTCGATCTACCGATAGGTCGGTCTGTTGGGGAAATTCAGGGCAAAAAGCTTTCGGTCTACATAAAAATCGCTAACTGACCTACTATACCTAACCCTGATTATACAATAATATCTCAAGACAATTCCAAATGAAAATCAACAACAAACAAAAATATAAATTACCAAAATTCAAGACGGGGAACCACAAGTAAAAACGATAATTTTTTATTGGCGTTTAACGTGTTAAAGTAACGTCGGAAAATTTATTTTGCGGCATACATTTCATATATTGTATTATTTATTGACTCTATTACGTGAAATTTTATTAGATGGAATTTTCCGTTGTTTCTATTTTTGGTATGTTTCTCTGGTTAACATTTGATCGATAGACCTTAGGTAAAGAAATACAGTTTCCTACTGACCTTAAATACTTTTAAACAAACTTTATTAAAAAAAATACTTTTTCCAATACAAATATCTAGTATTATTCATATTAACAAAGCCATATTTTTGTCATATAATGAAATATTTTTGCATAAGTGAAATTTGACGGATTTGATCTATGAAATATCCAATACGTGCGATTACAGATAGTGTAAAGTATTGTTCTCTTGGTGCCCATACACGTAATGTTTTTTTAGTCGGTATATGTATCTGATACAAATGCAAAATAGGTCAACATATTCGATAATTTTCATTATATTAATTTGTTATCAACCGTATGGAAATATTTGTTGTTTGGTAAATAACATTAACCTATTTGTCAGATACAACACTATAAAGTATTTGAAACAAAAATTAAACATTTGATATTTGGGAACGCCACATATCTAGTCTGATAAAGTCCATGAACAATGAAACAAGGTTTAATTATTGCTGATGTATCATTTAAATTTCTTGTAAGTATGTTTTTGAGCTTTTATTTTAATTCTAATGATCGATATTAAATTAGTACTTACGATGTCATCGTAGGCGTCCTTAACGGCAGTGAGTCCTAATACACCGATGAGGGGTAGCGCTGTGGTAACCGGAGTGAGACTGCTGATAGCCGGTATCAGCTGTAACACCAAAAGGCACAAAAAGTAGAAGTTCGCCAAGCGTTGGAACTGTTCGAATAAATTCAGAGGCAGGAACGTCAGTAACGAGTACTTCGAGGTCTTTATGTAGTTACTCTGAAAACAAAAAATCAAAATTATAATTATTTAATTTAGAGTTAAGAAAATTCAAACGGGTTGATGATGACAATAATGAAAAACATTAACAATTATATATTGTATATAAGATATATTTAAATTTTCAACTATAATAATGTATTGAGCACTTTCACCATTTGTGACAGCTCTATCCACTTGATTTCATGTAGCCTCCAACTAAAAGCATAAATGTACCTAATTGGATAAATCTCATTGAAAAACTATCCAGAATTTACAATCCTATCAATATGTGTTCTTAAAATCACATTTCTGTAAGAAATATTTAATACCATATCCAAACTCTTTATTATTTTGCAACAACGTTTTCTAAACGGCTATTACTTTTCTTCATGTCATAGCTTGCATATCTACGTCATTCAAGTTCCTAGAATCATCCAACATTCTTTCGCAATAATCGCTATCTTCGTTTTAACTCATCCCTCTCTGTCTTTCTCATACGAGACGAGAAATATTGTCTTAATATTTTATTCCATATTTGCAAAGTGACTCTAAACGACCGTTACAAAAGCACGTCACTAATTTTCATCCAATGACATTAGGTCAATTTATCGCTACACGTATCGTTCGTCTGGCTTTTATGGGTTGGGTAAAAAATTAACCCACCAAATTATTACTGTTTTATTAACTCTCAGAGCAAGCAGTCGCAACGTTAAAAAAAATCGGCTACGGCCGCGCTTTGTTCATGTTCCTTTAAGGAAGGGTTTTTTTTGGAACCGGTTCGTTTTCTAAGATTTCAATTAGTTAATGTACTTTCTATAATATAATAAATAGGTGTAAAAATAGCCCTTCCAATTCACTTCAATACGTATTTATGTTTATATTGATTTAACAGCTTCAACGCTGTTTGGTCCTTCGATAATTAGTCGATGTTAACATGTAGTAAATTTTCCAAACATTTATCGATTTTTCATATTAGTTCAGTAATGAAATAATACATGTATCTATACAAACATCATTAAGGCTTTGCAATTTAGGAACTTTAAAAGTTCGTTACTGAATTATATAAGTCTGTCTGTGTGTCTGTATCCCAAGGAATTTTTAAAATTTTGATTTCAGATTTAGATTCAGCATAAAAAATAAACAACTGTATTAAGACAAAAATTATGTGTTTATTAAATTTTAAAATTTGTTTACATTTTTCAGTTCTGTCGAACAATTTTTTGGATACATATTAAAAATTTGTTTTAGCTTGCGCATTCTTAACTCTAATTGTATTGCCAACAATTTATAAGGATCTGTAGATGGTTCTTTAACCCTTTAACAGTGGCTACCGTGTATAAATGATTCGTAAAAACTATGGTGTGATGTGGATATCGTAAATAAACAATTTTGTTATTTCCCAATAAATTTTTACATATTTTACAATTTTTTTTACAAATTTTACAAATTTTCAAATTTCACAAATTTTACAATTTTTTTACAAAATTAAAAAAAATTACACAAATTTTACAAACATTTTACAATTATCGAAATATTTTGAATGTTTTTTAAAACTTTTGGAATTTTTTAAATGTTAAAATTCTTGAAATTTTTTAAATATTTTTAATTAATCGAATAATTTTGTTTGAAATTTTCAATACTATTTTAGAAATTTTTGAATATTTTGAGTTTTTGTTTTTTTTAAATTTTCAAAAAAAAATGCAAAATTTAAAAAATAATTTCAAATAATTTTTTGATATATTTTTTTAAATCTTTAAATAATTTTTTTGTTTTTTGAAACTTGACATTTTTCAAATGCTTAAAATTTTTGAAATTTTAATTAATCGAATAATTTTGTTTTTTGAAATTTTCGATATATTTTAGAAATTTTTGAATATTTTGACTTATTTTTTGAAATTTTCGAAAAAATTGCAAAATTTTATAATGTTTGATATATTTTTTAATTTTTCACATAATTTATTGATATGTATTTTAAATTTCCAAATATTTTTTTTTGTTTTTTGAAGTTTTTTACATTTTTGAAATGTTTAAAATTCTTAAAATTTTCGACATATTTTAGAAAGTTTTGAATATTTTGACTTTTTACTTTTTGAAATTTTCAAAAAAAATTGCAAAATTTTTCGAAATGTTTTATATATTTTTTAAATTTCCAAACAATTTTTATGTTTTTTGAAACTTTTGACATTTTTGAAATGTTTAAAATTACTGAAATTTTTGATATATTTTTAATTGGACAAATAATTTTATGTTCTTTTAAATTTTCGATATATTTTAGAAATTTTTGAATATTTCTCCTTTTTACTTTTTGAAAATTACGAAAAAAATTGCAACATTTTTGAAAAGTTTAAAATTCCTGAAAATTTTTAAATATTTTAAATTAGACGAATAATTTTATCTTCTTTAAAATTTTTGATATATTTTAGAAATTTTTGAATATTTTGACTTTCTACTTTTGAATTTTTCGAAAAAAATTACAAATTTTGACAACTTTTGAAACCTTCGACATTTTTGAAATGTTTAAAATTCCTGAAATTTTTAGAATATTTTTAATTAGACGAATAATACAATGTTTTTTGAAATTTTTGATATTTTATAATTTTTGAATATTGTGACATTTTACTTTTTGAAATGTTCGAAAAAAATGGCAAAATTTAAAATTTTTCAAAATTTTTGATATTTTTTAAATTTTCAAATTAATTTTGAATGTTTTTTGAAACTTTTGACATTTTTGAAACGTTAAAATTCCTGAATTTTTTTAAATATTTTTAATTTGACGAATAATGTTTTTTTGAAATTTTCGATATTTTATAATTTTTGAATATTGTGACACTTTTATTTTTTGAAATTTTCGAAAAAAATGCAAAATTTTTGAAAATTATTACAATTAAGTTTACAAAATGTTGATATATTTTACAATATTTTTGTTCAGCGATGTAAAAATAATTGAACGCATGTCTAGCTAGGCCGCGAATGTTCGACGTAAATATACTAGAAGAATTGATTTTTATATTACTTAATCGTATGCCTATTCCAATATGAGAAAAGTTATTTTACAGTAAAGAAAAAAATTGAGCAAAAAATGTCATATTTATTGTTTGTTATAGCTTCATTATTTATTTATTGAGCTCCTAAGAAATTTTTACTTAATAAGAAGTTTTTTTCTAATAAAAATATTTAAACTCACTAATTAATTCCTGTCTTAAGTGTGCCAAAACATCAATCGTATCACTTTTTAAATTAACCAAACTTTCAATACATTTTCACCTGAAGTTTTACAACTGTTTAGTGAAATACTTTTTGATCGTTTGCCAATAATAAGTGGTCATATTACAGTTCCGGAACGAATGCTTTAAAAAGGCGTAAATTTATTTGGTTTCATGCCAAAAGAGGTCATAAAAAGTATGCGATATGTTAATTTAATAGCTGATTGTATTCACGAAGTTTTTCTTGAAAATTCCTTACGACATATGTTTTTTATCGAAATAACAATCAGTATTGAAGGTTTTAATCATTAACTCAATTTAAGCGTTCCAGAAATAATGTTTTTAATTTATTTATGACGTATATAAAAATGGTTTTGAAATAATAAAATGCAAGGTACTAATATTTTCATTAGAATATTATTTTTATTGGAAACAATAACCGTTCATATTTCATTAAACTAGCAGAAAATTGAAAATATCAATTACAATTATAAAGGTTGTACAATTTTTATTTAAATAATTGTATTTCAAGGACTTTTATATATTAAAAACGTAGTCACTATATTTGAAATATTTGTTTTTTGTAATTTTTATATTTTAAATTTTAAGCATAATTTGATTTGTCGTTTTCCTTATGAATTTTTGTTATTTATTTTTATTTCCAAAAACAGCAATAAATTTAAAATAAATTCCATTTTAGATTGGTTTAGACCAAATCTGATACTGTTGGATTTCAAAAAACATATTTTGACGCCGAAAATGATCATCGAATTGTTATTTAACTTGTAGAATCTAAAATTTGTAACAAAATAAAAATTCAATTTTACATCATTTTCAAGAAAACTTTAAGTCCGCCGTCTAATCAAAAAAGTAGTCTGTGTCACCCTAAAACGTAAAATAAAGCAAAAAATAAAAGAGGCCTAATAAGGACAAAAAAAGAAAAAAAGTGTAAAACAAACATCAACAAAAAGTCCAAAAACAGCCAAATAAGACAAAGTAAAGGGAAAAAGCAAAAAAACACCAAAAAGGTCAGAAAAGAACAAAAAAGTCAAAAATTAAAAATGCAACAAAAAAGAGTTTAAAAGGCAAAAAAGTGGAAAAAAAGCATTACAGCAAAAAAGGCAAAAATAGAGACAAATGAAGGCAAAAAAAGACAAAAAGTAACAAAAATTCCAAAAAGACCAAAAAAAAATTAAAAACAAATAAAAAGCAAGAAAAAACGCAAAAAAGGTCAAAACTATTGGAAGTTCGGGAAAAAGTTTGATACAAAAGTTGTATATTTTTCGCCCTCTAGGAGCGAAACTATGGAGAATTCGAAAAAAAGTTTAATACAAATGTTAAAAGAAATTTAGTGCTCTACAACTTTGCACTAGAAAATTTTGCACCAAAGTACATTGTCTTAAAAAACTACACGCACATTTTTTGCACACCCTCTACTGGCGCTGCTATTGAAAAATATGGAAAAAGTTTGATACAAAAATTGTAGGAAATTGTATGCTCTAAAACTTTGCACGACAATATTTTCCACTAAAGTGTATTGCTTGTCCTTAAAATTTAAATAAAGGCAAAACATCTCACATGTTTAATCAAACAGTTCGGCAGTTATCGTGGAAGATTACACACAGACAGACCTTACTCTGAAAATGATTTCAATCTTCTTGGGGGACACACATCAATATGGATATTTCCATCGATATCTCGATTTTTTTTTGGTCGTTCACTATACTTTCCCTTTGATGGGACCGGGAAAGTAAAAATTGTACTAATTAAAAAGGACCAAATTATTTGATGCAGAAGATACAAGCCATTTTTCAGTTTCGGGCTGAAGGCAGAACAATTTTATATCTGGATAAGACTGAGGTCAATTAATGTATTAATAGATCCAGGCAGGATACAAAATCGAATGATTATAATGAATCAAGAATTTGTGTTACGTTTACCCCCTTAGAACAAAATCTGAAGATTGAAAAAAATGTCATAAAAAAAGAATAAAAAATGGGAACTGGGATTCAGAAAAAAGGAAACCTTTTAATTTTTAGCAGTTTTCAGACTATAATAAGCCTTTACCACTCGTGAACTATTCCGAATGGATTATATATTTTTCACAATTATTATTTATAGATTTACTAAAAAAATAAAAATAAAATGAATAAATATTCCTCTTGTCCTAGACCAGAAAGTTTTAGTGATTTTTTTGTATTTACGCATTTAGCAAGATTAATGAAAAATTAAATATACCAAAATCACGATGCTAATTAAATGCTAAATAGGTTTCAAAAAAAATAAAATAACGGAAATACATTGTGTGAATAGATCACGATATAGAAGACCTCGCTCTTTATAAAGTTTAATAGAAAACAAGTAATTTAAAAAAAAAAGTAAGGACACATTTGTATAAGTTGACTACGCATATGAAATTTGTAATTGATTTGTTACTAATACTATTCAATTAACCCAAATATTTTAAATTTATATTTTATATTATTTAAAAAATATATTTTACGTCAACCAAGATAACATTCGATTTACCATTAAACCATCGAGCTAATAAATACATAAATATATCTATTAACTTATATTTTATAAGTTTACACAATATTAATAATAAAGGCCTTGACGACCCATAGCATCAAATTGTACAATAATTTGTCTCCACTTGTTTCCATCCATGGCAGTTTCTTTCCTATTATAGGTTACCACTTTCCTTATGTCCTCTTTACATGTCTCTATCTATTTTTTAAGAGGCCGTCCACTTCTTTTTCCTCCTTCACCCCTTGTTTAGGGACCCCGTTTAACAGGTGAAATCCGCTAACACGTTTGGAGTCTTTTCCAAATCTCCGGTGCACTGTATCAGTAGGAAGCTGATTCGTAGGTTTCTTGTCAGGGATTTTGATACGAAGACTAATATTTAAGGAAGAAGAAATGCTTCATTTGTTTATTATGTTTATTCATCTATGAATAATATGCTGCGTTGGATATATACATCTATTTATAACTGTGCCTTATGGCGGTACAAATAAATTCGTGGGCCAAGCTCGTTGAATTTATAACGACTAACTGTACTTACAGATCTCTGGAGGTTTACACTATTAACTATCTAAATGACACTATTAAACTTATAACTAAGTGACACTATTGCACTTAATTTGGTAACGCAGGAAAAGGAACCAGAGTGGTCAAGCGGAAGAATATAGAATGGGATTTTTACAAATTTAAGGGTTTTAAAAAAGGACTAACTCTGCGGTATTTTCCTAACCGTTACAGGGTAGTGGAGGCAACAAACTAACGAGGCAGGGACGGACTTACTTGTTGAAGTACTTTCAACACCCCTTATCAAGGATTCTTTGCCTATCTCTGATCGGGCACTCTCCCACATGTGTCAACCAGCGTAACCTTTTTACTCTAGACTATTTGGCTCATCTCTCCATCCATTCCCTTCTACTATTACTCCTCCAAAAATGTTCCTCAAATCTAGTCATTTCCAGATATATTAAGCTTGTTTTCTATTCCCGTACAATACTGGAGGTTGTATTGCTGTGCGATATAATCTGAGTTTTGCTGCCCTTGAGACGTTTTTCGACTTCAGTACCTTTTAACGAGCTCCAACTATTCTGTATCCTCTCGCCATTCGCTTCTTTTTCCTAACATTTACTGGTAACTGTTACTAAAAGATATTCAAAAATATTTACTTTTTCAAAACGGTAGTTCTTGCCCTCATCTGTTTCAATCTTAAATTCTCTTAAATCCCTTCCTGCATCTTCTCCCTTTTGATTTATTCTTGTTAATGTGTACACCATATGTTTTTGCCATTTTTTTCTCGAATAATTTGGCAATTTTTTAGCAGCTTATTTCTTGACCGTGATATCAGTAATCGTCGTTGTGTTCTGATCCCTCTGTCCCTCAATAAATTTTCAAGTAACAACGAAAAACCATTCGGAGTATATTCATCGTACGTCTGAAGAACTTTCTGATATTTTTGATTAGTCATTTACTTTGTAAGGAAACGTTTTAAAATTATTTTCAACGTCATCATTATATTTATAAAAAAACCAGTTAAGAATGAGAGATAGAATTACCAAGATGAACTTTAATAAATAAATGTTGTTAATAATATTTACACTTAATTTTACAATTTAGTTACTACATAAGCGAAATAATTTAATAAAAAGATAAAATTTCACAAATTAAAAAACTTTCCTATAACTTTTTTGTCTTATAATAGGCACAAACTTCTCGTAATACGTTTACTTTTTTATGCTGAATCCAGACTAAAGTTCGTCGAATATTTCTTGTAATTTCTTCGGTGGATTTAAACATTAATTTTTAGGCACTTTCTCTATAGTCTTATTGGGCTAGTTTTTCGGTAAAAATATTTTTATCCTTAATGCTATAATATTATACATTCAAAAATCCTTTAAACACAATCTAATAAATCACAATGACTAGTTGACTGGTACTTGGCAACCGTTATCATTTTTTGTTGTTCCATGACTCAGTATTTTGTTTGAATGAATTTTTGCTATTCGTGATAAAAATTTTCAATTTTCACATAATGGCTAGGTGTGAATTTTTCTTACTTAATATCCCACTTAATATTAACCGGAAAGCGTTAAATTCGATAAAATATTCTTGAAGGAGAAAAAAAATCCGGTTATTAATATAAACAATAGGGATGTTATAAGCGGAAATATTATAATTATAGAAGGAGAAAAAGTGTAATGTTATTTTTGCTTTAAAATGATGCATTTTAATCATTTTTTTTTAATTAAAAGTGTTTTTGTCATTTTACCGCTCAAAATGATCGAAAAAAGTGTTTTTGATCAATTATTTCCTTTTGTTTATTAAAATATTCACAATCAACCTTTTGATTTCAAATTGTTCAATTATTTATTTATTTTTTGTTTAAAATCTTCAAATTGAATCTCAATTATTTTTTAACACTTAAAATTGCCCAATTATCTCGGTTTATTCCTCAATTTGTTCAAAAATGATTTTTTCATGCTTAAAATTGCCCAATTTGGTCATTAAAATGTTGATAATGAAATTTCTATCAATTTTTTTATTTTAAAATCCTACAATTCATATATTTGTATCTTAAAAATGTTGACACTAAAAAATTGTCCAATTTTTTTTTCTATTAAAAAATTCACACTTTTATTTCTTTAAAATGTTCACAAACTGAATTTCAATTATTTTTTTAAACCTAAAATTGTCCAATTATCTCAGTCAATTTCTGAAATAGTTCAAAAATTGATTTTTTGATGCTTAAAATTGCCCAATTGTTTTTTTTTGGTCATTGAAATGTTGATAACTAAATTTATTTTAAAATCTTACAATTCTTATTTTTTTTATTTAAAAATATTGACCAAGTAAATTTCAATCGTTTTTAACTTAAAATTGTCCAATTATCACAGTTTAAAAGATATATTTTAACAATTTTAGACACTAAAAATTGTCCAATTATTTTTTTTTGTCTATTAAAATATTCAGTTTTTTTTTCTTTAAAACTAAATTTCAATTATTTTTTTAAACTTAAAATTGTCCAATTATCTCACTCAATTTCTGAAATAGTTCAAAAATTATTTTTTGATGCTTAAAATTGCACAATTGTTAGTTTTTGGCCATTGAAATGTTGATAACTAAATTTCTATAATTTTTTTTAGTTTAAAATCTTACAATTCTTATTTTTTTATTTAAAAATATTGACCAAGTAAATTTCAATCGTTTTTAACTTAAAATTGTCCAATTACCACAGTTTAAAAAATATATTTTAACAATTTTAGACACTAAAAATTGTCCAATTATTTTTTTTTGCTTATTAAAATATTCACAAACTGAATATCATGAATTTTTCGATTTAAAACTGTCCAATTATTTTCTTTTTCTTTAGAATGTTCACAAGCTGAATTTGAACTATTTTTGGAAACTTAAGAAATTGTCCAATTGCCTCGAATCTAGTAATCAAATTGTTCAAAAATGATTTTTTGATGCTTACAATTGTCCAATTGTTTTTATTTGATCATTAAAATGTTGATAAATTAAATTTAGATTAATTTTTTAATTTAATTCTGTCCAATTTTCTTGATATTTTTCTTAAAATTACCAAAACAAATTTATTATTCTTTTTAAATCGCACACAATTCTTATATTTTTCAAAAATGTTGACCAAATAACTTTTAATCGTTTTTTAACCACTTTTGGTATTAAAATTTGTCGAATTGTTTTCTTTTGTCACCAAACTAAACGTACAACTATTACTTATTTTTTATTTAAAATTTTTTTTTTCTTCACAAACTGAATTTCAATTGATATTTGGTAGCCAATCAAAACGTTATCATGGCAACCAAAACAATTTTTTTTGTGGGTAGTTTAATTTTTTTTATTTTATATACTTATATTTAGTAACTAACAAAATGTCACTTTAATTTAAGAATGTACTTGGACAGAAATAAGTCCGAACCTGTTTAAATTGATTATAAACATGAACAAAACGAAAATTTGGCATAGCTATTCATTTTTTTTAAATGTTTAGTAAAAATTTTATATTGGCAACAACTTTATGTGCATTTAAAAAAACATGTGACATTTGAAAATACTAAAACGTTGAATGCATTTTTGAAAAATAAGATATACAGGGTATGGTTTTCGTAAAATAAAATTAATTTTAATTAAAGGATCTAATTGGTGTAGAATATTTGAACAAAATCATTTTTATTTATGAACTACAAATCACCCAGTATCTCAGTAAATAAAAAAAAATAACCTAGACTGGATATGTTAAATTTTTGGTACAATATCGGTGTCAATTTAATCCTAAAAATATTTATTTGTACATTTTTATTTGGGGTGTACTGATTTCGAATCACATTTTTTTTTCGAGAATTGCTGAAAATTTTCTGAAATATCTTATCTGTTTTTTTTTTCTAAAATAATCCTAAAATATATTTCTAATGATTATTCTATAGAAGTTTAGTAAACAAAATTGATGGGAAAATTATTAGAAAAATATTTCATTTATGATAAGTAATTGTAAAAAAAAACAATAATTTTGTACTAAACTAATTTTGCTAATTTCATGTATTCTGTTTATTTTCTCTCAAAAACAACAAGCTGGCGTATAATAATAACCAAATGCAACTGAAAATATTTTTAAATTCTCATGGGTTTAAATTTTAATTCGTATATTTCAGCAGGCGAAAACAGATCAATTAAAATGGTTAGCATAAACAAGGTACTTTTATGTTTCCTTTATTTTTGATCTGAACGCGCAATATTTAGATTTTCGGCTATTATTAGAAGGTAACAGAGCAAAAAATGACAGTGAAGAGAAAATGTATAAAAATATGGGATACTTACAGCATAACGAAATTGGGAATTGAAGATTCTGTCATTTGCGTGGATTCTTCTCTGATTATCTGAAAAATAAGAAAAAATTAGTATTTTGGTTTCATTAAAAAAGCAATTTATGTCAAATTATTCATTTTTAATGCATATAAATTAGATTTCCAAACTTTCAAAAGTTTTTTTTTTAATAAAGATGGCTGTTTTATTCACAATATATATGTATATAAAACATATCACGTTAAATTTATTTATTATATTAATGCGATCAAATAATTAAAGAACATTTAAAAAAACAATTTTTTTCCGCACAAGTTAGATACAGAATTTCAATAATTCAACAGAGGATTAGAGTAGAACACTTAATAAATAAAATTTTGGTAAATAAATATTATTAGTTGATTTAAAATCAAGAGGCCACGCGTCAAAACAATGACACGCTCTAACACGTAAGTTTATTCTAAATCAATTAAAGCCAATTCCTCTAATGGATACAATTGTGCGGTGCTCATAAAAGCCCGCCACATTTAATACTCAACATTGTTATCAATAATGTTATTCAACCCTACACCGAAATTTGTTTTTCAACGAAATTTCGTTGTTACTTGTTTTTCAACAATTTATTTGTTATCGGTTAAAGGGCGGTCAAGATCAAATCATTTTAAACAATGTTTTAGCAACATGTTGCAACTGCATGTAATTTTTTGTATTGGTTTTGTTTAGACCAGTGACCGGTGTACATCTCTGTTCATATTTTTTAAACTAAATGTTAGTTAAGTGACTGAGGATGGTGTACACACTAGATATCAGGTGAAGAGTGAAAACGAGTACATCAGTGTGTAAAATTTCAATTTATTAAAATTAGGCTAAGCGCTTTCGGCATAATATGCCATCATCAGAGCCTTCGTCAAAGCGGTGGGGTGCACTTTTAGGAATTTTTGAGAGCTTTTCAAACGAAGTGATGTTTCTTTAATACTTTAGAGATATAAGACACTATAATAGTTTAAAAGCTGATGCTAAACATCATGTAGCAACAGCTGAAGACTCGAAGGACATTGATCTATATAGACCAAACTTTTAAATAATAAATACATGTATTAATGGTTTAAGAGCCGCGCATTGTCCATTTATTGAACATCAAACTGACTCTGGATACAAAAGAATATTTGCACCCATATTAAGCACTTGTTTTTCACTAAAACCACTTTGAAATTTACAGTAAACATTATTAAAAACTACTTTTATAAATTAAAACTTAGAAAATTGCTTATAGTTCGATTTGTAGTTCACTTTTTTCATTTTGTAAGAAAATTTCCGGAAGAAAATGCATTTAACTTAAAAGTACATGTTGTGCATTCCAGTGTGAACAAACGAATGACGTAAAGATTTTAAATTTGTCCGGTTAAAGGTCATTACTAATTGCTAACGTACAAATATGATCCGTTGAAATATTAAATAGATAAAACATATTAGCTAAGTGAATATTTTAGTAAGATGGGAACCATTGTTTTTGAGTGCAGAGTACACGCTGGATTTATTAAACGCGTCTAAACATGAAAAATAGACAATCTGAGACAGAATGTTCGATTAACTTTTAGAAATTATGGGAAAAATGATTTTTAAATACCAATTGTAAATCTGGTGTTAAATTGAATTATTTCTGGATAAATTTACAGAAATTTGTCCATAAAGATTTTACACAAATAATTGTTGGTACTTATACAGTGTAGTGCGTATCCTATGTTTGGTAATGCAATAAAAACAACTAGTTTTATTAGAGGAGAGAATTACATTTTGTGTCTTATTCTTTATTTTATGATGTTGATTTTTAAACAATTTCACATGTTAACCTCATTATAAAAGTGGGTTCAAGGATAGTATCAGTATATAATGTGTGTACCCATAAACAAGTCAATCAATTTTTATTAGCTAGTAATTGCTATTAAGATCTCTCTAGTTGAGGTTATATACTGATTTAAGTTGACTATATAGACACACATGAGCTGAATATAAATTCGAACTGTTGTGTCATTTCTTATGTTTGCTTTAATAAATATTCATTTAAATTTATTAGTTATGACGTGTTTGTATATATGTACAGGATGAGTTTAGAAAGTTTGAAAGACATTTTCCAAATATTTCTTCATTAAACTTGTTATTATTACAGGGTACTTGCAATGTAGTATCATTAACGAATTAGTCGTTAAATCACTTCATGTCGGCAGTCAACATCTACTCTCACACGTAAATTATTCGTTAATACTGACAAGTTAATTGTGCCTTAATAAGTGTTAGTAACACCAAAAAGTGTTCATTGGGTAATCACCTACTGTTTCTATCCAACAATTTTCGTCGTTAATTAGCGTTTTCAGCTAAATAGAGTAAATGAACATAAATCTATTTTTAAACATCAAACAAAAACGTATACATACAAATAAAAATAGATTGTAATAATTATTGATGATAGAATTTTTATGATATACCCCCTATGAATCGCTTAGAAGTTTGTTATAGGACCTTAAATTTTTTGCTTAGTTTTTATTCTCCATTTGTTTCTAATTCCTAACTGAAAATGAATAAGTTACATAAACATAAAATACCTCAATAATTCTTTTTTACTTTATAGAACATCCAACATTCTTTCGCAATTATCGCTGTCTTATTTCTAGACAATCCCTCTCTGTCGCTCTCATAAGAGACGAAGAATATTGACTTAATTATGTTATCAAATACAATCCAGTATTCTGAACGCACCTTACAGATAATTAGATAGTTCATTGACCAAAATATCTTCTTCTAGATTATTAGTGGGCATTTTCCTGAACCAACCCCCCGTATTTTGTTTTTATTTTTATTCCAGCAATTTCTAATGATAGTTTGTCTCGTCTTAAGTTTGTTTTCCAGGAATTTTAGAGAGATAATCATAACATATTATATTTAATTTAATTTTTGGACTATAAACCCTTAAAATAACAAAAATTATTCAGAGGACCTTTTAGCAGAGGATAAAAAAATTCAATTTTTTTGAGATACGACGACTTATTTTAATAGCACGAGAAATGTGTTTAATTTCACACGAAAACCTTGTTTTGCCCTTAGGTTGATCAATAAACATTCAGATATTCGTCGGCTATTCAATTTCTCCAGGACTCGTAGTTTTAAATTTAGAGATTTTCCTTAATCCAACAATTATTATATTACTATTATTTCATTGTTATTCCAATAATAAGAGCTAATTAAATTTATTGAAAACATGTAAAAAGTTAATTTTAAAAGGTATATTTAAATATAAAACGTAAAATGTGTACCGTTATAGTTAGCATATGTTAAATATTAAAGGTAATCAATCAGCCGTAACTAATGCATGTCATAATACAGCGATAATAGATTTTTTTTAGTTACTTTTTGCAACTTTAAGTGATTATTTTATCCTAATCACGTTTTAGTCTAAAACCTGCAAAATAGTTTAAAATTTAATTGTTTTTAACTATTCAGTTATTGTCTATTTATATGTTGAAGAAAAAAATAATTATTATCTTCTAATCTATATTACCGTAAAAGTTATTATTTTATTTTATTGTAGACCATAAATTAATTTATTAGGTGCTCATAGATCCGTATTTTTCGCTATCAAAACAGTTTTTAATTCCTATTAGAAATATTCTAGAACACTCAGAATATTCACTGTGTAGTAAATTAAAGATTATGGTGAACAAGTGGAAAACAAAATTTGCATGATTAATGTAAATGTTTACTTTACTGTTAGTCACCCGATGTCTTTCCATGCAGGAAACTTTTAGTAATTAAAACTTCGTTTCATCTTCTGTATACATTTCTTAAATCTTAAATTACTAAGCCCATAAGGTAACATTTTTTGCTTCTTAATCACATTTTGACATTTATTAATGTGTCAAATAAAACGTTTTTTATTTGCCAAATGATAACATGATTTTAAGTAGAACTGAACTCGAACAAAAATGATCTGGATCACTTCCCCTCTTACCGATACTGCACCACTCACAAAAATAAAGCTGGGAGACATTTTGACAGAAAAAAAGTAAAAATAAACAATTTTTTAACAGAGTTAAAGGAAAATAAAACAACAGAAAGCAAATGCACGTCTTCAAGCTGTACTGTAAATGGGTTTTATTTGCTGTTTTGCAAAATCCACGGAATAAGGAACAATTATAAAGTGTTGTTATGTGCCCACCAATTGTGCTAGTTTCTAAAAGAGAGGCATGGTTTATGACGTCATACAATAGAAGATTCCATTTGAATTCAACAACCCACAGATAGCGCCACTTCAATCGCGCCTGATTTCAAACTTTTCTGTGATTTTTTGAAGAATAAATTATCAATGCAATCAAATAGTAATAGAACTAAACTAGTGCTCGTTTTTGTCTATTTTTCAATAATATGTGCTCTGGTGCCACTCCAGGGATGAAAATGACACTTTTGGCATAATTGTTCTACATTTGACAGCCCAGAGTGTAAACGAGCGGGTGATATAAATTTTCCGGGTGAAGAGGCAGGGTAGTATTATGTCCACTTTCTATTTGCTGCTTATTTGGTACATGCTCAGAGCGCTCCTCAAATGACTTTGACATTTGTTCGTCAATTATTTCGGTAATTAGTATGACAGCATTACATCAAAAATTTCCGATTGCCAGTGAAAGTTTTAAAAACGTAAAAACTGCTGTGTAGTCATTATAAAAAGGAAAAAATACGTCATGGGATTGTACAAAGAAAAGTGACATTTCATGGGTTTCCTATTTGAATCTGTAATCATTTTGAATTGTTCATTGTCGCGGGAAAAAAATGCCTATATGAATTTTAAAGAAACCAGAGTTATCTGCAAACAGAAAATGAAACAATTCCCATCGCAGGAACCCGAAAATTGCTATAAAATATTAGAAAATTATTATTTTCCATATGGACAATAAATTTTCTTATTTTATATGTAGAAAATAATGTAAAGACATTCTATCATTAATAGAAGATATATTAAAATGTTTCAATTCAAATTAAAAATTCTATTTTTTAAGCAAATTCTTTTTTTTAAATCACGATTATAATTTTTTTTGTCATTTTTTTGAATAGCAAAATATCTGGTACCCACTAGTTTATATACAGCGTGTTCCAAAAGTCTGGAAACGGTCCTGCGTGTTTCAAAGGTCTGGAAACGGTCCTGGAATTCAAGAAAGATAATTTGTCCAAATTCGGACTTTAGTCTATTTCACATTTTCATACACTTAAAATCAAAAACATTAATTTATTTTTGCTACAGGCGGAAATCTTGAATTTTTTAAAAGCAAATATGATGATGGGACCGTTTCTAAACTTTTGAAACATCCTGTATATCTTGTTTTGCCTATAAACATTTCACTCAAGATTCTACCCTGAACTCAAACCAAGATAAGAGTCTGTGTTTTTTTTTAATTTTTCTGATATTTAAATAATCTCTTTTTCGAGGAGAGAATTTATTTTTGATTTTACACATAATTTGCACAAAATTATGATGGTAATTTGAAAAAATTCGCATGGTTATTAACAAGTTATGCTAGTTTTATATGGAAGATAGCACAATATTATTAAAAAAGCAATTTGACAAAATTAATTTTTGATTTCACACATAATTTGCACATAAAACGCACAAAATTATGATGGTAATTTTAAAAAAATCGTATAATAATTAACAAAAGTTGTGAGATTTCAATTAAGCTGGCACAACTTTTAATATAACAAAAAGTACAAATGCACAAAAATCGCGAATAGCGCACAAAAATTACACATAATTTGCACAAAAATATAAAAAAAGTTCAGGGGATTGTGCTAACTTTATGTAACTCAATTGCTACTGCCGTTGGACCACTCAGAATGTTACTGATTTTTAATACCCGAGTTCTGTTTTCAAGGTAACTTTTAAAAACATTTAACACCGTACCCCTGACCCCATAGCGTTCAAGAACATCTATAAGTTTGTCATGGGGTATAGTGTCGAAGGCTTTGCTAGTTCCTTATCTAAACCGATATTGTTGATTGTTTAGAATTTTATTTTTAGTGAGGTAACTGTTTAAACTTGACTTAAGACATTTTTCAAAAACTTTGGCTAAAGTATTAATAAGTCTTATTGGTCTATATTTTGAGATTTTGTTGAAGTTACCTTTTTTATATATTGGGCTTACAACTGATGTCTTAAAATGAGTGGGTACAGTTCCGTGTGTAAATATTAAGTTTATTATGTGTGCCAATTGAGTAACAATGTCTTGGTGTAAGTTCTTTTTATCGTTTTTCATATGTCTTATTAAGTTATCTCTTGTCTGATTCATGATAATATAATATACAAAAAGAATATATCTTTTAACCAATACAGAATTTACATATAAGCCATCGCTTGGAGCCCCCATTTTCTTGGAGGCCCCCAAAAAAAATTGTCGCTATATCTAAAATAGCTTAGGGCCTTATCAAGTCTAAATCTGGCACTGCTTTTTAACTTAACGAAAGTAAACAAGTTACTTTTTATAAAAGTATAAAACCAGAATTATTGAAGGTTGTCGATGCCTTTTATCTACCTTAACCTAAAAAACTACAAGTTACACTACTTATATGCATTTTATATTAATATGGTAATGCTCCAATTACAATTAAATTATTAATACAATATAAATTTTACTTATTTCATTTTTTATTATAAAATTAAATGTTTGAAATAAATAATGACAGGAATTTCATTTAATATATTTAAATCACATAATTCTTAAGTAATAGATTTGTATGGGTTAATACTAATTTTTTGTGACTCACCACAAGGTATGTAGCCTTTTCGGAAGTCTTTGGAAGTGTGAGGCGAATCAATGCGATCAGGAACAGTGGTCTGATATCTTCTTTGATTCCTCCAAACCACAAGTTTCGAAAAAACACTTAGTATGGACTCTCTAAGGCTTAAGTGCCTCCGATCACTGCCTACCACACTACTTTTAGATTTACTAAGGTCGTTATCGGTATTTTCGAGACCTAACACTGCAGCCTTCTGTTTCTGTTTGCACTTTTTTCTTGTATGTTTCGAGTGTCTTTTTGATGTCTGTTGGTCGCTATCGTCGTATACCTCAAACACTTCCAATTCATAATCCATTTTAACAAATCTAATGTCATTTAACTCATTTTGAAACCCAATCTTTAACGTTTCTTAGAAGTAAAGCCATTTTTTAACTAATTGATGAAGAGATTCTTGAATTATTTAACGGTTAACAATGCGTAAGCTCATAACTATTCGGGTTAAAATTGTGTTCTTGCAACTTTCACTTCACTACGGCATATTTGGCTAAAGCAATAAATTCACACCACATATTCGATCATCCTTCGATGAATGTGTCAAATATTTTTTTGCATTGTTCTGTCAAATTACCATTAATACAGTGGGGATTGTCGGTAATATAGTAATCTGACAAGTCAAACCGTTGATTCTAATTTCCTACCTTATCCTTTGTAGCGATTTCAGCTAATCATCGATAGATGCCACTATGTCAACAAGCTGAACTGGCGCCGCTAAAACCTGATATAAATCATAGCCGTACCATATTTTATTTCCAAAGTAATAAAATTATTGATTTATGTAGGTAAATATAAGCGTGATCATTAATGTTACATTTAGATTTGCATTTAGTGTCATGAAACTGAATCTATTTAAAATTAATTAATCCAATATTTATAATACAGCTCTTATTAAATAAAATTATAGTTAAAAAACTAAAATAAAGAGGTGGTAATCCCACACAATTTTTTAAACACACCTAGTAAAGTAATTGTTTAATTAATTATTCTTCTGATAAAAGAACATTTTTAATTTCATTTTTTATTAATATTTTTATTCAAAAAAATGTTTTTAATTTTTTTTTATGGTAAATATTGAAATTAAAAAAATGCCCTTAAATTTTTATTACCATTTAAAAAAAAAAAGTTGAGTAACTTTAAAAATATTAAAATGAGATTTGTACCATTCGAAAGGTAATAATAAAACTAAATATTTACAATGTATTTTAGTTTCTTCGAATTAAAAATTGTAAATTAAGATTTTTTTTAAATTTTTTGTAATTCACTTTTATCTAGTTTCGGCATTTAGCCATCTCCAGCTATAAACAAAAAAAAAAGTTTTGCATACTTAAAAGTTTACATCCAGAAGCAATGCAGAGAGCTAAAATAATATATCTTATGTGTTACAAATATATTTAAAATAAATTAATTTAAATATATTCATTGTTCTATTTTTCCCTATTTCTTTCATTTCCCTATTTTTTTTATTGTTCTCTATTTTTCCTTGTTTGTCCCTATTTTGCTTTATTTTCCCTTTTCTTTCAGTTTTTTCCAATTTTGTTCATTTTTTTCAATTTTTTCCCAGTTTTACCCAATTTTTTCTAGTTTTTCCTAATTACTCAATTTTTTTAATTTTGTTCCCTATTTTTTATTATTTTTTCTTTTTCATATTTCGCACCATTTTTCATTATTTTTTTCTATTTTCTCATATTTTTTACATATTCTATTATTTATCCCTATTTTTCCTTATTTTTCTTTATATTTTCTCGTTTGTCTTGAAACATGGACCATTTTCTTGAAAATTTGACTAAAATCTAGAACTTTTAACCAACATTCGTGAAATTTTTACCAAAATTCTTGAAATTTAGACCAAAATTCTTGACTCAAATCTTGAAACTTTTGACTAAAATCTGGAAATTTTGACCAAAATTGTTGAAATGATTACAAAAGTCTTAAAATTTTGACCAACATTCTTGAAATATTGACTAAAATCTTGAAATTTTGACCACAATTCTTGAAATTTTAACCGTAATTCTTGAAATTTTGTTGACTAAAATTTATGAAATTTTGACAAAAATTCTTGAAATTTTGACAAAAATTCTTGAAATTTTGACCAAAATTCTTGAAATAATATCTTGAAATTTTGAATAGAATTCTTGAAATTTTGACTAAAGTCTTCAAATTTTTAAGAGAATTCCTGAAATTTTGACTAAAATTCATGAAATTTTATTCATGAAATTTTGACCAAAATTCTTGAAACTGAAGAAAATTCTAGTAATTTTGACTAAAATCTAGAAATATTGACTAAAATGTGGAAGTATTGACCAAAACACTTGAACATTTGACCAAAATTATGGAAATGTTTACTAAATTCTTGAAATTTTGACAAAAATTCTTGAAATATCTAAAAACTTGAAATTTTGAACAGAATTCCTGAAATTATGACTAAAATTCATGGAATCTTGAAACATTTAACAAAATTCTAGTAATTTTTACTAAAATCTAGAAATTTTTGACTAAAATGTGGAAACATTGACCAAAATTATTGAAATGTTTACTAAATTCTTGAAATTTTGACAAAAATTCTTGAAATTTTGACAAAAATTCTTGAAATTTTGACCAAAATTCTTGAAATGACTAAAATCTTGAAATTTTGAATAGAATTCTTGAAATTTTGACTAAAATTTTCAAATTTTTAAGAGAATTCCTGAAATTTTGACTAAAATTCATGAAATTTTTTTCATGAAATTTTGACCAAAATTTTTGAAACTGAAGAAAATTCTAGTAATTTTGACTAAAATCTAGAACTATTGACTAAAATGTGGAAATATTGACCAAAAGACTTGAACATTTGACCAAAATTATGGAAATGTTTACTAAATTCTTGAAATTTTGACAAAAATTCTTGAAATATCCAAAATCTTGAAATTTTGAACAGAATTCCTGAAATTATGACTCAAATTCATGGAATCTTGAACATTTTAACAAAATTCTAGTAATTTTGACTAAAATCTAGAGATATTGACTAAAATGTGGAAATATTGACCAAAAGGCTTGAACATAAAATTATGGAAATGTTTAATAAATTCTTGAAATTTTAAGTAAAATTCTTGAAATATTGACTAAAATCTTGAAATTTTTGACCATAATTCTTGAAATTTTAACCATAATTCTTGAAATTTTTAAAAAAAAAATTGAAGTTTCGGCTAAAATCTTGAAATTTTGATCAAAATTCTTAAAAATCTTTATTAAAATCTTGGCAAAAATTCTTGAGACATTGACTAAAATCTTGAAATTTTGATCAAAATGAATTTTTTTTTCCATAATAATTTGATTTCAGATATTTCTTGATTTTATCATCAATCTTAGCTGATAGGAACAAGCGATTAAGATCGGCATCCACTGATGCGGTAATATTCCATTTCCATATATTTTTTGAAATAGTGCATTAAATAATTAATAATTGATTTAAAAAACATTTTTTTGCTTATTTTTCTATTTTTCTTAATTACAACTACGATAAGAATCGTAAAAGATTTTTTTTGGGGTAATTTTACTATCCAACGCCAAATCGATTTTAAATTTAAAAGCATTTGCCGAGCCGTTAGCAACGCTACTGAATTAAGCGAATCGAACAATTCCTACGATGTTGCCAGATTGCAAATAAAATAAATAATCTAAATAAAAATTAAATTTAACTTACCTATTACATGCGTTCTACCACTGCTTCTAAACGATGACCTGCCCACCATTTTTAGGAATAAAGGATTAGGATAATAACAGGAACAGGTACAGTGTGAACAACACAGATTTCAATGCAAACATATAAGGTCACTTACTATAATGGTATGTAGTTAAATATATATATTTTTAAATAATTCCTAAGTACTTTTGGTAATAAAATAAGGCCACTTTAATCTTAAAGCTAAGTTAAGTATATAAAGATAGTAAAAAACTATAAAATACGATCATATAAATATTGCAGAGGTAGAAAAAATCGTGGACTAATTATTTGCTTTTTTTGATTTGTTTTGTATAATTAAGTATAGTTTGTACGGGGACAATAACAAGGGAGGGTAAGAATATTGGTCAAAGGTTAACAGAGGCGTAGACGTTGTCGAGGAGGCGGGGGCCGCTGTCGATGACGAGCGAAAGGAGAGTACAGGAGGCGAGCATGGATGCTTGCCGAACCAGATATTTCGGCCATGAACCGCTCTGAAACAAAAAATAATATATAGAAATATACTTAATAGATAATTAATTTTAATCAGCACAGCACAAGGCAAAGAAGATATTTAATATTCACAACATAAAACATTCAAAGATAAGATTTTCTGGGGATCGGCGATTATCTCCGTATTTTATCACTATTATAGTGCATTCCAGATGAATGTGCAATAGTATTTATTATCTGTTTGTTAAAAGGAACTCTTTTAGGTCAGTTGTGGTTACTATATATTAAGATATGATTCAGCATAACCCTGTCATAAATTAGCACTGTCGTTAGTGAGAAAGAAAGTACTTTTTCTACTACTGTGTGTAAATTACTACCTTTTCCTACGACCACACCTATGAAAACTACAAATAGCACAACTGTTTTGATATATGGAAAGTGTATCATATCAACATACACGCATACCAGCCGTGTGTTATAATACCGCGCTGCGTGTTATTATAACGCATGCTTGAATGAACTATCAAAAACAGGACGAAATATGCTACTTATGTACATACATAATAAATTTTACTTACCATTTTAAAACTGATTTAATAGTTGCTTGTTATTTTCCTACGACCACCTAATAACTAAAATGTTTTGAAATATTATTTTAAGGTTATAACTGTCCATATTTATTATGAAACAACTTCAGTGTAAACGAATATATGCAACACATAAGACGTTTGGGTATTGTGTATTGCATACCCGATTCTTAAATTTATTAATAGTTTCATTTTAGGTTTAAAATTGCAAATTTTACAAGTTATTAAAGTAAAAAATGTATAAAAATTATTTAAAATGTTTTTTTTAATTGGCTTGGTGCTAAGGTTATTTTTTTATAAAGGTGAAATATAATAAAGTAGGCTTATGTCAAAATTTTGAAGAAATTACTGTTTCTATGTTTTGTGAATTCTGAACAGAATAATTAGGTACTTTTATAATAGATATTTTTAAAGTTTAAATTATTCTACTTTATAGCAAATAAACAAAAAATTTAAATTTCGATTTCTTACATAAAAAATGGGAGTTGATAGTGATAGCGAATGTGAATGTACACCACCAGAAATAATCGTGTCATATGAGAAAACCAAATAGACTATTCTTAAAATATTGTTGGTCGTAGGAAAAATAGTGTACACAACTCGTGGGAAAGTGGATTTCATGCACTCGTTACGTTCCGCACTCGCGCGAAAAATGCCACTTTCCTCACTCGTTATGTAATATACTATTACACATACTTTGGCGTACGTAAACTTCAACTTTACACACTAGTGCGTAAAAATTGTATATTGGAGTGTTTATAACTACTGTCAATAATCCAATTTTTTTAATACGAATAAAATTTTTGATCTGAAAATCCAAGTTTTGCACTGAAAATCCAAGTTTTGCACTGAAAATCCAAGTTTTGCACTGAAAATCCACCTTTTTCACTGAAGTCCACGTTTGCCACTAAAAATCCACGTTTGCACTAAAAATCGACGATTTCCACTGAAAATCCACTATTTTGCTATGAAAATCCACTTTTTTGCTATAAAAAGTAAGGTGAACGAGCAAAAAAAAATCGAGATATCGATGGAAATATCCATTTTGAGGTCCCCCAAGAAGATTGAAACCATTTCCAGCGCATGGTCTGTCTGTGTATCTGTGTGTAATCTTCCACGATAACTGCCGAACTGTTTGACCAATCAAGCTGAAATTTGGTATGGAGGGTCGGTGTGTGCCTAGAATGCGACCATTGGTTTAAATTGGTTCAGTAGAAGGTCCTCAAGACCGACATTGATTAAATACACATGTAACAATTTTTTACTTTTTTAAATTTTAAGGACAAACAATACACTTTAGTGCAAAATGTTGTAGTACAAAGTTTTAGAGTATAAAATTCCATATAACTTTTGTTTCAAACTTTTTCCAGAATTTCCAATAGTTGCGCCACTAGAGGGCGCGTAAAAATGTGCATGTAGGTTTTCTCTAGTTTTTCTTGATTTTGAGGACAAATGTCAGTTTTGCTCCAACACAAGGCCTACGAAATGCCTAATTTTTAGCAAACTGCACCACTACAAAATCGTTAGGGCTTATTGATTTATTTAAAGAAGCCCGAGAAAAAACTTCAACTTCATCTATTTGCTGTTCCTCATATCTATATACTCATTTTTAACATTTCCCTCGTCATGTCTAATTTTTTCAAGGTCCAAAATTTCTTCTCTTCAACTTCAACTTTCAACTTCCTCTATCTTTCTTCATCGGATTCCATAATTGTTTTTTATCTTTTTGACGTTTTTACTTCATTTGAATGAGTCTGTTTAGGATTTCTAGGGCCCGCCTGGTTAATCTAAAGCAAGTCTTCATGCGTAATAGATCCCCCAGGAAGAACTTGAAGCATCTTCTTTTTTTTCTTTAAATGAGGTCCAGACAAACCACTTTTCTTCTGTTCTAAATAGTGTAACACTGCTTGATTTGTCTGCCTGTTAAATTCACATGGTCTTCAATTTTTGCTTTTGGTAATTTTTTCGTGATTTTTGCTTTATCCAAGGGATAGATTCCACTTGCTTTGAAAGCATTTATTAATATAATAGCGAAAAAATCGTACATCCAGTGAGTGCTTAAATTATAGCCGATGACAGCTTTTGGACCTTCCAATCTTCTCGCCCATGGTATAACCATTTTCTCGAACCAGTCGATAAAAGTTGCAGCATTAAATCACCCTACCCTGACTTAGTACGATTATATTGTCTGTTTGGGGGCCCCCCAATACACCATTGATCATACAGTCTCTTCGCCTTGTATACCACATAAGGAGGAAAAAGCTCGCCCACTTCTGTTTCAGAGAACAGAATCGACATTGATGACTTGGTACTATTTATTAATGATCCTCTCGAGGTACTTGGTTCCCCTTTTGAAACTACTCTCTCTGTTTTTGATTAATTGCGTGGTGCCCGTTTCCCTATAAGATATTAGGATAGCGGATGGGTTCCACCTATCGGCACCAAGTTGTACTTGGTTAGTCGCTTTAACAGATGATTTTATCCTAATAAATGACTGTGGCTACTCATCAACCTACGATAGGTATCGTGACTACCTATCATTTTTGTAGTATATATAGAAATACTTGGGGTACACAGAGTAGGTTTTTGAAAATATGCACTCCGACAAAGTACCACTGATGATTTCTATAAGGATGAAACATGTATGGTAATGGTCGAAGTGTATAGTTTCAAAAGCTTACTAAATATTGTAGCAATAATTTCTGCTACACACTTAAAAATTAATATTTAGTAAATTAATAATAAGTTACATAAAAAGTATAAAAAGTTGGTAATCTAAAATATTGTGGAAATAATTATTTTGATTTAACTTTGTGCAGACATTGCCGTCGAGATGGAGTGACTGTCGTTTATAACGAAAAATGTGAAAATGGACAGACACCAAAGTGCTAACAAATCTTGAAAATCGGTTGTTGATAGTTTAATTGTCAAATTAGACTTTTTTTAAGTACATTGAATTCCCTTTTGAAATAAAATAAAATAAACATTTGCGATAGATCTTGTCATGTTCTGTTTATTTCTCATTCTCATAACTCAGAGCCATAAATGCTTATGAACGAAAAAAATTGTTTTCAATATTTTAACATTTTGTTTTGAAATATAATTTTTCTAAATAATGCATTTGGTCGATATCTTTATAAAATTGTTGGAAAAAATACCTGGGATTTTTCTATTTTTATACAATATTTTTTGTCATAAATTACATTTAACATGATTTACAAATATCACAAAATCGATCTTTCGAACGCAATTTATCTCGTCATTAGGTAGTTCATACCAATTTTATCACCTGATCTAGTTCCGATTTCGATCCAATTAAGTTTTTCATAAACCTAAAGCTTTTACTTTTATTGCTAGTAATGCGGGGAAGTCACAAAAACAGTAAAAGGAATATTCAGTCACTGCTTTACTGGTTCGTGTTCGTTAATTAAATATTTTTTATTTTCAACTCTTACGTCACTCCAATTTTTAATTACGAAATTTGACTGAATGAATGATTCAAGGCAATCCAAATGCGTGATGGAATTTAAAAAATATATTTTGTAAGATTAATCTTGTATTATTGTTTGATTATAAACGAGATAAAGTCGACACTTTCATCTTTAACAAGCAGAGCTGTACTTGATGTTTTTTTTTTATTTTTAGTACATATCCAAACATCATTAAAAGTTTATGTTATGTTATTGGTTATTGACTGAATAGATAATTAAAAATTCTTTCAAGTGAGGTATCAATCGAACCAAAGTAGCAGGAGGTTGAAATTAGAATAAAAAACGGTCTTCCCAACATGTTCTCGAATATTTTAACGTAGAAAAGTTAGTACCAGGGGAAAGGGCATAACATTTTACGATTGCATATTTATTTTTTATCAGTATAACAGTATATTATATTTTTTCCACTACTAGTATTAGAAGATGTTATTATTTATGCTGTGTTCGAGTCGAGAAGTTAAATTACTCTCCTACAAGTAGATATTTTTTGATTATTAACTAGTAGTAGATAATAAAAACAATTGAAGATTAAACGTGATTAATTATACGCAACTGCGTTTGTCAAGAGCTTTTTTAAAAATTATTATAAAAAAATCGACAGCAAATAAACACTTTCTTTTGGATTCCTATCATTTCAAGTACATTTTCGACCTAATCAAATAAAATAGAGGTAAGTAATTTTATTAAACTTTTGTACTGCATAGAAACATTTACTTTTATTCGTGCTTTTTTTTAGTTTTTGTTGTGTTGTATTAGCGTGTAATATTAAAGACAATATTGGTTCAGTGAAAAATACAATGAAGTGATTTGTGGCGGATTGCAAAAGCGTTACAATAAACTGTTATAAAAAAATTACATTTCACAGGTAAGTTGTTTTATTTTATCTTAGGAAAGATTAACTTAAAATTTTATGCTATAGCAAAAAAAAAACAAACTGAAGAAGAGAGAGGCTCAATAATTCGTAAACAATTAGGAAAAAAGATATTGTTACAACATTAACGAAGCATCCAATACACATAATAAAAATTACGAATTTAATATTTTATTTAAATGTATGTGCAAATTTTATATGTAGAATAAATTATAACTTTTCTTCTTGATATGCCCATGTTTTGTTCGATCTTTATATCTTCATAATGCGCATGCGTATATGACCCATACTGTCAAAATTCAATTTGGCACAATTTCACTATATGGGATTGCTTATCCATTTTAATTATAGATTAGTGGAGAAGTCACTATTTTTATCATGTTTATGTGCAGGTAGCAAACTTTTGCTCGGCACTTCAATTTTCACTATTAAAAAAAAATGTAAAACAAATAGTTGATACATTCTTTACTCTTATTGTTAATTATGTATGTGAATTACAGTGAATATTTCTGAATAATACAAGTAACTGTGTAAATAATGTTTTGAAGGTTCCTTGAAAAAATCAAATATTATATTTAATCCGAATACAGTGATTTTCTTATCTCGAAATATAAGTTTTTTTTTAAGAATCGGTGATACATTTACATCCATCTGTCAACATTCAAGCGGTGTTGTGAGATTGTTAATTGTAAAGTGTTTTTGACGTGCGATTTTATTGTATGTTAAAATGTTTTCTAACACTGAATTAACTGTTCTAGTGTATAGTAGTGCTGGGAAAACGCTAGTCAAGTAATACATTTATATCGAGAACAATTTCTCAATCGAACAGCTCAAAAATGCCATACATTTGTAACTATTGTTCAGCATTATGGGTCCTATTCTTTTAATGCTAATCAAGATAGAACTCGTTCCATAAGAATACTTGATGAAGAAGAACAAATACAGTCTTAGTAAACAAATGAACAAAGGTTATATCAATTTAATTAAATAAATATAAAGAGGTAGTAAAACTCAAAATCCTGTACCACAAAATTTAATATAATCTTTGATAGAAATAGAGGAAGAGGCTTCAATTACAAATGGGCGGCGACTAGTTTCGGCATTGTACCATCATCAGGCCTATAATACAGAGTGTAAGAAAACGAGGGAGATACATTAAATACAGTAAAAATTGTAGAACATTATAAACGTAAGAAATTATGCGCACAGGTAGGAAGTAAAATGGGGGTAACAAAAGGATTAAGTGGTACTAGGAGAAAGGGATTATTGAGGTGGATGGATAACATTTTGGACTTAAATTAAATATAAAATTAACCGAACCCTTATAGGCAAGATTTAACTATCCTATCTATATAAAATAAACCCGTAATACAACACTATGGAGTCAATAGATAATTTGTTGGACTCAAATTTCTCTTTAGCGGAGAGCAGATATATTAGTATCATTAATTAACTAATTAATTTAAGTATATGTAACAAAAATAAACAATAAATTGATTTATTTTTGTAATAAATTTGTTCAACATTTATCTACGTTAATCTTATCTTTTTTTACAAAAAGTATATCAATAATCAAATAGACTTCCTATAATAATAAGCCAGTTTAAACGCCTAAACAAAAATAAAGTTTTCAATTCAAATTAACTGAAATTTCTTCATTGGATTTTGTTATCTAAAGTAGCGATCAACTTATGAAAGAAGATATTGCCATTTTGTTATAAATTTCCAAAGCGTAAGGTTTATATTTTTAGTTAATACAGCGACAGTCGCTTCTCAATTGGATAAACAAATATTGCACATGAAATGGCCCTAATTAATAATTACTATTTAACAGAGCTACTAGATTATCACCTGGGATTGTAATTTTATTACAACGACTGGACCTACCATTTATAGTTCTTCCATTCTCAGTTTGAGGACACGTGCTACTATAAAAGTCACAAATGATTGTGGGCGGCAGACCGACAACGGGCGTGCATATAAAATTTGTATAGGGAGAAAAATGAAGTATTATTTAGTTCTAATTCATTTGGCGGTGCCAATTCAATTTCCGGCGCTATTTCAATACATTCCACCATTACATCATCTTGAAATGCTGGTTCAAATGGTCGCCAAAACGTTATTCTGATTATACAAACCTTAATAAACTAGTATTAACACACACTACCCCTATAATACACGACTTGAGGGTTACACTGTTCGTAGAAAAGTTATGGTCAATTTTTCCAAGTAGTGGTTTTACGATAGCAACAAACCCTTAGAAACTACTGTTTAAAAGATTTATAATCCATTGTATTCAACCGCAAAGACCGGCTGTTGCCAAGTTACCAAAATTTTCATGCATAAGGCGAATTGTTATATTTAACGTGAATTTTATCATTGGTGGAACTAATTAATTATAATATAACACTAATACACTTATATCTATATATTTACAAAAAAAATACACTATCTGTCTAACAGCGTCACTAACTAAAATTTTACTGGAATAACGAGAACATTTTTATAGTAAGGCTAAGAAAGAATTTTAGAAAATAAATGTGACAGCCTCGATTGATTTCAGCCTCCTCAAACTGAGAATGGAAAAACTATAACATCCTTTGTGTCTTGAGCTTCGTTTACACTTAGCAAGTACTGGCGGAAAAACGAGCAGGTGATTTAATAAAAAAATTTTTTCTCTTTCAATATATACTAATCGATTTCCTTTTTAGGCAAAAACTCACAAAAGGATCCTTGTCAAAAAAAAAACCCAATAAGATGACACTGTCCGCTAAAAAAAATAAAAACACAAAAAGAACCGTTGTCGGCAAAAAAAAACCATTAAAAACACCAAAGGGGTTTGCCCCACCAAAAAAAAAATTATTTTCAGTACAAGGGTAATTTTTGACTTCTACTAGTTATTTTCTTTTAATTATGTTTTAGGTACAAGAAAATATTACTCAGCGGTTCACATATGACAAGTTTAGTACTTTCCGCCAGTAAACTTGCTTAATGTAAACGAAGCTTTAGAATCTGTCATATTTACTACCAGAACCTGTTGCGTTACTTTATTTATTCGTTTTTTATTCATAAGCGCACAATAGATTGGTTAATTATAATAATAATATTACTAATTAAAACAACAACTTCATATTAAGGTCTGAAACCGCCCTTTTTTATTTTTGTATTTTTAGCCCCCAACATCGTTACAATACATACATTCTATAGATTAAATATTTTTTCCAGATCTACTGAAAGTATTATCTAAGATTTCAGTTATTTAAAAAAAATAAGTATTCCGTGGAAAAACAGCATTTATCGAATATCGGTATAGGTAATAAATAATAAAATTTGTGAAATTCTAATAATTGTGAGAATAAAAACACGTGCCTCTCGAATGTTTGTTGATATTTCCCGCTGGCACTGACATTCCGATGATTGTATTTCTTTGAAGGTAACCTTAACTTTGAATAACTTTGAACCACTTCAGAAATTTGAAATCATCTAATTTGGTATTAGAATGAATCGAAATGTTCTATTTAATTTTGATGGAGGAACACATGTTTACGTAACAAAAGTGAAAGTAAACCGTATAATTTATTTAGCAGCAATTAGGCAATTCAGATAGTTGTTTACTTAAAAAAATGGGCTACAACTAACATTTTTGCACAATTTGTTTAAAAAAAAATAGTTGTATTAATAAATATCAAAATTCAACTACTCTGCTAGTGCCCGAGGGTTAATTTGGTCGCCAAATTTAATTATCATTACTCTAATAAGTGAAAAGAAACAAAAGAAGAAAAACCATGATGTAAAAAAATAATTAGGAAAAGAAAAACAAATTCTATTATAGAATTCCGCTTGAATTAATTTAGAATGTATATAAACTACTTGTGGGAAAAATAAAAATATATACCTACTTTAATATAAATTGTATAAGAGAACTTGTTTTTCGCTTTTTACAATAATGTATTTTTTTATTTTTAATTTTCTTGTTTTTTCTTTTCAGATAAATATTTTGCAGTCCGGTTTTTTTGTTTTATAAATAATTTCGTTTATAAACTTTTTATGGTATATAGATTTTACAAGAATTTTCCTTTGATTGATTCAGGATTTTCAAGGATTTTTTAATGATTTTTTCAAGCATTTTTTTTATGAAAGTTTTGTGGACTTTTCAAGGGTTTGGCAACATTTTTCTTTTAACTTTTTAATGATTTTTCATAGATTTTTTAATTTTTTTCAAGGACTTTTTAAAATTTAGTGTTTTACAGCTCTCCATTGTTTCAAAATTTTTAATTAGAATTATTTATGTGATTTTCAACGATTTTTACGCAATTTTTCATGAATTATTCAATAATGGTTTGAGGATTTTTTAAAGATTTTTAATATTTTTAATTTTTTAGTTATTTTGAAAAATTTTCAAAATTTTTTTTAAAGATTTTTGAAGTTTTTTTTTTTAAGAATTTTCAACCATTTTACGAGGATTATTCAAGGATATGTGATAGAATTTTCAATTTTTCAGGATTTTCAAAAAAAAATTAAGTATAATCTGTTCAACGATTTTTTTAAATTATTTTCAAGGGATTTTCAAGGACTCTACAAGGATTTTTTTAGTAATTTTTAATGAATTATTCAATTTCTTTTAAAAAATTTTCAAAGATTTATTGAATATTTTTGAATTTTTTTTTAATGAATTTTCAACGATTTTACAAGGATTATTCAAGGATATGTGTTAGCATTTTCAATTTTTCAGGATTTTCAAGGACTCTACAAGGATTGATCTAACTTTTTTTGTTCTATTTGTTCAAAATTTTTAATCTTTTAGAAATGATAAGGATATTTTAGCAATTTTTAACGAATTACTCAATAATGGTTTAGGGATTTTTGAAGGTATTTTTTTAAGAATTTTCAACGATTTTGCAAGGGTTATTTAAGGATATGTGATAGAATCTTCAATTTTTCAGGATTTTCAAAGATTTTTTTAAGTAGTGTATGTTCGAGGATTTTTTAATTATTTTCTAAGAATTTTCAAGGACTCTACAAGGATTAATCTAACTTTTTTTGTTCTATTTTTTCAAAAATTTTAATTTTTTAGGATTTTTCAGTAATTTTTAATGAATTATTCAATAATGGTTTTTAAAGATATTTCAGAACTTTTGGAAAAAAAATTTTAAGGGTTTTATTTTCAAGATTTTGCAAGGATTATTTAACGATGCAGGAATTTTTCCAACATCTTTTTTACTATTTTTAATTAAAATTATTTAAGGAATTTTTGAGGATTTTTTAAGCAATTTTGTATGAATTATTCAATAATGTTTTTAGAATTTTTTAATGTTTTTTTAATGAATTTTTTAATGTTTTTTTAATGAATTTTTAAGGATTTTTCAATGAATTGTTTAAGGTTTTTTAGGTATTGTTCAAGGACTCTACAAGGATTTTTTAAGGTTTAGTATTACTCCAACACTATTTTAATATTTTTTTTTTCAAGATTTTGAAGAATTCTTTTAGAAATGGCCAAGTATTTTTTTAGATTTTTTTCAGGAATTATTTAATAATGGTTTAAGGATTTTTTAAAGATTTTTTGAAGATTTTTCTAAGATTTTTTAAGGTTTTTTTTTTAAAGAATTTTCAAGGATTTTTTAAAGTTATTTTGAAAATTTTTCAAAGATTTATGAAAGATTTTTAAATAATTTTTTTTTAAGAATTTTCAACGATTTTGCAAGGATTATTTAAGGATATGTGATAAAATTTTCAATTTTTTTTAAATATTGTTTGTTCAAAGATTTTTTAATTATTTTCAGAATTTTCAAGGACTCTACAAGGATTATTTTTGTAATATTTTAGGAATGTTCAAGAATTTTTAGTAATTTTTAATGAATTATTCTATAATGGTTTAGGGATTGTTTTAAAATATTTCAAGACTTTTTTAAAGATTTTTTAAGGATTTTATTTTTAAAGAATTTTCAAGATTTTACAAGAATTATTTAACAATTCAGGGATTTTTCCAACTCCTTTTTTGTAATCAAAATTCTTTAAGGAATTTTAAAGGATTTTTTAAGGGATTTTTTTAATAAATTTTTAAGGATTTTGCAAGAATTCATTATTGATATTTTATGGATTTTTGAAAAATTTTTCAATTTTTAAGGATTTTTCAAGAACTCTACAAGGATTTTTTAAGATTTAGTATTATTCTTAACTCTTTTTTTACTATTTTTTTCAAGATTTTTAATAGGAATTCTTTTAGGAATTTTTCATGAATTATTCAATAACAGTTTAACGATTTTAAGACATTGTGAAGATTTTTCAAAGACTTTTTAAGGATTTTTTTTATTTTTATGGATATTGCAGTGATTATTTCAGGATTTTTTATGTAATTTTCAATAAATTTATCAATTTTTTAATCATTTTTCAAAAAATTGTTAAAGATTTTTTAGGTGTTGTTCAAGGTCTCTACAAGGATTTTTTATGGTTTAGTATTACTCCAACTATTTTTTACTATTTTTAATAAGAAGTCTTTTAGGAATGTTCAAAGATTTTTTTAAGAAATTATGAAATTATTCAATAATGGTTTAAAGATTTTTCAAAGATTTTTTAAGGTTTTTTTTTTAAGAATTTTCAAGGATTTTGAAAGGATTGTTAAGGGATATTTTATGATTTTTTTCAATTTTTGAAGAATCTTTAAGCAAGCTTCAAAAATGTGTCAAAGATTTTCTAAACGATTTCTTAAGAATTTTTCAAAGGCTTTTTATATAATAATCTCATTTTTGTTAAAAAAATACGATTTTTGACATAAAAACAAAAAATTCAAATTTTATGTGACAATAAATTATTTTTTTCTGATTTTTTCTATTTTTTTCTGATTTTTTCCGGTTTCTAATTTTTTCAGACCTTTTCAGATTATTTCTGCTATGTTCAGATTTTGTTCAGATTTTTTCAGCTCTCATATTTTTAATAAGAATTATTTTATTCAAGGATTTTTTGGGAATTTTTCATGAATTATTCAATAATGGTTTAAGTATTTTTTAAAAATATTTCGAAGATTTTTTAAAGATTTTTCAAGGATTTTGCAAGGATTATTTAAGGATATTTTATGGTTTTTTCGATAAATTTTCAATAATTAAGGATTTTTCAAAGAAATCTTTTTCAAATATTGTTTTTTTATTATTATTTTCAAGGATTTTTTAAGGACTTTACAAGGATTTTCAAAGGCTTAGTATTATCCAATTTTTTGTTTTTTAATAAGAATCCTTTATGGAATTTTCAACGATTTTTTACGCAATATTTCGAAGATTTTTAAGGTTTTTTTCTTTAAGAATTTGCAAGGTTTATTTTATAGATTTTTAATAAATTTTCAATTTTTAATGATTTTTTTAAGGATTTTTAAGCAAGCTTTAAAAATTTTAATACAAAAACTCACGTTTGTTGAAAAAAAAATACAATTTTTGACATAAAAACCAAAAAATTGAAATTAAAAAAAACTCGACTAAAAAGTAAATGAGAGACTCAAGTAATACGTGACAATAAATGAGTTTTTTTTTCCGATTGATTTCTGATTTAATAGTATCATTTTGCATTTTAAACATATTTTTGTAATCAATTTTTAAAACCCTTTATTTTGTAACCCTATTCGATTGGTTTGGAAGAGAAAAAAAATCGAAGCACATTTTTTGGGTTTCGGATTCTAAATTGAATCGATTTATTGCCCATCGATCTTTGACTCAACGATTCGAATCGATCTTAGAAATCGATCTTTTTTACAAAAATCGGAAAACCTACTCTGGTCTGTAAATAAATATAAAAAAAAATCAACGTGTTTGGATCAAATTAGCATCTTCGGGAGAAAGTAAAAATATTATTTGTATAAACTATTTACATATAAATAAAAATACTACTACTTTAATTCCTTATTTTATTATTTTATATACATATACAATTTTTATAATAATCTTATCTGTACTATAAATGATCTTCATCGTAAAATTAATTGACATTGCAAGTTATAATTCATGATAAGGTGTATTATAAATCAGCCAACAAAAGCACCATTTATTTACTTTTAAAAATAAGAAATAAATTACATAAATATGTCTAAAAAATTCACATTATTAATATTTATGATTAATTTTGATAATTGTGACAGTTTGAAGATGGAAGACATAAATAAAAGGGTAGACTTCTGCTGTATATATTTTTTAAGTTTCCATAAAGTCACTACATTGTCCAATTCATAAATTATATGATTATTAAATAATCAGAAATAAAATAAGAGTTTCTTTTATACTATGTACTTGTTTAGTTTACATAAACATAAATTGAATAAGACCTTGCAGTTTAATTAATTAAGAGTACACTAACATTAAGCTATTGTACTCAAATAAATTTTCCTAAGTGTCTACCCGAGGACAAACAATTTATAAATAATAAAATAAGTTGAAAGTTATTTTAAATTAAATCGAAACCTATTTTTAAAGTAATTGAAGCTTAAAAGCCCTTAAGTAAAAAGTACTTAATTTACATATATGTGTGAAAAAACGCTAGACGTTAGTTATAATGAAGTTATAAGTAGGCACTTAAAAAGTTTATAAAACCTGTTATTTTCAATCGATTTCAACTACATTTAATGATTTATGACAACATTAACTATAAACAACGTTTAAGGGTGTGTTAAGGTTTTTATTCATGTTGTTTTTTTTTTTAATAGAAAGCAAAATGGTGTATATACACAACGATATGAATATTATTATAGTTTATTAGTGCCGTTCTTAAATGGTTAAAATTTAAAAAAATATAATAACCCTGTATTTATTCGATTCAATCATAAAATTACCTTGTATTGTTCATTGATTTCTGAAATGAATTTGCATTTAGAGGTCAAGATCACTATCGATATAAATTATGTAAACGGAAACAGTAAGTTATGGGGATATGACGAATAATCCCTTATTCCTTAGAGGGTTCGAGGACGTGCGTGTGGAAAACACAATAGTCCTAGTCACTAAAATTATATAGGTTATGTTGTCAAATAATTATCTGCCGGTTTTCGGTGTTTCTGCAACCGACACCGATGGTTAGAATTAAATGATAAATAGGAAGAAAGATTTAAAAATAACATTTTATTACGATACAGACTTATTTGGTGACGATCGAGACACGATTACCTACTAGAGTTTTCGATCTTTGTCAATAAGATCGATTATCAACCAACTGTATTGGAAGCTGTTATAGTACAGACACTTAAATTATTATAGTACATTGGAGAACAATATAGTACACTAAAAAAGAAACAAGAAATATGTAACGACACCAAAAATAACAAATACTAATTATCTCAATTAGGTATCTCAATCAACTCTTTCTGGATTATAAATTATACTTCTTCTGCTCTTCGTAGATGATAAATTCTTAAAAATCCTTAAAAATTCTTAAAAACACTTTTAAATCCTTAAAAAATCTTTAAAAATCAGTAAAATCGCTAAAAATAGTTCAATATTCTTAAAGATCCTTAAATGTCCTTGAAAATCCTTAAAAATCCCAAAAATCCTTAAAAATAATCAAACTCCTTTAAAATCTTTAAAAACCCCTTAAAATTATGAAAAAATTTTAAAAATCGTTAAAAATCTTAATAAAAGCTTAGAAATTCTTAATAATACTTTAAAATCCTTAAAATATCCTTAAAAAATCATGAAAAAATCCTTAAACAAACTTAAAAACCCGTAAAAATACAATCCTTAAAGAACATTAAAATCGCTAAAAATAGTTTTAAAATTCTTAAAAATCGCTAAAAATCCTTGGAAGTCCTTGAAAATTCTTAAAAATCCCAAAAATGCTTAAAAATCATTAAAAATCTTTTAAAATCCTAATCCTTAAAAATCTTTAAAAATCCTTTTAAAATCCTGAAAAAAATTTAAAAATCTTAAGAAATTCATAAAAATACCTTAAAATCCTTAAAATATCCTGAAAAAACATAAAAAAATCCTTAAACAAACCTAAAAACCCGTAAAAATAGTTAAAATTATTTAAGAATCTTAAAAACTCCTCAAAGATCCTAAAACATTCCTTAAAAACATTAAAAATCTCTAAAAATAGTTGATTCTTAAAAATCCTTAAATGTCCTTGAACATCCTTAAAAATCCCATAAAATGCTTAAAAATCATTAAAAATCCTTTAAAATCATTAAAAATGTTTAAAAACCCCTTAAAATTCTGAAAAAAATTTAAAAATCGTACAAAATACGTACTATATTTACTTTGTAATTTAATAGTACATGAAGTTGTAATTATCGTACAAATACTATAATTATAGTACGGTTGGCAACGCTGTCGATTATTAAGATAGAATCGAATTGTCGAGTCAAAGATCGATCTTATAAAAATCGTGGATAAAACATCGATTCATTCTTTTTTAATTTTGGAATTTTTTGAAATATTTTCGAAATTTTTGAATTTCTGAAAACTTAGTTTTGTTTTTAAATTTTTGAATTTGTTTTTAAATTTTCGAAAATTATTACAATCAAGTTTTTGATATTTTATTTAAATTGACTCAAAATTCAATTAATGCGAAAATGTTTTAATGTATTTTTCAATATTTTTGTCAATAGAGCGTTCAGCGCTGCAAAATTTTGCAATAAAATAATGTATAAAAATAAAATTTATTAAAATATTGTCAACACCAACTTCACTCACTTGTAGTTGCAGATGTTGGGCTACTGAGCATAATTTAAAACGTAATTAGGCAGTCCACCAAAATCAAGTTCGCCACCCCCGTGAATAATAGCCATCATTATATGCTCGTTGAATAATATACTATTAAAGTCTAATCTATAGTGCAAATAGCATATATTTAAAAATAATTTTGTAGACTATGGTCGATCATAAAGTTTAATTGTTTTTGTTATTTTCCCATAGATAATTATGACAAATATCAGAAATACTTTGATAAGGTTATTTAATTGGATAAGATGAATTTTATTTATTAATTAAAATATTTACTGTCAGTTCGATATTATCAATTTATTTTTTTATTTTTCCTTAATTAATTTTTGTAAAGTGCATCGTAGGATGCACTACGACTTTTTCGAAAATTGTTACACGCTCAGACCTCCAGTATGGAGCAGCTATAAAACTTTACCACAAGTAATTTTTTAACTTTTTTAAAATTTCTTCATTTAATTCACCATGATTAGTTGAAGTTTTAACATAATTTTCGTCATTGTTTATTGTAAAATTGATTATGGTATACTTGCTTAACAAAAATTCTGATTCTGTAAGTAACCACTGAAATTTGTCTTATTGTGTTTCTAAATGTTAATTTTGTATTATAGGCCTGATGATGGCCATAGAATGGCCTAAACATGTTAAAAAGATCTTAAATTATGACTATATAAAAATATATTGTTTAAAAATTTGTGTAACGTTCTTAACATTATTTACACGACCTACATTTACGATAACGCTTTTATACCTGTTTTTTGATAGTATTGTTATTTTGGTGTCAATAAAACACACATTTATTTTTATGTCTTCAAGGATTATTATTCCTTAAAAAAGTAGTATCACTGTATTGACTACATTTTTTTTAAAGGTATGTAGAGCACTGTATCGACTAATATTTTTTTAAAGGTATGTAGAGTTCAAATACATTTTGTATATCACCAGCACAATTGATGCTCTCTACGTAAATAACACATTCAAAAATACAATCAAAAATGAAATTTAGGTAGTGTCGTACGAAATATGGGAGTTAAGGGGTCCCACAGAAATAGAAAGCGAATATTAACGATTTGTGTGCAGTTAAGTGTCTTTTTAATTAGTAATTTTGCCAAACTTTTTCTATAAGACAAAGGAACACTTTCTTCAGAAAGTACTGCAGGTACATATATCTAAAATAGTGAGAGATTTTGTCTCGAAAACAACCTCGAGACGAGACGACAGAGTGTCCATCTCTCGACGAGAATTTTTTCATCCCTAAATGATGATATGGTGTCTAAAGCGAATAGATTCAATCAATTAAAAAATGTACACCCTTGTACACTAATTTATTTGTATCCTTGTTAAAACAAGAATGTGTACAACACCTCAGATTTGGTTTATTTTTATATAAGACAATTTAGAAAGTGATCTCTTTAACTCACAATAATTAGCAACTGAAGTGGATAACCAAAGCATATCTCTAAGATCCCATTTAAGTCACCTATATTTGGTAAAATAATATGTAAAAGAATTTATACAAGAATCTTTATTTTTAGCTTTTTGTCCACGTTCAGCGGTTTGTCCGAAGAGTATTTTCGGCGTTTTGACCAGCTTTTCGACGATTTGTCCATTCGGCGTTTTGTCTTGTCCATTCGGTTCCCTTGAAAAAAATGGAAGGTACATTGTCCTTAAGAACCCGACAGAAAATACCAAAAAAAAAACCACTATAAGATTATAACTTAATAATAAACAGTTTAAAACAATTTTGAAAAACAATAGAACAACTAAATTGAACAGTGTTAGAAAAGCTTAATGGATATCTAATAGAATTTTAAATCATTTATTGTAATGACATACTACTACCAAAATCTCATATTTGGGTTGGATTCTATGAAAAAAAAAATTATCCTCTTGTGAAAAATTAATTTAATTTCTTTTCCTAGTCTTGATATTTTCTTTCATCTATAAATGTCTTCTTAAACAACTCATCTGACAATATTCCATTCAATTACATCTATAAACCAGCTCTATTCATCTGTTTGTTTTTTTATGTTTTCATTTTAATAAATCAAAACAATTTTCTAATCGGTATATAATTAGTTCCATTCTATACATTTCTATGATAATATAAATTTTTTATAGTGACATTAAATTAAAATTAATGACCTCCCTCTGTTTATTTTTTTTTTTTCATCTGATTTTTTCCCAAAATTTTTTTTACTTGATTATTTACAAAAAAAAAAATTTAAACACTTTTCACTTATCATTTACTTATTCTATAACTAAAATTTTCTTTTAAATTTCCAAAATTGTACAAAGTATTTCATTACATTATATAATATCAAGAAATATAATATCTGATTAAATGTATGGTGAAAAAAAATTATTTTTTTAATAATACTGAAAATTTTGAAAAAATGGAAAAGTTTTAATTATTAAAAATATGCTGTAGTTTCCTCTTGGTTTTTTAGTAAATTTTTTATGGAGTGGATGGTGGAGAAAATAATATTTCCAACTTGTACTTTCTCCTACTTTTTTACTGTTTTCTTTGTTTCAATTGTTTTTTGAATTTCCCCCATGTTTTTCTCTTACTTTTATATTATTTTTATAATTTTTTTCTACTTTTTCCTCCGTCCTAATTTCCCCATACTTTTTTATTAATTTCCTTATTATCCTAAAATTTCAAGTAGGTTATTTCTGGTTTGCATAAAAAAATTAAGCCAAAATATAAAAAAAAATCTCCATGATCTTAGATTTCTTTTTATAAATTTTTTAACAGAAAACTTTCGTAAAATACTTTCTTTTTGACAATAATAATAATTCCTTTTATGACATACTAGTTCATTATTGTGTTTTTATTGCTTAATTACCAACTAAATAAAGGTTTATTTTATGCCCGTGCATGCATAAATAGTATATTATATACCAAGGGACTAAAGTGCATCTTTTAATTCCGAGGGTAAAGATTGTTTCCCGAGCATATTTGACAGTTCTGTATTAAATTAAAATAAACAAGATGGCTGGTTTCAATTGTTTTTTATTTGCGGGACTAAAGTACTAGTTTCACTTCCTGCGGTGTAAAAGTGAACTTATAGACAGCAAAATGAACTTTATGTATATAAAGACAAAAAATGGTTTTTTTGTATATTTATATTAATGCAATAGCGAATTTGTATGACATAAAAGTTTGTATGAACCGCGGGTATAAACAGATGATTATACCCTCGGGCAACTTACAAACCAGAGGTCCCACAGTTTGTAAGATCGTCGCTCTCAGGGAATAAAGATCTATTTATACCCTTGTTACATAAATAACTATTAGTGGCAGTCAAAAAAATCACTTTTTTTAAGGAATGATTACACAAAATTTGATAAAAAAAAACAATAAAAGACATTGTTCAAATCGGGGAACAAGTTTGTAGAACTAATATAATTATATTTTTTTCCTCAAAATAAATATTTTTTAATCAACATTTTCGCTTCACATTTCATTTTCAATTCGTTTTTTTTTAATCCTTCGATAAGGGACTCGCGACTGTAATCTAAATCCACCGAGAAATCTTTTTTTCCGTTCACGCCATCGGCTAAGTAAATTATTTTTTCATCAAAGTTTGTGTAAAGATACCTTAAAATTTATTTTACACTGCATAAAGAGCAATAATAAATCTCACGAAAAAAATCACAAAAAGCAGTTTTTTATTTTATTATTTTTATTTAAACCTTGCGTGTATATATTGCAGATTTATACTTAGATTTCATGACAACAGAAGAATATATAAAAATAAAATCACAGATTGTTGAACTTTTTATATTATAGTCTCGTGTTAACTTATAGGTTAACTAAGGTTATTTACATTTGGTAGATCATAAAAGGGACACATTTTCTCGCTTTTTAAATAAAAATGAAAAACGCAAATTTACTATTTTCTTTCAAACCTAAAAAATAAAATAAACAACCATGAAATTATTATTTCATATAATTTAATTATATATTATTTATTTATTTATTATTACACTATTTAACTTAATTATAGTAAAGAAACATACAATAATTATAAATTGATGATTAATGCTTACAGTAAACCGATTAAATTATGGCAATTATAAAAATATTAATTTTAAAGACTGATGATCAACTTTTCTTTGAAACATATTGATTAGATTAATCTAGTAATAAAAAATAAATTTTATTAACGCGTGATGGGTATCGATTATTATTTATCAACAATATCAGTTTAATTTCTATTGGGAATTTTTATAATCATATTTTTTCTACGACCAAATTAAAAATTATTTATAAAAAGTACAATAATTAGCATGGTTCCTGTAATAGGATCCATATTTTCAGGATGATTATTTTGAAATATACCGAGTGGCCACGAGTCAATGTACGCTCCCAATATATTGGTTGTTTTTGAATTTAAAAATTATATTTTTGGCTCACATCAATTAGACAATAATGGGCTGCTTTTAGACTAATAGGAATGAATTTTTTTTCATGAACGGAATGACTGTATTTTCTTGATGGTTTCTCATTTAGCATTAATTTCAAAGTACAGCAGTTTTTTCAGATTTAAAAAATTCCAAAAAAGTGAGATACGAACAATTTTTTAATTTATTCAAAATGGCCGCGTCAGATGAATACGATGTAAGAAAATTACTAAGTAGGCTATGAAAATTATTGGTAAGGTTGTAGACTTATTTCAAAGGACATTATTTTTTATAACGAAATAATAGACAGAAAGCAGCCTGGGCTGAGATATTCACAGGGCTAGACATTCATCGACGCTAAAAAACATTTTATTTCAAAGGACATTATTTTTTATAACGAAATAATCGACAGAAAGCAGCCTGGGCTGAGATATGTCTGTAGAGAAGAAAATAATTTTTTGAATTACTGATAGGTACCAGTATTTTTAGGCTAATTTCAAAAAACGGAATTTAATTTTCAATTTCATTTCTGTAGGGGCCAAAAAATGTCGGATAGGGTACATAAATCGTCTAGAAGCCAATTTTCTTATGGGGTGACGTATCCTGAATAATATACTAAAAGTCCTGATCGGTGGATGGCCAGCTAAAGTGGAGGGGGATCTCTGTAAGTCTCTTTTTTACGTTTTACTTAAATAACTTAAAAACTGTAGCACCCAGCGAAAAAATACTAAAGTACTAAATTATTCTATGCAAAATTTCCTACAAAAAAGATTTTCTCTTTTCTCGCTAGAAAATATATGGAAGGAGATATGGAAGGGGGAAAACGGGTTATTTTTGAAAAATTATATTTTTATGACATAAAATTATAAATTCTGAATAACATACTAAAAGTCCCGATCGGTGGGGGGCCAGCTAAAATGGAAGGGGGTCTCTGTAAGTCTCTTTTTTACGTTTTACTTAAATAACTTAAAAACTGTAGCACCCAGCGAAAAAATACTTAAGTACTAAATTATTCTAAGCAAAATTTCCTACAAAAAATATTTTCTATATTTTCTCGCTAGAAAATATATGGAAGAAGATATGGAAGGGGGAAAACGGGTTATTTTTGAAAAATCAAATTTTTATGATATAAAATTATAAATTCTGAATAACATACTAAAAGTCCCGATCGGTGGGGGGCCAGCTAAAATGGAAGGGGGTCTCTGTAAGTCTCTTTTTTACGTTTCACTTAAATAACTTAAAAACTGGAAAACCCAGCGAAAAAATACTTAAGTACTAAATTATTCTACGCAAAATTTCCTACAAAAAAGATTTTCTATATTTTCTCGCTAGAAAATATATGGAAGAAGATATGGAAGGGGAAAAACGGGTTATTTTTGAAAAATCAAATTTTTATAATATAAAATTATAAATTCTGAATAACATACTAAAAGTCCCGATCGGTGGGGGGCCAGCTAAAATGGAGGGGGGTCTCTGTAGGTCTCTTTTTTACGTTTTACTTAAATAACTTAAAAACTGTAGCACCCAGCGAAAACATACTCGAGTACTAAACTATTCTACGCAAAATTTCCTACAAAAAAGATTTTTTATATTTTCTCGACAGAAAAAATACAGAAGAAGATATGGAGGTGGGAAAATAGGTTAATTTTGAAAAATCAAATTTTTATGTTATAAAATTATAAAATAAGTTTTAATTGTTTCCTCTGACGAGCAGCCGCCTAAATCGTCACTAGAAGAGGTGGAAGAGGCTGGCGAGAAAATGTTTCTGCTTATATTTCAAGCATCTCCAGGATAAAACCTTAATGGACATCGCTATGAAACTTTTTTGAAAGCCTCTTGGAAGCCAAAGTTTGATATGCGAAACAACACTGGCGAGTATATCAATGGGTAAATAATTTAGAAATAAAACCAAAGTCTAGTACCACAGACTATGTAATATAGATTAAGGAAACTAGCAACTAGTTTCGGCAGAAATCTGGTATCTTCAGGCCTATAATACAAACGTCTAATTTTGCGATAAAATGACCGGTGGGATTACGGAACGCCGTTGACAAAATTAACCGCTGCGACCAAGTGACCAACATCTGAAATTATTAATCAATTGTTTTCTTACCATTGATTACTAGGAAATAATTTTGATAAGTGGACAATAAATATAAAATACGACCATAAATAATTAAAAATATTATCTCGCATTCGATAACTCATTATAGGCTTATTTAATAAAATACCGGTTAATCCTTAAATTTCGAGTGTTTGCCGAAAACAAAATTGCCGCAATTTATGAATAATTCTCAAGCAAAGCTGTCAGGCTATGTTTGACATCCATTTGTTTCGTATGATAACTAAAAAGAGGCAAATTTTCGGTAAAGCGATTTGATTTTAATAGTATAGAATTCGTTGATGTTTTACAATATTTGAAAGTAGTTAAATAAATCTTTATCTAACTTAACTTAACATACCAAGATAAAAAATAATAGTAATAACGAATTCCACTTACTCGGATTTAATACAAATTACCCAAGTGATATAGATAATTTTTTTTAGTAATTTATCAGAAGTACTTCTAAATATATTACTCGAAATGATACTAAAAAATAAATATATAAATTTAAGAACGCCCAATTTTAAATATTTCGAAACTGTACCCAGAAAAATGGAGACGAACCAAATGGGCAACATGACCCAGATGTATTAAAAAGAATTTAATACCTCTATTTTGCTATTTTGTTAACAAAACTGTTATTTTATGTTAATTATAATAATCAAAAAAAAAATAACATCTACTAAAATTGCATAAAGAAAAAATAATAATAAATGAGCAACAATCGTAACATAAATTACGCCATATTCGTGCAAGCCCCACTCTTGAAGCGGCTTAAAGGATTTCCTATTGTGCGTGAGCTATATCCATAAAAAAAATTAATTACAAAAATCCAATCGAGTAGAAATACAAGAATTTAGAGCGAGGTCAAATTGCCTACATTAGCACGTGGTGCCTAATTAGCGAAAAAATTGCTAGATGCACATACCGAAGTACAAGAAAAACGAAAAAACGGCCGCGAAAAACTAGGTGGTAAAGTTAGTTCAGTGAAAGAAAGATGCAGGAAAGATTCTTTTGCCCTTGAGTGCAGTTTGTCAGGTAAGTAGGAAAATACGTACCATTAATATCCTAAAAAGTAAAAGAAAATAGTTTATCATCTATTTTTATGATCTTTACGTATTTAGTATTTATTAAATTAATAAAGTAATGAAACTCAATGTCATGTACCACAGTAATTTAATATAAACAGCTATAAACGGCAACTAGTTTCGGCTAATAAGCCATCATCAGGCCTAAAAATGTTACATTACGACAATAAAATAATGTTTCTTATCCAAACAAACTTACCATGTAAGTAACAAGTAGTAATTGAAATTAAAATAGCACAAATTGCATAAAGGTGATGCGCATCAGAGAAAAGTTTATAAGGATAAAATATGGAAAAGGAACAAATTTTTAGGGTACATGAGTTAACACGAAAGGTTCAGAAAAGGGGGAAATTATAAAAAAAATAATAAACGGTGTTTAAAACAAAATTAACTGAGTCTAAAACTCGACATGTTGAAGGTGGGGCCAGAGCCGGGTCCCATTTTCGGTATGTGTTGACGTACAGCCCACTCGGATGGTCTCCGGAGTGTAAAATTTAAGTGTATAACAATAATAATAGTCCCCCCTGGGACAAAATTGCAAATGGGTCATAAAAAGACCGGCCGAAAGTTAAATTAACTTAAAAGTAAAACGGCGAAAAATTTGAAACCGTCAAAGCTAAATGACGGTTGACGTGTCACAAAATGGTGGCACTTGGACGACGAACTGACAGATAAGGAGGAGGAATGGGAAGGAGAAAGTGGCAACTGTACTAATATTTCTCCAGACTATTAAATATTATCGTAAGAAAGCAAAACATATAAAAGAGAAGAAAATAAACCAAGAAAAGGAAAAACGAGAACAAAAAAAGAAAGTACAAGAGAAACAGAAATAAATGGAAAACACAATCCAAAAATCATTATTATGACTCTTCTTCTTGGGAATGAAGATTTTAGTAAACAAATGAGTTCCCATTCTAACATGTAAAATTGATACATTTAATAAAACAAAACATTGAATTATGCGATTTCCTAAGATAGGAAATGCATTTAGTACTACAATAGTAACATTTATCCAAGCTATTAAATTTTATCGTAAGAAAGCCAAACATAGAAAAGAAAGAGGAGAAAACAAGCCAAGAAAAGGGAAGAGAAAAAAAAGGAAAGAAAATACAAGAAAAAACAGAAATAAAAGGCAAACACAATCCGAAAAGACATTGGGACATTTCTTCCAGAACCTATGAATCATTATTATGACTCTTCCTCTTGGAAAAGAAGATTTTAGTAAACAAATTAGTTCCCATTCTAACATGTAAAATTGATACATTTAATGAAACAAAACTTTGAACTACGCGATTTCCTAGATACGGTACTAACATTTATCCAGGCTATTAAATTTTAGAGTAAGAAAGCCAAACATAGAAAAGAAAGAGGAGAAAACAAGCCAAAGGAAGAGAAAACAAAAAAGAGAAACAGAAATAAAAGGCAAGCACAATCCAAAAAGACATGAGGACATTTCTTCTACAACTTCTGAATCATTAATATGAATCTTCTTCGCAGGAAAGAAGATATTAGTAAATAAATGAGGTACTATTCTAACATATAAAATTGACATATTTAATAATAATAATAATAATAATAATTATAATAATACTCGCCCTACATTTCACCCCCAGAAGCCAAAGGTTTGTGCAGGCTCCGCATTAGACATTTATTAAATTAATATTCAATGCTGTTTACCTATTCGAGCCAAGTATCTAACTGAAATTTTTAAATTAAAATTTCACTGCCAGATACAAGGCACGAACGCATGTTGGCTCTAGCATATAAACAGCCATAAGTGAATATGACCGATAGCCAACGATCTGTGCCACCGATACCGAATGAAACGAAACTTTGAATTACACATTTCTCCAAGCTATTAAATTTTATCGTAAGAAAGCCAAAGCCAAAGAAAGAGGACAAAACAAGCCAAGAAAAAGGAAGAAAGAGAACAAGAAAAACAAATAAATGCCAAACACGAGGACATTTCTTCTACAACTTCTGAATCATTATTATTACTCTTCTTTGTAGGAAAGATTTTAGTAAACAAATGAGTTACCATTCTAACATGTAAAATTGACATATTTAATGAAACGAAACTTTCAATTATGCGATTTTCAAGACAGGAAATGAAAGAGAAAGTGTCACGAGTATAGCTAACTGGACAATACATCAAGTGATGAGTAGAGTCCACCAACCAAAAGTTTAAAGTAAAGGAAAAAAAATTAGCTACATTTTTGAATATAATCAGTTAAAGAACTTTGTCACCTTTTAGAAAAAAAAAATTCATTGTAATAATTAACATATCAGGATCAGGATATTGAGAGTAACCATAAATTTTAATTAAACAGTAAAACAAAAATTCATCATACTATATTTTTAGTTTTGGAATTAGTTAAATAAATTTTGAATATTTTTCAATTTTTCCTTTTAATTAGTACCAATTCGGTACTTTTTTTGTACTGATCTTTATCAGTTTTACTCATACATAGTTGTTTGTTTTATTAGTATTAGAATTAGCCAGAATCAGTGAATAACTGATTATGAAATAGTATTTTTTTATTTATATGATATAATTAATAAAAATATAGTCTACCTTAATTCATTCAAAATCCATTCTTCCACTGATTATCACTGCCGTTTCAAAAAAAAATCCCGAAGAAAACTAAAAAAGATCAGCAAGAGCGCAACAACGTAACGGTTCCACGACCCGTAAATTATCACAGACACTGAACTGATAGAAGTGATAAGCGCTTACGTGGGGTTAGCAAGACGACTCCTAGACCTCCACGGGGATGGGTTTACAGTTACCTTGTGACGTCGTCTACGAATTAACAAATAGTGAGTTCCAAGAGCGCGGAGAAAAATCAATCTCTCTACGGAAGATAGCCGAGTTTTCGTTTCTTTCACTGTCGTCGATTGTTTTTCGATATCATCTTTTCACCTAGTTGGCTGGTTCCGAAACGCTGATAACGTTCGGTAATTTTAATGGCACACTAATTAGTTCAGTAGCGGTACATAAAAAAAATATATTTTTACTTTTCCGCTACATCTAAAAAACAATATAAACATATTTAGCGATTGTATATAACAAAATGTTTATTAAATAAACAAATATTATTTAGCAAAAAAAACTTGGGGTCATTTTTTGAAAAATTGGTGGAAAAATTGATTTCTCCTGGATATTGTTCCTTTAAGTGTCTAAATAATACCTTAATTTTTTCAAATTTTTGAATTAACATTTAATTATTATTGTTTTTAATGCAAGTTGCAGAAAGCCGCTCGGAGCACTAATTTCAACACCAAATTATAGAGACAGAGTTGTTCCGGGAGTCGAAACTTTTTTATTGAAAATTTCCTGTTCTTTAAGAATTATTAATGGTGTTCGAGTTATTTTCAAAAAACCAAACCCCTTTTGTATATTTTTCTAGACGTAATTCCAAATCTAACGAGCCCTCATTCATATTTTTACGAGCTTTATCAATAATTAACACGTTTTTGAACTATTTAATTAGACTATAAAACAAAAACGTTATAGTAGAAAAAATTGTGAATTAAAAGTTCGTCTTGGCAATGCTAGCGTTATGCAATTTAATGTTAATTTATAATTCTTTTAATTAATATACAGTGCGACTTAAAAAGTCTGCACCATATGGGAAAATTATTCATTTGACAGAAAATTTTATTTTTGATTAAAGTTGGTGCATTGCGTAAAACTGCTATTTCAAATGTCAAACTTTCAAATTTCTAAATGGTATACAGGGGCGGGCAAAAAATAGGAATTTTGATCGGACGGACGCCAATTGAGCACTTATTACCCTCAGGTAAAATTGATACCGTAGCCGGACACGCCAATTGAGCACCAAGGACCAAACAGACCGGTCAATTGAGCACTTTATGACTAGCCAATTGCGCACTTTATTACAAGTTTATTCATTAACGAATTTTCAGGTACCTACTGAAATAATGCAAACAGTTATTTTTCTCGGTTAAATAAAATCAGAATATGGTAGTTGGCATTTATTTATTAAAAAAAATATCATGGGGTCAAAACAATTTTTAAGAAGAATTTTTTTAAAAACTCTCAAAAACCCTTAAAAAATCGTTAAATTGAAAAATTCATGAAAAATCCTTGAAAAATCATTGGAAAAATGCTGAAAAATCCTTATCTTTGATTTTTAGGGATTTTTCAAGGATTATTCAAGGATTTTTTATTGGTTTTTCTAGGAATTCTGGAGTATTTTTCAAAGATTGTTCAATGATTCTTGTAGTATTTTTCAAGAACTTTTTATGCATTTTTCAACAATTTTTCAAAGATTATTTAACGGGGTTTCAAGGATTTTTTTAATTCTTTTTTAGTAGGTAGGTACAAGGATTTTTTTTAAATTTTTTAAAAACGTTTTTTAATGATTTTTCATGGATTTTTGAAGGATTTTTAAGGATGTTTCATGGATTTTTCAAGGATTGAAAAAACGTTGAAAAATCATTGATAAATCCTTGAAAAAATCTCGAAAAATCCTTGAGAAGTACTTGAAAAATCCTGTAAAAATCTTTGAATAATTCTAAAAAATGTCTTAAAAACACTTAAGAAATTATTAAATTGAAAACAATTTTTTAAGGAGTTTTGGAGTATGTTTCAAACATTCTTGTAGGATTTTTAAGGATTTTTCCAAAATTTTGTAATGATTTTTCAAGGATTGATTAAGGATTTTTCAATTTAATGTTTTTTTGAAGTAATTTGGAGTATTTTTCAAAAATTCTTGTAGGATTTTTCACGTACTTTTCAAGGACTTTTCGAGAATTTTTAATGATTTTTTAAGGATTGTTCAAGGATTTTTCAACAATTTTTTCATGGATTTTTTAATTTATCGATTTTTTAAAGAATTTTCTACTATTTTTCAAAGATTCTTGTAGGATTTTTCAAGTACTTTTGAAGGATTTTTCCAGGATTTTTTAATGATTTTTCAATGACTTTTCAAGGATTGTTTAAGGATTTTTCAATTTAATGTTTTTTTAAGGAATTTGGAGTATTTTTCAAAAATTCTTCTAGGATTTTTCACGTACTTTTCAAGGGCTTTTCGAGAATTTTTAATGCTTTTTTAAGGATTGTTCAAGGATTTTTCAACAATGTTTCAAGGATTTTTCAATTTATCGATTTTTTAAAGAATTTTGGACTATTAAGGGATTATTATTACAAAGTGGATCCAGGTCAAAGTGCTGAATTGGTCTGTCTCAAAAGGGTCGCTTTGAAAAGGTACCTGCCTGCCTGGTGCTCAATTGGCCGGTCTACATTTATTACATCTAGAGCTTGGTGCTCAATTGGCTCATACCCTTTTGATCAAGAGTAAAGTACCCTTATTTTTGTAATTATTATATTCTTTCTTTTTATTTCAATTTTAAAAAGCTTAATCTTGTTCAGTTTAGGTTTGATTTTACACCTTTAAGATTAATAACCATTATTTTGTAATTTTTATTTTCTTCATTTTGTTTAGTTAATTTTAGACTGGTTTTTTTTATACCGTTAAATTTAAAAATATTTTTTTGACGTAAATAACTTATTTACATTTTGGTACTAAAAACGTTTGGGTATCATTTTTTTACCCATTTTTTTCAATTAAATCATAATGGTAGTTTTTATGTACATGTCTATAGGGTGAAATTTCAACTTTGCACCAGGAAAAAACCAAAAATCATAAAAATTTAAAAAAAAATGCCGTAAATGGTGTAAAAATAACGACAAAAACCAAATTTTTTCACGAAAATGTATTATAGTGATTAAAGGAAGGCTCCTACAGTGTATCCGAAATGATATTATTTTTAACTAGGCTAAAACATAAAAAAATGGATTTTTTGCGTAGGAGGCTGTGATTTTAAATCTGAGTGTAATTTTTAATTTTAAACAACTTTCCTGATTTTTTTTTTGACATTGTCAAAAATAAGGATACTTTACTCTTGATCAAAATTCCTATTTCTTGTCCACCCCTGTATACCATTTAAAAATTTGAAAATTTAACGCTTGAAATACCAGTTTTACGCAATGCATCAAGAATAAAATTTTCTGTCAAATGAGTAATAAAAATTTTTCCCATATGGTGCATATTTTTTGAGTCGCCCTGTATATGACCTGAAGATGGCTCATTAGCCGAAACTTGTTAAATACATATTGAGTTTCATGTCATTTAATTGAACACTTGATATATGGATTTAAAAAATTGTTGAGTCACTTTTACCAGAGGCGTACAAAAGCAGTATGGGAATCCCTTAACTTATTTTATTTTGTACAACACTGCTTAATTTTTACCCATATTTTTTTATCTATTTCCCCACAGGGTGAGTCACGGTTTATTCATGGATATGTGGATTGATACTGCTACATTTGAAAATTATTTTGAAATATACAGATTGTCCCAAAAATGTGTGGCGTATCAAAGTTATATTATTTCTTATGGAACACCCTATATTTTAACTGAAAAAATTAAGACTAATAATTGAAAGCTATATTTTATTTAGAGTTGTTTAAAATTATACAGGGCGTCCAAAATGGGGCGATTCTCTAATAACATATTCAAATGACTTATTTAAAAAAAACTTAAGTGTATCATTACCTCCTGATGATGCTAACATAGTTAGCGAAACGTACGTAGTGTTTAAAAAGTGTAGTTTTGGTTAGTGGTGACGATATTCTTCAATAGGGTGTTCCATAAGAAATAATATAACTTTGATACGCTACACTTTTTTGGGACAACCTGTAGATTTTAAAATGTAGCCTATATCAACCCACATATCCAAGAATAAATAAAATTTTCAAAATATTATTAACCGTTTAGCCACAATGGACCGTCGCGTCTACTGAGACTCACCCTGTAAATTTTTTAATATTTTCTAATAATCGTTAGAAAAATCAGATTGTCGACACCAGACTTGGTTTTATTGTAAATATATACTTGTTTTTTTTTGTTGAATATTTCCAATAATAAATTATTCAGTTTTTCATGGAAAAAAATATTATTTACACAATTTTTTTTTAGTTACAATAATAAAGTTAAAATAACTTTGGCCCGGTTTTCTGAGATCATCATTTTTATATATCAGCATTTTTCTTTTAATCGACACCACTGCCTCATATCAAATTCTTATCGTTATCAATTTTATACACAGTAATATGCATATTTTATTTGAGTAGAATTCAACCGAACTAAACTTGAAAAATGATAATGATAGGCTGTTTGATTACGTCTGATAGGTGCGGTTTCCGCTTCCCGTATAATTTTAAAAATATGGAATAAAAATAATACCAAACTTCCGATAAAATTTGCAAATGTTCCTTTTTGCGGCATTACCAAAATTTTAAAAAATTAATTGGGAAATAAACTGCAATTAATTTTTGACGTTTAATTCGCAATTAATTTTTTTAATATTATCCATGTATCTTATAAATAATAGATATACATAAAACATCTCCAAAGACAAATTGAACATGGTCTTACTGGTTATTAACACGTTAACCGCCCAATGGTAAAAAATAAATCAGGTCCTGGGGCCCATTTTCAATTTTCTCATATAATCTGTAAAATGCTTCATACAGGGTGTTTCAAAAGTCTGGAAAAGGTCTTACTGGTCATTAACACGTTAACCGCCCAATGGTAAAAAATAAATCAGGTCCTGGGGCCCATTTTCAATTTTCTCATATAATCTGTAAAATGCTTCATACAGGGTGTTTCAAAAGTCTGGAAAAGGTCTTACTGGTCATTAACACGTTAACCGCCCAATGGTAAAAAATAAATCAGGTCCTGGGGCCCATTTTCAATTTTCTCATATAATCTGTAAAATGCTTCATACAGGGTGTTTCAAAAGCCTGGAAAGGGTCTTACTGGTCATTAACACGTTAACCGCCCAATGGTAAAAAATAAATCAGGTCCTGGGGCCCATTTTCAATTTTCTCATATAATCTGTAAAATGCTTCATACAGGGTGTTTCAAAAGTCTGGAAAAGGTCTTACTGGTCATTAACACGTTAACCGCCCAATGGTAAAAAATAAATCAGGTCCTGGGGCCCATTTTCAATTTTCTCATATAATCTGTAAAATGCTTCATACAGGGTGTTTCAAAAGCCTGGAAAGGGTCTTACTTCTCATTAACACGTTAACCGCCCAATGGTAAAAAATAAATCAGGTTCTGGGGCCCATTTTCAATTTTCTCATATAATCTGTAAAATGCTTCATACAGGGTGTTTCAAAAGTCTGGAAACGGTCTTATCATCATATTTGCTTTTAAAATTATTCAAAATGGCCTCCTATAGCAAAAACAAATGAATGTTTTTGAATTTTAAGCGAATACAAATTTGAAAAAAGACATATCCTTAGTAATTCCCGAATTTGGACCATTTAACATTAGTAGTTTTTGAATTCTAAGACCGCTTCCAGACTCTGGAAACACCCAAGACCGTTTCCAGACTTTTGAAAAACCCTGTATAATTTTTTAGCTATTTAAACATTGGACAAAGAATACATAGATATTTGATAGGTATTCTTGGCATTGGAAAAACGTTTATTTTCTGTCATTTTTGACAGTTTACGCCAGTGGTACAAAGTTTGTGCCATTGTTCCAAAGTCTGATGGATTATTTTCTTCTAAAATAAAACAAATACAACGTTTAATTTCCTTAAACTCACAAAAAATAAAGAAAAGACGGATTTTGAAATATATCATAGTTTTTTTGTCAATTGTTTCTAAATACAATTTGACTGGCGTTCAAAATTTTTTTTACTTAATATTTTACTTTTCGATATATTTCAAATTCTATTCATGGAACGAACCCATAATAAAAAGAATTGAGCTTAAATCACATTTATTACTAAATCACTTTATCAACTAATAAAAAATAACGATTCATTAAGTTTAATATTTTTATTTATTGTAAAATTATACTTTGAGCGCATGTACTTCTAGGCCTGATGATGGTTTGTAATCGAAACTAGGTGCCTAACTTGTACTACTTATACCATTCGATAGGTAATATAAAACTCTAAATTTAGAAAATATTTTAGTCTCTTCAAATTTATCATTGTAATTCTTATAAACAAAATAAAAAAAAATTATTTTTTTTGCTTTTGTTTTATCGAGAATAGTAAAACAAATGAAAAAAGTAAATAGTATACGAAAGGGATCAAAAAGTATATTATGTGTGAAATATTTCATAATTTTAACATAATACTTTTAGAAATTATACAAAATTATAAAAATTTTAGAAAAAATTAAATTTTTTTTAATTTTTGTAAACTAATTTTATTAATGTATTTTGATGTAGAAAAACTAAAAAATCGATTAAACAATTACTTTACTAGGAGTGTTCGGAAAGTTGGGTGGGATTACCCCCTCATTTTTTTATTTTATTAGGAAACTCATTTTTTCCTATTAGTACAGAAATTAAACATTATTTTATGTCTTTTTTTATTTTTTATTTGTTGAATACAAACTACCGCATTGACCATAAATCAAGTCAAAAACTATTCAAACTGTTATCCATTAAAAATGATTTTAAGCAAAATAAATCCGCATGACCCATAATTTTGACATGAAAATGCTAACGGAATGGCGAAAATGTCATGACATTAAAGGTTTCACTCGAACGTAAAGAGAAGAAAAATAGATGGAACAGGGAAAGTGTTGTGAAAGGTGTTTTACGAGCCGATACTGACCTAAATTTCAAGGAAACGCAGGGACACGAGGATTTTTCTGTTTTATTTTTATAACGTTAAAGGGTGTGACTGAGGGCACACACCTTAACAATTAAGAGGCCAACGGGTTGCTTTTACTTGATTTCTTGTGTCAGGTTTGGGGTTCGTTCAAGATTAATTGATACGGTAGGACCATTGACCAAATTTCATTTACTCCAATTTTAGATTTATCTATACAGTCTGTCTCATTTTTTCTTAACAAAAAACAAAATATTTATTTTTAATTTAATTAAAAGCCTTCGTGGGTGGTAAAAATCTTTAAACCAGATGATTCATTTTGAAACACCCGGTATATAAGTATATAATTAATAGAAAATAATAAAGTAGTAAAATATATGTTGCATTGTAAAAGTAGTTTTTCCCATTATCTCACTTAAAAACATATCCTTTAAGAAAATTTGCAATATTGCATTATCCATTTGTTAACCTTGAATGTAGATATTCCATATTTAATTCAATACTGATTAATAGTATCATTATTTAACCATAGACGATCTCAATTGCCAATACCTTGGCAATGAATTTACTGTATATTATATGAATATTTAAGGCGATGCTCTAATTTGAAATCGATATATTGGTTTAGGAAAACATCAATAAAAAGTATTTGTACGAAATTCTCACTTTCTATTTGTTCAAAAAAATATATACAAAGAGGACAATTATAGTTTTTTTAGTCTGGGCGTTGTGAAAAAACATAATTTTTTAATATTAATTATGATTTCAGATAGTTAACCGAAGGGGTTAGATACTCCTTAAGCTTAGATTTTTCGGATTAAAATTTATTATTAGACCTATTAAAATCCTGTAGTCTAAAAATTAACTAATCCACGCTATACTTAATTGGTCCACTGGAATATATTTCTTTAGATAATTAATGCAATAATTTAATAAAAAAAAATTACAGCTCAATGTTAATCGATATTATTTTCTGGATTTTAACGAAAATTTAAATTCAATCAAATAATACTTTTACTAATTTAATTTTTCAAAAATATCTCAAATAATTCCAAAAGTCACGCTAACATTTTGGTTCTGGCTCCACTTTTCACGTCTTAACGCGTCTAAAAATATTTAAGTCGGTACCATGGAAAACTTTTTATTCTTAGTTTTATGAAAAAAAAGTTATTCTTTATAAAAAGTAATGCAACCATCAGATAATACATTTTTTTACCCCTATACGAGGGGCGTCAAAAAATATAAATTTTGCTCAAGAGTAAAATACCCTTATATTAAAAGTATAGAAAAATGTTATTTGGAAAACTTGTTCAGAAACAATATGTACGAAGAAATATGAAAACACAGCCTCCTATCTCAAATAAAATATTTTTTCCAATTTTTTCTTGGAGCTAAGTTACGTATAAAATTAGTTTTCACATATTATTTTAAGCCAAAACCGTTAACTAGGCTTAAAAAATTGTGAAAATTAATTTTTTATGTAACAGTTCACTTTTATATATTCAGTGGTAAAACTCAGTTAGCAATAATATTCTCACTTAGGCAAGGTCAATTCGTATTTCGTGCAGAATTGTTTTATTTTTTGTTTTTCGTTTGCTCATTATGAATGTTAAATCGCTACGAGTACCTATTTCCAAAATATTAAAACAGACGACTACACTGAACGATTTACGAATATTAGTATTCATAAATGATGAAATAACACTAGATTGCGAGCAGTATTTTTAATTCTTAGATTTTCTTAAAGACATCGAAGGACCGAACTCTTTAGGTAGGAGTTAAATCAAAATAAAAACAGTATTTGAAATAGGAATGTAATTTTTATTCCATTTGTTTCAAGTACGAACATGAACATAAAAATCATAAAGCGGCACATTAATTTAAACTATGGAACCGAAATCAAATATTACTCATCACATCACTCACTGTAAAAAACTATTTACATTTTTTCTTATTACGAAAACTCAGAAACTTTTTGGGTGTGGTCAATTACGCACCATTTTAATTATTTGAAGAAACTATTTTGCTCTATTGAATGCGACTGCATCTGGTTACAGTCGGTAAGCGAGAGAGATTCTGCTCTGAATTTTAGCGGAGAGGAGGGTGGCTGGTTTTTTATTGGTCGGAGACATGAGACGTAGTTTCCAAATAGCATTGAATTCAGAATCTTAGCGGGAATAAATATATCTATATTTTTTGTCTCTTATAATGATGGGATAATATGAGAGAAAGATAAGCTTGCTTGCATGGCAACGGTCGCTTATGTATTTTGTTTTTGTTAACGGTATTTTGCAAATAGACAGAAAAAACGTCTGAGAAAAAGACGGAATAACTCTTGTGTTGAGTTTAAATCTATTTTTAGATTTTAAAATATATAATGATTGACATTAGTATGAACTGAAAGATTAGTATTATTAATTTTTAAAAAAAATGTGAATTATTTTGTATTTTCTGGATAATATTCCAGTGAAATTTATCCATACAGAAACATTAAATAAAACACCACAGAGTAAAAAAATCAACTATCCCTCTTTTTTGTCTTTTCACACCTTGATACAAGTATCGTATTTCCATATTTTTATAGAAATTTTTTATCGCACAGTTGTTGTTCTTTAAACTTCCTTTTCTTTTCCATAAGCAGTTTTTTGCATGCTGTCTGCTATTCTGAATATTTTTAGTTATTTACTTCTGTCATCTATCTTATTGCTTCCATACGCATTTTATTCCTTTCATTTAGTTCCAGTCATACAAGTGATGTAAGCAAATAAATATCAGATAAAAGAAGGAATATCCTGGTATGTCTCATCCATACGAAGTCCAACTTTGACCTTCCTGAAATCGGTTTTCCCAGTGAGTACATCTTGAGCTCTTCAAATACGTCTATGTAGCTGGAATACCCCTACGGCAGAATTTAATGGGACATGCGCAGGATTTATGTGCTATTTATGTGCTAATTTCGGACGCCAATAAAAAACTTTGTGCTCTTCTTTTTTAAAAATTACAAGTGGTTCAGCTGGCTTCAGACCAAGCTGGAATACCCCAGGTCAAATATATTGGAAAATAAAAATAAAAAAAAAAAATTGTTATCTCCTATTTATGTGCTAATTTCGGACGCCAATAAAAAAATTTTGTGCTCTTCTTTTTTAAAAAATACAAGTGGTTCTGCTGGTTTCAGACCAAGCTGGAATACCCCAGGTCAAATATATTGGCGTCCGAAATTAGCACATAAATAGGAGATATATTTGACCTGGGGTATTCCAACTTCGTCTGAAGCCAGCAGAACCACTTGTAGTTTTTAAAAGAAAAGAGCACAAATTTTTTTATTGTCGTCCGAAATTGGCACATAAATAGCACATAAATCCTGCGCATGTCCCATTAAATTCTGCCGTAGGGGGTATTCCAGCTACATAGACGTGCTTCAAATACAACGTGAAACGCAATTTTCGTGTTCTTGAAGCGGCTTAAAGGATTTAATTTAAGTCATATTTAACATATTTATTAATCTTCACATTAGGTGCTGTTCGGTGCTCACAGACTTTTATACGGACGTGGCAATCCCGCATTTTTCATGTGTGCTTTACCGATGAAGATGTGACTAGAGACTCGTACGAAGAGAAACTAAAACATCCGTCAGCGGGATGGACGCTTTTTGTTTATTTCAAATTTGTTTTCTGTTTTTAATATTTTTTATATGTAATAAAGTTTAGTTCAAATTATCAAAGTTATTTTTACGACACTACATAATTATTTGGTCCTTCGAGCCGGATTGATGTGAAATCGGCGACAATAGTGCGACGAAGATAGCCAGCGAGGCAAAGATATTTCGAATTTTCCTTGAGACGATAGCGCTGAAGGCCAGGAAACAAAGGAGTGAGTCGTTCCTTGTTTATTTCCTATTTTTTAATTAATTTATCTGAGTTAAGAAATACTTGGTACTTTTACGACGCTACAGGTGCAGTCTTTATTTTTAAATAAAAAAAAATTATCAGTATTGAAGCACTTTTTTGATTTTTAATTATCTAATAGTTTTTTATGTTTACTGTGATTTTAGTTTTATTATTTAGAAAATGTCTGATAGGTGAAACCATTAATGATTCTATAAATAAACCATTTCGATATTAATCGTAAAAAGTAACAATGACCAACTGATAACTTACATCATTATAGCTGCTTCACTAAACAAAGAAATATAAAAATGATATATATCATTTGTCGCTTTTGGTCAACCTTCAAATATATTTCAATACGTGAATGTAATCAGGAAATTATTTTTTTTTGCAATTTAAATTTCTTAGATTATGAACAAATTCAGCTTGCTGAAAAAAATAAATAAAATGTAAAATTATAAATTATTATATTATTATTGTAAAGATTTGGTAAATGGATAACCTTCAGCAATTAAAATATTTTATTTGGTCTAAATTTTTCTAATATAAAAGAACTTGGATTAGTTTAATAAATAAAAATTAAGTTACAAAAATCAATATCTATGATTTTTTAGTGTCTTACGTGTACTTTAACAAACTGATAACAAAGTATCTTTTATTATATCAAGGTGATATTTTAAAATAATTACCCTATATAATAAATTTATAAAACTGGTTACCAACAAGAATCGTACTTTATCGATCACTGAAAAATAGGATTTTCTAGAAAAATCATATAAAATTTAAAGCTAATATTCGATACAGAACATGAACAGAAAGATCAATTTTATAAGTTTATAAAATTTTCGAATCACTTTTTTTACCGTTTTACCGTTTTCAGTAGATTTCCTACTAAATTAGTAGATTTTTAAGAAAAATGAGGGTGTTTAGTAGAATTGATAATTTTAGTAGATTTCAGTAAATTATTTGGTTTTGAATTTAATCTAATCGGCTTTTATTGTACGATAACATGAAAGTTTGATTATTCATCACTGTGAACGTTGTGGTCTAGTGGTAGAGTGTAGACCTTAAATATGAAAGTTCCAAGTTCGAATCCTGAAAAATATTTTTTTACGAAATAAATGTTGCCTCTTTTCTCTCAAATGCTGTTAATTTTTTTGTCTGAAACTTTTCCTCTTTTCACTTTGTCACTTTTTTCTTTCTTTTTTTATAAAATTACCCCCTTTTTCTCAAAGTTACCCCTTATTTTCTTATTTTTGTCATATTTTTCCTCTTCCTTCAAAATATCCCCTCTTTTCTATCAAATACTGTCACTTTTTGTCTCAAATTTCCCCTCTTCCTTCAAAATTTCCCCTCTTTTCTTTCAAATTTTCTAACTTTTTGTCTTAAATTTCCTCTTTTCTTTGAAATTTTGGCACTGTTTTTCTTGAAATTACCGTTTTCCCCTTTTTTTACTAAAACTACCCTTTTTCTCACTGTTATCAATTAGTGAAAAAGTGGAAAGAAATTTTTGACACAAATAGGAAATTAGTAAAAAAATGTAGGAGAAAAGTGGAAAAAGGGAATTCTAAATTAGGGAAAGTGGAAGATAGGAGAAAAATCAAAAAAAAAATAGGGAAACAAGTTGAAAAATGTTTGAAGGAGAAAAAGTGGAACAAAAAAGTATGTGGAAAAAGTGGAAAAAAGTAGGGGAAAGAATAGAATAAAAAAGTAGGGGAGAGGATAGGATAAAAAAGTAGGGGAAAAATGAAAAAAAATAAGGGAAGAAATGGCAAAAGTTTTAAGGGAAAAAAGTGAAACAAAGAAATTAGTAAAAAATGTGTGAGAAAAAGTCTAAAAAAGTGGAGGAAAAGGTGGAATAAAAAAGCATGGAAAAAAGTAGGGGAAAAGTGAAAAAATAGGGAAAGTGGAAAAAGTTTTAAGGAGAAAAAATGGAACACAAACAAATTATTTAAAAAAGTAGGGAAAGAGGGTGGGGGAATAATGGGAAAAAAGTTGGAAACATACAAAAATTGGTGAAAAAACAGGAAAAAAAATGAGTTAGGAAAAGAAGAAAAAAGTTTGAAACTAAAAAATGTAGGGGCAAAAGTGTAAAAAAATGTCTAAAACAAAAAATGGGGAAAAAAATGTGAAATATAAAAAAAATGGTAAAAAAGTAGAGGAAAAAGGGATGTTGGAAAAATTGAAATAAAAGAATGGGAGAAAAAATGAGTGGAAAAAAGTTTGAAATATAAAAAAATTAGTGAAAAAGTAGGGGAAAAAGTGAAAAAAAATTAGGGAAAAAGTGAAAAAAAATTGGGAAAGAAGTGGGAAAAAAGTTTTAAGAGGAAAAAGTGGAACAAAGAAGTTTGTCAGAAAGAAATTAGGAAAGAACGTAGGAGAAAAAATGGAAAAAAGAAGTTTAAAGAGTGGAATAAAAATAAAATTTTAAGTTGAAAGAAAAAGTTATATTTTCTTTTTTTAAATACACAGGTTAGATTTAGATAGTCAAAACTTCTTTTAATCAAATAAATATAAATAGTGTTATATTTTCTTTTTTTAACACAGGTTAGATTTAGATAGTCAAAGAAATAATTAAAATACACAGGTTAGATTTAGCTTTTATTTTCTTTTAGTTCGTATGTGTAAAATTCCGTCTTTTTTCTTCTAGTGAAATAATTTAATCTTGATCTCCAACAGTAGAAAATAATTTCAATCATACAAGAAATTGGAAGTAATTTCTGCTATCAACTGTGAGTTTGAGATATTAACATTTCTCAATTTACTATTTTAATTAAATCTATATATTTCATAAAAAATGTGGGAAATAATGCACTTGAGATACTGCGTTACGTAATAAAACTCAATTAAGAAACCTTTTTCGTTTTTTGTTGTAAATCAAAGTGGCTTCGTGTTAAAAATAAATTTCGAAATGTTCGTGGCATGTCATTTGTCAGGTGAGTGCTATCAGAAAACGAGATATCGACCACTAGGTGTGTTTTGTTTAGTGGTTTTTTTTATTTAAGATTGTCTTTCTTTCATTCTGTTAGCTAATGGAAATCGAATTATTAGACAGACGCATAGAGGTATCGTTGTTTCGCAATTAGGTCGAAGGAAAATGGGTCAACGATGGTTCGGATAGGGGCATTAAAATTTTCATTGTTCATTTCATAAAGGTCATTATTTAATTGTATATTCTAAAAAAGTGATTTAAAAAATTGAAAAGGGCTTGATATTAAATCACTTTTATTCAATATAAACATGAAAAATAATTATTTCGAAATTAAACCACTATTTTAATACAAATCATTGTATAGGCTTGCTGATAAAAAGTCTCCATGACCACAAAAATATTTAATGACAGAATTTCAAGATTTCTAGCAAAAATATCATTTAGGCCAATATCTAATTATCGTCTACAATGACATAATATCAATATACCTTTATCATATGCTAGACAGTGTTGCCAGATCTAAAACGGACAAGGCAGTAGATTTGCCTTATAGAAAACAATTGATTAGGGTTTGAAAATGGTAGCTGTCATATGACGTCATAATTATCTTGTACAAATGTTTAGCTAAACGAGCGCAATCGCAATCAGCTGTTCGCTTCTGAGAACGCCCGAAATGACTGATTCCTGATGATGAAATTGATAAAATTAAACATCTGCCTCGAAAATATGTAATGTATGTAAAATTTATCGTAATCAGTAATATTTTGTATAAAATTTGTGGTATACAAAAAAAAAATCAAAAATGTATATTTGTAAAATATTTGGTGATACAGAAAAATCAAAAATACTGATTTAAACTCATAAGTACTTCCAAGATTTTTTACCAAGGTATTAGCGATTATATAAAAACCGGTTTTCGAAATTATTTCCAGAAAATCGGTTAAAGCGGATTTGTAATATTCCCAAAAAAAATGATAACAAAAAAAGAAAAATTTTTGGATTTATTTTATATTTATGGAACTACAAAATATTAAGAAAATAAAAAAACTCCGTTCAAAACAATAAAAAAATATATAATATAACAAAACAATTAACAAATATCGATACCAAATAGAAATTATACAGGGTGTGGCACCATATACGAACTATTCTGTAGCATCTAAACAAAAATTAATTAAAAAGAAATCTGCACAAGTATCCAGATTAATAAGTGCTATATTACAAAAAATATTTTTAAATATACAGGATGGATCAGAAAAACTTGCCATATCAAACAATTTGTTTTAAATGGATCACTGTATTTTTTACATTTTTAGATTCGTCGTGAGAAGCTGAATTAAAAAATCAAAATTATAGACAATTGACAACTTTACGTGATATCTCCCCAAACTACATAAAATCCGATAAAACGGTTTACATATCCCTATCCTAGCATTTTAAATATTACTTAGTGGCATAAGAACAAAATGTCTACAGGGTGATCAAAGTTTGCGCAGTTTTGATGACTTGAAGTTGGAGTATCCCATTTTATTGTCTAGCGTACACTTAGAGAAAAAAAATTTTAAACAATTACTTTAATGTACTAAAATTTACTGTTTTAGGTCTCAAAAGTCGTGTGTGTTCCGGTTTTTTGTTTTAAAAATCTCTAATTAATGGTATATTATATACCAAGGGACTAAAGTGCATCTTTTAATCCGTCAGGTGATTGTTTCCCGAGCGTAGCGAGAGAAACAATCTTCACCCTCGGGATTAAAAGATGCACTTGAGTCCTGTGGTATATACCCTATTTTTTAGACCGCGGTGCCAGAGGCCCCTTAAAATTCAAATTTTTATTTAAATACAATTTTTTTTAAATATAAATTTTTTTTAATATAACTTTGTTCTAAAAATTCCTTTAAATTATTTTAGTGGGTTAAAATATGTTTTTGCACAATTTGAAAAACTTATAATTTGATATATAAAGTATACTCTTGAGGGGAATACAAAATTTGAGAGAAACGAGGGGAAATTTTGAAGAAAGAGAGGAAATTTGAGACAAAAATAAGTAAAAGAGGTAATCTAAAAAAGGAGTAATTTCAGAAAAAAGTGATAAAATTTGAAACAAAAGGGAAATTTGACAAAAATGAAAAAGAAAGGTTTAATTTAAAAAAGAGGTATTTTTAATAAAAGAAAAGAGGTAATTTTAGGGAAAAAGGGGAAATTTCAGATTAAATATTGAAAAAGTTGAGAGAAACAAGAGTAAATTTTGGAGGAAGAGCGAAAATTTAAGGCAAAAATGTGAACAAAATGAGAAAAAGGGTAATTTTCGAAAATAGAGGTAATTTTTTAAAAAACTTGTAATTTACTCAAAAAAGTAACAAAACTTGAGAGAAAAGAAGGGAAATTCGACAAAAATGAAAAAAAGGGATACTTTTAATGAGAGAAAAAAAGTAATTTTAGAGAAAAAAAGGAAAGGCAAAAAAAGTGACGAAAGTTGAGAGAAACAAAGGGAAATTTTATAGGAAGAGGGAAAATTTAAGGCCAAAAATTGACAAAAATTTAAGGCCAAAAAGTGACAAAAATGAGAAAAAAAGGGGTAATTTTAGAAAAAATAGGTAGTTTTTAAAAAAACGTGAATTTCTGCAAAAAAGTAAGAATTTTTAAGAGAAAAGAAGGGAAATTCGACAAAAATAAGAAAAAAGAGGTAATTTTACAAAAAAAAAAGTGGTAATGTTCGAGGGAGAAAATTTCAGAACAAAATTTGAGACAAAAAAGGGAAAAAACCTAGGAAAACCGAGAGGAAATTTTGAAGGGGAATCAAAAAAGTGACAAAAATGAGCGAGAATGTAGTAATTTCAGTAAAAAAGTGATAAAATTTGAATGAAAAGAGACCAGAGAAATTTGAGACCAACAAGTGACAAAACTTTAGAGAAACGAGGGGAAGTTTTTGAGGAAAAGAGAAAATTTAAATCGAAAAAGTAGTAAAAAGGAAAAAAAAGGGTAATTTTAGAAAAAATTGACAAAAATGTGAAAAAATGGATAATTTAAAAATAATTATTTATCTGTTAATTTAAGTTTAAGTTAAGATATTTTAGAATAAAATCGTAAAAAATATATAATTTGTGGAAGTATTTGACAGTTCTGAATTAAATTAGAATAAACAAGAGAGCTGGTTTCAATTGTTTTTTATTTGCGGGACTAAAAAATTTTAGTCACAAGGGAATAAAAGTGGCACTTTAGTCCCGCAAATGCGGGGCCAAAGTATTAGTTTCACTCCCCGCGGTGTAAAAAAAATATTGCTCACTACTTTATTATGAACCGGTAACAGGGCTTTATAAATTCTCCAGAGTGTCTGGTTAACCTTCAAAGCTAGTGAGCGTAGAATAAAGTTCGGAATAGGGGGGAAATTGACCCATATTTAAATTTTAGAGTTTTATCGTATCGTATACCCTGGCAATTATCATTCTAATCATAAATGGTTATGCTGCTTTTGTATTCCACAAGAACAATGTAAATATGCTAAGAAAAAACTAATGTGTGCAATTGACACGTACGATAAATTGATAAATTCTTAACTTCTCATTTAATTATATTATAAATACAATTTGCATACTATTAAACTAGTTTTTATGGTATTTAAGCCGTAATGAAAAAGAACATTACAATCATTATAGCTTTGCAGCACGCGAGAAAAAGGAAAATTGCGAATTTTAGTAATTTCATTGTTCATTGACCGCAAATTTCGACCTTGTACACTTTCATGTCATGGCCAACGGGAATACGCCTTATTTTGGATATTTTTGGTATATACTCCTATATCCGGAACATATTGAAATATTCTTATGTTATAAAAAAAAATTGAAATCGTATAGAAAAATTTTCTCTGCGGCTATTAAATAATACACTCATTCTTGTTGCATATTTAATTGAATAATAGCATACATTCTTCCACACCGTGAATTCTTACCAAGAATTTATGCTAAATTAGCATTCTTTGATTTATTGCTTAGATGATTCCAACACTCGCTCGTTGCACTCGCTCGTGTCGGAAACTTCATCTAGTGAATAATGATTCCATTATTTGCTGGTTTTACCGATTTCTAGATATCCATTATTCACTAGTGAATAATGATTATTCACTGGTTGAAATAAAGGTTTATTGGCAGAGAGCGCGACGAAAACGCCATTTGATAGTTGCATAAAATCTGGCTCGATAATTGTGAGAAGAATGTAAGTTGTGTCTAAAAAATAAAAATTCGTTATAAAAAATTCTCATTAGAATTTATAAGCATATAAATAAAAAATGTGATTATATTTTTGAAAAAAATAAAATCAGTAAAATAAGTGATGAACAAAGTATAAAGCATGTAAATAAATATGAATTCTTAAGTTAGGTTAATCAGTGACAAATAATACATGGCAGCTAGAATAATAAAAATTTATGAATATTTGCTAGATTTTCAGTCACAATAATTTATCATACTTTTTTTAAAAATAATTTTTAGGCGATGATGAATGTAATTATTCAATCAAACCGGATTTTAGTCTATTTAATCAAACCAGATTGGAGTCGATTACTCATCAAATATCATTTCAACCCCAAATTATGGACAAAGGGAAGCAACTCGTCGCGGCTGGTTAGAGATGTGAAAGAATTAAGACATAGTGGCAAAAGTTATTTAATCACATCGAATAATTGTAGAATAAAACACATTCGTCTAAGTAAGCATGCTACAGAAGTACTGCGACTGCGTCCGAGTCGTTTAGATATCTCCAATGCGTTTTAGATGCTACTGTTTTCCAAGCTGCTGCCGAGTCGTTACTACTAGCTACCGGTCGCCGTTCGTTTAGCCGCCGGTCGCTTGTCTGCTCCGGGAGCAAACGATTCACCGCTCGCTACGAATTTCGACACTGAAACAGTTCAGTTCATTTGAAATTGTGAAGAATTCCTTGATTATGTCTTTCAAGTAGTTCTGTAGAATTGTTTGAAACCCTTCCACCTCTCTCATCCGAAACATATCATCAACTTTTGTGCTTTTTTCTTCATGATGTAATGATAATAAGAGTACAAGATTCTCTTCTTCAGCTTGATAATTTAGCAATATTAGAAGAATCGACTTTTTAGAAATATTCATACTGATTATAGGGCACAAACTCGCAAACAAAAAAACAGCTGTTTATAAAATGGCCAGCTTAAAAAAAACTGCTACTGGTGACTGGCGAAGCCGAGGAAAACAGCTAAAGCCGTGACGACTCGGTCAGCGACTGCGATTTTTGGAGGAAACCGTAGCTTAAGCAAACGGCGACCGGTAGATAGTAGTAGCAGTAGCGACTCGGTCGCGGCTACTCAGTCGCAGTCGTCCATCAGCGACTGCGACTTTTGGAGGAAACCGTAGCTTTAATGATGGGTAACTTAATCGATTTGTTGAGTTTAGAGGTTTTTTTAAATTTTTGTTCTTCAAAATTAGTTGAAAAGCTATGAATAAAGGAAAATACATAGGTCTTTAGAACGTCGAATATACTCGGAAATAACCGGAAATATAGTTACCCAAGGCGCTAGACACTATTTTCAGCTTTTACGACATCTTCCAAAGCTTCTTTGTAAATTTGTTTACATTGATCATTTCTTCATTTTAAATGAAGGAATTATTATAACAATCATAGTCTGGGCATGATGAGAAGTGGCATGTGTAGTGCGTGTAGCAAATTTTCCTCTTCTTATAACTCTTAAATTTTATGAACAGAACAGGCTAAACATTTTACTTGACCCGGTATCTAAAAAAATGTAACATTTATTTGTGCTATAATTTTTTTTATTAAAAACTGAATATAGAACGTTAATAATACTTCATTTTATATGATTTTGTGTGATGTGAGGCCTCATTATAGAAATTTTCTCCTATGAGTTTAGTATTTTCTATATTATAACAATCATTGTGATTCAATTGCGAAAAATCAATAAGATTACAATCATTGCTTATTGGATCTAGATTTTGATTAACTAGGGCGAAAATTAGGGGGTTGTTGTGTGTGTTATTATAGTTAAGTCTATTATTAGTTACTCTACTAATATTATTACATAGACTCGGGTTTCGGTAAATTTATATTTTACGACTCTTACAAATTGGTTCAACATTGTGACTTAAAATTAGGATTAAATAGGAAATTTTTGAAAACATTGTCATAAACTTATTAAAATTTGTCCTGGAATTTATAATGACTAATTTGATAATTCGATTCAATTATTAAAATTTGTTCTTCGATTTATATAGTTTTTAATATTTTGTAAATTATATTGTTATGGTGTTGAATAATTATTAAAATTTGAAAACGGGTTAACTAGGCATTAGGATAATGTCCAGATTGTGGTTTTTGTCTGGGTTGATTTTTTTTCTTCTTTAGCCAAAGTCAGTGAATAGGGATTTTTTCAAGCATATAATAACAATTTTTTTTCATAAGACAAAATTACATTTGTATAAGATTCGTCAATAAATATAAATAAATATAAAATAACTTAATATAAAAAAAAACACTAAACATATTACAAATCTAAAAATCCAAAAATTCACCTATGTAATAAAAACAATTTTCCAGAAGAAACTCTTTTAATTTTTTCTTAAAATTATAAAAATTTGAACAATTTTGCTCTCACAAAATTTGGTGCATTATAGGTTATAAGCAGCTTTGCGTAAGGTACGTGAAGCTCATCAACTTGCCTCGTTTGATAACTATGAATATCTCTGTTAGTCATAAAATAGCTTTTGTTTTTAAATATGTACATGAAAATTTCGAATACATACAAAGACTGAAGTGGAAGTATTCCATAATTTTTAAAATATGGCTTACAAGAATGGCGTTGTGAAATATTTGCTAAACATCGTAACACTCGCTTTTGTGCAATAAAATTATTTGAATCATCTTCAGATTGACTGCACAGACCTACTCCGTATTTAAGTCGAGAGTCAACTTGAGCAAAATACACGCTAACAAGTTGATAAGACTGCAGCACCTCTCGCAAGTTAATAAAAAGAATGAATTCACTTTTACAATAAGTTTTTGACAGTGATACTTCCAATTAACAATTTCATCAATATGCATCCAAAGAAAACGAACACTTTCATGTGTAATATCAAGACTGGAATAAGGGAGTTCCCTCAATATTGCCAACCTAGAGAAAGGTCTACCAACGGGGAAGGATTATTTTTGGTCAAAATCTACTTCATTATTTTCGCAATGATAAAATATGTCTACAAAATTCTATTGAGCATTTCAGAATATATCGTTAGCGAATTATAATGGTTTTAATTAAATCTTACTTCTGATTGGTTGAAATTTCATTGTCAAATGTCATTCGTCATAGAGTAAGTATAACAGAGCGACATGTATCATTTTCAGCGACTGACCTACAGCCTTGGATGATTGGTATAACTAAAATGAATTTGGCGAGTAGTTTGAATATTCTATAATCTGAAAATGAAACATGTCGCTCTGTTATACTTACTCTATGACGCTATCTATATACTCTGAAAAGCTCAATAGAATTTTGTACACAGATTTTATCATTGAGGAAATAATGAAGTAGATTTTGACCAAAAATAATCCTTCCCCGTTGGTAGAACTTTTTCTAGGTTGGCAACATTGAGGGAACTCCCCCTTAACACATAACAACACTAAAATCGTCCAAAATATTCTGCCTATTATGGAATCTTATGAGGTCTGTCTTATTGGTGTTAAAAAACAACTGTAGACTATTGAATTATGTCACAATCTTTTTCATAATAGAAGAGCATTATCTTTTAACGCAGAAGTGTTTTTTGATGAAATTATTACAGAAAAATCATCAGCGTATGCAATATATTGACTGTTATCTCCTATTATAGAGTCTATACTGTTGACATGTAAAATAAACAATATTGGCCCCAAGATTGACCCTTGTGTGACTCCCATATAATTATATAATTTAGAGCAGTTATACATATAAGAGATTTAAGACATAAATCTTCGAAGTGAATCTTTAATAATTTGGTTGAGTTATTTCTAATATATTTAATTTTAATAATCTATCTACTATAGGAATCATAAATAATAATACTTACAACAGGTGCTTGATTGGGGGGTGCGATTTTAAGTTATTTTTAATGAAACAGAGAAATTGTGATGCACATGCGTAACAGTGTTGACTACAAAAAGAAATATATTGATAAGAAAATTTTATATGAAGGGAACGGATATCTGGTCTAAGATGATCAGTCCTGACTAAAATATTGTTTAGAAAATTTTAAAAAAATTAAGCAAGTAATAAAAAAAGAGATTTCATTTTTAGAATTGTAAGAAAATAGTTATAGAATTATTGACTATTTCCCTTGATTTATATCAACCAATGAAAAGTCACAATTTTTAAAATTGTGACCAATGGGAATCAAATATCACTAGACCTGATATCAGCGACTATCGCACTAGAGAAATAGTCACTTTTATACGTCAGATAAAAACCTCAAATACTTCATAATCAATTGATTATTACTAAAAATAGCCAACTATTTATCAACGTCTTGGTATATTACCGTTGAATATTGTATTATATAGTTAACAAACAAAATATAAATAAAAGTTATATAACAAATAGACAATATTTTGTGTAAGAAACAAATAGAGGAATTAAATGAGATAAAATTAAACTAGATGGAGAGATAGAAAAAAAAGGAAAATTGGAAAACACATACAGAAACAAATTTAAACTAGGAGGTAATACCAGAAGAGCGCCACAAAAAAGTAAGAAATAGAAGACACATTAGTGAAAGGGAAGAAGTAAAGCAAGTATCAAAATATTAAAAAAATTAAATAAATTGTTTTTTTTTTCAATTTGTTATAGAGTGAGAATCTTACATAGGACAACCGGGTGGTTCAAATCAATATATTTCGATTTTTTTATTATTATTTATCCGTATATAATTATAATAATCACTTTTTTAGTGCATAGAAAGTATTTCATTTTTCTACAATAAGAATCATCTTCAGGTTTGAAAATTTAATAGAAATCCGTAGATATAAACATTGTGAACAGTTTCATTTCTGAATAGAAATAATAATCTTAGGATTCTACCATTCAAATAGTAAAGTTTTAATAATACAATGACTATGAGAATCCAGCTGAAAATAATTATGATAATAATTATGAAAAAATAACCCAAACAGCATCGTAGACCACCAACACAATATGTTTTTTTGTTTCGTAATTTGTTCAAGGTTTATTGTCGGAATCTTTTGACATTCAAGGTCTAGTTCTTGTTGTTAAACTGAAAAATTGTGCTAAATTCAAATGAAATGTAGCCAGACTTTTAACCTCGAGTTTATGTTTTGATATCTATCTTTATATATTTAGGTATAGTTTATTTTATTTAATGTAGATGCAAAAGTTCACATTTTCAATGTGGAGTCGAGCATCCATTTTTCAAACTAATTTCAAAAATATTTTTCACTGTTATACCATAAAAACTGAAAGGTAATATATTGTATAATGTTATGTAGGTACACCCTATATTAAAATAAAAAAAATATGAGAATTAGTAATAGTGTGTTACCGTTAGGTACATTCATTGATTGAATTATTAGTTATTAGGAGTTGTAATAGATATAGTAAGTACTGAATACAATTTTACATGGGAATAGAAAAATTAACAGTTTTAATATGTAATGATGTAAGTAATAAGGGTTTTAATATTATTGGGTAGGGCTTAAAGCATTTGGTTTGGAAATGTCAAAGTGATGGGAAAAAGAACATTCCTTCTCATGTGGATATGTCTTTTTGGTAAGTGGGGATAGATATTTGATAAAATGGTATAAATTAATTAAGTAGGCAAAAAAATTAAATAGGGAGCATCATTTGACAATTTTTTTTTTAAATAGTCAAAGGAAAATAATATAACGGTTTATATGAATTTAATATTATATAATTGAAAAAATATAGAAAGATCAATTAGAAAATAAACAATAAAGGTAGGTGAGACAGACAGATACAATAATAAACAATTCAGACAGGGACAGAAGTTAGATAGGAAAAGTTTTGAATTATTTTAGCAAAGAAAAAATGGCAGATTAGAAATAAAATAAATCGGTCAAGTGCGTGTCGGACTTCGCACATTTAGGGTTCCGTACCAAATGTAGAATATAAGCCAAAAATACTTGGTAAAAAGATTTAAAGAACTGAAAAGAAAAATACCCTGGCGCATGTGCGTTTGACGAAGAAAACAAAATTCTGAGACGAAAAATGCATTTCTTAACAAAATTAATAATAGCACAGATAAAAATAATAAAATATCGAAGATCACAATCCGTATACTGTATATACTTAGATATATTAACCAATTTTGAAATGCTACGAACAAATTTGTTAATATCAGCGTAACCGACAAAGATAGAAAAAAAATTATAAGATGAAAAATGCATTTTTTAATAGAACTAATATGATTGCACACATAAAAATAATAAAATATCGAGTATCACAATTTACATATATACGAAGGTGCGGAACCCTAAAAATGAGGAAATGGTAATGAAAAAATCATATTTATTAAAATATTGGTATTTGTTGGTAAAATATACGTAACAATAAATAGTATCACCAAATTTCAAGTATATAGGTCAATGGAAAGTTAAAAAATTCTTCGGAACAAAATATTGTAAAAAATGCTGACTTTGGCCGCTTCTCATGCCTACGTTTTGCAATATTTTTTAAAACAAAAAATAAGCCTTTTATCTACTCAATGAGCTCTATTCAACGATACCTCACTCGATGGGGTAGGCCAAATTTTTTTTTCAGCGCCCCCCTTTAGTTGTATGGGAGCCCACCTTGAAAACTTTTAAAAATATTTTTTACAGTTTATATGGCTTTGGGTCAACAAAACGCATAAACTGTGAAAATTTGAAGTCTCTAGCTCCAACGGTTTAGCTGCTAGACCGGTGTGACAGACGGACGGGCGGACACGCGAGTGAGAGCAATAGGGTTCCGTTTTGACACTTTGGGGTACGGAACCCTAAAAATGGAAATATGTAATTAGATGAAAAATGAAGCAGCTGAAAAGAAATATTAAAATAATTAATTTTCTTTAATTTTAATTTTGTAAAATTTCTAGTATTGTGAACCCAGCCCAAGTGAGAGTGAGTCTATATGAAGAGGAAGTTTCTGGATCTCATTGGTTTCCAAAACAATATATAAAATTAACACCATTTTAAAAAAAGTATAATTTTTTTTAAACATGTACCAATTTGAGGGATTTAAACGCAGTTTAGTATCGTGGTACATACGTTACTTTTTACACCGCATCGCATACCTACGATAATTATTAGTGATCGGCCGATAGGGATTTTTTTTTCAATTCCGATATTTTAGTTGGGATACCAATAATATATCGGTATCAGGCATCAGATTTTCAAAAATCTATAACTAAGAAATATACGTTGATATTTTGATATAAGTAAGAGAACAAAAGTCTTGGTGTCCATAGTTTTGAGTTTGGCACTAAAAACTGTAATTAATTTCATTGAATAAAGTAGTTTGCTTTAGTTTTATAATTTAAGAGAATAAAAATGCCACTTTAGTCCCTAAATTAGGGAGTAAAATGGATATTTTAGTTCCAGTGGTGCAAAAACAAACTTTCTAAATATCATTTACAGTAAATATTTATTAAAAGAGAAAATAATGAATTATTTTCTAGACTTTATATATCTAAGTATTAGAATTTAATGAAAGGAATTCACTAATAGTCTCTGCAATCAACCGAATAATAAATAAGTGCCTACTATTTATCTTTAAATCAAATTAACCAGTATACTAACGAACTAAATGATATTAAATATGAATTTAGGTCAAAACCTGAATTAGAAATAATTTTAACCCAATTTTTTTTTTTTTTTGGTAAAATTGTCCTCTAGTGTTCGTTTAAAAATACAAATAACGAAAAAGTGTCTTTCAATAATAATAATGGGAAACAACATAGGCGGATACGAAATATTCGGATTAAAACTTGATGAAATATTAAAAAAATCGATAACCTATATTTTCGTATTTCATATCTGCATTATAAATTGGACGACACGTGTAACAAGTACAACTAATTGGGTTATTTGTTATGAAAAAACAAACTAAATCAAATGCTCTAACAGAATGAAAAACACCCTGTAAAATATATATTTGTAATGATTACCAGAAAGTAGTAATAGGAGCTTACTAGAACCATGTTTAGAGTTTTATAAAGTTAGCACAATCTACTCAGACTTTTTTCATGATTTTGTGCGTTTTATGTGCATTTTTTGTGCACTATTTGCGATTTTTGTGCATTTGTACTTTTTGTTAATTATGATGCGATTTTTTTTAAATTAGCACCATAATTTTGTGCGTTTTATGCGCAAATTATTGAGATAAGAATTATTTATTGGATTCTATAAATAAATATAAACTTTTTGACACAAATGAATAACAACATTTTGACAATAATCAATAAATTCTAATAAAACTTTTTATAGTTTCGAACCACACCCCGTATATGAAATGTATTTATATGGTATACAGGGGCGGGCAAAAAAAAGGAATTTTGACCAGGAGTAAAGTACCCTTATTTTTGACAATATTAAAAATATTTATTTATCAAAGTTGTATGGTGCAGACTTTTTGAGTCGCACTGTATAATAAAAAAATATTTTTAGTATCTGATCTTCTCTGGTAAGTTAAAACTTAATAATTAACTTTTATTATTTTTTTGTTTGAAAAAAAGTGGAGGAAATATTTTTATTTAATCATTAAAATTATTATGACAAACCCCATATTAAGTTGACTAAAGCAATACAGTGGTAGAGGTAAGGGGGCAATTATTGTAATATACTATTATTGTCTAAAAAAAATTAAAATGTTGTTAAATTATATTTGAAAAAATACTAAGGCCTAAATATTGTGTTTTGTCCCTTAATTATTTTTTAGGCATACTCTTTACATATTGATAGGAAATACCACATGTGGGTTTCGATCCAATTAAAGGTTTTTCGGCTCCATTTCTTCATTTCCTTCTATGCCCTCATGGCCAGAGTTATCTTATTGTGTTCTGCCAGGGCATTTAGGTTTTTATGGCAGCCTAATACTAAATTTTGAATATATTCTTTCCATCTTTGCATTACGTCGCTATCATCTGTTAGTATTTCTCCTCATTCGTTTTTCACTGCTGCAGTGTCTGTTTCTTTTCGCCCTCTAAGATTTTTGATTTTTTTGTAAAATAATTTTTGATTGTCTTTGCTATTAATTTTTCAGCAAATTTTTTCCAGATCTTTTGTTTTTCTCCTTTAACTTTATTTTGTACTATCAGCCTTTGATTTTAAATAACTTATAATCCAAATAGATTTAAATATTATGGAACCTTGGTCGAAATTTTAAAATTTAGCAATAACCGTTAATTTCATTAATTTTTAACTAAATAAGAATCAGTCAGATGTGTCGTGCAGTCTTTATGTCTGTAGGCGCTTGGTCCATAGCGACATTCGACGCCAAAAAATTTTTGTTTAAAAAACCTATGAACACTAAAGGACGATCGATAACATTTAAAATCTGTTTAGAAACCACAAAAAAAATGTACTGAAAGCAACGCGCCTTTTTAATTGTTAGATATCTTTTACAGTTCTCAATTTTTATCGCTGCAATTATAATTGCAGCAATTCATATTGCCATAATAAAAATTGAGGGTGGCTTTAGAGTTAGCAAATCATTGCACTGTCAGTTGCAATTGATTTCACTAAACAAGTTTTCCAACTTAACAAAAAAAGTGAAAGTTTGCTTCTTTTTCTTTTTAAATGTCAAAATCAACTTTACGTTATGTCATTAAATGATCGAAAATGTCTAGCAGGACAAATTTAATTAGAAAATAGAAAATAGCGTGTTTGTGTATTATAATATGTTGTTGTCTGAAACTAAAATCTCGGAGACGAGAAAGAAGATGGTGGGTGAAGCTATGGCTTGAAAGAAAAAAGGAAAGGAAATTTAAATATCACCAATTTCTGTAAACTCATGGTTTTCACTAGTTTTCAGTCCTTTTTCTATTACCACTTAATGTACACAAAAATACTATAAAATCAAATATAACTAAAAAAAAATTATATCAAATGTGAAATCATAAAAACTGTAAAGTGGTCCTTATGGTTTAGAAAAAGATGGTCTTTGACGCTGAACCTATTGAGGTAATATCAAAAAAATAAGGACTATAAAGTCAAACATTGAATGCGAGGTTATCAGAAAAATTATCAGTGGTTATAATAATTGATAATCATTAAAGACTTGCCAGTAAAATTTCGTTTGGTATACATTTCTTGCTTGATTAGAGTTTTCATCTGTAGGACCATTCACCAGAACCATATCAGTTAAGTCAATGTTGGAAAATATTTTACCAGACAATAAAATCGCACTTTAAAAACACTTTACAATTAACTCGGTCCATAGCGACATTCGACGCCAAAAAGTTTTTGTTTACAAAAACCTATGAACACTAAAGGACGATCGATCCTTTTATATTTCGGTATAAAAAATCTCTTTCTTGGTAATTCGTGTAGTGCCTAACGGCATTAGATTATATCGTTATTTATCGATTAAATGGTCCATAATATTTAAAATCGGGTTAGACAGTCCAACAAAACATATTTAAAGCGACAAATTTTTGGTTAGTTTTTTGGAAGATATTAAACATAATGTCATTAGTACATGTTTTAGTGTATATTGTAGTCTTATCCATATATCCTAATTTATCCGCAATCGGTATAATATGTGATAATCGTTAAAGACTTGCTCGATTAGATTTTTGACCAGTAGTACCATACACCAGAACAATACAGAAACTAAAATATACTGGAAACGTGAATGGGTGACCTTGAACTTAATTATCGTTTAAGTAACAAACGCGAGATTGCGAACCAATTCGGATAAATGGACACATGACTGACAGTGAGGTGAACTTTGTCTTTGGTTTGTAATTTCCACTTGTGATTCTTGCGTGAAGAAATTATTTGCTTTGTCCTTCTTTTGGTTAAAATTTTGTTTTCTAATTTGCAAAAAATTTGCAGAACTCTTCGCAAAAACCATCGAGAACTCTAAAACTATTCATTTCCACGATAATCATCAAGCTAGAACTATTTTTCCTCGCAAAAAGGGTGCGGCATGAAGTTAGCACCCCAATTTTTTTTATGCCCAAAACTCTTTGCAAAACCTACCAAGAACTCTACAACTCTTTGTTGCTGAGATATATATTCACCTAGAACTCTTTTTTCTCGCAAAAGGGGTACGGCATGAAGTTAGCACCCCAAAATTTGTTTTTTAAAAATTTCGCAAAAAAAAATGCAGAACTCTATCTGCACCCCCTCGAGAACTCTTCGCGACGAGTCTAGAACTCCGAAAAAATTAAAGAGTTCCGGAAATAGGGGTGAAAACTTCCGGACGGTCAGGTACGCAGAGGACGATTTATCAAGTAAAGAAGAATTATATGAGGAGAAAGAAGAAGAACGTAGGAAATAGAATAAATTAGAGGCCTAGATAAGAATTTTATTACCTCATCATTCGACCAGATTTGAAACATTTTGGAATTAAAAATTATACAGTCCATTACATTCCAAAGATTTATAAAATACATAAAATTCTCATAACTTTGAAATTAGTTTATTTTATGTTAATCGATTTTCAGGTATAATATGCTTTCAGTTGTGTTTATTTAAATGTGTTTTTATTATTTATCTTGCTTAAATGAGTTTTAAATGAAATGAATTAATACTCGTTATTTTTTAATTTGGCGTGAATAAATAATATAATAAGTTCAAGGTAAATGAAATTATTTAATCAGGACGTTTAATAAAATTAGGTTTTTTAACTGGAATAAATTAGTTAAAATCGAACAAGTTAAAACTTCATTTTATTGGAAATATCAATCAATATCTAAGAAGCTTCGACAGGATCATTAATTATTCAATGAATATGTTCGTTTTATACGTGTATTTTATTATATCAAACCAATAGTTGTCACTCAGAAGAATGGGTGTAAGACTTGGGTAATTTCTGATATTGATACTAAATAAGGCTACTGAAAAATACTGAAATTGTTTATATACAGTATAAAAGGAATATTTTATTTGTGTAAAATACATTTTTATAGGTGGACAATTACGTAAAGTTTTCTCTGGCCTAACAATTTTTTTCCAAAAAATATAACTCAGGATTATTAGCGAATTAGGTACATTTTATTTTGAATCATTTATTTTATATTTTTAGGAAATAACAGATAAATATTAAGAAATTGTCATCTCATATAATAAAAAAATATGGCTTAATGCCAACATATTTTTTCCCTGATATGTGTTTTATTATAAACAATTATTTTTAAACCGGGCATATATTCTTACTAATTGTTATTTATGTACGTCTCTGAAGTTATCAAAGCCTTTTGCGCGGAAATATTAATTCCAATATCTTGTTACTAAGAAATATTGATTGATTCCTTTCCCGGATCTGACATATGAAAATTTTATTTGGCCAATTATATTTCGAACTAATTACACTTAAAGCTGGTTACGACAAATTGTATAACAGGAGTTACACTAAAAAAATATTTGTTTACAATAGAAATTGGATAAATTTCACTGAAAAATTATCCAGAATTTGCCATATGTTCTTAAAATCAAATTAATATAATAAATCTTTATTTATATAGGTACTTATTGATTTATTTTATTAACATATTTGTAATATGTATTTCAAAATAAATTTATACCTATAATTATTTGTTTATATACTATTTTTTCTCCGTAGTTAGCAAAGCAGCAGAACTAATTTACAACAAATTCAAGTTTGTTTTTATATAAGTAAGTAACTATGTTATCTACAAAGACGTGACTATTTTAAATAACAACTGCACATGTCTTCCGTTCTGTTTTTCCAAAACTTTAAACTGAATTATAGAAAAAATTCTAATTTTCAAGATAAGTTGTCTACTCTCAGACAGAGCCGGTGCTAGGAACGCATAAGGCTTAGTGGAATAATTAATAAGTGGAATTTGGAATTTTAATAAAATTTACTTTTAATATGTTTTATGAACTTATAAGTAATATGTAAATCTAATTAATTTACTGTTTTTTATTGGATACAATATTGTTAGTAATTTTTTTATTTTCATTAGTGATGTTTCTTAACAACATCATTTTGTTTATAGGCCTGATGATGGTCTTGAAGACCGAAACATGTTGACTATATCGCTAATTCGGAAGAAAAACGTCCAAAATTATATTTTTTTAGTGTTTTCACTAAAAATCGTGAAATGGGGCTCCCTTTGGTCTGGAAAAGTGACATAAGTCTGTAAGTGTCTTTTTGCTACTGGTGCTAGGTGCAGCTATGCTCCAACTACTGCCCAGGTGCGGTGTATACAATGTCACGAAAAACGTCACAACTCAGTAAATGGTCACTATTCATTTTATAATAATTTCCAGTGTTATTATCATAAAGAAAGACACAACTCGAAATGAAAATGTCATTAATGAAAAAAGACGGTTTTTGACTTGTGACGTTTTTCTCCCGAATCAGCGAATGTCTTTATATTAAATATTTGTGGTATGACTTGATGTTTCATTATTCTTTATTGAATATTGTGCTACATTTGACCAATTTCTAGCGCGTTTAGCATTTTGAAACGCTTTCCGGGAGCACAGAGAGGACTTTTTTGGCGATAACTGCCAGCAGAAACAACATTTTTAGTTTCGTTCCGAGAAAAACCTCAAAAATATATTACACCAAACGACCATGAGCCGTCCCATCTTCTTGTCTGAAATGTATGACTATGAAAACGTTAGAAAATGCGGGACGTGCTTTTACAAGTTTCGAGGTGTTATTTAAAAAAAAATTGTTAATAGAAATGAAAATTGAGAAAAAAAACAACACCATGTGAAGAAAATTATGTAGATGAAAGCTAAAAAAAGATATAACAGTTCACTTCTGATCTAGATTATTTCAGATTTATTTGTAAAATGATCTGAATTTATTCGATCTGGATCACTTCCCCCCTTGCCGATGCTGCTCCACCCGCAAAAATTGTTCAAAAGTGAACTATAGAAATGTTAAGTAGAAGGGGTAATTAAATTGACATATAATATAATATATATAATTAAACATTGTTTAGGTTTAAGGTATAACCTAAAAAAAATATTTACATCTATTTGGAGAAATTTTATTTATTTATTATAACGAATGGTTATTCTACTTGTTCTATTTAAGATGATGTGATTTTGGAAAATATTATAATAATTTAAGTTTGTGTATTACAATTAACAATTAATAAGCTAATGAAAACAATTATCAGTTATACAATAAAAATTAATAACGACAGACATTCGATAGAGCTCTAATTGTAATGCAGTAATGCACATTCGATTTGTCACTGTTCAAGTCAGTTTAGGTCAGTTAATAAATGAACTGATCCGAGTGCATATTGACCTCTTTGGAAGGTGTCACCGAAGTTTGTAGGCGTCCCGTTTTTTCCCTTAGGAGTTATCGCCGGAAAAATCCTCTATGCGCACTGGGAAAGCGTTGGAAAATACGGGACACGATAAAAAAATGGTCAGTGCGTATATTGACTATTTTGGAAAATGTCACCCAAGTTTAAAGGCGTTAAAGCGTTGGAAAATGCGAAACACGCTGAAAATTGGTCAGTCTGTATATTGACTACATTTGAAAATTTCACCGCCCCGTCTTTTCCCCTATGAGCTATGCCCAGAAATGCTTAGATTGCTGGCTCATTTGCTGAATTTACGTTCATATCAAGAAATTTATATTTTTGGCAAATCAAAGCTTCAACATTTTTCATATCAATTTTTTTGCTATTTTACTACTAAGCGTGGGAAGGCTTTAGGTTATCTCTTTTAAATGTTGCTAAAAAAAGTACCATTTTTCCTATTTGAAACTGCTAGTGCCGGCCCTGCTACTCTTATTAGATAATTCTAACTTGGAATAATTAAAAGTAACAAAAGTTCTGAAATATTGAGACAGAAAGGCTGTAAACAGATTTATAAATTTGCCAGTAATTAACAAAAAAAACGTGTATTAATAATTACTCATTAGAGGCAAACTTTTAAGTTATCTCTTTTAATTTTTCTAATAAAGGGCTCCATTTTTCTTTTTTGAAACTGCTAGTGCCGGCCCTGCTACTCTTATTAGATAATTCTAGCCTGAAATAATTAAAAGTATTCTGAAATATTGCGACAGAGATAGACTGTAAACAGATTTAACTGTTTGCCAGTAATTAACAAAAAATGTGTAATAATAATTACTCGTTAGAGGAAAACTTTTAGGTTCTCTTTTAATTTTTTTTTATAAAATTCATCATTTTTCCTTTTTGAAACTGCTAGTGCCGGCCCTGATACTCGTATTAGATAATTCTAGCCTGGAATAATTTAAAGTAATAAAAGTTCTGAAATATTGCAACAGAAAGACTGTAAACAGATTTAACTGTTTGATAGTAATTAACAAAAAATGAGTAATAATAATTACTCATTGGAGGCAAACTTTTAAGTTATTTCTTTTAATTTTTCTTATAAAGGGCACAATTTCCTTTTTGAAACTGCTAGTGCCGACCCTGCTACTCGTATTAGATAATTCTAGCCTGGAATAATTTAAAGTAATAAAAGATCTGAAATATTGCGAAAGAAAGACTGTAAACAGATTTAACTGTTTGCCAGTAATTAACAAAAAACGTGTAATAATAATTACTCATTAGAGGCAAACTTTTAACTTATTTCTTTTAATTTTTCTAATAAAGGGCACCATTTTCGTTTTTGAAACTGCTAGTGCCGGCCCTGATACTCGTATTAGATAATTCTAGCCTGGAATAATTTAAAGTAATAAAAGATCTGAAATATTGCGACAGAGAGACTGTAAACAGATTTAACTGTTTGCCAGTAATTAACAAAAAACGTGTAATAATAATTACTCATTAGAGGCAAACTTTTAACTTATTTCTTTTAATTTTTCTAATAAAGGGCACCATTTTCGTTTTTGAAACTGCTAGTGCCGGCCCTGATACTCGTATTAGATAATTCTAGCCTGGAATAATTAAAAGTATTCTGAAATATTGCGACAGAGATAGACTGTAAACAGATTTAACTGTTTGCCAGTAATTAACAAAAAATGAGTAATAATAATTACTCATTAGAGGCAAACTATTAAGTTATTTCTTTTAATTTTTCTTATAAAGTGCACCATTTTCCTTTTTAAAACTGCTAGTGCCGACCCTGCTACTCTTATTAGATAATTCTAGCCTGGAATAATTAAAAGTAACAAAAATTCTGAAAAATTGCGACAGAAAAGCTGTAAACAGATTTAAAAATTTGCCAGTAAACAAAAAAACGTGTAATAATAATTACTCGTTAGAGGCAAACTTTTAAGTTATTTCTTTTAATTTTTCTTATAAAGGGCACCATTTTCCTTTTTGAAACTGCTAGTGCCGACCCTGATACTCGTATTAGATAATTATAGCCTGGAATAATTAAAAGTAACAAAAGTTCTGAAAAATTGCGACAGAAAGGCTGTAAACAGATTAAAAAATTTGCCAGTAATTAACAAAAAAACGTGTAATAATAATTACTCATTAGAGGCAAACTTTTAAGTTATCTCTTTTAATTTTTCTAATAAAGGGCTCCATTTTTTCTTTTTGAAACTGCTAGTGCCGGCCCTGCTACTATTATTAGATAATTCTAGCCTGGAATAATTAAAAGTAACAAAAGTTCTGAAATATTGCGAAAGAAAGACTGTAAACAGATTTAACTGTTTGCCAGTAATTAACAAAAAAACGTGTAATAATAATTACTCGTTAGAGACAAACTTTTAAGTTATCACTTTTAATTTTTCTAATAAAGGGCTCCATTTTTCCTTTTTGAAACTGCTAGTGCCGGCCCTGCTACTATTATTAGATAATTCTAGCCTGGAATAATTAAAAGTAAAAAAGTTCTGAAATATTACGACAGAGATACTGTAAACAGATTTAAAAATTTGCCAGTAATTAACAAAAAAACATGTAATGATAATTACTCGTTAGAGGCAAACTTTTAAGTTATTTCTTTTAATTTTTCTAATAAAGGGCACCATTTTCGTTTTTGAAACTGCTAGTGCCGACCCTGCTACTCTTATTAGATAATTCTAGCCTGGAATAATTAAAAGTATTCTGAAATATTGCGACAGAGAGACTTTAAACAGATTTAACTGTTTGCCAGTAATTAACAAAAAACGTGTAATAATAATAATTACTCACTAGAGGCAAACTCCATTACTAGTGTTTGTTTAGTTAATTTAACAACTTTATTAAGGACGACAACTTTAGTAGGATTAATGTATTAAAAATTGAGGTTTCAATGGTTTACCAAATATTTTTTTAGCTCTAGTAAGAAACGGGGGTAAGTAAACTATTTATATCGAGAAAGAATTTTTCGTTTAAGATGAAAAATAAACATGAGTACAGATCTATAATTAGTTCATTTATAGATTGTTTACTGATAAATGGGATTTTATTATGTACTTTTCTAAATGAGTCATAAAAAAATTGATTAAATAAATAATTTTAATACACATTCAGCGTTACAAACTTTAAATATAGGTAGATATGTCTTGTTATTTATAAATACGTATAGAGATAATTGGAGGGATTCCCTAATTACTAAATTATGAAACTTTAAATAAAAAAATGTAGGTAGAGCTATTTCATAACAAAGTAATAACAAAAAATCCACTTATTATCATAAAAATTAAAATATCAATATCATTTCACTTTCATTAAATAAATGTTCAAATACAACAAAATACATAACCTATATTTTACCAAGGTTATTTCCAAAATAATGACAATATATTTTACCTTGATGTAGTGTAGATTTCACCACTTGTTTGGCGTGGTTTCAGTGATACTTCGGCACTAACAAATCCATATTGTTTCTCAAAATCGCGAATATAAATTTCACTTACACTATTGAATGTTACCACTTGACAATAATACACCTGTTTTCTGTTTTGACTTGTATGTAATTCGAAGCGCTCCGTTACCATTGCGATGTTGCCAAGTCTAATTAAGAAATTTACGTGCGCATTTTTATGCATACAAGCATTTTTATGTTTATTTGAATTTTAAAAAGCATTTATCAAACGAGTAAAAAATTGCATTGCATGCGTAAAATTATATGGAATCATTGCTGAAATTGATTCCCTACATAAGTGAAATTTAATTATTTTTATTTCTGCACAGCTAGTAAAATTGTTGGTTTTTCTAAAATTGTAATTTTAAAATGTATTCAAATTTCATTGTTATTTATTATTGTTTATTATTATTTTCAAAATAATTTTCAAATTAAAAAAACTTTAATTTTTGATCTCATATTTATAACTCTATAGCGCCATCTATCATAAACATAACAAAACTAGAATTCGTATAAAGTTTAATTTATAAACAATAGATGGCAGTACGTCTAGTTTATATGATGAAGTTATTCGTTAAGAGGTGGTACTAGTAGAATTTTAAAATGAATTTTTGGAACAAAGTTCGGTAGGATTTAACAATCAGAAATTGTAACGTAACGAAAAATAAAGATGTTAAAAAAAGTAACTATTGGAGTCAAGTTCCTTAACGCGGCTTGTGGTAGGATTTAACAATCAGAAATTGTAACGTAACGAAAAATAGAGATGTTGAAAAGTAAATATTCATTCTTTAGTAACGATTATTAATTTATAATGTATAATAGTTACTTTCATTACTATGGTTATTTTTGCATGGTCGGTAGAATAAGTAGGGATAGGGAAAAATAGGAAAAATAAAGTGAAATAGGGAAAAATGAAGTGAAATAGGGAAAAATAAATTGAAATAGGGAGAATAAATCAAAATAGGGAATAATATAGAGAAAGTAGTGAAAATTGGAAAATTGCAAAAATTGGCAAAATTGGAAAAAATCTGGGGAAATTAGAAAATATAGTGAAAAATAATTGAAAATAGGAATAAACGATGAAAAAGAGGAGAAGATTTTGCGCAAAAAGGTAATTTTTGCACAACTGAAAAAAAAATACTTAACATAAGATAAAACTTATAACACCAAACAAATATGATAAAAGTATTTTACATTTCGCTAATTTCTTTTTCATTTGGATTTCTTACTTTTGGAATTTTATTACCTTTGTAATGATTTTTAGCATATTTGTAATTAAAATAGTTAAATGTTTTTCATAGATCATAATAAATATAAGTATGATTGGACTCGTAGACACGTCCAGTTAGGTTATAATTAAGGAATACCAACGTAGAATCAAAAAATCTAGAGGAGGAAATTCTAACTAATGAGTATGGAAATCAGATACATATTAAAAGGGCCAATTCTTACATTTACATTAATAAAACATGCAGATCAAAATAATAAAGAGCCTCAGTAGAATAAATAATATACTATAGTCTACATACAAATCCATTAACAATCTATATTTTTTGTCATTATTTTATATATTAAAGTTTAGAAATGAAACTTGTTTATAAAATAAATTTGGACTAATATGGTTTTTCATCAAACGTTTTGAAATCTAAAACTTATTTTAAAACATAAATGTGATTTCTATTAGCATGTAAAACATTCTGAGCAATGACGATTTTGACCTAAAGTAAGAGTTACACCATGCGGTACTTAATCGTGTGTTTTTTGGCTACAATAGCCATATAGGTATAACTTTTCTATTTTTGTTTTTCCTAGCGGAATTTTATTACTTTTGCATAGTTTTGTAAAGATTTTTAGTATATTTGTAATTAAAATAGTTAAATATTTTTCATACATCATAATAAATATCAGTATGATTGGACTCGTAGACACGTCCAGTTAGGTTATAAGGAATACCAACAACGCAGGACAAAAAATTACTAGGTACTTGTCAGTGTCAGTATTTCGGTTTTTTATAAGCGTAAAAGTTTTGTTTTCGAATAAAAGTAGTGAAATGTGAACAGATAAAAGTGTTTCGGAAATGTGAACAGATAAACGTGTTTGGGAAATGTGAACAGATAAAAGTGTTTCGGAAATTTTATCGGAGAAATTCATAACAATAAGGTAAGTGGAATAATAAGTACAAATTGTTAGAAAGCAAAACAATTATTTTTTTCTGAATCAATCTGTGATATTCAATTTGGTTTCGAAAAGTCTAAAAGGCTAAAAACTGTATGCAACAAAAGCTTTTTATCTTATAACCATTAACAAGCTGTATTTTTTGTCATTATTTTAGTTTTGGAAATGTAACTTGTTTAGGAAATAAAATGGTTATTCGTCAAACGAGTTAAAATTTAAGACTTATTTTATTATATAAGTGGAATTTCTTTAAGTAAATATGTAAAACATTCTGAGTACTAATGATTTTGACCTAAAGTAAGATTTTACACCATGGGGTGTTTAACCATTGTAGACTCTTTATACATGCAATGATTTAACCATGTGTTTTTTTGGCTGCAATGGCCATACTTATAACTTTTCTATTTTTGTTTTTACTTGCGGAATTTTATTACTTTTGCATAGTTTTATAAAGATTTTTAGTATATTTGTAATTAAAAGTTTTCAGGTGGGTAATTTCCAACCTACAGCTTTCAGATGGGTAGTACTACCCATCATAGCCAGTGGCGTATGCTCGGGGGACTGAGAGGGCGCGGCTCCCCTCACTTTATTTAGGTTTTTAAATTTTAAATCGATATTGCTAATATTTTTCAATTCAAATATGAAATTCATTTTTTATACCTTTTTGTCCCTTGGGCAAAATTTTTGTCCAAGGAAGAAAATACCCTCCACTTTTTGTAGTCACGATACGCCACTGACCATACCCACATTTTCCATAGTATTACCGACATTATATTTAAAGAAAAAATAAAAGGTAAATTTAAATAAAACGCTTTTTTTACAGTGAATCATTATTATGTATTAAATGGAAAAAGCAAAACAAAGATATCACAGGTTTTCTGTATTAGGAATAACAGAGAGGAATTTTCAAACGAAATTTACAAAAAAAAATCAAATATTATTGCCCTGTGGACCAATCTTACAAATTTTAAAATACATACTAAAAATGTGTAATAAACACTATTAAATTCTTTTCCTGTCAAATATCCACGATTTTTTAAAATATAATATAAAATATAGATATTAAATCTATTTTTTTAATAATTTAAATAAGAAAACATACAACAAGCGTTTGTGGACATATGACTTAATTTAGTGAGTCCTCTCAGGACAAAACACAACAAAATCATAACAACATACAAAAAAAACATATTTTATAATAATAAATAAAAGAAATATCTAAAAATTACTAACTAATTTATATACAAACATAAAATATCCATTTCTTAGAATAATTATATTTATCCCTTTTCCTATTTATTAAAAATTAATATAATTTTATAATATTAAAAATTCTAAGAAAATGATATTTAATGTCGATATAAAAATGATAACAAAATTCAGAATTATACCTAAATGTAACTAGATACAAAAATATACATATAACAAATCCTGGTTGCCTTTAACAAAACTCTAAATTACTATTATTTTGTTTCAGTTCTGATTAAAGTTTTGATCAGTTTAAAAACGTTTGGTTATTAATGACTTAAGTACCTGTTCGCCATATTCAAATTTTTATTTTTAAAAAAGTCCAATATACACGGTGTCAGAATGAAACATTTTAGTTCATTTTGACATGTATAACAATTAATTTCTTGATATGTTCTAATATTCGTACTAAATACGGAACATACTTTTGATACACATGTACCTACTTTTTAAACTTTGACAAATTTCTGTTAAATAGAAAGTTAATCAAAAATATATACCTTATAAGGATGAATATTGTCCAATTCCTTTATAATTTGTCAATTTGACATTTTTATCTTTCTGCCTCTTTGGACTTAAATCAAAAATACAGTCAGCTTTACCATTAATTGATCAATAAATAAAGTAGTTTATTAAATATTTTGTAAATATCTGCTCTCTTGGGTGACTATTTTAAAAAAACTAAGCAGTTTTCTTGTTGAATTCTTTATAATTTTGAACAAACAAAAGCTTAACGAAATTCGAAGAGCAACGTTTGGACCTTAAATGACCAGCTTATGAGATGTACCCTTTAAAAAGTTATATAAAGTTAGCACAATTATAGTACAATCTATTCGAATATGTTTCATATTTTTGTGAAAAATAATGTGCAATTTTTTTGCGATATTCGTGCATTTATTCTTTTAGTTATATTAAAACTTGTGCTAGTTTATTGAAATCTAGCACAGCTTTTGTTAATTATAATGCCATTTTTTTCACATTACCACCATAATTTTGTGCGTTTTATGTGCAAATTAATTTGGTTAAATAGTTTTTTTTTAATAATGAAAATTTATACCTAAAAGAAAATAATGTAAAAAAAATTTCATCATTATGTGAATTTTAATTAAAATTACTTTTTTCCAATTTCTTTCTATCTCAGGTTTGTAAATTTTATTTTCTCACAGCAAATGTCTGGCGCCCACTAGTTTCTTTATATACTTGGGCGTACACACCATAAAGTTAGGAGGGGGAGGAAATGTAAAAAATTAGAAATAAAATACGTACTTATTGAAATACAAAAAAAAAAACGAAAACGAAAAACAAACAAAACACAATATTTTTTTATCTTAATAGATTATAGCAAAACGAAACGTCTGGGATTTTCAGCAAATTTAGGAATATTTTTAAAAATAATTCATGTATCTTCCCACTCAATACATTATGAGATTATAAAAAGTCAAATATAGTTAGAACTAAGTGTATTGTATGTAGGTATAAGTTTAAATTTTTAACTTGATTGAATGATTCTTTTCTTTATAAATTAGGAAATTATTTTCAACAATTAGGGGGGGAGGCAAATGCCTCTCTTTTGCGTACGCCCATGTTTATACAGTGTGTCCAATTAAGTCGGCATCATATGGGAAACTTTTTTATTCTAAGTTTTATGAAAAAAAGTTATTCTTTATAAAAAGTTGTGCATGGTCTAAAACCCAAAATACAGTCATCAAATATCAAATTTTTTCAGTGGTATACGAGGTCTGTCAAAAAATATGAGTTTTACTCAAGAGTAAAGTACCTTTAAATTTGACAATATCGAAAAATTTTACTAAAAAAGTTGATCAGAATTAAAAATTACGTTTAAATATGCAAGTACATCCATTTAAATTAACACTTCAGATTATTTAATTATTTACTAATATTTCTATTTTGAATGAACATTTATCTCTTGTGATTAGGAAACACATTATAATCTTTTAGTTTTTTGATGTATTTCAGTGTACTTCTTAAATATCCGGTGCAATTTAAAAAAAATATGACATATAGGATGTAGTTTTGGGAATTATCAAATTTTACAAATTTTCGTTAAGACGGACCTGGATTTTAACTTAGACGATTGAGATTTTAAATCCGTACACCTGTATCAAATTTGACAATATTAATTTTTGATTTCACACATAATTTGTTCATAAAACGCAAAAAATTATGGTGGTAATTTAAAATAAATCGCATGATGATTAACAAAAGTTGTGCTAGCGTTCAATTAAGTTGACACAACTTTTAATATAACAAAAAGTATAAATGCACAAAAATCGCGAATATAGCGCACAAAAATTAGCACAAAAATTGGAAAAAGGTCCGGATAGATTGTGCTAACTTTATACAACTCTTTTAAGAGATGCTTATTAAATAAGTAACATGGTTGGATCAAATATCTTAACTAGAGTGGCGTTCCCTGATTTTCGTTCATTTGAACGGAAAGTAAGGAAAACTAAAATAAAAAGCCACTCTTAAGGTCTAATTAAAAGGGCACGACTAGCGAATGCCACCTCAAAATTATCTATTTATTTACGAACATTTTAATTATGTTTATACTTCTAAAGGTATCGTTATTAAACATCATCAAAACTATAGTGATTTTAGTCATTCATAAAGAAAGATATTTACATTTTTTTTGTGAAACTACCGATTACTAACGACTATTTTTAAGAGCTTATTTAAGTAAAACTGCCTTTAATTTTGATTCATTAACTATTTAAAGATGCATTAAACACAATTTGAAATTTGTGGCTTTTTTCAATCCTACATACCTTTATAGAGGTTAAATATGTTTTGCAAAAAGTGCTTCTCAACTAAAATTATTTAATTTACATTTTATTTTATTTTTCGAAAACGTTGCTACTATTTTATAATTTTAAATAATGGCATGTATATATTTGGCAATTTGGCAGCTTTCTTATTTCTGATCGTTACAAAAATACAAAACTGAAATATATCTTTCAGTTACCATACATATTTTATCAAACAAATTTTATCAAAGATGGAGAAAGGTGTAAAATATTTATGATACATTTTATCAATAAAATAAAGATAGAGAAAGGAGTAAAATATTTTTATGAAATTCTGTTTAAAAATTGTTGCTAGCAGAATAAATTAGAAATATAAAATATTAACACTCTCAACGCCAATTTAATTTTTCTACAATGTCCCAACCCCATTTAAATTGAGTTTTAGCTCCTCCAAAAGTGTTCACAATTTCGTGATTGGGTCCTTTTACCCCTAAGGTAATCTATTGCCCGGGAAGTTTATCTATTATATTTTTACATTTTATTTTTCTTGTACCACTTATTTTTATTCGGATCTTCACATTGGTTTTACTATATGTTTAAATAAATTTGAACTCTTGTAACTTTTAATAATGATCTGATGATGGTTGTATCAACTTAACTGTGGTACACGACTTTATTTTATTTCAATTGCTGGAAATAAAATACAAATTAATTCCACAAAAGCACCAGATTACAAACTGATTAACGATAAAACCCTGCAAGAAGCATTGGTCAAATATTGTAAATTTATAGTGTTTCAATGTTGCACTAAAAATTATCACTTCCTTTTTCCTATTTATTGGAAAGTCGTTAAAATTATTTTGATTACTAAAGTAAAATGCTTGAAAAAATATATGCGAAGAGGTTAATAAAAAAACTAATAATAATATCAGATGGTAGCTTTTCTAGATGTTTTATAAACCTTTGACAAGGTATCACATATTGGACTGCCATAATTTCTAGGGCCATAAAAATATACTGGACTAGTTCTTAGGGCCTCACAAACAAACTGTACTAGTTCCTAAGGGTCATAAAAATAAACTGGACTAGTTCATAGAACCTTAAAAACAAACTGGGCTAGTTCTTGGGACCTCAAAAATAAACTGGACTAGTTCATAGGGCCTTAAAAGTAAATTGTAATAGTTCGTAGGGCCTTAAAACTTACTGGACTAGTTTTCAGGGTCTCAAAGGCAAACCTGGCTAGTTCCTAAGTCCTCAAAAACAAACTGTACTAGTTCCTAGGGCCATAGAAATAAACTGAACTAATTCGTAGAGCCACAAAAATAAAATGGACCAATTCTTGGGGTTTTAAAAGCAAACTGAGAAGTTCCTATGGCCTTAAATTTAAACTGGAGTAGATCTAAAGGAGTTAAAAAGTTACTGGACTAGTTTTCAGACCCTTAAAAGCAAACCTGGCTAGTTCCTAGATCCTCAAAAACAGACTGTACTAGTTCCTAAGAACATAAAAAAACTGAACTAATTTCTAGTGCCATAAAAATAACCGGACTAGTTCTTAGAACCCCACAAATAAACTAGACTAGCTCCTAGGACCATAAAAAAATTAAAAAATATCTTCTACATCCCCAACTCCTACATCTCCAATAGACAATGTCTCGTGAAAAACAATAACAAATATTCATACTCTTAACCAATACTATCTGGGCTGAGCAGACGTACTTGCGCACCAATCAAAATCAATATGTATGAGATCCCACAAGCCAACGAAGCAAAATATCTTGGAATGTATCTAGACAGAATACGTGGATTAATGCTGAGCAAGATGTACTAACTCATTGGACCTAAACCACAACTTTCAATGAGACATATGGCATTATGCTTTGGGGAATCGAAATCCTACAACGCTTTCAGAATAGAATCTTGCTCAGCATAATCAACGTACCTTCTTACGTGCACAATAGCGTTATTCGAATTGATTTAGATTCATAGTTCAGTGAACATTATTGTGTGCGAGTTCTTTTGTTCACTGGGATTTATATAGAAGACTTTAAACAGAAATCAAAAATTTAATGTCAAGAGTAGATTTTTGTATTAAAAAATTGCATTCGCTGTTTTCATCATTCTTACTATTTTTGTACTTCATGCAGGTTTAAATATTGTTCACTTATATACTTTAGAAAAAATTCGATGTGTTTTATAGACTGCCCTTAAAAAGTTAAAAATAATATACCTGGACGCTAGTGGCGAAGCTACTTGTGTATCAAAAATAAAATACACCTGGCGTTGAGAGTGTTAAGAATAATTTGTGTTTTAAACTTGACTATGTACTTCAATAACTCCGATAATGTAACATCTATTATAAAGAGAGAAAAGGTAAAAATGAAGATAAAATCATGCGCGAAAAATTGTTTAAAATAAACAAGAAAAATATGAACGTAAATTAAGAATAAAAGAAATTAAGCAGATATTGATACAAAAATTTCTACACAATAACTTGAGCCTAATATTACCTTAAAATTCTGCTAGCTTTAGATAAAAAAATATTAATATTTTTATTTACATTTAAAAATTAAAACGTAACGATCAGAAATTGAACCTACTGTCTTTTATTAGCAATAAACCTATTTAGGTGTGTCAAATTTTTTGTGACCTATTCATTAAAACTTTGTGTAGTTTTTAAAAATCTATCAAAATACTGATACGGTTTTCTTGTCTCAGTAAATATCTCAGGAGTAAAGGTTTGTTTAAACTTAAAACTGTTTTAATTGGCTAACTGTTATCGTTGGTGGTTTCTAAAGGTTTTGTATTTGAGTCGCCCTGTACAGAGGGATTTACTCCGGACTGGACCAGGATTGAGGATAGAGCTTCCAAAGACTGCCTAACCTGTAAAACAATAAAAAATATACAATCATGAAAATTATATCTAATAAATTATAACTAACCTGAGCAATTAAAACTAAATTGGAATCTAAAAAATTATTGACAGCTCCTGCAGATTTCGAATGCATCTGTGAGTGCCATTGCAAGAGATCGTTATAAACGTCCTTTGAGCTTTTAATCACGTTGTCCTGCAGGACCATGGAATATTTGCTTTGGATTTTACTTATTCGATAAAGCAGCACACCGGCTGAGAAGAAAAGGAGGATGAGAAGTAAAGTTGTCGCACACAAGATGAGACTCTGACGAGGTAACTTTCTGAATTCTAATATGGCATCTTTTAGGGTTTCTATCAAGCCCCCTCCGGAATCTTTATCATATTGTGAACCTAAAATTATAAAACAAATAAATATTTAAGAAAATAGTGTGATACTGTAACGAGGCCGGCCCTGCGTCTGTTTTAATATGTGCAATCTTGGTAACTCACGAATAGCGCGCGAGAAATCCATCGACTATTTTGGAAACGACGTGAGCGTTTCAGATCAAGCAAAATGAATATAAATAATTCGAAAGGACGGACAAGAGTCAGTTAAATTTTTTACGTTGTGTTATACATATAAATTAATATATTTTATTAGTCGTGTTTAGGATGCTAAAGCAGTAGTGGCTCATATGTTTTTAAAGACCATTATTTTCACCTTTTAAGTTCATTTATGATGTATTACCAAAATGAAAAAATTAGTGCATCTTTCGATAGACTTGAATATAAATTTATTTTTCTGATATCCGTCCAAACAATTTAAACAATAAAAACGCGTAGGTATTTTGATATTCTAGAATAGTTAAAAAATTATAATAATAAAAATAAGTATTTACCATCTAGTTCACTACTTCGTCGATCCTTTGGAATTATTTTGACTAATGAAAATTTAGGCTTTATTTCTATTGGCGGTGAATCTCTACCACTCTCAACTTCTACGGAATCACTAGAATCTAAGTCTGGTTCCTAAAATAAAAGAAACATGTTAATATACACGTTTTAAAGTATTATTGTTAGTGTCACTTAAAAACATTATCATTAAAAAATGTAAAAAATGTAACGAGAAATAAGCTAAGACAAGTGAACATTAACAACATTATTAAGAGTGTGTGAATTTTCCCTTGAAAATTCTCAGCGGCGTCGTTTTTTAACTATAGTTAAATAACCACAAGCGACGACAACGATCCCTCCCATTCCCCTTTTTTTTCGCATAGACATTTTTTCCATACATGTTTTTCTTTTCAAACTATTTAAGACTGGACAAAAAAGGTTTCTTGACATATTTCGAAAATTTAACTGGTTTTTTTTGGACAATATTGGAAGTATCTCAAACCCTCTCAAAATTGAAAGAAAATGGATAAAAGCTTTTCATAGGACCTTTTTATGTACAGCAAAAAAGTACTCTTAACATTTTTTTTATCCCCCTCGTTTCCGAGATTTAATTTCGAAAAATTTTAGACTAAGTACAAAATAATTATGTCATTACATTAATATTGTGCATTATCTTAATCTAAAAAGTTAGAAGGGTCACGTCCTTATCGCAACAACTCATTAATTTTTGATAAAAAGTATTTTAAAGTAATTAAGTATACTTAATTTTAAATGGAAAAATAAAAATAAGGACACTCTAAAATTACCAATTGCGTTACTAAATTGTACTATCTGGATTAAACCTGTTTAGTTCAGATATAATAATAATATAAGAATACATTTTTTTTAAATAAATCAAATTCCACAAATAATAATAAAAGTGTAATTTAATCATAAAATAAGTTTTTATTAGAAATCCAATTTGTTAATTTTTACAATTTAAGCACTTATCTATACTATAAGATTTTTCTCGGTTGTCTATTTTTATTTGATTCATACTTGTACAAAGCAGTTCAGTAATTTTAGACGCTTTCAATGTTTTTAAATTGTTTGATTGTCAAAGTATGATATTTTTTATTGCGTCAAATAGTAATCACTATGGTAAATTTCATGAATCATTTTAATTTCAATTGTTAAAAATTTCTAAACGCAAAATTTAGAGACAGGATGTTTAAGATATGAAAAAAAACATTAATCTTTAATTTGTATAATGTGTAGTTTTACATAATTACAAGGATATACCACTTAAATTTACCAGGCTTCTGTGAATCAGTCTACTTATAAATGGCTGTAAGTTTAAAAAAAAATTACACAGTTGACTGTTACGCAGTAACGACAGACAGTTGGACTAGACATTGTTGTTAATACAAAGGTAAATTTAGATTTTATTAGAATTGAGGATATCCTTCGATTATTGGTTAGAGTACTTTGTCTAGTTTTGTCTTTTATAATAAGACTTCATAAACTACGAAGTAACTCCCCTGTGTAGCTAATTGCCCTTGGCTTTTCTTCTCCAAGTGTAAAAAATCTCAGTCTTGATAGACCTTCACTGCAGTTTCCTCCTCTTCCTGCCAGAATCGGCACAAGGTATCTGCTGCCAGGCCGGAGTTAAAAATATATCTGCTAATGTCCTAGTATTTTTCCTATTTTGGCGATGGTCCTTTTATGAACTCTCGGGCCTGTATCTGTTATGGTGAATTGTGCCACCATTCCTGGATTCGTTTGACATGCACTGTTTTGTGCATATTGTGATGACTGTCAACCAGAGCCTCTGAGACTCCTTCTCGGGGTAGTAAATCAGTCTCTTCATTGTTTCGAATTTTTACGCTTTTTTTTACCGTTTTTTAAAGATATTTTGTAGTTCAAATCTTTTAAAGTTTTTATTTTTTATTTTAATTCTTTGCTGATATTTTTCGATTTCCTGAGTTTTTTAGCGACTTTATTTTGGTTCTTTATGATTTTAGCGTTTTTTTGCTCATTTGCCGTTTTTTTTTTTCGGTTTATTACATTTTTTTTTTCATTTTCTCGATTTTTACAATTTTGTTTTTCATTTTTCTCCAATATTTTTGCTGATTGTTTCTAATCTTTCCTCATTTTTTCTCATTCTGTTCTTGTTTCTATTTCTTTTGACAGTTTTCTTATTCCTCAAATTTTTTTGGTTACTTTTTTCGATTTTTACCGTTTTTTGCGTTTATTTTTGTGATTTGTTCCATTTTTTCCGATTTGTTGCGCATTTGCAATATTTAGTGATATTTTGAATTTTTTTTTGTTATTTTCTGCGGTTTTTTTTTGCGATTTTTTTTTTATTTTGTTTTGAATTTTTACGCTTTTTTACGCTCTTTTACCGTTTTCATAGAAATTTTTGTAATTATTTGCGATTAGTTCAAATCTTACAAATTTAAAAAAAAATTTTTAATTTTTTGCTGTTTTTTTATATTGCCACTTTTACGATTTTTAACAAGTCACAATATTGACCTTATACATTCGCTATAGGCTGATAGTGTTAATATCATGACGATAAGAATGAGAAGAATTGATGGAAAATGCATGAAAATATACTAGAAGATTATAATTATTATTACATATAATCTCTCTAGAGCTTGGATTATTACCGTTAAATGGAAAATTTATTTTTTTTAATTTTTCTACCGAAGATATTTTCTAAAGTCTTTAAAGAACAGCTCCAAAAATTTTTTTCTGGCTTCCGAAGATTTTTTTGTTTACTTCAAACATGGAATAATTTGTTAATTAACATAAGAAAATTGGGATAGAATTTGTTTGCCAGTGGATTATTATTGTTTATTCAACTTTTCAGCAAGTGCCTGATTTTTTTCATTCATTAATCTTCATATTTAATTAGTTTAAAAAAAGTTTTTGTTCAAGTGTCTGAGCAGAATCACCAGTTTTCACTCGTATTTTCAAAAATGCTCAATTAAAATTATAAATGTGGTGCTACGTTCCGGTAGCCTTTTTTAGGACCTTTTCTCCCCTTTATGGATCTTTTTTCAGATTTTCGATATTTTGCAAGAAACCCATTTTTTTTACTAAATTGTTTATAACTTTTAAACTATTTATTTGCTCATGATTTTCGATAATCTATAGACTAAGGTCTGCTTACAAATTATCAGCTGCTGAACTCTATTATGGTAATGCCAATGGTCATTATACAGAATTTTTTATTTGAAATTTCAGATGTGTTTACTTTGAAGCTTTTTACTTTTCCTATATTAATATAGAAACATAATTGTATAAAGATCAATATAAATAAAAAAATGTTACCTCTATTTCTGGTTCAATTATAACTGGTGATGCGCTTTTCGCTTTTTGCCAAACAGTTCTCATATACATTATTGTGTTATCTCTTGAAATCAAACTACCAAAAATATGTTTGTCTTCACTAGTTGCAATACCAACTGCATTTGGTATTATTCTAGCTGTTTTTTCTTTGGTTATATCTTCAACGGTGAGTATTGGTATCAAAAGCTGAAAAAATATACAAATATTAGCAAAAAAATGGTTAAACAAAAAGTAGACAACTCTTGTAATTGAAAATGTTAATATTATATAACTAAGTATAAATTTGGCTTTTACCACAGATTGATTGAGTAGGTTGTGTTAATTGGATTATTTGGTATGTTTATAAACATATTTTACAATAACTTAGTACTAAATAATTAATATGTTGTAATAGCTCCATCATTCAACATTTTTTGGAGTTATGTGTGTGAGTGCGAATGGCGTTAGACAAAGTCTATTTGCCACTGAACAATCTTTTTTTTTGAGTTATAGTGGCATAAATTCTATTAATTCTGTGATATTACATTTAATTTTAAATTAGTTTTAGTATAAGACACGAAATATTTTTTAGCAACTTTTGCCCATGACACGGAAATCATGGCGCAGTAGATACAGTACTGTAGCATCAGAAAAAATATAAAATCATTTAGACCAATTACTTTTCAGCACAAGAAAATCTGTTTACCCATAAGTTTCTATTAATAATATCTCGATCCCCATCAAACCAGTTGCCAAATACTTGGGATTGCATCTGGATGAATATCTCACATGGAAAACACATATTAAAATTAACAGAAAACAACTAGATCTTGAAAAAAAATATTCACAGGCTACTCATCAAAAGATCTTAAAAATAAACTTCCTATACAATTTATACTCATACTAGTTTGGTCATACGGAATAGAACTCTGGGTCTACAGTAAACCTAAAAATACGAAATTACTCCAAACAATCCAATCCAAAACACTTATTATATTAAATTTCTTATAAATGAAATTTTATTACTTACTTTTGTGACGTATCCAAACACATTTGAATAGAAGGCAAAATAGTTTTTTGTGATATAGAGATGGCCCTGTAGAAGAATATCTCCAATAAGTGCGCAGGAATAGTGATTTAATACTTTTTCATCGTCTTCGACGTTAGGAAAATGGCGTAGGAATTTTTTTTGTCTGGCTTTCGAGGTGGTGTGAATTTTTGGATCTTTGGCGGTCTTAGGACTTGGAGGTTCTGTTACCTGCGCCTGCGCAGTCATCACTGGGGTGGATGTGGATAGATGTTTTAGAGATACCCTATAACAAAAAAAAATCATGATAATTTTTATAGGTATTTTCTAATATTAGCTCAGTTCAGTGTTATTTGTTTTTTTAGAATTATAATATTACCCTATGTATGTATGGCATCACTGTTGGAATAATTATATTTTTAAATACTTATGATTTTATTTACTTTTAGCTTTTTGAAGATGGTTTAAATACAACAAACTGAAATATCAAATAAAAAATATACATTCCATTTAAACTGCTACTGATACGGTCATTAAACAAAATTTCACCTAGTACAGAGTTTTGCAATTGACTTATAATTATTAGCGGCAAATAAAATGGAAACAGTTTACACTAAAATGAAAGTAATGTACTTTTAATTATAGTGTAATTTTTTACTTGATTGTTATATTCTACATTTAAAAAAAATGATGATGACGTCAAGAGATCTGTATACGTCAGAATATTGTTTTTCTAATTTAATGCGTTGAATATTTTTAAAATAAATAATATGTTGTTGTAATTAAATATTTTAGAACCAGAAAATGTAAAAATTCATGGGATCAAAATGCATTTAAAACTCATAAATTTAATGGCATTTAAAAATAGAAATATTTGAGAAAACAATTCATTACCAGAATGCAAATTAAAATAAATAATTACCAAATATTAAAATTAACCTAGAGTAGTTAATTAAGGCATCAAATTTTGAGGAATAAGGGGACAGATATTCTTGGTATGGAATTTACTATTGCCGGTTTTTATTAACCTTTTATTGGTTTTCCTTAATTAATTAATTATGATATTTTTTATATACAATATACAAATATATTGTCTATTGAATTTCCTAACAATAAACATATCAACAAAGTCCGGTGAACTGCACCAACTTATTTTTAACATAGCTTGAATAAAAACAACTTAATATTGATACGATAAATATGCAAATCAAATATTTTGCAATGAGATAATTAAAAGTGCTGTTATGTTATTATGCTCGTTGAAAACTTATTTCTGGTTAGGTTTAGTTTACCATCAAAATTATAGTATAAAAGTTAGAAATCTAAAATTAACTCGCATTTTGAACCGAATTTTAATTTAGATGGTTTGTTAAGCGCTATTGCGGTGAGTCAAGTAAAAATACCGAAAAATGTAAAGTCGGTACCCCACCAAATGTGTCAATGTTTAGTGTTCTATAAATTACTTTCATTTCGGAATAATTTATCAATAATATGACTTTTTTTCTGTCTATTCAGTAGATATACGGTCATCATCTTGGGTATTTTCCATATTCGAATCATGGCTATCCATTTTAAAGTCATTTGAATATCCACTGTAAGTTATTGTGTATAAAAACAAAAAAAAAGTAGCGTACCATTCAGTAAAGCATTTAAAACTCGTGCTCGCGCTGATCCTGTACTATCTACCGATAATTGTCTCGTCTCGTAAAACCGAGACGAGACGTTTTTGAAAATTATTTAGGCGATACCGAGACCACATACGGCGAGACCCGAGAGTCTCGTTCATATTTCTTCAGAATTTATTTCTGAATTTCCGAGAAAAATAAACTAGCAAGCAGTATAATAAACATTTCATTTTTTTATAATAAAAGAAAGGTCTGCATAGGTTACGATAAATTTTCGAAATCTAAAATCTGGTAACCATCTGTGAAATATTTTATTTTATAATATAAGTAATGAAACTCAAAGTCATGTACCACAGTAATTTAATATTAACGGCAACTTGTTTCGGCTAATTAGCCATCATCAGGCCTAAAAATGTTACAATATGACAATAAAAATTTCCTTATTATCTAATTTACAAACAAACTGACTTACCATGTAAGTAACAAGAAGAATTGAATTAAAAATTGCACAAATTGCATAAAGATGATGCGCATCAGAAAAGGTGGTGGATTTTATAGGGATAAAATACGGAAAGGAACAAATTTTTGGGGTACATGAAATAACATGAAAGGTAGAGAACAGAGGGAATTAAAAAGAGGTTGAAAACTGATGTTTAAAACGCAGTTAATTGAGTTTGAAATTCAACATAATGTTGACACCCTCGGACGGTCTCCTGAGTGTAAAATATAAGTAAAGAATAATAATAATAATAATATTCCCCCTGGGACAAAGTCGAAAATGGGTCATAAAAGACCGGCCAAATGTTAAAATAACTTAAATACGGCGAAAAAAATTTTTGACACCCTCAAAGCCAAGTGTCACAAAACAAAATGGTGGCACTTAGACGTTGAAGTATGAAAGGTGAGGAGTAGGAGGAAGAGGAAGGGGATTAGCATCAGAAATAGAATAATGTAAAGTGAAGTTAATATCAAATTGTACATGACTCGACCAACTATTCTAAGTAATTGCCTAAATTAGAAATTAAGGAAGTTAACAAACTTTAAAACATTTTGACATTAAGTTACTGATCATGAAATGTGGGTGCAGGCCACAGGACGTATATTATAAGTAAGGATAAAAAGAAGAAGACGAAGAATTGACAGTGACAGATTTCAATAATGACAGTGAAAGGAAAGTAGGGTTAGGTCGAACTTAAAGAACAAACCAAGAGTATATATATAAACAGGGGTAGTAGAAATTAATAAAACAGAAGCAAATGAAAATGAAAGACAAGGGAAAAGAAAGAAAAAAGGGGAACCGGAAAGGTGACGGAGAGAAACAATAAGAATATAGACTGGAAAAATTGATGTTAACAGAGGAATTGATTAAACTGATCGAAAAGAAAGATATGGTTCTCCTTCGGTCTTAATTGTTGATTAAGACACGATTATTTATGTTCTTGAAACAGGAGTGTATCTCCAACATTTCTAACAATATTTTATTTTATATAAAATGACAAACTCTCAATGTGTTTCAAATGTTTTAGGACTTCCAAACAGTTTGAGGGTAATAAAATTTTATGACTCAGTTAAGTCTTAGACCCTAGAAACTACATTTGTTGTTGAAGGTTGAAGGTATGTGTGCAGAATAAAACATTTTAAATAAAATTTTTAATTCTATTGAAAACAGGAGTAACGAAATAAACATTAACATGCTCTCGTAATTTTTTTAAAACGGTGTATGGTTAGACGTATCTCTCATATAAAAAATAATTTATAACAAAATAATATTTTTAAACTAATTAACATTTATCATTAACGAAATGTAAAATGTATGTTTCAGAAAATATTGTAACGTGTATGAATGAAAAAAAGTTGTATTTTATTACTTATATAACAATATATTTATAATGATAATTTGTCTAGATAATGATTTAGTAACGTCCAAATAAAAAACAAAAATAAATAAATAATCACGCATTTATAAATTACAATAGAATTAATAATTACCTCGTTTTGTACTATCTTAGAAATAAGTCCCAGTAATAACGAGATTTGACGAGACGAGACAAACTGTTACGAGACGAGACCGAGACTGAAACGAGACTTATTTTTTACTTTAATATTTGCTACGAAAAAAGCAGACGGGTTATGCCGGTGACATATGCCGCCGGGTTAGCCCAGTTTGGTGGAACCCCGCCTAAAGCTTCTACATTTTTTAATATAAAATTAACAATTTTCAAAATGGGTTTTTGATTTTTTTTATGCTGAAAGTACTACCTGATAACGTTAAAATATAAACAAATAACCTCAACATGATCCAGAAAAAAAATTACTTGATTTTAAAAATGATGAAATAAAGAGGGTTGGCAACTAGTTTCGGCTGCCATCATCAGGCCAGAATTAAAATAGGAGCATTGATATTACTTAATGTAATTATTATAATATTAAATTACTTAGAAAATTTGCGCGCACTAGAGAAAAGGGGGGAAGTGAAAGGAAGGGAAGTTGTGGTACAAGAAATGAAGGAAAACAAAGGTGTTATTATTTAATGAATTTCAAACTTTCTTTTTTTATCTTTTAAAGAATACAATTTGTATGATACATATTTATCAAAAATTAAAGTTAATTTACTTAAAATCAGGATCACATGGTCACATGCAAATAATTTTTTTCTGGATCATATTGAGTTTTTTGTTTATATTTTAATAAATGAACTGAAACTCGATATCATGTATAACAAAAATTATTTAATGAACGACAACTAGTTTCGGCTAAAGAACCATCTTCAGGCCTAAAAGTGATTGAAGAGTACTTATATACCATTGTACTTATCAATTTTTCTAACAACCTTTTAGGCCTGAAGATGGCTCTTTAGCTGAAACTAGTTGTCGTTTATTAAAGATTTTTTGTGATGATTTCGAGTTTCGTTTCATTTATTGGATATGGGTAATCTTTTGTATTTATATTTTATTGTTGTCAGGTAGTCCTTAAAATACACTTTTAGTGTAAAAAAAATCAAAAACTTGGTTCTAAAATGGTAAATTTTATGTTAAAAATACGATTTTCGGTATTTCTAGTCGACACACCAACTTAACTTTAACAAATTAAATTATTAGTTTGTTGTTTTGGTGTAAACATTAACACGTTTTCGTTTTTTATAAATTGTTATATCATACAATAACACGTTTTTCGGTTTTAAATATTTTTTATTTTTAATATTAAAACCACGTGCTATAAAACTTTGCTATAATTCAAAATAAATTTGCAAACATTTTTTTTTAGTATTTTCCGGTTAAATAATCCTACCCTCTAGTCTAATTTTTTCTGCGCAGAACAGGGCAGAGCGCCATAAAATAAAAATATTCGTATTTGGACGAGATCTAGCCTAACATAGCAACTAAAAATATGCGGGTTTTTCATGATATTTAAAATATTTATGAAAAGAGCGCGTCTGTTCTACATTTTTCAAATTTGTCTAGAGAAAAAAGTTGATAGTCGTATCACTTTTACTAAAAATAATTTAAAAAAAGTGCCATAGACGCGCTCTAAAGAATTAACTAGAGAATCGATTGGTGGAAACCGCAGCTTCCTATCTTGAATATTAACGGAGCGCCCGTCCAAAAACGATTTCAGGCAAGATAGCTTATGGTATTGGCACCTCTTAAAACCAAGTGCAAATAAATTTATAGAACTTGATTTTAAGTGAACACTTGGAACTATGACTTAAAATATTACCTAACAAGTTAAGTTTTCAAGGCCGTAGATACGGGGGTAAAGGAAGTAAGTACCCCCAAAAAAAATAGAACGAAAATATATGAAATGTAGAAATGGACGGGAAAGTATTGTGTTGTCTACAACCCATTTTTGTATTTTATTTATTTATCTTATTAATTTAGTATTTATGATATTTAAAATTAAAACAAATATACAAACATATTTGTCTAAACACTGAATTCGTAAAGTCTGTCTGTCTGTCTGTCTGTCTATATGTTGCCTTTTTATACAAATTTTGGAATTTAAAATACTGATTTCAGATTGGAAAGCCTCATTGATCTCTTAAGAGCTATTGCTCCGGTGAGTTAAGTAAAAATACAGAAAAAGATCCGCTGCGATATTTTTTAATATAAATTCACAATTTTTAAAATGGGTCTTTGATTTTTTTTATACTAAAAGTGTGTTTTAAGTATTACCTGACAACATTAAAATATGAACAAATAACGTCAACATGGTCCAGAAAAAAAATTATTTGGTTTTAAAAATATTGATTTCGCGATTCTTATTTTAAACGTTAAGCACTTATTGTTCAATGAATTTAAAATTTTATTTTTTTATTTTTTAAATAATACATACTTCTACAATTTGTATTACAAACATTTAGCAAAAATTAAAGTAAATTTGTTTAAAATTAGGGTTCTCAGATTTTTCTATTTTTTTTTTAATTCTTAATATATATTGGAAACTTATTAAAAAAATTAAATTTTTTTCAATAAAAATTCACGCGATACCAATTATCTTCAAACGACTTGAACTATTTTTTTCTTAGGCTAATAGTAAACCCACAATGCTTAAAACGCCGGCCCATGGTCACATGCAAATTAATTTTTTTCTGCATCATATTGAGTTTTTTGTTTATATTTTAATCCTTAAAACACACTTTTGGTATAAAAAAATTCAAAAACCTATTTTGAAAATTGTAAATTTTATATTAAAAATACGTTTTTAGGTATTTTTAGCCGACTCACTGGGGCAATAGCTCTTAAGGAACATACAAAAAATGGCGTTCAAAGTTACAAATTTTTCTTAATATGTTTATTACAGTTGGTAAATATAAAATAATTTTTACAGGTTAACAGGTATTCATCGTTTTTATTCGTTGTGGCAATGTTGGCATGCGCATTTCAGTATCAACTGATAATAAAAAATAAATCTTACCTAAGAAAGTACATATAAGGTAACAACATTTCACTATAAATAAATATTAGGTACATATATTATTATTATTATATTAATATTTACGGTTAATAAACAATTTAACTTTTTAACTACGACCGATATGCTTTTAACTTCGATAAATAAATACAAGAAACTAACAATTTTAGTCTTTTTGTCTGACGAAGAAAACATCTTGATCGACGTCATTATTTATTTATTGGTTATTTATTTATTCAGTTATACCTGACAATTTATGTAAATATTTATATTATGAAGAACGATGTTTAGGATATATTTTAATTAATTATTAATTGGTATATTTATGTTATAACTTGTTTCTTAATATTAATATATTTGCTGTTTTTAATGAATAGGTATATTGTTTTTTTTTTTTTTTTTAAGAAACGTAGTAATCGGGACTGTCCAAAACGTATCTTGATAACATGGTCATTGACACAGGCATAATATTAACGAAAATGTTGACATGGATTAATATAGAATTCTATCATTTATATTACTAGCTGAATATCCGTGCCTTGCTACGGAGTCTCTTTAAAAGTAGTACCTGGACGTACGAGCTTTTCTTGGTTTTCCTATTTTTTCTATTTTTCCCTATTTTCTTTATTTTCCCCTATTTTTTCCTATTTTTCATCATTTCTCCTTATTTTCCCAATTTATCCCTATTTTCCCTTATTTTTCGTTATGGTTTTTATAATTTTCCGTATTCTTCTCTAATTTGCCTATTTTTCCAATTTCTTCCTATTTTTCCCGGTTTTCATTATTTTTTCTGGTTTTCCCTATTTGTCCCTATTTTAGTCTATTTTTGCCTATTTTTATTATTTTTTCTTATTTTCCCCTATTTTTAAATATTTTCCAATGTTTCACTTTTTTCCAGATTTTTCTCTATTTATCTCTAATTTCCACATTTTCTTTTTCCGATTTTTTCCTATTTTTGCTATTTTTTCTCTATTTTGACCTGTTTTTTCCTATTTTACCCCATTTCGTAAGTTTCCTGTTTTTCATTATTTTTTCCTGTTATCCCATATTTATCCACATTATTTTCTGTTACCAATTTGTCCATTATTTTTCGCCATTTTTTAGAATTTTTTCCCTGTTTTCTTATTTTTTACTATTTCTCCTATTTTTCCAGATTTTTCTCTATTTATCTCTGATTTCCCTATTTGATTCTTCTGATTTTTTCCTATTTTTGCCATTTTTTTTCTCTATTTTGCCCTGTTTTTTCCGATTTTTCCCAATTTTTCGTAATTTTCCTTTTTTTCATAATTTTTCCTGTTTCTCCCTATTATTTTCTGTTTTCCCTTTTTCAATTATTTTCCGCCATTTTTCCCTATTTGTCTTATTTTCACGATTTTTCTCTATTTATAATTTCCCAATTTTCTTTTTCTGTTTTTTCCGATTTGTACTTATTTTTCGCTGCTTTGCCCCATTTTTGACTATTTTTCCCATTTTTCTCTGTTTCTCAATTTTGCCCAATTTTTCCTATTTTTCCCAATTTTTCCTATTTCTTCACATTTTTCCCGCGTTTCATTATTTTGTTCTGGTTTTCCCCATTTATCCCTATTATTTTGTATTTTTTTCCTCTTTCCCTATTTTCTCTGTTTTCCTTATATTTTCCTTATTTTTTCCTTGTTTTTTCCTTATTTTTTCAAATTTTTTACAATTTTTTCCATTTTATCCCTATTTTTCTCTATTTTTCAATGTTTCTACTTAATTTTCACTATTTTTTCCATTTTTCACTATTCTTTCTTATTTTTCCTATTATTTTCAATTTTTTTTTATTTTCCTATTTTTTCCTATCGATTTATATCTTGGTTTTCATTGTTTTTTCCTTTTTTTAGAGTTTTTAAAGAAAACAACTCTTATAAGATGGTTTTGTCCGTCCGTCCGTCCGTCCGTCTGTTAGTCTGATTCAACTCGAGAACGGTCAGAGATAGAGACAAATGGACAACGACAATCGATTCAGCATCATTAAAAACTCCAAAAATGATATTAATCTTTGACCTATTTTACTTTCCCGCTACTTAAATTTCAACTAGAATCAAAGAACACTTTAGAACAATTGAGAAATACCTTCTTCAGTTGCCAATCACATTCTTTCCTATAAACATTCTTTCTCCTTTGCAGATGTTAAACTTCCAGACTGCCAGAAAGGTAATAGATTAAACCTCCTTGAGATTTTTGAAATCCTGCTTCTATAATTCCAATATTAACTGTCATAATGAACAATTACGTCCTCAAGCGAACCATATTTTCTTATCAGACCGTTTCAGAGATTTCATTTAATTGTTTCTTTTTTCCGTTTCAATGTTACTCATTACCTTGCTCACCCTGTCTCCCCCCTCCTTTTCTTGCTACTAATTATATTAATTTCCTCATTTATTTTCGATGGTTAACCTTCCTTTTTCTTCCCATCAAACACTTGTCACTTGTCAACTCTTCTTCTTTTTTCTTTTCAATTAATTTTTATTTCTTCTGTTTCTTTAACTTGCCTGTACCGAATCTTAATCAAGCGTCTACACTGTAATTAACTTCTCACATTTTTCTTAATTTTTTTCTATAACTTTTGCTGAATTTTGTATGTCAACTGCGTTTCGGAATAATTTTTGCCACTATTAGTACTATGTTAGTTTTTGATTATTGGTTATTACCCTTCACATTTCAACGTGTAGGGAGTTTTTTCTTTTTACTGTCATTTGTCATATGTCATGTCACTTTCTATTTTGAAAATTTTGAACTAATTTCACAGTTTCAACTGTTTGACTATAGAGTGGTCGTTTCTGTCGAGCCCCCACGTAGGGTGGCTAATTTTAATTCTCCTTTTCCGGGATGTTGATCCCCTAACCTGTTTTTTATTTAATTATTTTTTTAATTTTTTCGTAAATATTTTCAAAATGTATAATTTTTCATTACTTTTCAAGTACCATCATGTTTAATTTTATCTTTTATTGTTAATACTTAATATTGGTAAGTTTGGTTATTTAATTTTTTTTTATATGTAATAACTAATTGCGAACGTTTATATCTTTAGGCCTGATGATGGTCAGTGATCGAAACTAGTTGCCTGCTAGTAATTTTTTTACAATTAAATTTTATGGTACCTGAATTTGTGCTTTATTACCTTAATATACTCATATCTTTATTAATACACACATACAAAAATCATAAATAGATGCAATTTTTTTCTAATTACTAGAATAAAAATCTGATGTGGCCAGCACATGACCTCTCGCCATTTTTGAATCAAAAATTTACAGGTTGACACAAAAAAGTATGAAAAAAAATTATATTTTTGTAAATCTGGCAACAATGGCAAAAGTTTCGAAAATTTTAATGAGATGAAAATAAACTATAGGGTGTACAAAATATATGTGTAAAACTTAATTGCCGTTTTGTATAATAATGGCGTCATCACCCATAGCAACTGCCACTTCCTGTTGTGCGATTGGCACCAAAATCTAATCAGATCTAAGTTAGGGTATCAGAATCCTGTATGCAAAATTTCAATTTTTTTTATTCAGTAGTTTTTGAGTTATCGTTACTACAACATCCATCCAAACACACACACACACACACACTAACACACTAACACACACACACACACACACTAACACACACACACACAGACATCATCGCGAAAATATTAAAATCGTATTCTAGGGACCCTAAAACGTGTTTATTCATTGAAAACTCACTACCCATTTTTTAGCATGATTCCTATACCTCTCTTATCTGAAGGGCGAGAGGTAAAAAGCAGAAAAATAATCTTGTAGAATTGGCTCTGGAGGGGTTAATAATTTTTATTTCTGTGTTATACAATTCGTTATTGCTTAATGATAAACTCGTAATTTTATTAAAAAATAATGACATCAACAGCTTTTACACACTTTTTATGATATGCCAATAAGATATGTACAAATAAATCACCGAGATTTCAATAAAATATAACTAAACTACTTTAAAAAATAAGCTAGGAAAATGTATTATTTATGTTTGAAATTTATACCATTTCATGAATATAAATTTTCAATTCTACTGGTTTTACCTTTAATTTGCCATCTTAAATCACAATAACGTAAATCCACCGCTTCAGGCACGATTAAACGCTATTTATCCACACCAAACACAAACTCACATCACGCACTATACAGGCTAACAGTTCCATTCAAACTGAACTAGCTTCCTGCCTTTAATTCGTTTTAATTTGCAAAGAAAAACGTAACTCAAATTAGTTTAATATAGTCTAAGCGGTATGAGATATTTAAAATATTAATTGTAAACAAATAACAACTCAATTTCTATAGCTGCTATCTTCGGCCATATAATTAGAAACATCAATTATGTCTTATCGTTTAAAAAGGGTCCAAAAAAATGAATAAAAATGCAAATTGCAAATGTAATTTGTTGTTTCTAAAGCTCCAATTCAGTGTTTCAGTTCCCCACACCACGCCTCAATTGACTTTCCCTTTTTTCTCCTCGAAAATAAATTATCACACAATTAATGAAAATCGAATTTGAAATATCTAGCTCTTTCCCCCTTTTCCTTCCCCTAAAAAATTGACGCCCTTCCTACTTAACTAACACCATATCATCAGTGAAGAAAGATGCTCTTTCCCCTTTTATTTCCCTTCTGAAGTCTAAATTCCCCTCCAAAGGAGAACTTCCCCTCATTGTGGAAACACTGCTAAAGTTCTGTTTTGACTTATTGAGCGTTGAGTATGAATCACATACTGAGTCTTAACTACTGAAAATGCTATTTTTCAATAAAAACGATACGTCAGGTTAATATTTACTTTGTCGTTAAATTTCGTGTTTTTACTTATTCTCAGCTAAAAATCTGAATCAGTATCGGTGTAAAGAGGGATCCAGTAAAAACGTAACTCAACGTGACGTAGCAATAAACTTTCTAAAATAAGTTTAAATTTGGTGGGAAAATGAATGACAAAGCAAAAGCCGTAAAAAATTGATGACCTTTCTACTTATCTCACACCATATCATCATTGTAGAAGGATTGTGACAGAAAGAGGAATTATCAACGATTCCGGCGAAAATCACTTGTTTCCTTTACAAGGAGAAGAAACCTAAACATAAAAAGACTATCCATGTGGGGAAAACAATTAAAATTTGTAACAGAGGTTAAATATTTAACAAAACGTTCTTTAGTCATATAGACAGAGGAACGGAAAAGCTCTGACAGCTCTTTGGGCTCGCAAGAGTATGGTGGGGTCCAGCTACATTGGCTCTATACCAAGGTTCTAAGACCCACCGTGGCTTGCGTTTCCGTAATATGATAACACACAACAGCCGGACAAGCTACAGAGAGTGGCATGTCTTCTGATTACAGGGGCGTTTAGAACAACGCCAACTGCGGCTATGGAAGTTTTGCTGGAGCTCCCTCCTCTACCGAGTAGTGGAAAAAGAGGTAGCAACCTACAGGTTGGATCTAAACGGAATGAGGTCTCCTTATAGCACACAATATCCTATGGATATCCGTTTCAAGTCCATTTCAGGTCGGGATATCCTTGTACATAAAATGGATATCCATAAGATATCCATCAACAGATAGTAAATTCACATTCCTCATTTGATATTCTATGGAAGTCCATAGAATATTCTGTAGCGACAATAAAAAAAACTCAAAAGAGATAATTTAGTTTATCGTGTCACTAAATCGAGGCAAAATTATCAAAACTAAGTTGTAATTAGTTACTACGTGTTATTCAGTACTTAAAAAATGTAAGTAAGTGATACCGTGGTTCCATAAATATCTTATAGATGGCGTTAGTTATCTATATAAATCTGAATCAGTTGAAGAATATCAAATCTAGTTTTATTCACAAATGATATCTCAAACTATTTTATCGATATCTGTAATGGATATTTTGTGGATATCTTATAGATGTGAGTAATAGATATCTTATGGATGTCCATCATAGATATTTTATGGATGTCCAATTTGGTAGTCGAAAGATATCTCTTGGACATTCATAGAATATCCAATACCCATACGGGATATCTGATGGATATCTATAATATCTGTTACAGATATCCATCAGACATCCCTAGGACGAGCAAATGACCCGGAAGAACATAAGAAGATAAGTCTTGAATCGTTGCCTAGATATGAAGACATAGAAGGAAATGGCTGGTAAAGGAGGTAAAAAACCTCTCCATAGAGAATACTGGATGGAAGTTCCTGAACTAAGACAGTAAAAAGCACTCATAGAAGGTCCACTCAAGATCAGAGATAATCTGAATCTCATAGGGGTACCGGAAAATTCCCTATGCAGGAAATGTGACGAAGAGGAGGAAACTCCTCTTTAAATATTATACCATTGCCGGGACCTGAATAGGGAAAGGGAATGGAACTTTGGGGTACAGTATCCTGAAGCCGGAGATATCCAGTCTCAGTATAAAGAGAGAACACCATATCATTAAAGATAAACAGAGTCGCACTTTTTTTGAGTCAAGAAATACTATTTATGAGACGCATATATGCATGCAGAAATTAATAAAATTCAAGTAAAACAAAAATAAAATTGTACCTATCTTGAAAAAAAATTATACAATCTGAAAACGGTTTTCCTGAAGCTTTTGGTTGAAATGTGTTTGTTTAAAAACATTTGATACTTTTGAAGATAAATTCCAATTTGTTTAAAATTCAAGTTAACATTTATTTTGTTCAACAATAAAAATTGTTATTTACAAAATTTGGAAAGTAGCGGAAATAATCATGATTGCAAAACATGGGAAACCACCAAATGAGGTATCATCATATCGGTCAATATCGCTGCTATCAGTGATTTAAAAATTGTTTGAAAAGCTCTTACTAAAACCTATAATTGAACAAAAATGTATTATCCCACTTCATCAATTTGGGTTTAGAAATAACCACGCAACATTAGATCAGGTCCACAGAATCACATGACATGATGGGCTAGAATACAAACTGAATATACTCAATTATAAAATCGTATATTAGTGAAAGACTCTTTAGAATAAAATATGAAGATTATTGCTCTAACTTGAGAAAAATAAGTGCTGGAGTACCACAGGGTAGTGTCCTAGGACTATTACTATATCTCACGATTTACCAGTATTAAACACAACCACAACTGCTACACAAGTATATTAGCAGTTGTTGATGATGAAATTGTAACAAAAGAAAAATTGCAAGAAATATTCAATGAGTTTAATGCATAGACCAAGAAATGGAGTATTAAACTCAATGAAGCTAAATCAATACATATCGATTTTACTAACAGAAAAATGAATAAATCACCAATGCCACTACTATACCATATACCAATACAGCTAAATATGAACTTAGATATCAGACTAAAATGGAAAAAACACATCAAAAAGAAAAAAATAGAATTGAATATCAAATATAGAAAATTGCATTGGCTCCTCGGAAGAAATTCCGACCTACCAATACATAATAAGCTTATGATATATAAGCAAGTTCTGAAGCCAGTATGTACATATGGCAGCTAACTTTGGGAATTTGCCAGTGCAAGTAATATTAAAATGATACAAAGTTTTCAGAATAAAGTACTAAGGGGGATTGTAAATACTCCCTGGTACATAAGAAGTAGCGACCTACACAGAGAGATGTGTGTGGAGATGTTTGCAGATGTGATCAAAATTTTTGCAAAGAAGCTATTCAACTCCTGGATCAGCATGGAATACTGAGAAGACTCAAAAGAATAAAACCTTTTGAGTTAGTGTAAATAGTTAGGTTTAAAAGCAGAGCAATGTTCGTGTTAATTGCTAAGTCTTAGCCGGCTAAGAGAAATTGAGAAATACCAATTGGAAAACTCCACAAACATTAGTTTTAAGATTATTATTAGAATAAATTTGCTCGTTAGTCCAACTTTGGTGACTTTTTCTAAACACACAAAGCGTGCTATAAAAAGAAAAAAAATTACAAATTTGTTAAAGAAAATGAAGGCATTTTTTCTTAGCCAAGATTTGTTGTAGATTTTCCATTTACAATATTTTAAATTGTTCTAGGAAACAAATTGTTTTATTAAAAGCATTTGCTTTCTGTAGAACTATTAAAAGTATATTAATTGGTAAACTGGTATAAAATAATAATCAACTTTAGTAATTAGAAATGTGAAAATAAACGAAGAAAATAAAGTGGGATTTTATAACAGATTGAAAATAAGCTTACGACAATGATTTATGATTTTATGGTTTTTAATAACAAAATATTGTTTTATTCATTACATTTAACTATACATTTTCCACCGACTTTGATATAATATACTGCTTCTATATCATCAGTACTAATAATTTAGTTTGCGCGGAAGACACTGTCATTATTTTAATTGGTTCGCTAGATATCATATCAACAATATTATTGTCCATGATTATGATTAATACATCAGTTAGTCTAATATTAAAAAATAATAGTATTAACAAAAATAATAATTTTTATACCTGTTAAAAGTATCACTAATCATATTAATAAATTTTTCTACTACTAATCATTGATTTAATCTAATAATGTAATTCTAAAAAAAACAGATCCTATTTAACTCTGACTGAGTCAAAACCATACAATTTTATTTATTTATAGTTAAAAAAGTTTAAACTTTGGTTTAGGTTCGTCGGCTTAAAATCTTTTAGCTTTAAACTATAGTAGTCTCATTGTCAGTAGATAGAACGTTCGTTAACTTTAACGGTTCTGTAACTAATGACAATGACGTTTAGATTGTGACAATTATACAAATCAACTTGTAAAGTTTTATTCTAAACGTCATCGCCTTTATTTACTGAATCTTTAAAGTTAATGGACATTCTATCTACTGACAGTTAGTCTTGCTAACTAAGGGCCATTTTCACCAGAAGCAAATTAAACGCATTTTAACTAAACTAAGTTTAGTGTAAACGCCGAAATTAAACTCGGTTAGCGTAATGTTGTTTTCACCGAGCTATGTGAGTGCTACCTTAACTGCGTTTATGCAAACTCAGTTTAAAGAAAATGCAAACACTGGCAACGTTGCAAATGTATGAATTTTTGTACTTTTGACAGAAACCAGAGAAAAATTGAAGACAAAGTGCGGCGATTGCAGCACTAACTCGGTGTACAATTCGTTGTGCTGCAACCCACAAAATCCCTAGCCTAGCAGAAATTTGCATACATCCTGTTGTATAAAAACGCAAAGCACAAAGAAGTTGGTTTATTGGAGATACGCAATTATTTCTCTAATAATAATTTAAAACAGATTAGTTCAAAATTACAAGTATTATGTTTATATTTTAGAATTTTACTTATCGTCTATTCGTTGTAAACGTAATAAAGTAGTCCCTTTTGAATGGAGAAATCGCATTTCAAAATCCTTATCATCAAGGTTGTAAAAGTGATCTTGTCTCTCTTTTATCCACCTATATAGGATGTCTTACAACAAAATCATCATCGTCTTCCAAAATTAAATTATACGCTCTTCTATGTGCCATTCTTTCAGTACGATCGCAACAAGAAGTGTAGTACTGACTTATAAAATTATTAACAGTATTATTGACTGCCCAACCGTATAGGAAAAATTTAATATTTGCATTCCCAGAATTTCTTCCAGACACTCCAGTACTTTTTATGTAAATACATCTCGCACAAATATTCTGTACAATTCTCCGCTCCATACCATGTGTAAAATTCCAAATTCTGTTAGCAATGATTTGGATATATTTTACTATGTAAGCTGTCGGACATAAAATCCCACTTTTTATCTTGATTATTTAGTTGCTTCTTAGGAAAATTTAATTATTATGTAGATTATTGTATTAAAAAAATAAATAAATAGACGAAAGTAAATTGTAAATCTTTAACTGCGTTTAACTTTTAACTGGCCAAAATCGGACAGTTAGTTTTTTAACTCCGGTTAATGCAGAAACCGGTTATTTCGTTTTGGTGAAATCCGTTTTGCTCTTTAACTGAGTTTAAGATGGTTAACTCCGTTTAAAATCGGTGGTGAACACGGCCCTAACTGTTTTATTACATTATGTGTAAATAGAAGAATTTATTAAAAATTAAATAAACAATCCAGTCAGAAATCCAGAAAATTACACACCTTTCTTCCTCGTCGGCTTTGATATTAATGAAAATAAATTAATTATTTAATGAATCTTACTTTTGTTTTTACTTTAACATCCTTGCAGCGAATATCCAGGTACTTCCTCAACCCATTAGGGCAAATAAAGCCCGCCCCTCTGGCATTACTCGATACTGATGCTGCCCGGTTCAAGTGGCCTTCATTCTATAAACTGAAAGTGGCGCCCGAGGCGATCCACTAATTCCCAAAACTCGTAGACCATGACATTGTAGGGATATATATGTGCATCGATGCAGCAACTAATTCAAAAACTATTTATTTAAGAAATCTTTCCAAAAAAGTAATAAAAGATATTGAATTAGAGTTCATTGATAAAAATTGAATATATACATTTTTCAATGTTGATATCCTATATCAGTCTTTCATAAATAATATTCCATTAGGTTTAGATAATATAGCACCCTTGAGGGAAATTCAGTATTCCAGATGTAGCACTTGGATAGACGAGGAGGCAAGGCGAGTTCAATGAGAAAGAGATACATGTAATAAAGCTTGCATGTCTATACAAATATAGTTTTCTACAATTTTAAAAACCATTTTCAATTTATAAATAATATGACACACATCTATAGTTGAAAATATATTATTTATAATAATAAATACGTTGTCCAATAAAATGTTAATAATTATGGATTTGATCATAACCAGAAATCCTTCAGTATTCTTCATTTATACCTTCGATTATTTTGTAATAATCACACATTTCTGACTCACACTCATTTTCATATTGTCGAAAATGAGGTCGATTGAATATCGAATCCATCAAATCAATTATGTAAAATATACAAATAATGCCAGAGCATTTACTATTTGTTGTTTATTTTTATCTATAATTTGAGTGTTACTTTTTTTGGGTCAACTAACAATTGAGTTTATGGTAACTTTCATCGAAGTTCAAATAAGATAATGGCTAGCCTACATGGTATTTTCTGTGTCATCTAATTGATCCTCACGAAGTAAAAGTTTCATAAAAATAAATATGGCAATTAATTTAGTTCTAAAAAAGAATATAATATTTGGAATAGTTACGAATCGTTAATTAATAGTAATTTACACTACTGACAATTAAATTGTTTACAACGGTTGTTATCTTATTGTTTTTATATTGAATAACTCTAAAGAAAAACGTTTCGCCTGTTGTTGGTACCTTGATTCAAAAGAAGGAATTCATTCATTTCAAAAATATACGGTAATATCATTAATAAGTAAAATATGTCATTAAACTTAAATGTTCTCTGCCAAATTATCTTTAACATATCTAAAAATACAGACAACTATGACCCATTTATACCCGGTATTCCACTAAATTTCGTTTTCATTGATTTTCCAAACATAGCATGTACCCAATTAAAATTTTGTTATCGAGTGATGAGGGTAGAAAGGGCATATTGTTAGAAGATTGTCAGAAGAAAATGATTAAAAAACTAGACGTGTCAGCGTTTTTCAGAAAAATGATTTCTTGGAAAATACAATATAAATAAAACTTTACAGCTTTTTAATTTTTAGATGTTTTTTCCCCGCTCTTTTTAAATGGCAAATGGCTTTCGGTCAAATTTGCTGATTTTTGCATATGTTGAAGATGCTTTCACGGCACCAACAAAAAATAATGAATGATAGGTTTCTAAGATACAGGGTGTTAAAGCAACGATTTTTCGTAATTTTAAGATTTTAAAAAAATTGCAATGACTCGCATATGTTTAAATTAATGATGTATGAGTTTGAAAATATAATAGCAATAATTTTAAATTGCATCTATACAGGGTGAGTTGTGTTTAAAATAAAAGAGACAGTTTGAACGATCATGTGTTTGTTAAAGGAGTATTAAAAAAAATACGTTTGTACAGGGTAAGTCAAAAAGTTGGATCGATGGTTTTTAACATACCCCGTATTTTATGATAATTAAAGAACAACTATAAAATACCATTTCCAAAAATGTACTTTACATATATCCTCTACAGTATATACAGAAAGATATAAGAGGTTGAACTTGTGGCTATTTTTAAAAAATACCCGGTATAAACAGAAAGTCGTCTATCAAATTGTCTCTTTATTTAATATTAAAAAGAAATTATATTTTGAAATACATTTCCAAAAAATGGCCTAAAACAAATGACAAGTTTTTTTTCTACAGGACGTTTAATTTATAATGTCAACCGAAAAGTACTTTGTTTCGTAGTACAGTTCGTGAAATTTAAATTACTTCAGTGGGATATACAAGGTGGACCAAAATTGTTGAGCAATACTTCTAGGGGTGATAGAACACCTAAAAATAAGTAGCGTTTGTCTAATGAACCTATCTCGAAAACCGCTTATTAAGGGTGCGACAACCCCTAGAATGGGCTTAACGATTATTGGTTTTTGATGAATATCTTTCGAAAGAGGTACCATTTAATATTCAAATTTTAGGTTGGACCTAAGGGTACCATGATACGTATTTTGTCTTGATTCTTTGAATTCACTAAGGGTAGTTTTCAATGGGTGAGTTACCCTTATTTAGGCATATTTTTTTTGTCATTAACTGCCTTGGAAAATACATATTGAAATAATATTTTTTCTTGGAAAAAGCTACTCTTGTTATAGATGTATTGCTCGACAATTTTGGCCCACCTTGTATAATAGCAATTGATAAATTATAATAGATCTAGTAAAATTATAATAGCAAGCACAATCCTGATTGGAGCTGGATCTGGTTCTCGGCTCGAAATCGAAGTAAAACTCGAACTGATGAGAAGGGATTGAACCGTGGTAGATGGTAAGGTTTTCTGCGTCACTATAATTTTAATTTAATTTCAAACCGTTGCCGTGTGGGACATAATTTAACCAACTTTATTAAGTAAAAATAATAAAAAGAATGTACAAAAAAATTATGGTAACAGAAAGATTTCGAAAAATCGAAAAATGAGGAGTTGCTGAGTTTTATAGTCTTAATGTGATGAGTATTCTGGGGGCAGAATTATGTCTGTACTGTCATCTACAAAGTCAAAAAAATGCACTTTTGATGCATTGAATCCATGTATACATATATCCAAATATTTTTATGATACTCAGAATATTCGCGATTCTGCCGGTATCGGCCAGTTTACTGGGAACGTCATCTAAATGGAATGGCACGTTTGAATGTTCATATGGAAATCCACTTTGAGTCCAAGGATATGATGGCAGTTTTGAAAGAGAATGGATCAAGAAGGCTCTTTTCCTGAATCTAGTTAATAACTTTCCCATCAAATAAAATGAAAAAAAAAAACGTTTTTTACTTCTCAAAACTAACCGACGCAATAGTTAACTTGTTATCTCATTGTAAAAATTATTTACTCGCGCAATCTTCCTCAATACGCAAACTCTAACTTTTCAACATTTATGTACGTAGATGTAGTAGTAATAGTAGTAATTTATTCGCATAAAAACATTAGTATAAATAAAACATTTGTACATAACTAAATGGTAAGTGAATAAAAGAAAACTTACGAGGCATAATTGCCTGTGTGTAAGGAAGAACGTACATTAATAAATAAATAAATAATCCTAGCTTAACAAATAAACAATTATGTAAAACACAATTTTAATAAAATAAATAATTATGTAAAGAGCAATTTTAATAAAATATATATATATTTTTTTTTTAGTCCAACAATTTTTTTATTTCTTGTCTCGATACTTTAGTTAGAACTTGTAGAATATTTTTTTGTAATTACATTTTCAATATTTTTTTGGAAGAAATTTAAAACTGGGCCTAGGTAGGATAAACTTCTTTGTCCAATAGACTTGAACATAAAATGTGTAATAATGTCCTTTCTTTGTCTTGTGTTATGCTTATGTGTTCCAGTTGTAAGGGAATGTTTGGTCTTAAATTTATCTATTTAAAAGAACCCTTAAAAATCTTCTTTGAAGGATTTCCAAAGAATTTAAGTGATTTCTAGCAACACCACCCCATCCTAAAATACCATATCTAATATGCGGTTCGACAATTCTTTGGTATACTATTTTTTTATGTTTAATATCTAGTATCTCTGAAATTTTTTTGTACCTATATAAAATTGATCTAAGTTTCTTTTCTAAAAAATCAATGTGTACGTTCCATTTCAGCATGCTATCAATGAAAATACCTAGATATTTAATTTTCTTTGCAGGTTGAATTTGAATATTGTTTTGGACCGTTAACCTATAAGTTGGAAGTGATGACTCTAGAGAACTAAATGGTACATAAAACGTTTTTTTGAAATTCATTGATAGCAGTCTGTAATCGAACCAGTCTTTTTTGATAAGTGTACCTCAGCCTTTTGTTTTAGATCAAACCAATTTCCACCACTATAAAATATTACGGTGTCATCTGCAAAGCTAATTATTTTGTTGTACTCTTCTAGCAAAAATAAATTGTTTAGGTATATTATAAACAACAATGGGCTTAGCACTGTACCCTGAGGTACACCACACATGACGATTTGCTCATTACTCAGATCCTGTTTGATTTTTACTTTTTGTTTTCTATCTGTTTAGTAGCTTGCAAACAAATCATTAGCATTTCCTCTCACTCCTATGTCTTCTAGAGATGATAGAAGTAGGTTATGATCTACAGTGTCGAATGCCTTTGTTAAATCTATAAATACACCCATCGATGGTTTATTTCTATCTATTGCTTCATAAATATTGTTTGTTAAACACGTAATTGCATCCTGGATTGACATTTTTTGTCTAAAACCAAATTGTGATTTCGACAATATTTTATGTTTTTCTAAAAAAATGGTTAATCTAATTTTTATTATTTTTTCAACTATTTTAGCAAGATTTGATATAGGTCTGTAATTTCCCATTTCAGACCTATCTCCATTTTTAAAAATAGGAGTGTCAGTGGTTATTCCTTGTCGCGGTTTTGTCCGTTCGCGATATTGTCCATTCGCGGTTTTGTCCATTCGCGTTTTGTAAATTTACGGTTTTGACTGTTTGCGATTTTGTCCGTTCGCGGTTTAGTCCTCGCGGTTTTGTCTTCGCGGTTTTTTGACCGGACACGCTTGTGTTTTATGAATTTTGAAATATTTTCTTTCTTTCATTTCCAGTCATTAAAATACTTCTTCCATTGTTGAAGTCAACACTTCATCGCACAACTGAAATAAGATCAAAGGAAGGATGATGAGGAAAGTTAATAAAATTATTCTCCATTCATGACAAAAAATCCATTGTAATGAATTTTCAAATTTGCTAACATTCTATCGTAATTCTGAACTACCCATGACCGGGACCTTAAAAAATTCCTCCCCTGTATGCGGCACTGATGGAGACATGTCTGACATGTATTTATACATTTTTAAATAAAAAAACAATACAATCTACAGGTATTCCCCATAGTTCCAAGTAATTTTAAATCCATGAAATTTTTTTTATCCTACTAATATTATTCTGTATGAGATTTTTTTGTACTAGGTATGTAGGTACTTTATTTTGGTATTGGCAGAAGCATTTTCAATTTATTATTATCAATTTTCCAATTGACATGTAATGGTAAACGGTCAAAATTTTGAAAATTTATTAAAAATAGTGTGTTTTCTACTTTTATTGTCAGTTTACTTTATTTTAAAAAATAATCGGATTGGAAAATTTCTTTGGTATTTAACGTTGTTATCGCTCTCAACATTGAATATTAATTTCAGAGTTGGGTTTTTTTTTTAGATTAACTACAAATTTCTTATCTCACTTCAATTTTTAAAAAATGCATATAATACTACCAATTTTTTATTAACAATAAGCATTGTAGATAAAGCTAATAAAATCCCTTTTTTATAATATTTTAAATCATTTTAAAAGCTACTTACTACTTCAAAAATTCAGGATGTTGAAATTTAAAAATAACAAAACAAAATTTGCCTTAATTCAAAAACGACATTTTTAAATTTATTGCACAATTAACTCTTTTAAAAATAATATTTCGGCAAAAATTACATTTTTTCGGGTGGTAGTGATTACTTTTACCCGATTTTTACGCAACTGGGAAAATATTTTTTCGTGCAATCGCACGTAAAGTGACTGTTTCGCGTTTTCGAAATTAAACTTCGCAGCTGTTAATACTAGCAAAGGCCACCAAACCAAAATTTGACATTTTTAAAACACGACAATAACAGTGTTATTATTTTTGTATACAGGGTGTTTCATAGGTAAAGGTACATACGCTAACTGTGGATAAAGGACACTTAGACGAATCCAAAAAACCTATATACGATTGGTCTAGCTCGCTTCATTACAAAGTTACAGGGTGTTTTGTCAATATTACTCATTTCTTTCACCCGCCGTATATTTGGAACCATCCCGTATATTTTTCTGATATTTAGCAAGATTGTTCTACTCTATTAGGACAATCAACAGACATAGTGACCAAATTTTAAATCCAGGTCTGGCTTCAAAAAAAGATATCAAAATAATTTTTCTCTAGAACAACACCCTGTATATCGAAATTTTAAAAATTGGATTGCATATTCGAAAAGAGCGGAAAAAGTTGAGTGGGAATACCTATTTCTTGAGACTGCACATTTCAGTTTACTATTAAAATTTTAAAAGCAAACTTAGATTTATTAATTTTCGTGGAATTCGTACATAGTTTGTGTTATTCATTAGAAATTGTTTTTTAGTGATAACGCTCAGTTTTCAATATAATTCTTTTATGGTATCAAAGTAAATTTCTTTTTAGGTTTTTACTTAATAAAATATTGTTTAAATAATACAAGTGCAAAATAATCTTTATTTTCTGATGACAAATATAGGACAAATTTATGATTCACAAAAGCAATCCGTAAGACAGTAGTCTAAATTTTCAAGAAAAAAAAACAAAAAATGTTTAAGTTTGAAGAAATTTATTAATATCAAGTTTCTGACTAAAATATCTCCTTTTGAAATTGGTTTCTAATCCAAGGGAAGCTTTTTTTAGGCAGAAAGTGGTAAAATCTTAATTTTGCATAAAACGAAAACAGTAAAGCGTTATTTTTAACTGAAATTGAAAATCAATAAAAGAAAATACCCAAACAATTAATGGGGTCATGTAATTAATAAAATTTATTATTCAATTAAAAAATACCTAAAGAAGATATTCAAAATGTGAACCATTTTCTTGAATGCATAGTCTTGCTCTTCAAATAATATTTAGAACTGATTTTCTAATCATGGCTGGCAAAACTCTAATTATTATAACATTTGTAGTCCAAGAATAGCTCTTTTCAACCAGCCCAAGTTGGTTAAAATCGGCTCAGCCGTTTTGAAGATCCATCCCCACCAGTTTATGTTTAGAGATACAGCAAAAATTGCCAAACAAAAAAGATTCAGATTATCCTCGACTTTAAAGTTCAATTATTTTTTTGTTAGGTTAATATAGCGGATTTCACAGAAACATAACTTTTTTAGAATGCGGTGTAATGTTATTTTAAAAATTGTTTGTTTTAACTTTTTACCAAACATTTTCTGGCAGCGAATATTAGGACTCTTCTTTTAATTTTAATTTGTAATGCGTTTCAAAAACTATTCAAATTCTTTTAGATTTCACTAATTAACTCACCAATAAAAGGTTAGTCTAAGTCTATTTTGGAATCAAAAAACAAATACAGTAAGTTTTTGAAACTGTGCACTCTGACCATTACCATACATGTTTCATCCTTATAGGAATCTTCAGTGGCACTCGGAATGCATAATTTCAAAAACTCACTCTGTCTGAATACCCCAAGTATTTCTATGTATTCTAAAAATAACGCCATCTGCTGGCAACCAAGTTGTACTTGGATAGACCCGTTTACAGGATTGTATTCTGATAAACGGCCTGCCCGGTTGGTACCCATCAACCATACGATAGATGGTCTATTTGGAACTTCATTTTTTATTTTGAAGATTGCTTATTCTATTGAGAATCGCCAATTTTTTAATATTTAGTCAACGTTTTATTAAGCAAAAACCTAAAAAGCAATAAAATCTTCAGTTTGCTTTTAAATTTTTTATAGTAGAATAAAATGTGCAGTCTCAAAAAATATTTATTCAGACTCAACATTTTCCGCTCTTTTCGAATATGCAATCCAAATTTTAAAATTTCGATATACAGGGTGTTGTTCTAGAGAAAAATTATTTTGATAACTTTTTTTGAAGCCGGACCTGGATTTTAAATTTGGTCACTATGTATGTTGATTGTCCTAATAGAGTAGAACAATCTTGCAAAATATCAGAAAAATATACGGGATGGTTCCAAATATACGGCGGGTGAAAGAAATGAGTAATATTGACAAAACACCCTGTAACTTAGTAATGAAGCGAGCTAGACCAATCGTATATAGGTTTTTTGGATTCGTCTAAGTGTCCTTTATCCACAGTTAGCGTATGTACCTTTACCTATGAAACACCCTGTATATTCAATCAAGGTCATTTCCATAGCAATGCTGTTTTTGATTTTGAAACAATAAAATATTTTTCTACGCTAGGGGAAAAAGTGTATCTTTAATACAATAAAAATTTTATTGCGCTCATCTGTCATTCTATTATATAGCGATTTGCCATCATGATAAACATAAAATCGACGCTATTTTTAGTCCACTTAAGTGTTACCTAAATAAAACATTTTTTGGTTTTTGCTAGAACGTAGAAAAAATATTGTATGCAACTCGTGCAAAAATTGTTTATTGCACACGACGTGAAATTGTCTCATGAGGCCGTCAGGCCTAGTTGCACATCAATAAATAATTCATTTTTGCACTTGTTGCATAAATAACTATTATTTACAATTATCTAGTTTAATAATTTTGTAGCGTAGGTATATAAATAACTATTTCAATTTTTTTTGATCTGTGATGATTTTTATTACAAAAAAGTAAACCTTTGATAGAGCTAAAATGAACGGTTTTAAAGATACATAAAAGTAATTATTTTGTTTTTTTATGTATATATCTATAAATATATTAAACAAAACGATGTTACTTACAAATTGGAAGTACGTGTTGAACACATCACGAAGCCAATTCACAAAATACTATTTTTTTATCTAAAAAGTGCACTATTTAAGTTGTTAAAAATCCAACTAACAAAATGTATATTTCTAAATTTGTTTGACGTGTAGATAAGCCATAAAATAATAACGTAAATTTTAATATTGGGTTATTACCATTTCGTGAAAGTTTTGTCTTTATTTTAAAATATACACGAAAGCATTAATTTTTTGAATACTTTGTATAGATTAATATTTCACAATTATTTCGGATGTAAACAAATATTTTATACTAATAACTTTTATAAAGCTATCTTAATTTTTTAAAGAAGCAAATAATCAATAATTTAAAATATTTAAGATCAATTACTTTTATTATATTTTTTTGTTTCTGGAGTCGCATTTAATACATAAAGAAAATTTTACCTGAAACGTTTTTATTTTGGGCAGAATAAAGGGCATTTATCACTTTGTTTATTTTATATTTTTATTGAAAAAATTTTTTAAAGAAGAAAAAACTTGTAGGGAAGTCATATAAAAATTAGATGCACGTACTTGATTGATTTGATTGCTCCGTATCTCGCTGCGCTCGGGACGGAATTGATGGTAGGAGAAACACATAAAACCCACGTTTTTTCCACTTTTTTCAGTTTTATCCCTCTTTTTTAACTGTTTTATTTCTTTCAATATAATATTTCAACTTTTTTTTCCTATTTTTTTCCCACATTTTCTTTAAAACTTTTTCCCCAGTTTTTCTTCACTCTTTTTTTCATACGTTTTTACTGGTTTCTTTATGTTTTTATTCCCAACTTTTTTTAATGAAGTCAAAACGAGTGGGGACAAGAAAGTAGGAGGGAAGTCATACAAAAATTTGATGCACGTGTTTGATTGATTTGATTGCGATGTATCTCGCTGCACCCTGGACGAAGTTAATGGTAGGAGAAACGCATAAAACCCTCTTTTTTCCCCTTTTTTCCACTTTTTACCCCTCTTTTTTCCTACTTTTTTTACTGTTTTATTTCTTTCAAACTAATATTTCACCTTTTTTCCACAATGATTTAAAACCTTTTTCTTCACTCTTTTTTTTCATACGTTTTTACTGTTTTTTTATGTTTTTATTCCGCACTTTTTTAAAGAAGAAACAAGAGGGTACAAGAAAGTTGGAGGGAAGTCATATAAAAATTAAATGTACGTGCTTGATTGATTTGATTGCTCCGTATCTCGCTGCGCTCGGGATGGTGTTGATGGTAGGAGAAACACATGAAACCCCCTTTTTTTCCCCTTTTTTTCCCCTTTTTTTCCACTTTTTATCCCTTTTTTTTACTGTTTTGTTTCTTTCAAACTAATACTACACCTTTTTTCCATAATTTTTTAGTTGATTGATTTGATTGCTCCTATCTCGCTGCGCTCGGGACGGAATTGATGGTAGGAGAAACGCATAAAACCCACTTTTTTCCCCTTTTTTCCTCTTTTTATCCCTCTTTTTTCCTACTTTTTTTACTGTTTTATTTCTTTCAAACTAATATTTCATCTTTTTTTCCACAATGTTTTAAAACCTTTTTCTTCACTCTTTTTTTTCATACGTTTTTACTGTTTTTTTTTTATGTTTTTATTCCCCACTTTTTTTAAAGAAGAAACAAGTGGGTACAAGAAAGTTGGAGGGAAGTCTTATAAAAAATAAAATGTACGTGCTTGATTGATTTGATTGCTCCGTATCTCGCTGCGCTCGGGATGGTGTTGATGGTAGAAGAAACACATGAAACCCCCTTTTTTTCCCCTTTTTTTCCACTTTTTATCCCTTTTTTTACTGTTTTATTTCTTTCAAACTAATATTACACCTTTTTTCCATAATTTTTTAGTTGATTGATTTGATTGCTCCTATCTCGCTGCGCTCGGGACGGAATTGATGGTAGGAGAAACGCATAAATCCCACTTTTTTCCCCTTTTTCCTCTTTTTATCCCTCTTTTTTCCTACTTTTTTTACTGTTTTATTTCTTTCAAACTAATATTTCACCTTTTTTTCCACAATGTTTTAAAACCTTTTTCTTCACTCTTTTTTTTCATACGTTTTTACTGTTTTTTTATGTTTTTATTCCCCACTTTTTTTAAAGAAGAAACAAGTGGGTACAAGAAAGTTGGAGGGAAGTCATATAAAAATTAAATGTACGTGCTTGATTGATTTGATTGCTCCGTATCTCGCTGCGCTCGGGATGGTGTTGATGGTAGGAGAAACACATGAAACCCCCTTTTATCCCATTTTTTTCCACTTTTTATCCCTTTTTTACTGTTTTATTTCTTTCAAACTAATATTACACCTTTTTTCCATAATTTTTTAGTTGATTGATTTGATTGCTCCTATCTCGCTGCGCTCGGGACGGAGTTGATAGTAGGAGAAATACATAAAACCCTCTTTTTTACCCACTTTTTTTATTCCTGTCAAACTAATTTTTCAAGTTTCTTTTCCTCTTTATTTTTAATGTTTTTTCCAAACTTTTTTAAAACTTTTTCCCACTTTTTTCTCTACTCTTTTTTTCATACGTTATTACTTTTTTGTTTTTGAACTTTTTTCTCGGATTTTTATTTTAAAGAAGAGGAAACGAGTGGGGAGAAGTGGAGGGAAGTCATATAAAAATTAGTTTTGATTGATTTAATTATTGAATAAATGATTGGAATAAAAATAAATAATTAATTTTAGGATGTTTTAACTCGCCAGGCCATAATTTCAAGTGGAATAGAATCAGTTAAGTTTAGTGTCGGTTAGCATTGAGCAGTAAATTTTATTTTCTATTTCAATTTATTTTATAAAAATAAAGTGAAAAAAAATGAGATTTAATCTGTGTTTAAAAAGTTTAGAAAATGAAAAAAAAATAAATCAGGTAAAATTAATTTAAAGAACAAAAAAGCGCGCGAAACCAGAAATGGTTAGTATAAAATTTTTTCTGCTTTTTGACAAATGTCGATTTAAATTGGTTTAAATTAAAGTAAATTACTAAAATGCAAATCACAATTACAACTTAAATGTTTAAACATTTTAATATAAAATCAAAAAATATATTTTTATTTCTAATTTTTTTTGAATTAATACTAGGATAAAATTTTTTTTTTATTTTTTTTCTTTTTTTGTTTTATTTAAATATTTTAATACGAATGAAAAATAAAACTTACTCAGAATCACTACTTGTTATAGATGAACTATCAGAATCAGAACTACTCATTTTTTGTTTAACCATTTTCCACCTTTTTCTGAACTGCAGGTTGCTAACTCGGAACATTGTTTACTAGTAACTCATCAACGATTTATGTATCATGTCGTCACGAAAATTTACAATTATTGTTAATAAATTAGGATGGGAAAAATACCACAAAACTGAAGATTAAAATCCAAATATAACAATGTGGTTAGCTGTTAATGGCAAGAATATATGGATATAGATAAGGAATATTATGAAAATTAAATAGCCTAGCGTTAATTAAAATTTTGTCTTATCAGTAACGCACCTTTCGGTTCAGATAAAGTTAAAGAGATCAACAAAATTATTTAAAAATTCCAATATCAATATTTAGTTGGAATAAATTAGTTTTAGTTATTCGTTGGATATATTGCCGAGAATATAAAGATGTTGATATAAGAGTAACATGATTATTTTTTGACTCTAAATATCAAATATCAATTGCGATATTTTTATTACAAAAAGGTGAGTATCCCCCTTCAGATCAATCTCCCTAGAATTACTAGATTTTCCACCAGATTGACCTTGAGATCACAGAAGACGTACTTCAGACGTCTACAGATCGTCACAGATCAGTACAGATTGAGACTGAGGGTTATAAATACAGACAACTCTGTGGACCTCTGTAGACGTCTGAAGTAGGTCTTCTGTTGTCTCAAGGTCAATCTGGGGGAAAATCTAGTAACTTTTCTAGGAAGATTGATCTATCTACTAAGGTGGTTCGAGTTAATACCATTTTTCATGTTTATACAAAAGAGTATTTTGGGATTAAGAAGGGTTTATTAAAGTCAAAAATTATGAAAAAAAAAATGTTTGGATCTTCTTAGTTCAAAATAGAGATAAATTAGTGTATTTTGATGATTTACTTTATAAATATTCTAAGAAACCTGAAGACACCATTGGTAGAGTCAAAAATCACGAAAAAACAATGTTGGCTTTTTTTTAGGTTAAAATAAAAAAAAAGCGTGTTTTGATGCAAAAAAAATCAGAGAGACATTTTTAGAGAAACGATTAGTTAAGCCATATATCAGGAAAAAAAATGGAACCTATTTGAAATGATTAAAGAGATAAATACTAATTGATTTTTGGTGACTTTCTTCATAGAAAAATTTGTAAAAATTCCTGAGAAACCTGAAATTTGGTACAAAACAGTATTTTTGGTTTAGGGCGCCATTGGTTAAGTTAAAAATTATCAAAAAAAATATTGGGTTTCTTTTAGGTCAAAATAAGAAAAAATTAATGTATTTTGATGATTTTCGTGTTAGAATATTGCAATAAAAGTTCTGAGAAACTTGAAAAGTGGTACAAATGGATATTTTTAAATGGAGAAACGATTTGTTAAGAAAAATACATGAATAAAAAAAAATCTGAGAATCCTGAAATTTGGTACAAAAGAGTATTTTTGAATTAAGAGGCAATTAAGTAAAAAATTTAAAAAAAATTTGTCTACTTTTAGGTCAGATGATTTTCTTTGTGGAAAATTGCCAAAAAAATTCAGAGAAACTATAAATGTGGTAAGAGCTGGTATTTTTGAATAGAGAAATAAATAGTAAAGCCAAATATCAGGAAAAAAGTTTTTGAGATAAAAAAGGAACAAATAATCCTTCATTGATGACTTTCTCAATTAGAAAATTTCAAAAAAAAATCTGAGAAACCTGAAGTTTGGTAATTTTCGATAATAGTCACAAATTATGAAAAAATGTTTAGAACAAAATAGGAATAAATAAATAAATAATTTTGGTGATTTACTTTATAGAAAATTGTCAAAAAATTTAAGAAACCTGAAATTTGGTACAAAATAAAATAAACTGAAATGGCTAAATTTGGTACAAAAGTTGAATGTAAAAATTAAAGTAAGTCTAAAAAACAGTGATCAAATCACAAATTATATTTAAAAAGCAATTATATATTCTGTAACAAGATTTGTAAAAAGTAAATTCTATACGAAGTCAATTGGAAAGGTATAAAAACTAAATATGAATGGGCGGCGTGATATAATTTATTATCGACTACTCTATATTGTTTTTTACTTTCCCGACTCACCTCCTAGAAGGGAAAGTAAAAAATTTCGAGATAAAAACGGAAATATCCATTTTCGGGTCCCCTGAGACGATTAAGACCATTTCCAGATGGAAGTCTGTCTGTCGGTCTGTGTGTGTGTGTGTATTCTTCCACGATAGAGGCCACACGTTTAATCCGATTGAGCTGAAATTTGGTACAGAGGTTTGGGTTACTCGTCGGAAGAACCCATTAGTTTTTGTACGAGATCTGTCTAACGGAACTATCACTATCAAAAAATGACAGATGCAATATGTCACGGAATTGGACATGCAATATGTCGTTTCAAAGCCCTTGAAAAACTCTATTCAGAACAGTCAAAATTATTTCTCCAACTGTCACCTGTCAAAAATAAAAAAATGTCAAAGTTGAAACTTTAACATTAAATATCTGAAAAAGTATTCGTGGATACTCGTCGGGAAAGTTTTAGGGCGACACAACCGATTTTTTCCTATTTTTGCATATATTTTCCAGTTTTTATGTATTTTTTTCCTATTTTACCTGTATTTTTCCATTTTCCCAATTTCCTATTTTACCTATATTTCCCTAGTTTTTCTTATTTGTTCCTGTTTTTTTTTAATATTTTTTTCTATTTTCAACCATTTTGTATATATTTCCCTGTTTTTTCTATTTTTGTGTATTTTTTCCCATTTTCTTAATTTTTCAATATTTTTTTTACGTTCTTATTTTTACCTATTTTTTACGTTTTCCGATTTTTTCTTCTGCCCATTTTTTTATTTTACACTATTTTTTACTAATTTTCTATTTTTTCTATATCTTCCTGTTTCTTTTTTTTCCCTGTTTTTTCGATTTTGAATATTTTTCCCATTTTCTCAAGACTCTAAGAAAAAATTTTGGAGCAAAAGACGAAAATGTTATTACTGAAAGAAATTAAATTATAGAAAGTATGGAGAAACAATAAATAGAGCAAGAAGAATGATATTTGGAAGAATACTAGAAAATCAGGATTTATAATTAAAATGCAAAATACCCGAATAGGCAGAAACAGGATAACTAAAATTTATATTTTGTAATGTTTATTATTTTTCACTAATCATTACAACATATAGGGTGATTCGTAAGTTATGATTAATTAAAAAAAGACAGTATTATTAATCACTCTATTTTATAAAGAATAGCAGATCTATTAAATATATATTATTTAGAATTACCTTTAGGGAAGAAGTATTGTAAATAATATTAGTTATTGTATGATGAAACATGTTACTAGTCAAACAATTGATATATTTTGTAATTTTGTAAAAATCCTATTTATCAAAATACTCTATTTATTTATTAATGTTCATGTTTCCAATAAATTCCTACCTTGAGAATATTATTCCTATTTACTAACCCACTATTAATCCTTTTCCATGTATGAATTATTTATTATTGAAAAACCAAATTGGACACGGAAAGTGTTTTTTTTTTGTAGTAAAAAAACCATTATGATAAAAATTTACTCAGGAATAAACAATTAAAATAATTAAATGTACCAGTTATGTCATTTTAAATTTTCTGGGGGTTGCTGTATAATTAAAATATTCCCCCTTGGAAATAAATTATTCAGGATGTCCTCCAGAGTTTTCAAGGACATGATTATAATTAATAATTTTGATGACTCATAGCAATGAAAATTGTTTCAAGGTGTCATTATTTTTGTTGAATATTTAAAGCACAACTAGAAATCGAATTTGAAAATAAAAAAGTTTGTTTGGTTTCATGGAAAATCAGTATACACACTGAAATGCGTTATATCATAATAAACAATTTTTTATAGTTTAATGATTTTTTAATGGTAATTTGACTGACTTCTAATGATTTTTACCGGATTTCTATCAGGTGTAAACAAAAAAATTTCAAGGATTTCACGCCTTAATATAAATAACTAAATGATTTCGGGAGATTTATGATGTGGAAAAAAAATTTACCCCCGAACTTTTATAAAGAGTATTGTAACCTCATACCCCCCTGGCTTGTTTATCTCATGAAAAAGGCGAGTAAAAAGTAACAAACCGATGGGCATTTCGGTAAGAAACTTTTATACTCAAATTTATCATAAAATATACCTGATCGTCTAGTATTATTAAAGGACGCAGTTGTGCTGTATTTTTACAAGTTTGCTGCAAGTAAAAAAAATAAAACACTGAAAAACCTTCAAATCGTATATTCCGTAATTTCAACCTTTTATGATAATTACAAAAATAAAAACCTTGAAACATTATTTACTCTTTACTCTATTTGTATGTGAGGACCCCTCACAGAGACCCGCCACTGGGTGGACGAAAGAGAAGACATTTGTCACATTTTGTGTTTGTATAATTATTTTTATATTTCTATTTGTTTCTATTTTATAACCTTTTTAATTGAGTGATTTGAAATCACGTGTATTTACTATGGACAATAATGTCCTAATCATTCAGGTAGGAAGATGGAATGCCCGCGAGTCGATCGCCGTCTGCGACATCCCTCATTCGATTTAATACGGGTTCTAGGAATATAGTATTGTGCCTTTTTAATTACAATACATATAAATACTAGTAATTCCAGTGGCGGTTCGTGAACATTAAAAATCAAAAACAAAAAAAAAAGAACAAAAAAAAATTATTTTTTGGCAAGAGTGGCAAGAGAAACCATACCATGTTGGTTCTTCGTGAACTTTTGAAGAGAGGATGCTGGACATAAAACGTTTTTGTAAAATATACTCTTCAGCCAATTTATTTAACCTTTGCGCAGCAGCCTTACCAGCTACTTCAGTGACAAAATTAATTGTTGCACAGCAAGAACCAACGTGGAGGTATAGTTTCTCTGTCCAAAAAAATTATTTTGTTCGTTTTTACCTCTCGCCCTTCAGATAATAGAGGTAATCATGCTAAAAGTTGGGTAGTGAGTTTTTAATGGATAAATACGTTTCAAGCTCACTAGAATACGATTTTAATATTATCGCGATGATGTCTGAATTAAATAAATTTTTCACAGAAGGTTCTGATACCCTAAATTAGATCTCATTAAATTTTGGTGATGACGCCATTACTAAATAAAATGGTAATAAAATTTTACACATACATTTTATATACACTATAGTTTATTTTCGTATTATTGAAATTTTCAAAATTTTTGCCATTGTTGCCAGATTTACAAAAAGTTAATTTTTTTCATACTTCTTTTGTTAACGTGTAAATTTTTTGATTCAAAGATGACAAGAGGTCATATGTTAGCCACATCAGAGTTTTTGTTTATGTTTTACTATTTTTCCGCATTTTTTTATATTTTCACTGCTTCTCATTATTTTTTACATTTCATTATTTTTCCCATTTTTCTTTATTTTTCTCTATTTGTCCCTATTTCAGTTTATTTTTTCGTTATTTTACGTTATTTTTTCCTATTTTACTTCATTTCTCCAAATTTTTTAGTAGGATTCTCTATTTTCAATACTTTTCCTAATTTTCCCTAATTTCCCCAATGTTCTATATTTTGTCCCTAATTTTTATGTTTCCATGATAAAATCGGCGTCGTATTAAATATCCATCCAGTCCTACAGTTGTTTCCGTTTTTTTGGTTGTTCTCTGTTTTTTTGCAATCTTTTGCAATTATTTGAACTGGGCAATTTTTTGCCATTTTTTGTGATTTTTTTCGTTTTTATTGCGATTTTTTGAATTTTTTTGCAATTTTCTGCAATATTTTGGGTTTGTTTTTTAGATTCTATGCGATTATCTGCGATTTTTCTTGCTTTTTTATAATTTGGTTTCGATTTTTTGCGATTTTTTTTGCAATTTTTTGACATTTTTTGTGTTTTTGCGGTTTTTTCGTTATTTTGCAATTTTATTTATTTCCTCGTTTTTTAGGTATCTTACATGTGTTTTTTTTTATTCATTTTACAATATTTTCTGTTTTATTTTTCGATTTTTCGGGTTTTTCGATTTTTTTCTCGTTTATTGTTGTTTTTTGATTTTTTGAAGGTGTTTTCTAAATTTATCTCGTTTTTTTTCTGATTTTTTCTACTTTTGTCGATTGTTTTCGAATTTTGTCCATTTTTGTCGATTTTGGGGATTTTTTTCTTTTGATTTTGATTTCTGTCGATTTCTTTCTAAGTGAAAAAATAACGTAAAGAACTTCGTCCCGCACAAAAAAAAATTTTAAATGGCCAGAGGTCATGTGTTTGCCCCATCAGATTTTTATCTTTGGGTTTTGAATATTTTTTTCTTTTTTTTTTGGAATTTTTCATATTTTGTTTTTTTTTATTAACTTTATTAACTTTTTTTATATATTAACGGAATTCTACGGTCTTTAGAAAAATGATCAATAATATTATAAAATGTATCATTTTGTTTTTAGTGTTGTACTAAATCTTTTTCAATAAATATTTAACTAACATTGTATAAACGATTTTGGCCCATTGTATTTTGCATGTAAGTTTTAATTTTTTTTTTTTTTAAATTTATACCACCTTTTTATCGAAAGATCAAGATTTGACTCAAGTTAATAAGTAACAAAATTGGATGCGGAAACACCAAACATATTCAGTGTTACTTAACTTTTTCTGCTCTTTCCAAATATATTAATACAATTTTAAAATATTGATATACAAGGTGTTGTATAGAGTCGAAACCTACTTATTAATTTTTTTAAGCCCGGACTTGGAATAAGATTTTTAATTATTATTTTAATCGACACCACAGTGGACAAAAAACGTACGTACCAAATATTAAAAAAATATATAGGGTAATTCTTACGTTATGATTAATTAAAAAATGGGACAAAATTATTAAATCACTCTGTATCTAGGTTATAAAGAAAGACAGGTCATTAAATATAGGTTATTTTGAATCACCTCGGTGTGCCTCATCTACTCTTACAGTATGCGCATTTCCTAATGAATCACCCTGTATATCCGAATAGATTTTAAATACCAATATTGAAAAATTGTTTGATTCTATTGAATGGCAAATATAAATTTTTTATAAGTCGTTTTTACTTTACTGAAAGTTGGTTCAGAAAAAAATTATGATATGTAGTAAAAAAAACCGAAAGTGAACTGAAACAGTGGGTCATCTAGTTTTTGGACTGTTTCACGTTTGAGTTTATAAATATTCAACTAAACGATACTAAAATATTTTGATTTTCTTACTTTTTAGTAGATGAGTATAAATCAGAAGATGAAATATTGACACTAAAACTTTGAGACAGTCATTAATGATAGGAACTAAAACTGTTGCGAATCCGTTCATGATAATGGAAATGTTGATAAAACTCAATCAACACTGTTTAGTTTTATTAATAATTTTTAAACAGAAACTTATCATTAATTATATCCGTAAAAAAATAAATAGAACAGGCACTCACAAGCATTTTTAATCTATTAATCCTAAACTCGATATGTAACATACTATTGTTGATCACGGAAACATAGGTCATGATTTAATCATTTTTAAATAGCCTTGATTTTAATCAGTTTTTTACGTTTGTTATTATTGTAATAGTTGCCAAAGGCATTATTAGTAAATACGTGAATGCCGAAACTGAATGTTGGACCGACAAATTACCATTTGTTATAATTAGAACGTAATACACAATGTTATATGGAAAATACATACAAAATATTTATTCAGGTAGCGCAAAAATATTTTTACTTTTTTAATTTTACTTTCTATGTCATAGAAAGCACAAAATACCTCGTTATTCTTGGCATAGGTACTAAACTGAAAATAGGCACGAGGATTCAGTCACCTGTCACCTATTTCTGTATATCACACCCTATTAACGTTCCAAAATAGAAAATAAAACCCATTTAAAATTTTTAGATACCATTTTTCAGTACAATTAAGAATAGTAAAAAAAACTACATCAATAATCGAACTATTATGAATACATTTATCAAATACGATTTTTACTTGCCTTACACGTGTCGTATATTTCAAATGTACATTTTTTATAGATTTAGAATCAGAAAGGTAATGACAATTACATCGATTTCATCGGTATCATTTTAGTTTTATATTCTTTATTTATTGGATATTTTCCTGGTAACAGGCAACTAATATTGGCATTCAGTAAAAGTACAAAAAAAATTAATATAGAAAATTCATCCGGTAGATATAATTTGCGCCTCAACCCTATTATATCTCGTTTGAAAATGAGGAATAGTAATAAATCAAAATTTATAATATCCAACACCAACAGATCGGCCCAAAAAAATTTAAAAGATTCCACGCAATTTGTACATGCCAATTCTATTCGTTTGAAATTTATGCGGATCTCACCGGGTACATTACCAACTTAACAAAGGATTACCAGCTGTGAACCCACAAATTAGGCACTCTGAACCTTTGACTAGCCAGATTCATAGGCGTACTTCAATATGTAATAGTAAACAGTTTTATTTTAATTGTTCATATTTAAATGCTTATTTAGAATTTCTGTAATACCATTCTTAATAAAGGGTCTTCCGACTTTAAAAACAATTGAGAGAGGCGGAAATTATATTTGCCGGATATTACAAGCAGTATGAAACCATGTAGCACATCTACATTGCCACCATTCTTCAGTATCTGCCCCGAATTCACCACAAACATAACATGTTGATGGTGTTTCTTATTCTATTACTTTAACAACTTCTTTCTTATTAATCTTGGTATCCTATTTTTTCTTTTTGTTTGGCTCCTTAATTTGAATATGACCGATAGCCAACGATCTGTGCCACCGAGACCTATGATGGTCGAAGTAAACGTTGTTTATGGGTTTATCAATAAAAAAAAGTAGTGGGACATACCTACTTGTTCAACGGTTAGTTCAAGTCATTTTTTTCTAGATCTACAGGAAAAACACTTACGTAGGGGTATCTATATATGTAGAAACCACCATTTTATTACGAGAAAACTGCAAATAAATGAAGTTTTCTTTAGATTGAGTGGACGGTATATTGAAATCTTAAAATAACTATTTCCCGTTTATCGACCATGGTGGTCGAGAACTGGATAATTGAGCTGATTATTCGTAGTTCTTTAATGACAAGGTCCAATACTTTTGATCATCACTTTACAATTTATCACTCTAAAATCTAAAAATAGATTCCAAATTTCATCAAAAGAATTATTTGTAGAAAAAACCGTTGAAACTAACACTCATCTCTTTCTATATACGATTCTCATTAGCTTCTAGATCGTTGAGGAGAATAGTTGTCTCCCGGCAGGCGAGAGCTTTTCACTTTAAAATATTAGCTTCTAGATTGTTGATGAGAATAGTTGTCGCAAAGCGAGTCAAGATCGCACCTTAATATTGAGAACATTCTGAGATTTCAAATTAATAACAATTGTTAATAATGTTTATTTAAGTTTAATAGAGTAAGAGCTATGAAAATGCAATTTATATTTTCATTCAATAAATGGGTGAGAAAATAACGCTTAAAAATAAATCAAATTGATTGTTTGTGTTGAATGTGCTCATCAGACTGGTCCTTCGATCTAGTAAAAGAAATTCCAAATGGATGTGAGTTCTTAATTCATATTTATTCAAGGTGGTACCACCTACGATGTGACAATCTTTTTTCTATCCCTTATTCTGAAGCTTCCAAAATGCAAAAATTGTACTTGATCGCATACTTTTTTTATTTAGATGTTCCTTTTTTTAATTTCTTATTTTCGAAAAATTGCTAATATCGACGTTATTGATGGAGAACATGGTCGAGAAAAGGCATCAATGGACGAAATGCTAGGAGGAGCTATTGGGAGGAAAGTGCTCCATAAAGATAATTTTTTTTTGGAGTAAAAAATGCAAAAATAAATGGAATTTTTTATTAATGTTTAACCCCGGTTAGATTCCGATAGTGTTTTTGTTTTTTTTTTTATTTTTATTCTAAATAATCAGAAAAATCTAACATTAACAACGCATGCGCACAATGTGGAGCACTTTAATAGCTCCATCTGAAATGCTGGGTAGAATCGGTACACTAGCAGGTCGAGAATTGTAATTTGGTGGCCGAGAACTAGCAAAAGTGTGAATACTACTTTTTTCTTGAAAGTGTGAAAATTCTACTGTTCTATAATATTTTTTTTCATATTGCTAATACTTTTTTCTATTTGTCATAATTTTTTGAATTTTATATATGCGTATTAAACCTATGATATCCCCTTAAGTGGCCGACTTGGCGCAATCACCCTGGCCACATTATATTTGAAGTTTTCTTTCTCTTTCCAGTTTTTATTGTAAACTTTATTGATATAAATGGATATATTATTATTATTATTCAAAGAATAATGAAACTCAAAGTCATACGACAATAATGTAATTTAAGATCTTATTTTTCAACAATGAGCAACATGTTTCGGCCATTCGATGGCCATCATCAGGCAGAATGGTGGTTAAGCAAGCACAGCATATACATTTTACAATAAACAATGGTATGAAAATTATGTGAAAACTTTAACTGAACATTTTGAATGAAATAGTGAAAATTATAAAAAAAATGTTAATATTTTGAAAAACTTTTCTTTATTAATTTTTTAAAATACTAACAAATTTTTTTTATAATTTTCACCATTTCATTCAAAATATTCAGTTAAAGTTTTCACATAATTTTCATACCATTGTTTATTGTAAACTTTATATGCTGTACTTGCTTAACTGCAATTCTGCCTGATGATGGCCATCGAATGGCCGAAACATGTTGCTGATTGTTGAAAAATAAGATCTTAAATTACATTATTGTGCAATGACTGAGTTTCATTATTCTTTGAATAATTTCACCACATTTGAGTATGGATAATCTCCTGTTTTTTTTTTATTATTATTATTACTTAATAATCTTCCAATACCAGTACTATTAGCAAATTTTTTAAAAAAAATAAAGAAACCAGTACAATTTATATTTATTAACTTAATCATTATGTTAAAACGAGTCTTGCAGATTATTATTTAATTATTCACAAAAAAAAACCAAGCAAATTAGCTGAAAAATATGCAATATTAATGCACTTCAACATACCAATAAAGCGGATCTTTAAATTGTAGAATTATGGAATGAGATTTGACGGACGAAATTATAAAAACTCCAATAAATAAAACCTGTTTTTAATCCATGGATAGTTGCTTCACTCAGGTCATTAGGATACGTCGTCATCTTTGACGTACTCATCTGATACATGAATATCAAAGATCATCGCATGTGAAATCCCGTTTTAATAGATTGACGAAAGATATAATAATAAAATTCCCAGAAATTTAAAAGATATTTTTGTAAATTACAAATAATATAATGACATTTTATATCAAAAATATACATTAGTTTATTGTGATTTATGTGATATTTTCAGTTGCTTATCTCACTTTGTTATATTACCAACAAAACGAGTTAAATGTAAAATTCAATATAGAAAACTTCATCGAACGATGATAATAATGATTTTTTACTTGTTACAAAACAAATGCGATTTAAAATATTACATGACCTCCATATCTTGGGTCTCTTTTGATCAACGATTCTATTCCAAGGAAGATACGGACCTGGTTGATGCCGGCCAACCAGCTCCAAGTTGCACTTTTCCACCACGGTCATATAATTTACATCAATAATCAACCAATATTAAATAAAAATTCTTCCCAAGATAGTTTTTTTTTCTTGTATGAAAATTTTTATCTCAGAGTGAACGATTCCTAACAGTATATCCATTTTTAGTCCAATCATGCTGTTTTCTTTGTCCCACTTATTGAAAGCAAAAAATATATTTCGTTAAATAATATAATTTTGTCTACATCTTTCAACCAATCACGTTTTCCGATTGGCTTCCAGTAGGTGGAGACGAGAAAATATGCAACCATTTTCATCTTTACAATCTATTAAATGAAAAGAAACGCTTTATCTGCCATCTTGTGTCATTTTTTTGTACTTTCTAGAATTCTATCCATATTTTGTCTTTTTTTGCGTTTTTATTTTTGCAATTATCTTCCCGGTTTCTTATTATCTTTGTCATTGTAGTGCAATTTATATCGTTGTAATATCAATTTTTTATTTTATTTTAACTTTTATCATTCTTATGCCATTTTGGTTATTTTAGAGCTATTTTTAATGTTATTTTTGTCATTTTAATAAGATTTTTTTATCATTCTAAAAAATGGCATTATTTTTGTAATTCCATGGCATTTTTTTATTTTAATGTTGTTTTTGTTTTCAATTTAATGCCATTTTTTTTAATTTTAATGTTATTTTTTTAATTTTAATACCAATATTGCCATTTTAATCTTTAATGTAATTATTGTCAATTTAATGCCATTTTTGTCATTTTAATGCAATTTTTACTAGATTTTTATCATTCTAAAAAATGACATTATTTTTGTCATTTCATGGCATTTTTTTATTTTAATGTCGTTTTTGTTTTCAATTTAATGCCATTTTTTTAATTTTAATGTTATTTTTTTAATTTTAATACCAATATTGCCATTTTAATCTTTAATTTAATTATTGTCAATTTAATGCCATTTTTGTCATTTTATTACAATTTTTGTTATTTTAATGATGTTTGTTATTTTAATGCCCCTTTAAACATTTTTACTAGATTTTTATCATTCTAAAAAATGACATTATTTTTGTCATTCCATTTTTTTATTTTAATGTCGTTTTTGTTTTCATTTTAATCGGAAATGTAATTATTATCAATTTAATGCCATTTTTTTAATTTTAACTTTTTTTTTTTTTTAATTTAATGCCAATATTACCATATTAATCTTTAATGTAATTATTGTCAATTTAATGCCATTTTTGTCATTTTAATGCAATTTTTGTTATTTCCATGTGATTATTATTATTTTAATGTCCCTTTAAACATTGTAATTAGATTTTATTATTGTAAAAAATGGCATTATTTTTATCATTCCATAGCACTTTTTATTTTAATCTTATTTTTGTCATGTTAATGCCATTTTTATTATTTTAATGCCACTTTAAACATTTTAATAAGATTTTTATCAATCCATGCCATTTTTTTTATTTTAGTTTTATTTTATTTTTTTCATTATAATGTCAATATTGCCATTTTAGTGAGATTATTCTCAATTTAATGTCATTTTTAATATTCTCAATTCCGATTTTTATCATTTTAATGTTATTTTTGTCATTTTAATGCCATTTTTAACATTTAAATACGGTTTTTGCCATGGTAAAAAATAGCATTATTTTTGTCATATTAATTGCCGATTTAGTTTAAAGTCATTATTATCGTTTAATTGCGATTTCTGTCATTTAAATGATATTTTTTTTCATTTTAAGCCATTAAATGCGATTTTTGTCATTTTAATGCCATTTTTGGCACCGTTTTTGTCATTTTGGCATAGACAATTCTGGAAATCTCTTAACCAAACCAATTTTTGCCATTTTACTAAATTCATTTATTAATTTGAAGTTTTTTCATTTGTTTCGATCAGAGCTTTTGTTCAAGAGTTATAGTGTTTACATCCAGACGTCCGGACAGAATTTTTTGCATTTTCGGACTCTGGAAATTCAAAAACGTCGAAAAAAGTGATAAAAAGTCAAATTCAAATTTTTCGGCATGTTGTCACTTTTTACCCACATTGGGAATTCCCCACCCAATGCCAACCGATTTTTTTTAAAATAATTTATATAAAAAAAACTTACTTGTCACATTTACTGAAGTGGGCATGATTTGGGCTGCCTTGAATAGTTGTAGAGGTGGGAGAAGGAATGGTGGAAAGAGCTTCAGGAGATAGAGTATTTCCAGTGGCGTTACATAGTACTTGTTCTTGGGGAGTACTGGGAGCTGAACGGGCCCCCGCGCTCCCGAAGTTACCAGAGGACCTGAAAATAAAAAGAAAATATTTATAACACTCCATACAGTTATTTTGGTTAATTATATTTTTATTTAGTAAGTTAATAGGAAATTTGATTTAGTATATATAAGTTTAAATTTTCAAGATGTAGGCATCAAAAAAAAAATAGGTGGGACTTATTTATTTAATGAGTTTTCTTACCAAACACCATACATTTTTTAAACGTTCCATATTATAAGTGAGAATGTTTTTGGTTTAATAATTTAATAATAATTCTAATTCCGTTTTCTAATAATAGTCATACATAAAATTCAGTGATATAAAATTTGCTTTATGAGGCATCTGTTACGACGATTATGTAACGAAATGGTTTTTAAAGCAATGTTAATTATTGGTTTATACTAAAACATCGTAAAGTTTTTGTGTGTGTGTGGACTTAAAATTGAAAGTTTATTTTCAGATGTGTTTTCACCTTTTAAAATATGTAACGACTATTTAATTAGAGATATAAAACAGAACTCAACGTTGCGTTGTTTAACAATCATTATTTTATATAAACGAGTCAGTATATCAATAAATTAGTGTATTACAATATTTGTTGTTTAAAAAAAAGTTTTTATGGTCGGGAAATCCCCGTCAGGAACGAATTTCCTTACGTTATAAATATTTGTTTATTAAAAATTAAATATAAAATAGTGAATCATCTGTCAGTTGACTCCTACCGCAAGGAACTTCGTTCCAAAAAATATGTTACATTGTAAAATACAAATTCTACATTACTATTAATAAAATAAATTTTATTATCCTATCCTTTTGTCAATTTATGAAAAATGTAGTACTTCCTCTTCTTCTTTATGTTTATTTGGGTATTTGGGCTTAACCTTCAGGTTATTTACCCAGTACAATTTTCACTGTCCTTTTTTTTAAATGAAAATTTCACACCGCCATTTTTAAGCCAATCAGAGTCTATTTTTTTGTTTGGTTACCATGGTAACCCAAAAAATTTCCGGAAATTTTCATCCTCCAGGGTACCCTGGACGAAATTAATAAGTGGAAATTTTTATGTCAAAATAATGACACTTGTAATGGGCTTGATTCATATAAGACTTTTTGTTTACTTTTTGTGCAAATCAAAATTAAACAATTACTACTTAACTTTTAACATACCAACAAACACTCATGACTAACTAAACCAAAACTAGTCTTTCCTTCGAATCTTAAATAAATAATTAATTACTTTTAAATTTTTTAGGTGTGAAATTTTCTTACCGAATCCCCCACGATCTTGAATTAATAACCGGAAACTTTTCCTCGTACACGATTTTTTAAGAAAATTTCCGGTAATAATTCAAGCTCTAGGGAGATTACTAGTGAAAAGAGCTGTGCTTTTCGCACGTCTGACTCTTAGTCATACTTTTCTATTTGGGGTCCAGAATCTAGCCTATAAAGCCACTAATTGTCATTTCTTTTAAGTATGCATATATGAGCGAAGCACTATAGGTTGTGGGGGTTCCTAGGATGTCTACTAGGCATAAGGCAGTTGTTATGGGAGCAAGCGTTTTAAGCCAATCAAAATATAGTTTATCACTTAGATGTATGTTAATTGAGCAGTCAAGCAGGATGTGATTAATATTACCTATTTGACCACAGTGGGGAATTATTTACTCAAATTCTATGTAGGTGTTCTGGGGTGCCATAATGTCCTAATCTTAGTCTACATAAGGCTTGTTCCCGAAGCGAGTTCCTAACTTGTTATGAACATCCTGAGTTGCGCAGTTATAAAATAATGGAACAGGAGTCTGCATAGTACAACATAATGAGTTATTTTATACTGCGCAACTCAGTATGTTCATAACAAGTTAGGAACTCGCTTCGAGAACAAGCATTCATGGTCTGTCTAGGTTGACTCCCAGAACCATGGCTTGCTAGGGGTATTTTCCATTATTTTAAATAGATGATTGCCTTTTATTTGGCATATTTCCTTCCTTTCTTCTTCCTAATCTTCCTTGATCTTTGGTTACACTATAGGGTATAATTCTCTGTAGTCTACCATCTTATAGTTAATATAATTTCTTTGGCAAGTCTATCTGCTTCTTTATTTTCTTCATTACCTGCGTCGCTGGGTATTCAACCCATTTATATAGTTATGTTTTTTCTCCTGGCTTCCCATACATATTCCCTGGATATAAGTTGTGCATATTCTGATGTTCCTGTTACGTCTACTCTGGCTATCTTCTGTAAGGCGCCCATTGCGTCAGATATGATTAATACCTTTGGGATATCTAGTTCTATAACTCTTTTAATAGCAATTGCTATTGCTAACATTTCTGCTGTATATATAGTAGATACATATGCTATTCTAACACTAAATTTCTCTTTTCTTTTTGGCATATGTATACCAAATCTAGTTCTGTTAAAGGAATCTTTTTAGAGCCCTCGGTAAATATAAGGAAGCTAATTGGATTTGATTGGTTAAATTAGATTTAGAAAGGCCTATTTTTATTATAGGAACCTGGATAATTTGGGATTCAAAGCTCAATGAAATACAGGGAGTCGTTTCTGATTTTTTTTTAAAATGGAGTTTTAAGCCAAAAGCTCTATCCAATCCCTCTAGTAATGAAGAATTTGTACTATTTTGAATGAGAACCTGATCTGCGTATAGATTAATAAGTTGGGCTATTTTCAAGGGATAATTGTTTGAGTATGTCTTTTTCTACTAGTCATATTCTTCTCCATTTAAGAGGTATTTCTCCCGTTTCTGCTAATAATGACATCGTTGGTGTACTTCTCATAGCACCTAAGATTATTCTTAGGGCTTTGTAATGAACTTTGTGTAGTTTATACAGGTTTTGTTGCGAGGTGTTAAATATTTTCTTACTTTAAGTGGAAGTGATACATTACAATCTTTGTTCGCAGGTCAGATTCTGAACCGATTCCGAACTAATTCATAACTGACGTATGCCTATAGTTATTTATGTGAACAGTGCTGTCCATGTACTCGAATACTTTTACTCGTATTTTGATTACGGATAAAAAAACTACTGACATTTACTCATAAGTATTTTTAAATTTGAAATACTTAATTAGTCGTACTTACGAGTAAATTTAAATGCATTTGTATATTTTATATTCTATGAGTAGTCGCATACTTTTAGTTGTCGGAAAAAAAACAAGCATCCGTTTGATGATCACCGCGATAGGTTGTTTGTGATTCCTTAGATGAATTTTTTGATTTTGATGATTCTGAAACGAGGTTTTCAGAATAAGCTAATTTAATTAAAAAACCAAACAGAATTAGAGTATTTAAGGTATATTAGTGATTCGCGAACCAATTTAAATATGCTGAACAATAAAAAAAATGTTTTTGAAATTTAATATTCCACTAACCTCATCTGCACCAGTAGAGAGGCTTTTTTCGTTTGCCACAATTATCAATAGTCCAAGGAGACATGCTTTGTACGATGGCAATTTTGAAGAACTTGTGGTTTTAAAGAACTGTGTTTAATTTGTTGTTCTTGTTAGTTTAATAAGTTTAGTTTTTAAGTATTTCCCAAAAGGATTTTATATTTTAGAAATAAACATAATTTAGTTTGGTTCAACAAAGTATTGTTCTGTATTGCGCTGTATTCACGATGTGTGTGTCTCGTGAATACAGCGCAGCAGCGGGTCAGGGGCGAAGCTTTCATGGCTACCGACGTCACACGCTCTAGTCTCGCGCACAGGTACCGTTTTCCAGCCTCTTGCCGATCCTTGATTTTAAAATCCTTATAGCGGACGTAAATATTAATATTTTAAACTCAATTTTTTTTATCGTTTTTAAATAACAAAATCTCTCGATTTCAGTTAAAAAAAATGTCGAACCTGCTTATTATTAAAATGTTGTTATTCCTTTCTCTTTATGAGCTAATTAGATGGTTTTTCATACCTTTTCACCAATTTCTAATTTTCAAAAACATTTTTTCACTACACTTCAATCGCTTAATATTAAACGAATTTTTTTTTAATAAATTTCATATCTTATGTATGTCGCAATCGAACTAATACTTTGGTATTACACAATTACTGCAATTAACACTAATTGTATGACGTTGCATATTTATTTTTTATTATATTATGTTGTAATGTATGCAGTGATATAACTTTATGTTAAATATTCATTGACTTTAAATGGAAAATATTATTATTGAAGTCAAGAAAATAATCGTTTTTTAGTTTTAATTATCCCACTCTTTTTTAGAAAATGTCATAAAGTTCAATATACCGGTTACGCGAAAAAATATATTCGAAATGAAATCATTAAAATAATGATGAATAATATGATACATTATGAAATAGTGTGTTATTATTCACAAAATAAATTTAGGCTCGTGGTCTACTTTTCCAAGTAGATGTAACTCATAATCCAATAACTGCAATAAAATATTTATCGCGTATTATATTTTCGTATCGATGATAATTTTATCTTGAATTGTCCTATTTTGTAGAACTAAAAAGTCACCCTTAATAAATCGTTATTTTCAGAAACAATGATCAGAATCGATAGGAACAATTTTATTGGCCAATATTCATTAAGAAGCTTGAAGCCAGCAAACAGGTAAGTTTATTTAACACACATTTGTGTCAAGGGCGTATATATGGGAGGGGTAAAGGTGATAATTACGTCCCAGGATACCAACAAAAAATAGCACGAAAGAAGAAATAAAATATTTGTCTAAAAGTTTGATTACCTTCCCCCTAGGAAAAAAATATCTACGCCCTTGATTTGTCTATGTAAAAAAATTACATTTTACCATTTATCGTTACTGAAATTTATTTATAAAAAATATTTGCCAGAGATATGTCATAAAATTAAAAAAAAATTAACTGTTACTTCTACTTTTCCATACTAGTGTAGAACTTTTTAAGTATATCATGAAATTTTTGTAATTCCACCAATAATATATTTTTACGATACAAAAAATTTCTAGATTTTTTCTACACATAAAAAGTTGTCCTTACTTCAGAATTCCGTTTTACTAAATTATGTAATATAAAAAATAACGGGTAGGAAGAAAACACAAATTAAAATGGAAAAAAAAAACAAAATAATATAATTTGTAACTTACCTCATCTTTTAATATAAACAAATAACAAGTCTTGATGTTACGGAATCATATGTATTTATGATAGAAGTATATAGAAGCTTGTACTTTGTTGACCTTTTGTATATGTATTTCCAGATAAATTTAATTATAGAATTTCAATTTTCGAATAAACAATGGATTTTATTATCATCTTAAAAATTATACATTCTAAATCGAAATTATGAATTACTTATTAACTAAATTAACTGAAACATTGTTAATTTTTAGTTTACCTTGAAAATATTTCACCAATTTTCATAGACGGAAAAAATGACGTAAGGCAACAACAACAACAACAAAAATGGTTAAATTAATGCATACATATAAATAATAAATCATTTATTATGATTCAATAAATTATTAGCAAATAAACAAATTTTATCTCAGTTTAAGTTATATAATAGAAATTACGTAACAAGAGCTGTACTAAAATTTTATAACGTTTTTGTATGTACGCCAATGCCAATTTTATGTCATATTAATATTGCATCCACAATATAGATATTTAAAAAAATTGTTTTTTTGTCTCTATACCCACGCGGGCCGTAAAGTGCACTTTGCGTGCCATAAAGTGCACTTTGCGAGTCATAAAGTGCACTTTTCGAGCCATAAAGTGCACTTTTCGGACCATAAAGTGGAATTTGCGGGCCATAAAGTGCACTTTGCGAGCCATAAAGTGCACTTTGCGAGCCATTAAGTGCACTTTTCGAGCCATAAAGTGCACTTTTCGGACCATAAAGTGCACTTTGCGAGCCATTAAGTGCACTTTTCGAGCCATAAAGTGCACTTTTCGGACCATAAAGTGGAATTTGCGGGCCATAAAGTGCACTTTGCGTGCCATAAAGTGCACTTTGCGAGCCATAAAGTGCACTTTTCGAGCCATAAAGTGCACTTTTCGGACCATAAAGTGGAATTTGCGGGCCATAAAGTGCACTTTGCGGGCCATAAAGTGCACTTTGCGTGCCATAAAGTGCACTTTGCGAGTCATAAAGTGCACTTTTCGAGCCATAAAGTGCACTTTTCGGATCATAAAGTGGAATTTGCGGGCCATAAAGTGCACTTTGCGAGCCATAAAGTGCACTTTTCGGACCATAAAGTGGAATTTGCGGGCCATAAAGTGCACTTTGCGTGCCATAAAGTGCACTTTGCGAGCCATAAAGTGCACTTTTCGAGCCATAAAGTGCACTTTTCGGACCATAAAGTGGAATTTGCGGGCCATAAAGTGCACTTTGCGAGCCATAAAGTGCACTTTGCGAGCCATTAAGTGCACTTTTCGAGCCATAAAGTGCACTTTTCGGACCATAAAGTGGAATTTGCGGGCCATAAAGTGCACTTTGCGGGCCATAAAGTGCACTTTGCGAGCCATAAAGTGCACTTTGCGGGCCATAAAGTGCACTTTGCGGGTTATAAAGTGCACTTATTGCCTGCACTTTATGAATCAATATTTTTTATATCCAACTAAATATTTTACAAAATTGATTTTTGATTATTGATTTCTATAGAATTTTTTTTTTTTTGTAAAATTAATAATAAAAAAGTTTCCTTTTTAAATATCACATAAACTTAAAATTTGTGGTCTGCTACGCACCCCAAATTTCAAATTAATTTATTTACCCTTTGTAACATCAGCTGATAACTATTGTAGATAAATATTTAATTCAAGGTTTTGAATAGGGTTAAAGATACATTTATACTACAATACTAAATTAGATTTTCTTGACCAACACCTCATTTACAAACATACAGAGGTCACTGAAAAAGGACAGCTGGATAGTAATTTACGTGTTAATTAAATATTTATGAGTTATATAATTTTTTATACAAAGAAATATTCTTACATTCTGAAAATATACCATTATCATAATAAAATGTCAGATAAAATGTATTATACCGGGTGTCACAAAAGTTTGGAAACGGCTGGAATATTTCTAAAAATGGGCTTTGGATCTTGTAATTCTTAGTGGGTTAACAGAATTACAGCTTGTTACTATCAAAGTGGACTTGGAAGATACTTTTTGTCGAAGAACCAGTCAGTTATTTGCAGAACTGAGACTGCACTAATAAATGAATAAACTTTATTGTGATTCTGAAGAGCGTTTTATATGCTCATTTATTAATATCAAAAATTTTGTTGTTACATTTAAACAGTAACATATTTATTTTACCCAACAACTATACCGATTTCACTTTGATTTAATTGTACTAGACGTGGTACTAGATATGTTTAATCACTGAAACATATTTAAATCATACCTTTCAACACAACATTGTTAAAGGAATACTTGTACATCTTTTTTAAACCTTAGAAAATTTATATTAGTTGGTGCATTCAGCACAATTACTTGCATTTAATTTGAGAACTATCGGGCAACATGGGGAATATTTTTATCTACACGGAGAATATCTTTTATAGAGAAGTAATACCACTACTCCAGAAACCGTTAATAAAAGTGATATGTTTGTTTTGAGAGGCCGCATTTGGGTGAAATTCGTTAGATGAATAATTTTGGATATAATAGCAAGAAAGATTAGTTTTAACAAGTGACGAAATATGTCTGCTAATTTAATCTTGGATTATTCTAGATGGTATGCAGTGACGTAGGAGATATGCATATCTAGAAATGAAATTGAAATATACTAAAATATGAGAATTATTTCTGGTTAAATTGAAAAAAATTTAACCAGATCTAAAAACAAAAAAACATGTTAGTTTTTTATCTCGACAATAGCGAAAGATATTAGTTTTTCTACAGCCACTATGCAAAACACTCTTTTCTACACAAATTTTTATACGCAAAGTACATGCTATGGAACTTTTTTCCACGGAAATGGCTGTTCCAGAAATTCTATGGACTGTTTACAAATTTAGTTCAGGCCATTGTTGGTATCTTTCAACGGCACATAAGGCAGTTGACACCATGAATGTCACTCTCCCTCGTTTTTTAGCAGTTGTCAGTTGTCATTCATACAATATAACCAAAAATGTAACACATGTATTGAAATCATTTCGTTTAATAAATATCATTAAAAAAATAACCAAGTATATTTCCAAATTCAAGAAATTTGTACACAAAGCACTTTTCCCACTCGCTATATTTGTGGCACTCGCCTTACGGCTCATGCCACAAACTTCTGAGCTTGTGATTTCAGCACCATCTATGAAAAGTAAATTTTTTTTTGACAAAACTTAGTTTTTAGCGTAGATAACGAATCTCCAAACAAAAATGGGGGTCGTATTAAAGATTTTAAAATTTCCATTGGCGGGGATTTTTGTATCATTTGATATCTTTTTCAAAAATATCAAATACGTGTTTTTTTCCTTTTTATATCCAAAGCCTATTTTTCGAGATATTCGGCCGTTTCCAGACTTAAGGGACACCCAGTACTTTTTTGGTTTTTATAGTTTAGTTTAGTATCTGTATATGATAAAATCACAAAGTGTCCCCTTTTTCAAGATGCGATTTTGAGAACCGACTGAAATTTACCCAATTTGAGTTTTTTTTCAGAATAACTGGATAACAAAGCAAAATTCGAGATTTTACTCAATACCTTTTTGTAAAAACAAATTGCCCATCTAAATTACATTTTTAATTTTTTACTGTATTTCGTACTAAAAATAAATGAAAAACAAAACTAAATTTTAAAAAAAAATCACGTTTCCTTAACGCGGCTTGGGGTAGGATCTAAAAATCAGAAATTGTAACGTAACGAAAAATAGAAATATTGAAAAAGTAACTATTCTTTAGTAACGATCATTAATTTAAATTGTGAAAGTAGTGAAAAAATAAAGAAAAAATAGTGAAAAATAGAGGAAAAATAAGAAAAAGCAGTGAGAAAACAGGAAAAAATAATGAAAAATTGGGAAAAACAGGAGTAATAGACAAAATAGTTGGAAACGTAGGGAAACATGTGGAGAAATTTGGAAATATAGGAAAAATAGGGACAAGTAGGTAAAACTAGGGAATAACAGGAAGAAGTAATGAAAAGTATTGAAAATAGTGAAAAATAGATGAAAAATAATAAAAACAGAGAAAAGAGGCAAACAATGGAAAATAGGAAAAATAGAAAAAACAGGAAAAAATAGGGGCAAATAGGGAAAAACAGGAAAAATTATGACAAACGAATAAAAAATGGACAGATATAGTAAAAAAAGGAAAAGAGTTTAAGAGAGATATATTAAAACACGTTTAGAGTTGAAAAAATAACGTAACGAACTTTTTTCCTGACGGTGGTCCCGACCGCACAAACTTTTTTTTTTTAGTAATTCGTTTAACTTTTTAGAGAAGAATCTATAAAAATTTAGGGCTAATATTTGATAAGTAATACATCAAGAGGTGAGAATTTTTGAGAACATTTTATGAAATTGCAAAATGTACAAGGAAACAACAAAATATATGCTTTAGACTTTACCGTTTTGAATTATTGAGTTAATATTTGAACAACCAAAACGGTTTTTATCCATTTTTTGACACATTTTCTAAAAATTTCATAATCAATTCAATAACTTAAATCCAATCGCTTATGTTTTCAGATAGTTTTTTTTTGATGCCGTGTGTTTGAAAACAGAGGATTTTCATTGGTTGGTGTATTATAGTGTTGAATAATCAAAAATAGACAGAACCACAAGGTTCTACTTTCTCTGTTCTTGGATTAAAATAGTCCTTTGTTAAGGATTTTATATTTAAACAATGCCTGAAGATGGCTGTAAAGCTGAAATTAGTTGCTTCTCTAAAAAACTGATAAAATTTTCGTTATGTCGGCGTTTTACTCCGACCATGTTAACATCTATCAAATTAGCACCTAAAAAGCATATAAAAACAAATAAATTTTTCCTATTCCATTTTCATAGCTGTCTTTTATTTAAAAATTTCTAGGATTTTGAAAAAGTCGGAAGACAGCTATGAAAACGGAATATGAAAAATTTATTTGTTTTTTATATGTTTTTTTTGATGTTCGAAAAAAAATTGTACATAAAAACGCTGGAGCATCAGCTATGGAAGCATTTAGGTGCTAGTTTGCTAGGTGCTAGTTTGCTAGGTGCTAACATGACCGGAGTCGGCGTTTCATAAATAATATTTAATAAAATAAGTTTTTATAAAATAAAAGTATATAGACAAACCATTTATTTAAAACTAAAATAATATAAACAAATATTTCACATTATTTTTTTTACTTAATAAAATGTATTTACTTATTTTCAACCTTATCCCATATTTGTATTATTATTATTGATCTCATAAAAATATTATCCAATGGGACAGCTGACATAAATTTTGTTTACACCATTATTTATACTTTTAACATGAATTGTAATCTCACCTTTAACTAAGGAAGTAAGTAATGTAATTTTAAATGCATAGCACATTTTTTCGTTGTGTAATTCGAACACGTATACACCTAACACCTTTTTCCTTATTTACTTTAGATACAACCCGATAAATATTTCCTTTTTCGGCAATGATGACATTCTATTTGGTGAATTCGATAGTAACATGAATGTTGGAAAGTTTCATTCTTAGAATTAGAACCGGTATTTCTTGCATTTTAGTTACTGTTGCATTCTGGGTTAATTTACTTATGAATTACAACAAGAGGAAAAAAATGTACAACTGTATATGTATCGGTTTTAAGGGTTGAAAATCTTTTTTTGCAATTTCCGGCGAAGTTTTACTTCCAATCAAAAAATAGTCTATAGTAAAGATGTATTTAATAAATAAATCTAAAATTTTGTTTCAGACCATTTTTTAACATAAGATCAAATTTTCCCATATAATGACCAAAAACCGTTATTTTGAATATACATGAAATTTTGATTAAATGTATGTTTTGAAGTCCTTTAAATTTATAGATTTGTCCAGAATTTTAAAATTGAATAGTTCATAAGATCTTAACGTTTTTCGAAAAAAAAATTTAGTTTCAATCGAAAAATTGGTCTTAGAAATTTTTGATTTTTTTAATTTTTAGGGGCTCAATTTTTCGTATTGAATCAAACTTTAAGAAGAAACAAAATTATACCTTTACGTTTAAAAACCATGTGAAAAAAAAGAAAAACCAAAAATACAGATTTGTAAAATACGCACTGTAATAGTTATTTTCCTAACAAGTGCGGAAAGTTATACTTTTCCGCACGCAATTGCAGTTGGCCGAACGACGCGAAGCGGATTTCGGGCATGCAATTAAGTGGGGAAACGATACTTTACGCAAGTGTTAGGAGCGCCTAGAATGGAGCGCCTAGAATGAAAAAAAAAATTTAGCAAAAAGTATTTTTTCTAAAAGCGCCTAGAATTAAAAAAAAATTTTAGCAAAAAGTATTTTTTCTACAAGCGTGCGGAAAGTTACAATTTATCATGAAATTTTTGTTCAATAAATACATTTTTTTATCCTTTAAATTTACTGATTTGTCCAGAATTTCAAAATTGAATAGTTTATGAGATATTAACGTTTTTCGAAATTTTTTCAATCGAAAAATTGATCGTTGAAATTTTTGATTTTTGTCATTTTTCAAGGTATCATTTTGTCGTCTCGAATTAAACTTTAACCCTTTAACTGCTTCTGTCGTATATACATGATTAAATTATTTTTTATAAATTTTAAATATTTTTACAAATTTTACAATTTTTGAAATTAATGTTTTTTTTTTAAAATTTTTGACATTTTTGAAATGTTTAAAATTCGTGAAATTTTTGAAAAATTTTTACTTTTTGAAAGTATATACATGATTCGTTAAATTATTTTTTATAAATTTTAAATATTTTTATAAATTTTACAATTTTTGAAATTAATGTTTTTTTTAAACTTTTGACATTTTTGAAATGTTTAAAATTCGTGAAATTTTTGAAAAATTCTTACTTTTTGAAATTTTTGGAAAATAAAATGCAAAATTTCAAATTTTTCGAAATTTTTGATATATTTTTGAAATTTTCGAATAATTTTTTAATGTTTTTTGAAACGTTCAACATTTTTGAAACGTTTAAAATTCATGAAATTATTGAAATATTTTTTACTCGATGAATAATTTTATGTTTCTTGAAATTTTCGAAATATTTTAAAAATGGTTTTCGAAAAAAAAAATGCAATTAAAATTTTTCGAAATTTTTGATTTATTTTTGAAATTTTCGGTATATTTTTCTTGAAATTTTCGATATATTTTCAAGGTGTTTGAATATTTTGACATTTTTTTGAAATTTTCGGAAAAAAATGCATATCAAATTTTTCGATACATTTTTGAAATTTTTGAATAATTTTTTAATATTTTTTGAAACGTTTGACATTTTTGAAATAATTAAAACACTCGAAATTTTTGAAATCTTTTAATGTAAACGAATAATTTTGTTTTTTTAAATTATGTATATATTTTAAAAAAATTTGAATATTTTGACAATTTTAGTTTTTGAAATTTTGAATTTTCCAAAACAATTGCAAAATTTAAAATTTTTCTAAATTTTTAATATACTTTTGAGATTATCGAAATTTTTAAATTTCTGGACATTTTTATTTATTTATTTTTTGAAATTTTGGAATTTTTTGACATATTTCCGAATTTTTTGATTTTTTTTTAAATATTTGAAAATCATAACAATCAAGTTTTATTCAAATCGGCTCAAAATTCAACTAAACCAATATGTTTTAATTTATTTTTCAATATTTTTCTCCCCATTGCTGCAAAAATTTTACCCGCAGTTAAAGGGTTAAGATAGAGAAAAAAATAGGTTTAAAACCCTGTGAAATTTTCAATTACTCTAAAAATTTGAATTAATTTTAACACTGTTATTGATATCAAAATAATTTATAGTTTATGAGATTTTAATGTATTAGGTGGTTTAATTTTTATATTTTTTACATTTTTCCACAATTTAAATGCCATCACTAAGTTTATTCATAAATTAGTTATTTTTAGTAAAATAATATGATAAAAACGTTAAAAATTCAAGTAAAACATAAAAAAATTTAGAATGAACGCATAAAACCATTTCAGTAATGTAAATTATTATATAAACAGTAGTAAAAAATTGCGAAAAGTGTGAAATATTTAGATATAGGATAAAATACAAAATAATAATTTTCAATATATGAACTGCATATTTAAAGCAAAAATATAATATTTGTACTTTTTAAAGCTCAATTCATTTTTGTTTTGAGAAAAAAGTGCCCTTATGTGACAAACCACCCCCCGGTATATTATTTTAATTTTTTTTTCAATTTCTAATGGTATTTTTTCTCGTCTTATTTAGTTTGTTTTCAGGAATTTTAGAGAGATAACCACAACAAAGTCAAGTTGTTTTTCTCAAAAGATATTCATCTGTCAGTACATGTTTCTACAAAACTATAATACACACTTGAACCATTAAAAAAAATATTGAATTACAAAAGTTAGAATCTTGTAGTTCAGAGAAGGATCAGACAAAAATCAAATTTGAAACTGCCAACACCGTCACCGAAATTCCTGTATTCAGCGCCGAGACGCAAAAAAACCGCCAAAATCGTAGAAAACGGCAAAAACTTTCAAAAAAATCGGACAAAAATCACCAAAAATTGGAAATGCAAATAATCGGAAAAAATTGCAAAAAATGGCAAAAAAATGGAAAAAAAATTGCAAAAAAAAAACACCAAAAAACCAAAAATAATTGTAACCATAAAAAAATTAAAAAATAATAAATCGAATATTGATTCATTCTCTATCGAATGAAATCGATAAAAGTCAAAAAAATCTGAAGAATAAGTAAAAAATGAAAGTTAGAAAAAATCTGAAAGAATATAAAAAAATCAAAAAGCAACAGAAAAAATAATTAGAACAAAACAGTTGGGTTTTGCTTCTTCAAAACCTAGTACATTCCCATAAATTAACCTATGAACGCTATTAGCAGAGTTTAAAATATTCGACGTCCATTCAGCGTCGCTACGCTATTCGTCCCAACGCTAACTATTTCGGCGTCTACCCATTTTTACATATCTCATCATAAACGACAATTTCTTCTCAATGTTTAGATTTATTTTGTCTTCATAAAAATAAATCAGAATAAGTATTTGCATATTTTAATTCGCCAACTTCTTATAGTCCCGAGGCCAAAGGTTAAATACGTAGCGACTGAACCAGCTTATAAGATTTCCATCTTTCGTGGGTTCGAACTTTTATCATATATTTTTCTAAAATATATTGTCAGTGTTACGCAGAGGCGTACTGTGTCAATCGCATTATCTTTTTCTAAATTATGTTCCAATGAGTATTCAGTCTGAACAAAGGATTGCATCGCTGGTATTGATCCGGTCGCAATCTAGTAGGATTGTCCATACAAAAAATGATGATGAAATCCATTAAAAGAGCAATATTGCCAATAATGCAGAGAGACAGTGCACATAATATGATGACATTTACGGTATTTATTGAGAACTTTTTGTACATATTCGTTGATAAATGTCCCGGGGGTGGGTATTCGTTGGATCGAGTTTTTATAAGCTCCAAAAAGGTTATTTACAATTTACTTATTGTCAACAAAATTGGTTAATTTATAATTAATACTTTCAATACGATGGTGGTTAGGTTTTCCGGTTTTCCCTATAACGTTTATGACAAATGGCGCCATCATTCTTCAGTAAATTTCTTAATGAATAAATATTTTCTTGAGATTTTTGATTTCTTTGACAATTATTAATATTAATGCTATTATTATTACTACGATTATTAAACACAACGTGGATCCTAACTTAACAATACTAGACGATCAGGTATATTTTGTGATAAATTTGAGTATAAAAGAGGGTGGTAGGTTACACTAGAGAAAAGCAAAATAACTAAGTAGACATCAAAGGGTGACTCTTAGATTTTAAGTAGTTAGTATGTTATGATAAAAAAAAAGTTGCTTATGGGTCACTGACCAAATTGTAGCATTATGGGAAAAAAATGTTTGAGAAGTAAAACAAAAAATTTAGTTTAATTCAAATGTTATTATATCCAAAGAATAAAATAACACAAAAATAATAATTAAACAGTTATAAATGAACAAAAATGCAACACTTAAAGTAAAAATGTCTAAAAAAATATCAACTTTGTCGGGTATAGTACCGTAAGTTTTCCATAGTTTTTTAATACTTTTTGTTCTGAAATTGCCAATTCGTTTGTGATCATTTAAAAATCGTGAGATTATACGATCAAGTGTTTCAAACCGATTCGTCAAGTGAAGCATAAAATGTGTACCAAATATAAAAAATAATCCGGGTAACTCATGATAAATGAAAAAAATTATAACGGATGTAAGACCAACTAAATAATAGACCACCTCAATGATCTCTATCCACCCTTAACGTATGTCCGTTTACCAATCAAACATCCTGTATAAAAGCCATTAAATAAATAATAATATCTATACCTTGTTTGAAAATGAGGAATAGTAATAAATCAAAATTAATATCCAACACCAACAGATGGGCCCAAAAAAAAATTAGAAGATTTTAAGCAATTTGTACTTGCCAATATTATTCGTTTGAAATTTATGCGGAGCTCACCGGGTACATTACCAATTTGACAAAGGATTTCCAGCAGTGAACCCACAGATTAGGTACTCTGAACCTTTGACTATCTTGACTAGAGGGTATATAAAGTTATAAATATAATAACAGGTGAATAAATAAATAAACAACCTACTAATACATATTAAGTGAGCGATACAATATACATAATAGTAATAATAATAATATGAAGAAAAAAAATTTACATGAATAAATAAAAAAATGTATTATACAAGCATCTACAAATTCGAAAAATCTGTATCAGTATCATCAAGATCATTGGGAGTAATAATAATTGGCTCTATCTCAGTGTTTAACTTGTGTTATTTAAATAATAATAAGACGTTAGATTATACGTTTATTATATGCAACAACTTAACATGTACCGTTGTTATTGTGTTCGACCATATATATGACTTTTGACATGACATTGAGGGGCTGAAGTTGTTGCACACTGATAGGTGCGTTCGTTAGATATAATGAGAGCAATCTATCAGAGTACATTCAAACACTCAGCACATTTTTTCTTCTTCCTTTTTCACGTGCTCAATTAATTTTCGCCATGAGTCTGAGGTGACTTGCGTTATAGCTTCTTCTAAATAAACTTTGACATCTGATAACTTAAACCTAATGTTCTTCCTTGCCACGAAACCCTTTACTTGGCTCCATATAACTTCAATCGGATTAAGCTCACAATGGTAGGGAGGCAAACTAATTATAGTGATTCCTCTTTTTTCTCCTCAACTGCATACTTCACAAAACGATCTTTGTGTAAGTTTACTAACTGTGGCAGTTCTTTTTTTAATATAGGTTCTTCAAAACTAATATTTTTTTTTTAATAGCCACTCGACAATTTCATATTTTCGCTATGACGCGTTCGGAAATTTTTCAATTTTTCGTGAGTGGTAACTTACATATTCCTCATTTCGAAACAATGTTTAAAGTCCTTGGCTATCATGGCTCAATATATTTTTTTCAAATTAGGGGTAAGAAATTTTGTTCGATTTCTGTGGAATTATGTTTTCGAAACATTCTTTAAATTTAGAATAAAATTTTCTGGCAAATCAAAAGTAGAGAGTGTGAGGAAAGCAAAATTTATAATTATTAATTTTATATTTTTTTAATCACCTTATAGATTTTTAAATTTTGTTTTAGACTCGAGAATTTTAGATTCAGCTATAAAATAAAATAAAATGATTGTTAAATATATCAAAAAATATTAAATATTAAAAATTGTTATAAAGAAAAGTAGATCAGAATTGAAAAGTAAGTTCAGATATGCAATTATATCCGTTAGAATAATATAGTATCCATTTTAGTTTTATTTGATGACAAAATGTTACTTAGACAGACATGACTATAAATTTAAATCCACTTTTGAATTCTTAATAATTTTTTATAATTAATTAACATTTTTTAACAAACCAGTAAAAAAATTGTATTTTAGAATTTAGACCATACAGATTTTTTCTTAAAATTGATAATAAAAAATGATTAATTTATCTCTATAACTAAATTTTATAATAGAAATTAATAAAATTTGAGCTTAACAAATTATAACCCGAATAAATAAATTGGCTTCTATTATTTTGTTTTCCAGAATTAGTTTTCCTCGTTCAACCCTTAAAAGCTATTATTATTAATTTATGTGCAGTAATTTCCAAATTATAGCCCTGCGCTATATTATTAAGTCTTCGTAATAAATTATTCAGTACAATCTAGTATAATAAAAGTCTGTTTCAATCGGGAAGTAATTTTCTAAACATTGGCACAATTCGGTATATAAATTGAGGACAAACATTACCAAAATTAATTAAAATTTAAAAATATATTAAAAATTTGTCTAAAAATATATTAAAAAGTTGTCTATGTCTAAGTTCTGGCCTATGACTCGACCAGTATTTCGTATTTCCCAGAATGAATGACTCATCGATTTTAGAAGTTTGCCAAAGAAGAGGACGAGTTTAGTTTCCACGGAAATTTTCCAGACATTTATGAATTATTCCAGACATGTATGTACTGCGGCGTTATCTATCTCGGGAATATTATTACAGCTTTTGGAGCCAACAAACGAGCCATGGATAAAATTGTTATTAGTAGAAATGTTGTTCATGGAATTATATAAAGTAGAGATAATTTAAAAAAAGAAGCAAAATTTTTAGGATATAAATACATATATAAAGAAAATTCAACTATTACAATATTTTTAAAAATATATTAACATTAAAACCAGGTTTAGCTTAGCACGATTCTGATAAATAATAATACAATAAAACCGGTAATGGCTATAGGGGTGGCTACTAGTCATTCATTAAATTCTGGTATAAAACTTTCTGTAATCAAATTTCCGGAGTATAATTTGTTTATTTTGCTTTTAAAAACTTACGGACGTATGTAATGTAATTAGTTTTACATTAGTAATTTTTTCAGAGAAAATTTGTAAGCTTTTAAAATGTATAATATTCCTACTAAATAAATGTCGACGAGCACCTGAAAAATAGATCCAGATCCAGTTTTCGAAGAAGAAATTGAAAAAGAAGATAAATCTAAAAAAACGAAACTAGATAGCAAAAAATCTAACAAAAGTAAAGGAAAAGAAAATGTAATTAACGTTAAAAGCAAATATCAAAATGTAGTTACCATAGTGTTATGTACTACGCCACTGATATCTGCTTTTTTTTACTTTTTGGGCATTGGGTGTCGACGAAAGTCAAACAGTGTTAAAAATGTAATTATCAGATAAATAATAAAATATACTGAAGTTGTTTAAAATAACAAGTAGTGATTCTTTTCCGATCTATTAAATTATAGACAGGGATAAAAATGTTACATTGGTGACAAGATGTAATTTTTTTTTATAGAAAATCTTATAATTTGAACTTCCACTTGCAGTTTTTTTTATTTCGAATAAACCTGAAATGACCGGCACCGAACTAATTTTACATTTGCGAGAGTTCGACCCTTCAGTTTCAGATTGTATCTTTTATAGACGATTAGAAAATTTTTACCTAGCAAATCAAATAGAATACGACAAATGGAAAACAGCAATTTTAACTAAATGCACTCAGGGAAGATGCATATAAATTAGTGCAATATCTGTGTTTACCAGTTCAACCTGAAAAGAAATATTCAGAAATAATACTATTACTAGCCGAATATGTTAAACCTAGTGTTGGAACATTTTCAGCAGAATTAGATCTCGTGCTCAGAGATCATTTTGTGATCGGGTATGTTGAAGGTCCGGTACAAGATCAGCTGTTTGAGGAAAAAAAAACGGAAGTTTTAAAAAAGTGATCGAGATTGCAACCGCTAAATCGACGGCTCACCAATCGAGGTCTCCGATCTTAGCGCAACCAATAAATGAAAACCTAACATTCACTACGCGCATGGCAGTGCAAAGCTGTGATGCACTCCACGACAGTCATCTACGTCATCAGCAGGTTCGTTTAATGACCGCAGCAGGAGTCACAACCAAAAAGAAAGAAGACAACATGATCAAACTGTGCAAGGAAAAGAGAAATGCACAGTGTGCGGTAGGAACAACCATAATCAAGATAAGTGATCTTATAGAAATTGTTTTTGTCACATATGCAATAATTTATTCTTGAAGGTAACAAATCTGAAAAACTGAAAATTTTCGAAAGGCCGTCACTGTACGACTACGCGCATGAGCCGTAGATAAAAGTTGTTCCAACCAAGAGGTGACGGTAATCTGACAATCATCTTGGTGTTCCAACCAAACTAGTGATCGTGTTTATCACGGTTGATGGTAATTTCGGTACTTGTTTAAAATTAGTGACTGTATGGAATGACATGCGCATTTAGCATCTTGGTAGCAGATTTTGATTTGTTTTGTTGTTTTTTGATGTTTTATTACGTTGGGTTTTTACTATTATTTTTATTGATTTTCGGATCGTTTGATATAACAAATAAGTAAACATGAGTGACGATGAAGGTAGTGATTTTTTATCCGACGAAACCAGTGAAGAACTGTTCTTTAACGAAACAAGAGTAAAAATGAAAATTATTTAGGTAAAAACAAGTACCTAGGTACTGTTCATATTCAATTTATTAGATTATGGCAAATTGTCCATTAGTCGATCACACAACCGATCCAACGTCTACATACTTTTGTACCGTCACGAAACTAACCGAAGTCCGCGCATGAGTACAAAATGCAACGAGGTCGATCTCAAAACGGTTTCGAAACGATGCAGAAATTCGTGTTGGAACAAACAAGTCGGAAACAATGAGAAGGTTCTAGCAATCGACATAATTTTGTTTTTCAGAAGTTCCTGTGATTTCTTCATTTAAATTTCCCCAAAAGTGTGCACTTTTTAATTATTGATTTTTAAGAAAAAATGAATGCTTCACTTAAAACACGATATTAAATCGGTACCATTTTCTGGTCAGGTATATTTGGTGGCAACTTTTCTCCTTACCTTACGGTGTTGTAAGGAGGCCGATCCTGTCTGCTGGGAGTGTACACAGAATCTTGGTGATTCATCGAAACAGCTGCCGATTAGCGCGCGAGAAACAAATAGAAGCAATCAGATATCTCTCCATTGTTTGCCGATTGCGAGGAAATATTAAAACGAGCAAAATTGATATAAATAGGGTGAAACTGATGGCCAGAATTTTGTATAAATCGAAAAGGTTATCCATATCTCAAATGTGGTCACCAGTGTTGGGCAACAATCAATTAAAAATACAATCAATTGGTTAATTGATTAAAAAATTAATTGCAATTAATTTAGTTGCAATTGAAAGTAATCACAATTAATTGTTAATTGCAACTAAATCAATCACAATTAAATTAATCACAATTAACTTTTTTAATCATTATATAAAACAATTAAAACTAACAACTAACCTGTCCGTTGTCAGTTTTATTAAATGCGTGGTGGCATAAAAATTATTTATAAAGGTTTTTAAACTCTTATGTCGGTTACAATTGTATACAAAAATCGCCCAAAATTATTTTTTGGTCATAACTTCTAATTTTTGTTAGAGAAAAATAAAATGGGGGCTCCAAGATGGCGAACGAGAAGTGTAATTGTGGTTCGATTCTATTCAAAATTGGAATGTGTGGGGGGTTTTGAGATCTAAGATTAATTTTTTTTTCAAAATTAATAAATTCAAGATGGCAGACGAGATTTGTTATGTGGATGTTGTTGGGGTCGGAGATTATGAATTTTTTGTCAAAATTAATAAATTAAAGAATAAATTTAATTAAAATAACAAACTTTTATTTAAATGTTCTAAAAAGAAGAAAATAAATTTTGATGTAAATCAAACGCATCATTTTCTTATATTATAAAATTTTATAAGATAGAAGAGCTTGTCGGGAAACTTTCCTATGTAAATTTTTTTTATAAAAAATACATAAATGTCTACTTAGAATTACTGGTGTCAATATATATCCATTCTCAAAATGATAGGTTTGATTTACTTGAATTTATTCATTTTGACAAAAAATTCATAATCTCAGATCCCAAAAACCACCACATACCAATTTTGAATAGAGTCGGACCATAATGACAAATCTCGTCCGCCATCTTCGAGACGCCATTTTGTTGTTTTCTCTAACAAAAATTTCATAATGCAATGTCATCTGATTTACATATGTGTGCAAAATTTCACCCAAACATACAAACATATCAAGCCAAATAAAGGCTTGTAAAAATTAATTAATTGTTAATTGCGACTACTGCAATTGATAGTCACAATTAACACTTAATTAATTGTTAATTGTTTTAGTTACAATTAACAGTTAATTAAATGTTAATCTTTAATTGTATGAACAATTTAATTTTGCCCAACACTGGTGGTCACCGATGAAGAAATACAAAGCAATATCTAGTACAACAATATATTACTGAATAATTGGAACTGGGGGACTGGCAACTAGTTTCGGCATACTAATGCCATCATCAGGCTTATAATACAATGGTAACAATGATCCAAAAGGGAACAAATTTAAACTATTGACAAATGGCTTACCATATTAGACTAACATTGTTAGAGAGATAATAAGGAATATGGTGGTACTGGAAAATTGAAGGGTAAATTAACTATTTAAAATTAGGTGGCACACACCATAGTAATAAAATTTAAATTGTGTTTGGAAAAGGTGGCATAACTGGCAGTCCGAAAAAGAGACAAAACGACTTTGGTATGGTCGTTCAGCAAAACAGAGGTGAAACTGTGTGTAAGGGGGCAGGTAACCCTAAGGGGGACCAACCATAAAGTCGTGTCCGGTCAAAATCGCGAAGTGACAAACCGCGAACCGACAAAATTGCAAACAGACAAAACCGCGAATAGACAAAACGGCGAACGGACAAAACCGCGACACCAATCTTGAAAAGTTAGAGTTTGCGTATTAAGGAAGATTGAGCGACCAAGTAATTTTTACAATGAGATAACAAGTTAACTATTGCGTCGGTTAGTTTTGAGAAATAACAAACGTTTTTTTTTCATTTTATTTGATGGGAAAGTTGTTTTAATAAAAATAAAATAAAAAAAAAGATGGAGTGTTAAGTAGACCGCATCCTTGTGTGCCCTATGAGCAACGTTAAGAATCTAGGACACTCGTCTGTTTCCGTATTTGTTTATTTCCTTGGGGTTTTGCTCATTCGCGGTTTTGTCCGTTCGCTGTATTGTCCATTCGCGGTTTTGTCCGTCGCGATTCTGTCCATCGCGCTTTTATCCGTCGCGGTTGTGCCCTAGGTCATGAAGTATTGTAATGACCATTAAAATTGGCTCTTGTTGTATAAATACCAATTATCCTGAAAATTGCATGTAGTATTTTTTTTTCGTACCACTGATTTTAAAGCTCTATTGGACAGTTAACCGCAAAACCTGGCCTAACTGTTTTTTTTATCATCCGTGCAGCTGGTCTATCGTGAATAATTCTTTGATTCATGAACAAAATCCTTCATGCAGAAAATCAATACCTCATTCAGTTTTTATTCACCATTAGAAGATTATACATTTGTATTATTTTATGGAATGGTATACAGTAAATTAATACGTACAGTTACCTATATTTTTTTATTATTTACTAAATCAATATTTTAATAATAGGTAGGTTGTTTGTGGATCTATAATAATTGGCAGTTTCTCTATTAAATTTTTATAAGTACTGAATAAGAAATTAATACATAATTCATAGTTATAGAGTTTTTTTTTTAATAAATGTAAATTGTTTTAGATCAAATGTGTTCGGAAATATAGTAGAATTTTTATTCTCAGTGCAGATCCGTTTTTCTTATATGATTATGAGCAGTAAAGTAACAAATTAAATTCCGTTGAAAAAATTTAAATAACTTAATAAATATAGAGCCGAATTCGTACGAAAAACCAATCGTACGAATACGTAGGAAATCATCAGAAAAAAATAAATGCTTACGTGTATGGTTACATTACTTACATATATTTCTTATAAATTCGTACAAACTCGTACGATTTTCTGATTCGACCAAAATAATTTGTTTAAGTATGGTTAGTTTTGAGTAGCTCGTTCTCCAGATTTAACGCCGTTAGATTTCTTTATTTGGGATTTCACATAAAGTGTTTATAATATCCAGAAAAAATGTGTATCACCCAAAGGCAAAAATAACATAAGTTTCCGAAAAAAGAATTATTTAAGAAGCCAATAATTATACCTTGAAGATAATATGAAAAATTAATATAATTGTTGTTAAATTCAAGTGATAAATAATGTATTTACGAAATTATAATATATTTTAATTTTTGTACCTTTTTAATCATTATTATTTATCCCAATTTCAAAGATTTAACGGAAAGTACTGAAATCATAATTTGTGGAATTTGCTTCAACGTTTTTTTTACTCTACCTTAAGCCCAGCAGAAATAAAACGAATTGTCTCAAACTTTAATTTTATTTAATTTAAAGGACGAAATCGAATTAAACTTTTACCAATATTAAATTTGGTTTTTCTCATCAAATATGAAATGTTTTTTATTGTTAATACAAATTTTAAAATTGTCATACATGGTCATCCATCCGTTTAGAGATAAGCTATCACTTGTCCTTGTTGCTAATTATTATCAACGGTCCAGATATAACCTATCAAATGTACAATATCACACACTATAGACTATTTTTAATTATAAATCTATTTTTTAACCAAATATTTAAAAAATTATATCAATAAATATAACGATGTAAAAATATTCTTCTTTTTACCCTTATAAGGGCCTAAAATGGATTTTTTTTTGTTATTTTTCATGCAGTGTCATCCTATTTTCAAATATTAAACTCAGTTCTGGAGAAAATGACTATGGAAATGTATAAATATTTTGAATTCTTTTCACTTCGCTAAATATTTTTTTTTGTTGACAGGCATAATTTGTCATAAATTATTCATTGTTTGAAGATAATTGCGTTAATATTTCTCTAAAAACTTATGACTAATTGATCATTTTTATAGTTATACTACTTAAAACAAAAATTACTTATTAAGACTACTTCTATTGAAAATTTGTATATTAAAAAATATCTAGTTGTCAGTAGAATTTTATTTAATTTTACAACAAAAAAATTATGTTTAATAAAAAACTCAGCATCAAATAAAAATCAAAAATCAAGAACTAAATTTGTAAAATATTTAGCGGAATACAGGGCAAATAAAAAATATTGATTTAAGCTGAGGAGTAAAGTGCCTTCTATTAATTAAATAAATTAAAAATAAATCACTAAATAGCGCATCTTTTATGGGATTTATTGAATGAGAAAAATCACAAATTAAATTAAAAATAATTGCTCTTACTGATTACATCACACATTTTCCTATGTCCATTTTTAAATCTATGGCCATAGTTAGTAAGTACATTTATTTTTAATTTAATTTTTGATGTACCTTATTTAATAAATAATTCCACAAATGCTGAAGTTTTATGTGATACAAAGCTTTTTATGAACAATAATTTTTTTTGCAAAATAAAAAAAAAATTCCCATTTTAAGAGATACTGTTTATTATTGGATGAGGGAATAGTAATTTACGTAAAAGTCCGGAAAATACTGTATTTTTGGACCAATAGACGAACCGTAGGCGAGTCCTGGAAGTCTGCGAGTCCGAAAAAACTGTTTTACACTATTTTTTCGGCAACCGTGTACAATAACAAATCAATGAGACACATTTCTTTGTTATATTAGTTTATTGCGATAATTGCGACCAAAAATTATGAAAACTTTCATAAATCATCTAGTGGGTGCCGAAACTGTTTTATTTGATTCAAAAATCCCTACAACTAGAAAATAGTATCATTTATACAGAGTGATCCATATTCAAATGATCCATATTCGAGGCTAAAAAGTTTGTGATTTTTTTAAAAGAGACACCCTATATATTTTTATATTTTTGGAATAATACTTCAGAGGCCAAGAGATACAAATTTTTATTAAATTTTCTGAAAAATCGCTACATTTCAAAATTATACAAAAATTAATATATTTTGCGAATTTGAAAAAGAAACTTTGGTTAAAGTTAATTTACCTCGTCCATATTTCATAATTATTTAAATATGTACAAGGTGTTTATAACATAAAATAAAAATTTTTAAATTTAAATTAAACACCCTGTGTAATATTCAATATTTAGAAAAATTGTTCTATACGCTTTCTACACATATGGGTTCTATGGGTTTATTCTTTTAAAGTTATCTAACTAAAAGTCAAATTATCGAGAAAAAATTAGTATATTCTGTCACAAATTATGGGCGAGGGAGCGTAGCGAAGCGAGGGCAGATAAAAGCTAAGCTACTGTTTTCCGCCTACCAAAAAAAAAACGAAAAATAAGAAAATATAATACAAATATTTCGCATATTTGTTGTCTTGATTTCAGACTTTAACCCTTTAACTGCGGCTGTCGTATATAAATTATTTGTCAAAAGCTATGTTGTGATGTCATCGTAAGTAAATAATTTTGTTACTTAACTGTAAACTTTTATAAATCATACAAATTTTTTACATATTTTTACAAATTTTCACAAATTTTCACAAATTTTTATATATTTTTACGTATTTTAACATATTTTTACAAATTTTCACAAATTTTCACAAATTTTTATATATTTTTACGTATTTTAACATATTTTTACAAATTTTTACATATTACTATATATTTTTACATATTGTTACAAATTTTTACATATTTTTACAAATTTTTACAAATATTAACAAAATTTTACGTATTTTTACATATTTTTATAAATTTTACACAAATGTTTAAAATTCTTATTTTTTTTAAAATTTCCGGGGTTTTTAAAATATTATCAATTTGTGAAAATTTCTAACAATAATTTTTTAATGTTTTTTTTTTTTTAAATTATTGATGTTTTTGATATTATTAATTTTTTTAATGTTTTGAATTTTTTTTAAAACGTTTCTGAAATTCTTAAAATTCATGAAGTTTTGAAATTTTTATTTCGCAATTTTTAAAATTTTCGAAATATTTAATATATTTGGATATTTTCGATATATTTTAGACTTTATCGAAATTTTTGAATTTCTGGACATTTTTATTTTGATTTTTTTAAATTTTCGAATTTTTTAAAATATTTTTTAAATTTTCAAAATTTAAAATATCTTAAAATTTAATTTTTTTTTAATTTTTGAAAATTAATAGAATCATGTTTATTGGTGTATTATTTAAATTAACTCAAGATTCCACGGATGCCAAAAAAAATTTTAAGTATATTTTTCAATATTTTTTGTCTCTAGGCGTTCAGCCCTGCAAAATTTTGCCGGCAGATTACACAAACGTTTAATGAAAATTTATGTGTGTAAAGGTGTCTAGATATAGTAAAAAACTACAAAATCGTGTTGTTACGATTTTTGCATCCCAAGGGACGATAAATATTACTTTCGGCCATATTTTGGAGTTAAACATTGAATAATACAATTATTTAAAATCAATTATAGTAGACAAAAATTGACTGATATGATATGGATATTGGGTACATTTCTTGCACACAGAATATACCGACAGCGTACCCAGAAGGATGTCACCCGGAAAAGCCTATTTTTAAAATCTTACGGAAAGATTTGAAACAATTAAATCACTGGAGATCCTATATTTTGGCCAGCTAGGTCTCCTGATTTCACCCCGTTAGATATTTTTCTTGTGGGATTATATTAAGGATAATATGTGCTTTTTCCGAGATATTGAGAGAAAACCGAACTTGACAATTTTCGTTTTATTTAATTAACACCTTAATAAGATTTTTTTATTGAATGCAAAATACATGTTTTAAAACAACGCAACGTTTCGGCTTCAAGTTGCCTCGATCAATTTTATTTAATACAGACCTGTACTTTTGTTACATTTAAATTCCTTAATTCCTTTATTAATTTTAATTAGAAAACGGATGCTAAAATTAAGCGTGCTTCACTAAAAGATGTAGTAACTATTGTGAAATTTATTTGATGTTATTTTAGAAGTCAGATGCCCCGTTGTAATAACAATTAATAATTTGTCATAGTTTCTTGGTATAATAGTAATTAAAGATTAAATATAGATAACTGTAACCTGATTCCCACTATGTGAACAAAAGATACTTTGTGAAATCTTTTATGGACATGAATGAATCTGATAAAAAAATAACCTAATTTTTTTAAAAATTAGGGTTGTCGCTATTCGACTTTTCACTATTTATGCTAATTAATAAAATTTAAAGAAAACAGTTATAGCTAGCATATGGTGTTTAAAATCGGAAAGATTATTTTCAAAAACTCCGTAGGAGTTAAGTATTAATAACATGTACGTGTTTCGTTTTATTAGTTTAAAAATTTGTCTTTGAAAATCACTTTTCTATGAGTACTATGTAGAGCACAGCTGGGACGTTACTGCAAAAAAAAAGTAACACGTTTATCGTTACTTTTTCTTCGCTAATTCAAAAAAGTAACGCGTTACTGAAAAAGTAACGCATTATTACAAAAATAACGCGTTTCTCAACGTAATAAATAAAAACTTACAGTACGTTTTTACGCTTTAGATTTAAAAGAAGAAGACAGGAAGAATAACGGTTATTTCTGCGATTTTTTTACAGTTTTTGCAAATTTTGTCTAATTTTGACTAATTTTGCTAATTTTTCTAAATTTGATAATTAGACTGATTTTCTAATTTTCCTATTTTTATTAATTTTGATAATTTTTTTTAATTTGGATAATTTTGATAATTTTCCTAATTTAGATAATTTTGCTAATTTTGATAATTTTTCTTTTGTTAATTTGAATAATTTTGCTAATTTTGATAATTTCATTAATTTTGCTCATTTTACTCATTTTGCTAATTTTGATCATTTTGCTAATTCTGTCTACTGCAAATTTTGCCATTTTTTGCTAGTTTTGGCTAATTTTGCTAATTTTGCTAATTTTGACTAATTTTGCTAATTTTCCTATATTTAATAATAAAACTAATTTTGCTAATTTTCCTAATTTAGATAATTTTGCTAATTTTGATAATTTTTGTTCATTTGAATAATTTTGCTAATTTTGCTAATTTATCTAATTTTAATAAATTTGACAATTCAGCTAATTTTGGCTAATTTTGCTAATTTTGATAATTCTGCTAATTTCCATAATTTTAATAATTTTGATAATTTCGATAATTTTGATAATTTTGCTAATTTTGATAATTTCATTAATTTTGCTCATTTTTTGCTAGTTTAGGCTAATTTTGCTAATTTTTCTATATTTAATAATAAAACTAATTTTGCTAATTTTCCTAATTTAGATAATTTTGCTAATTTTGATAATTTTTGTTCATTTGAATAATTTTGCTAATTTTGATAATTTTGCTAATTTATCTAATTTTAATAAATTTGATAATTCAGCTAATTTTGGCTAATTTTGCTAATTTTGATAATTCTGCTAATTTCCATAATTTTAATAATTTTGATAATTTCGATAATTTTGATAATTTTGCTAATTTTGATAATTTCATTAATTTTGCTCATTTTGCTAATTTTGATCATTTTGCTAATTCTGTCAACTGCTAATTTTGCCATTTTTTGCTAGTTTTGGCTAATTTTGCTAATTTTCCTATATTTAATAATAAAACTAATTTTGCTAATTTTCCTAATTTAGATAATTTTGCTAATTTATCTAATTTTAATAAATTTGATAATTCAGCTAATTTTGGCTAATTTTGCTAATTTTGATAATTCTGCTAATTTCCATAATTTTAATAATTTTGATAATTTCGATAATTTTGATAATTTTGCTAATTTTGATAATTTCATTAATTTTGCTCATTTTGCTAATTTTGATCATTTTGCTAATTCTGCAAATTTTGCCTTTTTTTGCTAGTTTTGGCTAATTTTGCTAATTTTAACTAATTTTGCTAATTTTTCTATTTAATTAGCAGACATTTCAAATAATGGTTCTAATGTTAAATAAACGAAAACAAACCCCCACAAGAAGATAACTTGAACGTGGGGTGAATATATAATTCTGTATGTGTGTGTAACATCAAGATATTTAAAATCTGATTTCAGATTCTTATATAGGACGAAAAAGTATGTAAATAAATGTTTTTAGTTTTGACGTCGAACAAACCGTTACCGAAAAAATGGCGGCCAAAGTTAAAAAAATTGAAAAATCATGTCTCTTAAATGGTAAGAGATAATGAAATGGAACCACAACTAATATATTCATTATTATAATTAAAAAAATTACACTACTGACAGACAGACATACAGATTACAAAACAGGAGTTTGTGCGTACATGCTAGAATAGCATAACCAGATGTTTTAGTAATGAAATCCAATTTAAAACTATAACGAATATTGTAATAAACATGGTATAAATTTGAAACTAAAGCGTTAAATTATTTATATTTTTAACAACGTTTTACCTACACAGTATATTATGAAATTAAATTAATTGTAAATAATAATAATAATTTTTTATAAAGCAAATTTAATAATTGACCCAAAACGAAAAATCATAAATATGCATACATTTTTTATTACCCTCCTAATTTTAAAATGCAACTTTTAAATATTTTTTTACTACTAACATGATAAATGACCATTATTTACTCCATTTCTCTAATGAGAAGTAATATTTTTCACCCTAGGTAAATAATGATAATAAAAAAAACACCTAGGTAAATAATGAAACATTGTCTATATTTTTAATGAATTGTTAATCTGACAACTATACTCCCAGACTACTTGATATTTCGAAATATTTGATAAATAAGTAGGAAATATGTTTATCAAAATCTAATCAAATCAAATATACTAATTAGAGTTAGTAGTAAAAAAATTCTATATACACTTCGGTTGAGAAGGCCATTATAAACCTCGCACTTTATAACCTGAAGCGCTACACATTCGCTCTATTGTTCAAGTTCGTAAGTACTTCGGTGTTGCACATAATTTCCGAGCCCTCTTGGACATTGCTCACAGTCCAATTTCATTACCAATTACTTAGCTTCAAAGTTAGGTCTTTTTAAGAAACCCACTGACATTTCTGTAGTTGGTATTGTTCAAATTTCTTCGAGCATCAAGTACAAATGTTCTTATGAATATATTCGTCATAATCATCATTTTCAACAACACTAGACTGCTTGATTACTTCATCTATATGCGATCAAGTTCCAGAAACTTTTATTGACATTTCTTCATTAGCTATTCTAACTAATAAATATTTGTTTATTTAAGTCAAACTTTCAAATTCATTCCAACATAGATCTCTTGATATAGACAGGGCATTTCTGGGACCTGCTATAAGTTGGACAAGTTAAACTGGGTCCATTACCCTAGTTGAATTCTTCAAAAATCGTTCGCAATTTTCAGCAAATCTTGGAAGGTTTTGATCTTTGCCGTTTTTGGGAAATAGAAAACTGCTCAAATACTCAGCGTGTTCCAAAAGAGGAGCTAGAGGGTGAAAATCATTTTAAATCAACGTATCAAAGAAATATTGAATGGAAGTGGCTTTTACTTGATGATGAGAGGAAATCACCAGAAGTAAACCCGATTTCCTTATCGGAGACGGAAACATCTGGGACATGCCTCAGGACGAGATACTAAAAAAATACAGCTTTGTGAATGAATTCAGCACAACGCTCAGTAGAAAATTGAATGGGACGAAGACACCATTGCTAGAATCAACAGAAATGCCATTAAATGGTACACTGACGGGTCTAGGACAGCATACTGCACTGGAATCGGAGTATATGGGCCCGGTAACAGATGCTTCAAAAGCTTGAGTAAATCACCAAGTATTTTTCAAGCAGAAATATACGCTATTGAAAAGTGTGTACAGCTCAATGTTGAAAAGAAATTCAACAGACAAGAAATTGTCATAAGTCGGATAGTCAAGCAGTCTTCAAAGCACTGAGTTCCCACGTAATCAGCTTCAAGATGGTCAAGGAATGCATAGAGAAACTAAATGAGTTAGGCGAGAATAATACAATCTCCCTCCTATGGGTTCCGGGACACACCGGGCTGGAGGGAAATGAAATAGCAGATAAACTCGCCAAAAAAGGGGCCGAAAAACCTTTTTCTGAGGCCAGATCCATTTTGTGGGATCAGGGAAGGATTAAAGAGAGAAGTGGAACCACTGGAATAATCTACAAGGAATGAGACAAAACGAAGTCCTTCTGGGAAACTACAACCAGAAGAGGTCCACAGAATGTATCAACCTGAGTAAAAACAAGCTTCGCATATTAACGGGAGTCCTAACAGGGCATTGCCGGCTAAGAGGACATCTTAAGAAGCTTGGCCTAGCCGAACAAGAAGAATGCAGATTTTGTGACTTAGAGGTTGAAAACTTAATCCACATACTCTCTGAATGCATTGTTTTGCAAATCTAAGGGCACATGGTAGAAAAAATATTGTATGCAACTAGTGTGGAAAGTGCCTTTTTTCACTCCTGTGAATGTCGCACTCGCCTTTGGCTCGTGCGACAACATTCACATTCGTGAAAAAAGTATCACTTTACGCACTTGTTGCATAAATAACTATTTTCTGCAAGGTTGCAGACCTTCTACTACGCCATCTAGTTCTGTTTACATAGATAGAAGTGTGACAGACCGAGTAGCCGGCGCGAGGCTTCCGAAAACGTGACTCAGTCCTATACACCGACTATCCCCACATGGCAAATATAAATAATCGGTCTTATAGACCGATTTGACCTTATAGACACTAGGAGCCACTGAGATGGCAATCAGCGTGTTAAATGATCTACTCGCGCATATCTGTTAGATTACACGATTTTAGAATTATTTTATTCTCTTATCTCTTCCGTTTGTGCCCACTTTACGGAAACATTGATAATAAAGTAATCAGCAAAAGTTTTTAATTTAATTTTTGTACAAGTGTCATTAGAATTAAGAACCTTGCACCGTACCAAACTGTTAAAATAACTGCACTCAAAATTAAATTTTATTTGGTACAAACAGCGTAGCATTGGTATGTTATGCATGTTTATAAACTTAACTAAAAAGTGAATGGCCTGAAATGACCCGTCAACACAATATTACCTAGATTTGCGCAATAGAAGTGATTTTTTTATAACACGTTTTCTTAGATTTGATTGATATAAACGCAACGCATTAAAAAAGATTAAGTAAGATAATATAAATTTCCACCTTCTACATATAGTAAATGTAACACACAGAATTTTTTTATAAAATATAGTGACCAATAGTTAATTTAATTAAATAAAAATATCTGTTAAATCAGTGCAGTTTTTACAGTTTGTTCAGAAATTTCAAAACGTTAATACCGATAATAATATTATTATTTTATGGGAAAAACTCGATTTCCTATGTCACTACACTTCTGTTGGTGTGAACTGTAAATATGATCGAGGGCTAATTCGATTCGGAATTGTGAAGAACCAAACCCTGTTATATTATTTTTATTTTTTTTAGCAAATTTTAAGGGTATTTTATTTCGTCTTATTAAATTTGTTTCCAGGAATTTTAGAGAAATAACCAAAACAAAATCAAGTTGTTTTTACCAAAAGACATTCATCTATCAATACCTGTTTCTACAAAAAGGTAATACACACTTGAACCATTTAAAAAAATATTACAAAACCTAGATTGTTGAAATATTAGAAAATAATTCTTTTCTAGTCTAAATATTGTGGGTTAGATACCGTTTATGAGAACGAAAAGGAAATATGGACCACACCAGATTATGACGTAAAATGTTTACGTCATAACTCGGCATAAAAAGGGGGTTGGCTAATTCGATACGGAATTGTGACGAACCAACCTCTGGTATATTTTTTTTTGCAAATTTTAATGGTATTTTATTTGATTTTATTAAATTTGCTTTCGGCAATTTTAGAGAAATAACCAAAACAAAGTTAAGAATTTTTTATAATCTGCACTTTCACGTTAATTTAAAAAAAAAATAGGATATTTTATGTAGAATTTTATAAACAACTAAACTGGGAAAAAATAAAAAAATGTTTCAATAGAAATCGGGTTTTTTTTTTAAATTATCTGCACTTTCATTTTAATTTTAAAAAAATTGTGAAGATGTTACCACACACATTTTTGATATTTGATGTAGAATTATATAAACAATTAAACTGAAAAAAATATTAAAAAAAATCATGTTTCAATAGAAATTGGGTTTTTTTTTTAATTATCTGGACTTTCACTTCAATTTAAAAAAAATTGGGAAGATGTTACCATTTTTGATATTTTATAAACAATTAACTGGAAAAAATATAAAAAAATCATGTTTCGATAGAAATTATTTTTTTTTTCAAATTTTCTGCATTTTCACTTTAATTTTAAAAAAATTATGAAGATGTTACCACACACATTTTTGATATTTGATGTAGAATTTTATAAACAATTAAACTTAAAAAAATATTAAAAAGAAAATTTCAATAGAAATTGGGTTTTTTTTAAAATTATCTGCACTTCAATTTAAAAAAAATTGGGAAGATGTTACCATTTTTGATATTTTATAAACAATTAAACTGAAAAAAATAAAAAAAAAACATGTTTGGATAGAAATTGTTTTTTTTTTAATTATCTGCATTTTCACTTTAATTTAAAAAAAAATTGTGAAGATGTTACCACACACATTTTTGATATTTGATGTAGAATTTTATAAACAATTGAATTGGACAAAATATAAAAAAAATCATGTTTCAATAGAAATGGGTTTTTTTTTTTAAATTATCTGTACTTTCACTTTAATTTAAAAAAAATGGTTACCATCTATAGTAAATAGCCTACGTTGGTCCAATAGTCATATAAGGAATTCTGTTAGAGAAAGAACGTTTCTATCTCCGTTACCATTGGTCCAAATTGAAATCTGAAAACGGCGACTCTAATCTTCAGGTACTTCAGCTCCATCTGGTCTAGTCTTCAGCTCTGTCATTAGCGTCTGTGTTGAAGTTATATTTAGAATTTTAGTTGTTGTACAATTAAATAAGCACAAAAGTGTGTTTTTGCATTTTTAAGTATCTAACCAGTGAACCTTCCAAGAATTTTGAATTGCGTTGTAAAGCTAAAAACAGGGCACACTTGTTAGAAAGTTTCTGTTTTCTTTAGTCTCGACACATATGTTTATATTCTTTAGAAATGATTCTTAGTCAAGTGTCGATGTCAATAGCTGGCAAAAATCTAGTTTTATCTTTCTTTAGTAACACTGTAACTGTTGTAGGGTTCAGATCGTTTTGAGTTTTTTGTTTTGTTGCCAAAAATTTATTTTTCTTTATTTCAATAAATTCACATTTACTTTGGAAGTTGGATCTTTATTTAATCCTTTAAATAAAATATCCAATAGTCTGCTATAAGACCAGACGGAGCTGAAGTACCTGAAACCAGATTTCAATTTTCACCAATGGTAACGGAGATAGATACGTTCAAATACGTTCTCTCTCTAACACGTTGAATTCCCTATCCTGCCCATTGGCCCAACTTAAACTATCTACTATCCATATTTTTGATATTTTGTGTAAAATTATATGTGAAAGGTAATTTAAATAAAAAGTGATTAAATATTAAAAAAAAATTGTTTTCGACATATCAATTGCTGGATTTTATTGCTAATTTCACATAACTTAAAGAACCTTGACATTTATTAGTTTTTCATATCAACATATTCAATCAAATTATGTAATAAATTATAAAATAATAAAGAACTCATAAAACTGCTAGAAAATAATTTAAAAAATTAGCATACATCAGTGGTGTGTCTTAAATCAAAATGAGATTTTTTCAGTTTGTCAAGAGTCTCTTACTACGGCACTGTTTTATTCCAAGAAGAACGCATTAATAATCCGGAACCAGTTTTTTAATTCCGCTATTTTTTATCTATTTTATATAAAAAATACTACAAACAAACAATATTTATAAATCTAGAGATCAACAATTAACATAAGTAAACAAGGAAAACAAATTATGAAAGCGTGTAACGTTCTCTTATCTTACAGGATGTGTTAAATAGTAAACAGTTAATTTTTATAAATAAATACAATTTGTGGCCTACAAATTGATCAGATTTATAAATTATTTTCTAAACTTATTATGAAACACATTATATTTTACTATTTTGATTATTATGAGATATAATGGATTACTTAATGCCAACGCGTGTATTAAAGACTTCTAAAGCCCGCCCGGGCATTAATTCCTTATATTAAAGAAATACTTATTGATAAGTTTATTTTCGAAATAAGTAAAAATATTCTTTGAATATATTATAATTATTTGTTATATAATTAAAAAAAAAGGGTTCATTTAAACTTATTTTGTTATAATATAGTCAAAATAAATATCTATTTTTTAAAGATAGAAAAAAAACTTTATCAATCTTTTTTATTTAATTCTAAATGAAGGACCGCACTTAACTATTTTTTTTAAATACGGACCTGTACTTATTTCTGAAATCCCCATTTTTTCTATTCAACCATGTAAAACACTTAATTATATTATTTTTATTAATAAATATTTACCGGGAAAAATAAGCAATAGAAAAACATTGGTTATTTATGAATAATTTTAAGAAGCTTACAACAGAAATTTCTTCAATACTTAAACTTGGAAAAAACACTTCATATATCGCAAAAAAAAAATTTGGAAGCACTGATAATTCATCGAACAATAGAACATTACTATTCGTTGATTTAAGTAAGACGAGTGACATCATCCTAATATAACAGTTAGTTATTTCCTTTGAACACTTTGAATAATGGACGTGACATAGCCGTTTTATTTAATTGTTTCCAAACGTGACAATTTTTTACTTATCAAATAGAAATTTGCATTTTTGTGTGTTTTTGTTTAAAAAATAGTTATTTTTATTTTTGGCAAACCGTTTATGGAATAGTTTAAAGAATAAAAAAAATTTGAAGTAGGAACTATAAAAATTTAAGAAAGTATAAATACAAGACACAAATTATAATAATAAATATAAATTTATTTACCGTAAAATACTGATATAAAAATGGTAATTTTATAATATTATATAAGAGTAATTATTTAACGAATTTTCTTTTTTAATGATATAAATTTACATTTAAAGTAAATAATAAATTAAAACACTACATACAAATTTACATTTTTGACTCATTAATTCAATATGACTTTCGATTTCTCGGAAAATGTATGTTAAAAATTTCCCGTTTAAATCGATAGAATATAGCTATACTTTTCCACGAAAGTTGGGACACAGTGTATATAAAATAAATGCATAGTCATAGATTGTTGCACTGCAAAATAACAGTTAGGTTAGGTTAGAAACTTTTATTGGAAAAATACTGAAAAACATGTTATCGTGTTTAAGTAATAATTACAATAATTAGTTTGAACGTTAACGAACAAGATTTTTTTTTCTATAGAAAGAAGAAGAAAATACTCTCACTCTAGTTACCATATAAGTTTTATACTTTCAACTGTTTGTGCTAGAATTATTAATTAAATTATTACTATTTTAAATAAAAGTCCAATTCTCATAACCTACAATTTTTATTCCTTTCTAGTAATCATCGTTAACTTTTTTTTTTCTTAAAAACAAAAGATTCAATTAGAGCAATATATGATCGAAAGAAAAACAAATAATATTAATAACAAACTTATTTTGTAAACCACTTTTATATTTATCATTTAGGCTCAGATATGTTCCCATCCTATAGAAATGATACCTAAATTAGAAAAATCTACGTCACATAGGCCAATCTCCTTACTATCCACAATCTAAAAGATATTTGAACAAAAGATCCATCGGATAATAACTGAAATAGAGAGATTATTGGAAAAAGATAAAATTTACTCAGCTATCTTTCTGGATATCGTTAAAGCGTTCCACAAAGTATGGCACCAAAGCCTGATAATGAAACTAAAGAAAATATTTCCTCTACAAAAAATGGTTGAAATATTGCACTAGCGAACATTTAGAGTTAAAATGGAAAATGAGTACTCTGAGCTCAAACCAATAAATTTTCTGCAGGACATATGCAGTACCTATGCAAGACTCTGCAGACCTGTGGAGGACTCTACAGTACCTGTGCAGTATTTATACAGAACTATAATTTAAGTCAAACCAGTATAAAAAGTTACATATTACTTAATAATACTTTATCCGAGGAACCTCCGAGGTAATTTCTGAAAATAATGTTAATTTTTCTAACAATATATTACAAGACTTGATGGTCAATTATCCAACGAATTAATCGAAATTTTCCTGCTGAAAATTTGTTTTTTCCTAGAAGAAGAGGGTTGGAAGAGGCAACAAACTCCTCTGCTGAAAACCTAGTTTTGGCTTCATACCAGTTATGTCAGAAATGGAAAACTGAGCAGTATTGATAGCAACCAAAAATAATCGAACTTTTATGAGGTAATCAATAAAGTACAAACAGAACTGTCAAATCCAGATATAGTTTCCATAATCAATACAGATAAAGATGATTTGGTCGAAAATGCTAATCACATGAATGAAGTTTCACTTGTTCTGTAAATTTTCACATGCGTGCCTTAAAAATGTACTTTAACACTTATATCATAAATAACTATTATACATCTTTTTAGTAGGAGGTCGTCTACTTTATGACACTTTGCATCGCAACTTGAAAAAGACTTTACCTTCTTTAAAGCTCGCAATTCGCAATTTGTCTTGATCAAAGGCATGCGCAGTTAAACCCCAGCTGATCGACTTTTGCAAGAGCTTTTGCAATTGCAACTTTATCGGTTTGGTGCGATTTCTATTGCCTGAAAGATGCAATTCTAGGGAGAAATCTAGTTACCTCAGGCTCTAGAAGCAAGGCAGTTTATGGACAGTGATTACTTTCTTCTTATTTATTTTGCTTAGTTTTGATATTTTCATTTTTAAACAGATTGACAAAATATTCAAGACAAATAAAAAATATTTTTTGAGGTTAGAAAATTGCTATTGAACCGCGCCGTATCGGCCCTTTAAAATAATTTATGAAGCCGGCGGCGGTAGCGGTTCAATAGCAACCGTTTTTTTTGGGGAGGGGGTCGGCAGCCATGTTGCAATGGCAAGAGACTTGCATAATGTTAAACAACACGCAAGATTCAACATCGGCAATACTTTGACCTTGCAAGAACTTGCTGCAATTTCTTGCAGGTTGCATTATATAATTTGTAAGGATCAAATAACAAGATTGAAGAAGGCAAATTAAGATTAAATGAATTAACACTTTTAGGCATATTGTCCTCTACAGAGGAATCAGATTCTGAATTTTTTTATTATGATTTGGAACTAAGAAGGTTTATCTGACATAGATATCCTAAGCAGCGATGATTATGATGAATGGGATAGTAATTCCACAAGTTCTCCAAGTGGAAGTTTTCTTAATTTTCATTTGATATTTTTAATAATATCACAAGATGTAAGTTACCACTTTGTGACAGTAAAACCCATTTTTATTGTCAAAAATGTAAGGTTCATTCGTGTATCAAGATAAATCAAAATGAAAAGAGATAAAAAAATCAATTAGCCTGCTTGCCAAATTTCAGAATTTTATTCCTCAAAAGAAAAAGTCGTGACTGAAAAGGTTAAAATCATATTTGCTAAACCGAAATTATCCATTAAGGGTAATTATAAGTCAGGATCAGACTGGATTTAATTCAATTTGCAATAAAACTGGAGTACCAATTCCTGACCAATTTCTTGTTAATTAGTTCAGCTACATAAAAACTGATTTTGAAGGAGAACCTCTTTAAATAAATGCAAACGTAATTGTTGCCCAGCCCTTGGTGGAAGATGTTCCTGGATATGTTTGAAGTATTTTCGGAAGCAATATCAAGTTTACATGAAGACGTTTCGAAAAGATGGAATCCAATAAAATAGGAATTCAACTGATGGAGATTCACGAGAACTTTGAACAAAGAAAATAAAATCAAGGTTATCATCTAATAAAAAAATTGGAGGGAAAAATTCATATTCACCTTATTTTATGGTAACCATATATTTTTCAATAAACTCAAAAACGGTTGGTTTTGAATAGCATTAAGAAATACTTATGCAGTAGGTACTTGTGCAGGACCATGCAGTACTTGTGCAAGACCATGCAGTACTTGTGCAGGACTGTTTTTTTCCATTTCTGCAGTAGCAATAGGTGTACAAAAATTACTTAAGGTTGCATACCTCTGGGTATTTCCGTTGTGACGTTCCTTGAAGGGATTATTTATTCAGAAAAATAAAATTAATTAATTCCAGGACCGTTTCCAGACTTTTGAAAGACTCTGTATAATTTATATTTTTTTTACAAAAATATTTCTACATAATTATAAAAATATAACTAATCTAAACTAACCTAACCAAAATTATTACTATAATTACAAAAAAAAACTAATCTAATCTAACAAAAAATATTACTAAATTTACAAAAATTACATCTAATCTAACCAATAATATTATTATAACAAGTATATTTTTAATACTATTGTCGCAATTTAATAAATATTGAATTGGGAAACAATTATCAAGAGTAGTTTTCCAACAAAATAATACTACAGCGTGTTCAAATTAAAATGTTCTTTTTTAATCATATTTAACATTTTATATTTGTCTTGAAATTTTATAAATCTTATTGGATTTACAAATTTTAAACACGAGTATAATTTTCTGTCAAATTAATATTACAAGGTGTGTAAACTGTCATAATATCATGATTTATAGATTTTTGGTATTATTTATTGAATTTAGAAACTTTTATTAAAAATAATATTTACTGAAAAATTAATATTATAGTGTGTGCGAATTTGATAAGAATAATAATAATATAGAAGGCTGGTACGATATTTTTTTGTAAATTGTATTTTTTAATGTCTAAAGATAAATTTAATACGTTTTGTATTTTTTTTGGATTAAAAATAATGAATGGATCTTACCTAGATTTTCGCAACAAAAATCTTTTTTTCACAGTTTGCAACTTTGGTTCCTTTCTGCCGACATCTCTGTCTTCAAAACCTTGCACAAAGCACAACATCACTGATTCAGCCATACAAGACACACTATGATACTTTCTAGATTGCAGAAATTTGCTGCGAGCATGTTTCGTTAATTGGTCCGAATTTTCCGTATTTCCAGCCAGTGTTGTATAAAAATCAGTCTTTTAAAGGCACTTTAGATTAGAAAATACGGTGTTTAAGTCAGATAACGACGCTTCTCATATGACTCGTGTCAGAAGACTGATTTAAAAAAATATTAAAACTATTTATATCGCGGTCCACGTGCTTTTAGGTTGACGACAGAACACGGAATGACCATATGATCGGGTTTGTGACCTCATTATCGAGTTGCATCAGTGGTGACTGAGGAGTTGCTCGAAGGGGATTGTTGACTTTAATTCAATTGGTGGTAGGTGGTAGTTTTATAAAATAAATGAAGAACAACGGAACAACCGACGGCAGTTGGGTTTATTGATCGCGGCGCGCGACTACTCAACAAAACACTTGACAGTAGACCGGCAACCATGTTCCTCTTGCCTTGCCTCTTGCCTCTGCCTCCACCTGACAACTACGATCGAGAGCATCGCCACAGCTGACTGCAGTGGTGTTACATACAAACGGGCGCTAACCGACACAGGAACGGACTTTCACTAAACATTTTTATTGTAAAACAAAAGATAGGCGACTAGTTTTAGCTACAAGCCATCATCAAGCCTAGAATATAAGTAGAAAGGTAGGAAAAAGAACTTTTAAGAATTATAAACTATTAGACTTACCCAATTAAAATTATAATAAATGATATTTGTTGAAAATTGACAACACAATTGTCAATTAAAAGAAAAAACTATATGGAGGTTGCATGTGAGCACTAGGGGAGGTAGAGGTGAAGGGGAGATTGTGGTACAGGATTAAAATTAAATAAAATAGAAATTACAAGAGGCATATATTAGCGGTAATGTAAAGGATTAAATGTAGGAGGTGAGGGGACATTAGGGATAGGGACACGAAGCAATAATTTGGAAATGGACCAGAGAAAGACTGGATCGTATGAAATAGTTATATTACCGCTAATATGTGCCTCCTGTAATTTCTATTTTAAATTTAATTTTAATCCTGTACCACAATCTCCCCTTCACCTCTACCTCCCCTAGTGCACACATGCAACCTCCATATAGTTTTTTCTTTTAATTGACAATTGTGTTGTCAATTTTCATCAAATATCATTTATTATAATTTTAATAGTTTATAATTCTGAAAAGTTCTTTTTCCTACCTTTCTACTTATATTCTAGGCTTGATGATGTCTTGTAGCCGAAACTAGTCTCCTATCTTTTGTTTTACAATAAAAATTTTGTGGTACTCGACTTTGAGTTTCATTACTATTCAGTAGACCACATTTGAGTTAATGGATAACCTTTTGAATTTAAAAGTATGTTACTAACTTTAGTCATAGAAAATCGTTTTTTTTTCAATATTTCTACTCAAGAAATAAACAGGGTGGCGCAAATTTAATGGAACACCATTGGGATTTCGTAAATCGTTAAATGGGAAAAAAAGATGCGTATTTTCAAGACGAATTGAATGGTTTTTTCCCCATTTAACGTTTTACAAAATTCCAATTAAATTTAAATACACACACATTTTCCTTTAGTGGGGTTTAGGCCTCGGACTTTTGTTACAGTGAATGAATTTTTGTGGTCCAAGTGGGATTTTGTTTTTTATGCTATAAATTGGAAAGTTTACTAAATATTTTTTTGTGCTTTTGATTTTTTCATTATTATATCATCGGATTTTTTACAGTTTTTTTTTATTTTTTCGTTTTTTCCCTATTTCACAATTTTATTTGCCATTTTTGTTCCAATTGTTTGTCTTATTTGCATTTAATTTTTTTCCAAAGTTATTTGTTTTTTTTATTATATTCCGGTTTTTTTGTGATTTTTTTGGCCCCTTGTAATTTTTTCTCGTTTTCCCGTTTTTTCGATTTTTTGTTTTTTTTTCTGGTTTTTTCAATTTTTTTCCAATCTTTCATCATTTTTTTTCTCAATCTGTTTTTTTTCAAATTTTTTCTTTTGTTGTCTGATTTTTTCTCATTTTTTAGTTTTTTCGTTTTTGTCGATTTTTCGGTTTTTTTTATTTGTTTTCTTTTTATTGATTTCCAATTTTTTTCTGATTTTTTCGGCCCTTCTAATTGTTTTCGTTCACCCGTTTTTTGATTTTTTGTTTTTTTTTCTGGTTTTTTCAATTATTTCCAATCCTTTCATCAATTTTTTTTTGTCAATCTGTTTTTTTTCTAATTTTTTCTTTTACTGTCTGATTTTTTCTCAATTTTTAGTCCTCTAATTTTTCGTTTTAACCGATTTTTCGGTTTTTTTTTGTTGTTTTTTGATTAGATTATGAACCGTCTCGGAATTAATTAAACAATACAGAAATAACATAAAGTTGTCCCTATTTCACAATTTTATTTTCCATTTTTATTCCAATGGTTTCTCTTATTTGTTTTTTAATTTTTTCTTTCTTTTTATAGTTTTCCAATTTTTTCGGCCCTTTAATTTTTTTTTCGTATTCTCGTTTTTTCGAGTTTTTGTTTTTTTTTCTAGTTTTTTCAATTATTTCCAATCTTTCATTATTTTTTTTCACAATCAGTTTTTTTTTTGTAATTTTTTCTCATTTTTTATTCCTCTAATTTTTCGTTTTTGTCGATTTTTCGGTTTTTTTTTATTGTTGTTTTTTTATTTGATTATAAACCGTCTCGGAATCAATTAAACAATACAGAAATAACATAAAGTTGTCCCTATTTCACAATTTTATTTTCCATTTTTTTCTGGTTTTTTCAATTATTTCCAATCTTTTCATCATTTTTTTTCACAATCTGTTTTTTTGTTGTAATTTTTTCTCATTTTTTATTCCTCTAATTTTTCGTTTTTGTCAATTTTTCGGTTGTATAAATAACTCAGGTTGATATTTTTTATTTAAACATTTTTATAAATTTTAACCTACTTTTATAATAAAAAAAAATCAATGTGTTAAAAATATAATAAGCATTTATCAAAGTTCTCAGTAATAAAAAATGTTATATGTATTACTTGATAATTTCGTTAATACGTCCCAAGCTTTTCGGCATCCTTTTTGACCTGCGTCAGAGCCTTTTCGCCCTTTCCTAACTATGGCGCCTTTGATCCTTGTGCATACGGTTGGTCTCGCTTCCAAAGGCAATAAATCAATCTATATAAAACTTTCTTACGTCCATAAAAAGATTCTATAGTTTTAATTCTAAATATTATATTTTTTCCGGAAATATAACTAACAATTTTAAATATTCCTTCCAACAATATTTATCTTCTAGTTTTTATCGCATGTTTAAGAGATTATATTTTTCTTCTTTTTATTGATCTTCTTTTCAGTCAATTGCCTTTAGATTAACCATTGGCTTTTCAAATCGGTGCACCCAAATTGCCCCAAAAACTCATTAGCCTACTAATCCCCTACCTGAATTGCACTAAAATATCTCTGGGTAAATATTTTTTATTTAATCCCTAGCTCGAATTGCCCTACTTCCATATTTTTAATTTGTTGGGGAATTTTAAACAATTAAAGAGATAAAAAATTATTGTTCTTCTCCGCATCCGAATATTTATGTATTTTTGGACACTATAAAAAAGATGCAAAAAGATACTTATATAAAAGTGAATTCTGTAAATTTAAACAAAAAAAGAGCTGTCAGAAGCAAAAAATTATTGAAAATAAAATAGAGGACTATAGGTTAGATAGAATAAATAGAAAAATGTTTGTTAAATGCGTATCATATAAATTTAACCCTTTAAGTGCTGATATCGTATATAAATGATTCGTAAAAATGTCTGGTTTTTTTAAATCTGCAATTTTTGACAATTTTTTTTTAAATTTTTGACGTTTTTGAAATTTTCGATATATTTTTAATATTTTTAGTTTTTTTTAATATGTTTGAAATTATTAAAATTTATGAAGTTTTGAAATTTTTAATTTGCAATGTTCAGAACTTTTGAAATTTTTAATATATTTGGAAATTTTTGATATATTTTATAAATTTTTATTTTTTTTTAAATTTTTGATTTTTTTCAAATTTTCGATTTAAATTTTTGATGTTTTTGAAATTTTCGATATATTTTTAATATTTTTGGTTTTTTTATTAAATAGTTTTGAAATTTATAATTTGCAATTTTTAGAACTTTTGAAATTTTTAATATATTTGGAAATTTTCATTTTTTTTTTAAATTTTCGATTTTTTTCAAATTTTCGGTTGTTTTTGAAATCTCCGATATATTTGATATTTTTTAACATTTTTTTTGTTATTTTTTGAAATTTTTGATGTACTTCTGAAATTTTTGAATTTCGTAAAATTCAGTTTTTTTTAAATTTTTGAATTTTTTAAAAATATTTTTGAAATTCTTAAAATTGATGAAGTTGAAATTTTAATTTTGCATTTTTCAAAACTTTCGAAATTTTTAATATATTTTGAAATTTTTTCAATGTTTTAAAATGTTTAAAATTCTTGAATTTTTTTAAAATTTCTGGTTTTTTTAAATCTGCAATTTTTGACAATTATTTTTTTTAATTTTTGATGTTTTTGAAATTTTCGATATATTTTTAATATTTTTAGTTTTTTTTTTAAATATTTTTGAAATTATTAAAATTTATGAAGTTTTGAAATTTTTAATTTGCAATTTTCAGAACTTTTGAAATTTTTAATATATTTGGAAATTTTTGATATATTTTATAAATTTTCGAAAATTTTATTTTTTTTTTAAATTTCGATTTTTTTCAAATTTTCGATGTTTTTGAAATTTTCGATATATTTGATATTTTTTAACATTTTTTTTGTTTTTTTTGAAATTTTTGATGTAATTCTGAAATTTTTGAATTTCTTAAAATTCAGTTTTTTTTTATAAATTTTTGAATTTTTTAAAAATATTTTTGAAATTCTTAAAATTTATGAAGTTGAAATTTTTATTTTGCATTTTTCAAACTTTCGAAATTTTTAATATATTTTCGAATTTTTTAATTTCTATACATTTTGATTTTTTAAATTTTTGAATTTTTTGATATATTTTTAAAATCCCTAAAATTTAGGTTTTTTTTTTTTAATTTTTGATTTTATTTTTAAATATCTTTGAAATTATTAAAATTTATGAAGTTTTGAAATTTTTAATTTGCAATTTTCAGAACTTTCGAAATTTTTAATATATTTTCGAAATTTTTTAACTTCCAGACATTTTTATTTTTTGAAATTTTCGAATTTTATGATATAATTTTGAAATTTTAGACATTTTAAATTTCTTAAAATTTAGGTTTTTTTTTAAATTTTTTGGATATTAATAGAATCATGTTTATTGGTGTATTATTTAAATTAACGCAAAATTTTTACCATATTTTTCAATTTTTTAATCGGAGGAGCTGTTAAAATATTTTTAGTCACATAAACAACACTTCAGAGATAGTTTTTTCGTAATAGTTTATTGTAAAATTCATATTTTGTTTCGATTTAATCAATCCATTTCATGATCAATATCATTAGTCAAGTCGGTAGCTCACGTACGCCACTGAAGTTTCTATCACTAATTTTAAAATTCATTTTACTGTATTTCTTGTTACCAGTGCTGGCCCTGGCCCATTTTGGGTGTAGTGCAATATAAAGGGGGATTTGAAAATTTTTGGAACGACAAAAAAAAGAGATTCGAAAATTCTTGCCTCCAATTTGTATTTGAAAAGCAAAGAAGAAGGTATATAATAAAAAATAATAACGATTTTGTTTTAAAGTGTCACATTTTATATTATCAAAATAGTATTTTTAAAAGCAGTGTCCCGAAGCAGCAAAGGTTAAAATTTAATTAGTTTATTATTAATTAACAAATATATAGATCAAATTTACAACTACTATTTATTTAAAAAAATAGTCTACGCCGCTGGCAAATCAATTAAGCGTTCAATGACAATATTTACCGATTCGATTCAAATTCTATTGACACAACAATTTAATACGTTAACAGAATTTTCCGATACAAATAATGATTGACTGATTAAAAAATATTAAATTAAAATATAAACTCATTTACCTACAGTTGTACAGTTACTATTACACATTTTGAAACGAACATGGATGATTACTTTTTTTTGTTTTATTAATCAAATTATCTTATTTGAACTAATTTTTCGCCCATATACGATAGCAAAGTGTAGTAAATTATTTAAAAATATAGTTAGGCTCGATTCACACTATGATGCCGTTCACACGGTTAAATCTCGCTTCGATCTCGGTTCGACCAAATCTCTACCTGAAAGATTCTCTAGCTGAAAGATTCTTTACCTGAAACATTCTTTACCTAAAAGATTCCCTACCTGAATGATTCTCTATCTGAAAGATTTTCTACCAAAAAAATTTTTTATTTCAAAAATCATATACATGGTAAGAGATAGGCAAAAATAATTAAAAGAAATTTTTCTTAAAGACTGTCTACCTGAAAAATTCTTTTTCAGAAATTAAAACGATTAAAATTCTCTTAAAATGAACAAAAATATCATTTTGGAAAATAATTATCACTACATTTTGAAAATATGTATTAAAACAGGCGTACGCTACTGACGTTGACATAGGTCATGTTGAAGTTTGTGAATAATAATTTTAGTTTATTTTCTAATCCTTGATTTTATTTTTTGAAACTATTCAAATTTCGAATTTTCTTTAAATTTTTGAACTCTGAAATTTTCGAAATATTTAAATTTTCAAAATATTTGTAATAATTGAAAATTTTTAAATTATTTAAATTTTTTAAATTCTTGATACTTTTAAAATCACATTTTTTAAATGAGTAAAATATTTGAAATTAGAAATTTTTTAAATTTTCAAAATTTTTGTAGATTTTTTGAAATCTTCGAAATTTTAAAATTTTCTAAATTAGGTTTGACATTGTTTAGAAATTTTCTAAATATTTGTAGTAATTGAAATTTTTTAAATTCTTGAAAATTTTAAGACAACATTTTTGAAATTTATAAAACATTGAAATTTTTGAAATTGTGAAGTTTCGTGTTTTAAAATTGGAAATTATTCAAATTTTCAAAATTTTAATAAATCGGGAATTATTTTTTGAAATCTTGGAAATTTTAAAATTTTCTACATTAGGTTTGACATTGTTTAGAAATTTTATAAATATTTTTAACATTTGAAATTTTTTAAATTCTTGAAATTTTTAAGACAACATTTTTGAAATTTGTAAAATATTGAAATGAAATTTGTAATTTTCAGATTTTGAAAATTTGGAAAACTCGGAATTTTTTTTTAAACTTTAGAAATTTTAAAATTTTCAAAATTCGTTTTTACATTATTCAGAAATTTTCAAAATACCTATTTATAATAAATGAAATTTTTAAGACGGCATTTTTGAAATTTATAAAATATTTGAAATTAGAAAATTATGAAATTATAAAATATTTAAATTTTCGAAATTTAGAAAGCTCAGGAATTTTTTTTGAAATCATCGAAATTTTAAACTTTTAAAAATTTGTTTTTACATTGTTTAGAAATTTTCGAAATATTTGTAATTATTAAAATTTTTTAAATTCTTGAAATTTTTAAGACGGCATTTTTGAAATTTGTAAAATATTTGGAATTATAAATTTTTGAAATTTTATATTTTTGAAATTAGAAATTATTCATATTTTCGGACACCCTACCCAGACTTTATCTATTCAGGTGAATAATAAGTAAAATTTATCATCTTTAAGTATGAATATTTAAAAAATAAATACACACAGACAAACGCAAGAGGGAAAATACTATTAAGAATCCTATTTTAATATTAAAATTTCTTTGCATAAACTTGAATCAAACCAGGAATTTATAATATTTTACAACGTAACTATATAAAAAGTCCAAGTACAAAAAAATAGAGCCGGTCCTGTCACTACTTCTAACAACAAACAATTTTCCTCGTATGCCCATTCATATATATTTCTCCAATTTATTTACGGTGATTCCTCGTAATATTTAGCTTCATTGATAAATACTTAGAAACAACACTTTTGTGTAAATTCGTTTTAGGCCGTTAGCCAAATTTTAGGTGTAAATCATAACAAATTACTCAGAAAATTTCGAGAAAAAAAGTTTCATTCAATCTGACTTTAATGGGGTTATAAAATAACGGAAGAAATAAATATAATACAAAATGTACGGACACAATAATAAATTTATAGTTAGTTCCGATGAATCACTTAATTTTCTTAGAGAAATTTTCTTTTCAGGATATTGAAAATATTTTTTTATGTAACATATTTACCAATATGAACTGTTACTTGGTATTCCCAAGTTTTATAAAATTATTTTAGAACAGAATTATTATGTCTCTAAATTTTTATTGTGATCAATTTTTTGATTTTTATATAGCTTTTTTACGGAACTATTGTAATATTGATCTGTTCCGGAAAAATGATTATTACTTCGGTTTGGACCGGAAGTATTAAAATCATAATAAAATTTTTTTGCTTAAAATAACTGTTCTCGATGTTTTGAGATACCTACAACACGATTAGATGAAAAAAAATTTCATGTCCGTCGGTCTGGATAACTCAAGAACCTGTAGTCCGATTTCAAAAATTAATTCGCCAATCGTTTTCTCGTATCTATGAAAGGAATCCCATTGTTTTTGGGCATTCTAATTGTAAGGGGGTGGAAACTGGAGGGGGTTAAAATTTAAAAAAATTCATATCCTCCATTTTTCATGTCCTAATTATTAGAAAATTAATTCGCTTAAAACCTTTATCGATTTGACCTTCATGGGTCAAACTGGAGGGGGTGAAAATTTCAAAAAAATTCATATCCGCTATTTTCGAAAATATTGTAAAACCGTAAAAAATTGTAAAAAAACATAAAAGAATCGTAAAAAAACAGGCAAAAGGTTGTAAAATTTTGTAAATAATTAAAAAATTGAGAAAGAGAAAGAATGGAAAAAATCGTAAAAAAGTCATAAAGTTTCAGAAATTATTTAAAAAATTGAGTAAGATGGAAAAAATGGAAAAATCGTAAAAAAATTTTAAAACAAAACGTAAAAAATGTTAAAAAATTGTGAAAAATCGTAATAAACTGGTAAAAAGTCATAAAACTTCGTAAATAATGCTAAATAATCGTAAAACATCATAAAAAACTGTAAAGGACGTTGAAAATCGTAAAAACCGTAATAAACCCTAAAAAAACCGAAAAGAAACTGGAAAAATCTGAAACAAATGGAAAAAAGGGATACTATCGGGAAAGATCGAAAACGGGAGAAAATTAGAAAAAAAATGAAAAATCGAAAAAAAAATATAAAAAAACGAAAAAAATTGTAAACAAATGTACAAATCAAGCAAAAGAGAAAAGAAATGGAAAAAATAGTGAAAAATCGTAAAAATTCATAACAAAATGTAAAATAAAACAAAAAAAATGTAAAAGCAGGCAAAAAGTCGTAATATTTCGTAAATAATTTAAAACATTGAGAAAGGCAGAAAAAAAATGGGAAAAATCGTAAAAAATCGTAAAAGATCGTAAAAGATCGTAAAAGATCTTAGAAAATGGTAAAAAAATCTTAAAAAACGTAAAAAATCCTAAAAAATGCTAAAAAATTATAAAAAAAATCTTAAATGAATCGTAAGTAATGCCAAACAATCGTGAAACATCATAAAGAATCGTAGAAAATCGTGAAAATCGTGAAAAATCGTAAACAAACAAATCAAAACAAATGGAAACAAATCGTAACAAATCAAAAAAATCGAAACAATTCGAAAAACATCGAAGCAAATCGCCATAAATAAAAAAAAACCGAAACAAATCGAAAAACCGAAAGAAATAAAAAAATCGAAACAAATTGAAACACATCGAAACAACCGAAACAAATCAAAAAATCGACAAAAATCGAAACAAATCGAAACAAATTGAAACAAATCGAATCAAATCGAAACAAATCAAAACAAATGGAAACAAATCGTAACAAATCAAAAAAATCGAAACAATTCAAAAAACATCGAAGCAAATCGACATAAATAACCGAAACAAATCAAAAAATCGACAAAAATCGAAACAAATCGTAACAAGTTAAAAAAATCGAAACAATTCAAAAAACATTGAAGCAAATCGACATAAATAAGAAAAATTGTTGTAAGTTGTATATACATACAGAAAGATGTAACTTCGATATACCTTAACCGATTTTTACAAGATTACGTTCAATGAAAAAATAATTGAAAGTCGATTTCAAAAGAAAAAATAGTAACCAAACATTTAATATTTCCGGAAACTAGAGGATGCGTTATGACACTTATCCCTATTTATGCATTTTTCTAAAAAAATTCAAATTTGCTGTTATAACTGTTACCAACTAATAAAAAAGAAGGCGCGATAAAAAAAAACTAGCAACAGGTTAGAGCAAAAAAGTATGACCAAAATTTTAACTTTTAGGTTTTTTTTGTTAATAAATAAGTTTTAAGCTTAAGTTTATATAGTTCATGTCTAACCATAATAAAACTTTTGTAATACTGAACATTTATTGGTTTTTTTATTTTTTATAAAAAAATTGTAAGAGTTGGAAACTTAGCGATATAAGATATTCTTGTTTTTACGTATGTGGCATGAACTTTCCAAAGCTGAGAAACTTTAGTCGACAAATACCAGTCTCTTAAAATATTATAAAATCTTTACCCAAACTCTATAAATACATCAAAAGGAATGTTGGCAGTTGGATTCAGATAGGTTTATCTTAAGTACATAAGGTTTTATATTTAGATGGAAATCGCAATTTGACGTTCTGTCTGACCTATTTGCGCTTTCGTAATTTCTACACCCTTTTGGCGCATTCACCGAAATTATAAATAGTAAAGAAAATAACAGGTGCATTTTTATGACCCAGCCAAATTATTCATTCAAAATAACATTGTTATCGCACGTTTAATAAAGTATTTGCATACATAAGTTTCAAAAAATCTAATTCATAAAAGAGAAAGTCGACTTCTACCCAAGAATCAAAATCATTGAATGACAAATAACCGGACGGTGTCCAGAAGAAGCTTTTGAATTAATCTGGAGAACTTAATGTAAAGGTGAAACAAACACAGAGAGGATTAAAATTATTTCAATCCATATCTCATCTATTTAATACATTATTTTTTTAGAATGCGAACTGTAACCCTAAAATTACCCATTTTTCTTAGGTTTAGGCACTGTAATTTTAAGTCAGTCCAGATAGTTTGAACGACTTGAGTAGTGGCTGGCTGAAGCGCATAAATCATATTGAAAATCACCATTTTCTCACCGGGAATTGTTTATCCAGTTTTAAGTTTTTGTATTTTCTTTTCAACTTTGATCCAGTCTAGTTACGCCACTGAAAATTATAGTCCATTTAACACAGAAAAAAAATCATAAAAACTTTTCTTAATAAAACATCTTTTAGTGCAGAAAAACATGATTTTTCAGGGAATCCCCATCAAGAATAAAAATATATTATTTTAATACTTTATGGAGTTTTCAACTTTAAACTAGCCTAGTTACGCTACTGTCCATTTTTTTTTTCAAACGGAACAGTAAAATTTAAATCAATTTATTTATAACCACAGAATAAATAAATTTATCAAAATGTTTTAATCTATTCTTGATAGAAATGTAAATTAAAACAAAAATGAAATATTTTTATGAACCGTCTCTAATAGGAATATAATCTAGTTCCTGAAATAGCGATTATTGATGCGTTTTTTGAAGTTAAATTTTCACAATTTTGTTCTTTTTTATTCTCTTATTTTTTTTTTACTTTTCAATATATTCAGGAATTAATTTAATACCATTAGTACATTATAAAAGCAAATCTGCATATATTTATTCTCTATGCCTATCCATTTTCTAACGCCTCCTTAAATTCAGGAAAACATGATTTTTCAGGAAATCCCCTTCGATAATTTTTAAATTTTAATATTTTTGTCAACTTTAAACCAGCCTAGTTACGCCACTGCTCAATTTTTTTTAAATGAAACTAAAAAATTATAGTCCATTTATTTATAAACAACGAAAAAATAGATTTATTAAAATATATTAAACCATTCTTGATAGAATGGTCTTTTAGGGCAGAAAAAAAATATTTTTGAATTGTTTAAAGAGTTTTTAAATTTTGGTGTATTTTCAACTTTAAACCAGTCTAGTTACGCTACTGGTTTTTTTAAATGAAAAAGAAAAATTAAAGTTCATTTATTTATAATCTCATAAAAAATAGATTCATCAAAATACATTAAACCAATCTTGATAGAATTTTTAATTGTTTCGAGTTTTTAAATTTTTAAATTTTGTTCAACTTTGGCCTAGTTACGCCACTGCTAAATATTTTTTAAAACGTAACTAAAAAATTATAGTCCATTTATTTATAAACATAGAAAAAATAGATTTATCAAAAGAGCAGAAAAACATGAGTTTTCAGGAAATTTCCTTCGAGATTAAAAAAATATTTTTCAATCGTTTAAAGTGTTTTTAATTTTTTTATATTTTCAACTTTAAACCAGCCTAGTTACGCCACTGGTTTTTTTAAATGAAACAAAAAAATCAATGTTCATTTATTTATAATCACAGAAAAAATCGATTCATCAAAATCTTGATAGAAATGTCTTTAAGTACAAAAAACATGATTTTTCATCAAATCCTCTACGATTATTTTTTTTTAATTGTTATCTACTTTTTTATACTTATTTTATTCAACTTTAGCCTAGTTACGCCACTGCTCAATTTTTTTTTAAACGAAACTGAAAAATTATAGTCCATTTATTTATAAACATAGAAACAATAGATTTATAAAAAGGGCAGAAAAACATGATTTTTCAGGAAATCTCCTTCGAGATTAAAAAAAATATTTTTCAATTGTTTAAGGAGTTTTTAAATTTTGGTATATTTTCAACTTCAAACCAGCCTAGTTACGCCACTGGTTTTTTTAAATGAATCAGAAAAATTAAAGTTCATTTATTTATAATCACAGAAAAAATAGATTCATCAAAACAAATCTTGATTGAAATGTCTTTAACATGATTTTTCAGGAAATCCTCTTTGATAATTTTTTTTAATTGTTATAGAGTTTATAAATTTTGATATTTTGTTCAAATTTAGCCTAGTTACGCCACTGCTCAATTTATTTTTAAATGGAACTGAAAAATTGTTGTCTATTTATTTATAAACATAGAAAAAATAGATTTATCACAAGGCCAGAAAAACATGATCTTTCAGGAAATCTTCTTCGATATTAAAAAAAAATTTAAATTGCTAAGGAGTTTTAATATTTTGGTATATTTTCAACTTTAAACCAGCCTAGTTACGCCACTGGTTTTTTTAAAGGAAACAGAAAAATTCAAGTTCATTTATTTATAATTACAGAAAAAATAGATTCATCAAAATATCTTAAACCAATCTTGATAGAAATATCTTTCAGTATAGAACAACATGATTTTTCAGGAAATCCTCTTTGATAATTTTTTTTAATTGTTATAGAGTTTATAAATTTTGATATTTTGTTCAAATTTAGCCTAGTTACGCCACTGCTCAATTGTTTTTTAAACGGAACTGAAAAATTGTAGTCCATTTATTTATAAACATAGGAAAAATAGATTTATCAAAAGGGCAGAAAAACATGATTTTTCAGGAAATCTCCTTCGAGATTAAAAAAAATATTTTTGAATTGTTTAAGGAGTTTTTAAATTTTGCTATATTTTCAACTTTAAACCAGCCTAGTTACGCTACTGGTTTTTTTAATGAAACAGAAAAATTAAAGTTCATTTATTTATAATCACAGAAAAAATAGATTAATCAAAATACATTAAACCAATCTTGATAGAAATTTCTTTAAGTGCAGAAAAACATGATTTTTCAGGAAATTCCCTTCGATATTTTTTTTCTAATTGGTATCGAGTTTTTAAATTTTTATACCTTGTTCAACTTTAGCCTAGTTACGCCGCTGCTCAATTTTTTTTAAACGTAACTGAAAAAATAGAACAAAGAAAAAATAAGATTTATCAAAAAATAGTCTTCGATAATTTTTTTAAATTGTTATCGATTTTTTAAATTTTGATATTTTGTTCAACTTTGAACCAGCCACTGCTCAATTTTTCTTAAAACGGAACCGGCAAATTATAATACATTTATTTATAAACACAAAAAAATGGATTTATCAAAATATATTAAACTGTTCCCATGAGTGCAGAAAATTATGATATTTCAGGAAATCCCATTCAAGAATAAAAAAATATTTTTGAGTTGTTTATCGTATTTTTTAAATTTTGATGTTTTGTTCAACTTTAAACCAGCCTAGTTACGCCACTGCTCAATTTTTCTTAAAACTGAACCAGCAAATTGTAGTACATTTATTTATGAACATAAAAAAATGGATTTATCAAAATATATTAAACTGTTCCTATGAGTGCAGAAAATTATGATTTTTCAGGAAATCCCATTCAAGATTTAAAGTAATATTTTTAAATTGTTTATGATATTTTTTAAATTTTGAACTAACCTACTCATTTTTTCTTAAAACGGAACAGGACAAATTATTCTTCATAACACAGAAAAAAACAAGATAAATAAAAATTTATTAATTCCCTATAAAAAGTTCTGAGTGCAAAAAACATTATTTTTAGGAAGCATCATCAAAGCCGGAAATTTTCTTTTTTGACGTCATTCAAGTTTTCTTTTCCTACTTTGTTTTCCTTTTAACCAACCGCCTCCTTCACTCGGTCAGCCCATTTATTAGAAAATAAAACCAAACGTATACCGTGCTCGTATACGGTTCAGCTCAAAGATATAAAATATTACGTAATAAAGGGGTTAAAAGATTGTGATATTGTATATACAAAGAAAATCTCAAAGGATAAAAAATTTAACTAAATCGTTGCTGTTTTGTCAATTGTTGGCTCGCACGAGTCAATGACTCACAGTTCCGGCTAATATAAATGTTTCAGCATAAAATTTTTAATTGGTTTAATGCAATATTGAGGTCACTGAGCGACATACTTGACAAATTAGATTAAAGACTAACACATGTTCTAAATATTATCACTAGTTCACTTCAATCTTATTAAACATTGAACAAATGAATTTTTATTATTTTTTCCGGAAATTTTTATTATTTACAAGCAGTGGCAGGATTTCAGCAATTTTATTGTATTATTTGTCTAAACTCAGCTCAAAAAATGCCACTATGTATAAGTCAGAGCTATGGCGTTACTAAAAAAGAAGTAACGCGTTACTTTATCGTTACTTTTACTAAAAAGTAACGCGTTAGATAAACGTTCCCGTCAATTTTTTAAAAAAGAAACGATTTATTCGTTACTTTTCAAAAGTAACGCGTTACTTTTAAAGTAACGAAGTTACACTAACGCGTTACTTTTCTATATATTCTTCTTGTTCCACGTCTTTTCGTTCTTTTATTGTCCATCTCATCATTTATCGCCGTTATTATTGCACATACAAACAAAATTTTCAAATAAAAGTTGTACGATTTTTTAAAATGCTATCCAGAACACAGTGACGCGCGAAATCGACGGGGTACAAAAAAATAATAAACACATTATTTCACATTAAACAGCAGTAACAAAACAGAAAAACCTCAGTTTTAAAGTAACGCGTTAGTTTTTGGTAACGCGTTACTTTTGCAGTAACGCGTTACTGTAACGAAGTAACGATTTCGCGTTTCTTTTACAAAGTAACGCAATACCGTTACTTTTCGCCCACTTTAAAAAGTAACGAAATTACTAGTAACGCGTTACTGGAAAGTAACGTTTTAGTTTCGTTACTCCCAGCTCTGGTATAAGTTTCATATTTTTTTTTGCTCTCCATTTATTTACAATTATTTGTTTGGAATAAAAAATACAGTATTTCTGAAAGACACTGAAATTACAAATTTCGTAAAAGCTTAATTTTAGCATAGTTAATTTATCTGTTTATTTTATTAAAATTATTAATTATATTAGTATCATCAGAATGACAAGAAAAATAGTTACATACTTGATATATAAAATATTTTAATCACATCCAATAAAGTGAAAATTTCTTTTTTATATACAATTTTAACGTTTGTATATAAATTTATATTACTAAGATATTTCAATATTACGACAATTACATATAATTAATAATGAAATAATAAAATAAACAACTATTTTTATACAAATCGTTTTTATTTATTTCTATTTTATTATTGGGGCGCATATGTCTGGGGCGCAATTGTCGAGGTACCTAAACCAACACCCTCAGCGTCCCTACTTTTCCTTGTTTTTTAGTTCCCAACTTCTCTAATTCTTAATAAAGTTGTTGGTTTAGTATAGTTGGACTAACAATACTTTTGTCATCTGAGCATATATGACTCACCGCCCACGAGATAATCCAATATCTCTACCTACGTTTGTTTAGTAATTTACTATATAAGAAATAGTCTAATATTTTTCTATAAATAAAACCCTTAATATTATTGATAGAGTAAGTTAATTTTAAAAATGAATAAATATGCATTAGCTAAAAGGAATACCAGTTTACGTTTGTCTGTAAATGTAATGGTAATGGTTAACATTTTTTATTTTTAACTTATAAATTCTAATTAAGATACAAAAGGAGGAAAGTAAAATTCAAGAATTAAAGTAACGTCATGGAAGACAAAAACGAAAAGAAGTGATTTTGAAATTAAGTAGAGTTATAATTTAGTGAAGTAGAAGTAAAAACACAGATATGGAGAATAAAGAAGAATGAAAAAAAAAATTATAAAGATGATATTAATGAAATAAACGCCAAAAGGTCGCCCGGAGCTATCACAAGGGGTATTGTCCCCACTGCTTTGGAACCTGGTGGTTGAGAACCTGCTAATCATACTAGAAAGGAATGGACAAAAAAATACTTGGGTACGCAGATGACATAGACATCATAGTTTAGGGAAAATCCAACACCATAGTTAGCAAATGGTGGTGGTGATTGAATGGATAAGAAATTAGAGGTACTAGACTCACTAACCCACCAATGGTCTTACATTCAGCTATCGGGAGAGGTCAAATATTTCGGGCATATTTTAGACTCAAAACTTACCTGGAACCAATAACTGAAGCAAAGAAGAAAGCAGAGGCGATACTAATAGTAGTCAGACAAGTACTTGGAAAAACATGGGTGCTAAGTCCCAAAATGATGTATTGAATATACAAAACTGTGGTGAAAACCACGATCACCTAAGCATCTTTAGTATAGTGGACTAAGATAATCCAAAAAATAGCTGCAGCTGAGTTGAACAAGGTACAAAAACTTGTCTAACGGGGGCCATCAAAAAAAAAAACACCAACAGCAGCCATGGAAGCTTTATTGGACCCTCCCCCGATGGGCATAACAATCATGGTGCAAACAATAATGGGACTTTCAAGGCTACAAATCACGTTCAATATATCGGATTACAATAAGATAAAGGACATAGTGAGAGGTAACATTTTTGAAATGATACAAACGGATCACACAACTCCTATGTACTTTTTCAAGACTAACTTCGAGGGAACATGCAAGACAGAACGAAATAGACATATGTAAACAACAAGGGCAAACCTGGAGAGAGGATCTGGTGTACAAACGGATCCAAGACCAGGGAAAGAACTGGTGCTGGAATATACAGTAAGGGGAGAAACTCTCAACTCAGCAACCCGCTGGGAATAAATCTTACAATGCACGAGAGAAAATAATACGAGAGAAGTGTGTAATACACGGATCAAAATATGTAGAGACAGCCAGGCGTCACTAGAGGCTCTTATGAACTAAAAAGTGACATCAAGACTGGCATGGTAATTCCGAGAAGAATTCAGTGTCCTATCACAACACAATAAAATAACTTTGACGTGGGTTTCAGAACACTGTGGCATTGAAGGTAACGAAAGAGCTGATGAACTAGGCAGAAAAGGTTATTAAATATGTTGGCCCAAAAGTAATGTTTATCGTCCCTTGGGATGCAAAAAGTCATAACAACAAGATTTTGTAGTTTTTCACTATATCTAGACACCTTTAACTGTCACTCGCGTACTTTGACTTAGCTATTATCTGCCCTCGCTTCGCTACGCTCGCTCGTGCATCTAACATTCGCGGGCTGCTAAAGCTCATTTTCTGCCCTTGTGACACAATATAACTATATTTAGTCCCAAGGGAGTAAAAGTAGCATTTTAGTAACTATATAGAGATTAATAAATATGGCATATTTTACTCCCTGCGGTGCGGAAAATAAGTTTAAAACATAAGTAATTCCTTGTGAATTAAAAATAGAATTATTCTAGTGCCAAATAGACAGTTTATATCCATACATAAGGCGTTAATAAAAAAAATTAATATACTTATTTATCAACAAAAATAATAGATATACATTAGTAAATATAAAATAAAGACACCATTTTCCATGTATTAATTTTTCAACGTTTTAAACTTTGGCAATTATAATGGTTATTATTATAAAATTCTTACCCATTGAAATCTTTTATCCTTAAACTTTTAGTTCTTCTGAGCACTTTTTGCACTGGTAAACTCAGTCTCCGTATACTAATTTTTAAAGCTGTTCCTTTTTGTTCTCTAATCACCGATTTTGAAGGGAGCCGCACACTATTAAACCGATTTTCCATAATATCATCATTTTCACTCATTTTAAAACAATTTTTTTGCAGTAATATGTTGTAAACACATTAACGTATACAGTATACTAAACGATTTTTATCTATGTTAATAATTATAGTATATTTTTTTGAACGTTTATTATCTCGTTATCTTTTGAAAGCAAAGTTTATATTATTCAAAAATTATGCTTTAGAGATTATTGTTCTTTTATTTTAAAGATAACGTTTGTCATTGAAGAAATATTAATTCTATAATCAACAAAAAATGAATGGTAGCTCTAAGCCCTGGATAACATTTTGACCTTTAAAGAATTATTTTTGCATTTAAATATTATGTAGAACGATACTATTCATTTAAGCTTCGAGATAAATTACATAATTGGAACAAAAATAAAAGTTTATAATTTATGTCTATAAATACAATAAAAAAGTTATATATTTATTAATTATCGACCTAAATGATAAGGATAAACATAACTAGAACAAATCTAATTTGTTTATATATAAAAGTAATTTTGTTATAAATTTAATCATCTATTGCAATTTGCGTAATCCTATCAGCAAATGTGTTGGATTTAGACTTTCCAGTAAACAACTCATCGTTTATGTGACTTCGCTGAAGTCTTAGATCGGGTTAGGACCTTCACACAGAATAATTAATAATAAAATAATAATTATCTGATAAGTAAAATTCAGACTCTGAGATCCTCATATATGCCATTAATAGCAGTTATTTACGGAATTATAGAATATATACATCGTTCAACAACTAAAACGACATCTCCAGCGTCCCCACTTCTCTAATTTTCCCTTTGTTCTTTCGTTCCCCACTTCTCTAATTTTTAAATAAGCGGTCGGTTTAATAGTTGGACAAAGTTTAAAGAAACTGACACCGACAGTAAAAAAATGAAGAACAAAAGCATGAATAGTATTTCTGAAGAAACTCACTAAATAACAAATTTTTCAACTTAAAACGTGGTATTAATGGAGGCCTCCATTATTATCATTAGTAATAGAAGTGGATGAAAAATAATAAATAAATAGCTCCAACTCAAAAAATCAACGGTTACATTGAAAGAAGCAGTGATGATAGTGAAATAGATACTGCAATAGGACTAATCAAATCAGAAATTAGAAAACAGAGAAGGAATAGAAAGAGGGAAAAGAAATGGAAGGAAAAACAACAGCCACAGAAATAGAAATGACAGAAAATAGAAACGACACAAATCAATACAAAAAAAAACACAAATCAACCGAAGAATTGGATACTACATCAACTCCTGTAGAGAGAAAGTCATCAACAGTAACACTACAGTAATGGGTCAAACTCAGCAGACAAATTAAAGCTACTCTTATGATGTGCATGAAAGGCTAGAAAGGTTTAAAAATCCAGTCAAAAACAGAAGAAGATTATAGGAAGGTAGTGAAATACCTAGAGGAAAAATCGCACACCTATAAGCCGATAGAGGATAGATCCAGAAAAATAGTAATAAAGGGATTACTACAACCATACTTTGTTTGCAGTGTGAGATGCTCTAAAATCCAATTACCGTAACCCACTTCAGGAGCAAGTTTAGAAATAAAAAACACCTCCTTATCTTCATGATAGAAATAGAGAATGATGAGAAGATCAATACAAATAAATAAGATATACACATACAAAGAAATAAGATATACACATACGGGATGGACCAACTCAATGCTTTAGATGGAATCTACTTGTCATAATGATAGTGCAAAAGAGATCAAATAATACGAATGTCCCTTGAACAGAAAAGAGAAAGCCACTTGCGCAAACTGTAAAGGAGATAATTCTGCCAGTTACAGAGGATGCCCAGCTTTACAAAGGATACATAAACTAGGAAATGCACCAAAGAACATACCTTGAGGAATCCAAGCCGTAAGAACTACTCCAGGAGTAAGCTATAGCAACATGACAAAAGGAACTCAGCGACCAACTGAAACTCAAACACAACCAAACATAATGCAATTGATGCAACATAAAATTATTCATGTAGAAATAAAATCAAAATCTAGTACCACAGAATATTTAATATAGCTAAATGAATGTGAAGTACCATTTATTAAGTCATCACCGGAATTACTCATTTTTACAAATACATTTCTGTATTAGTATAAAAAATTCTGACAGTTGTTTTGACAGGTTATTTAAAATTAAACAGAAATAGGTGGTTGGTTACTAAATGTGAAATCTAATTGATGAATTTCGTATCTTACGCTAATGAAGTGATATTGTGAACACTGATTGGTGGATTTCATATCTCACGATAATGAATCGTCAATATCCATGTGGGTGTAGAAAAAATAACATTAATCTTAATTTTTTGTAAGCTCTAAGCATTTGGGGGTTATTTGATTTTTTTCTAACGATTACTAGGTTATTTGATCAATTTCTTGATTTTTGGTAGACTTTTTCAATTGTTGAGTATGAAGATATGTACAATGTGGCAAAAAGGTTTTATTTTCTTTTTTAATATATGTCGAAGGCTCGATTTTAGAATATTGTTAGCGAAGAAGAGAATTTTTATGGGTATGTTTTAGTTTAGTTTGTGTTGCTTCCAATAAGAATTTAGGATATACTCTTTGAATGATCTCTTTTGCTTTTTGTAATTTTGTTTTTAACATTTTTATTGACAAATATTTTGGTTGTTTTTGTAATTTATTATCTACTTTTATAATATTTATACCTTCATTTATATATAAATTATTTGGGCATTTTAAAATAAATAACCTTGACATTTAAAATTAAATGTAACAGCACTATTGGCTCACCCAGTGTTAGCTAAATTGAATATGTGTGTCTTGATCGCAAGATAATTAAATATTTTTTACTGGTATAAAGCCAGGATTAATTTATATCATAAAAAATCGAATTAATTTTATTTCAACATGTGATAATTGACGTTCGATTTAAGGTTAGCTAAGCAATATTTAAATTATGACTGCTGTTTATTTATTGACGTATTTGCCAAAAACAATACACATAATGAAGTAAGATATATAAAGTCAATATAAATGTAAAAAAATATTTTCACATGTAAGAAAATAATAAAGAAACCAGTATTTTATTTTTAACGAAATTTGTAAGGAAAAAATAAAACAAAAAAAAAGAAGGTTATTCATCAGGCTATTGGTTCGTGCATTGTGAGTATTTCACTTGCGTTTAGGTATTTGGGAAACGAATTAAAATAGGAGTGGGGACGTCGCCTATTCAAGAACGGTGTTGAATTATGCAATTATTTATTTTTGCTTTGTTAAAATTCGTATTTTTTTTTCCTTTGTTCACTGTTTTTTTACGAAAAAAGTGAAAAGTCATTATATTTAACGGAATTGCTACTTTGTTAACACTTTCACCACTTCTAAAATTTGTGACCATCTACTACTTATTGTGATGGAAAAAATGACAAATTTGGCTCACCTTGAAACCTAACTATCAGCCACCATGCAAGATTTTGTATTACAATAGTATAGTTTGATTATTTATTAGTATGATACGGTGTGGTCCAATGTTACCGTGTGTGCCTTACATATAGAAGTTCATGGTTCGATTCGCGAGGATACACATGATTTAATACACAGGCTAAATTTAGATAGTAAGATTTCTTTTAATAAAATAAATTAAAATACACAGGTTAGATTTAGATAGTTAAGACTTCTTTTGATAAAATAAATTAAAATACACAGATTAATTAATTAATTTCAGTTTATACCCTTTGAGAATAAAACGTCTCTCATTTATCAAATTCAGGCAATTTTTGCACACGCGGCGCATGTCAATAGTATAGATGATATTTTGACCGGTAGTCACTATGTGTAAGTGGGACCCTCTTTTCTGGGCAGTATTTTGAAAACGGCAGATGCAAATATTTGAAAATCTGATAATGGTAGCAAAGAAGGAGTAAATTGTGTTAAGGAATGCTACTATAAACGTATATCTTATAATGATATAAATAACTGGAATATACTGAAGCGAACTGGAATATACTGAAGCGTCTCCAAGCTGAAACAGACATAGAAACACTAGAGCTAAAAGATCCTAAACGGCATAAAGCAAGTTGTTAGACTAATTTTGCAGTAAGAGCAACAGTGAAAATTATGGTTTGAAAATCCTATCACAAATAATAGTTCCAGCAAGATGACGAATACCAACTGTCAACTGGTCTTTGTGTATATTTTACCAACTGAGGAAAAACAGAGAGGTTGTATCAAATTGTCACTAATACTAACTAACAAGTTAGTTAGTTGGTGGTTGTATCCTCTAAGAAATTAATCCCAATCTACGTTTTACTACTGAGAGCAGGTGGTTATGAACAATGTGATAAGGCTAATCCACATCTGAAATTCTACCGGATTCACTATTTGTAAACCACGAAGAAGCAGATACGAGGATTTTGCTTTATGCAAAAGATGCAACTAATAATGGATACAGTCGAATTGTTCTGCAATGTAAAAATACATATGTGTTATAGTGAACATGTTTCAATAAATAGCTCCGTGAAGTTAGCCCCCAAAGTATCAATTTTTTTTCTGGAAATTTCCCGTTTGTTAGTGCTTCGTTAGTGCTTCTTAGTACTATTTTTGTTAGTGCTTTTCCGTTTTCTGCATATTAAGGATTTTTAATTTCAAGGTCTACCAAAATAGACGAAATTTGATTGTTTGATTTAGTACTTCGTTAGTGCTTCAAATAGTTTCGAAAGTGCTTGTCTATTTTTTAGATATTTTAGATTTTAACTTCAACGTCAACGTCAACCCAAAACATATTCCTAAGGACTCAATTATGGTATCAGTTTTTAGTGCTTCGTTAGTACTTCTTAGTGCAATCACGATTCTTTCCTTTTCGAGATATTTAACTTTTAATTTTCAAGGTCAATCCAGAAATCATATGGGATTGACATTAATCTAGAGTCGTTTTCTTAATGCCTTATTTCTTTCTCCACTGACGCTGCCCGTGCAGTGACCTTCACACTCTAAACGCAAGGTGGCGCCCGAGGCAATCCGAAACCTGGACCAAGGTGCCAAAGTGACCCGTAACGACCGAAGTGTCGTTGCATAGGGAAGCAGAGAAGTACTACACAAAAAACATTTAGAAGTACGAGAAGACCGTACTCCTATACTCCCTGAGAAACACGCTTTCAAGAAGGTCATTCCAGAGCGATAACGGTCTTCAAATAAAGGAGTTCTCAAAGGGGCTGATGGTTTTGTATGGATGAGACATACCAGCTCTACGGGTGTTCCTTATCTACACGACTTCACAAGGAATCAAGCGAGCAAGGTTCAGATCATCCATCTCTCTTTGCTGTTCCAAACTTACAAGATTCTTGGTCAGTTCTGGGTCTCCAATAAGGCGAATTACTGTCTTCTGGATAGAATCGAGCAACCGTAAAATTTGCTTAGAGGTCTAGATGTGGGAGCAGTATTCCAGTGATGGTCAAATTTGAGACTTGTAATGTAGTAAAATCTGTTGCTATGAGTGTTCGAAGTTTTGGGATGGTTTTTTCCCAAATTGACACCAATCACATAATTACGTCTCCAGGTCCTTATTAAGATGTAAAATTTTTTATCTATGAAGATGCAGCTGTAATTTGAGTATTTGAAATATTTTATGTAAAATCGCGTAAATTTATTATTTTAACAACTTATGGTATTCTTTGCAAAACCAGTTGAAATAAAAATTCTAAAGTTGTTTTAATATCCCACATTGTATCAATATAATGTAATTTTTGTTTAAATAATATTTATATTACTAAAAAGTCAAATAAAATTTCTCACCACTTAATTTAAACATCTGGTAAATAAAATAAATGTTTACTGGCATCAGACCAAATATTTAGAATTTTTCTTACATTTTATTCTATACAATTTAAACAAGTTTTTTTTTTGTTTATTTTTTTTCTTTTTCGACAATAAAATAAGTTTTTAAGTGTATTCTTTATAACAGTTCGAAATAATTGCAACCGAATGATTAAAATCAATTAATTTTAAGATCATTTACAAGGGCAATGATTTATAGATTTGTGTTTTTAGTTACTCCAATAATAAACTTGAATAGATTTAAAACTTTTAGTTAAAAAAATTACCCTTTTTTAACACTCAACGTACGATCATCAAGTCCTGATGATACTACTATATAGTTAGTGTAATAATTTTCTTGAATAACTAGAGGAAAGTGGAGAAAAGGGGGACAAAAGGGGCAAAAAGCGAAGAAAATGGTCAAAAAGTGGAGAAGAGGGGCCAAAACTAGGATTGTATAAAAATTTTCTTGAATAACTGAACATTAAAGAAAAGTGGAAAAAGTGGGGAAAGTGGGTAAAAAAATTGAGAAAAGTTGCAAAAAAGTGGAAAAGATCTAAAAAAGTGGAGAAAAGGGGTAAAAAAATGGGGAAAAAGTGTAATAAGGGCAGAAAAGCGGTAAAAAATGGAAAAAGGGAACAAAAAAGTGGCGAAAAAAAAGGACAAAAAAATGGTGAAAAGGGGCAAAAAAAGTGGAGAAAAGGAGCAAAAAAATGGAGAACAAGAGCAAAAATCTAGGGTTATTTTATAAATTTTCTTCAATAACTGAACATAAAGGAAAGTGGAGAAAAGGAATAAAAAAGTGAAGAGAGGGGGCAAAAACTGGATGAAAGGGGGAAAAACTGGAGAAAAGGAGCAAAAGAGTGGAAATTGGGCAAAAACTGGAGAAAAGGGAGAAAAGTTTATAAAAAGGTCAAAAAAGTTGAAAAGGAGCACAAAACTGGAGAAAATGGTAAAAAAAGTGGAGAAAAGGGACAAAAAGTGGAGAATAGAGGCAAAAAAGTTGAGAAAGGTGGCAGGAAAATGGGTAAAAAAGTGAAGAAAAGGGGCAAAAAAGTAGAAATGGGACAAAAAACTGGAGAAAAAATGGAGAAAAGGGGCAAAAAAGTGGAAGAAAAGCACAAAACCTGGAAAAATGGTAAAAAAGTGGAGAATAGGGGCAAAAAAATTGAGAAGGGGTCAGGAAAATGGGTAAAAAGGTGGAGGAAGGGGCAAAAAAGTGGAGAAAAGGGACAAACGATATTCTTCAACAATGAAAATTTGGTGACATAATATATCAAGATTTTCTTTCATAAAATATATAAATTTTAAATATTTGCCTTAATGCGTAATTAAATAAATATATTTGACTAATAAATTATAATTAACCAAAATATATTATTTAAAAATAATTATTAATATTTATTATTTATGACACTAAAATAACATATTTTTTTTAAATTATCGATTTATTATTTATTAATTAAAAATTATCAATTTAAACAAAAATAAAAGTAAAAATATTTAGATATAAAATATTAATGACCTTTTAGTTCGACAAATCGACATAACATTACAAACTGATTGAGATCATTATAAAAATATTTATATTTACCAAAATTTTAGCAAATACTGAGTCGATCTCATACGAATCCACTTAGATAACCACTTAAAATTAGCTTAAATAATTAAATTTTTATATCCGATTTATTGTTATTAACAAATGTCACACTATTCAATTTTAATTTTTCACTGGCAAAAATATAGAAGCGTACAAACACAATAAACGTCATGTGGACTTTTATCATGTGTTAAAACTGAAAGTAAATATAATGAGGGGAATCATTAACAAAAATGAGTATTACAAATGATCAAAATTGGTGATGGAAAAAACTTGTTTTTATGCGTTTGATATTTCATACAACGGTTGCAATTCCCAATGCAAAGTCGTGAGGTTTTTACTCGCTTAATAGATAAACGTTTTCAAAAATATTCCTACCGATTTTTTTAACAAATTGCCATTAATTTAACAGTAATATAACTAATTATATGAGGCATAATTTATCATAAATATTTTTCTTAACCTAACAAATAATGTATAGTTAGTCTAATTAGTTTGTGAATTATCAAGTCGACAAGGACATTATGAATTTGGAAGACCTAAACGACCCAAAATTTTCTAAATTAACAAAGACTACAAGAAATTATTTAAAATTGTCTAAATCTGGTTAAATTTGATTCAATTTAACCAAAAATAATTTTTAAAACTAATTACTATATTTTAATATATAAATCTTAGTATCGTTTGTTAACATAAAAATATAATTTTAATATCTTTTTCGTTGTCACAAATCTATTAAATATTATTCCTAAATTCATGCAACAAAAAGCCGATTGACTTTCAAAAGTACTTGAGAGAAATCATTACACATATTTCTGGCCAATCAAATTAAAATATATCTTCAGACGAGTCAACGCTTCTCCGAGAAGTAGTTCACAGACGACCGCGCCAATAAGGCAATAAGTTTCACTTGATCATTATCACTCAAAGAAAGAAGTTATGAATAAAAATGCCTCGAAAGTAATACCAAAATAGAGATATTCTCTAAATACATGCTAGCGTTCTGAATTCACCAATAACAAGTAACAAAAATATAAATTTTACAAAAATGTAGATAGTCTACGGGGTTCCGAACCCAGGTATAGGGAATTCAACGGGTTAGAGAGAGAGGCATGGTAAATTCAGCGTGTCAGAAAAACCTCACACCCACAAGTTGAAAACGTCACATTTTACAACGTTTTCAACGCTTTTTTTTGAATCAAAAAACAGATCGTGAAAAAACGTTCGAAACATCACATTCTATGACGTTTTCAACTGGTGGGTGTGACGTCATAGGAGTCTCTCTGTCTGAGACGCTGAATTTCCTATACCTGGGTTCGGAATCCTGTAGACTATCTACTCAAATGTTATTCATTTTAGTTAATTGTGTTATAATGTATGACTAAACACATTTAGTGCCACGTTTAGTGTAAGTAAACCAAAGTAAAAAAAAGGTGAAATTGTTATCGTTAGTAAATGAGCTATGCCGATTATAGCCCATTATCATACGAAAATCTAAGCCCAAAATTATCGAAAAATGACCAAAATCAATTTCGGCTAGGTTGGTCCTGAAGCGATATGAAGCAATGCCAGCGGACTTGGCCCAAACTGATTTTGGTCATTTTTGGTCTTAGATTTTCTTATGGAAATTTACATGTAGATTTTGCTGATAATGGGCTAGAATCGGTATAGCTTATTTACTATCGTTGTTTGGTCAAATAGATTTGATCCAAATACGTACCTGTTTAAAATTTAATTATAAATGTTATAATACAAATAAACGAGCTAAGAAAAAGCTCTTTAGAAATACTAATATAAAATCAAGTTTCATCGTTATCTTACAAAACGTTGTCGTCTATTTTAAGTCACATTTCCTCTTATCTTCATAATTTTTGACTGCCTAGTTATCAGAAATTACAAAATCCTTCTAAACACCGTCTAGAATCGTCTAAAAATGACTTGACTAACTATAAATTGAATTATAAATTGAATAAAAATAAAATTTTCTAAATTAACAAGGACTACAAAAAATTGTCTAGAACATACAATAGTTTAAAATCGGCTTGACTTGAATAAAAAATTGAAACAAAATGAAAAGACTTTTCTAAAAATTGTCTAAAACGACCTAATTTTTTTTAAATTAATAGATATGAACGGGTACCGAGCGCATTCACGCCCCCACCCCATATTTCGGGATACAAAATTTTCCCGATATCTCATTTTTCTTAGGAGATAAAGTAGAGTATATGGACCAATTTTCAAGAATATAATTCGAGCAGTTCTTAAGATCGCGTAGAAAAAAAAACGAACAAAACTGTATTAAGTAAGATTATCAAAAATTTTCCAAAATTATCAAGGATCCTTTTAAAATCTTGCGAAATTATGATAAATCGGCTTGACTAACTAAAAATTGTAAAATGTACACATAGAAAATGTAACCATAACGAGCTGTTTGGAGCACCATAACGACTTGTTTGGAGCATACCGGACGAAGTAATTAATCTTGCCCCAGTAAAGCGACTCTGCTGGGGTTGATAAAAACTTTTGACTTATATTCGTAGAAACAAATTGAGATCAAAAAACCAACACCTTCATTTCCAACAAACGTAAAAATCCTGCTTCTGAAGAGAAACTCTTGTCCAAAGACAGCCTAAGGCAGTAATAACCTTGAACTCCGAAGAGAAGAACAAAATCCTTTGGGAAACGAAATAAAACCCTAAGGGAATAATAACCCACCAAGGAAACTGGAGAGAGATCTAAGGAAGTTAGATTTCAGCAAATAACGCTTACATGGTACATAGCGCCCAAAGACATCGATTATTAATGTTGATAAAGCTTATTGGTAAGCAAATATTTCTAGAAAACCTAAGAATAACCAAAAACTCGCACTGCGATTAATGAGACAGCTTCAGTCTCTAAGGCAGATTAAGCAGATCCAGGACCAACTGGTAAAAGAACAATCTCTAAGACAAAAAAACAAGTCAGATAGCCGATAAGGCTAAACCCAGTACTTTAACTAAGGGCTTAACCTTAAAACAGGGAAAACCAAACTGTCAGATAACCTTCAAACAGACCCTAATATAGCTTATTAAAATTTTATTAATAAAAAAATTACTTACGCATTTAGGAGCGCGGGGTCAAGAGAAGGTTTCAAATTTTCCAGTTCTGGGACATTTCTTTTGCTGCAACTTTGGCTTATCACGAGTTAGGTTTTAAACTACCAGCGATGACTGAAAAAAAAATTTTATATTATTCTTTGTTGTATCCAAAAATTGAAATGGAAGAATTGTTTAAAAGAAGAAAGAAGGTAATTATTAATTAATTAGATTATTATTTGTTTTACTAGATGTATACCAATCTCTGTTATTAAAAATTGAAAAACGGTTAAATGGGGAAAAGTGCTTTTGGATTTGAGCTAGCTATTATGTGTTTATCCACTATAATAAACACTTACTTTAACAGGGAATTATTAGTAATTGTTGAGACTAAAATATTTTTCTTTAAACCTAATTTTTTTAAATCCTCTTGCAAGTAAAAATCTATCACTTATTATGTTTATTTCTAACACAATTCTACATTTTTTAAAATTAAATATTCGGACCTGAACTAAACTGACGCTGAATTCTAATGAGTAACAGAATTCCTATTTATAATCAGAAACATCTAATTTCGTTTTCTTTTTTGATTGTACCGAAGGATGATACTAAAATTGTGCCAGGCACAAATACCAGATTTAGATTGATCGCTTAATGAGCTTTTCCCATGGGTCAAAGCTTACAAATGAAATTAGGATCATTAAACTTAAAATACTACAAATTTCGAATAGTTGATAAAACATAAGTTATTGGAGTAGCATTAATAAAACAAAATGTGTAAAACAGTGGCGCAGCATGGGTTAGCAATGAAAAAGGGTCATCGAGCGCAAAGGACACTAGACTGACTATTTTTGTGTAAGGGTCAGATATTTCTAGCTACGCAAATGGTACAAATATATTATTTTCAATTACTTTTGACATCAACTATATTTTCGTTATAGGTTAATAAATAAATAAATTTAATATATTGTAACGAAGTTACTCATTACTTTTACTTAATATTTAAAATATATTAATTATATCGCGCCCGGCAACAGATCGCAATTAATTTAAAATTGTGGTCAAGTGAACTTTCCTTGGAATATAAATTTAAGTGCGATCAGTTAAACATACGCTCCACATCCCAGAACGGGATTCGCACACGCAACAACCCTTGCCATATACTACGTTGCAATTCATTCTCATCAATACGAGCAGATGATAGAGATGACCGGCCGCCGAGCATTCTCCGTCTGACGCCGACGAATGAGAAATCCGGAAAATTACACCCCATTCCTCACCGGAGTTTATTTAGTATTAGTAAACGTTAATTATTTTTACGTAATGAATTTTATTTTATTTTTGCTTCTACTTTAACATTCCAACAACGAATATCCAGTAGAGCAAGTAAAGCCTGCCCTTCTGGCTGCTAAGTTATTAGTCGATACTATAATGACCCTTGGACTATTTTATCTCTACTGACGCTGCCCGGACCAAGTAGCCTTCACACTATAAACGGAAGGTGACGTCAGAGGCAACGCGTTGCAAAGAGCGTTACAATATCAAAATGTTACAACAACCAAGTAATAGAAAGTACTAATACGATAATAGTATATTATATACCAAGGGACTAAAGTGCATCTTTTAATCCCGAGAGTGAAGATTATACCTGAGGGATTAAAAGACACTTTAGTCCTGTGGTATATACGCTATTTTTTACACCGCGGTGCCCAAGTCCCCTTAAAATTCAAATAATTATTTAAATATATTTTTTTTAATATAACTTTGTTCTAAAACTTCTTTTAAAGAATTTTAGTCTAGGTTAAAATATGTTTTTGCACAGTTTAAAAAACTTATAATTTGATATATAAAGTACACTCTTGAGGGGAACACAAAATTGGAGAGAAACGAGGGGAAATTTTGAAGAGCGGAAATTTGAGATAAAAAGAGGTAATCTAAAAAAGGGGTAATTTCAGAAAAAAAGTGATAAAATTTGAGACAAAAGAAGGGAAATTTGACAAAAATGAAAAAGAAAGGTTTAATTTTAAAAAGGGGTATTTTTAATGAGACAAAAGAGGTAATTTTAGGGAAAAAGAGGAAATTTCAGATTAAATTTTGAAAAAGTTGAGAGAACCGAGTAAATTTTGGAGGAAGAGGGAAAATTTAAGGCAAAAATGTGAACAAAATAAGAAAAAAGGGTAATTTTCGAAAACAGGTAATTTTTTAAAAAACGTGTAATTTACTCAAAAAAGTAACAAAATTTGAGAGAAAAGAAGGGAAATCCGATAAAAATGAAAAAAAGGGGTACTTTTATTGAGAGAAAAAAAGTAATTTTAAGGAAAAAGAAAGGAAATTTGAAGCAAAAAAGTTGATAGAAACAAAGGGAAATTTTATAGGAAGAGGAAAAATTTAATGCCAAAATGAGAAAAAATGGGTAATTTTAGAAAAAATAGTTTTTTTAAAAAACGTGGATTTCTGCAAAAAAGTAAGAATTTTTAAGAGAAAAGAAGGGAAATTCGACAAAAATAAGAAAAAAGGTAATTTTATAAAAAAAAATGGTAATGTTCGAGAGAGAAAATTTCAGGAGAAAAATGACAAAAAACCTAGGAAAAACGAGAGGAAATTTTTTAGGGAAAATTTAAAAAAAAAAGTGATAAAAATGAGAGCGCATGAAGTAATTTCAGTAAAAAAGTGACAAAATTTGAGAGAAAAGATAGGAAATTAGAGTCCAAAAACTTTAAAGAAACGAGGGGAAGTTTTTGAGAAACAGACAAAATTTAATTTTTTAAAAATTTATTACACACTTTTAAAAAGTACAAATCTGAGTTTTTTTCTACATTATCAAGTGTGTACACACCTACAAGTAACGTTCTTCGATATTTTTAATTTGTTTTTACAGATTGTCTTAAAGTTTAATTAACTTTGATTATTTTTATATTTCATATTTTGATCTAAAAATTCATGTATTTCATATTATCATTATTTTATATTCTTTTTTAAAAACAGAGACCAATAAATCTGGTAATTTATAAGATTTTGCCTTATATTTATTTTCTGGTTTAAGTTTTATTCTGAACAGAGCATTTTTATGAGTTTTTTCCTGGACATATTTTTTTCCTGTATCGAACTTTTTCCTGGACTATGCTTTTGAACTGACATCTTTTCACTGCCGGATCCAGGAAGTTTTTGAAGGTATTGCCATCTCTTTTTTTCCGGATACCAGAAAGAAGATTACCGGAAGAAACATGATGATAAGGAAAACAAAACCAGGCCAAGTTCCATTTCCCGAAAAAAAAATTAAAAAAAAGTATCTGAAGACATATTATTTATAATTTTTTTCTCTTCAGTAAAATAGGTTTAATTTCCTTAAACCCACAAAAAGAAATAAATGACGAATTTTGGAATATATTTTTCATCAACAAATACAATTTAACGTTTCAGACGGCAGTACAATAAGACCTGAAATCCCCCCTAAAAGTCTTAAAAGTAAGTTCAGAATTCTTCTTTTTTTTCAAATTAACTATAAAAATTATTAAATTCTTACTTTAATTTTTTATCTAATCAAGAAGTGGTTTTATTGGCATTCAATTAATTAATTTGTTATTAAATAAAAGATTAGTAGTAGTGGTAACTATAAGGGTTTTTTTTGTATTACAAGTATTATAGGTAATATTCCTACTTTAGTATTAAATAATTTTAAATCGCATAAATTTTAAACGATTAAATTTGATACAAAAATATATTTGAAGCCAAATACCTACTCCACCACTGGACAAAAATTCAGAACATGCTTATACACACAAATATTTTCACTGTGATTTTAACACGATAAAAATACTTTTCCTATAATTGAATAGTAGAAATTAACATTTTCTTAAATTGTATATTATAAACTTAATACTGAGAGGAAATATGTTATATAAGAAAAGTTTTATTTTTAAGAAAATAATTGCACAATTATTGACATACCTTTTTGTGACACTCAATAAATTTTTATTATTTTGTAAACGTATTATTAAAAAAACTTAACCGACTTTCTTTATTTCTTATAATAACTGAAGCAGATATTGCGTAAACAAACTGTATCATCATAGATCCAATAAATCTTGATTAAGTTAACCTAGTTATTTTTTAACTTGAATTAAAACTCAGTCAAACTCAATCACGTATTAGGAAAAAAAATAACCTTTAAGTAAAAATCAACTGCATTAAATGTACGCGCTCAACCGACATCCCTTTGACCTACATTTCTGAAAATCGCTGAAACGAGCTTTTTTACCTTTGAAATCGGCGTCCAAAACTGCTAATCCAATTTAGGATAGAACAGAACACTATCAACAAACTCAAAAATCACTGACAACAACGATTAACATTATTTTTTACGAAAAATAGTCGATTAGGGGTAGTGATAGGGCTCGCGATGACAGAACGGTGTTCAGCACTGCAGTAAACCGCCCTTTCGCCAACGAGGCTAGAATTGACTGGGGCAGGAGCGGCGCAAGTGGTTGACATTGGGGTTTGTATCACAACAATAAAATAAACGTTATTTTTATATATTTTGGGAGTATTAAACGTGATTTTAAATCGCTTTTAATGATTGTTCCAAGTATAACAAAATTCGTACGAAAAATATCATAACATAAATTTCTAAAAAAAAAATATTATAAACTACACTAATGTTTGTTATTAAGAGCGCTATGATTTTTTTTAAATAAAGGGCTAACTTAGGCCCAAATGGACTTAGGGACTGTTTTTTTTTTCAAAATGAGTGTTTTAATTGGTATTGGAATCCGGAAAATTTTAAATTACTGACATGAATAGTTTCCAACTTATTCTAAATGTTTATAAAAAAAAACAGCTCTTTTCTACAACATGTTTATTTAAATAATTCAAAAGGGTTTGCGACTAAAAATCAACATTTTGTTAAAGTACAAGTCTAATTCAGTTCTTCAAATTTAATATGACGTGCTTTAGAACCTTTTTCAATTAAAACTTTTCTCACAATAATGGTTTAAATTTGTTACATAATTAGTAAAACGTGATAAATAAATAGGATTTTGCAAAATAATTTATTGCACAGCGCTCATCTTGCGCACACTTGCTGAATACGTTAAGACTCGTAACTTTTGGGCATACTTATTGCATTTTAATTATTAGTACCAATCCTATAAACAATTGAAAAAAAAACTAAAAAAAAACACGTTTTTTGCGTTTTTTTGTATCTTTCAGTGATCTTACCATCATCTTTAAGTCAGCCCGCTCCGACTAATGGGCCACAACGCACATAGTGTCCAAACTTCTACCGACCACTTACAATCCTACATCGTTTTTGTTGTTCTTATCGTCTAATAGCATTTTTTTCGAGTAAAACTGGACACGATTGGACAGTTGGGACAAAGTTGTACAATTTTGTTGTGCGATACTGTTGTACTATAGAACAGTATCATGAGTGGCTTATCACGTTGATTCTTTTCTTTTTGTTAACTGATCCGTATTTAACGTTGTTAAAACACTAACTAACATATTTTGATCAGCAGCAAATATCCTAAAATTTTATTATGATCAGGTACGCCAAATATATGAAAATAGGCAGGTTCGAAATTTTTGTTTTTTAACTGAAATCGAGAGATTTTGTTATTTAAAAACGATCTAAAAAAAATTTGAGCGCTAAATATTAATATTTACGTCCGCTATAAGCATTTTAAAATCAACGATCGGCGAGAGGCTGGAAAACGGTACCTGTGCGCGAGACTAGACCGGTGACGTCAGTAGCCATGAACGGTTCGCCCCTGGCCCGCTGCTGCGCTGTATTAAGAAAAATGAGGGATTTTGGTAGACTTTTAACACTTATTCCACCGCACTGTATGATAGAATTTGTAAGGCATGCTTTTCTCATGAATTTAAATGAGTCTGTATCACCCGGTATATTATTAAATTATGTTAGTACAAAATTTTGTAATTTATAGTTTTATCTATAAAAACAAAAATTTAAATTCTACTTTTATACGTCATAACGGACCTTTACCAATATGTTTTATAAACCGCACCTAAAACCTGTTCATCTATATTACTTCGTCCACGTCCTTAAAGACACACCCTAGGAAAGCCACTGATATATAATAAAAACACGCAATTTTCATTAACTTGAAGCAATTTATTTTCTAATATCCGTTGCGTAAAATATTTATAGAAATTTTCCGCATTTGGTCCAGCAGCGCCACTTTTTTATACAAACTTTAAAAAAATTCATTCCAAATTCTACTCTTAAAAAGATTGGAACTAAGTTTGAATACGTTTTAATAAATATATTCAAATAATAAAAAGCAAATGCTCCTGTCTCATTTCCAGTGGCGTAGAGAAGGCTCATTTACACTGTATCACTTTTGATTTATATCCAAAATAAAACACACAGGGTGTAATCATCCTCGTTTATATATTTTCATTCAGTTCTGTGGTTTTACTTAAAAAAAAATTTTATGATCGAAATAAGCATATTTTTTTGTTTAGTTTATAGTTATTTTTTTTAACCATCTTCAAAATGTGTAGGTTGAGTTTTGTAAAAATATATAATTGTTAACAGATATAAAACAAATAGGAAAAACATTCATTCTCCTAAGAATATTCATATGGTGTTTTTTATGCTTATATTGTAGCTAACAATCTAAAAAATCCATTATTTCCATTACACAATTAAACAAATCACATGGTATAGAAAACACTAGGTAAGTTAGACCTCTGAGCTATGTACCCTCTGAAAGACACGAAATATTGTCTCCTCTCACATTAACTAAACAAAAAAATAATCAGTTACAAAAATATTTTTAATATTAACCTATTTTTTACACTAAGAATCTTTAATATACAAAATATATCAAAACCTATAGGATTTTTGGACAAACGAATACTTGTCTTAGGCAGTGTTCTCAAAAGATCATTTGATATATTTAGAGGCTTAAGAGTCCCACACACCACGTGACTTTTGTGTTTGCCGGTTAGTGAATTATCCAAGAAAAATGTGCTTGTATTCTAATAAATTGGGTGTAAAATTTTTTTTTTATATTTTCCGGTTAATGTTAAATAACCCTACCCTCTAGTCCAATTTTTTCTGCGCAGAACAAGGTAGAGCGCCTTAGAACATAATTATTCGTATTTGGACGAGAACTCGCCTAGTATGCGGTTTTTTTCATGATATTTAAAATATTTATGAGAAGAGCGCGTCTGTGCTACATTTTTCAAATTTGTCCAGAGAAAAAAGTTGATAGTCGTATCACTTTTACTAAAATTATTTTAAAAAAAGTGCCACAGACGCGCTCTAAAGAATTACCTACAGAATCGATTGGTGAAAACCGGAGCTTCCTATCTTGAATATTAACGGAGCGCTCGTCTAAAAACAATTTCAGGCAAGATAACATATGGTATAGGCGCCTCTTAAACAGATTAACTATAAGAAATAGAATTATTTTATATTTCTGCTAAAAGTTACCAAGTCGAAAAAATTTCCAATAATAATTCAAGTTCTAGTGAACAACTTAAATTTTCTACGGAAAGCATCACTTTTATAAATGATTTTTTCGATTTGTTTCGTTTTTTCAATTTGTTTCGATTTTTGTCAATTTTCTAGAATTTCTCCGATTTTTTGTGATGTTTTCCATTTTTTTTGGTATTTTTTTTTTCGATTTTTGTCAATTTGTTTCGATTTTTTCTGATCTTTTCCAATCTTTTTCGGATTTGCTTTCGGTTTTTTTTTTAATTTCGTTTCTTCGATTTTTCGTTTTTTTTTTAGATAACATTTCGATTTTTTTTCAGTTTATTTGAAATTTGTCATTTTGTTTGGATTTTTTTGTTCAATTTTTTAGTTTTTTTCTTATTTTTTTTTTCGATTTGTTTCGTTTTTTCAATTTGTTTCGATTTTTGTCAATTTTCTAGAATTTCTGCGATTTTTTGTGTTTTCGATTTTTTTGCTGTTTTTTTTTCGATTTTTGTCAATTTGTTTCGATTTTTCTGATCTTTTCCAATCTTTTTCGGATTTGCTTTCGGTTTTTTTAATTTTGTTTCTTCGATTTTTCGTTTTTTTTTTTAGATAACATTTCGATTTTTTTTTCAGTTTATTTGAAATTTGTCAATTTGTTTGGATTTTTTTTTTCAATTTTTGTTTTTTTCTTATTTTTTCGATTTGTTTCGTTTTTTCAATTTGTTTCGATTTTTGTCAATTTTCTAGAATTTCTCCAATTTTTTGTGATGTTTTCGATTTTTTTACTGTTTTTTTTTTCGATTTTTGTCAATTTGTTTCGATTTTTTCTGTTCTTTTCCAATCTTTTTCGATCTTCTCGGATTTGCTTTCGGTTTTTTTAATTTTGTTTTTTCGATTTTTCGTTTTTTCTCGATAACATTCTATTTTTTTAGTTTATTTGAAATTTGTCAATTTGTTTGGATTTTTTTTTCAATTTTTTAGTTTTTTCTCATTTTTTTCGATTTGTTTTGTTTTTTCAATTTGTTTCGATTTTTGTCAATTTTCTAGAATTTCTCCGATTTTTTGTGATGTCTTCGATTTTTTTGCTGTTTTTTTTTCGATTTTTGTCAATTTGTTTCGATTTTTTCTGATCTTTTCCAATCTTTTTCGATCTTCTCGGATTTGCTTTCGGTTTTTTTAATTTTGTTTCTTCGATTTTTCGTTTTTTTTCGATTACATTCGATTTTCTTTTCAGTTTATTTGAAATTTGTCAATTTGTTTAGATTTTTGTTTTCAATTTTTAACAGTTTTTTCTTATTTTTTTCGATTAGTTTCGTTTTTATTTTTGTTTCGATTGTCAATTTGGATTTTTTCATTTCTTTCTCGAATTTCTCCGATATTTTCGGATCTCTTCCGAATCTTTTCGATTTTTTCTGAATTTCTTCGATTTGCTTCCAGTCTTTTTGAATTTTTTTTTGTTTTTATCAAATTTCAGCTATTTTTCTGATTTTGTTTTTATGGATTTTTAGAAAAGCTCAAATCTCTTTTCTCATTTTCTGCAATTCTTTAAAGGAATATATAATTATGAATCTTTAACAAATCTGAATCACCACATGAAATGTTTATACAAAATTTCCTAAAAATCATCAAAACAATTTTAATACAATTTTTTTCCTGATACACGAGTCGTTCTTACATTTATACAATGAATTAAAATATTTTTGGCTCTTTTCCCATGAAATTACTTTAAAAAAATACCCAATAAATTTTTAGTAGTTGCATAATAAATAATTTATTACTCATCTAGTAAGTATTTACGTTTATTTTATATGTACATATTAAATTAATTAATTCTTATGCTTTCGATCTAAATTAATGTAACTTTACGTCGCTTCTCCCTGGCCTTATATTATTTACCGATGTATATTAGAAATATTTTTTATCTCTACGCCAATGAAAAAGGTTCATCCATCTAGACATAAAAAAAGAATACATTTTCTAATTACACAACTGTTTATTTTTATTTTTAAACAATTGAAAACAATTATTTGTACTCAAGCAGAGAACTTTAGCACTTTATATAAAGTGCATTGATTAAAGTGCGGGCCATTTTACAGCTGGTCATTCAAGATGCTTTCCAGCTCGTTTCTTGGTTGTTGATTACTACAAGAATTCATTTGTCGAATCTGAGCCTGAAAGTATAAAAAAAATAATAAAAGTATTATGAAACAAAAAAAAATTCAACTTAAAATATTGTCATTAAAAGAAATTAGTTTTTGACCAAATTTGACTTCTAAATTCTTAACTATGCATAATTCCAAAACGTATAAATTATAAAAAAAAAACAATTTTTTACTAATTCAAAAAAATTGTATTTAAGAAAATTAGATTATCCATTCTCGAATGTGCTAAAATTTATCAAAGGAGATAATGAAACTCGAAGTCAATACCACACAATGTATTTAAAAAGGTTGAAAAAATCTTAAAGATCTAGTCGCGACATGACATGTTTCGGCTCAGATGACCATCTTCAGACGCTAAAATTACAAAAGTGCTATCGTGAGTACAATATTTTTAAATAAAAACTAAAAAAAAAATAAAAATGAAAAAGACAACTTACAATGTTTTAAGTTTTAATTGTATTTACTTACCACAAGAAAATGACAAATTGCATTTGCAGATATTTTCACTTGAGAATTTTCTTCGGATCTTTTACCAGCTGCCCAGTTTTTTGAGAAAGTTAACTGACCATAGCTACCGTAGATAGATAACCAACATATCAACATAAATAAAATGACTGGATAAGTTCCATTACTTCTAGAAATAAAAAAAAATATCAATAATAAAAATGCTGGTTAAAAACATTTAGTTTCTGTCAAATTACGCTAGTGAAAATATTGATTACAAAATTTCATTATAACATAGACGAATCCAGGATAGTAGCTCCCTCGTATATTTGCTCCCCCGATACATTTGCTCCCCTGTCTTAATTTTTCGAATAATGATAAAATTTAAGTGAGACAGTTGCTCCCCTATCTCAATTAATGGGTTACCTACCTGCTAATGCATAACCATAGACGTCGAATAATAAAAAAAATATTGATTTTTTGGTTTACTGACATATCCGAGGTATCAAGAAATATTGGCAAAACAGAATATTTTTTTGGGTTGAAAAATTTATCTGAATATTGAATATAGGCTGGCAGTCGAAGTGTTAACATTTTGTAAAATTGCCCAAATATTGATTGAAAATAAAGTCCAAATATTGATATTCAATATGGGGAGATATCGATTTTCAATATTAATTTTCCATATTATGAAAATATTTATTTACCACAACAATATTATGGGTATTATAAACTAATATTGATATTTTATGACATATTGCTTCTGTCATTTTTGACAGTGACCCTTCCGTTTGACAGAAATCGTACAAAAATTAACGGGTTTTTCCGATAGATAACCCAAACCCATATACCAAATTTCAGCTCAATCGTAAATTTATGTCAAATAAATAGATTAAATTTATAGATTTTTGCGATTGACTCTGAGTTGGTGCTTCCTCAGTAGACCAATTTATGCTGATTTTTTCTTATTCCTGCTTATTTGACTAATTTCTGCTTATTTGAATAATTTCTGCTGATTTGACTAATAAATGCTGATTTGACTTTTTGCTGATTTTTACTGATTTCTGCTGATTCTTACTCAATTCTGCTAATTTAACCATTTTCAGCTCAATCGGATTAAACGTGTGGCCTCTATCATGGAAGAATACACAGACAGACAGACAGACAGACTTCCATCTGGAAATTCTCTTAATCATTTGAAAGGACCTCAAAATGGATTTCCATTTTTATCTTGAAATTTTTTTTAGCTTTTCACAATTTTTTCCCTTCTTGAAGGTGGGTCGGGATAGTAAAACCAAATAAAATCGACAAAAATGGATGGAGTTTGAAAAAAAGTTTAAAAAAATCGAAAAAAGTTGAAAAAAATCGAAAAAAAAATCAGAACAAATTGATAAAAAATAGGATAAAATTAAAAACATGGATAAAATCCAACATAAATCGATAAAAATAGATAAAAAACAAATACGAAGAAATAATAACCGAAGAAAAAAAACTTAAAAAATATAATTAAAAATTCGGAACAAATTGACAAAGTAATATAATCGAAAACAATCGAATAAAATTGGCAATTTAAAAAACCCAAATAAAAGCGACAAAATCGATAAAAATCGAATAAAATCAAATACAATCGGTAAAAATCGAAAAAAACCAAATAAAATCGATAAAGATCTAAAAAATCGACAATAAATAAATACGAAAAAAAACGACAAAAAAAGTCTAACCAAAATTCAAAAAAAAATAGAATAAAATTAACAAAAACCTTAAAAACCTAAATAAAAGCGACAAAATTGATAAAAATCGAATAAAATCATATATGATCCAAAAGAAATCGAAAAATCGAAAAAAAATCGAAAAAATAAATCCAAACAAAATCGAAAAAATCAAATACAATCGACCAAAATCGTAAAAAAAAAACAAAACCCAAAAAACCAAATTAAGTCGAGAAAAATTGAAAAAGTCAAATATAATTCAGTGAGATCGAACAACCCAAATAAATTCTGACAAAATCGATAAAAATCAAATACTTTCCCTTCTCGGAGGTAAGTCGAGAAAGTAAAAAATGATAAGGGGTTGCCACCCAAATTTTTGATGTATTTTATGTAGAAATGTATAAACAATTAAAATGTAAAAGAAAATATGATCTTTCCCCAAATATTAAAAAAAATGTTTAGGAGTAGTTTTCACCCTTAAAATTTAATAATTTTAAATACGTCTTTTTATTTAGTAAAAATCCGTTACTTTATATTCTTGTTATTTTTTTTTCTCCTATACTACGATATAGCTAAATTATCAGTTCATAGCATAACATGATTTTTCTTTTGATTTATTGGGTTTTAGAATAAGCAAAACTTTCTAACAAGAATGAAATTTTTTGATAAAAATAAAAATAACAATTTTTCTTTCTCTCTTTTGAACCCCATCTGTGGGCACACTGCATAATATATAGGTGTAATAATTATCTTTTATTAATAATTTAAAATTAATCTTCTTTTGGACAAAATTATAGCATCTGTTCTTCATATCTTCTATAACACTAAATCTAAAAAAATTGTCAAAACTCTTTTAACAATATTAGAATATGAGTAAAATTTGATTTAATTGTAAAGTTTTTTATAATTTTTTATTCGAAATGGTAAAAATTGTATGTAATCTAGTCGAAAAAAATAAATCCATTTAATTTTTTGATGGTAACTCAAAAACTATATAAGATAACGGGAATTGCAAAAAAGATCCTTAAAGAGGAGGAAATTTCCAAAAAAAAAACTTTTAACTCCCGTATCTCTATTTCCGTTTTTATCTCGAAATTTTTTTTTAGCTCGTTCACAATACTTCCTTCTAGGAGGTGGGTCGGGAAAGTAAAATGAAAAATCGTAAAATTCTTGCTATTTTTTTATAATAATTTTGAAAAAAAAATTTACCATTCTTTTGTTAGTGTCAATGTAATTTTTTAAAAAGAAATTTTTTTCGTAAAAAAAATTTCTTATTGTTTACAACCGTTTTTTTCATATGTGCATTATTAAAATAATTAGTTAAGAAATAATTTTGTCTTTAAAAATTATTACTGATGACCATAGATGAATAAAAATAGTGATGGCTCATAATACAATTAAAAAAAATTTTTTTTTTCATTAATAATTTCATTGTTTATTTAGTTAACAATTTGTTATAAACAATATTTAATTTATTCTAATACTATTAAAAATTACAAAAACAACCATATGCAACAAGTTTTAAGTTTCTTCTGAATATCACATCCACAATTATTTTTTAAATATTTTGAAAAAATCACATTTGTAACCTTTTTTACCCTCTTTAAACTGTGTTAAATTTATTTTGTTTAAATTAATTAACATGGGTTATAAAAATTTAATTATATATGAATAAAAAAATTACAATATGCTACTTCAAAAAACAAATAGTTATTCTATTAAATAAACAATATTTATAATTTTTTACTTCGGTACATAACTTTGATGGTCCATTAAACAATAGATAAGCCAACCCAGCATTAGGCTACTTAGATTAGAAAGTAATCATCATATTATTATTATTATTATTCATAGTTTAAGAAATAAATTATATAATTTCTATTTTTACACATTAACAAAATAAATCCCATACTTTTATGATTGGTCAAGCTAAACGTAGTGTGCAAAAAATATTTATAAATACTGTAAATTGCCTTTTACAATTACTTCTTTTCACATGAGAATTAGACATGAAGGAGTGTTGTACTTAATTAACTATTTTAACAACTGATAATAAATTGCCGAGTCCCTGGAGCCAATTATAAAATAAACGAAGAGTCCAAATAATCCCAGAACATTTTTCAAATTAAGTGTACGATTTTTTAAATTCAGATTAAAATGTATTAGAAAGAACTCAAAATTTTATTTAAATGGGAAAAAATCGGTAAATTTCTACAGTATTCTGAAAAACAACAAAAAATAAATAAATGTCCTCTATTACAAAGAGAATCAAAATTTATTATTATTAAAATCGTTATAACGTGGATAAAAAATTCAAATGAATTTACAACTGTGCAAAGTAGGCATTTAACATCCCAAGATTTATAATTTATTTAAAAACAGTTTGTTTTTAAGAAATTATAAAAACTTACCTATTAAAACAACCCATATCCAGATGTTTAATAACTTCACGAACTGTATTTGTACAAAATCAGAGAAAAGCTGGATCTTTCCATAGCAATCCATGCTCTTATATAGAAATTCAAGCAAACGGATTTATAGAATATATCAAGTTATTGTCTGGAGATTACAGAATTACCCATAAATAAAGATGGATTATTATTTATGTTACTTTTCAAAGAATATTTGCATCTTTTGAATATAAATAAAAAGCAAATTCAAATACCGTTCATGTTTTCTTTACAAGGGATTTTCACAGACTTTGATTGTGTTTGTTCTGTGATGTTATGAGATCTTACGTCCTGTTTGGAATATTTATACAAAGAAAACTTGATCTGCGGTGGTAGTAGACTCCAAGGATTTGAACTTTGTAGACGTCGTCATGTGGAAAAAAAATGTAATCACAATCTGACATTGTATTAAATCCGATATTTTCATAAATACAAAATTACCAAAAATCATTAGAAAGAAGGCGTAGATTAGCCCCACTCTAGAAAAGCCTATTTTTTGCAGGTATAGATGAGAGGAAAATATCTCTATATTTTTTTAGAATATTTTTTTGCATAATTAAAAGGGTGATATGATAATGATATTTATATTAATTGTTTTAATTTATTATTTTTTAACTAGATGAAATGTAAATTTGTTTTTTACTTACATCCCTTTAAAATTTTTCTATCTAATCACACGCTTTTTATATACGGGTAAAAGGGATCAAGACGAGTGCTTTTAGAGAGTCAATATAACTAAGTACAGAACACAGCGACTCAATTAGGTATTCAGACAAGAAACAACATTATACCAAAATGTTCGTTACCTACACTCAATCCTTCTATAAATCTACAAACCATAAACCAACTAAACTCAATCATGAGTATAATAGGGCCCCTCTATTTAAAAAAAAAACTCAATCATACCATCATTAGCTCCTGCAACCAATATATCACCTCAAAATCTTTCTTGCACTCAAATATCCACACTTACCAATGAATACCAGTAAATCCGTGTCAAGTGGTGAGAACGTGGAATTTACGAACAGAACCTTTTTCGTGGACTTTGTGAACACGCATACATACTTTAATCTAAGCGCTGACCATCGGTTTAACTTGCGAACATGCCTAAAAACTATAAAACTATTATAGTTCTTCCATTCTCAGTTTGAGGACACGTGCTACTATAAAAGTTACAAATGATTGTCTGCGACATGCCGACAACGGGCGTGCTTATAAAATTTGTATAGGGAGAAAAATGAAGTAATAAAATAAAATCATTCCTTATACAAAAAAATTGTACAGTTTCTTATAAGACAAAGTGCCTAATTTAATTACATTATATATCGTCGTAAATCCCAATTTCGTTAATTGGTGAATTCTCGCGATAACGTCATTATCCGTAATTCCAGCTTTTTCTTTTTTCAAACACGCGTACATATTTAAAACAACACGTTGACACTTGACATGTAAATCTTTTGTTTTTAAATTCGGCATCATCAATATTATCATCCGTATTATTTAGTTATAATTCATTTGGCGGTGCCAATTCAATTTCCGGCGCTATTTCAATACATTCCACCATTACATCATCTCGAAATGCTGGTTCAAATGGTCGCCAAAACGCCATTCCGATTATACAAACATTAATAAACTAGTATTAACACACACTACCCCTATAATACCCGACTTGAGGGTGACACTGTTCGTAGAAAAGTTATGGTCAATTTTTCCAAGAAGTGGTTTTACGATAGCAACAAATCCTTGGAAACTACTGTTTAAAAGATTTATAACCCATTGTATTCATCCGCAAAGACCGGCTGTTGCCAAGTTACCAAAATTTTCATGCATAAGGTGAATTTTTATATTTAACGTGAATTTTATCATTGGTGGAACTAATTAATTATAATATAACACTAATACACTTATATCTAAATATTTACAAAAAAATACACTATCTGTCTAACAGCGTCACTAACTAAAATTTTACTGGAATAACGAGAACATTTTTATAGTAAGGCTAAGAAAGAATTTTAGAAAATAAATGTGACAACCTCGATTGATTTCAGCCTCCTCAAACTGAGAATGGAAAAACTATAATATTTGATATTAAATTATTATTTGAAAATGTTAAAGCCCAAAATATAAATATTATTAATGATTAATGATTGAATGGGTAAAATGAGAATAAATAAAATGATTTGGATTTACTCAAATAATTAATAAACTTTTTAATAAATTCAGTAGAAATAAAACTAAAAGACATGTATCACAATATAATTAAACAAAAAGTTTAGTGCGCAACTAGTTTTGGCTTATGAGTCATCCTCAGGCCTAGAAACAAATTACTCGGTATGTAACAAAACAATTTTTATACAATACAATTTTTTTAAACTTAACATATTTTGTATTAAAGAAGTAAATTTAATAAATAATGTTAAACAATATATTATTAAGGGTCAGGGGGGGACGGTAGGCAGTAAAGTAGGTACATGAAAATATTTGGCGAACGAAAAATTTTTTTATTTTAAATTAAAGTTGTTATCTAACAGACAGGTATTTAATGGTTCTTGTAGGTATGGAGCTTTTTGTTTAATTATATTGTGGTACATGTCTTGGAGTTTTATTTCTATTGAATAATTTGACCACATTTGAGATATAGAATGTTTGTAATAAATCTTATTAAACCAACATTTTTGTAATCCTAACAGCTTTTGTCAACGTGCCTAGGTACCCTATAAATATAATTTACCACAAAAAAATAAAACATCTACTTCTCAAATTCAAAAAAAGATTAAAATTTCCTCATTATGTTTATATTTAAGAAAATGAGAAATTAATTTACATGAATGGATTTATGAACAAAATATTTTCGGATTTACTGATTCATAAATGGGATATAGGCTGATCGGAAACAGTACCAATCTCATAATGACATTTAAGGGCAATTTTAGCGAACGTAAATCGTTTTTTTCGGGAACTGATTTGAAATAGACCAATACTTCAGAAAATCAAAAATAAAACCTTCATTCTGAATATTGAATTAACAAAATAACATTAAAGCAGACATTTTTTGCTGCCTTATAAAAGTATACAAAAATAAAAAAAAACCACATAAATTTAACAATCCACCAGTGATACGATAAAATATCTCACGATATAATTCTATAGACAAAAATCCGTTCATTGGAATCTTTCAAAACTCAGCATTCGATGACCACAATGTACTTTTATCAAGTTTAGACGATCTTGGAGTAAAGAATAAAGCATAATTGCTTACCCGAAAATATTATAAACGCTTCAATAAATCCTTCAAAAAGTACATCAAAGAACTACCATACACGTACATAAAATCAATAATAGAAAACTGAAAGAGTTATCGATAAATAAAATGAAAAATATACTTGCCTAGAATATTATGGCGACAATCCACATGAGTTAAACAGTAAATTTTTTCTACAAAAAACAAATTTACAGTCACCGGGTTCTGATTGGTGGATTTCATATCCGTTCTCTAAATTATATCCGTTTGGTAGACTGATATTGCCTACATATTCATTCTGTAACATATGCGCATAATAGGCAATATCCATGTGGGTATAGAAAAATATACTATCCACAATCACTCATTCCTTCGATTTAATTTCAAACATAATAATTATTTCTAACATTCTAACTTATTTATTTTTCTTATTTCTTTATCTTTAAAAAAAGAAGAAAACATGGCAATACTTGTAAGCAAGTACTTATTTAGATAAGTAAAAAGTTATGTATTATGCAACTACAAAAAATTTATTTGTGCCACATGTAACATTTTCTAAAGGTATGAAGTTTTTGTTGCTAATTTCAAGTAAAATGAAGGCAAACATATTTTAATTTATTATATTTTAACCGTGAATCTGGAACTATTTAAAATTAACGACTTTGATTTTCGGATTAAATCTTTGTCAATTGAAAATTCATTTGGCTTTTATTTTTCAGTAAGGTGTAGAAAAAAACAACAAATAAAAATAGTAAACAGTAATTTAATTCAATAAATAAAACGACAGCAACTCAATATAGTACAATATTTTTTTATTTAAATCAACTGAATGGCTTTCTAGATACTTAGTAAAGACCAGAATATAAGGGCACATAAAAGCTCACAAATTAGTGACACTTCTTAATTCAATATCTTTCATAATGTCTGAAATACAATATATAAATTAATTAGTATTTATTATTTTAAGTTTCGCGCCAGAATGTTGGAAGTGCACTGGCGGTAGAATATGATAAAAATATTCTTAATATCCAGCAAGTTCGGCGAATGTGGAGTCCATTTCGTCGGCAAGAGACTTGTACCTGTCTTTGTTGATTCCAAGCTCGTCTAAAAATAATTAAAAAAAAAAACAGATTAGTTAAAATATTATTTTTTAGTTCATTTAGATCAATTTGGGATAAGTAAAAATATACAAATATGATATAATTTATAGTCACAAAATAGCAAATTCAGTTCTTTCAGGATTAAAACATCCAGTCATAATCACTTTAAGAAACAAAACAAGAATCCTATCAGGAAATCCTAAAATTAATGGGAAAAAATAAAAACCAAATATAACTGAAATACCAATACTATAACTGGAGAAAAAAGATTGTTAAAAAAACGTAAATAATAATAAAAATTGATCTTGGGAATATGATTAAATACCATGAGAAAAAAATGGATACAAAAAATAAAAGAGTGTGTACTCAAGTAAATGATGATCTGTGATTATCTTGAATTGGGAATTTGGAACCTTTGGTTTTCAACAATGTTGAAGAATATCGTCACCACTAACCAAAACTACACTTTTTAAAACACTCTACGTACGTTTCGCTAACTACGTTAGCATCATCAAGAGTCGATGATAAACTAAATATTGCGATTCGGCGCTAAGTGCGGAGGCTTTCTCCAATCATTTGAAAAAAGCCCGCCAACCTTATCTAATTAAACTGTATAGTGAACTAAATGGAATAGGTCCTTTGTCTTTATTTAAGCTATTTTTACATTTAATTATTTCAACATTTTCAAATGCATCCAACAACCTTTTGTTGGGTACATTTTTAAGTAATTTTACATTATCCACACTAATTTTATGATTATGACAAAAAGCATGTTCAGCAACAGATGATTTCTCTGTGCGACCGTATTTCAAATGTGCCATGTGCTCTTTAAATCTAGTTTGTATAGATCTTCTGGTTTGTCCAACATACTTTTTGTCACAATCAGAACAATTTATTTCGTAGATTCCAGTTTTTTCCAAATGACTTATTTTATCTGTTGGATTGTTTAATATACTTTTCAAAGTATTGTTTGATTGAAAAACTACTCCCAAGCCTGATTTGTGAAAGATCGTAGTTAGCAAAACGTACGTAGAGTGTTTTAAAAAGTGTAGTTTTGGTTAGTGGTGACGATATTCTTCAACACTCTGATAATCTTGTTAAATCTATCAATTATATCAAACAAGCCCCGGTGAAATTCTAGGTAAAATAGTCAAGATAATTGAATGTAAGCAAATTTAATACTACACCCAAGAGCAAAGATAATCTGCTGTTATTCCTAAATAGACGGGAGCTTAAAACTGCTCTAGGTGTTCTGACAGGACATTGTGGGCTCAGAAGACACCTGAATCCGGTAGGGGTATCGGAAGATTTCCTATGTAGGAAGAGGACAAAACTCCTCTTCATATATTATGTTATTGCCGGGACCTGAAGAGGGAAAAGGAATGGTACTGAACCCGAAGAGATGGTGAAACCTAACATCAGAACTATTCTGGACGGATGTGAAAACTGGCGGTGCACAATAGGCCTAGAGCCTTAGTGCAGGTGGGATTTCTCACGTCCGATTCAGCCAGATAGGTAGTGTGAAAGTAAAGTATTTTACAGGAGCGTGGATTTTACAAAAAGAGCCGCAGACGAGTACCACCACATTATTTTACAATCAAGCTATGAAGTGAAAACTATAAAAAATTTTATTTAGTGATAATGCAAGCAATATTGTATAAATACTAAAACAACGACAATGTACAATACATGTATAAAATAAGTATTTATCATGTCTTACCTTTGCGCAAAATAAGCAGAAGCGAAGAAATCAGGCAGCTTTAATTAGTAGGAGTTAATAATTGCAAAATAAACAAAAAATTGCCTAAGCTAAATTAAAAACAAGTAACATTAATTCATTAAGTACAAAGAAATTATATAAAATTATTTTAGGTACTAAAAAATATCTATACGAATTAATTAATTTTCAGCATTAATATTTAAACACCGCGTTTATTTCAATTGTAGTAAATATAATCTGTAAGTTTTTGATTTGATTAAAAAAAATACTACTGATCTTTAATGATTAACTAAAAAAATAATATAAGGTTTTATTGCCGTCTATAACAATATTATGCATAAAAAATTATTACTGTTTGTTACAGTACTTTATATTCTAATATTTACTTTATAATATCTATGCAACTAAAATATTTTGGCTTTTATATAAAATTTTCCTAGAGGAAATTTAAGTTTTATATATTTTTTTATTTCTTAAGTAAACCAGACAACTTTTTATAACTTTTAACATTTTTCTTTGATTTTATAAATTGTTTTTTAAGCCCAGTTTACATTTGTTGCTGTTAAAATCGTATCTCAATTTTTGCTACAAACATAAATACTTGATCACTGAAAATCAGCTTAGGTCTCTAAAATTTCTTGTTACATATAGTAAAATTCTTTACATTAGTAGTTTAAATTTACAATTTGTAAACTGTATTTTATATTAATATTAAAAATTTTAAAAAAATGGTGTCATCTGCATATTTAAATGAAAAGAAATCCAATGGAAAAAAATTTCTTCACTTATTTTTCATAATATGAACCTATTATTAATTCATTTTTTTTAGCATCTAATTAAAACTTATAACAATTAAAATATAGTTCCAGGACTTTTTTATTGTAATTTTATTTCCCTTTCACAATTTCCAATTTACTCTAACTCTTATAGTTTTTAAGTTATTTAAAAAATTAGTTCCCTTTTTTAAGTTATTTATAAAACGTTAGTCCCCTTTTTTAAATCTTGCTTAGAATTTTTGTAATTTGCACCATTTTTTAGAGGCCATCCCGAATCGAATAAACTTTCTCAAAATTACGATTAAACACATTTTAAAATATGTGAATTAGACGTCAATTACTCCGTTAGTGCATGATATAAAAATTTTGAAAAAATTAATTTTACGACTTCCAAAGATGCAGATTTTAAAATTATTCTACAGAGTAGTCCAAAAAATATGAATTGAATCTTACAGAATTTATTTTCTTACTCTTTCTGACTCTTATATTCAATAAATATTTTATAAAGCAAGTATTTGTGTGATTTTAAAATATTTATATAAAAAAATCAGGAGAAGAAATCATAAACTAATTGATTTAAATAGATCTTATTTTGCATAGATACTTCTCAGACAATATAAAAATTTTTCAAATTGTCTAATTTTTTTTTCAATTTTTTAAATAATAAAAAATTTTATGCAAAATATTTTTGAGAACGAATTGGTTTGTTAGTAGAATATGGTTAGCAATAGTTTATTTCTTTTGGCTAAGCGAAGACATTTCGACAAATGTTTTGTCCATGTCTGTAACAATGGCGAAATATTTATTCTTTTCCCTAAGCACACCATCTGAAAAGCAGAAAAAGCTAATAAAATAAAAAATAAAAAAAATACTAATATGTTCATATAAGCGTAAGCAATCTACTAAAAAGAATACTACAAATTGATTCCTAAGATAAAATATAAGATTCTAAATGAATCTGTATAAAATTGATAATGATAAATTACCTTCAAGTCTGTCGACTTCCTTCTGTAACTTCTTAACGGTCTTTTCAGCAAACTCAGCACGAGCTTCAGCTTCCTTCAGTTTCACGGTGAGACTCTTAAGTTGTTTTTTGAATTCCTCGACCCTCTGGTTGGCCTTTTCTTCGGATACTTCCAAAGATTTTAAGGAATTACCTACGACTTTCAATTCTTCTTCAAGTTCCATGATCTTGGCGTCACCACCCTATTTAGCAAAAATAATGTATTTACTTATAAACAAACAAACCATCAAGGTACAAACCTTAACACGATCTTCAGCTACTTCAAGTTCGTCTTCAACGAAGGCAAGCTTACGGGATACTTCATCAGATTTGTTATCAGCATCTTCAGCCAACAAACGTGCTTCTTTCAATTGGTTGGTAAGTTGGTCCATACGTTCTTCATCTTGTTGGGAGCGGTTTTCCAATACTTTGCACATACTGAAAATCGCAAATAGTTTAGTGATTAATAATAATTACAATTTTCATTTACCTGTTCATTATTATATGGAATACGTCAAATATTACAAATAAAATTATAGTCACTTTTGTCAGTATGACAATCTTAATACGCTACACTAGATACGGCATGTAGATTATTTGTTTGGTAGATACTGAGGGGTCTAGCGTACTAACTCAGTGATTGGTCATGACAAATAAGAACACTGTCCTCATTACCCCTCTAATACCAAACAAAATACTACATGATGCCATATCTAGCGCAGATTTGAACATATTTAACAATTTATATTTAAATTGGGTTGGGGTATAGAAACACTCATCAAATATATAATAGAATGTCTCAGCATCTCCAAGACTATCAACTATAGTCTAGAAAAGAGCATAGGAGAATGATACCTTCTTACTTTTCAGCTGTCACCATTTGGTAAAATACTCGTTTATGAAACTTAGGGAACCACCAGTGTCGATTAGGGCCTCAGCCTGGATCCCGTAAATAAACGATCTGGCTGCAGTTGGAGTGGCCACACTGTTCAACTGGAGCTGTTGAAGCAGCAATTTGACCTTTGAAGCAACATACTTGTCCAAAGTGGCCTTTTTTTGCTGCACTTTACGCAGATCGTATCTCGTGCTGGACAGTCTTTGGGCGGATGATAAGATGCACCACAGAAAAAAATACTTGTGTCGAGGGGAGAAACTATAGGAGGTTCTTGGCATTGAATGTACTTCTGAATTGCTGAAGTTTAAGTAATTCTCTTCATCTATGGTAAGAGATTTATTGTATAACTCTTTAAGTGTAAGCGGTTAGATTTTCCAAAAGCCTCTCGCGTATTTTCTTTAAAGAGATACCGGCGATGAATGTACCACGAATGATGTCATTTTTGTTCGTTTCCACATCAAAAATGGTGAACTTATAGTCTCTTGCAAGTTTTTTTAATAACTGCATCAATTTTCTCATCCGCCTTCTATCGTCTAGTAGTACAATTTTTGTCCAACGCGTTCGTGGCGAATTGTACGTGGTACTGTCACTGATAGTTAAGTAAACTCTGGGTGAAATATAGTTTATCAGAATTTTGCAACTTTGTCAATTCCCATTGATCATCCTGTTGACGCTTTTTTAGTTCCTCTCTCTCCTTTGCAATGGCTGAAGTTTGCTGTGCGGCTATGAAATTTTTAAACTCCCATTTCCATGTAGAAGAGTTTGTGGAAGTATTGGAGTCGAATCTTTCTGGTCTTAGCAACTTGTCCATATTTTATGTTTAATAAATTGAAATGAAAGAAGCTTACGAATCTTGTAATATAAGCTTTTAGTAAATATAAGAATAATAAATAGTAAGACAGTAGAGCAGACTCAAAGAGTATTGAGTTGTCGTTTACAAGACTATCATCTCACACTTTTTCCCAAAGCGATATGAAAATAAAAAAAAATCCAGAATATATTACTATAAATCCCTAGCAAGCAAAAAGAAAATTTCAAATAAAAAATGTTTGGTTGGACTATCCACAAGGTTGTTTTTTTTTTAATAAAAAGGTGAAGTTTTAAGTTTTTAGTTATATTGGAGCTAAATATTTTGACAATGTGGTAAAGTTAAATTTTTGTAGACTATCACTTTTAAATTGTTTTAAAAGATAAAAGTAAATATATTTAATTAAAAAAAAAATTATGCAGAAAATCCAGGAATTCGGAATGCAAGATTAGAGGTTTTCTTGAAAAGTATAATTTACGGATTCAGTTATTTTACTTACCGGAAACTTTCATCAGCGGCTTGGGAAGCTTCAGCCAATTTACTGGTAGCTGTGGTCAGACGTTCCTCAGACCTTTCCAAATCCTCTTCAATGAGCTGGACTTTCCTGTTTTGGGTAGCTACTTCAGATTCAGCCTAAGGTATCAATTAAACAGTTATTTAGAAAACTATCGATCATTACATTAATGTATTTACTTACTTGGGTAAGTTGTTTGTCTTTGTTTTCAAGTTCTTGGTTGGCGGATTCGAGGGCCTGTTTGCTGGTGGTAAGTTCATTCTCTATTTGGGAGAGTTTCTTTTGGAGTTCACGAACTTCTTCGTTGACCTTTTCGGCGCGTGAGTTAGCGTCCTTGAATTGGCCTTCCATCGCATCGGCTTTATCCGCTGCATTGTCTTTTTCAAGCTTCATCGCTTGCATTTTCTTCTTGATCGCGTCCATGGTGGAGCTGGTTTTTTATGTGCCTCGTAGATCAAAAAACAAGGGGCCTCTGTAAAGTAAAAATAAAATAAAAAAAACACTTTCATTTTGCTATAACTTAAACTGATATTGCTTTGATTGGAAAAGCAATATTTGCTGTTTTATTTATGGTGTGAGAACTTTTATCCAAGTAATAGTATGTGTAGATTTTATATTTAAAGAGTTTAAACTTATAAATTGAATTTCTTATACAGAATAAAATCCATCAATTGGTAAATGCTAAATTTTATTTTTTTTTGTCACAATTTTATAATAAACAATAATATAGAATATATCTAATTATATATAATAAAAGTGAACAACTTAATATTCTAATAATCATCCTTAATTGTTATCCAAAAATGAGAATAAAAATTAAGTTATTCTCATGTTCTCAGTCTTTGTGAAAATATGAATTATATTTTGATTGCTAAGGAAGTAACGTTTCCAAAAATTTGGTCCTGAAAACTATTTACTACCTTTTTGCCCTCTCCAATTTTTATCTACAATAACATTTTAGTTCAAAATAAAGGTACTTTACTCATGCACAAAATTCGAATCCAAATTTTGGTAGATGAGAAGTTGTAACAAAAAATTTCATTTTCGTTAGTTAGAGAGGGGTTGGGATGGGGTTGAGGTAGGGGAAAGAATCACAAAATTTGAGATCGAAAATTTAGGAGAAAGAGGGAAAATTAAGGCAAGAATGAAAAAAGGGTAATTTTAGAAAAAAATGGATAATTTTAATAGAAAAAAAGGGTAATTTTATAAACGAAAAGGGGTCATTTCAGGAAAAAGTATCAAACTTTGAGAGAAAAAAGGGGTTTAAAAAAAAGTGACAAAATTTGAAAGAAGTAAGAAGAAATTTATAAGATAGAGGAAATTTGAGACAAAAATGAAAAAAAGGGGGTAATTTTACAAAAAAGGGGGTAATTTTACAAAAAAGGGGGTAATTTTACAAAAAAGATTTAATTTCAAGAAAAAAAGTAACAAAATTTGATATAAATGAGAAGAAATTTAAGACAAACAGTGACAAAATTTAGGAGAAAAAAGGAGAACTTTGATAACACAAAGTGACAAAATTTGAGAGAAAAGAGGAGAAATTTGAGACAAAAAACTGACAAAATTTAAGAGAAAACAGGAGAAATTTGATAACAGAAAGTGACAAAATTTGAGAGAAAAGACGGTAAAAAGTACTAAAAAAATGATAAATTTCAGAAAGAAAAGTAGAGGTAATTGTGGAGAGAAAATATCTGATACAAAAAAGTGCCTTTTTGAAGAAAAAAAGGGAAAAAAAAGTACTAAAAAAGTGTCTTTTTAAGAGAAAAATAGAGGTAATTTTTTAGAGAAAAAAAAAGATAGTTAAATAGTGTGTTATGAAAAGAGAAAGGAGGGATAATTTTGGAAAAGAAAAGTGTGAAAAAAGTGCTTTTTTGAGAAAAAAGGGGGAAAAAATGCAAAAAAAGTTTAGAAATTTCAAAGAGGGGTAATTTTGGAGAGAAAATAATTGACACATAAAGTGTCCTTGTCAGAAAGAATAGAGGCGAAAAAAGTATTCAAAAAGTGTACTTTTTAAGAGAAAGAGGGGAAAAATGGAAAAAAGTGCTTTTTTCAGAACAAAAGAGGAGAAAAAATTATTAAAAAGTTGAGCAATTTCAAACAGAAAAAAATAGGTAATTTTTGAAGAGAAAATATTTGATACAAGAAATTTTCTTTTTTAAAAAGAAAAGAGGGGAGTACTCAAAAAGTGTCTTTTTTGAAAGAAAAGAGGGGTAATTTTGCAGAGAAAAAAGTGCAAAAAAGTGTCTTTTGAAAAGAGAAAAGAGGGGTAATTTTGGATAGAAAAAAAAGTGCTACAAAAATGTCTTTTGAAAAGAGGCGTAATTTTGGAGAAAAAAAATACTATAAAAGTAACTTTGAAATAGATAAAATATGGGAAATTTTGGAGAAAGAGAAAGTTAGACAAAAAACACTTAAAATGTGACTTAATTGAAATTAAAAAAGGGGTAACTTCATAAATTTGTGAAAAAAAGGTGTAAATTATATTGAAAATTGAGAAAAAAAGGTTCATTAAGCTAGTTACTGAAAAAAGAATAAAAATTAATCAAAAAAAAAGATTAAGAGGGGGTTTAGTCCATTAAGTTAGTTAGGTTTCAAAAAAAAAACAAAAAGAAATTTTTTCATCTTTTAAGGGTTTCGTACCTGAAAATCGAAAAATCACATAATTTGCTAATTCAGGGTTAGAATTATAAAATATATTTTTTAATTTTAAATTAGGAACTAAAATTTCTGGGTTAGAAAACTGGCGCTTTTTCGTCATAGTTACTGAAAAAACACCATCTAAATAATAATTATGGGTTCAAGGTATCACTTACTTGCGGTTATCTTATTTGGGATAAATTCATAACAACTTGTGAATTCTCTCTGTTTTACTCTTCCTTTTTAAAAAATGTTCGTTTTTATTTCCAGTATCACCCATTAAATTTATGTACGTAGATGCGCACAACCCAAATTTTATTTTTCAATTTTATATCAATTCAATTTAATAAATGGCCTGATGATGGCATTTGTATGCCGAACCTAGTTGTCAGTTTCTCTTTGAACCAAATTTTATAAAAGATATAATTGTGTTACTACACATTGAGTTTTTATTTCTTCAATAAATTCTGTGGTATAATAATTTAGGCAACGATTTCGTTAGACTAAACAAGTTTTATTTTATATTGATTAATTTCTAAATTTGGATTATATACTTAAATTCGGTCGATCGGACTCTATATTGTTAATAAAATTTTGTTAACTATTTACTATTCATTTATTTTTATTTTTTTGCAAAAATAACTTCCTCTATTTATAACTGAGCATTCGAATAAATATTGTTTTACTCTCGCTAACCAAATAAACAGAATTTTTCTAAAATTAAAATATATACTAAATTTTCAGTTGAAATTAGTTCAAAATAAAATATTAAATTCTATTAATTTTAAATTCCTTTATAACTTTTAAATTACTACCAATATTTTTCTACTGCCAATAAATAACAGAAAAGTATATTAGTAATATTAATAATAATATCACTGAATTATTTTCAAACTTACCTTTTCACTCGGATAATTTAAAAAATAATAATATTTATTTTGTTTGCTCACATTTACATAAATAATTACTGTCATTGGGCGTCAAAGAAAATCAAATAAACTACTTTTCTATAATTCTTAATATTTTCTGCTATAAAGCACTAATAAAAACCAAAAGAAAAATAATACAATTTGTAAGTACCTTGCTTTAAATTAATTAATACACGCACGATCATTGCAATATATTTTATTGATTGATGATGTAAACGTAAAAATTGTGAAATTTTATTGAAAAGAGATAAGATTAAAATCAGGGAGATAATTATTTATATGCTCATTTCAACAGGATCCATTACAAAATTAAAAAATAACAACAATATTGCCGATATCAATTTTTGTGCCCAAAAGATTTTTTAATTCTGTCTCTAACAGCTGTTTCTACCAATATCAGACTTCATCAGTCAAATTCTCGTGTTCCAAAGGTTTGTCTATACTTTCTCACTTATTTCGGTACCGTCAGATGGGGCTGAAGTAATCTTTCTATAGGTTCGTTCTAGCACCTTGTTCTGAACTGAATGATCATGCGCAGTGTAAAATAAACATTCCAGCAACACAATGTTCCGTTATTCCTTAAAAATTTCGGTGTTCCTGCATAACCGGAAAATTTAGAGGTTGTTTTATATGTTCTCAAAGTAAATGAGAACTTTTATTACAATTTATTTAGCGCTTGCGTATTGAAACAGTCTAGAATTTAACGAAATTTTGCCAGAATGAACCATAAATGTTCTTATGGACATGTAAAAATGAGGGTTTTTGGCTTTTTCAAAATTTGTTGAACTTTTTTTTAAATTTTTAAACGAACCAAAATATGAGACCGAAAAATTATCTTTCTGACACTCATCAGGAATTTTTATAAATCATTTTTGTCTACTTATAAATAGTAGATAATTGTAAAAAAAAAGTATGTCAGTAAATTGCAGATTATTTTGAGCACAAAAGAAAATTTATATCTAAAATTTTAAAATACTTGATTGCTTTTATAATAAATCGTCTTATCCGTGTCCATGACCGGTTTTTCAATATCAATCCATTTTTAAAAAAATCTCATAATACTCGTCTCTCCATCTTCAAAGGAATTTCGTGTCGTGCGCAAATAAATTCCCAAACAAAATATATTTTTAAATCGATTACACACATCTTTACCTCCAGATTTCTCAATCCTGGTTTTAAAATTAGCACTCATAAATATTTTTCAAGCTGACGGATTTTAAAACTTCAAATTACTGTTTTTATTTTCATTCATCGGATATTAATTATATTATCATTTTTATATTTTTTTACTTCATTCGTACCCGGTAATTTTTTTTAAATATTTGAAGTTAATATTCTGTATTAAATAAAGGACCAAATTTTATGAAGAATAATTGTTTTCTCAAAAAAATGTATTATAAGTAAACATTTAATGTAACGCTTTTCCTAATTTTAAAACTTTCAAACAGTTTAAGGGTAATAAAATTTTATGACCCAGTTAAGTCTTAGGTACCCAAACTCCAAGTCATGTACCACACAAATATATTTCTTACAACAAGGGGGGGAAACGGCAACTAGTTTCGGCTAAACAGCCATCTTCAGGCCATATATAAGTGGTAATTAAATCAATTCATGTGAACAAATTTAACTAATTTCGTAGGAGGTAACGGGAAGGGTATGAGAGGATTTAAGATTAATGGGACATGAAAAAATTTCTAATTGAAAATGTAAATGAAAGGTTTAAAATAATCCGGTGTATTAACCGGTTTTTAAAAATCCTTAGAAAAATAAAGGCTTAGAATAATCAGTTCCTGCTTAAGCTCTTAATTTTCAAATGTCTTTTTAAAACCGGTTAATACACCGGATTATTTTTAACCTGTCATTTACGTTTTCAATTACAAATTTTTTCATGTCCATACATCCTCTCGTACCTCCTACTAAATTATTTAAATTTATTTACATGGATGGATTGTACTATTCAATTTAATTATCACTTATATATCGCTTAAAGATGGTTGTTTAACCGAAACTAGTTTCCGTTTTCCACACTTATAAAAAAACTTTAAAAACCCTTTAAAAAAATCATCGAAATCGTTGAAAAATTCAAGATAATTCTTAAAAATTCTTGAAACTAAATTGAAAAGTCCACAAAATCGCTCCAAATATCCTTGAAAGGCCTTAAAAATTTCTAAAAAAAAATGATTTAAAAAAGGTTTAAAAATCATCTAAATCATTAAAAAATTCAAGAAAATTCTTAAAAATCCTTGAAACTTAGTTGACAAGTCCACGAAAATCCCTCCAAACATCCTTGAAAAGTCTTTAAAAAAATCTAAAAAAAAAACTTTAAAAACCTTTAAAAATCATCGAAATTGTTGAAAAATTCAATAAAATTACCAAAAATCCTTGAAACCAAGTTTAAAAGCCCACGAAAATCCCTTAAAAAATCCTTGAAATGCCCTTAAAAATGTATTTAAAAAAAATTTAAAAAACTTTTAAAAAATCATCGAAATCATTGAAAAATTCAAGAAAATTGCAAATAATTCGTGAAACTAAATTAAAAAGTTCACGAAAATCCCTTCAAACATCCTCGAAAAGACTTTAATAAATTTCTTGAAAAAAACAATTAAAAAACCTTTAAAAATATGTAAATCATTTAAAAATTTAGGAAAATTCCTAAAAATCCTTGAAACTAAATTGAAAAGTCCACGAAAATCGCTCCAAACATCCGTGAAAAGTCCTTAAAAAATAAAAAAATATACTTTAAAAAACCTTTAAAAATCATCTAAATAATTGAAAAATTCAAGAAGATTAATAAAAATCCTTGAAACTAAGATGACAAGTTCACGAAAATCCCTCCAAACATCCTTGAAAAGCCCTTAAAAATGTCTTATCGAAATCGTGGTTTTCCATTCAAGAAAATTGCAAATAATTCGTGAAACTAAATTAAAAAGTTCACGAAAATCCCTTCAAACATCCTCGAAAAGACTTTAACAAATTTCTTGAAAAAAACAATTAAAAAACCTTTAAAAATATGTAAATCATTTAAAAATTTAGGAAAATTCCTAAAAATCCTTGAAACTAAATTGAAAAGTCCACGAAAATCGCTCCAAACATCCGTGAAAAGTCCTTAAAAAATAAAAAAATATACTTTAAAAAACCTTTAAAAATCATCTAAATAATTGAAAAATTCAAGAAGATTAATAAAAATCCTTGAAACTAAGATGACAAGTTCACGAAAATCCCTCCAAACATCCTTGAAAAGCCCTTAAAAATGTCTTATCGAAATCGTGGTTTTCCATTCAAGAAAATTGCAAATAATTCGTGAAACTAAATTAAAAAGTTCACGAAAATCCCTTCAAACATCCTCGAAAAGACTTTAATAAATTTCTTGAAAAAAACAATTAAAAAACCTTTAAAAATATGTAAATCATTTAAAAATTTAGGAAAATTCCTAAAAATCCTTGAAACTAAATTGAAAAGTCCACGAAAATCGCTCCAAACATCCGTGAAAAGTCCTTAAAAAATAAAAAAATATACTTTAAAAAACCTTTAAAAATCATCTAAATAATTGAAAAATTCAAGAAGATTAATAAAAATCCTTGAAACTAAGATGACAAGTTCACGAAAATCCCTCCAAACATCCTTGAAAAGCCCTTAAAAATGTCTTATCGAAATCGTGGTTTTCCATTCAAGAAAATTGCAAATAATTCGTGAAACTAAATTAAAAAGTTCACGAAAATCCCTTCAAACATCCTCGAAAAGACTTTAACAAATTTCTTGAAAAAAACAATTAAAAAACCTTTAAAAATCATTAAATTTAGGAAAATTCCTAAAAATCCTTGAAACTAAATTGAAAAGTCCACGAAAATCGCTCCAAACATCCTTGAAAAGTCCTTAAAAATTAAAAAAATATACTTTAAAAAACCTTTAAAAATCATCTAAATAATTGAAAAATTCAAGAAAATTCCTAAAAATCCTTGAAACTAAGATGACAAGTCCACGAAAATCCATCGAAACATCCTTGAAAAGTCCTTAAAAATATCTTTAAAAAGAACTTTAAAAAAAATTATCGAAATCGTTGAAGAATTCAAGGAAATTGCTAAAAATTCTTGAAACTAAATTGAAAAGTCCACCAAAATACGTTCAAACATCCTTGAAAAAATTCTTAAAAATCTTGAAAAAAAAAAACAAAAATGTAACGTTACGCACCTTTTTCCACGTTCTGTTTTATCATTCAAAAAAAAAAAAACCGTTGACAACGTTGTAAAATGTGATGTTTCGAACGTTTTTTGACGCTTTAAAATCCAGAACGTTAAAAAACGTTCGAAACGTCACATTTTACGACGTTCTCAACGTTGTTTAACGTTTATTTTGTTGTAACTTTTTTGCATCAAATAATGGTATTTCTCATAACGAAACATGTAAAAATGACATGTCAAAATCGATAAAAAATGGCATCGTTTAATCCATTTTTCGAACCAAAATTCTAAGCGTTAAAAAAGTTGAAAACGTCGTAAAATGTGACGTTTCGAACTATTTTTCACAATGTGTTTTTTGATTCGAGATAAAGCGTTAATAACGCTGGAAAATGTGACGTTTCGAACGCCTTCAAAATACTGAAAGTTAAAAAACGCCGCGCTCTTTCTTTCTGACACTCTGAATTTATTATACCTCACTCTCTAACACATTGAATTCCCTATACATATGGTCGGAACCCCGTAGATTATCTACTAACATATGTTTATGTTTCTGGTGTTATTACCATTTTAAATCAATTCCGGACGGATTGTGATCCTTCATTCAATATTGGTTTTAATTTCTTAAATATTTTTATCAATTTTTGACAGTTACTGTCAGTTTTTCGCAATTTTAATTTTTTTTTTTATTAATTTTGAACAATTTCTTGACCGTGTTTGACAATTTTTGACAGTTTATAGCATTTATAAAAGTTTCCAATTTTTTTTATTAGTATAAACATTTTTCTTAAATATTTTTACCAATTTTTCACAGTTTCTGTCAGTTTCTAGCAATTTTAATATTATTTTTTTTATTAATGTTGAACAATTTCTTAACCGTGTTTAGAAATTTTGGACAGTTTTTAGCATTTATGAAAGTTTCCAATTTTTTTTATTAATATAAACATTTTTCTTAAATATTTTTACCAATTTTTGACAGTTTCTGTCAGTTTTTAGCAATTTTAATTTTTTTTTTATTAATTTAGAACAATTTCTTAACCGTGTTTAGCAATTTTGGACAGTTTTTAGCATTTATGAAAGTTTCCAATTTTTTTTATTAATATAAACATTTTTCTTAAATATTTTTATCAATTTTTGACAGTTACTGTCAGTTTTTAGCAATTTTATTTTTTTTTTTATTAATTTTGAACAATTTCTTAACCGTGTTTAGCAAATTTTGACAGTTTATAGCATTTATGAAAGTTTGCAATTTTTTTTATTAATATAAACATTTTTCTTAAATATTTTTATCAATTTTTGACAGTTACTGTCAGTTTTTAGCAATTTTATTTTTTTTTATTAATTTTGAACAATTTCTTGACCGTGTTTGACAATTTTTGACAGTTTATAGCATTTATAAAAGTTTCCAATTTTTTTTATTAGTATAAACATTTTTCTTAAATATTTTTACCAATTTTTCACAGTTTCTGTCAGTTTCTAGCAATTTTAATATTATTTTTTTTATTAATGTTGAACAATTTCTTAACCGTGTTTAGAAATTTTGGACAGTTTTTAGCATTTATGAAAGTTTCCAATTTTTTTTATTAATATAAACATTTTTCTTAAATATTTTTATCAATTTTTGACAGTTACTGTCAGTTTTTAGCAATTTTATTTTTTTTTTTATTAATTTTGAACAATTTCTTAACCGTGTTTAGCAAATTTTGACAGTTTATAGCATTTATGAAAGTTTGCAATTTTTTTTATTAATATAAACATTTTTCTTAAATATTTTTATCAATTTTTGACAGTTACTGTCAGTTTTTAGCAATTTTATTTTTTTTTATTAATTTTGAACAATTTCTTGACCGTGTTTGACAATTTTTGACAGTTTATAGCATTTATAAAAGTTTCCAATTTTTTTTATTAGTATAAACATTTTTCTTAAATATTTTTACCAATTTTTCACAGTTTCTGTCAGTTTCTAGCAATTTTAATATTATTTTTTTTATTAATGTTGAACAATTTCTTAACCGTGTTTAGAAATTTTGGACAGTTTTTAGCATTTATAAAAGTTTCCAATTTTTTTTATTAATATAAACATTTTTCTTAAATATTTTTACCAATTTTTGACAGTTTCTGTCAGTTTTTAGCAATTTTGTTTTTATTTTATTAATAATTTTGGACAATTTCTTAACCGTGTTTAGCAATTTTGGACAGTTTTTAGCATTTATGAAAGTTTCCAATTTTTTTTATTAATATAAACATTTTTCTTAAATATTTTTATCAATTTTTGACAGTTACTGTCAGTTTTTAGCAATTTTAATTATTTTTTTTTATTAATTTAGAACAATTTCTTAACCGTGTTTAGCAATTTTGGACAGTTTTTAGCATTTATGAAAGTTTCCAATTTTTTTTATTAATATAAACATTTTTCTTAAATATTTTTACCAATTTTTGACAGTTTCTGTCAGTTTTTAGCAATTTTATTTTTTTTTATTAATTTTGAACAATTTCTTAACTGTGTTCAGCAATTTTGGATAGTTTTGAGCATTTATGACATAGGCGTTTTTTATTGGCCGATGTAGGTGACGTGGATGTTTTCTATTGGCCTCATTTTAAGGATCCTGAGACAGAAGTCTGCACAAATGCCATAGAAGGTTCATGTTACGTTATTTTTTAAGTACAACAAGCAATATTAAGCTGAGAAGCTTGTAGGTTGGGTTTATTTTTTGTTATTATTTTCATATTTTTTGCAGAAGAAACATATAATTTTTAAATAGTGGTTTTATGGTGCAAATATGGAAAAATATTTTTTTCGGGGTAGGGGGGTGGGAGGAGGGGAAATTTCATGAGACCGCCGGGATTTTTTTTCATTTTTTTATTTGGAAGGTTTCTTTACTTACGAAAAACATTTTATTTTTGTTTTTCTGACGATTCACTATAAACTGCATTTTTACTGTCAATAGGGAAAACAAACATGTGTACCCTCAACTAGTGCTGCCTCTGGTGGATTTTTTTAAATCTTCCGAGGAAACAGGCTAATTATCCATTTGCTCTTTAGTTCAGTTTAATACATTGGTCCAAGTTGGAAATAAATATAATATTGGTTTGCTCTGGAAATATGATTATGTCAAATTACCAGTCAGCAAATTTATGGCCTTAAGAAGAATGGGACGCATCAAAAACAGTAAAAGTTGATGCTGACCTAGGTGTCAAAATGAATCGACAAATTCCAGATTTAACTGAGAAAAGTTACACACAGTGTAGAAAAATCTACCATGAGAAGGCTTGATATCTTGCTATTTTTCCAATTTTTAAACCAAATAATCCTGGCAGATTTAGAATCGTATGGGATGCTGCTGTTTAATGATGTAAATGATGTAAGTATCGTAATAATTTGCGACAAAGATTTACCTCGTCGCAACTGACCTAAAGGCAAAGTTATTGAACTAAAAAAATGTTCTGATGAACAAATAAGGAGACCAAAAGTTCAAACTCTTCATGGTATTTTTTACAAGTAGCAAAGGAAATCAGTGGTACCTCAACGTCCTATTCTGATCGAACTGTACCGGAGGAGAGTATCAAAATATGATTATAATTTGGAGGTCGGTTTAGTAGTTGGATAAAGTTTGCTGAGTCTGTTTGATTGGCACAAATTCAATAATAGAACCACCAAATATAATTGTGCCATATATTATATAAGAAATATAAGTATTTTCTAATATAATAACCTGCTAACACACTAAAAATAAGTGACATTTATAAATACAGCGGTCGCAAAATAAAATCTGGATCATTCGTAAAGAATTCCTCAGTTAACTGAAACGTCCACCGAACGTTCTAAAGTAAGACCAGACTAAAATTAGACGTTCTGGGATTTGCGCTATCTGATATTTTAGTGTAGATAGATTTTCAGTCTGTTGATACAGCTGTTCACATTTTACATGAAAACAACTAAATTCGCCTGTTATATTACATAAGTGTAGGCTTTGTTTTAACAGAAAGTTAATAGTTCTGTCCTATTTTAGTCTCTTAAGAAATTATGCCACTAACTGACACGAAAATTGAACTGTAACATAATTTAATTTAGCCAGATTTGTTTTATGACTTAGTTTGAATGTTGATTAATTTTATGCACGCCCGGTCTATAAATGTCTTGGATAGCTGGTAAAATAATGAAATTAATCACAATACAATAAACAAAATTACTTTTTAATATTAACTATACAGTTTATTAGTTATTTAATGACATAATTTATAATGTTCGTTCTATTTTCTTTGATAGCTGCTCTATATTGCATTATTTTCAAGTAATTATTCTACAAAGGTGGATTTTCATTTGTCATTTTAATTTATATTTAGAATTTCGGTCCCTTTAGTTCAAAGCAATAATTTTTTTAATGGTTATCGTATTGTTACAAGTAAAAATGATTATAAGTCTTATGGAATAAACTCGTTTTCCAAATATTTTCGATATTTTAGATTTATGTTTACTACATTAAAAGAAGGAGATGAAGATGGTTTTCTTGATAAAGAACTTTAAAATATTGAGCTAAAAATTTTTACTTCTCTACACTAATGTTCAAATACCAAATAGTTCTTTCAGTTTTTGTGTCGCATATTCCAAAATTCACGTCACTGATATTTTATCCATTTAAATTTAAATTTTATTGAACAATGATTAGCCTTCAAATTAGACAAAAACACGCCGATTTACCGAAATTTTTCCTAACGGCTAAAATTGAATAATTTCATAACGTGCAGTCAAAAAAAATTGTGCGTTTTGGGAAAAATATATAAAATTTTGGGTGTTTTCGCCGTTTTTTTAATTTTTTGGTAAAACTATGTATTACTGATAAAAACGTAACACAGATAGATTTTATATAATTAAATTGTTTACAACTTTTATATTAAACATTTTTTCGAATTAAGCATAGGTTAGTCGCTAGAGGGCGCTAAAGATACATATATTCTATTCGGCCTTTTTGTAGATTTTCAGTACTAATAATAAATTTTAGAAGAAAACATTATAAAAAAAAGTTGTAGTACATAAAATTCTCTACACTCTACAACTTTTGTATCAAAATTTTTAAAAAATTCCCAATAGTTTCTTCGCTAGAGGGCGCAAAAAAATATTGATGTAGATTTTCCAGAATTTTTCCAAAATTTCCACTTTAGTGCAAAATGTTTTCATGCAAAGTTGTAGAGCATCAAATTCTATACAATTTGTGTATCAAACTTTTCCAGAATTCACCGCTAGAGGGCGCGAAAAAAATTAACACTGGTTTAATAACTTTTTATTTACCTAATTTGAACGCAGTTAAAGAAAAACAATATCACGATATTAAAATAAACTAATAATGAAAATAGTTTTAAAGATTATTCAATTAATTTTTTATGTATGTACATAGATGATTGGGGTTATTGTCTACACAATCTAGAAAAATCGCGCAACGTCTGCGAAGTTGCGTCAAGTATGTCCCAGAGACTCCAAAAAAAATCAAAATTCGATCAAGAGAAGACTCGCCCAAAGTCTTTCTAGTTGTGTCAAGTATGTCCAAGAGACTCCAAAAAAACCAAAACAAAAATCAATCAATAGAAAACTTGCGCAACGTTTTTCAAGTTGTGTCAAGTATGCCCCAGAGACTCAAAAAAAATAAAACAAAAATCAGTCAAGAGAAAACTCGCGCAACGACTTTCAAGTTGTGTCAATTATGTCCCAGAGACTCCAAAAAAAATCAATCAAGAGAAAACTCACGTAACGACTTTCAAGTTGTGTCAAGTATGTCCCAGAGACTCAAAAAAAAATGAAACAAAAATCAATCAAGAGATAACTCGCGCAAAGTCTTTCAAGTTGCATCAAGTATGTTCCAGAGACTCCAAAAAGACCAAAAAAAAAAACAATCAAGAAAAAACTCGCGCAAAGTCTTTCAAGTTGCATCAAGTATGTCCCAGGGACTCCAAAAAAAACCAAATCAAAAATCAATCGATAGAAAACTTGCGCAACGTCGTTCAAGTTGTGTCAATTATGTCCCAGAGAGTCCAAAAAAAAATCAATCAAGAGAAAACTCACGCAACGACTTTCAAGTTGTGTCAAGTATGTCCCAGAGACTCAAAAAAAAAAATGAAACAAAAATCAATCAAGAGATAACTCGCGCAAAGTCTTTCAAGTTGTGTCAATTATGTCCCAGAGACTCCAAAAAAAAATCAATCAAGAGAAAACTCGCGCAAAGTCTTTCAAGTTGCATCAAGTATGTCCCAGGGACTCCAAAAAAAAATCAATCAAGAGAAAACTCACGCAACGACTTTCAAGTTGTGTCAAGTATGTCCCAGAGACTCAAAAAAAAAAATGAAACAAAAATCAATCAAGAGATAACTCGCGCAAAGTCTTTCAAGTTGTGTCAATTATGTCCCAGAGACTCCAAAAAAAAATCAATCAAGAGAAAACTCGCGCAAAGTCTTTCAAGTTGCATCAAGTATGTCCCAGGGACTCCAAAAAAAAATCAATCAAGAGAAAACTCACGCAACGACTTTCAAGTTGTGTCAAGTATGTCCCAGAGACTCCAAAAAGACCAAAAAAAAAAATCAATCAAGAAAAAACTCGCGCAAAGTCCAATCTTCTCAGATTTTTTTTGAAATTTTCCCATTAGGAAATTACAGCAAGTCTCTCATTCGTCCAAATTCTCAGCAGATTTTTAGTTTCTTAGATTTTTTTAAATGTTTCCATCAAAAAATCAAAAAGGATCTCTCTTTTGTCCTTATTTTCATTCAAAACTAATTGAAAAAAGTGTTTCATAACTTTTGAGTTTAACAGTTATTTCTTTATACTAGAGTATATAATTGAAGCAAATTCCAATCGTTTCAGATTTTTTTTTATTCTTCCTTATTTTTATTTAAAACTAATTTAAAAAAAAATAGAATTATTGTAAATTTTAATATTCTCAGATTTCTTTTGAACTTTTCCCTTCAGGATATCAAACAAGATCCCTTGTTCGTCAATACTTTTATTTAAAACTAATTAATCAAAATATTTCATAACTTTTGACCTTATCAATTATTTCTCTATACTAAAATATATAATTATAGTAAATGTTAATCTTCTCAGATTTCTTTTGAAATTATCCTATCAGGAAATCAAATAAGTTCTCTTGTTCGTCCTTATTTTCATTTAAAACTAATTAAAAAACTTAATTCATGATTTTGGACTCATCTATTATTTCTCTATATAATAAATTATCTAATTGTAGCAAATTCTAATTTTCTCAGATTTCTTTTGAAATTTTCCCATCAGAAAATTACAACAAATTTCTATTCGTCCAAATTTTCAGCAAATTTTAAGTTTCTCATTTTTTTTTAAATAATAATCAAAAAGGATCTCTCTTTGTCCTTATTTTCATTTAAAACTAATTGAAAAAAATATTTCATAATTTTTGACCTTATCAATTATTTCTCTATGCTAAAATATAGAATTATAGCAAATTTTAATCTTCTCAGATCTCTTTTGAAATTTTCTCATCAGAAAATTATAACAAATCTCTTGTTCATCAGCAGATTTTAGTTTCTCAGATTTTTTTACCGTATTTCCGTAGAGAAATCAAAAAGGATCTCTCTCTCTCTCGTCCTTATTTTCATTAAAAAATAATGAAAAAAATTTTTTCATAATTTTTAATTTTAACATTTATTTCTCTTGAAACAAATTCCAATCTTCTCAGATTATTTTTTAATTATTTTAAACAATAAATATTTCATAATTTTTCACTTTATCGATTAATGTAATAAAATATCTAATTGTAGCAAATTCCAATCTACTCTGATGTTTTTTTTAATCTTCTCATCAGGAAATTAAAACAAATGTCTCGTTCTTCCTAGATTTTCATTAAAAACAAAACCAATCGTTTTTCTATATTAAAATATCCCATTGTAGCAAATTTTAAGTCTCTCAGATTTTTTTTTTAAATGTTTCAATCAAAAAATCAAAAAAGTTTCCTTTTTCGTCCTTATTTTTATTTAAAAAAAAATACAGTTCAATCAATTTCTAGTTAACATCAAGGCAATAATATTTAACATAAGAAAACATTGTGAAGTTACTAAAAAAATCAAAAATAGGGTCGGGCACAGATAGAATTCAATCGTTTTTAATAATTTGGCAGATTTATTTAAACTAGCCTTAAAAGGGGAGACAGGAACTTCATTAATAACTTCAAACCGATCAATATTTTATCAGTTTTAGTAAAATTTTCGAAACTGAGATAATAAATGATTATAAAAAATACTAAAATATTAAGAATTTACATGGATTCATTAGACACATGTCTGCTGATAGTAATTTTCAATTCATAAGGCTATAATTGAATCATTCACGCCATTTATAGTGATTTTTTTATTTAATTTTTAATTCTACTGAAAAAACGAAATAACTGCCACCTTGGCTCGTCCACCTACTATTTTCTGTGATCTAAGTCAACTACAAGTCTGTCTGTCCGTCTGTCTGTAGCTGAGTTACTTATTGTATTTATAAATAATATTTAACGGGTATATAGTTAATTGCAAACTATTTTGTAAAATTACAGAATTACAGGTGCAAAAATAAATATTGATAAATAATTAATAATGTTGTATCCTTTACTTACAAAAAAATACTATTAATAAAAGTACTGAGGTAAATAATTTGGGTGTAGTTTTAAACCCTAAATTAACTTGTGTTGATTATATAAATGGTATAACTAGCAAAAAAATGGGTTTCTTTAAAAAAATTCAAAATAGTTGACAGTATCTGAATTTAGGGAATCCAAGTTATAATAAACCTTTAAAAGCATTTTTTTCTATTTTATAAATTTTCAAATTGATGGTGTTAATTTTTTCCTAGTAGTTCTGTTGTGCTAAATCATTCATTATTACTATTTTTATTAAATTTCAGTAAAAATTCCCATGCCAAAAATAATGCACCAAAACAATTTTTGAGGCTGCCGTCAGATAATTAGTTTCAAATGTGTCCATTAATAAATACCATTTTTTTTTTGAATTTTTGTAAGAGGCTTGAAAATGCAATATACGTGTAATAACCCTTTATTAATATACTTATGTAATTATCGAATTCGACCGTAAATAACTAGAATTTAATCGAGTTAAATCATATAAGTAAACTGAATAAATTCATCCACAAAAATAAACAAATTCAAAACTTTAAATATAGAAATATATATTTCTGTAATATTTATTCCAAAAATAGGAAACATCCACCTTATACTAAGTTTAATTCTAATAAAAAATGTTTACTTTATGCCATCGATATGTAAAATATTTGGTTTAAAATTACACTAAGAATTATGATTTTTAGTGAAACTAAATCGATTTTAAATAAGTACATTAGTTAAATTAAAAAAGCTTTTTTTTTGTTATATAAAAAAATAAAAATCGCGCAACCTCATTTAGAAATTGCCAAATTTTTCCTCCCACTCTCGATACTCGATACCCTGTGTCTTAAAAATAGCACAACCACACTAATAGTGAGGTTATACAGGTGGTTAAACATGGCAATATTATATTGTCGCTATGTGAAAATACCATAAAAAATGGAAATATTGAATGTGTGGTGTATCTTGTGCTATTATTAAAACAATAACTTACCACTTGGAATTGTTAATAAAAAAAAATAGTCCATTTTTAAGGTATTTTCACTGTACGGCACTAATAGCTTCACTCTCTCACTTTATAAAAAAATACACAATATCACGTATAACTAGGATTTTTATAAAAAAATCCCGTTTCTATTTGACGTTGAAAAAAAAACACTTCACCTACCTGTGCCTGAGGACGATCGGAGGTTGACGCTGTCCTAATAGCTACAAGCGTCCCGATGCTTCAAAAAGCATCGCTGCCACTTCTCCTTACTCCTACGGGACGCTTCCCCTACCCCCTACCAAAATTACTTAAGTCAGATTTAGAACTGCGATTCTCAAAATGTCGGGGGTGGTACAATACACTACTCGACACATTATATTAACCATAAAGAAATTTTTACACTACTAGTCCACCTTTATTGGGGTATTCTTGTTTTGTTAATAGTATATTACGTATCGAGTTTGGAAATGGTTAACGTAAAAAATCCTTCCAAAAAATTTCTTTTTTAAATAAAGTAAATTAAACAATATCACAGATATACTGAAACGTATATTAAAGATATGTTGAAAGGTATAAAGCATATCAAAACGTGTGTTGAAAATTTTTACTTGATATTTTTTTAATTTTCAATACATGTGTAATATAAGCTGCTTTCTTAAGTACAAATGAGTGTTCAAATTTTTTTCATATGTGGTCGTAGTAATATAATAGAAATTAAATCGTTTCTTTGCTATAAAAGAATGATCAATTTCCCAAACTGTTTAATGTCGAAGTATTTGTTATCACGTAAACACCAGAAACATGTTGCTTCGCGAATTTTATGTCAACATTGCCGTCTCCGAAGAAACTGCTGTTGCATTTCTTAGGCAACATCAACTACTAGATAGTGCAAACGAGTTGGATCCTTGGACAAAATATGAAAGTGAAACGCAAGAAAAAAGAAAAAGGTACTGTGTAGGCGAGTTTAGACCAGTCTTCCGTTGCTCTGGAAAAAGCTGTCAGACATCGAGGTCAGTTCGCACTGGCAACCGATTTTTTCATTAAACTGATCATGGAAGAAAATTAACCATAGTTCAGATACTTGAACTTGTTTTTATGTTTATGTTAGATCTTCCTGTAGATTCTGACATCTCGCTCACAGGACGTTCTAACCCTACGGTGATTCAATTTCAATATATGCCGTGAAGTATGTACAGCAATGGCATCTCACACAGTTCATGGCCAAATGGTAGGAACCAAGGATGATCCCGTCCAGATCGACGAGACGCGATTTGCTGGCCGAACAAAATACAACCGAGGTAAGATGTTGCAATGGAATCAGCTGCCTGAATCCGTAGATTCGGACGAAATCAGATAATAGATATTTTTATGTATTTAGATGCGATTCAGACACACTCGTACCGATCATCAAGAGAGAAGTCCAAGCCGGTTCGCATATTCACTCCGATGAATGGTGGGCCTATATCAGGTTGCATCAACTTAGGTATGTACATGAAACTGTAAACCACCAAAAGCACTATGTCGATTCCGATACAAGAGCACACACTCAAGGTATCGACCGATTTTGGTTGGACGCCATTAAAATTATGAAGATGAGAGGCGTGCTAATAAACCATTTTCAGTCTCATTTGGAAAGTCAATAATAATAACTATCAAGCAAAAGACATATTCATTACAAAATAAACGAACTGTATATCGTACTTAACTTGTAAATATAATATAACCAATAAATAATTTTTGAACATTTATTTAGTATTTCATTTTTTATTTTCAATGTAGGTTAGCGTGTTAGATCAAATAAGCTTGGGTAGACCGCATACTTAACCAGATAACCTTAGGTAGACCGCATACTCGGCACCAGTTCTCGATTTGTATTTTTCGGCACTGATTTTCTGTGTAGTGGTGAAATCATGACTATCTTAAGAGATAAAAAGGAGTAACCATCATTACGGAGAGGTTGATACACCCTCTTGAACCCATTCTAGCCGCTTCTCGAATATATCTACGTTATGTATGCTAGGGATGTCAAGTGAGACAAGACAGAGCGAGATTACAGCTCCAAAAGCGACCCTTCAAAAGGTTTAAAACTACTCCTTCTAGATGAGGAATACAGAGGTGGCGGGAGGTATGGAAACGCAATTTTTCTCGTTATTACTCCGGAACGATCCCAGTGCACTACCAAGAATCCCTGTTCAGTTACTTTGACTCCACCCGCCAAGAATGTGAAAAAAATCCCCTAACTCCTAAGAAGGATTCAGAAGCTTCTCCCAAAGTAGAAACATCCGGGAAAATCCAATGCTAAGGGAAATCCGTTGCCATTTACATCTCAGTTCCAAGTTCAGATGGGGGTAAAACCACATCCTTGTCTCAAGATGAAACTGAAAGTAGATCTGGAAAGGAAATGTTCTATATTCTTAATGATCTCGGTGCCCTACCGAGATCCCTATTTATTTGCTCTGACCCCACCCGCCAAGGACGTAAAAACTATTTCAAGTTCTGATGGGGGTAAAAACCACATCAAGATAAAAATACAAGTCGATCTGGAAATGAAATGCTCTATGTTGACCCCATCTTCCAAGAAGTACTAAAGTATGAGGAACGCAAGGACCAACCATCTCACGTGGAAGTCTTTAAATGGATTAAAAAAATATATGAACAATAAAACATGCATTAACACTTATCTCCTAAGATACTTATGAATTTACCCCTACACAAAAATTTAAGTTGGTTCACTAATTGCGAAACAAGATACAGTACTTTTAAAGGGGGTTATTAACTAACTAACATACATATATAAAAAAAATTAATATTTAAAACTAAACTATGAAATATGTTTAACATTAAAGACTGGCGTTGTAACCCCAGCCATCTAGGGACCGCCCTTAATTGGGGAGGCTGAGAGCCCGGAAAGACAAATGGAAGATTAAAAAAAGCCCTTAAATGAGAAGTCGATGTTTATTTTATTTTCTCTAGAACCCAAAAAAAAAATGAGATTTTGGTAATAGTATATCATTACAATATATAGCTTTTATTACAGTTTCTACCCCAGAAATTTGTTTTTGGTCAACGTCAAAAAAGTAGCTTTAAAAATAAAAAAAAACAGCAATTAACTGTATTTAACTTTTTTATTTTATTAAGCAAATATAAAGGATATCAAAGGTAATTAACGGTTAATGTAGGTATATATACAGAGTGTTTTATACACACAAAAATAGGACGATTAAGAGAGAAACAATGGCAGTTATTGGTAAAAGATATTTCTTTCGGAAATTATAGAGAATGTTGCAAAATAATTTAAAAATATTGCATTAACCTGATTCGACCTCCTTTATATTTAAGAATAAAAAACGTAGAATCGTACTTTAAAGTGTGTAATGTGAATTTTTTTTTAAATTTTAATTAAATGTCGAGCGCGTATATTTGTAAAATTATTAATTTTGAAAGCTTAATTAAGAAATTTAATTTTTTTTTTCACCATTTTAAATAAACTTGGACATGTATATAATATTAATAATAAATTATTTAGAAATGTAGGGATATCCGTATATTAATTTAAATTAATAATTTACATCACTACGTATAGGCAACTAATATTACACGTAGCGAAGTAAGGATAGTATAAAATTAAATAATCTAACACACAAAAATATATTTTGAAACAGGTCCGCGTTAAGCACATTTGGCGCCGCCCTTGGGTTATTTTATATTGCGCTAATAATATGTGGATAAAGATACGGGTTAATATTAAAAACAAATTTTTAAATTTTCATAAATTTATTTTAATTTTATATTTTACAACAGGTACTAAAGAAATGTTTTCCCGTTAAAGTATATTAAGAAGTAAAAAACAGAAATAATATATTGTAATGACATAATAATAAAAAAATTACCAAGATCTCATTTTGGTGTTTGTTCTAGAGAAAATAATAAATAAACATTACAAAAATTAAAAAAAAAAATATGAATTTATGTAAGTCCTGCAACACTTCCTTTTCTTCCTATGTATAATTAATTTTTCACTCCAATCTCCCTCTGTTCTTCCAAACAACTCACTATTTATCCATGCCCCGAAAAAATTTCACAAACACCAGCATTTGATTTCTTCAGTGAATGAAATTATAAATTTTATTCATTTCTTCATTGATTTCCAAACATTTTTCATCAAAACCATATTGTTTAAGTAAATTGATGTATAATCGATTTTTTACATTTGTTTACAAAAGTACCACTTTATACGGTTTTTTATATAAATTTTCGACTAAACTCTAAAAAAATTTGTCAAAAAAAACTTGGTAAAATTCCGTACCATCATTTGTATTTATACATTTAACCTTTTCCTTCCTTTTCTGAACTATTGTACAAATATCTTATTTTACAAAATTTAAAGCCATTTCATCATTTTGACGTTTTTTACCAAATTGTTATTAATTTTCCACCTTCAATTTTTTTTAAATTCAACTTTTAACCTTTTGCCACTAGATTTTATTGATATCGCAACCCTTAGTTTATTTTTATTAACACTATATTCCCTGTTTAACTATCTAACTTCCATTACTTAAATTTAATGTAATATTATTTCAAAATTTCAATTTTCATTATCTTAACTTTTAAGATTCTTTCACTTTTTTAATCTATTGCCAATTTATATATAATACCTTCCTTTCCTTTTCTTTACTTACATATCAACAATTAACTTATTCAAAAACTCCTACAAGTTAATAAATATAAACAGATTTTTCACAGTAACTTTTTAAAAAATAGACTAACGACCCTCATTGCGATGAAACACTTTTTTCGGGTATTGGTCACTTGGTCTTAGCGGTCAATTTTGTCAATGTGGTTCCGTAATCCCACCGGTCATTTATTCTTAAGTGTTAAAATTAGGTGGGCCTCTTCGTCACAGTGGTTATCAACCATAAAGTAACTAATCCGATTGATTTAAAGTAATATTTGAGTGGAAAAACATAATAGTAGATATATCCTATGTAATATTAGGCAACTCTTTATACATGAAATTTTAAATTCTCAATCATTCCTTCCACACGATAGAAACTATAAGAATAATAAACGTAGACGAATACATTTTTAAAACTGTATCTAGGAATAACACAAAATTGAAAATAATACAGCAATATTATTTAAATATTCCTATTTTATTTTCATTAAACCCTTAATCCAGCTTTCACGACCAAAAAGGATACACCTTTAGAATCGACAAAGGATTAAATTAGGTTATAACTGACCCCTGCGCCGAAATGGGCTCCACCCATTTTTCAAAACCCTTTATCCATATCAAATGCATTTTTTTCAATAAATTAAACAGGCAATAAAAATACATAATTTTGAAAATTTATCCACTAGCGTAGAAAATTGGGAGCAAAATATTTGGTTATATCCAACTGGATCGCCACTGGTAAAAGGTTTTGAAAAAATGTCTCGTCACAATGAAGGTCGTTAGCCCAGTAACTCAGCTGCAAAAGTTACAGGATTTCGAGTAAGCTTTTACTCATCATCAGGAAAGCTACAATAAATTATGAAATTTTAGTGACTGTTCAATGTATGACGCCCTCGAATTTTAAAAACAAGTTACACTTGAATTAATAAATTAATTAAAATTAGAGTTCTTCTAAGTAGCATAATCTTGTTTTAATTTGATTTATAATCTTATTAAAGCTCTTATGGTATCATTACTAATAACAATAATACAAATGTCTTGCCAAGATGGCCAAAAACTAAGACACTCAAGAGTCTAGACTCTTATATTGGAACTCTAATGTTGCCGGCAAACGTTGATTATGGCGTCGACGTCTATGGAATTATCATTATTTATTACTAAAACCATTTATATATCTCTTTATTGCTTACAACGTTACCCAATCCTTAAATGCAAATATCAATGTAATGGAAATAAAATTTAATCTCAGATATACAAGTATAGACTTCATTAAAATAATATTAAGAACAAGTTAATCTATATAAATGTTACCTTGATATATAAATATTTTAATCCCACTAAATTGTTTAACTGGACGATAAAAAAATATTTATATACAAATGGAAAGTTCATTAGAATAAAACTGCATTTTAAAATTGATTGAATATTCATTACAGGTAGAAAAAATAACGTATGTTACTGGAAAATGTAATGCCTCGCAAAGAACAAATGCGGTCAGTGTGTTATAAATTAAATGTGAGCCCAATAAATATCAATAATATCTTAAAAAATGTGATGCTGTGAAATAAAAGATGAGCAAAGGCTCAGTTGAATTCGCATATAAACAATTGTCATTTTGGTGCACGTCACGTTCTTGAAGCGGCTTAAATGATTTCCTGTTGTGAGTGTGCTATATTTATAAAAAATATCCAGACACAATTAACTGTAGTAATTTAAGTCATACTTAACCAAAATAAACAAATTGTCTAAATTATATTGTGTATATATGACACTTAATTATTTCACGTCTAAATTTACAGAGTTCCCATACTATTCTTGTATAGGTAAATCCAGTGTTATGTTGGATTTTGTAGAAACTAAGTAGATGATTCTAATTTTTGTTGTCTTGATAGATATATGTTGTATTCTTATTTAAGATCTTCTCTAATGTCTTTTGGGGTTTCTCAGGTCAAGGACATGCCCCTTGTTATGTTTTTTTGTGCCACCCTGTATTTCTATTATTCCTCTGCTCGGTATATTTAATTTCAGCTAGCTTGATATCCCTTCTCAAGATCTCCCTCTCTTCTACTACTACTATAAAATGTCTTTCCCACGTTAACAATTCTCTCTCTTTGCATTTTGCATCTTCAGTCAAAACAATTGACTTATATATTTTCCTTCGTTATATAGGGTAAGTTTTTATTATATTATATTATATTTTCACCAAGATCCCCTGCTATCATCATTAATTATTTCAACGCTTTAACTTTTATTTACTGTTATTTTTAATTATTTTTAATGCCGGTATATATTTTTTGTCATATTTACTTAAAAGTTCATATCTTATCTTTTATAACAATATAAATTATCTGATGTTTGTGGTGCTATTTCAGTCTGGATTATAAAAAGAGAATCTATTTTTAATTTGTTTTTACAGATTGTCTTAAAATTTAATTCACTTTGATTATTTTTATATTTCATATTTTGATCAAAAAATTCATGTATTTCATATTAATATTATCATTGTTTTATATTCCATTTCAAACACAGAGACCACGAAATCTGGTACTTTTACTGAACAAGTTTTTGGAACGAGCAAGTTTTTTTTTCTCCTTTGGGACCAACGTTTCTACTGATCCTAGAAACTTGAGAAGAAACTTCAAGAACTAAGCTAAGTTTATTTAAAAAAAAACGAAAAGTCTCTGAAAGTTATTTTCCCCCTCTTAATAAATAAACCAAATATAACGTTTAATTTGAGTTAAATGATAGTTTTTTTGTCAATTGTTTCTAATTACATCAAAAAAATCAATTAAACTGGCGTCCAAAAAATTTTATTATTTAATATTTTACTTTTTGATATAATTCAAATTATGTTCGTTGAACGAACCCACAATAAAAAGAATCGAGCTTAAACTACATTTATTACTAATTATCAGCAACATGTGCCTATGTATGGTGGGATCCTCTTTTCTATTTGCTTTATTGCGTCAAGATTATGGATAATCATTTATTTCCATAGGTTTTTTGAGATGATCAGGAATTTATTTAGACTTACTTGGTAAAACTTTAGATGATTCCACAATTTTTTTGAATTTTTTTCCATAAAAACGTGTTGAAAAAAAGCCCGTTTTTCTCTTTTAATTGCAGAGGTAGTATAATTACGCATATCCTTATAGAATTGGAAATCTGCATCCAACTTAGTTCTTTTATATTTTTTAAAAGCTTTGTCTCTAATATTGATTATTTCTTTAATAGTGTCTGTTAGCCAGGGAGATCTGGGCTTTGATACTCTTACCGTAATTAGTGGTACATGCCTATCAAGTAAGTAAAAGATTCTTCAGAAAAAATGGGGTGAGCTAAATGTCAAAGTATCTAAGGAACAGTAATATCACCACATTTCAAAAACAAACATTATCTGATCAAATTGAAGATTGCTATGTAATCAGTGGAGAAACGCGATTGACGTAGATAAAGCTAAAAGTATTCTTCTTAAGAAACGCAGACTTGATGATTTAAATTTATTTGCTATGTTAATATAATCAGGAGTTAATGGTAAGAATATGTTGTTTGCTTTCAGATAAACAAGTTGCAGGTTGCAACCCTTAACCAATTACCACTTATATTTGATTGCCATATCCCTTAAGAAAAATAATACCAGACAAAAGTTTACTATTTAATTGGATATTTTGAAATCGTCCTCTGGTATTGATAGACCTTTTACTAGTAAGGTCATGGCAAACAACATCCATTTAATACACTTAAAATTAACCAGAAACTGTACATTTGCTACTAAATAGTCTCGTACTGGCGTCTGTTTTCATGTAATTACATCAGAGGCGTACACTTAAAGATTTTTAAAGGTTAAAATTGGTTAAATTTTTAATACGGGTGTGTAATTTTTGTAATGAATATTTCCAAAAATATCATTTAATAGATTTGAAAAGTACATTGGATCAAATAAAAAAATAAATCGTTTTACAATTTCTCTATGAATCCATTTCATTTATACACCTGCATATTGTTGAAAACTATAATTTTAAATTATTTGTTTATATTAAAGCAAATACGTCATTCTTTCCATTTCTATAGCTTTTTTTATCAATACATGACAACTTATTTACATCATTTTTATGATTCATTTTAAAACGAATGAAAAACATGACAAAAATGTATGATAAAATACTAATAAAAAATGGATTATTAAGAACAAAGCAATATGTCAATTCATTATTATACCAATTGGAAAAGAGTAAAATTGTTTTTTTAGTTTAATTAGTTGACCCTTAATTTGAATTGGTAAGAATTTAACAAATATTTATTTGTCCAATAAAAGTGTTATAAAGATTGTAAACAATAATTTATTCTAAAAAGAAATTCATTTTATTGGAGATGGTTTTAAATAGTGAGTCCAGGAAATCGAGAAATCGAAATTCTTTCAAATGTTCTTTTCTTTCCAGATTTTTATGATTAAATATCCTTCTAGAACCAATTAAAATTTGAAAGTAATGTTTCAAATCTCCAAATGGTAAGTTTTTGTTTGAAATTTGATTTATTTTATTTTAATTTTTTTTATTATTTCTTTACACATGGTATATTTGTTTATAAACTTACCACCTCCAATAAATAAAAATTAACAAATCTGACAAATAATTTATTCAGCAACTAAATATCGCGATTTTTTTGCAATTTCTGCCACTTTATTTCCAGTTTTTGCGATTTTTCGCAAATTATGCAATTTTTTTGACTTTTTGTAAGATTTTTTTTGCAATATTTTTTGCGTTTCCGATTTTTCAATGTTTCATGATTTTTTCTTTCAATTTTCTTTTTGATACTTTTAATTTTTTCGTTTTGTTTTTGCGGTTTTTTGTAATTTTTTGCGATTTTTTCGTTGTTTCTGTATATTTTAATTTTTTCCGATTGTTTTTTGTTTCCCAATAATTTTCGATTCTTTGCAATTTTTGACATTTTATAAGATTTTTTTGTGATTTTTTTGTGATTTTTTTGCAATTTTTAGCCATTTTTTTGTGTTTTCGATTTTTCAATTTTTTGGCAATATTTTTTGCCATTTTTTTGTATTTTCGATTTTTCCCAATGTTTCATGATTTTTTCTTTCAATTTTTTTTCTGATACTTTCAATTTTTCGTTTTGTTTTTGCGGTTTTTTGCATTTTTTTGCGATTTTTTCGTTGTTTCTGTATATTTTCATTTTTTCCGATTGTTTTTTGTTTCCCAATAATTTTCGATTCTTTGCAATTTTTGACATTTTGTAAAATTGTTTTTGTGATTTTTTGCATTTTTTTGTGTTTTCGATTTTTTAATTTTTCTCAACGTTTCCTGATTTTTTCTTTCAATTTCCTACTTTTTCGGTTTTTTTTTGCGATTTTTTCGTTGTTTCTGTATATTTTAATTTATTCCGATAGTTTTTTGTTTCCTAATTGTTTTTCATTTTTTGCAGTTTTCGTGATTTTCTGCGGTTTTCGCGAGTTTTTGCGGTTTTTTGACATTTTTGCGATATTTTGCAATTTGTCTTATCGTTTTTCTTCTCTAATTTTTTCATGCTTTTTGCCATTTTTTAATTGTTTTCAAATGTTTCCTGTTTTTTTTTATTTCTCCGATTATTTGCGATTTTCTGCCATTTTTTGCGATTATTTGCCATTTTTTGAGATTTGGGTTTTTTTTGCAGTTTTTTGATATTTTTTGTGAGTTTTTGCCAATTTTTGACATTTTGTGCGATTCTTTAATTTTAAATTTTCAAACGATTTTTCTAATGTAGCTGTCAGAATTTTTTCGATAATGTCCCTAATGTTATTTTTTGTTTCTGAATAAATTTTTTGTAAAATTTTTATCTAATGTCCTTTTTCCAAAAGGAAAAATCCAGTGTATCTTGAAATTTCGAATACCTTTGTTGATAGGAAAGCAAAAGATATCAAACTATACATTTTTTAAAAGATGATAAATCGCTCTTTTAAATGCCATCAAAATATACAGAGTGTTCCATTTAAAATAACACATAATTTTCCCATTTATTTTGACCAAAATTAGTAGATCAACCTGTATTGACGGGATAAAATGTAAACCAACTTCATAAAAAGCTTTTGGGTAAAAGAAAACAATTAGTGAAAATCCGATTTATTTAGAGCAATTAATACGTTGTGCATTTACATTTAAAATCGATCACTCTTTTTTTGGGACACCCTGTATATGTAATTTTGGTAAGTTATGTTCTTTTTTGTAATTTAATTCCTATCGAATTTTATTGTAAGCCTGAAAATGGCTTTTCAGCCGAAACTAGTTGCCTCCAGTTCTTTTAATTAAATTTATTAAATAAGACATGATTTCGAGTTTCATTTTCTTCTTGGATGTGTCCCGTTTTTTCAAGTTTATGATTTGGTCACCCTAAACTACATGGCCTCCGAATTCGGTATCAATATTATCCTATTCTAATTTTTAATTTTTATCAATTATCATGGTCCATACTATTTTTTTTATAATCCTCTTCTTTCTTTTTTCCTAATTACAAACACTACTATCATTATACTGTTACTGGATCTACTATGTTTAATTTTATTTTCATTTAATTTTTTATATGGCCTGAAGATGGCTTGTCAGCCGAAACTGGTTGTCGTTTCCTAACTTTTTACTGAATGTATTTATGTGGTACATGATTTTGAGTTTTATTTCATTTATTGAACACTGGAGCACATTTGAGATGTGGCTAACCTTATGGATTTATATATTTTTATGGGTCCCTTTTATGTCATTAATTTTTAGTTATGCCACTGCTTTTAAGTCTCGATCGGAGATAATAAAATCACAACCATAAAAAGCGAAAGTGTGACATTGTACGAGATGCACGTCCCAGTGACCTGCATGTCAATAAAAAATCGTATTTGACTGCAAATGTGCATTTCTGCTTGATTTTCCTACAGTTCCTATTGAGCATATCATTTAAAAATAAAAAATACATTTCAATCATCTTGAACTACACAATATGAAATATTTGAAAGGGAGTAACTAAAGTAGATAGTGAAGTTTTAGGATGATCTTGATATAATTCTGTATAAGGAATAAGCAAATGAAATTGAGAAATCGCAAGGTCGAATATGTACGGTTTGAATCAGAGTGTGTTGTGGAATTGTTAATATTGTTATGGGAATTTTTAGTCACGATATTTATTTATGAAAACTGGGTTACGATACGTTTAATTATAAATTGATTTTTGGTAATTGAATGATGTATTTGTCCTTTATTAAAAGCTTGTTTTACTTTTTGCGCCACTCAATTTATTGCTGAAAAGTTAAGTAGGCGCAATCAAATAAAAGAAAATCGATCAATAATCAGGAGTCCCACAGGGCTCGATTTTAGATCCTCCACTTTTCATTAAATTTATCAATAATATTATGACCTACGAATTTGTTTATTTTTTTTTTTTTTGAATGCAGACGACCTTAAAATTTTATCTGAAATATACCAGTCAACAATTTTGTTAGTTTTTCCACAATATGCTTGTTATTCCAGATTTTGCCTATTATTTGAGATTTAATTTTTTTTGTTTTTACTAGTTTTTGTTGAGTTTGCATTTTTTCTAGATTATGTAAATTTTCCAAATTTTTCAGAACTTTAGAGTCTATAGCCTACTTTTCAGATTTTAACAATTAATCTGGATTTTGAAAGTTTTTCAGATTTTTTTAGCTTTTCTAGTATTTTCTAGATTATGGTTTTTTCAGATTTTAAAAATGTTTTAGATTTTTTCAAATTAGCTTGTTTTTTAAATTTTGCAAGCAATTCCAAATTTTGTAAATTTTTTTTTAGTCTTCCAGATTAGCTATATTTTTCAGATTTTGCATGTTTTCCATATTTCTATAGTTTATCTACATTTTGCTTGTTATCCCAGATTATTTTACGTTTTGAAAGTTTTTTCAGATTTTGGAATTTTTTCTATATTCTACTAGCCTTTTGTTTTGAGATTTTTCAGATTATTTTCTGAAAATGCGTATTTTCTAGATTATGGAAGTAGTTTTCCAGAATTTGAAAATTTTCTACAATTTTTTCTGATTTTTCATATTTTCTATAAGATATTTTTTTATAGATTTTCATAGTTTTTCAGATTTAAAAGATTTTTTAGATCTTTTCAGGATTAGCTCGTTTTTTTCAGATTTTGCACGCAATTCCAGTTTTTTTTAGATTTTGTTGTTTCAGTTTTTTTTAGACTTCCAGTTTTTTCAGATCAGCTTCATTTTTCAGTTTTTGAAAGTTTTTCAGATTTTTCTAACTTTTCTGAAAATGCGTATGTTCTAGATTATGAAAGTTTCTCCAGTATTGAAAATTTTCTACAATTTTTTTTGATTTTTCATATTTTCTACAAGATAGTTTTTATGGATTTTCAATGTTTTTCAGAATTAAAAAAATATTTAAGATTTTTTCAGGATTAGCTCGTTTTTTCAGATTTTGCACGCAATTCCAGTTTTTTTTTAGACTTTGTTGTTCCAGTTTTTTAGACTTCCAGATTTTTCAGATTTAGTTCATTTTTCAGATTTTGAAAGTTTTCCAGATTTTTCTAACTTTTCTGAAAATGCGTATTTTCTAGATTGTGAAAGTTTTTCCAGAATTGCAAATTTTCTACAATTTTTTTTGACCTTTCATATTTTCTACAAGATATTTTTTTATAGATTTTAAAAGTTTTTCAGGTTTTAAAAGATTTTTTAGATTTTTTCAGGATTAGTTCGTTTTTTCAGATTTTGCACGCAATTCCAGTTTTTTTTTTTAGATTTTTGTTGTTCCATTTTTTTAGAGTTCAAGTTTTTTCAGATCAGCTTCATTTTTCAGATTTTGAAAGTTTTTTCAGATTTTTCTAACTTTTCTGAAAATGCGTATTTTCTATACTATGGAAGTTTTTCCAGAATTTGCAAATTTTCTACAAATTTTTCTGATTTTTCGTATATTTCTACAAGATATTTTATATGGATTTTCAAAATTTTTCAGAAATTAAAAAATTTTGTTGATTTTTTCAGGATTAGTTTTTAGATTTTGTTGTACCAGTTTTTTAGACTTCCAGTTTTTCAGATTATCTTGATTTTTCAGATTTTGAAAATTTTCCACATTTCTCTAGTTTTTCTACATTTTGCATGTTATCTCAGATTATTTTAAGTTTTAGATTTTATTTTCATATTCTACTATCCTTTTGTTTTGAGTTTTTTTTTAAAGATTTTTCAGAATTTTCAGATTTTGCGTTTTTTATTTTTTTAAATTTGGCAAACTTAAGCTATTTTTCAGATTTTGCAATCTAATCTGGATTTTTGCAAGCAATTTCAGATTATGAAAGCCTTTTTTCAGTTTATACAAAATTTTTCTGAGTTTGCAGATTTATATATTATAGAAGTTTTTCCAGAAATTATATATTTTTCACAAATTATCTGTTTTGCAAATTTTTTCCAGATTAGATCAGTTTTTTTTTCAGATTTTGCAAATTTTTCAGATTTTTCAAATTATTCTCGAATTTAGAGTTTTTTACAGATTTTCTAAATTATTCTAGATTTTGAAATTTTTTTCAGATTTTACCAGATTTTTCAGAGGGTACAATTAAATTATTTTTGATGATAAAACATGAAATTTTTTGTGATTTTTCAGGATATAGGGGGAAACTGAACAGTGTATCTCATCATACCCCACTCCAAGATTTTAATTGACACTCTGTATTTAAAGTTAAAAGTTTCAGAATTATTAATCCTGAAAAATGAAGCTGGGCAACATTACTGCATAGGAAAATTATTTGGATAATATTTTTCCAGGACATTGGGCTCTATTGAATGGCCAGCTCGCGCTCCTGATTTAACTTCCCTAGATTTTTTTGTGGGGTGGGTGCATTTAAAGTTTGTTGTCGAAATTTATGTGTTTGAAAATGTTAAAATGCCTTTGCAAATAGGCTTTATCTTATTTTTTTTATTTTTATGGCAAACTTATGATTTTTCAGAGTTAAAAATTGCGTTTTTTCAAAATCAACCAAAAAAAATACAGGTGTCATTTAAAATCTTAGGAGAGGGGGTGAGTGGGGCCGATCTGAGTTACACTATTTATTCTTCCGATGTCCTGAACAACCATTCATAATTTCATGCTTGAAAAATAGTAAAAATAATTTTCGTGTGGACACCTGGTATAGTCCTCAATTATTGCTCTAGGTTTTTAATGTTTCAAAAATCGTTGAAAAAAGTACAGTGTTAATTATCAACTTTATTATCAATAAATTTTTGCAATATTGTCAGGAGCTAGCAAATTACTTGGATAAAGGATAAATTAATTTGGATCATTTGAAAATTTGTTCGCAATTAAATTTTGTAAAATAAATGGGGTTGTTTTAATTAATGTTAATTTTTAATTTTTGTTTAAGGAATTACAAGTTAAACAACGTTTTAAAATTCTTTCGTACAAACATATTGAGTAAAAAAATCTCCTCAAAATTTAAATAACTTTAAAGCAATAGTATACAAATAAATAATAAAGAATAAATAATTAAAGGATGTAAGTATTTTTTCAACGCGATTATTTAACTATTTTTAGAGAAGTTATCACGGATTTTTTAAAAAAATTTCATTTTTCAAGGACCTTTTATAAATTTATCATGGATTTTTCAAATATCTTACAAGAATTTATAAAGAAGGATTTTATGAATTTTAAATTTTTCTAAAGATATTTCATTTATTTTTTAAGCATCTTTTAAGGTAATTCAAGGAATTTTCAAGGATTGCTCGAGTATTTTTAATGATTTTATTAAAGAATATTGCAAAGAATTTTTAATGTTATTTCAATAATTTTTGAATAATTGTTCCATTGTATACATTTTTTAAATTTTTAAGGACTTTTCAGGGATTTTTATAGATTTTTCGAAGACCTTTGAGACTTTTCAATTATTTTTAAACCTCTTTAAGTTATTTCAAGGAATTTTTAAGGATTGCTCGAGGATTTTTAAAGAATTTTCAAATTTTCAGTATCTTTTGAGGCACAGGTTGTTTTAGGCACAGATTTTTATGAATGTTTTAGGAATGTTTCAGGAATTTTTCAGGGATTTTCATAGATTTTTCAAGGATTTTTTAGGAATTTTCTAAGCATATTTAAAGGTATTTCAACGAATTTTCAACTTTTCAGGAACTTTTCAGGGACTTTTATAGATTTTTCGAAGACCTTTATTCAGAGACTTTTCAAGAATTTTTCAGGAATTTTATGATTTTTTTAAGGTTGTTTCAGGCACTTTTCAGAGATTTTTATGAACGTTTTAGGGATGTTTCAGGAACTTTTCAGGGATTTTAATAGATTTTTTTAGGAATTTTCTTAGCATATTTAAAGGAATTTCAAGGAATTTTCAAGTATTGCTCGAAGATTTTTTAAGGATTTTATTTAAGAATATTGCAAAGAATTTTTAATGTTTCAATAACATTTTAATAATGATTTTTAAGGACTTTTCAAGGATTTTTATGAATTTTTTGTGGAGTTTCAGGAACTTTTCATGGACTTTTATAGATTTTTCGAAGACCTTTATTTAGAGACTTTTCAATTTATTTTAAAAAGTCTTTAAGATATTTCAAGGAATTTTTAAGGATTGCTCGAGGATTTTTGAAGAATTTTACGATTTTTTTAAGGTTATTTCAGGCACTTTCAGAGATTTTTTTATAAACATTTTAGGGATATTTCAGGAACTTTTCAGGGATTTTAATAGATTTTCAAGGATATTTTTAGTATTGCTCGAAGATTTTTTAAGGATTTTTTTTAAGAATATTATAAAGAATTTTTAATAATATTTCAATGATTTTACAATAATTGTTCCAATATATACATTTTTCAATCATTTTTAAGTACTTTTCAGGAATTTTTCGGAATTTTTTGGGGAGTTTCATTAACTTTTCAAGGGCTTTTATAGATTTTTCGAAGACCTTTATTTAGGGAATTTTCAAGTTATTTTATGATTTTTTTAAGGTTGTTTGCGGCACTTTTCAGATATTTTTATAAATGTTTTAGGGATGTTTCAGCGTTATTAATAGATTTTTCAAGGATTTTTTAAGGATTTTTTTAAGAATATTGCAAAGAATTTTTAATAATATTTTCATAATTTTTTAATATTTGTTAGAATATAGGTATACATTTTTCAATGATTTTTAGGGACTTTTTAGGGATTTTTATAATTTTTTTGTGGAGTTTCAGGAACTTTTCAGGAACTTTTATAAATTTTTCGAAGACCTTTATTTAGAGACTTCAATTATTTTTTAAACCTCTTTAATTTATTTCAAGGAATTTTTAAGGAACGCTCAAGGATTTTTAAAGAGTTTTCAGGGATTTTATGATTTTTTTAAGGTTGTTTCAGGCTCTTTTCAGAGATTTTTTATAAACGTTTTATTGATATTTCAGGAACTTTTCAGGGATTTTAATAGATTTTCAACGATTTTTTTTAGTAATTTTCTAAGCAAATTTATAGGTATTTTAAGGAATTTTCAAGTATTACTCGAAGATTTTTTAAGGATTTTTTTAAGAATATTGCAAAGAATTTTTAATAATATTTCAATAATTTTATAATAATTGATCCAATGTATACATTTTCAATGATTTTTAAAGACTTTTCAGGAATTTTTATGGATTTTTTGGGGAGTTTCAGCAACTTTTCAGGACTTTTATAGATTTTCCGAAGACCTTTATTTTGGGATTTTTCAAGGAATTTTTAAGTATTGCTCGAGGATTTTTAAAGAATTTTCAGGAATTTTATGATTTTTTTTTAAGTTGTTTCAGGCACTTTTCAAAGATTTTTATGAATGTTTTAGGGTTGTTTTCAGGAACTTTTCAGGGTTTTTAATAGTTTTTCAAGGATTTTTCAAGGATTTTTTTTTTAAATATTGCAAAGAATTTTTAATAATATTTCAATAATTTTTTAATAATTGTTCCAGTGTATACATTTTTCAATGATTTTTAAGGACTTTTCAGGGATTTTTATGATTTTTTGTCGAGTTTCATTAACATTTTTTTCATGGACTTTTACAGATTTTTCGAAGACCTTTATTTAGAGACTTTTAAATTTTTTTTAATACCTCTAAGTTAGTTCAAGGAATTTTTAAGGATTGCTCGAGAATTTTTAAAGATTTTTCAGGGATTTTATGATTTTTTTAAGATTGTTTTAGGCACTTTTCAGAGATTTTTAATGAACGTTTTAGAGATATTTCAGGAACTTTTCAGGGACTTATAAATCTTTCGAAGACCTTTATTTAGAGACATTTCAATTATTTTTTAAACCTCTTTAATTTATTTCAAGGAATTTTTAAGGATCGCTCAAGGATTTTTAAAGAATTTTCAGGGATTTTATGATTTTTTTAAGGTTGTTTCAGGCTCTTTTCAGAGATTTTTTATAAACGTTTTATTGATATTTCAGGAACTTTTCAGGGATTTTAATAGATTTTCAACGTTTTTTTTTAGTATTTTTCTAAGCAAATTTATAGGTATTTTAAGGAATTTTAAGGAATTTTCAAGTATTACTCGAAGATTTCTTAAAAATTTTTTTTAAAAATATTGTAAAGAATTTTTCAATAATTTTATAATAATTGATCCAATGTATACATTTCAATAATTTTTAAGGACTTTTCAGGAATTTTTATAAATTTTTTGGGGAGTTTTAGTAACTTTTCAGGGATTTTTATAGATTTTTCGAAGACCTTTATTTAGGGACTTTTCAAGTTATTTCAAGGATTGCTCGATAATTTTTAAAAAAAATTCAGCGGTTTTATGATTCTTTTAAGGTTGTTTTATGCACTTTTCAGAGATATTTAATGAACGTTTTAGGGATATTTCAGGAACTTTTCAGCGATTTAAGTAAATTTTTTTTAGAAATTTTCTAAGCATATTTAAAGGTATTTCAAGGAATTTTCAAGGACTACTCGAAGATTTTTAAGGATTTTTATTAAGAATATTGCAAATAATTTTTAATAATGTTTCAATAATTTTTATGAATTGTTATAATTTATCCATTTTTCAATAATTTTTAAGGACCTTTAAAAGATTTTATGATTTTTTTAAGGAGTTTCGGGAACTTTTCAGGGATTTTTATCGATTTTTTTGAAGGCCTTCAAGAATTTTTCAAGGATTTTGTTAAAGATTATTAAATTATTTTCTAAGCTCCTTTAAAAGTGTTTCAAGGAATGCTCGAGAATTTTTTAAGGAATTTTCAGGGATTTTTATGATTTATTTAAGTATGTTTCAGGCATTTTTCAGAGATTTTTTATGAATGTTTTAGGGATGTTTTCAGTGATTTTTTGAAGACCTTTCAGAATTTTTCAAAGATTTTTTAAGGATTTTTCAATTATTTTCTAAGCTAAAGAATTACTCAAGGATTTTTAAGGATTTTTAATGATTTTTTATGATTTTTTTAAGAATCAGAAGGGACTGAACTGTTCATTCACATGGCAAATTTTATACCCAAAATATTAATTACAATTTTACAAGAAAATCAAAAATAAAAAAATAATCTTAATAAAGTAACTTAATAGTATAAAAAACTGTCTATATGATCACCAAAAATTCTACTGCAACATTTTGAGAACCCACTTGTTTTACCAAATTTCTCCAGCATCTCCGTAACTTCCCCGGGTAGGGAGGTAGGGGCGTTCGGCGTCTTCTCCGTCGGCCTATTCTTGGAGTTGGTGGTGGGGCGTTTGGGTGGCAAAGGAGCGCCCGGTAAGGAGGCGCGGGCCCGACGTATGGTAAACTGATAGCACCTCCACGACTGAAAATTCTAACGTGTAGCTTTAGTCGCTCCGAGACCGTGTGTAGTGTCAACGTCAACGGGTAACTCGTTACTTTCTTTTTAAGTTTTTCGGTAAGTTACTTTTTTTTTCTTCATTATATATATTTTTTTATTGTGAAATTAAAAACAAGTAAATAAATAATTAGATAAGGTTATTTTTTTATTCAAAATTGATACACAAAGTAAGAAACTTTTACATGTATTTTAAAATTGTGATATTTAATATTGGTATATATCATATCTGTATTTACACGAACCAAATTTGACTTATAGATATAAATAAAAATCTAAAAAAGTTGATGCAAATTAAGTCCCTTTCATAAATTTTATGTATTAGGGATACTATTATAAAAATTGGTAATATTTTTTCTAAATTTAGAATATACAGGAATTGAAGGTGTGATTTTTACATATCGAGGAATATTTTTTAAATAAATGATCAAATTTTTATTCTCTGATTCATTTAGAATAAATTTACCTGCTACTCTTGTTGCACTTTATTATATCTTTACGGTTTCCAAGAAAAAATTCTTCGTGGATTTGTATCAACAGTTCCATTTCATATTCGCATTTACACGAACCATATTTGACTAAAAGATATAAATAAAAATCCAAATTATAGAAAACATTTTTTATGCTACATACCAAAATAAGGATAAAATCTACACAAAATAAGGAATTTGAATTGCTATTGTAATGATTTTTTTTCGAAATTCAGGAATGTAGAAAATTGAGGGGTGAGATGTGATTTTTACATAAATTTTATCGTGTAAAATTTCTTAAATCAATGTCCACAATCTCTATTCTAAATAAATATAAATGTACCTTTCTAATCTTTTATCTCTTAACAGTTTCGAAGAAAAAAAATCATCTTAGATCTATTTGAACAGTTGCATTAAAATAAATATATTTATACCTATTTAATAATTTTATTAAGGTTTAAGTTGACCCCGGAAAAATTAAATACAAATTTAAAAATTACAAAAGAAATCATGAATATATATCTAGACCAGTATTTTCCTAAATTTTCAGCAAAATCGTCATAGTGGTTTTCGAAAAAATCAAGAAAAACACTTATAAAGCTTTTTTCAAGATAATTTACATTGTGCTAATGTTTTTCTAAGATAATTGGACTCTAGATTTATTTAAGATAATTGCACTTGAGCTTTTTTCGAGATAATTGCACTTGAGCTTTTTTCGAGATAATTGCACTAAAGCTTTTTTCGAGAAAACTTCTCAATGTGCTTTTTCATTTTAAATATAATTCCGATTGTTCTAATGTTTTTCTAAGATAATTGAACTCTAGATTTACTTAAGATAATTGCACTTGAACTTCTTTTAAGATAATTGGACTAGAGCTTTTTTCAAGATCTTTTCCATAGTGTTTTTTCATTTTAAATACAATTCTGATTGTTCTAATTTTTTTCTAAGATAATTGAGCTCTAGATTTATTTAAGATAATTGCACTTGAGCTTTTTTCAAGATAATTGCACTAAAGCTTTTTTCAAGAACATTTTCATTGTGCTTTTTCGTTTTAAATACAATTCTGATTATTCTAATGTTTTTCTAAGATTTATTCTACATTTATTTTAGATAATTGCTCTTGAACTTTTTTCAGGATAGTATCACTAGAGCTTTTTTCAAGATTTTTTCCATCGTGCTTTTTTCATTTTAAATACAATTCTGATTGTTCTAATGCTTTTCTAAGATAATGAACTCTAAATTTATTGAAGATAATTAACTTGAGCTTTTTTCAAGATAATTGCACTAAAGCTTTTTTCAAGAACATTTTCATTGTGCTTTTTCGTTTTAAATACAATTCTGATTGTTCCGTTTTTCTAAAATAATTAACTCTATGTTTATTTAAGATAATTGCACTAGAGCTTTTTTTAAGAACATTTTCAATGTGCTTTTTCATTTTAAATACAATTCTGATTGTTCCAATATTTTTCTAATTACTTTCTCGATTTCAACTATTTTTTGTGAAATAATTTATTTTGCTCAAATAAACATCCGCATTTTTTTACAAAATTTTTGAATTTACGGTTTTGGTCCAAAGGAAAATATTTTTTAAATCATTTCTAAATATTTTATTTCTTTATATTTATATAAATTTTATTAAAATCTATTTGAAATAATCAATTGACAGTATTTGATAAAAAAATATACTCAGTCAGGTTTGTTTACAAAAAAGAAACTCCCGGGCTAGATTTATTTGTCTCCGGCGTACAATCTAGCTGAGACACAGGAACTTTTTAAAAAACTTGGGCTACGTAAACATAGATGTCACTAATGGTTAGTCAAAGGACTGTTCGACGTTGCCGGTTCAATGTTATTTTATTACTTAAACTTTCATGAATAATTTTAACCTCCACCTTCAAAACGTAAAAATTAACTAAAATTTTGGGTGATACCAATTAACACTTTATTTGCACGAACCCTAAATTGAGAAAGATAACAATTCTTTCATTATTTTTTAATATTTGCACCTCATATTTGATTTTGAACACCAAGAAAAAATGTAAAGGACCTAAATATTTTATTGAAAGGACAGGATCAAGTAGTAAGGAGAATAAATATTTTTATAAAAATAAACCTAAAGGGGCCAAATATTACTTAATTGGTAGGTGTAAGTGGTAAAAGTAACCAATATTTTTACATGAACAGGAGTAAAGGGTAAAAAGTACTACATATGTTTATGGGCAAGTTAAAGACGTAAAGGGCCCAAACATTTTACGTATGCAGGCTTAAGGGTTAAAAGGGCCAAATATATGGAGGCGTAAGGGATTAAAGAGACAAACTTTTATTACATGAGTATGACTAAGTAACAAAGGGCTCAAATATTTCACCACAGGGGTATGGGGCTTTTCAAAAATTGTAAAAAATTTAAAACATTCAAAAATAAATTATTACTAATTTATTTTTTTATAAATAGTATAAGTGTAAAATACAATTAAGGAATTTATCTCGAAATGATATAATTCTCAACTGGTAATTAGTGGAATATTTTTTTACGTATTAATAATAGGTTTTTTGCTCCAATTTACCTTTTTACACGGCTTATGATAATGTAAAACTATGAGTTGAAAGTTAGGGCATATTACCTTTATCAGGCTTAGCAGCCTCTTCACAAGATTTTCTCTAGGGAAGGCCTCCTGTGTATTTTCTGTCCCCAGAAGGTTGTACCTCCAGCGTATTATAAGTAAAATATTAGTAATACTTAAGATATTTGGTTGTTGATATGTTGTTTTGATACCTACGAATCTTCCGGAAGGGAAGGCTCAGAAATACAATCATAGTGTCCATGGGCGTCGGTAGGGGCGGTTTATATAATGCATATAGGGGCCTCCTCTACGAGATTTAGGACCTCATCTGAAGATCTTTGGCTTCTCGTAGATTCCTGTTGTTGGGCTGTGGTAAGATTTTCTAAAATATAATTTGGGATTCTAAATCGAACTAAGAAGTCGAGAAGTGAGAGTATAACCTTTTGTTACACCCTATATATAATATACCTAAAGGATTATATCTTGAATATAATATCAAATAATCAAACAGCAAACTGTAGATTTAATCTCCAACGTTCAAATTTACCGCCACAATTTAAGTTGGTAGTGTTCTGACACTTGACATTTGTGAGTGGTGGAAATAAGTTTTTTTTGGCAGTTTGTTTTTTTTTTGGAGTTTTTTAAGGTTAGTTAAGTAATGGCGACATATGGTCGGGGAAATAATTGAATGTAACGTTTTATGTACTTATGTGTTAAAATAAAGAGTTTCTACAGATCAGAATCTAGATCGTGGTATAATATTTTAAGAAATAGATTGTGAAAACGACGTAGAAAGAGACGATGATTTTCAAAGCCACGTGTCGAATTCAACCACTCACAAATGTCAAGTGTCAGGACACTGCCAACTTAAATTGTGGCGGTAAATTTGAACGTTAGAGATTATTTCTACAAAACTAATATTATAATTAGATCGCTCACACCCTATCAATATTTTTAAATGAAATTTTAATATATTAAAACTTGTAACTCTTTAAATATTTTATATATTTTTTTTTGTTAAATAAAATGAAAATTTAAACTTTCTTATAATACTTTCAAGTATATTCACAAAATATTTCAAGTTCAATAATACCATTAACTTTTTATAATACCCTTGGTATTTTAAACGCGCTACTTAATGCACTGAATGACCTTTATTTATAATAAAAGGACCATAGTATTGCTCATATATAAAGGTCAACCCTTTTATATAATAAATTCTTAAACACCTTAAACTGTTTTTATTATCAAAGAAGCTAAAATTAATACAAAATTGATCGCACACATCAATTAATAATAATAATGATTCAGAAGTAAATTTTGGATTCAACATGTAGCAATTTTTTTAGCTCTGATGATGGTCAGCAATACGACCTGTAATAAAAAAGATGAAAATTGTGGTTTTTTAGTTTTGGGCCCCCTTTTGGTTCATATTCCGGAAAATTTCCCAGTTTGTCCCCCTCTGAGTCATAAGTCTTTGCTGCGAAAAGTTTAGACATTTTTCGTGATAGAAATTTTTGATTTAGTTAATAATGAAGTATTTTTGGAATTTACTTTATAAATGATGATAATATTGTTATAAAAGTATTTATGTATTTGGTATCCAGATAACATAACACTTTCATTGTTTATTTACTTTTGATATGATAAGGAAGTTTTATATACAGTTTGAACTCTAGTTAAATAACATTAAAATCAATATTTCTGATCTGAGAATATAATGTTTCTATGCATATATAGTAAATTTAGCATTTATGAATGATATAAAAAAATAGTTGTCCATCACTGACCTTTAACTACATTAATTTGTAATATTTTATACATATATCATAATATTTATAAATCAAAAAAAATCATGGTATTATGCTACTGTTTGTTTATAAACAATTATAACAAAATTATTTTAACCTTCTCAGGTTTCATTGATTGAGTTTGTCAACAGTGCAATAAATGATATGCTTTTATGTCGAACATAATTATATAGGGTGGTGCAAAATACCAACACACCCTATAAGATATCATAACCCATTATAGATATAATCGTGGTTATTTAAAAAAAAATTAACTTCATTAATAGCTAAGAAGGCGACAGAAACTCGTTCTTATTATATTAATATAATATTTTTCTCGAAAATAAAACACGATATATTTTATCATAATTTTGCTCTAAAGGTCTTTTGGACAATGTAAAAATTATGTACGATTTTACTATTTGATTTGACGTTCAAATTGGGAAATAATGATAATGAAATAATTAGAAATCGTAGAAATAAAAATCACACTATAAACAATTAAAATTTTAATCTCATTAATGTCTTCTTAGCAATTAGATGTAGACACTTTCTAATATTTAATTTATAACGAATCTTATTACTTGAAAACAAATACATCTAGATTGTGTGTGAAACTGAAATTTTAAATATTTTTTTCAATTACTTAAATGTATAGTTTAAAATTATTAAATCCCGAAATCGTAATTACATTCAGAGCTGTAAAAAATACTTTTTAAAAGTATCTTGATACTTGAGGCAAAAAGTATCTTAAGATAGTAAGTATCCAAGATACTTTTTTGTGAAAGTATCTAAAGATAAAAAATACCGCAAAAGTATTTGAATAAAAATATATTAGATACTTTCAAGTTTCTTAAGATACTTTCAAGTAGGATCTAAGATACTTTCAAGTATCTAAGATACTTTTGAGTATCTAAGATACTATTAGGTATCTATATAATTAAAATTCTTTTATGTATCTAAGATACTTAGATACTTTTCTAGTATCTAAGATACTTTTGTAGTAACTATAAGATACTTTTAGGCTATAAAGGTACTCTACAGTGTCTACGATACTTTTGTTTTAAAAACATCATTTTAACTCTATAAATTATAGTACAATTTTAGTTTAAGCCAAGAAATCGTATACTTTGGCCTGTTGGTGGATAAGAAATATTACAAAATTTGTATGATTTTCTTTTAAATTAAATTGATACTTCTAGAAAATCATTATGATACAAATATTTTTTTAATAATGAACAGTATAGACAGGAAACAAACAAGACGCCATTTATATGTGATGGGGACTCCGTATTCGCAAACTTCTAAAGGAAACTATCCTTCATTTAAGTAAAGAGCCGGTACTATCGAGCAACTGCAAGATGGCCTAACCGTCTCAAAGTGATTGAATCCACTATCTATCCATCCATCCACGGTACCCAAGCTAAGAAAATGGCACCTCCAATCAGCGAGTGTGTACGTCAAAAAACATACCTTGCGGGGGCGTCTCGACGAATGTCGCGAAGCGACGTCGACGAAGAAAAAAATTCTGTGCAGTAGTGAAAAGCGAGCATCAAAAATTAAACATTAAATTCTAAAACAATATAAAATAAACATAAATTCGTATGCTAAAAACAACATAAGATGAATTATGCATTAAAAATAGAGCATTCAATATAATTAAATTTTTAAACACAGTAGGATATAAAAAATAATATTTTGTGTTAGCTATTAGCTAACCTAACCACTAGCTTTTAGTAAAACTAAATTTTCAAATATAAACGAATAATACAAAAAATAATTTACTTTTAAAGATACTTTTCAAGGTAAAAGGTACTAGATACTTTTAAGAAGTATCTAAAGTAAAAGCAACTTTTAAATGAACCAAAAAGTATCTTAAATAAGAGTATACAAGATACTTTTGGTATCTTGGATACTTTTTGTATTATTATACTAACGATACTTTCAGCTCTGATAACATTTTACTTATAGTCCATTCGGGATACCTCAATAGTAATAAAAGCTCTTGATAAATAATCTGGTAAATGTTTAAACCCTTCTTTAGTTTCTGAATGCAAAATTTTTACAATACTTCAGTATACTACTGCTTTTTCCAGACTATCTAAAAAATGAAGGAATCTTGTCTTTGCCCAATAAAATAGACAAACCATTGAAGGATTAGTAGATTAGGATTTATTAGCATGACTTTGGAATTTGAATACTATTTTGTAATTATGAGAAAACATAATTTGGATTAGGATTATCTTAAAATTCATGCCCGGCACATCCTAATCTTTTAATCTTTATGTATTTTAAATCAGATATTTGAAACGATAAACTTGGCACAAAGTTGTTAAGGTGATTACAGCACCCTTTGTAATTTTCGGGCAAGGATATCTCAAAAAGCAATATCATTAAAAAATTTTGTCAAAATAAATTAGGTAATATTATCTAGGGATTCTTGCATTTTTAAATTTTAATTGCTTTCAGTTTCCGAAAAAAAATCAAGAGCTTTAGATTTCAAAATTTCATAATGCAAATTCATGAATCCATCAATAGCACTATTTTGAATATAATAATGGCTAAAACGCCTCCTGGTGCAATGCGCTTGTAATTAGCGTATCGTACACATCTTATTACCCGTGATAGGCTTTAATCTACGTCAGCATTACAAAGGCCGCAGTTCATCTCTTTTTGAACTATGTGAGTATTTACGGCTCGGAGCTTAAGTCCGTTGAAAAACTATAAGAGAATATCTTTCTTGGAAGGATGGTCAGTTCACCCCTTCAGCTGTTACAAAATTTTGGATTTTCCTTGTACCAGAAGACCCTTGAATAGTTTTATTAATAACAAACCACCCTAATTGTTTTCTTGAAATGGTAGACTCTCCCTAAATATTTTTTTGTATTGCATATTAGTATGTTTAGTAATTTCTAGTGCAAAGTTGACTAAAAGTGTGAAAATGGCGAAAGCAACTATTAGTAATTTTTCTGATTTAAGTGAAATGTTCACTCAACTGAGAAAACTTAACGTTAACAGCAATTTTAATGCCGTCAAAGTTTTTTAAAATACGTGAAATGGATGGAATTTTAATAAAAAGTACTTTCATCCAAAAGCCCGATTAATACAAACTAAATTTGACAAAGTTAAAAAAATATTAGTCTTATCAGTAGCAATAATAGTTAATTATGTGTCATGGGTATAAATATATGTTTATGCCCTTTATTTATACCCGCGGTGCACACAAACTTTTATGTCAAACTATTTCGTTATTGCATCCACAAAATCCGAAAATTTGATTTTAGTAACATAACTAATTTATTATTTATATAATATTTTTCTTTCATAATTTGTAATTTAGTTAATAAGTTAAACAAAAACTATTTATTGTCTTTATGTGCACTTTATACCCGCACGGGCATAAAGTACACTATTATATAGTTGGTAACTAAGCAATAAAGACCCAATAATGAACTAGTATGATTTAAAATAAATTTCTAGGATTATAGCAGGACAATTATAATCCAGCATTAAGAATTTAACAAACAAGTTGTTTTTATTAATTTTGCAACAAATTCGTTTATTAATATTAATTCAAATAGTTAACTGACAAATAAATAAACTCTCACCAGATATCTATCCATTGTAAATAATCATTGCGTGCTAAAAACATACACCTAAATAGAGAGTGTGTTTATAAATTTTTAATGAAAAGTCATGAAGTGAAATTGAAGCAATTGGGTGAGTCTTTAGTCTAATTATCTAAAACGTTTTTACTTGATTATGAATGCAATCACGTTTTGTATGTCAAACATGATTTTATTGTAAATTGAAAAAACTTTAAGTAGAATGATAATTTTATTCTAGGTATCAAATAAATAGAACAAAAGTGCGAATAAGTAGAATAAGAAATTTATTGAATTTTAATATATTAATTGAAATATAATATTTTATTCCGGTAATTTGGAAAATATTCTCATATAAAAAGTACTTTCAAATATTCAGTTAAAAGGGTGGTGGTACTGGAAAAGGGGATAGAAGATTGTTTAAATATTATGTATAATGTTTTACACCTTAATTATTTAAACATTTTTTATCCCATTTTCCAGTCCAAGTATTACGATTCTCATAAAAATTTTTGGCCTGATGATGGCAGTTTGCCGAAACTAGTCGCCAGCTCAAACGATTCGGCAGTTATCGTGGAAGATTACATATAAACACATAGACAGTAAAATTCAAACAATTTGACGGTGCTTCCGTTTGCATGAGAAAAGTGGGGGGTCTTTTTCAGTAGAACAAAAATAAAAATCTGTTGTAGCCAGCACATGAACTTTCGCCATTTTTGAATCAAAAATTAGCACGTTAACACAACAAAATATGCGAGTTAAGTTTGTTTTTTTTTAATATTTTTAAATATTTGGGATCACTATCCCTTGAGCCTGCCCATTTAATAAAATATTTGGGCCCTTTACCGTTTTGATCCTGATCCCATATATATTATTTTCATTGGATTATTTTTCCATTCAACTTATTTTGATGAATAATATCAGAAGCGCCAGTGGTTGACCAGTTATTTTATTATTTCTTTTTTGTGTGTGTACATATTCAATTAAAAATTAACCTAGCAAGCTAACAGTACCCAAGTAGCTCAGCTACGGACAGACGGACAGACAGACGGTTTTAGTTGACTTTGGTCACTGCAAATACTAAAATTCGAAACCGTTCTATCGATCGATGAAAACGAAAATCCAAAATTCGAAACCGCTCTCGATTTATTGCCGAGACAGACAGAAAGACGGACAAACGGACAGACAGTCGGTTGTAGTCGCCTTAGGTCATTGAAAACAATAGATGACCGAGCTAAGGTGACCAGCTATCGATTGCTGAAAACAGAAATCCAAAATTCGAACCCGTTCTCGAGTTATCGCTGAGATAGACGAAAAGACGCACGCACAAACGGACAGACAGACGGTTGCAGTTAACTTAGGTCATTGTAAATAGTACGTGGACGAGCTATTGTGATCGCATGACCATTGATTGCCAAAAAAAAATTCCAAAATTCGAAACCGTTCTCGAGTTATCGCTGTGATAGACAGGCAGACAGACAAACAGACATACAGACAGACAGACAGACAGACAGTTCAGAAGTTTTCGGACTAAGACGGATCGGAATGCGGTTTTTTGCTTTAGCTTCCAAAAATATTTTGGAAAAAATGTCCCTACTTTTTATCTTATACAAACCGGAAATGCATTGCTGCAGCCAAAAATGCATTCTTTGAGACGGCTTTTGGAAGATTAAAGAACTTTGTAAATAAGAGCCAGAACTGGCCCAAATAGGGTTCCCAGAGGTTTTCGAGGTCTCTGATCGCGATTATGATGATCAAATTGATACACAGCCGACCTGGAACGCCGATGAACGTCATCTCCATGGGACTCTCCCGAAATTCACGCGGGGAAGGAAACTCGGCGCCGAGGGTTTTTTGGATCTCTGAATTCAAATATAGCATCGGCGTACACCCCCCGGATACCTGGTGTGCCGGAACCTGGACGTGGACGTCATCCCCGAAAATTTTCCTGACAAGATTGCCAAAAACAACCTGAAAATCATTGTGGGGTTTTTTTTTGGCTATAAAATTTACCATGAACAACAAAAAGTAAATGGTTTCCCATTTTTGGTAGAATTTCACAGGATCCACAGTTGAAAATCAATTTTCTATGTATAGGCAAAAGGGCGGTTATAATAGAAACCCCTCTGTAAAAACGTTTAAAACAGCATTTAAAATAAATGCTGTAACTAATTTGATTAGACCAGCTAAAAGTGCCAATTCAGGCACCAATATTGACGAAGATGACGGAATTACTCAATAATAAAGATGAGGAAGACATAAGCAGACGCATGCGCACATTATATAGCACACTGCTACAATTAGGATATCTTAAAATCATGGGTGAAAACTATTGGGAATTCGGGAAAAACTTTGAACCAAAAGTTGTAGGGAATTTTATTCTCCACAACTTTGCACTTTGCACTAGAAAATTTTGCACTAAAGTGGAGAAACTACATACCACATTTTTTGCGCGCCCTCTAATGACGTAGCTATTGAAAATTGGAATAAGTTTGTGCAACAAAAATTATAGGAAATTTTATGCTCTAAAACATTGCACAGTAACATTTTGCACTAAAGTGTATTGTTTGTGCTTAAAATTTAAAAAAGGCAAAAAATATTACATGTTTATTCAATCAATGTCGGTCTTGAGGACCTTCCACTGTAACAATTTGAACCAAAAACTAACGGTGGCGTTCGATGGACACATAAACCCTTTATACCAAATTTTAGTAATAAGTTTGGAGTATTAAATTTTGATACAAAAATTTTATTAATAAAAGATTTTACGAAAAATTTCTGGGTATCATTACTTTTGGGAGACTCTATATAGGACTCATAATACGATTATTGTTGATAAAAATATATTATAGGTAGTTATTTTTTTGGGAAAATCTAACCACTTCCTCCTTTCAAATTAATTCATCTTAATCTTAAAAATTAGTAATACTTCTCTGATATGATAACTGATAAGCGTCTATTAATTAAATTAAGATAATTTTATCGTCATCTCATATTTACTTATCTATCCAGAATTTGTGATATTTTTAAAAGACGAAATAAATGGAAAAATATACGGGGTGTGACAAATGTAATTTTAGTTTCTCGAGATAAATCAAATAAAATCATCACGAGAGGGAGATTTTTTATGAATTTATTTATTTATTGACTCTAATTTATAGTTTCCCATTAACAAATTAGAGACATAAAGTATATAGAACATAAACACAAAAATAAAATTATCAAACAAATCAGAAAAAAAAATAAAAAAATGAAAGTACGTAAACACAAAAACAAAAATTATACATAGACTAAATTTGTCCAGGAGATGCAAGGAAAATATAAAAAAGATTACTATTATTATTGTACTTTTCACACATATTATAGATACTGGTAAATTTCTAAAAGTATTTGTAATATAAAAGCCTAGGAACCAAGAAGTTTAATTTTTCCAGAAGATATTGACAGTTCACAGTATTAGCCAAAACTTGACATAAAACAACAAGTGAGCTGCATTCCCTTCTAGCAACAAGGCTATTGAATGAATGCCTCGCTAATAGATGATAATGAGATGAACCGATGGCTTTGATATTTGGGGCTCCATATTATAATCGAATCCTAATTACAAACGATTTTCCATAAATCAGACTTGTATTTTTTCAGTTCAACAATACTTTGAAAAGAATTTTAAAAAAAGCCAACATATAAAACGAGTCATTTGGAATCTACGAAATACATTGTTCTGATTGTCACAAAAAGTATGTCGGACAAACTAGAAGATCTATACAAACTAGGTTTAAAGAGCACATCAAAACAGGTGGCAGCACTTACCAAACAATTAAATACATATATCTAAATTAGCTCTTAAAACTCATCTGCTGTTAGATTTTCTTTTATTCTTTTACCAAATCTGTTATAGGGAATTGTGGAAAGCTAAAAAATTTCGCAATAAAAACTAAACAGCTAGAAAAAATATATAAGTTGATTTAAAAAAAATGTACTTAGCCACAATAATAGATTTTTTTCCCATATTTTAGTGAAAACTGCAATAAAATTTGTAAAAAAGACCGATGATCTATTACACATAGTCCACTTTACATCCTAATTCGATAAGGTTGGCGGACTTTATTCAACTGATTGGTTAGCGCCAAAAATGCATTCATACGTGAAGGTGATATGTATAAATAGCTAGTATCGTATGCTTAATATCCTAATTATGCTAACATAGTTAACGAAACGTACGTATAGAGTGTTAAAAAAATGTATTTTTGGTTAGTGGTGACGATATTCTTCAACATTAAATTTATACTAGACTTGTAAATATTTGTAGCAACATTGTATTGATTATTGTTTTATTTTTGTTACAGTTTGATCAGTAAGTGCGTAACCAAATCCATTCACCATGGACGCGATCAAGAAGAAAATGCAGGCGATGAAGCTTGAAAAAGACAACGCTTTAGATCGCGCTGCACACAACGAACAACTTGCCAAAGATGCCAACCTACGCGCTGAAAAGGTAAAAAAATATAATATATTATATGCAACCAAAAAAAAATTAGCCATTTAAAATACATGTGACCCCCATATCTCTGGTCCTTTTTGACCAACGGGGATACTGACCTAAGGTATCTGTACTGACCAGATATGAAATTAGTCACAGATAGACACTCATGAAGCCAATCTCAATACCTTATTCTGATCCATTGACATATACTCATGAACAATATTTTTTAGCTGAAAACGTGAGGAAGATGGCGTATAGGTTCGATCTAGCGCTGCCTCTAACATCCTATATAAATACGATACTGTTTTGAGAGAGATAGAGATTGCCCGAACCATCGTTTTATCTCTTTGTCTCAAAATAGCACAATTCTCACCGCAGGGCATGTCCATGAGTAAATGTCAATCTTCTGACCTATAGGGAAAAATCTGCGGATTTTCGCCTGAACCTGAAATATTATCTAATGAGTCTGATTATGTATTTTTTTTAGTTCATCCTTACCAGTTTCGGTTACTTCTATCTTTTTTCTTACTTTTTGAATATTGATTAGACAATGGAAGGTTCTGGCTAGGAAAAAATCCGTTTTCCAAATGCTTTCTCTGTGTTGTTGAAGTCACTGTTACGTTTTTTGTACCACCCTGTATTTTCATTATTCCTCTACTCCGTATATTTTATAGTTTCATATTCGCTTGATGTTCCCCTTCTTATTTCCTCGCGTCATATCTCTCTCTTCTCTTGGCATTCTTATAAAATGCCTACACATGCTAATAACCTCCTTTTTTTCTTTTCGACTAATATTTACTAAATTTAAATTTGTGAAACGATACTTTAAGTTGTTAAAAATAATTAATGTGATTAAGCTCAAATTTTATTATGGGTTCGTTCCACGAATCGAATTTGAAATATATCAGAAGTAAAATATTAAACAAAAAAAGTTTTGGACGCCAGTCAGTTGATTTTTTTGATGTGATTATAAACAATTGACAAAAAAACTATGATATATTTCAAAATCCGTCCTTTCTTTTTTTTTAGGATTAAATTAAACTCAAATGAAACGTTATATTTGTTCATTCGACGATATTAAAACAGGGTTTTATTTTTCTTTTCTTTTGCATTTATCTCCTTGATGGTAGAGGGTCTTGTTTTTTTTTATGTAGCTGTCTCGTTTAAATTGTCCCGTATTCAGTTGTCCAAATAAGAGGTCTTCTTGGACCCGGTAAAACTTGACCACTGTCCAGGTAATAACAACCTAAAAAATAAAGGGGAGACAAGAAAGAAATCTTCAGTAGATAACACTGGCGATATAAAGATATACAAAGTTTATTGCTTGTACTCAATAGATAAAGAAAAAAAGGAGGTTATTAGCATGTGTAGGCATTTTATAAGAATGTAAAGAGAAGAAAGGGACATGATGCGAGGAAATAAGAAGGGGAACATCAAGCGAATATGAAACTACAAAATATACGGAGTAGAGGAATAATGAAAATACAGAGTGGCACAAAAAACGTAAAATCACTATATTAATAATCACAAATAAATTAGCATGAATGGAAAACTTATGGAAACTATGGAACTTACCACTAAAAAATCATCATTTACAAAGTGTTTGCTGCAAACAAACATATATACTTTGAGATAGATTTTACTATCTTCAAAATATTCATCCATTTCTTAACCGACATGGGATCCAAATAACTTTCATGCATAAATGACTTAAAATAACATGAAACGTTCAGTTTTCACCCATATAAACAAATGCAATTAGTTTATTGTTCACACCTCGAGTCTTTCAAACGGTCAAAGATAGATGTCGCCCACTCCGTATGCTATAGTTGCCGGAAGTTAATAAATATATTTGAAATTAATTAAATCATAGAAATCGTGCAGCGTTACCACTGTTGCCAAAATACAAGATCCTCCATTATTACTCTTATACATTTTTTTATTCACCATCAGAAATTTCTCATTTACCTCAATTTCTCTCTCATATTTATTCGTTATTTTGTTTTATTTATGTTGATTTTCAGTCTTATATTCGCACCTTCCATTATTAGCTTATCCAGCATTTGGTACTAGTAGGTACCATCCATATTTGTAACGATTTGTCCTCTTGAGTTTATTTATATTTATCGTTTATTGCCTTTATATGTCTTCAATTATTTTGTTTGTGCTATGACAGTTACTCTAATTGTTAACTACTTTACCGCCATTCGTAATTATTTTTCTTGCAAAAATCCAATTATTTTAAATGTTTCCTATCTCCTTTTCAATTTTCTTCGGATTTGCTTCCAAGACTATTGTACCTGCTTTTCTATTTCCATTTGTCTCTGTCTCTCTTTTTTTCTGTATCTTTAGGTTTCAACTCTTGATTATTACTAATTTTCTGCTTTTTTCTTGATTATTTAGAAACGGACTTGATTTTATATATTATGAAAAATTCTTGTTGTAGGCCGAAGAAGAAGCCCGCTCTCTCCAAAAGAAGATTCAGGCTATTGAAAATGACCTCGATCAAACCCAAGAACAACTCACACAAGTCAATGGAAAACTTGAAGAAAAAGAAAAAGCCCTCCAAAATGTAAGTGCACAAATACTTATATCGACATTTTAATGAATAAAAATATATTATTATTTACGAATCTGATTAACAGTTAGTATCTAAAAAAATTAAGTATCTTTTAAATAATAATATTACTTTCCCTATAATTCATCTACTTATGAGTGAAACCTAAAAGCCAAGGCTGAGGATGAGGGTTTACCTTAAAACTACTTTAAAGGGGGACTAGGTCAAATTTAAAGGGGGACTAGGTCAAAAAGGCTAAATTTTGACAATTTGTGTTTGATTGTGATCTAATATTATAATAAATCATTATGAAAAATCGGTGAAAACAATTTTTTCCAGCGAAATATTTTCCCTTCAAGTATCTACATGATACAATTTTTTTTTTAGTTTTTTAAATTAATATTTATAGTATACATTTTTGCTCTTTTGCATATTTTAAGTATTAAATCAAATTAAAATATTAATAATTAAAATAAAGTTTCGAGAGTCAAAACTTTTATTGTACATTTCTTACAATCTAGTTGAGAAGTCAGTTTTCTGCGAGAAATAGTTAGAAGGGTACGAAAAATATGAGCCATTTTATTTTTTGATGATAACTCAAAAACTATACAGGATAGACGGAATTGCAAAAAAGATATTTAAAGAGGAGGAAATTTCCAAAAAAAACTTCAAACTCCCGGATTTCTAGCTCTAATATTTATAATTTTAATTTGTTGCTGAAAATAAGGCTCGGCGGGACCGTTTCGGGATAAGTACGTATAGTGAATACCTCATCTAAAATATTTTTTTAAGCACTAAATATGGATTTAAAAATTTGAAATAAGTATGGTGTCATTTCAACACCTGAAGAAAGAAAGTCCCATTGGAAAAATATTTTTAAACACATTTTTGAAAAAGCTAGTCTATTGTTAATTAACAATTTTTTTTGATACCTCTGTCTTCATTGAAAGCTGGATAATTGTTTAAATAATCACGCTTAAAATTTTTCGCCTATTGCAGGATTTTCTATGAGTGTACTCAATAAGATGCTATAAAATTATTTAAAATTTGTTTATAACGAGTTTTCTAAGTTAACAAAAAATGAAAAATCGTAAAATTGTTGTTAATTTTTTTTCTCATATAGCTATTTTTATATTAGAAATTAGGATTAAATTATTGTGGGTATAATTTTTTAACGCTATTTGTTTATAAATTGTTTATAAACAAATGGTTTACTTTAATATTTTTTTACCATTCTATTGTTTAATGTCAATGATGATTTAAATTTTTTTTTTCTTAAAAAAGTTTCCTTATTGTTTATAATCGTTTTTTTCATACTTGAATTATTTAAATAATTAGTTAAGAAATAATTTTGTCTTTAAAAATCATTGATGGCTCATAATACAATTAAAAAAAAATTTTTTTCACCAATAATTTCATTGTTTATTTAGTTCACAATTTGTTATAAACAATATTTGAGTGTCACAATATATTTTTTTAAAACTACTAAAAATTACAAAAACAACCATATGTAACAAAGTGCAGAAAAAAAACTTACTGTATTTTTTTTTGAAATTCCAATAAAAAATACAGAAATTTTTTTTTCTCCACTTTGTTGCATTTGGTTGCTTTTGTTAATTTTTAGTAGTATTAGAAAATAATTATTGTGAGACGTAAATATTGTTTATAACAAATTTTGAACTAAATAAACAATGAAATTATTCATGAAAAAATTTTAAATTGTATTATAAGTCATCAATAATGATTTTTAAAGACAAAATTATTTCTTAACTAATTATTTAAATGCAAATATAAAAAAACCGATTATAAACAATAAGAATTTTTATTAAGAAAATAAAAAAAAAAAAAATCATAATTAACCTAAACAATAAAATGGTAAAAAAAATGTTTTTCAAAAATATTAAAGTAAACCATTTGTTTATAAATAATTTATAAACAAATAGCGTTAAAAAATCTTACCCATAATAATTTAATCCTTATTTCTAATATAAAAACAGCTATGCCATAGTAAATGAGAAACAAATTTTTTAACAACAATTTTAGTATTTTACGATTTTTCATTTTTTGTTAACTTAGAAAACTCGTTATAAACAAACATAAACAAATTTTAAATAATTTTATAGCGTCATCTTATTGACATTGATAAAAAATACTCCAAGACTCCAAAATTTTTAAAGTGATTATTTAAACAATTAATCAGTTTTCAATGAAGACAGAGGTATGAAAGAAAATATTTAATTAACAATAGACTTGCTTTTTGAAAAATGCATTTAAATTTTTTTTCCAGTGGGACTTTCTTTCTCAAGTGTTGAAATGACACAATAATTTTTTCAAATTTTTAAATCAAAATTTAGTGCTTTAAAAAAATTATTTTAGATGCGGTACTCACTATAGGGGCGGCCTACTCATCCCGTTTCGGGATGAGCGCGCAGACCTTTTTTCAGCAACAAATTAAAATTATAAATATTAGACCTAGAGGTCCAGGAAAGTTTTTTTTTTAGAAATTTCTTCCTCTTTAAATATCATTTTTGTAATTCCCGCTATCTTATATAGTTATTGAGTTATCATCAAAAAATAAAATAGCTTCTTTTTTTTTTCGTTTTTTGATAATAACAATTACAATTTTTATTTCCAGAAAAAAATCGACATAACACATTTCTCAGAATTGCAATCCGCGTCGAATGAAACATCGCTCATATTTTTCCTACCCTTCTAACTATTTTACAGTTTAACGCTTATTTTTTATAAAATATTAGACCGCTCTTTTTTAAAATCTTTTGAAATTGTTTGCGTGGACGTAAAAATATAATTTTATTTAGTTTTTGCAGTTTTATCACTTTTTTGTATACCTACAGCTGATATAGGAATTTTTTTTATTGTTAAATAACATCTAATTTTTTTATGTCACGTCTTTATGAATAATTTAAAGCAAAAAAAACATTAAAATCATACTGTTGAAAAATTAAATGAGACAATTTATGTAAGAAATCCAAATAAATGTGTTTAGAGATTTTTTCTACTTATCTGTCTCTTTTAATCAAATTTAGATCAAGGGCGTTGAAATGGGGGGGTAATTACCCTTCCAGGATACCAAAAAATAACACTAAAAGAAGAAAATATAAAAAATGTAGAAACATATTTGTCTAAAAGTTTGATTATCCCCCCAGGAAAAAATACCCCCCGCAGGAAAAAAATTTATCTACGCCCTTGATTTAGATTTAAATTAACAGCTGGTTGGTTTTATCAGTTGGACGTGAAGTGATTTTCAAAAATAGCACGCAGTGTATAGTAAAAAACAAAAAAACATTGAGTTTCTATAAAAGTACCTAAACAACGTCATAACACATATAATTTTATGTTTAATCGTTCATTAAAAATCATACATAAAAAAATTAAAATAACGCGTTACTTTCTTGAGTTTACTAATAAAATCTATTGCTCGCATTTTCAACGTAGCTAAAAATACACCAAGAACTCGATCGCTCGCCAAATAAGGTTCGATGAATAATCTCCCTGTCCCGTGACGTTTCCTTCTCAATAGACATATGTTAACTATAGTAAAAAAAATAGTTCCTTAATTTAGTTTTATAAAATTTTATAGTAAAATAAAAATAAATTGTACGTGTATAATGTGTTGCATACATAGTAGATTCAAAATTATAACAGCGCAAAATTATCTTTCAGCCAACATTCTTTACGCCATGCTTATATATTGATTATGGTATCTTAAATTATAAATAAATACAGGTTAAAAAAATTAGATTAAATTGTTTTTAAACTATGTTGGATAAAAAATGGCCGCTAGTCATTACGTGTAACACGTATTCATAGCGGTGCTGGCATGAATGTGTAGTTTGGCGAATTGCCACGCTGCATCAGCGCTAGTGTGTTCAATATGGCGTAAATGTGTAGCACGCGATAAGTGACATCCCCAAAAAAATGTCAACAACCAGGGAAGTGGGCAGCGTAAAAAAAAGGGGACATCAACATCACCCTAGAAACGAAGGTAGCAGGAGAAGGTTAGCCCTAGATTTAGAAGTTGACAAACCATTAAGCGAATACAGTAAAAATAACGCAGTGACATCGCAGAAATCGACAATAAATAATAATATAACCGAGAATGAAAATATTGTGATAATAAATAGTGCCTTCCCTCGTAATAGTTCAAGCAATTCCATTGTTCAAACACAAGAAAGTAAACTTAATATTACTCCCAAAAAATGTGATATAGAGGTGATAGATTTAACAAATTGTGATGATGAATTTATTAAAGATAAAGAAAAAGAACCAAGTCCTAGTAAGACTGTTAAAGAAGACCGTAATAGTAAAATACGTAAGCAAAGAAAATCTAGACCTATTAAAAATAAAACTCAAAATGATATGTCTCAAATCCAAAGACCTGAAGCAGAAGGCTCCAGTCAGAGTGACTTAGAAAATGAACAGGGTAGTGTGTTAGATCCTGAAATTGAGGAATTATCAAAGCTCCGCTGTACGTCTGAAATGACCGAAGTGGTAGCCGAAAGGGAGAAACGTAGAAATCGAAGATGTGCTGATTATCCAGGGCTTGCATTTAGCTCCATATTTAGTTCTGATACTCTTATGAAGTTTTCTATAATCAAGAATGAGCTGCATAATATTATGAATACACAATTGAAAAGGGTAGGTACATAAAAATCACAAATATACTAATGGTTTATGTTAATATTGTGTTTTATACTGCTCTCCTTCTGTTGTAGGTATTTTTAGATTTTAGATAAATATACAAACTTTAACTGATCCATAAACATATTCATACAAATATTTTAAATCCGAGAAAGTTTTAGATAATTAATAATTACTATACTCCAACAACAATAATATATCTTATTATTAAAATAATATATTCAATTAAAATAATTAATTTTTTCTATTAATTTATACAGAATGTTCATTTAGTATGCTAGTATACAGGGTGGCTACTTTTTAATAGCGACAGTATTGCTATCTCGTAAACGGTAGATAATAATTTTATTTATTGAAATAGGTAACCCTAATATACAAACAATTTTACAAAATATGGAAAAAAAGAAAAATAAAAACTACAATTTATGACTAAACAAAACAAAAACAATTTAAAGACCAAAATATTAAAAAAAGAAAAAATAAATAAATATATATATAAATAAAAGTTCCAAATACAAAATATACACATTGATACAATCCAGTAAAAATTTTTAAAAGAAATTGCACATTTAATCTACTTCACACTAATTTCATCAATCATGAACATGTTTTATCATTTTATTTTTAAAAACTGTTACTGACGAATTAGCTTGAATACCGAACGGCAGTTTGTTATAATGGTCAATGCATTTAAAAAATAAGGAATTCATTGAAGTTCGTTTATTTGTTCTAACTATGTGCAAGTTACTGTTGTTTCTGGTAGAGTAATTATGAATATGATTGTTAAAATTAATATATTCTCGAAAATAAGGTGGTGCCAAACCTTTTAATATTTAATAGTATCATCTCTGATAAACCAAAATCCATTGCAGTGATCTATGCATGGTAGATATATGAGTATACACCTCAATATAATCCTCATACCACGATTTTACAATTTTTGTATCTGTGTCGTTTGGTTTAAGTTGAAAAGGAAGATGACTGATGAAAAATAATCAAAATGTGGTTGAATAATTGAGCGATAAACTGTAATTTTAATTTCAGCTAATAGGTTTTTTGATATTCTTGCAAAAAAGCAGTAAAGTTTCTTCGATATTTTTTTAAAAATATAATTAAAATGTTCACTAAACAATAATAAATTATCAAGTTGAAAGCCAAGGTATTTAGTAGATGTTACAATATCAATTTTCTCATCGTTAATTGTTAAATTAATTGCATTGGTATATTTATATTTAGTAGTTATTATCATATCTTTAGTTTTTAATACGTTAAGTTTAAGTTTATTATACATTAAATAATTATTGGTAGAGTTTAGTGTCCGATTCATTTTTTGTACCGCATTTTCCAAATTATTAGCACAACAAGCCATTAATGAATCATCTCTAAATATATTTATAAAATCACAATCAACAAAGAGGTCTAAATCATTTATATACAAGATAAATAAAAGTGGCCCCAGAACGCTACCTTGGGGTACACCAATGTTAATGCCCTTTTCAGCAGATATATTATTATTAACTTTTATTCAATTCACAACCATTAATGCCATATCCAGTAAGTTTTTTTAAGATAATATTGCGATCTATTGTTTCAAATGCTCTTTTTTAAGTCTAGAAAAACTACTACATAGTTATTGTCTACCTCCGTTTTAAATTTACATAAGGAGAGTTGCAGAGCTGCTTCACAAGAATGTTTTTTGCGGAATCCAGATTCTTAAGACGCTAGAAAGACGGTTAAATGGAGAAAAATGTGCGAAATATAAAAATAGACAAAACTATTTTTTGAAATCTAAAATATTCCTATTGGTTCCGGAGTTAAACGACAAAATCCGAATTAGTCGAAAAAAATTTATTAAAAGTTTTTGTTGTATTCTAACATCAGTTTGATAGTTTGTCTCTTCGGGTCCACCATGCATCAACTTTTATCTTTTTAAATACGGACCTGTCTATTTTATTTAATATTATTAAATCGCTTTGAATACGAAATTCAACAATTTAAGTTGATTATTCCGTGACGTTTTGTCTCTTCGGTGCCACCATCAACTTTATTTTCTAAATACGGACCTGTCTATTTTTTCTAATTCATTACTGTGGTTCGAAGTATACCTCATTTAGATATAAGGAAATTCCATTTAATTATTTATTTATTAAATATTATAATAACAAATGGTGTATTTTTGTCTCCCTTTTCATTATTTTTTTTTCATGTTTAAGGAAATATATAGTAAACTAATAAAAAATATGAAGTTTCTTTAAATTGTAGCTTATTAAAATAAAGCTAGAATAGTAAATCATTAAAAATCAATTGGTAGTTTCCATTATTTCAACAATTTTAAAAATACTACTAACTAAATATTAATAAAATAGATAACATTTTTTTAAAGTTGTGATAAAAGTTGATGATAATTTTATAGTTGTAATTATCAGGCTAGGAATTTCAAAAAAACAAATAAAAAAAACATAAGGTAAACTTAGGTAGGCCATTAAAATGGCAAATTATTAAAAAATTAATTGCACTCCAAATTATTTGTGAATTGTTTTTTTATTTACCTATTCGACAGAAATCACAATTCAATATGAGCTATTTTTTTTTGTTGAGGCTACTCATCAGATTCATAGCTCAATACTGTAACTTTGTATTAGAGGCCTAATGATGGCATATATTTGCCGAAACTAGTTGCCAGTTTCCCTTCCAACTACAAATATTAAAGTATTTTGTGATACTAGGCTTTGGTTTTTTATTTCTTTATTACTTAATGGTTTGTTGTACCTTTTTTTTGAACGTATATAATTTTGTGGTCTGATGATGATTGTTAAACCGAAACTAGTTGCCTAAACTTAACAATTCTTTTACTGTGGTACATGACATTATTTCGATTATTGAGAAAATAAAATAATTATTTTAATTGTTGATAAAAAAGTTATTTTTTCATCGAAAATTTAATTGAATCAAGAAAATTTGTAAAAATTTCAAGACTTCGTTTTTCCTTTTAGCTGTTGAAATAAATATAACTACTAATGTTGTTTATAAAATTAACAAATATCAATTAAAACATCGTTAGTTATTAGAGGAATTTAAATTATTTTGTTTGTTTCGTACCAGGAAAAAAATAGGATTGAGGTAGAGCTTGGTACATACCTTATCAGCACGTGTATATTAATTATCACGCACAAAAAAATATTCTTACTCTTTTTACGTTACTGGAAAAAAATTTAATTCGGGAGAAATATTGAAGTGTTAATTAAAGTTTGCACATTTTAGGTAGATTTCCATATATGGAATCTACCTATTGTAATCGATTCAATGGCGGGACTCAGGCCCGGGAATAGGGGCGCTTCCACCGTTTATGACTTGGAGAATAAGAATCAGCGAAAAAAATTATCGATATATACCAGGTGTCTACACGAAAACTTGATATTTAATTATTTTTGGTTTTCTTGAAAATAAAAAGTTGAAATTTTTGTTGGTTTTTTGGGATATAGGGGAACAATGAATAGTGTATCTCATACCGCCATTAGTACAAGATTTTAAATCTCACCCTGTATTTTTTTTCGTTGATTTTGAAAGAACAGAATTTTCTCGATATCCCCATGTGAAAAAACTACAGTATTACTGGGCCTTTTAAAAATTTACTGGGACTACTGAAAAATTATGTATAAACTTCCAAAAAATAACTGGTACTTTAAAAAAATTACTGGGACTTCTAAAAAATTCCTGACACATTCAATGAATTACTGGGGCTTCTAAAAATTTACTGGGACTTCTAAAAAATTACTGACACATCCAAAAAATTATTGAGGCTTCTAAACATTTACTGGGATTTTTAAAAAATGATGTATATACTCCCAAAAAATAACTGGGACTTTAAGAAAATTACTGACACATCCAAAAATGTACTGGGACTTTTGAAAAATGATGTATAGTCTTCCAAAAAATAACTGGGACTTTAAAAAAATTACTGGGACTTCTAAAAAATTACTGACACATCCAAAAAATTATTGGGCTTCTAAAAATTTACTGAGACTTCTGAAAAATGATGTATAGTCTTCCAAAAAATAACTGGGACTTTAAAAAAATTACTGGGACTTCTAAAAAATTACTGACACACCCAAAAAATTATTGGGCTTCTAAAAATTTACTGGGACTTCTGAAAAATTATGTATAGACTTCCAAAAAATAACTGGTACTTTAAAAAAATTACTGGGGCTTCTAAAAAATTACTGACACATCCAAAAAATTACTGGGACTTTTAAAAAATGATGTATAGACTTCCAAAAAACAACTGGGACTTAAAAAAAATTACTTTGGCTTCTAAAAAATTACTGGGATTTCTATAAATTTACTGGGACTTCTGAAAAATGATATACAGACTTCTAAAAAATAACTGGGACATTAAAAAAATTATTGGGACTTCTAAAATATTGCGCAGAACCCTAAAATCGATCTTGATTTTAGTGGGCCTCCTACTTACGTTTTAAATTATATGCGCAGTAGCGCAACAACTGCAACTACAAGTGAGTGAAGTTGGTGACAATATTTTAATAAATTTTATTTTTAAACATTTTATTGCAAAACTTTGCAGCGCTGAATGCTCTACTGACAAAAATATTGAAAAATACTGAAAAACATTTTCGCATCACTTTGTTGAATTTTGAGTCAAACATCAATAAACTTGATTGTAATAATTTAAAAACAGTTTCAAGAAATTCAAAAATTTCGATAATTTCAAAAGTATATATCAAAAATTTCAAAAATATATCGAAAAATTTAAAATTTTGCAGCTTTTTTTTTCAAAAGTTTCAATAAGTAAAAATGTCAAAATATTCAAAAGTTACTAAAATATATCAGAAATTTCAAGAATTTTGAACATTTCAAAAATGTCAAGTTTCAAAAAACATTAAAAAATTCGAAAATTGTAAAAAATTGTATAAATTTGCTGGGAAATAACAAAATATACAAAATTGTTATTTTTTTATCGTTTTTGTCTAGTAATAATCCACGCCACTGTATTACCAGTTTGTCTGACCAATCGTTCTCTTGTAGGAAGGGGTCACTACCCCCGTAAGTGGCGAATACAATATCAGCAATTATTAATTCTGAAAAATTATAAAAAAAAATAACTTTATGGTTTCGGTTAAGACACGAAACATCGTATTAAAGATTTATTAGTATAATTTTGTAGCAAATTTGAGATACAATAAAACTTTTCATATTTTTTTAAATTAAAATTTTATGCGTAAAAAACCAAAAATACCATTTTTAGTTTTCACTGTTTAACTCGAAAAGGGCGAAAATTCCTGTAGATTTTTTTAGAAAATAGTTTACTTTTTTCCCATTTAACCGCCTCTGTATTTCTGTATATCTGATATAGCAATGTTATCGCTTCCAATTTTAGACATCCTGTACATAGGGGTCGCAATTTTTGTCGTATCGACACAAAATTTGGTACAAAAATTCTACCTCAAAGGGGGTGGAAATTGAAGAGGGTTGAAATAAAAAAAAATCATATATCCCCCATTTTTTAATATATCATTTGACTTTTTTAAAGTGGACACACTGTAAAAGGCAAAATATCTGAATATTTTATTTCATTGATTATGTTATTTAACAATATATTAAATCCAGAAAAAACTAAAAGGAAAAAGTGTTTAAAAATTTATAAATTTTCAAAATTTTTTGTAAACCCCCTCCGAAATTTAATCTTGGCCACGTCACTGTCTGTTATTTATTTAATAGGAATTATTTAGGAAGCATGACATTTTTCCTATTTTACTTTGTATTAAAAGTTTTTTTGGGTCACTCTGTACGTAGGTACGATGTTGACATGATTGCTTTGACAACACAGCATTCTCTTAAATGGTGAATCAAACCAGCATCGCAACCGATTGGGAATAAATATCCGGGGAAATTATTTTACTAACAATTCATAGCATATGAATGCGGCATTATTATCTTTTATTGTCACCATTTTACTATGAATTTTACAAACCGAATTAACCGAATGAATGAAAATGAATGGGGTGCCGCGCCTTTGATTCGAATTTATTGCGGTGTTGACATTTCTTCGAAATAAAATCTGGACAATCAAAAAATTTATTTTAGATTAAAGTAATGTAAATAAAAATTAAATACCAAAGGTTATCAGTTTCCAAATGTGATAATAAATAATATTTACCTTTTTTAAAAAATAATTGAATGAACTAGTGGTGTATATTCCATCCAATATTTTTGACAATCTGACAATAATCCTTCAAAAATGGTAGTGTCTACTGACACTATTTTAAGTTAGATTAAAGGATATAGATAATATAAAATTTGTTCTGCCTTTTTTCCAAATAATCAATATTTAGTAATATATTAGAATATGCTAAATTATATTCCCTGTAATTATATTTGTTATGCATATTATGTTCAAATAATTCACTACTTTTTAAACTTGGTAATGGTCGAGTAGACACATCCAAACAGATTAGCCACACTATATATTTTAACACAAAATTACTAGTCGACTTGAAGTCTGTCATTTTAAGAAAAAGGAAATATTGGACAGAGTATACAAAAGCTGAATACATCAGATTTTTCTGATGTCGCTGTGGTTGAAGGTCACTGCGCTTTATGCAAACAAACTTTTGATTTATGACAGACTGCATCGATAGTTTTTTATTCGTTTTATTTTTATTTTTGTGCAATTTTTAGAACATTGTAGCTATGGAAATAAATATTGTTATAGTTATGCGTTAGTTTTGATTAAATTTGGTCTAAATAAATTCATCTAAAAGTGTGAAAAATGAAAATATAACTTAAGCTATACTGTGAATATTTAATGTCAACATTTTATATTATTTTTGAATTAACTTAAACTTTATTAGAAACAATATTCGACACCCAGACACACTGATTCTATCTGAATGTCTATATTTCCCTCTTGCCTCTCAATGGCGTCTCAAATTTCTAAACATTCAACATCCATTGATTTGTGACGCCATCAAAGTGGTCTGGTCCAAAGGTCTTGACAAGTCACCATAATTCTTTACACAATTTGTGTTATTTTTATACTAACATACATATATTTATATACTTTTCTAATTTAGCGCCATACTAAAACAAAAACCATATGAAAAATGTTGAACTTGGATAAGAGATTGAGGTGAAGTGGTAATATTTTTATTTTTCTCAATAATGTTTATATTAACCACTAAAATGTCCCAAAAAACTACACAAAAATTAAAAAACACTAACTAAAACAACAAACGTAAGCTTCCATAAGCAAAAAGTTTGTTTGGAATGGATAAAACGCTTTGACATATCCAACAAAATGGCCGACGATGACGTATCTAAAAATGTGGAGAATTTATTAAAACATTTAAAAAAATAAAATTGCCTTTAACCCATGAACGCCCAGGTGATATTTACGTCCAAGGTATAGAAGTTGCAGGGATATTAAAGTAAAATGTTCCATAAACATATCTAAAGGAACATTCCAGGAATAATCCTTCAAATTCCAGGGCATTCAAACTTTCGTAGAACTTTGGTAGTTTGTAACCATTCTTTGCCGTTACGTCATACATTGTCCAACTTTATCTCTCAATCATGAAATAGATGAGACGGAACTATGACGTCATTAGCGTATTTCTTAACTAATGTCGACGCAAATGTTTATTCATTACTTTTGACAGTTAAAAAAACATTAGGGACGTAAATACATATAACATTTTTATCCAAGTGGATAATTTTCAAAAAAAACGGCGTTCATGGGATAAATAAAGTTAAAGTCTTAAATTTTTTTGTCAATTTCTATAATTTATGAATTTTATCGATTTTAAGTAAAAATATGATATCGGTTGTTAAATGTTGAAACGTGTCAACGTCGCTTATGAAATATCCAGCAGGTGTCCGAGGCGCACGCGTGTCAGCCATTTTCCCCGGTGGCTCGCCCAGTTGACTCAGGCAATACCGTCTAGAGTAGTTCGATTCGAAGTCTGTTTTTTCGTGTATAGTGTGTGACTTTTCGATAAAAAAAAATGAGCACCACTATTCAACAAGGGTCCCTTCTGGACGTGCTCAAGAAAAAAATGAGACAAACCAAAGAGGAGATGGAGAGATATAAAGATGAATGTGAAGAATTTAACAAGAGACTTCAAGTTGAAATTATGAGACGAGAAGAGGTAGGCTGTCGTGCATTTTGAAACGTGTTTTTCGAGTCGTTAACCACCGACTTCTTTTAAAAACAGGCTCGTTTTTGCTTTTTTCTATATCAAATAACCCATTGAACGTGATTTTACAACATAATTTTCATTCTCAAGTGTATTGCTTTTATCGATTTAGAAACGGCGATACTTATTTTATCTTGAAAACTGTAATGTTTATTTTATATTTGCATGGATAAGAACAAAATATATTATCGGCTTTACCGTTATGATTCCTAGAAATTTTTATGAACTAGGCTAACCCGCTTAAGTTTAATCAAATCCGTATATATTTCTTTTTGCAGTGAAAAATATATAAAATGCTAAATAGATTCTTATTTAAATAATATTCGGTTAAAACATTTATTTTATAATTACCTACGTGTTTTTATATTATTTTCCATATTTAAATTAAACTCGGATTCTGTGCTAATGTCGTCAATAATTGACTTAACCATATTAAGTTTAAAGAAAGTTCATTGAGCTAAAAACAACATGGCAAAGTACCTATTAGTGTCTTTATAGCAAATTTTTAAATATTGTTTTGTGATCTTTAATACAATTTATAAACTTATTTTACTTTTACTACTAAATATTTTATACAGGGTGTTTCATAAGAAATTCAGGACCTCAAATTATATTAACTCTGGGTCAATATACTACTAAGATACAGGGTGTTGAAGTTACCTACTTTACATCGAATTTGGTGAACAAAATAACTTAAATCTTAACAATTAATTATTTAAATCATAAATGAAATTCGAAATCATGTACCTATCACAATAAAGTTTAATTATAAAATAGGAGGCAACTAGTTTCGGGTAAAAGGCCATCTTCAGGACTAGAATAAATACATGTTCGATAGGAATTATTACAAAAACGGTTTGGAATTTACATAATAAACCTTTTGAACTTTGTGTACTAGAAATGTATAAATTTTAGAAACATATGTCAAAACCGAAATCTATCCAGTGGCGTAAAAATTAGGAGGTACACAAATTAGACCCCTATTTAGCGTACGCCCCTGGTTCAAGTTACAGACAGGTATTTATTACTGTAATATTAGACTAATTAATACAGACCGACATACAAATTCTAGTCATTTTGTTTGTGAAAATTTAACGCCCTGTAACTTTCTTAATACTCACTTTAGTGAATGGTTTCATATTAATAAGATATAACAGATTTGCTGATTTGTATACAGTAAGTATCGAAAAAATACAGGTCAAGTTTTGGCTTGGTTTATATATGAAATATTAAAATTATATCATAAAAATGTATCCAAATTTTGACTGGTTATATATAAAAATGATATTCTTATACAGGGTGTTTCATAAGGAATAGTCAATATTTTAATTATAGGTTCAGGATCTCTAAATATTAATATTTTACTAAATTACTCTGGGTCAAATCTTATCTACTACAAACATACAGGGTGTTAAAGTTACCTCCTTTAGATGGATTTAGAGTGAACAAAATTAACACTGCAGTCATTAACTTATATAATTTAACAATTAATTATTTGACAGCTGTACATTCTCAATTTAGTTTTCAAAACTACTATGTTGAAATAGTTTAAATGTGAAATTGGCTACTAGTTTCGGTTTCTGCCATCATCGGGCCGTAAACATCATGGGCAAACAGTGAAATAGAATTTTTGTTATGGGTTAACTTTAGTAACATTAAAATTTAAATTAGTTGCATGATACTGATTAAATAAAAATAGTTATAATATAAATTAATAAATACTGTGGCTAGAACATATTAAAATCTAATATCTTGAAATGGGTTGAATTTATGCTATTATCAAGTACACTTTTTTGTTCAAATTTACAGAGTGTATCATAAAGACTTGAAAATAATTCAAAAAAATCGAAGATTTAAAAAAAATGGATACTTTTCTTCATAAAGTACAGTGTATGTGGTGGCCTCTTTGTCGTCTATTCTCAAAATTAATAACACGCTTATGATTTACTAACTTAAAAATATAACCATACCAACTGTCAAGTTAATACTCTAAATAATAATGAAATTAATTCAAAAAAAATTTAACTTCAACACCCTGTATCTTCGTAGATAACATTTGATGCAGTTATTTAGTTAAATATTAATATTTAGAGGTCCTGAACCTATGATTAAAATATGGATCGTTCATTATGAAACGCCCTGTATAAAAACGGCAAAATTTTCAGTTAGGTGACGAAAAGATACTATACAAAACGTGGATTTTATTAACATGAGATCATCAGTTAATACAGATTTAAAACTTTGGTAAAGTAAAGAAGATAAGTCCCCATTTGTTAGTAATAGATAATACACATACATCATGTTTCTATAAAATTTAAAAATATAAATCTTTTCACATGCAGGGAATATTTCAAAACAACAGGAAATGTCGTCTTTGTAATTTCAAGACATCCTGCGAATTTTTTAATATTTATTTTAAGACTATTATTTACAATGTGAAAATAAGTTGACTAATAATTTGTTTGACCTTCAAGCATTATGTTACTAGAAATCATTTTTACTAATTTTATATTACGGATCTGTCCCTAATCACTGTGCATAGTGCTAAGCACTTTTTTGCTCTTCTGGGTTTTGGAGCTCAATGCTTATGAGCCTTTTTTTAAATCGGTGCTTGGTGCTCGCCAAAAGTGCTCATGAGCACTCGAAAATATGATATACATTTCGTGTCAAAAATTGTTAAAAGAACGTTTTATTAGTATATTAAAATAAAAGTTTCATAAAAAATTAATTTAGTCCAGTTTAGAAAAGAAGTCGGTTACGTTCTTTAGTCCAGATGAACTGTGTATTATATGTTTTTTTTATTCTTAAATATTCATAAATTATAAAAATTGCTTTCTTTTTCTATTTAAAAAGTTCAGAAATAAATATAAATTTTTTATATCCGTTAAGGTGGCCCTGCCATTTTCGAAATTAAAAAAAAATTAATTGTGCCATGTTTATGCTGGGTTGTGCCGTAAATAAAAAAAACTTATATATTTTTTTTTCTATTTTTTTTTTTTAATTTTTCACCGTCAAGTTGGCCTCGAAATTTTCTCCGATTTAAAAAAAAAGAGCCGTGCTAAGTTGTGCTACGTTTGTGCTATATTGTGTCGATTTTTTTTTATTAAATTAGCAAAAAAAGATTTTTTTTTGAAAAATCATTGGTTGTGCTGCATTGTACTATACTCATATTGTATTTTTGTACTCTTGACTTTTTCTCCTAAAAAAATTAATTAGCCGAGAAAATTGAAAATTAACTTCCAAAAATATTAAAAAAAATTTTTTGGACAAAACTTTTAGTTGTGTTAAATTGCGCTATATTCATATTTTATTTTTATACTCTTTGACTTTTTCTCCTAAAACATTTGATTAGCTTGGACAATTGAAAATAGTTTTGCCCAAAAATGTTTTTTTATATTTTTGAAATTCATTTTCAATTTTTGTCGGCTAATTAATTTTTTAGGAGAAAAAGTCAATAGTACAAAATTTACAATATGAGTTTAGCACAATACAGCACAACTATTAGTTTTGCCAAAAATTTTTTTTTTAATATTTTTGAAAATTGATTTTAAATTTTTTCGGCTAATTTAATTAAAAAAAAAGAAATCGGCACAATACAGCACAGCTCTTTTTTATAAATCAGAGAAAATGGCGGGGCCAACTTAACGTGTGAAAAAAAAAATTAAAAAAAAATATATAATTTTTTTATTCACGGTACAATTCAGCACGATTAATTTTTTTTTTAATTCGAAAATGACGGACCTAACTTAACGGACATAATTTTTTTATATTTTTGATATTGGTTCCTATATTCCAATTCTAGGTAGTTTTATTGGACTATTTTTAAAAAGTGCTTTGTGCTCGTGAATTTAAAGCATTTTTTAAAGTGCTTAGTACTCGCGAGCACTTTCCTGTCAAAGTGTTTAGTGCTCGTAATTTGTAAGAACTTTTTTTGAGTGCTTGGTACTCGCGAGCACTTTTTGTAAGCGCCAGTCACAGATCTGGAGTATATTGTAGTATATTTTAAAATTTTAAACTTATCTACAAAACAAAATTTTGGTGAGCGGAAGTGTTGCCGCGCCGAGTTTTTGAAATGTACTCAATAGAAACCATAAAATGTACTAGATTGTACTAAAATTTACGATAAAGTCAAATATTGTCGTTTCTGATAGAATAGGTATACCTATTTTTATTGCACTGATGAAATCAAATAATTATGTTTTGCAGAATTTTGTTCTCAAAAAAAAAAAAAAAAAAAAAAAAAAAAAAAAAAAAAAAAAAAAAAAAAAAAAAAAAACGACTGGACCAGGAGTACACATTAAACGAATAAAATTGGATAGGAGCGTACTACTATGCGTAAAAGTAAAGAAAATTTAGTAAGATTCATTTTAATAAGATTGTTAATCATTTCATAGTTTTTACATAATTTTTAAGATTTTAATTTGTTGTATCTTAAGTATGTCTCCATTTGTGTATTTTTTATTGGGAGGTATCCCCCTTTGTGACGAAGAAAACTATTATTTTTTAATAATATATAGCAATACATGATCATGGTCTTATCTAAAAATGTACTAGAATTATATTTATGATAAAATGTACTTTAGTACTTTGCTGTCGAAAATGTACTAGAAATAGTACAAATGTACTAAAACGGCAACACTGAGGCTAATAGTTTATATTTTTCTATTGCAATGTTTTCTTGTTTAACTTAACTATACGTTGTAAATGGAATTAGAAAACAAGTCTCCATTTTTGGAAAGCAAAGTAGAACACGTTCGTTATTCTTACACGTCGATCTTATGTACGAATTTTTATTTTGTACCTTTTTTTAATGAATTTACAAAATTTGCCTTTACTGTTAAACAAGGAACTATATTTGCATTAATATTTATTTATTATAATTACTGACAAGCGTTCGTTGACTGTTTTTTTTTAAATTATTTTAACTGGATACCCTATATTTTTTTAAATTCATCATAAATCTTGTTTAAATCGTTACATCTGTTTAACCTTGGTGATCATTGATATTGAGTGTAGATATTGATTTTATTATGTCTCATATATCTTCTTTTTTTTAATAAAATTAGTCACCCAAAGAATTTTAATAACCAACAATGAAAAAAAAACATACTCATATTATTTGTATTCTTTTATTTTTATGTTGTAAAAAACTATCCATCTAAATAAAAATTAAACAAAATTTGCCTGTTTTAATAAAAAATATAATTTTTTTGGCTAGTTTCATTTCAGACTGTAAATTAAATCGATTTTTTGTCCATCCGATTTTTCCTAGATCGATCTTTGACTCAACGAATCGAATCGATCTTTTTGCCAAAGATCGGAAACTACAAATGACACTCTGGTACAAGAAATAATGCTAGAGAGGAAGGTGTCTATTTTAACCTGTTACAAGGTTGCATAAATAGGCTTACAGGCATTACGAAATTAATTATGAAACCTTCACAATCATTGAAAAATTATATTCAATAAAAACTGCATTTGACAGACAAAACATTTCTCATCAAGCTAATGTATTCTCAGAGTTTAATCTTTTATCTATTTGATTTTCACGATTTTTATGACGGCATTATCGGACTAAACGACTTACGAAACATGAAAGTTAATATTGACTTAATAATTTAATCGGACTTTATATATTCAAATTCCTTTTAAAAATAGAGATAAACATAAAGCGTACAATAATCTGTTATTTATAATTACAACTTATAATTAATCTAAATAGAATTGAAAACATTTTATATAATCAGGAATAACTTGGATATAATCAATCACTTTTCTTTTCATGCATTATCACAAGATACGTTGTTAAGAGCCGAGTTTCTAATCAAAACAACACATACAAAAACCGATAACTTTACCCACGCATTCGAAACAAAAGAGGCTTTATAGAAGGCATTGGCAAATTGGAAAAATTTGTGTTTGGCACACTTGACGCCCATGATGGCGAAAGATAAGAATCAGAAAATTGTTATTAACGAGATTAATTTACCCTACAAAGTTCTTTATTAAAAAGTTTAATTAATAACTATAATTAAAATATTTAAACATCTCAGGATTAAGAAAAAATACATTATTATTAGAAAAATTTCAGATGTCTGGATGTAAACACTATAACTCTCGAACGAAAGATTGGATCAAGTTCTAGTTTACACTTTACAAGTTAGTTTTCTTCAGGGAAGAACTCTATTGAATTTTAACTTGTCATAATCTTCAGTAATTTCATCATCAGTAATTTATTATTTTGAGTATCTGTAACTAGAGCGTATAAAATTTAATGCGTAAAATCGGGAAAAGCAGCAAAATATGAGAAAAGGCGTAACGTAAAAAGTGGCCAAATATCAAAATATTGCAAATTATAAATTTGAAAAATCTAGAAATTACCCAAATCCAGGAAAGGATGCAAAATCTGGAAAATGCGTAAAACTGGGAAAAGTAGCAAAATATGTGAAAATACCCACTAATCTAAAAAAAATTGCATTATATAAAAAAACTTGCGTGGAAAATATGCCAAACCAGGAAATGTAGCAAAATCTAAAAATAGGAAAAGTAGCAAAATCTGGAAAATGCGTAAAACTTGGAAAAGTAGCAAAATATGAGAAAATACCCACTAATCTGGATAAATTGCAAAATCTAAAAAATTCGTTCTATCTGCAAAATATGCAAAACTGGGAAAAGCTATAAAATCTTTAAAATTAATCTGGAACAATTGAAAAACACTTGCAAAAATTTATAAACATGCAAAATCAGGAAATGTAGCAAAATCTAAAAAATTTGAAAAATCTGGAAAATGCAAAATCAAGAAAAGTATCAAAATTTGCAAAAATACGCAAAACCAGGAAAAGTAGCGAAATATGAAAAAAATACCTACATATTAATCTGAAAAAATTTCAAAATCTGGAATATGCCCAAAACCAGGAAATGTAGAAAAATCTAAAAAAAAAATGAAAAATCTATAAAATATACAAAACCAGGAAAACTAGCTAAATATGAAAAAATGCCCACTAGTTTGGAAAAATTACAAAATCTGGAAAATGCCCAATATCAGGATAAAGATAAAAATCTGGAAAACATGCAAATATTTAACTTTTCAATGAAAAATTTCGGAAAAATCGACATTGTCAAAATATAACATTTATATATATTTTAGAAGATTTCATTACTTTCGCTAAACTAAACACATTCAACAATTTAATAATTTTAAGGAAATAACGTATTTATGAAAAGGATCAAGTTACTGTCTGTATCATATTATTCAAAACAACCTTAGTTTTATCCCAAAACAATAAAAATAGTTTAAAGAAGAAAATTCCTACTTCTTCACCGAAGATCCATTTCCCGAAGAAAATTGCAACAATTCGATTCATCGAAAATAAATCATAACGAAGATTGCAAAAAGTCCAAATCAATTTAGGAGAACCCATAATCGATCAAATTAACAAAGAAGACATGTTAGTTTTCCCACTAATTAAAGAATAAACTGTTTCAAAATGATAATGAATGAAAATGAAGGAAAATAAATGAAAATGAATGAAAATTAAAGAAAATAAACCAAAATGAATGAAGACAAATGAAAATGAATGAAAATAAATGCAAATGAATGAAAATAAACGAAAATCAATAAAATAAATGAAAATTAACCAAAATCAATGAAAATAAATGAAAATGAATGAAAATCAATAAAAAAATGATAATGAATGAAAATAAATATATAGAAATTCAATCTCCAGCCATAATAAAAAATCCAGAAAAATGTCAAATAAAACCTACAAATAAAATATTCTATAATGATATTAAAATACAAGGAAACCCACTTATAGTACATACCAGAATATAACATTATTTTACCTCAGATATACAAATTATTTAAAAAAAAAAATTTTATAAGTTATTTAATTTGGTTAAATTATATTTATCCAATTTACCAATTATTATTAGGTACACACCTTATTTCATTTGATATAACCGTAAATTTATTTCGATTCGATTACCGAATAGTTTATAGTACTACTAGATCACTCAATAAAACCATAAATTATTGGAATCTAATTGAATTAAATCTATCGGTGATTCGGTAATATTTTATTTAAACAATAAACTAGGTCGATTTGATGGATACTCAGGGTGGAGCGAGGTTTTTGGTCGCTCGCTATTGAGAGGAAATCAACCTTACTTCCTTCCGTTTACTACGACAATGTGTAAAAACCGTAAACTTACATAATATGAGAGAACGTACTAATATAGTATTAAATAAAAAAAAAATATAATATTCTCGTGGTTTTTATTTATATAGTGAAAAAAATATCTTTCAGCTTGAAATCTAATTTTGTTCCATAAAAAACGAAATTATTATAAATATTTTTCTTTAAACAATAAAGATTTTATATTTATTTCATTATGGGAAGTAGAAAATTTCAGATATATTGAAACTCAATCAAAAAAAAAAAATGATTGTGGTGGATCGCTCCAGGTATCAATATATTTTATAGAGATAAATTCAACTGATTTTGGAATTATTGCCATGTAAAAATTTCAAAAAGAGTTCCAAAAACCGCGAACTATTTTTTTTTTTGGAATTTTGGAAAATCTAATTGAGGTGCCATTTTTAAAACATTAATTCCGTTGATAAAACTGGTGATTATCATTTTGTCCTGATTTATTTATTTCGGTAAAATTTCCATCATCCAGTGAAACTTATTTTTAAGATTGTAACAGTTCGTTATTAATAATTAATAAACCAAAAAAAAAAATACTCTAAAAAAACAAAATTAGCATTACAATAAACTATTGATTTTATATTACTTTAATTTGATACTCTTTCATACCTTAATAAATAGTTTGTCGTTTCAATTAGGATATATCAAAATAAAGGTGAAATATGGGCGCCAGTATATTCTTGAAAATATTTAGAATCCCGAAAAATAAACAAAAAAGAACTATTTCCAATAGATAAATTAGTAACTTATCTTTATTTTTCGAATTTAAAAATATACTGCTGCAAAGAATTAATTTAGAACCGGTTCTTTAACAAAATAGACAATTTGACCAATTTTGAATGTTAACGTTTGTTAATTAAAAGTGTTTAATAATGTTTTTTTTTTCTTTCAGGCGGAATCTGAAGTAGCCGCTCTTAATCGTCGTATTCAACTTTTGGAAGAAGATTTGGAACGTTCAGAAGAACGTTTGGCCACCGCCACCGCCAAATTGGCTGAAGCCTCCGCTGCCGCCGATGAAAGCGAAAGGTTTGTTACCCTATCCCTTCCCAATTTATAATAAATAAATGTTATTTTTGACGTTTGGTTTGTGCTTTTTAGCGCACTAACAGTCCCATATTATTATTAGTACACAGTGTGATAAATTTTTAAATAGTTTAGAAATAAAAAAATGGTTTAATGAAATGTACTAAGTTAAAAAAAATTAAATAATAAATTATCTCTTTCAGTTTATACAGGGTGGGCCAATAACCTTCCCGCGGTTTGTGGTGTCGAAACTAGTAAAGATATCAAAATGAAAAACAAAACTGTTTTATTTGGTTCTAAAATCCCTACAACTAGAAAATATTTTCGTGTATACATAGTGATCCATATACGAGCGGCTAAAAAAATTGTAATTTTTTTAAATGACACACCCTATATATTTTTACATTTTTAGATTACTACTTTAGTGGCCTTTATGACAATATTTTTTTTTTAAATCGGATGCTGCGTTGCCAAGATATTCAAACTTTGGTTAAAGTTAGTTTAGATATGAATGTACCTCGTCCATATTTCATAATTATTTAAATATGTACAGGGTGTTTATAATATAAGATTAAAATTTCAAAATTGTAATTATAAAAATATTTGTTTTTTTAAATGAAACACCCTGTATATTATATAATATTTAGAAAGCCTATTCTACAGGCTTTCTATACCTACCACATATTAGGCTTTCTAAATATTAAATAATAACAGGGTGTTTCATTTAAAAAAACAAAGATTTTTATAATTACAATTTTGAAATTTTAATCTTATATTATAAACACCTTGTACATATTTAAATAATTATGAAATATGGATGAGGTACATTTATATCTAAACTAACTTTAACCAAAATTTCATTTTCAAATTCGGAAAATACATTAATTTTTAAATGATTTTGAAATGTAGCGATTTTTCAGAAAATTTAATAAAAATTTGAATATCTTGGCAACGCAGCATTCGATTTAAAAAATATTGTCATAAAGGCCACTAAAGTAGTAATCTAAAAATGTAAAAATATATAGGGTGTGTCATTTAAAAAAATTACAATTTTTTTAAGCGCCCGTATATGGATCACTCTGTATAAATGAAAATATTTTCTAGTTGTAGGGATTTTCGAACCAAATAAAACAGTTTTTTTTCATTTTGATATCTTTACTAGTTTCGACGTCACAAACCGCGGGAAGGTAATTGGCCCACCTTGTTTAATCAGTTTAAAATTTTCGATTCTACTCTTCATTATTTTTTTTATACATCTATTTTCGTTTTGTTCCTGAGATTTGACTAATGAGCGTTTTATCTACCACACATAAAATTTTCTCTGAAAGGGATAAATTAGCTAAAATTAGATATAAAAATATTTTTTTACAAAGTGATCTAAATTATTTTTAAAAATCAGAAAAATAGTCAAGTAAAATTTAAAACAATATTTTTATTATTATCATCACACTGTGTTATAAATTTGAGCTGATTTTTCGTATATACTACAAAAAATTAATATAAAAATTTAATTATATGTTTTCCATTTGCAGTAATAAAAATTTATTTTTAATAAATTCTCAATGCGTGAAAGGAATTTTACAAGATTCATTTCCATTTCAAATAATACTAATTCTATTAAATTTATCCAACATGTCACTTTAATCAGATAATCATTCTCGCATAGCTGTAACTACAGTTACATAATGACCTCTATCGCTATAACGTATCAATGAAAAAACAATAAATCTTATATAATTTATAAATAATAATAAAGATTATTTTCAATTTATTCAGAATCCTATTTATCATAATTTTCTTAAATAAAATAAATGTTGGACTAAACAAAAAAGTAATTTAAAACAAACTTCGTTTTATTTGGAAAGTAAAAATATATACATGATTCGTCCTAGTCAAAAAAAATGAAGTTTTTTGATGTTGATTTTAAAATTATTTTCAATTTTACAGGGTGATCCAAAAAATATAAGTTTGGAATATAATGTTTTGACTGTATTCTCAAAAAATTCCTTTTCAATTCTATTTAATAAAAACTCAATTTTACATCTATTCTACATATTGTAGTAGCCTTAACATTTTTTTAAGTGCGAAAATTTTCAATTCCAAAACCAATTCGTCGCAATTGGGAAATTTTTGAAAGACGATAAAAAATAGTTTTCTTACATTTTACATACAAGGTGCGTTATTATTATACACGCCTATTTTTTTTTTTGCAAAAATTCGTCCATTCTTACAGATCCAGCTGATAAAATTCTTGTCATGTCCATAATAGAGAATGCAAATTACTGTAAACACTGGAAGGAAATAAATCTCTAGTCGTCTTTATGTTGTATGCCAGTACAGAATACATTAAGATTGTCGATTTGGTTGCTCATTTCAACAATGCCATACCTTTTTTATTAGTCTACCTCAAAAAAAATGCTGATAATATTCAATTTAAAACAGATGGTCGCCTTTCAATTTTTAAAACTATAATTTGGTCTGTTCCTAACAGTTAAAAAAAACAAGGGTTTTAAATAAAATCATATTTTTACTCTGGAAACTATTTGGAAAAAAAACTTTTAACTTTCTTGAATTTACTAATTTTTTTATTTTAAAGTATAGTTTGTGCTAGTTAAAAATTAGTCTAAAATCTAGCAGGATAACTAGCTGGCGTATTCGCCAATATTGACAATGACATTTTGAATGGAGTATAATTTAGTATCAAATTTTCTCCGCCATTTTTTTTTAATGAACCTAGGTTAAAATTTAACATAAATAAACAAATTTAGTCACCTTTTTGGAATTTCTATTCGAGTAAAGAATATGTGGTAGTTGTAGTAAATTTAATTGTCTTAAAATTATATGTTTTTAAGTAACACAACAATAATTTCACAACCGTTATTTCAATTATTCATTCAGTAGTTTTAGAAATTTGTTAAAAAATTAAAAATCATTTAAACGAAGATGAAATTTTAATTGTTATTAGATTTAATAAAATAGAAATATTAGTTTCTCACAATTGAAAACAATGAGTGTTGGAATATAAATAGCGAGTTTATTTTATATTAGAATTTTTCTTTAACGAGATTATATGAATTACAATTCAGAAAGTTTCCAACAATGACAATAGAATAGAATGGCCAACCCATAACGTAACGGCAAAATATGTTAATCATAAATTATGTGTTACTTTCGAATGGACCTCTGAACTTGTCAAAATTCCTTTAGAAATAAACGTAATCACAAAAACATTAACAAAAGTCACATACTAAGAAAACCATAAATTGTTAATTGCAATCTTGTAAAACAAGAGTTAAATATCAACTTAATAATAGGGAAAATTGGGAAAGTCAGTCTTAAATTTTGAAAAAATATGTATTGTAAATAATTTCAATGAAAATTTCAAACCTAACATTTTCAACCAATTAAAAGCCTGTATTTTCTATCGTTACCATCTAAAAAAACTCCTAGTAAAGAAGCATGAAATTACACTGGAAATTTTTTGACGTTTATAGTAAAATGACATTTACCATCAAAAACCGTCATTGTCCTAGTATTTTTTTAATATTTCGGTGTGAAATTTTCTTACCGAATCCCCCACGTGCTTGAATTAATTGCGGGAAATTTGTCTCGTACCTGAATTTTTAAAAAAATTATCATTTATCAAAAAATTCATGTACTCAAAAAATTTCCGGACCCTAGGGAGATTATAAGTGATTAATTGACATTCGAAGCTTTTTGGATTTCGTTAAAATTTTCAAAAAAAAATTAAATTTTGGATTGAATGGAAAATAAGGTAAAAAATAAAATAGAAAACCAAAATAGGGCATAATTACATAAAATTGAGAGTTTATAGACTGATATTAAAATTTTTATCCAATTATAAACAAAAAAATGCAAAAAAATCACATCCAATTTTAGTATTTTTAAAAGGAAATTTTTAGAAAAAGCTTTACAATAAAAAAGATACAAAATCAAATTTAAAAAAAAGTAATAGCACATTGTTTAGTCCTTAAAAAAATAATTTTGATATAATTTTAAATTAAATATGAATAAATATCCAAAATTAAAAAAATAAAAAACGAATTTAAAAAACCAAATTTAATGTTTAATACATTTATAAAATTTTGAATTGTAACAAATGTATTATTATTAGGGCATTAAAAAATGTATGCAGTGAAAAAAAATTAAGTATTTTGAAATTAAAAAAATAAATAAAAATCTCAAATGTACAATTTTGAAGTCTTAAAATCAAATTTTAGATGAATAACCATTAAAAATAGATTACAAATGATTTAAAATCACATAAAAAGTAGTTTTTTTTTATTTAAACAAAAGTAAAATTACAGTTTTTGAAAAGTTTTACTATAGATTGAATTTTTGAAAAAAAAATTACATAAAATTGATAGTTATAGATTGTTTTATCCCATTATAAACAAAAAAATAATGCAAAAAAACACATCCAATTTTAGTATTTTTAAAAAAAGTTTTGTAATAAAAAAGCATTTAAAATAAAAAAATTATCTGTAAATTATACATACAAAATCAAATTTTAAATAGCACATTGTTTAAGTCTTAAAAAAATAATTTTGATATAATTTTAAATTAAATATGAATAAAAAATCCAAAATTTGAAAAATGAAAAAACAAATTAAAAAAAAACAAATTTAAGAATGTTTAATAAATTTATAAATAAAGAAATCGGGAACGGTTTAAAATTTCATAAAAAGTAGAAAAAATTTTGAAATTTTAAAAAAAGTGGAATTTAAAGCTTTTGAAAGGTTTTACTATATATTGCAGTTGGCTGCATAACATTAAGTCCATGCCGGTAAAAAAAAATTTAGATTGAATTTTAGCAAAAAAAAACAATTACACAAATCAAAAAAAATCACATTCAATTTTAGTAAAAATTTAAAAAAAGTGATAGCACATATGGTTTATAAGTCTTTAAAAAAAAATAATTTTAACATATTTTTAATTAAAAGATGAATAAAAAATCCAAAATTTGAAGTACTAGGAACTGAAAAATGAAAAAACAAATAAAACAAAAACCAAATTTATTATACAATAAATTTATAAAATTTTAAAACGAAATTAATAACGATAACTTTGACATTTCAATGGTGGTTTAAAAATTAAAAAAAAAAAATATTGTTTTGAAATAAAAAAAATAAAATCTCGATTGTAGAATTTTGAAGTTTTAAAATCAAATTTTAGATGAATAACCATTAAAAAAAATAATATTTTAAAATTTCATAAAAAGTAGAATTTTTTTTTTGAAATTTAAAAAAAAGTGGGATTACAGCTTTTGTAACGTTTTATTATGTATTGAATTTTAGACAAAAAAAACATAATTACTCAAAATTGAGTTTTTTTATCCAATTATAAACAAAACAAAAAATTATATCCAATTTTAATATTATTAAAAGCAAATTTAAGTTTTGCAGTAAAAAAGCATAAAAAAATTACCTGTAAATTTTAGATACAAAATCAAATTTAAAAAAAGTAGGTAATAGCACAAGTCAAAAAAAATTGATATAATTTTAAATTAAAGATGAGAAAAAAATCTATAATTTGAAGTTTACTGGAAACTGAAAAGTGAAAAAATAAACCAAATTTAATATTAATATTTATATTTAATTAATATTCAAATACATTATTAATAAACATGCAGTAAAAAAAATGTGTTTTGAAAATAAAAAAAAATAAATAAAAATCAAAATTTAGAATTTTTAAGTCTTAAAATCAAATTTTGACAAAAAATTAGGAATTTTTCACAAAAAATAGAAATTTTTTTTTGAAATTTTTAAAAAAAATTAGATTTTCAAAACGACAATTTTTTTTTTCTAATTTTTACAAATCCAGTTTTTAAAAAATAATTCATATAAACTTGATTTTTAGAAATTCGAAATCTCTAAAAATCCCAATTTTAAAAAAGTTCTAATTTTGATGAAAATAAGAATTATACAGGATCATTCATTAGTGCCTAACACAATCTATTATTAAAAAAAAGTTACATACAAAAGATTTAAACACCCTTGACCTACAAATTTTTAAATTATTTTCATATATACGTATAAAATAGAAAACAAAAATATGTTGTTACAAAAAACATTTTTACATAAAATTGGGGGTTTGTAAACTGATATTTAAATTTTTATCCAATTATAAATGCAAAAAATCGCAACCAATTTTAGTATTTGTAAAAACGAAATTTTGAAAGAGTTACAATTTCAATAAATATTTTAAAAATTTCCTAATTAATTAGATATAATAATAAATAAATAAAAAATTCTAAAATGAAAAAAATTATTTAAAAAAAAAACAAATTTAAGAAATTTTATGTTAAATATATCAATAAAATTTTGGCTTGTAAAAAAATAATAAATTCATCCGTTTAAAAAACTAATTTTTGAATGAAATACATTAATATTAATTTTTTTAACTTTGACATTTCAATAGGCAACAATTTATGCAGTGACAAAAAAATTAAGAAAGTTATGAAATAAAAACACAAATGTAGAATTTTAAAGTCTTAGGAATGTTTAAAAATTTGAAAAAAAAAAGTAGAAAAAAAAAAGATTTAAAATAAAAAAAATATTACAAATTTTGAAAAGTTCCAAGTACTTTAGATTAAATTTTAGAAAAAAAATAGAATTTCAAAGTACACCAAAAAAAATATAATGCAAATAAATTGATTTTGGAAAATTCTAAATGTAAACATCTTATATTTAAAAAAGTTCTAATTTTGATGAAAATAAGAATTATACAGGGTGTTTCATTAGTGCTAATACAATCTTCTACTAAAAAAGTTATATACAAAAGTTATAGACATCCTTGAATTTTTAAATTTATTTTCGTATACAGAGGGTGCACCGTATTATCAGGACAAACCAAACAGATATTTCTTTAAATAGAACACCCTATATATTATCTTTTTACAGGAATATCTTTAATATAGGTCCCCTTTTATATTGAAGTGACTTTTAAATTTTTCTAAAATCGTCTTCAGTGCGAGTCGATTAATTTTTAGAAATTTTTTTATGGTTCACCCTGTAAAGGTATCTTTATGTACTTTTATTTTCTAGAAAAATAATTAAGCCAGGAAAAACCTGGAATTTAAAACTTATTTAAATACAAGGTTTATTCTTATATGAAAAAATCAGCTCAAATTTAAATATTCCTTAATTTTATTTTTGTTTTTCTCCCTTTTAAACCATACTAATCTCTCCGCATATAGGATACTCAAAGCACTAGAAAACAAGACAAATATGGAGGATGATAGGGTGACCCATTTAGAACAACAATTAACACAAGCCAAACTTATAGCTGAAGAAGCAGATAAAAAATACGAAGAGGTATAAAATCCATTCCTCCAGCTTATTAACAAAAAAAAAATATAAACTAGAAGAGATTTGATTCGGATAAAATTTATTTATAATATAATATTTTATCTCTTCTAGTTTCGAATTATGCAAAACTGAGTTCAAATATTTGCGAGTACTTATGTCACTTTAAATTTGGTGATGTCATGTTGCTGTTATTTGATCAAGGTTTTAATAGGTATACGGTGTTGCCAAATTTCTATTTACTATCAACTAAAAAAATTAATTAATCCTGATGTAAACCATCTGTATTTTAATTTGGCGATACAGTAATTTTCATATATTTTATTTTTACTTTTAGTAGTTATTTTTATTTTATTTAGCAGTTCCAGAACGAGGATTCCAGTATTTCAAATTGTTTTTATTTTCAGATTTTTTTTATTTATGAAAAAAAAGATAAACATGTTTTTAGATAATATTGAATCGGTGTGTGTAAAAAAAAAGAAAAAGTTAATTTCACCTTGGCCGATTCTTTTACCAGTTTTGTCCAAATTTAGACATATTGAACAATTATTACCAGATGGTGTAACAAATAGTAGGTCAATAATGAATAAAAATGTAATTTCATTATGCATTTACCAATTTAACTAGTACTAACAAATGTTTTTATCTTTGATTTTCTGTATTTTGTCCTGTGAGAACTTATTTATGAAATGGTATTTACAAGATAGGTCAGAATTAAAATAAAATGTATCGATAGCCTTAGATAATTAAATATCAATTTCGAATTAATTAATTTATAGCATCAAATTTTCCTGTTTACTTTGTTTAACGATGTCTTTCGGAGTTAGGTAACTGGAAAAGTCAGGGAATTTCCTAAATAGCCTGGGAAATTAATCAAACTAGTGTTAGTTTTATTATATATCATTCTAATGAATTCATTCTTGAAAAATATAAATTATCAACAAGTTATTAAGTAAAGTAAATGACATAAGAAGTTTCCAAATTGGGAAAAAACAAAGTTCTTAATAATAAAATTTAAATAAAAAAAAACTTACTTTTAATTACAATGTTCGGATATAAATGAAAATGAAAAAATATTAATAAGTCGAATTGTTTTGGTATTTTTTAAAATAAATTTTTTTTTATTTACAATAAACAATAACTAAATTGTTGGAAAAAATATGTCCCGAATTTCAAAATGTACAAAATACGCGGCGTAAAAAAAATCTAAAATAAAAAACAAATTTTCTAAAAAAAAAACATAATTAAAGAAATTTTATATCAATAAAACAAAATAAAATTGTGGATTTTAGAAATAAAGATCGAATATAAAATTTGATACATTTCTGATAAAAAAAATTAATTTTGATGAATTAGTATTTAAAAAAAAATTGCATAATAAAGTGATAAAAATTTGACAAAAAAGTCGAATTGTTTTGGTATTTATATTTTTTAGAAAAATTTTATTTTTTTTTGCAAAAAACGAAAAGGGAATTGGAATGGACAATATATTCTAATATTTATATAAGTGTACCGAATTTCAAAATTTACATAGAAAAAAAAACATTTTCTAAAAAACAAAATTTAAGAAATTTTAAATCATAGTAAAATGGTGGATTTTGGAAATAAAGAATGAATATAAAATAAAAGTTTTTTTAATACAATTCTGATAAAATAGTTATTTGTGTAACTGGTGCAAAAAGTGTATATTTATTGCACGATGCATAAAGTTTGCAGCTCGAGACGAAGTCGAGAGTTGCATTTCAAAATTCACAAAGTCACACGGTATAGAATAAAAAATAAAAGCAAAATAAAATTGTGGATTTTGGAAATAAAGAGTGAATATAAAATAAGTATTTTAATACAATTTTGATAAAAAAAATCTATTTTAGATGAATTAGCATTGAAAAAATAAATAAATAAAAAACAATTGTATAAAATAATGATAAAAATTTCATAAAAAAAGTCGATTTGTTTTGGTATTTATATTTTTTACAAAAATCAATTTTATTGCAAAAAAAACCAAAGAAATTGTTGAAAAAAATATGGACAATATGTTCTAATATTTAACTAATATTTAAATGTCCTGAATTTCAAAATTTACAAAGTATAAAGAAAAAAATTTCTAAAAAGAAACTAAATTTAAGAAATTTTATATCAATAACACAAAATAGAATTGTGGATTTTAGAAATAAAGAATGAATATAAAAAGTTTTTCATACAAATTCTAATAAAAAATAATTATAGATGAATTATTATTAAAAAAAAAAAATGTTTCATAAAAAAACCCAAACTTAAAAACAAAAAAAACAGCTGTGTAAAATAGATAAAAATTTGACAAAAAAGTCGAATTATTTTGGTATTTCTTTTTGCAAAAAAAAAACAATAAAGAAATTGTTGGAAAAAATATGGACAATATGTTCTAATATTTAAGTCCAGAATTTGAAAATTTACAAAGTCTCACACGGTATAGAAAAAATACAAAAAAGACAATTTTCTAAAAAACAAAATTTAAGAAATTTTATATCAATAAAACAAATTTATAAATTTTAGAAATAAAGAATGAATATAAAAAGACAATTTTTTTAATACAATTCTGATAAAAAAAATCAATTTTAGATGAATTAGCATTAGAAAAAATAAAATGTTTCGTGAAAAAACCTAAATTAAAAAATAAAAAACAATGGTATATAATGATAAAAATTTGACGAAAAAGTCGAATTATTTTGGTTTTTTTTTGTAGTAAAAATCACTTTTGCAAAAAAAAAATGAAAAAATTGTTTACAAAAATATGGACAATATTTCTCGGAATTTCAAAATTAACAAAGATATTGGATGTTCCCTTATCTAAGTATAGAAAAAATCAAACCATAGAAAACGAGATTTCAACTTTAGGTGAATTATCATTAAAAACAAAAAAATTCAAACTAAAAAATATTTAAAAAAATGCAAAAAAAAACAATTAATTGTATAAATGCAAATGAAAAAAATTGCAAAACAAACTAAAAAAAAAATAAACAAAATTTAGATTGAGTTTAAAAAATGTCCCAATTTTATGTTGCAATTTAAAAAAATATCTGAATTTTAAAATCCGGGAATTGTCCAATATCTCTTATTTATAATCAAACCATAGAAAACCAGATTTAAGAAATTTTATATTCATAAAACAAATTAATAAAATTCTGCCAAAAAATCCAATTTTAGGTGAATTATCATTAAAAAAAAAATTCAATCTAAAAAATATTAAAAAAATGAAGAAAAACAATTAATTGTATAAATGTAAACAAAAAAAATTGCAAAACAAAACAGTTTAGATTGAATTTTAGATAAGATCAGAAAACTTTTAAAATTGAGGACAAAAATTACCAAATTACTATTTAAAAAAATAAGAGATATAAAATTAAATAACTCCGATTTTGAAAAATATCTTCACTTTGAAAAAAAAATCTAAATTATAGATAAAAATCTTAATTGTTGAAAAAAATAGATAAATATTTTTCGAAATTGTTGATAAAAATTACTTTTTGTATGAATATTTTCTATGAATATGGAAAAGGTTTCAAATTCTCAATTCAAATATGGAAAAGAAATATTAATATTAAAATATTTGCATTATAATTAATTATCTAAAATACCATCAACCAAATAAGTTCTTAGGATCGAAATAATGTTTTATTGATTTTATATTCAATATTAATTGACTTTAGGCAACGCAAAGTATTAGAAAATCGTTCTCTGGCCGATGAAGAACGCATGGACGCCCTCGAGAACCAACTCAAAGAAGCCCGTTTCTTAGCTGAAGAAGCTGACAAAAAATACGATGAGGTTCTTAAAATAATTCTAGCCCTGTGAAATACTAATTTTTTTTATTTGCGCAAAATCTTCCGACTAAAAAAGTGTGTTATTAATGTGTCGAAATTCCACTAATTCTAGTGCCTCCTCGCTACAATAAAAAAGTGTTTTTTTTAAGTTTGTTGGAAAAAAGGTGTCGTGGAACATACATTCCATCATCATTTTGGTATTTGTTCAAATTTTTGGGGAAAGTGCGCTGTGTAGTGAAGAAAGTGTTTTTTTTTTGTGTGCAGCTAATTTGTGTTTTCTCGAATACCGTCCATAATTTTTACACAAAAATAGTAAAAACTTACTAACTATTAATTGTAGATACCAAAGTGGATTTGTTTATTTATTTAAATTATTAGTTATTTATTTGGTATGGGACATAAAAAATTACGATGCATATTTTTTTGTCCACTGATAAAAAAAAATCTAAAAAAGAAGTAGGTTATCAACAATAGTTTTTCGAAATTAAAAGTTTAATTTCCGTTTGAATATTATTTTTAATCTAAAATGTTTATCTATATCAATACATATTCAGTTAATTTACTAAATAAAAAAAAACAAATATAAAACAAAAAAAATTACAGAGTGTTTGTTTAGTGTTTGTATTCATTACAAAAATATATATTTGTAGTGAGTTGATTTTTAATTTACAGAAAAACGTATTAGGTTTTTCTATTGTTTAATTATTTTCTGTTTATATAATTCTAATATGAATTGAATATCTTAACAAAATCGTCTGATTTAGTTTCAACCAACCCTGTATGGATATTAAAGTTAAAAAAATTATCCAAGAAATATATATTTATTTATTCTGGTAAATTTTTCAACTTGTGTAGTTTTCGTTATGATCATCAATTCTTTTATCTGAAATTCTTTTATTATTTTACAATCAGAGTTTTGCCCTTTTTTGGCATTAAAAAATATTCAAAACTACATTTTTCAAGATCTCCATAGTTCCTTTGCTAATATACATTTTCTATGATTCATAGCAATATTTATATTTTTTCTAAATGCCAAACAAGCGGCAAAATGCAAAAACATCGGTAATTAACCAACAAATTTCAACTCCTTATATCTCAACCAACTACGCTACTGTTTTTTACAACCATATGTTCAAAAATACGAAAAAAAGTTGACCGGTAATGAATATAATTTAGTATTCAAGTTATCAATAATCCTCTACATCAAAAGTAATTGGAAACAGCACAAATAAGCAAAAGTGCATCTATTTATAATTCGTTTAGTATATAAATAATATGAATATACAGGAGGGCTATTCATAAATCCAAAAAATCAATCGAAAAATAACATATTGATAACCAGCTCGATGTGTCGCCTGTTTTCGTCTGTCAAAAAATTAATATTTTGCGACTCTAAAAACCCCCACATACCAATTTTGAATGGAATCAGTCCGTAATCATAAATCTTGTCCGCCATCTTGGAATAGCCATTTTGATTTTATTAATTTTGACAAAAAATTCATTATGTCCGACCTCAAAAACCCCCGAATACCAATTTTGAATAGACTGTCAATTATAAATATCGTCCGCCATCTTGGACTCTCCAGCTTAATTTTTTTAATTTTGACAAACAATTCATAATCTCAGACCCCAAAAACCGCCACATACCAATTTTAAAAAACAGAACCTGGCAATAATCATGAATCTCGTCCGCCATCTTGGTTTTATTAATTTTTGGAAAAAAATCGTAATCTCCGACCTCAAAAACACCCATATACCAATTTTGAATAGAAATTTTAAATAATCATAAATATCGTCATCTTGGAGTCACCATCTTGATTTTATTAATTTTGATACAAAATTCAGATCTCAAAAACCCAAATAATTATCAATTTTGACAAAACATTCATAATCTCTGACCCCCAAACGCCCAAATACCAATTTTGAATAGAATCGAATCAATCCCATATCTCGTCCGCCATCTTGGAGGCCGCCATCTTCAATTTATTAAGTTTAATAAAAAAATTGTACGACCCCAAAAACCCCCAAATACCAATTTTAAATGGAATCTGTCCATAATCAAATCTCGTCCGCCATTTTGAAGCCGCCATCTTGATTTTATAAATTTTGACAAAAAATTCATAATTTTCGACCTCAAAAACCACCACATACCTACTTGACTTTATTAATTTTTGGAAAAAAATTTGTAATCTTCGACCTCAAAAACCTCCATATACCAATTTTGAATAGAATTCGTAATTAATTTATAAATATCGTGAGTCATATGGGAGTCGCCATCTTGATATTATTAATTTTGACAAAAAATTCATAATTTCCAATACCAAAACCCCCAAATACCAATTTTGAATAGAATCGGATCATAATCACATATCTCGCCCGCCATCTGGAATTTATCAACTCGCCCGCCATCTGGAATTTATCAACTCGCCCGCCACCTGGAATTTATCAATTTTGTGCGCCATCTTGTAGTCGACATCTTGAATTTATTAATCTTTACAAAAAAATCAAATCTCCGACCCCAAAATTCCCAAATACCAATTTTGAATAGAGTCGAATCAATCCCATACCTCGTCCGCCATCTTGGAGTCCATCTTGAATTTATTAATTTTGATAAAAAAAATTCAAATCTCCGATCCCAAAAACCCCCACATACCGCCATCTTGTATTTAAAATTGAAAATTTCCTGCACATCTAGACACCATAAAGAACAAACATCAAGTTTTCAAATTTTTTCATCAACAATTCAATTCGCTACAACCGTAACAAATAATCATAAAAAAGCATCAAATTCATTAAATAATCGTAAAAAACAAAAATGTATTAAATGCATTAAAAAATCGAAAAAAATAATTTTTGTATTGAATGTATTAAAAAATATAAAAGTCGAAAGTACATTAATTGCATTAAATAATAGAAACATCTGAAGTTTATTAAATGCATTTAATTAATCGACAAAAGCAAAATGCATTATATAATTGAAAAAAGCAAAAGTACATAAAGTGCATAATGTAATCGAAAAATAATTTTTTTATTAAATGCATTAAATAATGGAAAAAAAATATTTTAAATGCCTTAAATAATATAAAAAATCACAAATATATAAAATACATTATATAATCGAAAAAAAGTAAAAGTACATTAAATATTTCGATTATTTAATGGTTTTTTTTTTATAAATTTAATTCAAATTTAGCCTTATTCAGTTCATATTAGAACTACAAATATAATTATTTTTTCTAATGGATCAATTATTTACGAACACTATGTATATTAAAAATAATGTTATATTAAAAAATTTTACTGTTTTGATGTTATATATTATAAAGATATTTATTAAAAATATTTATTAGACATATGAAAAAAGATGTATATTTTTCTGTGTACATATATAAATTAGTATACTGAGTGATCCCAAAAAGTCTTAATTTTGGGTTAATATCTTCGAAAGTAGTAAATTTACAAAATCTAAATAATAATAAATAATATAAAATTCATTTTAGAACCCATTTTGGACAAACCAAAACTTTTGAATTTTAATAAAAATCAAAGTTTGGAAGAAATATTTTTTTATTTCCAAAATATCAGAATTTAAAATAAATCTAATTTAAATGAAAATTTTTTGATTTTAGTCAAATTTTTAGTAAATTTTGATTCAAATTTGGAAAAAAATAGATTCAAGAAACCTTTACAAACTTTTAATAAAAATCACGTTTTGAAAATATTTTTTTTATTTCCAAAAGATATCAGAATTTAAAAAAATTTATTTAGATGAAAATTTTTTTATGTAAATCCAAATTTTTACGAAATTTTGATTCAAATTTGGAAAAAATAGATAAAAAAAGAAACCTTTACAAACTTGAATTTTAATAAAAGTCACATTTTGAAAATATTTAAATTTTTATAAAGTTTGGATTTTTTTTATTTCCAAAAGAGAATTTAAATGAAAAATTTTGGATTCAAATCCAAATTTTAGAAAATTTTGATCCAAATTTGAAAAAAATAGAACCTTTACAAATTTTTGAATTTGAATAAAAATCACATTTTGATAATATTTAAATTTGAATAAAATTCAAAGTTTGGAATAATTATTTTTTTTATTTCCAAAAGATATCAGAATTTAAAAAAATCTAATTTAAATGAAAAATTTTGGATTTTGGAATTGTAATTAAACTAAAAAAAAATCTATTTTTTTAAATTATAAAAAAAAAAATTGATTTTTTTCAAAATTATTGAAAAATTTAAATATTTTGAAGTTTTACATACTATTGCGAGAAATTCTTTTAACAGTTTGAAGTTATAAAAAAAAACTATATTTTTTAATTTCAGATTAAAAAAACAAATTTTGAAAATATATAATGAATAAAAAATCTTAATGGAAATAAAATAGCACACTTGAAACTTAAAAGGATATAAAATATTACGTATTTTTTTATAAAAAGACAAATTACAATGCGGCAGCTGTAGATAAAAAATTTATCTGTCATAATTTAAATTGTGTGAATTAAAATGTTCTAAAATTTATTTTAATACTGAATTAACTCTGGTAGTCCAAAAGTAAAAAAATCTATAATAAAAATAGATAAAAAATATGTCACATTTATTTATTATACAATTATTTAAAAAAACATCCCGAACTTAAAATTGAAAAAAAAAAAATTTTAAAATTCTAAAAAAATTCAAATTTAAATAAGAAATTAAATTATTAGAGAGAATTTAAAATTTTAAGAACATTTATAATAAGAAAATTAGACCGTATATATTTTTTTAATTCGGTAAAAATTCACTAGTTTCGAAGATAATACCCCATATTAAGACTTTTGGAACTCCCTATATAAAAAATATTTATAAACAGGCCAAAGGCTAGAACGAAAAGATATACAAGGTGTTTAATTTTTTTAACTCAAATAACTTAAGGTAGCTGGGCATCCTAAGTTTCAAAATAATTTGTATCGAATAATAGGAAACGAAAAGAATTCGTCCAATATTTCAAAAATGAACAAGTAAAGAATTAAAAACCAAAAAAAAAATTATATTCATTAAATAAACCAATTTTTACATATCATGGGGTATTGACAGATTATTAAAATTATTTCGAATTGAAAATCAATACTCACACTTTTTCAATTTATTTTTAATAAATGTCAAAACTGTACAGTGTTGGCTTAAGGTAAATTAAATTCTTTCAATCAAAGTATCAATTGCCACTTCTTGATATTTAACATGGAGGGGGGAAATTCTGATATTAAAAAATTGATTTTTTTTAACAGTTATCAAAAAGTTTTGAATTTATTAAAAATAATACAAATCTGTATTTATAAGACAGTTATCGCTTTACTTGTTCATTATTTCTTCAGAAAGTAATTTTCTAGTAATTTTAAAACTATCAAATCTAGTTTTTCCACATATTTCACTGTTAATTAACATTTAAGTACTTATTAATATAAATTATGAAACATGTTCTGTAGATAAATTTCTACAGTTTTGTTTAACTTTTAATATTTTATATTTTCGCGAAACGGGAGTGTTATTTCTTTAATTGGAATTTATTAATTAACGGAACTTAATTATGATGATGATAATCGTGGTAATTAACAATAACAGTTGCCGGTTCAAAGACGCTTCAAGTACCTTGGCAGTGAATTATTTTTTACGTTCGAGGCTGCAGATATGATGAGTATGTTCCATGATTTCTTTGAAACAAATATTTTTAAAGGTTGATTTATATTTGAAATTTGACAGGAAAATTATCTTAACTTAAGCACGGAAATCATTTTACTATAGATAGATTAGGAAGCATTTTTTTTGTATTGTCACGATATTTGATAAGAAGAGTATTTTATATGGACATACCAATAATTTCTATATTAAATTTAAAAAATACGTGACATTAATAAATTGATAAATAACATTAATTATTAATTGGTTAATCAATTTTTTTACACTATGTTGCCAGTGAGTAAATATTTTAATATATAAAAAAACTGATAGTTATATTATTTCTATTCCGAAATTTATGAATAAAATCATTTTTATTTAATTTCTATCAAAAGAAGAAAAATGGGAAATAGTTATAGTATGGTAGAAATCGATTAAGAAAAATAATCTAATTAGTGTTCCCATTTTTTAGTCTAAAATAAACACAAGTACTTATCTAGGTAAATACTAAATTATTTATTATGTCATTTGGACAGTATCAAGTTTTTATGATGTAATTCACTGTATATATTTTACAGCGACCCTAGCACTATTTTGAAAGAACATCTTTGATATTGAAATACACTTAAATTTTCATATAATTCACATTAACCCTTAACTTGCGTTGTGAAATTTTTATGCGTACAAACCCACAATTAATAGCCAGAAAAACATATAGTATTCAACTAAAATCTTATTATTATTATTTTATTGATATTAACTTTATTTGCTAATAATGTAAATAAAAATTACAAAGCTCGAAAAATAAATTGGATGTTCAATTTTAACCCAAGCCCAATCCGATTTTTTGAGATCAAAACACCGAAAAATTTTCTACGGGATAGCAAAAGTGGAAATTATTGCGAAAATTGATTATAAAAAGAGGAAAAAAATGCACCCCTAAAATTGTTTTTTTGTAATTTCCCGCGAAGTGTGACTTCCAATCAAAAAATAGTCAGAAGCAAAGTTGTAGATAATAAATAAATCTACAATTTTATTATAAACCAATTTTCAACATATTTTCATAGATAATAGCCAAAAACCGGTTTTTTTAAAATTTTTTGGATTTTTTAAGTTTCAATGTACTTGAAAATTTGTTGAAATGTATGTTTTGAACTACTTTTAATTTATCGATTTGACCGGAATTTCAAAATTGAATAGTTCATGAAAAAATACTATTTTTAGTTTTTCTCATTTTCACAGAGTTTTTAAATCTAAAGCTACTTATTTTTTGTCGATCTTAAAGTTCGGTTCAAAACGAAAAAAATGAACAACTGTAAAATCAAGGGTACCACTCTGGCAACACTGAGAAGAGTAGCTCGAAATTTTAAATAATGGTGGGGGTGCATACCAAAATGTATCATTAAAAAATTCCGCAAGGATCAAACTGAACCTCTTCGAATTTAATCAATCCTTAAATATTATTAAGAAATTTCCGAAGGATCAAACTTTGAACCTCTTCGAATTTAATCAATCCTTAAATATCATTAAGAAATTCCGGCAGTATCAAATTTTGAACCTCTTAGAATTTAATCAATCATTTAATATCATTTAAAAAATTCCGGAAGGATTAAACTTTGAACCTCTTCGAATTTAGTCAATTCTTAAATATCATGAAATTCCGGAAGGATCAAACTTTGAACCTCTTCGAATTTAATCAATCCTTAAATATCATTTAAGAATTGACCCTTAATACAATTTAAAAAGTTCCAAATTTTAACCCTCTTCAAATTTAATCCCTCCTTAAAAATTATTAACACAATCCGCGAGGACCAAACTTCGACCCTTTTCAAATTTAATTACTCCTTAAAATTTTTTGAGGACCAAGTTTTGACTCCATACTATTTTAACTATTCCTTAAGGAACTTTTCAGTTTTCATAGCGCCACAATGTCACTATGAATCTAGACTTTTCTTATAGAATGACGAAAAATTGAACTAGTTTTATCATCGGCTCCAGATTTTTACTTTAATACGCAGATTTTATTTTATTATTCTAATAAAAGTTTCGAAAACAAAAAAAAATCTTTTATCTACCAAATCGTATTAAAAAGAAAATTTCACGTACATATACAAACTTCCAATTTCAATATTTCAAAATAAGTTTAATCCGTCTCATTCGTAAAATCCAAAATTCCCTGTTACCTTGTAAATGTTGGCAACACTGCAGTTTAATCCGTCTCATTTGTAAAATCCAAAATTCCCTGATACCTTGTAAATGTTGGCAACACTGCAGTTTGAGAGCTAAATAGTGCAAGGGCCGTGTTTTTGAAATTTATACAATAAATTGGGCAATAAAAACTTGATACTTTCAAAAAATGTTGCCATATAATTCATTATTTATCTAGATAAGTACTTGTATTTGTTTTAGATTAAATTAAGCTCAATTCCAATTTGCCTCATTTTCTGTAGTCTAATATTTTTGATCGGTATTATATTAAGAGTGAAATCATATTTTTTTAACCAATTTATTTTGAAATAGAAAAACTAAAGCCATATTTATTTAGTTTGAAGACATAATAGAGGAAATACCAGAAAAAATAACAAACAAATTTTTGCTTATTTAAGAGTCTATTTTCAAATTTATAAATCGTTCCTTAAAAATAGCAATTCCTTTACCGCATGAAAACCATCAAACATAAACGCTAATAAATGAGTGGCTCTAAAATTGGTTCTATAAGTTGAAGAATATCGTCACCACTAACCAAAACTACACTTTTTTATCACTCTACGTACGTTTCGCTAACAATGTTAGCATCATCAACTAAGTTTGTCATCAAGTCCTGATGATACTAACATAGTTAGCGAAACGTACGTAGAGTGATAAAAAAAGTGTAGTTTTGGTTAATATTCTTCAACATTGTTGAAAACCAAAGATTCCAAATTCCCAATTCAAGTTGGATCTATAAGGTTTCATTTTTTTTCCAAAAATTAAATTGAAACGAAACAAAACTTTTAACCGAATTCTAGAAATAAAAGATTTAATTTAGTTTAAATCAAAAATGAAACCTTGTGCGAAAAATTCTTGTCTTCTACATTTTTGAAATGGTTTTATAATTTCTTTAGGTAGCCCGTAAATTGGCCATGGTTGAAGCCGATTTGGAACGTGCTGAAGAACGTGCCGAAACTGGTGAATCGTAGGTTTCCATTTTACCTGATTGTTTTTTGTCGTTTTATTTAGCATGGTTTTTTTTTGAGCGAAGAATAGCTTTTCTTTTTCAGTGTTTCTTCAGAAGATTGCAGTCTAATCATGTTTTCTAGTTTTTTATTTTTTTTTATAATGTAGCAATATGTCAAGAAAATTTGGTTTATTTACATGACATACTGTTACTTGTTTTTATATTTTAACTTTTAAGGGTCGCTTTTACAAACTGGGTTATACCAGGAATAAATGTATACATCTAAATAACCGTTTTTGTACCTTAACCATAGAATAAGCTTATCCATGGTTTATCCGAGTTTTGTAAAAGCGACCCTAAGTACTAAAGTACTTAATTTAATGTAAATGTTGTTAATTGTTTGCTGCATGATTGCGAATGTTGACAGGCCGCCCGAAAATTGGTACTCATGGAACAAGATCTCGAAAGGGCCGAAGAACGAGCAGATCACAGCGAGAGGTACGCTGCTTTTGCTTTTTAGAATTTAGAAATATTACACATTTAGGTTATCTGATAAATACATTTTTAAAATCATCTTTTACATACTTGTAATTAACTTGGAACCATATGGGAAACTTTATTATTATTAACCTTAGCAAAAAAAAATTTTTCTTGATTAAAAAGTTCTGCTTGTTCTAAAATCTAAAATACAATCATCAGATATCAATTTTTTCCTGTAGTATCGAGGTTTGTCAAAAAATATGAATTTTACTCAATTTGACAACATCGAAAAAAGTTGATCAGAACTAAAAACTAAGTTCAAATATGCAATTACATCCATTTACATTGAAAAAATGTATTCATTTTTGAAATGTATGTATTTCTAGGTACAGTCCATGGTTGAGGCACAAAGCTATTGTCTTTTACAAGGGTAAACTGGGTTCAAATGCATATTCTTTTTTTTTAATATTGAAGTATTAAATTTATTTTAATATTGAAATATAAAGATAAACTGTCAGTAGATAGAACGTCCTTTAACTTTAAAGACTCAATAAGTAAAGGCAATGACGTTTAGAATAAAACTTTACAAGTTGATTTATTATACAATTGTCACAATCTAAACGTCATTGTCATTAGTTATAGAACCGTTAAAGTTAAAGAACGTTGTATCTACTGACAAAAAGCAGTGAAAAACGGCAATATTTAAAGTTAACGAAAAATATAATTTTTGGGATTTAGATGCTTTAACGACGGGCGGACAAAAACCCTTTTATAGGTTTTTTTTTCTTCGATAACTCTAAAAATGAGAGATATTTATATTGCATTTAGCGTGTTCTCAAAAAAAAATTTTTTTTAATGAATTGTTTATTATATTTATTTTTTAATCAGATATTTTAATTTTGATTTAAAAAGTTACGAAGTTACGTTTATCAGCATAATTAATAACAATAACCTATATTTGTAATATTTATTTATAGATGTTAAAGGTGTTTTTCGAACATTTTTAGTTACTCGTTAACAATTTAGACCAACAAATTATTGTTTTATCTTAATTATCTATATTATTATATCATAAATTATGAAATTCAGATAAGTTTCATTATTATTCTAAAACACATAAAACATTAATTTGTTATTTTTAAACAATAATTGTTGATCTATTTTTGTTTTAATAGAACTGATTTCTTCGTAGATAAATAACTATTTCAATGTATCTAATTACAGGGTTGGAAAAATCAGGAAATTTAAAAGTTGGGGATTTTCCAAATTCTTTCAGATATTTTAAATAAAGATTTACAAACACCTAGAAAAAACAGGGAATATAATCCTGAATTATCTTACAAAATAATTGTATTTAGTCTTCATTTAATATTTTTAAATAAATTAATACTTATACATCTATTTAGAAATCAGTTTTAAACTAGTATTGTAAACAACATTCTTTTAATATATTTTTTAAATTTCTTTAGCAAAATCGTAGAACTTGAAGAAGAACTTCGTGTTGTAGGCAACAACTTAAAATCACTTGAAGTATCAGAAGAAAAGGTAAGATTTTTATTTATTTATTTACCAGTATTACTTTTATCAAATTTAAAATATTCTTTTAAAAAAATCCCGTTTCAGACAGACGCTGACATTCTCAATAATCAGGGAACTTTTTTTTTATAGTTGTAATTCTAGATTTTTTCACTTAATTATTTACCCAATTTCGATGTAATTTGGACAAAATCAAAAGAAAATATTCGAGCTAAAATTTTTTTATCGACATCAGTGTTGAATAAAAATACCAACAAAAAGTCTAAAGGGCGTCGGTTTTTTGCCTTTTTTTCTTTGATCTACTCGTTAATTTCATTCATTATTTACACTCTTTTTTTCCTTTCTATTTGACAAACGAAAACTCTTAAACTCTTTTTGTATTATCGGTATCGTTGATAAAGATATTTGTTAATTTATGAATAAAAAGAAGGACAAACTTACAACAAAAGTCTAAAGTGCGTCGGATTTATGACTGTTTTTTCCTTTCTATTGACAATCTTTGAACATTCATTCTAAATAGGTGTCTGTCAGTTAACTTGTTTTCTGTTTTTAGATACTATTGAGTAATGAATTCTGCGTTCTTTATTATTGCTACTTCTTTCCCATTGATCTTTTCAATCTCATATTTTTTTTAATCTCTTGTAGATATTGTTTTTTGAGCATCCTCTTGTTTTTTTCTTACCTTCTTTATAATTAACTATCCACACAGTCGAGTCACGTTTGTACGTCTTCTTCATCAAACCTGTGTATTTTCCAAATCCCTCGATAACACCAAATCCCAAATTCTTTCACTTTTTCCTTGTCTTTTCCCATTGTATCTCCGACCCGAAAAACCCCCAAGAGACGTTTTCCGCTTTTCTGGAGAGTCCTTGGACCAAGAGATAAAACACACACCCAGCAGATTTTTCTGGGGAAAAAGAAATCGAACCTGTCCTTCCGGTACTCACCTACAGCAGAGGAAGAAATCAATTTGTAAAGGATTATCTATGGATTTTCTTCCCCATGAAAGAGTGGCATCTTTGTTTCTTTAAAAAAAGTACCCTTTTTCAGCCATTTCTCCTTTTTTCTTAAGACGAAAAATGGGAAGTCAGAGGGTTTCTCCCCTGGATTAGCCACATCTCTCCATTGGTCTTCCCATCTAGTATTCTTTTCGGTTTCCACTTTCACGATAAGGAACGTGAGAAATTTTCTTAGTTCCTGTTCCAGAAAAGAGAAAACTTCTTCGTCTTATTTGAAAATGGAAAAATACTCTTTTCTGGTGTCCTGAAATGTGTCTTTGTGTGTCTCTGTCTGTCCCGTTTTTATCACTTTTCTCATGATTGTCCACAAATCAAAATAAGAAAGGACACTGCTCGTTTTCATTTTTTTTTCTGAAATGAAAACGGCAGTTTCTTTCTTCCCCTTCTTCCGGTCATTCGTTTAAAATTGTTTTCCTTCCAATTTTCTTTGCTACTTTTTTCTAATTCGGTTTTTCCTCCCTTCGTGTGTGTCCTTCCTTCGTTCCGTTTTCATTGTTTTCAAGTTAGGGGGCATAAACCGGGGTAAATGCATTTACCCGTACTGGCAGACTGAGACGGGACAGAGGACTGAGCTCTCTCTCTTTCTTTGAAAAAGGTAAAGATGACTTGGTACGCTGTGAACTTTCTTATATTTTTTATGGAGGAAGTGGGGAGTTTCTTATGAAGCAAAAGGTCTAAGACCAAAAAATTGCAGGGAGTGAAGACTTCCGACAGATCCCATCACTTTTATTTTTCTTGTGGTTCCTCTTCCCTATCCCGTATAAGACAGTGTTTGATTTCTTCCCAAAGCCAATTAGATGAGCAAAAAGACTGTTTCTTATTATTTTGGCAATCACTCTTTCTAGTAATACAATTTCCCTACACAAGATGTAAATTTTCTTTTGCAGTTTTTCTCTCTCATCCTTGATGATTTCTATTGGAATTCAATTTTCGCCTGCACTTATTGGTTCTTCTATGACTACATAATTCCTCTTCTTTTGGATAATCTTCATATCGATTCTTTATGATTTCTTCTGGAATTCAATTTTTGTCTACGTTTTTATTGATTTTTTATTCTATGACTGTACAGAAGTCCTCTTCGTATTGATCCTTTAAACTTAGTTGTTGTGTATTTTCTTGTTCTCTATTTAATAGTTTAAAATGTCTTGGCCATCTAGTTTATCATTTGCAGTTGCTTCTATTCATACTGACAATAATTAATTCTTTGTCGTTATAGAAATATTTTTGTCTGCAATATTTTTTAATTCGTGTTTTTGTTTCTATTTTTTCTTTTTATCGTCTTGCACTTTGACTATTCTAAGCGACTGTCACTATCTATCTTCAATTTTAATATATTCTTCTTTTGTTGGGATTGTTTAATTTTTATTTAAAAGCCTTATTTCTATTTCGAGTTTATATGCTTCTTTCTTTTTCTTTTAGTCTCGTAACATCATATCATTTTTATTTATTTTCTATGCTGACAGTTCCCATTTAAATATGTGATTACTGTTAGTGTCTGCTCTTTTGTTATAAAAATGTTTGCTCATTTTTACTCGTGTTTGTGCTCTTAATCAGATTGTTTATTATTAACGTTTTATAAGGTGAAGTAAACCCGTAAGTTTACCATGTTTAGTAAATCTTGTTGACTATTAACAGATTTTGTACTGATGACGTAGGCGTATACGCTCAGCGTTTATCTGAAAAAGGGATTAACTATTTCAAAAATTTTAATCATTCCATATTCTACAAATTTATTATTTTTCTTTATAGATCGTGTTTATTACTGTATACAATTTTTTTGCATTAAGTGAATATAATAGATAATCAATCCGATTCAATTGATTGCGTCACTGAATTGGTATGCAAAACGTTTTTAAATCTCTTGTTACAATTATAAAGTATAATGAAATGGGTTTCAGTGGAGGAGATATACGAGTATAAATTACTAAATAGTGTACCGACCAAAAAATCAACATTTTATTTAGTACTAAAACGATTTTATTCAATTTAAAAAAATATTCATGAGGGATATGGCTCATTTTTGCTGGCATTTATTTTTCAAATATTTATTGTATTCAGAGTTACCCTTTTAAGAAATTTATTTATATTTGATAACACTTTAGGCCAACCAACGCGAAGAAGAGTACAAAAACCAAATTAAGAACTTGACCACCCGGCTAAAGGAGGTACAAATGCAGTGCTCTAACCTTGCTCTCTTTAACCAAGTGCCATTTGTTTTTGTGTTCTTTTTTTTATTAATTTTTAATTTTTTTAGCATGTAGCAACGACTGATATGTGCTGTCTCAGTGTTTTAATGATTATTATTTTACTTTTTTTAACTAACACAGGCTACCCGCAAAGAAGACGAATACTCGGTGACGTTAAAACAGGTGGAACATCAACTACGAGAGGTAATTTTTTTTAGGAACCATTATTGGAATGTGTATAGGCCGTTGGTAGTTCTTTCCCATTGTATTTGTACAATCTTCATTATTTTGTGGTTTAACTTCATCATTTATGTATATGCAGAGCACTGGATTTGTGTATATAAGTCGAGCGTTAGAACTAAATAAAAATAGAGACTAGGGGATACTTACTACAATTATATTTAAACTAACTAAAAATTTTGAGTTTCTTAATTAATTTTATTTGAAAAGAAACTTTTTTAGTCTCTGTTTTATATTTAGTTTTTTTTTAAGCAAATATCTTTGGATATTTACTAATAATCTCCCAGAGTACTTTGTACAGTAGCACCTATTCTTCCATATGTATTTGTATAATTTGGTTATTTCCTATCATCATTGATTCCTTTGTATATTCTGGCATGTCATCACCTTGTATATGTTGTTTAAGGCTGCTGTTACACGAGAATATAGCGAGGATAAAATCCGTAGCATCTCTGATAAATTGCGTGAAGTAAGTTTGTTAGTCAAGATTTGTGCATATTTTTAATAAAAAAAAAGTTACTTCAGTAATTTTTTTTAATAAATTATTAATAATATGTATAAATTTTTAATTATTAACATTTATAATATATTTCTGAACGGCCAATTCTTATTTAATTTTATAACTTGAACATTTTAATAATTTATTTGGCATGTCTTAGAAATATATAATTTTAATTATAGTGAAAATGAAAAAAAAATCATTGGTGTAGGTTTCATCAAGCTTATAGAATCAATCAAAACGTTTTTTTTTTGTTTTTAATAGAAAATTAGTAGTAATTTGTAATGATGATTCTATTGTGCCTGAAATTGGTTATGTAAGGGTGTCTCACAATTTTTTTTAGGCTAGCTTTTGCAATTTTTTGATGGAAATTAAAATAGTAGCAAGAAAATCCTAAAAAATGACAGAAATCAGGATATTCGTAACTTTTTGTCTAATAGGAATAAAATATAGTTTTAAAATTTGATCTTTTTAAAAAACAAAAACAGTACTAAAATTGAACTTTCATCAAGAATAGAATTGTCTCAGAAATTAATAATACACGGTATGAAAAAAAAAATGATAATGAGCGTATTTTTCAAATCATCCTTTATTATTTTACCATTTAAAAATAGTATATTGGATTTAGAGATTTTTATTAAAAATTCAAATTCCCTTGAAAATTATTCAGTGCGTATTTTTTGAATCACAATGTATTTTTTATGTTAATATAGTTTTTTTTGTCAAGAATAATTTTTTTTTTGAATCACCGTGTATAAATAAATTATATTTTATCTTTTATTAAGAATGACAAGTTAATCGCGCGATTAAAAATTAACATAACATTAAATTTTTTTTAATAATATTGACTTTTTTTAATACTATCAAATTTGAAAATGAAAATTCAGAATTTTTTGATAAATTCACAAAAAAACTTAAATATGACAAATTCACAAACAAACTTAAATATGGCAAGTCCAAAACCCCAAATTTTAATATCTTTTATAGATATAGAGCAAATTAACATTAAGGGAAAAGCAAATTTTATCGAAATTTTGGAACAAATTTTACATAAAAAATCGATTTATACAATAATTAAAAAAAAACGTAGAAAATGTTGAATTGCAAAACAATTAAGAATATTTTATAAAGTAGGTACAAATTTCAAAAATATGCCAAAATTTGAATTTCATAAGAATTATCAAAATTGAAATTACGAAAAAGTTAATTTTGGAAGATTTAGAAAAAAATTAAATTTTTGAGAAATGAATCTAATTGTTTCTAGGTATTTTAGAAAAAAACTAAAAACAAAAAAATTATTAAAAAATATATATTCGCATAAAATTAAATTTTTTCGGTGTTTTTATAAAAAACAATCAATTTTTAGACAATATTGAAATTTGTTGGAAAACACTAAATTAAAAAAAAGCCAAGGCAAAAGCAAATTTTTCGAAAAAAAATCAAAATTTGGAACAAACTTTACATGAAAAATCGATTTTACAATAAAAAAGTACTCAATGTTGAATTACAAAACGAAAGTTAATAAAAAATATTGGGACAAATATATTAAAAATACGACAAAATTAAAATAAACTTTAATAGAAAAAAAAATCATGAAATTAATAAAATTTTTGATATTCAAATTAAAGCAAATCTGATTTTGGAAGATTTAGAAACAAATAATTAAAGAAACAATATATATTCGCATAAAATTAAGTTTTTTCGATGTTTTATAAAAATCAATGTATAATATTGAATTTTTAGAAAATATTGAATTTTTTTTTGGAAAAAAACTAAATTAAAAAAAAAATACATTAAGGGAAAACAAATTTTTCGAAAAATTTGGAACGAATTTTACATGAAAAATCGATTTGTACAATAATTAAAAAAAAATACAAAATGTTGAATATGAAAATTAAAATAAAATTTAATACAAATATAAATTTTATTTTGATATTGGAATTAAAGAAACACAATTTTTGGAAGAAAAAAAAAACAACACTCATAAAATTAAGTTTTTTCAATGTTTTCATAAAAATCAACGTATAAAATTGAGTTTCAGATATTTAATTTTTTGAAGAAAATTAAATTTTTCGATGAAAATTCAAGAAAATTTTGAAGTGGGAACAAATATTAAAATTATGACTAAAACTTCAAAATTGAATACAAAAAAATATAAATTTCATGTGAATTATCAAAATTTTTGATATTTAACAAATGAATCTAATTAATTTGGTATTTTAGCAAAAAACGAAACGAAAAAAAATCTTAAAAAAAACCGAAACTCGTATAAATTTTTTTTTTCAACCTTCATATAAAAATCAATATTTGCACAATTTTTAGATGATATTGAATTTTTTTGGAAAAAAACCTAATTTAAAAAAGAAAATACTATTAAGAGAAAAGCAAATTTTTCGAAAAAAAATATGAAAAGTTTTAGTTTTTGACAAACCCACTTATATTCGTTACATTTTTTTAAATGCCTACAAATTTTATATGAAAAATGAAATACCAAAATAACAAAATTAAGAAAATTCAGTAACAATTTTTTAAATCTTAGAAAGAAAAATAATTTCAAAAAATAAAAAATGGACAAACTTTATGGAAATTTTTGAAAAAAATTAATAGAAATACTGAAACTTAATAACAAAACGAAATAATTGTTAGATCAGGGATAACCTATAAAAAAATTTTAAATACTTTCTACTTAAACAAATGGAATTTTAATAAATTAATTACAGATCGTCACTTTTTTCTTGGCTTCCAAAGATTCAATGCGCGTTGGTAAATTACGGTAACAGTACAGAAGGCGCATTATATCCTGCAGAATCACACAGTTCAGTTTAATTCAGTCTTAGATACCGGGAAGCAATGCAGAAATTACCACACCCACCGTAAATTTCCAATTAAAGATCCTTCGTGTATTTTCATTACATTTGTCTACCTGTACTGTACCTAAATATACAGGATATCTCAAATTGGACGGGATAACATTGCTGTATTAGAAACTGTAAGAGATACAGACGTGGTTAAATGGGAAAAAAGTATATTTTATAGCACACTGTCTCTTGTCATTTTCAGATTATACAAGAAAAACCATAAATACCTTTTTCAAATTTGATTTATACAGAATTTTCTATAACATTAAATCTTCATTTTGACGTTTCTTTAACATAGCAATGTTCTCTCCAGTTTGAGACATCCTATATATAAAAAAGCATTATTTAAGAAAAAATGTAATTATCTAGCTTTAAAAAAATGTGAAGTGCTCTGATTAACAAAACAATCACAATTCCCTTTCATTCCTGTATCCTACATATTCTTCCAGTTTTTAGTCAAAAGCTTTTCACTTTGCTTTTTTTAGAAGTAAAAATCGACTGTACATTTTGTAAGTATCTACTCAGTGTGGTTTGGGTTTATTGTCACTTCTTATTGCTTACTAAAATTTTAACGCTATGTATTTTTCAATCAAACTAAAAATAGTTTTTCAAATTATTTTATTAACGGGTAGCTTTTACTTCTAATTAATATGTAGGAAACTGCTTAATATTAACGGAATTATGTTGGATAAATTTATAAGAATTATATTATTTTTAATAAACTAGAAATTTTGTGGAAATCAACAATTTTAATACTTCTAATGATATAAATCTATTCAACTAAAAATATTTGTAATAATCATTTAGTATATCAAGGTTCCTTTAATAAATTGTATAAAACTTAATCTTAAAAAAAAATATTTTCTTTAAATTGACGAACCTTGATTTATAATTTTATGGTTATAACAAAGTTTCTTTTAAACATGATTGTTTCAGACCTAAAAAAAGTAATGTTGTACTAGTCAAAACAGTCACGTTTTTTTTTTAAACAATTAATTTATTCTAACTTGTCTTTTCTCTTTGTTTAGGCTGAAGCCAGAGCTGAATTCGCCGAACGTTCTGTACAAAAACTTCAGAAGGAGGTCGACAGACTAGAAGGTACGATTTGTTTTAAAATTGAATTTGTTCGTTTTCTCTTACGTTCACAAATTAGTTTCACTAAAATGCAGCTAATACATTTTTTTTTGTTTAATTTAATACAGCGTTAACTCTACTTCGCCGAAAACAAAAACAAATTAAGTTAATACAAACTTTTTTACCACAAATCTTCGACTCAATCGATTTGGTTGAAAGAGCGTGAATTAAGCTCGACTACGATTTGTAGAAAATTCATAAAAATGTTTTCAAACTTTAGGAGCGCATACAACTAAAATCAAGGTTATTGCTTGTAACAATTATTCCAGAGCTAATCTTTACCCTTTATAGCAATAGATCCTCTTTTTTTTTCCTATTTTATTGGTGAAACTGATTTGACTTTATTTTATTTAACTCTATACCTTTCACCCCTACTTGACTTTCCTCCCTTCATTGGGATCTCCAACTTGAGCTCGTACTCTTCTGGAGTTTCAGTTGATTGACCTTCACACACTTTTAGCCCCCTTGGGAATTATAATTATTAGGCTGCTTACGTTATTTTTGGAAGATTGATAATTGATCTGATATGGGTTTACCTAATGTTCGTTTATTTTCTGAAAAACTAAGCAAGAAGTCTGTCCGCCAGTCTCCACCCACCGGAGTTCAGTTTAACGTCCGACCAAAATTAGTGAATCTCGAGCAGTGTTGCCAAATTTAGCACACGCTATTAAAAAAGTAGACAAAACCTAGCACTATTTCGTTCTATGAAATTTTTTGCCTGCATTGAGTTTGTTATCGAATATATTTCTTGGTCCAAAGATGGCCGGAAATTAATTTATTCTTCAAAAAATCTCAGAAATGTTTGAAATTAAACGCAATTTAAATCATTTTTCATGTATCTTTAGGAGTCTCAGATGTAGTTTGTCAATTCTAATTACAATTACAATTAAAAGTCCGATGTTTTCATCAACATATTTTTATTTAAAAATTAGTTCTGATGACCTCCCTAACTTGTCAACATTTAAAATATTTAACACGTAAAGTGCCACCATGAAATAAAAAAATGGCTCTGGGTGGTCATAAGAAATTTTTTTACCAACGAGTACCCAAGAGTTTTTTTGATACAAGAAACGTGCCAAAAATACTTGTATTTTTTGCATGTTTTTAAGCCAAGCCATATGTATCCAACGCTGATACATTGGTTTGAAGATAGGCAACAATGTAAGTGCAAACTTTAGAATAAAATCGTGGTGCTGGAAAAATAGAGGACGTGTCACTTTTTATAAAAATTTAAAAAATTCAACTGACAGAATAGTTGCAACTTTTAGAGCCACCCAAAATAAATCTAGATGTGACATATGTAACAAATATTGTTTGTCTCCTTTTTTTGAGTCCATATAAGTGTGTGAAGTACTAAAACGTTGTTTTACTTTTATTTTATTTGTATTTTTCCACTACAATTTTGTTTATTTTCTAAATAAATATTTCTCCAATTCAGTTTTATGTTACTTTGTCCTATGATATAAACAGGGTTTCAAATTTGTGAGTAATTCCTCACATTTGTGAGTAATTTTATGAGCGAAGGGCAATTGTGAGCAAAATGTGAGTAATCGGAAGGTTAGCGTATATTTTTGGTAATGGTAGGTAGGAAAAATTCTGTATCAAGACTTGATTGCACCATTTTGCCAATAAGCTTAAAATAGTTAAGTTGACTTAAAATTAAAACCAAGCTTTACTTTTATTCAGGTTGCACCATTTCAGGCTTTATAAAGTAATAAATAAAACTGGCAACAATGCATTTTAACTCAAGATTCTAGAATTTTTCATTTTTTTGCATTGGACGTCCTGAAATTTTGTCAAAAATTATAAAATTTAATGTGAAGAACACTGCAAAAAAATCTATAAGTAAAGAGTATAAGTTTATCATACAATATATATATATATATAGATATATTTTCGATACAAGATGAGATCATTTGGTGATATTTAGTATACAAGTGGAGATCCATTTTTACAAGACGAGATCCAAATCGGATCTCACCTTGTTTCTATGTGTATTTCATGTTTATTTCATAAATGAGGGTGGGGGCAGTCCGTATTTGAATTTTAGTTCGGATCTCAATTTTTCCATTTTTATCAATTTTTATACACTAATAGTTCAGGAATCAGTGATTTCTCCTAATGAGGGCGCTGCAATTTGAACGTATATGTGATTCACGTTTTACATACAACCTGAGATCCTCTATATTTAGGAATGGCAATGACATAACTTTGATAAAAGTGATGTTTGTTTAAATGTTTTGTAAAATGATTATAAATAATATATTTCAAGTTCAAATAGCGCTAATACCATATGTTCCATATCTTGTCTGAAATCGTTTTTGGGCGGGCGCTTAGTTAATATTAAAGATAGAAAGCTGCGATTTTTACCAATATATTCTGTAGTTAATTATTTAGGGCACGTCTGTGGAAATTCTTTTAAATTATTTTTAGTAAAAGTGATACGACTGTAAACTTTTTTCTATAGCTAAAGGACCCCTCACTTCTCTTATGGAAAATTGCTTTCGGCCAATTTTTTAAAAATTTTAGTATCTTGTAGATCTTGACGTTTTGATTAAATGTCTCTATGGGCCCAACTCAATCCTATAACCAGTTTTCAAATATTGATGGTCAAAGTTCAATAATTGAGTATTTAGGTAATTTTGTTTTAATTTCAATTTCTTCAATTTTTAAGAAAACTAATCAGCTTATCTTAAACTTGTTTATGGGAAAATTTAGTCAAATGATTGGTCTTTTAAAAATATGACAATTATACATACACAGTTTACCAAAAAGTCAGTGGAGCTACTTTGTTTTTAAAATGACTATAATATTGAAAACCATTAAACCTCAGTTTTGTTAAATTTCTAATAACTTTAAAACAAACGGCCAGATTTCCTTGAAAAAATTATATACTTTACAGGTCAGTAGTCAAAGAAAAATTGCACTATGTAGAGTATGAAAAATTACATACAGACACGAATGTAGGGCTTTCAAATCTGATTTTTTTCAAAATCGCCTCAAATGTGTTGCTTTAGCAATACAGTTGTAACAGATTTGCAGCTAAAATAGTAACCCATTTACTTTTATAAATTGATGTAAAATATGGTGTCCGAGAAACATTGTTTTTATATGTCCACAGGGTGTTTCAAATTTTAGGTAACTGCGAGCTATTGAAACAGGGATATGTGGATCAACCCATTAAACTTTTTATTTATTAACCGATTTTTATGAAAGTTTAACTGAATATAGTAATAGTAATTTCTGATTTTCTGATGTATATATTCAAGAGGGCCGACTTCCGGTTTTGCCGGAAATGGACAACAATTTTGATTTTTAAGTGGAATTTTGTTAAATTTCGATTTTACAGATCAAATGGCAATTTGACAGACATTTCATTTTTTGAGAAAAATATTTTTTCTCAGTGTACTTTGCTAAAATGCATAAGAGTAAGCATATCATTTTATTCGTATTGAAATGGGCTTCAAGCAGTTACATTAAAAAAAATTAGTTTGGTTAAAAACGGTTGCTGTTCTAATAAAATTATAATAAATCGGACAAAAACTGGTTTTTAAAGGAAATAACATTTTTTATGAAGTTATCTTTCAGCTTTAATTGATATTGTAAAATTTTAGCAAACACTGAGAAAAATATTTTATTTTTAAAAAATGAATGTTCTGTCAAATTGATATTTGGCTAGTGGATTGCATGTATTTTGATCCGTAGTATCCAAATGTATCGAATTATACAGGGTGTTCCATTTAAAAATCAAAATTGAATATATATGTTAGGAAATCAGAAATTACTAGTACTATACTCAATTAAACTTTCATAAAAATATACTAATAAATAAAAATGTTTAATGACAACTGTATTGCAAAAGCAGCATAATTGAGGCGATTTTGGAAACAATCAGATTTGAAAGCCCTACATTCGGGTCCGTATGTAATTTTTCAAACTTTACATAGTGCAGTTTTTCTTTGACTACTGACTTGTAATGTATATAATTTTTTCAAGAAAATTTGGCAGTTTGTTTTAAAATTATTAGGAATTTTTCAAAACTGAGGTTTAATGGTTTTCAATATTATAGTCATTTTAAAAATTAAGTAGCTCCACTGACTTTTTGGTAAACCCTGTATATAATTATCATATTTTACTTTCCCGGACCCATCAAAGGGAAAGTAAGGTGAACGAGCAAAAAAAAAATCGAGATATCGATGGAAATATCCATTTTGAGGTCCCCCAAGAAAATTGAAACCATTTCCAGCGCATGGTCTGTCTGTGTGTCCGTGTGTCTGTGTGTAATCTTGTACGATAACTGCCGAACCGTTTGACCAATCAAGCTGAAATTTGGTATGGAGGGTCGGTGTGTTCCTAGAATACGACCATTAGATTTTGGTTTAAATTGATAAAGTAGAAGGTCCTCAAGACCGACATTGATTAAATATACATGTAACAATTTTTTACCTTTTTTAAATTTTAAGGACAAAGAATACACTTTAGTGCAAAATGTTGTAGTACAAAGTTTTAGAGTATAAAATTCCCTATAACTTTTTTTTTAAACTTTTTTCAGAATTTCCAATAGTTGCGCCACTAGAGGGCGCGTAAAAAATGTGCATGTAGGTTTTCTCTAATTTTGTTGATTTTGAGGACAAATAATACACTTTAGTGCAAAATGTTGTAGTACAAAGTTTTAGAGCATAAATTTCCCTACAAGTTTTGTCTTAAGCTTTTTCCAGGATTTCCAATAATTAAGGGAAAGTAAGGTGAACGAGCAAAAAAAAATCGAGATATCGATGGAAATATCCATTTTGAGGTCCCCCAAGAAGATTGAAGCCATTTCCAGCGCATGGTCTGTCTGTGTGTCTGTGTGTAATCTTCCACGATAACTGCCGAACCGTTTGACCAATCAAGCTGAAATTTTGTATGGAGGGTCAGTGTGTGCCTAGAATGCGACAATTTGGTTTAAATTGGTGCAGTAGAAGGTCCTCAAGACCGACATTGATTAATTGCACATGTAACAATTTTTTACTTTTTTTAAATTTTAAGGACAAACTATACATTTTAGTGCAAAATGTTGTAGTACAAAGTTTTATAGCATAAAATTCCCTACAACTCTTGTCTGAAACTTTTTCTAGAATTTTTAATAGTTGCGCCACTAGAGGGCGCGTAAAAAATGTGCATGTAGGTTTTCTCTAGTTTTTCTTGATTTTGAGGACAAACAATGCATTCTAGTGCAAAATTTTCTGGTTCAAAGTTGTAAAGCATCAAATTTTCTTTAAATTTTATGTTTAACTTTTTATCGAATTCCTCATAGTTTCGCCGCAAGATGGCGAGAAAAATACACATTTATAATATTCCGTTTTTTTTAAATTGGAGGTAAATTATGCTCTTTAGTGCAAAATGTTTCAGTGCAAAGTTGTAAAGCATAAAATTCCCTACAACTGTTGTAGGGTAGACGTATTCACCATCGGCTCGCTGTTTTTAATGTGTTCCCTAAATTATTGTTATGCTTAGTATTTTGTAATTAAAATAATAATCATGTAACATATACCATCTAACTTTTGACTGAATTTTCCCATAAATTCAAGATAAGCTGATTAGTTTTCTTAAAAATTGAAGAAATTGAAATTAAAACAAAATTACCTAAATACTCAATTATTGAACTTTGACCATCAGTATCTCGAAAATTAGTCCTAGGATTGAGTAGGGCCCATGGAGACATTTAATCAGAACCTCAAGATCTTAACATACTAAAATTTTTTAAAAATATTTCAAATATTATAAAGAAACCGCATATTTTTAGTTACTATTAGGCGAGTCTCGTCCAAAAACATATAATTATGTTTTATGGCGCTCTACCCTGTTCTGCGCAGAAAAAAATGGACTAGAGGGTAGGATTACTTAACATTAACCGGAAAATTCTCAAAAAGCAATTTTTACACTTAATCTATTAGAATACAAGCACATTTTCCTTGGGTAATTTTCTAACCGGAATCCACAAAAGTCACTTGGTGTGTGGGCCTCTTAAGGAACATAAAATGAAAGTTAATATTAAATATTTTTTAATAATTATCTTATAACACTTATTTTTGGTAAAATGGCATTTTACCAAGGAACTAGTCTTATATTACATACTTTTGAACCGCAGTGAATAAATCTTAAAAATTCATACGATAATTATGTGAAAAGAAACACTAACTATTACTTAATCGTTATAAAAAATTACTGAAAAAAAAAAGAAAAATTAAAAAAAACTGTCGGAAATTTAAACCTGGGTCAGCTTGCTTACAAGGCGAGCGTTCTACCGTTGCGAAACACTGACGTTTAAAGATTATTAAATAATTTAGTAATTTAGGCCTAAGTGCTTTAAAGTGGCACTTTGGTCCCTATGCAGGCCATTTCTTTTATCATGTGCTAACATTGCTATATTCTAAACCGTAACAGATACGAAGGTCATTAAACGGATAAAATGTTAAATATTTTGGATAACATTAGATGGATCGAAAAAATCTACAGGGACTGTCGCCCTTCTAGAGTTATACAGAGAAAACTAAAAATTCGATATTTGGTTTTTTGCGCTTAGAATTTGTATTTAAAAAAATATGAAAAAATGGTTAAGGAAAGTTTTATTATATCTAAAATTTTCTACAAAAGTGCACTAATAAATCTTTGATACGACGTTTCGTGTCTTAATGGCAATCATCAAGTTCTTTTTTTTAAATACCTGTCTTTCATAATTCAGTGATATATCACACTTGTCCTTTTTACGGAGTTTTATCTGAAATAACTAACAGCATCAGTGGTAATAATTTTTAATTACGGTGCTGTCGTAGTTCTTTTGTAAATTTGTTTTAATTTTGTCAAAATGAATATAACATTATTGTGCATTGCAAATCATAGTAGAAATGAAATACCCAAATTTTATTACAGCGGAAACAGTCCTAGTTATCGACACATGTTCGAATTTGAGTGAACGACTGTAATCCTTATGTAGTACTTAATTTAGTCTTACATTTAAATGGCCTTATTTTTAAAGATGTACTCTTGTAATGCATTGCACAGTTGAAACGGCAAGCGTTAACAGGGTAGAACTGACCATTCTTAACGACCTGGATTTATTTTATTTATTTAAAATGTCGAAACTCGACACATTCATAATGTAATTAAAGGTGGCTTAAACTTTTAGCAGGCTTTATAAAAATCATGATGTTTTTAATTTTAATTTTTTTTTCAAGATTATTAAAAAAATATTTAGGGTGGTACAAGCATTTCAAGAAAATAAATAGGGTAGTTTGTTATTAATAAAATTATTTAAGGATCTTATCAAATTATGGTAGAAGACAAAACCCAAATTTTGTAACAATCATTTTTATCTTTTTTATTACTTTATTTCTTGTTGTAACGTAAGTACAAAAATTAAAAATATATTTTCGTATTTTATTTTATTAATTATTTCATTTGATTTTGCAACAAACAAAGGAAAAATCTATTTTCATGTTTTTTTATTAATTACTTTATTTCATATTGTAATCATGTAAAAATCTATTTTTGTGTTTTTGAAATTGTTAGAATCACGTTCACCTAGTTCCAACCCTGTATGCCGCCTACCCTTGACAATTCCTGGAAGGTATTCTACTATAATTTGCAACCTACCAAAAAGGTAATAAATCATAACGATGATTTAAAATTTCAAATCTGATATTGCCTGAATGAATGTTTGTTAAAAATTGTTTTCATAATTCTCAAATCCTAAGTAGTAAATATCAATTTTATCCAAAAAACTTTAATTTGCATGGTGGGTACCGGAAGGCCCAGTCCGATCCTGCTCAAATTCAACAGAGTTCGTCCTTAGACAAAACTAACTTGGTAAAGTGAAAAACGAAACTCGATCGGAGCTTTCATTTTATTTTTTTTATATTTTTTAATTTTTCCTTTCGTGGGTTGTAGAAAAAAATATACTGTTCAATTCGTGTGGAATCTCCATATAACCCATCAGGGTTGAGAGTAGATTTTAAATGAAACAATGTTTTGAAAAATATATTAAACGACCCAAAAGATAAAACAAGTCATTTGAAAAAAAAATGGTATCTATGAAATCAATTGTTCTGATTGTGACAAAAAGTATGTTGGACAGACAAAGTAGAAGATCTATATAAACAAGGTTTAAAGAGCACATGCCTCATTTTAAATATGGTAGAACAGAGAAATCTGTTTCTGAACATGCTTTTCAACATAATCATAAATTTAGTGTAGATAATGTAAAATTACTTAAATATCTACTAAATCAAAGTTTCCAAATTCAGAATTCACAAAAAATGACTTCACTTGACGTTTTAAGCCACCTACAACACGATTAAGTGAAAAAATTGTTCATGTCTGTCGATCTGGATGAATGCATGTAGAGGTGATAACTCAAGAACCAGTAGTCCGATTTCAAAAATTCTTTCAATTGTGTTCTTGTGTCTAGGATAACTAGGAATCCTATTGTTTTTGGAATCTGTACATTCATTATTTATGTTACTCCCATTCTTGGAATATTAAAAAAAGCAAAACTATTTTGTGTAGTTTCAACACAACCCCGGTTTAGAAAAAGATTTCAAGTCACCTATGAAAACCATCAAAAATGTCATTCTGATTACGTCTGTTTAAAAGAACAAAATGTCAACATAGCATTATCTCTATATATTTCATGTTGCGTATAGTTCTTGTGTTTAATGTTAAAGTGAAGTTCTCGGGCCGAAACACTAAAAACATCATGTGGTTTAACCTGTGTAATATTTTTTAAAAATTTAAAAATTTTATTTATAACAAGATATAAGTTGTAGATTTTTCTGTGTAATTTTTTTGTATTTTAATCATTAAAAATCTACTTATAACAAGTTATAAGTTGTAGATTTTTCTCTGTGTATTTTTTTTGTATTTTAATCATTAAAAGTATATTTATAACAATAAGTTATAAGTTGTAGATTTTTCTTCTATAGCCAAACTTACTAAATTTTTGAACGTGATAACATTTCACAAATATTTATCTAATCTAAACAAATAAAGTCACTATCATACACACGTGACATTATAAAAACAAAGCAAACTATGCGAGGGGATTTACATATATTGCAGGATCTCGTCTTAGCTAAAGATATCATAGATATCATATATACAATTTCGGATCTCAACTTGTTTGAATTTTTAATGAGGATCTCGTTTTATTTAAATTTTATCATTAAAAATTAAATTGATAAAATTTTTCCCCTCTCTTGAATTATGGACTAAGAATAGACTAAAATTAGTTTTTATGCAAAATATACTTCGGAAAGATTTTATCTAATGGTGGATCTCGGGTTGCCCTAATTTTATTCGGATCTCCACTTGTTACAAAATATATATATATATATATATAAAAAAAAATTAACTTCAAAATCTTTTGGATGTTCCAGCTCTTCCTCCAGGGTTTCCATAAGGCTTAACACTGTTGGCTTTCTAAGGCGAAATCTCTGGAAAAAAGTTTTATTATCCAGTTCCTCTTAATAATTTTTTCTTATATTATTCCGCCTAGGAAACCCATATTCCAAAAAATCTACAATTTCCAGATCGTCTTCCATCCCAAGAAACTCGAAGAAGTAATTTCCGTATAAAAACATAAATTATTTACATAAAAAAATTGAGGTTATGTTAAAAAATCAACAAAGCCGAGATATCTCTGGGCTTGCGTAAAGCCAAGTTTAGATTGCAGATGATACTGATGCAATCGAATTTTTAATTTAAGCTCAGTTTTACCTTAAGTAAACTTAAAATTTCATTGGTGAAATCGATCCCTAATATTTTGTAATTTGTAACACCTATTTTTTGTAAGATGGCGAAGACGCAGAGAAAAAAATACACCCGTATTGATTTTGAACGTTTTGAGCTAAGGGAATTTCTCTTTTTTTCCTATGGCAATATTTAACCAAGGCATGCAGTACCAGCCTTTGATGCTTGGCAACATTGTACCGTCCAACAAAGAAATTGTGGTATTAATAAAATTAATAAATACATAACTAGTTGGCAACCCTGGATATAAACTACTTCATACATTTCAGGAATGTTCAGTAGGCCGCTGGCTAAATCTATTTTCGGGTATGCCAGGCCATACAGTAACATCTCCAATACAGCATATATGCGTTCACTTTAGATACGTTCGACCTGAAATACAAATTTGCGTGTGCATTAACATTGGATACACGTGGCCCATATGGATACATGATATATACATGTGGCACTTAACGTGTTAAAAATTGGTTCTAATGATGACATAATTACCTCCCTAACTTGTCAACATTTAAAATGCTATTAAACTAAAATTAGTTTGTATTGATTATCATTGTTGAACATGAGTCATGATTTTGTAAGCAAAGAAAAATATCTACCAAATTTTTTTAAAACATCCAGGTCATTATTTTTACTTATAAGTAATTTTTGCATGTGGTGTAAATAGAGTTAACGCCACAGTTTTTGTGTTTTTGTTTTGTGCATAATAACCATATCCTTGCAGACGACCTAGTGCTGGAAAAAGAAAAGAACAAAATGCTCGCTGATGAGATGGAGGCTACCTTGCATGATATCCAAAATATGTAAAAAGCCAAAATAAAATCACACACGCAAAATATCACCGAGAAAGAAAAAGAAAAGGCCGGCCTTTCGACTAACACATTCCCGTCTTGTTTTTTGCATTCCATTTTAAAAAACGGATTGGAATATAAACCACTTAAGTTTAGCGAAGACCACCATGGTTGAGAAACGTTATTATTAATTTTTTTTTAATTTTTTTTGCGCGGTATGGATAGAATACATTTATAGTCAATTTCTGGACACTTAGAAAGTATTAGTATCAAAGTGATATTTAAAGGGACCAATCTTTGGTAGATTTAAATTCACAAATATACAAATAAGTTTAATACATTGGAAAAATTATTTAGAAAGTTATAATATTTCAACTATTCTATTCATTTTTAATACAGTAAAATTTTTAGTTTTCTTTATAAAATTCTGTGATACTAATTTGCCTATAATTGGTCTAGAAATTGAGTTATGAAAGATACATAAAATTGATTGGTGCTTGAGTCCCGTATTAGCTTTGTTTTGCAAATAAAAAAAAGAGGCGTTGATCTCTAAGAACTGCAATAATTTATAAGATCAACACTGCCATAGGCCGAGAAATACTTCGTTAAAAATATTTATCGGTTCATTTTTGTATATTGTACATTTTATACTTTAATTAAACTAGGGAATTCCCTTATTTTGTAACACACCTTGTTCATAAAGGATCCATGCATTTAATATCTATATATCAATTTTTTTTTCGGTGACGTAAATGGAAGATCATTTTTTTTGTTTAATGTTTTAAACAATATAAAATGATTAATTATTTACTAACACTGATTTTTTCAATTAATTTATGTATAGTATTTTTTTAATTTTAGTATTTATAAGATTTTCGCAAAAAAAGGGTTTTTGGTGTCAGTAATTTATTTTGTTTTTGGTTCCTTTATTCACAAGTGTCTTTCGTCAGTTCTTTTCCATTAATTATAACTTAAATTATGAAGTCTAGCCTAAAGCCTGTTTATATTCTAATATTACTATGTATTTTATTTAGTTATATAAAAAAAATTTTAATTCACTGCTGTTTTTTATTTTTTTGTTTTTATAATCACCTTTTTTTATTTTCGCTTGTTTTTTGAGTGCCAACTAACTTACTAAAAGAACTAGTTAATAAGATTAATAATATTTGTTTGAGAAAATCTGGGTATAACAAATAATACAGGTTTAAAAAAAAACATTTCATATAGATTCATGCTTATGTCTTTTGAACCCTAGAATGGATGTTTTACGATTATGGTAGATCTTGTATTGCCATAAAATCCAGTATCCAGTGAATTTACTAAAAATAATTTTTTAAACAGCTATAGTATATTTTTGTGTATAGTCAAGACAGTTTCAGTAAAATTCCCGGAGATGACGCTACCAGATACTCGGGGATGTCCTCAGATTCTTGATCGACTCGAAAAACTCCTGGGTAATAAGTTTATCTCGATTTCTGATGAATTTTCATGGAATTTTTGGTGCTGTTCTGAACGGGAAGATAATCTGAATATAAAATTCAAGTTTAGCAACTTAAAAAAATCCCGGGTAGTGAAATACGGGTGATTTTTGTCGAAGATATGAATTTTTCCTTGATCAACTGAAATGATTGCACTTTTCGATGCAACAATGCAATTTCAAAAAAATACTTGACCAAAATTGGTCACAAATTTTCTAGACGAGTTAAATTAGTCTTACTGCGAAAAAAATTCAACTTTAGTGCTAATAGTTTGGTGTTTCAAATCAAATATAGTTTATTAAAAATTTAATAAAATTATAGCTAGAAGATGGATTTATGTATTAGAATATTTAAAATCTCGAAAAGTTATTAATATAAAGTGATATTCTCTCTTATACACAAAAATTTGTGATATGGTCACACCAAATTAATATCTTAATTTCTTATTAAAAGATATAAGCATGGTTGGACCAACGGTTATAACAATTGTAATTTTTTTTATTCGAGCATTTACCACATTTATAAAAATATAATTTGACTCCAAAAAAAATTGATATATTATGAAATACTCATTTTCTTTTCGTTGGTCAATTAGGTCTGATCAGATAGAACAAAATTAAGGTGAGATTTCTGTAAATATTCTAGTTTTTGTAGCATATTTTTTTATTATATACAATCAAAATTTAATCATTAGTAATAAAAATATTTTCTAAATGGGGTGTTGCTATAATAGGAGAATTTTATAAATCTAGTACGTTCATTACCGCACTAGAACTACAATTGTCGAACCTGTATATATTTTTACACGAAAGGAATAATTTATTAGGCCACAATTTGGTCAGTTTTAAATCATTTTTCTTAATCATAATGATTTCATCCTATAGATATTTGTCTGGCAATATTTAAACAACCAATAATTAAGAGACTACATTTTTTTTAATAAACAATTACACTTCCCAATTCATCTTTTTTGTCGCCTTTGATACATTTTTGAGCAAGAACAAACTGTCATTGGCTGTTATTATAATCACTGGGTCGAAATATCATTTGACCGAATTGTTGCTTCACCGAAACATTGTTTGGTCGAAAAATTAAGAGGGGGGTATATGGATGGTTTGGCCCTGCTCTATTTTTTTAAACGGTGATATTTTTAATTTCCTAGTGGTGTATTTTTTTTACTGAACTGTTCACTAGAGAGTAACATTTCATCTGGTTGGTATTCAAAATACTCTAGGTTTAGCACTTTTGGAGATCCAGGATATTTATTTTCTCTTGGCCCTCGTTTTCAGCACACTTTGGTGATTTCCTGATTTTTGCAGTTATATTTAATAGATTTTTATCTCTTCCTTTTTTGTTATCCACTATCGAACACTTTTCTGGGATCAGAGACATTTCTTTTAGCTGACACTAATTTTTTTTGTCAAATATGGTCTTTGTTTTCTTTACGCCTTTTGCGCGTTCTCCTGGATTCATTGCATTATTGCTTTTTAGTTTATTATGTATTTTAATGATTGTCTCTGCGAGTCTGATAAAGTTGTAAACATTTCAGAGCCCAACGAGACTAATTTTCCCCCACGTTTTTGATGATACTAAACACGATGGCGGTGATTTAAACTCGCCGAGTTAAGCGCGCCCCCAAAAATGCAAAAAACCGCCTCAGAAAGGGGTAAAACGCGGACGCCGTCTCATACAAACAAAACCCAAGCAGCCCCGTGTTTTCAAGGATGCTGACTGCAGTTTAAACTTTTTGGAGTTAACTCCACCCCCAAAGTGGTTAACGCGGATACGTCGTCTCATACCGATAATACTCAAACGATCAAAAACTACAATTATCCTTTTGATGAAGTACACCGAATAAGAGAAGTTTTTGGCAATTTTAGGAGGTTTTCTACTTCGGGGAGAAGATCCAGCATCACCATCGTGTTCAGCATTAACCCCCTTTCGGGTCGGGTTTTATTCTGTTTAGGAGGTGCGGTTAAACCGCCGCTTTCGTGTTCAGCATCCTCGAAAAAGGGTTGACGCAGGTTTTGTCAGTATGAGGGAGCGTATCCGCGTTTTAGTCCTTTCACTATTAACTCGGAAGAGTTTAAACCACCGTCATCGTATTCAGCATCCTCGAAAAAGGGGAAGAGAATTAGTCTCTTTAGGCTCTGAAATATTTACTTTTGAGGTTTTTCCGACTCACAGAATCCGCTAATACGTCACTTTGTTACGCTTTCAAATATATGGTTTTCACATCATACGGTTCCGCCCAAACATATGAACATTTTCTTACTTTGCTTCAAGTCTCTCGACTGTGTTTTATTATAAATTCTACATAGTTAAATAAAGTCTTCAGGTTGCTGTTGCAGTTCTCACGAAGATGACCAACTTCTATATCGAACTGCAGCGACAACACGAAAAAAAAGGAAAACTTGAGGTATTGCTCGCCGATTTTTTAATGGTTACGATTTGTTTAAATTGGGAAGTGTAAACACATTTTTTCGGAATTGATTGTCAACACAAATGTCTTTAAAAATATATATAATGTATGTCACCTAAATGCCTGAGTGGATTTTTAAAAATAATTCAAATCTAATTAATAACAAATATTGTTTCGCTGATGTTTGTATAAATCCAAAGAAATCTTTAATGGTGAACACAATGTGACATAAATAATAAGAAATGGTAGGTAATCAATTTAGTTTACTAATAAAAAAAAAACCCAGATTTTCAACTAATAAATTTTTGTAACATTTCCTAAAAATTGTTTTATTTTCCAGACGAGTTGGTAGCTGAAAAGGAACGCTACAAAGAAATTGGAGACGATTTGGATACCGCCTTCGTCGAACTTATCCTTTAAGTTCTCTCTATATTTACTTTCGTTTAAACCAACCCCTGTATTCACGGTCTTGCACGGCTTGTCATTCAGCGACTCAATTCACAGGAGAATTAAAATTTTAGTTTCGGATAGAGTACGGGGTAGATTGTGTACTAAGACTACGTTACCAGAATATTTTTATGTAAATATTTTAATTTAATATATTATTGTGAATTACCTACACTGAGTTTTATTATTTACATTATTAATAAAAGTATTTTACAAATAAATCAAGTAGATTTAAAAACCCCTTTGGAATAGAAGGAATTACAGAAATGTCTGAAAATTATAAGAAATAAAATAAAGTTACTAAAAATAATTTTATTGTAACTACAGTAACGTGTAATAATCAATGCATCTAAAATAAAAAGTGAATATACAAAAATGATACAAATATCCTAAAAAATGATCAAGACAATAAAGCTACATGGTACAATGACAAATATTAATCTATAAAAATATTCAACATATCCAGTATAGCATATGAAAAAACCGTATAACTTGGAATTAAAAAAATAATAATAGATAAGAGTAATTTAACGAATTTTTTTAAGTTCAACTTCAAAAATAAGAGTAGCATTAGCTGGAATAGCTGGAGGAGAACCTTTATTACCATACCTAAAATAAAAATATATATATTTAAATGATTTGTTAGAAGAATAAGATCAGTAATTGGTCAAAAGCTATTAAATTTTTTTTTTTAATTTCTAAAAACGCATTTTAGGCGAAAAAAAAAGTTTGTAAAAACCAAGTTTGAAAAAAAAAAAAAAATTTGGCACAAAAATACTAGGGGTAAAAAATGAACTAAAAACACAAGTTTGAAAATGGAGAAAAAAATGGGGCAAAAATAAAAGTTGTGAAAATAAGGCGGAAAAAAAAGTTGACAAAAACGCAAGTAAGAAAAAAATGGGGCACAAAAATACTAGGTGTAAAAAAATGGGGTAAAGAAGGGACTAAAAACACAAGCTTGAAAATAGAGAAAAAAAATGGGACAAAAATAAAAGTTGTAAAAATAAGGCGGGAAAAAAGATGGTAAAAGGGCAAGTTTGAAAAATACTAGGTGTAAAAAACGAAGTAAAAATTGCGCTAAAAACACAAGTTTGAAAAAAGAGGGAAAATGGGGAAAAACAATAAAGTTTTAATAAGGCGAAAAAAAAGTGGGTAGATTGGGCAAAAAACCCAAGTTTGAAAAACGAGAAAAAAAGGGGCAAAAATAAAAGTTGTAAAAATAAGGCGGGAAAAAAAGTTGAAGTTTGAAAAAAAAAAAGAAAAAAATGGGGCACAAAAATACTAGGTGTAAAAAAACGGGGTAAAAATTGGACCAAAAACACAAGTTTGCAAAAAGCAAATAAAAAATGGAGCAAAAATAGACGTAGTGGGATTAAAACTCGATTTTCTTATTTTAATGTATTAATAAACTGATCAGATATTGTTTAGAAAAATGTGTTGATTATATGCTGTATTTTTAAAAACTGCTGTAAATATTATAGTTTTAACTTTATTTTGACCATTACCTATTAAAATATAAAGTCAATAAAGAATGAAACAACCCGAAGTCACAAAAATATTTAATAATGACGAAACGTCTAAAAAGGCGACAACAACAACTTATATTGCCTCTGTCTAATATCTAGTCTTCGTTTTTCTCAGGTCCAGTCAGCCATTAAGTGCATCGTAACTATTACGCAGTACTTTTATACCTACGTTCAAGTAATTTTATTTCAAGTGCATCAGTGATATCTTTTAATTTTAAGATTATGTTTTTAAAGTTAACTTTTCACTAATGTAACATACCATAAAATTTTGTAACTGTTTTTTCACGTTTTGAATCCAATTTGTAAGTTGTAACATTATAATTAAAATTTTTTAATGTCTCCTCGCAATGTCGTTTTTATTATAGGCCTGATGATGGTCGTGTAGACCGAAACATGTCGCGTTTTTAGACGTTTCGTCATTATTAAATATTTTTGTGGTATGACTTCGGGTTGTTTCATTCTTTATTGAATACTTTACCATATTTGAGTATGGATAATATTTTGTTTTCAAATTATAAAGTATTGAATAATAATATAAGGCATTTTTTAAATACTTACGCCATTTTTGGTGGACATGTTATTCTTCTCTTGCCGCCTACTTTCATACCCACTAAACCGGTATCCCAACCTTTAATTACTTCTCCGCCTCCTAGCCTAAAACTAAATCCAGCTCCTTTATTTGTAGAGTCGAATAATTTATTATTACTCTTCAATCTTCCCTCATAGTATACCTGTTAACGAAATGTTAAGTCAATTTAAATTTCATTGTATATTTAACGTACACTTACAGAAACAAATTTTCCAGCTTTGGCAGGTTGTCCTTGGCCCTCTTTTAAATCTTCAATAATCAGACCATTTTGTAAAACCTTCTTTATTAATTCTTTTCCTTTGGGTGATTGGTTTTCCTTGTTAGGAGTTTTTCCTTCATGTTGATTCAATTGCTGTTTCTTTTGCTCATTCTTTTTTTCCTTCTTATCCTTTTGTTTGTTCGGTGTTTGAACTTCTACTGTTACATTTTGAGCTGTTTCTTCATCACTATCGGTATCACTAAGAGAACTTTCTTCTTCTTCTTCTAAATCCTATTTATTGGTAATTTTGAATATTATTATTTAAAATCAATAGCTATGAAGGAAAAAACCTTCTGAATACCAAAATAATTAAAATATTTCAGGACAATAAGATTGTAAAACATTTAAATTTATTCATTCAGTAGATTGATTAAAGATGGCAAGGAATGTACATTAGCTTTTAGATACACATCAAAATTATTTAAGAAGGTATCATTTTTTGTCGATGAAGATATTCACTTACCACAACTTCATCTGCCTCTTCCTCTGCATCACTTTCGCCATCATCAGACCCAAAAGTTTCATCATCTTCTTCATCACTTTCTAGTGTTTTACCTAACAAGGCTCCAACATCAATATCACTATCATCCTCTTCAGAATCATCATTTTCTGAATTTTCTTCTTGTGAACTTGTTTTTGCTTTTTTGATTGGAACTAAGAATTGAAATAAAAATATTACTGAATAAATACTGAAATTAATTTGGTACAATTACAATAAACTAACAGATAGTGAAGATCGTTTTTCAAATAACAAGGATAGAATTTTTTGGAAACATTTATAAAGGAATTAAAATTGTACAGTAAAAAAACGACAAAAATGAGGGCTGGTTTTACAAAAGTAACGATTTATTCGTTACTTTCCAAAAGTAACGCGTTACTGAAAAAGTAATGCGTTACTAAAAAAAGTAACGGGTTACTTTTCTATACTTTTATCTTGTTCCATGTCTTCTCGTTCTTTTATCTCACCATTTATCACCGTTATTTTTGCACATGCAAAAAAAAATTCAAATAAAAGTTGTACTGTTGAGATAATTTTTTTTAAAACGCTGTTAAACACAGTGGCGCGAAATCGACGGAATACAAAAAATAATAAAAACACATTATTTCACATTAAACGGCACTAACAGCAGCTACAAAAAAATACTGAGTTTTAAAGTAACGCGTTACTTTTTACAAAGTAACGCAATTACCGTTACTTTTGCCTACTTTAAAAAGTAATGAAATTAGTAGTAACACGGTACTGAAAAGTAACGTTTTAGTTTGGTTACTTCCAGCTCTACATAATAGGCTCTTCTCTAAACTGGCCGACTTTATGTAGAAACAATTTTTTTAAACATAAATGTTACTATCTGTGCTACTTTTATATTTATAACTACTGTCTACGAGGAAACTATTTTTTTTTGGCTGATTGGATAATCAAATTATTCTTAAATATTTAGTATCATTACGAATATTTAAATACTATTGAAGTAACCAATGAAAATAAATGAATTTTCAAAAATACTAAATGAACTCGTTTTGTTTTAGTTGCATATTTTTAAGGATGTTCTTATGACATTTGTAATAAAGAATATTTTATGTGAACTTTACAATCTATATTTTATTCATGTTTAAGTGTACCACTCATACTTTTAAAGTTTTAACACAAATGATATAAAAAAATAGAAAATTAATAATAATAATCTTATGAAGTATTCAAAGTCTTATCATTAATAAATTTGTTTATATTAAAATACTGAATTGTGGATCCCCAATTTTGAATAATTTAGTTAAAGAAATATAAAATCTGAATACATAATAATATATAAAAATAAATAAAACTTACGGCCATTCTGAATCTCTAATTTGTTTCTCTTTTTATTTTTCTTTTTAACTTGTTGCTCCTGAGTTTCCTCTTCCTCGACTTCTTCTTCTTCTTCGCCAAGTAAGTCATTAGGATCTTCTATCAAATAACCTGTGAGATGTACATGACACTTTCCGTTAGCAGCAAGAGAGAGTTCATCTCCAACCTAAATGTTTTTTAAATGTTCAAATTTCAAAAAAATAGCGAACAAAGGATCTTTTACAGTTTGGAAAAAAAATAATTCATTCGTGTCTATTTGATATGGTAAGTTATAATAAATTTCACGCATTTTCATTATTTATAGGAAATACTATTTTACTCCATTTTCCCAATTTCTTCATATTTTTTCTGTTATTCCCTATTTTTTATATTTTTTCTAGCTTCCCCTAGTTTTTTGTAATTTAACTATTTTTTCTATTTCTTCCTATTTTTCTTATTTCATTATTTTTTACTGTTTTTCCGTTTTGTCCATATTTGTCCCCATTATTATCTATTTTATCCTATTTCCCTATTTTTCCCTATTTTCTCAAATGTTTTCTTATTTTTCCCGATTTTTTCTAATTTCACTTATTTCCTCTATTTTTTCATGATTTCCTGTTTTTATCCATTTTTCTCTAATTTCACTATATTTTCTCAATTTTGTGTCAATTTTTCCCTATTTTTCACAATTTCCATATTTACCCTTTTTTTCCCAATAATTCACAATTTTTTTCATTTTTCCCTAATTTTCCCATTTTGCTATTTTTTGTATTTTGCGCCATTTTTCCTACTTCTTTCTACTTTTTCCTGTTTCCATTATTTTTTTCTATTTTCGTTATTTTTCCCTGTATTGTATTTATTACCTAATTTTCCCCATTTTCCCCTACTTTTTCCTATTTCCCCTATTTTTAATGATTTTACCCATTTTTCACAGTTCCCTATTTTTACCCAATTTCCCTTATTTTTTATTATTATTTTTTGTTATTTTATATTTTTTCCTCTTTTCCCTATTATTCCAAGTTTCCCTATTTTTCTCCAATTTCTCTATTTTTCCTCATTTTGTTCTATTTTTTTATATTTATCATTTCCGTATTTGCCCTATTTTATCCTTTTCCTTTTTTTTCTAATATTTCCGTATTTCCCCTATTTTTCTCTATTTTTAACTTTTCGTATTTTTCCCATTTTCTTTATTATTCATTATTTTTTCCTATTTATCCTTTTTTCCCTATTTTGCCTTATTTTCCCCATTTTCTCTATTGTTCCCTATTTTTTCTGTTTTCCAGTTTCCCCACTTTTTCCCTAAAAATCAAATGAGAGAATATCCCATAACAGTCTCTATACCTTTATGCCGTCGTGGATATACAAATATACTTATTCTATGTAAGCCACAGTTTTTCACCCTTTTCTAGCCCTTAAAATTAAAATTTCGCAAAACCCTTTCTTTGAGGGTGTCTATGTTAAAAACAGAATATATTCTCAAAATTTTAAGTATTTGGTTTAAGTAGATTTAGCTGTGCTTTGATTCTGTCAGTCAGTCAGTTAGGACTTTGCCATTTATATTATAGATTTAAAATTTCTGATAAAAATGTGGCCAAAAAAACCAATGATTAAATAAAAAATTGACAACCTTTTACCTGTTGGTTAAAAACATACTTAAGGCAATAAGTTTATTAAAAAAAATCATGTTTCAAGAGTAAAAATTAGTCAAAATATCGTGCAACTACATCTTTTAGTTTGAATATCTCGAAAAATAGAATGATACGTTAGTTATTAAAAAAAAAAAATTAAATAGCAAATTAAAATGAAGGTTTGACCAGGGTCATATAATTATGGGAGGAACATGCTACTTTTGTCCCCTGTTTATATCAGTGTTGAAAAATAATACTGATTTATACCAAAATGCAGAGAGAGTCCTATAAATTTCCCCCGTAATGCATTATAACATCGAGGTGAGTATTGTGCAATTATGTCAGTCAATTATTTTCCAACTGGATTATAATAAAGATTTATTAACCATTAAGAACTTTCATGTCTTTTGAAAAACAAAAAAAGTCAAATACGTCAAAAGTTGAAAATTAACTCTTATCCTACACATTTCATTTCAATATCTTTAAAAATGCTAAAATAACTACATTTTGACTCTCAATGACGCAAACCTTTTAATATTTACCTCAAAATTAAGATCGAGTGGACATTGCAACATATCTGGTTTTTTCAGTGTGCACAATAAATAATTTCTGCCCTCAAATCCAACCATTATTTGAGCTGGCTCTTCAGATGATGTAGATACATCTAAAGCTGCCATTGAAATATGAAAAGCTTTTTTAACTTTTTGTGTGTACCGCCTTTGCGGTTCCATAATCAGACCTAAAAAACAGTTCTTACGTTAGAAAGTTTTTATATATTAGGAATTAAATGATACCAACACGTGGTTTTCTTTATAAAATTTATTAACATGTATAGAATTATCTTACCCCAAAACATCTTGGATGAAATATGTGTCGAGGTTTTTAATTAAAATACACTAATTAGTAATCGTTTGAAAATTAAAATACAGCTTGGAGCTTTTTACCGGATTAACGTTAACGGACTTAAAAGACGTGGGAAATGTTAAATGGAATAAAACTAAAAGAAGAAAAGAGAGGTTAGATTTTTCTTCTTTTCATTCTTTTTTTTATTTATAAAAAAAAGTGGTTATTCACGAAGTTGTAAACATTAAGAAATAAAAAGCACTAAATTTAATAATAAAAAGTCGAGATTTGTAAACTGTTTTAGGTAAAATAGGATAATTATAGAATTGTTAAATTAAAGATATTTTAATTTTAAATAAAAAATCTTATGTTACTATTTGAGTCAAGAATTCGTAGTGGCAGAACTGAAAAATCGCGCATGCGAATGTCGCTCTTTTTACATTGACAGCTACACCAACGTGAGGTTGTCTGTGTTATAAAATTTAATTATTTTATATTTGTGGCATCCTAGAAGGGTTTAAACTCTAAAATGGTCCAAAAGAAGGTACGTTATATTTGTAATATTTTTCAGTTAATATCGAGGTATATTTAGTGAAAGTTCTAATAAAAAAACTTATCCGATTAGGAAGAGGTTAAGTGTTATTTTTCATTATGTTTTTTTTTTTGAAAGTATAATGACAAATTCATTTCTTATTAATATTAATTAGGGTTAAAGGCATGTTTATATGATGACCGTATTTGCTATCTGAAGAGTTTTGGAGATAATCACTCTACCACCATAGATTTTCTGATTGATTTTCATATGAACTATTATTTTTAATTTAAATGAGGTGTACTATAATAAATATGTGTTTTAGCCGAAGAAGAAAGTGGGAAAAAAAGTTGCTGCTGCTCCCCTTGCAGTAAAAAAAATTGAAGCAAAAAAAGAAGTTAACCCTCTTTTTGAGAAAAGGCCCAGGAATTTTGGAATTGGTGTGTGATTCTTTAAAAAAATTTAGATGTATTATTAATATTTGTTTATTTTCAGGCCAAGATATTCAACCACCAAGAGACTTATCTAGGTTTGTTAAATGGCCAAAATACATTAGAATTCAAAGACAAAAGGCTGTTTTGCAAAAAAGATTAAAAGTTCCACCACCAATCAACCAATTTTCGCAAACTATTGACAAACAAACAGCCACTCAGTTATTTAAAGTGTTGGAGAAGTACAGACCTGAGACTGTCCTACAAAAAAAGAATAGGCTAAAAGCTAAGGCTGAAGCTAAAGTAGCCAAAAAGGAAGAGGCTCCTTCTAAGAAGCCAAATACCTTAAGAGCTGGAACGAATACTGTAACCAAGCTCATTGAACAGAAGAAAGCTCAATTGGTCATTATTGCACATGATGTTGACCCTATTGAGGTAAGTTTTATGTAAAAGTATTTTAAAATTATTTGATTACACATTTGCAATGATGGATTTTGAATTTCTTCACCTGACGAATAATTTCTATTCAGAAATTTTTAAATAATGAAGACGACTTGACACTGAGCTTTACTTTGATCACATTATTTTATAAAAATCTAGAAATTGTAGTTTTTTTTAAATTTATTCCTTAAATTTTAGTTGGTACTTTTCCTGCCAGCTCTCTGCAGAAAAATGGGAGTCCCATACTGCATAGTTAAAGGAAAAGCAAGGTTAGGACTTCTTGTAAGACGCAAAACATGTGCCGCTATTGCTCTTACTCAAGTTGATTCTGGAGACAGATCTAACTTCAACAAACTTTTGGAAGTTATTAAAACCAACTTCAATGATCGTGCTGATGAAATTAGGAGGCACTGGGGTGGTGGACTTCTTGGTTCCAAATCTGCAGCTCGTATTGCTAAATTGGAGAGAGCCAAGGCCAAGGAACTTGCTCAGAAACAGGGCTGAGCAGCATTATAATACGTGTTTTATAACAGGAGTTGTAATAATAAATAAATTTATAAGATTGTTTGGTTTTTAATTTCTGTTTTATTTGGAAATATCTTGACAAGAACATTTATAAAAATGTTCTTTATTTAAAAATCTAGAAGTTAATTTATCTTTACCAGGTTGTTAAAAATTAGAATGTTTTTAATTGTATAAGTGCTAACCTTAACTCTATAAAAATGCGTTTTCAAGGTGTTTTTGAACTAATGGAATAAAATGTGTAATAAATTAAGATGAAGTTTATTTTGAATAACTAATTAATGGAATATGAAACTACTTATATTTATTCTTTTATAAGTTAATAAGACAATTCACAAAACATTTTTGATCAATCAGTTTGGCTTGAACATTTTATTTCATAATTGTTTTGCTTACATACAGACATCAATGGTGCCGACGTAGAGTCTGTATTTATTCCGTGCTCGATGTTTATTAGTGACTGATAATAAAACATTTAAATTGTTTTTAGGTTTGTGGGAAACTGGTTAGTCCGATGGTTCGCTAGCTCTCCTACTATGAGTAGATTCTTTTCTCTTGTTATTTCTAAACAGTTCCATTTCGATTTGTCTTGAAAACGCTCGGGCTTCAAGAACTTATCCATTTAATTGTAATGATAAAATCCTTGAAACTTGGGCTTTACTTAAAAAAAAGCATATATAAAGAAATTCAAAATGCACAGACATATACTAAAAATAACAACTTGATTAATTCAAACTAAAGACTTATAGCTTTAGTCATTTCTAGTACAAATAGTGAGTTCCAAATTGATCAGCCCATTGAATTTTAAAGTTGAAAGACTATTTTTAAGTTTCAATTATTTCCAGCTTCATATAGAATCATGACAGTATCATCTGCAAAGCTAAATATTATTTGGTTATTACATTTGATGAAGCAGATGAATTTAATAAGTTCGAATCAAGTAACATGATTTTATTATTATTTTTTAAATATATTAATTTATTTTATTCATTGTTTTTTTCATAACATTGACTATAACTGGATGAAAACTGTAAGTAGCGTTAATAAAATTTTATACAAATTTTGGCTGTATTATTAATTATAATAGCAGAATAGCAAATATTAATTCTATTTTTTTTTTCTATAAGAAAAATTTTATTTTCTTTTTGTATACCGGGTGTTAATGGGTCAGGTGCCAGCCCTATAACTTTTAAACGTGTTAATAGATTTATACCAAATTTTGGTTGATTATAATAGATCCATTTTTGATTTTTTTACTTAAAAATCCAATATGGGCCACATCCGGTTTGACCGAAAATTTGAAATACAAATGAAACACTCGGTACATTATACAGAAAAACGAATCATGAATCAATAGCAGAGTAAGAAATACAACATATAGAAAAAATCTGCAAATAGAACAAAAAATATAACCGATTAAATAACCCATTATTTTGCGTTACACCTAATAATAAAAAGGTATAAAGAATTAAAACAAGTATTTTATTAATTTTATTTACTTTCAAAAATAATATAAAAATACACTTACTTTTCCGCTAATTATTTCTCTTCAAAAAATAGTTTTTAGAAAAACTTTATTAAAGTAGATACTTATAACTCTACAGGAGGCTTGTATATAATAGTACATTTTCTTCGAGGAATTTTTTCAGGAGGAATTTCTTCAAATTTTACTTTCCGTGACTGACCTTCAAAACACTCCACAGGTTCGTTTTTAATAAAAAACCCATCCTCCTTTTTATCTCTGGAATTATTAATACTATCTGCTGTTTGTATTATCTCTAAACTTGTGTCCTCTTTTAAAGATATATCTTCTTCAATCTTAGACAATGTCTCTAAATTTGGTTCAACTTTTAAAGAGGTTCTTTCTATATTTTCAGCTTTTATGACAATATTTTCTTTAATTGTAGAAGATATATCTAGTTCTTGTTGTTTTGTAATAGCTTCTAACTTCCATCTTCTTTTTTGTTTCTTTGCTTGTGTCAATTCACTTATAATTGATGTACACTCTAAGGATTTTTCAATTAATTGCTCTCGTAAGGTTTTTATTTCATTGCTGGAACAAAAAAGGAATATATGGTAACTTTCAGTAAATTTAATTATTTACCTTACTTTTTATTCTTAAGTGTTACGTCAAAGAATTCGATTTCTTCATAACTTAACTTGCTTATTAACAGTGGCTTTTCTGATAATTCCTTTATATATTTTTCATTCAAATTTTCCAAAACTTTGAGTTTTGACCTAAGAGTAAATAAAATTAACAAGTTAAATAAATTGATTATGTAGATACATAAACTACTCTCATATACATCGGATAAAGACATATACTCATGCTTAAAAAAACTTCTTCACTTCCATATTGGGAGACGAAAAAAAAAGACTTAACACATTATCAGCAGCAGAAACAAAATGGCCAAAATTGATCAAATTATTGGTTAAATTAAAATCAAACACAAATATTTCTTTATTGGATCAATTTGAAAAAACTTATCTGCTCAGAACTGATCCAGTATCCAGATATTTTGATTTTAAAGTCCGGAAAATAATGTGGTTGTTGCAGCAAAATGATTCTGTTATTTTTACTCCATTGATAATATAGATTACTTTATTGACCACTAGATGGTAGATACATTCGGTGATAAATTTTGTTTTATTTTATCTAAAGAGCTCGACTGATGACGTCTAAATAAACAGAAACAGTTGTCTCGATATGCAGATCAAATTAATCTCTTTCTCTATATATTGTAATTAAATAATTAATTGTTAGTTAATTATTAAAATGTTTGATAAAGAAAATAATTTTTATGAGTTTTGAATTTTATAAACAGAGTATATTGTTAGTTTGATTTTAAAAATTTTATTGAGAGTAATTGGTATATAAAATATTTAAAATCAACAATTATGGAGTAAAAAAAAATCTTATTTGTATTATTATTATTATTATTGTATCAAAAATTATTCTTTAATCAGTAACAGGAAATTTTAATTTTGGGGAAAGGACAGTTGAAGAAGAATAATAAAAAGACGTCAGAAATAATAAAAAAAAATGTCACAAGAATTTGTCTTCAGTTATTAATTATAAAAATAAACGAAGTTGTACCAATAAAAAAGGCTGTTCTTAGTGTTAATAATAATAAGATCCTTCTTAAAAAAAAAAAAAAAAAATTTTTCCAACGTTTAAGGGAAGATTTTTTTTTGAATGGGTAGACAAGGCTGCTTGGTATGATGAAGATGATTTAAAATGGAGTAGTGTAGGGGGAAGCAATTTGAGATTAATTTTGAAAAAGCGAGATGGGATAAAGATTGAGGAAATCAATAAACGAAGCTGTTTTGAAGAAGGATAAGAATGATACAAGATTTGAAAGTGCATTTAACGTAGGAGCCCAAAAGGATTTAAAATTTATATTTATTATTGGTCTTCTTTTGTGATGTTTGTTATTTTTTTTATATAGAACCCACCCCAAAATGAGAATTTTTCCAAATTGAGATATAAATTCATAACAATATACTGAAATTTTATTGATTTGATGATGTTTTACTTACTCTAAAGCACATTTTAATTCTGTATTATCATCATCTATTTCAGCAATATCAGCATTCCAATTTTCTAAAAGTCTTAAATTTTTTAGCTTTAAGTGATGTACAGTAGATTCAAGTTGGTTTTTTTCTTGAGTCAATGACAGGTAAGATGACTTCATCTGATCAATTTTATTTTGTAAGTAAACCCTTCTAAAAAATCATAAGCAATAAAAAATTAATCAAAATTCTTTAATTTTAAATACCTGTCGTTAACTTCTGCAAACAAAGAATTCCCTTTACTATCTTTATTGAGAGGTTCATTTTTCAGTGAATTTAATTCATCTCTAATACACATATTTTCATCTGTTAAAAATTGCAGATGGGAATTAGTTTCCAATAATTCTTTTCGTTTACATTCATAACTTTCCTTTAAATTTTCTATTTCTCTAGAGAATTCCTAAAAATTAAAAGTTAAGAGTTGAAAAAATGTTAAATATTTCCAAATTTCACTCACAGTATAATAGGCTACTACATATAGACATTTAATATGCCAAAAAGTTAATAATAATTACAAAGTTTTAATATAGTGATACCAAGTCTGATTTTGCAACTTTTTTTTCTGAACGGAAGACATTGAAAATCTGTATTTAAAGAATTTTTATAATATCAGAGCGGAGAAATTTGCAAAAGTTCTGCAAACTTTCAAAGATCTGAAAAATAGCAATTTACATCTTCTGATAAATTTGGAACCATTTAAACAAAATGGAAATGTTTGTTTTATCAATAATATGTTTTTCATCCTAATTTTTCAATGAAAATTCCAAAAGCTCTGCAAACTTGACAAAATAACTAAAATAATTTTCTTAATAATTGTTGTAATTTGCAACCTCTTGCATCAAACGGAAAATATATTTTTTCATCAAATTGATTTTTTCTATTAAAATAAGTTTCATAATAATTCTAAAAGTTTTAAATAATAGTTTCAAGAGAACATTTCCTCACGTACAATGTTTTCATTAAGTCAAGGGCGTGGATATGGGGGATAAAGGGGGTTAATTATCCCCCCAGGATACCAAAAAATGGCACAAAAAGAAATAAAACACATGAAATGTAGAAACGGACCAACATATATTTGTTTAAAAGTTTGATTACCTCCCCCAAGGAAAAAGGAGGGTTTCATCGCGAGGGTTAGGAGAAAATTATCAATCAGATGATCACTAAAGTATTTTTCTGCAGAAAATCAGAGAAAAATGATATAGAAATACCCACAGTTTCTAATGGGTAAGCTTTTTCCTAAAAGTCTTCCAATGAAAACGAAAGTATGGAAAAAACACTATAAAGTGCAATTTTTTACCAAAATAAATAAGTTAGGAGAAAACTCTAAAAATGCCTAGAAACGATCGCACATGAATTTGGAAAAAAGCATGAATACATTTTTCCACAGTTCAATTTGAATAAGAAGGGGGGTTTATGTTTAAGTCTGATTTTAAACATTTTTCATTCAAAAAACTTACAGTGCTTAAATATAGAAATATTTAAGGTCTAATGCAGTGAAGAAAAATTAAATGTACCTACCGCACTTTTAATTAGGTAAATTTTAATCTACATAGCCATATGTATTTACCTGCATCCTCTCAGATAAATTATCATTTTCAAGTGCCAATTCTTTGATTTTCAGTTTCAATTCTTGATTTTCAAAGAATTCTGGAGGATCAGACAAAATCTCTTCAATCAAAGTTGTTGTATCTCCGTTAAAATTAGTAGGATGAGTCTCTTTATAAAGATCTAATGTAGCATTAACTTGTTCGTTTTGTTTTGCCAAATTAGAAATCACAGTCTCTAGAGCTTGTTTGTCTTCGTAGTGGTTCGACTTTAAATCTTGAATTTTCTGTTCGAGCTGCTTGACTTTTTCCCGGTACTCTTGTTTTTGATTATTTTCTTGGGATTTAAGCATATCGATTTCTTGTTTGTAGTCTTCTTGGTTAGCCTCCATTACTTTAAGATTTCTCTTGCACTCATGTAATTCTTGTTTAGCTTTATCAAGTTCTCTTTGGACACTCAAATAGCTCATTTTAAGTATTTTACAATCTTCCACTTCACATGAATTATCCATGATTCTTGGTGATTTTTATTTCTTTTTTGTTCTGAAATCTGAATTCTGAATTTAGTAAATTTAACTGACTAACCGTTAACAGTTTGAGTTTGAATTGAAGTTAGTTTTTTGTTTCTTCTTCCTTTTAGTATATCAGGCCTCAGCCATTGATATATAGGATGTATCCAACCCGTATATCGTAATATTTTTTTTCTGAAAAGAGTGAGGGAGAAAACATATAGGTTCGGCTCAGCTCTATATTTTGAGTATATGAATAGCCTCAGCTACAGCGACACTCAGCAAAAGTGTTATGGAGGATCTTTTGAACTGTGTCTTTACTATTATTCTATTCTGTTGCCCTGAAGGTGCCTCTCGAATCGTCACGAAAAAGAGGCTTGGTTTATGAACGTCATAAAAAAGCAGATTTCATTTGACTGACTGTAGTAACCTTGGACCATGGTTAATAAATGATCTCGAAGTTGAATTTTTTGTTCGACCCACAGAAGGGGAGACCTTAATATTCATTGAAAGCCAAAAACGTTATAGAGCGAAATAGTGCCGGCTTTTGTCTTTCTTCTAACAGTGCGCCTAGTGCTACTCCAGAGCTGAATGTACAGCTTTTGGCACATTTGACAACATTGCTCAGCGATAGAGCAATAGACGTCTAGGAAGCAGGACGTCACAGAAAGTCCTGACGAATGAAAATTAACAGTCAAAGCATTGTTTTTGTCGAAATTCGTAATTTATTTTTTTTTTTTTTTTTTTTTTTTTTTTTTTTTTTCATCCAGTTAAATATTCTGTGGGTTTGATAACTATATTTACATTATTATTTTTAATTCATCTATGATTAATACAGCATCAAATAAAAATAAATACAAAATACGCATGCACAAAACTTTGCAATCGAAATTCATTATGGTGTTCGTAGGTAATAATTGAGAACTATATAACTAAAATAAAAATAGAAGAATGCTTCATTTAAAACCATGTTTTGATTTCGTTGCCAGATTGTTCAATTGATCTTTAATCTAGGTTGAACGAAAGTTGAAAGGTTCGTTTAAATCCTAAAAAATATCAACCACCAAGTAATAAAATTATAGCAGCTGCACTGTTATAGTAATTGAAACCCCAAGGTTTGTGCAACATATATAATATTTGTAATAGCTTGCATCTTGCACGTAATATTTTTTAACCTAAAAGTGAAAAGATAAACTAACCTATATAAGACCACATGGGGGACCAAACGGGCGGGCAGGACCCGCCCGAAATCTCTCTGGAGAAAGACCACAACAATGACAAAAACAATGTAAATAATAAGGAAGATCAAGAAAGTACGAAACAAGTAAAAAGACAGTCTGTCTTAGCTAATATTGAGTATTCTATTTACGACAGTGAACCATTTGAAGTAATGATGGAGCATACTGATAAAAATATAGGAAATCTACACCCTGTAGAAGTAGGAAAAATATTACACACCAATCAAATTAAAGGAATAAAAAGTATAGGAAGAAAGGGCAGAAATAGAATCTGTGTGACATTCAGGCTCCCAGGAGACGCAAACAATTTCAGAAAAAACATCACAATAAAGAGCTTGGGATATGAAACTTATATTCCGGCCCCATTAATATCATGTAAAGGAGTTGTTAAGGGCGTAGGAGTGAGTATATCAGAAGAGGAAGTGATAAGAAGAGCAAACGAAGAGGCTGCAGGTATGTTTCAGGTATTAGATATCAAGAGGCTAAATAGAAGAGTAACGGACAACGAAACGAAGGCAGTGTCATACATCCCGACTGGAACATATATTTTTACCTTTAAAGGTAAACTATTCCCAAGGTACGTTTCCATTTACTCCAATAAATTAGAGGTAACATCCTATATTAGACCAACTATTCTATGTTTTAATTGCTATAGATTTAACCACACTGCCAAGCAATGTCGAAGTAAAGAAAGATGTATTAAATGTGGGCAAACAGACCATAAGGCAGAGAACTGTGAAAAATATGTAAATAAAAAGCATTGTTTATATTGTAGGAAAGAACATTTGATATCAGATCACCTACGAAACCCAGAAGAGTGTGAGGAGTTATCTAGACAAAAAAAAATTAATGAAGCAATGAGTTTTCAAAATATTACTTATTACGAGGCAAGTAAAATGATCCCAAGAAAAGGAGAAACCAACAGCAGGCCACAGAACAGCCCAAGAGTGGAGCTCAATGAAAGACAATTCCCCCACCTGCCAAGACACAATGTTCCAGAAAATGAAATGATAAGTATAACACAGAGATCAAACACAATTACTAAATATAACACTAACACTAAAACTTATAACGATGTAGTAGCCAGTGGAAAAAAGAGGAAATGCATGACGAGTCCTGGGTATGATAAGGAGGCTCATAAGGAGTGCCTAATCAGTCCACCTCGTTATCCTAAATCCCCAATTAAACAAATATCAAATATTAACTCTCCAACTCTTGGAAATACAAGAGCTAATGTCCCTGACATGTCACTAAATGAAGCCATAGAAATGTCAGACTACTTAGCGCACCCAGATATACCCACAGAGGAACTTATCTCGATTTTCCAAATTATTCTAACCAACCTCCAAAAGAGAGGGATAGCACAACAAAATCTTGACATACAAAATATGACTAATATAACACAAAGTAGGGCTGGGAGTGACCTGTCACAAGGGAGTGACATGGAACTATTCTGAGTTCTGCTGGGATTAAATAAATAGTTAATTAAAAAAAAAAAAAAAAAAAAAAAAAAAAAAAAAAAAAAAAAAAAAAAAAAAAAAATATATATACGCACATTAATTATCTTGTGTAAAACCATAGTTAATCCAGATTAATCATAACCCAATCTCGTTTTTATAATTAGTAAATTCAAAATCCTTCAATGGAATATAAGAAGTATAAACTCTAACTTCACTAACTTAGCATGCATTTTACACAAGGAGAATCCGGATATTGTCATACTGCAGGAAACCTTTTTAAAATCACATATGAAATGTAAAGTTAAAAATTATAATATTTTTCGAATAGATATGATGGAAGGTCGCAATGGCATTGCCATCCTCTCTAAATCTTATATATCAGCCCAAATATATCCTTTAAACCTTAGACATAGAGCATATGGGACATTAACCCAAGCCATTTCAATTGACAAACTCTTGGTAATTAATATATACAATCCTATAGACGTGAAACTAAGTAAAGCATTTCTGATGGACTTGATCAAAGAAAACGACAAATTTGAGTATATAATTATAGGGGGAGACTTTAATTCAAAAAATTTAGTATGGGGTAGTGATATTAATAACCATAACGGTAATCTTATTGTGGAAAATATCTTAGATAATAACTTTATTTGTTTAAATGATGGAAGTCCCACTAGAATCAATTTACCGGGTCAAAAAAAAAGTATAACCGACCTAACCTTTTGTACATCACAGTTAGGCTTAAGTAGCCAATGGAGTACTAAACCACTCGATAAAGGTGAGAGCGATCATTATCCTATCATTATCAATTGTATGACAACTCAGGTACTAAAAGAACCCAGACTAGACAATACTCGAACAACCAATCAATTAGTAACAGATCAAATATTTAATCTCAAAAAAGCTGACTGGGAATTATATAAGCATATTAGTAATAATTTAGGATTGCAAGTAGAGGGACATAATTATTCAGACATTACAAACATTATAAGAGAAGCAACCTCCCTAGCAGTACCTATTAAAAAAGTCCCTGGCATATCTAATAAAAATAACAGAAATCCTACTAGATGGTGGGATAATGAATGCTCTCTACTGGTTCACGAAAGAGGTGAGGCCATTAGAACGTATCTAAATAACAGCAGTACAGAAAATTATATTCTAATGAAAAATGCAGTAGCAAAGACGAAAAAAGTCCTAAAAATAAAAAAGAAAAACAGTTTTAAGGAATTTTGCTCATCTCTCAACAGGGACAGCAGTATTTCTTATGTCTGGAAAGTGATTAAAAGTTTTAAAAATAATTATTGTACCCCTAATAATGAACTCTTTGTAAAAAACAACTTGGATAACTTTATTAACCATATCTCTACTCCCGACCCAATAACAGAACACCATACTATATTATCAGATAATAAAGTCTATCCACCATTCACAATGGATGAATTAAATACTGTATTAGAACAAAGGAAAAAAGACACAGCGCCTGGGGCTGACGGTATTACATACTCCCAATTAAAAAAACTGTCAGATATAGTAAAAAATAAAATTGTAAATGCATTTAATAACATGATAAACGGAGAGCCAATCCCTGACGACTGGAAAGTAAACATAATCTGTCCAATTTTGAAACCTAAAAAAGACCCATTAGAAATAGAAAATTATAGATTTATTACTTTGCAATCGTGTATAATGAAAACTTTTGAAAACTTAATCAAAAATAGATTGGAATATAAAGTAGAGTCAGAAAAAATCTTGAATAATAGACAAGTAGGATTTAGGAAAAGTAAGGGGATTATGGACAATTTGGTTATTTTACAAAACAAAATATTTAATGCTTTTAAAAATCAAAGAAAAGTCCTTGTAGTGTTTTTAGATATTAAGGCAGCATATGACAATGTTCGGATCCCTATATTGTTGGACAAGCTAGCTGGGTTAAACGTATCACAGCAGGTCATCAATCTCATCCAACAACTGTTTTTACAAAGGATAGTAGTTGTAAAAGATTTAATTACCAAATCTCTGTCAAAACAAGGACCATTAAACAAAGGTTTACCGCAAGGTTCTGCACTGAGTCCTCTGTTATACAGTTTATTTATGAATGAAATTTATGACACAGTTGTGGAAGGAGTAGAGATGTTTGCTTATGCAGACGACATTATATTGGCTATTGAGGGTTCAAATTTAATAAATATGACTAGAGCTATGAATGAATCATTAGATAATTTAGCGGATTGGCTTAGAGAACATGAATTAAAATTATCAGTAGACAAATCACGCGCAGTAATTTTTCAAAAAAGAAGGGAAAATATAAGAATACCTGACATTATATTTGAACACGACACTATAACTTACACCTCAGGGATTAAGTATCTAGGAGTCATACTGGATGAAAAAATGAAATTCACTTCCCACATTGACTCTATTTCAGCCAAAGCCCAAAGGGGGGTAGACGTAATGAGATCGGTTTCAAGGGCATGGTGGGGTATGGACCCAAAAATACTTTTAATAATGTATAAGGGACTGGTGAGATCTCATCTTGATTTTGGTATGACTCTAATATTTAACACCTCGCAACAAAACCTATACAAACTAGACAAAGTTCAATACAAAGCCCTAAGAATAATATTAGGTGCCATGAGAAGTACACCAACGGTGTCATTATTAGCAGAAACGGGAGAAATGCCCCTTAAGTGGAGAAGAATATGGCTAGTAGAAAAATATATTCTCAAACAATTATCCCTTGAAAATAGTCCAATAGTTAATAAACTTATTAACTTATATGCAGATCAGGGTCTCATTCAAAATAGTACCAACTCTCCTTTACTAGAGGGACTTGATAGAGCTTTGGCTTATCACCCCATTTTAAAAAAATCTGAAGTGATCCCTTGTTTTTCATTTAGCTTTGAATCCCAAACTACCCAGATTCCAATAATAAATCTAGGCCTTTCTAAATCTAACTTAACTAATCAAATCCAATTTCGTCACATTATAAATGAAAAATTTCCAGAAAGCTTTCTTATCTTTACCGATGGCTCTAAAAGCATTCCTCTAAACAGAACTGGATTTGGTATACATATGCCAAAGAGAAAAGAGAAATTTAGTGTTAGAATAGCAGATGTATCCACTATATGTACCGCAGAAATGCTAGCAATAGCAACTGCTATTAAAAGAGTCATAGAACTAGATATCCCAAAAGTATTAATTCTATCTGACGCAATGAGTGCCTTACAAAAGATAGCCAGAGTAGGAGTAACAGGAACATCGGAATATGCACAACTTATAACCAGAGAATATTTATGGGAAGCCAGGAGAAAAAATATAAATATAGAACTGGGTTGGATACCCAGCCATGCAGGCATCAAAGATAATGAAGAAGCAGATAGACTTGCCAAAGAAGGATTAACAAAGGAATATATTAACTATAAAAGTGTAGATTACAGAGAATTATATCCGATAGTTAAAGCAAAGATCAAGGAGGATTGGGAAGAAGAAAGGAAGGAAATATGCCAAATAAAGGGAAAACATCTATTTAAAATAATGGAAAACATACCTAGCAAGCTATGGTTTTGCGAAGTCAACCTAGACAGACCAAGAATCACGACACTATGTAGACTAAGATCAGGACATTATGGTACCCCAGAACACCTACATAGAATTGGGGTAAATAACACCCCCCAGTGTATATGTGGCCAAATAGGTAATATTAATCACATCTTGCTTGAATGCCCAATTAACAGAAATCTAAGTGATAAACTATATTTTGATTTGCTTAAAACGCTTGCTCCTATAACAACTGCCCTGTGCTTAGTAGACATCCTTAGAAATCCCACATCCCATAGTGCTTCCCTCATATACGCATTTCTAAAAGAAACTAATAACTTGTAGTGCAGTGACAATTAGTGGCTTTATAGGCTAGAATTTGGACCCCAAGGGTGAAAGATTTGTAGTGAACATTTTTTGTTTGTTTTCTGTTTTAGCAACCTGAGAAGAGTATGACTAAGAGTCAGACGTGCGAAGCACAGCTCTTTTCATTTAAAATAATAGAACATTGAAAATTGAACTGGGTAGATAACCTGAAGGTTAAGCCCAAATAAACGTAAAGAAGAAGAAGAAGAAGAAGATTTCGTTGCCATGGAGATAATTTTTGTTATTGTTTAGAAACATCCACGTCATACTGCTCTAATTAAAACTTATTTTCGTTTAGTTTCAAGAATTAAAATAAGTTGATATATAAAAATGACAACTGAAAAGTTATTATTTCGTTTGGAACAACCTCATGGTACAGGAGATATTTATATAACGTGGCAGAATGGGTCTGGAAAGTATCTTGCCACAACTGGTATTGATTCTGTACTTAATATTTTCGATCGATACGGTGAAATTCAGGAAAGGATAAAATTGCCAAGTCTATGCACAGGATTTTCATGGGACCCAGATGGTGATTTACTAGCTGCTGTTAGTCAGTCTCCTCAATTAGTTTTATGGGATTCAAATACAGCAAAGAAAACTACAATAGATGTAGGACTTAAAGATTCCATAACATGCTTAGTGTGGGCGAAAAATATTCCTATGTTAGCAGTAGGAACAATTAAGGGAAATGTATCAATTTATAATCATAATACATCTAAGAAAACACCCATTATTGGAAAGCATACTAAAAGAATTACATGTGGGGTTTGGAACAATGAAAATTTACTTGCTCTAGGATCTGATGATAAGACAGTGTCAATAAGCAATAGTGAAGGAGATACTTTAAGGGTGATTAACTTGAGGGCTGAGCCATCGGAATTAGATTTTTCACAGATGAAAACAGATGAAAGGGAAGGTAATGTAATTTTACTTATACGAAAACAAATAATAATAATAATCTTATTTTATCAGGTGCAGAAAATACAGTTAGTTTATTGGTAGGCAAAAAAACTTTATTACTTTACAATCTATTAGACCCAGATAACCCCGTAGAATTAGCATTTCAACCACACTACGGCTCTATAGTGAAATATAAATGGTATGGAGATGGTTATATTCTGCTTGGATTCTCAGTTGGTTACTTCATAGCAATTTCCACTCATATTAGGGAAGTGGGACAAGAGTTATTTCAAATTAGAAATCACAAAAATTCACTTTCTGACATTGGAATCAGTGAAAATATTGGAAAGGCTGCATCATGTGGTGATAACACTGTTAAAATACATGATTTAGCAAATTTACAAGAAACATCCAGTGTTTTAACATTAGCGCAGGAATCAGGTAATTAATTATACATTATTGATAACAAAAATGAATTCTCAAATTGGGGGGAATCTAAATTGGATCGATGAAATTATTAATAAAATAAAATATCAGACATAAAAACATTGTCCAAGTTTTTTTCTATGAAAATTTGCTTTTTTTCTCGTTAATTAATTAAATAACTATATCCCAAAATCTAGCTCTTCCTTGAACTGTTAAAAACTAAATACAAACAAGAATATTCATTTTTAGAAAATACTTACAATTTTTTTTTTCGAAAAAGATCATCTTGGGACACACTATATATAACTTACAAAAATGTTCATTTTTTTGATATACTCATTACATGAATTTTTTACGAAAAACTCAATTTGGGACACATGGTGGGTTATTTTAAGGATTTTTTAGAATTGCACAATTTTATTTGTGTTTATTTTTTTTTATATTTTCAGGGTTACGCGTTTTACAAATTCAAAATCAGTTCAACTTCCGTTATTATTTTAAAAAGTTTTATACAAAATCAATGAATCACTTAATAATCACAATAATCGATCTTTATATATATATTTCTGCAATCAGCCTGTTCCTGTCTTTTTGAATATAAATTTTTGGGTATATTGCAAATTAAATTTTAGATTTGCACATTTGAAATGTGTAGAACTGCACAAAAACGACCTTATTAAACGCATTGGAAGCAATTTCAAGCACCATCTATTAGATATTTTATGAAACATTCAGCATTCTCTCCTTTTTAAAATAGGCATCTTTCTTCTGTAGTAATAGTACGAGAACCCTCGACCAAAACGATGTATGATCGTTCTACGGGCAAAACCGTATAAAATATTCTATTTTATTACATCTGATATTCCAAATCAACATGAAATTGTTAGTTTTTAGAAATTTCTTATTGCTGCCAGATTCACTATAAATTCGCTGAGACTGAGTGATCAGAAACGAAGATAATTTTATGATTTTCATGTACTTAATAATGAACTACTAATTTTGATTACTTGTTTTCACAAACTCCGTTCGTATACCAATTCATTAAGCCAGGCGCAAACTGTACGAGCCGGAGCCAAGAGGATATGTACCTAATCGGCACTTGATCGCCGAGACCCCTGCCCTCCACCTCCAGGTTCTCCCCGAGCATATCGGAAGTTAGCTTTGAAGAACCGAAGTCCCCTTTGGTCCTCATCGTCGCGTTCCTTCATATGGCTGTATTCCGCCCCAGTGGGCATAGGCGGATCGTAGCTAATCTCCTAGTAATATTTAGGGACGACCGAAGCCTCAATTCCAAAGTGTCTGTCAAGTTTATATGTTTGTTTATTGTCTGTTAGTCATGTCGTCGCTGTGTAATATTCCTGGACCTAAAACAGATTATTAGAAATAATTAGTAAAAGTATTAAATATTACACTGGTTACATTTTCGATTTCTGAAATAATTTTTTTTTTTTTGGTGGGGCAGGCCCATTTTTTGTTTTTGTTTTGGTCGGATTGCGTCCGGATTTGTTGTTCTTTGTTTTTTTTTTGTAGACAACTGTCTTTTGTGTTTTTTTTGTTGGACAACGGTCCTTTTTTATGGATTTTTACCTAATACAGAAATCAAATTAGTATTTATAAAATGAACAAATTAAGTCTCCTTTTTGTCAATTGATTGGGGTGTGTCCTCAATTGAAAATTGGGGTGTGGACGTCCGTCTGGATAATTTCTTCTTTTCCTGAAATAAATGGTTTGGGATTTGTCACTTTACAAACCAATCCATTAATTCGTCCAAGTGGTCTTGCAAGTGTTCTCTAACAACTTGCAGCATGCGGTAGAACGCTGCATGCACCATTTAGTGGTGGAGAGTCATTTTAAACTAAAGGAAAAATCTCTTTCTGTCCTCTTTCAGTTCTTGAACTTTTGTAAAATTCTTTACTTTCTAGATCTAAGTTGATATCGTGAACAAAAATTATTCGTTTTTTTCCAAATGTATATTGTATACTTTAGTTACATTAAGTTGACTACCACAATATAAAAAAAAATGTCCATTCAGCCACATTTTTTTATTTTTGATTTGCTTTTAAAATGATTGTAACTTGGTTCGTGAAGATTTTGAAAAAAAAAATTTTTTCCATGACTTTTGGGCGTGAGTTGTATGTAAATCATGGAGCTCAAGTCTAATGTAACGTTGAGCACAATAACCTTCTTTGCTTCTTTTATGGTTTAGTATTCGGTTTTCTTTGTAAAACAGTAAAAATGTTCAAAAATGTTTCAATGGTTTTTTATCTATTCGTTTTCTCTTGCTTTCGTTAGTTTTTTTTTATGTATATATCACTATAAAAATATGCAAAATGTATGTTTGAGTTATGCTTTATATATACTCTGTCCAATATTTCTTTTTTCTTAAAATGACAGACGCCAGGCTGACTAGTAATTTTGTCTAAAAATATATAGTGTGGCTAATCTTTTTGAATATGTCTACTGGACCAGTAGTAACTTTAGAAAGTAGTGGATTAATTAAACATAATGCTCTGGCCTTTTGTTTTTGATATAATCTGCAGTTGGTCCAATCTTTAAATGCCCATACATAATATGGAGAGATTTGAAGGCACATTGAGTCTATCTAAAATGTATTATAAATATGCAGGTATTAAATTAATAAAAGTAAATTATTTCTCTCTTATCCTCAGGAGTCTCTTTGGGAAAACGAGAAATAAATATATTGTAAAAGCATTATTAAATAAATAATTGAGTAGTTTCATTGCCTGCAATGTTTTAGATTTTTAATTTTTACTTCAGATTCGGTTTAAGCAACAAAAAGTAGAATAGGAATGTCGGAATGACGGACAAATTTTTGAAACAAAAAATTATATTTTAATTCAGATTTAAGTAGAGCATAAAAAACTTCTTTTTAAGCGCATTCTCAACTGGTTATTCCTGATTTTTTTTAAACTTAATTATTTGTTTTTCAGGCATCGACAGGATTGCCTGGAGTAACGATGGGCAACTATTAGGAGTCTGCACCAGAGGTGGTTCTCTTAATGTATATGTCTCTTACATGCCAATTCTTACATCAGTTTGTGCGCCCAGAATTGCTGTATTGTCAAGTTTAACCGAAATAAGCCTTTATAATTATACAGCTGATAAATCTAAATTAAAAGCTATACCTATCGCCTTAGAAATTGAACCAAGTTTTGTAGCCGTAGGACAGTACCACTTTGCAGCTGGCATGAATAATAATATTTGGTTTTATAATTTAACTAAGTCACAAATTGGTTTAAAAGATGTACCTTTAAAACTTAATGAGAGGCAATACTTGGGTGCAATTACTAGTGTAAAATTAAACCAAGATTATGTTGCTGTATTATTTGAAGGAAGGTTACAGTTGCACTTAATAGAATCCAGTGATGTACACCAAGAAGAAAAAGATTCGATTACCTTTCCTGAAGAAACTAATGAATCAATTATTATAACTTGCCATGAACTTACTGCTGATTTTCTGATTTACGCAACGGATATGGGCAGCATAGTCTATTTTCATGTAGACGAATGGTCTAAAGCTATGGAATATAAACATATAATCGGTATTACAAATATTTACGCCGATCCAGCAGGTACAAGACTAGTTTTTCTCGATATCAAAACAAAAGGGTATGTTTTTAATGCAGTATTAAATGAAGTTCTGCCTATTCCGAATCTACCAAATAAAATACTTGGAGTTAATTGGGACAATAACATTACAGACAGAAATATTTTTATAGTTTATGACGAATATGAGATTTATACTTATATTTACATTAATAGATACACTGAAGGTGCTTGTGTTAAGATGATTGGTCATACTACTTTAGTAACAAAGCAGATACCTTTATTGATGTATGCAGGAGAAGTTACTTCGGCGACTTCAGGAGGACAAATTACACAGTTTATGTTATCTACTCACAATACTGTGCAAGTGGATATCAACGAAAAAGATCAAAGTATTTTAGAAACAAATTATAAAAAACAGTTAGCTTTACATCGATTTAGTGCAGCCCTAGAGACTAGTAGGTTATTCAAATCTAAAGAAATGCTTCAAAAAACTGCAGAGGAAGCTCTAATGTACCTAGAAATTGAACTAGCGATTCAGGCTTATAAAGAAATAGAAGCAGTAGCTATGGTTTGGAGTCTTGAGAGCATTATTGATATAGAAGATTATAAACTTTTGTGTGGATACATAAAAATGTACTTAAACGATTATGAAAAAGCGCAAGAGTGGTTTTTGGCATCTACATTTCCAGAAGCTGCTTTAGAAATGAGAAGAGATTTGTTACAGTGGGATCAAGCTCTACAACTTGCTAAAAAAATGGCTCCTAATGATATAGCTATGATTTCTAGAGAATATGCGCAACAGTTAGAATTTATAGGTAATTATTCTGAAGCGTTAAGACATTATGAAAAAGGTTTACAGCAAGATTTAAATAATGAACACACTTTCAGTTGTAAAGGAGGTATAGCAAGATCGAACTTACATTGTGGAAATTACCGACATGGAGTATCAATCGCTGTCGAGCTAGACAATAAACAATTACTTAGAGAATGTGCGGAAATTTTAGATAGGAAAAAGCAATACTCAGAAGCTGCTCTTTTATTTGAAAAATGTCAACAGTACGAAAAAGCTGCTTCTAATTATATAAAGATGAAGAATTGGAATAAATTAGGCGAATTACTACCTAATATTAATTCAACTAAAATTCACCTACAGTATGCAAAAGCTAAAGAAAGTGAAAATAAAATAGAAGAGGCGGTAAAGGCGTATGAAAAAGCTAAAGATTTTGATTCTGTTATAAGATTACACTTGGAGCACCTTAATAATCCAGAAATAGCTGTTGAGTTAGTACAAGAGACCAAAAGTATTGAAGGAGCTAAGATGGTAGCGAAATTTTTTTTGGGTCTAAATGATATAGCGTCTGCTATTAAATTTCTTGTGATATCAAAATGTACCGAAGAAGCTTTCGATTTAGCAAAAAAGTATGGAAAAGTATTACTTTACGGAGATATTCTTCTAGATATATTTACCGAAGATGATATTAAACCACAGGATTTTGTAAATGTTGCTGTGTATTTTGAAAATGAAAAGAACTTTTTACTAGCAGGAAAATATTGGTTTCACTCTAGGGAATACCAAAAAGCCATGAAGTTTCTCCTAAAAGCAGCTAAATCTAATTCTAAAGAAAAAGAGGCTCTTACTATAGCGATTGATGTAGTAGCTGCTTCTAATGATAATTCTTTAGTAAACGCTTTAATAGAATTTTTATTAGGAGAATCAGATGGCGTTCCTAAGGATCCTAAGTACCTATTTAGATTATATATGGCACGGAAACAATTTAGAGAAGCGTCAAAATCAGCTGTAATAATAGCTAATGAAGAACAAATTAATGGAAATTACAGAAATGCTCATGATATTCTATTTGCAATGTGCCAGGAATTAAAACAAAACAATATCAAAATTCCCTTTGAAATGTATGCAAATTTGATGCTTTTACATAGTTATATACTAGTAAAATTACATGTAAGAAGAGGAGAGCATCTTAAAGCTGCTAGAATGCTAATAAGGGTAGCGAATAATATTTCAAAATTTCCTTCACATATAGTTCCAATTTTGACATCCACCGTTATAGAATGTCATAGAGCTGGATTGAAACAAATAGCTTATAAATATGCGACAACACTAATGAATCCTGAGTATAGAAAACACATCGACCCAAAGTATAGTAAGAAAATCGAAGCAGTAATTAGAAAACCTGCTAAAAATAAAGATGGCGAAATAGCTACAGATCCTATAGAAGACTTGAGTCCTTGTCCGTATTGTGAAAATATGTTGGCAGAAACTGAAACTACGTGCAATAGTTGTAAGAATAATATTTCGTTTTGTATTGTGACAGGCAGACATATTGTAAAGACAGATTTGACTGCATGTCCAGAGTGTGATTTTCCCGCCATAAGAAGTGAATTTATTCAAATTTGTGATGACCAGGAAATTAATTGTCCCATGTGTACAGGAAAAGTTGATTCTAGGAGATTGATCAAGATTGAAAATACGAAACTATATCTTAACGTTGAGTAACATTAAAAGTATAAGATATGGTTTGGACGCAGGAAATAATGTGGAATTTACTGGTTTTAAACAGAAATCATTCCTATTTTTGTATAGTGAGAGTAAATTGGAGATTTTTCAGATGTGTTGAAAAAGAATTTAAAATATATATACGAGTTGAGCTTCAAAAAATTCTGTAAGAATTATTCTTTTGGATTAAATAACGTTTAATTTTTACAATAAATCTAAAATAATGTTATTTTTTTTAATATCAATATTGGTATATATCCCTTCTTTCAGATTTCTTGGAAGCTACTCTTCGTTAAAAAAGAAAGTTACCTAAAAAAATATGTTTATATATTAAGATTTATTTATTAACAATAAAATGATTTAATAAATGCTTTTTTATTATTTTAAACTATCACACTTAAAAAAAATCGGCTGTGTCACCCCAGAACTTTCCTGGCTCGGCTGTAGAGAATAGGATTATTTTAATTACAAAATACCAAGCATTATAGCACACTACTAAAATCAACTCTGCACTAGAACATTTTGCACTAAAATGCATTGTTTGTCTTCAAAATGAAAAAAAAAGTAAAAAATCTAAATGTGTATATTTTTCGCCCTCTGGCGACGAAACTATGGGGAATTCAAAAAAAGTTTAATACAAAAGTTAAAGGAAATTTGGTGCTCTACAACTTTTCACCACAAAATTTTTCACTAAAGTGTATTGTTTTTTCTCAAAATTTGGAAAAACTATGGAAAACCTATATGCACATTTTTTGCGCGCCCTCTCGTGGCGCAACTGTAGGAAATTCTAGAATAAGTTTGATACACAAATTGTAGAAAATTTTATGCTCTACAATATTGTACTACAACATTTTGGACTAAAGTGTATTGTTCGTCGTTGAAATTTAAAAAAGGCAAAAAATCTTACATGTGTATTCAATCAATGTCGGTCTTGAGGACCTTGAGGACACACAGACAGACAGACAGACCTTACTCTAGGGAAATTGTTTCAATCTTTTTGGGGGACCTTAAAATGAATATTTCCATTGATATCTCGGATTTTTTTTTGCTCGTTCACTATACTTTTCCTTTTGAAGGGACCGGGAAAGTAAACTAAAAAATGAAAAAAGGCATTTAGATGGAAAATTTGGTATTCTGCAAAAAAGTATTCTTGTAAAAATCTAGAATTTTGATTTATTTTGAAAAAACTGAAAAATGACCCTTTTGGCAATGTTCGTTTAATTTTGTAATAATTTTTTTTTTCAATAATTTCTTTTTAAAAATACGACCCTGTATAATTGAGATATATTTTTTTAAATTTACTAACATTTATGAAAAAATTACTCATTTCCATGAATTTTATTAAAATTTGTAATTCGTATATTGCGTAAAAGTAAAAATCAAGCAACACTTTAATTTTAATATAAATTCATTCTGCGCTGTAAATATTTCAGTACAGTATTTTTAAAATCATAATTTTTTACTTAAAAGCAATAAAATCTTACACAAACAGATAAATTCCATCCCCACCTATGCGACGACGCGATAGAATGTCCAAAAAAAAATAGTCGACTATGGAATATTTTAACAAGTCCGAACAATTCCGGTAATAGTGTTAGTTAAGGCGGTGAATAAATTTTTACAAAATTGATATAAAAATAGTGTTTAGTGATTTTGAAATTTGTACATTATAAAAGGTATGTTAGAAATTTATATGAATTTCTTTATATTTATGTTTTTTATGGGTTTAAAATATCATAACACATATACAGCAAAACCAATTTAAAATTTTCTAAATTTTTTTTATAAACTTTGAATTTTCTGTACAGTAATTATAACTGTTTTACAGGGTGATTCAAATGCATATTATAATCTTTTATTTTTGTATTACCTTTTATATTTTAGTATACAGGATACAAATTATTTCCGGGTTCAATTTAAAAGAAAGCTTTCAGTGGACAATTCAAATTTTATAAATCTATAGGAATTAGGAAAAAATTCAGTTTAGGAAAAATTCGCAAATCTAAAAAAAATTATTGTGCAGGACGCAGAAAGTACAACCAAAAAACAAAAAAAAACCGGCGGTCGCCAGTAATTCTCGGAAAAGAAAATAAATAAAATCGTAAATTTTTATATGCATAACCAAACTTTTCAGACGATTTTGAACATATCAGTGTGAGCGTGATTAGCAAAATTAGCAAAATATTATCTTCCAAACCATTCCTGAACATCTTCAAATAAGCTCTAAGATAACTTATTCTATATTAAAAAAAATAAAAATGTACTACGCATTACCCATTTTTAAGCATTTACAAGATTTTTTTTCAGGAACCGCCCCAATTTTCCTATCAAAAGCCTTCCTTTAGTTATATTTAAATGTTTTATTTAAAAGAAATAAAAAATGTTCTAAATAAAAAAATCGTAGGCACTGCTTTCATCATCTTCACGATCTTCTTGTTTCTCTGGTGTTTCACTTTCTTCTAACGTCGTAGGATCAGGATCAAAAGGATCTTTCAACAACATTAAAAAAATTGTAAAATGACCTTGCTTAATCTCAGCACATTTTTTAGAAGTTTCTTTTTTTGAGCCACTTTAGCATGAATCCTGAAATCGCAAGTGTGAAAAATCTTCTTCACGACCAACTGACACAGATCAAAGAGTATTATATATTAGATTTTACATACACAAAAATAAAATACCATGAACTTTCGATTTCAATAAAAGATGGCGATTTCTGTAAAATATACCAATTTGTAACTGGAGATTGTGTTAGATTTTCATATTTATAAATCAAAATGCGACACCAGAGTAAAATATTAGGTTAAAGGTAGGAACAAAATTTATGATTTTCAATAATTTTTTTTTCGAAAATTATTGGCGTACCGCCGGTTTTTTTTGTTTTTTTGGTTAAATCTATACCTCCTGCGTCCTGTACAATAATTATTTTTTTCGATTTGCGAATTCTTTCTAAACTGCATTTATATTCAAGTTTTAAATATTTACGATTATTTAGCCCCTCATATTTATTAGTCTCACCTTGTCTCTTTTTTTTTCAGTTAAAATAAAGTGAAGTGCGAGGAAAAAACTGAAGATACGAGCTTCTTCATAAAGGTTAGAATTATGTAATTTTTTTGGTGATGGTTAACTATTAAAACTATAAACTATAAAAACAAGTACACGAATTTTGTGGAAGTTTAAGCAATTTTTTTTATTTATTTTTTTTTTGAATTTTTATTGTGTTTTGTTCCAGTAATTTTGGTGATTTTTCAGATAATAAACAAACTCTTGATTCATATTTTTTGGCACATTAAATAATTTCTTATTTTTTTTCTAAATAATTACCTAATATCTATCGACTATATTTTAAAAAAAGTGAATATGTTTTTTTTTGTAATTTTCCTCTAGTTTTAACAAGATTTTTGTAATTTTAGATTTAAAAAAAAAATAAAAAAATTCCATTCGAATTATATTTTTGTCAAATTAAATAATTTCTTATATCTTTTGTTGCGATCACATTATTTGAAAAAAAAATTGATTTCTTTTTTTTTCAGTAAAGTGAAGTGCGAGAAAACAACTGAAGATACGAGCTTCGTCATAAAGGTTAGAATTTTGTAATTTTTTTGGTGATGGTTAAATATTAAAATTCGGATAAAAATTTGATTTATTGATAACAAGTACACGAATTTTCCTATACTACCTATATTTGTGATAATTTAAGCAATTTTTTTATTTATTTTTTTAAATTTTTGTTGTGTTTTGTTCCAGTAATTTTGGAGTTTTTTCAAAAATAGACAAATTTCTCTTCACCCATATTTTTTGTGGCACATTAAATAATTTCTTATTATTTCGCGATTTTCTTTCGTTTGAAAAAAAAAATTATATTCCAAATAATTACCTAATATCCATCAACTATTTTTTAAAAAAGTGAATTTTTTTTTTGTATTTTTCCTCTAGTTTTAACAAGATTTTTGTAATTTTAGATTTTACAAAAAATAAACAAATTCCCTTCGAATTATATTTTTGTCAAATTAAATAATTTCTTATTTCTTTTGTTATTTGAAAAAAAATTGATTTTTCAAATAATAAACTAATTTCCATCGGCTAGATTTAAAAAAAAATGATTAATTTCTTATTTTTTCTAATTTTCCCAATAAAATATTTTTAGTAATTTAAGATTTTTCAAAAAATAAGCAACTTTTTTTTGACTCCATTTTTGGTAAAATAAATAATGTCTAATAATTTTTTCGCGATTATCTTTTGTTTTGAATACATTGTTTAAAAAAAATTTGAATTTCCAAATAACGAACTAATTTCTATTGCCCATATTTTTAGAAAATTGAGTACCTATTTTTGTTTTAATTTTTCCTTTAGTTTTAACAATATTTTTTTATTAATTTTAGATTTTTCAAATAATAAATAAATTTCACTTGACTTATATTTTTGTCAAATTTAATAATATCTTATTTTTTCTCTATTTTCTTTTGTTTTGAATACATTGGTTGAAAAAATGTTGATTTTCCAAATAATAAACTAATATCCCTCGGTTATTTTTAAAAAAAATTGATTTAGTTTTTTTTTTAATTTTCCTCTACTTTTCAGTAATTTTAGATTTTCCAAAAAAAAACAAGTTTCTCTTGACTGATAGTTTTGGTAAAATAAATATTTGAATTTTTTTTGATTTTCCAAGTAATAAACTAATCTAATATATTTAAAAAAAATTTAGTAATTTCTTTTGTTTTGAACAATTTTGATTTTCCAAACAATAAGCAAATTTCCCTTCACTCATGTTTCTGGAAAATTAAATAATTTCTTATTTTTTCGCGATTTCCATTTGTTTGAAAAAGTTTTAATTTTCCTAATTTCCCTTGAGTATATTTTAAAAAAATTGAGTAATTTCTTATTTTTTTGTAAATTTACTCTAGTTTTAACAAACTTTTTTCAGTAATTTTAGATTTTCCAAAAAATAAACAAATTTCTCTTTACTCATATTTTTGGCAAAATAAATAGTTTACTACTTTTTTGTGATTTTCTTTTGATTTGATCACATTATTTGAATTTTGATTTTCCAAGTAGTTCCCGATTATATTTTAAGAAAACGAGTAATGTCATATTTTTTTGTAATTTTCATATAGTTTTTTCAATAATCTTAGTTTGTCCAAAAAATAAAAAAATTTCCCTTGTTTCATGTTTTTGGCAAATTAAATAAGTTCTTATTTTTTTTCGATTTTTTTTGATTTTGATTTTCGAATTAATAAACTAATTTCCCTCTGATATATTTAAAGAAAATGAGAAAGTTTTAATGTTTTTGTAATTTTCCACTAGTTTTAACATTATCTTTTTTTGGTAACTTAAATAAACAGAGTTCCCTTGACTCAAATTTTTGACAAATAAAAATTTGTTTTTCGCGATTTTCTTTTGTTTTGACCATATTGTTTGAAGAGTCTTTGATGTTATAAATAAATTTCCATCGACTATATTTTAAAAAAATTGAGCAATTTCTTATTTTTTTGTAATTTTAATATATTTTTAACAAGATTTTTTTAGTAATTTTTATATTTTCAAAAAAAATAAACAAATTTCCCTTGACTCATATTTTTGGCCAAATAAATAATTTCTTATTTTTTCGCGATTTTCTTTTGTTCTGATCACATTTTCGAAAACATTACAAATTACAAATTTCAAGAGAAGTTACTCCTTTATTACTGCTTGTCTTACAATTTTTTCCACATTTTTCTGTATATGTCAAATTTTAAAATTTAGACTTCGTCACAACCCGGTTTATGTATACTAACTGCAGTAAAAACTTTTCAATCCAAGTCACGACAATGAAAGCTCCCTTACGCTTCGCTTTGATTAGTTGACTTTGGGGAAAAAAGGAAACATTTTATATTTTTTTAATTATCATAATTTATTAAATTAATTTCCTAAGAACATTTAACACTTGTAAAGTGTTTTATTAAAAGTAAATATATTTTGTTTTTATGGTGATAATTACTAAAGTGAAAAGCTGAACTTTTTATATTATGAGAGATCAAATTAGTAAATTCTTGTTTTGTTAGTTCCAGTGGATAGGGAATATGCAACATATGTATGTAATACTCGATAAACCTGGAAAAGAAAAATTATTTAAATGTGTTCAGAGAATATATAATTTATTTATCTACAAAAAACCTTAATATATATAATAAAAATACAAATAATGTAGTAGGAAAAAAATAAAGATAAATTTCAAAGAAAAATTTATTTTTAAACATTACATTTTTATTTAAGTTCTTAACTAGTATCCATCTACTTATTTCTTTATTATGATACATATTAATATTATTTTCAATAAAACATTGCCTTCTTTGTATATCTTTTCTAACAACTTATTCGCGGTGTTTATTTTTACATATATTTCTGTTTGAAAATCTAATAAAATATTTATAAAATTAATAATATCTGGATGATGTTGGTAAAATGCATCATTAAATTTTGAATTAAATTTCACCTTCTATATTTTTGGAAGCGGCGGATTTTGCTTTCTTCTCGCAGCATACAATTTTTTTCTAATTCTATCGATGTCTTCGGTATTAATTTCATCTGCAAACGTATTTCCATTTAATTCGGAATGAATTATTTTTGAAGGCTTCACTGTCAAATCTTCCACAGATTTTCTTTTGGCACTGTTACTTGAAGCTTGTTTCTCAATTATTAAAGAATTAGTATAAGCATAATTATGAGACTCTTTATAATCAATAATTTTTTCTTCGTTATTTATACTGATAAACACTAGCTGGGCATTTGCAGTCACAACACTTCCAATTAATTTTTCTATATTTGCTAGTATTAGCTTTGGAAAATTTATATTTGTTAATAATTAACAACCTATTACCCCGTTCGGCAATTTTAAAATTAGAATTTAACCAAACAGTTGAAGCATATTCAATTTATTATTTCAAAGAATTTTGGTGGGAAATTGGAATATAGTAAGAAGCAGAGATATTTGAGATTGACTTATTCATATTTTATGAGGGTTCATTAGGATTTATTAGTGTTTTTATTGTTTTATGGGCAACTGTTATAAATCTTTTAAAGAAATGGTACCTCTTTTAAAATTTAAATATGGACCGTACTTTAGTATAATTTGAAGTTGTTTCATTAATTGGTGTTCATTTTTAATAAAACTAAAACAATGATATGTACAAACAGATGTATTACAATTTAGTATAAAAAAACAACAATTTGTAAACTACATAACATAATACAAATGAATAATTTGTAATTTTATACAGTAATTTAGTGTTAAATGACCTGTAACTAATCACTGAAATAACTCAAAAAATAAGCATTTGACTGAAAAAATTATTGCTATTAAAAATGTAAGCTTATAAAAAAAAATCGTGGGTTTATGGTATCTGCAGATCTAATAAAAACGGAGTAATAGCTTGTTGAAGATTGCTTCTTATTCGTCAAATGCCAGAAGTGAAAGTTTCAACGCGAATAACAAAAAACAATGCATTTTCGAGAAAAACTTATAGAATCTTTTTTAAAGTGCCTGAAAACACCTTTATTTTCGTTTTGTATAAAATCCTGTAACATTAAAACTAAGCGAGTTATGATGAAAATAAAGTTGGTCCCTATTTGTGAAAAAAAAATGTGAAAACCGCTAAAATTACCTAAAAAAAGTCTCAATTTTGTCAATTATTCCTTTTTATTTCTTAATTATTTGTATTTAAAATATGATATTGTAACTACATAACATGCCTCCTTTATTTGATAAAAACAAAACAATTGTTTTGTACATCAATTTAATAGTAAAAAAATTGAGTTTTAGCTAAAAAAGTGAATATACTAAAAAGTAATTCGTTTTAATAACTTTATAATCGACCCTATCTAATTTTCTAGAAAATTAAAATTACAGTTTTTTGTTTGAAAATAATAGATACCTTAACAGTTAATCCAATATGATTTAAGTATAGATCAATACCTATACCTATTTAAAAACAAAATTTTTAATACGGACCAGAGAGCTGTATAAGCTTGACACCGAGGTTGAATTTATGGCCCTACTCATAAACCATTGTTAAACGTGGTGAAGGGTAGTTAGTCTATTACGGTCGCCCTTTATAATGAGTCTCAAATATCTCTACTTCTTACTATCAATAGTTTCTTGTTTCGTCAATTCGTGTTTCGTTACCTATGGAAATATTACCTGTTATGACCCATTTTATTCTTGTTTCATCAACTGCAAAATATACCTGCTTAAAGTGTTCTTGTTTCGTCACCTTATCTTTGCACTTGCGCTAGTGATTAAGATGCTTATATTATGCATTTATTATTTTTATTTTAAAAATAATTCAATACGGTTTAAACTATTCAATTCCAAATAAAGTCTAGAAATTGGGAAAGTTTTGCCAGTCCTAAGCCTGGATAAAGTGTGAAGAGAGGTGGCCAAAAGGTGACCATAAAGACTTTTGTCAAATTTTAAAAGAAATCTGATAGCAGGTTTTTAAGAAAAAATATTGTTTTGCATCAAAAATAGGTTTTTTTCTATTTATATGGAAAACTATCTACCAGAATTTAATAAAACTTTGTATACTTTTAATATCCAGTAAGTTTAAAACAAAAATTCGATTCATAGTTTTTTTATTTATTTTTTATAATAACATTACTAATTATTATAATAAATATAATAAATAATCTAATTAAAAAGAATTTAGGTTTATGGACTTTTATGACCCTCCTAGTTGACGAATGCGGAATAAATTATTACCTGCGAAAAGGGCAAAAGGTACAGGTGACGAAACAAGAAATTTTGGGTCAGGGACGAATCACGAAATGACGAAACAAGAACAAATAATTCGTAGATACCTGTATTTGAAATAATCCTTTTTTACCTACCTACAATTTGTGGCCGAATTCACCCATAAATAATCTCCTACTTAATCCGTGGCAGAGTTCGATGTTTCCCGAGTTTACAAGACTTGCAGGCTTCCAGGAACCTCCTAAGGCTCATTCTGGAATGTACTTACTTTTCTCGTAAAATATTACTTCCGAAACTTGTTACGTAAGTTCCGAAAGTGATATTTTACTGGACGAGCCATAGATCATATATGCTCATGTAGTATTTGTTGGGTAGGTGAGGGGTAATATTTACAGTGTACTATAAGTCGGATACTGATTGGTCAAACTGCGTCAATACTGATTTCTCATTCGTCAACCCATGTCGAAATTTTCGCTAGATCCCCCCAGGGCCTACAAAATAAATAGCTAGAGTAGCGTATATGATCTAAGTGACGAGCAATAGGCGAGTCCTAGAAGGCAGCCAAAAATTTTACTTTCGGTACGATTTGTGTATAGTTGTACTTTCGCTTTAATAAATCATAGCGAAAGCAGGAATTTCGTGATTTTTATAATAAAACAAAATAATTTACTTGCTTTGAGCAGCAGAGTTCTGTTCTGAACAATAAATCCATAACAATTGGTCGTAAGCGGTCTCTTCACTTGTAATAATAAAATGAGATATAACTTGGAATTAAATTTGTCGTAATGATACCAGTTTAACGTTAACAAATTATCATAAACATTTTCACACTAGAAAAAAAAAGCACTGTTGATATTTATTAATTAGAAACAATATTTTTAAAATAGCTTAGGGAATGTTAAAATTTAATATAGATTTTATATTTTTATTTGTATTGTTCTTGTATTGATTTTTATTTTGTAATTTAAAACATAAAATAATACGTTAGTTAATTTTGATACATTTTATCTCTCCCTGAGATCCGTCTACTCTCAATAATTCAATAATTTTTATAAATATTCTATCAAGCAAAATATGTATATTTAGCTTTGTTTTCAATATGTTGTTGATCTTTATTTTTGTATAAATATAAATAAATACTCAACCATCATTTCCATTCCCTGTCCGACATCAGATAAAATAATGTAAAACATACCAGCTGCAGTAAAAATTGCAATAAATGGAATTATTTCTGGATTTGATCGTTCCTCCTAAAATCAATAATAAAAATTAAAGCTCAAAATTAATTTATTTATATTTTATTTAAACTAGCTACAGTTACAAAAAATGAAAGATAGCGGTCACAAAAAAAAACGGCTGTGAGAACACCTCGTTCTTAGAAAAATACAGATATTGTCTTTAATAATCTCTTGGGTACCCTCAGTACCCGATCAGCTTGCCACCACGGGAGTTTTTGAGGAACGCTGGGGGCCTGACGTTACTTTTGGCCCCGATCTGACCCTGGGTCAATCGGGTGATTCCACAGGTCGGTCATCTTGAATGAGCCCAGGACCAGAAAACTTGTGACCGCAGCGATCCTCAATAACACATCTCGTCTAACAATATAAATTATTAATATATACTTACAACTATAAAAGTGAACGTGCAACTTATTAAAATAGCACCAGCACAGTGAATTCTAACTAATTTCCATTTTGTTCCTTCGTTGTATATGTTACACATCCTTAAAAATAACATATCGAACCTCAATTATTATAATAAACATTTCGAGGGAAATTGTAATGCACATGCGTAATAGTTGTAGACTACAAAAAGTGTTATATAGTTGTAAAAAAGGCGCAGGTTAATGAGTTTGATTTTTTTATTTTCGAGAAGTTTTTGAAAAAAAATTGTCTAGTTGGGGCACCCAACTAAAACTAGTAAATTAGATATAAAAAGTCACCTGTTTGTATTAAATCTCTTACTTGGAGTATAAAGGGCTTAGTAAGAAATTAATTTATAATTTATACAAATTTATTTTAATTAATAATTTTTGTACTTACTTCTTTATATTATTAAACTGCCAAGAGAAGTATTTTAGATTCTTAGTTATAATTTCTTGATAGAGTTCGTAGTTAATATAATTTAAAATTTTTGCATCATTACATTCGTCTTCAAATCTTACCAGCATTTCAATTTGTTCATTTAGCATTTCCAGATTAAAATAAATGTGTCTGATAAAGTAGTAAGACATAGAATAGGGACCACTCAAATGTAACAAAGAATGAAGTCCCACAAAACCAAAAAAAAAAAATAGTATATTAGAATCTAATATAATTTGTGGACATATAAGAAATATCAGATTGGTGTCTGTATTTGCAAATAAGATAAATCCGAAAAAGACAAATACAACGATAAACCAAAATATATATAAGGTTATTTTGATACTTTTACCAAATAATTGTCTTTTTGTCAGTAATTCTTTACTTGGAGGTCTTGCATTTGAGTAAATATGAATTAAAAAATTCGATCCATTTCTGATTTTCTCGTACATTCCTACTGCCACCGAGTAACTTATTACTATCTAAAAACAAACAAAGAATCGTAAATAAGTACATTACTAAATTAAAATAAAACTAGTAATGAAGCAGATCACACTTCACAGTCATATTCACAACATGTTTAAGTTTTTCTTTTATTGGGTAAAAGTGAGAAGTTTTCTCGGAAAATGTAGAAGTGTGAATTTTCTACAAAACTAAAAGCAATACATTCCCACGTGAATATAACAAATAAAAAATTTCAAATGATATTAATTTAAAGAATTCTAATATACAAGATATTCCATTAACGTCTTGTTAAAATAAAAAAAATAGTGTTATTAAGAAGCAATGTGAAACACTTACATGCGTAATAAATGAAGCCGTTGCACAATGTTCTCTTAATTTCATATCACTATCTTGATTGAGAAATATATAGTACAAACAAAGAGCTAATACTATCATATAAATCATGCATATAATTGTTGACAAAACTCTTTGAAATAGCGTACGAAAAAACATAGTACCCCAATCCAACATCCAATAGAAAGGATCACCTACAATAAATATATATTATAAACTGAATGGGAATTAAGTTTTTTTTTTCATTTTAAATTCCTTATATTAATATCACCGTCATTCTTGAATTTTTTTGGGCAAATGGTGAAAGTAAAAAAAATTCACACCCATTTAGACTTGTTCTACTTCGCTGGCTCCTCCTCATGTGGTCCAAAAAAGCTTTTGCAGTAAATATAAATGGTTGAGCATATAACCTCGAGTGTGATGAATTGATTCGCATCTGGTCACAGTGACGGTCAGAAATTATACATTTCTTTAGTTGCTCCAGCTTTTCAAGCTAAGTCAATCTCAAGTGGATTCGATTCTTGATCAAACTTCTGTTATGGCACTAATAATTGATGGACGTCAACCTCAGGGAGACTTACCACATAATGGCAGTCAAATCTAATTTCTAAAAATCTCGTAAAAGAAACAGCATGAGCTATGCTAAGGAGGTTGCGTGGTATCAGATCTTTCCCAACGGTATTAGCGGACCAAAATTAATTCGACCGGTGGCAATCTCACCTTTGAAAATCTGTCGAAAATGATCCCCAGTACTAGGTTTATAGCTCAATATTTCCCGGTTCGTGGTGAGAACGAATACGAATTATCAAAAGAAGGAGATTTATCAAGCTCAAAATCGACAGTTGGATAATGAAATTAATCTGGCAAAATCTTTTGTTCAGTTGTAGATCCAATTATTGACAACGGTCAAAGAGATCTGTTCCAGTAAGCATTTACATTCATCCTCTTGAAAGAGCAAAAAACATTGTTATGGGGGAAAGATGAATTCAGTGAAAACTTGTACTCTTACTGGTGTTGCAGCAAAGTATCACCAATAGAGAATGGTACACCTACGTCACAGATCTGCGCGAACTCTGAACAGCTAAACGTCTTCTAGACGATTCAGTGCTGTGCACGAAATTATATATAGTCGGAAATACCTGTAGCTTGAAGCCTGAAAATAAATTAAAAAAATTGTTTGTACTTTCTTGGATTCCTAGAATATAATAGCTATGACCCTATGAGGAACTATTAATACATATCTAAAGTCTATATTCAAAAGACAGACTCAGTATGATGAATTTATTAAAGCGATAAAAACTTAAATTTATTTTTGTTTGGGTTCATTAGATTTATTATCAATCAGTACTTATAGATTTAGAATTTTATTGTACTTGAAATATTTGCGAAGCTATAAATACATTAACCCGATTCTCGAGATTTATTGTTTTGAATTCGGAGAATGTAACAGCAATAACATATTTAATCCCTTCTTAAAGTGATTATATAATAACCCTTGTAATTTCAACAAATTCCTAAAACATGTAGCTGGACTATGGAAAATAATTTTTAAGAACTTTTGTAAATTTTCGTTCAGTATCAAAATTTAAAATATTCAATTTTTTAATACTGATATAATTTTAAAATTTGGAGCTAACTATATCGTAAATTTCTTTTCTTCATTGAAAAATAAAGTAGAACCACATGACATATATGAAAAATAGAAACCAAATAATAAATGACGTCAAAAAATACCGTTATTATTTTTATTTTAAAATGTGTATGATATATTTTATTTTAAAATTTATTTAAGGTTAAACTAAATATATGATATATTACCTTTAATTAGCTAAAGGAATGATTAACTTATAGATTATTTCTTTAATGCCAACAGTTTTTCGTTTATCCATGATTAGGAATAAATAAACAAACACTTCGTATTACTACTAATACTAGACACTGTCACACTTTTAAAAAAACCTAAGTAATACTAGACACTGTTACGCTTTTACAAAAAATTCAACTAATACTGGACACTGTTGCGCTTTCACAAGAAAATTTAACTAATACTAGACACTGTCAAAAAAAAATTAGTACCTATACGCAGTTTGAACTTCAGATAAGTAGTCTTAGCGAAACTCACAACTAAATTAAACATAAATTTTGACTAGAGTTGTTATGCCCCTAAAAATTTGAATTTGCCTTTGTTGCCTAGCAACCGACTATGCCGACTGAATATCGCCTGTGCTCACGGCCACGTGGTGTACCTTTCTCTATTGGTGATATCTATTCTTTTACAAAGGCCTGTATGTAAAGTCTTTAAATTTGTAGTGACGAAAAAGCAATTCCTAATCGTCGACGAAATGGTTCCATGGGAACAACTTTATTTGTCATTCTGTAAACTTGTCCAGAATATGCGACAACGAGGAGACATAACATTCGTTATTCTTCTGAAAGACATGGAAATTGGTGAGCTAAAGCCGCTATACATTTTAATTTTAATTGAAAAATTTAACAAAAATCTTCTCGATTGGTAAAACGCTCCGCATTGATCGCATTGATAAAGATGCTTATTCAGTCAGACATTAATAAGACTGTCGGGTACAAATATATGCACAACATTTGCCCATTTCTTTGAGATTGGTGAAGAAATTACATAGCTAAAGACTGTTGAATTTCCTGCAAAACTATCAACAGGTACAGTAGAAAGACGAATTCTTCTTTTGTTGGACTATGATAGTTAACAAGATGGTGAATCGAGTTCACCAACTTGGGTTCAATTTTTTTTGCAAAATTCAAGTCTACGTCAAATCTGAGATTATTAGAAGGAATCCGATATATCACGAAGATTTATATAAAAATGTCTACAGTTGAACCAAAAACAGTTTTAATCTTTTTGGAATCAAATTAATTGCATTGTTAAATTGTGTAACTAATATAATTAAATAAGATATAAGTATACCTTCGTAAGTGTGAAAATCTCCAAACAATATCACATTTAATTTGTGATATAAATTATTTTTGAACATTGTTTCACTAAAAGAGACTAAACCAAAATGAATATGTTTCAACAATAATTGTATTTTAATTACGTATTTTTATGATGATAAATCAGCTACTTTATAAATATAAAAAATTTATATTAATGATGGAAGTACTTAGTATATTTGGTTAATTTCTAATCTAAATAATATGGATTATTCTCAATATAATATTTTGTTGACATAAACAATCAAACTCGTTACAATTAAAACGGATTACTTTGAATAATTTGGAAATTCAAGGTATACCAAAAGAACAATATGGGTTATAGTCAACATATTACTTTCCTCTTATTTATATGTATAGTATTTTCTTAGTTTCTTTACTTTTTAAGTTTTTTTTCCTGATACATTATTTTATGTATCGCAAGTTGCTAATTGAAATTTTAAAACTTAAGATATGTCCAATTAATGAACGAAAATAAAAAATGGGTAGTTCCATTGAGAAAAAATCAAAGAAATCTTAATGAATCATAGCAAAAATTATAAAAATTTAAAATTATTTAGATTTTAAATGAAACATAAAATTTAAAAAATATTTTGTAAGTAAGAAATATACACTACATTTAATTCAAGGCCTATTTTATTTTTTTTTCACTAATAACTTCAACGCTATTTTTCAACAAATATGGTCGTGTGATACATGGTTGCAACGAGATTGACAAGTAGGATGGGCCAGTTGACAAAATTATACAGAGTACCATTGAAAAGTAGAAAGTTGGTACCGCTTCCCTAAAAACCGGAAGTGATATTTTCGATGTCAGATTATAGAAATGTCTATAATTAGATTTAATATAATTATCCCAAATTTCAATTATTTACCTTTAAAATTAACGATGTTATTGAGTGTACCCAAACATCGTTGTCAGGTTCCAACAAAATAATTCCAAACTTAGATTAATCTTTCCTGATAATAATAGATAAGACTAGTTATCACAGTGTTAGACAAGTTAGACAAAGAATTGGCTTTAAGAATAACATAAACATTGATAAATAGTTGAGTAACAGAAACATCAAAAAAATACTAGTTTAAAGTTATGGATAATCTATTCTTAAATCATTATTTTATTATTGCAATTTTAATGCAATCGAAATGGTTTGATCCGAGTTAAAACGAAAATTTGACCAGGAAATTAACAAAATCAAAACGACACCAAAGAAAGTGATAGAAACCTGGGAAATAATATTCCTCAATCACATTGGGGAAATTACGGTTAGGTAATAACGTTTCTGAAGACGGTGTTTTCTTTAGCTTTAATAACGAATAAATAGATATTCTGGAATATTAAACTGTTATTTGTTTTTGAAAGACACTGTTATTTATAAAAATCACTAAAACGCAAAAAATATAAAATGTGTGTCTTGCCTACTTGATTTATATTTTTCTTTTTGCTTATTATCATTTATTACAATAAAACAAATTGTGCTCTCGAAATTTGTAAATTAATATTTTTTTACGACAAATTTTGTAGGCCATATTTTCAGTCCGATGCTCTGAAAGTGTCAGTTTCGTGATCACACATTCACTTTTATTTGTGAAATTGAAACTTTTTAATTTTGTCTACTTTGTTAATTAAATCACCAGTAGTCACATTTTTCCAAACACAATTAATTATTTAATGTCAGATTTCTGGATTTGGAGTTTTGTCTACTGATGTATTAATTAATTCGTTTGTTGAAACATTTTTCAGAAGCAAAATATTTTTTTCCCAATTTTCTGTATGAATTGTTGTCATTGTACTCCAAGAGTTGTCCATAATATTTCTTGGTAATTTTTAAGCATTTTGTCGTGAACTTAATCAATTTTTTCCATATTTACTAAGGACACTTAGAAATTCTATTTTAGTAGTACACGTTTTCTTTAATAGTCTAAAAAAGGCGACATCTAGTGGAGTAAAATAAGTAAAGTTGGGATCAAAATGACTCATTTTATATTCATTTTAATTATCATAATTTATTAAATTAATTTCATGAACATCATAAGAACATTTAATACTTTAAAGTGCTTATTAAAATAAAATATATTTTGCTTTTATAGTTATAATTAATGAGGTGAAAACTTTTTAAATAATGAGAGATCAAATTAATGATTTCTTGTCACTTCAGCTCCGGTGGATAAAGAATATGCAACATATGTATGTAATACCCGATAAACCTGAAAAAGAAAAATATTATATTAGAATAGCTGTGTTTTTAATCATGAAAACTATTATGCCCTTGGGTTGGGTTCCTTAAAAAAAATTAATAAACATTACAAAAAAAAAACTAAAAAAAATATTATAAATTTTGGGCGCCTCTAGTACTATTCTTTTGGTTCTTCTCTCTCTTGTGTCTTCTTTTAATCAGTTTCTGTCTTTTATTTTTCTGTATCACCTCCTAGTTAATGCCCTCTTCTGTCTTCTGTATTTTTTAATCTCCACCTATTTCTGTCTCTCCGTCTAATCCAATCTGCATCAATTTGTTATTTGTCTTCTTTGTTATATTTTTTATATTCTTGTAATATTTTCCTTATATTAATAAACCTTTTTTTAATAATTTCTTTTATTTTTCTTAAACTATAACTTCCATTACTTAATTCAAACCATTCAATAAACCAGTTTTTAATATCTTATCCTAATTTTTTTTATCTGACATTTTATATTTCTTATTAATTAAAACCAAAACTGTTTATTATTCCTTTTTCATTTTTTTCTTTCCCAACTAGATATATTTTTCTTTTTTTTGTAAATTTAATGACTAACGACACTAAGATTTTTTTCTTTTACTTGTACCACAATTGTTGTGAACTCATTATTAAATCAAATAAATCTAAATACAAAACATTCTTAAGTAAATCTTCAACACCTTTAAATACATCCACACGCACCTTAAACTTCTTATCATAACCTTATTTTCATTGTCAAACTTACATTTGACAATAACTTTCTACCTTTCAATCACAGTCAACCACAATACATACAAAAACAGAACTAAAACTACGCATATAAATAAAAAACCATATCAATATATTTAAATGTGTTTACAGAATATATCATGTATATCTCTACAAAAAACTTTAGTGTTATTTTATTTATAACTAGACACACTACACACTAAAATAATGTTATACGATCCAAAATTAGTTCTAATCTAATAGAACAGCCTGAGACAATAGCTACTGGGTTGCTTATTAGGATTTTTATAATATGAGGATAAAGTCAGACACAAGAACTAGCTATCCATTACATATAAACTACTTTACAAGTTCAAAAACGTGTTAATTACTTTTGAAGAGAATTAAAATATGGTCGAGTACCTACTCATTCGATTCGGAATGATGACCAGAAAGATGTGCGAAAATTTCAAACCCGCACATAAACAATTAGGAAAGCTAAATAACTTTTTCGGTATGATTTTTTGTTCTTTAGAAACGATTTTTAATATCTACATAGGCGACTTTGGCAACAAATTTTATTTGATTTTTATTAAAAATATTATACATAAGACGATCCGAAAGTAAGTTTACGAGAATCACAGGCTTCCAGGAATCTCCTTATGGGTCGTTCTAGAATTTGCCTACTTGGCTCGTAAAATATTACTTCCGGAACTTTTTACGTAAGTTCCAAAAGTGATATTTTACGGGACAAGCAATAGAAGGCTGCGAGTTTCGTAAAATAATTTTCGAATCGACCGAAAATTTTACTTTTGGTACGATTTGTGTAAAGTTGTATATTTTCGCTTTAATAAATCATAGCGAAAGCTTGATTTTTGTGACGGCTGCAGTAAAATAACTATATTAATTTATGATTTAATATTGTTACAATAAAACAAAATAATATACTTGCTTTGAGCAGCAGAGTTCTGTTCTGAACAATAAATCCATAACAATTGGTAGTAAGCGGTCTCTTCACTTGTAATAATAAAATGAGATATAACTTGGAATTAAATTTGTCGTAATGATACCAGTTTAACATTACCAAATTATCGTACACGTTTTCACTCTAGAAAAAAAAGCACTATTGATATTTATTAATTAGAACCAACAGCTTAGGGAGTGTTAAAATTTAATATAGATTTTATATACACTCTATATTTATTTATATTGTTCTTATATTGATTGTGTTATGTTGTAATTTATAACATAAAATAATACATTAGTTAATTTTCATACATTTTATCTCTCCCTGAGACCCGTCTACTCTCAATGGGAGCCAATAATTTTAATTAATATCCTATTAAACTTAAACAAGCAAAATATGTATTTAGCGTTCTTTTCATTATGATATTGTTCTTTATTTTTGCATAAATATAAATAAATACTTTACCATCATTTGCATTCTCTGTCCGGCATCAGATAAAATAATGTAAAACATACAAGCTGCAATAAAAATTGCAATGAATGGAATTATTTCTGGATTTGATCGTTCCTCCTAAAATCAATAATAAAAATTAAAGCTCAAAATTCTTAAAAAAACAAAAAATTGACTGATATTGTCTGTAATAAACATCTTACACGCTCAGTGAAATTTGCTAAGCTAACAAAACAATTAGGCCTGAACTGACTCAATAACACCTCTCCTCTAACAATATAAATTATTAATACTTACAACTATAAAAGTGAACGTACAACTTATTAAAAGAGCACCAGCACAGTGAACTCTAACTAATTTCCATTTTGTTCCATCGTTGTATATGTTACACATCCTTAAAAATAACATATCGAACCTCAATTATCATAATATATATTTCGAGGGAAATTGTAATGCACATGCGTAACAGTTGTGACTACAAAAACTGTTATATAGTTGTAAAAAATGCTCAAGTTAATGAGTTTGATTTTTACTTTCCCGACCCACCTCCTAGAAGGGAAAGTATCGTGAACGAGCTAAAAAAAAATTTCGAGATAAAAACGGGTCCCCTGAGACGATTAAGACCATTTCCAGATGTAAGTATGTCTGTCGGTCTGTGTGTGTGTGTATGTGTATGTGTGCGTGTGTGTGTATTCTTCTACGATAGAGGCCACACGTTTAATCCGATTGAGCTGAAATTTGGTATAGGGGTTTGGGTTATCCGTCGGAAGAACCCATTAGTTTTTGTACGACATCTGTCAAACGGAAATACCACTATCAAAAAATGACAGACGCAATATGTCAGGAAATTGGACATGCAATATGTCATTTGAAAGCCCTTAAAACACACCTGTCAAAAATAAAAAAATGTCAAAATTTGAAACTTTATCATTAAATATCTGAAAAAATATTAATCCGATTGGGCTAAAATTTGGTACAGAGGTTTAAGTTACCTGTCGGAAGAACTCATTATAGTTTTTGTATGACATATGTCAAACGGAAGTGTCATTATCAAAAAACGACAGATATGTCACGGAATTCGACTTGCAATATGTCATTTGAAAACCCTTGAAAAATTCTATACAGAACAGTCAAAATTATTTCTCAAACTCTTACCTATCAAAAATAAAAAAATGTCAAAAGTTGTAACTTTAACATTAAATATCTGAAAAAGTATTCGTGGATACTTGTCGGGAAAGTTTTGGGGCGACTCAACTGATTTTTTTATTTTCGAAAAGTTTTTGAAAAAAAATTGTCTAGTTGGGCCACCCAACTAAAACTAGTAAATAAGATATAAAAAGTCACCTGTTGGTATTAAATCTCTTACTTGGACTATAAAGGGCTTAGTAAGAAATTAATTTATAATTTATACAAATTTATTTTAATTAATAATTTTTGTACTTACTTCTTTATATTATTAAACTGCCAAGAGAAGTATTTTAGATTCTTAGTTATAATTTCTTGATAGAGTTCGTAGTTAATATAATTTAAAATATTGGTATCATTACATTCGTCTTCAAATCTTACCAGCATTTCAATTTGTTCATTTAACATTTCCAGATTAAAATAAATGTGTCTGATAAAGTAGTAAGACAAACAACAGGGACCAATCAAATGTAACAAAGAATGGAATCCCACAAAACCAAAAAAAAAAATTAGTATAGTAGAATCTAATAAATTTTTTGGACATATAGTAAACATCAGATTAGTGTCTGTATTTGTAAATATGACAAATCCGAAATAGACAAATACAACGATAAACCAAAATATATATAAGGTCTTTTTGATACTTTTACCAAATAATTGTCTTTTTGTCAGCAATTCTGTACTTGGAGGTTTTGCATTTGAGTAAACATGAATTAAAAAATTCAATCCATTTCTGGTTTCCCCGTACGTTCCAACTGCCACTGAGTAACTTATTACTATCTAAAAACAAACTAAGAATCGTAAATAAGTAAATTACTCAATTAAAATAAAACTAGTAATGAAGCGGATCACACTTTACGATCACATTCACAACATGCTCAATTTTTTCTTTTATTGGGTAAAAGTGAGAAGTTTTCTCGGAAAATGTAAAAGTGCGATTTTTCTACAAAACTGAAAGCAATATATTCCCACGTAAAATAAAAAAATAGTGTTATTAAGAAGCAATGGTTTCACTTACATTCGTAATTAACGAGGCCGTCGCCCAATGTTCTCTTAATTTCATATCACTATCTTGATTGAGAAATATATAGTACAAACAAAGAGCTAATACTATCATATAAATCATGCATATTATTGTTGACAAAACTGTTTGAAATAGCGAACGAAAAAACATAGTACCCCAATCCAACAGCCAATAGAAAGGATCACCTACAATAAATATATATTATAAAGTGAATGGGAATTAAGTTTTTTTCTCATTTTAAATCCTTTATATTAACATCAGCGTCATTCTTGAATTTGGACAAATCGTGGAAAAATTTCACATCCATTTAGACTTGTTCTACTTCGCTGGTTCCTGCTCATGTGGTCCAAAAAAACTTCTGCGGTAAATATAAATGGTTGATCGTGTAACCTCGAGTGTGATGAATTGTTTCGCAACTGGTCACAGTGACGGTCAGAAATTATACATCAGTTGCTCCAGCTTATATCTGTTCTCAAGCTGACATCAGCTCAAGTCAATCTCAAGTGGATTCGATTCATGATCAAACTTCTGTTATGGCACTAATTAATGCACGTCAACCTCAGGAAGACTTGGAGTTAACAGAAATATCAAACAATGGCGGTCAAATCGAATTTCTAAAAATCTCGTAAAAGAAACAAAATGAGCTAAGCTAAGGAGGTTGCGTGATATCAGATCTTTCCCAACGGTATTAGTAGACTAAAATAAACTCGACGGTCAGAGAGTTGTTCAAGTAAGCATTTGTATTCATTCTCTTCCAAGAGCAGAAAGCATTGTTACGAGAGAGAGAGATGAATTCAGTGAAAAATGATACTCTTACTATTTCAACGTGATGGAAAGTTAGTGAGACTGCCAAAGTCCTGTATGTAACGTCTTTGAATTTGTTGTGACCAATCAAGTAATTCCTAATCGTCGACGAAATGGTTCCATGGGAACAACTTTATTTGTCATTCTGTAAACTTGTCCAGATTATGCGACAATGAGGAGACACAACTTTCGTTATTATCCTGACAGACATGGGAATTGGTGAGCTAAAGCCGCTATATAGTTTAATTTTAATTGAAAAATTTAACAAAAATCTTCGCGATTGATAAACTACTGGGTTTATAAACACAAAGATGCTTATTCAAGCAGGCATTAATAAGACTGTCGGGCACAAATAATTGCACAAGATTTGCCCAATTTAAAAATACATTTCTTTGAGATTAGTGAAGAAATTACATAGATAAAGACTGTTGAATTTCCTGCAAAATTATCAACAGGTACAGCAGAAAGACGAATGGACTATGATTGTTAACAAGATGGTTAATCGAGTTCATCATCTTGGGTTCAATTTTTTTTTGCAAAAGTCAAGTCTACTTCAAATTAAGCCATCTGGGATTGTCCGTAGATTTATATAAAAATGTCTACAGTTGAACCAAGTGTAAGAAGCATACCCAAAAACAGTTTTTATCTTTTTGGAATCAAATTCATTGCATTGTTGAGTTGTGTAATTAATATAATTAAATATGATATAAGTATACCTTCGTAAGTGTGAAAATCTCCAAACAATATCACGTTTAATTTGTGATATAAATTATTTTTGAACATTGTTTCACCAAAAGAGACTAAACCAAACTGACCATGTTTCAATAATAATTATATTTTAATTACGTATTTTTATGATGATAAATCACCTACTTTATCAATATAAAAAATTTATATTAATGATGAATGTACTTAGTATGATTGGTTAATTTCTAATCTAAATAATATGGATTATTCTCAATATAATATTTTGTTGACTTAAACAATCAAACTCGTTACAATTAAAACGGATTACTTTGAATAATTTGGAAATTCAAGGTATACCAAAAGAACAATATGGGTTATAGTCAACATATTACTTTCCTCTTATTTATATGTATAGTATTTTCTTATTTTCTTTACTTTCCTTTTACATATAACATATACCGTTGATTGACTTTTTAAAAAGTTTTTTTCCTGATACATTATTTTATATATTGCAAGTTGCTAATTTAAATTTAAAACTTAAGATATGTCCAACTAATGGACGATAATAAAAAATGGGTAGTTCCATTGAGAAAAATCAAAGAAACCTTATGGCAAAAATTATAAAAATATAAATTTTTTTAGATTTTTAAATGAAATTTAAAATTATAAAAAATATTTTGTAAGTAGGAAATATACACCCTAACTACATTTAATTCAAGGCCTATTTTATTTTTTTTTTCACTAATAACTTCAACGCTATTTTTCAACAAATATGGTCGTGTGATACATGGTTGCAACGAGATTGACAAGTAGGATGGGCCAGTTGACAAAATTATACAGAGAACCATTGAAAAGTAGAAAGTTGGTACCACTTCCGGAAAAGCCGGAAGTGATATTTTCGATGTCAGATGAGAGAAATATAGATCATTAGATCTAATATAATTATCCCAAATTTCAATCCTTTACGTTTAAAATTAACAAAGTTATTAAATGTACCCTAACATCGTTATCAGGTTCAACAAAATAATTCCAAACTTAGATTAATCTTTCCTGATAATAATGGATAACACTATTTATCACAGTGTTAGACAAGTTAGACAAAGATCATCTGTAGTCAAATTTTTCCGGGCACAATTAATTATTTAAAGTCAGCTTTTTTGATTTTGAGTTTTGTCTACTAATGTATTAATTAATTCGTCAGTTGAATCATTTTTCAAAGGCAAAATATTTTTTCCCAATTTTCTGTATGAGTTGTTAAAGTTTTTAGTTTTATATTATTAACAAATATAATATAATAAATGTGTTTATATATACACCATTTTGTCGTGAACTTAATCAATTTTTTCCATTACTACATTTCAGTAGTACACGTTTTCTTTAATAGTCTAAAAAAGGCGACATCTAGTGGAGTAAAATAAGTAAAGTTGGGATCGAAATGACTCATTTTATATTCATTTTAATTATCATAATTTATTAAATTAATTTCATGAACATCATAAGAACATTTAATACTTTAAAGTGCTTATTAAAATGAAATATATTTTGCTTTTATAGTTATACTTAATGAGGTGAAAAGCTTAACTTTTTAAATTATAAGAGATCAAATTAATGAATTCTTGTCACTTCAGCTCCGGTGGATAAGGAATATGCAACATATGTATGTAATACCCGATAAACCTGAAAAAGAAAAATATATTTAAATGTGTTTACAGAATATATCATTTATTTCTCTACAAAAAACTTTAGTGTAATTTTATTTATAACTAGACACACTACACAATATTTTAAAAAAAACTTATTATTTTACTTTTAACTAGATACACTGCAAACTAAAATAATGTAATCTGATCCAAAATTAGTCCTAGGTAATCTATATAGAACAGCCAGAGACAGTGGCTACTAGGTTATTACTTATTAAGGTTTTTATAATACCATAAAGCCAGACACAAAAACTGATTAGCTACTATCAATTATAAACTAATTTACAAGATCAAAAACTTTTAAAGCGAATTAAAAAGAATAAAAAAGATGTGCGAAAGTTTCAAACCCGTTCATAAACACTTACAAAAGTTAAATAACTATTTCGGTATGACTTTTTTTACTTTCGGAACGTTTTTTTTGTACTTTCGAGACGATTTTTAATATCTACGTAGGCGACTTTGACAAGAAATTTTATTTGATTTTTATTGACAACGTTTGTTGTTACTGGGTTAGAGTGTTTTAGATTTTTCATTCCAGTAAAGAATAATAAACGGTTGCAGAAAAGAGTTCCGTAATATCACTTTCGGATCGATCAAAAATTTTACTTTCGGTGCTTTAATAAATCATAGCGAAAGTTCGATTTTTGTGACGGGCTGCAGAAAATAATATACTTACTTTGACCAGCAGAGTTCTATTCTGAACAACAAATCCATAACAATTGGTAGTAAGCGGCCTTTTCACTTGTAATAATAAAACGAGATATAACTTGGAATTAAATTTATCATAATGATTCCAGTTTAACATTACCAAATTTTCATAAACATTTTCACTCTAGAAAAAAAAGCATTGTTGATATTTATTAATAAGAACCAATATTTTTAAAATATCTTAGGGAGTATTAAAATTTAATTTAGATTTAATGTATTTTTTTGTATTGTTCTTATATTGATTTTTATTTTGTAATTAAAAAAAAAAATAATACGTGTTTGATTTGACTTGTCACATTATTTAATTTTGATCAAATTATTTCTGGAAAATTCGTCCACTCTCAACAGGAGCCAATAATTTTAATACATATTTTGGTATAAATATAAATAAAATACTCTACCGCCATCTCCAATCTCTGTCCGGCATCAGTTAATATAATGTAAAACATACAAGTTGCAATAAAAATTGCAATAAATGGAATTATTTCTGGATTTGATCGTTCCTCCTAAAATCAAAAAAAAAAAAATTAAAGCTCAAAATTAATTTATTTATATTTTATTTAGGCTAGTTACGGTTACAAAAAATTAAACTTAAGCACCGATCACAAACAAACAGGACCCGTCCTTAAAAAAACAAAACAATTGACTGATATTTTCTATCGTAAGTAACTTACACGCTTTGCTGATAAAACAATAAGGCTTGAACTGACTTGGATCAGTAATTGAGGCCCAACCGGAGGAACGGTGGGGGCCTGACGGTACTTTTAATCCAGATCTGACCATGGGTCACTCAGGTGGACTCGATAGTAAAGAAAAAAATACTCCACTTCAGCATGCTCAGCAACCCACAACTTGCCAACGCGGGAGTTATTGAGGAACGCTGGGGTCTGAAGTTACATACTTTTGGGCCCGATCTGACCCTGGGTCAATAGAGTGGTTCCACAGGTCAGCCATCTTGAATTAGCCCAGCACCCGAAAACATGCAACCCCAACGATCCTCTAACAATATAAATTATTAATACTTACAACTATAAAAGTGAACGTGCAACTTATTAAAATAGCACCAGCACAGTGAATTCTAACTAATTTCCATTTTGTTCCTTCGTTGTACATGTCGCACATCCTTAAACATAATATACCAAACCTCAATTTTCGTGACATATATTTCCAGGGAAATTAATAATAGTAATAAATCTTTTATTCTCTTTTTTGTATATAATAAATAATATATATCATAATACATAAAGGACTATAACTGGTTCTACCACCAGTGCCTTTATATCTATACATCTACATATTACAAAAATTTAAAGGTAAAGAACAGTAAAATAGAAGGAATAGAGAATGAAAATAGGAAGAATACCATAAAAATTGAAAAAAAGGTGAGTTCACTGTTTTGCCAACAAAAATTTTTTGTACTTACTTTTTTATATTATTAAACTGCCAAGAGAAGTATTTTAGATTATTAGTAATAATTTCTTGATAGAGTTCGTAGTTAATATAATTTAAAATATTGGCATCATTACATTCGTCTTCAAATTTTAGCAGTATTTCAATTTGTTCATTTAGTATTTCCAGATTAAAATAAATGTGTCTGATTAGGTAGTATGACAAGCAAAAGGGAACAATCGCATGTAACAAAGAATGGAGTACCAGAAAACCAACAACAAAATTTAGTACAGTAGAATCTAATATTATTTGTGGACATATAAGAAATATCAAATTGGTGTCTGTATTTGCAAATATGATAAATTCGAAAAAGACAAATACAACCATAAACCAATATACATATAAGATCTTTTTGATACTTTTACTAAATAATTGTCTTTTTGTAAGCAATGCTTTACTTGGGGGTCTTGCTTTTGAGTAAACATGAATTAGAAAATTCAATCCATTTCTGATTTTCCCGTAGGTTCTTACTACCACCGTGTAATTTACTACCATCTAAAAACAAACTAAGAATCGTAAATAAGTAGAATATTAAATTAAAATAAAACTAGTAATGAAGCTGATTATTCTTCACGGTCATATTCACAACGTGTTGTTTTTAGTATCGAGTAAAAGTGAGTAGTTTTCTAAAATGAAAAAGTATAATTTTTCTACAATACTGAAAGCAATATATTCACACATTGTGAATATGACAAATAAAATTTTCAAGTGATATTAACTTAAAGAATTTCAATATGCAATATCATTAAAGTTTTGATAAAAATAAAGAATTAGTGTTATTAAGAAGCGATGGTTTCACTTACATTCATAATTAAAGAAGCCGTTGCACAATGTTCTCTTAATTTCATATCATTATGTTGATTGAAAACTATATAGTACAAACAAAGAGATAATACTATCATATATATCATGCATACAATTGTTGACAATAATCTTTGAAATGGCGTACGAAAAAACATAGTACCCCAGTCCAACATCCAATGATAAGGATCACCTACAATAAATATATATTATAATGTATACGGGAATAAGTTCTTTTTTTGTTTTTTTCATTTTAAATCATTTATATTAACTTCACCGTAGTTCTTGTTCTTTTTAACAAATCGTGTGGAGATGAAGAATTTCACATCCATTCATGTGGCCCAAAAAAAGATTCTGCAGTAAATGTAAATGGTCGAGCGTGTAACCTCGAGTATAGCACATTTGATGAATTGATTCACATCTGTAAGCAGGCAGTAGAATGAAAAAATATCCAATTCGGTATCGACTACATTCAGATTTAATACGTTTCATCAGTTGTTCTAAATTACATCTGTTCTCAAGCTCAAGTTAGCAAGTCGATTCGATTCCTGTTCAAATTAATACACGTCAACCTCAGGAAGTTGACAGGAATCCAAGAAATGGTGGAGCTAAGGAGTTTCCGTGCTATCATATCTTTCCCAATGGTATTATGTTAGGTTCAATGTGAGTGGAGCGTTTGTTCGTCCCTCCACTGCGACCAGCAGAGGCCTATTTTGGATCACCCCTCTATAATTCACTATACAATCCACACCTTCTCGCGAAGTCTACGGTTGATTTAGTTGAAGCTTCCTTGTAATCGGTAGGCTACAGCTGTACAAAACCAAACGCAGGAATATCTTTCCAAAGAGTGTCATTGGCACTGCTTTTCGCTATGCCAAAGAATGGTTCCGGTCCAATGAACTCGGATTCTGCACATATTCATCCCAGACTTTGAAAAGTATTGAAAGGAAATCGGTACAAGAAATAAACTTTTATTTATTCCAATATCAAAGCTAAAAAAAAAACTAAATATCTATTTTACACAAAAATTACCTAATAACTGAGACCTAGAAAGAAAAAATAAACAAACAATGAAACAAAACTTCGTGAAATAATAAATAATGAAGAAATGTGCGATAAACGTTTAGAAGCATATATCATCAAAATAACGTAAAGAAATTAACGAAATCCCGATATAAATTCGCATTGTGTTTAGAGCAAAGGTCCATTTAAAACGCAGATATGACGCTCGGAACGCCCAAACGAGACTGCTTTTATTATATGCTTTTTGGGACGCTGATAATGAAAATGGGGTCCCACGGCTCTAAAATAGATGCGTCACCCTTAAAATCGGCAAAAACCACCCTTTTCTGGTTGTTTTTTGCAACAATTTTTATGAGATCCCCAAAAAATGCTCTGTAATGTGCTAAGAGTATGTTAAGTGGTGACACCCACATGTAAATTGATGTACAAAATGCTGGAATTTTTTTTTTAACTTTTTTGTGTAAGTTCAAATGAATGGAGTCGTAATAAAATTAACAAAAACTGTTTTCATCTCTTCGGGGGTGAAAAATACCTCTTAATCGCTTTAAAATCCGATTAACGCGTAGACATTAACTTGAGATGAATAATTTTATTTTTCTTCCTATTTCTTATTAAATTATTTGGAGACAAATAATAAAAAATATTTGCACCCCCTCAGGGAGGAAAGCCCTAGATGTACGCAAAATCGGAAAATCAAAAAAAAAATTGAATCGTATCTAAGAACATTCTCGATCTAATCATCTTTCAAACAAAAACTAAATCAAAATCGGTTCATCCGTTAAGGAGCTACGATGCCACAGACAGATTAAACTTATAACTCTTGTGTTTTCATCTGGGGTAAAAAATACAAAAAATCCCGATACACGTTTTAGTTTATTTATTTAGGAGAATCTATGTACCAATTTTAAAGTGCCTATCATTTATATTTTTCGAGATATTCAATATTTATTGCTGTTGACCCCAGTTTTGAAACCCTTAAAGTGCGAATTTTCAAAATTCCTTCCTTATTGCTCCCAAAGGAAGCTACCCTGAAAATTTCACGTCTCTATCACCTCTCGTTTGGTCTGTACGTTGATTGTCAGTCAGTCAGTCAGCGACACGACAATTTTGTATATACTATAGATTTAAATTTTAACCCAAAAAGTACCCCAAGTTTGAGAAGTGGTTTTTTCACTATTTTTTTTGTAGTAACCTGTGAATTTCATTTAGTAACACATAAATTCAGAATTTTGAAATTATATTTTGTAATTTACATATTGTTACTTTTTAATTTACTGCATTTTTTTTCTATCCGAGGTAATAGACAAATTCTGACCTACCTGATCTTTCAGACTAAGAATAAAGTGAAATCGAAAGCTGACGCCAAAAAAAATGGTGGTTTTGTGAAAATTCATGTATAATATTTGTTCCTGGAGTGTCATGTGTGAGGAAATTGATGTATAAAAATGTATATATTGTGATGAAATTTGTTATACCCTGTAATTTTGGGTAATTGTTAGAAAATTTGTATAAGATTTGTTGTAAAATAGTATAGTAAGTAAGTGTTGGTTGAGTTAAAAAAAAAAAAGAATAGTAATTGGTATTAAAATTAACAGTGCTCCTTTATTTTTAACATTAAAGAAAAAAATGTAAATTAAAAAGAAATTTTGGGTAACTGGTATTAAAACTATAAACTAATTTTTGTAATATGAATAGGGCTTAAACCATTTGAAGTATTAAATTCTTGTGACAGGTTGGATAGCATTTCTTAGAAGGTGAAATGATTTGTGATTGGGTTGGTGTCAATCAAAATTTCAGTTTAAAATTATGTTAAAAAAATATAGTATGTAAAAGTTTTGGTTTGAAAAAAAAATTTAAGGGAGAAAATGAATGAATCAAAAAAATGTTTGAAGGTTGTCAGATATTTTGTAAAAAAGCAAAAAAGAAATAAATCTGTAAAAAAATAATATATATTTAAAGGGGGAATGTTGTATTTATGAAAAGAGTGGTATATTGAAAATGAAGAAATAAAATTTTTAAATTAAAATAGTAATCAATATTATTCATGGAAGTTGGAGAACAAAGATTAAAAAAAAATAAAATGGTGACTATTCGGAAGGAGCCAATAAGCAGTTTCAAAAGTGAAAATTAAAAAAAAAGGTGGAAAAAATATTAGAAGAGCTGAATAAGTAGCAGAGGAAGAAAATAGGGAGAAGATCATTGATTTTATTAATTCTCATTATATTTTGTATTTTTTTATTTAGGCGTTTTGAACCCAGCCCAGTGAGAAGGAGTTCTCCACTTTAGAAATGTAATCTACCCTACATTGCGATAAGTTGGGAATTACTATTTCAATATATATAGTTTAAGCATATCCGAAAACTTTTTTAATCTATTTGGAACCAAATTCACTGTTGTGTGTAACCAATAATTAAATATTATATTAAGAATATTGTTAATACCTTCGTAAGTGAGAAAATCTCCAAACAATATAACATTTAATTTGTTACATAAATTATTTTTGGACATTGTTTCACAAAAGTAGACTAAACCAAAATGACTTTATATTCCAATAATAATTGTATTTTAATTACATATTTTTATGATGATAAATAAGCTAATTTATAAATTTAAATAATTTATTTTAATGAGGTAAGTGCTTAGTATGCTTAGTTAATTTCTAATCTAAATAATATGGATTATTCTCATGTTGTCTGGATTTAAAAAAATATTATATTCAAATAAACAGCAAAACTCGTTAACAATTTAATTGATTACTTTGAATAAATTTGAAAATCAAGACATACAATAGGAAGAAAGATAATATACAAAATATGGGTTGTAGTCGACATATGACTTTCCTTAGTTTCTCTACTATGGTATATCTAAAGGGAAAAATATTGCAATTGGGTAAAAACCCGGTTTTTTAATCAAAGATTAACAACAACTGATTTCAACCAAATTTTTACTAAAAATTGTTTTGTTTCTAACTTGGAACTGATTAGTTTTTCGTGGTCATCATGAAATGTTAAAAGCAATTGTAACGCTCTCAAAGTTTTAAAATTATTTATTATAAGAAAAAACAACTAAAAAAACGCAAGTCGAATTGTACTTGTTGGATATTTATAGACGTGTCCTATTATTTTTCAGTTTCTTTTTAACAGGGATACAATTTAATTTCACAAAAGCCTTTGACGTTAGAAAATAAAAAAATTGAAATAAAATATGCGGTCAAATTTTATAATTATAAATTAAGATCTGGATATAAAGTAATCCAAAAGGCATCTGGAGTTTTAAAAATTGCTTTAGACTAGTATTTATATTCTGGAGGATAACAACCGATGAACAGAATCAGGATTTAAAAAAACATGTCGTTGAAGATATTGAAAATTATAAAGTATTTTTTCATTTAATAAAAGATATTATATACAAATTGTACAGACGAAAGAAAAATGTACTTACACTAGCTAGTGTTAAATGAAAATAGAAGCGCTAAATATACAGATATACAAAAATATTCTGTACATTTTGGTATAAAAGAAATTTAATTCACTTTTCAGAAACATGATAATGAAAAACTTTTAAAGGAATTACCGGTTTTAGGCTAAAAAAAGTATTTTTTTTAATAAAGATAGACTTGGATTTATACTAAATGTAGAGTAGTACAAGTTTTTTTTAATGGTATAAAAAAGGCGACATCTAGTATAGTAAATGAGTAAAGTTGGGATCAAAATGACTCATTTTATATTTATTTTAATTATCATAATTTATTAAATTAATTTCGTGAACATCATAAGAACATTTAATACTTTAAAGTGCTTATTATAATTAAATATATTTTGCTTTTATGGTTATAATTAATGATGTGAAAATTTTAACTTTTTAAATTACGTGACATCAAATCAGTGAATTCTTGTCGCGTCGTTTCCAGTGGAAAAAGAATAGGCAACATATGAATGTAGTACCCGATAAATCTAAAAAAAAATGTATGTGTTTAGATAATCTATAATTAATTTATCTACAAAAAACCTTAGTATTATTTAATTTATAGCTAGATATACTACACATTAGAATAATGCAATTTGATCTCATCGTAAATTTGACCAATAGCAGTTGCAATTTCTATTTAGTTACCATGTATTGATAAGTGAATATAACCTTAACGACGTGGCATAATCATTTAGGTGATTCGCATCCTTCCATTTTGACAAATTTGACATAATAAAATAATGTTTGATGAAGCAAACGTCAACAATATAATTTGTTATATTTTGTTATATAATAGTACCGAATACCACGCGAGCATACGAAAATAATATTTATACTGTCCTTCTCACTTGACGTATTTTTTAAAACAAACATTGTTTCTCGTGAGTCGGACTTATAATCGATTATTTTCGATGCTCTTGTGATATTACTACTGAAAATTAGTCTTAGACAACCAATAGACTGAGTGAGACTAAAATACAGCAGCTACTGCATAATCGCATGTTAGATTTTTTATAATAAGAGAATAAAATAAGACAAGAACTAATTAGTCACTATCTTTTATAAGCTAGTTTATACGGTGCACCAAAATAATAATCCAATATATTGGGTAATACGTTAATACCTAACCGAAATTGCCCACCAAAAAATAAAATCGCGTCTTTACCGCTCTTGTCTACCTGGAAAACCGATCAAATCGACATTATTTAAGAAAATAAGATTCGGTTATATGATTTTGTTAAGCTGTTCCATACACATTTTCTAGCGTATGTAAATTACTAACTTTACACATACTTTGTCGTACGTAAAGTTAAACTTTAAGCACTAGTGCCTAAAATGAAATACTAGTATGTAAAATAGGATACTAGTACATAAACTAAAGTATTTTACGCAGTTGTGCGTTAAAATTGACTGCTTATTTTTTTACTTCATAAATACATATTTTTTGGTAGTAGACAAAATATTGCATGCAACTAATGTTTAAAGTACCTTTTTTCACTAATGTAATTGTTCAAATTTTGTGAAAAAAATATCACTTTACACAATTGTTGCATAAATAGCTATTTCTTGATTTTTAAACTTATAATTTTATTCCGTGGGCAATTCCAGCTAGGGATTAGTCCAGTATACCAGGTATAGTAAGATAGGACAGTCAGACAAGGCGAGTAAAATGTGAGAGAGAGGGAATTTCCTGGAAAGTACTCCGAAAGCACTCCGAAAATATCGAGATATAACCCGAGGCATAGGCGCCGTCAGTACAGTATTTCTTACGGTGTTGATATAGTAACATAGAAACATATTAGTGACTTATTGCATTATTTTTTTGATTTTGGTGTGTATAAAATAAATTATAAGTTTACATATTTTTACAATTTTGTTTTATTTTAGTTAATCAAAAACATAATGTTCCCTTTTAACCGCTCGATCGTACGCCGGTGGTAAGAGCTTATAATTGAAGGTGCAGGCAACATGAAGCGGTGCAAATAAGTATTTACTGATTTTGGTAGGTTATCATTACCAATATTTACGACGTTCCGACAGATTCTGTGATTTAGGGGTTTAACGGTTTCTAAGTGGGCTGGTCAATATTTTTAACACCGCCTGTACAGATATCATTACTAGATCTTGGCACTTGTTTACAGTGTAATGTTAAGAAAATAAGTGTTATTTTAAACTCACCCCGTAGAAATGTTTAATAAAATATTTCGATTGAAGGTCACCAGACTTTAAGTTAAAACATCAAAGAAATTACGCCGGGTGTCCTATCTTTTTATACCTAATCTTTGATACAGGTAGCAAAATTTTTGCTGGGGAATTCCGGCGTGGGATTAACGATCAGGTACGTTCTGTGCGGAGTTCAAAAATTACTCTTAAAGCGAATTAAAATATGGCTGAGTGCTGAGCAATTATAAAAGTTATAAACAAATAAAGATTCCAACATAAGGGATCTCGTTTTTTGTAAATATTTAAAAAACTAAAAGCGTTAGGGAAAATCTTAAAACGAAGAAATTTCAAAACAAACTGTTTACATCTAAATTATGTTTTTAATTTAATGTTGAAAATAGGGCTGAAACTATAAAAAAATTTACGTTCATTTTATAAAAAATAATTTAAAGTTTTACTAATTGAGATTTGAAAATTTCTTTCCCTTTAAGAAACTTTTTGTTAAAACTTTCCTAATGCTTTTGGTTTTTAAGCTATTTATAAAAACTAAACCTCTTTTTTTAATTTTTATTTGCTTATAACTTTTGCAATTGTTTTTGGGCGGATTTGAAACTTTCGCACATTTCACTAGACATCATTCTAAATCGAACACGCCCTCGATCAGATTTTATATAATATTACTAAGAGATATAATAAAATAGTTTTTCTGCAGCCGTCACTAAAATCGATCTTTCGCCATGATTTTTCAAAGCGAAAGTGCTTACACAAGTAAAAACACATCAGAAAATGCGTTTTCCTATCATTTTTTAGTTCGGAACGTGCGTCTCTGACGGTTTGGATGTCCTACATACTCGCCCTGTAAAATACTATTTTTCGAGTTGACATGTATAAAAAAATTAATATCTGATGGTTGCATTTTAAGTTTTCGACCATGCACAAGTTTTTATGAAGAATAACTTTTTTCCTAAAACCAATAATAAAAAAGTTTCCCATGTGAGTCCAACTTAAGTAGAAACATTGTATAACTCTTTCGGAACGATTTTTAATATCTTTGGTAACAAAATTTACTTAATTTTTATTTTAGATAGTTGTATTTTCGGTTTAATAAATCATAGCGAAAGTTCGATTTTCGTGCCGGCTGCAGAAAAATAATTATAAAATAAGTATAGGAATTTATGAGTAAATATTTTTACAATATAACGAAATAATATACTTGCTTTGAGCACCAGAGTTTTGTTCTGAACAATAAATCCATAACAGTTGGTAGTAAATGGTTTCTTCACTTGTAATAATAAAACGAGATATAAGTTGGAATTAAATTTGTCGTAATGATACCAGTTTAACATTACCAAATTTTCATAAACATTTTCACTCTAGAAACAAAGCACTATTGTTATTTATTATACATTTTATCTCTCCCAGAGGAGATAATAATTTTAGTACACTTAAATAAGCAAAATCCATATACTTTGCTTTCTTTTATTTATGTTATTACTTATAATTTTTGCATAAATGTAAATAAATACTCTACCATCATTTCCATTTTCTCACCAATATCGGATAAAGTAATGTAAAACAAAAACGCTGTAGTAAAAATTGCAATAAAGGGAATTATTTCTGGATTTGTTCGTTCTTCCTAAAACCAATAAAAATTAAAGCTTAAAATTAATTGATATATTTATGTTTTATTTAAGCTAGCTACATACAAAAAATGAAACTGATGCGGCCAGCAAACAATCAGGGTCGTCAACATATGAGAGCACCACGTTCTTAAAAGATAAACCAATTAACTATAATAAGTTTATATTATATTTATTATACTTTTTATAATAAAAATCTTACACGCTCAGTATAGTTTGGTGACAAAACAATCTGACCGTGGCTCAGTCAGCTCTGTCAGGCACATCTGCCATCGGATCAGACAGAGCTGAATTATCTGAAGACCAGAGCTGACAGAGCTGAAATACCTGACCTCAGATTTCAAATTGGACTATTAGTAATGGAGATAGATACATTCTCTCTCTAACACGTTGAATTCCCTATACCTGGCTTCGGAAGCCTATTTTCACACTGAGGTACTTTCCTCGTATTTCTATCCTCAGTATTATTATTATTATTATGATGATCAAATTTCGTTTCTAAGCATTACAAAAGCATATCAATAACCACTTCAGATGTTTTTCTTGGTGGCCTTCTGTATTTTAATAAGGGATATTTATGCCATTTTACTGAGGCCACCGTAGATGTTCTTAAGTATAATTCCAGCAAATGAGACAATAATTGATCATAGCATTATTGAGAATAAAGATGTAACATGTAGAACATGTTTGTATAATTGTACTAAATTATTTTTTTAAATTTATCAAATCTATTCCAATTTAAAAGACATTTTCTAAATTCAATAACTCTATTAATCACAAAATTAAATTCTTTAATTTATTAAGAGTTGCGCGATTTCAAGTATTTAAAGTTTCGTTCCTAGTCACGTGACTTTGTGACGTATTTCCACATGCTATAACGAAGAAACATTCATGATTCTTTTTCGCTGAAATCGTCAGATTCAGCTGATCTCAGACGAGATAGTTTATTTTAATCTGAGAAACGTGTTGTGCTAATTTCTGAACTTTGCAGACTTATACAGCTATTAACATTTTTATTTTTCATCCTAGTATTTCTTTTATCAATACCATGTATTTTGTATAGTTAAATCTATTAATCTTTAAACAAAATGGCGAACAGTCCATGCCGGTTATTAAATTTTCTTGTTCCATATTATTAAACTAAATTTTCTTGTTTTCAATTAATTTATAATCAATGCCAGCATGTAACACTTAAAATTATAGTTATTCATTTTTTCATTTTCATTTGTTAATAAATTTCAACCACGTGGAAATTTTCTTTTTAAAAATCATTTAAATTTAATTTAATTTTTTTTATCTTCCTCATTTTCTGTTTCTATTCCTTCTACAGGAATATAAGCAAGGTTTAATTTTGGCTGGTTAAACCTTTTGGCTCGTTTCCCTAATAGCACAATAGGTCCGATTGACGTTTTTTTATGGTTCATTTAACGTCAGAACGTCCGAGGACCAAAATAAAACGTTTAATAAACGTTTCTACAAGAATGTTTTTAAAATGGACATAAAGAAACGTCCAAAATTTGTCGACAAAACGTCCGAACTCATAAATTAAAAACAAAACGTTTTGTATACAGTATGATAAAAAACGACTACTAAACCTTTTTTGAACGTCCATGGCAGAATGATTTTTATAAAACTACAAAAAGTATGTTTTCAAAAAAAGTCAAAAATAATGAATAAAACAACATATTTGAGTATTTGTAATATTTTGTTTTTAAAAGTCAAAAAGTTACATTCGTTAAACGTTTTGTAAGTGGTTTTTATGCCCACGGTAAAAAAGGTTCAAAAGGCGTTTTATGGGCCAACAAAAGTATATTTTGAGAAAAAAAGTTTAAACGTTTTATTTGAGTCGTTTGTAAGAACACCTGTAAAAACGTTCTAAAAGTATGTTTTCAAAAAAAGTCAAAAAGTTACATTCTTTAAACATTTTTCTAAGTTGTTTTCATAACCATGGTAACGAACGTTCAAAAGGCGTTTTTGAGTCCACAAAAATATATTTTGAGAAAAAAAGTTTAAACGTTTTATTTGAGTTGATTTTAAAAACGTTTTATTTAGGTCCCCAAAGTATGTTTTCAGAAAAAGTCTGACAGTTACGTTTTTGTAAGTCGTTTTTATAACCACTGTAAAAAACGTTCAAAAGACGTTGTGTTTTTGTTTCCGCAAAATAATGGACGTTCTAAAATATATATAAAAAACGTCTTTTGTCAAACCATTTATTTAGTACGTTTTGAAACGTTTTTAAAACGTATTTTTTTGACGTCTATATGACGTTAGAAGTTGTGACATTTGCACTAGAGAAAAACGTCTTATAAACGTTCTCGGGTACTTTAACGAACGTTTTTTAAACGTCTTTGTGCTATTAGGGTTACTTTTTGGCTCGTTTACTTTTTGGCTGGTTTACTTTTTGCCTGGTTAACCATTCTGCACAAGTTCATGTGATCAGCTAACCGGAAATTCAGCTCACTGAAAAGTCAGCTCACTACCTACCGTTGCACCTCAGACACCTGCAACTATTTCTTTTTCCTGACGGAAAACTACTGGTAATAAATTTATTATTATACGAATGTAGAGGTACCTTGTGAAAAAAGGACGTCAAACACCAATTTAACTTTACGTCCAAATATATTGAGATAAAAGGGCAACTTTCTTTTTTTTTAAATAAATATATAGTATACATTCTCTAACTATAGTTTATTTCATTTTGTTTGGCGACAGAGTATATTTGAAAATTCCAACTTCATTTCATTCTTTTAAATCACATGTTTGTTTTTAGGAACTTTTAAAATATTCAAAAATAAACTGGCGCCCACTAAAATAACCCTTAGTTGAAACATATCCTACACAATCCCTAAATAAACATAAAAATGCATTCAGGTATGAACGCCACCCCCCTTAAGAGTCCGAGAGCCCGCTGCAAAAAGTCCGGCCGATACAGCAACACAATAAGATATTTTTCAAATTCTAGTTACATTACATAGAGCATTCATAAAGTCACTACCTGCCAGGGCTGAGTTTAATGGAAGTATGGGTATATCCTTCTTACGGCAAATTTTTCGGTCCATACCTTTACCTACAGAGTAACAGCATGACACTGCTCTTAAAATTTAGTGTTTAATTAATAAAAAAAGATGGTAGAATTAAATCCTGAAGGGAGTCATGGCACAACTCTTTTTTAATTATTATTTTTGGCACGTTTCTTTACCTATCGAGTAACACTTTCCCATTTATTTTAAATTATAATTAAATATTTTTCTACTAGAAAAAATAATTCTATAAAACATAACAATTTATTTGAATATTTTTCATACTTTACATAAACATAAAATACAATATTTTACTCATACAAAATTTTTGCAGCGGGCTCTTGGACTAATAAGAACAAATATTTATTATTATTATTATTATTTTTACATACGTTTATATCAACAAGGGTAGTTTACCCGTTGCAAAGAGCATTCGCATCCCTTTTTGGATATTTTACACTTTTATATAAGTTTCGCTCTAAATTATTAATACTTACAACTATAAAAGTGAACGTGCAACTTATCAAAAGAGCACCAGCAAAGTGAATTCCTGCTAATGTCCATTTTGTTTCTTCGTTGTATATTTCGCACATCCTTAAAAATAACTAACTAGTTTGTAAAAGAACTAAAACAAGCTTTTTTCTTATGAAGAAGGCAATGATTTTCAATGATCTTTTTATTACCATAAAATTATAAAACTATTGGATAATACGTACAGAAAGTGCAGTGATTTTTTTCCACTTTTAATAATATTTTTTAAAGTGATGTTAAAATTATAACATATAACATATGTTATTATGTACTAAGCTAAAAGTAGGATTTTTTACTCGCCGTTTTTTTTCAACATTGTCAGTTTCATTTGAATTTTGTAGCAAACTTTTTATCGCTTCCAAACGTGCCTTTTGGTTTTTATTAATTTTGTTCCAAATCTGAGTGTTGTATGATGCAAAATGAATTTTCTTTCGTTTATTTTTACCACTCAAATTTTCTATTATTGCGCCTTTTTCTAGCTGATTTACTGTGGTTTCGTTTAAAGTGGTACCTTCGTTTTGATTTTAATATCTTAATTAACATTGATTGCCCCATTTGTCGCACTGTCGGAAAGTAAAACTTCCTACCTTAACCCAGGTAATAATGAATTTGTTATGTTATGTTTTCGTACGTTTCAGAGTAAAAATTGAAAGTAAATTCAGATGAATTTGTATACAGGGTACCATGCACAAAATCTGTAGCAAATTTTATTTTTATATTATTTTTAACCGCAAACTATCATTAAATTTATATTTTCTAATATGCAAATAATTTGTATATTGATTAATGCTGTTGTTCGTTTTCATTAATTTATTCTATGATATTCCCCAAGTATTAAATCTCTTTAACTATGAAAGTCTTAGTGAAAAATTAATTTATAATTTATACATATTTTAATTAATAATTTTTGTACTTACTGCTTTATTTTATTAAACTGCGCAGAGAAGTATTTTAGATTCTTAGTTATAATTTCTTGATATAGTGCGCAGTTAATATAATTTAAAATATTGGGATCATTACATTCGTCTTCAAATCTTAGCAGCTCTTCAATTTGTTCATTTAGTATTTCCAGATTAAAAGAAATATGGATGATAAAGTAGTAAGATAAACACAAGGGGACACTTATATGTAAGAAAGAATGGAGTCCCACAACACCAAAAAACAAAAATCTTAGTATAATAGAATCTAATATAATTTGTGGACATATAAGAAATACCAAATTGGTGTCTCTATTTGCAAATAAGATAAATCCGACAAGGACAAATACAACCATAAACCAATATCCATATAAGATCTTTTTGATACTTTTACTAAATACTTGTTTTTTTGCCACTAATGCTTTACTTGGAGGTTTTCCATGTGAGTAAATATTAATTAAAAACTTCAATCCATTTCTACATCTCTCGTTCATGTTTGCTAGCACCGTGTAACTTACCACTATCTAAAAATAAACTAAAAATTATCAACAAGTACAATACTAAAACAAATCAAAAATTTCTCTTGACCCTATGCATATATTAATTTAAATAATATTAATATACCTACAATATATTAGAATTACTGTTATTAAGAAGCCGATGATTTCACTTACATTCGTTATAAATGAAGCCGTTGCACAATGTTCTCTTAATTTCATATCATTACGATAATTGAAAAATATATAGTTTAAACAAAGATATAAAACCATCATATAAATAATGCATGCAATTGTTGACAAAATTCTTTGAAATCGCGTACGAAAAAACATAGTACTCCAATTCATTATCCAATGATAAGGATCACCTATAATAAATATAAATTATAAGTACAAATTTTTTTCTTTTGGACAAATCATGGAAAAAATTATGCAGTAAATGTAAATGGTCGAGCGTATAACCTCAAGTGAAGCACTTTTGATGAACTGATTCGCATCTGGTCACACTTTGGAACGACATCCCGAAAATAGTGACGGTCAGATTTTATACATTTCATCAGTTGCTCTAGATCTATTTTCACGCTGACGTAAGCTCAAATCAATGTTAAGTTAATTCGATTCCTGTTTAAACTTCTGTTATGGCACAAATCGATGCACACGTCAACCTCAGGAAGACTTGTATTTAACAGGAATACCAAGCAATGTAAAAATCTTGTGAAAGAAGCAGCAACGACATTGTTAATGATCGGCATGAGCTAAGCTAAGGAGTTTGTATGGTATCATATATTTTCTAATGGTATTAGAGGACTTTCAATTGCGCACCATGAGCAATGCTATAAAATTTCATCGTATGGACTATCTGTTTCTAGATATATACGAGTAAGATCGCATAACGAGCAACATCAACGTATGTCAAGAACTTGTAGGGTTCGATAGCGTATTGGAATATTACTTTGAACGAGCTGATTACACAGATCCATTGCTTGCGATAATTAAATTATTTCATCACTGAAAGTTGTAAAGATCTCCACATATGATGCTCAAAAACTCTTTTATAAATATTAAATCATCGAGAACAGTCACTTCATTTCAAATTAACGCAATATTGGCTTTGCTCATAGCGGTCTGACGGACGAACCGGTCGGACGTATTTAAATACAGCTCCCAAATTTTACTGATCGTATCAACAGTAAAAACACAAGAGCTTTTTTTTATCGGATAAATTTCTCTTTATAACGAAAAATTTTGTCAATCAGCAATTTTACGAGAAAAACTGACATGGAAAAATCGCGAGACCGTAGGTCGAGCGATTTTGCGAACTGTTAGTTTTTCGAGGAAAATTACTGATGGAAATATTTTGAGTTTAAAAGAAATTTATCCTTAAAAAAAAAGATTGTGTGTTTTTTGGCAAGATAAATTAACGACAAAATATAGAATGAACAACAACAATAATAATCTACATTGATACAATTAAATTATTTCATTATTATTATTTTTTTTTATTATTTTATTATTCATCTTCCATATTTCAATATCAACCAAACAAATAATTTTAACTGACAGAACTAAGGTTAAAGTGACGTGCCGACGCGATTCACAGCTACTAGATATAGTCTGATTATGAGGAACATGCATTTTTATCGCGAGGAACAGGCATTTTTATCGCGATAAAAATGGATGCACCTTTTTTATCGCTCACAAACTGACAAAACTGTCATCATCAAATGACAAGTCTTCTTTCATCTTTAATTAATTATGGTCAATGCGATTCTTGTACAATCTGTTTAAGTGTGATAAACCGAGCAAGACCAACTGTTTTTTGCGAATTTTACAAAAAGCCGACTCATGTCGTTTGTATTTCGCCTATACAATTGATATACTGAGTGTGCTAAATTCAGTTCCTGAATTGTTGTAGAGATGCAATTGTTGTATAAAAGAGTGTATTTCAATCAGTAATGCTGAAATTAATTAAGTGTTAGACAATGCACTTCGCTCATTTAAAAATAAATTATCCTTACTAAAATCGGATGTCCTTAAGGTGAGCAAAGATTCTTCGAGTGATGTAGCTCCTGTGCGATACTCAGATCTTGTCAAAACCAAAATCTATCCATCTGTTATTATACAACCCAAAAATGCGGGTTAGGATGTGAATCTGACGAAATCGGAATTAATTTTTAATATTCTTCCACATGATAATAATCTGCGATTAGCAAAAGTGAAACAAACTAAAGATGGTGGTGTCTTAATTGGATGCAAAACTAATGAAGATAACGAAAAATTAAAGAAGATGGTAGAAGAAAAAATGTCAGATATTTATGCATGCGGTTAAGGAAGTCACAGGTTTGAATCCTAGACTTCTGTATTGTGGGGATGACTGAAAATTATTCAGAATCGAAATTACGTGATTTAATTGTGAAATGTAACCCGGACACATTTTTAGAATATAGTGATTGCAAAGTTGTTAAAATTTTGCAATGCAATCGAATTATCGCGTTGTTTTAACTGCAATGAATTTCACCATTCCTCCAAATCTTGTTCGAAATCATTAAGCTGTTTTCTATGTGGTGAAAACCACAAGGTTAAATCGTGCAATTCACAAACTAAAAAATGTTCGAATTATGTTAAACTGGGTGGTAAACAACATTCGGTTATTCCAAATGATCATGCCGTATGGGATCGATATAACTGTACTGCTTATAAGTCTGCAAAAAGTGATTTGTTCGGTAATATATAGCAACTACCTGTTTCCCACGATTCTCGCCCATCTCTCGGCGGCATTGTCGCAGAGTTGAATAATTCCAAATCTTTATCTGTTTATTATCAAAATACTAGAGGTTTGTGTTCAAAAACAGTAGATCTTCTTAATGTCGTTTCTATGCGTGAGCATCAGGTAATAGCTTTAACTGAGACCTGGCTTAATGACTCCATTCTAAATGGAGATATATTTCCATCTGACTATTCAGTCTATCGTAGGTGCAACTGCTCAAGAGGTGGAGGCTATCTCATTGCAGTAAACAATGTACTTTTGTCGTCCAATGTTGATATAAAAAACTTCCTTCCTTCTACCCTAGTTTCTGTTAACTTATATATCCCTCCTTCTTTAAGCAATGAATTTTATAACAGTCTCTACGATTCACTTACTAGTCTGATTTTTTGCATGACAACAACTTACTCATATTAGGTGATTTTAACATTTCTTCTTATTCCGATTATTTGAGAAATAATATTGTGAGTATGAAGGTTACACTATTAAATGATTTCCTTCCAATTTTTAACTTAACTCAACGTATTACTATTCTCAATGTCTTCGGTAATATGCTAGACTTAGTCTTGTATAACAATAGTTGTCAGGTGGACAAGTCTCTGGAAATTCTGGTCACTGAGGACAGATATTATCTCCCATTGAATATTGTTTGTAAATTAAATTCTAGTCATAACTTAAACAGAAATTTTCCTACATCTTCGTGTAACGAATTTAATTTTAGGAAGGCAAACTTTCTTTTACTGTATTTTAATGAGTGCATCCCAAAGCAGACCAAATTCTTTAAAAGAAAATATCCACCTTAGTTTACGCCTGATATCATTAAACAGTTAAAGTCGAAATTTAATAACCAATTTAAGAAATATGACGATCCAATGGCTCTTAATTAATTTAAAGACTTACGAGCAAAAATAAAATCTGACCTTAGCAATTCCTACAAAAATTATGTAATGTCCGTTGAAGTTAACGTGGAGGGTAATCCGTAAAAATTCTGGGCTTTTATTAATAGGAAAAAAGGTTATACTGCATTGTCGAATAGAATGTCTAATAGAACCCCATTGACATACTCAATTGTTTCGCTGAATTCTTCGCTTAGTCTTATTCTACCACCTCGCAGACGAATATTTTTTGGGACGTCTCTTCAAATGCACAAAACCTAAATATATCAGTTTTTCACGAAAAGGAGGTTTTATTAGCACTTAAACAAGTTAAAAATAAAATGACAACAGGCCCTGATTTCATTCCAGCTTTTTTATTGAAAGACTACAACAATTCTTGCTTCACCCTTAACTACGCTGCTTAATATCTGTCTTAAATACTCCACTATACCTGCAATTTGTAAAACGTCTAATGTTACTCCAGTCTTTAAAAAGGAGATAATTTTGACATATACAACTTTCGCAAAATTTCAATATTGTGCTATTTCAGCAAAGTATTCCTAACATTACTTTATAATCGAATGTACATTCATGTTAGTAACGTCATTACATGTAATCAACATGGGTTTATGAAAGGACGCTCGACTATGACAAATCTAGTCAACATAATTCAATTCCTGGCTGAATGTATAGACGATCAGGCACAGTGTGACGTAGTGTACACGGACTTTTCCAAGGCATTCGACCAACTTGACCATGGAATTCTCCTATCTAAGCTAGGTCGGTTGGATCTGTCAAATGCACTAATCAGTCTTTTTTCCTCTTATCTGAGTAATAGGAAACAGTGTGTAGTTTTTAACGGCTTCAAGTCGCTCGAATACTGGGCTACTTCTGGTATTCCCCAAGGAAGTAACCTGTGCCCCCTTTCATTTAACATCTTTATCAACGATATCGTTAATACATGGGGCGTAAATTGCCTAGTATAAGATTTATTGTCAAATATTTCCTAATGTGAAAGAGTTTCTCAAAATTTGAAACGTGTATTTATATTTATCAAAGCTTGTTCTATATTAAAGAAAATATAGAAAACTTTCCTGTTAGTTCCGCCTTACATAATTATGATACTCGACATTCCGATTTATTAGTCTTACCAAATCATACAAAGGCCAAATTCAAAAATTGTATATCGTATTCAGGTTTAAAAGTGTCTCTTAAAACATCCAAAACTCAATTTAAGTCTAAATTGAAGGAGTTTTTATTAGAAAAATGTTACTACGGATTTTTATTCCGATAATAACTTGCAATAATTTTAATAACTTATATTTTTGAATGTATGTAAATGTGTGATTTATTTTAACTATACACTAAAAAATGTCTACAGTTGAAACGTAACCAGCATACCCAAAAACATTTTTAATCTTTATAGAACCAAATTCATTATATGTAAATAATAATTAAATTTTATATTAAAAATATTGTTAGTACCTTCGAAGGTGTGAAAATCTCCAAACAATATCATACTAATTTTGTTATATAAATTTTTTTCGGACATTGTTTCACAAAAAAAGACCAAACTAAAATGACTTTTTATTTCAATAATAATTGTATTTTAATTACATATTTTTATGATGCTAAATCAGCTAATTTATAAATGTAAATAATTTATTTTAATGATGTAAGTACTTAGTATGCTTAGTTAATTTCTAATCTAAATAATATGGATTATTCTTAATATAATATTTTGTCCCTATTTAAAAATTATTAAATTCAAATAAACATCAAAACTCGTTTTTAATATTATTTTAATTAAAGATAAATTCAATAATAATCTTTCTCCATGGACCATTAAAGCTTCGCTAGACCTAATATTATGTACCTTTTGTCTAATTCTTGCGGGGAAAGGCAAGGTGGAGTGAGACGCACCAAGATGTGCCACTGAATTAGTCTTTGTTTATATCTAGACAAATTTATATTTAAAAATGTTCGACAAACTTACATTTTGTCATTTAATAATATATCCTTACCTTTTGTCTATTTCTGTCTATTTATTCATTATATTAGTTGTTTAGCAATAAACAGTTCGTATATCCTATTATAAGACATGCCTCTGTCAAATGCTATTCGCGTATTTAAATCAACCAATAAGAGATCGTAGGGCACCTTATTCCTCCTTCATTATCAAAGAAACTAATCTAGATGCTACATCTAGTCCTATATGATCTAAGTCTTTCCCATCTTTATCGAATCAGCTGGAAAAGTTCTGGAGTGACAGAGCCGATTTTTTTAAAGTCTATTTTATTTAGAGCTTAAAGGATACGTTTGCTTAATGGTCACTAAACTATCCGTTTAAATATATTTTTTTAAAAATGAACAAAATTATTGTTATTAGCTTTATTTTATTAATTTAAATATGAATTTATGTTATTCTAAATATAAGTTAAGTTTGAGTGGCTAGAATTCGCCTCACTTGCATCAATGTATTGTAAATTATACGAAACTAATAAAGGCAATTTATTATCATTAGTTGTTTTTGAAACGCACTATTATTTATAAAAATCACTATTTGTTCACTAAAACGCAAAAAAAATAAAATGTTAACAAAAGAATTTGCCTCAAATTTTTCTTATGATCCACTTATTGTCATTTACTATAAACAAATAAATTGTGTTTGATTGGTCATCATTTTTATTTTCGAATATCTATATCGACTATAAACGTCACCTTAAAATATTTAAACAACTTCTTGACAATAATAATAGACCGAGAGCCCAATGTAAAAAAAAAACATAAGCAAAAGGAGATGCAGCAATCTGAATAGAACGGTAGAGTGAAACGGAAGGGAAAATATCATTTGAATTTTTTTCGGCCCTTCAATGGAAAGAAGCAATGCAAGCAAGCTCCAGGGGATGGTTCAGGATATCTTAAATACTGTATATACACAGTTGCTACATCGTAGATGGGCGCGCAACCGGAATTTCAAAAATTTCGTCTCGGTCTCGTTAGTTGAGAGAAAAAAGTCTCGTTTCAGTCTCGGTCTCGTCTCGTGACCGTTTGTCTCGTCTCGTCAAATCTCGTTATTGCTGGAACTTATTTCTAAGATAGTAAAAAAAGGGGTAATTATAAATTCTTCTTCGTGGGGCTTCGGATGAGCAGTTAATAACATATTGATTTTTTCTCATCTTTAATTATTTCAAATTTAAATTTTTTTTACAAATTTTGATGACACCGAAGTATTTTTTATTAAACACAGTTTATTAACGGGTTCAATTTCATCATCACTTTCACCTAATCTCTGTACATTACTAGCACCTACAGTCCAAAACGCTAAAATAAAATATTTCACAGAAATGGTTTCCAGATTTTAGATTTCATAAATATATCGTAACCTATGCAGACCTTTTTTTATTAAAAAAAAATTAAATGTTTATACTGCTTGCTGGTTTAATTTTCTCAGAAATTCAGAAGAAAAATTTGAACAAATATAAACGAGACCAGAAACGAGACCCTTGAGTATCGTTCTCATGTGAATCCCTAGATGCAGCAAGTAATCGGAATTTGTTCTCTGAGCCACAGGATCACAAAAATGCTACATTGTACTTGAAAAAAAAAAAATAAATTAAAAATTTACACCACAACATGGCGCCCGGCCCGCGGAGGGCTAAAAACTCCATATTTGGTGGCCAAAAATGTGATTTCCTGCTTCGTAATGGGGGAGGGAAAAAAGGGGCTGTGAACATTTTTAAAACATTGCACTTCCATGCTAAGGCGGCCATAAATATGTAACTCTGAATTAACTATTCTTTTTTTATTTTAATCGTCGAAATAGAATAATATAAATATAAATTATACAGTTTTTTAGATTTTCCTGTTAAGAAAATTATTTAGGGCGTGAAAATATCTCGCAGTTGTTTTTGTTTTAGACAATTAATTTAAAATATTTTACAGTGTGACTTTTACTGAAAAATTGAAATAAATAATTGTTGGTTGTATTAAAATCAACCTTAAATTAAAAAAAAAAAAAAATAATAAAGGCAAACAGTATGATTTTTTTTTAATAAACTATAGAAAATTGCTTCTAAGCAGAACCATTAACTTTAAACACATAACAAATCTAACACATATTATTTCAATACATGTTTTTTTAACAAGTAACTTTCCTAACCCTGTAATTAGAGGATCTAAATGAAGGAGAAACATATTAATTAAATTGGTATCGGTCAAAATGTAGCTCATTAAAATTGAAATTAAAAAATACCTATCTTTTGTCTATAATATGGACATGAATAGTTTGACCCCTAAACCTAAAGAGGCAGATGAAACCTACATGCCCTTAATCTTTACATTCTCCCTAATAAAATAACATGTATCTTGAGTGCAGCAGAAGGCAGCAAAAAGTTTTAGCTCAAAATAAAAGAATTTTATGTGACGAAATCTAGGAAAAATCTACCATCAATAAAATAGTTATATAAAATATTAAATTAAATATTCTTGTATAAAATATGTAAATAATAGAACATCCCTTGTCCTTACACCTCCGTGTTATCACTGCGTGTTAATACTCGATTTAAAATGATGACATACAAAAACAAAGTGATAAAGAGGCATTTTCTAACACGGCTGTAATTATTCTCAAGATTCACCCAATTTTGATGCTTAAAAGTGAATGATTATTTGAACTATATATTTCCATATATAGTTATTAGAAGCTTGTCAACTAATCAATCCTGTAGTGAGACATTCAGACTGGGATAAGCTCATGACTTTTCCGATTTATGGCCTATGGAGGAATCACTGTTCATTGCTCGTTGTCGTTAGAAAATAAACGATTTAAAATTTGGCCATTTTTGTCTTGTTAATTGGATTATAAACTAACAAAAATCTTTTTTTCTGCAAAAAAGAGCGCCCTCCTCCTGATCTGCCACCACTTTTGCCCTCTGCTCCAAAATGATATATTTTTCGTCACGATCCTACAATATTCGATCCAAATTTGTGGCAAATGGATAGAATAAATTAAATATTATTGGAATAATTTCTCTCTGAATAAATATATAAGTGACAAATCGTACACATTTATTATTTTTTATAAAAGCAATTTTAAACACACAATTAAATATTAATTATAATAAATCTTTTTTTAAATAAAATTAAGTACTACATTTAATTGGCGGGAAACTATTGTTATATTTTTTCTATATATTATGTTTGAAACAATTTGTAAATCTGTATGTTGGTCAGGTATTCAAATTAAAAAAAATTAATAATAAATTTTTATTATCATTTGAAAATGAAAAGGTATTTCCAAAATATATACATGGATTAATTTAACTACAAAACTTATATTTTAGTTAGATATATAATTAAAAAAATGGCAAATTGGGAAGGAACTATGTTTTAACATTTCAAAAAGGTATGTTACATGAATATATTATGAAAATATACATATACATTGCTTCTACGACTCACTTTATTTAAAGCTGTCTTAAATTATAATCTAAAATGTAGTTTTTGCAATGTTGAAATTTTATATTTTATTGCTTGTTATATTTCAATATATTGCAACATAAATAAAGACGAGTATTTCAAGCATATATTATAAAAATTATCTTTAATGCGCAAAAAAAATTAAATCACAGACAAAAATCCTTAAATTCCAAGTTTAGACACTTTTTTAATGTAAATAATTTTTACTAGAGGTAGCCTCTTATTTTTAAGAATTTAGAAAAGTAAGATTTAATTAGTGCAGAACTTCCCAAATTAACTATAAGTTTACTGTGGTGTACGTAAAGTTGGGAATGGATAGGAAGTCCTGTCTTAGAATTTTTAAAGACTTCTGGGGATTAAACTCGTTAATCCATATAAACCAGTTTTCTTTCAAAAAAAAATAGTGAGCTACTGTTGCCACCTTGACCCTGATCTAAATATGTTTTTCTTTAAAAATCTTAAACGTAAAAAAATCAATTTATTTGCTAAAAAAATATATTGTTTTTGAGAAAAATTTACAACATGGGAGGTAATTACCAGATAATCCTCAATTAAATGTAAAAAATAGACATTTTAAGAATAGACAATAAAAGCAGTATTTTAAATAAGTTTAAGAAAAAACAAGAAATTAAGAATTTAAAAAATGGAATTGCCATAACAAAAGTAAAAAATATTTTTGTAGTTTATATTTGACAAACACGATATAAACGATAAAGTCCTGGCATTTCGAATTGGATAATTCTTGGTAAATTTGAAAAATAATAATTTATTTTCTTACAAGGATTCATATTGTATTAAAAAATATGAAAATATCTATAAGCAAAATTATTAACATTTATAAGAATATTTTTTTCTTGCAAACTTTTTGGGTATTACCATCTATATATTTTAAAATTATTTTATCTCATACTAGTTCATTATTGTGTTTTTATTAGGTACCAACTAAATAAAGGTTTATTTTATGCCCGTGCATGCATAAAGTGGACATAAAGACAAAACATAGTTTTTTTATATTTATATTGTGGATGCAATAACGAACTTATATGGCATAAAATTTTGTATGCACCGCGGGTATAAACAGATGATTATGCTCTGGGGCGACTTACAAACCCTCGGGCCAGAGGCCCTCGAGTTTGTAAGATCGTCACCCTCAGGGCATAAAGATCTGTTTATACCCTTGGTACATAAATAACTATTAAAAGTGCGTCTTATTATTTGTTCCATATTTTTTAAATCACAAGAGGTATCGTACCTTGTAAGCAAAATAATGTATTTATGAAACTTGATGAATAAATATTTAACCAGTATTTTTTAATTTTTTATATATTCGCTCTATAATTCAAAAAAATTAAAATCTATGACGGCATAAGGTAAATCAGTTAAAGAAATATATGTGAGAAGGCACAAATCGTCAAATTAAGTTTTCAACAAAAATTTTTACTCTTTGATTTATTTGAATTCAGGTTTCTCTGATATATCCAAGTTGTGTATTTATTTTAGATTTACAAAGAAAAATATTATTTTTAAATGCAGTCCTACAGGCTTTAGCATGTAATAAAAAAGATCAACACCGGGATGAAACTGTCTACAAACCCTAAAGGTTCTGGTTAACCAAACTTAAAGTGTTGCCAGGGCTTAAGGGGATAAAAGGATATGAGAAAGCAGAGTAGGTGGAATGCAAATAAACATGAGTTACTCTGGAATCACGTACGGGGTCAAAAAATGAAATAAGGCATGTATGTCATAAGGAATACCTACATAAAATGAAGAGAAAATAGCCTCTTGCATTTTAGAGATCCTAAGTAATCATAAGCAGGAGGTACAAACTTCATGGGCCAGAAATCTCAGGCATTTCCAAGATTAAACGATGTGAAGAGACTACTAAGCCCGTTAAAAGAAACAAAACCTCTTCACCTAATGATAACGATGGGAGGAAGAGATAGTTGGAATTGACTTATGCATCTTTTACGAGGGTTTTAATATTTTCTAGGCAACTGTTATAAATTTGTTAAAGCGAGATTACCTGTTATGCATATTTCATCAACTTATATATCTTAAGACGTCACATAAATGTTTAATATTCGAAATTGAGCTCACTGAACGCCAAAAATTTTGGTAAATACTGGTCTCTGTTCGTAAATAGGATTAATAAACGTATTAAAGTTAAAAAAAAAATAGAAAAAAAATTATTCAAGCACTCCAGAGAGAGATTTTTGGTACATTCTTTCAATTTACCATGATATTATCCTACATTTTCAACAATACTGCCTATAACGTATGTCAGACTCATATGGCAGTTCATGTGTTAAATACGAAACAAGTGCTACCTAAACAAATTTTTATATTTCATAAATATCTTCTGTAATTGATAGAGAGATCCTAATGTGCTAGCTTTAGTCCCTAAGCACATGTTTTTCTGATCAAGATTTAAGTTATTGTCACATTTTACCGAATGAAAAATATGTACTAGTCCAGGATCTACACTGCGCACTATTTTTAAATCAGATTTAACGACATTATCATAAAAAGTGACGTCTTCGTTTCCCCAACCAGATATTTCCAAATTGAAGCCTCCTAGATGATTATAATCGCTTTTGTAGAGGCTCACTATACCAAATCCAAACTGCCTCCAAAAACCTTTGAACTCATCAATAGACTCTGAAAACAATTATAATTAGAACTACTACAATGTTGACTAATATACTGTATCCTCATTATATTGGTTATTTAAGGGATGTAGACCAGGTGGGATAATTAGGGAAGGGTTGTATATTTAGAGCGAAGTTTAGTTAAATTTTCGGGCGTATCCGGAGTTCCTCCCGGCGGTCACTCTCTTACCTGCATCTCTCTTATCAACAGAAGAGTTCCTCCCGAAGGTTTCGCAGAAATTCAAATAATTAAAATTAAGGATAATAAAATATAGATTATCAATAACGTATTTATTTGAATTTTGTAAATCAGTTCACATTACTTAGGTAAATTATAATAACCAATTCTTTACATTTATCACCAAAGGCACATATTGGCCATTTTTTTACCCATGCAATTGAAAAAAAAACTGTGCAATATTAAAATGTACCATCTATATAAAGAACATCTACATAACATAAAAAATGTAAATTGATAACATAGGAAAATATAATTATGTTCGTGTGAAAGAACACTTAAAACTGACAAGAATTATTTTTATGATTTTTTAAGAATTGTGTCCAGTCTTCTCTTGAGCTTTTAAGCTTTTTCCAAGTTTTCCTAATTACCCACTATAATCTTCTACCACTGAGTACCTGCTATACCGTATCCAAATTTTTGACCTCCGGCAGGAACTCGTCTGCGCCCAAATTTGCGAAACGAAAAAATTATTTCTTATTTAAAAAAACCACAAAAATTAAATTTAAGAACTAACACAGAGATAACTCCATGAAGTGAAATAATGACAAGTGTTTAGTTGACAATTGACAGTATGAACCTGACACATTGAAACAAGAACAACAGGGATGAACTAACAGACAATGGATGATGGCCATTGTTTGGCCGAAACATGTTGCCGCTCATTGTTAACCGTTTACATCTTACATAAAATATTGTGGTATTTCAGTTCGATATTTACGTATTTTTATTTTTTGAATATCTTTCACGGTTTCAGCGATATCGATTTTTTAAGATGATGGCATTTTCGGAAAAACAACCCGAGAAAACCTACAAGAAATTTTCAGATTAAATCGATTTTCAATAAGCTTCGTAACAGTACTTCAAGGTATCTTTTTACCAAATTTGAAGTGGTTTGCTTAAGAATTACGACCTTCAGTGTGTTTCCTATGAAATTAGAAAAAAAGTGTGGAAAACTCGGAAACCCCCTTTATTCAATTTCCGATTCCACTCATTTTCTACTAAATTATAATACTCGTGGGTCTTAAAAAATGGTGAAAATGTCGATACATTAAAGTATTCAAAAGTTATGGCATTTTTAAGCTTTGCGGACGACAATAAGACAGACAGACAGACAGACATACAGACCACAGAAAAAAATGAGGTTACTCCAAATTAGACGGGGATCATTTCTCCCCTATTGGGTCGTCCCTAACAATTAATTCGCGATAAAAGTTAAAAATTAAATTGAGAGGCAATTCATGCCCGCAACATGTAGAGTAAGTTTCTTCCTACCCGTTATTCGAAAGTGTCTCCAGGAGACATGTTCTGGTAGGTAAAAACAAAGAAAATCAATTAGACTTGCCTTTGGATAATATTGTCAGGAAGGTACAGCCAGGTGCGTTTGGTGAAGGTTGAAACTTTCCGAATTGCTTAGACCTCTTTAAGTCCTGCCTGACCAGCTTTCTGATGAGAATTCTAATAATAAGAGCAGTCAACAAACCTTCAACTCTACTTCAACATTTATCTCAGTCAGTTAGTGTAAGTACGAGAAGGGCAATCGGTAAGTGTTGGTGAAAATATGTCCAATGTGCGGGTAACAAAAAAGCGGTCACTTAATTTATCGAATAGTTTATTTGTCATATTTTTACTTCGTATTTTAGATTTTGTAGTGAGTTACTGCTTGTATAGTAACTCAGGTGGGAGTAAATCACATGAAGTACTTAAAACAAATAATTTGGTTAGTTTAGTTGTCAATTGTTAATGTAGACATTATTACTGACGGAGGAAATTTGTTTTCGAAAATAATTTTTTTTTATTAATAAATAAATACAAAGACTTACTTTTTATGGAATTCTCCCATATTTCCTCGGTATAGGATCCATTGGTTAATTTAGGATTATATAAACTGTATACAATGGGGAAGTATATTTTTTGATTTTGGACGGAATTTTTTCGAATGCGCTGCAAACTGTTTCTATCGAACACCATATCGACATCTATAAATAATAATAAACTATCTTCTTGAACTTCGTTAACTCCTAGTTGCAATGCTCGACCACGAGAAAAAGTTTCATTTGGAGTGATTACTTTGATAACATGGTAAGGATAATTATCTGATAAATATATAATAAAATCCATAGTTTTTTGAAAATCTTGAGGAGATTCTTGGTCTTTATAAAGAACTATATACAAATTAGTACTTTCTTGCGTTTTCAAACAAATTTCTTCATATAATTTTACAAATCTTCTAAAAACTTTATAGCGGCCGCTTAATGGTAAAATAAAGTTAATATAGGGTTCCTCAGAATTGTAATAACTTATAAGAGGTTGTAATTTTTCATTTATTTTCGAGAATATATGATTAACTATTTTCTTGTGTACTGGTAACGAGTCTGAAATGACTAGATTTTGGTTTTGATGTTGGTAGTCCTCAATTTCTCTCACGAAAATCCCTAAAAATAAAATAAAAATAAATGTTAAATAAGTTGGTTAACTGGAAAACTTAAATTAGCATATATGCACAAGATGAACCTGCTAAAAAAATTGTTCAAGATTCTATGGATATGTAATTTACACCATTGTAAATCAACTGCAATAATGGCTTAAAAATAAAAAAAATTCTGAGCTTGAAGGGAATTTTTTATTTGTTTTGTCAGTAGATTCCAGATTCCAAAGCATCACTAATTTATCTTAAAAAATAGCCTATAGAAATTGAAGATGTAGTTAAAAGTTCTGAATAGAAAAAAACTGCTTTATTCAAAATAAGTATTTAAACAACAAATGAAACATAATTAAATTAAGGTGGTGTAAAGTAAGATATTTTTTTATTTTATGTACCGTATTATTATTTTTTTGAGGCTCATGGATAACTTGTATTATGTATGTTTCGTCATAGGCTAAAATATCGGGGCTTTCGGGCATTCCAGTTTTGGTATGTGACTTCCAAGACTTTTCCAGGGAAAAAAGTTCCGTACAAAAACACCCCCCATGATAGTCACGACATTTTCTGCATCTTCATCAGACTTCACTTCTATAGAATTTTCTGAATCATCTGCACTTTTAGTTTTCGTCGATTTAACTCTTTTTGTGATATATATTTGGAGTTTTTTCTCTTTCGTAGAATTTGGATTTTGGTCTATTTTCTTAGACTTTGTATTTACTCGAGCTTCCTTCTCCTCTTCCAGTTCTTTATTTCCCCCTTCTAGTTTCTTTCTCTCTAAGTATTCTGATATTTTTTATCTTTTGAGTTTTTACAGATTCTAATTGTTTAGTAGTCCAATCAGCAGATTTTCAAAGGAATATAGACAAATATTGCTTTGGCTGTTCGAAGGTCCAAGTTCACTGCAATTGTTTGTCTTCAGGCACCAACTCATTTGTACTTTGTTGCTTATTGCTGATTTCTGTTTCCATTATATTTATTCTTTGCTAACTAAATCTTCTATTTTCTACGTTTTCATTATTTTCTTGCTCGTTCGTTTCAATAACCACCTCGTTTTCTTTTCCCTTATCTTGGTTTTTATATCTTTGATGTGAAAATATTATTTCGGGAATTTTTGTTCGATTTGGTTTATATTATTCATTTATATTTATACTATACATTTATAATATTCAAGAAAACAGTGTAAATTCAGTTTTAGAAATTTATCTTCATGGGCTGAGCCTTTGACATTTGTAAAGATTTTTATCCCACGTGAAGCGCCACTGTGCCACCCAAATTGATGTACACCTCTTAGGGTTGGGCCCTTTGAGGTTATTTTTTTAAAATGTTCGTCATAAAATTCCCTATCGATTTCTCTTTCTCAATTTTTGCTTCGGGTCTTCATTTTCGGGGAATTTGAATCCAAAAATGGGTTTGTATGGAAAGAACTATATTTTTCGCACAAAAATGACCCTACGGAACACGACATTGAGATTTTGTCGGATTTTTTTTATGGGTAAATGCTCGTCTTGAAAACCCTACAAGACTATCTACTTAGAATTTGGGGAGAAATTTTCCGTTACCCTTAAAATGGAGACAATCCTCCAAAAATTTTCACATATCAGAAACTGAAATGTTTGGATGATTGTGCAACGGAAAATTTCTCCCCGAATTCCAAATGGATAGACTTGTAGGGTTTTCCATGACGTATTCCGTAGGGTCATTTTTATCTAGTTTTTTCCATGCAAACCCATTTTGGAGTCAAATTCCGAGAAAATGAAAACCTGAAGCAAAAATTGAGAAACAGAAATCGATAGGGAATTTTATGATGAACATTTAAAAAAAAATCACCTCAAACGGCCCAACCCTAAGGGGCGTACGTCAATTTGGGTGGTACAGTAGCGGTTCGCGCCACTGTGCGTCGCTTTCATGGTCTTAAATATACCAAGATTGAGTAGTTGAAGAAGATGGGTCGAATGTGTTAGTAATTTTCAAATACATATACCATTATCAAAACCTTCTTGGATCTTATCACATGAAATATGGGTTGTATGTCCATCTACAATTAAAAGGATAGGGCGTTCATTTGGTACGTGCGGTAAAAAAACATTTTCTGAATCAATTCACAAATATTAAATATTAAGGTTGTCATCCATTTGTTATCCGAAGCTGGTATAGCAATTCTATTTTTTTCCCTTGAAAATTGTTAACAAAGGCAATTTCTGGCCTGTTGCTGAACAGTATACTACTACACTGGTATTTTTTCTGCCGTATGTATATATAGTCCTTGTAGCTTTTGTACCCGCACCTGTCCAAGAACTTTTGTTCACTGGAGAAAGGTTTTCGTCGCAATATTTGTTCAGTGTCGATTCTATAAATTCAGGTTTCTTTTAGAACATCAAAGAAATTATTCAAGGGTTTTCTTGTCTGTTCTAGCCACCCCTATCTCTTGAGCTCTTTCTTTTATAACAAATCAAGAATAATGTCCAATGTCTCCTCGCGTGGTAGCCCATATCCCCACTGTATTTAATATAGAAACTAGTTTCTCTTCCGCTTCTTTGGTTAAAGCATTTTTCCTCCACCTCCATGTCCTTCCTTAGCCAAACTACCCAGTTCTATTTGCGATTTTTGTACTACGTCAGTGTCCAACGTAGTTATTCTTCTACCAAAAAAAATACTTTCACATGAAAATTTTCTAACTATACTCACAGCAAGAGTTAGATGTAAGGGAAGCTTTGCGCTGATGGTTGTCATGTAAAAATACGCGGGAAGTTTAAAATATTGAATTATAAAATTAAAATTGTAGGTTCCAGTTAACCAAATTGAACTTAATGATTTGGAAAGTAGTGTCGGGCGCGATCATTAGTCGGATATAAATTTGACGTAGCCTTTTTGGCACCTTAAAGGTGGGGCTTGTTTTGCAAGATTATAACGTGTAGTTTTCTTAAATAATATAACAATATTTCCATAAAATGTCATTTTTGCTAGGGATAATTCATAAATTAATCTTAGTGTACAAGTAATTATTTGTTAAAAATATATTAAAATTGTATGCATACCTGTAAATGTTTGTTGTACATAGGCGTGACGCCTAACCTGTACGGTCATTTTATGTCCCCTATATTTTCTATAAACTAACAGCAAATCTAAAATTAAGTCTACTCCGTATACAGGGTCTAATCTCCAATAGCCATATAAAATTTCCTTAAAATCTATTACCCTGCCTCTTTGTTTTGAGTATGAGTTAATCAGTTCCATAATCTAAAAAAAAAACAAGTTATAAATTTTGTTTATAATTTATTGCAAGAAAAATGTTACCTCTCTAACTACATCACTTAAGCCTTCTTTTAATGAAGATCCTATCCTTTTCCTAGGATTTGAATCCCTATGAGTATATAAGGTTTTTGATATTAGTTCCCATTCAACCACTTCTTCTAACGATTGAGGGACATATCTGTTTAGCCCTGTAGGTACACCTAGATAAGGAAAAATAATAAATATAAAATTAAACCCAAATCCAAAACAAACAAATCCTATGTTTTTTCAAAGATGTAAGATATACTTAAATGAAGATTTTGGTACGAACGTATTATTTTTACGTCTCTGTAATTTTTCTTTGGTCCAAGGAAACCCCCGGCTCATATTCGAGTGCGAGTACTTTATTTTATGTTAGGTTAAAAATCATTATTAAAAAAGAAGTTGTATAATTTATTCAGTGATAAATATTAAAATAATTATTACTATTACATTTCTTAGAGTATATTGAAGTATTATTTTAATCCTAGATAGAAAATTTGTTTTAGACCGGTACTGTTATTACAAATTGTCATGAATCATTTTTAAATTATAAAGTAAGACTAAGAATTACCTAATATGCTGGTGTCGCCAAGATAACCGTCCGTTCCTCTTTGGTCAGGAAAAAGTGGTAAATTGAGAGCAAGGTCTGCCGAATGAACTCTACTAACACGGTATCCTAGTTCTTGCATTGATGCTGCGATATCTCGATGTAACAGGATGCTATCTTGTTTATTTTTTTGTATCTTCAATCCCTAAAAAATATAACAGAATCTTCAAACCATTAAAAATATAATAGTCTTAGAGTTTTATTAATATTTAAACTAAGTTTATATACTATCAAATTGTAATTTTCAGAACTGAAGATGATTGTGAATAGCCGATACTAGTCGCTTATTTGTTAAATAATAAAAAAAACGTGGTAGGTTTATTATTTTCTTTTGTATTACTACAATATTTCGATCACATTTAGGATTATTATTTCTAGATATGACAACTATAAACTAATTTTTATAGTAAACTAATAAAGGGGTTAAGTCAAATTATGCTAGATAAAAAAAATGTTTCTAAAAATAATGGTTTTACAAAAAAATCGTATTCTTGTAAAATTATTTTTCCCAAAAATATCAAATTTTGATAAACCAAAACTAAAGAATGTTCCCATAGTCTAAATTCAATTCCTGGACACATTGTATTATAGAGAAATATTTCTTAAGTAAACAAAGTTTATAAACAAATCATAGAACAATGGAAAATTTATAATTTTGGAGATAAAAGTATTGAGAATTAATGAGGCGAAGCACTTGGGTGTTTTTGAATATTGAGGCGAAGGACTTAGGTGTCAAACGAGCAACATTTTTTTAAGAAAAATGTCAATTTTTGGTGAAACTAAAAGTAAATAATTTTTTCCTAGTCTGAATTAAATTCATAATATATTGACTGGAAATTTTTCATACGCAAACAATTGAATTATTGCTTACGACCTTTAAGTGAGGTCTGTAAAAAATGAAATAATATCCAACTTCTAGAAGTTATACCGAGTGTCTACTTATATTTTCCCCTAGTGTAACTGCTTCTAAACGGTTCAGGATAGCAATATGCGGATTTCACTGAAATGTTTTATTTTAGTACGAGTTTTGTTTGGATATATTGAATTTTTTCTATCGATTTCGATAACTTCACAAGATTTTGCAAAATCGGTTAGCAAATGACTGAATAGTTTTTCCCAATTTTTTAACTAATTATAGCCATATTTGTCGTGACGTCATCGAAATCGATAAAAATTCAATAACATTCAACAAAACGTACTAAAATAAAATAATTTAGTGCAAACCGCATATTTCTATCCAGAACCGTTTAGAAGTTATAGACGCAGAGAAAATAATCGAAAATATAAGTGGACGGTATTAGCAAAGACCCAAAATACACTGGTTAGGCCACTTGTATAGGTTCATAATTATAAAAAAAGATTATCCATTCTCAAATGTTGTAAAATTATTCAAAGTCATACCACATAAAATTTATTGAAAATTAGTTGAACAAATGGGCATGTGCAACATGTTTCGGCCAAACAATGGCTATCATCAGGCAAAAAGCTTCCGCTCATACAAATGATTTACAAAATGGTATGAACATATTCAAAAATTGAAAAATGAAAAACCTCCAGTATGGAGGTGCCAAATGTTTTTATATATTTTTAAAGTTTTAAATTTTCTTCCAAATTACCATTCATATCATTTTGTGATTCATTTGTAAGAGCGGAAGCTTTTTGCCTGATGATGGTCATGGTTTGGCCGAAACATGTTGCCCATGCCCTTTTGTTCAACTAATTTTCAATAAATTTTATGTGGTATGACTAAGAGTTTATTATTATGCTTTGAAAAATAATTATATTTTCAAAATGGACATTTTGGAAATATTTGAAGATATATTATTTGATAATAAAGAAGATGTAAATATTGTGGAAAACCAAAGAAGACCTTAGAATTTTTTTTCCAATAGGTTCAGGATTTCAAGAGCACCCATTGAGGTATTAATTCAATAAATTTTCCGAACCAATTTAATCTGGAACATATACAAGAAATATTTTTAATTTTCATCAGTTTAAATTAAATTAATTAATTCTTGTGACTAGATACAAGATTTTAGTAACTCAAATGCCCGATATATGATATCAATTTATTTCAATGTATTTTTTTTAAATAAAGGGGACTGTCACTGGACCTACATGTTCTTGTATTATTATTATTATTAAACATTTGCTTATTGTAAATATTTTTACAGATTGCAAATAAAATGGAAAATTATAATTTTTGAGGTATTGTTAGTTAATGAGGCGAAGCACTTGGGGGTTGTTAAATATTGAGGCGAAGCAACATTTTTTTCAAAAATATAATATTAATTTTTGATAAAACTAAAAAATTCTGTCTATTGTGCACCGTGAACATCAGGGTAGATTAAAAACCCACTTAAGAGTCAACTTCCAACCGATCCCTTACTTAAAATTGTCAGGGGCGCACGCCACATTACAGTTAGAAAAATGTAACTTGCAGAGTGTCAGGCCGTGCGCGATTTTTAACTTATTTTTTAACTTTTTTGAAGAAAGAACATTTTAGGGCAAAGTTAATGGTTTACAGCAGGGATATATAGAATTAGATTTTCCAAGTTATTTCTTTTAACGACATAATTAACGCCTTAAAATACGTAATATTGTCACTTTTTCTATACCGAATAATAGCAATGTTTAAAAAAGTTCATCATTTTGTACTTATACATCCCTAGAAATACCTTTTCTTTTATCACCTGCACAAGCAGTTTTAAGTAATTTTGAAAAATAAAGTTATAATTCCGCACGAGCTTAACCGCTGTTTTTGCTTAAAAATTCAAGCGAAGGATGGCCCTTAAAAAAGAACTGTGTTAATAATATTTATACTTAAAACCTTTTTTGAAATGTTTAGAAAAATGTTATCATAAATATCAAACAATATCTCTATTTGAAAAATAAATAAAAAATGAACTAAGTAAGATTCTTTAACACTGCAATGTAGATATTTGTTAAATTAACTTTTTTAATATTATTAAACCTTTGGCCTACCTTGACCTTGATCTATATTAAAAAAAAGTTCTTTAACATTTTTTTGTACTTTTTTTACACCAGGTCCTCAGGACCCAGGGTCACGAGTAGGGCTGGAAAAAAAGAGGAAACGACTAGAAGGTTAAGGCGTAGTTTGTAATAAATTACGAAAGAATTAAGCAAGAATTGTTTTCACTAAAAACAATAAAATTTGCATTACAAGAAACGACATTTTCTATTTAAATATTTAAATGGGTTACTTATCGCAACAAGAAGGTACTAAAAAATGTTTTGTTTATATAGGCAATATTTGCGTCTCGACCGTTACCTATGATTTGTTTAAACTTATTAAAATATTTAAATATTCAGGTTCAGTTTAAAACTTTTATTTTTCATATGCCAGAGTAATTTTGTAAAACATGCAACATTATCATAGGGTGGGTAGGCCAGTGGGTTTTAACTTGAACTTATAACTGACGCAATATATTCCAATCCCACATAAGGATTTGCTAGGAGGGTTTCAATGTATTTCGATCAATGTTTTAGGTAACAAAAATATATCATATAATCTAGAAAAATTTGGTAAGTAGATGCATTTGAAAATATAGTCCAGAATCATTGATTTGTTTATTGATTTTTCAAATTTTAGCCCTCTAAGAATATACATAGCTGATAATATTTTTAGTAAAATGGTTAAATGTAATAAAGACCCTGGAGTTTAAAACACCTTGTACAAATCGCTAAGCAAGCTTTAAATGTACAGCAAAACGATAATTGTGAATGCAAGATTTATTACCCAGATATGAAAGCAAATAAATAATGACCCAATTTATCAGTTTGTTATTTACTTTTTACTTAATCTGGCACACATTTAGATTGCTCTAACATTTTTTTTGCAACTAAATAAATCATAATATTTTGTTTTGTTTTTAGAATTCAAGATAGTTGCAGATTTCAATAATATTTGATTTATTTTAGTACTTCCTATAACATAATCTCTCTTGTACCTTAAAGGCGGGGCTCCACCAAACTGGGCTAGCCCGGCATAACACACCGGCTTTTGCCGGAAAAAAATAAAGTAAAAACATCTCTTGCGGCCACGTCATAATTTTGCTAGTTGCCAAATGTCAGTAAAGATCAAAGGCGTTTTCAATTAGGTTTGAATGTTTTACTGAATACCGAAAATACCCAAGATGGTGACCATATTTTTACCGAATGAACTGTAATTGATTTAAAAGTTTACTTTCTTCGTATTTGTTGTTTAAACTAGGCCATACCCATGTGCCGCCGGGCTAGCTCAGTTTGGTGGAGCCCCACCTTAAGACTCGTATCGAAGAACCAACAATCTTTGTCTTTGTTGGTTTGTCTGCTTTATCTGGACCCGGCATTAGATTGAATTGTTTTGGACTATTGCCATCGGTTTGTACGTTAACTTGAAAGTTTGATTATATATCATTGTGATACGAAGTGGTCCAGTGCTACAGTGTACGCTTTACACATAAAATTTCCTGGTTCGGATCCGGAGGAAATTTTTAATTTTTTTTTAATTCACAGGTTAGATTTAGATAGTCAAGACTTCTTTTAATAAAATAAATATTTTTTACGCCAATAAAACACTTAAACCTGGTAACATCGGTGGGCATTCTAGTTGTAATTGGGATCTAGACGCTAGTTAGCTTGGTGCAAGTCTGTCTGTGTGTATGTGAACTCATTATTTTCACAGTGTTTGTCTTAGTATAGTGTTTAAGGAACATACGATTGGTTGTATAAACCTTGTCATAAGTATGATTTGCATTTATTGTTAAATAAATAATCTCATTTAAAAAATTATGTTTATAGAACTAGAAATTGTAAAAATTACATGTTTTTTACTAACCTTGACATATTTGTGTAGCCTGTACATAAATTGTGGTTGTTTTATGGGATGTAAAGTAATAGCTCTGTGTACTTCCTTTTGTTTTAAATCTCCTGTGAAAGCTGTTTCGCCGCTTTGGTTGTGATAAAGAATTACTTGCATCTGCAAAAAAAATACTAAAATTAATGATTATAAGGTGATTTTTTTTTGATCAAACATATGCACTCACTATACATCAGAAAGTATTTTTTTCAAAATCAGCCGTTACTACAATATCTTCAAAACTACAATTTTTGCACCTTAATTTTTTTTATTAAGAATTTAAAAATCCAAAAATATACAGTATGCTCCATAAAAGAACTAATAATTAAATTATTTATGTAATTTATACATTTTTTTAAGAAGTTACTTTCATATAAATTCCTGTTGCGAAATTTTATATATAAATTTATTTTATCTAGCATTATTTTAAGTACATGATATTCCAAACAAATCAATCATCAGAGCATCACTCATCTACCCAATATTTTTTACGGAAATCCTTGGACAAACCCGATACTCGTTTCAATATATTTTTTTCATTAACCAATAAATCATTGAACTAGTTTCTGAAAAATCGCATAAACATACAAAAGCTAGTGGTAATTGGAAAATTTGACATGATTCACTGTAAACGATGGTGTGTTTATTTATTCAAGCGAATTAATCTAAACTTGTTACTTTGTAGTTGAGTTCATTTTAGTTAAAACAATTTATTTAGTGTTGGTTGTAGCTAAATTTAAAAAATATATTGAAAATTTAAAACTAAGGCAGAAACTGCAAAAAATTAGTTTCACTTTATACACTTTATATATAATATTTTATTGTGATGTTTTTTTCTTTTGAATGAATAAATAACGTCATTTTTAGAACATTTTAAAATATTATACATTAAAATTCTTTTATTGGATAAATAATCAAAAAAAAATAGACGCACCCTATTATAGATTGGACTTCACTGGTAGTTTATTTAGTTTTTTTTATTTTAAAATACTATATTTTTTTAAATAATATATACCCTGTTAACTAGATACCCTACCTAATATTCTCAATTAGGGCTGGGTTCGCCCTTATAAAAAATTTTTGAAAATATAAAAAAATAATTTATTTAACTTTTAATGTTCCTGATACTTTTTCTACTTCCTTCAGTTCTTCCCTTTCCCTAATGTGTCTTCTATTAATCTCTTTTTTAAGCACTCCGTGTATAAATTCCTAGTTTGGTTTCTTCATTTTTTATAACTTTTCCACATCGTCGTTTCATAATTTTTTTATATTTTATTTTGTTTCATCTTGTATAGTATTCCTTAGTATAGATAATTTTTCTCCTATATTTTTTCCCACCCTGTCTTTGTATCTAATTATTTCTGTTTTTTTTTTCTATAATAACTTTAACGGTTCTTCTTTTTAAACAATTTTTATTGCAATTAAACTATTATATAAAATTCAACAAATTTCTTCTCTCTTTGACAATTCCCCAAAATTAAAATTAATTTATTTCGAACATCGACAAAATCTTCTCTCTAATTGTTTAAATAACCTTTCCTAGTCAATATAATATCTTGTTAACTAAATCAAAGATTATTAATTCTATGTTGATTTTATAGTTTTAAGCTTTCTCTGTCATGTGAATGACGTTAATTTGTTCTTATGGTATTATGTGTACTTTTTTGTAACGGTATTTTTCCGGGTCAATTACAACCGTTATTTTACTTTGTTGTCTCCCATCTCCATACTTCAAATAACCTCGTATTGCGATTTTAATATCTATAAATTCGCTAAATTTGCTTATCTTTGAAATTTTTAAAACAATTATGTTTAATCAGTTAAAATATTCAATTAATTATTATGAAATAGTATAATTTATTATTCAATCTAATTTTTCTATAACAATTTATAAAATATTTAATTATTTCAAACGTTAAAGTGATACCATGTTACAAGTAATTATTGTTATAAAGAGTTTTAGGGTGGATTATTTTCTATCTAGTTTTTTTTTTTTAGTTTCATAGCGTCTTTCTATTTTGCAAATTTTAAACATTTATAAATTTAGATAATTAATCTTTAATTAACTGGTAAATTAATATCTTTCTTGTTTATTTGAGTATTACTGAGCAGTTTTTTGATTTTTTATTTTCTGTTTTTCTCCCGCTCTCCCATACGAAAAAGAATGGATGGTGCCCTTATATAACTTATATTATACCGGGTGACAACGATGTTAGGGCACACTCAATAAAATAAAACATTTTTTTAAAAAAGTTTTTTTCCTGTTATATTATTTTATGTGTTGTAATTTGCTAATTGAAATTTAAAACTTAAGATATGTCCAATTAATGGACGAAAATAAAAAACGGGAAAAAATCAAAGAAGTCTTAATGAATTATAGCAAAAATTATAAAAATTTAAAATTGTTTATATTTTAAATGAAACTTAAAATTAAAAAAATATTTTGTGAGTAAGAAATATACGCTCTAACTACATTTAATTCAAGGCCTATTTTTTTCAAATAATGTCATTTCAAGGTCATTATAGGAAAATTCCTTTTTTTTTCATTTCATCGCTATTTTTTAACAAATATGGTCGTGTGATACATCATTGAAACGAGAATGACAAGCATAATGCAATAGATGACAAAATTATACAGGGTACTATTGACAAGTAGAAAGTTGGTACCACTTCCGGAAAAACGAGAAGTGATATTTTTCATCTAGAAATATCGATAATTACATCTAATATAATTACCCCAAATTTCAATCCTTTACCTTTAAAATTAATGAAGTTATTGATTGTATCCTAACATCGTTGTCACCCGGTATATATATTTTTTTTTTAATTTTTCCCCACTGTACTTTAATAGTTCCATACTGTACTCTGGCTCTTCCTTTTTGAGCTTGTTTAAAGATTAAAATGACTATATAAAAATGACCTTAAGGAGACCTATTACGGTCTTGAATTCTTGTCAGTTGGGGTTTAGCAATTGTTTTGTGTGGTATTGTATAGACCTTCTGTCTATAAAAAAATTGGACTAATTTAGCCCAGAAAGCTTCTGTCATATTTATGGTGTTCTATTTTCATTTTTTACACCAGCAACCCTTTAACATATTGATAGGAGATTCCACATGTGGGTTTAGGTCCAGTTAGAGTTTTCTCGGGGCCCCTCTTGGCCCAACACCCCTTGCCCAGGCACCTATTTAAGGGTAACCTTATTATGTTCTGCCAGGGCCTGGAAAGAGTATTTGCAGTTTTGACTATACTTCTACCCTTTGAAATGCTTTAAGGACTGCCTCTCTATTACCACTTGCTGCTGTTTTAGGCTGGAAGACTCTTGCTAGTGACCTCAGGTTTAGACTAATGTTTTCCCTGAGATTGATTGATAAATCCCAGCTCCAGTACTATTTTGGTTTTTTCCGTATTTTGATTCAAGGTTTCATAAAGTAATTGGTATCCTATCTGATTATTGACTCCAGATTTTGTATTATTTTTTTCAATATGGAGTACTTTTCTGTAAAATTTCTATCCCAATCTATTTGTGAACAGCTTGTATCCAACAGCAGCAGTCTCTTTTTCCACCACTGGATGGAGTAGCAGCAGTAGTTCCATTGCTGCAGTAAGACGGATTCCGACTAGGCGGAAAATCTGCAGGTGGATTTTCTGTATTCAATTCTATTGGTCGATTTTGAAAATTAATTCGAAATCGACGAATAGAATTTGATACAGAAAATCCGCCTGCAGAAATCCGTCTTTTGGCGTACTTCTAAACATCCCTAATCTTTAATAAAAGTTTTCGAGTTATTTGCAAAAAACTAAATCTCTTTCTTTCATCTTTTGCAATTGTTTATTAAAACTTTTGCACATTTGTCTAGACGTCATTCCAAATCTAACAAGTCCTCATTCATATTTTTACGAGCCTTATCAAGAACTAACACGTTTTTGAGTGAACGTTAATTAGACGTTAATTACTTGGTTGTAACAATAAATGTTTTTACCAGAAAAATTATAAAACCTTGATAAACCATGCTTCCCGAACTCAAAAATGTTGCTAAAAGTAATAAATATTTTAATTGTTTTATTTAAACTTCTAATAAACTGTTTCTGATATTAAATCGTTAAATTTTATTATCTGGTACCTAATTAATTTGGTGGACTTGTTAAAATAATACACCTATTTTATAGACTTTTTTTCGCCGAATGAAATATGTTGTGTAAACTTTTAAACTAGGTTAGACGTTAAACAAAAGTAAACACTAGAAATCATTAAAAACGTCTAGACTATTTTAAGGATAACCTATTCTATTTAACAGAAATTAATTGAAATTTAAATTTTATTACGATAATGGGATAGTTATTTACGTAACAAGTTCCGAAAGTGATATAAGTAGGCACATTCAAGGACGAGACATAATCCTGGAAGGCTGAGAGTCCCTTAAAATCATTTTCAGATCGTGATACGTATAATATTTTTCTCTTAGATTTGAAAAAAGTACCCAAAAAAGTGTCAAATATCAAGGTAGGGTTTTTTGTATATCAAACAGTGTTTTTGCATTTTTGATTCTCCAGGAAAAGCTGATACAATAATCGGATATTTTAAACTTAAAGCGATTAACAATACATTTGTCAATATTGATAACAAAATGCAAATATTTGATACTTAACATACAGATGATCTAATAGTAACAATATTAATAAAATGAACTTAGTATTTTTTAAAACATCTCCATCTGATAAAACTAAATTCAAATAATTGTTTCTTCATTAAAATACTAATGTTCATAAATATCTAGTTTAATTTACACAATAAATTTTAAGTTCCTTCAAAATTTGATACATGATTGCCTTGAAAACTGAGTATATGACTATTTTTTATATATAATTATCAATAAATAATGTCTTGTTTTAAATTTTTTTACTAAATATTACGTAACACCATTGCTTAATAAAAATAATAATAATAACAAAATATATTAATATCGCGCCCCGCAACAGATTGTAAAAAGCTAAAATCGAAATGTAGCGTGGAAACATAAATTATAAAGATGGAAATAGTCGCGTACGGTCTTGGCACATGCGACGAACATTACCTTATACCCCGGTGGGAACGATTCTCGGTATCCACCTTCAGTACCTGTTCAGCCATTAACAGAGAGAAGTAGCGTTGACACATTTAAAATTTTTAATCTGTTTAATAATATTATCAAAGTTCTATTTCACCGCTGGAAAATATTTTACTTTAGATATTTCGAAGGGAACCCAGGCAGAGAGATGCTTGGCCAGAGGCAAGGAAAGCTAAGAAAGCTCAGTTGTGTCAGAATTCCGGAATCGCTAAGTTTTCACACCAAGTCACATAGGCCTGATTACCAACCTGTGTTTTTCATGTTTAAATTATAATTGTTAGAAGTTGTCAAAAAAGTTTGAATACGCTCTTCTAGTGATAAGTGTAAGAGGTTCTGGTGAAACGGGTTGATTTTATTTGTGTCATCCAATAACATTATTTAAGTTATTTGTCATTTATATAATTCTTGATTTGGATCCGCATATAGGGTGATTTTCGAGAAACTGTATTGGGTATTTCTATATATAGCGTCAGAATTGGATAGTGATATGTAGATTCCTAAAACAGTCCGTCGTCAAACGCAACCTTAGACCATTTACTATTAAACGTGCCTTGTTTACATTTTTGTATACAATGTTTTGAAGTCGATACATCTTATCTCTTTCTCATGACATTTCTCTAGGTGCGGGGGTATCCGGTGTATTTACAAACATCAACAGAAGTGGCGTACGCTCATGGAACATACCACAAGTATTGTTTACAATTTAAATAGTTTAATAAACTTTAGAAATTGGCTCGGCCATTTATAAAACCCTCGAAGAGTTACTTACGACACTGTTTGTTTACGTGTTTGTATACAAACAAACTTACAAATCACAACATGATGTGCTTAGATATTGACTTCAAGAAAAGGATGTCTAATAGTAAATGGTCTAAGCAGTGTGTAAATGTCCCCAGCAAACTTGGCTAAAGATTATTTTCGCAAAGTGACATATGTTCCCATGTTCCCATTTGCCATTTGCACCAAGACAAACTTAAATCCTTAACTTTTCATATACCTATTACAACATTTAAATATTAAAGAATGCATTTCTAACCTCTTTCAATCAAAACTAGCTCTCACAAAAAGAAACATATATGAAAAAATATGATTAAGAATCGATATAAGTTTGGAATAATTTACTACGGCAGACGGCGTGTTAACACCGCCTAATTTTCGAAGGACCAACCTTAATACAGAGTACCTATAAGGATTTAGTATTAGCAAAGCAAAATTATTAATCTTAGATTTTTTATTCTTATTATTATTATTAGAGCAACTGGTCTCACGTATACAAAACATATTTACAATTTATGTACATTTTAAAATTTATATTAATAATTATTAGGGTGCTAAAAGATTAATAAGTGGGGAGTTGTAACGATTTTTTTCTTCGGCGATCACAGGTATTTGTGCGCTTGTCGTTCTTATTAATATTATATCGCTTAGATAGAGAAAGAGATAGGGACGAAAAAATTGAAGAGACAAAAAAAGAATTTAGAATTGAAATAATTGAGAGAATTATAGAAGTAGAAAAGTTACGAGATGTGGAATTTTACAAAAAAAGAAAAAGGATTTAAAAGAAAACAAAATTTGACTGCATTAAAAAGTGTTTTTAAAGTATTTTATTTTGTTTATAATCATATAGCAATCTGAACCCTCTTATACCAGTGAAAACACCCCTTCCATGTATTAACTATCATTAAAAAATGTTAAATGCTAGCTTTATCTGATGACTTCCCTAAAATTTGAAGCTGCGTTATTCTTAATTGTTTAAACGTTTCTGCAATAACTTTTAGATCTGAAGATGGCTATTTCGGCGAAACTAGTCACCTAATTATTTTATTATTATACGTCCTTGAAAATAGTATTCTAATTAAGGGAATAGGTAGAAACAAAAAATTCTTATGAAATTTTATCTTAAAGTTATCAGTTGTAAAAAAAACAAATAATTGAAAATGAAATGTAATGGTAAAACATTTTAACCTTTATCTATTACATTCCTAGAAACTAATAAGAAATTAAACATTATTTTCAATGTGTTAAAATTTTTATTGCAATGGTTTACTTTTCAGTTCGCGATTGATATGTTGATGGTTTATAGTGAAACTCGCGTAAATAGTATAGGTGAGCGATATACAGAAATGCGACAGATAAATGTACGAAGTTTCGTCAATTTTTCCCAAAGATTATTGAAACGTGGTTATATTATACCAAAATAAACAAATAATAGAATTCGTTGTGATCATGTAATGCATTTTGTTTGACAGATATAAGTAACACTTTTGTTGTTGGACATTTATATCGCAGAACGTAGATATTAAACCTTATTTCACATGTGCGGTGTTGCCAACTTTGTAAAATAGTCTATAAACTTCTATAAATTTGATAAAAATTATTTTTTGTTTGAAATAGTGTCTCATACCTCTATTTTCGCAGACACCTTTTATAAGTGCTACATGACCAGGGTTGCCGTTTTCAGTAGATTTCCGACTAAATAAGTAGATTTTTAAGAAAAATGAGAATATTTAGTAGAATTGATAATTTTAGTAGATTTCAGTAGTTTCTTTGGTTTTGAATTTAAAATTATTGCGCATTATTCGTTTTGCCCTAATCGACTTTTATTGTACGTTAACTTGAAAGTTTGATTATTCATCACTGTGAACGATGTGGTTTAGTGGTATAGTGTAGACGTTACATATGAAAGTTCCAGGTTCGAATCCTGATATATATTTTTATTTACGAAATAAATGTTCCCTCTTTTCTCTCAAATGCTGTTAATTTTTTTGTTTGAAATTTTTCCTCTTTTCACTTTGTCACTTTTTTCTGAAAATACCCCCTTTTTTATAAAATTATCCCTTTTTTCTCAAAACTTATTTTCTCAAAGTTACCCCTTCTCATTTTTGTCATATTTTTCCTGTTCCTTCAAAATTTTCCCTCTTTTCTCTCAAATACTATCACTTTTTGTCTCAAATTTCCCCTCTTTTCTCTCAGTTTTTGTCACTTTTTCCTGAAATTACCCCGTTTTTCCAAAATTACCCCATTTTTTTCAAAATTTCCCCGTATGTTTTCATTTTTGACCCCGTATGTTTTCATTTTTGTAATTTTTTCTTAAATTTCCCGTCTTCCTCCAAAATTTCCCCTCTTTTCTTTCAAATTTTCTAACTTTTTCGTCTTAAATTTTCACTCTTTTTTTTTCAAATTTTGGCACTTTTTTTCTTGAAATAAACACCGTTTTCCCCCTTTTTTTTTCTAAAACTACCCATTTCTTCTCATTATTGTCAGTTTTTGTCAAATTTCTACTTTTTTTAAGAAAAAATCACTTTTTTGAGTAATTATTTTTGTCTTTCCCCCTATCTTTCCCCCCTTACCACTTCTTGGTAATGATAGAAAGGGAGAGGAAGAAAATTTGAAAAAAAAAGTTAGGGCAAAGATTTACATATAAAAATTTGGGGAAAACTAAAAGAGTAGGGAGAAAAAAAGGCTGCGGCGAAAAGTGGAAAAAAAGTAGAGGAAAAATTAGTAAAGAAAAAGTTTCAAATTTTAAATTATAAAAAATTAGTGAAAAAGTGGAAAGAAGGAAATTAGTAAAAAAATGTAAGAGAAAAAGTGGAAAAAAGTAAGGGAAAGGGTGGAATTCAAAATAAGGGAAAAGTGAAAGAAAGTAGGAGAAAAATGAAAAAAAATTAGCAAAGAAGCGGAAAAAAGTTTAAAGGAGAAAAAGTGGAACAAAAAAATAAGTAAAAAATGTATGAGAAAAAGTGGAAAAAAGTAGGGGAAAGGAAAGAATATAAAAGTAGGGAAAGGATAGAATAAAAAAGTAGAGGAAAGGATAGAATAAAAAAGTAGGGGAAAAGTGAAAAAAAATAGGGGAAAAAATGGAAAAGTTTTAAGGATAAAAGTGAAACAAAAAAATTAGTAAAAAATGTGTGAGAAAAAGTATAAAAAAGTAGAGGAAAGGGTGGAATAAAAAAGCATGGAAAAAAGCAAGGGAAAAGTGAGAAAACAAATAGGGAAAGTGGAAAAAGTTTTAAGTAGAAAAAGTGGAACACAAAGAAATTATTAAAATAGTAGGGGAAAGGAATAATGGGAAAAAAGTTAGAAACATACAAAAATAAGTGAAAAAACAGAAGAAAAAATGAGTTAGGAAAAAGAGGAAAAAAAGTTTGAAACTAAAAATTACTAAAAAATGTAGGGGTATAAAAGTGTAAAAAAATGTCTAAAATAAAAAATGGGGGAAAAAAATGTGAAATATAAAAAAATGGTAAAAAAGTAGAGGAAAAAGTTATGGTGGAAAAATTGCGGAAAAAATTGATATAAAAAAATGGGAGAAAAAATGAGTGGAAAAAAGTTTGAAATATAAAAAAATTAGTGAAAAAGTAGGGGAAAAAGTGAAAAAAAATTAGGGGAAAAGTGAAAAAAATTGGGAAAGGAGTGGAACAAAAAAGTTTGTCACAAAGAAATTAGGAAAGAATGTAGGAGAAAAAGTGGAAAAAAAGTAGTTTAAAGAGTGGAATAAAAATAAAATTTTAAGGGGAAAGGGAAAGTTATATTTTCTTTTTTTTAAATATATAGGTTAGATTTAGATAGTCCACACTTCTTTTAATAAAATAAATATAAATAGTGTTATATTTCCTTTTTTTTTAAATACAGGTTAGATTAAGATATTCAAAGACTTCTTTTAATAAAATAAATTAAAATACACAGGTTACATTTAGATAGTTAGTAGATTTTGGTAGTTTATTATCGAAATGTTGATGGAATACGGTTTATTGAAAACGGTAACACTGTACATGAATTTTATTTCTTGAATTATTTAAATCATGTAACAAAAATATTACACGGTTTTTAGACTTCGAATTCTAATCGAAATAAAAAAAGTTACCTACTTGTCTGTCTGTATTCTGTGAGAATGCGACAATTTTAAATTACTTACGGTGGTCAGTCGCCATTTAAATTAATCATTCATCCGGAGAAAAATATTAGTTAATTTGATTAGCTGATTTGTTTTATTAATCTAAATGTACTTTAATCATTTATAAAGTAGCACTTGATAAGATAATAATACAAGTATCATCTGTACGTGTATGGCTACTGTTTGATACTAAAAATAGTATCAATGGATTTTAAAATTTAATTTGAAGAAAAATATTTAAGATAATAATTATGGTGTCGATAATTGGTAAATTATAAAATAGAATTAGGATAGTGATATAAAAACAATATTTTATCAGTATTCTGTTCAATAAAAATTAATATTAGGGGACCATTTTTGAGATATGAATATAACAAAAAACTACAAATTAAGATAAGATTATTTAATAATTATGTTTCTTGAAATAATTTAAATAATTGTGCAATATTTACACTATTATGTAAATATTAATTTATAACCTTTTTGTATCAATTATTCAAAACAATTAACTCAATTAATCTTAGTCATTTCAGGTGAATTATAGAATTCTTTCATTAAATAAAGTTATTAAGGTTACTGAACCGTTTTACAGTTTTATTGGAAAGTAGACATTGAACACTTATATAGACATTTCTTGATTATCAAGAAAGGCACTTTATTTAAACGTCAATAATGCATCAAAATGTATTGTTTACCCTAGATAGTCGTTTATAAAGATAAAGATAAGTATCTACCAATGTCTGTACTTATTTTAAGTTAGTCAGATATAAAGAATAGTCAAAAGTAATTTTTCTATGAAGTTTTACGTCTTTTATTTATTTAGGTTAAATTAGAAAATAATAATTACCTATTAATAAATACAATGTATGTATTTGTTTTATTTTTAAATCTGTTCAAATTTGATTTAAATTTGCTTCTTCTAAATTCTCCAATAATTTATTTTTTAAATTACTTTCCATTTCAATTAAAATTTGGTGGTAATGTGCCTTTCATATCCTATAACAAGAAAACTAAATAATATATTAAAATTAACTTTATGCCGTCGAAAAGAAAATAAAACATACTATAAGTGGGAATTTTTTCAAAATTTTTGAGCAAGAATTGTGAACTTAAGAAAAGGGAGAGACCAAAATGAGGAAATTTAAAAAATCTTTATAGTTGTGGTCTCTCCCTATTCTCACATCCATAATTTTTTATCTAAAATTTTGAGAATATTCATATATATAGTATATTTTTTTCTCTTTTTATCTATAATCAGCGATTTTTAATATCGTGTTTAGTTTTTTTGGTACAGGGACTAAAGTTGAAAATAAAAAAATTTCATTCATGTTCTGAATTTTTTTCTGAGAAATTCCTTAGATTTCAAAACGTTAAATTGTCGGCAGATTTTTTTTTATATAATATAATACATAATATAACAAACTTTCATAAATTTCATTTTTTATTTTTGATACCCTCTGTTTTTTTTGGAATAGTGAATTAAATTAACTGCTGCTCGAGCTGCCATTTTATATTTCTTTGATAATTCGTTTCAATTATGTAGTCATTTTAATTTCATTGTCTAATATGTAAAAGTTTGCATTTTATATTAATGTATTTTTATCCTAAGATATTACGTTTACAGACCCAAGAAAAAAGAATAAAAATACGATAAAAAAATAAAAGAATGAAAATTGACACGGGAAAAAAATTAAAAAAAAATCGGTTTTGTCACGAATACTTTTTCAGATATTAAATGTTAAAGTTTCACATTTTGACATTTTTTATTTTGACAGGTGACAGTTGAAGAAATAATTGTGACTCTTCTGAATAGATTTTTTCAAGGGCTTTCAAATGACATATTGCAAGTCAAATTCCGTGACATATATTACAGCTGTCATTTTTTGATAGTGACACTTCCGTTTGACACATATCGTACAAAAACTAGTGGGTTCTTCCGACTGGTAACCCAAACCCATATTCCAAATTTCAGCTCAATCGGATTAAACATGTGGCCTCTATCGTGGAAGAATACACACAGACAGACAGAAAGACAGACAGACAGACAGACTTCCATCTGGATATTTCCGTCTTTATCTCGAAATTTTTTTTTAGTTCGTTCACAATACTTTCCCTTCTCGGAGATTTTATAATAATTAGAGCATAAAAAAAGTCCAATGAGATTTTTTAATATTTTCAAAAATGGCGGAGATCTGAATTTTTTGAGATTTCAAACCCCTCCAATTCTCACCCCCTTAGAGGTAGAATGCCCAATAGACATAATTAGAGAAAAAGGGGGGACACAAAAGAATTGCTAAAAAAGGACATAATTGAAAAAAGAAGTTGGGGACAAATACTAAAAAAGAACAAAATTGGAAAAAAGGAGAACATGAAAAAGAACTTAAAAAATGGATAAAATCAGAAAATACAAGGGGGGAAAATTACTTTAAAAATAGACATAATTAGAAAAAAGAAGGAATAGAAAAAAAGAATGATAAAAGTAAAAAATTAGAAAAAAACGGTCACAAATAGTAAAAAAAGAATACAATTAGGAAAAAAAGGAGGACAAACTAAAAAAAATGACGTAATTAGAAAAAAATGCGGAAACGAAAAAAGGACAAAATTAAAAAATGTGGAGACAAATACTAAAGAAAAGGAGATCATTAGGAATAAAAGGAGGGCTAAAAAAAAAGAATAAAAAAGGACAAAAATAGAAAAGAAGTGTCACAAATACTCAAAAAGAACATAATTAGGGTAAAAAAGGCGGACAATTCCTAAACTAATTAGCGAAAAGAGGGGACACAAAAAAATTGCTAAAAAAAGACATAATTGATAAAAAAAGGTGAGGACAATTACTACAAAAATACAAAATTGAAAAAAAACGAGAACACGAAAAAGTACAAAATTAGAAAATAAAAGGGTGGAAAATTACTAAAAAAAAAGGGCCATAATTAGAAACCAAAGGAAGGATAGGAAAAATGGATAAAATTAGGATAAAAAAGGAGGACAATTACTAAAAAAAACGGGAGGACGAAAAATGCTAAATAATAAAAATATCCATAATTAGCAAAAAAGAGGGCATACAGAAAATTGCCAAAACTGGACATAATTGATAAGAAATAATTTTTCAGATATTTAATGTTAAAGTTTTAAATTTTGACATTTTTTTATTTTTGACAGGTGACAGTTGGATAAATACTTTTGACTGTTCTGTCGTACAAAAACTAATGGGTTCTTCCGACGGGTAACTCAAAAACATATACCAAATTTCAGCTCAATCGGATTAAATTTTTCGACTGAAAAACACTCCTTTTATTATTATTATAGTTCCATCAATAGTTAAGCGATACTAGGGAGGGTTGATACCTTCTGGGAAACAAACAATTCTGCATTTGTATGAGGTGAACAATAAGGCATATTATTAAATAAATACACCAATACAAATATAAAAAAATTAAATTTAAACCCATTTTAAAATGGCTCAAACCTCTTTGTATATGGGAGGTTTGATACCGGGAAGGAAAAAGGCATAAATTAAGGACCTTCTTTATAAAACAAAGATATGGGAATTTACGCGTTAAAAACTAAATTCCAGATTTTAGTTTTTTCCGTCATTTTTGTATAGATTCATGACATATCATGTAAAAAAATGTAGATCAGACTTTCCTACGTATGCTAACTTTACTCTTAAGTTGACATTCGTCTTTCAAAAATTTTAAAAAAAATTGTGAATGTTTATTTCAGCAAAAAATAGTTGATATCGATAATAAAAGTGTTTTTCTTAATTTTTTCGAAAACACGTTGGCGATTTTGCTGAAAATTTAGGAAAATACTAGTCTCGGTAACTAATTGACATACAAAACTATTTGAATAGTCAAATACACAATTATAATTTAACGATCAATAAAAAAGTATAGGGATGCTTTTTGCCTTGGGACGTAGGAGAAAAAGGTCGAAAATTTTGCAGTTTCCCCCCCTCCCTTTTCGCACAAGGTCCTCAAGATCCAAAACTTGAGAAAATGTTTATTAACCATCCCTAAACAACATCCTAAAGTTCCATTAACTTCCGACCTTTTTCTATATGAAACTACCTGCCGACTGTGTAGCTAATTCCATGTAGGTTATTGTTACAAAATAAATAAAAATAATTACTTTTTGTTCCGGTTGAGTCATTTTAGTCATTTACGAAGTAAAATTAAAATCAACATTGACTTGACACTTAATTAAAACAAAAACACGATTTAAAAAGCGACTGTTATGAACTTAAATTGTTCAAGTTTTTTTTCTCACAGTAAAGCCCATTAACTCGAAGCCATCAGTCTGTTTAAGACATCTCGAGAGTCATTTTGACACTCACCATTTGTTTTTTTAAATACTGAAATAATACACCCTTTTATATCTTTAAGATAAACGTTTAAAGTCATTATGGTTGGTTATACAAGGATGTAGGAAAAAAAAACAATTTACTTGTTCTTTTATATCTGAGTGTTTATTTTGAATTGATAACATTTTTCGGCGGATTTACTTATTGTTTTGATAAAAACCATTTTTACTTTCCCGCTACATATAAACTACACTCAAATCTCGACCATTTTTTCACTAATTACGTCCTTTTTTTCAGTGTGTCCCCTTTTTTTTCTACTTAAGTTTTGCACAATTTGTCCCCTTTTTTCTCTAAGTATGTTCTTTTTCATTATTTGTTCCCCCTTTTTTTATAAATTTGTCCTTTTGTTGGCTTTTTTTTGGTATCCCTCGTTTTTCAATTATGTCTATTTTATGTATTTGTTTTTCTATTTTTTTCTCAGTTACGTCCTTTTTTATTAAGTTTATGTGTCACCCTTTTTATTCCTAATGATGTTCTTTTCTTTAGTATTTGTCCCCTCTTTTTTTAGGAATTGTCCTCCTTTTTTATCCTAATTATTTTTTTTTCATTATCTGTTACACATTTTTTCAAATTTTATCCTTTTTTTATTATTTTTTTTCTATCCCTCTTTTATTCCTAATAATGTCCTTTTCTTTAGTATTTGTCTGCCCTCTTTTTTTAATTTTGTACTTTTTTCATATCCCCCGTTTTTTATAATTATGTCATTAATTTAGTAATTTTTTTTCATCCTAATTATATATTTTTTTTACTATTTGTGCCCCTAATTTTGTCCTTTTATTATTCTTTTTTTCCTATTCCTTTGTTTTCTAATTATGTCAATTTTACCCCCTTTTAATTATTGATTTTGTCCATTTTTTTAAGTACTTTTTCGTGCTCTCCTTTTTTCTAATTTTGTCCTTTTTTAGCAATTTTCTGTGTGCCCTCTTTGTCGCTAATTATGTATATTTTTATTTTTTGGTATTTTTCGTCCTCCCTTTTTTTTCTAATTATTTTTTTAGTAATTGTCCTCCTTTTTATCCTAATTTTATCCTTTTTTCCTATCCCTCCATTGGATTCTAATTATGTCCGTTTTTTAATTATCTTCCCCCCTTTTATTTTCTAATTTTCTACTTTTTTGTGTTCTCGTTTTTCAATTTTGTCCTTTTGTAGTAATTTTCCCCTCCTTCTTTGTAATAATTATGTCTTTTTTTAGCAGTTTTTTTTGTGTCCCCTCTTTTCACTAATTATTATGGCCTGTTTTAGGAATTGTCCGCCTTTTTTATCCTAATTATGTTGTTTTTAATTATTTTTGACACTTCTTTTCTAATTTTGTTCTTTTTTATTCATTTTTTTTCTAGCCCTCCTTTTATTCCTAATAATCTCCTTTTCTTTAATATTTGTTTTTCCTTTTTTTAATTTTGTCCTTTTTTCGTATCTCCATTTTGTCATTTTATTACGTCATTTTTTTAGTTTGTCCTCCTTTTTTTATCCCTAATTATATTCTTTTTTACTATTTGTGCCCTTTTTTTAATTTTGTCTTTTTATCATTCTTTTTTTTTCTATACCTTCTTTTTTCTAATTATGTCCATTTTTAAAGTAATTTTCCCCCCTTATTTTTTCTGATTTTGTCCATTTTTTAAGTACTTTTTCTTCATGTTCTCCTTTTTTCCAATTTTGATCTTTTTTAGTAATTGTCCCCCACCTTCTTGTTTCAATTATGTCCTTTTTTAGCAATTTGTTTGTGTCCCCCCTTTATCGCTAATTATGTCTATTGGGCATTCTACCTCTAAGGAGGTGAGAATTGGAGGGGGTTGAAATCCCAAAAAATTCAGATCTCAGCCATTTTTGAAAATATTAAAAAAGGTCATGAGACTTTTTTTATGCTCTGATTATTATAAAATAAATTTGTCTGAAACTTTATTTCATCCGACATAAAGGGATGGAACTGGAGGGGGTTGGTATTTCAAAAAATTCATATCTCCGCTATTTTTGAAACTATTGAATCAGGTCATTAGTCTTTTCTCATATCCTAATTATTATAAAATTATCCGTTTGAAAATTTTTTTCATCTATGAAAGTCTCAAATTTAGACAACAGAAATCTACCTCCCCCTGTTGTCCTACAGGAATGTTGTTCTTTCTCATTATGTCCTTTTTTAGTGTCCCCGCTTTTTTTCGTAATTATGTTTTTATTTCACTATTTTCACCCCTTTTTCCTTATTTATTATATCTCATTTTTACTAATTTTTGTCTCCCCTTTTTTCATAATTATGCTGTTTTTTAGGGTTCCGTATCTCAAAAGGAAAAAAGGAACTCTGTCAGTCTGTATGTGTGTTAAGACCATTTTTAGTAATTTCTCCCCTCTTTTTTCCGTTTTTTTCGGTAATTTTTATGTCTTTTTGACTTATTGTGCTCCCTCTCCATGTGTGTTCAATCCTAATGAACACATGTAGCATATGCTTAAATCTGGAAATCAAAGCTGAACCTACTATAGTTTCGAATAGATTTTTAGCATTTAGTCCAAATCTTTCTAATTTTTAAAGAGCAAAATAAATTTTCGAAAATCTAAAAAAAATTACTATTTGGTTCCTCTCTTGCAACCATTTTGGCGTTTCTCTGATAACAATGCCTATTTCGACCTCCCACCTGTCCTACCATTTGGTCACCTTTGCTTCAGCTTAATATCGGTAAATAATAGGTGGCCTGGGTTTGCGAACCGTGGGATTTGCGAACATATACCTGGAATATCCCCGGTCAGTTTATGTGAACTGTGGAGTTTGCGAACATTGCAGGTAATTTTTTTATTAAGTTAAATTTGTGTCAGCTTTATTTTTGTATTTTAATAAAACATTAAAATATTGAAGATTTATTAGTGGTACAGAGTGTTAAAATTATAACAATAATTCATGTTATATTTCGGTTATTTTTCACACAGGACTTTTGTATTACACCAAAATTTCTGAATAGGTCCGTAAAGTGAGTTATTTTTAAAATGGCGGAGATAAAATAAACAATTTGAAAGATTAATTGTTATTTATTAATAACTTCAATATAGAAAGAACGAAATAAAAATAATTTAATAAAGTAACTCAAGAATCTGTAAATATTTATTAAAAAACTTAATTTTCTCTAAAGTTCGAAATTGACAAAAAACTTATATATTTTAATATTTTAAAATAGTAATTTAATAATATCCTATATTAATAGTTTTATTTTTTTAATCTTAAACGTGTTCGCAAAGCCCACCGACGGTCAGCGCTTAGATTAATTCCAGGTACGCGTGTTCGCAAAGCCTACGAAAAAGGTTCTGTTCGAAAAGCCCACCTTTGCACGGTCCACGGAGACAAATAATAATAATAATAAAATATAAAATTTAATACGCATATTTTTTATCTTGCTGGCGTCCATGTATTTTTAATTAATCAACCGTCTTTGATGTGTCGATACTATCATGATATTTCACAATCCTTGAAGTGATAAAATAATTAAAAAACACTTTTCAAAAGTACACGAAAATTGATTCTTACCTACGTAATATTTACCTATGCAATATTTTCAAGGATATACGCTACCACATCTTGTTCAAATTATCAGATGGTATTTAATTTAATTTATTACATGCATGTATGTAGTAATTTGATATCGAAATTTTATAGGTATATCATAAAATGTTAGGATGACGATAATATTTTAAAGAAATGCTTGCGTATTTAGGTTAGTTTTCCATTTTTATTGAAGTACATGTTATTTTTTATTTAAATATTTCAAAAAATCACATTCAAAAATTTTACCTTTTATAATTCTCAAACGATTTTTATTTTCTATTCAATCGCGTACAAAAATTTTAATTTTTGTAAGGAGTTATGACGAGTTAAGTGCTTCGGACCAGATCACTTGAATAGGTCGTAAATCAATGGTATTTGGCCTCGGAGACACCATCAAGAGGCAAAATATAAGTATACGCATTCAGATATAATCAGTGTCACGTGTCAAATATTATTTCTAATAAAGTTTAGTAAGCGACCCTTACATTTGTTTTTGAGTTAAAAACAATAAATAAATGTTCAAAGTATTTTAAGAAATAATAAGTTAATAAAAGTTATTATTAAATTCTCTATAATGTTTTATCAATGTTCCAATTATCTATGGATCTAAATGTACAAATCTTGTTTGAAGGTAGCTAATAAATTTTCCTTTTGAAAATTTATAACTCTGCTTACTTTACGCTCATCAATCGTATTCGGCAATAAATTTTTAGTTTTATTGTTTGTCACATAAATACAAGGATAAATCGTTATTAAATGTCTGAAAAACAATATTAAATATTAAGTGTTTAATCAAATATTTGATTTAATATCTAACACAAGACAAAAAATAAAAGTTATAGAAGTTATAATTAAATCTCGTGTAATGCCCCAATTTCTAGCTCCTCACTGAAACAAAAAATAACAAAAAGTCTTTTAAAGTTTAGATTCGTAGTTAGTCAATGAACCGAAAAATTTTCGAAAAATATTATTTAGTATTTTTCACTTAGATTTCAATATATGGAATCTACCTATTGTAATCGATTCAATGGCGGGACCCAGACCCGGTAATAGAGGCGCTACGCCGTTCATGACCCGGATAATAAGAATCAGCAAAAAAAAATTATATTATCTGTTTTTTTAACATTAATGATACTTTAACTCAATTTTGGGGTGGGTTTTGATCTAAATAATAAAAATATAAAATTTAGGAAATATATAAATGTATATAAAAGTTAATGAATTTTTAATATCCTCTCCACAAAATGAGTTTTCTCTTCTTTTAATTCTTCCCTCTACGCTGAAGATTCTATTGAATCTGTTTTCTACTGAAATTTCTTCTTGATTCTTCAAAATTTTAAATTTATTTGCCATTCTGATTTTACTGGTTTACCATTTTTTTGTATGAGGTTAATATAATACAGATTTTTATTTCTCAATTTTTGATTTTTTTTTTGTTATCTAATGACATTCAAAAATCCCTTCTCACAAAATAAAAATAATTACAACATTAACAATGGTAAAATCTTATGACTTTTTCTATTTTTTTGGCTCTAATTAATTCAACCCTCTTTTTTTAATATCAATTTTTTTCTACTTGATTTTTATTTCTCAATTTTTGTTTTTTTTTTTGTTATCTAATGACATTCAAAAATCCCTTCTCACAAAATAAAAATAATTACAACATTGACAATGGTAAAATCTTATGACTTTTTCTATTTTTTTGGCTCTAATTAATTCAACCCTCTTTTTTTAATATCAATTTTTTTCTACTTGATTAATTAAAAAAAAATCTTTTAATCACTTTTGCCTATCTCATTAATTCTACAGCAAAAATTTCTTTAAATTTTTTTATTAGATTGTTGTAAAAATAATAATCATTATCATAATGATATAACAATAATAAGAATAATTATTTATATTCCACAATTGTTGATTTAGAATACCTTATATACCAATTAGTATCAATAAATTCTTTAAAATATCAAACTTTTTTGAAAATAAAATTATGTTTATAATATTCAAAAACTCGTAAAAATTATTTATGATATGAAACCTTTTTTTAACAATTAAATTATATTTTAAATTTTCAAATTTTTTCTATCATTTTTGCGATTTTTTTCCGATTATTTGCATTTGCAATTTTTTGTGATTTTGTACCCATTTTTCAAATTTCTTTTGCTATTTTCTGCGATTTCTTGAATTTTTAGAGATTTTTTTGAGATTTTTTTTTGGGATTCGTTTCGATTTTTAAGCTTTTTTTTACCGTTTTTGGTTAAGATTTTTTTTTGTAATTATTTGCGTTTTATTTTTTATTCTTTCCAGTTTTGTTGCATTTTTGTGCAATTTTTTTACGTTTTTTTTTTAAATTTTTTGCGATATTTTTCGACTTTTTGAGTTTTTTAACGACTTTTTTTGCTTTTTGCGATTTTAGCTTTCTTATAAATTTATTTTGCTGTTTTTGCGTTTTTTTTCTTCGGTTTTTTTTTTCAATTTTCCTGGTTTTTTCGTATTATACAATTTTACTTTTTATTTTTCTCCAATATTTTTTCTCGTTTTTTTTTTCTCAAATTTGTACTTTCTGTTTTTGTTTTGATTTTTCGTTTTATTTTGATTTTCTCTCATTTTTCTGTTTTTTTTTCTATTTATTTTGTTGCCTGTTTTTTTTCTCATTTTTTTCTTATTCCTCTGTTTTTTTCGAGTTATTTCAATTCTTTCGAATTTTTTCATTTTATTAAAAAAATTTTTAGATGGTTATAATTGTTTTAGATTTTTGGTTATTTTTTTTGCGATTTTTTCCGTTTATTTGGATTTGCAATTTTTTTACTTTTTTTAAATTTCTTTTGGTATTTTCTGCAATTTCTTGCATTTTCTTTGAGATTTTTTTGGGATTTTGTTTCGATTTTTAACGCTTTTTTTTAACGTTTTTGTTTGAGATTTTTTTGTAATTATTTGCGATTTATTTCAAATCTTTTTAATTCTTTCCAGTTTTTGCAAATTTTTACGATTTTTTTTTTGCAATTTTTGGCGATATTTTTCGTTTTCTTGAGTTTTTTTACAATTTCTCTAATTTTCTCGTTTCTTTTTCCTATTTTACAATTTTGTTCTTTATATTTTTCTCTAATATTTTCTGATTTTTTCCAACTTTTACCAATGTTTTTTTCTTTATTCGATTTTTTCCGATTTTTTTTCTCCTTGTTGTTTTTTCCTATTTATTTTGTTTTCTGATGTTTTTCTTATTCTTCTGGTTTTTTCGATTTTTTGATTTTGCAAAAATTTTTAGATGGTTATAATTGTTTTTGGTTTTTGTTTATTTTTTGCGATTTTTTCCGATTATTTACATTTGCAATATTTTTGTGCTTTTATACCTTTTTTTAACTTTCTTTTGTTATTTTCTATGATTTCTTGCATTTTCTTTGATATTTTTTTGGGATATTTTGTTTTTTGATTTTTACTAGAGATTTTTTTGTTATTATTTGCGATTGATTTAAAATTTTATTCATTTTTTTTATTCTTTCCAGTGTTTTGCAATTTTTACGATTTTTTTTTGTAATTATTGGCGAAATTTTTCGATTTCTTGAGTTTTTTCACGACTTATTTTGCGGTTTTTTGATAACCAAAAAACCCCAAAAATACCCAAATTTTCAGGCTGTTACACGGGATTCCCTTAAACTTGGTTTTTCCGTATTGTTTTTCATTTTTTTTATTATTTTTCTTTTACTTTTTTCCTATTTTCTCATTATTCTGATGTTTTGTTTTTTTTCTGGTTTTTCTGTTTTTTTTTTTGATTTTTTTTAATCTTTTATCATTGTTCTGTTTTTTTATTTGTTTTTCTTTCGTTTTCTAATTTTTTATAATTTTATAATTATTTTATTTATTTATATACAATATATTCACATTTTATTGATATATCAAGAGAGATCCGATAAAAGTCAGTTTTGGTTACAAAATTTTCATTCAGAAAATGTTTAAATACTATTTGAAAATTACTGTACCTTATTTTACATAGAAAAATAGGTTTTATTATTATTATTGAAAAATTTAATAAACAATGGCAAACGTTTTAAAAACATAAAATGAAAATATCGTTCCTAACTCTATAAAAATGAAATATTACTCCATCAATTTTTTTCACACGTGTCTTAGTTTAATCGAATTTATGTCATTGTTTAATCCTACACTTACTGAAATACCTATATCTGTTTTTATTTGAAGCGAAAATAGAAATTTCAAATAGCCAAATAATTGATGGGTAGTGGTCTCATTGTAAAAACAGTTTTTTGAAATCGATTATTTCAATCGTAATTCATTGACCTGTTTTCTGCTATTATTCTTCAGTTTAATTCAGTTCAATCGGATTATTTATTTGCTATTAACTAGAGATTTATTAACAATCAGAATAAGGAACGCAAAAATTTTAAATTAAACTATTCGATTCATACTTGTTAAATATTTATTGGTTTGATAATTACCTAAAATCAGATACAGTTAGTTTGCGGTATTTTTTATGGATTCACACACAATAGGAAATCATTTAAGCCGCTTCAGAAGCGGAGCATGCACGGAAATGACAAACGGAGAATTATTTAATGATGATTTTTCAGTTTTTTAAGGGTTTTTTAAGATAAATTTTGCAAGAATTATTTAAGGATATTTTGTGGGTTTTTTAAGAAATTTTCAATTTTTAAGGATCTTTCAAGGACTTAAAAAAAGGAGTACTTTTTAATAATTTTTAAAAAATATTCAAAGACTTCAAAGGATTTTTTAAGGTTTAGTATATTCCAAGTCCTTTTTAGGTATTATTTCAAAATTTTTAATAGGAATTTTTCAAGGAACTTTTAAGGATTGTTCCAGGATTATTTAAGGGTTTTTAAAAGGAATTTTTATAGATTTTTAGGAATATTTTAATACTTTTTAAGAACTTTTCAAAAAATGTCAAGGATTTTTCATTCATGAACTTTGCAAGGATGTTATGTGGATTTTTCAATAGTTTTTTTTCAACAAATTTTAACTTCTTAAGGAATTTTCAAAGTTTATTCAAGTATTTTTCAAGGATTTTTTAATGATTTTGAAGGAATTTTCAAGGATTTTTCAAGATTTAAAATTATTCTAACTCTTTTTTTTTATATTTTAAATAAGAATTATTCAAAGGGTTTCAAGGATGTTTACGAATTTTTAAAAAGAATTTTAATGATTTTACAAGAAATTTTACAATTTCTTCAAAGATTTTTGAAGGGTTTTTTAAAAATAATTTTTATTGATTTTGCAAAGATTCTTTGAAGATATTTTATGGATTTTTCAATTTTTAAGGATTTTTGAATTTTTAAGGATTTTCCAAGGATCCTTAATCAATTTTTATAAATTTTTCAAAGATTTTTGAAGGGTTTTTATAAAGAATTTTTAATAATTTTGCAATGATTCTTTAAAGACATTTTGTGCATTTTTCAATTTTTAAGGTTTTTTTAATTTTTAAAGATTTTTCAAGGATCTTTAAGCAATTTTTACAATTTTTTTAAAGATTTTTGAAGGGTTTTTTTAAAAATAAATTTTAATGGTTTTGCAAGGATTCTTTGACGATATTTTATAGATTTTACAATTTTTAAAAGATTTTTTAAAAAGAATTTTTAATGATTTTGTAAGGATTCTTTAAGGATATTTTATGGATTTCTTAATTTTTAAGGATTTTTAAGCAATTTTTACAATTTTTTCAGAGATTTTTGAAGCGTTATTTAAAAATAATTTTTAAGTATTTTTTTAATTTTTAAAGATTTTTCAAGGATCTTTATTTAAGCAATTTTTACAATTTTTTCAAAGATTTTTGAAGGGTTTTTTAAAAATAATTTTTAATTATTTTGCAAGGATTCTTTAAGGATATTTTATGGATTTTTTAATTTTTAAGGATTTTTCAAGAATCTTTAAGCAATTTTTACAATATTTTCAGAGATTTTTGAAGCGTTTTTTAAAAATAATTTTTTTAATTTTTAAGGATTTTTCAAGGATCTCTAAACAATTTTTACAATTTTTTTAAAGATTTTTTAAGGTTTTTTTTTTAAAGAATTTTTATTGATTTTGCAAATATTAGAAGATTATGGATTTTACAATTTTTAAGGACCTCTTAATTTTTAAGGATTTTTCAAGGATAAGCAATTTTTACAATTATTTTCAAAGATTTTTGAACGGTTTAAAAAAAAAAAGTTTTTAATGATTTTGCAAGGAGTCTTTGAAGATATTTTATTGATTTTTCAATATTTTATTATTTTTTAATTTTTACGGATTTTTCAAGGATCTTTAAGCAATTTTTACAATTTTTCCAAAGATTTTTAAAGGGTTCTTTAAAAAGAATTTTTAATAATTTTGCAATGATTCTTTAAAGACATTTTATGGATTTTTCACTTTTTAAGTATTTTTTTAATTTTTAAGGATTTTTCAAGGATCTTTAAGCAATTTTTTAAGATTTTTTCGAAGATTTTTGAAGAGTTTTTTTTGAAGATATTTAATGGATTTTACAATTTTTAAAAGATTTTTTAAAAAGAATTTTTAACGATTTTGTATTTTTAAGTATTTTTTTAATTTTTAAGGATTTTTCAAGGATCTTTAAGCAATTTTTACAATTTTTTCAGAGGTTTTTGAAGCGTTTTTTAAAAATAATTTTTTTAATTTTTAAGGATTTTTCAAGGATCTCTAAACAATTTTTACAATTTTTTCAAAGATTTTTAAACGGTTTTTTTTAAAGAATTTTTATTGATTTTGCAAATATTCTTAGAAAATATTTTATTAGTTTTACAATTTTTAAGGACCTCTTAATTTTTAAGGATTTTTCAAGGATAAGCAATTTTTACAATTTTTTTCAAAGGTTTTTGAACGGTTTTTTTAAAAAAAGTTTTTAATGATATTGCAAGATATTTTATTGATTATTCAATATTTTATTATTTTTTAATTTTTACGGATTTTTCAAGGATCTTTAAGCAATTTTCACAATTTCTTCAAAGATTTTTAAAGGGTTTTTTAAAAAGAATTTTTAATAATGTTTCTAGGATTCTGTGAAGATATTTTATGGATTTTTCAGTTTTTAAGGTTTTTTAATTTTTAAAGGTTTTTTCAAAGAATTTTCATTTTTTCAAAGATTTTTCATTCATGAACTTTTCATAAAAGTTTTGTGGATTTTTCAAGGGTTTTCAAGATTTTCAACAAATTTTAACTTCTTAAGGAATTTCTTCATTATTTTTAATGTTGAATAATTATCAAGGATTTTACAAGGAATTTTCAAGGATTTTACAAGGATTTTTCAAGGTTTAGTATTATTCCAACTCATTTTTTTACTTTTTCAAATAAAAATAATTCAAAGGATTTCCAGGATGTTTACGATTTTTTCAAGAATTATGCTGTTTTGATACACACTTAGTTCGTCAAACTGTTCTTGGAAAAAATAGAATTGTTTACAAGTTTTTATTACCTACCTATTTCACTCAATTGATTTACGACACTCGCCTAGCGGTTCGTTTAGCAAACTTCTGGGCAGGTGAGAAAAGTGTTATTTTTTGCACTTGCTGCTCAAATTACTATTAATTAAGACTTTAGAAATTAAACGGATGCCGTGATTGTAGAAGTCTTTTAAAGAAGACAAGGATTTTCAAATAAGACAAATCTTACGATTAAATTATCAAGCGCTGATGCCAAATCGAAACAATTTCAGTTATTATTATTATAAAAAAATTATAGTAGTGTTTTTTGATATGCGTAATAAAAAGTTACCTTTAACTAAGTACGGCCTTGTTTTGAAGACGGTAAATTAATGGATGTTTAAATATTTTATCGTGCAAGTTACGTCTAAACTCTGTAATAACTTGTTTTTGGTACTCAGTTGCAAGGTTATTTGTCGTCTATATAATTAATTACAGCTCGTTTGTCACAACGGTGAATATTTTACAGGCAATTAATAAAAATATATTAATTTTTGCATATGCATTTAAGAATGAAACTTCCACTGTTGACAGACAATAGGCATTTTTCCGGGGAGGATTTTCCGGGAAGGATTGTCTGGGAAGGAAATTATTAAAGTGTGGACATTATTAGCTATCTTTTAACGACACTAAATGTAGTTTTATTAACAAATTAATTATAATCTTCTATTTAGTTTTGTTGTTTCACATGCAAAAATACACAGTTACAAAACAGTTTAGAAATCATTTATCCAATTATAAAAATTATTACAAGATTATATAAGCAATATATACAAAACAGATATTTAGAATAAGCATACGTAATGTATTACTTGAACTGAAGAAGTGAAATTTAATTTTTGTTATGATATAAAACGATGGTAATGATTAAAATCCAAACTTGTGCTATTTTAAATAAGGGGAAGTCGAGATCATGAAGGTTATTATAAAAAAAACACTTTTGTGAAATAAAAGGTAAAAAATAAATTTTAAATAAAAAGATTTTGTTCGGCAGCGATAAAAATTCGCTCAATTGGATATAATTTAATTTTTTGGATAAGCGTCAAATGAGAATAAAGTGATTGACCAGAAAAATACCTATAATAAAAAGAGTGGGGATCAATTGATTCTAAAATTTTCACCGATATCTGTCTGTAATTTTAAAAAAATAGATCGAGTTGTGGGTCTTCAAAACTTTTCTCATAACTGTTCCAGGTTCTTAAAAGAATAATTCATGGACTGTTTAATGACTTTTTAAAGAATTTTCAAAAAACATTCAAGGATTTTTCATTCTTAGGTTTCTCAAGGAAGTTTTGTGGATTTTGCAAATGTTTTCCAACAAATTTTACATTTTAAAAGTTTTTTTTTTAAGATTTAAGAAGATTTTTATAAGAATTTTTTAAGCAATCTTCAAGGACATTATAACGACTTTTTAGTATTTTTGCTTTTTTTTACTATTTTTTAATAATTCTTTAAGGGATTTTAAAGAATTTGTACGAATTTTTCAAAGATTATTTAATGATGGTTCAATAATTTTTCAAAGATTTTTAAGGCTTTTTCAAAAAGAATGTTCAAGAATTATTACCTTGAAAGGATGTTTTATGGAATATTAAAAAAAATTTCAGTTTTTAGGACTAATCAAGGATTTTTTAACGATTATCAAGGAATTTTCAGACTTCACAAGAATTTTTTAAGTTTTAGTATTATACCAATTTTTTTTTTACTATTTAAACATTTTTAAAGGACCTTTCAAGGATTATTATAGGATTTTTTAAGAAACTTTTAAAGATTTTTTAAAGAATTGTCAAGGATTTTTTAATTTTTTTTCAAGGAGTTTTCATTCATATACTTTTCAAATAAGTTTTCTATATTTTACAAGAGCGTTATAACAAACTTTAACTTTTTAAGGATTTTTCAACAAATCTTCATATTTTAAGAATTTTTTAATGATTTTGAAGGAATTTTCAAGGGTTTTACAAGGATTTTTCAATTTTTAGTATTTGTACGAATTTTTCAAAGATTATTTAATGATGGTTCAATAATTTTTCAAAGATTTTTAAGGCTTTTTCAAAAAGAATGTTCAAGAATTATTACCTTGAAAGGATGTTTTATGGAATATTAAAAAAAATTTCAGTTTTTAGGACTAATCAAGGATTTTTTAACGATTATCAAGGAATTTTCAGACTTCACAAGAATTTTTTAAGTTTTAGTATTATACCAATTTTTTTTTTACTATTTAAACATTTTTAAAGGACCTTTCAAGGATTATTATAGGATTTTTTAAGAAACTTTTAAAGATTTTTTAAAGAATTGTCAAGGATTTTTTAAGTTTTTTTCAAGGAGTTTTCATTCATATACTTTTCAAATAAGTTTTCTATATTTTACAAGAGCGTTATAACAAACTTTAACTTTTTAAGGATTTTTCAACAAATCTTCATATTTTAAGAATTTTTTAATGATTTTGAAGGAATTTTCAAGGGTTTTACAAGGATTTTTCAATTTTTAGTATTATACCAACTCTCTTTTTACTTTTTTTTCAAGATTTTTTAAGAATTATTTAAAGGATTTTCAAGTATGTTAACGAATTTTTCAAAAGTTATTCAGTGATGGTTTTAAGGTTTTTCACTTAATTTTTCGAAGAGTCTGTTGAGGATTTTTCAAAGATTTTTGAATGGTTTTAAGAAGAATTTTCATGGATTTTGCAATGATTATTTAAGGATATTTTATGGATTTATCAATTTTTAAAGATTTTTTATTTTTTAAGGATTTTTCAAAAAGTTTCAAAGTATTTTTCATTCTTGAGGTTAAAGGAGGTTTTGTAGATTTTGCAATGATTTTCCGAATATTTATCAATACATTTTACCTTTTTAAAAGACAAGATTTTTTTAAGCAATTTTCAAGGATTTCTTAAGGTTTACCATTATTGCTTTTCTTACTAATTTTTAAATCATAAAGGATTTTTCAAGGATATTTTACGTATTTTTAAAGATTTTTTCAAGGATTTAAAGAAAGGTCTCAAGGATTTTAAATCGAAATTTTCAATGATTTTTTTAACTATTTTCAAGAAATTTTTAGCATTTGAAAAGATTTTTAACATTTAGTTATTATATAACTATTATTTCAAGATTTTTAATAGGATTTTTTCAAGGAACTTTCAAGGATTGTATTAGGATTTTCAGTTTTTAAAAGGAATTTTTAAAGATTTTTTAAGAATGTTTTAATAATTTTTCAATGATTTAAAAAAGGGATTCTCAAGGATTTTGAATCGAAATTTCCAAGAATTTTTAACAATTTTTATTCATGAACTTTTCACAAAAGTTTTGGAAATTTTATTTTTTTAAAGATTTTTCAACAAATCTTAACCGAAATAACACCATCTAAGGAGGATTTTTTAAAGGAATTCTTAATGATTTTCATGGAATTTTCAAGGATTTTACAAGGATTTTTTAAAATTTAGTATTATTTTTTTACTACTTTTAAAGGTTTTTAATAAAAATTTTTCAAAGGATATCAAGGTTTTTTTACGAATTTTTCAAGAATTATTCAATGATGATTATAGGAATTTTTCCATGATTTTCAATGATTTTTTTGAAGATTTTTCAAAGATTTTTGAAGAATTTTTAAAAAATAATTTTTAAGTAATTTGCAAGGATTATTTAAGGATATGTTATGGGTTTTTTTTAAGAAATTTTCAATATTTATAGTTTCTTAAGGGATTTAAAATTTTTTTTAACGATTTTTAACGATTTTTTAAAGACTTTCAAGGTTTTTTAAGGTTTAGCATTCCAAATCTTTTTTTACTATTCCGATTTGGATTGTTTCGGAATTTTTCAAAGATTTTAAAGATTTTTAAGAATTATCAATGATTTTTTAAAGATTTTTGAAGGAGTTTTTATGTTCTTTTCAAGAAATTTTTGTGTAATTTCCAAAGGCTTTACAAAAATTTTCAACAAATTTTAATTTTTTAAGTATTTTTCAATAATTTTTTAATGATTTTCAAGGAATTTTCAAGGAATTTTCAAGTGATTTTCTAGGATTGTTTCAGATTTTTTCAAGGGTTTCTGAAGATTTTTCAAGTGATTTTCTAGGATTGTTTCAGATTTTTTCAAGGGTTTTTGAAGATTTTTCAAGTGATTTTCTAGGATTGTTTCAGATTTTTTCAAGGGTTTTTGAAGATTTTTCAAACAATTTTCAAGTGCTTGACAAAAATTTTCAACAAATTTTAACTTTTTAAGAATTTTTCGACAAATTTTAATATTTTAAGGATTTTTTAAATTTTTTCAATAATTTTTAATGATTTTCAAGATTTAGTATTTATTATTCCATCTCTTTTCTTACTTTTTCATCGATTTTAATAAGAATTCTTCAAGGAATTTTTGAGGATTTTTACGAATTTTTTAAGAATTATTCAGTGACGATTTAAGAATTTTTCAATGATTTTGAATAGATTTTTTGAAGATTTTTCAAAGATTTTTAAGGGTCTTTTAAGAAAAATGTTGAAGGATTTTGCAAGGATAATTTAATAATATTTTATGATTTTTTCAATTTTTAAGGATTTCCCAAGGATCTTTAAGAAAAATTTTTATATATAAATCACAGTTTTGTTAAAAAAAAATACATTTTTTGACATGAAAACCTAATTTTTATTATAAAAATTCAAATTTAAAAAACTCGTGTATAATAGCAATGGGGAGACTTTAATATGTTAAAATAAATGAGTATTTTTCTGATTTTTCTAATCTTTTTTTGGTTTTTCTGCTTTTTTTCTCATGGGTTCTTAAATCGTGTACAAAATTTCAAATTACTCGTCTGGAAGTAGCTGAAAATTAATTCTAAAAATTTCGATACATACATACATACATACATGCCAAGCTAACAAAAACGTGTTAAAAATGTGCAATTAATCTAAGAACAGGAAAATCATTGCGAATTTTCATTTTTTTCTTACGACATTTTTTCAAAGTTTTAAATAGGAATAAAACCAAAGCAATTTTTTTTAAACAGATATATAGTTAATATTTATTAAAATAATTTTCAAGTTAGTTTTCATCCGTCCCAACCACCAAATACATAGCTATAATCCGATTGGAATATAATAGAGAGCGACTTAGTCGCACAATTTATGATGCAGCGTTGTAACTTAGTTGCACAATTTATGATGTACTGTCTATTATTTTCCAACATCGCTATAGCTAATCGAAGCTTTTGCTCATTCAGGCTTACACTAGGGTAGTCACTCGCCTCATAGGACCACGTACAGGATATCCCAGCGAACTTCCTTACGCATCTCCCCAGCTCCACATCCTCGTGCGTGGTATACAAATGTCCTAAGCATTCCTCCAACGATGGCGCTATCCTCTTGAGCGTTTCTCTTGAAAGGATCACGCCAGGACCGCCCATGCAGAAATTTTCGTCGTCGTCAAGAGAAAGAAGCCCGAATTCTTCGTTGTTTCCTCTACCGGTTTGACCTGGAAAAAATTAAATAGATAATGGGAAAAAATAATTCATATTTTTGCTCTTATAATAATATTCAATTGCAACCAGGTTGCAGTTTACCTCAATAAATCCAATAATTCGCTTTAGATATTAAGGCAATCTTAGCCCAAGTAAAAAAGACAGAAGTATTTAATATATTGTTACGTTATTTATTGTTCTTTCTGAAATCATACTTAAGAGGGGGTTATTAATTCTTCTTTTATTTCATAATTTCTGGCCCTTTGTACTGACCGCCCACCGGCGCATTAGCAGAAAAATGTTTTTTTAGTAATATCGTGTCAAAGAAAATGCCAAACAAAAAGTCGCCGACAAAAGAATACACGTGTTCTTGGTGCAAAAAGCCCTTAGTTCAGTCACTTCACTGTCCACGCTGACTGGAAAACGATAACAAGGGTTTTTCTAATAATAATATCTAAATCTTTTTTATTGGGTATCAGTGTTTCGTTTTCAATTTCACAAATGAATTCATTATCCTTAATAAAGCCGTATCTCAGGTATACGCAACTTAAAAATTGTAAGTTTAAAAATATCAAAAATAAGATTTTTTTTAAATATTGGATTATTTTCCAATTAATGCATTTAAGACAATGATTATGCTCATCATATATGCATATAACCTAATAATATATCATAGGTATTCGAAAAGGCAATCAACCCATTTGCAACTTCTATTGATTTCATCTCCTGTGCTATTTTTAGTAATTTTATTTGAACACTTCTATTGATTTTATCTCCTGTCCTATTTTTGTTTTTAAGAATGAAATTGCGATTCATTGAGTAATTCATAGTATTAATATAAAAGTGCAACTTTGTACGAAGGCGCTTGAATCAGTGATGAAAAATGCTCCAAAATTCAGCTTGCAGGGGTTCGGCAAAAATCACTTTTGAGGGTCTAATTTTAGATAGATCTTAACAATTTTTTTTATCAACAAAGGCAAATGTATAAGTGAGGCATCTCTCCGAGTATTTTTTTGAAATAAACTTTTTTTTGTGAGATAAAAAATAATGAATCTAGCCCATTTTGTCAATTTTTTTTTCAATTTTTTCTCAAAAATTAAAAAAAGTACTTGGAGAGATACCTAGATCTAATCTTTCTTAATCCAAAAGTAAAAAAATATCTTGAATTTTTTAACCACAATCAGAGTAGTTTGATTTTTGCCGTACCTTGTTTTACTAACAATCAAATTAAGGTTAAACCCCTCTTAAGGTGATCAGAACTGCCCACTTACATGTAAAGCAATTTATTTTATCAAGAATATCGAAATTGTCAAGTTAAAATGAAATATTTGAAATAATTACAACCTAATAGAGCTGTTTCTGTTTATCAAACGTCATCAGTCAGATTAGTGAGTAAATAAACAAAATTTTTCTCTAGTACAATAAAAAAAATGTGCATGAAATTTGCAGCTCGAGACGAAGTCAACAGCTGCAATCATGCTGAGTGCAACAAATATGGTTTTTGCACATGTTGCACACAAATTTTTTTCTACTATCTAATTCATTTTTATATTTTCAAATTTATTTTCATTAAACTATTTATTTTTTTGACTAAATTTTAATTTTAATATCGCAGTTAGAGCAATTAATGGTAACTGATGGACAAACTTCATTTCCAGTGATTTTTTGAATTTTTGCACTGGTGCAAAAAGTTAAAACTTTTGGTACAAAAATAGTAACTTTTTGGGTGGCTCTAAAAAAGTTAAACAACTTTTTTAGAGCCACCCAGATATCTATCTACATATATATTATTTATCTTCTTAGGTAAACATTCCTCGTGTCCAAAGTGAAAGGACATAAATCCCTATCAAGAAAGCATTAGTCATTTTAATGGGATTTTTTTATCAAAATGTGATATGCCCAAAACGCAGGTTGAATGGAGTCTAGACATATTTTTTACCTGTCTGCCTTCTAAATAGTATAAAACGGATTTTATTGTAAACCGACAGAAAAAAAGTTTTTTTTTTTAAGAAGGATGCTAAGTAAAACCCTTTCTGATGGGCATATTTGACAATAATTGGGTTAAAGATTTTTTCTATTCGTAAATATGGTACATTACGTCTAAATTTACTAAAAATATATATTTATATATTGTAATAAAATAATTTGTATGAATTATTGAATTTTATAATTTAATTGTTAAAAGTTATTAAAAAAATAATAGAAAGGAAGACAAACAATGCAAGAAATGGGAAGATTTGGGAAAGAAGATTGGAGAGATAATACAAGAAATGAAACAAAATAAAAATAAAATTATTCAGAAAATAGAAGAATTGAAGAATTAATTACACAGTTAATAAAATAGGAGAAACAAAAAGGGAGATAAGAATAGAAGTGATACGAAGAATAATAAAAGTAGAAAAAGTACAAGGTGGAAATTTTTCTATACTACCAGAAAAGGAAAGAAAATATAAAGAAGACACAAAAGAAGTCGAAAAGGTAAAAGTAGGAATACAAAATACTATAGAAAACGTGGAAAATAAATGGATGATACTATTACAAGGATAGATGGTATAATAGAGAACAACATCAAAGAATCAGAAGAAAAGATAACAGAAAAACAAGGAAAAGTAGAACAAATGATAGAAGCAAAAATTAAAAAAGAAAAAAGAAATACAGAAGATATTAATAATCGGAAAATAATAAATCATCTGAAAGGAAGTAGAAACGAAAGAAGATATAAAAAAATATAACAAAAGAGACAAAAATCAATCAAAAGAAATAAAAAGGGGACTCAAAAAAGATAAAAAATAGAAAAGAAACAAATTATTAGCATTACTGAAGAAAACCGGAGCAAGGACGTTGAATACGAGAATAGGACTAGAGGAAATCAAAAATAATTAAAGTCTCTGGAAAGAAGGATTATACAATAGAAAAAAGACATTGGAGTGAAGGAAGTATAAAACAATTTGATAATGGACATAGGTATGGGAATAAAATCATTAAATAGGATAAAATTATTATGAAGATGGTGGTAAGAAGAATAGTAATAAAGAAAAGAAAATAGTATCTTGAAGATAAAATAATAAAATTAAATAATATTATGTAGTGCGGTAAAATAAAAAATGTAAATAGGTAATGAATATTAAATATAACCGCGGTGATCTTAGCTCCCGGCCAGCCAGCTCTATGCTTATACTGAGGTAATCTTGTCTCCCGGCCGGCCTACCCCCAGGCGGCACTTTTCCCCCACGGTCAAGCTACGAAAATCTACTTTTTGATTCTTGGAGCTGGCCCTTGGGGGTAGATATATGTGAACGAAAAAATTTGTCTGCATAGTCCTTCTATTCCTCTATGTAATCAGCTAATTTTTGTTCGTGGTCGCCTATTTTCAAAGCCACAAAAAATATAAACAAATTAATAAAACGAGAAAATTTGTATGAGTAGACCCCAAATCGACTGAATGAATTTGTGATGTATTTGACCGTGGTGAAAAAGTGCCGGTTGGAGCTGGCCGGCCGGGAGCTAAGATCACCGAGGTTATGTAATATATATATATAGGTAATTGCTATAAGCAAATAAATAATTAAAGGTAAATTTAGGATAATATTAGAGAAAAGAAGATAGTATTTTATATGGAAAGATAGAAGTACATATACTTAAGTTGAAAATGAACATAAAAGAATACAAAATAAGTTAAATAAATGAAAAAAGAAAATTGAAATAAGAATTCAAATGAAAGAAAGGGTGAAAATAAAATATAATTATTATAAATTAATTTTTTAAGGGATTTTATATTGTTAATAATAACAATAGTTTTGTTATGTTATAGTAGGTTAGGAAAATGTTACATTTAAAATTTTATGAAAAATTTCAAATGTGTATTATTGTTATTAGTGTTATTAAAAAAAATTATTTTAAAATAATTGGTATATAAGGTTTGAAATTTTATAGAAGGCAATTTTATGATATATGGGAATCGGAAATTTATTTCAGAAATATATAGAGAATATAAAAAGGAGGAAAAGAAAATTTGGAAAATTTTATAAAAAAAAAATTTATAATAAATGATGATTATTTTCAAGGGATTTTATATTGTTTATAATGACAAGAATTGTGGAAATTGATATTTAAAATTTTACATAAATGAAAAATTTTAAATGTAAATTTGTATGAAATAATTTGTATGATTTATTTAATTTTATAATTTAATGGTTAAAAGTTATTAAAATAATTTTTTTGTAAATAAATCAAGTCCGAAAAATTTAATTTGAAAAAAAAACATGAATAAAAATAATAAACAGAAGTGAGATAAAAAATTTTAGATTGTCGCGATAAGTATATACAGGGTGCGACAAATAAACGGTTAGGAAGATCTCGTATTTGAAATCTGAAAACTGGAATATAGGGATTTTAAAAATATTGACATCCTTTTGCTACTTCCGGTTATACCGGAAATTGGTATTAGTTTCGTTTTTTTTTATAGGATACCCTGTATATTTTGCAACTTTAGAAATAATTATTACAAAGAACTGAATCAATATAATATATTTTTAATAATGTCAAACGTTTCAAAAATATTCTTCACGGGATTTTATGAGATACCATGTATGAATAAAACACGATATAGTTATATAAATAAATTAATAATAATGCGTATTTAATGACTAAAAGAAAGGTCAAAGTTTTAGTTTTATTCGAGATATAAATTAATATTTTTATATTATTTTACGCGTATAGACAAAATAATAAAAGTAATGTAAAAAATCATTTATAGGTATCATAAATCAAGTTAGATTTTTATTAAATTTTAAATATTAATAGACTGTTGACTATTTTAATTTTGGTTCAAAATATCTGTCAAATTTTATATACATATCAAAAAATGAGAGAACAAAAATACAATATCAGTGTAGCACTATTTAGCCCAACCAAAAAAGATTTTTTTTAAATTTTTGGTAATATATTTCCATTCAATTTTCTCGGCTAATTTAATGTTAAAAAAAAACCGACACAAAGCACAACTCAGCACGACTCAATATTTTTAAATCGGAGAAAATGACATGGTCAACTTAACTATTAAAAACTAAAAAAAAAAAAAAAGTAGAAAAAAACTATCTATAAAATTTTTATTTATGGAACCAACTTAACGGATATGAAAATAAATTTAAGCTTTCATCAACGGTCAAAGAATTAATTATAAAATACTAAACTACACTAAACAAGACTAATGAAGTTTAGGAAAATCAGGTTTTAAAAATTAATTCATTGAATAATATCGAGGACAATGTTTTCAAACGCTAAACAGGTATTGCAGGAATAAGAAATATTTGACAAAATATAATTTAGAATTCGGTTATATTATTCTTGTTATAAATTGAGCATGATTACAAAAAATAAACATCAAAAATTACAAAATCCATCACTAGACGTAGAGGAACGCGGGTTAATGGAAACCATCGTGTTTTTTTTAATTTCATGTTACTAATGAGTAACGTCATTAAAATGTTTCTGCCCTTCAGTATTACGTTTAAAGTGTGAATTGAGATGCATCAATTTTTCGTCGATTCGATATATTAAACACGTTTCAAAAAATTAATGGTACATTGCACTATTTTTTAATTAGATCAAAAGTGCGGTGTTGAAAAAAACTTGTTTTTTCAGATGATGAGAAATCAGCAAAAAACAACTCAAAAATCTGGAAGATTTGACAGGGATAGTTGATTTAGTAAATAATGAAATGTCCATTCACAAAAAATTCCTTATCAAACACAACCAGGAGAGACGGGCCAAGTACTCTTCGGCGCTGTCGTGTGAAATACTGATAGGCGCTTTTACCCTATTTACCTATGTACTGAGCAATTATAAAAACATTAAATAAATATATATCTTAAAAACGATATGTAAAGTTTATGCGTTTTTTACGTGAAAATCATTGATCAATACAAAGAAAATAGCTTCAGTGGCGTAAAAAATAGAACGGGAAAGGTGACATATACTTCCAAATACACACCACTGGATCCAGAATGAAAACACATGCCCTTTTACATTTAAAACAAACCTGCCTTTCAAATCAATATATTCATTTAGTTTAAAGTACCTTATTACCATATTTATAAAGTACCTTATTACCATATTTATAAAGTACCTTATTACCCTATTTATAACGTACCTTATTAAAGTACCTTATTACCCTATTTATAACGTACCTTATTACCTTATTTTTTAAATTATTTTTCACAATCAGTATATTAGCAAATCAGGACTTACGAATGCATATATTCGGTACGCTCATACGGCCCACTAGATGAAAGAAAAATTCTAAAAACTGAAATCCGAATCCAAGTAAAAATTAAACTTTATTAAATAAATAATAAAAAATAAATCATGACCATAAGCAATAAAATAGCTTCCCTTCTTTCTTCTGTGCTCATTTGCTTTGCCGATGTTTTAAAAGTTTATGAAAGTTTAGGTAGGCAAAATAATAGACCTTTTCTATTTTCCAAGATTGTTTAAAATACGGGTTTCATGATTTCGTTTCTAATTTTTACATAACAAAATTTCACCGCCGGTATTGGTAGATAATTTTTTGGTTTTATGTAAATGCGCCTTTAAGGCCATATATTTATAAATGCACAAGAAAAACAAATTGCAGCCCATCAAATATGTTTACGTGTATGCTTATTTCAGACGTGTAAACAGATTCACAGTATTATCTTAAAGAGAGGGACGTAATTGTTAAGGATCCAAAATTTTTGTATCTATGACACACCCTGTATAAAAATTTAAAAAATGGCTTCCTCATACCTTAAGCTAACGAAAAGTTAAAATTAGCCGTTTGTGATAATCCCAGAAAACGAAGTAAAACTAATTTAATAATACAATGCCCAAGATTCACGTCTGGTGATCGCGGTGGCCATCGAAACGGGAATCCCCGATCAATCCATCTATTAGTAAACCTCGTATTTAAATTTTATAAAGATCGAATAAACCAGTACGAAAATAAAAATTAAAAAACGAATTTAAAAATCCAATTTTGGAGGTCCATAATTTGAAAACGAGTGCCCGTGATAAAAAAGTTTATTTGAAGTACTAACATTATTTTAGCTCAAGCTATAACCTCCCGACTTTTTTCCCTTTAGTCTTGGGACACCCTGTAATCAGCAACCGAAGCGTTTCTGTGCATAACTCCTAGAGGAAAAGACGGTTTGTTATTTGGCTGACATCTTCAAAAGTAGGCAATATTACACACTGACCAATTTTCAGTGCGTCCAGCATTTTCCAACGCTTTCCTGGTACGCAAATATGAGTTTTCCGGTAATAATTCCCAGCGGAAAAAAATGAAGGCCTCAAAACTTGGCTAACATCTTCAAAATTCACGCAGCGTAGAGGGAAGTTTTCCGGAGCCAAGTTTCGGGTCATCCCGTTGTTTCTTCTGGGTTTCTTCTTTGTGCTTCAAGAAAGGGTTTAATTATGTGAGAAGCACTGAAAAATGGTCAGTGTGTATATATTCACTACTTTTGAAGATTATAAATTTGACATACTAAAATCTTTTATTAATATAAACACCCGGAAGCGATACTGAACTAGAGTATAGTTTGTTCAAAAACTAAAACGACACCTTCAGCGTCCCCACTTCTCTAATTTTCTCTTTGTTCTTTCGTTCCCCACTTCTCTAATTTTTAACGTAGTGGTCGGTTTAGTTGTTGGACAAATATGAACAATATGTTTTTATTTCAAATTTAAAACTGCCCTAACAGCACAAAAGGTCCGATTGATGTTATAAAAATAAAAAAAGACATTTTTTACTCCACAGTACTCAGAAGTTTTTAAAACCTACGATAAAAAAACCCCAAAAGAAACGCAAACAAACGGATTGTAAAAAAAACTCGCAAAAAATCGGAATAAAAATCACAAATTAAATGCAAAAATTCGTAAAATCTGGCAAGTAAGAAAAACAAAAACGAACAAAAAACCTATAAACAATTGTAAAAATAAAAAAATTAAAAAAAAACCGATCGAATTGAAATAATTCGAAAAAAATCAGGGGAATAAGAAAAACTGCGAAAATATCAGGACACAAAAGAAAGAAATAGAAAAAAAAACAATGAGAAAAAATTAAAAACATCTAAAAAAATCAGAAAAATACAAAAAAACTGGAAAAATTTAGAAACAATCAAAAAAATGCAAAAAAAATTAGAAAAATGAAAAAAATCGAAAAATTCAGAAGAATAAGAAAAAAATGAGAAAAAATCAGAAAACAAAAGAAAGAAATAGAAAAAAAACAACAATTAGAAAAAATTTGAAAGCATTAAAAAAATCAGAAAAATACAAAAAAACTGGAATAATTTAGAAACAGTAAAAAAATGCAAAAAATAGAGATATAAAACAAAATTGAAAAATTCAATAGAATAAGAAAAAAATGAGAAAAAATCAGAAAACAAAAGAAAGAAATAGAAAAAAAACCAACAATGAGAAAATTTTGAAAACATCTAAAAAAATCAGAAAAATACAAAAAAAAACTGAAAAAAAAATCGAAGAATTCAGAGGAATAATAATCGGTCGTGTACGTTCTTAAGACGGTTTTTAACCGTCTCTGCGCTATTAGGGTATATCTTTAAAATGGTATATATTTTTTGTACAATCTTACCTATAAACCAAGCTTTCTTGCTATCCACAGACCGCAACAATTCTTCTAATCGATCAGTCCTAATATAAACATCATCGTCCGCCCGCAAAAACCACTCGTATTGATCAATATAGTTATCGTACATATACTTTAACATCCTAAACGATTTTTTCTGCGGCGGATAACTATCGTCCACACCCGGTAACGCTATAAGTGGCACATGTTCACTGTACGAATATTCCGAACTGAAAAACATCACTTTACCAGGAACTTCTCTGCCCCAAGTATCGTAAACGGCTTTAGCTCTGTTGTCCAAATATTTCGCGGCGGTCATGATTCCGACGAAAAGTAGACTTTTATTCGTAGCCCGTTTGTTTTCTTCATTGATTAATTGGTGTGGGGTAGAATATCTTTTTTGCGACCACAGGCACTCATCGGTAAGCAGTTGGGAAGTGAATAGTCCTATGATGATACCCAGTATTATTTTTAAGACGCGTCTTCTCCGAGCCATCGTCTAAAAGGTCCAAATGCAAGCACATCTTTGTTGGTCAGGTTTCGCACATGATTTGTCACTTGAATTTGTTTTGGTACATTTGTTGAGTTTATCTTTGATCTGGGGTCAAGGAGCCTGCAACACGTTCGAGAGATATTTTAATTAGATAAGTACAGGGTCATTCAAAACAATATTGTTAAGTGCAAAAAATTACCAAGTTTTGAAATAATACCATAATACAATGACATTTAAATTTACCAAATAATGCAAAATGAGACCTCATACTTTTAATGCAAATTTGGTACAAGGCCAATTTTCCTAAAATTTCAATACAAAGTACGTCTTATTGTTTTCGTCCGACTATGGCTAGTTTCCGAGATTATTTATATTTTTAATATTTATTATATTGTTTTTTTGTTCATGTGAGTGTTTTATCACTTTTATAGGTTTTTTCGATAAATTGTTAACTGATTTTTTTTTGCTGAATTAGTACTTGCCTGATAATTTTTTCTTATGAATTTGGTTTGTGATTGTGTTCTAACACAGATTACACTATCACAGTATTTGTATTACTGTAACTTTAAATATGCTTTATCATCATTGGTAAATAAAGAGTAATTATAAGATTATTCTACTTTCTAATTTATAAATTAGTTTAAAATGCTTCATTTCGGGTATTTAAGGGAGCCTGATTTTCGACTTTATTTCCAAAAATTAATTCTGAAAGAACCAAAAATGATATTCAGATAATTTTTTTTTTCAATTTGTACTATAGTAAACTTTAAGAAATCCAGTTTAAAATTAAATACTTGTCCACATGCATGACCTTTAGGTGTTCTTGATTGAAAATTGTAATAAGACCAAAGTCATATTTAAAAATTTCATAAATAGAAAATAATAAAAAAAGAAACTAAATACTAAATTTTGCTAGCATAAAGCAACTAACCACCCGGTATAAATTATTTTCATACCATCAATATACAAAAAAAAAGTTTGCATGCAACTTTATAATCTAGGCCAAGGGAATAATTATGCTATAAACACATTTTTTTGCAACAATAAAAATGTCGAAATTAATAACAATATCGAATCAACAAAGGTCCGAAAACACACAGCGCATCCTTTTTTTTGACACGAGGAAAATTCTTCGGTTGGTAATTCGTGCTCCGTTGGTCAAGAACCAAAAAAAAAAGAAAGATTCTGCCCATCGTATCGGCGCGTGGCAGTTATTTTGTGAAAAAAAAAACAAAAATTTCGGTTAGATTCTGCCTAAGCAGAATTTACTAAAATTGAAAGTGCAATTTTCAAGGGACTACGGGCGACTAACTTATCCATTTGTTTTACTAACATTTTATTGGATAGAAATTTTGGTTTTTTTTGTATAAATAATAAAAGGGAAAGTCTCTAGTTTCTTTACCGTAAATTTGTGTAATAAGAAATATGTATTTTTTGTTAAATTATAGGGCTAAGATATATATTGCAATTTTAGTTTTTAGGGTGCCATTGTGCGAATGTATATTTTATAGGCGAAAATAAAATTTCATGGCTCTAAAGAAATAGTCAACTTTGTGTGTTAAGTTTCTTTTGAATAAATGTCAAAGTCAGTATCCTTGTTATCATTCGTAGTCAAATTCTTTAACCTAATTTTTTGTTAGATTGTTCAATTCCTTCCTTCTAATATTTTATTTTTTTAAATAAAACACGCTTAAAATTTCATTAGCGTATTTTAATTTGTTCCATCCAAGGGGAAACAAAAAAAGAGAACACAAGGGCTCAGAATCCAGCCAAGAGAATCAATAATATTTTTGAATAAGTAACTGTTATTCACGTTATAAAAGAAAACCTTCCTCATCTCCAAATCCTGTCTGTAAGGTTGAAGACTTTCAAACACCGCGAGAGCATGAACTGCCCTTTCGTCTGAAGAGTGGTCGTTACGTTCCCAGAAAGTTCAGCGAGGTAACATGTCGTCCATTTTTTCAGGGCCTTGGCTAACGCTCAACGCCCTAATTTATTTTCCCTCCTGGAAGAGTAGTGACAGTAGAGCTGCCGTTACAGTTTTGTTATAATATCAAAACTTGTGGGTTTTTTTAGAGTATTCGAATAAAGTAAGAAATTGTCCATCCACTTCACCTGACACAAAAAATACACAAAATTTTTAATTGTTATCACATTAGCTATAGCCTGACCAGTGGTTTTTTTTTATTTGTAATTTTTTACAAATGGCGGACATTATTTCAAAAAAGAATTTTTTTGCTTGTTTTTACTTTCCCGACCCACCTCCGAGAAGGGAAAGTATTGTAAGCGAGCTAAAAAAAATTTTCGAGATAAAGATGGAAATATCCATTTTGAGGTCACCTGAGATGATTAAGACCATTTCCAGATAGAAGTATGTCTGTCTGTCTGTCTGTGTGTGTGTGTATTATTCCACGAAAGAGGCCACACGTTTAATCCGATTGAGCTGAAATTTGGTATATGGGTTTAGGTTTTGTACATCTGTCAAACGGAAGTGTCACTATCAAAAAATGACAGATGCAATATGTGACGGAATTTGACTTGCAATATGTCATTTGAAAGCCCTTGAAAAACTCAATACAGAACAATCAAAATTATTTCTCCAACTGTCACCTGTCAAAAATAAAAAATATCAAAATTTGAAACTTTTAACATTAAATATCTGAAAAAGTATTCGTGGATACTCGAAAGTTTTTTGGGACGACACAACCGATTTTTTTAACTTTTTTTATGGTTTTTGTTCAACTTATTTTGGCTTTATTTGCTTCTATTTTGCCTTTTTTTGCTATTTTACGTTTTTTGGCTTTTTTAGTCCTTATTTGGTTTTTTTTTTAAACTTTTTGGCGTTTTTTGCCTTTTCCTCTTTTTTTACCCTTTTTAATGTTGACTTCATTTTTTAATCCTATTCTCCACAGCCGAGCCGAAAAAGTTCTGGAGTGACACAGCGGATTATTGTTTTTATTTTTTGGCGTTTTTTTGCCTTATCTATATTTATTTTGCCTTTTTTTGGGCATTATTTTTTTTTACCCTTTTTTCTTTTTTGTCCTTTACTAAGCCTTATTTTCTTGTTTTTGGTCTTTTCGGCTTTTTTCTTAAATTTTTTTCCTTTTCTTGATTTTCTTAACTTTTTCAATGTTTTTTTAAATCTTTTTTGCCTTTTTTGCTTTTTTACCCTTTTTTGTCTTTTTACTTTTTCTTTATACCCTTTACTTTGTCGTATTTGGCTTTTTCTTTTGGACTTTTTATTGATTTTTTTTACCCTTTTTTCATTTTTTTTTGCTTTTTCCTTTTTTTTGCTTTATTCTACATTTTTCCTTTTTTGCTATTTATTCATTCTTTTTTCGCTCAAACTTAACAATTCTTTATCATTTTTAAAAATTTTTAACTTTTTGATTTTTCTCAAGGTTTTTTTTTGACATTTTTTGCCTTTTTTTTACTATTTTGGCGTTTTTTGTTTTTTTCCCTTACTTTGTCGTATTTGGCTTTTTTTTTACTTTTTATTGATTTTTTTACCTTTTCCCTTTTATTTGGCCTTTTTCCTCTTTTTTGTGCTTTATTTGACCTTTTTTCCTCTTTCTGCCTATTTTTGCCAATTTTCACTTTTTTTGTATTAATTTTTTTTTTAATTAATGCGTTAACTTGTTTCTATTCATAATAACTTTTTGCCATTTTTATTAACCGTTGTTGTTTTCCAATTTAAAAAAATTTTTTACGTATTTTTGCAATGCTTAACAATTTTTTGAGAAATTTACTTCATTTTGCTTTCCTATTCAGAAATTTTGTAATTAAAACAATCGTCTTCAACACAGCCTTGCCGGGAAAGTTCTGGTGTGACACAGCCGATTTTTTATAGTAATTCGAAGCTGTAAAAATTGAACCAAACTTTATTTACAAAAAAGCCTTAGCAACATGTAGCAACATGTTTTCTGAAAATTACAAAAAAAAATATAAGTCGTTAAGTTGAATAGTTCTTTCACTCTTGTCACAAACTTGATGGAGTAAGTTTTTCGGAAAACGAATTTAAAGATTTATATTGAATATATCAGGTACAAAATAACTTACAAAAATCAAATTTTAATCAAAAAAGAACTCATATAAACATCTGGCAATGACTGGTCAAACCCTTTTCGGAAAGAATTTTCGCCAGGAAAAGCGAAGGTAAGCCCGACCGCCGCTGAGTCCCAAGAAAGAACAGTGCGTGCTTAGCCATGCTCGGGTCTTCATAAATTACATAATACGAACAATTCGACAAAAATATTTTCATTACATATTTCTAACGTCTTATAGATGATAAGTATGCAAAAAATTGAATTTTTGACATTCTGGAGGTGCAATAACCCCTTAATAATAATAATTTACTGGTGTAAGTACGTTTACTGAAGATAATTTGAACTAAACCGCCAACATTTAAATTAAAAAAAATAATCCTGCAATAATCCCTGTATATAAACAGTCTCTCGTTGTACCTCTTTGAATATTTTTATAGATTTGTTACTATTTTAATTCAATTTTCATAATCTACATTCTCTTGTATCTCTCTGTATAATTAATGACTAATTTTATTGATTTACTTTGGAATGAGAAAAAATTGTTTTATCTTATCGCATTTATTGAATTTAATAAAATCTAGGATTCTCGCAACGAAATATTATCTAATAGATAAGTTTTATTTGAGTGACACACGTTGTATTTAATTTCAAAGTACATTTTTTAGATAATTCTAGGAAATGGCACACTCCAGCTATAATTTAGCAAATACTACAAAATAATGAATTAATAATACATAAATTTCTAATCCCAAATATTAAGAAGGCTTGGTATAATTGTAAAAAATATGGTATTTTGATATTTCAAGAAAAAAATAGCGTTGAGTTTTTTTTTTTCAATAATTTTACACAAAATGACCCTATTTGTTAATTAAGTGATTTTTTAGGAGTTATGATTTATATTCCACTTCGTGTACTTGTTACAAAATCTTCTAAAATTAATTTGCTTTTGAAAATTATACATTCCAATATTGCGATATTTATGCTTACCTATTAGTTAATAATTTTCTTATCAAACAAAAAATTAAAAAATTGCAAAAAGTGGTTAGCTTAGATAATAATTATATAGATTATAAAAATTAAAATTTTTGCAATGTTACAATCTCTGTAAGAATAATTGTCATAAGATCTCGATGAAGCGAAATATTTTAAATAACTTTTTTTTAAATAATTATCTGACTTGGCATATAAACAAAAACTCTAAAAAAATATTTAATTAACAAATGACTCATTTCATGAAAAATTTTTTCTTATACCATTTTATTAAAATTTTTAAATTAATAGATCCAAAAGGTTATCCATATCACGAACGTGGTTCAAATTTTCAACAAATGAACTAAAACACAAAGTCGTGTATCGTAAAAGAATTTGTTAAGTTTTAGGCAACTAATTTCGGTTTAGTAACCATCATCAGGCCATTATTAGAAGTTATACATGAGTTAAAATTTATTTTATGCACGGCTAGGCGATAAAGTCCAGATTATAAATACATTTAGCGGACTTAAAGTGCCACTTTACCTCCAGTGGACTACTTTAGCGCCCGCGGGCGGTAAAGTAAATTTCTTTTAAAAATTCATATCTAGTTAGTAAAACAAACTGTATTTATTGCGGGCGGTAAAGTAAATTTCTTTTAAAAATTCACATCTAGTTAGTAAAACAAACTTTATTTATTATCATTTAAATATTTGGTAATACATTTTACAAAATATTAATTTTCATGGTAAATTATTATATACTGTGAGTTCTAATAATATCAAGGTATAAAGTACATGCAACTTGAAACAACATTTATGACTTGTTCACAAAACGTGAAAAAGAAGAAACTAAACATATTTATTAATAAACGATCATTAAAAGGGTCGAGTATAAAATTGTTAATAATTATTAATAAATGATCAATAAAACGGTCGTGCATAAAATGTTGGATGTATTTCAGGCATAAACAGCGTTTATGGCCCTTACGTGTTAATAGCCCTCGCTTAACGGCTCGGACTCTTATTTACACGTTACGGTCCATAAACGCTTTTTTTACGCCCTTGACACATAAATAACTATAAACACATGGTTAAAACCATTGTGAAGGTCAGAATAATAATAAAAGGGGGGTTAAGTGGCAAAAAGTAAAAAATAGAATAGTATATAAAAACGTAGAAAATATTAATTAAATATGTTTGTAGGAAGCTTTGTGAAAACCTTCCTGGAAATGGATAAATATCGGGAGTAAAAGGACCCCATCGGGAAATTTAGAACGCACTCTTTGGAGGTTCAAAGGACCCCATCATAAACCTTCCCACTACGGATTTAAATAATATTCTCTACGTTTTTACTATTGGATTTTTACTTTTTCTAGTATCACTTAAACCCCCTCTTTTATTATTATTGTAACCTTCACAACCAACTAACCACAAGGATGTAGGAAATGCGACGACTACGAACCCCCCCTTACCCCGTTTTTTCTGCATAGGCATTTTTTGCACACATGTTGAAACGTCGTCGATTATGTTTATATTTTTCTTTTCGTATTTAAGATTGACAAAAAAAGGTTCCCTGACCTAATTCGAAAATTGAACTTGTAATTTTGGAAAATTTTCGAAGTATTAATAAATGCTTTTCATAGTATCTTTTCATGTACAGCAAAAAAGTACTCTTGACATTTTTCGATATTCACCCTCGTTTCTGAGATTTTCGAAATTTATTTTCGAAAAATTTCTTTTTTTCGTGTTTTTTTTCACAACTTTTTCAGCAATTTTCCGGAAAATACTTCAAATAAGACTTGTTGATCTATTTAATTCCTACATTTACGTATTTTTGTTTTTTGAATAACTTTCACGGTTTCGTAGATATCGATTTTTTTAAATAATGACATTTTCTGAAAAATAACCCGAGAAAACCCACAAGGAATTTTAAAATTAATCCCTTTTTCAATAGGCTTTGTAATAGTACTTCAGGGTATACTTTCACCAAATTTGAAGAGTATTGCTCGAAAACTACGGCGTGTAGCGTGTTTCCTGTGAAACTAGAAAAAAAGTGAGAAAAACCCGAAAAACCCCCTTTATTCATTTTCCGATTCCGCTCATTTTCTACTAAAATGTAATACTCGTGGGTCTTAAAAAATGGTGAATATTTCATGTCGATACATTGAAGCGTTCAAAAGTTACATCATTTTTAAGCTTTGCGGACGAAAATCAGATATACAGACAGACATACAGGCCACAGAAAAAAATTAAGTTGTTCAGAATTCGATGAGGATCATTTCTAACGTAGATACTATAGCCCGTTTTCGCTTAGTTACGAAGATAGCGATTTTATAAGGGTCGTAATAAGCAACTCCCTATGGGGTCGTCTCTAACAATGGTTTAAATAAATTTTATTCCCTGCAACTTCTGATAATAGCCTGATTATGGTTGCTAAGCCGAAACTAGTTGCCTAAAACTGAACAAATTCTGTAGAATACAAAATGTGGTACACGACTTTCTGTTTTATTTCAATTGTTTTAAATTAATATTTAATGGTATAAAAAATTTTTTACTTGCCACAGTCGGGAAGAAAAATACAAATATGAGTGTAGCATAACTGCACAACTCTTACGAAAAAAAAATTTTCTTAATTTTTGAAAATATATTTTCAATTTTCTCGGCTATTTTAATGTTTAAAAAAATCACAAGCATAGGACAAAACATGACTCGGTTTTTTCAAAATGGCAGAATAACTATTAGGAAATTTAAAAAAAAAAACTAGAAAAAAATATCTATAAAATTTATATTTGCTTCACAACCTAGTACAATTTTATTTTTAATAAAATTCGAAAATGGCGGGGTCAACTTAACGGAAATATTGACTGTATATCAAAAATTTAGAAAAGTTGAGTTTGAAATATGTTATACTTGCAGACTGTAGAAAAATTTCAATTTCAGGAAAAAATGTCATCTAGATTCACAAAAATTGTATCTAATTTTTAATTACTTCAACAGCAAAATTTCAAGATGTATAAAACCTAATAAGTAGAATATTTTCTGTAACTGTCACGAAAAAGGAACTTCCAGGACTCGTCTGTTCGTCCTTTCGGAACTTGTTACGTAAATAACTATATAACCATCCTATTTTCCAATCGTTTAGCAGTATTCTTGATCACCTGTTTGGTATTGTCCAATTAAATTCTTATAATAAAAATTATCTATTTAGAATTTTTTTTTCGTATTTCGGGTTTTGTTGATTAACGATATGTTTTTGAATTTTGACGCCATTGAACGTTAGAAAATAAAATAATAAATAAATAAATCTCCAGCTTTTTTTGAAATTTATTGTCATTAATTTGTCTATGAAAATATTTTTTAACTGGAAAAAAGGATAATTACCGGAGATAAATTATTTACTCTTCATGTACTTTTTGATATAAATAACAGTACCGTCTTCAATATTTACTAATTATTTTTTTTAGGATTTTGTTTTACTATCTATATAGTTAGAGATAGGTATATTAATTATTTACTTACTTTTTTTGATTTAAAAACTTTAAGCGCACTTTAAAAAATATAATACGGATACAACGGGTTACATGCACTTTAACAATTTTTTACCATTTCAATAATAATTATCTCGATTCGATTTTTGCTTTATGACTTCCTTGACCTTATGACTGTTTTTTAACACAACCGCAATTATTCTACTATACTATAGACTACGATAGAATGTTATCGGCACACGTTATGGTCTGTCAGAGTACAATGTATACGCACGATTCCACGATTGCTGGTTTCGTCGACACTACTGACTGACAGTAGTCGGACTTGGCCATGCTGTTGCCGGTACCGATGCTGTAATTTCTTATGCAAAGTTCGGATATAGCTGGCCATACACGACGAAAAATGTATATATTAATATTATTGATTCCGATGAATTATTTTCTTATTTTCATTTTTATCCTATCAACAGGGATCGAATTTTCACTTATACCTCCGAAGTCGGATGACATTAGTAGAGGCACCATCATATTTGCTCTATGAAATATGTTAATTGGGATTTGTATAAATCAGTTATTGACGCTTTTATTCTCTTTATGAGATGATCACCTTTTTCATTGAGCAGATTATTAACTTCGCATACAAAATTCTACAACCATTCTCCAACCAATTCAAAAAATCTCTTACAGTGGGTCGACTATTTAGCGTCTATAACTAACTCAGGAAAAATAGCTTTTAGAAATTACAATTTTATGGACGATAAAAGATTGGATGCCATTTGTAAACGTACGTTTACAGTAAAAGCAAGAGAAAGCTGAACCAAATTTTGCTCTAATTGAAATGGACATAATCTAGTCCTTTAAATTTTTTAATAGAGTCAACAAAATAATTAAAAGGAATAAATTCAAAAATTTCGAAAATGTATCAAAAAATTCCAAAATTTCAAAAAAAAATGTCTCGAAATTCAAAAATTACGATAATTTCAAAAGAATATATCGAAAATTTCAAAGATATATCGCAAAATTTAAAATTTAAATACTCCATTATGGACGGTCGATATTGACGAATGTTTGACGGTAACCATAAAATATTGTTAAGGGCAGTTAGTTTATTCCAATTGACTTTTATAATGAGTTCCTAATATCTATTCTCCTTACTATAGTAGTTAATATAATACGATTTAAATATAGGTTAATAACTATTATTTTAACAAAAAAACTCGTAATACGGACTATAGAGCTGTCCAAGCTTTAGACGGAGGTTGAATTTATGGCCATACCGTTAAACTATTATTAAATGCGGTAAGGGTAGGTAGGTTATTACAATCGACCTTTATAATGAGTTTGCTCTTATAACTTAATTTAGTTTTACATTTAAATGGACTTGAACCTGAAAATTCTGAGAGATAATATATGAACCTTTATTAATTATAAGATTTATATAATTGATATGAAAATATCCCCCATTTCAATAACAAAGATTAAAATGATGTAACTTTCCTTAATTCTTCTACATTTTCCGTTATATTTTTATTATTATTGTAGTTATATTTATTTATTTAATAAATATCCATACTACAGATCCTAATTATATGGATAGTAATTTTACAAATCAAATCCTTAATTCTAATATAATGGCACGGTTTTTTACGCCTAGATTCATAGTGAAATTAATAAGCATTTTTCGGAATTTTCCTAATGAATATATAACTCCAATCTAGACTGTGTGTATCATTAAAGTTATTTCCTAACCGTAGAATGGCGCTTAAAGGCGAATTTAGGTTGTATATCTCATAGGGGAAAACATAAGGGATGCTCTTGTACGCTTGGGTGGAGCACTAAAGGGTATCAATGATAGCAGATCGTTGGATGTAACTGTATTAGTTAGTATTTTATAGAGGGAGATCATCATAGCCTGGTCACGTCTGGTCTTTAAAGAAGGCAGCACAAATTCTTCCCTTAACATTGTTGATCTGATTACTTTGAGATCAGGCTAATGATGGTACTTATTTAAATAGAGAAATTTATTCTGCAGCTTCTCTAAGGACTGCAAGTAAACTTGGGATTAAAAACATGGAACTTTGTCTCATAACAAATCCTAGTAATTTATTTGCACTTTGGACAACATTATTAATATGAGCTGCAAAAGATAACCGATTATTGAGATCTTTAAATTGACTACATCTATTTAAAATTTCGGTGCTAATCATGTAATCGAAAATACTTGGATCTTTTTTTCGAGTGATCGATATTACAAAGCATTTGTAATATTAATAGTTAATTTATTTCACACTATAAAAAAAATTCTGGATTGCCATGCAGTCTATTACTGTTTGTACTGTTCTGAAAATTTTCAAAATCGTGGACAAAAAGTAATTACGGACCAAGATTGGAGCCTTGTGGCACTCCAGAATTTGCATGGTATTTCCCTGATGTATTTCCGTTAAATTTCACAATAAAAAACATATTTTGTAAATAGCTTGCAAATATTTGTAACCAATTAATTGAAACTCCATACTTAATTTTTTAATAGAATATCATGATTCACTCTATCGAATGCTTTCATCATATCCTTGTAAATATTGTCCAACTGCAGTTTTTCATGAATGGCTTCTGATGCGTATTGTGTAAAAAGTAATAAATTCTTATTTATAGACTTTCCAGTCATGAAACCGTGCTGCTCTTCCACTAGATTAGAGTCAGCTCATTTAGAGAAGAACCCATTACGTGACGATGCTCACTGACAAAATTTTTTTAAATTTTATTCTAAAACGTACACGCCATTTGTTGCTGGTATCGCCTCCCTTCCTGTCAATAAGGGAGGCGCTGTCGATGCGTAAATTGTGACGTAATGGGTTCTTCTCTAAACGGGCCAACTCTACCACAAACGTGTAAACAATTTTTGTTCCCGTATGTATGTACCGGGGTATAAGTTGACAACTTCCATTTTGTTGGAAATATAGAGGTATTAATTATCAAATTAAATATGTGCAGCAGAGGTCTTTATAATCATATTCCTCAGTAGAATATATGAAGAATTCTGCAAACTTCTACTTCATTTTCCAGAATATCGTTTTCCCTGAATTGATATCAATCAACTCGATTTTTCTTATTAAGAAGATTCCAAAAAATATTCATATCTGTTTTTTAATTGTTTTCAATACTTTTTACATAATTTTGGTGCTCAGTAGCAATAAATTTTTTGAGATTTCTCCTAGTTTCTAAATACCTACATTTCGTTTTCTAAAAAAATTTTTTTTTTCAATAATTTTCTAATTTCGGAAGTAAACCAAATTGGATATTTTTCATAATCTCTATGGGTTTTAAATTTAGGGACTGATATATCAACAATATTATTTATAATATTATAAAAATTATCTAATGCTATATTAACGTCTGTCTTATTAGTGACAAAATAATTAAAATAAAAATTAATATAACAGGAAAATAAAGAAAACATACATAGGAAAATTCAGAAATAGTATCAAAGCAAGGTCGGAAAAACTAGGGATATAAATGAATAAAAAATATAAATAGGCTAATAGGGACATTTTGGAAGAAATCTCTGACGGTTTTTAAATATGAAAGAGTCGGGATGGCCCCTAGAAAATTGCTCGAAAAAATTAAGCCCGCATATAAATAATTACAAATTACAATTATAAAGATTTTAAAAAAGAGGTGTCCATCTTTTTGCAAATAACTCATAGGCTTTGAAAAAAGTATTGTGAAAGGGAAAAAATGTACTATTAAAAAAGTCCTGACTCTCTCAGAACTCTGTCTTAATAACCATTAATTTTAAAAAGCACATTTTTTAAATAGTATTAAATCATAATTATGTCAATCTTTGGTTGTTTATATTCCACGTCGTGCATTTGTTAAACAAAATCTTCTAAAATTATTTCACTTCGTGAAGATCTTTTGACAACAAAACTAAATAAGATTCCAAAATTGCATTATTTATAATTGCTATAACATGTTAGTTATTAATTTTTTTAACTAACAAAACATGAAACACTTTTTCATTGCTCCAAGTTTAAATGCTCCTGTTTTTTTTGAAAATGCGGTTGACTAATCTGTGTGCCTGTTATGAAATCTGTTATATATCTACAGACATATTTATTGTCGTGTACGGTCAGCTATAGCAAAATTTTAGTAGTCTTTGGCCTCGCGTTACATGGAGAAGACTAACCAGTCGGATGGGATTTTTCGAATGGTCTCTTCTCTTAACTAGAGGAGACAAGAGCAGCAGGTATTATCATATAAGTTACTATTCAGTTTGGTTGTGTTTTTATGTACAATTTCGCTAATCGGACTGAGCTGAGATGCGATCTGAAGAACGCGCCAAGTTCATGGAGCAACAAACTATTTCAGACTAGTTTTCTTGGAACTCTTCAGAGCCGGTTCTTCGCAATAGATAAGAGTTATGTAAAATAGACACTGTCCTTGTTTTATTTACAATAATAAAAATTTGAAATAGAAAGTATATAAGTATTGATAAGAAAATTTAAATATAAAATAGTCACAGATGTCAGACTGAAGATGATCCAGATTGGGCGCCATTTGATATGGACCTCCCGGTAGTCCAGATGCTTTATCAAAGATTCTCAATCCGAGCTGGGTTATTACTTGGCAATTTGAAATAATTAAATTGATCTAGTGAGCTCAAGAAAAAAAAAAGATTTTTGCCAATTTTAAAAATTTGATGATATATTTTATTGAATTGTCACGGGTAGAAGAGATGTTGGAATATTCATTGATTAAAAATTTATGAATTTTTGATAAAAAAAAGAGAAAACAGAATAATTTACACAACAAAGGTGAGCCCATATTATTTAAAAGTAGAGACTTATAAAGAAGATGCCAGAAGGTGAAAGAGTTAGAGAACAAATACCAATACAGAGTCAGATACGGAGGAGATAGAATAAACAGAGGATAGATTAGGAATTAATTACAATATACCTTGTTTCGAAATGAGGAATAGTAATAAATCATTTCAAATGCCGAAAATAATCCCCTTCCATAGGCGGAGGGCATTAAATTATTTTTAAATAACAATAAATTAAAAGAAAATCTGCATTGCTTTTGTATATAAAAATAGTATTAGATATTTTGAAAATTAAATCGGACAATAAGGAGATTAAAATAGGGGATTATTTGGAAAAGAGCGACAGCAAATTGCATAAACGCAATAATTTTAACATCCGTAGTTTACAACTTTCTCTCATTTCCAAATAAGACTGTCATTAAAATTTATTGCTTGATTAATGAGTCTTAATGATATTTAAAGTGTTATTGTAAATAGTTTACTTCAGAAACGACCAAGAACGTGTGCTTTATCCGAAAATGAAAAAACAATTATTCTTAATATACATGATGCTCTTCACTATCAAATCACTAAAAATGGTGTTACAAATATAGTGGAAATGTGCGCTAATTAGACCGGTGTAGGAGTATCGGCAATTTACAATTTATTAAGAGATCGAAAAAATGGACCTATTAAATCACCAAATAAATCGTCAGGAAACAAATCTGCAGTAGAGAAACAACAAATCAGAAGAACAGTGATTAAAGAAATACAAACTTTGGAAAAATTGCTGTTCCGAATACAAACAGAAAATATTTGCCAAATAAGTCAAAATAAGTTATAGAAAATATTACAATGGATTTTAGATGCGAGAAACACAATAGAACATTGTTAATTAAACGGCATGATATTGTCCTGTGGATAAGAAGGTATTTGAAATCGATAAAAGATTTTCGAAGAAATAATAAAGATATATATTATTTGGTTGAAACCATTTTTAGCATGATGTCTGTCTGTCTGTGTGTGTGTCTGTGTGAACACGATAGCGTCTAAACGGCTGAACCGATTTAGATGAACTTTTATATACATATTTAGGGTAGCAAGGTGACGACCTGTATAGATTTTGGTGTTGATCGGACAACCAGAAGTGACAGTTGCTGTAAGTGATGACGTCGATACTAAACAAAGATGGCAATAAAGTTTTACACATATATTTTTTATACGTTATAGTTTAATTTCGGATGATTAAAATTTTCAAAAACTTTTGCCATTGTTGCCCTATTTATTAAAATTTTTTATTTTTCATATTTTTTTTAAATTGGCAAAATAATGCATTTTTTGAAAAATTACAGGATATAAAAATTGTAGAACATAAAATTTTCTACACATTCGGTCTTTACCTTTTTTTTGAATTCCTCATAGTTTCGCCGCTAGAGGGCGTTAAAAAAATATATATAGACTTTTGCAACTTTTTTTTAGATTTTGAGAAAAAATTATGGATTTTTATGAAAAATTACAGGAAATCACAATTGTAGAACATAAAATTTTCTACAAATTTTGTCTTTAGTTGTTTTTTCGAATTCAGCATAATTTTGTCGCTAGTGGGCGTGAAAAAAAAATATATATGTGATATAAAAATTGTAGAACATAAAATTTCCTACAAATTTGTCTTTTAACTTTTTTCGAATTTCGCATAATTACACCGCTAGAGGGCGTGATTAAACAATTATTTTACTAGGAGTGTTCGGAAAGTTGGGTGAGATTACCCTCTCTTTATTTCTTTTCCCAAAAATAAGGAAAAATAGGAAAACTATTTTTCCTTATTTTTCCAATCTTTTTTTGCGACAAGTAGAGACGAATCAACTTAATTTGGGTATATAAAAAAAAATTAAATAATACCTTATATTCTACGGCGGTATATTTGGTATAAGTAGCGGGAAAGTAAAAACAGGTCATAGATTAATATCATTTTAGGGGTTTTTAACGATGCTGAATCAATTGCCGTTGTCCGTTCTAGAGTTGAATCAGGCTAACAGACGGACAAAACCGTTTTATAAGAAATAAATGTTAAAATTTCTTATTATCGTCTAATGCATGTTGTGTCTCAGTCGTACAATAAAATGAAATTCTTACACAAATTAATAGATGTCCTTAGCAGTATTATAAGTGTGGTTTAACACCAATTGTAAAGGATCAGGCTTACATAAAGTAAAATTGCATTTTAAATCAAATACTATTTAATAATCATTTATAACACCATTTTTTCTTCCTTTTCTTCTTCTTCGTCCTCTACTTCTTCTTTATTTTTAGTAGAATCAGTACTATCAAGGTAGATATTATGATCCACTTTTAGTAGTTCAGGAGAAGGAGGGCTGGATAAAATGCACCTAAAAAACAAAATAAGACAATATTAACCATATAAGACAATAATTAATTTTTGTACCTGGAAATAAAATCACCCTTTTTTTTTGGTTTTACACTATAAACGTCTCGAATTAAAGCAGCAAAATTTTCTTCCAGATGTTTAGAATCCATCGTTAACTAGAAGATAAAATGAAAATATTGAAATAAAACCTTAAAACTGGTAATCTACAATAATGAACAACAGGATACTGTTTGGTAAAGTGTTTTAAGCACTAAGCATTGATTTTAAAAAGTGCTCGTAAGTACTGTGCTCCCAAGCACAAAAGTGCTTAGGGTCAGATATGTTTTAAAATATATGATTTTTCCATTTTTTTAATACTAAAATAAATAACTTACAGGTCCAAGAACAGTTTGAATCACACCAAAATCCTTTTCGAACTCATCTTTAACTGCAGTATAACTAATTCCATGTAAAAATTTATGAATTGCAGTTTCTAAGTTAACATCCAAGGTTCCATTCTTTTGATTAGGGAACCTTTTTTTAAGCAAACCTCTTAAAACCACCAATTCTGGAAGAATATCTGGATGGGCGACAACAAACTTGAAATCTGACAATGATAGTTGACCAGTTTGAATTTGCTTTATCGTTTCTACTCCACCAGATAATTGTGCACCTGCCTCTTGTGCTATTTTTTGACTTTCAACAGTTTTGCTAAAAGCTATCACTGATCTTTCTTCTCCATGATCGAATTTGTTAGGCAGAGAAACTATTCGTGTGAAGTTTTCAAGAAACCGGTTCTAAAATAAATTTAAATTCATCAAAATAATGATTTTATCAAGATATTTATGACAAGAGTTCTCGTATAATAAAGGGAATTATAAAAATTAGAGAATTTAACTAATAGGGCAAATCTGAACAACTTCAAAAGAAAAAATACCAACATGTAAGAAACGCGTATAATATTTTTTAAAAGAAATGAAAAACTGCGTTTGATAGCCTTTGGGGAAACCAATGAAGAATAAAATTATAGTTATATTTTGTTTTGTATCAATTAAGTCACTAATGAATTCAAATTACACAAAATCAGAGCCAAATTAAGTATTATATGAAAACTGTAAGCGAGTTGTTATAAAAAATGTCTTTACCTTCTTGTCAGTCTCCATATTTAATTCAATAGCAACATGAAGATCAGAATCAGGCTTATTATACATTTCAGGCGAGTGTGTTTCCCTGTGACATTGTACAGCTTCTTGGAAAGGATATACAACCCATTTATAATATTTCATCACGTAGACATCATCCACCGGATCTCTCTTTTTCGAATCATCAAATTTTAGTTTTGGGCGATTAGCCAGAAGTCTAACAAAATATATTGAAGGATAATCATTAATGATTTGAGTAGTGATAAAAACTTACTTTTCTCTGTTTCGCTGGTTGTGAGGTATAAAACCAACCTTTTGAATTTCTACCTTAACTTTAGCTTTTTTCCTTTTTTCTCTTGTACCTTTTCTTGCAGCATAATTCCTGGTTTGAATTACATTTGTACTCTCAAATGTGGACCTAATTAGGTTATTTTGAATCGATTGAAAAATACATCTTTGTATTACAGTACCTTAAAAAAAGATGAATATAAATAGGTTTGAATAAAGTCTTAATTTTATACTTACGAAAAGATAAAGTATTCATTTATAATTCAATTTTTTCTTTCAGCTTCGATACTTAACCTAACAAATTTAAAATGACAATTGACCAGACACAAAGAGTAAACATAGACCGAAAAAAAAAGAAGAATAAAGCAATTTTAAGCGAACTACCAATATTTTTTGGTATTGACCACAAAATTTCTAGGTTATTCCGTGGAAGGAGTTATTATACTGACGTCACAAGTGCTAATCGATTGTTTATCGATTTTCATTTATGCTGTATTGTTTATTGTCTTGTAAGAAATAATGGATATAAATTTGCCGTCTCAATGTCCGCAACTTTCACTTTGTAATCTTTACCTGCATAATTTAAGCTTTGCCAATACAGGCGCGCCTTGCCAATACTCATCTGCCATGTCTGGCATTTTATAATCTGAACTTTATAATATTTTTCTGTAATTTTAAAAACAAAACATTCACTTTTTTGTAGTTTTATAATTATAACTGTCAACTTCCATCAAGAAGTAAAAACAGCTCCGCAGGTAGGTAAATACCACAAAATGTTGGTTATAACTTTGACGGGAAACATTTGATTAATGACGTCACAGATATATGACCAAATTAATAACCGAAGCCGCTTGAATGTTGTGGCAATTATCGATCTCAAATGGTAAATACCAGACGTTTTGGTTATTCGTTTTAAATTGATTTAAGAAGACACTAGACAGTCTGACAGTATGACTTTCCTCGGTTTTAATTGGTTGTTCCCTTAGAATATATAGTTAGTAGGAAGGAGCATTTACCATCAAATATACGCGAGTAATTTACGAGCAGTCGGCCATTTCTAAGAACCATTTATGACTCATAGTTATAACGTTAAATAAATATCGGTTTGTTTACATTTGTGTTTTACGAGCTGGGCTATAGGAGCGAAAGCGAAATGCACTTTCCTTCCTATTAACTATGGGCTCTATTCTGTATCACAACAGTTGCCATTTATTTACTTACTCTTCTTCGCTTGGCGGGTTTTCTAGTTCCACCGGGAATTTGTTTTAGTAAATCTGATAAATTTTGCCTTTGACTGCATTTTTTTTATTTTTTAAAACATAATCGCACATTAAATGTTGGAGCCGCCATTTTGAATTTTTTAATTTTGACAAAAAAATCATAACCTCCTTTTCATCAAAAACCCTCACATACCAAATTTGAATATAGTTTCGATTTCGATTTTTGAAAATTTCGTCCGCCACATTATAGATCTTTATAAAGGATTAAACATTTATTATTTTTATATTTATCTCCGACACTGTATGATATTTTTTATGTCATCTTAATCAAAATATAAAGTTAGTAGGAAGGAGAATTGTGGGAACGCAATGGGTCTTGCAAATGGTAAATGGCACTATTATTATACGCTTGCTTTAGATAACCAGACTTGGCCAAGTCGATCACGAAAAACTGCTTCACATTCTAGAAATGTCAATCGTCAAATGTCATTCTTATTTTCAAAGACCAATCTAGGCGCTTTAACAATTATTAGTTATTACTTATACCGGTATAATTAGACTTCGAAAACTTGGAAAACGCGAATTATGTTGCTTGAAAAAGCAAAACGCGATAGAAAATTCGTCGGAAAGTGCGCATATGCAAATGCTTGTGAAAAAAGAGAAGCAAGTGGTAGTGCAATTATCGTTTAAAATACATGCAGTGTTAGTTAGACATTAAAGGTGAACAAAAAATCTACAGAAACACGGTAAGTGAATTTATAAGAAATATTTTGATAGTTTTAGAAATTTCTAGCGTATTTTAAAGTAAATAATGATTAGAATAAATGTATATAAAGTAACAAATATCGATTTACTGCGCTGCTAATTCGCGCATGAAAGATTTATGTACAGAGTTGTACCCAGATATTTCTTCGTTTTTTACCAGTACGTTTTAAATTTTTCTTCAAAATTAGTTATTGAAAGGTATTATTTAATTCTAACAAGTAGCTGCATGTCAAAAATTATATCATAAATTAAACATACATACGGACGAGTTTAAAGTATTAGGTATATTGAAAATTGCTTACATGATATTTATGAAAATTTGTATACAAGAGTTTATCGCAGTGCCACATATAAATAAAATATTTTCAACTTTTGGTCTATACAGGGTGTTTTGAAAGTAATGACCAACTTTGTTATTTTAAATGGAACATCCTGTATTATTTTACATTTTTAGATTCATTCTGAAAAGGTGATTTTAAAAACTTATTACACCCAGACTATAAACTAAATAATTTTGAAGTTATAGATAATTGAATCCCAATTTAAAACTACATAAAGTTAAATAATTTAAAAGGAAATTAAAATAAAAAACAAAAACCAAAATTGATCATCTACACTGTAAAGCCTGGATCATTCTTAAACGATTACAGAAAACTTCTTCTGCACAACACATAGATGCATTAGTTTATAAGTTTCCTCTAAGATGGTGCCACTAGTACAAAGTTGAATTTTTTCAAAAACTAGATAAAATTCTCCATGAAATATTCTATAGATATTTAGGGGAGATTTTTATTAATATTTATATGAAATAAATCAAGAAATTTTAGTCTAAACAAAATTTTCCTTCAAATTAAAAACGACGTGTCTAATGCTATAATTGACGTTCCGGAAAATAAAAGATTCGTTATATAGATTGTCCAACAACTAAAACGACACCTTCAGCCTCCCCACTTCTCTAATTTTCCCTTTGTTCTTTCATTCCCCACCCACTTCTCTAATTTTTAACCAATCGGTCAGATTCGTAGTTGGACTAAAATTTACGTAGATTGTGAAGAAAACTAGAAACCTTTATAATATAATTACTTTATTATATTTAATATTTATTCATTATACATTTTCGAAAATGTCAATATACAATTTTCATAATGTTTATTACAAACTTTTTTATGGGTAAAGAACTTGAACTCCAAAAAAATCATTAGATATGTTGTCTTAATCGCCTCTCTCGACTATATTTTATAAAAAAAGGGCAGAATGAATTATGGACCGAGCAGACATTTTTGTTTCGCCCTTCAATTCATTTATGTCAATTATTTTATAACGCTTTTATTTTAAAAATATTTAAAATCATGTTATTGTCCAAGAAAATTATTCTCGAATGGTTATTTTTGTTATTACAGTCTAAAAAATTAATTTCATATATTTAAAATAATATTATAGACCAGGAAAATTATTCTCGAATTATTTTTTTATTATAGTCCACAAAAATGAGTTTCCAATGTTTAAACTCATGTTATTAAAGTCTAGGAAAATTATTCTCGTCCAGGAAAATTATTTTAAAATAATTAAAATCATGTTATAGTCCAGGTATTTTTAGAAAAATTTCGAAATAATAGTGCACATTTTTCATTAAATTATATTGTTATAAGGGATGCCCTAAGGAGTCCATGAAAAACAAATTTTTTCAGTACTACTAAAAATAATCAAAAAACAAAAATAAAATGACTGAAAATTACGTTATTTTTTTAGTAATTCGTTCATAATTTTTTTTGTGGCATCCTAGGTATACTTAAATGTTCAGAAAAAAGAAGGGTTTTGAAAAAACGAGGAAATGGCTTTTTTATCTTTGTACGACCAACTTAACGGTATAGATTGTCCAGAAAGTAAAACGACACATTCAGCGCCCCCTCTTCTCTAATTTTCCTATTCTTCTTTTATTCCCCACTCTAATTTTTAACAAAATGGTCGGTTAAGTGAATGTGTGTACTTTAGCTGTAATAATTAAAATACGAGGCGGTCAATTCGGGACGGCACGCGAAACATCAATTTATATTTATTTTATTATGAAACGTGATTCGCTTAAAAAATAAGTTTGAACAAGAGCTCTGGTAGCTGCGTGGCAGAGGGTCTGGGGTTCAAGTCCCACATCTCCTTCTATTTTTTTTATTTTTTTTTTAAATACAGGTTGGATTTAGATAGTTAAGACTTCTTTTAATAAAATAAATATTTTTTTTAATTACACAGTAGTTTTAGACAGTCAAAACTTCTAATAAAATAAATATAAATTATTGTTTAATATTTTTGTCACTTGGAGCGCTACAGTCGTGAGCCGTCCTGGATTGACCGGCTCGTCGTTTGGTTGGACTAACACGCAGCACAGTGGGGCCAATCAAATAAAAGTTGACAAAAAGTATGAAAATAAAAATAGGAGACAACGTTGTAATTACTAGTGAAACATAAAATAAAAACCCATAGCCACCGTATATACTCAAAACAAAGGAGAAATTAATCGCTTTACTTTTAACTGGTCTTAACGTGACGACTACAAAAAATGTTTTTTTTTAAGCACTAAGGCGAGAAAATTAAGTATTATTTTGAATCAATCAACACACAAAAAAATATAAGTTACTGTAGTGTTGAATTATTGGAAAATAATAACTGTTTCTTATTTTGAGTCAACCTAGTTGTAAAGACTTAAGCATGCTTAAGGTATTAATTATACATAGTTTTGTAGTAAATAGTATTTATTTTTATAATCAAAAATAAAATTTTGTCCACATGTGCCCCAGTTGCAGAAATTTTCTCGAAAAATGTCGCGTGAGAAAACAAATAAAGATATTTTAAATCGGCTGCTGATATCATCTGACTCGTATATTAGTGATCTAAAAGAAACTTCAAGTGTCAAGAAAAAAATTGATAATGATATTTTAGATATGTTATTGCCTGCATAAATCAGTCAACTCGGCTCGGAATCAGCGGAAGACGAATCGGGCGAAAGTTTATAAAAAAGATTATATGGGGAAAATTTAATAATTATGAAAAACCTCATATTATGAAAAATGACTAATATACCAGTATTATTAATATTTTGTAATAAATGTCCTTCTACAACTATGTAATAATTTTTGCCAACTTTTTCTGGCCCCACTGTGCGCAGGTCGTCTGTGAGGGTCTTTGTGGTGGTCAACAAGTGGATACGACTGTCAATGTCCAAGTTAGTCGAAGCAGTGGTTGGATCTCTTTAAGTGAAAGTCGCACGAGTTTTTACATCGAGTCGTAACCGCTGATGAAACTTGGATCTATTATTATACACCAGAGACCAAGCAACACTCAAAACAATGGATTTTTAGGGGCGAATCTGCTCCCAAGAAGGTAAAGACGACCCTATTGGCAGGAAAGTTTAAAGCCACGATATTTTGGGACTGTTTCACCACAATAACACACCAGCACATTCATCCAGAACTGTCGCGGCCAAATTGCATGATTTGAACTACGAATTGCTGCCACACCCACCGTACTTGGCCCACTGTGATTTCTGTCTGTTCCTGAATATGAAAACGTGGCTTGGGATAAAAAATTTAGCTCAAACGAGATTATCGTCGAGACAGAAGCGTATTTTGAAGAGTTTGTCAAATCGTATTTTTTTGTAGGGGTTAAAGAAATGTGATAAACATTGGGAAATGCATATTGTACTAAAATTAGATTACGTTGAAAAATAGAAAAAAACTGGGTGAAAAACTTGCATCTTCATTTCTAATACAGGTATTTATTTATCGACCTTCGTATGTTAATTATGGTTTTGTGCGTTTACTTAACTATTTATCATCAGAAGTTATTTCTGTCTCTATTTGTTAACCAACCTCCCTTTATTACAATTTTAATAATTTGTGGAGCTCAAAAGAGCAAACTTGCGACAACATTTTAGTTGCCATTATAAAATTTCATTTGTTTAATAATATCGTCACCATTAACCAATACAACACTTTTTTATCACTCTACGTACGTTTCGCTAACTATGTTAGCATAATCAGGAGTTAATGATAAACTGTTTATCATCAAAAAAGTGTAGTTTTGATTGGTGGTGACGATATTCTTCAACATTGTTGTAAACCAAAAGTTCCAAATTCCTAATTCAAATTTCATTTGTTTGTGGAAATAAAACTCAACAATCCCTGAATGACTAAAATTAGCTTTAGCTTTCACAGTATGTTTATAATTATTTAATTTTGATTGCCTTCATTTTTTATATAATTTTGGTGGGTAGAGAGAGACGATATATTCAAAAAAATAATTCTCACAAAAATAAAATTGCCATTTTAATGTATCGTATAATAAATTTAAGTAAAGAAGAAATAAATTAAAATAAACAAATACGAAGAAACTTATTAATTTTTATTTTCTAGCTGTACTAATTGATTATTTTTAATAAAATAATGTCTATTTAAATATTTTATTGTTTCTTCTTTACTCAAATTAAAAATTATAATATAACTATTCTTTTATAAATAATATGGTACAACATTTACATTTATTATAACCAGTTAAATGACTAGCATGGTTTCACTGCGTAAAAATTATAAAAAATAAATAACAAACGTAGGTACTAACGAACGAACATTTATGGTCGCTAAGCTGCTATATACAGTGCGAATCAAAATTATATAAATCATTTAAGCACAATAAATTATAACTATATTATAATGAATCCTAGTTTCGATTTAAAAAATTATAAGCATTGACAAATGTAAAAGAGATGTAAAAAAACTTATTTTGTATTATAAAGAAGGTAGGAGAAGAACCCCAAATTGTAGAAGAAGAATAAAAGAAAGTGGAAAAACATATACAAGTTTAACAAATTAAAATAAATACAAATTAAGAAAGGAAAACGTAGCATATAAATAAAAAAAAATGTGAATTTGATAGACGATAACAAATAGCGACAGAAAGAAGGAATATTTATACGAAATTTTAAATAAAAATATAATGGATAAAGAAGTACTACAATAAAAGAAATAAAGGAAATTATAAAGAATCTAAAAAATAACGGCTTTTCATACATTTTGGAATTTTAATCATTATTTTCTTGGAAAATAGTTAAAAACGTATTCAAAAGGATTAAAAATAGAAATGTGTTAATATCTCAAATAACCCCAAAGAAGCTCTAAAACGAGGTTTACAGTTAAATATGCCAAAAAAATTTTCACACTCCCTATACCTCCTGGAAGGTGGAGTAATTCAGGGCTTTGGCCTAGGGCGTAAATAGCTGCTAATCCAGGCCTGTATATATGAATATTTACGTTAAATAAAGCATAAACAATCTGGTATAAACAAAATTCAAGCAATGTTACTGTTTATGGATTTTAAAATGGAATCATATAGTAATAAGATCACATTTGGTATCCTGGGCGGATAATTACCCCCTTTACCCTCCCCATATCTACGCCCTTGAAGAGAATAGGAGGTAAATAACTTGGAGTCTACCAAACTACAAGAAAAAGGAAGGAAGATCAAGGAATAGATAAAGAAAGGCTGATTTAAGAGAAAAGTGAAAAAGCAAAAGGAAAAAATTATGGAAAAGGATAAGAAACGAGCACCTTGAAGAAGCTAATGGAGAAAATTACTAGTCATAATTAAATATAACAGAATGTATTAAGATGATGATATTAAAGATGAAAATAAAGAAGACTATAGTCACTAAGGCACATATAGAGAATAGGAGATAATGGAATAATAAATAACTTGGAGGATACCAAACTACAAGAAAAAGAAAGGAAGACCAAGGAATATGTGTATTGGCGGATTTAAGATGAAAAAGCAAATTACAGAAAAGGATATAATATTTGATATAACATCTGCCACTAAATCAATATTTTATGACATAATAAGTTTTAACTTAAATGACTTATATATTTTTGATATGGCCTGTGCGCGGCTCAACCAAAAAATATAAAAAATAATACATAATTTTTATAATATATATAGTAATTTTACATATACTATTTAATGTTTCTAAATTCGAAGACAATGACAACAAAAATACAATGCAGGAAGATATGTTTCGTATTATTGGAAAAAATCACAAAACGGGTATTATATATTAGATCATGAAAAGATATTACAAAAAATGCCGATCTGTTTTTTTAATTCTGTTTTGATTGTTATATATTTTAACTTATTTAAATAACAAAAGAATATAGAAAAAATGCGCGATTATTGATACAATTATGAATTTAGGTACCTAATAATATGTAACTATTGGTTGATCCAAAAATATAAATTACAGTTATATTTACAGCATTTACTAAGTTCTGCACAACTCATCTTACAAGTTTAATCGAAGAATATGGAAAGTAGAACTGTAGAAAAAATTAGATACATCATCTATTATTTTAAAGATATGTAGGAGGACACCAATAGTGATGAAGATATGAGACGAAGATATAAAAACAAAGGAGAACAATCTAAAAAAGAAAGACAGAACCAAAAACGAAATAAGAATGATTTAAAGCGGTTCTTAAAAGAAATGAATTACCTACTTAAAAAAAGAAATATAACAAATTAATTTATAACTAAGAATAATAAATAAAAGAGAATTATCCTAATATAGAGAATAAACACTGTTATAAAAAGTTAGAAGACAAAATGTGGGAACAAGAATGAATAGAAAGAAATGACAAACGGAGAAAACAGAAGATATTCAACAAATAGCTTTAAAGCAGAGATAATGGGGTTAAGATAAAGAAGAATATCCAAAAATATATATATAGTCTTAAAAAAACAATAAAAATGCAAGCGAAAATAGAATTCCAGTTAAAAATATGGCGGAGAGATACTACAAACGAAAATATACAACAATTTATAGACTGTGGTTGGAGGAAAACAAATCACAGAAACAATGACTAATGATGTAATAAAATAATATTAAACGTATTTGTAGATAAAAATAGAACAGTTAGAAAAACAAATAAAAGAATACTATGACAATAGAGAGAGTAAAAACATTTATAAGGAGTTATCAAAATTGATTTATTGTATGGAGTGGCTTTAAAAAGTTTTAAATGTTTTAAAAAAAATTTTAATAATTTCTTCTAAGTATTACCACATTTAATTTAATAATGTATATCGCCACGCTTGGTTAAAGTTTTCTTTTCAGTTAAAACCATCGTCATCGTACAATTAATATGTTATACTTAAAATGTTAACAAAATTTCTGCCTGTTGATGGCCATCGAATGGCCGAAATATGTTGCCTCCAGCTGTTAAATATCTTAAATTATATTATTGTGGTATGACCATCAGCTTTTTTATTATTCTTAGAAGTTAATTTATTATTGTTATTATTATAAATAAGTGTTGTGTTCTAAAAATTATATTTGAAAGGTTTTTATAGAGAAACAATTTTTTCAATCAACAATTTTGAATATCTAAAGGAGGTCTTATGAAATTTTAGTAGAAATAATAAATGTTTATAGTTAGAAAGTAATTAAAAAAAAATCATTCAGTATATAAGATGTGGAATAAGATTTACAATCAAGTAACGAGATTTTTTGGTTAAAAAAAAAACAAGGGTGAAGTTAATTAGATACGAGATATCAGAAAAAAATCTTTATTTTTAGATAGCTTTGTGTGATTTAAAATAAAAACGTTATAATTAGTTGTGAAAATAATAAAAAAATAAAAGAAATAAAATACAAATTCTATACAATATAAATGAACTTTCAAAGGAAGTAATAAAATAAAATATTTAATAATTAAAGAGATAAGAAACCAGAGGAAGAATAATAATTAGCATCGAAAAAGACCGAGAAGAAAATGGGAATTAACTGGAAGATAAGATAGAAAAAGATACAAATGAATAATAACTAAGTAGACATAAGAAACCAGAGGGCAGCTCCAAAGAAGGCAAAGAGGTGATAAGAAGAAACATTGAATTAGCCAGAGAAAAAAACATCATGAAAAAGCATTATCCAAAATTAGCAGAGCACTCAAAATTCATTAATTATTTGTATTGTATGTTTTTTCTTATTTAGATCAAAAACCACCCCAAAATTAGAGATAGAGCTTTCAAAATTTATATAATGAAGAAAAGGCAGATCATTATAATATATGTACAGAATAATAAAAATTGCAAAAAAATACAATAAAGATAAAAGGAAATATCGTGCAGATAGAAAATTTAATTTACACGATTTGGAAAAACCAAAATACTGTGGACAAATGAAATAAGAGTAAAGGACCTGGGATGACACACTTGAACGTATAACCACGAGAAGGATAAATATAAGCAAAGATAAGGCTAAAGGGAGAAACAGTTAAAACGGTTTGGTCATGTATAAAGGAACTAAAACAGAATTCCACTCAAAAGAAATGGATAGAGAATGCATATATGTGGCCATACAAAAAAAATAAAGACGAAGAAAAATAAAAAAAGGGCTAGTATTAAAAAAAAGTAGCACTGGAGTAGATGACTTTTGAATCACCCAATAATTTAATGTATTTTTAAGTAAAAATCTTTTAAAATACCGCTTGTGAAAAACTTAATTCATAATATACGTTTGAAATCAAAATTTAGTACATTTTTAAATCAATATGTATTTTCTGATTTTCCTTATGTTAATTTCAATTTAAACAAAAATTACACACAGATCGGCCTCTACATTTTGGATTTTTTTTGTACGTGTGAGCAAAATAAAATATAACAATAATAATAAAACATATTTGAGAACTAAATTTACTATTATAATTTAAATTTAAATTTGTGAGTTTTCCAATATTGTTGACATTTTAAATTATGTGCACTTTAATAAAAATATATGTACTTATATACAAATTGTACTGGCGATACACCAGTAAAACACGTTCATCATAGCACCATAACCACCCTAGAATTATGATGATTGTGATGATTTGAATGATGATGCGGACTGTCCGATTCACTACTTTGAACTACTGTCTCTTGTTTACTGTCGTCGCCATTCCATTTACACATCTCGGGATTACTGATGTCCGCTAAACTTTTTAGAGCTTCGCAACCTTCAGAGGGAGGTACCGACGTAATCGAATAGTCTGTGTTATCCCCCGGCGACCTGTTATTGGAAGTGGGAGAGTTCTGCAAGTGGTTAGATCCCCACATTAGGACTGTTTGTCTAGGCATTTCCGATACTGACGTTACAGGTGAAAAATGTTGAGGTGTGACTGAGTTTTGGATGTTATGATGTGTAGGACTCTCAGATTGATGGATTATACCCGTATCCGCCTTCAGATCCTCCATTTTAGGTGTAATCAAACCTGAATTTATCGGAGAGGAAGAATGATTGACGATACCATCCATGGATGAATGCTTAATTTTATTACACTCTTTATGACTTATATCTAATTGTGTGCTCATGACTTGGATAGGTTGGATGATTCCGGACGAGGGACTTACTGAGTAAGGCCAAGAAACATCCAAACACTTAGTCGAATTAGGTACTACATAGCTCCTAGAACTATCTACATAGGCATGCTGTCCAACTTGCTGGCAAGAGTAGATTTTCTCATCTACTGGCATCACTGTCGCTCGGTACGTGGTGTGGTGACTAGGTGTACTAGCGGAATGATCATACGTAGGTACTGCCGTTCTTGAAGACATCTCAAGAAACCCGTTACCTACGTATGGACTAGTTGTAGGTGAGTGGTGATACTCAGGGTAGTATGTACTAAGAGGTCGATATTGGAATAAATTGTCTGTAGTAGTGAGGTAACGATTGTCCAATGCAGCGGGAGCTGGATATAAACTGTGTTGGAAATTGGAGTGACTCATATATGAAAGACTGTGTTCTGCAGTAGCAGAAGAATAAGGACTTGCGTACATATTGTACGCTGCTGTACAACCATCGGAAGTTATGTAATCAACTGAAGGCATCGGACTAACCACAGCTGCAGTCACTGTAGAATTACTTGGTGGGGTTACTTGTCCGCTAGAACCATGTGAAAGTTTACGCTTGGTTCGACAAGTAGATAGGAAGTCTCGTAGTTGTGTTTTGTACCTTCTATTGACCCTGGACGGAGTTGTTGCAATTGGATGTTGGGTGACATTTGGAGAGTTAGATAACAGTTGTTCTGTTTCGGAGAAATAGTTGTTTGGAAGACCTGCGTCTAGGTAGCTAACTTTAAAGTCCATTGTACGTTTTCCCAGAAGGTCACGACCTTCTTCTTCCCTGTTAAAAAAAAACTTAATGCAGTAACTGTTTTATAATGACACTATATTATTTGAAAAAAGTTTACTTACATTAGGGGTCGATGTGTGCTTATAACGAAATCAGGTTTGGAATTTTTGTACACTAATCTTGAACTGGTCTGCAACCATTGCCATTGACCATCTTTGGTTTGAAATCTGTACGCTATCATACCTGAGGCCCCAGTTTTTAACACTGAAAAAAAATATATATTTCTAAAAATATAGGTGAGCTAATTAAATAAATATAGTATTTGTCTGACTAAAATCATCAATAATTTAACCAAAATTTTTTTAGCTCTTAATAGTAGGAGAGCTAGCGAACAATCCGACTAACCCGTTTACCACAAAGCTAAAAAAATTTTAAATGAGGTTTTATTATCAGTCAATTAAGAAAATACCGTTTTGGCAGGCATCTTGCAGTTGCGTCATTATCTCTTAAATCTTTGAAAATGTAAAATTTTTTTTTTTTAATATGCTCCCACAAGGCTACAATTTTAATATGTTGTAATTTACAAATGTTTAAGTGTAAACAAAAATTGACAACCTATTTTGAGGGTTGCAAGTCTGTGCCAGACGATAGCAAAGTTATCATTGGGATAGTAATTCATAACCTGCTCCCACAAGGCTAAAATTTTGAGGGTATGTTCTTTCAATTGTTTAAAAAGTATATGTAAGTAGCCAGAATATTTCAGCGGTTGCAAGAATCTGCCAGTATACAGGATGTCTAAAATTGGAAGGAATAACATAGTTATATCAAAAACCGTAAAAGATACAGAGGCGGTTAAATGGGAAAAAAGTTAACTATTTTGAAGAGTATTACATTGGTCTAAAAAGATCTACAGGAACTTTCACCCTTCTCAAGTTATACAGGAAAAACTAAAAATGCTCTTTTGATTTTTTACTCCTATATAATTTTTATTTAAAAAAATATCAAAAAATAGAAAAGGAAGGTTTTATTGTATCTCAAATTTGCTGTGAAAAATACAAATTTTTGGACTTACATTCTTGGTGAGCACTAGCAACGTAGGCTAAATCATCGTAGTGAACAAGATCATAACCTCCCATATTAGCCAGCTCTGTGTCAGAATATCCTAGTAACATTTTCCCCCTGAAAAAGAAAAGATCTTTTACAAAAACCATACAGAATTGGATATTTTACTTTTATAGTGTAAAAAAAAAATTTGTGTCGGTAGGGTCGACAGTGGGAGGTAGATTTCTGTTGTCTAAATTTGAGACTTTCATCCTTCCCCACACCACGATATGGTCAGATCGAAAAAAGTTTCAAACGAATAAATTTTATAATAATTAGGACATGAAAAAAGTCTAATGCCCTGTTTCAATATTTTCAAAAATAGCGGATTTTTGAAATTTTAACACCCTCCAGTTCCACCCCCGTGGGTCGGATTAAAACAAGTTTTAAACAAATTAGTTTCATAATAATTAGAACATAAAAAAGTCTTATGATCTGTTTCAAAATTTTTGAAAATGGCGTAGGTATAATTTTTTTGAATTTTAACCCCCTTCAATTCCACCCCCGTTGGTCGGATGAAAAAAGTTTCAGATAAATTAATTTTATAATAATTACAGTATAAAAAAAGTAATCTCATGACCTTTTTTAATGTTTTCAAAAATGATTTTGATTATTGACTAGAAGTAGATAATAAAAACAATTGAAAACTAAACGTGATGTCAGAGTAGGCGATCTTAGGAAATCTTTCAATTTAATTATACGCAACTATCATTGCGTTTATCAAAAGAGTTTTTTAAAAATTATTATAAAAAATCCTACAGCAAATAAACAGTTTCTTTTGAATTCCTATCATTTCAAGTGAATTTTCGACCTAATCAAATAAAATATAAGTAATTTTTTATCAGATATAAAATAGTTTAAGGTTATGTAATAAATATTTTGATATTGATTAGTGGTATTTATGTAATAATATCTATTCTAAAAGTGACCTAAAATCAATTTAATAGTTTTTAAAATCTAAATGTCAAATGAAACAAATTGTTCATGTCGTCATCGCTACTTGAAAGCTTTAAAATTCTAAAAATAATGAAATGACAATTTAATTTATTGAATATTCTCATTCAATTGTTTTCACAATCTGCTTCTTTTCCATTAAATTCTTTTCAAATAATACCCAAAAAAATCAAAAAAATATCATTGTAAAAATGATTTAAATGTTCTAGTAGTGGAAAAAATAGTATATAAACCACGGTAGAGAAGATTTTTCTCAGACTCGCAACTTATTACTCGGCTGAGAAAAATTACTTTTCGACCTTGGTGTATTATTATTGGTTTCAGAATAGATAAAAAATTTGTATTACCTTTGGTCCATGGAGACTAATGCCAAATCCAATTTGTGTTTACTCTTGAACATAACTTCTTTCTGTGGAATTTCTAATAAAGAAGGAGGACCAAAAGGGGTACATATCGCAAAAAGTCCGAGTGGAGGTTCTTCTGATTTACGATTTTGACCGTGCAATACCTTAACTCTACCTCGGATGTCTAATCTCTAAAAAAAAATATAAAAATTATTTATAACAATCTTATGTTAACAAATTATTATCTTTATATAATACTAAATGAATAATTTTCCCAATTTTTCCCTATTTTTTCCTAATTTTGCATTATTTTTTCCCATATTTTTCACTATTTTTCCCCTATCTTCTCTATTTTTCGCTATTTTCACATTTGTTCTATTTGTTTCTATTATTTTATCCCATTTTTCTTATTTTTCCTTATTTTTTCTATATGTCCCTATTTGGACTTTTTTATCATTTATTCCTATTATTATCCATTATTTAATATTTTCATCTGTTTTTTTTTGCATTTTTTCCTATTTTTTTTATTTTTGCATACTTTTCACCCTTTCTTCTTATTTTTGCCATTTTTTTATTTTATTTTTCCCTATTTCATCCTGATTTCATTTATTTTTCTCTAATTTCTCTATTTTTATTGCTTTCCAGATTTCCCCCACTTTTAACTATTTTTCAAAAATTTCCTTGTTTTGTTCAATTTTGCCCAATGTTTCCCTAATTTTCTCTATTTTTTTCCTAATTTTCACTATTTTTTGCAAATTTCTCTATTTTTCACAATTTTGACCCATTTCGTTCCCTTTTCCGTTTTTCCCAATTTTTTACTATTTTTCGCTATTTTCTCTATTTTTCTATTTTTTTCTGTTTTCCATTATTTTTCCTTTTTCTTTATTTTTCCTTACTTATCTATATTTGTTATTTTTCCCTATTTTGTCCTATTGTCCTCATTTTTCCCTACTGTTTCTCTATGTTAAACTATATTCCCCTATTTTTCCCAAATTTCAAAACATTTCAATATTTTTCTAATTTATCTCAATTTTTCTTATTTTTTGCCTATTTTTCAATCTTCTTAACTTTTCTCTATTTTTCACTTTTTTTTACCATTTTCACATGTTTCCATATTTATTCTCTAATTTACCTATTTTGCCATATTTTTTTGCTATTTTTTATTACTTTCCAGATTTTCCCCCACTTTTCACTACTTTTCCAAAATTTTCCTATTTTGTTCAATTTTGCCCAATTTTTTCCTATTTTACTCTATTTTTTCCCCAATTTTTACTATTGTTTGCAAATTTCTTTATTTTTCACAATTTTGCCCTATTTCTTCCCCTTTTTCCGTTTCCCAATTTTTCACCATTTTTCACTTTTTACCCATATTGTCCCCTATTTTTCACTATTTTCACTATTGTCTCTATTTTCCTATTTTTTTCTGTTTTCCATTATTTTTTCCTATTTCTTTATTTTTCCTTACTTGTCCATATTTGTTGTTATTTTTCCCTATTTTCTCCTATTGTCGTCATTTTTCTCTACCGTTTACCTATGTTAAACTATCTTCGTCTATTTACCCCAACTTTCCACATTTTTCAATATTTTTCCTATTTTACTCAATTTTTCTTATTTTTTCCCAATTGTTTCCTATTTTTCAATCTCTTTATCAAATTTCTCTATTTTTCACTTTGCCCTATTTGTTTCTGTTTTCCCAATTTTTTTTTTAAATTCTTTCCTGTTTTTCTCTATTGTTTTCATATTTTCCCCATTTTCCCTATTTTACAATATTTTTTCCTATTCTTAATCAGTCAGGACTTTACCGCTTATATCAAAGATATATTCTTGATAAATTATTTGACTTACCAAGAAACCGGAAGTATTGTCTAAGAGACATCGGAAGCGCACAGTAAAACTTCTTTCTAACAGGTGGCAATTCTCTGGCAAAAGAACGTCTTGAAGACCCATATTGGCTGACTCCGGTGGAAGAAACGAATTCCACATCAGCTGTCGTTGCAGTTCTTCCCTATCTTCTGAGTGGACCAATTCGTATACTGATTGGTGGACTATATCTGACTAAAAAAAAAAAACAATTTATCTCAATTTATTTAATATTATTTTTACAGTCTATTACCTGATGAAATCCTAAGTAACCTTCTATACTATGCGTTGCGAAAAAAACTTCTCCATCACAAGTTAAAATAATAAGGAAACCATTTAGAGCCTAAAAATAAATATTAATAATAATAAAAGTGAAATTTTTTAAATTAACATATTTTTTATCGACCCATTGGACACTTTTTTTTTATAAAAATTACAATTGTTTCAATTCACAAATCAAATGATATATAATACTAGCTGAATGGCCGTACGGAGTCTCTTTAGTACCTGGACGACCGAGATTTGCTTGTTTTTTCCTATTTATTCCTATTTTTCCTGTTTTTCATTATTTTTTCCTGGTGTCCTCTATTTGTCCCTGTTATTATCTACTTTGTTCTATTTTCCCTTTTTCCTCTATATTTCTCATATGTTTGCATATTTATTCTTTACTTTCCTTATTTTTCTAGGTTTTTTTATTATTGTTCCCTTTCCTATTTTTCCAAAATTTTCATGTTTTACCATATTTTTTCCTATTTCCCCATTTTTTACATTCATCGTATTTATTTCAATTTTTTCCTGTTTTCCATTATTTTATCCTGTTTTCCTTATTTTTGTAGTGTTTAGTATTTGTACTTATTTTTCTCTATTTTTCCCCAATTTTCCCTCTTTTTTTATTTATTCATATTTTTCCTGTTTCTCTAATTGCCATGTTTTTCCTATTTCTTCCAATTTTTCCTGTTTTCATTACTTTTTCTGTTTTTCAATATTTGTCCTTATATTATTATCTATTTTTTCCTATTTTTCCTTATTATTCCCTATTTTTTACTATTTTCCCATATATTTCGCTATTTTTCTATATTAATCTCTCTTCCTATTTTATCTATCTTTTTACAATGTTTTCCTATAATTTCCAATTTGTCCCTATTTTTTCACGATTTCTTTCTATTTTCACTCTTTTTCATTATTTTTAACAAATTTTCTTGTTTTCTCTCCATTTTTTACTATTTTTCCTCATTTAATTCATATTTCTTTGTATTTTTTCCTATTTTCATTATTTTATTCAATTGTACTTATTTTTCCCTATTTTTAAATATTTTTTCTATTTCTTCATATTTTTCATTATTGTTTTTTTATCGCTATAATTTTTAATTATTTCCTTGTTTTCATTTTATCCTTATTTTCCCCAATATTTTCCTATTTTTGACCATTTTCCTCATTTTCCATATTTTTCCTAAATTTCCCTATTTTTGACTATTTTCCTAATTTTTTCCCATTTTTTCATTTCCCTATTTTGCCCTATTTTTTCCAATGTTTCCATATATTTCACTATTTTTCCCAAATCCTTTCATGTTTTTTCATATTTTATCCTTTTTCAATATTTGTCCCTACTTGTCCATGTTTTTCTTTATTTTTCTATATTATTTCCTAGTTTTTATTACTTTCTCTTTTCCCCCATTTTCGTCATTTTTTCTTGTTTTTCTCTATTTTCCTCCACTTTTCTACATTTTCCATATTTTTTGATATTTCTCTACTTTTTGCCATTTTTCTACATTTTTCCCTACTTTCCCTATTTTTTTAGTAGAATTGATAATAGGCAGGTCCGACATTTTTTTTCTACTAAAATTCTACTAAACACCCTCATTTTTCTTAAATATCTACTAATTTAGTAGGAAATTTAGCAAAAACGGTGGCCCTGTAAAATGTGTGTTTATCGTGAATATAGCGCAGCAGCGGGCAAGGGGCGAAGCCTTCATGGCTACTGACATCACACGGTTTAGTCTCGCGCACAGGTACATTTTCCAGCCTCTCGTCGATCCTTAATTTTAAAATGCTTACAGCGGACTTAAATATTAATATTTTGGGCTCAAAATTTTTTTGATCGTTTTTAAATAACAAAATCTCTCGATTGAAGTTAAAATTAAGAAAATAAGAAACATGTCGAACTTGCCTATTATTTACATTTATTAATTAATTTAAAGTGCCAAATGGAGTTTTTAGAAAAATCTATAATTTGGTACGTCATATATCTTACCTGAAGAAACATCTCTCCGTCCATAGGAGTATGATCGAAGGCTGTGAGATCACGTGATCGATGAAGACCGTCGTCTTTATCTTTGTGCATAACCACTGAAACAAAAAAAAACAAATAAGTACATTTTCAATAATTATTTTTTGGTTCAACAATCACATTTTAGTAAAAAATCTGCGCTCAGAAATCAAAATACCAAGAATTCAAATTTAAAAATAATAGACCAGAAAGAGACAGAAATACTAAATCTGATAAAAGATTTAATAAAGAATAAATAGAAGAATAATAAAGTCATACCACAATAAAATATTTAATAATGACATAAAGTCACAATGGCGATATGTTTCGGTCTACAACGACCATCATCAGGCTGATTAACAAATTGGATTCCTTGCCTTTATTTTTCCTCTATTTTGCCTTTTTTTTTGTTATTAACTTTTTTGGCGTATTTTGTTTTTAGTTTTTGAGCTTTTTTGACCTTTTTTTGCTTTTATTTGCTTCTATTTATCTTTTTTATCTTTTTTTTTGCTTTTTTTATCCCTTTTTGCCACTTTTTTTGCTTTTTTAATACTTGTCTTGCTTTTTTTTACTTTTTTGGCGTATTTTGCATTTTTTCTTTTTTTTATTATAGTTTTAATTTATGCTAAAATTTAGCAATTCCTTATCATTTTTAACAATTTTTTGTCATTTTTTGAAATAATTCATTATCTTGTTGGTATTTACAATAACAAGGTGCTATTTTAAGTAATTTTTGTCGTTTTTTGTTTTAATTAATTTTTGTGTATTTTTGCAATGTTTACCCATTTTTTCCAGCACTTTATTTCATTTTTACAACATTTTACTTTTCCATTCAGAAATTTCGTATTTTGTAATTAAAATAATCTCATTCTTCACACATGAGCCGGGACAGTTCTGAGATGACACAGTCGATTTTTTGTTTGACGCACTTACTCGAGCGGTTCAATATTTGTTTACCCCCAATTTTGAACCCCTTAAAATGCGAATTTTCAAAATTCCTTTCTTAGTGCTCCCCTGCACTACTAAAGGAAACTATCCTGAAAATTTCACGTCTCTATATCACCTCTGGTTTTATATATAGATATTCAAAATTAAGGGTACTGAACGCTATAAAAAATTCTTAAATTCTGGACTATGCTCGTCAATAGCTCATTCCATATGCTCGTGTAATACCTGAATCGTTTGATATAACATAATCTAACAGTATGCCCTATATATTATTAGTTATTTGTCACAAATTACCATACAATAGGTGTATCCGAGGTAAGAAGAAGTCATTGCACTTTTAAGATAATAATTGTTTGTTTATAAGCACTTATCCAACTGACCGGAGACAATAAATAGTGCAATTCTTTTCCGCTAACTAGTATAATAAACGCTCAACACATACGATCCCAAATGGATATTTTAATTAGCCATTAATTTTTAATTATCATTAACATGAAATAGTTGCGGCAATTTTCATAAGTAACGTCCATATCCATGAAATGAATACCACGAAGAAAATATTTTCGTTGCGCTTTTTTTCTTATATAAATTAGATCAGTAGAATTAATTTAATGGTGCATAAGTTTTCTAGTTAATAAGTAAACTTCTATAGAAAATTAACTAATATAACTCAATAAAAAATGTAAAAAACGTTTAATTAAAATTAAATGTAAAAAAAATTAAGACTACTCGCGATAAATAATTATTGGCAAATTATTCCGCTTGCACATTTTTTTGACAGATGCATTTTTGATATAATGATATACTGCCACTGTCCCAACCGCATAATTGCTTATAATTTATTCAAAAAAGACTTAAAGTGTCTCTGTGGATATTTTACCTCCACCTGATATGTCAATTTTTTTGTTCGATATCATCTGATCGAAAATTAATAGCTTCTATTAGGTGTATGAAACGTGTCCGTCATTTTTCTTTAATAAATTATAACGGCGGATGTGTCTCGATTACTTTGTTAAATAAGATGTATGTTATTAATTTAATGTTTTTAATTATTTTTTTTTTGGTTTACGTCACTAAGTGAGAGTTTCTCTATTATGCCAGGCTAAATAGAAAATGGGTCATTTTAGGAAACGCAGTTTATCCGCTATTTTTTTTTAAATATAGTTTGGGATGTGTGCCAAATCTGCATACTTCAAAAAAACGAATATTTTTTAGCATTTTTTGTTTTATTTACAATATAACTCGTAAATGAAGCATTTTTTGGAAAAAATTAGTGAACAAAAGAGTTGATATTGAAATTAAATCTTTTAGAGCCTTTATTACTATTTTTTTTAACTTTTCCTATTTTTTTTCGTCTTTTTTTTGTTTTTTCCATTTTTTTTCGGTTTTTATGATTTTTTCGAAATTATATTGTTGGTTTTTAATTTCTTTCGCTGTTCTTAATTTTATTTTTGATTTTTTCGATTTTTTCTAATTTAATCGCGTTTTTCGATCTTTACCATATTATTCCTTTTTCTATTTGCGTCAGATTTTTCCAGTTTTTTTTTGTTTTTTTTTTACAGTTTATTACGGTTTTTTACGATTTTTCACGAATTATTACGGATTTTTTTGATGTTTTACGATTATATAGCATTATTTATGAAATTTTACGACTTTTTACCAGTTTTTTACAATTCTCACAGTTTTTTTATCATTTTTTATGATTTTTTAGGTGTTTTTTATAATTTTTAGGTTTTTTTTACGATTTTTTGCCATTTTCTACGGTTTTTACGTTTTTTTTGCGATTATTTACGATTTTTCACGATTTGTTAAGATTCTTCCATTTTTGTCTATCTTTTTCAATTTATTAAATTATTTACGAAATTTTACGACTTTTTGCCAGTTTTTTACGATTTATTACAATTTTGTATCATTTTTTACCAGTTTTATTTTTTTTAAGATTATTTGCCATTTTTTACGTTTTTTTATTGTTATTTACGAATTTTCACGATTTTTTAAGATATTTCCATGTTTGTCTACCTTTTTCAATTTTTTAAATTATTTACGAAATTTTACAAGAGAAAAAAATACTGGTTTGGGCATTTATTAAGAATGAGGGAAAACAAACAAATTAAGAACATCTGAGTAGCGAAAGAGGAAGATCCAAAAGGAAGTAAAATCGAACATTTTATGAGAAAAAATAAAACTGATACTCAACGAAGGAAATGATAGGAAGAGATGGAAGAAGTTTGTAAAAGAACAATAAATAATCTAAATTTAAATGTAATAAGAAAATCTTAACTCCTCATTTATTTTTAGTCCCTAACAGGTCCGGGATAATATATATTTACATTTCCTTACTAGACTTTCAGTCTCAGTATTAATTAACAAGAAGTAACTTTTTTAAAAAAACTTTCAAAAAACCAAAACCCAATTATCCCTTAGTTTCTTAAATATTTCAAACAATGTAAATAAATAGGGCCATTATTGAGTTGTTAAACATATGATCAAATCGCGGCAGCGAATCATAAACAATAAACTAGTTAGAGGCAAAAGAATCGCGAGTCACGATGATGTTGCAACTTGTCATATTTAACTCCAACTCAACTGGTCTGCGTCTATTGAATAAAACGGTTAATGGGCTCGTGATTGGAACGTGGCAGGTGTTATTATTGCTGCTTACGTGGCGCGCCCCCTTTATGTGCATATATACATTACACTATAGGGAGAGCCAAATTTTTACTTAACGAAAGTCAAACGGACTCGGGATGATTATTAAGTTCGGTTAACCCCAACTTTTGCATAATTTAGTTAGGTATTTGTCGATTATCAGCCTAATAAGTTTAACCCTGCCAATAATCTCTAATAATCTATCATAGTGTTTCTGAGATCTTTAAAATTGAAAAAAATATGGTCTGTAATAGATTGGAATTGTCCAAAAACCGGTTAAAGTAATTTATGTCTAGTATCTTTGTCCCAAATTTGATCCAAATCGCTTCAAAATAAAGGAGATATTAACATGGACCTTGTCTGATTGTTACACGGTATATCTTAAGTAAGAATTATCAAATAATTTATAATATAGGACAATCTGTAGCAATAATCGATATATAATCGATAAGTGCTCATTAAAGTGATTTGGAAAAAACTATCATTTACAGGTTTAGAAGAAAAGCTTAAACAAACCAAACACTGAGAGGGCCGGTTGTATAAACAAAGCTTAAGTCTTAGTTCAGGTGAACTTGACTTAAAGCAGAACTCGATTTATAAATCATGGCCCATTATACAATACCCCCTTTAGCTTCGCTTAACAAAACATGGTTCAGATCAACTTTTCTTAGGTTGGTAATATGGACGCTTGCATATATCTGTGCCATGGTATCGTTACAAACGTGACATTTTCTTTTGAATTCTGTAGCGTGTTGAATTTTTCTGTTTTTACGTTTCGGTTATTGTTAGATAAGTTTTAGGATATATTTTTTGTTTTTTAACCGGATAATTTCAAATATTTTAGAGTATGGCTAACAATAAAAATGGAGCACGTTTTACGTCCAAACAGGGGTCTTTTAGATTTGGTAAAAAAATATGCAAATGTAATTGAAAATAAAAAAGCCCGATTCAAATTCAAACAAAAATAAAGCAGAGGTTTGGAAAAAAAATTGAACAAGAATTGAACTCTGAAAGAGGCGAAGTACTAAGAGAAACCATTACATTAAAAAAAAATACGAGAATTTAAAAAAACGAACAAAAAAAGTGGCTGATGAAAAAGGTTATAACATGTGCACAGGGGTAGATCCGGCGAAACCAACAGAGCTAACGCTTTTAGATTTGGACATAAAAAATCTGAATAAAGCCTTCATCATTGGTAAAATTTTCTATTTTAATTTAAAACTTTGATGTTACGTACTAATGAACTTTACTCAAGCCATCAAATTTGATCGCTTAGCTGAACTAGTATTAAACGTCAACTTAAACTAAGTTCATCATTGAACTAAGTATGTACAACAGAAATTCATATTTTAATTTTGGCTCAAGCCTGAACTGCACTTAAACTCGTATTGTACAGCCGGCCCTGATTGATTCCAAAGTTAAACTAGCCCTATTTTCAATCATTAAGTAGGGGCTGATCCGGGGGCTTTATCATTCAGGGATAATTTACTGGCAACTTTTTCCAATAACCAACCAGATCCACCAATCAACACTCAAAGAGCAAATCGAGTGGCTCTTTCAGTTACTAAAAATAATAACTTCCAAATCAACTTTTGCAATGTTAGAGGTTCTAACTCAGTACAACAACATCTTCAAGCCAACAGATCTCATATATTTGAACTCTGTAAAAGTCAGTTCATCCAGGAGCATAGTCAGCTATATCTATCTAAGATATAAGATTTATTCCAGCTTCAGACAAAACATTGACATCTGCTTTTCTTCTAGCAGTTATCTCTCTTGCCAACGAAAGGTAACATTAGAATATGTAGACCTTTGGTGTCATGTGGTTTAAAATACCATCTAGATTAATCTACTGTCTCTATTAGCCATCAATTCAGCACTTTTCTTCCCATTAGCAAATACAGTAGATTTTACTTAAACCAACTATCCTAGTGCTGACATCGCTACACTGGGCGATTTTAATGTCCACAACATCAACTGGTTTAAATATGGAAGGTGTTTACTTGATTCCTCCTGGAATCGTGCGCCAAGCTGGTATGACTCATCCATACGAAGTCCAACTTTGTACTCTTTATCTGGAGAACGTCATCACCCTGGAATGATCTTTCTGAAACCGTTTTTCCCGGGAAGTACAGTTTTCAGCGAACCAAATCCAACGTTAATCACCAATTTCGTGCAAGCACTACTCTTGAAGCGACTTAAAGGACTTACTATTGGGCTTGTGTATAAATTAACGAAGAAATTAGAAAAAAATCAAACTCACAATCGATTAATAACAATAAAATCGCAATTTTTATTTTCTAATTATATTTTTTCAATATAAATCCTAATCATACAGGTTTCTCTGTCTTGGTTGATAGTTTATTTAGACTTTAGACAAAATGAAATACAAATCTATCTTAAGATGATGGGAACCACGGAAACAGCAACAATCCGTCTAAAAAGTGAAAGACTAGTACAATTAAGCGCCGTTAGATGGTTCCATTATGTAAAGAAGTTTTTAAAAACCATACATTCCGACCAGTAAGACAAATCTCATTAATTTCAACAGAATAAGTAGTGTCCGACCTTTTTGGTGAAGTCACCCACAGTTACCTCAAGTAATAGGAAGGTTTTTGTCGAGAATTGAGGCTCATGCGTTAATTTATCGTCATGCTGTAAACATTAGATAAATTAATATAAGTTGTTTTTTTAATTTAATCGACCTTTTGGGACCTATTAAAAATATTGACAAAAGCTGCATGAATATTTATTTGTACATATTTTTTCAATTAACTGATTAAAATTATATCTACAGTCGATTTAATCAAGAATACGTTAGATTCTAATCATGTTTATATCTAGTTTCCTGAAAATTTCGGTGTCAATTTCGACGTTTGCTTCCATTGTAGGCAGCTTCTTTAGGAATACTGAACGAGCACAGAAACTCCTGAAAATTTCGTTTCACTTCCATTGTTGGCAGCTGTTTCAGAAATTAAGAGTAGCACAGTAACTCCTAAAAATTTCGGTATCATATTCAAGATAATACTCGATGTTTCGCTTCCATTGTAGGCACCTTTTTCAGGAATTCAGAACGAGCACAGTAACTCCTGAAAATTTAGTTTCGCTTCCATTGTAGGCAGCTTCTTCAGGAATTCAGACGAACACAGTAACTCCTGAGAATTTAGTTTCGCTTCAATTGTAGGCAGCTTTTTCAGGAATTCAGACGAGCACAGTAACTCCTGAAAATGTAGTTTCGCTTCCATTATAGGCAGATTTTTCAGGAATTCAGGGCAGCACAGTAACTCCTGAAAATTTAGTTTCGCTTTCATTGTAGGCAGCTTCTTTAGGAAGCCAGAACGAGCATAGAAATTCCTGAAAATTTCGTTTCGCTTCCATTGTAGACAGCATCTTCAGGAATTCAGACGAGCACAGTAATTCCTGAAAATTTCGGTGTCATATTCAAGATAATACTTGACGTTTCGCTTCCTTTGTAGGTAGCTTCTTCGTGAATTCAAATCAGTACAATAACTCCTGAAAATTTCGGTGTCATATTCAAGATAATACTTGACGTTTCGCTTCCTTTGTAGGCAGCTTCTTCAGGAATTAAGATGAGCACATTAACTCCTGAAAATTTCGTTTCGGTTCCATTGTAGGCAGCTTCTTCAGGAATTCAGACAAGCACAGTAATTCCTGAAAATTTCTGTGTTATATCCAAGATAATACTTGACGTTTCGCTTCGATTGTGGGCAGCTTCTTCAGGAATTGAGACGAGCACAGTAACTCCTGAAAATTTCGTTTCGGTTCCGTTGTAGGCAGCTTCTTCAGGAATTCCTGAAAATTTCTGTGTCATACTCAAGATAATAATCAACGTTTCGCTTCCATTGTAGGCAGCTTCTTCAGGAATTGAGACGAGCAATAACTTCTGAAAATTTCGGTATCATACTTAGATAATACTCAACGTTTCGCTTTAATGGTAGGCAGCTTCTTCAGGAATTCAGACGAGCACAGTAACTCCTAAAATTTTCGGTGTCATATTCAAGATAATACTTGATGTTTTGCTTCCATTGTAGGCAGCTTCTTCAGACGTGCAATAATTCAGTATTTCAACAAAATTTGTTTAAAAGATTTTAACGGTTCGTGTGGTATGTAATAATGGCAGCTACTATTTTAACAACTTTTATTATTTAATAGTGAATAAATAATTGTTATAATATTTTGTGAATTTGTCTCTACTTTAATTGTGTAGCACAACTTGTACCCAAAATAATAATAATTAATGTTACTGTAGCATTACTGTCATCACTTTTCTAAGAGGGAATTTAAGGACGATTGTGGGTCAGGGAGGTGGGACAATAGTTGGGATAATAGTAAGAAACAGTACGGCTCTACCATGCAGGTCTTTTTGGACTGGAACGGCCTATTTCTATATCAAAGGGGACGGTTCGGCCACTGAGGTGTTGGGAGGTACTTTAGGAAAAGGAGAGAGAATTTCGATTTCTTAAAATCTTTTTATTTAATTTTAACTCAGTAGTGAAAGGTTTATGATTTTTATTTTTTTTGCCTTTTTTTATAAATAAATGACTGGGGGCGCCCAATTAAATTATAGAAATGTCATAACTATAATAATAAAAAATTCAGTCATTGTACGAGCTCACACCATCTAAATTTTTCTTTACTGTTAACTCCTTTTTTTCTGAAATTCTAAACTAAAAGAAGAAAAATAATTATCTGGTTGTAAAGTTTCTGATCCACATAAATTATCGTAGAAATCAATAAAACATTTTGTTAGTCTACAAAAAAAAAGGTTACACCAAAAATTTTCCAGTTATTTCATGACTCATTATTAATGGTGTATGTAAAGAGGAACATTCGTTTAAAACATTATAAATATTATAAAACAATCCTACCTGCAATAGCATAGATATTTTTTTTTTAGTTAATTTCTGGACCAAACCAGACAATTTAATGATATGACAGTTAAGGACCTAAATATAATTGTGGAAAATGTGAGCCATAGTTATTTTTTAATTGACGGTAAACTCACGGAATTCTTAATGAAAAACCTCATATCATCAAAGTTTGCTAATTAGTATATATTTTATAAATTTAGTAAATCTGCTTTATACAAAATAAATATCACTTGTCAGCTAAATAATTTTTCAGTTGGACACCCTGAAAGTAAAGATTGGGCCGGTGTAGAATTATATAGTGTTTTTGTATATTGATTAGACGAGGGTAGACCGCTAGTCTGGCGCAGCTCGACGGGAGGCCCTAAGTATTGATCAAATAAATATGCTCTAACAGGGGCTTACTTACAACATTTATTTTCTAGTTTATTTGCCAAAAATAAAAAAAATTAGTAACCAAAAATTTATTATTTTAACAACATAGCAAAAACTGGCACTTAAACTTAAATATTTATTTTTCAGTTTCAGGGCACGAATTTGTAAATGAATTTCTTTTCTAGTCCAGAAATCGAGAAACATACCTAGAACATACATATCTAAAAAATTTTAAACATTAATTTTTAAATTAACTTATAAAAATGTCATTTTTGACGTCATTTTGTTAATTAAAAATAGTAATAATAGTAATAAAATAATAATGTGGTTGATATAATTATACTAAAATGTATTAAAAATAAAAAATTTATTTTACTTAGCATTAACTGGAAGCAGTAATTTTGAACAAAAGTATAAAAACTTAAATTTTTAATTGTGATTATTTGAAATAATTTGACTTATTCATTCCTTCAGGAATGGAAAATTATTTTATTATTTTAAGAACACATTTTTGCTTTCTCTCTATCAAAGCAAAACGAGCTGTATTAAAAAAAAAGATTAAAGAAACTTTGAACAAGAATAAGAGGCAAGCTACCCACGAGAGCAGAGTTAACTTAACATACTAATAAAAAATAAATCAAAAGGAACCGAATGAGGAGGCAGAGCATAAAAAACGGTGTTGAAACATCGAATTCTTCGTCGGGTAAATAAATTTCTACATTTGACGTGTTAGTTTACGATCACAATTATGAAATATTTATTAGAACTGGTATTTAACCATCAGACATATTTATTAGTGAAAGAAAATAAATAAAACAAATAATTTGTATTAATATATAAAATACATAGAGATTCGTGGGGAGCTGAGAAGGTATTCGGACAGAGACGGGCTGAAAAAAAATTTATTGATCAAGAAAATGCAAGATCATAAACTAATAAATGAACAATTTTTATTACATGAAAATTTGTTATATTAGTCAGTATAAAACGTCTATATTAAAAATAAAAAAATGGAAATTGGAATTCATTAGTAATAAATTAAATCTATAAATATGAAAATCTATTATTATATTGCATAATATTTCTAAAGAAAAAATTTTATTTTTATAAGAATTTTTATCGCTTTTTATTGATTATCTTAAAAATATATTATAATATTTTGAAATTAATACATATTTTTTGTATATTGTGTACAAGATACTTTTGCACAAGGTACATTGAGTACAATGTACTTTTGTATATTGTGTACCAGGTACTTTTGTATCTTGTCTACAAGGTATTTTCGTACCTTGTGTACAAGATACTTTTTTACCTTGTGTAGAAAGTATTTTTGTACTTTCTGTATAAGATACTTTTGTTCCTTGTGTAAAACATACTTTTGTAACTTGTGTACAAGATACTTTTATTCCTTGTGTAAAACATACTTTTTTACCTTGTGTACAAGATACTTTTGTACCTTGTGTACAAGATTTGATTGTAATATGAGTACAAGATACTTTTATTCTTTGTGTAAAACATACTTTTGTACCTTGCGTAGAAGATACATTTGTACTTTGTATAAGAAATACTTTTGTACCTTGTGTAAAAGATAATTTTCTACCTTATGTGGAAGGTATTTTTGTACCTTGTGTATAAGAAATACTTTTGTACCTTGTGGAATATATACTTTTCTACCTTGTGTAGAAAGTATTTTTGTACTTTCTGTATAAGATACTTTTATTCCTTGTGTAAAACATACTTTTGTACCTTGTGTACAAGATACTTTTGTACCTTGTGTACAAGATACTTTGGTACCTTGTGTACAAGATACTTTGGTACCTTGTGTACAAGATTTTATTGTAATATGAGTACAAGATACTTTTATTCTTTGTGTAAAACATACTTTTTTACCTTGCGTAGAAGATACATTTGTACTTTGTATAAGAAATACTTTTGTACCTTGTGTAAAAGATAATTTTCTACCTTGTGTGGAAGGTATTTTTGTACCTTCTATACAACTTACTTTTGTACCTTGTGTACAAGATACTTTTATTCCTTGTATAAAACATACTTTTTACCTTGTATACCCGATACTTTTGTACCTTGTGTACAAGATACTATTGTAATATGAGTACAAGATACTTTTATTCTTTGTATAAAACATACTTTTGTACCTTGTGTATAAGAAACACTTTTGTACCTTGTGGAATAGATACTTTTCTACCTTGTGTGGAAGGTATTTTTGTACCTTGTGTACAAGATACTTTTATTCCTTGCGTAAAACGTACTTTTGTACCTTGTGTAGAAGATACATTTGTACTTTGTATAAGAAATACTTTTGTACCTTGTGTGAAATGTATTTTCAGCGCTCGTACTAAATTCGTTTCTCTTTACTCCGTACCCCCTGGTCGATTATTGTATACGAGTACTATACAATTTTATAAAATATCGTAAAAAATCGTAAAAAATCGTAAAAAATCGTAAAAAATCGTAAAAAATCGTAAAAAATCGTAAAAAATCGTAAAAAATCGTAAAAAATCGTAAAAAATCGTAAAAAATCGTAAAAAATCGTAAAAAATCGTAAAAAACCGTAAAAAACCGTAAAAAATCGTTAAAAATCATAAGGAATAATAAAAAAATCGTAAAAATAATAAAAAATCGTGAAAAAAACGTGAAAAATCGTGGAAAATTGTGAAAAATCGTAAGAATCGTAAAAAATCGTAAAAAACCGTAAAAATTGTAAAAACATTGAAATAATTTTTAATTTGAATTAGTCATAAAAACTAACTAGAACATATTTCTAAATTATTGAAATTTTGATGTTTTGATGTTTCAAATTTTTGAATTTTTTGAATAATTTGAACTTTTCGGTTTTATAATTTTTGAATTTTTTTAAAATTTTTGGATTTTTTATTCTTTTGTCTTTTAAACCTGCCCATGTTAAAATATGTGTTCATTGTACCATTTGTATTTAATGTTGAATTTTTTTTTTTTTTTAAATTGAAATTTTTGATTTTTTTAGAATATTCGTTTTTTTTTTAATTTTTCGCCTTTAACCTGTCTATGTAAAAATATGTATTTTTTACCACTTAAGTCTGTTAATGATAAAATATTTGTCCTTTTTACTACCCCTTTCAATTCAATTAAATTTGCGCCTCCCTGTATATAACATTTTGGGGTTTATCCCGTTTTTCCATTTTTCCCGTAAAATGGTAACATAGGGATATTTTAGATAATTAAACTCTGTACAACTTTTGTTTTATGTTCTAATTATTATAAAATTAATTCGTTAATTTTTACGATTTTTGACGATGTTTTATGATTTCTTAAGATTTTTACGGATTTTCAAAAAAAAAATAAAAAAGATGGGAAAAAAATGGAAAAATCGTAAAAAACCGTAATAAACCACAAAAAATTGTAAAAAAATCGTTAAAAACTGGTAAAAAGTCGTAAATCATGCTAAATAATCGTAAAACAAACCAAAAATTGTAAAACATCGTGAAAAATCGTAAAAACCCATAATAAACCGTAAAAACTGGATAAATCTATTAGAAAAAATTGAAAAAAATAAAAAAAAAAATAAATAAAATAAAAAAAAAATCATAAAAAATCGAAAAAAATTGGAAAAACAAAAAAAGACGGAAAAAATGGGGAAATATAGGAAAGTTAAAAAAAATGGGAAGAAAAGCCCTAAAATATTTAATTTCAATAAAAATGTATAATAAAATCAATTTTTTCATAAAATTTCTTTACGTTGTTTAAAAAACTAAAATGTATTCATAGCGTTATATCCATAAATTTCGTGTTGCGTATAGTTCTTGTTTTAAGTAATTTTTTCAAGTAACAATTTTAATAGTTCTCAATTAATTTTACTACTCTTAATGGGTCCTACCTTTGAGTGATTTATATTTTTCCTTCGAATAGTAATAAATAATGGCCTGGTGATGGTCTGTGACCGAAACTATTTGCCTTTCTTAATTAAAATTAAATTCTTGTGGTACCTGACTTTGTGCTTATTTTTTGTAAAAATTCTTTATTTTAGATAAAAAATAAACAAACCGTTTTTGTTTTTAATAAAAAAAAAAAGTAAAATATTTTATTAACTATAGGTGCACTTTTTGAAAATTTTATGTCAAAGAATAACAATTCTTAATTTCTATGTAATAAAATAAAAACTACCTGCCCTCTAGCCAAATAAAAATGTAAAAAACGTAACATTATTCCTCGTAAATTATTTCTGTAATCAACATCTTCTCATCGCCTCATACAACTTCCTGGTAATAATAATCATAACCGAGCAACAATTTGAGCTAATCAAACATTAGCTTAGTTTGCATAAGCAATATCATAAAATTATAAATTAATTAACACAGCGATATAATTCAAATGATCCATTATACAAGTGCATTAACATGCTCATTAACTACCCGATATATCTTGAATTTATATTTTCATATTCTGCACTTCTACGATGCGTATTCTGGTTTATTAGAATTAGCTACTTGTTATTTTATAATACTGTAGATCCCGGAAGAAACCTTATATGCTTATGTATTTATTTTTAATTTATGTTACCAAACAAAAAAAATTATGTACGCTCATGAAAACTCTTCCCACCGTGGATTTAATATTTTACTTGGGTTCAAAAAAAAATATTATTTCCAAAAACTTACACACTTTTATTTTATTTAATGTATTAATAACCGAAAAACCGAAAAATGAAAAAAAAAATTGAAAAGAATGAAAAAACATCAGAGGAATAAGAAAAAATTAGAAAACAAAAGAAAAAATTATAAAACAAAAGAAAGAATTAGAAAAAAATAGAACAATCAGAAAAAAGATGGGAGAGATTAGAAAAAATCGAAAAAGAAAATTCAGAGAAAACACAAGAAAAAATAAACAAAAAACCCGAAAAATGAGAAAATTGGAAGAATCCAAAAAATCAGGAAAAAACACAAAAAATTAGAAATAAACAGTCAAAAATCCCAAAAATCCGAAAAATCACAAAGAAATTTCAAAAAATCGCAAAAATGGCAAAAAATCGGAAAAAAATCACAAAAAAATAAAAAAAAAAAAAGAATCGGAAACAACTGTAACCATAAAAAATAGAAAGAATTGCAATACATCGAAAAAAATCGGAGGAATAAGAAAAAATCAAGAAAAATTAGAAAAAATCAAAAAAAAAATTAAAAAAAAAAAACGGACAACAAAAGAAAAAAATAAAAAAAAGAAAACTGAGAAAAAATTAAGAAAAATAAAAAACAAAAAAAACCGGAAACAAATCTAACCATAAAAAAATAAACAATTCGAAAGAATTGAAAAAGTCGGAGAAATAAGAAAACAAAAGAAAGAAATAGAAAAAAACAAAACAGTGGGAAAAAAATTGAAAAAAATCGAAAAAAATTAGAAAAAAAAACAGATAAGTAAGAAAAAACAGAAAAAAATTAAAAATGAAATCAAAAAAATAAAAAAATCAGAAAAAAATCGAAAATACCGAAAAATCGAAAAAACTGAATGAATAAGTAAAAAATGAGAAAAATCAGAAAACAAAAGAACGAAACAAAAAGAAAATAGAACAATGATGAAAAATTGAGGAAAAATTATAAAATGTCGAAAAAAATCAGAAAAAAAAAACAAAAAAATTAGAAAAAGCGAAAAAAAAATGGAAAAAAATTACACACTTTTATTCAATTCAATTTATTATCTAATGTATCCCATCAAAATTGTAATTTCTCTTCTATGTTTTATCTTCTCTTAATCTGATGCGGATCCTCAGTTTCTTCATTATTCAACTATTCAACCAACTATTTCTTGTCTTTTCCTGCTCTGATTAACAAACACCCTGTACCTTTTTTATGGATTTTTATGAAAAATTACATATAATCAAAATTGTAGAACATAAAATTTTCTACAAATTTTGTCTACTTTTTTTTCGAGTTCCGCATAGTTTCGCCCTTAGTTTTTATTTTAATTTTTAAGCAATTTTTATCTTTATTAAATTATTATTTTTTAGTTAAATTTTAATATTAAAAATTAAAAAAAAATATCTTTAAATTTGTAATAATTAATTTTATAATTATAATTTTTTTCAAAATTTTATTATAAAAATTGTGGAATTTTTTAAAAATTGGCAGAAACATTTAAAATTATATTACGATTTTAAACTAAATTGAATAACTTCTAAAATATTAAAGTTATTGAAATGTGATTTTCACCATTCGAAAGATAATATAAAACTCGAAATTTCAAATGTATTTTAGTTTCTTAAAATTTAGAATTGTAATTATTATAACCAAAATAAAGAATTTTTTAAAATAAGCATATCCAAAAAGGATCCAAAACTACTATGTGTGTAAATTATTTCATAATTTTAACACAGTATTTGTAAAAGTTATAGCAAAAAATGAAAAAAGTTAAAACAATTCAATGGTTACCCATTTGATTTTTTTTTAGTTTTTTAAACTAACTTTATTAATGCATTTTGATCCATAAAACCTAAAAAATGATCTGTTTCCCATTTTGAATAAAATTGAATGAGATATTAATTATTTATTGATTTTAAAATTATTCAAAAATAGGTTTTATTTTTTTAAGGTTAAAATTAATATTAAAAATTTAAAAAAAATTATCCTTAAATTTGTAGTAAAAAACTCTATAATTGTGATTTTTTTCAAAATTTTATTCAAAAAATTGTAGAATTCCTAATTTTTTTTTTGAAATTTAATAAGTTTAAAAAAAATTGAATAACTTTAAAAATATTAAAGATATTAAAATGGGATTTATACCATTCGATAGGTAATATAATTAATGTATTTTAATGCAGAAAAACTAAAATAATCGTTTAAACAATTACTTTACTAGGAGTGTTCGGAAAGTTGGGTGGGATTACCCCCTCATTTTTTCTGATTCTTTGTATCCATTTCTGTGATTGTTTTTTTACTTTTTCTATAAGATGATAATTTTTTCATGCAATTTTTCTGCTTTTAATTTTTTTGTCTTTCTTTTCTTTCATTGTTCGTATACAGTATCAAATTTTCTGACAATATATCCTTTATCTAAAGTTTCATTTAATTTGGTTATAATGCATTAACATTTTGGCGCAATTTATTTCCTTTTTATGTAAATTATAAATCGTCCTTTCACTCAAAGGAGAATCCTCTCTTGTTAAAATAAAATAATTCCTACTTATTTTGAACAGCATTGCATGCGTGACATGTCTGATGTGCTCTTTTTAAGGTCAGTGATAAATAACTGAAAATAAATATGACTCTTGGACAAACGATGACAAATCGAGGGTTTGTCATTTAATAGGTTGGGACATTAATCTTACAAAAAAATGTGATTTAATATTCAAATAGTCATTGTTGAAAATAATAAGTTTAGTAATATTTGTGTAATTCAATTGTAGTATCTTTAATTATTTATAAATATAGATTATTTCGTACTTTTGTGTATAAAGGAAATGCCATATTTAATTTTAATAATATATCAATAAAAATCTGATACTAAAATAGTTTTAAAGATATTATTGATAATTCAAAATTTTATTAAAAAAAAATATCCGGTCCGTTAGAAACGAAGTTCCTTACTTTATATTTTTAATTTTTAGTATTTTAAATTGAGAAAAAAAATTGGAAAAATCGAAAAAATCTAAAAAATTGTAAGAAACCCGAAAAAAAAAACTGAAAAAAATGTAAAAGAAAATCAAAAACCGAAAAAAAAACAGAGGAATAAGAAGAAAATGAGAAAAAAAAAGGAAAACAACAGAAAGACCTAAAAAAAAAATCAGATGAGAAAAAAAATTTGAAAAAATCAATACAAATGGGAAAAAAATAAGGAAAAATTATATGATATCTATAAAAAATCAAAAAAAAAATCGAAAGAAATCAACAAAAATCAGGAGATTAAGAAAAAATGGGAGAAGTTAGAAGAAAACCTAAAAGAATTTGAAAAAATCAAAACAACAACAGAAAAAAAAATCAAAAACGAACAGAAAAAACTGTTAAAGAATAAAAAAAATCAGTAGAATGAGAAACAAAAGAAAGAATTAGAAAAAAAGTGAGGTGAGATTAGAAAAAATCGACAAAGAAAAATCAGAAGACAAAATAAACAAAAAACCCGAAAAATGAGAAAATTGGAAGAATCGAAAAAATCAGGAAAAATCGTAAAAAAGAAGAAATCAACAGAAAACATTGAAAAAAATTGAAAAAAAATAAAACATCGGAAAAAAAAGAAAAATTAAATTGTCCAAAATCCGAAAAAACCGAAAAAATGAAAACGTAAAAAATACCACAAAAAATTGCAAAAAATCGCAAAAAATCGGAAAGAAATCGGAAAAAAATCGAAAAAAAGCAAAAAAAAATCGAAAAATAGAAAAAAACAAGACCAATGGGAAAAAATGAGGAAAAATATCTGAAAAATCAGAAAAAAATCGAAAGAAATCAACAAAAATCAGATGGTTAAGAAAAAAATGGGAAAAGTTAGAACAAATCTGAAAGAATTTGAAAAAATCCAAACACACAGAAAAAAATCAAAAACGAAACAAAAAAATCATAAAAATGAGAAAAAAATCGAAAAAACCGAAAAATGAAAATTTTTTTTGAAAACAATGAAAAAAATCAAAGGGACAAGAAAAAATTAGAAAACAAAAGAAAGGATTTGAAAATATAGGACAATCAGAATAAAGTGGGGAGAGATTAGAAAAAATCGAAAAAGAGAAATCAGAAAAAACTGAATAAAAAATAAGAAATCAGGAAAAATCGGAAAAATCAAGAAAAATCGGAAAAAAAATAAGAAATAAACTCAAAAAAAAATGGAAAAAAAGTAGTGAAAACAAAAATGAAAAATCAAATTGTCAAATATCCGGAAAAAACCAAAAAAAACGCAAAAATGGCAAAAACAAAAACATAACAACAAAAAAAAGTATCGGAAACAATTGTAACCATTAAAAAATTAAAAAAACCGATAGAATTGAAATAAATCGAAACAAATCGGAGGAATAAGGAAAAAAAAAATGAAAAAAATCAGGAAAAATTTGAACGAAAATCGGACAACAATAAAAACCATAAAAATAAATAAAAAAATCGGAAAATGAAAAAATCTGAGAAATAAATAATAAGAAAAGAAAAGAAAACAAAGAAATTGAAAATACAGAACAGAATGAGAGAAAAATGAGGAAAAAATAGAAAAAAAAAAACAAAAAATCAGAAAAACCAGAAAAATATTAAAATTGAAATCGGAAAAATTAAAAAAATAAACGAAAAAAACGAGAAAAATTTGAACAATCGAAAAAACAAGAAAAATCGGAAAAAATAAGAAATAAACACAAAAAAAATGGAAAAAAAGTAGTGAAAACAAAAATGAAAAATCAAATTGTCAAATATCCGGAAAAAACCAAAAAAAAAACGTAAAAAAATCACAAAAATCACAAATAATCGGAAAAATAGCAAAAAAAGAATCTGAAATAATTATATCCATAAAAAAAAATCGATTGAACTGAAATAAATCTAAAAAAATAGGAGGAAAAATGAGAAAAAATCAGGAAAAATTTGAAAAATAAATAAAAAATTTGAAAGAGTAGAAAAAATCTGAGAAATAAGAAAACACAAGAAAGAAATAGAACAAACAGAACAATGAGAAAAAAATGAGGAAAAAATAAAAAAATTAGAAAAAAAAAACAAAAAATCAGAAAAATGAGGAAAACCAGAAAAAATTAAAAACGAAATCGGAAAAAAAAACCAGAAAAATCGGAAAAAAATCGAAAAAACAAATTGAAAAAAATCGAAAAAATTGAATGAATAAGAAAATACTGAGAAAAATCAGAAAACAAAAGAAATATAAAGAAAATAGAACAACGATGAAAAATTGAGGAAAAATTACAAAATATCAAAAAAAATCAGGTAATAAAATAAGAAAAATTAGAAAAAACAAAAAAAATTTGAAAAATCTCTATCTTAAAATTTTTTAAAAACATATCATATTGTAGAAAAAGACAAGAGAGACAGAGAGAAAGAGAGGGAAGGTCTCTTGGAGAACGTATAACGCTTTTTCCTTACGTAACGTTTTCTGCCAGGAACTTCCGTTTCAGTGTTATGTTCTTTTAGAATTTTTATTGAATTTCAATTTTTTTTACATCTATGTATGTAAATGATATTTTGCGTAAATATAACGAAAAAAAAGTAGTAAAAATCTTGCGTTCATTGACATTAAATTTTTATCCTCGCCTTCCTTTCTATTAGATCTGGTACGACAAATTTCAACCATGTACGTAATTATAGAAAATTCTATATATTTAAATATAATTTTATTTATTGGGTTACAAAAAAAAATCTTCAGAAATGCAATCTCTACTAATTGGATTCTTATTAACCAATTAATCTTAATTGCTAGCGGTTTTCACATTTACTTCCTATGCATTATTCTGCAGCAAACGTGATGTATTAAAATTAAAGTTGAAGCAAATATTAAAAAAAAAACTCATACACTGATACGTGAATTAAAATTATAATAATACATGCGCTGATTTGCAGAATAATTTGACAGATAACATTGTAATTACTGTTAATTGAAAATGTATCTTTTTGCATTGTGCTCATGACGCTGTGAAAAACTGTTATTTTCCAATTAAAAAGCTGTTTAGGAAAACACATATGCATTTTAAACATCATTTTTACTATTAGATTTTATGAAATGCATAATAAAGACGGACAAGATAAGAATAAAAGTGCAAGAATTTTTAGCCTTCAGGGTATTCGTGGGCATATCTTTGATCTAAATATATTTATAAAATAAATAACTCGAGAATGTGTAGATTTGTGATCTTTATGAGAAAAAGATTCATTGATAAAATAATTAGACCAGTATACACATCATTAAATTCATATAGAATCAAGAAAAAATAATTTAATTAGATCAAATTTATCTAATATTTAAAAATATATTTATTTTAAGCGAAAATTCTACCTCAGATTGTATTTTTTTCATGCTTGTACTTGAATTGGGAATTTGGATCTTTCAAGGATGTTGAAGAATATTGTCACCACTAACTACTTTTTTTTAAAGACTATTTAAAGATTTTTCCTTTTTTTTTAAAGACTTCAAAGATATTTTAAAGATTTTTTTTTAAAAAATTTCAAGGATTGTTCAAGGATATTTTATGGTTAGTTCAAAAAAATTTCAAGGATTTTTTAAGATTTAGTATTATTACAGTTCTTTTTTTTTACTATTTCTTCAAGATTTTTATTGGAAATTTCAAGGATTTTTTACGGAATTTTTCATGAATCCTTCAATAGTGGTTTAAGGATTTATTAAAGACTTTTCATAGATTTTTTAATGTTTTTTTTTTTAATAAATTTCAAGGATTATGAAAAGATGATTTAAGGATATTTTAGTAATTTTTCAATAAATTTTTAATGTTTCAGGATTTTCTTTAAGGATTTTTAAGTACTGAATTCTTAAATTATTTTCAAGGATTTTTTAATATTTAGTATCATTACAGCTCTTTTTTTACTATTTTTTTCAAGATTTTTAATAGGAATTTTTTATAGAATTTTTAAAGATTTTTTACGCAATTTTTCGTGAATTATTCAATAATGGTTTAATGATTTATTAGATTTTTTAAAGATTTTTTAATGTTTTTTTTTTTTTAATAATTTTTAAAGATCATTTAAGTATATTTTATGGATTTTTCAATAAATTTTTAATTTTTCAAGATTTTTCTTTAAGGATTTTTAAGGACTGAATCTTTAATAATTTTCATGGATTTTTTAATATTTAGTATTATTACAGCTCTTTTTTTTACTATTTTTTTCAAGATTTTTAATAAGATTTTTTTATGGAATTTTCAAAGATTTTTAACGCAATTCAATAATAGTTCAAGGATTTATTAAACTTTTCAAAGATTTTTAAAATGTTTTTTTTTTTTAATTTTCAAGGATTATGCAAAGATGATTTAAGGATATTTTAGTGATTTTTCAATAAATTTTTAATGTTTCAGGATTTTCTTTAAGGATTTTTAAGTACTGAATTTTTAAATTATTTTCGAGGTATTTTTAAGGATTTTTTAATATTTAATATTATTACATCTCTTTTTTTTACTATTTTTTTCAAGATTTTTAATAAGAATTTTTTATGGAATTTTCAAGGATTTTTTACGCACTTTTTCATGAATTATTCAATAATGGTTTAAGGATTTATTCAAGACTTCTGAAGAATTTTTTTATTTTTTTTTTAATAATTTTCAAGGATTACGCAAATATGATTTAAGGATATTTTATGGATTTTAATTTTTCAGGTTTTTTCTTTAAGGATTTTTAAGTACTGAATTTTAAATTATTTTCAGCGATTTTTTAATATTTAGTATTATTACAGCTCTTTTTTACTAATTTTTTCAAGATTTTTAAATAAGAATTTTTTATGGAATTTTTCATAAATTATTCAATAATAGTTTAAGGATTTATTAAACTTTTCAAAGATTGTTTAATGTTTTTTCTTTTTAATAACTTTCAAGGATTATGGAAAGATGTTTTAAGGATATTTTATAAATTTTTCAATAAACTTTTAATTTTTCAGGATTTTTCTTTAAAGATTTTAAGTACTGAGAATTTTCAATGATTTTTTTAATTTTTGATATTATTACAGCTCTTTTTTTACTACTTTTTCAAAATTTTTAATAAAAATGGAATTTACAAAGATTTTTTTTATGCAATTTTTCATGAATATTCAACAATGGTTTAAGGATTTTTTAAAGACTTTTCAAAGATTTTCTTAAGTTTTGTTTAAAAGAATTTTAATGATCGTGCAAATATATTTTATGGATTTTTCAATAAATTTTCAATTTTTAAGGATTTTTCAAAGAATCTTTTACGTATTTTAAAGTATTGGATTTTTAATTATTTTCAAGGATTTTTTAAGATTTAGTATTACTTATTACTATTTTTTCAAGATAAGAGTTTTTTATAGAATTTTCAATGAATTTTTTACGCCTTTCTTCATGAATTATTTAATAATGATTTAGGGATTTTTTAAAGATATTTCGAAGATTTTTCATATTTTTTTAAAGTTTTTTTTTAAAGAATTTTCAAGAATTTTGCAAAGGGATATTTTATAGATTTTTTCAAAAAAATTTCAAGGATCGTAGGCTTAAGCTTTAAAAATTTTGCAAAGATTTCAAAAGAGATTTTCAATAATTGTTAAAGACTTTTATGAAAAAATCTAATTTTTATTACAACAGTAAAACTGGAGTGTAATAGTAATGGAGAGACTTAAGTCATATGTGACAATAAATGATTTTTTGCACCTCAGGGATTAAAATATGCATCATTTTAGGGACTACAGTGCCTCTTTTATTCCCTAGGGATTAAAATATTTTTAGAACTTGTCCGAGGGATTAAAAAATGTATAGTCCCTCAAATAACAAAAAAAATAGTAAACCATAGCAAACCATTTTACTCAGGGGGAGGGGGGGTAATATAACAAGACCCGAAAATAGTTTTGTTTGAAACGCATATATTTATTTATTGTTAATAATATTGAGTGTTTCATTTCATATTGTTATCGTATGAGTTTCAAAATTTTAGCATGTACCACGTGACTAAAGTGCTACTTTTAATCCCTCTGTAGATTAAAAGTAGCACTTCAGTTCCTTGGTATTATCTGATTTTTCTATTTTTTTCCGATTTTTTTCTGATTTAATAATATTGTTTTGCAATTTAAACATAAAAGTTGTATGTTTTGATAATCACTTTTTTAAACCATCATTTTGATTCCCTATTCGATTTGTTTGATAGAAAGAAAATCGAAGCACACATTATGCACCCAAAAATCCGCTGTATTGATTTTTTGATGTCACCTATCCTAGATTACTTGAGTTGCTTGTTACCTGTTTTATTAAAATAAGATTAATCGAAATATTATCCTTTTGAAAAAAACCATCTTTTTTTTGACATATCTTTAATCAGGTACATGTACCATATGAGGCTAAAAACATTTAATTACATACCAACAATTTTCTGATAATAGTCCACATAAATTACTCGAACCCGGTGTTTTAGTGCAAAACTGAAGATTGCAGCATTGTAATTAATATTCGCTTAAATTTCAATTTGTTCCTCAAACATCTAACATGAGATAATAACCGACGATAAAGGTAATAACGATTTTTAGACCAACAATTTATGAGCCAATTACGGATATAATTTTAAGCTAAAATACGTAGCTTTAAAACAAATTTTAACATTAAATATCTACGGAATGTTACAATTAGTTAATATTAATATCGAGACTTATTATTTGGTACTGATTTTATACAATTTCCATTATGCAAGATTCATCCACCATTACCATCTTTGCACCCTACTTATACCCCTATTTCAACATCAACAAGCCATCCGCATTCGTTAGCCCTGATTTTTATCTTGCAACGTTACATAAATGGGGCGGAGTCTGACAGTTGCAATCGTTCTGGCAGCTCGCGATTCCGATAACGATAAAAACTAAAGCCCTATTTACATAGCTTTCAGTCGTTTATAATTGCGGATATTTTATTCCCGAAGCGATGGTTTTGTTTGACGTTTTTAACGGCGTTTATACAAATATTTTCATCGGTATGTGAAAAATGACGACCCGGGAGAATATCTTTTACCTATGTTTGATATAATATTGTTTTAAAGGCAAGGAGAAACTGAGAATTCTGTTCAGTTAACACACGACAGGATACATATGAGATACTGTTTTGGCCGAAAGGCACAGTAGACTATAAACATAGATTGTTTGTACTATTATCTCTCCACAAAACATTTTGGTGAAAGTTGTACTTGTGGTATTCATTTGTCTGTACATATTTCTGATGTTAGACGTCAGAGCGAATTTAAAGAGTCTAAAACGAACAAAAATGTCAAACAATTCAGACTCAACTAGAGATCCGCCTAATAGAGTTCGTTTAACCATCGTTTGCCGTTGCAGAAATAAATTTATTTAATGCCTCTTTTCTCCAATACATGTGTATTTTCATTTTTTAGGAATACTTACGAAAGTATGTCTCACAATGACACAAACAATAATTACTATACAATTTTTAAAAATATGAATAGTTATATCCCCAAACTAGAAATTTGAAACGAATCAGTTAAAAAAAGGAGGCTTCAATTTAAAAAAAATTACTAAATTATGTAAAAATATACGCAACCCATAAAGCAAAATACAATTTTCGGCATTACCAATTTATTAATACAAACACACCTTAACATGGGTCATTGAAAACAATCCTTAACATATGTCAGTAGTTATATTTTAATTTTGAGGTTATGTGTAAAATGACATTCAAATAAAATACGACAAACGTAAAACAGCAGTATACGTCACCGATTATGACGTAACGGCAAAGGATGGTTAAATAAACTCTAGTAGCGTGTGTGAGTCGGACGAACATGGAAATATTTTCAGCCGGAACAAGAGCACCTCCTCCCCCTCTTTTCGAGGATGCCGAATACGATGGCGGCGTTAGAATTTCTTTTCGATGTTGCGCAACCCCTTAAAACGGCCAAAAACTACCCCTAGAGGTGTTAAACGCGCTTCAAGAGGTTTCCCTGCAAAGAAACACAAGTTCCCCTCATTTTCGAGGATGCTGATCACTGTGGTGGTGTTGAATATCGGTTTCCCCTTCCAACATCTCCACCGGCCAATATTCGCCCCCGAAATGGGTGCCTTTTTTGTTTTCGACATTTCAGCTATATATTTCTCTCCGATTTTGAGGATTCTATGTATGGGAAAAATAATTGCATTTCACTTTTTGGTTGTAACGGTCTTTCTTTACCGTCATATGGAGGTTAGACTCTTCTAGTACTGATGCACGTGTAGAAGCTACAGTGACAGTTTAAACGCGGTTGCCGGTACTCCACTTCTCGGTGGTTGCGCGGGATCTGTACATGCTTCACTCTCGACGCGCGTAAATTTAAATGTGCAGGGTACGTTAAAAAAGGAGATGAAGTGATTTATGTGAGTTACAGAGATTGGAGGAGTTTAAAAAAATGTATCCATCCTCACCGTGTTCAGCATCCTCGAAGACAGGGAGGGGGATTTATACATTTAGCGTTGACATAAAAATAGTGACCCTCTTGGGAGCGAGTGTTGGTCGGTGGAGGGGTTGGCAGGGATCGGACGCAATATATCATACCACCACTGTGCTCAGCATCCTTGAAAAAGGGGAGGAATATATTTCCCGTTGATATTTAAAAATATATAAAAATTCACCCCTTTCTGGGGCGAATTGGCCGGTGGAGTAGTTGGAAGGGGTCGGAACCGATATTAAACACCACCACATTGTTCAGCATCCTCGAAAATGGGGAGAAATTGTGTTTTTCTGCAGGGAAATTTCTTGAGCGCGTTTAACCCCTCTAGGGGGTGGTTTTTGGCCGTTTTGAGGGGTTGTGCAACCAGAAAGAGAAATTCTCGAAAACATGGGGAGGAGGTACTCTTGTTGCAGCTGAAAATATTTCCATTTTTCGGCCTTTTTTCCGACTCCATACGCTACTATAGAGAGGTATAGTTAAGGAATAAACGGATAGATATTTGTCAGGTGTCCTATTAGCTTATTCCACTTCGATTTTTTCAGATCTATTGTGGTCGCGTCTCGGATTTTACAGAAATTTGTCTTGATACAAACATTGATACTGCCTTTGAATATTTTCTACATAGACAAATGTTGTCTACTAAAACAACTAACCGGTAACTTTCGAAATACTCCTCGATGGATTACACATACGATAGTAAAAGAACTAGTAACTAAACATGTAGTACAAACATTTATTTGATAATCGCTGAGAAACAGATATGGAAAACAAAAGGACGATTTACTTATTATTAACAGGTTGGGTTTCTACCCGAAGAGAGGCATGCTGAAATAAGGCAAACCCGCCTGCCACTTAAAGCTACACTCAATTTAATGTTTGAAATTTACTATAGATGCTACTATAGGGTAGAGGAATTTTTTAAATGATACAGGCCTGGACTAGGTAAATATTGTTATGAAATTCTACGATAATACTCTCAATTTGGGGTGAGTTCTAAAGCAAAATAAAAAAAAATAATAAACATTACATAATTTTAAACATAAAATTAAATTTTGTATATGTCCTTTTACTATAGTTTATTTCACTTCCTCCACTTCCTGCCCAGTCTCTTGCGCCAATATTTTTTCTCTATCTTCTCCTTACCTCGACTACTTCTTTTCACTACCTCCTCTTAACCCTATTCCCTGGTCTCGGCTTCTATATCTCTACATCCTTTCTTATGTGTTCTTATTGGTTTTTAGTTGTTTTTTTTTTTTGATACGCTTATTACTCTTACAATTTTATTTTCTTCCCCTTATAATAAAGTTTTTCTTTATAGTGTTAGTACACAATTTTATTGATTTTATTCCATATTTTTACACAGTTATTCTCTTACATAAACCTTTTTCATTACAAAATTTTCTATATCGTTTCAAATTGACAAATCTTATTTATTATTTTTTTCAACTGTCTGTCTCTACCCAAAAATAATTTTTTTCTTACTTGATTAATGAATAATTTTTATGTCTTAATCACTTTTGACAAACTTGCCATTTACTTTTTAATTATGCTGCAAAAATTTACTTTAATATTTTTTCCAAAATTTAACTTTTCGATCTGATAATACAAATGAGATTTTTTTTATACTCATACACAATTGTTGAATTTAAATACTGTATACACCAATTATTTTCAATAAATGCTTTAAAATTATACTTTTAACAATAAACTCTGTTTATAAAATTCAAAATTCACAAATGTTATTCAAACAAATAACTAATAATTAACTTATAAAAATAACTCATACAGAGTATTTCATTACAATATTTATATATAAAAAATGTGTTATAACTGTTAGTTTATTTTATACATGTGTGCTGTTTGTTTTATTATTTTTATTACTTTTAATTCAATGTAAGGTATTTCATCTTGCATTGTATTATTTTAATTGACCCATCGACGTTTCGTCTAAAAAATAATTTTCGCTTAAAAAACTGTATTTGGTGAAATAAAATAAAATTAAACGATGCAGTATATTTAAACACAATTTTAAAATATTCGCCATTGGGAATCAAAATCAAATTAGCCCTAATACGAATATAATTATGTAGCATATATTTATTATTAAGGATTGATTTTTCACATAAATGTGCCACTTATTATGAAGCATTTTTTATTAATAATAAGTTTAGTACAGTTTATCACGATCATTGAACAAAGTTTTCATAAAAAATTATAATAATAATATTCAAGTAGTTAAATTTTGTCGGTTCGAAGCAGACAAAAATCGATTAGAAGGTGAAGTTAAATTCGGGTAGTTCCCTCTACCCTTCATATTGCAATTTACTTTCATAACAACGATATTCTAGATCTGGATGTGTATATCAGATAACACGCAACCACTGTCTGTGCATTTGGTTCGTTCGGCTTATAATTAACTTCGCCGGGTATACATTTTACGTTACATTTACCCTAATCATATCCACAACTACTACACGACGTTTCGAATAAGTGTTGTTATCTTCTTTCATCGCCGGCATTTTGGCGCATAGTTCGAATATTAGAGTCATAAATTAGATGTATGCTGCATTAGGATTTGTTAACAAAATGTTGCATAAGGTTTGTTCATGGCTTGGAATCGATTTATATACGGTCGGAAAAAAAATTTGGTCATTTATGTAATAGAAACCGATTAATTTATTTTTAAACATCTGGCTATATTCGTGATCAGGATGAGATAGTGAGCTGATATCAAGCCGAATATGACAGCCCATTCATAACGGCTACTTCATTATTTGGAGATTATGCAAAACGTCTCGAGTTTCGGGAATTATTGATAAAAATTAGCATTTCTTTGATAAGAATGACCATTAGGCTTTTACTTTATATACCAACAATCCGCCCCCTACTTATCGATCATTAAAAAGGTCACATTATTAAATTGTCGTGAATACAAAAATAAATTTATAAATATACAACAAAAAATATTATCCTACAAGTAGGTGCTTTCTATTATAATTAATATATTCCCAATAGCAAAACTAACCATTATATAAAACGCCAAGCGCTGTATTATTCGAATTTTTTTAATTATACGTAGGACGGCAACAACGAATTGTCACTTGGGCTTATTATTATCTCCTCTAGACGATGAAAATCATTCAGGTATAGAGTAACAAAATTTGTAGGATCGCGTGACCCGACCAAATATCCCTTTCGCGGGCTTGGCACGCGATGGTGCGCTTCCTCTCCTTTCCCCGAATTTCGCTCCAATTCTGATTGTTTCGCCCTTTCCCCTCACCTACCGACAGCCACGTGCCATTCTTCCTGCTTTCGCCAGCTTTACTTCTGTCTCCCCCGAGTCCCCGAACTTTTAGCTCCCTCTACTCACTAATTTTCTTTAATTTTCCTGAGTATGAAACCGGCTTGGCATCGCCGGGAATAAGAAACAAGCATTTCCTTGGGATTTTTCCTGCAAAATTGACCGTTTACTGGAAACGTTTATTTAGAAAGTGGAAAACGAATTTTTGTTAATATACAGGATGTTGAATTGATAAACGGGCATATGATAAGGGTAGATAGAGGTCATCTAGGTACAGGGTATTTATTATACTTTGAATGTTAAATATCTACAAATTTGGTAATCACAGGAATTAAAATCTGGTGATCTTGGAGGCCATCTGTGAGGTCCAGTCTGCTTATTCACAATCTGCAATTATACTTTCTATTCTTCTAATGACAAGCAAATAACAACATTTTGGAAATTCCAATAATTTAACTACTGAATCTATTAATTTATTAAAATAAAACGTATTTTTTTTCAAAATTATTAAAAATTCAACTTTCAGTTAAAAATTTTCTAAATGTAATTAAATGCGAAACTAAAAAAAGTATACAGATCAATTCATATGTCTCTTTTTGAATTTTCAACCGGATTTTAAAAATTGTCATATACAGGGTGTTGTTTTGTGAGTACAAGAAATTGTTAATTTTTCGTGAAGCCGAACCAGAATTTCTTCATCTATATTAATGTGTATTAAAATGTGTGCTAAACATTAAAAAAATATACCAAAAGTGGTAAATAAATAGGCAAAATTGATAAAACGCCCTGTATAAAGGTTGTAAGATCTATAAATATGGGTTATTTACGACCACCTCGATTAAATCTATCCACCCTTAATGTATGTCCGTTTACCAATGAAACACCCTGTATAAAAACTATATAGAGTGATCATAAAATAGTCTTGATAAAAGTTGGTGCATTGCATAAAACTGCTATTGCGAGCGTCAAATTTTCAAATTTCTAAATGGTATACAGGGGCGGACAAAAAATAGGAATTTTGACCAAGAGTAAAGTATACTTATTTTTGACAATATCAATAAAAAATTTATTTAGGAAAGTTGTTTAGAATTAAAAATTACACTCAGATTTAAAATCACAGCTCCCTACTCAAAAAAACCATTTTTTTATGTAGCTCAAAATAATATCATTTTGGATGCACTCTAGGGGCCTTCCTTCAATCACTATAGACGTGTGACCCTGTAGACGTAAATATAAAAACAACCAATATATCTTAAGTGAAGAAAATGGGTAAAAAAACGATACCCAAAGCTTTTTAGTACCAAAATGTAAATAACATTCACTTATTTAAGCCTCAAAACTATTTTTCATTTTAACGGTGTAAAACAAATAAAACGCCAAAAATCATAAAAATTTTAAAAAAATACCGAGAATGGTGTAAAAATAACGAAGAAAATCACATTTTTTTTAACCAAAATGTTTATGTTTGAAGGAAGGCCCCTAAAGTGCATCTGAAATGATTTTTGAGCTGGGCTAAAAACATAAAAAATGAGTTTTTTGCGTAGGAGGCTGTGATTTTAAATCAGAGTGTAATTTTTAATTTTAAACAACTTTCCTAAATAATTTTATTTGATATTGTCAAAAATAAGGGTACATTACTCTTGGTCAAAATTCTTATTTTTTGCCCGCCCCTGTATACCATTTAGAAATTTAAAAATTTGACACTCGCAATAGCAGTTTTACGCAATGCACCAACTTTTATCAAGTATACAATTTTCTGTCAAATGAATAATAAAAATTTTTCCCATATGGTGCAGACATTTTGAGTCGCACTGTATAATGATCAATTATTTGACCATCCTGTATAGTTAGAATATTTTTTTTATTTTAATTAATTTTTAATGTTGAATAATTGACAATAATTTAATTGGTTGAAAGTTTTTGATTATTGAATTTGTTATATTTTTTAAAAAAAGTTAATTTATGAATTTATAATAGAAACATTTTATGTTTCATAATTTTTTTTGTTATTATTAAGAAAGATATCATTAAAATTTAATAATAATCGGTTTGTCAATTGAAGCTAAAAAATTTGTGCTAAACATTAAAAAAATATACCAAGTGGTTCGTAAGTTATCGCTCATCAAATAAATAGGCAAAATTGATAAAACGCCCTGTATAAAGATTGTAAGATCTATTAAATATGGGTTATTTACGATAACCTTGATGACATCTGTCCACCCTTCACGTATTCCCGTTTACCAATGAAACACCCTGTATAAAAACTATATAGAGTGATCATACAATACTTTGCAGATATATATTGTTACATTATTTGACCATCCCGTATAGTTAGAATTTTTTTTTATTTTAGTTAATAAAAAGTTAATTTATGAATTTATAATAGAAACGTTTCATGTTTCATAATTTTTTTTTGTTATTATTAAGGAAATTATCATTTAAATTTAATAATAATTTATAATGTTACAAAAAATGTTTAAATTTAATAATTTATTGAAGTATATAAACGTAAATGTTTTGGGAAAAATACAATATATTAACAATTCCAAAACAGAAGATTATTGATACTCAAATGTGGTAAAATTATTCAAAGAAAACTCGTAGTCATACCAAAATAATATAAGTTAGGATATTTAACAGGCAACATGTTTCGGCCATCGATGGTCATCATCAGGCCTAAAATACAAAAAAGTTATATTAAGATACGCAATAGGATAAAGTTTAGTGGTTACTTACAGAAATTTTGTTAAAAAAGTATAACATATTAATTAATTTCTGTAAGTATCCACTAAAATTGTCCTGTTGCGTATCTTAATGTAACTTTTTTATATTTTAGGCCTGATAATGGCCATCGAATAGCCGAAACATGTTGCCTCCCGCTGTTAAATTTCCTAAATTAAATTATTGTATTATGACTACAGTTTTTTTATTATTCTTTGATTTTAGAATAAAAATTTATAAATCATGTTCCTTAAAAATGGATTTTCAGTCATGACTTCGTGTTTTAGTAAAATTTTACATTCTACATATCACTCTAAAAAATTGTTAAAATCGGTGTAAAAATAGAGAATTTACAGGCGTGGTTCCAATTAAAATGGGCCGCACTGTGTATAGTTTAGTAAAAAATATAAACGAATTTTAAACAATCTTTTTTAATAAGGAGGAATATTTTATCTAAACATTTTTGATCATTCCGTCATATTTTATGTCAAAGATTTTCCAGTTACAATATGGACAATAATCAATATGAAACACCCTGTATGTGGTTATTTAGTTTAAATTAGAACTTATAAAACGTGGTCAGTAAAGTCTCCGCAATGATCGCGATCGATAATACTCACCTTTATAACTGGCAATAAAAGTATAGTGCAATCCAAGTTGGTAATTAAGGGAGAGGAAGAAGAAACAATAAAACTAAAAGTACATTAATTCCAATTTAATCCAAAAACGTCATCGTATAAAAACCGCAGTGTCGTACCATTTAAAAGACTTTTGTAATAAATAAAATAAAACAATTTAAAAAAATGTTGATTTGAAAAGACTCAAGTTTTTTTAAAACTTTTGTACATTTTTTTCCTTTAAATTTTAGCGATACAATAATTATAATACGATTATTGGTAAAAAAATCGTTAAAATCGATTCAATAGTTTCTTTGATAATGGGATAAAACCAAAAATTTTTTTGTCATATTTTCACCGTATTTGGCATTTTGGTAACAAAAGAAGGAACACACAAAATGCTAATTAAATATTTTTTTAGAAATTGTGGTTTGTATTCCACGTTGTGTATTTGCAATTATCTTTGATATGAATGAGATTAGTTATTAATGTTTTAACTCAGAAAAAATGGAAAAAATACAAACAATTCCTAAAACCAAAAAGTTAGCTTTTTTCATATTATTTTTTTAAATTAAATTGCCAAAAATATGCATTTTTCTACATATTTTTTTGTTACTGTTTTTTTGAATTTCTAATAGTATTGCCGCCTTTTTTTTAGATTTTGAGCTAAAATTATGGATTTTTATGAAAAATTACTAAAATTCAAAATTGTAGAACATAAAATTTTTTATAAATTTTGTCTTTACTTTTTTTTCGAATTCCGCAAAGTTTCGGAGCTAGTTTTTATTTTAATTTTTAAATAATTTTTATCATTATTATTTTTTTTTAGTTTAAATATAATATTAAAAAATTGAAAAAAATATAATTCAATTTGCAATAAATAATTTTATAATTGTGATTTTTAGGAAATCTAAGAAATTGGCAAAAAAAATTAAAATTACATTGCGAGTTTAAACTAAATTGAATAACTTTTAAATTAATAAAAATATTAAAATTGGATTTGCACCATTTGAAAGACGATATAAAATTCTAAGTTTGATGTATATTTTAGTTTCTTCGAATTTAGAATTGTAATTATTATAAAGATTTTTTTTAAATTTTATGTAATTTCGTTTCATCAAAAAGTATAAAACAAATGAAAAAAAAAATAGTATGTCAAAAATAAATAGTATGTCCCAAAGATATCGTAAAGTACTATGTGCGTAATTTATTTCATAATTTTAAAATAAGATTTGTAAAAGTTATAGCCGAAAAAGTAAAAAGTTAAAATAATTCAAATAAATGAATTTTTGACAAAAAATTTGATTTTTGTCTAGTTTTTTAAACTAACTTTATTAATATATTTTAGATATTATTTATTAATTAATTTTAAAATTATTCAAAAAAAGATTTTAATTTTTTTAAGGTTAATATTAATATTAAAAATTTAAAAAAATGAAATAAAATTTTTAGTAAAAAACTCTATAATTGTGATTTCAAAATGTTATTCAAAAAATTGTAGAATTCGTAAAAATGGCGAAAAATTTTGGAAATTTAATATAAAACTTTAAAAATATTAAAATGGGATTTGTACCATTTCAAATATAAATTCTAAATTTAGAATACATTTTAGTTTCTTTGAATTTAAAATTGCAATTGTTATAACCAAAATAAAGAATTTTTTTTGTCCTTTCGGTTTATCGAAAATGATAAAACAAATGAAAAAAGTAAATAGTACATCCGAAAAGAATCAAAAAGTTTATTATGTATGAAATATTTCATAATTTCAAAATAATACCGAAGTTATAGCAAAAATTACAAAAAAATTTTGACAAAAAATTTAATTTTTTCAAACTAACTTTATTAATGTATTTTTATGCTTCTTTATTCTTCACTACTAGTGTTCGGAAAGTTGGGTGGGATTACCCCCTCATTTTTAAATTTACTCTAAAGCTTATAGTATTTTCAAAAAAATAGACCCTTCTTTTTTAAAAATCATTATTTTTGGAAATGTTAATGAAAGGATTTCATTTTTTCTCCACATATCTTTTGGAATTGTTTATGTGTTAGCACATTTTTTTAAAGACCATCCAGAATAGAATAAGCCCTCGCCCATATTTCTGTATAAGTAAATTAATAGTAACAAAAGTGATATTTAAAATTTATTGCTGCATGACAGATATTATAGTATCATCTATAAATAAATAAATATATACATCGCTGCCATTGCCTATTGGTAATTATTTTATCGTTTAGTAAGCAGCACCAGTTAAAAGGTAGCATAAGATACAAGCTCGACGCTAGCTGGAACTTTTCTGGTATGTATTCGATTATAACACCACCAAATAAAGAAACTAACAAAGACAACGACTAAGAAGATGACTAAAGAGTGAAGAAGAGAAAGAAAAAGAAATTCTTTGGCCGATATCTGGCCAGCTCCCAATAAATTCTGTTCGGTTCATTAAATGTGAGATTTTCGCACAGAGATACATTAGCAGCAAGAACAAACATAATTTCGAGTTCCTTTCGAGGACATCCCACGCTCTTAACACCTCGCTACTGTTTCAGAATAATTGATGTAGCGCCTCGCCGAGATTTGTCCAAGATATTTCTTTTTATTTTTTTTTTTAATTTGGTCGTGCTGCAGTTTTGTATTTTGTGGGCCGATAAATTAGATAAATGTAACAGTTACTGCAAGTTATTACAGTTGGTGGTAGTAACGTTTATTATTAATTTACAAGGTCACATTAAGTTAAATTGTTTAGATTTATTTTATTTTTTTTAAGTATTAGTTATACATTTTAATTATAAATTTAGAATTGTACCGAGCAAGTTATTTTTATAGAAAAGTCTTTAGTTTTTATTTATTTTTCTCTTAAATGTTCTTCTACTGCTTCATTTTATTTTATTATTTTGAATTAAAAAAATCTTTTTAATTAGGGTCACGAGGTATTTCGTTTATCATGTTGCGAAATACTTACAAAAGAAAAATATTTACAAATGGCTTTTTATACTTAAATTATGAGAGAGATGTAAAAACATAAAACCTTATGCTACACGCTGTCCTTTTTGATGTAAAAATCGTAGACAAAAATAATGTCGAGGCATAGAGAGAAAAATAGGTCAATTTTCATGTTACAATCTTCTTTACTTATTCAGGTACATTTCATGCTATTACTTTAACCTCTATTTATGTTTTAAGTTTCTTTAGGGGGCCCAAATATCCTAGTCTTCTGATTTTAATTAAGTTGGTTATTTTTTCTTCGCCATATATCATAGAGCTTGTTCATTCTTCATTCCTATCCGAGATCAGTTAGCTTCCAATCACAAATCCTTTTTTTTTCCCAAACGTCTATTTTTTGGCTTCCGTCCTTTGTTAATATTTACCCATAGGTCAATATCTTTGCTTATTTTTGGATTTGCCCTTCTTTAATCTATTTCCTTTTCAAGAAGCTTTTTTGAAGTTAATTAGTTGATTTTTGGCACATAGAATCTTTGCAAGATAAGAAACATAAGGATAATACAAAAAATGTGTAGCGCAGCTGTCAACTGTCAATTTTTCCAATCTGGCATGAGAATTGAATTCAGCGACCTCAAAAACCCAAAATCTCAATGTGAAAAGTGGATATTTACTTTTATATTTTACTTTGACAGTGAATTCACAGCTGTCAACTGTCAATTTTTCCAATCTGGCATGAGAATTGAATTCAGCGACCTCAAAAACCCAAACTCTCAATGTGAAAAGAGAATATTTACTTTTCCATTCTTCGTTGACAGTGTATTGACAGCTGTCAACGGTCAATTTGTCCAATCTGACATGAGGGTTGAATCCAGTGACCTCAAAAACATTACCCTATATATTAGAATAATTAAAATATGCTTTTGACATCTGTAAATATTATTGAAAATGAATAGTTTTGCAACGGGTCAGGGGAGCTCCGTAGCTGCCAAAATATTCATTTTGGCACTTTGTGCCCATGGAGACTTTTGTTCAGGATGACAAAATCTACAACATATCAAAAATTCAGACAATTTGACAGAAACAAAATTTACATAAGATCATTGCGGGGTCCTTTTATCTTACTTTTCGCACTAGTGAAAAAAAGTTAAAGTACTTTACACACGGTAGTAGAAAATAAGCCGATGTGAATGAAAGTCATAATAGAATTATTATTGTCTTTTTTTCCTAACAGTTGAAACTGAAAACAATCAAAGCAATCATGAAAATATTTATAGGAAATGCTATTACTTCAACTTTTAACGATACAACATGAATCTAATAAATAATATGGTTTAACACGCGATTTAAAAAAAACATGCTACTTAATAATACTTAATTCAAAAAAAAAGTTTTTATTTGCACTGTCAATTGAAGATAAAAAAATAAATCAATTGGAAATAGCAAATAGATTAATACAAATATTAAAATCAAAACAAAAAATAATAATATGTGAATCAAATAATTAAGATACTTCTAAAAATGCGAAAATTGAGAAGAATATTTGGAAAAATTGAGGAGTGATTATCTTACGTTTTTTTGCTCAGTATATTTTAATTTCATCCCTTCTTAATTTAATCGCGTCATGCCCCTTCTCAACTTATCTTGATTTCCCTCTCCTTTTGATATGACTATAAAATGTCTTCCCCATGTTAACAATTCTTCTCTTTACCTCATCAGTCAGAACAATTAATTTCCATATCGTCTATACCGCTTGTTGGAAATTTCTTTGCTTTATTTCTTGTGAACTTGGACCACATTTGAGATATGGATAATCTTTTGTATTTAACAAAATTTTAGTTTGTTAATACGGTTATATTTATTAATTTGGTATAAAAAAGTAAACGGTAAAACAAATTATTGAAAACATTAATGAACCTCACCAACAGCAAGTTCTGCAATAAAATAGCTATAAAATGTCAGAAAAAAAAAGAAATACAGTTCATTACCATTTTTATACATAATTGCTAGTTTATTACTGAGCCATATAAAATGTAATTGATGCAATTCATGGAAAAATAATAGGTATGGAGACTGAATAATTCTGTTTATGAGAAACGATTATTATTATAAAAATACAGGGTATAGTAGATATAGTGAACTCCGTGATTTCAAGTACGAAAATAAAATGTGCTTTATTTCTTGTTAAAATTAAGTTTTTAAAGCGACCATCTCCTAATGCGGCTAATTGCTAAATAAAAATAATTTTTTCAGCTTTATTATTATACCGGGTGTAAATGGGTCAGGGACCACCCCTATAACTTTTAAACGGGTTATTAGATTTATACCAAATTTTGTTCGATTATAGTAGAGATATTTTTGAATTTTTTTACATAAAAATCCGATATGGATATATTTCTACATATTTGGATTCTACGACTTCAAATACGTACAGGTCAACTGTCAAATTTCACTTCAGACGCCATTTTTATATTATTTTTTTTTCAGACCCAATCATTAGCATCTAGGATGGATAAAAAAAATTAAAAAAAAAAATATAAAAGTGGCATCTTAAGTGAAATTTGACCATCGACCTGTACGTATTTAAAGTCGTAAAATATAAATATGTAGAAATATACCCTGTGTTCCATTTGAATTTCCAATTTTCATGTCATTTCCGGTCAAACCGGATGTCAGCCATATTGGATTTTTATGTGAAAAAAATCCAAAAGTAGCTCTATTATAATCGACCAAAATTTGGTATAAATCTATTAACCCGTTTAAAAGTTATGGGGTATTATTAAATAGAAGACTAGTTTCGGCGACAAGCCATCATCAAGCCAGAAAAAATTATTTGACATAAATAATAATTCAAAATGGGATAGTCTACTTGTCACTAAATTTAATTTATTTTATTTCAATAAATAATATCAGACATTAAAATAATTTTCTCTGGCTTGATGATGGCTTGTCGCCGAAACTAGTCTCCAATCTTCTGTTTAATAATAAAATGTTGTGGTACTCGACTTAGAGTTTCATTACTACATTAGTAGACCACCTTTTCAATTTATTATTATAATTTAAAAAATCTTTGACAAGAACTTTACACAAGAAAATTTTAAGAATTCGTAAAAGAATACAAACATCATAAAATATAAACACAAAAATGTTTTTTGTCAGACTCCTATAGCAACAAACGAGTACAAAAGAAAAACCGTTTTTTCACTAACTAGTAACCCATCATCAGCGTAATTAAACAAAACAATACAAATGCAATAAATTTATTTTCACCCAAAACATAACTTTATAGAACCGTACAATTTCAAACCGTAAAATAGCAAAACCGTATTTCAACCCAAAGAATAAATACAAAAGTGCGCGAAATTTAAATTTTATTTTAAACAGTCCTGTCATTAAAAGTAAGTTACTACTGTGATAGATTAAAAAAAAATGAATTCTCAGTTTCACAGGTTATGCAAGCTGATAATTAACTTAGTTGATTATTTAGTCATTTAAAGTAAAATTTGAATTTCGCGCCCTTTCGTACTCCCCGTTTGGATTAAAATACGGCTTTGCTATTTTATTTTTATATATACGAAATTAATTTTTGTGGAATATCAGGTTATTATATTTGTACTGTCTTGATAAATTACGATTACGACGGGTTATTAGTTAGAGAAAATACTGTGACATCCCACCCCCTGGCCTGTTTATCTCATGAAGAAGGCGAGTACAAAGTAACAAACCGATGGCCAATCGGCTTTGAGTCAATTACTCATCAAATATCGTTTCAACCCCAAACGATGAACAAAGGGATACAACTTAAATTAGGTTATACATTACTAACTTTTTTCTCCTATCTGCATTTATTAATTTATTTCTTTTCTCTAATTTCCAACTAACTCTTGAAAATGTGCAAAATTTGCACTTGCTATTTCTCCCTGTATTTTTGCAATTAAAAATACAACAAGTATTATGAACCATTTTTATATTTAATTTTGACGTGTTTACTTCTGACAAGAGGATGCTTTAACGAAATTTTCCCCACCATGCACTCCGCACCCAGCGAATAAACATCGTTCTGTTACGTTTTTTTTCTGTGGCACCCTGTATTTTTATTATTCCTCTGCTCGGTATATTTAATTTCAGCTTGCTTGATATCCCTTTTCAAGATCTCCCTCTCTTCTAGGTATTACTATAAAATGTCTTTCCCATGTTAGTAATTCTCTCTCTTTGCCTCTTCGGTCAAAACAATTGGCTTATATATAGTCTCTTTGAAATTTCTTTCCTCTTTTTATTTCCATATATTTTTTTTTCTTCCTCCTTTTTCTTTTTCTTTTTTAATTCCTTTTGTATACCGGTTCAATTCTTTTTCTGCTATCTTCTTTTAATTTCTTGAAATTATAGTCTCCAGGTACATTCCAGAAACAGTGCTCGCTTCTTTCGTAATTTTTCTTACGGACTTTTAGGAGTGTGTTCCTCTGCTCGGTATATTTAATTTCAGTTCGCTTGATATCCCTTCTCAAGAGCTCCCTCTTTTCTACTTATTATAAAATATCTTTCCCGTGTTAACAATTCTCTCTCTTTGCCTCTTCAGTCAAAACAATTGGCTTATACATATAACGTCTGTGTCGTAAATTGAAAATTTCCCTTTTTCCCCTCGTTATATAGAGTAAGTTTTTATTATATTATATTATATTTTCACCAAGATCCCCTGCTATCATTATTAATTATTTCGATGCTTTAACTTTTATTTACTGTTCTTTTTAATGCCGGTATATTTTTTTATATTTACCTAAAAGTTCATATCTTATCTTTTATAACAATATAAATTATCTGATGTTTGTGGTGCTCTTTCAGTCTCGATTACAAAAAGATAATCTATTTTTAATTTTTTATTACAGATTGTCTTAAAATTTAATTCACTTTGATTGTTTTTATATTTCATATTTTGATCAAAAAATACATGTATTTCATATCAATATTATCATTGTTTTATATTCTTTTTTCAAAAAGAGAGACCCTACAAAAACTGATAATTTATAAGATTTTTATCTTATATTTACTTTATGTGAAATTTTAGGGTTTTTGGACAAAACTTTTTTGGAGCAAGTTTTTTCTTTGGACTACAATTTTTTTTTTTTGTACAAGTATTTTCGGAGCAAGTTTTCTTTGGGACTACAAGCTTCTTTGTTAATAATAAAAATACAAGATGGCACAGAAAAAAAACGTAACAGTTCTATCATAGTCTTTCTTTATATATTTATAAAACTACCTAATTTATTTACTTTAGTATTCGTTTTCAATATCTTTTAATTGATATTCTCTAGAAACTTCTTTTTCTTTATGCGAAAAATCTATTTCACTGTTATCTTTTTTTCATTATAACTTCGTACGTTTGCTTTGGTTCTATTATGAAATATTTTGATCCTGACTATTTTCTTTATCACATTCTTTATCTATCCAATGTTTTCTTTTCTTTGTAGCTTTTATTATGGATATTTCTATTTTTTCCCATTTTGTTCTTGGTTTTGTTCTATTTAAGCTGCTATTTTTTGGTCTTATTATAAAAATTTATAAATAACAAAAAATCAAATCTAATTTCAAATTTACCTTCAATATTTTACAAGAAAATATCATCCTCTTTAAAAAGAAACAAATATACTAACTAATAAACAAACTAAATAAAAACTCTATGAAAACAAATTGTTTGAAAGTTTTCCAGGTCTCATCGCGTCAGCTGCTCTATTAATATTTCATTGTAATTTGATATTATCGTCAAGTTGAATATTGCAGTGTCAGTTTCCATTGTTTTTAAATTGGCCTCGGAAAATTACTGGAAAATAACAACGATATTTAATGTGATTTGTTCCAAAAGAAATGAAGAAATATATAAAAAGCAGATTGTGTAATAACAATTACATTAATTAAAAAGTTGATGCTGGATAGTGTTAACAGCTCATTTTCTTGTTTGAAGCTATTGTAGCTTTTCTTTACAAATTTTTATATCGGTAACAAATTTCATATTCTCATCTACCTAATTAATTCAATTTATCTAGTTTTTCTTTACAATTGCTTTTTGTTTTGGTTTGTTTGTCTAGGTTATGTTTATTTATTTCAATTTGACATTCCCATTCTTCTTTACTACCCAAATGACTCCTGTCTTCTTTCTCTCACCCTTTAAAAGTTGTCTCGTACCCACGAACTTATCTCTCTAGCCATGTTTACTAAGTTTGAATTTTACCGCGTCGTTTTCTAACTTGTCAATTGTCAATTAATTAATTATAATTTCCGTCTCTGGTTCTACTATTTCACTTTGTATGGTACCGGTTGAATCTAGTCGAACAAATAATACTGAGTGGACACACAAGCAAAATATGAAGGTCAAAAAATGTCGACTCCACTAAAATCTAAAATTATCCAAAATGGTCTAAAATAATAATAATAAAATGGTCTAAAGTTACCTAAAATGGATCTGACAAATTGTTTAAAACAGTCTGAAGTTACTCAAACTCAAATTGATCAATTGCATGGTTCAAAATAATCTGAAATGGTCGAAAATTTTCTAAATTAATAATAAAACTGTCTAAAGTTACTTAAACTGATTAAAGAATTTTTCAAAATAATATAAAATGCTCCAAAATTGTCAAAATTGTCCAAAGTTAAGCAAATTGATCTGAGAATTGTTCAAAATAACCTAAAATGGTCTAAAATTGTTCAAAATCTAAAAATTGTCTAAATTAATAATAAAACGGTATAAAGTTACCTAAAATGGATCAGAAAATTGTTCAAAGTAATCTAAAAGTGTCCAAAATCTTCTAAAAATTGTCTAAAACGGTTACTTAAATTGATCAGAGAATTGTTCAGATTATCGAGGTGTCCAAAATGGTCTAAAAATTATCTAAAATAATAACAAAACTGTTTAAAGTTACTCAAACTCAAATTAGTCAATTGTATTATTAAAAATAATGTAAAATGATCTAAAGTTTTCTAAATTAATAATAAAAGGGTCTAAAGTTACCTAAATTGATATGAGATTTGTTCAAAATAAGCTAAAATGGTCTTTAATTGCCCAAAAACCTTCTAAAAATTGTCCAAATTAATAATAAAATGGATTGAACTTACTTAAACTCAAATTGATCACTTGTATTGTTCAAAATAATCTAAAATTGTTTAAAATTATACAAAATCTTCTAAAACTTGTCTAAAATAATAATACTTGGTATGGAGTTACTTAAATTGTCTAAAATAGTAATAAAACGGTCGAAAGTTGCCTCACTTGATCTGAGAATTGTTCTAAATGATCTAAAATGGTCCAAAACTGCAAAAGATTTTCTCAAAATGGTCTAAATTAGTAATAAAACGGTCTAAACTTACTAAAATTGTTCAAAATAGTCTCAAATAATAATAAAACGGTGTAAAGTTACCTAAAACGAAGCTGACGATTGTTCAAACTAATCTTAAATTGTTCAAACTAATCTAAAATCGTCCAAAATCTTCTACAAATTGTCTAAAACAGTCTGAAGTTACTCAAACTCAAATTGATTAGTTGTATTGTCCAAAATAATCTGAAATGGTCTAAATTTTTCTAAATTAAAAATAAAACGGTCTAAAGTTACTTAAATTGATTAAAGATTTTTTCAAAATAATATAAAATGCTCCAAAATTGTCAAAAATCTTATAAAAATTGTCTAAAATAATAAAAAACAGTATAAAGTTAAGCAAATTAATCTGATAATTATTCAAAATAACCTAAAATAGTCTAAAATTGTCCAAAATCTAAAAATTGTCCAAATTAATAATTAAACTGTCTAAAGTTACCTAAAATGGATCAGAAAATTGTTCAAAATAATCTAAAATTGTCCAAAATCTTCTAAAAATTGTCTAAAATGGTCTGAAGTTTCTTAAATTGATCAAGGAATTGTTCAAAATAATCGAAAATGGTCTAAAATTTCCAAAAAGGGTCTAAAATTCTCCAAAAACGACAATTCACTCGCGAATTTGGCTTGGGTGATCAAAATTTGTGTACTTTTGATCACACTGTATACATTTAATTCTTATGCCACCAAGTAGAACTCAAAAAGTTAGCATAGGGAGATGTAAGCCGTTTTATCCGATTTTATGTCGTTTGGCCGTGGCAATTATTTAAAGTTGAAAAAATGCGATTTTCAATTGTCTATAACTTCAAAACAATTCATTTTATAATATATGTGTAATAGGTTTTTGAAATCAGCTTTTCAGGACGAATCTAAAAATGTAATAAAATATAGGGCGTTCCATTAAAAAAAATATATGACCTTCATATGAATCACTTTCCTGGAGCACCCTGTATATTTATAATTATTTTTAAAATGTAGTCTTTATTGACTTACATAATACCACCTCAATAAAAGTTAACGAATATATGCCATTTGGCCATAAAACTCCGTGGCGTCGGTCGTGAATCACCCTGTATATACATAAGTGAAATAAGTTTTACACTCATTTGTTAATCGTTTTCTACATTTAAGATTGTTCAAACATTGTAAGTTTTTCATTTTATTATTTTCCTAATTGTATACTTATAGTATTATAATTTGTAGCGCCTGAAGATGGCCTAATAGCCGAAACATGTCACGACTGATTTGGTAATTTTTTCAATTACCAAAAAAAATTTATTTTATATTAAATTCATGTGCAAATTAGAATTTAAAAAAATGGAGATATTTGCTACAAGATTTAATCTAGAACACCATGTATAAGATAATACGAATTTTTTTCACTTTTTGATTAACTTTTTATTTACTATTAATAATTTTCTACGTTTTTTTTTTTCGTTGTCTACAGGATGGACCAAATTAGAATTTAAAAAAATGTAGATATTTGCTACAAGATTTAATCTAGGACACCCTGTATAGGATAATATGAACATTTTTGATACACTATACCAAATTTGGGAATGGATAATCTAGTTTATTTAATATACTTTCTTATATTATTTTTATTGCCTTGCGATAAACACTATTCTCTATTTTTATCAATTTTTTACTATTTACCATATGCAAATGAGTTTTTCCTAACTTAATGTCATGTTCTTATTTTTTTTTAAACTATTTTAAGTCTTTAATTTAATACAAGATTTATTATACCTTCTATAAACCCTTTTAAGTTAAAAGTGTAATTTTTCTTACTTATATTTAGAATTAGATGTAAAGATTCTTCTCCCACTCTCCAAAAATTCGTTGGGAGGAGAAACAGATATCCTTACCCATCATTAATTTGTATGCGGTTATCAAGTTTCGCAGTTTCCACGGCAACGACGCCGGCGTCGACCGCTCCTTAGCTGCGTCGCGACGTCAGTAATGGCGCCGGTGCCGCTACCTCCTATCCATCGCATAACAAAAACATGTAGAAAGTGATGGTAATTGATTGTAGTTTATTATCTTATTTGTCGACTAGTTTACGTTGCATGGAAGTGTTCTAATTGTATTTCAAGATTAATGAGGAGGTGATATACTATCATCACATTATAAAAAAATAAACTTTTTACTATTTTTGGTTGGTAAATTAAAATTAAAATTATATAAGGGGAATTATTGAAGCAGTTTGTTTCTTTATCCATTATGACAATAATAAAATGTTTAAGATTCAAAATCAATGCAGTCGTGATTAAAGATGGTTTTTATAAACTTGTCTATCATAAATAAAAAATTTAAAAATCAATATTTATAGATTAAACTATTCTTTTAAATTCGTTGTATTTTATTGGCCGATTCCGAGAAAAATGAAAAAAAAAAACTATAAAAGTTTGTTTCAACTTTAAACGTATTTAAATATCTATCTCTCTTCATATCTTTTTTTTCTTTTTTTTACTATTTATTTCTATTTTCCTGTTTTTTATAATTTTTTCCTATTTCTCAATATTTTTCCCTATTTGTCTCTATCTTTCCCTATTTTTTCCTATTTCCCAATTTTTTTCTATTATTCCCTATTTCTCCATAATTTCCTCATTTTTCACTATTTTTGCCACTTTTCTCTATTTTTCCTATGTTTCCCTATTTTCATTATTTTTCCTATTTTCCCCTATTTTTTCTATTTGTCCCTATTTGTATCTATTTTTTACTATTTTCCCAATTTTTTGCTACATTTTCCTATTATTTCATATTTATACTTATTTGTCTCTATATCTCAAAATTTTTTTTTGTATTTTTCTTTATATTTCCCTATTTGATTTCCGCTAATTGTCCCCTGTTTTCTGTATTTCTTCCAGTTTTTTTTCCTATTTTTCCAGATTTTTTTCCAATCATTCACTATTTTCCCCCATTTTTTCTATTTGTACCTATTTATATCTATTTTTCATTATTTTTCCAACTTTTCCTATTTGTATCTATTTTTTACTATTTTCCCCGACTTTTTCCTATTATTAACTATTTATCCTTATTTGTCCCTATTTTTTCCTATATCTCCCATTTTTTTCCTATTTTTTCCTTATATTTCTCCATGTTTCCATATTTGATTTCCCCTATTTTCTTTATTTTGTCCAACCTTTTCCTATTTTTCCAGATTTTTTGCTAGTTTTCCATAAGTATTATTTAGAAGAAAGTGCTAATATAATAAGGCACTAATTATCAAATTTTCATCCCAGTTCAGAAAAAAGTGAGACAAAATAAGAAAAAATAGAAAAACAGGAAAATAAAGAAATCAGGAAAAAATAGGGAAAAATGGAGATATACAGGGAAAAATTTTGAAATTTATAAAAAATAGAGAAATATAGGGGGTCAGAGAGAGAGAGAGGGAGAAAGAGAGAGATAGTAAATCACATAAGGAACTTAATTCCTGATGGGGGGTCCCCCGACCGCACATACTTTTTTTATAATCAGCTAAATACGATTAAACAAATATTGTAAAAAAACGCTGAAACTTTTTAGAGTATGTTTCAAATACCTTGATGGACTTTTTGTTTTAATCTGTGAGGAAGGAAATATTTTGGTATCAGATATCTAAAAATAAATTTTTTAGATGTGGTTATTTTATTTTATATTTTTATGGGCAAAATTTTTATCTAGGAAATGTTATTGGTCAATTTTTACCAGTAAATAAATAGCAATTACTTAATTTATTGTATCATTACTTAGTTGTACTTACGAATTTTATAGCAGATTGAAACAAATATATTACCTGAAACAATAAAACAATAATTAATATTTGAGTCTCTACACTAGAATTAATAGTTTTCTCCAGATAAACTTGCGAAGGACCACGCAGTTATTTATAGAACAGCAACTCTTGTTTTTAAATAAAAATACCATTTTAGATAATATTACAATAACGTAGTAATATACAAGCCAAGAATGATTTAAATTACATTATTTTTTATAGTAATTATTAAAAATATAATTTGAACTTAAATTTAAAATATTAGTATAATTTTAATAAAAAATCTGGGTAAAATACGAGAAATTTATCCAATTAAAAAAAATGTTCAAATTTTGATTAGAGAAATTCTTCACAGGATCAAACAGGACCCCGATCCAGATAAATTTATTTCTTAAGTAAAGTAATTAGTACAGGGGAATAAATGAATGTTTTTACTATCCGAAGAAGAATATCAATCAATATTATTGAATTATTAATTGTTTAATTCGTCCTCTTATTATTATTATTCTTAATTTAACATTTCTGGTTCATTTATTTTACTGCAATAAAAAAAAATGGGTTTGAGTTCTTAATTTTTTGTTTCCATCTGTTTTTATTTTTCAATAAAAAAAATAGTATCTAGATAACCTTATAAAAATACAATTAGGGAAAACACATTAATTTAAAAAATAATAACTTAAACCTTATTATGATCCAAGAACGAATAATTTTTTGTTGAACTTAATCATATAATTAAATAAATTAAGACCAATAAATGAAAAATAGACCCATTTATTGTTTTTCCGAGTTGACTATACCGATCAATTTATTTTTATTTCGTTAAGAATAAAACGAACTGATTCTTTTGAAAATCGAAACCTTTTATAAAATTTTATCGTCAAAAATGGAATAGAGTTGAAAAAAAATTAAAAAAAGAAACAAATCGAAAATAAAATGGAATAAAACAAAAAAATCTGGAAATTTGAAGCAAAAATTGAAAGAATCGTTGAGAATGAAAAGAATCGAAAAATCGAAAGACATTGATTAAAACCAAAAAAAAATGTTAAAATTTCGAAAAATGTCAAAACAAAAAAAAACATGATAAAAATCTACAAAAATTGAAAAAACCGAAAAAATTCAAAAAATATGAAAGAAATCAAAAAAATTAAAAAAGTCAAATAACACCATAAAAATTTAAAGAAATAAATTCGGCAATTTAAAAAAAAATTGGAAAAAATCGAAATAAAAAACAAAAATTGACAAAAATCGAAAAAATTGAAAAAATCGAAATAATTGGAATAAAATGAAATAAAACGAAAAACTTGTGAAAAAAAAAACGAACAAAATTCATCATCAAAAATATCGTTTGTTTCGTGCAAATCCATTAAAATAAAATAAAAATTCAACAATATAAACCAAGCCAAGCGAACATTAAAAAAACTCATAACTTCCTAAAACTGGTAACTGACAACTGACATATATATAAAATTCGACATGATGTGTAAAACTTTTTCTTTCTAATACATGTCAACTATCTCAAAACGTATGTTTAACATATTACATCAAATTTGAATAATTGTAATTTAATATATAAAAAGAAGAAGAGAAATCAAACATTGATTAGCTAATCTTTGTCAAAAGTTACTTATAAAGTACCAATTTACTACTTTTCTGTTAATTTGATCATGATTAGTTTAACAATGTGATTAACTAATCAATAATTTAACAAAAGCACAAAGTACTGGCCCTTAATCTGTAGGGAAATAGGATAAACGAAAAAAGCGAAATTAAAATCGTAGAAAAATTTAAAAATTTTATTTTTCATCTAGATCTATTAGACGTATAGGGACAGCAATAAAAGTGGTATTTTATTCAATTTTTTACATTTTAGAATCAGATTTTTAAATAAAAATAACTGCTGTATCTAATATTTTGCTTAATTATCATTCAGTAGATACTATTTGTGTTTTGTGAAGAAATTTTAATCCGCCACTGGATACCATTCCTTTTGGACAGGTTCGACCATTCAACTGGTAGAAAACTCGTCTTTTAAGAGCATCATCCCGTCCTGCTTTGCGGCATCGGCATGCACTCACGAAGACTATCGTGTCGGAGGCGGCATCGGGTACAACAACAAACAAACGGTAGTAGTCCGATGACGTAGGTGTTAACAACACGAACAAAATCTGAGGATCAGCTGATGATCGCAAGCAAGCACCAGAGTGACGAATATGCGAAGAACTCATAAATATCCAAAGTCCACGCAATAGCGTGAGCCATGAGCTGACTGAAAACAGTCGAGCATCACGGTTGCATTGGAGCACGCAACCGACAACATACACAGCCAAGGTGATCATCAGGTGAGAGGAAATTTCGTTAACTTATTGTGACAGTTTGGTCAAGAAGTCGAAAAAAAGCCAATTTTCTCAACCTATTCATTTCCATTAAGTAACTACAGTTGCTGGTGTAGTAAACAGACTTGAAAAATATTAAGTTCAATTAAATACATTATGTCCATAATAAAGTCATTATGTACCGTAATTGTAAATGTAACTGTTATTTATTATTCAATTGTGGAAATATCCAATTCTAAATTTTTAACAATCATTTGATATTTGTTACTGAAGGTCAAAGAATTTGTTCATTTAGGATAGTTGAAATTTTAAAAAACGTGCTGAATCGTGATTCTGCAAAATAAATTATGAGAGAGCTACTTTCATTCGAGAAAATTGTGCGAAAACATTGAACCCACACATACACAATTGCAAAAACAAATAAAGGATCCAAAGAGGGTTCTAGTTTTTTGTAAATAACTCAAAAACTATGTGTTAGAGTGATTTTGAAAAATATTGTGAAAGAAGAAGAAATTTATAATATGGTTATCAAAAGAAATAATTTTAGAAGAAAAAAATGAGAAAAATGTCAAAAATTGCAAGAAAATGTGAAAGATAAAAAATATCAAATAATGTAAAAAAGCCAATAACGTAAAAAAAAGACGAAAGTCGAAAGTCAAAAAAATATCAATAAGTTAAAACAAAAATGTCAAAGAAAATTTACAAAATGTAAAAAAGGAAAAAAATGTAAAAAAAGCCAAAAAAGTCGAAAAATGTTAAAAATTGTAAAAAAAATGTCGAAAATTTTGAAAAAATTATAATATTTAAAAACAAACACCAAATAATTCAAAATTCCTTTTCGAGAGCTCGTGAGCCTTTTGGTATCCTCGCGAGCATTTTGGAGTGCATGCAAGCACTTTTGACGAGCTCTAAGCATTAAGCTCTTTGGTAAATTGTTATAAGCACTAAACACTAAGCACCGATTTTAAAAAGTGCTCGTAAGTACTGTGCACCAAGCACAAGAGTGCTTAAGTAGACACATATAAAAACAATGTAGAAAGTGTCAAGATTTTTTTAAAAAGTGACAAAAGTGAAAAAAAAAATCAAAAAAATGTCAAAAAAATGCCGAAAATATGTAAAACAATGTCGAAGTCGTCAAAAAAATGTAAATAAATGGAAAAAACAAAAAATGTAAAAAGAAGCTACAAAAAGTCGAAAATGTAAAACCAATATCGAAGGTTCCAAAAAAATTCAAAATAATGTTTAAAAATGTCACACAGTGGAAAAATCCCAAATAATGTTAAAAAATGCCAAAAAAAAGTAAAACCAATAACGAAAGTGTAATAAAATGTCAAAAATTTCAAAAAGTGAAAAAAAATGAATGTTTAAAAATGTAAAAAATGCCAAAAAACATAAAACAGACAAAAAAAATGTAAAATCAATGTCGAAGGTAAAAAAAATGTTAATAAATGGAAAAAAGCTAAAAACTGTAAAAAGAATCAACAAAAATTTGAAAATGTAAAAACAATATCGAAAGTTATGAAAAAATTTCAAAAATGCCAAAAAAAGTAAAAACAATGACGAAAGTGTAAAAAAATGTCAAAAAGTGGAAAAAAGTCAAATGAATGTTAAAAAATATTTAAAAAAAAGTTAAAAAAACGTAAAAACGTCGAAAAATGTAAAATCAATGTCGAAAGTCAAAAAATTGTTAAAAAATATCAATAATTAAAAAAAAATGTAAAAAAATACCAAAGAATGTTAAAAATTGTCAAAAAAAGAAAAACAAACCAAATAATTCAAAATTCCATTATGAGAGCTCGGACTGCTCGCGAGCATTTTGGAGTGCTTGCGAGCACTTTTTACGAGCTCTAAGCATTAAGCACTAAGCGCCGATGTTAAAAAGGGCTCGTAAGCACTGTGCTCCCGAGCACAAGAGTGCTTAGCAAATCACTAAGCACAGTGCTTATAGACAGCTCTGTGTGGAATACTTCATTTTCTAGCTTTTCATTTGTCGATAGAGCCTAACATAATGACAAATAAAAAATCTGATTCAATTTAGCCCATTTCAGTAACTTAAATAAAACAACTGTAAATTCCTGAAATTCCACTTTTTATTAAGCTACGTTGATGATGGTTAAATATTAATATCTTAGAATCTGAAGATGGCTTTATAGCCGAAACAAGTTTTATATTAAAAAATAATTTGACTTATATTTTAACGTTCAAAAACAAGCTAATCAAAAAATACTGAAAAATGTGCTTCGACATATGCAAACTTTAATCTTTGCATTTAAGTCATTGGTGAATTTTTTAGTTATATCGATAACCAGATTAATAACTATTTAAATAATTATAGAGATATTCCAAATATATTATAGAAATTCTTCATGGTAATCGATACAAAATTTTATTGATAAATTATATAAAATTTCAAAATCCTAATGATATAAAAATTGTACTAACTGCACCAATTAATCTAATATTAGTCCGGACTATTGTAAATATAATAAATAAACGAAATAATAAAGACTTTAAAGAAATGATATACCGAAGAATAAAAAGCCTGAACGGCGGTATACAAATAATGGACATAAAGCTATCGATACAAAAGATTTATCGTTTAAATTGAGACAAACGAACGATTTATCGTCGCCAGACAAATTTTAAAGCTTATAAAATATTCATGAGAGCCGTCGTAATAAAGAAAAGTGTTAACACAAGATATTTAATGGCTAAATTATGTACATTAATTTGATTACAGAAGAAAAAGATATATAAATACTATGAAGGAGATAATTAATAGGTTTTGAAAAAAGATTTCAATAATGTTGTAGATTGGATGGAAACATAAAATAAGTAGCTAATTAACATGATTATGGTAGCTGTTTTCTAAAAAATACATTTAATAGATTTTTATTAGCTGTATAGATCATTCAAGGATTATTAATAGGATTTATATATTTAATAAACACTTAAATTTTTAATTTTACAATTTGCTCATTATGTTTCCTTGTTCCAATTAATTTAAATGCGATGAACTTTTAAAAGATTCGTTACTAAATTTTATTACTTAAAATATTGCTCCAGTCTAAATTTAGAGTCCCAGTACAATTTAAATTAACAATTAATAAAATAAATCCGACAGGGTAAAAAAATTGCACCCCTACTTTGATTTATCTAGTTTTAGTCCGTCCAATACTTGATCCAAACCATTGAGATATTCCTCAACGAAAAGGTTCTAGGTAAAACGGTGGATTATTCTATAGGCTTTTCACTTTCCGCGGGTTCCACATCCTTAAATCTATCTTAAGAGGCCACGGTACCAGTTCCATCAATTTCTTGCACGCCTTGATTTAATATATCTTAAATTTATTTCTTTATACGTTTTTTCTTCCTCTTCTTCTTCATCATCTTCCTTAGTAAAAGCGGAGGAATCAAATATATCATCACTAGCTTCCATGCCATATTCTTTAGCAAGATCTTGCTTGAAACTGAACATTTACCTATCAAATAAACCTGCTTTAAACTCATTACATTCCTTATCCTCTTCCTTTTTACCATTATCCTTCTTTTCTTGTATTTTGCTTTTTTTCCATCACAAAGAAGTTTTTAGAGTTATTTTTGTTTGGTGCTGCTCTTTCCCTTACAATGAGATCTTCTAGCGTTATTTGGTTGGATTTGTCTTCTAGATTTTTCTTATCAATTTTTAAGAACAAAACGTGGAGGAAGGTCTTGGTCGGTATATGCAATTTTCTTCAACAGGATATGTCCAGAACCATCCATACTTTGACTTTTGACAGCTTCCAAAAAATGCTCCAAAATAATATCAGTTGTTTCTTTTGAATGGTTATATAGATCAAAAATCTAGGAAGGTTAAAATAACAAAAACAAAAGAAGAAAGATATCAACGAGAGCAAAAAATTATGAGATATACTTCTGTCATAATTATATATACATTCTATTTTAAATATGTCAATTAAAATTCTAATTTTACTTTAATTTTAAAAACGTAAATTATTTTGTTTAAAAATAAGAGCCAAATAACATCAATACATATAGAGACTCATAGAGAAAAATAGGGAAAAATTGGGAAAAATGGAGCAAAAGAATGAAAAATATGAAATACAATAAGGTAAAATAGTGAACTATAGGCTAAAACAGGGAAAAGAAAATATTGAAAAATACAGAAAAATAAGAAAAAGTAACAAAAGAAGGAAAATATAGAGGAAAATAGGTAAAAACAGGAAAAAAATAGATAAAAACAAGAAAAAGTAGATAAAAACATTATAAAATAGATAAAAACAGGGAAGAACAGGAAAAAGTAGACAAAGATAAGGGGAAATAGTGAAAAGTTGGAAAATTATTGTAAAATAGGAAAAAAATAAAGCACAATGAAGAAAAACAAGCAAAAATAGGCCAAAACAGAAAAAGTAGAATAAAATATGGAAAATTAGTGAAAAGCAGGAAAATTACGACTAAATGAGGAAAAACAGGCAAAATAGGGAAAAACATGAAAAAAAGAACAGCGAAAAATATGAAGAAATAAGGCAAAATAGGGAAAATAGGGAAATGTATGGAAAAATTGGGCAAAATAGGGAAAAATACGAAAAAAAAGGGCAAAATAGGAAAATAGGAAATATAAGAAAAATGAGGCAAAATGAGGAAAATAGTAAAAAGTAGGACAAAATAGGAAAAAATAGTGAAAAGTAAGTTAATTAGGAGAAAAGTAGGCAAAAATACGACCAAACGGGGAAAAAAAGGGGAAAATAGTAAATAAGGGTCAAATAGGAAAAAATTAGGAAAAAAATGGAAAAAAATAAGAAAAATATGAAAAAGAAGAGAAATGAAAAATATAAAAAAATGGGAACAATTAGAAAAAATAAGAAAAAATCTGAAAAAAATAGGAAAAAATAGATAAACATGGTGGGAAATAGGGAAAAATTGGGAAACATTGAAAAAAATTGGAAAATTAGGTTAAAATATGGAAAAATATGGCAAAATGAAGAACAATTGGGAAAATGGAGAAAAATAGGGAAAAGAAGTGGGAAATAGAGACAAATAGAAAAAACAGGAAAAAGTAGCGCAAAATAAGCAATGGGAAAAATGAGAAAAAATATAAAATTGTGGGAAAAACTAGGAAAAAATGTGTTAAAATAGTAAAAAATAGGGAACATAGAGGTAGGATCTGTATGTGTGTCGATATGCCGCCTTGTATGTTTGTTGATAACAAAAAATGTGAAAAAACACATTTATATTTATTGGCAACTTTGATAGTTATAATGTGTTAAGATTCAGTATCAATGCAGTAGTGATTCGAGATGGCGTTTTCTTTGAAATGAAAATTTAGAAAAAATATTTTAATCGGAAATAAAATGGTACCTAAGTATTACGGTTTACTTGGAAAAAGATAGGGCAATAGCAAACAATTTTTTTTAAAAAACAAAAAAAAAATCGTAAAATAGTAAAAAAAATATGGATTGGACTCAATCTGAAACCCTAAAATAATAATTCTTTTTTGCCAAATTTATTAAATTTATAGTCGAGGATTAAGAATCTTAGATAGGACATCTGAAATACCGGGTGGTCCATATCAATATTTAATACTAATTATATAATAATAACTAAAGCATTTATTAATTCGTGGTATATATTATAAAAATCTACTATAAGTACAAATTTAGAATATAATCCTGAACTACCCTATAATCTTAGTCCTTATAGAGGAAATAGTAGAAGAGAGAGAGGGACGAAAGACGAAAAATGATGCAGGTAATAGCGGAAACTTTTGACATCGACAGCATTCATTTTATCGCGGCGTGGCGGCCGACCGGATACGACGTTGAGTCACCCGTTCCCCACTTTTTCGCCTCCTGCTTTTTCCACCCTCACCAACTCAAGGAACGTTTCGGTTCCTGTGATCCTGCGCTTTCGTCCTGCTGATGCATAATTACTCGCGAGCAAAGAAGCTATCGCTAGAATCTGAAGGTTAACCCTTGACGGAGGGATGCAATTTCCTGCTGATAGTCAAAAATAAGTGGTTACGCCTTGACTTCTTGACAATTTATATAAAATGATTTATACGGGGTCGAATTAATTTAAGGGAATTTAAACATCGATTTCTAGATAATTATTGGAAAAATATATGTTTTATTTATGTTGGAATTTGCTTAGAGATAATCCCAAATGGTTTAATCACCCGTTGCAAATTTATTCAGAATCAAAAATCCATTTTTGAAAAATATGTATATATGTATTAAATTGATTTGTGGTTCCTTCAATCTTAGAAAGCTTCACGATTTAAAGACATTTATATTGGTATGTTCTTTTAACACCAACAGAAAAAAATATATATAACCAATTTAAAAATAACCAATATTAATTATTTAATACAGAAAAATTAAGCAATATTTAAATTATATTCAAATTCAATTTTGTATTAACTATAATTTTGTTTTACTTAACTTTGACAAAAAAAAATTGCAGATCTATAATTTCCTTTTTGTTTACAAATTAACAAAAAAATGTAACTTATATTATTCCAAAAACTTTTCCTGTTTCTTCTTTATAATATTTGAATTTCTAATAAGTCCTAAAATTTAATTTTTTTCTATTTCGTCTCCCTGTCGTACTCAGACATTCACAGCCTACTTCCTTCTCTGACTATTTCCCTTAACTCCTCCATTTAAACCATTAAATATTCATTTCTCTCCATCTATTCTTATTGTATTTTAGATTCCATACATAAACATCACCAGAACTATGCATAACAACCATTTTAGTATGTAAGTATATAGAGCCTGTAAATTTTTCTGTTGTACATAGGAAAGAAGAACAAACGCGCTGTAAGAAATTCTGAAAATTATGACAGCTGAATACTGATTTTCTATAGTACGATATAATATTTATCGAGAATAGTAACGGCGTTTATTCTAAACAGAGAAGACAAGCCTTATAGAAATATGGCATCCTTGCGTGTTCGCTGGTATCTAAATGTGATTATTGGAAGGCATTTCTCGATCGTCGACTGCAGCACAAAGCAAAGTCATTCTTACACTAGGTATTGCTATGCACAATACAAAGATTTACAATCTGTATGTATATATGTACGTATGAGTGTATGTAATATTTGATATCAAAGATACTCCAATTGATGTTTTATAGCTGGTAAACTTTTTACTGGTAAAAATGTAGTTTATCTAGTGGTTTGGTGGCTATCATGATCTTGGAATATCGGATCCTAGTGATAGGCAGTCCAACGTAGAATCGGAAAGGGCTGTAATGAAACATTTCGATGATACAGTTAAATTTGATGATAGAAGATATGAGGTTACTTCGCCTTGGATTTAGTTCTTAAAAAAAGTAACCGACCAAGTCATTTTGGATTCAGTAATGATTAGATGCTTTCTGATAAATTGTATATGATGTAAAAAATCAGAATTTACATGTTTTATCTACTCCTATTAAGTTATATATTAATTATTCAACTGCTTTTCAGCAATTAATAGTACCCATAAACAAATAGCGTGAGTTATGGATAGGAATGTATATTTACTATACAAAGGTATCTAGTTTTGTACAAATCAATTTGCCGAAGCGAAACAGTCCATTACTGTCATTGAGGGGAATAGGTAATATTTTTTCTATTTCTGTCTTTTGTATTTAATTTTTTCCTTATTCCCTGGTTTTTTTTTTCGCTTTTTGTGATTTTTTGCGCCTTTTTTTAATTTTTTTTTATTTTTTCATTTTTTCGTATTTTACAATTTGATTTTTAATTTTTTTCTCATTTTTCTGATTTTTTTAAAATTGTCTCTAATTTTTCTCGTTTTTTCCCAGTTGTCTGATTTTTTGTTTTTTTCCAATTTTCCTTATTGTTCTGTTTTTTATATTTCTTTCCTTTGTTTTCTGATTTTTTTCTTATTCCTCTGATTTTTTTTTCAATTTTTCGGTTTTTTAATTTTTTCTTTATTTTTCATTTTTTTGGTTTTTGTTTTGTTGTTTTTTGCTTTTTTCGAATTCTTTCACTTTTCCCCCATTTTCATTGTTTTTACCTATTTTTCTCCATGTTCCACTATTTTGCCTTTTTTTCCTCTTTTCTCCATATATTCTATATTTCCTTATTTTCCTATTTATCCCTATTTCCCCCTACTTTTCCAAATTTTTTCACGTTTTCCCCTACTTTTTCGCGTTGGAACCTATTTTTCCAATTTTCCGTATTTTCCCCATTTCTCCCTATTTTTTCCTATTTTCTCAATGTTTCACTATTTTTTCCTTTTTCTGATTTTTTTTTTGTTTTTTGATAATATCTGCATTTTTCTTATTTTTAAATTTAGAAAGTGAAGATGAATAAGGTACACCTCCAGGAATAAGACAAATAGATGCTACAATACAGAATTTTTTACCCGAAAAATCACAAAACAAATATAAAGGTGTATACAAAAATTTACAGAAAATGTACTTTTGTGAATAAAGTTCTTTCTGTGTACTTGCAGCTTAGTATTTATTGTTGTAGTCGTAGATAAAGTATATTATTCAACTTGCGATAATGGTCATAACTCACTTGATGAATTACAGCACTCGCCTACGGCTCGTGCTGCAAACTTCATCTGCGTGAGTTATGACCTACATTACCGCTCGTCAAATAATATACTATTACCACTTATCTAGATAGAAACTAATAATTATGGTGTTAAATAAATAAAACGAAATTGTCAATTTCGGTTTCTTTAATTATCTAGGAAACCGGTACTGATATTTAGTGATATTTTAATTTTGAAAAAGCATTCAATTTTTCTTGAATATACACATATTTTTTCTCGTTTAACCAACTTTGTATCTATAACGGTTTTCAAAATCACAATTGTTTTAATTTTTTATTATTTCTATATTTTTTAATTGAAGAAAGAGTAAATAAACTTATCAAAGAGGAAATGAGGGTACAAAAAAACTATTTAAAAATAAATTTAGATTAATATTCTACGGGTTTTTGGATATATTGTAATGATATACTTTGCAAGAGTTAAAATGTTTGATAGCGTAAATAATTTTTATGAGTTTTGAATTTTATTATTAAAAAAGATTGATCTAAGAATTTATTGTAAATAATTGGTGTTCAAAATATTTAAAATCAACAATTGTGGAGTATAAAGCATCTTATTCGTATTATTATTATGTCATTATTATAATATGAATGATTATTATTTGTATAATAATTTATTAGAAAAAGTTAAATTTGGGAAAGAATATTAAAAGAAAGTTTTGCTATATAATTAAAAAGTAAATGGCAAAATAGTTAAAAGTGATTAAAAAAATTATTCTTTAATCAAGTAACAGAAAATTTGAATTTAGGGGAAAAACAGTGGAATACAAAAATAATAATAAACAAATCAATTTGTGACGAATTTTTAAAATAATTTTCAGAAAATTTTTATAAATACTTATTGAATATTACTATTGTAAATAAATGTAAAGAAAAATAAAATTATACATGAATATACTCGGAAAAATATAGTTTTAATACAAACATTTGAAAATTAATGAAGAAATAAATAAAATTTGTAATGGAAAAAATTAAGTAGGGAGTTATTTGGAAGAATAAAGGGAGATCAAAGTTTAGAACTAATTATCCATAAGAAAGGCATAGAAGGACATACATAAATTTATATTTTTTTATTTATAATTTTTGTAATGTTTATTATTATTTGTCTATAGAACCCACCCCAAGGTCAGATATTGGTAATTTTGGTAATATTATATCATTACAATATATAAATTACTAAATCAATTTTCTTTAAAAGAATGCTAGTATTTGCTTTATGAAAAATTTGACAGACTCAAATAATACTGTTACAAACGAATACTGACGAGTAAAATATGAACTGCATTCCCACAATATAAAATCCATTATTCAAGTCAACTTTCGTATCATGATCAGCATGTTACGAAGTTAATGGGTCTTACAAAATATTAAATTCAGAACAGAAACTTTAACTCAAAACTTTAACAATAAAAATTATACTCATAAATTTTATTTAAGTTTGTTTAAAGTTGCACTTTACTGTGATTTTGTTTGTAAAACACATCAATAATTTTTTTTAATAATGAATTAAAACTCTAAACTATGTAACACAATATAATTCTTAACAAGGGCGGCAACTAGTTTCAGCTTATAGCCATCATCAGGCCAAAAACTTACAATGGGGGTTAGAGATATTGAACCAACTAATTAACTTAAAAATTATAAAAGGAGAACGAAATTCGAATTTAATATAAAAAAAATTTATTTATTTGGAAGTTTCAATAAAACTTGATAAAAGTTTGCCAAATAACGTCTCAACATGTTTCGGCTCTTTTCGGGTCTTAGGCCATCTTCAGGCAAATTGTTCGAATAATGTAGAAACTAGATTAATATATGAATACAAAACTTATCTTAATACAAAAATGGTACAAAAAGGCAATTAAATAAAAATTTTGTATCCAAACCGAAAATACTTGTAAGATAGAAAATTCTTCAAAAAAAACCAAAAAAAAACAACGGTCACTCATGAAGATAAGAGCCTTGCGCACGTTTTTACATATTTTAGTATTTTTTTTTTAACTCGAAACCCTCATTCATTTTAACTGATTTGTTTTAAATGTCTAGCTTGGGGATATTTAACGTCCCTAAGCATGACTTTTGACCAAATTAAAAAAATTACGGATGACCGAATCGTGATTAAATGGCGAAATAAATGTATTATACGATTATTTTTTGGAGTGAACCCAAACGTCGTAGACTGCATTTAACGGTAAAAGCGGTATTGGAGCATCTCTCTTCTTTCTCTTGAAAAGTAATTAATAAACTTCAAAATTAAACTTTGCCCTTTCTCATTATACCGGGAAGTCATTTTGACAATGAAAATTTAATTGAACTGTCAAAAATAATAAATAACATTTACGTTGACATTAGTTAAGAAATATGTTAATGACGTCATAATTCCGTCTCATCCATTTCAAGATTGAGAAATCAAGTTGGACAATGTATGACGTAACGGCAGAGGATGTTTAAATAAACTGTATAAGTTTACGTTTGAACTCTTTTTAAATTTTTCTACACATGATAATTTATCTATTAAAATTTTGATATAGATGCAACATTCTATTTACAAGTCGAGCTGTTTCAGCGCATTTTGAAAAAATTCTATCGTATAAAATATATAATGAAACATATACAATCCACCTTCTCTACCATCAAGGACAAATAAAAGTAAAAACAAGTGTACTTGAACCCAAGTAATTTCTCTGACTTATCAGAATTAGTGGAAAGGTTATAATTTTGTTAAGTCACGTGAGTTAATTGTCCTACAATGAGATTGCATGTATGTAAATTAATTTGAATGAGTGCAACTCTGTGTTTACATCGAGTACGGTCTTTATGAGTTAATTTGAATAATTCCCAACAAACGAATGTACGAAGATTTATCAAAAGATTTGGTAATGGAATTGTCTCGTGAGGGTGACGAGAAATGTTATCGGATACAAATTATATTGAACTATTTTAAAATTAATTCATTTGAAATGATAAGTATTCTTGTATTATTAAAAAAAACAGACTCCTATAATTGTTTTGTCCTCATAGGTAAAAATCTTGTGTGTAATATGATTTTTTGTTTACTTTTTTGAGGTAAATCAAAATCTTGTATCAGAATTTCAAATTTTACACAAATAAGATAAAAAATTCACAAATTTTGAAATTTCCTTTTCTTCTTGACAAAATCTACATACCAGATCCATTGTTGCTCACTTATTAAGCTTACAAGATCTTGCTACTAAAATCTACTGTAAAGGACCCCTCATTTCTCTTATGGAAAATTACTTTCCTCCAATTTTTTTAAAATTTTAGTATCTTATAGATCTTAGTTCTGGAAATGGTTTTAATCTTCTTGGGGGACTTCAAAACGGATATTTCCATCGAAATCTCGATTTTTTTTGCTCGATCACTATACTTTCCCTTTGATGGGACCGGGAAAGTAAAAACGAAAAGGAATTAAAGGAATCGAAAAAATCTGGAAAAATCGAAAAAAGAAAAAAAAAACAAAAAATTTTGAAAAAAAGAAAAAAAATGTAAAATACGGTAAAAACCAGAAGAATTAGAAAAATATCACAAAAAATCGTAAATTATAAAAAATCAAAGGAATAAGTAACTCATGTGATTGTCGCACTCGCCTTTGGCTCATGCGACAAAATTCACATTCGTGAAAAAAGTATCACTTTACACACTTGTTGCATAAATAACTATTTCAGCAAGACCCAAGTGAGTTAAAAATATTTTTATCTTAAGGTATTACCCCAACTTCCCCTATACAGGGTGGTGAAAATTTAATTGAACACTATTGACATTTAGTAATAACGGTTTCCAAAATTTCTTATTTTATATGTGTAATCAAATAATAACATTTATTTTATACTGCTGATTATTTCCACGACTATTTTATATTTTTATAATTTTCAATTCGACCTATCTAATAAAAAAACTATATATTTTTTAATATTTTGTTAAACTAAATAGTCACCGATTATTAAATTAAAACACCATTAGAAAATCAAGAGTCCCGGTGCCTGCTCACATTAAAATCGTTTAAAAAAATCTTGTAAATCATTGCGGAAGGGGCAAAAATAATCGAATCGACTAAATCGAGGGTACAATGGTAATTAACAGCTGGCTATAAATAAGTATTCATGTATATCTGATGACCACGTGCAAGCTTCCTATTAACAGCAACCCTGAAAACGGTTCACGGATTTTTTATGCACAAAACCACCTGCCCTTTCAGAATTGAACGCGAACACCTTCAGATAGTCGATTCATCGATTGCGCATTCAGCGGTTTTTTAAATTTTTTGATTGAACATTAAATAATAATAATCAGAATTAATAACACCATGTAATGGTATAGTTTTTGTATTTTAAATAGTAAAAATATAATTTTAGTTACATATTTTTTATTAGTTACTTTCATTACTTTATTGTTGCTGTCTTCTGCCCCTTAGATCCTTCGTATTTTCTATTTATAAATAAATCTTTTTCTTGATATCTTAATTTTTCTGTAATCTGTAATCTGCTTGTCTATATCTATATATTCTCTACTGCTTCTGGATAACATGCACAAACGAGACAAACAAAAGATAAGAAGATGGAAAGAAAGTACAAAAAATAAAAAAGAAACAGAAGGATATGACGCATCAAAAGGAATTGAAAACGTCATGATTGAAAACGAAGAAGAAACTAATAATCTGGATGACGTCGTATCAAACAAAACAAACGAAAGGGAAGAAGATGGAAAAAAAGTAAAAGTAAATGAAAAAGAATCAGAAGAAACTAAAAATTTGGATGACATCGTATCAAACGAAACAGACGAAAGAGAAGAAGATGGAAGAAAAGTAAAAAGCAGAAGCAGAAAGATGCGACGCATCATAAGGAGAAGAGTGTAAATATCAAGAAGCTGCAGAAGCCTTAATAAATGAAGAAAAGACAGCGTTATGAAAGTATAGTACTATTTTTTATCCTGATATATCTAAATTGGCTCTCCCTGTTCCCGATAAACTAAAAATTTTGTAAAAGTCTAGTTTAGGGCAACACTTAAGATTTTTTTCCATAACAGATTTCCAGTAAACCTAAGTTTAACGAAAATATTTTTGATTGAAAAAAGGAAAAAAATAGTTAAAAAGTGAGAAAAATAAGAAAGAAACGAGGAGGTAACAATTAGAAATATTGATATTAAGCTGATGTGAACGCGATACTATTTGATCTGAATCAGTTGGTCGGGAAAAGGAGGTAATTTTTGAATAAGTAAAGGATATTAAAAAACGAAAAATATTTTGCCCATTGCACAGAACATAGGATCAGCTGGCTAAATATTCAATAAAAGTAAAATCATACAGAAACTGGCCCTGGTCCAAATGGAATTCTGTTCGAAGGTTTGACAAAGTTCTTTTTGAATGGAGAGCGAAAATCTTCGATAAAAGTTTATAACCTCTACCACTGCAAACACAAAATTTTTTCGTCTATTGTAAAACGCCTTAATTTGGGTTTTTGTGTCTGAGTTCGTACTTGCATATTAATAAATAAAAATGTAGCAGCATTCACGGATCTCATAAATTTTAAAAAGATGCAGATTCAGTAACTTTTTGGGGACTGTTTAATCGGTTCCTCAGATTTAATTAAAACATTTTCTCTGCATTATAGATGTTTCAAATCCATTTAGTCACCATTTTATACATTGTCTTACATTTAGGTGTCAACTTACCGATAATTAAGTTCAAGGTCACCCATTCACGTTTTCACTACATTTTAGCACAGTAAATATTGTACCATGATTTTAGTTTCTGTATGAGCATAGAAGATATACTCTGTGGTATGAGTAAAATGACGTAAGAAATAAAATGGCGTCTGATAAATTTAAAGATTTTTAATAAATTATACTTTATTTTGGTATTAGTTCAAGAAGATTTTATTGATCTCCGATTATTAAGTCAATAATTGTCTGTGAAAAGAAAATCGTAAAATGCAGGTATTAAAGAGATACAAAAAAAAATTGTGACAGATTGGTTTGGTGATGGTTTCCAAAATTTTTTTTTTTGTAAGAGACAGCCAAGTTTTTCATTACATTTTCGTGTTCCTTAACCCTAAATTAGTCTACAAAAAAAAAATTGTCAAAATCGGAGGTGTTGCCCTAAACTAGATTTTTTCTACAGGTTTTATCCAGAAATCCACGCACGTTGAAAATGTTTTTGGTCTTAGAATCCGAAAATCTGATCAAAACGGTAGATCCTGAATTCCAGACTTGTAAAACGTCTAATTGAAAAATATCATGAGATTTCTGAAGAGGACATGGTGAATTAAATCCTACGCTTGATAAGGTTCCTTCAAGCAGCCAACTTTCCTGAAGAATAGTCTCTGGATTGGAGGTTTTTAAAACTGTTGTAGTTTACAGTGAAACATTAACTTTAAGACTCTGTTCCATATCTCAGTTTCACGTTATGTATATCAGTAGCTTCTTGTGAAAGGAATTTCTAAAGACTAAAATTTATCCATTGAAAACGGTATTGCTAAAGAAATAGATTTTGATGAGGTTATTTCTAAATGTGCTGAAACCAAAGCTGGAAAAAAAAGTTTTAAGTTGAATCAAGATGTTTACCAGCAAATTAATTGTTTCTCAGCATATTAAACCTGTATATAAAAATATAATTTTGCCTTTTTATTCACTTATCTCTGTTCAACAGTAGCACTGTACTAGAACTGAACAGCCAGTAAATTTTTGGTTTATTTGAAAATTAAAATCAAACACATTTTATTTCTGAGGGGGTGACAAGATATAATATCCTACCCGGATGCCACAAGACATTGGTATATCATTGCAGCTTCTTTCATTTGTCTTGTACGCACTACATTATCTTCTATACTCTTCAGCCTTCATAATCAATCAGCGTTCTAACGCACTTCGGTCGTTACGTGTCACTTTTGGCAATTTGGTTCAGGTTTCGGATTGCCTCGGGCACCACCTTCCGTTTATAGTGTGAAAGAAACTTGCTTGGGCAGCTTCAGTGAAGAAAGAAATACTCCAGGGATCGTTATGGTCTCGACCAATCCCGTGTCGGCCGGTAGGGCAGACATTACTTACCCTCCTGGACTGGACTGCGTTCCGGAGTATCTGCTGCGGTAATCCTCATCTAGTACGGCTGGCTACGGCACTGGTGGGTTCTGTCGGTGTCGATATACTATCTCCGTATGCAGGACAGGACGGTTGTTATTAGTTCGAGTCTCTAATCGAACTTAGGGATGTTCGATATAAATCGAATATTCACAAGATCGATCTTTTTACCTGCGATTCTCGATCTTTTAAATCGATCTTTTCATAAGCGATTAATCGCTGTATCGATTCTATTATTACAAAATCGCTCAACAAAGATTGGCTGTTCCCAAATTTTATTCTTATCTTACTGCGACATCGCGACATCTAGTATATTTAAATTTAGACAGAAACAGGAAATTGTCTTAAATTAATATAAATAAAGCAACCTGTAATCTTTTCTGTTTATGTATATTACAGTTTTAATTGGAAATAAATAAAAATTTTCCATAATCGACAGACAGAAGAAATAAAAAACCATCAAATGTTAAGTATTAGAAATATTAAATTATAAGATCGATTCTTAAAGAAATCGATTTTTTCGATTCGATCTTTAAGCAGTGTTTCCACAATGAGGGGAAGTTCCCCTTTGGAGGGGAATTTAGACTTCAGAGGGAAAAAAAGAGGAAATGGTTAGAGAGGGGAAAATCATAATACGGTTATACTTTATTCGACACATTTAATCATGTTTAATCTTATCTTTTTTGCTTCACTGGCACTATCTTACACAAATTTTAAATAAGGTATTTCAAATTCGTTTTTCATTAATTTTGTAATGATTTATTTTCGAGGGGAAAAAGGGGAAACAATTGAGGCGTGGTGCGAAACTGAAACCATTAAAGTGGAAACTCTATCAAACGATCTGAATAAATTCAGAAGATCGATCTTTAGGAAAGAATCGGACATCCCTAATCGAACTGCTTAAATGAATTGCAAGCTGTGCTATAGCATAAGGTTGGTTGAGTACGTGTCTCTAAGTACTCGAAGTGCACCCATGACGGCTCCATCTTCCGGTTGGAGTGTTAACTTTGTACAACGGGTAGCATATGCGAAGGAAGGTCGCGGTGTTTATTTTATTTTATGTATTCACGGTGTATTTTGATTTTACCTATTTACGGTCTAATGCCGGTCGCACTAATTATGACAAATAATAATTATTTTTAGATATAAGGACTAAATTAGAATTATTATTAATAAATAAAAATAATAAGAACGGAGATAAGACAATTAAAAACATTGGTAAATTCGTAACTTCGTTACAGCGTATCCTTTTTAATTTATATTATTCTTACTGGTTTATAGTTTCTTTTGTGCTTTTTTCACGTGCTTTATCTAATAGTATTTGCTAGTATACTAAAACTCTTCTCCATTCCTTTATTTTCCAGGTTTTTCTAGGTTTAGATCATGTATATTTCCTTTCTAATATCTTTCCATGTTTGTTATTAATCTTGCTACATTATGGCAAAAATTATTTAAATTATGGTATATGCTTTTTTTTTAATTTTATTTAAATATTTACGATAGTTCATTTTAAAGTTATACTCATATATTGTATGATTGAGATGTAGATTCGTATAGCATATATTCACCCATGATGGTACAAATGAAATATTAGTATTGGAGGCCATAAATAACAATTAGTTTGTTGTATACTAAATTGGAATACAATCCTGTTTATTCTCAGCATCTCGAAGATCTCTTCATTAAACTAGCTTTTTAATTTATTGTTTACTGTTCGGCTATCACTCTTATTTCTTTTGTATTGCGTCCCGTGCCGTTCCTACTCTACATTTTTTAATGACGTATTAGAAAATAGTGGCTCTTAAAAAATATTTTTCTACTAATAAAATGCAATAAAGCAGATTAATCTACTCTAATAAATGAGAGTGGTCGCAAAATGGTATTAACGGTATTTATTCTTGGAACAATTAAATTAATCGAAAGAATCTGTGCAAACTGTCAAGATTAACACCCGCATTGAACGTGTTTCTGAAACAACTGCACTCAATATTACCATTTTATAACCCCAACACGAGAAAATTAAAATCAATCAAGTATTACCTTAATTTAGTCTCGTTTAACAGCATACATTTTTTTTAAGATTAAACTGGAAACGCCTTTCCTATATTGATTACGTTTAAGGTATTTGAATTATTGTTATAAAATCAATAAAATTAAATATATCGACTGCTTGATTTCAGGTTTATTTATGTTAAAACTAAAATTAACTAGCAAAAATTTTTAGTATGCAAAAATAGTGTATGGTGGAATATTAAAAATAAATCGGTCTAGTGCGTGTCGGACTTCGTACATTTAGGGTTCCGTACCAAATGTAGAATATAAGCCAGCTGTGCAGAGGCAAACAAAAACTTGCATACTTAAGCGGATTATTAAATTTTGTATAAAGTTATTTCATTAGAAACTGAGAGGTAGATACTATACATATTTTATGCAGTTTTAACGATACAAATGCTTGTTTTATTATTTTTTGTAGATACTTTCCGTAAAATTAGTTAATATATAACAAAATTGTTTCAATGCAGTCGGTTTTTCTAAAGATCAGAATCCTCAGACCCCTGCATACAACTCTTAAACGTAATAATATCAGTCAGGTCTTTTGTATTGTATACGTCGTTGAGAATATGGAGGGTCGACACGCAACAGGGTCATATTGTACATGTATTTAGAAGAGCATCTATTTACTCTTGGCCGACGAATGAATTCCCTAGATATTTACCGAATGCCCTTCTGTCTCTCTTTTAATTCTATTTTTCGGTTTTAGTTTGTCTAAGTAAAAAACAGTTTATTTTAGTTTACTTTATATAGAAGTATACAAAGCAAACAATGGAATAAAAGAATACTTTAGACATTATATAACATAAAAATTCAAGTTTTTTTACGAAATGAGTTGTATTTAATAAGTAAAAATAAATAATCTGAAACTGGCGGAGGAATTATAGCAATGGACTCATCCAGTGATTTTTTTTTATATTTTATTTTATAATTTTGGCCTACCATAACACATTGCAGCACTTCTGAGACCGAACCTGCGGCTGTAATTAATTCTTGAAATTTGAAAATTGGGGCTATAGTGGCCCAATTGAAACAGATTATATTTGACTATGTTGACATATCAATAAAACTGGCAACTATCGTTCTCATTTGTTATATGATTAAAAGAAGGAAAGAAGTATGTCAAATTTTTCTACAAACGAACAAAGCTAGAATCTTGGCAATGCTGTAGAAAATAAAACGTTAATTATTGGTCAAGAAGCAGCGCCACTTTCAAAATATATTAATTACTTTTTATTGATTTTTATTAATTAATGAATATTATAAGAACAATGAAAATATTAAACCAATAAATTCGTTCCTACTGGATACGTCCATTAACCTTATGATAGACAATATAACACAAACAACAGATACTATCAAATTAATAATATACAGGGTGTGCCCAGATGTTTTGACCCTCCAATATCTTGAAAATTGTTAAATATAACAAAGGATGAAAGTTTTCAGTCATGAATAGTTAAATTTGTTCTCTATATACCGCGTGTAAATGGGTCATGGGCCACCCCTATAACTTTTAAACGGGTAAATACATTTATACAAAATTTGAGCCGATTATAATAGATGTATTTTTGGATTTTTTTGCATAAAAATCCAATGTGGCCGATATCCGGTTTTACCGTGAAAAAATGGAAAAAATTGGAAAAAATAGGGAAAAATATGAAAACGAGAGAAAACCACGGAAAATGGTGAAAATACGAAACAGTAGGAAAATTGGAAAAATTAGGGAAACTAAGGAAAAAACAGAAAATAATTAAAATAAGTAGAAAATATAGAGAAAAATAGGAACAATGACAAAAAATAAGAAAAAGAATCAAATAAGAGGAAATTGAAAAAATAGTTAAAAAAAATATTCAAAATAGAGAAAAATAGGAAAACGTAAAAAAAATTGGATGAAATAGAGAAAACGGGGGAAATGGGTAAAAATAGGCAACATAGAAAACAACAGGAAAAAAGAAACAGGGATATATAGAAAAAAATTGAAAATTGGTAAAAAATTGAAAAAAAAATAGTATAAAATAGGAAAAATAACAAAATTAGAGAAGACCAGGGGAAATGGTAAAAAAAACAGAAAAAATAGGAATTAATAGGAAAATTAAGAAAAAAAATAGAAAATATATGGAAAAAGTAGAAAATATAGAGAAAAATAGGAAAAAATAGGAATAAATGAAATAAGAGGGAAAAATAGAATAAATAGAGAAAATAGTTTTAAAAAAAAGAAACAGGTAAATATAAAAAAAATAGAAAATTAGGAAAAAATAGGGAAGTATAGTAAAAAATGGTTGAAAATAGAAAAAAAAATATAAAAAAATAGTAAATAATAGGAAAAAATAGAAAAAAATAGGAAAATATTGGAAAAAGTAGGTAAAACAGGGAAATATATGCAAAATAAGAAATTGAGGAAAAATGAGAAGACCAGGAAAAAAGGGGATAAATAAGAAAAAAATACAGAAAAATTTCAAAAAAATATGCAAAATAGGAAAAATGGGTAAAACAGAAAAAACATGAAAAAATAGAAAAGAATAGGAAAAAATGGTGAAATAAAATTGTAAGAAACAGAAAAAAGAGGAAAATTGGAAAAAATAGGTATAGATCTAAACTTTAAAAAGAATAAGAAAAAAATAAACAAAAAAATAAACAAAAATAGGAAAAACAGGGAAATATATGGAAAAGAGGCAAAATGGTTGAAAATAGAAAAAAACGGGAAAAATTAGGGAAAATAGGGAAATATATGCAAAATAGAAATTTGGGGAAAAATGAGGAACCAGAAAAAATAGGAAAACACGGGAAAAAATATCAGAAAATATATCCAAAAATAGGAAAAATGGTGAAAAATAGAAAAGAAATGAAAAAATAGAAAAGAATGGGAAATTAAAAAATTATAAAAAAAAACAGGAAAAAAGAGGAAAACGGGAAAAAAATGGGTATAACAATTTAATGAAAGCTAAAAATACGCACTTCGCGTTAGGTATAGTAAATTTATTAAAATGATTAGAATATCCCAATAGCAATAAAATTGTAATTTTCAGTAGCGCTTGATAATTTAAGCGGAAAGAAATTCAAAGTTGATGACGCGCTTCCCATGCCTCTTAAGTGCATAATAGATTTTAGTAATAAAAAAAAGTACTCATTCTATGGGGATTTTTTTATGTTAGTTAGCTTCTGTACTAAAACCAAAAAGGGTAGATCCTTAGATAATTTTCACTATAGGGATTACTTTAACTAGACCCATATTTTCTCTTTTGGGTCATATCAAAAATTGGGTAAAAGTTTGATCACTCGGTATACACAAACTTTGAAATTAAATAAAACAACCACAAATTGTTCCGTCGTTACAATAAACATTTTAATACAAATTTTTCTTATAATTAAAATAAAAATATGTTTCTAAATAAAATTTCAAAAAAACTGTAATTTGTTAAAAATTTGATTACCCGCAATTTTTAAAAAAATAATCATCAGAATAATATATAAAAATTTTTAACTGGATAGAAAATATGAATACAAAATTGGCCGAGAAAAAATACCTACTAACTGGACATCCTGTATAATAACGAATACCCTTTTTGTAAAATATGTTAAAGTACGGCCAATTAATTAGGAAAATTGATTTTTGACAAATTTTTATCGGAAGAATAAATCACATTTAATCTTGATCGCTGTTATGGTAACCGTTGTAGAAAGGATACAAGAATTGTTTATCATTTGAACAGAACCGGACTTCAAGTCAACAGCAATTTTTTTTTGAAATGTTACATATTAACTATTAAAATTTTTATTACTTTTTAGAATAATTAATAAAAACAAGTGATTGGCTTATCACACTACATAAGTTCTAGAAAATTCTCTGTTGACGACTTGGGTACCATCTGTGGTAGGCAAAATACAGTAAAAAATCTACTGCTGTATACTTTTTTCCACTTCTTTGGTTAAAATAACATTACAAAAATTGTATTCAGAGTTATACATTATTATTATTATTATTATTATTATTATGAATCATATATTATACCAATTTTAACAGATTCCTAAATGTAATGCTTTTTTAAATAATGTTAGTATTAATTTTTATTTAATAAAGTAAAAAGTTATGTTACAGTCCTGGTAAATTCAGAAGCTTTAGAATCTTTCACAAGCCGTTAAGCGCCTGCTATTACAATCTCCGACTAAAATCTTACAAGAGATTTTGTATTATATTTCACTTTTGTAAAAAACGAATAAGACCACTCTACACGTACTCGTACCTGTTTGAATATTGGGTTTCGTTTGTAAAAAAAAAAGAAATAAAATTCCGATAATTTTGTTGAAGAAAATCGCCAAAACTTGGATCCATTTAAGCAAACTTTAGTTTATTTAAATAGTTTAAATTAAATTAAAGAAAATAATAAAAATTGGTAGAACAAGAAAAAATAGTTATTTACGCAAGTGCAAAAATTAAAAAATCAGATTCAAAAATGAAAAAAAAATCTATTTACGGGATAAAGGACTATTCCGGAATTAGCACCCCATGATTTTCATAAAAAACTATTAATTAACTAAATGTTCGATAGATGGGATTAGATGTACTTTCTGCGTAAAAATTTAAATGTTTATTATCCTCCAATAATACTTGCTTGGTTGCAAGATATTACGAACCGCCGGGTTTTAATTTTGAGTGAACTTGGGATTTTAGTCACATCAAGTACCTAAATAGAAGATTTTTATGACACCACTAATCCGATATATAAACTCGCCTGTGAATGGTATCTTTTAATATTTTTTTTTCAATATTTTTATTTAAATCCATAACCGACTTGTATAGTAAACAGTTTTTTTTTTAAATTTTTTTCTCCATATAAATAACCTCGGTTTGATTTATATTATAATGATTTTTTTTCAGTACCAGAAGTGTTTACTTTTGGTGGAAATTATTTGTTAGTTACAAAAATTTTATCAGGAAATGATTATTTCAGATCTTATCTTTGAAAAGGGTTAAAATGTAAAGCTCCAAAAATTTTTGTTTTAAAATTAATTACTTTCTTTCTAAATCTTTCAATTTTTAAATGGAACACTCTGTATTTTCCTTCCTTCGCTTTTTCTTACTCTCTCTCTTTTTCTACAATATGATTTTTTTCTTATTTAGAATTTTTTTATGTATCATTTATAAATATTTTATAGAAAGGTTTTTTATTTTTTCTCATTTTCCAGATTTTTTTGTTTTTTTTTCTATTTTTTTTTGCGGTTGTTCCGATTTATTCTCCTTCTTAGTTTTTTTTTCTCTTTTTATTTCACTTTCTTCGATTTTTTTTCATTTTTTTCATGGTTACAGTTGATTCCGGTTTTTTGGGTGTTCTGTGGTTTTTGTAATTTTTCCCATTTTTCTTATTCCTTTGATTTTTTATGTTAATGCGATTTTTTGTCATAAATGGAACACTCTGTATTTTTCCTTCCCTCTCTTTCTCTTACTCTCTGTCTTTTTCTACAGTATGAATTTTTTCTTATGTGTAATTTTTTTATATATTTGTAATTATTTTATAGAAAGGTTTTTTTATTTTTCTCATTTTTCAGATTTTTTGTTTTTTTTTCTATTTTTTTTGTGGTTTTTCCGATTTTTTCTACTTTTTTGTTTTTTTTTCGTTTTTCTCTTTTTTGTGATTTTTTCTAATTTTTCATCATTGTTCTGTTTTTTTTTTTATTATTATCTTTTGTTTTTTAATTAATTTTCATTTTTTCTTATTCTTCTGATTTCCGGCAATTATTTGCGACTTTTTTGGGATTTCTTTGCAATTTTTTGTAATTTATTTCAATTTTTTAGAATTTTTCATTTTTTTTATGGTTACAGTTGTCTGTGGTTATTCCCAGGTTTTTTTCTTTTTTTACGGATTTTTTCGATTTTTTCTAATTTTTACCCATTTTTGCTCATTTTTTTTTTTTTCTATTTTTTCATTTTCAAATTTTTCTCAATTTCTCTTATTCCTTTGATCTTTTATGATAATGCGATTTTTTTGTCATAAATGGAACACTCTGTATTTTTCCTTCCCTCTCTTTTTCTTACTCTCTGTCTTTTTCTACAGTATGAATTTTTTCTGATTTAGAATTTTTTTATATATCATTTGTAATTATTTTATAGAAAGGTTTTTTATTTTTTCTCATTTTTCAGATGCTTTGTTTTTTTATATTTTTTTTGTGGTTTTTTCGACTTATTCTACTTTTTTTTTTGTTTTTTCTCTTTTTTGTGATTTTTACGATTTTTTCTAATTTTTCTTTTGCTTTTTAATTTTTTGTCATTTTTCTTATTCTAATTTTTTGCAATTATTTGCGACTTTTTTGGAATTCCTTTACGATTTTTTGTAATTTATTTCAATTTTTTCGAATTTTTCATTTTTTTTATGGTTACAGTTGTCTGTGGTTATTCCCAAGTTTTTTTCTTTTTTTACTGTTTTTTTTTGATTTTTTCTAATTTTTGCTCATTTTCTGTTTTTTTTTCTATTTTTTCATTTTCAAATTTTTCTCAATTTCTCTTATTCCTTTGATCTTTTATGATAATGCGATTTTTTGGTTTTATATTTTTTTTGTGGTTTTTTCTACTTTTTCTACTTTTTTTTTGTTTTTTCTTTTTTTGTGATTTTTTCGATTTTTTCTAATTATTCATCAATGTTCTGTTTTTCTTTTTCTATTTTTTTCTTTTGCTTTTTAATTTTTTGTCACTTTTCTTATTCTTCTAATTTTTTGCAATTATTTGCGACTTTTTTGGAATTCCTTTACGATTTTTTGTAATTTATTTCAATTTTTTCGAATTTTTCATTTTTTTTATGGTTACAGTTGTCTGTGGTTATTCCCAAGTTTTTTTCTTTTTTTACTGTTTTTTTTTGATTTTTTCTAATTTTTGCTCATTTTCTGTTTTTTTTTTCTATTTTTTCATTTTCAAATTTTTCTCAATTTCTCTTATTCCTTTGATCTTTTATGATAATGCGATTTTTTGGTTTTATATTTTTTTTGTGGTTTTTTCTACTTTTTCTACTTTTTTTTTGTTTTTTCTTTTTTTGTGATTTTTTCGATTTTTTCTAATTATTCATCAATGTTCTGTTTTTCTTTTTCTATTTTTTTCTTTTGCTTTTTAATTTTTTGTCACTTTTCTTATTCTTCTAATTTTTTGCAATTATTTGCGACTTTTTTGGAATTCCTTTGCGATTTTTTGCAATTTATTTCAATTTTTTCGAATTTTTTCATTTTTTTCTGGTTACAGTTGTTTCCGTTTTTTTGATTGTTCTGTGGTTTTTGCGATGTTTTTCGGTTTTTCTCGCTTACAAAATCTCATGCTTCAACAACAGACTTGAAGTGACGTAATGACGTATTGCCCACTAAAACTATAGTAATATAAGGGCAGGAACATTTAACTTACTCTAGTTAAATTCATTACATATCTATTGTGATATTTCTGTACAATTCTATGTAAATATTATCAATTTAAAAAAAAAATGTGAAAACAATTTAATCAGCATTACTCATCAATTATAGAGCGTATAATATGCTAATAAAAATCATATTATGCTAATGAACTTGGCACGCTGATTTTCCAAAGAACGACATTAGAATAGGTAATAGAAGTAAATGGGCATGAAGTATGAAGTCAGGGGTTAGGTATGCGGAGGGTTAGATCGTGGTAGTGCTTAGTGGTTGTAGATATTGTTTCGGCTCGTTGATTTCATTATTTTCACCTGGAATGAGAATGAGCGCCGGCTAACGCGGCGGACGACCAGCTGGTCTATCTCTCATCACGCCCCGTTTCCTCGGGCAGTTTTGCCCAACCAGTGTCGTACAAAGTTTTCAAACCAAACATAATCAACAAAAATGCAAAGAAGAGAATATTAACAATATATCAATGCGGATATGTCACGTTTCGTTATTTTGAACCATCATCAGTTATAACGTGTAACTTTCTGAACAAGTGCTGTTTCTGGTAACCCTTTGAAAATCAACAAATTAATTAACTCGGAACTTTTTATGATATTCCTAAGGTTATACATATATTTGGCAATCATCAAGGTTTTTTCTCTTGAAATCGTTTTATTATATTCCTATTGAATGCTCACAAAAAATAAAAAAAATGTATTCTCCTTAGTCCAATTGATTCTGTCATGGCCACTTCTTACTAAATTACGTATCATTAAACAATTTAAATTAGTGCTGAAAACTACTGCTAAAGATTTGATTGAGTTTAATTTCGTGTGTTTCTATGAAAAACTATTGAAAGTTAAATTAATTTATGTTAATGATGCCAAAATTTCTTAATCCTTGGTCTGTAATTTTCTGGTAGTGGTTAGTTTAAGTAGCTTTTTAGTATTTGTCCAATCATCAAATTAAATTAAATGAAGTTTATTGTAATAATTTTTGTCTATATTTTAATTCGGTAAACGGTATTTTCATAATCCATAGAACAAGAACCACAATGACTGTAATCATCGTATTAGATCCATTATTTCTTAGATATATCACTAACCCCAGAAGTTCATTTTTAGTGATAAATTGAACAAGTTTTATGCAAAAAAATTAATGAGACAAGTACTTCCTAGAATAAGAAAAAAAAACGTTAATTCATTAGCAATTAATCGTAGAATAAAAAAAATAAACTCGTGGGATGGTAAAACAAAAATAATCTGTTATTTTTCAATAATTTATCTTATAGTATAAAGAACTTGTTTTAAGTATAACAAGCGCCCATAATGCGCGGATTTACCTCATCGTAGATAGGATGCTGAGGTTGCACAGATCTCGAAATTCGTCGTACTCCTCCCAATAATGCGCGACTTTATTTTTTTTGTTGGCGCTTACTGTATAAGTTGTATAATTTTTGAACTGTTGTAGATAAAGGAAAAACACTAATTTATAATCGCAATGAACCTAGAGATTATTTAACTAACGTCATACATTGTCCAACTTGATTTCAATTAATTTTTCATTGTCAAAATACCTTCCTGGTATAATAAGAAAGAGTAAAGTTTAATTTTGAATTTAATTAATTACTTTTCAAGAGAAAGAAATGCTGGAATACCGCTTGTACCGTTAAATGCAGTCTACAACGTTTGGGTTAAACATCCCCAAGCTAGAAATTTAAAACAAATCAGTTAAAAAAGGAGGCTTCAAGTTAAAAAAAATTACTAAATTTTGTAAAAAGGTACGCAACCATTAATCAAAATACAATTTTCAGCTTAATTCAATTTATTCATACAAACACACCTTAACGTATGTCATTGATTATATTTTAATTTTGAGGTTAAGTGTAAAATAACCTTCAAATAATATATGACAAACTTAAAATAGCAGAATACGTCACCGATTATGACGTAACGGCATTTTATGCATCAAGAAAATTTTACCTAGAACGTTCTCGTTTCTTGAAATATAAACAAGATTTACTACTTTTTAAAAAATTTAGGAAATAAAGAAAATTTTTGTTCAGATATTTAATATATATTTTTCTCAGTAAGTTGGAACCATATGGGAAATTTTTTTATTATTAATTTTAGGAAAAAAATTTATTCTTCATAAAATTTTTGCATGCTATAAAATCTAAAATATAATTATCAGATATCAATTTTGACCTAGTTTTTAGTTCTGATCAACTTTTTTAAATTTTTCGATTTTGTCAAATTTAAAGGTACTTTACTCTTGAGTAAAATTCATATTTTTTGACAAACCTCGTATACTACTAGAAAAAATTGATATGTGATGATTTTATTTTGCAGAACTTTTTATGAAGAATAATTTTTTTTTCCTAAAATTACTAATAAAAAGTTTTCCGTTCAACTTACTGAGACATACTGTACAAATACTAAATGCGAGTATTATGACAATAAAATAGTATTATTATGTATAAAGGGACTAAAATGCCACTTTTAATCCCGATAAAAACGCACTTTAGTAAATGCTACATACATATTTTAGTTGCAAGAGAGTAAAAGTGGCACTTTAGTCCCTAAAATTGATGTTTTAGGTCCTTCAGTATAAAAAATGATTTTTATACACTTGTCTTAAATTAGAAAAAAAATATTTTAAACAATCCAAATGTGCATTAAACGAGACGTGATTAATATTATATTTTATTGTCTTTTCGACAGAAGGACGAAAATACATGAAACGTGAATAAATCTTACAAAATATATATCAGAAAAATTATCCTTCACTTTTACTAGTCCAGAAAATTCATCAGGAAACAATCCTTCCCTGACAATCCTTCCCCAAATAAAGGACGATAATACTTCCTAGCAACCATCTTTCCCCAAAAACCCCTTCCCGGAGAATCCTTCCCCAAACGATCCTTCCCCAAATAATCCTTCCATGAGACAATTTACTTCCATTTGGAAAATTTGTCATATGGGGAAGATTTGTCATGGGGAAGATTTATTATTGAGAAGAACTGCCACGGGGAAGAATTTTTCGGAAGGATTATCCTAGAAGGATGTCCAGGAAGGATTGTCGGGGAAAGATGGTCCGGGAAGGATTGTTCAGGAAGGCTGGTCCAGAAGGATTGTCCGGAAAGGATGGTCCGAGAAGACTTGTTTGGAAATGATTGTCTGGGAAGGGTTATCAGGAATTCTATTCAATCATGTTAATTTTTCTAATTCACTGAAAATATTTGGTCCAACATAAAACTGACTTATTTTTCATAAACACCAACAAATATTGCCCTAATTTGTTTTCTTTTTACTTTCAATTCGTGCCCTTCATGATGTCTTGAGTCCTGTAGCTCGGTTGTCTTGAGTCCTGTAGGTCGGTATTTTCCGGTTTCTCTTTTCCTATCAGGAAAAATTATATTGGTAACAATTATCGACCCATTATTTTCTTCTCTTTCGTCAAACAAAATTTGCTAATGGAAAATATTTTTTTGCCATTTTTTATACATCTCTTTGTTTACTCACGTATGAATAAATATTGTCCATTTGGAGTACTGCACTAAATTTGTGCGAAGGAAATGGAGTTTTCTGTGTATACCTTATATAGTTTTATACTTCTAAATACTAAAGGAGTAGTCTTATAATACGACTCTGTCTGTCTGTCTATCTTTCTGTCTGCATTTATAACTCAAAAACAAAAAGAGATAGAGACAAAATAAACTCAGCATACCTTGAATATCTCCCAAGTAGATTTTCAAATTTTTATGACTTCCGATTTCAAAACTGTGATACTACCGGTTTAAAAATAGCATTCTGACGTGAAATTTAACGCTGAATCGATATTTGAAAACAGATTTAAGCTATCTTTTATGGTTCATGAGATAATTGCAATATTAACAGTGAACGTTGGAACAATAAAACTGATTTTTAATTATTAAAAAGTTAGAATAAGAATATCGAAAAACCCTTATTTGGTTATTTGACTTAAGTTTTATTTGCATCGAATGAAACTTATGATCATTTAACCCAATTTATGCACATGATGATTTGTTTTTATTAAATTTTTACTTTTTGACTTAGGTTTTATTTCTTCACAATAAATTAGTTAACAATTTTACCAAAACCAGTTTTCCGATTAAATAAGTGCAAATGGTTTTTTTTTGAAAGTAGGTCAACAATCCGACCATCTCTAATATTAACTTTCTCTTTCTCTATATGAAAGAAGAGGAATATTATGGTTCTCTGAAGGCTCATTTTAATTTTAATTATTTCATCTTGACCTCTTTAACCATTCGTTATTTAATATTCTTTTTTATATGTAATGGATATAGATGATATTGGTACATGCACTTAGGCCCTTCTGTTTGGACTCATTGGGTTACCTCTTGCAATTCATGCACTTTTTGTATAATATTTCTCTCATAACTCAAGTTTTTATTTATAGTTTGTAATAATATCTACGAATTGATCATAAAATTCTTACTATCAATATTTTTCCTACAATTGCTTTTACTATCTATTTGATATATTTAGAATAAATACCGATACCTGTTGTAAAGTTTGTTCAGTGACCCTTAACCCCTACGTCATCACTATCGATGGCCTTAGCAAATAATACATATATACCAAGAAGCGAAGGCCGGCGAAATTTCTTTGATGTTGGAAGGGCAAAAATTTTTGTGACAGGTAACGGATAACTAATATAACAGCTGAGTTCGGCTTCGTTACTCTTTTCATTCGTTTTACCCCGCTCTTGATCTATCTGTTCGGGTACTGTCAAAAATTCATTTAAATTCATTGTATATATTTGTTTACAAAACAAAGTAATATTTACAATAAAATAATATAAAATAAAGTAAATGAACAAACAATCCGCACTTCATTCATAAATAAATCACCTTTAGACAGAATTGACATTGACGTATAACTAATATAAGTCGCACATGCGCGTACAAATTTCGGTCCATGCAAATACCGTAGCCTTCGCTTCTTTATCGATAGGTATTCTTTGGCCTTAGTAGCATATGTAAACCAGATGAGACAGACAATTTGCAATGTCTTAGATAAATTCAACAATCAGATCAAATTTTATATCAATTTTGTTTTGACACATTTGACATTTACGCAAAAATGTCGCGATATTTTGAGAAAGAACAAAAGTTTATATTGAAAGTAGTTGATTATTTCCAATGAGAATAATGGAAAAAAGATTCCGGAGAGATGCTTTTGCCCTTGAGTGCAATATGTGAGGTAAGTACAAAAGTACGTACCATTAAAATCGTAAATAATAAAAGATGGTGCTCTACGTATTTAGTATTTATTAAATTACTTTCTATATAAACTAGAATAAATAAATAAATAAGTTTCTCTGTTGGTACATAATAGATAAAAAAGCGTTTTTCTCTTTTTGGTTTGAATAAGACTTCATCATTATTGACACCTAGCTTAAGAATAAGCATAAACCTGTATCAATAAAATGTCAAACTGAGTGAATTGATTTCCGACATACTTCAATTGTTTGAAATTAGGTTATTTCGTGACGTAGGGGTCAGGAATCACTGAACAAACTATAGTAAATATATCAGTACTAGATTACAGAATAATAAAAATCTCTATGAAATAATTTATAAATAAGTATTTTAATTATTCAATCGGTGTAGATTTTAATTATAAATGTAGTTTTAGGTTTTCGAGGACATAAAACAGTGCTTCATAGATTATTCAATTATTTATTGATATTTTTTAGAAATTAAATTTCACTATTTTTGAACTTACTGTAAATATTTTCTCAAATTCATACACCCGTTTGATTAATATTAATACATTCATTCAATATTTACTGCCTGTCACTAATTAAAATAAAAAAAATTTAAGTAATGAAAATGAAGATATGTTTTTAGAAATTTTATATATACAATTTAAAAAATGTGGATTTTTTAAATATTTTCATTATACATTTATTTTTCAATTCAATATAAATTTTTTTACGTACGCCAGTGGATTTCCACCTACCAATGCTTTATCTGTTCTCAATTTCAGTGTCCATATATCTCTGGCGGAATGGTTGGGGCTTGGGGTAGTTTATTAGTCAGCAGACCCCTCGGCTCGACAGACACTACTAATTTAACAAAATATTCTTTTGCCATAATAAATAAAATACATCATATATTCACAACACAACTGTCTCCGGTGTCGAATAGATTAAAAAAAAAACATTGGGAGGGTAAAGGCTTTAACAGAAGGTTGGTAACCTTTAAAACTTATTTGTTTTGAGTATGAAGAATATTTGTTTTAAATTGTGGATTATATATAGTATTTAAAAAAATTAATAATAGATAATAAAATTAAATTAGTTAAATTTTTATTAGGCGCAAGAAAATTGTAGTTTTCTTTTTTGTTCTAAATAAAAATTAACCTGTCTCTTTATATTTTGAATTTATCTCTATGTTACATTTTTAAATTTTCTTCTAATTCTTCAGAAGATTTCTATAAATTTGTTGTTATAAATGTGTAAAAAGAAAATAATCATGAGGGGCAAGTTCTGGATATCTAGGAGGCCAAAAACACGATTACTTATTTTGTCGTTATAAATTCTTGAATAAATTGTACAGAAGAAAATATTCTTGAAGGTCGTTGTAAAAACTTGTATTATAATAAAAATTAGATCTCAAAATTGTTAAAAAAATGCTATCCAAATATCAATTTTTATTGAATTCAAAGGTTTTTCCAGAAAATTTATGGATTTTTAGTTGTCCATAGGTGGTAATTTAAGATGACTTTTAGAGTCAAAAATTAAAGAAAAATGCATACGAGGATCGATTTTCATGAAAAATTGCTTAAACTTAAACAATGGAAAATGTATTACAAAATCCTATTAGATTCGTATATTAAAGAAAATTTGATATTTTTTTTTTAATTCAAGTGATCATAGATGATTAATGCAACTACTCAAAATAAATTTGTTTATTTATTAATTTTCATTTTAATTATTATATAATTAAAAATACAGTAATTTAAATGTTCCTTAATCCTATTTCTAATTTTACTCTTGGTTTGGCCTGCTGATATCAGCAGCATATTTATTAAACAATTATTACAAGAGGTTCATATTTTCAGAACGAATGAACGGATTATTATAAAATTGGCGATGGACATTCTAGAACTAATTTTGAATTAAATGACATATAAATCCAAAATGGCCGACTTCCGGTTTCTTTGAAATTGGCGTAAAAACTGAATTTTCAAATGGAACATCCAGTATATTTCTACATATTTGGATTCTAAAAGTCAAATTACGTTTATTAATTCATATGTCGAAAAGGATTTTGGCTGTCAAAAATAAAAATTATTTTAAATCGATATTTTGTTTTGTTTTTTATTTCATGTTTTTTTAAAAACCATTCCGACATTATGCATATCATTTGATTTATAATTAAACTGCCAATTTAATGACCAAATGGCCCACCGTGTTTCCCATTTAAGTTGTTTTCATAAAAAAACGGCTGTGGAGTAATTAAGACACTAATAAAATAAAAAATATTTAAATTTATACAAAAATAATATTTTTTAGTAACATCTGGTTACCTTTGGAGAGATTTAGTCCAAGTCTCAGCTTCCTTGATTAAAAGTAATTTTTATTTTTGACAGCCAAAATTATTTTTGGTAAGGAGTAGGAAAAAAGAGGTAAAAAGTGAAGGTAAAATGCAAAAGTGAGAAGAAAGGGGAAAAGGTGGGTCAAAAAACAAAAATGGGAAAAAGGGGGGAAATTAGTCAGGGCAAAAAACAAACGTGAGAAAAAAATGGAAGGAAATAAGTAAAGCAAAACACAAAAGTGGGAAAGAAAAATGGGGAAAAGTGGAGCAAAAAACATAATTGGGAAAAAAAGTGGATAAAAAATAAGTATGTTAGGAAAAAGGAAAAAAAAAACAAAAGTGAGACAAAAAACGAAAATGCAAAAAAAGGGTGAAAATCAAAAGTGGTTCCTCCCACACCCTAAAAAAATATAGTTTATAGTTAAAACTACAAAAAAATCGATATTGATGACTTTTGGAAAATTTTAGTTTTGGTCAATGATGGTTTTGGACAATGGTAGTTTTGGAAAATTGTAGTTTTGAACAATGGTAGTTTTGAACAATAATAGTCGTAGATAATGATAGTTTTGGAGAATTATGGTTTTAGATAATATTAGTAAGAAAATGATAATAATGGTGATATCTCTAACTTCTGTTAGAGTTGTAAGTTTTTACTGATATTATCTAGAAATATCAAATTAATCTTTTTCTTCAAATCAACAAAGAAAAATATAGCTTTAAAATGGTTTTCAATGATAGTTTTGGACAATGGTAGCTCTCAACAAAAAATATCAATATAGTTAACAATGGGTGTGGAAACTGCCCAAAAATTTGAAAAAAATAATGCAGGGGTACCGAATTGTAATCTTGACATCCGTATATATCGAAATCCGAAATTATGCAAAAGTTGACAATGTGTATGAAAATTGTGCCAGGGTTGCCAGCGTGTGATTAACACCTCATAGTTCTATATTTTTGGGTTCCATTAAATTTAAACACTCCGACGAATTATAACTAATTAATTTTGTTTTGTCTGGAATGCTTACGTCGTTTCCAGAATACTCGATGGATTTCTCGCGCACTATTTGTGAGTCACCAAGATTTGGTGTACATTTGATCAGATACAGAAGCAGTCTCGTTACAGTATTTAAAATTCTAAAAAAGAAGTGGAAGACGGTGCCAATATTTGTCCAATTGGCACCTCTCCTCCATTTAAGAAGTTCTATAATTCGAAACAATCAGTGCAATTGGGGCTACCAGCGTAAAATTGGCATCCGCTCACACTATTTTTCTCTAAATAACTGTGCAAAAAGTCAATAAAGATGTACAAAACTGTGTAAATGATGTGCAAGAAGATCATAAATTTAAACATAAAAAAAATTAATGGTGGTTCCAACTTAGCCAGCTCCATTTTTTTGGTGATTTGGTCTACCATTAGTAAACGTATATCCTATTAATAATTCTGGCATGTTGTGCTGATTCTACTGCTGTTTCATAAATAAAATGATCCCATAGAAATAAGTAAAGTGGTGTCAGATTAGGACAACGAGCAGGCTAATGACGAGATCACTCATTAGTAACGCAAAATAGTTATAAGTATTTCATTTGAACGATTCCAATATTGGGTCGGTTTTAAAAAATAACATTCTGCTTATTCATAATATAAACCTATTTACTACTGTTAAACTACAAGAATACGATATTAATAACTTGTCACTGTGAATTTGGACAATATTAGTTTTGGAAAGTGGTAGTTTGGACACTGGTAGTTTTGGACAATTATAGTGTTGGACAGTGGTGGTTTTAAGAATGGTATTTTTGGATAATGGTAGTTTTGGATAATGTTATTTTTGAACAATGTTAGTTTTGGACAATGTAAGTTTTTGATAGTGATACTTTTGGAAAATAGTATTTTTAGACAACGTTAGTATTGAACAATCGTACTTTTGCATAATAGTAGTCCAAAATCAAAACAAAAAGTTAATTTATTAATTGACAAAAAGTGACCGTGGTAGTAAAAGAGTATGTTGTTATTAATGTTTGTATATTTTTAGCTTAAAAGTATTGCTTAAATAATCTAAATGGTTTACATAATATATCAACTGTTTTTCTAAACCCCTACAATTTAGTAGTCCCGGGGTCTTTTTAAAATTAACAGTATTACTATCATTACACCGTGTGTAATTTAAAGAAAATTATACATTATTTTCAGTTTTCAACTTCCTACCATCCCAGTGTATGTAATGTATGAAAACATAAACATATGTTAGTTATTTTGAAGTACAGTTTCACGTAAAATTAGTATGCTGTGGCCTTTAGCTAGAAAATTTAGATTAAAGATTAAATACATTGTTTGAAACAAAATTTGTAAGTACCAGATTAGGCAATTTCACGAAAAATTTAAATTAGTATCAGTATTATGTTAAATCAATTTCTTCAATTAATGATCAATTAAATTAATAGATATTTTTATTCTAGTAATTAATGAATTATATAAATCTAACAAACTTTTTAAATAACAACAAAAATCTATACTGAATAATTTTCTACGTTCTTTATATAACGGTGAATATGGAGACGGGGGCATAATTACAGAAAACCGGAAGTTAGAATCGTAGGGCTACGAATCAGGGTTCAGACCCCGTCGTTGATTACTTCGGAGTTGCCCCGTAATTTATGGGGCCAGACAGATTATTTATATTGTCGTAACTTTTTTTATTGGAACTTTTATGACGTATTTCGTTGATTAATGATAGGTAGGAGTCGACTACGACATAAAATTTTCTACCTTAATGCGAGTTTATGATGGAAATGTTGCACAAAATTGGCCATTTTCAATTTGATTCTAGAGCGGTTAACTGATCAAATATTTGTTATAAAAGAAGATAATTTGAACTGGGAAATATATCGCAGAAATTATTAAAAAATACTAAACAATTAAAATATGGAAGGAATTAAATTTTAAGCTTCAATCGACAATATTTTCAATAATTGCACGAATATGGTATAAATATTTGTCAACATTTTAAAATATTTTACAGGGTGCCCAAAAAGGTTTGTTTACCACCCTCTACAGTTACGTCATACCTTGTCCATCTTGATCTCTTAATCATGAAATAGATGAGACGGAATTATGACGTCAATAAATGTTATTTATTACTTTTGACAGGTTAATTAATTTTTCATTGTCAAAATGCCTTCCCGGTATAATAAGAAATAGTAAAGTTTAATTTTGAAGTTGATTAATTACTATTCAATAGAAAGAGATGCTACAATACCACTTTTAACCTTATATGCAGTCTACAACGTTTGGGTTCACCCCAAAAATATAATCGTATATATATTATATAATTCGCCATTTAATCACGATTCGATCATCCGTATTTTTTTTAATTTAGTCAAGAATCATGCTCAGGGACGTTGTACATCCTCAAGCTAGAAATTTAAAACAAATCATTTAAAAAAAAGGAGGTTTCAAGTTAAAAATTACTAAATTATCTAAAAATACATATATGAAATAATAATACATATACATTTTTATTATTTCATAATTTTCCTGGTATGTTTGTGTTTTAGTCAAGATTTCATTTGATAAATAATCCTCATTCGTGGGTAAATATTTCACTATAAACGAACTAATAAATTCGTGATTAAATATCAAATCCTTTAAGTCGACTTAGTCATAAACCCTTTCTTCTACGTACGCTTGTAATGGATTTTACCACGTGCTGTGCCTTATACCATCTTTTCAATGATGTACAATAGCAATTCTGAATTGAATATGTGCCAGTAGAGAATAATAATTTTGCAGTTTTTGTATTTTTTTAGTACGTATCACTTAAAACCTGTTTTTAGTTTGATTTTTATCGCAATAATTTTTACATAAAGTTATGAGCTATGATCGATTTCAGTTTTTCATCAAAGTAAATTAAGAAAAATTAGAGATTTTGGAATCTTAAAAAAAACGGATTTTTTTGTTAAATAAGTATTAAATGACTGAATTTAACATTTAATATTAACAATAACAAAATCGGAAACCAAAATTTTCATATCACTTATAATATAATTTCTATAGCAAAAATCCAATAATTTATCATACTTTTTAATACTGGCACATAATTTACTCATATAGTCTTTCTCAAGAAATCACCAAATAAAAATTGACCTCAACTTCAAACCAAATCTCAGAAAATTCTTTTTGTTTTTAGTTTATTAAGTTTGTAGTTGACCAGTGGCGGATCCAGGGGGACAAGGGAGCCAGGAAGCAAATGCCCTCTCCATCAGAGACCACGATTTTTCTGAAATTTGTTAAGGGTAAAACTCACTCTAACCTGATGTTTATCATCATGTTTGTAAAATTCTGAAGGTTGTTAAAAGTGAAGAATTCAAAATTTAAAAATGTTCCCCTTACCTCCGTTTTCCTTAGAGGTATTCTAACTACCAAACCCCCCGGGGTTTGCAAATCTGGGAAAGATTGCCCCTCCCCCTTGAAAATTATTCGAAAAAATTGTATGTAAAATCAGTAACGTGACGTCAGAAGAAAGAGCCGCCTTCAATTCTACCTACACAGCAACTTTTCGCTCTTAACATGCATCTTACTTTAATTTAATATTTTATCACTCCCTCCTTTTCCTGTACCACAACTTTCCTCCCTTTAACTTCCATTTTTGAAATAAATACAATAATTTTATAATCTTACAATTTCAATAAGCAATTTCAAAACATAATTAATTTTTTGGTAAGTTGTACTTTGTTTTCTCTCCCAAGCCCTAATAAATTTGAATTCTAGACCTGATGATGGCAGTTCGCCGAAACTAGTTGCCAACCCCCTTCATTTTCAAATTTGGGGTACTCGAATTAGAGTTTTATTACTTCATCAGTAGACCACATTTGAGATAAGATAACCTTTTAGAATTAATATCTTTTTTATTTAGCTTGCTTGATTTGATTGAAGTAATTAATGGATAATGGAAAAATAATAATTGAAACTAATTTTCATACTTCCTCTTTTTTTCTCTACTCTTTTACTGTTTTCTTTATGGTTAAAATTTTTTTTTAAATTATTTTTTTCCTACCTTTTGCCACTTGGTGGTGGTAGTAGAAAGGGATGTCATTAGGTTGTCTATTTGCCACAAACATTTTTTTGCCACTTCTATCCTCTTTTTTCCCGACTTTTATACTTTTTTTTTTATTTAGCTTGATTGATTTGATTGAAGCGATTGTTCTGGAGCCAGAGTAGATGGGGAAAATAAATAAAAAAAACTTTTTTTGCGGTCTTCCTCTTTTTTCCTCTACTTTTTTACCGTTTTTCTATATTTTAAGTAAAAATGCACCTAAACATATTTGCCGTGACTTAGGCACCCAATTTATAAATAAATTAAAAAAATCAATATTTTATTTATGAATGTAGCATATTAACATTTTAAAGATGATCGGATTTTGACCAGTAATTAAGAAAAAATCTGGTTGCTACAGTAATTTTGTTGAAATGAAAACAAGGGAGATGAAAAATTAGAATCACAAAAAAGAAAATATAAGAATCCAGAAGACAGGGTTGGCATTAAAAGCATATCAGAATTCGTCAGTACTAAAATGTGAATGTTACCTATTATTTAATTTTAAGAAAATGTAATTTTGGAAATAATCTTTGATTATGCAAATTTGTAACTGATTTTAAAATAAATTTTAAACAATTCTATTAATCTAATCACATTAAAATTCTTAAAAACTATTTATGAGAAAAAAAAACCATACCCTATTTTTTACCATTTCTATTATTCCTTTTTTTAATTAGCTTAGTTTAACCAACCTTTTTCCTGTACCACTGAAAATGGTTTATTTAAATTTTTTTAATTATTAAATCGATTTAAATAATTCTTTTTCCTTGTTTTTATTTAATGGAATGATGGTGGATTTTTAACCGAAACTTGTTGCCTTACATTTAGAATTATTATAACTTGTGGCACACGACTTTGTATTTTATTTCTTTAAAATTTGGACCACATTAACTTGCTGGATTTTTATTGTTTTGTTGATAAGTTTTGTTTAAGATAACTTAATAAATTAATTATTCATTTTTTGTTAATGAGTTTTATTAAAATTCAAATAAAATTCGAAATAAATATAAAAAAAAATATAATAAATATGTGGTAAATAAATAATAGTAGGAAGATAAAACACGAGAGGCACGTAGTATATTTAATTATTATACGTCTATGATTAAAATAATACTAAAGTCTTTTCCTTTCACTTAATGATATTTTTTTCTTAATCTCAGCGGAGGTACAGATCGCTCGTGATAATTGTGAGAACGTAAGTTTTTGTTAAATATTGCCTCCGGGTGCACAAATTTAATTAGCAGTAACTTTGAGATTTACATTTGACTGTAAAATATTTTTTTAAATCTATTTGTAATAATCTAAGCAAGAGTTGACCTTCTATTTGAAAAAAGGTAGATAATATTAATACATTTACATTATTTTTTGAAAATTGGTTGGAATCAAGTAATTCCGCACTAAGATAGCAGAAAAAAATTATTATTTGGACAAATACGTTCCAAAATATGGAAGCTGCTTTCTTACTCTTTCATTTTAATTGAAATGGTTTGATCCTAGTGGAAGAAATTAATTAAGTCAAAGAAAATAATAATAGCCTAAGAAAAGAAAATGAAAAATATTTCTTAATCACTTCAAGGAAACTATGAAAAGCAAGTTGCCAGTAATGGTTGAATATTTTGGAAAATAAAACTGTTATTATTTACTAAATTTGTTGTTTCTTTTCCTAAATAAAATTAAATAAAAGTGAACAAAATTTTGTCTTGTTACGTTTTTTTCCTGTGCCAACCTGTATTTTCATTATTCCTGTGCTCAGTATATTTTAATTTTAGACTCGCTTGATATCCCTTCTTAATTTCCTCGCGTCGTATCGCTTCTCAAGTTATCATGATTTCCCTCTCCTCTTTATATAGCTATAAAATGTCTTTCCCATGTTAACTTTTCTTCTCTTGAGCTCATCGGTCAAAACAATTAACTTATAATAGTTTATATCGTTTATTGAAAATTTCTTTTCTTCCCCTCGATATATAGCGGTTGTTTTTTTTTGGAACAAGTTGTTTTTTAGAACGAGTTGCTTTTTTGGAACAAGTTTTTTTTTGGAACAAGTTGTTTTTTTTTAAGGAGATTTTTTGGAACAAGTTTTTTGGAACCAGTCATTTCCTGGATCTAGTTTTTTTCCCTGGACTGAGCTTTTCCTGATCAGAACCTGCTTGTGGACTGAATATTTTCACTGCTGGATCCAGGAAGTTGTTTTTGGTAGAAACTGGATGAGAAGGACAAAACCAAGCTAAGTTACATTTTCCCGAAAAAAAATCAAAAGAAAAGTCACTGAAGATTTCGTAATTATTAGAAAAATTTTCTCTCTTCAATAAAACAAGTATACGGTTTAATTTAAGTTTAATTTCCTTAAACCCACAAAAAGAGAGGAAGGACGGATTTTGAAATATTTCAGTCTTGCCTACTTGCCTCATTTTTTAATAATCCGCTTACAGTTATTTACTACAATAAAACAAATTGTTTTCCTTTCTTTACTATTGAATTTTTCTTTAATATTTCTGTACCACATTCTAAATTTTTTGAGCGTTAAAATACAAAAATTAAAACTCAAAATAACTGACAAATAGAAATATTCTTGGATTTTAATTTCGATTTTAACAATACAAACCACTCCATAAAGTAATAACATCAGTAACAACTTAACTGTATCCGATTAATCCAAAACGATTCACATCCACCAAAAACAAATCCACTACTCCCCATTCAAGTTTAACGAAACGAAAAGACTATCAATAGAATACAAAGACCGAAATTGCATTATAATAGAACCCTGTGGGGCACCAGAATTGACCTGGCGCGTGTCTTTTGTCCTTTCATACGGTTTGCCCACCCTGTGTTTACATTTTATATCGTATCAGTACATTAGATGTTCATTAATCCGTGACGAAGTCACCCTATCGGTTTGCCTAATGTCGTATTAATACGGATGTTATTAACAAGCATATTCATAACTGGCGATTTGTAAATATTAACTCAGATGATGTAGGGGTTTAGGGATGTTATTTCAATAATATCTTGTTGAATGAAAAATAAAAAAATTAAGCTTAACGTATATTTAAACCAGAGTAAAAATAGAAGGTATTATTTAGGAGATTATGACGTCTATGATATAATAAAACATGATAGTCCTTCGTTTCGTTATCCTGGCGGCCATTACTTTAATTAGAGTGGGCGAGGTAATTTATTCACAGGGGCACTATATCCAGAATATATGATGCCAAGTAAAAAACTTCTGGATGTGTACGGACAGATAAAATAAAAAGATATATTAATTATGTTAATTCTAGGTCAGAGAGAAAATTGTAAAAAACATAGCCAGACAAGATTAAATAATATAGTTTGGGTTTTTCTTTACATTCATTTAAATAATTTTTAGACATTTTCCATCATTTCCCCCCCCCCCCCCCCATAAAGTCTCCTAGGATTCCAACCTCTCCTTCAGGACTTTGTTATTTTTTAAAACACGCTTTCGCGGTAATTCTTCCGCAGACAATTTCCGAAAAATCCTTCCCGGACAATCTTTCTCGGATAATCCTTCGTGGATAATTCTTCCCCGACTAACCTTCCCGGATAATCCTTCCCGGATAATCCTTCTCGGAATATCCTTCCCATACAATCCTAACCGGACAGTTCTTCCAGGAAAATCGTTCCCGGATAATCCTTCCCTAATAATCATTCCCGAATAATCCTCCCAGGATAGTCCTTTCCGGAAAATCTTTCCGGGCAAGCCCTCCTGGATGATCCCTCCTGGACAATCCTTCCCGGATAATCCTTCCCTGATAATCATTCCTGGACAATCCTTGCCTGGACAGCCCTTCCCGGACAATTCTTTCAGGATAATCCTTCCCAGATAATCCTTCCCGGACAATCCTTAGCAGATAATCCATCCTTTACAATCATTCTCGGATAATCATTCCCAGGACAGTCCTTCCTCGTATAATACTTCCTTGATAATTATTCCCCGATTATCCTTTCCGGACAGTCCTTCCCTGATAATTATTCCCCAATTATCCTTTCCGGACAGTCCTTCCCAGAAAGTCATTCCCGGAAAATCCTTCCCGGACTATCCTTCAGGGAAAATCGTTCCCGGACAATCCTTTCCGGATTATCCTTCCGTGATAATCATTTCTGGATAACTCTTCCCCGGTCAGTCCTTCCAGGAAATTCCTTCCCTGATAATCATTCCGGGATAATTTGTTCTCGGAAAGTCCTTCCCGGATAATCCTTCCCTGATAATCTTTCCTGGACAATCCTTCTCCGGACAATTTTTCCAGAATAATCCTTAACAGATAATCCTTCCCGGACAATCCTTCCTTGACAATCATTCTCGGATAATCCTTCCCCGGACAATCCTTCCTCGAAAATTATTCCCCGGACAATCCTTCCCGGACAATCCTTCGCTGATAATAATTCCTGAATAATCCTTCCCCGGAATATCCTTATAGGATAATCCTTCCCGGAATATTCTTCCCATACAATTCTTTCCGAATAATCGTTCCTTGATAATCATTCTCAGTAAATCCTTCCCGGTCAGTCCTTCCCGGAAAATAATTCCGGGACAATCCTTCCCTGATAATCATTTCCGAATAATTATCCCCGGACATTCCTTCCTGAAAAATCCTTCTTGGACAAACCTTCTCTGATAATCTTTGCTGGATAATCTTTCCCCGGGCAGTCCTTCCCGGACAATTTTTTTAGGATAATCCTTCTCAGACAATCCTTCCCGGACTTAGCGAATCCTTCCTTGACAATCATTCTCGGATAATCCTTCCCCAGACAGTCCTTCCATGAAAATTCTTCCCGGACAATCCTTCCCGGATGATCCTTCCCCGGACAATCCTTCCCTGATAATCATTCGTGGATAATCTTTCCCCGGAAAGTCCTTAAGTCCTTCACGGAAAATCTTTTCCCGGACTATCCTTGCAGAATAATTCTTCACGCACAATCCTTAGCGGACAAGATTGTACATTTCTCATTATAAAATAACTAATAACAGATCCGTATTTCTGTTTTCGATATAGCTATATTTTTAATGACCCATAAATTGCGGATCAAGGACGAAATGGTTATCTGAAATTTACCTATATGATAATCGAAGATAAAAACTAAATACATACCTGCCCACTATTTTCAGTTTACAAGTATGATAATCCTATTGGGGTAGATAGAAAGCCAACGAAATACTGTAGAGTAGACTTTAATTTCATTATTTTCTTTAGAAATTTATAATAATGTCGGTAACAAAAATATTTAAAAAATGGCAACGTTTATAGTATATGCCGATGCTACGAGGGTTGGTGCGGTGATGTGGGGGGATGTTTAAGGGTCTTTTGCACGCAACTCAACCATTAATATCATTCAGGAGCATTTCAATCGCATTGCATAAGTTATTGTGTACCGGGTAATGATGGATCGCCGATTTTTCTATTCGTACGAATACGAATGTCTACATCGATCGTTCACTGATTTTATTACGGTTTTTTTTTCCGAAGGAAATTACGTGGAAAATTTATTTTGTTTCGGAATCGGGCAAGTCAAGGACGGATCTTAATAAAATTAAATGTAAAAATAGTCATTTGGGAATATAAGAAAATTTATTATAACACACAATTTGAAATTATTTGCCAGGCAATACAAAAAAAATATCCCTGATAGCAGATATATTTATTATTTAAATATATTTAAACAATCATATTATTTTTTCTAAATTTTTTTGTCCTGTTTTTTAATTATCTTTTCCATGGCAAAAATTCTACCATTGGATCCATTTACATTCTCTATTGTTATCATTCATATTCATCCATTGTCTTGTCAATTTCTTTAAATTTGTAACTTTTATTTTTTCGTTTCTGTTTTATTGATTTTTTTATTTATTTGATGCACATTTTTTTTATTCTATTTGATTAAATTTTCTATATTTTTTCTTATATTTTCTTCATAAATCTTTTATTTTATTTTCAAGTCTTTTCTGTATTTTTTCTATTTGTTCCTGTATTTCTTCTTTTCACTATTTTTGTTTCTTCATTTTCTCTATGTGCTTTTTCCATCATTTCCCTTATCATCTACATTTGATTAGTCGTCATTTCAAAAAATCCTTGTCTGTGTGAAGTAAGTCCCCCATTTTCCAAATTTTGATATTTTGAAAGTTGTTCCAAATTGTACCAAATTATTCCAAAAAATTATTCTTTAAACTTAACTACATAACCATTTTAAGAGCAAGCTCCCCATTATTTTTTTTTCGATTTTTTTGTGTTGCATGAGATTGTTCAAGTTGTTCTGAACATTGTTCCAAATTTCCATGTGCTGTAAATTGTTTTAATGATTTTGAGCTTGAAATATTTTTTTTAAAACATGAAAATTTGGAAGAAAAACTAGAACATTCTAGTACATTAAAAAAACTTCGAAAAAAAAATAATGGGGGGCTGGACGCAAATGCTTTCTATTGATTTTGGCCTTGAAATAATTTTTTTTAAGACATGAAAATTTATAACAATGTTCAGAACAACTAGAACAGTCTAGTGCAAGAAAAAAATCGAAAAAAATAATGGGGGGCTATCTCTAAAAATTATTTTTTTGAGTTTGAGGAATAATTTTCTGGAACAATTTGGTACCTTAATTCTATCCATTTTAAATAAAGTAGTTACGAATTATAATTTAGTTGTTATTTTTAAAACAAAATTGAACTATTTATATACTGAAATAGGGTTATACCATTTTTTGAATTTTTTTGTTTTTTTCATAATTTTGTTACTTTTTAAAAAATGTTTAATATGTCAATGTTACAATCAAATTAATTAATATATCAGTGATATACGGATACAAACAGACACGTATTTTCATAAAAAAAGGAAAATAAGTTTATAAAATATTAAAATATAAGACAACATAGCAATGCCGAAAACGTAAATTTTTATCCTCAAATCATATAAAACTTTTAATAATTCGGCAACATGGCAACAAATCAAAAATAGAGTAAAATTATAAAATATAAGCCAACATAGCAATGAATAAAAAGTGAATTTTTATCCTTAAATCCTTTAATAATTCGGCAACATGACAAAAAATCCAAAATAGAGCAAAATTTTTATAAAATTTTAAAATATAAGGTAACATAGCAATGGCGAAAAAGTAAATTTTTATTCTCAAATTATATAAAACTTTTAATAATTCGGCAACATGAAAACAAATCAAAAATAGAACAAATATCCAAATTTTTATTATTATTATATTAATATTTTTTTATTACGTTGCTAATTTTCTTATAATATTCAAAATTCAGCTATAATAAATGTCTTAATAGATTCTTGTACTTGATCATAACTGACTATTAGATGAGTTAATCGTTAAATATAATGGTCAGCTATTTCGATTTACTCGGAAACTGAACGAGGCTAAATGAGTCAAAGATTAGTAATTGTGCAAAAAGAAATTATTGTAATCAAAAAGAAAATGAAGGTGAATCGCTTTAGATAATCGCTTTTCATCTATTATTATAACTGTAAATGTAATCCGATAATTTAACTTATTAAATGAGAATATATTTTTTTTAAATATGGTAACAATTTTTATTTAACAAAGATACTATCAAACATGTGGGGTTAAAATTATAAAAATGCCAAAAATAATTAGCCAGTGTTCTTGTCGTCATTGTCGAGATAAATGACATGAGGTCTAATCTAAGCCCTTTTTTTGTCGGACAGCTGGTACTCTCAAACGTCAGTTGGTCTATCTTCGCATCATGAACCCCCTCGTCGACTCTATAACGGGAAACCACTGCACCGTGTCAGTGGGGTCTAGCTCACAGTGTACATGATATACGTGTAATTAACTAATTATTGGAGTGGCCGAGCCCTCGAGGGACAAATGTGTAAGAACTTTGACTGACCATTGACTTAAATTTGCTATTTAGGTTTTTTTTCACGATTATTAAAGAAATATTTTAAGAACATGAATTGGACAAAAAATCAAAAGTCTATCTGGTAGAGTTAATTTTCTATTCTATTGACAATAAGTGGATTACACAGCCCCACAAAAAAAAGTTCATACACAAAGAGAGTGACATATGTATTCCCATGTATTTTTCGACGCTGAATCGGATCCCGAGCTCAGAATTGGGCCTACACGTTTGGAATTGGCCCCAGGGGCCGAAAATGGCCTGAAATGCAGTTCCCGGGATAAGGCGAAGTCGACGCTGAATTTTGGAGCTAAAGCCGGATTTGTGCTCGAAAAGTTTATGGCCAACTGAAATTCCGGGTTTGGGTCCGGGAAAATGACCCCTTGGGGCGGGAAAATCCTGTTTTGAACGTCCCGGTCGCGACTGTGGTATTTTCATGGACTTTCCAATTCTGGAGCTGAAACTGGATGTGAAAAGTGTTTGGTCAGCTGAAATTCCCAGTTTGGGTTCGTAAAAATGGCCCATTGGGACCGGAAAATCATATTTCGGACGTACCAGTCGCAAAAGTGGGATTTTCATGTATTTTTCAATCCTTGTCCTTAGAGTATGCTCAAAAAGTTTTTGAACAGCTGAAATTCCCAGTTTGGGTCCGGGAAAATAAACCATTGGCGCCGGAAAATCATATTTCGGACATACCAGTCGCAACAGTGGTATTTTCGTGTGTTTTTCAATTCTGGACCTGAGAGACCCGAACAGGGAATTTCACATGGCCATAAACCTGTCAAGCACAGTCTAAGCTATAGAAATTAGTACATAAAAATCCCACTGTTGCGATTGGTACGTCCGAAATATGATTTTCCGGCCTCAATGGACCCAAACTGGGAATTTCAGCTGACCAAACACTTTTCACCCCAGTCTCAGCTCCAGAATTGGAAAGTCCATGAAAATACCACAGTCACGACCGGGACGTCCAAAACAGGATATTACCGCCCTAAGGGGTCATTTTCCCCGACCCAAAGCCGGAATTTCAGTTGGCCATAAACTTTTCGAGCACAAATCCGGCTTTAGCTCCAAAATTCAGCGTCGACTTCGCCTTATCCCGGGAACTGTATTTCAGGCCATTTTCGGCCCCTGGGGCCAATTCCAGACGTGTAGGCCCAGTTCTGAGCTCGGGATCGGATTCAGCGTCGAAAAATACATGGAAATACATATGTCACTCTCTTGTGTATGAACTTTTTTTTTGTGGGGATGCAGTTTAAGAAGGATATATCCTGAAATATAACTAAGGCATTTACATTTTCAGGAATTGATTCCTGTACTTTATAGAAGAATATATTCCTGTATTTTTAACAATTAATTTCCGTTAGAATAAGAATTGTTCTTTCCACAATGCAATTGTTTTGTAAATCTAACAAGAAATTACTTGTGTGCCTATTTTTTATTAGAATTTCGTGTTGCAGTTACTATATTCCTGTGATGGTTATATGTTATTTTTTTAGTGTAATTGGCTTGAAAATCTGTATCTGTTACATACATCGTCCTGTAGATTATATATTGATGTATAGGGAAAAACTAAAAAAATATTAATACTTTTATTATCTTACCTTGAAAATAACTTTTGGTGCGTAAATAGCTAACGGACAATCTAAGTATTGATAGCCTGTCGAGCTTGGAAAGAATATTTTGTTCGAAGGGCAAAAGACTTGCTAGCGTGTCCAGTTCGGCGTTTAATCTCTCCCTGTGCCTTTTCGATGGGTTACTCTTCGTCACTCCGTCTTTTGGAGTCGGTTTCAAACTGAAAAAAAAAATAGAAAATAATAATCATACCTTATTGTTTTTGACGTTTTCAACGTACTTTACGATCGCTATATGCGAATTGCGTCCAGTAATTAAAAAAGTGATAAATCATATCATCGGGATTAAACGGTTATTTTTAAAAATGTAAATCAATATTACAGGGTGTGAAAACAAAATAATACTTTTTAATTATTAATTATTTATGGATTGTTAGAATCACCCTGTACATTTTGGGCATTTTTTTCTTATAAATACAATGTATTAAATGTAGGAACTTAAAGGGCCAACAATATTTTTTGACAAATTAAAAAAAAAATTTTAATGATAATTTATGTGTTATTAGAATCACCCTGTACATTTCAGATACTTTTGTTGCGATTTACCAAAGTTTATTGGATATAGAAACTTTTATCAAAAATAAAATTTTCTAGTAATTCAATATTACAGGGTGTGAAAACAAAATAGTACTTTTTAATTATTAATTATTTATAAATTATTGGAATCACCCTGTCCCTTTTGAAAATTTTTTTTTATAAATGCAATGTATTAAATGTAGAAACTCAAGTAGCCCACAAAATTTTTTGACAAATTAAAAATACTGGGTGTATATAGAAAAGAGTACTTTTTTAATGATAATTTATGTGTTATTAGAATCACCCTGCACATTTTTGATACTTTTATTACGATTTACTAAATTTTTTTAGATTTATAAACTTTTATCACAAATAAAATTTTCTGGTATATCAATATTACGGGGTGTGAAGAAAACAAAATTACTTTTTAATTATTAATATTTTGTGGATTATTGGAATCACCCTGTACATTTTGGATAATTTTTTCTTATACATACAATGTATTAAATGTAGAAACTTCAAGAACCAACAATATTTTTTGACAAATTAAAAATACAGGGTATATAAATAAAATAGTACTTTTTTAATTATAATTTATGTGTTATTAAAATCACCCTGTAGACTATTGATACTTTTGTTGCGATTTATTGGATTTAGAAACTTTTATTACAAATAAAATTTTCTATTAAATCAATATTACAGGGTGTGAAGAAAACAAAATAGTACTTTTTAATTATTAATTATTTATAGATTATTGGAATCACCCTGTACATTTTGGATATCTTTTTTCTTATAAATAAGATGTATTAAATGTAGAAACTTTTAGGGCCAACAATATTTTGCGACAAATTAAAATTACAGGGTGTATAAATAAAATAGTACTTTTTAAATTATAATTTATGTGTTATTAGAGTCACCCTGTACATTTTTCATACGTTTGTTGCGATGTATTGAAGTTTATGGGATTTAGAAACATCTATCATGAACAATATTTTCTGGTAAATCAATATTACAGGGTGTGAAAAAAATAGTAGTTTTTAATGATTATTTATTAATGTATTGTTGGAATCACCCTGTACGTTTTTGATATTTTTTCATTAATAAAACCATTTGTTGGATTTATAAACTTTTATAAAAAATCAAGTATTTTGACAAATTAATAATACAGGATGTGAAAAAAAATGGTAATTTATATATTATTAGAATCGCCCTGCATATTTTAGATATTCTTTTTATTGTAATTTTTTTTTGTTTTAGAAACTTTTATAAACAATATAAGTGTCTCACAAATTAAAAATACAGGGCGTGAAAAAAAAATTTTGAATACTTTCTTTTTTTTAATATGGTTTTTTAGATTTAGAAACTTTTATAAGGTATAAAATTTTCACACAAATTACAAATACAGGGTGTTAAAAAATAGTGCTTTTTTAATGATATATTTTATATAAGCAAAATTCTATCATGAAATCATATTAAATAAAACTAAAAATTTGTTGAAAATAATATTTTAAAAAGAAAAATAACTTAAATATTTATATTATGAAGTTAATATTGAGAAAAAAAATTTATACTGCTTTTTCGAAAGGAATTCGATTAAGTGTCCTGATTGTATATAAAATAATTTTTTCTCATTAAAAACTGTTCCTTAATCAAAAGCTCAAGTATCAATTTCATGATGGCACAAAAATTTCTTATCCCCACTTTTTATCACTTTCCTCCACGTTTCTGATCTCCCAGAATCCGAAATTGTAAAAAAACCGTGTCTGGATGTCTGTCTGTCTGTTTCTCCAGATATAAACATTACAACTACCGAACGAAAGTTCTGGTTTACAGCAAGCGCCAACGGCGATGAGGTTGCACAGATCCTAAAATTCGTCGTATTCCGCCCATAATGCGCAGCTTTCCTTCATCCTAGTTGGCTCTTACTGTAGTTGTCTCCAGGGTAGAACCATATTGAATTTGAGCAGGATCGGCCCGGCCTTTCCGATACCCGCCATACAAATTGAATTGTCTTGCATAGGAATTTTTTCCAATTCAAATTTTTAGAACTTTTTCTACACATCATGTATAATTGGGCATAAAAAATGTTCGCTCGATATACCGAAGTATTACTCTTGTTGTCTCTCTTAGCACTGTGGTAAGACACTGCCGTAATATTAATTTTATCATGTAGGTTAATCCACCCAGTATACACAAATCTTGAAATTATCTTTAAAAAATCTCAAATTTATCCGTTTTTACACAAGGCTTGTTCTCGAAGCGAGTTCCTAAATTGTTATGAACATACTGAGTATAGAATAATGGATCAGGAGTCTGCGCAGTACAAAATAATGGAAGAGTTATTTTATACTGCGCAATTCAGTATGTTCATAACAAGTTAGGAACTCGCTTCGGGAATAAACCTACAGTAGAATTTTGCCTTTGTTAAAATGCTTTACAATTTAAAAACTAGAAGAATTAATGTATATCACTGTCAAATTACTCTCTTTGAATATTCCTCTCTTAAAAACGCATCTTGTCTGTCAAAGAAAAGAACCTGAACGCTAAAGCTACAAGAGTCCCACAATTTAAAAGCTGATTGCTGTGTGATACCTTTTGGGCCACACAGAATAACCTTAAATAATAGTATATCGTAGTTCATTAAACTAGTTATAATCTAAAGGTTGGTGAATTATACGTATTGCAAGGTAACGCCGACAGGTTGAATGCTAGCCGTTGCCCAGGTCAGGAAATGTTTATCGTTGGATTTGCATATATAGGTTGTTATCTCTTTGAGAGGGGTCATTCTTACTCGTTATTCATTCTCGATTCTTGATTAATTATCGATTTACTATATTGCAGTAAATATGTACCAGTGAATAAATTTGTTACTATCCCATATCACAGATGTTTACGCTTTGCTTTGGTGAGAAAAATTAAAGTTTTTACTATGCTATAGTAAATTTAGCTGACTTGCAGTATTATTAGAGTTGGTCAAAGATCATTAGATCATGGTTAATCTTTACTTTATATTTGTATATTCTCTATAGATATAAGTATTTGAACTGCCAGCCGGTTTAAATTTATATTTTTTCAAGTTTACTATTTTTTGGTGTTTATTTAGTTAAATTCGTTAAATTAATTATTTATTTCAATATCTTTGCAAAAACAAGTGAGCCATAGATTAAAGTCCTTTAATAATACAGGCTGCCTCTTAAGGACCCTAGTCTACTTATGAGCAGGAATTAAATTTAGATTTGTTCTCGCTCAAATTTTTACTGCTATTATCTCTTTATCTCAACATATGAACTCATTTTATTTATTTTATTGATTCTCTTATTACAATTTAAAAAATCGCAAAAAAAACTTTAGTTTCAACAGAATTTTCGCTAATGGAATGAAATGGAAATTCTATAAAATTTTCGGTAAGGTGTAGTATTAAATATTATATATTAAGTTAATTCACAACAATAGTTGACCTAAATATGAACCTTGAGGAGCTACTAAAATAGCAACACATTCAATTTAACCACATTAAACATAATTTTGATATAATTTTCCCTTCTCCGCACCAGCATTCGGTTTCTGTGTTTCACTCATAAGGGAGTGAAATATTATTAATATGAAAGAGGAAAGAGGAAAATATTAACATTGTATTTTTACACTATATCAAATTATTCGAACATCCATTTGACGCCAGATCAAAATCGTGCACGTCGCGTTATTCTTTGTTTATGCACCTCTTACATGTAAGGCCCGGCATGGAAGTTAGTAGTAGCACGTCGCGTCGGCTGGGTCGGTTTCATTCATAAAATTTATTTTCATGACTGGCAACTATTTTCTAATCATGAAGTACTTCGCACGAGATAGGAAATGATTCAAATCACGATATGTATCCTGATTCGTTGGAATGTACCGAACTAAATACGACAAAACCAAGGTTAGTTATATAACACCTAGAAAACTGATTTGATATAATTTATTCTTATCATTTTAATCTTTGTCGCTTTTTAGATTTAAATTTTTTGTACAAGATTATTTCCTATTAACAAAGAATTTTAAAACAGAAAATAACCGACCTCTTCTAACTACTTGTCATTAATTTCTATTAAAAACAAAACAATGTATGATTATTTCGCAATTATAGGCTAGAAACAACGGTTAGCTATTCCTGGAAATGAATCGTATAGTTTTCTCTGTTTAATTTATTTGTTCCGCCAAATTGAACTAAAAATACTTACAACATATCCTTTACTGTATCTTCCGATGTCCTATTTAACTATTTTATTTTAAAAGAAATAATTACCAAATTAAAGTGTTTTAGAGAAAAAACTTTATCCAATTAAAGATATGTATAATTACAGTATATACAAGATAATTTTTTTCATTTCAGTATAGTACAATAATTTGGTAGTTTTATCTGGAAAGTTTTCTGGAGTTTTGAAAATTGGTAATTTTATAGATTTTGATGTGCTTTTTTTTCTAATTTCTACTTTGCCAATGATATTGAAAAATTGGCGCATAAAAAGTTTTTTTGACAATATCTCCTTTCCGAATCTTACGATAAAAACACTTATTTAATAAATTAAACTAGAAATTTTTTTTCTATATTTTATGTAATAACCTTTTTTTTATTCATAATTTTAGCGTACAAGCGCGCAACGTGCATTGTGGTCAAAAACAACTCATTTCCACATCACCATGAGGTAGAAAACTCATTTCCACACCACCATGAGGTAGAATATGTGACGCGTTTTGTTAATAGTGATCTCCAGTAGGGCTAATCTACATTTTGTTCCTTCTGAATTCTCATAATTCGTCTTTGTTTATTTTTTTTTATTTGATATTCTCTTCATTGTTTCATCTTTTCGAATTTATGTTCAAAGTGTTTTTTTAATTTTTAATATTTCACTTTGATTTATTGTTATTACCTATTTTGATATTTCTAATGTATTTTCTTTTTATAAATTTATTTAATTATATTGTATTCCAAAATGTTTGCATTCTTTCTTTACATTCCGCATTTAGTACTAGTTGGAGCACTTTCTAGCTTTTTTCTTTGACAGATTTATTTCTGTTCTCTTTTTTTAATATTTTTCTAGGACTAGAAGTTAGGTTAAACTTATAGTCTTATAGTCTAACAATTTTTCTGGAATTAATTATTTATCTGTGAATATAGGCATGATACCGTTAACATGAGGTTTCCATCCCCAATCCGTAGCTGTTAATTGATTAGCAAGCCAAGTTTGAATTTGAAAATATATTCTGAATCAGTATTGTTTAGTCAAGTTTCCTATTGTTAATTTAGAGTATTCTTTGTATTTGCGAAATAGTAAGACCAAAAGGCACTTTAACAGGAAGAAAAGTAATTGTTATTTTTCATTTTTGTTTATTTTTTAAAAATTAATCGAAAATTATTATATAACTTAAAATGTTTATTATTGAAATATGTCTGAGGATACCAATGTATGAAAAATTAAAAAGAGAATTAAAAGAGAAGACAAATGTTAAAACCAATTAAATGAATAATAAATCTCTAAGTCGTACCACAATAAATTATAACTAGTGAACCAAAACAGAGGGCTACATGTTTCGGCCAAACAATGGCCATCATCAAGCCTATCTGGTAGAATTAGCAAATGAAAACGAAGCGATCTTTCAAGAGGCGTGCGCAATAATTAAACGCGATTTTTACATGGACGACCTTTTAACAGGTGCTGATTCAGTTCAGGATATTTTGAAATACTTTTGAAACAAGTGATGACATGAAGTTTAAGGTTTTACAAATAGGTGAAACCGAGCAAAATAAAACTCTTGGGGTATATTGGGACGCGGAAGCTGATATAATTAAATATAAATTTAAAAATGAAACCAATTACGTTAATAAATTCACAAAAAGATACATTTTATCTGTCACTTGTCAAATTTTTGATCATCATAATACCCACATTAATAATGCAGGATTTATGGAAATTAAAACTCGATTGGGATGAAGAAGTACCTTTAAACGTGTCAAAAAAATGGGTAAATTTTCTAAACCCTTCAGCCATGTACAGACCAAGCGAAAACTACAAGAATTTTTTAAGAGTTAGGTAATTTGAATCTTATGGAAATTTCACTTTATATTTAGGAAGTGATAAAGACTTACGTTCGCTGGTGGAATAGGATCCCGACTTACTCACGTTTATATCGCCTAAGTCATTTCGCTATCGACCAATTTTTCCTTTTATCAACTCAAGTGCGCCTGCTTCGGATTTTTTCTTGACTTCTTACTGCCACCATCCGGCTCGAAGGACCAAACTGTTATTTAATTACTTATTAAATGGACTGTATAGAATTTTACTGGTTTATTTTTAGATTTATTAATACACATGGATCAAATAACATACAGTAAAGTCTTTTTCAACTCGGCTAATCGGTGTGGCGGAGTGCCGTTCTAACGGCGGTAAACTTAAATTTAAATAGGAGCTTTAACAAGGCCTATAATACAAAATTACAAAGGTTAGATAAGCAATAGAAACAAAAAAAAAATAATTACAATAATTATAATTTGTTTCTCTTGCTTATATATCCTTTGTAATGTTGTATTATAGGCCTGATGATGGCCTTTGTTTGACCGAAACATGTGTCCCTCTGTTTTAAATATTCACCAGTTATAATTTATTGTGGTACGACTTAAACTTTTATTATTCATTGAATATTGTAGCACATTTGAGTATGGAAAAACAGATTTTTTTTAATTAAAACCAATTGTTTAATTTTTAAAAATTTTGAAACCAACCCTGCATACAAATCTATAGCGATGGCGTTAATCGACTATTAAATAATGATTGTATTGTGTGTGTGTCATGTCCAACTATGATAATGTGACTGTGCATTGCAATCCAAAGAACCATGACCTAGCCTATACCGTAACAGTAAGCAGGTAGGTATATCTATTGTAGATATAGGTATATAGATAAGTTCGTGTTTAGGTGTTTGAGTTTCGCGTGCCGTCTGCAATCTTTCACTTTTTCACGCGCCATCTTCCCACGATACGGCGTACACGGTATGAGTCAAAGTAAAATATGACAATATATTTAAAACCGAAGAATAAAAAAAAAGCTTATTCATCTAATTAAGCTCTACCTAGTAATGCAGTTTTTCGTACACGCCTCGCTCTTGAAGCGACTTAAAGAATTTCCTATTGTGCGTGTGATGTATCCATAAAAAAAAATGTTATCAAAAAAATTGCCTACACTCTGAAAGAGGTTTTCTTGATTCAAACAAAATTTGTTTAAGTTAAACAAATACCATTTTTCGATATAGCCAACAAAACGTGATTGTTAATTTAAACCTTCGGTTTGTTTAAAAATTCAAACAAGCCATTTTGTTGATACAAAGCTACCAATTGTTAAAATGTTATTAATATGTGGTGTGTTCATTTGTTTCATTTAACTAATACATTTTTTGAATTAAACTATATATTAGAATATACTCTAAAATATCTTTCCCATGTTAACAATTCTCTCTCTTTGTCTCTTCAGTCAGAATAATTGACTTTTATATCGTGTGTGTTGCTTATTTAAGATTTCTTTTCTTCGCCCCGTTTTATAGGGTAAATTTTTATTATATTATATATTCACTTATGTCCCCTGTTATCATTATTAATTAATTCGATAATTTAACTATTATTTACTATTATTTTTAATTATTTTTTATGTCGTTATATTTTTTTATTCACTTAAAAGTTCATATCTTAACTTTTATAATAATATAAATTATCTGATGTTTGTGGTGCTCTTTCAGGATCGATTACAAAAAGAGAATCTATTTTTAATTATTGGTTTACAGATTGTCTTAAAATTTCATTCACTTTGATTATGTTATATTTCATATTTTGATCTAAAAATTCATGTATTTCGTATTAATTTGATTCTTGCTTTATATCTTTTTTTTTTTAAACAGAGTACACGAAATCTGGTAATTTATAAGATTTTGTCTTATATTTAGTTTATGTAAACATTTAGGGTTTTTTTTTGGAACGCGTCCTTTTTGGAGCAATTTTTTTTGGACTGAACGGTTTTTTTTTGGAACGAGTCCTTTCTGAAATAAGTTTTTTTCCTTGAAACGAGCCTTTTGGAACGAGTTTTCTTACTGGATCAGAACAAAACAAAGCTAAGCTAAATTTTCCAAAGAAATAAAAAGAAAAAGTCTCTTAAGGATTGTTAAATTTTTCTTATAAAATAAAACAGATATAACGTTTAATTTGAGTTTAATTTCCTTAAACCCACCCACGAAATTTGAAATATATCATAGTCTTTTTGTCAATTGTTTCTAAATACATAAAAAAATCAATTAGACTGTCGTCCAAAATTTTTTTTAATATAATATTTTACTTCTCGATATATTTCAAATTCTATTCGTGAAATGAACCCATAATAAAATAAATTGAGCTTAAATCACATTTATTAAATTACTTTTATCAACAAATTAAAATAACTTTTAATTTAAATTTGTATTATAGGCCTGATGATGCCCATCAAATGGCCGAAACATATAGCCCCTCATTTGTTAACTTTCTTCAATTACATTATTGCTTCTGGTCTGCCCTTTCAGAAGTGTGTCTTTTTTCTGTTTCTGTATATTTATTCTTTTTGACTCTCTCTGTCTCACCTCCTAATTTATTTTCTGTCTTTCTAAAAATATTGTACTTGTTTTTCTATTTCTGTCTGTCAGTGCCTCTCTGTTATTTTCTTGCCTCATCCTGTTTCTTCTTTTGGTATACTTTTGATATAAAAAGTCATAAATACATTTCTTAATAATGCTCAATATTCCAATATCTCAATTAAATTTTTTATATTATTTTTATGACACTTTCAAATTTAAAATCATCAAAAATGGACAAACCTCAAATCTTTATTACTTAATTAATTTTTTTTAAATTGTTAAATAATAATTTAGCCAGGTCTGATCATCTTAGACAAGACCCATTTTATATAAAAATTTTTGTATCAATATACGAAGTAGTTTTTGAAAATTATAATTTCTTTTTATTTTTGTTCAAAAACCAAAACAGATGGAACAAATTATAAAGCACCATTAAAACTTTCCTTAATTCCCTACTTTTTTACCTATTATACATTTAAACTTATTTTTGTAAAAAGATCAGATAAATTAACTAATAAAATAATAATTAGGATAGTACCTATATTTCCTACCAGAACAGGTTACTACTATTTATATAAACGTTTAAAGTCATTTCTTTGTCGTAGAAAACATATGAGAGTAGTACCAAAGTAATAAATAGTAATTCTCATGCGACCATTCATCAAGTAGGTACCAACCAGAGATACGCTACCGTTCGCTTGTACCGGTACTCTCTCACTTTAGATACGGCCACCGATAAAGTGACAGATTAAAATTCCCGATTTCACTTAAAAAGCCATTACCGGTGAACGGGCCGAACGTTTTTCTTTTTTGGAAAAGTTATTATCAAGTGCTGTATGTTCTGGGATCGTAAATCGTACCCACGACTGCTACGATGTTTGATTAGGAGATGTGTCGATGTTCTGGTAGAACTATTCAACCCACTCTGATCCGATACTCAGTAGCGACTCATTAAGGACGTATTCAAACTGTATTAGAAATTTTTTAATAATAGTTACATTTGTATAAAAAAATAATACAAAGTACCCAGGTACTAATAGATGTAAATGGTGAAATAAGTTAATAGCTACAGAAAAAATATTGTCACTATTATCATTTTAATACTGTACGAATTGTTCAAATTGTCCATCCCATTATTCCAGGTTATAATTCTTGTAATCATATTTCCAGGGTAAAAATGAACAGATCCGTACTTAAAAAATATCCTGAAGTACAGGGTGTCCCAAATTGGTGTGTTTTGCAGGGTATCTTGTAAACTAGAAGAGATAGAAAAAAACCAGTTAAGATGTTATGACTTCTTTTTTTATTAAAGTAACGATAGCTTAATTAAATCTTTAGTAGTTCCCTGCATTTGGAAGATACAGGGCGATTATTGGAAACTGTCGAAAACTGCAAGGTTCTATAACTTCTTAATTAAGAAAAATATAAAATAACTTTATAAAAACTTTTGATAGATATAATATTGAAGAGTTCAGTGGCGCACAAGATTTTTTTTTAGGGGTCTCAATAAGGATATATAATGTAAACTTATATTTTTTTAAATGGGACACCTTGTATATTTCGACGTTTTTTGTTTCGTTTTTTATTTCTCATTCACCTGATGTGGTTGGACTACAGTGCAAATAAACCATTGATCAATGTTATCAGGAGATAGGCCCTTAATAAATTGAACACTCAATAACGAAATTTAACATTTTACTTTAATAAAAAAAGAAGTCATAACATCTTAACTACTTTTTTTCGATCTCGTCTAGTTTACGTACAAAACACACCAATTTGGGACACCCTGTACAGTTCATAATAAAAAAATAATGGTTCCAGATGGTTGGATAAAGAAAAAATGTGGATTTCAAAGATAAAATAAAAAGTACAGGTCCGTATTTAAAAACTTAGTCCAGGGTTGACTTTTAAAGACGAAACGTTGTTTTAAATAATTGACTATTAGGCTTTCAATAAAAAAGTTTTATAAAGTTTTTTTTTATATCTTTAAAAATTTAGCTGTTAATTAAATAAAACGAAAATCGTCATTTCGGTCTTTCCCAATTTTGAAAAAACCAAAAAACTTTGTATCTATAACGCGTTAAGAAATCGCAATAGTGTTCAATTAAATTTGCGCCACCCTATATCAAAAGATGCTACACACGTGAGAATGACAAGTGGGGCACGTTAATACGTATTATTTCAAAATTTCTATTTTTATTCAGCCATACATGATACATTATATAGAGTGATTTATTTGTATACTCGATTTTATTTTAATTTATTCGATTTTAACTTGATTTTATTTAATTAAAGTTGTTTTTTACAGAATTTATTTGATTTGACTGGAATTTACTCAGTTTTACTAATTTTTAGTCAAATTTTTGTTAGTTTACTCGATTTTACCCAATTATATGCGATTTTTTACTCGATTGTATTGCGTGTACGTCTGTCCGTCTGTAATTGCCGCGATATCTTGCAAACAGGTTAATCGATTGCTTTTGGGTTTATTGTATATGTTTGTTATCGGTTTTAGAAACGTCTACGTTTGATGGAAAAATAAGAAAAAATGGAAGAAAATAGGAAAAATAGGAAAAATAGGAAAAATAGGAAAAATAGGAAAAATAGGAAAAATAAGAAGAAATAGCAAAAAAAATAATAAAGAAAATATAGGAAAATAGGAAAAAATTGGGGAAAACAGAAAAAAATAAGAAAAAACAAAGAAAACAAAAAAAAAATAGGAAAAAACAGGAAAAAACCTGAAAAATAAAGAAAAATAGAAAAAATGCGGAAAATAGGAGAAAAAAATAGAAAATAGTAGAAAAAAATAAGAAAAAATAGGAAAAAAGAGAAGAAAATAGAAAAAATAGGAAAAATAGTAAAAAAATAGGAAAAAACATTAAAACATAGGAAATAATAGGAGAAAACAAGAAAATTTGAAAATATATTTATTTTCCCATTTTTTTTCTACGGCTCGTTTCCATTTTAGGTACTCACGAAATAACTTTTGAGACTTCAAAAATTGCTTTAAAAAAAATTATTTTTGAAAAATACAAATAATCTACGAATTTCTACAAAGTTTTATAATACAATTTATAACGTTATTTATTTTATTTTTTTGATTTTAATCGATTTTGATGAATTTTAATCGATTTTTATGAATTTTAACCAAACTAGTAAAAAGTGAACAAAGTAAAAAATCAATTATAGTTAAGTAATTAATTACTTTACTAAAAATTGTTGTAAGAAAAAGTTCTTGATTTTCCCCGTTTTACTTAATTATAATCAATTTTTAGTTGAATATCCGGATTTAATTCAAGCGTGATATTTCATTTCGATTTTATTAAATAAGTGTTGAATTCTTTTTCTTAAACTTTTAGTCCATTTTTCTGAAATTTATATAATCATAATTGTTTTTTTCTCAATTTTACTAAATTAAAATCTGTTTTCCTTGATTGTATTTAGTTATACTCAATAACAAGAAAAAAATTAGAAAAAAAAAATTTTAGATATGAAAACTGTGATTTAATATTTGGGCTTAAATATTGTTTTTTAACAAGTTTCCCAATTAACATTTTTCTATATTTTTTAAAATATGAACTGAATTCATATTTTTCTCATACATGGTAATTTTTTAAAAATTTTATAAGTTAAAATCAGTAACTTTTATCAAGAATAATTTTATATATGCCGGAAATAAATTTGTTTACCCTGTAACATATTAGATAGCTATAATTTTTTTTTCGACATTTTTCTATGTCAAAAAATATACAGTACTTTGGTATAGAGCTACTTTATAAAAAAATATACCAAGTCTCACCAGTGATGAAACACCCTGTATGTATCGAGAAAATAAAGAATACAAATATATTTTGATATTTTCATCTTTGTTTTTTCTAAATTATGATATTTCGTAAGAAATATATAGATTGGACTTAATTTAGCATACAGTTATTATAATATTTAAAATAATTTATTATATTTATTATATTATTTTTAATAAAATTTCTAGTAGAATTACCAAATATAAAATAGATAATAGTTCCGCTACTGGCCGATAGTAGTCAGGCGTTAACGAGACGAGATGTACCTATCACCACCTACGCATTTTCACTCCAGGTACCACTACAGCTAATTGCTTGTAAAACTCGAGTACTAGTACCTAAGTACTTTTATCCAACTAGATAACCGTTAAACTGTTTTCTGTTCGCGCTTCACCTCATTTAAATTTAAATTATTCGTTATACAAATGGCGACAAGTATCCACTGACATTCGATTTAACCCAGATCGTTAAATTTTGGATTTTCAAATTTATTGGGTTTCTAAAATGAAAAATTTTCTTCAAAAACGACTTACCCAAAAGTGTTATATTATGGGAAAACATCAGATATTTTTTTGTTATCACACTAGTTTTTTTTTAAATTATTTGTTAGATACTTTTAATAATATCAAACAATACATATTACCAAGAAGCGAAGTCCGGCGAAATTTCTTTGATGTTGGAAGGGCAAAAAATTTTGTGAAAAGTGACAGATAGCTAATATAACAGCTGAGTTCGACTTCATTACTCTTTTCACTCGTTTTACACCGCTCTTGATCTATCCGTTCCGGTATTGACAAAAATTCATTTAAAGGACCCCGCAAAATCCTTATGGAACTTGGGTCTTGGAAAATCCACCAAGACCCAATTTCCATAAGGAAATTTTACTAAATAATATAAAGTATTAATTAATTTTGGTAATATGAATAGGGCTTAAGCCATTTGAAGTATAAAATTCTTTGTGACAGGTTGGATGACATTTCTTCAAAAATATAAAAAACTACAATAACAATTATTTTATGCATGAATAAAAATTTTAAACGCCCTTTTTCAGGAACTATTACAATAGAAAAATGAAAAAAAAAATAACGGTAATTAAATGAGCTATAATGCTATAAATAATAAAATTATCATTTGTAATAAACTATTTAACGGAAGATATAATTTTTTTGCAACAGTTACCTTTATCAAACATAAATGTATATTTTTAATCTTGTTTTCCTAATTTAAATTCGACGAGTTGATTATTAAGAATTCCGAAGCACCTCATTTGCGGTTGTAAACTAAAACCACAGTCAGCTTTCGATTCTTCTTAATCTTTTTTCTTTTTTCATCTCGGTCTTGTTATTTTGTTTTTATTTATAAAAGACCCTAATGAAGCCTTTCTGGATTTCTCGTAAAAAATTACATGTTACAAATTATATGTTTTGTTTCTACTCGGTTTCTTACTTTTGTGAGAAAAAGTAATGGTTAAAGAACGGATTGAACATCGAAAAAAAAATTTTTGTAGGTTACTGGCTATCGAAGTCTCTTGTCTGACAATTGCGGCATCCGCTAAAATACTGTAATTGTCTAGTGAAAAGTACTATTATTAACTAACTACCACTACGTTTATTTTTTGTTAAATTGTGTAAATTTAAGTAATGTATTTTGTAAGATGTATTAGATTATGTAATATTGTTTATTTAATTTTTTTATGGTAAAAATATCAATATAAATAAAATTATATTTTTTATTCGATAGTATTAATTAGTTATAAAAATCTGTTTACATGATGAATTACATGAATTTAAGTCCGGTGATCTTGGAGGCCACATGGTAGACCTGCTTTTCTAACCAACTTATAGAAAAATAGAATATTTAAAATTTCGCGAAAGCCTCTATTGGAGCAATGAGGAGAAACCTTAACTTTTATTCTCGAAGAGAAATGATTACGCAACCCTTTTTTTATGTAATTTTAAGAAAGAATTTTTTGAATCATTTACACTAACCATCTCAATAAGAAAATTGTTGGCGACGAAGATGATGGGCAGGATTTATCGACTATTTGATTTATAGCGCCATTAAAAGGTACAAATGGACCAATTACTTTTAATAGAACAGGTTTGTTGATACAAGCCGGGCTACAATAAACCAATAAAATCAATCATTAATAATATAGTAGTTACAGGTCTCTATTCACATGATTATTTTTATTTTATTATTTATACTGTTTAAAAAATAATTTGAATATTAAAGTCACTGAAATAAATTTAAAAGTCTTGTTATTCATTTTATTTATTTATATTTTTTATTATTATTTATTATAACCAGTATTTTTCAGTTATAATAAAATTATTAATGTTTTATTAAAAAACGTCATCATCATTAATGAAATGATAAATACAAACTGAATAAGGAAGGAAAAAGAAAAATGGAAAATAATAAATGAAATGGAAATAGTAGATTGCTGGCTGTATACAGAAAAACTTAAAAAAAAAATTTTACGAAAAAAGATGATGTAATTTCTTGGTGGGTTAACAACCAAAAATTAAAGTATGTTAATCTCAAAGTTGACTTGAAGATTCTTACATCGAAGGACCACTCAGTTATTTGTACAACTGAGACTGGTATATTTAAATTAATATTCTACTATTTTAAATCTGAAGATCTTTAACATGCTTATTTATTTATATTAATAAACATTTACAAACAGTTACATATTTTGATCAAAAATACATGACTTTTATTACTGGCACATTTTTAACAATTTTCTCGCAACTTATTAATGAAACAAAAAACTTTTGTTACTACACAATCATATTTTTTTGTGCATTCAGCACACTTGAATTTTTTATTTCGAGTACATTTCCGTTTTAAACGACCTCGCAAAATCCTTATGCAAATTGGGTCTCGGTGGATTAGTTTTAATTTTTGATATGATGTAGTCCATGGAATTCTGAACTTATGTTAACATTGTGCCAACCCCCCAATAAGTACAGTTTTTCTGCTAGGAGGGGGGGGGTTAAATTCATATATTGCCATAATGGACTATTTATTTTTGAAGATGGGAAAAATATTTAATTTATTTTGAAATTTTTATTCTAGTTTATATTACATAACAGTGTTCTTAAAAATATATAGATCCAACCCCCCTATATATCACCAACACCTATTTATAGAAATAAAAAAACATTAATTGCTGACTCACTTTTTAATAAATTGCAATTTTTAATAAAAGTCCGTTTAGAATACAAGTACTCAATTTTTACCAGGCTCGGAAAATGTTAGATTTGGATATTATAAAAATTTTTATTCGTAGGTGGGGCATAGGGGATAATAATCTTTAAATAATAAAATTATAGTGACACGCGACGCTTTTAATAACACTTTTTAAACGTTTGGTTTTCTTCACAAATAAAAATATAGACATATTTAAGACCAAACTATGAATTTGACCCACAACCGAAAAAATTGTTTTAATAGGGGAGGCTATTAAAAATAAATTGTCTATGATGAGCAAAGTGTAAATGTAACCCCCTCTAATGCACTATATCATACTAAAAATTCAGCAAAATCCACCGATATTTTGAACTCTCTTATAATTTTTGAAGTGAGTCAGCAATTAATATTTTTTTATTTCTATAAATAGGGATTGGTGTTAAATAGGGGGTGGGGATATATATTACTTTAAGAACCCTGTTATGTAATATAAACTAGAATAAAATATATAGTCCATTATGGGCAATATATGAGTTTAACTCCCCCCCCTGCAGAAAAACTGTTCATATTTGGGGGTTGGCGCAATGTTAAAATATGTTCAGAATTCCATGGACTACATCATATCAAAAATTAAAACAAATCCACTGAGACCCAATTTGCATAAGGATTTTGCGGGGTTGTTTATTGATGAACTGAATTTTTATGTCTACTCTATCAAACGTAATAGAGTCTGGAGATATATGACTTAATTTGATTGGCTGTCAAAAAATAACGTGATATTTTATAGGTTACGCTTCATAATATGAACAATTTTAGATATAATATTTGATGCAGCTGTGAGAGTGATAGGGATAATAGTTAACATAAAACCACCGTGTGTACAGTGACCTAGTAAAATATGCAATTTAATTATATTTTTATGTTAACACATGAAACTAAGATTGGAAATAAACTTAGTTTTGGTAAAATTGAATCAAATTTAACCAAAAGAACCCGATTTAAAAAAAATAGGAAGCTGAAAGATAAAGTAGAAAAGAACACAGATTTCATGTAAATTTATCAAGAAAACTCTTCTCCCGATTAATAACCTCTGCCAGGTCAAATCTCAAATCTGCCAACATATTCGATTATCTTTACCCTATTTTTTTTTATAAACGGCAAATAATTTTCTAACTAAACAAGGTTATAATAATGGGAATTTTAAAGTGAATCTGGTGGAAAACGAGTTCTCAATTGTGGTGAAAACTGTTTCTATTCGTGTGTTATTCAAAAGCGTGGTCTACGCCTAAATGGACCTGGTTCTTAGATGGAAATGTCAAGGAAATACTCGGGACCAAATTGACAGTGTACAGGAAGCAAAAAGCACTTAAAAGAAGACCACTAAAGAAACTACCCCAACCAAGCCTTAGGATTCTTCGAGAAGATCTTCCTGACGAGCTCCTAGATCTCATGCAGGGCGCACCTATGTACATTAAATGAGCTCGTCCCCTGCCGAGGTCCATGGACGCTTTCTGGGAGGCTCTAAGTATCACAATGCAATATCTTAACTTATATTAATTTTTTTTATTTCAAACCCACACTTACTCATATAAATCCTCAAAAGGAGTATTTTACTCCTTCGCGAGGGTTCTGGGAATATCAACAATTCCAGGAGGGGTTTAGCAGGTATGAGTAGCGTAGCTATGGGTGTTCTTATGGAAAGTAACATGGGAAATCGCTTAGGTCCATTCTGGTACATTTCTATCCACGTCAAGGTCACTCATGACGTCATTAACCTCCGTTAGACGAGTCTCGGTCTGCTTCTGATCCAGTTTAAACCGCTGTCGATCCGCGGATCAAACCTGATCAGAATTTAATTAAAACTAGGTTGATGAGGTCACGAGTGACCTTGACGTAGACAGAGATTTACCAGAATGGACCTTGGCGATTTTCCATAAGTATCGCCCGAACACCCATAGCTATTCTACTGGTATGCCTCTGACTCTAATTGCAAAGGGATCAGGGATGAGTCCTGTAATGCGTCACTCGTAGAACATAGCATGTATCTATAAAATATTCCTGCCTTTACAACTCAGGATAATAGTTATAGTACAAAAAAACGATGGTATTATACTTGCAATTCTGTTTCGTATGATTTTTCCTATCTAGCAGTTATAAAAATTATTTGCTGTACTGCTCCAAATATTTTTTGATTATTCTAGCTTTATGAGTAATCTTGATGATTGGGGAAGAAGTTTGTATAATTAGCAATAATTTAGACATGATGGATATATCACTGTTTCCTTATACCAGAAATACATTTAAAGACTGCAAAAATTTGCCATGAAAATTTGTTACTTCAGCAGCTGCGACACTTATTACTTTCAGAATTGAATAAATATGACTAGATACTTACTTAATAATGAAATTAAATAATTCATAAACGCTCGTACTAAATTCGTTTCTCTTTACTCCTTACCCCCTGGTCGATTGTTTACGAGTACTATTCATGTAGGCTATGTGGCCTTTTTTATATTTCAGTACAAATAATGCATTTTCGAAAAAAATATTATGAAGTAAAGTTATAGAGCATAAAATTGCCTACATCTTTTGTATTTAACTTTTTCTAATTCCCCATAGTTTCGCCGCTAGAGGGAGCGAATGTTAATTTATTTCTTGGAATTTTTCTGTTATTATTACCTTATTTATCAATATTATTATATGTTAAAAATTAGTCACAACAACAAAAATTATAAGCTATGTATTAAGAATATTTGTGTTTATAGGAATTTGAAAAAAAAAGAGCAAAAAACCTTGTCTATCCTTTATTTTGCGTGCTCATTTGTCGTAATATCCTTTTGTTTCAATTTTCGCACATAATAAGTATCCACAATACGACATGAGCCGACTGTCCACTCAATTTTCCTAAAGTCAGCTGTTGCCGTTGATTAACACGAAGAGTTTCGTGTACGAGCGTTTACCGGTCTTCATAGCCATGCATTCAACCATTTTGACAATTCGCACGAATTTGCGTTAATAATATTACCTATTACTACTTGAGTCGCTGCACGCAAAGTTTGTTACGTTTAAAGATATTTTTATCGTTACAAATACATTTGACTAGTCAAGTCAAATTAATATTATTTGCAAAAATGATTGTGAATAGCATCAAACTGGTTAAAATGGCTAAAATATCATTAAATAACAAGGAAAATAAGTTTTAATTAACTATAGTGGAGGGAGTGATATGGAAGGGTTGAAAAGATACATAAAGTGTTTTTATGTCATATCGTGTTTTATTTGCTTAGTTACCAACTACATAAAGGTGTACTTTGTGCCCATGCACGCATAAAGTGAGCTTTATGCCCGCGGGGGCATAAAGTGTACTTTATGGCCGCGTGGACATAAATTGTACTTTATGTCCCGCCAACTACACTTTATTAATAATGTTCATTTATAAAATTACAAATTATGAAATAAAATTATGTAAAAAATAATAAATTATTGTGTTATTGAAAACAAATTAAATATTCAGATTATTTTAAATATATTGTGAATGCCATAACGAACTAGTATGACATAAAAGTTAGTATTCACCGCGGGTATAAATACAGGTGCATGTCCTCGGGCGACTTACAAACCCTCAAGCTAGAGGTCCTCGGGTTTGTAAGATCCTCGCCCTCAGGGCATAAACATTTATTTATACCCTTGGTACATAAAAAAACTACTTTGACCTGCAATTAAAAAATGCTGTTGGTAATAAAAGCATCTACAACTTTTTTATTGTTATTTTTCAAAATTACAGTATAAAAGTTTCAATTGAAAATTGGTATAATAAAGTATGACATTTTGTATGTCAAATAGGATAAAAATTTTTAGATTTAAAAAAATAGAATAAGTGCAATTTATAGTGAATTTGCATGCCAACAAAAATTTTGGGGTATGAGGTAGTTTCTATTATTCCAAGCTAAAAAAAATTAAAAAAATCCTAGCGATTATTTATTTTAAAATTTTTACCTTTAATAGATTGAACACCCTATACTATTAATTTTACTTTTATAGAAGTTTCTAAATCCAATAAACTGTAATAAATTAAAAACTAGAAGGTGTAAAATTTGAGAGAAAACTTTCAATCACAATATTTGAAAGTAGTGTGAGAATATAGTTGATGGTGGTCATTCAAAGACGAAACGTTGGATACCCTATGTTAAGCGGCATTTGTACTTCAGGGGTTAGTTTACTTCGAGGAGAAAATCCAGCATCACCATCGTCTTCAGCACCCTCTAAAACAGGGGGTGACCCAGGTTTTGTCGGTTTGGTTTTTAGCCATTTGGGAGGGGAGTAGGGTAAACCGCCGCTATCGTGCTTAGCATCCTCGAAAACTGGGGGTGACGCAGGTTTTTGACGGTATGAGTGCGTGTATCTGTGTTAACCTCTTTGGGGTTGGTTTTTGGCCTTTTCGGGGATAGGGTCAACTCTAAAAAAATTTAAACCATCGCCATCGTGCTCAGGATCCTCTATAACGGAGAGAGATGCAGGTTTTGTCGGTATGAGATGGCGTATCCGCCTTTTACCCCTTTCGGAAGCAGTTTTTTGCTTTTTTTTAACTTATTTTTATATTTAACTTGGCCTGATGATGGCAGACCGCCGAAACTGGTCGCCCCCCTCATTCATTTAAATGCAACGAAGAAGATTTAAAATATTTCATGTATAAAATTGTGGTACTAGATTTAGAGTCTATGTAAATCCCCACTATTTATTGTCTGGCGTTCTTTATTTTCATTTTGAAGAATTTTTATAAATGGAGTTTTCTACTTTTTAATATATTTTCTGATTTTTAACGCTTTTATTATTTATTAGAGGTTTTTATAATTTTTTAACAAAATTTAACATTTAAAAAAACTTTTAACACATTTTTGATTTTGTTGTTATTTTATACGCTGGTTTTAGACATCTAAACCCTAAGTTTACTGAGAAGTCTTATGTTTTAGACTTCTAAATAATAAAGTTTAGAGAGAAGTCTTATAATACGGGTCTGTCTGTCTGTCTGTCTGTCCATCTGTCCGCATTTATAACTCAAAACCGAAAAGATATAGAGACAAAATGTCAACGGTAATGCACTCAGCATATCTTGAAAAGCTCACAAACATATTTTCAGACTTTTATGATTTCCGGTTTCAAAACTGATTTTACAACCAGAACCGGAAATCATACTCCGAAGTGAAATTTAACGCTGAATCGATATTTGAAAACAGATTAGAAATATCTTTTACAGTTCATGAGATAATGCGTGTTTATCATTTCTAACAAAACTTTTCACTTTATAAATTTTTTCTTATTTTTAGTAGACTTTTCAACACTATTTATGATTTTTAAGTAACGTTTACTTATTTTTAACTATAAAGGATTTTTTCAGGCAGAAATATTATACCTATGCTTAATTACAAACATATACTCGTTTATTTAATAAAAACATCAATTATATACTAATTTTTGAACAAATAAAAAAAATGAATACATAAATTGAAGTATTTTTTTAACGCATCCTCTCGATGACCGTCGAATCTCAACTCTATTTAAGCAACTCAAACTCTCGGCAAAATATATATAAGTGAAAAAGCTTGCAGAGCCGATAACGAGCCAATAAATTCTCATAACCCTTTCTTGTTGTCTCGCAATAAATCGTCCATTGAGTGATTACGATACGAGAGTAGAGATATGCAAAGCGAGACACAGTGCGGGTACAAGAACGTCCTACACGAGACAACAGAGACAACGAATCTTTTTCGAGACGGTTCTTAGTTTTAAAAGAGAGCTACCGATCCGGTAGCCGTCAGGAGCTGATGAAGACGTCACCCAACCCATTAGCGACATATACGAGTCGCCTAAAGATCTACAGAGTGGACCGTTATTAGAAAAAAAATATGTATAAGACGATTTCCAATTTTTTCTGTTACTGTTTAAATGTAATTTGAGCTAAAACTTTGCACAGATAAAAAGTATCTATGACCACAAAGAACCAATCATAGGATTTCAAGATATGGCATAATTTCAAGATATTGGCATAATTTCATCCAACCATATTAAAATAATATCAAAATATCTTCATAAATCCTTATTCAAATTTTCACAGAGACGTAACTTCAGGCTAGGAGTATTATTTTATAACATTTATTATAAAGGGCGCAATGAGCAATTCTTGATGATAAAATTTGGTTAATTTCTTTATTTTTAGTAGATTAAATAAAATTTCAAGTGTGCTTTGGGATATCAGATATTTATTATTAGTAACTGCATTATTTTTATTGTGACAGTTCACTGCCTTGTTTCGTTTTTCAAGAGTAAATAACAAAGAGTAACCCGGAATTCTTGTAAATGAAAATATTTGTTTGCTGATTTTCTTTAATGACTTAGTGAAAAAATGGGCAAATTTTTTGTTAGTGAACTCGATTATATTAGGTAGATAATGTCTTTTAAAGATATAAATTTAAAAGAGTAGGTACATTAAATAAAAACATCGAATTAATGAGTCATCCAATCTAAAGTCAGGATTTGGTACCCACAGATTTTTTTTTGTTTCCACACGTAAAAAAACTGAGTTGAAAACAATTTTCTATGCTAGATGTGGCAGTTAATACGTACAAAATAAATGTTTTCTGGATAACTCAGTCGCTATAGCAACGGTGAGATAAAATTTCAGTTCACATAAAAAGCAATAACGTTAATTTTAAATAAATTTTAACATAAATTAAAGTACTTGAATAAAAATACTAAAATATAAAAGAAATTACCTGTTTTTCACAGTTTTTGCAAATTCATATATGAAACACACTAATTAATAATTAACGATAAAAATTTTAAAAATGTATAGAGTGGCATAGAAAAGGTTTAAAAAAGATGTATCGACCGAATGAGCGTCGTTAGTCTAGTAACTCACCTGCAAAATTTCGTTAAAAAATATTTATTTTTAAAAAACTGTTTTTTTTTTATTAACGTTAACACCCTGGATTTTGAAAATTGAGGTTTTTTGATAATTGATTCCTGACCTAGATATTATTGATTTTATGAGAGGAGTCTACCTTAAACGGTTGATTGAACGTCGAATAATGATGGGCTTAATCCTCCTCCCTGCCTTAATCCTTCTTGTGTTGAAAATGATTCTGATATTTTATTTTTATATATTACACAATTTATGTTGTTTTCGTACATGTTTTTAATTATTCTTATTATTTTAGTGTTAACTCCCCTTTCTTCTAATATTTTCCATAGCTTCTCTCTTCGTACTTTATCAAAAGCCTTTTCAAGGTCCATATGAATCCCATATATACTTCTTTCCCTTGCTGTGAGAACTTTTCACTTATTTGTTTTACCGTAAATATGTGGTCCTGTATGCTTCTACCTTTTCTAAACCCACTTTGCGACTCCTCGAGGGTATTCTCTATTATATGTCTTATTTTATTGTCAATAATTTTCTCATATATTTTCATTGCTGTACTAAGTAGATTTATTCCTCTATAGTTATTACAATCATGCCTGTCCCCCTTTTTGTATATTGGAACTATCAGAGCTGTTTTCCAATCTTCCAGTATCTGTTCTTCTTTCCAGGCTGTATTATAAATTCTTAATAGTACTTCCATTCCTGTATCCCCTAAATTCTTAAACATCTCCGCTGTTAATTTATCAGTTCCTGGTGATTTTCCATTCTTTAATTCCCTTATTATTTCCTGCAAATCGCTTATATTTATATTTTCCGTGTTTTCTTGATTTTCTCGGATCGCATCATTTTCCTTGTTTTCATTTTGTATTATTATGTCTGCTCCTAATAACTTCTGGAAATATTCTTTCCATCCATTCATTATTTCGTTTTCATTTGTTAGTTTATCCCCTTCTTTATTCTTTATCCAGATTATTTCTTGTGCATTCTCTTTTCTTAGCGAATTTATTAAAGTTTTGTAGAATAGTTTTTGATTTGATTTACTATCTCTTTCTATTTTTTCACGAAATTCTTTCCACTGTTTTCTTTTTGCTGCTGCTACCATATCTTTTACTGTTTTTCTGTTCTCTTTGTACTTTTCATAATTTTGAGTTGTTGTGTTGTTTATATAAATTTTCCGTGCCTTTTTTTTAAATTTTACTTGTCTTTTTATTTCGTCTGTCCACCACGCTGTTTGTTTTTTCTTATTAGTCTTCTTACTAGTGCCACATATTTCTTTAGCTGTTTCCATAACTGTTTTCTTAAAATAATCACATTTTTCTTCTATATTACTATTTTCATTTATATCTGTATCATTATAGAACTTTTCTGTTAATGTTTTTTTATACCTCTCTGCTGTTTCTTTATTTTGTAGTTTGTATGATTTCATTGATTCATATTCTATTGTTTTTTTTAATTTTTGATTATCATGTTTTGTATTCTCTTCTCGCTCTCGAATTTTTGTGACAAGTAAATAGTGATCACTACCTATTTCCGGTCCTCTTCTAACCCTGGTATCTAATACTTCCTTTCTATTATCCTTTTCTACCAATACATAATCTATTATCGACTTTTCGTTTCTGCTTTTCATCTTTCTTGTATATTTATGTATCTCTTTATGTTCGAAAAATGTATTAGTTATTATAAAATTATTTAGCACACAAAAATCCAGCATTCTTTCTTCATTATTATTCCTAACATTGTCTCCATGTTTTCCTATCACTGTATTATATGTGTTATCTTTTATTCCTACTCTGCTGTTAAAATCTCCAAGTATGATTATTGTTCCTTTATCTTTAATTTCCAACACTAGTAATCGTTCCGACAATCCTTTCCATTTGCCGATTTTCTCTTTTTAGTCTTTGTGAATTATGCATGCAACACCCGCTGCTGCTCTTTCTTCTTTCTTGATTCCACTGTACACAAGTATGTGTCCATTATCCATGTTTATCACCCCTTGTCCCTACTTTTTTGTCTCTGTTATGGCTAACAGTAGTAATTATGTAATTAATAAAATTAGCTTTTTTTAGTGAGCCACTCTGTATACTTATAAGTATTCAGTATGCTAATCGTCTCACACTGATACATCGCTAGCGACACGTCTAATTGTTTTTGGGACAATTTTTAAAGGTCCATAAATTTCGTAGAAGTACAAAACGCGTTTGAGACCGCTGATAAACCAGCTCGTTATTTTCTCTTAATTTTTTAGGTTATTTTAACTAAATTGGATAACCGAATGTTTATTTCTCAATTGGAATAGTTTAGGAATGCATAGATCGAAATCTGGATGGGTATGGAGTTTAAGAAATAAATAAGGTGATTTAGAAGGCGGCAACTGAGAATTGATAAATATTTTAATAACAGAAGTCAATCAATTTAAATGTTTATGATGAAAAATTATTTATTTATTAATCTTCGTGAGAAAAATAGTTATTAGTGGGTATATAAAAATAAAATTTAATTGATTTGTTGTAGAGTAATTTAATAATTTAAAACTTTTGTTATATTCTATTAGAAAAATCTAACACATAAAACTTGTCAAAAGTTGATTGTTGACACACAATTATTAATCATTACGCCTTTTTTAATAATATTTATGATAATAAATCCAGAAGGTCAGACCAGGAATATTATAGAAAGGGAAGACTTGAAAATAATAGGAAGATGAAGTGGAGACAACAAACAAAACATAAAAAATAATAAAAAAAAAATCCAACGAAATCGACAAAAATCAAAAGAAATCGACAAAATCGAAAGGGATCGCAAAAAATCGAAAGAAATCTAAAAAAAAACGAAAGAAATCGACAAAAATCGAAAAAACCAGAAAAATAAGAAAAAACTGAAGGAATTTGAAAAAAATCAAAAAACAATAGAAAAAATTTAAAAACAAAAAAAATAGAATAAGAAAAATTATTAAAAAAATTCAAAAATATTGCAAAATCAGAATAAAACATTAAAAAGAAATCAAAAAAGTTAATCAAAAACGAGAAAAAATTAGAGGTGTCGAAAAAATAAGAAAAAACCGACAATAATCGAAAAAGAAACAAAAATTATTGGAAACAAATGGAGAATAAAATTGTAAAATATGGAAAAAATAAAAAAAACGGAAAAATCGTAAAGAGCAACTAAAAACCGGAATAATTATAAACAAAAGAAATAAATTAAAAAATATATAAAAAACATCGAAAGAATTGAAATAAATCGTAACAAAATCACCAAAAAATGGCAAAAAAATCGTAAAGAAATCGGAAAGAATCAAAGGAATACAGAAAAAATGAGAAAAAAAATTAGAAAACAAAAACGAAATAGGAAAAAAATAATTGGAAAAAAAAGAAATAGAAAAAGAGACAAAACAATGGCAAAAAAAGGGAAAATTAGAAAACATCAAAAAAATCAGAAAACAGAAAAAAACAAAAAATCACAAAAATGAGAAAAAATTAGTCTCTTTCTAAATAATTATAAAATTGTAAAAAATAAGAAAAAGAAATAAAAAAGAGAACAATGAGAAAAAATGAGAATAGATAAAAAAGAATCGAAAAAAAAACAGAAAAAACCAGAAAAAATAACAAAATATCAGAATAATAAGAAAACAGTAAAAGAAAAATAATAGAAAAAAAAATGAAAAATAATACGGAAAAAAATGAAAATAATGAAAAAAATTGTAAAAAAGCCGAAAAAAAATCGCCATAATCAAACAATGTGCCAATAATTTCTGCACATCCCCATCCATTTCATAAACTCCGTGTGACATTTTGTTCTAAAAATTTGAATTGGAAAAAAGTTTTCCTATGCAAACCACATTAATTTGTATGATGGGTACCGGAAGGGCCGGTCCGATCCTACCTAAATTCAATAGGGACAATACTAACTCGGCAAAGTGAAAACCAAAACTCGAGCTTTCGTTCAAAATTTACAGTGTTTACATCCAGACATACAGACAGACAGACATGCAGATGTCCGAATAGGACTTTTTTTGCATTTCTGACTCAGGGAACTCGGAAACGTCGAGAAAAATGATAAAAAGTGGGGGTAAGAAATTTTTTTCACCATCATAATACTAATACTGAGGCTTTTGGGCCTCAGTAATTACAGTTATTACTTAGAAGTTTAAACTATTGTACATACTGATCAATAGTTTTGTTAACTTGTCTTAACGTACTTTCTTATTAAAAAAAAAAAACTTAAAGGTACTGAAGGGGGATCAAGCAAGTGTCAGAGCATACTATGATGATTTAAAAAATCTACCTGTTTGAAGGGTTTTACTCATTTTCCTAAAATAGGGCAGAGGTAACAACTGTTCCAGCTTGATGAATACTAAATACTACAGATAATAGTACAAGGCGAAAGAATGAAAAAAATTTAAGTACAAGTACCATACTAGAGTCTACAGACAAAAATTCTACTTTGATTTCGCGACTGTAGCGCTCCAAGTGACAAAGTGTAACTAAATCCTTGAATGAAAGTTCATCGTAATTTTAAATGTGCGTTCTTATGTACTTAAGTTCATAGAAATTAACCTAGAATCAATATAACTTTTTGACTTTTGTATTCATTGTCCGAAATTAACAAATGAGTCATTTTTAAATGGTCTTAAAATAATTAAATCTTGAACTAAATAATCTAAATTTCGTTGATCACCAAAACTTAATCTAAGATGAATTTTTAATTCGTTGTAAAATTGATTTTAATGTAAAATAAAGTTTTTTTAAAAAGTCTTCTTAAACAGTCCTTAAGTTAATTGGCGCAGTCAAGGATAATATTCGAGAAATTAACTTAAGGCCTATTGAAGACTTTTTAATAAACTTTATTTAACATTAAAATCAACTTTGCAATTTAAGGGTTGAATTAAGAGTGAATAATTTTGCAATTTACATCTATTTATAAACTTTACAAATATATATAGTCAGCAACTGCTGATTAAGCGAAAATGGTCTTAATATACTTATATAGGTTATAAAATATTTTATTTATTTTTACAATATTTTTTAGATACAAAATATTTAAAAACTATACAAATTATTTTCTACAAATAATAAAAAATAAATGCAATTTTTTATTACAAATTACATTTCTCATAAAAATAACCCATTCTACCTTGTCGGTAATACGACCAGACTTAGTCGGTAATAACATATAAAAAGTGCATAATGCTCTTAGGGTAATATCTAATATTTACGTAAAGCCAGCTTATTATTAAGAGAGCGATCTGAAATTACGAGATCAAATTATAAATGAATTTGGAGGTTATTTTCAAAATGTTAAAACATCTTCTAAGTCTTTTGTAATGACAGGTTATTAGGCGACCCCGGTCAGTTGGGCTTAGCTTGATTGTAGTTTATAAGGTGTATGGTTTACTAAAATCTATACGTACAATGTATTGTAGACAGTAGACTTGGATTTGAATCGAAAATACTGGTTTTAACTAAGTCTCGACAGCTACTTATTTTGTTTTATTTTGCGAAAAATTCTATAAACCATTGGCGCTATTTTTAGCCTAAAAGCATATTTTATTCGAGAATGTTTTTAGTATCAAATTAAATTTTTGTTAATTATTTACACGTTTTGAGTTTAAAATTTTGGCATTTTAATAGTAAAATATGGCCGCTTTCATTTATTATTATTATTATTATTAACTATTATATATATTTTGTTTAATAAAATTAGCACGAAAAATACACCATTACGAAAAAAGCCCCAATGTCGCAAAAATGAAGGTTAGGTAGACAATAGAGCCTTTCCCCAAAATCAATATTATATATATAAATAACACCTCATATGAGGTTGCTCCGTTTTTTCAAAATCCATTTAACGGGGTGAATCAGTTTCGATCTGGGTCTACAAGTCTTCTTTTTTCTCCTTTGGCTGCCGTTGTAGCATAGCCGTTGTTAATACTTCTGGTCCTTGTCTCCATATATGTTCCAGCCACTTGATTCTTTTAGCTTTAATTTTCTTTATTATATATTCTCAATTCTGTTATATTTCTTGATTCGTATTCTTCCTATGTTACTGCTCTCCAATCTTCACTGGCCCCAGAATTGTTCTTCTTATCTTTCGTTCGTTTATCCTTAATTTATCTTCTTCTAGTAATCGTTCATCTTATTTTGCTTTTTTACAGATTTTTGTTTGTTTGCTACTCTCAGTATGTTGCTATTATTTTCTCTTAAATCTCCATTCTTATTTCCCCCTTCTTGCTCCATTTTATCCTCTTTTTCAAAATCTTATTAATTGTAAGTTTCCTTTAATTTTTAGTCCCAACTTCCTCCCTTCTTCTTCAATTTTCTTTAGTATTTTTTCCGTGACTTTTCGTTTTTTGTCACTAATACTGTGTCATCTGCATATGCGGTTAATTAACTTCCTACTGTTCTCAGATTTCCCTTTTGTATCCTCCTTAGAACGAATTATATCTAGAACCAGATTGAACAACGTGGCTGACAGATTAAAAAAAATTAATGAAACACTGAGTAGAAAATTTAACCAATACCAACAATAGATTTTTTTAAGGATTATAACGATTAAATTTTTTTACGGTCCTATTAGAAGGATCGGGATGTTAAAGAGAGGGGCAAGAAAGGTTAAAGATTAGACAAAAAGTTTTATTTATCTTAATAAAGACTTGGAAGAAATTGTAACTTAAGGATACAGTGACCAAGTGGAGTCTAATGTTAAAAAATATCCAGGTAATCATTAGCTTCGTAGTAAATTTGCTTGGTATCAATTTGGAGGGGAATATATCATGGCTTGATCACGTTGCGAGCATGGCGAAAAAACTTGAAGCACTGTCTTGCACCAGAAATTTGAACTCAAATTTGACCATCACTGGAATATTTCTCCCATATCTGGAGCGCTTCTCTTTAAGCAAATCCAGCGGTTGCTTGACTCTATCCGAAAAAGAGCAAATCGCCTTATTGGAAAACCAGAATTGACTAGGAATATTGAAAGTTTGGAACATCGAAGATATTTTTAAGAAAGGTGTTCGGACAGACATTACTCGCTTGATTCCTCCTGGAGTCGTACGTGCAATAAACAACTATCCAGTTGGTATGACTCATTCATACCAAATCCAATTTTGTACTCCCCGTAAGAACTCTTTTATTTAGAAAATTTTAAAATGACCTTCCTGAAACAGTGTTGCAACCTAAAAAACCCTAATTTTAAACACTTTGCTAGTTATAATATATTAGTTAAATATTAGTCACAGATCCGTCAGAGCGTGTATAAGGAACACCAAAAAGCTTTTTCCTTTTGAGTTGTCGTACACGCAAAATCCTAATTGCAAGATTAATATTCAAAATATGTGTACAACTTTATTAATAGATTAAATTTGAGGTTAAACAATTGGGCCACGAAATCCCGGTAGCAAAGTGTGAAATTCACATTTCTGGTTTCATGTTTCGTGCGACAAGGCGTTTGTGTTCTGTGAGGTTATTTTCACGGTTAACACGTTACTTGTATAATAGGATTTATTTGGATTTAACAAGAAAACCGTTTTTTTTTTAATTATAGATAACATGTGGTCAACATATTTAAACAAATTTAATATCGATCGCTGATAGAATTATGGGATTATAACTGTTAGACTCCTTTAACTTATCGTCCCCGGATTAAAATTTCCTATTCGAGTCATCTAACCTTGTGGTGTAAAAAATATCTGCATACTTAACTACTTCGTTTTGACTCTTTCAGAGTATTTCAGTTTAATAAGAAAAAAAGATTTCATTTTTAATGCAAACCGATAATGTATTTAACTGAACTCTATTTACTGGCCTTCGGAATATACGGGTTCATGAAGTCCGAAGAAGGTGTATAACTGGAAATCGCCTAATTATGTTAGAAATACATAAAAAAATCCTAATATTTGGTAAGGAAAATAATTTTGGACTGCAATATTTCATTAAAATTTTAATCTGATGACATGCACGAAGTACTAATGATCAAATATTTCTTTTTTTTTTCTTATTTATATCATTTTTATACTGTTTTCCATTGTTATCAAATTATAATGTAAATAAATGTATGTAATAGTCAAAAAAACAAAAAATTATGAAAAAAAATTAAAAAAATCACGAAAACATGTAAAAACACAAAAGTACCAAAAAAATGTTAAACGATGTCAAAGTGAAAAAAATACAAAGGAATATTAAAAAGTCAAACAATGCCAAAAAATGTCGAAAAATATAAAAATAAGTCTCAAAAAATTGTTAAAAAATCTTAAAAAGGGGAAATCAAAATTGAAAAGATTGTTAAAAAGTGACAAAAAAGTGACAAAATTTTTAAAAATGTCAAAAAGTTGAAAGATAAATGTGAAAAATGTAAAAATAGCCAAAATGTAGAAAAAGCCTAAAAATGTAGAAAAAATAAAATAAACAACATCGAAAGTCAACAAAATGGTAAAATAGGCCAAAAAGTAAAAAAAATGCCAAAGAATGATCAAAAATGTAAAAAAATCCAAAACATGTCGAAAAAATGTAAAAAAAGTGTCAACAGTGTCAAAAAACGTTAAAAAATTTCACAAGGTGACAACAAAAATGGTAAAAAATGTTAAAAAATGTAAAAAAAGTAAAGAAATGGAAACAATTCATGAAAAGTAGAAAAAATATAAAAACAATGTCGAAAGACAACAAAATGTAAAAAAATGTATAAAAGTGAAAAAAACTGCCAAAGAACGTTAAAAAATGTAAAAAAAATTGCAGAAAGTGTCGAAAAATGTACAAACAATATCGAAAGTAACAACCTATAAAAATGTAAAGTGTAAACTAGAATAAAAAGACTCATATTTATTGTAAAGAAATAGAAACAATTCATGAAAAGTAGAAAAAATGTAAAAACAATGTTGAAAGTCAACAATATGTAAAATAATGTCGAAAAGTGAAAAAAAAATGCCAAAGAATATTAAAAAATGTCAAAAAAAATTACAGAAAATGTCGAAAAAATGTAAAATAATGTCGAAAGTAGAAATTAATGTAAAGTGTAGAGTAGAAGAAAAAGACTGACATAAATATCAAATTGTTTGTAAGGTGCGTTCAGTATGGCCACGGGAAAGGACATATAAATTATATTACATAAAACGATGAAATTTGTATGTAGATGGAATAAGATGTTATAAATAACTGATTTAATATAAATTAATTATAATAAATTTTACTTGAAATAAAATAAAAATCTACACCAAAATAACGGGAATGTATTCTGTAGGATAAGATATAATTTCAAAAGCTATCATTATATTTTTGTCGTTTTATAAAAAGATTTTTAAAATGCTATAAGTACAGCAGTATAATAAACGGACATTTCGATAATAATGACAAAATAGTAAAAATCAAGGAATGAATATAGCGTGTAATAACATTGGAAATTATTTTAAGTGTTTTACCACCTCTTTTTTATTGCAGATTTAACGACATGCATGAAAATTTATTTGAACGTTTATTTTTGCCCTATGGAAAATTATGCAAAAATTTTTCTCTGAGGACCAAACCGTAAACACGAATATGTTATATATTTCTTATCAGTCGCGAATATCTAGACGATATTCTCCAAGATATTATAATTGCTTATTTATTATAAGACTTAATGCGATGATCTGTCACGATTTCTCTGATCTCGCGGTGGTTTTACACCTAGAATTTACATCGGAAACTGTTCATTATCTTCATATTGGAGCTAAATCGCACTGAGATTACTAATTTTCAATAATAATATTCATAACTTTGTATGGTATATTCCTAGTAATTCAAAAATCATTATGTTCTTAGATTTAATTTTGATTCATCGGTAGATGGTTAATTTAATTGTTTTGTTATTAAAAATAAATATTACTAAATAACAGAGTTTCGTAAGAATAATAATCCAAAATATGTCGTCTCTATTGTTTAATATTAGACTATTTTTTTTATGTGTTATTCCTGTTTCAATCTTTTTTTTACTAATGATACTTGACTAGAGTCTAGAGACAGAAATTCTACTTCTATTTCCTCGGGAATTAAACTCAAAATATATTTTTTTTATTAAAAGAAGCCTTGACTACCTAAACTAGCCTGTGTATTAAAAAAAAATCCGCTGTGTGACCCCAGAACTTTCCCGGCTCGGGAAAACAGCGAGCCGATGGTAAATACGTCTACCGAATTGATATTTCAATGTTGATAATGACATAATCTGCGCACGCGCACGTTGTATATCACACTGCTACAATTAGGATCTCCTAAAATCATGTGTGAAAGCTATTGGTTATTTGAGAAAAATTTTTATACAATAGTTGTAGGAAATTTTATGCTTTACAACTTTGCACTGAAAGATTTTGCGCTAAAGAGCATTATTTACCTCCAATTTTAAAAAAATGGAAAATCCTAAATGTGTATTTTTCTCGCCATCTAGCGGCGAAACCTTGAGGAATTCGATAAAAAGTTAAACATAAAAGTTAAAGAAAATTTGATGCTTTACAACTTTGAACAAGAAAATTTTGCACTAAAATGTATTGTTTGTCCTCAAAATCAAGAAAAACTAGAGAAAACATACATGCACATATTTACGCGCCCTCTAGTGGCGCAACTATTGGAAATTCTGGAAAAAGCTTAAGACAAAAGTTGTAGGAAATTTTATGCTCTAAAACTTTGTAGTACAATATTTTGCACTAAAGTATATTATTTGTCCCCAAAATCAAGAAGTTATCGTGGAAGATTACACACAGACACACAGACACACGAACAGACCATGCGCTGGAAATGGTTTCAATCTTCTTGGGGGACCTCAAAATGGATATTTCCATCGATATCTCGATTTTTTTTGCTCGTTCACCTTACTTTCCCTTTGATGGGTCCGGGAAAGTAAAAATAAAAAAAAATAATCAAACTTTCAAGTTAACGTACAAATATTGGGTTAAGTATAATTCTTAGAAACCCGGATTCTCTTGAATTAGCTATGTATTACGTACTAGAAAAAGAAAACTTCATTTTAAGCCAAAAACAATATGGTTAATTTCAAAACTCAAATTCTAATAATAGATTTATGAATAATTGAAATAATTTACCAATTCGAACAAATAATTTTAATAATCAAAATCCCAATAATTACCAAGAACAAAATAACAATAATAATGGTCAAAATTTTAGAAATAACTCATATATGCAATTTCCTTATCAGCCATTAAATTGTAAAGTTGATTTTAATGTAGAATAAAGTTTTTTTTAAAAAAGTCTTCTTCAATAAGCCTTAAGTTAATTGGCGCAGTCAGTAGGATAATCTTCGAGAAATTAAATTAAGGCCTATTGAAGAAGACTTTTAAAAGAAAATTATTTTACATTAAAATCAACTTTACAATTTAATGGCTGAATTAAGAGTGAACAATTTTGCAATTAACATCTAAAATTTTATAGATCTCTCCACGAAATTATTATTTTTGATTAATTTTGAAAAAAAAAATTATATCTCAATGAAGTGTGAAAATCAAAATTATGCTGTAAGAACACGGTGATTGTGGTGTCCTTGAAATTTAACAGAAGACTCAGTTTTTCCTGAGATTTTTGATTCTTTCAAGCGTTTTTAAAAAATTTGATATACAGGGTGTTGTTTAAACCAAATAAAATAGAATCATTTTTTTGAGAACGGACATGTAATTAATTTATTGATTATATGTTTGTTGTTTCATGTAATATTTGTAAAACATAAATAAATGTGAATAAAATATACAAGGTGGTTTGAGAAACATGGGCGAAAGAAATTTTGGCCAAAATTCATTATACATCCTGTAATTTTGGTAAAAAATGACATTGGACCAACCTTCAGTGGGGTTTTTAGATTCGCTTTGGTGCCCCCTATCTACCTGTAACGTATATAAATTTTATGTAAGAATACCCTGTATATTACTCTTATTTTGTTTATCATCAAGAATAGTGTGAAAAACTATAGATAAAAATATATAAATTGATGCCAGGTGCATGTAAAATGAGAAAAACGTATGCATAGAATTTGCTGAAAAAATAACTTATTTAATTCTAGTTTGTAAACGCCTCAAGGCGACTGTGGTACCTGACTGAAATAAGGCAAAACGCCTTTTGGCGACAGGTGCCAAGTGTTTCTGCTTTTACAATGTTGAAAATTTCTCTTGTTTTCTCTAAATAGAAGAGTAGTTCAAATACGACACAAAAAAAATAATTTTTGACATAGACGTCTCAAATAGGATAGAAAAAAAGAAAATTAGATGGCATTATTTTCATTAATTATAATATGAAGGTTAAAATAGAAATAGTTAGTAATATACCAAACTTATTCCAAATGTAAAATACTCTCTACTATTTTAATAAATAAATCAGTTTCAAACCTGTTCTGCTTAATGTGTTATATCCTTTTCTGCTGAATTTCGACGACTTACCTAAAACAAAAAAATATGTTAGAAACCATCATAATATGATAATTTTTAATTGTTTAAAATTTTTTTATAATAATAATATAGTAATTTAATAACACTAATACTGCAATTAAAAACAATTAAAAAAATCAATCAAATTAAAAATTTAAGTTGAATTATAAATCTCTTATTTATTTATTTTGATTTTGAATTTAAAATTATTTAAATAGTTATACATAAATAGGGAATTAAAAACCCTTTCAAATGAGCGATCAGTCGACCCGTATTGCCATTTAAAATTTTCAAGGGTTAATTTATTATTGCAAAAATCTGTTTCATTACAAATAAAAATCGAATATTTTACCATACAGAAGTTAGGGGTTGGGGTAACACTTTACGTTGGTACTGTATGCGCCATTTTCAATCAAACTGTTTTAGTTTGAAAATATTTCTTGTGAATACCGTAAATTTTCAGTCTATTGAAACTTTAAGAAAAAAATTCTTGCATTCCAAAACCTCGTCTAGTTTTATTTTTCGAGCAATAAGTTATAATAGGGAAGCCCAATAGAAGATTTTGACAGATTAACATATGGGGGATACCTTGCACCCTGTTGAGTACCTCCGCAAAATCTAAGCCCTCTATAGTATAGGGCCATGCTGTTAGGACAACCGATCAGAATCGTAAAAAAATCAATAGTTCGAAATACTCGAGCACGTTGCGAAAAAAAACGTTATCTGGACATTCTCGAGCTTGGTCAAATTTGAAAAAAATAGATAATGGAAAAAATATAATCTGACGATTTCTACAAAGCTGAAACAACAAAAATCATCAATAAAGTTTAGTGCGTGCAGCTGCAGTGAAGCATAATTCCATACTCCGCAACTATTTCTCTTTTATCATGTCTCTAACTTTCACTCTCTCACACCATCCCCACATTACTTTTTGTCAGCTGTTACGTCATCATATTCATATGTTTAAATCAACTTATTTGTTTAAAGTTAGATATACTCATTTTAACGCTTATATTGACCTTTAAATGTTCGGCTATTTTAAATTTAAAGCCACTGTTCAACGATAACCGACTGTACGAAACCGTAAGGAAGAAATGTTGGTGGGGACGCTGTAGGTGTCGGTTGAGTAGTTGGACAATGTCTATATGTATAACGACAATTTTTTTTCAAACCGTCAGATGAAGAAAATCACTTCGAACAATCGTTAGACCAGCACGACCAGGACATCAAGCTGAATCATCCGAATGAAAATCTAATGCGCTTCGAGTATTTCAAAATTTTCGATATTTTTTTGAATTTTCAAAAAGCCGTCACCAGGTTGCGTCACATCCGATTCGTCACTGTTTTAAATGAAAATTTCATTTGGTTCACTTAACATCCCTTCTGAATATCTGAGGCGTTCTAGTAATTTCTTTTCTGCATACGGCCCCCACATACAAACATACCTCCATCATCAGAAACAAGTGGAGAAGATACATCATATAAGTAGAATAGTAATGACAGTTCTGGCCCACTTCTTATGGAAATTAAGATGGGAAATCGCTAAGGTCCGTTCTGGTAATTTTTGGCTCATTCAAAGTCACTCGTAACGTCATCAGACCCCACCAGACGAGTCTGGGAATAGCTTTTAACAGATCTCGAACAGCTTTCTAATAGGTCTCTAACAGCTTTAAACAGCTCTTGAACAGCTTTAAACATTGTGGATCAGTTTGTGTGGGTTAGTTTAAATAGTAAAAGATCATCAAAATCATCATCAATACTTGATAATGTTACTGTTCTGTTAACTTCTGATCAAAAGCTGTTCGATAACTGCTTAAAGCTGTTCAAGAGCTATTTACAGCTGTTCGAGATCTGTTAAAAGCTGTTCCAAACTGGTCTAGTAGGGTCTGATGATGTCACGAGTGACCTTGAATGAGCCAAAAATTACCAGAACGGACCTTAGCGATTTCTCATGTTAATTTCCATAAGAAATGGGTCAGAACTGTCATTGCTATTCTACTCATACAAACTTAATTTTTCTACCATCTAATCTTTAAAATCCAATAGGTTTCCGCAACGCTCGAGTAAATCCCCATTTAGCATTATGGGCTCCCCTATTATTTGTATATTTTTGTAAACAATAAAAGATTGAGGAAAAGCGACGTGAATTGAAATGAATTTAGCCAGGAGCTCAAGAATTATAGAATTAATTAATTTATTATTATATAATCACAAATACTTACTAGATAAGTATAAAATTATTTATTATGAGTAGATAGTCTACGGGATTTATACCGCAAGTATAGAAAATTCAACGTGTTAGAGAGAGAGGTATACGAGGTATTACGACGCTTTTTAACGTTTAGTATTTTTAAGCGTTAAAAACGTTTGAAACGTCACATTTTACGACGTTTCGAACGTTATTTAACGTTCAGTATATTGAAGGGTTAAAAACGTTCGAAACGTCACATTCTACGTCGTTTTCAACGTTTTTTAATGCTTAGAATTTTGATTTGATAAAATACGCGAAACATTGTCATATTTAAACTATTTTGACATTTAGTGCCTTATGGGAAATGCTTCTATTTAATGCAAAAAAGTAAGAGTTTTTTCACATAAAAAATTAAGGGTTAAAAAACGTTGAAAACGACGTAAAATGTAACTTTTCGAACGTTTTTTAACGCTTCAAAATAGCGAACGTTAAAAAACGTCGTAAACGTCGTAAAATACAACATTTTTTGAATACCTCTCTCTCTAACACGTTGAATCCCATATACCTGCTGTAGGAATCCCGTAGACTATCTACTATTATGTAAGTAATAAAAATGTTTTAATACATTATATATGTAAGTGCGACCCATGTACTATTCTATAAATCGCTGACTACCAACAGATTTAATATAGTACATGGGTCGCGCTTAGATTTATATAATTAATTATAACATTTTTGACTCTTTTTACATGAAATTAATTAATAGAAGCTTGATACTTTCAAAAAATGTTGCCTGAGACCGAATAAATAGTAGTTAAGTAATAAATAATTTATTTACCTTTATTTTATATTAAATAAATTAATTCTTAAGCTCTCAGAGTAACTTTAATTTCCCTTCACGTCGCTCTCCCTGGTTTTATATTTTTTACTAGAACAATAACATATCTCCTGAATTTTTTGTACTCTTGTTCTAGTATTCTCTTTTGTTTTAAAGAAAACATTAGAGGCCTAAAAAAATTAACTGAGTGACTGCCTGTTTGATGTTAATTGCTTATGGGTGGTCAAAACATATGAAACTTTCTACATCGTGAAATAATAATTTAAAAATAATTATGACCGTTTTTCACCGTATTAAATAGAAAATAAAAAACAAATTAGTTTAAATTTAAATGGATTTCATAACAATTATTTTTTTAAATAGAAAATTATTTATATATAAAATTTTGTTTACTGTTTCCATAGAAAATCGAAATTTCTTTAGGAATTTCTCACCATTGTTTATATATTTTTTTATAGGGTATAATTTAGGGTTGTTTCTTGAGTAGAATATAATTATAGGGTTTGGAATTTTTTAGGGTTGTACAGTGTGGCTCATTATTTTCCAATTAATACAAAAACGATCTCACTTAGAATTTTATTATATTAAAATTAGATTCTTACTTATACTGATATTCATTGTTTTTGTTTAGGTATTTCTTGATCCTTATAAGTAAATATAATATTTATTAATTTATTTTTAATTTGTTGCTTCGTTCTTAAACAGCGAATATAAAATAAATTTAGTAAAGTCTCGTGGTCAAGAATAATATAGGTATAAATTATTCATAAGTACCTATAAAACCAACGAGAAAATCATACTCGAATTCATATACGATTAAATATTTTATCAGCCAGACGTCGCATTTCATGACTGCCTATTCATGAGACTTATGTGAAAAAAAATACCATTTGCATATTATGGACGATATTATACTAAGAATACTAATAAGGTAAAATCATTTCGATGATATCGTCGTTTTTATCAACTTACTTTTCTCTTAGATATACCACAATAGAAAAACTAGCTGCACAATTTTATAAATAAAATCAGCTTTCGTTGGAGTTAAATATTAGTTTATTACAGCAATAACTCAAAACATTGTAGGTACACTTAATACAAAATGAATGTATCTGCCACTATTAGGTAATTCCCTAACTTTTATCTTACATTCAAACAATTTATCAAACGAACTCTAAGCCATGTAATTAAATATATCTTGAGGTGAACTATACGGCAAATGGTATATCTTGACAGCTGAGATTTGCATGACTAATAATAATTTATAAATAATTGAAATGAACCCCGCAATTATGCCGGTTAATAAATATTCATAAAACTTCTACAGATTACTCGGATTAGTTGATTACAAAAACATCCATCAAGAGTGATTTTCAGGTCAGGATCGATTAAACGAGGCGTGTCTTTGCCAAATATTGTTTTCGTTATAGGTAAAAATTTTATAAAGAAAATAATAAGATTCCTGGTTATTTTAGACATTTTCATTACTAACTTATACAGGTAAAAAAATAATAGAAGCTATAAGAAAAAATTTTCCTTACCTGTATGTAGTTACTATTATTATTTATGAATTAAATATCGAAATAAAATTAATTATAGTGTCGGTTAGGATTAATTTTTATTTACACTGAATTCCGGTTAACAATTCTAAGGTAAGTAACAACCGAGATTATTTAATAACCGACTTATTAATAAATTGTAAATTCTTAACATGTAATCACAATTTGATAACCAGAAAATGATGAAACATAAATTTTAATCAATGTGAGCAATTCTTCTGTTGATTGATTATTAAATTTCTTATCAGAAAAATTATTAAATGATTTTATACAAAGTGTTTAAACTGAATTTTATGTTTTTGTTTTTTATTTTTTTATCATCTACTATTTTTATGACTTTTTTACACTTATTTTCAAGATTTTTTACTGTAAATAAGAAAATTTCTGTATGATAGAAAATCTTTCTATTTCTACTGTTCCAATCAAAATTTTAACTAAAATTTGGACTTAAAAAATTCGAACTTATTGTTATAGTATTATTGTCTTTTTAATGTTATTAAGTTATGCTATTTGTTTCAAAATTCTAAATAAAAAATTGTAGTTGTGACAATAGGGAGAGACAACAGCTTTAACGATTTTTTAAATTTCTTCATTTTGGTTTTTCCATTTTCCCAAGGTCACAACTTCTGCTTAAATATTTTGAAAAAATTCCCACTTATAGTAAGTTTTATTCTATTTTGAGGTTAATTTTAATATATAATTTATTTATTTATTTTGATATATAAAATATATTTTTGTCTTTAAATTTCTAGTTTTCTTATTGTTTAACCCCTGTAACAAGAAAACTATCTATGTTATTAAAACGTGCTAAGTGCAGATCGAAAGAGAAAAAAATATTCTATATATGCTAATTTTTTCAAAATTTTAGATAAAAAATTGTGACTGTGAGAATAGGGAGAGACTACAGCTTGAAGGATTTTTTAATTTTTCTTATTTTGGTCTCTCCCTTTTCCCAAGGTCACAATTTTTGATTAAAAATTTTGAAAAAATTCCCACTTATAGTAAGTTTTATTCTCTTTTTAATGGTATTAATTTTACTTTAATATTTTTGTTCTTGTAGGATATAAAAATATTTTTGTCTTTAAATTTCTATTTTTCATAATGTTTAACCCCTGTAACAAAAAACTATCGACCGTATTAAAACGGGCTGAGTGTAGATGGAAAAAGAAAAAAACATTCTTTATATGCGAATTTTTTCAAAATTTTAAATAATAAAGTGTATGTATGAGGATAGGGAGAGACCACAGGTTGAAGGATTTTTTAATTTTTCTCATTTTGGTCTGACCCTTTTCCCAAGGTCACAATTTTTGATTAAAAATTTTGAAAAAATTCTGACTTTAAGTAAGTTTTATTCTCTTTTTAATGGTATTATTTTCCTTTTAATATTTCTTTCTTATAGGATATAAAAACATTTTTGTCTTTAAATTTCTAATTTACATATAGTTTAACCCCTGTAACAAAAAAACTATATAGGTTATTGAAACGTGCTGAGTGTAGATAGAAAGGCAAAAAAATATTCTATATATACGATTTTTTTCAAAATTTTAGGTAAAAAATTGTGCTTGTGAGAATAGGGAGAGACAACAGCTGGAAAGATTTTTCAATTTTTCGCATTTTAGTCTCTCCCTTTTCCCAAGGTCACACTTTTTGCTTAAAAATTTTGAAAAAATTCTCACCCACAGTAAGTTTTATTTTATTTTTAATGGTATTAATTTAATTTTAATGTTTTGTTTCTTATAGGATATAAAAACATTTTTGTCTTTAAATTTCTAGTTTTCATATTGTTTAACCCCTGTAACAAAAATACTATCCAGGTTATTAAAACATTATTAAAACGTGCTCAGTGCAGATAGGAAGAGAAAAAACCTTTTGTTTATGCGAATTTTTTCAAAATTTTAGATAAAAAATTGTGGTTGTGATAATAAGGAGAGACCAAAGGTTGCAGGATTTTTTAATTTTTGTCATTTTGGTCTTACCCTTTTCCCAAGGTCACAATTTTTAAATAAAAATTTTGAACAAATTCTCACTTATAGTAAGTTTTATTGTCTTTTTAGTGGTATTAATTTCATTTTAAAATTTTTGTTCTTATAGGATATAAAAACATTTTTGTCTTTAAATTTCTAGTTTTGATATAGTTTAAACCCTCTAACAAAAAAAATATGTTGGTTATTGAAATGTGCTGAGTGTAGAAAGAAAGAGAAAAAAATATTCTATATATGCGAATTTTTTTAAAATTTTAGATAAAAAATTGTGGTTCTGAGAATAGGGAGAGACCACAGCTGGAAAGATTTTTTAAATTTTCGCATTTTGGTCTCTCCCTTTTCCCAAGGTCACAATTTTTGATTAAAAATTTTAAAAAAATTCTAACCCACAGTAACTTTTATTCCATTTTTAATAGTATTAATTTAATTTTAATATTTTTGTTCTTATAGGATATAAAAACATTTTTGTCCTCAAATTTCTAGTTTAACCCCTGTAACAAAAGAACTAGCAATGATATTAATAATTTTTGAAAGTACTTAGAAAGAGAAAAAATGTTTCTATATATATACGAATTTTTTCTACATATCAAATTTTAGATAAAAAATTATGGTTATGAGAATAGGGAGAGGCCGCAGATTTAGGGATTTTTAATTTTCTCCATTTTAGTCTCTCCTTTTTCCCAAGGTCACAATTTTTTAAAATTACGTCAACGGCTTACAATGGTACAGTGAAAATAGACGCCAAATTAAGAAAAATAAAATAGTGTATAAAATAGTTATTTATGCCTCAAGTGTGTAAAGTGGTACTTTATTCACATGAGTGAAAACAGGAACTTTACAAACTAGTTGCATACAATATTTTTTAAACTACCAAAAAATATGTAGGTATTAAGTAAAAAATAAGCAATCTACTTTAGGCACTAAGTGAGTAAAATACTTTACGTTACGCACTAGTATTTCATTTTACGCACTAGTATTTTATTTTAAGCACTAGTATTTAATTTTACGCACTAGGGCGTAAAGCTAAACTTTACGCACGTCAAAGTATATGTAAAGTTAGTAATTTATACACGGTAGTAGAAAAAATAATATTTTGTTTAACTTGATGAAAATCCATTATTATATTTTAATAAATAAAACAATATTAGTCTGATGAAGTTAATGTATAACAAGATAGTCACTAAAGCAAATAATGTTTTAGTGAAAATCAGAAAACGTTGTTTTATTAATCAAAATATTCAAAACATCTCATTGGTATTTAAATTATTCGTATATTCGATAACATATATTTTTATTACCGGATTATTCCTTTTGAACTCTAATATACGAATCAATATTAGTCCCCAGAAGTAAAATATAAAGCACCATATATTATAATTAAAAAAAATATATTCTATGATACGGAAAATGATTATTATGATCACAACTCATATTTTATTAAATTTTCGTTTAAATTAATGACGGAAACTATTATATTGATAAGAATAATAATAAACATTCTTTTATGTTTTTAGAACATTTATATTCATTACCAAATCGAAAATTTATTAGTTTTGTCACATTAATTAAACAATCCTCTAACTTTGCTTGACCTAGAATGACCAAGAAGAATCTTTTTAAAAAAATCTAATCACAGTTATTAAAATCGAATAAAAACTCGCTTTGAAATAAAAAAAATCCAAGAAAACCAAGACTGAAAGGTGTAATTAAAGTCAGACAGAGTTTCAATCCTGCTTCAAGCATGTGCGTATCAGAGTTTTAAACAATAAAAAACAACAAGAAACGTAGTTTTAAGTAGTACGCAGATATTTTAGTAACAAGGTCTATAATAATAACGAAATTAATTGCACTTAGTTCAAAACCAATAAACTTATTAAACTCAACTTTTAAGATGTATTTATCATCAGTAATTATTTTAATTGTATATTGATTAATATTTTTGCAATTTATAATGAAACATATTTTTATTAACTTATCCTTTATTTACCAATGAAACGGAAAATTACCGAAAAAAATCGTATGTCGAATTTAAATCTTTATAGATGTTTCCCATGAGTGGCGATATAAATATTTAGTGAGCAAGTAAATTTCTTGATTTATTAATAAAAAATTACACGGGGTAAAAACATATGATGTTTTTAGTACTTCGGCCCGAAAAATTCACTTTAACAATAAACACAAAAACTAGACGCAACACGAAATTTATGGACATAATTATTATTTACGATTTTTCACGATTTTTTTACGGTTGTTTCCGGTGCTTTACGATTTTTTACGGGTTTCCATGGTTTTTTACGGATTCTTACGATTTTTCACGTTTTTACGGATTTTTACGAGTTTTTACGGATTTTACGTTTTTTTAAAAAAAAAATGTTACCATTTTTTATGGGCGTTTACTACTTGGTACGGTTTTTTACGATAATTTGCGGTTTTTTAAGACTTTTCATGATTTTTTACGGTTTTTACGATATGATCTGTTTCGATATATTTAAAAATGGCGAAGATATAATTTTTTTTGATATTTCAATCCCCTTCAGTTTCACACCCGTAGATCGGATAAAAAAATGTTCATACAAATTAATTTTACAAAACTAAGGTTTTTCTCATTTGTTTCTGCTTTTTGATGTGAAATAATGTTTTTATTATTTTGTACCCTATCGATTTCGCGCGCCACTGTGTTCTGGATAACAATAATAACGGCGATAAATGGTGAGATGGACAATAAAAGAACGAGAAGACATGGAACAAGAAGAATATATAGAAAAGTAACGCGTTATTACTCAGAGCTGAGGCGTTACTAAAAGAAAAAAGTAACGCGTTACTTTACCGTTACTTTAGCTAAAAAGTAACGCGGTAGAAAAATTTTACCGTTACTTTTTAAAAAAAGTAACGATTTATTCGTTAATTTTCAAAAGTAACTTTTAAAGTAATAACTCGTTACTTTTCTAATATTCTTCTTGTTCCATGCCTTCTCGTTATTTTATTGTCCATCTCCCATTTAACGCCGTTATTATTATAGATAAAAGTTGTGTGATTAAACAGTGGCGCGCGAAATCGATGGGGTACAAAAAAATAATAAAAATATGCTGTAACGAAGTAACTATTTCGCGTTACTTTTACAAAAAACACAATTACCGTTACTTTTCGCCCACTTTAAAAAGTAACGAAATTAATAAAGTAACGTTTCGTTACTCCCAGCTCTGTTTTTACTTTAAAAGTAACGCGTAAGTAAATCGTTACTTTTTTAACGCGTTAGTTTTTAGCAAAAGTAACGGTAAAGTAACGCGTTACTTTTTTTAGTAACGCCCCAGCTCTGATTATTGATATTATACACATACGTTATAAAATTTTGTTTCAAATTTAGTCAGAATCCAATATTTTAAGTTTTAAATTGAAGAAACATAATAAATAATACAATCAATTTTCTAATCGACGCCACATAATTTCATTGAACGAAAGCAACCATTATAAAAACTAATAAAATTAATGAAATTTTTTTCGGCGTTTTTTAGCTTTACGAAATTATTTCAGCTCTTTTGTCTCGGCTGTCAGTTTGTCTGTGTGAGGGCTTCATTATGTTGTAGTTGAACCGCAACCGAAAAATGACAAATGATGTGTGCGAAGAAGCCCCCAAATTGAACAACAATGCCGAAACATTACCAACCTCATCAATTTTCTACGCTATGGAATCGCTACAACGGGTGACCCAACGAAAACTATCCCACCCTTAATATTTAGACAGCAACGAAAGTGTGATTAATGTTTTACTTCCAATTAAAAAAAATCATTTAATTTCCATTTTCAATGTAATTAGAATTTTTCCACTTTTTACACAAATATTTTATTATTTCTGTTCGTTTTTACAAATTTAAACTTCCAAAATCTTTGTTTTTAAAAATTTTATTAGCCACCCGGTATATACCTGTATATGTATAGCTACATGGCTACCGGTGTCAATTTTTAATTAATTACTGGGTAATAGCGGCTCTTTTCTCTGATATTATTAATGATCCTTGTCTCTTACTGCCTGTTTCATAAAACGTACGGCTAATTTATTTAACATGAATTATTTCAGTTTACTTACCGTAATATTTATTTGTAAATAAGGAATTTGTTTCATGGTTTGACGCTTAAATTATAATTTTGTTCGTAAATATACTCCCAAATTGATTTTTTTTTAATAATTCTTAAATTAGGTACATTAAATATGTTATTATACTTATATTAATTTTGTTTAGTATAAATTACACAAGCTGGCTTTATTTTTAATACATAAATTATTATTTATCGCTTACATTAGGTTTACCCTGTAACTAAAAATAAAATTGGGCAATTTTATACTCTACTAATCTTCTAGAAAGTAATTTTAATGAATTGCTGATTTATCATATGAATAATAGCACTCACCGCTTTTTTACTTTTTTTGGGCACACACTAAAAAACTTTGGCCCTAACTTCAAGATGAACTACTTCTAAAACTTTAAAATTGTTGAGGAGCAAAAAAAAATAGTTAGGAAATACTTTCTCTTGAATTAAATACATTTACGAAATTTACAAGATACAGTTTATTGTAATTAAATTGTAATTAAATAAAAACGTTTTATTTATAAAAAACAAAGATTTGTTAACTTGATGAGAGAGAGAGACACTAATCTATTAACAAACAAAAAACTTCATTGTTTTAGTCTCTTCCTACTCTCACGTTGTTATTGTAAAATTTTGAAAAAATTATGGCTTATGGCATATTAAATTTTCCTTTAAATTACGTTAAGGTCTAATTAATAATTTTTTAGTTTCATTGTTACGAGGGCGAGAAAATATGGAAGTAGAGTTTAGTGTTTATTAAAATTTATTGTATATTTAAATTTTAATATTATAAAAAGAATACCAGCGTATGTTGCCATTTCGTGAAATTTTATCTACAAAAATTCCTATAACCAGAAAGGAATAATATTCCCGTTCTCACCTATGTTGCATTCTATTGCTAAAAAAAATCAAAATTGGTTTCCTGCACATCTAGACACCATAACAAACAAATTTTTCATGTTTTCAAATTTTTTTAACAACAATACAAATCGCTGCAACCGTGACAAACAAACAAAAAAGAATAGCTCAAAAATTATAGATCTCATTTGCCAGCTTCGAGTCGCAATCTCAATTTATTAATTTTGTCAAAAAATTAATAATCTTGGACCCTAAACTCACCCACACATCAATTTTGAATAGAATCAGTCAATAATCATAAATTTCGTCCGCCATATTGGAGTCGCCATCTTAAATTAAAAATTCAAAATTGGTTTCCTACACATGTAGACACCGTAACGAATAAACTTTTCAAGTTTTCAAATTTTTTCAATAACGATATAAAGCGCTACAACCGTAACAAACAAACAATCAAAAAACAAAATCAACGAAAATATATAATAATGATTAAAAAATTTTCACAATTTTTGTAAATTTACACATAAAATGCACTAACTACTAAATACTAAAAAAAGATAAAGAAAAGAAAAGAAAAAAATGTATTAAAAAAAGTGAGGAAAAAAGTGGAGGAAAATGGAAATTAAAAGTGGGGAACAAGTTGCAAAAAACTGGAGAATAAGAGGGATGAGTACATCAAAAAAAAGTAGATTAAAAAGTAATGAAAAACATAGGAAAAAGTTGGAAAAAGGGGGAAAATAGGGGAAAAATAATTAAGCAAGGGGTGGAAAATAGTACAACAAACAAAAGTGGGAAAAAATGTGAAAATAAAAGTGGAGAAAATGAAGAGAGGAAAAAAATAATTGGGAAAGAATGATAAAAAAAATGAAAAAAAAACATTGTGGCAAAGAGTATGAAAAAAAGTTGGGGAAAAAAGTGGGACAAAATTAAAAAATGTCGAAAAATAGAGCAAATCAACGAAAGTGGAAAAAAGTGGGGAAACAATGAAAAAAGTAGAGAAAAGAAGGGTAAAAATATAGGAAAGTAGAAGTGGGAAAAAAAGGAAAAAGGAAAAAAAGTGGAGAAAAAAATAGTGAGCAAACAGTGTTGAAAACAGGGGAAAAATAAGTGGGGCAAAAAAATATGGGTGGAAGAATAAAGGTAGAAAAATTAGTAAAAATTCATAATTAATAAATATTCATTATTTTTAAAAATAATTACGACTAGTAGAAAAAATTCATAATTAGTAAAAAATTTTATTTAGTAAAAATTTTTAATTAGTAAAAATTCATAATTAGAAAAAATTGGTAATTAGTAAAAATTCATAATTAGTAAAAATTGATAATTAGTAAAAAATCATAATTAGTAATAATAATTGCGAGTCGCAGAAACTCACTTCGTTCAGTTCCAATTATTATTCCCCACTTCCACTTCCTAAAAATAAAACTTTTCAAGAAAAACAAAATTGAGACATTGAAATTTTGAAGAATCAGGCTTCACTCGGAAAAAGTTACTTTAAATAGTGGGAAAAAGAAGTGAGAAAAAAGAAGAGGGAAAAAAGAAGTGGAAAAAAAAGAAATGGGAAAAAAAGAAGTGGGAAAAATAAGTGAAAAAAAAGAAGTGGGAAAAATGAAGTGTAAAAAAAGTGGGAGAAAAAGGGAAACGGGTAGAAAAATTAGAGCAAAAAAGGGGCAAAAGAGGTAGGAAAGCAGAAATGGAAAAAAGCAAACAAAAGTATTAATAAAATGTGGACAAAAATTTTTTTAAAAAATAGTGGGAAAAGTGTTCAAAAAGGGAGAAAATGAGTGGGGCAAAAATATCTGTAGGAGAAAAAGGAGGAAAATTGTTAATAAAAATTCATAATTAGTAAAAATTCATAATTAATAGAAATAAAATTAGTAAAAATTGATAATAAGTAAAAATAATTGCGCGTATCAGAAACTCGCTTCTGTTCCAATTATTTCGCTCTACTTCAACTTCCTTTCACAAAAAAAAAAAAAAAATTGAGACTGCAATTTTTAAGAACCAGGCTTTTTTTCAGAGAAGAGACAACATAACCTCTGTGTTTAAATGTTCGAATAGGTAACTAGTCTTCACAATTCTATTAACTTTTATAGTGCAGGTGTGAAACAAAAATCCGAAAAAATTTTTATGGACTGAAAGTTCATGTAAATGCTCTTCATCATCATTAGACTCACTCTCAGAAGAGATTTTCGTCTTTATTATACTCAGAATCAACATCAGACTCATGGTTCACCCAAAAATAGGAGTTCAATGGGCCAAACATAACCTCAAATATTATTGAAAAATAATTTTTAAATTTTACTGTAGCCTTTTAATGATGAAGTAGTAAACTCAGTAGCATACGTTTCCTTTGATCCATTATTTAATAATTAATAATTATAATTCCATAAATAATAATTCCATCATTCTATGTTATATCGTCTCCGACAACAGATTATGAATAGAAAATTAAAATGCAGCAAAAACATAAACTATAATAAATACCGTGACCTTCCTTTAAGGGTCAAACGCGATGAGTATTACAAATAAAAATACGCACCGAAAGATGTAGACAGCCGCGTATGGTGCTGGCACAAGAAACAAACATTACCTTATATTTCGACCCGATTCATTCCCGGAAAGTCAGCGCAGCCAAGCTCAGTCAGAAACAAGCTAATTGAACATACAGAGAGACACTTGTCCAGAGGGAACGCTAATCCGACCAACATGCTAGACTGATGCGTACGACATGTCTGACCACACCTTTATCCTTCCTCTCCGGATTTGGTATTAAATAAAGATAGTTATTTTTACTAGCTGATTTTATTTGATTAATTGGTTGTGAATTTTTAAGTTTTAGCAGCATATCCCAGGTACTAAGTACAGTAGGACATGTACAGTCCGCCCTTTTGGTCGCTAATAGATTTTTCCATACCATACCATCTCAAGGAGTGTTTTCTTCACTGACGCTGCCCGTAGCAAGTGGCCTTCACAGTATAAATCGAAGATTATCACCTGAACCGTTAACAATATGTCATGTAATTTTCGTCTCACAAACTAATAAACTCAAATGGAAATATAAAAATATTTCTTAATTTATTAAATGTAACCCAATTTACCTACATTTTACTCACACCTACGTCTAAGCAACTTTGATCAAAACTATTTGAATATTATTGTATAACTAATTTAATTTTTTCGTAATCCTATCAACTTAATTTATTTTATTATATCATTGTCAGTATCCGTTTATAATTACACACAAACATAAAAAATGGAAACAATGAAAGAAATGACATACTATTACAATCCAGGTCTAATAACTAATAATTATTCTTTAAAAGAGTACGTTTGCACGGTAGTTAAATATTTTTATACCTATCATTGCAAAATTGTTTGTGGAAAGATAAAATTCTACAGGGAGTCATTTGATGACAATTTGTGTATTGTTTTGTTTTAGGAATTGTTTGTTATATACTCGCTTATTATGTAGTTCCTATTCCCACAAAAAAATTGTCCTCTTTAAAATTATAGAACTTTTTGCATTGTTTGGTGAAGAAATATTGAAATATTTTATTTTAATTTTGATTTTAAAACGAAAAAAGTAATCATTTCGCCCCTGCATATGAATATAATTAAATATAACTAAAATCAATAAGAATATGATACGCCTCTGGTTTTTATTTACAGTGTTGCAACATCATAATTTTTAAAATACTTTTTCGACATATATTGTTAAAATTGTAAACAAGAGAAATTTTCATTCTAGCTAAGGATAATTCTATCTTATTACGGAATCTTAAATAATATTCCATTTCTTTTAAAAATAAAATTTACCCTCATATCAGATTCAGTAATCTGATGTTTATCAACTTACTTATTTTTTATTAACCTTATAATCAAAACCATCCATGCCCATAAGATTAAATAGTACGATGCGTCCAGATATTATAATTGTATTTTGAGCATCCAAACTTGAAATTATCCAAATTTGCAACCTTAAAGCCGGTCTACAGTCTATTAAAATTAAATTCAGTTCTTAAATTTTATGTTTTTCTTGGATATATAAATACTGGCGGTAAAACAACAGGGCAGGCTTTAATTTTAGTTTCAAACAAAAAAAATTCCACCTAGTAGTAATAATAATATAAAAAGGAATTAAGGGAGAAAAGAAAATTAGAGCTGGAAGAAGAAAAAAAAATTACGATAAGAAGATATGATAGAAATACAGGAACAAAATGTAGATGGTGAAATGTTTGAAGGAAGTGACAGAGAAATTATAGAATCACGAAAGAAAGATCATAAAAAAGTAGAACAAACAGAACAGAGACAATTACTACAATGACAATGATGATGAGTAGAAGAGAGTATTAAAAAATGAATAAAAAAAGAAAAGAAGGTACAGGATATAAATAAAGATGTAAAGCAGGATTTGGAAAAGAAAATTAGAAACAAACTAAAAATGATATAACTCTAAAAATAGAAGACATAAAAACGTTTACAAATAATAAGAAGCAGGAAAATTAATAGAAATGATATAGAGAATAATAGAAGTAGAAACATTAGAACACAAAATATTTGCAATACAACAGAAAAAAAATTAAAGAATAATTTGAAAAAGTAAAATTCGGAATACAAGATGCAGGGGAAGGAATGATAATTTTGTAAAACAAATAGGTAAAGACAAGCACTGGAATATAGGTAAGAATCAAAACAAAGAATAGTAAATATTATATGGAAAGTAAGAAAAAAGAAACAAGAAGGTACATGAAATATAAATATAAATAATGAGGAAATAAACAGAAAGAAGAGATAAACAAATTGCAAGGAAAGTGAAAGTAGGACACAAATACCGATTAAAATAAATAGAAGGGGAACTATAGAAAGTCAAAAATAAAATTAAAGTTAGTCATAAGAAATTTAGTTAGTAAAGTGAATAAAATACAAAATTTAGAAAATATAATGGACAAAAATAGCAAAATGTGTTGAATTGAACAAATGTCACTGGAAGAAAGGATAATAAAATAGAAGAAATCAAGAGTGAAGGAAATATGCAAGAATTTGTTACTGGATTATGGAAAATAAAATTATTAAATAGGATAAAATATAAAAACATAAGAAATTATTAAAAAGATGAAATCAAATTGAATATTAATAAAGAAGTTAAAATAGAAGATAATATGTTAAAATTAAATAATAGTAGAAGATGCAGTAAAATGAAGAAATAAAATAATTAATATGCAATATATCAAGCATTAATTTTATGAGTAATTTTGGAATTATATGGATATAGAAAATTATGAAGAAATATAAAATGAAAAAATAAAATAAGAAAGAAACAGAATTATCGACTGAATGAGGAATAACAAAATAATAGTAAAAAAAAAGATAAAATTAGGAAGGGGAGTTAAATTGGAAAAATAATTTGTTGCTGCTGTTAATAACAAAAATTGACCTACTATAAATCATTTACGCCCAGTTGTACCAATGCATCCTAAGACGGATTCTTATTATAAGTCGGACATAAATCTAAAATCGATCTTATACTGTTGAACAAATTAAAAATCTCTTGTCTGTGATCTAAACTGATCACAGATCCTATAGTAATAGCCTGATTTAGAATGCAGTGTATGCAGCATATCCCAATGCATTTTAAACAGAAGAATGCTCGGCTACGATGCCAGCTTCTGGCATACTGACATGCTCAACCTTCCGTTTTCTAACGTGCCTGACTACCTAACATAGGCGGCAACCTTGCGCTCCATAAGGACCATATTGCATTCGTGTTGCCAGAGTGGTACAATAGTACCACATGTGGTACTCTTAATCGTCAAAAAGTACAGTGGTGCTCCTTTGATAAATGTGGTACCTAAATTAGTTTCTGGGTACAATGAAAAATATCAATCTTTTTATCGATTTTTTCAAACAAGAAAACAAAATATCCATCGCAGATGACTATGAAAAGATAAGAGAAGCATGATTCCAAAAATTTGTACTAGACGTAAATCACTCGTCACGCGTGCTTCTAGCAGTTGATCTTGAAACAGAATGAATTGATAGTTCTCTGTCTCTCTTAAGTTATTTGACTTTTTTTCTGAACCTTAGGCAGCTTCTTCAGTCCACAGCAAATATGTGTTTTTTCTTTCATATGGAATGGAATTGTCTAGAGAGGGATGCGACTGGGTTATATGCTTCAGAGTTTTGTTCCACGACTGAGTCAGTAAAGGGGGTAACAGAATCCATATTCAAAGAAAATAATAACAAAAAATAAGTAATACTGCGTCTTTCACTTAGCAATTAAGTGATCACAAAGGCCGCGCGCAGAATTTATCAGTCGCTGTTCGACACCGAAAAGGCCCCCCTGTGACGTCACGACAGAATATTAAAAAGTGGTACACTGAGGCAAAATTTTTCTACATTCTCATCGATTTTGTGGTACTGAAAATGTATCCTACCTGGCAACACTGACTAAATCAGGCTTTCACTGTAGGTTGTCGATTTTTACGACTTAGGGCAAGAACTATAACCTCTAAAATTTACCACATTTGATATTTAGTAGAAAAAGCTGCTAGAGAGTGAATTTTTTTCTCTAGAATATTAAACATTAACAAAAATAAAAAGACTTTACGTATTAATAGAGTGGTATCAGTTTGCAAAGTTCTGTTGTGCTTTTTAAGAAACACAATACCCAAAGACATAAAAATAATCTAAAACTTTCCATTTTGCAAAATTGAATAATTTAATTTTTTATTTTTTGATGATAAAATTTTCGATATTTAATTTTTTTATCAAATTTTAATTTTTTCCTCAGATAATTTGGCGTTAGGTTAGGTGCACAATTGAAAGAGAATATAAAAAAAATAAAAATTATACGATTTTGAAAAATAATAAATTTGAGATTAAAAATTTCCAACATTGAAAATATCTTTCCTTGAATTTCTCTTTGTCGAATTATGGACTTCGATATTTATTTTTTAGCAAATTTTTTTCCTCAAATAATTTATCGATATTGTTTTCAACATTGAAAAAGTATAAACAAAATAATAAAAATTATACAATTTTCAAAAATGAAAAATTTTAGGAAAAAAAATGAAATTTGGTAAAAAATAAAATATCGAAAATTATGTTTAATATATATAATATCCTTGGTTATAAAACTGAGAAACAGAAACATTCGAGAGATGTCTGTAGTTCAACCGATAATTGCGTGACCTGCTTTACCGATATTGCCAATCAGCGCCATCTATTATAAAATAGTTCGACAATATTACGCCATTTATCAATGAGACACGGTGTCATTTATTACTTGGGAATATATTAAAACTGGGTATTAAGAACCAATTCGAACTGGAAGCGAAAGAAAGCCCATCTCAAAGGGGTACGAAACCCCAAAAACAAGTGTTAAATACTCGTAAGTTGTGTGAATTTGATTGCCATGCATACCAGACAGCTGTTTTGTCCTTTAAAGACTCATCAGCGGCAATGTGCCCAGATGCATATAATTCACCTCGAAACACAATCTAATATTGAGTAAACATGATGTAAAAATGATGGTAGACAGCTAACGCCATCTACCAATGGGACACGTTGTCATTTATTAGTTGGGAATAATGCCACCTGTGTAATCTGGCAGTCCTACCATCATTTTTACATTATGTTTCCTCAATATTAGCACTATTTTGTTTCGATGTGAGATTTTAAATATATGCATCTGGGCACATTTTGGCTGATGAGTCCTCAAGGGAAACAGCTGTCCAGTATACGGCCTGATGCAAAGAAAACAAATTCTCACAACCTATCAATATAATAATTTAGTTTAAATTTTACATATTATTATAAGATTTTAAAATAACATCTTTATAGGTTACAACTGTAATTAAACATTCCTAGTCTAAAACTGTGTTTTTTATATACTGAAAACGTAAAATATTCGGCCCCACTCCTTTCTAACTACTGTGCATTAAAGTATTCAATAATTTTTTAACGAATTCCAGAATGCATGCATTCGTGGAGTAAAAGATCAAAACAAAAATAAAAAAATATTAAGAAACATCAAAAAATTTAAAGAATTTCAAAAAATTTGGTGATAGTTAAAAAAACAGTTTTTAAAAATTAAATTATTAAATTATTGGTATATACATATTCAAAATTAATAATTCGTTATATGTTTAATACTCATTATACTATTTAAAATTTGATTGATACTAATCCGACAAAAATTATTGCATTACCATTTTAATATTAATAAAATATATTAAAATAAAATAAAATCCTTATCCCGGATTACGGTGTTTTACCACTACCAAAATAAATTAAAAAAAAACAATAAAAAAGCAGTAATCTTCTTTTACATATTCATTTTTATAAATCATTATATTTACAGAAATTAAAGGCATTTTGATTAATTATAACCTAAAATCAAACTTATTCGTTGGTAAATAATTATTATGACAAAATAATTCTTTACCTCGAAGGTAAAGGGTATTATGTCCATTTATTTCCTAAATATGGATCTCAGCACCATCTAAGTCAATTGTCTAAAAAACTTCTCGCCTGAAAATTTCAGTTTTGTGACATCCCAGGTACAGAATTATTAATTCAATATAGAAAAATCAAAAATTTTAGTCCAGGTGTTTGTTTTTATTTATTACTCTGTACTTCCCTTCACCTAAGCACAGCAGAGATTTTAGAAATATTCATGGAAAAATTACATGATTCAAGTGTTTTTTTCAACATTTTTCTTATATTACATTTTATTAAAAAAATATTCTATTATTCAACGAGTATATAATGATGGCTATTATTCACGAGGGTGGCGTTTACGTCACGACTATTAAATAATTTTGATTAAAACCACTATAAACATTTAATTAAAACAGCGCATAATCATTATTCACTAGTGACTAATAGATATCTATAAATCAGTAAAACCAGTGATTAATAAAATCATTATTTACTAGTTAATAATGGATATTATTATTATTTAGTAAATTCATGTATAACAAATTATAGATTAGTCATGTATAAATTTAATAGCTATAAACCAAGAAGAATAACAGTATAATGGGTTACGTTCGACAACATTATTTATTAGAGAGTTAAAAATTAATTTTTCCATATAAAAGAAAATAGAATACTAGGTAATAGCGGAAAAGTATTATGTTGACTACAACCAATATTTTTTGTTTATCCGGTTACTACCTAATTTTTTGCCTATTAGAAGTTGTGTACAGAACTCCTGCGGAGGAACTGGATTTTGTGTATTCAAAAATAATATTCTTCTACTAAAATTTTTATTGTTACACCTTTTTGATTATTAAAATATTGATTTTTAAAATTATTTCATTAGATAATTTATTGTTCTATATTTAAAAAATCCGGATCTGTAATTTTAAATTAAAAGCGCATTCAGCCAAATCTATATATCTATATTCTATCCTTTCAAAACCTCTATAATTTAAAAATTCGGTGAACATTCCCAAAAAGCACCAATCTAACATTTACCCTTTTTAATTTTTCTATTTGTGTGCTAAAGAAGAGACCTACCGAACAACAAGATTTCTATAATTTGGTACAGCATCGGTGCAAGCTAATCCAAAAATTATGTTAAATGCCTGTTTAAAGTTGGTTGAACCGATAATTTGGCAGAAATAGCAATGACTGGTAATGATACAGTAGCCAGATATGGGTATGGGTATATGTAACGCAGATCGAGACGAATTTTTGTCTACCTACCACGAATATTGATGGGAATACGAACAGGCGTGAGAATACGTCAAGAAATTATAATTGAAACAACAAAACCTTGTTTAAAATTATGAAATATGATTAAGTATTGATAAATTTACATTAAAAGGTACATTATTTTTAAACTTTTTAACAGTGATTAATTTAATTAAAACTTGTACAATTATGTACAATACTTTTGTGAAATCTCAGAATATTGTAATAAATATAAACTGATAACATATCTACAGTATAAAATGTATGCTTAGTAAATTGTAAAAAAATTACAGCGTCAGCTGGTTATTTTAAAACACGACTGATCTCTCCGAGAGTTAATGAAACAGTGACAATTGTGGCCGGTGATCTTGTTTACCCAACCCATAAAAGCCAGGTAAATGATGCTTTAGGACGTAAATTGAACTAAAAAAAATCGTGTTACTTTTAACCAAAAATAGGAAAAAATAGGAAAATATATATATTTTCCCATTTTTTCAATTTTCCAGTTTTCTCCAAGTTTTTTCTATATTTTCCTATTTTTTCCTGTTTTATCCCACGTTTTTCTATTTTACGTATTTTCTCCCATTTTTCCATATTTTCCCTATCTTTCTTATTATTTTTCCATATTTATATATTCCTATTTTTTCCTGTTTTATCCTATTTTTCCTATTTTTACTATTTTCTCCTATTTTTTACTATTTTTTCCTGTTTTTAATTTAGTTCTTCCTATTTTCTCCTACTTTTCCATATTTTCCCTATTTTCCTTATCTTTCCATTTTTTTTCTTCATTTTTACTATTTTATCCTATTTTTCCATATTTTTCCGTATCTTTCCTATTTTTCCCCATTTTTCTTTATTTTTCCCGTTGTTTTCTATTTTGTCCTGTTTTTTCTATTTTTTCCTATATTTTTCTGTTTTTCGTTTTTTTTTATTTTTTCCTGTTTTCTTCCTATTTGTTCCTCTTTTTCCTATTTTTTCCAACTTTGTTATATTTTCCCCGATTTTTCCACATTGTTCCCTATTTTTTTTTATTTGTCCAGATTTTTCCTCTGTCCATGCTTAAATTTAAACGGAAAGTTTGAAAATTTTAATGTGTTGCTGTTTTTTTTTTTCTAATAGTCGTATTACCATTGTTTTACCTTTTTTAATTTCTGTAGCAAATCTATTTAAATTATAATATTTTGTCTTTTTTCTTTCAATAATTTTCCCTACAGATCAGACAAAATGTTTCATACTTCGGTTTAACAGAAAAATTTGAAAACTTTGATGTTGGTTGTTGGTTTCTTTTTTTTTCTAATAATCGTATTACCATTGTTTTACTTTTTGTAACTCCTGCAGAAAATCTATTTAGGATTTTTTATTCTTTTTTTCTTCCAATAATATTCCTCTCAGATCAGAAAAAATGTTTCATTCTTAGGATTACCAGGAAAGTTTTAATATTGGCTGTTGCTGGTTTTTTTCTTCTTCTACTGTATTTCCTTTGGTAATTCCTGCAGCAAAGTCAATTTCTACACTTTTTTTTCCTCCAATAAATTTCCCCACAGATTATACAAAATGTTTCATTCTTAAGTTTAACAGGAAATCTGTTAAAAGTATTTTTTTCTTTTTTGTTCTAATAATTTTTTTTACAGATCAGAGAAAATGTTTCATTATTAACATCTACAGGAAAGTTTGCAAATTTTAATATTGGCTGTTGCTGGTGTTTTATTCTTCTGCCATTGTCTAACTTTCGTAACTCCTGCAGCAGATCTATCTAAAGTCAATTTTTATCCTTTTTTTTTCTTCCAATAAATTTCCCCACCGATTAGACAAAATGTTTCATTCTTAAGTTTAACAGGAATGTTTGGAAATTTTAATATTGACTGTTTTTAGTTTTTCCTTTCTTCTAATAATCGTATATTTACATTATTTTTGCTTTTGTAGCTCCTGCAGCAAATCTATGAAAAGTATTTTTTCTTCCAATAATTTTTCTTACAGATCAGAGAAAGTGTTTTATTCTTAGGATTAACAGGAAAGTTTGCAAATTGTAATATTGGCTATTGCTGGATTTTTTTCTTCTTCTATTATCTAACTTTCATAACTCCTGCAGCAGATCTATCTAAAGTCAATTTTTATCCTTTTTTTTCCAATAAATTTTCCCACAGATTATACAAAATGTTTCATTCTTAGATTTAACAGGAAAGTTTAAAATTTTTAATATTGGATGTTGTTTTTCTTTCTAATAATCGTATATTTACATTGGTTTATCTTTTGTAACTCTTGCAGCAGATCAATTTTTTTCTTTTTTTTTTCTTCGAATAATCTTCCCCATAGATCAGACAAAATTTTAGCAGGAAAGTTTGAAAAATTTAATATTGGCTGTGCTAATTTTTTTTCTTCTGTCATTGTTTTTACTTTGTGTAGCTCCTGCAGCAGATCAATTTTTACCATTTTTTCTTTCAAGAATTTTCCCCAGAGATTAAACAAAATGTTTCATTTTTAGGTTCTTGTTCAAACGGGAAGTTTTGAAATTTTGTATATTAGTAATTTTTGTTCTAATAGTGGTATTAACATTTTTTTTACCTTTTATAAATTCTGCAACATATTTTTTTTATGTCAGTTTGTTTCCTGTTTATTTTTCTTCCAATGCATAAGGGGATGGGCTTAATGATTTCAGATTTTTTCTTATCGTTTTGGTAAAATATTATTTTGAGATCCGATGTACATTCCCAGGAACAATATTTAATAAACTAATCTACAATTGAAAACTGTACATTACGAATTTTCTGTTATACAAAAATATATTTTTAAATATGGCTTAACGCGTTTTTTACGGATAGTTCCGACCGTTATTTTAAGTTATTTTATATTATCAATTCCCACCTCTATATCAAAATAACTGATAACCAATGGTATAATTTTGTTTAAAAAAAATTTGTTATCTTTACTAAATAAATTACACAACCAATTTCTTTGTTGATAATGTTTTTAACTTCACGCTTTGATCCCGAAACATGATAGAAACTTTCCAAATACTCCACAAGGAAAAAAAGTTGTCTAACGTCAACTTCAACCCTATAATTAATTTCCTCTTATTTAAAATTATTCAAAGCCGTCGTTTCCACTACCGCATATATATTCATTAATAATTACGGTTCACTACAACTAAAATTTACAGGACCGTAGTTAGACGATAAAAAGAAAATATTATATCAAAATAATTATCGTATTTGTTAAATATTAAAATAAAGACTATGTTTTTTGATATTGCAATTTAACATTATGAGTAATAATAAGAAATAGATTTATTACAGTATTTGTTAGATATTCAATTTTTTCTCTATATTCAATATTAAAATGGTCAAAAACATGGTACTTTTTTTGGGTCAAGAGCAAATGGGGCTCAAGCAATCGGGATTCTACTTCAAGACTTTTAGTAACAAACAGAGACGATTTTAAATACGTTTTAATCTAAGTTGAAAATGAACAAAATTAATACCAAGTAAAACTTGTTTTATTACTTGATAAAACTTGATAAATACGAGATTTGATGAAAGGAAAAAGTAAAGACAGAAACGAATGGGAAAGATCCAAAACAAGAAAGCATAAAAATCAATAAAAGAACTTGATCCAATAACTATGAAGGTAAATTCAGGAAAATTTAAAAATTAATTAATCAGTAGCTACTTAAGTAAATTAACCGATGACCAAAACAGAGAAACTAACTTTGGAAAGCTACAAAAGAAAAATTATGCCTAGACGTGTACGAAACGATATATTTAACTAATTTTTATATAAAAATTTTTGACCTAGAGCATTACCTGCTCCAGGTTTACAATTTGATGTAACAAATAAAACAAGATTTTTAATAAATTTAAACATTCCAAAATTTAATACGTCGCGCGCCACCTATTTGTTAAAAAACCTAGCTTTAAATATTCATGTCGCGTTAAATTTGTTCTAATGATCTAAATTCATACGAATTTTGACTTTATTATTAAACAAAGACAAAACCTAATTTTTATTTGGTTAGTGTCTACGATTACGAACCTTGTGTTTAGCGATTGTGGTGCATTTGGAATAAATTTTGCATAAACTGTAATTTTTTATTATTTGCCTATTTAAGAAACTTTATTTCTAATTAATATTATTAAATATTTAGCATTTAACGTTTTTAAATATATTCAATTTAAATTAACGTTTTCCCTAATTATTTGTTTTTTTTTCATATTTGGTATATACCCAGATTACTGTTTTCACTTAAGGCACTTTTGGTTCCAGTTAGGGTAAATGTGGAAAAAGTTGTAGGGAATTTGTCCTGAATATATGTAAAAACTCAGAAAAACCTCTAGCCACAAAAATAATGGGAATTAGAAAAAAGTTTGATATAAAATTTGGAGGGTATTTTATACTCTACAACTGTGCACTACAACATTTTGCATTAAAGTGCATTGATTGTATCTAAAATTAAAAAAAAAAAACCATAAAATTTTACAATCATATTTTTTCTCCCTCTAGCTGCGAAACTATGAGGAATTCATAAAAAAATGAAATTCAAAAATTGTAGGGCATTTAATGCTCTACAACTTTGTACTTGGACAGTTTGCACCAAAGTGCATTGTTGTTTCCAAAATTTAAAAAAAAAACACAAAAAATCCTACAATTGCATTTTTTTTCGCCCTCTAGCGGCGAAACTATGAGAAATTCATAAAAAAAAAATTAAATACATAAGTAGTAGGGTATTTTATGCTCTACAATTTTGAACATTTTGCACTAAAGTGCATTGGTTGTTTCTAAAATTAAAAAAAAAACCAAAAAACCCTAAAATTGCATTTTTTTCGCTCTCTAGCGATGAAACTATGGGGAATTCGTAAAAAAATTAAATACATAAATTGTACGGTATTTTATGCCCTACAACTTTGCACTAGAACATTTTGCACTTAAGTGCATTGGCTATTTCTAAAATTTAAAAAAAATCCAAAAAATACTGCAATTGCATTTTATTCGCCATCTAGCGGCGAAACTATGGGAAATTCATAAAAAAAATTAAATACAAAAGTTGTAGGGTATTTTAAGCTCTACAACTTTGCAATAGCATATTTTGCACTAAAGTGCATCGGTTGTTTCTAAAATAAAAAAAAAAACAAAAAATTTTTTTGTAGAGTATTTAATGCTCTACAAGTTTGCACCAGAACATTTTGCATTAAAGTGCATTGTTTGTCATCAAAATCTGGAAAAAACGGCAAAACCTACATGCACATTTTTTCGCGCTCTCTAGCGGCGAAACTATTAGGAACTCGGGAAAACCTTTGGCACAAATGCTGTAGGGAATTTTATGCTTTACAACTGTGCATTAAATCATTTTGCACTAAAGTGCAATGTTTGTCCTCAAAACATAAAAAAGGCAAAAAATCCTACATGTTTATTTTTTTGTCCTCTAGTGGCGAAACTATGGGGAATTCGAAAAAAAGTAAAAGACAAAAGTTTTAGGGAATATTTTATACTCAACTGTACTCTATAATATTTTATTCGAACATGCATTATTTATACTGAAAATCTACAAAATATATTCGTTTAGCGCCCTCTAGCGTCTAAACTATATGTAATTGGATAAAAGTGCAATACAACAGTTGTACAGAATTTAATAATCTAAAATCCTCCTGCATTATTTTTTTCTCTAAAATGTACAGTTTTCCGGGGAACCCCAAAATTTTATAGATATATGATTTTTTCTCAAATCGCACATCTTTGTTTGACTGCACGTTATGAAATTATTATTTAAGACCATCAAATTGGCCCGTGCCTCGTTGCTTCATGAAAAATTTCAGTAAATTTTCCTAATTTAGGTTTTAAAATTCAAAATTTAATGATTTTTGCTTATTAACTTTAATACTGATTAAATAAATCATAGTTATGAAAAAAACACTATTGCCAGGAGCATATGGCAGGTTTATAGAGTGGCATTCTCCATTTTGTGTCCTCATTTAAATTGAATGAATTTTTTTATGTAAAATATATTAAACTTTTTTTAAGCTGTGCGCCCCTGGCACTAGTTTATAAATTATATTTTCCATAATTATGTTGATTTTAAATTCTCTGATTATTTCGAGAGGGACAACCCTCTTCTAGCGTCCTGAATACAGTCCTGATTGCTCCACCGCTATGCTATCTGATAAGCCACCACTCCTAAAAAAAGAGAATATTATAGTCGCAGTGAGGGTGACTTGATATATAACGGCTATTCCACCGACGAAAATATTTTTATGACACCAGCTTATGGAAATTCTGGGAAAACATGCAAAATTTGGAAGGGACATTGTGATTGGCTGCCAAGTTAATAGTTCTTTGGAGAAAATATATATCATGATCGTATCAAGTTTGAATGGCCACCGAAATATCATCGCATTTTTAACGTTTTGATCATTTTATTTTCGGTAAGAAATATTGGTCTTTATATGCTACAAAAATGTGGAGTTATTAAGATAAAAAAAATAAAATTATACCAATAAATTTCAAAAAATTGCCTTGAGTAAAATATAATTTGGAAGAGAATTTATTTATTTAGGTATAGAAATGACACAGATAATTCAATAAAAGAAGAAAGGGAATATAGCTGATAGTAGAATAAAATAGTTGCAAAAAAACAAAGACAACTATATCGCAAAATTATTTAATAAAAACGTGTTCATTCTTAATAAAGCTCGTAAAATATGAGTAAGGGCTTACTGGATTCAGAATGATGCAAGAAAAAAATATTAAAATAAAAAATATTAAAAAATATCTAACCACATTCGATATATAAACATTAATTGTTTTGAATTTTGTTATCAAAAAACAAAGAAAAACTAAAGTACTCTGACTCGAATCAGTATTCGATTCTTAAATGTATTCGAATACCAAGGACTCGATTCTTAAAAGTATTCGGTTCTGCCCATCACTATATTTTTGCTGTAACTGAAGTTCAAAATTATAAAATAAAATACTTCACAGATTTCAGATTTCGTAAATCTATCGTAACCTATGCAGATCTTTTTTTTATTATAAAAAAATTAAATGTCTATACTGCTTTATTTTTCTCGGGAATTCAGAAAAAAATCTGAAGAAATATGAACGAAACCAGAAACGAGACTCGCGGGTATGGCCGTATGTGGTCTTGGAATCGGCTAAATAATTTTCAAAAAGGTCTCGTCTCGGTTTTACGAGATGAGACGAGACGAGACGAGTATCGTTCTCGTGTGAAGCCCTAGTTTTAATTGGTGTTTAAAATTTGTATTTGTTTTTTTATTAAATTTGATATGCGGCTGGTGCTAAACGTCTACTCGTGCAAAATGAGTCACTTTCCACTCTAGTTATGTAATATACTATTTATTATTGATTATTATTGTATCAGTGTTTTACACGTTTCGTATAGTTTTTCGGGAACCGTTCGGGAAGTACCCGCTTCCCGGACGCTTTTTCTTTGAGAAAGTAGCATTTTTCCGGCCTAGTCCGGGAAGAACCACATCGTTGTTGTCATTGTAAATATAAAAATCTTGGTAGGTATGGTTTTTATTACCGAAAACATAGTGGATGCAACACATCCGAAAACAGTTTTTTTGTACTCGTAGACTTCCAGGACTTGCCTACGGCTCGACCTAGAATTTTGTCTACTCATCCAAAAAAACAGTATTTCCGGATTTTTTATGTAAATTTCTGTATTATTCAAAAACTCATATAAATCAAATGCTTTAATAATATTATTTAATAAGTTCAGTGCAGACAATTCGTTTATGATTCTTCTTTTCTCATGTGTTGCATGTGTGTATATTTTATGGCCAGATTTATCCTGGCTCTGCTACATTCTCAATGATTTTCTTATATTTCAAGTGGGTTTTATATTTTTTAATTTTTGCTTCTTTTAGTTTATCTATCAATATTTAATTTACAACCATAAATTAAACAAACATAGAAACAAATATATCTTGAAGCAAAGGCACGTGTTGTTCAGGTCCCTCGAATAAAAAGTAAAATTAATAACGATATTTAATTGATGTTAAAAAATAACACGTCCGAAAACAGTTTTTTTGGACTCGCAGACTGCCAGGACTCGTCTACGGCTTGTCCTAGAATTTTGTCTACTCGTCCAAAATATCAGTTTTTGCCGGACTTCCTATTTTTTTGCTGGATACATTTTTATAATTTTCCTTTTCTATTTATCAGTTTTTTTTACAAAATCCTGATTTCCAAACACCTATTTTGCTTTAATAATCGCCTTAAATTGCCACATTTTTACACCCTACAATTAAGAAAATGTTGCTAAATTCGAATAAGAAATATTTTTAATGAATTTTTATTCACCATATTTTATGAAAAAGAAAACCGTGCCCAAAACAGGTTTTTTGGACTCAATACTTCCAGGACTCGTCTACGGCTTGTCCTAGGATTTTATCTACTCGTTAAAAAAATCAATATTTTCCGGACTTATTACGTAATTTACTATTTTTTTGCTTAATACATTTTTCTAATTTTTGTTTTCTGTTTACCATTTTTTTTTACAAAAATCCTGATTTCCAAACACCTTTTTCCCTTTAACCTTAAGCTGCAACATTTTTACACCCTACAATTAATAAAATGTTGCTAAATTCGAATAACAAATTTTTTAAATGAATTTTTAAAAATTATTCACCATATTTTATGAAAACGAAAACCGTGCCGTCGTAAAAATGACACTTATCGAACAATCTCTGTCCGAGCATGAGACTAAATTGCGGGATTGCTTAAGCTGATAAACCGAATATAGATTTGTGTAATTACAAAATTCAGAGCTGTAGGTATCAGCTGTCCGTTCATTATTTTAGTCGATGATACAGGACACACCGGTGTCCATGTTAAAGGAGTTGAAGACTACTTTAACACCTGCCACCGGCAAAAGTCAAATATCTGTTCCTAAACTTTTGCCAATTATTAATTACTTATTATATACATATATAAAAAAATTAGTTATTAATTAACGGAAATTCACCTTAATATTTTATACAAAGTATCTCGATTATTTTAAATTTTATTATATGAATTAAAGTAAATTTTTAACAAAAATTGTTTCGATCCCATAAACGGCATATACAGCGTTGTCAAATCATACAAAAAAATTTAACTTTCTTTTATTTTTTTATCATCTGATATATTTTTTATAGTTTCATAATATTTATCATTGTTGCCAAATTCCATTGCTCTTTCTTTTTTTTTAGCTCAATTTATTTTTCCACAACGAGACCTGAATATACTAAATATTAATTTATATACATTAAATTTTAAAAAAGCTACTTATTTTTTTTTTTGATAACTATAGAAGAATAAATTGCAAATAAAACCGAAGCTATTTTTAGTATATTCAAAAAAATAATTAATGTAACTAATCGATATTAATTGATGTATACAATGTCTTTATCGTAAAAGAACCATTCTTGGCCAGGAGCGGTCTTGTTTCATTTGGGGCCCTCGGCTACAACTGATTATGGGGCCCCCTCACCGAGGGTCTCGAATAATCTCAAGTGTGGTATTTTACGTTATTTTTGCTTCTGATAATTTATAAGATTTTTGTCTTATATTTTTGTCTTATATTTTTGTCTTATATTTTTGTCTTATATTTACTTTATGTGAAGTTTTCGGATTTTTTTCTGGGACTGAACGTCTTTTTTGCAACAAGTTCTTTTTTCTTTTGGAACAAGTTTTTCCTTGGAACGTGACATCTTTTACTGCCGGGTCCAGGAAATTTTAGAAGAAAAATATGGTATTATTATGGAACCTACAGCAACAATTTAAAATAAATATAAAGGCATTCGGAATTTATTGTATAAACAAAAAAATTAGCAACAACAATTTTTTTTCGGCTTTGTAGAGAATTGCAAATAATTAATTTAAATACACTCTTCTTTCGAATAAAAAGTCAAGCTCAATCAGTTAAATTTCCGCCCGACAGATGGAAACAGTTACGTACGTACTTTCTCAGACGTAGCAAACCTTACCGTATACCAAGATTAAAAGCGTGCTCATCAGTTCGAGCAGTAGGAGCTCGAGCCAGAGATAAGGTACTCTTTACGAATGGTGGGCAAACACTGAACTATAAAAGTTGTTGGACTATGGCACTATCAGCTGACGTCACAACATGGCGGTTATCAGCTGATCGTTGAGCATAAGATTATCGATTTTGTACAAAAACCTATGCATTATACAATATTTATTGATTACGTTGTGATTGTTGGTTTCCATCCGGGCACCATGAATATGGTACTTACCACGTCGTAAAACTTTACAATATTATGAGTTGTTTTCTCGTTCTCATTGATACAATGGCCGCTCCTAGCGTGCACAGCCTACTTTATTATAGTAAGCGATTGGATATCAAATCAGTTTTGATTAACATTTTTATTTGAATCAGTTGAACTTAGGTATAGGGTATGCTACACAAAATCTGAGGATTCATTAAGGTTCCTTTAATGATTTAAAAAAAATTAATTATTTTAAAAGATTTTTCAAGTATTTTTTTAAGGAGTTTTCAAGGACCTTTTGAGGATTTTACAAGAATTTTTTAAGAATTTTGTTAAGAATTTCCTTGATTATTCCAGGATTTTTCAAGTATTTTTAAAACGAACTTATAAGGATTTTTGTAGATTTTTTTCCTATTAAAATAAATAAACTACTGAGTCACTGCGATTTTTTTAAGATAAATAAAACTTGAGCCAGTACAGAGTTAAAATGAAACCATACAACTTTTGTATTTAACATTTTTTTTTAATATGTAAAATATCAAAGTTAAGGGGGAGGCGACGGACTTTTTTCCTCATTATATAAGATGCGAATTGGAGTAGTACTAAACTATTTCAAAACAAACCTGTGATTTATAAATTGTCCAACTTCCCTAATTTTTACTTTCTCGGTTCCATCAAAGGGAAGGAACCTATGGTGAACGAGCAAAAAAAAATCGAGATATCGATGGAAATATTCATTTTGAGGCCCCCAAGAAAGTCTGTCTGTGTGTCTGTGTGTAATCTTCCACGATAACTGCCGAACCGTTTGACCAATCAAACTAAAATTTGGTATGAAGGGTCAGTGTGTGCCTAGAATTAGTTTTGGGTTAGGTTGGTACTTTAGAAGGACCGACATTGATTAAATAAGCATGTAAGATTTTTTGTCTATTTATAAATTAAGGACAAACAATACACTTTAGTGCAACATGTTGTAGTGCAATGTTTTAGATCATAAAATTTCATACAATTTTTGTATCAAACTTTTTCCATAATTTCCAATAGCTTCACCAGTAGAGGGCGCGCAAAAAATGTGCATGTTGTTTTTCCGTAGTTTTTCCAAATTTTGAGGACAAACAATGCACTTTAGGCACTTTAGTGCAAAATTTTCTATTCCAAAGTTGTAGAGCACAAAATTCCCTATAACTTTTGTATCAAACTTTTTCCCGAATTCCCAAAAGTTTTCACCCATGTTCCATAAATTAATGTAATGCTTAGTATTCTGTAATTAAAATAATCCTATTCTATACAACCGAGCCGGGAAAGTTCTGGGCTGACTCAGTCGATTTTTAATGAAGCCTATTTGATACTATTTTATTTAAAAAGTGACAGTATTTTTCAAGTAATTCGATATTCCGTGAATAGAAATAATTTAAAGTGTAAAGACCTTTTTGCAATAACAGTTACTTTTAATTCACATATTAAATTCATATTAATTCAAATATAATACAAAAATTGCATATGCATTACACTCGCTAACTGCTAAATACTGCATTGTATCTTTATCACGATAAAACTATAAACGTCTACGAAGTATGGTTTATTATTTTAATTTTCTTATGCCTAGATCATAGATTCTTTCCTGTACTGGATTTTTAATAAGAGTAATTGTTAGTTTTTATTAGTAGCAATTTATAATGAGCAGTGCAGCCAAATAGAAAGAAAATTCAACAAAACGACAATGAGAGAAAAGTATACAGGCCTTTAATATCTTAATTAATATTTATTTTTACTTGTGATAGCGATTATAAATCCATTAATTCTAATATAACAATTACACATATTAAAAACAATAAAATGCTTTTTTCATAAATGCATGCTGTTAAAATATGTATTTTTAATTAATTACTGCAATGTCACAGTTGCTGTCATCAAAACGACATCCAATAGAATATGAGTATGAGTTTCTTATATAAACATAATTATTTATTTATTTATAATTATTGTTATAGACTTTATTAGTATAAATTGATAGGTATCAAGCACATCATTAGTTTGTTCGTAATATGTTATTTGATAAAGTTATTTTACCTCATAGAAAGCTATTTAAATACATAACGTAAATAATGTGTTTCAAAAACGTAGTTAAACAATTAATTTTAATGAGAAATATTAGAGTCAGTTGAATATATATTCCAAAAAAATTGAATTGCAAACCAATTAACGAAAATCTGATCACATGACCTCTCGCCATCTTTGAATCAAAAATTAACACGTTAACATAAAAAAGTATGACAAAAATTTACTTTTTAGTACACATACAGACATCATCGGGAAAATATCAAAATCATATTCTAAGGACCTTAAAACGTGTTTATCACTTGAAAACTCGCTACCCAATTTTTAGCATGATTACTACATCTCTCTTATCTGAAGGACGAGAAGTAAAAACGGTGTAGAAAAACGAAAAGATAATGGTGATGATAGTATTTAGGCTATTGAAAAATTGATAATTTTTACGTTTTTTATTTGTTTCTAAAGAATGAAGTATTACGCCGTTTTAACAGTTTATTTGAGTTTATCTTCTTATTTACTATACGTTATTTTTGTCTCAATTACAGCTGCTTCCTCCATTGTTTTCCTCTTTTCTTCTTACCGATTGATAGACTCTGTCTTTGCTATTTATTTTGGTATCCAATCATCCTTTTCAAATGTCCCAAACCACCCTAATTTTCTTGATATTATCTTTTTAGTAATTTCTGCTTATGTAACCTTTTTCCGTTTTCTCTTCCAAGGATTCTTCTATTGCATCTTATTATCTTTTATCTTAAAATAATTTTGTACCTTCTAAACATCGTTTTTCTGGATAATGGCTATTACTTGATTGAGTGGTTGGTGGCGTGGGCTTTGCGAACGTGGGCTTTCTGAACCATGGGATTTACGAACATATACCTGGCATACCCTCGGTCAGTTTATGAGGACCGTGGGGTTTGCGAACATTGCAGGTAATTTTTTTATTATGTTAAATTTGTCTGATCTTTATTTTTGTATTATAATAAAGTAGCCAAATTCAATTTCTGCTATATTGTTATTTTGCTAACTCAATATTCAGAATGAAGGTTGCATTTTTGATTTGCTTATATTTATAGGTATTAGTCTATTTTCAAAACAGTTCCCGGATAAAACGATTTATGCTTTCCCTGAAATTACCCTTAAATGTCATTATGAGATTAATATTGTGTCCGGTGAGCCTTTATTATTTTTATTTATTAGTTAGTAAATCCGAAAATATTTTGTTCATAAATCCATTTATGTAATTTTTTTCTGTTTTACTTAAATGTAAATATGAGGAAATTTTAATCTCTCTTTGAATTTGAGAATTAGATATTCTTATTTTTAAATGGTAAATTATATTTATAGGGTACCTGTGTACGTTTATTAGGATTATAAAAAAAATATTTCAATAATATTTATTATAAAGTTTATTAATCATTTAGCTAAATCAAACATCATTTTATTTATTGCCATTTTAGCCGTTCAATCACTATTTATTAATAATATTTATTTTTTGAACTTCAATAATAATAATAATTTAATAATGTTATATATTAATAGTTTTATAGTTCTAATCTTAGGCATGTTCGCAAGTCCCATCGATGGCCAGCACTTATATTAAATCAGATATGCGTCTTCGCAATGCCAACGATAAAGGTTCTCTTCGCAAAGCCGACGTTCGCAAGTCCCACGGAACAGTGTGGTTTACCATTCCTGCACTTTTATTTATGTTTTGTGCTAGTCCTTTTACCAGCGACATCTTAACCTCTTGGGCCTTTTGTGCGATCCGATTTTGTTCTAGAGCACCCACTCCTTAACTTTAGCCTTCTGCACTAGTCTGTACAGGTTCCTCATCGGTTGGATTTTGTATTTTTCGGGAGTTAGCCCAGGCTGTACGTATATACCTTGTTTTTGCGGTCCAATGCTTCGCATTCTGACAATATATTAGAAAGTAATTTTTTAATTTTTTTTAAGTTATATGTTCTTTTAATCTCTTAATCTCTGGTATTTTGGGTTCGAAACATTTTTTTTAATCTCTTATCTCAGGTAGTTTGGGCCAAAACAATTTTTTTAAGGAATTAAATAAACAAATTTTACTTATAAACATTTTTTTTAGTTATAAACATTTTTTCTTTAGTTATAAACATTTTTTCTCCACTACTAGTATTAGAAGATATCATTAATTATGCTGTGTTAGGGAAGTTAAATTTCTCTCCTACAAGTAGATAATTTTTGATTATTGACTAGTAGTAAACAATAAAAACAATTGAAGACTAAACGCGATGTCAGAGGTACGCGATTTTAGGAAAGAGTTTTTTTTTTAAATTATTATAAAAAATTCGAAAGCAAATAAGCACTTTTTCTTATCCTATCATTTAAAGTGAATTTTCGACCTAATCAAATAAAATAGAAGTAAGTATTCTTTATCAGATATATTTTCGTTTGAAATAGTTTAAGTTTATGTAATAAATATTTTGATATTTATTAGTGCTATTTATGCAATAGTACCTATTCTAAAAGTAACCTAAAAGTCAATTTAATAGTTTCAAATCTAAGTGTCAAAGGAGACGAATTTTTCATGTCTTCATCTCTGCTTGAAAGTTTTAAAATTCACAGTGCAATTAACATAATGAAATGTTAATTTAATTTATTGAATATTCTCATTCAATTGTTTTCACAAACTGCTTTTTTCCATTAAATTCTTTTTAAATATATGCCCAAAAAATAGTATATAACCCACGGTAGAGATTTTTCTCTGCCTGGCAAATTATTAATACTGCTCGGCTGAGAAAAATTACTTCTCGACCTGGGTGTATAATATACTATTATATACAAGTTGAATACTATACTTTATTCATGACTATTAAATAATTTTGGCTAAAAAAATTATAAATCTTTGTTTAAACCAGTAAATAATCAAAGGAGATATGAAACACGAAGTCAATACCACATAATGTATTTAAATTGAAGATCTTAAAGATCTAGTAGCGTAGCGACATGTTTCGGCTCAGATGGCCATCTTCAGGCGCTAAAATTACAAAAGTGCTATCATGAGTAAAATATTTAAATTAGAATTTAAAAAGAACTTACAATGCTTTGGAAATTAATTAATTATAGTAAATATGTTATACTTTGTGGTATAAAACTAAACCAATTGTAAAATTTTTTAAAAAATTATTTTAAAAACAAATATGGTATAAATAATGTCACTCCACAGGAGGAATTAACCATTATCACCAATAAGTTTAACGTTATAAGTAAATATCGAAGTGCATCGTAAAGATGCACTAAAACGAAATTCAAATTGAAAATTTTTTTCGGTTATTTAAGCTTGTGCTGTCTACCATTCACAAAATAAAATGGAGGAACAAGCCGGAAGTATAAATGATAAATTTTACCACATTCGAGAATGGATAATTTAGTTTTCTCAGTAAATAATCATTTAATAGTGAATAATGGAAATCATTATGCACTAGTGAATAATGGATATTATTATTACTTAATAAACTCACTTATAATTAACAAATAATAGACTAGTCATGGAAAAAATAATTTTTAGTACAAGCGGCAACGCCGTTAGTAAGTCTCAGCAGGAAAACACAGAAATTATAAAATTGCAGAGAGAATGCGATTTTCTACCGACAGGAAACCGTTGTTTCCGAACATTGATTGTAATATGCTATGCACTGCGTTCTGGTTCAAATTTCTTTCTGGTATTGTCTGCACCACTGCTAACTGCTATGCTGTTAGTTCTGAAATGTAATGTAATGTAATGTGTGGTGGTAAAAGCCCGGCTACCGGAACATGGCCGTTTATCTGCAGTGGACAGCGCTCACTTCCGGACTATCGAAACAGATATTTCACTTGGTTTCGGTTTTGGTTTTGGTCTTTTAACGTTTAAATGGAATGCTGACATTAGTTTATTTGGTATGATTATTATTTGAATCAGATAAAAAAGTAGACAGCAATTTTAGGTATAAATGCGAATAAAAATTTTTTTGAATAACCATGGATATAGTTTTTCAATTTGGCCGCACACTTTTAAATCATTAGATACATTTTTAACGAATATAAACAAGGTAGGGCTTTAATCAAATTTTATTTGTTTAAAAGACTTGCTGTCAGTAGATAGAACGTCCTTTAACTTTAAAGATTCAATAACTAAAGGCGATGACGTTTAGAATAAAATTTAACAAGTTGATTTCTTATACAATTGTCACAATCTAAACGTCATTGTCGTTAGTTACAGAACCGTTAAAGTTAAAGGACGTTCTATCTACTGACAGTTGATCTACCACAAAACTATTTTACTAATATAAATAAAACACCTGATAATGAAATTTTACATTATAATAATACAGTAAAAAATAATATAGGACAATGTTCAATTATTCCTGTAACTGAAGATAAAATTTACAATTAGCTGTTGACTATTAAATCGCCATTTTATTATAAACAAAGGTTGCTTTCCACATTTGTAATCTTCGGGTCAGGTCCTGTAAAGGTGTCAAGTAGCTATTGGTAGTTGGTATACAATTCTCTTATTATATGCGGAGTTTCTTTCTTTGGCTTTATTAGCGTTAAAGTCAATAGTATTTCTTATATAAATGAAATTCCAAGTTCGTTATGGAGGGTTATGTTGGAAACGTACCATGGAGCATTAGCTATTTTTCTAAGAGTTTTGGACTGGAAATTTTGTTGTATTTTGGTGTTGGTATGTTTACTACAATCCCAAAGTTCAATCACATATGTCCAAATAGGCTTTAGAATAATTTTGTAAATTAAAATTTTAATTTCGAGTGAGAATTGAGCCTTCCTCCAAGTAGCCAATACAATGTATTAGGTAGTTTACTTTTTGTGGAACCTGATTACTGTTTATACAGGGTGAGTCATGAGGAACTGTACATACTCCTACCTCGTATTGAGGACCCTATGGGGAATATCAAATGAATATTAAAAGGTGTCTGTTCCCATTGTTTATAATAATATAATATATAATAATAATAATATAATATAATACTCGCCCTACATTTCAGAACTTTACGAGTGAACCCCAGAAGCCAATGACTTGTGTGGGGAAGGGACGGCTATTATTATTATTTGCCGTGGCGCTCCGGGCGACTTACTGAGGATTGATGGCGCCATTTGGCTATAGGTGCAGGAAAACCCGGAAAACCTCACCACCATCTAATGGGGGAGTTGTGAATTTTGACTGAATTTTCTTTGCTCGTAACTTTTGAACGGTAAGTTCGATTTGTCTTATATTTTGGAAAAACGTTACACTGCTACCACCTAATTAACTGATTTATTCACGCTAGAAAAAAATCAGGTCCGGCCTGAAAAAATTTTACCCTGTACATGGTTTTTGAAAACTGTAATAAGTATTTTACAAAGTACATAAATAGACAACAGAATCGGCTTTCAAAAAGTACAAGCTGTTTTGAATAATACTAAAACATCGGCCTGAATAATATTTCTTTAGTGATTTATGTCGTGTTAGTTTTTTTTGTGCCTTAAATTTTTTAATGTTCTATTTTCTATTCTTTAATTTTAAAAAGATCAAACTGTATTTTTTTAAATAAATCACTAAAGAAAAATTATACAGGGCGATGTTTTAGTTTTATTCAAAACAGCTTGTAATTAAAAATTAAAGTTTTGCAAGAAATCTATGGTTCATTTTATTAGAAATTGAGTAATCCTGTGGGGAAAAAAATTAATTGACCATTTTTGTTGTCTATTTGTGTACTTTTTTTCGATTTCTCCAATTTTTTCCGATTGTACCAAATTTTTCGATTTTTTTTGATTCTTCTAATTTTGTTTTTTTTTAGTTCTTTTCGTTTTTATCAACTTTCTTTGATTTTTGTTCATTTTTCCAATTTTTTAATTTTATTTTTTCGATTGTTTCAGATTATTCAATATTCATATATTTTTACTTTTTTGACTTTTTCCTGATTGTTTCGATTTTTCCCAATTTTCGTACAATTTTTTCCGATTGCTTTCCAGTTTTTTATATTTTTTCTGTTTTTTTTTTGATTTTTCATACTTTTTTCAATTTTGTGGTTTTATTTCTTTCTTTTTTTTCTTTCGATTTTTCCGATTTTTTCCGATTTTTTCAGATTTTTCGATATTGATATATTTGATAGATTTTTATATATTTTTCGGTTTTTTCCATTTTTTTCTATTTTTTCCGATTTTTTCAACTTATTGTTTTCTGATTTTTTCCAATTTTGTTTCAATTTTTTTGTTTTTTTCTTTTATTATTTTACAATTTTTTTCGGCGGTTTCAGATTATTCGACATTGATCGATTTTTATTTATTTTCCGGTTTTTTTCAATTTTTTGTTTTTTTTATGATTTTTTTCCATTTTTTTTTGATATTTTTCAATTCAATTTTGTTTCGATTTTTTCCAATTTTTTTTTCGATGTTTCGAATGTTTTTCGATTGTACAAAAAAATAAATTTTTGCAAGAAAAGTTATATTTTCGAAATCTATGGTTCATTTTATTAGAAATTGAGTAACCGTGTGAGAAAAAAAATTAATTCGCCATTTTTGTTGTCTATGTGTGTACTTTTTTTCGATTTTTCCAATTTTTTCCGATTTTTTGATTTTGATTTTTCTAATTTTGTTTTTTTTTAGTTCTTTTCGGTTTTTTCAATTTTTTTTGATTTTTTTGATTTTTTCCAATTTTTTATTTTTATGTTCAATTGTTTCAGATTATTCAATATTCATAAAGTGATCGATTTTCATTTATTTTCGATTTTGTTTGATTTCCTTTTTTTTATTTTTTTGATTTTTTTCTGAATGTTTTCAATTTTGTGTCGATTTTTCTTAATTTTGTTTCAATTTTTTCCGATTGTTTTCCAGTTTTTTTTTTACTTTTTCTGGTTTTTTTCCAGTTTTGTTTGGTTTTATTTCTGTTTTTTTTTTTTCAATTTTTCCAATTTTTCCAGACAATCAGATTTGTCGATATTGATATATTGATCGATTTCTATTTATTTTTCGGTTTTTCCAATTTCTTCGATTTTTTCCGATTTTTTTCGTCTTTGCTTTTCGGTTTTTTTCTTTCGATTTTTCCAATTTTTTCCGATTCTTTCAGATTTTTCGATATTGATATATTCGATCGATTTTATTTATTTTTCGGTTTTTTCCAATTTTTTTTTCTATTTTTCGACTCACTTTTTTTCCAAATTTATTTCAATTTTTTTGTTTTTTTTTTCGATTATTTTACAATTTTTTTCGGCGGTTTCAGATTATTCGATAATGATCGATTTTTATTTATTTTCCGGTTTTTTTTCAATTTTTTGGTTTTTTTATGATTTTTTTCCATTTTTTTTTTGATATTTTTCAATTCAATTTTGTTTCCATTTTTTCCAATTTTTTTTTTCGATGTTTGGAATGTTTTTCGATTGTACAAAAAATTCAATTTTTGCAAGAAAAGTTATATTTTCGAAACCTATGGTTCATTTTGTTAAACTTTTAATTCACAGTCAAATTTGATGTTTTTATTAGAAATTGAGGAATCGTGTGGGGAAAAAATAAATTCGCCATTTTTGTTGCTTATTTATGTACTTTGTAAAATACTTATTACAGTTTTCAAAAACAACATACAGGGTGAAATTTTTAATATGAAAAAACGAACTAATTTTTTAAGACCGGATCTAATTTTTTTCTAGCTTGAATAAATCAGTTAATTAGGTGTAAGTAGTGTAACGTTTTACCAAAATATAAGACAAATCGATCTTACCGTTCAAAAATTATGAGCAAAAAAAATTCAGTCAAAATTCACAACTTCCCCTGTATATTATTAAACAATGGGTGCAGACACCTTTTAATAGTCATTTGATATTCCCCATAGGGGCCTCAAAACGAGATACAGTTCCTCATGACTCACCCTGTATGAAGTTCAGGACATGCTTATTTTCTTGTTGTAAAAGACCCTGTATAAATTTATCGGTATTAACTGTAATTTTCCAGCGTTCGAGCCAGGTTTGAAGTAGTTGTAAGTAATTCTAGAGTTTAATGGAAGCTCTATTGTGATCTGAATTTAATATTAAGATTGCAGTATCATCAGAAATGTAGTAGTCATAAGGATATCATTATTAGTATGTACATCAGCATTGAAAATGAGTTATAAAAAAGACCAAGGTCATTACCTTGAGGAACTCAAGATTTAATAAGATGATAATTTGAAGATCAATCAAACAAACTTTTTTACTAATTTCTTTAATTATCAACCTTTGTTTTTTTCTTTCTTTGAAATATATTGGTGTATTTTACAATCTGATTTCGTCCAAATTAATTTTTAATAAATATCCATCTTTTGAATAATAATAAATGTACTAGCTTCTTGATTGGCGGCTCCGTGTTCGCTTTATATTGGTGAATTTATAACCGCCTAGTATAAAATAGTGTTACATTTAATGAATATTATATTATATATCAACAAGTTTTAACTAGCAAAAACACCTTATTACTGTCATCAGTAATACAACGTGATTACGATTAATAATATATTCATATATTATTATTTATTCAGTTTCAACGCAGTTGATAATTCTCACTTGTATATTATTTAATTACATATTAAAGAAATCATATTTGAAAAGTAGAACGACGCGAAGTCCGAGAAAAGACAAAAACCCAAAAGTCCGTCACCATAATTACAAGTATGTATCCTTAACCAGTTTTTAGATCAACACTACGTTGTAATTATTTCGTATTTTTGAAAAAGGTACACATATCATCACTTTGGTATACCGTTATAAATACAGGTCATATAAAACACATTAGACATTTCATATTTTTTGTTGGATGTCTAATAATGGTTGTGCGAGGTTATTCATAAGCAAAAAATGCGGAATCTCGTTTGAAAATTATCTAGAAAATGCAAGAGTTCTTTTTATAATAATGCAATTGTGATTGGAAGAAGTATATTAAAACTAGTAGTGATTTAGATATGTTTTTAATAATAAAAAATTACCGGAGAAAGTTGTACCAAAGCAATGGTCTGAATAGATAGTCTGCAATTCCTGCCGCCACTATAGGGAATTCAAAGTGTTAGAGTGAGAGGATACAGATGTTCAGCGTGTCAGAGCCGGTCTGGTCTAGTGTTCAGCTTCGTCTCGTCCTGTTTTCAGATACTTCATCTCTGTCTGGTCTAGTCTTCAGCAGACGCAGCTGAAGTATGTGAAGACCGTTGCTGACACTATGAACCTCTGTATCCTCTCACTCTAACACTTTGAATTCTCTATAGGGACGATAGGAGTTGTATAGACTACTGGTCTGATTTAGTAAGTTCCTATATACAAAAAAATTGATAATAGTCAATTTTTTATTGTAGATCCAATGATTTTTCTGTCATTTGATTTTTCGATCAATTGATTGTCGATCAAATAAAGTTCGATCAAATGATTTCGACCTATTGATTTTTCAATCAGATTTCTGGCAACCATATTAAATCTTAAAGTTGCTTGTGTTCATGCTTTTTCGGGGTTCCTTTTAGTACCCTCTTTTGGCATCTCAAATGTCATCTCCAGTGGTGTTAAAAAAAATATTATAGCGTTTTTCACTGACAATAATTTAGATGCACTCATTACCGTAAAAATGTTGCACTAACATCGTTTCCAAACAATAGTTGAAACTCTGGAGCGTCCCAGTTTCCCAGTGAAACTTGTACGGGTATTTATCATTGAAATAAAGAGTTAGTAAATTTCTGAATGAAAGATTCAGAAATTTACTAACTGTAACCTTACTTTATTTCAATGAAAGAATTATGTTATTTGTAGTGTCTCTTAATTGACATTCTAAAATGTTGTTTAAACTTTACCGGAAATATTATTAATGTTTCACAATAACACTTACTCGGCTATTTGAATACTGTTGAACAATATGAAGGTAATCCATAATTTTTGGGTTTTTAGTTCCCCCTTTCTTTCTTAAATGAATAGACAGTTCTTCAGAGTCAGAAGACGACAAACTCGATTCGACCATTTCTTCCAGAAAATACATAAAATCTACTTTTTCTTTAACCGTTCGCAACATATTGACAATTATCATAACTTAAAACGTCATTTATTTTTTTGCACTTGCCCAAACCCCTAAAATTTTGCCCTGAGTTCACCCGCTATGAGTGACAGCTGACCAGTGGAATAGCATAGAAATCATAATATATTGTTATGAAATTGTTCACCCTGTATAGGGAATTTTTGAAATCAATATTTTTTTTTAAAAGTTAATTTATTAAAAGATTATTCAAAGTTAATTGTTATGTTTATTAAATAAGATAGGAGAGTTGATATGCAGGTGAAGAATAGGAAACGAAAGGTATTATAGATAGATTGGCAATAAATTGAAGAAAAGTGAAAGAATCTTAAAAGTTATTAAAATAATGAAAGATGTTATAATAAAATCGAAATTTTGGAATTGTAATACATGAAATTTAAGTCAGATAGTAAAAAGGGAATATAAGGTTAATAATCTAAAATAAGGCTGAGGTAGTTTTTAAAAAAAATCTAGTGGTAAAGAAAAATAATAAACAAAAAAAAGATTATTGATTGATGGATAATTTTTTTTTAAAAGAAAAAATAATAATAAGATTTGTCAATTTTGATAATTTTAATTTTTAAAATGTAAAATAATTAAGCGTTAGTAAGAAATGTATTTATGAATTTAAATAACAAATAATATAAATAAAAAAAAAAAAAATAGTTTACATTAAAACTACAGCAGAAACAGATCCAAGACAACGCAGGAAAAGTGCAAAGAAGCAGAAAAAGATACAGGACAACGCCAGGAATAGAACAGAGAAGCAGAGATAGATGGAACTAGAAAAGAAAGTATAATATTGTTAGGAAGATAGAAAATAAATTTGATAAGCTTAGATCCGGGTTTAGAACCAAAGAAGAAGGAACTAATTAGGAAGATACAGGGGAGAGAGGATCCCAACCATAAGAATTGTAGAGGCGCCCAAAATTTCTAATATTTTTTTTAATTTTTGTTGTAATGTTTATTATTTTTGTACTAGGACCCAGTCAAATTTCTGAGATAAATTGTAAATATCATTACAATATATACTTACTCTAGAATGCTGGTTTCATTAAGTTCCACCAGAGAAAAGCACGCCGCATATGCAAGTGTTTAGCAATGTGCGCATGCGTACCATCAGTTTATTTCAAGTAGAATGTTGCCACGTTCCTAAATCTTGTTGATCAAATTTTAAGTCTAATATAATTCAGCAATAAACATATTTCATTCGAGAAACGAATTTATTTTTTGGCACATACGAGACTTGCCAACGACTATTCAATACATAAACAGCATAGGTGAATTATGATATTTGTGTGATTTGTCAGATAATGAGCGCAATGATGTAACAGCTTTCCTTGAAAAGATATAGATTGTGCAACAGCGCTTTTTCTCCCTGACATCAAATGCCATTATTGGGAGTCTAGCCAGAGACGGATTTGTCAAGTTTTGACATTCTTGTATCGACTGTCGTTATAATTTTTGATATTTATCGTTTGAATTTTGTGTTTATTGTATACCATTTTTGCTTCCGATATATAATGAACTGTATATAGTAGGTTCGTTCCAACCTCAAATCACAAACCGATTTCCAACAATTTTCAAAATGTTTTTAACGCGCATGTCTGTCAAATAATACGATTAATGATCATTCTGATCAACGGTTGGAACAACAAACAATTGATAACTTGTCTTTATATTGTACATGCGCAATCTGTAATCAGTTGATAGAGCTAGCCAGGCGAGGAGGCGAGATTGTAATTAAAATAATTGTTTTATATTTGAATTTATATGTTAAAAAAGAAAAATGAGCAATCCTAAATCATCGTTATTGCTACTTCCCATGGACGATATGTCACTTACCTCGCTATTCTCATTTTTTGATTAAAAATGAGAGTTAAACAGGCTTTTTTTTAAATATTCAAAAACAAACATAGTTCGCATTCAATATTGACTCGTCATTAATGAAAGCTTGTAAGTAGACATCTTGCAATAGAGCTAAAAAGCAATGATCTGTTAAAATATTTTTTATTAAATCCAGTTTATGAATGTCGAAGATCGTACCTAATTTCGAAAGAAAACTAAACATCAATATTATATTTTTTCTTAGGTTCAGTTCCATAAACATTTGATTATGGATTTTTACTCCTTTATATTTAAGTTTATTTTGTCAATAATCCCAAGATAATAAATATTAGTTATGGTTAAAATAGCTGTTGAAAATTACCAATGAATTCAATGCAATTTATAATGACTCGAACAAAATAGAATTTTTGATTTGATATCTTTAATTCAGGTTTAACAATAGCATAATATTTTATTAAAGCCACCCCTGTTTAGAAATAAACTGATGGTGCGCATGCGCATTAATGACTATTGTGAACATTTTACAATACTTCTGTCCAATTGAAATAGCATTCTAGAGTAAGTATATATACATATATATATATTAAGATTTCTGTGTGGAATAGGCGCTCCAAAAATATTTTGCTCTAAAATGATCATCAGTGGAACGTTCAACTTGCACTCAGTGCACAAAAGTACAATCAGTGAAAAACGCTATTAGTTTTGAATGCATCCATCCTATCTAAAAAAGCTTGTAATTTTTTATCGAAAAATATACCAAAACAAAATCATTTACTTCAAGGGTTAAAGCTTCTTCGTTATCAGAAATATCACTTTAGTAACAACCACAATCCATAAGATTCTGATCTGATTGATTCTTCAAGTGCGTGTTCAACATTAGAATCGCTACTTTCTTCCAGAATTTTCCCTTTGGAATTTTTTTTTTTTAATATTTTGTCACATTCATTAGCATAAAATGTTTTGAATATTGTTGGAATGATTTATTTCTATATCAATGTTGTATAAAAAGAATTTTACATTAAAAATTAATTATAATAATTCTTAAAAAACAAAACACATATGGATATGTGTTTTGTTATAATTATTTATGGCTAAATTTAAAATATACTGAGTAAACTAATAAAATTAAAGTTAAATTTGAATTTATAATTTTATCAAATTGCATATAATAAAATGTGTAAATCTCATATCCATCTTTATCTAAATGACTTCCAGCTCGTGTTTTTATTCGTAAAACGATCAATTTGTAGTAATAAAGTCTCATCTTTTTTGGACCATTAATGTGTGAGTGTGTGGCGTCAGGCCTTTTGACGTTATAAATTGTCTAACAGTAGGCGCTAACTACTTCCAAGAACTCTATTTCAAATGAAATATTTAATAAGCTACGGGTACATTTATGTTCATTAAGAAACCTATTGGCCTATTTCGTACCGACAAAGCAACTAAATATGTTGGAAAATCAATTTGAGAAACTAGATTCTGCTACTTGAAAATTGTCATTAGAATTTAAGTACGCATGTGAAATTATCTTGGGAAAATTTTTACATACAAAGAAAAATGTTATTTAATGAAAACTAATTAAAAATCAACAATAATTTATATAAAATATTTAAAAAAAAACTGATTAAAATATATGTTGTTTAAAACGTTTCTTAAAGTGACAGAATAACCCATGACGGAACGTTAATTTTTCGGACAAATGTCGCTCACTTCAACGTTAATTTTAACCAAATTCCCAACGTTTACTTGAACTATATTCAGTAACTAAATTTTAACGTTTATATCTTTTGTTTAACCTGTATTTAGTAACGTAATATAAACGTTTAATAAAGGGTAAATTTTAAGTATTGCATTTAGGTGTCTTTTACGTTGCCTAAACCACTTTTAAATGGTTGAATAAAACGTTTCTTATTGGTTATTGGTAACGTTATATAAACGTTTATTGAAGGTTACATTTTTACCTCTTTTGTTTAGGTTTTATTTACGTTGTATAACATATTTTTGGTAACGTAATTTAACGTTTAAAGAGGTAACATTTTTAAGTGTCAAGACAGAGAGGGTAAGTTTTTGAAAACTATATACTTAAACTATTAGCATACATGTTTCATCCGTGTAAGAAAGATCACATCAGTTTCACTTTGTCAGAATTCATAGTTTCAAAAACCAACTCTGTATACCCCAACTATTTTTATGTAAACCAACAATGACAGACAGTAACACCATCTATCGTAGGTTGATGGGTACCACGGACATAGTCACTTATTGGCATACAAGCCATCAAAGCAAACCGGCTCAGTAGTAAAAACGTGATGAGCAAAACATTATTTAAACAACGTCTAATAGTATATATTATTAAGTAACTAAAATAATGTTTATTATTCAACCAAAAGAACACTAGTTTATTGGCTAAGTTATTTATTGAGTTGAAAAAACGTCAGGTGGGCTACGATATTTAAACAACGTGAAATATACCTCAGAATTAGAAGGTTAAAATCACGATATCATTTCAACCAAAAACCCCCGATTTTTCATTGCTTACAGACGTTATTTAAAAGGTTGAGAAACGTAAGCTGCACAACGTTATTTATACAATGTATAACAGAACGTTAATATGAGATAGTTGAAATAACCTTCTTCATTCGACTAAAATAACACTGTTACGGGTTTTTACAAGACGTCCAATACAAAATCACAACTACGTACACATATCTACGTCTTAAAGCAAACTAAAAAATATACGTCGAAATTTCAACGTATAACGTTAAAATAACTTTTAAACGTTTTAAAAACGAGAATTTCATGTACGAAAACAACTTTAAAGTTATTAATATTTTAAAGTGGAAAATACTACCACTAATATTATTATGAAACAACACATATGTTGAAGAAGATGTTATAGCTTTGGAATCCTAAATTAAACACTTAAAGTGGTGGCACTTGATTATAGATCAAAATCTATAAAAAGTTGCTATTACCTTTAAAAATCACGATGAAGTAACTGTTACAAATTTATTTTCAGCTTTTCTAGCGCATGTAAGGTAAGAAGAAGCTTTGCATAAAGAATACACTTAAATATATAAAAATAAAATATTATCCAAACTCAAATGTGGCATCAATGATGAATAAAACAACACCAAGTCATACCACAATTTTTTTTAAGACATTTAGTCAAAACGGCGATATGTTTCGGTCTATACGACCATCATCTGGCGTATAAGAAAAAAGAAGAAGAGTGCGTTTTGACATGAGAAAACATTGTAGGAAGTGCTGTGGAGTGAACAGTCAACATTTTGAATAGTTACTATAAATTTAATGTTTCACAGTTTTTTGTGTTGTTATTCCTCACTAATTATAATAAAATATTATTTTGTTAAAATATGTATTGTAATGAAATACCCTGTAAGAGTTGTTTTTATAAGTTAAATATTATTCATTTGGTACAAGATTTGAATAGCATAAATAATTTTATGTTGTTTATTGTTATAAACAGAATTTATTGTTTAAAATCAACAATTGTGGATGAGTATAAAAAAAATCTTATTAGTATTATCATATCATTATTATAATATGAATGATTATTAGTTGTATAATAATTTAATAGAGAAAGTTAAATTTTTGGAAAGAATATTAAAGTAAATTTTTGCTCTATAATTAAAAAGTAAATGGCAAGTTTGTTAAAAGTGATTAAAAATTTTTTATTCATTAATCAAGTAACAAAAAAAAAATTTTGAGAGACGAAAAAAATAAACAAGTAATGAATTTGAAAATTTATATTGGTCAATATCAATTTGAAGATTATAAGTTATTGAAGAAATATAAAAAATTATACATGGAGATTATTATATACCAATTATACTAACGTATACATTTTTGTTCGTCAATTTAAAAATTACAAAATAAAAAAAAATAATTTATTAAAGAAGAAATTTGGATAAAAAGGTTACTACTGAAATAAATTAAGTTGTAACAAGTATGGAAAAGCAGTAAATATAATAAGTAAAAGGAAAAGATAAGAAGATGATGATTTAGAAGAAAAGAAAAGACCAGAAGAGACATAAACAGGATATAACTAAAATTTATATTTTTTTTGTAATGTTTATTTTTTTTTCTATATAGAACTCACCCCAAAATTTTGAGATTTTGAAAATATCATAACAGTATATATGCTAGTCAAAAAACATGCAGTTAATGAAATTTCCTGTCAAATAATAGAATACGGTCCTGTATGATTAACTATTTTCTAAATATTTGTATTGTGCTTAGTATAGGTCCAGACATCTGTTTATTGTAAATCAACAAATCCGGATTTAACATCGACGATAGAAAATACGAATTATAGACTTCTCTTCAAAGTTAATAACTTTTTGTAACATAAATAACCAAAGATTTAAATAAAATAAAAAAAATCGATTTATACAGTGTCGTAACAAATAAAGGGGCCGAAGTTACCACTGCGACACTGGATTAATTACGCCAAGCATATTTTTTATTAAATTTTCAAGCATCTGAAAAGTAAATCGACTACCAAATTTGAACAAAAAATTTAAACCGGTAGGTGAAATATCGCAAAAAAATGATTTTAATTTTTCAACTTTAATGCTGAATCTCGCAAACTAAGAATCTTAGGGGCTTATGACCTAACTCATTTTTCATCATTTGTCAAGGGCTATCACCTGTAAATCGGTATCGGTCGAATATCTTAACACCCTGTATATGAATCTGCAACTAGTTCTCGGCAGATTTTCATTCTTGCTGAAATGAATTCAGATGAGACGACTTCAACGTATTCATCAATTAACAAGTGTCGACCGAAAGCGGTCGGGTTTGCCAAATGTCGGCCGGACAAGCGTATTTATGTTACTATCCACTATTCAAATTTGACAAAATAGTGGACAAGGTATAGATTGTCCAACTACTAAACCGACCGCTACGTTAAAAATTAGAGAAGTGGGGAACGAGACCCGAGGATCTCCGAAATCGGTTGCGCATGGGAAACGCAAAGTACATGGCAAACTGGCAGATACCAGTGTCGTGCCAAAAGTTGTTATTGACATAGACTAAGTAGGTTTTTGCTTATTATCAAAATGGTAAGTATTCTGACCAAACACAATAAATAATTTCTAAAGTTATAAAGTTTATTAAAAATCAGACAAAAAATAACATCCGAATTTCTTTACAATGTCACAGGATAAGAGTACTAGCAACATGAATTAAAAAGAAACTTTTCAAAAAATTTTTAAAAAGATAATGAAACAGGTAATCGTCCCTCATTTTCTCCTTTGGGATAACTTGAGGATGAACACATTTAAAAACATTTGCTAAAATCAACAAAAAACCTTAATTATAATAATCCTCTATTTAAAATTACTCCTATATTTAAACGTATTCATCAATTTAAATCAACTTCTTTGTTTAAAGTTGGATATATTCATTTTAACGTTTATATACACCTTTAAAACTTCAGATATTTTAAATTTGCCGCCAAAGCAAACAATACAAGAAGCAGTTCAAAGTTGACGACGCCACTGTTCACTATTCGGCTATAATCGACTGTAGGAAACCGGAAGAGAGAAATTTTAGGTGGGGACTCTGTAGGTGTCGGTTTAATAGTTGGACAATCTATAGAAACATGATTGCTAGCGTTCGGCTGACATTTCTATATCATTAATTTCTATATATAAAATTAGCAACAACTGAAATTTGGTGGATGTGCTTGATATTTTATACATTTTAAATTAGAATAAAATTTATTATATTAAATTAAAGTGTTAAATTTGCCAAAAATCAACATAACGAATTAGGCCAAATCAGCTCTTATATCTAATTACATTCTTACATTTCTAACTATATCAGTGATACACTAAAACCGTGAGAAAATAAATTTACATTATTCGTAACAAGATACATTATAATAAATCACCAAACAAATGGGGCTTTTTGTATTGGACATGAAACGGTTCCAGTAGCAAAATTTAAAAGTACTTTCATACTCATGTATCATTTTCTTACGGTCTGATGAACATGCTTGAGAATTTTACTATAGTGAAGAATCAGTACTTGGAATTTCTTAGACGATAAAACTGAGATTACTTTAAATTATGTTGTATTTTGCAATGATTTAACCATAACATTTTAGTTTAAACGGAAATACGGATGACTCCCGTCGCAAAAAATATATAATAATATAAGTAAAATAAAACATTCTAAAAGAACTCATTAAGTTTTTTTTCTTATAGTAATTATTTTATTACTATTTTTTATTTTCAGTTTTTATATTAATATCAGAACAAATTACTCAATTTTAGAACGCATATATCCCCTTTTCATTCTATACTAAAATCGCAATCGATTTTATGGGAGTTAAACAGCACAGATGGCTCAAACAAAATCTGTGATTTTAAAGAGCCGGCAGTTAAAAGATACAGTGAAATAAGGAATTTTACCTGTGCCACCTGGTTTTGTGTAACATAACAATATACTACCCTTATTTTAATCCCTTTTAAGACTCTGATGAGCGCACAGTTGAGTAAATTAGGGGTTACTTGTTTATAATATTATTATTTTTGTTACTATTTTAAACTTAAATAATTGTAATTTAACCACCGAGGTGCTTGTTTTAGGCGTGTCCTCTAAAGTACATATCGAAATAATACTCAATAATACGTATTCAAAAAAATATATTTTTAAATGATAACTTTATGTACCCCCTAAATAATAATATAGGCACCCACACCTGAAATTTCCTGATCTGACAGATATATTACTCCGGCTCGATAACGATTCTAGTATAAAATAAAATCGTCTCAATGTATACAGTATGACCTATTTTAATTGGAACCTCCCTGTAAATTCTTTATTTATATATCGATTTCAACAATTTTTTAGAGTGATGTCGAGAATGCAAGTTCCACTACACAAAATCCATTTTCAAGGCACACCAAAAAAAAACTAAGTGCATCACTGGATTTGTAAGCTTGCAAAAAATCTTTCATCAAAATTTCGTACAAAAATGTTTTTTTTTTTAAGTTTAAAATTTTAATCTGTATCATGTTCTACGAAAAATTTAGACAAAGTCTAAAAGCTGACAACAATGCAGATAATTATTTTGCCTTTTTGAGTGATAACTATAAATTTGACAGCCGCGTTGTTTTAATTTATTGATTTTAACACAAAAATAAAAATGCATAAATACGTAAAGGAGCTAGGCCAACTATACCGCATTTTCAGCAAAATTTACATTTAAATCTCTATTAGTAAATTAAATTTCATTCTGGCAAAATTGCATTAATTCAATGTAACGATTTTTTACGATTTATTACGATTTTTTACGATTCTTTAAGATTTTTTAAGGGGTTTTTCGATTTTTTACGATTTCTTACGGTTTTTACGGTTTTTTACGGTTTTTAACGATTTTTTACGATTTTTTACGATTTTCTACGATTTTTTACGGTTGTTGCGGTTTTTACGATTTTTTACGATATGATTTTTTACGATATGACCTGTTTCTATATTTTTAATAATTGCGGAGACATAATTTTTTTTTATATTTCAACCCCCACCAGTTTCACTCCCGTAGGTTGGATAAAAAAAAGTTTTATACAAATTGTATTTGAAAAATGTTATTGTATAATAGTGTATAATTTTTAAGTGTTTTTTATAATTTTTGTTGTTTTTCATTAATTAAAGTTATTTATTTTTTGTAAATTTATTATTTATTGTTTTATTAAAGATTAATGTTTTTTTGTTGATCATTTTTCGCAAATAATTAAAAAATACTTAAAATATTAAAATTTTACCAATGTAGGTTAACTAATATTCATTAAAACTAAATCAAATTAAAAAAAAAGTAAATTCAATTTTGAGCTCTCACAATTTCAGAATTCAAACTCAAAATTTTGTAAGAAAAAACGTTTTGCCGAAATTGCAAAGTATTTCACTAAATTTATTTTTTCGTGCTCTTTGCAAATACAGAATCAATTTTAGAAAAATCTAATATACAGGGTGTTGTTTTTGGGTCGGAATATTTTATAATATTTTTTTTTAATCCGGGCCTGGATTTCTTTAATTGTAAATATATTGATGATTGGGCACTTTAAACAAAATATACCAGCCAAATATCATGAAAATATACAGTGTGGTTAGAAAGTAATGAATCATGTAATAAATTGACAAAATAGATAAAACACTCTGTATCTTGGTTATTAAAGTAGTTAGACCCATTATGTATGGGGTTTTTGAGATCGCCTAGGTGTCCCCTATCTGCGGTTAACGTGTGTCACTTTCCCAATGAAACACCCTGTATAATGCCCAAAAAATAAAAAAACGACATGACATACTACATAACACAAAATTTAAATAAGATAAGCTACGATATTATACAATGAGGAGCAGAAAATCAGTTTTTTTTCCTTTAGAATATACATCAAAACATTAGGTTGATTAATGATGTTATTTAAGTGTACTCAAGGTATACTAGAAATTCGATTTTTAAATTTTTTTTTTGGTACGATTCCAAAAATAACTGATTCAGAAACGTCACTTTTACACCAATTGTTGGTACGAAAACGTCCAATAATTTGTGTGTTAGAATCTTTAGACACGCATTACATCTGCATGCACGCAAATTCAAATTCTATCACATTCACGATTACGATATTCATGCTTCCGAATAGATGTTCACGCCAATTACTAACCAATTAGACAACAATGTGCTCATTTTACAATAACTAGTGCATTGTTTTTTAGTTCGATGAAGGTGTTTCTTTGATTGGCTATTCTCCTCGTCATTATATGTATATTTGATGCTGACATGCGAGGTGTGTTGCTTGAAATCATATATTAGCACTTAGATTGGTTATTTCTACATTGTAATCACTGGAGTAAAGCGGACAACTGTCAGTAGCAAGTTTTTTTTTTATTTGCTTATCGATTATTAAATCTACTGCGGTTGAACATAGCTACTTTCTTATTCTCAGAATATTAAGTAATTTTTAATTTATAACACTTTATCTCATCGGTAAATTGGCTTCGAGCGATCCGAAACATAATAAAGTTCTAGCACAAGCTTTATGAGTTTATAATTGTTATTTAAAAATTGTTTGTAATAATATCAGGTTATTACTAGATATTTGAATTATTTCACAATAGGAAATTAAAAAAAATTTAATCAGTTTGAATATATTGTAATGAAATACTCTGTATGAGTTATATTTTTTTTAAGTTAATCATTATTTATTTGTTAAAAGGTTGAATAGCATAAATAATTTTATGTTGTTTTTATTGTTATAAACAGAATTTATTGTTAAAAAGTTTAATTTTAAAGCATTTATTAAGAGTAATTGGTTTATACAATATTTAAAATCAACAATTGTGGAGTATAAAAAGAATCTTATTTTTCTAATTATTATATCATTATTCTAATGTGAATGATTATTGTTATTTAACAGAAAAAGAGTAAATTTGGGAAACTATATTAAAAGAAATTTTTGTTGTACAATTATAAGTAAATAACAAGATAGTCAAATTGATGTAATAATAAAATTATTTTACAAATCAAGTAACAAAAAATTTATTTTGGGAAGAGACAGACAGTTGAAAAAGAATAATAAACAGATCAATTGGAACATTTTTAAAAAAATTTATTGTCAGATAAAAAATATGGTTTTGTAAAATATAATATGGAAGGATGGAGTAAATAACAATAAAAAGTATACACCAATAAAAATAAAATGTTCTTCATTTAAAGAAAAAAAAAATATTAAAATTTACGATCAAAATTGGAAGATAACTAAAAGAAGAAAACCAAGTAAAAACATGTAAGAAAAGGTATAGTGATTATAGAAGTAGAGGAACAGAGACCGGGGAATTGGGTTAAGAGGAGGTAGAGAAGAAGTAGTCGAGGTAGGGAGAAGACAGAGAGAAAAGATTGGTGCAGGAGACTGGACAGGAAGTGGAGGAAGTGAAATAAACTAGAGTAAAAGGACATACACAAAATTTAATTTTTTTTTATATTATGTAATGTTTATTATTTTTTTTATTTCTTTAGAACTCACCCCAAATTGAGATCACCATCATAAATATTCATTACAATATGTACATATTTCTTCTATTTACTTTATAAAATTAATAATATTTAATTTAAATATATAAGTATAGTCAAATTACGAAAAGAATGATGTTTATCAAAAGTTCCAGTATAAATATTATAATATTGTTAACATAATTTTTTATCCACGGCTTAGATAAGCGATAATTAAGATTCGCCCTGTATATGACATTATTTAAATTTAATTTATTTACAATTTCCAACACGCTGTAAAACAAATTTCAAAATTTTAAAACAACATTTGTTTAAAACCACTTTTTTATTTTGGATAAACTTTAGTCATTGTAAGGTGAACAAAGAAATTTAATTTCGCTTACTCAGCAGAAGGGGGATTTTTAGTGGTTAGATCGAAAGTCGTGGAGCTATTTTTTGGAGAGTAATATTCGGGACTCTGGGCCTATCCTGGGAAAAACGATTGTCCTTAGTGGTATTATGTTAGAGTAATTATAAATATTGTAAATTATAAGGTAAATAACAACACTGCCTATGCATGATTAATACCCTGTATCTCAAAAACTGTCCATTAGATCTCGTTCGGCCCATGAAGACATTTCATCAGGGCATCATAAACTATATTATACTAAATTTTCAGCCAATTCGACTGGAACTCTTTTTCCATAAGAACCGTGCGGGGTCCTTTGTTACGTTATTGGATACTACACCCCAAAATAAATTTAAGTAATAATATTTCAGATTTTATTGAACCTCTTGAGTTATCCTAAATATCTCGTTACACTATCAGCGTTTTTTCATTTAATCATCACTAAACAAAATTATATTTCAAAAATAAATATTAGTTAAAAAGGAGTAATTATTATTAATTATAATGGAAACATATAAGAAGATAAACTATTATGTGGAAAGAAACTGGAAGGTGCTTTTGGACTTCTGTATCCAAAATAGTCTGATCAGAGGTGGCAGCGTGTTTTCTCACAAAATAATAAACAAAATCATGTGGATACCCCAATGGACAAACGAAAAATCAAATCGACTACATTAGTGTAGACAAAAAATAGTGATTTTAATGAGAGGGGCTGATGCGGGGTCTAACCACATGCTAGTAAGAGAAAACAGTAAAATCAAAGCAACGAGGGTGAAGAATTTAAGTTATATAAAGTTAGCATAACAATTATAGCACAGTCGACTCAGACCTTTTTCATAATTTTGTGCGTTTTATGTGCAATTTTTGTGCGCTAATCGCGATTTTTGTGCATTTCTACTTTTTGTTATATTAACCCTTTAGCTGCGGGTGTCGTATATGAATGATTCGTAAAAACTTATCGCAAAAGAACAATTTTGTATATTTTGTTATTTCCCTGAAATTTTTTGCAAATTTTTACAAATTTTACATTTTTTTTTAAATTTTTTACCAATTTTTTACCAATTTTTTACAAATTTTTTACAAATTTTTTACAAATTTTTTACAAATTTTTTACAAATTTTTTACAAATTTTTTACAAATTTTTTACAAATTTTTTACAAATTTTTTACAAATTTTTTACAAATTTTTTACAAATTTTTTACAAATTTTTCATAAATATAAATTTTTACGAATTTTAAAATTTTCAAAATTTTTGATATTTCCAAATAATTTTTTATTGGTTTTTGACACTTTTGAAATATTTATTAATCGAATAATTTTATTTTTTGAAATTTTCGATATATTTTAGAATTTTTTGAACATTTTGAAATTTTTACTTTTTAAAATTTTTGAAATTTTCGAAAAAAGATCCATAATTTCAAATTTTTTGAAATTTTTGATATATTTTAGAAATTTTTGAATATTTTGACATTTTTACTATTTGAAATTTTTGATGTATATTAAAAATTTTTGAATATTTTGACATTTTTACTAGCTATTTGAAATTTTCGAAAAAAAATTGCATAATTTCAAATTTTTTGAAATTTTAGATTTATCCAAGAAATTTTTAAATATTTTGACATTTTTACTATTTGAAATTTTTGAAATTTATAAATATTTACGAATTTTACAATTTTCGAAATTTTTGAAATTTCCAAATAAGTTTAATGGTTTTTGGAACTTTTCACATTTTTGAAATATTTTTAATTAATCGAATAATTTTGTTTTTTGACATTTTCGATACATTTTAGAATTTTTTGAACATTTTTAAATTTTTACTTTTTGAAATTTTTTAAATTTTCGGAAAAAAATCCCATAATTTCCATTTTTTTTTAAATTTTAGAAATTTTTGTTTTGAAATTTTTGATATACTTTTGAAATTATCGGAATTTTTGAATTTCTAGACATTTTTAATTATATTTTTTTTGAATTTTGGAATTTTTTGATATATTTTCGAAATTTTTGAATTTCTTAAAACTTAAATTTTTGTAAACTATTACAATCAAGATTATTGATGATTTATTTATATTTTTCAACATTTTTTCTCTAGAGCGTTTGGCGCTCCAAAATTTTGCCTGCAGTTAAAGGGTTAATATTTGTGCCAGCTTAATTGAAAGCTAGCACAACTTTTTGTTAATTATGATGTGATTTTTTTAAATTAGCACCATAATTTTATGCGTTTTATTTGCAAATTATGTGTAAAATCAAAAATTAATATAATTAATAATTTTATGCATTTTAAGTGCAAATTATGTGTGAAATCAAAAATTAATATAATTAATAATTTTATGCATTTTAAGTGCAAATTATGTGTGAAATCAAAAATTATTTTTGTCAAATAGTTTTTATATTCAAAGAACGCGCCTTTTTAATTATTATGCTTTAGAAAAAGATGAGACGCTGCTATAGAACCTATTGAGGTAATTAAAAAAAAATAAGGACTATTAAGTCAAATATGACGTGTCAAATAATTCACAATAAAACATTGAATGCGAGGTTATCAGATAAATTATCAGTAGGTATAATAGTTGATACTCATTAAAGACTTGCCAGTAAAATTTCGATTGGGAAATCATTTCCGATATAAATTTCTTGCTTGATTAGAGTTTTCACTTATAGGACCGGTCACCAGAACCATATCAGTTAATTCAATGTTAGAAAATATTTTACCAGACAATAAAATCGCACTTCAAAAACACTTTACAATTAACAATCTCACAACACCGTTTGAATGTCAACTGATCGACGTAAATTTATAACTGATTATTCAAAAAAAACTCAAACGTATAAACTCACATTCTAAGATAAGAAATTCTATGTATTCGGATTGAATCTAATACAGTGGCGTACTTGATATCTTCAAGGAACTTTCAAAACTTTATTGTTTGTTTAATAAGGCGAATTAAAAAAAATGATAATTTTAATAAGCTTGTTGCATCTACTAGTTTAGATAGTTTAAATATTTGTACAACATTTCAAGAATTCTAAACAAATTACAATCAAAACAGATTTAAATATTATGGAACCGTTATTGTTAGAAAAATTAAAATTTGGCAATTACCGTTAAGTTTATTAATTTTTGATTTAATAAGGATCAGTAAAACCTATGAACACTACAGGACGATCGATCCTTTTATATTTCGGTATAAAAATTCTATCATTAATTCAGTGTAAGAAAACATTTTATCCGACAGTTTATCAGACAGTCAATTTTTTTCATACATTTTTGTATTAAGGTGGACATTTTTGATTCAAAAATGGTGAGAGTTCATGTGCTGGCCACATCAGATTTATTATGAAAAAAAGTTATACTTTTTAAAAAGTTGTGCATGTCTACAAACTAAAATGCAACAATCAGATAATACATTTTTTTACCGAGGGGCGTCAAAAAATACCCTTATTTTAAAAACCATAGAAAAATATTATTTGGAAAACTTGTTTAGAAACAATATGCATATCCCAAAAAAAATATTTTTTCTTCGAGCAAAGTTCGAAGTGAACTGTATCGTATAAAATTTTTTATGACTTTCCTCCAACTATCTTCTCCCACGTTTCCCCTTATGTAACACAAAAAAAAAGTTGAGAAAAAAAAACAAGAGAAAATACAACCTCCATTATTGCTTGTCTAATAAAAATGAAAAATATTAAAAATAAATACGGAACTGGAAATAGGAATATACAAAGAAAGAGAGGAAAAAAAAATGTACGAGTATAAGTACAGAAATAAATGCAAATAAATTATGTAATTTTTTTTATAAAATGTTTATACAAATCAGATTTCAGTCAAACACGGTTAATAACGACGAATAGGTAAGTAAATAGGTGATCCTAATCATATTGACAATATCCAAAAATAATATCAGAGAAAAAAATTCATATTAAGAGAAAAAATAATAATAACAATCATATTAGATGGATCTTATCGTTAAATTAGATCTTGATAAGTAAAGAAATAATTACAAATTAGTAACCGAAATGAAATAGAATTGTAAATAATTTAGTTCCATAATTATTGTTTCCATGTAGGCACATACAATATTTTTATTAATATAGAATAATATAATAGGGAGTTTTAATTTTAGAAGAAAAATAACAATTTATTTTTACTAAATCAGCTGTTTAAAGTTAAAATAAAATTTTATCTATACTTACTCTGAGACTCTTTAGGCTATGATTTAGGTACCTTAAAAGGGCGTAGAAATGAGGAGGGTAAAGGGGGTAATTATCCCCTCCCCCCCCCAGGATACCAAAAAATAGCACGAAAAGAAGAAATACAATATATGAAATGTAGAAATGGACAAACATATATTTGTTTAAAAGTTTGATTACTTCCCCCCAGGAAAAATTACCACCGCCTCCAGGAAAAAAGATATCTACGCCCTTGTATACAGAGTGTTTCACAAAAGGGTTTCATCGCGAGGGTTAGGAGAAAATAATTAATCAGATAATCACTCTCGCAAATGAAAGTTTAGATACAATAATTATAGAATCACGGTTGGAATAGATTTGGAAAAAAGTGAATGAAAATTCGCGGAAAACTTCAGAAATTCAAAAAAATAAACGCCGAAAATCAGAGAAAAATGATATAGAAATTCCCCCACAGTTTCTAATTGGGGAGTTTTTTCCTAAAATTCTTCCACTGAAAACGAAAGTATGGAAAAAACACATATAAAGTGCAAATTTTTACAAAAATAAAAAATTATTTTCACGAAAGTTAGGAGAAAACTGTAAAAAGGCCTGCCTAGAAAAAATCACACATGAATTGGAAAAAAAGCATGAATACATTTTTCCACAGTAAAAATTGAAATAAATGAGCAAGAATGCATTTTTCCACACTCGAATTTGAAAAAAAGCAGGAATGCATTTCTCCAGAGTTATATTTGAAAAAAGAAGCAAGAATGCATTTTTCCACTGTTAATTTTGAAAAAAAGAAGCAAGAATACATTTTTCCATAGTAAAATTTGAAAAAAGAAGCAAGAATACATTTTTCACAGATAAATATTTGGAATTACTGATTTTTTGGTAAATTATTGAGTTGCTCTAGTCATTTCACAGAAATACAGCAAAAATGCAGTTTTCAAATTGGCGAAAAAACACGAGCATTTTTCAATTGAAAAATTGGAAAAAACAGCAAAAATACATTTTCCCTACAAAAAATCTAAAAAGCAGCCATAAATGAATTTTTCATACACAAATTTGAACAATGCATTTTTCCCAAAGAAATTTATAAAACAAACCAAAAATGCTTTTTTCCCACAGGAAAGTGAAAAACAAAACAAAAAAGATTTTTTCACTTTTCACAGCAAAACAGCAAAATTGCAGTTTTCAAATATGGATTAGAGAAAAAATGAAAGCATTTTTCCCTACAAAAAATTGGAAAAAGAGCAAAAATGTATTTTTCTCTACAAAAAATTGGAAAAACAGCAAAAAAGCATTTTTTCCTACAAAAAATTGGAAAAAACAGCAACAATGCATTTCCCTACAAAAAAATGGTAAAAGGCAGCCATAAATGCATTTTTCTCTACAAAAAATTGGAAAAAAAGCAGAAATGCTTATTCCCTACAAAAAAATGGAAAAATCAGTCATAAATGCATTTTTCCTACAAAAAATTGGAAAAAGTAGCCATAAATGAATTTTTTATACACAAACTTGAAAAAAAAACGGAAGCAACAATTCATTTTTCCCAAAGAAATTTATAAAACAAACCAAAAATGCATTTTTCCCCACAGGAAACTGAAAAACAAAAAACATTTTTTCACATTTCACAGCAAAAAAGCAAAATTGCAGTTTTTAATTATGGATTAGAGAAAAAACAAAAGCATTTTTCCCTACAAAAAATTGGAAAAATAGGAAAAATGTATTTTTCTCTACAAAAAATTGGAAAAACAGCAAAAATGCATTTTTCCCTACAAAAAATTGGAAAAAACAGCAAAAACTCATCTTCCCTACAAAAAAATGGAAAAAGCAGCCATAAATACATTTTTCTCTACAAAAAATTGGAAAAAATAGCAAAAATGCATTTTTCCTACAAAAAATTTGAAAAAACAGAAAAAATGCATTTTCCCTACAAAAAAATGGAAAAGCAGCCATAAATGCATTTTTCTCTACAAAAAATTGGAAAAACAGCAAAAACGCATTTATCTACAAAAAATTGGAAAAAGCAGCTATAAATGCATATTTCCCAACAAAAATTTGGAAAAAACAGCAAAAATGCATTTTCCCTACAAAAAAATGGAAAAGCAGCCATAAATGCATTTTTCTCTACAAAAATTGGAATAACAGCAAAAATGCATTTTCCCTACAAAAAAATGGAAAAGCAGCTATAAATGCATTTTTCTCTACAAAAAATTTAAAAAACAGCAAAAATGCATTTTTCTTACAAGAAATTGGAAAAAGCAGCCATAAATGCATAATTCCCAACAAAAAATTGGAAAAAACAGCAAAAATGCATTTTCCCTGCAAAAAATTGAAAAAGCAACGATAAATGAATTTTTCATACACAAATTTGAAAAAAATCCGAACCAACAATGCATTTTTTTCCACAGAAATTTTTAAAACAAACCAAGAATGCATTTTTCCCACAGGAAACTGAATACCGAAACAAAAAATATTTTTTCACATAAAAATTTGAAATTCAAACGAAAAGTGCATTTTTCCACAAGAAAATTTAAAAACAGCAACAATGCATTTATTTATATAAAAATTTAAAATTCAAAGCAATAATACAATTTTCCACACAATTAAAAAAATAAAGCAACAATCAATTTTTTTATACAAGAATTTGAAAATCAAATTAAATTTTTCAATATTGAAAAACAAAGCAACAATGCATTTTTTTAAACAAAAAAATTGAAAAACAAAGCAACTATGCATTTTTCTACATCTTGGACAAAAAGAAGAAAGAAATCACTTTCCGGATAATCTGCTTCTGGAGGATCACCCTCAACCAATTCTAATTCCATCAGGCTCGTTTACAAGCAAGGGCGTAGATATGGGGAGGTAAAGGTAGAAGAAATAAAATATATGAAATGTAGAAACGGACAAACATATTTGTCTACAAGTTTGATTATCTCCCCAGGAAAAAAAGTTATCTAGGCTCTTGAAAGGTTAATACTGTTTTTTTAGCTAGGAGGAAAATATTGATAAGTGTGTTAGGCGCCAGTATATTTTAACTCGTTTATGTTTCTAAAAAGAAATAATTATTTACTGACTAACAAATGCAAATTACACATGAGCAAGTGTAAGTCACATAGAAATTATTTATATTAGAAGGAAGTACATAGAGATAGGAGATTATTTGAATTAACTAAATTTTATTTGAATTATATAAATATGTTATTTGTATAGGAACAAATATTTTGTATAAAGAAAAATGTTTTGTTGAATAAAAAAAATATTTTCTTGATTAAAAAAATATCTTAGTGGATGAAAAAATGTTTTCTTGAATGAAAGAAATTGATAATTTTTCAAAATTAAGATATCAGGTCCGGTTCCCGAGATATTTTGGTTGCTTTACAAAATTAAATACGTTTACACCATTTTGCTTATAAAATAGGTATAAATATCTTTTAAATTAAGTAAATTTCTTATCGTTTGAAAATCATTTATATTTCACCTAGAGTGTCACTTAACCTCTAATGATAATTATTTGAGCATTCGTGTACAGATCCTATTACACTCTTAATATTCTTGAGTTCTTTGATAAAGCTTATATAGTTAGCAGCTAGATACATGCTATACAATATTGTGTTAGTACTTCGACTTCGCATGTGGAAGTCAACTTAAGTTTCTATAGTGTAATTATTTGTATCTCGAGTGTCGACATGTTTACTCGTGTAGAAATAAAAATTAATTGACAAAAGTCTATGGCATTTAAGATTATTCCATGAAAATAATCAAAAATTAAAAATTAACTCAGGCAAAAACAACCATTTTGTATATAACCTAATTTTTTTTTTTTAATTAAATAGAAAAATTTTGGTCAGACAACCATTTTCCAATAAATTAGTGTGTATTTTCTTTTTTTATTTTTCTTTACCTATTTTTTTTAATTAAATAGAAAAATTTTAGTCAGACAACCATTTTCCAATACATTAGTGTGCATTTTCGTTTTTATTTTTCTTTACCTATTTTTTTTTTAATTAAATAGAAAAGTTTTAGCCAGACAACCATTTTCCGATAAATTAGTGTGCATCTCTCTCTCTTCCTATTTACTTTGTGAATTTTTTGTTATTGTTTCTATCAGCCTTCTTCCAATTTCTTCATATAATTCTTGATTGCTGTCATATAAATTATCCCCAATTTATTGGTTTGTTTTCTACTTGTTATAATAATCTACATTTTTTGTAAATCTGTCATGTTTTTCTTCAGTATTTTTCTTATTCATTTCTTTAGTATTTTGGTTGTTAATTTTATTTTCTTCATAACTTCAGTTATATTAGGTACCTACTTCTGATTAATTATATTTTCACTTCTGCTTTCATTTTAATTATTTCTAGATTGATTCTTACCAATTTTGTATTAAAAATTAAATTTTTATGTTCAATATTCTCCAATTTTTTATCCATAGATATTTCTATTTATTAAATTCTTATTTATTTATTTTTTTAATATTTCTTTTCTCCTTCAGTATTTTCTTTCTTGAAAATCATTCTTTATTTCAACTCTGAAATTTTGGATATTTTCATTTATCTTCTTACTGGATTTTTGATTTTTTGTAAAAATTTTCTTAAAATATTTATTTGTTTATGATTCTTTTATATTTTGCAGCGATGAACGTTCTAGGGAGAAAAATATTGAAAAATACATTTTGGCGTGAGTTGAATTTTGAGTCAATTTAAATAAAACATCAATAAACTTGATTGTAATAATTTTCAAAAATTTCAAGTTTCAAGAAATTCGAAAGTTTCGAAAACATTAATAAATTCCAAAATTTCCAAAAATAAAAAATAAATAAAATTGTCTATAACATCAAAAATTTCTATAATTTCAATAGTTTATCGAAAATTTCAAAAATATATCAAAAATTACGAAAAATTTTAAATTTTGCAATTTTTTTCGAAAACAAACAGTTACAATATTAAAATGTTCAAAAATTTCTAAAATATATCGAAAATTTAAAAAAACATCAAATTATTGGATTGATTAAAAATATTTTAAGAATTTTAACGATTTCAAAAATGCCAAAGTTTCAAAAAACATTAAAAAATAATTCGACAATTTCAAAAATATATCAAAAACTTCGATAAAATTTGAAATTATTCAATTTTTTCGAAAATTTCAAAAAGTAAAAATGTTAAAATATTCAAAAATTTCTAAAATATATGAAAATTTTAAAAAATAACAAATTATTCGAATAATTAAAAATTTTTCAAGAATTTTAACGTTTTCTAAATTGCCAAAGTTTCAAAAAACATTAAAAAATTATTTAAAAATTTCAAAAATATATCAAAAACTTCAAAGAATTTGAAATTTTTCAATTGTTTCGGAAATTTCAAAAAGTTAAAATGTTAGAATATTCAAAAATTTCTAAAATATATCGAAAATTTCAAAAAACATCAAATTATTCGAATAATTAAAAATATTTCAAGAATTTTAGCGATTTCTAAAATGCCAACGTTTCAAGAAACTTCAAAAATATATCAAAAACTTTTACAATTTTTTTTCGAAAATTTCAAAAAGTAAAACATTTCAAAATATTCACAAATGTCTAAAAATAAAATTATTCGATTAATTGAAATTATTTTAAAAATGTCAATAAACTTGATTGTAATAATTTTCAAAAATTTACAAAAAAATTTCAAGTTTCAAGAAATTTAAAAATTTCGAAACACAAAAAGTTCCAAAATTTGAAAAAAATAAAATAAATAAAAATGTCTAGAAATTCAAAAATTTCTATAATTTGAAAAGTATATTGAAATTTTCAAAAATTAATCAAAAATTTCGAAAAGTTTGAAATTTTGCAATTTTTTTCGAAAATTTCAAAAAGTAAAAATGTTAAAATATTCAATAATTTCTAAAATATATCGAAAATTTCAAAAAACATCAAATTATTCGATTATTTAAAAATATTTTAAAAATTTGAACAATTTTAAAGGTTACAAAAATGACAGTTTCAAAACAAATCAAAAATTTATTCGAAAATTTCAAAAATATGTCAAAATTGGAAGTTGAATTTTCTCAATTTTTTTCGAAAATTTCAAAAAGTAAAAATGTCAAATAAACAAAAATTACTAAAAACAAAATTATTCGATTAATAAAAAATATTCCAAAAATTTCAAGAATTTTAACGATTTCAAGAATGCCAACGTTTCAAAAAAAATAAAAAAATTATTCGAAAATATCAAAAATATATCAAAAACTTCGAAAAATTTGAAATTTTGTAATTTTTTTTCGAAAATTTCAAAAAGTAAAAATGTTAAATAATTCAAAAATTTCTAAAATATATCGAAAATTTCGATAAATGTGCAAATGTTTTCGAAAATTTCAAAAAGTGAAAATATCGAAATATTCAAAAATTTTTAAAAACAAAATTATTCGATTAATTGAAAATATTTCAAAAATGTATAAAGTAGGTATCAAATAAACATTAAAAAATTAATAGAAAATTTAAAATAAATCGAAATTGTAAAATTTGTAAAAATTTGTAAAATTACAATTTGTAAAAATTGTAACATATGTAAAATTTTGTAAAGATTTATAAAAATGATATTTTTTAGAGGTCGTATTTGGCTTAAGATTCGTCAGACGAATAATTTTAGATATAATATTTGTCACCGCGTACAAGAAGGAAAGAGAAAAGCACTTAAAATTGAGATAGAACATATTAGAATTTTTACAATGACGTAATCATATACATGTCAACATATTTGGATGGTTTAATACACATAATTTTTTATTAAAGTTATATAAAATTTGGTTAGCATATAAATTTTATAATATTATTTTGATTTTAATAAGAACTCTGGGTAAATTTTAATAAGTCTACTTAGTTCAGTTAGTTACGTTCAACTGTATTAAACTTTTTAAATTCAACCTAAAATTTTTTACTTTTCTTATTGATTAAAAAATAAAACCAAAACTCAAATTTAAGCAGTGTCTTACAAACTAGGGTCCCATAATTCTTTTGTACTACGTAACTGATCAAATTTAATAAAAAAATATATTTTGTCTATTAATTAATTAAGAACAATCGATAATAAATTGGTGTGATAAAAATATTAATTATAAGGAAAACCAATTATAACTCTAACGCGAAAATAATCATAAATTTATCAAAAATTGATTGGACAATTAAATTATCAAAACGAAAAATAGTACTAATTTCAAATAATAAATAATTTAATATTTCACTAATATTTAAAAATTTACAATAATTTTTGGGAAAAACCATGAAATAATATCTAATTTTAACTAGTAACAAAATTTGGCGATAAACCGAGAACTTATATCTATCCAAATCGCGATAACGAAGTTATTTGAAGAATAGAGGTGAGAAGCAACAAAATAGAATAAATTCAAAAGGTTATCCATTATTTCAAAAGTAACAAAATTTTTATTCAAATTGATAGAAGGGAGGTTGACCACAAGTTTCAGCGAACTGTCATCATTAGGCCTGGAATACAATTTTCTTAGGACTTGGGGGAGAAAGTTGAACTTTGTTTTTCTACCCCAAGTCTTAAGAACGTTGTATTCCAGGCCTGATGATGACAGTTAGCCGAAACTAGTTGCCAACCTTTTCCTTCTATCAACTTTAATAAAAATTTTGTGGTAATCGACTTAAGAGTTTTATTACTTCAAAATAGAATAAGATAAAATAATATTTGGAACTCACTTGAATGTAGTTCTTTAGATTAAATAATTATATTTTCGTTTATACATTACCAATTATTATTAAAACACCCTATATAAACCTTTATAACTCGATAATATAATTAATTGGGAACCATGTTTGGAATATGAATGAAAAATATTATTAAATAATCCATTAGCTTTTTATCCCATATTATGTGGATATTTTCGAAAAAACTTTTATTTTCTAAGTAAGTAATTAGTGCCTAGTAAGTTGAATAATATAAACAAAGATCTGTCAGTGAATAAGATATATTGTCTGATTGAAAATATAATTTATTGGTTTTAAAACTATAATTTTTAATTAATTATCCAGTCCAGTTATTTGTAAAGTATGTGAATTACTTGATGAAACAAAAGGTTTAGAAAAAAAATTTATACCTACAATTAATTAACGAAAAAATAATCAATATTTAATCAGTTGTAATGGAACTAATTTCTTAGTTGTAGCATTAAGCAATTATTAAACTTTATCTTATTTAGTCACAATTTCAATAAATTTATTGATTTATGATTATTATTTTTCCAAGAAAGTGGTAAAGGTAGCAAAATTTTCGATAAAAAATTCTTAAACTAGTTGATTTAAAGGTTCAGTTCATATTGTTATTGAATCTACGGTATAACAATTTTTTTATTAGTGGAATACTCATCAAAATATTCAATAGATGACAAATAAAATTTCCCGGTTCAATGACTAACCTTTTGCCATTCCGTCGGCGTCTCTTGGTGGCATAAACGGTGCCTAGTTGGTTCATGGCGACGGCAGGCGTCGTAACAACCACGGGGGCGGGCGCCAACACTCCCGTGGTTTCACCTCCAAAAGTTACGATAGCACCCGGTGCACATTGGCCCTGCACTGTCCCACTTAAGAATTCCGTTTTGACCGGTGGAAAAATCGCGCTCGGTTTACACTCGGGGGCACACTGCCACTTCACTCAGCTTAATTCCACTGATTCCAGTCCTGTCGAAAGGATACTGAACACTGAGGAGGACTAGCGACCGGCGCGCATCCCCTCCACCAACTCAGCCACGCCTCGTCGACGAATGGGATGCCGTGACGTCACAACATGGCCTCGGCTAGCCGGAGTGGGGAAAGTCCTGGCGGAGTGGGGAGCGTTCTTGGTTAATCCATATGAGCGAAAAAGTTTTTTCGCTCAGGGGCGTCACTTGCCGTATTGGTTTTATTTATAGTGTCCTGTGTCGATACTGGATACCAGATAGATATTTATGAGAGACGGTCGTACCCGGTTCGAAGACGAGTTGAATTCCAATATTGAAAGATTTAGCGTTTATGAGAATACTTTACTTATGACATTTTTAGTTGATCAATAATTTTAAAATACGTAACGAATTATAGAAATACAATGGTAAAAATTTTTTCATCAGTATCGCCCAAGAATTGTGATACAAAGAATAATTATTTTACATATGTTAAAGTGATACTACGATTTTCTATTTCACAACTTAGATCTTCTGGATTTTTTTGTTGGGCCGTTTACTGAGCGCACTGTTGTCCGCGCATTTGGCCAAGAAATAGTTATTAAGGAGCGTCTAAACCAGGTGGTTGGAGTTAAGCCAGAGCTAAGAAGGAGTTAAGTCGTCTAATTCAGACATTAAGTTATCGATTTTCATTAAAATTCTTAAGAACTGAAATTAAAATTCTAATTTCGAGACTTCGGCCCATCGAGCGAATACTTTTTATACTGTGACAATTTATTTAAATGCCGAGAGAAGAAGGGGGAACATAACGCGGAGAAATAGGAAAGGGAAAATCAGGCGAACATGAAACTATAAAATATACAGAGTAGAGGAAGAATGAAAATACAGAGTGGCACAAGAAAACGTAACAGGTTGACACGGTCAAAGGGTAATTGTTGCTGGGGTAAATTTACATTCAACATACTCTCAGATCTACAATTTTTTCTGTTTCATTTTAATTTTATTCTCTTTAATTTCTTGTTTAATATCCTTTTTTATAAATTCTCCCATTTCATCAATTTTCTAAATATTTTCATTCAATTTTTAATTATTTTCTTCCAATTTGTTATCCATTTTCTTACTGATTTGTTTTAACATTTCTTGCATTTCTTTCTCAAATTTTTTACTACTTAATTAATTTAATTAATAAACAATGTAAAGGTGAATCTGCGAGTATTGAGATAATTAACAGAGTTTTCCAGATCCTCCAGGAGGTTCATTTTCCTAGAGTTTTTGACTGGGACAATATGTAATATTTTGCTCTTGATATTAGGAGAGAAATTATGATTATTAAATTTAATATGATGTCCAAAATTAGATTTATCAGGTCTAGATAAATATTCTTTGGCCTTATGGAGCGCAGGGTTGCCGCCGATGTCGGACACGTTAGAAAACGGAAGGTTGAGCACGCCAGGACCGTACAAGCTGGCATCGCCGTCGAGCATTCTTCCGTTTAAAATGCCTTAGGCTACGCTGCCTACACTGCATCCTAAATCTGGCTTTGACTATAGTTTATAGATTCCATTTCTGGACAACTTAGCTATCTTGTCTTTAATTTTAAAAAGTAGACTTTTTGTCATGTTTAGAGTTTTAAAAGATATTTTGAGCTTGGAAACATTATTAAGTAAGATTTTAGAAATGTCCGAAGAGATTTTCCTAAGATAAGATAAGGATCTATAAATAACATTATTGTCCGAAGTATTTAGGTTGGGGAATGCCAAGTTTCTCCTATTCTTGATGTTAACTTTATTTTATTGAGTATAGGACATAAATTTGTATTTAACTAATTGACTAATAGTAAAAGAATCTTAATAGAAAAAAAATCTTTAAAAGTAATAATCTTAATAAATTAACTCTAAATGTACCAAGAGACTAAAGTGCCACGTTTAGACCCGAAATTAAAGATGGAGGGATTAAAGAGCACTTTAGTCTCGTGGTACATGCACTAATTTTTGCACAGCAGGGACTAAAACTTATAAATTCATAAAATAAAAACGTTACTAAAAAAAAGAAGAAAAATTAAAAAAAAACTAATGTGTTGGGGGGTTTGAACCTGAGTCCTCTTACTTATAAAGTTTAGGGAGTAAAAGTTTCACTTTAATCCCTATATAGAGTTTATTTTATATTTTAGTCCAACGGGAGTAAATTGCATAGGTTTATTACTCTTGATTAATTTTTTCAATATATTGTTTTTGACGCCGCCTCTGAATTATTAGTCTGTCCGTCCCTGTTCAAGATCCAAATATGCGATAACAGGTTAATGAGGGTGTATAGAAAAACGCAGGCAACTCTTTTCAATTATAACTTTATAATTTCGACCGCTATATCTATTTCGATAAAAACAAAGTTAACCAGACTAATTCATTTACTGATTATTCCCCAGTGTTTGCCTTTATTTTATTTTAATTGTGAATTACAGTAATGAACTAGTGATTATGGATAATATTTTTAATTGTATTATTTGTGCAGAACACAAGATATACATTTTGATTATTTGAAGTAATATTTCACTTTTGACGTTTTTAAGGGTGGTTGGGTTAATTAAATGAAGAGTTTATATGTATAGTAAAAATAATTTTTATTAAAATTTGTTTGTATAACTAAGCATTGAAATTTAAAATGTTTCATGAATTTAAAAATAATGTAATGTTTTAATTTCGAGTACAAAATTTTTTTTTTTTTTAATAGAAAAACTATTAGACTTCTGCTTCATTTTTGTGCCCATTTTTTTCATTTTCGAAATGTTCTACCCAGGCTGAAATATATTCGATTAAATCATTTATAATAATTATATAAAAATTTTTGATATATTTGCATTTATGTGAATCTAATAATATTGAAAAACTATTTTTCGATAAAAAAATCGGTTAAGAAAATCGAAAATGAAAATCGATTAAAAAAACGATAATAGAAATTGGTTATTAAAATTGATAAAAAAAATCCGTTAAAAATATCGATTATAAAATTCATTAAAAAATATATTATTGAATAAAAAATCCGATAAAAAAATTGATTAAAAAAATCGATTAAGATAATTGAATAAAAATATCAATATAAAACTAGATAAAAAAAAAGAAAAAAAAACGAATAAAAAAATCAATAAAATAAAACGATTAATGAAATTGATAAAAACATCGATTAACAAAATTGACTAAAAAAATCGATTAAGATAATCGAATAAAAATATAAATATAAAACTAGATATAAAAAAAATTAATAAAAAAATCAATAAAATAAAACGAAATTGAATAAAAACATCGATTAACAAAATTGATTAAAAAAATTGATTAAGATAATCAAATAAAAATATCAATATAAAACTGGATAAAAAAAAAATAAAAAAAAATTAAAAAAAAAATCAATAAAATAAAACGATTAATGAAATTGATAAAAACATCGATTAACAAAATTGATTGAAAATAAGGATTAAAAAATCTATGGAAAATAGTTCAATTTAAATTGATAAAAATAATCTATTAAAAATATCGATTACAAAATTCATTTTAAAATATATTTTATTGAATAAAATATCGTATGAAAAAAATTGATTAAAGAAATGGATTTGGATAATCGAATAAAAATATCAATAAAAAAATAGATAAAAAAAATAATAAAAAAAATTAATATAAAACAAATGATTTTCTTATTCGTTGTATATTAATTTTTAATAAAAGTAAACGTTTAATAAAATTGACAAAAGATCGATTCAAAAAATTGATCAAAAATAACGGTTAAAAAATCTATTAAGAAAATCGTTTAAGTAATCAATTAAAACAAAATTTTAAAAAATGATTTAAAAAAATCGAATAAAAAATCGAATTCAAAAATTGAATAGAAAAAATTAGATAAAAAATCAATTAAAAAAATTGAAGAAAACCGAAAAAAATACAAAATAGATAAAAACTGATTAAAAAAATCAAAGAAAAACGATTACAAAAATTGATTATTAATCGATTGCCAAACAGTAAAAGAGTAGGTACAGAAGGAGGGTGGGGGAAAAAGTCAAAAAATAAAAGTTTGAAACATAAAAAAACAGTAAATAGTAGGGAAAACAAGGGTGAGTGAAAAAAATTTGTAAATATAAAAGTTTAAAACATAAGGAAGTAAAATAGAAGGGGAAAATGGGGTGATGGAAAAAAGATCAAAAATTAAATTATGAAAGTAAAAACAGTAAAAAAACAGGAACAAGAAAAAGGAGTGGGAAAAAAATGGAAAAAGTTGGGAAAATAAAAACGTGAACAATAAAAAAACAGTAAAAAGTAGGAGAAAAACAGGTGGGGGAAAAGGTTTGAAAAATAATAGATTGAAACGTAAGAAAAACAGTAAAAATGTCGAGGAAAATAGGGATTGGTTAAAAAGCGGGAAAATAAAACAAGTTGGAAAAATAAATGGTTAAAAACATAAAAAAAGTCAAAAAGTAGGGGAACCAAAGGATGGTCAAAAAAATTGGAAAAATAAAAGATTGAAACATAAATAAAACAGCATAAAACTATATAAGGAAAGAAAAGATATAATGGGGAAAAGTGGAAAAATCAAAGTTGAAACATAAAAAAATACTAGTAAAATAGTAGGGAAAAAGAGGCGAAAAAAAATTGGAAAAACAAAAGTTTGAAACATAAAGAAAACAATAAAGAAGTAGGGAAAAGAAAAGGGATTTGGGAAAAAAGTGTGAAAATAAAAGTTGGAAAAATAAAAACGTAAATTAGTAAAAAATAGGAGAAAAAGGGGGTGGAGGAAAAACAGTTTGAAAAATAAAAGTTCGAAACATAAGTAAAAAAGATGAGGAAAAAAGCTTGAAACGTTAAAAATGCAGGAAAACAAAAAAAAAATTGAAAAATAAAATTTTGAAAATTTAAAAAAAAATAGTAAAATGTAGGGAAAAGGGATGGTGGAAAAAAATTGGGAAAATAAAAGATTGAAACAAATGAAACTAAAGCACCAAGTAACAGAAAAAGGTGTAGTGGGAAAAAGTGGGAAAATAAAAGTTAAAACATAAAAAAAACAGTAAAATAGTAGGGAAAAAGGGGGCGGAAAAAGTTTGAAACATAAAGAAAACAGTAAAGAACTGGGGAGAATAAAAGGGAGTAGGGGATAATAGTGTGAAAATAAAAGTCGGAAAAATAAAAACGTGAACAATAAAAAAATAGCAAAAAGTAGAAGAAAAAAGGGATGGGCAAAAAAATTGGAAAATAAATAATAGTATGAAACGTAACACTAAAAAAGTTGAAAACAATAAAGACATAGGGAAAGAAAAGGTAGTGGGGGAAAAAGTGTGAAAATAAAAGTTTAAAACATAAGGAAAATAGTAAAAAAGTATGGGAAAAAACTGTGCAGGAAACTTCAAGTTCATTTCCATTTTCCACGAAAAAAAACAGACTTTACTATATAGGGATAATCAATCACCAGTAGCGCATTATAGGAAATCATAGGAGGGGATACCAGTGATTAGCACGGTTGGAGTAACCAGTGGTGTCCGTCAAAAAATTAATATTTTAGATAATATCTCAATGATGTCTTAATAAAGTGTAAAAATTATGAGGGACTGTTTGTTTTATTTTTAAATTTTTTTATTATAAATAAAAATAAAAAAATTACCATAAATTATGTTTACCTACATTTATAGAAAAAATTTATAATAATCGATCGTTTTCAAAATAATTTTAGAATTTCATTTTTCTTTAATATTTAGTTTCAAAAAAAATTTTTCAACCAACATTCTCTGAAAATAAGCAGTTTCTAACCTACAAAAATTGGTCTACCAATTCACCAAAGGCAGTACATTAAATATTTTTTAAATATAATTACATTAATAATTATATGTTATAGTTTCTAGTTTCTATTTGTTTGTGATATTACAAAAAATGATTACCTCAATTTTTTGTTTATTATCAACCAGTTTGTAATTGGGTGAAGGTTTACATGTTTGGGCAATTTCAAGGCAATTTTGGATTATTAACTTTACCTGGTATTTTGCAATTATTATAATAGGTTAGAACACTTATTTTTTTTATTTTAAGATAACGCATCACTTTATTTATTCCTAAGACTATGGAGTCCACATATAAAAATGAGGACAGAAAAAGAAAACATGAACATTCTAAATGAAATGAAAATGAAGACGAAGAAATTTAAGACTGATATTATGTATGAAATGATACCTAAATCAGACATTAAAATTTCCATAGAGGATAGTAATGAGAGAAAGAAATATACATGTTAATAATCGGAAAGTACAATAATTAGTAGGAAACAATAAATATTAGAAAAATCACAGCGATTAACATAATTACAAGAAAGTATCTGGAAAAAATAAAAAAAACCGTACACCAACACTAAATTGAACCAAATTGAAGGCAGATGCAGGAAAAACAATACCACAAGTAAAAAAGAAGAAACCGGTTTGATACGCAATGCAAAAAAGAGATGAAAAAGTCAAATAAATCAAAGAAAAATGATCCAAACTGGCACATAAAAAAATAAGAAACAATATGAATGAAAAAACAATAACAAAGAGAATATGCAGAGCAAAAAGGAAAGAACATGGAAAACAGAATAAAGAGCAAATCACGGATTTTAGGGGGTGGGAGAATAGATAGAAATAAAAAAACGAAAATAAAAAGAATAGATAGAAATAAAAAAACGAAAATAAAAAAATTAAACTGCGCCCTTTTTACAATTTTTTACACTTTTGAAGTAAACAATGTTACGCCAGTGCATTACAATTTTCATCGAAAAGTTTCAAAAAAATCAACTTGAAATCCCCCGCCCTCAATCAAGCGCCTGGAATTGTGCCTGTAGAAGAAAGTAAAAAATAAGGAAATTAAAACAAAATAAATTGGTCAAAAAACAAGTATACGAAAAAAAGATAGGGAAAAGGGGTCGAAAAAAGGAGAAGTAACAACAAAAAGGGGAAAGAAAGTGGGGCAACAAACAATAGTTGTAGAAAAAGATGGGGAAAATGAGGAAAAAATAACAAGTATAGAAAAAAGAAAGAAAAAATAGGAAAAAAGGTGCATAAAAAAATAGGGGCACAAAGGGTCAAAAAAACAATATTTCTAAAAGAAGGGGAAAGAAATTGAAAACCAGAGTAAAAAAAAGTGAAGCAACAAACATTACCTAGTTGAAAAAAAGGTGGTTTGTTTTGGGTAAAAACAAGAGTGGTAATAAACGAAGGGAAAAAGTAGGGTAAATAACACAAGTTTTAAAAAATCGGGAATAATAAAAATGGGGCAAAAACACAAAAGAGGAAAAAAGATGAAAAATGAGGTAAAAAATACAAGCCGAAAAAAGGAGGAAAAATATAAATGTCGTAAAAATAACAGTTGTAAAAAAAGGGTGAGAAAAGTGGGAAAAAAATAAGGGTTAAAAAAAAAGAGAAAGAGCAAAATGGGACAAAAAACTCAAGTGGGAAACAAAAGAAGGAAAAAAGTGGCACCAAACAAAATAGTTGTAAAAAACAGAGGAGAAAATGAGGCAAAAAACAAGTTTGGAAAATACAATAGTTTTAAAACAAAAGGGAAAAAATTAAAAATAAGATAGTTAAAAAACGAGGAACAGTGGGACAACAAACAATAGTTTTTTAAAAACGAGTATGGGGAAATGAGGCAAAAATACTAGAGTGGAAAAAATGGAGGAAAAAATGGGGCAAAAAACACAAGTAGGAAAAAAAGGAGAGAAAATAAAAATGGAGCAAACAATAAAAGTGGGAAAAATAATTAACTAACACTACCTAAAAAAAATTGTTAGTAAACATTCATAATTACAGTTGAAATAATTACTAATAACCTCGCTTCCCTCAGTTTCCCATTTACACACACTCCCCTGAAAAAAATGCTGGAAAAAATAATTACTAAGAGAAACATTGACACTATTGCTCAGAAATGTTAGGTTAGCCTTTCTCTGAGAAGAAATACAATCTCTCTGTTTGCTTTTCTTTTAATATCTTTAAAACTTTATATTTCTATTTCATCCATAATTATACCAAATCCCTTAATGTGTTTTCTCCGTTGTTTCTTAATCATTCCCATAATTTCTATACTTCCATTTTTAGATTCCCCGGTATCATCGAAGGGAATGTATAGTGAACGAGTAAAAAAAATTCGAGATATCGATGTAAATATTCATTTTGAGGTTAGTGAGATCGATTCGAATCGTTGAGTCAAAGACCGATCTAGAAAAAATCGGATAGACAAAAAATCGATCACATGAAAATCGATTCAATTTACAATCTGAAAAAAATTAAAAAAAAAAAAAAATTCGAAAGAATTGAAATAAATCGCAAAAATCGTAACAAAATTCCAAAAAAATGGCAAAAAATCGAAAATAATCGCAAAAAATCAGATGATTAAGGAAAAATTAAAAATCATAAGAGAAAAATAGAAAGAAAGGCAGAACAATAGGAAAATAATGAAGAAAAATTAGAAAAAATCGGAAACTAGAAAAAAACAGAAAAAAACCAAAAATTAGAAAAATGAGAAAAAAAATTAAAAAAATCTCTCCCTCTCTCTCTCTTTCTCTATAAAATAATTATAAATAAAAAAAAATCATATAGCTTAAAAATGTGAACTTGAATTTATTTTTTATTAAAACATGAAAATTCTTCATTTATTTTGATGGTTTTTTAAGGACAATATTTTGATTGAATCTATTTTAATAATACATTATTATTTATCAAGTATATATTCACCGACTCACTACTTGACTGGTTTTGGAGTAATTTAGGTATAGTTTAAAAGTTAAATATTTTATATGGAATCAATAACCATGTATTAGATTTTAGTCAAGTTTAGAAATACCTATCCAAAAAATCTCCCATCTCAACTATTTTCCCCGATTCTTGGATCGGTCTCAACATAAAACATCGATCAAAAAAAATCCAACATCGAGTCACAAAAGATCGATTATCGATAAAATGGAATCGAGATCGGAAACCCTACTTGAGGTTCTCCAAGTAGATTGGACCATTTCCAGAATGAGGTCTGTCTGTATGTCTGTGTGTCTGTGTGTAATCTTCCACGATAGTATGAAGGATATAACTTTTTAATTATTAAAGATTTGGACCTGAATTTTGGTCCCTTCCTCCTAAAAACCCTTTCAGGAATTTTGTATTTTGTTATCAAAATAATCCTATTCTCCACAGCTGAGCCGGGAAAGTTCTAGTGTACCACAGCTGATTTATTTTTTGATTTAAATTTCTTAATTCTTCTCACATTATGCTTGTATTATATGATGAGTTATATTTTTATTTGACTCCATTTTCTTCATTATTTCTAATTATTATTATATTTTCTTTTATGGGCATGTCAATTATTTTTATTTTCTATCCCATATATACTTTAAGATCAGTATCTGGCTCTTCCCCCAAATTTTCTTCTACTACTGCCACACTTGTTTCTATATATTAATTTCCAATATTCCAATATCTTTGAATTTTCATTTTCTTCTTCAATATATTTTTTTCGTCTATAATATTTCTTCATTTTTGTCTCAGATTTTTCTTAATTCTTTTAATTCCTTCCTCATTGTATCATTTCTTTAATATTCATCTTTAATTTTCTTACTTGATACTTCATCTGTATTCTATATATTGTTATCTATTTTATTGTCCAATTTTTTATAGTTTTTTGTAAATTTTCCAATTTGTCACCTGTTTTATTACCTAATTCTTATATTTTTTATAAACTCTTTAATATTACATGCAAATTTCATCTTGATTTTTTTTATTCTTTAAGAATGTCTTATTGTATATTTTGGTGATTCCCCGATTGTAGGTCTTATATTTTGTTCTCCATCATAACCTTTCTTTATTACCCCTATTTTTTCTGAATTTTATCTTTCATTTTCTATATGTATTTCATCATATCGACTATCTTTTAAATTTTGTCCATTATTTTCTCGATTTTATTTCTAATTTTGTTCTGTATTTATTTCATGATTATCCAATGTCCTGTGAATATTTTTTTCGTTTATCTTGTGTCCTTTTTAGAGTTTTCGAAGAAAAAAAAACTCTTAAAAGATGATTTTGTTCGTCCGTCCGTCTGTTAACCTGATTCAACTCGACAACGGTGAGAGATTCATTAAAAACCCTTAAAATGATATTAATTTTTCACCTACTTTTTATCTTCCCGCTACTTTTACCATATATACTGTAATATATGAGGTATACCCCTAGTGTAATGAAATAATTCTTATGAATTTTAAATTTTATAAACAAAGTTTATTGTAAAAAAAAAATGATTTCTAAAGAATTTATGGATGTTATTTTTATTTTTTTTTGGGCACATCATTATTTCATTATTATTATGAAAATAAAAAAAAATTGGAAATGATATAAAAAATTTTTAAGTAATAATGTTAAGCGCAAGATTTAAGATTTTTTTTAAATTAATCTAGTAAGAAAATTTTAATTTGGGAGAAAAATAAAACAGATGAAAAGAAAAATAATAAACAGGTATGTCAGAAAAAGTCTTTTAAAAAATAGAATATCACAAAAATTTATTCAAGAAATTATGTACCAATAAAAAAAGGACCATTGTTAAAGTTAAAATAAAAAAAAGTTTAAAATAAAACGATTTTCTAAGGTTTAAAATAAGTTTTTTTTTGGAAAAGTTAAACGAGGCTGAGTTATATGATGGAGATAGTTTAAAATAAAGTAGTGTCAAAAGAATCAATTTAAGAAGGATTATGAAGAAAGAAGATAGGATAAAGATTGAAGAAATAAATAAACGAAGCTGGTCTGAAGAAGGAAGAGTGATACAAGATTTGAAGGTGAAAGTCTAAAGAAGAGGAAGTGGACCAGATTTAAAATTTATTTTTATATTTGTTTTTTTGTAAGGTTTATTATTTTTTTATTTTTTTTTTACAGAACCCACCCCAAAGGTGAGATTTTTTTTCAGTATGAGATATAAATATTCACAATAATATAGTTTATTTGAAAATAATTTATAGCACAATTTTTATGACCCAGTATATAAACCCCAATATATCAGTGGCGGAGAATTTCTAACATAAAATGTTCAGCATTATTTAAAAAAAAAATCTTTGGTTTTCTTCCTAAAATTTTTAAAAATACCAACGGAAATGTTCCAACCTAATATCTATTATAGTATTTTTATAAAAATAATTGTGGTTACTTGATATTAACAGTTTACTATTTTTTATATTAAAGTAATTTCGTGTTCCCCGTCACTGAGATATAAAATTATTGGTTAATCCCTTAGGCTTTGCTTAGTTAAATTTTGTGATATATTGTATTCGAAGTTTTTCGGGGTGGTCATACTAAAATCTAGTTAAAATTTAGATAAGAAGGTATAGTTCTTCCATTCTCAGTTTGAGGACACGTGCTACTATAAAAGTCACAAATGATTGTGGGCGGCTTGCCGACAACGGGCGTGCATATAAAATTTGTATAGGGAGAAAAATGAAGTTCGCATTTAAGGACCGAGGTCCCCTGGTCGTCATTTATCATCACTTTCTTACGAACGCCGTATTCCACATAATTATTACAAAAAAATAATAAGTATAAATTCAAACTAACCTAACCTAACCTTAATAAACTAGTATTAACACACACTACCCATATAATACCCGACTTGAGGGTGACACTGTTCGTAGAAAAGTTATGGTCAATTTTTCCAAGAAGTGGTTTTACGACAGCAACAAACCCTTAGAAACTACTGTTTAAAAGATTTATAACCCATTGTATTTATCCGCAAAGACCGGCTGTTGCCAAGTTAGCAAAATTTTCATGCATAAGGCGAATTTTTATATTTAACGTGAATTTTATCATTGGTGGAACTAATTAATTATAATATAACACTAATACACTTATATCAATACATTTAAACAAAAATACACTATCTGCTAACAGCGTCACTAACTAAAATTTTACTGGAATAACGAGAACATTTTTATAGTAAGGCTAAGAAAGAATTTTAAAAAATAAATGTGACAACCTCGATTGATTTCAGCCTCCTCAAACTGAGATTGGAAAAACTATATCAATATTTACTTTTTTTTGCTTTGAACAATCCTGTATATAAAAACTATGCTATCATGCATTTTCAAATAAACTATATATAGAAATTCATTTTCGTAACTTAAGTTAAGCAGTTAAAAATAAAAAATTAAATTTGGCAGATCGTTATCACTCCACGATTTGTTATCTAGCAAGGCACGTTGAAAAATAAAAATTAAGAAATAATACATAAGAAATAATTTTTTCCGTAAGGATGAAAATTTTATTTCTGACCCGTGAAAACAGTACTTTGACCATTTGGCATTTAGCTGCTAAGTTTATTTTTAGTTGTAGAATAAAAATAAATATGAGTGAAGATCACAGTTATATTATAGTTATTATTTAAACGACGAAAATACAGTGACAGTGTTCAATGAAAAAAAAATTATCATACTGAAACTGAAAATGTCTCTGAACCATCTACTAAGACTGAAATAAATTTAAGTAACACTTAATAATAAAAATCCGCGCACCGTGAAAATACCATAAAGGTCCTTTTTATGACTTGATTTTGATATGTACAAATAAAATTATAAAAAATTTAGTTTATGTATAATATTAATAAAGGTATCCGACAGTTGATTTATGTTTGCACGCATGCCTATTTCAAACGAATGTAGATTGACAAAAAATAATTTTTTTAACTACTTATTTTTATTTCTTATTTTTACTGCTTATTTCTTATGTAAATATACGTGCAAGAGCCTTTATAAAATATGTTATAAATTTATTTTTAGTAATTTTCAATAATAAATTCAATTAAACAATACCAATATTATTTTTTTAAATATATGTCAAAATTGATTCTTAATTTATTATGTTCCACGTTTTCTTATATGGTGTGTATATTACATATATTATACGTAGCCTAATTGTTTAATAAAAACCAAAAAAGGAAGGATCCTTATTTAAAAATGATATTAATATTCTTCTAAAATTATAGTGATCATCACCTGCCCATAAATGCACTTTCCACTCCTAATTGCTTTAATTTCCGATATCCTCGGCAATTAATATCGGACTTTCATAAAAGAGCACGAAATATTAACAAGACATGCGGTGACATTAACTAAGCTGGTATCCCATGAATTTCAAATATGTATCATTTACATATACCCCATAAACTTTTTATATCTCTTTAACACGACAGTCGTACGAAATTGCAGATTGGCGAAAAGTTATTAAGTTATTATTATTTTTCTCATTATTGGAGAATTGTAAGGGCGATATTTTTATTGCTACTTTTTATGAAGTATTTTAATCAAAAATTCTTTTGACGCATTTTATATATGGAAATAAACTTTACTACATAGAAACTGACATCAAAGAAAATATTTGTGTTTTACCAATTAAAAAACTGACCAAATTATTTTTCTCCAATTTAAAACAACATTTCTGAAAGAAAATTAAAAATCCAAAAATTAAATTTGGTGCGATGACAAAGTCAAATAAGCGTTTACATATGAAAAATATGCAGATTGCTATTAAATTGTTGTCAATTTCATCGAAGTATATCAATAAAATTTATCTTAACGAGTTGCGATCAAATTGGAATTGCGAATTACATACAGGAAATGCATGCTGGTTGTTAATAGTTTTTTTTTTAATTATGGAATTGTGTCATAATTTTTAATCGACATTACTAAATTGGTTTCATTTATATGCAAAAGTATCATATGTCAATGAATATTTTTTTGGTAACCTTTATTTTAATACAATTTTCTAAATAAGGGTCAGACAGATTCTTATGTAAATATATGTCAAGTTTTCAGAAGAAAAGAAAAATGGTATTACTAATCTTAAACATATTTTATTGGCAAAAAAACATCATGTAGATCTAGTGAAATAAATATCTAACTTTAAAAGCACTACTATCATATGTTATTTAGCCTGAATGGTTTTTAGACGTGCGCTTCTTTAATATTAAATATAGGAAGCTGCAGTTTTCACCATAGTTTTAGAGAGCGCGTCTGTGGCACTTTTTTTTAAAATTATTTTTAGTGAAAGTAATAGGTACGACTATAAACTTTTTTCTCTATATACATTTGGAAAAAGTAGAACAAACGCTCCCTTTTAATAAATATTTTAAATATCATAAAAAAACCGCATATTTTTAGTTGCTATATAGAGTTTTTTAAAAATCTGTAAACGATCCTGGAATTAAAAAACTACTAAAGATAAATTGTCCAAATTCGGGATTTATATAAGACATGTCTTTTTTTACATTTTCATGCGCATAAAGTTCAAAAAAATTCATTTGTTTTGCTACAGTTGGCAGGTTGAATTTTTTTAAAAGGCAAATTTGAAGATTATTGTAGCAATTGTAGATATACCATTTGATATCATTAATAAAATCCGTTCAAGTCCCAAAAAATATTAAAAATGGTGGAAGCGGCCCTGTAATTCAAAAATTTTACAGATAAATTATTCAAATTGAGAATTTAGTAATTAGTTGTATTTGCGATGTGATAATAAATCCCGAATTTGGACAATTTATCTTTAATAGTTTTTGAATTCCAGGACCGTTTCCAGACTTTTGAAAGACCCTATATAAAGCCGTCCAAAAACGAATAATTATGTTTTGTGGTGCCCAGAACAAATTAGAGTAGAGACTAGGATTATTTGACATTAAGCAAAAAATATTAAAAAAAATAATGTTTACAACCAATTTATAAGAATTCTCCAAACGGTAACCACTCAAATCATGTTAGAATATTTTTTTCTAATTTGTCTTTATTTTCAGATTTTTTTCTAAACTTCCCAAACGAACCGAAGTTCTTAATAACATAATAGGTACATAATAAAATTCTCCGGAATATCAAAAATAAGGGTAGTTTACTCCTGATCAAAATTCCTATTTGTGTACACAGTTTGAAAATCTAGAATTTTTACTCAACTGAAAGTTTTCCACAATGCACTAATTTTTAGCATGAATGAAATTTTCTGATAAACGGATATTAAAAAAGTTTCTCATGTGGTGCAAATTTCAATGTATTAAAGTTGAAGTTCTTTTAAGACCGTAATCTCAGACCAGCATCGTAGCTGCGATGCGAACTGGTGGAATTAATTGTTAGAGGCATTTCCGGTTTTTTATACAAACTTGTTTTTATCTACAACTTCAGCTAAAAAGTTCACGAGCCACTACTGATCATGCTATTATCTAGTATTGGATTTGTGTCAAGACTGCTACTGGACTTTTCTAGGACCTGGTACCTATTGGACTTCTACTATAAACTGTTAATTACAAATGACAAGGAAATTTTATCGTCTCAGAAGTGGGTAAATTTGTTTAAGGATTCTAATCGGTTTATCACTATTTTCAAAATTATCTAGATTTGTGATAAATTTTGGTACCGATCTTGTGTTATTAATACAGGACTCACGCTAAAAGTGGTACTCGACTTGTCTACTTGATACTGATTTTTTGTTATTACCTGGTATTGGACTTCTGCTGGAACCTCTTAATTATAGATGAAAGGGAAAAATTTGTTAGCCCCCATTTTTCGAATTTTAATATTTTGAAACTTGTTCCAAATTGTTCTAGGTTTGTACCAAATTGTTCCAGAAAATTATTCCTTAAACTTAAATACAAAGCCGGAAAACTCAAAAAAACATTTTTAGACCTAGCCCCCCATTATTTTTATTTCGAAATCGCTATCTTCGTAACTAAGCGAAAACGGGTTATAGTATATCTACGGGAGAAATGATCCCCATCGAATTCTGAACAACTTAATTTTTTTCTGTTGTCTGTATGTCTGTCTGTCTGTCTCATTGTCGTCCGCAAAACGTAAAAATGCAATAACTTTTGAATGCTTTAATGTATATCGACTTGAAACTTTCACCATTTTTTAAGACCCACGAGTACTATATTGAAGTAGAAAATGAGTGAAATCGGAAAATGAATAAACGGGATTTTCCGGATTTTTCCCACTTTTTTTTCAAGTTTCACAGGAAACACGCTGCAGGTCATAATTTTTGAGCAAACCGCTTCAAATTTGGGTAAAAGATACCTTGAAGTACTGTTACGAAGCCTATTGAAAATCGGAATAATCGGAAAATTTCTTATGGGTTTTCCCGAATTATTTTTCCGAAAATGTCATCATTTTAAAATAACGATATCTCTGAAACCGTGAAAGATATTCAAAAAATAAAAATACGAAAATGTAGGACTTAAATAGTTCAACAAGTATTATTTGAAGTATTTTCCCGAAATTTGTTGAAAAAGTTGGAACAAAAAAAAAAAAAAATGCCGAAAATCTCGGGGAATATCGACAAATGTGTCAAGAGTTGTACTTTTTTGCTGTACTTGAACCGATCCAGAAAAAAAAATTAAAAAATAGGGAAAAAAATATTAGAAAATAGAAAAGAAAATGAAAAATGGGAAAAAATATTGGAAAATATGGAAGAAAATAATGAAAAACATGGAGAGAAATAACGAAAAATATGAAAAAAAAATTATGAAAAATATCGAAAAAAATAACGGAAAATGTGAAAAAAAAATAATGAAAAATATGGAAAAAAATGAAAAGTTTGGATAAACAATGAATACGGATAATCATAATAAAATAAAGAAAAATAGGGAAAAAAATAATGAGAAATTTGAAAAAAATAGGGAAATTTATGAAAAAAAATATAGAAAAAAAATAATGAAAAATGTGGAAAAAAATAATGAAAAACATGGAAAAAAATAATAAAAAATACGAAAAAAAAATACTGAAAATTATGAAAAAAAATAGGGAAAAAAATAATGAAAAATAGGGAAAGAGAGAGAGAGACAGAAAGAGAGAAAGAGATATTAAATCACATAAGGAATTTAGTTCTCCCGAGCGCACAAACTTTTTTTTGTGAGTCTTAAGTAGACGAGTATAAGGCAGGGGTAAAAAATAGCAAAAATATAAGCATGGTACTTTTTCCACAAGACGATTTTTCAACATGTGTGCAGAATATGACTATGCGGAAGAAACGGAGCAGAGTGGGGGTTCGTAGTCGTCGGATTTACTACACCCTTATGGTTAGTTGCTTGTTCTAGTTGTTCTGAACATTGTTCCAAATTTTCATGTCTGAAAAAAAATTATTTCAAGCCCAAAATCCATAAAAACCATTTGGCTCCAGCCCCCTATTATTTTTTTTCAAAGTTTTTTTATTGTTCCAAATTTTCATGTCTTAAAAAAATTTATTTCAAGTTTAAAATCAATTAAAACCATTTATAGCTAGCCCCCCATTATTTTTTTTCGAATTGTTTTTTGTTGTACTAGATATGAATATACATATAACGGGTGTAAATTGGTCATGGGCCACCCATGTACCTTTTAAACTGGTTAATAGATTTATACCAAATTTTGGTCGATTATAATAGATCTAGTTTTGGATTTTTTTACATAAAATCCAATATGGCCGACATCCGGTTTGACTGGAAATGACGCGCCGGAACATTTGAATTTTTAATAATTCTTAATATTATCTATCATTTACTAACAAATTTTGGTTTCATGTTCCAGCGCTTTATTATAGGTACATTAAAAAATATACCTTGGGTGTAACATACTAAAATTTCAGCAATTTCTATCGATACCTAAAACCCCCCTTATATCTGAGCCTGATCCTTTTATCAATTTTTTAATTTTATTACTTAATAATTATTTATATTTAAAATATGATGTTGTAAATATCGTTTATTTTTTAAATAGAGATGTCTTCAGGAGAAATTTGTATCGAAATTAAAGAGAAAAATAGGACAAACGGGGTAAATTAAAAAAATAGTTAAAACCAAGGAAACAGTAGGGAAAATAGGGAAAATATATTGAAATATTTGAACTTGAATTTATAAATGAAAATTATATGTTTTTTAATCGCCTTAATAACCAAATAATAGTGTTTGGAAAGTTCATTAAATTAAAGACATCCAGTACGCCACTGTATTAGATCCAATCCGAATACAGTAAATTTTTCATCTCAGAATGTCAGTTTTTACGTTCGGATTTTTTTTTTGAAGATAAATTCACATCGATCAGTCGACATTATTAAAGCGCCGTTATGAGATTCTTAAGTGTTTTTGAAGTGCGATTTTATTGTCTGGTAAAATTATTTCTCACCCTGATTTAACTGATACGGTTCTGGTATATGATGTTGCTGGTGAAAACAATAGTCAAGCGAAAAATGTATTTTGGGAATGATTTCCCAAGCCCGATTTTACTGGTAAATCATTAACTATTATACCGTATGGTAATTTATCTGCCAACTTTAAATATTAGTACACATTTCAATTACACCCTGTATATATATATATATATATATGTATATTTCATACAAGGTTAAATTTGATAGATAACATGTGTGTTCATTGTTTTGAAAAAAACTAGAGCGTTATATGATTGGTTACCCACTGACTTAGGTGCTGTAATTATAGTAGAAGTGCTATGTAGGCGGATACGTTCCTACCTTTCGCCACGCCTCTGGTGTCCATTGGCGATCGTGCAATGAAGTTAAACCCACTTTTTACACTGTCGATGAATCGATATGAGTCGTTGATTTTATTTGTTTTCATTCCATAGGTTTCTGATAGATCCTATTATGATTATAGAAGGATGAAATGTTTGTTTTTGTTTATGGTAACGTAAAATTGTTAGTAGAAAAAATAGTAATTACTAGTAGGTAAATATTTATTTTGTATTTTGTTTGTTCTTGTTAAAGTAAATTAAAGGCAAACAAAGTGTTCTAATAATGAAATGTTGTGGATGGATCTTTTAATATAATTAACGTGAAAGGTGCGAAATTGATTTTTTATACCGCGGGGAGTGAAACTAGTACTTTAGTCCCGCATTTACGGGACAAAAGTGCCACTTTTACTCCCTTGGGAATAAAATTTTTTAATTCCAAGGGACTGAAATTTTTTAGTCCCGCAAATAAAAAACAATTGAAACCAGGTATCTTGATTATTCTAATTTAATTCAGAACTGTCAAATACTTCCACAAAAGAGTATAGGAAACAATTTTTGGTATTTTATAAAAAAAATATATAATTTAATATCAAACATGATTACCTAATCAGAAGTAGGAAACTTAAAAATAATTGAATTAATTGTTACGTTTAAATATTTACAAAATTAACAGGTAAATATTATTTCTAAATTTTTCTTTTTTTTCAAATTTTTATCAAATTTTTCTAAAATTACCCTTTTTTTTCATTTTTACTACTTTTTCGATTTAAATTTTCTCTCTTCCTCAAAAACTTTTTGGTCTCAAAATTTCCTACCTTTTCACACAAATTTTGTCATTTTTTTACTGAAATTACTCCATTCCCTCTCATTTTTATCACTTTTTTGATTTAAATTTTCCCTCCAAAATTACCTCTCGTTTTTCCTAGGTTTTTTCCCTTTTTTGTCACTTTTGTCCTAAAATTTTCTCTCTCGAATATTACCACTTTGTTTTTATAAAATTACCTCTTTTTTTATTTTTGTCGAATTTCCCTTCTTTTCTCTTAAAAATTCTTACTTTTTTGCAAAAATACACGTTTTTTAAAAAAACTACCTATTTTTTCTAATTTTACCCCTTTTTTTTTCTAATTTTTGTCACTTTTTGGCCTTAAATTTTCCCTCTTCCTATAAAATTTCCCTTTGTTTCTCTCAACTTTTGTCACTTTTTTGCTTCAAATTTCCTTTCTTTTTTCCCTAAAATAACTTTTTTTTCTCTCATTAAAAGTACCACTTTTTTCATTTTTGTCGAATTTCCCTTCTTTTCTCTCAAATTTTGTTACTTTTTTGAGTAAATTACACGTTTTTTAAAAAATTACCTCTGTTTTCGAAAATTACCCTTTTTTTAATTTTGTTCACATTTTGGTCTTTTTTCCTCTCTCTTCTTTGTTAAATTTCTCACTTTTATTTTTCTCTCAGAAATTACCCCTCTTTTCTCTCAAAAAAGACACTTTTTTAGTGTTTATTTTTTCTCCAAAAATACCGCTCTTTTCTCTTTTCAAAACACACACTTTCAGTTTTTTTCTTTCTCCAAAATTACCAATTACCAAAAAAGATAGTTTTTTTTAGTGCTTTTTCTCCCTCCAAAATTAACGCTCTTTTTCCTAAAAATTTCTCAACTTATTAGTACTTTTTTCCCGTCTTTTTTTCTGAAAAAGGCACTTTTTACGCCCTCTTTTATTTCCTAAGTTTCTCACTTTTTCGTATTTTTTCTCCAAAATTATCCCTCCTGCCTTTCTTAACAAAGTGCCTTTTTTGTACCTTCTTTTCTCCCATCTTTTTTCTCAAAAAAAGACACTTTTTTTAGTGCTTTTTTTATCTAAAAAATTACAACTTTTCTCTCCTAAAATGTCACTTGTTTTGTTCTGTTTCCCCTTTTTTCTCATTCAAAAAGTAATTTTTTTAGCTCATTTTCCCCTCTTTTCTCTTAAATTTTGTTTCAAATTTCCCATATTCCTAAAAAATATCCCCTCTTTTCTCTCTTTGTCATTTTTTCCTAATATTACCACTTTTTTAATTACCCTTTTTTCTCATTTTGATCATTTTTTTGTCTCAAATTTCTCATCAAATTTTCCGTCTTTTATCTTAATTTTTGTCACTTTTTTTGTCAAATTTTCCCTCTTTTCTAACTTTTTCCTGAAAATACCACTTTTTTTAATTACCCCTTTTTTCTCAATTTGATCATTTTTTTGTCTCAAATTTCCCATTTTAATCCTAAATTTCCCCTCTTTTATCTCAATTTATATCCCTTTTTTTCCAATTTTCCCTCTTTTCACTTTTTTTCCTGAAATTACTTCCTTTTTTAAATACCCCTTTTTTCTCATTTTTGTCAAATTTCTGTCTCAAATTTCCCATCTGCGTCCGAAATTTCCTCTTTTATCTCAATTTTGCACTTTTTTTTCTCAAATTTCCCCTTTTTCTTTCTTTGTTACGTTTTTCCTGAAACTAACACTTTTTTTAATTACCCCTCTCATTTTTGTCACTTTTTGTTTCAAATTTTTACTTTTTATTGAAATTTATTAGTATCTTTTTAATATGTTGAAATATTAATTATATTTAAATATTATAAAAAAAAATTATAAATAAAAATAAATGTATGTTATAACACACAATTTTGAATAAATTACTAGTCAAAAAATGTTTATTTATAAATATTTTTTATTTTATTTTAATATATAATTTATGACGTTTTTAATGCTTTTGTTTTCTCCAAAATTACCTCTCTTTTGTCTTTGAAATTTCCCAACTTATTAGTTCTTTTTACCACCTCTATTCTTTCTTAAGTTTCTCAGTTTTTTGGTATTTTTTTTCTCCAAAGTTTTCTCCTTTCTTTCTTAATCAAGTGCGTTTTTTGTACTTTCTTCTCTTCATTATTACACCTCTTTTCTCTCCAAAAAAGTAACTTTTTAGTGCTCTTTTTTTTCGTAAATTACCCCTCTTTTTTCTCCTAAAAGATACTTTTTTAGCACATTTTCCCCTCATTTTTCTTAAATTTTGTCACATTTCTGTCACAAATTTTCCATTTTCCTCCAAAATTTCCCCTCTTTTCTCTCAAAATTCGTCACTTTTTTCCTGAAATTTATTACCATTTTTTTTATTATTTTTGTATATCAATTATATTTAAATATTATAAAAAAATAATTACCTATAAATAAAAAATAAATTATATTATAACAACAATTTTGAATAAATTACAAAACAATATATATTTATAAATATTTTTTATATTATTTTTATTTACTTTTTCAGCTCATAAAAAAATACTCCAGTTTTTCGTATGAACATAAAAATGTAATTATCATTGTTGACCCATTTTTAATATATAATTTATGACGTTATTATTGTATGGGATTCTCACTGACTGCCGGGTAAAGCAAAGCGCGGTTGTCATATTGCTCACTAGAGACATTGCTATATGGACGGTACAAAAATTTCCAATCTGTAAATTAAATTCCAATAGCAATATTTTTCATTGTTTAATCGCCAGATATAAATTATTTTCGTTAGAGATTTTTTTTCCAAAAATGTAGGCTTAAAAATTAATAAACATTCTACTATATGTTCTAATACAACTAAAATAAAAATAATTTAAAACTTAAACTAAATTAGGATTATATTGTATTTAATACCTACACAAATGAGAAATTAATTTTTTTTCAATAAATCTGAGGTAATCTTCATGATATTTAAATATATACCTGAATAGTGTGTGCTAAACACACTATTAACTTCATTTAATATTAAGCATGTTAAAAGTCAATAAAATTACAATTAAAGCTAATCTGTATTTAGGAACGGAAGATAATCGTACATATATAATTTTTCGTTTTATATGCAGCTCTTAAACAAAGAAATGACTAACGTTTGATATTTTTATACAAAAGATCCACCGCAATGATAAAAAAAACTAACACCCAATGAAACCACAGCGGTAACAACAAAAAAAAAAAAGAATGAAAAATGCTCACATGCACCTAAACTACAATAATGTCAAAGATAACTTTATTGTTAAAGTTATCTTTAACAATGATCGCTTATTCTCATGGTTATTTTGTGTATTATACCATACAAACAGTGGCGCATCCGCAGGGAAACATAACACAACAAAAAAAATCTTATTTATATATTAGCATAAAAAAATACAAGCAAATTTTATAGTCACTAATATGTCATTTTAAACGTTATAGTATTAAAAAAAATTGTTTGCTCACCACAACAAAACTTGGTTAAATCTAATCAAACTTTTAAATTCTGAACAAAAGATTATCCATAGCTCAAATGTGGTCAATTATTCAACGAATAATAAAACTCAAAGTCATACCACATACATTTATTAACCAGTTTACAACTGGGGGCGACATGTTTCTGCCATAACGATGGCTATCATCAGGCATACAATACAAATATAAACCAAGTTAGGTTACAATTAGACAAACCAACAGATAAGTGTACTTACAGTAAAAAATTGAAGAAAATTCAATATGATGGTATGAAAACACAAATCACATTGTAAAAATTGAAACGCAGATTTAAAAATAAATAATTTTGTGTAGGATGAAGTTGTTCGTTAAGACAAATAATATCAGAATTAGAAAGGGCTTTTTTAATTTCAAACATCTCTAATAAATTCAGTCTGGTGCTTTTTATGCAATGATGTAAGAGTGAAATGTTAAAATCACAACGTGAATGTCTAGATTCTAATCGTATTCCAGTATCACCTAGATAAACAGTATTGGTTAAGTTAAAGTTTTCAACAGTTTTAATTTTTTACATTTTTTACTAATTTTATCAATTTTTACAATGTGATTTGTGTTTTCATACCATCATATTGAATTTTATTCAATTTTTTACTGTAAGTACACTTATCTGTTGGTTTTTCTAATTGTAACCTAACTTGGTTTATATTTGTATTAAAGGCCTGATGATGGCCATCGTTATGGCCGAAACTTGTCGCCCCAGTTTTAAACTGGTTAATAAATGTATGTGGTATGACTGAGTTTTATTATTCGTTTTAAATTATTGTTATCCCTATTTAGAGTCGTCAACAAGTGCTTTTTAGGTAAAACTTTTTTGTCGGTCTCTGAAAAATATGAACTAGGTGTCATTCGATTCGGAATAGCGTGTAGATGATTTTTGAAAAAATTCAAGAGTCGCTTGCAAAAGTTGCAAAAGTTATAAACAATTAACTGAAAAATAAAATAGGGTTTGGTTTTTTGCAAATATTTCGAAAAATATTTGACATTTTTCAAATTTGAACTAATATTCAAAAAGAGGAGGAAATTTACCGAAAAAACTATATCTCCCGGAAATGTAGGACCAATATTTATAATTTTCACAGAGTGTTAAAAATACGGCCGAAAACGGAGACTCCAGCTCGCATAAGCGCTGCCCACTTTGGACCTTTAATGAATAAATATTATTTAATCTTATTAAATATGAAAATTAAAAATTGAAAAAAAATCAGCCATCTATGGATAGCTTTAAGAACAATAATCCGCGGTCAAGAAATTTTTATGGCTATTTTTCTATTAATTAAGCATTAGTTAATTTTTCCAATTTTTTTTTTCAAATAAATAAAACACGAAGTCAGTACCACAAGTAATATATTAAAAGGATGATAACAGGCGACTAGTTTCAGCTAAATAGCCATTATCAGACCTACAAGGTTCAGAACAATGATTAGTTTAACATTTTTAAATACAAATTGAAAGTGTAGAACTTACCAAACAAAAAATAGTATTAGAGTTACAAAGTAAAAAAACATAAAAAATAGTCACAACCGCGCGGTTGTTAAGTCAACATAATATAAAATTGTTGTGGTGGTACATTAGATAACTACTTATAACTTAAAAATATAGTAAAATAAGGGTGAAAAATTCCACATTATGGAATGTTGGGTAACAAATGGCTATTACCAGGGAACAACATTGTATCGTAAACAAATTCAAACCCTTCCAAAAAGGGGGGCAGAAAATTAGAATAGTGTAGTAAAGTAGTAAGTAATATTACATCGAGCCTTTTCTATTCCTCTTTCTCAACCTATCTTTACCGCTGAAATTAACATCATTAAACAACTTGCTGTTAATAATAACTACCCCTTAGACTCGATTAACAAAATTTATTTCAAATATTTTTCTAAGTTTAAATTGAACACTCACCTTTTGGTTAACTCTTCTCAGAACGATAAATCTTTTTCAGGCTCAATACATTTTATTGGTAATATATCATATAAAATTTCACAAGCTTTTACTAAATACATTGCTTTCAAAACTAACAATAAAATTCATTCATTTCTAGTTAACACTAAAGATAAAGTCCCCTTTCTCCACCGCACAGGTGTTTACAAACTCTGTTGTGCTGATTGTACAGCTGTTTATATCGGCCAATCAGGCAGAAGACTTGAAACTAGAATCAAAGAACATATTAGATATATTGATAAATACAGAAATTCTGACATTACCAATACTCCTTCTTCATTTGCTAACCATTTTTTGACTTCCAACCATTCCTTTTCATTGTCCAACTCTTCGCTCCTCCACCATTGTGCTAAAGGGAACAGATTAAACCTTCTTGAAGTGCTCGAAATTCACTCGTATCTTAACAACAATAACTTTATTTGTGTCAACGAACAACTAAGACCCAAAGAAAACCATATATTTTTAGCTGACAATTTCAAAGACATTATCTAATTATTAGAAGTTTCGGTTTTGATCTTTTCCACTTACACAGGTTTCCCTTCCCTCTTTTACTTTTCTACAACCTTCTCTGCTTTCTACCTTGTTAATCTTGCCTCCTTTGTTTTCCTTCTTATTTCTTGTCACAAAAATTTTTAACCTCACTTTTTCTTCCTAACCCTTAGTTCACCTTTAGCATTCTTCCTTTTCTTTTTTTCCTAATCTCTCATACTTTTTGATTTTTAAGATTCATTTTGTGTCTTGTACTCAATCTCATACTAGTGTTCATATCTCAAAATTTACATTCATTCATAGTTTGTTTTTATTTTACTCTATTTTGTTAAGTTCTAGATGTTTTCACCTTTATGTTTGCTAATTGTTACTACACAATAATGTCATTGTCAATTGTCATTGTCAGTGTCTTTTGTCACTGTCATTGTCAATTGTCAATGTCATTCGAGATTTCTTCCATCTTGTCATGGTCGTGTTACCTCATGGTAGTCACTCTTTTGCTTTCGGTGATTTAAAATTTATATTTAATAATATGTGGTCTGAGATACCACTTTTACTACACTACTCTAATTTTCTGCCCCCCTTTTTGGAAGGGTTTGAATTTGTTTACGATACAATGTTGTTCGCTGGTAACAGCCATTTGTTACCCAACATTCCATAATGTGGAATTTTTCACCCTTATTTTACTATATTTTTAAGTTATAAGTAGTTATCTAATGTACCACCACAACAATTTTATATTATGTTGATTTAACAACCGCGCGGTTGTGACTATTTTTTGTTTTTTTACTTTGTAACTCCAATACTATTTTTTGTTTGGTAAGTTCTACACTTTCAATTTGTATTTAAAAATGTTAAACTAATCATTGTTCTGAATCTTGTAAGGCCTGATGATGGCTATTTAACCGAAACTAGTCGCCTGTTATCATCCTTTTAATATATTACTTGTGGTACTGAATTCGTGTTTTATTTATTTGAAAAAATACTTGGACCACATTTGAGATATGGATAACCTCTACGATTTAATTTTTTCCTACTTGAACATGAACATTGTAAGTGCGATAATTGTTAAATAACAAATCTGATATTTTTTCCTTTTTTGGACCTATTTTTGAAAGGTTTAAGAAGAGATTTCCGTTGGAGAAATTAAAAAATTGTTATTTTCCACGTTGTTATTAACAATTTACTTACGTTAAAAAATAAAAAACTTGATAAATCATTGAAAAAAAAAATTTTTTTTCATATTGCTATTGATTCGGTTTTTTATGATCAGAAGTCACATGAAAATTCATTTTCTATTGGTTACACAATTGTTATAAACAAATGCGTTGTTTAATTTGAAAATATAATCTTTGACGCAAATTATGATTTAAAAAAAAATCGTTTCTTAAAAAAATTTCTAAAACAAATATATATCACTTTCATTTAAATTTCTTTAAACCCATAATTTAAAAATGACTCGAATCGCAGTTATACATATCTGCAACCGAATACTTACATAAAAAAGGCAGTTTCTTCAAATCCATTTCACCCATTAATGTTAATGAAAGAAAAAATGCGAAATATCATTTCTTTCGATCAGAATGTAAATGAAGGATTTCATGTATGATTAAAGTTTAAAGTTGAGTTTAATAAGCGGCTTGGACTTCTAATCGAATAGGCATTAAGTCGGATTTGTGACAAAGTGATAGCCATCTATACAATATTCAGCAGTGAGCAGACATGGCTACTTGATTGTTACGAATATTTATTACCTTTTATATAAGGAAAATACAATTTTGTATTATTTACAGGTGCATTAAAAACAGCAGGACGAAAACGTTTCAGACGGACGACATTATACAAGGTGGCGCAAATTTAGTTTGGATTTCGTAAACCTTTATAAATACACAATTGGTTAAATGGAAAAAAATACGAATTGATTGGTATTTTCAAAATTAAAATATCGGATCCAGTTTCCGAGTTATTTGGGAAAAACTATTATCGTTGTATTTAACTAACACCTTAATCTTGAAAGATATAACGTTTTTTTATTGAAGGTCAAATATAGCAAATCCAATTTTTTTAAACAACTTTTCGCCTTTGAAATCCCACTGTCAACTATTTTTTTTTATTCGTATGTAGGTACTTTTTATTTCATTTTTTAAATCCCCTTTTTTCCGTATCCATGATCACTTATTTTTTTTTATAAGGTTTCGATAATGAACTAATTTTACGAATTTTTCTAAGTAGAGTTCTTATGATTTTTACCCTGACATTATAAGTATGCCGAGTTTCATACTTGTCTCACAATTTGGTGGTTTTCCTTGATTTCCCATAGAGAAATAGACTATAACAACAGAACAGATAAAGTGAAAGAATAACCATAATATGTAATATATAGTGAAGATATATAAGAAATTAAGAAGAAAGTAAAGATGTATAAACCATGCACAACTTAATAAAATTAAAAAAAAATCACTAGAAGCAAAATAAAAATTATAACGAACATATAAATTTAAAAAAGAAGTAATGAAACTCTAAGTACCACAATATATTTATTAAAAAAAGGTTGGCGACTAGTTTCGGCGACAAGCCATCATCAATCCTATAGAATACATCGAGTCTTAAAATAGGAAAACTATATATTAAAATTTACACTTAACAGAAAAATTGTTAAAAACGACTGATGTTTATAATTATTGAACATAAAATAAATTTGAATTTAGAAGTTAGTAACAAGTAGAATGTCCCATAGATGTAGTTGCTGTTCGTGTGCGCGCAAGGGGGAACATAGGAAAAAAGTAAATAGGGGAAGGTTGTGGTACAGCAAAAGGGGTAGTAAAATTAAAAATTTAAATCGGACATGGTATCCGAGAACGGATGAAGTGTATGGAAATTTGAGTAAATGGAAGTTAATGGAATAAACTTTATATTTTCATGGACCTTGGAAATCAGCAACTTGTAAGGAACAACCAGCGACTACAGTAATCTTGACATCACACGTCGGTTGGCGTGTTCTCCAATTAGCGGAGTTAAAGGAACAAAATTTGCTAATAGTACCGAAAGAGGGTATTAGCTGACCACATCGAGTCCAAAGAATCAACGGGGGGGGGGGGATATGCCCTTTAGGTAGAAAACCCCGAAGGGTTTCTAAAACAGTAAAGGTGAACGTTATGAGGAAAGGTGTACCCCAACAGCAATTTAGACTATTTGGTGGCCAACCACTCGGGTTTTCAACAAATATAATCAGTACGTGAACAATGTAACTAATTAATAATACAAAGAAGTCACATTAAAAAATCGGTCAAGTGCGTGTCGGACTTCGCATATTTAGGGTTCCGTACCAAATGTAGAATATAAGCCAAAAATACTTGGTAAAAAGATTTAAAGAACTGAAAAGAAAAATAACCAGGCGCATGTTCGTTCGACGAAGAAAACAAAATTATGAGACGAAAAATGAATTTCTTAACAAAATTAATAATAGCACAGATAAATTAACTCCTATATAAAATGTGTCATTTAATGATGACAGTTTTGTCAGTTTGACAGCAATAAAAAAGGTGCATCCATTTTTATCGCGATAAAAATGCCTGTTCCTCGCGATAAAAATGCATGTTCCTCATAATCAGACTATATCTAGTAGCTGTGAATCGCGTCGGCACGTCACTTTAACCTTAGTTCTGTCAGTTAAAATTATTTGTTTGTTTGATATCGAAATATGGAAGATGAATAATAAAATAATAAAAATTGTTAAAAAATAGTAATAATGAAATAATTTAGTTGTATCAATATAGATAATTATTGTTGTTGTTCATTCTATATTTTGTCGTTAATTTATCTTGCCAAAAAACACTCAAGCTTTTTTTTAAGGATAAATTTCTTTTAAACTCAAAATTTTTCCATCAGTAATTTTCCTCGAAAAACTAACATTTGGCAAAATCGCTCGACCTCCGGTCTCGCGATTTTTCCATGTCAGTTTTTCTCGTAAAATTGCTGATTGGCAAAATTTTTCGTTATAAAGAGAAATTTATCCGATAAAAAAAATGCTCTTATGTTTTTACTGTTGATAAAAATAATAAAATATGGAATATCGCAATCCGCATATATACTCAGTTTTATTAACCAATTTTGAAATGCTACGAACAAATTTGTTAATATCAGCGTAACCGACAAAGATAGAAAAAAACTATAAGATGAAAAATGCATTTTTTAATAAAACTAATACGATTGCACACATAAAAATAATAAAATATCGAGTATCACAATTTACATATATAGGCGAAGGTGCGGAACCCTAAAAATGAGGGAATGGTAATGAAAAAATCATATTTATTAATATATTGGTATTTTTTGGTAAAATATACGTAACAATGACACATTATCACCAAATTTACGTTTTGCAATATTTTTTATACCAAAAAATATGCCTTTTATCTACTCAATGAGCTCTATTCAACGATACCTCACTCGATGGGGTAGGCCAAATTTTTTTTTCAGCGCCCCCCTTTAGTTGTATGGGAGCCCCTCTTGAAAACTTTTAAAAATATTTTTTACAGTTTATATGGCTTTGGGTCAACAAGACGCATAAACTGCTCCAACGGTTTAGCTACTAGACCGGTGTGACAGACGGACGGACGGACGGACACGCGAGTGAGAGCAATAGGTTTCCGTTTTGACCCTTTGGGGTACGGAACCCTAAAAAGACAAAAGAGGGGAAATTTTTGAGAAAGAATAAGTCAGACAAAAAAAGCACTTAAAATGTGACTTAATTGAAATTAAAAAAATGGGCAATTTATTTACATAAATTCGTGAAAAAAAGGGTACCTAATTTATAATGAAAATTGAGAAAAAAAAGGAGTTTGTTAAGAACAAAAATGGTTAATTTTGCTTGAATAAAAAATTTGACTCAAAAGTATTAAAATTTGTACATAATGAATAAATATTCTTATTCTCCATACAAGTACCTTCATTTCTTGTATACTATGCAATTTTTTAATAGGGATAATTGTTATACATACATTAAACCATCTTTGTTGCAGATACAGGATTTTACGTTCTAATATACTCTAAAATATATGTTTAAATAAAATTATATAAAAAAGTAATTGTGTTTACAGCTCAATTTCTAAAAATTTATTTATTTTTTTAATCAATTAAACTGTTAGTTTCCATAAATAATTTGGTTAAATTAAGTCACACCTTCGACAAAAGCTTAAAAACTGTGAAAACATGACATTTTTCGTTATATCCGCCATTTTTGGCGTCACTGTAAAATTTCCATTATAATTTTTATGTACGGCCCTTCAAATATTTGTATACTGAATTTCACGTCAAAATTCAAAAAAATAAAAAAGTTAAGTTGACATTAGCTCCCAAAATTTCAGGGTATAGACTTTGCTAAATATATCATTTCTAATGTTTAAAAAAAAAAAACTATAAAAATCGAGTTTGTCCCTTTTTCGTTAAAGGTATAATGTCACGTTGATAAAGAGTTATTTTATAATCATAATTTTCCTTTTCATAAAGTTTATTGGAGGTTAAAATCTTTTGTTAAAAGTCAAATTAATACAAAAGGATGTGCAAACTAAAAAATTATTTTATAATTATAATTTACGTATTTCTGATATCATCCTGTATGTTTTAAATTGTTATTTTTTAATGCGCAATATTAAAATTTGCTCACGTATGTATAGAATTATAAACGTACCACATATGATATATTTTAACGTAACATTATTAATTATTTTATTAAATTTTTCTAGACTGGCGTCATCGTCGTATAGTGAATTCTAAAATTCTATGAAATAATTGTAGCCGATTTTTTAGTGACGTCAGTCGGTTACAGACAACGCTGTATTTAGAAAAGAGTGACATGATAAGTGGAGGTTCCCTTTCATTTTTTTCGGTTGCCGCCTTATCATTTCATGACCCACCTAATCAAGAACTAACTATCTGATAAATTTTATTTTTGTCTCACGCTTATTTTAATTCTCGATAGGTTAAAATGATTCTAATAATAATTAATAGGATCAAGGTTGATAGAATATTAAAATGGATAATAGAATATTTCATGATCTTATAATAAAAATATTCTTTATGTCTTCTAAAATAATCTAAACCAACTTTTAGACAGAAATATTCCTACAGGTTTCACCATTATTAGAAAATAGAAAAAAATGAGCATTATTTAGTTCTATGACGTTTTATTTTGTTATTGAATATATTTCTTGATCCGAGTATGACCAGAAGTTAGATAAAATCGTTGTAAAAGTCTTTAGCTCGTATAATTCAAGATTGTAAATAAATACAGGATGTTCCATATAAAATGGAACTTCGATAAGCTACTTCTTTATGGATCATCCTGTATATTAAAATTATAAATCGAATTTTTTTAATTTTTCATCAACATTTTTTGTCCAAATTCTTCAAATAAATAAAGATAACAGATCAAATTTTGACTATTATTATTTTTATCAAAATCCGCTACTAAAAGTGACTCAATGAGATAATATTCCTTAAAAATGATCGAGGCATAAAGATTCTCCAAATAGACAGTTCTGAAATGTGTATTCGTATCCACGACAAGCCAAAAGTATGCAACAAGATATCCATAATATTTTGTGCTAATGTTTGCCATAACTCTGATCAAAAGGACAAATTATGGCCTTGTTGTAACACGTTGTGTGTGGCTCCAGGAATTTCTACATCGTAGATGGTGGCACTTTTAATGACCGATACGGTTATGTTTTGTTTTATTCTTTTTTTTTGTAATCTGAATAAAGAAACAATGATTTTTTATGCAGTACTTAATTGTGATGTTATGGAGGTTGAAAATTTATATTTTTATTATATTATTGGATTATTGGTAGTCAATATTAAATTAAAGGACAATCTGAAAAAATAGGGACGTCTGTGCGGTTAATATGGGGACGATGGTTAGTTAATATGAAGATTTTAACCAATTTTGATAAAATAGATTTCGGTTAATTTTTTGAACAAACCGTTAATGTTTATCTGACGTCTGTCAAACGAAAATTTCACTGTCAAAAATTGACAGAAGCTCAAAAAACTCTATTAAGAACAGTTAAGATTATTTCTCCAGCTCTCACTTGTCAAAAATAAAAAAATGTCAAAATTTAAATATTAAATACCTGAAAAAATACTTTATGGATTTGTACCAATTTTAGTATTAATTCCTTATAACATTTTGGATGACCTTTCTTATTAGATGGATTGATTTGTCATTGGGTTGAGTTCAATCAAAACTAAATTTAAAAAAATGATGTTTCTGCTTTTTATAACCTGTGAACAACCAATAATCAATGATGAAATCAACCAATGGAGATGTTAACTCATTCGATTAATTGTGGTCAAATATGACAACAAACCTCGACCATTATGATAAAAAATTGGTTACAAAATGACTCAAAATATTCAAATTTACGGGAGGATGAAGTTCAGCTCAAGAAATTGAGACTAACAGAGATAGAATAAAAAATATGTAGCGTAAATACCTGTGGATAAATTTTACTGGAATATTATCCAGAATTCACAAAACAAACTTTTACCATTCCATAATCTAAAAATAAATTTAATTATTCCTTTCATGCGTCATTTGCGTTAGAGCCATGTGCAAAAATACAGTTTGTAAAAAATCATGCACCCCATCCTAAGGTTGCTATGGACATCCGTCTCCCTCTAAGCGCTATAATATTAATAAGAGCGATAAGTGCAGATATACCTCTGATCACCGGACAAGTCTGTTTTTATACTAGAAAGAAGAAAACCGTTACAACTCCCAGTTACACATAATCTTTTGGTACTATAAATAGGGAAATAGCTTCAGAACAATTCATTATCTCATCATATCTATACTAAAGGAAATTCACCAATGTACCTATGCTTGAAATCAAGAGAAAATTTACTCCCAAAGTAGCTCCCTACTTTTTCTACTCCAAGCTTTTTCTCGCAGTACCGAAATACCTTATTCTTGAAAAAAAGGAGTGAGTGAAAATACACGCATAGTTGCCAAGTATTGAAATTTAATTTTATCCAATCAGTTAAATTTCTGTCAACCATGTGACATAAGATAAGACATAACCAAAAAATATCTATCCTATAGCCTTTGACATAACTGTAATGTGTTAGATATGTACCGGTGTCTTATTAAAAAAAAAACATTAACAAAACACAAAAATAAATGCTGGTCGATTACAAACGTATTCGAGCAAATTTACCCCATTTACCCGGGCTCGGTCCCAAGCCCTCTGGTCTGAGCTGGCCACAATTTTAAATTGTATGCCTGAGGGAGCCAATAAAACCTGGGAAGCTTGGAGGAAAATACGTATTATTTCAACTTCCTCCAGAGCTTCCTCCACATCGTCATTCATGAAATTATTCCATATCAATAATTCATTAGTATTATCAATTATATTAGTAAACTTCCAAGCAAAACTCAAAAAAAAAGACACGAAATACAAATAAAATAAATCGGACCGACATATTAAATAGTTAGGTTAATGTTTCAAATAAATTTCTACTCCCTACAAATTTCATTCGCTAATGACCAATAGAAATTTTATACTCCCTGGGAGAATAAAAGTCCCACATATTTCCATCGAAATATTTCAAGAATAGGGTTATTTTATATTTCATGGAGCAACGCCTATTTCTATTTTAATTTCTACTCCCTGATTTTCAAGAATAGGTGCACAAGGCACAAAACAAAAGTTTACTAAAATTTAGTTACTTTTCGTACATCGAATTTTAATTCAGTTGAATGCATGTAAACATAGCCGTACCACCACTAAGTTTTTAAGGAGAAACGAACGTATATTTGGAAAAGATAATCATTTGCGATTATTCATGTACCATCCTTTCTATTACTTCCTTTGCTATACACCCAAGTTTCATCTAAATACATAGGCTTAATATTCATTAGTTTTCTCATTTGTAAATTTCCTTAAAAATGGCGTACATTTATAACGGATTGAAGGCAATTCGATTAAAAAAATTCTACTGTTTGATTTTTTAAATTTAAATCCAATTTTATGAATCCAAGTATTAATCGATCTTGCAAAACAAGATACATCTGGACCTTCTGCATGAAACGGTAATGAATATTTTTTACGGTTACTGTTTCTTTTTCTACATACATTTTATGTATTATTGAATGCAATGTCTGTAAAATCATACACGGAAAAAAAATCCGATACTTAGTATACGAAATTCATATACTTATTAGCTGAATTTCATATAACCGGCGTGACAGAAGAACGCTCTTCTAAAATAATCCAACGAAGTCACCTGTTCCAAATATGCTTTGGTATCCTGGAACTAAACTACTTTCATATATTCCTAAATAACCGGGTTAGAGGATCAGATACTCTTGGCATATTAAGCTAAAAACCCCGTTCTACTAATTTAGTAACCTGGGCTTGTGAAAATAAATATATTGTCATATAAAGCTTATAATCTCGTCATATGAAACTAGTAACCTTGTCATATAAAGCTAGCAATCTTGTCATATGAGGCTAGTGATCTCGTTTATCTGGCCGATATTGATCTGTTCTTATAAATACAGAGTGATTCTGGGGGAATGGGCCAAAATCTAATAAGTATATTCTACACATAAAAATAATTAAAAAAAAGAACTTAACATTGGTATCATAAGTTTTTTAAATTATTTTCATGTGTAAAATGTACTCATAGAGTTTGGTTAGTTCCTCCCGACTCTCCCTGTAAATAGAAACATAGGTAAGTACATAGATATAGCAGAATGTGAGAAAAAGCATTTGATCTTTAAAAATATTTATTGAACGATAAACTCTTTGAAATAATCATTAATCTCCATTATTGTTGATGAAATTAAACCAAAAATAAAACAAAGATAATAGTTTTTTAGTAACATATCTGTGTAGGAATGCTGAACCTACCTAATCTTTTAATAAACAGGTGTTTTTTCTACTTATTTATAACAAATAAGGAACTTAAAAAATAAAGTATAATAAATACATAGTATCAGTATTATTTCTCATTAAAGGATAGGTACAATAGATCTATTTGGAGAACTGATGGAAAAATTGATTATTTACGATGTGATCTTCCTTCCTATTTTTTGAGAGCGCAGCGTTATCAAGTCTACTTGACTGGCATCAACCTCGTATATATAAATTGAACACCCTGTACATTTGCAGATTTTTAAAATGTCTATTTGATGTTGCAGCTTCCATCAATTGATCATTTCAAATAATCTTCTAAGTCCTACAAAAAATAAAACATATTTGATAACATTCTGAAATTACTCACTTTGGGAAAAAGTAACTCCCTATTTTTCTTACCCCTTCTGTTGCTAAAAATGTTTATTTGATAACCCTTTAAATTGTATCGAATTTACAACAAGTTTCTACTTATTTTTTTGGCCAGAATTTCTTCACAGAATATTTTGTACAGGAAGTTATTTATTTTATTAAATACATATTTGAAAATTAAAATTTAATTTTAGCAAATACTTAATTACAAATTTTGTGAAGAAATTTCAGATTAAGCGACAGAGAGGAATTGAACTGGGATAATATTATATTGTGCTGTACTCACCCAAGACACTTTAAATATATTCTTCGTCTAAATTCAATATCTCAAAAACTTTTCCCTTTTCAACGCTTCGGGAATATAACGTAATGTTCATAATATATCACTCTCCGAACACTACCAATTAACAAATGACTCCAATTGTGGAAATGAGACGTTGACCCGACTCGTATTTGATTCGTGCATCACCGTGCGCGTCCGGCACAAAAAAATTCAGAAAGGATTCTGTTTTAGAACTACGGAAGATAACCTTAAATTGCTGTGAATCTTCCGTTCATATGACGAGAATATAAGGAGTATGCGAAATTTCTTGGAGGACTTAGCATATAATGCGTATACGATGTATTTTTAAGTTGATAGGCCAAAAATCTGCCTTTAGACGACGATTTCTAGTAAGATTAATTTTTTTATCCGTATCTGACAGGAGTTCTGTTTCAGTGAAACATTATATAGAGAATATTGGAATTTTATATACCTGGAATATGATACAGTTTTAAAGGACCGTCGTTCTGAGTCATTTTTTTCCGTGTAGAGTTTACCTTAGTTTTGTTTACCATATTATTTGTCGCCATAGCTTCGGTGAATTGGATGTCTGAATTTCCAGGCGATTTTTTCAACCTGTACAGGCTCCTCCTAGAAACTTTGAGCGCCGCCGCTGAAACGTCAATACAACTTTTTTCTAATTATTGACAGAAGTCCGTATGAGTCTCGAAGCGTTTAACCATATTTAATTTTACTTTTGCAAATAATAAATAAAACGTCGAAATTTCAAACTTCTGACAGTTGTATTAATGTGACATTAGGTTCGTGCTTAATAATAAAATTATCGTGCAAAGTCGGAAATCTAAGATTTTCGATTGGTTGACGCTGGGTTTAACAGTACTTAAATATTTTTCAGCCATTACAAAACCAGTATTTTCCCTTTATTTTTGCCTGTTATGCTACTCTAAATCCCATTTTAAGTTACAACATTAATTTTGGCCAGCGTTTTTCATTTCATCAAGTTTGGTTGTGATAAACAAAGAGACAAGACTTCAGTTGACATAACGTGTCTCGGCATTATAAAAAGCGATTGACCGCACCCTACAATTATAACAATATTTTCTAAGGTTTATAAATGTAAATAAATTGTAAAATTTGTTTTGTATAAAAATATTGGGGAGAGCAGTTGCTCTATAGAAATAATAATAAATTATATAAAAATGTATGATTAATAATTTTGTTTGTTAATAAATTGCTTCATTTAAATGATTTATTTTTGTTAATATATTAAATCCTGAAGGTTGGTCCTTCGAACTAGTAATTATCCAAACTTATAACGATTCCTAATCATATTTGTTCAACCTATAAAAGTAAAATTTGAATATATTTTTTTTCATATTAAATCTGGAATTGGGCTTGCGATAAATCGCATGGGAATCACACTGTCTACATCTTTCATCATTATTTTCCCATGGATGCTCCCTTTACTTCTTGCGGCTTCATGCATATTTAGTTAGGCAGAAAGCCGCGAGAACTACCATTCAAATGAATTTCACTTGAAATTTATTATGATATTTATGGGTTTCCAGTCAATTGTTTATTGGTCTGTGGTGGAGAAGTTGGGAGCCGCAAGAGGTGTGCGAGCGGCTGTTGTCGGCCCTCCTGGGCCCCCAAAGCAGCAGGGGCCCTAGTCACTTCCAGGTCTCTACACTGAGAAAAATGGAAAATATTCGCTATATCATATGTGTTTCATGCAGGTTTTAGAAGCCAATAGTAATGCAGTTCAATTCATTTTTTGGCAAGAGTAACCAGAAATAACAAATACAATCTAACTATTTTTAAACGCACCTTTTGATAAATTTAAAGATTAGACAATGAAATATTATTGGGAATAGTTGAACACGCGAAAACATAGCAAATAATACCAATTCTTATCTAATAAACAAAACCTATGGGTTAATTTATGACCTTAACAATTTTACTCAAACTTGATTCATTTGGTTCACTATTTTTTGCTGCATTAAAGTTACAGAATTCGTGTTACTTTCTATTACCGGTTGTGTTTCTTGCACGTAAGATACTGGATAAATTTCACTGAAATATTATCCAGAATTTACAAACTAATTTCTATTTCTTTAAAATTAATATGTTTTTTATGTCGACTCATACTTTTGATCGTCACTTTACAATTTATCATTCTAAAATCTAAAAATAGATTCTAAATCCATACATTTCATCAAAAATTTGTCTACGTCACTTATTTCTAGAAAAAAGAAAAAACCGTTGAAACTAACACTTACAAATTAAAATCCGTTACAACCCTTCTTAAAAAGATACATATATCGCGCCAAATTATCCACATATTCATTAGCTTCTTGATCGTTTAGGAGAATAGTTGTCTTCCGGCGAGAGCTTTTCACTTTAATTTATTATGATTAGCTTTTAGATTGTCAATGAGAATAGTTATCTCACAGTGAAAGCTTTTCACATTAAAATATACAAGTCAAGACCGCAGCCTAATGTTGAGAACATTCTGAGATTTCACATTAGTAACAAGTGTTAATAATGTTTATTTAAGTTTAATGAAGTTAGAGCTATGCTCTACACGTTGTGTTGTCAAAAAAGTGTAAATATAATTTATATTTCCATTTAATAAAAGGGTGAGAAAATAACCCTTAAAAATAAATAATATCGATTCTTTATGTTAAATAATGTGTCTGATGTGCTAATCAGACTGGTCCTTCGAACTACTAAAAGAAATTCCAAATGGATGCGAGTTCTTAATTCATATTGTTTGGTGTCTATTTTCCACTTTCTCTGTGTTTGATTTACTCTCAGGAACTTTGTTATTTGTATTTTTATTTCTCAGCATTTATAGAAATTTTGCAGTGCGACAACCTCTGTAGGTTGCTGGGTGGTTTTCTCCACAGTAAATGCATTTTGGTGGTACATTTTTTAGGTTTTTGACAGTTTTGGGTTAGGTGTTTTCCAGTGCATTTGGCACATCTTGGTTCCCTTTTTAGTAGTTCTGAGTGTGCCCGTATTTCTGATATCGTTTGAATTGGGGCAGCATTTTGGGTTTCCAAAAAGCCTTTATTTGCAGTCTAAGGTGCAATATTTCATTAATGGCATATTTTTTTTAGATCTTCACTCTTATTAAAAGATAAGGTGAAGAGTGGTAGTGTTTTTTGTCTCTCCAGCTTAGTATCTCTTGTACCTCAAGTATATTAAAGCCTTTGTATTAGGTCATCTAAAATTTGTTCGGCTTTGCAAGTCTGGTATAATTTTCTCGCAACTACCTTAATCCTCCTTGACTGCTTGTTTTCAAATGAGAACCATTCCATTTCTGTATTGTTTGGGGCCTTAGTAAGACTTCTGTATGCTTCTGAATCAGTGACTTTGATTTTCATATTTCCTCCAGTCAACATGATAGCCTGATATTGTATTTTGGATTTCCGCAAATAGTCTGACAAATCGTTATATTTTTACACTTTAATAATTATACTCGTAACGGATAGTTCCTGTGGCGAGCTGCTAGCTTTTCTTTTCTTCTAGTTTTTAGCTCGAATCCATTCTGTTTCTTCGTTTAGCTCTTCTTCACCTCTAAAATAATTTTTTTTTTCGCTGTTCTCTTCTGATGGTTTGATTCTCTGTTGAATTGCATCAACTTGTATTTGTAGCTGAGTAATCTAATTTTTCTCTTAATTGTTTTTCATAAGTTTTCAGCGTAAGTTTTTTAAATCGGCATGTTTTGCAATTGATGGTATTTATCCCACGAGAGGACTTCCTCGATCTTACTACCTTAGTCGTTTTAGTGCAAGCAGTCTAGAAAAAAGAAAATGATGCACTTAACAGTATTTTTATCTATCTTCTTCTGAATAACACTGTTGATTGCATTTCGCTAACTGTAATGTTGAACTTTCACGTTCCACGAATAAACTCTCGGTCTAATTATACTTTCTACTGACGTCCATATCGAACAAATATCTACAAATCATCTCCTCTGTATCAAATGATCGATAATCTCTCAAGAGTTGAAACTGATCTTGACATTTTTAATTCTTTATTTCTTTATATGTTTGTTTTTTTTGTCTCATTACAAGAACTGTATTACCTTATCCTATAACTGGGGGAAACCCTGTTGGATATTGTATTGAAATAAATAAGTCTATACAATACATTTTTACTACAGGCTTAATTTTCATTGAACAATGCTTGATTTCGACGCTTCATTCGGTGTCGCATATACACTTCCATTTTAACGTTATTATCATATACATTATTTTTGGTTATTTTAAAACGGGTTTTTTTTGATATTGTATTTGTCAGAACACAGTACTTTACTCGACAAAAGTCAATCGAATACTGATTTACCGTTATTTTCTTTCCTGTCCAATAATTTTCATGCAGTTATTAATTTTTATAATGTTTGTCCTTTTGCACTGGTTTAATTTCCTTAGAAGTAAATATAAATATGGCAGATACACTACACTGTCTTTAAACTGCTGCATTATTTATTTAGTTTTTCTGAGTGTACTTTTACGTACTTCTTAGAGGATTAATTAATATACTCTGCATCAAGCACAATACGGAGAATCGGGTAAGAGTTACGAAGCCACTTGCGCATTATCATAAATTAAGCGAATCAACTTCGTATGTTATTATTAAGATATTACTGGTGTTTCGTTTCGTTACTTATACGATGCTGCGACTGGGAAAGATGAACGGGAATTATTATATTTTCGAGAAATTTGTTTATCACCTTTTCATGATGATGTGATATATGTAAGACGTTGATGTTTACTTATATATCTCATCACGTACTTATTTCTATTCATATTTCAGGTTAAGATGCGCATTCATAATATTTTTTCTTCATCTTTCAAAATAATAAAATCGCTAGACCAGAGATATGGTAAACAATATAAGATTAGAAGGAAAGAGTAAGAGGAACAAATGTAATCTAAGCATTTAAAAATTATTAAATTAGATCAAGTTTTTATTGTCCAATTATATATAAAAAAAGTTTTAATTGATTGTATAAATTTCACTCAGTTGCAACAGCTTCGTTTTAATTAATTATCAAATACACCGGCATTATGCCGCGTTGCCGGCACTTACATGGTATGCGATTTGTATATTGGTACATTGAGACTCGCAATAAATTTTATCTTTTTTGATTTCATAAAGTCTCATATACAGTGTCATCCCCAAAGTATGCACCATATTTATTAAAGGTTTTTCGACAAAACAAAATATACTAAAATTCAAGTAATATATGAGTAACCTTCAAAAATTTGATTTTAAGGCGTTATTTTGAAAAATCTCGGGAAATGTTATTTAGAAAGTTATTTAGCATTAAAAAATACATCTAGATTTGAAGTCATGGCCATCTAAGTGAAGTTTTATTGTGGACAAGAAAAACTTCACAAACTTAATGTATTTAGTTTGTGCCAAAATACTTATTTTCTCCACGACTATTTAATAATAAGTTAAATCTGACTATATTTTCTGTGGAAGAATGATATACATTCTTCCACTAGTTGAAGAATAAATTTAAGAATTCACGGTAAATTAGCCAATCACATCCTTTGATTTCTAGAATTTACATTAATATCAACACAAATCACATTGCTTTGAAAATAACTGACCAATCGCATCTTATCAACATCCTAATAAGTCGCCATTTTAATTGAAATGTCAAATACACATTCAAACGTCAAAGTTTAATATTTTAAGTGTCAATTAAAGATTTGTGATAAAAACTATGATTTTAGGTATGTAATTTCTTGTATAGTCGAGGAGAAAGTAGAGTCTTCAACTCGCATAGAATTATGGCTATTATTCACGAGAATTAAAATTCCGACACGAGCGGTAGCGAGTGTCGGAATAATTCTATGCTGAAGAATATACTATTATTTTGATGTTTTGTGATTTGATATTATTGAATATTAAGTTCTTGTTACAATACTGTATAATTTTTTTCTATTTTCACCTGCTTTCCATATTTTTTCCTGTTTTTCAGTATTTTTTATATTTTCCCTATTTTTTCTCTATTTTTCTCTAATTTCCCTACTTATCCTATTTCTTCCTATTTTACATTATTATCTTTTTTTCTGTTTTTATTATTTCCTTATTTAGGGCTTCACAACAGAACGATACTTTTCTCGTCTCGTTTCGTCTCGTCTCGTAAAACCGAGACGAGACCTTTTTGAAAATTATTTAGGCGATACAGAGACCATTTATATATTTCTTCAGAATTTTTATTTGAATTTCTTAGATAAGTACTAGCTAGCAGTATAAATATTAAATTTTTTAATAATAAAAAAAGATCCGCATAGGTTACGATACATTTCCGAAATTTAAAATCTGGTAACCATCTGTTAAATATTTTACTTTATTATTTTGGGCTTCAGTTACAGCAAAAATGGAGTGATGGGCAGAATCGAATACTTTCAAGAATCGAATACATTTAAGAACCGAATACTGATTCGAGTCCGAGTAGTTGAGTACTTTGACGAATAGACGAAACAATAAAACTATTATTGTTATTGTATACTCATAGTTTTTATTTATTTTTTAAATAAAAAAATTCAAAACAATATAAAGAATGTGATTTTTGATTAAAAATTAAATAAAAAATCTGAATGTTGTACATTGTTTGGCCAATATCCTTATTTTTCGCAATTTTTCACCATTTTCATATATGTTTCCCTATTTTTCCTAATTTTTCTCTATTTATTTCTAATTTCCGTATTTTTTAGTATTTTCAACTATTTTTCCCAAATTTCCTGTTATCGACAATTTCCCACTTATTTCCTTACTTTTGACTATTTTCCCAATATGTTTCTTTATTTATTCTAAAATTTTCCTTTTTTTTTAATTTTTCCAATGTTTCCCTATTTTTTCATATTTTTCGATACTTTTTACTATTGTTCCCAAATTTTCCAATTTTATCCTATTTTTCTATTATATTTTTCTTATTTTTCTAAATTTTTAACGATTTTTTTCCCATTTTTCTCTATTTTTCCCTATTTTTTACTGGTTTTTGAAAACTTCTATTTTGCACTTTTTTGCCATTTGTTCCTTTTTTCGTATATTTTTCACTCTTTTCTCTTTTTTTCGCTATTTTTCCTATTTTTTCCATTTTTCCTATGTCTTTCTATTTTTTCTTGTTTTCCAATATTTTTTCCTATTTTCTTTATTTTTCCTTTGTCCTCATTTCTACTTGTTTTTCTATATGTTGTCCTATTTTCCTCATTTTTTCCCATTTTTCTCTATTTTCTTACTACTTCCCTATTTTTACGTATTTTCTCCATGTTCCCCTGTTTGCCTCCATTTTTAAATATTTTTTCCTATTTCTTTATATTTTCTTGTTTTTCATTATTATTTTTCTGTTTTTCCCTATTTGTTCGTATTTGTCCCTATTAGTCTCTTTTTTGTCATATTTAACTTTTTTTCTCGTTTTTACTCTTTTCTCTATTTTCACTATTTTCCCGCATGATTCCCCCATTTTTTACTATTTTTCTATAATTTCGGTATTTTCCCTTTTTTGCCCTATTTTTTTAATATTTCCAACTTTATCCTATTTTTTCCAACTTTTTCCTATTTTTCACTGTTTTCCCTAATTTTGTCACTATTTTCCCCTATTTTTCTCTATTATTCTCTATTTTGTATTTTACCTATTTTTCTCCTATTTTTCCTATTTCTTCATATTTTTATTAGTTTTTCTTATTTTCTCTTATTTTTCCCTATTTATCCCTATTCATATTTGTTCTTATTTTGCCCTATTTTACGTATTTTTCTCTATTATTCCCTATTCTTCCTTTATTTTCTGCTTTTTTTATTTTTTCCCATATTTTATAGTATTTTTCCTACAAAATCAAATGAAAGAAAATCCGATAATACCGAAGACAAAACAGTCTCTATTGACTAACTGAAAATATATATTATAGATGATTTTAATTGATTACAATTCTAAAATTAAAGTAGAATAAATGCAAATTATTATTATTATTATTTAATATTAAACTCTAAATAATATAAAGAGTCTCAAATACTTTTTTTTATTTTTCAGTTTCTAATTTCTTTCATCTAAGATACAGCGTGTTGGAAATTATTAATTTTGCGTTCATTCCCTTTTAATAACATTATTGACGCGTTGATAACAAAATCAAAAATAAATAATTAAAATCGTTTTTATGCGGGAACGGATTTAACAATTAGTAATAATTAAATAGAATTTTTTTGCATCGTTATTAATGATGGTATATTGGTCTAATAAATTAAATGCGATTACAAGTGTAATATGTCAATATAAAGAGTCACAGATTGACAGCCACCATAGTGCTTTTAACGATTAGGTATGTGATGGTTCTGATGTATACATGCGTGTTTATTGCAATTTTAATTCCGTCATAAGCCAAGATTAATGACCAAAAAAAGTGCTAGAATGGTAAACAACTCAATTTAAAATGCGGAAAATGGCGGAAACAGAAATTTTTCATCAGGAAAACCTATATAGATAAGTGTTTGCATGCATTTTTACGTTACAACATTTAGACTGATAAGTGAATATCTTAAGAATATTAAATAAAAGTAAGTGAACATTAACACACGTTATTTTGTAATTAAGTAACAGTATACTGCAATTTAAAAAAAGTGCCATATTTTATTATACTACGAATAAAATTTTAAACAATTTTTTTCATAATATCTAAAACAAAAAATTATACGAGACGAGATAAGGCGAGAATTTCAAAAATCTCGTCTCGGTCTCGTTAGTTGAGAAAAAATAAGTCTCGTTTCAGTCTCGGTCTCGTCCCGTACTCGTTTGTCTCGTCTCGTCAAATCTCATTATTGCTAGAACTTATAAAAAAAACTTAGAATTAAAACTTAGAATTAAAACTTAGAATAAAAACTTAGAATAAAACTTAAAATAAAAACTTAAGTTTTTATTCTAAGTTTTTATTCCAAGTTTTTATTCCAAGTTTTTATTCCAAGTTTTTATTCCAAGTTTTTATTCCAAGTTTTTATTCCAAGTGTTTATTCTAAGTTTTTATTCCAAGTTTTTATTCCAAGTTTTTATTCGAAGTTTTTATTCTAAGTTTTTTTTTAATTTCTTTTCAATTTCTTTTCAATTTTTTTTTCAATTTTCTCCATTTTTTTCGATATTTGTCCGATTAGTTTTTTTTTGCTTTTCTCTTTTTTTTAGATTTTTCCGATTATTTCCAATTTTTTCAGATTTTTTCGATATCTCTTAATTATTTATTCAAATATTTTCAATTTTTTTCGAATTTTTCCCGATTTGTTGATGTTTTTTTCCAATTTCGACCTATTTTTTTCCATTTTTTTCCAATTTTCTCCATCTTACTTAAATCTTTTACGTTTTTTTTCAAATTTTTTCCGATTTGTTCTTTTTCCACTTTTTTCTTTTTAGATTTTTCTAAAGGGAAAAATAGGAAGAAATAGGGAAAAATAGGGAATAACAGGAAAAAATATGGAAGAATAAGATTAAATAGAGACAAATAAGAAAAAACAGAAAAAAAAAACATGGAAAAATAGGCAAAAATAGGTAAAAATGTGGGAAAACAGAAGAAAATGTGGAAAAAAGGACACAAAGAAAAATATGAAAAATGGGGAAAACAGGAAAATGGGATAAAATAGGAAAATATAGAGATCAACAAAAAATAGGAAATCCAGGAAAAAATAGAGAAAAGTAGAAAAATATAGCTAAAAATTGTAAAAATTGAAAAAAAAACGAAAAAATCAAGAAAAAATAGTAAAAAATAGAATAAAAAAAAAAAAACAAAAAGCAGAAAAAAAACAGGAAAAAACAGGAAAACAGAGAAAAATAAAAAAAAATAGGAAAAATACGAGAAACAGGAAAGAACAGGAAGAAACAGAGAAAAATAGGAAGAAATAGAGAACAAAGGGAAAAAATGGGGATAAAGAGGAAAAAATAGTAGAGAAAGATATAAAAAAAAAATTGAGAAAAATGGAAAAAAAATCATGAAAAATAGGAAAAAATAGACAAAAATTGGGTAAATAGAAAAAACATAAAAAACTAGGAAAAAATAGGAAAAAATAGAAAAAAACAGAAAAAAAATAAAAAAAAAACATGAAAAAATAGATATGAACAGAAAAAAATTGGAAAAAGTAAAAAATAGGGAAAAATAGGAAAATATAAATAAAAAATGAAAAAATCCAGATAAATAGAAAAAAATAACATGAAAAAATTGAAAAAGCCATTAAAAAAAATTAGAGAAAATAGAAAAAGTAGTAAAAAATAGATAAAAATAGAGAAAAATGGGGAAAAAGTAAAAAATATGGAAAATAGGAAAATATAGATACAAATTGAAAAAATGCAGAAAAATAGAAAAGAATATGGAAAAAACCAGGACAAAATTGGAGAAAATAGGAAAAGTAGGATTAAATAGGAAAAAAAATTGACCTGTTTTGCCATTTTTTCAAAATCTGAACAAAACTCGAAATAATTGATGTAAAAATTTTAGTTGGGACACGCTATATTTATACTCAAAGAGAAAACCTAGGATCAACCAGAAAAACATGTGAAAAAAAGGAAACAAAGAAAAATGGGGAAAACAGGAAAATAGGATAAAATAGGAAAATATAGAGAACAGAAAAAAATATAAAAAACATGAAAAAATAGAGAAAAGTAGGAAAATATAGCTAAAAAATGTAAAAATGCGGGAAAACAGAAAAAAACAAGATAAAATAGTAAAAAACAGAATAAAATAGGACAAAAAAATATAAAAAATGGAATAAGCTTGAAAAATGTAGGAAAAAACAGGAAACAGAGGAAAATAGGAAAAAATACGAAAAAACAGAAATAAATAGGGAGAAATAGAGAAAAATACTAAAATATAGTAGAGAAAAATAGTAAAAAATAGTAAAGAAAAATGGGAACAAAACAGAAAAATCGGAAAAAAATAGGTAAAAATGGGAAAAAATGATAGAAAAAAGTAGGAAAAAATATGGGGAAAATGGAAAAATAGGAAAGTAAAGTCAAAAATTGGAAAAATAGAAAAAGAGGAAAAAATAGATAAATTAGAGAAAAATGGGCAAAAAATTAAAAAGTAGAGTAAAACAGGAAAATATAGACAATAATTGAAAAAACGCAGATAAATAGAAAAAACATGAAAAAATTGAAAAAACCAGGAAAAAATTGGAGAAAATAGAAAAAGTAGGAAACAGAAAAAATAGGAACAAATAGATAAAAATAGAGACAAATAGGAAAAAAGTAAAAAATATGGAAAAATAAGAAAATATAGATAGAAATTAGAAAAATGCAGAAAAATAGAAAAAAACATCTAAAAAACCAATAAAAAATTTGAGAAAATAGAAAAAAGTAGGAAAAAATAGATAGACTTTAAATTTTAATGAATTAGGTGCGAATTTCGACACCTGGGCGGCTACTAGTTATTATTATTAATTAACTCAAAAGTCAAATGTATCTGTATGAAAATATTTATAAATTATCGACACACAATTACTTTAATATGTCCTGAAAATTTTTAATGTTACTCAGATGATCAAAATGTTATACATTTATTAATTAAATTTTACACCTATGGTACAAAATATGTTGAGCAGTGACAAGAAAGTTTCAATTAAAAATTTACATATGCTTACGAGATGGTTAATGGTTAATTTGTAATTTATTAAAAAATACACCACCAATTAGTTTCGTATAGTATATGTGCATAGTCGAAATGATTAACTGATAATTTATATGACAGGCATCTGATAATATACGATATTAGACAGTACGTGTGCAAAAATAACAAATTATACACATCAGACGCAATAACTTGAAAATGATAGGCCATGTGTTTGCGTTGATCTTTATCTTATAGACCTCATTATATTAATTAGATTGAAAGCATGCGATTATTGGTTGCAATTTGCAGTTGCAATGTTCTAAACTAGAAAAAGAAATTCTTTTGTGAAAGTTACATGTAAAAAATCATTTTTCTTTCATTACCATACAATCTTTTAAACAATCTACATTTAAAGATAAATTTTTCTTCTAAAATCCATTCTTTTTTTTTTTTTTGTTACTATAACGAAATTGGGTACCGGTACGCGGCGCTTCGTCTTTTGAAACTCATTCACCTCGACGATGTATAATGTAAATCAAGACAATGGGGGGTCCCTCTATGATCTCCGAGATGTCGAAGACTACCTCAATAATTTGTACCCGCACTCGTAAACAAAATTGCTTGTTCGGATATCGGCGTCCAGGAGTGCGAATTATTTTACTCGTGTTTTTATGTTAAGTAGCTCTGTTTTTTAACAAAGTGAAATAATAAAATTTCCATTCGTAACAGAGGTCGTATTGGTTTTTGTAATATATAGTCTGCACGAAAAAAACTTTGTTAAGTTTTTTTATAATATCCTGATTATTTTTCTGTTGAGTGTTTCTCTCTAAATTTTTATTATATTTTTATAAAGAGGAATAAATAAAATAAAGGACGGAAGGTGTAATGGTATCCACAATGTAGATGTATTATGTAATTTTTTTAAATTAGGACCTTAAAAGTCTGTTATCAAATATGCCTACAAAAATATTTATAATTTTTTTAAACCTGTATTATATTTAAAAAAAATTAAATTAAAAATATCTAAATTAATTGATAATACTGTTAAGAGATGTCAGTATATACGAATTGAATTCCTTATTAAATAGCAGTACATCGGATGTGCTTGTTTATATTGTACATCGGAAAATAAAATAAACTACCTAATGTTTACATCTCGAACTTTGAGAAAAAAAGACACTTTACTGTATAAATCAAACTAGTGACCATGTCACTATCTTTATGTAGATTTTAAGAAGTTTAAGAGTGAAATCTAATAATCATTACTTTTGGAGATAAACATACAAATCAAACTATTTTATGAAGCTAAAAAAATATTAAAACATAAAAAAAACGGCCGTACTAGGATGAAACTCCGGCCCTTTTAAGATATGTTCATGCTTATTCGAATTTCGCAAAATTTATGCGAATAAAATGGCGCCTGAAAATTTCACAATAAAGTTGAAATATTTGAACTTTTTTGCGAAATTCGTATGAGCATGAACATACCTTTATACCGAAACCATATACTATACAACGACGTTACAGAAGTAATATCAAACTTATCAAGCAAATGCGCCAACATACTTCTATACTTTGTAAACCCTAAAACGTAATGAACGGCCGAAGTACAAAATAAATGCGTACATCCGATGTACTGCTAGGCACAACGTTTTATTTTTATGAATAATTTTAAATAGATTTTCATATACTACAAATGAATTTGCTATAGCTTACCGCACCACACGTCCCCATTATCTATAAGATAAGCGACAAAGTCTTGACTAACTGACTGACTGATTGACTAGCACAGCAAAATCTATTGAATCCACAGAATTGAAATTTTGATAATATATTGTGTTCATAACATATAGTCCATCCAATATTTCTTTTAAGTTTTTGATAATACCCAGCTGAGTTGGCAAAAAAAACCCACTCAATAGTGGTAGTGTATATTGATACTATTTTAAGTTAGAAAAAAGGATAGACATATTCTAAATTTTCAACAATTTTCCTGCCTTTTTTTCAGGATCATAAATATTTAGTAATGCTAAATTATATTCCCTGAAATTATAATTGCTATGCATATTATGTTCAAATAATTCACTACTTTTTTAAACTTGATAATGGCTGAGTAGATACATCCAAACAGATTAGCCACACTATATATTTTAAGGATTTAAACCAGATTATAACTTTAGTCAGAAAAATTCAAGTGGTAAAATTTTAATTTAAAAAAATACAAGTTTAAAGAATAATTGTCAAAAAATCTACTTACCGCTATATTAATGAAAAAATTCTCCTGAACCTCTCTTCTTCTGAGTCCCTAGTTGCATCCTTTCTTGATTTTTTAATAGTGATTGGTTGAACGAGATATAGCAGAATAGCCTGAGTACTATCGTCTAAAACCAAAGTTTTTCCAATTAATTTTCAATAAATAAAATAAGAATGTAAAACTATTATAAATAATTATTCTTTTTTATTAAAATTTCAAAATTTTGTAAAGATTTTTTAAACAGTTATTTTTGTTTTACTAGGCTTCAAGCACACACTTTTGAATCGAATAGTAGTACTTAAAATGTACGATTATATTATATTACAATAAAGGTACTTACCATTTAAATTTGGACAAAGTCTTGTAGTCTCCAATGATTCAGTTTTTCTATATAATCCAACAAAACCGACTTTACACCATGGATCATTTTTGATAATTAAAACAATACTAATCTTGCACAACCCAGAAAATTTTCCCGGTCTCATACAAAACAACTAGCGAATGAAACCAATCGTATTTATTTTAAAAAAACAGATTAGATCAGATTAATGGTAACAACATAAATTTCACGATGTTCTATCTTCTAATTTTTAGTGTTTGAAATTAGGTACTTCGGAATCAAACAAGTACAAAAAGTTTATAAGATTCAAAATTTACAACAAAATTTTTTTTCCAAGCCGCGGCGACCACTTGACCCAGGGCGATCGCGACATCTTCGTTTTCTATTGTTTCCCTTTTTCTAAAATCTGATACAAAAAATAAGTTTGAGACCTCTCTTCAAAATTCTTATAATTTTCGTAAAGCCAACTATTCACTTTTATACAAAATGTTATCTGAAATTGATTTATAGGTATTTTATGATGCCAATGATGCTAAAATTGTCAAGCCAATAATTAAACATTTTTCCCAGTATATTAAGCGGCAGAAACTTCAACTGGCACTCAAATTTTGACCACCGTTACATCAGGGACCTTCGCTTCTGTATTATTTTATGTTCTGTGGTATGATGTTAAATAAACTTACTAAATCTGATGTCTCTTTAATCGCTGCTTGATTTACATAAATCATATTTCACTATTAGGAAACAGTATGTTCAAGTTAACAAAATGAAGTTTGTTGAATTTATGGCAAGTTTTAGTTTGTTAGTGTTACGCAGAGGCGTACTGTGTCAATCTTTTTCTAAATTATGGTCCAACATAAGGGTTACATAGCTGGTATTGATCCGGTCGTAACCTAGTAGGGTTGTCCATACAAAAAATAACTTTGTACTCGCCTTTTTCATGAGATAAACAGGACAGGAGGTGGGAGGTCACAATTCTTACTCTGTAATTGGATTTTTAATCTGTACAGTATAGTACCAAATAAAATAAAATAAAAATATTTTTCCAATTTTGACTATTATTATTAATTTTTGTAAAGTTCTATTTTAATTTTTATTTAGGAAATAAATATTGATACTTCGAGATGTTTTAACTTTTTCACTTGACAAATTTATGACGTAAAAGATATACGAAAAAATAATAAAAATTAAAATAATAGGTATATAATTTGTGTAAAAATAAATTATTTATTTTATTTTAATTTATATCCATTAATTGTTTTTACAAAGAGAAAAATTTATAAACTTGAATTGGGTATTGAAGGAAAACGACTTGTAAGACTTCTTGAAGAAACATGAGACTTGTTCAAATATCATTAAATTATCAAACTACATGATGTACGACGTCTCGGTAAATATTTTTTTCCTTTTCCATAAATCCTTACGTCTAGACACGTCGACTTACCTATAGAAAACGATATACTTTATTGATTATTCATACACATTTATTATGTTACTTGACTTTTATTCGTTGATTTTTATTGAAATTAATATTTATAATTTTCGTTTTTTTTCTAAATTAAAATAATGGATCAAAAGTGAATTTAATCTTATTCAAATCTAATCCAGATTTGCATGTAATCATTAAAAAATGAAATCGAGTACCAATTGTATCAATTTTCCTTAAATCTATTGAGTTTAACCAAATTTAATATACAGTTTGAAACTAATTAAGTAGTTAATTTTCAAAATTAAAATTCTAAATATATTCGTATTTATCCCCCTAGTGTTTAATTTTGCGACGGCCTTGATCAAAATCCATTTACCCCACCCGTTCGAATATGTAATTTCCGTCCTTTTGCTCAGACATTTTTATGAAATCACACATTAGTTCTCTGTAATAAGATATACATTTTGTCGAACCACAAATATCAAAAATATGTGATAAAATTGGTTCAAAAATGACATTAAATCTAGAACTAAAATGATCATATAAAATTTGACAAAATATTATATTATTTTACATATTTTCCCCCTAATTTCACTGTAACGAAGTTACTTTCTCCGTAACCTAAAGGGAGCGAAACTAATTCCAATTATACCGGAGTCCAGAACCGTCATCCGACCACTACGTCAGTCCGGAATACGTGCCTGTACCGTTGTAATGTATTTCAAGGGTTTCTTCACGTTATCGGAAAGTTAGATAAACATCAGACACTCTCAACAACAAGTTATTTAATCACTATTTAATGTTTTACTACAATATAATTAACATATCATTTGAGTTCTCATGCCAACCCTGTAACACGAACTCCGTACTCTTAATTGAATGTAATGAACCACTCATTGTAATGAACAATAATGAGCCCGTCTCTAAATCTAACAATAAACATTATCTGACCCGACTCAATGTCGTTACCTTGCGATATAACGTTACCACATGAAATAATAACAACAGGTCTGACTTTTATAATGTTTAAATTACAACTAGTTTAAATAACCACAATATTTAATTATTTAAAGGGTTATTCTGTGTAGCTCAAAAGGCTCCACACCGTCCAATAAAGGAGGTCTTGACTATCTAAATCTAGCCTGTGTTTAAAAAAAATAAAAGGCTTTGTGGTATTCGATCCCGGGCCCCCTCCCCTGTACTATTAGCAGGCACTATATTACGCTGCTACTAGAGCTCATGCTTAAATATGTTCAAGCTTAATATTTAAGCGAATCAAGTTTCACTCAAGTGAACGATATGGCAACAGCGGAGTGGAAATCTACAGGTAGGCGCCTCTATTAAAACATCAAAATATGACAAATTTACATTTGGAAAGTAAAATGTAAGAAATTTGAGGTTAGAAACATCGAAATATTAAAATATGACACGCTTGATCCTTAGAATAAAAATTGTTCAATAAAAATGAGACAACAAAAGCTTACCAATTGAAAGGTTCCAAAATAACAAGTTATATGAAAATAATTGTAAAAATATTCCAAATAAGACAAGTTTAACAGTTTCAAAATGCTCTCATGAAAAATGACGTAACAATCATTTACTAATTGAAACGTCAAAATATGACAAGTTTGACAGTTTCAAAATGTTCTCATGAAAAATGACGGAACAGACATTTACTAATTGAAATGTCAAAATATGACAAGTTTGACATTTGTGATGCAATCTATGGGAAGTGAAATCTATGACTAGTTTGACATTTGATTTTCTGTATGACAACTGATACAATTGATATTTACTAGTTGAAACGTCAAAATATGACAAGTGCAACATTTGAAAAGTAAAATGTAAGAAATTTGATATTAGAATTATTGAAATATGGAAAATATGATATTAACAACGTAAAAATATGACTAAATATCATAAGTTTGACAGTTAATACGTCAAGTTTGTCATATAGAATAAAATTTCTTTAAGAAAAATGACGAAATAGACATTTGACAACTGAAACGTCCAAGTACAACAATTTTGACATTTGCAACGTCAAACTATGACAAATTTATTACCTTCGATGACAAAATATGATAAAATTAACGTGAGAAACGTCAAATTATGACTAGTTTAACATAGTATACAATAAAAATTATCCAGGAAAAAACGTGAAAAAAATTCAAAATTAACGTGAGAAACGTCAAAATATGACAACTTGAAAATTTAGAAAGTCAAAAATCAAAATATGACAAGTTTGACCTTAAAACCGTCAACTTATATAACTGTAATATTATAAACGTCAAATATATGACATTTAAAACGTGAAAATGTTATGCGTTTGACATTTAGAATAATTTTTTTTTAGGAAAATTATCAAAATAAACGTTTTACAATTGAAACGTCAGAAAATGACAAATTTGACATTTGCAACGTCAAAATATGACAAGTTTAGCAGGTTATACATCGATAAATTGTTTCATAATTGTAAGTAAAGAGTGTCAGTTTGACAGTAGTTTAAATAATCATTTTTGAACAATCCTTACATACTTTCGTTAAGTTTGCTTTTTTGTTTATTTTGTTTGTTTGTTCGTTACGAAAATGTTGTCTAGATGTGCAGGAAAAGATTTTTTAATTTTTAATTCAAGATGGCGATTCCAAGATGGCGGACGAGATTTATGATTAAGAATAGATTTCACTCAAAATTGGTATGTGGGGTTTTTGGGGCAAAATATTATGATTTTTTTTGTCAAAAGTAACAAATTCAAGATGGCGACTCCAATATGGCGGACGAGATTTATGATTATTGACCGATTCTATTCAAAATTGGTATGTGGGGGATTTTTAATCGGATATTATGATTTTTTTATCAAAATTAATAAAATGTTCATTACTGTGTCCATTATTAATAAATATCAACATTTTATTTCAGTATTGTTTGTATCAATATTAAACTAGTTACTATGGAAATGAAATTAATGTAAACTTTTCGATTGTTACTATTTTTTTTTCGTTACGGCTCTGGTGTCTGAAAAAATTGTTCACGATAAGGGTAATATCATGTGCCAGTTTCACATAAAGGCGAGCGAAGATTTTTTATGGCAATGGTAGAGAAATATGCATATTGTGTGAACATTTGACCTGTAATCTCTAATCAATTCCTCCACATGTGATTAATACAAGAAATTGCAACGTTGCCGTATAAACTAAGTCGAATAATTTAGGTAAATTTTAATTATTATAATTCTTAATTAACTCAAAAATGAACGTTTCTAAACGATTCTTTACTTTTCCTAATCCCATTTACTAAGCATAACTTTTAGTCACTTTTAATCATCAGTTCGGAAAATAGACAAAGTTAAAAAGGATTATTTATTAAAAATCTTGATGGGAGGTAAAAGATGGGCGGAACAAGCTTAAAAGGCAGATGCATTTGAATGAGTAAGAGTGACTGACCTTTTAAATGCTTATATTAATTAAAGAAGATAAGGTAGGTATTCTATTTATGTCACTATTAGTTATAAGTAATAATTGCAAAACTTTAGTAAATTTTAATCTTTAACTGCTTTCTTAGCTCTAAAACTGCCATTAAGTATGATGATTAAAATGTTATATACAGGATGTTTCGCGAGTGACTGGCTAAACTTTAACAGATGGTAGAGTACCATGATAGTGGTTTCATATCTTCTATTATTATGTTTCAAATATCTTTTGTTTAATATATACAGGGTGTTTTCGTTTATTTTCAAAAATTTCAATTGTCAATATTTTGGCGATGGTTGTTCTAATTTGAACAAAATTTGGTACGTATAATCTAATGTGGGTAATTTACCAAATTCTGTATCGTAACAACAAAAAATTATTTTAACGCCGTCAAAAAATAAATTTTTATACAAAGTATAAAGTATATGAATTTTGCCAACTTTCGATATCTGTTAATAAACTACAATAATAATGTAAACAAATCAAACTGTCAGAGTTTTTGTCACATTTTTAGTAATTCTTGTTTTAATTTCAAAATATTGCGATTAACCGTTTTTAACTAAAATTTACGTACGCACCTGCTTTAAAACACCAGAAATATTTATACAAGTTTTTAATTTTGCGAAATAAAACTCAATTTTAATTTTATTACTACTATTGGCCAACATACGTCAAAAATAATGACCGAGAAAAAACAGGTACTTAAAATTATGTTAAATAATAAATAAAAGAAATTAACTAAAACTAATACATAAAAGCAAACCTAATACAGGGTGATTCTTTTGGAGGGCTAATTATAGGTTTCAAGAGAAGTAGGCAGAATTAAAATCTGAAAATTTGGGATACGAGGTTTTCGGGGATGCCCCATCGATCTAAAATATTTAGAGCGACCAGCTACTTCCGGTTATACCGGAAGTAAACATCAACTTTGTTATTTTCAATGGAACACCCTATATTTTCTTACATTTTTAGATTAGCCCTGAGAAGCTGATTTCAAAAACATATTATACTTATAATGTAAACTTTTTAGTTTTGAAGTTATAGACAATTGAAAATCGCATTTTTTCAACTTTAAATGATTGCTATGGCCAAACGACATAAAATCGGATAAAATGACTTACATGTCCCTATTTTACCTTTTTGAGTTCTACTTGGTGCCATAAGAAGAAAGTGTATATAGAGTGATCAAAATGTGTGTACTTTTGATCACCCTGTATACATAATGTTCTTATACCATCAAGTAGAACTTAAAAAGTTAAGATAGGGACATGTAAGCCGTTTTATCCGATTTTATGTCGTTTGGCTGTAGCAATCATTTAAATATGGAAAAATGCGATTTTCAATTGTCTATAACTTCAAATCAGCTTCTGAGGACAAATCTAAAAATGTAAGAAAATATAGGGCTTTCCATTTAAAATAACAAAGTTGATGTTCACTTCCGGTTATACCGGAAGTAGCTGATTGCTCTAAATATTTTAGATCGATTGGGCATCCCCGAAAACCTCATATCCCAAATTTTCAGATTTGAATTATGACAACTTCTCCAGAAACATCTAATTGGCCCTCTAAAAGAATCACCCTGTACAATGTAACAAGATTATAACAAGTTTTCGAAATATCCACCTCCAATTTCAATGCATCTTGCGTCGTAACTTCAGTAGCGTATACTGTTTGTTTTAGATAACCCCACAAGAAATAATCTATAGGGGTAAGGTCGGGTTAGCGAGCGGGCCACGGAACTCGACCATTATGACAAATTAATCTGTTCTGGTAAGAAGGGTTTAAATGCTCCCTTACCTATCGTGAACTTTATGAATATTTCTAGAAAATTAGAATTACTATAAATGTGCTAAAAACTCTTAGAGTTTGATTTGTTTACATTATTATTGAAGTTTATTAATCCATATAAAAAATTGTCAAAATTCATTTTTATACTTGGTAAAAAAAATTTTTTTTTGACGGCGTTAAAATAAATGTTGTTGTTTACGGTACAGAATTTGGTAGATTACCCACATTTGAATATACATACCAAATTTTGTTCAAATTACAGCAACTTTCGCCAAAATATTGACAAATTTTTGAAAATAAACGAAAACACCCTGTATATATTAAACAAAAGATATTTGAGACACAATAATAGCCGATATGAAACCACTTCATCGTCCTTTACCATCTGGTAAAGTTTGGCCACACTAACGCCTTGAACTAATCCTCTCCCTTTCTTAATTTTTTTAACTTCTTTCTTGATGCTTCCAATAGATACAATAAAGTGATATACGCACTCCATACCGCTTTATGACACACTGCTATAGAGGACGCCACAAGTACTTGGTGTGTAGCATGGTCTATGGTCGAATGGTATTTACGTTGTTATCAGATTTTCTATTTTCCGAAAATATAGCGAACTCTTTTATTTCAAATAGATCATCCTGTATATTTTTTATGCAACACTCTCTCTATATACCATAAATTTGCCGCTGTTTGGTCGCTAATTAGTGTGAAAAAATAAAATTTGTCGGTAGTGTTGCTCAAAAAAAATCTCTTGTTCTACTTAGTTCATACGAATTCAGCGAGACAAATTTTGATAAAATTATCGAGAAAAAAGAATCAGAAAATTTGCCGTTAATTTGCCACCAATAATTAGTTGTGAAAAAATAAAATTTGTCTCTAGCGCTGTTCAAAATAAAAACTATTGTTCCACTAATTTCATATAAGTAAAATTAGCGAGACAATTATTAATAAAATTCGAAAAAAAAGAAAAGCGGAAAATTTGGTACTTAATTTGTCGCTAATGTTGTTAAACAAATAAATCATTTTTTCATGAGGTTTATATGGAAAAATTTTCGAAAAAAGAAAAGCTCCTAATTCGCTGTTAATAAAAAATACGAGAACTTCTAAAAACCATAACGTCTGAAGTTTTTCACCGTTTTTTGAGTGAATTTTGTCAAATACTATCCAGCTATCTGTATATAACTTTGTGAAAAAATGATTTTTCTGTTTAATAAAAAGATTATTTTTGACTAATTAGCGCCAAATTAGCAGCAAATTATTCCGATTTTCTTTTTATTCGATGCGAATTTTATCAAAACTTGTCTCACAACTAATTATCTGTTTATTATTCTTGTTCTCCCTGGATTTTATCAAAAATTGTGTCGTTAACTCCATGTGAACTTATAGCAAAACATATTAATTTAAAAAAACCATAAATTTATAGAAAAAAAAATAAAAAGAAAAAAGAAGAAAAATAAAAATAAACTAAAAAATTCAAAAAAAAAAAATCAAAAAAACCTTCAAAAACCAGAAAAAGGAAATTAAAAAATCAAAACAAAAAAAAACCATCAAAAAATAGAAAAAGAAAAAAAAAAGAAAAAAGAGGAAAAAATAAGACAAAAAGAAAAAAATAAAAAACCTAAAAAAAAATAAAAAAAAAACCAACAAAAAACAGAAAAAGAAAAAAGCTATAAATTTTATTTTTTAACAACCAATAAGCGGCAAATTATCCGCATTTTTTTCTTTTTTCAGGAATTCTATCAACAGTTGTGTCCCTCAGTTCAAATGAATTTAGCGGAATTTAAAAAATGGGAAATTTTTTTTAAGTTCTTTCATTTTTCATTCAGCGAAGTAGCGGCTAATTATGAGCCAATTTTTTTCGTTTAGCGTAAATTTTATCGAAAGTTGTTCCGCTTTTAACAACAACAACAAAAGCGACAAATTTTACTTTTTAACAACTAATAAGCGGCAAATTTTCGGCATTTAAGTTTTTTATTTGGAAATTCTAGCAAAAGTTGTTTCGCTAAGTTCATAGGAATTAGTTTTTATGTTGAACAACAATAGCGACAAATTTTAGTTAGAGGCAAATTACGTTATATTTTGCCACTCGATTTGTTTTGCTAAGTTCAGATAAATAATAATAAATGTATCTAAAGTAACTTTAATAATTAACCTGCAAATTAATATTAAATATTCTTAAATATATGTATACTTTTAGGTATATTTCTAATTAAAAAGTAGATAAATATATATTTTTATTGTGATTTCATGTATTTGATATAATGATAATTATATAGAAGAATACATACAGAATGTTTACTTTGTGAATCTAATTACTAGTCGCGACTTATTAGTTTTTTAAAAACGTAAATTTTCATAAAAACCATGTACATATTTTATTGGTACAGGTATCAAATATTTTGCGATAATTGTTAGATGTTATCATAATCACGAATATCCAGATAGAACATTATCATTTAGATTAAAATAATTAGTCGACTATCATTTAGTCCTAAATTGACTCAAATATAGGCCAGTAAAAGAGAGCCCATAAGTGATTAAACCATTCACTTTTGGATTATTCTGTGGAAAATACTTTTCCACCAGAACTGTATTTTAATTTAATTCCTAAAGATTATCCATATGTGGTCCAAAGTTTAAGAAAATAAGGCACAAAGTCAGGTACCACAAAATTTATTGCAAAAAAGTACTAGCAGACAACTAGTTTCGGTCACTCACCATCACCAGGGAAATATTAAGTACTAACAAGGAAACGAATTGATCACAAAAAATGAAAGACCCATTAAGGGTAGAAGGTAAATTTAAATAAAAATAAACATGATGGTACTTGAAAAGTATTAAAATAATGTCAAAAAATTACTACTTTACACGATAACGATACTTTTATCGTCTCGTCTCGTTTCGTTTCGTAAAACCGAGACGAAACCTTTTTGAAACTTATATAGGCGATACCGAGACCACATCCGGAGAGACTGAGAGTCTCGTTTCTGGTCTCGTTCATATTTCTTCGGAACTTTTTTCTGAATTTCCGAAAAAAATAAACTAACAAACTGTATAAACATTTAATTTTTTTATAATAAAAAAAGGTCTGCATAGGTTACGATACATTTACGAAATCTAAAATCTGCTAACTATCTGTTACATCTATTTCATTTATTGAATACTGTACCACATTTGTGATATGGATACCCTGTTTATTGATATATATTTCAGGCAAGTATGTTTGAATCCTCATTATCTAGGAAATTCTTTAACTCATTCTCTGCAATTCTAGTTGCCTAGTCTTTTGTATACGCAAAAACTATTGTTCGAAAAAAAGGGTTAGGTTATAGTCTTCAAAAATATTCGAAATTTTTCATCATTTAGAATTGAAAAATAAATGGAATAGGGGTAGTTTAAGGGGCGTAGATTCCAAAAAACAAACCAAGATTCATTCATCACGTGTCGAGTATGAATTTTAAGTTATATCGGTCGGTCGCTAATTATGAAGTTATAGCATGTTGAGAGCTCTTTCAGAGACGAAATAGCCCAGTCGACTTGTAGTTATGGTAAGTGATAGCGTCTCAGCCGTTGTTTTATTTATTTTAAAATCAGAGATGGATCCCTACCTACAAGCTAGAGGGATCTCATATATTAAAATGGTTTGTTCTTATGCATAATTTTCGTGCTGTTTTATCTATTGTATGGTTGAATGAAAATGAAAGGTAATAAGGAATTGTCATATGCAAGTATGACAGGAATGAAAATAAGGTTATAAAATTAAATTTAAGGTGTGTATGCCACATCAGCTTTTTTAATTTTAAAAAGACATTTTGACCTATATAAAAAAATATAAAAAAAATTATATGAATTAAAAAAGTATTTAAAAAAAATATGGAATATACAAAATAAGGAGAATAGATGGAGAGGAATGATTATTTAATGATAAAAATCGAGGAGTAAAAGGAAATAGTCAGGGAAGGGAACAAGCCATAGAAATTGAATACCAGGAGATAAGATAGGAAGAAATTAAATGTTGGGACTCAAAATTGTATAATAAAGAAGAAACAGAAAATATTTTGGAATAAGATAGAATTCTGAAAAGTATTGATAACGTAATTTACTGGAAATCACTGAAAATATATTATAGAAGATTTTTTTACAAAAATAATGTAATACTGAAGTTACAATCTTAACATTTGGAAAAATACCGCATAAAACATAAAAGAATAAGTACTGATTAATAGTGGAAACATAATTGAAAAAATACGGGATATAAAAAAAAATAATAAATTACTAGAACTAAAGGGAAAACAGTGGATTTTGGACAAAAATACAAAATACAGAAATTTGAAAAATACTGCGAGTAGGTGAATATATCTGCTAAAAATATTGAATATTTAAAAGAATTCTAAAAACACTGGAAGGTAAGAAAAGTGCCAAATTTGGGCGTTATTTTTTTGCAAACAAAAAGGAATTACAGATCTGGGATTCTTTTTATCAAAATTGATTAAAACAAAATTGAATTTGAATAAAATTTAAATATTGGTTATTATTTTTCTGTATTAAAGAATTAATATTGATTATATTTTTTTTTAATTTAAATTGAACTTACCCTGAGATTGAGTTTTCTTTTCAAGATTTGAAAATTAATTATTTTATAACTACATTGAATATATTTTTTGTTGGTGTGAAAAAAACATACCAATTTAAATGTCTTCACAACGTGGGGCTTTCTAAGTTTGAAGGCACCACATACCAATTTGATATTTTGGATTATTTGAAAACTTTGAAAACAATATTTTATTTAATATTAAAAGTATATTACTTACATGGCGTCACCAAGATAATCTATTATAATAAAATAAAATATAGTAAATGATAAAAAAATAAAAATGGTGAGTACCGAGTAAAATTGACAGTTCTAGACGAAATCACGTGACTTCTAATTCGATTCGCCGCCTGCTGTTCTCTTCTATATTGTAGCGGCGAAATAGATGTTTCACTACATAGAGAGAAATAAATACTGGTTCCATATATTCCTAGTGCAATAAATAATTCTGTTCTTTGTTCTTTGTTTTTTTCTGGCTAAATGGTAAATCATACTTTCCATATCTTGAATTTGAGCCTTCCACTAGAGTCCTTTGCCCAAAACTAGTCCAAAAACCTTGCTTGAAGTACTGCGATTTCAATGTTGTGGTCTCCCAACATTAAATATGTTTTTCTATATGGAGATTTCAATCTACTAAACGGTACGTAGTGCGTTTTTAATGCCATGTTCGTTAGTTACTTATTGCTTCAATATCTTCCAAATCTTCAGGTCTCTAATTGCCTCGAATGCCACCTTCCGTTTATAATGTGAAGGCTACTTGATTCGGGCAGCGTCAGTGAAGAAATGAATACTCCAAGAATTATCATGGTATCGACTAAATAATTTTGCGCTCAAGAGGGCAGACTGTACTTGCCCTCTTGGTTGGAGTACCTGGGTATTCGTATTTCGTTTGTTAAAGTATAAACAAAAGTAAAATAAAATCATCAAATAGGAAAGAATCATTTTATTAATGCTAAAAATATAAAATCGCAATACAATAAGCGGTGTGTGTAATTAAAAATATCGGATTTAGTAATACTTTATGACCACGGACTTATTATCGCTCGAATTCAGTTACCAATATAATACCTCACTCGATTGTAGTCAACGTCGGTCGGAGAATTACTGGCTGGAATAGAATTGAATTTTCTGACTTGCGGTCGACTGAGCTTGGCTTCGCATGACTTGGATACTGCTAAGAGATTTCTTTTCTCCATTTTCCAAGTTAAGCTGTAGCTTACCATTTTTTCTACGAGTTTACTTATGTAACATATCACGGAAGTGGAGGGTAGCTTGTTGGTGGTTCCAGATTTAGAAATTATTATTAATTACTAGATTCTTTCTCCCCGCGAAGATGTTTTGAATTGTATTCTCCAAGATGATTAGTTGATCGTTTTTAGATCTATTTTTCCCAAATTCCATTTGCAATTCTACTGGGTTTTGTCCATTTACCAAGTTAAGCTGTAGCTTTATTGGAATTTGTTCATGCAGCATATCAGGGAAATCAGTCCTTATAAAATATATTTAGGATACTCAAAAGTGCTTCCAGCTGTTCTTTGAGGCAAATTCATGACTGGAACTATAGATTCTAGTGTTTACATGAAATAAAACTTTTGATTAAAGGTAATTTATTAGCTCCAATTTTAGCTTTTTAAAATTCAGTTTTCTCAAGGAAAAAAAATGAAACTTCTCTAATCCACATTTTTCACATATTTGTTCATTGGACTTGACATAGTTTAATAAGAGCTTATAAAGGGTGATCTATTAGTGCGATAAAGTCCAATATCTACTAAGTCCTTAAAGGTATAAAAACAAAAGATTGTAGTTAGTCTTAAGGTCTTATATTTAAAAATAAGTTGCAATTGTACAGTGTGTTCCTGAACGCTGTGTTAGATCAAATGTACTTGTTTTTTAATGGGACACCTTGTAGATAAACATTTTCTGGAATAATTTGTAACCAACTATAGATATATTAGTATATAAATAATTAAAAATTCTGTCTTCAATGACTAGACTAATAGACATTTACACATTACATTATATCCCTTATTTTATCATGAAAGCGCGCACCCTCTAACGTAGGGGTGCCAATATCGTTATGTGGGAGGTGCTTCGAGCATTGTAATAAATTCTACCAATCAAAAGACCGTGGGACCCTAATAATACCTCTACCATATTTGAAAATTATTCTTATTATACTTAAAATTACTCTGTCGGCCATTTTGAGGTAGCTGGAATCTGGCTAATTTCAGACCAATTATATTTATTAAAATGTGCTGCGGTTCTAACATCCTGTGAATAGAGCGGCAGATAAAAATAAAAAGACAGTATACGTATATGTTGTTTTTTTTTGTTTTGGATTTAGTCTATTTCGTTTTGGTTTGCTTTAAATCGTTTCTAAGAATTCATTACAAGTGTTATGTGAAGAAGATTAAAAGTAATTTAAGAGCGGGAATAAGTATATATTTTTTGCACTTTATGAAAACAAATAATTAAAGTATTTTTTTATATACCATTTAAACAAAAAACGTGTTTTAATAAATAGTTTGGACACATAAAAGTAAATATATTGTTATGATTTGTGATCTCAATTTGGGGTGGGTTACTATACAAAAATAATAAAAGAAATTACAAATACATAATAATTATTAATTAAATCTATAGGTATGTCCTGTTCATAATAATGGATACACTTTCAACTTGAATTCTTTATTTCTTAAGTTTATTTCATTAGAATAGATTGATTCCTCCTGTAGTTTTTTTTAATACATTTTTGTTTTTATTAATGAAAGTCTATAAATTTTTTTAATTGGTAGTATAATTTTAAATTCCTCATTTATATTGTCTAATACAAATTCCTTCTCTTGATTATCTTTTTAAAAATATACATTTTAAAAAATACTTTTCATATATTATATAAAAAAATTTCCTAGTAGATTAATAAAAAAATTTAAAATTTTACCCTTTACATTATTACTTAAATTTCTTTTAACACCATTTCCATTTTTTTTTTATTTTTTTTTATTTTCATAATAATAATAAAAATAAAGATGTGCAAAAAAAAATAAAAATAAGACTCTTCATATTCTTTAAACTCAAAACTTTTTTAATAATAAACTATGTTTATAAAATTCAAAAAAAAAATCATAAAAAATATTTCATTACAATATACAGGGTGAGTCATTAAAATGGGCAAGCTAGCTCAAAACTATTGATTGTAGAAAAAAAATTTTAAATTGCGGCACGGGATTATTAACCAAAAATAAAAGAAACATAAAACACAAGATTTCTGAACACAAAAGAAAAAAATTATTTATTGGACTATAACAAATCAATGGCGATAACATTTAATTTCTATAGAGATATTATTTTCTAATTAATATTCCAAAGGACGTTCAAAATATTAAATATTTATTTAAGAAATAAATAAACAGAAAGAGGAATTTGCCAAGATTTTTGCACCTCGACAATGATAGACAGCTGTTTCGATCTTTATGATCTCATCAGTATCATATCGTCAAAGTATACAATTCATTGCAAAATTTCTCGACTGTAACCTATGAAGGCCAAGCCAACCGAATGTTAACCAAATAATGCTTTTTGGGTTAAACTCTTTTATCCGCCTCCGAAAAATTTGAACGATGTGTCATTCGATTCGGAATAGCGTGTAGATGATTTTTGAAAAGATTCAAGAGCCCGCTTGCAAAAATTTCAAAAGTTATAAACAATTAACTGAAAAATAAAAATGAGGTTTGGTTTTTTGGAAATATCTCAAAAACTATTTGAAATTTTTCAAATTTGAAAAACGATTCAAAAAGTGGAGGAAATTTACCAAAAAAATTGTACTTCAAGAAACTAGAGGACCAATATTTATAATTTTTGCATAGTGTTGAAAATACGGCCTAAAACGGGGATATGAAAATTAAGAATTGAAAAAATTCAGGCGTCTACTGATTTATGAACAATAATCAGCGGTCAAAAAATTTTATCAAGATGGTTTAATGGTTTCGTAACTTTTACAATAAAAACTAAATTTATTTTTTCCTATTTCTTATAATTATTTTTATAATGTTTATTCCACCAAATGGAAAATGTATAACATTCAGATTTTTTATTCAATTTTTAATAAAAAATAACTAACCATATTCGTTATATAAACATTAATTGTTTTTAATCCTGTTATCGAAAAATAAATAAAAACTATTAGTATACAATAAAATTATGGTAGTTTATTACCACTACGCACTACGTAATCATGGTTTTTCATTTTAATAGTTTTATCGCTTCGTCTATTCGTCTAAAGTACACAAGTAGTCGAACTCGAATAAATATTCGATTCTTGAATGTATTCGAATACCAATGATTCGATTCTTAAAAGTATTCGATTCTACCCACCACTACATTTTTGCTATAACTGAAGTCCCAAATTATAAAATAAAATATTTCACAAATTGTTACCAGATTTTAGATTTCAAAAAAGTATCGTAACCTATGCAGAACTTTTTTTATTATAAAAAAATTAAATGTTTTTACTACTTGCTAGTTTATTTATTTATTGGAAATTCAGAAAAAATTATAAAGAAATATGAACGGGACCATAAACGAGACTCTCGGATCTCGCCGTATGTGGTCTCGGTATTGTCCAAATAATATTCAAAAAGGTTTCTTCTCGGTCTCGTCTCGTAAAAAGTATCTCGAAAAGTATCATTCTCGTATGAAGCCCTATTAAAGACCCACCATCCAACGAGAAGGGAAAGTATTGTGAACGAGCTAAAAAAAATTTTCGAGATAAAGACGGAAATATCAATTTCGAGGTTCCAGTGGAAGTCTCTCTGTCTCTGTCACGCTTAATTGGTTTAAGCTGAAATTTTCTATATGGATTTGGGTTATTCGTTTTACCCATTAGTTTTTTTCCGATATGGCAAACGGAAGTGTCACTCTCAAAAAATAATAGGAGCTATATGTCAAGGAATTTGATTTCCAATAAGTCATTTGAAAGTCCTTGAAAATATCTATTCAGAAAAGTCAAAAATATTTCTCTAACTGTCATCTGTCAAAAATAAATAAATGTCAAAATTTGAAAGTTTAACATTAAATATCTGAAAAAGTACTTTATGGATTTGAACCAATTTTAGTAAAATGGGTTTGAGTTAATAGTCAGAAAAAACGTTAATGTTTATCCGACATCTGTCAAACAATAGTGTCACTGTTAAAAAAATGACAGAAGTTGTATCTCAAGGAATTTGACTTGCAATAATCCATTTGAAAACACTTGAAGAACTACATATTTAGAAAAGTCGCCTGTTAAAAATAAAAAAAAATCACAACCGACTTTTTTTTGTTTTTTAATCCTGTTTTTTTCTTGTCGCTTTTCCCACACCATTCTTTTACATTTTTTTTGTCCCATTTTCCCCTATTTTCTTTACAACTATTATTTTTTCCCAGTTTTATTCCACACTTGCTTTTTGTCTCCCCACTTTTGTTTTTTTTACTTTATTTTTGTCCTTTTATGGTGAAAGATAGTTAAAGGGAAATCATAAAAAAATAGAGGGACAATGAAAATGAAAAATTTAAAAAAATTGTATCAAAAAATTCAATAAAACTTTAAACAAAAATATTTTGATCACCCTGTGTATCTTTTAACACCAGTATTCATTATTAAAATATTTAATGTGAAAAATAAATGGTTGTAATTAATGTTGAAGAATATCGTCACCACCAACCACTCTACGTACGTTTCGCTAACTATGTTAGCATTATCAGAAGTTGATGATAAACTTAGGGTTTATCCATCAACTCCCCACAATTGTTCTGTTAACGTGATGTCTAGTACTTCTTCCCAGTCCCTAGTTACAAATATGGGGATGTATTTACAAAATTACATAAAAAAATAGGATTTAAAAAAAATCATAAATTCAATAAAATGTAAAACTTCGATAAATAATAGTTTATTGCAATATGAATATTTTTACTGTCAATTGTTTCTTAGATCCCCAATATTGCGGAAATTTGCTTTTATTCTAAATTCTGATTAATAATAAAAATAAAGAGGATAATTATACCTAAACTTTAGAATTATATTGTCAAAAAAAATTCAAACAATTTAGTACATAAATAAATAAAATAAAACCAAAAACAGCGTATCATTAGCGTGAAATTTTTCGAAATTACCTTCAGAAAATTTCGGAAATTAAATATATTATTTACTAACCTTTAAACACCCTGAAGCCTCGAACTTAATCATCACCGGTTCCTCTGCTTTTCCTCTCCTTTTCCTGTTCTTTTCTCCATTTTTTTGAACCTCTTTCTTGATGCTCCTTAAATACATGCAAGTAACATACGCACTCCATACCGCCTTGTGACGTACTGCTTTAGAGGACGCCACAAGTAAGTACTTGGACCAACCTTGTCCAATTAAAGAAGGGCTAAGTACTGTATACGCAGAACAACCACATGGTAGTACTGAATAGATAGTAGGCTCTACTTTAATTGTCCTTCTTGTATCGGGGTGCCAAACATTCCGGTGGAACCAAATTATTAATTATAATTACAATAAAATTAATCAAATATCAATTTGCGGCCATCAGGAATATCTGTAAATAAATATATGATGGGATTTCTGTTGATGTTACAGGGCTTAGAACGTAACAAAATTTAATATTTTTTATTGTAAATTATTTATAAATTTTAGGTAATTTATTCAAATTAATTATTATTATTTTTAATTAAAATTATAATAATTTTTATTTTTTTTACTAGTTACCTGTTCAAGCCCTGTTTTACTAAAGAATTGTCGCCGAAGTCCTATGGTCCTCCTATGACTGGTAAAAAAAAGAAAAACTAGAAATATGTTTCACTAAATAAAATATTATATACCGGGTGTAAATATGTCATGGGCCACCCCTATAACTTTTAAGCCGGTTAATAGATTAAAACCCAATTTATGTCGATTATAATAGAGCTATTTTTGGATTTTTTTTACATAGAAATCCAATATGTCCGACATCCGGTTCGAACGGAAATGCCATGACAATTGGAAACTCAAATGCAACACCTGGTATATTTATACATATTTGGATTCTACGACTTTAAAAATTAACAAATCGACTGTCAAATGTCACTTGAGACGATATTTTTATTTTATTTTTGAATTTTTTTTTATGCATCCTAGGTGGTCATGATTTACTCTAAATTAAAGTTAAACTAGAAATACCTAAAATGTCTCAATTTTGTCATTTATTTAATTTTGTTTCTTTTATTAAACATTTAATTCAGCAAATCCAGTTATTTATTTAAAACTCAATTTTTTTAAATGAAACAGATGGGCCACCCGGTATTAAAAATTGTTCATTCAATTACCATTAGAATGATGTACAGGGTGTCCCAAATTGGTGTGTTTTGCAGGTTATCTCGTAAACTAGAAGAGATAGAAAAAAAGCAGTTAAGATGTTATGACTTTTTTTTTATTAAAGTAACGATCGCCTAATTAAATCTTTAGTAGCTTCCTGCATTTGGAAGATACAGGGCGATTATTAGAAACTGTCGAAAACTGCAAGGTTCTATAACTTCTTAATTAAGAAAAATATAAAATAACTTTATAAAAACTTTTGATAGATATAATATTGAAGAGTTCAGTGGCGGACAAGAATTTTTTTTAGGGGTCTCACTAAGGAAATATAATGCAAACTTAAATTTTTTTTAAATGGGACACCCTGTATATTTCGAATTAAAAAACGAAACAAAAACGTCAAAATATACATTGTGTCCCATTTAAAAAAATATAAGTTTGCATTATATTTCCTTAGTGAGACCCCCTAAAAAAAATTCTTGTGCGCTATTGAACTCTTTAATAATATATCTATCAAAAGTTTTTATAAAGTTATTTTATATTTTTCTTAATTAAGAAGTTATAGAACCTTGCAGTTTTCGACAGTTTCCAATAATCGCCCTGTATCTTAAAAATGCAGGGAGTTATTAAAGATTTAATTAGGCTATCGTTACTTTAACAAAAAAAAGAAGTCATAAAATCTTAACTGCTTTTTTTCTATCTCTTCTAGTTTACGAGATACCCTGCAAAACACACCAATTTGGGACACCCTGTACATAACGTTTCTATTTTTCTCTCAAATAAAGGACGAATGTTATTTTTTTTAAATTTCGATACAAAATTCTCCTGAAGACATCCCTGTTAAAAAAAAGAGGGGATATTTATTACATCATATTTTAAATATAAATAATTATTAAGAAACAAAAATTATTAACTTTTAGGTAATTTTTGATTATAATGAATTTAGACCAAATCATTTGAACCTAGGAAGGATAAATTTTTTTTTAAAATAAAATAATAATGGCATCTTAAGTGACATTTGAAAGTCGATTTGTACTTGTTTGAAGTCGTAGAAATCAAATATGTAAAATGTACCGGGTGTTCCATTTGAATTTTCAATTTTCATGTAATTTCTGGTCAAACCGTATGTCGACCATATTGGATTTTTATTTAAAAAAATCCAAAAATAGCTCTATTATAATTGACCAATATTTGTTATAATTCTATTAACCCGTTTAAAAGTTATAGGGGTGACCTATGACTCATTTACACCCGGAATTCAAATAATTAATAATTTGGTAACACCCCAAATCGTATCATCCTACCTTTTTTTACATACATACATCAACTCACTTTCATCTATCTGAAACAATGAAAAAAAATAAATCAATTTTTATACTACAATTTCCGACCACAAAAAACCAATTTTGAATGGAAATAAATAAAGTATAATTAACATAAGAAATGAAAAATAATAGAAACTAAAAACATAAATTGTTAAACACCCAGATCCTTGAGCCGGTCCTGCAGCTGAGAACATCGTAAAACTTCCCCAGCAACTCAAGCCTATAAAAAATAAAATACATAAAAAAACAGGTCCCCAGGTCCTTGAGCCGGTCCTGCAGTTGAGAACATCGTAAAACTTCCCAGCAACTCAAGCCAATAAAAAATAAAATACATAAAAAAACAGGTCCCCAGGTCCCTGAGCCGGTCCTGCAGTTGAGAACATCGTAAAACTTCCAAAAACTCAAGCCAATAATAAATTCTTAAAAAATAAAATACATACCCCTTAATAACACCATAAAGATTAATTACAAATATTAAAATAAAAAACAAGTAAAATTTTATTTTAAATCAAACTCAAAATTTTCCCTTAAACCAAATATAAATATTTTATTATTAAATTTTTAAAAATATCGAGTACGTCTCTGTCTGCTTGAGGTTAAAAACACAACGTATCACGTGATTACTTCGTGTTAGTATTTATTTAGAATATCAAATAAATCAATAAAATCAATGAATTACTACTTATTTATAATAATAATATTAGTAATAATGTCTATTTGACAAGTTATGATTTTTTTTTACAAAATCTATAATTTATCCAGACACAATTCATTAAATTTCTCCTACACTCGTAAAGATATTTATTTACAGTGAATACTAAAAATATATTAAACCAATATTACATACCTCTTTTGCCGAGTTACCGGTAGTTTTATTCCACACAAAAATGTACAAACACATCCAATATCACTTCACACAAAAATATTTCTTAACATCGAGTAAAAAAACTAGCGTCACTGGTTAAAAAAATTCAACAAGATGGCCATCGTGCCTTCAGCTAGAAAAAGCCGATGGTCGTTCATTTCCGACATCTCAATCTCCAACGATCAATAAACCAATGAAAATTTTTCAAAGCACTTCTGCCAACCTTTTACGAAAAAATCCCCAAATCCCATTTACGCCACATGTCGCAAGAAGTCGCATAGATCAGCTTTAAGACGGATTCCCATTAGGCGGAAAATCTGCAGGCGGATATTCTGTATCCAATTCTATTGGTCGATTTGGAATATTAATTCCTCCTAGTGGAAATCCGTCTGTACAGAGTAACCTTTAATTCGGTTAAAATAACAATATAATATTATAAATCCATTCCCAAAAATCTTAAAATAAAGAATAAAATAATAGGTTTGTTTAGAACGTGCTTCAGGAACAAACATAGTAAGTAACTAGATCATCGGCTAAAGGGATGTAATACTGGTTGCATATTTACTGTTTAATAATATTTTTAAATGAATGTAATACTCCTATATCGCCAGCTTGATAGAGAAGACGCACTTCTCTATCAAGCTGATAGTAGAGTGTAGACGATCGTTTCTCTCTCACGCAGCCTCGGATAGTCATAGGCGTCACAGCTGTACGGAATTTTTTTTATTGTAATAAAAACGTATAAATAAACAATGTTATGTGATATATGCATTTATCATTTGTAGAATAATTTTCAAAAATAAAAATCGGCTACGTTTGCTTAAAACATTCCTTTTTCTCTAGTTCCTTTTTCTTTTTTCCCCACAAGCTTTGTATTTCCTATTTTTCTTATTTTTTTCATTTCTTCCTATTTGTCATTATTTTTTTATATAATTTTTTCCCATTTGCCACAATTTGTCCCCATTTTTCCATGGTTTTTTGATATTTTTCCCTATTTTGAAATATTTTTCCTTATTTTTGCCTTTAATTTCTATTTCTACATTTTTTTCCTATTTCTTCCTATTTTTTCCTCTTCTTCATTATTTTTCGTGTTTATCATAATTTTTTCTTGTTTTTCATAAATCTCAATATTTTTAGCTATTTCTCCTTATTTTCCATATTTTCCGTATTTTCCATATTTTACCATATATTCCATATTTTTCATATTTTTCATATTTTCCGCTTTTCCGCATTTTCCGTATTTTCCATGTTTCCATATTTTCCAAATTTTTCCCAATTTTGCCCAATTTTTCCCTTTTTTCCAATTTTTTTCCCTATTTTTCACTACTTTTCCATGTTATTCCATATTTCTCCCTGTTTTTTCTTATTTTTTACTAATTGCATTTTTTTCCCATTTTGTCCTACTTTTTCCTATTTTTTCCAATTTTTTAATATTATTCCCTATTTTTCCTATATCTTCCATACTTTTACTGTTTTTCATAATTTGTCCTTATTTGTCTCTATTATTCGCCCTTTTTTCTTTTTTCCCTATTAGCCTATATTTTTCCCCATTTTTCACTATTATCCGATGTCTCACTATTTTTCTCTAATTTCCTATTATTCCCTATTTGTTCCCATTTTCACCTAATTTTACCTATTTTTCTCCATTTTTTCATAGTTTCTCCATTTTACCTATTTTCCCTTCTTTCACTATTTTCATATATGGTTCCCTATTTTTCCCTATTTTCCCCAAATTTCGCTATTTTTCCGTATTTTTTTCTACTTTTAATATTTTTTCCTATTTCTTTTCTGTTTTTTATTATTTTTTCTATTTTCCTTACTTTCCCCTATTTGTCCCTTATAGTCTCTATTTTTGCGTATTGTGTCCTTATTTTGTTCTATTATTCTCCATTTTTTCCCATTTTCTGATCTTTTCTATTTTTACAATAAAAAAACAAACCTATATACCGTCGTATATATAGATATAGTTACTCAATGTAAGCCACTGTTTTTCGTCCTTTTCTACCCCTTAAATCAAAACACGAATCTTTAGTTCAAAAATTTTAGTTGGTACCAAAATTAAAACACGAATCTTAAGTTCAAAAATTTTAGTTGGTACCATTGATTGATCTTTAAGAATCAAGTGATCATCTAGACATTTGTTATTGAAGTGTGGTTAGTGTTAGTGACTCTTTGGCAAAATAATCTTAATTTTATTTATTATTTTTGTGTTGTTTCGTATTGAGGAGAAAGATTTTTACCCGCTGACATGAAATATCTATATGTGAAGTGATATTAGTTCGTTTTTGTGTGAAAATATCCAAAAACAAGAGGGTATGTACCATTGGTTATAAATTTAATGTTTGCTAAAATTTTTAAAATAACAGGATATTATTATACTCCTTTTCCTTTAAATCTGACAGTAATGGAATGTTAGGAATGTATAACAGAGTTGCCACATTATCCAATATTTTGAAGAAGAATTCCTTTCATCAAACAAAATTATTCAAACCAAATCTTTAAAATACATAATTATTGGTTAATATTATAATATATCATATTTAAGATAATTTGTCTCATAATAATAATTTACAATACTTAAATTTTAGGGACCTTATTTAAATGTTTTTTTATAAAGACTTCTATGTAATTTACTTCACATTGACAATACTGTTATGTCGTTCATCAGATTGCCAAGGCGTTGCCATGTGTTTTAAAATTTATTTTCTCACTCATTTTTTGTCATGCAATAAAAAGTGAACATCTGATATGTTATTAGTATGGAAAAGGCAACGTCGCTTATATGTTAAACGATCAGTGCTTAGTTAGGGAGTGGCTTTGAGATCATGTGCGGTACATATTGGCGGAAACGGGAATACATGGTAAATTATTTTATTTATTGTTACTTTCCGAACAACAGAGTTGTATAGAAGGAAAGTATTGCGATCAAGATATTTTGACCATACCCAGATTTTAACGAATCTTTACGTTTTGAGGTCACCTGAATCCATTTATACCATTTTTAGCATGATGTCTGTCTGTGTGTCTGTGTGTCTGTGTGTGTGTGTGTGTGTGTGTGTGTGTGAACATGATAGCGTCTAAACGGCTGAACCGATTTAGATGAAATTTTATATACATATTTAGGGTGGCAAGGAGATGACCTGTATAGATTTAGGTGTTAATCGGACAACCGGAAGTGACAGTTGCTATAAGTGATGACGTCATTACTAAACAAGATGGCAATAAAGTTTTACACATATATTTTTTATACGTTATAGTTTAATTTCGGATGATTAAAATTTTCAAAAACTTTTGCCATTGTTGCCAGATTTATCAAAAAGTATTTTTTTTTCTAATTTTTCTTAAATAACCAAAATAATGCATTTTTATGAAAAATTACAGGGTACGAAAGTTGTAGAACATAAAATTTTCTACACTTTTTGTCATTACCATTTTTTTGAATTCCTCATATTTTCATCGCTAGAGGGCGTGAAAAATAATGTATATAGACATTTGCGACTTTTTTTAGATTTTGAGACAAAATTATGGATTTTTATGAAAATTTACAAAAAATCAAAATTGTAGAACATAAAATTTTCTACAAATTTTGTCTTTAATTTTTTTTCGAGTTCTGCATAGTTTCGCCGCTAGTTTTTATTTTAATTTTTAAGCAATTTTTATTCTTATTAAATTATTATTTTTTAGTTAAATTTTAATATTAAAAATTAAAAAAAATACCCTTAAATTTGTAATAATTAATTTTATTATTATAATTTTTTTCAAAATTTTATTATAAAAATTTTGATTTATTTTTAAAAATTGGCAAGAAACATTTAAAAGTATATTATGATTTTAAACCAAATTGAATAACTTCTACAATATTAAAGTTATTGAACTGGGATTTACGCCATTCTAAAGATAAAATAAAACTCTAAATTTAAAATGTATTTTAGTTTCTTACAATTTAGAATTGTAATTATTATAGCCAAAATAAAGAAATTAAGTTTTTTTTTTTAATTTTTGTAAACATATTTTATTATTAATGTATTTTGATGCAAAAAAAACTAAAATAATGGATTAAACAATTACTTTACTAGGAGTGTTCGGAAAGTTTGGGTGGGATTACCCCCTCATTTTTTTCTTTGCGGACCTCTGTAAAAGTGAATCAGCAGCATTCCAGCTGTAATAACACTTTTCTGCTAAAAGACATCATTATTCTGAAGCGGAATTTAACTCAATTTGAGAAAATTTTTCAGGTTATTCAGTGGATCAGGCGGTAAAATTTTGTGGGAAATTGACGAAAGCTTCAGAATGCACAATTTATTGACTCAACTTTAATAAAAAAAAAAAATTGCAGTAAATTAAACTATCGTATATCTATGTAAAGCGATAAAATTACTTGCCACTGGAAAAATTTCCTCTTTCCCCTTAACCTCCGAAAATATCTATTACTTTGGAACAATGACAGATGTCAAGATTCCATTTACATTCCTTAAGACATTCCATTACTGTCAGTTATAAAGGGAAAGGAGTATAGTTATAATATTTATTAGATATGGATATTTGATTTATATTTTTTTGTTTCTTACTTGAGTATAAAATATAAACAAACCGTGTACGAAAGAAATGTCACGTGATACTTTGTATTTTTAAAGGGGACAGAGGTGTACTCTATATTTTTGAAAAACATAAGAATAAATAATATTAAATTTGATTTACATACAAATTATAAGTTTGATTTAAAAAAAAATATTATTTTATCATTTCTTCATATATTATAGTATTTTAGTTGTAGAAAATTATTTTTCAACATTTTTTTATTTATTAAGTTAAATTTAATTTGTTCTTATTTTAATATTTATAATTGATCTTTGCGGTTTCGTTTCGTTTATCTTATTATTTACTACCTAAACCGATTTTCGTAGGGATTAATTAGCCTGATGTACTTTATTTTCTTTTTAAGGTTTTTACGATGTTCTCGGCTGCAGGATCGGTCCAGGAACCTGGGTAAGTGTTTAAACAATTTATTTGATTTAAATAATGCTCCAGCCGATGTCGTCCATAGTTTTGTTATTGGATGCTTAATTTTTAAAAATATTTAATCGGATAGCTGAGTCTGTGACACTCTATAAAACATTTACGTTAATTGTTTAAGTTAAAATTTCTTAAAAAATATAAACAATATGTAGTCAGTCAAAGGATTGTAATGGAAATCTAGATTTTGAGTAGTTTTCGTCATTTTTACCAAATAATAACTAAACTACTAACATTTTCATGTCAAATAGAAAGTGTGACATAAATTTCTAGGTACGAAACTAATAATTATTTTCTTTAAATGGGTGGGTGTTTTGTAGATACTTACTTATCAATAGTAGAATAAATACAATAAACCATTAATAATATAAGGTATAAAGCTATTATAGTATTATCTTGAAACGTAATTCATGTAAATAAGGTGTTCGATAGTTGCGTGCTGTCTTGTTTCGACTTACTCAATACTTAACCCGACACTTCATAAACTACAACTTTTATTGATAATTTTCTTAGTATATTGATATCAATTTATATCAGAACTTTTGGAAATAGAAATTAATTAAATCTTTCATTACACTTTTATTTACTGTATTAGTGAGTACCAATAAATAAATTATATAGGGTCATACTTAAGCTGTTATTTGAAAAATTAAACAATATATTACATGTTCCAAAAAAAAGAGCAACCTTTTATTAATATTGTGGCCCTTATTCGGGATTTTTCTTAATGCTTTTATTGCCGTACTAACGCACTTTTCTGATTATCTGAAAAATAAAAACCAAGATTTTCCTGTCTCATGAACAATATCAACTCTCAATCACCAAATAATCACATTGCACTGTACAAGTGCCCTTTGTAAAAATGGAAACAATATTGTTCTCTCCCTAGGAAAATCTTAAATTACTTTTCTTTTAGATATTAATAATATTTCGTTTATTTTCATGTATCTCCTCTCCCAACTCCCCTCCCCTAAATAATAAAATTGTGTTAAACGTTTGTTTTTATAATACTCTTGTTAAAATGACCTATATGGTAAATTAAATTCAGTTGTAATGTATCTTTTGCCGAACTGAGTAATTTGTTTCTAGCCTGAAGATGGCTCATCAGCCGAGACTAGTTGCCCTTTAAAACAATTTTTTTATGAATATATTGTGGTACACCATTTGGAGTTTTGTTTCTACTAAATGAATAAATATTTTAAAAACAAAAAATATTCTATAAAATCAAGATGAACGACCATCGACACTGGAAAAGCAAATTCATTAGCCAAATTCGAAATAATCGAAAAAAAAATTATTTTTAAAAATAATGGATCAAATGGGGTTAATCAGTGACGATATTGTAAGCAATGCTAATAGTGTACTCACATTTTTTTGTTAATAATACGGTATCTTTCATACAGTCCACGGATGGGGTGCAAAATTTATAAATTTTAGTTTTGACGAAAAATGTCATTCTTGATAAAAAGTTTTGCTCATTCTGAAATCTCATATACAATCATCAGATATTAATTTTTTCCAGTAGCATACGAGGTTTGTCAAAAAATATGAATTTTGCTCAAGAGTAAAGTACCTTTAAATTTGACTTAAAAAAAAAGTTGATTAGAACTAAAAACTAAGTTCAAATATGCAATTACATTAATTTAAATTGAAAAAAATAGGTTTTGTGCTTGTTTAATAATGTTTCTATTTTGAATGAATGTTTATCTCTTGTGATTATAAAAGTCATGATAACCTTCTCGTTTCTTAATATTTTCTAACAATTTTGCAATTTAAACACGTAACTACAGTAAAATTTGCATAGTTATTGTACATAGACATACATTTTAAAAACGAATACATTTTTTCAATGTAAATGGATCTAATTGCATATTTGAACTAAGTTTTTAGTTCTGATCAACTTTTTTAAATAACATTTTTCGATGTTGTCAAATTTAAAAGTACTTTACTCTTGAGTAATTTTTTTTTTTTTTTTTTTGCAGTGATGTGCAGGGGCTTCTTCACCTGCTGAACCATGCATTTCCATTGAATAAAATCGACTATTGCCCTACTGGAAAATATATATTCACCTAAAATAGTCACTCATTAATCTGAATAGGTTTTAATCAGACCAACTACAAATGAAATAATCGACAGTCAAAACTATACTGTCTTAACGACCCAACAAATAATTACCAAATTTTTAGTGGAAAGTAGTTTTGATACAACATATGCGGAAATTAATATTTAGCATATATTACAGATATGGTATATGTAGCGGGAAAAGTAAAAATAGGTCAAAGATTAATATCATTTTTGGGGGTTTTAACGATACTGAATAACTTATCTTTCTTTAATTATTCCTTTAATAAGTGTACTATTTTCGCGAACACCTTGTATATTTAGCCACTGCTTTGATTTTTTCGAAACGAATTTCATCTAGAGCTTTTAGTTCATTTATTATAACTTATACTGATACTTAAGTGGGAAATATACTTATACTGAAATGGAATGGTTTTTCTCTTTGTGTTTTAAATACATTTTTTCCCATTTCTGTAAATCTGTCATATATAACACCCCCTAGTTGTTAGTTGAAATATGAAATGGGTTAATATTATGCTCTTTTCTTTGATTCTACCCTTGAAAATTTCGCTTAAGTTACATTCTTTCTTCTGTAAAAAAAATTATTCCCCACAACTCAACCATAGATGATATGAAAATAATGACCAGAACAGAAATTGGAGAATAATAAAAACAAGCTTAATTCGAGAGGTCAAAAATAAAACACAATTTTATTTGGTAAATAATGTATTGGGTGGCAAGTTACTAACTAAAATATATTTTTAACTATTTTATAAGTTAGAGGTATGACCTCCATTAAAGAATCACCCTGTAAATAATATCACTCTAATTTAATATTATGAAAGTGACAGAACAATAATACCTCATTTATTTTCGTGATCATTACGATCAAGATTCTACTCAGTTGGCGGTCTGTAGAAGTCTCGTTATATTAAGTTTGTATATATTAGAATGATTTTAAAATGAATCATGGGTTTTACTTATCCAATTTGTGTACAAACATTTTAAAATATTTTTATTCTACTTTGGCACAGATGGACGTTAAAAATTTTGAAAGCGGTCCTGTATTATACCTGGTAGTTCAACTATAAATAATATCTGAACAATAGAATAATTACTGCTGGACATTTACCTTTATAGCAGATTTCCGAATATACTTTACACTTATTTTTCTTGTATGAGATTAATTATTTACTACTAGCAATTAATAGTTAATAGATTGTCAAAAATTTAAAACTGTCTAATCTAAACTGATATAAATATTAATTAAAAAAAAAATTGAATAATAGTTAAACTATAATAAACGTAAATATTGCAATATTTTGTTAAAAAAAAATCTATTTTTTTTTATGTATCAAATCAATGTATTGACAACAAACTTCATCAAAATATTTGTATTAAAATAATTACTAATACAAATAAAATAACTCACCAAGTTTATAAAAAAATGTTTATGAAAGAAAAATGACACGATTTAGAATACACAATCACAATATAAAAAAATTAAAATATCCGTCGGAATGTTTATCAACAACACAAACAAAATACACGTGTTTTCATGTAAACTAGGGTTGTCGACGTTAACCCAAGAGGCACTATATGACTTCCAGCAGAAGCAGAAAGCGAGATCGTCGTCTAGAGCCCCCGAATGTTCCGTGATGGACCCAGGACTTCCTGCACGCCCTATTGCGTGCTGCACGGAGGAATCTGCAAACTGTTGCATCCTCCACTTCATTTGCTATTTACGCCACGACATATCACCGACCTACGAAAATTCCTCATTTATTTCAATGTAAACATGAACACTCTAGTAAGTAAAAGTGATTGTTCAAATCAAGTAATATCTTTAAATTTTGAAAAACAGACAAAAATGTACCTACCTACCTGCCATCGCAATATATAATTTTATTAGGTGATTCGTCTATAAATACAGTAAAAGAATTTTTAGTAACTCTATTTTAGGCGTGAAAATAGTGCGCATAGGTAGAAGACATTATTTTAGACAAAAAATTCTTATGGGACACCCGGTTGGAACGAAGTTTTGTAACAGGCACAATAAAATAAATTAACAAAGGTTTGAGTGTAATTAATAATTTTTAGCCACTTTTTTACAGTGTAGTTATGATTAAGTACAACATAAAATTTAAAGATCAAATTTTAACATGGAAAATAGAAAAATAATTTTTAGTCACTTTTTTACAGTGTATAGTTATTATTAATTATAATAATGAACAAATAGAAAAGTATGGTCCCCTAATCCCTAATTTCGTTTAACTGGTTAATAATTTTGACCAGGTGAAAGTATTATGCTGATGAAACAGATGAAAAGTATTGTGTTGGTATTGTAGAGCAAAAGTAAAATGAAAATTTTTTGCTGAAGAATAAATCCAATGAAATTAGTTAATTTGAGGTCATCTGATTGAACACAACCAATCAGAACAAAATTACACTGAAAACTACCCATAGGCTATTTTCAGTCGTTGCAAAAAATACTGTTAACAGTAAAAAAATTCCTGTCGGTAGGGTCGACAGGGGAGGTAGATTTCTATTGTCTAAATTTGAGCATCCTTCCCCATTCCACGATATGGTCAGATCGAAAAAAGTTTCAAACAAATAAATTTTATAATAATTAGGACATGAAAAAAGTTGAATGACCTGTTTCAATATTTTTAAAAATAGCGGAGATATGAATTTTTTGAAGTTTCAACCCCCTGCAGTTCCATCCCCTTAGGTCCGATTAAAAAAAGTTTCAGACAAATTAATTTTATAATAATTAGAACATAAAAAAAGTTTTATGAACTGTTTCAATATTTTTTAAAATAGCGGAGATATGAATTATTTGAAAATTCAACCTCCTTCAGTTCCATCCCCGTGGGTCGGATGAAAAAAAGTTTCAGGCAAATTAATTTTATAATAATTAGAACACAAAAAAAGTCTTATGATCTGTTTCAATATTTTTGAAAATGGCGGAGATATAAATTTTTTGAAATTTCAACCCCCTTCAGTTCCATTATCGTGTGTCGGATGAAAAAAAGTTTCATACAAATTGGTTTTATAATAATTAGAAAACAAAAAAAGTCTTGTGACCTGTTTCAATATTTTTGAAATGGCGGAGATATAAATTTTTTGATGTTTGATGTTTTAAAAATGATATTGACAGTTGACAGCTGTCAACAAACTGTCAAACAACATGTGATTATCAATAATGATAAAACCCACATGTAAATGTATGTTTTTGAGGTTGCTGAGTTCAAAACTGATGTTAAAAAAATTGATGTTGACAGTTGACAGCTATCAGTTGTCAAACAACAAGAAATAATCAAAATTGATAAAATCCACATGTAAATATATGTTTTTGAGGTTGCCGACTTCAAAACTGATGTTAAAAAATCGGTATTGACCGTTGACAGCTGTCAAAATAACTGTCAAACAGCATATAACACTCGAAATTGATAAAATTGACATGTAAGCCTAATTCTAATCTGATGCCAAAAAGACCATATTGACAGTTGAGTACTATCGTTAATGAAATATTTGACTGTGCATGATAATGTGTCAAGATAGATTATTGCTTGTTGTTTGACAGTTAATTGACAGCTGTCAACTGTCAATATCGTCTTTTTGACATCAGTTTTAAACTCAGCAACCTCATATTTACATACAGATTTTATCAATTTTGCTTATTGCTTGTTGTTTGACAGCTGTCAACCGTCAATATTATTATATTGGCATTTAATTTGAATGCAGCGACCTCGAAAACATAAGAGGGTACTTTTTGTTAAAGCAGCAAATACTAAACTTTCGAAGAGATTACCCTTTTAAGTAGTAAATAATGGTGAATCCGTGGAGCTTTGGAGCTCCGTAGAAGCCAAAATAATCAAAATTGAACTTTGTTCCCATTGAGACTTTTGTTCAGGATGCCGAAACGAACAACATATCGAAATTTCAGCCAATTTGACTGGGAGCCAATTCATTCCCATAAGGTTTGTGCAGGGTTCTTTGCGCATTTTAAACCATATTTTCGGCAGCCACATTTTATACTGTTAAATAAAGTTTTACAGCTACAGCAAATAGTTTTGAGCAATATTTCCTGTCCTTTTCTGTAAATTTGGGCATAATGCCACGTTGATGTTGCTTCTAGAGCTCCAATCTGTTGCTGTCACTTTGTTACCCAGCCAAGTTTGAAGCTGATAATAAACCCCGTAACAATGTTGTTCTGCTGCACCTTCTGTCTGAGGGATATTTGCTCATATGAAAGATGATTTAATTTTTACCAAATGGTATTTTCGAAATCTTAATTTATTCAGTGTTATACTATCATTTTTACATTTATAAATAGATTTGATTAATTGTAATCCATTTTTTCGATATCTTCTTTTTTTGTATCTTTTTAAAAAATAAAATATTGGCCAAATTTGACAATTTTTTATCGTCTAATAATGAATTTACGATACTTTTTATTCATTTTCCGATAAATGTTTCCGGTAAATACAAGTAACTACTCAAAACGAGTTGTATAAAACCGTAAAACCCCCGTTTAAGATGGTCAGTTTACCAAACGCCCAAAAATGAACGTTTAGAAGTTAACGATGCTATTACAACCTAAAACTCAATTAGCTATCAAAAGGTTTAGGAGCTACGGTTTTTCAAGGTTTTTATTATTTTTCTATATACTTAAAATTGATTTAACAGATGATGAAGCTTTCAACGAGTTAATAAATATGTATTTACATCCTTGAAATCCAAGGACTTTTATAATGAGAACCAACTACTTTACTGAGTGGAGTGAAGAGGAATTTAGGTTCTGGTTTCGGTTATCGAAAGCGATTGTACGTAGAACTATTGACCAGTGTCTAATTGCTATTGTTAACCTTCGGCCACAATTTGTGATGATACCACGCCTTATTTTTTTCCTGGTTGGAAATGGTATCAACAAGAAGCCTCTCCTCCTTAGCAGAAAAATTAGTAGTCCTTGTTTTTCTCTTCTATTTACTTTTACCGTTTTCGAAACCGGCAATGTACTCCCAGTTTTCAGACTGCAGTCCATAGAGAAAATATAAATAGAGCAGACTTGCTGAGACAGCATACTATAGAAACAGTAGAAACAGAAACAGGCTATTTTTTTATTGTTAGGTTATATTCTTGACAGTTCAATGCCATTTGAACTATTTTTGCGTTGCCAACCTGATAAAAACAGCAGTTAACAAAACGGCTGCCAAAAAGTTTTATACAACAGGTAGATTCTTGACTGGCCAATTAAAATAAAACGACTGTTAACCAAACTCTAGTTAATACAATTTTTATACAACCAGCCCTTATAGACGTGAAAAATATATCTTTTACATTTCCAGAACCTGACTTGAGAAAATAAATGTCATGATTATTTGAATTTATAACAAAAAGATCAATATCTTCACCCACAACAATGACAGTTTTATTAGTATCTCTGGCAATTTCTATCGAGGTCTTAATTATGTCAGCATCAGCATCTACTTTTACTTGTTTACAGAAAAATCCTTGTGAAACTCATAATTTGTATATAATAAAAGAAATATAGAAAAGCGTTAAGAATATTTATTATAAAAATAAAATCAAATCATAATACTTCTATGGATTTGTCACTGTAAATCTAATTGTCTGTTGTTTGGTAAACTATTTACATGTTTCCTGTTTTTCGCCTTTTTTTTTTTAATTGTAGCTTTTGATTGACCTGGTATACGGCGCCGAGCTGTGCCATGGCGCGATCGCATCGGGGCTTATTTAGCTGTCACGGGCGCATCAAACTGCCCTATAATTTCACTCCAAACAACTCGGGACAATTTACCGAAACAGATTACAAACACAAAGAACGGAACACATACCGCTCGCTCAATACCATTCTATACCGACTCTTTTTATCTAACATTTTAACAAAAAAAAAATCCCCACAAATACGAAACTTAAATTGTCTCCAGAGACGTAACTGATTGAATTTATATTTTATTATATTGTACTGCAAAATGAAAATTAAACAATTGTATTTATTGATTCATTTTTATTTTACATTACTAATATCGATCGATCTTACCAATCAAAATCTGATCCAATGAGCTAGATCAAATAAAGATGAGGTGATTCCGATATGTTATATTAATTCAAAATAAACATGAGATAATAACTAACGTAAATCAAAAAAAAAACTTTGTTAACACGTTGACTGCCAACTACGAGATATCTTGTAGTTTGACTACTAATTTCCCGATAATTGGCAGTCAACGTGTTAAGTCGCCAACAATTTGTTTATTAATTGGTTTTGTAGTAAACTTAAGTCATTTTCGAAGACAATTTGTTTTCAAAATTTGAAAAAATATCGAACATTTCTCGATTTTCTTTATAGTCTTTATAGTTCCAATATTTTGAAAAAAAAATCGACCCAAAAATACAGATATTTAATATTAAATTTTCAAATTTTGACAATTTTTTATTTTTGATAGGTGACAGTTAGAAAAATAATTTTGGCTATTCTTAATAGAGATTTTCAAGGACTTTCAAATGACATATTACAAGTCAAATTCCGTGACATATCGCTTCTGTCATTTTTTGACAGTTACACTTCCATTTGACAGATGACGTACAAAAACGCATAGGTTCTTCCGATGGATAACCCAAACCCGTATTCCAAATTCCAGCTCAATCGGATTAAACGTGTGGCTTCTATCGTGGAAGAATACACATAGACACACACACACACAGACAGACAGACTTTCACATGGAGATGGTCTTAATCGTCTCAACAATACTTTCCTTTCTCGTTGGATGGCGGATCGGGAAAGTAAAATCTCATGTATATTGTCGTTAAATAAATAACGATCAATCCTTTATGGGTATGTTCGATCTAAATCGATAATTCACAAGATCGATCTTTTATCTGCGATTTTCGATCTTTTAAATCGATCTTTTCACATGCGTATCGATTATTTTATTACAAAATCGCTTAACAAAGATCGGTTGTTCCCAAATTATATTCTTACTGCGACATTCCGACATGTAGTATATTTAAATTTAGACAGAAACAGGAAATTGCCATTTCCAGCCATTTGTTTCATTTTATAAATATATTAAATTGAAAATACCGGTTGTCCACTTATATTTTCCCTTATTTTAACTATCTGTAATTTCTGATAATTTTTGTTTTTAAATTTATTTCGGTTTTATTACATAACGTTTCTCTTATGTTTTTATTATTTTTATCAAATCCGGGAAATTTAAAACGATATTGTCTAAAATGATGTATTTTAATTCTTCTAATTGAGCCACTCCAGTCCTGACCGCCTTTTATTACCACAACGACTTTCCTTTTCTAACAAAAGAAAAAATCCACTACGATATGAAACAAAATTGCCCCGCACGAATAATTATACCACTATTATCGAATTAAATATTTTCCGAAAATAATTTGCTTACTTGATACCACATAATGAATATAATAGGGCTTATTGCCTCATATCGACATGTTTTTGATACTGAAAATGTGTAGTTTCGAATTTTAGAATAGACCACATTGATTGACAGCCGGATTTTATAAGGATTTTTTTTTTCTTTAACATCTGTTATTATTTTATTATTTTTTAGATTACCTCAGGCTGGGATTTTATAAATGATACTAAAGTATTTTAAAGAACTAACCGAATTATAATTTTTGGGTTTTTTTTATAAGTGATGCTAATATTGGGATCTGCTAAAAAAACAATAAAAATTTACAGTATAATATACGATTTTACAGTAAAAGCGAGTAATCAAGCTAGATAGAATATACAGTGTGTCCGCGCAAATAGTGCTCTAATTGAAGATATAAGTAGAAGACGTTATTTGAAATAAAAAACTATTAAGAAATTTAAAAACAAATAATAATACTGGTCAACACGACTTTTTGCAAAGTTAATCCAATTATATATTTTTGATATTTGATATAGATTAGAAAATGCGTTTTTCCGGAAAAATTTGTTTGAAAAATTTCATTACAACCATCATTCTTTTAAAATATGTGCATATCTAAATATTCCTTACATAAAGAATGGCCAGTGAGGACTAGTTCCATTCCTGGACAAAAGTATATCGCCTTTGCACATAAAATTGTGCCTCAAAAAAACTTCACTTAAACCATGGATAGAAATGAAGAAGGTTATTTGTATTTAAAGAATTTTTATAATACCGGATATAAGGGGGTGTTGGTCACTTCGTCGCAACGGTCAATTTTCTCAACGGGGTTCTGTAATCCCACCTGTCACTTCCTCGTATGTTTTAAAAGTAGATGGGCCTTTTCATCGCTGTGTTTATCAACCATAAAGTAACTAATCCAATTAATTAAAAGTAATAATTTCAATGATTAACTTTCGAAGGAATAAAGGATTACATTCGGGTACAACTAACCGCTGCGACCAAGTGGGCTCCACCCAGGAAAGAAATGAACTAAATTAGGTACCTATACGTCTTATGAAACTATATTTTATTCTAATAAAGCCTTTTTGTAAAGAATTATTACACGAGATGTATATCATATTTGATGAATGCATTTATCATAATATCATTTTTGTAAAATAGTCAAAACAGTAAATATTTTTTTAGAGTCACCAGAGGTCTGTGCTGGCCGCAGTAGAAGGGCGAGCTGCGCCCCATTCACATCGAACCTAACCTAAATATTTTTTATCCAAATTATGCTAATATTTATTTATTAGTGTGTTCAAAAACGTTCACGAAAGTACTTACTGCTTAGTACTCGCTGGAGTGCTCTAGAGCCTTTTAGCGCTTGAGAGCCTTTTAATGTGCTCTCAAACAATTTTGGCGAGTGAGCACTAACATCTAATCTAGTTGAGAAGTGACTTTTCTAGGAAAAATACTTAGAAGTGTAAGAAAATATGAGCGATGGCTTATTCGATGCAATTCTGAGAAATGTATCATGTCGATTTTTTTCTAAAAATAAAAATTGTAATTGTTATGAACAAAAAATCGAAAAAAAAAGAGCCATTTTATTTTTTTGATGATAACTCAAAAACTATACAAGATAGCGGGAATTGCAAAAAAGATCATTAAAGAGGAGGAAATTTCCAATAAAAAAACTTCCAACTCTCGGACCTCTAGCTCTAATATTTATAATTTTAATTTGTTGCTAAAAATAGGTCTCCGCGCGACCGTTTCGGGATGAGTACCTCTATATTTAGTACCGCATTAAAATATTTATATATTTTTTAGTAATCTAATCAAGTTAGTTGACTTTAAGGGGGACCATCGCCGAATTTACCAGATTTTTGGTGATTATAAAAAAAAATTAAAATATTTCATCCAAGAAACAATTTTCTTAAGGTCCAATAGTTTGGGTTAAGGTGACTAAAATGTTTTTTCTAACTTGATTGGACCACTAAACTTGGAAAAAAATTACTTATCCCATTTAAACAAAATGAAATATTATTACACAATCTCACAGAATTTTTGCATTTAAATATCACACCATCAGTTCAGATTTCTTCACGCTATTGAAACGTTCCTACCCTAGGTCACTTAATCTCTTATTAATTTCCATTTTTAATTACTATTTTTCCTATATTTTTCTATTTCCGTAGAATTATTTTACTTATAAATTCTAATTTTATTTTTCCCTGTATAAAATTTACGCTTCAAATATTTCTCTTAAAATTCGTTAAAGACTCAAAATAGCTAAAAAGTTGTCGCAATAGGGTAGATTAACACTACGCAGTTACAATGCCTACGTCACGAAATGAGATAATTTCTGGGTATAAAAAGGGCATAAAATGAGAAATAAAAGGGAGTCTGAAAATTTTACCATCGCCTAAACTATCTATCAGTACCTACACTTCGCTTCGAGAAAGAATAAATAAAAAACCAGCCAGAGAGAAAAAAAAACAGTTCCTGTAAAAATACCCATCGACGAAAACAACAATTATTTTGTAGACCTGTGTCTACCGCCAACTTCGTCCTCGTAATAATTATTTGTAGGCCTTTGCCTATCATATAGAAAACAACTGCCCATAAAACCAAAGAGAAAATAAGTAAAGAAAAATAATCCAAAATTCGTTACAAAATAAAAATATCTATCTAAATAAAATGTCTCAAAAACACCCCCAATTCAAAATCCGGGGAAGAAAATTCATATTTAATTTGCGTCCGGACAAGTAAACCATTTGTTTAATTGATAGTTCACAGCGGCGCGCAGTTGTGTGTACGGAAGGGTTAAGTCAGATTTACCAATTACAACAATACACAATACATTACACAGAAAATCTTGTGATTTTATGAGTTGGTCAAGATTGTTACTATGTCTATTAAGGTACGGTACCTTTTAAACAAAAAAAGAATTAATTATTTTGGGACGGTAGGAGGCAATGTGATCTCCCCTCCCCGTGAAATTTTCCCAATGAGGGATGTCGCAGACGGCAATAGACCCGCGGGCATTCCATCTTCCTACTTGAATGATTAGGACATTATTGACCATAGTAATTACACGTGATTTCAAATCACTCAATTAAAAAGGTTATAAAATAGAAACAAACAGAAATTTAAAAATAATTACACAAACACAAAATACAAATTGGTAAAATGTGGCAAATGTCTTCTCTTTCGTCCACCCAGTAGCGGGTCTCTGTGAGGGGTCCTCACATACAAATAGAGTAAAAAGTAAATAATGTTTCAAGGTTTTGATTTTTGTAATTATTATAAAAGGTTGAAATTACGGAATATACGATTTGAAGGTTTTTCAGTGTTTAATTTTTTTTACTTGCAGCAAACTTTACTATAACGAATAAAAATACAGCACAACTGGGTCCTAGACGATCAGGTATATTTTATGATAAATTCGAGTATAAAAGTTTCTTACCTAAATGGCCATCGGTTTGTTACTTTGTACTCGCCTTTTTCATGAGATAAATGGCCAGGGGGGTGGGAGGTTACACTATTTATTTACATTTAAAAGGATATATACAACATTGATTTTGATTCATTTTTTTATTAATTTAAAATGGTTCTAGAGTTTGTGATAATTGTTACCGCAAACAAACGCTGATGATGATCACAATAAATGAGCTGCAGAGATCCTCCAAAGGAAGATTCCTCGAACCTGTAATAAAGAGAAAGTGTTAAAATCAGTTATTTATTATTAGTAAGGGTAGAACAATGAAAATAGAATAACAAATATTATTTATACAGTGTGTCATAATTTCGACCAGAATATGTTAGTTATTAAGATGTTTCGGGAAGTCGGCCAATTGATACAAAAAATTACATACAAGATGATTTTTAAATCGTAGAAATTTTATTTAAATGTACGAAAATGTCCCTAAATTTAAAGATTTTCTGTTAAAAATTTAGGTAAATTTCCGGAAATTTGACAATAAAATAAAATTCCCCTTATTTAAGAATCTTTTAAGAAATTTGGCAACATCGCGTTAAAAATATTATAATTGTTCAAATTTATTATAAGTTCTTAATTTTGTATAGAAATATATTATTTTAAAAAAATTAATAGTTCTTTTAGCAACACTTTTAAATATGTTTACTGTTTACAGCGATTTATAAAAAAATAAAAAAAACAGTATTTTTAAAACACCGTTGCCTAATTTAACTAAAATTATTTAATCTAAGTAAATAATCACCATAAAAATTTTTCGCCTCTTGAAGTATTTTCTATGAGTGCACTCAATTTGACGATTTTTCATTTTTTGTTAATTTATAAAACATCTTATAAACAATATAAACAAATTTTAAATAATTTTATAGCCTCATCTTATTAAGTACACTTATAGAAAATACTCCAAGAGGCGAAAAGTTTTTAGGGTGATTATCCAGCTTTCAATGAAGACAGAGATATGAAATAAAATCAATAATTAACAATAAAATAGCTTTTTGAAAAATGCATTTAAATTTTTTTTTCCAACAGGATTTTTTTTAATCAAGTGTTGAAACGATACTATAATTTTTTCAAATTTTTAAATCAATATTTAGTGCTTTAAAACAATTCCCAAATTGTCGCGGGGAGTCCTATTTAAAATTAATTAAAATATTTATTTTTATAGACAGCTATTGCCATCTATTTCAAAACAGCTTTACTAACTTATTCAGGAATTTACAATCCTCACGTTACTATAAAGAAACCATTAAAGAGATGACTTTAAACTCGATAGTGGGCAAAAAGGTGGCACATATACAGGGAAAAAATGTTATAAATTTATAGTTTTTGGAGAAAATAAAATGAGTTAATTTAAGCAACTCATCTTTATACAAAAATACAATACAAAAAAATAGCATTAATGTTAAAAAATTCAAAAAACATTTTTTTTGTTAAACGATTACACGCCATCTGTATGTTATGGCACACAGTATATAGTCATGGACAAAAATTGCAAAAGTTATAAACAATTAACTGAAAAATAAAAATGGGGTTTGGTTTTTTGAAAATTTCTCAAAAACTATTTGACGTTTTTCAAATTCGAAAACAGGGACTTCGGCTTGTGTAAGCGCTGTCCATTTTGGACTTTTATTGAATAAATATTATTTAAACTTACTAAAAAATAAAATTAAAAATTGAAAATATTCAGGCATCTACTGGATAGATTTATGAACAATAATCCGCTGTCAAAAAATTTTTAACGCGATTTTTCTATTAATTATGAATTAGTCAATTAACAATTTTTTCCTACTTCAACATGAACATTGTAAGTACGATAATTCTTAAATAATAAATCAGATATTTTTTTCCTTTTTTGGACCTATTTTTGAAAGGTTTCAGAAGAGATTCCCGTTGGAAAAATTAAAAAATTGCTATTTTTCACTTTGATTAATCATTGAAAAAAATTTCTTTTCATATTACCTACTATTGATTCGTTTTTTTATGATCCGAAGTCACATGAAAATGATTTTTAAATTTTTTAATTTCTTATTATTTACAAAAATTGTTATAAACAAATGCGTTGTTTATAAAATAATTTAAAATTTCTTTTTTGGAAACATAATCTTTGATTTTTCTCATATATGTGTACTACTGGGCTTAAAGGTGCGCGTGCAGACTCAGGCATTGATAAATCGTAAATACGCATTGTTGTTGTTATATATGCATGTTGTTTTATCGCATTAACCAAAAGAGTAAATTTTTATTTGTATAAAATAATAAGGGTGCGTCCTGGGATGGGTGCCCTCATAAGCTCCGGGCCCCGTTATTTTGTATCGCCTTCAACAGCCTCTCGTCGGGCCTGGATGGGAAAATACCACTCTGTGGTGTTGGAAAATACATCATAAATGAAAAAATAAAAATTATTCAAAGTCAATAATAAATAGTCAAAGTTATAATAAACTACTAAAAATTATAGCGAGAAAAGAACAAGAATATGAAAGATGTTTGTACAAATGACAGATAGCAGAAATCGTGAGGGAAAAACAGCACTTTGCCCGAAAATAAAAATAATTATATTCACTAATAATTACTATTAAATAAGAGAAAAGTTATAATAAAGGCCGAGACTACACACACGTTAACCTATGGATAATTTCAGAAATTACCCACACGTTAAAACATTAAACTTGGTTATCTGACCTAAAAAAAATATTTATTTTATTGAAAGAAGTCTTTACTATCTAAATCAGCCTGTGTATTAAAAAAAAAATTATTAAAAGAAATATTGACAATCTAAATCTAGCCAGTGTTAAAAAAAAATAAAAGCCAATGTGGGATTCGATCTCCGGGCCCACTGCACCACTGGAGGGCACTATGTCACGCGGCTACCAGAGGTCATGCTAAAATATGTTCAAACTTATTATATAAGCGAATCACGTTTCACCTGTGGATAATTTATAAAATTGTCCAGAGGTTAACGTATGGCTAGTCACAGTGTAAAAATTATTGGGGAAAAAGAAGAGAAATGGCGGCTGAATGATAAAATAACAAATGACAGTCCGGCTGATGGAAAACACATCATAAAAACCATGAAAATTAATCAAAATCAATAATAAATAATCAAAAAATAAGAGAAAAATAATTACTAGGCAAATAAGCTATTAAGCAACTGGATAAACATAACCTTATAAAGTTTTTTCTATCATTAAAAATTAAGGATTTAATTAAATGAAACGAAAATCATCAATTCTAGTTTTTCCCAAATATTTCGGAAACCGGTACCGATAATTAATGACTAAAAATTATGGCTGGAAAAGAAGAAGAATGGCGGCTGAATGGATAAATGACAGTTGAAAGGACAAATGGGAAATACATGATTAAAACAATGAAAATTAATCAAAATCAATAATAAATAGTCAATAAATAAGAGAAAAATAGTTACTAGGCAAAGAATCTATTAACCAACTGGATAAACATAACCTCACAAAGTTTTGTCTATCTTTAAAAATTAAGGTGTTAATTAAATGAAACGAAAATCATCAATTCTAGTTTTCCCCAAATATTTCGGAAACCGATACCGATATTTTAATTTTGAAAAAACTGTTCAAATTGTTTTGACATAATACGCATCTTTTTTTCCCATTTAACTAACTTTGTACCAGTAATAAGGATTTACGAAATCAAATTGATTTCTGGGGTTCACTCTTAAGTGAATGAAATTTAGTATGATTATTATTGTTATTATTAGATTTGCGCCACCCTGTATATAAAATATAATGGAGAAAATTGTGAATAAAGTTAATTTTTTACTGTCCCGGACCCATCGAAGGAAAAGTATAGTGATCGAGCAAAAAAAATTCGAGATATCGATGGAAATATCCATTTTGAAGTCCCCCAAGAAGATTGAAACCAGTTCTAGCGTATGGTCTGTCTGTGTGTCTATGTGTAATCTTCCACGATAACTGCCAAACCGTTTCAACAATCAAGCTGAAATTTGGTTTTAGAGCATAAAATTTCCTACAATTTTAGTATCAAACTTTTTCCAGACTTTACCATAGTGGCCTCACAAGAGGACGCCCAAAAAATATGCATGTGTAGTGCGTGCATTTTCTTATGGGCATTGACCTCGATTAGTTATCCATAAGAATATACGTAAATATAGTCATAGTCATAGCCCATAAGAAAATATACTACCTCTAAGTTCTTTTTTTTTATTTTGAAGGCAAACAATGGGCTTTAGTGTAAAATATTCTAGTGCAAAGTTGTAGAATATCAAATTTCCTACAACTTTTGTATTAAAGTTTTTCCCGAATTCCCGATGGTTTTCACCCCATGATTTTAGGAGTTCCTAATTGTAGCAGTGTGCTATGTAATATGCGCATGCGTCCACTTATGTCATTGTCAACTTATCAACATTAAAATATCAATTGTGTAGACGTATTCACTGTCGTCTTGCTTTTTAAAATTTGTTCCATAATTTAATTTGTAATTAAAATAATCCGAGTCGGGAAAGTTTTGGGGTGAAACATCCGATTTTTTTATCATTATCATTTTGAAAAAAATTCCAGACAAATTAATATATACTTAGCAGTGCAAACTTCACATAAGTTACCAAGATGCGTTATTTACTTTGTAGTACAGTATATGGAAGTCTATATACATTGGTGGTACCGATAACATTGTAAAATAAGTTGCCTATCTTTAAGATACCTTCCTCGAAGAATGCCACCAAGCCTTCAACCTTCATCGCACACCGCTTACTTCATCAACTTTTACATACAGCACCTACATACACAGCCAACAACAGTCACTCGGGTCAGGTACCCATAGTACCCAACGTAGTACCTTTTCTTTAGTAGTACCACCGCTAGACGGACGACTTAGTGACGATCGTAGGAAGAGGTTAAGCGACAGGTGGCTGCAAAGAAATAAGAAGATCCCTTTTTGGTGGACTTTTGTAGACGTGATCGCGGTGACAATTAATGCATGTTTTTTTATTAGTATGCGAGGTTTATGGATTTAAGTGATTGTTTTTTTTTTACTTTTGCGTGAGTGAGTGCGGGTGGTTTTTTTTTTGATTACAGTGCACCTTATGGGATTTTACTTGTGTTGGTGCAGATTTTTTAAAGGTAAACAAACATTTTTATATTATTTTTAACTTATTGTTATTTTAATCTGGATATTTTTATTGTCAATGTCCTGTAAAAGGAAAATTTACTTTAAACTGTATCAATTTACTAACAAATATATTGTACATCAATAATTTGTTATATTGGGTAAAAATAAGTTTTTCGATTAGGTTCATTATGATAATCTATTGGAAAATATTAGTAAGCAAAAATTAATATGAAATTATTTACATTATATAAGGTTCCTACCGATTCCAGTGTACCACAAGGTTCAAATCTAAGACCTTTTCTATTCATTATTTTTATAAATGATTTGCCATTGGTCATTAAATAATTTCACAACTGAAAAAAAGTATAATGGAATAAAATTATTGTTTAGAGATTCAATTAATCTATTTTAATTACATAACAACTAAAATAATAATTAAAATATATTAAACATATTCGAAAAACCGAAACTTTCCCTGTGATATAACATCGATTTTTTTGTATTACATAGAAACAAAATACCGTATACTTGGCTTATGAAGTCATGTTCACGACACAAGCACACGAAAGTAGGTAACCAGATTCAGATAAACCAAAAGGAGGTTAAACTGCTGGAAAGAATTGAATTCTCAGTAAGAAAGGAAGCTGTAGAGAAATAACATACAGTTAGTGAATCATTAAAAATTTAATATATTTAATTCTTAGATTCAAAAAATAATTTATTTAAATGATCGTTTACTTTGTAATTGGATCTATCAAATAATAATAATTATATGTATTATTATACACTTTTAATATTATTAATTATTAATAAATCAATTAAATATTCTTAAATCTTATTGTCTGCCATGGTAAATATATAATTTTTTTTTAATTATACACACTGTCTGTCAATAGATGCAAAATGTTTCTTACCGCTAAAGATTCATTAAATAAAGGTAATAACGTTTGGAATAAAATTTTATATGTAAATTTCTTTTAATATTGGCACTATCTAAAAGTCATTAGCATTACTTAAAGAAGTATTAGCTTTAGTTACTTTCAATTTCGGTCTATACCCTAACAACACAGGGATATCCTAAATATGTCCTTTTTATGTACCGCGGTACAAGGACATGATTGGGACATACAGGGGATGTCCCGCAAAGGTAGTCCAGAGAACATCCCATCTGGTATATCTATAGATTGTCCCTGGTATTTATTGATATAAGAATCATCGAAACTCATCAAAATATCAGTTGAAGATTTAAAGTTGATATTTTTATTTCAAAATATTGTTAATGCATATAATACCCTTAATCTAAATCACAAAGAATGATACAAATTATACATAAACCTCAACAAAATTGCAAGTATACGTCTCGTCCACATTGACATATTTTATTAGGTACCTATTAATGTAATAGATCATATAATGAAGGTATCCTCAAGGCTTGAAAGAAAAAGTAATTTTTTCCAGATTTTAGTTGAAATCATTCAAATAAAATGAATATTGAAAAAAAAACATTCGAGAAAGTCCAAGGATGTACCTTATATATCACACTGATGTCTTTAAGACATCCCTAGATTGCCCCTTTGATGTCCTTTGTCAGAACTTGGTACATCCCTGGGACATACCATATATGTCTTTTTTGTTGGAAAGAAGCTGTCCCTGGTACGTCCCTTACCCTGATGACGGATATCCCAGGACGTCCCAGTAGCAAATAAAGGACGTCCCTAGGATGTACAAGAGATGTACTTGTAGAGTAGATACTTTTAAATCGACAAGTTACATTTTCTAATTTGCTCACTCTGTATATCTACTAAGAGATTTAGTGATACCAAAGTTAGAGAGAGATAATCCCCAGATCTCGTCTAAATTCAAATTATGAACCAACCCGGGATGAATCGTAAACTCCGGACACAGGAAAAATCACTTCCCGAGGTTCCTGATACATACATGGTGACCCAGAATAAAGGGACTAATATTTACTTAATTTCAAGACCAAGTGTATTTATGAATCCATTTTCTGAATTGAGATTTACGAAGTTACAGGGTGTTAAATTTTGAGAAAAAACATTTTCTGTATAACTCACAAGACGAATTTATATTTTTTTATGAAATTTTTTGTGTCGCTCTATATTAATTAGTCAAATATTACAGCAATAATTACACGTCTGTAACTTGAACCAGGGACATACAACAGATAATGGTGTAAATGGGTAAATGGTTCATGGGCCACCTCTACACTTAAACCCTTAAACGGTTTAAAAGATATTTACCAAATATTGGTCGATTATAACATAGATATTTTTTGATTTTTTTACATAAAAATCCAATATAGCTGATATCCGGTTTGAGTTATTTAAAGGTAAAGATTTTATAAACCAACCATAACAAACAAGAATCTCAAAGAAAAGGGAGAAAAAAAGGAAATTACAGTTGGAGGAAAAGTCAAAAGAGAAAAAGAGTTGGAGGGAGTGTAATACACTTTCCTTATTACGTAAGGTTTCCAAATCTACGTTTTTCAACAAATATTTTTTCTTGTTTGAATTTTAAAAATTCTATCAATTTTAATTTCTTGTTCTACACTATTAAATTCCTTTATATACTCCTCTCCTTATACATATTTATTCCTACAACCCCCCTCCCCAGCATTATATAACTTGATTAATGATTAATTGTTAATCTTAATTAATATAGTAAGTGCGCCTCAATTTTGTAAAGATCGAATAATTGTATAACTTTTATTCCTGAAGATGGTCAGCCGAAACCAGTCGCCGTTTAGTAAAAACAAAATAAAAATATAAAAAACAAAATTACTTATTATATTTATGTGATACTAACAAAATATTTTCAAAAATTGTTCATATACTATATTTTGCATACTTAATCTAAATTACACAAAAAAAGTTGCTGGTAGCAAATTTTTTTTTTATAATTAAAATTATAACTATAAACTTTAAATGACTCATACAGAGTGTTTTTATTACGAAAAATGGGGAAAAATTACAAAAAAAACATGGAAAAATAGTAAAAAATAAAGGGGAAAATAAAGTAATATAGGAAAAGATAATGAAAAATAGAAAAAATCAGGAAAAATTGGGAAAATAAGAAAAAATTGACAAAAATACAGAAAATAGGAAAAATAGAGAAAATACATACCAATAAGGACAAATAGGGAATCATTCGAAAAAATAATAAGAAAATAGGGAAAAAATATAAAAAATAGCAGAAATAGAGAAAATAGGCAAAAATAGGAAAGCATGGGAAAATATATCGAAAAATAGGGAAAAATTTCGAAATATAGAAAAAATAACGATATGTAGGGAAAAATAGGGAGTAATAGGAAATAGTAGTGAAAAATACGGAAAATAGTGAAAAATAGACACAAATAGGGACAAATAGGGAAAAATAGGAAAAAAATAATGAAACATGAGCAAAAATAGAAAGAAATAATAAAGGAGGAAAAGAGAAGGAGAGAGAGAGAAATAATAATTCAAATACATTTTTCTCCACTTTTTTGATCTTTTTTTCACCAACATTGCTTCTGGGAATTCGATACTGAAAGTCTTTTGTTTCCTATATTAATAATAAAAGTACTTTTGTTTAAAACTAAATATAGAGGTAGTAAAATAGTAAAATAAAAATTTTTACATTTTAAAAAAAAATTGAACTTAATATCTGATATTATTTGTTTTAATAGCGTTCGATTAAAATAATTTTTTTAATGCAGAAAAGTGATACAACTATGATAGTTAAATGTCCCTAAAATGGAGAAAGTATTTAGTTACTTTTAATCGCCTACTAAACACCTTCAAATTACATTTGCTTATTATGTCCTCCCATTTTCCATGGACTTGCCTTATTTCTTATAAACGTTATAAAATGTTTACACCAACGTATATTTTTATCGGTTACGTATATATATACATTAACAGTAAAATTATACAGTACGACATAAGTTTTAATTTAAAATGCATTTGTAGAACCTGCTAAATGCCGCAAGTAAAAATAACTTTCACAAAATTCTTGCATAATTTCAAGACATATCGATATCCTCCAAACAGAGATGATATGTCACCTTTGAACATTGACATAATAAGAAAGAGATTAATTATACCAAATTAAATTATAATTTCTTAAAAAAAGTATTGGTGGGATTAATTTTATTTTTTTTTAATGTCCGGCAAAGTGTACAAAGAATTGTCAACAACTTTTAATTGGTTGACTAATTAATTTATTTATTATTATAATTTAATTAACTCCATAAATTAATCTGTTCGATGGTTTTTTACTAAAAGCATAATGAAATTTATTATTGGAATGGTATATTTATCAATGGTTATCCTTTGATGGAATCTTCTTTTAAGGTTACGTGTTTCTTTTTCATGTGTTACATTATTTAAAAAGAGGAAATGCCGAGGTCGTTTTAGATCATTTAATTCTACATATACTAGAGTGCGTTTAAGTAGATTTTTATAATAGAATATTTGTGTTAAAAAAATATGACAATAAGGTGTAGAGGACAAATAATATTTTGATACAAAATGAAGATGCCATAATATAGGCGAAGGTTTCTTTCTTTAATTGTTCTCATTTTTGGAAAATCTATCGCCATCTTCCCATTAAAAGAGAATAAACACTTAGCCATCGGCTTATTGTATTATCCTGTTCATCTGTTAGTCTTTGAAGGAATTAGTGACCCTATTAAAGTTTAAAAAACTGTTCACTATGTGTTTTGGCCTTATCTCCTCCAGTGTTTAATCCTCCTCGTCACATATATGGTCGGTCCTCTTAAATATCCCCAATATCTGAAGGTGTTTTTTCTAGACACAATGTCAGTTTCAGGATTTCTTCAATAAGCTTCGGAAGTGTCTACTAGTATGTTACGTGTTGTTTGTGTACCCACTGGTTAATTATATTGTTGTTTTGCTACATGCTGATGTAATATTTGTATGCATTTTGGTATCTAATTTTAATATTTTTAGAAATTTGGCAACTCATTACAAAATAGACAGTACAGAGATTATTATTAATAAATTATCAATAAAAGAAAGGTCTGCATAGGTTACGATAAATTTACAAAATTTAAAATCTGGTAACCATTTGTGAAATATTTTATTTTATATAAAATGACACTCTCAATGTGTTTCGATTTTTTTAGGATTTCCAAACAGTTTGATTTAGTAACGTCCAAATAAAAAACAAAAATAAATAAATAATCACGCATTTATAAATTACAATAGAATTAATAATTACCTCGTTTTGTACTATCTTAGAAATAAGTTCTAGCAATAACGAGATTTGACCAGACGAGACAAACGGTTACAAGACGAGACCGAGGCTGAAAGGAGACTTATTTTTTTCTCAACTAACGAGACCGAGACGAGATTTTGAAATTCTCGCCTTATCTCGTCTCGTGTGAAGCCATAATTTCTACAAGAAAAACTATAAAGAAAACGTATGCAAATTTGTTTTAAGGTGATGTGATTAAATTCATCCAAGCTCTTGAATTGTATCATAATTTATACCGGTACGAGTTTGAACACCATTTTAGTTATTAATTTTTTATTCTAAAATTATGGCAAAATGGTTGCAGGAAGAACTAGAAAGAGTTTTAGTACCATACAGACAAAGACATTCTGGTTTAAATGAATGTAAACATGTAAAAATATTTATTCTTTCAATTTTTAATTCTGTATTTTATTATCATCCATTTTTTCCATTTTTTTGTATATTTTTCCTTTTTCTCCTTTTATACTGACTTCTCTTGATTTGATTCTTGTTTTATTATTTTATTTTATTCCTTGAATCTATTTCTTTCTTGACATTTTCTATTTCTTCTTTATTCTGTTTTCCTTTGTTTTTCTCTTGTGATTCTTTATTTTTTCATCCATTACTGTAGTCGTATGTACCTATTTATTTTTTTAAATTTTCGTACTGTAGTATCCTAATTTAACTTTCTTAACTTCATTTTTGACTCTTTTTATGACATTTTCCTTCTCTTGTAATTTTATAAATTTCTCATTTTGCAATTTTCCTACATTTGTTATTCTTTCCTTTTTCTGTATACAAAAATTCCAAAATGGAATAAAAATATTCAAAAATATAAAAAAGAAGCCAATGAAGATCTGGATTTTGCCCTAACACAAATACTTTTCTTTCGTACATAAAAATAATATATTTCAGTGGAGATAGATTTAACGTAATTGTATCTATCTTTGTCCATTTTTATTTGAAAGATTTTGTGAAGGAAAAAAAAGAAAGAAATGTATTTATTATTAACCTGGAACTTGGAATCTTTTGAAAACTAGAAATTATTTCGTTTGTGATTGTTTTTTCTTTACACAATTTAAATAGTTAATTATGTAAAGTTATGGCCATTTTAATTAGGTAATTAATACACTAAAGTAATTTTGTATTAACTGTATACAAATAATTTATCTACATTATGCATATTTAGGTACCATATATTTAAAATAATACTTTATTGTATACAGAGTGTTGTAATATTCGATTGCTAACAGTTTGTAGCTGAAATGACAACATTATTAAAATTTGCTCTTATTCAAAAACGGCTTTTAATAAAATTTTCATTTGGGACATAATTAGAAAGATCATTTAAAATGTAAATTTCAGCAAAATAAAATTTTTGAAATCGGAATAAATAAACAAATAGAAAATTAGTACTAGCAGAAGACAAAGAGGAGACTGGAAATTAATTAGGAGGAGAGATAGAGAAAGATAGAAATTAATAATGAAAGCGATAGAAGAAATAAGAAAGATACAGGCAAATAGCGTAAAAGGAGACAAAACGATAAGGGGAAGAAATATTAAAATAGCCAGAAAGAAAAAAGCAACAAGATAAAAATTTAAATCATCGAAGAAGAAGAGAACACAGGAAAATTAAAAAATTAATTTTATTTAACGTATTTATTATTTTATTTTGTATAGATTGAACCCAGTCTAATTCAGATATTTTTCGATCAGATATCTACAGGGTGTCCCCTACCAAATGTCGTTCGCAACGTGGTGCGAGATAATCGATTAAAAATAGAACAGAAAATATTCAAATTTGGTAAGATTGTTTATAAAAAATAGAAATTATTGGAAAAAATCGAATACGGTAAAATCGAAAATTTTAAAATAAAGAATTTTAAAATCCAAAATTTTAAAATCGAAAATGTGATAAAACATCAAGAGTGGGAGGGAAAAAATCAAAAGTGTGGCTGAAATTCCAACCTGTAGATGGGAAAAAATGGAAAATGTAGTGAAATTTCCAAACTGTAGATTGGAAAAAATTAAAACTGGTGAAAAAATTGAAACTTTCAAGAAAAAATCGAAAATGTGGGGTGAAAATCTTAAATGAGGGTAAAAATCGAAAATGTGACCATCGAATAAAAAACACAAAGATATGAAAAAAAAATCGAAAATGTGAGAAAATCGAGACTGGTGAAACAAGTCAGAAGCGCATACGCGTTAGCAGGCACGTGACGTCTTCTAAACACGCATTATCTCATGAACCATAAAAGATATCTCAAATATATTTTCAAATATTGTTTCAGCTTTAAATTTCACGTCGAAATGCTATTTTTGAAACCGGTAGTATCACTTCTGGTTAGTTAAACCAGTTTTAAAACCGGAAGTCATAAAAATCTGAAAATCTATTTGGGAGCTACTCAAGGTATGCTGAGTTTATTATCATTGACCGTTTGTCTCTATTTCTTTTCGTTTTTGAGTTATAAATGCGGACAGACAAATGGTAAACTGTAGATAGGAAAAAATTCAAAATTGTTGTTACAAAATTAAAACTTTGAGAAAAATATCGAAATATAGAATGAAAATTGAAACTGTCGGAAAAAATCAAAACTGTCGGAAAAAAATCGAAACTCTGTAAAAAATTGTAGATTTAAGGGGGAAACCAAACTAAGAGGAAAAAATCGAAACTGTTGGAGAAAATGTCGAATTTGTAAAAAAACGAAACTATGGAAAAAAAAGGAAGAACAAAATCTAAATAAAACATATTTAAAAGATAATAATGTACAAAAGTTGGTAATTGGTGTGCAAAAAGAATACTTTCAGAATCCGTGAATAAAATTTGAAAAAAATGCAGTGGGGGGCCAGTGGTCAATTGGTACCCCACATAAAAAGTTCCATATTTTTCTATAGAAAACTGTGCAAAAAGTCAATGTAGGTGTGCAAATGGTGTGCAAGAAGATCATGTATCCAAACATAAAAAGTAACATGCAGCATCGAACAAGAGTAGAAGAATGAAAAATTGGAAAATTAATTAAGATGCTTTTTACAGGGTGTTCCGTATCATAATATTAGTTTTATGTCTTATTTTTGCTTAACGGTAAAAGTCACTAACGACTGATATAAAGCCCAATCGACATTCAGCATTGTGTAGTTTGCCATTTAAAAGCATTCAACTCTACTGCAAATCAATATACTAATATTGTCATAAATTATATTGATATATGACCTTAGTTCTGCATTCGACAGATACGTTTCATTCAAATGAATTATGATCTATTGTTAAAAAAAAGTAATAAAAAAGGATATCGCGTTGCGAAATGTTAAGGAGCAGAATCTCGATTATTTTAATGAAAACGATTTTTAGTAATCTAATAAATGATTTTTCAATAATATTTTTTAAAGAAATAAAAGCCAATGTCTAGAGTAGTACCACAATATATTTAAAACAAATAAGTTTGATGGGGACTGGCAACTAGTTTCGGCATGAAAATGTCATCATCAGATTACAAACGTTATTGTTCAGAGTGTAATGCTGTGTACATACGTCAGTCAAGAAGAAGACTATTAACTAGAATTAAAGAACATGTCGACATATACAAAAACACAGATGTTACTAATACCCCATCGAACAAAAGCATTGCCAGGAAGGTAACCGCTTGAATGAAAAGTTTGAGATTCACTCTAACTTGAAGAACGATAATTACATTTTCATCAATGAACAACTAAGTCCAAAAGAAAACCTTATTTTTCTATCCGAACAATTTAATTTTTTACTTCCTTAATCGTTCCACTTCATGGTTTCTCCTCCTGTGAGTTTCCTTCACCTGACTCCCCCCTTTTCTTTAATTTTCCATGATCCTTACTTGTTATTTATATCTTTGTTTGTTTTCCTAGTTTTCATAACCTTTCAACAGATATTCTGTGACATGTCAAGTGTCACTTGTCCTCTGTCATGTCATTGCCAGTCAATTATTTCTTCTTTTCTCAACACCTGTACCTACACCTGATCTCTAGCATCTCTCAATCCATCAATTTTATAGTACCATTGTATAAATTGTTAACTCATTTTATTGTTAATGACCGCCACTTTCTACTGTACTTTTTGTCAAAATTCTTGTTAAATAAAAATTTTTCCAGAATATTGTTAATCCTACCCCTCTTTCCTATTCCAGTCGCTTTCCTTGTACGTCAAACTGTCAAATGTCAGATATGTCACTCCATTATTTAGCGGCGATGTTTTAGCATTGGCTAGCGTTGTTAAAGTTATTTCTCTGCTTTTCGCACCTATCTCACTTTAATTTCGTGTTTTGGCACATGGTCGCCCTTCTCTTACTAGTCCCAGGGTGAACTATTAACAATTTTACTGAACCCGGAGACCATGTGGCCTTTCCTGATGTTAAAAGGATCCTTTTTTTAGGTTCTTACTATTTCCTCTTGATTTCCTTGCGGAATTATCAAACCTTACTGTGTGGGGCTTCCTCATTGGAGAGTTCAAAGTACTTTTTGAGATTTGTTAACAATTCTATATTTGTAGAAATAATCTCCAAAGTTCAAATTTACCGCCACAATTTAAGTTGGTAGTGTTCTGACACTTGACATTTGTAAGTGATGTGAAGAGGTTTTTTTGGCATTTAGTTTTCTTTGGAATTTAGAGGTTAGTTAAGTAATGTGGCCAGAGAAATAATTGAATGTAATATTTTATGTATTTATATGTTAAAATAAAAAGTTTCTACATATCAAATTTATTTTAGTCTTAATTTTTCATGTTCCGCAATCACCCCCTTTTTATTTCCCAGATGTTACTCTTCCTGTGGTACAAAAAAAATCCCCTTAGCATTACACCATCTCTTCAATCGACAATGTATAATTGTTAATGCTAAAATTTAATTAACCGTATTATGGTAATTTATTTTGTATCGAATTTAGGCCTGAAGATGGCTTGTAAGCCGAAACTAGGTGCCGTTTCCTAAAATTGTTTAATTATATTTATGTGATATACAGAGGTATCAATCACCCCTTTAACTTTTTTATTTATTAGCAGATTTTTATGAATTTTTAACTGAGTATAGTAAGAGTAATTTCTGATTTTCTGTCATGTACATTCAAGATGGCTGACTTCCGTTGTCGCCGGAAATGGGCACAAATTTTAATTTTTAAATGGAACACCCTGTATATTTTGATAAATTTGGATTCTACGGATCAAAATACATGTATAGTAGGGAGGTAGGTTTCTTTAATACCATAAATTATAGCCACCTACACTAAAAAAACAGCTGGAACTTTGTAGGTGTACATCATACTATTCGTATTGAAATGGGCTTCAAAAAAACACAGATGATCCAAAGGGGTTACCTTTAAAAAAAATGAGTTTATATAAAAAAATGATTGCTATTCTAATAAAATTGTAATAAATCAAACAAAAACTGTTTTTTAAAGGAAATAATATTTTTGTGAACTTCTTTTTCATCTTTAATTGATATTGTAAAATGTTAGCAAAGTACACTGAGAAAAATATTTTATTTTTCAAAAAATTAAAGATCTGTCAAATTAACATCTGACTGGTGGATTGCATATATTTTGATCTGTAGAATTCAAATTTATCAAAATATACAGGATGATCTGTTTAAAAATCAAAATTTGAGTCAATTTCCGTCGAAACCGAAAGTCGGCCATCTTGAATGTACATGTCACAAAATCAGAAATTACTCTTACTATACCCAATTTAAAGTTCATAAAAATCAGCTAATAAATAAAAAAGTTAAAGGGATGATCCATACACCTGTGTTACCCGGTATGACTTCGAGTTTTATTTCATTTATTCATAGATTTTACATTGAATTTAAAATTTAAATTAATTTAAACCATATAAAAAAAATTTAATTGTAGAAGGGGAAGGGGTGGTACTGGAAAAAGTGAAACATAGTGTGAGTTAGGTCTAATAAAATTTAAAATTTGGTTGGTAAAGGAGCCATGACTGATCACAACGGAGAGGAATGTTTCATTTTTTCCAGTACCATCCTTTCCCCTAGTTTTCTTGAGTGCGCACATTATTCAATAAAGATTTTTATATGGTTTAAATTAATTTAATGTTAATTTTATTTCAGTATAAATCTATGACCTGATGAAGGCATTTGTAGCCGAAACTAGTTGCCAGTCTTGTTTAGAAATTATTTGTTTTAAATATATTCTGTTACCTACAGGCCATTGATTTTTATTTATTCATTAAGATATGAATAACCGTTTGGATTTTTTTAACTATCGTTAATTATTATATTACTTTGATTTAAAAATATTTTTTTATAAATTTCAAGGCGCTTAAACATTTGTAAATTAATCTTTTATAAACATTTATGTTTACAAATATGTTGTTTTATATAACAACACATACACATCCATCATTACAAATTTCTAATTTTAATTAATTATTAAAAAAATATTTATTTATAGTTAATAATTCGAAACAAAAAACCTTCATCAAATTATCATCATTTAAAAATCTTTGACTTTATAATTAATATTTAAATATTTCCTACATGTTTGATTACTCAATTAAAAAAATATAGTATTATGTTAAAATAAGACCTTATACTTATATAAGCCTGGCACGATCTTAGACCCATTGAGAAACATTAAAATTGATTAAGATTTAAAGATTTTAATCGATTATCCATATACCATATAATTTTATTAAATAAAATTACGTAAATACATACTGAAAAACGAACACTATGTATGTTTTAAACTTCAATTATACCTTCAATATATTGACTTAACTTGCGTCAATGGTAAATTGGTTTGTACCTAAAATGGATGGGATATCTAAATACAGCTACATAAATTTGTAATACAAATAAGTATATATGTTTTATTTACTATTTTTATCCAATTTTATAACCTTTTTCCTTTATTGTGGGTGTAAGTTAAAATTCTTAACATTCTTTGTACAAAGAGAATAATAGAAATAAGTATTTTCCTTGTAAGTACATAATTGGTTGTTATTAGAATGTTTTTTAGGAAAACATCTACTAGCAAGGTTACGATCTTAAATGCATTTATAAATAAATAAAAAAAACATTCTAGTCGTTTTTGTCGAACTAATCGAAGCATTTATACTTATAAGCTTCTACCAATCAAAAAATCAACGAATGATTGACGGATATTTAAATAAAAAAACTGTCTTTATTTTGCACTTGGATCACTTCTGAACGGGTCAAAACTGACCACGCAAAAATACAAATAAAACGAGCCAAACCAAAGCAACTGACACAATTAATAGTTGTCGTCCGTTTCTGTCAATTACCATCGGGGACTGGCATCAAAGTTTATTTATTTTATCTATGGCCAGCATTTTTAAGGATTTTGGCAAAGAATAACGTTCTTCTTTTATGTTGTGGTACAAAATAGTGAATATTTGTTATATTGAGATTGCAAAACAAGATATCAAGCATTTGTCGCAAGAGTTGAAATTGTGGTAGTCTGGATTGGTTTCGACTTCCAAGTCGTATGAGAAAAATATAAAATGAGCTGGCAACACCGAACTAACGAGTCTCGAATGGTTTATGTCTCTGTCTATGGGGTTCACAAGCACACCCTTTACCGTTCTACGTAAACAACATTTTTTATTTAAATATCTCCAATATCAAGAATAACGACACTCGAAGAAAAGAATGTAAATTATTATACTCAATCACAATCACAACAAATTTGATGAAGAAAAAGAAAAATTTTCCAGAATATTAATAAACGCTCTAGCCAATTCTTTGTTTATTCTAATTTTTTTTATAAGCTTTCTGTCTGATAAAAGCCTAAAGGCATTTCTATATATAACACATCTGTATCGAGGCCATTGATAATTTTCTTATTTTCGATTTCTAACCTTATAAAATAGATCTGTCAAATATATCATCTCGTATTCGACATAACATGAAATTGTCTCGATTATTTCGAGTACCATCATGTTTAATTTTTATCTAATTTCCCCTAATAGGAACTTCACTTACGTGATTTAATTTTTTCTTTCCCTCTTAGTACTTAATATTGCTAAGTTTATAACTAATTACGAACGTTTGTATCTTTAAGCCTGATGATGGTCAGTGACCGAAACTAGTTCCCTGATAGTACTATATTTTAACAATTAAATTTTTTGGTACCTGACTTTGTGCTTTATTATACCTGAAACTTTGGACCACATTTGAGATATGGGTAACCTTTGGGATTTAATATATTAATTGTTAGTTTTTATATTTCTATTGTGGTTTTTCTGATAATTTCATAAAAAACTCCAGAATTGGATGGCGCCCTTAAATAAATTAAAGTATATCTCATTTGATTAATTATCAGTCTTACTCAGATCTTATTATATGGTCTAGACACGAATTTTCTACTATTTAACAAATAAAAGCACTCCAAGTTAAAATTGCGTGACACTTTTGGCTTCATTTTATAAAAGTGGTGTCAATTTTCAAAGTCTAAAAAACAAGCTTACAGGTAAAGAACTCCGCACAAACTTTATGGGAATTGGCTCCCTGTCAAATTGGCTGAAATTTGGATATGTTGTTCGTTTCGACATCCTGAACAGTCTCAATGGGCACAAAGCTCAGTTTTGCTTATTTTGGCTCCTACGGAGCTCTAAAGCTCCACGGATTCACCATTTTTACTATTATTTGCTGCGTTAACAAAAAGTACCCTCTTATGTTTTCGAGGTCGCTGCATTCAAATCCAACACCAATATATCAATATTGACAGTTGACAGCTGTCAACTAACTGTCAAACAACAAGCAATAAACAAAATTGATAAAATCTATATGTAAATATATGTTTTTGAAGTTTCTGAGTTCAAAACTGATGTAAAAAAGACGATATTGTCAATTAACTGTCAAACAACAAGCAATAATCTATCTTGACACATTATCATGCACAGTCAAATATTTAATTAACGGTAGTACTCAACTGTCAATATCGTCTTTTTGGCATCAGATTAGAATTAGGCTTACATGTCAATTTTATCAATTTCGAGTATAACATGCTGTTCGACAGTTATTTGGCAGCTGTGAACGGTCAATATCGATTTTTTAACATCAGTTTTGAACTCGGCAACCTTTAAAAACATATATTTACATGTGGATTTCATCAATTTTGATTATGGCTTGTTGTTTGACAGTTATCTGACAGCTGTCAACTATCAATATTGTCTTTTTAACATCAGTTTTGAACTCAGCAACCTCAAAACTTTCGAAGAGATTACCATTTTAAGTATTAGTAAATAATGGTGAATCCATGGAGCTTTGGAGCTCCTTAGGAGCCAAAATAAGAAAAATTGAGCTTTGTGCCCATTGAGACTTTTGTTCAGGATGCCGAAACGAACAACATATCCAAATTTGAGTCAATTTGACCGGGAGCCAATTCCCATTAGGTTTGTGCGGGGCTCTTTAAGCCTACCAACATAATATTATCCGTTCCAAATATTTAATTATTTTCTAATAATTTGCACTTAGTATACTAAATTAGTTAAATTACTGGATGGCAATAAATATTTTGACAGCTAATTAGTAATAAATGTCAGTTTTCCTTTCATTTTCTATGGCCATTTAAGCACCTATAGCTATTAAAGATGATAAAACAAATGTAATATTTTGTTAAAACTTGATTCATCAAATTTTTTCTAAGAGTTTTTTAAAACTTTTACGAGACACAAATTTTTTGAAAATTAATTTTGTTACTCAAAGGACGTTATAGCATGAAAAATCCCGACTTTCACCATACTTTCCATTTATCTATACCTTAGCCTATACTTTATAAAATATACAGGGTGATCAACTTCTATATCTCTATTATCTTGGTAGATACCAATAAAAATGTTACACAAAAATTATTATAAAATATACAGGGTATTTTATAAATAGGTATGTTTTATCTTCTAAATAGAAATTATTTAATTCCAACGTATTTAATACTAAATATTAAAGTACTTTCTCTTATTGATATTTATACCGTTTTTCCATAATTATGGGAATACTAAACACCATAACGTATAAAAAAAGTGACTTTTATCTTTGTAGAAATAAAAAGCCAGGAAATGTTAGTATTCTGAAACTGTAACAAACAATAATATGTATTCACATTGTAAACGGTGGTATATCCTTTGTTTAAAGTTCACATAGATACACATTATTTAAACTAATGAGGTAATTCAAATTACATTGGGAACATTTAAGTAAGAGGATTTTTTTAATTAAATTGTAATCAGATTTATCGTGTGTTACTTTCTTTTTTATTGGTTACATAAGGCGACCGATATTAATGACATTAAATTATAAAAAAATTATATGTGCAATACTGCAAAAAAAGCACATTACTGGCTTGGATAATTTCATTAATTTAGCTTTGCCTTGGAAGTAAAATAATAATAATAATAATAAATAACTATTATATTTTCTAGCACTTTATAAATATTTTTTTAACTTTGATACAATTGTAAATTTAATTAATAGCGAAATAAAACTGATCACGGTATATTTTTAAAATTGTTAAAGGTAGCTACTAGTTTCGGCTTATAGCCATCCTCAGGACCAAGAATTACAGTGTTCGACATATTAAAACAACAAACGTATACCATAGAATTCTATAAAATATTAGTTTAAAAGTGCAATCATATGCGGGGATATTTGGGGACAGGGTAAGGGGGTTATTATATCAAAATAATAAAAAATCAAACACCTATTATAGCAAAATGATATTTTATCAAAACCATAAAAAATCGAATAGTATTAAAACAAATATTAAAGAATCAGATAGATATTTTATCAAATTATTAAAATATCAAAAACGTAAAAGACCAGAACGTTAAAACTTCAAATATTTAATACATCAAAAACGTAAAATACAATAAAAGACCAAGTAGTTTTTTCCAATTTTGACATGGCCCTTTTTCCAATATACTTGGTGCGTGGTCCTTAAGGATATTTTGATAGGATTATTTTGTTTGTTAAATTTAAATTCCTGTCATAGATACATTTATTATTCTGTTTCTTATTTCTAAAATATATGAGAGAATTTTGACTTTTTTTCTTTAAAGAAAATAAAATCTCACACATAAACAACAGGAAAGTATTACGTTAACCAAAACACATATTTTTAAGACTATTAATAATTCTTTTTAGATAACGAGTTAATCATAGGTTAGAAGTCAAGACCGCTAAAAGTAAAAGTAAATCAAAACTATGCAAATGATTCAATTTCCGTTAATTGCAATATTTATTTTAAAATACATACATACTATTTCAGGTAAAACGCAATAATGTAGTTTTAAAATACTATTATAATTACGTAAGATATTACAACTAATACCTCAATAAGACTTACCCTATTACACATGTTAAAAGTAAAAAATGTTACACAATAAGCAGGTTGGTCAGGTGCCGTGAAAGTAAAGACGTAAAGTATACACGGTGATTGAAAGGGTCAAGAATGTAAAGAATGTTCATGATAATGGACCTTTAGGCATATCTAAAAATGATTATTCTCGATGGTGGTCCTAGAGAATGCAAGGTTAAGTTTTGAGTAATACCATGATAATTATTTCGTTTTTATCCTCTAAATAATAATTAAAAAATCTAGTTAGATAATTATACATTTTAAAATACTTAAAAAATTGTTGTCTTTTGTATTTTAAAAATGATAAATATTATTTTATCCCATTTTTTACATTGAGTCTTTATTTAAGCGAATGACATATATTGAGGGATTTCAAATTGTTTTCTTGAGTGGATCGATATTTTTTAGAGCTGTCCCTAAGCACTTTCTTGCTCGAGAGCACAGTGCTTATAAGAACTTTTTTAAATCGGTCCTTAATTAGTGATTAAAACAGTTTACGAAAGTGCTCATACTTTAGTGCTCTCCAAAAGTGCTTGCGAGCATATTAAAACGCTCGCGAACACTCCAAAAGGGTCGCGAGCTCTCAAAAAGTTTCGCGAGTACTAAGCACTAAGCCATATTATTAAAAATTGTCAACAGTTACTAGTATATAAATATTAGTATAATTTAAATAGAAAAAATTTATAATTTTGAAAATTTTGAAAAAACTGATATTAAGACAAAAAAAATATTACATTAAACAGAATACACACAGATAACATTTCATTATTTTTTTTTGTAAAAAAAGTTTTTCAATGAGGGGAGTTCTTTTATTTTATTTCATGAATTCGATATAGTATATTCCGTTTCTATATTCCAATATTAATAATAATAATTGTATTTTTATTGCTCTTAAAAACATGGTTTTACAGCAAGGGTTTGACAAATAAATAAATATACATGTTTAAATAATATATTAAATGACTTAATAACTAAAAAAAATATAAAAGAATAAAAAAAATAAATGAAAATGAATTAAAATACATAAAAAATTAAATTAAAGAAAAAAATGAGGGGTAATCCCACCCAACTTTCCGAACACTCCTAGTAAAGTAATTGTTTAATCGATTATTTTAATTTATGTTCATCAAAATACAATAATAAAATTAGTTTAACAAAATTAAAAAAAAAAATAAAAATTTTTGTAATTTTTTTTTTAACTTTTTATAATTTTGTGTAAGTATTATTTTAAAATTATTAACTATTTCACACATAATGTACTTTTGGATCCCTTTCGGATGTAATATTTAGTTTTTTCATTTGTTTTACCATTTTCGATAAAAAAAGGGCAAAAAAAATTAAAAAAAAAATTTTTTTGGTAATAACAATTACAATGTTATATTTTATATTACCTATCGAATAGTGTAATTTCCATTTAAATTTCTTTAATATTTTTAAAGTTATTCAATTATTTTAAACTTATATTAAATTTCAAAAAAAAAATTTACGAATTTTGAATAAAATATTGAAAAAAATGGCAAGTATATATTTTTTTACTGCAAATTTAATTTTAAATTTTTATTATTAATATTAACCTTAAAAAAATAAAACCTTTTTTTGAATAATTTTAAAATCCATAAATAATTATTATCTCATTCAATTTTATTCCAAATGAGAAACAGACCTTTGTTTTAGGTTTTCTGGATCAAAATGCATTAATAAAGTAAGTTTAAAAACTAAAACAAATCAAATTTTTTGTCAAAAATTTATTGGTAAACAACTTTTACAAATACTACTTAAAAAATATGAATATTTAATTTTTTCATTTATTTTATAATTTTTAATAAAATGAAATTACAAACAAATTTAAATAAATTCTTTATTTTATCTATAATAATAACAATTCTAAATTCTAGAAACTAAAACACATTTTAAATTCAGAGTTTGATATTATCTTTCGAATGGTGCAAATCCCATTTGAATACTTTTAATATTTTAGAATATAATTTAAAATTTTTCTTAGCCATAATTTTTGTAACAAAATATTGAAAAAAATTATAATTATAAAATTAATTATTACAAATTTAAAGATAGAAACTATGCGCAATTCGAAAAAAAAGTACAGACAAAATTTGTAAAACATTTTATGGTCTACAATTTTGTTTTCCTGTAATTTTCAATAAAAGTTCATAATTTTGGCTCAAAATCTAAAAGTCGTAAATGTCTATATTTTTTTCACGCCCTCTAGCGGCGAAACTATGTGGAATTCAAAAAAGGTAATGTGTAGAATATTTTATGTTCTACAACTTGATATCCTGTAATTTTTCATAAAAATGTATAAATTTGGCAATTAAAAAAAAAAATGTAAAATATTAACTTTTTGATAAATCTGGCAACAGTGGCAAAATTTTTGAAAAATTTAAATAATCCGAAATTAAACTTTAACAAAAACGGTAATTTTGCGGATTGAAATTGGTCTGAGTTCTCGAGCCCCATTAAATTTTTTTAAGAGCCAGTATTTTATAAAAAAAGACATAATTTAATATCAAACATGATGACCTAATCAGAAGTAGGAAAATCAACAGGTAAATAATTACAGGACTAAAATGTCTTCACCCTCGGGATTAAAAGATGCACTTTAGTCCCTTGGTATATAATATACTATTATTTAGTGACAATATCGAAAAGTTTAGGTTAGAATAAGTTGTTAAAAATTAATAATCATCTTCAAATACCCTAAAAAATATATATTTATTTAATTTTCTCTACAATAACATTAAGTTTGATCTACTTTTCATAATAAAACTTTTCGATAAAAGAAAATGGATGATGGTGTGATTTAGAGAAACGCGTTATTCATCATTTAGATAACATGTTGGCTATGATAGTGGATCAAAGATGTTAAAGTGATTCACTTTTCGCACTAGTGTGATAAAGTAGAAAATTTATCGAAAAACTTAATCTGTGAAATTTGAACGTTAATATAATATCTGCTGTTTTTGTTTTTTTTTTAAATTACTTTTTTATTTTTTATAATTCAGAATTCAATAATTTTCATTTTATATATAAAGCTTAAAAATGGGGTCAGCCTTGTTTTTTTGCGACCTACTTAGGTTATTTAGGTAAATTACATATTCAATAATTGTTTATATAAACATACATTTTGTTTTCGATAACATGTAATAAAAATAAAATAAATCCAAGTAATTATTATATTTATATGTATGTATTGAGAAGTTGATATTGGCATGATAAATTAGATAGGTACATTTTTATTATTAGGAAATTATATAAATATTCATTAGACAAAAAATTGTAAAACTACAAAAAACATACTCGAACTTTATCCTTGCATTAAAAAAAAAATATCAAAATAATAATAATAATAATAATAGGAAGCTGAAATATGACTTTGAGTTAAATAAAACACCAAAATTAATAAAACCAATTAATTTAGACAAGTTAATATCATCAGGAATACAAGAAAATTTTACGAATATTTTTTTTTCATATGACCCAGGGCTCATTTGTTTCGAAATCAAAAAATTAAATTTACATAAATAATTGCAAAATTTATAAACAAATAAAGATTAAAAAAGAAGGGTCTAGTTTTTTGTAAATAACTCAAAAACTATAAGCGTTATAGTGATTTTAAAAAAAGGTTGTAAAAGGGAATGAAAATTTACGATGGAAAAGTTACAATACTTTTGGAACTTTATCTAAATTATTAATATTATTAATTTAACGCTGAAAATGTTAATAGTTCGCAGACGTAATTATGGACGTGAGACCTAAAAAAAAAATTTAGATTACTAAATACTAATTTAAAAATTAAAAAAATATATGATATCTAAACACTTCATTGAAAAAAATACGATATTTTGTATTTATAAAATTATCTATCTATAAAAGTTGTCAATCCAATTTTATTTATAACAATTAACATTTTTACATGAGCCGTTGCACTCATCAGCTACCAGATTGTCGGACTCGCACATAAATTACACGCAGTGATTGAAAATCATATGCTTTCTCAGAGGAAAAAAAATAAAAAAAAACGTATGTTCGACGTTCTTCTAATTATACAATGTAGCACAATTAGAAAATGAAAATAATGTTATTAAACGATAAATCTTGTACAAAAAAGGAATCGGTCTTGTATGAAATCTGAAACTAATTACTACAATTTTAGTTCTTTAACCTGAATGGTATGTTATGCTATCGGGTACTCGAGTTTACTACTACCTACTTCTATGTGGTTATCAGTATTATAGTTTGTTAGCTTTTATTATTACCGTAGCTTTTAATTTGGTTCAGGTAAAAAGTAAAGTGAAAAGATTATAATTTCTTTATTCATATAGAGTAAATGAAATGAAACACAAAATTATTTACCACAATATAATTAGTTTCGGCTCATGAGTCATCTTCAGGCAAAATACGTTTTTTTAGAGCTCCACAAGAGTCCCCATGGGTTCCATTGCCTTTGATCGATCCATTCACCTGCATCGTGCTCCTGATGAGTGACACTTTTATAGTTTTCAAACAAATTTTGTATAATTAATTTTTTTACCTTCGTTTTATCAATCAATATCCTTTTTTCTCCTCCCCTTTTTCTCTCTTTTTTAGGTATTTTAACTTAAGCGTTATGCTCCCTCGTAAATGAGTTAACTACTATTTGTTTATTTTTCCCCACTAGAATAATCCCCACATGATAATTCCCCATAGAAAATTGCCCACAAGTAGAAAGGCCCACACTAAATTTGCCCACATAGAAATTTGCTCACACGGATAATTCCTCACAATAAATTTGCGCACAATGATATTTGCTCACAATGATATTTGCTCACAATGATATTTGCTCACAGAGAAAATTTATTGGTAATTATTCAGCAGTTATTGAGTTTATGGAATAAAAAATAATTAAGAAATATTAATTTTTTAAAAAGATGTAAGTAAAAAGTCCAAAATTATTGACAGAAAATTTAATTATTGAGTGGCATTTGGCAGAACGACTTTCCCTGCATCTCCAAACAATTAAATTATCTTTTTTTCGATACTGTAGATATTCAAATCCTAAGTAGATTAATACGTCATTTCCTTTCCGGGTTTTGGAAAACTCCATAATTGGGAACTCTAAAATAATATTTTAAATGTTTTACATTGCGAGAGAAATATGTAAGAATTAGAATATAGAAAACACCCTTACCTTCCTTTTCTTTTTAATTAAGTATAACAAAAACACTTTTTTCACTGAACTGTATTCTCCAACAACCAAATCTAATTTAATTTACAAAATGTTTATAAATCGGTAGGACACAATTTGTGCTCTTTATATCCTATTTAAAATTGGAAATAAATTTTCTCTGTGAGCAAATATCATTGTGAGCAAATATCATTGTGCGCAAATTTATTGTGAAGAATTATCCGTGTGAGCAAATTTCTATGTGGGCAAATTTCGTGTTGGCCTTTCTACGGACGGACGCCAATTGAGCACTTTATTACCCTCAGGTAAAATTGATACCGTAGCCGGACACGCCAATTGAGCACCAAGGACCAAACAGAGACCGGCCAATTGAGCACTTTATGACTAGCCAATTGCGCACTTTATTACTAGTTTGTTCTTTAACGAATTATCAGGTACCTATTGAATTAATGCAAACAGTTATTTTTCTCGGTTAAATAAAAATCAGAATATGGTAGTTGGCATTTATTTATTAAAAAAAAATCATGGGGTCAAAACAATTTTTAAGAAGTATTTTTTTAAAAACTCTCAAAAACCCTTAAAAAATCGTTAAATTGAAAAATTTTTGAAAAATACATGAAAAATCCTTGAAAAATCATTGAAAAAATGCTGAAAAATCCTTCAATAATCCTCATCTTTGATTTTTAGGGATTTTTCAAGGATTATTCAAGGATTTTTTATTGGTTTTTCGAGGAATTTTGGAGTATTTTTCAAAGATTGTTCAATGATTCTTGAAGTATTTTTCAAGAACTTTTCATGCATTTTTCAACAATTTTTCAAAGATTATTTAACGGGGTTTCAAGGATTTTTTTAATTCTTTTTTAGTAGGTAGGTACAAGTATTTTTTTAAAAACGTTTTTTAATGATTTTTCATGGGTTTTTGAAGGATTTTTAAGGATGTTTCATGGATTTTTCAAGGATTGAAAAAACTTTGAAAAATCATTGAAAAATGCTTGAAAAATTCTCGAAAAATCCTTGAGAAGTACTTGAAAAATCCTGTAAAAATCTTTGAATAATTCTAAAAATGTCTTAAAAACACTTAAGAAATTGTTAAATTGAAAACAATTTTTTAAGGAGTTCTGGTGTATATTTCAAACATTCTTGTAGGATTTTTAAGGATTTTTCCAAAATTTTTTAATGATTGTTTAAGGATTTTTCAAGGATTTTTCAATATAATGTTTTTTTTAAGGAATTTGGAGTATTTTTAAAAAATTCTTGTAGGATTTTTCACGTACTTTTCAAGGGCTTTTCGAGAATTTTTAATGATTTTTTAAGGATTGTTCAAGGATTTTTCAACAATGTTTCAAGGATTTTTCAATTTATCGATTTTTTAAAGAATTTTGGACTATTAAGGGATTATTATTACAAAGTGGATCCAGGTCAAAGTGCTGAATTTTCCTGTCTCAAAAGGGTCGCTTTGAAAAGGTACCTGCCTGCCTGGTGCTCAATTGGCCGGTCTACATTTATTACATCTAGAGCTTGGTGCTCAATTGGCTCATACCCCTTTCTACTTGTGGGCAATTGTCTGTGGGGAATTATCATGTGCGGATTATTCTAGTGAGCAATTGTCATGGAACCAGCCTGAAGATGGCTCATTAGCCGAAAATAGTTGTCGATTTGATAATTATATTGTAGTACATGCTTTTGTGTTTCATTTCATTTATTGAACATTTGACCACAAATGACATATGTACTCGGAACAGTTTACTATTACAAAAATTTCAAAATAACGGCATCTATCATCAGATTTAATATGTTATTGATATTTAGAGCATAGCATTTATTCGAATATGAAGAAGAAATTATATATATAATTTATTTTTAGTAAAGTACTGGGTGTGGCTATACTATAATCGACAAATTTCTCAAGCATCTTTATTAATCATAGATATAAAGAATATAGACATATAAACTGGGTCATTTTTTTAAATATTTTTTTATCAAAGAAAATTAGAAATAGTATTTTGGCAAATTTTGTAATTTCTGTTATTCAATATTATTCTTCTTTTATTTAATTAATAAAAACTAATAGCGCACCAAATAGAAATTTCCTTTTCGTTTTTTATTGGTTAATAAATGGTATTGTAAAATTTTCGACAATTAATGGAAATTAAAGCTTCTTTTTTTTTCGTTACGCTCACTAAGCAACACTTTCTTTACTATTATTTGCTATTGCCTTTGGTATTATTTCATCGCTGATAAAACATAGTAACTGCACGAGTTCATTAAAACCAGGAAATATTTTTGTTACAATATTACCACAATTATTACAATATAATTTTATTGTGGTTAGATAATTTATCGATTATAAGTATTTTTCGGCAATAAAATCAAAAAATTTGGTTTATAAAATATCCTATAATAATAAATTTTTGTCGGTAATGTTCGCAAAAATGATATCAAGTAATGTAAATATGTATATACGTACAGTTATAATTTATGTATTAAAATTCATTATTTAAAAAAAAGGTCAGTCACCGACTGCCAAAGTACTAAGCGAAAATTTAAATTTTACATCTGTAAACCCAGAAAAAAAATGTTGACGTAAAATCTGAATAAGAATTATAATTATGCTCTAGATACATGCTCAAAGTCAAAATGGCAGTATAAAAAAGCTACAGACATATAGACAGCCTTAGCGAATGAACTTTTCTTAGTCGAAAATGGAGAGGGACTAATAAAACTAATTTAAAAAATAGGCTAAAGCGTTTTGATATTTTTTTAAACTATAAATATATCTTTATAAAATCTACTGACGACACAATATACAGTGTGTCTGAAAAAGTTGGCAACAAATGGGAAACTTTTTTATTATTAAGTTTAGGAAAAAACGTCATTCTTCATAAAAAGTTCTGCAAGGCCTAAAACCCAATATACGATAATCAGATATCGAAATTTTCCAATCGTATACGAGGTTTGTCAAAAAGTATGAATTTTGCTCAAGAGTAAAGTACCTTTATTTTCGACAATATCTAAAATTGTTATTAAGAAAAGTTGATTAGAATTGAAAACTACGTTTAAATGTCTAATTACAGCTATCTACGATGAAAACCAGGTTTTATTATTTTTTACAATTTCTTTAAGATCCAAAATGACCATAAACTAGGTATCTAAATTATTGACCTGTACAAAATCAAGTTGTCAGTAAGCAAATTTGCAATGGGAAAATGAGTGGTGTAATCATTAAGTGCACTTGAACATAATTTTTAATTTCTATCGATATCTTGAAATAAAATTTAAAAGCACTTTAGTCTTCGACTTCAATCGAAATTTTTGATTTTCCCTGTACATCACTAAATGCAAATTTTATTCCTGATTATTGTTTACTAGTATTCTACACCACATTAAAATCAATAAGAAAAAAGTGCTTCAAATTTAATTTCAAGATATCGATAGAAATTAAAAATTATGTTCATGCGCACTTACTGATTACACCACTCATTTTCTCATTGCAAATTTTGCTATAAATATTGACTTTGTTTTGCACGAGTTATCAATAATACAATGTAAACAAATGCATATATAATTAGAATCATTTATTTTCAAAACACAACATCAAACATTACATGCATGAAAAAGAAGAATCCGGATTAACTTTTCCCTCACTGCACGTACGCCTCAACATATCCACCGTCCCTTTCTAAGCAGGTAATTGTTCTTCGAGCGAATTCTTTTATTGCATTTCTAATAACATCTGGAGTAACACCGTCACATGTTTCCCTAATTATTCTTTCCAAATGATCAATATTTTCAAACGGTCTTTTAAGGTATACCTTTTGCTTCAAGTATCCCCATAAAAAGAAGTCTAGGGGGGTCAGGTCCGGAGATCTTGGAGGCCAAGCAAAGTCCACAAATCTTCCAATTACTCTTCCGTTAAAAATTTGTAGAAGACATTCTCGAACATTTCTTGTACTATGGCAGGTTGCTCCATCATGTTGGTACCATGTACGTTGCCTTTCCATTATTGGTAGGTTATGAAGAAATTCAAGAATCTCATTATTTAAAAATTCCAGATAACGTTCAGCATTCATATTAGTTCGAAAAAAAATGGTCCAATTATTCTATCTTTAAAAATTCCACACCATACATTTGTTTTAAAACAGTATTGGTCACGAGTTTGGACAGTGATATTAGGATTAACATCACTCCACCAACGGCAATTTTGTGAGCTGACTACCCCATTAGAAGTGAACGTTGCCTCGTCCGAAAAAAGTATGCACCGTGCCATATAATTATTATCTTCTAACTCCCCTTGGAACCAAGCACAAAATTCAAATCTTCTATTAAAATCTCCTGCTTTTAGGGTATGAGTGAACTGGGGTTTGTAAGGTTTAAATTTGTTTGCTTTTAATATTCCTGCAACTACGTCTTTGCGCACACCAAGTAAAGCTGCCCTTTTTCTTATGGAATCTTTAGGATTTTCTATTGCTGAGAGCATTACTTGATTTTGAATTTCTTCAGTAGCAACCCATGCCTCATGTTTCTTTTTGAATTTATTCTCAACATTTCCGGAACACTTGAACTTTTTTATTATTTTACTTACTGTTGCAAAATGTACATTTTTATCAGGATGTCTGTTATTAAAGATTATGGCAGCTTCCCTATAAGTTTTGTAGTTATCTCCAACAATTAAAACAATTTCAATTTTCTCTTCAAGACTTAATTTCAACGGCATTTTTACTAGTATTTAAAAAAGTACAATTATTACAAACTGAGGTTTTGAAGCATACTGACATAAGATATGTTTCAAAACATTTCCACAGCAACTTGATTTTGTACAGGTCAATAATTTAGATACCTAGTTTTTGTTCATTTTCGATCTTAAAGAAATTGTAAACAATAATAAAACCTGGTTTTCATCGTAGATAGCTGTAATTAGACATTTAAACGTAGTTTTCAATTCTAATCAACTTTTCTTAATAACAATTTTAGATATTGTCGAAAATAAAGGTACTTTACTCTTGAGCAAAATTCATACTTTTTGACAAACCTCGTATACGATTGGAAAATTTCGATATCTGATTATCGTATATTGGGTTTTAGGCCTTGCAGAACTTTTTATGAAGAATGACGTTTTTTCCTAAACTTAATAATAAAAAAGTTTCCCATTTGTTGCCAACTTTTTCAGACATACTGTATAAATTACCTATATGATTCTTAAGCTACAAAAAAACATTTAGTATATTCACCGATCTCTTTGAAACAATACTTTAAGTTGTTAAAAATAATTAATGTGATTAAGCTCAAAATTTTATTATGGGTCAAAATTTTATTATAGAATTTGAAATATATCAGAAGTAAAATATTAAATGAAAAAAATTTTTTACGCCAGTCAGTTGATTTTTTTGATGTGATTAGAAACAATTGACAAAAAAAACTATGATATATTTCAAAATCCGTCCTTTCTTTTTTTTGGGTTAAGGAAATTAAACTTAAATGAAACGTTAAATTTGTTTATTTATTATTTACGATAATATCAGAGATTTTCTTTTTTGTTCAATAAAAAAAACTTAGCTTCTTTAAATTAGAGGGTCTTGGTTTTGTAGACGAAAGCTTTTGTCAACTGTCCTCTTCTAAGTTGTCCTGTTCTCAGCTTGTCCAGAAAACAAAAAAACTTCTTAGACCCGGCACTTGACCACTGTCCAGGTGATAACAACTGATTGAAGTGGAACCAGTAATATAAACCACCAAATAAAAACCCCTATAAATGAATGGGAGACAAGAAATAAATCTTCAGTATAAACACTGGCGATATAAAGATATACAAAGTCTATTATTTGTACTTAATAGATAAACAAAAAAAAAGAAGGTTATTAGCATGGGTAGGAATTTTATAAGAATGCCAAGAGAAGAGGAGGACATGACGCGAGGAAATAAGAAAGGGAACATCAAGCGAATATGAAACTATAAAATATACGGAGTAGAGGAATAATGAAAATACAGGGTGGCACAAAAAAAACGTAACATCTTAAAAGCTTTTGACATTGTTAGGTTGATGTAAAAATTGTTTAACTGTGTCGGATTTTACTTAATGAAAATCCATTATTAAATTTAAATAAAACAACGTTTTCCACAAAAATAATAACAAAAGTTATTAATTAAATAGTGACTAGTTTCGTTACATAGTAACTTCATCAGACTAATCATTAGTCCAGAAAAATTGTTTCAATAATTAAAAAAATTATTTACCGAGTGTCCACTTATATGTTCCCTTATGTTAATTGCCTGATACTTCTAAACGGTTCAGGACAGAAATGATTTATTTTAGTATAAGTTTTGTTGAAATGGACTGAATTGTTTCTATCATTTTCGATGACGTCACAACAAAATGGCTATAATTAGTTAAAAACAGGAAAATTAATGTCATTTACTAACCGATTTTGAAAAACTTTGCATCGCTGGATAGGCGAAGGTCAGTGCTATAAAGCTAAATAAAAATATAGTGGGTGTTCCATTAAAAAAAGTCAATAAAAAAATTGTTAAAAATCTACCATTTTTGTTGTGACTTTATCGAAAACTAACTTAATACCAACTATAGAGAATATTTGTAAATATAAATTCTCTATCATACGACGATTACACGTATTTACACGCATCAATGTTATAAAATAGTGGAATCATGACTCCGAACGAATCAGAAATTTCCTAGTGAAAACGCATAAACTAAGTCCCAATTGAAAAGCAAACAAAATATATAAAAATTATTATAAGATTTTATTGTGTGTCCGTCCGTCCGTCTGTGGTTGACGCGATATCTTGCTAACGGGTTGACGGATTCCTTTCGGGTTTTTTCTTTGTGTTTCTTAGCGACATGTAAATTTTGGTTAGTTTAGGTTGAAAGGAGGAGGGACGAAGCCTAAAAAATAGTAAAAAAACACCATATAGAATCGGTTTGTTTTGAGTGACCTCTTTTGACTCAGGGTCACCAAAAATACTTCAGGCGATGCCCAACTGTATGACGATGTAAAAAAATGCCCGATGGAAGCAGGTAAAATCGTTTGGTTGATACTGGAAAAACAAAATATTATATAAGGAAAATGAACGACAAATATGGATCATAATGCGATGAATATGAACCCCACATTTGATGGAAAAATGGGAAAAAAATATAAAAAAATAGGAGTAAATATGGAAAATAGGAAAAAGTAGGAAAATTTGGGAAAAAATAGTAAAAAGAGGAAAACCAAGAAAAATAGGGAAAAATGCGGAAAATACGAAAAAATTTGGATAAATATTAAAAAAATAGGAAAACAGGAAAAAATGTGAAAAATAATTTTTTTCCTCTTCTCGCTCCATTTTTAGGTTCTCACGTCCACATGCTTGTTTATATATTAATATTGATAAAACTAGAAAATTTTAATTTGCTGTTAAGACATTAAAACAATTAAATTCAAATAAAGTTTCCAAAGTACTTAGTGAAAATATCGGAAATGTTTATCCATTTACAAAAATCTACTAAATTTGTATGTAATAATAATTAATAAATTCCCATGATTATAATTAAAAATTCGACACGTTGGATGTTACAAATCACAGAGTAAACAGATTCTTTTCAAAACGTAGCAATTATCTTAATTATTAATCGCTTTGTTGTGTACTCTTTTTTTTTTTCTTAGAATAAATTTTCTGCCTTTCTCTTGGCCAAATAATAGGTTATTGCTAAACAATACCTGGAACTGAAACAAATTTCAAGGAACTCCTTTCTTGCCAAATCTTCATTGACACTTACTCTAAGGTGCAATATAAATTTAATTTGTAATTCTCTGATAACGTAATTCAATAAAAAATGGTTTAAGCCTGATTAAGCTATAACAAATATATATTTAATTCCGTTGTGAACAATTTAAGCGGTTATAATTGATTATTAAATTAAATTAAATTAAATTCCTTATACAAAAAAAAAACGTTACTACGAACGAGCTAAAAACAAATTTCGAGATGAAGATGGAAATATCCATTTTGAGGTTACCTGAGATAATTAAGACCATTTCCAGATGGAAGTCTGTCTATCTGTCTGTCTGTGTATTCTTCCACGATAGAAGCCACACGTTTAATCCGATTGAGCTGAAATTTAGTATATGGGTTTGGGTTACCCATCGGAAGAACCCATTAGTTTTTGTACGACATCTGTCAAACGGGAGTGTCACTATCAAAAAATACGTCATTTGAAAGCCCTTGAAAAACCCTATTCAGAACATTCAAAATTATTTCTCCAACTCTCACCTGTCAAAAATAAAAAAATGTCAAAATTTGAAATATAAACATTAAATATCTGAAAAAGAATTCGTGGATTTTTTTCAATTTTTTTACCATCTTTTCCAATTTTGTCCAATTTTTTTTTCAATTTTTCTTATACCTTTTAATACTGTTTGAGGTTTTTTGAGTTTTTTTTTAAATTTTTTGATATTTTTGAGATTTCTTGAGATTTTTTGCGGTTTTTTTTAATTTTTTGAGATTTCTTGAGATTATTTGAAATGTTTTCAGATTTTTAGAAGTTTTTTTGAGATTTTTAGAGGTTTTTTGAGATTGTTGGAGGTTTTTTGAGATTTTTTGAGGTTCTTTGATACCCCTTAAATTTTTAAGAATTCATAGATTTTTTGAAGTGTTTTAAGATTTTTTGAGATTTATTTGAGATTTTTTAATCTTTTTTGAAATATTTTTGAAATTTATTTTAGTTTTTTGAGACTTTTCGAATCGTTTGGGATTCTTTGAGAATTTTTAGGGATTTTATGAGATTTTTAAATTTTTTTTAAGATTTATTCATTTTTTTGAGGTTTTTAAAGAATTTTTGAGATTTTTTGATTTTTTTGAGGTTATTTATTTTTTGGTATTTTTTGAGGTTTTTTAAGAATTTTTCAGATTTTATTTTTGAAATTTTTTATGGTTTTTTGAGATTTTAAGATTCTTTGACTTCTTTGAATTTTTAGAAATTTTCTGGTCAAATTTTTGAGTTTTTGAGATTCCTTGTAAATTTTTAGATTTTTTTAAAAATTTTTGAGATTTTTTGATGATTTTTGAGATTTTTTATGGTTTCGAGGTATTTTACCTTTTTTGACATTTTTGAAATTTTTTATTTTTGAGATTTTTTGAAATTTTTTGAAATTTGAGAGGGAAAGTATTGTGAACGAGCTGAAAATTTCGAGATAAAGATGGAAATATCTATTTTTGAGGTCACCTAAGATGATTAAGACCTTTTCCAAATGGAAGTGTGTCTGTCTGTCTATCTGAAATTAAAAAAAAAATAGAAAACTCCAACCTACTTTTTAATTTTAAACCATATTGAATATGATTTATCTTTGAGGAGAAAAAATAAGGCCACACGACGTGGAGAAACTGTCGATAAGAGATAGACGCGTGGGTACGAAGGACGTCGCGACGTCGAATGTTTCAACTTCTGCTGATGGTGTTGGCAATTTAGTTTATGAAAATAGACTGGGTTTTGGAGAAGTAAAACAGAACTGTCCATTGAGACTGTGGGTGTCGGCGTCTCGACGCTGACTACTGAATCTCCGGTGACGGTAGTTTGAAATTTTACTGGTCTCTTGAAGTTTGGTGTCGAAATTATGGGCGTCAGTATCTCGAATACTGAATCTTCAGTGACGGTATTGATAAATTAAAATTTAAAATTCGACTCAGCTTTTCTGGAACTGTGAACCACATTTTTATGTTATTGTTTTTTAGGTTAATTATTTAGAGCTATAAATTTTTATGATCGAAAATAATTATTTTTAATATTTCCACGTTCTATATTTTCGGATTTAAATGGGGACATTAATGATCTTAAATTGGTATTCGTTTGTTTTTCTATAAACACAGACAAATGAAGTGTCTGAGAAAATTGCTGGATAATTTAATAAAATGATATACTGGGGTTGGTTAATCATAGTATCAAGCTACCTTGAGTTTTATTTATCAAAACCACAAAAATAACATAAAGAAGTGATATTTGCAAATATTATTAAATTATTATGTTGGCCACATAACATATTTTATTTTCTATTAGTTTTAATAATTTATTTATACAATTCTATTTACGCACACTTATATACCAGAAGATAATGAAATAAGAAGTACATAATAAGACATTTATCTTGACCTCTCATAACTTCTTAGAATTATATGCATTATTATGCTGTTCTTGGAGTCAGCTGGTATATGTAAAGTCGAATTAACATTAACAAGCAAAAACTTTTGTATGGACCGTTTGTATCATTTAAATCAAAATGAGTTCCTGGTAGTTATGAGAAAAAAATATTAATAATAAAAAATAATTGAATGAGGCAGTTTTAAATAAGAAAATAAGCGTGCTATAATGACTCTATTTTTTTAACAAAAATTTGGAGGATCCCAATTAGACCCTGATTTAAAATATTGTAATTTTAATTAAATAGTATTTATTTATAACTAGAATTAACAATATGAAAATACTATTAATTTTTTTTCATTTAAATCCACTTTGGGATAATAAATAGTCTTAGTCCTTTCTAAGTAATAAAATTATACAAATAAGAAAAATACTTCATTAACAAATAAATAAAAATGCAATTACTAAATAATTACTTACTTATTATTGAGTTTTAATTATTATTCTAATAATAATTTTGCCGTTTAGGAAATATAATAAACATCAAATAGTAATTTAAAAAAAAAATAAAATATTTTACAACCAGAAAAATCAAAATGAAAGTTTTTGTCTTTTATCTATCACTAAAGTAAGAAGTAGCTTTTATAGATTTAATTTATTAGTATTATTTTTTATTCTTTATAATCAAAAACTTTTTCTAAATTCAAATTTTTTTGGCGCAAAAAACACCATATTTTTTTTTATGTCACTTTATCACAAAAAAGTATAGAAAAATTTCTATACTTTTTTGTGATAAAGTGACATAAAAAAAAATATGGTGTTTTTTGCGCCAAAAAAATTCGAATTTAGAAAAAGTTTACTGCAAAATAAAATTAAAATTTCCTGACTATTTCGCTGTTTAAATTTTTCGCAATTATTACATTTAAATGTCCCACTATTTCTTAACAAGTGACAAATTAGTATTTTTGGTACAAATCGGTCAGATTAGCTTATGGTTACTATATTGGCAAGAAATAAATAATCAGATATTTAATAAAACACTATAAAGTCTAGTACCACAATCGTATATTGTTATAGATTAAAAATTCAAAATTTGTATGACATGATGATGGCGGAAGCCGAAACTAGTCGCCAATACCCTTTGAATTTTTAATCTATAACCAATATACGATTGTGATACTGGATTTAGTGTGTTCTATTAACTTATTACATTTGAGAGATGGACAATCTTTTGGACTTGGTTATTTTTATGTTATATATTAAATCTTGAACAATAATAACATTTTTTATATAAATATTTACAAAAAAAATATAACAAATATTACTAATAGATCGTTCTTTTTTGACTTCAAATATTATTGGTGTAAATAAATTCAAATTTTGTTAGGAACAAATTCGAATCCCGTGGAGCCAAAAATCCATTTATAAAAATATATAACAAATATTTAAAAACATATAAAAATATATAACAAATATTACTAACAGATCGCTCTTTTTTTGATTCAAATATTATTGTTGTAAATAAACTCAAACTTTGTTAGGAATAAGTTCGAGTCCCGTCGAACCAAAAATCCGTTATAAAAATATGTAACAAATATTTAAAAATATGTAGAAATATATAACAAATATTACTAATCGATCGTTCTTTTTTTATTTCAAATATTACTGTTGTAAATAAACTCAAATTTTGTTAGGAATAATTTCGAATCCCGTCGAGCCAAAAATCCGTTTATAAAAATATATAACAAATATTTAAAAATATATAAAAATATATAACAAATATTACTAACAGATCGTTCTTTTTTTGATTCAAATATTATTGTTGTAAATAAATTTAAATTTTGTTAGGAACAAATTCGAATCCCGTCGAGCCAAAAATCCATTTATACAAATATATAACAAATATTTAAAAACATATAAAAATATATAACAAATATTATTAACAGATCATTCTTTTTTTGATTCAAATATTATTGTTGTAAAAAAACTCAAATTTTGTTAGGAATAAGTTCAAATCCCGTCGAGCCAAAAAATTTTCAATAAATTAAAATCTTAACCACCTACAGTGATCCACTGTACCATGCACTGTTGAGTTTTAATTAATCACACTGCTGTTACTAATATTTTGTTTGGAAACAGTAAAATTGTTTCCACAGTACACGAGGTTAACAATCTTATTAATTGACTCCGATAAATCGCAAAAAAATTGTACCAGTTCTACACAGTAGTCGCCAACACAAAACAAAATATGTTTTGTGGTCGCCAATGATGTGCAACATGTAACGTACTGTTACCAGAACGAACGGTACACAATTCTACCAATTTTTCTATTTTTTTTCACTTTTCTCAGATCTTTTTTAGTTTTTAGTTTTTTCCTTTTCTGGTACTTTTTTTTCTATTTTTTCAACGTTTTTCTGATTTTTTTTTCATTTATTCACATTTTTCAGTTTATTCCAATTTTATCCAATTTTTTCTAGTTTTTTCCAATTTTTGTGCAACATGTACGTACTGCTACTAGAATGAGCGGTACACAACTGTACGACTTTTTCTGATTTGTTTTTAATATTATTTGGATTTTCCCAGACTTTTTTGATTTTTCGTTTTTTTTCTTCTGTTTTTTATAACGTTTATCGATTTTTTTGAGTTTTATCCAATTTTTTCTAATTTTTTCCAATTTGTTTCTAATTTTTTTCCAATTCTTTACAATTTTTCCAATTTTTTTTAATGTTTTCCAATTTTTCGATTTTTTACAATTTTTTACAATTTTTTCCGATGTTTTCCGGTATTTTCCAATGTTTCAATTTTTTTTATTATTTCCTAATTTTTTCGATTTTCTGAATATTTTAGATTATTTTTTGTTTTTTTCGATTTCCTTTATGACTTTATGTGTAACATGTAACGTACTGCTACCAGAACGAACGGTACACATCTGTACGATTTTTTCTAAATTTTTTTTCAATTTCCTCAGATTTTTTTTAGTTTATCTTTTTTTTCAATTTTTTTGGATTTTCACTAATTTATTCCAATTTCTTGTATTTATTTCCAATTTTTTTCAATTTTTTCCAATTTTATCCATTTTTTTCTAATTTTTTTCAATTTGTTTCTAATTCTTTTCCAATTTTTTTCAAGTTTTCCAATTTTTACAATTATTTTCCGATTTTCTACAATTTTTTCTAATTTTTTTCCGATGTTTTCCGGTATTTTCCTGTATTTCAATTTTTTTATTATTACTTAGTTTTTTCGATTTTTTGACTATTTTAGATTATTTTTTGTTTTTTTCGATTTTCTTTATGACTTTATGTGCAACATGTAACGTACTGCTACCAGAACGAACGGTACACAACTATACGACTTTTTCTAACTTTCGTTTCAATTTCCTCGGATTTTTTTTGTTTATCCATTTTTTTTTCTTTTTTTTTCCAACGGTTTTGGATTTTCTCTAATTTTTTCCAATTTTTTGTATTTATTTTCATTTTTTTTTTCATTTTTATCCCGTTTTATTCAATTTTTTTTCATTTTTTCCAATTTGTTTCTAATTTTTTAAATTTTTTTCCAATTTTTTCAAGTTTTCAAAATTTTTCCAATTATTTTCAGATTTTTTTAAATTTTTTCCAATTTTCTACATTCCCAGACTTGAATATACTTGACTTTTTAAAGATTACCAGACATATAAATTTTACTTTTTCTTAGTTCATCAGACTTAAAAGTATTTGACTTTTGTCTAGATCACCAGACTTAAATATATTTGACTTTTTCTGGATCACCAGAATTAAATATATTTGACTTTTTCTGGATCTCCAGATTTAACTGAATAGTGGACTATTTTCTATTTGACCGTACTTAAATATATGGGACTTTTTTCTAGATCACCAGATTTAAATATATTTGATTTTTTTTAGATCACCATAATTAAATATATTAGACTCTTTTCTAAATCACCAGACTTAAATATTTTTGACTTTTTTCTGGATCACCAGAATTAAATATATTATACTTTTTTCTAAACATCAGACTTAAATATACTTGACTTTTTCTAGATCTCCAGACTTAAATATATTGTGGACTATTTTCTATTTGACCAGACTTAAATATATGGAACTTTCTTCTAGATCACCAGATTTAAATATATTTGATTTTTTTCTAGATCACCAGAATTAAATATATTAAGACTCTTTTCTAAATCAGCAGACTTAAAATATTTTTGACTTTTTTCTGGATCACCAGAATTAAATATATTATACTTTTTTCTAAATCACCGGACTTAAATATATTTGACTTTTTTCTAGATTACCAGAATTAAATTTATTAGACTTTTTTCTAAATCACCAGACTTAAATCTATTTGACTAGATTTTTGAAATGTTACCGTGGAAATGTTTAGAAATGTATGTGGGTCATTTCAAGATCCTTTAAATAATTTAAATAATTTTATAGGAAATATTAAGCAGTGTCAAATCAAGTGACCGCGCGGGTCATTGTAATTTTAGATGTCATAGACAAATATTTTTTTATAACGTCAAAGGTGAACTACGGACCAAAAAACCATGAAAATTTCCCAATTTAAGAGATCAGAAACAATAAGGCTGACCATTGGGGACAAAGTTTTATAAAATATAAAAAATTATTTGACATTGATTAATTTTTTTTAATTTATTTCCTATGTCGAAGATTTTTTTAACCAAAAATTTTAAATATTTAGTCTCTCTCAGTTAACTTTTATCCTTATAAACAAAATTCTCATTTTATTTTTACTTCAATATTCATTTATTTACAACATAATTGGATCGATGACCCTTAATATTAAGGCTCGGCTATAGAGTAATAGTTCAGAATAAATTAGCAACCATTAAAATCTAACGGCACGTTTAAACTAATTGTCGGCCGTAACATTTACAGATGTAAATAGAATTGTGAATAGAATTAAAATTACTACATTCAGAACACACACAAGTGAATAACCAGTGGTGTAGGTAGGCAACTTATATGTATTGCAATTTTTGAAGTGGGAGGAAAATTTAACCTATTAAATATTTTTTAATTTATTATTTTTTTTTTAATGTTATATTATAAATTGGGATCAAATAACCGTTAATATAATTACTAATATTTATTTAGGTGTAACATACAAATATTTTTTAACATCTCTGCTGTGTGAAATAAATTCGTGTTTTTTCTGGATTTTCTTCAATTTACTGCAACTTCTAGGCTACTTTTTTTTTTAAATCACTAGATATGGAGATCAGGATTGTTTTCTAAGACTGTAATGGATCTGGTTGTTCCTATATGAAAAATGAAGATCTTGTGTCTCATCCACTGACATACAATTTTTTTGTCAAGAATAGCCACATATTGCAAACAAATTTCTTCTTTGCTATTTCTTGGCTTTTTAAAATAAGACGTTGATAAAACATTTTGGACAGTCTGATGAGGATAAGAAGCAGGTCAATGTCCAAACCAATTATGGAACTCCACATACACAAGATCGCGCCCAAGCCTTCTACCTTCCAATTTATTCCCCTGGAAATAAATTGAAAGACTGGGAGCTTACTTCACTATCTCCTATGACTTCCGATATATTCCTATTGTCCACATACGTTTGATATTCCTTTTCAGTGGACATTAACAGGGTAAAGCAGAGCTGATGAAACGATACTTTATTTTGTTGATAATAAATAATTAAGCTCAAATCTTTATATTAGAATACGAATAGAATTTGAAATATATCAGAAGTAGAATATTACATATAAAAAGGTTTTGGACGCCAGTCAAATTGATTTTTTTATGTAATTCGAAACAATTAACAAAAAAACTATGATATATTTCAAAATCCGTCCTTTCTTTTTTTTTCGGGTTAAGTAAATTAAACTCAAATTAAACGTTATATTTGTTTATTTCATAAAAAATAAGGTTCCAGAGATTTTTTTTTAACTTTTTCTTCAAAAAAAACTTTAGTCCAAGAAACTTGGTCCAAACGAGAAACTGAAGAAACTGTAGTTCAAGAAACTTGGTCCAAAGGAAGAACTGAAGAAACTGTAGTCCAGAGAAAAAAACTTGGTCCAAAGGAAAAACGAAGTACAGAGGAAAAAAATAATTCCCAGGAAAAATACTTCTTGGCCCACGAAAAAAACCCTAAAAGTTCACATAAAGTAAATATAAAACAAAAATCTTATAACTATAATATAATATATGGATCCGAGTGATTCGATGTTTGCTAGTTGGTCATTATAGTGCCTGATTTTTTCGTTGGAGCATTTCACTACATGTTAACCTTGTTGTTTTGGTAATATTGTTTTTTTGACGTTAATAGTTATATCGCACGATGATGGTGATTGACAATTGATCAAATTGACTTTTTAGGATCATTCGTTTTGTCATTCGTTCGCCAGTGACAATTGGCAGAATGACACTGTTTTTTAAGGGATTTCAGGATACAGAGTGATCCATTCAGCAGAATCAAGATTCATTTGGTTAAATCAAAACATAAAATCAAGAAGTCAAGAAAATCAGAGAAAAACAAGAAATCATCAATCAATATAAAATAACATCGACAACATCAACAAATATTCATTATCTTTTAAAACCTTTGTCAACTATACCATTTTTACAAAAAATTCCTTATATATTGTTCTGTTATACAAAATAATAAAAAACGTTATGCATATCGTTCATAAATAATTTCATGGTAGTTACTGGCAAGTTTCCGAGGTAGATCCAGGGAACTACCATAGTCATCATCTCTCCCAATTTACTTCTGGCTCTATTACCTACTTGACGAAATTTTAACTCCTTTTAAACTGTAAATCGCAAGCATTAAAATAGAAAAAAAAAGACGTTAAATTAAATCTCGTCGTAATCAATAAAACAAACAAAAATTTTGTAAGATGACGATAGTCTAGCGGCTTCGTTGACCTAGAGAAAAAGACAGAAGTCCACAATAACGGGACACGGCCACTGGCGCAAGCACAAGCAGAGGCGTAGCTATTAAAATATGATGACATTTTAAATGCGGTCTAGCATTGGTGTAGTTAACAAAAAAAAATTGTTCACCTACATTATGTGAAAATGAATCATATCAACCCTAAAAATATTACCGAAAGTAATGTTTATCGTCCTCTTGGGATACAAAAGTCATAACAAAACGATTTTGTAGTTTTTCACTATATCTAGACACCTTTAACTGTCACTCGCCTACTTTGACGTTTCACATAAATTTTCATTAATGCTATTATCTGCCCTCGCTTCGCTCGCTCGTGCATCTTATAGCCGCGGCTGCTACTCATTTTCTGCACTTGTGACACAATATACTATAAATAATAGCAAAACAAGGTAAAAGTCAGATTTTTAAAAATGTTTGTGTTAATAATATAAAAAAAATACATTAATTGTTTTATATCGTATGAAAAAATATTAATTTTCAGTTATAGTATTGATGAAAATTACCCATCGTATTGCAATATTTTCGTACTTTGGGTTTGCTGGAATTTAAACACTCACTAAAATAAAAAAATTGTTAAAAATTATCATTCAAACAAAAAAAATTACCAAAAACTGTCGAAAATCAGGGAAATTTCAAAAAAATGTCAAAAAAACAGAATTTTTTTGAAAAATTGACAAAAACAGAAAAATTTTAAAAAAAATATATAACCAAGAAAATTACCAAAAATAATCAAAGGTTACAAAAAATGTAAATGTACAAGAATATTTGGAATTGTCATAAAACCAGGAAAATTAAGTACCAAAAATAATCGAAAATTACGAAAAGTTGTGAAAAAAAAACAAAAAACTTTGGAAATGTCACAAAATCAAGAAAATTACAATAAATTGTCAAAAAAATAAGAAAATTGGTAAAAATTATCATAAAATCCAGAAAAATTACCAAAAATAATCAAATATTACAAAAATTGGCAAAAACAGAAAAGTGTCAAAAAACATCAAAATTTAAAAAAAAATGTCAAAAAGAGAGGAATATTTGGAATTATCATAAAACCAGGAAAATTAAGTACCAAGAATAATATAAAATTACAAAAAATTGTGAAAAAAAAACAAGAAAAATTTGGAAATTTCACAAAATCAAGAAAATCATAAAGAATTGTCAAAAAAATTAGAAAATTGGTAAAAATTGTCGTAAAAACCAGAAAAAATACCAAAAATAATCAAATATGACAAAAAATTGGGAAAAACAGAAAAGTATCAAAAAACAGCAAAATTTTAAAAAAATGCCAAAAAGACAGGAATATTTGGAATTGTCATAAAACCAGGAAAACTGAGTAATAAAAATAATCGAAAATTACAAAAAAATTGTAAACAAGAAAATTTAGAAATGTCACAAAATCAAGAAAATTACAAAAGATTGTCAAAAAAAAAATAAGAAAATTGGTAAAAATTATCATAAAATCCAGAAAAATTACCAAAAATAATCACAAATTACAAAAATTGGCAAAAACAGAAAAGTGTCAAAAAACATCAAAATTTAAAAAAAAAATGTCAAAAAGAGAGGAATATTTGGAATTATCATAAAACCAGGAAAATTAAGTACCAAGAATAATATAAAATTACAAAAAATTGTGAAAAAAAAACAAGAAAAATTTGGAAATTTCACAAAATCAAGAAAATCATAAAGAATTGTAAAAAAAAAACTAGAAAATTGGTAAAAATTGTCATAAAATCCAGAAAAATTAGCAAAAATAATCAAAAATTACAAAAATTGGCAAAAACAGAAAAGTGTCAAAAAACAGCAAAATTTAAAAAAATGCCAAAAAGACAGGAATATTTGGAATTGTCATAAAACCAGGAAAATTAAGTAAGTACCAAAAATGATCGAGAATTACAACAAATGGTCAAAAAAAATAAAAAAATTGGCAAAAATTATCATAAAAACAAGAAAAATTACCAAAAATTGTCCAAAAATCAGGAAAATTTAAAAAAATTGTCAAAAAAACAGAATTTTTTGAAAAATTGACAAAAATAGGAAAGTTGTTAAAAATATATAAAACCAAGGGGTAAAGGGAGTAATTACCCCCTACACAGGATACCAAAAAAATATGACGAAAGAAGAAATAAAATATATGAAATGTATAAAAACGGACACAATAGAAAATGCATGTAAAAAACCTACAAAAAATCATCATCATACATGGGAATGGATTACTACTCGTATATCTAGCGGGAAAGTATTGTATTTTGTTGTATATTATATCAGATTGGTATTTATGATATTTAAAATTAGTATACAAACATTTGTCTAAAAGTTTGATTATCCCACCCCTCAGGAAAAAAGTTATCTACGTCCTTGGAACGATTTCCAAAAAAAACTACCTTTTGAAGTTGTGAGTAATTTGTGAGTAATCCGGAAAAGTTTTGAGAGTAAATCGGCAAAGGTTAGTTGGCAACCCTGGTACTTATGGGGGGAAATAGTGATAACAGCCAAAAAAATTAATAAAATAGTTGATCTTAAATTTTGCTGATACCGATAATCTTCCGTTAACTCTATTTTTTTTAATGTACATTTAACGTTACTGTTAGTAGGGAAATCACAACATTTGTACCCCTAACTAGTACAAAAATATGAAGAAAGTACTGTGTTGAATATAAATCATATTTTTAAAGTAGCTATTAATAATAATAAATTTCTATGAAAATTGTGACCTTCATTGTTAGTTTGAAGCTTTATTATAAAAATAATAACTGGTCTACTTATTTACTTAATAAAACTGAAACCGGTACTGGCTCAATAGTGCAAATATTTTGAATAATATAGTACAAAAAAATCTTCTACTGGTAATTAGCGACAACGGGACAGACGAAGTGAAGAAATTACTAAAGACGTTAACAAACGGTTTTTAACGAGTTGAAAATTGTACACTTCCTTAAATAGTTAGTAATTAGGTTTTGATGGATTTGTCAAGTACACTTTAAGTTATTAAATTCTGATGTAACCAAACAAAGAATAAATAATGAAAATGCTTAATTACTGTCATCAAATAAGGGAATTATTTGCTGTAATCGTATTTATTTTTTTAATATCCAAATTAGAAACAAAAAAAAAACAAAAAATAAAGAGTAGGTCTCATCCAACTTTCCGTAACAAATTATTTTCTTTTTAATTATTTATTTGAGTTTTCACTAAATTTGTGTTATTTGAATATCATAAAATGATCAGAAATCTAAATTTTTTTATGTCAAAATATTTACTTACAAATTATTAATTTAAATTGAGGGTGGCCGCCCTATTATGAAACGTCGAATAAAATTTTAGTGAAACTTGCTTACTTAATTTATAGAAAAGAAAAATTCTTTCCTTTTTCTAAATTTCATTTTTATTGCCTAATTACTTTGTATAAATTTCGCGCGACTCTAGTACTATTTAAAATCCCCCCTTTGAAGTCATGTTGCCGTGTAAGTGACGGTGATTTTAAATAATGTTTAATTTATTTGTATTTTTTGTTTTTCTGATTTTTTCGATTTTTTCTAATTTTTCCTTATTGTCCTGTTTTTCTTTTTCTATTTCTTTTGTTTTTTAATTTTTTCTCATTTTTTCTTATTCCTCTGATTTTTTGCTGTTTATTTCAATTTTTTTAAAATCTTTCTAAGTATGGTTGTTTCCGGTTTTTTGGTTGTCCTTAAGTGTTTTGTGATGTTTTTCGATTTTTCTCGTTTTTTGTATTTTTTCTGAGTTATTCGATTTTTTTTTAATTTTTCCTCTTTTTTATCACTGTTCTGTTTTTTTTTCTATTTCTTTCGTTTTCTATTTTCTTCTCATTTTTTGTGATTATTTGCGATTGTTTTTACATTTTTTTTTGGATTTCGTGGTTTTTTTTTCAATTTTTTGCCTTTGTTTTGCTATATTTTTCGATTTGTTGCGTTTTTTGCAACTTTTTTGTTTTTTTTTACAATTTTTGTTTATTTTTCTTTTTTTCAATTTTATTTTTCATTTTTTTCCAATATTTTCTGATGTTTCTTTTAATTTTTTTGTTTTTGTTTTTTTCTTATTTTCTCCGTTTTTTTTTTTTAGATTCTTCCAATTTTTTCTCGTTTTTGTTTTTTCTGTTTTTTTTACGTTTTTAATTTTTTTCTAATTCTTTCTTTTATTTTCTAATTTTTTCTCATGTTTTCTTATTCCTCTGATTTTTTCGATTTTTCAGATATATCGTTTTTTTCTAATAATTCTGATTTTTTCTGTTGTATTTTGATTTTTTTAAATTCTTTCAGGATTTTTCTCATTTTTTCTCATTCTTCTGGTATTTTCGATTTCTTTCGGTTTCTCACGATTTTGTGTCGTTTGTTAATCTCTATTTACCCTATAATGAAATATACAGGGTGGCTCACCATCTACACGTATCGTCGGTCTATGGAAAACGGTAATATTGTGTAAAAAAAAATTACACGGTCTATATAGTACAATTTAAAATTATTTTCATTTATACAGGGTGCCTCAATAAAAATATCTGTACCATAGTTATATTATTTTAAACAGAACACTGTATTTTTTATCGGCTTGCGGTAATAGTTAATTGGCAGAAATCGTTACATAACGAAATATTGTTATGCTCCCTCCAGGCGACCTTCCCTCTCTCTTAATCTCTGTCTCTTTATACAATATGAATTTTTTCCTATTTAGATTTTTTTGTAATTATTTTATGGAGAGAGAAAAAGATTTTTTTTTTTTTGATTTCTTGGTCAATTTTCAGATTTTTATTTTTTTTCTGTTTTTTCGATTTTTACTAATTTTTCCTCAGTGTTCTGTTTTCTTTTTCTATTTATTTCTTTTGTTTTCTATTTTTTTTTCATTTTTCTTATTCCTCTGATTTTTTGCGGTTTATTTAATTTTTTTTCAAATTTTTCTAGTTATAGTTGTTTCGGGTTTTTTGTTTGATCCCTGTTTTTTTGCAGTGTTTTTTGATTTTTCCCGTTTTTTCTTATTTTTCTGATTTTTTTGTATTTTTTTCTGGATTTTTTCGATTTTTTCTAATTTTTCTTCTAACTGTTGTGTTTTTTTTTCATTTCTTTCGTTTCCTATTTATTTTCTCATTTTTTCTTATTCATCTGATTACTTCCAATTTTTTTGCTATTTTTTGGGGGGGGATTTTGTTGTGGTTTTTTGCAGCTTTTTGCGATAATTTTCCGATTTTTGCGATATTTTTAGATTTGTTGCGTTTTTTTGCGACTTTTTTACAATTTTTTTTATTCTTCGTTTTTTCCGTATTTTTCAATTTTATTTATTTTTCTCATAATATTTTCTAATGTTTTTTCCAAACATTTTTCTTTTTTTTTTCTTTTTTTTTACGATTTTTTCTTTGATTTTTTTCGATTCTTCATATTTTCTCTGCTTTTATTTTCTCATTTTTGGATTTTTCTGTTTTTGTTTAAGTTTTTAAATTTTTTCTAATCTTTCATTTTCTTCTCATTGGTTTATTTTTTCTAATTCTTTCTTTTGTTTTTTAATTTGTTTTCATGTTTACTTATTCCTGTTTTTTCATTTTTTGTTTTTTTCTCATTTTTCTAATTTTTTCTGTTGTTTTTTTTTTGATTGTTTTAAATTCTTTCAGGATTTTTCTCATTTTTTCTTATTCTTCTGCTTTTTTTTTAAATTTTTGTCGATTTCTTTTGATTTCTCACGATTTTATGCTATTTGGCGTTGCGATTTTCAATTGTCTATAACTGCAAAACTATTTATTTGAACTTAAAGATGTAACGGGCTTTTAAAATCAGCTTCTCATGACGAACATGTAGAAAATATAGAGTGTTCCATTTAAAATAATATAATTATGGTGCAAATCTATTTATTGAGGAACTGTATAAATAAAAATGGTTTAAAATTGTACGCGCAGTAAACTTTTTTTATACAATCTTATCTTTTTCCATATAAAAACCGACACAAAGTAATCTCTTCTTTCCATTTAAATGAGACATCCTGTATAATAGTTTCAAACATGTTTTATCAGTAATTTTAACACTCTGTTGGGACTAAACCAGTCATAGCAAAAAATTAAAATTTTACCATTTTTTTACTTTAAAGTAATACTAACAACATATAAAATTTTTATTAACTTCCACCTAGGGCCAATTTCTTAACATTCTGTGAGGGGTTCTTCAATCAATATTTTTTACTGCCTGTGACCCAATAAATTTTTAGTAGTTATATAATAAATAATTTAATGCATTTTTTTATATATGAAATAAATGAATTCTTAAGATCTCTAACTTATCGGTTTATCGCTGTTATAATAATGCTATATTTGTAAATTGACATAAAGTACTTTTTTATTGAAACACCCTATATTATTAATTTTATAGAAACTTCTATTCCTTAAAAAAAAACATTATAAATCTTACATAATAATGTACATATTAAAAATACACAGGGTGATTGGAAAAATGCGTAAATTACCATTAAATAAGTACTATTTTATTGCTATCATTTTTTTATCATTTAAACTTCTTTTAAATGCAAATAAATATTAAAAATATATATATGGTGATTGAAAAATGGGAAAATTATTATAAATTCCTTGGAAAATTATATTTGGAGATAAATTTCTAAAACCAAAGATATCAATTATACAGAGGGTGAAAACGAAATTAAAGTGGAATTAATCTAAACGTAATAATTCGGTTTCGAAGAAAATCTTTTTTTATAAAGATATCACCTATCCACCGACAAACAACAGTTAATCTCCAGAATCCAATTATGAAAATATCTTTCTTATGTAAATGTATAAAAATGCTTGCAGGCTATACCTACAATATTTAAATTTTCTAATCAGAAATCAGATTCCTATCTGGAACACTTTAGACCACAGCGTCTGTATTTTATCTTTTATTGACAGTTTTTATTTTCCACAACATAAATATGTCTTGATCCGATTAAAATAAGGTGCGTTCATTGAGCCGTTACATTGAAATCTACATCAGGGACGTTATTTTTCTATACATATCTAAGTCATTCAATTTTTAAATCTGAAGTATCACAAGAATCGATTCAAGCCTTAAATAATATCTCAAAAAAGAATATACCATAAATATATATGACCCAAAACTTATTTTCAAGAAATAATTGAACGCAAGCAATGTGCTACGAAGAAATAATATGAGAAGAATTAAATCAAGAATGCAAATAAAAATGAAAGAAGAAATAAAACAAATGAATGGAATTTAAAGTTAGGAAGTTAGTTTTCTGCGAAAAATAGTTAGAAGGGTAGGAAAAATATGAGCTATGGCTCATTCGACGCGGATTGCAATTCTGAGAAATGTGTCATGTCGATTTTTTCCTGCTCATAAAAATTTTAATTGTTATTAACAAAAAACGAAAAAGAAAAAAGCCATTTTAGTTTTTGATGATAACTTAAAAACTATACAAGATACCTGGAATTGCAAAAAATATCCTTAAAGAGGAGGAAATTTCCAAAAAAAGTTTCCAAATACCGAATCTCTATCTCTAATATTTATAACTTCAATTTGTTGCTGAAAATAGGGTTCCGCGCGACCGGTTCGGGATAAGTTTGCCGCCTTTATAGTGACTACCACATCTAAAATAATTTTTTTAAAGCACTAAATATTGATTTAAAAATTTGAAAAAATTATGTTGTCATTTCAACATTTGAAGAAAGAATATACCGTTGGAAAAAAAATTTTAAATGCATTTTTCAAAAATCTAGCCTATTGTTAATTAACTATTTTTTTCATACCTCTGTCTTCATTGAAATCTGGATAATTGTTTAAATAATCACACTAAAAAATTTTTCGCCTCTTTCACTATTTTCTATGAGTATACTGAATAAGACGACACTATAAAATTATTTCAAATTTGTTTATATTGTTTATAACAAGTTTTCTAAGTTAAAAAAAAAATGAAAAATCGTAAAATTGTTGTTAAAATGTTTTTTTTCTCATGTACTTCGGTATAGCTGTTTTCGTATTAGAAATAAGGATTATACTATTCTCTGTAAGATTTTTTAACGCTATTTGTTTATAACAAATAGTTTACTTTAATATTTTTGAAAATTTTTTTTACCATTCTATTGTTTAGGGTCAATGATGATTTGAAAAAAAAAATTTCTTATTTATAATCGTTTTTTTCATATTTACATAATTTAATTAATTAGTTAAGAAATAATTTTGTTTTTAAAAATCATTATTGATGACTCATAATACAATTTAAAAAAAAAATTTCATTAATAATTTCATTGTTTATTTAGTTCACAATTTGTTATAAACAATTTTTGACAGTCACAATAATTTTTTTCTAATACTACTAAAAATTACAAAAACAACCATATGCAACAAAGTTGAGAAAAAAATTTTCGGTATTTTTTATTGGATTGTCAAAAAAAATCAAAAAAAAAATTAATCGCCGTATTGTAAGACAAAATTATTTCTTAACTAATTATTTAAATAATGCAAATTTGAAAAAAACGATTATAAACAATAAGAAAATTTTTTTGAAGAAAAAATTTTGTGTTTAAAATTCATCATTGACTCTAAGCAATAGAATGGTAAAAATTTTTTTTTCAAAAATATTAAAGTAATCTATTTGTTTATAAACAATTTATAAACAAATAGCGTTAAAAAGTTTTACCTAGAATAGTATAATCTTTATTTCTAATACCAAAGAACATGAGAAAAAAAAATTTTAACAACAATTTTACGATTTTTCATTTTTTGTTAACTTAGAAAACTGGTAAATAATTTTATAGCGTCATCTTATTGAGTACACTCATAGAAAATACTCAAAGAGGCGAAAAATTTTTAGGGTGATTATTTAAACAATTATCCAGCTTTCAATGAAGGTATGAAAAAAATAGTTAATTAACAATCGACTAGCTTTTTGAAAAATGCATTTAAAATTTTTTTTCCAACAGGACTTTCTTTATTCAAGTGTTGAAATGACACCATAATTTTTTCAAATTTTTAAATCAATATTTAGTGCTTTAAAAAAATTATTTTAGATTCGGTAGTCTATAGAGGCAGCGTACTTATCCCGAAACGGTCGCGCGGAACCCTATTTTCAACAACAAATTAAAGTTATAAATATTAGAGCTAAAGATTCGGGATTCAAAAGTTTTTTTTTGGAAATTTCTTCCTTTTTAAGGATCTTTGTTGCAATTCCCTCTATCTTGTATAGTTTTTAAGTTATCATCAAAAACTTAAAAGGCTTTCTTTCTCTTTCGTTTTTTGTTAATAACAATTACAATTTTTATTTGCATGAAAAAATCGACGTGACACATTTCTCAGAATTGCAATACGCGTCGAATTAGCGATCGCTCATATTTTTCCTACCCTTCTAACTATTTTTCGCAGAAAACTCACTTCTTGACTAGACTAGGTAAGATAAATATGTGACTGAAAATGTAATTTTGTTCTCATATTTTTTTTGTGGTGTTATGGTGTTATTTTTTTTATTGTTTTATTATTTAAAGTGTTTGTTGAGCGTACTGGATGTTTATCTTGTTTAATAATTTTTTTCTAATAAATCGAACACTTTTTCATAATTTTGATACCGTAAATTCCAAGTACTTTCCATTTCCAAAAAAAAAAAATCTAATTATCAATCTTGTCTCACTATCACTCTTACACCTGTCACAATATCTGATTTAATCTGCCTAGCTAAAAATTTGCTTTCCTTATTTCACTTACATTTAATCCTCCGTACTATATGTTACCCCGTATAAACTTCTTTACTTTGCGTTACTAAACACCCTGTGTATCCTGTACTTTGCCGTGCTAGTTTAAAATTATTCCTCAAATATTATCACTCTATCTTTTTATAATCTATTTATATACAACAAATATTTTCATTTTTTAACAAAAATTACATTATTTAGGCTACTTTTAATCCTTTCTAAATCTTTATATTTTAATAAATTTTCCTTTCTTTATACATTTTAATCCGAACACTCATAATAATATTGTTGCTATATGAAAACACAAACTTGATCCAAACTCCATTAATTCTTTATAATCCTGTCAATATTCCCATTAATTTAAATTAAAGATTAATTATTATGAATTTATTACTCAATTATAAGTATTTATTTGAAAATAATTCAAAACCATAAAAACTCTATAGCTTTTAGTATCCTAATTATAAATAATATTCATACCTTTTAATATTTATATTTTTGTTACAGATCCTTCGAATGGCGTCCATATTCAGGATAGCATATTCGATAATTTTACTACTCTACTTGCCAAAGATAGAAGCTCAAGGTAATAATTTTATAATATTTAAAGAACGAATTGCGAACTATTCTTAATCTTAATTATTATTGATTAATATTTTTTTCAAAGATTATAAAAAAATATACATACATTATAAAATGATGCTCCAAAACGCTCACCTCAATACAATATTTAAACTAGTTCTTTTATAACAAGAATTAATAAACAACGTATTATCGAATATATTTTTTTTTTATTCATTCATTCAACTAGAACCAATTCATTCTGGTCTATTATCTAGGACATGTGCTTGTTAATAGCCGGCTAGCCGTAGACGAACATCATAAAAAAGTTTGCTGTCAATAATCTTGCTATTTCCTCCAACTGATATAACGAGAAACCTCAAGAATACTTGATGGTCAGGTTTGGTGGCATCGTCCTACATAACTTTATATTTTATTCGTAAAAAAATTGAAAATCTTACCTCGATCACTGCCACAGGATAAATACAGAATAACTGTAAATATATTATTAAGTAACAATTTATTCAATTTATAAATATGTATAAATATAAATAAAATCATAAATAAAAAATGATATTTAACTTGTTTATTACAACTACACTTTAACAAATACCGAATCCAATTTCAGATACGAATTTTTGAAAGGTTGAAACGATTCTTTATTTTGTTGATAAAAAATATTTAATGTGATTAAGCTCAAATCTTTATATTATGGGTTCGTTCCATGAATAGAATTTGAAATATATCAGAAGCAGAATATAAAATAAAAAAATCCAGTCAAATTGATTTTTTTATGTAATTAGAAACAATTGACAATTGATATATTTCAAAATCCGTCCTTTCTTTTTTTCCGGGTTAAGAAAATTAAACTCAAATTAGACGTTATATTTGTTTATTTTTATAAAACAGTGTTCCAGAGATTTTTTTTCTTTTTAAAAAAACTTAGCTTTTCTTTCGGTTGAGGTTCTTGCGGTTGAGGAAAAAAAACTTCTTGGCCCAATTAAAGTCTTGGCCCAATTAAAGTAACTGTCCAGAGGAAAAAACTGTCCAGAGGAAAAAACCCTAAAAATTCACATAAAGTAAATATAAGTTTAAAATCTTATAAATTACCAAAAAAAAGCATTGGAAAAAGTCGAAAAAATCAGAAAATATCGGAAAAAAAAATAAAAAACCAAAATGTAAAATAAGGAAAAAACGAGAAGATCAAAAAAAAAGTAAAAAACCGGAAAAAATGAAAAAAAAATCTTTGAAAAATCGTAAAAATTGCAAAAAAGCGTAGAAAATCCAAATAAAACCCACAAAAATAGCAGAAAATGGCAAAAAAAATTCAAAAAATCGCAAATTGCAAAATCAAATGAGTCAAAAATCGGAAAAATGCAAAAAATTCGCAAAAATAAAAGCAAATAACAACCAAAAAACCTAAAACAATTGTATACATTACAAAAATTAATAAAAAAGGAAAAATTGAAAGAATAAAAATAAATCCAAAAATTTTAGGAATAAGAAAAAAATTAGAATAAACAAAAGAAAGGCAGAAAAAACAGGATAGAAGAAACAATCGAAAAAAATTGGGAAAAAACAAAAATAGGGAAATATAGGCGAAAATAGGAAAATGGGAAAAAATAGAAAAAAACATGAAAAAATAGTAAAAAAACATGAAAAAGAGGAAAAGTAGAGAAAAATAGGAAAATAGGGAAATGTGGGCAAAAATAGGAAAATGAGGAAAAAAACATAAAAAAATGGAGAAAAATATGAAAAAATAGCTTTATGCATAAATTTTAAAATTAAATGAATTACAGTCGAAGACACTAGGTGACCATATTTTTACATGGACGCTGAAAGGGGCTACATATTTTTACATGAGCAGGTTTAAGGGGTAAAGGCCCAAATATGTTTACATAGACAGGATTAAGGAGGGGCAAAATTTATTATCATGGAAGCGTAATTGTAATAAATTAAAAAATTTGGCCCGTTTCCCAATTGTATTTTTAATAAAAAATATTTTGCCTCTTAAAAAATATCAACGTAAAGCCACCAGTGGTGTCATTAATCGGGATATGTATCACTATGTGCGATTTACCACTAGGCCGAATAGGCTGGGGAGCGCCGCATTTCTGTAAATCCGGCACTGGGATTTACGCCCCCTTTCTGTATCATTATACAAACATATAATAACATTCCTTAAACTTATGTAATTATTTATCAAATAATATAAGTGAAATAAGTATATGCCCGATTATCGAAAAATAATATTTATTAGATTTTTTTTGACCTGATGGTCTTAGAGGCATGTCTGGGTCTACGCCTAGAACAAAACATGACTTCCTTGGCCTGACCCTTTTGAACTCTCACCCTCATTGCAAAATGTCATAATTGGGGAATCCCGTCTGCATATTTCACTAATCTCATGAGGGTGCCTGGATTATATCTTAAGTACTTTCCACCTGGCCAGAGGGTTGGATGCAACAGGCCAGATTAGAGTAGCGCGTCTGCAAATTTTAAAACAAGATATAAACTTTTTTTATTATATTAGGATTAATTTTATTATTAATTTTTACGCTAGACTTAAAAGTTTTTTCATTCCAAAGTTTAGAAAAATAATTTTACATCATCTAAATACTTCTTAAAGGACAAGGCACATTTTTAATGTAAAGCTTTTCTTTCGGTTGAGGAAAAGAACTTCTTGGCCCAGGTAAAACTGACTGTCCAGAGGAAAAACTTTCCAGAGGAAAAAAACTGTCCAGAGGAAAAACTGTCCAGAGGAAAAATCCCTAAAAGTTCACATAAAGTAAATATAAGATTAAAATCTTATAAATTACCATATTTGAAAAAGAATGTAAAACAATGATAATATTAAAATGAAATACATGAATTTTAGATCAAAATATGAAATACAAAAATAATTAAGATGAATTAAATTTTAAGACAATCTGTAAAAAAAATTGAAAAATATATAGGTTCTCTTTTTGTATAAGACACACAGACACACAGATAATTTATAATATTATAAATGATAAGATATGAACTTTTAAGTAAATAATATAAAAAAATATACCGGCATTAATGTAATTAAAAATAACAGTAAATAAAAGTTAAAAGCGTCGAAATAATTAATAATGATATCAAAGAATTTTAGTTACAAGATGAGGGGAATAAAAGGAAATCTTCGGTAAGCGACACGAACGATATAAAATCAGTTATTTTGACTGAGTAGGCAAAGAGAAGAACATTATTAGCATGGGAAAGACATTTTATCGGAATATCAAGAGAAGAGAGAGACATGACGCGAAGAAATAAGAAGGGGATATCAAGCGAGCATGAAACTAAAATATATTTAGTAGAGTAATAATGAAAATACAGGGTGGCACAAAAAAACGGAACAAGGTTTCCAAAAAAGTGAAAAAATATAAATAAAATCTCATTTGTGTCTTTTAAATCAACTTGAACAAATATGAGTCAGAAATACGTGACTAGAAACATAGATAAAAACACTAAGAACAAAGTTTAAGTTAATGACAACAAATCGGAAATTAATTGAAAATTTTTGGAAGGGAAGTAGGAACTAAATAAAAATAAATTAGAAAAAGACTAAAAATAATAAGACCACTTAATCAGCAATTAGTAACTAAAAATTAAAATATAAAATTGGAAAAGTGGAAATATTGTTTGATAAAAAGAAAAATATTGGATAAATAATATTTATTTAGTTGTGACATAATTCTTAAACTATTAATATTGTTTTGTTTAATTGTCTTCACAAGAATCAATGTCAAAATCAATTTTCAATAATGAAAGTCATCATATTTAATGGCTTCAATTCGTTTTTTATGTTATATAATATTAATTGTTCTTGAGAATTAAAAACAATTGTTTTGAAAATCTAGCAAAATAAACTTTTCATGGTCGCAGAAAGATAACAACGGTTACTTTTTAATTCATACGTGACAACAGAATAATTAGCAAATACAGTTAAACAGTAAATATAAACATTCAAAATTTCGTAGTTAAGCGCTATTAAAAGTATATTTTTTTTAATAAAAGAGATTCATTGCATTAAGATTGTGACACACAAATTACCAGAATAAAAAATGATTGATGATTTTTTTATATTTATATTAGCCTATTATCAAAATATTTAGATTTTATTCAAATTAGTAACAAAATTTAATGCGGATATATTTTGTCTAACCTAATTTTTTCTGCTCTTTTTAATGTTAAAAATTCTGATATACAAAAAATGTTGTTTTAAAATGAATCAAATACCTGAAAAAACATATGTAGTGAATATAATCAAAAATATACAGTAAGAAATGAGGAATATTGATAAAGAATTACAGAGATAACGAAAACACAGAAAATAGTGAGAGAAAAAATACATTAGACAGTTATGAGATGCAACAAAGACAGATAAATAGCAAATTACTAATAATAATCATGCAAAAAAAATACCAGCCTTTCCAGGGAAAGCACTTCAACATTTTCATTATAAAAAATTAAAAAAAGTAAGGAGAAGATCGTTTTAAGCCTTAGTAAAATACAGAAAAAACAAGGAAAGCGAAGGACAGAAGAAAACAAAACCGTAAAAATAGAGAGGAACAAAAATTCCACAAAAAAGTGAAAACAAATGGAAAAATCTATCAAGAAACTGTGGTAGAAGTCTGACCAATCTCTTTAAAACAGAGGCCAATTTCTTTATAATAAATCTCTTTATAAGCAGGAGGGAAGAATTAGATAAACCGAAAGAAATGCAATACCAGAAAGCAATCATAAAAGGGCCATTGAAAGCTAGAATCCCGAATTATTCAGGAATCCAAAACCAATTCTTCATACAATGAGGATAGCGTTAGCTCCAACCATGGTAAACCATCCTTATTTGCAAGCAGAATACCCAAACTGTAAATGAGCCTAACGGAACGATACCGTCTGGTGAGGATAAACCAGTTAAGAAAAGAAGATAAAAGGTACGACAATAGCTAAGAAAATTTAGAAACATCATATAACAAACGGTCAAAGGAACGATTACTACCATACAAAATAAGTAGCATTCATTTACAGATATCTCAGAGATCGAAGAAAAAAGGAGAAACTAGAGCTAAACCAAAAATTAACTTGAGAGTTACACAATTTCCAGCTGTGAGGACTTGACAAAGAAGTCATCCTAAACATTTCACACAATCCAGCAAATATTTTGCAAGACGTAATAGCCAACCTATCAAAAGCCATATGTCGATGCTGTACAGTGAGAGATGAATCGGGGAGACACCAGGTAAAAACCAAGATTTTTCGCCAATCAGAACAAGACACTCAAGCTATGATTTTCTCGGAAGCGGTGCCGTCTTTTTACGTCCGTCAAAGTACAGTGGGTGACGTCACAAAAACGGTGGGTCGTGGCGGCAGAGAGTAGTGTAAAGTCTGAAACGAAGTGTCACTATATGGATGATCTAGCGTTTTAATACACCCAGAAAGGAAGGTGCCTATGAAGTTTTAGTTTGTCGCTATTTATTTAAAATTCAACTTAAAATGAAAATCTTAGCTACATTCAACACCACCGTAAAAAACGTGGTAAACTGATTCGTACCCTCTTGCCCATAGCTTTGAATCCAGACGGCACCGCTCTAACATAAACGACGCGCAGTACCGCTCTCTTGGAAAACATTTCCTCGTTTTTTGTGACGTCACCCACCGTACTTTGACGGACGTAAAAAGATGGCACCGCTTCCGAGGAAACCAAAGCTTAAGAGCAAGTTCTATTAACAAAGTCAATACCTAGAACTCAAACAGACTTATTGGACAAAAAGCAGCACTTTTATAGTTCCTGTAGGAATACCTCTAATTTTCTTTTACAGAACTTGCACAATAGACAGGTAGACGACTAGCTTTCTAGATATTCCAGAAACACAATGATAGCCGACAATACAGTCCAAAAAGAAGAATATATAACATACAGAAATGACAAGCTAGAACAATTATGAAATGTAGCCTCAAATAAAGACTTGCGGGAAACATAAATATCGTTGAGGTATACTGTCACCTACTACATACTTCAGAAAATACGAGATAAACAGAGCCAAAGCAGCCCACGATTTACTGCAGATGATAGCGATAGAAGAAAACGATTAATATGATGGTGGGCAGAGAGCCTAACAAGGACATTGTAAAACAAGAGTGGTAATAGTCATACAATTCACCAACAGGTGTAAATAAAAAATGTACTACGCAGGGAGGGATACCTGATAGTGGAACTACTGGAGGTCAATCTAGTTGCTACTAATTTAATGTTTACACAATTCCAGACCAAAGTGGACAAAATCATGGAAGACGACAGACGCCTACAAAAGGACTTTATATTGATAGGTGATATAAACAGAAGACGACATTGTAGATTGAGTATAAACGGTGGACCTGGTGGTACAAAATCGCCTTTAGAAGAGGAAATATAAAGTATTTTATTGATGTCACGATAGCTACGAGGAACATGTCACAGATTGGACAGTTTTCGATGACAAGGTGGTAATGACGACCATCAACCATAGACATAGGAAGATAGGGACGGAGGGGATAGCGTTCAAATATTGAGAGTCCAATTTTTATTGGCTGCCGATGTTGTACAAGCGCAGTAAGTGTTTGGTTCAGATTTTTAATTCATTCGTTTTACAGAAGGTTTGTTTTGTGTTTACTATTTTCTCATGAAAAGAACATGAGAGTGTGTTAGGTGGGTTTATTTAACTATAATAATGAATTTTTAAGAAATAATAATGAGCCATAGCCCTTGATTGTTTCGCAAATTTTAAAACCAATCTTTCTTGTACAACAAAATTTTGTATTGATCCTAAAAATCAACTGAGCATGCGTATAGAGTAAACCAATCAAAATAGGACCCCGCTACCCTTCCCGGGAAAGTGGGCTTGCTTTCCATCCCTATATTCCTACGTCTATGTCACCAACACAAAATTGAAATCATAAATTGGTAACAAAACCCCAAAAATGTTAGAAAAGAATATAGATCTGGTAAAACGTTTTAAATAAATTAATTAGACCTGCACTCACAAAGATGTAAGTCATCATATTTGCGGAACTGGCTATAGGATAACAGTAGGGGTTACGGCACTTGAGTGTGGGAAAATATTCTATCTCACATCCCCTTTCCTAACCAGGTCTGGAACAGCTTTAAACAGATCCGGAACAGCTTTAAACAGCTCTTAAACCGGTCTGAAACAGCTCTTGAACAGTTTTAAACAGGTCTGGAACAGCTCCTATTTAAACCTGTTCAAGAGCTGTTCCGGGCCTGTTTAAATAGCCTGAAGACAAACAAGGCGCATGGAATGGATGGTGTTCTACCAGATGTAATCTAAACAACTATTGAGATAATTCATATTATAATTTAAATTTTTCTAACGACAAATGTTCTTTAATATTTGTAAATTTAAATTGAATCCTCGTTAAAAAGTACATTTGATATTGATGGATGAGGAATAATGACCAATGGCTATAAATATCCTAGAAGTACAATTCGACTTGCGTCGGGACTATTCCGTTAAATATCAGTCTTCTTCTTCTAATTTACAAAGGCCTTGTACCTATTAAGCACCTATAGCCAATAAATAATTTTATTAGTAATCGAAATTATTAACAATGGTAAACAGTATGAAGATAAAATCTTCAGTAAAAATCACTTTTTCTCAGAATTTTTTAAACAGCGTTTTAAATACCGTTAATGTTGCTTGATGCTCATTTAGAAACAAAACAATTTTTGTTAAAAATTTGATCAAAATAGGAGATATAATTTAGATGTTAAGATTCCCCCTTTTTAATCATTTATTTTTAATGTGTCAATTTACTTTTAACACGCTTTCCATTGTACTTTACAATTACTTCACAGAAAACAATAATTTTTAATATTTCAAAAGAAAATATATCTGTATATTTTTCTATCACTGAACAATGGAAAGTTGTAAATTATTTTAAGTACACTAGAAAGCAGTTTTTTTATTTTTGCTTTCATTTTCAGGACTGTGTGAGGTGGAAAATGGGGCGTCTAATATAATTCTAGATATAGAAGAAAGTAGAGGAACGTGTAAGTATATCACTTTTTGTTTCCAATGATTAATTATTATTACTAAGGCTATGAAAACATTATTATAGATACTGATAATTACTTTAAAACTAGGTCATTGGAACATGTATAGTACTATCAATATTTCTGAATGGTTTATTGTTTGTTAGAATTTTGTTTACAACAATAGAAAATAAAATATTTTAATATAAAATCATAATTTTTTAAAAATTTAATATTATTTTTATTTAATATATATAATAAGCCAAGGTTTGTAATTACATAAAATCTCAAATAATCTAATATAGGAAGAGAGAAATAAAAAATGTCTACGTGTGAATTAAATATCACTTTCATAATGAGAAGCAACTTATGCGTTATATATAATTTACGTATCAAATACCATTGAAACTTTAACACCATAGCCATTATTGTAGCAACCAGAAACCTTGTGAAAAACGTATTAGTTATACGACTTCATGGTTCTAACTCAATGACTGCACCCATTGTAAAAAAAAAACCGAAAATTGACGTAATTATCACTTTGGGATTATATTTAGTCTTAAAGATTTTTCTAGATGCCTTTAATACGAATTTGTGCACAAGTCGCTTACTAAAAATACTCGATTAATTAACATAAATTTTATTCGACATATGTGCCCATTGGTACTGATTATATCCGAATGTATATTGTAATGATATTTACAAAATTTCAGATTTTTGGTTGGGTTCTAGTAAAAAAAATTAATAAACATTACAAAATTTTTCATAAACAAATTTAAGTTTATCCTATTATACAGGGTGGGCCACGCTCAACGGGACGGAGCTTACTGTAATTTTCTTATGTATAAATTTCTAAACCATGATTCCTTCTTCCTCCAAATGTTCTTATTTCAAATTTCCTATGACTTCAGTTCTTTCTCACAGTAATACCTTTGTCTGACCAAGCTTTTTCTTCGTCAATAAATTTTTGTAATTTTTTATTTTACAAAATTAAATTCATCACTATTATTATTGTTATATACTCTTCATTTTTATTTATATTTTTTAAATAATACAACTTTCAATAAACCTTCGTTCTATAAACTTACAATTGCATTCCATATCAGATATAAAATTTTTTTTTAATTGATTGACAATCCTTTGTTTATTATCTTTTTTTTTTCTTTAGATTTTTTTTTTAACCACTAGATTTTTTTAATATAGCAAACTTTAGATTTTTATTAACCCTTTATTACCTGTTTACTAACAAAATTTCAATTTTAATATAGCATCTTTATCAACATTAATATAATTCTTTATGATATTTAAATCTTTTAAAACATTATCATATATAAAATTAATTACTAACTTTTGTATATTAACTCCATTATAAACATCTACTAATAACTATTTGAACTCAAAAAAAAATTTTATTTACTTTATAAAATTCCCATATACAGGGTGAAATATTTAAATTTTTATAACAATATATTTCCCTCTTGCCTCTCAATGACGTATCAGATTCCCAAAAATAATTACATCCATTGTTTTACAATGCCATTCAAGTGGTCTGGTCCAAAGCTCTTGCTCCGTCATCATAATTCATAAAGTGTTATGTTGACCTAAAACATTATTTCAGTTCGAGTACCCTGAAGTTTTGATAAACAATCTGAACTTGGTTTTTTTTAAATTAAATTTATTCTTTTTCATTCATTCAATCAATTTTTATGTCAAATAAGTAAGACAGAACGACACAAATCTTATTTTATTTCATCCTGTCTAGTAAAATATCATACTATAAAAGTCCGTTAGGTATTATTACAGTACTCGTTTATATTCCGGACTCGGCACCTGCGTCGCCTCGTCCGTAAAACAACTCGTACTGGTACTGTCTGTTTTCCAAAAAATGTCTAAAATTGTCTTCTCCTTTTACCAAGTTTAAAATCCTTCCTGAAGGATTTTTTTATATTATTACTATTTTTGCCTATTGTTTCCTATTTTTTCCATTTCTTATCCATTTTTTCCTATTATTCTTTACTTTCCCTATTTTTCGCCATTTCTTCTTATGTTTCCTATTTATCACTATTATTTCCTATTTGCCCCTATTTTTCCCTGGGTTTTCATATTATTTCCTTTTTTCAGTAATTTTTTATATTGTTTGCTATTTTACTCTAATTTTCCTATTTCTTCCTATTCTCCTGTTTTTCATTATTATCTCTTTTTTTCTGTTTTTTCTATTTTTCCTTAATTTCCTCTGCTTTTTACTATTTTTCCATTTGTTTCCCATTTTTCCATATTTTCCCCTATTTGTCCCTGTTTTATCTGTCCTCCCTAATTTCCGTATTTTTCACTATTTTACCATATGTTTCTCTATTTTACTCTAATTTTACTATTTTTCCCTATTTTCCTCTATTTTTCCCTATTTTTCACTATTTTTCTCCATATTTCCTTATAGTTCGCTATTTTTCGCTATATTTTTCTAATGTTTTCCTATTTCTTTCTATTTTTTCCTGTTTTACATTATTTTTTCCTTATTTTTCCCCATTTATCCCTTATAGTCCCTATTTTTGCGTATTTAGCCCTATTTTTTTTCTATTTTGCTATTTGATGACTATTTTGGGACGTTAATTGGGGCGACTTCTTCTACTTTTTCTGGAGTCTCTAGTCCCTCAGGATATTTGTTACTGTAACCAGGGTGAATGCTTTATCAGTTATAGCACTTGGGGGTTTCCTTTCCTTAACAAGTAGAAGACTTGTGTCGGTATCCACTGGTGAAGCATTTCTTCCACTTGGAACACTCTGCAGCAAAGAAGCAAAGTCTCCATAAGAAGAATGGGTCTTTTTTACAACTATTATCCTGAGTTGTGGAGGCGGGAATCTTTTAAAGACACCTTACACTTGATGCTATGCGTGAAGTAGTGCCGGACTCTCCCCTGATCGCTCTCCAAGCAGAATCAGGGGCATACCTGCTAAACTCCCTCGGTAATATTTATGGTAATAACGGTTATAGATACGAGCCTCCCAGGTTGGGAGGCTCTGAGCGGTAGATGGTTCTTCATCATCGGTAGTGGTCGATCGAGTTCATCTAATGCTTAGAGGAGCGTCCTCCAATAGGAGCTCGTCCAGGAGATATATCTTCTCTTGCTTCGCTAAGGATTCTGAGGTTGGGTTTTGTGAATTTCTGCTTTGGTTTCCGGGGGATTGTTTATCTGTTCCTGTCAACTATCCATTTGGTCCTTAGAGTTTCTTGGGTGTGAGTGTTAGTGCTGTCCAGTCTTCTCCCGACGTATTCTCTTTGGAGCTTCTTGAATCTGGAAATAATCGTAGTTATATTAGTATGTTCGTAAATTTGATTGGATGGAAAGTGCCAGGAAAGGTAGGACATCTTTCTTAGGATCCTCCTCTCAGTTGCCGTTACGGCGTGCAAGAGACGAGGACGAAGTGAGGAAAAGTTTAGAGCTATATATTCCAATACAGAGTGGATGTAGGTTTTGTAAGTGTGTAGCAATGTCCTTGGGTTACACTTGCCAAATCGTCCACCAAGGGCAACGAGGAGGGAGGTCCGTCTCCTAACTCTATCTGGAGTTTTTTGGACTTCGGTCTCCCAATTGAGAGTACGCGTGAAGCATAATCCCAAGTAGGTAACCTCATCCGAAGGGACGAGTCTCTCTCCCCATGATGCCATTGAAGTTTTGGTTGGATTTTTGTGAGTAAATGGGATGTTCGAAAATAATGAGTTGGGACTTTTAGGGATTCAGGGTAACCCTCCAGTTGCTACACCATCGAGCAAATCGATTAAGGAGTTGTTGGGTTTTTTTATTAAGTGCTCTGGTAGAAGTTAGATGTCTTGGCTGGGCGAAGGAGGTTGGGGGATGTCATGGGTGTAAATGACATAGAGGACTGGTGCTAGGTCGGAGTCTTGGGGGACTCCTGATAGGAGAGTGACTGGATCGGAAAAGGAGTTTCCCACTTTGACACGGATGGATCGGTTTTGGAGGTAGGAGTAGATAAGTTTGATGAATGGGGTAGGGAGATTGATGTCGGAAATCTTGCGAATAAGTCCGGCAAAGAATAAGGCAGCAACCATTGATTTTTGTAGTTCTTAGACAGGCGTAATTGCTAATAACGATTTTTTTCTTCGTTAGATGAAAGTTTGAGGGAGATTAATATGTTTAATAATAATAAAAATATGTTTGAATATTCTAATCTATTTATTAAACATTTTCTTTAGTACATTTGATACAAGTTGGAGTAAATTTTAGAAAGTTTTAATATTCTTTTAAGAAACACATTCTTTTATTTTTGGATATGACGTAATGTTTTACAAGTATCACATTTAACAAGATTAAAATAATTATTTTTTAAATTCTTTAGGAATAATGATATTCTTATTTCTAGTAAAAATCTATGATGCAAAATTCTTATTTTACAATAAAAATTTGTAAATATTAAATATTTATTAATCTAATAAAAATTAAATAAATAGTCTATACACTGATTCAGAAAATTAATGTTCCAAAAATCTATCAGACCTATAGAGCATGTTAAATTTTTAAACACAAAATCAGTAGAAAAACCAATAGCTGACTAATTATAATTCCATTTAATTATAGTACATACCAAATAGAACTAAATATATAAAATTTTAATAATTATTCATTTGTTGAATTAATATTTTTGTTATTTTACAGCAATTAGTCAAGAAACAGTTCCTGCAGAGTTACCAATATCAGGGGAACCAAATGTAGATATATTTTTGGACTTGTCTTTTCCCAAAAGCATACCACTATTTTTTATCAATGAGAAGAAACTTCAACTACTAGCACCAATAGATAGGGACGAGAATAATCTTTCTCATATTGTATTCCAGGTAAACATCCTATTACTTTTATAATAATTATCAAAACATCTTACAAATAATCCCGTATTAACATTATGTAAATATAAATAAGAGAACAAAACGAATCTAGTTTTCTATAAATACTCCCACATTTCAATTTCATTATCGTTCCAACAATCGGATTTCTCGTTATTCGTTCTAAGCCTAAAGAATATCCGGTCGTTAACGAGTTCACAAGTTCAGAGATCTTTACCGAAGGATAAGATTGTCTGAATCACGGAAAAAGAATTGAAAGCGACCAGTGGTTTTAATAGTCGCCAAATATGGACCTAGACTACCGCTGCCGGCTTGACCAAAGTCAACAAAGTTGTTATGCGAATCTGTTATAAAAATCGCAATCAAATTTTAAACATATGCATGATAATAATCTAAAAATTCTAAATGTTTTATTTTTGTGTCAAATTTTTTTTGTTACTAAAATACAAAAATATACCTAAAATACGCGTTGAATCTGGAAACGAAAAACAAGAATTTTATAGTTTTGAAACGATTAAAAAATGATATGAAAATTGACCTCCCATCCCCACTCCTGTGGATTTAGCGAGGGGCAACTTTAATACGTCCGATCCGCTTAAAATGAAAAGAATTAATAATTTTTGACGCTAAAAAAATTGATATTAGAGTATTGTGAATGTTTTTTTAATAAAGTTTAAATTTGTTTTACAATTATTATGACAGTGGCGTTACAAGACAAGAATATTTTACCGAATTTATCAATAAAAAACGTGTTTTTATGCCTTTGTTGGCTGTTTTTTTCTAAATTTTTATGAATTTTTTTGAAAAATTACAGGATATCAAAGTTGTAGAACATAAAATTTTCCACCGCTTTTACAGATTCAGATTCCTCATAATTTCGCCGCTAGAGGGCGTGAAAGAACTATATATAAACTTTTGCGCCTTTTTTTTAGATTTTGAGACAAAATTATGGATTGTGAAAAATTACAGGAAATCAAAATTATAGAACCTAAAATTTTCTACAAATTTTGTTAATTTTTAAATTACTTTTATCTTTTAAATTTTTCTTTTAGTTAAATTTTAATATTATAAATTTAAAAAAAATATCGTTAAATTTTTAATAAATAATTTTATAATTTAAATTTTTTTCAAAATTTTATTAATAAAATTATATAACGATTTTAAACTAAATTGAATAATTTCTAAAATAATAAAGGTATTAAAATCGGATTTGCACCATTCGAAAGATAATATAGAACTCTAAATTTCAAATGTATTTTAGTTTCTAAAAATTTAGAATTGTAATTATTATAGCCAAAATAAATTATTTTTTTTATTTTTTTTTTTAATTTCGTTTTATCAAAGAGTATAAAATAAATGAAAAAAGTAAATAGTATATCCTAAACTGGTCCAAAAGTATTATATGTATAAATTATTTCATAATTTTAACATAATATTTGTAAAAGTTATAAAAAATAATATAAAAAGATAAAACAACTCAATCCCATGAACTTTTGACAAAAAAAATATTTTTTTTTAGTTTTTTTGAATTAACTTTATTAATATATTTTGATCCCGTTTTGAATAAAACTCAATGAGATATTAATTATTAATTGATTTTAAAATTGTTCCAAAAACTGTTTTAATTTTTGTTATGGTTAATATTAATATTAAAAATTTAAAAAAAATACCATTAAATTTGTAGTAAAACACTCTATAATCGTGATTTTTTTCAAAAATTTTATTCCGTCCATCGAAATCAAATCATTCAAGCTCCTCAACTTCGCTCCTTTTTTTTCATTACTTTTTTTACCGTTCTTTTTTTGTTTTAAATTTTTATTTTTCATTTTTTTTAACTTCATCTGATCTTATTTTCTCCTATTTTTTTACTAATTTCTATGATTCACTTATTTTCCTCACTTTTCCCCTACTTTTTCACTAATATCTTTGTTTCGCAGAGCTTGATTGATTGATTGAAAAAAATACTAATAGCTGTGTTGAAAAAACTCAAGTGCTGAAAAAATCACGATTGCTGGTTCTCAAAAAAGTACTAAAACAACATTATTAAAAGACAAGATTGCATATTTTATTCGACGTAAAGTAAAATAACTAAAGTTAATGTTACCATTTTAGATGTAGATAACCGAGACTCTAACAAAAGTATGAATTTATGTAAATTGTATATTAACTCTATTTAGAGTATAATAAAGAAATAGAAAATATTTTTATTACAATAAAATATCAACAGATTCTATTCAAGATCTCTTAATTGACTTAAAAACATTCAACTTTAATGACTTGCGTTCTTTTGTTCCACTTTTACTATATCAAGGATTTTCTTGTGAAATTTTGTTTGATAATGATTTTTTTTTGGTAATTTCACTTAATTATATCTAATACGAAATTTTATAAATAAACAAAAAAATTTGCTTAATTAAAATATATTATTAATAATAAAATATCTCTAACGTGTATAAATTTATTCTTTTTTATTTATTTCGTTAACAGAAACGTGCTTGTACAAATTGTAATATTCCTGCAATCCTGCACTCAATATTTTTTTTCAAATTGCGGTAAATCGATCAACTAAAATTGTTTTGCAAATGAAATAACAAAATAAAATCAATAATTACTTGATAAATTTTTTTGTGATTAAAAATGAAAACAATTTCATTTTATTTTGTACTTATTAATACCAGCTATATAAATATTATGGGACCCGGTGCTACTTGTATGGAAACATTATATCGGTGACTAGTACTACTGAGCACTGCAAGATGGATCAGTAACAAAAGGTATTAAACCTTTATAATAATAAGTTCATCAGGTTATCCATGTCTCAAATGTGGTCAACCAATGTGTAATGAAACACACAAATTCTAGTACCACAGAAATATATCTTTTGCAAAAGGTTTAGTTTAGAAATTGGCAACTAGTTTCGGCTTCCGCCATCATCAGGTCTACAATAACGCTCGTTAATAAAAAAACTAGTATAGATTTTTATTTTTTAAACGAGGGGCTTACCATAAACATCATGGAGCAATCGATAATTTTTTTTTGGTTTAGGGATAAAATTACTTAACATTAAAATTTAAAATTGTTAACAGGGTACTGCCAAATTAAACTTCTTATAAAATTAAATTAACATTAACATTAGGAAGACACAACATTTGTCTCATTGATGCCTGATTAAACAGGAAAATAGGAAAGGGATCAGGAAAAACAGGCCAAAAATGGCATTCAAATTTTAAGGCACGGGGGCCAGTCAAAAATCCCACGTATATTTCTGTTTTACTGGGCGTTGTGTGTTTCATTTCTTTTTATAATAATAATAAAAAAGTTATCAATAGAATGTAAGAATTCTAACCCCATGCATCAGGTCGTATACTAGACTACTGTTTCGTCCCATCAGGATTCATCAGTGAAGGGACAAAAGCGTACTATAATACATTGAGGTGAAGCTGAATTCTATTACAAAAAGCCTGAAAGGTTCCCATAATAGTTGTTTTTTCCACGACTGGTTCATGCTTTTAAACGTTTTAATTCAGGGTCTAACAATGGTGTTGTTTACCACTTATATCTGTGAATTCGGATGATAGATAAGGGACTGAATTAAGTACGACCCTTGCTTGTACTCGATATGGCCTTAAATAATTACAATCTTGTGACAAATCCACGTCCTAATAGCAACGAGATAACCTATCTAGTAGAAGGTAAAGTGACGCAGTTACAGTTGATAATTTAAACGAAACTTGCCAAAAAATATATGATTTATGTTCCTATACTACAGATTTTTTTGAAATGTCAAAATTTCTATGATTGAAGCTGTTCGGCATCGATTACTTAAGGTGATGACAGCACCCGTCCTATTTTCGATCTAAAATATCTCAAAAACTACTGAATGAAAATAAATACAATTTTGGGACAATAATTAAGAAGAGATTATCTGGACCACCTGGGAAAGAAAAGTACAAAAGTCCTTAGTTAGAAATTCTAAAAAAAAAATTATGAATTGGCACCAAATATTAAAATTTTTATGAACCCATCCTTGAGTCACTAGATATTAAAATTTTGAACATGGTTCCAAAATTTTAATCATCTGTGACTTCTCATTGATTTTTAATAATTTTCAAAAATTTTCCAAAATATTCTAACTAATTGATGACGCAAATTGAGATGCGGCGTATAGAGTAGGGTAGTGCAACATAGTTTTCTGTAATCTATTACTTAAAACTTACTAGCTTATAATTTGAGGAGTGTTGTTCACTTGGTCCCAGCGGTCAATTTTGTCAGCGGGGTTCCGTAATCCTACCGGTCTTTTTGCCTCAAGTTTTAAAATTAGGAGGGCCTTTTGGGCACAGTGGTTATCAACCATAAAGTAACTAATACTTTTGATTCAAATTAATATTTTTAAGAAAAAATAACAGGGATAATTTCAGTGATTTTTTAAATTTTTTTTCTAAACATCCTTCATTTGATTTGTATGGTAAAGATTTTTTTGTCGAAATAAATAATCTCGGTTTGATTTGTATAGTAAAGAATTTTTATTATCCAAATAAAAACAATGATTTAACAAAAAATTATTTAAACTATACATAAAATAAATTAAAAAACTCATAATTAATAGAAAAGATTATGAAAAAATAGCTACATAAAATACCGATTAAAAATTATACTATTACCTACAAAAATACAACACTAAAAAATATAAAATATATAAAAAAATACCGAATAAAAATTATATTATATTTTTATAATGATGCGAAACTAATTTAATAAATTGACACTTCGAAAGTGTGTTATTCATTTTCCTAGAACCCCTAATCCAGCTTTCGTGCCCAAAACGGCTACACCTTTAGAAGCAATAAAATATTAATTTCGGATATAATTGACCGCCTTGCCGAAAAGGGCTCCACCCAATGGGAGGCAGCGCAGGTAAAAATAAATGAATAAAACGATTAAATAACATTATACATATAAATAAAACATAGGGACCTCCTTTATCCCGTACAAATTCATTGGTGTAAGAATATATTTCAATTCAATGTTTTGAGCTATAACTTTTCAATTAAATTTGGGAGACTTAATGTATCTCGGTTATTAAATGTAAAATTCTGTATCCTAAAATATACACTGATGTTCAAATTAGAATACTTTTATCCCTTTGTGACAATATTTCCTTTTTGTTTTCAGTTAATATGTACGGTAAGATCTACTCACAAAAAGAAGACTATTCCAGTAATCGTAAGACTGACTGATATTAATGATAATGCCCCTCAATTCATTAATACGCCATATGAAACGACCATCTCAGAGGTAAGTCTAAAGAGAATTATAAATAATATAGAATATATCCAAACTTAACTATACTTGCCAAAATTTTAAGATCTTTAACAGGGAAAGAACCTAGCAGATTTTAAAGAGTAATTGGGTTTCATTCAATCTCGCTCAAATCTAGTGAAATCGAATGTCTCCATGGGCAGGAACAAAAATAATGCAAGAATTTCGTGATATCGGCCGCCGAGGGTGGATATTTTTTTAAAGCCGGAAGCTTTAATATATGTATGATCAATATGCCTTACAGCCCACAATATATATAGCAACTTGGAAGTCGGTTCTTTCCGTAAAACCAAAGCTAGTTCTTGGGATTTCACGCCACCCAAGAGGTTCCCATTTTCGGCACGCTAAAGTTTTTTAAGTTGACCTTCGCCAATCGCCCTACACGCCAATGTTTGCAATACTTTTATTTCACAACCTCCTGTCATCAAGTTCCTGTACGATATCTAATAATATCGTTGGTGGCCATTTGATGGTACCGAGGTACCACATAACGGCAGTTACGTGACAACAAGTACTGAGTGATCTCGCCCTAGTTTGACATGTGCAATATGTACCCAGAATTGGGGAACCTTCATTCTCTGGGATATCTCAATCAAAATCAATCCACAATTGGTGTCTGACAGCGTTTCTGTATCTTAAAAAAATTCTGACCCGAATAAGTCCCTCTTCGTGATCTCGGTCCAATTGTAATTTAGCTGCTCTCTCATCGATGCCATTGTGCATAATAATTGGTTGGCATTGATTTGACACATTAAGCTCGTATCATCTGTCACTTATCGTCAAAGACAATTGACAAGTTGACATTAATTTTTTAACCGGTTTCAGAATCTAGAGTGGTCAAATGAAGAGGACGGATTCAATCGAACGTTTCTCGAAATCCTTGCATTATTATTTTTTGTGCCCTTGGAGACATTTGATCAGAACGATTTGACTGACACTTTTCACTAGGTTTGAGCGAGGTTTGAACTATTTTTACAAAATTTTCTACTTCAGTTTCTAATTGTATTGAGATTCTAGTCTAAAGCTTTGCTAAACAGTATTTTTGTTTACTGGACTGGTAGGTGCTTCTTTTTTATTATATTTTTATTTAACATCGATAAAGTTAGGTGAAACTTTACGAAAGATAAAAAAATCAATAAGGTTAGAGATTTCAGTTAGGTCTGTAGACCAGTAAGCGGATTTCTGTGAGGAGTCTAGCTTCATCCAAATTATTTTATGACTTGTCTTAATTTGTTGTCAATCTTGATCCTCACTTATAACGTATATACAAAATTGTTAACCGATTTGATTTCATTATAATAAGTGCTTAAAATAAGTAGAGAAGAATTGTTTATTATGTAGTAATATTGGATTCCAATTCTATATATTGTATTTTGTATATTAGTTTTAGATTTATCAATAAAATATTATTTTTCAGTTAACTCCTGTAGGTACAACAATATTCCAAAATATCGTTGCTAAAGACAATGATACAGGAGTCAATGGATTAGTAGAATATTCCATAGTAAAAGGTAAATAATTTTTTTACAAACTTTTATCTTCAGTAGCAATTTTTATATCAGATATCCCTTGTACGGGCTAAACCCACCGCATAGGCAACTGTTTGACAATGTGCGCATGCTTATCATCAGTTTATTTCAAGCAGAACGATGAAAAAGTTCCTAAATCTTTTGTCGATCGAATTGTAAGTTTAATAATATAATTGAGCAATAAAAATGTTCCATTGATGAACAAACTTATCATAGGCAGTGATAGATTTACGCCTAGTAAAAAATCGTAAAAAAATGTAAAAACTGGTAAAAAGTCGTAAATAATGGAATCTGGAACAAATGAAAAAATAGGGGAAGATAGAAAACCGCGAGTAAATTGGAAAAAATCGAAAAAAATCAAAAAAATAAAATGAAATAAAAAAAAACCATAAAAAATCGGAAAAAATTGGAAAAAAAACAAAAAAAAGGCGGAAAAAATTGGAAAAGATAGGAAAAGTTAAAAAAAATAATAAGAAAAACCCTAAAAAATTTAATTTCAATAAAAATGTATAATAAAATCAATTTTTTCTTATAATTTGTCTGTTTAAAAAACTAAAATGTCTTCATAGCGTTATGTCCATAAGTTTCGTGTTGCGTATAGTTCTTGTGTTTATTGTTAAAGTGAATTTTTCGGGCCAAAGTACTAAAAACCTCATATGTTTTTAATCCGTGTAATATTTTTGATTTTAATATCTTCAATTCAACTTCAACAATAGCATAGTATTTTATTGAAACCGGCCCTGTTATTAATTAAACTGATAGTGCAAATGCGCGTTAATGACCACTCTAACACTTCTGTTCAATTAAAACAGCATTCTAGAGTAAGATTTCCATGGTATGCACTAAAATAAAGCAACGCATAGAAAAAGTCTCTCAGTCTATCCATTATATTTTAGAACTTGCATGTCATTAATGAATACATTGAAATTACTACATATAATATTATTTTTCAGCCGATCATTTGCCTCCGGAGGATGACGGTATAGGCAAAAGACGTATTCACAGTGAAGATGGATATGGATATTTCGCTATTAATTTACCGCATCAAGGACAAGTGACTGTCAATAGAACTTTGGATTTTGAAAAAACTCAACGATATTATGTCACTATAGTTGCAACTGTAAGTATTATTGATTACCATACTACTATGTTAATTGATTTGATTGGGAGTAGAATTATAACGCATATTTTGCATTTTCTCAATAGGTGTGCAGTCAATAATAATATATAGATATTAATTAATAATGTTTTGCGATTATTGTACCGGTTGATCTAGATTTGATGAGAATAATAAATCTTCATGATTATGATGATTTTGATGCTCCGGTTAAAGGAGGCGGGCAAAATGACCTCTCTCCAGTGACGGATTATAAGAATATTTTATTGTTAATTGATTAAAATGAAAATGGTCAATTTCGGTTTTTCCCAAATATTTCGGAAAATGGTCCTGATATTTTAATGTTTAATTAAATTTGCGCAACCCTCTTTATGTATTGTAGTGAAATTTATTATACCCTGTATGTTATAGTTAATTGTTAAATAAATAATCGATATAGAAGGATAGAAGGTAATATTTATGATGTAATATATGGGAATCGTAAAATTATTTTAAAATTGTACAGTATGTCCTAGTAAGTTGGAACCATATGGGAAACTTTTTTAGGATTAATTTTAGGAAAAAAATTATTCTTCATAAAAAGTTCTGCAAGTTCTAAAATCTAAAGTACAATCATCAGATATGATTTTTTTCCAGTAGTATATGGGGTTTGTCAAAAAATATGAATTTTACTCAAGTACCTTTAAATTTGACAACGCCCAAAAATGTTATTTAAAAAGTTGATCAGAACTACTTAAAAACTAAGTTCAAATTCTGATCAACTTTTTTAAATAACACATTTTGATCTTGAGTAAAATTCATATTTTTGACAAACGTCGTATAGTACTGGAAAAAATTGATATCTAATGATTGCATTTTAGACTTTAGAATATGCAGAACTTTTTATGAAGAATAAGTTTTTTTCCTAAAATTAATAATAAAAAAAGTTTCCCATATGGTTCCAACTTACTGAGAGTATAGAGAAATGAAATTGGGAAGAAAATCATTATACAAAAATTATGAAATCATGAAAATTTTGAAAATTTATAAGGAAGTAATAGAGGAAGTATAGTAGCTATATGAATAAGTGTTATTTTTTTTATAAAAAAAAATCTATTGGTTAAAAAATTTGAAATGGACAAAAAATAATAAACAATTCATTTTTTTTTATAATTAAAAAATTGTCACATAATTTTTTTTATGAAAATGTTTATTGAATGGTATTAAGTTAGAGGAATGTAAAAAAAATAAAATTATATACCAATTAACTAAAAAATATATAATTCCAAAAGGTTATCCATTATCTCAAATGTGGTCGAAAAATGAGGTAATAAAATTCAATATCCAATACCACAAAAATTATATTTAAATTCGTAGTTCAGTAGCCAAAGAGAGAATGGCAACTAGTTTCAGCATAACTGTCATCATCAGGCCAATATTATTAAATTTAAAAGCGAGTGCTTAAAACTTGGTTGCTACATACATAATAATAATAATAATAATACTTTCCCTGCATTTCACCCCCTTACGAGTGAACCCCAGAAGCCAATGGCTTGTGCGGGGAAGGGACGGCTATTATTATTAAAACGGCTTTGTTTTCGCAAAATTTTATTTAAATCGTATTTTGATTTCCATTCAAGAACAAATATATAGATATTGAATTTTTTTACCTCTTAAAAAATATATAGTTAATTAAAAATATAAAAGACAAGTATAATTTAGAATGGTAATCGTTGAAAAAACCAAATGCAAAGAAAAAAAAGTGTATGAACTCTATAAAAGCTATGGCTCAAAATGTGAAATATCAGTACTTCCTTATGGTCTCGTTGAAATTGTACTTTGTGATGTGAATTAGCTTGAATGAATTGTTTTTACTTCTTACCTCTGTGTCAAATAATGTAATGAAGCCGGCCCTGTGTACACAGAATCTTGGTAACTCACGAATAGCGCGAGAGAAATCCATCGAATATTCTGGAAACGAAGTGAGCGTTCGAGATCAAGCAAAATGAATATAAATAATACGAAAAGATGGACAAGAGTTAGTTACATTTTTCGCTAAACTTCTTATATTTCCTTCAAATTTTTATTGACATAGTTGCCAAATGTATATTTTTTCCCGAAAGCGCTGAAAAAAAATGACCATTTTTGAAACGAAATTATCGGTTTATTTTAAATACAACATAATATATTTTTAATACCATCTGAAAGTCCCTTTCTTCCCCTTTCCAAAAATGTATACATTATCGGCATATACTCAAGTTTTTAGGGAAAGATTTAATTTTTTATGAAACCATGTCAATAACTTCCAAAGTTTATAAGATTTCACATTTTCGGCCATAACTGTTTATATACCAGAGAGCTACTATTTTTTCTTGCTTATTCTTGCTCAGCTTATTGTCGCGAGAATTTTGACATATGATTCGTGTCGAAACTCGAAAATCTCATAAGTTAAAATTTTCCCGAAAAGACAATAAGAGGAATATAACAGGATAAACAGAAATTTTACATTTTTTGGTGATAATTTTTGTAATGTTTATTATTATTTTTCTTTAGAACCCACCCCAAATAGAGATTTTTCAATTACAGTATAAACACTCAATCTTTATATATAATAATATTTTTACCTAATTTAGGAAAGTTCAGTATCCTCCCTACTTTCACCAAATTATGTATACAAGAATATTAAAAATAATTTATTCAATGTATTTTCTTATAAAAATATAATTAACTTTTATGAGTATTTCTTTAGCAGAAATTAACAAAAAATTATTTAAATCTAATCCACAGCTGTTGACATTTTCTGTAAGCCTATCCTACACACACAATAATTAATTCCTATCACTTTCCAATTTTAATCTGCAGGTAACAATGACATTGAAACAATTAATGGTGGCGGTTGGGCGCCAATTATGTGGCGTAGGTATAGTTAGTACCTGTATAATATCGATATAGATTTATCCAAGAAAATGATTTACAAAAACGAAATTTAATGAATTTCCGGTTAAGATTTTAATTAATTGAAAAGAATTCGTACTGTAATAATGAAGGTAAATTATTATTAATATGCAGATTATAAAAATTAGCTAAAATTTACTACTTTGCAATAACTCGTACGATATCAATAATGTGGGTGGAGTTCAATACATTGTGTAATTTATAAATTAAAGTTATTTTTTATATGTCAAGTAAACAAAGAAATATTTAGTTTAAAACTACCATTCCTAATTGGTAATTGCATGGATAATTTTCTAAAAAAAGACCATGGAAATGTCAACTACTACATTCAAGATAGTATACGCTAGTACCAGCTGATTGATAGATATCAAATAGTTATTTCAAGGAGAAATTAGTTTATTTCTTGTTACAAAAGTCTTGGTGATCACGCAGACACAAAAGGTCAAAATAGACAAATTACTTTGTGATATTTAAAAACGACTTCAGACTAGAAGGATTTATGGGACTTTTAAATGGTAACATTAACACAAACGAAGAAAAAAATTGTCTTCTTAATTTTTTTGAAATAAACGATATATAATTAGTATTATATTAAAGTTCATTTTAATTATTTCTGAATCAACGATACAACTTGATAATGTAACATATTTCAATGAATGATTAAACGATTATTGCAGATGGATAAATTAATTCAGTAAGTCATGGTAATGACGTTTAAAAATATTGAATTTAAATGAAGACGTTTTAAAATATGTTTATCATAACTATTAGAAAAGTAAACGAAGATTTAAGCAAAAATAATAGAAAAAAACACCCAAATGCTTCGACTCCAAGCTGTCAAGCTTTTTTTCAAAAATTATAATTTTCTTCTTTTAAATTTGTTTGTTAATGAGAAATTTCCAGTCAGTTATATTATACGACGAATCGAGTTCAAAATATAGAAAATTTCTTTAATTGTAGTTCGCCCCAATATTTAAAAATGCCCAAGTAGTTCGCCTGAATATTTAAAAAACCCCAAGTAGTTCGCCTCAATATTTTTCAAGATTTTTCATCAAAAATTATAATTTTTTACTATTAAATATGATAAATACAAAATTTGTTTGCCTATGAGAAATTTTCAGTCAGTTTATTATACCACGAATTGAGTTCAAAATATAAAAAAAATCTTTAATTATAGTTTAATTTCAACTGACATTTTTGAAAAAACTCTCATTGTTATACATCATCCTTAATCTTTCGCCTCAATAAAAACTCCCAAGTGTTTCGCCTCAAAATCGCTCAAGATTTTTTTCTGCGTTTAAATTTGTTAAATACAAAATTTGTTTGCCTATAAGAAATTTCTTTTTATACCACGAACCGAAATTGTTTATTTGTAGTTTTATCTTAAAATGACATAGTTGTGATCTCTCCTTATTCTCACAACCACAATTTTTTATCTAAAATTTTGAAAAAATTCCCAAATAATATAGTAAAATGAAATTTATACCATTGAAAAGGGAATAAAAAATAATATAGATTATAATTTTTTCAAAATTTTTTAGCAAGAATTGTGACCTCGAGAAAAGGGAGAGACCAAACGAGGGAAAATTAAAAAATCCTTGGAATTATGGTCTCGCCCTATTTTCACGGCCACAATTTTTGATCTAAAATTTTGAAAAATTTCGTAAATATAGAATATTGTTTTCTCTTTCTATCAGCAATCAGCAAGTTTTAATAACGTTGATAGTTTTTATGTTACAGGGGTTAAACGATACGAAAACTAAAAGTTTAAAGACAAAAATGCATTTTATATCCCATAACAAAAATAAATAAATAATATATTAAAATGAAATTAACACCACTGAAAAGGGAATAAAAAATACTATAAATGAGAATTTTTTCAAAATTTTTCAACAAAAATTGTAACCATGAGAAAAGGGAGAAACCAAAAGAGGGGAAACTAAAAAATCGTTACAGTTGTGGTCTCTCCGTATTTTCACGGCCACAGTTTTTGATCTAAAATTTTGAAAAAATTTACAAATATAGAATATTGTTTTCTCTTTCTATCAACAGTCAGCAAGTTTTAATAACATCGATAGTTTTTATGTTACAGGGGTTAAACGATATGAAAACTAAAAATTTAAAGACAAAAATTCATTTTAAATCCCATAACGAAAATAAATAAATAATACATTCTTAGAAAATATTAATATAACGACTATTTTTGCAATTTGTATGCACCGATTTTATAGTCTGTGCCCATTAGCTTACCTGTTTCGGTGTCTCTCCCACTTTCCTAATATGATTATTTTTACATTGTTACAACCCTTCGAATTAAAAGATGTTGGGCCCAGATTGGTACTGCCCCTAAAATTTCTACAGGATGAGGTATTCTAATTAGTTAAAAAAGGTTATCCATGTCCTCAAATGTGGTCAACCGATGAGGTAATAAAACTCGATGTCAAGTACCACAATTAGTTTATTTTTGAAAAAAAAAAAACTTTTTATGTTGAGCCCCCTCAATTTAAAAAAAATAAACTAATTGTGGTACTTGACGTCGAGTTTTATTACCTTATCTTAATTAATGTCTTGTATTTGATATTTTTAATCTCTTGAATTAGTTTTTTGAAATTTAAATAATTATTGTAGATATTTTCGAAAACGATCATTGTAATATTAAATTGTTAGATATTTTTGCAATATTTAGTTCTGCCAAAATTACCGGTTTTCCTTCTTAAAATTTGATGTTGTTAAGACGATTTGGCATGATTTTTAAATTGTATTTAACACAGGTTTGTTTACTTGTATTTGTTAGAAGTATTTCATTAAAAGAATTTTGTCTCTTGATTATTAAATCTTAAATATTGATGGGATTATTTCCGCCTAGAAATTATTGGCCACAAAATTTGCTTGGCAATAGAATTTTTAATAAAGGATATTCTTTTTTTCGTTCTGTGCGTAATTTTTTTACCGAATTAAATGATTCAAGATTCGAATATACAATTTAAAAATTAATTTTAAATCTATAAAGGACACTTGTATCTTGCAGATAATAAGAATGTTTTTAATTTTCTATATAAAAACCAAGCAAAAATCTAGATTGCAAAACCTTAAAATCTAATCAAGTTCTTAAATCTTATACTTTATTTTAAATTGTAAGTTAGAGCTTTTTTGTTAGATTATTTGATAAAATATTTGCTGATTGATTTGTAAATTGACACGTTTCTAGTTTGATTATAAAACATTTATGACAGGTTATTTTTTTATAATTATTTGTGGATAACCACAAATTTATTTATATCTACCAATTTTGGATCTTTTAATGACATGATTTTATTTTAACTCTAACTATTTTCACCTAAGATAAATTCTCATTTTAATTTCGATTTTATAAAATCCACTCTATTATCTAAATGTTTTGTTTTGTTTTTTCTAGGACCGAGCAAGAGATGCTTCACAAAGATTATCATCAACTACAACATTAACTGTAAATATCAAAGACGATGATGATCTACCACCTTCTTTTATCTACAAGAATTGTATGCTTCTTGATGGATCTTGTATAAATCCAGAATATACAGCATCGGTAAGTTTAATTTGATATTAATAATGCCAAAACATATTAATTATTGGTTTTTTTTTATTTAAAAATAACTGGTAAGAAATAATGTACTTGTAAATATAGAGAGTAAAAAAATCTACCTGTTCTGCGCCATTATTACCATTCTCCCTTTAACTATCAGAATCAAGGATCGGAGATATATAAAGAAGAGCCAGTAGCATTCAAAAGTGAGGATAAAAATGCGTGTGCTCAGCCGCATTCTTAAAGATCGCAGATTTGTACGAATGAATGCACATTGGAATTCTGCACCGGAGATATATATGTTATACCTTCTATTGACAGATTTATTTACGAGACTGTTTTTAATGAGAATTCTCACGATTCTTGGGATATTTTTTTGTTATGAGTATTATTTTCACTCAGGTTAGGGAGGTGGACAGGTGTTGTAATAGTGGGTGGTTCACAGATGGTTTTCACAATGTTCCTTTGTTCGTTTTTATAAATTATTGGTAAATTCTACAAAAGCAATATAATAAAAAATATTTAGAAGTTTTTAAATATTTATTTATAGTATTAAAATAGATACGTTCTATTTCATGTTGGATCTATTATTTTAATTAGTAACAATTTTACCTGACATACACACGTATTTACTAATTATGTTTATGTTTTAAAAAATAAAAAAAGTAATTATATTAAAATCACTCAATAAAGAGAGGTGTTAACTTAATTCTACTTTCTGAACACTTCTTATAGATAAAATATTTATAAATAAAAAATTGAACACAAATCAGTCACGACAAGAAGTACAATTTTAATTAAAAAAAATCATTTCAAGTAAAGCGTTGCTGTATTTCAGGGCTTATAAAAATACACGTTCCTTCCCTGCACTAGCTTTAGTTTATGAGAAAATTATTTACATGCTGAGTAAAAGGTTTATAAGCAAAAAAATGTGAATTTAGTAGTGGGCGCCAGACATTTTGTTGAAAAAAAATGACAAACAATTATAAACCTTTTCCTCCTGAGCGAGAAAAAAAATAACACAAAATGAATTATAAAGAAAATTTAATAAAATTATGAATTTAAATTTAACAAAGTTAAAATAATTTTAAAGAGAAAAAATTTATATCAATATCTGTGGGGTATATCCTTCCGAATTGAAACAGAATCACCTGTGGGTTACTGGGTTCCTAATCCATAGGTAGCTCAAAAAAGGCTTCTGTTTGGGTAGCTCAAAAAAACTTGTCTTTAGGTAGATTCAATGGTTTGGTGACTCCAAAAAAAACGTGATATCGTAACGGTCAAAAACGTGATATCGTAACGGCCAAAAATGTGATATCGTGACGGCCAAAACCTTGAGGTCCTATCGGAACGGCCAAAAACCCATGTATCTATTAAAAATACATATTTTTATATATTTTTATAAATATTATATACACATGTTTAAAATTCCTAATTTTTACTTTCCCGACCCACCTCCTAGAAGGGAAAGTATTTTAAAATTTCCGGAGTTTTTAAAATCTTTAAAATTTGTAAAAATTTCTAACAATATTTTTTTAATGTTTTTTGAAATTATTGATGTTTTTGATATATTTTTGATATTATTAATTTTTTTTTAAGTTTTTAATTTTTTTTTAAATGTTTCGTAATTTTTAAAATTTTCGAAATATTAATATATTTGGATATTTTCGATATATTTTAGAGTTTATCGAAATTTTTGAATTTCTAGAAATATTTATTTTTTTAAATTTTCGAATTTTTTGATATATTTTTTAAATTTTCGAAATTTTCTTAAAATTTAGTTTTTTTTTTATTTTTGAAAATTAATAGAATCATGTTTATTGGTGTATTATTTAAATTAACGCAAAATTCCACTGATGCCAAAAAATTTGAATTTATATGTAAAAAATAGCGCAAATTTTTTCAACATCATATTTTTCTTATAGGTCTCCAGTGGCGTACTTCAAGGAGTCCTAAACATCTCTCCTGAAAAAATCCAAGCCATTGACATGGACACTATTAATTCACCGATCCGGTATTCATTTGTCAGCGGCGTACCAGAAACTTACAGCAATTATTTTAGAATAGACGCCGACACTGGTCAAGTTCATCAAATTAAACCTGTCGATACTTCAACAACGAAAAAATTTAACATAATTATCAAAGTAAGTTATTAGAGAATTTGTTACAAACATGTTTTATACTCTATAATTCGTAACAATGAAAAAAAATATATGAGGAACACGAAATTCTGGGATATTTTGTTTACAGTTAGTTTTAAAATATTTGTACCATATAGAATACTTTTTTTATTGTTGAGTTTTCAAAAAAAAACCCATTTAATATGATATTCAAAATCCTGAAAATGGCGAAAAGTACTTTATGCATAAATAAAACTACAACCCTTAAAAGCAGCTGTACCTATTGTAATTCTTAGTGAGTTCAACCAAAAATTATAGTTACTTAATCTCAAAGTGGACATGAAGAGACTTGCGAAGGACCACGCAGTTTTTTATAGAACTGAGACACTTGTTTTTAAATAAAGATACAACTGTTTTAATTCTGAAAAGAGTTGCTAAATTATTAAGCATAAAACATTGTGTTATAAACTTTACAAAAGATTAATCACATTGAAACGACGATAAAAGAGATTACTTTTAGCAGCACTAATTTTACCGACACTGAACGTGTTCAATTCGGAAACACAACAAATTATTTTTAACAGAATGAAGTAACCCAACTTATTAAATAAATCACATTGGTACAATTTAATTACATTTTGATCTTAGAAAATTTATATCTTAGTTATGTATTAATAGATAATGTTATCAATTTTGTGTCGCGGCATTTTTCTCAATCAAGCACATAGCTAATGATGAAATAACTTTTTAGCAATTTTATGTTTTAACCACTACTTCTAGAAAAACCATTGACCGTCTAGAGATACGTAACTTAATTTGATTGGCTAACAAAAAGTGATGTGATATATCTTAGAGGACTTATATAGGTTACGTTTCGTAATATGCACAATTTTTGATATACTATTTATTTCAGTATACAATAAAGAAAGAAAGATAGGAATATTGCGTAATCGTTGGCTCGATCTTTCTAGAAATTTTACAATGACGTAGTAAGATATGTTGTGATAATTTAATTTACATCATTTTTTTAGTGTAGTTATTAAAAATATGATTTGAACTTAAATTTAAAATTTTAGTATGATTTTAATAAGAACTCTGGGTAAATTTTACATGAAATTTATCGACCTATATTACTGATATTAATATTATATACCAAGGTAGAAAATTTCATATATGTGTAGAGATGACATTTGGTTCGGTTTTATCTTTATCCATAATGGTCGAAAATAATAATTTTGTTTGAGAAATCTATATTTTTTATAGGCTCAAGAAGTTTCAGAAGCTAAAAGGTCAACAACAGCCAAACTATTTATCACTGTCAAACCAGTTGATGCTCATTCACCAGAAATAGAACTTTCATCGAAAGAAGGATTTATTAAGGAGAATTCACCAATAGGACGAAAAGTATTAGATGCAAAAGGAAATCCTATAGTAGTAAGCATGGAAGATAAAGATTTTGTAAGTTTAGTTTTAAATATAACAAAATCAGTTTTTAATAAATTATATTTGTAGGGACCTGATGATCCTAAACCAACATACACTTTCGAACTTACTACTCCATATTTCGCTATAAACAAAGAAAACTGCTTAGTGGTTAACGAAAATAATCTCGACAGAGATCCACCGAATCCTGGAAAGTTCAAATTCCAGATTGTAGCTAGAGAACGAAATGGAATAGCAGCAAGTGCTCCTATGTCCGTGACAGTACATCTTTTGGATGTTAATGACAATCCTCCGGTATTGCCAATGATATCACCAGTTTCAGTTCCTGCTGGAGATGTCAAACGAGTTGTGACTACAATTCAAGCTACTGATAACGATGAAGGTAATTTTTTTAATTAATTCGATTATTATTAATTAAAACACTTTTAAAATGAATCCCATCTGTAAAAATTCTAAAAGTATTTTATATAAAGGGATAAAGAAAAATAATAAATTAACCTTATAATCTTTGAATAATTTTTCTCTCGTTTTTCTTATAGAAATGTATTATTTTTCAGGTGAAAACGCAGTTATAACATATTCAATTTATCACGTTTCGAATAACGGCAACAACAAATTTATCATAAATCCAAAAACCGGGTTAATAGAAACTGTTGGAAAATTAAACGCAGGAGAACAGTACAGTTTGACTGTTCAAGCAACTGACTCTGGAGGTCTCTTTAGTCAAGCTATTGTTGAAGTTACTATAAGTCCTGGTCCTAATACACAAGCTCCAGTTTTCGAACAATCTGTATATGACATTGAAGTTAGTGAAGGAGCTACTATTAATTCTACGATTGCAACTATAGTGGTAAGTAATATATAAAATATTAATTTGCTTTTTTTGCTATCAATATTTAATATTAACACTTTTTTCAGTAAAGGCAGTATTCCAGTTTACAACCAGTTTTAATCTATGAAATTTGAGAGTTATTTTTATGTAAATTCGCGCGCTAAGTTTAAAAAAAGTGTTTTTACTTATCCTTATTTATATCCTGAATATTAGTCGATATATTAAAAAAAATAAAACACCAACATCTAATTGCACCGGTTACGCTTAAGGTGGATTTTAGACCTAAGTGGAACTTAAGTTATCCTTTTATATTGCACCGACATGGGAGTCGCAATGAACAATTTTCAATAAATTGAAATTTGGTACAGAGATGGATGAATGATCATTTAACCTGTTAGGGACGGAGATTTTTGCGTAGAAATTGGGGATTTTTACGTAGAAATTGGACTTTTTTTATACATAAAATCGAAAGATTTGTCACGTCGAGTGCCCGATAAATTTGATGGTCGAAATTTCGACCAGTCCCGTCCGGAACGGAAAGTCCAATGGTGAAAATTTCATTTGGGAAAAAAACAGTGCATTGTTAAGTAATTGGATGCGCTAAATACGAAAAATATAATAAAAAATATCCAGAAGACATCTCTGACCTTGAAAATTGCATTTCAAGGTCAAATCCGTTGTTTTCTGTCCGAAATGATATCTGTAAATGTTTTTACGTTGGATACAGGAAAATAGTAACGTTTTTTATGTCATTTTTGAAATTGGGCCTTATTATTCAATTGAAAACCACGAGAAATAGGGACCGAATTTAGAAAAATTTTATTAGAAAAAGCAAAAAAAAAATTTTTGCTCTTCCCTCTGGTTCTGGGTGGACATCCTTCCCTCAGAGACCCGGTATTTCAGTTTTCGCTCTTAGCATGATCCAGGATCAACAGCGTGGATGTGGTGAAAATTTGCTTGATTACCGTGAGTCCTCTTGCCTCTCACATTGGGGTGCTTGATTATCGTGAGTCCCCTTGCCTCTCACAACAAAATATTTGACTTTATGATAATGTTTCTTGTGTGTGGTATGCTTCAAAACATGGTGCTGTGCATAGAGGAAAATGTTGCTGGAATTGAAAAATGCCCATGATGGTCCATTGATGGACAACTCTGTACATCGATGGATTTCGAGTAGTGTCGACTTTTCCACATCCAACCCCAACCTTCGACATAAAAATCCCTCGAGAATTCCCTTTCTGGTATTTCCCGAAAAATGACCATGATGGTTGGAGGGAGGGGATGGCGGGGTTGAGTTCGAGCGTCCTTCCACTACAATTTTTACCCACATTTATCTGGATTTGAAACAAATTTTGCGCTAATTTATAAATTTCAGGTGCCAGCGGTGGGGGGGGGAGGGCAGGGTTGAGTTCGACCTCCTTAAACCACAACTCCTCCCGACATTTATCTGCATTTGAAACAATGTTCTAGGAAAATTGGGAATTCCAAGCGGGGGAGGTAGAGGGGCGGTCGATCTGGCTCAACAAGTGTATAGCTGTCCGGGACCCTGAACTCGACCATGTGTCCAAATTTGAGGGCGATCGGATGCATATTTGTTGAGTTACAGTAGGATAGAGGAAATCCCCAAGTGGACCCAGAAGACTTCTCTTCGAAATCACTATTTCAAGGTCAAATCATTCTAAAATGGTTATTTTGCTATACGCAGTACTATTGGTTTATTGTTTTCGTATTCAGCGCATCAAAATACATAGGTATACCAATTTATATGTCGAAATACTAAATAAAACCTTGAAATCACTATTTCAAGGTCAAATATGCTACCTAAAATTATTACACTATATTCCCTATATTCAAAACATAATATTATTCCCAAAATTCACTCAAAAATATTGTGATACTTGAGTGGTCGAATTATCGACCAGTCCCGTCCTTAAAAGGTTAATGTCATTTGTCCTATGGCATCTCCCAAAATTGGATGAGTATTCTAAAAAAAATTCTCAAAACTGATCAAGTTTGAGGTTATCAAATTTTATATTCTGGAATTTATTCCAGGATTATGAATTACCTAATGACATCACTGACATTATATAGAAGGCATAAAACCAAAAAAGTTGGAAAAAAATAACCTAATTTTCAAGATAATCATGACAAAGTAAAACTGTGCATGGGTTTGCGTTTTTTAGCCTACTTAGTTCAGCTACGTACTGCAAGAGGGCGATTTTAATATAACCTAAAATATGAATGAACATTGAAGGCAAAGTAATAATAAATGAATATCGTCACATAACTTTGATTCCAGGGGTTGCCAAATCTCCATTCATTTTTATATAACTTATTTACTTTCGAGGCATTATGTTTGCAACTCAATTTTGATACAATCTAACAATTATATATGGTGTTTCAAAAGGAATGATAAATATTTTAACCATAAGTTCGTGACCTCAAAATTTTAATATTTTGCTTTTGTCTTCTACTGATATATAGTGTGTTAAAGTAAAAATTTATTATTCGTTTTTTTTTGCGTTATTATTTAACATATTGAGTTGCAATTTGTAGCTGTCCGGCACGATTGAAAATTGGTATTTATGGGTGTTTTATGAATCATTTATTAGAATTCGTAAATTTAAGATGGTGGCTCCAAGGCGATGAGTTTTGTGATTATTGTTCGGCTGGTGTGTGGAAATTTTCGGCATTGGATCTTTTTTTCCATGGATTTAATTATGTCTGGGTCTTTTTTCAAAACTACTGAACGTATTCGAATGTAACTTCATTGAATGCTTTTATTGACCTAAAGAACATCTTGTTTAAGTGTAGGTATGTATGTGTGTGTCCCCAATTTTCCCGAAAACTGTTGGACGGCTTAGAATAAAACTGCTTGATATTTTTTTTTCTTCTTGTTGTCTTCTTTGTTGTTTGCTAATGGAGGATCATAGTATTTAAGTCATCTGGGAATTCTTCTCACCAATTCCTGAAGAATTCTTTCCCGGTAAAAGCAACTTAGTCTGGGAAGCATCATCTCATTCCACAACTTTTCATCTTTTTCAATCATCTCAATGACTCTTCGTGTCAACAAATACAACATGATTTTCACAGAAATGGGAAACTAGGACACATTTTACACATTAATATATAGCTATTATATGATTACCTGATTATTGCCGTGGTCATTCAGTCTTGACAGAAAATCGTAATTTCCTTTCAAAAAACTTCTGCAGACTTGATAATTACCAATAATATCGTAACAACAATCGACAACGTCGCATTTTTAACTGATTTTACAGACAGAATCTGAAATTCATGAATGAACGATGATGTGATGTTGGTGGCATACAATTAAATTTTCATGGCGCAATGAAATTGCGTTATAGTTTATCAAGGATATTAGGACTTCAATCTTAAACTATTTCAGAATTAACCGCATCCCCAAAAAGAGCAAAAACCGCCTCCAAACGGTGTCAACGCGGATGCGCCGACAAAACCTGCGTCACATTCCATTTTCAAGGATGGTTTAAATTTTTTTCGAATTGACCATACCCCCTAAACGGAAAAAAACAACCCTTGAGTGGGGTGAATCGCGAATTCGCTGTGTCTTACCTACACAACCTGCTTCATCCCCTGTTTTCGACGATGCTGAACACGATGGTGATGCTGGATCTTCTCTCCGAACCAAACGGCACTTTTTGATTTTTGTGTTTATTATTATTATTATTATTACGTATAAATAAAAATCTGGTGAAGTACCGTGTAATAATTAATCAATGGAATCACTCATTTTTAAAAATATGTTTCTGTATTAGAATAAATAATTGTAACAGTTATTTTGACAGGATATTTAAAATTTTGAAAAAAAAAATTGGTGGCGTGTTGTTAAATGTGAAATCTGATTGGTGGATTTAAAATATCCATTCTATAAATCCTGCAGAAAATAGACAATATCCTTATGGATGTAGAAAAATATTTTCCTTTCTATATAACTTTGTTCTGTTCAGAAATTAAAAAAATGTATTGTTTTTTTAGGCAACAGATCCAGAAGGTGATCCTATAACTTACTCCATTGTTTCTGGAAATGATTTAAGACAATTTGCAATAGGCTCCAAAAATGGCATCATTACTATTATTAGGCAATTGGATAGAGAAGATTTGAACCGTTATCAGTTGGTAAGTTTTAGACAAATATAAATTAGTTCGCATTTAAACATTGCACTATAGGAATCGGCACCCGTCTCCATATTTATTGGTTAATTTGAATATTTGTTACTCATACTACTGATTGAAAGTTTGATTATGTATCATTGTGTCATTTATTTATTTTTTAATACACAGGTTAGATTTAGACAGTCAAGACTTGTTTTAATAAAATTAATATTTCGGCAGATATTCGATATTCGACTCACGATTTCGGCATTTCCTACAGAAGGTACAATGTTTAAATGCCACCAGTTCTTGTACGTCCACCATGACACGAATTAACTTGAATTGAAAATTTTGGCTAATATCATAATATTAGATTTTGCTATTGAACACAGCTGAATAGTTTCGTTTCTTTAGAATGAATCTGACCTATTTCTTCTAATTCTTCTTTATTTTTCAAAAGCACTTAATAGGTGTATTTTTTCTATCAGGAAACTGTTACCATTACCAGATACTTCCGGTATTTTTTGTGGTTTTTATGTCGATAATTGACTGTGATGTTAACCTTGTAAAGGATTATTCTTCTACTTTCAATTTTTATACTTATTTATATAAAATAATCAATTGTAAGTTAATTGTTAAAATGTTAGTATAAATAATTTTATGTTTGAATTTTATAAACAGAGTTTATTGTTATTAATTTTAAAGAATTTATTGTTTATAATTTATATATAATTTATTCTAAATCAACAATTGTGGAATATAACGAATTTTATTTTTTATTTTTTTGGCACATCATTATTAGGAAATGATTAAAAAAAATTAAGTAATAGTAATAGGCAAAATTTAAAAATTTTCTTTATGATTAATCAATTAAGAAAAATTTTTATTTAAACAAAATATAATAAATAGAGAGAAATGTCAGAATTGATTAGAAATTGATTATTGATAAAAAAATTTGGAATATGATAAAAAAAATGTGTATATAATTTTGAATTGTAATTAAGAAATGTATTGAAATGTATCCATTGTAATATTCAAGAGAAATTAAAAGAAAATATAAAAATTTACAAGGTTGGACTGTATTAGGTATTCAAAAATAAAAAAAATATAAAAAATATACCAGAAGGTGAGAGAGGCAGATCACAAATAAAAAGAAAGGTGACAGGACAGACTGAGGATAAATAAGGAATAATGAAGTACGATAGTTGAATATTCAGAGGAAAAGGAAATAATAAAGTACTAAGGGTGAAACAGTGAAAGACGGTAAAAGCCGAGATATAAAACAGACATATAATACCTGAAGAATAGAAAAGTAATCAGGATACATAATTTTTTTAATTTTTTTTGGTAAATTTGTAATGTTTATTATTTTTTAAAAATTTTATAGAACCCACCCCAAAAATGAGAATTTTTCAAATTAGTTAATCATAACTATATATTAACTGCTGCTAGTAGTTAAATGATATCATTATTAAAGGTAACACGTACATAATAGATATATGATTTAATAGTCATAAATAATAGTATATTATTCAACGAGCATATTATGATGGCTATTATTCACGAGGGTGCGGTTTACGTCACGAGTGAAGCTCTGTTTTTTTATATTGTAAGAACAAACTCATAATATATGAAAGTTTGATCTATAGAAAACCAGTGAATAATAGATATCTAGAAATCAATAGAACCAGTGAATAATGGATATTATTATGATTCTGTAAACTCATATATAATAAACAAATAATTGATCAATTATAGATAAAACTACTAGAATAATTAGAATAAAGTATTAAAAATTTCAAAACTGTATTTTAAAATAACTAAAATACATCTTTATATTCAGGCGTCCAATAAAAATACATTATTATTTAAAATGATCATATAAATAACCAGTTTACTGCAAGATTTCTGTAAAGATGCGGTCATAAAAAAATTAAAATTCTTAATTTGGTCATATATTATCAACATGATAGTAAAATCCTTTTAAAAACCGGTTTAGTTAGTATGTGAAAACTATATTGATACCAGTACAAAAATAACCCACATTTTATTTGACTGCAAAGATGTTGGATTTTACACAATGAAAAATAAATTCTCAATCTAAATGTTTCATTAATAAACAATATATAAAATAAATAATTCCGTATAAAATAATTTATTTTAATTTTATTAAACTTGGAATAATAAATATGAAAGTTTTGAAATTCAGTGAAAATGCTTATCCTGGATTATTATTATTAATATTATTACTCATTTTTGGACTGATGAAAATCCTCTTTTAATAAAAACAACCCATTATCAACATCAATTTAAAATAAACACGTGGGCAGCTATGTTAGGTAACCGTCTTATTGACTTTTACATTTTCCCTGGACAATTAAATGGAACCATGTATTATAATTTTCTTGAGAACAATTTATTTTACATCTTAGAACAGATACCATTGACTATTAGAAGAACAATGTTTTTTAGACATGACAGTGCCATACCTCATTTTGACAGATGACCAAGACAGTCGCTAAGTAACAATTTTCCAAATAGATGGATTAGTCAAAGTTGGCCAGCTCGATCACCGGATCTCAATCCCATGGATTTTACCATATTAAAATCTGAAATATAGAAACGCGAAATTAATAATATTGAGGAACTGATACAAAGAATTTCAAATGAATTCGATGAGCTCCCAATACAATCCTCAACTATTAGAAAATTTAATTCTTAACTTAAAAAAAAGAATTCAGTTGTGTATATAAGAGAATAATAATAATAATAATAAACTTTATTCAACAACAAGTATATTAAAACATTAAAATATACACAATTTATAAAAAAAATATAGAATAAAGTAGAACTTACGAGGTGTTTGACCACCTCTATGTAAGTAAAAATCTAATGTACAAACAAATAAATAAAATAAAACTTTTACTATTATAAGTTTTATTTTATTAATAGTAATAATAATAATAATAGTATACTTAATATAAAATTTAAATTCTGAATCAATATTTTTTTTAATGCAATGCTATGTAGGTTTCAGCACAATATTAGCAATCAGATAGCAGTGTTTTTTTTTAAATAGTTTAGTTTAATTTAGTATAATCTATTAACCAGTGGATATAGAGTCGCCAAGTTGTCATAATATATTCTCTTAGTTTCTTCTTGAATAGATTTAAACTTAAGTTATTTAAAATTTGCAGGGATAGAGTTACAAATTTTCGTACCTAGAAAAAGTGGAAGGAAGGTATTTTGGGCAGTTATTGTAATATTTACTTAAAATATTTTCCCTCATTTAATTGACAATAAACTGTTTGTTACCGCGGGTCGATACTTGTTCCTAACACGCCCATTTTTGAACTCAAATTACACGAAAACGATTAATTTTTGGACACATCACCTTTTTTCAAGAAAAAACTTCCGAAAATATTATTTTAATATGCATTTTCCAAAACAGTTAATAACAAAAAAATATGTCTAAAAAAGGGTAACTCACCTCTTGAAAACTACCCTTAGTGAATTCGAAGAATCAAGATAAAATACGTAAATAGCGTATCTTAGTACCCTTAGATACTGCCTAAAATTTGAATATAGTATGGTACCCCTCTCGACAGACCAATTGTCGTTAAGCAATTTCTTGGGGTTGTGGCACCCTTAATAAGCGGTTTTGGACATAGGTTCATTAGACAAACATTACTTATTTTGGTCCACCTTGTATAATAGGCCAAAGTTTTACATTTTAAAGAATGAATAGAAAACTGTAAATATTAATTACATATGCTAACAACATTAAAAGTGTGATCTTTTTTTATAAATGAAACTTTATTAAAAAAATAGTTTGCACAAAAATTAAGACTCTTTAAAGAAATTATTTTTTCGTTAAATAAATATTAGTAAATTAAATAAATTGTATATTTTTTTATATTTGGTAAAAATTATTATAGAATGAACCAGATTAAGAATCGTAGATAAGACATCATTATATTTATCAGTCACAAATTATTGTATGCCCAACTTATTTGCAATGTAATTGAATCCTGGGCCTATCCTTATTAAACAAATCAGGATAATGCAATGAATAGATGAAGATTATCTCTTTCTTTCTTCATTAAAACAATCTTTACGACAATTAGTGCAAATCTTTGTAGAATTACAATGGGCACCTACACATTTGTAAAAAAACATTTTCATCACAACCTCTGGTGTATCGTTGTAATTGAATAAAAATTCTAGTTGCATCTAATAAATAATTTCTTACAAACTATAGCTATTATTTTTTATAGGTTATTAAAGCCGAAGATGCGGGTAAACTTTCCAGCACCATAAGAGTCAACATTAAAGTTACAGATATTAACGACAAGAATCCAGAATTCGTTGGAGATCCCTATCATTTTAAAGTTAAAGAAGGTCTAAATAAAACTTCAGTAGGTTTTGTAAAAGCCACCGATGCCGATGAAGGTGATAATGCAAAAGTAACTTATTCTATACCATTAGATTTACCGTTTCAAATTGATAACGAAACTGGTGAAATAACTACAAACAGACCGTTAGATTATGAACGACAAAAGGTAAGTCAAAAGCATAATATTAGTTAAAAAAAAATATTTTAACCTAACGCAATGTAATAAATAGAAAATATTTTAATTTGTTAAAAATGTATTTCATACACTCTTTTCTCTTTATTGTTCTTTATATTAGGTGGAGGTAATTTTTTGCGCATATCTTACACGAATTTTTCAAGCTGGTACCGGATTTACGCAGCCAATGTATACTACTAATTTTCGTAAACTTTGATGTCTTCTTGAAATGAGAAAGTGTCGTTTAAACTTAAATTTTCGAACTCTCCCTTTTTCTTTTTCTAATTGCCCATTGCTCGACTTTAGCGTGAGAGAGACCGCAAAAACATACGAAGATCCGCTCAAAGAGTAGACGCCGAGAATAGTCGCCCGGCATCTTCGTAAAGGTTTAAGCGTACTATGCGAACGGATGAGTGTGGGATTTATCATAATTAAAGTTTATATACTGGAGGAGTGCAGAAAGCTAAATAATGATTGATTCAGAGATTGAAACAATGAATGTCAATGAGTGTATAAAAAAATTGTACACTCATTGACAGTGAAAAATTTCACTTCTACCGCCGTTACGTTTTGACTAACGCATAATTTTTTTTATTGTCTTCTATACTCATTTTTCCACTTCTATTCCTTTGCTACTTAATGCTCTCATATCATATTTTTTACCCATTTTCAATTTATTTATGCTGCATTGTTTTTTACATAGATAACAGGTTTTTTTAAATTATTTTATAGATTTTTTGATAATGGACCCGAGAAAAACGTCTAGACCTAGGCGATATGCTTGTGTTGTCTTTTCAGCTTTTCCCGGGTTCCTTGGTCAATTAATATATTTTAATTACATAATAACAATAATGGCAAGTACAACAAGTAATATACAGTTTGAAATAAAATAAAGATAAATAAAATGGTTTGTTTTATATTCTTTTTTTGTATTTCCAATTTCCGCCCAATTTTGTTTTTTTGCTTTTTTCTAATCAATATTCTCTAACTCTAGTTCTATTTCAATTTCATTGAAATCATTTTCTCATTTCACATTGGCTACCATTTGTAACTTCCCAATATATTTTGTAGGATTACCAATTTGTTGTAACAGCTAAAGATGGAGCTCCAGATCCAAGAATAGCGACTGCGACAGTTTCCGTTGAAGTATTAGACGTTGAAGATGAAGTTCCCGTATTTACTTTACCACAATATGAAGCTACAGTACCTGAAAATATGCCTGATTATTTCGTTACTAAAGTTGAGGTAAGCAAATATAGTAGAATTTAAAGGGGGAGAACTACACTATCGATAATTATCTACAGTCTGGACTATCGAAAATTATCGATACATTTTAGCTCTATCGATTAGTATCGATAGTTATAGGTTTTAATTTTCAAAACGAGAAATAAACAAATTTCGATTTCATTTCTTCGGTCCTAATACCTCAATATCATCTAATATGTAAAAAAAATATATATTCTATTTTAATTGAATGCTCTTAAGTAACATCTAGGGAGACCCAACATAGTTTACAAGATTTAATTATAGGATTCTGTCCACCACGTTCAGTTCAGAGATTTTATAAACACATCAAACTATACAGGGCGTGTTACGACGAGTTAAAACTCTCTGTATATTGTGCCACATCTAAAGAAAATATTAACACTTTCGGTGTGTACAGAGGATGTTAGAAACGTAATAACTAACTTTGCTATTTTAAATGGGACACTCTGTAATTTTTTACATTTTTAGAATCTTTTTGAGGCGCTGTTTTTAAAAAACTATTACACCTATATTATAAAATAAATAGTTTTGAAGTTATAGATAATTGAAAAACGCATTTTTTCAACTTTAAGTGATTGCTCCGGCCAAACGACATAAAATCGGATAAAACGGTTTACAAGTCCCTGTTAAGACAGCTTGGTAGCATATATGTGAAAAATGAATACAAGGTTATGAAAAGTACCTACGCAAACTTTTATCATTATTTTCATAAATATCGTGTAAACAGTTTTCAATATACAGATAGTTTTTCTCATCGTAGCGACTAGGAGTAATCTCCTACCTATCAAGTATCAACATGAGGAACTACAGAAAATGACAATATATATTAGTAACATCTGTAAATATTTATGTGTACGAATTTTAGTAGAAAGAGAAAGTGTATTGAGTGTTTTGTTTGTGAAATTGATAACTTTTTTTATAACAAAGTCTAAAAAAAGAGATATATATGCTTTCAACAATTAAGGAAAAAAACGTCAATATGCTGATGTCTTTAAATAAGAATCAGTGGATTTTTACTTAATATTGTTTGTTTAAAATTTAATAAAGTCTATTTTTTTATGAATAAACTATCGAAAACTATCGATAGTTATCAATAATCGCAGTTTTGAATATCGATATCGATATTTCTCCACCTCTAGTTGAATTGTTCTTTAGTTAGGGCTTTATTAAGACTATTTTATATATTTTAGGCTATTGATCCAGATACAGTGAAAAAAATTACTTACGTCATACATCAAGGACCAACGGATTTGTTTAGAATAGAAGACACTTCTGGAGCTATTTATACAACCAGAGGTCTTGATTACGAAAAAGAAAACCAACATGTTTTAATTATTGGTACTTTAGAAAATATGTCTAGTAATAATGGAAGTACTACTAAAGTTATAGTAAACGTTGAAGTTAGTAATAATAACAAAAATCATGTTTACATTTTTTATTAATTACTATTTTTTAGGATCGTAATGATATTCCACCAGTGTTTACTATAATACCGCATCCTATAACATTAGAAGATGATGTTACAATTGGAACAGTGGTCACGACATTAGTTGCTACAGATTCTGATGGTACTTCTCCCGGAAATAAGGTACAAAATCGTTAATAATTAACATGTTTTTTTTATGAGTTACAATTATTAACCATCTCAAATATTTTTTTAATCTCTCAATCCATGCTTGTCTATTTTTTGATGAATTTCTCATTAAATACTTATATATAATGTTCCATAATTTTTTTTAAATGGAGTTTCAGATATCAAAAATTTCTTTTTTTTTATAATTTACATAACTAAAAATATGAACTAAATCACCTACAGTGGACCATATTTTTTATTTTAATGGGTGGATTCTTAATTACAGAAAAAGTAGAGGAAGAGGAATGCCAAAATATTTAAATATAACATCATAAGAATAATAATAAATCTAATTTATCGGGATAAAACAGAAATTGAAAGGTTACAATAAATTGGTTCGTCAAGCGACGTGTTCATTGTTAATTTGTTATTCTGTGTACTGTAACGTTTTTTGCGGTCTTTTGGCACCTTAGTCCAGGTAACGAGTTGCCTCTGGCGCCATCTTCCGTGTATAGTATGAACAACACTTGCTCCGAGCAGCGTTAGTAGAGATAAAATATTCCATGGTATCGACTAATACTTTCGAGGCCGGAAAGGTGGACTTTACTTACCCTACTGTGTTGAGTACCTGGATATTTGCTGCTAAAAGTCAAAACTGACAAACAATTAATTAAATACAATTAAGACAGTACAAAATAAACTGTGGCAAGGAATGGGTATGGTGTTTAATGCTTTGCGATTAGTCTAAGATGTATAAAAATCCTGGTGTTTCTACTTATACCTGTTTGGATCAAACTGGGAGATTTCTACCTACTTGATTTTGACTCATTTTGAGATATTACTAGAGTTTCAGATTAGAAATTTCAGATGGCGCATTCATCGCTCATACTAAACTAAAATATCAGATCACACAGGGTGTAAACACATACTTTAATTTACTTTAAGAAAGAATAAACTTTTAAATCGGCAAAATTCAATCGCTGCTTTTGCTGATTTTTTGTTCATTATAAAAAATGTTACGTGTTCACGCTTTAATGATGGAAAGCCGCGTAATTAGCCGAATTGGTCTAATTTTGTGAGATGTTACTAATTTTTTCCATGTTAAACAGCCAGAGAAACGAGTTCGAAGCGGACATGATAAGACATGAAGGACCACGCAATTTTTAGATAACTGCAAATCTTGTTTTAAAATGAAGATACAAGTGATTTTAAATATGAAGAGCTTTTATATGCTCATTTATTGATAATAAAACATTTTTTTATATCAAATTTACAACAGTTTACAGGTGTTGATCACAATGACATAAACAAACAAAGATACCCGGAAATGAGGCGAATTTTGCACTTAATAGACGTGTATGATGCAACGAGACTAAAATTAAATTTGACAGGCCACGTCGGTTACTTTTTTTTTCTTAAAGAACTGGCTTAGTTGTGACGTACGGCAAACCGTTACATATGGAAAGAGTATAAAATTATGTTAATGGACATGTGGGTGCAACAGAAATATTAATGTTTTTAGAGATAAAAACGTTTAAATTTTTAAGGTTACTGACTGACCACCTGCTTTAGGAAACTTGTAACAAGTTGGAGCAAATAATATTTATTTATTGTATTGATAAATAAATAAGAGGGAAACTTACTTGAAATATTTTTGTATATTTTTCTTTTTTTCTTCTATTTTTAATGAATTATTTAATAGTTATTTCAGTTGAATTTTTACCATAAATATATTGCACATTTTTAGGTGAGATATGAATTAGTTGGTCGAGGAAAAGCAGAAAAATATTTTCAAATAGATCCAGACACAGGAGTTCTAAGAGTCACCAATGATTTAAAGAAAGAAATCGACACTGAATATCAGGTACTATTTTTTAATATATATTTAAATTGTGATAAACTTAAATAATATCTTTTAGGTTGATGTACGAGCCTTTGATTTAGGTGAACCTCAGTTATCATCTGTTATTACAGTTGACGTTTATATACAACATGTAGCGACTGTAGCCCCAGAAGTAGGATTGAGATTCGCAGATACTTCATATAGTTTCCAAGTACCAGAAAATGCCACAACAGGGTACAAAATCAAAACTTTAACTATCGTTAACAGCAAAACACATGGTACCAACATTCCTTTAAAATGCCAGATTGTATCTGGAAATAAAGAAGGTAAAATACTTTCAATTCTTGTGGGGGAACAGGGCCGCCGAGAGAACATGCCAGCCAAGGCTGAAACTATAGGGGCCCGGGCTCAAAGATTTTTTAGCGCCCGAATTGGGCTGTCATATTTGTATTAAAAAAAAAAAACAAAAAACTAACAAAAAAATAAACAAATAGCTTATCAGCTTAAATAAAGTTAAATAACATCTGATTGTAAGATGTTTAGTTTTCAAACATTTTGGGGAGGGGGATACGAACCCTCCCTCCTCCAACCATGACCAGGAGGGCCCGTAGACCTCTAAACTTGTCGCCCGGCCTGGCTCTTCGCGGCTCTCTGGGGGAATACCCGATTTCTGGCAAAACTAACTTATGTATTAAAAAATTATCTTAATTAAAGCTTTTGTAAATTTTATTTAGTTTCATAGTTAAATCTCTAAAATGTGAAAGCTTATGTTTTTTTGGCATTGGGTTCTTGCCACTTAAATCTATTTGTGTTTAATGGAATTTAAATAGCTGTTATATTGTATACCCTTATTTTGACATTTTGTTAGAATCAAATGAAATGAATCCAAAAGGTTATCCATTATCTCAAATGTGGTCAACTGATGATGTAATAAAACTCTAAGTTGAATACCACAAATATTATTAAAGATGACGAAGATTGGCAACTAGTTTGGGCAAATTGCCATCATTAGGCCTAGAATACAAAGTTCTTAGGGCTGGGGAGGAAAAAATTATTGTAAAAGTGATATTACTTAATATTTTATTACTCCCCTTTTCCTATACCACAACTTTCCTTCTTTTGACTTCTCGTTGCTTTTAAATAATTTTTTATAATTTATAATTCTATATATTTGAATAAATAATATCATTTTTACAATAATTTTTGGTAAGTTGTACTAAGAATTTTGTATTCTAGGTCTAATGATGGCAGTTTACCCATAGTTGCCTTCTTCATCTTTGATAAAATTTGTGGTATTCTACTTGGAATTTTATTACTTCATTTATATTTTGTTTTTTCAGGAAAGTTCTTCATAAATGTGACTGAAGATCGTAATTGTGCGCTTTACCTAAATGGCAGTCTCGACTACGAAACGCAAGAATCCTTCGAATTTGAAGTCGAGATAATGTCTTTAAAAGGTTTTATTAATAAAGAATTTTCTTTAGCTCAAATAACTGTCAATGTACTTGATATAAACGATAATGAGCCATTCTTTATTTATCCATCAAGTGAATTTAAAAAATATTATGCTGCCGTCTCCGATTTATCTCCGATATCAACAACAGTACTGCAGGTGAAAGCTGATGATAAGGATAGTGGAAAATATGGAAAAATTCAGTATTCTTTGGCAGGAAATTTTAGCGATGAATACTTTAATATAGATTCTTCGACGGGGATAATTAGGACTAAGAGATCATTTCAAGATATTGATAACACTATTTTACCCATAAAGTAAGTTCAATTATTTATTATTAAAAATTTTTGCCATTGTTGCCAGATTTATCAAAAAGTTATTTTTTTCTTATTATTTCTTTAAATTGCCAAAATAGTGTATTTTTATGAAAAATTACGGTATATGTAAGTTGTAGAACATAATATTTTTACACATTTTGTCGTTACTGTTTTTTAGATTTTTTTTTATATTTTGGTTAATTATTTTATGTTAACAAAAAATTACAGATCTGAAATTTTTCTGGCCAAATTTTTAAGACAAAATTTTATAGTGTAATTATTTCCTTCTTGTAAATGAATTTGTTTATTTTTTGAATGAGTGATAAAAATATTGGATTTAATTTACACTGAGAACGAGTGAATAGTAGATAATAAAAAATAATAATGAAAAAAAAGAAAATGATTCATTAAATGGTAACCGAACAGACCAATTTAATATATAGGCTTTTGTTCCTTTTTTAGATTTTGAGCGTAAATTATGGATTTTTATGAAAAATTACAGGAAATCAAAATTATAGAACATAAAATTTTTTACAAATTGTATCGTTATTGTTTTTTCCAATTTCGCATAGTTTCGCCGCTAGAGTGTGTGAAAGAACTACGTATAAACTTTTGCCCCATGTTTTTAGATTTTGAGCCAAAATTATGGATTTATATGAAAAATTACAGGGAATCAAAATTGTAGAACATAAAATTTTTTAAAACTTTGTGATTACCGTTTTTCCAATTCCGTATAGTTTTGCAGCTAGAGGGTGTGAAAAAAATATATAGTCTTTTGCGCCATTTTTTTAGATTTTGAGCCAAAATTATGGATTTTTATGAAAAATTCTAGAAAAACAAAATTGTAGGACATAAAATTTTCTACAAATTTTGTCGTTACTGTTTTTTCCAATTCCGCATAGTTTTGCAGCTAGAGGGTGTGAAAAAAATATATAGTCTTTTGCGCCATTTTTTTAGATTTTGAGCCAAAATTATGGATTTTTATGAAAAATTCTAGAAAAACAAAATTGTAGGACATAAAATTTTCTACAAATTTTGTCGTTACTGTTTTTTCCAATTCCGCATAGTTTTGCTGCTAGAGGGTGTCAAACAAATATATATGTAGACTTTTGAGTCATTTTTTTTAGATTTTCAGCCAAAATTATGGATTTTTACGAAAAAATATAGGAAATCAAAATTGTAGAATATAAAATTTTCTAAAAATGTTGTTTTTTCGAATTCCGCATAGTTTCGCCGCTAGTTTTTATTTTAATTTTTAAATAATTTTTCTTATTAAATTAATTTTTTTTAGGTAAATTTTTACAATAAAAATTTTTAAAATATGGTATTAATTTTTTAATAAAAACTTTATAATTGCGATTTTTTTCATAATTTTATTACAAAAAAATTTAAAAAATTGCTAAAAAATTTTTAAATTTTATTACGATTTTAAACTAAATTGAATAACATTTAAAATATTAAAGATAATAAAATGGAATTTGCACCATTTGAAAGATAATATAAAATTCTAAATTTCCAATATATTTTAGTTTCTTCTACTTTAAAATTGTAATTTTTATAGCCAAAACAAAGAATTTTTTTTAATTTCGCTTTATCCAAAATTATAAAATAAATAAAAAAAGTGAATAGACTAAAAAAACGAAAAAAAAACAGAAAATTTTACTCTTTATAAAGCATTCTAAAAAAAAATTAATATAAGAAATATATATAGGTATATATGATGATATTAAGAATACGTAAATTATGATTATAAAATAACTTTTTTGTTTGTATTCCCTGTACTCTATTAATTTTAGAGAATATTGAAATTATTGAAAAAAAGAAATACGCTTAATTAAAAAAAAATTATCAGAGAAACAATTATTTTACTAGAATTATTCGGAAAGTTGGGTGGGATTACCACTATTTTATTTCTCCTTATTTTTTTGGCCTTTTCCTAACTTATCTGTAGCTTTTTTCTTTTTCTTTTCTAGAAGTCTTCGTTTTTCTTCTAGTTGCATTTTATAATTTCATATTCTCTAACAATAGGCGAGGAAATAAAGCACTAAACTCCGAAATTTGACCTTAAAGAATGATTGAGATGGAATTTTTTGCATTCGTTTTCTAAAATCATGTGAAAAAAATGTACCTACACCAAATCAATTTCCATTTCTAACTTACTTAACTCTTAACTTCAATTTAACTCAACTTCAATATAACCAAACTCAAATTTAACCTAATCTAATGAACTTGAACTTAAATTTTAAAATAGTGTTTTAATATCATTCTTATCATCAACTGACGTTTCGTGCATTTGGAAAAATTTCAAACTCCGCTCGGCAAAGTTCGGAGATTTTGCCGGAGATTACTTCGTTATTCTCATCTATATGACTCAATTTGGGGAGCTCACGTCAATGAATGTGTTATAAGATGATTTTCAGTTCGTTTACTCGAATGTTACAGGAAAACTCCTGATAATGGCTTCAATATACAGGTTCCGGTGCATCAGGTACCAGGAGGGTGGTCGCCGATGTCAGATTTGGAATCAGCGACCCAAAAAATCACCCCAGTTGTTAATCTCGTTTCAATTTAAATTGAATTTCAGGAGTCTCGGCGATGACGTTCATCAATAATCCTAATATCCAGATCGGAGATGGACAAATTTTGAGGTCATATTCGGAATCAGCGACATCGAAAATCCTCGGGAACCTGATTTGAGTGCATTCCAGGTGTTCTTAACCAAGTTATGATTTTTTTCTATCACTGTCTTAAGAAAATGCATTTTTCCGAATTCATTTTATACTGCACAAATGAAATTTACAAAAAAAACCATCATGATACAAAGTAATTACATTTTTTTCAGACGATTTAGTAAGCGAATGCAAAAAAACTCATCTCAATTCGACTTTAAGGCGACATTTCGGAGATTTTGGTTCTTTTTGTGCTTTATTTCCTAACCTACAATTTTTTTTTGTTTAAAATCTTACATTTAAAGAAGAGTTAAATTTTCCTTTAAAACGTTTATGGCTATTATTAATATTTGTTCGGATTGAGCTTGTGACGATGAATGAAATTCTCACAGCTCCTTGAAGATGCCGTAACTCCTGAAGATATTGAAGATGAACCTTTGCCTGAAAATAACTCAACGTGTGAAGTTGCGATGTACCTTTTCAGTTACATTATGAGTTGGTTTATCTCATAGATCACCAATATATGCTGAAAAATAATATAAATCACTAATAAAACTAGCGCTAATGAATTTCCTAAAATTCTACATTTTAGGAGGTTTTTAAAATTTTTCATAAACTCACAATTACCCACTTAGAATTTATTTATTTTGTTTTTCTAGAATTGAAGCCATCGCCAGAGACAATCCAAATTCTACTACGGATTTCTTTGAAATAAGGACCCAATTAATAGTCAATTTAATTTCACAAATTAATCGACTTATTTTGGTGATAGGAGATGCTAAACCTGATGTTGTGCAAACAAAAATCGATGATATCATTAGGATTTTACAAGAACAATCTGGTCTGATAGTAGGGGTTGAAAAATTAAATTCGAGAGAGTTTATAGGAGGAAATAATACATTGGAAATCGATCCCGCAGCGACTGATGTTTGGTTTTATGTGATTGACCCTGAGACTGATGAAATTTTAAGTAGAAATAGTTCGTTGGTACAAAGGTAAGTTTTTTTTTAAATTTACTTATACGCAATTTTTTTTACTCTCTACTAAATATTAGTATTGTCCTAAAAAATATTTTCATTTAAACCTTGATTTCTTATTTAGTTGGATGTCAGAAATCGCAATAATTAATTTTAATACTTTGTGTAAGCAGAGAAATTTTTTTTAAATTATAATGGAAAAAAATAACAGAAATGCAAATTATTATCTATATGTTTAACCTAATGTTGTACATTTTTTCGTAATTAGTGGATAAAAATTTGATTAAATATTTAGAATTTGCTGTAACGAAAATTTTAATTCCACGTTTCGTTTTTGGAAGGTCATTCTCAATTTTAATTTTTCAAACACGGTCCTATAGATTTTAAGTCACCCTTTTAAGACATTATTACCAACTTTAGCTATAAAATTTTATTCTAATTACATTTCGTTAGAGAAAAATCATTTTCAGTGTTTATTTTTATCTAACTATATATCTTTTATTTAAAACTTTTTCCAGATTAAGTACAAAGTAAAAAATTTAAACAATGTAAAAATAATAATTTAACTTAAACTAACTGAGTTTACTGATCATTTTATTATATTAATAATGGGCAAAAATTTAGTATCTTTCTGACAAGAGAATTTGTGGCCATATTGTTGAAAATTGCGATTTTTATAGTAATTAAACCCACTAATTTTTTACCCACTAGACTAAAGTACATTTTTTTTTGTTTAAGGAATTATCCTATTTTATATAACATTAATAAATTTTGCTAAGTGAAATATCATTTAAAAAATGTTCCCGATATAAATACCAGAAATTGATAATCAAATTACAGAAGTTTGTGAATACCACGAAGATTTTTCAAAAAAATTCAAACTACGTAAATTTAATGTATGTATTACTCGCGTGACTTTAAAAATAAGTAAATAAGTGAAGCATTAATCAATACCGTAATTGTGTTACTAATTCACGATACTTTACAATAATTTTATAAAATATGGATGGAGTTAATTGGTACCTAATACGAATGGTACCGCAATTAAGCCTATTATACGCTGTATAACTAAATATTAAGTATTTTTGAATAAATAAACTAATTATCAGTAAAGAAATTTTCAAATTTCCCAAAAATCTATACGCAAAAAGAAAATTTCGGACCCCAGAGTGTGAGATTTTGCATAGTTAAAGTTTATATACAGGAGGAGCGCAAAAACTAAAATTATTATATAATATTATGTGTTAGAAATAAATTCGAAATAAATTAAATTAAATATAACATTAATTGTTTATTACAAACATTTTTTTATCGGTACAATAGCCGAGTGGGTTAAGGGACAAATTCCAACGATGTCACCTATTTTTTATTTTTTTAAACTAGTTTTTGCTTTTCTTTATATTATTTTCAAAATAGAAAAAATGGTGAAAGCAACAGAAAAAAATTTAAAAAATGGTGAAAGTAGAGGAAATCGGAATAAATAGAAAAAATGGTGAAAGTAGAAAAACAGGAAAAAATAGGAAAAATTGGAAACCCCAGGAAAAAATAGGAAAAACAGAAGAAGTGAGAAAAATGGGAAACAATAGGAAAAAATAGGGAAATGAGGAAAAAATAGGAAATAATAAGCAAAATAGGAAAAAACAAAAAATAGAGCAAATAGAGAAAAATAGCAAAAAAGGGAAGAAATAGGCAAATTAGAAAAAAATTGAAAATAATAGGGAAAAATAGGGAAATATAGACAAAATGGAGACAAATAGAAAGAAATGGAAAAAATAGTAAGAAATAGTAAAAAAATAGGGAAAACGAAAAAAATATAAAAAATGGGAAAGACAAAAAAAAATAGTAAAAACAGAAAAGTAAGAAAAATAGGAAAAACAGGCAAAACAGTAAACAAATTAGAAAACAATAGGAAAATGGGAAAAATAGGTCAGATCGGGATCAAAAATACCGTCAGAACCCCAGCGTTCCTCCGGTTGGTTTTTTATTAGCCGCTATTTCAATTTCATAAAAAAAATCTATATATTAATATGAAACTATTACAAGCGGATAAAATCGTTGCATATAAATTAGGCTTTAGATTTAACCTACCTCTGTTTACTAATGAACGCATTGCCATTAGTATGTTGATTGTGCAATGCATAACAGTAAGATTCATCATCTTATGAATTTTTAATAACATTCTCGTTCGTTTACGTTTCTAGTTGCAATCTTAGTTCTTTTGACAGTCGTCAAACTAATGTGAAATGATTAGCTTAAAGTGTGACAGTAAAAAAATATTTGAATTGTAGTAAGTTATTTTTAAAAGTAGAAATATTTTTCCTTGTAACTGCTTAAAAAAAAACAAAAATTTCGATGTTTGTTTATATAACAGATAATCTATTTTTTCTGGGTACAATTTATTTTAACATTGTTTTCATAGATTTAATGAAAAACTTGTATGACTTTCCGTGTTTAGACTTTGCATTACACGGGAACTTTTCCCACGGGAATTATCAGATTTTTAAAACCATTACAGGGATAATTGTTAACTTCATCAAATTTATTCCTAAATTTATTTGTATATAATAAAGTTAAGTCGGAATATTCTTCTGTTTTTTGCCCATTAAACTTGGTATTTTTAATAGTAATAAACTATTGACGATCATTATATTCTATATTATGCAATTTAATACCAATGCAATAACTAATATACAATGTGCATTAGGAATGATAAATTTACAGGTACCATCTATTTTTTATCAGTTTTTAAACATAGATACAATAATAGACAAAACATTGAAATCAATAAAAAAATATAGTTTGTATATAAGTTAATTTTAATTTATTTATTTAAATAATTTATCTTCTTGGTATAATAACAAAGGTTGACGTCCAGTGGAGGAATTTCAGCAATTTTCTTTGTCTGTATATCAATTTTATAATCCCTTCGAAATCACATAATAGTAATAAATCATTATATCTGTAAATCTAATAAAAACAACGGCGTTTGATACATTTACTTTTAAAAATTAGTAATTTAATAACTTTGAAACAGTTCTTACATTATTAAATATATTGTTAACTAAGACAAGTTCAAAAAACCAGCCTTGAAATATACCTACATTTCGCATTACTAGTCTAGTCAACAAGTGCTTTTTGGGTCAAACTTTTTTCTCCGCCTCCAAAAAATATGAACGACATGTCATTCGATTCGGAATAGCGTGTAGATGATTTTTGAAAAAATTCAAGAGCCGCTTGCAAAAATTATAAAAGTTATAAGCAATTAACTGAAAAATAAAAATTGGGTTTGGTTTTTTTGCAAATATCTCAAAAACTATTTGACATTTTTCAAATTTGAAAAAATATTCAAAAAGAGGAGGAAATTTACCAAAAAAAAAACTCTGTCTCCCGGAATTGTATAGGAAGAATATTTATAATTTTCCCAGAGTATTGAAAATACGACCGAAAACGGGGACTCCGGCTTGCATAAGCGTTGCCCCCTGGTGGACCTTTAATGAATAAATATTATTTAAACTTATTAAATATAAATATTAAAAATTGAAAAAAATCGGGCATCTACTGGATAGATTTATGAACAATGGTCCACGGTCAAAAAATTTTTATCGCCATTTTTCTATTAATTATGCGTTTTTTAGCAATCAAAAAATTTTTAAGGAACGATTTTTTTAACAAAATCATAATTTGCATCAAAGATTATGTTTCCAAAAAAGAAATTTTAAATCATCTTATAACAATTTTTGTAAACAATAAGAAATAAAAAAAATTTTAAATCATCTTCATGTGACTTCTGATCATAAAAAAACGAATCAATAGTAATATGAAAAACTGTATGACCAATATTTCCCAGAGTGTTGAAAATACGATCAATATAATACGAAAAAAATTTTATTTTCTTTGATTAATCAAGCTTTTTAATTTTTAACCTAAGTAAATTGTTAATAACAAAGTAAAAAATAACAATTTTTTAATTTTTCCAACGGGAATCTCTTCTGATACCTTTCAAAAATAGGTCCAAAAGAGGAAAAAATAATCAGATTTGTTATTTAACATTTATTGCACTTACAGTGTACATGTTTAAGTAGGAAAAAATTAATAATTAACTAATGCATAATTAATAGAAAAATCGCGATAAAAATTTTTTGACCACGGATTATTGTTCATAAATCTATCCAGTAGATGCCTGAATTTTTTCAATTTTTAATTTTTATATTTAATTAGTTTAATTAATATTTATTCATTAAAGGTCCAATGTATTTTCAACACTCTGGAAAATTATAAATATTGGTCCTACAGTTCCGGGAGGTATATTTTTTTTTGGTAAATATCCTTCTCTTTATGAATCTTTTTTCAAATTTGAAAAATGTAAAATAGTTTTAGAGATATTTGCAAAAAACCAAACCCCATTTTTCTTTTTCAATTAATTGTTTATAATTTTTGTAATTTTTACAAATGGCTCTTGAAAAATCATCTACACGCTTTTACGAATGGACCGACACTTCGTTCATATTTTTTGGAGGCGGAGAAAAAGCACTTGTTGACTAGTTTATAATTTCTTAACAATTACTGCTAGGTATTTTTTATGGTAGGCATAATAATGATTTTAAAAATATTTTAAGTTTATAAAGTAAAGCACTAACTTTTATCAGGAATATTTTCTCAAAAAATGAATAAAAAAGTTTTCCAAATGGTGCAAACTTTTTGAGACACAGTCTATATAAGTGCTGAATTTATTGATAAATTAGAAGTGTGCTTTGGGATTTTTTTCTTTATTCCTTTTGGTAATATCTTATTAAGATTTCGGACTAAATTCATTCTCCTCCATCTTATATTGCTTAAGAGTACTTTAACGACGCAAACAAATATTTAAAGTCATTGATTTTGATTTGGTTGTCATGGAGATTATTTTCACCGTTATGCTGATTTTTAATATGAACATCAGAGGGCGTATCGCTAACGACTTCAAGAGAAAGTATTATTAGGTTTATTAAGAAGAGGTCAGGAATCTGCCATATGCTAAAACAGTGAAGATAGTGTTGGGTTGGTAAGCATATGGTTGAATTTTATTTATGTATTGAGTGTAGCTTTCGACGATAAGGGAAGTTGTATTTTAATTCCAGTAACGATGTATTAATACTGAACGCTCGTGGCAACTTGAATGTTTCAGTTAATTGACTTTCCATACATTATTTTCATTTGTTTCGTAGAGCGGTAGTTGGTAGTTGACTAGACAGTTTATTTTGTCTGTTATATTTGTTGTATGTTTATTCCCGGAAAAAATTTACAAAAAAACATAGGCCTTGACATAGTTATTCTGATATTTGTCCCTGTCACGTTTCTCTTGGTCCGGGGTTCAGTCTAACGTCCGACCAGAATTAGTGAACTTCGAGTATTACCAATTCTGGTCACCAAAACCATCGCTAGCAGGGGATGTATTTTGAATTTTGAACGAAGATAAAGATAAGACTAACTTTCTAGTATTTAAAGTCGAAACTTGGTGCATATGAAGCCAAAATGTTGGCGTATCTTTTAGAATTATAAAAAATGTTATAATACTTGTATATAACTTATGTTTTTTGTTTCAGATCCATTATTGAAAAATCAGCAATGGCAAACATAACGTTCGACATTACAAGTCAAATTAAACAGACCGCCTTCAATATACACGATCCGCTAGCTATTCAAAAATCGAAAAACACTACTGTGGCATCGTTCAATACAGATATATTTCCTTATGCACTTATAGCAGTTGGTATTATCATCGGTCTTTTGGGTATAGTTGGAATTATCTACATTTGTGTTTCGTGGTCAAGGTAAGAGAAATGTACAAGGTATCAATCATTATTATGAAAATAATTGTGGGTAAATTGTCTTAGAGAATAATTATTTGGGAAAGGATTGTTAGGGAAGAATTATTTGGGAAAGGATTGTCCAGTAAGGATTCTCTGAGGAAAGATTGTCACGAAGAATAATTGTCGGATTATGGTGTCACGAATTTTGATGTTTTTGGTTTTTTTTTTTAGGTACAAAACATTTAAAGAACAAATGCAAAGACAGTACACAGTACCTTCTAGTCCAACGAGATACGACACCGTCTATGTCGAACCTAATCTCAAAGAATATGAAACGCAAGTATTACAAATGTGTGTACCAGTAGACGATCATGAAGACTTCAACGATTTACACTTAGATTTTAGTAATAAAAATCACACCTTTAGTTTAGACAATGTTAGTTATATTAGCAAGGATAATAATCTTAAGAAATATGGTGAGTAGAAAAATAAATCTGCTTTATAATCGCAAACACAAAATTAATGTTGTCAACGAAAAATATCGTTTGAAATTAAGTTTTTGGCAGAATAGGTTACATAAAATTTCGTTTATTCACAATCGAATATGTAAGAACTCAATTACACACTTTTTAAAGGTCGGAAAATCAACTATTACAACGTTTACTTCCTGCAATAGATCACCTCGGCTCGAGCGCCTCAGTGATATTTGCCCTCGACAGTAATGATGCATTTCCCGCCTCGGTATGTAATGTACTATTACAGTGGCTGTAAGTTGACTGTGTCACGGTAATCCTATCAGTACAGCGATGTTGCCGTCGTTATCAATTTACACGTTACTTTAATTAAATTAACTTGATTATTTCATTTTCCTACTAAACCATGCATTTCAGAGAATCTGATTGGACCATCACGTCCAATCGGCTTCAATAAAATTGACTATTGCCCTGCTGGGTAAAATTCACTTATAATCTTCCTGGGGCATGAATTATTGCCGCAAATTTTTTGAGGATATGAATTTTTTGGAAATTATTACGAAGGGTCCTTCGGTAAGAAAATTTCACACCGAAATATTAAAAAAATACTAGGACAAAGACGGTTTTTGATAGTACATGTAAATGTCATTTAACTATAAACGTCAAAAAATTTCCAGTGTAATTTCATGCTCCTTTACTCCAAGAAGGAGAATAATTTCCGGAAAATTTTTTAGTTGCTATGGTAACGATACAAAAACCGGCTTTTAATTCGTTAGGTGTGAAATTTTCACTAGTAATCTCCCTAGAGCTTGAATTATTACCCAAAATTTTTTTCGAGGTGAAATTTTCACCTAAAATAGTCACTATGTGTAACTTCATAGCAGTCTCTACTGTCAAAATAATAAACATCAAGTTTGACATATAAAATTAAAAATGAATTAAAAAATGAATCGGTTCAATAGTATCTCATTAGATTTAATTGACGAAAGATAAAATAAAGATGGTTCATGAAATAATCTTCCAAATACCACTCGAACTGAATAAATTATAGCGGCTATTTATTATTGTTTAAATTTTCCTCGCCATCAGAAGATAGAATTTCTTATTCTACCACACTCGGGATTCTATCAGATTATTAATTGAAAATTTGGTCTTGTCAAATTGACAAACCGCACACTCGAAAAATTGACAACAATAAATAGCCCGGCTATTTATTCAGTTCTTGTGGTATTACCTTTGAAAATACTGGAGTAAGTTTCAAGTGAAGTAGAATTTTCTGGGAGCTGTTGCTGTTACTGATTTGAAAAGTTTTGATGGTATTTAGTTTGGAAATTAAAATGAAAAATCTTTATGTAGGGCGCCAATTTGTGACGATATATTTTGATATTTTATATGACAGGTGGACGCCACTTGGTTTGAATAAAAATATTACTACGGCCCGCCAATACATCACCTTTGGGGAAGTATGGCAAACCGTAGTATTGAAATCGTGCAAAAATCTCAAAAATTTGTTTTGGTACGGTACGGCCGATCCGGAAAATTCTTTCGGCTAGCGATTTGTATTCAAAAAAGAAAGGCTCAATCAGAAGATGAGCAATTTCGGGTCCTAGGAACCCGGTTCCGCCTACTAAATGAAACTTCTATTCGAGATGTCTCGACAAGGAAAGCAAATTTGTCGATAGCGATTTCTATTAAGGTGTTGTGTAAGTCAAGACGCGTTGATTGATATCCATATCGCAACCGGCTCGTTGAAAAAAAAATCCGATATTTTTTCGAATCGGACTTTCTTCCGCTGACGGAAACGGGCCGTAGTCTTGAAAAATCGCGCAGAGATTATTCCTTTTACTAGTTTTTATATTTATTTTTGAGATGAATTATATCTGCTGGAATTTATTATTGAATTAAAAATAGTTTTGGTCATAATATTCGATGATTCAAAGTTTATTTTTTATGCAGTTTTTTATGTCAAAACGATATTTAATTTAAAAAAATATGGTAAGGACGTAAATAAAAAAGTGTATATATAATTGGACAATGTAAAGAAAAATAGAGCTAAAGAAGAGTTTTTTTACCAATTTATAAATTTAGTCCCAAAAAAGTGTCTAGTAGGTGTTTTAGAGGGGTGGGACACTTCTTAAATAGGTGTACAAATTAGCAAAAGTTTTTTTAATAAATACATATAAATATAAAATACATCTCTAAATACCTTGAACTACTGGTAAATAAAATTAAATTCAATTAAATACTTTTAAATATATTTAAATACGTTTAAATACTTAAGTACAATATATGTTGACACCGTTAAATATAACTAAATACATTTAAATAATCTTAAATAATTTTAGATACAATTAAATATCTTTAAATACAAATAGCCCATTTATTCTCGCCGATTTAAACATTATATTATATTAGGAATGCAAACAAGCGTTTTATTCATCGGTGATTTCTGCTTCAAACAAAAATCTATCTATTGGTGATTGGGCTGTTTTTCAAAAAGTGACAAATATTTATATTGGGGAAGTAATCGGATTCTGTACATTTAAAAAAAATATAATAAAAAACGTAGAAATCAGAATGTGCCAAATTTCTAATAAAAAAAATTCATGTGTTGGTACTATATTAAAGAAGATGGTATCTTACAAATATTAGAGTTATAGTCAGTCCGATCCAATGAAAAACCTGAATTAATGAGTGGAAATTATTTTATTAATTCAAATATATGTAACAAGATTACAGGACTTATTTAAAATTGTAAAATTCATGAAACAAAAAAGTATAATCGCAAAATAAAATCATCTCTTTTAAAACATAAGAAAGTGCCGGCTGCTTCTTCGATAAAATCAAATTTCAAAAAATAATGAAACTCATAGTCATACCACAAAAATGTAATTTAAGATCATTTTAACAAGAGGCAACATGTTTCGGCCATTCAATGGCCATCATCAGGCCTATAATACTTGTGACTTGTCATTAAGTCAGTTTCCACATGGTGATTAAATTAAACACAATATAAATTCTAATTTTTTCCTTAACTAATTTTTGTAAAGTGCATCGTAGGATGCACTAACACTTTTTCGAAAATTCTTACACGCTCAGCCCTCCAGTATGGAGCGGCTATAAAACTTTACCTTAAGTAATATTTTTATTTTTTTATATATTAACAATTCTTTTTTAAATTTTCTTCATTTAATTAACCATGAAAGTTTTAACAACATTTTTTATACCATTGTTTATTGTAAAATTGATTATGCTGCACTTACTAAAGAAAAATTCTGTAAAAAGATCTTAAATTACATTATTATGGTACGACTTTTAGTTTCATTATTCTTTGAATAATTTCACCACATTTGAGTATGGATAATCTCCTGTTTTTTTTTTAAATCAAATTTGTCTATCTATCACCATTCTCGAGTTGAATCAGGCTAACAGACGGACAAAACCGTTTTATAAGAGTTTTTTTCTTCGAAAACTCTAAAAGCAACCCTCTGTAACTGACCAAACTTAAGCTATTATAGAAACTATTCATGAAATAATTATAAAATACTAATTTCTCTTTTTCAGGCCAACAAAGTCCAGTCAGTAGCGAATCTGCTACGACAGTTAGAGCGTCTAGTGTAGGAGACTCTCACATATTATCTAAAAATATTGATCATTCCAGAAATGATCACACGTATAGGTAATTATGAAATACATTTACTAATGACAAAAATGTTTTTTTTTATTAAATCTAAATTCTAAAATAAAATTTTTAAACTCAAATTATTTTTCAATAAATTTCAAATTAAAAATATTAAATTTTATGCTAAAAATCTATATTTTGAAAATCATAAAAAAAGTTTTTAATCGATTCTAACGGCAATTAAAAATATACTATAGGTTTGAATTTTTTCACATTATTCAAGAGAAACAAAAACAGACTGTGTAAAATTTTTTCATACTGAAATTGATTATTTTATAATATAACAAATTGTCTAACAAAATCCACAAATTCTCAGAATAAATAAATAACATAGTGGATGTTCAATAAAGGTAGGGCAATAAAAAATAGTAAAACTTGCCTGGCATATTACTTATACTGAAAATAAAATAAAAGAAAGGGGTATAATTAAGTTTTATAAAACATTTTTTATATTTTGTATCTATTTTATGATTGAATGTTTTTGTTGTTTTTAGATCTTCCGACGAAGATGAAATGAACGCCAGTCCAACCAATGATAATGTAATGTTTAAAGAAAAGAAAGACTATTTAAACCTAGGATTTACCTATGACCATTCACCTGTAGAAACAACGACCGAACTGTAAATATATATTTTTAAGAAATCTGTATAGTCATATCAAACTAATTTATATTATGTTAATAATTATTTTATAGTGATTTTTAGAAATAATGTTTTTATTACGAATTTTATAATAAATATAGTTTTAGTTTTATAAAATATTGTTTTATTATATCGTTAACAATTTTTTTTCATGAAGATAATCAACATTAATAAACTTTATTTATTAAGCCTACAAATTACTTTTTTTGGACAAATCATCTATACATTAATCTTCATTCAAATCGTAGAAAAAAAGTGGCCCAAAAAAAGGGCAAGGCTATAACCTTCAAAAATCTTCAAAATTTTTCATCATTTAGATTTCAATGAAACTTGGTAGGGGTACGTTCCAAAGGGCGTAGATTCCAAAAAAGTGAACAGTTCCTCTCTAGCTCTTTTAGTTTCAGGGATAATTAGTTTTTTTTGAAAAATTGTGAGATCCTCAATTTTTTCATATTTTCCAAATTAAAAATTTTATGGGTTTGAAATAAACGAAACAGATTTCTCCCGTACATTCCAATTAACTTTCTTTATCTATAAATTAATTTTCGTTCAAATCGGAAAGAAAAAAGAAAGTGGCCCAAAAAAAGGGCAAGGCTATAACCTTCAAAAATCTTCAAAATTTTTCATCATTTAGATTTCAATGAAACTTGGTAGGGGTACGTTCTAAAGGGCGTAGATTCCAAAAAAGTGAACAGTTCCTCTCTAGCTCTTTTAGTTTCAGGGATAATTAGTTTTTTTTGAAAAATTGTGAGATCCTCAATTTTTTCATATTTTCCAAATTAAAAATTTTATGGGTTTGAAATAAACGAAACAGATTTCTCCCGTACATTCCAATTAACTTTCTTTATCTATAAATTAATTTTCGTTCAAATCGGAAAGAAAAAAGAAAGTGGCCCAAAAAAAGAGCAAGGCTATAACCTTCAAAAATCTTCAAAATTTTTCATCATTTAGATTTCAATGAAACTTGGTAGGGGTACGTTCTAAAGGGCGTAGATTCCAAAAAAGTGAACAGTTCCTCTCTAGCTCTTTTAGTTTCAGGGATAATTAGTATTTTTTGAAAAATTGTGAGATCCTCAATTTTTTCATATTTTCCAAATTAAAAATTTTATGGGTTTGAAATAAACGAAACAGATTTCTCCCGTACATTCCAATTAACTTTCTTTATCTATAAATTAATTTTCGTTCAAATCGGAAAGAAAAAAGAAAGTGGCCCAAAAAAAGGGCAAGGCTATAACCTTCAAAAATCTTCAAAATTTTTCATCATTTAGATTTCAATGAAACTTGGTAGGGGTACGTTCTAAAGGGCGTAGATTCCAAAAAAGTGAACAGTTCCTCTCTAGCTCTTTTAGTTTCAGGGATAATTAGTTTTTTTTGAAAAATTGTGAGATCCTATATTTTTTCATATTTTCCAAATTAAAAATTTTATGGGTTTGAAATAAACGAAACAGATTTCTCCCGTACATTCCAATTAACTTTCTTTATCTATAAATTAATTTTCGTTCAAATCGGAAAGAAAAAAAAAAGCGGCCCAAAAAAAGAGCAAGGCTATAACCTTCAAAAATCTTCAAAATTTTTCATCATTTAGATTTCAATGAAACTTGGTAGGGGTACGTTCTAAAGGGCGTAGATTCCAAAAAAGTGAACAGTTCCTCTCTAGCTCTTTTAGTTTCAGGGATAATTAGTTTTTTTTGAAAAATTGTGAGATCCTCAATTTTTTCATATTTTCCAAATTAAAAATTTTATGGGTTTGAAATAAACGAAACAGATTTCTCCCGTACATTCCAATTAACTTTCTTTATCTATAAATTAATTTTCGTTCAAATCGGAAAGAAAAAAGAAAGTGGCCCAAAAAAAGAGCAAGGCTATAACCTTCAAAAATCTTCAAAATTTTTCATCATTTAGATTTCAATGAAACTTGGTAGGGGTACGTTCTAAAGGGCGTAGATTCCAAAAAAGTGAACAGTTCCTCTCTAGCTCTTTTAGTTTCAGGGATAATTAGTATTTTTTGAAAAATTGTGAAATCCTCAATTTTTTCATATTTTCCAAATTAAAAATTTTATGGGTTTGAAATAAACGAAACAGATTTCTCCCGTACATTCCAATTAACTTTCTTTATCTATAAATTAATTTTCGTTCAAATCGGAAAGAAAAAAGAAAGTGGCCCAAAAAAAGGGCAAGGCTATAACCTTCAAAAATCTTCAAAATTTTTCATCATTTAGATTTCAATGAAACTTGGTAGGGGTACGTTCTAAAGGGCGTAGATTCCAAAAAAGTGAACAGTTCCTCTCTAGCTCTTTTAGTTTCAGGGATAATTAGTTTTTTTTGAAAAATTGTGAGATCCTCAATTTTTTCATATTTTCCAAATTAAAAATTTTATGGGTTTGAAATAAACGAAACAGATTTCTCCCGTACATTCCAATTAACTTTCTTTATCTATAAATTAATTTTCGTTCAAATCGGAAAGAAAAAAGAAAGTGGCCCAAAAAAAGAGCAAGGCTATAACCTTCAAAAATCTTCAAAATTTTTCATCATTTAGATTTCAATGAAACTTGGTAGGGGTACGTTCTAAAGGGCGTAGATTCCAAAAAAGTGAACAGTTCCTCTCTAGCTCTTTTAGTTTCAGGGATAATTAGTATTTTTTGAAAAATTGTGAGATCCTCAATTTTTTCATATTTTCCAAATTAAAAATTTTATGGGTTTGAAATAAACGAAACAGATTTCTCCCGTACATTCCAATTAACTTTCTTTATCTATAAATTAATTTTCGTTCAAATCGGAAAGAAAAAAGAAAGTGGCCCAAAAAAAGAGCAAGGCTATAACCTTCAAAAATCTTCAAAATTTTTCATCATTTAGATTTCAATGAAACTTGGTAGGGGTACGTTCTAAAGGGCGTAGATTCCAAAAAAATGTACAGTTCCTCTCTAGCTCTTTTAGTTTCAGGGATAATTAGTATTTTTTGAAAAATTGTGAGATCCTCAATTTTTTCATATTTTCCAAATTAAAAATTTTATGGGTTTGAAATAAACGAAACAGATTTCTCCCGTACATTCCAATTAACTTTCTTTATCTATAAATTAATTTTCATTCAAATCGGAAAGAAAAAAGAAAGTGGCCCAAAAAAAGAGCAAGGCTATAACCTTCAAAAATCTTCAAAATTTTTCATCATTTAGATTTCAATGAAACTTGGTAGGGGTACGTTCTAAAGGGCGTAGATTCCAAAAAAGTGAACAGTTCCTCTCTAGCTCTTTTAGTTTCAGGGATAATTAGTTTTTTTTGAAAAATTGTGAGATCCTCAATTTTTTCATATTTTCCAAATTAAAAATTTTATGGGTTTGAAATAAACGAAACAGATTTCTCCCGTACATTCCAATTAACTTTCTTTATCTATAAATTAATTTTCGTTCAAATCGGAAAGAAAAAAGAAAGTGGCCCAAAAAAAGGGCAAGGCTATAACCTTCAAAAATCTTCAAAATTTTTCATCATTTAGATTTCAATGAAACTTGGTAGGGGTACGTTCCAAAGGGCGTAGATTCCAAAAAAGTGAACAGTTCCTCTCTAGCTCTTTTAGTTTCAGGGATAATTAGTTTTTTTTGAAAAATTGTGAGATCCTCAATTTTTTCATATTTTCCAAATTAAAAATTTTATGGGTTTGAAATAAACGAAACAGATTTCTCCCGTACATTCCAATTAACTTTCTTTATCTATAAATTAATTTTCGTTCAAATCGGAAAGAAAAAAGAAAGTGGCCCAAAAAAAGGGCAAGGCTATAACCTTCAAAAATCTTCAAAATTTTTCATCATTTAGATTTCAATGAAACTTGGTAGGGGTACGTTCCAAAGGGCGTAGATTCCAAAAAAGTGAACAGTTCCTCTCTAGCTCTTTTAGTTTCAGGGATAATTAGTTTTTTTTGAAAAATTGTGAGATCCTCAATTTTTTCATATTTTCCAAATTAAAAATTTTATGGGTTTGAAATAAACGAAACAGATTTCTCCCGTACATTCCAATTAACTTTCTTTATCTATAAATTAATTTTCGTTCAAATCGGAAAGAAAAAAGAAAGTGGCCCAAAAAAAGGGCAAGGCTATAACCTTCAAAAATCTTCAAAATTTTTCATCATTTAGATTTCAATGAAACTTGGTAGGGGTACGTTCCAAAGGGCGTAGATTCCAAAAAAGTGAACAGTTCCTCTCTAGCTCTTTTAGTTTCAGGGATAATTAGTTTTTTTTGAAAAATTGTGAGATCCTCAATTTTTTCATATTTTCCAAATTAAAAATTTTATGGGTTTGAAATAAACGAAACAGATTTCTCCCGTACATTCCAATTAACTTTCTTTATCTATAAATTAATTTTCGTTCAAATCGGAAAGAAAAAAGAAAGTGGCCCAAAAAAAGGGCAAGGCTATAACCTTCAAAAATCTTCAAAATTTTTCATCATTTAGATTTCAATGAAACTTGGTAGGGGTACGTTCCAAAGGGCGTAGATTCTAAAAAAATGAACAGTTCCTCTCTAGTAGTTTCAGGGATAATTAGTTTTTTTTGAAAAATTGTGAGATCCTCATTTTTTTCATATTTTCCAAATTAAAAATTTAATGGCTTTGAAATAAACGAAACAGATTTCTCCGGGAAATTCCAATTAACTTTCTTTATCTATAAATTAATTTTCGTTCAAATTGGAACGAAAAAAGAAAGTGGCCCAAAAAAAGAGCAAGGCTATAACCTTTAAAAATCTTCAAAATTTTTCATAATTTAGATTTCAATAAAACTTGGTAGAGGTACGTTCCAAAGGGCGTAGATTCCAAAAAAATTAACAGTTCCTCTCTAGCTCTTTTAGTTTCAGAGATAATTAGTTTTTTTTGAAAAATTGCGAGACACTCAATTTCATGGTTTTATTACGAATTTTATAATAAATATAGTTTGTTTTATAAAATATTGTTTTATTATATCATTAACAATTTTTTTTTTCATGAAAATTATCAACATTAATAAACTTTATTTGTTAAGCCTACAAATAGGACTCTTTTGAACCATTTCTAAATCAACCTTTGGTCCAACTAAATCCCTGATGTTGTTAAAACCATATTTTATCATGGTTGGTCTTTCTAAAGACAATCCCCAAGCAATAACAGTTACATCTTCAGGCAATCCCATTGGTAATAACATCTCTGGTCGAAAAATACCTGAGTTGCCCGTTTCTATCCATTTTCCTAAACCAGGATGGAAACAAAATATTTCCATACTTGGTTCAGTATAAGGATTATAAGCTGGTTTGAATTCTAATTGGTCAATACCTACAAATAAAATTATTATTATATAATTTTTCTAATACTGTGTATACAATACCTAATTTTTTGAAAAATTCCGCAAATACTCCAATTAAATCACCAAGGGTTAAATTATAATCAGCTATAACACCTTCAACTTGGTGAAATTCAGCTAAATGAGTAGCATCTAATGTTTCATTTCTAAAAACTTTATCTATACTGAAAAGTTTGATTGGTTTAAATTCTTTTTGTTGTGCTACCTTGTATAACATTCTTGCACTAACAGCAGTGGTATGAGTTCTAAGTAAATTTTTTTGAGCTTCTTCTATTTTCCAATCATATCCATAACTACAAAATAAGTTTAGTTGCCACATAAATTAATTTATATCTACATGTTAATTTCAGTTTTATCAAAAATTATCATTTTTTTGGGTGCACTTTTGCATTAAGTTCAAAACTGCAATAATAATCTAGCGTCTAGTATGTAAAAATATTTTAGATTGGCATACAAAGTGCTTCTTCAAGAATTTTAATGAGAAAAATGGAGGTACAAACAAAAAAATGTGGCCGAAAAAAAATACAAGGCAAAAACCAAAAAATCTTTAGTAACCTTATCAACTTGAGTAATTTCTGAAAAAGTATTTTTAGTTGAACAAAAAAATTTTTTACTCACCCTTGTGATCCATATCCTCCTTTACTATGAACTTTTTTAACCCTTTCTAAATAATCTTGGGGGAACTTTGTGCTAACAGCAGGATCAGATACAAAAAAAGTATCGTGAGCATCTCTAGCAGGATGCTGCTGAGGTTGAAAAAGAGCATCAAAATTCCAGAAAGAATTTTCAATATAATTATTTGTTGGCATTTCAGAAAACCCCATTTCTAAGAAAATTTGTCTGAATTCAGACCTAACTTTAAGTAAAGGATGTAGGTAACCACACTCTAAAGGAGTACCTAAAGCATCAAAGTTATATTCTTTGAATTTCAAGTTTTTCCAAGCACCAGAATTTAACATTTCTATAGTAAGATCAGTTTCTAGTTTTGTTAAAGTTAAACTAAATTCTGGTCCTTTTTTTAGGTCAAAACTTTTAACGATAACTTCTTGAATTAATTTTCTTTTCTTATACTCTTGTTTTTCTTTATCAGTAACCTTTGAACTATCGCCTGAAGCAATTTGTTGAAGATGTTCTTGGACTAAATCTTCAATTTGGGATACCTTTCTTTTTACTAATGGTAGATTTGAAGTTTTATCTACCAATACCCAACCTAAAGACATTGCTTTACTAAAACCTATTTTAGCATTTGGAAGTTTCATTAATTCAGCTTGCGAAATACCGTTTTCAGGAATTGCATTATAAACATTAGCTTCGTGACTTCCTAAAAGTACATTTAAATACACATGTGTTTAATTTAACAAGTATATTTACCATTTTGTGCTACCAGATTTCCTTCGTCTGTAAGTTCAACCTTTTTTTCACTAACAGTTTCTGCTAAAACCAACTCTCCATGTGCTTGAATACTTTTTAGGGCACCTACAACCTTTTGGTGCTCTTCGTTAAATTCTTTTGCTAATTTTAAAGTGTTAACATCGCCATTTTCCGATAAATACTTTAAAATACTTTCTATTAATTGAGCCATACCGATTTTGAAGTGAAATTACTAAAAAGATTGCTTCATCCAGACTTCGCCACTTGTCATAACATAACCTTAAATTATCAGCAACTAGATACCGGTACTGTATGACAGAATGTGACAAGTCTACTTTTTTAAATAATTTAAAAGAAGAAAAAGAAATATTCCAGTGGTGGCACGATTGAAGATTTTACCCTAAATTGGGATATTTAATGCTGAGAGTTATTTTTTGTGAGGAAATATTTGAGGGTAAAATGGGATACTTCATCAATTTCTTTTCATTTATTTCAGGCTCAAGCAAAAATCCAATGAAGATGAAATGAGCAAGTGGGGTCAGAATATTTATTGTTCACACCTCCATCCGACATTTTGTCATTTTGCAGTGCCATCTCGCGGTACGTGATTTGACGCTATTTGGTCCAGTGTTGCCAATCTGCGGGTAAGTACCTCAAAAAGGGAAAAGAAGAAGATTATTTATTCTCAATATTTATTTGTGTTGCATTTGCATGTTGCAATTTGTGTTGTAATCTGTTGTATACATTAAAAAAAAACGTTATAACTAACAGACAGACACTTCAAATTGTAAGTGGGTAAAATGCGGGTATTTTGGAATTCCACGCGTGTAAAATCGGGTATTTTGGGACAGGGTTGCGGGTATTTTGGTGATTTGTCATTGGCAACACTGATTTGGTCACTAAAATTTATAGGTTAGGATTATGATAAATGTCAAACTAAAAAAAAAATAGAAAAAATGTTTTTGACTAATATTTTACTAAAAAGAGTGAAAAGCAAGTAAGTAGATTTAATAAAATTAAAAGTATACAAGTTAAACAGATAATTTTCAGACACATAATGGTTCAAATGGAAAGTATGGTTAGTGGTCATACTTTTAACAAAATTAGAGAAAGAGTAGCTGATAAATTGGAAGTTATTCGATTTGATCCGTGGAGTAAGTTTTAAATTTTCTTTCTAATGATCTTTGCCTTTTTTAACACATAAATCTTATGATTTAATATATTACGTTAGATAGCGAGTTTTGAAAAACCAGCATTTGTTGCTGTTATTTCCTATATTCTAATAAAGTTTGTCAAGATCTTCTTTTATAGAGAATTTATTATTATTATCTTCTAGACTAGTTAATAGACGTAACAAAACTGTCACAAATGGCTTTTAGAGTTTGAAGTATTTGACCTCAGTATTTTTTAATTGTATTAACATGACACATACTTTAAAAATAAAAGAGCTACAACACAGGAATGAAAAAACAAAAATTTCTGTTTTGAATAAACTGAAACCGACTCATAGGATTTTACTTATACAAAGTTATTGTCTCTTAAATTATAATATGAAGATTATATTATATAATAGTCAGTTTTAATTGATTTATTTTTGTTACAGTTCAACAAGAAAGCATGTACAAAGAAAAGAAGAAAATCCGAAGCATGACTTTTTAAATGTTATTGGAGTATTAGTTCAAATATTACAAATAAATTACTTTTAAGAAAAACACTTTATTTCAAATTTTTCACAAATTGTTGAGTTCATTGAATTTAAATCCTATAAACTGAGACACTAATACAATATACAAGCTTCCATTTTATTTATTAAATATTCAAATATTAAAAAAAAAACAACAGACACAATCAACAAAATAAAATATGAAAAATGTTCTCTGAGAGTCCTTGTTTCACTTCAATGTTCAATAAAATAAAAATTATATAATTAATATGGTACAACTGACACAAAAAGTAATGCCTTCAACCTCAAAATATATTAATTGGACTAGTTCATAACAAAAAATATCCTAATTCAAATTCGACTACATCTCTACTTTAAGAAGTGATAAAGCTTATTTAAAATTTTTTGTTTGAATCAAGATTATTTTGTTAAAACTAGGTATAATAAATATCTACAGAACAAATAAAAAGTTTCTCTTTTTTCTGTCTCAATGTATGTAGTTAATTCAACTAAGTATATATAAATTAAAAATTAGATATGCGTATTTTATACAGTACTATTTTTTACCTAAGGCTGTACACGAATAATTAAATAACAAAAAAAAAAACATTTGTAATAAAGGCGTTAATGTTATATGAATATTTACAACATTTTACTATTCATACGTCATATAAATGACCAATTTTTGCATAAGCAATATACTTTGACGACTGGCTTGTTCCAATATCATAAACGTATAATTTTATTCAAAATTTTACTTAATTGGGAAACAGGAAACTGTAAAGTTTTATTATTAAGTTCAAATTTGATTCACTAAAATAAAACATGCCTTCTAGGTCATTAGATTTATTATATTATGAGATAAAGAAATTCGATCTGTGAAGTTACAGAACACATATAGTTTAATAAGTAGTTTGAGATAGAAAAAAAAAAGTAAGTCGAAAGCGTATTGGTAATTTGGTATAGTAACTAGTGAATGACTGATAAATATTAAACTAAATTGTATGGCATTATTACAATTGTATTTACCCTAAAACATTAGAAAAGGTAAAACACGATGTTAAGTTTATCTATTATCAATTGCAAAACACAGTTATGTGAGGAATAATCATTTAATATATACTACGGCACTGCACTCATGCCAAATTAAGAAGAAAAAAAGGTTTATTACCCGTATAAAATCCGGTAAATATAAAAGAAAGCATCTGTTAATGTGGACTTCATTGACGTGCGTCAAAATGCACAATATATGCTGTTGAAGCAATTAAAACGGCGAATCGTATGGTTAAACGCATTACATTGGACCAGGGGCGTATCGAGGATAAGAAACTATAAAACGTTTTTTTCATGTTTGCAAATCACCGATCAAGTGGTTTGCAAATATCAGTGGAGTAGTGTTGGAGTCGTTGCTTTTGGTGTAGTTGTGTTGAGTTTAGAGATTTTAATAAATAAATAAAAATAAGAAATACAAACACAAGTAATTTAAAATATGTTCGATTTTTTTAAAAAGGAAAATATAAGACTTAACTAAAATAAATAAATACATTTTCTATGTAACAAGTAATCACGAAAGGGATTGTTGTGGATCATATACAAAATAAAACATGAAAAAGCAAAATTGGTTAATATAAGGAGAACGGCGTTGCGATATTGGAAGTAATATAACAAAAGCTGGCGGATTATCCAGCTAACACTTACACCAGTAGAGACATTGCGTCAAGTTTTGTTAGAATGTGGTTTCAAACACAAAAAAACTGGATAAGCGGATGGGATTAGCGAATCATTAAGGATAGTTCAGATAAAAGACTACAGACGTTCTAATACACATAATTTATCTTGATGAAACATGGTTTGACGGTCATGATGTTGGGTCGTCAGTAGTAAAAATTGCTGTTTAAATGTGCCATGTTCTAAAGTGAAATTATTATAATATTACACGCTGGAAGCAAAGGCGGTATCCTGAAAATAAAACAGCAGAATTATTTGAAGTGCGTTCCTGCCAGTGATCGTAAGAAAGGTCCAACAAACAAAAAATTACCTACGGTTATTAAAGGTCTAAAGTTTGAAAAAATGTATTGTATTGACAAGCCGTGCAAAGAACGAGGTCATACTCTTCTCAGACTTGGAACATTTAACATTATAGAGTCAATATGGCAAATATAAAATCAGAATTATGAAAATGTAATCAGTCTCTAGAGCTGAGTAGAGGTCGTAGAACTAGTAAAAAGTTATAACAGCAGACCGCCAAGAGATTTAAAAAAACTGTGTTGAACATATTAAAAAAGATGAGTATGTGGTATTACCCTCTGTACATTGAACCAAATAATGATTCTAGTTCAGACGAGTCTTACTATCATGATTATTTATAAACATATGTTGGAATCAAAACGGTTTTTTTTTGTTTTATTTTTAAAAGTACTAAAATGATGTATCTCCGCCTATGGTAGATCAAACAAAATTGTCGGGAAGGGTTCCGAATGGTTTGCAATTGATAATGGATAAACATTAATTGGATGCTGTTTGAGTGATGGATTTTTTTACAAAAATTGTGGTCAAATAAGACACACTTCTGTGATGTGACGTTCAACAAATGGGCTAGAGAATTTACGTTTAAGTAGGGAGTCGCATTATCAAAATCGATTTGGATCAGTGTCGTGGTCAATAATTTATTTTGAGAAACCACTTAATATCATACAAAATGACATAGAACATTTTTTATCACCACATGCCTACTACAATATCTACAACTTTGATTTAATCCAAACCGAGCAAAACAACAACCACCACTTAAATAAACCTATAAGAGTCCTAGTTAAATAATATCTATTAAAATTACAGGACACAGAAAACAAACGTCTCTAAATCTCGTACTACACTACTCAAATGGTGGAATTTACATAGTACCAAACTGGAGAATCCATAACAAATAAAAAATAGGATAGATTCTATAAATTACCTTCAACTACAAATTTAATTTGTTGTTAAGAAAATTTGAAAGTATAAGAATAATGATGGGACAACAGTTATCGAAATGGTTACGTATGAATGTAAGAATAATGCATTAAGCTTCCCACAATTCACATTACTTGGGCCATTTTTTTTTTATAAACAGCGAGGATATTTGTATCGAAAAATATTACTCCCCACAAAAGTTTATAACTATATAGAAACGAAATTTAGATATAACTCGATCCAAAACTAATGTGTGAATACCATATCAATAAATTATGTTGAAGGAAGAACAGTACCGGTTTTATTTTGAAAAATCTAAAGAGATAAATTTTCCTACCACATTTTACGAATATTATATTTTGTTATGGTTTTTAGTGCTTTAATATCAAAACTTATTTAAAAAATATGAGACCTCAACAGTGCATTCTTTATATATCTGTAAATTTGTTTCTTAGAACAATAAAAAAATGATATAGATATAGAGAGCTAAATATTTCAACAGTTCCAGTTTGATTTTTGAGGTTGTTTTATTTTTAGGTACATTTTTCTGTCTTATCCTTTTCGTTACTTGTACCGTATCTTCACTTAAATCAAAAAATTGGTCTAAAATCGTTAGATCACTCTAATTGTCTTATAATATATTATCAGAGTTTAATTCGTCCAAATCAATAGCAGCGTCTATTATTATTTTATATCAATAACTGTGATAAAGCAAAAAACGTAACAGATTTTTTTGATAGCGTCAGAGACACCAAGTGAAAGCTTGAGTAAGAATATCGTACCGACGTAGTATGCTCTAAAATGATTCGCTCCTAATATTGGTAATTAGTATACGAATCCTTTGGGATTTCTTTAGCGAATTCGGATCACGAATATTTTTTTAAGTATTCTAATACCGCTCTCGAATCTTCAAAAATGATTCAATCCTGGGATTCAAAATCCTCCCCAGCTCTGATACCCGCTATAGTTTGGTCAAAATTATTAATTGGTTTAATAAAATAAAAAACATTTTAAAATTTTTGAACTACATATGAAATTATAGCTATGAATTAAAAAAAGTCATCTGTATGTGGTTCTTTTATCTCACAGTCATTATTTGAAACGCACATAAGTATATATAAAAGGGATTATTTTAATAATAACTGAGTTTTATTAATAATATCTAATAACCTATAGAAATTTAAAATTTAGCAAATTATCAATTCCGTCTCCCAAATTAAAGTAGGTACAGTACTATTGAGATTTTTTTACACCACATATGATAGGTAGCATTTCATGTGTGGAAGCCGTAGAGATTTGAAATTGAATTTTTTATCCCGTTATTCTTATTTTTATTTCATCAAATTTTGAAAAAAAAATGATAAACTAAAAACTTGATTTTCTTAACTATTGCAATGTACTATGATTTCTGATAAGTAATTATTTGGCCAAAATCTATTTTTTTTTAATTCTTATTAATAACCTAATTAAGTATTTAAATCTTAAGTAATAGGAGTAAAATTGATACTTTTGTCACTCGTTGGGCAATTACATAATTTTCTTCAAAGCTCAAGTAGTTATAAAAAATAATTATTAAAAATATCGAATTCCACCATCATAGGAATGTTTTATGTGAATAGCAAAAAATATTTTTAATAGAAAAAAAAACTGATAAAGAACGGTTATTAACCCAGTGACAGTTACTTGTCAATAAATCGAAACAAAGTGGGTTAATATTAAGAGTAGTAGCAATAAAATTTCAATGCCACGTCAAATAGTAATTATTAATTTCATGTGCAATATTTGTTTGTCCCAATTGAGAAATCACTGTACCTATTGCCATAATAACCAACAATACAAACCTTACACTTGGAAAATTTATAAGTTGATCATGTGGGATTGAAAAATTTTTTTGTTTATGTATATAAAAGTATCATTAATACCAATGTCTATAAGTGTGGATAAAATTTGGACAAATGATGTTATTTCGGTGACATGCTTTCTAGCACAAATTTATAAAAAAAAATAACGTCAACACAAATTAAAATTGCTAGTTGAAGTTCCCGAGATGCTTTCAGAATTGTCAAAAGTGTCAGTACACAGGAAGAATTTATTCTACACGATTACTTAGATTCAGTAGAATGCAATTTTGGCCAAAAAATCAATAGTCTGAAATCACAGATCTGATATCAATTATTTAACTTATAAATTTTATACACTGGCTCCCATATTCACTAATATCAATAATATATAAATAAGATGCCTTCATTTTTCCAAACCTTCTGTGTACTTACAATTTAAAGCCTAATCATATTATTCCAGGGTCAAAACAAATAGGATAGTTTTTTATAAAGCTGTCTTCTCAGAAGTAGTTTTTGAGTCTTCAATTTTACATTTTTAACAAATGCCGGGAAATGAAAGTTTGATTTCAAACATGTTTTAGTTAAATTTGACACATTTTTTCAGATTTAGGTTTATTGAAAGTCCTTAATTTCATAATTTTACATACCGTAGGTGAACAGGTAAATAGTCTTATATTTTTTTACCATTTTTAGTTTTCAATGTAAAAATTTACTACCATATATTATTATTTATAGTTTAAACTTTGATTTTAAATATAAAAGCGGCGACATCAGTTATTTATTAAATATTTGAGATATTATCCACCATTTTTCTTAAAAAGCTAATGACAAAATTCATTTATATGTTTTTAAATACTTTAATTTTTATGCCCATGAACATTAAACTAACTGAAATGACCAAACAAGCGACATAGTTCCGAAAACGAGGAGTATCAGATGAAAACTTCCGAGTTTTCTATACAGGTCAGTTTTTTTATTAAAAGGAAAATTTGCCTTGATTATTATTTTTACCATGTCTAAAAAGAATGAGATAATAAGAGTAGTCTGTTAATTAACAGAATATAGAATCCAAAACTGGTATTAGGCATTGTGCAAGATATTACCAATGGTTCTAAAAACCGGATTCTAACAGGACCAATTTTAAACCATCATCATTTAAATTTAGGAATTTTAAGGAGCTTTAAACATAATTTAATTGGTCAGATAGATTCAGTATCCACCCGTCTTTGCCAAGAATTATTCCACATTTGTCGTTTAACTATACAAAATCAAGTTCGACTTTTATAACCCGTTTAAAACTTAACCACGGTCGCTTTCCAGCCCACTTACATAGAATTGGAATCATTAATTCCCCTTTTTGCCATTGTGATAGAGTCCATTGGATATTTAAACAATATATTTTTAGAATGCAGTATAAACGCCGATCAGACATCTCTCCTATATCAAGAATTTATTGATATTAAAATTCCTCTCCCCATAAATATTCCTACTCTTTTGTGCTATTCGAATAAAGCAGTATACGATGTTTTTATAATTTTTTAAAAAGATACAAAATAAAAATATAATTCAACCTTGCCTATTCTTAACCTTAGAAATTCATGTTCTGTGGCAAATAGACTTAGTCTAATGGAATTCGCATCCAAACACACACAACACATGATAAAATGGTTTACAATAAAAAACTATATCTAATCATTTACAGTGCGAAAAAGTACCTCAAGGTAGTCTTCTGCGACTATTTTTGTTAGTAGTTAATATTCAAAATCAAAAAAATACCTAATAATTTTTAGAGTAAGTAAGTTCCTCAGGGTTGTATATTGGGATCTGTAAACAAGAAAATGCTCAGAGCTTGTACTGTTTACAATTTACATACAAAATAAAAACATATATTAAATTAAAAAAATACTTGTATGTAGTGAAAAGCGAAAAGGTACCACAAAGTCACTGGAACCGTAAATGTCTTTATTTTATCAAAATGATATGGTAGAAGATGAAATAAGGTAATATCGGCAGTGGACCTTAGGATAGTTCTATCTTCTCAGAGTTCATAGGACGAAACCTGATTTTGTACTCCCTAAAGACATTTTTTTATCTACAAAATTTTCGATGATATATTTGCACTAAATATATCTAAAGATTTTTTTTTCGTACTTAAAAATTAAAGATTGACATATTAAAGATAATGTTTTTCCTCTTCTGATAAAACAGGATTTTTTTAGATAAGACATATTAGCTGTTCACCTTTGATGTACAAAAATTTATAATCTTTCATTTTCAATATGAAATATGAATATTTATTATGATCCCAATTTCTGTTACTTCGATAGTCACGATTTACAATTTTATTGTTATTGATCAGATAGTATTGAAATAGCTTATTTTAGATACTTATCCTAGAAAGTCCAATAAATATTAAAGCTAAAAAATAAAAGTACAAAAAAAACTTCTGAGCACTGACCAAAACACATAACAAGACAGCAAGACTCGAATTTATATTAGAAATAATTCAGTCGAACGCAACACGTTGTTCATTTTATAATTTCGTGATGTATGTCGGTAAATAAAAATTGAAGTATTTTATCCACAAAAAAAAAACACCTGTTCTCAATTTCTACAACCGTTTGCACTCTTAATTCTTTTTACTATGATATCGTCGAAAAAAAGTCTTGTAGTTGTCTAACTGTTGCCCTGTCCAACAGACACAAATCAAAATCGAAAGTATGAGCTGACACTTCGTATTGCCCTGTTTCAGCAATTAACTGAACAACCCTCTGAAGATCTGCGCTATCCTTTAGGCTCATTATTTTGTGTTGAAGGTCGCGAAGCATATCCATGTCACACTAGAAGGCATATTATTTACTTTTCAGAATAATATAATTAAAGAATAGTACTTACCTCACTTTTAGGTTGAATAATAGCTGTCGTATCTTCAGTACTTGACACTTTACTTTCTTCATCAGAATTAGTCTGATGATCTTCAACTTTTACTACCTTTTCAGGAGGTTCAGCGTTTACAAGTGTAGTCGAATCGCTTTTCCGTTTCTTCTTTTTCTCATGATCTTTATCAACTTTTTTGTCCTACAACGCAAAATTACTCATAACTAGTTTTCATTTTTATACCTCCTTTCATTTGATATTTTTAATCGTTTAAAATTTATTCAAAATAAAAATATAACAGTCTCAATGCTTTTTTATAATTAGGCAATAGTAAGTATACAGATAGTTACTCTTTTGACAGCCATAATTTAGAATAGTTGTAAAAATTATTCAAAGAACTTTTCTTTTACCTTTTTCTTTTCTTTCTTCTCCTTTTTCTTCGGCGAAGGATCTTTTTTCTTATCAGGTTCTGGTTTTTTGACTGGTTCTGGGGGTGGTAGAGGTGATGGTGATTTTGAAGGTAACCTAGGTGCTGGAGAGGCTTCTTTGCTGCTTATTTTAACGGAATCATTTGAACTTTCGTCATCCCTGAAAATTAGTTTCCTCTTAGCTATTTGTAAAATAAATGTTGGTTAAAAAAACTTCCATTTTTTTATTTAATGAAAATAATCCATAAATGGGTAATTACCTAGAAAATAGGGCATTATTATCTGTTTTAATCTCAGGCTCCTTCGGAGTCAATGGAGAATCACTTTTCGGGCTACCGAATAAATTACTTTTGTCTACTTCTCGATTTGAAGGTACGGCAATTAATTCTTTCGTAACATCCTTCACATTGGATGTTGAACTAGGTTGTTTCTCATTTTTCCTTTCCTCTTTCTTGGAATGTTTCTCTTCCTTCTTTTCTTTCCTGTCCTTCTTCTTGTGTTTATGCTTATTTTGTCTATCTTTTTCCTTTTCTTTATCTTTGTCCTTTTCATCTATTTCTAGTCGACTTTTCTCGGGTTTATCTGATTTTTCTTTTTCTGTTCGCTCTAACTTCTCGTCTTCTTTTAATTGTTCCTTATTGTGTTCTTTTTCTTTCGGCTTTTTATCAGTCTACAACAAATTAGACAACCCCCATAATAACATTAAGAGCAAAATACGAAAAAGTTATTTTGTAATTCAAAATTGATTTTCAACTGATAAACAAGTTATGGTAAGATCTTTAATTTCTATATCCAATATCTAAATTGTTTGCACTTATTTAAATTCATTAAATTCATGAGGTTGATACTCAAAATGTCCTCTGATAATTAATGGTAGTTTCGGCAAACTGCCATCATCAGGCACAGAATACAGAGTTCTTAGGGCTAAGGGGAAGAAAACATAACCCGAAGGTTAATTTTAAATTGTTGATATTATTTTTAGAAAGCGAAAATATAAAATTGTTTAAAATGTGGGGTTCTTACACGGTGGGGAAACAAAAGAAAATTGTGGAACAAGAAATGGGGAAATAATAAAATATTATGGTAAAATAAGGTGCGACATTATGTCAGCGAACAGTAATTGTATAGGTAAAAGTAGATAACGGATATTATTGATTAAATACTTATCAAAATCAGGAAAGAACCATTGGAGGGAAGTGCCGCCAGCAACAATAATATCCCAACTGGGAAACTGCAGTAAGTAGGTTTGAAAATTAATTAAATCTGGTTGAACATACTAGAAAAGGGTATAAGGCCTTTCGGTGGCCAACTAGGTAATAAGATTTTCAAAAGTAACATCAAATATTCATACTTTGAAATTTAATGGTAAATTATTTATGAACATTATGTACAGAAGAGGTACCAAATTAAAACCTTGAAGTAAACTTAAAATTGGTGTAATATTTTTGTATGATATGAAGAATTAAGTAAGAATATCACGAATTTACAAAAAAATGCAGATATGTTGTTTTTTTGTTGTAAATAACCATTTTTGAACTCCATTATTGAATTCTAGAGGTTAGATTCAATTAAGATTTTATTTAAATTTATATAACAGTTATCTAAGATTTTTATAAATATTCACTGCTAAATATTTACATTTTTCACTGCAAATAATATTTATTAAGGTGTTTCTTACTTTAATATTTATTAACTTCTATTTTGAAAGGTATACACCAAGTGGGATAAAAAAAAGTAAAATATGGCTACACTGATTATATTAATCTATAATTAAGTATAAGTCTACGAGTAAATTGTTAAAGACAAGTACCAGTAATAAATATTTTAAACTATAAATTTTATCATTAGCTTAAAGCAAAACCAATTGCCCTTTGTTGTCACTTTATGTAAAATATTTTTCAAAACCTAAATGATAAATAAAGACTGTTGTTAAATATATTAATAATAATAAAATTATAATTATTCTTATTAATGAAAAATATATAATTCTCTTACCAATTTCAAATTTACATAATCATTTAATTTTAATTTAATTTTTAATTTCATTTAATCCAATATTAATACACTATATTAATACACTTCTATATTTCTATTTTTTTGCAATAGATATACACAATTGCATATGCTTCAAATCTCAGTAATGCAATTAATCATAGAAATGATTCATAGAATATTTTTCAGTTTCGACAAAGATGTATTATTGAAATTTTTAGCTAAATTTCTCAGATAAAAATAAAAATATCTAATGGATTATGCAAGAACCATTTTTGAAATTCTTTCCGTTTATTTAAATATTTGAGTTAATAATGTACAAAAAGGTGTGAAACTTAGTTCATAATTGTATGAAGCAAAATAAAAAAATCAACCCCAACCCCATAGAAATTATTAATTATTACTACACAAAATTTGTGTTTAAAAATAGTAAATTTTAGTAGTAATTATTAAAAAAATAATAAACAAGAACCTACCTTGTGCATACTTTGAGAACTATTAGAAATAGCAGAAATGGGACTGCTTTCTTTCAATTTATTACTAGATGATTCCTTATCCCTAGAAGATTTACTATCTTTATCCTTATCTTTACTCTTATGTTCTTTATGCTCTTTGTCCTTTTCCCTGTCTTTGTGTTTGCCTTCCTTATGGTCTCGTTTATCTTTCTTTGACTTTTTATCCTCCTTCTTATCTTTGTCTCGATCTTTTTCTTTCTTTTCATCCTTACTAGATTCTTTTTCTTTAGAACTACTCTGTTTTTGTAGTGGGGTGGGACTAGAGTCTCTTCTCGGAGATCTTTAAAACAAAAGAGAAACCAAAAAAGTAGTCTTTTAAACCAAACTAAATTAAATTAAAATAACAATTCTAACTTGAAATTATACTTTTTCTAACTCTTCCTAATGTTGTTTCAAACTTAAATCAATCCAAAAAAAACTGAGAACATGCATGAAATATATTATGAAAAATAAATTAGATACTATGATCAAGGGAAAGACAAAAAAATAACGAAAAAAAAAAAACAAATGCATGTCAATGTCAGCTTCATTTTGTCAACATAAATATTTATTGATAATTCAAACGGTTTTCTTGTCTCTACATACCTTTTTGGAGAAGGACTTCTTGGCCTAATTTGTGGCGATTTTTCCCTTTCTTTATCCTTTTTTGAGCTTTTTTCTTTGGATCTTTCTCTATCTTTACTTTTTTCATCTTTAGATTTTTTCTTTTCTTCCTTATTCTTTTTGTCGGAACTATCAGATGACTTTTCTTTGGGTTTCTCTTTTTCTTTATCTTTGTGTACACTTTTATTTGATTTTGATTTGTCGCTCTTTTCTTTTTCAGAGGCTAAAATCAAAAAATTCAATTTACATTTAAATGTCTATACACATTTACAATTTATAAAACGGTAATTCGTTATATTTCTATAGAATTTGTAAAATAAAGCAAATATCACAAATTATGAAAAAAAAACTCTCTAGTTTATCAATGTATATATAGGATGTAAAAGTGCAAAATTTGCTAAAAAAATCCATGGAAAAACCTTCGTTCCATTCAAAGACCACATTTTTCGGTTTTTTTTTGTAAAAAATTTTTATGTAGATTCTTATTATTCCATTATAAGCAAATTATATGCAAATTATACAGAATTTTATCGCGTTTAGTAGACATTGAGTATTATATAATCTTAATATTCCTGACTGCAAAAGGAAATTTCATATATTGACATTGTATGCCTTTAAATTAGATTTTTTAACAAAATGGATTTCAAATTATTTACTAAAAATGAATTAATTTGTTACTTTAACTTTAATCGAATAATTTTATATTCTTAAATTTCTAAAATTAGAAGTATAATTTTTAAAGTTCGTAAAAAACTCACAAATAATAATTTAATAAATTAAATAAAAGTTAATTTTCTTACACTTCTCTGGATTGGGCAATTTGGGAGGTGGAGCAGGTTCCCTGGGTTTAGGTTGTTCAGGTAATTTACTGTTTTTCTTAATAGGAGGCCCAAACAAATTTTCAAAATCTGTAGTCCTCGTTTCATCAAACTTCATTTTGTGTTTTTTAGTGATGTCCGAACCACTTAGTTTTGGTTTACTAGTCATTTGATTCTTTTCTTCAGGTGGTACTCTATTTACACTATTTTCTTCTTTCCCGCTTCCTTCCTAAAAGTAATAATAGTAATAAACTATAAATATAAGTGGACACTTAAAAAAGTAATTTGATATTAAAATTTTAAGAGAACAAATCATATTTAGATTTATTAGATATTTCGTAGCATGAATCAAATGAATAATTCCGATTTTGAATTCTGGAATTATGAAACATTAAAAAATAAATTAAGTTAATTTTCCTAAATAGTTAGTACAAATGTGTAAATTTGCGCGATCTTCAAATTTAGTGAATTATTCATTTATATGGTGCAAAGTAAACCTTTTAACATAATGTATTGGAGTTCCATAAAAGTTGTATATAAAGATGTCAAATATTAATATTTATAAATAGTAAAAAAAATGTGCTTGAAGATAAAGTAGAATTAGACAAACTGAAGGAAAAATGTAACCAGAATTTATCAATAAAATAAGAAATGTATTGAAGAGTCCTTAAGAAAAGGATACAAAAATTTAATCTCCAAAATAAAATATAAATCAGGAATTATATATTTTAAATGAAGTGGATTTTTAAAAAAATACTTATTTCTCAACGATACTGACAAACAGAAGTTTTTAGCACAAAAGGTGTAAAAATACAATCAAGAAAGCTAAACAGAAGCAAATCAATAGATAATTTTTCCCTCTTCTCACCTTAAGATAATAAAATCAAGGACTGATTTTCCGAAATATCTTGAGGGTCTTCTTTTCTTCAGATAATATCGATTTCTACCACTCTTTTTGGGGGGGAAGGTTATTGCATTCTTTAGGATTCTTTTAGCGAGAAAATTTTGTTTTTAATTTCTGTCTAAACTTCCAAAAAAGGAGATATTTAATATTATTCCTACTTCTAAATTTGATATAAATATATAAAACTAGTTATTGCTAATAGTCCATTAAAAAAAATTACATTTAATTAAAAATAATAAGTTAAAGAAACTTTTTGACATTCCAAAAAAATATAAACATACTCATGTGGAGGGGCCTAAGGATTTAAAATTATTCAGAATTAATTAATACTTATCGGCCCCGAAATAACTATAAATTTTAATAAATAATTTTAAATTAAAAAACTTTACGCAAAAAATTAAGAAATAAAATAATTATAATTTATAACTAAACTTAAATTAGAAAATTCCCCAAAATCTTCTAATGACTATTAAATTTATGATATATGACAAAATTTTATATAAATAAAAGAAATTTGATAAATTAAATAAAAATCACCATAAGTAAAATTTATTAGAAGATCCCCCAAAATCTTCTAATGGTAACTAAATTTATGATATTATGACAAAAATTTTTATGTATAAATAAAATAAATTTTATAAATTAGATAAAAATCAAAATAAATAAAATTTATTAAAAAATTTCCCAAAATCTTCTAATGGCAACTAAATTTATGATAATATGACAAAATTGTATATAAATAAAATAAATTTGATAAATTAAATAAAAATCACCATAAATAAAATTTAATAGAAAATTCCCTAAAATCTTCTAAGGGCAACTAAATTTATGATATTATGACAAAATTTTATATAAATAAAATACATTTGTTAAATTACTTAAATAAAAATCACCATAAATAAAATTTATTAGAAAATTCCCTAAAATCTTTTAATGGCAACTAAATTTATGATATATGACAAAATTTTAATTTTTTTTTAATTTCGTAAAGATTTTCAAAATTTATCTTTGCATATTTTCACATTAGTTCTCTGCAATTTAGATTTTTTCTTTCTTGAATTTGGATTATTAAATCTATTTTCTTTTTTTAATTATTATTTGGCATAATTTTAAAATTTTAATTAAAATGGTAAAGTATTTTTGTTCTTTTCGAACTGAGCGTCATTTTTGTAACATTCGAAATAAGAGGTAATTTTTGTTTTGTTTTGGGTGGTTGAGATTAAATTTTGTGGATTGTTAAATTGTGGTATTTCTTAACGTTTTTTTGGTTTGGGTAATTGATTTGGATATATTTTATTTAGTTTAAAAACATTTTTGACGATTAGTCAATTATTTTTAATTTGTGTTTGGAATTCATTCAACATTTTTAGGTTGAATTGAAAAATATTATTCGAAAATTTCGACATGTAATTGTGGTGTATAAGTTGCTTTAAAAATTGATTACTTATGGATAGAACTCTGTATTGAATTGTGTTTAATTCAGGAAATTGTTTATTGTCTATTTATCCATACAGTTTTTAAAAAATTCGCGATTTTTGTTTCTACGATTTGAGTGTCGAACTTAAGTGACTTTCGTTGTGTGGGGGTGTTAAAGAGTCCTAGACCTTCAGGAAACTTCGTCTATAGAAGACTACAACGAATTTGGGAATTGAAACATAAATCGTTCAATTCTGCAGAGATATTCATCTGGGAACGACAAAAATAGTTGGAACTGGAGACAATTTCTGTAGATAATTGCTCAAAGTCCTATTATTTTTAATGTAAGTTGATTTTAATGTTTAAAGTTGACAATTTATTAACAGATTTTCAAGACCTTTAACTGACTCACACATTCGTAATATTTTCTAAACTAGAAATATGGCTGAATTTAAGCCAGAATATTTGCATTGCGTTCTACACTTTAATGGAAATTCTAACGAGTTAAACAGATATTTATCTGTGTGTTCATTTTTAAATGATAAATTTTATCTAGCAAATCAATCAAATGATTTTCAAAATACCTATTTGTTGATTTGTTTAATTTATAAATTATCAGGAAATGTCAAATTGGTAATAAATATTCAAACTTGGACAGAATAATTTTTTTTTTAACTAGATCAAAGGATCAGAGACGAAACTTATTTAAACAGGGACATAGTCATAATGAGACAAAGACCTAATGAAAAACCACAGCAGTTAGATGATAGTTTTAAATATTCTTAATAACTTATGTAGTTATATTAACATTCACAAAAATTCTGAAATCATTCTAATTTAACTACAACCATTAATTCTCTTTTACTATTATATTATTTTTACTATCTCAACTATCTCTTGTGAACCATAGAAGGAGAGGAATGACAGTTTGCACAGAAGGACGCTGTAAAGTTTTAGTTACAGTTCCTTCGGCGACTTTAATGATGTATTCCAATGAAGGGAATAATGAATGTCCACAGAATGAAAATGTTCTGGAAATGCTTGTCACAAATGGAAAGATTTTAATTTATCGAAAATACCAACAAACAGAAGTTGCTAGCTTCAAGAATAAACAAATAGTAAAGATACACTTATATTATAATTCTAAAGCAAACTAAATTGTAACTAAACACAAGATAAGAGTAGATAATTTTATATAAACTAAGATTTTTTAATAGGGGAAAGGTTTTTACTTCTACTTAAACCTAGATACAAAGTAGCAGAAAAAAAAACAAAAAAACGCCTGTGATAATGGTTTTTTACAAATAAATTCAGTGAAATTAGCACTGCAGTGTTTTGATCACAAAAACAAAAAAGGAAATGTCCAAATTAGTAGAAGATAAATCAGATATTAAAAAAAATATTTTCAATAAAAATAATAATCATAATTTAAAAACAAAAACAGCTGCTGGATCTTTAGTAATAAATTCACAGAAAATGGTTGGCCCAGGAAAAAATCAAATATGAAGAATGTACAAACTATTCCAACAACCTAATGACAAATTTTTATCATTTCATGAGTTATAAATGAAAGTTTTAAAAAAATTGAAAAATTAGAACTGAATAATTTCCACTGTTCATTATATGAAAAACAAATGTTTAATTTACTACTCCAAAGTGACCAAATATAACGAGAAATTAAGAAAAAATAATGTTGTGATGGAGATGATTTATCTTTAAATGTAATAATTGTTGTTTTACTTTATGTGAAACTATGAACATTTCACTTTCCTATGGTAAATTTCGTTCAAGTCTGAAATCTTCCATAGTTATTTCTGTGGGTATCCAAACAATCCAGCTAATTTTTATTAAATCCACACAAAAATTCTTCCTAACCAAGCAAAACAGCATATCATCTAACCAATTGGGATTGAAAAATTAAAAAAACACAAATGATGCTATTTTTTCACTTTTGGAAAGGTTCTAAATGATGATGCAATATTTTTGTGATTTTCAAAAGCTTTTTACTGGGTTAACAATTTTTTGCTTAAAAAAAATATGTATATGAAAAATACTTAAAGATTGGCAGAATCTTTCAGGGAGTTCCTCAGAGCTATTTATTAGGACCTGTCCTCTTTCTCCTGTATATTAATGATTTGCTAAATGTTAATATTCATGGTCACTTCACTATTCACAAATTCTCTTAAAAGATATTTAACCACACATTTTTTTTAAAGAATGATAATCAATATAGGAAGTTAAAAATCTGCTTCTTACAATTTTGATGAATACTATTGTCATAAAAGAAAAATGTAATTTTTTCTAGCTTTGACAGTAAGATTTATTTTTTCAATAATAACCTTTCTGTCTTAATTTTGTTTTTAAGATTGTTGTTATTTACTTACCATTATTTAATACTTTTTTAATTGATCAGTAAATTCAGTGATTTTTTTAATAATGGACTTTTAAAATCGAACTCTTAAACAATGGAGCAATAAAACAAAATGTTCTGTATATTATCTAACCTATTTTGAATCAATTATAATGGGAAATGTTGTTAAAAAAAGTATTAAAAATGTCAAGTGTGGATGATTAAATAATTTATTTAAAGAAAAACAATTATTGACTATGTAAAAATTTTAACCATATGTGTTTCAAAACGTCAGTAGATTCCAATCATAACATATTTTGTAATCAGATGTATTCAAGATAAAAATAATAACTTCAGGTGGCTATTTACAAAAAAAAATTAGCAAAAAACACCAATTAAAAAATATTTTCCAGAAAATTATCCTCTTAAAAAATGTCTTTTATAACATAATGAAGACTAAAAAATATATTGCGAGCAAAGGACTGAAAATGCAGAAAATAAAACCAAGGGAAAACTAGAAAATAGTTATAAATTACAGGAAAAATCTTCAAAAGTGTTGCCAATCAAAACTGAGATTGATCTAAATATCTTAAACAATCCTTTTAACTACTTAAATAGTGTACCTATTAGAGATTCATGTTTTTTGGTCAACTTTTTTGCAGAAATAAAAAATAAAAAGTCCGCAGGATTTTTCTGAAGATTTATGAAAACTTATGCAAGCTGATTCAATAAATGCTTCTTGTATTGGGAATAGTACCAATGGTTGCGATTTAAAAGAACCTTCTAATTATAGCATTTTTTTGTTGAAAAATTGGTTAAAAATAAGTTTTTTACATCAAAAAATCCTGTCATATGTTCAGTTCGGGTTTCAATTATCAAAATAAAAATGAATGTTGGCTTAAATGAGGAAAAAGCTGATATACACATTCAGCAGGTATAAAACTGTACCGAATACAACAAAGTGCAAAAAACGGTCCCCAAAGATAAAAAAGTAACATGGGAAGTACAAAAAATCCCAGATCAGTTCAGGATCGAAAAACAATTTCCAATTACGACGAGAATAATAAATAACAATGCTAAAATTTCATTCTGAAGACCATATAAGCTGATCTTAATTACAGAATTTACATTACAAAATGTATATGTATTATTTTCACTAAAATCTAAATCCTACTTTCATACAAAAACAGGATTAATAACTTTTTTGTAAGAAAAGTTATTAATCCTTTTTTAGGAGTTATTTAGAAAAATTGAACGTGAAAAGTGTTGTAACTGAAATGCCGCCAATATGAAAAAAATGCGAATAACCTTGATAAAATCAGACGAATTAATTACAATTTACTTGCCAACGATATTTAAATTCCTGAGATTGCAGAGATTTTTAAAAAGGTTATAAAATATTTTATAAATACACATATTTCTGCAAATACTGCAGTCGTCCCAAAAATTAACAGAGAAGAACACAAATGAGTTGTGGAGCAACTAATCCGAACTCAAGTAACGCAAATACTGCGAATTTACAAGAATACCATTTCGACTAAAAAACTTACCACCACCAAACAATATGTGAAGAGTACTACATAACAGAATCAAAATTCAACGCAATAAAACTGAATTTCTTCTTAAAGAAGTTGCTTATTTAGGAAATATCAATTCTAAACGCATAAATGTAGGAAATATATTAGAATTCGATAAAATCACAAAACCATTAAGGTTGTGTTTAAAAAAATTCAAATATTCATTCCTCTTATATTTTTTTAGAGATAAAATTTTATGTGAAACTAGTCCCACCTGCAAATTTTCTACTGCCGATTTTTTATTTTTTGTATGGTTATTTAGCTTTCGGTAAATGTTTTTTGTCTTTTATTAACATTTTTATCGTTTGGAAATCTAAGAGAACAAAATTGATATGGAGAAGATTTCGTTTAAAAGAATTTGATTATAAACGAGGAACTGTTAAACACAAATTGTGATGCGCTCTCTCTAACATTCATAAACGCTTTGGAGAATGAGTAAAAATGCTATGGACCTGGTGAAATTTCTGGTGAAAGACCAATATATAACTTACCTTACCGAAATTACCAGGTTAATCCTGAAAGTCTTGATAAAGACGACACTGACTTAAGCGCACAGCATACAACTTATAATAACAACTAATGATAAAATATATGACAAAATAATCAATAATAAAGTTACCAAATTTAACAGGCAATTTACCCAAAAATTATACAGAAAAGTATGGCAAAACAATCTCGGAACTTAATTAAAAAATTTGGCTGAAAATCAAATAAAATTTTTAAAAAATACCATAGAAAAATTTAAAAACAATGCTAATTATTTGAATAGAAACTTGAAGGCGTAAAATCTGAAAAAAAACTTTCGATAGCAGCCGTTGAAGTAGTGTGAGAATATAGTTGAGGGTGGCCCTTCAAAGACGAAACGTTGTTTTAAAAAAATGGATACGCCATGTTTAGCGGCATTTGACCTTCATTAAAAAATCTTTTTTCTATATTTAAAAATTAAGATGTTAATTAAATAACACGAAAATAGTTAACTTCGGTTTTTTCTAAAAGTCAGAAACCAGTCCTGATAATTTATTTTTGAATAAACCATTCACATTTGTAGCTATAACGGTTTACGAAATTCCAATAGTGTTTAATTAAATTTTCGCCACCCTGTATCTCTAGTCAGGGGTGACCCCTTTGGCTAAAATTCAATCCCATAGATTGGTTTAACCTGAGGTGTCGATGTACCAAATATCAAGTCAATCGGATGATATCGTATTGGAAGACACGAACACACACATACACAGACAGACAGGATTGCGATTTATTAACTTTCTGTTTCACTATCAAAAGTTAATAATCAAAACCAGCTTTAAAAATTAAGTCAGATTTCCAATATATTTTGGTACGAATTTCACATGTTTTGGAAAAGATCGAAATATATATCACATTTTCAAAATTAAATACATTTCACAATTCAAAAACGGAACCTCAAGAGCCCTTAAACGAAATATTTCCTATAAGTTAACAATTAAAAGTTAAACTGCCTTTATCAAAAAATAATCGAAATTAAAAGTCACAGTAAAGAATAGCAAATAGTTTTTATCCCAGAAATTCCCACAGTAGAGAATAAAATTTACAGTTATTTTCATATGTATCCATTGCTTACTCCTACATAAGAATCATTTAATCAAATCCTAGCAGAATTTAAATATTCAATCATAAATAACCTCCTATCTCTTTCATTTTTCGAAAAAAATTATCTGTGCTTTCAGTACAATCCCGTATTGGTAGGTTGATCAAATTAAAAATCAAGATTAGAAAAAAATTATTAGAAGGGATTTTAGCTACTCAAAAATGCAGAACCAACAAAGATCGTATTCCCATTTGAGAGTTAATTCAATTATAGAAGCCAATAAAGAATATATTTTAATTTAAAAAATTGAATTCCCAGTTATGTTTTATTAACACTATTAATTTGATAAGAAATTGATATTATCATACTACCTACACATTGTTTAAATTATTATTATTTATTGATAAATATTAACCGTTTTAGTTCTCTAATATTTCAGAATATTCACAATATTGATATATGTTTACTTTAGAATAATTTCCAAAAAAATAGATTAATAAATGTATTAGGACTATTTATTATTAATAAAAAGACTGGATCAGTATACTTTAAGCAAATAAACGTGGAGAGGAAAGTACACGACAATTTTGGAAAATTGTTTTTAATAAAATTTGGCTGAACGCTTTTGGTCAAAGACTATCATCAAAGCCTTCCTAAAAAGGTTTGTTACATATATTAAATTAATAAAATAGAAAAAGAGGGTGAACTTACGTCACAAAGTGGATTTTGTATATTTTATGGGAGGTAACCTCTTTGTAACGTAAGTTCCTCATCTTTTTCTATTTTATAAATTTAATACATGTAATAAACCTTTTTAGGAAGGCTTTGATGATGGTTTCCTTTCCACTTTTATTTCTTATTAATTAAATTAGTTTATTATACTTACTAGTGCTCCTCCTTTTAGGAGTTTACTTCTAAATTCTTCTGAGGGATTAAAAAAAGTATATTTTTCTTTTTGTACTATATGAATTGGAGGACCATTAGGCTGAAGATACAGCTCATAATTAAACTTAATTTTTTTGGGTTCTTGATTGTTTTTCAAATAGATTTCAATGGGTAACTTAAATCCTGCATATCCTGAGGTTCTTAACGTAAAAGGTGGATCTTTCACAACTAAAATATAAAATAATCTACTAGTATATTCATTTTCACTGCAATAAGATGGAAAATTATTTTAATTAGAGTTTTACCAATAAATTACACTATAATAATATTTACATTTTTTTAAACAACTGGAAATAATTTAATACTAATAATAACAATACACAGATAAGAAATTTGATTTATTTTTAAAAATTGGAAGATATATTTTAAGTTGTACCTCGCTTTGGTTTAGGAAAAGTCTCATGCAAATTAAAAACAACTTTGTCTACATAATAATTAATCTCGGCGCTGTTTTGTCCTTTTACAAAAACTTCCCAATCATGTGTAAATCCTTCTGGTGATATTTTTGATTTCAAAGAGGCATTGTGCCCAATTTCCAATAGAATGGTTAAGGACATGTTTTACTTAAACATCCCGCAATTTCTCCATGGTACACATGTTTTTTGGGATAATTCTTCATTAATATATGTCAACGCTTATAGCAACCTAAATATAGATCTCTGATGGCTCTCTACATGTGGTTAAAACATTAAAACAATATCTTAGAATCGCCTTTAAATATACACAGGTTAATTTGTATTCATATGACTGGTATAAAAGCTACTGTTTTATCTATTTCTCACTAACTATGCCTTTATAAACAATTTAAATAATTTATTGGTATCTGTGGCATAAAGGTTTGTTTGTGTATCAATTTCATTAACAAATGACGTATATTAGATATTATGACATAGAAATCTAAAATCCAGATTTTGACATAATCTTTTGACATAAGAAAAAAATCTTAAATCTCTCTATCTATGAATTAATTCCTAAAGTTGGCCAGCTTTGGGCGCGTTTGAGTTGGTGTTCGGAACAATTGCCTGAGTTCAATAAGTATTATTTGACGTTTAGAACGCTACAGGTATCGCACTGAACACCTAACAAAACGCATTTGTGAAGTACCCGTGTGTTCCGAAATAATATTTCCTTTTATGTTCAAATATCATATAGCTTATAAACTTTTGTAGGGTAGATATAGCATCAGAGAGAGAAGTTGTATCAAATATAAACCCACAATGTTTACATTAGGACTCATAAGCATAACGAACCTCTGAAAGCGGTGTTGACAGATTTAATTTATATATTTGCATGTTATCATTTTTTAAGTACATATCAACGAACGGTTATCATTGTCACTGAAAGTTGGATAATCAAGTAAAAAAAAAATGATGAACAAATATTAAAATATAGCTTTTATTTTTCATTTTTGAAATATTACTGCGCCTCTGAAAAAACGATGCTAATGCATGTTTATGAGTCCTAATAAAATAAAAGGTGCTTTTCGAGTCGAGATGTTGTGAACATCCAATATTTATAAGGATGTCTCTTTCATTCTCTCTCTAACCTTATCCTATTATCTATTTTTGTGTTTTACATAGGGATATGCTAAGAATAAGCGCCGCAAGTCATTTTGAAAATAATGACAGCTGAGTATTGATTTTCTATGGTGTATTGTCATGTTATTCGATAATAATAACGCCGTTGTTTTTTACAAATTACAAGCACACAAGCAGGGAAGAGTATTACCTTTTAGAAATATGGCATCCTTGCATGTTCGCTAAAAATATGATTATTGGATAGGATCCAAGACATGCCTTGTTTACATTTTTGTATACAATGTTTTGGAGTTGATACATCTTGTCTCTTTCTCATGACAAAGATTTACAATCTATATATAAAAAGAAATATTTAAATTTGATAAATTACCGTAAGGTACAAGGCCAGAAAACATGTAATTTTTACAAGGTCAAATAAATAGCAACGCGACAAAATCGCTAAAATATTTGACAACTTTGACATTAGGAAGTTGACGTCTAAAAAAATGTTAAAAGTTAAATACCTATTCTCAATATTTGAGATTTACACACTTTATTAAATTTATTTTTAAACTTCCAAATACTGTAAAATGGCAGAAAGTAATGCGATGTCCAATCGAATTTTACGTACAATAGAGAGTATTATTAAAAACGACCATGAACTGTATGAAATTTAAAATTACTATTTCAGCTTGATATTAATTATCTTTTTTTATAGGCAAGAGTTTACAATTATTCCTACAGAAGATAATACCAAAAACAAATCTCCAGTTCTATTTCAAGAACACAATTTAGGTTTAGAATCCTGGTGTATTAAACATGTCTACCAATATGCCAGTTCAGTATTATTCGAACATAGAGTACAACTTTCCAAAAATAAAGTACCTTATTCAGAAATGGAAAAATTAAATCAGTTTCTTATAGGAGCGATTTTGATTAATCCAGATGTTGGTACTTTTTGGAACATGAAAAGAAAATTGGTTGAAAGAGATGTAGTGAAAGTGGAGGATGAGCTGCATTTTAGGTAATATTTTGTTATATTTAAACGTCTACTTTTCCAGTAGATAAATATCAGTAAAGAATTTCCAGGTGGTTGAAATAAATTCAAATTCTCTAACTAAAATGGCACATTGCAATAATTCCTCACATCAAATAATAATAATACTCTCCCTACATTACACCCCCATTAGAGTCAATCCCAGAAGCTAAAGGCTTGTGTGGGGAAGGGACGGATATTATTATTACTTGCCATGCGACTGAGGATTGATTGTATATCATTATATGAGGAAATGCAAGTGAAAAACATTTATAAAATATATGTATAGATTGTCCAACAACTAAAACGACACCTTCAGTCTCCCCACTTCTCTATTTTTCCCTTTTTTATTTCATTCCTCACTTCTCTAATTTTTTTCATAGTGGTCAGTTTAGTAGTTGGACAAAGTTTATATATTTACTGAATCTCTTATTTGGGTTGGTTTCTATAAAACATTAAAAAAATAATAAACATTACACATCAATAATAATCAATAACAAATTTTATATATTCTATTCAAATTGATTTTTTTTAACCTTTATATTTTTTTTTTCTTTTAATTTCTTCCTAAATGGCTAATTTTTAATACTACTTGATTTACTTTAAATTAAATAACTTAACTAGCTGTATTTACCTTATTTGAAAAATGTCTTCATTTGTATTTTTAATTTTTTTTATGAATTAAACAATGGAAATATTTTTAACTGGTATATAATTCATAGTAAATCATCTCTTTCAATAAAATATTTATCAAAACATATATTGACATTTTTTTTTATAAAATTCAAAATAAAATTTTCTTTTCCTCCCAATTTATATTTATATAATTTTTAAATAAATTTAAGATTCCCATATATATCACATCATAAATTTTTGCCTTTTATAAAATTTCAAACCAATTATTTTTAAAATTGTTTATTAACCATTAACTTTATAATCTTTAAATAAATTAGTTAACACCATTATTAACACTACTACTAATAATAACACATTTTCATACATTAAAATGTATAAACTTTAAAAAAAAATTATAATCAACGTAACATGAACATGAATGAAAACTTTTTCAGTAGATATCTTTTATTTTTCAGTAGATATCTCTTTTATCTACAAAATTTTATTACAATATATATATTTTAATTTTCATATTAATTACGTTTACATAATTGTAAATATGGGCTTAAAAACTGATTGAATTTTCTGTATCTGTATAACATTTTTTATTTTAGCAAAATTGTTTTGACTCATAAGAGCAAATCGAATGAAGCTTTTGGATACAGGAGATGGTTATTAACCAGAATTTTGGATAAAATGATTATAAATCATATGGAAGTTCCTGTAAATATCCTGCAAACTGAATTTGCAGTTGCCCATATGGCTTCTTTAAGATCTCAAAATAATTATCATAGTTGGAATCACAGAATATGGTAACTTTATTATTAATACCTTAATAATAGAGAAAATAAACAAATTAAATTTTTTTAAGGTGTATGGAAAATATAGCATCACATCACCACAATATAAGCCACATTGTATATTCCGAATTAAGTTATAGCCAAGAATGGATCAATAGTCATATTTCTGAACATGCAGGATACCATTATAGACAGTACCTGATCAAATTGGTAAAGGAACATAAAAAAATTGTTTCTCTTTTTGAATCCTTCTACAATTTTGTTGTTAAAACTTTATTAAACACTACAAATGATGGTGATTGTGGTAATCTTTTAACTTACTTGTTGGGAAAACCTAATCGAACAAGGTAAAAACTAAATTTTAACATTAATAAATTTAGGTAATCTTGGTTTATTATATTTCCGTTGCCGCTCAGGCTAGAATTCTATTTCACTTGGTTAAATGTTTAAATACTCCTGTATATTTATAATTTTTAAAATAACCTCAGTTTATTATCTTGTCAGTTAATAAATTCAAAATGGGTTGAAAATAAAAAAATAGTGGTTTAAGTAGGGTTGGAACTCACAATAGAACGTTGTTTCAAAAATTTTGATATATTAATTTATTTTTTGTATAGTTAAGATAAGATATTTAAAACCAATAACTTATTATTATTTTATTAACTAAGTGCAAACTATATCATTTTCCTGAATCAAACTATCTTAGAATAGTGGTTTAAATAAAATATGCAATTATTAACATTTTATTTCATACTTTAATTAACATATATTTTTTATACAGGTTATTGGAAGAATCTTGCTCCTATGTAAACTATGTTTCAATCCTCCTCTACGATCTATTCATCCTTGTTGATAAACTAAACAAAATATTTCCGGAACATGAAGCCCTGTTCAGTCACAGAAAATTCTTAGTTTATAACCTTCTAAAAGTCCCATGCGATTACCATGGAATTGAATTTAAGACAAAACTTGATCAAGAAAACGGATTACACATCATCGATGGTAAAAATATAACAACTTCTGACGCAATTATCAATTGTCAAAATGACAGTGAAGCTAATAGATGGCCCAAATTATTTAAAGTAACTCTTAATAAAACCGAACTCTATAATTTATATGGAATTGTATCAAATTGCGAAAAAAATTTTGCTTCACAGAATTGTAGCGTTTTACAGTTAGCCAAGTATAGAAAATGGTTGACGCATGTAGTTGGTTTCGAATGAAAGTCTATAAAGTAACAATTTTGGTAGATCGTTGTAGAGTTAGAGCAGATGTCTCGGTCATAGAGGTGCCAATTCATGCTGTATTAGAGTTAATTCAGCTAAAGTTCCTAATTATTAAATTGATAACTAGAAATTTATATTTTCAATGATAATTATGTAAGTTTGACAGAGTTTGATTGTATTTAGGATAACGTTTAGAATATGACAAAACTTGTCCAAAAATGTAATTATTTAAAGACAAACTGGTCGTGATAAAATATTAATTAACTTTATTTTGTTACTATATAATGTATAAAAATCCGGGTTGAAGAATGTATAAATTTACATTAGAATTAATTAAGTTACCAAAAACTATTTTGTTAAATATCTAAAGATATCTTTCAAGATAATGTTGCCCTTTTGGCACAAACTGTTTCGGCGCAACCCCGTTTTGGCGCCAAATAATCTTTCAGTTCATGGGTTTGTAGAAGTATCCAGTACAATATAAATTGGAACTAAATGTAAATAGGGAATTTTTTATTGTCAACTTTCGGAACCCTTATTCAATTTAATTAAATCTTGTTATGCTTTTTTTTTCATTATACTTTCTAATACTAAATATTTTATCATCTATGTCTTATTTAAAATAATTATCTATTTGAGAATATACATTTAAAAATAAAATATAATAGTAATCTTTTTAAATCTAAAATTCAGATGTGATCGAAATCTTGAGCAATTATTTTTTATTATAATAACTAGAATTATTTTAGGAACTATGCATTATTGTTTTATTTTACTGAATGTGTCGAACGAAAATTACAACTTCTACGAAATTGAATGTCTAACAATATAAAATTTCTAATATCTTTTTATACTACAGAGCTCAAATTTTATAAAAAATAGTAAAACCATTTAAAGGTTCTTGTCAGTAAATACATTTAGAAGTTTTTAATCATAAGTTATTTAATCACATTCGTTATTGAAATAATGACACATCTTTTTTGATATTCTAATGTCAATTTTACGCTGTAAAAAACACAATTTATTACTTTTCGTTGGCCTTTCTCTTTTTTTTTCTGGCGGTATGGTACTCTTAAAGCTATTCTCTGGTACCGCTGGAATTTTGTATTTGTACCAGGTTGTTAATGCTTTCTTCAATATCATAATTTCATCGCTTTCCTGTATCCGTATTCTTTTAACCTTACCTTTATTAGTGTATTTAGCAATAGTTTTTTTCTATATTTTTTATATTTTAGTATTGACGCATTTACTCAATTACTTAGTATTTTTGGTTCTTTCTTGATTCGTAAATTTTACTTCTCCAGCAAATACTTTCCTCTGCTATTATTTCATTTTTTCCTGAATTTTTTTATTTTTTATCTTTATGATTTCCTCTAATTCTTTTATTGTAATTTTTGTGACATGGTTATCAGCCCTAACCCCTAGTTCTTCTTCGCTTATCAAATTCCCATGTTTATCTTTAAAAGTGGGTCTCCACCAAAGCAACACATGTCGCGTTCCCACCTATGAAATATTCTTGACCGACTTTACTATAAAAAAAGCGATATTCATCTAGTGTTTAGCAACATATGGAACGAGGAGGATTTGGCCATAGTCTCAGCGACATTCCTTATTATTTCGCAAAATAATTATTGTTATAAAAATTGTAAAGCACGAACAATTACAAGAAATAATTTTGATTTCGATCATTGCTCAATCTATTATAATTTAGTTACAACAGCATTCCTGGTATCTTACTTTTTGTTTCGATTTTTCGAAAGTTCAGGGTGAGTTTGATATTTTTTGATGAGACGTCTTGATATTTCACTATTTCATTCCATACTAAGTTTAAAACAAAAAAAATCACTGTAAACTATACGCCTGGCTAAGTACAAATGACAAATTGCCCGAAAAAATCGCTAATCAAGGCTCTGGAAGAATAGACGTATTCCCTCTCTGAACTCTCTCGGAACGTAGCGACCACTCTTCAGACGGAAGGGCAGTTCGTGCTCTCGCGGTGTTAGAGAGTCTTTACCTTACATGGGATGAGGGAGGCTTTCTTTGGGGTTATACATATCATTAGTTATTCTAGAGTTCTAGATGGGCTTATGCTTAGTTCATTAAATTTCTTTCTGTTCTATCAGATACGTCTGCTCTAGTCTTTGTCTTCTCGCACATCAATACCATCAGAGGATGCTGACCTGAAGACCCGGTCCAACGTTCAGCATCCTCGGATGGTATTGATCTGCGATAAGACAAATACTAGAGTAAAAGACGATGACGAATGACCTTGAATTTGCCACTTTTTGCCAGAATGGACTTTGGCGATTTCTTATGGGATTTAACATGGGAAATGCGGAGGAATCGGCCTAGCCCTTTACTCCTGAATTTTCGGAAACTTCACCAACAATAGCCGCCGACAAGTGTTGCTTTGGTGGAGACCCGACTTAATATATGTCTATCAAAGTTTCGTATTTATTTTCTGCAGTTTGAATTTTCTATTCGTTTATGACTCTCTTCTTTTTGTCATTTATGGTCTAATCTTTTTGTTGCTTGTCTTCTCACGGTGTTTGTATTTACATTTTTTTCTATTTTTATCTATATTTTGAGATTCTTCATCTTCCTATACTCTATTCTTGTGTTATATTCTTTCTCCTATATCGTGTTTTTGTAACTCTTCCATAATTAGTTTTTCTATATTTTTCTGCTTATTTGTGCAATTTTTATTTCTCACGAATCTATTATTTCTACATGACTTAATTTTATAATGCTGCTGATCTATACTATTTGGCTTATGCATTTCCCATGTAAGGAAACCTAAATCTCTTTTATACAGGGTGCAATTGAACTACACTGACAAAAGTATATGATGTCCAAAAACATCAATTTAACCGTTAAAAATGGGTCAATTTCCTCTTCTTCTGAACATTATTTTACTGTCGATAACATTGATCTCGAAATAAGAAACCTTTTTATGTCTAATTTCGTTCAAGTTTAACATGATCTACGTTAACTTCAGTGGCGTAAGCGTGATTTAACATGCATTTTCAAAATATAATAACTAATTGTATTACATGTATTTCAATACCCTGTCTTCTTTTTACTTTACACTCTTGTCTTTCTACGTTATTATTACTCTCTTAATACTTATACTTTCATACTTGAAACACATATTGTCAGTAGATAGAACGTTCTTTAACTTTAACGGTTCTATACTAATGACAATGACATTTAGATTGTGACAATTGTACAAGAAATCAACTTGTAAAGTTTTATTCTAAACGTCATTGCCTTTACTTACTGAGTCTTTAAAGTTAAAGGACGTTCTATCTACTGACAGTTAGAGTTGGTTTTTGTTGTGACGCATTCAATTGAAGTAGAATTACGTGTTTATATACAATATAAAATATAGTGAGCTGGCATTTCTGTTGATTTTTTCTGTGATAAAATGATTACTTTATTTTAAAATACGTAGAAATAAGTAAAATGGAATATCTTTGTTAATTTTCTGATAATTAATAGTTAAATATATTTTGTTTTTCTACTACTTGGGTTTTAATATTCTACTGTTAAACTTCGAAAAATAACTACCTCTATCTAATGATGAGTGGATTGGATGGATTTCATGATTTAAAGTTCTTTTTAATAAATCTGTTTGACGCCTTGGTCCAGTGTGAAAACCACTTGCCCCGGGAAGCGTTAGTGAAAAAATTAACATTCCAGAGATCATGGTATTGAATAACGCTTTTAGCGGTCAGTAGGTCGGGCTTACTTGCACAAAGAGGCTGAGGTGCCGCTGGCAAAAGACCAGTATCTTCAATGGTGAAGAAGCAAGAAGACAGAGCATGATATGTACCGCATCTATCAAAGTTTTATTCCTACTTTTCAACCGCCCAATATAATAAAACGCGTCTACGGTAGTACAATGTAACCGAAGCCACCAGAGCGTACTTTTCCTTTTTCCGGTATTAAAATCGCGGTGACGAACAATGTAACCGAAGCCACCAGAGCGTACTTTTCGTCGGTTTCCATTTTTCCGGACAATTCAAAACTTAAAATTACAACGGACTGCAATGTTATAACAAAATAAATTCTTTAATAAAAAATGTCTCGCTGGTATTCCTATCTGGAATTTAGTCGCCTCGCTGGCTGGATATATCGGTCAATCAGCTGTCCTTGACTTGACTTCCCGAGAATGAATTGAGTCGTCGTATAAGGTAATATTCATTGCATTTACAAGGACTCTCGGGCGGAGGTTTTATTTGTACAACTGATAACGTCTGACCTTAGATATATGAGATGAATAGTCGTCGCATTCGTCATAATTTGAATCTACAGTGTATTTTGATTTTGAGAACCATTGTCGGGCGTTTTATTAGCATATTAAAAAAGATTTTAGGGACAGGAGTTCTAGGGAGAAGCTAATTATTACTATTATTAAAATATAATTATTTAAATGAGGTCGGAATTACTGATTATTAAAATGAAATTTATCGCGGTTTAACGATTGTTAAAATTAATGGGGTAAGATTATGGTAACTTCGTTACATCTTTAGCTTTTTAAAAAATATATCAAAATAGTGACTGGTAGCCGATTTGTTCAGTCATTTTCTTTATTTTATTTTTCCAGTGTTAATAATTAATACGTATATAGCGAAGGTAATTATTAACTTTACAATATCCGCCCGTCTGTCTGTCACAGTGATAACTCAAGAGCGGATTAGAATTTCGGAACTGATGATTTCAGCAATGGATAGTTGGTCACAATAGCTCGCCCACCTACTATTTTCAATGATCTAAGTCAACTTCAAGCATCTGTCTGTCCGTTTGTTCGTTTTTCCGCTAATCTCAGCGATAACTCGAGAACGGTTTAGAATTCTGGGTATTGTTAGCTTGCTGGGATTATTTGATTTTACAATATATATAAATACTCTCCACATGTTTATGTTCAAACTGTCTTGGTAATTTTCTGTCAAATAAAAAGAACATGTTGTAATCAACAAATATATAGGAGCAACCGGATAGCTGCATTTAACGTAATGTTTATTATTAAAAGTTTGTTTCTTTGAAATTTATTCTGTTTATAAATAATAATAAAAATCAAGCACTTCAATTTTATTGAGCTATTTTTTTTATAGAATTACAAACTTATAAAATATGCATTATTGATTTACCCTGATTTTCACTGGAAGAGCGTTGCATAATTTCGTATGGGTTTCGATGCGGTTAGGGAAAAACTTTCTTTTACATCTTTGGCATTGGACCAGTTCTGCAAGATGATTATCCCAAATCCTGTCGAAAGTGCCTTTAAAATCAACGTTTCCTTCAGCTAAAAATAAATAACTAGTTATAAAAACACAATATAATGGTCATTTTCACAGATGATGTTTAAAGAGAGATATTGCTTCAACTAAAGGCATCGTTAATCTCCAAAAAGTATTCAATTAAAGATACGTAATCTCTATTAATTTTCATGATAAGGAAGTAGAAGTTTTGTATATATTTTTTCTACTCCTTTATTAGTAAATTTCTTATTATACACTATTTACTAGATTAGTAAATTCGGTATTACAAACACTGTTACGTAATGACTAACATAATTTTTTTTATTGCGTAACAGTTGCAATTTCGAAGTCGAATAACAACTGGCGTCTGTCAATATCATTTATGATTATATATAACAGCTATAATTGATCAAGTTTCATAATTTAAAAATAAATTACAGCTAAAACAATTTAATTTTGTATATTGTGACAATTTAAATACTAAAAAAATAAGTGTCGTAGACAAAGTATAGCACATTAGTAGTATAGTAATGCAGCTGCTGGACCACGGAGCTTAAAGACCTGATTCAAGTTAGAATATCAAAGACATAGTGGATCTTATCATAACGAGTGACCAAGTTGACATTCTTAATTGTTAAGTATGTGACGTAGGCAAATTTATTCTATGACGATATATTAGCCCGCGTAATTTAAATAATATTCATTGCTACTTTATACTTGATCTGGTTTATACAGAATTTAGATGCTTATATTTAATAACAGTATTATTTTATTAATTGATATTTTCTAGTTCAAAAATCTTCCATTTTTAACGCACAAAAAAAAATAAGGATAAAAACAAGTTGTATATGTTTATTTACAATGTTTAATCTAATTAATAAAATAACTCTATATTTAATTCTTCTATCTCGGAGACGCTCATAATTTGTTATATCGTTATTTATTCACTATATTCGCAGTGTTTATTAAGCTTGACTTATTTCTCATAGTATCTCGTTGTTCTTTTACCCATTGGTAATATTGGAATCTAAAATAAATATTAAAAATAAGTTAATCCTTTTTCAAGGAGAAAAGGAGGTGTTCAGTTCCGGAAAAGGAATCTACACAAAAATGAATAGCAGAAAAATATATAATTATTTTCCAGCCTATATCCTGTTGCAACTATAACACAAAAAATAATAATCATTCTAAAGTTAAACTTACCCAAAAATCAAAATGCCAGACAGACCAGATATAGAACTTATAATATAAAATGTTCCTGGGAAAATATCCAACGTCTCTGCGTAAATTTTGTTGTAAATAGAACAATAAATAACTGGTGCAAACGTTTCGGCAAGAGTAATGATAGAAAATAACGTTCCTAATTCTTCAGGCGAAACTAATTTCGATATAAAACATTTTGAAGCCATTAGAGAAACGTCACGAAATAAGTTTAGAACAGCCCCTAAAAAATAATAATACATTAGGTAAACCATATAGGATGTAAAACGATGGTAGACAGCTAACATCATCTACCAATAGGACACGGTATTACTTATTACTTGGGGAAATGATTCCACCTGTGTAATAAGCGCCAGTACTAACTGGAACAGACAGAAGACCCATCTCCAAAGGGTATGAAACCAAAAAATACTTGTAAGTTGTGAGAATTTGATTTCGCACCCAGGCCGTATACTGGACAGCCGTTTCGTCCCTTAAGGACTCATCAGATGCATATAATTCAAATCTTACCTCAAAACACAATAGTGCGATGTAAAAAAGGATGCAAAACGTTTTACATATCTCGGCACATTGTCGCTAATAAGTCCTTATGGGACGAAACAGCTGTCCGCCGGTATATGGCCTGGATGCATAGAAATCAAATTCTCATAACTTACAAGTATATAAATATAATATATTGCATTATTGTTCGCTAGACTTACCACAGTACAAATACGTTGATGTTGGACCAAAAGCATATAATAAGTCGACCAATAATTTAGCAGTACAAGATATTATTCCAATAAGGCAGTCATGTATTTTAAGAATTTTTATAAATACTATCCATGAAACTAAATTACCTAAAGAGTTTAATAAAAAAAATTTAAATATATTTCAAACTATGTATTTTTTTAAACTCACCAATTACTACCATAACAGATTCAAGCGTAGTGAACATACTAAATTTAATAGGACTCCATCCAAATTTATATCTTGTATAATAATAAGCAACATTTCCTTCTCCTAAAAAAAAAAATAGAACTAGTAATGAAGCTCATATTCACAACTTGTCAATTTTTTCTTCTATTTAAAAATGAAAGAATTTGCTTTTTTTCTTCTTAATTAATTAAACAACTATATCCCAAAATCTTTCTTTAACTAATACAAACTAAATGCCAAAAACCGGATTCTTTTATTCAGTTTAGTTTTTCAGTTATTGAGCGGACTAACTTGCGTGCTTAACAGAATTTTTTTTGGCTATTGCTTGGAAACGGAACAACCGATTTGAATGCCGTTTTTTTCAAATGATAGATAATTACCGGCGCAAACTTTGAAACTCAACATGTAAAGGTGTGGTTTTTCTACAAAACTGAAAGCGATATATTTACACGTTGTGAATATGAAAAATATAATAGGACGGTTAAATGAAAAAAAACTTTACTGAACTAGATAATTAAACCCGTTACTTATTAATAAAAAAAATTTGTATAGGAATTTGAACCAGCTACCTTTGTATGCCAGCCGGATATCCTATCCATTGGAGCTTGATTAAATCTAATCAAACCCTTAGATTATAGTTATCTATATTTGTTCTACTCTCTAAAAAATAATATCAACAGTATGAGAAATGTAACAGTAACTTAATCAACTGTCTTCAGTCCACCGAGAGTAACGGCTAGACTAGTAAAGGAATTTGCTATTTTCTCGTTGATTAACGTACAATTATATCCCAAAATCCATTCAGTTCTTTCTTGAACTGATACAAACTAAATGCAAGAAACCTGATTTGTTTTTTCAGTTTAGTTTTTGAGTTATCGTGCGTACTAACTTACTTATTTTAACAGAAAGTGTTTTTTGAACATTTCTTGTAAATGGAACAACCGATGCGCATGCTGTTTTTTGCAAATAATTAGAGCAAACTTTGAAAGTAAAAGTGAGAAGTTTTCTCGGAAAATGTAAAAGTGTGATTTTTGTACTAAACCGGAAACAATAAATTCATACCCAATATTTTGAAATTCTGTATTCCAGAGAGATTCACGCCTGTAATGATTATTTTAAAGTTTGTTACAAATTTCTTTGTGCAGCTTAAATATAGGTGGCAAATTTAAATTTTTTATTATATTTTATTTATTAGTTTTTTTACTTACCACGATATGGTCCTGTAATCAGCAAAGTCAAAATCAGCGCAAGCCAAATTTTTTTTCTTTCACAACCTTCTCTCTTATTAAAAATAAATGTTACAGTTTTAGATGCATTTGCAAAATCAAACAAATCTTGAAAAAAATATTTGTGTGTCTTTGTATAAACAACTCCCTTTTCAGCTTCATATTGCCAAATATCTTTTACAAAATATATTCCATACAGTAGGGCAATAGTACATAAAACTAGATTAATGCTAAACACCCCGTAGAATTTTATGCTTTGGTATAAAACACCACCTAAAGATACAGCTAAGCATATAGAGATACTTAACAAAAATTGTAAATAACCCATTCGATGAGTTCTATTCTTTTCAGTGGTTATTCCAACAATGTAGCCTATAATTCCAACTTGAGCTACCATCAATCCGCCCGAAATACTTTGCGGTAAAACTTCGGCTAAAATGGTAACCTCCAATGGCAATTCTTTGAAAAAATAAGTACTGAAGATATAAATAATTGTAGTAAAAATATCAGCTAAGATGGCATTTAGGATTAATGACTTTCGTTTGTTATATTTGTCACTCCAGGACCCAATAAAAAGCAATAAAAAAGTAGAACAGCCGCCAATTATTATATCTCTCCAAATAAACATATTTGCTGCTAAACTTTGTACTTTTTGCTCATAGACTTTGTAATCGGGATAAGACATGTTTCTTGTAGTCAGAGCATTGCAAATATCCTCTCCCAACGCTAGATTTACTCTACATCCTTTTTCTAAAATTAAATGCTGGACGGCTATCATAGAAATTATATGTGATAAATAATAAAGCACCAATAATGGTTCTACAGTTACGTTGCTAAGAAATACTTTTAATTTTTTGGTTAAATTAAACTTTTTATCGTTTCTACCAGGTTCCATGTTTATAGAGAGATGCCTAAAAGTTCCCTAAAAAAGATCAATTTATATTTATAAGGTTATATGGTTAAAATAGTAAAATTTGTTTAATATATTTAAATAATGCGAAACAGGTTGGAAGCATTAGATAAACGAAATTTCATATAGATATTAAGGGACTCTTTTAAACAAAAAACTAAGGCATAAAAATGTTCCTCTAGTAGCACTAATATAGTACCGGTAAAGAATATAAGACCAGTGAAAGGTGCGAGAGGTAATAATTATTTAATATAATCTAAAATAAATGCAAGATAAGTAATAAATTATTGGATCACACGAAACATTTTTTCTTATTTTTTTTTTTTTGGCTAAATTGAGGTAGAAAAAAACACAAATGATTTCGGTCAGTTATATCGTCCTTAGAGTATTGATAAATTAGACCACGTTATGCAATACTGGACTCTTTCACAAGTATACGGTATATGCTGCTTTATGTTAATATGTTATATGGCAAAAAATATGATCGCATTTGGCCAAAAGAAAAATTAAACCTGTTTAACTAGAAATATTACATTTTATTATTTTTGTATTTCAAACTATTTTTATATTATATTTACTTAGTAGTAGAGGAAATATAGCACTCAAGTTGAATTTTTTTTTTCAATAAGACGGATTGAGATTCGGTTTTTTGCATTTGCTTCGTAAACTAGTTTAGATAGTTTGTGACCACTTCATTTCTTACATCGAAAAATCCATTCTTAAAAGTGTATCATCTGAATCACGCCAATTTCACTACCCGTGGATTTTATGAGTCACTGAAGCTGAATATTACGTTCAGATTATCTTCCCGTGCATCTAGAGGTCAGACCAGTACAAAGAACGTCATCACCTGGGAGGGAGTTCCATGGAAATTCGTCGGAAACTCATTATCCGAGAGTTTTTCGAATCGTTCGTCAAAAATCTGACATCGGTAACCTTCTCCTCGAGTACCTGGTGCGCCGAACGACCTGAGCACTTTCAATAAGTCAGCCGCGGAGATGACGTCATTAGTCAGGTCGCCCGGAGCACCAGGTACTCCGGAGGAGATTGCTGATGTCAGATTCTGGACGAAAAACCCCCTGTTGCGATTATGTAAGTAATGTCCAGAATCTGACATCGGCAACTCGAGTACCTGGTGCGTCGAACGACCTGAGCACTTTCAATAAGTCTGCCGCGGAGATGACGAGCGACTCGAAAAATCCCTAGTTATGAGTTTGTTGCGATTTGGTAAGCAATTTCAGTAAAATTCCCGGAGATGACACCATTGGTTAGGTCTTCTGGAGCACAAGGTACTCGGTGGGAGGTTGCTGATGTCACATTCTGGACGGGCGACTCAAAAAATCCCTGATAATGAGATTAGGTCGATTTCTTTTAAATTCCCATGAAACTCCTGGTGATGACGTTCCTGGTGATATCCTGACCTTCAAGTGCACGGGATGATAATCTGAATGTAATATTCAAGTTCAGTGGCTCAAAAAACCCTCGGGTAATGAAATTCGCGTGATTTTGGTAATTTTTATTATGAATTTTTCCTTGATCACCTGAAAAGATGCTCTATAATTTCAAAAAAGTAGTTGACTAAAAGTGGTCATAAACTTCCCAAACGAGCTCACGAAGCGAATGTAAAAAGTCGCATCTTAATCTGTCTTATTGCAAAAAAATTTCAACTTTTGGGCTATTTTTGTGCTATATCTCTTCGACTTGTTTGTTTCTTTCTAATTTTTCATTGCTTATTTATATAACTTGTTAAATTTTCATTTTAAGTGCTGCTTTTCTTCCATATATCTATTATCTTCTCTACTATAATATTATCTTGAAATTTTATTATTATTTTCATTTATTTTAAATTATTTCACATTTCTTTATAATATTCAAATTAAAAACATTTCTTCATTATTAATATACCTTCTACATATTTAATTTTTTTTTCTTTATTGATTAATATTTCTTTATTCTATATTTTATTTTTAAGATTTTATTTTCATTTCTGGCTTGGTTATCATCTTTTTTCAATTATTATTATTTTTTCCTTCTTCATTTATTCTTTTTATGATATTATGCTCCAAATTGTTGTCAGAAAAAGAATTTTTGAATTGTCAAAGAATTATATGAATATTGGGCGAAGGGAATTTGAAACGGGATTTTGTTGTATGTGGTTTTTAGGGTTCCGTACCCCAAAGGGTCCAAATTAGTTTTTCATCTCATATTTTTTTTTCTTTGTCGAACATATATCCGCCAGTTTATTATTCGTTTCAGATCTTAAAATTTTTTTACCAAGTATTTTTGACTTTTTAGTTCGATTAAAATTTTTAAAGTTCTCCTTTAATAACCCTGCATCTGCACGGAGATAGAAAAAATATATCAAGAGATTTGAAGAGATGGCAGAAAGAAATTAAAAAGAAAATTATTAATTTTGTTATTTTTTTTTAATATTGTATTTTTCATATATTTAGGCGTCGTTGAAACCAGCCCAATTGGGGCCGAGTTCTCCATATAAGGAAGATAATCCACTATTTACAGGGGGTTTATTATTTCAATATAAGCTCCAGTACCAAAATATAAAATCACCTTGTATAAAAATTTGGTATTTAATATTATCTAATATTATTAAAATTTAAAAACAAAATGAAACTTTTTTTGATTTATTAAACAAATCAATCTGGGTCAAAGGTAAATTAATATGTAGAATCATCAACATTTTAAGTGGGTCACTACTTGGTAAATGATAGTAAAATTAATTTTGCCAGGAATATAGGAAAGCAAAGTTGCTCAGACACCTAGAAATTTATAAGTTAAACATGTGACACTTCAAAAATAGATTTAATTAAATAAACATAGGACTAAATTCTTATGGTGTTATATTAATTACTGGGACTATACAAATACTTATATTATTACTTACCTAAATGTATGTACACTGTTTTCTTGTTTTAAACATCAAATAAATAACTAATTTATTTCTTATGAAAATTTTTGTACTAATTTCGGAATAATAAATTTAATATGTTTAGAGAAACTAATTTTTTTATGCTAAATTCACACATTCTTATTTTTAACTAATTTGTTTTATTATGCAACTGCATTTAAAAATTATGTTGACAACAATCCAATTACAAAGATTGCTAAATTATTACTATTAATATTTTTTCCACTTAGGTACTGGGGGTTATTAACAAAATAAATCATTTATATATAAAATGTACGAGATTTAAAAATAACAGAAAAAAATGGTCGTTTGAAATATAAAAAAAATCAGTAAAAGACATAAGACAAATCTGATATTTATAGGATTATGCAGAATATATTAGAAAAATTTACATATAATTGTAATTTTATATTTATTTATTTTTAAGGACCAAAAGTTTTTCGCACAATCAAAATTTTGATATAAACCATATTTTAACAAAAAAATACAACAAATTACAAATATATAAGTGATTAAATAAATATTTACCATTTCAGACTATATTTCTAAAATTTTTATGAACATTTTAAGTTTTTACTATTATTAACGCTGATGAATCAATGAATAAATACTTGGAATAAAACTTAATATGTCCATTTCTTTTAATAATTGTCACACTCTAAACCATTACAAATTCATTAGCGTTAGTGACTGTTGTATCTACCGGCCGATAGCCCATAAACTTTTAATAATTTACTAATTCGTCCCATTATGTTAATGTTAGTAAAATATCATTAAGTGGCAAATTAATTTTGAATCCATAAAAAATTTTATTTTGAATTTTTTTTTGAATTGAAACCTCAATTTTATTGTTTTTGTTGCACCTGTAGATTATTTTTATATGCGCATTTTTGATATTTAAAATCCATTAACATAGTAATGCTGTATATCATTTTTTTTACAATTGGTACATATATTTTTGGCACTATGTAAAGTGCGCCACATTTGTTTAAAAGTCAGGTAAAATATTATTTTATGGATTAAATTCACCGGTAAAGAGCGCCACTAGATAAAAGAAGATTATTACTTTAAAACTTTAAACTTAAAGTATTTAAAGCTGTCAACAAAATAGTAGGGATAATAGATGTAAAACAATCGTAAAAAAACCGCAACAAAAATTACAAAATAATGACAAAAAAATCGCAATTATTACAAAAAAAGTCAATGAAATAAAACAAAATGAGAAAAAATTAGAAAACAAAAAAAACAGTAGAAAACAGATCAATGAAAAAAAATGACGAAAGATTAGCAAAAATTGAAATAAAAAATAAAAAAAAACCAGAAAAAAAAACAAAAAATCATAATAATGAAGGAATTAAAAGAATTGAAAAAAAAATCAGAACAAATCGGAAAAAAAACTTCGAAAAAATGGAAATTAGAAAATAGAAAATTGTTAAATACGTAAAAACGCAAGAAATCGAAAAATATCACAAAAAATCAAAGGATCAAGAAAAAGGAGAAAAAATTAGAAAACAAAACAAATAGAAAAAAAAACAGAACAATGAGAAAAAAATGAGTAAAAATTAGAGAAAATCGAAAAAAATCATAAAAAAAAATAGAAAAAAAAATCAGAAAAATGAGAAAAAAAACGCAAAAACCAAATAAAACCAAAAAGCCGGAAACAACTATTACCATTAAAAAATGAAAAAATTCAAAACAATTGAAATAAAATGCAAAGAAATCCCAAAAAAGTCGCAAATATTTGCAAAAAATCAGCAGAAAAGAAAAAATAAAAAAAAATAAAAAGGAAAACAACAATGATGAAAAATTACAGCTTTTTTCCATATTAATAGAGTCTATTAATAAACTAAGACTAAAGAATAATTAAATTTATCCCTTCAAATTTGTAAATATTTAACATTAAATTTATTCGAGTTTATATTTGCATAATAATTATGTATCATAATATTTTAAATAAAAATAAAGGGTAAATTAAAATTGTTTTATTTTTGCTAAAATGTAGATAAAATCAAGTTTGGTAATTATTTTTATGGTTTATTTAATCTCTTAATCCTCAAATTCAAATTCGGACCACCCGGGGCACATGGCGCATCTTACATACAGCCAAATTTTTAACAATTATTAAGAACATTTTCGAAGAATTTTAAAAATTTATATCCCATGGAACTTTTAAATTCCGATTTAAAATTTTGAAAATTAAACAAAAATTATTTGTGTGTAAAAAATTTATAAGGGTATGAAGTTTTAAAATTTGTGAAATACTGTAGCTACTTGAGCTGAATTAGTTATGATATACTAGGTGATAAAATAATTGTAAAATATAAAAAGTACCTTTTTATATCAAAATTATACCATGGTTATCTTACGAAAGTATCGGAATTTGTAACACCAAAGACAAAACCAAAAAGATTTTTAGACTGCAGCTGATATAAACAGGAAATGTTAATATAACATTTTTTGTAGACGCATAAAAAATACACAATATATTATACGTCAAGATAAAAACTAATAAGACACAATTAAAATAGCGGTATCTAAATATAAAACTTTTAGAAATTATCTTTTGTAGTTTTTAAAGTTAATTTATTGTCAGTTATTTTTTAACTAGAGAAATATTTTCAGAATCAAGCAAATGAGGAAGGAGAATATGTTTGATAATGTTAACCATGAAAACTTAATTTGATGAAGTGGAAAGGCTTAAAAACAAAAAAAAAATAACTTAAAACAACAACTACAACAAAAAACTAGAGTAGAGACAGAAGAAACAAGAGTAGAAAAAAATTACAGGATAAAAATGAAAGCGACATACGAATTTAATAAAAGGGATGGTAATAATGAAAGTGATGCTTCGAGCAAACCAGACAAAGAAAAGTAATGAATTTACAAACTAATATATATTTCTTTTAAAATTAATATGTTTCTCATTTCGGTTCATACTTTTGATCATTAGTGTACATTGTATATTTCTGAAATCTAAAAATTCACATTTCATCAAAAACTTAGCTACGTCATTTATCACTTGATGATAAACGGCACAGCTATACCAAAAGAATTATTTCTAGTAAAAAACCGTTGAAACTAACACTTATCTCTTTCTATATATAATTATCATAGAGAACGACGAGCGCAGTTGCCTCCGAATATGGAATAGTCGATCACAAATAAAAATCCGTTAAAAAAGATTCTTATGAGGCACAAAATGCGTCTACAGATCATTATTAGCTTCTAGATCGTTGAGGAGAATAGTTGCATCCCTGAGAGAGCTTTTCACTTAAAATGCGAGTCAACACTGCACCTTAATATTGATAAATTTATATTTTGATTTAATAAATGGGTAAGAAAATAACCCTTAAAAATAAATCAAATCGATTATTTTGTATTAAATAATGTGTCTGATGTGGTAATCAGACACTGGTCCTTCGAACTGAAGAGGGTTGATGCAAAACGTCGCCCTACTAGTAAAACAAATTCCAAATGGATGTGAGTTCTTTATTCATATTTATTTACATACAGTGTGACCCATTTTGTTTGGAAGCACCCCTGTAAAAATACGCATTTTTCAACCGATTTTGATTTAATTTTTTTTGTTAGTTTTTCCAAATTCATGTTGTAATAACTTTGTCGTTAATAAAATTTTGGTAGTTTACATTTGTAACGATTGTGAACACAGTGGTGTAGTCATATTTGAGAAAAAAAAAATGAATAATATACTTTCGTCTTTTTTGGCAAAGAAAAATTAACATAGATGGACTTGAAAATAGAAATTAAGCTATGAAAATATGTGCCAAAATACTGTTTTTGATACTGAATCTAACAAAAAAAATTAAATTAAAATCGGTTGAAAAATGCCGGATTTTACAGGGGTGTTTCCAAACAAAATGGGTCACTCTGTATAATCACCATCGACATTAAATTTAAATATAAATTACAAAATATAACTTGACATTTCAAAATCTGATTGTCTCATTTATTTAATATCTTTTTCATGTTTTTTTTTTCAAAAAATAAATTTTTTCTTATTTCTTTTAAACACTTTTGTCTATCTCTTATAATTTACTTATTCTATAACTAAAATTTTCTTTTAAATTTCCAAAAATATATTAGAAAATTCAAAAAAAAGTCGTACAGAGTATTTTACTAAAATATATATAAAAAATCCTATGCCAAAAACAAATCGATCATGTTTTGTTTTGTTCATTATATATTTTTTTGTTACAATCGGTGTATTTTTTTTGGTTTTTTGTTCGGGAAAATCATAGGACTTATGGTGTTTTTTGTTTATTTTTAGCCTTATCAAATCTAACCGTAGGTGAGCTTTCTTTGTCGTGACTCGGATTGAAAACTTTATCCCCGAAATTAAACTACTTCTATAACTCTATGACAATAAAAATTTTACTGCAGTTAGATAAACCAGGTTGTGACAAAATCGAAATTTGAAAAATTTGACTTAGTTTAACCGCTAAAAATTGAAATTTAATAAAAGTAAAAAAAAATTGAAAAAATTAATTATGCACAAAAAAATAACAACGCTTGACTTTTAACTAAATGAAGCTCTTCGAAACAAAGAACTTAGTAAAAAATTTCCCCACCAACTTTTTTACTAATTTCTTTCAATAATTATTTCCTCGGCTCCTGGTGAAATCTGAATGGCTAAATTTTTCTAAAGAATTTGATATACGATAAAGTTTCCTATTAACTAATAAAGAAATTGACTATTAAAGCTCATTATAAAAAAATTGTGATACTCTGGAAATATTGTAAACAAATAATAAAAACTATTTTTTTATTAAATGTCTAAAATATCAAAAGTCAAAAGGAAATTGGATTATAATAAATCAACTCTCAAGATATAGATTAATATCGTAAACCTCTTTACCAAATTAATATCGATTAGAATAATAAAGGAATAAAGGTTAAAATAAACAACAACAAAAAAATACCAACTTGTTTTAATCCTTACCACCCTGCATGTATGTTAATTTAACAATTAATATTTCTTTTAGAATAAATAAAAAATCAAGCTATTAATATTTTATGTACCCCTACAACTTCTTTCATGAATTTCGACTCGGTCAGGATTGAAGGTCCTTTTACAGTGTTTGCAGGGTACCAGTTGACTGAGATGACTCTGCCAATTGGCTTCCTGGGTTTCGGCGATATTTATTTTACCCTCTTCTGGAACAAAAAACCCAGCTATTAATTTAGAACATTTTTTATTTTTAAAATTGAAGAATTTTGAAATTAATTTGCTACTTAAGAGAAATAACTTAAATGAAAATGAATGTTAGTATTTATTGGTAACAAATATTTCACTAAGAAGCAAATACTTTAGTTTTATTTTTTTTTTGCTTAAGTACACAAAATAAAAAACTCATTACCAAAACTACTTATAAAAGTAATAGTAATTACGTACTGAAGTCCAAAGTGTTTTGTTACTGTCAAGAGATAAGAAAGTTTAATAAAACTTACTATCGATGTTTGTAAAAGCAATTCTAAAATCAAAATTTAGTTTTTTTTACTCTCCCGGTCCTATCAAAGAGAAAGTATAGTGAATGAGCAAAAAAAATTTGATATATCGATAGAAATATCCATTTTGAGGTCCCCCAATAAGATTGAAACAATTTGGAGACTAAGGTCTGTCTGTGGGTCTGTGTGTAATATTCAAGATGAAATTTGTTATAAGGGTTGGTGTATGACTCGAATGCGACCAATAGTTTTTGGTTTAATGGACTTATCCAGTAGGAACGAATTTATTGGTTTTATATTAATGAATAAATAGCTTAAAAAAAACCTAGTTGCTTATGTTGCATTGTTCTTATAATATTCATTAAATAATAAAAATCAATAAAAAGTAATTAATATATTTTGAAAGTGACGCTGCTTCTTGACCAATAATAAACGTTTTACTTTCTAGAGCATTGCCAAGATTCTAGCTTGTTCGTTTGTAGAAAAATTTTACATACTTCTTTCCTTCTTTTAATCATAACAAATGAGAACGAGAGAGTTGCCAGTTTTATCGATATGAAAACATAGCCAAATATAATCTGATTCAATTGGACCACGTCACAAGCCACTGTAGCCCCGAAATTCAAATTTTAAGAATTAATTACAGCCACAGGATCGGCCTTAGAAGGGCTGGACCAGGTGCAATGTGTTATGATAGGCCAATATTATAAAATAAAAATATTAAAAAAAATCACTGGATGAGTCCATTGGTACAGTAGTGCAAAGTTTTAGAGCATAAAATGTCGTACAATTTTTGTATCAATCTTTTCCTGTTTTTTTTTTAAGTTTTGGCGGTCAATAATTTCGGACGATAATTTCATTTTTCAATTTATTTATATTTGTATAACAATAAATTAAGTTGGATATTTTTATATAAGTATCAAGTCTAGACAGTTTTATCAGAATTTTGGTCTGGGAATGTACTTAGCAGACAAAAAGTCTGAATAAAAACGACACTAATTATAATAATACAGGTTATTAGATATTTATAATATTTGGAAATTTGTATGGGATAAGAATATATGAAAATTGATTTATTTATGCACTATCCTCTTTAATCAAGAGATTGTTTGAAATTTTGAAAAAAAATGAAGTTGGTTAGGTTAAAATGGAAAAATGAAAAAACCTCAACTTAAATAGCAAATCGATAAATGTACGTTGCGGTTCACTATTTTTATATTTTTACTTAACTATTTCTTATGTACACGGTGTCAAAATAATACTACAGTTTAAATAAGTTTGTTGCATTCTGGAATTTTTTTAATTTTTAATATTTTAAAATCATAAACAACAATTTCTAGCTAGATTTTTACCAGAAAAATTTTGTTTTAAAGTCAATACAAATTAAAAGTAAGCACTAAATCGTTAACGTTTAAGTTGACCCCCGGAAAAATTAAATAAAAATTTAAAAAATACCCAAAAAAAATATATAGACTGGTATTTTTTATTTTCCTAAATTTACAGAAAAATCGGCAATACGGTTTTCGAAAAAATCAAGAAAAAAACTTTTTCTCAAGTATAAAGCTAAAGAAGTAATTTCTCGATAACAATTTTTTTTGCTGAAATAAACATCCACAATTTCTTTAAATTTTTTATAGTTTTGGCCAAAAGAAAAAGTAATTTTTAAATCATTTCTACATAAATCTTTTATTTCTTTGCATTTATATAAATCTTGTTGAAATCTATTTGAAAGAATCAAGTATTTAATAAAAAATATACCACTTAGTTAAGTTTTAAAAAAAAATCGAATAAATATTATTTAAAATTCCCGGGCAAGATTTATTTGTCTATGGAATGGCCTCTATATGAGACACAGGAACTTTTTAAAACACTTCAGCTACGTAAAAAACTCGACGTCAAAGTAACACAATTAAGATTTTAAAGTTGAAACAGCGACTAGTTTCGGGAAATTTCGCCATCTTCAGGCCAATGTATTCATGGATGATTTGGTAAAATGAAATTAAATTGATTTGTCATAAATGACAGATTATGTAGTTACATTTAAGATTATAATTACAGAGTGGTTATTTAATATAAAAGGAAGGGGGTGACATTGTGTCCTAAAATGAACACCCTGTAAAAAGAAAAGAAATTGTGTGTTCTCAAACTATTAGAGAACCAAAAAAGGACATTAGGAAGGCAGGATAATGTCAAAAGTCCATGATTCTTGAAAAATATATGTAATTCGACGGTCGTGTGTTTAGCCGATGGTAGGAATTGCTCTGGAGAAAGAAATGGGGTAGGAAACTACTTGGAAGATGATTTAAAGGTATGCGACCCTAAGGGTGGCGTACCAACAAAGAAGAAATAAGTCCAAAATGTTATCCATAATCTCAAATGTGGTCTAATGGTGAGGTAGTAAAACTCAAAATCCTGTACCACAAAATTTAAAGAAAAAATAGATTATAAAACAGCATTGCCCCAACGAGGCTCACTTGATATGACGGTAAAATACTTGTATTTTAACAATATACGTAATACTATCTCCATTACAAGACTATTATTATTTTTAATCTTAACGTGTCATTTGTGACAAATCAATTTAATTTCATTTTAACAAACCCCCCATGAATACATTGGCCTGAAGACGGCGAAATTTCGCCGAAACTAGAATCCTTTTAACTTTAAAAGCTTTAATAAATAACCTTTTGGACTTGAAAATTTTAACCTCCACTGGATAAATTTTCACTAGTATTCTCCCTAGAGCTTGAATTATTACCGGAAATTTTTTATTTTAAGTTGTTTATTTTTTACACGTTATATGGATTTGATTTTTCATTTATTGCGTTTTTGGTCCTAAACAATTTTCACTTATAATCTCCCTAGGGCATGAATTATTGTTAAAATTTTTTGAGTACATGAATTTTCTTTAAAAATTCATGTACGAGACAAATTTCCAGCAATTAATTCAAGAAATTCGGTAAGGACATTTCCGGAACTTTTTTAGTTGCTATGGTAACGATACAAAATACAGACATTTAATTGGTCGAAAATGTTAGGTGTGGAATTTTTTCTAGAATTTTAAAAATATTTCAAAAATTTTACTTTAATGTCACTTTATTACAGTTCTGGGGGGAGGGGGACTTCAATGGAGTTTATTAGCATAACCGTATTTTTATGCTGTTTTGCAAAAGCTATTTTATTTTCACCTATAATTTTATTACATCTTATTGACAATTAGATTTCACATTCAAATTATTCTATAATTAGCTATAACAAAGAAAATAAATATTAGAATACTTTTCTGCATATCCTAGCCTGTTTATCTACGTCATTCGAATTTCCAAAATCTTCCAACATTCTTTCGCAATTATCGTTGTCTTACTTTCTAAATCCCACCTCTCCGTCGCTCTTATATGAGACGAAAAATATTGACTTAATAATTTGTTCGATAGTGTTCTCATAATGACCGTTACAAAAAATCACGCCATAATTTTGTCAGACAATCAAATTAGGTTAGCTTAACTCCAAACGGTTCGGTCGACTGAGATTCATTTGTGATGGAAATTTACCACGTCAACTAAAATTATTGTTTCACAAGCTCTGGCGGTCATTTAAGCAATGTGGTTCCTTTTTTTGTGGTAAAAGACAGTTAAAAGTAAATGATATCTGTACCCTCTTGCAGGAAGATATTCTAGTTTAAGTATATAAGTTTTCTATAAGCTTTAACCAATATTAACGTAAATAACAATGGATGAAAATTATCAAAGTAAAAATTCGGAATACTGGGTGTATTCACGAATTTTTGTAATGTTTATTTTTTTTTTCGACAGAACCCAACCCAAAAATCGAGAGTTTATAAATAACATAACAAATGTCGCTGACCAACGTGGGGCGCAAAGTAATTTGGGCATAACAGTGATTCTTCCAAATTTGAATTCATCTGGGATAATTATAGAAATAATCACATCAGGAATAACTATTGGTAACATTCGTTTACTTGTATACAAATTTGTTACCAATAGTAAATTTAAAAGGAAATTAATACTTCAATTAATTAAATAATAAATTTTGATCATATAATTTGATATTATATTTGACAAATATAAAGAGACGACATAATAAATTTCATAAATTAAAACAAAATGGATCTAAGAAAATAGATAAAAAATTGTAAGAAAATAATAAAAAATTGGATGAAAATAGTAAAAAAATTGAATAAATGGGAAAATTTATAAAAAAAGATATTAAACAAGAAATTAAAGAGAATAAAATTGAAATAATATAGAAAATTGAAGAGTAGACCCTGATAATAAAATCGAAGAAACAAAAAGGGAGGTAAGAATAGAAATGATAGGAAGAATTTACTATACTACAAGAAAAAGAAAGAAAATCTAAAGAAGAAATACAAGTAGAAATTGAAAAAGTCAAATTAAAAGTACCGGATTTAAGAGGCCCACACACCCCGTGACTTTTGTATGCCCACACACCACGTGACTTTTGTGTTTGCCGCTTAAAGAATTACGCAAGAAAAATGTGCTTGTATTCTAATACATTGGATGTAAAATTTTTTTTTAGTATTTTCCGGGTTATGTTAAATAATCCTACCCTCTAGTCCAATTTTTTCTGCGCAGAACAAAACATAATTATTCGTATTTGGACGAGAACTCGCCTAATATAGCAACTAAAAATATGCGGTTTTTTCATGATATTTAAAATATAATTTATGCCTAGAGAAAAAAGTTGATAGTCGTATCACTTTTATTAAAATTATTTAAAGAAAAGTGCCACAGACGCGCTCTAAAGAATTAACTACTGAATCGATTGGTGAAAACCGCAGCTTCCTATCTTTAATATTAAAGGAGCGCTCGTCCAAAAACGATTTAAGGCAAGAAAACATATGGTATTGGCACATCTTAAAAGTTGAAATATATTCGGTTTAATAAGGTGTATTAAATATAATTTTAATTGTTTTGTTCTTGGTTAATACAATAAATGAGCTAGGAAAAATTTCTCTAGAAAAAAACAATTTGTGTAATTTAATAATTTAGTGTCCAATAAAGTTTCGATATTGTTCTAATTAAAAATTAATATTATCAGTTGCTAGCAATCCTTTAGTTTCTGACCCTTTAGAAATTACATCCTCTTTCAAAACGTAAAAATTAATTAAAATTTTGAAGTCGAAATTTTGGGCGATAACAATTAACACCTTATTTGATATTTACAACAATTATAAACGCCTAAATAAATAAATCAAAACAGCAATATTACATTTCTATATAGCACGTCATAGCGCATAGTCTAGAAAAAATCCTAATAGAATAAATATAATAATTAACATATACAAAACCTCTTTATATCTCTAAAGGTCATGGCAGCACTCTGATTTTTTATTAAAAACTAAAAACTGAGGTGTAAACAAAAACAACATTATTAGGCAGTAACGCAGACAAAAACAATTTCTAATCATAAGAAGAATTTTTTTAAGCCCTCTTGTGTATAAAAAACAGAATAAATGCAGGTCAACTTAAACGTTAAATTTAAATAATTTGATATTAGTAATAATCATAGTAAGGGTAACTAACCTATAACTGATTGCTTCTAGGATGACGTCACATCATCTTTCTTGTATTAGATTCTCCTGTGTCAGAAACATTCGTTGATCAGAGTCATATTTATGAAATAATTTAATAATAAACTAGTAAGGCATAATTTTTTTTTACTCTAGCTAATTAATTATATTATAATGATTTTATTATAATACACTTTTTATTATTTTGACCAATCATAATAAACAGTTATGTTCAAATAAAGAAGACTTTGGTTTCCCTGACAGTCAGAGGTGCTCTCGTAAATAATCCAGAACCGTAACGCTAATTTACACGATAACTTTATTATTGTAGTATGGGGTAAGATTATATAAAATGCAAAATTAAAATGTTGTCATGACTCTAATGAAACTCCATACCTAAAAGCACTGCTTTGAAAACAAAAAATACAATTTATTTTTTCAAAAATCAGTTCCGGAACGACTTTCTGGCGCGTTGCGGCACGAGTGTACCCCTGCTGACAGTGGCATTTACAAAAAAATCCTTGTGAAATTTTTGCTTAAAGTTAAAAGTTGATATGAAAATAAAAACATAAAACAATTGAAAATGAAATGTAATGCTAAAATAACTGACAACATTCTAAGAAATTACTAATGACTGAGACAGATGGCAAAAATAATGAATATATTCATAGCAAATCGATTTTTGTAACAATTTCAATATCAGCAGATATAAGAAAAAATTAACTCTGAGTTTAACTTCAGTTTGCAAAAATTTTATCACAATACATGCAAGGTGCTAAATGAAATTCATATAAATAAAATATATAGTAAAAGACAACTTTTCATTGTCAGTGTCATATAAAAAGCTTACTCGAATTGGTGATTGTAGAAAAATAGTAGTACAACAACTGCGCAAAGCGTTACTTTTCCCACGAGCTCAGAAGTTTGTGGAACGAGCCCTTAAAGCGAGTGCCGCAAATCTAGCGAGTGGGAAAAGAGCTTTGCTGCGTACAAGTTGTACACAATATTTTTTCTAAAACCACATTTATTAACGAAAAAAAAAAACAGTTTCACAAAAAAAGTTGACAGGTCTTAGCTGTGTTTGACATTTCCGTGGGAAAAGTGCCGATAGCGTGTACTTTTCGCACTCTAAATTATTTTCCATCGGATATCAAAGAGATTTGTTTAGAAAAGCGTGTTTTGCATAGTGGTTGTAGAAAAAAATTTGTTGTAGAATGGATAATTTATAAAGAAAATTTAAGTTGTATGTATTCATTTGTAAATTTTAAAATTATTTTGGCTTGTGGTGAAATTCAAAAATATACTGGCGGATATTTAAAAAGATGCATTTAAATGTCGGTTTTAATAGATTTCGGGCCATAAATGTGTGATTATATCCTGATGTTTTGAATGTCTTGAAATTCGGTACAATTATAATTTTTTTCTCTATCTAGGGCACAACTTTCTAGTTTATTCTCTTTGCAAAACCAACGCTCTCCGGAATCACGACTACGTTGATTTAGAATTAAAATTGAGAAAAATTAACACTACAAATTCTATATATTTTTATTTTGTTTTATTATTCAGGATTCAGGACTGGTAACAACCACAAAACTACTTTCAATGTTACCAAGTTTACTTTTATAAATATTTTAATTTTAATCACAAAATATATAGCTAAACGGAAAAAAAGAATATATTACACTAACTGTCAGTAGATAGAACGTCCTTTTGCTTTAAAGACTCAATAAGTAAAGGCAATGACGTTTAGAATAAAACTTTACAAGTTGATTTCTTATACAATTGTCACAATCTAAACGTCATTGTCATTAGTTATAGAACCGTTAAAGTTAAAGAACGTTCTATCTACTGACAGTAAGAGCTACTGAAAGAAAAGTAACGCGTTACTTTACCATTATTTTTTCTGCAAAGTAACGTGTTAGATAAAGGTTGATATTACACTTAGAGCTAGGGCGTTATTGAAAAAAAATGTAACGCATTACTTTATCATTATTTTTTCTGCAAAGTCACGTGTTAGATAAACTTTGATATTACACTCAGAGCTAGGCGTTACTGAACAAAAAGTAACGCGTTACTTTATCATTACTTTTTCTGCAAAGTAGGGTGTAAGATGAACGCTGATATTACACTTAGAGCTAGGCGTTACTGAAAAAAAGTAACGCGTTACTTTATCATTATTTTTTCTGAAAAGTAACGTGTTAGATAAACGCTGATATTACACTTAGAGCTAGGCGTTACTGAAAAAAAAATAACGCGTTACTTTACTATTATTTTTCTTTAAAGTAACGTGTTAGATAAACGTTGCGTTACTTTTTTTAAAAATTAACGATTTATTCGTTACTATCCAAAAGTAACGCGTTATTACAACTTCTTTACTTCAAAAGTAACGCGTTTCTACAACATAATGAATAAAGACTTAATGTACATTTTTATTCCTTTAGATTTATTAGAATAAGAAAAGGAAAAATAACGGTTATTTTGTTATTTATAATTTCCACTTTATTATACTAAATTTCTGAATTTTAATAGAAAAAGTAACACATTTTACTTAATAAAACGTCAAAAAAACATTAAAAATAAATAGGAAATTGAGTTCGATTTTTCAAAATCTTATCCAAATCACAGTGGCGTGCGAAATACACGGGTTACATAAAAATAATAATAACCAAAAACAGAAACGTTAGTTTTAAAATAATAATAAAGCGTTATTGTAACGATTTTGCGTTAATTTTACAAAGTAACGCAGTTACTGTTACTTTTAGCCTACTTTAAAAACTAACGATATTACTAGTAATGCATCATATTTAGTAACGCGTTACTGAAAAGTAACGTTTTAGTTTCGTTACTTCCATACTCTTATTATGTTGTGTTTTATAGCATTTCAAACGGTAATGATCAATTTTTAGTCCAGAAATATCTTAATAATTTCTATAAATATGAACAAACCTTTTAAATTCAGTTTCTTACATTTTTAATGAAACATTTATTTCTGGTTAAATGTATTTTTTTACTATTATTTTTTCTGTAGTTTAAGAACTATCCATTATAAATCACAAACTTGTCAAAGCCACCAATATAATTAGTTATTATAGGAAATAATCGCATGATGTGTGCAAGCTTAGTATTACCAGACGTCTAATTTATGAAATTACGCCAGGCCCACTAGTCACTCACCCTTGCTTTAGTGCAATTTAGTACATAAAAATAAGTATTAAATTTTTCATTTTCCGGGGAAAAATAAATCGATAGAGGTCGTTGACACAAACAACGATCAGTTTGTTACCCTTTAATAATTTCTTAACACGTTGCCGCAGCATAATAGTATCGAATACATTAGATTTTCTATTACGAAAACTACTAAATAAAATTTAAGTAAAATACAGAATTCCCTTCATTAATAATTTGGCTCGGATGTTTAATAAGTCCAATTTACGAATTACACTAATATACAATTATACAAAAATCTGTGTTTTTAAGAGTTGGCAATGTGCCAATAATTGGCAGACGGCTATAGATCCGCGGGCATTTTATCTTCCTATATGAACGATTACAACATTCTTGATTATATTAAATATGCATGATTTAAAATATCCAAATAAAAAGATTTATACAAAATACGAAATCTAAACAAATACACTGAAAGATTTTTGGTGGAAGTTTTTGACATTTTTTACACGCAAAAGTATCTTTTGAAGCCTATGGACTGTATGGATTTTATGTTGGTGTAGTAATAAATTAAATAAAAAAGTACAATTTTAACTTAAGTTTAAAAACACAAATTGAGGAAGGCAGATATCTTGATGAGGATATCCAATTTCTGTAGTTATGTGCCCAAAAACTTTTAATTTGAATTTTATTTTTTCACTGCACTTAACTTTTGTTGAATCCTTATACCAAGATATTATATAAATCATAGGAAACTATGTATACGCGTTTTAATCGGATTTTTGTACGTTCAATGATTTAAAATCAAATGATCTATTAGATACTGTTTTTCTATTGGTGGTGACGTAAAATGATTTTATTTTATTGGCTGTGACGTACGCTATGGTTAGGGTAGAAGAATGTTCTAGAAGAATGCGTATATGACGAAAAGCACGTGTTTATGTTAAAGAGATGCATTTTTAGTTTCTAATTTACTTGTATACAGTGAGACAAATATATAAATAAACTGAGATGGAATCTTATATAGTTGGCGGTCGAAGTAAAAGACAAAATACACAGCTTGTTTCTTAAATAATATTTTTATGGAGATGATTAAAAATATTGTTTTTGTTAAAAACTAATGAATTTTCACCATACACAAATACAAAATACAGATTGGTGAAATGTGACAAATGCCCCTTCTCTTTCGTGGGCCTAGTGGCAAGTATATTGTTTAATTCAATGTTTTGTGCTTTTTTTAAATATTTTTGGAAATTCTGATATTTATACAATTTTTGTTAATCGCAGTCTGGATTTTTCTTCTGGCTACTGCGTTAGTCGTTTGAGCAATAAAGGGTAAATATATGTACAAATTATTAAAAAAATATTCTGGGTGGTTCAAAAAATGAAAAAAACACCGTGTACATCTGTTACCCATTAAATATAGGATTTTTAGTAACTGTCATCTTGGTATCCCCTATCTACAATTATCGTTTGTCTACAAATGTAGCATCCTGTATACAGGTCGTTTCTTTTATCATATTAACTATCTAGAAGAACATTACATTCTTCAAAAAAATCTACAGGGTCTCTCGCCCTTCTCGAGTTATACAGGGAAAAACAAAAATGCTATTTTTAGTTTTTTTTATGCGTAGAATTTTTATTGAAAGAAATATAAAAATATGGAAAAACAAAAGTTTTATTGTAGCTCAAATTTGCTATAAAATTGTACTAATAAATCTTTGTCATAACGTTTCGTGTCTTAACGGCCACCATCAAGTTAAATTTTTTAAATACGAACCTGTCTTTTTTATTACCAAAAATGATAAACCGTTAAAATCCAAATTCATTAACATATTACACTTGTCATTTTAACGACGTTTTATCTAAAATAACTAACATCATCAGTGACAACAATTTATAATTACGGCCCTGTCGTAGTTCTTTTGTAAATTTGTTTTGATCAAAACAAATATAATAATAGGCATACTTTGACATTATATAACAATTTGGATAAAAAAAATAAAATTGAAGATTTCGAATCTGATTTCTCCTTAATCAATTTTAATTAGAATTTGTTTTCATAATTCTCATTTTAGTAAATGAAGAAAATATTAGTCTGTCTGTCTGGATGTAAACACTACAACTCTCGATCGAAATCTCTGAATGAGTTCTGGTTTTCACTTTACTATTTAGTTTTCTCCAGGAAAGAATCCTATTGGCCCTTCTGGTACTCGCTATACAAATTTTGTGTTTTGTATGAGAAAACTTTTTTCCAGTTCAAATTTTGAGAACTTTTTCCACGTATAATATTACCTTACATGTATGCAAGAAGTTTTGGGCAGGATTGCACTAACCATTCCAGTAGGTGATGGGCCGAAGTCCCGAAACGGTGCAGCAGCATTTGAGCGTTCCCAGAATTTTAATAATTTTTTTTATTTCACTGATATTGAATCTTTCTTATCGAAAATATTAGATAATGTAAAAGTATTATATTCGTTTTGACGAAATTAAAACGAATTTACAAATGAATTACGACAGGACCGTAATTAAAAATTAATGTCACTGTTGATGTTAGTTATTTCAAATAAAATGTCGTTAAAGTGACAAGTGTGATATATCACTGAATTTGAATTTTAACGGTTTATCAATTTTTGTAATAAAAAAAACAGGTCCGTATTAAAAAAAATAACTTGATGATGGCCGTTCAGGCATAAAAATATGTATCAAAGATTTATTAGTACACTTTTGTAGATTACTTGAGATACTTCCCTATTCCATTTTTTGATATTTCGTTTCAAAAAAATGTGTGTAAATAACCAAAAATAGTATTTTTGGTTCTCCCTGTATAACTTGAGAAGGGCGAGAAACCCTGCATATTTTTTTCGACCAATGTAATGTTCTCCTAGATAGTTAACTTTTAGCTCATTTAATCTTCTTCGTATCTCTTATGGTTTATATAACAATGTTAGCACATAATAAAAGAAACAGCCTGTATATTTTACTGTAAAGCTTTTCGAAATTAGTTGATTAATATTGTTTAAAAAAATATAACATTATCTGATTTTTTAAAAATAGTAGGATAAAACTAGTTACTTACGTGTGAATTTGATGTCGGGTTTCTGAGGTACCGGTCTTCTCTTACTCGGAGGTAATTTTTCGTTTTCAATGGTCCATTTTTTCAAACACTGCGGCTCGTGAATGTAAATAGAATTCACGCTGAAGAGTTTTCCGCATAAATAGCATGCAAACAACGGTGGTTTTCTTGACGAAACTGGACGATCGGCAGAAAGTACGTCTCGATTTGGTAGAGGATCGATTGTAGGTGCATTATCTGCAAATTAGATATTTGTGGCATTAACTTTTAGCTAAAAAAAATTGCTTCATAAACGTTTATGAAACAGCAGAAAACTAAATGTACAAAATTTTTTTATAGAATATTTTTACTTTCCAATTTAGTTGTAACGACCAAATATGTGGTTCACTTTTCAATAAATAAATTTAAACTCCATGTCATGTACCACACATACATATTTCTTAAAAAATTTGGGGAAAACGGCGCCTAGAGTCGGCTAAACAGCCATCTTTAGGCCATATATAAGTAATAATAGTTTAAGTATAATCAATCCATGTAAATAAAATATAGCATAAGCTTAATAGTTTTAACTAAAATTATTGTGGTTATCTGGCACCTTTACATGGTGACTCATACCACCAGAGTCCCAGGGTGGTATTACTATTGTTAAATTTAAGTTTTCCTGATATGGATGTAATTTTCAAAACAGTCCAATTTGAGGAACATGGAGATCCTCCAGATTCCAAAAAGGTTTTTAGAACCACAAGCTTCTTTCCGAATGTACACCACATAGGAAGGCCACCCAATAGTTTTAGTTTCTTCACATGGTCGCCATTGTTAATATCGATTTGACTGTAATTGATACTAATTTAACTACTTATTACTAATGTTATTGCTTCTACTAATATTGTATATAGTGCATGGTTGACCACCTATTGGGTCGCCTTTTTATGTGGTGTACCGAGATACATGCGATTTGCTGGTGCTGCTGGTAATTTGGTACACTATCCTTTACCTTTTTTATTCTTTAATATGAATCCTGTTCAATTCTCCAGTTTGGGCTTCATTTCTAAACATGGGGCTGATACTATGGTCTCCTTGATTTCATAAATTTACCATTTATTTTAAAGAATTCACACATGTTCTTACTATCACCTAAGATCCCTTCTACCATTTTAAAATTTCATTACATATTTTACCTTCTTGTACCTGTGCGTACTATAGTTATATGAACATTTCGTCTAAACTATGTAACTTGGTATTTAAACTTTTGTTTTATAAATGGTTTGGCCGGATGATGGCATAATTGCAGAAACTAGTCGCCGTTCTCTTCCTTTTAATGTAACAATTTATATTAAGCAATTATTTTATAATATACACTAGCTGAATATCCGTGCTTTGCTACGGAGTTTCTTTAATATTTAGTACATGGATGACCGGGCTTTGTTTGTTTTTTCCTATTTTTTCTTATTTTTTTATTACTATTTTTTCATTTTTCCCTATTTGCCACTATTTGTCCCTATTTTTCTCTAGATTTTCTCTATTTTTTGCTATTTTTCAATATTTTTCCTTATTTTTACCTATAATTTCTATTTCTACATTTTTTCCTATTTTTCCTTTCCTATTTTCTCCCGTTTTTCATTATTTTTTCCTGTTCTCATAATTTTTTCTTGTTTTTCATAAATATCCATATTTTTAGCTATTTTTTACTATTTCTCCTTATTTTCCATATTTTTTCCAGATTTTTTTCCCTATTTCTCACTGCTTTTCCATATTTTTCCGTGTATTTTCTTATTTTTCACTAATTTCCCTTTTTCTCATTTTGCCCTACTTTTATTATTCTGATTAGAGTAGTAAGATCTGTACTCTGTTTAATAACCAGGGTGTCGATTTTCGAAATCACACGATGGGATAAATCATCCGAGAGAAGTGATAAAGCACATCCCCGATTTTGATGCCCCAGTAAAGAAGTGCGTATTTTTGAAATGATACGACCACTTGAAAAATAGGTATAATTTAGAACAGTGTTGTCAAATGTCTTTGTTCTGTTTGAACTACTGCTTAAGGAAAATATTATGTGATATGAACTACAAGTAGCTCATTTTGAAGTTTGAAGTAAATTTTACGTAACTTTTCAGTGAAAAATGCATTCCATTAAAACGTTTGCATTGCTTGAATATTACTTGCAAAATGGAAACAAAAAAAAAGAAACACTTCTGTAAATGACAGCCAAAAAAAGTGTAACGCATTTTATGCAAGAACATAGTTATTTAAATTCTGGAAAATTTTCATAATCCCAGTTTGCAAAAAATGCCATATTCAATCAAATAATTTTAACTATTTATTGGTTGGTTAGATGACGTACTACTGACAATGACAAAACTGCGCATGTGCCTGGAAAATATTTCAAACGATGGGATCAGGTTCTCACGTTTTATATCAAGCGATATGACAAGTGTCTATTTTGGTAGAAGTGATCATTCGAAAATACAATTCAAATGGCAACTCCATTGAAAATCCTCATCCCTTCTCTTGAAATGACCGATCGTAGGATTCGAAAATCGACACCCAGGAGGAGCAATTCAATAAGTCTTACTCACGCCACTAAAAGTTATTAGATTTTATATTATAAAGAGCATGTTCCGAAATCCGAAATAGTCCTTTTCAAAATTTGTGAAAAAGTTGCTAAATTGACAGATTACATATGATCATCGCTTTTAACGGATATTAACTTATTAAATTTTGAAATAGTTTATTTGATTTTAATTCAAAAAAAAATTAAAAATCTAGATACATTTTGTTATTTCATTGATGGACGCCGCTTTCGATTTAGATTCTTGTCATTATGGCCACGCACATTAATTAAGTCGATTTTTTATTGGTCCAGGACAACTGTCAATATCAATTATAAAATTTGCTGTGTGAAATTGACTGTAAACTGCCAATCAGGAGTCTACAGAATTGCCAATTTAAATTCAAATCGCTCCTCCTGGTTATTAAACAGAATATAGAAAGAGAGAATACCATGGTAATGAAAGATAACTAACAATATAATAATAATAGTTGAACAGTTCAAAAACGTCTAATTTCACTTTTAATTTTAAAATGTAAGTTATTTGAAATAGCAGCAAAATAACTTCAGTGGTAATCTATAAGGAGTGAAACAAGCGAAAGTACATCTAAGAAACCATAACCAGAAGAAATATAAAAAAAAAATTATAAAATACCTCTATTTTTAATTGGAGCAATCTCCTTAATTGGTTGACCCTCGTTAGCCATGTGCCACTGATTTAAACACCGTTTCTCGTGTTCTTTGATTGTATTTTTCGAAAATTTCTTTTTGCAAATGTAACACTGCCAGTTCTGAGGAGTCAGATGAGGATTTACAGGTTGCGGTGACAGGATAGGATTTGCTCTAATTTCAGCAACTGATTTTACTGAGTGGTTTAGTAAATGGAGATTATCTATGGATTCCTGCAAAAAAAAACATTAATTTCACTATATATTTTTATAAAAAGTTAATTCATCTATATTCCTATACTTTTTTTATATAAAATTTATAATCATGTTTTTTTAAATATCTCCACTCGATTTTATTATTATTGAACTGGTGAACTTCAATTTAATAAAATTAAATATATTTAATGACGGTAACAAAAAGACCCTTTTCTAGATTATTTGTGAAAATGAAAAAATTTGGTACTTACACTTTTTTGTTTAGTTTTGCAACTTCTTTGGTGCACCTCGAGTCTATCAGGATAAAATGTCCTTCCACAATTCGAACACGGAACTAGATTAGCCTGGAATAAAAATAAAAATGAGCAAAGAAAAATCAATGACAAATATTTAAATTAGAAATAAATGCACCAAATTAAGTGTGTAGGTGTGTTTTGGATAAAACAATATATTATTACATAATCTGATCGATTAAGACAAATATTCAAGGTCGATTTAATACAACAATGAATAATCATTAACTAAAGTATTGTAACCGAACTAAAAATTTCTTATAATAAAAAATGCAGGGTGTTTAGAGAATTTATTTTAATAGACATGTTCACAATACTTTTAGTAGCCAAAAAATCATATTTATGTGATTTTTTTAGATTTATTATTACTTTTAATTTAAAAAAATAAAGTAAGTTTTAAGGATTATTTTTAAAAAAATTCATGAAAAAAAGTACTGATAATAGTTATCAACGAGCATTTAAAAAAAGGTTTTGAGCTGATTGAAGGATGATAAAGAAATTAATTAGAAACAAAATTTCTACTCTTAAATCTTATTCTTTCTCCAGTAGAGAATAAAATATTAGAATCTTAACCTATCCCTAATTGTAAATAAATGTCTGTGATTAGATAATTACCTAACCTTGGATTCCATTTAATAAAATAAAATTATAACAAACAAAGTGATTAAAGAACCATTATATTCGAATTTATTAAAAGCTTTTGTTATTTTTTAAGCAAATTAATGCTTTATTAGCTACTTTTAAAGATAACTTAAAATACCGAAATGTTTTTCAAAGTCCATCTCTAAACTTCCATTGTAAATTTAAAGTTATTGTCTCTTTTTTTTTATCCAATATAATTTATTTTTAATTGACCAATTGAGTATAATGGCGATTCCGAACCTGTAATTAATCAGATTTTCAAAATTCAATATACAGGATAACCATAATCTCAAATGTGGTCTACCAATGAAGAAATAAAAAAGTCTAGTACCACAAAACATTTTAATATAAATAGTTGGAAGGGAAACTGGCAACTAGTTTCGGCAAATAAGCCACCATCAGACCTATAATACAAACGTTATAATCAATTAAAAGCAAAAAGAGATCCATAGGTTGTTAAAAATTGATGTTATAAAATTAAACGAACCATTTTGTAAAAGGAAAATATGTGGGATCTGAACGTAGTGGTAGTGTGGGAGTACCAGGAGTACGTCAGAAAAAAGTAGATAACTTTAGGGACCTACCTACCTAAATATAAAAAATTAAGTGTACTCTTTTAGTGTTTTTCCAAATTTTTTTAGGATGAACATTTCAGTACAAAAATGCGTATCCGGTAGACACAAAATCTTTTACTTAAAATTTATTTTTCGTCAGTGGGCGTTAAATTTCCATTTATTTATTTTTTTAAGACAAAAATTATAATTTTTCTCGTGGAATTAGACAAAAGTCAGATAGCTTGATAAGCCTGCCAAATATCGACCAAGTCCGTTGAAAAAACATAAATAAAATAGCGACTTAAATTTTTTGGTCAAAAAAGATAAAATACCCTGTATAGCTCACAACTGACCATACAAACGGGGGTTTTCTTACATCCCCTAAATGTCACCTATCACCCGGTGAAGCATCGGAATTTATTCGTAAAACACCCTGTATACATAGTATTACCATAATACAAATACTATGTATACAGGGTGTTTTACGAATAAATTCCGATGATTCACCGGGTTATAGGTGACATGGTCAAAAAAGATAAAATACCCTGTATAGCTAACAATTGACCATACATACGGGAATTTTCTTACATCCACTAAATGCTTTTATTTAATGGTAAGCTAATTTTTTTATTGTAAAATTTTTGTTTGTTTTGAACGATTTATACTTTTGGGCCTGATGATGGTTTTTTAACCGAAACTAGTCACCTTATATTTACTATTATTATGACTTGTGATTTCATTCAACTGTTATAACAAGCCATAGCATATGCGAAAAAAATAAGTGAAATGCCATTTGAAGAAATAAAGTTGGAGTTAAGTTTTAAATAAAAATATACTGGGTGTTTCATTTATAAATAAAAAACTAATTTTATGTCACTTTATTCGAAATTATATTTAGTATGAGCGCTCAAAATTTCAAAAATATTTATTCTTAACTTGATTCTACTTGATAAGCCATCCGATATACAGAGTGTCCGCTAAAATAGTGCACTTATTAAAGGAATAGGTAGAAGACATTTTTTTAAATATTAAATTATGCAATTTTTCAAAAGAATAAAAAATAGTTTTTCTACGTTCATGTAATAAACAAAACTAAAATATATTTAGTGGAAAAAGTGGTTCTTTATTGCACTAGTGAAATAAAAATTTTGTTGCACTCATCTGTCATTCTACTACAGCATTCTAACACATAAACAAATTTTTGATTTTTGCATGAACGTAAAAAAATGTTGTATGCAACTAGTTCAAAAAGAGTTTATTGCTCAAGACGCAAAATTGTCCTACGAGGCGTCAAGCCGAGTTGGACAATAATTACTTTTTGAACTCGTTGCAAAATAGTTAATTGTGTAACTAGTGCAAAAACTGTATATTTGTTGCACGATTCATGAAGTTTGCAGCTCGAGACGAGTGCAACAAATATTTTACAATACAAGGAATATTATTAACGTTATTTTCATAAAATGATTTTTTTTTGACTGAATTTCAATTTTAAAATCGCAGTTAAAGCAATTAACTATGGTAACTGATGGACAAAAATCCTTTCCAGTGGTTTTTTAATTTTTTGCGTACTTCTTGCACTAGTCCAAAAAGTTAAAACTTTTGGTACAGTAGATAGTGCAAAAAATTGTAACTTTTTGCACGATCGTAGAAAAATAAGTATTTTATCGAATTTTTAAAGGTTGCATTTATAATCTGAACCACTTTACAAAGTTGGCTTTACCGCACATGTGAGATAAAGATTCTACGATTTAATAAAATGCTTTCTTCTACATCGTAAATTCTATCACTTTTTTTCTTTAGTATAACACAACCAGTTTCGAGTAATATTTGGGATAAATTACCCGTTTCTGTATATTGTTCGCTGTAAAGTCTTAGTATTACCGCGAGTTTCACCATAAATCATCAACAAATCAATAGACAATTTTAGTAAAAATTAAATGATACTTTCGCGAACACCCTATATATTATATCTTTTTAATTTAATGGAATTTGTAAAATTGCTTTCAAAACTTTTATATTAATCTAATCTATAACAAACAAATATATCCATCAAATTACCTTTATTATACATTATGAACTTGACCTTTAAAAAATAATATCAAACTTATTGATGTTTTAATGATACAGGCAAACACCAGTACTAATGACGTACATAACATGCCTACACAAATTCTACTTTTTTTTATTATTCCTATTTATATATTGTAGTCTCTTTCATTGATTTTTCAATTTGTTGTAACAAAAAAATAAAGTATTTTCGTCCTTGGGTAGTTCACATTATGTCATTAATCATATTCATGAGTTTTCAGCGTTCTATAATAACTCTTTAATAAAAAGTATATTATAAAATATTTCTTCAGTATAGTTTGCGGATTTTGTGCAAATATGATTTTATTAAGTTTGCCAATGGTATGATAATAAAAGATTTATTATAACGGACCACTCACTGCATGAATGGGAAATTTACTCGATTTTTTTAAATATTGTAGAACTCATTATACTGATCAAATATCACCATAGCGCTAACGCCCTAAATTAAACGGTTTACTTATACAGGATGTTGACGTTAAATTTTCCAAAATTTCAAATAGCCATTGTAAAAATACTAAAATATACAAACCAAATCAACTGTGCATTGATTATTCATATAGCCCATATAAAGAGTGACGGACTTACCATTAGGCACACTAAAATAATTTTTTTTTTGTTTTTTTATTGGTAAAACTATAGGATCAATGGTACTTAAAAAAAGAATTAAAAATCGCGTATTACGTTGAGACCTTTCCTTTATTAGCGAAAAGTAAAGGGGCGGCTGGCCGAATCGTTCCTAGGGGCGGCGCCATATAGGTAAGTCCACCACTAAATATAAAGATACTATATAGAATAATAATTCCTTCACACACCAACTGTATACAGGTTGTGTCATTAATTTACAGATATTTTATAGGATATCAATATCAATTCCGGTTGATAATGTTGGCATCTCCTGAATCAGACTAACATATACAGGGTGTATCATCGGTGGGTGGACAGTAGCTGCTTTCCTATTTGATATAGGCAAAAATGTCTTAAATAAATGAAAACTATATTCCAAAAATAATTACCAACATTATAAATCTCTACTTATCAAAATTATGTTTTTTTAAATGAAACACCCCGTATTTTTTATATTATTAAATTCGTCGTGAAATGCTTATTTCAAAAAAATAAATAGTTTTGAAGTTATAAACAATTGAAAATTGCATTTTTTTAACTAACTTATTGCTCCGGCCAAACGACATAAAATCCGATAAAATAGCTTACTTGTCCCTATATATTAAACAGTATAAGTCCTAAAAATAAATTATTTTATCACCAATAGTAAAGTAGCAAAATAACGGAGACATAAGTAAAAAATTATAAAAACTGTTCAAAGTTGTGAGCATTTATTTATAATCTTGTTCTAAGTATCCATGACACGCCGGAAAAAAAATCTTGGTTACTCGGTATATTGAAATTTTTTTGAAAACCCATTTAAAATCCTTAAAAATCTCTTGACAATCATTCTTGAAAAATTTTTATAATTTTTTTCAAAAAACCATTGAAAAATTCTTGAATAATCATCATTGAAACATCCTAAAAAAATCTTTGAAACTTAAATAATCTGTAAAAAGTCATTATTAAAACAACCCTTAAAAAAAACAATGAAAAAATTCTTAAAAAATATTTTATTAAATCCTGGAACAATTATGGAAAAATGTTTAACAAGATCCTTACTACTTGGTACCATATGAAAAAAAAATTATACAAGGTTATACATTTTATTCTTATGCCTACAAGTAGAACTCAAAAAGTTAAGACAGGGACATATAATCCTTTTTATCGGATTTTATGTAGTTTGGCTGGAGCAATCACTTAAAGTTGAAAAAATGGAATTTTCTTTAATTTCAAAACTATTTAGTTTCGATTAAATGTGTAATATGTTTTTCAAATCAGCGTTTCAGGATGATTTTAAAAATATAAAAAATACAGGGTGTTTCATTTCAAGTACAGATTTATCGAACCTGTATGCTGGTAGTTATTTTTGGATTACAGCTTTCATTTACAATTTTTAATTAAGACATTAAGAGAAATAGGGAAGCAGCTAACGGTTCTCCCACCAATCGATGATACACCCTGTATATATCAGTCTCATTCAGGAAATGCCAACATGATCAACCGAAATTGATATTGGTATCCTACAAAATATCTGTAAATGAATAAAATTCCACAGCTAAATTTTTTGGAAATCGATGAAAAACTTGCTGTCTTTGGACTCACCCTGTATACAGTTGGTGTGTGCATGAATTATTATAGTGTATTTATATCGACTACATTAATAATCAATGCACAGTTGATTTGATTTGTATAGTCGAAAAAAGTATCTTTAGAATGACTATTTGAAATTTTGGATAAGTCAACTTCAGCACCCTGTATAATCGATTAGAGACATTTGATGAGCATCCTGAGTTCGACAACTAAGGTACAGATAGGAAATTAAATAAAATGCTCTATCCAAAACGAAAAATATTAGTACTTGTAAGACAAAAATTTAAAAAAAAAACATGAGTGACCGTTCTTTTTAGGTCACATTTTTTTTTAAAAAAATTTCAAAATTTTCTATCTTACAAGTACTCCTTTCTGTACCACGTGAAACGGTATTAAGAAAATTTTTCAACATACATATAACATGATCTTTATAATAATTTTTGCACTCATGTGTTAATCAATTTTCTACATTGTTCGAACAATTCGCCTGAAGATGGCCTAAGAGCCGAAACATGTTGCGACGTATTTGGTAAATTTTTATTGAAATTGCCAAATAAATATTTTTTTTAGATTAAATTCATGTGGTATCGACTTCCGAGTTTATTTCTTCTTTCCTAAATAAAAGAAATGAAGTGGCGTAACCACAATTTATTTTCGGGAGGGTATAAAATTCCTGCCAGCAATGAGGAGACAGGAAAATATTTCAAAATTTTAAGCTTGATATTTTAACAATTTTACTCTTTTATATTTTTACCCTTAAATAATTTGAAGGGGATTAAGAATTTCTTATGCTGCGTGTGCTCTTTATTAAAAAAAAAAAAAAAATTGAAATGTATTTATTATTAAATGTTTTGATTAATTTAAAACATTAAATTATTTCAAAATTTTAGATATAATGTAGAATTTGGCAAAAATTTCTCAACCTTCGATAGCTCAGTTGGTAGAGCGGTGGACTGTAGTGGCAAATAAATTGTAGAAATCCATAGGTCGCTGGTTCAAATCCGGCTCGAAGGAATTTTTTTTTTATTGTTATTAAACAAATTGAATAAAATATCTTACCTTTTATTAATTTTATTTTAATAAATATAATTTATTACAACTGTTTATAAAATTAATAATAAATTTTTCTTTTTGTTTATTAAATAATAATTGGGAATTGAACCAATTTTTTGATATAAATCGAATTTTATTTTTGACTTTATTAGACACCCATAACACTTTCCCGCTATTTAAATGTAGTAGTGTCAATAACCGATATAAGCCCAGGATAATATACAACGAGAGGAAAAAATTTAGTCCTAAAGATTAACAATTATTTAAATAATATTTAATTAACTAATTTCATAATAATCCTAACCGTGGCAGTAAAATTATTATTTTAGTTTATTTTATATATAGAGGAACGATTTTGATCGACCATTATCTCCATAACTACGCCAACAATCGATACGAAATAGTACAATTGTAAATAGTAGGAAATAAGCATAAAATAATAAAAAATTCAACGAATGAACAAACACTGACATTGACTTTTTAAAGAAAAATCAATACCAGGAAAACCTTGTCGGGTTATAATATTTTGTTTACAAAATGAATATACAAGGTGATTGATTAAAGTCCAATAAAGTCCAGTATCTCCCGTGAGATATTAAAAAGAAATGTACCGGGTGCTTTATTTGAATTTCTCTTTACTTTCCCAATGCAACAATACCAAGTTGTACAGGGTATTTAAAAGTTATGAACAGTATAATTCGCTACCTTCATTCCAATACCACGTATGAGAGTTTTTTGACGAAATGAGTTAAAGACTGATTCTGAACCTATTGAAGACGCTCTATCGTATAATTCTTCTCCCAAGTATGTGAAACAATTATTTGTCAAGCTATTTATAAATTCTATAATCACTTTTTTCAACCTCCCTGAAAATGTTGGATTTACTTATACTTGGTATTGGAATGAAGGTAGCGAATTGTTTATTTTCGGGATGTTATGTTACAGGTATTTACAGTGGTGGTGATGAAGTACTCTTGGCGACGTATCAACTGAAACTGAAACCTCCTTCGCATCGAGTGTGCTATTTATACCAACTTGATAAAATAATCATCATTACCACAAGAGAATGCAGTATTGAAGCTCTACTATCTAGATTATATGGATTACCAAAAATTCAGAATGATAATGTACCTTTAAGACTAATATCAAGTCGAATACTGAAACTGAACCCTCCTCACACACACTTAACGAGCCTGAGCCAAGGTGATATTGTACCTAATATCCTAATCAGCGCTTAATCCCCAAATCCCCTGCCTAGCCACCCCCAGGTTCTCCCCCCGACATGTCCGCTATTGTGAACATATAGCGAGGTCGCGCATTTATGGAGCGAAGTCCCCTGGTCTTCATTATCATCGTTTTACCGCATTAGTGGATGCCTAGCTAATCATCTGCTTCTTTTAGGGAAGCCTCAATCCCTATGAATTCTCCTTCGTTTTGAGTGTCCCATTTATATGTTGGTAATGTTGTTGGTTCTTCCTTCTATTGAAGTTCTCTTAGTGTTTGTATGTTTTTATTGCTTCCAAGTTCAATCTGGTCAAGTAATGTCTTTTTGTTTCGGGAATCTTGTGGTCTCCGTCAGGTAATAGATGTTCGGTAACTGCAGACTTTTCGGTTTGTCCTTAACGACAGCTTCGTTTGTAATTAATCTCTTTGTTTGCCCTACGTACACTTTTCCAACAAGTTCACGTAACATAGACTAATGCTGATGTGATCTTTGCGGTCTTTTGATGTTTTTCAATTTTCTTTATTGGTTTGTAGATGGTGCTGATATTCTTCTTTTTAAGATTTTCCTAATCCGGTCAGTCACACCTTCTATATATGGTATATAGACAGTACCTTGGTATTGTTATTCATCAGGATTGGTTTTCTTCTCCCTTCGGCGCGTAGCTCGAGTTATGGCGTCTTTCTTATATCCGTTTACTTGTAGCACTGTTTTCAGGTGTTTCATTTCAGCGTTCACGTATCTTGGTTCACATACCTTTAACGCTCTGTTTACTAAGGTCCATTTTGATTTTGGATGATGGTTGGATCCTTTTGGATCATGGCTGGAGGTGTAGATCAGTGTCTGTTTTCTTTCTGTATACTCTGTGACCTAGTTTATTACCTTCTCGATTGACTGATACATCTAGAAAAGGAATTTGTCGGTTTTCTCCCTATTTCGATGGTGAACTGCAATTTAAGATGAAAATTGTTCAGGCTTATGACATTCTGCAGGTCTCTTCTTTCAGCAGTGCGGATGGCTCTCTCTTCAAATTTTTCCATGTAAAAATTGGTCAAAACTGGACTGAGTAGGCTTCCCATGGCAACTCTGTTAATTTGTTCATAGAACGTTTGGTTCCACTGAAAATATGTTGTTATGAACGAGCTGACTACTTCGAGTAGTACATTTGTAAATAATGAGATGATTTTGTTTATGTGTTCGTTGGTGTGCAGAATCTGGGACACACGATGTTGTTTTGTTCACGTGTGTTTGCAAAATTTCTGCCAGATCTTGTCCACGTTCTAAGTTGGTAATCCTATGCGACTTGATATTAGTCTTAAAGATATTATCTTTTGGTAATTCATATAATCTAGGTAGTAGAGCTTCAGTACTGCATTCTCATGTGGTAATTATGAGTGTTTTATCAGGTTGGTAGTTTTTCTTAAGGGCGCGCAGACACGCATATAAATGGCACACTCGAAGCGAAGGAGGGTTTAGTTTCAGTTGACAAGAAGACCACGGCATAACAGTCTGGGAATAATCAATAGCATTTACACAGGCCGTGAAAGTTTTCTATGAAAATCTTAATATGTTCAACTTCATATGTACAATTCAAATAGATTAAAAGAAAAATTATCTTTTAGAGTTATAAGTTTGATCATCGTTAAAATGTATAAAAATGATCGATTTTATTAATATATATTAAATTATTTATAGGGTGGGTCAAAACGCAAATCCAATATTCACAATTAACTCTGTCAATGTATTAACAAATATATATAATAAAGATTTTTTTAATAGATTTTCGTAAAGCTTTCAGTGCAAAATATTAGTAAATATGAGTTAAGAGGGTATTACTTACAAAATAGATACAATAAAAACATAATGAAAATATATCAGGTAAGATATTTTAACAGAGACGTTTAAACTAAAAAAACATTTTTATTCCTAAAATTTTAAAAACTCATCTAAATTAAAAAGTTAATTTTATGAGATTTTTTTGAACAAAGTTATACTTATGTTTAATAAAATTAGTATTTTTTTGACTAACCTGAGCAGCTTCCCAAGCCACTGCATTCCACTCATTTTTGTTATTTGCATCTACCAACGGTTTCTGGGGTGGCTTTCGTTGCAAATGTTTCGGTAGAAGAGAATTCTCCCTTTCCCACTTCTGAAAAAATAATATAATGTTATGAAAATGTTCACCCTGTATATAAATTAATATTTTTTTGTTTGAGCTGATAGTTAATTTATTTAAAGATTAATAAAAGTTAAATGTTATATTTATTAAAGGAGAGTTGATATGCAAGTAAAGAATAGATAGTAAACAGGGAATATAGGGTTAATAACCTAAACTAAGGCTGACGTATAAAAAAAAAAAAAAAAAAAAAAAAAAAAAAAAGGATTGTCAAACAATAAGTTATAAAAAAGATTTTTTATGATATTTGAAATGGAATGTTATAATAAGTTTATCTATAAAAAAGATATTTTTAATGATGCAAAGAACATGGAATAAAATTTACACATATAAAAACAATTAGGAGATGAATTTTATTTCATAAATTTAAGAAAGTGGAAAAAAGTATTTAAAGGTATAACGAAGATATTTAAATTTATCAGTAAACGTAATGGGAATATTTAGAAGAAGTAATAACTAGAAGGAAGTAAGAATTGGTGTTGTAAAGAACAGGAGAAGTTAATAAGAGTGGTATCCAGATTTCAAAGCAAAAGCGTACAGAAGAGGAATATACGGATTAAACATAAATTTATAATTTTTTTGTAATGTTTATTATTTTTTTTACTAGGACCCAGCCAAAATTCTGAGGTAAATTGTAAATATCATTAAAATAAATAGGTAGAAAGCAAGAATTATAAGAATAACAAAACACAATTTGGATGGGGTACTTATTTTTTTAGGTAATTTTCAAAAAAATTATTAAACAAGAAAATAATTTTCTCAGAAGTGTTCAAAAAGTTGCGTGGTATTGCTCCCTTTTCATTTTTTCATTTTTTAACGAGCCTGGAAATTGTGGCAAAGGCTTTTAAATTTTTATCGTAAAACGTAATAATAATGTATACAAAAATGATATAAAATCCGGGTATGTAATCGAAAAATTAAAATTAAGGTTGGTCCTCCGAATAAAAAATAAACGTAAAAATAAAATTTTACTTTTTTTTATTAATAAACTGTTACTTCCAGATTCTATATGGGCACCATAGTGCCCACTTCCAGAAACTACATCGTGACTATACCACTGGAAAAATACATTTTTTATACATATTTAAATAAGATATAAAATTGACTACGATGAATTCTTTGAAAATAGTTAAATTACCAAAAATTTTCAATAGATAATAACATAAAATGAAGTTTTATAGGTAATTTGTATTTAGGGCAAAATTGTACAAAAAATGTAGGTCGACGTTGAATGCGAATTTTAATTCACTGGTTTTACAAAAAAGATTAATAGTCTCTCCGAGTTTTAACAACGTTAACCGAAGACTGAAGTTCATAGGTTAAAGGGGTAATTTATTTTGCATTTAGTTGACCCGAATTTTACTTAGTGCAACCTATGACCTATAGTTTATGTTTATCTCACCTCTGAAAAAAATCGTCTTACTAGTAGAAATAATGAGATATCTTTATTAATTTAACAATATTTCTCAATCGTGCCAGTAGATTACATACCGAGGCGGGAAATGTATCATTATTCTCGAGGGAAAATATAGATTACCAATCATCTCGCATACTTAAAATATTTTTTAAGCATAATAGCCCAGGCGAAACATGTATTAAACTTACTTTAAATGGAGTAAAACTAATTTTATTCACAATCATATACGTAACAAGGAAATAAAGCACAAAGTACCACAAGAATTTAATTGTATCAAGGAGGCAACTATAGTTTCGGTAACAAACCATCATCAGGTCATTATTGAATACTTTAACAATCAAGAAGTATCACCTATTGTGATATACATTATTAAGAAAAAAAAAAATTGAACCGTCTAATTAACTGCATTATGGTACTTGAAAAACTAATTCTGGTAAACGAGTAAATAAGAAATTTAATATTAAAAATAAAATAATGTTGCTCCATGGACCTGGCATTATTGCCAGCCATCTAGGGACAGCACCTTGATTGGGGGGCTCAGAGTCCGGGAAAGAAAATTAAACAGCCACCCGAAATGGGGCGAGGGTCAAAGATAATTGAATTGTATACGTAATAGCTTAATTACACACTTTTATAAAACGGTTTTGTCCATCCGTCCGTCCGTCTGTTAGCCTGATTCAACTCGAGAACGGTGAGAGATAGAGACAAACGGAAAACGGCAATCGATTCAGCATCGTTACAAAACTCAAAAATGATATTAATCTTTTAACTATTTTTACTTTCCCGCTACTTAAACCTAGCAGTAGTTATGTATATTTTTAGAATACTTTAGCACTTGGGCAGAAGAAAATTTATGTTTATTGTTTCTGGGGATTTTAATATTGACTTGATAACTGAAAATACTTACAGTGCAAAATTAAAGCATATTTTGATTGATTCTGGATTAAAAAATATTGTTTGGGAATGTACTAAACCAAATAGAAATGGTGGAGGTACACTAATAGATTTAGTTATAACAAATGACGAGCTGTTTTTGAAATTAAAAGCAGAGGTAAGGACTTAAATTTTGATATAATAAATAATAAACTTTCGACATTAAAGTGGAACTATCATATTTATGATACTAATGCAAAATATGATAATTTTGTAACAAATATTTTAAACGTATTAGACTCTATAGAATCGAAGAAACAAATAAAAATATTCACAAGAAAAACAGAACAAAACTGGAATGAATACAAACTAGGTAGAAATAATGCTGTTAATGTAATCAGAAGTGAAAAAAGTAAATATATAGAATAAGATGAATACGAAAGTAGGGGACATTCAAAGGAAATGTGGAAATCTCTTGAATGTTTGCTACCCAAAAATAATAAGTCAAATGATTTGATCAAACTTGAATTAAAAGATAATTTTGAAAAACATTGAATATTACATAGACAGTATCCAAGCGATTGCTAATATAATAGGCAGGTTCGACATTTTTCTTATTTTTTTTTTATTTTAACCTAAATCGAGAGGTTTTGTTATTTAAAAACGATCAAAAAAAATTTGAGCACAAAATATAAATATTTACGTCCGCTACAAGCATTTTAAGCATTTTAAACTGACGTCAGTAGCCATGAACGCTTCGCCCCTTGCCCGCTGCTGCGCTGTATTCACGATAAAAACACATTTTACAGGGTTACCGTTTTTAGTGAATTTTCTATTAAATTGGTAGATTTTTAGAAAAATGATGGTGTTTAGTAGAATTTTAATAAAATTGATAATAGACAGGTTCGACATTTTTTTTAACCGAAATATTCTTTTATTAAAAAACGATCAAAAAAAATTCAGCCCAAAATATTAATATTTACGTCCGTTGTAAAATTCAGTAGATTTTTTAGATTTGAATTTAAAACTATATTTTATCGCTATCTATCTATGGTATATTTAAGACGAGTGTCTCATCGCAGAAAAAATATTTTGTATTATCCAAACGTAACACGTGATTCGCTTAAATAATAAGTTTGAACAAGCGTGAGTATGAGCTCTAGTAGCAGCGTGGAATAGTACTGGTTAGTGGTGCGATAGGTCCGGGATCGAATCCCGCATACAGCATATCTATTTTTTTTGCTTTCTATCGTTATATTGTACTTCTAAACTTTATTAAATATTTTTTTTAAATACACAGGCTAGTTTAGGTAGTCAAGACTTCTTTTAATAAAAAAAATACATATCCCCGGGCAGGTACAAAGTATGTACAAAATATTTTTACTGCGATGAGACACTCGTGATTTTGGTAGTTTATTATTGAAATGTTGGTAGAATACGGTTTATTGAAAAATATTTAATAAGGTTGAAAAGTAAAATATAACGATAAAAAGCAAAAAAAAAAGATATGCTGTATGCGGGATTCGATACCCGGACCTATCGACCACTATTCCACGCTGCTACTGGAGCTCATACTTACGTTTGTCCAAACTACTTATTTAAGCGAATTACGTGTCACGTTTGGATGATACAAAATATTTTTTCTGCAATGAGACACTCGTCTTAAATATACCATAGATAGATAGCGATCAAATATAGTTTTAAATTCAAATCTGAAAAATCTACTGAATTTTACAGCGAACGTAAATATTAATATTTTGCGCTCAATTTTTTTTAATAGTTTTATAATAAAAAAATATATCGATTTCAGTTTTAAAAAAATGTCGAACCTGTCTATTATCAATTAGACTAAAATTCTACCAAATACCCTCATTTTTCTTAAAAATCTACTAATTTAGTAGGAAATTTACTATAAACGGTAACCCTGTAAAATGTGTGTGAATACAGCGCAGCAGCGGGCCAGGGGCGAACCGTTCATGGCTACTGACGTCACCGGTCTAGTCTCGCGCACAGGTACCGTTTTCCAGCCCTTCGCCGATCGTTGATTTTAAAAGGCTTATAGCGGACGTAAATATTAATATTTTGCGCTCAAATTTTTTTTGACCGTTTTTAAATAACAAAATCTCTCGATTTCAGTTAAAAAACAAAAATGTCGTACATTACCAGATTGGCATGGTTGAGACGGTACGAAAGAGCCAACAAAATGAACACCTTGGATTGGGTCGAGCTCCTGGCGGTGGGAGATATTACTATACTAAAGAGATATTATAATTTTCATTATGATGAAAGTTGTACAGTTTATGAAACAAACTTCAATGAAAGTCATTTTGCCAGTATTTAACTTGAAACATAAGGAAAACTTAAAATTTTCACTGTGCAATTTTTTGTTATTATTACCTTTTTTAAAGCTGATTAAATTTTCTATAAAATGAGACCTATCACGTTTTTATTAGTTAAGGAATTATTGGCGAAAATCCGAAAAAAGTGCTGCAAAATCGACCACAATTTTCTTATCACAGTAATGGTACAAATCTCATATTCAAAAATCAATACTCCATTAAATATAAGTTCTGTCTTTTTTGTGTACGTTTCGCCTGGGCTATAATAAAAATAGTACTTTTTGTTAGTCAGTATGCGTGATTTTATCCCGATTAGACCCAGGTCAGTGACGGATCCACAAAATAAAAAAAACTTAACACAAAATTAAAGTTGAATGCTACTATTGTGGTACTGTGTGTCAAATTTTCTATAATCGATTTTACTTTCAATTTCGGCTTAAGTATTTCAAATAATTGCAAGAAAGTGAACTAAAACCATTTCAGACCAAGCAACAATGGAAAAAATCAATGACACACAGTTCCACATCTACTTCCACCTTAGATCCGTATCAGGGTCTCTAAAAATAAACACTCTTACCTCTAAACATTTAGGTTCGTGCAAAGACAAGGATTGGGTTCCATATTCTCTTCCACATATGTAACAGGTAAGGGTAACTTTGGCGGAACCTCCTTTGTAGCTACTTACTTTCTTTTTGTAGTTCGCGCGACTTTCGTCGAGCCTCGACATCGTGGCTGAGGACGAATTCGAGTGGACGAGATTTTGCGACGGGATCGAGTGTTTCCTCGACGGCGAGGCGATATCCTGTTCGGATTTTGTTTTAACCTTCGATTTGTATTTGATGGCAACTGGTTTTTGAACCGTACTTTTTACTGAAAAGAAAGAAAATATTGATAAAAAATTATTTCTACTTTATTCTGAGCCACACTTAGAATCCCTAATAGCACAGAGAGATTTAAAAACGTTTTAGAAACATTTGTTAAAATACCCGAAAACGTTTATAAGACATTTTTCTCTAGTGCAAATGTCACAACTTTTAACGTCATGTAGGCGCCGGAAAAAAACGTTTTAGAAATGTTTCAAAATGGACTAAATAAATGGTTCGATAACAAACGTTTTTTGGACGTATTTTAAAACGTCCACTGGACTAAAGTTGTTAATGGTGATTTTAAAAATGACTCAAACAAAACGTTTAAACTTTCTCAAAATATACTTTTGCGGACACAAAAACACAAAAAAAACGTAACTTTCTGGTTTTTTGTGAAAACTTACTTTTAAGGACCTAAACAAAACGTTTTTCGAACGACTCAAATAAAACGTTTTAAAAACATCCCTATTGTGACTTTATAAAAAAATTCTGACATGGGTATTAAAAAAACGTTTAGTAGTCGTTTTTTACCTCTCGCCCTTCAGATAAGAGAGGTATAGGAATCATGCTAAAAATTGGGTAGTGAGTTTTCAATGGATAAACACGTTTTAGGGTCCCTAGAATACGATTTTAATATTTTCGCGATGATGTCTGTGTGTGTGTGTGTTAGTGTGGGTGTGTGTTAGTGTGTGTGTTTGGATGGATGTTGTAGTAACGATAACTCAAAAACTACTGAATAAAAAAATTTGAAATTTTGCATACACGATTCTTATACCCTAGATTAGATCTGATTAGATTTTGGTGTCAATCGGACAACCGGAAGAGGCACTTGCTATGGGTGATGACGCCATAATTATACAAAACGGCAATAAAGTTTTACACATATATTTTGTATACCCTATAGTTTATTTTCATCCCATTAAAATTTTAGAAACTTTTGCCATTGTTGCCAGATTTACAAAAAAAGTAAATTTTTTTCATACTTTTTTGTGCCACCGTGTAAATTTTTGATTCAAACATGGCGAGAGGTCATGTGGTGGCCACATCAGATTTTTTATCGTAGGTTTTAAAAACGTCTTGAGTACTGTAGCGTAAATAAACGGTTTGTTTCTCTTATAGCACAAAAGGTCCAATTGAGGTTTTTTAATGGTTCATTTAACGACAGAACGTCCGAGGACCAAAATAAAACTTTTTATAAACGTTTCTACAAGAACGTTTTTAAAATGGACATAAAGAAACGTCCAAAATATGTCGACAAAACGTCTGAACTCATAAATTAAAAACAAAACGTTTTGTACGTTACAGTACGATAAAAAACGATTACTAAACCTTTTTTGAACGTCCATGTCAGAATGATTTTTATAAAACTACAAAAAGTATCTTTTCAAAAAAGTCAAAAATAATGAATAAAACAACATATTTGAGTATGGATAATAGTTTGTTTTAAAAGTCAAAAAGTTACGTTCGTTAAACGTTTTTGTAAGTGGTTTTTATGCCCACGGTAAAAAACGTTCAAAAGGCGTTTTTGGGTTCACAAAAGTATATTTTGAGAAAGAAAGTTTACTTAAACGTTTTATTTAAGTAGTTTATAAATACACCAGTAAAAACGTTCCAAAAGAATGTTTTCAAAAAAAGTCAAAAAGTTAAATTCTTTAAACGTTTTTCTAAGTTGTTTTTATAGCCACGCTAAAGAATGTTGAAAAGAAGTTTTTGGGTCCACAAAAGTATATTTTGAGAAAAAAAGTTTAAACGTTTTATTTGAATCGATTTTAAAACCACCGTTAAAAACTTTATAAAAACGTTTTATTTAGGTCCCCTAAAGTATGTTTTCAGAAAAAGTCAGAAAGTTACGTTTTTGTAAGTCGTTTTTATAACCACTGTAAAACCGTTTAAAAGACGTTATGTTTTTGTTTCCGCAAATTAATGGACGTTCTAAAATATGTCTAAAAAACGCCTCTTTCATACCATTTATTTAGTCCATTTTACGTTTTTAAAACGTATTTTTTCGAAGTCTATATGGCGTTAGAAGATATGACATTTGCACTAGAGAAAAACGTCTTATAAACGTTCTCCGGTACTTTAACGAACGTTTTTTAAACGTCTCTGTACTATTAGGGTTTTAATTATGAGTTTGGACGTTTTGTCGACATATTTTGGACGTTTCTTCAAAAACGTTCTTGCAGTAACGTTTATAAAACGGTTTATTTTAGACATTGGACGTTCTGATGTTAAATGACCAATAAGAAAACGTCTATCAAAGCTTTTGTGCTATTAGAGATGCAGTATGAAGTATGCAGATGTGCTGGACTTCTGCAATAGTGTGAGAAGCCAGGACCGTACGCGTTTCATTTTGATAAATTTGTAATGTTTATTGACCCAAGTGAAATAATTAATTCAAATTTTAAAACTAAAAAAATTGCATCACTGTAGTAAATATTTTATCGTACTATTATTATGCTCAAGATATTTTTACATATGGATTTGTCCGCTGTTTGCGTCAAGCTGACAACGCTGTAAAATACATTATCCTATAGTACCTGAACTGCATTCTAAGTCTGACTCACACTATAAAAATGAAAGATCTAAACTTGACAAGCAGGCAGATTTTTAAAACTTTCGAAATATTTTTCTACGGCTTAAAAAAAATCTAAGGTCAAGTGATTTATATTTTCTATTTCGCTGTAGTCACATTTTTTATTTCTCTGGCAAATTATATTTTAATAGAGTTTTAAATATTTAGCGATCAATTTAGGATTTAACAAACTTATCTGAATCCAACCCTGTATGTAAATTTGTCTTGCTTAAATTAATAAACTTGTAACTCTTTTTTTATATTAGTAGGAAGGAACGCATGTACTATGCATACATTTATTGATTAATTTGGCATTAGCATTAAATTACTTAAATCTAACAGTAAAGCTCTAATACAATGCGAATAACGTGTCGTAACAAAACAGCGATAAAAGATAAAAATAAATTACCATATTTTTCTTATTTTTATTTTAGACTCCTATTTTAAAAAAATTGGATTTATATTGTTTCAATTTATATAGTCGTTATTTGAGACTCATTATAAAGGGCGACCGTAATAAACTAACTACCCGTAACCACATTTAACAATGGACCATAAATTCAACCTCGGTGTCAAGCTTATACAGCTCTCTGGTCCGTATTAAAAATTTTGTTAAGGTATCTATTATTTTCAAACAAAAAACTGTTTAATTTTCTAGAAAATTAGATAAGGTCGATTATAAAGTTATTAAAACTTTTTAGTAAATTCAGTTTTTTGGCTAAAACTCAATTTTTTTCTATTAAAATGATGTACATAACAATGAACACCAATTAATGAAACAACTTCAAATTATACTAAAGTATTTAAATTTTAAAAGAGGTACCATTTCTTTAAAATATTTTTAACAGTAAAAACCCTAATAAATCCTAATGAACCCTCATAAAATATGAATAAGTCAGTCTCAAATATCTCTATGTCTTACTATACCAAGGGTATAAATAGATCTTTATGCGCGGGCCATAACGTTCACTTTATTCCCGCACGACATAAAGTACACCTGTATATAGCTGGTAACTATAAATCAATAAAAACACAAAATATATAATGGATGCGTAATTCATAGAGTGAGTATTTATTGACCTTATTAAATGAAGCCATAAAATAATATTACCCATATGAAGAAATTCAAATAAATTAAGATTATTGTCGTTATGTTAATTTTGGTGTGTGGAAATATACTATTAATATTTTAAGATTTTGCATTAGGAATCTTTCTATTTTAATTTTCGACATTTCCGTGTACGCCCCGCTCTTGAAGTGGCTTAAAGGATTTCCTGTTGTGCGTGTACTATATCCATAAAAAAAGAATAACGTAGTTCTGATCCAGAACTTTTAATTTTTAGATAGATTACTTCAATCAAATACTAATTTATATTCTTACTAATATTAAAAAGCAGATACAGTAGATATTTACCAAGGGTATAAATACATGATTATGCCCTCAGGGCGACGATTACAAACCCGAGGGCCTCTGTCGTAGAGTTTGTAAATCGCCAGAGAGTACACACCTCTATTTATACCCGCGGTTCATACAAACTTTTATGTCATACTAATTCGTTATTGCATCCACAATATAAATATAAAAATCTGAAAATTTAATTTAATTTCAATTAGATAATAATTTATTACTCCTATTAAATTATATATTAATTATTCAACTGCTTTTGAGCAATTAATAGTATCTATAAACAAATAACGTGAGTTATAATAACTCACTATAGTGAGTTATGTAGTGAAATCCTTCTATAATTCGGTATGTAAATTCTTGAAAATTTTAAAGCCGATAAGTATATTCCATTGGTGTAGACATTTTATAAAGATTGTATAACAACTGGAAAGGAATATATAATTAAAAGATTTTAAAATTATTAAATTGGCGGTCTACAATACGTAAAAGATTCTTGAAATTTACTATACACTATTTACGAACCGAATACCAAGGTGGTTCTGTAATGTCACTTAATATTTTGTAAACAAAGTTCTTTCTCTATACTTGCATTTAGTATTTATTGTTATAGTCGTAGATAAAGTACAGTATTCAACTTGCGGTAATGGTCATAACTCACTTAATGAATAACTTCATCTGCGTGAGTTATGACCTACATTACCGCATAATAATTATATTTCATAATTTGTGATTTCATTAATAAACATTATTAATAAGTAAAAGAAAAACTATTTTTGGTCCATAAAGTTAATTTTATGCCCGCGCGGGTATAATAAATTATACATTTATGGTACGTAAGCAATAAAAACACAATAATGAACTAGTATGACATAAAATTAGTTTTATAAAATAGCATTTTTACACCGCGGATAGTGAAACTGGTACTTTAGTCCCGCATTTGAATGCTGATCGAAATTGGTCTGAGTTCGAGCCCCATCGGAAACCCCGATTTTTTTATAACTTTTTTAAGAGTCGGTTTTTTATAAAAGAATACATAGTTTAATATCAGAAGTAGGAAACTTAAAAATAATAGAATTAATTGTTACGTTTAAATATTTACAAAATTAAGAGGTAAATAATTATTTTTAAATTATCTTTTTTTCACATTTTTGTAAAATTTATCTAAATTTACCCTTTTTTCTCATTTTTACTACTTTTGCGATATAATTTTCTCTCTTACTCAAAAACTTACTCTCGTTTCTCTCAAGTTTTGTCAGTTTTTGATCTCAAATTTGCTATCTTTTCTCTCAAATTTTGTCACTTTTTTACTGAAATTACTTCATTCTCTCTCATTTTTGTCACTTTTTTTATTTAAATTTTCCCTCCAAAATGTCCTCTCGTTTTTCCTAGGTTTTTTCCCTTTTTTGTCTCAAATTTTGCTACTTTTGTCCTCAAATTGTCTCTCTCGAACATTACCATTTTTTTTATAAAATTACCTTTTTTTAAAAAACTACCCAATTTTTCTAAAATTACCCCTTTTTTCTCATTTTTGTCACTTTTTTGCCTTAAATTTTCCCTCTTCCTATAAAATTTCCCTTTGTTTCTCTCAACTTTTGACACTTCTTTGCTTCAAATTTCCTCTTTTTTCCTTAAAATTACTTTTTTTCTCTCATTAAAAGTACCTCTTTTTTTTCATTTTTGTCGAATTTTCCTTCTTTTCTCTCAAATTTTGTTACTTTTTATGAGTAAATTACACGTTTTTTAAAAAATTACCTCTGTTTTCGAAAATTACCCTTTTTTCTCATTTTATTCACATTTTTGCCTTAAATTTTCCCTCTTCCTCCAAAATTTACTCTTGTTTCTCTCAAATTTTTCAATATTTAATCTGAAATTTCCTCTTTTTCCCTAAAATTACCTCTTTTCTCTCATTCAAAATACCCCTTTTTTTAAATTAAACCTTTCTTTTTCATTTTTGTCAAATTTCCTTCTTTTGTCTCAAATTTTATCACTTTTTTATGAAATTACCCCTTTTTTTAGATTTTTTTTTTACCTATTTTTGTCTCAAATTTCCTCTCTTTCTTCAAAATTTCCCCTCGTTTCTTTCCAATTTTGTGTTCCCCTTAAGAGGAGAGAGAGTTTTTTAAATTGTGCAAAAACATATTTTAACCGACTAAAATTCTTTAAAAGGAGTTTTAGAACAAAGTTATATGAAAAAAAAAATTGTATTTAAAAAAAAATTGTATTTAAATAATTATTTGAATTTTACGGGGCCTTGAGCACTGCGGTGTAAATATATACCACAGGACTAAAGTGTCTTTTAATCCCGAGGGTGAAGATTGTTTACCGAGCGATGCACTTTAGTCCCTTGGTGTATAATATACTATTATTTCCCAGTAATCTCAGGACTAAAACTTGAAGTAGCGTAATGCAGATTTATTTGTACCAATAAGTGCGCATTCCTCTTGTTTAAAAAGAGTTAAAAAAAATTGTTAATCCAAATAAGTTAATAATTATAAATAAAAAAACTCAAAAATGAAGTACTAACATCTTTTTTTTAGCCGATGTATCGGTTTCCATAAGTTTTGGACACGATCTTCTCGAATATATTTAATTTTAACGACTTTAAGAAAAATTAATTATTGTGTAAATGTTACAAGTTTGATAACAATAAATTTTACTACCCAAAAGTGATAAATTAATTTTTTGGATAGTTTTAATTGTTAGAAACAACATTAAATATACGAACAAAAAATTGTAGTAATAAGTCTAAAAATAGTCAAATGATTAGCTCACCTTCTAATTTAGGCGAAATTTCGTTCTTGTTGGGAGTCACCGGATGACTGTGAAGTCTCTCTGGTTGGTCGGGTCTTCCACAAGATTTGCAAGGTTGCGGTAGTTTGGTCGATGTCGATTTTGTGTCGCTAGGTGCAGGAACTATGGCTATCGCTAGCTTCTCACTCGCGATAAGTGCAGTTAAATATTTACGAGGAGTCCTGAAAAAAATTGATTATTGTAACAGAGGTTCAAACTATATGTGGATTTAGTTATACATAATTTTCTGTGAAAAAAAAATCTCAAAAAATTATTTACTAGCTCCATTTCTTGTCTAATATTATTTAGATTTAATAAAAATGATAAATTAATATATTTTTTCTACCAGACGTTCATAACAAAGACCATCTACTATAGACGTATCACATAAATGGCTAATTGCTTTTGTATTTTGGGATCAAAGCCCTAGATGACTCTGGCAGAACTTTTTTTAAGTATTTTTCAGCGATTTTTTAATTATTTTTTAAAGATGGTTTTCAAGAGATTTTCAGGGATTTTTCAAGGATTTTTTACCACCTCAGTTTTTTTATGAAAATAATCGTGGATTATTAGATATTTTTAAGTGCTTTTTAAGGATTTTTCAGGGATTTTTTAATGATTTGTTTCAAGACTTTTTAAGTGATCTTCCGAGGATATTTTATCACCTCAATTTTTCGTATAAAAAATCAATCTGTACCATTAGATATTTTCAAGTACCATTTAAGGATTGTTTAGGTATTTTTCAGGAATTTTTTACGGATTTTTCAGGGATTTTTTAATGATTTTTAAAGATGTTTTTCAAGATATATTCAGAGATCTTTCAAGGATTTTTTATAGCCTAATTTTTTTATAAAATTTATTTTGGATCATTAGATATTTTCAAGTACATTTTAAGGATTTTTTAAAAAATTTTCAGGGATTTTTTAATGAGTTTTTCAGCGATCTTTAAAGGATTTTTTATCACCTCAATTTTTTGTATAAAAATCAATCTGTATCATTAGATATTTTCAAGTACTATTTAAGGATTTTTCAGGAATTTTTTAATGATTTTTAAAGATGTTTTTCAAGATATGTTCAGGGATCTTTCAAGAATTTTTATAGCCTCATTTTTTTATAAAAATAATTGTGGATCATTAGATATTTTCAATTATATTAAGGATTTTTTATGAATTTTTCAGGGATTTTTTAATGATCTTTTTCAAGAGTTTTTCAGGGATCTTTCAAGGATTTTTATCAGCTCAATTTTTTGGAAAAAAAATTAATCTGTATCATTAGATATTTTCAAGTACTATTTAAGGATTTTTCAATAATTTTTTAAGGATTTTTCAGGGATTTTTAAAGATGTTTTTTCAAGATATGTTCAGGGACCTTTCAAGGATTTTTTATAGCCTCATTTTTTTTATAAAAATAATTGTGAATCAATAGATATTTTCAAGTACTTTTTAAGGATTTTTTTACGGATTTTCAGGAACATTTTTAAGATTTTTTTCAAGAGTTTTTCATGGATCTTCCAATGATGTTTTATCACCTTCATTTATTTATAAAAAATCTGATGTGGCCAGCACATGACCTCTCGCCATTTTTGAATCAAAAATTTACACGGTGGCACAAAAAAGTATGGAAAAAATTTACTTTTTTGTAAATCTGGCAACAATGGCAAAAGTTTTAAAAATTACACTAACACACACACTAACACACACACACAGACATCATCGCGAAAATATTAAAATCGTATTCTAGGGACCCTAAAACGTGTTTATTCATTGAAAACTCACTACCCAATTTTTAGCATGATTCCTATACCTCTCTTATCTGAAGGGCGAGAGGTAAAAACTGCTAAAAAAACAAAAATTCAAATGATAATTCTTCCAAAAATGCAAAAATTAGTATAAATACCGTGTGGGATTAAAGTCACTTAATCCCTTGAGTGTATTTAGCAGAACCCATAGGGAACAAACTTTACTCGGGAATTAAACAAATAATTAAACTTAGGTTGGCTGCAATGATAAAATTTCAAATTTTATTATATTTTATTAAATAAAGTTGGCACCATCTGCTGCTAGTTTCCAAATTATTCATGTCAAGAATACCGGGAAATTTAAAATGTTATAAATCAGCCAGACAAACTACAATGAAAGTTTTATTTATTTTAATGGTTACACCATTTTATATTTGTTACAATCTAGTAATATAATGCGTTACAAAAAAATAATAATGAAATTAATTAAGCAATTAAATTTTAAAATATACAGAGTTGGGAATAAGTTCTGCACCTTTTAATTTTCTTTCTCAAAACTTGTCTAGTCCCAAACTTATCCCCAACTTTGTATATTATAAAACCTAAACTACATTATTAAAGGTACAAAAGAAATAAAATCTAATATATAAAAATGAATAGTAGGTATGAAAAAATCTTCTTTCTAAATAATTAAAAGTTGATATAATAAACATTAAAAGAGACTAAAATAAAATCTAATCAATTTCTGATATGAATTTAAACATGCCATTTTGTTGGCTTACCAGGTAAATCTAACACATATTTTACTTCAAAATAACTGTGACACACCCACTTTTTATAAAAAAACTAATGTTACGTTTTTTTTCTGTGCCACCCTGTATTTTTATTATTCCTCTGCTCAGTATATTTAATTTCTGCCTTTCTTCTAGGTATTACTATAAAATGTCTTTCCCATGTTAAAAATTCTCTCTCTTTGCCTCTTCAGTCAAAACAATTGACTTCTATATCGTCTGTCTCGCAAATTGAAAATTTCCTTTCTCCCCTCGTTATATAGGGTAACTTTTAATTATATTATATTATATTTTCACTAGGATCCCCTTTTATCATTATTAATTATTTACTTAAAAGTTCATATCTTATATTTTATAATAATATAAATTATCTGATGTTTGTGGTGCTCTTTCAGTCTCGATTACAAAAAGTTAATCTATTTTTAATTTGTTTTTACAGATTATCTCAAAATTTAATCCACTTTGATTATTTTTATATTTCATATTTTAATCGAAAAATTCATATATTTCATATTCATATTATTCTTGTTTTATATCCTTTTTTTAAACAGAAACCACGTAATTTGGTAATTTATCAGATTTTTGTCTTATGTTTACTTTATGTGAACTTTTAGGGTTTCTTTAGATTACAAATTTTTGGTACAAGTACTTTCGAAGCAAGTTTCCTTTGGACTACAAGTTTTTTGGTACATGTATTTTCGGAGTAAGTTTTCTTTGGACTACAAACAAGTTTTTTGGTACAAGTATTTTCGGAGCAAGTTTTCTTTTTACTACAAGTTTTTTTGGTACAAGTATTTTCGGAGCAAGTTTTCTTTGGACTACAAGTTTTTTATTAAAAGTATTTTCGGAGCAAGTTTTCTTTGGACTACAAGTTTTTGGTACAAGTATTTTCGGAGCAAGTTTTTTGGTACAAGTATTTACGGAGCAAGTTTTCTTTGGACTACAAGTTTTTTTGGTACATGTGTTTTGGAGCAAGTTTTCTTTGAACTACAAGTTTTTTATTAAAAGTATTTTCGGAGCAAGTTTTCTTTGGACTACAAGTCTTTTTGGTACATGTGTTTTCGGAGCAAGTTTTCTTTGGACTACAAGTTTTTTATTAAAAGTATTTTCGACTACAAGTTTTTGGTACAAGTATTTTCGGAGCAAGTTTTTTGGTACAAGTATTTTCAATACGCATTTCTAGCACTGTTGCCAGATTTAAACAAATTAACTTGATTTCTCGCCGATGTTAACTTAATCATACGCATAACCTCAACTGGAAAGATTTTTTTTTAATTTGACTACACTGCGGTTCAAAGTGGATAGTGGTGAGCATGCACATTACGAAAAAAAATTGCTATTGGGTATCAGTTTTTTACTGATATTTGTAGGGGATTAGCAGACCAGAGTAAGTATATATAATATCATATCTATGTCGAGGACTAACAAAAATTCTTTAAGCCGAACTCAGTTTTAGTGGACATATTTTAACAATGCTACCAACAAACATAAAACTACTTCAAATGTTCCCAGATATAAATTATATATATTTTTTTAATTTAAACATAAACTAGATTTCACATAAAAAAATATATATTAGACTAAGTCTTATTGTCGTACTAACAAGTTCATTGAAGTTCTAGTTATTTGGCTTCAAAACTCGTAAGATAATAAAACTTGTATATTAATATACCATTAAATTCTATAAATAAAACTTACCTAATTTTACTATTGTTATTGTTATTATCACAGCAGTTTACAGTTCTTTTTCCATCAATCTTCCCCAATTTCGACGCATGTCTCCCAGTAACTTTGACACTTCTAGTGCTGTCTTCTTCCCCCGTGCTTACGTCATCTAAATAACCTATTTTCTTCTTTTTTTCAATATCCGTCGGGGGAAGACTCAGTGGTCTTTGCAATTTTGAGTTTTTAGATTTTTTTATTAATAAAGGCATCCGACACAAATTTGATATATTCAAAAATTCTTTTCTTATTTTACTCATATCTATTTTAGCAATTAATCGGATATCTAGGATTGTTGGTTTTTCTAAAGTGGCAGTTAGAGGACGCTTATTCTCGTCCGATTCTTTTGATTTTTTTGATGGCCACGTTTTTGTAAAGAGTTGTAAGCCGGGGTTTTTCATAGGCATGTCGAAAATAGAAGTTTCGAATTCCGAGAGATTTAATACCAAAAATGGTTTTGATTTTGGTGTTTTCGGCATCAATCTGTAAAAGAGAATAGCATTTTTTAAAACTAGCAATATTTAAATTTGAACTTATCACAAAAAATCAGCATAGATTTTGTGCAGAAAGATCAAATTATTGAACATATCCAGACAGCTGAGTGTCATCTGGCGACATTTTGAGATCATTTGAAGCAATCTAAAGCACTAAAAAGCACTAACGATGCGTCAAGAAACGACTCTAGATTTGTCAATCCCATATGATTATATGATTTGAGGGCTGACCTTGAAAGATTAAAAGTTAAAAATCTAGAAAAGGAAATAATCTGATACCAAAATTGAGTCAATAGAATGGGGTTTACGTTGAAGTTAAAATCTAAAATATCTAAAAAAATATACACGCACTTTCGAAACTATTTGAAGCACCAAGAAGCACTAATGAAGCACTAAATCAAAGTATCAAATTTCGTCCATTTTGGTAGATTGTCAGGGTTGACCTTGAAATTAAAAAATCCTTAATATTCAGAAAATGGAAAAAGCACTAACGAAAATAGTTAAAGCACTAAGAAACACTAACAAACGGGAAATTTCTGAAAAAAAATTGACACTTTGGGGGCTAACTTCACGGACCTACAAAATACATCTCTTTTAAAATATTTTACTCTGTCAACGAGAGGTTCTCAATAAAAAAATACGGGTAACCACACCCTTAAATTAAAAGTAGATTTTTTTGAAGTTTTTAAATGTACTAAAAATTGTAAATATTATTTGTACAGTGACATTAAGTGAGAGCAGTTGCTCTATAAAAATAATAACTTGTAAAAAATGTATAGTTAATGATTTTGTTTAATAATAAACGGGTGAATAAATACAAATTACAATTCACTTAAATGATTTATATGTGTTAAAATAATAATTAATCAGTTTGCTAACTAATTTGGTCCTTCGATCTGATGATGGTTGATGTCAATACGTTTACCGTATAGTAATTATTCCTTTATATCGATTAGTAATCATATTTCTTCAATTCTTTTAAAACAAAGAGATTTTTCTATAAACAGACGGTATCAGACTGATGAACTTCATGTGCCTTATGCAAGGTTACTCAAAATATTCAAGTTACCAACCGAAATAAAAAAATTAAAAACACCTAAAAATCTTTCTCTTAAATCTGTAGATTTGTACACTTTTAATTTTTTTGTAGTGTCTGGTATAATTTTATTTTAGGATTAAGTTTTACTATTATATTTTGTTTATTATTATTATTAATGTATATTTATTCGATACCTATTAATGTAAGTGATCAAAATATAAAATTCGGTCGATTGAATGTTTAATTATTCAACAGGAGTAATTATAGGTTCGAAACAGACACTCGATTTAATTTGTTGCATAGCAATAGATCAAATGAGTGTCATACACACATACATAATGAACTATTAAGCTTTTAACTAATGAATTCCTAATTAAAATTAGAATGAAATAATTAGAGATAGAGATACTAAATTTTGAAAAAATCTGTTGGACTATTTAGTAACTTTCAGACAAGTTTAAGCAAAAGTTGAGGTAAATTTGCGTTAAATTTATCCAGTCTCATTATTACGATATGGCCCTGAAGAAGTTTTTGAATAATGATCCAGGCAGCGTTGTCATGGTTTTCCAAATAGCCAAAATTTTTGGTGATACATACTTAGACTTAGACTTTGCTCCGTCTGTTGTATCTGAGAAAAATCTTGCAGCAAATAATATGCAACAGTGTCATAATAAAGGAGCAATTCCTTCAACATCTACTGGAGATCACGCAATCTGAGATTAAAGAAGCAGAAAATACAAGAAAAAGTAGTTTTGGATCGGAAATTCCCATCGATATCCGTCCACTTCCAAAAATTAGTAAAAAAAATTTAACCATTATAATAAAAGAGCAATATCCATTCCTCCGCATTCGACATGTTAAATCCCATAAGAAAACGCCAAGGCCGGTTCTGGCAAAATTGCGGTAATTCAAAGCGCTTCCAGGATTAAAAGCGGAGGATCGAAATCTGATCAAAAGCGAATCGAGACCTGACCAGAAGTAGATTGAAAGCTGATCAAAAAAGATCGGGAAAAAGCGGATCAAGACCTGATCAAAATCTGATTGAAAACTGGTCAAAAAGTGGATCATCGATGACATGGAGAAAATTTATAAACAATTAAAAAAGAGACGTATTCTAAAACGTCAAAATATAAAAGATTACTTAAACAAGGTGAAGTACAACAAGAGGATCTTTTTCAATTGTTTTATTATATAATTTCCTCCATGTCGTTGATGATCCACCAAAATTTAGAAAATGTTTCGTTATCAATTTCAAGACAATTTCCTGAGTGATAGATTGTAGCTTGGGTCTCTTCGATCTCCTGATCTTAATCCTTTGGATTTCTTCTAATCATAACTTAGTATAAAAAACTCTTACAGAAGAAAGGGGCAATAGGTTCATTTTTCCTATATTCAGGGGTTTATTATCCCAAAGTTTTAAGTCAATTGGAGTAAAAGTAAAGAAGATAGAGTCTTGGGAAGTTCCACTCACAAGGTCAGCACTTTCTAATGGCGACTAGTTTGAAATATTTTAGTTGATCGTTGCTTTTTTTTAGTGTTATTTCCAGTGAAAATTTTAATCGCTCTTTTCTCGATACTTTATTTTTGAATTTTTTCCAAAAATTAATGAACCAATTTTATTCAAATTTTACACATTCAAGATACGATTGACTAGCGCTTGAACGGAGGATTTTTTTATCACAACGAATTTTATACCATTTTTTTGTAAAAAACTCTAATTTCATTTTATTCGAGATTTATGTAGCTACTAACAGAAATAATTTAGTTTTTTAAATGCAGATGAATTCTTTTGTCCACGGGAAAGGAAATTTTTTCTGAAGGGTTACCGGAAATGAGGTCCCAATGGCTGATTTTTGAAAAATTTTAAATAAACGTTTTACAAAATATTTGCCTTTGACATGGTAAAATGTTTGATTATAATATTTTATTTATTATATGAGAACAAAATTGGTCAAAATATGCTTTTTTAGACTTCGAAACCCTTAAGAATATATTCGAATAAAAAGGGTTAATTTTACTAAATTTTTTTTTAGTTTTCAACAATTTCAAATTGATTGTGTTCACTATAAAAAAAATTAAATATAGTTTTATCAACAGAAAAATTTAATTATTTTCTATCCAACCAATAATATTTAGGGAAACCAATTTTGTTGAAATATAAAAATCATAGTAAATAATATTAACCTTAACATATGATTTATAACTATTTAAAATATTATTCACCTTATACTAATCTGAAGCTCATATCACACGTTACACTAAAAACAAATCGTAAATAAAAATAGTTGAGGGTAAAGGGTCAATACAAACACACAACGATAGAAACAAAAGCCGGTGAAAGACTGAACTTCAAAAATCAAATCGCCGGTGTCCATTCTAGGGAAGCCCACGCGCAATAGAGACATTTACCTCGTTTTTCTTTACCGTTTCGATGAGTCATTTGAAAAAAAATGCAACTTATATCTATAATTGGAACGGATTTGGTAAAGGGGCCTACGCTTGAGAAAGTGATACAAGGCTTTATAAAAATGTTTCAAAATAATTTTTGTCCAATATAATAATGTTGGATAAATTTCACTGGAATATTATCCAGAAAATACAACATAAATCATATTTCTTTTAAAATTAATAATATTCAGTTCATACTATTGTCTATCATTGTATATTTTAAAATCTAAAAATAGATTTAATCTCAACACAAGAGTTATTCCGTCTTTCTCTCAGACGTTTTTTCTGTCTACTTGCAAAATAACAAAAACAAAATACATAAGCGACCGTTGCTATGCAAGCAAGCTTATCTTTCTCTCATCTTATTCCATCATTATAAGAGACAAAAAATATAGATATATTTCTTCCCGCTAAGATTCTGAATTCAAGGCTATTTAGAGACCACGTCTCATGTCTCCTACCAATAAAAAACCAGCGACCCTCCTCTCCGCTAAAATTCTGAGCATAATCTCAATCTCACTCTCGCTTACCGACTATAAACGGGTGCAGTCGCATTCAATAGAGCAAACAAGTTTCTTCAAATAATAAAAATGATGCGTAATTAACCACACCCAAAAAGTTTCTGAGTTTTCATAACAAGAAAAAATGTAAATAGTTTTTTACAGTCAGTGAAGTGATGAGTAATATTTGATTTCGGTTTCATAATTTAAATTAATGTGCCGCTTTATGATTTTTATGTTCATGTTCGTACTTGAAACAAATAGAATAAAAATTACATTCCTATTTCAAATACTGTTTTTATTTTGGTTTAACTCATACCTAAAGAGTTTGGTCCTTCGATGTCTTAGAAAAAATCTAATCACTTTAAATTTTATATATTAAAAATAATGCTCGAAGTCTAGTGTTCTTTCAACATTTATGAATACTAATATTCGTAAATCGTTCAAATGTCATTATCGAAGACCATTACATGTTTATTACTAGCATTATTTTATATTATTACAAAACAGAGAAAGAGCATGTGTAGCTACAACTCTAAAGTTGGACATTAAACTTCTGTTCACCCAGCAAGCTAACAGTATGCCAGTAGCTCAGCTACTGACAGTCGGACAGTCAGACGATTGTAGTTGACTTAAGTCACTGAAAATAGTAGGTGAGCGAGCTACAGTGACTAGCTATCGATTGCTGAAAACAGAGTTCCAATATCGAATTATCGATGGGATAGACGGATAGACAGACGGTTGTAGTTTACTTATGTCACTTAAACTAGTAGGTGGGCAAGCTAAGGTGACCATCTATTGATTGCTAAAAACATAGTTCCAAAATTCGAAACCGTTCGCTACTTATTAAACCAATACGAATTGCTTCACCATTTTTGATAAACAAAATGATACTCTAATGAGAAGAAGTTTACCAGCTCGTGAGAAACTGGCTTTAACTCTAAGATATTTAATAAAGTAATATAAGCAAATCATGTACCACAGTATAATAAAAAGTCTTTAATAAAACGGGGATGGTAACTAATTTCGGCTTATCTTCAGGCTTGAAAGTATAATCGAGGTTCATACAAAAAATCAAATTCTACAAGAAAAACTTATCAAGTATAGTAAAAGTGAGTCTACAAAATATTAATCGATAAAACGCTGAAAAATTGAATGGAGGAGGAAGTACATGAAACATAAATGTTTAAAATTTTAAACGATTATAAAAAACTTGTATAGGTAAATGATAGGTTCAATGTGAGTGGAGCGTTTGCTCGCCCCTCCACTGCGGCCAACAGAGGCCTATTAGTAGGTAAATGATAAAAGAGTACTTAGTAAATCCAAAGGAAGTAACTCCTCTTAAGGAGAAGAACCCCAAGATGGGTATAAGTGCGAACCAATGAACATTCTGGTAGATCGCCATAAACAATTATAAAATGTGATAAGATATTTAGCCGCTGGGAGAAATTTTGAAGATATGAAGTTTTCCGCTATATAATGCCACCAGTGCTGCCATTCTTAAGACTGGCGAAATACTCTTGTATGAGCTCCAAAACTATACGAAGGTGAGGTACAAATTTTTTTTTGTAATTTGTAATTATACCATCTGAGTCCATATTCTATTGGTAAATCAGTTAAATCAAAAGGAACTACTTATGACAAGGCAGTTATTAAAAAAATATATTAATGTTTCTGTAATGGATGTAAATAGTGTTACTAAGTCGGTATCAACAGAATGTAGAAGAAGATATAGAAGATATAGTGGATGGAGAAGCAAAGGATAAAAGATTTTGTTATAGATAATTATTGTCATTAATTCATATTGAATAGCATTGTAGGTTTCTAATGTTGATCTAATGATTCCAATTTTGCACCCCAAAATTTTACAACTGTAGATACATAAGAATGAGCGGGTTGCTTCGGCTCTGGTCGAAGGTATTTGCAAGTCATTATTAAGAGTTCGTTTTGTTTCACCATCGTTCCAACTTTTCATTGCTTTTTTGGGAGGGGGTATAACCAAAATTGATGCTGTTGAAGCCAAAATTTAGATTGAATCTCAATATACTTTGTAAGTCACCATCATGAAATGGCTGAAAAACATTTAAGTGATAAACAAAATACAATTATAGTTGTAAATTATTCAAAACAAGTGAAAATCCAAGCAGTCCTTTTGAGGACACGCAAATAATTAAAACTATACACTCGTATAGGGTGAATAAATTTGCTCTAACTGTGGCATTAGTTCGTTTACTCGAGTTTTAAAGGGTCTACTAATGCTATGACGGTTTTGATATATCTCCTCTTGTTCTTCACTAAACAGAATATTATGCACAGAATGACTGGGAAATGACCACATTTTACAGTGATAATTTTTCTTCTATGCTTCAAAGGATTCCAGCTTCACAGCAGGGTATGAACTTGGTCTAAAAGCACCCAAACCTAACATTAATCCTATAACAAAGACTAGTAATTTAATAAGACCGGATACTCACATTAAACCTTTGTAAAAGCATCCTCCGCTTCATTGACCTTGAGTGATATTAATGATATACGAAGACCACATGTTTTGTGTACAGTAAATCCGAAAATTGTTGTTTAATTTCCGAAAAGGAATGTCATTATTTTAAGTCGACTATTTCGATGTTGTTGTCATCGCATATATTTATCATTTTGTTCAACGAATACCATGTACCAATCTTTGACCGAAACATAGGCGTACCATCCAGAAATACGAAATTGTATATATTAAAAGGAATAAAATGGCGAACGATCGTTCCACAAAACAAATAACACATGTTTTGTGACCGTAACGAAATTATTAAGAAATCGCTCGGTTTTGGGATTAGGAATAACACCAACAAAATTTGACAATACCTTTCTCTCTCATTTTCTGTTTTCTTGTGTTTTTCTTGCCGATCCATAAATTATACTGCCATAGTCTAGTTTTGATAGCTTTAAAGATTTATAAAGGATTAGACTATCATAGTTTTTTATATGTTAAGTCTAGTTTTATTATTAATTACCATAAGATATAAAATCAAAAATTAATTAGTTGGACATTTAACTCAACAAAAGCGCTCATCGTTCACTTTTCTCAATAATAAAGTTACTGAGTTGATATATAGGAAGTTCGAAATTAAAGTATGGCATTATTAAAATATCACTTTGCGGTTAATATGAAAACTTTTAATTCCTATCACTAATTATTATAAAGACTTAACTTTAATAGGGTTAATTATTTTGTTTAGTTTGTATTTTATGCATTTAGTTGAAAATTAAACTTGACAATTAATGTTCTGCTATATCTAACTAGAAGCGTTTGCAAGACAACTTTCAAAAATAATTTAATGGTCATATCGTAAATTTAATTTGAGCTAAATATGCGTTTTTATGGATTTAGACTCCCACTTAGATTGATGAAATGGTGCCAAATCGATCCTGAAAATCTTACTAAATGGCAAATATGTTGTTATTACATAAACCTTATTTTACTTATAAGTCTCATATGTTTAACATTATGTTTGTTTAAAATCAAACCATTTACAATAACTGAAATTACAGCTACTTTAGAAACTCTCATCCTAACTTGCCACGTAAGTAATTATTTTTTCTATCCATAATCATGTTAATTAAACTTTTTGATAATGGGGAAGGTACTTTCTTATATTTTTTTATTGATTAACTTAATGATAGCATAGTCATTATGATTCATAGGTAATTTTTTCTCCACGTCACTTCTAATTCATTAAAATACACTTTTTCTGAAATAGCTCCAGAATGCACTTTCTCGGGGCAAATTCAGACCCCAAAATAGCATTTTAGCCCGTTGCTAGGCAACGAACTTTCCCGGGCCAAAAGAGTCCGGGACAATTTTTGCCGGCCTATATGCCGTCAAAATCGGTTTACATACATTTTACACAGTGGAACGTTTGTTTTAACTATTTTTGCATAATTATAGTTATGTTGCTATTTGTACAATTATTAATTAAAGGCTGAACTGATTTCAGGAAAAATAGTATATGTACCTCGTAGTAAAAGTACATTCCCAGACTTCAATGCTTGTTGGCCTCGGCTTATCACCTCGGTCAACAAATTATATTGTTGTCCGGGAATGAATTGCTTTTACTACTAGTGACACACTATACTATTCTGGAATATTATTTTTCAACGTATTTTCCAATCGTACTATTAATTTAACTCTGTCATTAACACTTTCACATAAATGTTTGTTCATAAATGTTTCTACATAAATGTTTAACCATAAATATTTTAAAACAATTAAATATTAATTTTTAACTGTTATTTTATGCGAACACAACTTGGGCCTCTGTAGGAAATGGCAAAAGAGATAATTACAATATCTGTGAAATTTATTGGAAAGGTATCTACAGGTATTTTAATCGAATTACTGTTGAAAATTCTTATTTGTTATTAAATAAATAATTTTACCTTACATCTACGCAATTTTTCGCAATAGCCCATATACAAATCGGAGGTATAAATAAGTATTGAAGTACAAAAAAATAATAAATTGTGCGGTCGGGGGACCCCCGTCAGGAACGAAGCTCCTCCTAAAATTAATGAAGGTACTTCTTGTAAAATTTGTCCCTTACGCCCTTCGTTAACGAATTATAGGCCTCCAAAATTAAAAATTAAAAACACCATAAATGCGCACTTAATAGCGTTATAAACAAATCTGCACTAGCCTTGTGAAGTCAGGTACGGACTAAGTTCAATGGTTAATGAGGCACATTTTTTTTATCTATCATTTTTTTCACTTCTGGATATAACAGCTCAATTCCACAAACATCTTTAAAAGAAAAACGTCCTCTTGTGATAACTCGATCAAATTAACGGTTTATGTGGCACTGCACATCAATTGCGCGTTCACCATTTTTATAAAAACACCTCTCGTTTTACTATTAAATTATTAATAAATCAGGACAGTCTACATTTAGAATAATAAACTTCTACACTTTTCATAAATTTTATTTATTTACTAGTTTTTTTTACAATAGTGATGTAAGAAAAATTGAATGAAAACGAATAGGAACATCTTAATTCAACAAAAGTAAAAATACGAAAACAACAATAAAAACCTTAAAAAAGATATTCGATGTAAGAATGAAATTTCACATTTTCTAGTTTTCCAATAAATACTTACAAATTTTAATAATTTAATAGTAATACGAAATGTTTCCTCGTAAGTATTTTTAAAAAAATGGTGAACGCGCCATTGATGTGCAGTGCCACATAAAATTGCACATATCTCTTAAACCGTTAATTTTATCGAGTTGTCACAAGAGGATATTTTTCTTTTAAAGATATTTGTGGAATTGAGCTGTCATATTTAGAAGTGAAAAAAGTGATAGATAAAAAAAATGTGCCTCATTAACCGTTGCACTTAGTCCGTACCTCACTTCACAACGGTAGTGCAGATTTGTTTATAACGCTATTAAGTGCGCATTTATGGTGTTTATAAATGGTTAATTTTTGATTTATTTCAAATAAGCAGTTTAATAATTATAAACAAGAAATCATTTTTATTTATTAACTTTGGACCCCTATAATTCGTTAACGAAGGGCGTAAGTGACAAATATTATATGAAGTACCATCATTAATTTTAGCCCTTCTATCATTTCCCATATTTTGGATACGAACTTCTGGGACACTCTGTATATGTATTTCCAAAGGTTCTATCTGTAGTTCCGCTCTTGTATGATTATTTTCGAATTTTATCCCTTTTAGTTATTCCTGTAGTGCTCTAAGATATTTCCAACTGTATGTATTTTTTTATTTCTTTTATTAGGATCCAGCTTTCATTTACTTTTAATTTTATTGAATAAAATAGTTTGCTATGGTTTCTACTGGTTCTGTTATTGTAGGAAGTAAAATTTTTTACTCCCTTGGAACTAAAATAATAGTTCCAAGGGAGTAAAAGTTGCACTTTTTTCGCTATAATAAGGGAGTAAAATGCATGTTTTAGTCCCTGCGGATATTTGGATATATCAACAAGCAGGACGGTTGCGGTTTCATGAGCAATAGAACATCTTGTATATAATATATCTGATTCAGGAGATGCCAACCGTATTGATATTGATATCCTGTTGGTTTAGGTTAAAGGGGCAAATTGGGGGACGGAATCCCATAAAAATAAGGCTAGCTAAAGGTTGACTCAGTTAACGTCTTTTTTTTATTTTAAAATTGTTTAAGCTAGTACCTTTTTTTTAATAGCTAAAAAATAGTGGGTGCTTTGCATTTGGCGCTATCTAGTCCTTTTTTTATATATAAAAATAGTAATTGGTTTAGGTTAAAGGAGGATATTGAGGGAACAGAATCCCATAAAAATAAGGGTAGATTAGGTTGGCTCAGTGAAATTCTTTTTTTTTTAATTTCCACATTTTTGAAGCTAGTCCTTTTTTTTAATAGCTGAAAAATAGTGGGTGGATTGCATTTGGCGTAGTCTAGTCCTTTTTTTAAATATATAAAAATAGTAATTGGTTTAGATCAAAGGGGGATAATTGGGGGACAGAATCCCCGAAAATAAGGTTAGGTTAGGTTGGCCCACTTAAGTTCTTTTTTTTATTTAAAATTTTTTTAAAAATCGTTTTTTATTTTAATGAATGGTTTGTTGACGATTTCAAAAATTCATAACTTTTTTATTTTGTGAGAGATCGTTGAGTTTTTTTACATTTTCGTATTCACTGACCCCTAATTAGTCTACAAAATAAATTGTCAAAATCTGGGATATCACCCTAAACTAGTTTTTTCCCGTAATATTCAAGATCGCCAGATTTGTTTATCTGTTTTTTGTAATCTCTCAGAATGATGAAGTTTTTTAAAATATGTTATTGTCGATCAAATTTTGATAATAAAAAGTATTTTTTACAATTTGAGTTTCCGGATAGTGTTTATTACTAGAATTAGTTATTTTATAACTACTATTTTGGAAACCGGATTAAGTAATAGATTTTTTCTGTTCATATCTATTTAAAAATCCGCTAAATAAATTATTGGTTAGCATGTTTAAGGATTATAGTATAGAAATGTTATTGAACATAAAGTCTTAGTTCCTAAAAAATATGGGCCTATAATATTAACCCCTTGGCTTCTGTGGTTTACTCATAAGGGGGGGTAAAACATAGGGAGAGAATTAATATTGTTTCATTCCAGATTTAAAACAGAATTTTACACACGCCACTCTAACATTCACATATTAATAGATGCATTAATTGAATTCCAACTTGTTTAAATTTACACAGCAAAAAATTTATTAAGAGTTCGAGCCAAACAGAAAAAAAGTGAAAGATGATAATAAAATTATACACTTATTTAGCTTATAAAAATTTACCTTGTTTATAAATTTCGTTTCTATTAATTTTAAAGATCAAATTATTTTTTTGCCTTTTTCTATGATCTGTAAAATAAAATTATTATGAATAAAGTAGTTATACTTTAATTCCCAAAAACAAATCAATAGATAAGTACCGTGCAGGATTTATGTATAAGCTACACAAGTCACTTTCTTGGGGACCCCAAAAAAATTGTCTTAGTCAACAAGTGTTATATATAATTATAAATGGTCCCATATCTCAAATAGCTTAGGGCCTAAATCCGGCACTGGACAAGTATACCTGCTTTGGGGACCCCAAAAAAATGGTCGTAGTGAACAAGTGTTACATATATATTTATAAATGATCCCATATCTCAAATAGCTTAGGGCCTTATTAAGTCTAAATCCGGCACTGGACAAGAATACCTGCTTTGGGGACCGTAAAAAAAATTATCTGAGTGAACAAATGTAATATATACTTATAAATGGTCCCATATCTCAAATAGCTTAGGGCCTTATCAAGCCTAAATCCGGCACTGGACAAGTATACTGGCTAATCCTTAGTAGCCGAGTTGACTGGTTTAATTTTAAATTTCCTGCAACACGAGGCCCGAGCTGATATAATCCGGAGAGTCCACATGATTATATTTTAGAGTAATAATTAGTCTTGTAAGCATTTTTTTTATTTGTTCCTCTAAAAAAATTAACCCAACTAAACTTGTGATTTAAAATTTATTTTTAGGGGATACTAAAATTCGTTACTCTACATGTAAAAAGATCAAGTATTCTTGATTTATTAAATGTTACCGAACAATTTTGGAAAGCAGAAGAATTAAAAAATCAACGGGTAATAAAAGAAGTGACGGTTGTTCGACGTTACATGGAATATAATGTATTAATGTTCTATATTTTTGGGTTAATTGCTGTTGCAGGTTTTCTAATACCAGTTTTTTTTGGTTATCCGTTATTTGAAATTTATAATCCTGGATTACCGGTTATTTTTATTATTCTTATACAAATCTATATTATATTTTTTATTTTGTATTTACCTATAATCGCTTTTGACAGTCTTTATTCTTTGTTAGTTGGTTCAGCTTGTATCCAGTTTAAGCTTTTAAATTACAGATTATTATATTTTGAAGAAAAAAATAACATACATAAAAACATTAAAGTATGGGTAAAACACCACAATAAAATATTGAAGTAAGTATAACAATATATTATATTAAACGAATGTTGTAATTTTAGTCATTTTAGTTTCGTAAATCAAATCAACGCAACATTTTCTACACCACTATTTTTTTATTTTGGAATAATTGTTTTATCACTTTGTTTGGAATTATTTATTTGTATGACCCAGTAAGTTGTTTATAATAATAACATAAATATATATAATTTCGTATTTTTTCAGAACAAATATACAAGATTTAATAAAACCAGTGGTTTATTTGGGAGCTGCATGTTTTCAATTTGCTTTTCATTATTGTGTACCTGGACAATTATTAATTAGTGAGGTACTAATAATTTTTTTAATTTATAATTAAATTTACAAGATTTTAAGGATGCAGTTCATTCTTTACTAATTAAACCAAATATTCCCAAAAAAATTTACAAAATCTTGCATCTCTTATAATCAAACAGGAGTGTAATAAACGAAAAATAAAATATCATAATCAAAAATTAACAATTTTTCTCTTTATTCAAATAAAACCGGCTAAAGCACAATCACCCTGTGCTTAAAGAAATAACAAAATTTAAACACAAAGTAGCAGGCTGAAAACGCTACACCAGCATAATTCGCTATTTCAAAAGTTTAAAAATTTTTTTTAAAAACTAGGACGGATAGGAAAAGATGATTGCTCAAGAAAGCGATGTTTGTATATACTTAAGCGCGACATCAAGACGCCGTTAAAAAAAAACTGCAGAATTTCGTTTTTTTTTTGGGGGACCACGGAAGGTCCGGAGGGTCGGTAGTCGGCAGACGAAAATTTGATAGGTTACTTGTGGGCCGTCACACAGTTAGCGGTTAATTCATTTTCTATTTATCCGTAAGGGTTAATTCATTTTTCTATTTATCCGTAAGGGTGATTTTCGCCATCGGCGGAGTAACGATTTCATTTTTTTGGGATAAGGAGTTAATTTTTTTTTCTCTTCTGAACGTGTCGGTTAACCAGGGTGTGTTTTGCCGGCTAACACGGAAGCTAAGAAGAATAGCAGCGACTTCAAGAAAGGGTGAGGATAATTTTTTCATTCGATTAACACGAGTTCTTTTTTTTCTTAGGCTCAGTACATAAACCTATTTTTTAAGCAATTTTCGTTAGTGCCAGACGTTACGGTCACTTCCACCTTAATTTGGGGACGCTAGTGATACAAACCTAGCTTGTATAGAAATATTATTATTTTTAAGGGAAATGAGTTTTTCCCTCTAACCAGGGGTTGTTTTTGTTTGAATGTCATACGGACAAGGGGAATATATATTTTAATTGTAGGCTAGAAATGACAGACCTAAAGAAGAAGGCGTAATTGTCAACGATAATATAGACGTTTATAAATTTCGAGAATATTTTAATATCAATTTGATGAGACATAATGTTGGCATTAATAATCTGATTAAATAAATTAATTATTAATACCAAAATTATGTCGAATCTAATTGTAAAATATTCGAGAAATTTAGCAACAACAAAAATAGCAGATTAATTGCGGATAAGTAAATTAGAAGAAAACATTAACAGAACACAAACATCAGGAATATAACTAAAATAATAATAAGAAATTAAATCGAATACTAATTACAGTTAAAAACACAAAAAATTGACAGAAGTATTTGATTCCGATTGGTCAGAATTTTAAAAATCGTGACATTTCATTGGTTCCTACAAATCAAGGGAAATAATCACAGCTCAGCATAAACGTACCCTAACGATGAAAAATACAAGTTTGTGAGGTGGCAAAGGGATGAGAACAGTCGCAATATTGTTTGGATAACATCCTGCTGGCCCAAAATAACTAAGAGAATAATAAAATGACCTACAAAATCAAGACTCAACGAGCTCTGTAAGTTAATTTAGGGTTAAAGTTATTGGGAGTCAAGTTTCAGTCATGTATCATGTGGTGGGGGGTTGAATGTCGTTTTTTCTGCGATTAATTTCCTAAATGTTGCACATATACTCGTTATCATCGAATCAATAGTTTGCGAGCAATCCCGACGCCAAAGTTTGCACTGCATAAACTACTGTTAACTCCAAATGTTATTGATAATGGAAATATATCTTTCCAACAAGGTTTAAGGGAGATATTGTTTCTTTATGAAAAGGGAAGGGTTTCGTGTATTAAGGTAACTGGGTAAGGCATATGGGTTTCATTGTTTTGCGAGAATTTCTCTACCACTTAGAAAGTTGTCACTTATACATATTTTATCTGTTTCGTTGTCTTATGTACTTGAACTAAACCTTAATTTTTTTTATTACCTATAAATCCTGCAAGGAATAGAATCCATAACCGTAACGTAATAATATTTAGCTGCTGTCGCTAAGCGGCAAAATTAACGTTTTTTTCAGGGTTAGTTATTTGCCATATTTAAATTTCAGTCAGTGTCACGGGATTAATTTTTTTCTTTTGGTGTCTTATTATTATTAATTTTTTTTTATTTTTGATTATCAGTCTTGTCTTGATTTAATATAATTGGGTATACAATTTATCACAGGTCTTATTATTTAGCTTCCCCAGAACCTACACCCCTAGAGCTTAGTAGAATATTTTTCAGAACTACAGAGTTAGTTCTGGGAGGGATCAAAAAGGGGAGTAAAATGAAAATTGGAGAATACTGATCAAACTCGTCTGTCTACAATCAGGTATGGTAAACCCTGGCGAATCCAGATAAGGGGTAGCGACCCCTCACCAGACTCACCCGCTCGGTCTCCTCGATTTTTGTTGAGAAATAATTTATTTCTCGGGCTGCCAAGCCCTTGTGACATTCGCGCTGCCAAACGCAACAAAATAAAGGACGTAAGGACTTAAAGCTATCCCCGTGGTGACAGCACAAGGCCCTGCGGAGTTTATTACAGGAGGAAAACTTCATTGATTTAACAAGTGCAAGCTGATGTGCCACAGGGAAATATATTAGGATCACTTTTATTCTTATTAAACTTAAGTGACATACTAACCATCAACTTAACAAAAATTGCTTATTTTTGCAGATATTTTTCTAATTACACTATAAAACAATCATTTGTAATAAAATTAGTTTTTAAATTTTAATAACTTGGTGTATATCTATAGAGAAATATATTTGTCATATTTTTAGGGCCATCAAATCAGTAACAAATGTTTTTCGACAAGATGGTATAAAAAAATTAATAAGTCCAAAGCGTATGCAATGCGAATGATAATTATGAAAGGACAAAAAACCGTTAAAGTTGTAGTTGGAAATATTATAACTCTTGATTTAGAAACATGCGTTTCTGTAAGTCACTAGTATATATTGTTGATTTTTTTTTATCTCAATTTGTGGTGGTTTCTAGGTAAATAAAAAAAATAATAAATTACAAATTTAAATTTAAAAAAAAAAACAATAAATTTCCTGTAATTACACCTTCTTATTACGATGATACAATATTGACTTCCTTATCTTGATTTTTTACTCCTTCCGAAAATCTTCTAGTCTGCTCTATTTATTACTGTCCATAACTTCATAATTGCATTTTTTACTCCTTCCAAAAAATCTCCTAGTCTGCTCTCCTTATTACTGCTACACCACGTCCATAACATAATAATCGTCTGTTTTTTCTAATTAATCTTCTGATTTTTTTTTAATACTTTTATATATATATTGGAATTTAGCGTATAATTTAATTTAATCCTTTATATCTATACTTCTATACATTTCTTTACATAAACTTTTCTCTATATAATCCCATATAATATTTTTTATGTTTATTGACGAAAAATTTATTTACTATTTTTTTACCTTTCATCTGTTTTTTTTTTAATTAGAAATGTTCTTACTAGATTAAAAACATATTTTAAATCTTGCCCTTTACATTATTACTTAAATTTCTTTTAATACTATTTCCAGTTTTTTTTTATTACCATAATAATAAAAATAATGTGCAAAAAAATTAAAATAGAACTCTTAACAATTGTTGATTTAGAATAAATTATATACCAATTAATTTCAATAAATTCTTTAAAATCAAATCCTTTTTTTAACAATAAACTATGTTTATAAAATTCAAACAAAACACATAAAAAGTATTTCATTACAATATTTTAGGTCTGTTATGCACAATTTCATTGCTTAGGTCCATTATTTTTTTTTAGTAATTTACGTCATTACTTTTTTAGCACAATAAAATAACAATATCCGTAAGATAAAATCCAAGCTTACGATAAAAACGTTTTTACAAAATTTGATTTCCTTTATGTATTGTTGTGTGCTGAAGCCATAAAAACCTGAAAACAGGCACATAACACACCATTTTTACTTTCCGAACACAACGAAGAAAAATATTGTAATCACGATTTAGAAAAAAGTTATTGTTCGAAAAAATAGTAATTTACGTAACAAATCCGGAAAATACTGTTTTTTGGGCTTCTATGACGAACCGTGGATGAGTCCTGGAAGTCTGCGAGTCCAAAAAGACCGTTTTGCGTACACTATTTTTTCGGCAACCGTGTAGAAGAACAAATCAATGAGACACATTTCTTTATTTTATTTCTTTGTAGAACAAAATTTCGAAGAGTTTAATTCTTATTTGTATTAAATATTGAAATTCGAACAGAAGATAAGTACCAATAACAGAAACATTCTAATTCTTATTAATATTGATATTAAAATTGTTAATAGTGAAGGGATTCAATTCAATTTTCGTATCTCTGGATTTTGATTTTTCAGCCAATAATTGTGCTGTAGCTGTAAAAACCATGCAAACTTTCAAATATCAACTAATTTCCTGTCAAATAGCTGTCAGTCGTTATTTCGTTGCTATGGTAATGATTAACTGATTTATCAAAACCATACCTACTAATATTTTCATATTTATAATGACAACAATGATGTGATTCTTCCCGGACTAGGCCGGTAAAATTCTACTTTCTCAAAGAAAAAGCTTCCGGGAAGTGGCTACTTCCCGGACGGTTGCCGAAAAAGAAATTCTGGTTTCTACATAAAATTAGGCATAATGAAACAAAAGATGGAAACTGCTCAATAAGATCAATCATCTGTCAGAAATTGAGATAAAGGAGTGAATTTTTGTAGGCTCAGTCATAAGAAACCTGATATTAGATTCAGACTTCCTTGATACGAAAATTAAAATTGAAAAAGAAAGGTATGAAATGCCTTCAAAAGTTCATAAAAAAATTCTCTGACGATGTAATGAATATTTAATTAATATTGGAAAGATTCATAATATTGGGAATCTCAATGAGTAAAATCTAAAAAAATTAAAAAATTTAGACCCCGTAACTTTTTGTTTTACTAGGCACAAACTTCTCGTAATTACTTTATTATGCTAAATCTAAATCTTAATTCAGAATTAAGAACAAAATTTCAGACCCGTAATAACTTTTTTGTCTAATGGGCGAAACTTTTCGTAATACAATTGTTTGTTCTTTTTACCCCATTGCATTGAAATTTGAAAAGTATGAAAATTATAATTTCTATTTGTTTTCATGCTTTTTGGTCAACTTTTTCCTACTATATGTTTTTAAAACAATTAAAGATAAGGAAAGTGTCAACGTCAAGTAGCTGGACTCAAAATATTATTGAGATTCACATGAGTAAAATTTGAAAAAAATCTAAAACAATTTAGACCCCTATAACTTTTTTGTTTTAATAGGCACAAACTTTTCGTAATATTCTTTTTTATTTACTCGAAATCAGTATTCAGAATTTTAAATGTTACATAAATAAGAACAAAATTTCAGAAATTAAAAACTTCAGAACCCTATAATTTTTTGTGTTAAAAATAGGCACAAACTTCTTATAATGAAATTTTTTGTTTACTTTTTTATTCTACATTTAAATCTAAATTGATAATTTTTAATTTTACACAAAATAAGAACAAAACTTCAGACCCGTAATAACTTTTTTGTCTAATGGGCGAAACTTTTCGTAATACAATTGTTTGTTCTTTTTACCCCATTGCATTGAAATTTGAAAAGTATGAAAATTATAATTTCTATTTGTTTTCATGTTTTTTGGTCAACTTTTTCCTACTATATGTTTTTAAAGCAATTAAAGATAAGGAAAGTGTCAACGTCAAGTAGGTGGACTCAAAATATTGAGATTCACATGAGTAAAATTTGAAAAAAATCTAAAACAATTTAGACCCCTATAACTTTTTTGTTTTAATAGGCACAAACTTTTCGTAATATTCTTTTTTACTTACTCGAAATCAGTATTCAGAATTTTAAATGTTACATAAATAAGAACAAAATTTCAGAAATTAAAAACTTCAGAATCCTATAATTTTTTGTGTTAATAATAGGCACAAACTTCTTATAATGAAATTTTTTGTTTACTTTTTTATTCTACATTTAAATCTAAATTGAGAATTTTTAATTTTACACAAATAAGAATAAAACTTCAGACCCGTAATAACTTTTTTGTCTAATGGGCGAAACTTTTCGTAATACAATTTTTTGATTCTTTTTACCCCATTTCATTGAAATTTGAATATTATAATTTCTATTTTTTTTCAGGCTTTCAAGACAACTTTTTCCTACTATATGTTTTTAAAAACAATTAAAGATAAAGAAAGTGTCAACGTCAAGTAGCTATAAATTGAACTAGCATTTAGCCTCTCATTCATAACTTTCCGGATATATATTTAAGCAGATATTGCAATAAAAACATTTTCGATGGGATGTTATAGGTGTCATGTATAAAATATATCTATAAATATATTTATATTTGTCCATTATTTTTTTGGTTACTCCACCTGGTAGCACCACTTTCACTCACAGAATACAAAAATCCAATTTCGTTGTTCAAATCTTCGAAAAACAAACGAACTGAAATCTCTGTTTGCCTAATTCGGTGCCTAATTTTCGTTAGAACGAAAATAACGACTATTAATAACAATTGGCAATGTTTTTTATATGCAAATCGGTCACTATATTTTTCATACGTCTGACGACTGTTAAATTTAATCGTCTGTAAAAATATTATCTTTTTAGTTCGAATAAGATAAAAATATTTCAAAAAAAGTGTAGGACGTTTTATCTATGTTTTATCTGAGGTGTATTTTATTGAAAATAACTTTTAGGATAACAGAATAGAGTAATGGCGTACCTATTATATAATGTTATGATTAGAATAATTATTATTTTTACACCAGCATGAAAATTATGCTGATATAAGATAAAAAGTATTGGTATAATTAAATAAATATCAGAAAAAAAATCTTCTTTTCCCCGTTTTCTCTGTATATAAAAAGGGTAGTTTATTGTATTGGGTTTTGTAATTAAAAAAAAATCAAACACAAACAAAACCTTTTTTTAATTATCATTGGATAAAAAATAAATAAATTATGATTTTTTTAACTATTAATTTTTTCAAGTACAGACAAAATACTTGCTGAAAGAATAAATCAGTTTCAGATAGAAAGCTTCAATTATTTTGACCTAAAAGGAACAAGAATAAATAAATATAACTTTTGAGCACTGCAAGCAATCAAAAAACATTTTAAATCATGCAAAATTATTTTGATATTTGTAAATTAGCCAAATTTAGGTTGAACCAGTGAAAGTTCGAAATTTTGCCGTGAAGTGAAATTTTATTTAAATCCTGATTTTAATTTATCTGTGTCACTATGTCGATAATGGAGATGAAATTTTCTAGAGTTTTCTACGATTGGCGCCCTCAATTATTATTACTATTATTTAACAGATGAAGATGATTAAAAATAGATATGCTAAAAAAGACATAAATTGAAGAGTTTGAATCCTGTAAAATACCAATTAAGTATCCCATTTTAAGTATCTGGCCCAGCACACTTGAATAAATTATGCAAATTATTGTCGTATCAATAATTGATTTCAAGCAGCTTCTACTTCTTTAAAAGCTCTCATACCCATCATAGATTGTGGACCTTGGATAACTTTAACGATTAGAGCCCAAGTCAATTTTGAAGGAAGAAAACTGAAAATAAAAAAAATAAAATTTAAGTCACAAACTAATCTATAATATTATAGAACTTACTGTTTAATAGGCAAGGTGTATCTGGCAAATCCAGGTAAAGTAACAAAAATTTCTTCATTTTTTATAGCTTTAATAATCCTTCTTGCAACATCTTTGGGTTCTAACATTGGAAGATTCCTTGGTGTACAACCATCAAACATACCAGTGTTAATAAAGTACGGGCAAATTAAAGTCATGTTTACTTTATTATGTCCATGGGTCTAAAATATATTTAAATTTAATTTTAAATTGTAAATAATGAAAAACTTACTTTAAGTTCTGTCATTAAACTTTCATGGAACCCAATTGTAGCGTATTTAGAAGCGCTGTAATCAACACATTTGTATGTTCCAAGAAAACCGGTGAGGCTCCCTACTGTTACAATGTGACCACTTCTTCTTTTAATCATGTCTGGCAAAAAAGCTTTTGCTGTCTATAAAAAAAATATTTATTTAGTAGATGGAATATAAAAAAACAAACCCAAATACTGAAGACGTCACAGTCATATCTTCACATTGCTTATTAATTAACCAGTTTTACTAGTTCTACCATTCATAATTTAAAATGTGTGTATGATACCTAAACCTGGTAAACCTCCAACTGAAGCCAGCTCATAGAGACCAATAAGCCTCCTTTCAACTTTATTAAAAGTCTTCGAAAGGCTTATCTTTAACAGAATAGAAACAGCAATACCTCTATAAAACCTGATCCGAGACCACCAGTTCGGATATCGCTCAGACCACTCAACCATAAAATAGTACCATAGATTAGTCTAATAAGACTAAAGTCATATTTAAAAATTTCATAAATAGAAAATGAGGAAAAAAGAAACTAGATTAATATATATTTTTTAGCGTAAAACAACCAACCACCCGGTATAAATTATTTTCATACCATCAGTATACAAAAAAAAAATAGTTTGCATGCAACTCTATAATCTAGGCCAAGGAAAAATAACAATGGTATAAACACATTTCTGTAACCTTAAAGGTGTCGAAATTAATAACAATATAGTGTTTTGGCACTGTCACGTAACGTAATGCAAATCAACACAAAAAATGTTGAATCAACAATGGTACGAAAAAACACCGCGCACCCTTTTTTTGACACGAAAAAAATTCTTCAGTTGGTAATTCGTGCTCCGTTGGTCAAGAACCAAAAAAGGATATTCGAAAAAATCTGTTTATCTTGTATCCGCTTGTGGCAGTTTTTTCTCAGAAAAAAAAAATAAAAGTTTTGGTTAGATTCGACGCAAATTTATTTGAAAATTTTTAAGCTTCACCGCCAAGGGACTACAATTGAGATTCTCGGGTGGTAAGTCGACTAAATTAGAAATTTGTTTCACTAACATTATACTAGACAAAAATTTTGGTTTTTTTTTATTAAGAATAAAAGGGAAAAGTCTCTTTACCGTAAATTTGTGTAATAAGAAAAATTAGTTTTGGGTTAAATTATAGGGCTGAGTTTAAGAGAAATGTATATTGAGACTTTAGACTTTTAGGTGCCATTATGCGAATGTATATTCTATAGGTGAAATTAAAAATTGGTGGCTTTAAAGAAACAGTCAACTTTGTATGTTATGTTCCTTCTGAACAAATGTCGAAGTCATAGTATCCATGTTTTTATATAGTTTAGTAGGTGTCAACATTCGAATGTTATTTTTTTTTTTCAATTTTTGATCAGTCATAGTCTAATTCTTTAATATCCTTTTTTTGTTAGATTGTTCAATTTTGATCCTTATTTTTTAAATAAATCTCGCTTAAAATTTCATTAGAGTATTTTAATTCCTTCCACCCAAGCGGGGAACAGAAAATCGGGAACGTAAGGGCTCAGAAGCCAGCTAAAAGAATCAATAATATTTTTGAATAAGCAACTGATATTCACGTCATAAGAGAAAACCTTCCTCATCTCCTAATACTCTCTGTGAGGCGAAGATTCTCTAACACCGCGAGAGCACGAACTACCTTTCTCGTCTGAAAAGTGGCCGTTCCAGTCCAGAGAGCTCTGCGCTGGAAATACAGCCTATCTTCAGAGCCTTGCCTCACCTACATTGGCCAGTGAGCCGCGTGGGCCTCATTTTCTCTCCTAGGAGAGTGGTGACAGTAACGCTACCATTCCATTTATTTGGGAACATGTTGGGTATAGTTTGGAATCGCCCGGCATATTACAAAATATTACAAAAAATAATCTAATTTTTAACCGATTATTACACTGGTGACACGGGTAACTTTTTTGTTTTGTAGATTAGTTTTCTTTTGTTAGATTATTACATTAGTCAATAGAATAAAAAAGTGCCTAGAAGAATAACAAATATGTATATCAGTATTCCTCGATATATACAGTAAGCATTCGATAGAGTGCGGCATGAGGGTCTTCTCTTCAAAATCAAAAACTCACATAACTGACCAAACCTACTTCCTCCTTAAATCATATTTGTCCGAGAGGTACTTCCAAGTTAAATACGAAGAAAATTTATTTAACACCAATTAAAATCCGAAGTACCTCAAGGCAGCGTCCTCGGCCCGTTCTTGGTACCTAATTTTCACTGCTGATATATCCATACATTAATGGCAACATTTGCAGATGACACTGGTATACTGGCATTAAACATCAACTAAATGTTAGCATTCAACGAACTGGAAAATCACCTCAACGAACTAGAAAACTGGTTAAACGCTGAAAAATTAACGTCAACACCAAAAAATTCTGTCAATAAATAACTTCCTAATAGAAATAAAAACAAAAGTAAAGTAACTTGACCTTCATCTAGACGAAAAACGTACTTAGAAATCACATATTAAATCTTAAGGATGACATCTCGACCAAAAAGTTAAAAATATGAGCTGGATAATCAACAGAAGATTGCAACTTCCATTAGAAAACAAACTGACCATCTATAAAGCAATACTTAAACGAGTGTAGACATACGGAATGGAGCTGTAGGGCTGCAGCAAATAATCAAACACCAAAATACTACAGACCATTCGTATGTTAGTTAAAGCCCCATGGTACGTTTCAAACCAAACCCTTCATGCAGACCTCAACATTCCCTTCATAGATGATGTGATTGCTGAGCATTCCAGAAGATTTATGAATCGCAGTGCAAACCATCCAAACCACCTCATAGAGATGAGTTGTTCAACCCTCCAATGATTGACAGATGCCTAAAAGGACTTTGGCCAGAAGACCTTGCTGCTAGGTGAATTCCAGAGAGTCGTCAATAGATGACAATTGCCACAAGCTACCCACTTACATCATATTTACTTATTACTTTATTGATGTAGATCGTAAATTAGCAATGAAAAAAAAATGCAATCTTCAAGAACTGACATTATTATTGTAAATTTTGTGCTATATTTTTATGTTTCTACACAAAATTCAGACTTACCCAATAATGTGAAATGATATTGACTTTAAAAGTTCTCTCGATCATATAATCGGGGATTTCCAAAAATGTTTGTCCACAAACTACGCCAGCATTGTTGATTAAAATATCAACGGGACCAAATTCTTCCTTAACAAGTTTGGCATATTTATAAACTAATTCTCTTTCAGTTATGTCCACAGTTTGAGTATGGATGGTAAGTCCTTTTTCACTTAAATCATCTTCTAGTTCTTCCAACGCTAGAAAAATATTTTAAAATAGTATATATTATAATGACCTCATTTCGTATGATTTATAGAATTTAATTCATTATTATTATTATTATAAATAATTGTTGTATTTTTAATATTATATTCCAAAGTTTTTTATAGTTGAATATAATTTAAAATAATTGGGTACTTATATAAGTAAACATTTTTTGTAATCAACAATTGTGGAAAATTTAATAGAAATAAAATTTGTTTTATATCTAGAAAAGTAATTTAAAATTTTACTATGAAAATTAAAAATCATTCAGAATAAAAAATTTTGGATAAGATTTAAGAATCAATTAATGATTTTTTTGTTGGTGAGAAAAAAATAACGGTGAATTAATTAGATACAAAAAGTAATAATAATTTAAATTTGTTTGAAGAGATAGAATTTTGAATGAGAAATAACAAAAAGGCTGAATTTGTATGAATTTATATACCAATAGAGAAATAAAACAAACATTTACAAGTTAAAAATTTGTATTTAAAATAAATAAAAAAAATGCTTAGGGGAGCATAATTTCTTGCTGAGATCTTGAGGTGTGTGGTTGGTTTTGCGCCAAAAGTATTATTTTCTACCATTTTATGGAGTGCATTTTTCAGTACGGATTGCAAAAATTGGTAAGGTATTAAATGTAATACTGCAAAACATATATTTAGCCAATATATTATTTGTAAGATCGTTTAGTAATACGTTAACTTTTTAACATAACTTAAAAATTGCACGTAGTTTGGGCCCACCTTAAAACAAAATTTCATTGCCACAGTGAAACATGTTTCATTGTGGCCCATGACCATTTACGAGGTAGCAAGTTGTGTCGAAAAAGTATACGATCGTGCAATGACATCATCTAATCTTAAAAAAGGATTTGAAACAACTTGAATTTTCCCTTTTGACAGAAATAGATTTTCCGACAACGATTTCATTGCCAGTTTAATAACAGATCCGATGCGTGATAATAATCAGACTGAAAATCAACACATAGCTGAAATTCGAGGTGAAGTTACACCCCCTATAGAGAGAACCAAATTAATAAGATTGTTACAGTTAACGAAGTTTTTCCAGTAACTAGCACAACAGATAAAATAGCAGAAAAACATTTCATTTCTCCCTAAGAATTTAAAGAATACCCAAAGGCAGCTATAAAGAAAGAACAAAAAACCTGAAACAAAGGGACTGATACACACGAAAAAATGTATTGGAATAAAAAAGTCGCATAAAAAAGATAAAGTAAGTAAAGTCAAAGCAATCGATATCAAATAATAAAAAACAGAGGACAAAAAATAATAAAGATTAGTAAACCTCAGAGGAAGAAATTGACAGCGATGTTTTAATGGAAGACGAATCTGACGATGATATAGGAAGTAGATCCTTCAGGATTTGAGAAACTGGATCGAGATCCAAGTCTAGGTAATTTTGTATTGGTCCAATTTAAGGCAAAAACAACCAATAATATACTTTCTTGGAAAAGTCATTACTGAGAAAAATCTTACAAATGAACTGGAGATTCGATTTTTAAGAAGTAGTTTGAAAGATGACCAACATTTTATTCTTCCAGTTCTTCCTGATACATCGTTAATCCCAATATCCGGCATAAAAATGATTTTACCTCCTCCTCTAAGTTTCGGAACCACCAAGAGGCTTCAGTGTACGTACAAATTTGAATTAAACTTTAACGCAGTAGAATAATTTTTCTGTATCATTGTGGTCCTACTGCTGTTTCAATGGGCCCCAAATAAGGGATTGTAGGCATTTCCAGTGATAACGGACCGTAACCAGTGATGTCGCAGGGCGTGTGGACATTTTTATCAAGGGCTTAGATCAGGTTAGTGATAATGAGGTGTGTTACCAGTGTCGTTCTGGTCAAGGTTAAAAAAGGTTATGGGGTCACGACAGTGACGTGGGTAGTCGATTATCGTGGGCGTTTATCTATTCGTATTTCTCTATAAAAGTGTTGTAGAACTTGGTGTTGTATCAATAATTAATTGAGTGAAAGTTTTAAGGAAATCAGACATAAGTTCTGGCATGTCGAGATGTGGCGATGGCTCGCTGTCCAACCGTACCGCTCACTACAATTCTGTAAAAATGAAATGGAACTGGACGACGACAGACTCGCCAAAGAAGAAAAAGAAGAAGATGACTACTTTGAAGAACTGTATGGGTCCTATGAAAAACTGGACAGACCAGTTAACAACAGCGATGACCACCAAGACTAGAATGACGCCGATTGACTCGTCGAGGACGGACCAGTTGACAGCGATCAAGATGACCAATTGAACCAATTACAATTTTGACGACGCCGATCAACTGTATAGGTCCTACGAAGAACTCGACGGACCAGTTGACGACAGCGATGATTACCAATAGTTTAATCTGTTCGGAAACAATTCCTCCAAGTATATGTCCAAAAACTAAAGTTAGAAGAGGAGCCTCCCTTATAGGAGCTCTAAGTGAATGTTTTGGGAGATGAAATCCTTAAACACTACTTTACATCTACAAAACATACATTCGCCCCATAATCGACTACAGAGTTGTCAACTTCTAATCCGTGACTCCTCGTCATTTCGGCAACTGAGAGGAGGATCTTCAGGAAAACACAATACCTTGGCTAGAAGAACGGTCAGCACCAACACTCACGCCCAAGAAAGTCTCAGGACCTAATGGACAGTTGATAGGAAGCGAAAGTCACTTAGCTGAAAATCGAAGAAGAAACTTTCGCCGTTACCGACGCCCATTGACACTCTTCCCGAAACAAAAAATTATTTTCTCTGTAGCTCAAAAAAATACTTTGTAATACTGATATATCTGAGTGTCGAAATTACTGACTTTTCATTTTTAGAATATCTTTTGTAATCGTTAAAAACCTCAAAAATTATATTAATCTTTTACCTATTTTTACTTTCCCGCTACTTATACCATATATACTTCAGCATATAAGGTATATAGAAAATTATTTTCGTAACTTTAAATTTTCGAAAACTCGAAATTACGGCAAAAGAATTGCCGTTTTTCACTTTTATTTTACATGTTCCTTGTTTAATTAAAAAGATATTTAGAATGTTAAAGCTTTTTAATTTTTTAGTTAGAATTTAGAAACGCAGTGTGCTAAATATTATTATATGTATATCATTGTTAAACTTTTTTAGCTACCCTGTATTAAATTAAATAGAACTTTACAAAGTAGAACAACCGTACAATTTTATTAAACTAGTTGCATACACGGACAATGAACAGAAAATTATACTATTATACTAGTTGGTTAATATCCATAGCGTGACAACTTTCTTCATATTGTTATAATAACCTGTTTATACTGACCAAAATATAGAAAATAAGAAGATATTTACTAATTTAACAATTAAAACTTTTATTTCTGAAAAATAGTTGGAAATAAGTAAATATATTCATCCACGACTAATCTATAATATGTTCATTATAGCTGAGTTTACTAAATAATAATAATATCCTTTTTTCACTAGTGAATAATGATTTCATTATTCACTAGTTTTACTGATTTCTAGATATTCATAAATAATGATTATTCACTGGTTTAAATAAAGCTTTATAGTAGTTTTAGCCATAATATTTAATAATCGTGGATAAAGTATTAGTATTCTACTCGCACATAAAGGCTATTATTCACACGAGTGAATAATAGCCATCATTATATGCTCGTTGAATAATATACTATTAACAAAATTATGTTTTTTTTAAACAATAAATTTAAGTCTATCAAGCAAGTGACTTCCTCCACCAAATACAATTTTGTATAGTTTAAATGTATTTTTACCTTTGGCATTATTATCCCAAACTATAACCGTTAATTTGTGTTTTGCCAATCGAATAACAAGTTCTTTTCCCACACCGCCTGCACCTCCTGTTACTAGAACCGTTTTTCCAGAAATGTCTTTCTGTGGTATTAGGAATGAAGGAGTGAAGGCTAGCACGAATGATTCTACGAAGTAGTATACTGCTAAACTTGTTATAACGATAATTTGGGCAATTTTTTTCAAAATTGTTAATGTAAAATTTGTTGTCGCTGTCTGGCATTGTCTAAGGAACCTAAAAAAAAATAATAAGTATTATTGATAGACTAGATATTATGATATACCCTCAGCATTCGACAACTTGCCACCGCGGGGGTTATTAAGGAAAGCTGGTGGCCTGGCGGTACTTTTGGGGCCGATCTAACTGGGTCAGTCGGGTGGTTCCAAGGGAACCAGAAAAAAATTATTCTTTGTCGGTTGGTTATTTTAAACGAGTCCAGCACCCGAAAACTTGTGACCACAGGAGTTATTGGGAATTGTTGTGGTCGCAATTTTTTAAGTGCTGGACTCATTCAAGATTTTTAAGAATGGCGTGATCTCAGATATTTAGGTCCCCAAAAATTTGGCCAAGAAATTAACAAAATTAAGATACCCCTGAGAAAAAATATTGATAAATATTCCTCAATCGAATTGGGAAAAGTATTTTAGAAAACATTCTTCAACTATTATAAAAAATGTCATAAATGACGAAGTAAGTATTATATTGGTCACAGCCAATTTTTTTTTTTTTACAAAATGGTATTAATCTGTAATCCAAATCCTGATCTTCTAATCTTTCAACGGTTTGTTTATTATATGTTGTTATATGCAAAGAAAAGATCCCTTCATTTTTATTTTCCCGACTCACCTTCGAGAAGGGAAAATATTGTGAACGAGCTAAAAAAATTTTCGAGATCAAGATGGAAATATCCATTTTGAGGTCACCTAAGGTGATTAAGACCATTTCCAGATGGAATTCTGTCTGTCTGTGTGTATTATTCCATAGAGGCCACACGTTTAATCCGATTGAGCTGAAATTTGATATATGGATTTGGGTTATCCGTCGGAAGAACCCATTAGTTTTTGCCCGACATCTGTTAAACGGAAGAACTATCGAAAAATGGCAGAAGCAATATATGTCACGGAATTTGACTTGCAATATGTCATTTGAAAGCCCTTCAAAACACTCAAAATTATATCTCCAACTGTCACCTGTCAAAAATAAAAAAATGTCAAAGCTTGAAACTTTAACATTAAATAACTAAAAAAACTATTCGTCCCTGGATACTCGGTGGAAAGTTTTTTAGCGACACATCCGATTTTTACGTAGTCTGAGAAAAATATTATGATATATTGAATAATTATAGTAATTTACATTCAGAAAACAAGGAAAACCTTTTATTTTTAAACAATTATAATACTACAACTTTTATATTGATCATTTTTAAACCGATTAAAAAGTATAAGGTCAAATTAATTTACTATCCGTAGAATATATCCAAACAACTTGAGTGTATTGTTAATACAGGGTGGTTAATTGGGAAATGCGCATACAGTAAAGGCTCATTTACACATACGAGTGTACTGGCAGGCTTTTTTGTATGTGAGTTCAGTATTTAATGTAGATCGTTATCAGAAGTTAATACAGGGTATTAATTTGGAAACAGATTTGTTCTAAAGCGATGCATAGACAAAATAACTTTGTTTTAGACCAAATAAAATGTGGGTCAGAAATTGGATCTGAAGGCGTTCATCTCTGGGAGCTCCTAACACCATTCTGTAGGAACTGAGGGCTGAAGATATTTCCGCAAAACACACGAAACGTCTAGTACAGGTTTACACTTGCCAGTGCCCTGGTTCTTTCGGACGTTCAGTAAAGGAGCTGCACCCATTCCTCACCATTCCCCATGTTAAATCCCATAAGAAATCGCTATGGTTAAAAATAGCAAAAATTGGTCAAATCAAGGTCATTCGTTATCTCAGGTCTCTCAAGTGCGTTAGGACTAAGAGCTTCATCAGAGGGTGCTGCCAGAGGGTGCTGCCTGATGCATTTGAGAGACCTGAAGACCAATTTTGTCCTTGCAGGAATAGGGTTTCCTAAAACAGTTGCTGTTTTTGTATTTTGAGTTCCAGCAATTTCAGCAGCTCTTCAAATTTGGAAACTGATAATCTCAAATGATTTCTATACGCTTTTGTATCTTCATTTGTCAATTGTTTTAAAAGCATCGTTGATGCACCTAACATATCTCTTCTAGCTCTCTTTTTTCTCATTCAAGCAGAATGCTTTTTTTGCATATTTAAGGTAATCAGTTAAAACAAAATGTAAAATACTTATAATACAATTAATACCAACACTAACAACTGTCGTATTCGCCATTTTGTAAGGCAACTTATCTTGCAAAATTGGTTCAACAATTTATCAAGTGTGACTAATATTTTAAAAGCAACTTTAGTGGCTTGTACTTCTTGACTCCACATAAATGTCCTAATGAGACCCGGCTTTTATTATATGAATGCTAGTGGCTGAGTACACTGGCATGTGTAAAGGATGCGATTTGACTGGAATGACAGTTGGCATACAAGTCAACTGGCATGCCAGAACTGTCTTCCCTTATGCAATTTTGTTGTTCTAGTCCTTTAGACTTGCACAATTTTTCTTAGTTGGTGCTCGCACAGAAAAATGTAGAAGACCATCCTAGTCCACTTGCTCTAGTCAACTTCTTCACTCTTCATGTGTTGATACAGAGTGATTTAATAAGTGTGTCCATATTTCTAATTAATCATAACTTACGAACCACCCTATACATTTTTGTAATATTTGGTACATATGTTCTTTGTCTACTGTAGTGTTGATTAACATAATCATTAAAATTCTTATTCCAGGTCCGATCTTGAAAAAATTAATACGAGATATTCAGCCATTTTCAGACTTAAGGGATACTCAGTACATAGTATTAGACTATAGTTTTTTTGGTTTTTATAGTTTAGTTTAGTATCTATATATTGATAAAATCACAAAGTGTCCCCTTTTTCAAGATTGAAATTTCCCCCATTTCAGTTTTTTCAAAATAACTGGAAAACAAAGCAAAATTCGAGATTTTACTACAATACCTTTTTGTAGAAAAACAAATTTCCCATCTAATTACATTTAATTTTTTACTATTTTTCGTACTAAAAATAAATGAAAAACAAAACTTTTTGTTCCTTAATGCGGCTTGCAGTAGGATCTAAAAATCAGAAATAGTAACGTAACGAAAAATAGAGGTTGAAAAAGTAACTGTTCGTTCTTTAGTAACAATTATTAATTTAAATTTGTGAATAGTTACTTTGAATGGTTATTTTTGCATGGAAAAATAGAAAAATAGAGAAAATTGGAAAAAACTTTAAAAAAACGAGGACATTATGGAAAAATAGTTAAAATAGGAAATGTGGAAAAATAAAGTGAAATAGGGAAAATAATGCAAAATAGGGCAAATAGGGAAAAATATTGAAAAATAAAAAGAAATGGGGAAAAATAAAGGATACAGGGAAAAAAAATAATAAAAAATACATACAAATAGGGAAAAACAGAGGAAAATATGAAAAAATAATGAAAAATATAAAAAAATAGGAAAGGTTTTGTCTATTTCTTCAATTTTTTCCTAGGGAAATATGGGGAGAAATTGGGAAATGTAGGAAAAATAGGGACAAATAGGTAAAAATAGGGAACAATATACTAAGAAGCAGGGAAAAATAGGGAAAATAGTAAAAAATAGATACAAATAGGATATTGCGGATGAAAATGGTTTTATGAATAATATTAAAAAAAAACTTTTCAGAAAATGAACAGGTTCTTGATTTAACTGTAGTAAAAAAATATATCCAGAAAATAAGAAATTTAAATGTCATTTTAGAAGTAATGCCAGAGTCGTTTCAAGAATTGATGCAAAAAGGTCGTATTTTTGTAGATTGGCTAAGTAACCCAATTTTTTAATAGGTAAATATTGCAAGGGCTTAGATATGGGGAGGGTAAAGGGGGTAATTACCCTCAGGATATCAAAAAATAACACGAAAAGAAGAAATAAAATATATGAAATGTACAAACGGTCAAAAATATTTGTCTAAAAGTTTGATTACCTTGCTCCGAGGAAAAATTAACCCCCAGGAAAAAAGTTATCTACGCCTTAGAAATATTGGCTATAACCTTAAGGTAAAAAAATGTACAGTAAATGAAGTGATATGCATTTTTTTTTAATTTTGTGCCACCTTAATATCGAAACATCTAGATTTGACTCGAGTACCAAATAATTTTACTTCGTTTTTTCTGTACTTTCAAAATTTGTAAATACTGATATACAGAGTGATGTTGCGAGTCGAAATTTTTAAAGGCCGTACCTGGAAAAGCTCTTATTTTAAAGGATACCACAGTGAACAAAGAATACATGTAACAAATATTACAAAAATATATAATAAGTTATGTTTAATTAAAAAAATGGACAAATTTTTTCAATCACTCTGTATCTATAATTATAAAGAATGACAGATCCATTAAATTAGAATTACCTCGGAATGAATCACACTGTATAAAAATCATCTTTCAGCTTCAGAAAGTATATCATTAAATTGATATTGTAATTTTTTTGCAAAAATTTCTTTAAATAAATAAAAATTGTATTTGAAATTTTTTACATTACTTATTTGAAATTTTTTTCTAAAAATTCTGTAGGTAGTTATAAATTTAAAAAAAAAAATTAAGTTGGAGGACTATAAATATGTGATAATTTCAAATAAAAATAATAACGTACCTTTGAGTACTTAATAGATAAGTCATCGTTCAAATTGAAATGTACACTTTACACAACATATATATGCACTAACTGCAAAAACCTTAATATTCCGGTTACCTATTCAAATATTCAAATTTTTTGAATGTACAGTTTCTATATCGCGGGAGGCAGTTATCGGCTCTTTGGATATTTCTATTTCAAACAGCATAGATATATATTACAGTGTTGCCTGCTGAAGTAGAATAACTGTAAAAAAATAATTTTACTTGATGACGATAAAAATAATTCAGAACCTAATTTAATTCTATTAATCTAGTCTTTGTATAATTTTTATTAAATGATATTTCAAAGCTAATTAATTAAGGGGTTAGTGGCAATCAACAAAAGCCACTGTGAACGAATAATTTTGAAAAAAGAAACTAATTAGAAATAAAATTACAGACACTTAAAGTGAAATGTTCATTTTGGTATTAAAAAAGAACGTTTTTAAAAAATACTTCAATCCGGAACCCCGGAATTATATATTGTAATTGTATACTACTAACAAATCTCAATTTTGGGGTAGGTTGCATGAAAAAATAAAAAATAAAAAACAAGTGAAAAACGACATTATTTTTACCGTACTTTCGAGTTTTCGAAAATTTAAAGTTACGAAAATAAATTTCTATATAGGGATATACCTTTATATGGTATAAGTGGCGGGAAAGTAAAAATAGGTCAAAGATTAATATCATTTTAGAGGTTTTTAGCAGGCTAACGGACAGGCGGACGGACAAAACCATCTTTATTTTTTCTTCGGTTTTTAGATCCTGTCCATTTCCTCTTCTTTAAACTCCTCTGACAAATTTACCTTCAAATCTTGAATCACTCATCCTCCTCTTCAAAATTCGTTACAAATTTCTTCATTTTCAAAACAAAAATCCTCCTTTTAAACTTTTAGATTATTTTGTATTCTCAACATCATTTGTAAATTTAACAAAAGTCCTAATTCTACTTTTTATAAACTTCTTTTTGTATTAACAAACTATATATTATTGTGACATCATTTTTTTTTAAAGATTCATGACATCACTCTGTTTATTTTTTTTCTTCGTCTGTTTTTTGTTTATTTAAAAAAAAATATTTCATTACAATATATGTATAAAGTTCTCAAAATTTCAGATCGATACGATAAGCGATTCTTACTCACCGATTTAAAAAACAGAATTAGACCTAAAAAATTATTATTTATGCACGAGCGGGCGATAAAGTCCAGATTATAAGTACGTTTAGCGGGCGTAAAGTCCAACTTTATCGCCCGCGGACTACTTTAGCGCTCGCGGTGGATAAAAAGCCACTTTACCGTCCGCTGACTACTTTAGTTCCCGGTATATAAAATTCATGCAACTTGAAAAAACAGTTATATATAATAACTTGCTTGAAAAAGAAAAAACAAAACGTATTTATTAATAAACGATCAAATATTTTTTTTGCCACTTGTGTTTTTTGATTCAATTTTACCCACTTGTTTTTTTGCCATATTTTCTCCCTTTTTTTTACTTATACTTTTTGCTTCATGTTTTCCCACTTGTATTTTTTACCCATTTATGTTTTTTGTCCCAATTTTTCACCCCTTCTTCCAACTCGTGTATTTTGTACAATTTCTTTTCCACTTGTGTCTTTTTGAAATATTTTTTCCCATTTATGCTGTTTTCTCTATTTTCCTCCCTTGGCCCCTTTTTCCTAATTATGTGCATAAAATTTTGTATATTTGTTAATAAATGTTCATTAAAACGGTCGTGCATAAAAGTTTGTATGTATTTCGGGGGTAAACGCTTATTTTACGCCCTTGATATATAAATAATTATTTTTTATCAAATTTTGTATAAACATTCCTTAAAACATCAAAAAATCTCTCGAAAAAATAGTTATTTGTGTATAAAGTCCATGACTGTAGCGCTCGACTTCGTCTCGAACTGAAAAATTCATGCATTGTGCAACAAATTACGCTTTTTGCACATTTTGCACAAAACATTTTTTCTAGGATGGGATTAAATGTTTTATTTCAAATTTTATTGAAGATTATTTTACAATACAAGAAATATTACTAATTAGAATAGTTTTAACAATATTTTAAACTAAAGTTAGTTTTATAAAACTAGTTATTTAATTTTTGAGTAAATTTCAATTTTCAACTTCATTTCCAGTAATGTTTTGGTTTTTAAGATTTCACGTTCTTCATTTAAAACTCTTTTAAGGATTATTGTCAAGTTTCCGGTATAAGAAAAAATGTTATCTTTAGATTAAACTCACAAACAATATCAAAGTATTTTTTTGCACCAGTGCAAAAAGTTAAACTTTTGGCACTCTAGAAAGTACAAGAAATAGTAACTTTTTGCACCATCGTAGAAAAAGTAATTTTTTAGCCTGTGTGTGTTACTAACCGATTAAATACCAAAAGATCCACAATCAAGTTTCCTTCTTCCTTAAAAGTTTTTAAATCTTCCTTTACTTGGTGTTTTCTCCCTCCCCTTTCCCTATTGTTTAACATTTTTTTTATTTAATACATTTGCAATCTTTCCTTTATCCATTCATTCTCCAATTAAACCTTTTTTTTTCAGTGCAAATTTGGTTTTCCGGGATTGGACCGTATTAATTTCGGTTCCATTATAGGCAGCTTCCTGAGCCATCGACAAAGGAGTAACGGGGGATTCCCCCAGGCTCGTAGTCTTTGGGGGTTCGCAAATTTTCAAAAAAAACATTTTTTTTAATGATATCGATATTAATTAAGTTTTCATTCAATGTATTGATTATTATGTATGCTTTCCATTCGTTGATGTTTTCAAATCGCGTGGAAGTTTAAATATCACTGGTTTCATATTCATCGATAAAAATAAGATCTTTTTAATATATAGTTACTGAAATAATGCGAAGGGCGTGTGGAGCCCGAACGTGGTTACTCCCTGGCCCTGATTTTCCCTAGGCGGCTCTGGCAGTTTTTCAAGAGTTTAAATGATGGCAACCATCCAAAACTGTTTTACCTATAATGGAAGCAAAACATATCTATTCCGAAATTTATACAGAAAACGAAATTTTCATTCTGACTATATACGTTCTCTTTTCCATTACATTTTGTTCCTCCAAAAATCCTCCTCAGCATCTTCATTGTTTCTTTCTTTATTCATTCTTTTATTCCATCCATATTTTCCTCACTTCTCATGAAGTATTTTAAACTAACAACACTCTCTATATCTAAAATCTTTAATTGTGCTTTATCTTCTATCTTTAATTTGTTTTTCCTTCCAATTTTTTTAAGGCTTCTATTTTCATATACTTACTTTGTTTTATTTTCGTTAATTTCCAGGCCTACCAAAATTGCATTTTTCTCTTAAAGTTGCAGCTTTAATGAATAAAAAAAACATAGTTTTATTTAAAATCTTTAATTGTGCTTTATCTTCTATCTTTAATTTGTTTTTGCTTCCAATTTTTTGTAAGGCTTTTATTTTCATATACTTTGTTTTATTTTCATTAATTTCTATACCTACCAGAATTCCATTTTCCTGGGAAAGTTTTGTAATTTTAATGAGTTAAAAAAATTCATAGTTATATTTAATAGTTTAGTTTAAAGCACTTTATCGTTACAAAATAAAACTACCAAGAACATTGTGAGGTTGACTTGGACTACAGGATACAATATTGCAAAATAATTAAAATATTTAAGGTTGGCAACTAGTTTCGGCTACTACCAATCTTCAGACCTGAAAATTATTACATGGGTTCGAAAATATTTTCATAAAAAAATAATAACCAAAATTTCCATACACTATGGTATTTTATTATCCGGTTTATTATTTAGTATATGGTAAGTTCGCTTATTATTTTTGTATGGAAATATTTTCGAACTAATCTAATATTTTTTAGGCCTGAAGATGGCTAGTAACCGAAACTAGCTGCCACCCTCCATTTTAACATTGTGGTATATGATTTTGAGTTTTATTTGCTATTAAAATATATATGAGCTTCATACTAAAACGATATTTGATGATCACGAAAATGAATGATACGAAATGGACAAAAATACCCTAAATAATAATAATAATAATAATAATGAAAATTTTAATTCAAAATAATTTAGTTGAAGAATATCGTCACCAAGAATCAAAACTGCACTTTTATAAAAATCTCTTGACGTACATTTCTCTTATTATATTAGCAACTTGATGAGAAACTGATGATGTTAACATAGTTAGCGAAACGTCCGTTAAGTGTTTTTTTAGATGTAGTAAAAGTTGAATTACTAATTCAAGAAGTATTTATAATAACTTTGTTCTTTTTTTAATTTTTAGTAAATAATTGTTAAATCTCATTGGTAAAAACTTAAGTTAGAGTTAGAATTTGAAAATTAGATAACAAAATAATTCAGGCAACGCTGTATTCTATCAACTCCGTAAATTGTAGGTCAAGCAAAGAGAAAACATCAAATCCACGGTATTCTAATGACTTTCTTCCGTATCAAACAATACGAGATGAGAGAAAATATTTTTTTATAACTATTAAGAAACAGCTGGTAATTAACTAGATTTTTTTTAGATTCGTATTTTAATTTTTATATTAACATAAAATACAGGGTGATATAGTATTTAATCTAAACTGATAGAAAAAATACGACAAAATTATAATATTTTTCCATATACGAAACTAAGATTGTTTTAACTCTAAGAAAAATCAGATATTACGCTTCATGGGATTATTGATCTACATAAGTAACGGCTTCAAATATTAGTTCAATTAATCCACTTTGTATTTTCACCGGTTTACGATGTGTTTATTAGCAAGTGGCGATAACCTGGAGATCCATTTTTTTTATATTCACAACGTTTTGAAGAAAATCCACACTTTTACATTTTCCGAGAAAAAGTGCTAACTTTTACCCCATACATGTTGAGTTTCAAAGTTTGCGTCAATAATTATCTATCATTTGAAAAAAACAGCATGCAAATCGGTTGTTCCATTTCCGAAAAATGCCCAAAAAATACTTTCTGTTAAGCAAGCAAATTAGTCCGCACGATAACTCAAAAATTAAATTGAATAAAGGCGAGTCTAGTTTTTTGAATATAGTTTGTATCATGTCAAGGAAGAACTAATTAGATTTTGGGATATAATTGTTTATTATTTTTGATATAGAAGAATAATAAATAAATATAATATTTATTTTTAGATACAGTATGTCCCAAAAATGAAACTTGTACGATTTTCATGTCCCTATATCTTAACTTTTCAAGCAATATCGGTAACAAATGATAAAGATATACAAGGTGATTATTATTAGTTGTACACCCGTTACATAAACGTATACAGTTCAAAATTTTAATAACAAAGAAATAATAAATTTAAATATGTATCAGGAAATCTGTTAAATCAAGATTTAGTTGATATATTGTGTTAACATTACTTTACATGCCTATTATATTATTTAAGCATTGTTATTTTTAGGTAAAAAAAAACAAGAAAAACAAAATTTATTCATATGCAAATATGTTATTGTATTAAAACTCTCATCGGTACGTTGCCCACTCTATAAAGTCTTAGATTATTGGCGAATCGTGAGAAGCCATACGCCCTCTGGTGTTAATTTTAGAATCATCGTAACGGTGCAAACAATTTTTTTAATCTCCACATCAAAAACCAGAGGCTTTAAACATTTGTTTTCCCTTTTTACAAACGTTCAAAATTATCTCGTTACAGAGCTAATAGGTATTTGCTCCGGTTGGTGCCACATTAATCAGATTCGCCAATAATAGTCTTATTGGGGGTCACTTACCATATTATGTTATGTATTCTTGGTTGCCTAATACGTAGAACCATTCTAAATTGTCATCAAGTGAGTTATTTCCATTAGAGCGTGTTGGATACTATGTTTTATCTACGACTAAGTAGTTTATAAATACTATTACCTTAGTTGTGATATATCAAATATCAAATATTTCTTTTAATTTTTTAAATCTGCACACATTTTGTCAGTAATCTGTCCCAATTGTTAGTGTCTATTGATACTATTTTAAGTTAAGTTAGAATGAAGAATGAAGGATATAGATATTCTTAATTTTTAACAGTTTTCCTCCCTTTTTTCAGAATAATAAATATTTAGTAATAGATTAGAATGTGCTAAATTATATTCCCTGTAGTTACAATTTTTATGCATATTATGTTCAAATAATTCACTACTTTTTAAACTTGGTACTGGCCCAGTAGACACATCCAAACAGATTAGCCACACTATATATTTTAACCCAAAATTACTAGTCGACCTAGCATCTAGATTAGCTTGTTTAGTAATGAAGGGGAAATAAGGTGCCCTCTTATTGGTTGATTTAAATACGCGAATATCATTTGACAGAATTGACAGGTCTCTTTACACATGTAAATATACATAGGCGTGTCTCATAAATGGGTAACAGGATATACGAACTGTTTATTGCTAAAGAACTAATATAATGAATAAATAGACAAAAGGGATACATTATTAAAAAATGACGAAATGGAAGTTCTTTCTTAGTAATTTCTTACATTACTCACGTATATATTTGATGGTAAATGCTCCTTCCTACTAACTATACATGTCGATGGTCTAGACTCCATATCAGAACGATGTTGGGTTCGGTTGTTGGTTGTTGTAGTAGTGCAAACGAACAAACCAAAACGAACGAACATAGATAACGGTAAAAAACCCTGTGCAAATTTATCAAATGTCAAATTAAGTTGCCGTACCGTAAGAAAAAGTATTTAAAAGTTATTTTTATCTTAAATCAACAAGTGTTACGGGACTTTTTTAACCAAAAATATGAATTCAACTAATAATACATTGGAGAGAATACAAAATGAAATTCGAGAAAACATTCAACGAGAAAAAGAATTGAAAAATGGTTATTTAAGTCTAAATGAGGTTAATTCGCAATGTACTGAGATTCCTCAAGCATTAACTAAGGGAATATCGAAATTAAAATTGGAACATGAAAGAGAGACAAGAAATGGTTGTTCTAGTTTGTCTGAAATAAATCCTGTTCGGCAAGAAGTTGTTACGTCAGTACCTAATGGAATTTCAAAACAAAATGGTTTCACACGAAGATTTATACCTAGTACAAATACAAGAGGTGTAATGCAAAAATTCTTCAAAGCTAGAGGTAAATTATGTCCATCTATGAATTCCGTATCACAACAAAATGGGTTTTCTCCTGTGAGAATCCGAGTTGAAAAAGGTCAAACACTCCGAAACGGATATGTACCAGCTGAAGAAAAAATAGTAAAAGAATTGTTAGATTTTCAAATCCGAGAAACTGAATTAAGAAATGAACGTATGAAATCACAACCTGATTTAATGGCTGCCTTAGAATTAGAAGAAAGTCAGTTGAATGGTAAAAGACAAACTTTAAAATCTGCAAAATCAATGACAAATTTATATCAAGCTGAAGATCCTTCAAAAATTAATAATTCAGTTCCCTCTTGATGCATTCCGTGAATGTATACTGATGAGCAGCTATAACTTAAGCAGGTAGTTTATCTTATTTTATAATTTTATTTGATTATTGAACAATATGATACAGCTTTAAATTTTCCAGTTTTAATTATGTAAAAAAATATATATTTGTTATTTTTTTCTAGATATTTTTTTATAAGGTACTACAATTATTTCCAATGAAGCTATGTTAACTATTTCCGTCCAATGAAGTACAGTTTTAAGTATTTATTTTAGTTATATTTGAAAGTATTATTTTTAGAAAAAATTAGATAGGTACTTTGTCCTCTATGATACCAAAAAGTGTTTCTTTGATGCCAGATTAAGATTGATAATATCGACTAAAATCTATTTTTTTATCTTTAAAACATCTAAATTACACTGACAAATTTTATCATATAAAAGATTCCTATAATATTTTATATGGCAACTAAAGTATAAATTTAAATGAAAACTTAAAACATATTATTTTAATAGAACTCTAGGAAAAATGTGATTTTTTTTTAAATTTAATATACCTGAAATAAAATAAATAAAGTTTTGGCGAAGTCAGTAAATATCAATTATTGTTTAGAAAATTACTCCTTGTTTTTACCAGTGGCTTACGGAAGTATTTTGTTCACTTTTTTTACCATCAAATTATTATGCAGTTTGTCGGTGTTAATTTGGATCAGAATTTATTTTAGTTTTATGTTTAAGAATATATAGTTATGTTTAAGTATTTATTCAGTATATCAATCATGTAAATATATTAATTTATTATCAAAAGAAAATTAAATTTTCAGAAATATAAGAGGATTATTTTCATACAAGATTTTTTACTTAACCAAAAACCTAATCTAACTTACCCTGACCGAAATTATTACTATAATAATGGGCTACTTTTGTCATTTTTTTAAAAATTGTTTTTAAAGATATACGTTCAAAATGTATTATCTACACTAATTAAAAATTTTGTATTTTTAAATTTCGCGGTCATACGTAGAGTAACTCCCCTTTGTGCTTTAGTTTAAATTTGAATGTGTCTACTGGACCACATTTTATATTTGGTGGTGAAGCTAAAATAATCGAGATATCGATTGATTTAAATATTATAAAATATGTTTGGTAAAAGTGTTTCATTAACCTCATATTTTTAACATTTTTATATTCTGCACTTATATAATCTATTTTTTTCAAATAAAACAATTACAAAATTCCTGTGAAAAATATACTTCATACAAATAAAAAATCATATCGGATTAAACAAGACGTAAACAAATAGGCACTTGGTTTCGCAGGCACTCCCGTTTTCAAAATTGCGTTAATAGTAAGGTGTACCAACTTTATAAAAATATATAAAGACCCATATCAATTCACTGGTACCTCATTGTTTTTATAATCTGTTATTTCTTAAACCAAAAGCAAAGTGGGAAGTTATTTAAGGTCTTGTATTAGTTATTTAATAAATAATATATATAAATAGTAACGAATACTCCTGGTTAAAGAGAGAAAAGAGTCGCTTCGTTCAGTTCGATGTTTTTGTCATGGTGTAAATTATGGAACGTACTTTAAATTATTTCAAATGCCATCAGTGTCAAAATCATCTGTAAATGACAAGTTGTTATATATGTGTAATTTAGAGAACAAGTAATGGTGTTAATTTTTTCCAATTTCTTAGAAAATGCATCGCTACCTGATATAATTCACTTATATTGGAATAGCGCTATACTTTATTTAACAGATTTCTGTGCTTTCTTACGCAATACGAAAGTTGATTCTCACTTTCTAGAACTCGATAGCGTATTCGACGATTTTCAGTGGAATCTCTTACAAATCTTAACCGGATTGATTTTGTTTAATCTGATATCGATCGTTATTGTGTGGAAATATTACGGGGAGTCGATTTGTGAACAGTTTATGACAAATCGTAAGTATTATAACCCTATAATGAATGACGTTTTTAATGTGTTATTTTTTGACAGCAACTCTAAGAGAGATTGAAGAACTAAAAGCTAGTGTATCGAAGCTAAAATTACCTAAAGAACATTCGCCAAGAATTTAAAACCTATATTTATCGGAATGGCAGAGAAAATAAAAAGGTTTTTTGCCAAGAAAAAATCAGATGCACGATTCAAATTAGCAGGCCCAGGTAGGAAGTTAACGGAGTCTTCAACTGCGGTAGTGGGTCCTAGCAAAGCAAAATCTTACGTCCCATCTAAAGTTGAACCTAGTGAAGCTGCAAGACAGGCTGCTGAGGCTGCACTAGTCAGGCTTCAAGGACAGAGGAAGGATAACGCTTTTAATACTTCATTAGCAGCAATTCAAGCTAAAGTAAGGAAAGAATTAGAAGCTGAGACTAAAGATCAGGAGGATGTACCTAGTTCACCATCAAAAGTTACAGAGAGTGACTTTGAGTATTCTACTCATTTGGCAGTGAAGGGTAAACAGTAATTTACATTTAAACTATTTTTTTTCTAAAGTTAACAAGACTTAAGATATCAATATTAAGTAATAATCATAGATTTAAAATTATTTCTAATAGTTTTGTATATATCAGAATGAACGGTTTAGGGATCTTTTAAACCCTTGAAGATACAAAATTTTTTAAATCTTAAATAATTAGTTTAATGTATGTCAACTTCTCCCAATAATAAATTCGTACCAGATATCTTAGGAGGTGGATATTGCTTTTTAGTTTGAATTGAAAACAACTAAATAATTCTATAAATAAAACAATTTAGATACTTTCTTGGCTAAAATAGATTAATATTTTTTACTAATATTATCTTTTAGATCATTTGTGACATTTGGATAATTTCATTTTAATTTATTTTTAAAAAAAAATAAAAAATTTCCTTTTTCACTAGGTGTTTACTTTAAATGTCCGCTGATTAGTGATGAAATTTTGACCAAAGAAGAATGGAAAGTAAAAATAAAGGAGTTCTTATTTAATACCCTTGAAGAGGAAAGAGCAATGACTTCGTGCTTAATCATCTATTCTTGCAATTATAACAGAACAAAGGTAAGAATTTGATATGAGTTACAATTATTTTTTTCTATATAATTTACATTGTTAGACCAGTGAGTATTGATAGTTCAATACAATTTTTCTCTCTTAGTTTCATTTTATATTAAGATGTGAGTAAAAATTTTATATTTTATCAAATATCTTCCCTCAAGATATGAAAAGTTCAGTTGTGTATTTTCTAGTGGTTGTATCAAAAAATATTAAATGAATTTTATACCAAAATAAAGTGAAGTTCATGTGTGTTTCAAATATGTAGTTATTTTGCATTTTTTTCAAAAAACTGACCAGAAAATAACTTTTTGGTACAAAAAACTTTATATTTAATTTGATGATAAGAAACTGGAATAGAATGTGAAAATTGTAATTTTGAAGAAACATATCAATAATTCAGGGTTTCATATATAAATAAATTAAACTACCTAGTGACCTTGTTTCGTTTTTGATGTTATGGTTTATCTGTCCCAGAATTAAATTAAATCAAATATTTAAAATTCTATTGTAAAAAATTTCAATAAATAATAAAATGCTTAATTTATTAAAAAATACCATAATCGATCAAAGATCATATAAGACTTGACAAATTGGAAAATAAAACTCCTACAACAAAAATTAAAACATTTAGATAATGAAAAAAGTCACTTTCCTACACTAAACATAAAACAGAGGTCATAAATGTACCTGAAATAACTATTAAGCTACAAAAAAATTCTGGAAATCTGATATCGCCAAAAATATAATTCGAATAAAGCTGAAAGTTGCTGTAAAATCCATTAAATAAAAAATGGCAACGCAACTATAAATTGTAATAACAAACAAGATATAGATATATTTTTGATCAAAAAATAAAAAGAACACTGTTACATCATTGAACTTTTCAAAATGAGATTACCCAGAATAATGATAAATAAATTGTAATTAATAAGAGCATGGAAACAGAAGAGATAGAGAAAAGTATTATATCTACCTCATTAAATGAAAATTATTTGTCTAAAAAAAATAACTGATCCAACCAAGACTGAATGTTCTCCAAAAGATTTTAACAAAATAATGTTTAATAAAAAATCTCCTTTGAACATGGAAAAAATAATAGTGCAAAATCAAAACTTGTTGCATGAACTGTCAATCAACATTGAATTTAAGTAATTCATATGCTACATCAAATCATTTTTTTACTATCTGCACAAAAAAATAATAAGAACTCAAATTTACAACAAAGTAAAACCTTAGATTATTTTAAATCAGTTTATGAATGTGTAAAAGTAATTTGTTACCATTCAGTTTATAATTTTTTTTCTTCGATTATTTTCTTTATTTATTTTAATAGCATTGTATTTTTTTTTTAAAATTAGTGCACAAAGCAAGTTTTTATTTGACGAAATAAAAAATTCAAAGGCTAGTACCACAAAAATTTTAATGATAAAGTTGGGTGTTGGCAACTAGTTTCGGCATACTAATGCCATCATCAGGCCGATAATATGAATGTTCAAAATTAGTTACATAAAACGGGGATAACAATATAATTGACTTTATAATACCTAATTATGTAACTCATTTTGAACGTTTGTATTATAGGCCTGATGATGGCATTAGTATGCTGAAACTAGTTTTCACATTTGAGATTATGGATAACCTTTTGGATCCAAGTTTTTATTTATTTAAAATATAATTGTAATGTTGAGAAAAACGTGGAAATTCAGAAAATTTAATACATTGTCTATAGTTAGAACACTTATCTTTAATTGTATAAAATATAGTTTTTTTTTTAGGTAACGGATTGTGTCAATGTCTTAATTAGGTACATAGATAATATCATCGCCAATCCTGATGAAATAAAATTCCATAAAATCAGATGTTCAAATGCTACTTTTTGTGATAAAGTGACCCCAATATTGGGCGCCATAGATTTCATATATGCCTGTGGTTTCCGGCAACAAAGAATCAAAAATAGTGAAGGAGTAGAAGAAGATTTTTGGATATGGTCTAATGAAAACCTTGAAAGTTTGGAGACTTTACAGGTATAAAACTACCACTTTAGTCTACTTATAATTATTTAAATTTGAAATCGCACAATAATATACAGCTAATAAATTTGGTTGCTACAAATAAAGTGGAACTCAAAAAATTAATTCCATTTTCTCCATATATCAGAATATTTGTAATTTTTGCATTCATACTTAGCACATTTTTTTAACGTTAACCCAGAGGTAAAAAATAGATTTAAATGTCATTCAAATTATAATAAAATACTGAGAATATTTCAGCAAAATAAACCAATAGGTGCGGTTATATACTCTTCACTTAGAAGAAGCCAAAATATTGAATAAATAATATTCGAGATTTAATATTAATAGTGAATTTGTCTTAGCTGAATAGGACTTACCACCTCTAAGCTATGAGAAAATTGCTGTCCATTATTTAATCACTGTATAATGTTCTTTGCGTTTTATTTCAACAATTTGTTTCCAATTTTAATGATTATTTACTATTTGGTAAATTAGTATATTTGGCCTGAAGATGGCTTATTAGCTGAAACTAGTCACCGCTAACTTTGTGGTACATGACTTGAGTTTCATTTCATTTAATTGAACATTTGAGTCATGGATAACTTCTTGATAAATAAATGTTTTAAATGATCAATTTTGAATCTTCATTTGACAGTCCATTGATATTAGTGATGGCTCATTATGATTAGCTCGAAGCAATAATACTCATATTTTAGCTCATGACCTAATTTGATCACAGAATGTGATGACAGTTATTTGTATTCAATCTTTCACTCTAGTTATTATTTCTCTATGACTCAAGACACTCGTACAGGTTACTTTATTAGCCTCTAGGTAAAGTAATCGCAAACTACGACAAAAATTTTAGAATATTCGCATAAATAAAAAGAATTTACCAGCCTTTGTCGCTAATTAGATTCATTATTGTAACTATTATGTTATTTAACTTTTGCTTAAATTCGATCAAAGAAAATTGATACAAATTTTGTTGATATTGCTACAAAATAGTTTTGCAAATCCTCTTAAATTTATTTTGCTAGTTTTTAGACTTAAAATAAAAAGTTCACCAATAAGGTTAAATTCTTAAGACCGCGTCGGGTCAAACCCAAAAATACATCTTCAAATTGTGATTTAAAACCAATACATTTATTTTATGCTCTTAAATAATGACTTTCTTAGTATAACTTTGTGGCGTAATTAAGTTCACAATTATTTTTCTTTTTCAGATTCTAAGAGAAACGTTAAAAGCTGAAGAAAGGATAGAACTAGAAATTGATAGAAATCTTCAAGTACTATCTCCAGCTCAAGCTGCTGAACGGATAGAATTGCCTGTCGATTTTTATGCCATGAGTGTAGAGGAAGCAAAAAGGGAAAAACAACAACGGTAAACGAATTGCATAATAGTTTAGATTATAAAATTAATGAAATTATTTCGGTTTTAAACAGTCTTGCTAGCATATAGCACTGAAAAACGAATACTAAACGAGAGTAGTAATTTAACATTTCAGTTATGTCACAAACAGGAAAAGACTTCTTGAAAATTTAATTTTTTTATAATTTTAAGATTTAAGCAGGAAAACATTAAGGACAAATTGAAAAAACTCGGAAAAATCAAAAATTATCAGAATTGTAAAAAAAAACAGAAAAATCGCAAAAATTGGAAGAATCAGGAAGAACAAGGGAAAGAATTGATAAAGAAATGGAAAAAACTGGAAAAAATCGGAAAAAAACAAAAACCAGTGAAAAAATTTGAAATTCAGAAAAATCAAAAAATTATCGAAGAAATTGATAAAACAGAAATAAACGAAAAAAAACCTTTAAAACATTAAGAACGAATTGAAAAAACTCGAAAAAATCGGAAGTAACCAAAAATCATTAAAAAAATTTGAAAAATCCAAATTTATCGGAAAAATTGAAAAAAATCGCAAAATTTGAAAAACCGGAATAAAATGAAAAAATAATAATTGGAAAAATTTAGGAAAAAAAAACAGAAAAAAACTGCAAGAATCGAGAAGAACTAGAGAAAGAAGTGAAAAAGGGAAAAACGGGAAAATTGCGAAAAAAATTATAAAACAGGAAAACAAGAAAAAAATTCGAAAATGTTTTGGAAAAACTCGGAAGAAACCAAAAACCATTGAAAAAAATTCGGAATTGGAAAAAATCCAAAATTATCGGAAGAAATTGAAAAAACTCCAAAAAATCGGAAGGAACCAAAAATCATTAAAAAATTTTGAAAAATCTAAAATTATCGAAAAAAATTGAAAAAAAGTAGCAAAATTTGAAAAATCAGTAGAAATTGGAAAAATTGACAAAGAAAAAAAAATTAAAAAAATCGCAAACATTGAAAAAAATCTGCAAAAATCGAAAAAAGAGAAAATCATAACAAATGGAGCAAAAATACAAAAAATGGGAAAAACGGAAAAAATCGCAAAAATTTTAATAGAAAAATCCGAAATAAATCTAAATAATCCAAAGATATTTTAAAAACTGAAAGAAAAAACAGGAAAATCGCAAAAACTGGAAAAAATCTGCAAAAGGGAAAAAAATGGGATTTTATGAAGTTACTAGTTTTAGTAACTTCCTAAATTCTGAAGATACGGACTTTTCCTCAACTATTTTCAAAATACTTTTCCAGGTTTCCCGATAAGGCAGAACGTTTGTATTCATTGTGTATATGATGTAATAATATTCAAACGCCACTGACGTATCCTTTTTTGCGGCCCATCGAAATTTTTAGAAAATCAATTTAAATCTTTAAAAAAAATTTATATCCAATTTTTTTTAAATACTTATGTTTTAGGAGTGAAATGATTGAGAAACAAATGCAATTAAGGACAAAGGCAATGAGAGAAAAAGACGAAATACGTGAAATAAGAAAGTATAAATTTTGTCTGATTAGGATACGGTTCCCCGATGGTCTGTACCTACAGGTTGGTATTTATTAGTATGATGTAAAGTCACACCATGTAAAAAATCACGTTTTTAACGCAAATTTCACCAAATGAATTATATAAAAAAACAGCCGGTTTAATAGTGATTTTATCTATCTTTTTACTTGTCTTCTTACTTTATTATTCCCATATATTTACTATATGCTTTATGAATTCCTTTTATGTGCCTGACAAAGTCTTAGAAATAAATTTTCTTTTCAGGGAACTTTTTCTGTATACGAAAAATTCGCAGATGTTGTGGACTATGTAAGAGAAAACCTGGAACATGAAGGACTCCCCTTTGTGCTAAATACCCCCACTGGTCACAGATTGGAAGAAAACGATAAGGACAGCACGTTATTGGATCTTCGTCTCGTTCCTGCCACAATTCTTTTGTTCCATTGGGATCAAAGTGTCGAAGGAGATCTCAAAGCTGCAGGAAACATTGCGTATCTCAAACCTGAAGTCATGTTGCTTGTGCAGTCATTGTAGAATATTAATTTAGGTTCGAATTCCTTTGCATCTAATTTTGGTTAGTTTTTTTCTTGAAATTTAAATACTTTTACATATTTCAAATAATTAAAAAAGTATGAAGGTGATATCTTATATTTATAACCTTTTATTTTGTGTTCTTATTCATGTCGTCTCCATTTGGAAAACATATAAGTTATTAGAAATGAGAAATAAAATTAATTAATGTATTTGTTTAAACTCCAAAATTGAAAATTATTGTAATTTCAAGTGAAAATAGCTACTAAGTTGGATGTGAAATAATATTGTCCAAGGTTGTAAAATATTTGAATCGCCAATGTTTTATACATTCCTTATAAAAAAATGTATATTTATTTTTTGTTTGTAGATGCAGAAGAACGAATAAATTACATTAAAGAATTAAAATATCTATAAATGTTATTGTATTACCTCTTTCAGATATATTTTCTATTATCAGAAATTCTTGATTTTTTTAGTTCAGTTCAAAAAAGTGATAAAAATTCATCAATCAAATTTTAAGATTTAACTTTACACATAATTTATTATTGTTAAACTACAAATAACTAAATATGAATATTATTATTGATTGTCGTTATATATTGTATATTTTTATTAATAGGCTTATTGCGTTATTTATGAAATAAAGAATGTCATATCAGTTTTTTTTTTAATATCTTCAAATTTTTAATATTAAACAAATTAGTCACAGTAGTTTCAAAACTATCAATGTCAATAATTCCGAATAAAACGTGCTATGCTTTTTTAAGTCGTTTTTGATTGAATTATAAAATCTTTTATAATTATTTTTATTACTGTATTTTACTCTTCAAGCTATCGACTTCTTTTGAAAAATAAAATGTTATAAAAAATCGACTTTTATTTTGAAACAAAACACTATATTTAATGAAATAAGTACAAATTCATAAATATTTTGAAAACTAGAAAGTTTCTTAAGTCATTAAAGCAATATTTAAGAAAAAATATGTGAAATAGTGTCCCGAAACCCTACATCGGCCTTATGTGTGCCGAATTTCCTTTATATATAATTTAAACAGTTTATAGGGTCATTTAACAATATTACAATCCGATGAATATCTAAAACCAATGACATCTGTTTATGATCTTCTTTAAATCAGGCCAAAGTTCTAGGAGTTCTGGGGAGTGTGGAATTTTTTTGCCAAATTTAACTGTAAACCTCGTTTTAGAGCTTTTTGGGGGTTATTTGAAGCTATTAACACATCTTTATTTTTAGTCCTTTTAAATACATTTTTAACTATTTTCCAAGAAAATAATTTGTATCAATCACAGTAATTAAAATTCCAAAATGTATGAAAGCAAATATTTGCAATTGCATGAACGCTCCCGCTCGTTATTCACAATAACACATTTTCCGTATCCTCCACCCCCCGTAAGGGTGGGCCCTCTAGGTTGGCCTTATGGGTAATCCGGGCCTGCTTTAAATTAACACAATTCTTAACAAACTCAAATCGCTCGACCCCTTGATTCTTCTTAGTATTTTACAGGATAGCACGGATTTACATGATGGAGCAATCTTTATTTGTGGCTACTGGTAAATTTTGTCAACATTATTGATTTGTATATCCAAATGAATGTTGCTGTTTCGGCAGTACCAAGGTGCATCAATGATGCTCCAAAGTATTGAATATCAATTGATGGTGAGAGGTGAGAAATGATAATAAAACTAAGTTATGTAATAAATGTTATTTTACTAAAACCATTGTAGCATTTAAAAAAAATTAGTTATTTATATACAATATTAAATTAAAGCCAATTTTATTATTTTCCGGACCTGCTGATATTTCCAAATATTCCAGATAAACCAAAAACTGCTGAATGCACATCGATGTTTGAGAGGAAGGTAATGGGGTACCTATCACATAAAAATTCCTAATAAACAATGAATGAACGTTAATGGCTATCTTAAATTAGGAATTTGGTTTTCAATAATGTTGAAGAATATCGTCATCATTAACCAAAAATACACTTTTTAAACACCCTACCTATGTAGTTGATGATAAACTTAACGAAACGTTCGAAGAGTGTTTAAAAAATGTAGTTTTAGTTAGTGGTGACGATATTCTTCAACATCGTTAATAGTTATATCAATAAATTGTATTAGTTTGTTCATATTGTATAAATAAATTATTTATCATCAGGCATCCAAATGTTTCTATAATTAAAAATATATTTATTTTAGTAATAAATAAAAACAACTCGAAGACATGTACCACAATAAATTTAATTGTACAAATTGACAGGCAACTAGTTTCGGCTAACAAGCCATCTTCAGGCCAAACTAACAAAATGTTGATTAAACCTTAAATTAGCATATTGCTAAACTTGCCTATCAATTTGTATAATTAAATTTATTGTGGTACATGATTTCGAGTTGTTTTTATTTATGATTAATTCACTTGGTTAATTATTAAATCAGTACTTAATTGTAATAAATTCTTGGTATTTAATCCAAATATTAGACTTACTAATTGACTTTAACAAAAATTAATATGATTCCAATTTTTACGTTTATGGAAACTATAGAATGAAAACATGATAAATTGTGAATGTTATTTCGAAACATATTGTTGTTCAATTAGGAATTTTTCACCACTTTTATTCTATTTATTAATTAATGACAAATTCATGTTTTAAAAATAGTCAATATCTCCTGATTAGTGATGTGGGTGGCAGTGGGCAATCTTTTGGGCGATTAAAATTGGTTTGAGTAAATGCCTATTTATAAATATCCTGCCCAGATGGGAATTTATAAAAAAAGTATTGTTTTAACAATTGGAAATTAATGCACAGAATCTAAGCGTAAGGCCAACAAAATAATTGAAGAAACTACAGAGTAATACTGAACAAAAATAAAAAACCTAACATAAAGAACGAATTATAAGCCTAAAACATGATTCAGAATCCGAATTTTAAGAATAATCTTAGCAGGAAATACTTGAGTTACTCAGAAAAAAATGATTAAGTTTACAGAAGAAAGTGATTAAGATACACAAGCACAAGAACACAACACAGCCAATTATTAATTTAAAATTAATATATATCAACCTAAGACTGCGGTTACATTGGATCCGAATTCGTACGAATACGTAAGACATATTGATTACATTAGATCATGTGAGTGCTGACGAAAAACCGCAGTATATTAGTTTTCAGATTGTGGTTAACAATGAATGAAATAGAGAATTATTACTTTTTTGAAACACTGTTATTATTAGTTTCTTTTATTAGAAAAGTCCAGATTTTGGGTTAATGACTTTTTTTGTCAAGGAGTAGACGGAGAATTTGTGAATCTTTGAATGAGCTCAGGTTAACTAATAAAAAAAAATTTTGAACATACAAGAATGACACCAACTAGATTCGATTACATACTAAAATCTGTTGAAACTCAACTTCGCAAATACTCGAATTTTCGAGAATGCATAACACCTGAAAAAAATTAAATATAACGTTAGTTAACATAGCTTTTTATTCAACTCTCGGTTGCTGTATTGTATACTCTTTGGGTCCCATAAAGATTGCCTTTCTTGGACCAGTATTATTGTTTCAGTATCCATTGTAACGATATTTAGCATAACTACAAAACTAACAATACTTATCGTATAAGCTGCAGAAAAAACCATAGTATTTCGGTCGAATCAGAAAATCGTACGAGTTTGTACAAATTTGTAAGAAATATATGTAAGTAATGTAACCATGCACATAAACACGTGCGCATTTATTTCTTTCGAATTCGGATCCAATGTAACCGCCGCCTAATTTGTTTCATTTTTCTGCAGGTTCATTGTATTCAGTATTAGTTCCATTGTCATTAATTTTTAAGAGATATCTGCCTGGGCAATTATGGGTTTTGGGCATTTATCTGGACTTATGAATAACCAATCATTTAACACTACTTCTGTTCAAAGATGACTTGAAACTTTACAAATAAATTCTAACATCTGGTGATATAGTAACTTCAGGACGATGAATATTGTATCATTATTTGTCGTTTAATCAACAATCTTTATAATACATGTTATTTTACAATATATACAAATTGTCTCAGGGTATTGACTTCATTCAATGTATCAATCATATTTTTGTTTTAGTTTTTCTTTTAGACTGTAAAGTGTACATGGCTTTGGTAGTCATTGCTGGATTATACCTCAATAATGTTATTTCCATATTTTGAGGTGAAAGAGTACAGAACAAGTTCCTGATATACAACCGATTTCGATTAATTATACCTAAAAGAATCATAATTATACCAAAGCTGACCCTAAGCATTGTGCTTAGTACTTTGTTAAGCACTCAAAGCTCTTTTGTGCTCGGGAGCACAATGCTTACGAGCACTTTTTATAATCGCTGCTTAATGCTTAAAACATTTTACCAAAGGTCTTGGTGCTCGTCAAAAGGCTTGCGAGCACTCGAAAAGGCTCCCAAGCACGAAGCCATTTCATGAACATTTTTTAATTCAGACTAGTAAATATTAGTATAAGTTAAAAAAAAATTACTAATTTGACTATTTTGAAAAAAATTTAAATTATGACTTAGAAAAACTTTTTATTAAAGTAGAGAAACAAAGCGAAGGTACTTTACAACGTCCGTCCATCAGTCTGTCTTAGTGATAACTTGAGAATGGTTTCGAATTTTTGGAACTCTGCTCGCCCACCTATTTTTAGTGGCCTAAGACATACAACCGCCTGTCTGTCCGTCCATATCTGAGCTAATTGGCTTGCTGCGTTTATTATTATATTCAAATACAAATTTCATAAGACATTAATTTAGTCCACACACCAATATTTAGAAAACAAGTCGGTTGCGTGTATTTTATATCGGTTTTTTGTTGGATTTACTCCATTTTAATAAAAAAGCCACTTCAATAAGTGCTTTGTGCTCATGAACTTAAAGCACTTTTTTAAAGCTCTTGGTGCTCATGAGCACTTTCCTGTAAAAGTGCTTGGTGCTCGTAATTTTTAAGCACTTTTTTTGAGTACTTGGTGCTTGGCAGCACTTTTTGTCAGTGCTCTGAATTACAGATCGCTACCTCGACAAACAGAGAGAATGTTATAGTTTACTTTTTTATATAAATTACTTAATGGTTTAACTAGTCCTGATTTAATAGAGATAAAATATATGAAAATTCCTAATATCCAAAAATCAGTTTACTAATAGACAGAATACTTAAATTCATTAACGACTTTAACTTGAAAATTTTTGTTTATTGAAAAATCAATTAAATGATATTTAATATATTCTTCTGTGATTATTTTGTTTGGAATCTTTTACCATTATAAATTCGATTTGTGCTAATTAGTAAGAGTTCCTGTAGAAACATAAATATTTAAGAGATTTCTCATAAAATAAATATATGATTTTTTTAAGGTTTACAATTTAATTTTTCCGATTTATGTCGAAGTTAGTTTTGTTTTGTGGTCTATAAATTTCTGCATTTCCAAATTACCTGTGACTATAAACCATTTCATATTTTTCCATAAATATGTTAACGAGTGAAATAAGAGATTATTAAAATTACAAAGTTTGTTTTTTTCACTTTATTTAAAGGTGAACCTAAATAAAATTCAATGCAAACAATTATTTCCCAATGGTCCAATTTCATAAAAATTTAACTTTACCACCTCAGATTTTGATCAAATTTGTCACAGAAAAATACAAAATTTTATTATATTAGCCCATTCTAAAAATACCCCCATGTATAGTTTCAAAAAACTTAAAAATTGTCTGATTTACAGATTTGCTATAGCACCTCTCATTAACACGTTGACTACTACCAAAATAGTTTGATTACAAGTTATCTCGTAGTTGGCAGTCAACGTGTTAAACTAAAGTGTTAAAGTAGTTTGTAAAAGAAAAAAATTCAAATTTTATAGTAAAAATTTAATTGATTAAAAAATAAAAGTGCAGTTTCAAAAAATTCTAAAAAACAGTTTATGTTAATTTTTAATGATTCGCAATGTTGAAAAGTGGGATGAAATGGGTTTATAGTTAAAATAATTACCCCATTTTCAAACTTTGGGAATCATTTAACATTAGTATAAACAATTTTCAAAAATGCATGTTTAAAAAATTAAATTTTCACTTTAAAATTTGAATTGTTTTTCTGTACAAAATACATAATATAATAAAATTTTATATCTTTCCTGATCATGATTTTTGATCAAAATTGGATGTGTTGATTTGATATGGAATAACTCCACAAGTTTTAGTAACTTTTAACCCTCACCCAATTATGAATATATTTGAATTATTAAAATTAGAAAAACATTACAGACCTCTTAAATCCTGAACTGAACTAATTTAAAAAGCACGATAACACACTGTCACAAAAGTACCCTTTATTATTAAAAACACAAACTCAAAGTAACAGAAAATTTTGAAAAAGAAACACTGATCACAAACTCAATAGAATTGTTTTTTTTTGCCACATAATTTTACCACTATAATATAAAACTGAACCTTGTAACTCCCCTAAATACTCACACACACACATACACAATAAACAACACATTTAAGGAAAGAACTATGTATTTCACAACACATTATTATTATTTATTATTACATGAATCCAGAAAAGTGTTTACTTTGATTAAAATATAACCATTGATCATTTTTGGATATAATTAACACCAAAAATAACTTAACACTATGATCACAAAATTGTTAAACTGATCATTTTTGCAGTACATGATTTTCGATGTTAAAACTACACATCACTACTAAAAAAAATATACACTATGTAGAAATGAAAATACAGTTCTTTCACATTTAAACATACTTTTATCATTTAACTAAAAAATGAAACATGGGAAAGAACTGCAAGTCACTTTTTTAAAGATTAAACCTTGCCACTTCACATGTTATAGTGTTTCTTCAGAAAACTACACAAAACTGAATTACATTATCGTTGATCGCCAATTTCCTGAAATAAACCGTACTGTTAGAATTTTTATGGTTTGCAAACTTTATAAGAAACACTTTTGCCCTGAAAAATTCTATACCTACATGAAATATTTTATCAAATGCCCTACAAATTATTAACTACTAAATATTATAGTTGCTATAAAAAGTATAGTAAAAATATCTTAATTCTATGAGAAGAAAAATGAAAATAAAATATTCTTAATATAAATAAAAATTATATAAATTTCCACAAAAAAAAATTAAATTCATAGTCTAAGAAGCAAAGTTAATTTTTAATTTAAAGTATATATTTAGATTTTTTGTTAAATAATTATATTTAACTATAAAAACAATTTTACTAAAAAATATATCTTTTTTGTGAAAACTAAGAGATTATTTATAAAAAATATAATGACTATACTTTTTCACACAAATGTTAAATAATGGTGATAAAAATACAGTGTATAAAGCAAAATAAAAAAAAAATATAAAAATAAAAATTTAAGCTGTACCACCACGTACCACAACAATAATAAGATGATCTTCCTTAATAGCTTCATCAGATAGGTTAGGACATGAACGTTTAAGTAATTCAGTGGAAAAGGGACAAGGAGGAAAGGAATAGAGGACCCCAGTGGCTTCCGTCTCTTTATTGAGTAGTGAAATTACACCTGCAGCTTCTTTTTGTTTTAAATAAGAAACTAAATTTCTCAGAGGTCTGGTTTGAACTGTAGCATCATCATTAGTTACTGAAGCCGTAGAACCTGCTAGTCCCAAAAATATAGCATGGGAACTAGCACTTGAAATTCGCTTTTGTACGTCTTCTAACTTAGGCTGATCAAGTCTCAGTCTTTGAGTTATTCTTAGTTGGTGTTTGCCTTCTTCATCTTTCATTAATCCTTCCACAATATCTGTATCACCATCCATTAGGTGAAATTTAGCAGGAAAGAGAGAATTTTTAAGAATCAAAGCACCTTGCCAAATTGTAGTGCATTTTCTAGCAACTTCAGGCAATGTACGACTCGAAGCCAACAAACCTGCTCTTCTAGAACCACTATCTGAATCTGAGTCCAATGACCTTCTAGGAGATCTAGATCGAGACCTGTCAAAGCCTCTGGAACCAGATCTACGTCTCTCATATTCAGTATCTCTGGTTCTACCCCATTCATCTTCTCTGCTACCTTCAGAAAATCTGAAAGGGTCCCTACTACCTCCTCTTTTTTCAGGAAAAGGCCTACCCATTCTGTAGGGATCTCTCTCATAGTCATAATCATATTCTACTTCTCTTGCTCTATAATCCTCAGCAGAAGTATATGGGGGTTTTGGTCTGTAAGTAACTCCAGGTGTCACATCAGCAAAATCAGTTCTCAGTCTTCTTTCTGGTCCACCTAAAGGAAATCCTCTCATTTCTTTGACAGCTGCCGTAGCAGCATCTATACTGTCATACAAAATAAGTGCTTGGTTATCACCTTTAACATAATCTATCTTTTTAATTGCACCAAATCTATCAAATTCTCTTTCCAATTGAGGAACTGATGTCCAAGGACCTAATCCTCCTACCCATATCCTTGTAGTAGGAGTTGCCTTACCATAACCAATTTTACACTGAAATTTACCAATGTACTGGCCTGATAATTCAACTTTTGCTCTGTGAGCCATATCTAAAGTATTAAAACGTACAAAAGCAAATGCATTTCCAGTACCTGGTGGAGGTCTCTTAATATCTATATCCTCTACTACACCATATCTACTGAAAATTCTTCGAAGTTCTTCCTCTGTTATATTAATTTCTAAATTACCTGCAAATAAAGTACGAGTAGCTAATGGGTCCTCCTCGGGTTGAATGTGGTGTAAATAATTAGGGAATTTGTCTTTTTTATTTTCTTTTTGTTCAAAAGGGGGACGAGGCATGTGTTGCCTAGGAGGGCCGTAGCCACCACCATGGACAGGGGCCATATGGGGAGGACCATGGTGCATGGGAGGTCTGGCAAGGTAATCATGAGGAACAGGCATGGCTTCACGTCGATATTCACGGTGAACAGGGACACCTGGTGGTGGCCCATAACCCCTATCGTAACGATCTACAGGTCGTAAACGTTCAGGAGATCTAGCATAATAATGTCTATCATACTCAGGACTAATAGAACGTGGCCTACTTCTATAAATATCAGCTGACCTAGGAACCTCATATACAGCCTCAACTAAGGCTACTTTATCATAAATTATTATTCGAGGTTTACCATGTTTTGCGTCGCGGGCATCCTCTGGATTTCGAAAACAAACATATGCTACACGTTCATCCAAATCATGAGTTATTCTGATGCTCAGATCACCATACTTTTTGTATTCTCTGTAAAGGGTGTCTTTAATAACTTCATCACTAGCTTTTGCATGTAAAGCACTAACACACAAGACTTTGTAAGGATATGAGCGCTCTGGAGGGCGCATGTAATCATCACGATGAGGAGACACGTAACGAGCTCGAGGACTGGGGCTACGACCGCGGCTTCCACGACGTCTGATTCTGTCAGGGGTTATTCTCTCATCAGAACTGTCGTCGTATCGTCCCATACTTGAACGTGAACGCTTGCTACGTGGTGGAGTGTCCCTATCACTACTTCTCTTCATATTATGTATCCTAACTGTTATTTTGTCTCTTCCAGAAGCGATCATACGCACTGCACACACCAATTAACTGACAACACCACAGTGGCACTCCTTTCCTAAAAACACAACTTTTAAATATATATATATATCACTAAAATAACTATAAAAAAATAAACAATAAATAATTAAACATACTTAAAACTACACAACACTGTGTAAATGTATCTTTCAAATTCGTTTAAAAAAAATTGCTTATCACCTTGGTACGCCAACACTAAACAAAATGGCAGCTAATCAGACGTTGCCGGGAAAATGATGAACAACGCAACGCAAGCGAAGATGGGCATCAATGCGCAAGAACGCAAAAGAACCAGACGGATCGATCATGATGCAACGTTGCCCCATGTCAACTATAGGGAAAATTACGAAGTGGGCGACATCTACCATAGATCATTTGAACGACTCGAGATGTGATCAATAAACCAATTGCGTTTATTTATATGGGTGAAAAGTGACCTTTTTAAATTATTTTAAGTCATTTATTTAGTAAAATTGATGTATTTGGACGATACTTTGTGTTAATAAATCATACTATCTGAAAATGCAAAGAATTGGAAGCGATATGGAGATAAGATCACTAAAAATGTGTTTTGTGCCACAATTCTCTACATAGCTGTTATTTCTCTACATAAATTTCGTTTGAATCCAAAGGCAGTTCAGAAATGGAAAAATTCTAAAATTGTAGAGGATCTCATGTATAAACGTTTGATAACTTTCTCGTTATGGGAGCCGCCTTAAAAACCTCTTCGCTTCTTGATATGTCCACTTTTACAGCCATTATTTATTAAAAATCTATAACACAAATCTATCAGCGATTCAACGACAATAATACTAAAACTCCAAATACAAACCTTTGATCCAATTGTAAAAAATTTAAATTCAACTTAAGAAAATTTATTCTTCTTATTTTGTTTCTTGATTTTCTGACCAATTCATGAAAACTATATGTTTTTACAAGAGATCAAATGCGGAATATTTGGTGTTCACGCCTCAATCCAACATTTTGTCATTTTGCAGTGCCATCTCGCGGTACGTGATTTTTCCCATTTTCCCTATTAGACTATGATCTGTGTAACCTGTGTAGCTTTTCACTGTATTTACTCTGTGGTGTAACAGTATTATTTTTTATGTTAAATAAAGAATAAGTAAACAGAAAAACTACAAATAAGTTGCTCTATACAATAATTTTATTATTTTTGATGTGGTTGTCAAGAAATTTAAAAAAGTGTTCTAATATCCAATACTAGAGGGCGTAATGTTCTTATCTTATAACATTATGAAATTAAAAAGGGTCTGCGTATTATTATACAAAAACAATTATTAAATATTTCCTTTATTTAATGGGTGTCTTTACTCAATTTACGATTAGTATCAATTTAGTCCACAGACTTAGAAGAGCCAACTAGAAATCGAATCAAAAAGGGCAAAATACCTTAGTAGTCAGTGAATAATGATAAGAGGAGAAGAAGAAGAAGGTTAATTGTATATTGTTAGTTGTCAAATTCTGTTATTGTTGTTATTATATAAAAAATTAAATGGGTATAGATTTTGATATATTGGAACACTGCAGAAAAGTGCGAACCGATCATGGTCCCCCGTATACTTGCCCAGTAGAAAAATGCGGTAGAACATACAAATCAGTTTGTGGATTATCATATCATCTAAAAAGCTTCGATCATGATAACCCTAGCTCTTTATCACCAGTTCAAAATACTCCCAAAAGCAAAAAGGGTAAGTGTTCATATATGTAATTAATATAATATAATAATTACTTTCATAGGAAATCGTCATAAATCAAAATCGAAATTTTTTCAAACACCCACTGCTCCTGAACCTTTAACGTTTGAAGAAGCTCAAAAAATGGTCCAATTCGATATAGACGGAGTAATTTGTAGATGGAACATAAATGATGAACTCGATGTTGTCTCTAAGGAAGATTTCAAAGAGGAGAATGAATCAACAGAACCAAAACCAGAAGAAGTTAGAATCCAATTACCTGAAGCAAATTACAGGGAATTAGAGCATTATAGTATTTGTGATGCACCACCAAGACCTATTGGGTATATAAGGTTTATTGAGAAGAGTACTGAAGAATTGGATGGAGAGGTACATGCTTATTTATTATATTTTTACCACATTTGATTATCATTGTTATTGGAGGCTATAACAGCATGTAAAAATGTTTTTTTTATAATTGTTTTACTCTTAAAAGGTGGAATATGATGTAGATGAGGAAGATACAGCTTGGTTGTCCATAATGAATGAACGACGAGATGTACAAGGTTTAGCGCCTGTTTCTATTGATTCATTAGAATTGCTAATGGATAGATTAGAGAAAGAATCATATTTTCAGGTAAACACTCTTTTTAAAAGACCTCGACTCTATACAAATTCATTTAATTTTCTAACTAAATTACTTACAAAAGAAAAATCAAAAGATCTACTGACACTTTGTTATTAATAGGCTTCTGTAAATGGTCACTCAGGAGCTGTTGTAGATGATGATGCTGTCTGTTGTATATGTATGGATGGGGAATGTCAAAATACAAATGTCATACTTTTCTGTGATATGTGTAATTTGGCAGTACATCAAGATTGTTATGGTGTGCCATATATACCAGAAGGGCAATGGTTATGTAGAAGGTAAGTAATTTTCAAATTAATGATTCCAAGCTAATTGTTGCTATTGAAAAAATGAATAACTGAATTATTAAGTATTTCTGTACAATTTTTTTAAGGTGTTTGCAATCTCCAAGCAGGGCAGTCGACTGTGTCCTTTGTCCAAATAAGGGTGGAGCCTTCAAACAAACAGACCGAAGTTCTTGGGCTCATGTCGTATGTGCTTTATGGATACCAGAAGTGAGATTTGCCAACACAGTATTTTTAGAACCAATAGGTAACTTTACTTTTAGTTTTTTTCTAAACTATTATTAAAAACAAAATGTTTAGATTCAATAGAGACGATTCCAGCCGCTCGTTGGAAGCTAACGTGTTACATTTGCAAGCAGAAAGGTGTAGGAGCTTGTATTCAATGTCATAAGACCAGTTGCTATTCAGCGTTTCATGTTACTTGCGCCCAACAAGCTGGTTTATATATGAATATGGATACTGTCAAAGATGGGAGCGAATCACAACCTGTTCTGGTACAAAAAATCGCTTATTGTGACACACATGCTCCAATTGAAAATGGTAAAAATAAAAAAATTTCAAAAGAAGGTTTGTTCCTTTTTTAATATATTAGTTCATTTTTTTTTTTATTAAAAATGACTTTTTAGGGGATATTAAGAAGGATGAATCTCGAAAAAAAATGATCCAAGCACGTAAAATGTTGGCAAAAAAACGTACTTCAGCTCCCGTCATTCTTATTCCAACCATTCCACCTGAACGTATTCAAGAAATAGGCTCTCTAGTGACTATTGCTAAAAAATCCCAATTCATACAACGGCTCATAGCTTATTGGACATTAAAACGACAATTCAGGAATGGAGTTCCTTTATTACGAAGATTACAAAGTGCTCAGGGGGGAACCCCCAGAGACTCAAATACTAGCAATGTAGATACTTTAGAACTATGCAGACAGTTGAAGTATTGGCAATGTTTGCGTCAAGATTTAGAAAGGGCAAGGCTTCTTTGCGAATTAGTTAGAAAGAGGGAAAAAATTAAATTGGAACACACAAAAGTGTACGAAAAATTAATGAGGATTCGATTAAAACCTTTAGAAGCTAGTTTGAAAAATGTCTTAGATCTTATACAGGCTAAAGATACAAACGAGATTTTCACTGAACCAGTTGATTTGGATGAGGTTCCTGATTATTCATCAGTAGTGACTGACCCAATGGATCTCAGTACTATGAGGAAAAAATTAGACAAAGGAGATTACCCTGATCTTACTGTTATGGAAAAAGATTTTGATCTTATGATTGCTAACTGTTTGGCTTATAATAATAAGGACACTGTTTTTTATCGGTAAGAGTTTTCTTAAACATGAAGAGCTCTTTAATATTTTTTTGGTTTTAGGGCTGCTATAAAAATGAGAGACCAATGTGGTGTAATATTTAGACAGGCAAAGAAAGAACTAGAAACTGCAGGTCTTTTGCCTACAGAAAAAGAATCCACGAAAAAATCTACTAGTGGACAAGTTGAAGAATCAATGGCGTCTGACATAGACAAAGAATTAGAAAATCTACAGGTAATTTTACATATAAAAAATCTTTATGTTGGCTTAAAATTTTAATTTTTTTTAGGGAAAAACTGGTTCAGATGTAATTGCAAAGCTAGAAGACTTACTGGTAAAGAGCCAAGCATTAAAGCATGGTTTAGCAAGAGCCAAACGAGTAAAATTAGTTAGAAGTGAAATAAATAGAGCTAAAAAGAGCCTCGTTGCTCAAAACGATACAGATCAAACATCTCAAAGTGACGTTGAAGCTGAAAATGTTGCCGATGATTCCAAAACTAGTGCTACTAATGGTAAGAATTGTAAGTTGGTCTTTCTTTTAACTAAAATGTTTCTTAATAGTTTCACCATCTGGGGTAAATAGGAGAACTGCTGTGTTGTTTACTAAAAAGGCACAAGCTGCATTAAAGAAAGAAGACAAGGATAAAGAAGAAAAAGGATCGATTGAATCTCCTTCAAAATTGTAAGTATATTTATTATTTGTTCTTGAACCCATATATTTTGTGTTAGCTGGGGCCCCATAATTATATTTTTATTTTGAGGCTTTTGAATCTAACTGGTTAATTTTGTCTACATATCTTTAATTGTATGTTATATAGAAGGAAAAGAGGTAAAACACCATCTTCTCCAGCTTCTAAAGATCAAAAGGATAAAGACGCAGTTCCCGATAGTTTTAAAGTATATCGTGCCGGTACGCAAACAACTGATGAAGAAAATTCGGACAGTGATAACAGTCTATCGACCTGCTATTCTCACAGTTTGTCGGAAATCGCTTCAGATGACGATAGTAAGTAAAAGAACTATTAGAGAAACTTGTGGATTTAAAATAAATGTTTAAGGTGAATATTCAGAAAGTACGGCTCATTCTGCCAATGAAAGTCAAAATATCGAAAAAGAATTAAAACCCATGCAGTTAGTATGGGCGAAATGTAGAGGCTATCCTTGGTATCCAGCATTGATTATTGATGCTAATATACCTAAAGGTGAGTAAAAATGTGTTATTTTTACTAACTTAGTGCCACTTTAACTAATTTTTATAGGATATGTATATAAAAGTGTTCCGATACCTTCTCCGCCTCAAGAAGTTTTAGACTTGGCTAAAAATCACACGGAACACGTTTATCTTGTACTATTTTTCGATGTTAAACGTACTTGGCAGTGGTTACCGACTGAAAAATTAGAAATATTGGGCTTAGATACTGAACGAGACGAAGCGAAGGTACGAAATTTATTTTATTTTTAGTAGTTTTTTATTGTTTTATTTTTAGGTAAATGAACCTAAAAAAACGACAGATAGAAAGGCCGTCAAAAAGGCCTACGAAAATGCTTTGCATTATCAATCTCAGATTAATGAGCATAATGAGAATGATGGTACCGCCTAATGTATTTTAGAACTTTTTTAATTATTTTTTTCATTTATTAATAAATATAAATTTCGATCTTGGTTTTCTTACTATCAATTTATAAAAATAGTGGGATGATTTAAAAATTAAATCCCTGTAGATTGAGTAATAACAATTTAAAATGTTGACTAAAAATGTTAAATACATTATCAAGGTATTATTTACGCTTTATTAATAGCATCATGAAAACCTAGTTTTGCAGATATTCTAATCAAGAAACAGTAAATTATAAGTATTTTTTTTTAGTTTTCTAATTGCAATCTGAAAAAAAATTGAAATTACTGAACATCAATATTTCTTTATTGTCAATTCTCGTATTGTATTGTAGTTATTGAATTAAAGACGGTCGTCAAAAAACGAATAAAATTTAAATGGTAAATGCACCATAGAGTTAGTATAAAGTCTGTGCCGAAGTGCCTTTTCTGGTGCCACTCTAGAACTTCTAAGTGGTACTTTTGCTCCATTTGACAACACAAATCGATAATGAAACGAACTAAACCGAGTTTAGAGTAATTGAAATGTCAGCTATCGATTCGTAACTGGAATCCGGTTGTTTGTTGGTCATACCATTAAAAATTGACTTGTGAAGAAATTATTGACGTTAATGTCAAATGTCATAGTATTTGTTAAAGCTGCGTTTTGTTGCTGGTGGTAACGGAAATGCCGTTTTGTTGTACAAGACACTGCATTTGGGTGCTTATTTTAAGCCCAAGAAAATGTTTTGTTCGAATGTTGTGACTATAGGTAGGATAACGTTAGAGAGAGCACAAAAGAGACAGACTTATGAGTATTCAATGTAAAGGCGATGTTCATGGACTCGAAAAGCACATTTTTTTGATTAAATTAGGACTCATAAAAATGCATTAGCGTCGTTGGTTCGGGGGCGTAGTATAGTTCTAAATTGAAATAAAAAAACCATATTTTAATTTTTATTCATCATTTTTTTTTAAATAATTCTACAACTTTCAGTGACAATAATATTTTATAACAGCTCGTTGATATGTACTTAAAATATGATAAAATGGAAATATATTATATAAATTAAATCTGTTAACACCGCTTTCAAAGGTTCGTTGTGAGTCCTAATGTAATAATTTAGGGTTTATGTTGGATACAACTTCTCTCTCTGATGCTACGTGTACCCAACCCAAACAATTTGCACACACGTTCAAAATTATCAATCAGATTTTTCAATAAATGGACATTATCTGCAGATTTATCCAGTTTAGTAAAACATCAGTTGGTGTATACCAAAATTATGTATGGTAAATCTTAACTTTAAACTCACGTTAGATGCTTGAAATAGTAATCGGAGTCTGAACGGCTTGAAGTAATTAACTCTAAAGCATGGTTACAAATTCGGAACGTACCTTTAATTTGATAAATGACAGTTGACAGTGACAGGATGACAGATGTAGTGTTGTGAAATAAAATTGACGTGTTATTATATTTGAAGAGATAAATTTTGTAGTTTTAATTGTTTAATCCAAATTCTACCGAGAAACTATTAATTTTTCTCCAATAATATGGCATACGTAACAGGTATGGAATTGATTTTAATTATTTTTTATTGTCTAAAATGATTTTTTATTAGGTGGACAAGTTCAGCAAAGTCCGCCGTTGACTCAGCGGATTACTAAATTTTTCGATAACGTTGTTAATTTCTTTATGCATTTGTAAGTATATAGAATCGCCTAAATTTTATACGAATATTTATATTGTTTTTGTATTTTTAGTTTTTTAACATTGATTCCAATTGAAATGAATTCGCAAAGTTCAAGTCCTTCAGCTAGATCTGGTTCTTCCAGAGGTGGCGGTGGAAGCTTAGGGGGTGGTTCTTGGGGAAGTGGAAGACCTAACGGGTAAGCAAAAAATAATTTATGATAATTTTGTATTATTTATTTTATTCTTAGACCTGGAGGTGGAGGCGGAAGTGGTGGTTCATTTAGAACCATGAGGGATATAAATCCTCCAACTGTTGGGGGTTGTCCTGGTGGATCTTGTGGAATGTAAAAATTAATGTTTATAGATTTTGTGAATAGTTCATACGTATCAATTCCACTTGTATAATTTAAATTATAAACGTTAGATTTATAAATCTTTATATTTTTGTTTTATAGTTAGGATATTGATTATTTTTCAATAATAAATTTATATTAAGAATAATGTTTAATTTTCCATCCAATAATAAAATTTATTTTAAAGCATTAATTTTTATTTGAAACAATTATAATAATCTGAACGAACACACATTTAGTTTAAATAGGTACATTGTTAAATATAAATAGACGTATTTTTGTATATGATAAATGTCATAATATCAAAATAATTAAGTTTCTTTAACTACCAAAGGCAGGACAACTAAAGGTTCATTTTTTTGAGGGTTGTCTGAATACAGACTCCAAGTTTTAGCCTTGCAATCAAAAATACCTAAAATAAAAAAAAATTCATTATCTGACACATTAAAAAAATTTCTTGTTTCTTACCAACTGCGACAGTTTTAACAAAATCATCTGGTCCGTCTCTAAACACTGGATATTCAACGTTTGAATTGTCGCTCAACATCTTCGTCACATCTTGTTTACTTTTTGGTTTAGAATAATTACTTTTAAATGTTGCCATGCGATTTATGCTACTTTTTAACATCTCTTTATTTGCCTCTTCAATATTCAATCTTAGATATCTGAAAAAGCAAAATTTATACACACATATTTTTTCTTCTACCAAAAAAAAATTTAGGTATAAAATAAAATATAAAGAATCTACTTTATGTAGGTAGTACAAAAATTATTTACTGGTTAGTATGTATAATGCATTCCCCTGGACTAGCGGTAAAAATGTTTAATTGAGATTCATCTTTATCCGATGGCGCCATCTCGGCATTATGGAACAAGCGGTCACCTTCTTGATTTAAAAACGTCATATTGACTGAACAACCATTCCCAGCACCACACCCACGATCCCTTAAAATCTCTTGGGCTTTTACGAAATTATCAGCACCCAATAGAGCTCTTGTAATAAACATTCTAGCTAAAAAATCAACTTATAAAACGTATTTTGTATTGGCAAAAAAAATCTTACGAGTTTTTCCTGGTTTAGTTTCCTTAACGGTCAAAGTGTTTATGGTAAATATTAACCCATGGTGGTTGTAGCTCATGGTATATCCTGGTAAATGTCCCGCATAGCAAAGCGATGTGAATCGTTCTTCTTTGGCTTTCCATTTTCCTTCTGGTTTTTCCGGAATAATATGCGCAGAAACGAAATAAATGTGATTTAAAGTTTCTGCTAATGCGTCTTCAGTGTGTCCTAATATTTCCTGAACATCGATAATTATTAATTTTTATTTTTTTTTGAGATTGACATGATTTAAATAAAAAACTAGACTTTATATCATGTAGTAACAATAATTAACAATGATAATAGCATGTAAATATATTTATAATTATTGCTAATTTTGAGGCGCAGGACATCTAAATTATCTTACATAACAAAAAATGTAGTTATCAATAATTGATTCACGTTGAGGTGACTAATTACAAGCAATTTAATTTTTTCTTTGTAATTATATAGATCATTTCGTATAGTGTAAAAAATTACTTCCTAGTTGTAGGAATCATTTAAAATTAAACAATGTACACGTATTTAGAATAATAAATAGGCAAAGAAACTTAAAATTATTTGTATAAAATATCCCAATCAAATTTCAATTTTTTTTAGATTTTTGACTTTGGATTTATAATTAGCGACCTAATTCCCCAGAAACAAATTTAACTAAATTTTTAAATTTTCAGAAATCGTATAGAAGCGTAAAGTGAGATAACAAACTATGATTGATAACATAAAAAATGTATTATTGATTGGATATAATTACAAAAAAAACTTACATTGTCTTTTTGGTTGACACAAATCGACGAACATCCTACAGGTTGCGGATTTTTCGACTCCAAACTAACCGGGATAGGCATAATGTCATCCATGTGTAACAAAAATAACTAAAAAAAGTATTTTATAAGATACTTTAATTCTATTATAATATTAATTTTGTTACTTTATAAAATGGTACGTTTGCCCCATCACTGATGCCTTCCAATTCCCTGACGTATTGAGGAAAATTCTTTTTAACAGAATTTAGGGTATCTTCGTAGGCTCGTTTTCCTAGTGGAGTGTTATAGGCTGGTACTAATTCTTCATCTACGGTTTTATTTCCGGTTAAGAAACTGTGGATTAATCCAGAAAAAGTTCTGCCCTTAAATATAAATTGTTTCTAATAAATATCTAATATAATATTACAATATTAATACAGTTTTGGCTCAAATAAGATATCGCACTCGCATATGTCTCTTAAAATTCTGTAACTCCCAGATACGGTGTGGGGGGCGCAAATGCGCTCGGTACCCGTTCATATTTTTTAAGTATAATTTCAATTGTCAATTTTGGTTTTTCCCAAATATCTCTGAAACCGGTTCTGATATTTTAATTTTGAATAATGTGGGTAAATTGTCTTAAGGAACGATTGTTTGGTGAAGGATTCTTTTATTTTTAGAATTATATTAGTTCAACAATTTTGATCCACCTTGTATAGGTTCTCTCTAAATTTAAGTATTTATTACGATAATTTTATATTTATAGATTAGAATCTTGTTTATTAATATTTATATCAATTGTTGCTTGTTTATATATTCAAGGTAAAGTTAGTAACAATTAAGTATAAAATTATTCCGTAATTTGGGTGTAATTTTATTCAGATTTCTTTGTCACTGCCAATGTCAGAATTAATTATAAATAATTTATAAAACATATTTATTGTATTTATCAATTTTACTTTCGTTTTTAAATAACAAAATTTGTTTTTAATTGTTTAAAAAATTATAAAATGTATTTATTATTGTATTACCCTTGACATGGAACAGGTTTTAATTAAAAAAAGGTTATTTGATATTGTTTCAAAATCGATTAAGCATCTATATAATTAAATATAGTCTCTTTGGCATAGTTTTAAATTCTTGAATAAATCGATCGACATATTCGATCAATAACATACACAGAGTTCATTGATTTCGGGGTATTTGATTAGAAAAATAATTAACCGCACCCCGTAAAAATTGCATACCTCGCTGAATAAAAAATATGTAATATGATTAATTTTCATTTCACTTATCTGTCAGCTTAGAACTTTTATTACCTTCGGTTTTATCAAGACAATAATAATATATGTATCCTTGTATTTTCATAATTGAAATATGGAATATTTTAAATATAGAAATACGAGGAAAGAGTGATATGTTTTCGATTTATTTAATTGAATAAAATTGGAATTTACTCACAACATCGTATCCCACTTCATAGTGAGTTCCCCTCGTATATATAATCGGGATATATTGGCGCCGACCTATAGACTCAGTTCCGGGCATTTTTAACGCGTTGACCGTCAAATACTTGTACACCGAATACTGAAGTTTTTTTTTTATCTGTATATTTGATATATTTCCCCCACTTTTGTTTATATCGTTGAGTTATGTAAAGTTGTTATGAAACGCTAAAACAGAAGCCTACTAAGTGAATTTTCATCGTTGTGAGTTTTCATCTAATAAGCTTTTCAGAGGTATCAAGAGTATTAGTGGATACAGGGGGGTATTGAAAAGAAATTCATACTAAAAGCGGAGCTTTCAGCAGTTAAAATGTGAATAATCTATAAAAACTAAAATATGGAGCAAATTCGTAATTACTGTCTGTCTGTAGCTGGGATACTGTCAGCTTTTTCTGGGCTTATTTTTGGTGGTTCTTGACGATCCCAATATTTTTTTCTTGCATTAAAGGCCCTTTGTACGTAAAATTTTTTGTTGTTCTTTTAAAGTAAAAAAGACCTTTAATCAAAGACCAAGAGTTTAACTATATTATTTTATCCCTTTACAATATATATTTGTATCTGCGGCTATGTTTTAATCCACCCTGGGCAAAAATATCGATGGCTAAAATTTTATTTTTCCCAAAAAACTTTTGTTTAAAAAACATTGTTTATAAAAAAATATAATTTATTTGAAATATTTAAAAAAAATACTAACATACAAGGTGCAGTTAAAAATTAAGATTTTTTACTTACAACGTCAAATCCGACTTCATAATGAGTTCCCCTCGTATATAAGATAGGAATACTTTGTCGTCGAACAAGAATTTTGTTATCGGCCATTTCTTTAAAAATTAACTGAACGTATATAGGAAAATTCTCACATGCGCTTTAATTTTATTTTCTGTTACTGATATTGTATTTTGTAATTCAAACCTTTTATACGGCTTTGATAAGCCCCTCCATTTGTTTGTATGGGCATTTCTTTCATAGTCTAGTAAATAATGACTTTATTTTCATAATTATATAGAGTGTAGATTTTTTCTCTAATCTGATTAGAAAATAAAAGATGTTCTTTCCGTTGATACATTATTTTATTTCAAAATCTTATCAAATAAATGTCATTTAGAAGAAAAAAATATAAGTTGACCAAATGTATTTCTTCATTTATTCCTCATTATTTTACTAACAATTTTTTGGAAAAATATTCATTTTCATGTAGAATATATCAAATTACTGAAGCCCGAAAGCCTCAGTGTTAATTTTTCATTTTTCGGCGTTTCCGAATTCCTAGAGCCATAAAAAATTCCTGTCCGAAAGTCTGGATATAAACACTATACAACTCTCGAACGAAAGCTCCAATCGAGTTTCTACTTTTCAAATTAATTTTCTCCGGGTAATAAACTCTATAGAATTTGAACAGGATCGGGCCAGCCCTTCCGGTACCCGCCAAATTAGGTGTTTTGTATATGAAAACTTTTTTCAGTTGGCCAGTATCGCATTAGCCAATCCGGTACCCGATGGGCCGACGTCCTGGAGCGTCCCTAGAATTATCGTTTTTTTTAAAATAAAATTTTGACTATAATTAGTCTTAATTTTAACTTTTCAAGAAAATACCTGAGGACATATGAAAAAAATGTATACACGATAAATTGTTTCCACTATATAGCCGGTGAACTTTCTTAGTTGTACACCCGGTACATGGTTTTATTCCATTTATTTATCTACATTGAGGTGTTATTTATTATTTAGGTAGGCGGATATTTACAATTTTTCGATAGCACGCGACCACCATAAATGTTTGTTTTTTTGTATTTTTCATTCATATAATCAACCAACAATGTAGGTTAAATATATTTTATGTATAAAACAACATAAATTTAAAACAGTAGATAGCAATAAAAATAAATATTAATAAAAACAATAAATATAGAGAGAAGAGAGTATACATAAAAAATCAATCATTTTATAATATGAAATAATCTAAAACGTTATTTGTAATTAATAAATCATATTCTTATTGTCAAAATTGATGATGATGATATTAATTCTTAATTTTTTTTTTCACTATAGTAAGTATCGATAAACATTTATTTATTAAGTTTTTGACAAATATTAATTTTGAAGTAATGAAACTTTCATAAGCCTAGAATACATTAATTCTTAAGATAGGAAAAATTATAGTAAAATCACACTTACCAGAGAAATGACTGATATTTATTGAAAATAAAATTTAAATTTTGTGACAAATAGATTGTCCCATAGTTGAAATTGCCATTAATTTTTTTCTCAGAAACGAGCTTTTGAGATCGGATGCAGTTTGGTGTAAAATGCTGAGGAAGTTATTTTGTACACACCTCCAAATTTTCAACTCCCTGAAATATCGGCATCATAGAAAAAAACTACCCCCACTGCGTAATTTAGATTTTTATCTCAGAAACGCTTAACAGTATATGCGATTGGGTGAAAAATACTGAGGAAGGAATGTTAATACACCTCCAAATTTTCAACTCTCTGAAGTATCATAATTTAGATTTTTTTCTCGGAAACCAAGTTGTGAGACAATATGCGATTTGGTGGAAAATGCATACTATCTCAAAAGCTGGTTTCTGAGTAAAAAAAAATAATATAAATTACGCATTGGGGTACTTTTTTCTGTGACGCCGATATTTCAGAGAGTTGAAAATTTGGAGGTGTACACAACATTCGTTCCTCAGCATTTTCCACCTATCTGTACCGATCTCAAAAGCTCGTTTCTAAGAAAAAAATTATTAAAACTTTGAGGTGGGTGTACTTTTTTTTACATCTTGTTTAAACTATCTGGATACCACAAGATTTACTTTTGCAAGACAAAAATGTTTTATATTTATTATTGATGTCACTTACACTTATGACTTTTTAACTAGGAATAGGATTTTTTTTTAATTATTAGAGTTGTTTTCTCCTTAATTACACTCACTTCTACAATTTAGTTTTTATCTATAGATATTTATGGATATAAGTTTTTTTGCAAGATCAGATGGTGTTAAACACTTATTTTTGAAAGAAAAAATAATATGTTCATATATATAATATAATAATCTTATGATTTTTGTATCGTGTGAGTTTGGTTTGGTGGGGGCTGCATTTGGGCGATACTTCACTCGAATAAATTTCTTCTAAAATTGTATACTTTTTAAAATAACTTTTTTATCACAGTCATTGACTTGTGTACTAATGAAGTACCTTATCAAAATATTTAGAAACCATTTACCTATGCAAGTACGTCAAAGAGATAATAATTGTGGTTTAATCGGTTAGCATACATGGACAAACAGCAAATTTGATTTTGAAACTTTGCCAGTCTGTTACCGATAATTTGTTATAACGAATATTTATTTTAGGCTTATTTATTATTTTTTAAATAGAAATGACAAGTATATATATTGTTATAAAAAAAAATCCCTGTATAGGGAATTTTATTAATAAAAAAAAATTGAGTTGAAATAGGTATTAGTAGATGTTTATAATGATAAAAGAGTTAATATACAAGTTGATAATTAATTTTATACATGAGAATGTTTGAAATAACGTAAATAATATCATATAGATAAATTCGCAATAAATTTGAAAAAGTGAAAGAATCTTAAAATTTGTTAAGACAATGAAAGACGATTCAATAAAATTGAAATTTTGGAATCATAATACATTATATTTAAGTATAATTAAATAAGACAATTAATTTTTGAAATGTAAAGAAGTTTATAATATAAAATATTGAATTGAAAAGTTCTTTTGAATAGTAGATATTTAAGTTTGTTAGTTAATGTATGAAAAATAAAATTCATACCGATGAGATAAAATTAAAAAAAAAGTCATCAATTAAGAAGAAAGTTAGAAAAATCTATACCTGGGGGAATTATAAAAAAAATTAAATCAAGAAAAGAAAGTATCAAATAGACAGTTTTATAGAATTAAACAGATAAGAAGAAAGATGTTTGAAGAACTTGAGCTACTGGAAGATAGTGTTAAAAAATTTTATTTAGTGATTTAAGGTTTGTAAAATTATTTTTTTTTTTTTTCATAAAACCCAACCCAAATTGTGATAGCGTAACTAACATTACAATATATGTATGTAGTCTTATCCTTATGTTGTTAATTAAAATTAAATAAAACACAATGTCAAAAATAAATATATATCTTTATTTAAAATAAAATATAGTTATAAATACTGCTTATATTGGATGTTTTCTAATTGTTTTAATACCTACCATTAGAAAAAGTTTTTCTACGACGCGGCGTATATATTATTAAAAATTACATATCAAATTAACACGAGATCACAAAAATATACTAAAAGAATTATTTAAGATTCCGTCATCATAATAAGAAATGTCCATATTAGAAAATAATTATAACGGAATAAAATGACAATAAGCCACAAAAAAACTGTAGATCTACCAATGTATTTTTTTTTATAGAAAATGTAATAAAACTAATAATATTTTATGATATCCGACAACATTGCATTCGAGACATATATATGTATAAAATTATAACACAAAAGGTAAAAAAAAATTTAGAGGTGCTCAAACGGAGGTTCACCGTTTCGGGACTTCGGCCCATCGAGCGAACACTTTCTATGCTGTGAAAAAATCAAAATAAATCGAAAAAAAAATCGAAAGAAATCAAAAAAATCGACAAAATCGAAAGATATCGAAAAAAATCGAACGAGATCGAAAAAAAATCGACAAAACCGAAAAAACCTCAAAAATAAGAAAAAAACCTGAAGGAATTTGAAAAAAAATCAAAAAACAATAGAACAAATTGAAAAACAACAGAAAAATACGAAAAAACCGAAAAATCAAAAAAATATCGAGGGATAGGAAAAAATTAGAAAAGAAATAGAATGAGCAAAAAATCAAATAGAAAATCAAGTAGATATTGAAAAAATCAGAATAAAAATTAGTGAAAAACGAGTAAAAATTAGAAGAATCGAAAAACTCAGAAATAATCGAAAAAGAAACAAAAATTATTGGAAAATATTTGAAACAAATGAAGAATAAATTTGTAAAATATGGAAAAAATAAAAAATGGTAAAAAATCGAAAAAGCGCAAAAATGCAAGATGTGGAAATATATCGAAAAAAAAAACGGAAGAAGTTGGAAAAAATCGTAAAGAACAACCAAAAACCGGAACAATTGTAAACAAAAGAAAGAAATAAAAAAATTGCAAAAAAAATCGAAAGAATTGAAATAAATCGCAAGATACCAAAAAAAATTGCAAAAAAAATCGAAAAAAATCAAAGGAATAAGATAATATGAAAAAAAAAATAGAAAACAAAAAATAGAAAAAAAAGTAATTGCAAAAAATAAGAAATAGAAAACAAAACGACACAATGACAAAGGAAAAATCAGAAAAATGAGACTAAATCAAAAAAAGTTTTCTATAAAATAATTATAAACTTATAAAAAAATTAACAAACGAAAGAAAAAGAAATAATGAGAAAAGGTACAAAAAATCTAAAAAAAAAACAGCAAAAATTTGAATAATGAGAAAACAGGAAAAAAGTGGAAGAAAAATAATTGAAAAAAAATGAAAAATAATACGGAAAAAAGAAAATAATCAAAAAAATTGTAAAAAAACCAAAAAAAAATCGATAAAATCAAACAATGTGTCAATAATTTCTGCAAAATCCTCATCCATTTCGAAAACTCCGTTTGACATTTTGTTCTAAAATTTTGAATTGGAAAAGTTTTCCCATGCAAAATACTTTAATTTGTATGATAGGATTCTTCCTTGGATAAAACTAACTCGGAGCTTTCGTTTAAATGTTACAGTGTTCCAGACAGACAGACATCCAAACGTCCGGACAGGATTTTTTTGCATTTTAGGATTCCGGAAAGTCGGAAACGTCGAGAAAAATGATAAAAAGTGGGCGTAAGAATTTTTTCGCCATCACGATAAATACTGAGGCTTTTGGGTTTCAGTAATTGCAACGTCTGTTTCGGCTTTAAGTATTTTTTTTTAAACAAAAGTTTTAACTAATACCCGAGTACATATTTATTAGGTCTGGATACAGTGCTGCCAAATAACATTTTTTTACTTATTAATAGCAAAATCAACAGTGACAAATATAACACACAAAATTGACCAGGAAATAACGAAAAAATACCAGAATTTATGCCTAAACGGACTCGAATATTTATGCAAACAGAAACCAAAGTCTTTGACGCACTTCTTCCTGGCGTAATTGACGAGGATAGTAGGTACAACGTATTGTACTATCACTCCAGCGTAAGTACCGGTAATTTCCACGAGGTATTTAACATTGTGCGTAAATAAGGCCACCATAACGGGGGGGACTACAGCTAAGGTGGGAAAAACCAATCGATTTAGAAGCGAATTGGGTCTAGATATTCTCGAATCTAACGTGAGATTCTTAAGATTATTTTGTAAAGTTATAGCTATTATAGGAAAACTAGTCGACATCGGAAATAAAGGAAAAACTACTAAAAAGAATCCGATTATTTTCATTAAAACATTAGAATCGTTAGTATAAATAAAATTGAGCGAGTACAAGTCATTTAGGGTAGCAAAAGCGAACGAACCCGTCAGAGCTAGTAACAAATAAAAAGAGAATATCGCGAAAAAATCGTAACTTACTTTTTTTACGATTTTTTCTTTGTCGGAAATAGGAGCTAATAAGCTAGGAAGAGAGTGATGGCACATGAAACTATAAACGGTACTACCCGCTAGCGCGGGTACTTCCTTTAAGTCTATTAAACTTGGATGCCCTTGAGGACCCAATTGAGCTAATCTTATGCTGGCTAAAGTCACCATAATAAAAAATGCGAGCCATCTTATACCTATAGTAAATAATTGCAAATATTTGGTTTTTTGTACGTTAAAATAGGCAAAAGGACCTATCAGTAGAGCGAAAGTGGTAACAAATATCCTGTACATATCTATTTTGGTTAAGGAAGAACTTTCTAAACAAACTACATTATAATCCTCCGTTTCATTATTACAAATTAAATTAACTAAAGTTTTACCGGAAGCTACTGTATATATTGCTAAATCGCCATAAAGGTATACACAAAGTGATAAAAAAAATAAAGTGTGACCGAATTTGTTAAGATAAAGTGCGGCTATTTCACCTAATTCTACTTTCGTGTCTAACTTGTATAAAGAATATCTTCGAGGTACTCTTAGAATTGCAGTCTCTTCGTTGCTGTGCTCGCTTTCAGCCTCTGAATTAGAATTTTCTGCCAATTGCTGATCCTGAAAAGGACCAATTCATAATTAACGCACAAACCAACATAAAATATTAAGACATTATTTTATTTGTCAAAAACATTTAATGGAATTAAAAACATACCAACTAGAATGCGTTAACAAGTTATGTTAATAATTTAAACTAATGGTAATAGTGGACGCGTAATCATAACAGAGCCTAAGCAATGTGCTAAGTGCTTTGTTAAGCACTCTAAACACTTCAATAATTTAAGTATTCAAAAAGTGCTTGGTGCTCGTAATTTTTAAGCACTTTTTTGAGTGCTTAGTGCTCTTTTTGTCAGGGCTCGTCACAGCTCTGATCAATAATGTCATTGTAACATTTATTGTCAGTAGATAGAACGTTCGTTAACTTTTAACGGTTCTGTAACTAATGACAATGACGTTTAGATTGTGACAATTGTACAAGAAATCAACTTGTAAAGTTTTATTCTAAACGTCATCGCCTTTACTTACTGAGTCTTTAAAGTTAATGGACGTTCTATCTACTGACAGTTAGTGTTCATGATTGACGGTTCTAATTTTTCAATGCAACCAAATGTCCAACTTAGAATATTAATTAATTAGGGCTTAAGAATCAGAATGATAATCGGACCTAGTGTCATCTATGTAAATATTGCAGTACTCAGATTCTCAGGGAATTTCTTATTCTATAAGGGGAATCCCCTATCGCACAATCATCAACAGTTATTATTTTGCATTTATAAAGATATAAAGTGCGACGTTTTTGCATATATGTATTAGATTTATTAGTAATTCCCCATTCAGATACCGAATGTGAAAGAAAATTTTGAAAAGAAAATTTAATCAAAACGGGCGTTAGAAATCGCTTGTATAGTAAAACAGTAAATTCACTTTTATTAGCCTCCCAAAGCGTAATGGTGAATGCTATAATTTTAATGTTACGAAACAAATGGTTAGATCAATAACTTCTTGTAAAACTTTTCTATGCTGAAATGTTTTTTGTTTACATTTTTTTAAGAAATACCTATTTTTAACATAATTTTCAAGACAATCTTATAATTTTAGCAACACTGTAACATAATTTCTTTCTCGGCCTGTGGCATCACTGCGCGTAATTCTCATCGCTAATTCTCATTTAACACGTTAACTAAAAGTGGTGAAAATACGCTGGGGTCTTACTTTTCCTCATTAAATCGTCTTATTTACAAATTTCATATGTTCCGTAAAAGACTGGCCAAACCTGTATGTTTATTATGCTTAGATTGATTGAATTGATTTTTACAATTAGGGGATTCCCCGTGTAGTCTGAGAAATACTCATAACAAATAAGAAATAATTAAAAAACTTCAAAAACAATGTTATTATTTAATCATACATTATATGTTACGCCCCTGGTTTTAGTGTCGCTATGGTAAATTTTTTTTACACTATAAACCATAGGCCGTGTTTGTAACGAATTCTAGTTGTTATATTTTTTTTTCCTAAAGAAAAAACTTACATAATCATCATTTGAGTGGATTTTTTTCCACTGGATGGTGGCATTAGCGCACGCCATACTTTCTATAACGAAAGTGACAGTGATAAAACTTATAAAAGCCAAAAACATCATCATGAATGTACTAAATAACCAACCGGCGCCTGCAAAAGCCGCTGGAAGGGTGAGAGCACCCGTTCCAACAATTAGATTGAATATATAGACTAATCCTACCTAAAAGGGAGAATTTTCTAATTAAATTTTACAAAAAAATAACTAGTATGCAACCAGTAATACATGTACTTAATTTATAAAAAAGATGGCGCTTATAGTTCATAAAGTTAGGCAACCATGAATACAGTAAAACGCAATTTTTTTATAAAATATTCATAATCATTAATTATGGAAAACAGTCTCAAATCATATATATTTATCTTGACTAAAATAAATAAATTAATTTACTTTCCAATTTCACATTCTAAATAAGACAATATGTAGCATTTTATAATATAATTAGAAACATTTCGATAAGCTATAATTTATTATGTAGTTAAGCAATAAACAAATAAAATAAATCCAAACAAAGGAAATAAGTTTTGTTTAAATATTAACAATAAGATTATATTTATTTATTTAGGACATAATTAAAGCCACGATTAGGTACTTACCCATGATGGATACCGGTCAGTTTGAGGCATCTCTTAGAATTAAATTGTACCTATTGTTATACCCATTTCATTATCAATGTTTCAATTAAAATTTTTTTCTACATTGTGATTTGTGATGTGAACAGCTGACATAACATAACATTAAAAAAGACGGAAATAACTAATGCGCCGACCAACCGAGCACTAACTTCGTGTAAACAAATAATTTCCCAAAATAAGGCATTAGTGTTCAGTCTGCACTTGTATGAAAATAGGGGCTACTTAAATAGTCGTAAGACTATCAATCATATATAAAACCTATCTATTATTAATATTAATCTTACGGAAAGGCTCAATTCAATTGCCTAGAGTAAGCTGGCTAAACTGCTTATGGGCATAGCCCAATTAAAGAACTAGAAGAAGAAGACTGTCAGTCAATTTCAAACATAGAGATAGGAAAGAGGTAGAGAGAACATGAAACAGACTTATGGATATTCAATATAAAGCCGATGTTCTCAACATCTCGACTCGAACAGCACCTTTTATTTTGATTAGGACTCATAAAAATGCACTAGCGCCGTTAATTCAGGGGCGTAGTCATATTTTGAAATTGAAATATAAAAACTACATTTTAATTTCTGTTCATTTTTTTTTTTACTTACTTATCCATCTTTCAGTTACACTGAATTTTTATAACAGTTCGTTGAAATCTACTTTAAAAAATGATAAAACATTATATAAATTAAATCTGTCAACACTGCTTTCAGAAGTTCGTTATGATTAATAATGTAAATATTTAGGGTTTATGATACAATTTCTCTCTCTCTCTAATGCTATATCTACCCTACCATATCTCTGATTTCAAATTTATAGTAGAACTTTGGATTTATGTCAACGACCAAAAAACATTTGAAATAGCATATTAATTGGGTTGTTTTGATTAGTTGAAACACTCAATATTTTCGACAAATGGTTACCCTTCGTCTAAAACTGACGTAATAAAATATTCTCATAGATCGGGTGCGTTCCAAAACGACCGAACAAGAGTTGTCTACCTCACATTAGACAAGTTACAGACTAACGAAAACGAAGAATTGAAAAAAAAAGATGAAATTTAAAACATAACCTTACTCATACAATCCAGCTTTAATTTTTATTTATATAATGAAGAAAACCACTAGCAAAAAATATGGCTCAGAGAAAAACATGGAAATAAAAATCGATATTCTTTGGAAAAAAAAAAGTTCAATAAACATGTCTTGGACATTATTTTATTTTAGGACTTTTTTAGGGGGTGCAAAAACTAATTGATAATACAATATTTTTATAAATAATAACGTATGTGATATGTAATAAATTTGTTAAAAAAAATTATGTTTTCTAAATACAATATAAATCTTGTCGTTTCTTTACTAAAATGAAATAGGTAAATAGACAATAATAATAATTTTACTACCAGTTTAAACGCCTAAATGGAAATAAAACGTTAGAAAAAAACCACTTGGAAATTCTTCAGTTTTTAAGTTAAATTAACTAAAATTTCCCCAGTCTGTACTGAATTCATCATTTTCTATGCTTCTCGTTAGTCTGCAGTTATTAAAAATAGTACTATCATGACTAGAACTAGGCCATCTGCACACAGTGTCCTATATTTTTAACAACCTCTCAATTTTTCTGTATCTTGACTTGGAGAACTAAATTTTATATGTCTAAAGTAACTGTACATTCAGGTTAGCTCACAATTGGATAAAATCTTTCTATTATTTTACCTTATTTTTCACCAAGAAAATAGTACTCAAATAAAAAAAAGCATTCAATACATGAAACAGTCTTTTAATTGTTTCCTGTTCAAACTCCGAAATACAATTTAAATTTTTCAGATTAGATAAAAATTTTTATCAAAAAAAAATAAATAGAATGAAGATAAATAAAGATTTACCAAAACTTTATTTAGTTAATGCCTATTCAGTATCATCATGTAATCGGACCATAGAAGACAACTAAGAATGCAGAAAATCCCAAGAAAAATATTTTGAATATAAATTTATTAAGTAGTGGCTACTTCGCCGGTTTTTTTTTCTAAAAGAAACTCAAAAAAGGCTCTTTAGTATATTATTTTTATCAAATTTCATAAAATAAGCCTTAAGAAAAATAAGACACCAAGATTTTGATCAAATAATGTTTTATGTCACTTACCTCTCCTAAGAAATTGTTTAACATTCTCCCAAAAAACTAAAAATAAAATAAAAAAAATTAGAAATTGTATTTTTCGACAAGGCAATACTTATCCATTTTCTTTAAATTATTATTTCATCGGTACCGCCACCTTTGACACGATGATTTTTACTTATTCACTTCTTTCAACCGGTCACTGGAAAGAAAAAAATATCCCAGGTCAGAACAAATGCCAAATTAAAAAAATACACGACAACATTTGAATACATTTTTATTAATTATCAAGAATAAAGTGATTAACGTCAATCGTCAATGTATAGACAAATTAGAACTTGTCGGTAAAAAAAATTTGGATATTATAAAAAAAATGTATTCAAACACAAGAACGAAAAAAAAATATGAATGTCGTTTTCCCACTATAAAAATACCTTTAAAAATTGTCAACCCTGCGGGGGGTTCTAATCCGCAGATTTCCCTGGAATCGAATCTGTAACAAAACAACAATATAATAATAAACAAAATCCATTTGAAAACCAAACATCAGAAAACTGTATGAAACGCTCAAAAATTTATTCACAAGAAAAAAATACATAATCTTATTTACTATATACAGAGTGTAAAATTCGTAGAAAAAAAATATCTGGATTTCCTGATCTGTTTACCTCTCTAAACCTCTCACAAAATCTTAAATCTTGTCCTGGATAAAGGGATGCGTTAGAGCATTATTGAGACTTATCCGTTTCGCGGGATCGATGGCCAACGCCTTCTCCAAAAGATCTTTGAGTTGAGTCACTTTGCGTAGCTGGTCCGCGGGCAAACCCTGACCTGCTATTAGCTCGGATTGTAAGTCACGGCTGACTTTTACCACAGACATTACCACCACTTTTTCCTAAAGAAAAAATATATATAAATTATAGATAATATTATTGCCGATTTATTTCTGCCAAATAGAAGAAAGACTCGAATTAGATCTTTTGTCCATTTAGCTCTGCAAACAGATTCACGATTATGTAACAAAAAAAAAGAATGAGTTGGACTAAAAGTACGAGAACTTCTATTTATATTAGAAACCTTCAGGGTTCACTTCATGATGAAACATTTAACAAAATGTTTGTCTACCTCTTTCTAGAATTGATCAAGTACAAAAAATTGGGCTGAAGTGAATAAAATTACAATTTATTTTTATGTAAAAAACGTTAAATAAATTTTTCTAAAATCTATCCCTATAAAAGTTTTGTAGTGTAAAAAAAATATAAACAAAATCATACATAAAAGTATAACATCAAATATTTTGGGAACCATAAAATTTTGTAACAAAAATGGTGAATACATAATAAAAAAATGAAACTTACCCTTTCAGTGACTTTATCGATCTCGTGATACAAAAAATTATAATTGCTGTCAAAATGTTGCTCCTTGAAGGCTCCTTTTCTGATCACCTTATTAGGAAACTTTCCTTTAACGTCCATAAAAAACTTCAACATCTGATTGTTACTCTTCCCTGAGAACATGATCTTGCCTGTGTACAATTCGTAAATGGTACAAGCAGCCGACCACATATCAATACCGTAGTCATAACTCATGCCCAAGATTATTTCTGGCGATCGATAAAATCTTGATACTAAATATGGGGTGATTTCGTTTTCGTTTATTTTAGAAGCTGAACCAAAATCGCATAACTTTAGAAGGTGTTTGCTTTCATTTACCAGGATGTTGTCCGGTTTTATATCTACAATACAATATATCACCTTGTACTAGAAAAAGTTATAATAATAAGCTAAATTAAAAATAATTCTTAAAGAAACAAAAAGTGAGTGTGTAAAAATTAATTTTTTAGTTAAATAGCCAGAGAAAAAGAAGACAATTTTCTCCTACTCAGGGTGGAAAATCTTATGAGTTTTGGATAAAAATAATAACATTTTATGCTCTAGATCAAGTTTTAGTTAAAAATAGACCTAGAATAGAATTATTTACTCACCAGCATGTAAAATTCCAGTTTTTTTCAACAACTTCAGCGCTAACAACAATTGTTGTGTATAACTTCTAACAGCTTTCACATGTAACCCAACATCTTTACCGTATTTCTTCAAAACCTCCCGTAAATTCATTGCCAGCGGCTCAAACACCATGCAAAGATGCTGCTTGTGAAAGAAATGTCTAATTAATCTAAGGCAGTGAAGTTTATCTTCCGGATCGGCGTCGTTAAGCTTCTTTAAAATATCTAACTCTTTCAGACCAGTTTTGTGCCTAAAAATATTCAATTTTACATGAAATTCAACAACTCAAGTTTTTACTTACATAATTTCATTATTTCTTATTATTTTGACGGCTACGTCTTGGTTACCTCTAGCTTGGTCCCTGGCCCTAATTACATTACTGAATACGCCTTGACCTGTATAGCCGTACACCATGTACCGGGAATCTAATATTTCACCAATTCTAACTCTGTAATACCCTTCAGCATCATCCCAATTATCTGTAAGAGCTGGATTTTCGGCACCTGCACCTTTCGTCATTATAGTACTTGGCGACTAAAATAAAACATCAATGCATAAAAAAATTGTACAACAGTTTCTATAAAATCATTAACCTCAATGAAAACTCTTTGGAGTAACATAAACAGAATATTGGATTAATTTAGCATAAACAGAACATTGGATTAATTTAGTCATGACACTTACAGAGTTCATTTTGAAAATATCCTGTTCTGCAAACATATCCCAATCGATTGCAGATTTAACTTTATTATCTTTTTCGTTTTTCTTTTCTCCGGAATTGGCTATCGGTTTCATATTAGGCAACAGAGGCGGCGTCAAAGATTCTTCATTCTGTTTTTGGACATTTACAGCAGGTTTATCAATTGTTTGAGGTTCTTCTTGTTTTTTGGGATGTGCTGTTTTTGCATCTTTTTTGACGATTTCAGACGATTTCTTTGGGTAATCTTCAATAAACTGAACTTCGGGAGACTGACCTTGGCTAGAAGGCAGATTTTCTTCTGCATTTTGAGAGTTAGCGCCTAAACGCTAAAATAAAAAGACATGTACTTAAATATATTTTTTATTCTGTAAATGGTCTTGGGAATGTAGGATAGTGTATTCTAAATTAATAAAAATTCAGAGAATAAATTACATTAATTAATTATGTCTATAATAATAATCTTTTCGTTTTTAGTAACTTTAAAAAAAAAGAGAGATTAACTGGCTGGATTTTTGATTTTGTAATTTCTTGATTTTTGAGGATTAAAAATAGCTCGAAAAATTGTCAAATAGTCATTTCATAAAAATTACTGTAAATCTGTTCAAAATTATTTTTTTATAAATCCATTAGAACTCAATAAACCGGAAATTGATTTTAGGTGAAAAGTTGAATCAAAATCAAATAATTTATTAAATACCTTTAATAATTCTTCCCTCTGTTTTCTTCTTTTCTCAATAATAGCTTCTTCATCCTCTTCATTTAAGTCAATATCTACTTCGACATCGCTACTATCGCTACTCACTTGTCTCTTCTGTCCTTCACTAAGTGAATCCTTAAATTTATCCTGTTTTGTGCTCTTAGATCTTGAATCTTTGTATCTGCTATCTTTGGTATCGTATTTATTTCTATAATTGCGTGAATCTCTGGATCGGTTATCCCAAGATCTGTCCCTTGAACGGTGATACCTCGAGCGAGCTCTTAACTCCTTACTTCGATCTTTTTCTCGCTCATGTCGACTACGGTGATTGTGTCTATCCCTATCTCTCCTTTCTTGTTCTCTGTGAAAATACTCTCTAGTGTGCCCACTCTTTTTCTTTATCTCTTCTTTAGGCTTGATGTCAATTTTTCTTTCCCTACTTTTTGATTTCTTTTTTGGTATAGTAGTTTCTTGCTCATCAGAATCATCTAATAAAATAACTTCATCTGGTACCTTTTCTTCTTTATTGATATCTTCGACTACTAGAGGCGACAGCAAGCCACCAGCTTTGGCAAGCTGAGCTTGTAGTAGCTCCTTTTGCTTCATAAGATCTTCCAGATCCATATCTGCTTCGATTACATTGATATCAATATCGATGCTGTCGCAATCGGCCTCCGGAATATCTTCGCTCTCAGATGAAACTACTTCCATTTGTTTGTCAGATTGTACAATTTCAGGGGATTTAGATTTACCGTTGATAACACCATTTTTTTCACTGACTGGGGTATATCTACCGTTTGTATCCAGATCTTGATCTTTATTTTTGTGTTTTTTATGCTTTTTGTGTCTCTTGGTTTTATCCTTCTCAGGTTTTTCAACACTGTGCTTTTTATCTTTGTGTTTATGTTCTTTCTTATGTTTCCTTTTTATAGATGAGCCATCCGAAGATGTTTCGCATCTATCTTTTGACCTAAAAAAATTGTTTTGTTAATGAAAACTGATTTTATTCTTTCTATTACTTACATTAAATCCATTTTGCAACTTTTTATTAAATAATAAGAGAAATTTGTATCGTGTCGTCAACACGTCAATCTTTAACTGACATTTACATTTGACATTTGACGGTTTTTACGTCAACTATCTTTTAACAACGGGGTCCGTTCCTAAATTTACCTACATAAAAAATTACTCATGAATTTTTCAAAAAGATTAATGTGGTCTATGGGTAAATCACAAATAGATTATTTTGAGGTCTAATTTAGATTAAAATGATAAAAAATCCAAAACAGCGGAATTTCTTTTAATTTGATTAAAAATTGAATTTTCAAATGGAACACTCAGTATATTTTTATCATTGAAATATAACCTATAACTGGAATGCCAATTGGTAGATGAGTTCGTCTTGAAGAATTTGGAGCATTCGGAGTAGAGTGTGAGTATTTGGAATAACGTCTAAACGGAATTTTTATTAGTACCCAAACGGATAGATCAAGGACTAGGTAAAATAAGTGCAAAGAGTAACCAAGCCCATCTCGTCTAATATACTATATGCGCGAGAAACTTTTAGGCCAACTCGTGGAACTGATATTTCAGAATATGTGCCGACCTTAGACTATTTACTGTTAGACATGATCTGTTTACATTTTTGAACACAATGTTTTGAAGTCGGTACATCTTGTCTCTTTCTCATGACATTTCTCATCGTGCGGGGTATCCGGTGTGTGATGGGAAATGTTTACAAACATCAATGGATGTGGCGTACGTCTATGGAACTTACCACAAGTATCGTTTACAATTTAAATAACTCAATACTTTAGAATATGGCTCGGCCATTTATTAAACCCTCGAAGAGTTACTTGCGAAACTGTTTGTATACAAACAAACTTACATGCTGTGATTAGATATCAACTTCAAGAGAGTGATGGAAAATTGATGTCTATGTAAATGGTCTAAGGCGCCGACGCAGTAAAATTATGTCTTTGATCACTACAACGATATATAAATAATGAGGTACGTCATTGGTTAGATGAACTGATTCAGAAGCGGCTTACGATTGTTTGCCCTCCATTTTGAAAGCCTCGTCGTTGTTTTATTGTTGTGTTTGTGATTTTTGTTGAACATTTCTAAAAACAATATGGGTCAGTGGATCAATAATTCACTTCAACGATGTTTGTTTTCCCTGAAATTGCCTATTCAGATATTCCTTGTATATACTGTCTCTTCACATATGATTTGAATGTTTATTGACAGCAAGAGCAGGACCGGCCCTGTTTAGGAAAATAGTGCGCATGCTCCCATCCTGATTTCTTTGAAGTCAGCGCGAGATTCAAATCGGCTAATTTTTTAGAAGTTACTTTGGCGTTCCCGTTATATGTTATATTTCAGTAATCTTTATATATTACTTCCTTTTTGAGTTAGAATTAACAGTGATATCATAGTTGCCTTCTTACTATAACTTCCTTAAATGTTTATATAAGAAAAATAGAAATGTACTAGTTAGGCAACCAGAAATACACGTAAGTGTAATATGTATAGCCTGACATTAATTATCAAACAAGGATATCGGCTCTTTAAACTTATATAACTAGAATTTTTTATAAAGTAATTGTTAATTTTTGATACAAAGTATTTTCGGGTAAAAACAGAAAAAAATTAATCTATTTATAAATGTACAATAATTTAATAACACCATCGCTAAAAATCGTATTAAAAACGCATAGCAAACATTTTCGAAAATACTTTCGCTTCGTTTTGAATTTTGAACAGATGTTTGTCAGTTTTGAAATATAAAAACTTTATCCAACAAAAACAAAGTAATTTCTATTATTAAATTATTTTTAATAAAATTTTTAGTGCTTAGTACAATGTCTAATTACAATTCTAAAACGAACGGTAGGTTTAATCTGAAAATTTTAAGATTTAATACTTTTGGTAATAAGACATTGTAAGGAAAATATAATAATGTAGAAATGATATCAGTTATTAAAATGTATATTTTTAGATTCTCAAGAGGAGAAATATGAGCCATTAAAAATAATTTCAATATTTGAGGTAAGTTTTTGTTGAAGAAAAACATAAACGCTTAATATTAATCAAATGCCAAAAAAATATAGATTGTCAAACAATAAATGAATATATACGACAATCAGATTCTATTATTAAAAAAAATAAAAAAAATGACCATTCGTTTATCTCTTGACGATCTATAGCATGAAATTTGGAGACGGTTTTATAATAATCAAAGTAAAAATATTCCTAAAACGATTATTTAACCCTGACTTTCAATTTAATTATCAAACACGTCGAGTGCCAATTAAAATTAGGTAAAATAATAGGAGATAAGCGAAGGTCCAACCCATTTTGCCATTTTTCTGCAGGATTTCATTGGATACGTAGCGTAGCGGGTGTGAGAGCGCGTTTTCTTAATTCTCGTCGAAATTTTACGCTGACCGAATCGATAATTTTAAATATCCTGTAACTGGAATATCATCCTCAAGGTGAGTGTAAAAAATAATAATTTTTGTTTAGAGATTACCTCATCTATATTTTTGTGAAATTTTATTATACATAATCGCTTATCTTTTGTTTGTCCATGTCATTACAAAAAAAAAATGTTTTGGGAAATAATTGTTGTTGGTTTTAGATCGATTTTAAATTCGATTGGGTTTTTAAATATTAGATATTGATAAATTAATATTTTTGATCAAACAAAGGGTAGTTTGGTGAATAATTAATCGATATTCCTGTAGGCCTATTGCGCATGGGATACCAGGTATTTTCTGGATAAGATTTTACGTTTTGATTCCAAAAATGTATTATTTTTTATTATAAATTGAATGTTTACAAAAAAAAACTACTTAATATTTTTTTACTTCAAATATTTAATTTTTTAAATCAATTTTTGATTTATCAACAATAATATACAGTGCGCTTCAAAATTAAACTTTAAGCGTTATATTTTATTAAAAATTTAAAAAATAATTTTAATTCATCAAGCGGTTAATATTATATTTTATTTACGTTTTTTGTTAAATTTTTATATTATTTATTTGTTTTGATTGTAATTTGAATATCACCCTCCTATATTACTTCATAATTTATTTTTAGATTACATTTTAATCAAATTACAAAATATTATTGATCCGCACGCATTTAATCACACCCAAATTTTTCCCACAAAAACGATCAATATTTGTGAAATGTTAACATATAGGGGGTGACTTATTAGGCCTCGCCTTAGATTTATTTTATAAAATTGCTATATTAAAGATTAAAAAAATGTATGCTAGTATCCACTTTAATAATTTTTAATAAAACAACAAAACTTTTAATAAAATTCTATAAATTTATTTATTTATTTATTTGTATATATTTCTTTTGATTTTTTTTTGGTATGTATATAAATTACGTATATATAAATTGTAAGAATTGAGTTTTCTTATTCTTTAAATAAACATTAAAAGCAAATATTAATGCAGCAAACAACTTGAGATAATATAATAACAGGTGATAAAATTTATCTTCGTATAGAAAATTTCAAACAGTAATTAAACCTAATAATAGATACAAATATTAAATATCTATTATAATTTTTATCACATTTTGCTGAGTTATTGTCGTTTCCTTTTTTCTCCCCCTTGTGCGACGCCTATGCTTAATTAACGGAGGTTACGAGTATAGAAATTTAAACAATAGTACAAACAGTTGAAGCAATATTTATTTATAAACTAAAATTTTATTATTCTATAAATAAACATTAACAAAATATATAATTTCCAAAATTATAATATTTTTTTATAGAAAATGTCTGCAGACACAGAAGCCAACAATCTAGAAAAATTAAACATCAACGACAGTCCTGGTAAAGGCGACGAAGCAACTCCAGCGGCGCCGTCGCCAACTCCGGGAGGCGAAGGAGTTGGTCTCGAAGCGAACTTCAAAAACTTCGCGAAATTCGGAGATCCCAAATCGGATGGTAAACATATTACGCTTTCCAACAGCGACAAATGGATGAAGCAAGCGAAAATCATCGACGGTAAAAAAATCACAACGACAGATACCGGTCAGTAATCAATTTTTTTTTGTTTATAAAAAATAAAGGTTTTAAAATATCAGTCGGATTGGGGTTTTTTAAAATATCTAAGTTGGTAGCAGTGTTTGTCATGGGAATGGCAGTTGTAGACATGCGGTGCGTTCGGCATACCACAATTGTATCCTGGCATTTGTTATTTTACAGACACTAATCACGGTCAATAGAGTAAATACGGTCGGAACTTTGATCTTTTGGTATTAGACATCAATTTTCCATCTTTGTGTTGAAGTTAATATCCACGTTGGTTTGTATATGTAAACACTATAAACAAACAGTAACTTTTCGAGTGTTTTCGTATATGGTTGAGCCATTTTTTAACAGTTTTATTGTTATTTAAATTGTAAAGAATACTTGTGATGAGTTCCATAGGTATACTCTGTCCAATATTTCTTTTTTCTTAAAATGACAGACTTCAGGTCGACTAGTAATTTTGTGTTAAAATATATAGTGTGGCTAATCTGTTTGGATGTGTCTACTCGTCCATTACGAAGTTTAAAAAGTGAATTATTTGAACATAATATGCATAACAAATATAATTACAGGGAATATAATTCAGCATGTTATAATCTATTACTAAATATTTATTATTCTGAAAAAAGAAAACTGTTGAAAATTTAGAATATCTATATCGTTTCTTCTAACTTAAATTAGTATCAATAGACACTACCATTTTGACGGATTATTAATAGAATTTGTGCAGATTTAGCGACTTTTTTTTGCCAACTCGGCTGGGGATTGTTAAAATAAATTTTGGATGGACTATATATACTTAGTTGACCGTGGCCACTAATCACCTTTTTACGGTATTTCTTTAAAAATTTTGAGTGATTTTCAGTTCTTTTTGTAATGAATTTTTATTACGTGTATTAATTCCTACCATTCTTAAAATAAATCGACCTCGATGTAAACAATATCCTCCATTAGTTATAATTTGTGACAAAAACCTTTTTTGTAGGTATTTATTTTAAGAAACTGAAGTCGCAAAAATTGACGATCACTCAGTACAAGACATTCCTGGAAGATTTGGCGAAAGCCAAAAAAATGGAAGTGCAAGATATTATCAAAAAATTGTCATCTTCCGGTGCACCGGGTCTACACGGAGTCGGGGTAAGAACTGATCTATATTTTAATATGTGAACGCACCTTTATATTTAATAAGTTTTAAGTTGGTACAACCGCTCTGTCGTTTGTCAATTTTTCTGTGAACGTTTAATTTAAATCATCTAAATTATAAATTTGTCCTTCATTCTGTTATAAAAAAGATCATGGGTCATATTAAAATAAAACATTTAACCCTTTAATCTTTATGTAATGACGTTCAATTGCATTTTCTATGCTTATTAAAAAAATGAGTACTAATAAAATGATGTAATTCGATGCATTTAATCAAACGGTCAATCAAATCATCGAATTATTCAACTAGAAAATATGATTAGGAACGTCTTAATTTATAATCAAATAGAATTTAAAACAAATGCAGATAATTAGATTATAAATTAAATGAATCATCCAGTATAATAGTATAGTTTTTGTCAATTTTCTCGGGTTTTGTTTGGATTTTTTTATTGGGGATTATTATTTAGATTCTAATTTTGTTCTAGAACGTTAAAGCTACAGATGCGGTAAACCGATTGACAGACGCTTCGAAATATACAGGGACGCACAAGCAAAGGTTCGATGAAACTGGAAAAGGAAAGGGTATATCAGGTCGGAAAGATGTAGTTGACGCTTCTGGATACGTCACTGGATATCAGCACAAAGATTCTTTTGAGGGAAAAGAAACCAAATAAATAATTACAAGCGATATTATTTTACACCTAAACCGTACAAGTCCGTTCATTATGGGAGATTCTTCGTATAAAGGAATTTTAATTTAAGTTTAATTAAAAATTGGGGGATCAATGCAAAAATTTAAATTTTTTTATTGATTATTACGTGGATATATAATTATGCACTTTTAGATATTTGGTGGTAAAAATTGGATATTAAATAAATAATATTCACATATTTTTTACTTACAAAAAAACATTCAATACTCTAATTTTTGTATATATTTATTTATATTTATAATAAATATCTATATGAAAATATTATAATTTGACTGTTTAAGAATAAAGTAAATTTTATTAATAAAAGTGTTTCAATTACTTTTCCATTTTTTCCTGAAAAAATATATCATTAAGTTCGATTCCCACTAGCCGAAAAACCGGCAGGCGGATTTTCTGTAGCCAATTCTATTGGTCGATTTTGAAAATTAATTCCGAAATCGACCAATAGAATTGGATACAGAAAATCCGCCTGCAGGATTTTCCGCCTAATAGAAATCCGTCTTTACACGTGAAAAAGAGCTGTTTGAATCTCTATTAAAGATTGCAAAATGATAAAACTTATACGCGAATGGTCTAAAGAAATCTGTGAGTGCGAATAAATTTAAGCTACGTCCTCGTAGGAAACGCAATGAGTACTAATTATGAATTTAACTAATTTTTAACATATGGTTCTTATGAGTTTACCAAAACATGTTTTAGTCGATTTAAAGAAAATTTAACAAAAAAATGCATTATGTGGTGGGGCGATCTCTATATAAAATTTTTGTTAATATAAGCTCATTTTTACTTTCAGAACCTAACAAAATTGTATAGATTAAAAATTTCAAACTTTTGCCATTGTTTCCACATTTATCAAAAAGTTAATTTTTTTCATATTTTTTTTTAATTGCCAAAATTATGCATTTTTATGAAGAATTACAGGATATCAAAGTTATAGAACTCAAATTTTTTTACACATTTTGTCGTTACTGTTTTTTCGAATTCCTCATAGTTTCGCCGCTAGAGGAAGTAAAAGAAATATATATTTAAAAGACTTTTGCACCTTTTTTTAGATTTTGAGCCACAATTATAAATTTTCATGAAAAATTACAGGATATCAAAATTGTAGAACATAAAATTTTCTACAAATTTTGTCTTTACTCTTTTTCTCTCGTATCGCCGCTAGTTTTTATTTTAATTTTTAAATAATTTTTATCTTTCTCAATTTTTTTTAATTAAATTTTAATATTAAAAATTTTAAAAAAATCATTATATTTGTAATAAATAATTTTATACTATAGAAGAAAATACTAGCGTCTATCTCTATTATTATTATTGATTCAGTTTTAATAAAAAAACCGCCATTATAACAAAAAATCATGCGCTGTAACCATGACAAAGAGCACTAGCGTCTATATATCTATATCCGTTATTATTAGTTCATTGGTTTCATATATTACAAAAATTGTCGAATCTTTAAAAAATTGGCTAAAAACAATTTAAAATTATATTACGATTTTAAACTAAATTGAATAACTTTTAAAATATTAAAGATATTAAAATGGGATTTGCACCACATGAAAGATAATAATAAAGTCTAAATTTGCAGTATATTTTAGTTTCTTCGAATTTAGAATTGTAATTATTATATCCAAAATAAAGATTTTTTAAATTTTGTTTTATCAAACAGTATAAAATAAATAAAAAAAGTAAATAAAGATCAAAAAGTTCTATATGTGTGAAATATTTCATAATTTTAAAATAATATTTGTAGAAGTTATAGCCAAAAATGAAAAAAGTTCAAAAAAATTAGATAAATTAAAAATTTTAATAGTATAACGAAATATGCATTTATAACAATATTGCTGTGTTACTCAGTTTTCAATTTTATCAAATATTCTCTCCAATTTTTAAAATTCTGATATATATACAGGGATTTTAAAAAAATTACAAATTTTTCTTAAGACAGACCTGGAATTTAGAAGCTCTTACATAGGGCGATTGGGATTTTAAAGCAATACAAATATGTAAGAAATCTATAGGGTGGTTTTAATGTTATGTCTCAGAAGAAAAAAAAATATGATATACAGTGTGTTTTTTGAGAATCATCAAATTTTACATATTTTCCTTAAGATGGACCTGGATTTTAACTTACGTTTTCACAGTAGACGATTGGGTTGGAAGGAATGTGCAATATTGACAAAACACCCTGTAATTTATGTGTGAGGCGGGTTAGATCCATCAAATAAATTTTTGACAAAAAATTTTATTTTTTTTAAACTAACTTTATTTAATGCATTAAAAAAACCTAAAAAAACGTGTGCTTCTCATTTTGAATAAAATTGAATGAAATTTTAATTATTTATTGATTTATTTATGAATTTTTGACAAAAAATTTGATTTTTTCGTTTTGAAAAAATACTAAAACATAAAATTTTCTACACATTTTGTCGTTACTTTTTATTCGAATTCCGCATAGTTTATAGCTGCTAGAGGGCGTGAAAGAAGTATATATAGACCGCGCCTATTTTTTAGAGAAAATTAAAAATATCATTTTAAAAAAGAAATAATAAGCTGTATTAAAAAAGTTTTTTATCAGAAGAATAATAGATTAAACAATTCCTTTATTAGGAGTGTTCGGAAAGTTGGGTCTTATTACCCCTCTTTATTTTTTTATTAATTTGAAAATTTCAAATATTTTTAAATGTTTTATAGGACTAATGATTAATTTAGAGTTTTCTCAGAATTTCCGAAAATCTAATGTCTTGGAAACGTTTCGCATAGACCGAAGACGTCTTCAGCCTTAATTTGACGTAAAAGACGCCAGCGACCATATCTGGGCAGTTTACAAATATTTTTGTATTTTTTTTTCTGTACCCTTTTTTAAGGGAAATTATTTAAAAAAATAATGCGCCACCCTGTAGATTATTAACAAAAACATTTTAATATTAATCCTTCTTCTAAACGGATTATTATCCAGATCGCATAAAAACCGAACTAAACATATGGTACAATTGGTTATCTATATGAGATAATTAAACATCACCCATTCATAATCCCAATAATTAATTCCAATAATATCCTGATGACATATGGGCACAGGTAGATAAACATCCGTTATCAGGAAAAAGTCATCGAGTGTTAAAATCAGAAGACAAACAATAAAGATACGCATAATCCGGGATATTATATATAGAAGTCCCGATGTGAAAAACCCTCGAGTGTGGGAAATTCGCCGAAGAATATAAATTATGGAAGAAAAACCAACCAGAAGAGATAACAAAAGGGTTTACAAAATTAAATTAAGACGTTCCAAGGCTAATGCCAGAGAAAGGAACAGGATGCATGGACTTAACGCTGCATTAGATAGACTTAGAAGGTAAGATTAGTATATAATTTTAATGGAGTAAAGTGTATCGTTTAATCCTCTGACGAGAAAAACAACCATATGAAGGATTAAAAGATACGTTTATCCATTCATAGAAGTTAATTTGAAAAACTGAGAAATTTGCTCATCAAATATTTTTCTTAAAGTGCTTTATTGATAATGATTTTAAAACTTTTTTTTATTTAACAAGATTGTACAATTTAAGAAAAGTGGGTGTAAAAAAGTTATTAAAATTTTCCAACTATAACATGCATTTTTCTCACTCATTTTATAGGAACCAAAGTACCACTTTTTACTCCCTTGGGATTAAAATATTTTTAGTCCCCAGCCCGAGGGATTAAAAAAAAAACGCATATATTTCTTTTCACATAATTATCGTATGAACTTCAAATGTTTAGTCCGAGGTGCAAAAAATAGCGTATGTACCACACACGTTACTAAAGTGCTACTTTAGTCCCTAAATGCTACAATATAAAATGGTTTTGGATTCTAAAATATTGTTATTTATATGTGGAATATGTATTTGTAATTTGTAGCTCTAAAAGTATAATTTTGGCCCTCCTATACGTGATTAAGGGGCTCGTACACCACGGTGACTTTCGTGATTGCCGTTTAGAGAATTACCCAAGGAAATGTACTTGTATTCTAATAAATTAGGTGTAAATTTTTTTTTAGTATTTATTTTGGTTAGTATTAAGTATAATTCACCATCGAGTCCAATTTTATTCTCCGCAGAACGGGGTGAGGGTTACAAAACATAATTATTCATTTTTGGACGAGATATCACCTAATAGCAACTAAAAATCTGCGATTTTTTCATTATATTTAAAATATTTATTAAAAGATATCACTTTTACTAAAAATAATTTTAAAATAAATGTCACAGACGTGCTCTCAAGAATTAAATACAGAATCGATTGGTGAAAACCGCAGCTTCCTATCTTTAATATTAACGGTGCGCCCGTCCAAAAACCATTTCAGGCACCTCTTAACCTGCGCAGAAGTACTATATTAATTAATTTGAAGAAAATATACAAAATTATTTAATATTTTTAGTCATGTGCCAATTCAATCGACCCATTCAGACAGTGCTTCGATGTCCCAGAAGCTTTCGAAGATCGAAACTCTCCGATTAGCAAGGAATTATATTTTGGCACTCACGCAAACTCTGCAAGAAGAAAGACCGATGGAAATGATGCGATTTATTAATATTTTAAGTTCAGAACTAAGTCAAACTACCACTAATTTGTTATCAAGTACATTAATGAATCGGCAGAGTTATAAGGCTTATTATCAAACCGATTTTGAAAATTGTAGATACGAAAACGGGTCACAAGATTATAATAAATATCGTTATGGTGAACATTATTTGGAGAATATGACATATAAGCAGGATAAATTCTGGAATTTTTATAATACTAATAATAATAATAGTTGTGTAACAAATTATAATGATTATAACCGTTTATATCCGAATAATAAAAGTAATTTTTATTTTTCTCATTAAATTTACCCATTTGTTTTTAATCTAATAGAAAGAGGCCAATATGAAATTAAGAGGAAAAGAAGAATTAAATGTCATCAAATTATAACCTAATTTTTTTGTTTATATTCTTGATATATTAAAAATGTGTGTACAGTTGAAATTATTGGACAACTTTAAACTAACAAACCACTTGGGAATAAATTTTGCTTGTGCTTATTCGGAAGACGACCGTTTTTTTATAATAAATGATACAGGAGTATACATTTTAGCCTTCACTGGTTGTGTTTCTAACGAAAATCCCAAATTTGTATGCTCAAAATATTTCTTACATTTATCGAATTTCACTCCTTGTAATTATGTCGACCTGGATATTAATACTTTTCATAGCGATCTTCCCAAAAATGACGTATACGAATCGGTAATGAAAATCGAGTATTCGGCTAATCTCAAATGTGCAAAACCCACCGAACCTGTTCCTATCTACGCCGAATGGTCCAGTAAAGGTTTAGCAGAAGGAAATGAATGTTTTTTAGCAGTTTTAACTAATATGTTCAGCTTAGAAGTATATTTGAAACATTTAAATGAAACCGAAGAAGTACAGTATTCGCTTGTAACAAATATAACTGAGGCTATTATAGAAATTGAAAAGAAAAAATGGAGCGACGCTTGTAGATTTGGAATTCAAATGAAATATGAAGAATATAAAAAGAGAATTAATATTGTATCACCTTCAGGTAAATTTATTTAATTATTATTTTTTGCACTACAAATATTTAATTTTAGCATTTACTTGGAGTCATTTATTAAGAATTAATGAGATAAATTGTTGTGCGATTTTTTGTGGTCATATAAATGGAGATATAAGTATTTGGAGATTGAACAAAACATATTTTAATATACCCTTGTTGCCTACATATTTAGGCAGGTTTCATACACAATTAAAAAGAATAACTAATTTGTATTGGCACCAAAGTACAGAATATGGTTTGTATTTTTTTTATTAAGTAGAAATTTATTAAATGGCTTGTTTTTTAGGTGGTGGTTTATTTATTAGCGATGTAGATGGTAAATTAAATGTGGTACATATCACGAATCTAAATGAAAATGAGGCTGTTTTTCACAAAGAGCAAATTTTCTTCTCTGAACCTGATAAAATAAAAATCGATAAAATAACTGTGATGTTACATAATGATTGTACATTTGTAATTATCGTAAAACAAAGAATTTTAATTATTTTTGGAATAAATAAAATTGGAGAAATATTTGATTGTACTTCAGTTTATATTCAGGAGTATTATATAACAGGTAATGTTTAAAAAACTAATAAAAATATAGTGATTATTTAATGAATTTTTTTAGGTTTACAACAATTTAAGAATAACTTATTAGTATTATCACTCCCCGGATTATTAACTGAAGTATCCTTAAAAATTAAAAATAATAAAATTATGGTTGAAAAATCTTTAATTTCGTTAAAATGCGATTTGGAAAAATTTCGCACTCACGGATTTTTCTTTTCCAAAAATATGGTTATGTGCTGTATTGTAGCTTATCCTTGGGATTTACAGAGTTTTTCAAAATTAAAAACTTTCGTTAATGTTTTCATATACCATAATACAACAATTAAACCTTTTGAAGTGCTTTGGAAAAATGAGAAAGATAGCATAGGCGATTTTTGGGATTGTTTTGAAGTTCTCAGGTAAGACATTTTTATATTTTTTGTATTACGAAATTATCTATTTATTTTAGAATAATTTGTATAAAAGAAAAACGATTTCCATGGTTGGGTCTTCCAGGAAATTTAAACTATGATACTCTCTCAGTAACAAAACTTAAAACTCTCAGATTAGTAGCAAGGATTTCTGAAATGTTATTCAACATAATACCGTCGATACAAAATTACAATATAAAACCATTTATTCTACTCCATTATTTACTAGAATTAAAGTTAATAGTAGAAAGAATGAGTCGTTTATTAAAACAGAGGAAAAATACACTTACAGATTTTCAAATGAGGAGTTTGTTCATACAAAATTTTTTTTTAAAAGAAATGATAGCGAAAAATGTTTTACCCAAAGCTAATGTTGGAAAAACGTTTATAGAAAGTATTAAATCAGTGATGGAAGTAGCTAATGAGCTTGAATATCCGCAGCCTCTAATATGTGCTTGGTGTGGAGACAATATCCTTTTTAATACAATAAATTATTTAATATTTTTTCATAGGTATTTTACTTTTCATTATTATTTGTTTATTTTTTCTTAATAAATTCACAAAAGTTTTTGGTCCGACTTGCTTTCCTCCTCACGCAGATAGCAGATGTTGTATATCCATGATGCCGATATTTATCTTACCTGAATATAAGTGTCCGAATTGTAAATTGTTGGCGCATAAAGAAGTAGAGAAAGAACTTTTTCCCGTAATTTGCCCCTACTGTGATAAAATAATGGATAAGATTTATGTGGATAATAAAATAAAGGGCAGCTGTGAACAATTTCAACAGGATTTACCAACGATTAAATATTCCGATTGTTTCCCGGATTGTTTAAAAGAAAGTATAGAGTATGAGGAAATCGAAGATAATAACATTGAATTTATAATATTTAGTGATAGCGATGATGAGACTAATAATATCAAAGAACTTTACGAACAGTTTTCAAAAACGCAGATTTGTGAAGTAAAACAAGAAATTGTTAATGTGGATTCGTAATAAATTGTTAAATTTTCACGACTCTTTAATTTCCCACAATCTATTCTACTCCAACGTTTTGTATAATTTTGTCATTTTTAAATTAATATTTTGTAGTAATTGTTAGTGAGCAAATTTTTTTTAAATATTACATTTTCAAAAGCAAACACGCCTAAAACAGAGACAACCATAGAGAAAGTATTAGACAACTAATAAAATTCTTGATATAAAAATGAAAAAAAAAAAATTTAATTAGGGTTAGACCTCTTCTTCTTTTCTTTTTATGGACTATTTTGTAGAGACAATTTACCCAGACCACTTCTCGCTGGTCGTACTAGAGAAAAGTTCGTACCTTTTTTGTGTTATAATGAAATTTAAGAAACCGTAGAAAAGAAAATGGAGTAATTCAGATACTCTCCGGAGTATTCCTTTCAATATTTCGCTTATAAAAAATAAATATTTAAAACTTGTCAAATAGCCAATCATAGGCGATCAAACTGAGACAGAAGAAGATATATTTATTCTGGATATTTAAAAGTGTTGTCAAATGTAGTTGTAGTACAATTGTGCCAAAAGTAGCAAGACTATTGAAAAATGAAATTAAACCGAGCGGTATTTAGTTCTATAACGCTTTGATTTGCAAGTAAATATATTTCTAGATCAGAGTATGGCTAGAAAATGAAAATTGTAATATATCGATAAGTTTGTTACAAATTAGACCCGATGTGTTTGAATTTGTAAAATATAAAACCTAACCGAATGCCGTTCAAAACGATTTAATATGTACAAGAAGAATTACTAGAAACGTCAAAACCAGCTGTGGGGGATCTCAAGTAATGACAAATCTCCTGTCAAATCAACACGGTATAATATAAATTGAATAACAATACGTAAATTATTCCTAATTTATCATTAAATGCATTAAATCATCTGAAACGAGTGATGGCAAAATATTAATCAGTAAAAAATAAAAGAATGTTCACGCTTTAACATATGGGATCATACATATCACGAAGAATGTCTGAAGACGGAGGTTCGAGACTTGGATCTGATTATTCAGACTCTGGTTCAGAATCTGATGAGGATGTACATGATTATACGCATATTTTGCAGAGTCTTATTAATAGGTACTAATTTTGTTAATATTATTAAATATGGTGTAATATTTATATTTGGATTACCCTATATATTCTAAACCAAGGTTATATTTACACAATAATGCATTTATATGTAAATTTTCTTTAAGTTGAAGTTTTGTAGTTAAAAACTAATTTTTAAACCTTTTCGTCATCAAATTGAGCTGAAATTTTGCATATCGACTTAATATGGATGACAATGCATTATTACATACTTACAATGTTAATACGACGTTTCATATTTGGAGGGCAACCCTCAACAGGTTTTTCAAATAACGACCTGGATTTTTGAATCACTACCCTAATTAGGTTTTTATGGGTTAATTTTTTTAGTGGTCAAGTCCATATAGTGTCCCCTGTATATGCTGATAATTTTATAGGACCACGGATTCCTAAAATTAGAGCTAAACCAAACACTAAAATCCTAGACGTGAGTTAAATTAATTGTATGAAACAAATTTTAGTTAAAATAATTTTAGTTAAGCCAATTCTCAACGATAACAAAGATAACTTCAGGAATAGGAGACCCAAAACATAACAAATTTAAAGAAAATAATGTTACTAAGATGATATTTAACAGAGAGGTACTGTACATTTTTTTTTTATATAAATAAATGTAAAAAATAATTAATAGATCATTTTATTGGTTAATAAAATATTTGTGTATTTTATAAATGGTATAAACCACATTTTACAGTAACAAATGTTTTTTTTTTGTTTAAAAAAGTTATATGTTTTTTCTTAAATTTTCCAAGTCTCATATGTTTATGTAAAATTATTATTTCAGTCGGGATTTAATTGTGATGGATTTTCTCAAAAACGAAAAGCACGGATCTCAAACATGTATTTGCCAAATAAAATGTCTTTGTTGGATACTTCTTCTGGAAAAGTATTTTGTGGGGTTTTTTCTAAGAATGGTAACAGATTTATCACAGCATCTCAAGGTATAAAAAAATTCGATATTAATCTTAACTTTTTGTATATATGTATTAATTTTTAGATCGAACTATTCGTATATATAATTCTGAAGATGGATCTTATAAATTTCTTCATTCGATTTGTGCTAGAGATGTCGGTTGGAGTATAATTGATGTGGCATTTAGTCCTAATAATGAACATTTTGTTTATTCTACTTGGTCTTCTTCACGTAAGCACTAACTAATATTGTGTTTTCTTATTTATTGTTATTTATATTTATAGTTCATTTGTGCTCAGTAAATGAGGATAAAGATTATCAAGAACCTTTGAGTTTACTCAGAAGCGGTAGAAGATTTTGTGTATTTTCGGTAGTGTTTTCTTCAGATGGTAAAGAGCTTTTGGGAGGAGCTAATGATGGTTGTTTGTATATATATGATTTGGAACGACAACAAAGAACGCTTAAGGTAATATTTCAATATAATTTTAATTTAGATATCACCAGTATTAGGTGATTTTTCTCATTTTAAACTATTTTCCTCTTGTGCCCACTGTTTTTTATTAAAGTTATGCTTGATTTAATTTTTTTTAGCAATAATTCAACGTTATTTTATCAAATAAATATGTTGTATTATGTAGGTTTTGGTTCAAAATTTCGAAAAAAGCATTACATTATTTTTTATCTTTTAAATGGACCTAAGTACTGAAACTTTGATATCTTGTATAATTTTCAATATATATCAATCTACAATTTTTTAGATTTTCAGTTTCACTCTTAGATTTGATTTTGCCTAATGAATATCGTACTAACGATATAAAAGGGTAATTTAATTTTATAGATTCCTGCACATGAATATGATGTCAATAGTGTAGTTTTCGCTGATGATTCCTCCCAAATTGTCTACAGTGGTGGAGATGATGGACACGTAAAGGTGTGGGACAGAAGAACTTTAATAGAAAGTTCGCCTAAACCTGTAGGAATATTAGCAGGACATATGGATGGAATAACCTTCATAGGTATAAAATAATTCTCTTTGTTGTTATGTTTTTTCGATGTGTTACAATTTTGTAGATTCTAAGGGAGATGGTAGACATTTGATTTCTAATAGTAAGGATCAGAGTATAAAATTGTGGGATGTAAGGGTATTTTCAGGTAGCGAGGCAGCTCAGAAATCATTAAAAGCGGTTACGGAACAAACTTGGGATTATAGGTGGCAAGAAGTGCCAAAAAAATGTAAGTAATAATAAAATGTTATCATTTTCCTGTATGTGGCTTTCAAATTTTCAGTATATTCAAGAGGTAAATTAGACGGCGATACGTCTGTGATGACCTACAGGGGTCACGTTGTGATAAAAACCCTAGTGAGATGTAGATTTTCTCCTTTAGAAACCACAGGCCAAAGATATATCTATACTGGTTGTGGTATAGGTAGAGTAGTTGGTAAGTATAAAATAAAATAAGTTTACAATGTTTAATAATTTGTTTCCAGTATATGATTCTTTAACCGGTGAAATGGTCGAAGGTCTTAGAGGCCATATAGCTTGTGTTAGAGATGTTGATTGGCATCCAGTTCGGAGCGAAATATTGAGTTCTTCAGTTAGTTCTATGCAAACGATTTTTCATACATTATTTTTTAATCGATATATTTTTTAGTGGGACGGTACAGTCGGTAGATGGACATACTCAAACAAAGAATGTTTAGAAGAGGAAGAAAAAGAGGATGATGATGAAATTGAAAAAAACGGGTCCAATGATTCAGATGTCTCCGTTAGACGTAGTTTGAGATTAGCACTGAAGCGACGTGCACAAGAATTTATAGGGGAATAAGCGGTAGTGGTTAAATATTTTCAAAAATATTTTTATATATAAAAATAATGTAAATAAACGCATCAAAATTATTATTTTTTTATCTATATCAGATTCCTTATTTTTCCAAATTGTCCAAACACATATTTTAGAAGTTTTATTAGAAATAATTAATAAAAGTTACAAAAAAAACTTAATATACCAAAACAAAAAATTTTCTTAAGTACTTTCACTCCAAATAAGTACATATAACATGTAAAATACAAATACGATAAATACCAAAGCGGCAGCTATCACGAATGTTTTTCTATTGTGTGTTCTTAAATGTGATAATTGATGTTCCTGTGTTTTTAGTAATTTTCTCATTTCAGTTAGTTCTTTTCTAATAATACTTTTATTACTATCTGGAATGGAAACGAGTCGTAATTTTTCTTCTAAGATATGTATTCTTTCGAATGTACTGTTTATGGCATCTTCCGATTTGCTAATCTTAAAACAATATTAATAAGCATATAAAGTTAGTTAAATTAAGGCTATTTATTACCTCCTCCATCACAGAAAACTTTTTTGAAGTCATATTTAATCTAAACACAAGTACGAAACAACATTAAAAACGTATGTAATCTTTATTTAAATAAAATTCCAGAGAAATAAAAAGATAACCCAAAAAAATGATAAATAAAAAGAAGATAGTTCGTCTTCTTTTAATTTCTTACACTAACCTTTTTTGTGATAAGCTTATCAGCTAATGTTGATTCTAACTGGATGAAACTCACGGAAAGCTACAGGAAGAAGACCTGGGCTCAAAAAATGCCGTTATAATTGGACCATAAATGATTTGAACTTCGTATCTATCTATGTAGCCTATTAGAAAATAAAAGAAGACGAAAACCTTGTAACTGTTGATTATTTCTGACAAGGCTCAAATGGAGGAAAGAAGAAGAAAATTTAAAATTTATAGGTTATGTTTGTGGTGCTCTGATAAAAAGACGCCGAAAATATTTTTCCATTATTTAAAATTCTAATTAAATACTGATCAAAATGAAACTAGTAAGGTGTGTACTTTGATTTCAACTATAATTAGATACTCTTAAATTTCGTTATTTAGTAAAATTACTTCATACATTGTTTTTTAGATTTCTGATGAAGTTAAGCCACGAAACGGTGACTATGGAGCTAAAAAACGGTACTCAAGTGCATGGAACTATTACAGGAGTAGATGTAGCTATGAATACGCATTTAAAAGCTGTAAAAGTGACTGTTAAAAATCGGAATCCAGTGACTTTAGATACACTAACAGTTAGAGGTAATAATATCAGATATTACATTCTTCCGGATAGTCTACCTTTAGAAACGCTCCTAATTGATGATACACCTAAAGCTAAGGCCAAAAAGAAGGAATCTGCCAGAGGTGCTGCTCGAGGAAGAGGCAGAGGTAGAGGACGGGGTGGGCCAAGAGGTAGAGGCAGAGGAAGAGGTCGAAGATAAACTAAATCTCAAGATCTTTTGTTTAATTAATTTAAGTCTGTATTTTTCTAAAAAACTTTTCATTTAAATAGATATGTAACATTGAAACGTGTTTTTTTTCATTTTATTAAAATTTATTTGATTTATAAACTTTTATAATTTTTTTTTTATTACGGGAAAAATTATTATAAGTAACGTGCTTTACAATTAATTTTGATTAAAAACGTTTTGCGACGATACAAATAATCTACAAAAGATTTTTTCAGTATTGGACTAAAAATGTCGGTAACTGACATACTTTTCTTCCGCAAAATCACAATGGGACATTTTGCGAATTTCTTCGGAGCATGCGCAGCCTCAACTGGTGCGTATACCTGAGGTCTGGCGTAAACATGGCGAATATATCGGGCAAATTGTGAGGTTTTATTAAAAACAGTTAAATGTTCTTGTGTCGCAAATTATCTGAAGACTTAAATTACTTAATCAGCGTGTTAAACAATGTGAGTGAATTTTTCGTTAACGCCCCGCGTTCGACAAAGTAAATTTAGGTTTGACATTTAATTTGTCACGATATTTACCTTTTTAATTTTTATTATTAAGGGTGGTTTTTTTATTAAATTATTTTTCTATTCATTTAAATAACTGCTTCCTGTCTTCTATTTATATTTAGTATGTGTTTTAAATTTGTGAGGTTACTAAATTTTTTTGAAATGTCAAAATATGTTAGGTTAAGTTTTCGATTTTTGTGTATTTTTTATTAAATTTAATATTTTTTTTTAAATAATAGCTAGGTAAAGTGTATTTTTAACAAAAACATGACGAAAAACTGGAAAAAACATGCGGAAGGCCTACATTTCACCAGCAAAAGTTACCCCCGAAAAAGGTGAGTAAATTTTTTTTAACGATGTACGATAAAATTAATTACCCAGATATCTACGCAGTAGTGTTTAATATTAAATGTACTTTTAATAACTTAGCTCAAAAAGACCTGGATAATTAATTTTGTACTTGTATCTAGTTTGCATTTGGCAAGTGCACAAGAATCGGATTTAGTTAATTTATTGACCTAACAGATGGCGTTAGATGTATGATTATAATTTATTGAAAATTCCCAGGGCAACCCTTGAGATTATCAATATTATCATTATCACACCTGCAGGTCTAATTACAGGATGTCTCTAAATATTCTCAAAGGAAAATCCGTATTTGTATAATTTATTTTTTACTAGCCGAACAGACAGGCGTTGTCTTATCCAAATTTCAATAAATCCGTTTGTGATCATTTTTGAATTTGTTATGGATAATCTTTAATAAGAAAAAAATTATTTTCCTTTGGATTTGTCACGAAATTTTTTCTTGAGAATTTTTCTAGGACCATAATAAACAAACAAAAAAATAATTATGCATATTCATCATTTTTATAGTAATTTATAGTCAAAGAGTTCATAGAATCTCATAGAAAAAAGCACTCAATTTTCCTGAATTTCCCGGTTAAATTTTCCAATTTTTGTTTCCCTAAAAACCTTATTTGGACTATTTCAAAGGAAAATACATATTTATTGGCCTGTCCAAATTTGTCCAAATTTTCAATAAATTTGTGATCATTTTTGAATCTATTAAAAGCTATGGAGAATATTTAAACAAAGTAAAAATAAGAAAAAACGCATTTTTCTTTGTATTTGTCTTGAACTTTTTTCTTGAGAATTTTTCAGGACCAGAATGAAAAAAACATGCATATCCATCGTAATTTATGGTAAAGAGTTCATACAATCTCTTAAAAAAAGCACTTTCAGTCTTTCCAGAACTTCTGAACAACTTTTAGAATTTTTCTTTCCATAAAAAACCTTATTTGGACTATTATGAATATTTAAAAAATAGATTAGCAAAATTGGTCCAGCCATTCTCAAGTTTAGAAGATGTTTGACACTTTAACATGTTGATCACTTGTATAGTGTTATAAAATTTAAATGTTAGAAAGTTTATTGATAAAAAGCACTTATAATAATTTTCCTGGAAAATTAGATAGAAATATGTGGTTTAAATTAATAATAACCAACTGAACAAATATCTTATGTCCATGAATTAATTTTTGTTTTTGCAGTAATGTCAATAAGTATAAAATAATTAAACTATGGGATATTTTTGATGGCTTTAGTATTTACCAATCATTCTCAGTTTCATATTCCTCTTTTAATGCATAGAGAAAGTTAACAGTTAAAATATCCGTTTTTATCCAATCGTAAAGCTGGAGGGGTTATTATTTGATAATTGGGCTTAGAAAAATTACCTGCACCTTACAACTACCATGTATGAATTGTTAGTTAAAAAAAGGCTAATTTATAGATCTAACAAAGATATTTGACACTGTAGACCAGCATTTTCTTTTAGCAACATTACAAAACAAAGTAATTCTAAACAACAAAATAATTGCGTTTGCTGATGATACAAGAATATCTTATGAAGACGAAAATTGGTTTAAATTAATAAAAAAAAACTAAATCACATTTATCTAAAATTTAAGACTTTTAATGAATTAAAATACAAACATTTTACTTACCATTCAACTGTCAACTAATTTTGAACGATCCTTACAGGATACAATTAAAATTCAACCTACAAAACAAATTAATTATTTAGGCATATTTATTGATATTAACTAAAAATGGAATGTCCCTATTGATTTTTTGTTAAAAAATTACAATCAATTCTTTAAAGGTTTAAACAAATTTTAATAAATTAAGCAAGCAAAAAATAGTTTATCAAAGTATTTCTGCTCGATTGTTTTATGTATTGGACTAGAAAATTTTAATTTCGTAAGGCCAAAAATTTTAATTAATTAATTAATTAATTACAAAAGATTATCTATATTTTCGAATGTGGTCAAATGATGAAGTAGTAGAACTCTAAATCCAGTACCACATTTAATATAATTCTTTTAAAAAAGTTTCTAGTTACATTGAATGAAAAGGAGGCGGCGGCGACTAGTTTCGGCAATAGGCCATCATCAGTCCAAACTAATTACAAATGAGGTGAAGAATGAGTTACAAAACAAGTTAAGGAAGAAATAAAAAAATTAATTAAATTAAATGCGCACAGGTACATATGGGAAACAAAGTGGTACTAGGAAACAATAATGGGAATTTTATAAGGGTAAAATATTGAGAAGAATTGAGTGAGGTCTAACCCTTATAAAAGTCCCATTATTGTTTCTTAGTACCACTCTTTCCACTTTGTTTCCCATATGTACCTGTGCGCACTTAATTTAATTTTTTATTTCTTCCTTAACTTGTTTTTTCGTCTCATTGGTAACTAGTTTGGCCTGATGATGATATATTGCCGAAACTAGTCGCCGCCCACTCCTTTTCATTAATTGTTACTACAACTTTTTTTTAAAGAATTATATTAAATGTGGTACTGGATTTGGAGTAGTAGTAACTCAATAATATTAATGTAAAAGTAAAAAAAATAATTTCAAAACAAGAAATACAACAAATCCTTGATTGAATTAAAGAAAAATTATGAATTAATTAATTAACAAAAAAAATATAAATAATATGTGTGTCTTTAATATTTTATATTCTCTGTAATATTTTATACCTCGTAAGTAAATTTCTCCATAAAAAAACTATAAAAAAGAATAAAATGTTCTATAAAAGTTTTAATTTCCTGAAATTGGGACATTTAATTTTTGATAGTGGCATAAAATAATTCTTCACACTATTTTCAAAAGCATACTGGAATTTTTTCCAGGGGTTTAAAGACATAATATATGTATATTCCTTGAAAATTATTAATCACAGTCTAAACAAAACACAAAAATATTTATGAGAAGTAGGTATGTTTATAATACATCTAATGAAGTAAATGTTAAGTTTATGTATATACTGGAATCAGTCAGTTTGTTTATACTATTTTCTAAATGAACATATGGAATTTCACTTTAATCCAGTAAAAATCTCATTTTATTATAGTTATGACTTTCTGTGTTTTTATATAATTTTGGTACAAATAAAATTCTGCCAAATGTCTTATCTTAATTATAGTAAAGCTTTCGAAAAAAATAATACTTCTGAGCTTATCGTGTCGTTAATCTAAGTATAGCTTGGATGTCCTAGTTTATTTTTACGATGTCGCAAAACTTTTAAAAAGGTCGCCACGACCAAACCCACCAGTTATTTTTGGCCCTTCGCTATCTAACTCTACCCTAATAATTTCTTAATGGATAATAAAGTTGACAGCATCGAATTACTACTTTTTTTTTGTAAAAAAGAATGTGTTAAGGTTTGAGATACTAATGCGGTGATTTTTTTATTACCAAATAATAATAAAAGGAATATTTTAATCAATATATTTTAATCCAAATATTAATATTTTATTAAATAACTCTGGGTCAAATGTTATCTACTACTAAGATACAGGGTGTTGAAGTTACCAGCTTTAGATGGAATTTGGTATCATTAACTTAAATCTAACAATTAATTATTTATTATTAAATTTCATGATTCTAGCTGTACTCTATAAGGTTTTGATTTATTTACGTGTGCAAAATATGCGGTATAAATGGTCGTATTTATTTATTGCGTCCACTTAGAGGCTTGAATTTTTTACACATCTAAGGTACTACAGACTTAAATATTTGGTATTAATTTCAATGTGATACCTCCACCGTTCCTGAGAAAAAGGGTCTTGGTCTTGACACACAGACAGACGGACATCGAAGTGATCCTATAAGGGTTCCTTTTTTCCTTTTGAGGTACGGAACTCTAAAATGGATACTTTTCTCCATCCATTATTAGATATTAATTGGCTAATGGCTAGTAAGCTGAAGCTAAATATAAAAAAAAATAAATGTATGGTCGTAGGTATTTTTTTTTACTAAATTCGGGCAAGAAAATCTTATTGTTAAAATTGACAATTCAGTAATTGATTATGTAAGTGAAATAAAGTATTTAGTCGTAATATTGGATCCACAACTCAATTTTTCCAAGCACATCGATTTTATGTGTAAAAAGATAGGGAAAAAAATTATATAGGACGCGGAAAAAGGACGCGGAAAAAAAGGACGCGGAAAAAGAGGATCCGGGAAAAAATAACGCGGGATAAAAGGACGCAGAATAATATATATAATACTAAAACTTTTCCCCTCATTGTATCAATTTACTTGTGTATGTCATAGAAATTTCTATATTTAGCCTAATTTATCAGTTAAAGAAATACATTCTGATATAATAATAATAATAAAAATAAAAATCTTATAACTTTCTTCTCTAACATTTACAGAAAAAAAATAGACATAAACAATAAAATCCGTAGTGGTTTTTTTAATAAATTGTTAATAACTGTACCTATTTTTAGACAAAAATATTTTTCCCAATTTGTAGAATGATATGCTGAAACTATTTGCACAATTTGTTTGTATAAAGATGCATCCAGACCGGTGCAACAAACAATGCAAAACGTTCGCGAACATTTTGCAATAAGCATTCTGCTGCAACAATTTTTTGTTTGTCAGTGTTCGTTAATGTTTCTATTTTCGTTGGTCGCACTTGCTGTGTAAATCATGAATAAAATTCTATTAATTGAATAACACTCTCACGGTCCCACTTTGTATTCATATTAAAAATTGTTCAATCCAAAATTAAAAAAAAAAACAAAATATTGCCTGCAGTGGATTTTGAGCTTTTTATTAATATAATTAGGTCCAAAGTTACAAAAAGAAATACAAATTATAGGCAAAGTATCCTTTTAAATGAAAGGTTGGTATTAACCTTCTGTTTTTTTGCAACGGGAGACTCATAAACTAGCTTAATGCATAACACTTTCACGGTTCCACTGTGTATTCATATTAAAAATTGGTCAATTCAAAATTCAATATATTTTGACAAAATGAACTGCGTGTCGCGCGTCTAATTCAAATTCCACGTCCAAACTAATGCGCACAAACAAATTTCTCCTTTGATGTACCGACATCGCATGGAAAACATTTTGCGCTGAGCAAAACAGAGCGCAAGCAAATAGGCTTGAGCGCGCTCCCGTCCAAACCGAGATGTTTTGCAACGTACGCGAACGTTTTGCGCTGGTTGTTGCACCGGTCTGGATTCACCTTAAGAGACAGGTAGCAAACTAAATTAATTATTTTTCAGCCACGGTTACTGGACTCAATACATGAACCAGATTCTATAACTACTTACCCTAATTGTTCTAAAAATGTCTATAACATATAAGTGATCACTTATATGTTAGAGACTTTTTTGAATGTTCAACAATTTGTCACAGAATGTACATTGGTTATTAATTATTAATAAGCAAGCTCCGCCTTACCTAAGCAATTTTCTTGTAAAAAGATCAGATACGTTGGAGTATAATTTAAGAAACAATGATCATTATAATATTAAAAGATTTGCCATGGAAAAAACGTTATTTGTATAAGGGTTAAGAGTATATAAAATTTGTCTGTAATTATTAAAATTTCATCAAGTGTAAAAAAACTTTAAATCTAGGTTAAGAAAAATGTATTTTTTAAAATAAGTGTTATCTTAAATAAAACAGAAAGTTAAGTAAAAAAGTAAGGCGACTAGGGCTTAAAAGCCATCATCAAGACAGAGAGAAAAAATTGACACAAAAATGTCATCCAATTATAACTATTGTCAAATATTAAATATGGTCTGATGATGGCTCATAAGCCGAAACTAGTTGCCCATAACTACTGTTAATTATATTGTGGTACATGACTTGCAATTTTATTTCTACTGAATATGTTGACCACATTTGAGATATGGATAGCCTTCTTAGAATTAATTAAAAAAATATTCTAAATTGTACAGGAAAAGGTGTTTTCCCACTTCGGCCCTTCCCACTTCGGCCGTTTTGAATAATCTACCTCTTTTTGTCTAATTTCGGCCGCTTGTCCTTTTCATGCGTTTCAGGTAAAACGGATACGTGGTATTTCGGTCGGTCAATGTACAGGGTTATTCAGATACAAAAAAATGTTTTAAATAAAATTTGTGTGGTTGTGATTAAATTTTGTTAAAATGACATTAAAAACATAGTGGAGTTGATATCACCGGAGTCCCGGAGTGACAACAGCCATTAGGTCCAGCCACGAATTTAGGACTGGCTGCCGAAAGACCAGCGCCCAACATGTCTAACAGAAATAAAGATAGTAATTTATTCCAATTTCGTTTAATAAATACGTGTGTGAATACTTTTTTATAGAAATGTATTTAGTTTTATCTCTTCTAAATAACGTATACCACGAAATATTTTGCCGCCCTCAAACTTACCCTTATTTTAAAATTCATTAAAATTAATTAAAAAAATTCGTTGAAAAAATACGTGGCTCGGAAGTTTTTTTTACGGAAACGTATTTAGTTTTATTCCTTCTAAATAATCTATCACGAAATATTTTGTCGCCCTCAAATTTACCCTTGTGTGATAATTTATTAAAATTACTTAAAAAAATTCAAATTTCGTTGAAAAAATACGTGGCTGGGAAGTTTTTTTACGGAATCATGTTAAGTTTTATCCCTTCTAAATAATCTATATCACGAAAAATTTTGCCACCCTCAAACTTACTCTTATTTGATAATTCATTAAAGTTACTTAAAAAAATCAAATTTCGTTGAAAAAATACGTGACTGGGAAGTTTTTTTACTAAAACTAAATCCGATTCTGTAAATAAACTTCCCAGCCACTAGATTTTGTAATTATTATTAAATTTATTTTTCTTTTAACTACGTTATGCTATTAACAAGTTTACAATAAATAAACAAACGGTAGATATTATTTAAGTAATCTTAATTTAAATATGCCCGCCAAAAAGCAACTTTTTTATTTTACGGCTGAAGTGGTACTAAACCCAGGAAAAAAGGTTAATAATAATAAAAGTAGTTAAAAAAGATGATGGTTTTTTAAAGACAAATTTCCAAGAGAAAAAAATATTAGCTTAGTTTAACTTTTTTCCTGTACCACTTATAAAGTTTTTTGATTATTAAATCTCATATTCACATTTGTGACATTTTTTTGTTTATTAATAATAGACTGATGATGATTTTTTAGCCGAAACTAGTCGCTTTACCATTTTTACAAGTTCAACTTGTCATACAAGAACTTTGTGTTTTATATCCTGAAATAATAATAATAAGACTACTACAAATGATCACATTTTTTTTATATTTTAATAATTTAGTTTTATATTGTTTTTTTTTTATATAAAAATCGTTATTTTGCTATTTTCAATAACATCACTGTAAAAAACTGTTCGATGTATAAATATAGAATTTACAGGGGTGGTTCTAATTAAAATGGATCATACTGTATTCAAAATTTTGTGTTAATCCCGAGCAAAAGATCCATTTACTGCCATGACTATGTTCAGTTAAGTTTCACGCTGTTATTTTGATCCCTATTTATCTTTAACCTACATGAAAGTTTCCTTTTATCCTTCGGCTAATTTAATTTCACCCTTCTTGGGTTAAAACAATTTATTTAATTACAATCTTTCATTATTTTGATCTTAACTGAACCTCCATGTTACCTTTATTTTATTATTATAAATTACATTTCAAATAAATATCGTTAAGATATTTTTCATTGTTAAATCATTTTGTTATGGTTACAGTTATATTTTTGTATTTTCTTTTATAACGACAAAATATTATTGTCAAAAAAACATATCCTGCTGCTGTTCAATTCAAGTATCGATCAATCAGTTACCGGTTGAACAATGGCTATCACGGCCTGCTAGTTTTGCAGGAATTTATGAACACGTGAGCGATCTTGTGTGAAAAATATCCTTCGTCCAGACAAAATAATGCATCGTCGATAATTGTGGTAACAAAAATAGGGATGCACGATTTTCTATCGGGTAGAAATATTTAGAAACAATAGGAATTGTATTTTTCTATTATTGAGGTCCAAAAGCCTCAGTATTAATATCTAATTCTGTCTGGACATAAACTCTCGAACGAAAGTTCCGATTGAGTTCCGCCTTGCATTTTACTAGTTACTTTTCTCCAGGGAAGAACTCTATTAAATTTGAGCAGTATCAAACCGGCCCTCCGGTACTTGCCATATTTTACATTAGGATAACTTTTTCAGTTCAAATTTTTTTCATAATGTAATTTTTTGAGTCGATGGGCCGAAGTCCTGAGACCGGTGTACTATAAATATTTTGTTACGAAGGTTCGGATGTATCAAAAACTGCCAAATCTAAATTTTATTTATATATATAGTGCGTCCCAAAAAGTTTTATATTGTTATCCATAGGGAGTTGCATACTACGACCCATATGAAATCAGTAACTAAGCGAAAACAGGCTATAGTATCTTCGGGAGAAATGATCCTCATCGAATTCTGAACAACTTAATTTTTTTCTGTGGTCTGTATGTCTGTCTGTATGTCTGGTTGTCGTCCGCAAAGCTTAAAAATGCCATAACTTTTGAATGCTTCAATGTATCGAATTGAAATTTTCACCATTTTTTAAGACCCGCGAGTACTACATTTCAGTAGAAAATGAGTGGAATCGGAAAATGAATAAAGGGGGTTTTTCCGGATTTTACTCACATTTTTTCTAGTTTCATAGGAAACGCGCAGCAGGTCGTAATTTTTGAGTAAACCGCTTCAAATTTGGGAAAAAGATATCTTTAGGTACTGTCACGAAGCCTTTTGAAAATCAAAATAATCGGAAAATTTCCCGGGTTGTTTTTCCGAAAATGTCATCATTTTAAAAAATCGATATCTCTGAAACTGTAAAAGATATTCAAAAAATAAAAATACGTAAATGTAGGACTGAAATAGCCCAACTAGTATTTTTCCGAAATTTGTTGAGAAAGTTGGGAAAAATAATAAAATAAAAAAATTTTCGAAATTAAATTCCGAAAATCTTGGATACGAGGGGGAATATCGAAAAATCTCAAGTACTTTTTTGCTGTACTTGAAAATATCCTATGAAATTAAAAAGATTATGAAAAATAGGAAAAAAATCATGAGAAATAGGGACAAAAATAATGAACAATAGTGAAAAATAGGGAAAAATCTAATGAAAAATAGAAAAAAAATAATGAAATAAAGGGAAAAAAATAACGAAAAATAGGGGTAAAAAATAAGGAAAAGAATAATGAAAAATAGGGAAAAAAAATATTGAAAAGTAGGGAAGAATATAAAGAAAAAAACATTTAAAATAAGGAAAAAAATAATGATAAATAGGGAAAAAATAATTAAAAATAGAGAAAAAAATAATCAAAAACAGTGAAGAAATATAATGAAAAATAGTGAAAAAAAAATACTGAAAAATAAGGAAAAGAATAATGAAAAGTAGTGAAAAAAATTATGAAAAAGAGTGAAAAAAGTTATAAAAAATAGGGAAAAAATATTGGAAAATAGGGAAAAATATAATGAAAAATAGGGAAAAAGAGGGAGGAGAGAGAACGATAGAGAAAGAGAGATTAAACTATGTAAGGAACTTTTTTGTCTTAAGTAGACGAGTATAGGTAAGGGTAAAAGATAACAAAAATATAAGCATAGTACTTTCTCTACTCGACGAAGTTCTAACTAGTGTGCCAAAAATGTTTATGTGGAAAAAACGGGACAGGGGGGATCATAGTCGTCGCATTTACTACACCCTTGTGGTTAGTTGTTTGTTCTACATTTCAAAAAAAATATTATATTATTGATAAAAAGTCCTACATCACTTATAAACTAATAATCAAAATCAAAAATATTTATTTAAACTGAGGAGTAAACTATTACTATACAGGGTGTTTCATAATTTAATTCTGATCCTAAAGAACGATAATCGATCATTAATTTAAAAAAAATCTATATGAACATAAATTCTGCAACCTCTTTATTTTTGAAATAGAGTGTTTTAGTATAACAAAAAAAATCTGTTTTTTTTTAATATCTCTAAAATTGATTTTTTTTTTTCAATTTTGGTACATGCATAAAAACTTTTTTTCAGAATAATATTTTAATCAAAATAATGATAGATTACATATATTGGAAAATAAACTGATTTTTGTATTAAATTTCAACATAAATAAAGTGGTTCATATAAATTTTTTTCTTAAAATCATCGAAGGATTATCGTCCTTTAGGATCAGCATTCAATTATATCTGGAGAGAGATTCGTTAGTTTTTATTGACTAAGGTAATCAGCAGAATAGAAAAAGCACAAATATACTTCATTTAAGGATTATATTCCAAGCTTTCGAGCATGTTCATTATCATTTTCAGGGAACCTATGAATGAAGTAATTAACAAATTGTTACAGGAAATAAAAAAGTTAACTCTTAGAGAGATTATTAAATAAATCAATAAGTACAGGTAAAATATTATTTTTAACATTTTTATAATTGTTGAAGCTCAACCAAATTAAAAATGTTGATACCAAAATATTGTTAAAACAGAATAAACGGCCTTTTTCTTAAAAACTATTATGTTAATCATAGTGAAAAAAAGAGAAGAAGAGTACCCATATCCTTTTCAGGAAAGGCGTTTATCGTTAGCCTCTGTTTTGAGGCAATGAAGGGACGATTTAAAGCATTAGATTTTTTTGTAAACGTAAAATTATGAATAAAAATTATAAAAAATTAAAAATTGTAGCTAAAATCGACATTATACATACAAATTTATTAGAAAAAAGTTATAGAATTGAACTCAATCTGAAATCAAATTTTTTTTATACTCAAAATTTATTAAAAAAAAATAAAACAAAATAAACAATTTATAGTTCATATCAAAATGCTTTACCTAATTTACATAGTAATTTATTTTTAATATTTTGTATAACTCTACGCCATATTAGAAATTTTCTTTGATGGATAATGGATACCATATTTAAAAAGCTTCATCGTATCGAGTAAAATTTTATATATTCTTAACAACTTAACACCCGATTTAGTATTTATAATTTTCCCATTTCACTTTTGCAACTTCCAATTTAAATACTTCCACCGTCGCGAAATTTGCCAATAGTCTAACTGACACTAACTATCCGATTGAAATTAACGATCGTTGCATGATAATACATAACCCGAGACAAAAACAAATGAACAGTGATTTTAAGCCGAGTTCCTTCTCGCAATTTGAATAACAAATGAACGATTAGGAAAACAAACATGGCTACCTATAAAACAAGTCTAATTCAAATGACGGGTTAACTAATGGCATGTCTACAATAATGAATTGATGCGCTAATGGGAATAAACAAGTGACGAAGCAACCAGGTACGCGTGTGTACGTGAATGTAGAAAATAAATTTAGGACGCAAAAGAAAATCGAAGTAGGTATAATAAAAATAAACAAAAAGATATAAAAACCTTCAGCAAATACGAAACTCTCGATATTAAAAATTTCTGAGGCTGTATATGTGTGTTTGTACGTCTTTTTTTTCTTGGAATATCCAATATTCTAGCCGCGTTCAATTGGAATTCCATCAACTTCATATATTTGAACAATCTTAAATGTACAAAATAAAATCCACACTAGACCTACAAAGAAAAATTATGCCAAGTTTATGGTACAAGAGAATATTTTAACTAAAAGGGATTTTTACAGGGTGTACCATTGGTAAACGTCAAAATTTTAACTGTGCATACAGGACACCAAGGGAATTCTGTATAACCGAGAGTTTTATTAATTTCGCCCATTTCTTTCTTGCCTTTTAAACCACCCTGTATATATTTTGTATGTTTGGCATAAGTACTCTATCCTGACCAATAATCACTTAAAGTTACAAGAAACATTAAATAAATATAAATTTGTAGTTTTTTATAATGTATAAATTATTTAACCCAGAATTGAATCTAGCTCGATTATTTTTTTTGTTTAATTGGACATTAATTGGCGCCCAACGTGGGGCAGAGTCATCAATTAATCCATAATTATTGATTAATGATCAGATTTTGAGAGAATACAAATGAATTTTTTTAAGAGAAATATTGTATTTTTAGATTGATAAAAAATAAATCTTGAAAATAATAATAATAGAAAAAATTACTAGTCGCTAAAAATTAAAGGTACTGTAATATAAATTATATTTTATAAAAAAATAATTTTATACTATACGAAGTATAATAAATTTATACACATTAACATCTACCCTGTTACACTCTTAATCTCAAGGTTCTGGGTTCGAGCCCCACGTTGGACGGCCATTAATAATATGCTCTGTAAGTACACAAAAATATGGAAATTAGCAAAAACAAATAGTAGAAAAAAGAAGAGAATTATTGAATATTTAGTGGTAGACAGTGGAGTAGATATTAGAGAATTTTGTAATTGTAAATTTGAATTTTAATGTACTTTAAGTGCATTGAAGAAAAGGTCTGCGTGATAAAGTATGAAATTCCAGATTTATGGGGATTTATACAGGGTGTTTCATTGTGAAACGTTAAAATTTTAACTTTGCATAGGGGACACCAAGATGATTCTAAAAACCCCCATATGTCGAGTTTGTCGTTATGTCTACTTAAGTTGCACTCATATGGAAAACTTTTTTCTTATTGGTTTTAGGAAAAAAGTTATTTTTCATAAAAAGTTGTGCATGGTCTACAACCTAAAATGCAACTATCAGATAATACATTTTTTTACCCGTATACGAGGGGCGTCAAAAAATATAAATTTTGCTCAAGAGTAAAGTACCCTTATTTTAAAAAATTTAGAAAAATGTTAATTGGAAAACTTGTTTAGAAATAATATGTACGTACCAATATGAAATCACAACCTTCGATCTCAAAAGAAATATTTTTTCCAATTTTTTTCTTGGAGCAAAGTTTGAAGTGAACCGTTACGTATAAAATTAGTTTCCACACATTATTTTAAGCCAAAGTTGTTAACTGGGCTTAAAAAAATTGTGGAAACTAATTTTGAACTTTATTTGAAGAAAAAATTAGAAAAAATATTGTTTTGAGATAGGAGGCTGTGATTTCAAATTTGTTCGTACATAGTGTTTCGAAACAAGTTTTACATACAAAATGTTTCTATATTTTTTAAAATAAATCGAGCAAAATTTATATTTTTTGATACCCTTCGTATACGGTTAAAAAAATGTTTTATCTGATGGTTGCATTACAGTTTTTGGACCATGCACAAATTTTTATGAACAATAACTTTTTTTCTTAAAATCAATAATAAAAAAGTTTCCCATATGAGTCCAATAAAACTTAAGTAGACACACTGTATAACCGAGATACAGGGCGTTTTATTAATTTTTTACTTCATAACTTTTAAACCACACTGTATATATTTTGTATATTTGGCATATGTACTCACTCTATCCTGATAAATCGATTGATGTATCAACTATAACAAATTCCAGGGCCGGCTCTACTAAAAATTAATAAATTCGTTCGGTTAGAAAACAACATCCTGTATATTTTAATGTTTACACATTATTTTGCTGTAGTTAAAAAGAGCTTAAAAATGTAAATCCAACGATGTACTTTTAATTTTTGAGCAGACGATTTTACTTGTACTAAATTGCTATGTTTTAAAATTTTTGTTTACGACAGGTTTTGATTAATTTTATTTCCGTCTAATTAAGGTTATTTAGCCTAACTAAGTATTAAGTTTTATTGGTATGTATTTAGATCACAGAAAGTGATGTTGCAGGTCCGTATTAAGACGTAAATATAACATTAGAATCATTAGATTTATCTTTACTCTCTGCACATTTGTGTTTTTTATTTAGCAATGGGCAATTTTGTAGGCGAAAAATACAGAAACTAAATTAAGACCTTCATAAGTGGTAAATATATCCGTTTTCATATTTTCTGGCACGTTTTTTATTGCAGTACCTAATTTCAAAAAATAATTCCTATATATGAAATTAAATAAACACCTTCATCAATAGCCAGTACAAACAAATAATATTAAATGAAAAAAATATTTAATGAATAAGGAAATCACAAGAACAATAATTATTAGAACGAATAAGTGGATAGGCAGAGGTGGTCCCATTACCCTGCGTGTTCTCCAGACTTTAATCCTGTAGATTACTACGTTTTGTACATCTCAAGTCCAAAGTGTATTCTAGTTCCATAAATACTAGGAATGAACTATTTAAAAGGATAGAAAACGCCTGTCAAGTCACGAAAATAACCCCAATATTATTAGAAAACCTGCGCGAATAATATTTTATTAAAGGTCGAGAATACAACAAAATGGAGGTAATTTCGAAAAAAATTTTTTTGTGATGATCATGTTTTTTACTTTGTTATTTAATATTTTTGGCTTATTTATACGGTTATGTGGTATTTAATTCGTATTTTGCTCTAATAATGATTGTTCTTGTGGTTTCCTTAAATAAAAAAGTATTCGATACATATTTTTTTCATTTATTTACAAAAACGTGTCACATTTTTTCGAAAATAAGAAAAGGGGTACATTTACCACTTATGAAGTCTTTAATTTAATTTCTGTATTTTTCGCATACAAAAATGCCCATTTCTAAATAAAAAACAAATGTACAGAGAATTTTTTTTTGGCTTTGTGATGAATATCCATGAAGCCAGGAACTATGTAAAGGACAAAGCTGTATAATATTGTAAATTTTTTTCTCTTTTAGTATTGTAATAAACTATCTGTTTGAATATTAAATTTTGCATAAACACGAATTTATTTTCCAAGTTATCATTTATCTCTCGACACTCCCTAATTCTAATCCTAGCAGCATATAAGAACAATAACAACAGGATGGGATAAAGTTCACACGTTTCTCGCCCAGGGCTTTCACAGAATATGTAGACCACGGTTAAAATTGGGGATGGTAAGTGATGGTGCAATATTTCCCCTAATCTAAATTAAAATATTTGTACTTTTTATGAAATCTAAGAGGTAGTACAGAGATTTGTAATGATAAATCTAATGTGATATTTACGTCCTAGTACGGACCTGAAAAATCATTTTATATGATCTAAATACATGTCAAGAGTCAATTATAAAACATAACTTTTAAACTTAATACTTAGTATTAGACGGAAATAAAATTAATCAAAACCTGTCTTGAGTCCCGTGGTTACCACAAAAATTCTAACAGATAGCACTTTAGGACAAGTAAAATCGCCTGTGCAAAAATTAAAAGTACATCATTGGATTTGCATTTTTAAGTTCTTTTTAACTACAACAAAAAATTGTAAAAATTCAAATCTACAGGGTGTTGTTTTCTAGCTGATCGAGTTTATACATTTTTAGTAGAACCGGTCCTGGACTTTCTTTATCGTTAATACATCAATCGAGTTGTCAGGATAGAGTGAGTACATGTGACAAATATACAAAATATACAGGGTGTTGAAAATTTCAATGTACACTATTGGGATTTCGTTAATCTTTATAGATACAAAGTTGGTTAACTGGAAAAAAGTTGCATATTATCAAGGCAAATTTACCGGATTTTGAAAAATTTTAATATCAGGTCCGGTTTTAGAGATATTTGCTTAAAACCAAAATTAACGATTTTCGTTATATTTAATTATCACCTTTATTTTTAAAGATAGAAGAAAAATTTTTGAATCTTTTTTGTTGAAGACCAAATGCCATTTAACATAGCCTAGTCAGTTTTTTGTTATCCTTTTTATTCTCTCAAAATCTGATCATTAATCAATAATTGTTGTGGATTAATTGATGACTCTGCCCCACGTTGGGCGTCAATTAATGTCCAATTAAATAAAAAACAATCGAGCTCGATTCAATTCTGGGTTAAATAATTTATACGTTATAAAATATTACAAATTTATATTTATTTAATGTTTCTCGGAACTTTTGCACCTCTTCTTACTAATTCAGCAATTCCTTGCTTTTACCTGGATTTGGGTGATTATTCGTCTCTTTGAAAGTTTTTCTACTACCGTGCGTAAAGTACTTACGCTACGGAGTGTGTAAATTTTAACTTTTTTATATATAATAAAATTTGCAAAATAACTTTCTTCACATATACAACACATTTTTTTGCAATATCCTTATGTTTTTTATCTTGCCAAGATTCTATGTGCCAAAAATAAACTGGTTACCTTCAAGATTGTGCAAAAAAGCTTCTTGTAGTAGATTGCTTATTTTATATTTATTACCTACATATTTTTTGGTAGTAAAAAAAATATTGTATGCAACTAGTGTATAAAGTGCCTTTTTTCACTCAAAATTGGATCACTTTACACACTTGTTGCATAAATAACTATTTTGGAATCAAAAAAATGGTACAAAAAATAAATCTTGATCACCCCATTAAAAATTATTTATTATCAAACTACTAAAAATTGATTAGCTCACAGTCAAGATTTTTTGAAAGTATCAAATTTTTGTTGCCAATTTCATGTAATAAAAAAAATTAAAAATGCTCTAATGCGACGATTTAAATAGTACTTGGGTCGCGCCGACATTTATACAACGAATTAAAATATTTTTTATAAACCTACCCTGGATTTTAATTTTGACAATCATTTTTAATATTTTAGAAATTAAATAATATAAATTGTGAGGTAATAATGTACCACAATATATTTTATACTGTGTGTCTAATACCTACCTCCTATTATTATTTTCTTCTTCGATTCGGACTGTCTGTTTCAAATGTAACTAGATTTGTCAATTGTCACTCAGTCAGTTGCCGCATGGTGAGCGAAAAAGTGATACCAAATTTAATTTACGTTTTAAAATAATTTTTGTAGGATGCACTACGGACTTTTTCCAAAAGTGTTATTACGCTCAGCCTTCCAGAATGAAGCGGCTATAAAACTTTACTCTTAGTTGAAATTCAATTTTCTAAATTTTTTGATGTATTAAAATAATTTTTTTTTTAAAAAAAATTACAATTTAAATCACCATGGATCGTTAAAGTTTTCAATTAATTCTTCATACCATTGTCATTGTATAATTGAATTTGTCGTACTTGTGTAACCAATTTTTTGTCATTAACCATTCAAATTTTGTCCGATTGATTATCTATTCTGAAATTTTTTGTAGTATAGGCCTGATGATGGCCATTGAATGGCCGAAACATGTTGCTCCTCGCTAGTTAAATATTTACATCAACGAATAATATAACTCAAAGTCACACCACATACATGTATTTACCAATTAAACTGGGGGCGACATGTTTCGGCCATAACGATGGCCATCATCAAGAAAAAATTCAATATGATGGTATGAAATCACAAATCACATTGTAAAATATAATAAAATTTAAAAAAATTATAAAAACTAGTTGAAAACTTTAACAATACATCAATTAAACACTCCAATCTAAAGTAATTGATGTATTGTTAAAGTTTTCAACTAGTTTTTATTAGTTTATATTTTACAATGTGATTTGTGATTTCATACCTTCATATTGAATTTTTTCTTCATTCTTACTGCCTGATGATGGCGATCGTTATGGCCGAAACATGTCGCCCCCAGTTTAACTGGTAAATAAATGTATGTGGTATGACTTTTGAGTTTTATTATTCATTGAATAATTGACCACATTTAAGCTATGGATAATCTTTTGTTTTTGAAATATTTAAATTACATTATTGTGGTATGACTGCGATTTTTTTTTTATTATTCTCTATAATATATATTTTTTTAATTAAAATAGCGTTGGCAACTAGTTTCGGCAAAATTTCGCCATCATCAGGCCTTTACAATCAAGGAAAAACATTAGAACGCCAGTGTTAGAGAGAGAGAGGATGCATATATTCAATGTGTCAGAGAAAGATAACATAGTAGATACCACTAATACCAGAGGATGCCAACAGTGCAAAAGGGTCTGGCATACCTGAAGACTAGACCAGACGCATTCGAAACGCTCTTCATATCTTTCAGAACCTTCTGCCCTATCAGCCTTCTCTGGTATCTACTACGTTATCGATATAGCACACTCTCTCTGACATATTGAATCTCTGCATTCTCTCTCTCTCTAACACATTGAATTCCCTATACCTATATCAGTAACGATATAGACTATCTACTAGCGCTGTACTGTTTTTCCTCTATTGCAAAAGCCTGATGATGATGAGATTTCGCCGAAACTAATTGACAACCATATTTTAATTCAAAATAGCATATATATTGTGGTACTTGACTACGAGTTTTATTACCTCATGGATAACTTTTTGGACTTAATATAAATCTTATTAAGGGATTTTAAATTACTCAAAGTAACCTGTCAAATGAAGTGTCACTAACCCATTTTTTATTACAAAATAATATCGACGTAGCGCAGAGCGGCCATATTGAATTTTTATCGATTTGTTATTTCCAATATTTGGACATATATAAAACTTCTTTAGTTAAAATATACCTTTATCAAAATTATTATTGTTTAATATCGTTTATGTTTTTATTCCACCTTTTTTTTCGGGAGGTGATAACGTTTCCGATAATTCGAAAACGGCAGGACTCGGTTGCGATGATGGCAGGATCGCAGCAGGAAAGAAACAAAGCTACGGCAAGGACGAGGACCGGCAAAATCAAGTAAGCGCGCGCTTGCCCGCCAATATTGATCTTCGCCTGTTCGGAACGATTCACGGCCTCCTCAGGACCAGTCAAAGCACAGCACAGCCAACTACATATTAGTTCGTTTTTTTCGAAAAAAATTCCGCAATGAAGCTCGGCAGAGTGTGGCGATTGTAATTTTTTTTTTGGGATTTTTTTTTGAGTCCGGAGTATTTTGTGTGGTGACTGGTGGATTTTTCCCGTTGACTGTATTTTTATAGTGTGTTCAACAGTTGGAACTTTTGATTTAGTGGCGGAGAAAAGTAGTTTTGCTGATTGTGCTTCTAGAGGAATTCTGGTTTTTTCGGGTAATTTTTTTTCTCTTTAATATATCAAAGAATTGTATTAAAAATATTGTCACATTTTGTTTCGCGTAAATAATATTTTTTTATTTAGAAATTTAACTTTGGAAAAATATTATTCATAAAAAAGTTAATAAAATGACAAATTTTTGAAAGAATAAAAATCTGAAATGCAAAAAACATAATTTTGGAAGAGTACAGAATTTCCAAAAAAATGTCAAATATTTTAAAAAATCTTTTTTTAAACTTCCTAAATTTTGGTTTATATACTATAATGAATTACGCATTATTAACTATTTTTTTTAAATGTCAACGCCCTATAATAATAAAATAATTTCATATATAATTAAGTTTGAACATTATGAGTAGGTAGTTGGATGTTTTTAAAAGAAAAACAGCTTTAGTAATTTAGAAGAAAAATAATAAAGTATGTTTTTAATTTATAATAATTTTTAGTCTGTTTTTGATTTGTAATTATAATTCAAAGAGATTTTGGTCAATTATAAAGTTATCCTCAGAAATACATTCTTTAGAACTCAAAAATTCTAAGATCTTATTTGATATATGGACAAGCAAAATCAAGGACATGGAAAATATATTTCTAAGGAAAATCCAATGCATCCCAAAAAGTGTAATAGGATAATATTTGAGCAACTGGTTGGGATACCTTTATACAGGGTGTTTTATTGGTAAATGGACGCGATAAGGGTAGATATAGGTCATCTAGGTGATCCTAAATATCTCATTTAATGTTTTTTAAAACGGAGATACAGGGCGTTGTGTCTATTTATTTAATGAGTCGTAACTTACGAACCACCCGGTATATATTTTTTTTATGTATTTAGCACACATTTTAAGCATCGATTGACATATTAATATTTGGAGAAATCCAGGTCCAGCTCCAATAAAAATTAACAGTTTCTTCTACTCACAAAATAATGTTTAAAATCCACTTGAAAATTTATAGAAACAAAAACATAAGTCGATCTGATTCCTTTTTTTAATTTTATTTAAAAACTTTTTATCTAAAAGTTAAATTTTTGGAACTCTTGTTTTTCAACAATGTTGAAGAATATCGTCACCATTAACCAAAACTACACTTTTTTAACACTCTACGTACGTTTCGTTAACTATGTTAGCATCATTAATAGTTGATGATAAATTGAAAAATAAACCTACGTAGGTTTAATATTTAGTCACTAGAAGAATAAAAGTATAGTTGAATAGTCAAATTAGAACAATGTGCTTTACTGAATTATTTGTTCAACATCCTGTATATAAATATTTATTAATTATTCGAATAAATAATAAAAATAAAACTAGATTGGAAAAAGTATGTATCTGTAGCCTCAATTTAAAGGAAACGCTCCATTTCATTCCGTTACAAACAAATACTATAATTTTGTTAATTACACCTTTAATTTAAACAAAACATATTACGTGTCTATTGGTAAATAATAAAACGAATACAAATTAATAAAACCCCATTTTTTTTATTGAATTTCTTCGCAGACCTCTTCAATATTTCGAAGAAGTTCTTCTCTAGTTGTTGTTTCACTTCATTATACTTTGAATGTTAAATATCGCAGGAATTAATATCTGGTGACCTTGGAGGCCACCTGTGAGGTCCACCTCTGCTTATTCACAATCTTCAATTATACTTTTTACTATTCTAGTCAGAAGAAAACAACAAAATATGAAATTTTTATAGGTTCCAATAATTTAAGTTAAATGAATCTTTTAATTTATTAGGAAAAACGTATTTTTTTCAAAATGTATATGATAAAATTACTAAAAATTTAATTTTCAGGTAAAAATTGTCTAAGTAGAATTAAATGTGTAACTAAAATAGATATAGATATTTTTGTCTCGTTTTTAAATTTTCAAACAGATTTTAAAAATGTTGATATACAGATCTGAGTACAAGAAATTGTTAATTTTTCGTGAAGCCGGACCTGGACTTCTACAGGTTGTAAGACCAATTAAATGGGTTATTTAGAACCACCTACATGACATCTATTTACCCGTTTACCAATGAAATACCCTGTATAATAAAGGAAGAGAAAATTGCTAAAAAAAGTTATGAAGTTAGGGCAACAAGAAAAAATAAAATAGGGATATTTTAAAATATAAATTACATCTAATGATACACAAAAATATAAAATACAATGTTAAAAAATAAAATATATTATAAATAGTGAAAAGTAGTATCAATAAATGAAATAAAACACAAATGTATTTAGTAATTGGGAAACGGTAACTAGTTTCGGCTAAGAAGCCATCTTCAGGTCACATAAAAAGTTACATTTAATCCATGTATATAAAGTAAAACATAATGATAAGGAATTAAATTTGAATTAATAATAAAGGAAAAAACTCATAAAGTTAAAACGTGAAACGTTATAGGGAAAATAATTTCACAGGAGAAGCAGGAAAGAGATTTAAAAAGCAGTACAACTTATTCTTAATAAAAAATAATATAATTATAAATAAATTTATTGAAAACTTTCCAGGTTTTGGTTGAGGATTTCAATGAATAAATAAATTTAATAAAAGCATATTTCAAAAATTACTTGTACTCTATTGGAGTTAATTAGAAAATAATTTCTAGTCCAAACAATTATTAGGGATGTAATAAAATGGATAATCAATATGTTTTGTATTCAGAATAATTTCTTCTAGTCATGTTTTATTTTTTACGATTGAAGTGAAGTTCATACCACCTTTAGAGGTCAAAAATAGACCAGTTTTTTTTCAGGTTTTTCCAATTCAAATTTCCAATTTATTCTAAAATCACCTCACCCCAGTTTGACGTAATATTTATATCGTAATAAAGCAACATGTGCATAGTGCATGAAATCCCAAATTTGGACAATGTATCTTATCCGGGTTCGATTCCCGAGGAAATATTTTTTTTTTAATTTTTTTTTTAATACAGATTGTCAAGACTTCTTTTAATTAAAAAATATATTTTTAAGAAATATAGAGCAATGATTTTCACGGAATTTTCAAGGACCTTACAAGGATTTTTGAAGGTTACTTCAACTATTTTTTAAATATTTTTTCAAGGATTTTATACAAATTTTCAAGGACCTCAAATTTTAACTATTTAAGGAATTTTCTAAGATTATTTAAGGTTTTTTTAAAATTTTCAAGGATTTTTTAACGATTTTCAAGGATTTTTTAAGGATTTCAAGCACCTTATATGGATTTTTGACGGCTTAGTATTACCCTAACTGTTTTTTAAATATTTTTTCAAGAAATCTTCAAAAAATTTTAAGGATTTTTTTATAAATTTTCACTGAATTTTCAAGTACCACAAATTTTAACTATTTAAAGAATTTTCCAAGATTATTTAAGGATTTTTTTTTAATTTAAAAGGATTTTTTAATGATTTTCAAGTATTTTTTAATGATTTTCAAGCACCTTACATGGATTTTTGACGACTTAGTATTACTCTAATTATTTTTTAAATATATTTTCAAGGATTTTTTACAAATTTTCACTGAATTTTCTAAGATTATTTAAGGATTTTTTAAAATTTTCAAGGATTTTTTAAAATTTTCAACGATTTTTTAATGATTTTCAAGGATTTTTTAAGGATTTCAAGCACCTTACAAGAATTTTTGACGGCTTTGTATTTCCCAAACTGGTTTTTAAATATTTTTTCAAGAATTTTTCAAAAAATTTTCAAGGATTTTTTACAAATTTTCACTGAATTTTCCAAGATTATTTAAGGATTTTTTAAAATTTTCAAGGATTTTTTAAAATTTTCAACGATTTTCAAGGATTTTTTAAGGATTTCAAGCACCTTACAAGAATTTTTGACGGCTTTGTATTTCCCAAACTGGTTTTTAAATATTTAAGGATTTTTTAAAATTTCCAAGGATTTTTTAATGATTTTCAAGGATTTTTTAATGATATTCAAGCACATTACATGGATTTTTGTCGGCTTAGTAATTCCCCAACTATTTTTTAAATATTTTTTCAAAAAATTTTCAAGGATTTTTTACAAATTTTTACTGAATTTTCAAGGACCTCAAATTTTAACCATTTAAGGAATTTTCTAAGATTTTTTAAGGAATTTTAAAAAAATTCAAGCACTTTTAATGTTTTTCTACGAATTTTTAATGATTTTCAACCACTTTACAAAGATTTTTGACGGTTTGGTATAACTATTTTTAAAATATTTTTTTCCAAGGTTTTTTTACATATTTTGACTGAATTTTCAAGGACCACTTTTAAGGATTTTTTAATGATTTTCAATCACCTTACAAGGATTTTTGACAGCTTAGTACTACTCAAACTATTTTTTCAAGGATTTTTTTACAAATTTTCAAAGACCACAAATGTTAACTATTTAAGGAATTTTTCCAAGATTATTTAAGGATTTTTTTTTCAGGTACCACAAGAATATATTTTCATAGAAAGGTGACTAGTTTCGGTTACACACCATCATCAGACCATTATTTTATATACATTTGGTACGTGAAAATATATAAAAATTAAAACTAAACAATTATATAAAATATTTAAGAAGCTAACAATATGTCTAATTAACCTTCCTTACCCTTAATGGGTCTCCTATTGTGTGATTTATCAACTTTCTTTACATAGTATAAAATAAGGGCCCCTTTTTTCCTACTTTTTACCCATTTCTTTATATTTCATTCAAACTTTTTTTGCTTCCTCTTCTTTTCTTACTTTGTTTGTCAATTTTTTTATATTTTAACCTTTTTTTAAACTATTTGTTGCTCTCTCCCCTTTTTTTCCCTAATTTGTTACTCATTTCTCTGTTTAAAACTTATTTTTTTCAATTTCTTTTTTCTTTTTTTCCAATTTTTTACCTCGTATTTATTTTTCTCCTACTTTTTTAATTTTAAAATTTTCAACTTTAATTAATAATTAATTTGACTCCTGTTAAAAAAGTTTATAAATTTAATATGCCTTAAAAAATTATAAAACAAATTTTAAAAATGTACAGTATGATGCTAAAAATATGTTAATTATAATTATAATATAACTTTATTAGTTTGCACACCCTGTGTTATTAATATGACCGAAAATTTTACTACTGATAAAAGATTCTAAATCTAATAAACTTTAAAAAAATTAATAAATAACTATAAAAAATATACAGGATGATGTCAAAAATATGATGTATAACCAAAACTAGCTGCCGTTCTATGAAAATATATTCTTACCTGACTTTATTTCTTAAAAACTTGGACCACATTTGAGATATGGATTTAATATTGTAATAATTTCTCAGATTATTAATTAGAATTTTTCTTGTTTACATATGGCGCCGGAAAATTTTTTCTTCGCTCAAATTAGATATTTTTGTTCTATTCTCACAAACACTTTTACTCAACGCACACAATTATTTCAGTACACACAATCCTTTTAAAACTCAGAATGACTTATATACAACAGTCGATTGGTGTGTTTGTTATCGTTATAAGATTTATGCGGTGCTAAATAAAAGAGTGTTGTAACCTAAACATCAATTGTTATTTAGCATTGTACTCAAATTTCAAAAATAAAATCCCGAAATATAAAAAAAAATATGTACAAATTTTATTTATAGATAATGCGAATAAGGATCCTAATTAAATTATTTAAAAAGTACCAACCAAGAGAATTTTTTTTTATTTTTAAATCCATTACCAATTACATATATTTAATAATGAGTTAAATAGTTTTTTTTTTATTTATCATATAAATAACAATGATTGCTAATTTGTGCATTTTGTACGCTAATTATTGTATATATGACATCACTGATGCATGAAATTAATCGTCAAAATAATTATATATACTTACTAATTTACTATACAAACGTAGTAGTGTATGTATGCATCAATTTCATAGTCCACCAATTTTTTTTGATTTTTATTCCTAAGAAAGCAGAAAAATTTACGTAAAGATAAAGGTTAAATGTTGGGTATAATGCTCGTAATTTTTTTTTTTTTATATTTTATTAGCAATCAGAAATATATATTACCGAGAGGTGTGCTACTAGAATCAAAAACGGACATCTACTCAAAATTTTAGAAAGTACCACAAAAACATTAAAAACTTTTTGTAATCTGAAGATTATTCTGAGTAATTTATCTACTTTCAGAAGTAAATTCAGTACTTTTTGTACTTTCGAAGTAGTTTTAGTAGTAAAAGTTAATATACTTTCTAATGTGATGTCTATACTTTTTGCACTTTTAATATTTCTAAGTAATTTATCTACTTTCAAGAGTCATTTTAGTACTTTTTGGGGACTTTTGAAGTAGTTTCATTAGTAATTCTGAAAAATAAAAGTGGTTATACTGGTCTTTGCTATTTTTTTGGAAGTATCTTTTATATAATGAGTATACATTTGTTGATTTTTGTGTAAAAAAATAAGTAATTTAAAATTAAATATTCTTTATTAAAATTTGTACCTTTAAAAAACGAAAAGCAAACAAATAATGAACATGAACAAAAAAAATCATTAAAAACAATTTCTTTTAAATTCTTTGTACATTTTAATAATTTTTGTCCGCTCTTCCATTATTTTAACAAATTAAGAAAAACATTCGGACACTTTAATTTTTAATTTGTATTGTCTTTTATATTAAAATTTATATGGCTGTTTATTATTGCCTATGCAGTAATAGAGGAGTGTTACATATAGGTCACCCTGTATTTAATTGCAATTTTAATTCCCCATGAACAGCTAACTTTACCAACCTTAACATTTAAGGTCTAAAGTGAACTATACACCTATAAGATGTTGAAATCAGTCGATTTCAGGGAATGTTCCTGTCAAAGATGTCTCCACTGTACCTACTACCTATATAAAAATATATGTAGATACCTTCATGGAAATAAAAAATTCACGCAGTGCTTATAATTTTTTGTTGAAACGAGCTCTTCAATAAGAATTACATTTGCTATTGTCCTTGATCTTTAAATAAAGTATATTTGAAGTAGTTAACTTTCTTTTAAAATAAGTTAAGTATAGTTTAAACCTCGATTTAAACACAAACTGGAGATGTTTAAATAACTTTCATTTATTTTGAAATACTTTATTTGTAATCAAAAATTTTGAGAAATATGCAATTGCCTTGGACCAATGAGTTTTCCGGAGTTAAATTTCAAAAATCAAGAAACAACCCCGTTGCCTTTACAAACACGTTTAATTCTGTTTCTCTTTCACAACATTTAGAGTGAAAATGTGGATCGATATCGGCACAAACAGTATTGTTGACTCTAAAAGATAAAGGCTTAACCCAAGTGATTTTTTTTGAAAAATTGCATTTTGCGAGCTTATAATGTTAAATTGTTGGATAGGAACAAAGGCTAATGTAATTTTTACTTCTAACCTTAATATCATAATAAAGATACTTCAACTTGTTTATAAAATAGCAGCTTACTCAGAAAATGATTTCAATTTCTCAAGCATCATTTTTTGTCCTGGCAAAATCTCGAACATGTTGCTATTTGCGAAAGGTCCTAAGTAAGTTTTTTTGGTTGTTGGAAACAAGGTTGCAATTATATTAATTGCCACTCTTTTGACATCTAGGCTTTGATCTGACCACATTGAAAATGTCGTATAACTATCAAAACCGCAAAATATTAACAATTCTTTCAAGAATTGAGGAACTGTTAAAGTTGTAATGTTTTTCGAACTCATTGAATATTGTATATTGGTCCACGATAGAATCAGAAATGTTCTGATTAACTTGTTTATCGGAATTACAGTTCGAAGAGTCCATCTAAAAATCACATAGGCTATATCGAATATACCTTATTTATTTTTAATACTTATCTTCTATTTACAATCTATTGGGCATATCAAATACAGACACTAATTTTGCACACTATTCTAATAAACGGCGATACGTGACTACTGGATTTATCTGAAATATTGCAAGAAAAAGCAAAACAAAAGGCGGGAAACATAGAACACTCACCCAATTCGGTAGCCGATGGCCCTTGCTGACGAATATTCAGTACTTTCTACTTACTACTCACGATACTTTTTGAAATTCTGTAGTAATTTTCGTACTTTTAGAAGTAATTTCTGTACTTTTAGAAGAATTTTATAATTTCTTTGAACTTTTTATACTTTCGTGAATACTTTTAGAAATTTGTATACTTTTATAAATAATTCAAGAAATTATGTAGTTGAAGAAGTATCTTATGTACTTTTAAAGTCATTTTTGGACTTTCAAAGTAATTTAAAACTTTTTTTATTCCAAAGGTACACCAAAAAGTACAAGTGACACACCCCTCATATATTACACATTCTATAAGCTAATTAGCTCACGAGTGCTAGGCAAGCTAGCAACTATAATGACATGATGAGGTCAACGTCCGTTTACATTGCCTCTGAACTTATTTATATTATTGAGTCTATATTCCACAATTTCTTGAGTCGTCGGTTGTCGGGAGGAACTAGTAGCTGTTTGTCCAACAACTAAACCGACCTCTACGTTAAAAATTAGAGAAATGGGGAACAAAAGAATAAAGGAAAAATTAGAGAAGTGGGGACGCCGAAGGTGTCGTTTTAGTTGTTGGACAATCTATACTAGTGGGTTTGAGTGATTCTCTATTTTTACATGATGTTTGGCTTCTTTTTCACGTATGATTTTTTCAATGGTTTCTATGTGTAGGCCGTTATGCATTATTAGAAACATACCAGAGGGCATTGCTAGTTGCCTGAGTATTTTTGATTGGCATCTCTGTATAATTGATTTTTCGCTACATTATTTTGACGAATATCAATGTTGATTATATTTACCGTTGAACAGCTATCCCTACGAAGAGTAAAAGTTACATGGACAGACTTGTTTTCGTTCACCTTGATTCGCCATTTGTGTGTATCGTGAATACAGCGCAGCAGCGGGCCAGTGGCGAAGCGTTCATGGCTACTGACGTCACACGGTCTAGTCTCGCGCACAGGTACGTTTTCCAGTCTCTCACCGATTCTTGATTTTAAAATGCTTACAGCGGACGTAAATATTAAAATTTTGCTCTCAAATTTTTTTTGATCGTTTTTAAATAACAAAATCTCTCTATTTAAATTAAAATAAGAAAAATGTCGAACCTGCCTATTGCCAGAATGTTTCTTATTGAAGAAATTTTATTATTGAAAATTTTCTTACTTCTTAAAATATAATAAAAATTATAAAATTAGATGAAGCAATGAAAGATTTATTAAATATAATAGAATAAAATGAACTAATACAATAGAACGTGATTAGATAGAAATTTCGCTTAAATGCAGAACAAAATATGTTCCGTATAGGTTTTCTTTTGTAGTCTTATTGAAAAGAAAATTGAATTTTCCGGTAACCAAAGAAAACCGCTAAACAAATAAATAAATCGATAAATTAATAAGCTGTAAAATGATTTATAGCATCACTTTTAAATTAACAAAATTAGATATTGTTGTATCTTTCCTGATTGTTTTTATAAATTTATACTTGTTATTCTTTAGACACATCTACTATATTTTTACCAACAAGAAATATCCTTTTGTATCCTTCTTTTGAATACGAAATCAGTAGATTGTATAAATTGGATAACAGAATGAAATCCAGTTAAAGCTACTCGGAAAGAATTTCAAATGTGGGTATAGGATTCAGATCAATATTTTAAAAATTAACATATCGTTCAATAAAAGACTCGTATATTCGGATTCCGATGGTTTTTTACAAATCATTTTAGATTCCAACCATTTTTGACCGCAATTTTTTTTTCTGCGATATAGTAAATTTCACACCAAGACTACCTGGTCCCTTAATTTGACAGGTAAATTGCACACTATCTAAATTTGATGCCGTAATCTTACAGGTAATTTCCAAACCAGCCAATAGGAAAATTTTTTTATTAAAAAAAAAGTATTGATAAATGTAAATTTAAATATAGGAACATACGACATATGAATTAACGTACAAAAAATACGCTTTACTTATAAATATTTGCATAATTCAAATTTATATGAATTTACTTATAAAAGAAAAATAAAGTGGTCTTATAATCTAAATTTATATTAAAAATATACAAACATTTTTAATTGAACATATTTACAAAAAAGTTAGCAAAAATTCGAGACACATTTAAAAAAATGGAAACTGTCAATATTTCCCAACTGTCGTTGGCTCCGTGGGACTTGCAAACGTGGGCTTTGCGAATAGAACCTATTTTGTGAACTTTGCGTACACGTATACCTGGAATTAATCTAAGCGCTGACCATCGGTGGGCTTTGCGAACACGCTTAATATTAGAAATATAAAACTATTAATATAGGATATTGTTAAATTATTATAATTAAAAATATCCAAAAGATAAATACACGAAGATGCTTTGTCTGCGACTGTTAAGTTACAGTCAAATATTTGAATAATTTAGTTTTTAGTCAAAGTGGAATTATTGAGTTATTTTATTAATTATAACACGTTTTTAAAAACTGAATTAATTGTTTTCTATTTACTTAATTAAATATTAAATTATAATGCAATTTGTGGATGAAAGACAGGACTGCAAAATTGTTAAAACCATTAATAAATCTTCAATATTTTGCTGTTTTATTAAAATACAAAAATAAAGCCGACACAAATTACATGTAATATTCGCAAACCCTACGGTCCCCATAAACTGACCGAGGGCATGCCAGGTATATGTTCGCAAATCCCTCGGTTCACAAAACCCACGTTCGCAAAATCCACGCCACCGGGATTACGGTCCCTTTAATTCAACAATCACATTAAAGGATAATTGGTGTACAATTTACCTGTGAACTTTTTTTATAAACTTAAAAAAGACATCATCTGTGAATACTATTTTAGCATGTATCGCACAAACTCCTGTTTCTGAATCTGTATGTCTGCCTGTCAGTGAAGTTTGAGGATTTGTTGGGTTTTGATGTTTAGAGCTCTGGTGGAAGGTGGTGAGGCGGAGATTAGGGTATCATCAGCATAGAGCTGGATGTATTGGCTAAATGAGGGAGGGAATGGGATGTCTACTCGACTGTCGCCTGACAAGCATATGCAAAGTGACGTCACGGGAAGCTCCGCCCCGTTGTCGCGCGGTCCAACTTTGGTAATTTATTTAAGGGCTTAAACGTCCGAATAAAAATGTAAAAAATTGGAAATTGCCTTAAAAAATGTGCTACTTTAGATTTCTAAAATAAAAAAATGTTGAACGGGTCCATTGTTTGAAATTGTTAGCAAAATTTGATAATTTTACTCATTTTATCAATTTTCCTACTTCGGCTACTACTAATTCGGCTAATTGCTAATTTTGTTCATTATGATAATTTTGATAATTTTACTGCTTTGTCAAATGCCAATTTTGCATTTTTTCCTAATTTTGCTAATTTTTCAAAATTTGTCAATTTTAATAATTTTACTGCTTTGTCAATGAAAATTTTTGCATTTTTATCTAATTTTTGGCGAATTTTGTTAATTTTTCAAAATTTGTCAATTTTGATAATTTTACTTATTTTATCAATTTTCCTAATTCTGCTAATTTTAGTAATTCGGTTAATTGCTAACTTTGCTAATTTTGATAATTTTACTCCTTTTGTGAATGTCAATTTTGCCATTTTTGTCTAAATTTGCTAATTTTTCAAAATTTGTCAATTTTGTTAATTTTACTCATTTTATCAATTTTCCTAATTCTGCTAATGTTACTAATTCGGCTAATTGCTAAATTTTCTCACTTTGTGCTAATTTTGTTAATGTCAATTTTGCCATTTTTTCCTAATTTTACTAATTTTTCAAAATTTCTCAATTTTGATAATTTTACTCATTTTATCAATTTTCCTACTTCTGCTAATTTTAGTAATTCGGCTAATTGTTCATTTTGCTAATTTTGATAATTTGACTCCTTTTGTCAATTGCTAATTTTGCCATTTTTGTCTAATTTTGGCGAATTTTGCTAATTTTTCCAAATTGGTCAATTTTGATAATTTTACTCATTTTAACAATTTTCCTACTTCTGCTAACTTTACTAATTGGGCTAATTGCTAATTTTGCTAATTTTGTCAATGCCAATTTTGCCATTTTTGTCTAATTTTGGCTAATTTTGCTAATTTTTCAAAATTTCTCAATTTTGATAATTTTAATCAATTTTCCTACTTCTGCTAATTTTACTAATTCGGATAATTGCTAATTTTGCCCACTTTGCTAATTTTGTCAATGCCAATTTTGCCATTTTTTTCCTAATTTTGGCTAATTTTGATAATTTTTTAAAATTTGTCAATTTTGATAATTTTACTCATTTTAGCAATTTTCCTAATTCTGCTAATATTACTAATTCTGATAATTGCTAATTTTGCCCACTTCGCTAATTTTGATAATTATTTTACTCCTTTTGTCAATATCATAATTTTGCCATTTTTGTCTAATTTTTTGGCTAATTTTGCTAATTTGCAAAATTTGTCAATGGGAAATTGCCTTTCGATTTTTAAAATAAAAAAATGTTAAACGGGTCCATTGCTTGAAATTATTAGCTAAATTTGATAATTTTACTCATTTTAGCAATTTTTCTGATTCTGCTAATTTTACTAATTCGGCTAATTGCTCACTTTGCTAATTTTGATGATTTTACTAATCCGGCTAATTGTTAATTTTTGCTCACTTTATTAATTTTGATAATTTTAATCCTTTTGTCAATGCTAATTTTGCCATTTTTTTATAATTTTGGCGAATTTTACTATTTTTTAAAAATTGTCAATTTTGATAATTTTACTCATTTTATCAATTTTCCTAATTGTGCTAATTTTGCTCACTTTTTAATTTTAATAATTTTGCTATTTTTTCCTAATTTTGGCCATTTTTGGTAATTTCTTTCTATTTATCAAAACAACATTAAAAATAAAAAGTAAATTGAGTTTGATTTTTATCCAAAACACAGTGGCGCGCGAAATTCACGTGGTACAAAAAAAATAATAAAAACAAATTGTTTAACAGCAGTAACAAAAAAGAAAAAAATAGTTTTAGAGTAACGCGTTACTGTAACAAATTAATTTTACAAAGTAACGATTCTTTATGTTGGATAATAAGGGAACAACATAAAAGCGGTCCTAAAAAAGGAGGAACGACAAGCCTAAAACAAACCGTTAAAATTAGAAAGATAGAAATACTATAGATGAGGTCTAATATACTACAGAAAATTTTAATAGAAAACAAATTAGAATTGTTATAGCCCATTTTTTTCTGTAATTTTTACCAACATTCAAGCTAAAGCTTTCGGGTTCTATTCAGAACATCAATATTCGAATTCAATTGGTTAATATTTCAAACAATCGAAAAATTTATTAGCTTATAAATGAGGTCTTGTTATATAACCCCCGAATATCTACTTTTTTTGACATTAAGAATACTCTGGAAAATAAAATAGAAAAAAAGGAAAACCAACGATAAATATCTATCACAATGCATTTAATTTGAACGCCACGTTTGATGGAAAAATAGGAAAAAATACAAAAAATAGGAAGTAGGAGATTGGAAAAATAAGAAGAAAATAGGTAAAAATAGCAAAAAAGGGGAAAACAGGAAAAAGTTGAAAAAATAGGGGAAAATATAAAAAATTAGGTAAAAATATGGAAACCAGGAGAAAATAGGAAAAGTAAAGAAAAACATGGAAAAAATATGGAAAAATAGTAGCTAAACACAATTAAAATGTACTTTAGTGTATATGGATGGAATGAATTAATTATAACAAAAAAGTGTTATGTTGGTCACAACCCATATTTAATAAAAGTCCCTTCCAAAAAAGATAATTTGACAATTCCGTGATTCGAAATAGCAATTTATAGAAATCCACCAGTAGGAACAAATATCATGCCTCAAATTGGTATAATTCTATGAATTATTTATAGATGTGATCGATTCTTACTTACGTATGCTAAACACGAATACCTTTTTAGGTTTTTTTTTTCTTCGTACCATCAAAAATTTCTAATAGAAAATAAATTTTTATCAATAAATTTTCATACATCAGAATATTTGAAATTTCTTATTAAAACATATTTATTGAATTATGGTATCGATGAAAGAATAGATTTGCAGATAAATATACACGATTTACTGAAAGATTTATATTTTCAATTTCGTTTTTTTTTTTTGTTGGATCTATATCAAAAATACTGAAATCACGTATTTATTTTATTGATCCATTATATTATATTTCTAAAGTAGAATTTCCATTTGATCTTTTATAAATTCAACAAAAAAAATTAATAAATATTTATTAGAAACTGATAAATAGTTTTCTATATAAAATGGCGCACAATCAAGAATTTTTCAGAAAAATATCCTGTCTGAACTGATCAAAATATTTTAATTTATTCTAATATTTTTGTATTTGGGTTCGGTGAACTTAAACACTTGGTATAACTATAACTGATTTATTTACAGTAAAAACACAACTCTTATATTTATATTAAACAGAACTAACAATATTAATTTATATTAGCCGCGCGATCGTCTTCTGTTCTCCATTGTCCGTTACTTCTTGGGGCCGAACGCGACTCATCGTGTTATTTCTTGAAGATGACGTCACGATTGCTGGAATATTCTCGGTAATTCTAGAGCGCGGTGTGTCCATAGGGCCGGCCTCGTTATACTATATTTGATCTATTCTGCAGGTTTGTCAGATACGTCTGGTGTCCTCTTCAAGTCTAGTTTAAGGCAGGATTTAACGATTTTAAGCTGCGCATGCGCGAAGGTTGCGATATTGCAAAACCCGTTTCCATAAAATCGCGGAAATCGGCGATAATGTTACTAAATATAACTAGAGATTTTAGTATTTTTTAATGCGTTCTTCAGCTCTTCTATTTTTGACACCTGTCAAACTTTTTTTCGTGTTTTCATCAATTTGATTACTCTACGTGTATTTTATAATAATAATTGATATTACTGGCATTCTTTGTGACGATGACTCCTGGCAGAAGGTTAAAGTTCCATGAAGACTTCGCAGGACATTTTCACATTTTCAAATTTGTAACCTCAAAATGCTCGCGATATCGCGAATAATTTGGATCAACGTCAAATTTTCTGCGATGTCGCAGCTTTCTACCGAATTACTATACGTCCAGAAAACATTAATTCGGCGCGCATGCGCAGATTAAAATCGCCAAATCCTGCGATGGCAAATAGCGGAGTGGAAATTCACCTTAATTCTTCAGGTCTGTCAAATAAGATCAAAGTCAAGGTTTTCCTATCTTTCCAATATTCAGAATCGATGTTGATTTTGATTTTAACTGATTTGTTTAAATTGTTAAAAAATACCAAAAACTGTTCAAAAGTCCTAAAAACTATCAAAAATAACCAAAAATTATGTATAGATCTTAAGAACTGTGTATGGCTCTGCAAACTATGATTCTCTCTTCGTTTCCCTCCTACTTGTGCATGTCCTGGTGTACGACATCCGGAAACATCAGGAACTCTATGTTTCCGTCTTGAAAGGGACCAAGAAAATCCTAGATCTCCGTAATACGCTCCATCAGTTTCCTGAGCTTCCTCCTTCCCGTCATCTTGTGGGTCCACGATCATGCAGTGCTGTGTCTACTCTTTTCAATGCTTTATTTATCCCCTAACTTCTATTAGTGGATTTTGTGCTTCACTCCCCATTTTGAGGATGCTGAACACGATGGTGATGTTGGATTTTCTCCCCGAAACAAACTAACTCCTCAAACGACCAAAAACTCTTTTATTTTAACTGTACACTTCATAAAACTGGTTATTAATGGGGTAGTTTTTGATCATTTGAGGGGTTAGTTTGCTTCGAGAAGAAAATTTAGCTTCCTTGAAAGCTGTCGGTATGAGACGACGTATCCTCTTTAACCTCGATGGGGGTGATTTGGCCGTTTGGGGATGAGGTCAACTCTAAAAATCTTTAAACTACCAACATCGTGCTCAGTATCCTTAAAAACGGGGAGTGACGCAAGTTTTGTCGGTATATAATGGTGTATCTGCGTTTTACCCCTTTCGGGGGCGGTTTTTTTTGCATTTTTGGAGAATGCGGTTAACTTGGAGAGAGTTGAAACTTCTGCCATGATGTTCAGCATCCTCGAAAACGGAGGAAGACATATCTGTCCGACTCACAGAATCTACTGTATTACCGTCACCGGGTATATGTCTTCCGGACACTCTTTCTTGAGTAGTTTTTCTACGTCTTGGAAACTTTTTTCACATTCCACGTCCGATGTTTGGATCGCTCCTCCATCTCTTTACCGTCTCTCTTATACATTTCTGCTATCTCCGTCTGCACGCCTACACATTGCGTGCAGAGTACTTTTCGGGGTTCCTTAATGTTCTTCATCCTCCTTGTAAGTTCTAACAGTTGTCCAATGGTCTTTATCCCGTTTTTTATTTCTTTATTTGTGTTATGATTCTCTGTTACTAGTTTCCCCAATTCCTCTGTTTTATTCCAGCACTCTCACAGCCTCCTTCCATTCCAGCACACTCAGGGCCTCTACCACTCGGTTGTCCACTTTTTGGTCTTTTTCCTTTCTTTTCTGGGGTCTCTTCCTGCTTTTCTTTTTCTAGTTTTCCTCGCGCTCTTCTTCTTTGCTCGCCTCGTTTGTCCTCGTATCACTTGGTTTATTTCCAGATCTTCTGTACTTACTGTTCTATTGGCCCTTTTGTTCTCAAGCTCCTCTTCTTTGCTCGCCTCGTTTGTCGGCGTATCACTTAGTTTTGCAACTTAGGCTTATTTCCAGATCTTCTGTACTTACTCTATTGGCCCTTTTGTTCCTCACGCTCTTCTTCTTTGTTCGCCTCGTTTGGATTGCAACTTAGGCTTACTGTTCTATTGACCCTTTTGTTCCTTAAGCTCTTCATTTTTGCTCTCCTCGTTTGTCGGCGTATCCCTTAGTTTGCAACTTGGGCTTATTTAGAGATCTTCTGTACTTAGTGTTCTATTGGCCCTTTTGTTCCCCACGCTCTTCTTTTTTGGTCGCCTTGTTTGGATTGCAACCTAGGCTTATTTCCAGATCTACTGTACTTACTGTTCTATTGGCCCTTTTGTTTCTCATCCTCCGTATCGCTTGTTACTCTTGAAGGAGGGGTTATAAATACCATTGCGTTTCTCGTTCCAAAGATTTCGCTTTCGTTCTCGTTTTGGTGTTGTACTGTTAATTAATCTTTGTTCCTCTACTTCACCATCGTTGCTTGTATTCGCGTTTGTATTTGTTTCATTAGCATTTTTTCTTCTGTTTTTTGGTTGCAAATGAACTACAAAAACTGTTGAAACTAAAAAAAAATTAAAAAATACAAAAACTGTTCTAAATTCCGAAATGAGTTAAAAATAACCAAAAGAAAAAAAAGTTAACATTTGTTTAAAAGTCAAAAATGTTTAGTTTCGGTCGTTATTTGTTTATAATAATTTAATTTAGACCTGAAGCAATCAAATCAACGAGTTGCGAGAAATCCATTCATTTTATTTTTTTTATGACACCCTTCAGCTTTTTTCCCCACTCGTTTCCTCTTTTTTTAATTTTTTTTTTAAACATGGGGATACTAAGAGAAAAATAGCTGGAGGGAAGTCACAAAAAAATATTAGTGAAAAAGCATATTCCCAAAAAAATTAAAAATTCAACATTCAATATTCAAAATTCAAAATTATTCAAAAATAAAAATTAATAAAAATTAAAAATTAAAAAAAATTATTTTGGTGCTAAAGGAAATTATTTTTGTTATTTTTTTGACATAAGAATTAAATGAAATTAAAATAAAATGAAACTTTCAACATTTTTATCATAAATAGTCAAAATTCATTCAAAAATACTTTTAAAATGTTTTTTTTTTATTTTTAGCGTCATTAGTGTTTATTACGTTAAAAAAATAAGAAATACTGTATTTAGTGGTTTTTTTTTTGTAAAAATAATTTCAGTATTATTTTATCACCTCCAGAAACATTTTTTTGAAAGTGGGTTTTTTTGTTTATGGATTATGGAATCAAATGTTTATTTTTGTTCGTACTTACTATAAAATTAGGAGTAATAGGTACCTTGTTTATTGGTTAATTACATTCATAAAACCGGTGCTAACGGAATAAATTTAAACTTTTAGACTCCAGAAATCTAATTCCGTCCAATTTTTGTTTATAAAAAATATATTAACAGACGTCAAGTAGTGTTTATAAAATCAGAAAATCAAAAATTTCCCAACTTGCTTCGCATGGAGAATATTTAATTTTAAATAACAAATTAAAAAGAAAAGAACAAAAAAAACCAATACAGGAACAGGGTTAGATAAAAAATAAATCTTATTTTTTATTTTTTACAAAAATATTTTTTTGTCAAACTTTTTGCGCTTAAAATTAATCTTGTATCATATTTTTCCCAAGGGAATATTGTGTTTATTTGACACTTTGATAGTTCTCAATTTGTTTTATTGTTTGCATTGAACAGTAAATCTTTTTTTTTATTTAATTTGATTCGTCTGGTATATTTTTTTACAATAGTTAAAAAATTCCGTAGAGTCATACTTTATTACTTTTGTGAGAAGGTTCAGAAATACACGGACTTTTCCTCAGAGCACTTATGAGGTCCTTAAGGATATTGAAGGAGCGGGATAAAAACCGACGACAAAGTTCTAGGCACCATCTTGTCGTCTCCTCTTTGATGTCGATGTAGAAGCCACCTGGTTTGACCTTTTCGTAACTAAGAGCAATTTTTTTTGTTACGAGATGGCTTCAAATATTTGTTGATACTTGAATTTTATTTCCAGAAATTTTAAAATAATCATATAATGAAAATAAACAAAAATTATTTTTTTAAATTAAGTACGTTAAAATTTTCGAAAATCTCCCAAGTGATTTATATCGGAAAACTGAACAGGTTGTTTAAAAAATCTAACTCACTGAAGTCTGGACATATTGTAGGCTATTTAAAATAAAGAAATCCAAGTGATATAAATCGAAAAACTTTGCAGATTCTATGAAAAATCTAGCTGACTGAAGTCTGGAAATATTGTAGACTATTGAAAAATAAAAATCTAATAGACTGAAGTCTTTAAATATTTTAAACTATTTAAAGTAACAAAAATCCAAGTGTTTAAAATCAGAAAATCTAATAGACTAAAGTCTGGAAATATTGTAAGTAGACTGTTGAAAAATAAAAATATCCAGGTGATGTAAGTATGGAAACCTCGCAAATTGTATCGAAAATCTAATAGACTAAAGTCTGGAAATGTTGTACACTATTTAAAATAACAAAAATCTAAGTGATATAAATTGGAAAACCTCGCAGGTTGTTTAAAAAATCTAACTCACTGATGTCTGGAAATATTGTAGGCTAATTAAAATAACAGAAATCCAAGTGATTAAAATCGAAAAATCTTGCAGATTATATGGAAGATCTAATAGACCAGAGTCTGGAAATTTTCTAGGCTATTTAAAATAACAGAAATCCAAGTGATATAAATCGAAAATCTAGCTGACTAAAGTCTGGAAATATTGTAGACTGTTGAAAAATAAAAATATTCAAGTGTTATAAGTCTGGAAATCTCGCAAATTCTATGAAAAAATCTAACAGACTGAAGTCTGGAAATATTTTAAACTGTTTAAAGTACCAAAAATCCAAGTGATTAAAATCAGAAAATATAATAGTAAGGTAAATCGGAAAATTTTGCAGGTTGTATGAAAAATCTAGCTGACTCAGGAAATATTGTAGACTGTTGAATAATAAAAATATCCAAGTGATGTAAGTCTGGAAACCTCGCAAATTGTATCGAAAATCTAATAGACTAAAGTCTGGAAATGTTCTAGGCTATTTAAAATAACAGAAATCCAAGTGATATAAATAAAAACTTTGCAGATTGTATGAAAAGTCTAACTAACTAAAGTCTGGAAATATTGTAGACTATTGAAAAATATAAATATCCAAGTGTTATAAGTCTGGAAATCTCGCAAATTCTATGGAAAAATCTAATAGACTGAAGTCTGGAAATATTTTAAACTATTTAAAGTAACAAAAATTCAAGTGATTAAAATCAGAAAATCTAAAAGACGAAGTCTGGAATTTTTGTCGTCTATTTAAAATAATAGAAATCCAAGTCAGATCAATCGGAAAACCTTGCAGGTTTTATAAAAAATCTAACTGACTGAAATCTGGAAATATTGTAGTTTGGAAATCTTTGAAATTATTTAAAATAACCAAAAATCCATGTGATTAAAATCGGAAAATCTTGCCGGTTATATGGAAAATCTAATAGACCAAAATCTGGAAATGTTGTACACTATTTCTAATAAAAATATAAGTGATATAAATCGGAACACCTTGAAGGTTGTATGAAAAATCTAGTTGACTAAAGCCTTGAATCCTATAGAAAATCTAATAGACTAAAGTCTGGAAATCTTTGAAACTGTTTAAAATAACCAAGTAATTAAAATCGAAAAATCTTACAGGTTTTATGGAAAATCTAATATACTAAAGTCTGGAAAATTTGTACACTATTTAAATCCAAGATTATACCGACTATAATAGCCAGACTTTCAAGTCATACATGTTAAAATTTATTACCAAAAATCTCGTAAAAAAAAAGACGCATTACATTAACAACATTGTCCCGTTACAGAATATAAAAACATTTAGTTCTCATAAATCTCGGAATTTCAAGTTTAATGATTTTTATTTTATTGCTACTTATGACGAAAAGCAAACCACTATAATTATTATAAACATAAGGCACATTTAGATTCTCAAATTTCACATGGCACACTTTAAAAGTTTTATTGGAGCCATTCCAGGGGCGGCAGTGAGAATTTTCAAATCACCCATAAGAAATGAGTTCCCGAAAAATCAGCATTGAAAACTACATTGTTTTTAAACATTTAATATTGACAATATTCATTTTGAGTCGTGTATAAATTTTTGGCAAGGCACTTTAACAAAATTTAGAAAGATTTCTTTGTTAAATAATGTATGTGTCGTCCACTCTCAAAAAATCCATTATGCCCCCTCCGATTTAATCATGTGATTTCCCTCTCCTACTAACGATATTTTAGCAAATTGATCTTTCTTTCGAGAAATTTAATTTATGGATCCAAATTGGTGTATATTAAAATATCAAAACAATGTATATACAGTGTGATTAATTTTAATTATTTATATTTACAACTCAAAAAGGGCAAAATAAGTAGATAGTATACGTTCGTCCGACCATTATTATAGGGAATTCAAAGTGCTAGAGAGAGAGAGAGAGGCATAGGAAATTCAGCTTGTCAGAAAGAGAGAGAGCGCTATGAGTTAGTTCTGGTCTTCAGGTACTTCAGCTCCGTCAGCTCTGGTCTTCAGGTACTTCACCTCTGTCTGGTTCAAGTCTGGTCTAAGTCGGCTCTAGTTTTCAGGTACTTGATCTTTTTCTGGTCTAAGTCATCTTTAGTCTTCAGGTACTTCAGCTCCGTCAGATCTAGTCTTCAGGTACTTCAGCTCCGTTAGATCTAGTCTTCAGGTACTTCAGCTCTGGTCTTCAGGTACTTCAGCTACGTCTGGTCTAAGTCGGCTCTGGTCTTCAGGTACTTCAGTTCCGTCTGGTGTAAGTCGGCTCTAGTCTTCAGGTACTTCAGCTCCGTCTGGTCTAAGTCGGCTCTAGTCTTCAGGTACTTCAGCTCTGGTCTTCAGGTACTTCAGCTACGTCTGGTCTAAGTCGGCTCTGGTCTTCAGGTACTTCAGTTCCGTCTGGTCTAAGTCGGCTCTAGTCTTCGGGTACTTCAGCTCCGTCAGCTCTGGTCTTTAGGTACTTCAGCTCCATCAGAGGTCTCTCTTTCTAAAACACTGAATTTCCTATACCTCTCTCTCTAACACGTTGAATTCTCCATACCAATGGTCGGACGATCGTAGACTATCTACTAAAATAATTATCTGCAGTCATGCTTCAAAATTTGTATAAATTGTTTTTTTTTTTTTATCAAATATTAGTGAAGTTTTTTTTGCATGTTTACAAATTCAGTGGCGTACTCAGTTTTTTTTTTAATAAATAAAGGCTAATACGATTTTGCTGTTTTCAGCATTGAAATAAAATCATAATGTGTCTTGAAAACGGATTTTCGGTGATGTGTTTTAGTAAAACTTTACATTCTCCATATCACATTAAAAAAATTGTTGAAATCGATGTATAAATAGAGAATTTACAGGAATGGTTCCACTTAAAATAGCTCATACTGTATATATTTATTTATTATTATAATTAATACAAACAAGAGATGATTTTTTTATTTATCTACATCCCAGTTTTTCAGGCTTCCACTTACGAAATATTTTAAACTATTTACAAAAATCCAAGAGATTATATGGAAAATATAATAGACTAAAATCTGGAAATATTGTAGAATATTGAAAATAAAAAAACGCGATTTTTTATTTATTAAATAAATGAAATAAAATTACCCACATCCGGTAAAATGAAATCAACAATATCATAAAAATAATAGTAAAGTATAATTTGAACGTTATAATTCAATTTTAAAATAATTAAAAATGTATTTTTATATTATGTCGTGATCCATGACTATATTGTTGATTGTATTCCCATGTTTTGAATTCTTATTTAAAAGATTTTTCACATATACAGGGTCTATTTATTATTATTATTGTGTTTGTCATTGGAAAATCACCTATAAGATTGCATGTAAGCAAGTCATTATAAAATAGAATGCATCGATTATAATTCTGTGCAACAAAAATAGGATTGTAAATTGTAAATTTTGCTTGATCTAAAAAACGAATTTTTCTTCCTTATACTTTTTATTTAAAATTTGTTAAAACTTTTAAAGTAAAATTGAGTTTTACTCGCTTGGAAACTTTACAACACAAACAACAAGTTTTGCATATTTTCTGAAAACAAAATAGTATGCAGGTAATCCCATCAAGATGAGTTTCTTATCATCAAACAACTGATTTAACTTTATCAATTTGCTTCGCGACAAATTCAAAATTATATTAAACCTATAAATATTTAAAGGAGATAACAACTCGAAAGTCAATACCACATGAAATTTAATATAAATTAAAGGTAATTTCAATTAAATTAAAATTATCAAAATCGCAACATGTTTCGGCACTCAGGCCATCATCAGGCGCTAAAAATTACAAAATAACATAAGTATATATAAGTAAAGAGTAAAGAAACACACAAAGTCCAGTACCACAGAAATATATTTGTTGAAATTATTTTAAATGTGAAATTGGCAACTAGTTTCGGCTTCCTCCATCATCAGGCCTACAATAGTGCTCATTTATAAACAACAAGTAATAATAATACATTAGTATAAGCGGCTTACCATAAACATCATAAGAAATTAAAAAAACTAAAGAACACATTATGGGGACACAAGATGTGTCTCACCAATAAAAACTGATGTACCAAATACATGGGAAAAGGATCCAAACTAGGACATAAGTGGCATTTAAATGAGTAAGAGGCGCGGGTTCCTGTCAAAAATCCCACGTAGGGGTAGGAAAGAACACCTACGATGGGGGAGCGTGCCCACAAGGGCAGCTCGAAAGTGTATAAAAAGAACGTATGTTGAACTACTCTGGCCCAATTAAGGGCAGTAAGTAGAAATAAAAGCGATACAAAAATAAATATTGTGAGTGACCCGAACATTTGTATGCACAAAATGGACAGTGACAGTCTGACAACTGACAAACAAAATAACCATGATGTGAATGGGGGGAAGCCAACTTCAAAACAAACACCTGAAGGGCAATGATTAACAATAATATGAATCAAAGATTAATAATCATACAAATTATTGTGGATAAACTACAAGGGTTATAAGATTGAGCTCAGGACACAGAAAACCAAGTCTCAACCTCAGTAACTACAGAACAAACATAGAAGCAGAAGAAAAATTAGAAGAAAATTAGCGGAAGAAAGGAATAAGAATAAAAAGAAGAAAAGTAAGAGGAGAAAAGCAAGAAGTATAAAAAATAAATAACGTATTATAGAAAACTTACAATGTTTGAACAAACTTAAATGTAAAATGAGACTATTTAACACATCATGTTATATAATAAATTTAAATTGGCCTGAGTGCCGAAATATGTTGCAATTTTGATAATTTCACTTTAAATACCTTTAATTTATATTAAAGATAGTGTCTAGAGGTCCGTCTAGATGGACCCGGAGAAAACCCAATAGGTCCGTCAGAGCTTCGGCATGTACACGGTCCGATAGTTGTACGTTAACTTGAAAGTTTGATTATTCATCACTATGATACGGTGTGGTCTAATGCTTGCGTGTGTGCGTTACATATAGAAGTTCCTGGTTCGATTCCTGAGGATACCTTTTTTTTAACTTTTTTTACGAAATAAATGGAAGTTATTTCTTTTTTTTTTTTAAATACACAGGCTAGATTTAGATAAAATAAAATACACATGTTAGATTTAGATAGTCAAGACTTCTTTTAATAAAATAAAATACACAGTCAAGACGTCTTTTTATAAAATAAATTAAAATACACAGGTTCATTACTCTGGCTCTCTAGATTCTTGTGTTATTTTTCCATCTTTTCTTATATTTATTTCAAATTAAATCGTAACAGCCGATTGACGGACCTTTTTTTATTAGACACTATATCCCTGAAGACGGACCTATAAATATTTATTGAGTGGATTGTTTTATTTATTTTCTGATTACTTATTAATTTTCTGATTATTAATTTTTTATTATTAATTTTCTTAAAATAATTTTTAGATTATTAATTTCCTTGTTATTAATTTTATGATAAATTTTGTAATTATTAATTTTCTGATAATTTTTTTTCATTAGTGCTTTTCTGATTATTAATTTTTGATTATTAATTTTGTGATTATTAATTTTCTTATTATCAATATTCTGATTAGTAATTTTCTAGTTATTAATTTTCTTTATATTAATTTCTAGATTATTAATTTTTTTATTAATGATTTTCTGATTATAAATTTTGTAAATTATTAATTTTCTGATTATTATTTTTTTCATTATTACTTTTCTGATGATTAATTTCTGATTATTAATTTTCTTATTATCAATATTCTGATTAGTAATTTTTTGATTATTAATCTTCTTATTATTAATTTTCTTAAAATTAATTTTTTGGTTATTAATTTTCTTATTATTAATTTTCTGATATATATTTTTTTTTATTAGTTTTTTGATGATTAATTTCTGATTATTACTTTTTTGATTATTAATTTTCTTATTATCAATATTCTGATTAGTAATTTTTTGATTATTAATTTTCTTATTATTAATTTTATTATTATAAATTTTCTGATTATTAATTTTGTAATTATTAATTTTCTAATTATCAATATTCTGATGAGTAATTGTCTGATTATTAATTTTCTTATTATTAATTTTTTGATTATTAATTTTCTGATTATTAATATTCTGATTATTAATTTTCTTTTTATTAATTTTTTGATTATTAATTTTCTTATTATTAATTTTCTGATTATTATTTTTTTCATTATTACTTCTCCAAGATTAATTTCAGATTATTAATTTTGTGATTATTAATTTTGTGATTATTAATTTTCTTATTATCAATATTCTGATGAGTAATTTTCTGATTATTAATTTTCTTAATATTAATTTTTTGATTATTAATTTTCTGATTATTAATATTCTGTTTATAAATTTTGTAAATTATTAATTTTCTGATTATTATTTTTTTGTTATTAGTTTTTTGATGATTAATTTCTGATTATTACTTTTTTGATTATTAATTTTCTTATTATCAATATTCTGATTAGTAATTTTTTGATTATTAATTTTCTTATTATTAATTTTCTGATTATAAATTTTGTAAATTATTAATTTTCTGATTATTATTTTTTTCATTATTACTTTTCTGATGATTAATTTCAGATTATTAATTTTGTGATTATTAATGTTCTTATTATCAATATTCTGATTAGTAATTTTCTGATTATTAATTTTCTTATTTTTAATTTTCTTAATATTAATTTTTTGATTATTAATTTTGTGATTATTAATGTTCTTATTATCAATATTCTGATTAGTAATTTTCTGATTATTAATTTTCTTATTTTTAATTTTCTTAATATTAATTTTTTGATTATTAATTTTTTGATTATTAATTTTCTGATTATAATTTTTTTCATTATTAGTTTTCTGATGATTAATTTCTGATTATTAATTTTCTTATCAATATTCTGATTAGTAATTTTTTGATTATTAATTTTCTTATTATTATTTTTTTCATTATTACTTTTACGATTATTAATTTTCTGATTTTTAATTTTGTAATTATTAATTTTCTGATAATTATTTTTTTCTGATTACTATTTTTTTCATTATTACTTTTCTGGTTATTAATTTCTGATTATTAATTTTCTTATTATCAATATTCTGATTAGTAATTTTTTGATTATTAATGTACTTATTATTAACTTTCTGATTATTAATTTCTGATTACTAATTTTCTTATAATTAATTTTCTTTATATTAATTTTTGATTACTAATTTTCGTATTATTAATTTTGTGATTATTAATTTTCTAATGATTAATTTCTGATTATTAATTTTCTTAGTATCAATATTCTGATTAGTAATTTTTTGATTATTAATTTTCTGATTATTATTTTTTTCATTATTATTTTTCTGATTACTATTTTTTTCATTACTACTTACTTTTCTGATTATTAATTTCTGATTACTAAATTTGTTAAAATAATTTTTTGATTATTAATTTTCTGATTATTAATATTCTTATTATTAATTTTCTTATTATTAACTTTCTGATTATTAATTTCTGATTACTTATTTTCTTATTATAAATTTTTTGATTACTAATTTTCTTATTTTCAATTTTTTGATTAGTAATTTTCAATATCAAAGAGATTATCCATATCTCAAATGTAGTCAAAAATTTTTTTAATAGAAATAATACTCCAAGTCATGTACCACAATATATTCAGTAAAAACAGCAGTTTTAAGGGGCAACTAGTTTCGGATTATGAGCCATCTTCAGGCCTAAAACAAAGGTGCCCGGTTTCGACCTAAAGCATTAGAAATTTACAATTTTTAAACTTGTTATATTTTAATAAATGTTGAAGGATAACATAACGTTTTATAAAAAAAATATTTAATACATTTTATAATATTGTGGTTAGGAAGTACATGAAAATCGAAAAATAAAAAATTTAAAAAACTATTAATATTGATAATAATACTGTCTAAAAGACAGGAAAATATAGATTTTCCTTCATCAGGAAATCCAGGGCTGGAGTAAGAGTATGAAAGACGCACTTGTTACTGCTACATTAATGCCCATATGCACCGTTGATAATTGAGTTTAGCTTAAGCTTTAATCCCGCTTAACTTACATATTTGATATGCACGAAGCCAACATTGTATTTAAGCGCGATTAAAATTAAGCTGTCAAAAAAATTGAGTGAATAATTAGAATAATTTTTTTTATTATTAATTATACAAATTACTTAAATTTTTTTAAATGCAATGACCTAACTTTTTTTACATTTTTATATTATTATACTCTCTATTGTATTCATCAAATTTTTATTTCATTTCTTACCCCTTTCGGTCAAAATCCATGCTTTAGAATTTTTTATACAATTTAAAAAATTACTACTGTCTTATATTACATGTTTTAGTATTATTATGTTGGTCACAAAAAAATACATATTTAGTTACTCTAGCTATATAATTTTTTTTTAATTTTGTTATAGGTCACAAGGACCTTGTTGGTCTCATAACAAATCATGGGGTGTTTCGGCAGCAAAGATAAACTCTCCAAAGAGGACATGGATTTTTTAAAATCACATACGCGATACGATGAGTGCACTATCAAAGAGTGGTACAAAGGATTTAAGGTAAGAATTCTGATTTTTATTTCAATATTAAGCGAGTGAAAATAAATTCATCCAAGGATTTTGGCAAGCTCTGATTAAATTAAGATCCTCTCTTTGATGAGAAACTCTTATAAAGGGAAATGGAATCCTGATTTAAAAGGTTTCTCTTGTATTTTTCTTCACACTTACTATTTAATTTAATTTGAAATATCTCGTAATTGTATTTTCGCTTTCTTACGACTCTATAAATTTAATTCGTATCGAAAATGAATAATAATTTTATTGCACAACGTGGTAGCACGCAAACTGTGTTAGAAATGAGACCATTACGCCCATCGAGGACTTGCACACGTCCAAAAAGTAATATTATGTAAATGCCATTAGCATATTTCGAGTTCTGAATGCGATATTAACCACAAAATGTAAAAATAATTTCCCACTAGCAGTTATTAAAACGTGCATATTCAATGAAATTTACTAGGTGACTTTTTCATTTTCCTATTAAGAATATTCAAATTTAAATATAAAAAAAGGATTAATATATATATTTATCTACCGATTCAGTTTTATCGAGCACCACATTGTGCGTTTATTTTAGAAGAAAAGGAAAACAAAAATAAAATTTAAATATAAATATAAACTAATAAAAAATAAATTTGAAATAGGAAAAACTTAACGTTACAAAGATTTATCTATAATAATTCTCTCTGGGCCCTAAACATTTATTTCACTTCATTTATTTATGACGCCTTCAATAAGGTATGGCCAACGTAAAATGATTATACAGATCTGGTAATATTTTTAAATAACAGGAAATTTGTAATGAGAGGAAGAAGAATGCATTTATGCAATGATTCAATGGGGACAAATAAGACGAAACATTGACTCCACCTTATTCCACCACTCTTAGGGTAACGTGTTGATGAGAGCGATGTGCTCGCGGCTGGCTTCACGTTAAATTATATTTAGTTAGGAACTTATAAACTGCGGAAGTTGGTATTTGTGGCTGATTCTAAGTAACTACATTTTTACGCCTTAAAAAAAATGTAGAATCTAAAAAATAATAAAAAAAATTGTAAAAAATTTAATCAATTAAGGGTTTTGTACCAATAAACAATAGCCAAATCTTTTGTACAGTGATAATCAGAAGTCGGCTAAAGCTAAATTAGATCTGGCACGATAAACTCTCAGACCAGTGTTGCCAATGACAAATCACCCAAATACCCACAACTTTGCCCCAAAATACCCGATTTTACATGCGTGGAATTCCAAAATACCCGCATTTTACCCACTTACAATTTGAAGTGTTTTACAGTTAGTTATAATGTTTTTTTTAATGTATACAACAAATTGCAACATGCTAATTCAACACAAACAAGAGCTTAGATTGAGAATAAATAATCTTCTTCTTTTTCCTTTTTGAGGTCTCAGCTGCCAGGGATATTTTCTATTGGACTTTGACGTGATTTATGTGGAAGTGTTGCCAAGTGTGTTCAATGCAAACCAATTACTCTTTTTATGTATTTTTTGAGAAATAAGATAGCTGTGGCGGAAATATTTATGTTTACCAGAAGTGGCCTCACTCCTACAAAACATCAAAACAGTGAATAATTGACATGAGATTAAGATGGGAGGAAATAGAATTTTACCCGTAAAATTGGAAATACCCTCAAGAATACCCACAATGCAGGAAAATACCCGAAAATGGGAATATTACCCGAATATTGGCAACACTGTCTCAGACTGTCTGTGTATTTCCCCAAATGCCGACGTAGATCCGATGCGCTACGATAAATTACGAATGTTTTTAAAAAGGCGTATACCAAAATATTTTGTTCTTATTCCTCGTTTATTGTGCTTCTTGTCTGTTGCATGAAATATCCTATGCCCCGCAAAGTTTTGGCCAAATCTGTATACAGAAAAGCATAGTTGCCAAACGTGGGATAATTATCTGAGTTATGGATAACTTCAAGAGTGTTGTGATTCCTTTGTAATGTTGTTAGGAGGATAATTTCGGAATAATTGCATAAAATTTTATAATATAATATGGACTACCCGGTAGTCCAGATGCCTTATCAAAGATTCTCAATAAAAATTTTACCAAATATAAGAAAAAAAATACTATTTATTTAATTTAAAGTGTTTCTAACTCCTTCTCAATTTTCTTCAGGTTTACACTTTCGTTCACAGTTGTGTCTTTATTTTTTATTTTTGGCTCTCCCTGTCTCACTTCCTAGTTTTTTTTCTATCTTTCAAGAATATTGTACTTACTTTTCTATTTCTCTGTCTCTGTTTTTTTCTGTATCTTTGGGTTTCAAGTCTTGATTATTACTAATTTTCTACTTCACTCTCTGCTTCTCTATGCTGTTTTGTCTTCCTCTATTTGTCTGACTAAACTTGCTTATTTATTAGTTTCTTTTTTATTAGTATTATGCAAACAAAATAATTATAACATTTCTTAACATATTAAATACTTCGAGCATCAGCAACAACCAAAAAATTTAATTTTCCTTCAAAAAAAAATCTTTTCTTATCTCACTAGATTAATTTTCTTATTCAAAAGTGTCAATTAATAATAATTAACCAGGATTGATCATCTTCAATCTGTCATCTGTGACTATTTTATATTAAATTTCTTATCAATATATTTATGCTTTTATTATACCTATTAGTACTAAATTGTATTTTTTTTCCTTAAATTAAAGAACCTGTATCCAAATATAGTTGACATTGTGGCAACACTGCAAATATCACGACAACAAAGCTTTAAATGTCGCTTAGTACAAATATTGTATATAATAATTTTACTGTGGTATGGCAAAAAGTACCTTCTTTACCACCATTATCACCTACTTAAATCATATTTAACAGACAGGCATTTTCTAGAAAAGCAGGGCAATGAAAATAGCGTATATCCCGTCCACTCTGGCGTTCCCCAGGGAAGTTTACATGAGCGAGAACAAATTTGAATTTAATTCCTGCTCATAAACAGAGCGGAAAGCCTATATTATTAACGGATCTTAATCTATAGACCCTGGCTCATTTGTTTTGATATTAACCCTTAGCAAAATTAATAAAACAACTATTTAATCTAACTATTTTAATTAAATAAATACCAACAAATAATAAACCTAAAAATATATAAATTTAAGCCGGCTTTCTATGAGTTTTTTTTTTAATAAGTTAATGGTTAAAAAAAATTTAATATTTTAAAGAGTTGATATTTATTGCTATATAAAACATAAGTGCTAAATCAACAATTGTGGAATAGTAGCAAATCTTATCTCATTATTATGTAACGCGCTTTGGTCGTTACGTGTCACTTTGGCACTTTGGTTCCGTTTAAAGTGTGAAGGCCACTTGCTCGGACAGCTTCAGTGAAGAATGAAATACTTTAGGGGTCGTTATGGTCTCGACCAATCCTGTGTCGGCCGCTTGGGCAGACATTCCGGAGTATCTGCTGTTATAAGGTTAACGTATGGTTATAGAAATAAAAATTAATTAATTCAAAATAATTTTCCGGTGCAAAATGATTCCCAAGACTAAAGCAATTATTATTATTATTATAGTTATACAATTTTGGGAATTAAAAAAAAAATATAGTTGAAATTAGCCAAGTATGAGGTTGTTTTGAAAAAAAAAGATAGGCAGTAGAGAAAAGTCTATTGATATAATTTTTATAGAATCGTCAGATTTTTATTGGAAGGTTTATTGGATATAATATATGGAATTTAAAAAAATATGTATATAATGTATAATTAATAGAAGGAATCTTCAATTTTTGAAAAAGCTTTTTATAAAATAAAAAAAAACTGTTCAAATAGCAGTGAATGAGCGAACTGTGAAAAGAATGAGGAAAATTTCAAATAACTAAACATAGAAGGAGCAAGGCTGTTCAAGTAAATGTGGAAGAAACAAAAATATGAAAAGAACAAAAGAGGGGTTTTTAGGTTGTTTAAATCTGTTATGTAAACTACAAAAAATAAAAAATATGTAGTGATACTGCACGCCAGCTAGAATTAATTTGGAACAAAATTAAAGAGAAATCTCCCCAACTTCTGGGGATTCATAAATTGGGCTTCTTGAAGGTATGGATTTCAATTTAAATGAAAGAAGTCCCTGATCCTGACAATATTTCAAAGAGCCTAAAAACCAGGTCTTGCCAGACCGAAACAGAAATTAACTAACTTATATTAAAAAAAAAAAATTATCCATAGCTCAAAACTGGTACATTATTCAACGAATAAACAAGATAAACAAGATTAACTGGTTGGCAACATATTTCGGCCACAACGATGGCCAACATCAGGCTTACAATACAAATTATAAAATTGGATTAATAATGTAACATACTCAGAGAATGGTTATTTACAGAAAAAAAAACGAAGAAATGCTCTAGTTTGGAGGTTTCGTATTGGTTAAAGTATATCAAAAAAAATTTTTTTAAATAATTTTTTATAACAATTTTGCAATGTGACTTGTGTAATTTTCACTTATAATTACACGAGAGCTTTTTTTTTGTCGAAGTAAACTTGGCATGTATCAATAAGAATTTTGTTGCCTGGCAATTTAACGAAAAAAACTGCCTCTAAAAAAATTACGAGTCCGTAAGACGAGTAATTTTTCTGGCAGTTTTTTGAGTTGAATTACCTAATGACAACAAAATTCGAATTATAAATGTCAAGTTTACTTCGAGTCAAAAAAAAAGCTAGAGTGTAATTCGGTAAGACAATTTAATGAATATATAAATCAATAAATTAAAAAATAAGATGTAAATTAGTTTATTTAATTTAACGGAAAAGTACAATTGTTAAAAACACAATTATTAGAAATAGCTTGAGTCGGAAAATGAAAACTTTTCTGACAAGCTTGAGAAAAATTGACATAACGTCATCAAAAATTTATTTACAATGCTGTCTTCAGTTATTGGTAGTTAATCCCATGCATTAGTTCCCGTCAAGAGTTAAAATTGACATATTAAATTCAATAAGTAACACAAAGTTGAAAATGTTATTAAATACCAATCACTATATATGTTAATATTAAATGGATAATAATGTATACTTATGTGAGAAGAATACTCTGAATCTAATTAACTTACAAAACTAAAGTACTAAATTTATAAGATACACATTTTATAAATCAATGGTTTTATTTTGATATTGCTAAATTTTTTAAGCGATAAATTTTTGGCCATCTTGAACTTTTTTACGTATTGGCCGTTGTTCTCTATTAATGCAACTATTTATTCTTACATATGTATCAGTTTGAACTTGATTTAATGCTTCCAAAAAAATATGTAGAGGTGATAAATAATTACTAAATTTTGCGTAAAAACTTTCGCAACAATTTGTTGTCCTAGAAATATAAGCAGACTGCTCTGCCCAAATGGTCCAATACTGTTGACGGGAATTCATGCCAAGAATTAAACTCTTAATAATTCTTCGACGGGAATTAATGCAAAGGATTATTGTCCTAATTACTTTTGACGGGAATTCAAGTGCGTTCGTCGTTCCAGCTTTTACTTCACTAAGTTAAAAGCCGGAAAGCATATTATACCATCCTCCTATTACTTCCAACAGGTCCTCATTCCGTCATTACCTACTTACTTATCCTACATGATGGGTTACTTGATTGGATAAGTATTCTTACTTTGCCCTCTCGTCATCGTAGATTTGTGTGTGTGCTTTTGTCTCTAGAGCTCGATTATTTTGAGATGAGTACATTTCGTCATAATGTGCAGAAACCAATTTGAGTTTGTAGGCGTGGTCACACAGCTTTAAACGTGGTCCGAGTCGCCTGTCGCTCATGAAATTTGGATTCAGTAGCGTAGTGTTACTTATTTGTACTTTTTGCATTTATTTAGCTATTTTGTGTTTTTGTGTTTCGATTTTTGTGTCTATATAAATATTAATTTAATTCATTTTGTGTGCATTTTGGTAAGTACATTTAAATACAATTAAATAATAATATCAGACGAAACCGTACATCCCGAATTTTTGCTTAATTAAAGAAATATTTGATGTATAATATAAATAAAAAATACATTTGTGTAATAGATATATATTTTTTTACTTTTTTCGGGAGGAAAAAAGAAGATTATCATGATGAAATGAACTGGAATAATTTTTCGCAATGGGTTAGAAGGCAGTTAATACCAAATCTTCCTCCAAGGGCTATACTTGTAATCGATAATGCTAGGTATCATTATGTTAAATCTGAAAAATCGATTACCACTCAGGCGTTAAAGGCATATTTGATATACTGGCTCAGTAAAAACCATATTCCGCATGATGCGAAAATGACCAAACCAGAATTCTACACATTAATCAAAGCTCACAGATCCCCACCGAATTTTCTTTTAGATAATCTTCTCGAAGAAAATGGTCAAAAAGTATTACGGTTGCCTCCATATCACCCTGAACTAAATCCCATAGAAAAAATATGGGCCACGGTAAAAAATTGGGTGGGTCAACATAATATAACATTCAAGTTGGATGATGTTGAAGAGTTGGTTAGGAAAAAATTTCAAAGAATAACGTCCGAGGAATGGGCAAACGTGGTAGACCATTCCGCAAAATATGAGCATGCATATATTCAAAAAGAACATCTGATGGATGAATATACAGATTCCCTCATATTTTGCGTAAATACGGGGTCATCCGATGAGTGGGATTCCGACCTTTCGGACTTCGAAAATGATGATATAGTGATGAAAATGGTTAAAATTATAAAAATTTAAATTGTTTATTTAAACTTTAAGTTGTTTTATTACTTTAAAGTTCAATAGCAATTTAAGTAACAAATAGTTAAAATTTTAAATGTTACTTGTTATTTTAAAGTACTTTCGATTTAAAATATTTTATTAATGTACACACGCCACTGCTAAAATATCAGATACCCCTACCGCAGCAGATTTGAACTTAGCGCCATAAAATAAGGTCCACAAAGTTTATGACGTGCTGCGCCAACTGGGGCGTGGCTATAGCTAAATGTACTCATCTCAAAATAATCGAGCTCTACCTTGTGATACTCCAAATTAGCTCTTACTACGAATCAATTCGGAGAATACAGAAGGCAGTAGTATGTCTGGTGTAGTGATAGTTGTCATATATTTGTCATCTTTTGTACCATGATGCGGCCTGCTGTGCTGTCATCTTTTGGTCTCCTAAGATCTTGAAGGGGTTGTGGGTTCCTGGGATTTTTTGTTTTAATTTTTTTTTGGGTGGGTTTGGGAGGGATGGATGTTAGGGTAGAAGGTGTCTTCAAGTTTACCTTCCTTTTCTTGGAGCTATGTCTTCTTCTCTGTTATCCTCTGGTACCACTATATCTTTCACTTGTCAGTTCGTTTCACTTTTTTCACTTGCAAGCTTTAGTATGTTATATTGTTAATCCATTTTTTAAATTGTATTGTAGGCCTGATGATGGCCATCGTTATGGCCGAAATATGTTGCTGTCAAGTTATTCTTATTTAACAAAAAATTAAATTTATGTGTTATGTTTTTATTATTCGTTGTGTAACTTATACTAGTTTCCCTAAGCGGAACCCAATCAATATCTTTGAATTTCTCTGTGACAGGCGATTGTTTAAACTCTATTGAATAAACAAGACTAGGGCATTAAGTCCAATAATTTTCGGCAAGGCATTATTGTTTATATCAGAAAACTGTCTCAAAAACTGACAATATGTTTTCCTAACTTAACAAATTTTGTTCTTTGTTTGGACGAGTCGATTATATCCGATTACCAATATATTTTACTGGTGTTTTTCTGCTCTATTACAATACTCGTGTATGTTTTCAATTAATAATCTTCAATACTTTCAAAAGCTGTCGTATTTTCTATAGCTGCAAAATTCTACATCTGCTTTTTATGTCCAAGTGAACTTAGAGCCGAGACATAACCTCATCGATCGACCGATAATTCTATTCAAGCTCTGGAGCTTTTGTCAACTCTAGAGCCGTATCTGGTTTCTGTCGTAATTGTGTTATTTATTGTGCGAGAAAATATAATGGCGGGATAGATAGTCTGGAAAAGGAGCCTTTGTGGGGCAGATACAAAGGGCTTTTAGAGAGAGGTGCTGCTACGGCTACGACTGTGACAGGTTGAAAAGGGAACTTCAATTAGAAATCGTAGCTTTGTAGCATTAAATGGGACATGAGGTAGTAGGGAAAAGTGCATGGAATTTCATTGTGTAGATGTTATTGAGGATAAAACGAATTTTTGTTTTTTTTTTTTTTAATAAAGGAAAAATATTTAGCCTAGATATTGATAGTTTAGTAATGAGGTTAGATACGTGCAAGTATTTTTTTTGTACGAGATATTCTGACATGTAGGTCAATGAAGTTTGCATTCCTATTAACAACGATACAATATACAGAATAGTTACTGACAGAAAGTGAAAGTAATCAATAAGAATTATTTATTACTTCGTTATATTCTCGTACAGATAACAATAATCAAAAGGATCGCAATCTTTTATAATTATTTCTTTCATTATATATATTGTAATGAAATACTCTGTATAAGTTTTTTTTTTAAAGATTTAATATAATTTTGGAAATGTAAAAGAAAATTTTAGTTAATGAATAAGTAAATGATAAGAGATAGTCAATAGTGAATAAAATTTGTATCGGACTAATTTGAGAAGAGAAAGTAGACATGATATAGAAAATTTATTTATTTTGTTTAATTTTTTTTTAATACTTTATAGAACCCAACCAAAATAAGAGATTTAGTAAATCCTTACAATATATAAATAATTATTATTATACTGTTGATAAACAAATACAGAAGGTGAATCATAGTAGCTATATATGATACGCTACTGGTTATTTAAGAAAATATGAAACATTTTAATATTGGGATTGCGCCTTTAAAAAAACCGGTGCACGAGTTTAAAAAAAATTACTCGTAAATATATGCTCACCAAATAGGTTTAATCTATAGAAAACTTCGAACAACTTTTTAAGAGTAATACGCAAACGTAGGAGTGTGATATTTTGCATAGTTAAAGTTTATATACAGGAGGAGTGCAGAAAGTTAAAATTAATATATATGAATGGGCGAAGGGTGATATTACGAGGGAGTGGGTTTGAATCCTTACCCCGTCACCCTTTTTTTTTAGAAACAAGTTTTTACTTTTCTTTATTATAATTTTCTTTTTGAATTGAAAACTTCTCTGGGCCGGTTGGACGATTTTTAGATAGGTTAAAAATAGGAAAAAATTGGGTTAATGGAAAAAATAGGGAAAAACGGGAAAAGTAGGAAACAATCAGAAAAAAAGGAAAATATAGTAAAAACAGAAAAGAGGAAAACAGGAATAAATGGTGAAACGCAGGAAACAATAGGAAAATGCAAAAAAAAATAGGAAAAATGAGGAAAAAAAATTGGAAAAAATAGAAAAATTAGGAAAACGTAAAAAAATAGGAAAAAATGGGGAAATACAGGAAAAAATATTAAAAGTAGAAAAATATGAAAACAGGACAAATGGTAAAACACAGGAAAAAATAGGAAACAATAGAAAAATGCAGAAAAAATAGGTAAAATAAGGAAAAAAATAAAAAAAAAAATAAAGCAAAAATAGAAAAATCAGTAAAACGTAAAAAAATAGGAAAAAACAGGGAAAATAGGCAAAATGGGGGAACTATAAAAAAGAATAGGAAACCAGAAAAAAATACGAAATATGAAAAATGAGAAAAAAAGAAAAAATGGGAAAATGGGAAAAAGTATGGAAAATAGACAAATGGGGAAATATAGGCAAAGATTGGAGAAATGGGGAAAAATAAAAAACCAGGGAAAAACAGTAAAAAATGGGAAATCTGGAAAAATAGCGTTTTTTCCCATTTTTTTACTAGAAACATATGAACGGATAGGAAAAAATTGGAGAAATTAGAAAAAAATTAAGGAAAAGAAAAAAATAAGATAACAGGAAAAAATGGTAAATCACAGGAAACAATAGGAAAAGGCGAAAAAAAAATAGGAAAGATTAGGAAAAAATATAGAAAAATAAAAAAAAATAGAAAAAATAGAAAAAAATAGGAAAAACAGGAAAGGTTAGGAAAAACAGAAAAAAATAGGAAATAAATATAGAAAAATAAGAAAAGAGAAAAGGAGAAAAATGGCGAGAAAAATAGCTTTTTTCCCATTTTTTACTAGAAAAATAGGAAAAAATAGGAGTAATAAAATAAAGAAAAAAGGAAAAATAAGAAAACAGAAAAAATGGGAAAATAGAAAAATAGGGAAGTGTCGGCAGAAATTGGATAAATGGGGAAAAATAAAGAAATAGGGAAAAATAGTTAAAAATGGGAAAATCGGGAAAAATAGCTGGTTATCCCATTTTTTACTAGAAAATCCGCAAAAATAGTGAAAAAAATAGGTATATAAATTTAATTGAGTTCATTTTAAATCAGTTTTGAATACAAAATCTCAAATATGACAAGCGCAGATCATGTTCGCGCGTAAACGTTCAAAATTTCAAAACACAATATTTAGCGATATATATTGAAAATTAAGAAACATTTGTTTTCGTTGTTTTTTGCTTATTTCTAGAACTTAAATCAATCATTTATTCAGCAGCGAAGCAAAGCGAAGGTACTTAATGACTTTACAATGTCCCTCCGTCCGTATGTCTATCTGTCCGTCTGTCCGGTTTCGAATTTTGGAACTCTGTTTTCAGCAATCGATAGCTGGTCACTATAACTCACCTACCTACTATTTTCAATGACCTAAGTCAACTGCCATCGTCTGTCTGTCCGTTTGTCGGTCTATCCGTCTATTTCAGCGATAATTCGAGAACGGTTTCGAATTTTGGATTTCTGTTTTTAATCTAGGTTTTTACGTTTTGGTTTTTTTTGAAGAATCGGTTATAAATTTACATCAATCAGTTGACATTCAAGCGATATTGTGAAGTTTTTGAAGTGCGATTTTACTGTCTGATAAAATATTTTCTTACACTGAATTAACTGATATGGTTCTGGTGTATGGTGCTGCTGGTGAAAAATCTTCAAGCAAGAAATTTATATCGGGAATGATTTCTCAATTCCAATTTTTGTGGTTTCTAAACAGATTTTAAATGTTATGGGCCATTTAATAACCGATAAATAAATAGAGAATAATAGGCCGTTAGGCACTACATGAATCACACAGAAAGATAGATTTTTTATACCGAAATATAAAAGGATCGATCGTCCTTCAGTGTTCATAGGTTTTTGTAAACAAAAGCTTGATCCTTATTTAAAATTAATGAAATTAACGTTTATTGTCAAATTTTAAAATTTCGACCAAGGTTCCATAATATTTAAATCTATTTGGATTGTTTAAAATCAAAATAAAGTTAAAGGAGAAAAACAAAAGAGCTGGAAAAAAGTTGCTGAAAAATTAGAAGAAAAACAAAATAAAAAAATTAAAAATCTTAGAGGGCGAAAAACAACAGACACTGCAGCAGTAAAAAACGAATGAGGAGAAATACTAACAGATGATAGCGAAGTAATGCAAAGGTGGAAAGAATATTTCCAAAATACATTTCATATACGGGGTGTGGTTCTAAACTATAATATGTTTTATTAAAATTTATTGATTAATGTCAAAATGTACAAAATTTGGACAAAAAGTTTATATTTATTTATAGAATCCAATAAATAAATCATATCTCAAATGTGGTCCAAATTTTCAACAATAGAAATATAACAAAGTCGTGTGTATAGAAAAATTTTTTAGGCGACTAGTTTCGGTTGAAAAACCTTCATCAGGAAATTATTAATAAAATAAGAGGATAGAAAAATGTCACAATGGATTTCACTTTGTGACAATTTAACGGTATTTTTTTTTAAAAAAAAGTTCTTTTATCAGAAGAATAATTGATTAAATAATTAATTTATTAAGAGTGTTTGGAAAGTTGGGTGGCATTGCCCCTTCTTTATTTTATTCTGGTAAAGCGATTAATTCTACTAAGAGCTTGTTTAAGATAACACAATAAAAATAATTTTTGATTTCACACATAATTTGCACATAAAACACACAAAATTATAGTGCTAATTTTAAAAAAAATCGCATCATATTTAACAAAAAGTTGTGCTAGCTTTACATGAAAGATAGCACAATATATTATTTAAAAAAAAGTCTGACAAAATTAAATTTTAACGCACAAAATTATGAGTTTATTGGAATTAAAATCATCATATTTGTTTAGATATAAATAATATAATTTTTTTCTATATCAATCAAATATTCATATTTTATTATTTCGATATATCAAAATTTTGAGTGACGTTAAATTTAAATTTAAAATTAATTTCCCGTACTCATAAATAAAGAGACTTTAATTAAATTTAAAACAAAACGCAAATTTCGTAATATTATAACGTCACAGACGTTACTATATTTGGTTAAGTCATTAGTACTTGTTAATAAATTGTAGTTTAGATTTTTTATCACCTTAAATGGTAGATTACTAAACGATTAGTGTCTACCGATTTGTTTATTTAAAATATATTAGATTATTGACTCTTGAATATTGGAATTTTAATAATACAAGAAATGTGTTTATTTTTTTTTTATTGAAAATATAATATAAGAAAAAATTAAGGGTTTAACAAAGGGTTGCTGGATGGCTACACTGGAGGCACTCAATAACCGGCGCGTAGTGTGGATTAGATTTGTTTTTATATTAATGATTTAATTTAATATTTTTTAAGTTCTTTATAGGAGATGGTTTGGTAGAAAATCAGAAAAAACGGACAAAATAGAAAAAAAATAAAAATCTGTAAACCCCAAAGTTGTGTTCAAATATTCAATAAATAAAACAATGTCATGTACTACAATATGTTTGGAAAAAAAGAAAGTTTAAGCGACGACTAGTTTCGGTTTCATAGCCATCTTCAGGTCATATATACTTGTTAATAAATGATTATGAACAATAGCATAACATTTTTAAATAGTTAAAAATTTGTGGAGGGAGTTAGGAGACAATAAAAAATATTGAAAATGTTGTTAAATATATTTTCTCATGTTACCGTTTCCTAAGATTACGTTTTCCATATTTTCACTCCATCCCCAATTTTTTAACTACCTACTACCCTTTAAAATTTTCAAATCCTTTCTAGCCATAACTTTTTCTTTAAAACGTAATTTAAAAAAAAAAATTTTTGGCTATAATTAATTTTCAATTTTTTTTAGTCATTTTTGAAAAAAATCACAATTATAATTTGTTTTATTGAAAACTTAATGATATTATTTTAAAATTTGTATCTATCATAAAAAAATGCACACAAAGACAAAAAAAGTAAAATAATTAAAAAATATAGTGAAAAATATGAATAGGAAAAAGATGTATAGAAACAAAATCATTTTATAACTATTTGCATACAATATAAACAAATCAATTTTTTTGGTTAAAAATTGCAGAAAAAATCAAGGGGCGAGGAAATTATTGTAAAAATGGGCGAGGGTATGTTTTAAATTAGTTTTTGTTTCTCTACACAATGATATAATACAATTTAGATTTATAAAAAAAACACCATATAAGGGCTTGTAGATAGAGGAAATTTTATAGAAAAATAAAAAAAAAAATTTTAAAAAATGGTGAAGAAGTGGAGAGGGAAAAAATGTATTAAAGCAAAATATAAAAAATATCTCTCCATAGATGGGCCTGGAAGGGAAATTTTAGAAATTACAGAAAAATGAAAATTAAATGGTGAAGGAGCAGATAAGGAAAAAAATGTATATAAGCGAAATATAAAAAATTCCTCCATAGAAAGGCTTGAAGAGGAAATTTTTAGAAAAATGAAAAAGAAAATGGTGGAGAAGGAAAAAAATGTACATAAAAATCCGTCCATAGAAGGAGAAATTTTATAGAAAAATAAAAATGAAAATGGTGAAGAAGTGGAGAGGGAAACATGTATTAAAGCAAAATGTAAGAAAAATACCTCCATAAAAGAGGGGAAATTTTATAGAAAAATAAAAGAAAATGGTGAAGAAGTGGAAAGGGAAAAATGTATTAAAGCAAAATATTTAAAAAAAAATCACTCCACCTTTAGGGTAAATTTTATGGAAAAATGAAAATGGTGAAGAAATGGAGAGTGAAAAAATGGATTAAAGTAAAATGTAAAAGAAATCCTCCAGATAAAGGCTTAATGGGGAAATTTTATAGAAAAATAAAAGAAAATAGTGAAGAAGTGGAAAGGGAAAAATGTATTAAAGCAAAATATTTAAAAAAAAATCACTCCACCTTTAGGGTAAATTTTATGGAAAAATGAAAATGGTGAAGAAGTGGAGAGGGAAAAAATGGATTAAAGTAAAATGTAAAAAAAGTCCTCCAGATAAAGGCTTAAAGGGGAAATTTTATAGAAAAATAAAAGAAAATGGTGAAGAGGTGGAAAGGGAAAAATGTATTAAAGCAAAATATTAAAAAAAAATCATTCCATCTTTAGGGTAAATTTTATAGAAAAATGAAAATGAAAATGGTGAAGAAGTGGAGAGGGAAAAAATGTATTAAAGTAAAATGTAAAAAGAATTCCTTCGTATAAGGGCTTAGAGGGGAAATTTTATAGAAAAATGAAAATGGTGAAGAAGTGGAAAGGGAAAAAATGTATTAAAGTAAAATGTAAAAAGAATTCCTCCATATAAGGGCTTAAAAGAAAATGGTGAAGAAGTGGAGAGGGAAAAAATGTATCAAAGTAACATATTGAAAAAAAATCGCTCCACATTTAGGGTAAATTTTATAGAAAAATGAAAATGGTGAAGAAGTGGAGAAGGAACAAATGTATTAAAACAAAATGTAAAAAATCCTCCCTATAAGGGCTTAGAGGGGAAATTTTATAGAAAAATAAAAGAAAATGGTAAAGAAGTAGAGAGGGAAAAAATGTATTAAAGCAAAATATTTTAAAAAATCACTCCACCTTTAGGGTAAATTTTATAGAAAAATGAAAATGGTGAAGAAGTGGAGAGGGAAAAATGTATTAAAGCAAAATGTAAAAAAATTCCTCCATATAAGGTCTTAGAGGGGAAATTTTATAGAAAAATAAAAGAAATTGGTGAAGAAGTGGAGAGGGAAGAAATGTATTAAAGTAAAATACAAAAAAAATCCCTTCAAAGAAGGGCCTGGAGGTGAAATTTTATAGAAAAATGAAAGGGAAATGGTGAAAAACTGAAGAGGTAAAAAAAAATGTAAAAAGGTAAAATTATTATACTCGTATCTAGAAATAATACCGAAAAAAAAAATAAGGAAGGGGGGGGGGGAATGGTAACCTATTTGGTATAAATTGGTCATGGTTCACCCCCATAACTTTTTTATGGGTTAATAGATTTATTCTGAATTTTGGCCCATTACATTAGAATTATTAATGGATATTTTAAAATAAAAATCTAATATTTAATTAGAACATCCGGTACATTTCTAAATATTTGTATTCTACGATTTTAAATATACAGTTACTTTTTATTTTATTTCTTAAATTGTAAAAATTATTAGATCCTCATTTTGCTCTAAAAAATATTCTTTTTAATTAATTTTGAAATTTTGGCACTTTTAGTTTAGAATTTGTCTTGTTCATAGCAAACATATTTTTTTTTATAATTGGATTTTTTTAATTCGCTGCTATGAATAATATCATGACCTAAAATATGTTCAGTTTAAATTAGACAGTGTCGAGGCGCCTTATATATAATTTATTTATATGAATATGTATATTAAATTTAAATATGTAAATATAATTTTTTCTATAATAAATAGTTAGCATAACATAATAAATACTTAATATTATAAGCGGATTAAACTATTATTAAAAATGTATAATAAAACAACAAGGGAATTACGTTGTGTATATCGAAGATACAAAAATGCAAAAATTTTGAAATGATTTCTGAAAAAATTTGTTTTTCTTTAAAAGAAAATTCCTAGAATGCGCACGAAAATTATAACACGATTCAGTGATTTTAAACTGTTTCCGTAAAATAATTGAGGAAAACCAAAGTGATCGATATTACAAAACTAGAAATAAATCAATATAGTTGAAATTAATAAATCAAACTGATATAGGTGAATGTATCACATAATTTAGGTAAAATTATATTCCATTTATCGGTTTTTTTTGGTCTTGTAAACAATTTTTGTTTATGATTAATTTCTTAATAACTGTGTAAAATTCGTTCAGGATAAACGAAAATTCAATTTGACGGGTTTAGGTTTTAATTAAAAACCATCAATCTAAAATATTAACGACCTGAACAGAATAATTACATTTTGAAAAATGACCAGTCACATTTTTTTAGCACGTCACTGGTATAAAACTGCTTATTGACATAAATATATGAAAATTCCTACGCTACTGATTTATTATAAATATATAATTCAATAAAAAATAATGTTCAAAAAGAGCCAAAAATTCTCAAATATAAATTTCAATCTTGTTTTATATAAAATTAAAATTATCAAATTTTTCTTAACCCTTAAAATCCCATAAGAGAAAAATTTAATGCGACTTCTCAAAAATGATGTAGAGACTTCTGAAAAATAACTGGGACATTTAAAAAATTACTGGGACTTCTAAAAAATTACTGATACATCAAAAAATTACTGGGACTTCTAAAAATTTCTGGGACTTCTAAAAAATTACTGAGACATCCAAAAAATTACTACGACTTCTAAAAATTTACTGGAACTTCTGAAAAATGATGTATAGACTTCCAAAAAATAACTGGGACTTTAAGAAAAATACTGGGACTTCTAAAAAGTTACTGACACATTCAATAAATTACTTGGGACTTAAAAAAATACTGGGACTTCTAAAAAATTACTGGGACTTCTAAAAAATTACTGTGACTTCTAAACATTTACTGGGACTTTTAAAAAATGATGTATGGACTTCCAAAAAATAACTGGGACTTAAAAAAATAGTGGGACTTCTAAAAAATTATTGACACATTCAAAAAATCACTGTGACTTTTAAACATTTACTGGGACTTTTAAAAAATGATGTATGGACTTCCAAAAAATAACTGGGACTTAAAAAAAATACTGGGACTTCTAAAAAATTACTGACGCATTCAAAAAATTACTGGGACTTCTAAAACCTTACTGGGACTTTAAAAAAATGATTATCGACTTCCAAAAAATAACTGGGACTTTAAGAAAAATACTGGGACTTCTAAAAAGTTACAGACACATTCAATAAATTACTGGGCCTTCTGAAAAATGATGGATAGACTTCCAAAAATAACTGGGACTTCTAAAAAATTACTGACACATTCAATAAATTACTGGAACTTCTGAAAAATGATGTATAGACTTCCAAAAAATAACTGGGACTTAAAAAAAATACTAGGACTTCTAAAAAATTAGTGACACATTCAAAAAATTACTGGGACTTCTAAAACCTTACTGGGACTTTTAAAAAATGATTATCGACTTCCAAAAAATAACTGGGACTTTAAGAAAAATAACTGGGACTTCTAAAAAATTACTGACACATTCAATAAATTACTGGAACTTCTGAAAAATGATGTATAGACTTCCAAAAAAATAACTGGGACTTAAAAAAAATACTGGGACTTCTAAAAAATTAGTGACACATTCAAAAAATTACTGTGACTTCTAAACATTTACTGGGACTTTTAAAAAATGATGTATGGACTTCCAAAAAATAATTGGGACTTAAAAAAAATACTGGGACTTCTAAAAAATTACTGACACATTCAAAAAAATACTGGGACTTCTAAAACCTTACTGGGACTTTTAAAAAATGATTATCGACTTCCAAAAAATAACTGGGACTTTAAGAAAAATACTGGGACTTCTAAAAAGTTACTGACACATTCAATAAATTACTGGTCCTTCTGAAAAATAATGGATAGACTTCCAAAAATAACTGGGACTTCTAAAAAATTACTGACATATTCAATAAATTACTGGAACTTCCAAAATATAACTGGGACTTAAAAAAAATACTGGGACTTCTAAAAAATTACTGACACATTCAAAAAATTACTGTGACTTCTAAACATTTACTGGGACTTTTAAAAAATGATGTATGGACTTCCAAAAAATAACTGGGGCTTCTAAAAAATTATTGACACATTCAAAAAATTACTGGGACTTCTAAAAATTTACTGGGACTTCTGAAAAATAACTGGGACTTTTAAAAAATTTATGGGACTTATAAAAAATTACTGAGATATCCAAAAAATTACTGGGACTTCTGAAAAATGATGTATAGGCTTTCAAAAAATAACTGGGATTTAAAAAAAAATACTGGTACTTCTAAAATATTTTTAGATGCCTCCAGTTAAAAATTCGTTCTCTTTATAGATAATGACAAAACCTAGCATTCAAAACAAAAATTTATACGTTTAACGATTATTTAATACTTCTAGAACATAGAGCGTGTTGTGACCTCCTACACCCCTGGTCTGTTTATCTCATGAAAAAGGCGAGTACAAAGTAACAAACCGATGACCATTTCGGTAAGAAACTTCCGTACTCAAATTTATCACAAAATATACCTGATCGTCAAGTATTGTTAAGTTAGGACCCACATTGTGTTTAATAATCGTAGTAATAATAACAGCATTGTTATTAATAATTGTAATAACCCCAGAAATTCTTTTTAAAGTTGGTGACAAGTGAAAGTAAATCAAAACACAAAAATCTCAAGAAAATATTTATTCATTAGGAAAATTTACTGAAAAATGATGGCGCCTTGTAGCTTATAAAAACTCCTTCCAACGAATACCCACCCCCTGGACATTTATCAACGAATATGTACAATAGTATATTATATACCAAGGGACTAAAGTGCATCTTTTAATCCCGATTATGTTTAACGAACAAAGATTCGTTTCATGCAACTAAATTCCTAGGAAGGCCCTTCTTGTATTACGTGTTTTGTGCCACCCTGTATTTTTATTATTCCTTTACTCGGTCTATCTGATTTCAGCTCGCTTCATATCCCTTCTCTAGATCTCCCTCTCTTTTACTATAAAATGTTTGTTCCATGTTACCAACTCCCTCTCTTTGCTTCTTCAGTAAAAGCAAATTAACTTACATATCGTCTGTGCTGTAAATTGAAAATTTTTCTTTCTTCCCCTCTTTATATAGGGGTTTTTTCTTTTTGGACTACATTTTTTTTTCCTGTGGACTTCGTTTTTCATTTGAACTTCGTTTTTTTTCCTTCCTTTGAACTTTGTTTTTTTCCCTTGGATCACATTTTTTCCCTTGGGATTACGTTCTTTTTGGACCAAGCTTGTGTTTCTTGGACGACATTTTTGGGACTACGTTTTCTTGAACTACGTTTTTGGACCAAGCTATCTTGGAGAAGGAAGATAAGGAAAAACCTCAGTAACAAGCCAAGTTTTTTTAAACAAGAAAAAAAAGAAAGATCTCTGAAATTTTTATCGGAAAATAAACAAATATTAACTTTTAATTTGAACTTAATTCCTTAACCCAAAAAAAAGAAAGGACGGATTTTGAAATATATCATAGTTTTTTTTTGGCCAATTGTTTCTAATTACATCAAAAAATGAATTTTTAATATTTTACTTCATTTCACCTGGATATAGAAACCAAATATAATTACAAAATGAAACAAGAAATGTTTGTATCAGGAATATTTTTAACAAAACTTTGGTAGTAGAACTTAAATTAAAATAAACTCTTTAATTTATTTTTAATTATTTCATCTAACTTACTAGAAAGACGTGTGAAATTTTCTTACCGAATGTCCTAACTGGAAATATCTCATCCAGCTTGAATTTTATTAAAAAAAATCGCGTTCTCGGAAATATTTCCGATAGTAATTCAAGCACTTATAATTTTTATGCTAACTTTTTAATTTTTTTTTACAGCAAGATTGTCCTAATGGCCGACTCACTCCCGCGAAATTTGTAGACATGTACAAGATGTTCTTCCCATCGGGCAACGCAGAAGAATTCTGCGACCACGTATTTAGGACATTTGACATGGACAAAAACGGATACATAGATTTTAAGGTAAGAAAAAAAATACTTTAAAGTGAACTCAAAAAATATCTTTTTCACGTATACCAAAAATATATCTTAAGTAGAAACATCATCTAATATAAACCTAAAAGCTCCCCCATAAAGATATTTGCTGATTTAATATGTCGTCTAGACTCACGCTTTCAAAGGATCTTGTCGTTTTTTTTTTCGATAAAGTAAAGTTGATTTTCTCAATGCGACGAGACATTTTTACTGCAACGATTTAATAATTCTGTTAGCTACAACTGTGCTAATATCAATTGTTTTTTTGAAGGATTAAGTTTGCCAAAATTATCATTCAAGTGCCATATTTAGTTGTAATTCTTGTTAGAAATTTTACAAACAAATTCCTTTAGATTTTCACTTTTTGGGACACACTATATATACTATAATTCTTGTGTTTGTAAACTTAATATTTGAATAGATAACGTATCATTTGGTTTAATTTTCCATCACATTAATGTATCTGTATATCTACATATTCATATCTAATCTTAATTAAGTTCCAATATGTAAATTCTAACGCTAATATAACCATAATAAGTTAATAAATATGATTAAGAATCGATAAATCTGTGAAAAAGTTACTATTGCAGTCGACTTGATAAAATCGACTAATCATCGAAGGACCAAGCTGTTGAATTAAAAGAAAAACTCATAAGGTACATTATTTTAAAACACTTTAACAATGATCAAATTAACTGTTGTCACTCACTATTCACTGTATAACTAATTACAATATGACGGTCAGATTTTAAATTAACTTAAGTCTGATTATTATCAAAAATAGACTTACGGTGTAATTGTAATGATCGAAACGTTCCCCATCTCCGCTAAAGAACTCTGAAATCTATAAAAATAAACATTTTACAATATGTTTAAAAGCCACTTTTCACGGTGCAAGTTTAAAGCAATTTTTGTGCAATGCAAGTTTGATGCTAGAAGATTGGAATTACTGCGCATGTCAACAATCAAATTTGATGAAAGTTTCAAGCCAAAAAATAAATAGAACATGTTCTATTTTATGCAGTTTGCGTGCAAGTTTGAGGCAATTTTATAGTGATTTTCGGGATACCAATTTTACCAATCAATCAAAAAGTTACTAGCGGTAGCGGCCATTTTGTCTTGTTGGAAATTGTGAATTTGTGCCAGTATAGTTTATTTTCTTCATTATTTTCTTTTCTTGCAATTGAACATGTTAATAACTGTATGCCATTTTGTGGGTTAATCTGTTTTGTATATAGGGACGATCTGGTGGTTTGCCATTTATTTGTAAAATTTTAATATATATGTATATAATTTTTATGTTCTAACAATTCCTCACAAAACTTGTATTAAAATAAACAAAATGTTATATTATGTTTTACTAAAGAATACGTATATACCAAGAAGCGAAGGCCGGCGAAATTTCTTTGATATTGGAAGGGCAAAAATTTTTGTGACAGGTGTCGAATAACTAATATAACAGCTGAGTTCGACTTCGTTGCTCTTTTCACTAGTTTTAACCTGCTCTTGATCTATTCGTTCGGGTAGTGTCAAAAATTCATTTAAATTCATTTCATATATATGTTTAGAAAACAAAGTAATATTTACAATAAAATAATATAAAATAAACAAACAATCCGGACTTTATGGACTTTATTCAAAAATATAGCACTTTTAGACATAATTGACATTGACGTATAACTAATATAACTCGCGCATGCGCGTACAAATGTCGGTCCATGCAAATACCGAAGCCTTCGCTTCTTCATTGATAGTTATTCTTTGGTTTTACATATAACATTTAAACTTCAAAATACTTCGGTTGGCAGCACTGATTCAATTTGCAGTATATCCCAACAAACTTGCATTGCACGAAAATTGCTTCGAACTTGCACCGTGAAAAGTGGCTTTAACCGGAAATAGAATCAAGATTGAACAACAATATAAGAGCGGTTTTTTACTCTTTCCTGTAAAATTACTGTAGTTAGATTTAAGTGTTTTTAAAATCTGACCGTCGATTACTTTGGGAATTCTCAGAAAATGTTTGCTAAATGATTTGATAAAAAAGGCGCGTTTTTAACCGGCATTTTAACAAAGAGCTTTTACATGTTGTAATAGACTGATCTCTACGAGATCTAAAAAGCTGATAATGCGTGAGGGAACGCGTTTTTGGATGAAATTTGTCACCATCGAAATATTGCAGCATCGAAAAGTTACTCAGCTGAATAGTTGCTGAATCGAAATATTGTTCATTCGAAAGGTTACTGAGCCGAAATATCGGTGGTTCGAAATATAATTGAACCGAATTATTGCTGTATCGAAACATTGTTCATTCTGTTTTCATAAGTTAACTTTAATATAACAAATCGCAACCCATTCCATATTACTTATTTTAACATTTCATTTTCATATTCTTTTAAAACAGTTTAATTGTTTTGGTTCAAATTACTTGTATTAATTAATTTATGAAGTTTAAAATAAAATGGAAGAAATTTTATATATACCTTAAGTAAAACTGTGAGATATTTAAAATATTTTAAGTGTTGTTAGGTATTTGGTTTATTTTCAGTTTATTTAAGTTTCCAACACAATAAAACATAAATGCTAACAATAATGGGTTCACAAAATATAACCCTCTTTTAATCGATATAGCTCCACCTTCTTCCCAAGACTCTACCGTCCCCTCATATTCTGTTCAGCTCGGAATACCAATCCAGAAAAATAATATAGTACCAACTTAAATTAATAAGCCCTACGTGGGTATATAATCATTAATACACTCAGATGGGGTTGCAGAACACTCTTTACATATTACTTCCTATGTAGATTATGTAGTACCAGTAATATTTTATAATAAACACTGTGTGAAAGAATGATTGTAAATTCAACCTTAAGACTTCAGCCGCTGGAAATACCTGTGTTCCACTTTATTTTTCGGACCAACGATATATCGACACAGTAACCCTTAGAACGGAACGTTTCGGTCCAACAATATTTTGATCCAACAACTTTGGAACAGTCGATTTTCAATCCAACAACTATTCGGCCCAGTAACTTTTCGATGATACAATATTTTGATGCAAAATTCGATCCAGCAACGCGTTCCCTTGCTTGATTTGATAAAAAAGGCGCGTTTTTAACCGGCATTTTAACAAAGAACATGTTGTAATAGACTGATCTCTACGAGATCTAAAAAGCTAATAATGCGTGAGGGAACGCGTTGCTGGATGGACTTTTTAATGCTACAGTATTTCCATGATGCAAAATTCGATCCAGCAAGGGTCACCAACAAATTTTAGCGCGAAAAAGGATTTTACACCAATCATGACGGAGTGGAATTGAAACAGTTTTTTGTGATATTTTAATGTGGTCAAGGATGGACGAGATGCAATACAGCTGATCTAGTAACTCTTACTGTGAGAGAGCTAGTTGAAGAGACAAGACACATAGCAACAAAAATTGACACGCGTATATTATTTAGGAGAGATTGTATTTTTTGACGAATTAGTTTTCGCTTCTTCGGAAGCGAGACGAGGACAAAAAATATTATAAAAGAGACAAAAACAATGTGCAGTAAATACCATGAAATATAAATCTTGCTTTTTTTCTGTTTTATCCGTTTAGAAAACATTGTTGCAAAATAATAAAGAGTTTGGATTCTAAATTCTGGATAATTTTTCAGTAAAATGTATCCAATAATAACAATATTTTCTTATTGCAGCAACATTGAACTTTTAAATTTCTATTTCAAATAAAAGGGTCCTAATAATTCTGCGTAACATTTCGAGTCCATTGTTCGCAATTTGACATTTCGCAATTTCTTTATATTCCCCTTTGCCAAATAATTTCCGGAGCTAGTTCTCTGAAATACGAAGGGTTTAATGTAATCCATCTTTTTCCTTCTGCGACATTATTTCGTAATTGGAAGAAAAAAAAACGAGAGAAATGCCTCGAGTTTTTCGAATTGAATTACTAAAAGGTCTCGAGATGAACCGCATTGATTAATTCGTTGTCCGAGAAGATTTTTAAAATTAATTAAATTTGGATAGAAAATTTAATTATTCAACGTATTGGGAAGTAATTAAACTGACCGAAAGTGTTAAATTAATTCGGGATCCGGGCACTCAAAACATCGTGTAAAGGTTGGGTCGGTAAATTATTCGGAATATATTTAGGTTGTCTGAATATGGAAATTTATGTACCGAGTACGAGCAAAAAAACAGAAAAACAATTAGAAACAGAAATACCAAATTTGGGAGTTGGTGAAATTTAAACACCAAATGTATTAAGTCAAATGTTGTTACAAGAAATAAAGCACAAAATTAGGTACCACAAAAATTAGAAAAGCAAGGCAACTAGTTTCGGTCACAGATCATCATCAGACCATTATGTATTACTCTTAGAAGAGACAAATATAAAATACCAAAGGCGAAACCCATTAAGACTAGTGAAAATGATTAGAACATTATTAAATAGTAGTACAAAAAAAAATTTAAATAAAAAACAGTAATTTAGTTGAGGAAGGCGTGCACTTTGTAGCTGAAACGTGGGGCAGAGAGCTCCCAAAAAATGTACACGTGACAGTTCGCTAGATAATATGTGAACAACAGAATAGAGAAAATATTGTTTTTTTTAGTCTTCATCTATTATTCTTATAACAACGGCCATATTTTTTGTTTTTTTGTTTTCTATGGAAAAACAAGAAGCAAAATAGTCATTTATGCAACAAGTGTGTAAAGTGATATTTTAAGTAAAAAATAAACAATCTACTTTACGTATTAGTGCGTAAAATACTTTACGCACTAGTGCGTAAAGTAGCTTTATGTGTAAATTTAGTAATTTACTTATGGTAGTAGAAAAAATAATATATTCCTTAAAATCTTGAAATTTTTACAAATTTTTGCAATTTTCAAATTTTCAAAAGATATTTGATATATTTTTGAATTTCTAGGCATTTTTATTTATTTTTTTTAATTTGTTTCTACTGTATATATCAACGAACTGTTATAAAAATTCACTGTCACTGAAAGTTTGATAATTAAGTAAAAAAATCGGCTGTGTCACCCCAGAACTTTCCCGGCTCTTCTGTGGAGAATAGGATTATTTTAATTAAAAAAATACAAAATTCCTGAACGACAAAATTTACTAAAAATGCTAACAAGTTATTATAAATACTAACAAGGTAACAAATTATTTCCAAAACATTGTTAAAAATGATAAAAGAATTGCTAAATTTCAGCAAAAATTAAAACTATAATAAAAAAAGAGTGAAAATAGACAAAAATCAAAATTACGATAAAAATCTTGATACAATTTGTAAAAATTGGAAAGATGCAGAAAAAGACAAAGAGCAAAAAAGGTACCTAACAAAATGAAAAAAATGTAAAATAATGCAAAAGAAAAGAAAAAAAGGTCTAATGATGGCAAAAAAGGAAAAAGTCAGAAAAAAGTAAAGTTAAAAAATCAAAAAAAAGGCAAAAAAAGCCAGAAAAGGACAAAAAAAATCCGAAAAAATCCAAAAAAAATAAAATCTATTAAAACAAGTTTAAAAAGCAAAAAAGTAGTGCAAATGCAAAAGAAAAGTAAAAATGCCAAAATAGAGACAAATAAAGGCAAAAAATGCAAAAAGTCCAAAAAAGACCTAAAAATTATAAAAAAAAAATATAAAAAAAGCAAGTAAAAGGGCAAAAAGGGGTAAGAAGGCCGAAAAAGAAAAAAAAGCCAAAAAAGGTAAAAAAAACCAAAAAAGGCAAAATAAAGCCAAAAACAATGCAAAAAAATAAAAATGGTACAAGGAGGAACACATATACCTACAATTAGGATATCCTAAAGTCATGAGTGAAAACTATCATGAGTTCGGGAAAAAGTTTTAATCGATATAGCTAACGCTCTAGTTGCTGGATGCATAAAAGGTGTTACCAAGTCTATTATTTCATTGCACAAGTTTTTACTTACCCGAAAAAGTTGCACAAACTTGTGCTATAACAAACTGAATGGGTCACTTTGAGGAAGAATATTTTTTCCTATTTCGACCGCCTCCAGAGCTTCCTCCACATCGTCATTCATGAGATTATTCCATATCAATATTTCATTAATATTGTCAATTATATTACTTCACATAACTTCCCAGTAAAACTCAAAAAAATAAAAACACGGAATACAAACAAATTAAATCGGACCGACAGATTAAATACCATAAATGTTTCAATTAAATTCTACCATTTTTACTCCCTACAAATTCCACTCGCTTATGACCAATAGAAATTTTATACTCACTGGAAGAATAAAAGTACCACATATTTGGATTGTCATGTGTGTGTTAAATCAATTCAACTGTCTACCAAGTTTGGTAAAAAAATATATACTTATGACCGCAAGTCTCACTATTTTCAGTTTTGATTGCATCTTCCATGACCGCAACTCCAATAGCTTCATTAAAGCAGCACAAACTAAAACGGGCGTTTCCAAATTTCATGCATAACCAAATTCTCCAATGAAATTTTCTTCGAAAAAGGATTTTAAATAAACCCGTGCAGTATTTTTCTCTTAGTATATTTCACGAATTTCGCTCCCTTTCCAAATGAATTATCAGCATAAAGTTTCCGCTCTGATGGTATATTTTATATTAGAGGATTTAAAAGGTTCACTCTGCATAATGACGAGGGAACATTTCCACTCAACTTTATAATAACGAACTTGATAGTAATTCAATTTGAATACCCCTTTTGTAGTGTCAGTTAAAAAATGAACATCAACCATCAAAATTGTTCATAATATTTTAGCAATTTCTTTATCTGATTAAAATATTCCTTTTGATCTAATTTCATTGTTGTATTATCTATTCCGAAAACTGAAAATGTTTTCTTGACTGCTCTTCAATTAAATTTGGGATTATTATTTACCTCAAGATTTTAAATAGGATTTCACGTTTCGGAAAATTTCTATGGAAAATTCACTGGAGCGATTACAAAATAAATTAGTATCCAAGTCGAAAGGGATCAGAGAATATTCGTACGATGCTTAAATGTCGTTCTCCATAGGATTTTGATTTTAATAACGAACTCCTTTATTATTATTTGGGGCGAATTCCGTTATTTTTTTTTACTGTTACTTATTGCATAATATAACAGCTAATTCGATCACAAAATAGTCTAGACGTCTACAAAAAAATGGATACTAGAAATTAAAATGATCGTCTTGCATGTTTCTACTAAGACGTGAGGTGGCAATATGGTGGTATAAATTTAATGATATAATGACTAAATTGTTGGTTGGCATGAAACTAATACAATACATTTTTCGTAAGTTTCGATGAAAGGTTTTTTTGTGTAAATATAAATTAGCTTTTTATATTGTAACAAAATTCTTATATACTTTCACAGAACAACATTTAACTTTGTATTTACTTGGAAAATTACATAGAATAAGAAAATAAATGTTAGTCAAGGATAGGCATAATTTTTCACCTTTAGACAAAAATAAAATAGGTTTTCTACAATTATAATATCAAAAGTCAATCTTTAGGTCGAGCAAGGCACATGTGAGTTCTGTTAAAATGATGATTATTGGCATAATTAATTATACAAGTATAAAGAGATAAAGTTCATCTACTTTTATCCTGAAGTTCATCATAAAACCAGTCGCCATTAACTGGAAAATGTATTAGTTGTTGAAATTAATTATGAATAATCTGAATAAAATTCTGTAACTTTTCTAATCAATTGGTGAATGTTAAATATAATACAAATAAACATATAAATAATGGGGGCGTATTATGTAAAATTTTTAAATTAACAGGATTTAGCACAAAATAATAATTTCTATATTTTTACAAAATATTATTAGCGGACTGTATGATAATTTATTTTACTTTTACACCGGCCGGCTGTAATACAATATTTCTTCGGTGAAATAGCTAAAGGTAAGATGGGAAGGAAAAAAGAAAATCAATTTTACTTTTCACATTAATTAAATTAAAAACAAAAATACACAATGTGCTCTCTACGAGGTACAAGCTAATTCTGCTATTAACGTTTCTACTACTAAAATACTAAAACCCGGTTTGGATTTTTTTGACAATTAAAAAATAGGCAACACTAAATACACGCAGAATGTATTATATTTAATTTAATATTACAAATACGCCAAAACATAACACTTAAAAGTCTGTTATCAAATATGCCTACAAAAATATTTATATTTTTTTTAAGCCTATATTATATTTAAAAAAAATACCTACATTAGTTGATCAGTATATACGGACTGAATTCTTTATTATATAGAGGCCAGATGTAAACATAAGACAGGAAGAAAATTGTTGTATTGTTTTAATTTTCACTTTGCAGTATAATCTATTTTTTTAATAAAAAAAAATCGATAAACAATAGTTACTTTTATGTTACCATACATTTTAGATTTCTGGAGAACAAAAATCTCTATTTTCAATATAAAATTCAGAATAATGTTAGTAAATTATTAGAATTTGCCTGTTCAAAACCACTATTCAATCTGAAACTAACCATTTTAAAAACTCCTGAAATAATTAACACATGAATTCAATTTTTACATTCATTATTGAATGCTGATAATATGAATGATTATATTATTAAACTTAATTATGTTTTGCCCAAATAAATATAAAGAAAACCATAAAAATACACACAAAAAAACACGATTTTTTCCTGATAGACGAGTACTTTAAAATAATCTAGGGCAAAAAATAAGATCCGGCAGTTATCCGTTTAGATTTTAGCGATATTACATTGTTTATATGAGACTAAAAAACTTATAAATCTTGTTATATGCTGACTTAACTTAACTGTTTTTTGTTTATTGTTTAAACGAAATCTTTTAAGGAACATACAGAAAATATTATTCACCTTGACTTCTCTATTCGTAAAATTTTAATTGGGTTTAACTGGGCGTCGACGCAGAATCTTGTGTTTGTCCACGTGCCTACACAATTATTAAGAAAACCATACAAATGCTATTCGAAATTCAATGGGTTGAATCACAGGTGTCCATTCTTTGGAATCATCAAAAGTGACGATTATATGGAATTATTTGCTTATACCCGTGTAAAAATGAGATAGAAAAATATGAAAAATACTATTTTTAACTTAATTGAATTCAAAAGTAGATTTCGAGACGCAGACAAAAGAAAATAATTGAAATCTAAATTGTAATATTAATGAATAACAGGTTTTTTATGATTTAATTCGGCTGTAAAAATGTTATTTGAATTATTTCTAGATAATTTCTTTATCGCCGGGTAAAATACCGGCGTAATGAAAAATTGCCTAGCAATAACTATTTTTAAATGCGTTAAAACGTGAAAGTGCAGTTAGGGTCAAAAATATTTGGCTGTAAAAATGTTATTTGAATTATTTTTAGATAATTTCTTAATCGCCGGGTAAAATACCGGCTTAATGAAAAATTCCCTAGCAATAACTATTTTTAAATGCGTTAAACCGTGAAAGTGCAGTTAGGGTCAAAAATATTCGGTTGTAAAAATTTTATAATCTCAAGAATGAAAATATAAATATGGATAAAAAAAAACAGAACAAAATGTTCTATTTTAGCGTTTATTTAATTCTACGCCGAGAAAATGATATGAAATATTAAATCTATTATATCAATATTTAAACAAAACTATAAAAAAGATTATAACTGTGATTTGTAAAATAATAACTTTTAGTGTGACCAGAATTTTAAAAAAATTTATTTTTGTTGCCAATTCAGCAAAAATCAAATAAACCATTGTGTTAAGAAAAATCGTTTTTCTTTTAATAGATACAGAAAAATGGGGTTAGTTAGCAAAAATTATTTTTAGAATCGTAGTTTTACGTTACTTAGAAGCTCTTATAAAGAATGAAATTATTTGAGAACTTGACCATAAGATCTAAAATGTAATGTATATTGGGGGTAACAAGTAATTTTTTTGTAAATATCTAATATTTTGTTATTACTAAATATTGTTTAAGTGATTTAGAAGCTTTTAATAAGATAAAGTAAGATAAAAGTTTTAGGTGGAATGATCCTAATGAAGTGAAAGTCTTATTTTTTAAAATATCATGAATCGAGAACGGAAATCACATGATCGAATCGGGGAGGGCATAATGAATTGTTTAAAAGAGAAGGAATTTTACCAATAGCTAATAGGCTGGACAATTATGAAAAGATTTAAATTTAAAGAATTAAAAATTATTGTTTTAATTTTTAAAGTTAACTATACTTGGATACATAATGTGCATTTATCCCTTGATTTATACTTAAATAATCCAATAAATTTTGAAATTAATAATATAAATGTATTTTTTTTGTGAGCCGGTCTATTTTTTATCTTTGTTTCCATTTACTTCTATTATTAAGGTTTGATGACATTTTTTTCATATTTTATTATTTCGTGGCAAAAAATAAAAGAAACTGAGACACATTTACCTTCTTCTGTTCTTAAAAAAAAAACTAGAACATATCTTGCGGCATCTTCGTAACTAACTCCTTGATAAATTATTTGCGTCAAGGTCCTTCCCTTCTTTTTAAAAGGTTTCAGTGTGTGTATGAATCTTGAAAAACTTTTTTTATGTTGCAGGAATTCCTGCTGGCGATCGATGTAACGTCAAGCGGCACGCCGGAGGAAAAATTGAAATGGGCCTTCCGCATGTACGACGTCGACGGCAACGGCGTCATAGATATCCAGGAGATGACCAAGATTGTTCAGGTAAAATAAAAATATATTAATTTATTAAATCCTTCAAGGTACACTTAGAATTATAATCGTAAACGCCCATATACATGCCCGTCGAGTCAAGTGTAATTCCATCATAATTATAAAACGGTTTTAGGGCTAAATAGAGGCCTCAAGTGGACCATTAACGGTAAATGTCAGACAACTCATTTACGTAATCCCTTCCCCCTTTGCTCCCTCGCAGACAACGAGCACACAAATCGTGCCCTGATGAGAGAATTAATGGGCTGGCAAACGCCCAGATGGTTTTTTTATTAAAAGGGATTTCCTCTTTTTTTATTAGACATGTTGGTGATTGTGGTCAGTTGTTAAAACGAATTATTTTTTTAGATGATGTATTTTATTTTGTTCAATATATATGATACAAATAATGGAAAAAAGTTGTATTTCTAATTTTGCTGATTCTTTCTTTTTCTTTTTTTGTCCTTGACAAGCTTCACAGACTACATGACGTTTATAAAATGTAGCCCTATATATTCTCCCAATCCCTTTTATTGTTTAAAGAGATATTATAATTATGTATCACTCAGTGTATTACAATTATTCTAAAAACGATACAATCAACTCTCTACTATCGAATTCTAACTGGTATGCCCAAAGATATTTCAGAAATTTTATCAAGTATTTCAACATTGTGTTTTCAACAAGTTTTAAACAAATCTGTACTTATCAGCTAGTACAATTCTCCAGAAATTTCTAACCGTGACTGTCTTATCTTTTTCTACTGGCTTAGCCATTTCTCTCGAACGCCACAGAAATAATTCTTACAAATTTCCTTCTCTACTGTCTAATATCCCACCTATTTATACCAACGAATCAAATAAAGCGAAATTTATCACAAATAAAAAAGATTGAATATGATTCTGAAGTATTAACTTCGGTTTATTTAGTCTAAACGACGAATTTTTTGTAGTATCAGCATTTTTTAACATGTAGATTTTACTAAGATTAACAAAATAAAAAATCTAGTAATACTAGATATACAGTGTGATTAGAAAGTGAAACAAAAATAATATGTATCCATGTATCTGTAACTATTCTACTACTGATGATATTTATGAAACGGTGAAGTAATTTATTCCATTGAAAAAAAAATACAAATAAATTCATATACAATTTTTTTTATATAAAAAACATGATTAGGTATACATTAAAATGAAAAATTATTGAAAATCTGTCGATTTATAATTATCTTAATCATTTTTTATTATCTATGATCACATTTCTACGCTACATCATTAATCATTTTATATCGTATCGAATAAAACGAGTAAATCACGTATTTTTTGCATACGCTGGCTCTCGGTCATTACTCAAAATCTTTTAACGAACGCTCAAAAAGGGAATATACCAGCCTGTCTGATACATACAGTTATTTCAACGCAATTTAATTAAACCTCATAAATTCCGATGTTAACTACGTACAAATCAGTCGTCTAATGATGAATATTTGTTATTGTCAGTAGAAATTTAGTTTTTCTCCCATATTAAATGAAAATGAATGATGACAACTTTGAAAACATGACAAAAAAATGGAAAATTGTGTATTTTTATATATTGATAAAATTTTATTATAAAACAGATTTACATAGCAATTTTGAAGGATCAGAATCTGTTTAAATAATAAACAATAGTTTAAGAGCCTATCATTGTCCGTTTATTGAACATTAAACAGATTACAAAGGAATAATTTCCACTTATTATTATTATTATTATTATTAAGCACAAATTTTTCAGTCGAAGGAGAATGAACTAATGCCTTTTCAGGTTTTAAATTTGATCGAATAGAGGGTACTGGCAGAATAAAAATGTGAATTAAACAAAAAAATTTTCTCAATAAATTGGATCTTCCACCATTTCTTTACCAGTACAGCTTTCAAATATACTTCAATATTATATATTTTTAAAGTTTTCTTTTATACATTTGATTGAAGTGACATGTCTGATACACGTCGAAAACAAATGTCGTGTAAGTGTGCGACCGGCCTAAGGCAATTTTTATCTTCTCAACTAATTCACTTTTCAGATCTTTATTGCCATTTGGGCCAATTTTTTATATCGTCCAAAGAAGATTCTGATGCCTTAAGCCGGATCCAGATCAATAAATTTGTGCGTTGAATGTAGAATTTTGAACTAGACGAAAATATTTGCGGCGCAAATTGATTTTCTTCACATTTGGTTTAACATAAATATATGCGCCTTCCTGTCTTATTGTTGTGATCTATTTTCGTGTGTATTATTTGGTGTGCATTTTGCATTGATTTTTGAATAGTAATTTGTGTCAATTCTCTTGATTTTGAGACCCAACCCAATTAAGTAAAATTTCAAAATCAACTTGTGACAATCGAAAAAAAATTTTGTCTCATCTTTTGCTAACGTTTTTGCCAACACTGTGGATTTTGTGCTGAAAAAGTTTCCAGTTTATCCAGTAATATATATGTTTATTAATTGCTTTTCATCTCTTCTTGTTATTCGTTTTTAAAAGTTGGGAGGACATAATGTTACGCCAATAACTACACACGCACCCAAAAATATACCAACCAGTCCACATACAAATAATTGTTCGACGCAAATCTCTTTGAAGTAGAAAACCGACAGACCAATGAATAGCATGTGTTGTATCTGATGAAAATATTGGCGTGTTTCTCTCATTTATAAAGCCGGGACCACATCTACAAATATTTGCGGCGAACGCGTTGCTCGAAAATATTTTCGCCGCAAATTTAAACTTATTTATTTATCACACATTTATCAAGAAAATTTTTACATTTCCCCGCTCAAGCCATACGTGAAAACGAGTGGAGGTTACATCACTGTTTCCGGAGTTCTTTATTTTTGTCGAGGTTTTTGTACTTTCGTGCTTAACAATTTCTACGTGAAACAACTCAAAAATGCAAAAAAATAACATTAAATTATAGCAAAGTTAATGGGGTGCAGGTAAATGAATTTTTTGAAATGTTTGGGAAGCGTCTACGCCGCAAATATTTGTAGATGTACACATAAATATTTATTATTGTGGACCCGGCTTTGGACATATTTTTTATTTAAATTTTGTTTTTTTTTTTCAGGCAATATACGACATGTTGGGGGCGTGTTCCTCTAACCGACCAGCCGACTCGGCCGAAGAAAGGGCCAAAAATATATTTGCGAAAATGGACGAGAACAACGACGGGCAGTTAACCCAAGATGAATTCCTCAAAGGCTGCTTACAAGACGAAGAATTGTCGAAGATGCTTGCGCCCTAATGTGATTTAAACGACACGTCAATGTCATATAAAGAGGAATAAAAAAAACCTACCGTCGATAATTAGGTCCACATACACAAAGTAAAATCTGATTTAATAATTTTGTGTCCTAAACAAAAAAAAAGACAGACAGATAAAAAGAATTGGTTTCTTTTACACCAATTGGCGCAATTTTCATGTGAAAGAATGTGGCTAAAAATGGCATTTAGGATGATTAGTGATTCTGTATATTTTTTTCTTTCTCGTCAAATCAGCTTGTCTGTGTTCTTTCCTTCCCCCGCTTGTAAAAAAAATAATATGCATGTGCATGTGCATTTTTATTGCGGATTGGTAAAGGCCTATTCCGACGAACTATATACTTAACTTGGAATTATTTTAAATCAATTTTTAGTATAATATCGCCTAAAACTCAGTAATTATATTTTAAAAATCCAAAATTTAAATTCAATCGATGATGGAAATAGAGGAAAGTGATTTAAGAAAAATTTGTTATACATAGACATGAATTTACAGCCTACTTTATCAAAAAATTTCTATTTGAAACTTTTTTCTGTACTACTTTTCTCTCTTTTTGATCTTCCCTTAAAATTGTAATGCTGGAATTTTAGTTTTAGACGATATTTATAAAAATAATTCTGAGAAACTGATACTAATAAAAGTGTTTGATTTGGTGGAAACTTGTTGTATAATAATTATTTGTTTCTATTTCAAGATCAAAACCTGAAAAAAATTATAAAAATATTTAAATCCTCATTTACTGAACTTAAATATTTTTATTATTATTTTTAAATAACTTTATACTGAAAAAAATTGTATATATTTATTATTTTATAACGTGATAATTATGCATTTATTAAAAAATATAATTTTTACAGATTGTTTTATAAGTGGCGTACCTGCAAGTAAGTTTTGTTTTTTTTAATTTTTCAATTCCAAGTTAAGTATACGCGAATTTTAAAATCTTAAAATATGACTGCCATTTAAAAAAAAAGGAAGTGTATAATTATATTTTAAAAATATTCATCAAATAAAATAAAATTGGTGTAACTAAATGTGATAAAACTAAATGATATTTAATAAACAAAAAAAAAATTGTTTGCGTTGAATTTTTAGCACAAACCACTTGAGTATTAAAATATATTTTTATTATTATTATTATTATTAGTAAATGACTAATTTTTTCTTAATTGAGCAAAGCTAGCAAAAGAAAACGTCGCACAAATATTTAATAGTAATAGTCATTTATAAATAATAATGATGTTTTTTATTCTATAGGAAGTGTTGATTTTTATTTGTTTTTAAATTCACATGCGTTTTTAGAATCAATAATTGGTGGTAGCAAGAATGTAGTAAATTAAAAAAAAATATTGCTTCTGTTAAGTAATTATTTTAGAAATTTCAATTCAATTTGCAGTAGTACTAAATTTATAAAAGCAACAAAAAATCAAAAGATAAATTTCATTGGGCAGATACGAGTAGAGTTCCGTATTCATTTTTGTTTGTTTTTAAGTCTAAGCTTTCAAAAACTCGCTGTACTTCTTCGGAATATTAAACGGGAGCAGATTTTCTTGCAGCATAATGTATATCTTTGTGAAGAATAGTTTCTACATCACCTTTTGAAAGTTCTTTATGGATAATTTTCGATGGTCGTTCCGTTATGTCGTCACTTGCTTTGCGCTTTAAGCTGTTGCTCATTTTTTGCCTCTCCAGCAGCCTATCACAGTAGTTATTCTATACCGTTCCTACTCCATCCGGTTTAGATAAGGGATTGTGTGTGTGGGCGTTGGCCCGTAACCAATGACGTCACAACGTGGGTGCTTTAAGGTCAATGGCGAGGTCGAGGTCACCAATTTCAAGGTCATTAAGATCAAAAGATCAAGGGTTCGCCACAGGGTCAACCAGTGACGTGCCAATGGAGTACAATCAAGCATAGACAATATTTTTTTTAACTATATATTTTATTATTCTTTCTCAAACTTAATTGTCACAATTATTTTTTCATTAATAAGGTTTCTATAGCGATTTAAATCGATTTCTTCCGTCATCTTGAATGACATATTATTTTTGAAATACATCAAATCGTGAAAATAATAAATTTCTACTATTTCCACTGTGACGTCACTGGTTACGGGCCAAAGCCCACAGACACAATCCCTTATCTAAACCGGATGGAGTAGGAACGGTATAGAATAACTACTTATCACTCACTGTATCATTATTATGATTTCCTTTCAATTCAATAATTTCATGAGCACCAATTGTTTTCAGAAATGTAGCACCAAATGGACAAACCCGCTTTTTAACTTCATTGGCTAAGTTTTTTTGAAATCTATACTTATAACAATAAGAGGCTTTCCCTTTTCGCTTTGTATTACTTCAAGATTCATTTTTACTTTTAAGTCTTTGGGCAAGGAATGCAAAATTTTAACTAATGCTCATTTTGGACTCATTCAGACTTTTATATAGAAGCAACTAAAATTCATACGGAACAGGTAAGGCGGAAAGGATTATCATTTCTAGTTATAGAGGGGATTAAAGGATTTAATAGAACAAAAGTTATTTGATAAAAGAGTGTTTAAATTCAAAACCAAAACATCTTGATTTTCACGGGACTCTACTCGTAGAGTCGGCTCGTTTAGAGAAGAACCCAGCTCGTGACGAGGACCGAGGCGTTGTCGATGCGTGAAGTGTCACGTGCTGGGTTCTTCTCTAAACGGGCCGACTCTACCCAATAACTCAGGTAATGTCATAAATGGGACTTTACTCATATTTACCGATTTCATTAACTGAAAATCGAGAGATATTCGAAGAAAATCGAGCGACCGTTGAGAGAATCGAGAGGATGTCAAGAGAAGAAATCGTGAGAAAGTTTTATGTTTTTTCCAACAAAAATCAACCGTTCCGCCAAATTAAAAATGTATAATTATGAGTCAATTTGGGCTACTTTTTTATATAGTCCAAAGAAAATGATTGGATACAGATATTTTTAGGTAGAAAAATTTTTTGATTCATTTAAAATAAAATATGTGCACAAAAATCAAAAGAATTACACTTTTTATCAATTTCCATTAAAAAAATAAAAATCGACACTCATTTTATCCGCCTTGATTATCATTATTTTTTAAATATATTTTTGTACATACAATTTTTTTTAAATAACTTATACAGAATGACCCAAAAAATTTGCACCATTTTATGGAAACTTTTTTTTAGTAATTTCTCAGAAAATTTGATTATTAATAAAAATTATAGCTTACTGTCGATAATTTTATTACGCGATCACTATCGTGTTAGATTTTATCTAACATTGGAATATTTTTAATAAAACAGTTTTAATTGCCTGATATCTAATTTTAATGATTAAAAATTAAAAATAAACCCGTTTACAAATACAAAAATAACGTAAATGGTATAATCACAAAATTAAAAAACACCTGATTTACTAAAAAAAACCAAAAATGCTTAAGCTACAAAGCTAAGCAAGGAAAGTAAACCAAAAAAATTTTTTTGGAAAGTTTTTGGGAGTTGAAAGACTTCCAAGTTTTTTTTACATTTTTTTTTCAATTGTTTTTGACAATCCTCGATATTTTTAAAAGTTATTTGATAGATTTCGTGATTCATATACAGTTTTAGGATCTGTAAGCAGTTTCTTGATTATTTTTCAACAGTTTTCAAGTATTTTTAGATTTTTGACAATCCTCGATAATCCATGGACAGTTTTTATGATCCATAGACAGTTTTTGATTAGTTTCGACAGTTTTTATAAGTTTGAGACAGTTTTTAAGTTTTTTTATATCTTTGTCAACGATTTTTGACAATCCTCGATATTTTTAAATGTTTGTTGACATAATAATTATACCATTTTACTAAAAAAGGGTTAGGACATCACTGTCGTGTTAGATTTTATTTAACATGCGCCACTTACATCTCTACGCCTCAACTACCACGTAACATACCAAAGGATTTAGAAGCTCAATATTATAACTGCCCGCAAATAAAAAATGAAATTTGTTAGATTTTTTCTACCACCGACAGTGATGGCGATTTAAAGCTTTTTTGGGAAAATAAAATTCTCTACAGGATAGCGATAGCGCTTATTTATTGAAACACATTTTATTCTTGAATGTTACCACAACAATTTCATGATTAATAGAAAATTATTAGATTGATTGAAAAATGACATTTTTTACATTTCGATATTTTTTGTTTTTCTCATTTATTTTTTTCTATCATAAAGTTTCATTCAAGACGAAATAAATGAACCCCTGAAAAAATGAAAAATCAAAAATTTCTTTCTATCAATTTTTCGATTAATCCTTTAGCTGCGGCAAAAGTAACAAAAAGTACAATATTTTATTTCAAAAATTAAAATTTTGTTGTGTACTGTATAAGTTTTTGTCCAACTAGATCCGGCTGTTTTTTTTTTCAGAATATGCGAAGAGCGCACTTGCGCGCTTCCGTGGGCTAATTGAAAACTATTCAGTTTTCTGAAATCTATTTATTTTATAAACTAAACAACTCATAAAACAAATACACATATTATGAGGAATATGTATAAAATATTACTTTTTATGATATTCTTGGAAACATTTTGCCCCGGATAATATATACTTTTCATTTTTTGAGTGGAATTATCCAATACAAATCTTATCTTATAGAACAGATCTGTAACTTCTTGTGAAAAGTTAATTCTAAATTTAGTAAAGTACCTAGAACCCAACGCCATCTAGGAACAGATTAGTAAAACTTCGTGAGAAACTAAAGTTGCCTAACAATAAGTCACACATCTAGCTATAGACTTACCGGAACTGCGATATTTACACGCCACAAATTTATTTAAACGCCAACAGGACCGTCCGCACTTGGATCAACTTCACATATGCGCTTTCCGCAGCAAAAGGGTTAAAATAATAACAATTTTTTGAAAAACGTTAATATTTCATGAACTATTCAATTTTGAAATTCCGGTCAAATCGCTAAATTTAAAGGACTTCAAAACATACATTTCATCAAAACTGCGTCATTATATCGGAAAATTTGAAGTTATGTTAAAAATGGTCGGAAACAAAATTGTAGATTTATTTATTATCTACAACTTTACTCTAGCCAATTTTTTAATTGGAAGTCACACTTTGCCGAAAATTGCAAAAAACGATTTTCAATCCTTAAAACTCATCCCCATTCAAAATTGTTACATGTGCAAAGGTGCATGTTTTTCCTCTTTTTATAATCATTTTTATCTACAATTATCGCTATTCTGTACATTTTTCGGTGTTTTGGCCTCAAAAAGTCAGATTGGCTTAATAATTTTTCAATAGAAATAAAACTGAGTCATATGTACCCCCTAGTTTTAAGGGGCAACTAGTTTCGGCTTATGCGCCATCTTCAGACCTAGAACAAAGGTGCCCGATTCGACCAAAAGCTTTATAAACCGGGCACCTTTGTTCTAGGCCTGAAGATTACTCATAAGCCGAAACTAGTTGCCCCTTAAAACTGCTGTTTTTACTGAATGTATTGTGGTACATTTTTCTATTGAAAAAATTTGACTACATTTGAGATATGGATTTATTAATAATTTTTCTTTAAAAATATCTTATATTGGACACAAATGTAAATTACTGAAAATTGAATTTTTGTCGATGCATAAATGTTTATAAAAAATGAGATTTTCTAGGAAATGAAAAAATATCCACTACAGTGTGTGTAAAAATAAAAAAATACAAATTTTGATTTACGAGGTTGTAAATTCACATTTGTATATAGATTTTAATGCTGAACAATTTTTCTAAATACAAATTTTTTATTTTCTTTTGTAAACGATGATATATTTTTGAAATTTTAGCATTGGAATTTAATTTTTTAGCGAACTTTTATCAAGAATGAAATTTTCTGTCAGCAAAATCTCTATTTCTAAAAATAAGAGTAATTGATTTTGCATTGAATTCAAATTTTTGTTCGTTTCTCATTTTTATGAAATGTTCAAATTTTTCCCCTACTTTTTTACTAATTTCTTTAAATAAGTTATTACATCAGAGTTTAATTTCCCACCATCCACTCGTTCATATAATTTTTTTTATAACTCCTCCAATTATCTTCCCCCACTAGTTTCCCTTTCTTAAAAAAAATAGAAAAGGGAAACAAGTGAAGGAACACTCACTTTTTTTAAGAAAATTAATGATGTTGCAAACTTTTTATGTCACTTCTGAATATAGGTTGCTTCAAATTAGAAAAAAATATTGTAAATAATTTAATTTTGTGAAACTTTTAGTTTTTTATGAAAAAGCACAATTAGAATTTAGTTTTTCGCGTGGCAATCAAATCCAAGTGTGAGACCAACAAATTTAATAAAAGTAAAACAAATAAATAATTAAAAGTCAATTAAAGTAAATAATCAATGTGATCCCCCATTTATAGCATTTAGTAGTAATAGAAAAAATCGAAAAAAAAGCAATAACAAAATACTGATTTAATTTGTAAATAAATACAAATATTGTTGGTCGATCTTTCACACTACACTTTGTATATTTTTAACTGTATAATGTTTTTGTTATTGTTTTTTTTTCTTGATGTGAGTCATTCCATTGCTACTGTCTGCCACAATTTTGTGTCGACCATTATCTATTATAGAAGTTACATTTTTTTTTAAAAAATCTGCATTTTTTTATTAACAAAGTGGAGGAATATCCATTTTTATAATTATACTTCTAGCCCAGTAAAGTTATCAAATGGCCTAATGCTGTTGTATTTTTTTAATCGTTAAAGGACCATGAAATAAGTGTAAAACCGCTGGAATGTACCAAAATTTCTTCATGTAACATCGGCCATCTTGGAAAACGCGTTTCCCTCTCTATCGCCGGTCCTATTGGTCCGATTTTCTTTTTTTAGGATTATGGGAAAAATCACCATATTCATTAAGAAAAATTTCCTGTAGCTGTAATCGGAAAAAAGTTATATTAAAAAAACAAACACCTTATATTTTTTATTACCAACTTCCCTAATCATTTTATCGAAAAAAATGTGTTCTGTTTCATATAATTTTTTTTTATATTACAGCTACAGGAAATGTTTCTTAATGAATATAGTAAGAAATCGTTTTCCCCATAATCCTAAAAAATAAAAAGAAAATCGGACCAATAGGACCGGAAAAAGAGAGGAAAACGCGTTTTGTACACCAGTAAATTTTGGTAAATTTAGGCGATTTTACACTTCTTCCATGGTCCTTTAACGATTAAAAAAATAAAATAGCTTACAGCTCGTTTTGTCATCCGAATGTATAATTTTACTGAGTTATTTGTTACTGGTCACTTCAACATCCAATTAAAAAATAAACAAGATACATGGTTTTACAAATCATTTTAATCAGAATTTTTTTTAATAGATAGATTCCTCATTAAATTTTGTTCCAATCAAAAAAAAAAATTGTTGATCAATTGAACTATATTTGACTCTTTTTTGTTGCTTTGGTTGATTAATTAATAATTTGATGATACTTACGGGAAAGTAAAAAAATGCAGTTTTTTTTTAAAGAAAATTGTTAAATATCCTCTTTTTCCGCTTCTAAATTTGTTTTCTGCTAATCACTCCATTCTAATTAGGGCCAATCAACTAAATATATTCCTAATTAATTCTTATACCTTATACCTATCGATAATTTTAAGAATATATCGTATTGATTAGCCCTAAAAATTTCCTTGAAAATTGGCAAGTGCACTTTCTTGATAAAAAAAATGGACCAGCTTGGCAGAGGGTAAGCGCATTTAATGGAGAATTTTTTAGATGTTTTTAATATGGATGTAATTCTGTACTTAAATTTTAAGCATATCATATACACAAAAATCTATAATTGTACTCTATCTTAGGTAAAAAAAAATCAACTGTCCGAATTTTTCTCTGTATCAGATTTTGGGAACAATTTTTCTTTTTTTATATATAAAATATATTCCACAAGGAACCATTTTTAGACCGATCTAAGTTGATCCCTCGATTCTGGAACGTCGTTTATGTATTTATCAAAGGGACTTTTTTAATGAGAAAAATCGATTAGATTGCGACTCCGACATTTAAACGCCCTTGACGGAGTGTTTGTATGCTAAGCGTTCGCGTTCTGCACGTAAGAAGACCCTTTTTTGATCGATGCTCGCTCAGTTTTCATGCAAAATTTACCCTTTAACTGGAAGGCCCTTTTAAAAAATCCATCGAGTGTACCAATAAAAAATAAAATCAGAATGCGATTTTAATTATATTATAATCCAGAATAGATTTACTTTAAATTGAGTTATTATTATAAAAATTCGGCCTAAATATTTTTTTCATTATCAAAATTTGTTCTAGTTCTTCCAATTTTTTTTATCCGACCTGTATACATGCATGCAACTCTTCAAATTGCCACTTCTACCTTGAACACGTTGTCCAGTTGCTAATTTGGTCTCGGCGAAGTAGGTAACTTCCTATTTCTATGGTTTTTCCATTTTTGGTCGCGTGATCATCGGAAATCATATAAAATTATGTGACCTAACTTATGGAATGGTGTTTTCGTTTTCGGAAGATTTCTTGTGTAACTATAGAGGGTGATACAAGTTTGGTTGATTAAATAAATTTAACCTTGTGGTGTGTAAAAAATATATTTATTCATTTAGGAGAAAAAGTATAACTACGGATTGGAATTATTATTATTAAATTGTTTAAAGCATTTTTTTTTAATTTCTGCCATAAAACATATATTTCAAATCTTGAAGCAGATAGTATTTTAAATTTTAAAGGCGGTCAAGCTCGACTTCTTCATTAAGATCAGTTTCCTCAAAGATTTCTTTCAACTAAAATTTTCTCTGGAAGCTATTCAATTTTTTTTACATACAAGCTTTTGTTTTTAATACACCATCCTCGGCTAGAAAGTTTTACCATAAACGAGTTAAGAAGATATTTTATATTTAAAAGAATAAAAATTTTTGTTGTTGCCCAAAATCTGCCTTTTCTTGTATATTAAAAACCATCAAAAATGTCAATAATAGAGTAATATGAAAAAAAAATCATTTTACTCTATTACAATAACTCTGTCCCAAATGATATTTCGATGGTCATTATCTTTACTCATCATATTTTTCTATTTGCACATATTGTACGATACTCTTAAAACATTTATAGTTATTCTAGCCGTTAAAGTATATATTAAGGGTATGTTAATTGTAAAGGACATGAAAACGCCCTTGGTTCTAAAAGAATAAACCTCTGAAAAAAAAATCACATTTTGTTTGATATATCAAATAATAAATGTTATTACAATCAATTTTTTCAAGGGTTTTTGTACACAAGTTTTAGAGGTATCAAGAGGTCGGAAGCAGTTTTTTAGAATAAAAAAACATATTATAATAATAATAATACATATTGATGGCAGATATCTTTGGATTTTTATCACTAAATATTATGACAATTAAATGATATACATATTTATTGAGAATTTTATTTCTAAATGATAACGACAATTGTTCTTGTTGTCCGACTTTCAAATCATTGATTATTTTTAGGGATCAGTAGAAGAATTGAATCGGTCTTAAAGAGGTGGTTAATTGAAAAAAGTTATGGGGAAGCAGAATAGCAAACTTAAACCGGAAGTACTGGAAGATCTCAAACAAAATACAGAATTTTCAGGTTAGTAACAGTATCTATTCATATCGCATAAATCGTTCTTCTAAAATTTTTATTTTAAATACTTCTATTAAATGGCTGGAGTCGAGTTCCGCAAACATACCTGTAAAATACTTAATCGGGGATTAGTAACCCTTTCAACTTTAACACCCTGTATATTTTGTACAGCAACATTTTATTCAGGTATATTTGGTCCAATAGTGATAAAAAATACGATTTTAATGCCGAGGTGCATATTGAATTTTATCCCACGAATTGTTCCCTCATCCAGCCCAGATTTAGCTTACTGCTACTATTTTCTATTTACGAGTATAAAGAAAAATCTTATCATTTGGAGGCCATAAAAAATTGGAGAAACGTCTGAGAACGTATCAAAAATGTAGTTATTTAAAAACAATGAAGGCAAGGATGAAAAATCTAGATATTTCTGCATATAAAGCTGGAAAATAGACTTTAGATGTTTATTATTGATATTTTTATCTGATATTATGGAAGCTGTAACAAGTATTAGTGAAAAGAAAACAACAATGTTGGTTCTTAAAAAATTAAAATTTTTTTAAACAATATTTTTCAAAAAGAGGCAAAATTCTGTGGCGAAGTGTGAATAAACAGTGTACCGGTAAATTATATACAACTTCATCAAGCGAAACGACAGTAGATGGACGATTTGAGCATAATCATCTCGAAGAACAATTAATTAATTGGCAAGCATGCAGCAATTCTGTAAAAAGAAAGTCTGCGGAAGAATTAGACACTGGACCATCAAAATTGTTTAGGGAAAAATTTTGGAAAATCCCGATATAACAAGTGAAAAACGACAATATTTTTGCAGTAATTTCGAGTTTTCGAAAATTTAAAGTTACGAAAATAAATTTCTATATAGGGATATACCTTATGTACTACAGTATATATCGTATAAGTAGCGAGAAAGTAAAAATAGGTCAAAGATTAATATCACTTTTGGAGTTTTTAACGATGCTGAATCGATTGCCGTTGTCCGTTTGTCTCTATCTCTCACTTTATAAGAGTTTTTTTTTCTTCGAAAAGTCTAAAAACAGTTAATAGTGAAAATGTTATAACCCACGTAAGCAAATCTTCAAAAATAATTGTTTTTTCTTGCTTTTCAAACTTGCATTTTTTATCAAAATGTGACATTATTTATGTGGATGGCACTTTTAATTATTGCGCGTAATTCTTTTGCCAATTCATGGATATAAAAATGGATTTTATGTTCCTTTACTATTTTTATTATTACCTGATAAGAAATCCGATACCTTAAAAACTTATTTAAAATTTTAGTTGACGGATGCCAAAAACTTGATTTAGATAATTTAGATGAGTGGACTGTATATTTTCGGATTTTGAGGTTTGCGTGCTACTAGATCACTTGTAGTTTATACATAAACTATAAAATTAAGTACAAATATTTAATTTACTTAAAGGGAAGCAAAAATATAGTTGAAAATAAGTAAATTTTACAGAGCTGTAATCCCTTGTACCTTTTTGTGGAGGTATATTCTCCCGTTTCGCCTGGTCCTGTTTCGTCTGACGTAAAAATTTGGTACGTTGTAGTAGCGTTTCGCCAGACTACATGTTAGAGGGAAATAAATAGTTACTATTCGCCTGACCTGCTAAGGTAATAAATATGTATATGCTGTAGAGAAATCCCAACGTAATAGCTTATTAGTCATTATTAAAGTTTTTGTATAATGCGAGAATGTACCTTCTTTTCCTTTCATTCTGAATTATAATTATATCAAAAGTGCAATACAGGCCATAAGAAACATTTTTCCATAGACCATCATAACTGGGTGTAACTTGATTTTTAACACACTAGCATAAAACTTCTTAATATAGTCAATATGGGAAGGTTTTTTTCAAAAACAGTTAATAAATTTTAATAGATCAGACATGGAGTCGATGATTGTTTGTTTTTATTCATTAATTAGTTACTTATTCTTTTAGATAAAATTTATTATATTTATGCATTGGTTTTGAAGATGGATAAAAAATGAAAAAAATTAAAATAAACTCGAAGATTCCAAGTGAAGTTGTATTTTTGAATATAAATGAACACAAATTCTTTATAAACTATTCAAATTTTGATAAGTTATTAATTTGCATCCTTATAAATCAAATTTTGCATGTATTTTGAAAATGATCACGATGAAAAAAATAAGATACACACCGCCCAACTTATGGTCAGGCGAAACGGGATCAGGGGATTTATATCTTTGTGGAACTCGACTCCAGTATTAAAAATCAGGTAAAGTTTTGTGGAACTCGGCAACAGTGTATCAAAGATATTATACACTTGTAATTAGTTAGATGAGTGGACTGTATATTTTCGGGTTTTGCGATTTGCGTGCCACTAGATCACTTGTAGTTTATATACGTACACTATAAAATTAAGTACAAATATTTAATTTACTTTAAGAATATGCTTTTCAAATGGTAACGTAACTTTTGATTGCTAAGGAAACGATATATTAATTGTTAAAACTGTGAACTAAATCATTCTTTAAATATTTAGCGCCGATCGAAATAGCTCCAATCACTGAACATAAAAATTGGGTTTACCTCCAAAATCTTTATAACTGTATCAATTTTTCTGAAAATTTTGGGATCAAAAGTTATAAACGTGCGACTTGCGTTTTAAAAACTACCCCTTATATTAAAAAACAATGCATTTGAGCGTTTTGTAGATTGTAATTATGTTTAAATGTATCAAATTTTTTTTTTATTGTGGAACCTCATTTATGGTGTTTTACAATGTGATCACCCTTAGTTGGTAGTTTTGGTATTTATATAAAAGAAATATCTTCTCATAGTATTTATGATATTATTTGTTAAAATGATTCAACTCTTAAAAACCACCCCTTACGATGTAATTATAGGGGAAAAATTATTTTCAACGGTTTGAAGTGCTTGGATAATGGCTTTAATATGTTATGTAAGTTTAATTTTAATTATACTGGTAATGGCCTCAGTTTTATTGCTCAACTTTTCTCTATAAATTCGAGCGAAATATCTTATTTTCATCATAACTCTCCCAATTTTTGTACTACAGATTTTTATCACTACTCATTTTAAAGGTCTGTTTGAGTAATTTAAAAATGATTCCCGGAAAAATTTCTCGTTTTCGATTATTTATCAACAAACAAAAAATCTCTGACAAGAAGCTATACATAGATTTTTATTGCGTCTAAAATAATAAAGAAATAGAACAAATTTTTCATAAGCTTCATTTTTGATAAGAATGATTTTTTTCATAAGGTTTTTGAGTTATTCACAATAATCTGATATAAAATATGGGTTTTTTCGACATTTTCATTTACGAATAACTCGAAAAGTATTAGATTATCAAAAAAAAATATCCTACATTTTTTGCTTAAAATTACCGGCACTATATAACTTTTGTTATTTGTATAAAGTAGAAAACGTTTAGTGACTGGACTACATCTTAATTCTGATTATTCTATTTTTTCATGCCAAAAATTAATAAAATCTTATCCCATTCTAAAAAGTTGGCTGATTTATACAAAAAATTTTAGTGACTTAAGTCTACCCAGGATTTCTCATAAAACAAAATTTTGACCCGTAAAAAACAGATATGCACAAAATTTGTATGTAAATAATATCAAACTCTTCTATATCTATAGAAAATATATTAAAATTCTTTCGGTATCTATTTTAACATCCGACTTTTGCTCTCTGTTCACTTTTTCATTACTTTTCTGTCTTTACTATGTAAAAATACTTTGAATATTCAGATTTACTAACTTGATTTACTTAATCTGTCTTTCTTAGTTTCTTCCCCGTCTCAGCTTCTAGTAACTGTCCTTATTTCATATTTGAATGAATTTTTAGTGTTCCTGGTATCTCTGCTTTTTCCTAATATGCTTTTGAAATGAATATTCTTATTCAATTAATAAAAAATCATTTTTTTAATTTTATCTGTTCCTACTTAAAATGAGAATATTTAAAAAAAAAATCCAAAAGTGTTATCCACTCTTATGATTAATAATTAATTTTTAGACGCTGAAATTCAGGAGTGGTACAAGGGCTTTCTAAAAGATTGTCCGAGCGGCCACCTTTCCGTAGATGAGTTCAAGAAGATCTACGGCAACTTCTTCCCGTACGGCGACGCTTCCAAGTTCGCCGAACACGTATTCCGCACATTCGATGCCAACGGAGACGGCACCATCGATTTTCGGGAATTTTTATGCGCCCTCTCGGTCACCTCCAGAGGCAAGCTCGAGCAGAAACTGAAGTGGGCCTTCTCCATGTACGATCTCGATGGTAACGGATACATCTCCAGGCAGGAAATGCTGGAAATAGTCACTGTAAGTTAATTTCAAGATTGTGATAACGAAAATAATTTAGAAGTGGAATCTTGTTTGCAGGCAATTTATAAAATGGTAGGTTCGGTAATGAAAATGCCGGAGGACGAGAGTACTCCGGAAAAACGCACTGATAAAATCTTCCGACAGATGGACCGCAACAAAGATGGAAAGTTGAGCCTCGAAGAGTTTATAGAGGGAGCCAAAAGCGATCCTTCTATAGTGCGACTGTTACAGTGCGATCCTCAAGCGCAGTAAAAAAGCGCTAATTGTTCTCAACGTCTACGAGCTATTTAATATAATCGTGGCGCGAAATTAAAATTTTTTTACTCTCTAACATAATATTTGACAGGGAGTGAAATCTTGTACAGGATGAATCAAAATATCTTCTTAAGTTTCTCGTGTCGGTTATATTTTGGTTCGTAGATCGTACCCATGGACTTTTCAATATTTTTCCGTTTGTTTTATTTTTTTTTGTTCTTTAGTTGTGTACATCAACCACTCTTGTGTGATCGCGGGGGTAAATCGGCAATGTCCCGGTTTTTGTCGTTTGTACAATTTTTAAAATGATGTTTGAGATTTTTACTGATACCATAAAAATCACTACAGGTTCCATTTTAAAAATAATAACAATTTCTTTGTATTTTGTCTCTCATTTCTGACTCATCTCTAATTGGTGCATTCACCTTCACATATTTGTCACATTTAGGCACTATGTGCTTGGCAGAGTCTTCCTTGCAACTTTTATCCTCAAAGTTTGTTCTCTCACGTCCAATTAGAAATTGATTTCAGTCATGGTATAAGTTTTGAATTTGAAATAGAACCTTTAGTGCTAAAATTTGAGTCCGTTGGTTATTAATTTGATCCCAGAGGATATATCAATCAGTATTATTACAATGGACTCTGTAAAAAACATTTTGATGAAAACGACAGATTTTTATTAAAGCTCTTTGAATTTGAATTTTACGCCTTATATAGATCAGAGTTTACTAAAGTTGTTCTAGATTTTAGAGGGTGATTAAAACAAAAATCTGTCAGTGTTTCTGGATTGTTCTTTATATGTATTTTTTTTGGTGTTCAGTAAAAAATCACACAAAAACAAAACCGCGGATTGTTTGATCATCCTCGCATAGTTTTAGTGACATAATGTTTAAATTAATTATAGTGTTGATAAGCAAAAAGTTTTTTGAGCAAAAAAACTCGTTTTTCCTGAAACTGCCGCTTGGATAAATTCGTTGATTTAGATTTTAATGTCAGCCTAAAAGCTTTCATAGAGAAATTAGTTTCGCCGAAACTTTAATAGTTGCTTCCCTACTAATAAACTCGTATTTTTACTGGTTCCTGCTGTAAAATTGTGATAAGCTAGCTCTAGATTTACGACTCTCTTAATATTTTAGAAGTTTTTAATAAATATAAAGTAACAGCTTTACGACATATCTTGTGAGACCAAAAATGGAAACTATTTCTTTGGATTTATTTATTTAAATAATAATAATTGACGAATTTATTCAATCGGTATTGAATTATTGAACTATTAAGATCCTATATACCTTAATCTTTCTCTCTCTATATTATTGTAACCAAAATAATCTTATTCAAGTATCACTTAAATGTTACTGTTTTTCAAAGTTTTTAAATGTGATTCAAGGGAAGTTTATAGGATGGAGGATTTGAATTAATTTCACAAACTTTATTTCAAACGATTTTCATACTTGTGGAACTAAACGTTTATTACGTTTTTTTATAATTCTATTGCAAAGTTTCAAAAATCTATCAAAGATTGTAACAAATTTTAAAGATTCGCAAGAAATTTCATTTTTTTTAAAGGAAATGGACTTAGTTGATTATGGATAAAGTGTATCAATAAGAAAAGATAGTATAGCAATCCTCCAAAGCCGATTGGAAAAAAAGGTTTTCATATTATCATAAAATCTCATTAATAAAAAAATTCCACGTGCCATATAATTAATATTTAAATTTTTATAATTAATTTGAATATGAAATTCATTACGAAATTTGATATTAACACTCCGATAGTAGATGCATCACTTAAAATTGATCCGATTTTTAGTTTTGGGTCAAGAAAATAACAGAAATTATATTCCATTAATAACTCAATACAAATGTTAACAAACATTCTGAACGAAAAATAGTAACAAAACAAATAGAAGAATTTCTGACGGTTCATGGTGAAAATTATCGGCGTTCCACGGAATTAAACCGCATGCGAAAAAAATGAGAATTTAGCATACGAAATTCGTTTTTGGATTATGATGCAAACTTATGCAAGAAGACACACCACATATTTTTTAAGAAGGTGATAGTTGACAACGTCAATAATGTAAATAAATAGATATTATTGTTGTCATGCAATATTCAATTTTATGCAAAATAAAGCTTTTAATTAAGGTTCTACTACATATAATGTCTCAGCATGATTCGCATTCTACGATCTCAAGAAAACCAATGTCACAATTCTTAAGACCGGAAAGATTTGAAACTGACCCAAACAATGTTGGTTCTGAACTACGATGAAGCGCTGGTGTTTCAAATTTAAAAATTTCTTAACTGAGGAACTGCCCGATTCAACTAACGATTCTCTGAAACTCAAGCTGTTTACCACTTATCTCCCAACATATTTTCATTGATATCCGAATGTACAGATTATGAGGCCGCAATAAACATTTGACAAAAAACGTATGTAAAGCCAAAGAATGAAATCCATGCGCGACACATGAATATCAGAGAGCTACAAAGGCTATCATTAAACTGTAATTTTCAAAACATAAATCAATATAAAAACGAGTACATTCGTAATGCCTTCATCCGTCTAAGGCTTCGGCCACACTGAAGAGCGCGCAAGCGTCACGCGGCGGGCGATATATCGTTAAGGCGATTTTGTGGACATATAACAACACATCACAATCGCAAGATTGTTCAGTTTCTATTGTTAGTTAGTAACTGTCGTTCGTGCAAATATGTCATTATCCAGGGTCAAAAACAAATATTATATTAAATGGTAGTTCCTATATGCAGTATAATTTATTTTTGAAAAAATGTCGAAAGTATGGAACGCATTCTATCAATCGAAGAAGACAAACATTTGGAGAATTTTATCACATGTATTTTGAATTGAGACATTTTCCCCACAGATTCTTTGAAGATCTACGTATTCGAATTTTTACGAAGTAAAATTAAAAACATATTATTACTCGCCGGTATTCGAAAAAATTCGGTGACCCGATGACAGAATTCGCACGCTCTAAATTCAAACAGATTTGTTTTGTTCGCGGAAGATTGGTGTAGCCACTTGTAGTGTATTTGGATGTTTAAAAAATTCGCTCGTCCGCTTGTCACGCCCTCTTAACATTACATCCAAGATTTAAATGCTCTGCTTTCAAAGCTTCGTGCCAAAAATGCGGCAAGAAAGGCCATTTCGCTAAAGTCTGTAAAAATACAGTCAGGATGAATTCTATGTATGAAGACGATACCGGAGTGAATAATCTGGCTCTAATATTAGCAGCATCCCCAGGGCACTCTCTAAAGCAACGATCGAGATAACTGTAAATGACACTTGAAAAATAGTGTCCGCTGTAAAAATTCAAAAATCTTTTTTTTTGTTCTTGGCAACTTGAAGAAAAGAAAAGACTGTACTACCGAAAATTGTCTGCTTTACTCCTTAGTGGAAGTATTTGACAGTTCTGAACTAAATTAAAATAAACAAGGTGGGTGGTTTCAATTGTTTTTTATTTACGGGACTAAAAACATTTAGTCCCTTGGGATTAAAAAAAATTAGTTCCAAGGGTGTAAAAGTGGCACTTTAGTCCCGCAAATGCGAGACTAAAGTACTAGTTTCATCTCCGCGGTGTAAAAAAGTAATTTTGATAATGTTTAGTTCCCTTGTAATGATTTTTTATGTTTGATTGTGATGTTTTTGATTTTAATTCAAACGCATCCATATGTAGATGGTCTATTTTGAAACTGGTTTTCTTAAATATATAGTTGTTGATGGTAAATGGTGCTTATAACAGGATATGGACGGTACTAAAGACATTTTGACATCTACGTTTATTTAACGTAGACGTAGTTGTCGATTGGTCAAATTTAGTAAATGGTATCTCCTATCCTCTTTCACCTGTTGTAAATTTTTGTATAGTTAATTGAGAACTCTAATATTGAAGTCTTTTCAACAAAAAATGACAATTACTAACTGTCAATTAAATTAAAACACTTCTTAGAGTTCTCCCGATTCCTCCCTTGCACTTTATTTGATCTTTCAATAGGATGTGTTCGAGTCTAAAACATGTCATTTTGACGAGCAGTATTGATAATTATGGCCAGCTGCAGAATTACCCTTATTTCGATAAAAAAAAATAATGGAGAATCTACATTTTAGTAGGTGCTTAGATACTAATTAGTTTATTAATGAAAATACTCGAGGGCGTAGGTACTGAAAATGTCCAAGCAAAAAAGAAAATCCCTAAAACTACGCCCTTGAAATATGTACTTACGTTGTACTGACGAAGAAATTCTTAGTACTCATTTTAAAGACTACAGGCTATTATTTTATAAAGAAAATAGGACTGCCCTTTTGCTTTATTATTATGTTTAAACGGTTACACTTTTAGTTTGGTTGAATGAAGGAACAAATATTCACTAATAATACATATAAAAATATATACGCTTTACTATTTCCTTTTTGATCTTCATAATATGATCTCCAAACAAATCTACAAAAGTAACTATAATAATTGAAGTAAAACGTTCCTCAATACGCCAATTAAAACAAACTATCAATCATTATTATTATTGTTTTTATATATAATGTAAAGTTTTTAAAAATGTGAGAAAATGTGCATTAATCGTTTTCAAGAAAGTGTGCCGACAAACACGGTAAAATTTAAAGCATATATCTGGAAACAATTGATTAATAATCTTTCTAAATTTCGATCGAGATGAGAATTTTTGAGAACATTTTCCTTACAAATTATGCAAATTTCATTCAAAAATCTTTTACCATTTTAGTGCGTTTCGAGGATTTTATTTCATGAAATTTAGACGATAATTTCCAAGGAAGTAACAAAATGTTGTCAAAAAATTCTCACCTCTTGTTGAAAGCATTGATTTGATTCCCCCAATAATTTTCTATTTACCTCTTGTTACACTCGTTTTCAGTGGAATTCACTTTGATTATAGAATCGTTTTTTTCAGTCCTGAAAATTTTCAATTTATATAAGATCATAAAAAATTCTTTTGTCTTATTAAACAGAAATGTAACTTAACAAGCTTAATTTTTGTTGTGGTTTTCGGTTCAAAAAGCTTGTTTTGTCAATATTTATTATCATGTTTTTGTTAATAAAAATATTTGTTCCTATATCATTCAATATAGTATTACAACGTAAAAAAAGTGGCCTAATTAAACTAAAAGTAGATAAACAAAAATAATTTTTCGTGAAAAGTAAAAATGCAATAGTTCTAGTCGTTTTTGTTTTGGTTTTTAGTTCTAATCAAAATTAGTTCTTTTGTAATGCAGGCCGTCCGATGGGCCTCAAGCACAAAAACAAAAAGTGTATGTGCAAGCACACAATCCCGAACATGTCTTGATCTTCCCTAAGTCTTGCGCGCGATTTTGGTTAACCAAAATCAACTTACTCGTCTTATTACATGTAATACCAAAATAAAATTTTGCTGATGCATCAATCGAATGTTGAATTTTACTGTGTTTTATTATTTCTTTCTCCCCTAAACAAATGATCTAAATGAACACTCATAAATTAAAAATACAGAAGATTGATGAAAGTATTTTATTATTTATCCAGCGGTGGACGATGTTATTTCTATATAATACAATTTTTGATTTACGATCTTAACAAAGTTTAACTCTTGAGGAGATATATTGAAAAATTAAAAAAATTATTAAATTGAGTGCAGTTAGTCCACTCCCACAAAATTATTGTATAATATGTCAGTTCTGTCACAGTCCAATGATATATATACAGTAGTTTCACTATGCGACTTTCCCAGGTTATAATGACCTCGTCGACAGTTGGTTGTCCCATTTGTGTTTGTACGTGATTGTTTGACGTGATATTTGCAGTGTTACCAGTGTTAAATATATTTTAAAATAAGTTCTTTGGAAAGAAGTACAATTTAGTACTATACCCGTGGTCCAAAATAAATCATAATAAAAACAGAGACGGCGCCATAAAGGCGAGTATTGTGTTAGTCTCTAATATTTATGACATATTATATAAAGCATAAATGTATAATATTAAAGTTTATGTAATTATTCTAAAATTATCCTAATTATTCGCCCTGCTAACAAGATTATACTCCAATATTTCTTTTTTCTTAAAATGACAGATGTCAGGCTGACTAGTAATTTTGTGTTAAAATATATAGTGTGGCTAATCTGTTTGGATATGTCTACTCGTCCATTACCAAGTTTAAAAAGTAGTGAATTATTTGAACAATATATGCATAACAAATATAATTACAGGGAATATAATTTAGCATGTTCTAATAGATTATTAAATTTTCATTATTCTAAAAAAGGTAGGAAAATTTAGAATATCTATATCCTTTATTTTAACTTAAATTAGTATCAATAGACACTACCATTTTTGACAGATTATTGATAGAATTTGTACAGATTTAGTGAGTTTTTTTTCGCCAACTGAGCTGGGGATTGTCAAAAAGTTAAAAAATTACAACGGTCCTGAAATTATCCGTAACTCGTATAATTATCCTATGTTTGGCAACAATGCTTTTCTGGTGGGTACTAAAAAACGAAATTCACACCACGGAGTGAAACTACTGTATATAATCATTCTAATGTGGTTCTCTTCTATTTCGTGTTAGTGCGCATCTCTAGGTACGATCATGGCAAGTGAGGTTATATTTTTAAAATAGTGATTTTAAAGTAGTTTTTAGTGATTTGCTGGCACAAAATAGCAGGTGAGTAAATAAAGATTATAATTTTGGTGTACACATATAAGTTTTTTAATTTGAATGGTTATAACACCAATGGTACTTGCATATTTTGTATTGTGTTGTATTCGCGACGCATATCCAATTACACACTCGCGCTGCCATTCAAATATGAAAACAAGATTCTTTTTAGTATACACATACACGTTTTAATGCTAACGAGAATGAATTATAAACGAAAATATTTTCTATTACGTACATTCTGCTACAGTTTATATATGAATATTTGTTTGGCTGAAATTATTTTGATGGCTGGGTCTATTCTTAACACGTTCAGTGCGGTGGTACACATATGAGCCATTTAGTGCCTTAACCAATATGCTGACGAAAAGTTTTTTCCATAAGAATTTTTAGACGATGTAAATGATACTGTGAGGAAAACTAAACCACATCTAAATGACCAGCCCTAATAGCACAGAGTCCGATTAACGTTTTTTTATGGTTCATTTAATGTCAGAAGGCCCGAGGAACCAAATAAAAGGTTTCTGTAAGAACCTTTTTAAAATGGTCGTCCAAAATATTTCGACAAATCGTCCGAACTCATAAATTAAAACCAAAACTTTTTGTACGCTACAGTACGATAAAAAACGAATACTAAACCTTTTTTGAGCGTCCAAAGAATGTTTTTTTATAAAATCACAATAGGGACGTTTTTAAAACGTTTTATTTGAGTCATTTTTAAATACACCACTAAAAAAGTATATATTCAGAAAAAGTTACGTTCTTTAAACGTTTTTATAACCACTGTAAAAAACGTTTAAAAGTCGTTGTGTTTTTGGGTCTACGAGAGTATATTTTGATAAAGAAAGTTTAAACGTTTTATTTGAGTCTGTTTTAAATTAAACCACCGTTAAAAACTTTATAAAAACGTTCTGTTTAGGTAGTTGAAAGTATGTTTTCAGAAAAAGTGAGAAAGATAGTTCTGAGAACTCGTATATTCGTGTAAACCACTACTTTATTTTATGGCACTATTATTTCACACTGGGACAATAAAGTGTACAAAATTATCAGATTATTGGAAAACTCACAGACTATTTAGTTTGTGTTTCCGTCATGGAGTAGAGCTCGGTTTTTGGCGATCTTATTTACATTTTAAGCCACCAACAGAAATTCCCCCAAATGATAGGTTATATAAAATCCGATCGGTAATCAATTATTTCAATAAAAAAATGAGTACAATTTATTATCCTAGAAAAAACTTGTCTTTGGACGAATCCCTGGTCCTTTAGCGTTTCAAGTTCGTGTTCAGACATGCAGTATATAAAAAACAAACGCCACAAATATGGTTTTATATATTGTACTTAAAATTATTCTAGTTAAAAAACAAGCAACATTTATTTCTTATAAGAATTTTACTAGTAAATGAGGTTCAGTTTACAGCATGAATATCAATTCTATTATCAGCACTCAACGTGTTAAAGCAGGTACTATATTGATGACTTTATATATGTTGGTATTTTTTTCATTCTACGGTCTATTTTGAGAAATCGGATGTTTACCAATTCTTATTTTTAGTGCTATAATGTAATAAAATGAAGCCCATAATATCACTCTTTATAACAATAATATCGATCCGAAGATTTAGCAAAGATTTTTTAATTCCTACAGGAATAAGATAAAACATGTAGATCATTGTAGCTGAACTTCATTAGTAATGAGAATGATAATAAAAATGGTTCTAAAAAAATTGCGGTACATAAATATTGAATTGACGGATCCTGGAAATATTGCCAATGCATATTCTTAATATCTCTTAGTTTATTTTCGCAATGATTAATTAAAAATTCAATATTATCACTTCTGTATTAAATTATTTAAATGTGAAATCTCTTGAAAGCTCTCTTTATTTCCTTATATTTGAACAGGTCAAAAAATACTGTTCGACTTTGATAGTGTCCTAATTGTTTATTTTTAAAAAAAATGTATAAGCATACAATTTTCATAAACAAGATATTAACAATAAATATTTTAATTTATAAACTACATATATAAAATATTGTATACTCAAATCAGTGGTGCTTTCCAATTCCGCTCAACATTATTAACAAATCGGCTACAAAGTTATGTTTAATAGTAAAATATGAATAGGTTCTCTCATTTATTATCTGCTTTTAATTTTTTTGCAGGAATCACCACCGCATTTAAAATGGTTCACAAAATCTTACATTTTTTTATTCAATCCTACTATTAATACAACAATTTTGAATACCTCTTATTAAAATGATCCTTAACGTAATAACTATAAAAATTTCCACTGATTTGAGTCCTAGTTACTAATTTGATATCATCGAGTTGTTTATCAAATCTTTCCAATTTCCATAAGGGATTTTTGCCTTGTCTGCATAACCGTTCAGCCCAAGTTTGTGCCGGAGGAATGTTTCTTCTAACGCCTCTTTTTCTGCTTTCGAGCACTTCCATTATGTCGTCGTAGTAGTTTTTTCTGTAGTCGTAGATGCATTTGTATGGTAGGAATTTTGGTCTAAAAGAAAAAAATTGTTATTAATTTCAAAAAGTAGTTGTAATTGTATAGGAAACTATCGTGCACGTTTGTGTCTAGAAAAAATAATGAGAAAAATTTTTGAATGGTTTTCATTCCTAGAATTTGATGGGTGTAATAGTGTGCTTACATTATTTTAGGTGAATAGAGCATAAGAAACCTGACAAAAAATTATCTAACCCGTATTTTTTTATTATTTTTAATCCTAGAATCGCCCGAAAAATAAATAAATTATATATCAGTTTTAAGAAATACGTGTAATGGCGTCAGTCGTCAACATGTTTTAATTAACAATTTTGTTATCTTTGTCTGTGGTTTATTCGTGTTGTTTTTAACATAGAGAAAATTTTTCTGTGTTGTTAATTTGTTGTGTGTTCTGTTAGCACCCTGACGTCACAGAAAAGTTTAAAATTCGAAATTTAGTACGCCAAAAGCCTAAAATTTTAGTTAATTCTATACCAGATCTGGGACGAAATAATATTGTAAATTATTCCGACACAAACACAACACCCTGTATATCAGATTTTTCTAAAATAGATTCTGTATTTGAAAAAAGCAAGAAAACATTAATTTAATAATATACTTTGCATTTTCGGCAAAATGTTTTTTCTTTGTAAAATTTTGAGTTGGAATTCTGAAATGGTGTGAATTTTAAGAGCCCAAAATTGAAACTAACTTTTTTTTTAATATGATTTATTTTTAATGAAGACTATAGTTATCTTAAATTGGTAAAATTTTAATATTTTCATAGTTTTTTCATTATTTGCGATAAATAATCCACAAAAACCATTCATATTTAATTAACGAATAAATAATAATGAATCCACCAAAAATAAATAACTTTAATTAATGAAGAATTACAAACATTTTAATAAACATAAGAACTATACGCAACACGAAATTTATGAACAACAAAATGGAAAAAACATCAAAAGTATACAAGAATATTCGAAAAATTGTAAATTACAACTAAAAAAATATTTTTTATTTAGTATTATTAATTTCTTACACAATTCTATTATCCACAAATATTTTCAAATCCATTAAAATATAAAAAAATATACAGGGCGTTTCATTAATAATTGTAACTGGAGCCTATGCTGATTTAACATAATTTTTTTTAATAAAATATTTGTCCTAACCTGATTTAAAACTGAAATTAGTAGTTTAAATTTTAAACAAAAAAATTACAAACTTCACGCACTTTTTTAATAGGTACAAACTTTTGGTAAAAAATTTTTGTGTTTATTTTTTTATGCTGAATACAAAATAAAATCAGAATTAAAAATTGCGCAAGTAAGAAAATAATTTCATAAATATTAAAACTTCAGTCCCGTATGAGTTTTCACAAAATCTAAAACTTCAGGCCCTATAACTTTCTTGTCTTAAGGGGGTATTACACCTTTAGGTCTGATTTTCGACTATATTTCCAGGAATGAATTTTGAAGAACCAAAAAATTAATTCTGATTTTTTACACTTTTTTACGACTTTTTACGATGTTTTACGTTTTCCTACGATTCTTTATGATTTTTTACGATTTTTTACGATATAACCTGTTTCAATATTTTTAAAAATGGCGGATATATAATTTTTTTTTGATCTTTCAATCCTCTCCAGTTTCACCTCCGTAGGTCGGATAAAAAAAAGTTTGATACAAATTGTATTTGAAAAATGTTAATCCATAATGGTTTTATTTTGTCATTAATTTTAAGGTGTTTTTCATAATTTTTTGTGGATTATTTATCGCAAATAATAAAAAACCGCTTAAAATATTAAAATTTTACTAATTTAGGTTAACTAGTCTTCATTAAAACTGAATCACATTAAAAAAAAATTGTTTCAATTTTGGTCTCTCACAATTCACACCATTTCAGAATTTACACTCAAAATTTTACAAGAAAAAATATTATGCCGAAAATGCGAAATATATCAATAAATTCATTTTTTCTTGCTCTTTGCAAATACAGAATCTCTTTTAGAAAAATCTGATATACAGGGTGTTGTTTTTGGGTTGGAATATTTTATATTTTTTTTAATCTGGACCTGGATTTTTGGTTAGAAAGTTATGAACCATGCAAGAAATTGGCAAAATAGATAAAACACCCTTTATCTTGGTTATTAAAGTAGTTAGACCCATTAAGTATGGCGTTTTTGAGTTCGCCCATCTGCAGTTAACGTATGTCAATGAAACACCCTGTATTATATGCAATGATACCGAATATTGTCTTTTACATGGATAAAAATGTAAGAGACAAAAAGATGCTTGAATAATTGAACTGTAAAAAATAATCTACAACTTTATTTTATTACACAGAACAAAAAAATAACAGATAAACGAACAGAAAACAACTAAAATGATAAAAACTTTGGCCTAGGACAGCACCAGAATTTCAAAGTTTTCGTCAGTTACTTAAACCGTTCTTTCGAGTCCCGTCAATTATACCTGCAAACGAAAATAATCGTTCGACTGGACCAAATGTTAAATTTTAGGAAACTTTTCTTGAGTGTTGGGTGTTCATTAATTATATGTAGTTTATTTCCTTTATCTCAGTTCCTGTTCTATTTTTGATATCGTTTTATTTTGAGGCACATTATGAACAGGATTTTTTTTGCCATATCGTTATTTAACATTGGCTTTACCATGTCTTCATTGAAATCAAAGAATTTGTCTAAATTTGTTAGATCACTCTCATTATCTAATAATAAATTGTCAACAGTTTGACTCGTTTATTATTAGCTTTTTAGTATAAGTAGGACACTTTAGGATTTTATACCATCTGAATTTAAATTGAGGAATTATAACAGCTGTAATTACGGCTTCTTTACAATTAAAGCAACAATCGATCACTAAATTTTCACCTCCATATTTGTAAACTGTACGAGTCATTAATTTCTTTTCGTATTTATTTTCCAGAGGTGACAGACTAGTTAATAAGACACCAAAAAATGAGTTGGTCGCATCCGCAATAATCTTCTAAAAATAATAGTTCAGTCTCTTTAAAGTTTATGGCAAATAGTAGTGAGCTTAAATTTTTCTTTTAAAATTTCATTCACAGAATCATAAAGTGAATTCCATCTATAGTAATGCCTGGACGACTAAGTATGCGTCCTAAAATATTCTGAATAATTTCATTTGATTTGGTTCTACTAGCTCTATTCCAAAGGAGAAATTACATTTTTGAAATATAGTGTGGTGCCTTCGTAGAACTGCGTTTTTTTTTCAAATTATAATCTGTGATTACTATTGGCTGGCACATCGGGAGTGCTTGGGAAAAGTATCATCTGCGCCTAGTGCATTTATGTTCTCTTCCAGATTTGTCTCAGAAGTATTCGAATAACGCTCCCGAATCCTCAAAAATAATTCGAATCACTTAAGATTGTATCCTGCCCAACTCTGATAAGCGAAATTTGAATTTGTAGAATCTACTTTAATTAGAAAAAAAAATAAGAGATAAAAGATTTGTTTAAAAATAAAAATGTTAAATAGAGCAAAATTTATTTTAAAAAAATACACACTATAAATCCAAAACTTTATTATAGTAATATTATTGATTTGATATCTTATATTTTGTTTATTGATAGCCCTCGAAGCTCGAATGAAATAAAAATCAAGTTAATACTATGGTGGGATTAATGATTTAATGGCCGGAAATCATTTGACTTCTCATTTACTACCTACTTTTAAATATTTACGTTAAAGTGTAATTAATATTTTTATAAACAATTTGATATCAAACATTATTATTCTTTTGTATATTTTTGACCCTCAGGCTGCCAGAATTCGTAAATTATATAAAATAAAACTAGGCTATGATTGGAGTGGGAAATCATTACTATCTACTATCCTTAAAATTTGGCCAAAATTTTTAATTTTTTAGAAAAAAAATTAAGTGTCGATTTAGAAATCATTTAAACATTATTATTATATATTTTTTACTCATATCTAATTTAATACAAAAGAGGAGAAAATTGCTTATTGAACAAATTCTTAACATGATAGTAATAAAAATGTCCGCTGGTTCTAGTCTTCTCAACCATATCCAAATCGTTCTGAATCCTTTTAGTATAAGATTTATATTGCGTAACTTTATTAGAAAAAGTTCTTAGTACTCTTTCAGCCCAAGTTTGCGCTCTTGGAATTTCCCTAGCGACACCTCTGGCTCTTTTATCAAGGTAGTCCATTACATCGTCGTAGTAGTTTTTCCTGTAGATGTAGAGGTAATTGTAAGGTAGAAATTTTGGTCTGAAATAGAAAAAAATATTATATTGTAAATCGCAAATAAAAATAGTATTGAAGATTCAATTTTTTTTGTGTTGTAGCATAACAAAAGAGTGCTTTAAATAATGCTTTAAAAATTGGGGTTGATAAGCGTTTTAAAAATTATAAAATAGCAATTTTTTTGGCGCCAAATTATTCGATTAGACTTACCTTATTTTAAAATCATACCTGGTCACAAAACACAAATAAGGTGAAAAAAATTAAGTATTTGAAAAAAATTTCTTCTATAAAATTGACAAATTTCCAAAAAAAATACCTCTTCTGAAACCAAGAAAATATCGTATAAAAATTTTCAATTAATAATTTTAATTCGTTGAATACTAACTTGACATTTAAAATAACGGTATTGGCTCTCAACTCCGTACTTGAAAGGTAATTTAAGAAACATACAGTGTGATCTAAAATTAGAATAGATCTGTCGCACTCTATTGTTATTCTAAATATAACTGTCAAATCCTTTAAGAATGTATTACGTATATTGTAATGCATAATTTTTTCGTATTTATTTTGGCACTAATATGCTATTTTTTCGTAATAATAGTGATGTCATATCCAATTGTTTATTATAATAATATAATTTTAACCAAAAAATAAAATCTAATAATTTTGTGAATTAAAAGCTACATTAATAATAATAATGAGTTCATTTTTGAATTTAATGTACCGAATTATGGCAACTTGCCGAAAATAGTGAATATAATCATTAAAGTAACTTTAATTACATGTACATGTAAAATATTTTCATTAAAGAATTTTCCTTTGTCATTTTCTTATTAAAATTAAATATTTTGTAGTAAAAATAATAATTTTTTAAATAAAAAAAAAAATCTAAATGTACCTTATCCAATGCTTAAAAAGAATCAGCTTATCAGGATCAAGATATTCTTCTTCTGCTTCGGGTGGTCCTGGTTCGGCTGTTCCTTCTCCTTCAGCTGCGGCAGCTTCTTCAGCTGCAGTTGCTTCTGCTGCAGCTAATTCAGCTTCTTCTGCTGCTTTTTTTCCTATAGGTTTAATTTCGACAGGAGCATCATCGTCACCTCCTCCAAACCAATCGTCATCAGCCATAGTTTATTTCTGAAAGAAATAATTTATTGCATGCTATTTTTTCTACGACCATAACAAATTATTTAACTTAATAAATTTATAATAATACAATCAAATTGATGAATTTAATTCACAAATATTTTACAAGACACTGAACAAAACATTTACTTAAAATTCATTTATTTTAAAACGATAAATTTAAATTAGCACCCACCTTTATTATGTACACTCAAAACAATTCGAAGTGACTAGGAACAAAACTAAATTAACGACACTTTTAAACCGCCTAGTTCTATCCCCACTTCCCCTCTCACCTTGCCAATTAACATACAAAAAATAAATTAATACCAGCAATTTTAATTTCTCACACAGTCAGGTGTGTAACATAAGGAAAATCGTTAGAAGGATAACGAAAAACGTATATATTGGAAATTGTGTATTAAAAAAATTACCAGTAATTTATAATTTATGTACAAAAATAATAAATTTTAACTTTGTAATATCATTAAAATTTTTCCGAAATGTTTAATATCCTATACATTTTTTTGTTTCTTAAAAATTACATTCCAATTTCTTGAATTTCAATATAAAAAAATTACTTATCTACTTCTGGCATGCTTCAATTTTTTCTCCCCTTTATTTTTGCTGTGAGGTTTCCAGGTTCCAATTTTGTACCACACAGCCAAACAACCAAATTTTCAATTAGCAAAAATATCTTTCAAAATTCCCATTCAATCAAAAAAAGGAAATTCTATTTTAACTTGGATAATGCTCAATGGCGTAACTGAAATTTTATTTCTAATATTTTTATTATTTTGAAAAATTATTTTCGCTCATTTTGAAATTTGAGTTTATAATACTTCATTAATTTTGTTAATAGAAGATCCGTTATCCTCCAAATAGAAGAAATGATCTGGTTCGTTGGCCTAATCCTTTGCGAATATTTTCTTCAAGCTTTTTTAAAACGCTTGTGAAATTGTTTTCAAAAATTGATAATTCATTTTCGCGATGGTGGCGACTTTGATCAGTTTTTATAATTTTTTACTCCTCTGAAAATTTCAAAAAAACTCCAAAAATGTAAAAAAATATTGAATTTGAAAAAGTTCCAGTTAAAATATTTGATTTTAAAATATTTCCAAGTTTCAAAATAATTTAAGAATTTCAAAAAATTCAAAAATATCCAAACAACTTAAAAAAATTATCAAAAATTTTAGATTTTAAAAAATGTTGAAAAAGAACCTTATAGTAATAATATTGAGATTGAATTTTAAAGTGATTTTAAAAATAAATCAGTGCTTGATAATATATTGTTTTGGAAACCACTGGGATCTAGGAACTTCCTTTTCATGTGGATTTGCTCTAACTTAGGCTGGGTGCAATTGAAAACTAAATATACAAAATTTAGATTCATTACACTATAGATTTTAAATTTCTTAATTAAAAGTCCTTTCGTTAAAACTCTTTTCTACTGCTACTGTTACTATTCAAAAAAAATTTGTCACTACTGCTACTGTTCAAAAATCTTTCTACTACTACTGCTTTTTGCTTCTTGAAAATTACCCGGCTATCTTATATCTCCTCATAGATTTCTCTATGCTATTCTTTTAATTAAAAAAATAACAATAATGTTTGGTTTCGTTATTTTTTTTTATTAAAATCTTTAACATTACTTATAACTTCTTACAATATTTCTATTACTGATTCTTACAAATTTCTTTCTTTTAACCCTTCTTGTATATAAAGTTTTTTTCAGGTTTTTTTAATGAAGGTTTTTTTTATCTGACAACCTTCTTATATTTTATTTTTCTTTCTTTATTGATTCCCATTGAATTAATTTTTTTTAAAACAGAACGTTCTCTTTCCCATAACTATTATTATTATTTATTTACAAATAGGTACATCTTAATATACAGCAAAGATAATATAAACACAATTTGAAAAAAATAGCAAAAACATCTATACTATTTTGTTTATAAGTACTAAATTAAATCATCCTAGTGTTTTATTAAATGGGTTAATAAATTCCTTCTAAACAAAATAAGACTGATAGAAGACTTCACAGATTCAGGTAGACTATTATAATTAATAAATCCTTTAAAAGTTAATGTTTTAGTATTAAACGTTTTTGTTTGTTTATTTATATACAAATTATTTGTTATTCTGGTATTATACTGGTGAACCTGATTATTAAAAATTACAAACCTGTGACATTTATTCCAAACCAAATGCTTTAAGCCCTATTCATATTAATTTTCAATTTACCCGATAATATTAAAATCCTTATTACTTACATTATTCCATATCAAATTTGTAATTTTGCTATTTCCACTTAAAACCTTGTATTCAGTACTGTCTATTACAACCTCTAATAACTAATAACTGAACCAATGCATGTAACGCTAATACAAACTATAACTACTATACTAGAATCGCAATCGATACGGAGGAATAAATCAAAATTTTATGGGTGATTTTAAAGAGCCGGCAGTTAAAAGATACAGTGAATTTAAGAATTTTACCTGTGCCGCCCGGTTTTGTGTATCATAAAGATACATCGGCGAGTTCTTTCTAGGAAATCGTAACTTCTCTGAGAGGTTATAGGGAACTCTATATCGTCTCCAAATGTCCGCTGCCGGAATAATATACAGGGGTCTTTACGATATCTAAAGTGAAAAATTCTCGATCAATGCAATCTGACAAGTTTTCTACGAAATCTTGTGACGAGATCTCTATCAAATTTTGTGGCGAGTACTTTGGGAAATTCCCATTTACTGTTCATGTCGAGGTCTCTGTGAGGTCACATTAAAGCTAACTGTGTGATCATGGTAGGCAGTGGCTCTCGCGAGTTCTGTGGGAAATTCGCATATATAGTCTTTTGGCGAATGGTATTTTAATAGTAGGGGAGGCCACGATGCTAAATGGGGATTTACTCGAGCGTCATGAAGAACTATTAAGCTGGATTTATAAACTACCTCAACATCAACTGCAAAGTTAAAATTATGTTATCTTTGTGCGAATAGCAACCTCAGCATCAACCGCTGCAGATGTTTATAAATGTGAATACTGATTTTCTACTATTGAACTTTTCAGGTTGTAGTTGCCGCGAGAGTTTATAAATCCACCTTTAGATTTCGAAGCTTAGATGACAAAAAGAAAAAAATATTATATAATGTATACCCGTTCATCGGCGGGGGAACCGTCTATAGAGAATTTCAAAAATGTAAAAAAAAACCGCTACATGGAAATATTCGAGCGCGTCAGACATTGATATTATGTATGCCCAAAGTATCTTTAATAATGGAGGTTGCTTAATCTGACGGTTTGCACGATGGGAGTGGCTATAAGGAAGGGTTGAAAATAGAAAAAAAAATTAATCGAGCGTGTCAGATATTTTAAGGGGGTCGCAAGTATACCCAAAGAAAGTTCTCATTTACTCGAGCGCGTCAGATTAAGATATATACGGTTTAACTTAATGTCCTAGACGTTCTGACCAATAATTCGGAGGAATTTCATAAATTGACAATTAAAAAAAAATTTGATGATTTTTTAATCATTGAATTTAGTCCATTAAAAAGCACAGGAAATGGCATGCAAAGAAAAAAGTATATTTTTTAAACTGGATACATATATTTATAGAAAAATAAGTATAAGAATTTAATTTTTTTTAAAATCTTCATCCGTCGAATCATTTTTGTCTGGCTCGATTTCGTCGCCAATTTCATCCTCAGATTCTCTTCTCTAGAAATATCACGCAAATATTGATCCTAGCATTTATGATAAGGAATATTTGAATCTTTCGAGAAAGAACTAAATTTTCCAACATCGGTACGTCGTTGTGTTCTGTGACAACATTTTTTAAATGCTCTACATTTTTTAATATATTTATGGTAGCCCAAGAGGCTAAATGGGGATTTACTAGGGCCTATTGGATTGCAAAGATTAGATGCTAAAAATAAAAAAGGTTATATGATGTAAAAAAATGGTCACAAAGACATACTAGAGTGCACCAGAGTGAGAGATAGAAAAGAGTGAGAATGTTAGAGAGGCGCGGAGTAGGAAATATATTCTCAGCAGCTGCACATACCACACTTTATTGATGATTTTAAATTACTCCGCTTCGGGAAATCGGCAGATTATATTATTTTCGTGATCCTTTAATTATTTCCTTCAAAATGAAAAAAAAATTAACTGCGATCGAGTATTTCAATGTGACGTTTTTTTTTACAAATTTGTATCTCCCCCACTTTATTACGTCACACTGAAATCGTTAGATTATTGGAATGTACACCTTTTAGGATGTAATTAACTCACCCTACCTTAATATTTCTAATGATCAACTTTTTTTTACTATTCCTTTATGAGCTCATATTCGGTAATCGTATTCAACTGGGTCTATTATATTAATCTGTCGAGCTTCAGTTAATCCCCAAATCCCTGCTTGGGCTCCCCTACTATAGTTTATTGATATTTATTGGTATATAAAATATGAAAGGATGCCAAATCAATAATTGTGGTATATAAATAAATCTTATCTCATTGTTATTATTATTATAATACAATTTTGGAAATTTAAAAAAAATGTTGTTATAGAATAAGTACATGATAAAAGATAGACACAATTAATTATTTAAAAAAAAATTTTATATGAATTTAATCAAGTAAGAAGTTTGTTTGGGGGATGACAAAAAAAGTCGGTTAAGTAATTATTTTGATTGTCAGAATAGAATACTATAAAAAATAGGTTTATTGAATGTAATTTAAAAAATAAAAATGTATAACCAATAAAAAAAAGTTTATCAAAACAATTATAAAATTTCAAGAAAAATAACTGAGAGATTAAAATAGGGTGAACATACAAATTAATCAAATTATAGAAGATATACAAAATTAATGAAACTAAAATATAAAATTAAGAAAGAAATCAAATGAAGAAGATAAATTTCAAGATAAAAATTCTTGTATGTAGAATTCATCGCTTTACGAGAATAAAAAAATGCCATAAAAACACTAAAGAAAGTCGGCAATAAAAAATGTAGGATACAGATAAACAAATTAACTCGAAAAAGTAATACGGATAAATAGGAGAAAATTTCTTTAATATGAATTACATTTTAATTTTTAAAACGCATAATAGATTTGAATAGGAGTTGGCCATTCGACCTGGTCCACTACTTCTTTTTCTGATCTGTTGTGGGACTCCGCATCAGCACTCGTTATGCCATATCTTTCTTATTAAAATTGTCCCCCAAATTTTTATTTATAATTAAAAACATGGCGAATAAAGTAATAAACAATAATATCTAATTAAGCATACCCTATTTCAGTCCTCATCATCGGATTTATTGTCAACAACATTTATAATAAATGTCGAAATTGTTGATGGCGGTAAAGGGTGAAATATAGAGCGAGTATTATTATTATTATGTTATGTAAGAATTCTCTTCTTTAAATACCTGTTTGATTTTTTCTGTTAATCATCAGCTGAAATTTTGTCAATTTCTTCTGTTAGCAAATTTGCACCATCCGGTCAAATTTGGAAAACACATAACGCCTAATTATTTTTTTATTTGTCCCCCAAACACACAAAAATAGAGTGGAAGTCGCAATACCTCGTGACCCCTTCTCGAGACCATTTCATCAATAACGTATCTTTTTTTAAATAATTTTGTGTCAAATACTTCAATATTGCTTACATCACCCCTATGTAATTTTTAAGAAAAGTTTTGCACAGTGATCCCAATCGCCAAAATACTATTTTGTTTTGATGTATAGGGACAGTTTTTGTTCTCGAAATTAAAGTGGCACTTTTGTATTCTCGTAAAGCGATGAATTCTACTATAACAGTAGGAGTAACAGAAGAGACTGTAGAAATACTAGGAATTAAATTTATATATTTTTTATCTATTTATTTAAAATTATAATGTCTATTTTTTTATAGTAAATCCAACCCTTAAATAGGAGATTACTTTTTGTATAACATTACAATATGTATGTATCATCAGAGTTTTCATTTCAGATGATATTAACGAACTCTAAATAATATAACCAATTTTTCTACTCATCTACATTTATAAAAGCTCTAATTATTATACCTACTAGTTTAGAAAATTTATCTGTCTAATAAATAATGACTTCCAATTTGTATACTGAAAATATCGTTTAACAAACATGGGTACTTAATTATCGAGCACGATTTAAATCCTGGATTGAATCCAAAGGGAATTCGAATAGTATATATGCGAAAAAATAATTGGCAAGAGCTCATTCAGTAATTAACAATTAAGATTTGAAAATTGATTGATGTCGATTAATTTTTTAGCAGCTGGTTATTCCGCTTTAAGCTTTCAAATTTTTTATAGTAGATAACAAGATTTTTTTTTAATTATAGTTTTAATATATATTTTTTAGTATAATTAAATAAAAAATAAAGAACGTTATGCTTTTAGACGAAAAAAAAGTTTTTTTGGAGCACACTCTGTATTAGTATATAAAAATAGTCTGGATCAAACTCAATTCCACTGATAATGTCAAGGTAACAAGGCTATTGTTTTTTTTTTCTTAAAAATAAACACGTGAGATATTTTTTTTTTACTATTCACCTGACCAAAATCTTGAAATACCTATTTGACCAGTTCTACTACGCTGTAGAATTTTAATGATAATAAAATTTTCAAAATATGTATGTAATTATCCATTACAAGATTTTTTTTTAATCGATTGATTTAAATTTTGTGGGAAAGAAATGATTAAAAATTGTGAAATTGTTAACAATAGCAGCCAAGATTCTTTTAAATGAACCAAACAATTTCAATTGTATATGGCTCATTAATAATAAGACACTGAATGCGAGTAACGTGATTCATTTTATAAGTTAACTAGAAAATTATCAAGCAGATACTGCAAAATTTTACCTCAAGAACAAAAAGGTATAAAAATGTTCAATTCCATATTTGAACTGAAAAATATTAGCAATATCATTTTAAAATTTAAAAACATAAAAAAGTGGCGGCCGGGACGCCCCTGAGCATACGCCGCTGCTACAAAGTATATAAGATTAGACGAGTTGAATGTAAAATTTAATATAGAAAACCTCATCCAGTTTTGTATAGAACGATGAAAAAAAAAAATAGCCATGACTTTGTGATCCTTCAATATTATGTCCCTTTTGACCCAAATTGAATATACTGACCTAGGTGTATACTGACGAAATATAAAATTAATCGCACTAGTAGAATGGAAGTTTAGGTGCTAAAAAAAGTGTTTCTCGGACAAATTATTGTTGGATCCGCCTTCTGCCTTATGAACAATTGCAGCTCCCACCATCTAATAAAGTGAGAGAATTGCTTGGTTACTGTAAAAAAAACAAATTGAACTTCTGCTGGTGTTAACCAAAGAGAAGATCTTCTAGTATCAAACGTCAAAAATGAACCAGCCTCCAAGATAATATATTAAAAGGGAGGTATATGTAAACAACAGGATGAAGTGGCAAGTTTTGAGAGAAGTGTAACGCTGTGACCATAGACATACTATGTTCAATCTGTGGACAAAAAGACATATGGCAATTCTAGAACCTGCAATTGGGAAGAACTCAAGAAAATTGTCCTCCAATACAGAAGAATTCAGTGGAAGTTAAGTTTCTAACACAAACTTTAACCAACACGTTTGAAAGAAACTACTCTCTAAAAATAAGGAAAAAGGATCAAGACGTTGTATGGTCAAATCGAGAAAAGCAGAAGTCCGAACACTTTTAAACTTGGTAAAAAGTTGTGGAACTGGAAATTCTATAAGATGTACCGGAGAGAATATGTTTATGCCGTTAGAAAATCAAAAAAAAATCTTTAAAGGCATTAAAAGTATTCCAGAATGTTCCAGGCTTTACAGAGAGATAAGCAAGGATGCAAGCGATCTCTGAAAAAACAATACGGAGAAAGCACAAACATAGAGGAGGATACATCTTTGATCAATCGAATAGAAGTAGTGAAACACTAGTTCGTAGCGCCTCAAAAACAACTTGGAAACTTGTATGGATGATAAATTATTATCAACCATATCCTGTACTTTTACAGAAGGACCTGTAAAAACTAGAGGAACCACTGTGTAAACTATTTCTAGCTCTTGGATATGTTCCACAAAGCTGAAGGTCACTCCCAAACCAGGGGAAGCGTCCTCCGCGGAGACCAAATCTTTTGATAAGAATTAAAATTGTTATAGGGGACGAAGGTTGAAGTCCAAACAGCACAAAGTCGTCTAAAACCATCTTTACAACTTCTGCTTCAGATTTTTAGGATGTCTTTAAGAGGTCCTATGACCCCTAACTTACATCTTTAAGGCGTATTAAAGACGCCGAATGTTAACAAACGCGACATCTTTAAGATCTATCTCTAGCAACGTTTTTAAGATGCTAGTTAGGCGTACTGCCTAAAAATCTGAAGCAGACGTTGTCACAATCCTTACATTCATTCCAATGATGTGATTGTTGGGATGGTGGCGTAGAAGGAAAAAATTGTAAAATCGTGATGTATTGAAGACCAAGGTTGATGACTTTTTAAGATTTTTCACTTTTAAAATAAAAACTCAGAATTTACGAACATAGAATAGGTAACCTATTTCTTATATGAATCAAAAAATATTGTATTTTACAGACGTCTTATGAATATCCTTATCTTAGGCGCCCAGACATAATATGGATCTAAAAAAGATGTCTTTAAAATATTATGTGCTGTCTGGTAACAAGCATAAGAGCCTTTGATTCTTACAATTCAATACTGAAATATATGCACAGCCGTGGAACTCACTGCATTATGTGTATTCAGTTGTTGCTGAACCCTTACAAATAATTTCCTTAACACAACATTTAACAGAGGGGTGAGTTTTATCTCTACTCATGTGAATCCTGGTAGTTGATGATCTCATACGAGAGTCGGAGAGAGAAAATCTATAAGCGCAAGTTTTTGCAAAAGATATAACATTGTTTCCGAAACTAAATATCGTTGAAAGTTGGTGTATAAAAAAATAAACTCGGCGAAAACATCTGTTGCTGTTTTCACGAGAAAAAGAAATCTAGAAGTTTTATGTGGTGGGACAACACTTAAAAATGCCGAATAAAGTTGGAATCGCCCTTAACTTTTGTAGCTATATAAAGAAAATAGCAGGAAAAGCTATAACAGCCTGTAGAAGAATGATAGGAAACACATGGGGCTTAAAACAAGTATGATGCATTGGATTTATACAATGGTTCTAGTACAAGGCAAAAAGCGTAACAACTACTAAAAAAATAGACAAGGCGGCAAAGTCGAGTAGAGACCAGACCGAGAATTTTTAATACTATTTAATGATAGGTCAGAAGTACTTAGACGATAGGTTGATTAGTTTTGTAAATTAACAAGGCACAGGTTGAGCGTCCCAAAATTGCAGTCATCAGCAAATTATATTGTCCTGTTCATCTGTTAGTCTTTGAAGAGATTGGTGACCTTGTTAAGGTTTAAGAACCTCTTCACTATGTCACACTTGGTGAGATATGTCGAAGGGCCTTCTGGCCCTATCTGTCTGTATCTCCACCAGCGCAGAAGCTCACATTCGAATATTACGGTGGGTGGCTATTTCATCCTCATTATCACACAATCTGCATATAACAAGATCCCCATTGTTTGAAGGTATTTTCTTAGGCTACTATGTAGTTATAAGTCTGATTTGTTTCCTATTTAGTTTCAGGATTTTTTCAGTGAGTTTTGGTAAAGGTCATTTACCATTAGCTCAATATGTTCGGAAGTGTCTGCCCAGTATGTTAGATATTGTTTATGTACCCAATGGTTAATTGTAGTTCTCGCCGATGTTTTGGTTATACCAATTACCGGTTCGGGGCCGGTGTATCTGGTTGCCGATAATTTAGTAGGGACCGGTTTTCTTGATCTCGTACCCCATGGTATTTATTTATTTAGATATGTATTCCGGCGTGAATAAAATATTTATAATTTTACGAAGACAGTTAATTTTTTCAATTCATAAAAATAGTGACTGGTTTATTTATATTGAGGCAATTATGATAATTATGTTACTTTATGCCAAAATAGAAATTTTTTTCAAAAAAAAAAATCTTACCTACATTTTTTGGGCTCAGATTAGATAAACGGGATATATATAAACAAAGTTACAAAGACTTTTAAAAATAGATTTTTTGGTTCTTATAGGTCATTTTCTTCAATCGACGCCATATTTAATTCCGTTAAAGGTGGCAAATGTATTAAAGAATCAATTTACAAGTAATAAAAGATTATAAAAATTGCTAAAATAACCAGAGCCGTAGCTACCACCGGGGTTGTACCCTTGGGCCCCCAAGCACAGGGAGCCCCCGAACGAGGAGAATGATAGAGCTCAAGAAATCAACTATGACAAAATAAGTCTTTGCTTCTAAAAAAGTTAGGAAACAGAATTTCATCTAAATTGAAAACTTTTAAGCTAAAACTCAATCAACAACTTTATTTTTTCTCTTTAAAATTTGTTTTCTTTAAACTTATATTATTATTTTAATTATAACTTTTAACATACACTCATATAATTGGTACAATTATTTTTTTTGTTTTTTCTAGTCCAGTCTAATAAATAATTGATTTTAGAATTCAATTTACTGTAAATTCTGTAAATTTTATATTAAACTCGGTAGGAAAAGTCCTTTGTCTGTTATAAATGCCACTTCTTTTCAATTCACAAAAAAAACAAAGTAACGCTATTAAAAAAAGGATTACTAAATGAAAGTTGTGTAGAGGTAAGGGACAGATAAAGGGGGCCCCCATAATCACCTGCTGCCCCGGGACCCCCAAGCCTCTAGCTACGGCAAAGAAATTGTACATAAAGCACTCACCTACTTTTAGGTAATCCTTCGTTGAGGATCTAACTTTACAGCAGTGTCGATATGAAAAATTAGTTTGATTTTAAATTTTTCTTTTTTTTAAGGTAAACGACACAATGACCGGTGGTCAAGGTAAAAAACACCTTTAGACCTATTTGATGTGTGTATTAAACACAAAGTGAATTAAAAACAAACTTAAAATAAATCTAATATATTTATATCAATATATTTGTATAATACATTATATACAATAAGCAACGTATAACAAAAAAATACAATAAAAATATAATAACAATCCAAAGCAAAAAATATCAAAATTTTTAAAAGTATCTCAAAATGTTTAAGAAGCTGTAAAGTTTGTATATAAAAAATTGATTATTTCGTTTTTTATAAATTATAATAAAAAAAATAGGAATACGATTTTCCCTACATAAATGCCAATAAAATTATATTTTTTAATATACACTGCTTTAAATAAACCATGTTTATGTAGATATGAACACATCTCAAAATTAAATAAAATTGTTGATGGTTTCATTTAATAAAAAAAAGTTTATAACAAAAAAATAAAATGTTTAAAAACTATCAATATAAATATTTTTTTATAACTCATAATATAAAATTGAAAATTCATTTGGAGCTATTTTTGGAATAATAATCATTATTTTTTTTGAAGAGAAAGTAAGCAATATGTTTGAATACATTTTTTCAAGATATATCAAATTCATTAATATATAAAAATTTCAAAAATATCAGATAGAACCAACTAAAAATTTGATAGCTATAATTTTGTATTCCATATTCCAAAAATAATTCCTCCTTGGTAATAAAACAATTTTTTTAAGCAACCTAATATTCTCTTTCGGCTTTTCTCGACTCAATCCTTTCAGCTCTAGCTTGCGAAATTTCAAAACTAGCAGAATCTTGTTCAGTTTCAGCAACCATTTTTCTTAATCTAGCAACCCTCGCCTCCCTAACAGCTTGTTTTTCTTGTATAGCCGCCATCTCTTCTTCCAAATCATTGAGTCGATCCTTCGTCACTTTAGCTCTACGTGCAGCCGCTCCAGTATCTGTTTCATAAGACTCAGTAATATCACTTCTTCTCGCTCTAATGGAGCTCACGTTGTTTTCTAATGGTGACCATTTTGTTAGATGATCATCATCTGGTTTGTAGGTTAATTTTAGAGCGCTACGTTTTTGAGCTACATCTTTTTCTAACATTTGTCTTGATAAGGAATCATTGATACCTACTGAATCTAAGATTTTATCAGATCTATCTAACATGCGGAAAGTTTTTAGATTATTTGTGGTCGTTTCAAGATCTGCATCGTCGATTATTGTTACTTTTTTATTTGCTCTTATGCGTCTTATGGAAGATGCTGTCTGGAAGATAAAATAGTGAGGAATTTATTGATATATCAAAAAGGAGTAAGTCAGAGTTTTTTGGTAAGCAGATATACTAAGTTCATTTTATTCTCCTAATAAATGTCCTATTTTTTGTTTTCTTCTATAGAAAAATCGAATAAAAAAAATCTTCCCAGTGATATCAAATCTTTTAGATTCGATGACATTCCCATTCTAAAATACCAAAGTGACAGTTTTCAAAAAATATGACATTGCTCTAAATCCATTAAAAAGAGCATATAAGATACTATAAGTGTGAATTTTTTCAAAACTTAAAAATAAAAATTGTAAGCTTGTGCCAAGGGAGAGACTAATGGGAAAAATTATAAAAAAAAGCAACTTTGTAGTATCTCCCTTCTTTCAAATTCACAATTTTTTGCCTAAAATATTGAAACAAATCACACATGCAGGTTACATTTTTATCTTTAATACTACGTCAAGCCCATTTTGGTACCGTTTATAGTATTTTAGTTTTGGAGGCTAAAAGATGTGAAAAGTAGAAATATCTAATAAGCATGACGAAATAAAAAAAAATTATGTTTTAGTCGTTCCGCAATAAAAATCTTCGGTACTATTCAACCTGGACCGAAATTTTTATCTGCTGACCAAAAAACTCTAGAACACCTAGTATATAAGTGATGAAATGTATGTTATGTTGAAATAAATTATTTTAACTAGTTTTTTCAAAAATGTTAAATTTGTAGCTTTATAAATTTTGATCCTTACAAAGTAATTTGTTAATAGATGCTTTTAATAATTTTGAGTCTAAAAATCGAATATTCAGATTAAAAATTCAATTATTGAAACAATTAATTCCAGTAGAATCAAACTATATAATCACCCTGTGTATATAATTAGTAGCGTTATATTAGTACATATATAAAGTGTTTCATTTAAAAATAGTTTGAACATATAAAAATGTATTTATTATGTTGATGTGATGGATAATGATGAATAATTAAAAAATACAAACCTTTTTTTTAACATAACACAAGAAATAGAATAATGAGGGAATAAAAATAAGCATATTTTAAATTTTTTTGACAACGATTTAATGTTCAAAATTATAATATCGTTGATGATGATCATGACAAAAGCACAATGCAAACTAAAAAAAAACAATTTTAAACACATAAATGAGAGTATTAAGATAAACAGAGTAACCCATACTTCACTATCATTGTAATATATTTAAAAAATTATTATTAAATTTGGTTGAAATTTGAGACACTCTGTATAACATATTTTTGTTCAAAAATTGAGATCTGCTTTTAAAACAATATTTTAACGAGATATAAACATTAAAAAAACGTAAATCCAATATCTCAAATGTGGTCAAAAAAATAAAACACAAGTTATAATAATTGTAAACTAGTTTTGGTTAAAAAACCATCATCAGGTCATTAGAATAAGGAGAAAAAATTATTTTAATTATCACAAAATTGAGAAATTCATTATGGAGAAAGATTTAATAATTAAAAATGTAATAAAGGGGAAAGGGGGTTGGTTAAAGTAATCGGAAAGGTAAAAAATGATTTTAAAAGAAAAATTTTAAAACAATATAAATAATTTTTGCTCCTTGTACTTATTTAATGGCCTGATGATGGTGCTTTAAAGGAAACTAGACGCCTTACTTTTACAAATTTTATATTTTGAAATAAATTTGTTAAATTAGATGTTTTAAAAGACATGATGATGATAACTGTAAAGTATGATTAAAATTTACAAACAAATAAAACATAAAATAAAGTTAAGTCATGCACAAAATCAATCGATACGTGGGCAACATTGAATTTGTAATCGTGAAAAAAACTATTTTTAAATGTAAACACTAATCAACATAATTCGCTATACATGAAAATGTAGTTAAATTTATACATTTTCAGTTTCAAAAATATTTTACTTCTTACTAGTCAACCATACATACAATTATTGAAGGTCCAAATATTTTTTGTGATAAATTGATGGCGCATATTTAAGTATAGATTTTGTAATTAAATAATTAAAAAAATAAAACTTGTGGTTTTGAAAAATGTGCAATCTCGCCATTACCAGACTGCTGTTTCGTCTATGCCTAATTTTATATGTTGAGAAATAAAAAAGTAATTAAACGAATGTATAGCTGACTAGATTTAATTATGAGACAAAATTACGCAAAAAAACGCCGCACCTCATCGCTGATGTCGTTATCAAGGTTTTCCAGCATTGCACCGGCTCTTGATATCCTTCCTCCTCTGGAATCAAAAGCATTGTCTTGTCTAATATGTTTTTCGGCCCTCCTACGTGAAAATTCCAAGTCTTCATCAGCAAACATTCTTGCATGACGTTCAGCAATGCTTTCTAAAAACAATGACATAATTCAGTACCCAAAATACCTTGAATTTAATTTACTCTAGTTTAAAGCAAACCATTTTTTCTTAAATGGGTTACTAGTGGACTTTCCGTTGTCTCTATGATGGTGTCCTTTATAAAATTTTAAACATACACATTGAAACAAAATACCTATCTTTATTTTTTCAGAGCTAGACATGGTTTTCTTGTCCTCTTTCATATTTTCTAAAGAAAAATAATTAAATAATAAATTAGAAACTATTCAAATAGTGTTGGACGGTATATATTTTGTCTAGAAGTGTTGGTCAGTTTATAATCGAAAGTATTTTTAGCGCTAAACGAAATAATAATATTTACCTGCAATTGGCGATGGTTGACGTGATGGTGAAAGAGGCCTTCCTGAATATTTCCTATCAATCCTATCTAGAGCAGATTTATAGTAGCTTTCTCCAATGTTGTAGTTAGCATCGTACAATTTTGTCCTTGGCCGACTAAGTACAGTCCTTTTGGATGACATTTTTTATCTAAAAAACAAAAATAAAATAGAATTCTAGGGACACTCAACTTCGGTCCATCGAGCGAACGTTTTTTATGCTCTCTTCTCACATACAGGTTAATATTATATATGATGTGATGGGGAAAAAGTTCTAAAAATTTAAACTGGAAACAAGTTTTCTTATGGAATGGTCGATCCGATCCTGGAGAAAACTAACTAAAGTGAAAAGCAGAACTCGATTAGATCTTTTGTTCGACAGTTATAGTGTTTACATCCAGAGAGACAGACTCTGAGAACTCGAGAACAGTAATAAAAAGTGGGGCCTCAGTAATAATATAAATTTATTTTAATAAAAACATCAAAATTATATCTTTTTTGGTTAACACAATTAAAGTAGACTTCCAGTAGGTGAAATATTATTTCGTTTTCGAGTGAGAAAATTAAAATTTATATGAGTTATGAGTGTGCGGTTGTGCTAAAAACATCTAAGAGGATAATAAAGTTTTAAGCTCAGAAATGTTTTATTTTCACGAACGGCGTCAAAAATATATAAATGAAAAGTTTAACTAGTGTTGGAATCTGAAAATCCTTATTTTTCCATATCTCCTTTTTTTACTATTTTATAACTAAATTATATCATGTTATAGATTTTATTAAAAAAAATTTGCGAACAGTTTGGCGGGAAATTTGTGTTTGTTTTGTTTTTTTTTCTTCATTTTAAGGCCCAAACTGCCAAAGTTATTGGGCCTAATTTGTTGTTTTATTATATATTCTAAATTCAATAGATTAGGAACATTAGACAGAAATATTCCACACCTTATTGTTAATATTCTAAAAGTTAAATTGCCCCGAATCAAATTTTTGCTAATCAAAATCTTTTAACTTTGAAGAGAATAATGAGAAAAGATCGTTCGCCAGAATGTAGCAAAGTCCAAATTTTGTTAAAAGAACGCAAATATACCAAAAAAAACCAGAGAGAACATTAAGCGCTTTTCTTTTTCTAAAAAAATGAATTTGTCTGCGACTCTAAAATACGTTATAAGACGATGTAATATTGATTGCCTATGAAAATATCGCATTCAACAAAATATAAAATCTGTTGATCTAATAATAGTCCACGCATCTAAATATCTATCTTTAACTACCTGATTTAAAGTGATTTTTGTGCATTGACCGAGATTTTATCAAAGTGAAGGTTAGTTATTCACAGACTTTTAGGATCTTAATAAAAAAAGAAGAATTGACATCTGACACTGAATTGACATGAGAAGAATGCCGGTAGATCACAGAGGAATGCCGGTAGAACACAAATTTATGATAGAAAATGTAAAAAAATTAGAAATGGGAATGGTAATAATAATCTTTTAAAGGGGTAATAGTTGTTTTTGATTTAACACCTCTAACGCTACATATTTAATTTTGGATTTGATTATATTTGAGTTCATTTTTATGTCTCATTAAGAAAGAAAATTATAAATAAAAATGGTGAAAACTTCCATATTTAGTAACAGAAAATAGTGAGCCGTTTCAATTTACTTACATGACCATAGAAAGTGTCTAGTTAATTACAGAGTGATTAAAAGTAACATTTTAATCATTATAAATCGATGCCAACTGTATTTTTAGATAGTTACACATGTATTGGGTATCCAGCAAAATTAAATATAGCCCACGTCATATATTGAATATCTCTGACCGACATTTTAATATTAAAAATAGTACTCAAAATAATTTATTTTATCATAACTAAATAACTATAAAGCGAAAATCTTACCCTATGGGTTAAAAACTGATATTTTTTTCTTAAATATTTTTGGAAAAATATCGCACTTAATACCACTAAAGAGATGTTCGGATGTGAAAATGATAAGTTGGACTGGCAATTTTCCTACTACAGGCTCAGCAATGCGCTCCCACTCACTTAAAATTTTTATTTTCGGATCAATGGGATATTTCAGGTTTTCATTATTATTTTTTTTTCCGTGATGAGGGATGTGTTTATATTAACAAGTGGGATTATTTAGTAAAAAACAACTTATTTTCCATAGAATTTCTTTTGATTGATTTTTATATTCCGAACCCAACGAAGTTGTGCAAATTTAATTATTAAGATGAATTGAATGGTTTTTCAAAATTAAATCAGGACCGGTTTCAGAGATATTTGGAGAAAATAGAAATTGACCATTTTCGTTTTATTGAATTAACACCTTAATTTTTAAAGATAGAAAAAACCTTTATAGGATTTTTTATTAAAGGTTAAACATACTTTTTAATAATAACGTACCATTTTTTTTAATTTCAAAAAATTGTAATAAAACACTGAATTTTAATAATTTTTCGAAAATATATCAAAAAACATTTAAAAAACTCGAAAAAAATGTTGACACTATTAAACTCTATCGAAAATTTCAAAAATATATCCAAAATTTTAAAAAACATTAAAAAATCATCAGAAATTTTCAAAAATTACAAAAATTGTAAAAATATAAAAAAATCCAATTTTTTTTTAAATTTCATGAATTATTTCAAAAATGTCAGGAATTTAAAAAATGTATCAAAAAACATTTAAAATGTATCAAAAATTTCAAAAAAATTTAAAAAATTCAAAAAAAATGTTAAAAATATTAACTTTATAGAAAATTTCAAAAATATTTCCAAAATTTCAAAAAACATTAAAAAATCATCAGAAATTTTCAAAAATTACAAAAATTGTAAAAATATATAAAAATCCAATTTTTTTTTTAAATTTCATGAATTATTTCAAAAATGTCAGGAATTTAAAAAATGTATCAAAAAACATTTAAACTGTATCAAAAATTTCAAAAAACATTTAAAAAATTCAAAAAAAAATGTTAAAAATATTAAACTATATAGAAAATTTCAAAAATATTTCCAAAATTTAAAAAAACATTAAAAAATCATTAGAAACTTTCAAAAATTACAAAAATATAAACAATCCGAATTTTTTTTAAATTTCATGAATTATTTCAAAATTGTCAGGAATTTAAAAAAATTCAAAAAATTGTAAAACAGTGAATTTTTATAAATTTTCAAAAATGTATCAAAAAACATTTAAAATACATCAAAAATTTCAAAGAACATTTAAAACTCAAAAAAAATATTAAACTATATCGAAAATTTCAAAAATATTTCCAAAATTTCAAAAAACATTAAAAAATCATCAGAAATTTTCAAAAATTACAAAAATTTCAAAAGGATCAGAAATTTATAAAAATTCAAAAAATTGTGAAAATTTCAAAAATTCAATTATCAGGACCGGTTTCAGAGATATATTTGGAGAAAACCGAAATTGACGATTTTCGTTTTAATGAATTAACACCTTAATTTTTAAAGATAGAAAAAAACTTTATATGGTTTTTTTATTGAAGGTTAAACATACTTCTTAAAATAGCGTATACCATTTTTTTTTAAATCAACGTTTCATGTTTGAAAAGCCACCTTCAACTATTTTTTTAATACAGATCTGTACTTTTTTATTTCATTTTGAAATCCCCATAATCTGTAATTAAAAAAAAACTATACCGGCAAAAAAAATAATCAAAATAGCTGGTAAGCAGGCAAATGAGACTTCTAAAAAATCATATATCTTATAATACTCCAATTTTGAAACCGGAAGTCGCAGAAACTTGAAATTCGCTTGGGCACATATTCAAGGTATGCTGAGTCCATTGCCGTTTTCCGTTTGTCTCTATCTGTTGTGGTTCCTGAGTTATGGCGCGGACGGGCAGAGCCGTATCATAAGATTTTTTTTAGAAGTCATAGCTATAGGAGTATAATAAAAACTCACCCAAAAATGTTTAGGTGAAAAATAACAATAAACTTCGATAAAGTCGATAGATAATAATATGATAAGAGAGAGCGAAATCGAGATGGGCGAACGTCTATAGGCTTCATTTCCAGGAGAGGTGGAATACGGTAGAAATGATAATTGCTGATAACAGACCAGATATAAAAGTAAAGGATTTTAAAATATACAAGGCGAGTAGAAAAAATTAATTATAGTGTGGCCCAAGAAAAGAAAAAAGTAACATTATATTTATTGTTTTCTTCGCCGGATAGTCCAAAATAACATCATCCTTTATAGTTATATTTTTCTAATTTTGCATCTTCCTCAACTTGTTGGTATTCTTAAGGCAGGTTTGATTTGTCGTCTTCGTTAATTCTTCTCTTTTCTGGCATAAATCGAACTTATGATTTATTACAGAGCGAAAATACAACTTTCCACAGTTTTTTTTTACTTTCGGAACGATTTTTTGTATTTTACGGGACTTGCAGGCTTCCAAGACTTGCCTATAGCACGTCTTGAAATGTGCCTACTTGTCCAGTAAAATGTCATTTTCGGAACTTGTTACGTAAATAACTAATAATCTACAATAAAAGAAAAATCTAACAACATATCAAAACATTTAGGAATAAATGTTTAAATGAAGAAAAACCTATTATACTTAACAGAAAAATTATTAACTTTCCATTGCTTTAATTTTCTTACTTAACTTACACAAAACAAAAATATTAGCTGAAACATATATAAAACAATAAAAAAACTAAATTCGTACATAAATATTTATTTATTTCTTACAATACCACAGCAACATTTTTTAATATTATTTTTGTTTTCATTAAATATTTTTGGGATACACTTTAGCAGCAAGTGAGGGAGACAACGGATCAAGATTTGGAGTTCCTAGAGTTTTATGGTACTCCTGGAAACAAGGTACTATACAAAGATTCGTCTGACACTCCGGACAGTGATACTTTGTTTTCCTTCTCAGAATTCTACCATGCGTATCCACCGTGTTCCAACAGAAATTACACCCTAACGCCGGCCCTGAACGAACCACCGGACAATGACTTGATCTTGTGTTACTCTAAAAATGCAAAAAATTTATTTCACTTTTCTGGAAGTTACTTTAATATTATTACCTCTGTTTTACTGGGCAATATAGGATGCGAATGTTGTTTGACTAATACATGTTCTGGCACGTGCAACAGATCCGGTGATGTAGAAATCGAAGGTATCGGTTCCGAACATTGTCGCTCTATCCTCAATGGCGTAGGTACGGTCAGGTACTGGGATAAACCACTGTGTTCTGTGTCCCCCTCTTGGCACAGATCCGGTTCTCTTTTTATCCGCGACTGCCGCATCAGGAAGCGACCTCTCTTAGGACCCATGTGCTGAATTTCGTGCGACGGGGGGGATTGCGATGATAAATGGGAGAAAGTTACTATAAAAAAATGTTTTTATTACTAAAATATCTGATATATAGAGAGTGTAGAATATTATTAACTTTGGAGAGAGAAAAAAACAGTAACAAATATTAAACTTATTTTTATTTACATTTGTTCCAAATTAATACTTTGAAAACTAATAGTCTCGGGGCCACCATCACTGGCATCGAAATACTTAGCCCTTTGCGCTACTTGTTTAAAATCAACCGCACTACTAATAATCGCGATAGGATGATGATGATTAACGTTATCGCTATCAGCTACGATATTATCCTGATCCGGATCCTTCTTCATTTGATTCCTGTTCTTAATACTTAATCTAAAATTCGGATAACCCCGTTTTTTATATTCTAACCAAAGGGTTCTGTTATTCACTCCGTACATCCTAGCCGCCTTGCAAAATCCTATTCCCCCGAACCTGACCGCCTCCAGTGCCCTCAGGAAATTCTCATCTCCTTGGGGATTGAAGCTTCGTTTGCGTTTGGGATTCGGGTAGGGATCGGGCGGGATAGAATTCGAATGAACGAGGAGAGTGTTAAGGTTTGTTGAAGGTGGTGAGGTGGATGGGGGGGCAAATTGGGTACCGATCGTGTTGGACATGACGGCGGGCGTTGATGATGAGAAATGCGTGAAGCCAGATTGGTCCAAAACATTCCACTGAATGCCTCCTGCAAGGATAATAACGAGGAGTTAGATTTTGAAGATTTTTGTGGAGGTTTTGGAGAAAGAAGAGATTGGAAATTGTTTTTTAAACAATTCTTTTTATCTCTTGCTTCCTTTTTTTTTCTTTATTTAAGAAAAGACATCAGTTAATTTCTAAATATTACACAAATAATGTATATTATTCCTTAATTAGTACAGTATAATGCATTTTATATAGGGCGATTCAGAATTAGATTATTAGATCACTAAAACGTTACAATTTGTGTCCAAAAATCTTTAGTTGTGGAAATAACAAAACGTTTAAGGTTTATTTTTTTAATTGGCTAATGGCTTTGGCAGAAGCCAATTACATATTACATAATAAATTTCTTAGTTTAATTACTAGAATTAATATTTTCTGAAAATATTGTAGTTGGTTTAAAGGTGAAATTAAAAATATTTATTTCCTTCGTTACTCTAAATTTTATTTAATATTTTAGGAGTAACGAAGGAATTAGGACATTTTATTGCCCTTGTATTTTGATAATCGAATTATAAATCGCCCTAAATATTATTTTCACTTTAAAATGAAATATTTTACTAATTGTGAACATTTTTGGTGGAATTAACTGATGAAAATAATTTAAAAAATAAAGATAATATTTAAGATTTTAAGTAAAAACAATACACAAAAATTTATTTAGTTGGATAATAGATAAATACTCTTTAAATTTTGTAGAATGTTTTGGAATTTTCTGTTTGGGTATAAAAAAATATATGTATAAAAAAATAGATGAATGAAGACAATATTTTGAAGATGAAGATGACCACAAGGAAATGAGATATTTCAAATTGATTTAATTGATCGTTTTTTTCATAGACCGTAAAATTAAACTTTTTATTTTTTCTTATTTTTACTTCAATTTTAAGTATCACTGATAATTCCTAAAGAAAGAAACCTGTAATTAAAAAAAGTCAATTTTTTTTACTAAACTTTTATATTCTTATATAAAAAAATGAAAATTGTTTTTCTTACTGAAAATACCAGAAATATTTTTTCCCATACCACCCTTATTTTCCCAAAATTAAGTTTTTTTTAAACAGAATGGTAAGTACCTCTAATGGTTTCTAAAGAAGAAAACCTCTAATTAAAAATAACAATTTTTGTCAAAATTTTCATCTAGTGCAACTAAATATTACTCACCAGTTGTAGTTTGACTAGTGGTACAACTGCGAGGAATTTCCAAATTGGTACACTCCAAATGCTGCGAAGTGTTAACATCTTGAGGCGGAGTTACCTGCTAAAATAATCAAAATTAAATTTTAGTGCGCTATGGGACTAGTAGTAAAAATGTACCGTAATAATTTGATGTAAGGGGGCTTCAATTTCCCTGTGATGGGACGTTGATGGTTGTATAGGAATTCCATTGTATTTTTGCGGACTTTCTTCCAAATTTCTAGGATCTTCTGTCTTCAAAACAGTCTCGAAAACGTTGTCAACTGTACTTAATAAAATCTCGTTCGATGTGGTTTCCCCTTCGGTAGGATTACAAATTATATTCTTTTTTAAACGTCGCCTAAATAAATATTTTAAGATAATTAAAGATTCTTTTTGGGAATTAATTTAAAGTATTCTTAAATGAAATTTATAAGAACTTAACAAATTCCAAATCATATAATTGTTTGTTAAAATTTTGCTAGAAATTTCTGATGCCGATCCTAGTTATATGGTGATTTGGGAATTTGAGTTCAAATAAATTGCAATGTAGTGTAAGCACCTTTTTGTTGAGGGTGATGATGGACTTATGGGTCGATTTTCGTCTAAAGTCCAGTTTTCTGTGTTATGCGTTAGATCTGGTTTTTCTGTTGATTGGCTGAGTGATTTTCCTGCAGAATTATCCATTGGGATTTCGGTTAATCCTAAAAATATTTATGCAATGGCAAAAACTAAAATATTTTTATACAAAATAGGAAGTCTATAAAATCCCTTAGATATAAACATAGATTTTGAGGTTTATTTTTTACTGTAATATGTTTTTAAAAGAATGATGCGGGTTCTTTTAAATATATATGAATTATTTATTATGTTTACCACATTTTGAGAGAAATTCAAATTTACTAATTACTTTTATAAAAAATATATATTAATGTTTTACCTTTTATTTTTAACATCTCTGCTGTTTTTAATATACATGGTAATTGTTCTTGGGATACACTGACTTCACCATGATACATAAAATCCACCATAACTCTTAAATCCAAAAATTTAACATCCTTAAGAATAACAATTGGATGTTTACATGGATTGGTAGCAAACAACGACTAAAATAATCATAAATACATAGTTATAATCATATAACATTTTCATTATGTTTACCTGAAAGTATGAGCTACAAGCAGATAAAACTACTTTGTGAGCCTGTAGCTGCTTTCCCTCAGCTGCCAAAGTAACATCTACTAAAGACTGGCTACTAAGGAGACTAGAAAACACTGATATGAAGTTCGGTTGATGGTTGTTCCATCTTAAACAATACTGTTGGACTGTCATTTTTTCGTAAAACACTGTATAAATAAAATTAGAAAATTTTATGGTTAGGGTACTATAATAATTTACATTTATAACTACATAACTGATTTATAAATATATATTTCTATTCGTAATATAATTAATTTGTTTACTTAACATCACAATAAGGTAATTAAGTAATTGTTTTAAAATAAGAAGTATAAAAATATCCTATTTACTTTATGGTAAAAGTGATGCAATCAATAATGTTAAAACAATATATTCTATAATTGGTGGAATAACGTTAGCAATGACTAAGTTTCTTGTGGTATTTGTATTTCTCTATGGGGTAATCAACAAAATCGATACTGAGTCCTTGAAAAACTAAACTAATTCAAAGAAATAAATGAACATAAAATAAAATCAAAGATAATTCTGTCATGCCAACAAAAGTAGAATTGGATAAATTGTAAATACCTTAGTTATTATTCACTTATTATTTACAGACACTAATATTTAACCTCAAAATTTGACACTGACGTTTGTTTGACAATTATTTGACAAAAGACAGTATTCTACGACGCAACATTTCCAAGGTTGATAATTCAAAAAGGTTTGCTCATTGAAGTGACAGATAGAATTTATTTACACAGCTAAAATAACGTGACCCACTAATATATTACACTGTGACTAGCAACACGTTAACCTGTGTATAATTTTAGAAATTACCCACACGTGAAACGTGATTCGCTTAAATAATAAGTTTGAACATACGTATGTATGAGCTCTGATAGCTGCGTGAATATAGTGCCCGCTAATGGTGCAGTGGGTGTGGGGATCGAATTCTACATGGTCCTTTTTTTTAAACAGGTTAAATTTAGATAGTAAGACTTCTTTTAATATTCTTTTCTAAATATACAGGCTAGATTTGGATAGTAAAGACTTTTTAATAAATTTTTTAGGTCAGATAACCAAGTTTAATATTTTAACGTGTGGGGAATTTCTGAAATTATCCAGAGGTTAACGTGTGTGTAGTCTCGGCTGTACCAATGTTCGGATCAGCACTTTTTATTCTTTTAAATCAATTTTTCTCCAAACTCTCATTATCATGTTTTTTATTTAAGAAAAATTACTTCACGCGATCTAACAATCTCTATCCTAATATAGGATATTTTCTTTTTTCTAATAAGCAATTCTACAAATAATTGTAACGGTCATTTTCCTTAGTTTTTTGACTCAATTTTGCCAAAATCAACTCAAAGTAAATTACCTACACGTCCGATATATTCTATAAAAAATTAATAACGCACATAAAGAGTGAGGTTATGATTTAATTTACTTATTTTTTCTAAATCTTGATAGTTGGCGTAATTTGTCTTATAAGATTATAGTCGGACACACCTCTAGTATGGTCGTTTCCGAACGCACCCCAAAAACGCCGAGAGAATAATGACACCGTAAGTTCTAGGAGTAACTACTAGATGCCGCGCATGATTGACATAAACAATCGAGGCCATTTTCAATCAAATTATAAAGATTTTTACAAAAATATGTTGTTGGTTTCTTTTTACTTTGTTTTTTTAACATCCTCTTGTCGAATTATTTAGACGTTGCGCTCGCACCTATTTTTAACTCATTCGAATGGCTTATTTTTTTGGAATCTACGCCCCTTAAACTACCCCTCTACCATTTATTTTTCAATTCTAAATTTCGAATATTTTTGAAGGCTATAACCCTTTTTTCGGGTCAGATATTTTTTCTCCGAATTAAATTTGAGGTATAGATAGAGAAAGACAATTCAAATCGAATAAAGGATACCATACCATTGGTTTCTTATACTTTGTTTTTTAACATTTCTTTTTTCTAAAAAAAACTTAATTTTAAAACTTTTTATTGTTATTTCTTGACGCGTTAAAAATCAATTTCTCAAATTTTAGAATAAAAAAAACCAAAAAAGAAACGGTCAAGTAATTTATTTGTAAACAAGAGTCCATTCCCCTACATCATTGTAGCATTTCCCCAAAAAAGTTGCATTACATAAATATATAACAACACAGAGCAACCTGTTTATATTATTATTATTTAATGGCATCAGTCTAGTTCAGATTTCAGTGTTACTTTCTAAATGGAAGTACATTTTAACAGAAATATATAAATAGATAAATTATATATTAACTTATTAAACAAAATATACAATTGACAAGCAAAAAAATTTATATAAAAAAAAACTGATTATATATATAATAAAAAGAATGTGGTAAATATTACAAGAAAATAAATATAATTACAGGCACAAAATATGTATAAAAAGACAACAAATTACACCTTAAAACATATTCCTCTCTGTTATACAAATACCGGTGTCAATTCAAAATATCCTAGCAAATATGTATAGATCTGTCTATTTATATATATAAATGGAAGTTTCCTAATTATAATCAATATGATTTGGAAGTCTATGAATCCACAATGTAGCTGGTTTGCTCTGGTAAAACTGATCCCCCTGTACAATTATTCTGGAAGAAAAAATTTTAAATAAAATTTAATCATGAAAAACTGAATTGAATACATACATTTTCCAAGCCCAAATTCCTTAGCATCCACTTCTGTGATGTCACCGTACTCCCAGATATTAGCATGTTGCTTCTTAGCTGTATCCTGAGCTTCTCGATAACTCTCAAACTGTAAAATTTTATTTAATTAGTCAACAAAGATTGTCAATAAAATATAAAACATTTACCAGTTTGTTCTGCCGACGTCCTTTGACATTTTCGACGATCAACAATCCTTCCTTGATTAAATTTTTCACGATGTCTGAATCGGAAGTTTTGTCAGAGTGAAGGGAAGCTGCTGGAGGTGAACCAGGTGTTCTGTACTCTACGTTCAAATACAATTTGCTGACGATGGTGTCTTCTTTTAGGTACTTGATCGCCATTGAAGAATATTCATCGTCTTTGGGAAGAACAACGAATGGAAGAATGTATTCCATCGCGAAAGGTCTTTCACTAACATAGGCGGCGGGTAGGCTTGCGAGGCGGGTAGTTGGCACGGTTTCTCTGTTACCATAATCAATGTAATGAATGGTCGCTTTTCCTCCTTAAATTTAAAATATCAATATTATTGAGGAATAAATAATATTGAAATATTACCTTGTACTTTTTCTACTTTGACCCTGTACCATTCATCGTCTACTGTGAATTTGGCGGCGCACAAATCGCCCCGTTTGGGCGTATAGGCACCAGGAAGAGGGGGGTTAGCTTGGAATTCTTGACGTAATTTGGCGAACAACGACTCCGCTTTCGGGCCTTCTGAAATCTTCTGAGCATAGAAGTTTCCTTCAGGCGTCACTTCCGTCACTACTACTTCCTCAAAGTTTACTTGACGTTCTGTTGGCTACAAAAATACAAAGTACAATAGAAAACTACAGATTGTTGTACCAATGATTGGAAAAAAACCCCTTCATGTTACTGCAATATTAAACAATGACTTGTCTATAGAAACTTCAATCACCAATAGAAAGACTGATATATGTAATGTCTAAAGATACAGTGGATTTGATATTAAAAGGTGAAGGTGAACCATTTACAATCTTTTTTAGAATTTTACAAGTTGGGCTTTAATCCCGGATCCAAAAAGGACGCCTATTTTCTCTGGTCAACATACGAAGAAAAAGAATATGAAAGAACATTGTTATGTTTTGAATTAACAAGCTTTTGACTTTTTTACTAAAACAAATTCTACAAAAGAGACAATAGTTTATGAAAAACACACATCCATACTAATAGATATCTGTTTCCAGTCAAACCACCCTCTTCTATAAAAAGAAGACAAAATGGTAAAATATAATTAACTTATAAATTATTATTAATGAAATTATGCAAATACATAACTAAATAAAATCCAAAACTACACTACTTACCACTTTTTCTTCTTCCTGCTTCTCCTCCTTCTCAACTTCAACATAATCCTTCCATATCCTCAATTTGCTGGCTTTCGCGCTGTCTTCGGCGCTTTTTAAAACAGAAGCGTATTGCGATTTTTCACCTGTAAAATGAACGGAAGCGAAACCGTCTTTGACGAGAGCTACTGACATGTTGACGTTATCGACCCATAACCATCCTATAAAGTTTCCTGCCTTATCATGAGTTTCAACTTGAATGGAAACTTCGCGTTGCATGCAACGTTCTTTCGTAAATTGCAGGGCTTCATCTCCGTATGGTTCCCCGGGAGTTTCTGTTGCCTGTCGCGTTGCCCTTGGACAACTGATACCACCTAAAAATAAATAGTGAATGTTAGTAATGTTCATCACTTTTTTTATTATCTATTTACCTAATAAGAAGGTGCATAAACTGTTTGATTTTGGAATGTATAGTCTCATTCTAGATCCGCTGGCGACAAATTCAACGATAGCGTCAATTCTCTGGGCTCTTTGTAAGGCAGCAAGTTCAAGCTTAGCTCTGGCAGCGTCCTAAAATGGAACAAAAATATATGTAAAATATTTTTTGTGACACAAAATAAATTGACTTACAATTTCTGTTACTCTCAATGCTGGACTATCTTTCTTGGAATGAACACCTAATTGGGATTTATTGGCCTTGTTTTCAGCTGTCATCAATTCGTCATAACGACAACTACGTTGATCATCGTCTTGACGATATCTAACAACAGTAGCCAGACCTTTGGATACCAAAGCTTCAGCGACATTCCTAAAACAAACAGATATTTAATATAAAAAAATTATCCAAGTTTATAAAACTTACTTTCCACCGACAGTCACTGTAGCGCACGATTTCTCAGGAAAACCATCTCTAGCATCTTGTACGTAATCGACGACAACGTGCACTTTCTTACCAATTAATTTTTTCCTCAAGTATTCCCTCGCCTCAAACATGTAAGGTATGTCATAAAGAGGACGGAATCCTTTTGGTCTTGGTACTGGTTTACCATCGTCGTCATTGGCCCTACCTGCTTCTTTGGGGGCACGAATGCTGGCTAAATATACTTTTTTAGAATCGCCGTTAGCCATTTTTAATACCAGAGCATCACCATTGTTAATTTCAATTACTGTAGCAGTAAATTCTTTTTCTTTTCCTGGAATTAAGAACTATGAATTACTATGGATTGGAAACTTGAGTGTCTATGCTTAATTTTTTTATAAAATGACAAAGATACAATCATTAATGTATTAGGAGAAAAGATTTTGTTACAAAGTAAAATCAAGGAAAATGATGGCAACGGATATAAAGCTTCTCCTTATCAAGCATGATAAAGAACTTCAAGTAACAACAAATTATCAGCAAAAAAAGTAAACAAACACAAAAATTTTAATCAACAATTTTTGCTATGGATAATGAATTAAGATTTTTCAAAAATTAGAAACAGTAGCAAGTTTAAACCGAAAAATTGTTATATTATCTGGCTTCATATGAGATTTATTAACAGATATAAACTTAATATATCAGTAAAAAAATAGTAAATGATGTTTAGCAAATATTTCTTATTTACCAGTTATTCTAGGTACTGAAGCTACAAAATCTTTCCACAATCTGCGTCGAGCTTCTTTGGCTTGTTTTTCGGCAGCTCTCAACTTATCGGGGCTGCTTTTCATGAGCATAATCGACCAATCCACGCATTTGGCGAGACCCTCTTTGAGTAAAAGTTCAGCAATGTTACCCTTGGGATGAATAACCGTTCCAATAAAGTTGCTATTGTTAACTGCCTCAAGGACGATTTCTACATCCCTTTGCAGAAGCCTCACTTCTACAAAGTAACGAGCTTCTTCGGCATATTCAACTTTAGCATTAGGATCTCGTTTGCCGCTTGCATCGAGTTTGAAACCTGGACACTGAAATTTGTTCAAAATCAAGTAATGGAAATGAAAAATGTTATTTTTACTTACCCTAATACCAGAGATCATCAAAGTGACGTAATGAAAGTCAGGTAGCAAGAAAGCTCGTACAGTTGATCCGTCGCGGACGTGTTCAATAACAGCTTTCATTGGCTTAAATTGCAGTTGATCAACCAAGTCTTGTGATTTTTCGATGGTCCATTTAATATCGCGGACATGCTCCTGAGAAAATATCGGAATCTTATTAAATTTGTTCAATAGAAAACAGATTTTTGCTTTAAACAATACTTAAACAAATACTTATAGAAATAAAAAATTTTAAGTGGATTGTACATACTCTTGCGTTATAAAGTAAATACTGTGTCTTAAAAGTACAAATACACAGTAAAATATTCTGGGTTCAAAATTTTGATAAAGTTGAAGCATTATGAGGACTAATTTAATAATACTTAAAAACCTAAATTGGGAACTTAAGAAGAAGCAATCATATGAAATTTTATATTAGTATTAGTATGAAAATAAAGATAAAAAGTTAACAAAACTCCTTTTTAAATAACTTTTAAAATGGATCAAAAATATAAACTACCACTTTTAAAATACATTTACTTACGACTGAAGAAGAAGTGCCCCATTTTCCTTTGCCAGCTGCCTTTGCGGCATCTTCTAGCTCAATAAGTCGGCTATGTTCAGGTGTTATTCTTACACCTTCTCTACGAACAGTCACGAGGCCTTCAGATACCAAAGACTCAGACATGTTCTCGGCAGTATTGATATCTGAAAAAAAAATTGCAATGATAAATTCTTTGAGAATTAAAAATTAATATCAAATCATTACCTTTTCCAAGATATACAACTCCATATTCTCTCACTGCATTTGGTGGTTTTTCAGCAACAAATAAGACTTCCTCTCCGATAAGTTTTTTACGCAAAAATTCTCTTGCTTCCCAAGCCCAAGGTTCATCTTTAGTTGTTTCGCCCCTAAAAGATTTTATATAGTTAATGTTAGCTTATCTATACTATAAACCGTTGCCATATACTTTAACATAAGTGAAAAAAAAATTTAATACTATTATTATTTTTATCAAATTTAATATTACACATTTTGTAAACAACATGAAAAATCTGAAAATGAATTTACTAAAAAATGGACATGTTCAAAAATAACAGTACTTTAGATAAATATCCAAAATAACAAAAATTATGATTAAGATAAAAACCTTAAGTAAATATTATGAATAAATCTAGTTTTATATAACGAAATTAATAATTTATTTATAGCGATAAAAGTAAACTTTCACTTACCCATCACCAGCTCTTCGAGCTAATTTTGGAGCAGTTATGCCTGAAAAATTAATTTGTTTTTCAGGCGGCGGTGCTCCAGAGAGGGCTCGAATAATAACAGAATCACCAGAGAGAATCTACAAGAAAAAAAAATGTTTATTATACAGAAAACAGTTAAATATAAATTTGGTAAATATTGCCAACTCATAACTTATAAGTAACCTGTAACCTATAAAAGTGTCTAAAATCTTTAATTACTCCGAAATTAAGTTAAAATGAAAAAAATCAATAAAAATTATTATTTCAAGTTGATGTTTATTGACTAGAAAACATTAGAAAATTCCATATGCTGAAATTGTTTTGCCAACAAAGTGGCATAGATCTACAATATTTAGTGCATTTCGGTAAAAGTTTGAATAAAAATATTTGACTTATTAAAATACGGTAATAAAATCTTTACAAAAATCCAGTGTTATATTAAAAATTACCTGTTTAACTATTCCACGTTTTGGTTGAATTGTAATCGGTTGCTGGGTCGTCATCGTGGAAATTTGATAAAATGAATGGAAAGGGGAGTGAAGATTCCTGACATCTCACACAGAAACGTCAAAACGTCACCACCACGTGACCAAGTGAAAGTTAATGAAGTTAGGCATTTTTTTTCATCTTCTTTTCTTAGATAAGAAAACTTTTTAAATAACGATATTTAATAATTATAAATTGTACAATGATACAAAAATTAAATAAACAGTTTTTGTTATCATGATTTTTTATATAATGTTACTGAAACATGATTGACAATAAGCGCAACTTGCTCAAGGAAAATGATTGCTCATAATACCAGAGGCCATAAAAAATAAGACAAATGAAAAAGCTTGGTTATGTTAATAACATAACCTAGCTTTTTCAAATAGACATCAAATCAAAATATTTATAAAGATGTATAGTGAAATGAAATGTAAAAAATGTAGAATATCAATTTTCACTGAAAACGATGTAAAACAACTTGTAGATGCACACAACAAACCTTTAAATAACGAAGAAGATGATTGCGAAACGGTAAAAAATGGTTCAAACGTTTATCTTACAACATACACTCTTCCCTCTTGGTTACTAACTCAAATCGAAGCCGAGGAATGGAAAAAAGGAAAATTACTGTGCCCAAAGTGTCGGACTAAAATTGGTGCTTTTAATTATATATCTGGTTTAAAATGTCAATGTTCGAAATCAGAATTGGCTCCTATTTACTTTGTTAAAAGTAAGGTAGATTTAATCAAAAACACAAATTATGTTAATTCGTAATAATGTCTTTTCATAAGAAGCACTTAAAAATATATTTTCCTGTAAGTGTAAATTAAAATGGAAAATAATTAAAACTCTAAAAATAATTAACTTTATATAATATATATTTAATAAAAAGAATACATCCGAAAAAATATACAAATATAAAAACCTTCCACCAAATAGGTACACAAATAAACAAAAAGTCCTTTAAATATTCATTTATAAACCTAGAATATTTTTTGAGCATATATTTTTGGTGTTATTGATTAACTAGAAATTATTGTACAGTAAACTGTTTTGATTAGTTTATATCTCAGTTACGTAATAATAGATATATACAAAAATAAATGCAATAACTACATTAAAAGGATTATTCGTTTTTCAGTTTCTGATATGTTTAAATGATATATATAAAACTTAGATTATTTTTTTATATTAACCTGGTGAAAGTTGATTCTAAACAAGATTTTATAATTTGATCTTTGGTTCTAATATATATTTGTTAGGTACATATTTTGATTGGTTAAAATAGTTTAATGTCACAAACGTCAACGATAATAGCTATTTTAATATCTAAAATGGTAAGTATCATTTTTTTAGTATTTCTCATCACACAATGTATGTTTGTAATCAGTCAAAATAGGCATAAAATATTTTAATAATTTATACAATAATAATATTTCGATTTATTCTAAATAAAATAATTTTTTGATATACAAACATAATGAGAAAATAATAATTTTATTTTTGTGTCTGAGGTTATATAATATGACATTAACAGATTTTTTATCGAGGAAAAATTCCTTTGTTAAAAACTTATTCAGATTTCTGAAAAAATAAATAAAAGTAGAATGAAAAAAAAATAAATACTTATGTTTAAGTAATTTTTAAAATGTAAATGTTTTAATGGATAGTGCTATAAATGGCACTTTTATTAATAATTATTTTTTACTTTAAATAAAGCAGTTTGCTAGATGGCACAGATGTGTAAGTGATATGTTTTATTGTCCACGAATATAAATATAAAAAAAAAGATGATTAATTAGTAATAAATATTAGCTATCCATAAAACATTTAATTCCTACCATTACCACTGAAACTTATATTAATTTTCACTTAACAACAGTGATATTGATAGAAAATAAGATCATCATTCTAATTATTGCTGCTTACATCCCCCTTCTTTATTTTTCTTCTTCTGTTTCTTTTCCAAACTCGCCGTTCTTCTTTGTCCTTGTATGGGCATATAAGGAGGTGCGGGACTATCGTCTTCGTGTTCGGCAACGTCCGGAGGCGGTAACACACCAGGACTACTACTGGAAGTACTGGTAGTTACTGAACTCGAGGCGGTATCGTAGCTCGAAGAACCTCTATATCCCGCTCTGCGAGAATACGTGGGATCTATCACCATCGCTATGTTAGTGTGTTGGGATGGGGATGTAGCCGAAGGGCAGTTACTAAGGCTATCACAGGTGTCTGGATCTGGGTAACGAGGTTTGTTGATTCGAGTTAAAGGAGATCTGAAATAACATTTATTTCTAATAAACAGTTACATGAACATAAAAACTATATATTTACGATTCTACTGAATTTAGAATACTTTTAAACCACTGGCTTAACAACGTTGTTTGCCTACATTCTAGGTCATTCTAAAATTATAGACAGCCTAAAGCAGATCTATTAGTATATCGGAAAAGCTCAAATTTAACTTTCTTATAATTATGTTTCATTCTACCAAATTTTTTTTAAAGGACTAGTTCATTATAACTCACTTCCAGAGGGAATTAAATCTATAAACTCTCTAAATACATTCAAAAACCATGTCACAGACTGCTTAATTACAATAACAACCTTTTGTACGTCCGTCTGTCTGTCTATCTGTCTGTGACAAGGTGCAACTCGAAAACTGAAAAAGCTAGCGACAATCAGACCCCGGCAATCGACTCAGCGTCGTTCAAAACCCATAAAATGATATCATTTTTATATGACCTTCAAGATCATTTAAAATTGTCGAAAACTCGAAAAATTACGGCACAAATATTGCCCTTTTTCACTTGTCTTAAAGATAAAAATACTCTACTAGTATTATTAAGGAACAAAGATTGTGTTATTGCCCGTTATCTTACTCTTATTTAATTGTCAAATATTAAAATACAAAATAGATAAGAATATCATCTTGGTCATACATTTAGAATCCATTTAAGGTGATAAAGGTCTTTATCAAAAGTACCGTCAAAGTATGTTTAAACTTCCCGACAAATAAAAGTAGGACACTTTATTTTAGCTTTGTAAAATAAGCTTTTTCTGACGTCAATAATGAATTACAGTTTTATTTTCTCATATATTTAGAAAATAGGTTGGCAATCCAGCATGAATATCTTCCACTAAGATCGATTCACATAACTAAAAAATAGAGTTTTTGATGTACAAAAGTTGTACTACTTTTATTTGTTCTGAAGTGTACCACTGCATTCTGGACGATGATTCCTCAAACTTTAAACCGCTTACCATAAGATTTTTCTATATTTATTTCGATTTTTTTTCGACAACCAAAAAAAAAACATTTTATACATTTGACTCTATATTTATTAAACTTTAATAAAAATTTCTTAATGATACTTTGTAACCAGACTATAAGGATTATTGAACAAATAGTTCGGTTGCTTAGTAACGATTTCTATCAAATATCTCCAAAAAACATTAAATTGACAACTGTTAATATATGTGAAAATCGTTCAATGTGATTTTATTTATGTATTTCTAAAAGTAGTACGACTATATATTTTTTTCCATTATGACGGAGGTAAAGAAATGTAATCGAAAAATACAGAAAAGCAAATATGAAACTACTAATCCAACAGTAAACGAATGGTGGAATCAACTATTCGAAATGTTAGAATCCGATTACCGCATCAGACAAGACAAGAGGTATTCAATTTTAAAGGAAATTCTACCATACGAAATTCTAGAGAAGATAATATCAACGATAAGTGTCCAGTTTGAAAAATTTAAATATAAAGAGGAAGAGGCTGTAACACATATCCCACATTCTTTAAGATCCTCTTTAGATACTCAAAGATCACTATTGGACTCGATGAGTGTAGAAGAGGTACCTTCAGTACCGGAATTTGAAAGAGACATAGGTAAGATTAAGGTTAATTTTTTTCGAAATGTTTTTTTTATGGAATCTTTTTACATAGAACCCATAATAATTAGGTATAGTTTCTTTTAGGTATAGTTTCCGAGAAGAAAAATCCCTACGAAGAATTTTTCAAACGCAAGATAGATAGAGCAGCTATATGGAGGGACCTTCCACCTCTAGAATGGAAAGAAATGAGATTGAGTGAAATGGCCGAGGCTATAACGGACTCAATAGCAGCGGATTTCGTAAAATGGTTAGAATCTATGGGTGGATCAGTAGGGGAAAGTTTAAACATTGAAAGTATAAAAGAAATGTTTCAAGTTGGGACTCAATCGAACTGCGCGGGTACAGTATCTGTGGAGTTAAAAGAATTAGCCACAGTTACTCAAAAAACTGCAGATAGTGTAGGAAAACCAGAATTATCGAGAGCCAATTATTTACGCAATCAAATAAAAAACGACCAGAAGGCTTCCAGTTTAGAACCGAAAATTATCGCGTTTGGTACGAGATTACCGTCTTACATGCAAATTAAACCGCCGCCCAAAGATCTTTATAAAAAGTGGTTACGTTGCGATAAGATTCCTAAAAGGTTAGAATCCATGGCTGAAGTGTGGGAAGGAATAACTCACTTACGGTCGACTAGACTTTTCTGCGAGTTTTTGTACAAAGAGCATCATAGTTTTAAACCACCAAGGTATTTAGTCGATGAAGGTATTATGAACCCCAAGGTTTTTAGTAAACACTTGACACAAGCTGAAGAAGTAGCGCTGGAATTAGGCGAACAGAATAAAAGAATGTCAGCATCTGAGTCGAAACCCAAAGCCAAATTTCGACCAAAGATGCGCAAATAGAGTTGCAAATCCAAACATCTAAACCAGTTTTAGTACATTATTAACAATAAAAATATAACTAATCAATTTTACTCTATTTGTTTATGTAATTTTTTTTTCGTTTAACTGTGGTTTGTTTTGAAAGAAATTTTATTGTTTCTTGCGACTTTTACCAAAGTATAAAATAAACGTTTTTTGAGTTTATGGAAATTTTCCTAGGTAGATTTCAACGTAACAATGGATAAATGGTCAAATGAAAGTAGAGTTAAGGTCCTATTTTATATCAAGATTGGTTAAGTTTGATATCTGTAAATGACATGAGAAGATAAGAGTGTTTTTGGAGTGATGTATTTAACCTTCCGGTACTCGCGTGCGAACTCTCGCTCCGCAGCTCAACTAATTTTGGATTTATTTTAAAATGCGCCACTGTGTATCTTTCGGCCGGGATGCAGTGGCTAAGCACTACTAAGTAATAGCGCACGAATCGCCGATTAGCGCAGTTATTTGGAAAATATTTACATCTCCGACCGTTTGCGATAAATTATTTAAGTGTATATTTTTTGTATAAATACAAAATAAAGATAAGTTTTGGTGTTGTTTTTATTTTATTTGTGGGTAAAAGAACAGGACCGTCTACACCAGTGGATATTAGAGTGCTTGGAAGAAAGTGAAATAAACCCGATATACAGTTTGATGACCTGGAAGAATCCGGAGAAGAGGACCATGTGGAGAGACAAAATTTGGACACGAAACAAAATAGACCTACTCGTTATTCTTGTGTTGAATGTCACAAATTTATATGTTTAGAGCATTCTCTACTGATATGCCATCGTTATCACCAATAATTTTTGTTTTACGTTTTTTATTTGATTTTATTTAACTTTTTCGATTTTTTTGTTAATATCCGGTCTTATCATAATAAAAAAAATGTATACATTTTATTAATAAAGGTTTATTCACAATTTGTACTTTTTGTTTGTTTTTTATGTTATAGACCTTGTAAAAAGACTAAATTACAGCAGCGGACTGATTAGTCCCAGCGCGACTCTTCAATTACCAGAAGGTTAATGGATTTTTTTCATTTACCAACGAAAGTATCAGGAACTTTATTTTTGTATTGAATTTATAAAAGTAGATTTTTCTGGTATCTTTAACCACATTATTTTAGCTTAATAAGTAAATTAAATTCAATCATAATAAAAATGATATAAATAAAATAATCTCTTCTTATCAATATTTATATCACCGCAATAAAGATATAATCTGATAAAATAACTCAAATTAAACAGACTGTATATCAGTAAGGTGTGAATGTGTTTTAATTTAATTTGAGTAAAAAATATCAAGATCTTTTCACAGGTAAAAGCATTTTTTAAATAGTTCTTAGTGGCTGGTTAAAATACTCACTTTTTTTTTGTTCAGTTTATGTACATAAGTAAAATCAATACTTAAACTTAGGTTAAACTCTCAAATAATTATTCACTTTTAATTTTCACCTAAAATTAATTATTTTATATTTTTTTGTGATTCAACTAAATTAGTATACTTACAACTTATCTTTTTAAGTATTATAAGAATTATTTACCTTAAATCTAAATGCGTAGGTCTAACTGGAAGCAAACTTGAACCACTTCCCTTATCTAAAGACGGATTATGACTGGTAGCACCTAAACTATTAACTTCTTTAAATTCACTCCTATAATCATATTTGCTGGGACTATAATTCGATTTAAAATTATTAACTGGATTTAAACTGGGCAGTACATCAGCTGGAAGACTATAACTAATGTCTTCTTCATCTGGATTTGGTACCGCATACAAATCAGGATGAGCAGCAATTGTTCTAGGTACAGACATGTTTGAATGCGGTACAATATCAGCTGGGAATGCGTAAGAATCATCGGGCAATATTTGGTGAGTGTCACGGTCTTGAGGTATTTTCATTTCAGTCGCTAAAATAATTATTTGTTAATAAAAATATTGGCTATTAAGTATAATAGAAATGTTTTACCTCCCTGTTCGATTTGCTGCTTCTTAGCCAAAGCTCTCTGCTTTGCCCGTTCTCTCGCTCTTTTAGCTTTAGCCCTTTCCCTTTCTTGCAATAATTTTGCTAATTCTTTATCCTGAGCTTCAATGGCAAGGAGTCTATCCCTATCTTCAAGTAAACTTTCTTGTTCTTGAAGCTTTCGTGCAAGTTCAGCATCCCTTTGTTCTTGGATTTGACGCTCAGCAGCCTCATCTAAAGGTATACCTATATCAGCCAGATCAATTCTATTTAAATGATCTGACAATTGGCGAGATGTTAAATAAGGTTCATTATATAATTCTGCACTATTTATTTCATCTAAACTATTTTGTTGTTTATTGTAACCATTGGCAGAGGCACTTGTTTGTGGTAGGGGCATTGGTAAGGCTTGTCTTCTTGGTAAGTTTGCCTGATAGTTTTGGGCATTAGGGCGGTGTGGCGAAGATTGGGAATCGAATTTAGGTGGTAAATTAGGTGCTCTTTGAGGGGAATAAGCTGGATTAGGAGGTGGAGTTTGGTGTAATTTTTCAACTCGTTTATGTTCTTTTTCTAACTGTTTCGCAATTTCTTGATCATTTAATTCTAAGGCTTTGCGTTTCATCCATTCCTCCCTTTGTATTTTATCCGCTAATTCTTTAGCTACCTGCATTTATAATAAGAAAATGTTATTAATTTATAAAATAATTAGTGAATAATATGAATACAGAAAGACAGTTTAGATTATTTTTATATAAACAATTATGGCATATTTACATGAAAAGCATAAAAATATTTAAGTTATAACCAAACAAATTTAAAGAATCTTATGATATTATCACAATTTTGTTCTTTTTTTGTTTGTCAGCGTGATCTCAAAAACCGCTTTAGGGATTTTCTTAAAATTTGGCCCATAGATTCCCTTTAGGCCCCAGAGACAAATAAGCTATCGCACATATCTCACATATACCCCAAGATATGGTGTGGGGAGCGTGAATCTGCTAGGTACCTGTTCATAAGTCGTAAATTCAGATCAGAGAGCAACTTATACTGTAATTAATTTAGTGAAAAGTTGATTTTTTAAATGGTTTAATTGGAGCAAACACATTGATTCCTGTTCATAATATTTATATAAATAAATAAAGTTTTGTAAAATTTTGCAACACATTGTGCTAGATCATTTGATAATGTAAGAAATCTAGAAATATTTAAATAAATTTGTGCTAAAAATAAGAGGTGAATAACATTTTTAGTGATTTAGACTAAATTGTAACTCTATATTCAACATATTCTACGTAATACTTGATAGTATTTAGATTCATTTTTTTCTTATGCAACAATATACAGAATTATTTAAACCCAATTATAAAGTATGATCTAAATCAGGATCAATATTAAGATAAGAAATTCCAAGCAAAAAATATCATCGAGAAATATGATGGGCTCAAAATGTTCCTTTTAATAGACAACTTATATTGAAATTTCATAATTTGAAGCATGTAGATTATTGTTAACAGGTAAATTACTGTAGATATAATAATCACTGTTGGTGTTTGAACTTGTATTATTACCATCATTGTAGAATAAAGTATTAGGAATGTTATAAATTCTACTTTTTGTTTACAAACTGTACAAACTTAATATATTATGATATGAATGATAAAAAATTATTTGTAATCATTTTAACATACCTTATTATCTACTTCTTCCTGTTCAGCAAGCATTTTATGGTATATAGCAGCTGCTTGTTCAGCCAACTGCTGTTCTCTAATTTGTTCATCTTTAGCTTTTGGAAAATCTTCTCGGACCAATGCATTTCTAAATTTGTTACCTGAGAGGTGTTCGCTAAATTCTTGATTTTGTAAACGATAAGCCAAAGCACTGTCTTCTCTCACCATCCATTCCTGGCATACTTCATTAACTCTTCCTGATTTTGGAAAATTCTCTGGTTCAGGCACTTTTGTGTTGGACATACTTCAAGACATTGACTATAAAGAAGGTCACCGGTGGGAAAAATAAATAATTACAGGTAATTAAAATAATTTTCTTTTTCCTTTCTCTGTTACTCAAATTCTTTGCCAGAAAAAGATAAAACATACGATCTTTGTTAAGTGTAAATAAGACAACTTCGTATGTAAATAAATAAGACACATTGCATGACACATAGCAAATTCTTCTTTTCCAGTTTTTTTAGAAATATGTTTATTTGAGTATTTGGTTCATTTCAATTTGGTATCTATTTGAATTCAATTATATTTTTTGTAATTCTAGTATACTTGTTTGTAAAAAATAAATTATATCCAATTTTTTGGGACCTCTAAAGGATTAATCTAGCTATCCATTTTGCCACGTTTTATTTAATTGGTCTATTTAAAACACTGCATTTTTATTGGTGACGGAACTGATTGACAGTGGCGTAACATTATATTGGCTTTTAATCGGCTTTATCTAAAAGCATACCACGATTCCATAGTTATGATGTACAACTTATTTTGAATTAAACTTTTATTATCTTTAGCTAATATTTAGGTAATGCCGCTGCTATAATTATAAAATGACTATAATTATTATTGACGAATCGTGATAAGCGATACTTTGTTGATAATAGAGGAATCAATATAACAATTTTTTTTACCTCCAATCACATTAAATTCAGTGGCTCTAAACATTTGTTTCCGCTGTTCTGTTACACACGTTCAAAATTATCCTATTATAGGGGGCTTATAACATTGACTTAAGCATTGTTGCCACATTAATCAGATTCGCCAATGACTTGAGTATAGTTTGTCATTGTATTTAGAGTCTGTTGAAGCCGCAGAGGTGATAAATAAAAGTGTTAGATGATGCTGCTGATGTATATTATATTACATTGATTTTTTACATATACATATTCGATTGTCCTTATTTTATCATATAACAATAAATATAGGTGTATAATATATCTAGACGAGAATATAAAAATAGTGTAATTATTTAAAACAAAGATAATATATAAAATATTCATAGTTTAAAAATTTGTATATAATTTTGATTTAAATTTCAGATATGAAACGAGAATAATTAACAAAATATATGTTTTTATATATTATCACAGTAAAATATAATAACGATTTATATAAATATGTATTTTTTATACTACGTGTCACAACAGTGAAATATATACTTTTTTAATGGTCCTCTAAGTTTTCATAGTTAAGTACTTTTATAAATAAAATAAATTAATTAAGCAAAATAATTTTATACAATGACTCTGTAATTAAAATAGGAATATACAGATTGAGGAATTCAAAGAAAATTCCTTAATCTAGTAAGGAAAAACTTAAATCACTGCAATCTATAAAATTAAACTTATAAATAATACTTTTTATTTACAAATGAACGTCGTGCTCTGTAAAACTCTTAACTTAGTATTAAAATATAAAACTGGTTAGAATTTAGATTTTCGAATATTTCATGAAACTTAACCTAACAATTCTCACTTTGCCAATTGTCATTTGTCAGTTTAAAAGTGACAATTGACAGTTTGCAAGTAACAATTGACAATAATAGAGAAATAAATTTAAACATACGCCTTCGTACCATGTAGATTTTTTGAGTCTTAAATTTGAACGTTTATAACCGAAATATAAATGAATTCCATGATTATACGACTATGTTTTATGTTCTTTTTTATTTGTCTGTTTGTACCAAACTTTTAAATGCATATTTACAAATAATTTAATAAAATAAAACTAAAAATGAAATTAAAAAGTAAATATGCAACCAATATTAGATTACAATATATTTATAGTTTATTTAAACGTATAATAAAAATATCGTAATGGCCATAAAAATTGAATGTTAAAAAAAACAATTAGCAAGATATTATATTTTTGATCTATATTTTATTGTTTTATTTTAAATAATTTTGTTTAAGTAAATTCACATGAAATATTCGTATATCCGTCTTTAAGAACCTTCTTTGATTATTAAAGCTTGATGTTCATTAGAAAAACATTTATGACATTTCATATCAGATGAAAAATTTACTTCAAATGTCATGGAGAAAGTGAAATGTCAGCTGTCAACCAAAAGATATGTCAATGGAAGATTTTAAATATTCTAAAATGACACAATTAACACATGGAATCCAGTACCCGTTAATAAGATCTTTTTTATTAATGATAAATGTATTATTTCTTGTTATTTTTGACAAAAAATGTCATAAGTTGTTTTCTAGTGAGCATGAACATGAAACCATAGATATAAAGATTGCTAAAGCGATAAAATAAAACTTGACAAATTAAATATCACAAATACCAATTTGTTCAAAAACGAAGCGCGGAGTTTTGAATTTGACCAATGGCCAATAAAAATACAAGAACAGAACGGCGCGACTCTTCCCTTTTTTCTCATTTTTAAGGCCTCAGCTACTTGAGCTATTCAGTGGCTCGCGCTCTAACCAATGGCTGTGATGCAATTTTGACATTTGAAAAGAACTTTATCAATCTTCTATATATCTATGGCAAAAACTTCCGCTTGTATGTTAGAAATAAATAAACATCAGTGATCTAGCTACAAAAATAATATAAATCTAAATTAAATATAAACATTTACATTTAAATAAAATTATTTAGATTGGACTAAATTTAAAAATTCTTCTCTGGTCTTCGGATCATCCCGAAATACGCCTAGCATCGTCGATGTCACCGTTTTGCTGTTGATTTTTTGCACTCCCCTCATAACCATGCACATGTGCCTGAAAAACAGATCCATTAAAAATACTCGTTAATATCTAAATCGATTCGTAAAATATATATTTTTTATGATGTCATAATAATAACAAAAGAAGTAATAATAATAATACGACGCAACCATACATAATAAAATTTTTAAAACAAATTATAATCATTTGTTGAATGCTTGCTGATTTATTACTTTTATTAAATTTTAATTCAGAGATATGGTAAGGCAGAGAGAGAAGATGTATCCAACATAAACCCTAACTGTTTACATTAGGACTCATAACGAACCTCTGAAAGCGGTGTTGATAGATTTGTTGACGCCGTTGAACCAACGACGATAATGCATTTTTATGAGTCCTAATTAAAATAGTCGAGTCTAATCCTATCTCTATGTTTTAATTTTATTCGTTTTTAAGATTGACAGTTGGTCACCCTTTCTACGAGACGATGAACAGCCCACTCGGCACCAATGTTGCCAAGTGTAAATACCCAGTTTGTGCTTGACGCTTTGATAGTTCTCACTTGTTTCAGTAGAATATAATTCAATCGGTTTGCAGTGAGGAGTAAAATCGCGAGTTTTATTTTTGTCTTTTATCTAGTTTTAGTTTGAAATAGTTTTTTTATACTTACGTTCCTTCGACGACTACAGCAACCCCAGCTGGTTGTACTGCCTTTGTCACAGCCACAGCAATTTGTTTGGTCAACCTTTCTTGAACTTGCAGCCTTCTGCAATAGATTTCTACTATCCTGGCTAATTTGCTGAGTCCCAAAATTTTTCCACAAGGTAAGTAACCAATGGATACTTTACCGTAAAAAGGCACTAAGTGGTGCTCGCACATGGAAAACATTTCGATATCTTTAACTACAACCATTTCGTCGTGATCTTCATCGAATATTGCGTCGTTCAGAACTTCTGCAATAAAAAATATATTTAATTAAGACTAAACTGAAATAAAAAAAATGTAAAGCATTTATGATCTTTTTCAGATCTGTTGACTTTGAGATTTAACTTTAAATACTTCGAGTTGAGACTCAGATAAAAATATAAAAGCGTCCCTTCTTTTGCAGTGTTTCCGGTTCTTAAAAGGATAAAGCCCTAAGAGATTTCACTCCCCAGAAATAAGATCGTTAAAAGCTTTGTCGCTCAGATAAATGGTTTATATCATTTGTATAGGGTAGAAAAATGAGGATCGAAATATTTTTTACATATTTATGATCATTAAAAATATTAAAAAATATATTCGATTTTAAGTTTTCCGCATTTTTATCAAAAATTTATGTTTGAGTTTCTTGTACGGACAAAAAATTCCCTACCCATAGGTTGGTATTCTGTATGGATAAAATTAAAAAGATGTCAAGTTATTTATTAAAACTGGCACCAGATGACGCGCTCTGAAAACAATAGATATCAGATTCAGAATCACCGTACTCAAAAACCCTTTGTTTGGTGTTTTCCTTAAATAAAATCAATGAAAAAAGTGTAAACTGTCATTAAGACAAAAATTGGATTTAAATAAGTATTTACAATTAAAAATATCTAATAAATAAACCTTTTAGGCATGTACACTGGCAACCATTAATTTTGGAAAATTGACAACACTGGATTCAAAAATTCAGGTTCCAAAACTAGTGTGTTCGAATATTCATCAATTTGTAGTCTTTTTGTATTTAATATATAAATTAGAAGACAGAATGTGTTTTTTTTATTTATTGACTTTAATTTTATCAACCTTATCTAACCTATAAAATATCATTTTGAAACGCATTAGTGTCAGTATTTAGACTATTTTTCCTAATAGTTGGACGCGTAGACACTCCCAGTTTGAATTTACAATTTGAATACGGTAGCGGTCGGCGCGATACAAATACGAAATATTTAAATATTATTTGTAAAAACGCTTCTTTATTATCGAAAATCGTGTGTAGTGAACAACAATGATCTACAAGTGTTCCAGGTAAGCAAAAGTTTTGATCTAGGGTACTTAATATTGAAATGAACAAAAATCTATACATTTTGGACGGTTCTTGTTGTTTTCATCGTTTATTATTAAATTGCGAAATGTTGAAATATTTTCGTATATTTTCTACATCTAATGATTTATGATAAAATAATAGTCCTATAATTATTTATTTCGTAGTATTATTAGTATTGATCTATTTATCAGAATTTGGTTATTGTTCCGCCATTTTTATTATTGAAAACTACAAACAAAATTTGCAGTGGTGTCAAATGTATAGTGACAAATTTTCAAAAATTAATAAACAAATTTTATTTAAAAAATTACGATTTTGAACCAGCTCTAACTCACTTATTATTATATTGTTTATATGTAGGCATTTATTGCAACAGAAAAGTTAAGTACTATTTTAAAGTAGTTGAATTGGTGTAAGAAAATTTAACAACGCTGACAACACTGTTTTACATATTATGTGTCATTTTTTAGCACAGTGGCGTTACATATTTCGAAAATAGTACATATTGAAATAAAACCATAGAGATTGGATTTGGGTTCTAATGTATCTAAATAAATAGAAAATAGCATATTAAAAACAAAAAATAATAAAATTAATAATTTTCTTTTTAATTTTTTTCTTCCTGCTATCTTTTCAATCTCTTGAAACCTACTTTTTTACATTAAACTTGTTTTAACTTTCTTTGATTAATCTATGTCTCTCTCTATCTCACCTACTTGTTTCTTTATACTTTTAAATTAAATAATATTGCTTATTTTTTTATTTTCAATATATAAATTCGAATATAGCTTTTTCTAGACAATAAATAAATGAGGCTTTGAAAACTTTTCTACAGAGGAAAAATCTTTTATTATCGTAACCCCAGACATATCCATGATAAAGTTAAAAAATCTATCACCCTCCTAAAACACAATTCATGTACGCGTCATCTTATAATGAATTTCCATTTTCCATTACCACTAGCCGCCATCCATTAATTCAATGGGCAACAAGTTCGAGGATTTTATGGGCACTTCGGGAATAAATGTATGAGTGTTCTTACAGAGTAATTTCCAGAGGTAAAGACGTTTTATACATAAAATTATTTCTGTATAAAAAAAACCTATGAAGGTAAGTAGCATATAGATTATTGAAACTCGCGATCAGAGGGTTTTGTATGAACTTATTTTTTTCTTGTCAAATTTCATGATTCTAGGTTAACGGTAAGTACCCTATAGGTTTTGATTTATTTGAAGTTTGATTTTTTTATAGTTTCAAGGGACCGTAGAGCTAAGTATTTGATATTAATTTCAACTTGATACTTCCACAGATAGACAGACAGACAGACAGACAAACGGACAAAAATTATTTATTGATATACATTTAGGAACCAGATTAAAAATACATTATTTTTGTCTTTGTTCGACTGTTACTTTTATATTACACTCTTCCCAGAAAGACTTTTAGGCGCAGGTGATAAGTATAAATAGATATTAATTGTGACATTGCTTAAAATAAAACAACACCCAGTATATAATGTTTCTATGCATAATACAGTGAAGTAAAATGAGTAAAATTTCGTATTTTTTTTTGAAAAAATAAAATAAATGTTTTCTTTTGCAACATCACGTGTTATAAAAAAATTGATAATTCCATAAGAAGGCCAACAATGCCGCTTGCTCATCAAAAAGTTTAAAGTTCAAAAGAACAAAATAGTCAACAATTAATTAAAGTGGAACAATGAAAAAATTCAGTTTTACTATGGGGCAGTCCTAAATATAGTCGGTGACAAGCTGCCTTAATAATAATTGCTGTCATATATTGGGCATAAGTTGGACCACTCGGTATATACAAATTTAAATTAAACAAAATAATCTGTACCGTTTCGGGACTTCGGCCAAACTTCTCACATAAAAATTTGAACTGGAGAAAAGTTATGTTATGCAAAACACCTAATCGATCGGAGATTTCGTTCGAGAGATACAGTATTTACATCCAGACATACAGACGTCCGGATAGGATTTTTGTTTGCATTTTAGGACTCTGGGAGTTCAGGATACATTGCGAAAAGTGATAAAAAATGGAGGTATGAATTTTTTTTCGTTATCACGTTATTATGCTTTTGGGTCTCATTAATTACGCCGTTATTAAATTCCCATTCAATATATATGAATTAAGGTGACAGTGGATTAGAATGGGACAAGAGAAATAAAAGCGAGGATTGGTGAAGGAGGCTTTTGATGAATTAAAGACAATTTTTAGCTTTGTGGAGTATTTTCTTCTAACAGGAAATGGAGAAAATAGAAAGTTTTGAAATGTGTATTTAGAAAACAGTGGCAAGATCAAATGGACAGACATGTGAGGAATGAGGAAGTTCTAAGAGTGAGGGAGAAACATAGTCCAGTAAAAACAGAAGGTAGGAGAAGAAATTGTACTAAAAAGACCATGTTTTGGAAAGATCTGTGGAAAGGAGACGTGAACGAGAACACTGAGGGAAACACCAGGAACCTGTGCAAGCAGATAATCAATGATGATCGAACCAAGGCTGCAAAAAAATCTGATACTACAAATTATTGGTTTGGTTGTAATGTTGCTAATAAGAGATGATCACAAAAGATTGGTAGATAAAAATAAAAAGAAGATTTACTAATGCTATAATCGCTTTTTTGCTAACTTTTAGATTATCAAATTTGAGATTGAAACAATCAGAAGGTTCAAAAGTATTCTGGATATTGTTTGTAAATAAGATAAGTTGATAGATTATAATTTTTATTTTAATCTTACTTTTCCATCTACTTTTTCTTGCAACAAATGGAAAAACCTGCGAGATTGACTCTGTATAAACTACTCTCAAATATAAGTATTCGAGTGAGCGTAGGAAGGCAAATAACGTGAAGAATTGCAAGTATAATTTAGATTGTTTCCACTTTTCCAGGATTTGTTCCTGAATCCAGTAGAAGAATGGAATTGTAAATAGGTGAATTTATCAGATTCAAAGTTTCTGGGTCAGGAAAAATATTTTGTTCGTAGAAGTGATATTCTTTCACAAATTTTATTAAAATTATATAAAAATTTAGCAATATCAAAAAAATAGAAAGACGAAACAGTTAAAAATATTAGTTATGACAAAACAACATTGAAAATATAAAATATTGTTACTCTTAACTGGATCCTAAAATGTTTCTAACATATTAAATATGTGGTAAATAATTCGTCTATTATAGCATATTGATTATTGATTGTATAACAATAATAGATTTTTTTTGCTTCGTTTAGTTTTTATTTTAATGAAAATATCTTTGATTTGACCCTGAATAAAATAATTTTCAATAATCTTGATCGTTTAATAAATATAATAATCAAACACATTTAAACTGATAATGATTGTGTTTTACTTCATTGCAGATATATTTCCTTAAAAAGAGATTAATACCGATTAAAATATGATTCACGTGACCTTCTTTAAAGGATAAGCTAGTATATTTTTATAAAAAAATAACAATGATTAATTTAAAAAAAAAATAGAAGGTGATTTTTATTATAGATAATTAAAACTATAGAAGATATTCACCAGATCATAATCCACTGGATTTATTATTAAATTTTTATTACTTTTGTAGATTATTTCCTTAATAAGTTCAAAGGTTTTTTGTCTCCGATTTAAGCCAAGAAAAAACTAACATGTGCAATTTTTCTAACAAAGGCTTAAAAATTGATCTATTAAGTAACTTTTATCTAACTCTGGAAGCATTTTCGATTGCTGCGTTAGTCCGGTCGCAAATTTTGGTAAATGCATGGAAAAAATAGTATCCAAGGACAACAGAGGCAAACTTGAAAATAAACGAAACCAAAATCAAAATATGTAAAAAGGAAAAACCGAAAAGAAGATTTAGAAGCTGAAAAAATGGTTAAATACAAAGATTTAAGAAGTTGGAGACGGTATAGAATGATTAAAAATGGAAAAACGATTAAGCAGAGGAAATTAAAATAAATATATGGGAAGGAAAATACTAAGAAAGATCTTTGGAGGTAAAAAAATATAGATAATTGATTGACCAAGAAGTAATGAATGATAATAGGATAACAACAAATATGAAAGACTTTGTATAACGTAAAAGAAGGAAAGACAAAAGAAAATTTATCATACAGTAGAAAGCAAATTAAGAGAATAGACGATTGGAAACTCAAAGCAATGGATGGTAGTAAATAATAATATTTCCAAACTTTTAGAAATGTTTGGATAAGGTTAAAAGATTACATTAAGTGGTAATTAAAAAAAAACATTCAAATTAGGTACTTAAAATTTAAGTATCTGAGAAAAATGATGTTAAGCAGCAGTTATGCTGAAACGCACTGTTGAAAAATAGATAAAAGCATGCACTATTTGGTTCTATGTTTTTTTACTGAATATATTTTTTGATTCGAGTATAGCCAGAAAATGATTTATTCGTCAACAAATCTCAGGAATGTTCAAACTTCAGTACAGTCTAAAGTTCCTCCATAACAACATATGGCAGACACTCGAATCTTTCTTTTTTAGATAACCGCATTCGCGTCAGTGTAGCCAGGTAGGAAAAATTTTCAGTACATGAAAATGTACTAAATTTTGCCTCAGTGTACCACTTTTTAATATTCTGTTGTGACGTCACAGGTGGGCTGATAAATACCGAGCGCGGGTATTGTGGTCAATTCATTCTTGACAGAGACTCAGCGTTATTCATTTTTAGTAAACAAGAAATGTGTTTTATTGTCTTTGAATATAGATTATGCTACCGTCGACTGTAATCATCAGCACTTGGCTGACTCATCAGTCGTAGAACAATCACGAACCCCTGGAGTATACCACCCAGTCGCAACCTCCCCATAAGACCATTCAATTCCATATGAAAGAAAACACGAGGACTAGAAGAATGATTGGTTGCTGAGTCAAATAATTTAAGAGAGACAGAGAACTTTCAGTTCATTCAGTTTCAAGATCAACCATTAGAGGCACTTATTAAAACATGTATTCTTCCTATTTGCGATGCTTCCAATTTTCTTGAGTCTTCTAAAACTCAGGAGAATGGAGAATAAACTTTTCGTAAGCAAAAACACAACCTCCAAATTTAACTTACCAAAACAAAATACATGTAAGCAAAATACCACACGATGTAACGCGCCTGTCCATTGTTTGCCCACAACGACCAATCACATCAATGTCCACTGTTCTTTTTACTGTGATTTACTTCGTGGGCACTTCATAGTGGATACCATATAGAATTTAACACGAGAGTGGTAACTTCTAGTACCCATTTTTGGAAGCATGTTTCTATCTCTTTTCATAGTCATCTGTGATGGACATTTTGATTTCTTGTTTAAAGAAGTCGATAAAAAAGTTGATATTTTTGTTGTACCCAGAAACTGTACATTTTGACGATCAAATTGGTCAGTGGTGTTTACTCCATTTGTAAGCAATTTGACAGCTTCGGAGTAATCGTAGAGTAATGGCGAATTATAAGCGACAGTAATGTCATGACACAGAACTTGTTTCGTTAGTTGTTTTATGTTTGTCGAAATTAAAAATTGACAATGACAATTGACATGATGTATCATTACTAGCGTCTAGAAAGAACTCGTAGACAATGAGTTATTCACTTTTTCTGGAAGACGCAACAAAACACAAATCAAAGATTTTGTAAGCATTCTCTCCCAAGCAGCAAGCTGTGGTTAATTTGACGTTGTTTTTTCGTCATTTTTGGTCCGGGACGTCATTTTACCAATAAATGACGTGATTTATGACGTTTATTTTTGGACGTATAGTAGACGTCAGAGATCGTGTCATTTTTACGAGGTTTTCTCGACATTTTAAAAAAATTAAATATATATTGTTTTAATTAAAAATTTAATGCACATCATTCATATTCATGAATATTAACATCGATTTATACCTGATTTACATTTTTTACTTTCGTCATTTTTACATTTTTTCCTCATTTTTTACATAGAAAAAATTAAATATTCTGCATTCTGTAAAAACCGTTTTAAACAAGTTTATATTTTGTAAATCCTATATTTTTAGAACATTTTTTAGCCAACGACATTTTTACGACACTTTTTCGACATATTTAACTTAGAAGATTTTTCAATGTCTCTTCAGTAAAAATTCGTATTTTGTCAAAAAAACAGTTTTTCTATTAAATATATTGATTTTTAAAATCTGATAATTTTAACAATCTGCTTCATATAATTTTATTATTTATTTCTGGCAAAGATGGCAATGTGCAAGTGATGCAGGCAAATTCATATTGCATATGGCGGCCGATTTTGATTGTTGGTTTTGTTGTGTGTCAGTGTGCGACCGTAATACAATTGTGAATGAATTAAATACTAAGAGGTAAGTTTAGCAAGAGTAATTTTTATTTTATTCTTCTTCTATGACTTGTATCAATTAAATTTGTTTTACTTTATTGGGTTGCACTAGTAAATGACGTCATAATATCAAAAAAATGACGAAAAAATGTCGTCAAAATGACGACAGCTTGGCTTGTGCGCTACAACAAATATATTGATTATTATGCATGTAAAAGCTCTTTAAAATTAAAATCAGTTGTATTTTCATTTCAAAACAAGTTTCGCAGTTATCTAAAAATTGCGTGGTCCTTCAAGTCTTATCATATCCACTTTTAGAGATTAATTAAATTGTTTCTTTGGCTGTCTAATACTGGAAAAAACTAAATATTGTCCAGTTTTAAAGTTTTTTTGTGCAGAAAACATCGGGATGGGTAGAAAAAGGGAGTATGAAAGAGACACACTTATCTTGACGCTATAAGCGATGTTTGTTTTGGTTAATAATCAGAATAATAAATAAGTGTCGTAAGTTTAGTATTAGTAATATTTCAAAATATTTTATATAAAAATCAACTGTTTTCTTATTTTAAATAACTTAATCTTTACCAATAACATTTTTTTTTAATATCTGAAACAATTTATCAAAATAAATTTTTTTTTAGCAATATTTTAAAAGATTTGTAAGATACCATACTACGATTTAGACTTTTCATCATCCTAAAATTAGATCAATCTGAGTTTCGATCTAAATTGAAACGTTTCGTCGGTTGACGCGTGTCGTGACCATAGCAACAACTTGAAAACTAAATCGTCGCTATATCATTATAAAACGATCATCTCGACATTTGCCTTTCTCGATCCTTTTCATCTTTTTGATCGCTATGGAGACAATCATTCAGTCGCTGGGGAAATCAACAATGGAAGGGAATTAACCATGGAAATCCTGCTAGCCGTCGAGCATTATTATTCGACATTACTCGTTAGTTTGAATAAGACAATAAATGTCAATTAAAAAAATTTAAGTGTTCACAGAAATATTTATCAATTATTATCATATATACAGGATAAAAAAAATCACTAAACCTTCAGATTTTTGTTCCGGAAAATGTTGTTTTTTGTCATAACTATACAATATTTTAGAACGAGCCTTAGGCGAGTCCTGGATTCCGGAAATTAAGTTCTCGAAATCGAATTGAATTTGATTTAAAAATCTTTACTATATGACAACGAAGTAATAAGATATTTTATTCTTAACATAAAAATCCTAAACTAATGTATTTTTATTTCATAGTGGCTTCGTTTAATTTGTAAAGAGGCCGGCCCTGTGTCTGATAGAATGTACACCGAATCTTGGTGACTCAAGAATAGAGCGCGAGAAATCCATCGATTATTCCGGAAATGACGTGAGCGTTCCAGATCAAGCAAAATGAATATAAATAATCCGAAACTGCGGACAAGAGTCAGTTGTATTTTGTACGTTGTGTTATATAAATTAATATATTTTGTTAGTCGTGTTTGATATAAATTAATTATAATTCGACGAAGTGTTAAAATTCGAGTAAACTCAAAGTACAAAAATATTACAGATTTATCGAATTTCAAGTGAAATGTGACAATGATTAAATGATATATTAGGTGGTGTTCTTATATTATACGTTATTTGTCTTTTGTTTTTTTATCATCATTTGATATTCCTATATTCCTAAAATTTTTGTACAAGAATATGAATTAAAACAACTCCAAAGATTATACTTCCTTCATGGTTAAACAATATACCCCAATTATTACCGAAGTGTTAAGTGTCTCCCATGAAGCGTTTCAAAACTTAATTGTCCCCTGTGTAATTGACTCTTGAGGAAATTACCGTCTCTCGAGCGAGTTCTGCCTTCTACACAGCTTCCGACCCGATATTCATTCAACAGGTTTTAACTTCGTTACTGAAGTCTCTCTACATTAAAGTAGAAATGCATGGACTGAAAATGTAATCCTTTCAAAATTTCCATTCGAGTGTATGTGGGCGTCTTTATGGAAAAAGAACTGGAGGATTAGTTTTTTTTTTAGAATATAAGAAAAATAATTTTTATTCTGCAATATCAAATTTCAAGATTCTTGTTATTATGAATTATTAAAAGATTTACCTTCAAGACTTTGGTCATAACCTTTTGTAAAAAATAACATCGCTTTGGCGGCACGTTCTGGTGTTTTAAGGAGACCCTGTCGTTCTGGATTTTCACCTAAAGCTCCTAGAAGTAATTTGTAGGATCTTGACATTTCTGGTAGTAATGCTTCTCTAGTTGGTGGTCGGTGATCTAGTTCTAAGTCGTGGTGGAATGTGCAATTTTCATGGCCTGAAAACAAATAAACAAACATTGGTAAATATCCCATAAAAGAACAAAAAGTAAACATGATATCTTTGAATACTAAATGTACTAAAGGTAAAATAGTTTCTTTAATGTACAAATAAATCACGTGAAAAAGAGAGACCAAAAAACAGGCAGAAAATTTTGAAAACTTGAGAAAGGAAATGGTTAAGAACAACATAGATAAGGAAGGAAGGAGATGGTTAAAGACATATTGAAGATGGAGGTAAAAGAGATTAAAGACTAAGATCTTGCTATGATAGAATTATACTTATAAAGATCAACGCCACATGCCGCACCAAAAAGTTATCTAGTCATAGATACCTACTATTGGTCATGAGGATGAGGAGGTGCAAAGGGTTTTAAGATGATGGAAGAAATTTTTAAAAATTAAGGAAAGGGCTGGTCTGGGTTCGAGAAATAGGAGATGAGAAAGACTCACTGAATTTTGTAAAGACATGAACTTTATAGTTACCAACACGTGGTTTGACCTTTATAGAGGATGGTTGTACCTATAGTGATCTCTCTAGAAATCAAATTATAATGGTTGATGAGCAATATAGAAACGATGTGAACAAGGCACATACTCTACCTGGAGCAAACATACAAGTGCTGCTAATGGCAGAGTTGAAAATGAAAAGAATAATAAACATAGCAGCGAAAATCAAAATGTGGGATTTGGAGATACTAAAATATCTGGAAAATTGAGAAATTAGGCTTGAATATAAAAACAGAAATAAAAAAATTGAAAACAACAACAGTAGCAGAGAGTATTGGGACCAGTGGCGGATTTAGGGGAGGGGGCTAAAGGGGCTGCAGTCCAGGAAGGTAGATCCGAGGGGGCGGCAAATATTCTTTTTTTCCTTTTTCTATTATGGCTTGTTTCTATCGTTGTGTTACACTGTTGTGTTTTTTTGAGTGAGGCATGCATCATGCTACAAAAGTATTCATCTGAATAAGTGATAACTTGATGATTAAGTCATAGTCAGGAGAAAATCATTTGATAATGATAACTCCCTGGGCGGCAGTGTTGCAGGCGACGAACTTACTCTAGATCTTGGGAAAGAGCCGCCGCTGCACAGCGCTCGAGGTCCTCGTATGCGCAGTTGGCACTACTGTTTCAATCACTGTCAAAACGCCATTCGCAAGACTGCAAGGTAATATTTGATATGGTGGTGGTGTTTACTGTTTTTGTTATAGAGTAGATGAAGTGATGATTTAAGTTGTTGTTGATCTGTTTGATGAACTAAATGGTGAGTAGGCTCAAAATGATTTCCGACAAAGAGATGACCTAATTGTCGTTTTCGGGGTGTATTTGGATTATGCAGTGGCTCTATCCCGGTTTACCGGAGGCTGAAGGTTATAATGTGCATATTGTGGGAGTGGCGGGCGGCATAATGTACAATCAGTCCCTAGGCGACAAATGTCTAAATCCGTCACTGATTGGGATGAGAATAGATAAAGGAAAATATAAAAACAGTGTGTAAAAATAGCTTAGAGTACAAAAAAGAAGTAAGATCAAAGAAAACATGGATAACACAAAGCATGATAGATAAAATGGACTAAAGGCGAAATTTTAAACAATTAAATATTGCAAACTGAATTGAAAAAGGAAACAAAGCAAGAGAAAAATGGTTTTAAGGTTATTCAATAACCATCTATCAAGGGTTACCCCTCTTTTTAAATTTACGTGTACCACAAATTTTTTTTAAACCTCGTCCCCATCTTTTAATACAATGTTTTAAAATTTTACCAGCACATTGGTTTTTTACCATGTGCTTATATTATTAATAATATTTTTTAACGTTAATAATGGCCTAATGCTATTTATTTAACCGAAACTAGTTGCCTGATTTTAACAATTTTTATTACAGTCTATTATTTTAAAATAATATACCTACCACACCGTTGAGTATGTTAGAATATTTTAACCCAAAATTACATAAGTATACTGGCGGTCGGTCATTTATTTTAATTATTTTGCTAATCTTCTTCTCATATGCAACATATACAGGGTCTTTCAAAAGTCTGGAAACGTTCATTGATAAATAATTTTATTTTTCTTAATAAACAATCCCTTCAAGGAACGTCACATCGCAAATATATCTAATTACTAAATGCCCAATTTTAATGATTTATCTGTAACGTTTTTGAATTACAGGACCGTTTCCAGAATTTTCAATATTTTTGGGACTTTAACGGATTTCATAAAATAACTCAAAAACTAGTAAAAATAATGATATCAAATGGTATACTGTTGATACCCCGAGTTTGCTACAAAAATCATCATATTTGCTTTTAAAAAAATTCAAAATGGCTATCTGTAGTAAAAACAAATGAATGTTTTTGAATTTTAAGCGCATGGAAATGTGAAAAAAGTCATTTTATTACTAAATCCCGAATTTGGACAATTTATCTTTAGTAGTTTTTGAATTCCAGAACCGTTTCCAGACCTTTTGAAAGACCCTGTATACCATAAACAAGTCTGGTATATTGTAGTTTTCTTGGAAGCAAGTCTTGTTAATCACTTCCGTTTCCAACTACCATTGATCTCAAAATCAAAAAAAATCCGGTAGTAACTATAATCTTGGTTTGCAAGTGTTCTACTAAAAAGTAGAACTCCATAGAAAACCTGAATTGAATAGGATCCCTTCTATGTCAGTTTTTCTCGTAAAATTACTGATTCGCAAAAATTTATAATATTTTGTAACTTAAATAATGGCCTAATGATGGTTATTTAACCGAAACTAGTTGCTTGATTTGTACTTGTGAATAGCGAGCGTGAGCGTCTGGGCAATTGCAAATATTTATATAAGCCAAAAAATTCTACACTCCCCGGACCTCCTGGAAGGGGAAGTAATTTAGAACTTTGGCCTAGGGCGTAAATAACTGCTAAACCGGGAATGCCTGGTGGGTATGACTTGGTTTACAACAACTATGAACAGAGAAAAAGTAAAAAAGAAATAGAGAACAAAAATGGAGTAGTTTTAAAAGAAGAAAAGTACATTTTGGAAAGTTTGAACATGTTTATAAAGTAAAGGATAAATTCAGATAAAAAAATAACATGGGCCCAAAGAATGTTGAAAATGAGGCATGTTAATTTAATTAAATTGCAATATAATTTGTTACCTTGAGTAACAATCACTAAAATTGGATCCTATATGATAAATTATTAAAAATTTAAAATCCTAATTCCCTATATTAACTATATAATTATAATTAATTATTAATTCAATTTTAATTATCTACTTGCACGTTCCTGTAGTGGCAATTATCAAAGTATGTGATAGGTGGGTACCAATAAACATAAACCTATCCCTCCTAGAAAATTAGTTCCGTATATCAAAATATTCAATATACCATTTCAAGGTAACAATCAACGAGCAGGTAACTTTCATTGAAGAAAAAAAACTGATTTTTATGTTTCGCCAAACTAGATCCGTAGCTGATTAAATATAACAGGATGCCATGGCATAGTTAAATTAAATTCAAGGAAACTTTTTATTATATTAATTATTTCATTGTATTTGACAAATTCTATAATTAATTTTTTTGAGGATATAAAAACAACCAAAATAATATTGGTTGTCGATCATAAAGTAGAAACGAAATAGAATTAAATATTAGAATTTAATGTTAAAAAAGTTTTTGCAGTAAGTCAAATTGGGTTGAATGCGGACCTGTGTTGTTAATTTTATTTTATTTTGATTGTCATTTCACAAAAAAATCTGATGTGGCCAGCACATGACCTCTCGCCATTTTTGAATCAAAAATTTACAGGTTGACAAAAAAAAGTATGAAAAAAAATTATATTTTTGTAAATCTGGCAACAATGGCAAAAGTTTAGAAAATTTTAATGAGATGAAAATAAACTATAGGGTATACAAAATAGATGTGTAAAACTTTATTGCCGTTTTGTATAATAATGGCGTCATAACCCATAGCAACTGCCACTTCCGGTTGTGCGATTGGCACCAAAATCTAATCAGATCTAAGCTAGGGTATCAGAATCCTGTATGCAAAATTTCAAATTTTTTCATTCAGTAGTTTTTGAGTTATCGTTACTACAACATCCATCCAAACACACACACACACACACACTAACACACTAACACACACACACACTAACACACACACACACAGACATCATCGCGAAAATATTAAAATCGTATTCTAGGGACCCTAAAACGTGTTTATTCATTGAAAACTCACTACCCAATTTTTAGCATGATTCCTATACCTCTCTTATCTGAAGGGCGAGAGGTAAAAATTTCAAAATTCAATTCTGCAATCAATAAATTTGTATTTTTACCTCTCGCCCTTCAGATAAGAGAGGTATAGGAATCATGCTAAAAATTGGGTAGTGAGTTTTCAATGGATAAACACGTTTTGGGGTCCCTAGAATACGATTTTAATAGTTTCGCGATGATGTCTGTGTGTGTGTGTGTTAGTGTGTGTGTGTGTGTGTGTTAGTGTGTGTGTGTGTGTGTTAGTGTGTGTGTTTGGATGGATGTTGTAGTAACGATAACTCAAAAACTACTGAATAAAAAAATTTGAAATTTTGCATACAGGATTCTGATACCCTAGATTAGATCTGATTAGATTTTGGTGCCAATCGCACAACCGGAAGTGGCAGTTGCTATGGGTGATGACGCCATTATTATACAAAACGGCAATAAAGTTTTACACATATATTTTGTATACCCTATAGTTTATTTTCATCGCATTAAAATTTTCGAAACTTTTGCCATTGTTGCCAGATTTACAAAAAAGTAAATTTTTTTCATACTTTTTTGTGCCACCGTGTAAATTTTTGATTCAAACATGGCGAGAGGTCATGTGGTGGCCACATCAGATTTTTTCTCTTTGTAACGAAAAATTTTACCAATAAGTAATTTTACGAGAAAAACTGATATGGAAACATCACGAGACCGAAGGTCGAGGGATTTTACCAAATGCCAAAATTGACCTTCTTTGAGATTTTCGGTATTTTTGCCCATGAGAACTTTTGTTCATCATCTCAAGATGTACAAAATACCAAAATTTCATTCATTTTGACCGGGACCGGATTTGCACTTAAAAAGTGCGGTATCCGGTATTTTCTGAAACTGTGTTTATTCCGGAACTGTAGTGTATAAGGGAGCCTATTCGATTCGTATTTTCTATGGAGTTCTACTTTTTAGTAGAACACTTGCAAACCAAGATTATAGTTACTACCGGATTTTTTGTGATTTTGAGACCAATGGTAGTTAGAAACTGAAGTGATTAACGAGACTTACTTACAAGAAAACGACTACAATGTACCAGACTTGTTTAAGGTATACATAGGGTCTTTCAAAAGTCTGGAAACGGTTCTGGAATTCAAAAACTACTAAAGATAAATTGTCCAAATTCGGGATTTAGTAATGAAATGTCTTTTTTCACATTTCCATGAGCTTAAAATTCAAAAACATTCATTTGTTTTTACTACAGATAGCCATCATGATTTTTTTTAAAACCAAATATGATGATTTTTGTAGCAAACTCGAGGTATCATCAGTATACCATTTGATATCATTATTTTTACTAGTTTTTGAGTTATTTTATGAAAGTCCCAAAAATATTGAAAATTCTGGAAGCGGCCCTGTAATTCAAAAACTTTACAGATAAATCATTCAAATTGGGGATTTAGTAATTAGATATATTTGCGTTGTGACGTTCCTTGAAGGGATTGTTTATTAAGAAAAATAAAATTATTTATCAAATGACCGTTTCCAGGCAGAGGTGGACTAACCATTTTGGCTAGGTCCCAAACGCACTATGAGCGCCCTTTTGTTGTCGTACTAAAAAAAGTATTCCAAGATGAGGTGCTTTTTTAATATTTTTACCGATCTTACTAAATTGAGGATTTAGGGTTCTTGTGGATATAGGTCCCCGGTCCGCCACTGTTCTCAGGCTTTCGTCTATATAATTAAACCAAATATAAAGACCATTTTATGATTAATTTAATGTTTTTCTACAATATTCCAAAAAATGAGATATTGATAATAACTTTTTTCAGTCGTAGACATTTATGTCCTTTAATAACGCTGAATAAACACGATTAATTAATATAAATAACAATTTAAACAAAGACTAATTTCAAAAATCAATCTATCAAGAGCGTGCAAATCCGTCAAACCTACAAATAATATATCAGTCGAATTTCAATTTTTTCCTCTTTTTATTTTTGCACTATGAAATATTTAAATCCATCACAATCCTGCCTCCGATAATCCATTACGGACAATTCTTCCCTACGACAATTTATTCCGCCTTCCCACGACAATCCCTCCCCACGACAAATCTTCCACGTGACATTCGCCCATTCTATCTTGTCAGTTGAAATCATAATCTAGAAGCTTTTAGAAATAAAAGAAAAAACCCATTTTATTAAATTAGTTAATTGTGGATTAATAATAATAATATTGTCTATAAAATTAATTTTAAATGTTTTCTTGATTAAATCTTAAAAATCAAGACATATCTTGGGAAGTGATAAGTCTGAGTATTAATATGGAAATAATTGTGGGTAAATTCTCTTAGGAAAGGATTAGTTTTGGAAGGATTGTCCGGGGACGATTATCTCGGGAAGGATAAGGATTTTCCAGGAAGTATAGTCCGGGAAGGATTTTCCATGAAGTATTGTCCTGGAAGGATTTTCCATTATAGATTCTCGTGTCACTAACATATTTTACCTCCTAAGTGGTTTGGAATTTGAAAAGGAAGAGTCGTGGCCAGAAAAAATATTGGCTGTATCATCACAGAACTTTCCCGGCTGTGGAGAATAGGATTGTTTTAATTACAAAATACAAAATTCCTGAATGGGAAAGTAAATTGCTGAAAAAACATGCAAACATTGCAAAATTATAAAAGAAAAATAATGCAAAACAAAGGAAAAAATGCTTAATAAACGTAAAAGAGGCAAAAAAAAGAAAAAAGGGTAAAAAAATCAACACAAGTTCAGAAAAAGGGAAAAAAAACAAAAACCGCCAAAATCGAAAAAAAAGTAAAATAGAGGCAAATAAAGGTAAAAAGGACAAAAAGGGCAAAAAATGACAAAAAAGGCAAAAAAAGGTCAAAGAAAGGCTAAAATTTGACAAAAAGGGCACAATAAAGGCTAAAACATGGTAAAACAGCAGAAAAGGTAAAACAAGGTAAAAAAAGAAAAAAAAGGATAAACGAAAAAATGGAAACAAAGCAAAAAAATACAATAAAGGTGAATAAGGCAAAAAACCCAAAAAAAAAGGCAAAAAAAAAGTAAAATAGAGGCAAATAAAGACAAAAAAATACAAAAAAAAGGCTAAAACATGGCAGAAATTTTAAAACAAGGCAAAAAAAGAAAAAAAAAGGGTAATAAAACGAAAAGTAGGTAAAAAAAGTAAAAAAAAAGACAATAAAGACGATTAAGGCAAAAAACGCCAAAAAAGCAAAAAAAAGTAAAATAGAGGCAAATAAAGGCCAAAAAAAAAGCAAAAAAAATCAGAATTGGTAAAACAAGGCGGAAAAAGAAAAAAAAAGGGTAAAAGAAAAACGAAAAAAAGCTAAAAGAAAATCAAAAAAAAAGCAAAAAAGCAAAAAATAGTAAAATAGGTGCAAATAAAGGCCAGAAAAGACAAAAAAAGGTTAAAACATGGCAAAAATGGCACAATAAAGGCTAAAACATTGCAAAAAAACAAAAATGGTAAAACAAGGCAAAAAAAGAAAAAAAAATGGTAAAAAACGATAAAAACGTAAAAAAAGCAAAAAAAAGAAGGAAATAAAGGTGAATAAGGCAAAAAACGCCAAAAAAGTAAAAAAACAATAATCGACTGTCACTCCAGCACATCACATTCCCGGCTCGGTTGTGAAGAATAGGATTAAAAATTCAGGTTCACATCTTTCATATTTAGAAACTTATGAGTGTAAAAAGTAGAATTAATATCGTATATACAGACACACAGACAGACCTTATTTTGGAAATGGTTTCAATCTTCTCGATAGACCTCTAAATGGATATTTCCATCGATATCTAGAATTTTTTTGCTTGTTCACTATACTTTTCCTCCGATGGGACCGGGAAAGTAAAATAAGACGATAAAAATTAGCAACAATATATAGATAAATTATGTAATTACATTAAGACAATAAACAAAATATAAATGACATTATATTTATCAACACAATATAAAATATTTATTTACTTTTACCTCTATTAAAGATCTACAAATTAACGGAAGTACTTAATAATAAATTATATTAAATATATCATCATACTGATAAAATGTTTTCTTTTAATTAATTTTAGTGTGTATATACAAATCAATTATACGTCATCGATTGCTGTCAATGACAGCTGTTTTGATGACCCCTGCGGCCATTAGAACAAATGATGAAAGTTTTATCGTTGCAGAATATGGACATAGAATTGTTTGTCGTTTGGCGCACGTACGTTCTTTTTGTTGGGATTAATCATTCGCACCAAGTTATAAAAGATAAATATATACAGTACGGTACTGTAAACAAATTTTGAGGATAAAAAAAAAATTTAATTGCAAAGTACCGGTTGGTGAAAGATTTCACTTAACTATTAAGTAACCCTCGTAATGATATTTAAAATTTATTAATGCAAAGATAATTGCTAAATTATTGATAAAAATATTATATTTTTACTATGATATCTCGATTTTTATTTAACTATTTCACAATTGTTGAATTAAGTTTGTTAATAAGTATTTAAAATTAGAAATATGGATATTAAGTAATAATAAGTCAAATGAACAAAGTGTTATTTTGTAAATGAATAGTTTTTTTGAAACAATTTTAAAATAATATAATTTGATTTTTCATTACATTTTCTATTAAATTAGTCTCGTGAAAGAAATTTTCTATAAGATTACACAAATCTATAAATGTTTGATAGAATAAAAAAATACTTAGTCAGAATAAAGATGTAAGAGGAAGTATTCTATAATTATCAAAAAATATGGATTGTGAAATTTTTGCGGTTACTCGCTTTTGTTTAATAAAGACAATTCAATCATCTGTAGGACAAAGTACACATAAATTCAGCGAATTTTATGCAGCAATAAAAAAATTGTCAATATGAATCCTAAGAAAACGAATACTTTTATCAAGACTTGAAATACCACCTGGATGGTTTATCCCATTATGGAACTAAATGGGATTAATTTTTCCAAAAATTAAAAATTAAGAGGCCCGCACCTCACGTGACTTGCATTGTTGCCGTTTAGTGAATTACCCAACGAAAATGTGCTTGTATTCTAATAAATTGAGTCTAAAAATTATTTTTTTATCATTTTTCAGTTAATGTTAAGTAATCCTACGTACTAGTAAATTTTTTTCTGTGCAGTACAAACACAAAACACAATTATTCGTTTTTGGACGAGATCTCGCCTAATATGCAACTTAAAATATAAGCAAATATATGCAAGAATTAAGTACAGAATTGATTGGTGAAAACGACAGCTTCCTATCTTTAATATTAACGGAGCGACCGTCCAAAAACGATTTCAGGCAAAATAACATATGGTATTGGCGCCTCGTAAAAATTATTTGAAAGATCGTAGCTGTGATTGGCTAGTTATTATTATTTAAAATAATTTTAAAATTGTCATTTTAATGTTATGTACCGAAAAAATTTAATCAATAGGATTCTTTATAGCTTTTTTATTTACATACCACACATGATAAACTTAATTATTAAAATTTGTGATAGAAAAACAAAGAGGACATATTCAATAATAGATGATCTAAAAAATATATGAAATATCTATAAAATATTTTGAATGAAATTTTTAATCAAAACGGCAACTAGTTTCGGCTAATGAGCCATCTTCAGTTCATATATAAAAGTTTATACAAAAGTGAAAAATTAATATTGGCGGGCTTAACGCTGGATAATAACATAAACAATAGGTGGGGGAAGGATACTAAGAATACATGAATATTAATTTTTACTTTTGTGTAAAGTTGTATATATGGCCTGAAGATGGCTCATTAGCCGAAACTAGGCTGATTTTAAGCCGGACATATATAATTTACTCTTATTATTATGTAAATATGTATGTTATGATTATAATCATGATTTTCGTGACTTTAACAATAGTCAACTTTGTTTGTAATTATTAAGTCGTGGGTAAGCGGGAAACTTGTGACCTTTAATTTTACTGATAGTTTTTTTTTGTTAACTTCCTTTTTATCAGTTAACTAAGTCAGTAACCTTTTTATATATTTTAGTAGTCGTCACGAATTGGAATGTCAATCAGATTATTTTCTATTCATACATTATTCATTGTGAAGTCAGTTAATTCTATTTTTATTATTTTTGTTTGTTTTACATATTTTATTTTTTAATAAACCACAAATTAAAACTTCACTAGCATATTTTTAATTCTTCCCACCCAAGGAAGATAAGAGAGGGATACAGGCATAAGGTCCCGGTAAATCGTAAATCTAATAGCGTTTTCCATTGACATGCGTGGAACACGGAAAAGCTGTCATTTGTCATATCTAGTTGGAATTTTCAATTTTTTTCTGGTAAAGACGGAGATTTAATTTTGAAGAAAATCACATTTTCTCACCTGCTTTTCATTCATTTCATTTACTACATCATTAACGTAATTGTTAATTTTTGGCACATATGACCAATTTTTTTATTATCTCTTCTAAAATGTCTAAATCACTATTCATCCGAAGATGATAATAAAAAATACTGATTTTTCTTCCAAAAAACACCGCTCATCATTCGTCGCCATTTTCCATTTTGCACTACACTTAATACAAGCTCCTGAGCATGTGCGGAAAAAACTGCACTCAGTGCAAACTTTGAAATATTGGTGCAGTGCAACCAATAGAGCACAAATTTTGTACTCAGTTCAGTTTCAGTGCATCGAATCTTTGCCAATAAAAAGCGCCATAAATATTTAACCTTTGTAAAGAGAGAATCTCCCTCATCCCCTAACCCTATCTGTAAGGAAAAACTCTCAAACACCGCGGGAGCATGAACTACCCTTCTCGTTTGAGTGAAGAGTGGCCGTTCCAGAGAACTCTGCGCTGGAAACACAGCCAATTTTCAGAGCCTTGTCGCTGCTACGTTGGCTAACGTCAGGGCCTAAGGACCGCATAGGTCTTATTTTCTATCCTAAGAAGGAGACTGGTGACAGTAACGCTGCGAATTTTTTTTTGACAAAAAGTGCTCGCGAGGATCGAGAGCATTAAGTACAAAAAAAATTGCTTAAAAAGTACGAGCACAAAGCACTCTTACAGGAAAGTGCTCGCAAGCACCAAACACTCTAAAAAGGTGCTTTAAATTCACGAGCATTTTTTGAAAAATTCAATTATTGAAGTGGAAATGACTGTTGGCTTATTTATAAAAATGGAGTAAGTCAAACAAAAAAGCAATTTTTATTATTTTTGAATATTAAATATTGGCGCGTGGACTAAATTAATGTCTTATGAAACTTGTATTTGAATATAATAATAACTAATAATGCGCGGCGTTATCTTTTCTTAATTGGCGCTTAATGTAGCAGTATCTAAAGTAGCTTAGCTATGGACAGGCGGACAGACAGAAGGCTGTAGGTCACTGAAAATAGTAGGTGGGCAAGCTAAGGTGACCAACTATCGATTACCGAAATCGAAACCGTTCTCGAGTTATCGCTTAGACAAACAGACAGACATACAGACATATAGATATACTGTAAAGTCAATAAGTACTTTCCGCTTTGCTTCGTTACTTAATACAACGTATTTTTAAGAATTTTGGAACGAGATGTTACCATATTTGATGTAATATTGTTTTTGTCATAATATCAAATAATTATCAAATTATCCACTAAAATTTACTAGTGTGAGTTAAAAAATGTTCATGAATGTGCTTAGTGCTTAGCTCGCGAGCCTTTTTGTGTGCTCGCGAGCTTTTTAAAGGACTCGGGAGCCTTTTGAAGTGATCTGGAGCCTTTTCGAATGCTCGCGAACCTTTTGAAGTACTTGTGAGCTTTTTTAACGAGATCTAAGCACTCAGCCCTTTGGTAGTGTTTTAAGCACTAAACACCTATTTTAAAACGTGCTCGTAAGCACTATGCTCCCGAGCACAAAAGTGCTTAGAGACAGCTCTGAAGTAATTTAAATTTTTTTTGTTATTACACTGGTGACAAGAGTCATAAAGTTAAATAAAAAAAAAATAACTAATAGGTTATTACACCGTTTTGATTAAAAATTTTGTGGTATGTGATTTCGAGTTTTATTGTTTTTAATAATTATTATTAATTCAATAATTTAATAAAATTTACTATACAGTGTGTCCATTTAGTGCGGCATTTCTCTTTTACTGCATTGCTTGAAATATGTTGAGAAAATTACTTAGGAAATAAATATGGAACCTATTATATTTACTTCTACAGTATGTTCCAAGAAAAGGTAGCACCAAAAAAATTATTTATAAATTGAATTGTGGGGATATTTGTACACTATTTGAATCATTGTTTAGGTCTATATTTCTAGTTAATTTTAATTTAATATAGTATACACCGTTGCCAAGTTAATACAAAATTAGTCAAATTTTCGAAATTTAACACAACCGCTTATAAACAGACCCAGAAAACTCTCATTAAAAGTATATTTAATTTCAGAAATCCAAAATTTAATACCAACTTTTCAGATTTTCAAAGTAAATTTATTCAATTTTCTTAAATGCGATAGTTATCCTGTATATTATAACATATTTGGAAAGCCCATTAAATTCTCTTTTTAAAAAAGCACGCTTTTATTTATGCGTAGAAAGTACACTAAAAAGTAGAAAATATGTTTTTCTTTGCTGCTAAATATGATCCAAAATCTTTACAATAAAAGCGTGGGGCGCTCATCATAATCCATTTATCTACCACATACACACCTGTATCTTAAGGATTGTATAATAATACAGAGTTGATAACTAAAAATGTTAAATACTATATGAATGAATTGCTTACAATTGATATAAAGTAATAGCCGACTATAACAGTAAATTGTACTATAAAGTAGAACATAATTTACAGGGCGGTGATCGGGTTGAAAATCACCCACCTCCATAGAAAATTTCTTCAATTTGCTATGAAAAAAAAAAATCCAAAAAACACACTCTAAAATTATAGGTGTGTAAGTGGTAGACAAATGAACTATGATGAGCGCCCCACGCTTTTATTTTTGATCACATTCAGTTGCAAAGAAAAAATTATTTTCTAAATTTTAGTGCACTTTCTAAGCATAAATAAAAGCGTGCTTTTTAAAAAAGTTTTTTTTATACAGGGTGTTTCCAAATGTCGCTTACAACGTTTGTCTGTAGGTAACGTAGAAAAAAGATGTAAGGAATGAGGGGTCCAACATATTTACTTTTCGAAATACAGTGTGTTAAAGTTATAAAAAAATTAATTGATTTGATATTTGGCAGGTTTGTTTTAAATGTAAAAGGGCAAATTTTAATGCATAAACATGCTTTTATTTTTGATCCAGTGGTGTGTACTTGGAAGAATATGTCACCTTTTCCCTCCCATTTTTACGCCCCTGGCGTTTGAAGCTATATATATATTTTTTTACACTCATAACTTTTATATATCGATAAATTTATGAGTTTCAAGATATTTAATATTTTTACTAATTTTTGAGACAATACTGTATCTAAAAAATTGAGAGAAGATTATTAAAATTATTTTTAAAAAATTGTGATTTTATTAACAACATAAAAATACATTAAATACCTTGAAAACTATAAATTTTTCGATATCTAAAGGTTATGCGTTTTTTATGAGAAAATCATTGAGCAATACAGGGGAGTAAAAAATGAGAGCGGAAAGGAGGCTTTTTCATCAAAATGGACACCACTGGATCAAAAATGAAAATACTTTTTTTCATTAATCTATGCATTTTTACATTTAAAACAAAACCTGCCAAATTTCAAATCAATACATATTTTTTACAACTTTAACACCCTGTATTTTAAAAATAAATATGGTGGACTCCTCATTGCCCAATTTTACGAGAGGTATCTACAGACAAACGTTGTAAGCTTCATTTGGAAACACCCTGTAGTATTATTTATGTAGGTATTTTTCAGTAAAATGTGGCTGGCACTTCTAAAAACTATATATAAATATCGTTACCCCCTCGTAATATTAATATTTTTTTTTAATAATTTAAAAATTGATAATTATATTTTTTTAACTATACCTAGTGTTCTAAATATTATTACCCCTCGTAGTATTTTAGTTATTTAATAATTTAAAAATTTTAAATTTATATTGTTTTAAACAAATTTTGTGCTAATTTTTGAAACTTTACCTGGTGTCCTAAATATTATTACTCCCTCGTAGTCTTAGTTTTTTTTATAATTTCAGGATTGAGATCCATTTTTTTTTAAATGAATTTTCTGGTAATTCTTTTAAACCATACCTGGTGTCCTAAATATTATTACTCCTTCCTAGTATTCCTTTTTTTTAATAATTTAAGGATTGAGATCCAATATTTTTTTAAAATAAATTTTCTGCTATTTTTTTAAACTATACCTGGTGTTCTAAATATTATAAACCGTTCGTAATAATAGTTTTTTTAACAATTTCAATTTTTTTTAAATAAATTTTCTGTTAATTTTTTAAACTATACCTGGTGTTCTAAATATTATTACCCCATCGTAATAACAGTTTTTGTAACAATTTAAAATTGTTTTAAATACATTTTCTGCTAATTTTTGAAACTATACCTAGTGTTCTAAATATTATTACCCATCGTAGTAATATTTTTTTTTTAAATAATTTAAAATTGTTTTAAATAAATTTTCTGCTAATTTTTTAAACTATACCTGGTTTCTAAAGATTATTATCTTATCGTAGTAATAGTATTTTTTTTAAATAATTTAAAATTATTTTAAATAAATTTTCTGGTAATTTTTTTTATTTATACCTGGTGTAGTTGATGTTCTTGGAGTTTTAGGCGATCCAGGTATCTCAACATCCTTGATTTCGTAATTATCCGACCAAGTCCTGGATAATAGAGGTCTCTGTTTCTTCACCTTGATATTATTAACGCAATGATCACCATTAGTACTAGCCATGATATAGTTTTTTTTTTAAATATTTATACTTTCACTAGTTCACGTGCGAAGTCACTAGAATCGCGAAACACCGCTGGTCCAAACTGTTTGATGGCGAGAATAGCACTGGCCGCGACAATGGAAGAATGTTGAGTATATATCGCCTGGTCTGGTAGTTTCGGAGTGGCTCTTTGGGGATTTTTGTCGACCTGTCGGCAAGGATTTCTTTGGAAATCCACAAGAGAAAAACACTCAACACTCCTAATTCATTAGTCGAGACTCAATCATTTTTTTAGAGTGGTTTTATTAAGATGATTGTCAATTATTCAGAATTTTCTGAATTCTATTACACTTTGAAATCTAAATTCATTACTTGATTAGGTAAATTATTATTATTATTATTATTGTGGCTTAATTTTTTAGATTTTTGTTTTTATTAAGATGATTGTACATACTTAATTATTAAGAATTTTCATCGATCTGCTAACAAGGATTTCTTCAGATATTTCGCCATGTTCGTGTACGCACCGCTCTTGAAGCGGCTTAAAGGATTTCTTATTGTGCGTATACTGTATGCATTAAGAAAAACACCGTTGTAGTGGCTTAAATGAGTTGGACACATCCGGAAGGGATTTTTTAATATCCAGGGCCGTGAAAAGGTCGCTGGATTGACAGGGGCGACAAAATTGCAAAATTCTATTTTATCCCAGGTAGAGATTAGTAATAGTATCGAAAAAACTAACCCTCCCTTTTTTACGACTCAGGTTTGGGTACGGTGATTGGTCCGGGATGGTTGTGGGGGGGGGGGTAAAATGACAACTCTCACGGGTGGGATTTTAACCTCAGGCCGGCCCCGATAATATCTTTATGATAATGGACAATGGATTTGATCTATAGACTTTCAGATTGGAGTAGTTTCATGGTAGTGATAACATAATATGTTTTTACATTTAACTAAAATTTAGACAAAAACTAAATAAATCGTTAAAAAAAAATTGAAATCGGTCACTAAATAACGGAGAAGTATAATATTAAAGTTGTTGCTTTTTTTAGCGGATTGTGGTGCGTATGACGTCACGTATCCGTATAGCCAACAGTGTTTCCACAATGAGGGTAAGTTCCCTTTTTTTGGAGGGGAATTTAGACATCAGAGGGGAAGAAAAAGGGGAACGGGTTTAAATTAGGTATTTCAAATTCGTTTTTCATTAATTGTATAATGATTTATTTTCGAGGGGAAAAAAGGGGAAACAATTGAAGCGTGGTGGAGAACTGAAACCATTAAAGTGGAAACACTGTATGAATTTCTTCTGTATTTTCTCGTATTAATGTCCAATAGTAATCCGCTACCATACTTGAACTCTCCTTGTCTTGGTATCGTTTTTCTATTGTAGAAATGTATTTTTAAAGACGCATATATTAACCTACTTCGATGATAATTTTATATTCATTTGATCACTTTCATAAAAGATTTTGAGCTGAATTTTCCTGAAGACCAAGTTATGTAAAGGTGGTAAGAGGAGATCATTAAATTGCATTCATGGAACATTTTTCTCTTCAATGGTAAGAGATTATTTTTTGGGCCACTATTTCTGATCCATTGCTTTCGCGAAGGCCAAGTCTGATAAGTAGAGGTCGTAAAAAAAATCATTAGGTTTTATTAATGAAGTATTTTTAACATTTTTCTGTCCTGAGGTAAGAGATTGTTTTTTTGTCCAGTATTTCTTATAATGATTTTTCCTGTTCATACTGTCCAATTCACAAGTATTTTGGACTGATATAGGTGAATTTATGTGAATAGGATACGTGGCTTCCAACCATGAGATCCGGGGTTCGATCCGGTCTCGAAATAAAAGCAAAAAAAAATCACGATATTATAATACTTTGTAGTGTCAATTTGCATGGGGTACTAAAGGTTGTTTTTTTTATCGCATGGGTAGTTATTTATTTATTTCTGCTTTGTTTAGTTTATTTTCCTGTACTCATAGATTCCGTTAAATGCAGTGGGGTATTCGTAAAATAAACTGTATCGATACGTATAGCTGGGGGGAAGGGAAGAGGGGGAATCTAATTATCTTAAAAATGTACTACAAAAATCTTTATTTTTTCTTATTTGCCAATTTAAAATGTAATTTTCCTTCAAAATTAAATAAATCAAAAGAAATCGACAAAAATTGACAAAAACCGGAAAGAATTTGAAAAAATCAAAAAACAACAGAAAAAATCAGAAAAAAGAGATTAAACGAAGAATCAAAAAAAAATCAGAGTAATAGGAAAAATGAGAAAGATCCAAAAAAAATCAGAGGAATAAGAAAAATGAGAAAAAATTAGAAAACAAAAGAAAGAATTGAAAAAAAAACGAAATAATGAGAAAAAATCAGGAAAGATTAGAAAAAATCAAAAACTAAGAAAAATGAGAAAAAAAATATAAAATAATCGAAAAAATTTGAAAAAAATCAGAAAAAGTTGGAAAAAATAAGAAAAAAAAAATATAGAAAACATTGAAAATAATTGAAAAAAAAATTGGAAAATAATGGGAAAAAAATGAAAAATAAAAATCTAAAATAAAATGAAAAAATCAGAAAATAATGGAAAAAAATTAAAAATGAATTTCAAAAATCGGAAAAAAGGAAAAAATCAAAAACATGATAAAAAAAACCTGAAAAATCGCAAAAAAAAGAAAAAGAAATCGCAAAAAGACAGTAAAAAATTGTAAAAAAAAACAAAAAGCAACCAAAAAACTGGAAAATTTTAATGAAAAGAACTGAAATAAATTGCAAAATCCCAAAAAATGCCGTAAAAATCGCAAATAAATGCAAAAAATCGGAGGAATAATTAAAAATGAGAAAAAATTAGAAAAAAAACAGAATGGGAAAAAATGAGGAATAATTATAAAAAATCGAAGAAGAAAAACCGGAAAAATGAGAGAAAAATTAAAAAAATAAAAAATCTCTCTCCCTCTCTCTATAAAATAATTATAAATAATATAAAAAAATTCTAAATAAGAAAAAAATCATATTGTACAAAGAGATAGAGACTAAGAGAAAGGGAACGAATGTTGCCTGGTGGGGGCATAACGCTTTTTCCTTACTTGACACTTTTTGCCAGTTAACTCCTATATACCGAAAGCGTCGTTAAAAAGAACTTTCTGACAAAAAGTACAGAAACGAATGAAAGAAAAGTGTAGATGCTGAGACTCTCACTTACCGGACGTGGACCGAAACGATGAAGAACCGGATCTGCCGTCCGGCAAACCGTTTGCTGACCCGAAATACAATGACCCGTATCCGGTTTGCCGTTGTCGAATAAATAAGGATCGGCGAGTCATAAATGACCCACGGACGACCCAAAGCATGGCTATTCAGGGTGCAAAAACTAATTAGAAAAATATGATTTTTTTTTATTTAATATTGTATGTACCTTATACTTTTTCTAATTAATGATGTACATAAAAATACTTTTTCGAGAAGTAAAATTAAATTTTCTTTTTTTAAAATAAAGGTCCAACTACTAATTTTTTTATTTAAAAAATATATTTTATATGCTTTGTAATTGTTTATAGAAGAGGTAAACGAAAATATTTATTATTAAATATTTATCAATTTTTATTATTATTTTTAGCGCACACTTCAGTAAGCACCAATCGACCGGTGGTTATTTTGCTGACTTCATCTTTCATCTACTCTAGACAGAGGTCTTTGTGATCTAAAGTGAAATATGAAGGGTCTTGGAAAATGTTAACAAAGGGTCAAAGGTTTCTTTGTCAAGTTTTTTTAACAGAAATCCAAAAAACGATTTTTTAAATCGTTATTAAAAGACATTAAAATACGAAAAATGGATATTAAAGTATTGTATTAGTTATGAATTTTTATAGATAAATAAACGTCATCATAATTAAAAAAATATAAATAATTCATTTGAGAATATAAATTTTTTTAATGTAAATTTTAAGTGGAATCCTCTTAACGTATCATTAAAAAATACTATGACCGCAATTTGCATTCGTCCATTATTGGGTTTTCTAGATTACTTAATTTAAATGTCGTTATGCCGATGACGGAGGGAAATCAAATAAAAATAAATATCACGTCCGAATTTAATGCTTTCTTAGAAGTTTCTCGAAAGTAAAAAAAAGGAAATTCTAAAAAAAACAAAATCTTTTAAACAACCAAAAGAAAGAATTAAAAAATTGTTTTTATACCAATAAGATTCAAGGAAATTTAATTTTTCCTAAGAATTAATGACCGAAAAATAAATCTTACTGATTTAGGATTCACCACCTATTCTTAATTGATCTGTAATTCACATAATTATGGAAAAATAAATTTGCAATAAATGGGGCGTAGGTACCTACTATGGGCGTAAATATTATAAATATAATAAAATCAAAGCGATAATGAGATTCGTAAGGAAAATACATGAAGGAATAAGATAAGAAATAATTGCAAATAAACATAACTGTTAATTGGGTCACCTCAATAGAAGGAAGGAGGAAAAAATCGCCAAGAAATTATATGAAGCTAAGAACAACGAAAAAAATAAAATAGAGAGCAAAAAAATAAACAAGTTCGAAAAGTAGGAAATAAAATAGACCTAAATATGAAGATTACACAAGATTGGAAAACTAAAAAAAAACATTATAAATAAATAGAAGGTTTACATACCATTTTTACTAATCTCCTTCTTGTCTTCATCTCTATACTTAACTCCGTTTGTTCCATTATGTTCTTTCATTTTTCTATTGCTCGACTTCTTATCACTGTCACTATTAATTCGAACAAAAATATGACCGTTAACCCCCGGATTTTTTTAAAAATTAAATGCGAAAAATCACCTCCCTCACTGATATAAAACAACCAGTGCAGTTTATTATATCGCCTACTAGCTGTGACGTCGCGATCAGGACCGCACTAGGACTTTTTTTCAATAATAAGATCAGATCAGATTAGATATACGTTTGGTGGTGCCAGTTTTACAGAAAATTCGAATAAATACGGAAAATAACTAAATTTATAAAATTTATAAAATTAAAATAACTACCCATATCCTGTAACCTTTTTTGGTAATTAATTAATTAAATTTTGTTCATCTCTCAATGATTTTTATATTTTTTTTAACGTTATTTTCGATAAAATTATAATCGAAACTCTTAGGAATCCAATAAAGATTTTTAAATACTTGTAAGTTGTGAGAATTTGATTTCTATGTATCAGATCACATACCGGACAGCTGTTTCATCCCTTAAGGACTCGTCAGCGGCAATATGCCCAAATACATAGAATTAAATCTCGCCTGGAAACGCAATAGTGCTAATATTGAATAACGCCATCTATCAATGGGACACGGTGTCACTTATTACTTGGAAAAAGATTCCAACTAATAAGAGCTAGTATACCATCATGTATGCTCAAAATTACCACCATTTTGATTCGAGGTGATATTTGAATTCTATGCATCTGGGCCACATTGTGGCTGATGACTCCTCAAGGGACGAAACAGATGTCCGGTATACAGCGTGATGCATAGAAATTAAATTCCCACAATGTACAAGAATTTAACACTTGTTAATGGTTTTATACTCTTTGGAGATGAACTTTCTTTCGGTTCCAATTAGTACTGGCTCTTTACACAGGTGAAATATTTTCCCAAGTGATAAGTGATACCGTATCCCATTGGTAGATGGCGTTAGCTGTCTACCAGTTTTAATATGATTTTCAGTAAATATGCAGTCACATAAAGTATTATTTCGTCTATAAATGTTCGGTTTTGCAAAATTTCATTTAATTTTTGTTTTGGAACCCCAATGAAGAATTTTAATAATATTTTTAGCAAATTAATTGCTTTTACAGTCTCAAATAAGCCACAAAAATGTTACTTCCTTTGTACAAAAAAATATTAGCACCGTTTTAAGGTGAATTATTTAATTACATATGTTGGAAAATACAAATTATTATTGGAAAGATATAAAGACATAAATAAATATCTTTATCCATAATCACCTTATAATTGAGGTTTTATTAACACTTATACGAACCTTATAAAATACCTCTTTATCCACTAGTAAAATAATGAAATTTCTTTATTTCACTAGTGAAATAATGAAAAATAAGTACCAACCATTCAACACCTCCCGATATTTTTGTATGTAATTTCCATGATTTTTGAGAAGGCCATAACCGCTTGTCAGAGCAAAATGTCAAATCATTTTTTGATGAAAAATTTCGGCGATTCTGATTTTAAATGAAGGTGACACTTATACAATAAATAAATAAACTATTATCTACTCCTATTAAATTATATATTAATTAAAAACAAATTATTATCCATACTCAAATGTGCCATTCAATAATTAATAAAACAGCTCAAAGTCATACCATAATAAAGTCAAATATTTCGTTCTGAAAGACCATCATCAACCCTATAAGCAAAAAAGAAATTGCGAAGAAACATCACTAATGAAAGAATTTACAAAATTACTTATTGATTACAAATTCTATTGTTTGGATCCAATTTTAATCAGTAAGTAATTTTGTAAATTCTTTCATTAGTGATGTTTCTGCACAATTTCTTTTTTGCTTATTCGCTGTGTGCGAGAAGGCGGAGCATTTTGACAACCGATGCTAGCGCTTGACGTGATCAGCACCTGAACTTTTGTCCCGAACATTTTTCGACGGACCAAAATGTCAACAACAATACGGAAAGCTCGTCGAAGTGCAGTAGAAATATTTTGTGTCGTGGGCTGCCAGAATAATAGTTTAAACAACCCAAAAAGTGAACCGTATGTAATTATGTGAGCTTTGTCGTTACTTGGATTGAAAACTTTGTCCGCGAAATTAAACCCCTTCCAGTGATTCTATGACAATGAAAAGTCGACTGCAGTTAACTGACCACATAAACCTGGTTGTGACAAAGCCAAAATTTTAAAATTTGACTTAGTTTAACCGCTAAAAATTAAAATTATTATTAATATATCGGTACGTAAGTTATATTAAATTAAAGACTACATTTTTCTTTGGTTCGATGGTTTTGCGGTTGAAGACACGGATTTGAAAGCAAAAAAGCAAAGGGTCGTAGGTTCGAATCCCTAAATGCATCTTTTTTTTCAATAGTTAACTTTTTTATTTTTTTTATTATAATTTTGGATTATTTATTCAGAAAATCCGCGAAATTAAACTAGACTCACTCGAAGCATTTAATGTATGATTAAATTATGATTCGAACTGATGACCCTTCGCTTTCAAATCCGTGTCTTATACCGCATAGCCATGGCACCATTAAAAAAATATAATCTTTAATTTAATATAACTGACCTACCCATATATAAATAACAATTTCAATTTTGAGCTAACTGCAGCAAAATTGTCATAGAATCACTCGAAGGAGTTTAATTTTCGGAACAAAATTTTCAATCCGAGTCAGGGCACGTATTTCGCAGTTATTATTTTTATTTTCTGTTAAATTTTCTCCTCCACCTAGCATATGTGACGAAATGCCAGTTTTGCATCGTTCTTTAGCACATTTTGTTTGAATTTTATACCATGCGTTATTTCCGCAAAACCAGTTATTAATATTATATTCATATTTTAAATATCAAAATGCCTGCATTTGATCTTGATTGTACGGGACAAAGTTTTACATTTCAGTCTACAGGTGTCACCACACGGCAAGTTGCACACAGCGAATAGGCCTGATGATGGTCTTATAGAGCGAAACATGTCGCTCATTTGACTTTATGTAATTACAACTTAAACGGTTATAACTATTAAGATTTGTGAATAAATTTCTTTCTCCGTACCCGCATTTTAGTATTTATTATTATAGTCGTAGATAAAATATAGTATTTAACTTACGGTAATGGTAATAATTCACTTGATGAATTACAGCATTCGCCTACGGCTTGTGCTGCAAAACTATCTGCATGAGCTATGACGTACATTAAAGTTATAATATTGATTTTCGCCTACATTATGTGAAAATGAATTATATCAAGTCTAAAAAATATGACCGAAAGTAATGCTCATCGTCCCTTGGGATGGAAAAGTCATAACAACACTATTTTGTAGTTTTTCACTGCACCTTTAACTATCACTCGCGTACTTTAACGTTTCACATACATTTTCATTAAACCTCAGTATAAATTATAAAGTATTTATTTTCCTTTTTTTAGTTTTTTTAGTAGGCGAAAACCAGTTGTCTGTCACACATGTAGAAAACGCTTTAGCAGTCCTTAGCTATTATCTATCCTCGCTTCGCTACGCTCGCTCGTGCATCTGAAGTTCATTTTCTGCCCTTGTGATATATTATTGTAATATTAATGTAAAACAATATACTGAACGATTTCGGTCAACAGCTTATAAAATTAATTAAATAAACTATATTTATTATTATTATTTATACAATTACATTATACAGAAATGAATTTTGCTTTGTTAAAAAATTGTTTTTGTTACGGTTCTGTTAACGGCATTGGCTAACTCCTCCCTTTTCAATTTCTTATAATTATCCTTGCTTTTTATATACTCTCCTTCGCGTTTGATTCAGATTTTATTTCAGTTCACTGAAGCAATAACCTATGTTAATTATTGTCTGACTACTTAAAATTTTGTTACAACGTTTAGTTCATTTCCTGCCTGAAAAACATATTCGAATTGGCACATGTAAAAAAAATATATATACTTATTAGTTGTTGGGTCTAAACGAAATGATGCAATTTTAAAATTTTATTTGTCATTATTTTTGTCCCTAAAAGTTGTTTATAAATGAGAAAAATGTTTATCCTAAAAATTAATAATCAAAAATCAAATTTCTAAAATATTTGTTGGTATTTTTTAAACAAATTTAATTTTTTCCGCTTTGAATTTGAAACTTTTCTAATCTTGTTGATGGTTTATTCGTTATTACATATTACAGAAAACAGTCAATTATCGAGATTTATTATTATCTTAGTCATTAATCTTCCTTTACACAATATTAATTCATTATTTAACTAATTATAACAGATTAGTCAACATTTTTATTGCATGCGTTTTGTTAAACAATTATAAATAATGATTAATCAATTAAAATTTAATTATCGAAGAGAAAACCACATTAAATAGGTAATTGCAAAAGTTTAGGTATTTCCGTCTCAATATAGGTACAAAATAATCCCATTAAGATTAAATAAAATATATAGTATATAGGTACAACGATCATGTAATGATAGCCATTAATACACGAGCATGTTAGATACAAAACAAGCTGCAAACGAGTTTTGTATAACACATATGCGAGTGTATTAATGCGACCATTATATGAGATTGCATACGCTATTTTTTCTACTTCCATTAATAAACGAAATACATATTTATTTTAATAATATTATATATTAATTATCTTAAATGAAAAGAAACATGTTTATAACAATGAAAAGGAACACTTTTTTACTTACTTACCCTAATAGCACAAAAGGTCCGATTGACGTTTTTTTATGGTCCATTTAAGTTCAGAACGTCCAAGGACCAAAATAAAATGTGTTATAAACGTTTGTGCAAGAATGTTTTTAGAAGGAACATAAAGAAACGTCCAAAATATGTCGACCAAAAGTCCGAAATCATAAATTAAAAAAAAAATAGTTTTCTAAGCTACACTACTCAAACGTTTTTAAAACCTACAATAAAAAACAACTATTACTTAAATGGTTTTTTTAACGTCCATGTCAAATGGTTTTTTTATAGTCACAATAGGGACGTTTTATTTGAGTCGTTTTTAAAACAATCAGTAAAAACGTTCAAAAAACGTTTTGTTTATATCCTCAAAAGCATGTTTTGAGAAATAGTCAGAAAAGTACGTTTTTTAAGGCGTTGTTTTTTAGGTCTCCAAAAGTATATTTTGAGAAAGAATCATAAAAGGGACGTTTTTTAAACGTTATTTCAGTCGTCTTTAAAACCACCACTTTAAACGTTCAGACAACGTTTTGTTTAGGTCCTCAAAAGCATGTTTTGTAAAAAGTCAGAAAGTTACGTTTTTTAAACGTTTTGTAAGTTGCACTATAGAAAAACGTCTTATAAACGTTCTCGGGTACTTTAAAGGACGTCCAGTGGACCTTTTAAGATAAGTCCAAAAATCGTCTATTGTCGATTTGAAACGTTTTTAAAAAGTCTTTTTTCGACTTCTATATGACGTTAGAAGTTGTGACATTTGCACTATAGAAAAACATCTTATAAACGTTCTCGGGTACTTTAACGAACGTTTTTAAAACGTCCCGATGGTCGGTCGTCTACGTTTTTTAAGATGTTTTTTAAACGTCTCTGTGCTATTAGGGTAATTCAAAATTATTTTGTATATTAATTAGTAACTTTTTCAGAAAATCTTTTTTGTTATTTAACTGTTAAACAATTTAAAATAATTCGATTCTATTGGATGATGAACGAGCTGTATCATAATGAACACCAGTTTCATAATGAATGCCATTATGAAACTGGTATTAGTCTTTTAATTAACGTATTATAAAACAGGATACAAATAAAAAAAAATAATATTTTTACGTATTAAATTTTTTTATGAAGAAATGCCTTATTTTTTTTGTTAATAAATATTAACAGCTTTACCATTGAACCTTATTAACACATAAATAATTTGAAAACTAAATTATTTGTCTCGTAACTTACATAACAAGAGTTTAATTAAATGAATCCCTAAAACAGAGACGAGAAACCTTACATTGTTTAAAATAAATCAAAAAGGAGTCCTTGATAAATCACTTGTGAATGAAACACAATTATGTAATTTTTAAAAAAAATCTTGACGATTCCAAACGAATGAAAAATATTGCTACAGTGTTTTTTTTTATTTATCCTCTTTTATTTCGCATTAATTACGCCCATGCTTTTGCCTTTATACCAGTTGAAGTTCAGTCAACTCCATACAAAATAGAAGAAGAATGTGACAACTGTCACTGTCAGATGTTTAACCTAACCTCAAAAATTTTTTTTTGATGATGTGTTTTCATAGATGTTTTAACAAGTTTCAATGAAAAAAAGACGGTCATTATTCAAAAATTTAATTATTTATACAAGTAATGAGACAGAATATACCTGAAAATGTATTTTCTACAAGATACTATAATTATTCTAGCTTCACAAGTATGTATAAAACATACCCATTTGAAAACACTATTTTTAGTCATTTATAGGTAACATTTTTTGTTGGAGCATGGATCTTTTTTATGAAACAATTATTTAAAAACTACGAAGTACGACATGTTATGGTTCAGCTTATATTTTCCATAACACTTACCCTTTCGTGTACAATGTTTGAATTAATTATATTTGAAATATTAGGATTTCTTGATTCAAGGTACTAGATATTTATTTAAATATTGTTTGCGCTAGTACATGTAATTTAAATTTCAGTTCGCGTTATTTCTACTGGTACGTAATGTTATATTTGATGCTATTTGTTCTAATCGTGTTAAATCCATTTTATATCGGTTTTTACTGTATCAGCAATATACGTTATGGTAAGTTACTTTTATATTAAAATTACAGTATTAGTTTTTGTTATGATTTGGTACAATTTCTCCTAAATTAATCAGAAATTCTAAATCCTTAAAACGATGTGAGTATTAGATTAATCCTATCAAATGGAATGTTGTTTACTATTGGAGTTTTTCTAGAATTAATTTGTGTTTTAGTTAAACCAGATTATGTCAAAAGACTTACAGTACTAGTTTGGATGATTTTTCTTGTAATTTTTTGGAAAATTGGAGATCCATTTCCAATAATGAACCCCAAACAAGGTGTACTTTCAATGGAACAATTAGTATCAAGAATTGGAGTAATTGGTGTTACTGTCATGGCTTTATTATCTGGTTTTGGCGCTGTTAATTATCCTTACACTTCTATGGCATATTTTATGAGGTAAAAAATAAATATTTTAATATTTTTCATTATTCAAATCTATTTATTTATAGGGAGGTTTCTGAAGCTGATGTTTTAAATATAGAAAAAAGATTAATGCAATCTATGGATATGATTGTGATGAGGAAAAAAAGGTTATCAATTGCTAAAAAGCAATCCATGGAAAAAGTAAATGATACTACAAAGAAAAAGGGACTTTGGTCAATTTTGTCATCTGTTGGAATAAACAAAAGCGAAGAAAGTAAATATAGTTTTATACTAAAATTGTATTGTCAATCTAAATGATATAAATTGTAGATATAGTACAACTACGATTAGAAGTAGAAGGATTAGAAGCTTTAAGTAGAACTCTGTTTCTCGAAGTTCATGAAAATAGAAATATGTTGGAAAGAATAGAATGGTCAAAAACGTGGAAAGGAATATATTTTAATTTCCTCGGTTACATTTTTTCTGGGTACTGTCTTTGGAAAATTTTCATAGTAAGTGAATTATTTCTTTAGAGTTTATCAATAATTGTGTTGTACTCTTTTAATTTCAGTGTACAATAAACATTGTATTTGACAGAGTAGGTAAAAAGGATCCAGTAACAAGAGGAATAGAAATAGCTGTGCATTGGATGGGCTGGAATTTTGATGTAAATTTTTGGTCTCAACAAGTTTCATTTTATCTCATTGGTTGCATAGTTGTTACTTCTATTCGAGGGTTTATCATTACATTAACAAAGGTTTGTATATTTCAAAATAGGAAAAAAATAGTAATTATTGAAAAACATAGATTCTCCAAAAAATTTTTAAATTTGTAAACCAACTTTTTCGATTGAAAATTAGGATTTTTTTATTTAAATTCATATAAAATGGAAAAATATTTTACTTTGAAAAAATTACAGCTTATTTAAATTACAGAAAACAACGTTTCCACTAAGTTTCATAATAAAAAAATATATATTTTTGCTGGAGATAAAATTAAAAAAGAAAAAAGTTTTTAACGTTTTCTCGATAATTTTGAAGTTTTTGTGAAAAATGAGCAATACAAATGTTTTAGATTTTTTAATTACCTACATCTTTTATACTAAACTTTTTTCATAGGATGCATATTTCAATCACAAATCGGCAAAAAACCAATATCAAACCCTCAAAACGTACAAATACACCCTAATAATAACAATATGCCTGAGTTACTCTCAGTTATGATGAATTCTCGTCATTTGCGAAATGTATTAAATATCTGCACTTCAGGCAACATTTACGAAAGGATACTTGAAATTTTGGTTAAAACTAATTATTTTAAACTTAATGTCAAATGAATGATTAAGGACCAGACTAAAGCGGTATTAAAATTAATTTTTTGTCAATTTTGTAGTTTGCACTGTACAATTATTTAAAAAACGCGCAAAAAATGATAAATATGTTAAAAAGTTCTAATCGATTTTTTAGAAAGTAGGAACCAAAGATTAAAATTGCATTACGATAGAGCCATAGGCTTAGCATTTTCCTTCATATCTGTTATTTTATATTCAAAAAAAAGTTATTTCAAAACCTATATTACAACTGTGTATTTTTTTTTGTCTGATTGTCCAGCAACAAAAATATCAATATTAACATTACTTCTTTTAAGATCCAATATAAATTTTTAGCAGAAGTGTAAAACGCATTTATAAAATAAAAATGTTAAATGTAAATCTGGAAATGTAGATTCAGGTTTTGTATCAGATTCTTAAAAGTATTCGATTCCGCCCATCACAATCTTGATGCTGATATAATGTAGTTTGTTTAATATTTTTTGTCTTAAATTCATGTTTTGTAGTTTAATTCTAATTCAAAACCTAAATGTTATTGTTTAAATTTTTTCTTTTTAGTTTTTTAACAGGATGTCATCTAGTAAAAGCTCCAATATCATCATTCTAGTTTTGGCACAAATAATGGGAATGTACTTTGTGTCATCGGTGCTGCTTTTGAGAATGAATATGCCAGTGCAGTATCGAACTATCATTACCCAAGTGTTAGGCGCTTTACAATTTAATTTTTATCACCGCTGGTTTGACGTTATCTTTTTAGTTAGCGCACTTGGAAGTATTATTACTCTTTATGTAGCTCATAAAGAACCTATAAGAGAAAATGTCTAATACCCTAGTCTGGAAAAAACTGCACAGAGATTTCCAAATTTTAATAAATATATTTCAGAAGTTAATCTGAAATACTTGCAGACTAGGGGTTTAATTTTTTATTTCTATTTAAGAGTTACTGATTTTTTATTAATATATGTTTATACAATGAATATAAATTTTATTAAAACTCTTTTGTTTAATTTATTTAACTGCATTATTTCTTGTATTGTATGATTATTAAAAGATTTTTAAATTTAATAATTTATTAAAAATTCATTACTTAACAAATAAGAACAAAATACTTGTACTTAATCTCTAGTTACTCACTTTCCTGAAACAAATTTAGATAAACCTTCAAGAAGACCGATATATGCAGTGTGTTCGTATGATGTGCTAAAACTTGATAGTTTTTCTACAAATTCATTTGAGATTCCTTTTTCTTCCAAATAATTCAATAGCAGATCATATAAATACTAAAAATAAATATGTATTAGTTGCGATTATTTGTGAAAAGTTTATCTTACTCTTACTGAATCTAAAACATCTCCAGATACAGCATATGTGTTTTCGTTCCATTGTCCATCATAAATACTGATTTCATCAATGCCAAATACATCATCTAAAATAATGTCAATTTTAATGTTTAAGTAAACTAATTTACAAACAGAACTTACTAAATCCTTCTTCTTGTTCATTTGTATTAACAAACGAACACAACAGGCTTATGGTGGTATTTCCTTTTACTACCTCTACTTTAAATGATGGTTTGGACTTTAGTTCACCAAGCTCTGGTTTATCCATACCTTGACTTACATCTGGTTCGACATCAGTATCAACACTGTGATTGACGTTAAACGTTATCTTAGTCCTAAAAAATCATTTATACCTTAAAATAATGAATCCCCATCTTACTAAGACTTTATTTCGAGAATACTACAAAAGTAGGAATCCCCATCTTCATCTTAATTAAGGTGCTAAAATCTTCGATTTATTTGTTTTTTGTATTGAATAAATTTATTTTGGTAAAAAAAATAAGGGAGTTTTATTTAATGTCAACTAGAAGTATCAATTTACTACTTGCTCTATGATTTAAAATTAATAAATAGTGTAAATGTAATTGCTTATATATAAGAATTGGCTTATTTATTATTAACTCACGTTTCATCATTTAATACTTTGGATAATGTAACTTCAGCTCCATTTAAACTTGCTTTAAACCCACTAAATTCTGACGGGATGGTTTTGACTTTTTGAGCTTTTCTTTCAGCCAAAATTTCTTCTGTTAAAAATTCGACAAGTTCTTTCTCAGCTAAAATTTGAATCTAGAATATGTGTTTCTGTACGTAACTGAAGTTTTACCTTTACTGTGTGACGCTCTTTTACAACCGCAGCTGCACAATTGGTTATGCTCTACTTCTTTGAAGAATGTATTTTTGGAGTTACTCATATGCCACAAATTCCTAGTGAATTGTCTTTGTTGGTTTGTCGAAGAAATTGCACTGTTTTTAATTGGATTTAACAATGATCGTAGACTATTTAGTCTTATCGCGGTTTTAAGTATATTATTCATTTTTAAGAAGGAATGTAGATGACCGGTAAGAATTACAATTGGGAGCGCCTTTTGTAAATGCCGGAAAACGTGCTCTTTTTAGACTAAATATGCGCCATCTATGACGTAACTAAATGTCAATCACTTGTCACTTTTCATTTTCTTAAAAAAATAAAAGGGGGTGTCTACTTTTCCTACTAGTAGGATGTATATTGCCGTATTGTAAGACAAATATCCCATAAAAATATTCATTTTTAGGAAATAAATACAATCTTTTATTAACAATTAACCTCGGTTGGATTTGAATAGTAATTTTATTTTTATCCAAATTCTCAAAAAACCCTAATCTGACATTAACGACGCATGCGCGTAATATGGAATATTTGTCTGCCGATAACTCCACCTATGAATTTTAGATTTAAATTAAAATACACAGGTTAATTACGCTGGGTCTCTAGACTCTTCTTTTATTTTTTCATCTTTTCTTATATTTATTTCAAACTAAATCCTAACAGCCGATTGACGGACCTTTTTTATTTAGACACGATATCCGTAAAGACGGACCTATTGGGTTTTCACCGGGTCCGACTAGACGGATCTCTAGACACTCTCTTTATTTTATAATAGTTTTGTAAGCAGTGTTGCCAATTTGCGTATAATTATACGATGTTCGTATATTTTGACTTACCAGCGTATCTTTTTCTAACTCTTTGAAAATCTGTATAAATTCCGTACATTCTGGGAAAAACCAATGGATGTTTTTGGATTTCCATTTATTTTAGAAATAAGTTTAGACACTCCTGAGTTTATTTGGACAACTTGTTTCAGTGTGTCTTCTGCTTCTACTCTACATTTATTGGCTGGCTGCTTATTTTATAGAAGGCCATACTTCATGTCATTGACCAATGAAAACAGGGATTCACCGAACCGATATTTTTCGTATTGTTGAAATGCACTGTGTTTGCAGTTTGTCTGACTGAACAGATGTGGCTGCAAAGTTAAATCTACAAAGGAGTATAAAAGCATATCTTTTGTACCCAGCCACCGTATAATTTCTAGTTTGGCTATTGGCAACACTGTTTGTAAGTGTTGCCAATGTGATAACATGTTTCATTTGAACCATATAATTAAAACTCGGGAATATTCAAAACAAATTTATTTGATCATTTTTACATTAATTTTTCTATTGTTGGATAAATTTCGCTCGATATTTTTCTGGAGTTAAAGTTATTCCTGGTACTGGAATCCCTGTTGGTTTATTAGCTCCTGGATATTCTGTTATTTTGTAATTTCTAATTATTTCTACGAAAAAAGTAAATATGCAACTTCTTGCTAGAACTTCTCCTAAGCATCTTCTTCTTCCTAAAATAACAAAATTGAAATATCTACTTAGATATATTTTATTTCTTATATCCTTACCTAAACCAAATGGAATAAGTCTATCATGATATATTAAATTTCCATTTGAATCTAAAAATCGCTCAGGCCTAAATACTTCCGGATCGTTCCAATATTTTTTATCGTGATGTACTGAATATAAACTAATTAATACTGTTGTATTCTAAAAAAAAGAATTTAATAAGTCAATGTTTATGGCACAATATTTATTAATTGAACCTTAGGAATTGTATAATTTTCTAATACTGTATCTCTAAGTACTCTCCGAGGGCCACAAATAGGAACAACATGACAGAACCTTTCTATTTCATATAATACTGCATCTACATATTGCAACCTAAAACAAATAGCTCTTTAGACAAAATATTCCAATCTTATTAATGTGGCAACGATGCCAAGTACCTGTCAAAAAAAAATAACCACGTAACATCGTAACATGAGACACTTTTATAAAAAAGAAGAGGAAGTGACAGTTGTATCTAAAAAGTTTATAGAATCACTCATTTTTTATAAATTAATTTGTTGTTTGTTTGTGTGAAAAACTCGTTTTAGTGTGTGCATGGGTCAATTCTGCATATTGGTGAGTACATTCCTATTTATATTTAGAATTCAAGCGATTAAATTGTTGGTACTATCCTTAAAGAAGATAGTATATATGATTGCAGATATTGATTCTTTTATCGATGTGCGAATACCTAATATGTACGATCTAAAGTGGCTAGAACTAGAAAATTTCAAACTTCAAAAAAATCGCATAGTATTTTAAATCTAATATTGGTTCAAAAAAAGTAACAAAAATAGTGAACCGATTGCATTTTTCATAGGCGTACCTTTTTTTTAATAAATTTATAATTAAGCTTTATTACAAAATTAGTGGATATGTTTGAGAATATTTTCACTTCTGAATAAAAATACGCTATACAGCGACCCTGTGTTGCTGCCAAATCAGTTTAGAAATCCAAGATTCCAGTGTGACTTTGTCAATTTTTTTAAAAATGCCTCCTGAGGGGTTCTAGGGCAAAGGAAGTGCCAGATATCACTTCAATTCATTTTTCGATGTTAATTGAACAGTTTTTTTTCAGTTTTATAAATATTTCGGATTATACCGTTAGTCGATTTGTTCGAGTTACTTAAGCATGCTCTGAAAGTTCTGCGGGGGGCGCAGGAAATTGTGAATAGCGAGCGCGAGCGTCCGGGCAATTGCAAATATTTACTTTTTATACATTTTGGAATTTTAATCACTGTTATTGCTTGATTGATACAAATTATTTTCTTGGAAAATAGTTAAAAATGTATTCAAAAAGGACTAAAAATAAAAATGTGTTAATATCTCAAATAACCACAAAGAAGCTCTAAAACGAGGTTTACAGTTAAATATGCCAAAAAAGTTCCACACTCTCGCCCAGACCTCCTGGAAGGGGTAGTAATTTAGAACTTTGGCCTAGGGCGTAATGCTAATCCGGACCTGTTCGTTGATTCAAGGCAGTTTCTAACTCAATGGATTCCAGTAATTATAAATTAAGACTACGATGTATTTTTTGTAAAAATGTTGGTCATATTAAAGATTGACAAAATTACAAAAGAAATAAAAATCAATTTAGAATCCAGTTAAACCAGAGACGATTAATGCATCAACGAGACCACAAATTTGCTGGATTTTTTAAAGTTTCTTTTTTTAAACCTTTTAAATTAGGTCTTACTCTATGACTTACTTGTTTCTATCTGAGTAACTGATTTCTTCTGTTTTATCAAAAGCACCATCAATACAACTTCTAACTTTTTCTTGTACTTCCGGGTATAAAATCATCATTAAGAAAGCAAAATCTAAGGTATTACTCGTGGTTTGAGATCCCGCTATAAATACATCTAGACAAATCATTATTAACTGATCCTCTAAAAAATAAATATACATTTTAAATTTATATAAATTTCTAAATTTCTACTATTACCCGTAAAAGTAGTCTCTGTTCTATTAGCTTTTTTCATTTCTGTAATAAAAGCATAAATAATATCATCATTTCGTTCTTCGTTCCACGTCGAATAGTGCTGCTCTATAGTTTCTAATAATAATTCTTTTAATTTCGCATTGAGTTCTTTAATTAAATTGTACCCTGATTGTTCCGGGGCTAGAAATCTCATCCAAGGAAATTGGTTAAGTGTTCCGCCTGCCATATCAAATGCTCTCGCTCTTTTATCCAAAAACCCGAGCAATCTAAAAACAAAATCAACAATATGTTTATTTTTGTAAAGGTGTTAGTTATTAATTTTATCTAAATTGGCAGGAAATTTATGATAAAAAGAAGTGTCAGCTTACAACAATTATCACTACGCTGAAACAATGTATATATAATAAATAATAATGCTTATTATACATCATTAATATAATGGTTGTATTTTTGGTTTCAACTTACCTGGTTAATCTGGAATCATTTCTATCTAGCCTGGAACCACTAAGCAATGCCCACAATACATTTAAAACAGACACAGCTAAAATAGTCCCTATTTTAATTTCCTTATTTTCATTTTCCTTCAAAATTAAAAGTAGATCGTTGACTTCTTCACGTAGCATAAGTTTCATAGGTTTTTTACCATATCCCAGGCTTCGAAGATGGGTAGAAATAAAGTTTCGATGGATTTTCCATAGTTCTCCATCCGTAATTGTAACCCCTAAAATATATTAAATTCAACATTGCATGATCTATATAGTTTAATTTAGTTTATAAAAACTTAATCATTATTAAAAAAAAGGGTAGTATTTGTCATGGTGAAACAATTGGCGCCCAACGTGGAGCAAAATTTAATAAATATGCTAAAAATCATTAATTAACAAATATACCTCTCCTTGTTCCCATACATCTTAATTTTAAAAAGAAATTGTCTGGTCGTCCTTCGTATTCTTCTCCAGTAAGTACTGCTTTTACTGTCTCGTAAGAAAAAACGGCGATTACGTTTTCTTTGCCCAATTTTAAACCAAGGACGTTTGTTTTATAGATTTCTGAGAGTTTTAATAGGGCTAAATGCTGTCCTCCAAGAGATTTTGATAATTTTTTTAAAATCGGTACGGTTCCAAGAATTGGATACCAAAATGGACCTAAAAAAAAATAATTCGTCTTACGTCCATAATTTTTTATAAAAAATCAGACTTGTAACATTTTTAAAACTGCATTAGGAATTCAGTTGAATTTAAATTTAATCCGAAATATTTTGCAAAAAATAAAGTAAGACATATTGATATTTTTTTTATAAATACTTTTTTTAATTATTTTATTTATTTGCCTTGACTATTTAATTATAAGTATCTAAATTAAAATAACCTTCAGTTTAATTTTTTTAATGCATCTTTTATTTTTAATAAAACATTAGTTAATGTTTCTTTATAAATTTGTATTGATTTAAATGATGTTGATTGAGGATATCCTCAGGTGCAAATAGAAATATTTTTTAATGTGAATTAAAAAAAGATCAACTTTGTGTCCAATAATAATTACGCTAAATTTATTGTGACAGAAAAACAAACATGATTTTATAAATAAATTATTGTTTATTACTAAACAAATATTTAACTATAGATATACCAAAAATTTCAATTTCAATATCATCAATTACATTCTTATACATGTAACCAAATGTTCATTATATAATTACAAAAAAATATTAATTTATTATCACCCACGAGGTTGATAGAATATTTTTTAGTTAAATTTTTTTTTTAATAAAATCTATATATTGCTTACCAGGAGGAAAATTTGCCGGTCTTTTAACCTTCTTAACTAAATAAGTGATTAACAATACAATAACCGTTGCTATTAATAAATAGAACATGTTGCTTGTAGGTTTGTGTAACAACTGACTATTTTAAATAAGTTTAGCGTCCATTAATCGTTACGGTACAGTAGCGTACCTACATAATTTAAAATAAACCAACCCAAGATAAAAATTGTCTATTAAAAAATATATTGGTAATTCTGTATCTAAAAATATATCAAAGTAACAGTGTCTTACTCAAGGGAAAGTAATGAAATTTTTAAGTATTTAGTAATAATAGTCCGAAAAATGGTTGAAATTTGTGAATAAATATTTTTTTCAAATTTAGACGATGTACATCTATTTTTTAATATTAAAAATCGATATAAAATGAATAAAATTTACTGGAATTTGAATAAATAGGTACATTTTTTTAAGGTATAAAAATATATTTTCATTAGAAAAATCGTGTTAGTACAATATCTATTTCTTAAAAATATATTATAATAATAAATTCAGTCTTGACGTGGAATCAGTCTAACTCTAAACGGTTTTGGTGCCATCGTCACTCCATCGTATCCCTCCAATTTTAATTCAGAATCATCAGCTTTTTTAATATAAAAGTTGTGTAAAATAGCCGTTACGAATAAGAATATGTTAGCTTTTCCCAGTGATTCCCCAAGGCATCTACGTTTACCTAAAAAAGATTTGAACAGCAATTTAGACGGAAGCTGAAGGCACAAAATTAAAGAAAAATAATCACTAAAAATTTTTAAACAAAAGTCCTTAAAAATATAGATGTAGAAAATACACTAGGAGAATTCTGAAAAAAAGAACAAATAACGAATGTTGTGAGAATGAAAAGAATAACGATAACTGAAAAACAAAACAAGTTTTGATAAGAAGAATGAGAAAAAAAGAAAATGTTGATGAATATAAGGGACTGGTCAACATTTAGGAATAAATAAAAAAATGGTTAAAATTCATTATTTTCCCCATAAAAAAATCATACGTAATTGATGATACATTTTAAACAATATCTATTTTTACTTACCACTACCAAAAGGAATATAATGCTTATCGTTAATAGTCACGTCTCCGTTCTCATTCAAAAATCTTTCTGGTCTGAATTCGTAAGGATCTTTCCAGAAAGTTTCGTCCATATGCACACTAAAGAGATTAGTTAAAATTATCGTGTTTTCCGGGATAAGATAACCGTAAAGTTCGGTGTCCGTAGTGGCTCGATGGGCAATACCCAGAGGAGCTATTGTGACCCGTCTTTGAAGTTCCATTAGAACAGCTTCGGTGTATTTTAATCTAAAAATAATAAATATAATAATATTTGTTTATGTAACAAGTAGGTTAATTTTAAGATTATAAGCTCCGGCCAGACGCTCATACTTTCCTTCGAGCCTGGTTTGCACAAACAGTTTGTGCAAACTGACTGAACACTGTACGGGTGGCCACACGGTACAACCAGTTTGCGCAAACTTCAGTTTACAACATTGTCGTTATATTTATTCACATGTAAATTTAATTGCAATTTTAAATTAAATCACTAATAAATCCTTATATCTTGACCTCTCTTCTATTTTCTTCTAATTACTACCATTCAAATTAAATTTCCCAACTTGATTTCCTTTTTCTATAAATTTTCTATTATCCAGTTACCGCATTTATACAATTTTTACCATTCAGTCATCCAGTTAACTTCTTATGATTACCCCCTATACCATAAATCTTCTTTTATTTTGAAAATTTTAATGTGCTTTTTTTGAAATAAAAAATTATGCTATTTCAATTGGTAAATATTGTCTTGATATAGTTTTACTTTACATATTGGTATATAAATACTTTTAATTATTTGGTATACATTTTTTTTAATTATATACCTGACATTATACAGGTTTTATGATTACTCTTCTTTATTATTTTTTTTCAACTGTTTTTTTTAATTAAAAAATTTTCTTGATTAATCATAAAAAAATTCAAATCTTGCACATTACTATTACTTAAATTTTCTTTTAAAATCATTCCAACTTTTTTTTATTTTCATAATGATATATGTGCCAAAAATAAAAATAAGATTCTTCATATTCCACACTTGTTGATTTAAAATAAATTATATGCCAATTATAATCAATAAATTCTTAAAAATCAAACTTTTTAACAATAAACTCTGTTCATAAAATTCAAACAACATAAAATTATTCATGCTATGAAACATTTTAACAATTAACTTATAAAAAAAATTCATTCAAATTATTTTATTACAAGATATATATAGTTCCGAATGATATAAATTTTCAATAAAAGTGCGGCGGCATGTTTGATGTGTGGCTACACGTTCATGCAAAACCGTACAAACCAGAGTTTGCACAAACTAAATCTTTAGCAGAGCGACGATTCGGAGAGTCGTACTTTTTGGTATGTACGGTATACAGTTTTGCCGGCTACACGTAGAGACTTAACTGTGCAAACGGTTTGCGCAAACCAGGCTCGAAGGAAAGTATGTACGTCTGGCCGGAGCTTTAGTGTAGGCACTTTCCGGGTCTTTTATGTATGCTGCAATTTAATTATAAGTATAATATAATACAGCCATGTCCCGTCTCTCCCTTGATTTCCTTTAAAAAAATAATGCATTGGGTTTATTATTTTTTACCATTTCAATAAAAATAAAATTAGTTGATGAAACTATAACATACAAATCATTTTTTGTAATATCTATAAGAAATCTCTCAGCTAATATAGGGTGATTCATTCTTAAAGGTAAATACGTTAACTGTGGATAGGGGTCACCTAGCTGACTCTAAAAAACCCCTCATGGTATGGGTCTTAGGCCCTTTGTATTTTGACTATTTATTTTCTTACTCATAACTTACGAACCACCCTGTAAGTTTTTTTATATTTGGTATACATGTTCGTCATATCCCGTGGGATATAACGATGTATCAAAAATATTGATAATTCAGGTCCGACTTTACGAAAAATTCACAATTCTTACATCCTCAAAATAACACCCTGTATAGTTGATTTTTTTAAATTTAATCGCCATATTTGAAAAGAGCGCAAAAAACTGAATTTAATCGTGTATGGTTGTATTTTTTGGGCAGACGACTTTAGTATGAAAATTTTAATTCCATATTTAATTTTTTTTATAATTTTCCAGCGAAGAAATGAAATTTGTTGAGTTTTTTATTGATAACTAGGGAACCACCCTGTATAATTATTTTTTATTTCATATATGGTTCTTGCTTTTTAGTGGGATATATCGATGCAGTAAAAAAATGATAATGCAGGTCCGGCTTTACGAAAGATATACTTATTTACAAATCCTTCGTACAACACCCTGTAGATAATTTTTTTTTAAATTAATATCCAAATTTATACAGAGCACAAAAAACAAAATTTAAAAAAAATTATCTACAGGGTGTTGTACGAAGGATTATATTAAAAAATCAACTATACAGGGTGTTATTTGGAGGATATAAGATTTGTGAATTTTTCATAAAGTCGGACCTGGATTATCAATACTTTTGATACATCGTTATATCCCACGAAATATGAGGAACATGTATACCAAATACAAAAAAATCTACAGGGTGGTTCGTAAGTTATAAAAGAAATGGTCAAAATTCATAAAAAGCCCTGTATCTCGGATACAAAGGGCGTAAGACCCACAATATGGGACTTTTTTGGAGTCAACTAGGTAACTCCTATCTACAATTAACGTATTTACCTTTAAAAATGAAATGAATCACCATGTGTAATAAAGTTTGATAATTTTAAATATTGTTAATTTTCTTTACTAACCGTATTCTATCGTTGAGTGCTGGCCAACGATTTCTTCCGACTTCTTTGTCCATTTCATCTTGGATTTTCTTTTGAATGTCAGGATATAGTACCATTGTTAAAATGGCAAAACCCAAACTATTACTTGTCGTTTCGGCACCGGCCATAAAAAGGTCCAGGCATAACGACATTAGTTGATCATCTAAAGAAATATAAAATATACAAAAAAAAGTCAAATAATTAATTTTATGAATATACAGGATGTCCTCAAAAATAGTGCTCCAATTTTACAAACAAAAAATTCTTATTCAATTTTTTCCCAAAGTTAACCGTTGTTATGAAAAAACCTAAAATATTTAAAAATAAAATGTAATGATAAAATAATCGGCAGCTGATATATTCCTAAACATTGATAAAAAGTTTAGATTCTGTAAAATTTGATGGTAACATTTTTATTGCAATTGTTTATTTTTCGGTTCGCTAATATGATAATGGTTTATGATGAAACTCGCGGTAATAAAGACTATGGTGCACGATATCTTAAACCGTAACAGCTAAATATAATAAATTTCGTCAATCTTCAACAAATTTAGATTCTGTAAAATTTAACGAAAACATTTTTATTGCAATTGCTTATTTTTCGGATTGCGAATATGTTAACGGTGCACGATATCTTAACCGGCAACAGCCAAATATACGAAATTTCGTCAATTTTCAACAAATATTATTGGAAATTGGTTGTGTTATACAAAAAAAAATAAGTGGTAGAAAGTTTAGTTATTTTATGTGATAAATGTCAGTAAAACTTTTTTGTTGAACATTTATATCGCAGAACGTAGAATTTTTATTTCATATATGCGATGTTGCCAACTTTTTAAAGTGGCCTACATTTAAAGAATTTTTTTTGTTTGAAATATTGTTCTTTAATAAGTGCATTACTTTCGCGGAGTATTTTATAGTGTCGAGTAACCATTTAGTAGGAAATAAGTCTTACCAGTGAATGTTGGATCATTTTTAACATTAATTTTTTGTAAAAATGCGTCTATTAAATCTCTTGGTTGTTGAGAAAACTCAACTGTTTTTCTATGTTCCGATATTGTTTCCTAAAAAGACAAAAATATACATAATTACATAAGCTAAACATTCTTCTAATGCCAGAAAAAGACAATCAAAAGCCATTTTATATACTTTTATTAAATTTGTAAATTAAGCAGTGCAATATTCGGTGTTGTCGGATCTTTTATATTTGTTAACTAACTTTAATTTCTAAATTATAACATTCATAATTTTGTATCTTGTTTAATACAGGATAATATTTATCATGGATACATAATTACCTCTTGTTTAGGGTGTTTTGCGAAAGCGTTCAGTCTTCAGTCCGACATTTTATAAATTTATTTTTGGTTTTATTAAAATTAAATGGCAAAATTGATTCCAAATCTTATTCAGAATGACACAAATAGTTAATATTATAAATACCTCGAGGAATTCCCACATCCTTTCCAAAATATCCTTAATCTGATTGTATCCGCTGGCATTTGGAGCGATGTACCTCAAAAATGGCATCTGATTTAACATTCCACCTGATATATCCACCAGTCTAAAAGCATCGTGTATAATCTGCAATAATCTTCTTAATCTCTCGTCGTCGGTATCAAATCTCTGACCCGCCATCATTGCCCAAAGACCATTTAATACGGAAATGTCGAATGCGTGGTGCATAAATATCGGTCCCGGTGCTTTCTTTTTGAAAATTTCTATAAGCGATCTGGTTTCTTCTTGGATTTTTTCTTCCATTTCTCTTCTTCCGAAACCGAAATTGCGTAAGTGTTGGATGGAAAACTTTCGTTGGTTTTGCCAGAATTGACCATCTGAGAAAACTATACCTAAAAATACACTTTTTTAACACCTGATAAACATTTTTTAAACTATAAAGGTTAATTTTCTCAAATGTGGTCAACTACTTAGGAAGTCACGTACTAAAAATTTGTTTTTAAAATATTGTTAAAGTTCGCAACTAGTTTTGGCTTGCGCCATCTTCAGGCCTACAATACAATCCGCCAAAAAAATTAACAGGTGGTACTTGATTTCGTGTTTTATTAGCTCATTTTTAAAATGTCCTTGTGGATTTTCTTGGCCTTATACACCACTATAAAATTCAAGAAAAACATAATCAAATCAAATCTAATTGTAGTCCAGGATCTCAAAAATATAATTTAGTAAATTTGCTGGAATAAATATATTTTAGTAGGATTTATGGTTATCCAAGATTTTTTTTCAAATATTAATTTAATTAACTGACCACCCTGTAAATTATCTCTTCTTGTACAATGACCTGGTCAACACAGTCCAGACCGAGCAACCAAAATGATCGTATTCCCAAAGAAAAAAAAATTGTAATGAACCGGTTTACGGGCCCACCAAACTTGGTCCATTTCTTTTCGGCAAATAAAAATATCGTTTCGTTTGGTTTGCCCTTGTACAACCTCAGACACTGACCTATGTCTAACAAAAAGTCGTTGGCCTATTCCTCTACATCTAATGCCCGAGAAATTTTATTTTATAACGTCGGATTGACTAATAAAAAAAACAAGTCCTATAACGGTATTTAATTTTATGTAGGTTTGAAATATTTTACATGTAGGGCTTAAGAAAATGATTCTTATTTCTAAAATGATTTTTTTAAACACATCCTTGTTTGATTTGTATTATTTGAGAGTAATTCTAATTTATTGATACTTCAATAGGCAATTATATTTTTTAAATTTTGGTGCTATTAAATTCTATGAAAATTAGAAAAAAAATTAGTTTTAAAACATATAAAAATGTTTCAGTTATTAAAATTTTTTCAAAATATTCCTAAATCCTGGTAAATAATTTAATTTTTTTGATATTTTCCTAGAAATGAAATTATTGGTTACTTCAAAATTAAAAAAATTTCCTAATTTAGATTATTATATATTTTTAGCTCCAATATATAGAAAGAAGGTATTTTTTCAGAAATCAAAAAAAATAAACGAAAATCGACATTTTTAGATGTTTTCATTTTAAATTTAACACCTTTATTTAAATAATATTGAAATTTTATTTATAACTTTTAAAGTAGACTTAAAAAATGATAAATTCAAAAACTCCATTCGACATTTCTAAATTTATTTTATTTAAAATTTAAATATTTTCAAAATGGAGAAATGTTCAAAACGGAAAATTTTCTCAAGTTTGAAATACATTTTTTCTCTTTTAATCTGATATTGGGTTTTTTTTACTTTTAATTATTTCACAAAAATTCCAAATTTAAGAAAGTTACAAAAAAACAATAATTTAAATTAAATTATTGCCAAGTGAATGATAGATTATGATATAATTAATTTCGAGATTTTAATTAAATTCTTATGTTTTTCGTGATTTTTCCGGTTATTTCAGGATAGCGAAAATCGACATTTTTAGAGATTTTCATTTTAAATTTAATACTTTTATTTAAATAAAATTGAAATTTTTTTAAAATTTATTTATAACTTTAAAAGTAGACTTAAAAATTGATAATTTCGAAAACTCCATTCGAAATTTCTAAATTTATTTTCTTTAAAATTTAAATATTTTCAAAATGTGGAAATGTGGAATTTCAAGATTGAAATACATTTTTTCTCGTTTAATGTGATATTGGGTTTTTTCTACTTTTAATTATTTCTCAATAATTCCAAATTTAAGAAAGTTACAAAAAAACAGTAATTTAAATTAAATTGTTGCTAAGGGAATGATACGTTATAATGATATAATTAAATTCTTATGATTTTTTTTTCAACCAATTAAAATTCCGTGATTTTTCCGGTTATTTCAGGATTTGGTGATACATTTTGTTTGTAACCAAGGTCCTATGCTGTTTTATTTTTTTTATATAAAAACAAATTTTGTTCTTACCTAATCTTTTTCCAAATGTACGAAGTCTAAAAAAGAACCCATCCGGTCTCCCATCGAATTCTTCCCGGCTAAGTACTTCTTTAATAGTATCAGCTCCGAAAACACCAACTACATAGTTCCGACCTAATTTCATCCCAACAATATCTCCGTATTTTTTAAAAAGTTCCATCCATACGAGATGATGATAACCCAATACTTTCAGTCTTTCTCTGTACTGAAGAAAATTTCCTACAACCGGAAGTATATTCGGACCTTAAACGAAGTCATAATTAAGTTAGTTTTAAATACATCAGAAATTTGTATTTTTTACCCGGAGGATATTTTTTCGGTCTTCTCATATCGTTCAAAAGCCATAACAATATTAATGTCGCTAGCAAACAAAACACCGAAAATATCATCTTCGTGAATTCTTTCTTCCAGAGTCGAAGACGAACTGTCCCTCTATCTTCGAATCTGGTGGTATTTAACGTCTCGCCACGGGTCCACGATCATCACCTCAAGTTTTTTTGACCCTGTGACCTGTTTTATTTTGTTATTTTCTTTCGAGTTTTAGATTTCCTAGATAACGAGTGAAAAAACGAGAACAGTCTTTTTTCATGTAAACATAGTTTGACGCATTCATAAAGGAATAATAAAATATACAGGGTGTTTCGCGCCAAAGAAAAATTCGACTTTCCATCTCAAATGAACAACAAAAGAAAATTCAAAATATTATGGTTCATGAAAAAATTTATTGTTATAAACCAGTTTGTAATCCAAAAAAACAAAACCAGCTCTTCTCTATCTTTTAGAGATAATTATTTCTTTTTTAAAAGTGCGAGAGCGCAAGGTTTACATATTTTCCGTATTAAAGGTTTATAACTTTGGAATGAAAAAACTGATGGCACCCCTAAATTCCAATTGTCTTTCTTTATCTGTACACCATTTTTTATTAAAATCGGAGAGAAAAAAAATTTCACTCAAAAAATGGCAAGGCTTTCAAAATCTTTAAAATTTTTCATCACTCAGATTTCAAAGTAAATTGATAGAAAGTTTGTCTAATCGGCGTGGATTCCAAAAAAAGATCAGCCCTTCTCTATCTTTATTAGCTTCAAAGATAATTATTTTTTTAAAGGTTACAGGGATTATTAAAGATGGATGATAATAGGGCAATAGGGTGAGTTTTGATTGCATATGTACAGTTTTGATTAGGATTTCTTGTCTAAAATTGTTTCACATCCTTGAGAATCATCTTAAGTTGTCTCTAATTTAATTTAAAATTACCATAAATTATCCGGAAACCTACTAGAATATTCTAAAAATCAAATAATAATTGCCCAAAGACATTTTAAGTAATTTAAAGTTGTTCTTAAAACCCTTTTCAAGTGTGTAGAATTGTCTGAAATCACTCAATACTTGTCTGAAATTGTTTAAATTAATCAAGATTCATTTTTAATTTGGAACCATTTAAGATCATTTGTAACCATTTAAAATCATTTGGAACCGTTTACAATCATTTGGAACCATTTAAAATCATTTGGAACCATTTAAAATTATTTGGAACCGTTTAAAATCGTGTCTGGATAATTATTTACAAAATTATTACTATCTAAAAAGGGAATTGTAATTTGAGAAGAGCTTATTTCGTCTGCAGCTTTTGAAGTAAAAGGTATTTGTGGACGATAACAAAGTAAGTTTTATATTTCACTTCCATCCACTTTAGTACAATATTTTGTCTTTACTTATTTCTTGTCGTTGAAATGTTGGTTTCGTCTTATAGTCGATGGAAGATATATTAGGAATTGACTTATGCATCTTTTACGAGGGTTTTACTGCTTCATATGTAACTATTATAAATCTGTTAAAGTAATGGTACCTCTTTTAAAATCATGGACCGTACTTCAGTATAATTTTAAGTTGTGTGATTAATTGGTATTAATTTTTATAAAAAATAAAATAAAGATAGATACAAATATACAATTTAGTATAAAAACACAACAATTTGTAAACGAAACACAAATGAATAAATTGTCGGGTAATTTCAAAAAATAATTTAAATAAATGTATATAACTAAATATTAATATAGGTATAATATACATATTAAAAACAATGATTTATGTTAGAGTGAAAAAATAGAGGTTTAATAACTCAATTTCTGATTAATATAAATTAATATTAAATGAAACTTATTGACTAAGAAAATAACTACAACATATATATATAATACCTATAAAAATGAAGTCTGTTTTTCAGTGTCACTTGTATCGCCACTAAACATAATAATAAATTTTTGAACATGAGTCTCATCCATCCTTTTCTATGGGTCGCTCCGAGTATGGGGAAGTCTATTCATAGGAAATTCAGTGTGTAAGAGAGAGAGACGTCACACCCATCATCACGTCGATGCAGAGATGCGTTACGATGATAGCGAAATCCACAGTCCGAGCGTAATATTAAATATTTATGAAGTAACAAAAGGACATTAGTTAATAGCGCCGTTTTTTCCATAAAAATTGGACCAATATTAACGAAGATATTAACTAATGCCCTTTTGTCAACTCATAAATATTTAATATCACGCTCGGACTGTGGATTTCGCTATCATCGTAACGCATCTCTGCATCGACGTGATGATGGGTGTGACGTCATAGCGCGCTCTATCTCTCTCTTACAACCTGAATTTCCTATACTTCTCTCTCGCACTCATTGAATTCCCTATAGTGGCGGTAGGAACGGCCTAGACTCTCTACTGGGAATATTGCGCCTAATTAGTACTTTATTCCCGGCACCCAAGTTATCCTCAAAACATGCCTGCGATATAGAGCATATTGGGAGGAGGCTTTTAAGAACCAAGTTTCCCAATCCTCATAGTCACTTCTTACCTTTTATTTTATGAAGTTTTTTCTGATACAAAACCACATTTTCAGACGATTTTTCGCGAATACCTGAAAAAGTTAGTATTTTATCCAAAAAATTATTAAAAATGTTGTTTATGGTGTCTGTAGACCCAATACAAACGGAGTAATATATAGTCTTTGGTAATAGATTGTTAAAGGTTGCTTCTTATTCGTCAAACGCCAAAATTGAAAGTTTCATTTTTCGGCGACAAAAAATGTGAAAATCAACCCCTAATTACCACCTCAATTGAAAATAATCGTTACACCACTTCACAATTCATTTCATTTAAGAATTTGTAATGTGATCTAGAAGTTTGACCGATTTAAAGTGGTTAGTTTTCAAAAAATGTGACTCAATGACTGGACTACTATTGCTACTATAAATGCAATTTCAGAAAAATATGAATTAAGATGGAATTAGCACCCCATGATTTTCATAACACAAACTATTAATTAACTAAATGTTCGATAGATGGCGATTAAATGTACTTTCTGCGTAAAAATTTAAATGTTTATTATCCTCCAATAATCTTGCTTAGTTGCCAGATGAAACCACCGCCGAAGGGTTTTAATTTTGAGTGAATTTGGGGTATTAGTGACCATCAGGTACCTAAATAGAAGATTTTTATGACACCATTAAACTTGCCTGGCCCAAAATTACGGCCCTATATATAAACTCGCCTGTGCATGTTAGTTTTCAATATTTTTATCTAAATCTATATCTGATTTGTATAGTAAATATTTTTTTTAAATCTTTTTCTCCAAATAAATAACCTCGGTTTGATTTATATTATAATGACTTTTTTCAGTACCAAAAGTCTTTACTTTTGTGAAAATTATTTGTTAGTTACAAAAATTTTGTCAGGTTATGATTATTTAAAAGCCTATAATGAAATATACAGGGCGGGGCACTATAAACGCGTCGTGTTGGTCTTTATGTGGAAAACGGTAAGAATGGGTAAAAAATGTTTACTGCAGGTACAATTTTAAATTATTTTGATCTATACAGGTTGCCTCAATAAAAAGATCTGCACCATAGTTATATTATTTTATATGGAACACTCTGTATTTTTCCTACCTTCTCTTTCTCTTAATCTCTGTCTTTTTCTACAATATGATTTTTTTCTTATTTAGAATTTTTTTCATATAACATTTTATAGAGAGGTTTTCTTCTAGTTTTTTCTCATTTTTCTGATTTTTTGTTTTTTTTTTCTGTTTTTGTGGTTTTTTCTTTCGTTTTTTAATCTCTTCTCATTTCTTCTGATTATTGCAATTATTTGCGACTTTTTTGGAATTTCTTTGCGAATTTTTTGGAAATTATATCAGTTTTTTTGATTTTTTTCATTTTTTATGGTTACAGTTGTTTTTTGCTTGTTCCTTTGGTTTTTGCGATGTTTTTCGATTTTTCTCGCTTTTCATTCATTTTTCTGAATCTTTTTCAGTTTTCTTTCTGATTTTTTTCGATTTTCGAATAAACTAATGGACGTGGACGAATAAAGGCATAAGTGCGTTGCTTAAAAAGTAATTCGTTTTAATTAATTTATAATAATGGACCCTGTACACAATCTAATTTTATAGAAAACAGATGAATTAAATTTCCAATTTTTTGTTGGAAAATACTAAATAACTTAATAGTTAATATAATATGATTTAAATATAGGTTAACACTTACACCTATTATTTTAAAAACAAAATTTGTAATACGGACCAAGGTTGAATTTATTGGCCATACCATTAAACTATTGTTAAATGTGGTAAGGGTAGATATATTATTACAATCGACCTTTATAATGAGTTACAAATATATTTCATCGACTATAATCCCTCGTATTTTATATTCATTATTTTTATCATCAGTGTTATGCAACCAATATTACATATTAATGTTTTATTAGTTGCCTATACATTACTGTAATCCTCGTAAAAGGGAAAAAAAATAAAATTGAATTTCTACCGTTTCAGAAAAAAATCATGAAAATTATTAATAAATACCCATCGCAATTCCTGTTAGAAAGAAAGAATAAAAATTTCAAAATCGGAATTTTAGTCTGTTTTATCAGAGAAAAATTAATTATTAAAATTACAATAGCATTTACTTTGAATGGAAATTAATGTAGAGATAAAGGAAGTTAATTGGAATTTATGGGAGCCATCTGTTTCGTTCATTTCAATGCTATAAACATTTTAATTTGGAAAATATGAAAAAATTGAGGGTTTCACAATTTTTCAAAAAAAATAATTATTATCTCTAAAACTAATAGAGCTAGAGAGGAACTGTTCATTTTTTTGGAATCTACGCCCTTTAGAACGTACCTCTAACAAGTTTCATTGAAATCTAAATGATGAAAAATTTTGAAGATTTTTGAAGGTTATAGCCTTGCTCTTTTTTTGGGCCACTTTCTTTTTTCTTTCCGATTTGAACGAAAATTAATTTATAGATAAAGAAAGTTAATTGGAATTTACGGGAGTAATCTGATTCGTTCATTTCAAAGCTATAAAATTTTTAATTTGGAAAATATAAAAAAATTGAGGATCTCACAATTTTTCAATAAAAAAAACTAATTATCTCTGAAACTAAAAGAGCTAGAGAGGAACTGTTCATTTTTTTGGAATCTACGCCCTTTAGAACGTACCTCTAACAAGTTTTATTGAAATCTAAATGATGAAAAATTTTGAAGATTTTTGAAGGCTATAGCCTTGGCCCTTTTTTTGGGCCATTTTCTTTTTTCTTTCCGATTTGAACGAAAATTAATTTATAGATAAAGAAAGTTAATTGGAATTTACGGGAGTAATCTGATTCGTTCATTTCAAAGCCATAAAATTTTTAATTTGGAAAATGTGAAAAAATAGAGGGTCTCACAATTTTTCAAAAAAAAAACTAATTATCTCTGAAACTAATAGAGCTCGAGAGGAACTGTTCATTTTTTTGGAATCTACGCCCTTTAGAACGTACCTCTAACAAGTTTTATTGAAATCTAAATGATGAAAAATTTTGAAGATTTTTGAAGGTTATAGCCTTGCTCTTTTTTTGGGCCACTTTCTTTTTTCTTTCCGATTTGAACGAAAATTAATTTATAGATAAAGAAAGTTAATTGGAATTTACGGGAGTAATCTGATTCGTTCATTTCAAAGCCATAAAATTTTTAATTTGGAAAATATAAAAAAATTGAGGATCTCACAATTTTTCAAAAAAAAAAACTAATTATCTCTGAAACTAATAGAGCTAGCGAGGAACTGTTCATTTTTTTGGAATCTACGCCCTTTAGAACGTACCTCTAACAAGTTTCATTGAAATATAAATGATGAAAAATTTTGAAGATTTTTGAAGGTTATAGCCTTGCTCTTTTTTTGGGCCATTTTCTTTTTTCTTTCCGATTTGAACGAAAATTAATTTATAGATAAAGAAAGTTAATTGGAATTTACGGGAGTAATCTGTTTCGTTCATTTCAAAGCCATAAAATTTTTAATTTGGAAAATGTGAAAAAATAGAGGGTCTCACAATTTTTCAAAAAAAAAAACTAATTATCTCTGAAACTAATAGAGCTCGAGAGGAACTGTTCATTTTTTTGGAATCTACGCCCTTTAGAACGTACCTCTAACAAGTTTTATTGAAATCTAAATGATGAAAAATTTTGAAGATTTTTGAAGGCTATAGCCTTGGCCCTTTTTTTGGGCCATTTTCTTTTTTCTTTCCGATTTGAACGAAAATTAATTTATAGATAAAGAAAGTTAATTGGAATTTACGGGAGTAATCTGATTCGTTCATTTCAAAGCCATAAAATTTTTAATTTGGAAAATGTGAAAAAATAGAGGGTCTCACAATTTTTCAAAAAAAAAACTAATTATCTCTGAAACTAATAGAGCTCGAGAGGAACTGTTCATTTTTTTGGAATCTACGCCCTTTAGAACGTACCTCTAACAAGTTTTATTGAAATCTAAATGATGAAAAATTTTGAAGATTTTTGAAGGTTATAGCCTTGCTCTTTTTTTGGGCCACTTTCTTTTTTCTTTCCGATTTGAACGAAAATTAATTTATAGATAAAGAAAGTTAATTGGAATTTACGGGAGTAATCTGATTCGTTCATTTCAAAGCCATAAAATTTTTAATTTGGAAAATATAAAAATATTGAGGATCTCACAATTTTTCAAAAAAAAAATTAATTATCTCTGAAACTAATAGAGCTCGAGAGGAACTGTTCATTTTTTTGGAATCTACGCCCTTTAGAACGTACCTCTAACAAGTTTTATTGAAATCTAAATGATGAAAAATTTTGAAGATTTTTGAAGGTTATAGCCTTGGCCCTTTTTTTTGGCCACTTTCTTTTTTCTTTCCGATTTGAACGAAAATTAATTTATAGATAAAGAAAGTTAATTGGAATTTACGGGAGTAATCTGATTCGTTCATTTCAAAGCCATAAAATTTTTAATTTGGAAAATATAAAAAAATTGAGGATCTCACAATTTTTCAAAAAAAAAAACTAATTATCTCTGAAACTAATAGAGCTAGCGAGGAACTGTTCATTTTTTTGGAATCTACGCCCTTTAGAACGTACCTCTAACAAGTTTCATTGAAATATAAATGATGAAAAATTTTGAAGATTTTTGAAGGTTATAGCCTTGCTCTTTTTTTGGGCCACTTTCTTTTTTCTTTCCGATTTGAACGAAAATTAATTTATAGATAAAGAAAGTTAATTGGAATTTACGGGAGTAATCTGATTCGTTCATTTCAAAGCCATAAAATTTTTAATTTGGAAAATATAAAAAAATTGAGGATCTCACAATTTTTCAAAAAAAATACTAATTATTTCTGAAACTAATAGAGCTAGAGAGGAACTGTTCATTTTTTTAGAATCTACGCCCTTTAGAACGTACCTCTAACAAGTTTCATTGAAATCTAAATGATGAAAAATTTTGAAGATTTTTGAAGGTTATAGCCTTGCTCTTTTTTTGGGCCATTTTCTTTTTTCTTTCCGATTTGAACGAAAATTAATTTATAGATAAAGAAAGTTAATTGGAATTTACGGGAGAAATCTGTTTCGTTCATTTCAAAGCCATAAAATTTTTAATTTGGAAAATATAAAAAAATTGAGGATCTCACAATTTTTCAAAAAAAATACTAATTATTTCTGAAACTAATAGAGCTAGAGAGGAACTGTTCATTTTTTTAGAATCTACGCCCTTTGGAACGTACCTTTAACAAGTTTTATTGAAATCTAAATGATGAAAAATTTTGAAGATTTTTGAAGGCCCTTTTTTTGGGTCACTTTCTTTTTTCTTTCCGATTTGAACGAAAATTAATTTATAGATAAAGAAAGTTAATTGGAATTTACGGGAGAAATCCGTTTCGTTCATTTCAAAGCCATAAATCTAACCTTGCACTTCTTTTGGGCAGCATTTTTTTTTTCTCTCAGATTTGAATGAAAATTAAATATGTAAAGGATATTAATTGGAATTTATGGGAACCATAATGTTCTCCTGTAGCAAAAAATTCCAAAAACGCCATTTTGGCTCGTTTAATCCGAAAAAAATATATAACATTTTCTGCTAATTTGTGGCTTTCATTTTAAATTGCATCGTTTCTTCAATTTTTTTGAACCGTAGAAACAAGCTTAGGTGTTTATAAAGGGTGTCGAATAAAACGAAAATATTTAATATATGACGGTGATTTATTTCTACAATCACTTTTGATCCACATAAATTATATTTACAACCTTTCAATCACACAGCTTAAATAAGTGTACGTATTTTATATATAAATATATCTATATATATATATATATATTCTTCTCAAGATAATATATAAGCTCTGGGCCTTATATGCGTGTCACAAAGGCGTTAAAATAAATAAGTAGATATTAAAATTTTCGATTATATCAATCGTATAAGCACAATGGGACTCGCACCAAAGCCACGCGAGGAAACAATATGGCGGTTTAATGCAAACAAAAAATATATAAGGAATTTAGTTAGTTAAAAAAATCAGAATATAATTAAGTAATTACATTTCCTAATGTATTTGGAATGTATATTTAGACAAATCTACAACAAACGTTTACTCATTTCTAGAATCATATATTTTATAACATATATATACATTTTAAAATAAGTATATTTTTGATTGATTAGAAAATTTGATCATTTTCTATATCGCAGGAATGCACACCAACTCAATTATTATGTTTTGGTCAACAAAAGAATCTGTTTTTATTGTCCCATAGCACAAAACTTAACGGTAGGCCTAGTAATCTCTAACCCCTATCTAAACGCAATTTTTAACATCCCCCCCTTGGTTCAAAATCTTACTACTCACAACCATCTTGTAGAGCATACACGCAGAACTGTACATATTTTTTTAATTAAACATAATATTTTAAAATCTTCGTTGTATTAATTTTGTTACTATTTTTGAAGTTGTGTCGAGTTCAAAAGTAAAATATATGTATTAATTAATAAATAAGAAACAATTACTAAATATTGGACTAATACAGGACAAAATAGTTGAAAATATATCTGTTTATTAATCCAAAAGAATATTAAAAGATGGAAGAAGAGGGAGAAATGTAAAAGATTACACATTCTTTAATTGTGGTTACTTTTCCAATTCCGGTAATATAGTTAAGTGAGTTTGTTCTATTAAAAGAATTAAAAGATGACTGTTTTGATTGGTAGAAATATTTTACTTTTAAACTCGTTTGCGATTTAATAAAAAAAAAACGAACGCGTGTCGAAGTGGATTCTAAAGTGTTATCTAAAATAAAATCCTACTATCCTTAAATGTTTTATAAAAATATTTTTTGTTTAATAATTCTCTCCCTTATTTGTTTTTCCATAATAAACTCTGAAACGATTAACAATGTGATGTAAAAAAATAATTTTAGAGTAAGTCACATTTTCGAGTTTATTTATTTAAAATAAGTATTTTTTTCTTCTAATATTTTATACATATTTACATGGTTATATCACATATTATTTATAAAAATTATAACACTTTGATTAAGATATGATTCTAGAAAAAACTTTTGTAGTTGCTCGTAAAGAATTGTCAAAAAAATATTGTCAAATTTTTAAAGAAACGAGAAAGCAAATATTAGGGTCTTGAAGTTATTTTAACTCTTCACCAGAGGATAAATATTTGATTATTAGTGTTTAGTGGTTACTTTTATGAAAAATGAAGATGAAAATTTCACATCTAACTTTTTCGACCAATTAAAAGCCTGTATTTTGTATCGTTACCATAGCAACTAAAAAAATTTCTGGAAATTTTTCTCCTCCTTGGAGTACAGAAAGCATGAAATTACACTGGAAATTTTTTAACGTTTATAGTAAAATGACATTTACATTTACCATCAAAAACTTACTAATATTTTTTTAATATTTCGGTGTGAAATTTTCTTACCGAATTCTCCACGTACTTGAATTAATTGCGGGAAATTTGTCAATTTGTACTCAAAAAATTTCCGGCAATAATTCAGCCCTATTGAGATTATAAGTGAAAATTTATCAGATAAAAAAAAATCATGAAAAAGAATGTTTAACTTTATCCTATTTGTGTTGAGCCCATGAATGTTCCTAGCATATAACATGTTACAATATTTTAAACTACAGCATAGATAGAGTATTTTGGAAAATACTTTAGATATTGAAAAAAGTAAAATTTTAACAAAATTCTTGATTTTTTATTCATATCCAATGTGGCACTGTTCTTGATAGTATTTTTTTCCAAATAGTACTTTTTAGGAGAACATTTAACAACAAATATTATAATTTAAGTTTTTTTATCAGCAGTGGAAGAATATTTGTTTTTGAAAAGTCTATAATTGAAAATAATGGTTTACTTGTAGTTTCCGAGTTAAAAGAAGCAATAGTGGGAAAATTGTAGAGGTTATCAAAATAAAACAAGTGAAAAACGGCAATATTTTTGCCGAATTTCGAGTTTTTGAAAATTTAAAGTTAGTAATACCTTATATACTAGAGTATATATGGTCGATCTCTCAAAACAAGTTTTTTTTCTTTGAACTCTAAAAAAATACAGTCTTGTCTTTATAGTCCAGTACGTGGGGGATTTTTGAATGCAAAAAGTAGGGTAGTAGAGATTTTTTAGTATGTTGTTAACCTTGGGGCCCTAATGAAAAATCAAGTTTTCGACCTCGAGTCGCATGCGCTCGAGCCACCATCTTGGATTTTTGGTACGAAAATTTGGTTTTTTGATAATAACTCAAAAATGGTGGCTTTCACGCCAAAAGAGGTTCTATACAAAAACTCCTACATTTTTTTGTAGTACACATACGTTAGGAGTTAGAGATCCGTGAAGTTGCACTATTTGAAAAAAATGCGTAAATTTAATTTTGTTTGAGTTTTATTTTATTATTCTTATTATATTTTTACATAATTATAGAAAAAAACTAAGGCATTTGAATATTATCAGTTAACAGTATTATACTTTTCGAAAACAAAGTTAAAGGCGAAAAGTATATTGCATTTTTTTTTAAATTAAGATTTAACTTTTTTGCTGATCACAGGCGATTGCTTATGTTTTTCAATAATAAGGATATCTACCTTGATATTTATTCATAAGACAAGCTTTTACGGTTCTCTGATCTGGACGGTATTCCCCTTCAATTTGGTCCATGAGCTCATCAAGCGAAAATTGACATTCTTCAGAATTCTCGGTAAGATACGCGTAAATATATTCCAACGTTTCGTCAACATTAGTTGCAGGCCGGTATCCTCTGTTTTCCCGATGGCACTCGATTATACAGACGTTTTTTGACATGACATATGATATCTTGCCTCTACTGCAACCAAGTCTGCCACATGTTGAATTCTTTTTATTATTTCCCGTCCCCAGTCATCATCACTTTCTTCAGCTGCTATTAAAATAGTAGTTTTCACTCCCAATTGTTGCACCATACAAACGAAATCTCGATGAGATATATCCTCTTTTTTTTTGTTTATTTAAAAAGTCCGGTGTAATTTCTTCAGTACAGAGAAAATACTGTGCTTTAAAATTAAAAGTCGGTATACTAGATCTACGAGATGTCGACGCTACTTAAGGTTCGTTATCTTTATCACCACAATACGCGGCGATCACTTTTTCATGAATATAATTTTTTTGACATGCGTCATGCAGTTACAGAAGATAGTGTTCTCAAAATGCACAGACTCGATGCACTCAAATTGTCAGTAGATAGAACGTTCGTTAACTTTAACGATTCTGTAACTAATGACAATGACGTTTAGATTGTGACAATATTACAAGAAATCAACTGGTAAAGTTTTATTTTAAACGTCATCGCCTTTACTTACTGAATCTTTAAAGTTAATGGACGTTCTATTTACTGACAGAGAGTGCAACTTCAAGGAGCTGTAACTCCTAACGTATGTGTGCTACAAAAAATAATTTTTTTGTACATTTTTTTTTCTAAAAATGTAGGAAATTTTGTCCTCTTTAACTTTGTATAGAAGATCTTTTGTCGAGAAAGTTACCGTTTTTTGGTTACGATCGAAAAACCAAAGTTTTGTACCTAAAATCGAAGACGGCGGCTCGAGCGCATGCGCCTCGAGGTCGAAAACTTGATTTTGTATTAGGGCAACAAGCCTAACAACATACTAAAAAATAGCCACTATCCCACCTTTTGCATTCAAACACCCCTTTTTAATATGAATAAAATTGTTTATTGGAAAAGAACATTGAAGACAAAAAAATTATAAATTTTTTAAGTAGAAATTCAATATGTATTAAATGAAAAAAAAACAATGAAATTTTACCAAAATGCATTTATAAATTTGTACTCCGATTTTTACAGCGGTAAAAAAATTTATTTGTGGAATCAAAATTTAATATTTAAGGAGTAATAGAATATTTTTGAACCAATAAATTAACTAAAAAAAAGAAATAATATGGTAAATGTTTAAGGAATATTTTTTTTGAACATCCTTGGATATAAGATTCCGCTTTGACATTATTTTTTTGAATAAATTCTAACAAAAATCAGAATTTGTTTGCATCAAACCCCATTGAGGTAACCTGCATTAATCTTAAAAAAACAATAACTGGTAGTAAAGTTTAGGAGAATTAACAACAGTTATTTCACATAATAAAACCGGATACTTATTTCTAAAAAAAATTATCTTGTAGAAGTAAAAAATATTATTTAAGTAGAATTTATAAAAAAAAAAATTAAAATTTTTAATAAACTTAAATACATCAATATTAGTTATCACTTTTTAAATCAAATTAATCAATTCACGCAATGGTGAATGTGCTGGATTAAAATTATTATTATTAGTATGCAAAGTGTTCATAAATTTCAAATTTTGTGGACACCTTGTATAAAAATAACATTTTATACATAATACATTTTGGTTGCGTAAGCACATATAAAACATTTATAAAACAATAACGTAAAGACTCAAAAAATAATAATAAAAATTACAATTAAGAAAATTTCGTTTCAAAACAAAAAAATTATTAGAAAGAGTAAATGACTAATTTTTTTTATAATTATTCAGAAAACTACTCATAATAAGAAAACAAATATGGATATTTCAGGAAAAATATCAACATTTGTGGATGTAAATTCATTACAAAATTAAATTTTCATTGTTAAAATTAGTACCCCATTTTTTATATAAATTAAGATCTCTACCATATAAATCACTAAAGACATCACTATAATTGCATCAAAACATTCAAAATCTGAAAAAATATGTCTCCAAAGCAACAAAACAGACTTAAGAACCATTTAACAACTTTTTAGGGATTAAAAAGTTTCTAAGAACCTTTAAACGACCATAGAAAGGTTGAAGTAAAAAAAAATGGATGGCAACACCAAAAAAATACAGGAGACGAGGAACCATTATACAAAAGTTTCTAATTTGAAATTGATATTTCTAATTTGAATTTGATATGTGATAAACCCTAAAAACAGCTTTGAAATGACCTCACTGATCTAAGGGAAGTTCAGGAAAAAATTGTACGAAAAATATCAAAATTTGACAAAACAAATTTAAATTTAAGAACAGGTTTAAAAATTTGTGAAAAAATAAAACAAATTTTGGAGACTTTTAAGAATTAATCAAATTTCGTGGTAACAAATTAGTAAGTCGATACATCATAGAAAATTTAATAAAAATTACATTGGAAAGAACAAATTAAAAAAAAACAATTTTTGTTTGAGAAAAAAACAATATTGATTAGTTAAAGAAAATCAATTGTTAACAAAATGTCAAATTTTGTTAAAAATGATTTTGTTAACAAGAAAATCAATTTCTTATAAATATTTTTTTTTAGCAAACATAGTAATTTTTTGTGTGAACATTATTAATTATAAGAAATTGTAGTCTGTGAAAGTTTGCGAAAAACAATGAATTTTTGTCAAAAAAACTTGATTTAAAAAAATATACATTAGAAATAAATAACAAAATATCAAATTTTGTTGAAAATGATTTTGTTAACAATAAAATTAATTTCTTATATTTTTTTTAAATTAAAATACCAATTTTTTGTGTGAAAATTATTAGAAATTGTAGTCTGTCATAGTTTGCGAAAAACAATGAATTTTTGTCAAAAAATTAATTTAAAAAAATATACATTAGAAATAAAGAAAAAATGATAAATAGGAGAAAAATAAATACATTTTATGAGTAGTTTTTTGAAATATTTAATCTGTGACAAAAATAATAAAAGTACATATTGGCTGATAAAATAATCAACTAAAACTTTTCGCATTTCAATGTGAAATATAAAAAAATCTATTTTGTGAAATAACTGATACTTTCTTACAACATTGTCATTCCTCTTTTACCATTTTTTGATAACAACAACACAAAAATAAAAAAAAATGAATAGACCACAGTACCCAGCTCGTACTTAATCAAATTAACATTCATAATATATAACATAATATATATAATATAGGGTAAACTTAATAACTAAATAAAAGTTTATCGATTAAATCTAAATAATTACACAAATAGAGCTTGTTAGTTTTTAGTCCATCACCACAGTTAAGCTATACACGTACTCTACTGTTAACACGATTTTATTTTTTTAGTGCTGTGCACACGCTCACACTCACGCAACCGAACATTCGAAGAAGAAAAAAAAGCTAATAAAAGACTTCCTTAGTCTAAAGTTTCTAGGATGCCCTTTGAATCCCTTGGAGGCACTCCTCGTGGAATGTGTATTTATAAAAAATCCAAAAAAATTCAACATTAACATAAATAAAAAAAAAACAACGGGGTAAAGGGGGATGAGAGCTCGGTGCTGTGGCCTTAGGGGGCGTCTACCTTATTACAAAAATATGTGGTTTGCTCTTTGTACTTCGAAAAGGCATCAATGTCAACAACAATTATGAGATTTCCAGTAAAACCTATTTACAGAGTGTAAGCCGGTATTGCACACAGATATGGTAACGTGGAGACGGACGGGACGGCCGTTATTTTCTCTTAGCATGCAGCATTTCCATGAGAAGAGTTTGCGTGGGAGCGCTGCCGTTGCAGTGCTTATGGTAAAGGTGTTCCTCGCCCCGCGCCGCCAAACTGTGGATTTCGGGCAGAAGTTGTTGCATCTTGTTGAACTTGTCCTAAAAAAAAACAAAACTATATTTAATTTATAATAAATTAAAAATATAGGCACAATTCTAGGCAAAGTAACCTAAAAATTGGTTCAGACCTAACCAATGATTCAGTAAAAAGTAATTTAGTATGTTGTAGAGTCGAGTTAAAACAATCGTTTCAGTATTTAGTTAGTGCGCTAGTCAGTTATCCTATTGTCATATTTGGGGGCTTCTACTCCTAAAAAAAATAGAATTCTATTTAGTAAACTCGGCTAGGTCAGTAAAATTGGTGTTGGACACTCTGAAAAGTGGAGATCTGAGAGTTAAGTTGATCTGAACAAGGAAATATGAAAATGGAGGTCATTAGTACACTAGCAACTAAGTCTAAGAGGAAAGCCGATCATAACATTAAACCAAGGTTGTAAATTGGAAAATACTCTGTTGCGATTTTAGTAGAGCATTTGACTGCGTTCATCATGTCAACTTCTTGCTCTTATAGAAGTATGTCGGCTTAGGAGTAAATATAATGAAATGTTTTATATAACTCGAATTAACTTTCAATTAACCCTTTCTTCTTGACTCGGAAAAGATGTCATAACTTGGAAAAAAAACATGCATAGCCCCAAGTTATAAATTTTATTATTTTGTTAGTGAGAAATATTATAAATTTTTCAACTCTAAATTATATCAAGCTGTGTTTCCCTAAACATTTTACATTTATGGCGATAATAAAATAGAAAAGTAATTTTTCCAATAGGATGTACCAATGTTATTTTTAAATAAAACAAAAGTTTACCTGAATTTGTGGGTAACATGTCATTGTATATTCGAGTAAAGCTTGCTGAACTTGTTCGTATCCTTCTTGGATGTGTTTTCTATTAGTTATCCCTCGTACATCCGCTAAAATAAAACATTTATTAATTTATTTGACATAAATAAAACCCATTAAATACAATACAAAAAGTAGTATTACGTATAAAATGACATGAATAATTTTTAGTACAACGTTTTGCTTTTATATCATTTTATTTCAAGTGAGTCATTTTATTGTCTCCTATTTTCTAATTCTTGTTATAATAAAAGCTACTAGATGAATAGTAGGTGTGGTTTAATTAAATTGTGATTTTCTAGACTTATAATTAAATCCTATTGTTAAGGTCTATTAGTATAGAGATCAATAACTCAATAGTAATACTATAATTTTAAATGCAAAGAATGTTCGTATCTTCTAAAAGTAAGAAATATTACAAAAACATGCGAAAAGGCGTAAGTTACAAAGTGGAAAAATGAAAAATGCACCAAGAATCTATTAAAAGTAATAGTTTGTTTAACTATCATCTGCCGTTACGTCATACATTGTCCAACTTGATCTCTCATTCATGAAATGGATGAGACGGAAGTATGACGTCATTAACGTATTTCTTAACTAATGTCGACGTAAATGTTATTTATTACTTTTGACAGTTCAATTAATCATTAATTGTCAAAATGCTTTCCCGGTATAATGAGAAAGAGCAAAGTTTAATTTTGAAATTGATTAATTACTTTTCAATAGAAAGGAGATGCTGGAATACCGCTTTTACCGTTAAATGCAGTCTAAAATGTTTGGGTTCACCCCAAAAATATAATCGTATAATACATTTTTTTCGCCATTTAATCACGATTCGATCATCCGTAATTTGTTTAATTTAGTCAAAAATCATGCTTAGGGACGTTAAACACCCCCAAGCTAGAAATTTGAATCAAATCTGTTGAAAAAACGGAGGTTTCAAGATAAAGAAATTAATAAATTATGTAAAAAGATACGCAAGGCATAAAGCAAAATAGAATTTAACACACCTTAACATGCGTCATTGAAAACAATATGTCATTGATTATATTTTAATTTTGAGCTTATGTATAAAATAATATATGACAAACGTAAAACAGCAGAATACGTCACCGATTATGACGTAATGGCAGATGATGGTTAAACAAACTCTAAAAGGAAGAAAATAATGATGTATATAATGAATAGATAAAAGGCAGAATTTTACGGTATATTCTAGGTAAAAAAGAAATGAAAGGCCAAAAAAAGAAAATAAATTGAAAAACAAAAAGAATTTGTTTTTAGAAATTAATTCAGAAATCTGTTCTCAGAAAATGAAAAAAAACGATCTTTCTAGATATACCCTCAACTTTACCCGTTCACCAGCTGGCCATTTAGTGATATATCAAATATAAATCTGGTACAAAGATATTCCAAATAGTTTTGTACCAATTAGAGAACCGCGTTTTTTCACCATTTTTATTTTTTCAAAAAAGTGGAAGATTGTTAAAAATATTGAAAATATAAAATTCTTTAATTAGTGAAATATCGAAATTAATGTATTTGGTCATAAAAGTAAATTGGCTTAGACTCAGAAATTTGGAATATTCGTTTTTCTCTCAACCTCAACCTTTCATCAGCTCAATTCGTTTGTTTTCTGTCAACTAGAGAATTTTAATTTTATTAGAAGAACAATCTATGCAGTGGCATAAATATAATCAAAATGACCTAAAAATTACAAATCCTGGGGCTCTAGACACTACAAAAACAAGAGCGAAAGAGGTAAAAACTTCCCAGCAAGAAGAGGCAAGAAGTTCATGAATAGGTAATTCCCATAGATGAACTTCAGAGAAATAAACATATATTTTATAGAGCTGCATGGTTTCTGTGACTACACACAATACAGATACAAATTTTAAATACTAAATTACAGTTGAATCACAAAAAGGATAAAAACTCTCGACTTTCCGAGCCGTATATGGTTTTCGCATGTTTTTAGTTGGACAATTTTTTAATTTGAATGGAAATAAAAATCGTGTAAAGTTTAACCGTAACAAGAGAAAATGAAAATCCAAAATGATAAGAATAGTATATTATTCAACAAGTGACAAATGCAAATTTTGTTAAACGAAACAACAGTTTAATAAACGGAGCGAAGCTGAGTTCGGTAACGCTCGCGGAATTGAATTAAAGGTTTTCGACGAGTTAAACACTATATTTTGTCTATGACACTATCAATTAGTAGATAGAACGTCCTTTAACTTTAAAGATTCAATAACTAAAGGCGATGACGTTTAGAATAAAATTTAACAAGTTGATTTCTTATACAATTGTCACAATCTAAACGTCATTGTCGTTAGTTACAGAACCGTTAAAGTTAAAGGACGTTCTATCTACTGACAATATAACTTTAAAAATATTTAAAGGATGTGAAAATTAGTAGGAAAAAGATATATGTCCTACCTGGATTAAGCAGTAGCATAAATTTTATGCAAATATAATCGCTGACGTCGAATTTCAATTCCTGCAATTTAGCCGTGATGTCGTTGAAATGCTCCGCCAGACTCGGTACTCCAAGCAGGCCCAAATTAAGTAGGTCGAATTTTTGACCGTTGTGAAGTGTCGTCTCATCAGGGAGGTTGTTGTGCATACGCTGGTGTATGTGGTCGAGCACCAACATGTCCGACCACGAATGTTGAAGGAGTTTCATCTGGTCGTCCACCTAAAATAAAAATATAATTAATAAATCAGGATTGCTTTGTTCGAGAGATTTTTTTATATATACGTTTCGTGAATCCTGGTTGTTATGGTGGTGATACGGATTTCTCCAGCATGCGGGATTAGGTAACTAAGAAATAAAATAATTGTTAAGCAAATATTTTAAAAATGAAGATTAAAATAAATGTTAACACTAAAGAACCAGTAGTAAGGAAAAGAGATTTGGATAAGATGACATTTTATCTAAAAGTAATTGAAATTACCATCCAAGAAACGAAACTATCTATTCTCTAATCAGCATGTGCAATTTTTTTTACCAAAAAAAGTCATGTCGATTTACTATCAGAAATGCTTAATGTATTTGGGATATTTGCTTATGAGGCACCAACACGAAATTATACAGCTTTACTATTTACGTAAATAGAAAACATAATAGTTTCTTCAATGTTTTGGACGAAATACTTTTAGCCAGACAGACAGTAGGAATGAATATGTTCGCGTTAGGTGCATGCACACCACTCGGAATAATTAATAGGTTTTAGAGGAAAAATGAAACAGGATGAGATTGAAAACATTCACTGAACACACAACACACACATACAGTGTGCGTACGCGGTACGGTCTGTGCATCTAAATACGTGGGAAACCGATATGCTTGATGAAATTGATTCTAATTAATTAAATATGCCAGGCCGCACTGCTACAGGTTTATATACTCGGGTGATAATTGAATTGAAACGATTTTAGTGTTATTTTCTTATGGTCTAGTTTAATTGCGTTTTAAGATAATTAATAATATGTATGTAGAATTAATATTTAAATACGTTGAAGAACTAACTGTAGTTATTAAAAATATTTGCTATAAAGTGCAGTTACTTCGTCTAGTCTTGTTATTGTATGCATCAGTAATTGCGTACTCATATTAGAATTTTTTATTATAAATATTAATTCTGCAACTTGTAACGTCTTTTTTTTCTTTTTGTCACTTAACGACATCCAGCAATATTGTTACACAATATGGCAAGAATTTTGTTCGTGTTTTGTTACACGCGCCATCTATGATTAAATAGAGCAAGTTCTTTGTTCTTTATTTTTCGGAATTAGCTATGAAATTTTTTAATCACTATTCTTGAAATTTGTTATATATTTTTAAGTCTTCTCCTTTTAATGGCCTTATTTCCATTAAAAAGTTAGTTAATTGCTTTTATTTTGTTTCTATTGACTTTTGTATCAATATTTTATGATTTATGGCAATTTTTATCAACTTTGACAATTATTATTAGAGGTAGTAAAACTCTGAATCTAGTACCACATTTAATATAATTATAATTTTTTTTTTAATTATTTCAGTTTGTTAACTATTGTCGCGTCTCGCAGACTATTGTTATTGGTTTTTTAGACATAAAAATACAAGATATAAGGTACATGCAATATTTATAACTAGAGAGGTTTCATTAGTTCTCCCGAAGAATGAGTGGCTAATCTGCCAACGTGCCCAGGAAGATTAAAGCAGGGCGGGCGATCAAAAATGATAAATTTAAAAAAAAAATAATAAACCTCACGGATAAAAATTATATAAATATCAAGTATTTGTTATTACAAAAGTTGGAAAATTATTGGCAGACGATTTCGCGATAAAGAAAGGGCCGGCACACTGCAATAAAGTGGCCTTAAACTGTATGCTGAATGGCAGTTAAAAAAATAGAATTAAATTATATTAAATGTGGTACTGGATTAATAATTTTTCTACGTCATCATTTGACCACATTCGAGAATATGGATAATTTTTTGTAATTAATTATTATTTAATTCAAATATCGATTCGTAGCATTATTAATTAATTCTATTTTTTTAAATTTAACAAGTATTTAATAAATTTCACAAAATCAAAGGATAAATCAATATTACGTTTATTTTCTAAAACCACTAATTTTTTACGAGCCTCTATGCCGAGAATAAAAGAACGAAAATACAATGTATGTGTGTGTATAAAGATTACGTAAAATGAGCAAATAATCGAAAGTGAAAACCGCCGCGAAATTTAGGCCAAGTTCAAACGAGTGTTGTCTTTGTTCAGCCAATTGCGATGAGTCATTTTACTGCAGTAAGCGTATAAAGTGCTTTTATTCTCTCGCGAAACAATGACATTTTTACAACCTTCCAGTACAACGAAGATAACGATCGTTTTAAGCATAGGGAGACCCGCGGGCTTTGTTGCAGCGGAAAATTTATCTTTTTTTTCATAAATTTCGCGTTAGTCATAAGTATATTATTAGTTCATTACTGGTGACCACGATCAGGATATTAATGTTAGAAATAAATTAAGAATCAAATATTGATTCTAGTAGCAAACGCATTTTATATATTTTCTTCTGTATTTCTAAACTGGAGGTAAAAGGCGCAAAACAGGTTTAAACGATGTCGGAAATACCGTCGATAAAATAAAAAAACTAAAATAGGTAGAAGATGATATCATTTGGGTATAGGTATAATACAAGTCTCGATTTTTTTTTTTGAAAATTTAGAATAAACTTTAATCAGAGTTGGGACAATGTTTTAAATTCTCTGAATTTGTCAGATTTTCCATGATCAACAATTTTTCCAGAAAATAAAATCCAAAAAATAAAATCAATGATGGTGGATTTTGATAATCATTTCTACAACGTTTGGTTAATTTTTTCACCACTTTAATGGGTTTATTATGTAAAATTTGTTAACATTTAAAAAATTCCCAGTTTTCCATGCCTTCTTTTGTCTACTTTAAATTATCTGAATTTTTCCAGGCCTGGTGAATTTTGTTAATCCTTCCTATGTTTCATGATTTTTTACCAGAATAATGGATAATTGGTTTGCTACACTACTTAAAAATTCAGATACAAGAACTTGTACGAAATCCAAATTCAGTATTTGTATTACCATTCGAGATAGTTTGAGAGTAGAATTTGCTCATTATCAATGTAAGTCATAAGTCTGGTAATATTTCATAGACTACCTAAAAAATTAAGGGATCTTGTCATAAAAGAATACTATAGACAAATTAGGGAATAGTAGATAAGGATTCATTTCATAGGCGTAGATTTGTGATTTTTTCTGCTTTTAGTCCGGAAGATTCGTACTTGTCAATAAGTACAGATTTTCGATTAGTTTTCTGCTACTAAAAATTAATTTTAATTATTTTTAAGATTTCGTAGCCAATCATGTATAAGTTTAGTGTCCTACACGCGATAAAAAATTATTATCGCACAAAACTGTACTGAACCAGTTAAAGCAAAAAGTAGGTAGACAGAATAATAACAATTGAAAGTGAATCTGAAACGAACAAACTTTCCCTCGGAACACTTTCCATTTTTGCCATAGAATTCGCCAGTTACGATCTTCTATTTCATAATAGGCATTAAACATGGGAGGTAATGACCCACTGGCAATGGCCTACTTGCTTAGTTGTATTACAAAATAGACGAAGGGGGACAGAAAACAAAAGAGGATGGTAATAGAGTGGAAACGGGCGTAAGTGTGCATTTACCATTTACTCGCACGCACGTTGGTTGGTACTTCTAATGATAATTTTAGTTTCGTGTTTGCTGTCAGCCATTTTTATCTACGACAATTATTTATTTACAGAGATTTCGTAATGTGGACTTAAGTTATGGAAAAAAACGGACATGACATTATGAAAATATTTATGAAATAATTATTTAAGAAGAAAGTAGACCACTATTATATCATTGTAAAATGGAATATACTTATTTTAAAGCAGTTTTTGAGGGTTTTATTTTATATTATAACAAATCAAAAGTAGGTCTTTGCTTTTACATACGATTGAATGAACTGAAACTAATTCTTTCCGACAGTATTATTTTTGGTTTAGTGATCTCAGTTATTAGAGTTATTTGTACACTTATCTATTAATTCTCTCTGATTATACAGCTTATAAACTTTTGTGCTTTACATAGGAAAACTGTCGTACTAAGAATAAACACCGCAAGTCATTCTGAAAATTATGACAGCTAAATTTATGTTTATCAATAATAGTAACAGCATTTATTCTAAACAGGGAAGACATGCTTTACAGAAAATGGCATCCTTGCGTGTTTGTTTAAATTGTGATTCTTGGACGGGATTTGTAGATGTCAACTGCTGCAAAAAACAAGCCCTGTTGTCATATTGCTTACTCGAGACATTCATATGCAAAGTACAAAGATTTACAAAGGAGTTAGGGAAAGTCGTTAAAGATTACAAAAATGAAACAAAAACCCATTTTCGTCCTTTGGGACGTAGATAAAAACATATCGGTAGAAATAATATATATCGTAACCCATATTCTATCTATATATCCATCCCTTATTGCCGCTAAGTTGATTGCCGTTGTCTGTTTGCCGCTATGTAATACCATTTCTGAGGTGAATCTTGTCACAGACAGACAGACGGACCGAGGGATAGACAGTGTTTTTTCGAAAACTAAAAACCTCACCTACTTTAAAAAAAATATCAGACTGACACATTCGCAGAAACAAACAAAACGACTAATACATTAGATAATTCAATTAAAAATAATAAAGTCAAATCAAATAAAAAATTTCAATGGGGAGTTTATTCGGTAAGTTGTGGAACTTGTCCAAAAACATATATAGGTCAAACGGGAAGAACATTTGCAAAAAGGGATTAATGAACATAAAAGATCTTGTCGACTAAATAAAACAGATTCAAATTATTCCAAACATAATTTTGATGATTGTGAAATTTTACATATTCAAAGTAAAGGCACCCATCTACATTACTTGGAATCTTTTTTAATACTTGTAAATCTTTCTTTCAAATGTGTGATCCTTTAACGGCTCTAATCAATGTTATTTCCAATATTTTAAGCCATTCTAATGTTATTGAAATATCTTTAAGTCTCAGTTGTTGTAGTATATATTTTTGAGTTAATTTGCAAATTAATATTAGTCTGATGAAGTTGTTTTACAACGGAACATGTTACTCTGATCATTAAGTAACTTTTTGTTATATATTTTTGTGAATATCATAAAACGTTGTTTTATTTATCTAAATTGTGTTTATTACAGATACAATTAATTTTTTGCCCTTCCGGGACTAAAGTGAGTACTTTAGTCCATCCAATCAGAGACTGCATATCCTATAATTAGCAAAAAATCGCAATGTTTAATCTTAAATTAGAATACAATTAAGTTATGTGATAATTTATAATATATTAGTTCAAACTAGAACTATTTTTACTGTTCCTTTCTCTGATCTAGTTTCGTTAAATGGATCTGTTTGAGAATTAAACGCAGTTTATATTCACTTTATTTTTGTATTTTTATGACAAACTGATACTTGAATTTATGGTGGTAAAATAAACAGATGTATCATCTAATGTAGAACATTTTTAAACTTTTTTTATTTATGATATTTACCAGACGCCAATGTACTTAAAATGTTCGCGATCATTATATATTTCTTCTAATTTGAAGATTGAGTTTCAAAAAAGAAGCGAATGTCTTCAAAATTTGATTGGATTTAAGATCATACTGAACTCATCAATGTATTTTTAGTTCTTATGGAAATGATAGAAACAAGTCTCAAATTTATTTTAAATTTTAAAAAAGATTGACAAGTTCTCTTTGTTTCCAAGTTGTGATCAAGCAAGTGCGCTAAAGCTAAGATGTCTAAAAATTCTGATTATACTTGTAAAAGTTTGGGACAAACTGGGAGATTTGTACCTACTTGACTAATTTTGAGAGATTACTAGAGTTTCAGATTAGAAATTTCAGATGGCGCATACATCGCTCATAGTAAAGTGTAAGCGCAGATCACACAGGGTGTATTTATATTCTATGATTTCAGGTTAACTGAAATTGTTAATAGTCACATGTTGGATAGATCAAGGACTGTGTTCCAAACAAAACATATCTTTTAGAAGTAAAAAGCGTTTCATTTTATTCTACGGCCCTGTAGGTAAAATTTGCAATTTCAAAACTCAAAGATTATAGAAAATACGAATTTACACTGACAGAAAATAATTTATTTGACATCTCTTTTAAGTGATCTGTGATAAACTCAGAGAGGACTCGGAACAATTCTGAACAGCGACACCTTACAGAATTCTAGTAAGTTCTATTGAACTCAACAGGTGGTACTCAAATATAATCGAATCATTATGGTTATTCGTTGCCCATTTTCGTGTCTATGCCTTTTTAAATGATTTTTGTAGCAGTTATGTTGGTACATCTCGGGGGCAGCCAACATTACAAAATTGACATTCAACGGAAGTGAATTGTGAGGTTAGATTCATTCTTTGTATACTTTTGCGTCCTTTATGTTATTACGATTTAATATTCAATGATTCAATATGCCTTGTTTTTCTTATTGCGATTATCCTTCGTCCTAGGATTATAAATGCAAGGAAAATTTTCATACAACTCAATTAAACGAGTAGCAGTTTCGGTAGAGCAGAAATGTTGCAAATACAAACAATTTTATCATTCATAGTCAAGACAAAGAATACATATGTACCAAGAAGCGAAGGCCGGCGAAATTTCTTTGATGTTGCAAGGGTAAACATTTTTGTGACAGGTGACAGATAACTAATATAACAGCTGAGTTCGACTTCGTTACTCTTTTCAGTCGTTTTACTTCGCTCTTGATCCGTTCGGGTACTGACAAAAATTCATTTAAATTCATTTTATATATATGTTTAGAAAACAAAGTAATATTTACAATAATATAATATAAAATAAAGCAAATTAACAAACAATGTGCACTTTATTCAAAAATATAGCACCTTCAGACAGAATTGACATATAACTAATATAACTCGCACATGCGCGTGCAAATTTCGGTCCATGCAAATACCGTAGCCTTCGCTTCTTTATCGATAGTATTTCTTTGGTCGAGATAATGTGGTATATATTGTTTTTATGGTTCCCTGGGGGGATATTCTCGAGTCATGCGATTACGATTCTTATAGGAAAAGAGGGCGTGGTTCCATTGAAATAATATAAGTCGTATTCTCGAATTTCAGGAATGTTCACCTCCTACAAAAATCGAGAGAGCGTTATTCTACTGCTCAAATTTTAGGAGAACGTGGTCTTCTCATGAGAATAAATCATCATACGCTTGCGCATTTGTAATTTTTTGTTTTGATGTCCAAAAGTAAGGTTAGGATTTTATGTTGATTTGGTCGGACTTGGATGAGATTTGTGAATAGTTATTTTCTTCAAAGTACTCTAGGCTTAACTTTTTATTTCTTCTATTATTTTCTGTGAAAAATATGGAAGGTGGATTAGGCAGATTTGTTGTGCTTAATGATCTCGTCGATGCAGAAGAACAACAAAATAGGCCAGTGAGAAGATTTCACGGACGAGAAAATGCATTTAAGTTAAGAGATGAAAAATTTGTTAAATTATTTAGATTGCATAAAGAACTTGTGCGAAATCTAATAGATTTATTGACGCCATTTCTCCAAGGTCCAATTAGAGTTTCAGCTTTAAGTATTGAAGTAAAGGTAGCAACAAATAAAATTATGTAGATATATCAATACCAAAAAGGATAAACTTTTCCAAAAGTCATTTGGTCTTGTGTACTTTTTGTATTTATAATTTTTATAACACAAATTTTCTGTTGGCAAACCTGACTCCCCTGAAAAAGTTACTGAAAGGCGCGCATTCAGTCTGAGAAAATAGAACCAGTTCTAATTACTAGGCGATAAATTAGGCCCGTGCGCTTCCGCATTTGTTTTGAATTTCATTCATGAACAATCAGGCAGCAAAATAGACTAGAAAAAGGCATAATGTAATAGTACATTTAGCTAAAGCTTTCAGTGATCAATAAATTGGATATTTCTCATATAATTGATAATCAATAGTTTTGTTTGTTAATTCGCTTTTGAGTAAATATAATCATTTATTTCTCTGATTTGAAATTTTCGATTGAAAAGGTGAACACGTCCTTTTCCTTATAGAAACCATCGGTTTACAAAAAGCAAAAAAGTCACTCCAAGAAAAGTTCTGTAAAATCATAAAAACCATGACAAAATGTCGAAGTTTCTGAGACATAATTAAGGGTACTTATTATTTGTAGTTGTAGTATTTCACATTATATTTCTAAAACCATTTTGATTTAAGGTGAATTTAAAAATATATTTTTTTAATTTTAAATTCAATTCGACTCCTATGTTACTTGTTCGGGCAAATCCGAATTTAGTAAATTGGCGTTGCCTAATGGCAACGTTCAACACGGTTAGATAACTAGGTCGACTATTGCATACCTCTCTGATTTATAATGTTTTCATGGCCATCGAATTTTTTTTCTCGACTTGCAGTTTCAAAATCATTGAAAAATTAAAAACTGTGTGGGTCAAATGCCATTTTTGTAAACATTTAAAGTAAAAATTAGCGAGTTGATTTTGAGTTTATTTGTAGTTAAATTGTGTGCAAGATTTTCACAATAGTGTGTAATCTAGGACATCGTATATAAAATATTGCGTATATATTTCTATATTTAGTTTCATTAAATGCTTTATACATTTATAATTTTTTCAATTATTTTAGATTATTATAAATTTTATTTTACATTTGGAGTAATTTACTCCTCAGCTTAAATCAATATTTTTAATTTTTCCTGGTATACCACCAAATATTTTACAAATTTGATTTTCGATTATGTGATACAGAACTTTTTATCAAGAATATTTTTTTTAACAATTACCCTAAATATTGTTCCCATTTGTAGATAAAAACGTGAGTTCTTTTTGTCAAAATATATTTTTTTATGAAAATTTTAATAGAATTTGACTTTAAAAAAATTACAAAAATATCTTATATAACTTATAACTTGTAAAGTTAGGGTATTGGTTTTTTTTTAAATTTTTATTGAGGTCATTACTCATCGTGGCGTTTAAACTATAATTTTTAGGGTTACGTACCTCAAAAAGAAAAAAAAAGAACCCTTATAGGATCACTTGATTTTCCGTCCGTCAGTCTGTCTGTGTGTCAAGACCCTTTTTCTCAGAAATGCGTAGTCCCTTGGAGATGAAAAAAAATAAAGCCTTTAAGGTAACGCAATAAAAAATACGGTCATATTTAATACTTCCCGCTGAACTAAAATTATGAAATTTCGCAAGAAGCAAAGTCCCACAGCACAAGTAAAGGAAAAAATCCGAAAATCGATAATTTGTAATTGTACCATACAAAAAAATTTTTTCTACCATTCTAATTTTTATTTTAAAAAGATTAAAAATAGTTATTTTACTTTATATAATATATTTTTTGCACCACAGGGACCAAACTACGCATTTTACTCCCTCACTTTAGGGACCAAAGTGCCACTTTTACTCTCTTGGGATTAAATATTTTTAGTCTCCCGTCCGCGGCATTCAAAAAATTTTAGTCCCTCGAAAAACAAAACCAATAGAAGCCATAGCAAACTATTTTACTCGGTTGTACAACAAGACCTCGTTTATAAGCGAATAAATTTTTATTTTTATAACTTTTCATGACAATTAAGTTATCGATTAAGTTATGAAATAATATTGAGTGTTTCTTTTCACATAATTATCCTATGAACTTCAAAGTTTTAGTCCCTGAGGTGCAAAAAATAGCGTATGTATGTACCACGTGCTACTTTTAGTCCCTTGGTACATAATCATTAGTACAAAGTACTTTATTCAAAAATATACGTTATTTGTCTTCGTTCTTTAATAATATTGAGTAACGTACTTAAAATTTTTGACGTTTAATTTATATTATTAGGATTTTCATAAATTTCACTCATTTTAAAACTAAATAAATCGTGGCAATATTGTGATTTTTAGTAGCGCCATCTTCATACAAATAGAAAATTCAAGGATTTAAAAGTAATTACGCGATACTGTTTTCTCACCTACCTTAAGACGTCACACATATATTTAATATTCAAAATTTAGGGCACTGAACGCCAAAATAATTCCTAAATTCTGGTCTTCTTGTCAATAAGGGTAATAAACATATTAAAGTAAAAAAAATTATGCAAGTACCCCATTTCATTAAATAGAGAAAAGAATGAAAGTAAATTACAAACAAGGCTAAAATGTGCATGCAAAAGAAATAAGCGGAGTGATTCAAAAGAATTATTTAATAATAATTAAAATTCTATAGTTAGAAATTAAATTAAATAATAAGCCGCAAGTTTTTTTTATTCTTATTAGCTGGACCGTTTTTCCAATGGTTTCGCAACAAACTATAATTTATTAACTCGAACAAACCGTATAAGTTCAAACAAAGGCGTGGTATGTTATTACATTATATACTTTATTTGTTTATATGCGATTTTTCCTATCTAACAGTGAATTGTCATTTTACAATTTAAATGCAAATCCATCGGGTAATTTGTTAAAGAATTTTGAATCAACATTTATAAATTTAATTGAAACATTTCTTATGAATCGAGCAGTTTGTTCTGCGTTTATTGCTTGCAAATGACGAATTAATTACAGAAGATGAAACTATTCGCAAGTCGCACTTTAGTAAATTGCCTATTTAAGGATTTATTAGGTCGGCACGCCCGCATCAGTTGATATTATTCTTATTTTTAAAAAGCCAACTTAAAATCATATATAGCTGATTATGGTTTTTATAATATTGTTACTGAACGATTTTTATTGCTAATTCCATTCCTGCTTTTTCTCAAAAATTCCGGCCTAGCTACTGTCACTTTATGTCATGATGATCCATTTGAAACCGTATGTGAATAGAAACAAAAAAGAAGGTACAGCTTTAATAAATAAGATGAAAATACTAATTTTACTCCATTTTAATAACGCAGCAAAAAGACCAGGAAGAAAGAATAACATGAAAAGAACTGAATCAAGATGAGCAAAATACTGATTGAAATCTTTAAAGAAAGTTAGATGACGATTTTTGGGTGTTAAGAGAAGAGAAAGAGAGTAGTAATAAGGATTTTTCTGCTTTGAAGAATAAAGTTACTTCGTTAAAAAACTTGTTTGTCTGTAGCTTCGATACGGACACGATATCGGTAGAGGGTTTTCACATTCAATTATAATACGAACGATACGGCATCAGAACGACACCTGCAGTTGGTTATCAATTCTGGTGATCGACCTGTTTTAAATAAACAATTCGGGAATTTAGAAAAATGTCGAAAGATAGAGTTTTTTTAACCATCCTCTGCTGTTATGTCATACATTTGTCCAATTTAGTACCATGTGTACAGACTTCCCTAAACTCTAAGTTGTATCTTAAATGTCTTAAGTGACAGTTGTTCTTTTGCACCATCTTGAAAGTGCCCCTTAAAGTATCTAAAGTTGCACTTAAACTAAGCCGCAAATTCTCTTCAGCTTATGAATTTAAGGTACGAAATCTAACATTACATTATTTGTTTCTTATGTACTTCTACACGTGTGTTTTTAATATCTAATTTTGTAAACAAAGCTGTATATTCATAGTACATAATGGATTTAAATGTGAACGAGAATGATAATCATTTAAAAAATTCCGTTTCATCATATTGGTGAAATAAATCAAGTCATCTAAATCCATTTTGTACTTTGAATACACAGCTTTTTTGACAAAATTAAAGTGCAAAAAAAACAACTGTCACTTAAGACATTTAAGGTACAACTTAGAGTTAAGGGAAGTCTAAGCACATGGCAATTAGAAATATTTGAAACTATAACCTGAGCTAAGCTAACTTAATCTGAATGTGTTAACCTATTCTTTTTTTCCTTTTTTCTTTTTTTTACGCGAGGCGGTAAAATTTAATTTTGAAGTTGATCACTTACTTTTCATGAGAAAGAGATGCTGGAATATGTCTATTACCGTTAAATGCAGTCTACAACGTTTGTGTTCACCCCAAAAATATAATCGTATAATACATTTTTAATATATATTATATAATTCGCTATTTAATCACGCTCAGGGACGTTAAACATCCCCAAAATTACTAAATTATGTAAAAAGGTACGCAACGCATAAAGCAAATTAATCCAAAGGGAATATTGGGTACATCCAATTCTTAAAGTGAGATATTTAGAGGGAACCTATTATTCTTTGTTCAAAAAATTGACAAAAGACTTAATAAATTATTTTCGAATGAGTAATTTTGTTAGTAATGACGGACATTTACCCTGGCAGTTTTCAAAAATTTAAAAGTTATTATTAAATAAAAGAATAATAATAGTATTGACCTGTCTTTTTCTTTCGCGCTTTTGTCACGAAGTATTTTATTTTTATTTGTTTTATCAGGACATAGATACTATTAATGTGACGGTATCGTGTATTTAAAACCGGCCATTGTGCATCAAAAGTTTACAAACAATATTTATCGTCGACGACACACACAAAAAAAGAAAATGGTACAAAAATTGGTTACAACAACGGCAACTGCACTCTCGTATTAACTTATTACGTGAACTAAGTGTCAATGAACCAGTAGATTTTAAGAATTACTTACGAATGGATGAAAATTTGTTTAATTTACTGTTAGAAGTGGTGTGCCCTACAATCCAAAAACAAAATACAAAGTTTAGAGACGCGGTAGGCGCTGAAGAAAGATTAATTGTTACACCAAGATATTTAGCAACTGGAAATTCTTATGAAGACCTTAAATTTCGAACAGTTATATCACCTCAATCCATTGGACAAATAGTTCCTGAAATATGCTGGGCGATTTACGAATGATTAAAAAAGTATGCAGAGACAAATTTTGCACACAAACTATCCAATCTATCGTATGTACTACTGCATCGTACTACAGATTTTAATGCGTCGTACTGCAACGCCACTAACTACTCAACAGTTGTTCCAACGGTCGAATCAACATGGCCAGTAGTACAGTCAATCGTATAATGGTGTGGCACGTTTTATACAGATCTTGATTTTGGCTGTCATAATATTTCCAGCATGGTGACAGCGCGAGACCAGTGGTAGTGATTAGGGTTTTTGACAAGCAAAAAAAAGGTTTCATGTTTTGATACAATCCCAACATTCAGTTTTTTGGAAGAGCAAAACAACCTAACAACTCTCCTTACATATGCCCTTGATATGATTTACTAATTTGTTGATAAATTGTGTAGACTAGAAAACTTGGAATTAACTCAATAGCAAATTAAAACTTCTGACAGCGAACTGGACTATATATAATAAATAAAAAAATTATACTGTACCAACCTTGAGATCTTTAAAGAATATCGAATTCCTCGCCCAATCGACTTGGGAAAAGAGATTTTGGTCTAAAACTTTACACATTAGTTCGAATAAGTCCACTTCACACTGATTGTACGTTTGGTTTTGTAATAATGTATACAACGAATTTTGCCATTCGCGATCGTCTATGGCAGCCACGAAATCCCTTATTAACGGCGACACTTTACTCGATGCCGAAACACTACCGCTTTGCGGTACTTGAGTCTCGAATTGGAACACTTTGGGACTAAGAGAATGAGGTGATGTGGTGGTGGAGTTCGCCTGTGCCCATAGTTTGCTATCAGGACCGCCCATTATCATGGAGGAATGGGCGCCCCCCGGGATGCCGACTATCTGAAGGGCTGGCTGTTGGTTCGAGGCGGGTTGCACTAGAGTCGAGTTCACCTAGAAGAAATGGAACGAACAATAATAATGTGCTACATATTCTGTAAGAGGTAAAAAGTAGTAACTATTTATATAAAAACTTAACAAGAACTTTTCCAATTGTTCTACAGATTACAATAATTTTATTAGGTTTGCTAGTGTACTAGTCACATAGGCTAAATACAGACCTGTGTTTTTGTGTTTATATGTTAAAGTACTAAGGTGCGATTTTTAATTGCTTTTGAATGAACTTGATTAGGTAGGGGATGCCGATCTTAAAAATGCCGTCTCTTTAATTTACAATTAGGATAAGTGAGACAGTTCGTATAGTTTTAAGCTTTAATTATTCGTCTAATCACCAAATCAACAACCCTTGTATAGAAACTAAAAAGTAATTTTCAAACTTTTCTAATTACGAACTCTTGTTATATAATAAAAAAATCTTTTGAGGCACCAATAGCCCTTTAAACTTTCATATTTGCTCTTAGAAGCTACACAAGTGCTCAATAGATGTGAGCACGTAAAGAAATGACAAAGTCATTAATTGTATCAGAATGTAAGATTTTTTTGAAGGGGTTTTTTTGTATATGGAAGAATTATTTTAAATAAAATTTTAAAGACGTTAATTTCCAATGATAACTAACAAGGTTAACCCTGTATTATATTAAAAACAACTACAGTTGGGTACTTAATATTGACAGTTATTAAAAATTTGAAACTAAATATTTTATTAATGGTACTTATTGTGCCATCTACAAAGCTGAAGTCGATCGCACGTTTGCTGAACGTTGTATTACTGATGTCACGGACAAGAAATGAGCTACTAAGAATTGTCAAATTATTCGAGAAAAAGGCAAAAATGTAAGGTTTATACATTAAAGAGAATTAAAAACAAAAATTGGAGAAGATGCAGGAAGAGATTTAAGAGAATTTAAAATTGAAACAGATTAGGACAAGGAGTCGCGTTTTGAAAAATTAAATAGTTTTGAATATCTGGGAGTAACAGTTTACCAGTAAAGGTGAGGAAGAAAAGGAAATTGAAATTCGAATGGCGAGAGGAGGCAGAGCAGTTGGATCTTTTCAAAAATACTGAAATCGAAAAAGGTCTCAAGGGCAGCAAAACTAAGATTATACAATATTGTACGGGAGTGAATGCTGTATTAAGAATAGAAAACAAACTTAATAATATTATATTTGCCAATTAGGAAGAGATTAAGTCACGCAGTATTGAGTACGACGAATTTCGGGATCTGCGCAACCTCTTCATCGTATTTAGCAGGAGGTAAAGCCGCGCAGTTTTGGAAGAAGTACGACGAATTTCAGGATTCGCGCAATCTCTTCCTAGGTGGCATTTGCTGCATCTGGGATCGACGCAGAGTGGTTTTTTTTCGAATTTTGCTGCCAATATTTTATTTTAAATGTAAAAGGTTATCCATATCCCAAATGTGGTCAATAAAAGTAATGAAACTCAAAATCATGTACCACAGTAATTTAATATAAACGGCAACTAGTTTCGTCTAATTAGCCATCATCAGGCCATATAAGGAACAAGAAGTAATTGAATTAAAAATTGCACAAATTGCATAGAAATGAAGCGCATCAGAAAAGGTGGTGGAGTTTATAGGGATGAAATCCGGAAAGGAACAAATTTTGGGGTACATGAAATAACATGAAAGTTAGAGAAGAGAGGGAATTAAAAACGGTTGAAGTTTCAAATTCAATTAATTGCGTTTTAAACATCAGTTTACAACCTTTTTTAATTCCCTCTCTTCTCTACCTTTCATGTTATTTCATGTACCTCAAAATTTGTTCCTTTCCGGATTTCATCCCTATAAACTCCACCACCTTTTCTGATGCGCATCATTTCTATGCAATTTTTAATTCAATTACTTCTTGTTACTTACATGGCCTGATGATGGCTAATTAGACGAAACTAGTTGCCGTTTATATTAAATTACTGTGGTACATGATTTTGAATTTCATTACTTTTATTTTAAATTAAATGTACTTAAAAACACCTAACAAGACTAATTGAACCTGTGAAATATAGATTTTAAGTAGGCTGTTTTATTTACATTAATTTTTTTACCACGGATTCTGTTCCAAGACGAAAGTATAACAGTATTTACTTATTTTAAAAACAAAACAGATTTTGTTTTAATTGTAAACAGTTAAAAATTGTATTTAGAATACAAACACAATTTAGAAAAAAAAAATCCTTGAGTTATAGTGATGTTCTCAATGAATTTCAAATCTATTTTTTTGTTATAAGTGTCCCATATATTTTCTGATGGTGAAGATCCACATATTTCCGCTTTTTATTATAAACTTTTATTTGACATGCCTGTCACTGTGTCTGTCGGTCTGTATTTTAATTTCAACTCCCCTCCAAAAATATATTATTTCAAAAGAGGAACTTTTATCAGTATTTTTACGTTGCTGAAAGTCTATACTAATTCAGAGTTTTAGAATTTTATTTTATTATCTAAAATTTTCACCCCCAAAACTACCCCAATTTTGAGAAGTGTTTTTTTTAACCATTTTTTCTGTAACAACCAGATGGTATTGTACGAATTTTTGGAAGTTTCAGATTTTTGGCCACTTTTTGTGGATTCGGCCGCACTGTGCGACGAGTCCTATGGAAATTTTTTGTAGGAGTGAGAGTATAACAGAATGAATGGAGAAGAACAAATGCGGAACTCAAAGTGCTGTATGGTCAAGTAGAGATTAGTCAAATAATCAGAGTAAAAAGGTTATGCTGGTAAGGACATGTGAGGAGAATGCCAGATCAAAGATGGGCTAAAGGATCCTTGTTAAGGGGCGAAGAAGAAAAATGAAGGAGGACAGCCTCGTAAAAAGTTGATAAAGAGGCATGTAAAGAGGACTTAAGGAAAGTGTAAATCTATAATTGGAAAGAAACTGCTATGGATAGAAAGAAGTGGAGAAAGATGGTTGGAAATTTTGAAGCCATAGGTCTTTAAGGTCTTTATATATAATTTTAGTCGGAAGTGGGAATCTATAATTAGAAAGAAACTGCCATCGATAAAAAGAAGTGTAGAAAGATGGTTGGAAATTTTGAAAAAGTCATAGGACTTTAAGGCTTTTATATATAATTTTAGCTTAAAAAAATGAGAAATAATTTTAACTAGAATTTTCTGACTGAATTATAAACATTTCTCAATAGTAAAATGTCTGATCTAACATTATGTATAAAATAATCCAGTATTGATCTAATAATTTAATTTGCCTTTAGGAGCGAAATATCGGGCAGTTAGTAATAATTTTATGTCTTTTTCAAAATTCATTTCAACTTTAATAATCCACCTATTAGATATTTGTGATACATATTACCAATTTATTATAATGAAGAATAATAACAAGATCAGATAAATGCAGACCTATATTACAACACGTAACTGAAAATTCTGTAAAAGGCGAATAGAAATATTGATTAAATCACCTGCAAAATTTTAATATTTTCTAAAATGGAATTTTAACTAGTTCGAATAAATATTACTTAACATTTTACCTCTCACAGAGTTATTAATTTTGATAAATAGAACGTTTAACTTGTACCGTTTATGTTGAAAATTTACTTAGAACATTTCAATATTAGTACAAGTTAATCGTTGACGTGCTAGACCTTACTGACCTGTCCTAAAGCGACTGCGATCGGACTAGGCGAGGAATCGGGCGACGAGGTTAACGACGACACTTGAGGTATCTGGATCTCTTGCTTGATGTGGATGTTGGCAAAGGGAGAGGTGCCAGGTTGGCTGGAGTACATGTCGGCGGTGAGGCCACCCCTTAACGTCTGCGCCGCCAGCTGCCTTTGTCGCATTATCTGCAATTTCCTTGCCCTATCTCGCTTGTACATTGGTCCGAATTTATTTCGTCCGCCCCTCATTCTGTCTGCTCGTACGGCTGTAAATAAATAACAAATAAAAAAATTATATATAACACGAATGTAAACTATATATATTAGCGATAATTAAAAATAGAGTGTAACCAAATAAGTCGAAGATTGGTTTACCTGTTTCCAATCTCTTGTGCATATATAATATTGAAATTATGAAATAAATTATCTGTTCCCACAAAAGTAAGATAGAAACGTGTTTCTCTTAAGCTCGTTTATGACCCGGTCAACATGTTTTTGACATTTCCTTATATACCTACATTCAAACCAATTTTCAAGCCGCAATTTGACGCTGTACGAGTTTGTGTAACTTGTAACGAACATAAATTGTGTGCAACTACTAAATGGGATATTTCTTACGAAATTGTAAACGCTGCCAGTAGAGTAGGTAATCACGATGTGACAGAATCATTAAAAATTTTATTATTTAGTGGTTTCTCACTTTTAGTGCCGTGCAGAAAATATTTTTTCTAAATGGAAATTTGATTTTACATTACTTCAAGATGGCCATATTCGAAATTTTATTACAGGTCTTTAAACAAATAATTAGATTTTTTTAATTAGCTATTTACCCAAAGGCAATTAGTTTTGATATATTGATAGATACTTGAGTAGATTTGTTCTTCATAGAAGCAAAAAAATGAGGCACACAAATAATTTATTAACAAAACTACGTTATATTTACAATTCATGAATTTAAGATTATTCAATGAATTGTTTTTCCCCTTCTTATATCGCGTCTTCTCCTATCCCGCTTTTCTGGATTTGACAGTTTTACTAAGAATGACAGTTAAGTTTCATCGGAGCTACAGTTAGATACATTTTGGCGTTAAATATTCCTGAAAAATGACAAAAAAACAGGGTTTTTTATTTGATCAAATTTTAGTTTTAGTTTATTTTATGTTTTTTAGTGGGAGGAGCCCAAAATGCCAGTCTCAACCGTCGCCAACCAATGAGCGATGCCTGCCCCCAGGTTCAGTCTACCGTCCGACTGTTTTTTTTTGTACCCACATCGCGCATTTGCCACCGCTCGGCCAAGTCCAATCATTTGAGCTGAAAAATTTTATTTCTACTTTTTATTTATCTGAATTTGGTTTATTGAATTATTGTTTAGATTATTGTTTTTCTTAATTTATTAGTGTATTTATTCTTATTGTTTGGTTTATTTTATTATTATTTTTAGGATAAAATTAGCGAAATTAGATTTTTATTTTTAGTTTTTGTTTATATTTCTTTAATTTTTGATTTTACTCTAGAAGTATATAGTTGTTTAGATATTCTGCTAGATTGCGTTGGTAAAATCTATTTACTCCTGTTATTATGAATTTCCGGATATAAGGCAAACAAGTTTATATTTTTTCCGTTCTTGGTGCTTATGGTGTGCGATCTCCCAGCCCGGTTTCGGGCTTTATAGGGCAGTAGGCGAATTTCTACTTTAATTTCCCTGAAAACTTATTCAAAAAACAGGGAAGTTAAAATTTTGTTTTGCGAATGTGTCCAGCCAACCAATCAGCATAGTGTGCGCTCTAGAGCTCAGTCCTACATCCGACCACTCTGAGTACACACGATGCCCACTTTTCGGCTAACGGTACTTTGACACAGGGCACTTAGTTATTACGTTTTATTTTACTTTTTTATTGTTATTATTTTTATTATTATAATATTATATATGCATGTGTTTGTTTTTTTATTACTTGGGTTTAATAGGTGTTTTTTAAGGTTCTTTATTAAATAGTTTTATTTACTTTTGTTTTACTTTTAGTTATTATATTGTTGATGATTTTGAGTATTTTAATAGTGATTTTTATATTTTAATATTTTATGTTAGTAGTATTTTTAGTGGTTATTAAATTTCATTGAAAATTGGTAAATTCTAGTGGAGGAACCTGTGCCTATTCGGGTTATTTCTAGCTCTGTTTGCCAGGATAGCATATTAAGGCAAAATATAGGCTGTTGTTTTTCAAAGATCGATCAGTCGCCCGTCCGACTAAAAGCGATATAAAGATTAAAAACCTTTTTAGGGGTAAATAATGTAAATGTTTTATTAAGAGTAATTTTATTAAGACTAACCTTGAGTTGGGTACAGTCCTAGAAATAAAAATAGAAAAAATCAGGTAGTTGTTTCAAGAAATGTCAATTGAATGAAATTAAAAATTGTTTAGAAAAAAATATGATCAAGGAAAAATAAATAAAAGTAATTAGGTAAAGAAATTTTTATTTTATAAAATATTTGAAATATATGAAAAAAGACAGAAGTAGCAGATAAATTAAATCTGAAGCGCAGCAAAGAAACTGAAGAGTTTTTTTATTAGAAAATATATTTAAATTTTGATAAATTTTCCAAAGATTAAATTGAGACATTGTTCGTTTAGAATTTGACTCACAGGATCATTCCATATTAACTAATTTTAATTGGACGAATCTGAAGGAAATCAAACAGGAGGTCGCTTAATTACTTGTCGGACGGAAAACTGAACGAAATGGGGCTCCACAGTGGATTTGAATCAGTGGGGAACACGGTTTCAGGAAAGCCAGTAAATAAAAAACTATAAATATTCAAAGAGAAGCAAACAAAGATAAATACTGCGGTTTTATTATTATTGTTTACGAAATTTTTGTGTTCAGATTGGTCCAGTTCGTTGGTCTGCAAACTTTCCGGACTTGGCTCCTTGCGATATTTTTTTGGGTTTTTAGTTTATCGTGATGGAGAAGTGAATAACATGGAATTTTATATAATTTTTTAATATATTTTACAATATTTTGAAAAATGTAGTTATTTTTTGACAAATTCTTGATTTATGACAATTTAGAATATTTAGAAGAACATCAAAGATTTCATACCATTTAAGTTAATTTTTGAAAAAAATTGTAATATTTTAGACGATTTAGATGATTTCAAATTTTAATTGCTTCTGACAAATTTTTAGAAAAACTTTAATGATTTTAGACCACTTTGAGTTTTAGAAAAATCTCTCAATTTTGAGATAATTTTATATAAGCTTATAAATATCTTTGACAATATTTGGCAATTTTTTTTTTAACAATTTCAAAGGATATTTGCATTTCGATGATTTTAAATTTGAATGACAAATTTTTGAAATAATCTAGACAATTTTCATTTTTTCTAACAACTTTTGGAAGAACGTTTATAATTTTAGATAATTTTTGTGATCAAATTGTAGAAGATCCATTTTATATAATTTTAGGTTATTTTTGAAAAAATTTAGGTAATATTTGACAATTTTGAACACAAAGGTTCTCCGTTATTTTGCAAAGGTCATTTTTGGTATTTTTAAGAGTTTCTATTAAAATAAATATTATCTTTAAAGAGCTCTCTTATAAAAAATTAACATAAATCAACATAAAATCATTTCTAGAATTTATGGTTTTGGACATCCTGTATACTCTAATGCTTAAAGCTGCCGGACAAAATTAAAACGATAAATCAATGTTAAGTTCCACCTGTAGAATATTATTTTATTTTTTCTATCCGTTTCATAAATAATAAATGCTTCATCATATTTTACAATAAAGATTTCACTTGAAAAATATACCAAAAAAAAGTAAATAATCGACCACGTTTATAACAGAACCGCTTTATATACAAAAATGCTATATCATTGTGTTCAAAGACTATAATAATTTTTAGAACCATTATAATGATGAATTTTAGGACCCAAATTATATTCTTATTCTTTCTATTCCATTCTCGTTTAATTCCCACGGAGGTTTTAATAACATTGAAGTTAAAAAAATAATAATAATATTACAATTTATATCAACGAATTTTTGTTTTTTAAAAGATATAAAAAATAAACACTAAGAAGATTGTTTTTTGAAGTTACTTAAAATTCTTGAAATTTTAGAAATTTCAGAAATCTAAAGATCTGCTCTCAGGCATTTTTCATTTATTGTTTAAAATTTTGCTAAATATTTATTTATGATCTACATCGGGACAGGGAAATTTTCTTAAGATATTCTACTTATAATGAAGGTTGATCTACATCGGGACAGGGAAATTTTCTTAAGATATTCTACTTATAATGAAGGTTAACAGGTATCAATCACATAAAGATAGAGTATAGTATGATTTATCATCAGGATTTAAAAATGAAAATTATATTAATTAACAAATTTCAGTTTCAGAAAAATTAAAAGTGACGAGAGTGCCATTTAAATATCCCCTGCAGTAATTCTTTGGCATACTAACCAACAGTATCTATTAATACGATTATTCAATGCCAGCAGTGTAAGAACTTCTTTGTGTCCAATAACTAGTTATGCAATTTCAAGGTCAGAGAAAGTCGATAAGCCAGATTATAACACTAGTTAGTGCTAGTATTAGGTTTTTATGATATAAGTTAAATTAAACTTGGGAAGTTGATTAAGTCTTTAGTTATTTCTATTTTTTATGCTTTTATTTATGGGACACTATTTTTTCTACGATTATGTAAAAGTTATATGTATATTTTTTTAAGTAAGGTTGGGTAAATTTAATTTTTAAATATTTTATTAGAATCAATTATATATAAAAGAACTAGTTGTCAAATTAAAATTTTTGGATTGTATTAATATTTTCCAAAAATAAAACGTTCAAAAATTCTAAAATATTGAAATCTTCCATTCTCTATTTTGACAATAACTCAACGATTTCCAGAAAAAAATAAGAAATTTTGAAACTCCCTGAATTTTTCTTTTGACGTTACAGCAATATCCTGTATATTAAATTTCCAAAAAATCCCAATCAGGTCCTCAAATCTAGACTTCAATCCTAAAGGAAAATAAACCTATTTTTAAACTAACTTTTTATATGTAATAATTCGATTTCCCTATAGAAATAAAGTTAAGAATTGATGGTTCATTTCTATAAAAAAAAATTATAAAAAATAAATATAGTGACATAATTTCTTTTCATGTTTTCCTATTTTCTTGTCTTCATAAATTTTTGATACTTCATCACTTCTCACGATAATTTGTTCCTATATTTTCTTATCTAAATTCTAGTCCTTTTTTCTGTCTCATCTTTTTCTAATCTCTATGATTATTTTAATAAAAAAATTCTCTTCATCTTTTTATTTTTACCCCTTTATAACGAACTTGTAACAATTTTTCTTACCCCTGGATTTCTACATATGAATTTAAAAAAAAATCTTGATTGCTCACTACTGATATTTACTCCATTCCAAAATAATTTTTTGGAAACAATTGAATCGAATGTAAGGTAATTATTACGTCGAGTCAAGGGCTTTGGACCAGACCACTTAATGGTGTCATAAATCAATGGATGTTGATTGTTTTTATTAATCTGAGACACCATTGTGAGGCAAGAGGGAAGTATACACATTCAGATAGAATTAGTGTCGAATATTGTTTTTAATAAAGTTTAAGTTAAATTAAAACTGAAACATTACTCTAACCAGACCTATGTGACAGACACGGCGCCTAATGTGTTAAGCTCAATTTCTCCATTAACAGCTTGGTGTAAACGAAGCGTACGCTTTATTTACGGGCCTCTTCCTCTTTACTTACTTATTTTCCAGATTTTGTCTGTGAAATTGTCTATATAAACATCCCCGGCAAACTATAATAGCAACATATGTAAGTTGATTGTGCTAATTATAGTACCAGAGACAGAGACAATTCAAGGCTAACGGCGCCCATACACACAAATCAACTTGCCAAGTGTATATTTTGTTGTTATTTAAACTAGAGTTTCAAAGTTTCATTACGGTTTCCTTTGAAAATGTTCTCAATTCTAATAACTTTGAAGACACGCAGAAACAAAAAGTATAATATACATTTATTTATATCTGGATTAAAAATAAAAAAAAATTGTTATGGCATGTAAAACTTGTAATATTCACAGATACTTTAACGTTAATTTTGATGTACTTAAAGCAATTTGTTACTATTTATTAAAACGTGGTTAGACTTTAGCTATGAGACAAACCGAGGATAAGCTTAAAATTTTCTTTAGACATGTAAGTTGATGGCTTGTTTCCTCATTTGCTCATTTTATCCGTTAGACCTGAGCCTGCCAATGCTTGTTCCTTTCATATGGCACTAGAAATTAATTTTCTTGGACGCCAGCTCCAAATTATTGTGGGAAACACACAAAACAAACTAAAACGTTGAGGGTACCAGAATAGTCAGAGTGAAAAAACCGTAATCCAGGTTTGATTTAAAAAAAACTTTAGTACAAATAAGAGTTTAAACTTTAACTAAAACTTTGAAGGTACCAGAATAGTCAAGAGTGAAAAAACGGTAATCCAGGTTTGATTAAAAAAAAATTTTAGTACAAATGATAGTTCTTTAACTAAAACTTTCAGGGTACCAGAATAGCCAAGAGTGAAAAAACGGTAATCCAGTTTTGATTAAAAAAAAACTTTAGTACAAATGAGAGTTCAGCCTTTAACTAAAACTTTGAGGGTACCAGAATAGTCAGAGTGAAAAAATGGTAATCCAAGTTGGATTTAAAAAAAACTTTAGGACAAATGAGAGTTCAGCCTAATTTTTTTTCATATTCACAACTTGTGAATATATTGCTTTCAGTTTTGTAGAAAACACAAACTCTTACATTTTCAGAGAAATGTCCAAAAACACACTTTCTGTTAAGCAAACAAGCTAGTCCGAAACTTAAAAACTAAATTGAATAAAGGCGTCGGGTTTTTGCATTTAGTTTCTATCAGGTCAAGGAAGAACTGTTTAGATTTTAGGATATAGTTGACTAATTAATTAAGAAAAAAAAGTAAATTCTTTCATGTTTCCCTAGAAAAAAAAACTTGGGACACGTTGTGGATATAACCGTGGAAGGGTGATCTACTTCATTACTAGTTAAAGTTTAGGAACACATTTAAAAAAGTACAATAGTAGTATATTAATAAAAATATTTATTAGTTAGATGATAAAATATTTCAACTCCCAACCCCAAACAAACTCCACTGACGCAATGCAGTGTTTAAAATATTATATCAATAAATTAACCAGTTTTTAAAACAATTAATTTAAAAAATAAAGTTCTGTTTAGATGTGGAAAAAGTAAAACTAATTCACTCAAAATTTGGTCATTTTCAAAACATATATGAAATCAATTCGCAAAAATTATAGTTAGTTCATGTCAAATTTTACATGAAGAGACTTACGAAGGGCCACGCAGTTATTGGTAGAACTGCGACTCTTGTTTTTAAATGAAGATACAACTTTTTTAATTTTGAAGAGCTTTGCTAATTTATTAAGCATAAACTTTACAAAAGATTACTAACATTAGCTTTGTTCGCGGGTGCAATTCCGAATCAGTTCAGGGACTATTCGCATGCGCAGTCTAACAAGCAGCGTTGGCGGTTAAAAAATTCTGAATTTTTAATAACCGTTTCCCGTTCGCGGATCACATCGAACTGAGTCATTATTGATTCAGGATCGATTATAGCGATCCTTGATTTTTTGTTAGCACTGAAAGTTCGGTTCTACTGCTCGTGCGCAATATCGATCTTAAATCTTAATCAGTTGTCAACTGTTTTTGTTTATTGATTTTTGGTTTTTCTGCATAGAGATATAATTATAAAAAATAATACGGTATACAATAAAACTGTTTTTGTTGTGTAGGGTAGTGTAGGGTGTAGCAAACAGCACTCTGTTTTAATAATATAATAAATGATAGCAAGTTATACATATTTAGGTTAGGTTTTAGGTTATAAAAATTAAAAATACAAATAAGTCGAAGTTTTCGTTGGTTCCGAAATAGTTCGCGGTCAAAATAAAATCCAGAATCAGTTCATAAGGCATGCGTTCTAAATCAGTTATGAATTAGTTCGGAATTGGTTCAGAATGGGACTTGCGAAGATAGCTATTGAAACATCTAAAAAAGAGGCTCGAGACATGTTAACGAAATCACTTTTTTCCTCACTTATTTTTACCGACACTGGACGTGTTCAATTTTGAAAATTTGCATATTATCGGCGCTTTGTTAGCGCGCATATTTGTTAATTGAGCAAATATATCTTTGAGTAAACTTTTAAGCTCATTATAGCTCTAATCGCTTACTTAGACATAAAAACGACCGTTGCATTTCTGGCTAGATGTCTTATTTTGATTGGCTGGAAATATATGGGATGATTTCACTGAACTACTTTTGAAAGTCAATCGGATTTTTATTGCATGAATTTAGAAATAATATTTGGTACAACTATGATAATCGTGTTAACATAGAGATAAAGTATGTCTATGCGAATTTAATCTTAGACTTTCTATAAGGTATGCAGTGACGTAGGAGATATGCACGTATAGACAAGTAGAAACGCATTGAATTATATTTTTATGTTAATAATTTTTATGTGATAAATAAAATTAAAATATATTAAAATATAGTACTTGGTTTTGAAAATTATTTCTGGGTAAATTTAATCAAATTTAACCAGATAGAACAGGATATAATCCGCAAAATTAATTTATAAATTTGTTTATTCACAATAATATAATAACTTAATTTCAAAACTTTTTTAAAGTTGGAAAATAGACTATTACAAACTTCTAGTCATTTATTTTCATTTGCTTTCATTTATTTTCATTTGTCTTCCTTTATTTTCATTTATTTTCATTGCTTTTCATTTTTTTTTTCATTTATTCTCATGTATTTTCGTTTATTCTCATTCATTTTCGTTTATTTTCATTCCTTTTCATTTATTTTTATTCCTTTTCATTTATTTTCATTGATTTTCATTTATGTCACTATCGCTCAAAAATCGAGAACTATTGTAAAGACTCCCCTTTTTCATTTTTATTTTCAAATTTTAACATAAATTTGGTTACTTTGATCCAGAAAGATGAAAAAAAGGGTACATGTAAAATGGTTCCCAAATTAAAGAGGGTTAAAAATAATATGTAAATAATCGGTTCCCGTCATTTTTCGTTTACCTGTTCTTTATGTGTAAATCGGTTCCCTAAAGTTACCAGGAATCTTTCAAATTTTATCTATATTTTTTCTTTTCCACGAAAACTAACTTATTTGAAAAAAATATGAAAACAACCCGATTCATAAATTCGGTTTGTTTGAATGTTTTTGCCCAAAATTAGTAAATTGATGAAAATAAAAAATATATCTAACTATATATTTTTTTTTTTCATGAGTTTGAAAAAAACTATTTTCTTTATTACTATTTTAATAAAAACTTATTGAACAAGAGGAAAAATTAATTATTTAAACATATACAGTTATTAAAAACACAATTTTTATAAATAGAATAATTTTAATCAGATTTTGACATATCAAAAAAATAATCGAGGAAATAAAACATATTATTTTCTACATATATTTATATAAACAAGAGAGTGAAAATACAAAATGTGTTTATAAAATATTAAAAATAAATTAACTAAAATGACACCCCCATTACTAAATTGACTAAAGAAAGGGTTCAACGATAAGTGTTTTAGGTAATCAAGTCTTATTACCTTAAAGATTTGGGAACCAAATTACATATTGATAACAGCTATCAGGTTCCAACCTTTTATTTAAGACATACCCGAAAAAAATGATCTAATTTGTTTTAAAAGCAATTGTTTTTCTTTATAACAAGAAAACTATGTAAGCCACATTATTTTTTACAAGGATTAAGCGTATGCTAAGAAAAATATTACAATTATAAAAATCTGTATGTCACCTTTTGAAATGATCTTTTAACATTTGAGCTAATGTTAAATGCAAAACCACAAACATGGGTAGGTAACAATGAACACGTAGGATTTTATATTTTTTTCGATTCGTAAAAGCCAAAGGCGAAGTGTCAACGTCGTTTTCGAGAATATCACGGTACCGTGATCATGTAGGTTATATGTAACGTTGCGCATACCATTGAAACAACAAAAATGAACGATTTTGCAAAAATCGTCCCGTTCCTATCTGTGTCATGGGTTGTAATTGTAAATGTAATAGTCCTATAAATATTTTGAATGCCGCGCGATATTTTTGTTGCAAAAAAAATGACTGTTTGCGCAACTGGAACAAGTGCGTTAATAAACATTGATAGGTTAATAAGAGCAGAACTAAATAAATTACGAATTAAGAAACTGCGTTTATACACATATGGAAATTAGAATCAAAATGTAGATTTTATAGATCATTAAAATTATTTAATTTAGTTTTTTGCATCATCAGAAATTCAAATCTAATTCATTATTGTCCCTACAATAACTCTATGGGCCCCCAAGATTTTGGGTATTCTCGATGATGAAGATCATCGAACAGATGCTCTTATTTCTCACTCGATGGTCACCTGTTTTTTACCTGCAATTCGGATGAAGTTAAAAGCTCGGGTCATTAGAATATTGAAACCTGTTTGTGTATTTTTAAAAGAGTTAGGTAGTTAGAAAAGTAGTCATTGGCAAACGGGTATTTTTGGTTTGAATTTTAATTTATACATAATTTATAATATTTAATGATTAATGTTAAAATTTCAATTTATCAATTAATAGTAAAATATCATTATTATTGTAGGATATACAAGGGATTTATGTTATTGATCCATATTCAAGATATAGATTTTCTATTATGAATCCTTTGCGCTAATTATTTTGGTACTTCTCCCTGGATACATAAACTAGCCTAGGACTTTATGCCCTCAGGTAAAATTGATACCATAGCCGGACACGCCAATTGAGCACCAAGGACCAAACAGAGACCGGCCAATTGAGCACTTTATTACTAGTTTGTTCAGGTACCTACTGAATTAATGCAAAAAGTTAATTTTCTCGGTTAAATAAAAATCAGAATATGATAGTTGGCATTTATTTATTAAAAAAAAGTCATGGCGTCAAAACAGTTTTTAAGAAGTATTACAGTTTTTAAGAAGTATTTTTTCGCAGACCTGTGTAATAATAATAATAATAATAATAATATTAATAATAATAATAATAATTTTACAGTAAATAGTATTATAGTTGTATCTATGAGCAACTAACTTCACGAAATCATATTCTGACAATATCTAGCTCCAAAATCTTCTGATTTAAAAACTTTTCCGCATCTCTGACTTTTTTCGTTTTTACAACAATAGGGTTACCAATACTTTGAATTTTAATATAAACTAAGCATTGAAATTCAATAAGAGTTTTAACAAAAACGTGAATATTGGGGTGCGTATGGTAAAAACTTTTTGAAAAATGAGAGTGAAAGGATTCACAGGGGTTGGTTGTTAAAAATAAATTACTGGTTTTGGAAGCCCATACCGAAGGAGGAAATACAGACGATTCCGAAATATAAAAATCAACTAAATAATTTGCTAATCTTGAAAAGGTATCAAAATCAAGAATGTCCGACATAAAATTATTAATGAAACAATGGCTTACACTTTCGGTAGTGTGAAAAAGTAAACCAAATAAATGTTGTATCCAAGTTTTGAACTTTTCTATACCAGCTTTGTGCTAAATGGAATCGACAACCAAAAATTTTTGCATTTGGCCAAACAAATTGCGCAAAATTATGAATGGCTTTTTCGAAATCTATATCTGTTGAGGATTTAAAGAAATATTTATGGAATTTGATAACATCAGTAATTTATTAAACATAATGGTTAAAAATTGGTTTTAAGCTTTTAATGAGTTTCTTTAAATTGGAATATTAAGGGATTATTATTAAAAGTGGATCCAGGTCAAAGTGCTGAATTGGCCTGTCTCAAAAGGGTCGCTTTGAAAAGGTACCTGCCTGCCTGGTGCTCAGTTGGCCGGTCTACATTCATTACATCTAGAACTTGGTGCTCAATTGGCTCATACCCCTAGCCTAAATCTTTGCTTTTAAGACATCAACAACTTTTGTCCAAATATACTGTAAGAACCATTCAAGGAACCAACGTAAACCTTTGGACCGATCAGGATACTCAAAAAATCAAATATTCTAATATTTTCTTGTTTGAAAAGTATCTTGTTACGTTTTTTTTCTCTGCGCCACCCTGTATTTTCATTATTCCTCTGCTCAGTATATTTTAATTTCAGATTCGCTTGATATCCCTTCTCAAGATCTCCTCTTCTAGGTATTACTATAAAATGTCTTTCCCATGTTAACAATTCCCTCTCTTCAGTCAAAACAATTGACTTTTATTTCCTTCCACTCGAAGGTTTTCTGGAAGGAGTCCTTTTTTTTGGACCAAACGTTTTTTTTGGTACATGTTTTTTTTGGTATAAGTTTTTTTTGAACATGTTTTTGGACAGAACATTTTTTTGGACAGAACATTTTCTTTTTGGGACTACAAATTTTTGGATTGACCAAGTTTTTTTTGGAACGAGCAAGTTTTTTTCGTATTTTCTGACCCAAAGTCTACTGCCGGATCCAGGAAATTCTTATAATATAACGTTTAATTTGAGTTTAATTTCCTTGAACCCACATAAAACGGATTTTGAAATATATCATAGTTTTTTGTCAATTGTTTCTAAATACATCAAAAAATCAATTAGACTGGCATCCGAAATTTTTTTGTTTAATATTTGACTTTTTGATACATTTCAAATTCTAACCCATAATAAAAAGAATTGAGCTTAAATCACATTTATTACTAATTACCAAAAAATTTAAAATAACGTTTCAATCTCCTGTTATTTTAAAATTATTTTGTAGATCTTTGTCTACACTATAGATTCCTGGCTGGATTGATACAAATGAAAACCTACAGCATGAATTTTTTGAAAGTGGTGAACAGAAAATAACTGATGAGTTTAGACATCTTCCCCAACGACGGGAATATTTTCCGCATCAAAACCCTTTCTCAAATGCATAAGCGAAAAGGTAAGATAATCCTTGCAAGTATTTTACTCACTGAACATCAGAAATAATCTAATTTGAATGATTTTGGGAATTGAAATTGAAGTAGCCAGGCAAAACAGTCTTAATTGTCTTTTAATGACGTGAAACCATCAAACAATTAATTTATGCACTATTAAAATGCATTAAAATCTAGACCACTTTATTAAGTTGGCAACAGCGCACATATAAAATAAAAATTCTTTTACCATTACATTTTATTTTTAATAATTAATTTTTTTTTATAACAACGGTTAATTTTAATTAATTTTAACGAAACATGGATAAAAGTTCGATGGGATAAAGAAAATTGGACCAGTCCGTTTCTGTTGCTATATTTACAGAGAAACTTCAAACAATTCACGGCTGACCCAGATATTTCAGACACGTGCCTTTAATTTGAATCTCGTGTTTACACGTTAATAATGATCGAATTATTATTACCTATTATTATAATCAGCTACGTAATAGTCGCAAGAGGGTCTTACAATATCCCTCTTTAAATTTTTAATAGCGTCTCGGATCGATTAAAATATTTCAGATTGATTATATTTCAATAGCTTCATAAATATGACTTCATCTTTTTGGTGAAGCACTAAATCATTTTAAAGTTATATATATTTTTGCAATTTCCATCATTTTTATTAAAATATTTGCTTTCCTCTGGAACTAATGAAGCTAGAGAAGAAATGATTAATTTTTTCGTCAATTATTTTTTTTCTCAATAATTTAAAGAAAAATTGGGGTAGGTAGGGAAGTGATTCGTGTTTATTGTCCAAGATAACTATATTTTGAAACCATGTTTTTACTACTAGCTATTCATTTCATTTCGGCATACATTGTTCACATTGCTAAACTTTACAACGAATATTCGATTGTTAGCAAATAGTTTGTGCAGTAATTTGTAATAGCTGAGTACCGGACAATGCGTTATTTATGTCTGTGTGTTCGTATAATAAGTACTTACGAAGAACAAAAGTGGTACGCACGAAACGCGTGCGAATTTTCAAATCTCTAATTCAGCGTTAAAAAACGTCATATGTGATCAATTACTTCCGAAACAGTGATAAACTATTTTAAAAATAGGTTAAATAATCTTTTAATAATAATGTAATCAATTAACGTTATATGAAAAAAAAGGTCCGCCTATGGATACCATATATTTATATATTTGTCACTGTGTGAGATAAAATTTTCACTAAAGTAACAGGGTCGGACGGTGCGTTATATTCTTATTTTTTTCCTAGCCATATACTCTTCGTAGTGAGGGCACTAGTGTACCCAACACCCCTTAGACCCATCCCTGTTTACCGTTGTTATTGTGTAACGCTGATTTTTTTTCGCCAATAGTTTTGGGTTGACTACCAGTAGACCGAAAACGATTAGATCTCCCAATAGATCGAAAACAATAAACCGAATACACTCTTCCATTAGACCGAACTGTTAAATCATTATTTTTACCTATTAAAAAAAAGGTCTTGACTGGCCAAATCTAACCTGTTTATTAAAAAAAAATTGGTTGTGTCACCCCAAAATTTTTCCCTTCTCGGAGGTGGGTCAGGAAAATAAAAGTATAGATAACTTACATTTATATTTTAACTGTTTTAGGCGAAGACGAAAACAATGGGCAGCTGTCATCGATCGCTGAGTATTCGGTCTATTGGTGTTCGGTCTACTGGTAGGTCGGTTTATTGGGAAAAATTTGGTCTATTGGTTTTCGGTATTTTCGTAGTAAAAATACTAATGGAGTGTTTAGAGTTCGGTGACGGGTGAATATACATCAAAAATACAAAAAACGCAAAATTATATTAATTCGTTAAGAAAAAATTACTGTTCTATTTCAAGGCGTCTTACTGATGAATAATGGTGCCATTTCATGTAAAGGTATAAGACAACCCGAAAAACCTAACCATCTTTATATTATTGTTTTTTTGTATGGATTACCCTATTGAGTTAGGGCCCAAATCATTTCATATATATTTCGCGTCTATTTTAGAGATGTAATGTAATTGTGACAGTCCGACTCTGTGCGACATTAACAATATATATTGAAATAGTATATTTTCACATGCATGTGACGGTTTGTGGCACGAGCCTGAAATTTTTTATATATTCTGCGCTGTATGATGTGCGCGTTGGACGCTTTTTGGATGGGTAAAATCTTGTAGGTTCGCGTCACTGACATGTGTATCTCATTAGTGCTGCATATATATATTAAAATGGTTTGTTCTTATGCATATTTTTGGTGCTGTTTATGTATTGTATGGTTGAATGAAAATGAAAGGAGATAAGTGATTATCGTTTGTAAATATGACAGGAATGAAACAAAGGTTATTGGCAGGGAGCGTGACGGAAACGCCATCTGATGGTTGCATAAAATCTGGCTCGACAATTGTGAGAAGTATGTAAGTTGTGTATAAAAAATAAAAATTCGTTATAAAAAAATCTCATTAGAATTTATAAGCATATAAATAAAAAATGTGATTATATTTTTGAAAGAAAAAATTCAGTAAAACGTGTTGTGATGAACAAAGTATAAAACATGTAAATAAATATCAAAAACTATATGATTCTTAATCAGTGACATCCAAAGAAATAATACATGACAGCTAGAATAATAAAAATTTATGAAATTTGCTAGATTTTCAGTCACAATAATTTATCATACTTTTTTTTTAAATAATTTTTAGGCGATGATGAATGTAAATTCAATCAAAGCGGATTGGAGTCAATTACTCCTCAAATATCATTTCAACCCCAAACGATGGACAAAGGGAAGCAACTTGTCACGTTAGAGATGTGAAAGAATTGAGACATAGTGGCAAAAGTTATTTAATCACATCAAATAATTGTAGAATAAAACACACATTCGTCTAAGTAAGCATGCTACAGAAGTAGGTTATACATTACTTACTTTTTTCTCCTAACTGCATTTATCCAGTTCTTTCTTTTCTCTAATTTCCAAATAGCTCTTGAAAATGTGTAAAATCTGCACTTGATATTTATCTCTGTATTTTTGCAATTACAACACAACTATTATGAACCATTTTTAAATTTAATTTTGACGTGTTTATTTATGACAAGAGCCAGATTTCACGAAATTTTGACCACTACGAGCGCTGGAATCGTTTCAGTTGTCCCCACCATACACTCTGCATCCAGCGAATAAAAAGAAAATTTAAAGTGTGTATGCATGATGATTTAAGTATAGATTTTATTTGGTTTTGACAAAAAATGGCAAAGGGTGTAAAAAATTTTTTTTTTATTAAAAAATCATTAAAAGAGGTTGGAAGCTAAAGAAAAAATAAAATTTAAAAAAATTTTGGTGGAGAAGAAAGTTTGGAAGGGTTGAAGGAGAATCGTTAGCAGGTTGAAAGAAGTATTGAATATTATAGGTAGACTAGAAGAAACAAAAAAAAAGATAATAAATAGGAGTGTTTTATGGAATAGAATAAAATTATGATATAGATCAGGATTTTTTTTAAGATGGAATTATAATAAGATAATTTTTTTTAAATATTATTATTTTTTGGCGTATTATTTTGTTAACAAGAAAAATTTTAGATCTGAAATTTTTTTAATGGTCAATGTTATTAAAGGAGTCATAAAACTATTTTATTTTCTCTGGTTATTTAAAGATTTTTTTTTGTGTTTGAACTTGGCCTGAGAAAGAGTGAATCGTAGATAATATTATAATAATAATAATAATAATAAAAAAATTAAATTGATTCTGAAAAACCTAACAGTAAATATCAATTTACTATATAAATTCATTCAAATTTAAGTGAATAAAAATACTATATAAATAAAAGTGAATATTAATTATTATTTCTAATATTTCAGTTAAGTTGTATTTATATTTTGTACAGGGCTCGCGCAGCCCTTTATATTTTGGCTAATAAATAAACCATATAAAAATGTATATAATTGTTGCTCGAAGGCCGATAGATGTGAAAACCAAACTAATGTTTTAATTTAAAATTTAGAAATTTTAATTTTTCATACAATTAATTTAAAGGTTAACAAAAAACACTGTTATTTAATAATTTTCACTTCTATCAGCATGATTGCCTACTTTTTGTATGCTATTTCTTTATTCTCATAATGCAAATAAACTAAAATATACTATAAATAATAAAAAAAACTTATTCAAAGTTTGTAAACGAAAAACAACAAGGGGCGGTTACATGTTTCAGGCAAACAATGGCCATCATCAGGCAAAAAAGGTGAATCGTGTATACAACATTACCAAATGATTTCATACCAAAAATATTTTTGTGAGACATTTGGCAATGTTGTACACACGATTCACCTTTTTTACCTGATGATGGCCATTGTTTGGCCGAAATATGTAGCCGCTCCTTGTTTTTCGTTTACAATCTTTGAATACATTTTGTTTTTTTATTATTCATTGAATAATTTGCCACATTTGATTATGGATAATCTTCTGAAAAAAATATTGTTTATAACAAATTGCGTGCGTACGTCCCCGTTTCATTAATCAAATATTCCAATACTGGTAATAATTTATGATGTTTATGTTTTGTTTTTTAAGATTGCAATTTTGAAGTGGTATACTTAAGAGATATTGTATTTTGTTATTCAATATGGTTAAAATGTATATCAGACAGCTATTTTCAGACTACATGAAATAACTTACTTTGTCTTAGTATCGATTAAAATTAACTCTTTGTGACATCTATTGAAAAAAAAAACGTTTACGTAATGATAGAATAATCCATAAAATGGGTCAATGTCGAGACGAAGATCGTGATACTTGGTTTGGTGTCGGTGAGAGTAAGAAAAAGTAATCTAGTGAAAGGTGCAATGTCTTCCATTCGATTCATTTCATGGTTACGTAAAAGTTGATGGAATTTATTATATGTAAAGGCCAAGTGTGCGGTTAAAAATGAAGAAAAAAAATAAAGTCTTTTAAAAATAATCCATGAACTAACCAGCCATCATTGCAGGAAATGTACGTGATGGTTGTATTAATGTTAGATTCAATTATTTTTTTTATAGTCCATCGGTGAGATTAAATAATTATTCGATTCAATTTTTCCATAATTATCCCCTTTATTGTATAATTATTAATTACTTACACATAAATTGTTTTATTGAAATCGACGTTTTTTGTGTTTACATTTTTTTACATTTCGACATAATTACTTAATTGCGAATGATGACTGTATAGAGCACAGTGCGTGATTTTTGTTGAAACGTTTTTGCTGACCTGAATTTTGTAGAATGGGATCCCATACAAACCCAGATGAATTTCATCATAGATTGTGTGCGATTTAAACCGAACAGTAGTAGGCGTTTTGTGTCATGGGCGCACTTAATTGCAACTCGTAGGGATTTTCAATTCGTTTTATTCCAAATATACAGTTGCAGCAATTTAAAATGTCAAATTTGTCATAAAAAAATCTCTACCAATTGTTAAATACTAATTTGTTTGGTGAAAAACAAATAAAATTATTTATCCATAAACAACCACCTGCTTTTAATTTGATAAAATACATTTTTAATGTGAAAAACTGGGAAATTTATGTTTTAATCTTTTCTATATTAAATTTGAAATTATTAGATTTACCTTAATTGCAATTTTATGTTTTAATTCAGGAGTAAGAGAATGTTTGGTCATATAAGGGAATGCAAATTGGCGCCAGTTTATTTTTGAATTTATCAAAGCTACAAAAAAAATAATAAACAAAAATATGAAACTATTAATTTTGTTTGACGAGGAGCTAAATGCGTTGTTATACAGGGAATATTAAAAATGTGATTTTTGGTTTTTCACCCATAGAATTTTTATTTTAAAAAATATCAAAAAATGGAGAAGGAAAGTTTTATTGTATCTCAATATTGTTAAAAAATTGCCTTTTTAATTACAAGTATTGATAATCCATTAAAATCCTAATTCAATGATATATTAGTCTTTTTACAGAGCTTAATTGATTTGATTGAATTTAATCAATAAATTTTGAAAAACAGTTTTGGTAACTAAAAATAGTAGTAAATATTTCGTAATTTGAGCGAATAATACAGCGTAAAATAATGCGTTATACTCAGGTGTGGTTTATTTTAAAAAATTCAAAATCTCATAAAACCAGTTTTTAATTAGTTGAAATAAATTTTTTTCGTAATAAAAATTACTCCTTGTATATACACACATATAAATCCAGCTCCGTCTTAATAAACTAGTCGACTTCCGTTTACAATTACTAAAAATTTAATACCAAACACACCCACTGGTCTAGTATTTTCCCACATCCTTATCTGTATTTATTCATAACAATATGTAATCAATTAATTCATTAAATTAGTTTTATAAATGGTTTAAAATGTATTTCTGTTAACCGGATTTATGATAAAACAAAGCATACGCACAAAAAAAAACGAAATAATTTTGATACAAAAAAATTTAGATAACAAAATCTTGGAAAAAAATTTTAAAATATTATAAATTCTACGCCTTTTTCAGCTTTTTTCATAGAAAGACAACAACAAAATAAAAATGTACTGTAAAGAGATTGAATTAGAAATTGTTTTACAATTATCTTGGAGTGGAAATAGTGGAAAAAATAATGGACGCAGACATAGCAACACAGACAGCGAAAGATCAGAAAAGACAAATTTAGATAAAGAATAAAACACAAGGGAAATGATGAAACAAGACTTTGGGCCGCTCTTTGAGCCGTGAAGCGGTATTTTGGCACTTGCACGGGCAGCTTCAGTGGAGAAAAAGATACTCCAGGGGTCGTTATGGCTTTGACAAGGAATATTAGTTGCTAGGATAAAGTAAAAACAAAAATAGATTCAATAAATAAGACTTATTTATACCAAAATCCGGCAACGGTGAAGAAGAACACGGTTCTTTATCGGACGGTACAGGTGCGTATCCCGGGTTGGCGTGGTGGTCGGATGACGGTTCTGGACTCCGGTATAATTGGAATTGGCTTCGCTCCCTTCAGATTGACCTGTTTCTAAAGGTCAAGGGACTGCCACTGCTGGCTGCTACTCCAATTGGAACTTCTACAGCAACTAACTAGATCGTCTCCACCTGTGATATACCATAAGGTCGACTGCGTATGCGAAATAAGTACGCGAGTGACTCCATCTTTCGGTGGGGGTCCACGACTGATCATATATTAGAGGGTACGTTGCTTTTCCCATAAATTTAACTAAATTCTACTCCAGTGCCGTGCGCGATTTAATTTATATATTTTAATTATTACGGAAAAGTACCTTTGTTACAACTTATTGTATCCACTTCTAATGTTTAGTCGCTGAGGATATCTTAACGATTATCCTATTTTAGTTACAAAATTTAGACCGTCCACACATGGGTCGATAGATTTGTGATTGTAATGGAAAACTAGTTTTACAGTAGACCCACAACACAAATAGGTTTGCAACCAAAATGAAATCCATCCACACACGAGCATGTTGAGCGTCTGGAACCACGTCGGATCCATCAAGATAGGTACTATGCTATTGTTGGATCATACTTCATATCCATCTTCTCACAACTATGAAGTCTAGTAGTTCAGATGAAGAAGATATTATCAGTATCGTATAGTACTTGGATTTTTTTTGGGATTTGGTTGTATTTAATATTTCATAATAGTGAAAACTCAGCGTTTGAATGTTTTGATTTGAAAATAATTTTTGCAACTCAGGCATCAAGCCGAGCAGTAATATTTTTGGAGCATTTTTTATCAGTTGTGTCAGTTAGGTACTTTTTGACTTTAAAATACTCAGCAACATATGTGCAGCTTTATTCCTCTAAACAATCTTTTTCGCTGGAGTGTTTTTTGGCGATATAGGTGTTTCACGTTCTCATGATAGTGATGGTCATTTATTTTAGACGTTCACCATTTAAAGCATGCAACGCAACTGTCCTGCAACCCAGAAAAACAGTCTCACAACCAGTTGTAGACTGGTTTCAAACAGTGTTGCAAGGTGGGAAAAATTTTCATTACCACAAAATCTATGAAAATGTACTAAATTTTACCTCATAGTGTACCACTTTTTAATATTATGTCGTGACGTCACATGTGGGCCTTGTGGATATCGAACTGTGGCTGATAAATAATGCGCGCGATCTATGTGGTCACTTCATTCTTGGTTGATAGACGCAACGTTAATTATTTTTAGTCAACAAAAATTTTATTTTATTACTTTCTTTGAATATGGATTAATGTTCCTTGAACATGGATTATATTCTTTGAATAGGGATTATGTTACCCTCGACATGACTGGTGACTGCGATTATCAGCTCTTGGTGACTCATCAGTCGTGGAACAACCATGAACCTCTGGAGCATACCACCCAGTCGAAACCTTCCCCCCATAAGAAGACAATTCCATTCCATATCAAGCAAAAAACACATTATTTCGATATATTTGCTATGGTCCGAAGAAGCTGCCCAAGATGCAGAAAGGTTGTTGATTGTGCGCCGAATAGAAGCAAAAGTCAAATAACTTAAGAAAGACAGAGAACTTTCAGTTTATTCAGTTTCAAGATCAACCGCTAGAGGTACGCGTGATTTATTTCGTGGCCACGTAGACAACCATAGAGAATCCAATGGCGTTTTTTGCATTCAGTGCATGACCACTGTCATTTGTCATAATCTAGTGCAGTTGGAATTTTCAAATTTTTTTGATTAGCATATCAGCAGTTTCTGGTAAAAGTCTGAAACGATTACATTTCTCACCTGCTTTTCATTGATTTCATTTACTATATTATTAACGTAATTGCTAATTTTTGATAATAAAAAAATAAGCTGTTCATCGTTCGTCGCCATTTTCCATTTTGTACTATACTGGACACCAGCTCCTGAGCAGGTGCGGAAAAAACTGCACTCAGTGCAACTTTGCTTGCACTAGTTTTCCAATGGAATATGAGCGGTGTAGTGTAACCAACGGAATACACAATTTTCACTCTGTCAATAGAAAACGCCATAACCAACCGGAGAGTGACACTTCTAGTGCAAATTTTTGGAAGCTTGCTTCTTTCTCTTTTCATAGTCACCTGCAATGGACATTTTGATTTCGTGTTTGAAAAAATCGATAAAAAAGTTGATATTTTTCATTGTTCCCAGAAACTAATTTAGGTACCACCATACTTTTTGACGATCAAGAGTACCACACGTGGTACTATAGTAGCACTCTGGCAACACTGGTTTCAAATCAGTTTAGTTTCAGTCGAACCGTGTGAGGTCTCCCACTCCTATTATAGTCAAGGTCAGACAGTTTCATATTCAACCAGATGTCCTCTTGGCTCTTAGTCGGCAATGTTCTGTTATGGTCAGTATGCAAAGTTTGTTTTTGATACATTCCTGTAGATTGAATTTTTTCCATATCTCTTTTTTTTCTAGTATTCCACTGTTACTGATTCCAAAAATTTAGCGAAATGTAGAAATTATTTAAGAAAAGAATTTATCCAACAGAAAATTGGATTTAAAATGCACAACTAATCGATATGTCCAATTTTGCAACAACTAAAAGTATCCTTTTCTATGAGCCTGAGTGTGTGGAATATTGCACCTAAACAGTACTTGATCCCCCGCACTTTTCCACCGCTCCCGGGTAATCCCCGCGATAGAGAACATATTGGGAGGAGGTTTTTAGAACTTATTCCTCATGGTCTCCTCTTACCTATTTTTGGCCGTATTCCACCCTAAAGAGCATTTGGTGGATTCCTGGCCAGTCTTATTAATAATAGTTTTGGGGACGACCGAAACCTCTATCTGGTCTGTTTGTTCATGTCGCGAGTTTGATATTTTAAAGAATTTATTGAGAATAATTAGTATATAAAATATTCAGTTGAAGAGTAAAAAGAATCTTATTATTATATCATTATTATAATATGAATGATTAATATCTGTATAATAATTTAATAGAAAAGTAAAATTTGGGAAAGTATATTCACACAAAAAATTTTGCTGTATAATTAATAAGTAAATGAGAAGATAAGTGATTAACAAAAAAATATTATCAAGTAACAAAAAATTTTTATTTTGGGGAGAGAACAGTTGAATAAAAAATAATAAACAAGTCAATTTTACAAACAAAAGGCTTTTTGTCAGAATTAATTTATGGTTTTTGTAAGGGGATATAGGAAGACAACTAAGGGGAAAATCCAATAAAAAACACATAAGGAGGAATATGAGTTGAGAAGCTGAGACCAGCAAATTGGGTTATGAGGTATTCAGAAGAAGTGGCTGGTCAAGGTAGAGAAATGAAAACGGTGCAAGAGATTGGAGAGGAAATGGGATAGAAGCGCATATGCAAAATTAGTTTTCTTTTATATTTGTTATTTTTATAAAACTCACCCCAAATTCAGATACAAATTCATTACAATATATGTCTGGAAAACGCATTGGATGCAATCGCAAGCTCCATCTACTAGTCATTCGATGAAACTGGTGCTACCACCGGAAGGTAAGAGAACTTATCGATTTATTTTCTTTTAAAATTAACCGCCTTCCTACTTTAGTAAAAAAAAATGTTATTCTATATATATTTGTTTCTATCATTTAACGTAAGGCCGACCAATTTTTATAAAAAGCACCTAATCCTTCTCCTTCTGTCATTTATCTACCGATTTTTTTTAAAACATTCGGCCATATTTTAAACACGTGTGCGAAATTTATCCTCTAACCTCGTTAACTGGCAATTCCCATGGAAAATTAGGTCAGGATGTAATAAGAAGCCATAAAAAAATTTACAACATATATATCGCGGCTTCAACATGATTTATGAATTATATTTGTTGGGCTTTTGTATTAAAATTATTTATCGACAAGATTTATTTTTTCACTTTATATTTTGATAAATAGGAAATTAAGATTTATAAATAAAAAACAAAACATTTAACTTTATTAACGAATTTTTATATTATCTTGATTAAATTAATTATTCATTTTAGGTTTTTTTGTTCTATTTTTAATGCAATGTCAACAGTAGTTACATTATTGTCATAAAATTTAGAGATTAATATAAAAAAAGATAAAACAAACCCAAGTTGTAAAGATAATGAATGAAGTAGTAATATTTGTCAGAGTTAAAAGTTCGTTCTCATAAATATTCAAAAAAAAAAAATTGTTTATCATTATAAATTTCGTTAGTTATTATTTCCCCTAGAACCGACATTTTAAAGCTATAAATTATGCTCGACTTGGTTTATCAACTTTGTTTTTACTTGGTGTATTTTAACGGTTTATTTTCTAGATTTTGTTCATAAATAGAGAAAAAAAGTTTTATGGCAATTATTTATTTTCATACTTTCGTCTTATGTTTCCTTTGCTTCTATTTGTAAATACTTTATTTTTTCTCGAATATTATCCATCTTTTTATCTACATAAATTATTTTTTGTTGGACTTCTGTTTTCTTTCTTATTTTTGCTTCTAATTTTTTCTTTATTTCTTCATCTCTCGAATATCCTTCAGTTCAACATTTGAATTTGTAAAAATGCTGTCCCATTTTTGAAATTTTTAAATTTTAATTTCTTTTTATTATCGAACTAATAGAAAGTGGCAGAGGATATTAATAAAGAATCAAATTGATGAAGGTATTTTACGTCGATTTTTTATAAATTTATATTTTGAAAAATAAATCCACTGACCGTTAAAGGTTTGCTTACATAATTTGCAGAAAAATGCAGTTATAAGGAATCTACGAAAATTCTCAGAAAAAATTAACAAAAAAAAATAGTTATCAATAATCAATAATTCTTTTACATTTTTTCTAACTTTGGAAACTAATTTTGAATTAAAATTTCTAGTTACATATTGTTTTGTCCCTGTAACAAAAAACTATATAGGTTATAAAAATCTGCTGAATGTAGATAGAAAAAGAAAAAAATATTGTCAAAATTTTAGAAAAAAAATTGTAAAGATTTTTTTAGTTTTCCTCATTTTAGTCTCTTCCTTTTCTGAAGTTCATAATTCTTGCTTAAAAATTTTGAAAAAATCCCACTTATAGTATGTTTCATTCTATTTTCAAGAATTGTAAGTTAAATTTGATATATTATTTAGTTTTCTTATTATGGGGTATAAAAGCATGGTTTGTACAGTATTCCAACGTGTTTAAATATTTTTTGAGTTGCTGTAAATTTTTAATCGAAATGGAAAGTTGGTTAAAAAATAAACATAACAAGTTCAGAAGAAGCAAATTTAAATCAAATTTTAATAGATATAAAAAAAATTGCTACAACTATTGTGAGAATAAAAAATGAAACTATGTAATTTTTGCTTCAGCAGTTAAAGTGTTAATTTCCATTCTCATATTTATATTTCCTCCTAAGGAATGATTCTTCTTCTCTTACACTTGTTTCCTTCTTATATTCTTATATTATTTCTTTCATGTTGGCTTCTCTTCTATTTTCTGATAATTTATCTATTTTATCCATTATTTTCTTCGTTTTTCTACTCTTTCTTTTTTATCTTGATACTACATTTAATTTTAATTTAATCTTGAACTAAATAAAAACTATAACAGCCACTAAAAATTAATAACCAAATAACTTCATGCGTCGTGACCTAAATTCGTATCGCGAATTGGGTCACTACTTGCCTAACCCTCATTCGGGAGAATCCAGTGACGGTTCCACTAAGAAAACGCCGTTTTAAATTTACAAACTAAATTCGGACCAAGAAAATAAAAAAATAACACCTCATTGATAATTACAGTAATTTATGGTTGAAAGAATTAAATTTCAGTTTGGCTTGTTACATAACACCGCTCGACAAATGACCTAGTTCCAGTAGTTTGAATTACCTCATCGATCTTTTACAATTTTTTTTTCAACACGACACTCCGATACATCGAGCTAATCTGGTAAATGGAATTAGCCCAATTTGAGAAACGGCACGTCATAAGGGGTGCATGAATTTATCGTTAAATCGCCCGCATTTGACGGTTACACCCTCCGAAATTTCATTAACTACAAATTTATAGAAAACAAGTCAAAAATTAGACCCTTTGTAAGACTAATTTGAAATTCCATTAAATCTCGAGACTTGTTTGTATTTTTGTATCAAAAAAGTGGGGCAGAATGGATATTAGTTACTAAAAACTTTATTTATACTAATTATTTGACCGAGAGCCCACTGTAAAAAAACCCGTAAATCAAAGATGATGTAGCAATCCGGATAGAATGATAAATGGGAGCGTATAATAGAATCTGGCATCAAGTACCCAAGTGGTACTGAAATGGAGGAAAAGGTCATTTGAATTTTTTTGCCACCCATCCAAGGAAATAAGCAATGCATCCAGGGGTGTTGAGGATGTCTTAAAGACCCTATATTTTCCAGTTGCTGCATCATAGATGGCGCCAAACCCATTAGTTAAGAAGTAAGCAAATAATAGAAATGGGTTCTGTGGACAAGCAGAGTCACAAAAATATGACTTGCTGCACTTGAAAATTTGCCCACAACATGGAAGGATAAATACTCCAAATTTGGTGCGATCGATCAAGGGTAGTCCTTGGTGGCCAATCATGTGAGTTGCTGCATCGTAATGGTACCCACATCTCGTTAATTGGGTTATAACTAACAAAAATCTCTTTTGCTGCACTTGAATTGCGTGGTTGCCGTTTAGAGAATTACCCAAGAAAAATGAACTTCTATTCTAACTAGATATAAGTGTAAACCTCTGAAGGAAAACTTACTTCAGAGTAACCGTCATATCTCCGGTCCACTTTGACCTACAGAGCTCAAATTTGTTTTTTTTTAAGAATTTCCAGTTAAAGTTAAGGAATCCTACCTAATGGTACTATTTTTTCTGCGCAAAATAAAGTAGAGCATCACAAAACATAATTATTCGTTTTTGGACGAGATCTCGCCAAATATATAGCAAATGCGGATTTTTTTTCATAATATTTAAATAATATTTATTAAAAGGGTTGTACTACTTTTTCAAATTTATCTAGAGATAAAAGTTGATAAAAATAATTTAAAAAAAGTGAGATTGGTGAAAATCGCAGCTTCCTATTTTGAATATAAACGGAGCGCCCGTCCAAAAGCCATTTCAGGCAAGATAACATATGATATTGGTGCTTCTTAACTATGGCTTTAATTTACTAATTTGGTCTTTATTGTATTTTCCTTATATTTAGATACAATTACAGAACCTGTATAAATGTGCAAATAACCGTATCAACCAATCTTAACGTGGCACCTATATACAATTCGAATTATTTTGTTAAAAAGTAAAAGTTTAAAAATTACCACGACGTAACATAAAAAATTATGAATAATTTTGAATAATTTTTGATAATGCCTCCTCCGCACCACGAGTCCCACCTACTCACGAGCAATCTACTAAAAAGTGAAAAATTGGCACAAACGAAACGGAAAGTGTGTCTGTTGTGTAGCGTGCAAATCATAGTTGGCATGCATAATGGCTGCGCGACGAGGATCAAACTATTTAACATTAAAACGAACAATCGACTAGAAAGAGAGAAAATATGTGATGCAAGAGACGATCTTGGTGATGTAGGTTGTTGGGTCGGTATAAAACGTAATCGATGCAATGTTGCCGTATGTTATGTATATGTAAACAAAAGAATATGTCAATGGCTTTTTTCGTTCATAAACTTAAATACCAATTTTCTGGGTAGACATTTTATAAAATGAACAGAAAAATCTAAACAATGTAGTACGTAGCTTCCATAAAAAAATATTTACAAAAGACGTAAAAGATATATGTAAGTTACTTAAAAATATAAAATCACCAGACCCAGATGGAATCCCTGGAGAACTAATAGAAATACGGTACACAATTTAAGTTTTTATGAAGAATCAAATTTTCTTGGTGCGACAGCCGTGAGCCAGAATATTCTTGATAATTTTTTTTTTATTTTTTATTGCAATATTGACTGGCGCTAACTATAGCATATTTTAGGTTTCTTTTATTTGAAGAATAAAATTTTCTTGGTACGCCAAAAGATTCTTGTTGTTTTTTCATTAAGAATAAAAGTTTTGACAAATTGACAAATTAATAACAGACGCAGGCAAGATAAAAATTTCGTTGATGCGCCAGTATATGTTTGATTATTTTTTTGAACATTCTATTTTTTAAGAGCGGAAACTATAGCTTAGATAATTTAGAAGCCTTTATGAACAATATTTTTTTTGACTAATTATTCATAAAGGCAGGTAGGAAGGAAAATAAAAATCTTCTTGGTAAGTCAGTATATTCTTGATTATTTTTTTGTTAAATGTTTTTATGAAGAATGAAATTTTCTTCGGTGCACCAGAATATTCTTGATTATTTTTTAAATTTTTTTAAATATTGCAAGGTTGACTGGCGCTAACTATAGCTTTTAGGTTTGTTCTTTTATGTTTTTGTGAAGAATAAAATTTTCTTGGTTCGCAAAATATTCTTGATTTTTTTGCATGTTTTACAAAAAAAAGGGATACTTGATTTAATTGGTACAAACCGGATAGTGAAAAAAAACAAAACAAAAAAATTGTAAAAGGGGGGGAATAAAAGTGGACAAAACTTAAAGAAATTAGTAAAATAGCAAAAAAAAACTTTTCCTCATCATCCACTCCGAGTTGAGCGCAGCGAGGTTCGAACCAATCAAGTCAATTAAACTCCCCGAAACAAATAAATTAGAAAACAAATAGAGGAAAAGAAGAAGTGGAAAGTTTATAGACACCTTCAATAACTTGTTCAAGATTACATACATGTAGAAAAAGTCCTAGGAGAATGAAGATAAATTCATGACAACAATACATGCATACAAAAGAAAATAAAGATGATTGTGAAAACTACAAAGGAATTTCAGTAATTTTTAAAATTTTATCGATATCTAATTCAGAACTCCTACATGATTGTCCCAAAGGGAATAGACTAAACCTTCTTAAATTGTTCGAAATCAACTCTTGTATTCATAACGACACCTTAATGACCAAGTTAAACCTAAAGATAACCACATTTTTCTATCCAATGTTTTCAGAGATTTGATCTAAGTTTATACCTACCCTAAAAGTTCCTCGCTACTTCCAAACCTATATTTTACACCCTGTCCTCCTTTTATTCTTCATTAACTTTATTCTTTATTTATCTAGTCAATATTTTTGATCTTCCACGTGTCAATTTCACAATTCATCTGTCATTCATGTCAATTTGTCTTCTTTTTTTTCCTTTTCTCATTTATACTTCTTTCCTTGGGTTTTATACTTCTTTTTTTCTATCATTTTTTTACTAGTTTGTTCGTTGCTGCGCCCAATTTCGCTGTATAATTAGAATAAGCTAATATCCTTTATATCTCTTTGTCATTGTTAATAATTTTAATGTTGTTTGTACTGATTATTTTAGTTTTAACACCCTTCAGGTTTAACATTGTTACATGGTACTAGATCATGGGACAACTGTCACTTGTCATATATAAATAATTTTAATTTTATAATTGTATATGCGCACTCCATTTTATGTTGGTTTTTTCACTAATCTATAAAAAAGATTTTATTCTACGTAGTATCATTGTCATGGTCTTTAACCTACTTTGGGCAATGATATTTTTCATAATTCTTTCTGGTGTTATCAGTGTTTTTACGCTACTCGTAGGGTGGCCTGCATATTTTAGTACTAAGTGGATCATGTTGGTGTAAAAAGTTTCAAACTATTTACTCTCTATCCGAATTTGGTTATTACAATGTTATGACGGCCATATTTGTTTTTATTGTTTTTGAATTTCCTTTGTGTTTTACAGGATAAGGTAATAAAGTTAATTAAATAAAAATGGATAACTATGAAATTTGTTTATCATACAACAATACCAGATTTAAAGAACAATTAGATTTAGATACCTACAGAACATTAAACACAGTATTTTGTATTTTCAGATATTCACTATTTTATTGCAAAGATAAAAAATTCAAAATATACACAAATCCCCAAACATTCATTCTACAAATATTGATTTGTTTGGGTTGGTTTATAATTTTTGATGTCAACTGTCAGTGTCGACTGTCAGCTCTTCCTTTAATATTTTTCAGCACTATTTGCTCGGTGGTCATGTGACTAAATAACTACTCTGCTCTAAACCGTAACCGGATTGACTTTCCCTACTTGGCATGTATTGCATTCCTGTATTTTTTCGTTGACCAGCCGAGCAATTTTCAAATTTTATTAATGAGGACACACCAAATTCATTGGAGTCTTTCTTTTGGTCCCTCCTTTTAATAATTCTCGTTTCGTCTATTCTTGTTCACTCTATGTCTAATTTAAGACATAATTTTACTTGCTTTACATTTTCTAATTTAATTAATTTATCAAACACCAGTACCACTTATTAAATGAATTTATTCGTTTATCAAATATTACAGTTTGTCTTTTATGACAGTAAAAATTTAATTCTTAATTTTAATAACCCCCATTAATATGGTAAGTTTAAATTTGTTACATGATTTTTTCCTGTTTATTGACTGTAGTCGTTACAGGTCTGATGATGGTGAAATTTCGCCTCCTTATCATCTTTAATAAATATATATTTGTGGTACTTTAACTTCGAGTTTCATTACCTCATCGGTTTGACCTCATTGGAGAATAATGATTACCCTTTTGGACTTAATTTTATACCTATTTAGTGTGTATAACAGTCCCAGTCTTTTTATTGATTTACAAAAGGCATATGACAACGTGCCATAAACATTAACATGATAAAATGAAAAATATGGGTTGTGGCCAACATAACACTTTCTAGCTATTTATGTGTTGTGTTTTATTTGTTGTCACTCTAATCTTGATTCATAATCAAAATCTTCCAATAATATTTAAATCACTATTTTATTCATATAATACTATCCGTAGTTTGCAGATAATATTTTAGAACGCAATTTTGTATATTATAAGTGGCATTACAGAACACACCTTATAGATAATTAGACTGCTCATTGACAATAAATATCTTCATTGCCGGATAATATACCATAAGACCAATGTAAAAAACTTTTTTTATCAACATTTGATCCATTCAATTTTTTTTACGAATTTTTAAAAGTAATAAAATTGCTGTTGGCCACCAAAAACTAATCAGTTCTAAGTTAGATCCAAAACAATTTTTGGTTAAAATCGGTTCAGTAGTTAAAAATTAATTATTATCGAAAAATTTGATCACACACACGTGCATACGCACGTATAGGTATTGTATTTTCTTATAAACGCCAAGGGCGCAGATATGGGGGGGTAAAGGGAGTAATTACCCCTCCCCAGGACACCAAAAAATGCCACGAAAAGAAGAAATAAAATATATGAAATGGAGAAACGGACAAACATATTTGTCTAAAAGTTTGATTACCTCCCCATAACATTATCACAGGGATCCAAAGTCGTGGTCTCAAATAAAAATGCCCCTTACACTGTTTATGATATAGTTGGAACAAGCTTTCAAAAATTGGAAATAGAAGATTCAGATATCCCTTTCAGTTGAATGAATCTTTCTTTGGCCAACAAGCCAAGCAGTTTAAAAATAATTTGATTTTTATATAAATTAAATTTAGTTTATATGCACTTAGATAACTATCCATGGTAAGATTTTAATTGATCCGAGGCATTAAAAAACAACCTAGGTGTATAGGAGGTGGAACAGTATAACAGAAGATGTGCGAAAAATAAAGTTTTACCAAGAATATTTTGTAATGAAATACTCTGTATGAGTCATTTTTTATTATTTATTCGTTAAAAGGTTTGAATAGGATAAATAATTTTATGTTGTTTTTATTGTTATAAACAGAAGTTATAGTTAAAAGTTTAATTTTAAAGCATTTATTGAAAATAATTTGTGTATAGAATATTTAAAATCAACAATTGTGGATGAGTATAAAAAAAATCTTATTTGTATTATCATATCAAAAAGTTAAATTTTGGAAAGAATATTAAAATAAATTTTTGCAGTATAATTAAAAAGTAAATGACAAGTTTGTCGAAAGTGATTAACAGATAAAAATTATTCATTAATCAAGTAACAAAAAAAAAATTAATTTTGGGAGGACAGTTGAATAGGAAAATAATAAACAGAAGTCAGAAATTTTTTATAAAAAAGTCACAATAATTTAGCAACAGTTATTAATTGTAAAAAAATAGTTAAAAACCAAGATTCACCAATAAAAACAACTATTGTTAATGTTAAAGTACGAAAAAAGAGTTAAAAAATGAAAAAATTTTGTCAAAAGTTTAAGAGAAGTTTATTTTGGGAAAGATAAGTAAAGCTGTTAATATGATGGAGATAGTTTAAAAGAAAAGGACTAATAGTAAAAGAAAGTAAGGAGGAGTGTAGAGATTTAATAATTTGAAAGCGGAGATCAGGAAGGCAGGTTAAGAAGAGGTATTTAGAAGAAGTGATTGGTCAAGGTAGGAGATAAAATAGGTGCAGAAGATTGGAGTGAAAGGCGAACAGAAGGACTTTTATCAATTTAGTTTTCTTTATTTTTTTGTAATGTTTATTATTTTTTTTTATATAGAAAAAATTAGAGATATAGAAAATAACATAACAATATATAAATAGTTTATAGTAAAAAATATCAGAGGAGAAACACCACATACAGAAAATAAAGAAAGAATAATGCAGAGTTATTTCTAAGCTCAACAGAATTTTTATAGGACCAACATCTTTCCAAATAAAACCAAAAAATAATACATAAGAGTATTTTTACAAGTTTTTTATCACGTTTGGCGGATTAAAACTAAATTCCAAAAAATAGAATTAGATACTGAGATGGATCTCGAAGGGAGCCGGTGGAAAATCAAAAAGAGACTAAGAAGAGTGAGGAATAAATAATCGGATAAAAGAATTAATGGGCACAATACAGAGGATAATAGACGACATAAGAACAAAGAGTATCATACAAAATGTACAGCGAATGCTAAACAAGGGCAAAAGAAGCAAATAGCCGTAACTTTGAAAAAGTTGGAAAGAAGTAGATAAAAAATTCGATAATCATATTTGTAACAAGATGAATGAGTGGCGTTTAAGGTCGAAAAACATCGTAGAAGATGACAGGGAAAATATATAAGTGGTTTTAAATGAAAAAGGCTGGAGTGAGAAAAACCGCAGAAAATAGGAAGTAATTTAAAAAACAAAATAATAAAATATATAGAAATACAAAACGAATGGAATTCTGGAATTATCTTAGCAATATTCAAAGTATAACAGTGTACCAAAGAAAATTTTGTCAAGAATAATAGATGAAAGAAAAGAATAGGCCGAATAGCCCAGGCAGCTGAGGCCTCAAAAGGAGAAGAAGAACAAGAAAGAAAAGAATAAAGACTATTTCAACGATGACCTTGAAAAGGTCCAAATAAACATTAGAAATCATACACAAAAAATCCTAGATGTAGGGAAATTTTAGACGAAACGACCAGTATTTAGCTAACGTGACAAATATTTTATCAGTTTTTCAAAAAACAAAATCACTATAACCTTGAACTGATATAAATATTACTTTCCTACAAAAAGTATCGAAATTAGTAAACTTTAATTAGTTGCTCCATATTTATTATATTTAAATTTAATTTCTATGGTTTTCGTTATTTTATTGGAATCTAGTTAAATTTAAAAGCGCTGACAACATCGCAGGAGAGTTGATTATAGCGGCAAAAAACAATATTATTACAATGCACGCAGCGTATTTCGAGGAATTCGCTTTTACACATCGACGAGGTTTTCATTTCGTGCAATAAGAATTACTTCAGAAACTAATATCGATAATTAGATGACGTATGTGTATTTATTGGTTTCGCAAAAATCATCCCTTTGGGAAATTACCGTAAAAACTTTTGATTGTTTACCAAACTTTTTTAATATCAAGTGATGACTAGAAATTAATAGTAACTGCGAGTGCGACGACAAGATTTATTAAGTTTAATTAATGATAAGATAAAAAAATGACATAACATATAAGGCGCCGGCACTGTTTTTTTTTTGCAAATTTAATACTTTGGTAAATTAAACCAAAATTAGGTCAAATTCTACGTTTATATATCTCAAATGTGATCCAAATTTTAAAGAAATAAAATACAAAGTCAGGTATCACAGAATTTAATGTAAACGTAACAGGAGGCAACTAGTTTCGGTCACTGACCGTCATCAGGCCACTATTAAGTACCTGCGCAAGGAAAAAAGAAAATTTTACATATGTTACAACCCCAAGGGTGGCAAAAAAAAATTGTACTTGGTGTATGCTTTGCACGTAAAAGTTCCTGGTTCGAATCCCGAGGAAATATTTTATTTATTTTTTAAATACACAGCCTAGATTTAGATAGTCAAGACGTCTTTTAATAAAATTAATATTTATTTTTATTTTTTTTTTAAATACACAGGTTAGATTTAGACAGTCAATACTTTTTTTAATAAAACAAATGCGGTCAACTTAAAATCAAAAGCAAAGTGGAATTTCAGGCGATATACGCTTGTCCTGATTTTGTACTTTATTTCTTTGGAATGAAATTTGTTAAAAAGTCGAAACTCATGCAAATGTCAGTTTTTGAGACTATCATTAGTTAATATTTCGTTTATATTTGTATTGTATATTTCTCAGTTAAATATAAACCCAGCATGTATATCTTTAAATATATACAGGTTTCCATTAACAAAATCTTACAGCGTTGTCAAGTTAGCTAAAAAATATTATGAATTTCGGAAAAAATAACTTGCTAAAGTAATTATTTTTATTAGTGATCGGCCGAAATATCGATATGTATCGGTATCGCATCGGCAAAATTTATCAATTTATATCGGCATATTTAAGATAAACTATTTTACTAATTTTAAATTATTTACCAATTACATGAAAAATCAAATTAGGCATTTCGTAAAACGGGTAATCCGGGCGGCCGGGGAATTACCGAGAGTTTAAGTTACGTCTGAGTCAATCCAGCATTTGATTTACCGATAGATTTTCCGATATGGATTCGATCTTATCGAAATCGATCTTTTGTGACTCGATATTCGATTTTTTTGATCGATTATTTTAAGTTGACATCGATTTAAGAATCGGAGAAAATGGTTGAGATCCAAGAGAGATCGATTCTTTTGTGTAGGCATTTCTGACTAAAATCTAATTCCATATAAAATAATTAACTTTTATGCTGCCTAATTTGCCTTAAAAAATAATTAAAATAAAAATTAAACAGAATTTGCTTATTTTAATAAAAAATAAATTCAATTTACATATTTTTGTGCTAGTTTCATTTCAGATTGTAAATTGAATCGATTTTCATAAGATCGATTTTTTGTCCATCCGATTTTTTCTAAATCGATCTTAGACCCAACGATTCGAATCGATCTTGATAATCGATCTTTTTTCCATAGATCGGAAACCCTACTTACCGATGATTTTCACTTTCCAGCGTTGCCACTACTGACAATTTTTACTTATATCAACGTATATTGCTTAATTACAGATCTTTTAAAAATATGATGCCGATATCGATATATTATCGATATCGGCAAAAAAATCCGTATCGGCTGATCACTAATTTTTATAGTCTCATTTGAAAGTATACCTATAGCACATTTTGTGCAAATAAAAAATAACATTAAAGTTGTAATTCCATTAAAAAAATCTTACAGAGTTGCCAAGTTGGCTAAAAAATACTAAAAATTTAGGAAAAATCCACTTAAAGTATTTGTTTTTATAGTCTAATATGAAAGGTGCCATGTATATTTTATACAAATAACTTGTCTTAAAAAAAATACGGTGTTGCCAAAAAAATACTGTGACTTACTTGTTAAAAGTAATTATTTTTATAAGCACATTTGAAAGTTACCATGCATATTTGACACAAAAATTATAATAAAGTTTCAGTTTTATTAAAAAAAATTTACGACGTTGCCAATTTAGATAAAAAATATTGTGAATAACTTTTTAAAAGTAATTATTTTTCTAGTCTCATTTGAAAGTAACTGATTTTTTTTGTACAAATAAAAAATTTCATTAAATTTACTTTAGTTTTTTAACTTTCATTTGTCAAAAAAAACCGATTGAGATACTATAGGATTAGCATACTTATAGCCATTGACATGTATCTAAATATTACACACAAAGTATTACGACACTGGCTATAAGTATAAAAGACGTTTCTAAATCTTTAAATAAGTGTAGATTTCGCAGTTTTGAGTTACGAAAAATCAACAGAAATCTAGTACGCAATAAAAAAACGCTTTTATTTTTATTGGCGTGGTCCATCTCGGTTTATAAACACTCAGTTAATAACTTTGAACTAAATTGTGAAGAAGTGATAATTAATACTATAATTTTTAAAATTTAAGATTCCGACATCAATTAAACGCACGATGTTGTGCTGATTAAAATGTGAGAAAAAATTCCCGACAAAGTAGATCTGGTCACACATTATTTTTCTTTCATATGTGTTTGTGTGTGTTCTATTTAACGAACGACACCAATGGAGGCTCTCGGGTTCCACTCAGTCAGTCAAGCTCCGTTGGTTCCCCGACCAAAAAGCACGTTTTACACCAATGAAAAACCCATTTAATGATTTGGTACCGCGACCAGGTACCGCCTGCCTATGATTCATCGCGATAATAACAGGAAAACAAGTAAACATCCACCAAAAAACTACGACGATTTCATAAAAAAAAACACAACTGTTTACATTTTGTTTTAGCGTTAGTTGGTCATTTTGGAATTGTGAAACCATATCCATAAATAGTAACATATTAATTAGATTTCTATATACAGATCGTTTGTAATAATGTGATTCATTTAAACTTTAAGGAAAGAATTTTGCGCTAGTTTGATACCACCTCCATTTTTTTACATTCCTTCAGATAACAAACCATGATAAATCTATGAAGAGTGATAATTGGTAGGAGCCTGGTAAAAGCAATAAGAAATTTGTCAATGTGGACTTAAATATTTCCTAACCTGTATATTCTAACATGAAATTTTCAACTAATTCACAGTTAACAGAACATTACGAAACGAAATATAACTGGAAATTTTCTAGTATTTTTCTACATAATTCATTTTTTTTTGCAAAAATAGAAAAAGTATATTCTTAAAAATCAATTTTATCTTAATACCGCGTATCTATTAATCATATTACTTTAGTGGCTCCTAATATAAAGTAAATTTAAGATAATTATCGATGTCTCATAGAGATTAAACATTTGCACATCTGCTACTCAATAAGAAATATATTATTTATTACTTATCATAATTTAATAAAATATTTAAAAAATTAATTTCAATATTCTAAAATAATTCTAAACATCAAATTTTAAAAGGAATCAATCAATAAAGCCTGACATTATCAATATTAATATATTAATGTAACTAAACTGGCTCTAAATTAGAGCCTTGTGGTACATCAGAGAGAATTTAATTTCTTTGAGATATTTGAGCTGAACTTTATTTATAATTTGTATTAAAAACTTTTTTTCGTATCTCTCAAAACAACGGAGATATCAAACTCCGGAGTATAAGTTGGTATTTTAAATCTATTTTTCTTTTGAGGTAATAAAATTAAAAATCAAATACCACAAATTGTATTCAAAACCAAGTTGTTAAAAAGACAGAGGGGGTGGGAAACGGCAACTAGTTTCGGCAGAACTGCCATCATCAGGCCGGTAATACATAGTCTGGGCAATTTTTTTTAAAAAAACAAATTACCTAAAACTTACCAAAAATATATAATTTGTGGTATTTGATTTTGAATTTTATTACCTCATGATTCGAGATAATGGATAACATGTTGGAATTATTTTTGTTTTGTTAAAACAGTCAAAAACGAAAATTATATCATGAAACTGAATTGCTCCAGTCTTGAGGCATAACTAAAAAAAATTCAGTTTCACATGTACAAAATTAATATAGCAAAAATAGTTTACTTGATGTGAAATCATGAAAGAAAATATTCATTAAGAGGTGCCATATGTTATCTTGCCTTGAAATAGTTTTTGGACAAGCGCTCTGTTAATATTACAGATAGGAAGCTGCCATTTTCACCAATCGATTCTGTACTTTTTTCTCTAGAAAAATTTGAAAAATGTAGCACAGACGGGCTCTTCTCATAAATATTTTAAATATTATGAAAAAAACTGCGGCACATCTAATGTTTCTTGTTAACATGGTCAAATCATGAAAGTAAAAGATTATCAAAACCAATTGAACTGACACCAGAGACATTTTAAAGCCAATATTTTTTGGTAGTGCCAAGCAATTTGAAATTTTGTAAATAAATCAAGATGGCCGTTCAGCGTCATATTGATTTTTTAAAATTCACACAAATATCATATTTTTATTTGAATTATTTGGATACCTGATAATATGGCACCTATAAAAATTAGGAATATTTAGATGTGCACTATTTTGTTGAGAAAAATATGAAATTGTAGGCGTATATTCTACTAAATGAAACCTTTCAAATGAGGTGTCACAATAACTATTTTTATACTTATAAAAAAATAATCGCTTCCATTTTACTTTCCCGGACCCATCAAAGGGAAAGTAAGGTGAACGAGCAAAAAAAAAATTTGAGATATCGATGGAAATATCCATTTTGAGGTCCCCCAAGAAGATTGAGACCATTTCCAGCGTATGGTCTGTCTGTGTCTGTGTGTAATCTTCCACGGTAACTGCCGAACCGTTTGACCAATCAAGCTGAAATTTGGTATGGAGGGTCGGTATGTGCCTAGAATGCGACCATTAGTTTTTGGCTTAAATTGGTACAGTGGAGGGTCCTCAAGACCGACATTGGTTAAATATACATGTAACAATTTTTTGCTTTATTTAAATTTTAAGGACAAACAATACATTTTAGTGCAAAATGTTGTAGTACAAAGTTTTAGAGAATAAAATTATCTATAACTTTTGTTTCAAACTTTTTCCAGAATTTTCAATAATTTCGCCACTAGAGGACGCGTAAAAATGTGCATGTAGGTTTTCTCTAGTTTTTCTTGATTTTGAGGACAAACAATATACTTTGGTGCAAAATTTTATAGTACAAAGTTTTAGAGCATAAAATTCTCTATAACTTTTGTCTCAAACTTTTTCTAAAATCTCCAATAGTTGCGCCACTAGAGGGCGCGTAAAAAATGTGCATGTATGTTTTCTCTAGTTTTTCTTGATTTTGAGGACAAACAATGTATTTAGTGCAAAATTTTCTTATGCAAAGTTGTAAAGCATCAAATTTTCTTTAACTTTTATTAACTTTTATCGAATTCCTCATGGTTTCGCCGCTAGATGGCGAGAAAAATACACATTTAAAATTCCCTACAACTATTGTATGAAAATTTTTCCCGAATTCCCAATAGTTTTCACTCATTATTTTAGGAGATCCTAATTGTAGCAGTATAATATATAACGTAATTAAAATAATAATAATAAATAACATATTCTCTACGGTCGAGCCGGGAAAGTCCTGGGGTGACACAGCCGATTTTTTTGTTACCTACAAAATGCTTTTATTTTGGTCTCTACTTAACTACATCTATTTTACGTTAATGAAATAAAAATATAAAATTTTAGAAATTAGTTATCACAAGATCCACGTTTTTAATAAAAAACTCGGTCAAATGCGTGTCGGACTTCGAACATTTAGGGTTCCGTACCAAATGTAGAATTTAAGCCGGAACCCTAAAAATGAGGGAATATTAATGAAAAAATCATATTTACTAATATTGTTGGTAAAAAAATACGTAGCAATAAAGATTATCACCAAATTTCAAGTTCATAGGTCAATGGAAAGTTAAAAAATGCTTCGGAACGAAATTTTATAAAAAATGCTGACTTTGCAATATTTTTTAAAACAAAATATACAACTTTTATCTACTCTAACAACGATACCTCACTCGATGGGGTAGGCCAAATTTTTCCCAGCGCCACCCTTTAGATTTCTATGGGAGCCCCCCTTGAAAACATTTAAAAATATTTTTTACAATGTATGTGACTGAAAATTTGAAGACTGTAGCTCCAACGGTTTAGTTGCTAGACTGGTATGACGTCGGACGGACACATGAGTTTGGATCCTTTGGGGTGTAGGGAACCCTACAAAACGATATGGGACCAAGCGGCCATATTGATATATTAATAAATCTTAACTGACTTAAAAGCATCTAAAATTAATGCAGTTTGTTACCCGAAAATTTGATTTATTATTTTAACACATTCAAAGTGAATTAACTTATCTCGTTAATCATTTTTACATAGGAAATGATTGTAATGACACAAAAATAAAAAAAACGCTTTCATTCTTGACCTAAATATCCTTGGAAATAAAAATTGTAGCAGTGTATTATACTTATACTTAATGGGAGCTGCTTTTGAATGAGGTGTCACATGACCCACCTGTCTAATAAAAAACAATATAGACAAACGTTATCTTTATTTCTAAATGAGAGAACTTTTTTGTACTATAAAGTGATTAAAATATTATGACGCATTAAGAAAATGTTTTCCGGAACACCAGAATTTTAATTTTAAGAAAAAAAAATCGTTTTTTTATTGAAAGAATCCAGTCATTAAAACTAGACGCAATTAAAATTGATGTATGCAAAAATTTTTAATTTTACGGGTATAAACATTTTCTAAGAATCTTGTTGGGGAAACCGTAAATCCAAAAATGTAAAAATTTCATAAAAAAAGATTTTTAGTTTAATAAAATATAAGGAAAATATTAATATGACGAATTGTTATTAAAAGAAATAAAAAAATCTTAATTAATTTAATGATAATAATATTATTATTTATTTCAATTAACCGACAACTTCTAAAAACAACTAAAACGACTGTTAGTTAAATTCTACAAAAAAAAAAACCAACTCAAGTTTCTTCCACTTGGCTGGTCACCCCGTAAACGAAGAATTTAGCTGTGTGTACCTGGCCTAAAGTAGCATGAATTAGGACGAGGTCGATAATGTAACAATAACGTAACGCCGACTAAACGACGAAGAAGCGGCAACGGCGCATAACCTGCTTAGCTCCAAGACCGACAATAATTATTCTCCACTTTAATGAATAAATTGAAAATGAAATTTTCAAATAAATCGTTTTAATCAAATAATAATAATAATCACTTTATTGCTTAAATAATAAATGCGATATACAGGTAAGGAAAAAAAATTGTGCAAGTATGAGCTTTAATCGCTCTCATGTCTAGTTTTTTCCCTTACATTCTTTTAGATCGCATGAAGTGTTCGATTCTGGCTAGAGCGATAGGGAGAAGTGAGATAACAAACTATGAGGGTTTGTAATAGGATAATGGTCTAATAGTAATAATATATTAAATAAACTAGATTATCCATTCCAAATGTGGCATAATCATCTATCAAAGGAGATAAAAACTCAAAAGTCGATACCACATTAATTTAATGAAAATTTAAGTCAACCAGCCATCTTCAGGCGCTTAAAATAGTATACAGGGTGTCAAAAAATGAAACCACGAAATCTAGAGCTGATTTTATGACGATTTGGCCCAAAATTGCCTTAATCCAAAAATGCTTCCTAAGGGAGCTAGAGCTCTTTAAAGATAGCGCTCTAAAATCGGTTTAACTGAAATACCTTCAAAACGGATTTCTTATAAATGATATTATTCTGTACATTTATTTATTTAAATCTAGCCAATCAAATTTCGTTATTGTAGTCATAAACGGCTCGTTTGAGTGGGGTATTATTTTTATTCAAAATATATTTAAAATATTTCTTAAAATGGTGCTCTTATCTGAAGTCTCTATAACCAACCGTTTTCGAGAAAAATTGATTTAAACTTTTCATGTCTTTACATACGTTTTCATTGATTAACAAATAAATTTCAAAATTATGATAAGGTGGCCATGGAAAATCAACAAAATACCTATAAATTGTATAAATATTAAACTGTTTTTACCCAAACTTTAGGTAGGTACTCAAAAAAATGTTTTCAATTAATGACTGTTTTGAAGGTATGTCAATTAAACCGATTTTAGAACGCTATCTTCAAAGAGCTCTAGCTCCCTTAGGAGGCATTTATGGATTAAGGTAATTTAGGCTAAATCGTCATAAAATCAGCTCTAGATTTCGTGGTTTCATTCTTTGAAGAGCGTTTCTGGACACCCTGTATAAATCAAAGAACGTAATATATGTAGATGAAATATTTAACAAATCATGTTATAAAATGTATTTAAATTTAAACTTCCGTTTCACGTGATAATACACAAAAAAGGCCACTCATGGTTAACATAAGAGCACCTATTCAATACTTAGTATGTAACAATAGTAGTGCATCGTAAAGATGCAAAATCAAAATTATTTTGATCTACGTGAAATGGTGGACCCGAAGACGGAAAATATAAATAACCAAGGGGGGGGAGTTCTCTCAATGTTGCCAACCTAGAAAAAGGTTAACAACGGGGAAGGATTATTTTTCGTCCAAATCTACTTCATTATTTTCGCATTGATAAAATATGTGTACAAAATTCTATTGAGCTTTCCAGTATATATCGTTAGCAAAATATCAATGATGTTACTTGCTTCTGATTGGTTGAAATTTCGTTGTCAAATGTCATTCGTGATAGAGTAAGTAAAACAGAGCGACATGTTTCATTTTCACATTATAGAATATTCAAACTACTCGCCAAATTCAGTTTAGTTCCACCAATCATCCAAGGCTGTAGATCAGTCGCTGAAAATGAAACATGTCGCTCTGTTGTACTTTATGACAAATGACATTTGACAACGAAATTTTAACCAATCAGAAGTAAGATTTTATTAAAATCATTATATTTCGCTCTAACGATATATTCTGGAAAGCTCATTAGAATTTTGTACACACATTTTATCATTGCGAAAATAATGAAGTAGATTTTGACCAAAAATAATTCTTCCCCGTTGGTAGACCTTTTTCTAGGTTGGCAACATTGAGGGACAAGTGACAAGTCAACAACGACGCTAAATTCAAATAATAATAAAATTTGACTAGAGAAACAAGCGCGTGGGTACCAGAAAACTTTTTAAATTAGGTGAGAAAAGAAGAAAAATGGACAGAAAAGAAGAATTGGAATGCCAAGGTGAAGTAAACCGAACATAAACTAGAAAAACAAAACAAAATAATCGTTGTAATTTTTGATCTAAGTAGAATTTTACTCTTAGAACAAAATAGATCATTTTTTTATCTTCCTTGAGGATTCCTAGAAAAATTATTTTGAACATTTTTTTTTAAATTTGAAACGAAATCGTAAGCCGAAGATTTTTGTTATTTCTCTCTAAAATCTAAAATAATATTACCAATATTCTGAAAAAATCTTACAGTAATTTTTAATTGTCGTTAATCTTGTATAAATTAAAAGTTAAAAAAAATTCAGTATTATTTCAAAAATTTTAAAACTTTTTAGAACTTCAAAAATGGCAAAATATCTCATTTTTTTTTGATCAAAGTACCTCTAGTAAAATCCGTTTCAAGATATTTCGTTAACTTTCTTCCCACCCCAAATTTTATTTTAGTCAAACAATTGTCGATTTAAGAAAATATTTTTGAGTCACGATAATTTCACTTTGATTAAACTTTCGCTTGATTTAAATACGGCTTCTTGTTCAAATAATTTACTTTCTTTTGCTTTTAAGGTTACTTTTATCATAAAAATTATGTAAACATACAGGGTGGAACATCAAATTATAAAGTACGTATTTTATATATTACTAGCTGATACCCGCAGGGCTCACGATAATATTCACAAATAGTCCAGTCAACAAGTGCTTTTTAGATCAAACTTTTTTCTCCGCCTCCGAAAAATATGAACGAGGAATAGCATGTATATGATTTTTGAAAAAATTCAAGAGCCGCTTGCAAAAGTTATTCAAATTCAAATTCTTTATTGGTCCATAAATACAAAAAATTTAGAGCCAAAGGGCCATTGGACAAGTCAAGTAAGTAAGAAGAAAGTAAATAGATATGTACATATATATATAAACATTAATAATATAAATAAAACAAAAAATACAATAAAATAAGACAAACAGTTTAGCGTTTAAAATGATCATAAAACTCTTCTAGAGTATATGGAGTTATGTTCAAATTTGAAAAAAGATTCAAAAAGAGGAAATTTCCCAAAAAAAAATTGTACCTCTCGGAACTGTAGGACCAATATTTATAATTATCCCAGATGGTTGAAAATACATGCATAATTAATAGAAAAATCGCGATAAAAATTTTTTACCGCGGATTATTGTTCATAAATCTATCGTAGATGCCTGAATTTTTTCAATTCTTAATTTTCATATTTAACAAATTTAAATAATATTTATTCATTAAAAGTCCAAAGTGGGCGGCGCTTACGCAAGCCGGAGTCCCCGTTTTCGCTCGTATTTCAACCCTCTGTGAAATTTATAAATACTGGCCCTACAGTTCCTGGAGGTACAATTTTTTTTGGGGAAATTTCCTCCTCTTTTTGAATCTTTTTTCAAAATTGAAAAATGTCAAACATTTTTTGAGATATTTGCAAAAACCAAATCTCATTGTTTTTCAGTTAATGGTTTATAACTTTTGCAATTTTTGCAAGCGGCTCTTGAATTTTTTCAAAAATCATATACATGCTATTCCGTTCATATTTTTCTGAGGCGGAGAAAAAAGTTTCGACCCAAAAAACACTTGCTGATTAGACTAAAACTCCAACTATACAATTCTGTGTGTATGAGCGTAACATCAAGATATTTCAAACCTGACTTCAGATTCTTATTAAGGACTAAAAAGTATCTCAAAACAGTGTCAAAAAGCCCCCCCCCCTCACATATCACAATTTAAGGTCAAGTTATTAGAGGATTGAAGAAAGCACCCCATGTTTTTCTTATATCGAAATAAATTTAAAATTTATTTTTTAGTTTACATTGCTGCAAGCCTGTTTTTTTAGTTTATTCCATGCCAAATTTAAGTCCGGTCAGATAGTTTTGGAGATCTAATGATCCGAAAAAGTAGTTTTCCCCTCCGTAGGGTGGGAATTTTCAAAAATTCTTCCTTAGTGGGCTTACGTCGGGAAAAGAGCAGGGTTGCCGAAGCTACTCCATATAGAGTAGATCTACTCCCTTTAATTATTTTTTACTCCGCTACTACTCCAAAAGATTGATTTCTACTCCGGTTGCATGTACGGATTGAATATGTAGTTTGAAAGGAACAGTTGCCGATTCTGCAATTATTTTACAAACGTTGTTCGGCTACTGGCCGAATGCCTTATGACGGTTTTCTAGTTTTTCTTCTTTTTTCTCAGAAAAATATTTCTTAATAGCTTAATCAAACAATAAAATACACACTAGTGTATTTTAATTAAATATTTGATAGTTTTCCAATTTTAACACCTCATTTTATAAACCCATTTCCTCAAAAAACTATCTAAAATGTGACTCGCTTTTATTTCAGTTTTAAATCTAGTTGCGTACATAATCTTGACAGGTAAAGAGGGAGAAAAAAGATATATAAACAATGAAAACAACTCTTACGCCCTCTAACGGCAACAAAAAACATCAAATTGATTCGCGTGTATAGTGATTCTGATAGAATCTGTCTGTGGTAATATCAGGCAACATGGTTATTTTATCTTAAGATATTAAATGAAATAACCTTGAAGAAGGACATCTAATAGCGCATGTGTAAAATAATTTAACTGAATATGCTCTCTGAACTAGTCTGAATACTAAATACTACTCCTCTTTGGTATGAATCTACTATACTATTTTCTGGACTAGTGCGGCAACACTGTAAAAGAGTAAATATACCAAATTACAAATCTATCGAGAAGATAGTTTCGGAGATGAATCGCATTTCCTTTTATATGTATATAGATTTCTGAGTATTACCTTGTTTTTTTCTGAATATTGTGGTAAAACTCTATAAATTCTATCGATACATAGAGATATTAGATATTAGACTATTTGATTTATAAATTTGTTAAATAAACAATAAGAGCGGAAATAGTGGTGAATCTTATCAAAATGGAGATATCAAAGTAGGTAAAATAAAAAGTAAAATTTTTGATATCGATAAAGGTGCGTTGATATCCGGGTCTTATCACTAGTTTACTGACTGATTGCGATGTATTTTTAGACAGTCACTAATATTTCATTCAATTTTTATGCATTATGCACACTATAAAAACATAGAAAGTATAATAGAAATTTTTTGTTCGTTCCAAAAAAAATTATTCAATATAAGCATAATCGCTTGGATTTTCGCAAACCCTGCGAAGTCTACTAAAAATTAACCTAACTTTATTTATATTTATAAAATTTTAAGCCACAAGAATACAGACGCTGAAATTATTCTTGGGGTAATAAACAAGATTTAAGTTATTGTTGATTATTCTCAGTTGGACGGAATACTGAACGACGGAATACCAGTGCAGACGAGCGTTGAATTTTCTCAGACCAAATCTACAACCGCACTAATATTCCAACAATTGATTCCTGGTTAAAAATGCTGCAGGGAAAGCACGTCAGGAGAAGACTGAACAGCTCCAACACCCACGCCCCTGGCCACTCTATACGAACAAAATGGTCAGATGAAAGGAATAGAAAAATGGTCAGATGAAAAGCCTTCTCCAGAAACCCAAGAAGAAATTCCCTCAACCGAATTTAAGGATTCTGAACAAAGCGACGGATCTTCAGGACGAGCTCCAAGATCTCCTCGAGGATGACCCCTCTAGGCATCAGATAAGCTGGTCCCTACCACTGACGTCCACTGCTCGCGCTGAGTCTCCCATCCGTCCAAGTATCCCTGAAAAGTAGTAACCACTCCTACAGCTGGGTACAAGGAACAGGACAACGCCAGGACAAATAACCGAGGAGGCTTTAACAGGTATGCCCCTGACTCTGCTTGCAGAGTAATCAGGGGTGAGTCCTCCTATATAAAATATAAAAAAATAATTGTCAATAATGTTGTCACATAGATGTTAAATTTGTTATACAAAAAATAATAGACTTCCATCTGAAAATGGGGTCTCAAAATGGATATTTCCGTTTTATCTCGAAAAGTTCTTTTAGCTCGTTCACAACACTTTCCCTTCTCGGATGGTGGGTCCGGAAAGTAATATTTCGGGGTAGTTTTCACTCTTTAAATTTTAATAATTTTAATTGTACCTTTTTATTTTACCTGGAGGAATACTTTATATATTTTGCAATTATTTTTATTTTTTGGAATATCTATCGCTAAATAAGTTTTATGGCTATCGTTTCAGACAAGTTTTTTTTTTTAAATTAGAGAAAAAAAACTAATTAAACTCATTATAGAACTAACGCGAATAATAAATGTTAGTAGGTACCAGTTTTCTTAATCAATTATTTTTATGCATTTAGCCAACCTAACAATTTGTATCTAACTAGAACAAGTCATTAACAATTTATGTTTCCAACAAAATGTTATAATAGACGTTGTAATAAAAAAATGAAAGCGTGTGCTTTAATTAAAAAAAATATTAGTGACATTGTTAATGAGTCGATCCTGGTTTTTTATGACTAAAAATTTTCCAGAAACGTATACCAGACTTACTAAATGTAACGCGTTACTAATAATTTCGTTACTTTTTAAAGTAGGCGAAAAGTAACGCGTTACTAAAAGGTAACACGTTACTTTAAAACCAAGTTTTTTCTTTTTTATAGTTGCTGTTTAATGTGAAATAATGTTTTTATTATTTTTTTGTACCCCGTCGATTTCGCGTGCCACTGTGTTTTGGATGGCGTTTTAAAAAATCATTCTCAACCACACAATTTTTATTTGAATTTTTTTTTGTATGTGCAATAATAACGGTGATAAATATGGTGAGATGGATAATAAAAGAACGAGAAAACATGGAACGAGGAGACGGTATAGAAAAAAAAGTAACGCGTTACTGTTTTTAGTAAGGCATTACTTTTGACAACAACGCGTTACTTTTAGAAAGAAACGAATAAATCGTTACTTTTGTAAAAAAGTAATGGTAACGTTTATCTAACGCCCTACTTTTGCTGAAATGTAACGCGTTACTTCTTTTTTAGTAACGCCCCAGCTCTGATACCAGATCAATTTTCATCCTAGAAAATTATAGATTACAAGTAGTAACACCACACAACAAACGTTATATTTGAAGAAATAATAATTTAGACAGACTTGTAAACATACAATAAATTTTTTTCAAAAAATTGGGCATTTGTTCAATATTTGGGGACGCATCTAGTGGGGCCAGCTTAAGATGTACCCTAACGTTGGTCCCCTTATTACATTACTTTTTTTATATAAAATAATTATTATTATTAATGAAATACAACTCAAAATCATGTACCACATAAATTGTATTGTAAAAGTTAGGGGACGGCGACTAGTTTCAGCTTAAAAGCCATCTTCAGGCCTAAAAGAAATACATTGCGATGATGTGGATTACAATACTAAAAACAAAACGTTTACCATAAATTGGTTGACATCATGGTGAAATTTTTATAACATAATGTTAAGTTAAAATAAAATTAAATGAGTGGTTTTGAAAGGTAGGGGAGGGGTTACGTATGGCGAATAAAGGGAAAAGGATACGTGTGCAACATGAAATTGAAAAAAAGAACAGGTGACTTTAAAAGAAAATTCCAATCGTGGAGAATCCCCACAATGGGGTAGGATGATTCTAACCAGTGAATCAATAATTGGAAGACGAAAAAAGGAAAAAAGGAGGAAAATAAAATCCTCAAGTGAACCAAAAGGACCACATAGCCGGCTTTTTCCAAGAATTTGTCTACTATTTTCATGTTCCACACTTATTCTTTTCCCTTTATTCCCCATACGTGACCCCTCCCCTACCTTTTAAAACCACTCATTTAATTTTATTTTAACTTAACATTATGTTATAAAATTTCCACCATGTTGTCAACCAATTTATGGTTTTTTTTTTAAATTAACAAAATAATGCATTTTTATGAAAAATTACAGGATATGAAAGTTGTAGAACATAAAATTTTCTACACATTTTATCATTACCGTTTTTTTGAATTCCTTATAGTTTCGCCGCTAGAGGGCGTGAAAAAAATTTATATAGACATTTGCGACTTTTTTAGATTTTGAGACAAAATTATGGATTTTTATGAAAAATTACATATAATCAAAATTGTAGAACATAAAATTTTCTACAAATTTTGTCTTTACTTTTTTTTCGAGTTCCGCCCCTAGTTTTTATTTTAATTTTTAAGCAATTTTTATCGTTATTAAATTATTATTTTTTAAGTCCAGAATGTTATCCATAATCTCAAATGTGGTCTAATGGAGAGGTAGTAAAACTCAAAATCCTGTACCACAAATTTATTAATATCTCTTTGATGAATTGAAGGGGTGAAGAGGCTTCAAATTACAAAAAGGGGGCGGCGACTAGTTTCGGCATTAAGACATTAAGCCTAAAAGTTTAAGTTTAATGACATCGATGTTAGCAGCTTTAAGCTGCATGTTCTATTGTGTACTGGGTAGGCCTCCTACAGGATCGCCCTCCCACTTACTACCACAATTGTTACTATACGTATTTTACGTGCATCAATACGGGTGCCGCACTTTGTCGGACTACTCGCCGGCATTTCCTTATAACTCCTTTAGTTCACTCATAATGTGGCTTTCACACAACACCATGAGGTGTTATCCTTTCATTAACCCTCCTCTTATTTTACCCCAATAATTTCCCTTTTCCCCAGTACCACTATCCCTTTGTTACCCCCCTTTTTTATTTTATTCTACTTCCTGCTTGTGCGCACATTCGTAAATGTTTTAATATACTAATTTTGATTGTATTTAGTTTGGCCTGATGATGGCTTAATGCCGAAACTAGTCGCCGCCCCCCTTTTTGTAATTTGAAGCCTCTTCACCCCCTCAATTCATCAAAGAGATATTAATAAATTTGTGGTACAGGATTTTGAGTTTTACTACCTCTCTTATTATTTTTTAGTTAAATTTTAATATTAAAAATTTTAAAAAAATATCTTTAAATTTGTTATAATTAATTTTATAATTATAATTTTATTGTAAAAATTGTGGAATTTTTTAAAAATTGGCTAACAAACATTTAAAATTATATTACGATTTTAAACTAAATTGAATAACTTCTAAAATATTAGAGTTATTGAAATGTAATTTTCACCATTCGAAAGATACTATAAAACTCTAAATTAAAAATGCATTTTAGTTTCTTAAAATTTAGAATTGTAATTATTATAGCCAAAATAAAAAATATTTTTTTAATTTTTTGTAATTTAAAATAAATGAAAATAGTAAATAGCATATCCGAAAAAGATAAAAAGTACTATGTGTGTAAATTATTTCATAATTTTAACATTGTATTTGTAAAAGTTATAGCAAAAAATGAAAAAAATTAAAACAATTCAATGAATTTTTGACACAAAATTTGATTTTTTTTTTAGTTTTTTAAACTAACTTTATCAATGCATTTTGATCCAGAAACCCCAAAAAAGGTCTGTTTCCCATTTTGAATAAAATTGAATGAGATATTAATTATTTATTGATTTTAAAATTATTAAAAAAAGCTTTTATTTCTTTTTAAGGTTAATATTAATATTAAAAATTTACAAAAAATACCATTAAATTTGTAGTAAAAAACCGTATAATTATGATTTTTTTCAAAATTTTATTCAAAAAATTGTAGAATTCTCAATTTTTTTTTGAAATTTAATATAAGTTTAAAAAAAATGAATAACTTTAAAAATATTAAAGATATTACAATGAGATTTATACCGATAGGTAATATAAAATTTTAAATTTAGAAAATATTTTAGTCTCTTCGAATTTAACATTGTAATTATTATAACCAAAATAAAACAAAAATTAAATGTTTTTGTCTTTTTATTTTATCGAAAATGGTAAAATAAATGAAAAAAGTAAATAGTACATCTGGAAGGGATCAAAAATTACATTATGTGCGAAATATTTCATACTTTTAAAATAGAAATTATACAAAATTATAAAAAGTTAAAAAAAATTTATAAAAAATTAAGTTTTTTTTTAATTTTTGTAAACTAATTTTATTAATGTATTTTGATGCAGAAAAACTAAAATAATCGATTAAACAATTACTTTACTAGGAGTGTTCGGAAAGTTGGATGGGATTACCCCCTCATTTTTGATTTTTATTTATTATTGTAACCCACATCATCGCAATGTATTTCTTTTAGGCCTGAAGATGGCTTTTAAGCCGAAACTAGATAACCTTATGGATTTATTATTATTATTATTCCTTTTTGATACTATACCAACACACCTACAATAAGTTACGAACTTAGCAATTTTTTTTATAAATAGTTACATGTCTGTTAGTATCAGTAAAAGTTTGTGGCGCAGTAGGTGGTTCTTTTGTTTCATAATACTTGCTCTATTTTACCTTATTGAGAATGGTAGAAATTTCAACCCACGTCCGAGAATGATATGCGTCCTATTATTCTTCTACACCCTCACATACATTTCAAAATCCATTATTTACGCTTTCTTGGTCGCACTTTTTTCGTTTTCGATCAAACAGAAATGGGATTGTTAAGAGTTAAATTATTTTATTAAGATAAATACGACAATAAATTATAGTCGTTAAGTATATTTGATATTATCGAATCAATTTAAAGCAGCTATATACGAATTATAAATTAAATTGACAAACCTTTTTAGATCTATAGCTGTATATTTTTTTTATAATTAAATAAATCACTTTAGATATACCGTAGGAATTATAATTTTCTTTAAATTTTTGATTATGGCTCAGAAAATTAAAAATGGAAAACTAGTTTACATTTCAAATTAAAAAAAAAAAACGGTAATTAGATATAAATATTTACAGACTTTATCAAGTTCTACTGATTAGACAAAAATTTTAAAATATTTCAAAAACCAGTATTAATGAACCTACAGCAAATTTAGTCAATTTTGTTTATAAAAAATATTAATTTCATGAATTTTGCATTTATTATAAATAAATAAAGCCGACGACATGTTAATTTTAGCTAAATTTGTGGTCCACCCCTGTATATATGTGTAGAAATAATTTAGTGTTATAATTTTACTTACATAAATAGTTTGTTGTTATAAACGAAAACGTACCTGAAACAGAAAAAAAAATTAAAATAGTTTTGTTAATTAATTAAATTTTTTTAATTTTAATATTTTATATAGAGTAACTGAATTAAATATCACTTTTTAAATAATCTACCCTATATATTTACACGCACTGTAAAATATACAAAATAGCAAAATTTTTAAAATTATTTACAAAAAATTATTCATGCTAAAATATATATAGGAAGATAAATAAAAATTAGTTTTAAGGAACATATTTGTTTAAATTATTAATTTAGTTACCCATCTATTTATTTAAAAAAAAAAAAAGTAAATAGAGATTTAAATTATAACGATGATGTAGGTCAAACTAAAAAATCAAAAAAAACTAGTTTTAAGCAGTATAGAAAATAGTCATTATCTAGTAATATAATTTATTAAATAAATAACTTTAATAATAATGAGAAGTAAATAGAGATTGAAATTATATAAACCATTGTTTAAAATATACAAGGTGGCGCAAATTTAATTGAACACTATTGGGATTTCGTAAACCGTTATAAAAAGATGTGTATTTTCAAGAGGAATTTCATGGTTTTTTTTAAATTTAAATATCAGGTCCGGTTTCCGAGATATTTGGGAAATTTACCATTCACATTTTTTTTAATTAACACTTCAAAAGTTTTTTTTTTTGAAGGCCAAATATCGCTTAACATAGAGTATCCAATTTTTTAAAACAACGTTTCGTCTTTTAACTATTTTTTTCAAATACGGGCCTGTACGTTTTATTCCATTTTTGTTCTCTATCCAACTATATAGAACACTTGGTATTTTTATTAGGTTTTGAAAATGAACTGTAGGAATTTTGCTAAGTACGGTCCTGTTCCATTTTTACTGAAATATTAATATCTTTTTGAATAAAATTAAATAAAAATTGAGTATACTTTGAGCTTATCGCCTTAAGTATACTTTATTTCTATTAAATTAAATTTTCTTAAATAACTACAATCAGAAAAAATAGTTGAAAGTAGTCCTTTTTTTCCTATTTTTCCACATTTTCCCCTATTTTCTTATTTTTTCGCAGTTTTTCCTATATTCCCCCATTTTTCCATATATGTTCCTAATTTTCCTTATTTTTTCCCTATTTTTCTATACTTTTCACTACATTTTCTTAATTTTTCCTTATTTTTTATTTTTCTTTATTTTCCACATTTTGCTTTGTTTTTCCCTATTTTTTCCTCTTTTGGCCCATTTTTCCTAATTTCCCTTATTTTTCCCCATTTTTCCAATTTTTACCTACTTTGACCTATTTTTTCCTACTTTGCCCTACTTTATCTTGTTGTCCCCCATTTTTCCATACTTTTTCACAATTTTTTTTTTTCATTTTACCTATTTTTCTTCACTTTACATATTTTGCTTCCTTTTACCTATTTTTCCTTATTTTTATTTTTCCCTTTTTTTCCTCTTTTTGTCCATTTTTCCAATTTTTTCCTACTTTGCCCTACTTTTTCCTGTTCTCCCCCATTTTCTATATCTCTGCCTAATTTTCCTTATTTTTCCATACTTGTTCACTACTTTTTCTTCATTTTTCCTATTTTTCCTTTTTTTATTTTTCTCTATTTTCCCTCTTTTGCTTTATGTTTCCCTATTTTACTTTATTTTTCTCTGTTTTTCCCTATTTTTTCCTCTTTTGTCCCATTTTTCCCAATTTCCCTACTATGCCATATTTTTCCCTATTGTTCCAATTTTTACCTACTTTATTTTGTTGTCCCCAATTTTTCCATACTTTTTCACTATTTTTTTTTTCATTTTAAATATTTTTCTTCATTTTACATATTTTGCTTCCTTTTACCTATTTTTCTTCATTTTACCTATTTTTCCTTATTTTTATTTTTCTCTATTTTCCCCTATTTTTTCCTCTTTTTGCCCATTTTTCCAATTTTTACCTACTTTGCCCTACTTTTTCCTGTTCTCCCCCATTTTCCATATCTCTGATTAATTTTCCTTATTTTTCCATACTTGTTCACTACTTTTTCTTCATTTTTCCTTCTTTTATTTTTCTCTATTTTCCCTCTTTTGCTTTATGTTTCCCTATTTTACTTTATTTTTATCTGTTTTTCAATATTTTTTTCTTTTGGCCCATTTCTCCCTACTATGCAATATTTTTACCTACTTTGCAATATTTTTTCCTACTTTGCCCTACTTTTCCTATTCTTCCTTATTTTTCCATGCTTTTTCTTCATTTTGCCTATTTTTCCCTACTTTGCCTTATTTTTTCCTATTTTTCGCTAGCCGCGTAAAGGAACATAGTTAAAAAAATTTACCATTTGAAATTCATGTAAGACCCAAAGTTTGAAGCAAATCGGTATAGTGAAACGACCGTGAGAGCTCTCACAGACAGACACACTAACAGAATGATCTCAATAATTTACTTCTTTAATTTTAATTAATTTTCATAAGGATAAAATGAAATCTGGAAGGCTTGGATCGAATCCTGACGATTATCAATTTTAATGTATTTATTTTAAATTTATATTTTCTTAAAGCTGAAAATAAATTCTTACCAAAATTTTAGTTTTTAAACAAATGATCTTTATAAAAAAATTAATTCTAAGCTTTAATATTTAAATAATATTAGATGTAATTTCGTGATATTCTTTCCTATTTATATAAGACAAACTAAAACATAAATAAAAATAGTTTTATTAAACAAATAGTAATGTATATTTTTTTAAATCATTTTTTTTATGACTCATTAGCAAATTACAAAAAAAAAGTAAATACAGATCTGGCTTCGTTGTATTTACATTTTTTTAAATATTTTTTTTCTAATTATATAGGACAAATAATTATTTCGTTATATTTTTAAAATCATGTTTTCCCAATCTGTTGCTATAATACGTAAATATAAATTTTAATTATAACAGCTGTTGCTAAATATATATAGGACAAACTAGAAAATCAATAAAAACCATCTGTATTTATTTTTTCAGTTTTTACAATAATAAATAAATACATAATTATTGTAGCTTAAGATATATAGGACAAATCAGGAGATCAATAAAAACTAGTTTAAAGGAACATTAGTTATGATATCAGAATTTCTTTTTTTACACCTACTAGACTATAAAAAATCACCTACTTTAATCTCTTATAGGTGTTAAATCGCCTCTAGGTCCACGTGTTCACTTCTTGCATAATAATATAATTTTTTTAAGCCATTTAAATATACATTCTGCAATACATTCTGATCATAATAAATTTAGTTAGATCAGTTATACAATAATTAATACAGAAATTGACCATCCAATAATAATAGCGTCATAAATATTTATAATTTTTTTATATTCAATAATTAACATGTTATTATTATGCTGAGAGAGTTCCCAATGGAAATTAAATAACTTCTATTTTATAAAAGATAGGAAAAATTATATACACAGTGACCTAATAACAATTTTGCTGAATTCATATTTTTTAGATGTTTTGTCCATCAAATTTTGAAAAATTGTGGTGTAACAGTCAAAAATAATTTACTGATGATTAGAAGGAACAATTAATGAAAATTTTGGCATTTCAAATATTTCTGTTCTTAAACTGGCAACGCCGCAAAAGTTTATATAACTTTTTTGCGGGATTAATTAACAATGAAAAATAATATACACAGTGACCTAATAACAATTTTGCTGAATTCATATTTTAACTTTAGATATTTTGTCTACCAAATTTTGAAAAATTGTGGCGTAACAGTCAAAGATAATTTACTGATGATTAGTAGGAACAATTAATGAAAATTTTGGCATTTAAAATATTCCTGTTCTTAAACTGGCAACGGCGCAGAAGTTTATATCAACTTTTTTTCGGAATTCATTAACAATGAAAAATAATATACACAGTGACCTAATAACAATTTTGCTGAATTGATATTTTAACTTTAGATATTTTGTCCACCAAATTTTGAAAAATTGTGTGCGTAACAGTTAAAGATAATTTACTGATGATTAGAAGGAACAATTGATGAAAACTTTGGCACTTTAAATATCCCTGTTCTTAAACTGGCAACAGCGCAGAAGTTTATATCAACTTTTTGTCGGAATTCATGAACAATGAAAAATAATATACACAGTGACCTAATAACAATTTTGCTGAATTAATATTTTAACTTTAGATATTTTGTCCACCAAATTTTGAAAAATTGTTTGCTTAACAGTCAAAGATAATTTACTGATGATTAGTAGGAACAATTGATGAAAATTTTGGCCTTTTAAATATTTCTGTTTTTAGATATTTTGTCTAGCAAATTTTGAAAAATTGTGGCGGAACAGTCAAAGATAATTTACTGATGATTAAAAGGAACAATTGATGAAAACTTTGGCACTTTAAATATTCCTGTTCTTAAACTGGCAACAGCGCAGAAGTTTATATCAACTTTTTGTCGGAATTCATGAACAATGAAAAATAATATACACAGTGACCTAATAACAATTTTGCTGAATTAATATTTTAACTTTAGATATTTTGTCCAACAAATTTTGAAAAATTGTGGCGTAATAGTAAAAGATAATTTACTGATGATTAGAAGGAACAATTAATGAAAATTTTGGCATTTCAAATATTCCTGTTCTTAAACTGGCAACGACGCAGAAGTTTATATAACTTTTTTTCGAAATTCATTAACAATGAAAAATAATATACACAGTGACCTAATAAAAATTTTGTTGAATTCATATTTTAATTTTAAATATTTTGTCCATCAAATTTTGACAAATTATGTGCGTAACAGTCAAAGATAATTTACTGATGATTAAAAGGAACAATTAATGAAAACTTTGGCATTTCAAATATTTCAGTTCTTAAACTGGCAACGGCGCAAAAGTTTATATAACTTTTTTCGGAATTCATTAACAATGAGAAATGTTATTTTCGTTCGTATAATTTAATTCGTAGTTCGTAATTTAGGAAAATAAATTATAAAGCCGGATGTTTCATTGTCATGTGATTTTTTGTTTCCTCTGTGAATTATCATTAAATGTCGGCGGAACCATGGAATATGAATGCAACTAGAATTTTAGTATAACGAAAAGTGCACGCTACTGTCAAAATAGACAACACAAAAAAGTATTCAATTATTATAAACATTATTCCTCAATATTAATATTTATTGAGTACAGTTATTAGTCTAAATTCTGTACGAAAAAATATTTTTTTTTAAAATATGCCAATGGCGTGTATTGGGGTTTTGTACTTTTTCGCTCTTAAGTTTTCTACGCCAATGGAATAATTTAATATTCAGGCTATAGGCAATATATTAAATTTCCTGACATTTTTAGGTTTTCCATGATACAATTATTTTTTTTTTCAGGAAATAAAATGAAGATTTACTAACGAATTAATCCTATTTTTAAACAATAAAAATTTTTTTTCTCCTTTCTACAACCCTTATTAAATTTTATTTTTTAACACTTTTATGGGGTTTGTTTTATATAAAATGACAAAAATTTCCAAATATTTTTAAAATTTGGGTGTAAAATTTGATTATTTGAAATTTTTGGTTTTTTTAATAAGGGATTCTTCCAAAGTATTGCGATCAGGTAAAAAATCTGAAGATTTTGACTTTTAATCAAAAATTTCAATAATTTTAATCGAAAATTTCAATAATTTTATTCAAAAATTTAAATAAATTTAATCAAAAATTTTAATAAATTTGATGAAAAATTTTAAGTTTTGATCGCAAATTTCAAGAATTTTAATCTATTAATAACTCAACAATACCGGGTGGCTCAGGAGGTCGGGTTAAGTTTATATCTTCAGAACGAATGAAAGAATTATTTTAAAATTTGGGATCATTCTAGACTTAATTTTAAACTTAGTGACATAAAAATCCAAAATGTCGGACTTCCGGTTTCTTTGAAATTGACGTAAAAACTGAATTTTCAAATGGAACGCCCAGTTTATTTTTCGCTGTGGCTACCCGTAAGGTAAGCCAGACGAATATTCTTCGAAAGGCAAACCAGACGTAAATTACTTTATTAAAAGAAATCTAAATCTAGCCTATGTATTTAAAAAAATACATATATAAAAAAAAGTTAATTTTATTAAAACAAGTCTTAACAATCTAAATCTACCCTGTGTATTAAAAAAAAATGAAAAAAAAATATTTTCTTGGGAATCGAACCAGGAACTTCTATGTGTAAAGCACGCACGAAAAAAAAATATTTATTTTATTAAAAGAAGTCTTAACAATCTAAATCTACTCTGTGTACTAAAAAAAGTAAAAAAATTTTTTTCTAGGGAATCGAACCACGAACTTCTATGTGAAAGCATGCACGAAAAAAAATATTTATTTTATTAAAAGAAGTTTTAACAATCTAAATCTACTCTGTGTACTAAAAAAAGTAAAAAAAAATATTTTCTAGGGAATCGAACCACGAACTTCTATGTGAAAGCATGCATGAAAAAAAATATTTATTTTATTAAAATAAATCTAAATCTAGCCTGTGTATTTAAAAAATTATATAAAAAAATGTTTATTTTATTAAAAGAAGTCTTAACAATCTAAATCTACCCTGTGTATTAAAAAAAAGTAAAAAAAAATATTTTCTAGGGAATCGAACCACGAACTTCTATGTGAAAGCATGCACGAAAAAAAATATTTATTTTATTAAAAGAAGTTTTAACAATCTAAATCTACTCTGTGTACTAAAAAAAGTAAAAAAAAATATTTTCTAGGGAATCGAACCACGAACTTCTATGTGAAAGCATGCATGAAAAAAAATATTTATTTTATTAAAATAAATCTAAATCTAGCCTGTGTATTTAAAAAATTATATAAAAAAATGTTTATTTTATTAAAAGAAGTCTTAACAATCTAAATCTACTCTGTGTACTAAAAAAAGTAAAAAAATTTTTTTCTAGGGAATCGAACCACGAACTTCTATGTGAAAGCATGCACGAAAAAAAATATTTATTTTATTAAAAGAAGTTTTAACAATCTAAATCTACTCTGTGTACTAAAAAAAGTAAAAAAAAATATTTTCTAGGGAATCGAACCACGAACTTCTATGTGAAAGCATGCATGAAAAAAAATATTTATTTTATTAAAATAAATCTAAATCTAGCCTGTGTATTTAAAAAATTATATAAAAAAATGTTTATTTTATTAAAAGAAGTCTTAACAATCTAAATCTACCCTGTGTATTAAAAAAAAGTAAAAAAAAATATTTTCTAGGGAATCGAACCACGAACTTCTATGTGAAAGCATGCACGAAAAAAAATATTTATTTTATTAAAAGAAGTCTTAACAATCTAAATCTACTCTGTGTACTAAAAAAAGTAAAAAAAAATATTTTCTAGGGAATCGAACCACGAACTTCTATGTGAAAGCATGCATGAAAAAAAATATTTATTTTATTAAAATAAATCTAAATCTAGCCTGTGTATTTAAAAAATTATATAAAAAAATGTTTATTTTATTAAAAGAAGTCTTAACAATCTAAATCTACCCTGTGTATTAAAAAAAAGTAAAAAAAAATATTTTCTAGGGAATCGAACCACGAACTTCTATGTGAAAGCATGCACGAAAAAAAAATATAAAAAAATATTTATTTTATTAAAAGAAGTCTTAACAATCTAAATCTACCCTGTGTATTAAAAAAAATAAAAAAAAATATTTTCTTGGGAATCGAACCAGGAACTTCTATATATATATTATTTTTACATATTTGGATTCTACAAGTCAAAATTCCGTATAATTCATACGTCAAAAATGATTTTAGTCTGTCAAAAATAAAAAAAATATTTTTCATCGAAATTTTTATTTTTTAAAATATCACAATGTTTTTTAAAAACCATTCCGACATATCATTTGGTTTATAATAAACCTCCCGCTTATTAACCAAACTGCCCACCATGTTTCCCATTTAAAAAAATTGATTTTTTCATAAAAAAAAACGGCTGTGGAGTAATTAAAACACTAATAAAATGAAAAATATTTAAATTTATGCAAAAAAAATATTTTTTAGTAACATCTGGTCACCTTTTGAGAGGTTTAGACCAAGTCGTAGCCTCCTCGATTAAAAATAATTTTTGACATACGAATTAAATGTAATTTGACTTGTAGAATCCAAATATGTAAAAATATACATATGGAAATTCAGTTTTTACGTCAATTTCAAAGAAACCTTAAGTCCACCATTTTGGATTTTTATGTCACTAAGTTCAAAATTAGATCTAGAATGACCATCCCAAATTTTAAAATAAATAAATAATTCGTTTTGAAGATATGAACTTGGCTCGACCCCCTGAGCCACCTGGTATACATTCTACTTAAGGCTGTGCATGCCGTATTGAGAAATATAAACGAATATTCCACGCGTTCCGTGCGAGGCAATACTGAACGGACATGAATAAATACGAAATTTTGGTTTGTATACCTTCCGCTCGTGCACGATTAGTCGGTTATCTTTTAAAAAAATACAATTTTGCTTTTTTAGATTAAATATAAAGGTTAACTTTAGGATTGTATGTATGTAAAATGTTATTATAATTTTTCAGAACCCGTAATAGTTACCAGCAAATTGTAGTATTTTTATAGTTTTTAAATTGTCGTAGTTTTTTCGTTTTTATTTTTTTTTAAAATTTGACTTGCATACAATCCTAGCTTTATGTATTGTAATGCCAATAATATTTAGGAATAAAGTAGACAATTAAATATGTTGCTATAATCGAGCACGAGCTGGACCCCTAAATCAGTCCAACAAATCAGCGGACGGTAGAGCCTTAAATTGGAACCATTTGGGAAACTTTTTTATTATTGGTTTTATGAAAAAAAATTATTCTTGATAAAAAGTTGTGCATGGTCTCAAACCTAAAACACAATCATTATATATCAAATTTTTTTAGTCGTATACAAGGTGTGTCGAAAAATGTGAATTTTTTTCAAGAATAAACTACTTTTATTTTTGATAATTTTAAAAACTATTATTTAGAAATGAAAACTGGGTATTAAAAATTTAGCTCGGTCTATCTAAGTAACATATGATCATCAAATCTTGTTCTAAAATAAAACTAAAATTTTATGTTATTGTAGAGAATATTTTGAAAAAATAAAAATTCTTATTTTTTAATTAAAATTGAAATGACCATATCTGAAAGTAGTTTTCAATTCTGATCAAATTTTCCTGTTAACAATTTTCGACATTAACAAAAATACACATACATTCATAGATAATATTTTTTAATACGACAAAAAAAATTGATATTTGAGGATTGTATTTATGTTTTAGCCCATGCACAACATTTTATGAAAAATAACTTTTTTGCATAAAATTAATAATAAAAATGTTTCCCATATGGTTCCAATTTAAACAGACACACTCTGTATAAAATCTTGTTGCTATTCCATAATCAATCGATCGAAGTACCCAACAAAATAATAATAATAATAAAATTTATATCAACGACACAAATCTCCGTTCATCCTGTTACTCAAAAAAGTTCATCGATACCTTCAACCTCGGGTGGTACCTTTTCGGTGTAAAGGGCTTTGACCGACTTTCTTTATAACGGTACCCAATCGCTTAGAAAGCTATTTGTCTATCATAAAAACTTTCTAGGGATAGCACCTTATTACACTTCAAGAGTCCAGTTAATGGTCTTAAACCAGCTGTGCCCCTCTTTCCGACTTCAAAGATCGGACAGAGATAGAGAGACAGGTACGTACGCATACCGACGACCGGTTATTACAGTGTTGCCGACTCGGTAATTTAGTTACGTTATACACTTACCCCTAATAATTATTTATACTGATTAATCATTAGTATTAATATCAATAGTTATGTTAAAATTGGTAATTGAAAAATAAAATGACTCCTTATCAGGTTTTGCGTCTGCAGATTATTGTAAAAAGTTCAGTAAGTTTTTTGTTCGGTTTGAACTGATGGAATAAAGCAAAAATAGTAAAAAAAATATTATCAGACAAAAAATAGTTATTTATGCAACAAGTGTGTAAAGTGATACTTTTTTCACGAATGTGCCTTTGGCTCGTGCGACAATCACATGAGTGAAAAAAAGGCACTTTACACACTTGTTGCATACAATATTTTTTCTACTACCATAATTTTTATGTACAAAAATAGATTTCGCATGATATTTTCCAAAATCTTGAAGTTAACCAATTGATTTCTGTCACATAGAACCTTGGCAAGATAAGAAACATAAGAATAAGAAAACTAGATTATCCATTCTCGAATGTGGTAAAATTTATCAAAGGAGATAATGAAACTCGAAGTCAATACCACATAATTGAAAAGATCTTAAAGATCTAGTAGCGAAGCGACATGTTTCGGCTCAGATTGCCATCTTCAGGCGCTAAAATTACAAAAGTGATACCATGAGTACAATATTTTTAAATTAGAATTTAAAAAACTTACAATGCCTTGGAAATTAATTAATTATGGTAATTAAGTTATACCAAGTGGCATGAAACTAAACAAAATTGTAAAATTTATAAAAAAAATTGTTGTAAGAAACAAATAATGGTATAAAAAATAAAAATATTTCACTCCACAGGAGGAATTACACATTATCAACAATAAGCTTATCGCCACAAGTAAATGCCGAAGTGCATCGTAATGATGCACTGAAACAAAATTCAGAATAAAATTTTTTTTTGGTAAATCAAGCTTGTTCTACTACTATACACAAATTAAAATGGAGGAACAAGCCGGAAGTAACTAGGTAATAATAAATTGAAAGTCAAATGTCAAATTACAAAATTATACGCGGTAAATTCAAAACCGAAACGAGCGAAAATTGATGAAGTATTGGTTGAACCACGTGACCGGGTACAAGACACGGTAAATAGAGAGTGGAAAGAAGAAATACGGTAGAAGAGAAGGTACAGGCAAGAACTATGGAAAAGAAGAAAAGGTGACAGGTGACGGGAAGTGTCAATGTCGATGTTGAGAATTCAAAGGAATACAATTTACATTTACAACATAAGAATATTGCAAAAAATGTGTTGCACATGTAAAAAAGTTATTTTGAAAATTTTATTTTACTTTACGCACTAGTGAAAAAAAAGTAAAACTTTACGCACTCCTTAGCGTACGTAAAGTAAGTACTTTACGCACGGTAGTAGAACAAATATTTTTATATGGGGTTATCATTATATTCCGACTGTTCTTAAAACCTCATATCTTCCAAATAATGAGATGCGGTTTTCACAGTTCGGTTTAAAATTACTTTAAGTTTTGTTGTGACATATTAAATGGCTTAACTTCCGGTTTACCTGCATTAAAAGTGGCGTGTTGTCGATATTCTAGTTAAAGTTCTGAAACTTCGCTTTCTGTGTACAGAATTTAAACTTTAAGGTACCGTTACGTAAAAATATGTGTCTTTTAGAATATTACTTAATATACAGGGTGGCCCATTTAAAAAATAACATCTACTGTCACTTTTATATGAAGTAAACCGGAAGTAGGCCACTTATATCAATATTCACAACAAAACTATGAAAACCGCATATCATTCCCTAGAACCGTTTGGAAGAAAAAATAGTCAGAATATAATGAAACACCCTGTACTATAATACTTTCTGGATGCAGAAAATGAAATGTTTAACATTTAGGGCGCATGTAAATTGAGGACTAAAATTCAGTTTTAATATTTATTACCTGTACAAGCATATGTAAACTGAGGACTAACCGGTAAACTGAGGACCAGGATTTAAATAACATGTATTTATTTTTATAGACTACTGCAGCATATTAGTTATACAGTTATTTAAAAAATAATAAAATTCAAGAAAACATATTTCGTGTGCAATTATAAAAAATATATAGTGCTTCTAAAATAACAAATTAACAACTTACAAATAAAAACAATTAAAAATTGTTTACAAAGGTAAAAAATAGACGTATTACACATATGTATATAAAATTTAATGAAATCACCCATTTTGCATTTTTTACTATCATTATTATTATATATTACTATTTTTTATGCTCTTATTTAACTTATTTATATACATTTATTTTTTATACATTTAATAAGTTTTCTTGGTTTTTTTTTTAAATTGGTCTGTTCTGTTAAAGTCTAAAATAAAAAATGTAAATAGCATTAAAGTATTCGGGAAAAAAAACATAAACAAATAATGCCATACGTATATTTGTTTTGGTGTATTTTTTATTCCCAGAGTAGTTTTTACTTCAGAAAAATCGATTTTAGTTTATATTTGATACAAAAATATTATACAAAAAGGAAATTTGAAATATTGGGAAATTTCGTAATTTTTACCTGCTTTTATTTGGTCCTCGGTGCTCAAAAATAACTAGCAGAGAATTTTTTTTTAATTGAACTTTTTCGATTAGTAATTACTAACGAAAAATAAATATATAAAATAAAATTTTACAGCTGGGTAATTGGGACTGGCGCCTATCCTGATATCCTGCGTATATCTACGTTCGTAATACTGTTTTTTTATGAAATATTAAAACTATATAAACGGTTTTATCTATGCGAAAATAAACATTGTCATGTTGATAATAATAAATGTATAACAATGTAAAAATTATAAATAAAAAAATTGACTTAATGAAGACTACAATATGGCAAATTAATAGGTCAAAACTGACCTTTTCATAAGAATTCCTAATAAAGTAATTATTATTAGTTTATTACTAAAAAAATCCTGTATATGGAAAAAAAAATTTAATGCAAGTAAACTAATAACATTTGTTTGGTACAGGACAAATACACATATATTTAATAGAACTTGATTTTCTTAATTTTTAATAAGATAATTAAAAAATAAGTGAATTTAATTCATCTCAAAATGATATAAATAAAATATACTCCTGAAGAGGATGGAAACTTATTAAAATCCACAACCAATAACTACAAACAGGCCGATCTTAATATCATGATCAAAATGTGTAAATAATAACCACTAATGAAAAACTTCAAAAAGTTGTAGATCTCTCAGGAACAAATTAAAAATGATGTAGTTGTTGTTCCTGAACCGTAGTATATGCGGGAGCCTATCCAAATTGGTTTGCCCAAGAATATTAGAATATTGGTATTTATTTGGGGCTCTACTTGAGTTAGAGGTGAAGAAATATCGATAGTATGGACTGTTGAAAATTACCGATAGTTGTTAGCGATATTGCTTAATATCGGTAGTTCTAGATTTTCATTTTCATTTCTTCGGTCCTAATGCTCCAATATCATCTAATATGTAAAAAACAAAAAATATATATCCTAGCGAGAGCCAACATAGTTTACAATATTTAATTATAGGATTCTGTTCTAAAAACATATTGCACTAGCTACTAGGAGTAGGGAGGGAATCACCTACGCTTATCAAGTATTAATACGAAGATTAGACTGAAAGAACACGTTGAGGACTTAATAGCTTATCTGAGGGCTACACACTAATAAATTTTTTGAATACATAAAAAAGAAAATTTTTTGAAAAGAAGAAAAAATTCAATTTTTATATGTAACTATTGAAAAAGAAGAATTGAGAAGTTAAAAAAAATTTAAATAATCTTTTATTATCAGTCAATCAAGAAAGAACCGTTCTGGCAGGCATTTTGCAGTTGAAAAAAAATTGACAACCTATTTTGAGGGTTGCAAGTATGTGCCAGACGATAGCAAAGATGTCATCGGGATAAAAATTCATAACCTGCTCCCACAAGGTTAAAATTTTGAGGGCATATTCTTTCAATTCTTTAAAAAGTATATATAAGTAGCCAGAATATCGTAAGAGATTCAGAGGCAGTTAAATGGGAAAAAAGTGAACCATTTTGGAGAGTATTACATTGGTCTAAAAAAATCTACAGGGATTTTCGTCCTTCTCGAGTTATAAAGGAAAAACCAAAAATGCTTTTTTGGTTTTTACTCCAATTTTTATTTAAAAAAATATCAAAAATTAGAAATTTATTGTATCTCAAATTTGCTATGAAACTGTAGTAATAAATCTTTGATACGACGTTTAGTGTCTTAACGGTCAAAATAAAGTTATTTTTCTTTAATACGGACCTGCCTCTCTTATTACAAAAATTGATAAACGGTTCAATCAAATTCAGGGATATATCACACTTGTCATTTTAATGACGTTTTATCTGAAATAATTAACATCATCAGTGACAATAATTTTGAACGACGGTCCTGTCGTAGTTCTTTTGTAAATTCGTTTTAATGTTATCAAAACAAATATAACATTACCTAACAATTTTGATAAAAAAGTTGCAATTATCAGTGAAACAAAGAACAGTATCACAATAGAAATTAAACAAGCAGATAGAGAATTTAAATACAAATTCAATGGTGTATCATACATTACATTTTCTACGATGTTTTACGTAGATAATCATAATTGTCACTAATCTATTAATACGGACCTGGATTTTATCTTGTGCATATAAACATATGTAAATTAAATACAACATATATTTGGCATTTTCAAAAATTTAAGGGATAATGACGCAACGGCAAAATGGCTGCCAGAACGGTACTTTCTTAATTGACAGATAATAAAACATCATTTAAATTTTTGTTAGCTTTGTGGGAAACGGGTTAGTCGGCTAATTCGCCTAGCTCTTAGACTAAAAATTTTATCGGGAGGACTATGGTACAAAAGCAGTGTTAAAAGGGCTAGATCTAGTCCCATCGGACTAAAATGTCTATCACTGCACGTGTGTACGAATTTTAGTAGAAAGAGAAAGTGTATGAAGTAATTTTTTTGTTAAATCGATAACTTTTTAACAACAAAGTTTAAACAAAGGGAGAGATAGGAAAAAAACAGAGAGTAAGTGGTACCAATCAACATACGTTAGATGTCGTGACTATCTATCATTTTTTTAAGGCGTTTAAGAATTAAGAAAAAAACGTCAATATGCTGATATTTTTAAATAAGAATCAATGGATTTTACTTAATATTGTTTGTTTTAAATTTTGTATAAAGCTAATAGTAAATTTTATTCTTTTATGAAGAAACTATCGAAAATTATCGATAGTCGTGATTTTAGATATCGATAAGTAACGATATTGGCGACTATCGATATTTCTCGACCTCTAAATTGAGTAGAAGAAAAACTGATAAATCAAGGTAATTGAAAGAAAGGACGAAATATTTTTTTAATAAATTTAATTCCTTTATACAGGGTGATTGATTGGGAAATGCGCATACTGTAAGGGTAGATGAGGCACACCGAGGTGATTCAAAATAACCTATATTTAATGGACCTGTCTTTCTTTATAACCTAGATACAGAGTGATTTAATAATTTTGTCCCTTTCTTTAATTAATCATAACTTAAGAACCACCCTATATATTTTTCTAATATTTGATACGTACGCTTTTTGTCCAAAATTATAGTTTGAAACGCAGAAAGGACGAAATATTTTTTATTAAATTTAATTTTTTTATATAATTTTTTCTAGATTTATACTCAGCTCAAATTTTGAATAGTTTTACTTTTAAATTAATAGTTGGAACGATAAAATTATAGTTTGAAACGGAGAAAGGACGAAATATTTTTTATTAAATTTAATTTTTTTATATAATTTTTTCTAGATTTATACCCAGCTCAAAGTGGGAATAGTTTTACTTGGAAATTAATAGTTGGAACGATAAAATTATAGTTTGAAACGCAGAAAGGACGAAATATTTTTTATTAAATTTAATTCTTTTAAATAAATTTTTCTAGATTGTATTATTTGAATTAATTTTTAATTTTAATTTAAGGTTATTAATGTTAGAAAGTAGGTTGTCAAAATTTTTTTTTATAAAATTTCTTTTACTTTTTTGTTTCTATATGTGTGATCGTCAGAAATGTTTAACGACACTTACTTAACTTAAAGTTGAATTCAGAGCCGTATAATTATTATAAAATTTAACCTAGTTTAGTTTATAAATATAAAACTGGTACTTGGTTATATTTAAGAGCAATTTTTAATATGGAATAGTTATGACAGGCATCATTAAAATTTGATGTATCCCATTTAAATAATTTTAACACCCACACACTACATTGAAAATCACTTGAAAACAAAAAGATATTACATTTATTTTGGCATTTTAGTTAATAAATCGTTACTATCCGGCGATCTTTTAATTTATGCTTAAGTATAAATGTCGAATTTGTTTCATCATGAAAATAAAAATTAAAATTCAACAAATATTGAGCAAACGGTTTTTCATTGTTGTGTAATCGCGAATGGATCTTAGGTAAATGTTAAAGGTTGCAAATTGCATTATTATTATTAAAGTGAAAATATTTACACAATGTTTTTCTAATCATCTTTAAGAAGTAGAATATTTAGGATTATGGAAAATGTTAATAAAATTTCCAAAGTTCAATAAATTTTCTTTGAAGTATAACTATCCTTTATTTGTTAAAAAAATATATATAATTTGCACCATGAAAAATTTTGTTATTTACTGATTAAAATTTTTGAAAAGAAAACTCTAATCTCAGAGTAAATTCAATTTAAATCATTCTACTCAAATTATAATTAATATTAATTATTTAATACCCGAAAATAATAATCAAAATTAAATTATATTCAAATTCATTTTTTATGATCCTACACTGTATTTTTTCTAAATCAATTATGACACAAAAAATTCATAGTAATTCATTTTGTTTACAAAAACAATTATTTATAAACAATTTCTGGTCATTTTTCGACAGTTTTTGAATATTTTTAGACAGTTTTAAAGATTTTTTTTTTATTTGTTTTTTTTTTTTTATTTTCAATTGTTTTACAACAATTCTTGACATTCTTCAATTTTTGGATTTAATTTGTTGTTTTAGAAATTGGATGATTTTTTTTATACATGTGGCAGTTTCAAACAGTTTTTGTTTTTGGTTTTTATATTTATGGAGTGTTTTAGATCTTTTGGATTTTTTTTCGATCAATTTTTAACAATTTTCGACATTGTTTGACAGTTTTGGAAGTTCTGTGACAATTTTAGGAAAAAAACAGTTTTTAAAATTTATAGTCAGATTTTGAAAATCCATAAACAGTGTATTAAGATCTGTATAGACAATGTATAGTTATTTTTCGACATTTTTTGAATATTTTTCGATTGTTTTAAAAAAATTTAAAGAGTTTTTATATATTTTTCATTATTTTCCAACAATTTTTGACATTTTTTAACAATTTTTGGATTTAATTTGTTGTTTTTGGATTTCGATACTTTTTTTTTATAGCTGTGGGAGTTTAAAACAGTTTTTGTTTTATTTTTTTAGATTTTTAGAGCGTTTGAGTTATTTTTAAGGATACGACAGTTTTTATGGTCCGCAGACAGTTTTTTAAAAAAATTTTGGTAACTTTTAGAAATTTTTGATTTTTCGACAATTTTAGCAATTTTTAAACATTTTTTGTGTTTTTATTTTTTTTTTAACATTTATTGACATTATTCAACAGTTTTTTATTAAATTTGTGTTTAGATTTTGGTAATTTATTTGTAACTTTTTAAAGTTTTTAAACAATATTTGATTTTTTTTAAACATTTTCAACAATTTTAAGAAAAAAAACCGTTTTTAAAATCTATAGTCAGATTTTGAAAATCCATAGATGTATATTAAGATGTGTATTAAGATCTGTATAGACAGTGTGTAGTTATTATTAGACATTTTTTGAATATTTTTCGATTGTTTTAAAAAAAATTCAATAGTTATATATTTTTCATTATTTTCCAACAATTTTTAACATTTTTTAACAATTTTTGGATTTAATTTGTTGTTTTTGGATTTCGATACTTTTTTTTATAGCTGTGGGAGTTTAAAACAGTTTTTGTTCTTTTTTTTTAGATTTTTAGAGCGTTTTAGATATTTTTAAGGACACGACAGTTTTTATGGTCCACGGTCAGTTTTTTAAAATCTGTAGACAATTTTTGGTAATTTTTTTTAGCAATTTTTGATAAGTTTTAGCAATTTTGAAACAGTTTTTGTGTTTTTAATTTTTTTTTTTAAACAATTATTGACATTCTTCAACAGTTTTTTATTTAATTTGTGTTATTTAGATTTTGGTTATTTATTTGTAGTTTTTGGAAGTTTTTTAAAGAATTTTTGATTTCTTCGTACGTTTGGTTTTGTACAGCTGGAGCCTACCCACTTCAAGGAAGCTTCACCTAAATCAACCATAGACTTCCTAAGAAGGTGTGGATTGTATGGTGAATTATAGCCCATAGGGGTGAGCCAGAATAGGCCTCTGTTGGCCGCAGTGGAGGGGCGAGCAAACGCTTCACTCACATTGAACCTACCTACCTACCTACCTACCTACCCTAGATTCATGGACTTTTACCTAAGAAGTGGTTTGAACTTAATATTTTTGATATTTGTTCTAAATTTGATAAAATGTTGCTATAAAAAATGACGTCGTTTTTAAAAAAAAATCCCTAAATTTCAGGAGATTTTAAACAGGTGATTGCAAATGTTCTTATATTTAGAGATTTTTAAGTAAATGTTGCTGATTAATTATGTGATTTCTTCTAATTTTTATGAATGTTCTTAATATTTTTAATTTATATTTTTCCGTTGTTTCACTTTTTTTTGTTTGGTATTTTTATTTTTTCAACTTTTTAACTGTATAAAAATTTAAGAAATTCTGAAAAACTATATTAAAAAAAAATGAATTTAGTTTCAAGCATCTAAAGAATGTAAAAAATAGCAATTTATCCCATTTTTGGTCGCATGATAGGACTTAATTTTTTAAATTAATTTCAGTAGCTTGTTAAATTTCTTAATGGAAATAATAAACAAATCACCACTTTGAATAGCAAAATAAAATAAAACAATTTTAGTTTCGTTCATTGTCAAGTCATTAAATTTTTATTAATTGTTATAATAAATATAGCAGCGGAATTAGAATCGATCATTGTTTATGAATATGTGAATTTTTTTGAAATTTTTATTCTTATTTTCTCGTACCGTTTAGTATCTGTTTTCTCATATATTTATTAATTCCTCTTTATTGCATTTTTTTTGTTTTCGTACATGTAAATGACAAAATCCTTATGTAAATAATTAAAATTATAAAGCAAAATAATTGAATTTTTTTTTAAAAAGTGTTAATTTTAGTTTTAAACTGAATAATATAATTCCAGAATCATTTATTATTAGTCTAGTCGAGAAGCGAGTTTTCTAAATGTAAAAAAAATGTGGTAAAACCAACTAGTCCAAGAGATAAAAATGTTGTAAAATACTCGTAAAATTCAAAATTTCAAGTTATTAAAGTCGATAAAAATAAGTCGTTTAAAAATAGGTTACAATCATAATTTATACCGTATTTTAATTGATTTTCCAGATTATAATTGCTAATTTTTGAGTTTTAACAATGTTTTAAGTCCAACAAAAAGAAATAATTTTGTAAATATTTCTAGGATCAAATTTAAAACATAAAAATGTTTTATTTTATTTTCATTTTAATATATCTATTAAAATTAAAATGATCTTAGGTTTAATAATCAGGATAACAAATTCAAAATTATTGGATCCAAAATTTAGCACATTCTAATTCACAAATAATGAAAGTAAACAGGTGGGGAAAAATTTAATAGAGCAATTTTTTTTAAAACGAATCGATTGGTTTTTCAAAATTAAAACTTCAGGTCCGGTTTTGGTGAAATTTGGGGAAAACCAAAACATATATATCCAATATTTTAAAACAATGTTTCTGTGAAAGACAATCTCAATTTTTTTTTTAATACTGACCTGTACGTTTTATTTTATTTATCTGGAACAAAAGATATAACATTTTGAAAAAAGCCCCAATTTTCATTTTTTCCTCCAAATAAATAACCTCGGTTTGCTTTGTAAACCAAAAAATTCAAAATCGCAGCTTTTTTGTATAAATTTGACAAAAGGGTGGACTCTAATGGAGTCTTCAGTTCCTTTAAAATTTAATCATATACCCCCAATTCCTTACCCTAATATGCTTCCTTGTTCCCAATATGTACGAACTATAGCGTTTTTTTAATCTTTTTAACAATTATTATTAGTTAGTATATGGCCTGAAGATTTCTAATAGCCGAAACTAGTTGCCGCCCTCCACCTTTAAGATTTAATACATTTTGTAGTACATGATTTTGTGTTTAATTGACCACATTTGATTGTTGATTTCTTTTTTATAATTGATTTATTTGGGATATAAACTCGTTTTCCAAAAGTTTTACTCCATCAACTTTGTCGCAAAAGTTTGAAAGAACTATTCAACTTATCGATTTAATTTTTTTTTTGTAATTTTTAAAAATCATATCGCTATAGCTTGAACGAGCTGCAATTTGGAATATGGCTTTGGGTTACCTGTCAGAAGTTCCCATTAGTTTTTGTACGACATCTATCAAACGGAAGTTTTAACTATCAAAAAATGACAGATGCAATATGGCACGAAATTTGATTTGTAATATGCCATTTGAAAGCTCTTGAAAAACTCTATTCAGAACAGTCAAAATTTTTTCTCTAACTGTCACCTGTCAAAAATAAAAAAATGTCAAAGTTTGAAACTTTAATACTAAGTATTCGTCTCTGGACACAACCGATTTTTTTCATAATCCTTTGAGAAGTAAATACCTTCTTGTTATACAATTTTTTTTGCTTTTTTCCTACTTTATGTGTGAAAAAATGCATTTGTACTGGTTTTTTTTTTAGTTTTCCTGTGTGGAAAAATGCATGCTCGCTTTTTCTCAATTTATGTGTAAAAAACGCTTTTTTGCTGTTTTTTTTCATGTTTTTTATGTGGAAAAATGTATTCTTGCTTTTTTTTACCAATTTATATGTGAAGACATGTGTTTTTTGCCAATTTTTTTTTTGTGGAAAAATACATTTTAGCAGTTTTTTTCAAATTCGAGTGTGCATTCGTGCTTCTGTTTTTTTTTCGAATTTGTTGAAAAAAATGCGTTTTTGCTGTCGAGTGGAAAAATGCATTCTTGCTTTTTCCCCAATTCATGTGTGAAAAATGCATTTCTGCTGTTTTTTTTAGTTGTTCATGTAGAAAAATCCATTCTTGCTTTTTTCCCAACGCATGTGTGAAAAAACCAATTTTTGGTGTTTTTTTTTTCTAGTTTTTTATGCGTTCTTGCTTTTATACCAAAACCGAAAGAAATCGACAAAAATCGAGAGAAATCAACAAAAATCGAAAAAACCAGAAGAAAAAATAAGACAAAACCAGAAAGAATTTGAAAAAATCAAAAAACAACTGAGAAAAATCAGAAAAATAACAAGACAACGAGAAAACCTAAAAATTCGAAAAATTAAGGAAATATGAGAAAAAATTAGAAAAATCTTCATTTGTTTCTACAAAGTTTGTAAAATTTGTGTCAAGTCCTCATTATCCTTAATCCTTACGTATTGTATAAAGGTATTTTACGATAAAAAATACTGTGCCCACATTTCTATCTTTTTTTTAAACATCATTAAAAATTATTGTTTACTTTTTAAGTATTTCAATGAAAATAATGGAATATATAAATTTTGATTCGGAATTAAGCAAACTTTCTCCATCTAACTTTATTTTCATGCTTTGAACGTAACGAGTGTCCTTTGGGAAATTAAACGGATTAAGAAAAATGTCCCATCCAATTTGGTCTCCTATCTGATTGATTGAAAAATACAAAAAACGACAACACGTGTACTCGAAAAGATTCTATTAGGTAAATTATTTAATAAATTGCACAATTATGTTTATATAGAGGAAAAAAAATTGCACAGGTAGAATAAATTCTGGTTGAATGATACCAACGGAAATAGTTTTAAAAAAAATATCCTTAAGACCGAGTGCAGAATACGGCTCCGGCAATCAATTTAGTATAGACTCTTTCAAGGTGAACAAGAATACTGAAATACCTATAAAATACTAAATCAGTGAATGTAATATTCGAACAGATGGTTTCACGTAAACCTGAGAAACTATTTTTTTAAATATCGCTAAAAACAAAATACTTAATATATTTCAAAATATAGAGAAAACTTAATATATTTATTATTAAAATCAGATTATTATTTTTATCTATTTGCTAATAATAATATCAAAGCCAAACTTTACTTCTATAAAATTAATATTGAAACTTACTACTATTATTTTTGTTGAAAATATTTATTTTATTAATTTTTAAAAATGTTATTAACTTTACACTAGGCGTCTAGATTCCAATTACTACTCGAGTGCTCACCGCCAAGTTTAAGTGTTTTGTTGACGTAAAAAAAACATTCATTTTATTAAAAGAGGTCTTATCTAAATCTAACCTGTGTATTAAAAAAAAATTAAAAAATGTTTCCTCAGGATTCGAACCAGGAATTTTTATGGTGTAAATCTTATACTCTATCACTGGACCACACTTCGTATGACGATAAATTATCAAACTTTCAAGTTAACGTACAAATAACACAATGTCGATGGCAATAGCGGTGGGCACTCCATTAGTAATTGGAGTCTAGATGGTTCTAAACTTTACTATCCCACATTAAATTATTTAATAATACAAAAAAATTGAAAAAGTTCCAATCAAGACGGGATGATAAATTTACATTTTCCCTTCTGCAGCCCTTATTAATAAAACATAAAGGCGACTTTTTTTTTTTTGAACATAATTACACTGTTAATCTAAAATTTTGTAACTATATTTGATTAAACAAAAATTACGTTTCACTTTTAAAGCGAAAAAAGTACAGATAATTTTTTTAAGACATAAATTTGGAAAAGAACAATTTAGTATAACAAAAAAAAATAATGTGGGGCTGGACCCAAATGGTTTTTATTGATTTTGGGATTGAAATAATTTTTTTAAGACATCAAAATTTGGACCAATGTTTAGAACAACTAGAAGTATCTGGTGCAATAAAAAAAAATCAAAAAAAAAATTATGGGGCTAGCTCTAAAACTGTTTTTTTTTTGGTTTTTTTCGGCAGTTGTATTTAAGTTTAAGGAAGATTTTTCTGGAACAATTTGATACAAACTTAGAACAATTTGGAACAACTTTCAAAATAACAAAATGCGAAAAATTCGCACACCCGAAATGTTAAAAATTTTCGCAAAATTAGGAAAATTTCACTTTATTGTTAATTTTTTAATGTTTCCCAAGTTATTTTTGTGATGTTTTATTTTATTGTATTAGGAAAAAATAACATCTAAATCTAATTTCCACAGTTAATTATAAATTTTGTAACTTAAAAAAATTAAATTTAATCCAATATAAATGAAAACTAATAAAGACAAATTTAAAAAAAAAATGAACCAACTAACGAAATTTGAAAAAAAAAATTTGGGCATGATTTACGAAAAATCTATAAATCTAGTGAAATTGACTAAATTGGTTAAAAGATCCACAGATTATTATTATATTTTTTTCCCCAAACAAAATTTAGTTTTTTATTAGATATATTCATTTTTTTGAGTCGGGAATTCTCCATTTTTCAAGTTCAAAAAATACCAACATTAACAAAAATAACAAGATTTGTAAAAATCAAATAGGGATGCAAATGAAAAAAATACACATTTAATATACCTTCAATTAAAAAAATAAGATTTTTAATAAAATCTAAGAAACTGTGTATTTTTGTTAGTGTAGCCGACATATACCGGGTGTAAATGGGCTATAGGCCACCCCTATAAATCCTAAAGGGGTTAATAGATTTATACCAAATTTTGATCGATTATAATAGAGGTATTTTTGGATTTTTTTAAATAAAAATTCAAATGGAACACCCGGTATATTTCTACATATTTGGATACTATACGCACAGGTCGACTGTCAAATGTCACTTAAGAAGTCATTTTTTGTTTTATTTTTGAGATCAGATTGCTAAAAAAAGTGATGAAAAATATTAAAAATTTGTTAAAACCTATTAGCAACTGTCAAAAAAAATCGGTTGTGTCGCCCCAAAACTTTCCCGACGAGTATCCACAAATACTTTTTCAGATATTATTTAATGTTAAAGTTTCAACTTTTGACATTTTTTATTATTGACAGGTGATAGTTGGAGAAAAAAATTTTGACTGTTCTGAATTTATAATTCCAAATATTTTACAAATTTCAAAAATGCCGTCTTAAAAATTTCAAAAATTAAAAAAATTTTTTATTATTATAAATGTTTCAAAAATTTCTAAACATTGTAAAAACGAATTTCAAAAATTTTAAAATTTTGAAAATTTCAAAAAAAATTCCTGAGCTTCCTAAATTTTGAAAATTTAAATATTTTATAATTTCAAAAACGCAAAATTTCATTATTTTCTAATTGAAAATATTTTACAAATTTCAAAAATGCCATCTTAAAAATTTCAATTATTATAAATAGGTATTTCGAAAATTTCTAAATGATATAAAAACGAAAGTTTAAGAAAATCTCGAGATTTCCAAATTTTGAAAATCTGAAAATTTGTATTTTCAAAAACACGAAACTTTATAATTTCAAAAATTTCAATATTTTACAAATTTCAAAAATGTTGTCTTAAAAATTTCAAGAATATCAAATGTTAAAAATATTTATAAAATTTCTAAACAATATTAAACCTAATTTAGAAAAGTTTAAAATTTCGAAGATTTTAAAAAATAATTCCCGATCTATTAAAATTTTGAAAATTTGAATAATTTCCAATTTCAAAAACAGAAAACTTCACAATTTCAAAAATTTCAATATTTTACAAGTTTAAAAAATGTTGTCTTAAAATTTTCAAGAATTTAAAAAAAATCAATTACTATAAATATTTATAAAATTTCTAAACAATGTTAAACCTAATTTAGAAAAGTTTAAAATTTCGAAGATTTTAACAAATAATTCCCGATCTATTAAAATTTTGAAAATTTGAATAATTTCCAATTTCAAAAACAGAAAACTTCACAATTTCAAAAATTTCAATATTTTACAAATTTAAAAAATGTTGTCTTAAAATTTTCAAGAATTTAAAAAAAATCAATTACTATAAATATTTAGAAAATTTCTAAACAATGTCAAACCTAATTTAGAAAATTTTAAAATTTCGAAGATTTCAAAAAACAATTCCCGATCTATAAAAATTTAGTTTCTAATTTCAAATATTTTACTAATTTCAAAAATTTAAAGACAATTCGAAATTTAATAATTTCAGAAAATAAAATCAAGGATTAGAAAATAAACTAAAATTATTATCCACAAACTTCAACATGACCTATGTCAACGTCAGTGGCGTACGCCTGTTTTAACACATATTTTCAAAATGTAATGATTATTATTTTCCAAAATAATATTTTTGTTCATTCTAGGAGAATTTTGATCGTTTTAATTTCATTTCAATCGGATTAATACTTTTTCAGATATTTAATGTTAGTTTTAAATTTTGACATTTTTTAATTTTTGACAGGTGATAGTTAGAGAAATAATTTTGACTGTTCTGAATAGAGTTTTTCAAGGGCTTTCAAATGACATATTGCATGTCCAATTTCGTGACATATTGCATCTGTTATTTTTTGATAGTGACACTCATGTTTGACAGATGTCATACAAAAATTAATGAGTTCTTCCGACGGGTAACCCAAACCTACGTACCAAATTTCAGCTCAATCGGATTAATACTTTCTCAGATATTTAATGCTAGTTTCAAATTTTGATATTTTTTTATTTTTGACAGGTGACAGTTGGAGAAATAATTTTGACTGTTCTGAATAGAATTTTTCAAGGGCTTTCAAATGACATATTGCATGTCAAATTCCATGAGATATTGCATCTGTCATTTTTTGATAGTGACACTTCCGTTTGATAGATGTCATACAAAAATTAATGAGTTCTTCCGACGGGTAACCCAAACCTCTACACCAAATTTCAGCTCAAACGGATTAAATACACACACATACACAGACAGACATCTGGAAATTTTCTTAATCGTCTCAGGGGGGGCCGAAAATGGATATTTCAGTTTTTATTTCGAAATTTTTTTTTTACTTTTCCTTCTAGGAGGTGGGTCGGGAAAGTAATTGCAAATATTGTAATAAATTGTCAAAAATTGTTATAAATCTGAAAAAAAAACTTCACTATTTACTAAAAATTATTAGAAGCTGTTAAAAAAAACTAAAGAAAAATGTTACAATTGACAAAAATTGGAATAAAACCGTCAATTATTTATTTCTGTTTCCTAATAATTATTTATATTTAAAACATGATGTAAATATCCTTCATTTTTTAACAGGGATGTTTTCAGATGAATTTTGTATGCAAATTAAAAAAAAAATAACAATTTAAAAAACCGAGGCGCGGCCCATTTATGTTTCATTTAAAAAAATTGAGCTTTAGTTACAACGCTGAATAAAATGTTTAATAAAAGTAACAAAAATAAATAATTGACAAAATTTTGACTTTTTAGGTAATTCTAGTTTAATTATAAGTAATTTACACCAAATCATGACCACCTAGGATTGATAAAAAAAATTTAAAACAAAATATAAATGGCGTCTTAAGTGACATTTGACAGTCGATTTGTACGTGCTTGTCGTAGAATCCATATGTAGAAATGTACCGGGTATTCCATTTGAATTTCCATTTTTCCCCTCAAACCGGAAGTCGGCCATATTGGATTTTTATGTTAAAAAGTCCAAAAATAGACCTATTATAATCTACCCAAATTAGATATAATTCTATTTACCCGTTTAAAAGTTATAGGGGTGGCCCATGACCCATTTACACCCGATATGTACGGAAATACGTTTTACAATTGCAGATTATTTTTCAAATCTAACCTAACCTGTTCCTAAATATTTTACACCTGGTGTCCCTATTATTTACTTTTTTTCTTCTTCGTTATATAACAATTGTATCTGTTGGTTAAAATTCTAACGCTAAAATATTTATTTGGGGCTTTAGATACCGGTTTACAAAAACGTTTCTTTTTAGTTTATATTCATAGATAAGTAAATGTGTCAAGGACAAAATAACTACTTAAGTTTGTAATTATTTTTATTATTCTATAACAAAATATATTCAATAATCTATTAAAAAATTATGACGAATTTTATTTATCTACGTATGTATCGAATTCTTTAAAAAAAATTAATTTTTGGTAATTTAAAAATTGTTTTCCAACTGAATAACTGAAAATAACGATGTCAAATTACAAAAAATTTCCCTTCGTAAAGATAATTGGCAAAATTAACAAGTAAGTACAGCGACATTTAACTCGATGGGCTAATAATTGTATAACCGAGAGATATTTGGAAGCCCGTTTTTCGGACCATTATTCTTGACAACAATTTCACAACAACATTTTAAATGTGAAAGTGAGCTTAGCTCGCGAAATTCGTACACTTAAAATAGCCACCCACTTTACAAAGCGTGCCTTTTATTTATCTATGTTATTAAGTCCAATTTTTTGGACCGACCAACGCGAATTTAGTTAAACGTTTCGTTTTGGGGTTTTTAGAACACAAGTAATTTAAAAAATCTACTGTGGAAATCAAAATTTATTTAAGATATTAAAATATTATTTTGACAAAATTGAAAAAAGTCATGGAAAAGAAAATTATTAAATTAAACCAGCAAAAATAGTATAATATGAGGCAGTAAATTAAAAAATATAATATAGGGTGTCCCAAATAAGAATGATCGATTTTAAATGTAAATGCACAGCTTATTATTTGCCCTAAAGAAATCGTTTTTCACTATTGTTTTTCGTTTACCAAAAAGTTTTTATGAAGTTTGTTTATACATTTTTTCCCATTACTATAGGGTGTTTTACTTATTGTGGTCAAAATAAATTTAAAAATATGTATTATTTTAATTCTTTAACTGCGGCTGTCGTATATACATGATTCGTAAAACATTTTTCTATAAATTTTACTTTTTTACAATTTTTGAAATTAATGTTTTTTTGAAACTTTTGACATTTTTGAAACGTTTAAATTTCGTTTGAAAAATTTTTACTTTTTGAAATTTTCGAAAAAAATTTGCTAAATTTCAAGTTTTTCGAAATTTTCGAATAATTTTTTTAATGTTTCTTGAAACGTTCGACATTTTTGAAAGTATTAAAATTCTTCTTTTAACTGGACGAATAATTTTGTTTCTTGAACTTTTCGATATATTTGAATATTTTAACATTTTTACTTTTGAAATTTTCGGAAATAATGCTATTAGAAATTTTTGATTTATTTTTGATACATTTTTCTTGAAATTTTCGATATATTTTAAAAATGTGTCAATATTTTGATATTTTTACTTTTTGAAATCTTTTAAAAAAAATGCATATCAAATTTTTCGAACTTTTTGATACATTTTTGAAATTTTTGAATAAATTTTTAATATTTTTGAAACTTTTGACATTTTTGAAATGCTTAAAATCCTTGAAATTTTTTAATGTATAATCAATAATTTTGTTTTTTGAAATTTTGTTATATTTTAGAAATTTTTGCATTTCTAGACATTTTTATTTATTTATTTTTTGAAATTTTGAAATTTTTTTATATATTTCCGAATTTTTGGTTTCTTAAAAATCAGTTTTGTTTTTAAATTGACTCAAAATTCAACTAATACCAATATGTTTTAATTTATTTTTTAATATTTTTGGCCCTATTGCTGCAAAATTTTACCCGCAGTTAAAGGGTTAAGAGCGTTCGATCGACCTACAAATACTAAATTCTTAATAACTTTTTTACCGAGTTACAAATTTAATTGTGGTTTTCACTAAAATATGGAGAAAAAATCTATTATTGTAGCTGCCAAATACTTTTTTTTTATACATACTATTTTTTTTTCTCGCTGTTCAATTTTTTTTTGTAAAAATGTTTAGCTTTCCACAATTCGCTATTTGATAATTTTGATACTAGTTTTTCTAATAAATTACTAAAATCGATTTATACCGTGTGGTTCAAGTTTATATCTTTAAAAGTGGAATAACTTATTTTTTTATAATTTCGAATTGATAGAAAAATCCAAATGGTGAACTTCATTTCTTGTCGTAAAAATTTAATTTTCAAGTGGATCAGACCCAGTATATTTTTACATATTTCGATTCTACAAGATAAATTAAATAAGTTAAAAGTTGTGAGATTTTCCAGGTTAAATGGCGCCATCAATCATCATGAAGCCACCTCGGAGTGCCTCAGCTAATAATATTAATTACCGTTTTTCCGCACAAGCTTTGACTTTTGGGATTCACTCGTAAGTGGTGAATAATTCATGTTATTTTGGTTATTTTCGTAAATTATTTTTAATCGAGGAAGCTGTGACTTGGTCTACCTTATCAAACGGTGTGGAAAATAATTTTTGCAAGAATTTAAATATTTTTCATTTTATTAATCGTTGAAGGACAAAACAGTTAAAAATAAATCGTTGTTTAAATGAAACAAATCCTTGTTTGAATTAAAAAATTAGTGGTTTAAATGAAAGAGAAATAGTTATTTAAATGAAACAAATTGTTGTTTAAATGAAACAAATCCTTGTTTGAATTAAAAAATTCGTGGTTTAAATGAAAGGGAAATGGTTATTTAAATGAAACAAATCGTTGTTTAAATGAAACAAATCGTTATTTAAATGAAATAAATCCTTGTTTAAATTAAAAAAATCGTGGTTTAAATGAAAGGGAAATAGTTATTTAAATGAAGCAAATCGTTGTTTAAATGAAATAAATCGTTGTTTAAATGAAACAATCCTTGTTTGAATTAAAAAACTCGTGGTTTAATGAAACAAATCGTTGTTTAAATGAAACAAATCTTTGTTTAAATGAAATAAACGGTTATTTCAATACGACAAATATTTCTTTAAATTAAATGAATCATTATTTAAATCAACTAAATATGTGTTTGAAATTTCAAATCTACGTTCTGTTGGCTCTATTGGAACAACAACCTTGATTTCGAATAAAGTTTGATGGATTAAAACAATCCTTTATTTTCCCGACCCACCATCCGAGAAGGGAAAGTATTGTGAACAAGATACAAAAAAATTTCCAGATAAAGATGGAAATTGTTTATTCTTCCATGATAGAAGCCACATGCTTAATCCGATTAAGCTGAAATTTGGTATATGGGTTTCGGTTATCCATCAGAACAACCCATGAGTTTTTGAATGATATCCTGTCAAACGGAAGTGTCAATGTCAAAAAATGACAGATGCAATATGTCTCGGAATTTGACTTGCAATATGTCATTTGAAAGCCCTTGAAAAACTCTATTTAGAACAGTCAACATTATTTCCCCAATTGTCACCTGTCAAAAATAAAAAAAATGTAAAATTTTGACAGCATTAAAAATTAAAAATTGAAGAAGAGAAGAAGGTTGAATTTCATTGTCGTATATATATTTGATGATGAAAATGTAAAATAAAATCTTGATTAAAATGTAAAATATAGAATAAGTTTTATAGAAAAAAAAATATAGAAAATAATTTTTACTTAAATTTCCATTTGAAATTTATATGAGTTACAGTTACAACTATACGTATTTAATTATTTGTAAACATTGATATTTACCTTTACTTGGACTTTCCTAAGTATTTTTTTGGAAAACTGCAAATGATACAAAATAGAGTTTTGGATGAATCCTAAGTCAATAAATTATGTCATGTTCCTACATTTTTTATGGCAAAATTTAGAACGTAGTAAATTGAAATCGTGGCTGACCAATTAAAAGATGTTCGTAGGGGGAACGACAAACAGTTTGTAAATTTTTGTACTGTGCATAGCAATTTCTCGAGTCAACAGGGTTTTACTTTTTGCAGCAGTCGATGATCGAAAAATCCCCTCCAACAATCACTTTTAGATACCAGTAAACACGCAAGGTTGCCATATTTTTTTGAATAAACATGACATTACACCATAGAAAATCTCAATATTCAGCTGGCATAATTTGAAGCGTTTTTCAAGACAATGTGAAACGGTATTTGAAAGTATAAATTTAGATTTTGACATACGTCAAAAAAGTAGTACTTGGGACATCCTGTACCTAATTTAGGCCAAAACAAATATACATAAAATATTTTTTTTCTATGTGTACAAAAATAAAAATAGATTTTTTTGTCGATAAATGAAATATTTTTTATTCAAATTACCGCGAGTTCTCCAAAGTAAATGTTTTTAACGACGTATTGGGTAACAAGTGTTTGACTAAGAATTTATGTAGGTTTTAGGATTGTTTAAAAGTAAACTGTGCTATGTACCAATTCTACAAGAACTTACAACAGCCATTGGGTAATTTTAGAAAACGCTCGGTTTGCTAACGATATTTATGCTTCGATTTAAAAGAAGTTGATTTGCAGTGGCGTCGGAAGCGGTTTACACATATACACACGATTTGGATCAAAATAAAAAAAAATTATTATAATAATATTTTCTGCAAATAAAATTATTAATGGGATTTATCAATTTAAAGTTTACCAAAAATCGTTTTTTATTTTTTTTTTCAAGTTGGTTTACATTATATTCATTCACTATTTAGGGATTAATTTGTGGAAATTTTATAAATATTAAATGACGAATGTTGTTTATTTTTAAGATATTTTTCATATATAATTAGTGTTTATTACGTCATGTTCGTTTTTTTTTTAATTTGTGTGGTGTTAATGTTGACGTGGATTAATAAAAAAATGTCGTTATCCTTATCGACTTTCATTAATTGTATCATAAATCGGTTCCGTAGTTTTTAATTTATGTAAATAATTATCTTTCATTAGTTAAGTTTTTAATCTTGACCTATTTTTTTTTTTAAGAAAAAAAATCAAGTGATTACTTACTCCAATCCACTTATATTGTTTATAACTAAAACAATTGTTCTAATGATTCCAAGGTAAAAATTAATTCAATAAGTATTTTTATTACCTACTCTCCTGTATCGTTACAATACTAATTTAAAAATCATGACCTTAGTCAAAATTGAACAGCCTTGGAAAAATTGGGTCAAGTAAAAACAGCTTGTTTAAAAAATATAAACATTTATATCGAAATGGTTTAATAATAAATTAATATCGATTTCGAATTTTATTACAACACAAATTTCTTTCCCACTGATGAAAAATTAAATTGTATACAAAATATTTTAAATAATTGTTAAAAAAAAGTGTATATAGAAAAACTGGCAACAATATTAAAAAAAAATAATTTACTTCATTTCTTTTCTTACCAGATTTCCCCTAATTAGTAAATTAGTATCTAATGATTTAAAAATTACCATTATTATTTACAATTAAAAAATAATAAATTTCTTGTACATTATTCTAAAGTTATTTGGTGGTTTCCCAGACGGTTTTACTTATCCTTTTCTTAATTATAAAATCCATACAATGAAATTTGTTAAATTTAAATTCTTATTGATCTTTTTGTATCAATACACGTTGTTATCATAACCGCAGGTTTAAACAATACGTAAATATACCGTGGGAACTAAATACGATAACGAAATTATTAGTAGTAAAATTAATATTTTTCGATAATTATATGAGTTTTTTTAAACAAAAGTTAAATTGATAAAAAAATACTTAAATTGTTTAAATAATCGGTAAAAGTAAAACAAAATAAATAATTGTTATTCTAATCGGAATATATCTAATTAAAACGAACTAAAATGCCAATCTTAAGGGGATATATACCCAAGCAAAATTAGTGCATTTTTATGATATTTCTTAACCGTTTTCTGAACAGAAAATGAAAGATATAAACTTATTTTTTTTATAACAACATTATTATCTTATCCTCTAGTAATATGCAATGAGCTTTTTGACGATTTTTTATTATTTTTTTGGTAACAAAATTCTAAAATAAGATAATTTAGGCGCATTTTTAACTTCTTATAAATAAATGTAATAAAACAAATTTCAAAAATTAAAGTTGTACATTACCAGAAACATGATTTGCCTTTTATTAAAAAATAATTTTGAGTAAAAATAATCATTAATAATGTCGTAAAATGGGTACACAATATAGTATGTATTGTGGTGAGAATAATGCCTCATGGATTGTGTCTCTTATGCTTTATCTTTTACCGACGACGTGATGTTTGTTTGTACAAGGATACTACGAACAGTAGCGTAGACATTTTTAAACTTTCCGTAACATTATCCGTAACAAAAACACTAATGGGAGGTGATTAGTCTATTTCAAAGAATGCTTGCTACCTGTCATGGATCTACCCCAAATCTTGAAGCGTAAATTTTGGAAATATCGCCTTAACAAGGGTAATCAGATTTTGTGAAGAAAACAAATGACGACTCTGGAGCAAAAGTGATCTATGTAACATTTTTGCTAAAATAGAATTGAGCGTAGATTTGGGATCCTAATACCAAACTACATGGGTCTCACATCCAGCTGTCGTGTGGTCAAATATCTCAGGGTTATAAAATTGAAAGGACCCCTCACTTCTCTTATGGAAAATGGCTTTCGACCAATTTTTTTTAAATTTTAGTATATTGTGGATCTTGACGTTCTGATTAAATGTCTGCAGTTTTCAAGATATTGATGGTCAAAGTTCAATAATTGAGTATTTAGATAATTTTGTTTTAATTTCAATTTCTTCAATGTTTAAGAAAACTGATTGGTCTTTTAAAAAATATAATAATCATATTACCAAAAAGTTTTTAAAATGACTATAATATTGAAAACCACTAAACCTCAGTTTTGATAAATTCCTAATAACTTTAAAACAAACGGCCAGATTTCCTTGAAAAGATTATATGCTTTACAGGTCAGTAGTCAAAGAAAAACTGCACTATCTACAGTTTGAAAAATTACATACGGACTCGAATGTCGGGCTTTCAAATATGATTTTTTATAAAATCGCCTCAAATATGCTGCTTTAGCAATACAGTTGTAACAGATTTGCTGCTAAAATAGTAACGCATTTACTATTACAATAGCGAGAAACAATGTTTTTTATATGTCTACAGGGTGTTTCAAATATCAGGTAACTGCGAGCTATACCAGGTGACACAGGGGTATATGGATCACCCCTTTAAACTTTTTTATTTATTAGCCGATGTTTACGAAAGTTTAACTGAGTATAATAGTAGTAATTTCTGATTTTCTGACGTATATATTCAAGATGGCTTACTTCTGGTTTCGCCGGAAATGCACAACAATTTTGTTTTTTAAATGGAACACCCTGTATATTTTGATAAATTTGGATTCTACATATCAAAAAACATACAATTCACTAGCCAAATGTCAATTTAACAGAACTTTCATTTTTTGAGAAAAATTATTTTTTCTCAATGTACTTTGCTAAAATGTATAACAGTAAGTGGATGTATAGCATATCATTTTATTTGTATTGAAATGGGCTTCAAAAAAGCACAGGTTATCCAAGGGGTTATATTTAAAAAAAAATGAGTATAGTAGGTAAAAAAAAATTTATTTCCTTTAAAACATTTTTTTTTAAAGATCTTTTTCAGCTTTAATTGATATTGTAAAATTTAAGCAAAAAACACTGAGAAAAATATACTAGTTTCAAAAAATGAAAGTTCTGTCAAATTGACATTTGGCTAGTGGATGTATTTTGATTCGTAGAATTCAAATTTATCAAAATATACAGGGGGGTGTTCCATTTATAAAACAAAATTGTTGTCCATTTCCGGCGAGACAGGAAGTCTTCAATCTTGAATATATACGTTAGAAAATCAGAAATTACTATTATTATACTCAGTTAAACTTTCATAAACATTGACTAATAAATAAAAAAAGTTTAAAGGGGTGATCAAAATACCCCTGTATCACCCAGTATAGCTCGCAGTTACATAATATTTGAAACACTCTGTAGACTATAAAAAATAATGTTATAATTGTATTAATAAAGCAGCAAATTTGATTTTGGAAAAAATCAGGTTTGAAAGCCCTACATTCGGGTCCGTATGTGATTTTTCAAACTTTATATAGTGCAGTTTTTCTTTGACTACTGACCTGTAAAAGATATAATTTTTTCAAAGAAATCTGGCCATTTGTTTTAAAGTTATTAAGAATTTATCAAAACTGCGGTTTAATGGTTTTCAATATTATAGTCATTTTAAAAATAAAGTAGCTCCACTGACTTTTTTGTAAACTCTGTTTATATAATTACTATATTTTTAAAAGGCCAATCATTTGACTAAATTTTCCCATTAACAAATTCAAGATAAGCTGATCAGTTTTCTTAAAAATTGAAGAAATTGAAATTAAAACAAAATTACCTAAATACTCAATTATTGAACTTTGGCCATCAATATCTCGAAAACTGGTCATAGGATTAAGTTGGTCCTTTACCTGGGAACCAACAATTGGCAAAGGTAAAGAAGAAACTGGAGGCAACACTAACGAGCACGTGGAAAACATGAGGGCTAAGTCCCAAAATGGTGTATTGGACATTCAACATTGGGGTGAAACCCATGAGTATATAGCATCTTTAGTATGATAACAGTCAGGATAACGGGGCTACGAAGAGACCAACAGCAATCATGGAAGCTCTGCTTAACCTTCCTCCGGTTGATGGGGGAAGAAAGAATGGGAATTTCAAGGTTACAAAACACGAGCAATAAATAGGATCACAAACAAGATAAAGAAAATAGTGGGAGATAACATTCTTGAAATGAAAACAACGCACCACACATCTCCTTATTCAACACTAACTTCGAGGTGAATATGCAAAAACGAAGGAAAAAATGAAAGACATTAGACAAATGTTAAAATAGATGGTTCCTATACGCCACAACTTCTTCATTGCCTCATACTAGAAGGCGAGATCTATGACCAAACCTTTTTCGATTTGACCTACATGAGTGGAACTGGAAGGGGTTGAAACTACAAAAAATTCATAGCTGTATTTTTTGAAAATATTCAAATAATTTGTATGAAACTTTTTTATTCGACCTACGAGGGTGAAACTCGAGTAGATTGAAATTTCAAAAAATTCATATCTTCACCATTTTTAAAATTATTAAAACAGGTCATGAGACTTTTTTCATTCCTAATTACTATATAATTAATTCACTTGAAACTTTTTACAATTTGACCTTCATGGGTGAAACTGAATGTGGTTGAATTTCAAAAAAATCATATCTTAGCCATTTTTGAAAATATTGAAACACCGCCCGGAAGTTGGCACCCCAATTGCCGGAACCCTTTGATTTTTTCGGAGTTCTGGACTCGTCTCAAAGAGTTCTAAAATTCTCGAGGGGTGCAGATAGAGTTCTGTAATATTTTTGTCGAATTTTTAAAAAGCAAATTTTGGGGTGCTAACTTCATGTCGCGCTCCTTTTATGAGAAAAAAGAGTTCTGGGTGAATAGATATCTCAGAAATAATGAGTTCTAGAGTTCTCGGTAGGTTTTGCAAAGAGTTCTGGGAATTATCGGAAATTACAAAAAAAAAACTTTTAGGGTGCTATCTTCACCCTTTTTTATTTACTGGGTACTTAGGGCTGGTTTTAAATACAGCACCCCTGAGTTCTGACACAAGAAAATGCTGAAAATTATGAAAATGGATATTTTCAAGGGGTGCTACAAAGTTCCGTTTTTTGTCACTAATTTTTCGCTAGAATATTCAATTTTTTATTTACTGGACCTTGAAAATTTCCTTTTTTATAATTTTCAGTATTTTTGTGTGTCAGAACTCAGGGGTGCTGTATAAAAAACCAGCCCTACCAAATTGAATATTCTGGCGAAAAATTAGCGACAAAAAACGGAACTTTGTAGCACCCCTTGAAAATTCATAATTTTCAGCATTTTCTTGTGTCAGAACTCAGGGGTGGTGTATTTAAAATCAGCCCTAAGTGACCAAAACTGCCCAGTAAATAAGAAATTGAATATTTCGGCGAAAAATTAGCGACAAATATCGGAACATTGTAACACCCCTTGAAAATATCCATTTTTATAATTTTCAGTATTTTTTCGTGTCAGAACTCAGGGGTGCTGTATTTAAAACCAACCCTAAGTGACTAAAACTACCCAGTAAATAAAAAAGGGGTCCGGCATGAAGTTGGCACCCGAAAATTTATTTTTTTTTTAATTTCCGAAAATTCCCAGAACTCTGCAAAACCTACCGAGAACTCTAGAACTCTTTATTTCTGAGATATCTATTCACCCAGAACTCTTTTTTCTCACAAAAGGGGTGTGGCATGAAGTTAGCACCCCAAAATTTGTTTTTTAAAAATTCCGCAAAAAAATTGCAGAACTCTTATCTGCACCCCTTCGAGAACTCTAGAACTCTTCGAGACGAGTCCAGAACTCCGAAAAAATCAAAGGGTTCCGGCAATTGGGGTACTTCGGTCCGCACAAGTCCACCGTACAGCAGGAAGTATAATCATGAAAGAAATTAGAAATTTTGTTCTGCTTTTCTTTTTAGTAACATTCATTATTTCTGGTAGTTTCATTCTTGAAATATTAAAAATAGACTCTTTTGTACAGTTTTAGCACACCTCGATTTTTAAAAAGATATCAAGTCACCTATGAAAACCATGAACAATGTCATTTTGATTACGTGTTTAATAGACCAAAATATCAACATAGCGGTATGTTTATAAATTTCGTGGGTGGTGCGTATAGTTCTTGTGTTTAATGTTACAGTGAATTTCCCGGGCCGAAGTACTAAAAACATCATATGTTTATAACTCGTGTAATATTTTTAAATATTTAAAAATTATCCATAGAAAGTAAAATTCGTATTTATTTTTAGGTTAAAATTCTCCTAAATTTCATTAATTTTACGAGATGTTGGCAAAAAACTAAAAAAATTAATTTTCCACAAAGTGATCTATTTCAAAAACATTTTTTAAGGATATATTACATACAATTTTCCTGATATTAAACCGATATAATTTGACGTCCTAAAGTTTATTGCTATTTATTCTTATTTTCTCCTATTTTTCAACATATTACCACATTTGCCTATTTTTCCTGATTTTCCTATATTTATCTCTAATTTCCGTATTTTTTCAAATATTTTTCGCAAATGTTCCTATTTTTCTCGTATTTTCTCTATTTTTCCCTTTTTTCTCGTTTCTTTCTATTTTTTTTCTATTTTATCCTGTTTGGTACTTATTTTTCCATATTTTCCCCATTTTTTCCCATTTTTCACCCGATATTTTTCTATTTTTTACTACTTTTCCATTTGTTTCCATATTTATTTTTTAATTAATAAAAAGAAGATGATTTTCAAGAAATTTTATCCCCAAAAAATTTGATTGCATAGAATGCATCTATTAGGTATAAGAACTTGTAAAAATCATGGTCCGTATGCACAGAATGACGAGGATAGTTCCTAAAAATGCATAATTATGCAAAAACTGCTTTTTTTGCTGTTTTGGTGCATTTTTCAAAGATATTCATTTCAGATTCATTAAAATTTATTTGTAGCCATTAAACGCTTCCAAAAGTGCATAATTTACATCACTTTAAAAATAAATTAAAACCTACCTTAAAATTAATAAAATATCGGTGAAATTTTATACTCGAGGTCACTAATTACGAATTTGAAGAGGAAATCGGAAAATTCAAAATGGCTGACTGATAATGGAGCGAAATTCAATTTTAAAAGTACATTTTTTTATTTTTTCACATTAAATGTATACAAAGCAAATAAAAAAAAATGAATTTTTATTTAACTAAATTTTCAATTTTAATTTTTTTTTGCATTTTCACCACCACCCTCCGATATCTTATTTTTAACGCCAATATGAAAATTGATACAAAGAAAAGTGCATACATTTTTTTTTAATTATACATTATTTTAAAATTCGCACTATATTTTCAAGTTATCTGATAAAAGTAGAGGCGCAACTTTTGAGCAAGTTAAATATCACAGGGACGGGCCAAGTACTCTTCGGCGCCTTTACCCTTTATGTATTGTGCCAAAATTACCACCCAATCTCTCACGGATCAAAAATCGAAATATGTTTTTTTACGTTTTTCTATTTTTCTATTTTTCCCCATTTTACTACTTCATCCTATTTTATACTATTTCTATTTTTTTTTATTTTTTACTAATTTTCTATTTTTTTCTATATTTGCTAGTTTCTTTTTTTTATTGTTTTTCTATTTTGCCTATTTTCCCCATTTTCTCTATTTCTCCCATTTTTTTTACGTTTTCCTATTTTGCCAATTTTTTTTAGAACTATTTTCTCTAGTTTTTTTCTGTTTTTTCCTCTTATTTCATTTTTTTCCCATTTTTGTCTACTCTTGCCTATTTTTACTATGTTTTTTATATTTTCTACTTTTTTCAATTATTTTCTATTTTTTTCCTTGTTTTCTATTTTTTCCCATTTTCATAGTGTTTCCAATTTTTTACAATTTTCCCTGATATTCTTTCCATTTTACACCATTTTTTTCTAGTTTTTTTTACTAATTTTCAATTTTTTTCCATATTTCCATGTTTTTTTTCATCTTTTTCTCAATTTTGCCTATTTTTGCCCATTTTTTCTATTTCTCCAATTTCCCAATTTTTTTTTTTACATTTATTAAGCCCGTAAACCGAAACCGCGTTTTGTATCATAATGACGGCGATTCCCAAGGCTCTTAAAATATGCCCTTTTACATTTAAAAGAAACGTGCCAAATTTCAAATTAATATATTCATTCATTTTAATTTTTTATAACTTAATACACCCTTTTCTATTTTCTATTTTTCAAGATGTTTTAAAATACGGGTTTCATGATAATTTTTACAAAATAAAATTTCACAGTCGGTATTGGTAGTAAATTTTTTGCGCCTTTAAAACCCATAAAGGGTCTTAAATGGCCCAATACGTTACTTAAGGCTTGTATAGTACTAAAACAAACCATTTTTCTGAAATTTTTATGAATCTTAAATGAATATCTTTGAAATACCCTTGAAAAAATGAACAAAAACAGTAAAAAAATGCATTTTTTGCATAATTATACATTTTTAGATACTTTCCCCATCATTTGTTAATTCCAACGACCTATATAGTCTTCAGGAAAAGTATTGTGATCAGTTAAAAAACTGATTTCGTTTCTCTGTAATTACTTTGGTTCGAAAAAAAATTGTTTGATCTTGACACGACTACCATTTTGCTAAACAGGTTAGATATAAAATTTGAATATTGGTTTATAATTCAATATTCATAATTTTTGTTAATTCAAACATTTCCCAACCAATGAATAAAATTATTTTTTAAGTACAATTCCGTAGATTAGATAACGCATGTTATATAGTAAACAACGTATAGAGTTTGGTAAAAATTCATAACAGCAAATACTTGAAATTAACAAGCCACGTGTAGTCGTAAATTAGTTTTTATTTTCATTATTTGACTAAACTTTAACACATATAAAAAAATAAATAAATTCTTTAGAATTGTTATTGTTCTTATAATTAATTTATTTAGTAATTTAATGAATACAGAGTGTCTAATTATTTTTTTTTCTTTAACACATACGGTGCTTTTTTTTATAAATATAACATTAGATTATTTAATGGAATATAATTACCTAATTTTTCTTTTTATTTATTAAATTCTCAAATAAATCTAAAAAATAATTTAAGAATAATAATTATCCCCTCCAATCTAAAATAATTAGTAATATTATTTTTACCATTATTATCTTATAAAAATTATTGACCTATTTTTATACTGTGATAATATTTTTCTTTACATTATTATTGACCACTATCAAACCAGTGCCGTAGTCAAGAAAATTGTTTATTGATCTTCGGTGCTTAAAGTTAAATAAAAAGTTAAAAATTATCACATTTTTATTGGTTGCTGTATTTTAGGTAAAAATAATACTTTTTTTTACTTTTTCATGGTACTGTCGAATTGAGTATGGATATAACTAGATAATATTTTTTTTTTGTGCAAATTTGTCGATAAAATACAGAAGTATTTCTATTATGGGAATGAATATCTATAATTTATTTTAGAATGCATTTCACTAATTATAATATTTAAAATTTTATTTTAAAATATTTAGAATTTAACAATTTAGGTACATTTCAATAAAAATTTTTAAAATTTTAAATATCTAAATGGATGAAAAAAAACTGTTTGTATTGTATTGAATAACAAAGCATGATCACTAGATCAATCAAAAACGATCTGAATATTTGGCACTAAATATTAATGTCTGAGTCATCAGAATATACAAGATTTAAACGACTCCGGTAAAATAAATAATAAAGGGCTCAATATTGATCCTTGTGAGACACAATTTTTTTTCATTCAAATCAAAATAAAAAGGTAAAAATTATCATATTTTATGGGTTGCTGCAATTTTGGTACTTTTTTTCACTTTTTCATGGTGCTGTCGAATTGAGTATGGATACAACTAGATAATAAACTAATTAATTTTTTTTAATTAGTTTAATTTTTATAGCAAACATATTTGTTGATTTCGTGCAAATTTGTCGATAAAATACAGAAACATAATAAAGATTTAAACGACTCCGGTAACATAAAGGGTGATTCAATTATATACAAAATAAATAATAAAGGGCTCGATTTTGATCCTTGTGGGGCATAATTTTTATTCATTCAAATCAAGGTGATGCTTTGTAATAGGCAGAAAATTCGACATTATTTTCGGAATTCCTAGTTTTAAAATAAGAGAAATAATTAACTTAGATATTAAGATTTCCTTTCTAACTATTAGCTTTTTTTATTACAACTCCTAATATTAAATCATATACAAAATATTTAGTTAAACGCGATGCCATTCAAATGACAATGAAAAGAGATTGTTTCAAAATGTTGGAAATAGAAAAATAATAATCAAGAAATATTTAATGTTTTTTTCAGATTAAAAAAAAATGTGTTTGAAAATCACTTTTCTATGGATACTGCTTTGATCTAGAAAGATCAAAAAAAGAATCTATTTTGCCTTAGAAGAAAATTTTCAAGTTTCAGAAATTTTTAAGATTTCAGGAATAACACTGATGTTTCAAATTTTTTTTGAATCTTATAACAAAAAAACTATATAAGACATTATTAAACACAACGTCATTTAAACAACGATAAAAAAATACTATAAGTGATATTTTTTTCAAAATATTGGAGACTGAACTTTAAATAGAAATAACCAAAATTTAGAAATATTCTAATTAACCTATGGAACAATGCATTCAAAAAGCACATCTTTAAATTGTGTGAAACTTTCCTATTTTCAAAAATAAAAATAAAAAAAATTATAAGTAGTACATTCGTATTTGTCCGGATAAAATAAAAAGCTATAATTGAAATTAATTACTACTCCAACATTTTTTTTTAATATAGGGAGGGGAAGATCTTTTATTTTGGTTATTTACACAAAATAACAAAATTTTGGGTGGCAACGCCTTCTCTTTTTTTTTTATTTGAACTCAAAGTGTTATTTTAGTATGTGTATGGAGTTAGCCCCCCATTTTTCGAATTTTGATATTTTGAAAGTTGTTCCAATTTGTTCTAGGTTTGTACCAAACAATAATACGCAAATCTCAAAAAACGATTATTAGAGCTAGCCCCCCCCCCCATTAATTTTTTTTTGTTGCAACAGATTATTCTAGTTGTTCTGAACATTGTTCCAAATTTGCATGTCTTAAAAAATCCATAAAAACCATTTGGTTCCAGCCCCCCATTATTTTTTTTTCGAAGTTTTTTTTGTTGTACTAGATTGTTCTAGTTATTCTTAGCATTGTTCCAAATTTTCATGTCTTAAAAAAATATTTCAAGCTTAAAATCAATTAAAACCATTTAGACCTAGCCCCCATTTTTTTTCGAAAGTTAGTTTTGTAAAACGTTTTATTTTATCAACAAAGCATAAAATGTTGAAAATATTTTTTATTTGTTTTTTTTTGTTTTCATTCTTAAAGAAACAAATAATTTTTTTTGTATGATTTTTTAGTCAATATTTTAAATTAGTGGTCTAAATTTAAAATATATTGACTGAGAGATGCCTTTAAATTTTGGAAATTTAAAATATGATTTTATTTAATTTGACTTAAAATGTTTGACAATTAGATAAATTGGTACATTAAAAAAATTATTCAACAAAAACAAACAATAAGGATCGTGAACAATTTTTTTTTACTTAAATTTTACTGTAGAATTTCTTAGGATTAAAACTATAAGGAATAATGCTAAGAATAACTAAAACAATCTAGTACAACAAAAAAAACTTCGAAAAACAAATAATAGGGGGCTGGACCCAAATGATTTTCCTTGATTTTTGACTAGAAATAATTTTTTTTAAGACATGAAAATTTGGAACAATGTTCAGAATAACTAGAACAATCTGCGAAAAAAAATAATAATGGGGGGCTAAATGGTTTTATAGAGTTTTTCGACCTTTGTATTTTAAGGAATAATTTTCTGGAACAATTTGGTACAAACCTAGAACAATTTGGAACAACTTATAAAATATCAAAAATTCGAAAAATGGGTGGCTAACTTCACACACACGTATATTGTACTGAAATACTCTATAAGAGTTTTTTTTTGAAGATTTAATATAATTTTGGTTTAAAACAAAATTTTAGATAATCAACAAGTAAGAATAAGTATAAGAATAAGAGATGTATAAAAGTGATTAATTTTTTTTTAAATAATCAAGTAAGAAAATTTTCATTTTTTGAGATAAACTGATGGGAGAAAAGAATAAACAAAGAGATTTGTCATGGAATTTAAAAAAAAAATGTCAATATATAAGTTTTGATAAAGATTCAGTAAATCATTACAATGTATTATTTATTGTCCGTTAAGTTGGCCACTCCATTTTAGAATTTAAAAAAAAAATAAATTGTGCTGTATTGTGCTATGTTTTGGCTGGATTTTGCCGTAAATAAAAAAAAAATTATATTTTTTTTTCAATTTTTATTTAAATTTTTCACCGTTAAGTTGGCCCCGCCAGTTTCTCTGATTAAAAAAAACCAAGCTGTGCTGAATTGTGCTACGTTTCTGCTATATTGTGCTAATTAAATTAGCGGGGAAAATTGAAAATGAATTTTAAAAAATATTTAAAAAAATTAGTTTTTCGACAAAACGATTGGTTGTGCTATATTGATATTGTGTTTTTATTTCTCGACTTTTTCTTCTAAAAAAATTAATAGCCGAGAAAATTGAAAACAGATTTTTTTCGGCTAATTTAATATTAAAGAAAGAAGAAAATGAGCAAAAATGACGGGGCCAAATTGACGATGAGAATTAAAAAAAAAATAAAAAAAACATAGAAAACAATAGAAAAAAATATACAAGGTGTTAATTTATCTTCATACGTAGGCATCATTTTTTAAAATTAGGCACTGCAATAAAAAACATGTCACATTTCTTCTTCCAGAAAATATGAAAAAGGGAACATTTACCACTTCAATTGATTTTTAAGCTCTTTTTAACTACAGCAATAAATTAAATATTCAAATATATATAGGGTGTTGTTTTCTAGCCGACAGAATTTATAAATTTTTAGTAGAAACTTCTTTATCGTTAGTACATCAATCGATTTATCAGTATATAGTGAGTACATGTACCAAATATAAAAAATATATACAAGGTGGTTTAAAAGTTATGACGCAGGCAAAATATTAACAAAATGAATGTAACGCCCTGTATCTCGGTTATAAAAAGCGACATATGAGGGTTTTTAAAATCTCCTTGCACACTTAAAATTTTGACGATTCCCAATGAAACTCGATGTATAATTTTTTCTTATTTGCGGCACAAACACAATATAATACAGCACAATTAAATTTTTATTAAAATTCGAAAATGGCGGAGCCAACTTTATGGGCATAAAAATTACAAGATTATTATTATTAATTATCATTATTTATGAAAACGATATTATAATTTAAAAATTGAGATGTTTGCAAATAAATCTTTGTTGGGTTCAGAAAGTAATAATCTGATGTGGCCAGCACATGACCTCTCGCCATTTTTGAATCAAAAACTTACAGGTTGGCACAAAAAATTATAAAAAAAAATTATTTTTTTGTAAATCTGGCAACAATGGCAAAAGTTTTGGAAGTTTTAATGAGATGAAAATAAACTATAGGGTATACAAAATATATGTGTAAAACTTTTTTGCCGTTTTGTGTAATAATGGCGTCATCACCCATAGCAACTGCCACTTCCGGTTGTCCGATTGGCACCAAAATCTAATCAGATCTAATCTAGGGTATCAGAATCCTGTATGCAAAATTTCAAACTTTTTTATTAGGTAATTTTTGAGTTATCGTTACTACAACATCCATCCAAACACACACACACACTAACACACACACACACAGACATCATCGCGAAAATATCAAAATCGTATTCTAAGGACCCCAAAACGTGTTTATCCATTGAAAACTCACTACCCAATTTTTAGCATGATTCCTATACCTCTCTTATCTGAAGGGCGAGAGGTAAAAAATGAGAAGAATGTTGTCATCTAAATTTTGGACATTTTGTGTAAAATTGTATAAACAATCAAAATGAGGAAAAAAATTGAAAATAATATGAGCTTCGAATAGAAATTGAGATTTAATCATAAATGAAAACCCCAAAATCATGTAACACAATAACATTTATTAAAACGCCCTAAAAGGCGTCCCATTGTGATTAAGTTCACAACCCTCTTTACTACTCAATTTTTATTTTAATTACGTTTTACTTTAATTAGTGTTTTTACCCACCTGGGTTTAATTTTCTACTTTTTCATGTACCCCCCTTTCCCTCATTATTATCCTACCTCCTCCTTTACTTAGTAGCAGCACACACTGTTATAATATGCTAATTTTTATTTAACATTTAATTCCTGTTAATCTCTTGGCCTGAAGATAGTTATTTAACCGAAACTAGTTGCCTTTAAGAGAAAAAAAATTTTTTTTAATAAATGTTATTGTGATACATGATTTCATTTATGATAAGCATTTGACCACATTTGAGATATGGATAACTTATTTGATTTAAATTGAGATTTGTTTAAAACTTTCAGATCAATTTAAAAAAAAGAAAGGGGCTTGCCACTCAAATTTTTGATTTTTTTATTGTATAAACAATTAAAATGAGGAAAAAACATTAAAATAAAATGAGCTTCGAATAGAAATTGATGTTTGTTTAAAACTTTGAGTTTAATTTAAGAAAAAAAAAGGGCTTGCCTCCCAAATTTTAGATATTTTGTGTAAAATTGTATAAATCAAAATATGGCAAAAATTTTAAAACAAAATGAGCTCCGAATAGAAATTGATGTTTGTTTAAAACTTTAAGTTTAATTTAAGAAAAAAAAGAAAGGGGCTTGTCACTCAAATTTTGGATATTTTGTGTAAAACTGTATAAACAATCAAAATATGAAAGAAAACTGAAAACAAAAGATGATCTTTCCTTAAATATAAAAAAATATAGTTTTGGGGTAGTTTTCAAACTCACAATTTAATAATTTCATTTATATATTTTTATTTTATCCAGACTAATACAGGGGTATATTATGTTTTTTTTTTAAATTAATTATATTTATGAAGGCTCACATAAGTAGATATATTTTTGTATTTAAAGTATTCAAAAAAACGATTATATGAAGTTTAGATATTCATTTTAGAATGTTGCGATCAAAACCTGTAAATAGATTATTTTTACAAGGTTCTTTATTTTGTGTGGGTATTTTTGTCAATTAATTAGTTTATTTAATAAGACATTTTTTGATATTTTTTGACATTTATATAAGTAACTTTAATGTGATAATTCTAACTAAATACGCTGACGACAAATAAAAAAAAATGAATCATATTTTATGATATACAATTTAGTGTATTCCTTTTTATGTTTGTCAATTTTATTAAAGCAACCTGTTTTAGTGGGAAAATCTGAACAAAATTGTTTTTTGTATTTTTAAGCTACGCCACTGTATTTTCGTGTTTCCTGACCTAAATAAAACAAGAAAATGTCAAAATTTGACCTTAAATTTTTGTTAGTAGTAATTGTTGAATTTGGCGCCAAATTAAAATAAAAAAGTAAAATAATAAAAACTCACCTTCTAATTTCATTCCGACTTCTAAGCACTTCTGGAATCTGCAAAACGGACACCTTTTCCTTTGCGTCTTGTCAATATGACAACTCCTTTCCGCGACGCACGTGTAAACTTTCTTATTTTGAACGGTTCGTTTGAAGAAGCCCTTGCAAGATTCGCACGTGAGCAATCCGTAGTGGTAACCGGAAACTTTGTCCCCGCAAACGGGACACAATTCCTCGATACCGTCTTTGGTATCAGGGATGTCTCCTCCACCGCTGCCGGTAAGCGATGTCGCAGCGCCCGCTATCTGGTAACCAGCCCCCATATCGATGCCGGACAACGTGTTGACTCCTGAAGAAAACAAATAAGAGGTGTCAATATTGTTCATGGACTGAGACATCATCATCGATTGTTGTTGATGATGATGTTGCATGCCCATGGCTTGTTGGCAGCTACTGTAAACGCCCGAAGAATTATAATGCGGCGGCAAAGGGCTAGCCGCTTGATTATTCATCGGGGAATCGTTCGAATTAGCGTTAAATGGGGACATGTTCAAAGATAATAACGTGGAGTGGTTCTCCATTTCGAGTAACATTTCACAAAGTTCTACCTAAACGTCATAGTAAATTAAAACTGCACTGCACAAGTTGATATATCCAATTATGTTGAGAGGTATAATCCAAAATAATAAAAATGAAAAGTAGCACACACATACACACACGCGTTCGTTCTCAGTGAAATCGAAACCGAAAGAGAGAGATAAATATTATAAATACAATACCGAAGTCGACTATTCGCAAACTGTAAGTGAACTGACCAGTCGAGCGAACGGCGTATCGCAGTCGGTAAAGTCACAGTCACAGTCTCGTATCGTATCGTATCGTTGCTGCCTGCACAGGGCCACAACGCCAAATGATTAGGAATCCGAGTGAAAGTGAGTTTGAGTTCGGGACCACTGACCTACTTTCCAATGAACCAGGTCTATGTTAGAGCTGTGGTGGTGTAGTCATACATACACACTTACACAACATCTCGCACACACACACACACTATCTGAGAGAATTAAGGCAGGGGAAGAGATTGGTGGGGAGAGGGGACGGCGTGGGGATGTCCTAGTGACCCACATAAACGCGGCGCATCATGTGGATCGAGATGGCGCAGGGCATGGCGAGATTGATGGGGAACCAACGCAAGGAGGAGGCGAGGCGGCTAGCCCTTTACCTTCCGCACTTCGCCCTTAGTTTGCCCGTTTACACGTGTCTCGGAAAGTGGGAGAGGCAAGCAGGCGGTGGACTTTTATTTTTCTCGATCTAAACTACGCATTTTCTTTCGTAGATTATTCTTTACCTATAAAAATTCATTATTTTTTTTTTCAAAGTTAGCAAAATTATGCATAATTTTTAAAATTAAGCGAGACAAAAAAATATGTTTTCAAGACAATAATATTTTTCATTTCTCCTTTTCTTTTTTTATTAAGTAGCAAAGCGAAGGTACTTATTGACTTTACAATGTCCGTCTGTCTGTCAATTTTTTTTTTCAAAGTTAGCAAAATTATGCATAATTTTTAAAATTAAGGGCGTCAAAAAAAATATGTTTTCACGACTTAATAATATTTTTCATTTGTCCTTCTCTTTTTTTATTAAGTAGCAAAGCGAAGGTACTTATTGACTTTACAATGTCCGTCTGTCTGTCTGTCATTTTTTTTTCAAAATTAGCAAAATTATGCATAATTTTTAAAATTAAGCGCGACAAAAAAAATATGTTTTCACGACTTAATAATATTTTTCATTTGTCCTTTTCTTTTTTTATTAAGTAGCAAAGCGAAGGTATTTATTGACTTTACAATGTCCGTCTGTCTGTCTGTCAATTTTTTTTTCAAAGTTAGCAAAATTATGCATAATTTTTAAAATTAAACGCGTCAAAAAAAATATGTTTTCACGATTTAATAATATTTTTCATTTCTCCTTTTCTTTTTTTATTAAGTAGCAACGCGCAGGTATTTATTGATTTTACAATGTCCGTCTGTCTGTCTGTCAATTTTTTTTTTCAAAGTTAGCAAAATTATGCATAATTTTTAAAATTAAGCGCGACAAAAAAATATGTTTTCATAATATTTTTCATTTCTCCATTTCTAGCTCGCTCACCTAGAATTTTCAATGACTGAAGCCAAGTGTAACCCGTTTGTCTGTCCGTTTGTCCGTTTTCCGTCTGTCTCAGCAATAAATCGAATTTTGGATTTCCGTTTTCAGAACGGTTTCGAATTTTATAATTTTCAGTGACCTAAGTCAACTAAAACCGTCTGTCTGTCCGTCTGAGCTACTTGGATGCTGTTAGCTTGCTGGATTTATTATTTTGTTACAATGTAAAAAATTACAGTTTTATTTCGATATAATTCTAAAATTTGTAAATAAAAAAATTATCCTAGATCTAATTTTATAATTTTGTTTTATCGAAATATGAACATGAAATATTTTTTTTAGTGTAATAATTAAGTATTCTTCATAATGATTTTTATATTTATGGCTTTATGTAAAAAAAATCTATTTTTACAAATACTGAATATAGTTAATAAATTTTAATTTGTATTAAAAATTTTTTTCAGTGTAACAACAAATATTAATGTCCTTGGAAATTAATTAAATAAAATAGATGCAATAAAAGCAATGTACCGAATGTTTTAATTTACGATCACATTTGAATGAATCTTAAAATAAACTCAAGGGCATCTTTGTTATTGATTCCTACATAAGTCTAAAAATAATAATAGAAATTTTTGTACATACACACGTAGACAATCAATTTTAATAAAAGCATTTTAAATGCACCGCTGATGCACAGATAAATATTTATTAATTTGTTGTAATTATTTTATAGGCATAATTTTTACAATAAAAAATATGCTTTTATTAATAATTGAAAGTCTAAAATTTTAAATAAAATTAAACAGAATACTTATTTTTTCGCATGTGGGGGGGGGGGGGATATGTTAAATACCCTTCGCAACTCGGGCGTTCATGGGTCGGTAAAAACAATAATTGATATAATGAATGGCACCACTTTAGTCTTTAGTTTTACCAGAAAAGGTTAAAATTGAAATTATATACAGGGTTACAGAAGAGGAGCTTGCCAGTTTTTAAATATTGGGTTATTGCGCCTGTTTGCCGACCTCATACAGTAGTCGGCCATTTCTGCCATTTTCATGAAATAATAAGAAAAATCGGTTGTGTCGCCCCAAAACTTTCCCGAGTATTCCCGAATACTTTTTCAGATATTTAATGTTAAAGTTTCAAATTTTGACATTTTTTTATTTTTGACAGGTGACAGTTGGAGACATAATTTTGACTGCTCTGTATAGTTTTTCAAGGGCTTTCAAATGACATATTGCAAGTCGAATTCCGTGACATATTGCAACTGTCATTTTTTGATAGTGATACTTCCGTTTGACAGATGTCGTACAAAAACTAAAGAATTCTTCCGTTAGGTAACCCAAACCCATATACCAAATTTCAGCTCAATCGGATTAATACTTTTTCAGATATTTAATGCTGAAATTTCAAATTTTGACATTTTTTTATTTTTGACAGGTGACAGTTGGAGAAATAATGTTGACTGTTCTGAATAGAGTTTTTCAAGGGCTTTCAAATGACAAATTGCATGTCCAATTCCGTGACATATTGCATCTGTCATTTTTTGATAGTGATACTTCCGTTTGACAGATGTCGTACAAACACTAATGGGTTCTTCCGACGGGTAATCCAAACCCCTATATCAAATTTCAGCTCAATCGGATTAAACGTGTGGCCCCTATCGTGGAAGAATACACACACATACATACACACAGACAGACAGACAGACTTCCGGAGGTGGGTCGGGAAAGTAAAAATAACAACTCTACATATTCGAAAATTTCGCCAAAGGGGAAAAATAGGAAAAAACTGTGAAAATATGAAAAAAAATAGGAAAACATTTTTCTGGAAACATTCAAAAATAAAAAAATCGAAAAATGGGGAAAATAGCGAACAATTAGAAAAAATAGAGAAAAATAAGTAAAAACGGGGAATAACAAAAAAATAAGGAAAAATAGAGAAATAAAGAAAAATATAAAAAAACAGAAAAATGAAAAATGGGATAAAATAAGATAAAATTGTGATTTGAAAAATTAGGAAAATACAGAAAAAATTTGGAAAAAAAAGGAAAAAAATAAGAATAGCAAAAAATAGGAAAAAAACCGAAAAAAATAGGGAATAAAATGGGGAAAAAATTGGAGAAAATAAAAAAAAATAAAAATAGGCAAAAATAAGAAAAAGTTGGAAAAATTAGGGCAAAACAGAAAAACAGGGTAAAAATTAAGAAAAATAGAAAAATAGGAAAATACAGGAAAAAATTGGAAAAATAGAAAAAAACAAGGAAAATAGGAAAAAACAGAAAAAAACAGGAAATCAAAATAAAAAAAAGGAGAAAATAAAAACAATAAAAATAGGCACAAATAAGAAAAAGTTGGAAAAATTAGGGCAAAACAGAAAAAATAGAGTAAAAAATAAGAAGAAAAATCGAATAAAATGGGAGAGTATCGAAAAAAAAAATAGGAATAATATGCAAAAATACGAAACATTGGGAAAAAACAGGAAAAAGTAAGAAAAAAATGAAGAAAAATACGGAAAAACAGAAAATGATAGTAAAAAATAGAAAAAAATACGAAAAATAGGAAAAAACAGCAGAAAATAGGGAATAAAATGGGAGAAAACAAAAAAAATAAAAAATGGCAAAAATAAGAAAAAGTAGGAAAAATTAGGTCAAAACCGAAAAAACAGGGTAAAAAATAAGAAAAAATATGGAAAAATTAGAAAAAATAATCACAAAAGGGAAAAAATGGAAAAAACAAGAAAAATATTTTCCCTGGAAGAATACGAAAAAAAAATAGGAAAAAATGAGCAAAAATAGAGAAAAGAGGAAAAATTGAAAAAGACAGGGGAAAATAGGGAAATCGGGGAAAAGTGGTAAAAAAATAGGAATAATGAGAAAAAATAAATAAAAATATGAAATATTAGTAAAAAACAGAACTAATGCGAAAAAAACAGGGAAAAACCAGAAACAGACAGGAAAAAATTGGGAAAATGGAAAGAATAGAAAAAATAGGAATAATGAGGAAAAATACGTAACATTACAGAAAATGACATGAAAAATGGAAAAAATTCACTTCACTTTTCTCCTACTATTTTACTAATTTATTTATTTTTGATTACTCCTAGAGCTTCACACGAGACGAAATAAGACAAAATAAATCTCGTCTCGGCCTCGTTAGTTAAGAAAAAAATAAGTCTCGTTTCAGTCTCGGTCTCGTAATCGTTCAATTTTTTTTTCAAATTTTGATGCCATCGAAGAATTTTTTATTAAACACAGATTATTAATCAATTTTACTTAATGTATCATCGTCCAAAATTATAAAATAAAAAATTTCACAGATGGTTTCCAGATTTTAGATTTCGTAAATGTATCGTAACCTATGCAGATCTTTTTTTTATTATAAAAAAAATTAAATGTTTATACTGCTTGGTAGTTTATTTTTTTAAGAAATTCGAGACGAGAGGAGAAAAGTATTTCTTCGTGTGAAGCCCTAGTTACTCCACTTTTTTAATTAATAATACAAGTAAAGGTTTTTTGTATAAAAAAAGTTACAATAGCTGGCGCCCTTTTTTTATCTTTCTGAATCATAAATTTTTTAACCCCAATTTAATTTTTTTTAGGAGTGGAGGAAGTCATACAAAAATTAAGTTTTTCCAAGCTTAAAATTTAACAGAAAAATGAAAATAGAAGAACAAAAATAAAAAAAAATATGTTGGCAACAAACTATTTTTAAAAATTATGATACTACGTCATAAAATAGGTATTGTTTTATTTTTTTTGTAGGAAAAAGGAAGCGTTGATTACACGTTTAAACCGGACCAAGACGTAGGCGAAAAATGATTCGAGCTATTTACGAAATTAAATAATTAGGCAACTAGTTGCATTTTAACCGCATAGCTAAGGAAATCCTTAGAAAAATTATCAAATTATTTACTTGGAAGTTTGATAAAAAAAATTCTTTAATCATCGACACGTCAAAAAAAAATAGTTATCAATATATTATAATTTAGATTACTAAAAGATTTATTAAAAAAATTTTAAAATGAAAACTATTTAAATTTATGCATAAAAAAAATATATTTTTTAGCCACTTTTTGATAATATTGAAATAAATAAAAATTATGTACCACAATATAACAAATTTTTTTAAGAAGAACGGCAACTAGTTTCGGATTAGAGCCATCTTCAGAACTAAAAGTTACAATAGGGGTTCGAAATACTGTAACTTTTAGACCTGAAGATGTCTATATGCCGAAACTAGTTGCTGCCTTGTTAAAAATTTTTATTATATTGTGGTACATGATTTAGAGTTTTATTTCATGTCATTTGAGATATAGATAATTTTTTGGATTTTAGTTTTTCGATAAAAATCAATTTTTATGCCAATTTAAAAAAAAAATCGTGGATTTAAATTTTTCTGTTACTTAATTTAAAATAAGTCGTAATAAAAATAAATGTATTACTAATAAAATAATCTTATTAACATTTAGGTCAAAAGGTTATTTTCTGGACATATATATTTAATCCATAATAATTATAAATAAAGTTAAAATAAAAGAAATAGTATTCACGCGAAGAATCGATTACGTTTATTAATTAAGTTGAATAAAATCGAAGTAAAAAAATATTTTTAGAATCTGATTATATGTATGCAACCTTGTGACCAGAGAGACCAAAATCACCTCATGATTATTACATATTTGTATATATACACAAGTATGTGTTCATTTTGTAACTGGGTCATTTTATCAACATTATCTTTTAATTGAGCCAACTTTTGCATTGGTGGCCTTGACATAATAGCAACTAACTACTCGTTTTTTTTTTTTTAAAGTTCTTATATGCAATTCATTCATTCATTTGCGTTTTTTTTGCTGTTTTGTTGTATGAAGTGAAAAAAATATTCATAAAACGGAGGCTGTGTGAAATACAAATTGTATTATTACAATGTATGTAATTAGATGTATATTTAGTTTTTTTTATTACTATTATACAAATGATTTTTAAATAGATTATGGATATAACTTCATAGATATTGACTAACGGTTAAGTTTTTTAACTTGATTTATTTTTTATAATATGTAAAAGGGATTTTTTAAAAATTTATATGAAAGAAGAATAATAATCTTTTGGTTGTCGTTGATATTGATAACAATCTTCTTTTGTTTCTTTTATGTTCTTAACTTCTGTTTTTTTTCTGGATTCTTGATTTTTTACAAAAAAATCTTGACTGCTGATGGATCACTCTGTATCCAGAAATCCCTCAAAAAAATAGTGTCATTCTGCCAATTATCTTTAGCTAACATGACAAAAGGTGAATTTAGGTGAACTACCAATTCGTACCTTTGGTTATTAAAGAAATGTCAATAGTGCAAACACAAAACACAACGGGCGAATTTGTAATTTAAAATTAAAAAATTAAAACAGGATGTTCACTGCCCTTCGATTGCTAATAAATATCTTTCCTTTTCCATTTTGACTTTGACTAAATATTCTCGTGCTTTAGTGACAAAATGACATATGCCAACCATAATTCACCCAGCTCTAAACTTGGTACGATATTGGTACGAAACTGACAAAACAATGACATCACGAAGGGCTAAATAATGACGTCACATGTGTCATAACTATCAAAATATAGCCAATGCGCCAACTAAAACAGCAGGAACTACAAGTACTCTCATTAAGTTCAAAGTATGATATGTTGATTATTTTTTGTGATTTCGACAAAAAAATAAAATTTGAAACCTATATGGCGCCCTATTCTCGATTACCAAGTTCAAATATTTTCATTCCTCCTCTATGTCTTGAAGCTTTTTTCATTTTTTTTTTTGAAAACCTGAGGAAAGATGTTTAATAAATTCGAGAAAAAAATGCATTGCTGCTTTTTTCCAAAATCAAGTGAAGAAAAATGTCTTGATTTTTTTAAATTCAGGGAAAAAATGTATTGCTGCTTTTTTCAAATTCAAGGGAAAACAAATGTCTTGATTTGTTTCAAATTCGAGAAAAAAGGTATTGTTTTCTTTTGCAAATTTAAGAAAAAAGTCCATTGTTGCTTTTTGCAAAAGTGAGAAAAAAGTGCATTGTTGCTTTTTTCCAAATTCAAGTGAAGAAAAATGTCTTGATTTTTTTTAAATTCGAGAAAAAATGTATTGTTGCTTTTTACAAATTTGAGAAAAAAGTGCATTGTTGCTTTTTTCTAAATTCAAGTGAAGAAAAATATTTTGATTTTTTTAAATTCGTGAAAAAATGTATTGTTGCTTTTAGCAAATTTGAGAAAAAAGTGCATTGTTGCTTTTTCCAAATTCAAGTGAAGAAAAATATTTTGATTTTTTTAAATTCGAGAAAAAATGTATTGTTGCTTTTTGCAAATTAGGGAAAAAATGTATTATTGCTTTTAGCAAATTTGGGAAAAAAGTGCATTGTTGCTTTTTTCCAAATTCAAGTGAAGAAAAATGTCTTGATTTTGACAAATTCGAAAAAAACGCAATGCAGCTTTTTACAAATTTGAGAACAAAAATGCATTGTTACTTTTTCTCAAATTCAAGTGAAGAACGTCTTGATTTTTTTAAATTCAGAGAAAAAATGTATTGCTGCTTTTTTCAAATTCAAGGGAAAACAAATGTCTTGATTTTTTTCAAATTCGAGAAAAAATGTATTGTTGCTTTTTGCAAATATGAGAAAAAATGCATTGTTGCTTTTTGCAAATATGACAAAAAGTGCATTGTTGCTTTTTCCAAATACAAGGGGAGTTGATTTTTTTCAAATTCCGAGAAAAAATATATTGTTGCTTTTTGCAAAATTGAGAAAAAAGTTAATTGCTGCTTTTCTCAAATTCAAACGAAGAAAAATATCGTTTTGTTTTTCCAAACATCCAGAAAAAATGCATTGTTGCTTTTTGAAAATATGATAAAAAAATGCATTGTTGTTTTTTTCCAAATTCAAGGGAAAAAATCGGCTGTATCACCCCAGAACTTTCCCAGCTCGACTGTAGAGAATAAGATTATTTTAATTACAAAATACTAAGCATTACATTAAAAATAGCGAGCCGATGGTGAATACGTCTACCGAATTGATATTTCAATGCTGATAATGACATAATCTGCGCATGCGCATGTTGTATATCACACTGCTTCAATTAGGATCTCCTAAAATCATGTGTGAAAACTATTGGGAATTCGGGAAAAATTTTCATACAATAGTTGAACGGAATTTTATACTTTACAACTTTGCACTGAAACATTTTGCACCAAAGTGCATAATTTATCTTCAAAATTAAAAAAAAACAGAAAATTCTAAATGTGTATTTTCTCGCCATCTAGCGGCGAAACTACGAGGAATTCGAAAAAAAGTTAAATACAAAAGTTAAAGAAAATTTGATGCTTTACAATTTTGCATTAGAACATTTTGCACTAAAATGCATTGTTTGTCCTCAAAGTCAAGAAAAAAATAGGGAAAACTTACATGCACATTTTTTACGCGCCCTCTAGTGGCGCAACTATTAGAAATTCTGAAAAAAGTTTAAAACAAAAGTTGTAGGGAATTTTATGCTCTAAAACTTTATACTACAACATTTTGCACTAAAGTGTATTGTTTGTCCTTAAAATTTAAAAATAGTAAAAAATTGTTACACGTGTATTTCAATGTCGGTCTTGAGGACCTTCTACTGTACCAATTTAAACTAAAAACTGGTCGCATTCGAGGCACACACCGACCCTTCATACCAAATTTCAGCTTGATTGGTCAAACCGTTCGGCAGCTATCGTGGAAGATTACACACAGACAGACCATACGCTAAAAATGGTCTCAATCTACATGGGGGACCCCAAAAAGGATATTTCCATCGATATCTCGATTTTTTTTGCTCTTCCCTTTGATGAGTCCGGGAAAGTAAAAAAATGTCTTGATTTTTTCAAATTCGAGAAAAAATGTATTGTTGCTTCTTGCAAAATTTGAGAAAAAAGTGCATTGTTGCTTTTTTCCAAATTCAAGTCAGGAAAAAATCGTCTTGATTTTTAAAAATACGAAAAAACCGCATTACTGCTTTTTACAAATTGGAGAACAAAAATGCATTGTTGTTTTTTTTTTAATTCAAATGAAGAAAAGGTCGTCTTGATTTTTCCGAATTCAAGAAAACTGCATTGTTTTTTCCAAATTTGAGGAAAAAAATGCATTGGTACTTTTTTCCAAATTCAAACGAAGAAAAATGTCTTGATTTTTCCAAATTCAAGAAAAACTGATTTGTCGTTTTTTTCAAATCCGAGAGAAATAATTTATTTGTACTTTTTTCCTAATTAACATGTAGATAAATGTATATCTTTTTTATATTCGAAAGAGGAAAAACGTCTTTTCCATCTATTTTTTCCAAATTTTTTTAAAATTTGAGAAAAAAAATACATTGTTGCCTTTTAATAATTCAAATGAAGAAAAAGATATATTCTTTTCATTTTCGACTAAGAAAAAATGCCTTATTGCTTTTAATTTCAATTTTGAGTGAAGAAAAATACAGTGTTGCTGTTTTTAGTTTAGTAGTATTTGACCTTTTCCTCAATAGTTGCAATAGTCTTTTTTTTAAATTGTTTAAGATCCACTTTTTGTTTACATTTTACATTCTTTTATTATAATACTTTATTTAAGTAGTAGCCTTTAAAATTCATTTTAGAGTTTAGTAACAACATGTAAAGATAGAGCAAAATTTAAAAAATATATTTATTCGTAAAGAAAAATTACTGCTAAATCAATACTAGCGAGGCAATCCTTATATTTCTGTTAGGTCCATAATTTTAGAAATATATAATTAATAAATGAAATAAAACTCAAAATCATGTACCACATAAATTATTATTGACAAAATTAGGGAACGGCAACTAGTTTCGGTTTACATGCCATCTTCAGACCTAAAAGAAATACATTACGATGACGTGGGTTACAGTAGTGTATTTCTTTTAGACCTGAAGATGGCATACAAGCCGAAACTAGTTGCCGTTCCCTAATTGTGTCAATAATAATTTATGTGGTACATGAATTTGAGTTTTATTACATTTATTGAACACTGGACCACATTTGACATATGGATAACCTTATGGATTTAAATATATAATTGAAACAGTCCAACCCTGTATCATATTACTGATTTTTCTTTAAAAAAATATTACTAAAAACGCCAAGTAAGCTGCGGATGCGATTGTTTATCGAAAATCTAATCAGTTGGCACATGCGCTTTTGTGGAAAATTTTTTACTAAGATTACGTTTTTAACTTTATCTAGCTTAGTAAGTAATGTTTGTAGTTTATTTTGATTTTTTTCTCAAAGATGATATTTCGAAATAATCTATTCTGAATAAAAAAAAAGAATCGAAGCGACAGTCGTCATCAGTCGGAAGTTTATGAAATACCTTCAGTATATTTGGTATTTCTTTGATATTCTCATAATTTATTAAAATATTCTAACTTTTGATTATAATTACTAATAGTAATAAAACGAGAAATGATGCCAAGGTAACTTTTATAATAAATGAGTTTTATATTAATTAATTTTATATAATTTCATAAATGAAAAAAAAACCAATAAAATGATTTTGTTTAAAGATATTTTCTTTGTTTCGGAATTTTAGCAAACTATAAAAAATGTAGTGTAAATAAAATGTATTAAATAAAGAAAAGGTAAATGTCATATTTTATGTTTTCTTTTTGCACGTGGATAAATTACACTAAAAAATTATCCAGAATTTTCAATCCTATTTATATGTATGCTTAAAATTACATTAAAGCCTAAATATTTTGAAATCATAACCATAACTTTTATTAATGATTATCTTAAAAAATATATTCTAATCTGGTAAAAAATATACACACATATTGAACCACCAGATTTAAACCAATGAGATTCATTCAAATTATCAATCGATCACGTTCGTCTGGAATGGATGGATTGAGTCCCAGTGCTAACGCTCTCGCTTTCGAATACGACGGTCATCGGTTCAAACCCGGTGACTGTAACCTTTTTTTAATTTTTTTTTATAATATTTTTCAGTTTTTATTTTAGTGGGTTGTAGAAAAAATTCTCTGTTCAGTTCATGTGGATTGTTCATAACAGACTCGAACGATATTATTTAATATAAATAAATGGGTGAAAAAAATAGCCTCAGTTCACATTAATTTTGCTTGTTTTTATTCAAGTTCATGTAACTAATTAAGTTAATAAAAATTATAATTGAACAGTTTTGTCAACTGCTCTGGTCCTTCGATAATTAGTCGATGTTTATACGTCGACTGTCATAGTAAATTCTTCCATATCGATATTTTTATTGAACCACCAGATTTAAACCAATCAGATTCATTCAAATTATCACCAAATGACGTTAACCTGGAATGGATGGATTGAGAAAACAGCCCATGATAGCCCAGTGCTAACGCTCTCGCTTTCGAATACGAAGGTCATCGGTTCAAACCCGGTGACTGTAATATTTTTCTAATTGTTTTTTTTTTATACTATTTTTTAGTTTTCCCTTTAGTGGGTTGTAGAAAAAATTCAAAATTCACTAGTCAGTTCGTGTGGATTGTCTATTACGCACTCGGACGATTGCGATATGGCCACCATATCCACACTTATTGCACAAACTATTATTTAATGTAAATAAATAGGTGAAAAAATAGCCCTTACAGTTCACATTAATTTTGCTTGTTTTTATCCAAGTAACTTATTGAAAAGCATTTATAAGTTAATAAAAAATAATTGAACAGTTTTTCCAACTACTCTGGTCCTTCGATAATTAGTCGATGTTAACACGTCGACTGTCGTAATAAATTTTTCCAAACTTATATCGATTCTAAATCATATTTGTTCAACAGGGTAATGGACGCAGAATCAGGAGCTGAAATAGTTATATTATATACCAAGGGATTAAAAGACACTTTAGTCCTGTGGTATATACGCTATTTTTTACACCGCGGTGCCAAGGCCCCTTAAAATTCAAATAATTATTTAAATACAATTTTTTTTTAAATATAAATTTTTTTTTAATATAACTTTGTTCTAAAACTTCTTTTAAAGAATTTTAGTCGGTTAAAATATGTTTTTGCACAATTTAAAAAAACTTGTAATTCGATATATAAGGTATACTCTTGAGGGGAACACAAAATTGGAGAGAAACGAGGGGAAATTTTGAAGAAAGAGAGGAAATTTGAGACAAAAATAAGTAAAAAAAGGTAATCTAAAAAGGGGTAATTTCAGAAAAAAGTGATAAAATTTGAGACAAAAGAAGAGAAATTGAACAAAAATGAAAAAGAAAGGTTTAATTTAAACAAGGGGTATTTTTAATGAGAAAAAAGTTGAGAGAAGCAAGAGTAAATTTTTGAGAAAGAGCGAAAATTTAAGGCAAAAATGTGAACAAAATGAGAAAAAAGGGTAATTTTCGAAAACAGGTAATTTTTTAAAAAACGTGTAATTTACTCAAAAAAAGTAACAAAATTTGAGAGAAAAGAAGGGAAATTCGACAAAAATGAAAAAAAGGGGTACTTTTAATGAGAAAAAAGTAAGTTTAGGGAAAAAAGAAAGGAAATTTGAGGCAAAAAAGTGACAAAAGTTTAGAGAAACAAAGGGAAATTTTATAGGAAGAGGGAAAATTTAAGGCCAAAAAGTGACAAAAATGAGAAAAAAAGGGTTAATTTTAGAAAAAATAGGTAGTTTTTTAAAAAACGTATATTTCTGCAAAAAAGCAAGAATTTTTAACAGAAAAGAAGGGAGATTCGACAAAAATAAGAAAAAAAAGGTAATTTTATAAAAAAAAGTGGTAATGTTCGAGAGAGAAAATTTCAGGACATAAGTGACAAAATTTGAGACAAAAAAGGGAAAAAATCTAGGAAAAACGAGAAGAAATTTTGGAGGGAAAATTTAAATAAAAAAAGTGACAAAAGTGAAAGAGAATGAAATAATTTCAGTAAAAAAGTGACAAAATTTGAGAGAAAAGATAGCAAATTTGAGACCAAAAAGTAACAAAACTTTATAGAAACGAGGGGAAGTTTTTGAGGAAGAGAGAAAATTTAAATCGAAAAAGTAGTAAAAATGAGTAAAAAAGAGTGATTTTTGAAAAATTTGTCAAAAATGTGAAAAAAAAGGATAATTTAAAAATAATTATTTACCTGTTAATTTTGTAAATATTTAAACGTAACAATAAATTCTATTACTTTTAAGTTTCCTACTTCTGATTAGATAATCATGTTTGATATTAAATTATGTATTTTTTTTATAAAATACCGGCTCTTAAAAAATTTATAAAAAAATCGGGGTTCCCGATGGGGCTCGAACTAAGACCAATTTGCGACTTTGCCTTATTTAATATAGTTTAGAATAAAATTGGAAAAAATTATGTAATAAAGCTTACGACGGTCTCCTAAAATAGTGTTTGAGAAAAAAAAATTGAAGACTGTACTACCAAAAATTGTTTCCTATATTACATTGTGGAAGTATTTGACAGTTCTGAATTAAATTAGAATAAACAAGGTGGCTGGTATCAATTTGCGGGACTAAAATATTTTGGTCCCTTGTGACTAAAAATTTTTAGTCCCAAGGGAGTAAAAGTGGCACTACTAGTTTCACTCCCCGCGGTGTAACAATTTTGTTATGATCAAGATAATGAGCAGGAGGGGGTGTAAAACTGGAGCTCCCGAGTCCATAGATGTTGGGCTCGTTAAAGATCTATTTCTATAGCAGAGAGTTCGGTAAAATTTCTGGTTAGATAAATTTTTGAAATACTTGATTACATTTTTAGAATTAGAAATTTTTAAAAAAATTTTTTCTTATATAAAATCTATTTCTAGGATAAAACACTTAGAATAAAACGAACGTTAATTGTTTACATTAATAAGCGCTTCTTACAATTATTAACTCGCATAATAAAAAAAGGAAGTCGGTCTTTCGATGCCATTTCCGTTGACCTATTTTTATAATCGTAGAGAAAAATCGCTATTGTACCTACCGTTTCCTCTGTAAATTAAAATCTGATCTCGTATGCCACTCAACTCAATCACTCGCAATAATTATTAACAGCTCGTTAGGAAATATCCACTATATTATGTTGTTGGTTAGATCAAAGATATAGTTTATTTATTTGAAATAATAATAATTAGTCAATATACGTTCGACCGGCTATTTGTTATGTAGACAGACAATTAACGAGTTATACAAAAATATAGTTAATTGAAAAAAAATAACAATATACTGATAATTTTTTTTAGCATTTAACATGCATAAAAAAACCATTCGAAAATAAGTTTTTATTAACATAGTTTATTTTTTCCTGTAGCACGGTTTTTATTATTCATTGTTCTCCATATGGTGTAAACTTTTTGGGACACACTGTATATCTTTAAAAAAATTAGATATAAATAAAACATTGTCAAATATTGGTAAAAGCACAACTTTTTATACAGTTTTTTTTTCTAAATATATTGATCACATCCTCAGTTTTTTCTCATCTAGTAATACGGTCAAGATCTACCCTTTCTTCTACTATACAGGGTGTTATTAAAATCTTTATATTCTCTTGGAATTTTCATTACTAGATCCATGTTCAAATTCGACAGTCGTAAAAATTTAGCTAGCAAATGTATTTCGTTGCATTGATGCCAAATAGTCTACAATTTCCACGAGTTTTACTATAGTAGATTTCCTGAGTTTTGTGCATTTGTAGCAAGTGGATTTTTTAACAATTTTGGGTAAGTATTTTTAATAAAAAAATATTCGAAACTGATATCAACACTTCAAGCACACAACCAAACGTAGAATTATGACCCCATTTTTAATTTTGGAATTTAATGGTATAATTGGTACCATTCATTTTTGGACATTATACATTATTGTCAATTTTAATATGTACACTCCATTTCACGCTTTTTAGCGTCTAGTCATAACAAACATATGCATTAAGTTGATTCGACTTGCCTAAATTCGAATCGCTTACCCACCAGTGGCGGAGTAAAATGTAAAATGTTGGTATTGACAGTGTTATAATAAATACATTTCTATTAAAGGATTATACGTTTAAATGGAGAAGTTTACCATTTTTTTTTTATGAATGAGACTAAAAATTGATCCTCCATTATGTGACGCATCAAATTTAGTTTTAGTTTTAAACAATTTTTATAATTCAATTTAAGTCATGTTTTAATTTTTAATGTTAGTTCATTCACTTTTCGAAAATGTTTAATACTTTTACTACTTTTCATACCATTTGTTAATAAATTTGTACGTGCATATTCTCTGCCTGATGATGGCCATTGTTTGGCCGAAACATGTCGCCCTCGCTAGTTTAATCTTTTGATTACTTCATTATATTTTATGTGGTATGATTTCGAGTTTATTTCTATTATTCTTTATCTCAAAAAATAACAAATTTATAACATTTTAAATTTGCGCTTGGCATATCCTCTGATTCACTGGCCTGACGTCATTTCTCCTAACTAGTGTACGAGACGGGATTGTAAACAAAGCGACGTATCGCGCTTCTTTATTCTCGTTATTCCTCGCATATATTAGTTCAAGAGCCAGAGTAGAAAAAGTAGGTTCTACTATTTTTCTCGTACGATGCACGGTTCACGAAATATTTCACAAAACGTGTTTTTCAAGATGGCGGCTGACGCTCTCGTTTCCCGTCCCACCAACTTGAATTTACCTTAAAAGGACACGTTTCAACAATAAAATCTCTTCTGTAGAAGATTGTAGAAAAAAAGTACCTGGTTCTTGGACTATATTTTGTTGTGTGACAGTTAATAAATTACGATGACGGAGATTAAAGTCAGACATGTGTCAATCGTGTCGTGGCATAGAATAAGAGTTTGGTTTGTAGTACGGCGCTTCGGCTATGCGGATACGTGACGTCATATGCACCACAATCCGCTAGATAAAGCAACAACTTTAATATTATATTTCTCCGTTATTTATTGATCGATTTCAAAAAAAAAAATTACCAATTTATTATTTTTTGTCTATATTTTAGTTAAATATAAAAATATATTATATTATCACTACCATGAAACTTTTCCATTGTGAAGAAAATATTCAGCTATCTGTCATTCTGTTATGTTTCTTTTTGGCCATACTATAATTCATTTTTCATCTAGCCTTGTATATTTTAAAATCCAGAATTAGTTATTACCATTTCTACCTAATATATTCCAACTCACTCACAAATAAGGCCTATAAAATGAGGTGAAATGTGCTACACCACGAAAAAAAAATTGTCCAATTATGTGCTTTTTGTGTACCGAAAAATCAAATTTTGTGCTCTACCGCAGCGATGTTTTTAAAAAAATCAAAATTACCGGGTGTAGCACGATATCGATTAACTTTTTAATTTTTCATTGTAATTTACAAAACAATTATTGGCGACGCGTGTATACAGGGTATTTCAGAATTCGACGTTCAACGATTTATGGTACACTCCTGTCATAAAATAAAGAATATTTAGGCTAAGAACTAATACTCAAAAATCCTAAGTTTTCAAAATACAGGGTGTTATAGTTAATGAATAAAAACAGTTTTTTCGCTCAACTTTTTTTAAAACAAATATTTTTTTAACGAAACTTTACAGCTGAGTTACTAGATTAACGATCCTCATTGTGACGAGTATTTTTTTCAAAACCTTTTACCACTGGCAGTAGATAGGCTACGCGACTCCGACCCTCACTATAGGGAATTCAACGTTTTAGAGAGAGAGAGAGAGAGAGGTATAGGAAATTCAGCATGTCGGAAAGAGAGAGCGGTAACGGAGCCAAGGTACCTGAAGACCAGAGCGACTTAGACCAGACGGAGATGAAGTACCTGAAGACCAGAGCCAACTCATAGCGCTCTCTCTTTCTGACACGCTGAATTACCTATACCTCTCTCTCTAACACGTTGAGTTCCATATAGTGAGGGTCGGAGTCGCGTAGCTTATCTACTAGAGCCGTATTTTTTTCAATTGCTTGTTTAATTTAGTTAAAAAAATGCATAACGCTTGATATGGATAAAATTAATAGTTTTTGAGAAAAATTAAATGGAAAATTTGATTTTTCGGTACACAAAAAGCACATACAGGGTGACCCAGTTATGCGTGAATACTCCATAACTTTTTTTTATATCTAAGCTATCGACTTGTTATTTTTTTAAATGATAGGTCCGACAATGAGGCACATTCTAAAATTATTTTTATTTATATACAGTATGTCCCAAAATAGGCTACACAACTAAGTTCTGTTTTTTTAAATGACAACCCCCCATTTTTTGGATTCGCCACTAAATTGTCATATATAATACAACGAATGGTAGCGTGACTATCGATCAAGCTAACTTAACCAATCTTTTGAAATATAGGCGAACTCGGAATCAATGTTATATCGCCTACTACGATTTTTTGAAAATGACCAATTACAAATGGCAATAATTTGACTTTTTCAAATGCTACATCCTATATTTTATTGCATCATTGCATGGCATTTTTAAAAGTTTTTGTGGGGTCTAATTTGTAAAATAATAAATGATGGTTTTTTCGAAAAAAAAAGGAATCGAGTAGGCCGCTGTCGTAAAATTTGACAAGAAGGAAATATCAACGAACACGTACTGTTTCACGCCGTTGTCTTTGAAGGAACCAGGAGAAACCTGCTCTCTATCTGTCTTTTGTACGCTTGAGCTAAGTTTTATTTATATTTTTTTTCTTGCTTTCATAAATAATCTTTTATATATCAATAAATTCAGTTTAATTTGCATTTTAGTTTACTTTTCTTCCAACCTAAAAAAAAAAGAAAAGAGCGATTTTGCATATACCAAAGTTTGTTTTTCAATTATTTCTAATTTCATCAAAACACTAATTGACTGGCTTCTGTAAATTTCACCTAATTTAATTATCCTACGACTTGGTATATTTTAAAATCTATTCGTGGTGACGTGCCCATAAATATTTCAGCTAAATCACAAAATATTAAACAAGAAAAAATGTGGTTTCAATTCGATAAGAACATAGCGGTTTAGCACCACACACGCTAACGTTAACGTTAACATTTCGGGCAGACTGCGCATGCTCACATAAAAATAAAAATAGGTAAATTTTCCGAAACAGCGAAATGTTTTGCGGGTCCCCTTAAATCAAATTCATTTCTCATAATTGACACATGACATAACCCAAAATGCAGAAAAATTCAATTGCTTTGTTTTTTTTTTACATTCCGTTATTCTATAAGCTAACCAAATTTAGCGTTAACGTTAGCAGATGAGGTACTAAAACTCTAATATCATCGACAAACGTTACGGTAAAACCTATGTTATGAAAATTTAAAGATGTGTTTTCTGGACTCCGATGAGTAATGTGTTTATCTCACTTTAGCATAACAAACGTGACTCGCATAAGTAAATTACGCACATGTGTATCTGAGAGAGACCGATAATGGGATTACATGTAATTTAATTCTTCTGTCACTTAAACAATTTCACTTTTGTGTTAATTACAAAATTATTCTTCTAATATTATTTATATTTATTTGATACGAAGTTAGATACATATAATAATTTTAGAAATTTTCAATATGGTCCAAATTGCTGTTTACAAGTTGTTTTTTATTTTCGAGTCATTGACAGCTGTTGGAAGTCTTCTTTTTGTTAAAGAGCAAGAATATTAGTTTGTGTTTGTTGACGACGAAATTTGGTTCGGTTCAAGTTAATTGATTTGTTGTGGCGTTGCGGATTAAAGCCTACGGATTTATTTATATAGAGGAATTTATTTATTAAATTGGGAGACCTCGTTATCGTTTTTGCTAAAATTTTCAATTCTAATATGTAATTTTGTATTGTGGTTACTTTAAATTTTAATTACTCAACAACTAGTGGATTTTAAACACAGTACTATGAAATTTTGTGATTTATTAAAATTTTGGAATAGCTATTTTTTTAGTTCAATCTACAATATACCGGGAGCGAGATATTTAGAGAAAAAATTTAAAAAAGTTTAAAAAAAACGAGAAATTTTATTATGTACAAAAAATGTTTTTTACCATTATTGGAAAATGAAAACCTTATTTATTAAAATTAAATAACGGTGCCAACTTGGATTTACACTTTTTTACGAAAATTTAACCAACCAGACTAAAAAAATTCTGAATCCTCGACTATAAAATCATAATTAAAAATAATCTTAAAATAAAGTATTAACTAAAATTTTTATTTTTAATATAAAAAAGATGTGAAAGTTTGTACGTTCGTTAACCGTAGGGATTATTTCATATTTTTTTTTGTGTTGACTACTGTTATTATTACCACATACAGCATAATTAAAAAAATTATAAGCAAAATTATTGTAAGGTGAAGAGTGGAAAGAGTACGTCAGTGTCAAGGACGTAGATATGGGGAGAGTAAATGGGGTAATTACCCCCGCAGGATACCAAAAAATAGCACGAAAAGAAATAAAATAAATAAAATGTAGAAACATATTTAATTCCCTCCCCCCAGGAAAAAAAGTACCTTCTCCAGGAAAAATAGTTATCTACGCCCTTGTATATAGCCTGTTTCACAAGAAGGTTTCATCACGAGGTTTAGGAGAAAATAATCAATCAGATAATCACTCTCGCAAATAAAAGTTTAGATACAATTATAGAATCACTGTTGGAACAAATCCGGAAAATTCACGGAAAACTGCAGAAAATCAAAAAAATAAACGCTAAAAAGTATTTTTCCGCAGAAAATCAGAGAAAAATAATACAGGAATGCCCACAGTTTCCAATGGGGAAATTTTGTTAAAATTATTATAATGAAAACGAAAGTAAGGTAAAAACATATATAAAATGCAAATTTTTACAAAAATAAATAATTTTTTTCACGAAAGTTAGGAGAAAAGTCTAAAAAGGCCTAGACAAAATCAAACATGAATTGGGAAAAAAGTATGAATACATTTTCTACACTTTAATTTGAAAAAAAGAAGCAGGAATGCATTTTTTCTCACAGTTAAACTTGAAAAAAAGAAACAGGAATGCATTTTTCCACAGTTAAATTTGAAAAAAAGAAACAAGAATGCATTTATCTACACTCGAATTTGAAAAAAAGAAGCGTTAAACTAATTTTTATAATTTCTATTTTATCAGTTTTATGAGGGTATTTTTTTATTCTCTTTAAACTAATTTTTGTAATATTTATTTTACCAGTCTTACGAGGGTATTTAGAGATTTAACGATGTTATTTTATTAGTCTTTCCCTTTTCTGACATCCACAATTATTTTTTAAAAAATTTGAAAAAAATCATGTACGTAGAATTTTTTATTCTCTTTTAAAACGAGTTAAACTAATTTTTATAATATTTATTTTATCAGTTTTACGAGGGTATTTACAGATTTCTCGATTTTATTTTATCAGTCTCTCCCTTTTCTGACATCCAAAATTATTTTTTTAAAAAATTTGAAAAAAATCATGTACGTAGAATTTTTTATTCACTTTTAAAACGCGTTAAAATAATTTTTATAATATTTATTTTATCAGTTTTATGAGGGTATTTATAGATTTCTTGATTTTATTTTATCCCTTCCTTTTCTGACATCCACAATTATTTTTTAAAAAATTTGAAAAAAATCATATACGTAGAATGTTTTATTAACTTTTAAAACGCGTTAAAATACTTTTTATAATATTTATTTTATCAGTTTTATGAGGGTATTTAGAGATTTCTCGATTTTATTTCATCAGTCTCTCCCTTTTCTGACATCTACAATTATTTTTTAAAAAATTTGAAAAAAATCATGTGCGTAGAATTTTTTATTCTCTTTTAAAACGCGTTAAAATATTTTTTATAATATTTATTTTATCAGTTTTATGAGGGTATTTAGAGATTTCTCGATTTTATTTCATCAGTCTCTCCCTTTTCTGACATCCAAAATTATTTTTTTAAAAAATTTGAAAAAAATCATGTACGTAGAATTTTTTATTCTCTTTTAAAACGCGTTAAAATATTTTTTATAATATTTATTTTATCAGTTTTATGAGGGTATTTAGAGATTTCTCGATTTTATTTTATCAGTCTCTCCCTTTTCTGACATCTACAATTATTTTTTAAAAAATTTGAAAAAAATCATGTACGTAGAATTTTTTATTCTCTTTTAAAACGCGTTAAAATATTTTTTATAATATTTATTTTATCAGTTTTATGAGGGTATTTATAGATTTCTTGATTTTATTTTATCCCTTCTTTTTCTGACATCCACAATTATTTTTTAAAAAATTTGAAAAAAATCATATACGTAGAATGTTTTATTCACTTTTAAAACGCGTTAAAATAATTTTTATAATATTTATTTTATCAGTTTTACGAGGGTATTTTGAGATTTATTGATTTTATTTTATCAGTCTCTATCTTTTCTGACATCCACAATTATTTTTTAAAAAATTTGAAAAAAATCATATACGTAGAATTTTTTATTCTTTTTTAAAACGCGTCAAACTAATTTCTATTTTATCAGTTTTTACGAGGGTATTTAAAGATTTCTCGATTTTATTTTATCAGTCTCTCCCTTTTCTGACATCCACAATAATTTAAAAAAAAAAAATTGAAAAAAATCATGTACGTAGAATTTTTTATTCTCTTTTAAAACGCGTTAAACTAATTTTTATAATATTTATGTTATTAGTTTTACGAGGGTATTTAAAGATTTCTCGATTTTATTTTATCAGTCTCTCCCTTTTCTGACATCCACAATAATTTTTAAAAAAAAAATTGAAAAAAATCATGTACGTAGAATTTTTTATTCTCTTTTAAAACGCGTTAAACTAATTTTTATAATATTTATGTTATTAGTTTTACGAGGGTATTTAGAGATTTATCGATTTTATTTTATTAGTCTCTCCCTTTTCTGACATCTACAATTATTTTTTAAAAAATTTGAAAAAAATCATGTACGTAGAATTTTTTATTATCTTTTAAAACGCGTTAAACTAATTTTTATAATATTTATTTTATCAGTTTTACGAGGGTATAGAGATTTCTCGATTTTATTATATCAATCTCTCCCTTTTCTGACATACACAATCATTTTTTAAAAAAGTTGAAAAAAATCATGTCCGTAGAATTTTTTATTCTCTTTTTAAACGCGTTAGAACAAAAAGAGAAAAATTAAAAAATCCTTATAGTTGTGGTCTCTCCCTATTCTCACAAATATAATTTTTTATCTAAAATTTTGAAAATATTCATATACATAGTACTTTTTTCTCTTTCTACCTAGTCAGTACTTTTTAATAACAGTTTTTTTGTTACAGGGGCTAAACCATATGTAACTAAAAATTTTAATTCAAATTTTATTTCTAGAGCTAGAAAAAATATAAATTATTGAGAGTTATTGATTATTGATTAGTATTTTATATTGTGATTTTTTTCTTGTTGTGGTCACGGATATCTCGAAATTTATCTTAAGCTCGGAATTGGTTAGTATTTAGATGGAAACACAATGTTTCCTTTTTTTGTCTGAGTTTTTTACTGTTTTCTTTATGTTTCAAACTTTTTCCCAATTTTTTTCCCTTACTTTTTACTAATTTTTTGACGTTTTAAACTTTTTTCTCTCTTTTTCCTCTACTTTTTTTTGGCCTTCTTTTTTTAGTGGTTTTCTTTACATCTTAAAACTTTTTTCCAATTTGTTTCACCCATTCTTTTGTACTAATATACTAGTTTATCATATATAAAATTTAGGAAAGTAATTTAACAAACAATAGCACTAATTAATAGTTGTAATTGGCAATTTGCAACAAATTAAAAGTTAAAACAATGTCAGTCGCGAGTTAGGAATAGTGAGCCAGTCAGCCAGCCAGCCAGTCAGCCAGGCCAGCCGTTGTGGGCGATCCCCGATAACACATTTAGATAAGCGACCAACAATTACAGTGTTTAGCTGCCTTATGATCGTTATTTATACAAAAATTTGTTGCAAAATGTCGTCGTTAATAGTTGCCCTTTCATTATTTTATGGAAATGTCCAAAGAAACTGCATGTTTAATCAAATTGAATTCGGTACCGTAGGCCAGTTCATCTAGATTTTAATATATTATAATAAAAAGTATTTTAAATTAAAACGTATACATCCGGTATAAAAAAAATTAATATCAAAACAGGGATATAAAAATATTGGTCGTCAATTTTGAGAAGAATTAAAATTTAAAAAAAATGTTAATGTCAGCATAATTAAAAGATATTGGATTTAAAAAAATAGATTCTATAGAGAAATTTTTATAAAAAAACAGTAATTAAATAAGCAAATTTATATTAAAAAAAAATTGTAAAAGATATTATAAGTAATATCAAATTAAAAAAAAAAACTCAATGATCCACATTTCATCAATGAACTTGGAAAGTTATGAAAAGAAGAGAAGAATGCTGTCACTTTTTGTCTCAATTTTCCCCACTTTTCTCTCAATTTTTGTCACTTTTTCCTGAAATTACCCCGTTTTTTTCTAAAGTTACCCCATTTTTTTTCTTAAAATTACCTATTATTTTTACATCTTTGTTATTTTTTCTCAAATTTCTACTCTTCCTGCAAAATTTCCCCTCTTTTCTTTCAAATTTTGTCACTTTTTTTCTTAAAATTACACCATTTTTTTCTTAAAATTACCTCTTATTTTTTTATTTTTGTTATTTTTTCTCAAATTTCCCTTCTTACTTAAAAATTTCCCCTCTTTTCTTTCAAATTTTCGAACTTTTTTGTCTTAAATTTCCCCTCTTTTCTTTCAAATTTTGTCACTTTTTTCTTGAAATTACCCCATTTTCCCCTTTTTTTCTAAAACTACCCATTTTTTCTCATTATTGTCAGTTTCTGTCAAATTTCCACTTTTTTACGAAAAAGTCACTTTTTTGAGTAAATATTTTCTTCTTTTTCTCTATCTTTCCCCCCTTACCACTCCATTGGTACTGATAGAAAGGGAGAGGGAGAAAATTGGAAATAAAAAACAAAGATTAAATATAAAAAAATTGGGGAAAAAGTTTGAAACTAAAAAAGTAGGGGAAAAAAAGCTGGGGCGAATAGTGGAAAAAAAAGTAGGGGAAAAAGGCTGGGGCGAAAAGTGGGAAAAAAAGTTTGTGAAAAATTGGAAAAATAATTTCAAATTTTAAATTACAAAAAAATTAGTAGAAAAAAGTTTGACACAAAGAAATAAGAAATTAGTAAAAAATGTAGGCGAAAAAGTGAAAAAAAGTAGGGGAAAGGGTGGAATACAAAAGTAGGGAAAAGTGGAAGAAAATAGGAGAAAAGTGAAAAAAATAGGAAAAGAAGTGAAAAAAAAAGATTTAAGGAGAAAAACTGGAACAAAAAAATTTTACACAAAAAAATTAGTCTAAAAAATTTATGAGAAGAAGTGGGAAAAAGTAGGGAAAGGACAAAATAAAAAAGTAGGGGAAAGGATAAAATAAAAAAGTAGGGGAAAAGTGACAAAATACCGGAAGAAATGGAAAAAAAGTTTTAAGGGGAAAAAGTATAACAATAAACGTTTGACACAAAGAAATTAGTAAAAAAAAATGTATGAGAAAAAGTGGAAAACAGTAGAGGAAAGGGTGGAATAAAAAAGCTTTAAAAAAAGTAGGAGAAAAGTGAAAAAAATATTGAAAGATGTGGAAAAAGTTTTTGAGGTGAAAAAGTGGAACACAAAGAAATTATTAAAAAAGTAGGGGAAAGAGAGTGGGGAAATAATGGGAAAAAAGTTGGAAACATAAAAAAATTACTGAAAAAACAGGAGAAAAAATAAGTTAGGAAAAAAGGGGAAAAAAGTTTGAAACTAAAAAATGTAGGGGAAAAAATGTAAAAAAATATCTAAAATAAAAAAATGGGGGGAAAAAATTGGAAAAAAAATTTGAAATATAAAAAAATTGGTAAAAAAGTAGAGGAAAAAAGGATGGTGGAAAAATTGCAGAAAAAAATTGAAATAATAAAAATAGAGGTGAAAAAATGAGTCGGGGAAAAAGTGGAAAAAAGTTTGAAATATAAAAAAATTAGTGAAAAAGTAGTGGGAAAAGTGGAAAAAAGTAGGGGAAAGAAGTAGAAAAAAATTGGGAAAGAAGTAGAAAAAAAGTTTTAAACGGGAAAAAGTGGAACAAAAAAGTATGACACAAAGAAATTAGTAAAAAAATATAGGAGAAAATGTAGGAAAAAAAGTAGAAAAAAGAAGTCGAAAGAGTGGAATAAAAAAATAGGGGAAAGTGGAAAACAATAGGAAACGTAGTGGAGAATAAGTTTTAAGTGGAAAGAGAAAGCTATCTTTTCTTTTTTTTTAATAAACAGGTTAGATTTACATAGTCAAGACTTCTTTTAATAAAATAAATATAAATAGTGTTATATTTTCTTCTTTTTTTAATACACGGGTTAGATTTAGATAGTCAAAGACTTCTTTTAATAAAATAGATTAAAATACACAGGTTAGATTTAGGTAGTTAGTAGATTTTGGTAGTTTATTATCGAAATGTTGGTAGAATACGGTTTATTGAAAACGGTAACACTGCAAATAATCCTTTCTGTGTTTCCCCTTTGTGTTGATTGTTAGTTCTGATTTTTATTCAATATTATGCTAAAACCAAAGCCTTCTGTTTGGTAATATTTTGACTGTATTTTAACACACCAAAAAAATATGCCCAGTGATATTTGTTTATTTTTAATTATTTTTGTTTTTTATTTTTAATTTGAGTTAGAATAAACTGTTTTGTTGTTTAGAAATAGGTTTTTGTTAATGTGTTTGTGTTAAAATTTAGTTTATGCAAGTAACAACACTGTTTTTTAATTAAATAATTAAATAAAAAAAATGATATATATCATGTGATATGATATTTATATAAATATCATGATATTTTCGAACCCTGGTTTATTATATATCTTAAAATTGCTAAATACTTAATAATAATTAATAAAAAATTAGACTATTAGTTTATTTAATACCATATAGTTATATAAAAAAAACTGTAACACACAAACCTGAGATAAGAGATAAAAAAAATAAAAATAAAAAATATATAAAAAAAACTATAAAAACTTGATAATTTTAAATTTGAGGGACCAGTATTTCATTACAATATATTTATAAAACACAGAGTTTTAAGTGACGTGTATTTACGTCAATGAATACAGAATTTAAAATGACATGAATTCACGTCAACATTACCAAGACGTCCGCGAATATTTTTTGGTTTTTTTAAATTTTTAACATCCTGTATTTCGCGACAATCAGTCTTGTAATATCATGATTGTAAAATTTTACTTTCACGATTTTATTTAGGCTTATTAAATATTCCTTTTAAAAAAATCTCTCGAAGGTATTTTTGCGGTATAAAATTGTAATAAATTAATTATTTTAAAACAATTTCCCTATACCCTATATAATAGGACTACAATTTATAAGATACCTGATACGTGAATGAAGTATCTGGAGCGTGTCAATATTTTCTGTTCACCTTTCAATGATAGATATTATCCAATTTTAATCAGACCCGAGACTTTGATCGACTAATAACAAAATTGTATTGTAATGTCAGTCTTATTTTAATGTTCCATGAATATATTTACGATGTAAATAAATTATTACTTCTTAGAATGACGTTGATATCATGGCTTTAAATTTACTTAATCATATTTGTAATAAATTTGCAATAAGAGGATTATTAAAATGTTAAAAATAAGTACACTATATGGTAAAACGAAGAAAAATGTTGTAACGAAGTTACTTTTATTTCAGTAATTAAAATATTTAAGTTAAATCGCGCACGGTACTGGAATAGAATAAACTTAAAATTATGGAGAAGATTAGAAGTTTCGAATATGAACCTCCGCCGGACAGATGGAGACACTCGCGTTCGTGCTTCTTATCGATTCGATCCGTTGCCGACAGTTACTGTGGCCGTCTCAATTGGAGTAGCAGTGGTAGTCCAAGTTAGAGTTACAGTCCCTCGACCTTTAGAGATAGGAGGTGAATCTGAAGGAAGCGAAGCCAATTCCAATTGTACCGGAGTCCTGAACCGTCATGCGGCCACCACGCCAGCCCGGAATACGTGCCTGTACTTTCCGATAAAGAACCGGATTTTTGTATAAATAAAGCTTTATTTATTGAATCTTATTACTTTCGCGACACACCTCCGAGAAAGGAAAGTATTCTGAACGAGCTAAAAAAAAATTTTCAGATAGAGATGGAAATTTCCATTTTGAGGTCACCTGAGGTGATTAAGACCATTTTCAGATGGAAGTCTGTCTGTCTGTCTGTGTGTATTCTTCCACGATAGAGGCCACACGTTTAATCCGATTGAGCTGAATTTTGGTATTTGGGTTTGGGTTACCCGTCGGAAGAACCCATTAGTTTTTGTACGACATCTGTTAAACGGAAGTGTCACTATCAAAAAATGACAGATGCAATATGTCACGGAATTTGACTTGCAATATGTCATTTGAAAGCCCTTGAAAAACCCTATTCAGAACAGTTAAAATTATTTCTCCAAACGTCACCTGTCAAAAATAAAAAATGTCAAAATTTGAAACTTTTAACATTAAATATTTGGAATTTTTGCATTTTTTTCGATTTTTTGCGCACTTGTGATTTTTTCCGATTTTTTTGACAATTTATGTGCAATTTTTTGCGGTTATTTGTTGGATTTTTTGCACTTTTTCCGATTTTTTGCGCATTTGCATTTGCAATTTTTCTGATATTTTTTGCGATTTTTTTGACAATTTTTTTGTAATTTTCTGCTTTTTTTTTGGGATTTTGTAAATATTTGCAACTTATTTCAAATCTATCAAATTTATTCATTTTCTTTTATTCTTTCCGGTTTTTTTTGCGGTTTTTTGCAATTTTTTAAGATTTATTTGCAATTTTTTGCGTTATTTTTCGATTTCTTGCGTTATTGAGAGACTTTTTCCGATTTTAGCGTTTTTAAGATTATTTTTGCTTTTTTTCCTGTTTTTTATTGTTTTTTTTACTTTTTCCCATTTTCCCATTTTTGCCCATATTTCCCTATTTTCCTATTTTTCTCTACTTTTTCTATTTTGTTCTGTTTTTTTTTACTAGTTTTTCCACCCTTCTGGCTACCAGTGATTTGGTCGATACCATTACGACTCTTGGAGTATTTCTTTCTTCACTGAAGCTGCCCGAGCAAGTGGCCTTCACACTATAAACGGTACGTGACGCCCGAGGTAATCCGAAACATGGACCAAAGTGCCAAAAGACCACTTAACGACGCAAAGAGCGTTACAATGTCCTGCCAAAAAAAACTCAATCGGTTCAAGATTATTGAACAAAAATTCCAATAAAAAAATTTCAATTTATCCTAAATTTACTACATTAAGAAAAATAATAGAATTAATAATTTTATGATTCCTGTCTCCTTTTCTCTTTTTTCAGATATTCTGGTATATATTTTCTATCTCAGCAGTATCACCTTTTACTGCTTTTCTGTCTTGTCAACGAAAACGGTAAAAAACGTAGGAGAAAAAATGGTGAAGAAAAAAAATTGGATGAAAAGCAGAGAAAAAAAAGGGAAGCAAAGTTGGAGAGTTTAATTGATATGATGGCTCCGAACCTCGCTGCGCTCGTCTCGGAGTGGAGGGTGGGAAAAAGGTGGAATTATTATTTTATCCACCATCCACTCCGAGCCGAGCGCAGCGAGGTTCGGAGCAATCAAGTCAATCAAGCTATCCGAAAAAAAATGGGAAAGTAGGAAAAAAGTTTGAAATATAAAGAAAACAGTAAAAAAGGTGAGGAAAAATCGGGGTACACGTTAAAAAAATTGGAGAAAAAGCAGTTTAAAACATAAAGAAAACAGTAAACAAGTACAGAAAAAAGTGGGAAGCAAAGTTGAAAAGCTTAATTGATTTGATTGCTCCGAACCTTGCTGCGCTCGGATTGGAGTGGAGGGTGGAATTATTATTTTCTACAGTGTCCACTCCGAGCCGAGCGCAGCGAGGTTCGGAGCAATCAAGTCAATCAAGCTATCCGAAAGTAGGAAAAAAAGTGAGGAAAATATCGGGGGTACAAGTTAAAAAAAATTGAAGGAAAAGCAGTTTGAAACATAAAGAAAATAGTAAAATGTTCCGCCTATGATTTCCAGTAGGACAGTTCAGTATTAACTCACTTCACCAAGACTCTAGTAAAACTGACATTTACTGATTAATTAGTTGAACTAATTTTTTGGTTTCTTTGAGCTCAAAAATTCTGCTGACCAATTTTTTACTGTGAAAAAAAAATATTGTGAACTAGCTAAAAAAAATTTCGAGATAAAAATGGAAATATCCATTTTGAGACGATTAAGATCATTTCCAGATGGAGGTCTGTCTGTGTATATGTCTGTGTGTATTATTCCACGATAGACACACGCTTAATCCGATTAAGCTGAAATTTGGTATATGGTTTACGGTTAGTCAATATTATTTCCCCAACTGTCACCTGTCAAAAAATAAAAAAAATTGAAACTTTAACATTAAATATATGAAAAATTTTTTTCTTGTTTTTATAATATTTTCTGATTTTCTTTTGGTTTTTTTCAGTTTTTTGCTAATTTTTAATAATTTTTCTGATTTTTTCAATTTTTTTTATGATTTTTTTCATTTTTTATTTTTATTTTATTGTTTTTCTTTTAACTTTTTCTTATATATTATTTTTTGTGATTTTTTCTGATTCTCCTGTCGGATTTTTTCTGTACTTTCTAATTCTTTACAGATTTACGTCATATATGTATAACCTGTAAAATTAAGGAAAAAATATAAATCGTTGACAATATTAAATTATACCAACCAGCCATATAAATAAAATACTAATATAAAAAGAGATAAAATTTAGCAAAAATTTAACAAATAAATATAATTTTATTAATGGACATTCTGTTAATAATGAAATAGACAATGGTAAATATTTTTTTTTTAATAATGAACGTGCCTTTACCGATTTACAAATATAAAAAAAAATAACAATTGTGTGTTTAGTGAATTCGATTAAACAGTTTTTAAATGGAACGTCGCTGATAATTACGACAAGTCTTGAATTAATTAATTAATTAATCAATTCCACAAACCTACTTTTCGTTTCATAGTTCATGCAAATTCTATAAAAGAAGAAACTGTTGCACAATAAACAGTGTTGCAATATCTAAAGCGTTAATGAATTTCAAATTTTCACAATATTCATAAAAGTTATTTATAATTTTTCAAGCGTAATTATTTATATTTGTGTTTTAGGGCTACATGAAAATGTTTCTGTATAAAATAAGATTATTTTTATTATTTTAAAATAAATTTGAAATTAAATTTAAAATGCAATGAAGGATTTCTCGTCTTACTAATTATCGAAAATTAAAAAATAAATACAAGGTTAAATAGAAACGTAAAATCTTACACATATGACGTCATTAAACACAAAAAAATGTCTTAAAAGGAATAATATTAAAATGAGACTCATATTTGTTCCTTTTTCCCATTAAAATTGTGGACTTTGGAATGAAAAAAAAACAAAAATCAGGAAAATTACAAGGGGTCTCTCTAGCGATTTTTCTTTTCACGTTTTTCAAGACCAAATACCTATTGAACCGAGACTTATGTCATTTGAAAAAAAATAAAATGTAAAATTGTGTTTTTTTTCGATTTTTCTCATTAAAATTGTGGACCCATATCGATTTTTTTTCCAAGTATATATTAAAATGAGACGTATGTCATTCGAAAGAAAAGAAAAAGTAATTAAAAATGTGATTTTTACTGAGGCCCCAAAAGCGTCAGTATTAGTTTCGTATACATTTGTTTGTTTTTGTCCTATTTTTTATTATTTTTTCCATTTCCTCCTTTTTTTTCCAATTTTTCATTATTATTTATATTTTTTCCCCATTTGCCGCTATTTGTCTTTTTGTTAGTATTCTCTATTTTTCAATATTTTTCCTTATTTTTACCTATAATTCAGATTTTTACATTTTTTTCTTATTTTTCTATGTTTTCCTGTTTTCCATAATTTTTTCCTGTTTATCATTTTTTTTTCTTGTTTTTCGTAAATTTCCATATTTTTAACTACTTCTCCTTATTTTCCATGTTTTCCCAATTTTTTACTATTTCTCCTTATTTTCCATATTTCTCCCTGTTTTTTCTTCGATTTCCCTAATTTCCCGTTTTCCTGTTTTTCCAATTTTTTAATATTTTTCCCTATTTGTCTCTATTTTTCATAATTTTCTCAGATGTTTCCACATTTTCTCAAATTTTACTATTTTACTCTATTTTACACTATTTTTCCCATTCTTTTTATTTCGCCATTTTCCTCTATATTTTTCTAGTTTTTTCCTATTTCTTCATTTTCCCCACTTTGCACTATTTTTCTCTAATTTCCCTATTCCTCCCTATTTTGCTCTATTTCCTATTTTCCCCCATCTTTTCCTAAATTTCGCGATTTTTTATACTTTTCCTATTTTTCCGATTTTTTTTATTTATTACTCTTTTTTATCATTTTTTCCTGTTTTCCTTAGTTTTCTTTATTTTTCCCTATATTTCGTTATTTTTTATATTTTTCTCGATAGTCCCTATTTTTGCGTATTTTGACACTATTTTGTCCTATTATTCTCCATTTTTCCCGATATTCCCCTATTTCCCCTAGTCAGAACTCTCTGGGTCAGTTGGGTGGAACTGACCCAGGGTTAGATCGGGCCCAAAAGTATCATCAGACCCCCTACTCCGCTTGGTTTTTTGCTAGTCAAATTACAAAAAATTTAAAATTTGATAATATGAATTTTTTTGATTTTTTCCAAGGTAAAAATTTTAAAATTTATATGTGTGTGTTTATAAACTTAGATAAAAAAAAACGAAGGAAATTACAAAATTTTTAAAATATTTATAAAATTTGATAATTTGAATATTTTAATTTGTTCCAAGGTAAAAAATTCTAAAATTTGTATGTGTATGTTTATAATTTAGATAAAAAAAAACGAAGGAAATTACAAGGTAAATTTTTTTAAAATTTGTACGTGTGCGTGCACGGATTTTTAGCGATTTGAAAAAAAAAACTGCTGAACAAAATTTTTACCAAAAATTGTGTTGGTTCTAACTCAGAAATCTTAATGGAATTTACAACACTGAAAAAGTCGTTAAAATCTGTAAAAAAACATAATTCCGTAAAAGCCTGAAGATTGTTGAAAGCCAAAAATAATTATCTTCTGTCAATTTTTTTATTATAATTTGTAAGTTTTTTTTCATTAAACTAACCACAATTGAGATATAGATTTAAATGTTACAAATAGTCTAGACTTTAACAATCTCTCGACAAGAAGATTAATTTCATTTACACAGCATGCGCTTAACATTTTCCTCAATTTAAAATTATTTATGTGCACTAATCTCGTTTTCGTTATTCGCAAATGCAGCTTCTAACCGATTAAAGGCGTAAGAAATGGGTGGAATATATTCATTGGCTAACCTATCGTCTTGAATAAAATCGATGGAATTTATTAATACTCTCCTATAAATGTTACTTCATTCGGTCGATCGTCTCTGGATTGCCCCATTATTTTAATTATAGTTTAAACCCGCTCTCAAAGGCGTCTGTCATATTTATTTTGTCATCGACACATCGTTTAAAATGTTTCATTAGAAAGTTAAATCCGGTAAGGATTTTTTTTATTTTATAATAATAAATATAATTGGGACGTCTGATGCGGTAGCTACAGCAAATTCATTTGTAGTATATGGAAAATATACCTAAAACTATTCACAAAAATAGGCTTTGCTAACTTTTAAACACTACGATTACTAAGAAATACATTTTCAAAATTTCCAAGTGACGTCAGCTACATTAATTTGTTTAAAGTAATGTAGATGGCACGACAAGGCATAATTTACAGTTATCTGTCGGATATTACTAAACCAAATAGCCCTAGCGACTTTGACTATTAAAAAAAAAGAAGAAAAAAGCAAAACACTTAGGCGACACATAAACATTAAAATAATAGGTAAAATTTCTTGACAAATTTAAAATACAACTATAAACCTAACCTTTCCCCCTTTTTTTTTCTTTATAGTCCTGGGTGCTTCTACTGTCTCCGTCGGCAGCATTTCTAACTGTGTCAGCTTGGCGGCTGCCCCCAAGCGAGAAAAGTCTTAACCTTATATGTTCTAACAACCTCAACCCTCACACGAAAAAGTCAACCGTTTCGAGGAATGCTCAATTGCTGAGAGCAAGACCAGAGTATTCCCATAGTTTACACTGGGTAAATTGATCTATAGATCATAGCCCAATAAAAGAGAAGAAGAAGAAAATAATAGGTTATGTTATACTGAAAAGTGACAAGTAAAACGCTGTGACTAGCACTACATCGGATGTACGTTTATTTTATATATCGGTCGTTCATTGCGTTTTAAGATTTACAAAGTATGGAAAAGTATGTTTGCGCATTTGCTTGATAATATTTCTGTCACTTTGTTTTTTTCGTAATGCGTATATTATATGGTTTCGGTGTATAAGGGCCCGGAGTTTGTTTCCCAGTACGGCCAACTTTTTTATGTTTTTGATAATTTTTTTAACTTCCTAAAAACAACATAAACTGATCAGTAGTAAAAGGTGTGTTTGCTATTTGTATTGAGGTAAAAAATATAATGATATTTATAGTTCAGTATTTCCAGTGGTGGGTGTATTAGGGCTGGAATATGTCGAAACGGCGTTTCGGTACCTTTTTTCAGTCTGGTACATTTTTTCAGATTGGATATATTTTTGGGAGCGACTTGTGGTTAAATTTAACCGGCACAAAGCGTCACGTAAGAAAAAAGCGTTTTTTTTTACTGATTCTTATTCAGAAGGTCACAAACGGCGTAGCGCCCCTATTCCCGGTTCTGGGTCCCGTCATTGAATCGATTACAATTGGTAGATTCCATATATGGAAATCTACCTAAAAAGTTCATAAAACCCGAAAAATTCACATTTTTATAATTTTTAAATTGTTGCTCCAAGTGCATAAAAAATCACTGGATCAAAGTAGGTGTTCCAAGATAAAAGTTTTTTAAAATTTAAAAAATTTAAAGGTAATTTTTCTCGATTTTTGTTTTTCCGCTCGAAAAATCCACATTTTTAATGGGAAAAATCTGAAAAATTCACGTTTTTATAGTTTTTTTGGGTGAGTTTCGTCATTTTATATGTTTTCTGACTTTTCTTTTGATTTTTTTCGGTTTTTGGACCAAATTACCTCTAGTACCTATAGAAAAGTTATTTTCGCTTCTACAGTTAAGGTGTGTAATTATCATAAAAACACTATAAATTATATGATGGCAACACTGCGTATCTTGAAATAAAACCGTAGACTTATGTCTAATTTAGATCAAGTTCAACATGACCTATCTCAACTTCAGTGGCGTACGATTGATCTTCGACATATATTTATTTCTTTAAATATAAGTATTTTCCTAAAATAATATTTTTGTTCATTCTAGAAGATTCTCAACATTAATATGTGCATGTATTTCAATAACACCCTCTATATATTATAACACATTATTTTTCAAACCCAGGATTTTAAAATTCACTTTGTGTAAAAATTTGGTTTCGTGGACCTTAATTAAATATATATTTTTACAATTATTTTACGATCAAAATGTCAAATTTGACAGTTAAGTATATTTATTATCTCATAAAATATAAAACCAATTCCAAAAAAAATTAACAATTGGTGATTTAAATAAACGTTATTCATTAACAAACAAAATGTAGGTTATGTAAACAGCGAATAAATGTTGATAAAAAACAACTGAAAGTAAAATTCAAAACAAAAAAAGCGAAACTGCATTGTTTAAAAAGTGAATCTGATTTTAGGTATTCTGTTTATAAATACCGAGTTGCGAGAATTTCCTAACAAGGTTCGGCAGACGCGAAAAAGTAGGATAAGTGTCTCGTGGTCTTCGCGCACTGTTGCCACTTTTATTTTTATCCCTCAAAACTATATTTTTTTCAAAAAAAAATCAATTATATTTTTAGTAATTTACTGTATAATTTGTCAACATCTTGTCGATTTAACTTTTATACTTGAAGCTTTTTGTGTTCTTAAAGCTTTCAGGCAAGATTTGGGTCATGTGATAATTTTTCTAATTTATCTCTATGTACGTGTTTCACGTTAATTTGCAAAAGTTGGCGAATTAAATAAAACAAAATGTATTTTCAGCGTGTTGTAAAGACGATTTATGCCGTCTGGAAGATTATCTCATAAAACGAGTAAAAACTCGAATGTAGTTTTCCCATCAACGGAAAACTTGTTTGTATATAAATAATTACAAAAATACAATTTTATTATTGAAAAATAATCTTGATAACAAGAAAAAACGTTTAATTTGTGGATCAAAAGGTTTAGTCAGTGACTAGTGAATTTTTCTGTTGGATTTGTTTTTTACTTGAGTTTCAAATAATATATTTTTTGATATTATTAATTTTAGTAAAGTAGGAGATTCTTAATTTCCAGCCCCACGTTGGGCGCCATTTGACGCTGTTTATTTTAGCTACATACTAGGTTTGTTCCCAAAGCGAGTTCCTAATGTTACGAACATATTGAGTCTGTCAAGTATAAACTAACTTCCATTATTTTATACTGCGCAGACTCCTGTTCCATTATTTTATACTGCGCATACTCAATATGTTTATAACAAGTTTTTTGCCTACTGCAGCCAGTCAATCAATATTTTTATCTGTACTAGTTTGTACGGGTTCTTTAAAGACTATTTATATTAGTCTTCTCATAGGAAAGGTTAGAGAGAGCATGAAAGAGATAGACTTATGGGTATTCACTGTAAAGTAACGATGTGAAGAATCGAATACTCGAGAAATACTGATAAGAATCGATAACTCGATCGAGAACCGAGTACTGAATATATTCAACTCAGTATTCGCTCGGATTAATTTGATTAGTAAGTGTCAGTTCTCGGTTCATGGTTGACTCGGTGATCGGATTTTCTTATTATCAACACTTGGAATTATCAAATTATCGGTCGAAAACTTATCCGAGCACCGGCACACCGATTCTCGAGAACCGAGAACTTTCAAACATGGTTTTCGAGACTTTAAAAAATCGAATACTTTTCGATTCTTGGTATTCGAGAACCCCATCACTAGTAAATCCGATTTTCTCAACATCTCGACTCGAAAATCACCTTTTATGTTGATCAAGACTACAGAAAAATGCATAAGCGTCGTTGGTTCAGGTGCGAAATTGAAATATAAAATAGTTATTTTCCTAACAAGTGCGGAAAGTTATACTTTTCCGCACGCAATTGCAGTTGCCCGAACGACGCGAAGCGGAGTTCGGGCATGCAATTAAGTGGGGAAAAGATACTTTACCCAAGTGTTAGGAACAATATTTTTTCTACAAGCGCCTAGAATTAAAAAAAAAATTTAGCAAAAAGTATTTTGTCTACAAGCGCCTAGAATTAAAAAAAAAATTAGCAAAAAGTATTTTTTCTACAAGCGCCTAGAATTAAAAATTTTTTTTAGCAAAAAGTATTTTTTCTACAAGCGTGCGGAAAGTTACAACTTTCCGCACGCTTGTAGAAAAACAACGTTTTAATTTATGTTCATCATTTTTTTAACTTAATTATCCAACTTTCAGGGACAATGCATTTTTATAATATTTCATTGATATGTACTTTAAAAAAATGATAGGGGCGGGCAACAAATAGAAATTTTGACCAAGAGTAAAGTACCCTTATTTTTGACAATAACAAAAAAATGTATTTAGAAAAGTTGTTTATAATTAAGTTCTTTTTAGCCTAGCTCAAAATAATATCATCAAAAATTTGGTTTTCTTCGTTATTTTTACACCATTCTGGACCTTTTTTTTTTTAAATTTTTATGATTTTTGGTTTTTTCCTGGTACAAAGTTTTTATTTTCTTTTTTTTTTCATTTTTATTGTCAAAGTTTCATTTTGTTTAGTTAATTTTAGCTAGACTTTGTGTTACACCGTTAAATTGAAAAATATTTTTTTGACATAAATAAGTAAACGTTATTTACATTTTGGTACTAAAAACTTTTGAGTATCATTTTTTATCTACTTTCTTCAATTAAATCATAATGGTCATTTTTATGTACATGTCTACAGGGTGAAATTTCAACTTTGCACCAAGAAAAAAATTTTTTTAAAAAATGCTGAACCTAACCAAGAAAACCAAATTTTTTTAACCAAAATGTATTATAGTGATTAAAGGAAGGCCCCTAAAGTGCATCCGAAATGATATTATTTTGAGCTAGGCTAAAAAATATTTTTTTTTTGCGTAGGAGGCTGTAATTTTAAATCTGAGTGTAGTTTTTAAATAAGGGTATTTTACTCTTGGTCAAAATTCCTATTTTATGCCCGCCCCTGTATACCGTTTAGAAAATTGAAAATTTGACGCTCGCAATAACAGTTTTACGCAATGCACCAACTTTTATCAAGAATAACATTTTCTGTCAAATGAATAATAAAAAGTTTTCCCATATGGTGTAGACTTTTTGAGTTGCAATGTATTATAAATTAAATCTGTCAACACCGTTTTCAGAGGTTCGTAAAGAGTCCTAGTGTAAACATTTAGGGTTTATTTTGGATACAACTTCTCTCTCTAATGCTATATCTACCCTACCATATCTCTGAGTCTTCTGGATTCAGTTTTATTTTTTTTTTGTTTAGATACTCTCTAGTGGGAAGGTGTATTAGTCCGGGTATTTTGTCCCCGTATAATTTGTGTTCTTGATTGATCCAGTCTTTTATAAGGTTCCAGAATGTACACTTTGATACTCCCATCGTTGGTTCTGGACCAATTAATGGGGTTGATGATTCGCTTCCTGCAAGCTCCTTTGTGTCCTAGTACCCACGATAAGGTTACTTTATTGTGAGTTGAAAGTTCCCTAAGTTCTTCGCCACATTCCTATTGTTTATGGACTCCACCTAGCAGGTAAAATCTACTAACATGTTTGGAGTTTTTCTCTAACTCTCCGTTGCACTGATTTCAATAGGAAGCTAGTTTGTAGGTTTATTGTTTTGGATTTTGATGCGAAGAATGATATTTAATAAAGAGCAAATGCTTCACTTGCTTATGGTATTTATTCATCCAAGAATAATGAGCTATATTGGATTTATACATCTATTTACAACGGACCTTTTAATTTTCGAAAAATAAATTCCAAAACTTATATATGTCGATTGTGTATCATTTGAAAAGTCCATTTAACTTAGAATTTGATCATATATTTTTTATTTCGAAAAAATATCGCATTTGAAGTGTACCCACGTTCATCGGAAACACCCCCTTCCATAATTCATGTTAAGAAATATGCATTACTGTTCTTCCCCAAAATATAGATCAACGGTTGATATACACCTTTGATACATAATTGAATTCTGTCACTTGATTTATTAAAAAAAAATACCTTTTAGCTCCTGTTTTCTTTACTTAAATATTCAAAGTTTCTGAACGCACCTTCGTTTTGATGAAGAATTTGATGAAGTACAATCATTGGCAACAACGTAAATCTCTAAGAAAGTGACAGTTGTAACATAACATTTATGATATTTGAGGTTAATTTTTGTTTTCTTCATCTTCTTCTTCGCTCTTTTATTGGGCTTTGATCTATCGATCAATTTACCTAGTATAAAATGTTTGTTTTCAACAGTTAATATTTAACGTCTTAACTATTGGTTTTTTCTTGTATTTTAAGTTGAATATCTCTATATCGGGAATTTTCGAATCACACTGAACAGTTATTTCCAAACAAAATATTTTTACAAATTACTTGTTCGTTTGCATCAGATCTAATTGCCAAAAAAAGATGAAAAGAGAGAAACGATATCATAATATTCTGTGAAGCGTATCAAGTATTAAATGACAAATGTGTACGTCACAGTTGATGTTCTATATTGCCCAAGTGACGTCACGAATCTACTTTAAACCTGATTATGAAGAAATTAGCTATCAGAAAATTCAAAAACAAATTTCCGAGTGATACAATATTCCCTCATGGTTCATAAAAAGGTCCATTGTGCCTTATGTTGGTATAAGAAAACTCGTGGACCAAGCTCGCTGAATTTATAATTCGTACTGTACTTACAGATCCCTGGAGTACTACATTATCAACTTACACTATTTACTATTAAATTTGGCAACGCAGGAATGAAAAGAAACTAGGAGTGAACTCGTCAAGAGGAAGAATATGGAATGAATTTTAGGATTTCAAAAAGGACTAATTCGGTAGTACCAAACCCATAACACGACAGGGACTGACTTACTTGTTGAAGTACTTACAACACCCATTCCAGTCTAGATGTTTCTTTTAGGCTCCTTACATTTAGTGCATAAAATTTTGCCCTCAGTTCACCCGCAATGAGTGACAGCTGACCAGTGGAATAGGCGCTCCAAAAATATTTTGCTCTAAAATGACCAGTGGAACGTTCAACTTGCAGTCAGTGCACAAAAGTGCAACCAGTGAAAAACGCTATTAGAGTCTTTTTCCCTCGTACGCCCTCATATTACTATTTCTCGCATATTCGAATATCTGGAATACAGAGGTATATCTTCCTAGACAGAATATCTCTTGGTACTTGTTCTGTTCGCAGTACATACCAGCTCTAGTTGGCCCTATGGTTTTTGACCCGTCTGTGTACCAGGTAATTCCGTTATTGTTTGTCCTGAAATCTGTACTTATATTCAACTCATTTCGATTCTTCATTATCCTCAATCTTTATTAATGCTGTATTTAGTAGCCATGTAGTCCGACATGTTCTTATTTTGTGTATCCCAGTCTATGATTTTTTCTTCATAGAATAATTTTGTAGCCGACGTAGAGCCATTCTAGGTTCTCCCATTATAACGTATTGTAATGCTTAATATGACTAAGAAAGTTCTATTTTTTCAGGCAGATGATGGAGTAACATGAACCAAACAAAGAGTGACCTCTGGAAAAGATCAATTAAAAAAAATGATTTACCCTTATTTTAGAAATAGGTACATAAAAAAATCATTAAAATATAAGGAAATAGTTTCTTGGAATTTGGGGAAGGCGAAAACTGTGAAAATAATTATTACAAGGAATTAAAAATTATCGATGAATATTTTTTTTCAGATACTGGTATAGTATGAGGAAGGAACATTTGAGATTACCTTATGCAAGTCCTTTTTCTTTTATAATAAATTTACCATTTTAAATCAATTTAAGGAAAACAAAATTAATTTTAGGTAGAAACAAGTTTAATATTAAAATATAAATTTTTAGTAAAACATTCTGCGTGTAATTAGTTATAAATGATAGAAAAAATCAATGATGACTCGCCTTAGTTCACAAATATCGCTCTGTGGCTAGTGGCTATGGCAATGTGGCCGCGGCGCTATCATCTATAGAGGTAGTGGGGCACTAGCTGGGAATGGTGTCAGTCCACCATAATGTTTAAAATGTAAAATGTTACGTAAGAAGAAACACCATCGTCACTGATCACGATCACTGAACACGCATCGTTTCTCTCTTCACTCTAACAAACGAATAATACACAGTGACTCAAATTATTTATTATTTAATTATTTTTTGCGCATCCAAAAGCATAAATTTGTATGAATTGGCATGAAAATTAAAATTAATACATAAGAGGTGGTAAGCAAAAAAGAATTAAATCCATGTTTAGAGATTAAAGGAATATGTATAAGATATTAGTTCAAAAAATAAATTATTGTGTAACTTTTCCTAAACTTTATTGATTTTATAAAAAAAATTAACAATCTAAAATAAACCGAACTGGCAACATTGTTTTATCTGTCACCTTCCTAGAAAATTATAAGAATTTAGTCATTATTTACATTATGTACAGAACGCATAAAATGGCTTTGTAGTTACCGAATACGTTTATGAGGAAACTCGCGGTAATAGTAGATACTTTATCGTGAACGATATCCAGAACGGCTACAACAAAATGTATGAAGTTTCGTCAATTGTTATCAAAGATTATTGGAAACTTGTTGTGTTAGACCGAAACATCGTTTGGTCGAAAAATTAAGAGGAGGTACATGGATGGCTTGACCTGGTTTATTTTTTTTTAAAAATTTGGTATCGAATGCAACAGGTTACTTGTAGGTGTGTACACACTTGATAATGTAGAATAAAAAACGCAGATTTGTACTTTTAAAGTGTGTAATAATGATTTAAATAAAGGCTGTGGATAAATGTCCGACAGTCGGACGTTTATCTCAATTACTAAACGTCCGACAGTCGTAGTTCTTTAATATTAAGTTTTAACATATGTAAGCAAGAGTTTCAGTAGCTGCGGGGATCGAATCCCACATGGCCCATTTTTTTTAACACATGTTAGATTTAGACTTTTTTTAATAAAGTAATTTTTTTTAATACACAGGCTAGCTTTGGGCAGTCAAGACTCCTTTTAATAAAATAAATATTTTTTTATTTTAGATTTCAGGACTGTCGGACGTTTAGTAATTGAGATAAACGTCCGACTGTCGGTGGTTTATCCACGGCCTAAAATAAAAGTCAAAATAATAATAATATTAAAATGAAATTACAAATTTTAAATATTTTTTTAAAAATTATAGAAGGCCTTATAAGTACCAAAAATCCATATTAAGGACATAGGGGTTATAAATAAGTTATAAATAAGTCCTCAGTATAGATTTGTGCTTATAAGGCCTTCTATAATTTTTAAAAAATATGTAAAATTTGTAATTTCATTTTACTTTTCGCACTTCTTATTTTGACTTTTATTTTAGGCCGTAGATAAACCTCCGACAGTCGGATGTTTATCTCAATTACTAAACGTCCACGTCCGGCAGTCCTGAAATCTAAAATAAAAAAAGTCTAAATCTAACCTGTGTTTAAAAAAAATGAGCTATGTGGGATTCGATCCCCGGACCCACTGCACTACTAGCGAGCACTATACCACGCAGCTACTGAAGCTCTTGCTTACATATGTTAAAACTTAATATTACAGAACTCCGACTGTCGGATGTTTAGTAATTGAGATAAACGTCCGACTGTCGGTGGTTTATCCCCGGCCTAAAATAAAAGTCAAAATAAGAAGTGCGAAAAGAAAAACGAAATTACAAATTTTAAATATTTTTTAAAAATTATGGAAGGCCTTATAAGTACCAAAAATCCATATTAGGGACTTATAAATAAGTCCTTAGTATAGATTTTTGGTGCTTATAAGGCCTTCTATAATTTTTAATAAATATGTAAAATTTGTAATTTCATTTTCCGTTTCGCACTTCTTATTTTGACTTTTGTCCTGAAGATGGCCGGTATCTGACCGAAAGCGCTTGATATTTTATTTGAATCATTATTACACACTTTAAAAGTACAAATCTGCGTTTTTTATTCTATAAAAAATTTGGTATGGTACATATTTTTTTTTTGAAAAATGTATATTTAATTTTGAATCAAACAAAATAAAAATTGTAAGATAATTACTAACAAAATTTAACGCAAATGTAAAAAAAGACAAGATTTTTTTAGAAATTTCACATTTGCAATAAATTTGGTAATGATTGAATGTTAATTTTAATAAAAATAAATTTAAATTTTCTCAAAAAAAATTCTAGCGGATTTTTAATTAATAATTAAATTGCAATAAAATGTTAAATTTCAAATTAATTGTTAAACCAATCATATGTTATAATAAATAATGTATGAAGTTAAGACTTATTATTATTATAAAATATATTGTTATTATTATTATTATTATTATTATTATTATTATAGTACCTGGACAACCGAGCATTCCTTTTTTTTTCTTCCTATTTTTCCTTACGTTTATTTACCTATTCCTTAATTTCTTTAAATTTTCCTATTTTTTCCTACTTTTCACCATTTCTCCTCAATTTTCAGTATTTTTCCCAATTTATCCCTATTTTCGTCATTTTTTTTGTAATGTTCCATTTTTCTTGATTATTTTCACTGTTTTTTCTTATTTTCCCCAATTTTTCACAATTTTCTCTATTTTTCCAGATTTTTATCTATTTATCTCTAATTTATCTATTTTTTTTCCTATTTTCCCCCATTTTGCCCTATTTATTCCTATTTTTCCCAATTATTCATAATTTTTCTGTTGTTCATTTATCCTGTTTTTCCCTATTTATCCCCATTATTTTCTGTTTTCCATTTTCCATTATTTCCCCCTACTTTTTCCTTTTTTGAACTATTTCCCCCATTTTTCTCTGTTTCCCAATTTTTCCGGTTTTTTAAAACTTTTTCTCTATTTTTCCTATTTCTTCATATTTTTTCTGGTTTTCATTATTTTGTTCTGTTTTTCAATAATTATTCCTATCATTTTCTATTTTTTTCCTATTTTCCTTATTTTTTCTTATTTTCTCCCTGTTTCACAGAACTTTACAATTTTCCCCATTTGTTCCCCATTTTTCTCTATTTTCCCATGTTTCTACTTATTTTTCACTATTTTTTATTGTTTTTCAATATTTTTTCCATTTGTTACCATTTTTTTTATTGTTTTCAAAATTTCCCTATTTTTTCCAGTTTTTTCATATATCCCTTGATGTTTTTCCATTTTTTACGTATTTCCCCATTTTTTCCGTTATCTTCCATTTTTATCCTGGTTTTCATCGTTTTTTTCCTTTTTTTTCATTGTTTTTTTTATTTTTTCATGTTTTTCAGATTTTTCACAATTTTCCCTTTTTTGCTCTATTTTTTCCTGTTTTCTCCATTTTTTACAATCGCAATTTTTCCTATTTTCCTCAATTTTTCCCTACTTTTTATGTTTTCCCTGTTTTCTCTATTTTTCACAATCGTTTTTTTTCCCATTTTCCTCTATTTTTCCCTATTTTTTACGATTTCCCTATTTTTTACGATTTCCCTATTTTTCTCTATTTTTCCTTATTTTTTGCTGTTTTCACCATTTGTCTATGATTGTCCCTATTTGTAAATATTTTTCTTTATTTTTCATATTTTTTTATAATTTTCACTTTTACTTTCCCGACCCACCTCCTATTGTGAACGAGCTAAAAAAAAATTTCGAGATAAAAACGGGTTCGATTCCTGACGACAATTTTTTTTTCATTTTTTTTACGAAATAAATGAAATTTTTTCTTTTTTTTTTAAATACACAGGCTAGATTTAGATAGTCAAGACTTCTTTTAATAAAATGAATTAAAATACACAGGTTATATTTAGATAGTCAATACTTCTTTTAATAAAATAAATTAAAATACACAGGTTACTTCCGCTGGCTCTCTAGAATCTTGTTTTATTTTTTCATCTTTTCTTATATTTATTTCAAATTAAATCCCAACAGCCAATTGACGGACCTTTTTTATATAATTAGACACGATATCCGTCAAGATGGACCCATTGGGTTTTTACTGAGTCCGACTAGACGAACCTCTAGACACCATCTTAATAATATGAAAATTTAGTTTAATTAAAAGGTCCAAAGTTTTAAAATTTGTTAAGGCTCTACCGTCCGCTGATTTGTTGGACTGATTTAGGGGTCCAGCTCGTGCTGGATTATAGCAACATATTTAATTTTCTACTTTATTTCTAAATATTCTTGGCATTACAAAACATAAAGCTAGGATTGTATGCAAGTCAAATTTTAAAAAAAATAAAAACGAAAAAACTACAATTTAAAAACTATAAAAATACTGCAATTTCCTGGTAACTTTTACGGGTTCTGAAAAATTATAATAACATTTTACATGCATACAATCCTAAAGTTAACCTTTATCTTTAGTCTAAAAAAAACAAAATTGTATTTTTTTAAAAGATAACTGAGTAATCGTGCACGAGCGGAAGGTATACAAACCAAAATTTCGAATTTGTTCATGTCCGTTCAGTATTGCCTCGCACGGACCGCGTGGAATATTCGTTTATATTTCTCAATACGACATGCAGAGCCTTAATTTTTTTTTCTGGTTGTGTTGTCTTTGGTAAAAATAAAATTTATTACGAAATTTATTTATTATAATTTTGCTTATGCTAGCGATTGAAACAATAACATCGCAATAATATTTATGTTAGGTTAGGTAAAGTTATAAAACAAATTGTTGAAAATTATTACATAATCACGCATACACGTGACATTATTAAAATATTTTTAAACTAAAAACGTCGGGAATGTGTTTACTACTTTTTTATAAAATTCAATATAATAAAAAAACTTTAATAATAAAAAAAGCAAAACAAGCATTTTAATATGAAAATTGTTGAAAAATAAAAAGTGATATTTATATCTGGTTTTATTTCGTTACTGAAAGAAAGTAAGTGCATATTATAAAATATACAATGAGTAATTACGAAAGAATTTTCTTTTTGGATGAAAACCCAAATAAAACAACAGACACAATTTATTCGCCGCGAAAATGGGTCAAGCTGGTTTAGCAGGAATTAGGTCACCCAGTTTCCGGTTTGCCAACCAACTCTCGTATAATATATCCCAACACATTACAACGATATAAAACGCAAAAATCTGCCTGCATTACCTCGATTTGTTCGCCTTTAAATAAATTTTATTTATTTTTACTGGTCCATGAATTATATTCAGAATGATGTAAAGTGGTTTTGGTTTGTGGAAAGAATTTGAGTTTATTCTGACCTAGTTTGTTAAAAACGGTATTAAATGTACACAAATAACTAAGATAAGTGTTATAAATAAAGTTAATAAATAATAAATATTTTTTTAATGTATTTTTGCATTATAATAATAATAATAATAATAATAATAATAAACTAAAATTATATTTAAAAAAAAAAAATCTACCTAAGAAAGAAGAAATACTCAAAATTTTTAATGAATTAGATTAAAACAAAATTGGTGGATATGAAGACAATTATAAAAATTGTTAGCAAGATGAAACATTTTAATATTTTTTTTAACTGGTAGAATTTCAAATAAAATAAAAATCGCTAATGAAATGTGTGATTTATTGAAGCGTTTGACTAAAAATCATTAAATTTATTACCGAGTGTACAAGGTAAAAGTTTAAGTTTATATTAAATAAGCGGTTTTTGGTGCCTTAGTCCAGATTTCGAATTGCCTCGAGCGCCACCTTCCGTTTATAGTGTGAAGGCCACTTGCATGAGCAACTTCAGTGGAGAAAAATAATCCAGGTGTCATATGACATCGACGACAAAACCCTTAGCGGCCAGAAGGGCGGCTTTACTTGGCCTACTACAAAGTCAAAACTCCAAATTAAATTAAACAAAAGAGTAAAAATGATTTTTTTTTTCAACAAAACAAAGAAGGTGTGCAACACGGTTCTTTCTGAGCGTCGGTGGCGGACACCAGTGTTGCCGTATCAGACCAGAAAATAGTAGTAGATTAATTAAAAGTGGAGTAGATTCCAAAGTCTAGTAGTACTTGGTGTACAAACTAGTTCGGAGAGCACATTCAGTCAAGTCCTTGTAGTGCTTATTGTAAGAGACAAACACCACATGAGTTGTCAGACAGAGAATCTCGCTTTGGTTATATTGTCAAGTTGTCATTTTGGATTTTTTGGTAATAAAAAGAGAAGATTGTCCATACTCAAATGTTTAAAATTATTTAATGAATAATAAAAAACTCCAAATCATCCCACAAAATGTATTATAAGATTGTAAATTAAAAACAAAAAGGTGCAGCAACATCTTTCGGCCAAACGATGGCCATCATCAGGCAAAAGATCACTGAACAATTGAGAAATATATTTGAGAATTTGGACTTAATCCGCAACATAAAGGCGATAAAATGTCTGTATTTCTCACACTATAAAATGGCTAACGTCTCAAATGAGAGAACGAATTTTCCAACATCGATTCGACACTCTGATACGTTAAAAAAAGCAAGGGCGTAAATATGGGAGGAGTAAAGGGGGTAATTACTCCCCAGGATACCAAAAAATAGCATGAAAAGAAGAAATAAAATATATGAAATGCAGAAACGGACAAACATATTTGTCTAAAATATTGATTACCCCCCAGGAAAAAAGTACCCCCCCGGAAAAAAATTATCTACGCCCTCGTTAATGTGGTACTACCAGTCACCGTAGATTACTCATTTAAAGAATAATAAAACCCCACTTAAAATTATTATTACAAACATTAAATTCTCTATTTACAAACCCCTAATAGTGAACTAAATAAAACGTAAATAAACAGTCTATTTTGTTTAGCCGAGACTACACACACGTTAACCTGTGGATAATTTCAGAAATTCCCCACACGTTAAAATATTAAACTTGGTTATCTGACCTAAAAAAATATTTATTTTATTAAAAAATCTTTACTAGCCAAATCTAGCCTGTATATTTAGAAAAAATATTAAAAGAAGTTTTACTATCTAAATTTAACCTGTGTTTAAAAAAAAGGGCCATGTGGGGATTCGATCCCCGGACCCACTGCACCACTAGCGGGCACTATATATCAGAGCTCATGCATACGTATGTTCAAACTTATTATTTAAGCGAATCACGTTTCTAAAATTATCCACAGGTTAACGTGTGGCTAGTCACAGTGATTTTGTTTAATTAGCTCATGCCCTGCTACATTCAAGACCGGAAAGCGAAACGAAGAAACATAGTGAGAACCTTACTGAAAATAAAACGACTTGACCAATAGGACCTTTCAACTACGATCCAAATGTAATAAATTTAGTAATAAGAGTTAGATTAATTTTAATTGATATTAAATGAAATGCTTAGAGAACTGAATAAACAATAATGAAATAAAAAAAGAACTATTAATGTATTAATCCTTAAAATAAATCAAAACATCAAAACCAAATAATATAGGGTGAAGTTAAAAATAAGATCGAAGTGTAACAAAGGTTAATCGTAAAACGTGTGTATAAAATAACAAAAATGGTTAACAAAAATTAAGTATTGGTATGAAAATGAAATTGAAATTACATTAATAATTTGTATTAAAACTTATTGAAATTGAAAAAATAAACAGTAACAAAAATAACTCTAGTAGTTATTACGGAAATTAAAGTAACTTCGTTACAATAAATATTTGTTTTTAATGATAATAACAGCAAAATAAATAATATTGAGAGGCGTATCACAAATTTTTGTAATATATAATCGAAGACAGGATATTTTTGTTGTTGACAAAAGTGCGCAGGTGTTATACTAAAAAAAATGATGCGACTGTGGACTTTTATGGATTGCAGTTATCGCAAAAATAATTCATGCTTGGCAACGCAGCTTCGGATAGAATCAAGATTCGCTAAATTCTTATTTTTTCGGCACGTGTTGTTATGTTAAAGGACCCGAACCTTATTTTCGCAAAAAAAAAAACAATTTTTCTTTCAACGTATATTCGAGTTGCGAAAAAATTTTTACCTTACAAGATTACATATTATCTATTCAATAAATCATATTTTGAATCTATAATTCAATCTATACAATTTTAATCAGATAATTTTTAATCTACCATTAGAAACCTTAAGGGTCTTCATTGAAAATTTTAAAAAAAATTTATTTTTGAAAAATATTTTTCTCGGTATATTTTAATACAAAAAGTCCAAAAAAATTATCCATTTTGCTCTATGAACAATAATTAAAATAATAAATTATTAGTTTCAAATATAGAAAAGCCCTCCTTAATGACTTTTTTTGAAAAATTCGAAAAATTTATATTTTTGAAAAATGTTTTTCTCGGGGTATTTTAATACAGAAAGTTCAAAAAAAATTGTCCATTTTGCTCTAAGAGCTATAATCAATGAAATAATGCTAAATTATCAGTTTCAAATATAGAAAAGCCCCCCTTAAAGATTTTTATTGAAAAATTTGAAAACTTTATATTTTTGAAAAATGTTTTTCTCGGGATATTTTAATACAAAAAGTCCAAAAAAATTGTCCATTTTGCTCCAAGAGCCAATATCAATGAAATATTGGTAAATTATTAGTTTCAAATATAGCAAAGCCCACCTTAACGATATTTATTGAAAATTTTGAAAAATTAATTTTTTTGAAAAATATTTTTCTCGGGGGATTTTAGTACAAAAAGTCCAAAAAAATTGCCGATTTTTCTCTAAGAGCCATAATTAATGTAATAATGCTAAATTATTAGTTTCAAATATAACACAGCCCCCTTAACGATCTTCATTGAAAATTTTGAAAATTTTTTATTTAAAAAAATACTTTTCTCGGTATATTTAAATACAAAAAGTCCAAAACAATGGTCCATTTTGCTTTAAGAGCCATAATCAATAAAATAATGGTAAATTATTAGTTTCAAATATAGAAAAGTTCTGTTAACGATTTTTATTGAAAATTTTGAAAAATTTATATTTTTGAAAAATACTTTTCTCGGGGGATTCTAATACAGAATATCCAAAAAAATTGGTCCATGAATATTGTAAAATCAATATAAAATAAGAAATAAATTTTTTTTTTCAATAATCTATTTAAAATTACAATAACAAATTTCTGTTTTATTGAATCTAAAATATTATTTTAGTCATTAATTAAAATATAAAAAGAAAAAATTGTGTTTATGAGATATTAACTGTGGTAACTTTTTTTCACCCTGTAGTCAGAATGTATTTTCAAATTCTGCTATTATTTTTACATTGTTTGAAGCATCTTCTAAAATTTTAAAAGTATATATGTAGGATTTCATTTCTATTAGGAAAAAAACTAACAAAAGAATTGTTAAAAATTCACTCTTAAACGAGTTTAAAGTCTAACTTTTGATGATCCCTAATTACATGTCGACGTGCGTGCGTTTCTTTTTATTTTTATAATAATTTCATGTTTTATTGCGACAGATCGTAATTTTATTAATAAATCTCTTTATTGCTTTATTTTTTTTAGTTTTCACGTCACGTATTTAACCCAAATTTTGAATGTTACAACTGAGTCTCTTTCGAAATTAATTTGCAACTGTATATAAAAACCTAAAATAAATTGTAGTTAAATTTAATAATTTTCCATAACCGTGTTATCTTTTTTTTTACCTACGATCTTGATATGAAAAAGTTTTAATAAATAAAATCTATTTAAATGAAAATTGCACCAAAAAAATAAACAAACTGTGACCTACTGGCAATAATTAAGTATCGCGATAACCTACTTTTCTTATCTTTTTGTGATAAAATTTATATTGTTCTTTAAATATAAGCATTTTTTTTTTCAATAATAAATAAAATATGTTATATACAATTCTTTTAAGAAATTAAGATATTAAAAGATTCATTTCTTAGAAATGTTTAAATTAAGGACAATTACAAATATTTTTTAGTTATAGATAATTTAGATACTATTATACAGGGTCCAGCAAACCTCTGTCGTAATTTGTAATACTTACAAATTTATTTAAAAGGTATTAATGATGGTTAAGAGCAAACATTTTAAAATTATTTTCATATGTAAACTAGCCAAATTACTTAATTTTTTTCAAATAAAATACCATACTTTTTTTAGCACTTTTAGTAGTCAGTACTACACACCTCCAAAATTTTTTTGAAAAATTCCTAACTATCTCAGAGAAAACAAGATTTTTCTCAAAAATACTTGAATTGCACATCACTTTTTAAAAAATATATTTTTAAGTAATAAAAAAAATTTTTAAGGAACGATTTTTTTCTAGGTTAGGTTAAGATCATAATTTGCATCAAAGATTGTTTATAAAAAAAAATTTAAATTATGTTTATAACAATTTTGTAAACAGAAAATAAAAAAATTTAAAAATCATTTTCATGTGATTTCTGATCATAAAAAAATGGATCAATAAGAAATAAGAAAAAAAACTTTTTTTTCAATGATTAATCAAGCTTTTTAATTTTTAACATAAGTAAATAGTTAATATCAAAGTGAAAAATAACAAATTTTAAATTTTTCCAACGGAAACCTCTTCTGAGATCTTTAAAAAATATGTCCAAAACAGGAAAAAAAAATCAGATTTGTTAATTAACTAATACATAATTAATAGAAAAATCGTGATAATTTTTTTTTAACCGCGGATTATTGTTCATAAATCTTTCCAGTAAATGCCTTAATTTTTTCAATTTTTAATATTTAATAAGTTTAAATAATATTTTTTCTACAAGCGTGCGGAAAAGTATACTTTTCTGCAAGCATTTGATTGCGGAAAGTTGTACTTTTCGCACTGATTTTATAAATGCTAAAATGATTAAAAAATTAATTCTTGCTTGGTTACTATGATTACGTTCAGCCTAATGTTTTATTTATTAAGAAGCACTAAGAAAATTTTTGTTTAATGACAAAAAATATTTTTGCTAAATTTTTTTTTTAATTCTAAGCGCTTGTAGAAAAAATATTGTTCCTAACACTTGCGTAAAGTATCTTTTCCCCACTTAATTGTAATTGCGTGCGGAAAAGTATAACTTTCCGCACTTGTTAGGAAAATAACTATATTCATTAAAGATCCAAAGTGGGCAGCGCTTATGCAAGCCGGAGTCCCCGTTTTCTGCCGGGAGGTAAATTTTTGAATCTTTTAACTTTTTTTTTAACTGATTTGGACATGTTTAACGTCCCTAAGCATAAGTTTTGGACTGAATTAAAAAAAATCGGATGATCGAATCGTGTATTATTATATGATTATATTTTTGGTGTGTACCCAAACGTTGAAGACTGCATTTAACGGTAAAAGCGGTATTGCAGCATCTCTTTCTCTTGAAAAGTAATCAACTTCAAAATTATACCGGGAAGGTATTTTGACAATGAAAATTTAATTGAACTGTCAAAAGTAATAAATAACATTTACGTCGACATTAGTTAAGAAATACGTTAATGACGTCATAATCCCGTCTCATCCATTTGATGACGAAACGGCAGAGGATGATTAAACAAACTTTAATAAGTAGAATGGTAAATGAGCAATGGCTTTGCTTAATCTTTGATAAAGTTAATATATTTTAGAGAATAAATATTTATTCCAAGGGTTCTTTTATATACTAGGAATTAAAAATGATATTGGGCTATTTGGAATGTAAAAGATTATGTTGTAATCAGTTAAATAAATGATCCTAACAAATTGCAATAGTTACGCCCATGTTTCTTACTTAATGTACTTAACAATAATTGGAAATTAAAATTGGAATAGTAGCTGCCTCAAACCGTTACAATAAAAAACTTACTTATCGAAGAACTTGACCTTGAATTCGGAATATTTACCTGAAACAAAGAAACACATGTAAATTATTTGCCTTAAAAATATTCTTGATAAATAGTAAAAAAAATACAATGATAAGATTTAACGTAATCACATATTCAGTGATAACTACAATTATTGGAATAAATGTATTACTTATGCGGATAGAAGAGAATTTTTTTTTACTTATTACAACAAATTAGGTATTTATCATACATTCGACAATATGAAGATATTTTTCAAAAACCGGCCATTGTTTTGCGAACTTTATTATACACGATTTCCAATCTTCACCGATTACAATAATTGCAAAACAAAAGGAAAGCGATCGATCATAAATAGTGCTAAGAGAGGCTTAATAAACATTTCAAATCTGTGCGCAATGCTCACTCGTGTAGTATCAGCGGTACAATAAGGAAATTATCAAACCCTACAAGGTTTAAAAGAAAAAAAAAACATCATTTTTTTTTAGTTTACAATTTTTTTCCTTAAATAACCTCAACCAATTCAATAACTAAAACTCATAATAAAACCTTTCTATTACAAGGACATATATAAATTAATTCTGTATTCTTAGAGTCAATTATTTTGTATCCATTTAACTCACATTTACCAATTTAATACTAAAAAATATATTTATTCTATAAATTTTTAATTTTTAGCTAAAATTTTGTCTCAGATTGTACTTTTTTTATGTTTATATTTATCTGTGTAATATTTTTGTGACTCACTGTCTGCAACATTTATTAATAATAGATTATGTAAACAGGGGGCTAAAGTGCCACTATTAATCCCGTGAGGGCACATAAAATATTAAAACTCTAATAACAATGTGTACATAAAAGAAGAAATATAAGAAGGTGTAAAAATAATAACAAGAACAAAATGAAGATGAAGAACTATTTGTAGGAAGTGATAGAGAAATAATAGAATTACAAGAGAAAGAATAGAAAAAAGTAGAACCAACAAAAAGGAACGAACAAGGGAATATTATGGATGTGCTAATGATAATTATGCTGAAAATTTAGAAGAGTAATAAGATGGATAAAAAAGGAAAACCAATATAAAGAAGAACAGGAGATACAGAATATGAAGGCAGCTATCAAGCAATATATGGGAAAGAAAATTATGAAGATAACGCAAGAATTTAAATGAAATAAAAATGAAAAAGGTAGAAGAAAAGAAATTTTAATAGAACTGATAATGAGAATAATAAATGAATAAAATTACAAGACGAAAAATTTGTTATAAGAAAAATAATGGTAAGAAAGAAGTTGGCAATATTAAATTGGAAGTACGAGATACTGAAGAAAAGATAAATATTTTAAAAGACAACAGGAATAGATGTAGGAATGGACAAAATATCAAGGAATCGGAAGAAAGAAATCATAGAAAAAAGACAAGAAGGTACAAGAAATGAAAATAAATTTAACAAGTATGAACAGTCCGAAAAATCAAAAGAAATAAATGAAGAGATAAAGAAAGTAAAAGTTAAAATAAGATCACAAAAATCGAACAGAAGAAAAATAAAGAGGGGGTAATCTCACCCAACTTTCCGAACACTCCTAGTAAAATAATTGTTTAATCGTATATATATTTCTTTCACGCCCTCTAGCGGTGAAATTATGCGAAATTCGAAGACAAATTTGTAGGAAATTTTATGTTCTACAATTTTTTATAGCCATTTTTCAAAAAAATTCATAATTTTGACACAAAATCTAAAAATAAGGTCCAAATGTCTATAAAATTTTTTTGAAATTATGCTGAATTCGAAAAAAAAGTAAAGACAAAATTTGTAGAAAATCCATAATTTTGGCTGAAAATCTAAAAAAAAAAAGTCGCAGAAGACTATATATATTTTTTTCACGGCCTCTAGCATCGAAACTATAAGGAATTCGAAAAAACGGTGTAAAGAGAAAATTTTATGTTCTACAACTTTTATATCCTGTAATTTTTCATAAAAATGCATTATTTTACCAATTAAAACAAAAAAATATGAAAAACAATAACTTTTTGATAAATCTGGCAACAATGGCAAAAGTTTTTGAAAATTTTAATCATTCGAAATTAAACTATAACGTATAAAAAATATATGTGTAAAACTTTATTGCCATCTTGTTTAGTAATGACGTCATCACTTACAGGCAACTGTCACTTTCGGTTGTCCGATTAACACCAAAATCTATACAGGTCGTCTCCTTGCTACCCTAAATATGTATATAAAATTTCATCTAAATCGGTTCAGCCGTTTAGACGCTATCGTGTTCAGACACAAATACACACACAGACACACCCACATACACATAGACAGACAGACAGACATCATGCTAAAAATGGTATAAATGGATTCATGTGACCACAAAACGTAAAGATCCGTTAAAATCTGGGTATGGTCAAAATATCATGATTCGGAAAGTAAAAAGGAGAATTCAGAAAATATATAAACGACGTAATTTAAGGAAAAGAGACAGGCAAAGAAAAACGAAGCAAGAACAATAGATACTAGAAGCTAAATATAGAAATATGAAACCAAAATAAATTAAAAAAAGTTATGTTAGAAAAGGTAAAATAGGAAAATATACAAAAGAAAAAGACAAAAAAAACAAAACAGTACAAGAAAATGAAACCGACAAAGCTATAGCAAAACAAGGCAGAGAGAGACAGAGACAGGGAAAAAACAAGGAATTACAATATTCTTAATAATACAGGAAAAGGTGAGACAAAGAAAAACTGAAATAGAATCTAAATTGAACAGTTTTAAAGATAAAGAAAACAAAAAAAAATAAATTTATTCTTTTTTTAATAGTTGTGTATATATTTCTTTTTTTATATATTTTTTTTCTTGGATAAATCTCAATCTACAGAGTGTTTCATATTAAAATGGTTTGTTCTTATGCATACTTTTGGTGCTGTTTTGTACATTGAATGGTTAAATGAATACGGATTTTATTTTGTTTTGACAAAAAAGGCAAAGTGGTTGTTAAAAATTTGTTATTGTTTTTTGATTATTTATTATGATTGATTGAAGGATTTTTAAACAGAAAGTTAAAAATAATATTTTAAAATAAGTATTCAAAAAAAAATTATATAATAATAAAGAGGAATAAAAAATTTGGTAAAAGTTAAAAAAGTTGAAAGAAACATTGAATGTGGACTATAAAGAATTAAAAAAAAAAATTTAGAGAATAATAATAGTATTTATTTAACGAGCATATAATGATGGTTATTATACACGAGGGTGGCGTTTACGTTACGAGTGAAGCGAGTGACACAAACCACCGTGTACATAATACCTTTTAAAAGCGAGTAGCATACTATACTTTATCTACGACTATTAAATAATTTTGGCTAAAACTACTATTAATTTTATTTAATGAATTACTTACTAATGAAATTGTGGTGCTTAAATAAAGTGACAGTTTACGGCCAGCTCTGTTTTTTTATAATCTTAATATATGCAAGTTTAAGCTATTCATACTTGATCTAGAAATCAGTAAAACCAGTTAATAATCATTATTCACTAGTGAATAATGGATATCAAAAAATCAGTAAAACCAGTGAATAATGAAATCATTAATTACTAGTGAATAATGGATATCAAGAAATCAGTAAAACTAGTGAATAATGAAATCATTATTTAATAGTGAATAAGGGATATTATTATTTAGTAAACTCACGTATAATAAACAAATAATAGATTGTCGTGGATAAAATAATATTATAATATATGTCAGGGTTTTGGGAAGATGGAATTATAATAGGACAAGTTTTATTTTTTTTTTAATTTAGCTTATGATTTTTCTAAACAAGGAAAATTGCAGAACTGGAATTTTTTTTTTTGGTAAAAATTATCAAAATTATAAAAATGAATTAGTGACTGGTTTAATTCGTCATTAAAGGAGTGAGAAAGACATTTTATATTATTTTTGATTAAACTTACCCTGAGACCATAATAAATCAAAAAAATAATAAATAAATTGGTTAATTAAAAATATTAAAGAAGAGACCAATTTAATATATTTTAAATTAATACTAAATAATTTCTGAATTGGAAAATTATTTAATTTAAAATTTTATAAAATAGTTTTAAAAAATAAAATAAATTATTGATAATGAATCAGCTGTTTTAAAATCAAACTAAAAATGTAATTTGTGTTATTATTGTTAAATAATAATTGAATTTAGTTAGACGAAATTAGTTATAGCTATAGTTGTTAAAAATAATTGATGTTAATAAATAAATTGTTGTTTAAACAATATAGTGATTCTCATTCAATTTAATCGAGTTGGTTACTATATTGAGCATTATCTAAATTTCATTTTATTGTTTAAATTATTGTTGTAGGGGAAAATAGGTCACAAGAGGGGTTGCTTTTGGGCGCCAGTTTATTTTTTAATTTTTTTAAATTCCTAAAACCTAAACAAACATGTCAATAAATAACTAATGAGATTACCAAAAAAAAAACACCGCTTAAATTCTGAATTAAATTTTTTTCCTGTTTTCCTCTTTTTTTTCTGTTTTTTACCATTTTTTTATCTTTCCCATTTTTTCCTATTCTTTTCCATTTTTTCATGTTTTTTTTATTTTTCCCCATTTTTCCTATTTTTGCATGATTTCCAATTTTTCTCTGTTTTCTCTTATTTTTTCTTATTTTTTCCAATTTCCAATTTTGCATATATTTCCCTAGTGTTTCCTATTTTTTCTGTTTTTTATATTTTTTCTATTTTCAACCATTTTGATTATTTTTCCCTATACTGTTTTTGTTTATTTTTTACGTTTTCCTATTTTTTTCAATTTTTCCCCAATGTTTTGTTTTTTTACTAATTTTTCCCATTTTGGACTGTTTTTTTCTATTTTTTTACTAATTTTTTTGTTTTTTTCTACATTTCCGTTTATTTTTCTGCTTTTTCTATTTTGCCTATTTATACCCATGTTCCTAATTTTCTCTATTTCTCCCAAGTTTTTTTTTAGTTTTCCTATTTTTCCTAACTAACCTAACTATTTTCTCTATTTTTTTCTATTTTTCCCTCTTATTTCAATTTTTTGCCATTTTTTCTACTTTTGCCTATTTTTTCTTATTTTTCTACTTTTTCCAATTATAATCTATTTTTTCCTTATTTTCTCTATTATTTTACTTATTTTTTCCAATTTCATATTGTTAATTATTTTTCCTGTTTTTTACCATTTTCCCTATTTTTTCGTATTTTTTCTACAATATTTTACTGATTTTCCATGTTTTATCATATTTCTCAGTTTTTTTTCTATTTTGCCTATTTTTCCGATTCATTTCCATTTTTTCATGCTTTTCTATTTTCCCCCATTTTCCTATTTTTGCATGTTTTCCAATTTTTTTCTATTTTTCCTGGTTTTTTCCATTTTTCCGCAATTTCCTATTTAGCATATATTGCCCTATTTCCTATTTTTTCCTATTTTTTTTTATTTTTTTCTATTTTCAACCATTTTGATTATTTCTCCCTAAATTGCCCTGTTCTTCCTATTTTTCTCTATTTTTTACGTTATCTTTTTTTTGCTTATTTTTTTACTTTTTCCAATTTTTTTTATTTCCCCCCAATTTTTTGTTTTAAATTACTTTTTCCTATTTTATACTATTTTTTCCTATTTTTTGCTTTTTTTCTATTTTTCAGTTTCTTTTTTTTTCCTGTTTTTTCTATTTTGCCTATTTATATCCATTTTCCTAATTTTCTCTATTTCTCAGAATTTTTTTTAAGTTTTCCTATTTTGCCAATTTTTTTTAAATATGTTCTCTACTTATTCCCTCTTATTTCACTTTTTTTCTATTTTTTCTACTTTTGCCTATTTTTCACTATATTTTCTACTTTTTCCAATTATATTCTATTTTTTTCCAAATTTTCTTTATTTTTACCATTTTCATATTCTTTCCTATTTTTTTCCCTGGCTTTTCTTATTTTTCTTATTTTATACTATTTTTACCTTTTTTTTTTCTATTTTTTACTAATTTTCTATTTTTACCATATTTCCCTGTTTTTTTTTCTATTTCGCCTATTTTTGTTCATTTTCCCCATTTTCTCTATTTTTTACGTTTTCCTATTTGTCTCTATTTTTCCTATCTTATTACGAAATAATAGCGTTAACTATTTATAATCGAGATTAAATAAGTTAGAATCAAACAATCTGCCGCCAAATAAACCGTAAAGAAAATCAGCTTCTACTAGAAAAACCGCTTCCTCATTGGTCACTTTTTCTTCAGTTCTTTCTTCGGCATTTACTTTAATTCTGTCTTTTAGCTGGACTCAACTATACCTAGTGGATAAATTTCTTTTATTTACCCAAAGTTCTTATTAAAATCAACTAGAATAAAAAAGAATATGCATCTCTATCCCAATATGTTTTGACTTGTATATTATCACGTTATTGTAAAATTTCTAGAAAGATCGTTCCAACAATTACACGCTTTTAAGTGCTTTCCTTTTTTCCCTCTTGTACGCAATGACAAAATATTATATCTAAAATTGTTCATCGTACGAATTTTAACCCAAATGCGGCCTCTCAAAAATAACACCACATTTTGTTAACCAATCAAATTAAGTTACGTATCTCGTGACGATTTAACGATCTTTCTACTAGTAAATGAATAAACAATAAGTAAATTTTCTATTGTTTTTTTCAAAAACATTTGAAGTGATGATTAGTGCGTTAACGATTTCCCGGTTTCTAATTTTGTTTATAATAATAGAAAATTGTTCTTGTGTTTAATACAAATAAACGGAGCTAGGAAAAAGCTCTTTACAAATACTACTACAAGTTTTTTAATACAAAATCAAGTTTCATCATGCATTATCTTACAAACCGATGTGGTCCTTCGAGAATATCTAAGTTAATTTCCTCTCATTTTCATATTTTTTGACTACCTAGTCATCAGAAATCAAATATAGTGTACAAATAAACGGAGCTAGGAAAACTCTTTAAAAATACTGCCCTGAGTTTTTTAATACAAAATCAAGTTTCATCATATCTTACAAAATGATGTGGTCCTTCGAGAATATCCAAGTTAATTTCCTCTCATTTTCATATTTTTTGACTACCTAGTCATCAGAAATCAAATATAGTGTACAAATAAACGGAACTAAGAAAAAGCTCTTTAGAAATACTACCATGAGTTTTTTAATACAAAATCAAGTTTCATCATTATCTTACAAAACGATGTGGTCCTTCGAGAATATCTTAGTTATATTCCTCTCATTTTCATATTTTTTGATTACCTAGTGATCAGAAATCAAATATAGTGTACAAATAAACGGAACTAAGAAAAAGCTCTTTAGAAATACTACCATGAGTTTTTTAATACAAAATCAAGTTTCATCATTATCTTACAAAACGATGTGGTCCTTCGAGAATATCCAAGTTAATTTCCTCTCATTTTCATATTTTTTGACTACCTAGTCATCAAAAATCAAATATAGTGTATCGCTCTGACTAACTGAGAATGGATTTTTTCATAATAATAACAATGTATGGCATAAACTATCACTTGACTTATTGACATTTACGTCCGCAGTTTGTAAAGCTTGGCTTCACATATTCCACCTGGAGCTATTTTTATATGTACTTAATTTGCATTTCTTCTATTGGTCTATTTCCTCTACTGGGTGTTATGCTTACGAAATTATATTGGTTTAATAATTCGATTACAATTAATTTTTAAAATCATTTTCTAATTAAATAAATAACTTTAAAAAAAAACGTATAAATTTCACCGTTTTTATGCAATTATTAAACAGACAATCGTCGCATTGTAATCGCCGCGCAATTATTTAATTTTCATTCACAATAGCCAATATTTCGTTGTTGTAACAATATATTTTCAACCTTGGCACATTTTTTAAACAGAATAAATTATCTTGTCGGTATATGTTAGTGTGTAATACTCACATTTGGTTTCGTGTTTTTTTATATATAAAGAAAAGATAAATCTTTTTATAATATCCCTTTTTGGAATTGAGGTCAATCAACAATTGGGTCAAATGATACTTTTTCATTATAAACAAAATATAATTTTTGAAAAAAATTTGTTGAATTTTTACTTTCCCATTACATACCGGGCCACGAGTCAATACGCCCCCAATATTTTAGTTGTTTTTGAATTAAAAAAAATAGTTTTTTGGCACACATCAAATAGACAATATACTAACAGGAATGAAAATCTCACTTCCGGTATAAACTTTTTTTTCTGGAATGGAATGACTATATTTTTTTGATGGTTTCTCAATAAGCATAAATTTATAAGTACAACAGTTTTTTCAGATTTAAAAAATTCCAAAAAAATAAGAGAGATACGAATAATTTTTTAATTTATTCAAAATGGCCGCGTCAGATGAATGCGATGTGAGAAAATTACTAAGTAGGCTATGGAAATTATTAGTAAGGTTGTAGACTTGTCTGTAGAGAAGAAAATAGACAGGTACTAGTATTTTTAGGTTTTTTTTTTTTCAAAAAATGGAATTTAATTCTCATTTTTATTTCCGTAGAGGTCCTACAGAATTTTTTTAATTACATAGTTTTCGAATTATTATTTGTGATTAATAAAAAAAATAGTAGAGTTCCATTAAAAAATGAGGGGGTAACCCCACCCAACTTTATTTATTTTAGTTTTTATGCATCAAAATACATTAATAAAGTTTGTTTACAAAGATTTTAAAAAATTTAATTTTTTGACAAATTTTTTTTTTAACATTTTACAATTTTTTTCGGATGCACTATTTACTTTTTTCATTTCTTTTATAATTTTCGATAAAACGAAAGAACAAAAAAATTAAAAAAAATTTCTTAATTTTGATGATAACAATTACAATTTTAAATTGGAATAAACTAAAATGTGTATAAAAAAAAACAGAAGATTATCCATACTCAAATGTGGTAAGATGTTTCGGTCAAACAATGTTCATCATCAGACAGAAAGTCGTTGTCAAGTACGAAAAATTACAAGAAAATTAATATGGTATGAAATTTAACATTCTGAACATTTGAAAAAGTTAAAAGTTTAAATTTTTTTTTAAACGCCAAGCCAAAATCCATAATGGAGGAATGAAGGAAGTTTTTTTTAAAACTTTTAACTTGTAATGTTTTACGGTTAAAGTTATTTCTTCAGTTTTTCACATGTTCAGAATGTTAAATTTCATACTATATTAATTTTCTTGTAATTTGTCGTACTTGACAACTACTTTCTGCCTGATGATGGCCATTCTTTGGCCGAAACATGTTGCCGTTCAATTTTAATCATTAACTTTATATACATAATTGTGGTATTACTTGGAGTTCAAATTTATAGTTTTATATTACCTTTCCAATGGTGTAAATCTCATTTTAATGTATTTAATTTTTTAAAAGTTATTAAATTTTTTTTTAAATTTATATTGATTTTCAAAAAGTTTTTTTTACGAATTCTACAATTTTTTTAATAAGATTTTGAAAAAATTGCTATTATTGAATTTTTTACTATAAATTTAATGGTGTTTTTTTTAAATTTTTAATATTATTACCTTAAAAAAATTTAAATTTTTTTTTTAATAATTTTAAAATCAATAAATAATTAATATCACATTCAATTTTATTTAAAATGGGAAATAGCCTTTTTTAGATTTTAAATAAAATTTTGAAAAAATCGCTATTGTAGAATTTTTTATTAAAAATTTAATGGTATTTTTTTTTAATTTTTAATATTAATATTACCTTAAACAAATTCAAACTTTTTTTTGAATTATCTTAAAATCAATAAATAATTAATATCTCATTAATTTTAATTAAAATGGGAAACAGGCCTTTTTTAGGTTTTCTGGATTAAAATATATTAATAAAGTTAGTTTAAAAAAAAATCAAATTTTTTGTCAAAAATTTATGGGTAGTTTTGAATTATTTTAACTTTTTACATTTGTGGCTAGAACTTTTACAACTTTTTTTCATTTGTTTTATACTTTCTGATAAAACAAAATTACAAAAAATTTAAAAAAATTCTTTATTTTGGCTATAATAATTACAATTAAAAATTTGAAGGAACCAAAATACATTGTAAATTTATATTATCTTTCGAATAGTGAAAATCTCATTTTAATATCTTTAATATTTTTAAAGTTGTTCAAAATTGTAATAAAATTGAAAAAAATTTTGATTAATTTTTTCAAAAATTCCACAATTTTTTTAATATTTTGAAAAAAATCGCAAATATAAAGTTTTTTATTACAAATTTAACTGTATTTTTTTATTTTTTAATATTAAAATTTTTTCTAAAAAAAATTTAATGAGATAAAAATTATTTAAAAATTAAAATAAAAGCTAGTGGGGAAACTATGCGGATTTCGAAAAAAAAAATGTAAATACAAAATTTGTAGCCATTTTTCTACGAATTCTACAATTTTTTTAATAAAATTTTGAAAAATTGCTATTGTAGAATTTTTTCTATAAATTTAATGGTATACAGGCCTTTTTTAGGTTTTCTGGATCATAATAGGTATATTAATAAAATTAGTTAAAAAAAAAAAATCATGGGTAGTTTTGAATTTTTTTAACTTTTTACATTTTTGGCTGGAACTTTTACAAATATTATTTTAAAATTATTAAATTATTTACACACATAGTACTTTTGGATCCTTTTCGGATACACTATTTACTTTTTTCATTTGTTTTATACTTTTTGATAAAATGAAATTACAAAAAAATTCTTTATTTTGGAGATAATAATTACAATTCCAAATTCGAAGGAACCAAAATACATTGTAAATTTAGACTTTTATATTATCTTTCAAATGGTGAAAATCCCATTTTAATATCTTTAATATTTTTAAAGTTGTTTAAAATCGTAATAAAATTTCAAAATTTTTTGATCAATTTTGTTTAAAAATTCCACAATTTTTTAATAAAATTTTGAAAAAATCGCAAATATTACAAATTTAACAGTATTTTTATCTAAGAATAAAAATTAATTTAACAAGATAAAAATTATTAAATATTAAAATAAAAACTAGTGGGAAAACTATGGGGTTTTCGAAAAAAAAAGGTAAATACAAAATTTGTAGGAAATTTTCTGTTCTACAATTTTAATTTCTTGTAAATTTTTCATTAAAATCCATAATTTTGGCTCAAAATCAAAAATAAGGCGCAAAAATCTAAAAAAAATCTGGAAAACTGAAAATTTGCTACAATTGGATATTTTAGTATAATTGCTAAAATAAAAAATTATAAAAAATAATTTTAATATGTTTTAAATAAAATTACATGATGAAAGAATTTTATTGATTTTTTCCTGATAGGAAAATTCTAAAAAAAAATCTGAGAAACAGAACATTTGCTACAATTGGATATTTTGGTATAATTGCTAAAATCAAAAATTATAAAAAAATATTTTAATTTGTTTTAAGTAAAATTTCATGATGAATTTTTTTTATTGATTTTTGTTGATGGAAAAAATCTAAAAAATGTGGAAAACTGAAAATTTGCTACAATTGGATATTTTAGTACAATTGCTAAAAATCAAAAATTATAAAAAATAATTTTAATTTCTTTTAAGTAAAATTACATGATGCAAAATTTTTATTGATTTTTGTTGATGGGAAAAATCTAAAAAAAAATCTTTAAAACTAAAAATTTGCTACAATTGGATATTTTAGTCTAATTGCTAAAATCAAAAATTATAAAAAATAATTTTACTTTGTTTTTAGTAAAATTACATGATGAAAGAATTTTATTGATTTTTGTTGATGGGAAAAATCTAAAAAAATATCTTTAAAACTAAAAATTTGCTACAATTGGATATTTTAATCTAATTGCTAAAATCAAAAATTATAAAAAATAATTTTAATTTGTTTTAAGTAAAACTATTTTTGAATAAATTAAAAAATTGTTCGTATCTCACTTATTTTTTGAAATTTTTTTAATCTGGAAAAAACTGTTGTACTTTAAAATTTATGCTTAATGAGAAACCATCAAAAAATACAGTCATTCCATTCAAGAAAAAAAAAATATGTCACTTTAATTGACCCCGGGGATAAAAAATCATCATTTTGAACAATTATGATATTTTTAAGGCGACGTTGTCAAATTTTCGTAAATTTACCTAAATCTGACCAATTTGGTAAAAAAATTGTTTTGTGAATTTTGATTTTTTTCTGAACATTTTGCAAGAGAAAAATATATTTTCAAAACGCCTTTAAAACATGAAATATAGATTATTATTGATATTTTATAATATATTCTATATTTATAATAATTATTGTCATTAAATTTGTATGTAACTAGAACGAACGGCCCATACTCACATTATGCACTTCAATATCGTAGAATTAATTTTTGTCGTCGTTTGACATTTGATTAAGGTAGGGCCACATCGAGCCGATACAGAGCGTATCACAAAAAAATTATTAATACATATTAAATCTTTATTAATTTGAACTTACGTTTCGAGACATCAGTTTCGGATTCATCAAATCAAAAAAAAAACCCAAATTCACAGACCAATACCCAACATACGTAATTCGGGTGACATGTAATTTTTTCTTCCTTTTTTATTTTTAACATTGTCATAAACAGACACGTCTAAGTAGAAAAAAAATACATTCTGATGCAAAATTTTAGCTTGAATCTTTAAAAAATTATAATAAAAATAAATTTACAGTTAAACTGGATAAATCTGAATTTTTGAAAAATAGAATATTATAAAGATATATCGTAATTTATTTTTTTTAATGTAGTCGCTCCTCTTATGCGATCATGTTTGAATTAAAAAAAATACTAAACTAGGTCGGCAGGGGCACAATAATGGGCGATTAACATTACAAAATTAATCGTCGTAGTAGGCTTTTAATGAGTGCTGCCATAATTGGGTCAACATTGGCATTTGAGAACGGTATAATTACGCATTGTTAGCGACACTTACAGGTTTTTTTTATCGATAAAATAAAACCAGGAAAACGTTATGTATGTTTAAGATATTTCTAATTTTATTAAAAAGTTCACTAGGTCAAAATCTGGATTTTATTATAGGATTTATAAATAGTTCGAGTGCTTCATATTAGGCCAACATTTGTTTATTTTTTAGAGATTGGTTTATTCGTTGGTCTATATCCAATTTGGAAAAATGAGGTTAAAGCAATATATTTAATAAAATTTGCATACCAAAAAAAAACGATAAAAAAATGTATACAACGCGGGGCTTAACTGATTGAGTACATATTATTTTTTTTTTACTTGCTAAAATAAGAAAAACTAATTTACAAAAAGAAAAACATAAAAATGTGATATTTTTTCATAAAACTTTTCGCTTCCCATAAAATTTTTAAAATGCGATTATCTCTAGTTTTAACATACTGTATATCAGAACTGTGACGAGCACTAAAAAAATGCTCGCGAGCACCAAGCACTCAAAAAAAGTGCTTAAAAATTACAAGCACTAAGCACTTTTTGAAAAATTAAATTATTGAAGTGGAAATGTCTGTTGGCTCATTTAATAAAAATGGAGTAAGTCAAACAAAACTACCAAGAGTTTGAATATGTTACCATTTTTTTCCTGTGCCACCCTGTATTTTCATTATTCCTCTGCTCCGTATACTTTAAATTCAGACTTGCTTGATATCCCTTCTTAATTCGTCGTGTCCTTTCTCAACTTATCTTGATTTCCCTCTCCTTTTGATATGACTATAAAATGTCTTTCCCATATCGCTTTTTGAAAATTTATTTTCTTCCCCTCGATATATAGGGGTTGTTCCGGACAGAGCCTTTTTACCAGACTGAGTTTTTCCTGGACAGAGCCTTGTTTTTCTCGACATGGCGTTTTTCTGGGTTAAGTTTTTGTTCTGGACAGAGCCTTTTAATGGATTGAGTTTTTTTCTGGATTAATTTTTTCCTGGACAGAGCCTCTTTCAGTACTGAACTTTTGTTTCTGGATTTTGCTTTTGGTCTGACATCTTTTCACTGACGGATCCAGGAAGTTTTTCGAGTTATTGCCGTCTCTTTTCTCCTGGATATCAGAAAGAAGAATACCGGAAGAAACTCGATAAGGAAAACAAAACCAAGATAAGTTCCATTATCCCGGAAAAAATTTTTAACAAAAAGTCTCATATTATTAATAATTTTTTTATAACGTTTACTTTGAGTTTAATTTCCTTAACCCACAAAAAGAAAAAAAATCGGCTGTGTCACCCCAGAAGTCTCCCGGCTCGGCTGTGGAGAATATGATTATTTTAATTACCAAATAAAAATAGGTAACCAGTGCAAAAATACTCAAAAATTAATTCAAATGAAAAACGACAAAAGGTACTAAAAACGGCAACAAGTTATTATAAATAGCAACAAGGTAACTATTTCAAAAAAACGCAAAAAAATTGTTAAAAATTATAAATTGCTATAAGTTTCAGAAAAAAATAAAATTATAATAAAAAGAGTGAAAATAGGCAACAATCAAAAATAGCATAAAAATTTTAATACAATTTGTAAAAATTTCCAAAAGGGGCAAAGGGGCCAAAAAAAAAGGAAAAGGTGTAAAAAAATCAACAAAAAGTACAAAAAAAAGACAAATGAAGGGGAAAAAGCAAAAAGGCCAAAAAAGTATTGAAAAAATTGAAAAAAAACAAAATAGAGGCAAAATAAAGGTAAAAAAGGGCAAAAAAAAGTTAAAAAATGGCAAAAAAGGAAAAAAAATTAAAATGTTTAAAAAAAGACAAAATACAGGCAAAAAATGGGAAAACTATTCAAAAACTGCCAAAAAGTAATAAAAAAAAATTAAATTGCAAAAAAAAGTCAAAATAGAGGCAAAAAAGAAAGGCTAAAAAATAGTAAAACGTTTTCAAAAAAGCCAAAAAAGACAAAATAAGGACAAAAAAGTCCAGAAAAAAAAGGGCAAAAAGGGTATAGAATGAAAAATCGAGGCAAATAAATGCAAAAATGGCAAAGAAAGCCAAAAAAATAAAAAGTTTAAAAAAGGTAAAAAAAAGCCAAAAAAAGGGTAAAATAAAGGCAAAAACATGGCAAAAAAAACAAAAATGGTAAAAGAAGGCACAACAAAGGCAAAAAGAAATAGCCTTATTAAAGCCAAAAAATGGGCAAGAAAGGAAAAAGAATAAAAAAAACAAAAAAAAGACCGAAAAAAGCAAAAAAAAAATAAAATATATAAGCCAAAAAACTGTTGTGTCGCCCCAAAACTTTCCTGACGAGTATCAACGAATACTTTTTCAGATATTTAATGTTAAAGTTTCAAATTTTGACCATATACCAAATTTCAGCTTAATCGGATTAAACGTGTGTCCTCTATCGTGGAAGAATACACACAGACAGACAGATTTCCATCTGGAAATGGTCATAATCATTTCAGGTTACCTCAAAATGGATATTTCCATCTATATCACGAAAATTTTTTTTTAGCTCGTTCACAATACTTTCTCTTCTCGGATGTGGGTCGGGAAAGTAAAAGGACAGATTTTGAAATATATCATAATTTTTTTGTTAATTGTTTCTAAATACATAAAAAATCAATTAAACTGGGGTCCAAAATTTTTTTTTAATTAATATTTTATTTTTCGATATATTTAAAATTCTATTCGTGGAACCAACCCATAATAAAAAGAATTGAGCTTAAATCACATTTATTACTAAATCACTTTTATCACTTAATAAAATATAACATTTCACATATAGGAACCAATATGAAAAATTTAAATTTGTTACTGAACGTTTCTGAACTTAATAGAAAAATAAAGCAATTTTTATTATCTTGTGTTTTAATATACTAATAAATCCAGCAAGCTCTAGAAAGCGCCAACTACGAAAATATTGCGCAATTACTGTAACAGTATCCAATTAGCTCAGCTATGGACAGACGGACAGACAGGCGGTTGTAGAGTTGACTTGGGTCACTGAAAATAGTAGGTGGACGAGCTAAGGTAACCAGCTATCGATTGCCGAAAACAGAGCACTTTTTACGAGCTCTAAACACAAAGTGTTTTAAGCACCAAGCAAGAATTTTTCACTTTGAAAGAAGTTAGTATTTGGGACCAAACTTGATATCACTCTGTATATTCGCTTTAACTCTATAAATATTTTAATTCATGAGTGTTTTTCTATAATTAAATTACGGATTTTGATTTTATTTTCAATATTTCGACTTTTTTAACATCTTCAAGGATGCCTTTTTCATTTAAATAAAAAATCAAAAATTACAAATAAACTTTAGAAAATTAATAAAATTTTAATATAATTTTGAAATCTATTTCTTTTAACTTCTTTTTTTTCTTATATATTCTTAATTGTTTTATTTATAACCATAATACCAAAACAATATTTCTTCAATCTTCCCCTTTCATATGATAAATTGTATTATTTTTATTCCTAATAAAAAATTAATTGTTCATCATAATTTATATAATTTCTCCCTTTTTAATTGGATATATAAAAATTTCTTAAATTCAGTCCTTTTTATCTTAAATTCAGCTCTTTTTTATCGAATATCACAATTTCAAAATATCTGACAAATTTATGACTCTTCTGATACTCTTCCCGTATCTAATTAATTCGGACTCCCCTTTTTTCAAAAAACAAAAAAAATCATTACTTGATTCTTAAATCTTATCCCTTTAATACTGAATGATTAATTTTAAATTAACCCATTATATTCCAACTATAAAAAAACTTTCGAATATAATATTTAAAATACAACACTTATTTATATAATAATAACAATAATAATAATAATAAAAAAATAAATTTTATAAATCATACTAACTGATTTCATTATACTACATATCAAAATAGGGTATATCTTTTAAGGGCGTAGATAACTTTTTTTCCTGGGGGAGGTACTTTTTTCCTGGTGGGGGTAATCAAACTTTTAGACAAATTTGTTTGTCCGTTTCTACATTTCATATATTGTATTTGTTCTTTTTGCTATTTTTTTGTATTCTTAGGGGGTAATTACACCCTTTAGCCCTCCCATATCTACGCCCTTGATATCTCTATAAAATGTTATTTAATGTTTAGGGCAACTCAAATGTGTATGAATACATATTTTTTAACACGTGAATCAATAAATTACGTTACTCTTGCAACTGGACGTAAATAAGTTTGATAAAAATAGAATTTTTTCTATTGGTTTCTTCCCGATTTACGATCCAATATTGAGCTTATCAAAAGCCAGGGTCTTTTCCTCAAACTTAATTTTCGAAACAATTTCCCAAGTAATTTAAAACGCTCCGTGTGCGCTTTATTGGAGGTCAATCGATCGGGTCCGGCTGCCCGTGTAATATACAGTCGAAACTGAGACATATCGATAAAAGGGTTATAATATTTTTTTGTATTTTTTGACCCAATTAATCTTGAGTTGAATTGTTTTTAATTTTTAGATGTAAAAATTTCTAAATTGTATAAATTATAAAATAATTCACAATAATGCAAATTTACTAATATTTATGTATCATCATATTATTTTTGGAGTTTACTGTGCAGTTGGACCATTCCCAGGAGACTTCTTACATTAAAATACATAAAAAATATAGTTAATTTCAGTAGATTAAAGACGTGTTAAAATTATACACTATGTAGATTTTACCACGTGAAAATATTTTTTGATTTATTTTCTTCCTAAACTACAATTTCTAAAACGATTCCAAATATTGTTAAGATCAAATTTTATACCACGTATATAATTAATAGAAACTAACATATTAAATATGAACGTGAAAACTTTCCGCAATTTCTAAATGAATCTCAAAGTTATTAACTTCTAACTTTTCGGTGCAGTTAAACTGCTCCCATGTGATTTCATGCACCAAATTAAAGTTATTAAATAAGCTCTTATCTAGGTGTGAATTTATTTTTTATCTAGTTCAACTTAATTAAGACTTCGTATTATTCTTGGGGTTTATGGTGCAGTTGAACCGCTCCCAAGGGACTTCGTGCACCAAATACGGAAAATATGTAGTTTAAGTTCAGTAGGTCAACGTCGTCGTTGGGACGTCGAGGAGCAATTACAAAAGTAGGACGCCGAAGACGGAGCGTCACGACGCACATACTCGTGCCGACATTGACTTTCCACATTGGATCAGTGGCGTATAAAAAGTTCAAAAAAAATGTAGACAAAATTAAAAAAATGGTATTAATAAATATATTATTATATAGTGAAATTGTTAAAATTTTATATTTTGTTGGGCGCCATTTAAATATTTTTGTTTAATCTTTATTAATTTTTAATTATTTTTTTTATTAAAATCAATGATTGTTTTTTAGTCTCAGGGACGGTTTATAGATATAAACAAAAAAATTTGAATTTTCTGTGTAAATTTTGAATATTCTGATCTTTCTTTATATTTTTTCTTTGTTTAATTTATTTAATATATATTTTTTTCTATTTTATAAATGACCAGGTGAGTTTCTTTTAAAACTAATATTTACAAAAATCTATTGTGATTTTATATTTTATTTAAATATTTTATAACCTCAGAAAAATGTTTATTTATTTTTTTTAATATTTTTTTAGGAAACACCTTTGAATACCTTCAATGAAAAGTACACTGAAAGTTTCTATCTTCTTTCTACGTTTTAAGGCTCCCGTTATTTTTTTTTTGAAGAATATTTGTTTATATTCAATTTATTTAATTCAATGAATATTTTATTAAAATTTATTTTAAATAAAAGTTTATCTATTTTAGAAGAAAAATTTGGACATCTTCGAAATTTCCAAAATCAACAACCTCTTAGTTACTCCTTAGCAACGAAGAAAAGTAAAGCTGATTGATCAAAAATTATTTCAATGGACTAATCAAAATGTTTTATTATAAAAAGTCTGTAAATTTGGATTTTTAAACATTAAATTGAATTTATTTGGATGAGTTTATTAAGATTTTTTATTGAATTTACTTCCTGGGATTATTTTAAAATTTCTACATTACTTTTATTCGAAATGCTCCTTTAATAGTTAAGTTTTTTTCATTTTTAATTACCACCAATCGTGATACTTCAATTTTTTGCTTAATTTGAACCAAATTATTAAGGTAGGGTAATTTGTGTACAGGGTGTTATTTTCTTTACTATTAACAAAAATTTTATTTTAATGGTTTTCATGATTTTTAAATTTTATATAAAAAAAAATTAATTCTTTTTAATTTCATATCAATAGATTTAAAAAAATATTTTTGCAATTAAAAAAAGTAATTTAACGTCTACGATTTTTTATAAATATATCTTTTTTACTAATTAATATACTTTTTCTACTACCGTGTGTAAATTAATAACTTTACACATACTTTGGCGTGTTTAAAGTTCAACTTTAAACACTAGTGCTTAAAATGAAATACTTTACGCTCTAGTGCGTAAAGTAAAAATTGTATATTGAAGTGTTTATAACAACTATTATATTAAATAAAGTAAAAATATTTATTTAATTTTATCCATACTTATTTTTACTTTCCCGACCCACCTCCTAGAAGGGAAAGTATTGTGAACGAGCTAAAAAAAAATTTCGAGATAAAGATGGAAATATCCATTTTGAGGTCACCTAAGATGATTAAGACCATTTCCAGATGGAAGTCTGTCTGTCTGTCTGAGTGTATTCTTCCACGATATAGGTCACACGTTTAATCCGATTGAGCTGAAATTTGGTATATGGGTTTAGGTTACCCATCGGAAGAACCCATTACGACATCTGTCAAACGGAAGTGTCACTATCAAAAAATGACAGATGCAATATGTCACGAAATTTGACTTGCAGTGTGTCATTTGAAAGCCCTTGAAAAACTCTATTCAAAATTATTTGTCCAACTGTCACTTGTCAAAAATTTAAAAAATGTCAAAATTTGAAACTTTAACATTAAATATATGAATTTTTTTCTTATTTTTATATTTTCTGATTTTCTTTTGATTTTTTTGCGAATTTTTAATGATTTTTCTGATTTTTTCAATTTATTTTCTGGTTTTTTTGATTTTTTATTTTATTGTTTTTCTTTTTACTTTTTCTTATATATTATTTTTTGTGATTTTTTTTCTGATTCTCCTGTCGGATTTTTTCTGTTCTTTCTGATTTTCAGATTTTTTCTGATTTTTTGTTTTTTTCTGGATTTTTTTTTGATATTTATTCATTTTTTTTCCTAAATTATTTTGTCTTTTTATTTGTTTTTCAATTTTTTACTATTCCTCTGATTTTTTGCAATTATTTGCAATTATTTGCGAATTTTTGCAATTTCGATTTTTGAATCCTAATAATCCTGGAAAAGATATTTTTTTCTGATTTTCACATTTTTTCTGATTTCTATTATTTTTTCTGATTTTTCTGATTTTCCGATTTTTTCTGATTTTTTGTTTTTTTTTCTGGTATTTTCGATTATTTTTATTTTTCTTCAATATTTTTTCTTATTACTCTGATTTTTTCCAATTATTTTCCATTTTTTTGGGATTTTGTTACGATTTTTTAAGACTTTTTGCGATTTATTTCAAATCTTTTGATTTTTTTTTTCCTGTAATTAGTTTTTTATGGTTACAATTGTTTACGGTTTTTTGGTTATTTTTTTACTTTGCGGTTTTTTGCGGTTTTTGCTATTTTTTTTTTGATATATTTCGATTTCTTTCGATTTTTGCGAATTCTTTTTCATCTTGTTTTATTTTGCGATTTTTAGTTTTTTTTTTTGGTTTTTTTACAATTTTTTTAAAAATTTTTCACAACTTTGTTTTTCATTTTTTTTAATATATTCCGATTTTTCTTTCAATTCCAATATTTTCTGTTTTTTTTCTTATTTTTTCTGTCTTTTTTTTTAATTTTCTGATATTTTTCCGACTCATCATTCAAGAAGGGAAAGCGTTGTGAACGAGCTAAAAAATTATCGCGATAAACATGGAATTATCCATCTTAAATTATTTTGAGGTCCACTGAGAAGATTTAGACCATTTCCAGGTGGAAGTCTGTCTGTCTATCTGCCTGTATGTCTGTCTGATTTACATATTACGAAAAAATTATATTTAATAAGTTAGAAAAAATTGTAATTTTCTTTATTCGAACATTTTTCACAAATTTATTAATGAAATTTTTGAAAAAATGTGTGCAGTATTAATATTTTTTAGGAAATAGAAGAATTTAGTAATTCCTAGAAAAAATTAAGATTTGAGAAAAGAAGACGAATTTAATTTAATTTTCGTAAAAACTATTTTCTAAACACTCTATATAAGCTATCTGTTTTTTTTTTGTCATTTTTATTTGATCCTTCCTATCTATAAGCTTTATTGAAAATTCCCTTTTTTAAATTAGGTACTTCGAGGAGAGATTTTCTAGGTCAAACAATTCCCAATAAATGGGTATTTGATGAAAATTTATGGAGAAATTTCATAAGGGAATACATAATGAAGCTTTCGTGGTATATATTACATTTTAATAATATATATGCAAATTGCACTTTTCAAAATTATATTTAACTAAAATAACCATTTTTTTTTAATTTTCTATATTTTGCTTTTCTTTTAAGGTAGATTTCCATATATGGAATCTACCTATTGTAATCGATTCAATGACGGGACCCAGAACCGGGAATAGGGGCGCTACGCCGTTTGTGACCTTCTGAATAAGAATCAGTAAAAAAAAAAAATCGACACCAAATTTGGTACAAAAATTCTTTGGAGCATTCTACATCTAAGGGGGTGAGAATTGCAGGGGGTTGAAATCTCAAAAAATTCAGATCTCCGTCATTTTTGAAAATAGTAAAAAAAACCATTAGACTTTTTTATGCTCTGATTATTATGAAATTAATTTATCTGAAACTTTTTTTCAACTGACCAACGGGGATGGACCTAGAGGGGGTTGAAATTTCAAAAAATTTATATCTCCGTCATTTTCAAAAATATTGAAACAGATCACAAGACTTTTTTTGTGTTCTAATTATTATAAAACTAATTTGTCTGAAACTTTTTTTCATCCGACCCACGGGGATGGAACTGGAGGGGGTTGAAATTTCAAAAAATTTATATCTCCGCTATTTTCAAAAATATTGAAACAGGTCACAAGACTTTTTTTGTGTTCTAATTATTATAAAATTAATTTGTCTGAAACTTTTTTTAATCGGACCTAAGGGGATGGAACTGGAGGGGGTTGAAATTTCAAAAAATTTATATCTCCGCTATTTTCAAAAATATTGAAACAGGTCACAAGACTTTTTTTGTGTTCTAATTATTATAAAATTAATTTGTCTGAAACTTTTTTTAATCGGACCTAAGGGGATGGAACTGAAGGGGGTTGAAATTTCAAAAAATTTATATCTCCGCTATTTTCAAAAATATTGAAACAGTTCATAAAACTTTATTTTTTTATGTTCTAATTATTATTAAATTAATTTGTCTGAAACTTTTTTTAATCGGACCTAAGGGGATGGAACTGAAGGGGGTTGAAATTTCAAAAAATTTATATCTCCGCTATTTTCAAAAATATTGAAACAGTTCATAAAACTTTCTTTTTTATGTTCTAATTATTATAAAACTAATTTGTCTGAAACTTTTTTTCACCTGACACACGGGGATGGAACTGAAGGGGGTTAAAATTTCAAAAAATTTATATCTCCGCTATTTTCAAAAATATTGAAACAGTTCATAAAACTTTATTTTTTTACGTTCTGATTATTATAAAATTAATTTGTCTGAAACTTTTTTTAATCGGACCTAAGGGGATGGAACTGGAGGGGGTTGAAATTTTAAAAAATTCATATCTTGGCTATTTTTAAAAATATGGAAACAGGTCATTAGACTTTTTTGTTCTAATTATTATAAAATTTATTTGTTTGAAACTTTTTTCGATCTGACCATATCGTGGAGTGGGGAAAGATGCTCAAATTTAGACAATAGAAATCTACCTCCCCTGTCGACCCTACCGACAGGAATTTTTTTCTTCTTTATTTTGTATTTTTTGCTCCTATTCTTCTTTTATAGCGTAACTGTTACTACATTATATATTAAAAATTACGGGTTTACAGTATCCTTTTCGTATCGACTAATTTCTAGTATTTGTTTTAACTACGACCTTGTTCGAATACCTGTTGCAAGAGTTACGCGATAAATTATTAAATATAATTAACAGTTACACACTTCTGAAGAATTTTATTTAAATTTTTCATTCAATCAGTATAATGGCCAATCAAATACGTATCGATTTTTATAGATATTCTAAATTATAGAATACACTTGAAAACTATACACCCATTATACAATCATTCGTTGCAAAATGTTCCAAACAATTTAACAAACAGCACACCTTGAGCATTTCATTAAATATTTTAATAAGCGATATGAATCCAAAAGGTTATCCATATTTTAAATGTGGTCAAATATTTAATAGCGAAATGTACTACAGTATATTTGGAAAAATGTTTAGGTGGCGACTATTTTCATGCCATGTAATTTTTAGGCTTGAAGATGGCTATAAATCGAAACTAGTCGCAGCCTAAACATTTTTCCAAATATAATTTTGAGTTTTATTTCGCTTTTATTTTTATTTTATGCTTGAATAGTACAAAAAAATAATAAAAACATATAGGATCAAATCGTTTAAGAGAAGATTCCATTTGGCAATTGAAAAATACCGATGAAAGCATTTTAATTCACTGAAGAAAAAAGCTGACAAATAAAAATGGAGCTTGTAAATATCTCAAAAACCATTTGACATTTTTTAAATTTGAAAAAATATTCAAAAAGAGGAGCAAATTTCCCATAAAAAATTGTACCTTCCGGAACTGTAGGACCAATATTTATAATTTTCCCAGAGGGTTGAAAATACGGCCAAAAACGGGGACTCTGGTTTGGACCTTTAATGAATAAATATTATTTAAACTTATTAAATATGAAAATTAAGAATTGAAAAAATTCAGGCATCTAATGTATAGATTTATGAACAATAATCCGCAGTTAAAAAATTTTTATCGGGATTTTTCTATTAATTATGCATTAGTTAATTAATAATTTTTTCCTACTTGAACATGAACATTGTAAGTGCGATAAGTGTTAAATAACAATTCTGATTTTTTTTTTTTGGACCTATTTTTGAAAGGTCTCAGAAAAGGGCCCCCGATGGAATTTCCTATTGTTTACAAAATTGTTGTTAACAAATGCGTTGTTTATTAGATAATTTAAAATTTTTTTGGAAACATAAATTTTTTATTGCTTATAACCGTATTTGTTAATTAACAATTTTTTTCTACTATATAAATAAATTATGGTTGTTTTTGTTTCATTATATAGAAAAAGAAAAAATATATAGAAAAAATTTAATTTAATTAAACTGTTTATTAAATAAACAATGAAACAAATTTTGTTTTAGTTATAAAAGAGCAAGATAAATTTGATTTAAAAAAAAATGATTCCTTCAATATAAGTGATAGAAAAAAATTGTTAATTAACAAATACGTTTTTAATTTTTTAATTTTTCCAACGGGTATCTCTTCTGAGACCTTTCAAAAATAGGTCCAAAAAAGGACAAAAAATCAGATTTGTTATTTAACAATTATCGTACTTATGTTCAAGTAGGAAAAATTGTTAATTAACTAATGCATAATTAATATAAAAATCGCGATAAAAATTTTTTGACCACGGATTATTGTTCATAAATCCATCCAGTAGATACCTGAATTTTTTCAATATTTAACTTTCATATTTAATAAGTTTAAATAATATTTATGTATTAAAGGTCCAAAGTGGGCGGCGCTTACGCAAGCCAGAGTCGGGTTTTCGGCCGTATTTTCAACCCTCTGGGAAAATTATAAATCCCACAGTTCCGGGAGGTATAATTTTTTTTTGGGAAATTGCCTCCTCTTTTTGAAATTTCAAATTTGAAAAATGTAAAATAGTTTTTGAAATATTTGCAAAAAACCAAACCCCATTTTTATTTTTCAATTAATTGTTTATAACTTTTGCAATTTTTGCAAGCATCTCTTGAATTTTTTCATTTTTTCAAAAATCATCTACACGCTATTCTGAATCAAATGACACCTCGTTCATATATTTCGGAGGCGGAGAAAAAAAAATTTGATCCAAAAAACACTTGTTGACTAGATTAAAAATATGTTACAAAAAAGTTATTATCCGATAGAAATTATAAAATTTGCATTGATTCCATTTATTTTGGTGTCTTTTTATATGCAGTTAAGATGGTTGTCAAGAGTTGGTAACTCTGGTGATGTCAGATTGACAGATGACAGTTAGAGGTTAACTAAGACATGTGTATATTATAACTACACAATTATTTGTGTCCGACATTATTTAGGTAAGGAAGGGGAAAGGGACGATAATGTCATAGAAGTACTGTTCTTACGGATATTTTAAATGCTGTAATTATTGAACAATTTATACATTTTTATTAAACAGCTAAGTAGATAAACTTGAAAAATATTTTAAATATAAATATGCAAAAACCACAATTGGAAATACCGAATTCATTAGAAAGTTCTACGCCTATGTCGATATAACTTCAAACCGTTTTACCTATGAAATTATCGATCTACCGCTTTATTCTATAATTTTTTACTAACTACAAATTTTCGAATATTTTTTAAGTCGATGTAAAAAGTATCCAATTGCAAAAGTTAATATAATTTACAAGTTGACAATGAGAAAGATAAATCACGTTGCTGCCAAATGGTCTTAATTCCAGGCGATATAAGAGTAATTCGCATTCAGATTATTTATAAACACTCTGAAAAATTTGGCAATCTGGCAACATTGAAACGTCGTCTCCGATAAATAATGTTAGGCACAATTCAAATAGAAGGCGCGGGAATTTTTTTTCTTGCATTGCTGAAAACATCCATTTGAGTTGTCACAATTTTAAATTTCCGAACTGTGCAAGGATGAGAACAAAAAATTAGAATTTTGATCGTGACTAAACTACCCTTATTTTCGACATCAAAAAATTTACAAATTTGTTATGGTTAAAATTGATGATGATTAAGAATAATTAAAAATAATAATAATAATGTACACTAATGGTCGCCCAGTGGTCGAAATTCGACCAAATGTAAAATGTACACTAAAATTTATAGATTATGTCTATACTTATTTTTTCATATTTTTACTATTTTACGTTATATTTTTCCTGTTTTTTTTCTTTTTTACTATTTTTTATTGTTTTCTTTTTAATTTTTCCATATTTTCCTATGTTAGCCATATTTACCCATTTCACTAATTTTTCCCATTTTTCCGTACTCTTCCTCTTTTTCATATTTTCCTGTTTTTTTTCATATTTTTTCTGTATATTTCTTATTTTTCCTGTTTTTCTTTATATTTTTTTCCTATTTTTATCTTTTCCATTTTTTTTTTATTTTAAACTATATTAATTTTTTTTTACTTTTACGTATTCCCAATTTATCTAATTATCCTATTTTTACCTATTATTTCCTATTTTTTTACTTTTACTTATTCCCAATTTTCCTAATTATCCCATTTTTCCCCATTATTTTTTTTATTTTGCCTATTCCCAATTTTCCTATTTTGCTCTTTTTTTTTATTTATTCCAATTTTTTTCCTACTTTCCCTATTTTTTCCCTTTTCCTATTTTTCTCCATTTTTTATTTACTCCTATTTTTTTCCTACTTTTCCCTATTTTTCCATTTTCCTATTTTCTCTCATTTTTTTCCTACTTTTCTTACTTTTTCTGTTTTTACTATTTTTTTTCTATTTTTTTGATGATTTCATATTTTTTCCCATTATCCTTATTTTTCTCCATTTTTTCTTTTGTTCCCTATTTTTTCCTATTTTTTGCCGGTTTTTTATATTTTTCCTATTTTTCTCTATTTCTCCCTCTTTTCTTATTAAGCTACTATTTTTTTATTTCAATATTTTTTCCCATTTTTTCATATTTTTTACCAATTAACCCTGTTTTTTTTCGGTTTTTACTGTTTCTACTTTCACCATTTTTTTTCAAGTTTTTGCTCTTTTGTCTATATTTTGCTATTTTTCCATGTTTTTTTACGTTTTCCTACATTTTCCTATTATTTCCTACTTTTTTACTTTTACCTATTCCCAATTTTCCTAATTATCCTATTATGTCCTATTTTTTTTACTCTTACCTATTTTTGTCTATTTTTCCAATTTTTCCTATTTTTCTACCTGTTTTTTTTACGTTTTACTATTTTTTATTTTTTCCCATTTTTTTCTATTTCTTATTGTTTCCCATTTTTTCTTATTTTTTACTGTTTTTTTTCTCGATTTTTCCTGTTTTTACTTTCCCCTTTTTTTATTTTTACCTCTCGCCCTTCAGATAAGAGAGGTATAGGAATCATGCTAAAAATTGGGTAGTGAGTTTTCAATGGATAAACACGTTTTGGGGTCCCTAGAATACGATTTTAATATTTTCGCGATGATGTCTGTGTGTGTGTGTGTTAGTGTGTGTGTGTGTGTGTGTTAGTGTGTGTGTTTGGATGGATGTTGTAGTAACGATAACTCAAAAACTACTGAATAAAAAAATTTGAAATTTTGCATACAGGATTCTGATACCCTAGATTAGATCTGATTAGATTTTGGTGCCAATCGCACAACCGGAAGTGGCAGTTGCTATGGGTGATGATGCCATTATTATAGAAAACGGCAATAAAGTTTTACACATATATTTTGTATACCCTACAGTTTATTTTCATCTCATTAAAATTTTCTAAACATTTGCCATTGTTGCCAGATTTACAAAAATATAATTTTTTTTCCTACTTTTTTGTGTCAACCTGTAAATTTTTGATTCAAAAATGGCGAGAGGTCATGTGCTGGCCATATCAGATTTTTTTCTATTTTTTAGCAAAAATCGTCCGTCCAATGCGCCTAGAAGTTTTCACTTGAAAAATAAAATTAAAATAAAGAAAATTTCGAAAATAAAAAATAGAAAAAAGTTGACATGGTCATTAGGATTCGAATCCACGCCTTCGAGAATCTGGCATTTTAATATCGCCCCTCATCCCACTGGACTATTTTTACCTCTCGCCCTTCAGATAAGAGAGGTATAGGAATCATGCTAAAAATTGGGTAGTGAGTTTTCAATGGATAAACACGTTTTGGGGTCCCTAGAATACGATTTTAATATTTTCGCGATGATGTCTGTGTGTGTGTGTGTTAGTGTGTGTGTGTGTGTTTGGATGGATGTTGTAGTAACGATAACTCAAAAACTACTGAATAAAAAAATTTGAAATTTTGCATACAGGGTTCTGATACCCTAGATTAGATCTGATTAGATTTTGGTGCCAATCGCACAACCGGAAGTGGCAGTTGCTATGGGTGATGACGCCATTATTATACAAAACGGCAATAAAGTTTTATACATATATTTTGTATACCCTACAGTTTATTTTCATCTCATTAAAATTTTCTAAACTTTTTCCATTGTTGCCAGATTTACAAAAATATAATTTTTTTCATACTTTTTTGTGTCAACCTGTAAATTTTTGATTCAAAAATGGCGAGAGGTTATGTGCTGGCCACATCAGATTTTTTATTATTAGTACGATACTAATAATAAAAAATAATCGAATGTTTGAGATAAACAATGAATAAATAAAAAATCACAATTAATTATTTTTGCAAAAATATATTTAAATTTAGATTTATAAATATTTAGTTTTTGAATAATTTTTAAGTTTTGACTCCTTCCTTCAAATTATAATTATAAATAAATTATTATTTTTGCTATTAATAAAAAAATCATAGAAAACCGATATCAATAAGTAACTTGCATTCCAAAATCTTAGTTTATATTTTTCATAATATCTTCAACAAAGGATTTAAATCATGGATTATAATCTTTTTTTTATATGTTTTTTATTGGCACATCCTGTATATTTAATTAATTTATAAATAAGAATCCTTTTTCTACTAGTAAAATAAAAAACCATTGTATTACACCTCATTGTGAAGATATTAACACGCCAAAAGCATACATTTATCCGCAACCATCAAAATACAATCTGTAAACACAAATCTTTCTCTGTCTGTCTAATTGAATAGCTGGTGTAATTATTGCATTACTATTATTACCACTGTTTTTCCTCCGTGTGGCTTCATCACGATATTCCATCAACTGGTTCTCAAAAGAAAGAACTATGTCAAGGCTCCCGATGCCCCCCCACCCCCCTACTTAATTCAACATTATAGACTAATATTTTTGGTCAGTGTTTTGTAATATCAGTAACAGGTATAATTTGTTATGTAGATATTTTGAATATTTAACACTTGTTGAAGAAAAAATATTTTTTAAATGTCATACATCATATAAGTCATATATACAGTTTACAGATAGATGATCCTGTATAAAAATTTTAATAGCATTATAATAATATTAATATTGTAATATTCTTACCACTAATTGTCTTGTTCTTTCATTAAACTAATTATACAGGGTGATTTTTTAAGAAATACCTTATTGTAGCTAGGTAAAACAGATTTAATGAATCTGATTTTTCATAACCATTTTGTTCATTTCTTCAATCATTTATTACTTACGAACCACACTGTATATTTTTATCATCAAAAAAATGATTTATTTCAAAACAATACCCTGTATATCATAATTTAAAAAGCACACAAAAACTTAATATCTGGTATACAATTTTGTTACTTATTAATCTGAGTCAAATTTAAATGTTTGGATAATTGGTTGGTATAAAATTAAAAAAATAAATTTTATTCCTTAATTAATAATTTTTTCAGTTTTAATTAATAAAATTATCCTTTTTATATTTATTTAATTTGTGGTTTACAATCTTAATACAAAATGAATCGAGGACAAAGTGTTAATTTCAATAATTAACTTTTAAGATGAAAAAATTCTACCGGAATGGCTAGTACGTTCCTGGCTAAACTTCTTACATACATGACAGGATAATACCGGGTGTCCCAGAAGTTTCTGATCCATTTTAATTGCCAATATCTCGAAACTCATAAAAGATGCGATTTCTGTTGAACAATTTCTTTTTATACAGGGTGTTTTATTGGGAAACGGAAATACTTAAACGACAAATAGAGGTCACCGAGTCGATTCTATATATACCACATTTATTGACTCTGGTTATTTATATTTAAAATATGATATTGTAAATATCCTTTTTTTAACAGGGATGTCTTCAGGAGAATTTAAAAAAATAACATTTCTTATTTTTAATTTTTTTTTATCCATCCTAGGTGATCATGATTTGATCTCAATTACTAGAATTACCCAAAAAGACTCAATTTTGGCAATTCTTTATTTTTGTTACTTCTATTAAACGTTTAATTTAGCAAATCCAGTTTTTGAACTAAAACTCAATTTTATTAAATGAAACATAGATGAGCCACCCGGTATTAAAAATTGCTCATAATTTCGATACAAAATTCTCCTGAAGACAAAAAAAAGGATATTTACAATATCATATTTTAAATATAAATAATTATTAAAACAAAAATAAGTAATTGAAAAAATTTAGAACTTTTAAATAATTTTAGTTTGATTATTCAGTCCAAAACAGAGTGGATAAAAAAACAATAAAAAAAAAAACAAAAAATGGTGTCTTTAGTGACATTGGAAATTCAATCTGTACGTGTTTGAAGTCGTAGAATCCAAATATGTAGAAATATACTGGGTGTTACATTTGAATTTCCAATTTTTATGTTATTTCCGGTCAAACCGGATGCCGGCCATATTGGATTTTTATTTCAAAAAAACCATAAATATCTCTATTATAATCGACCAAGATCTCTGAACAATGTCTTTTTATTTAAAGTTTTTGAAGTTCAAATATTTACTTAGTAAAATAAAGTTTTATATAGGGTGTTTTTAAAAAATGGTGTTTTTGAAATGCAAATATCGTCGATTTTTTCCAACGAAACACCCATTTTTCATTTAAACGTTTTCCGAACTGGAAGAATTTAGCTTTCAAATGGAATAAAATATATAGGGTGTTTCGTTTAAAAAATCGTCTATATTTGCATTTAAAAACATATTTTTTTTAAACACCTTATATAATTTTTTACTAAATAAACATTTATTTAGTAATTTTAAAATGAGAATAAATTCAATGGTTTTAATAATTTATTATTAAAATTAATAATAACCACTTTTTAGTGTATAAGTTTTTAAAAACTTCACTTTAAGATCAAAATTTGAGTAGTTAAATTGTCTGCGCAAAAATTTAAAGCGCATTTTTAAATTTAGTTTTTGCAATCTTTTCAAATATACAAATAGATTTCAATATACAGGATGTTGTTTCAAGGTCACAATTGCTGTCTATTTTTTTATTAATCCGGACCTGGATTTTTATTGTGATTAGTAACTGGCTCAGTTGGTTTCTGAATAAGAAACATGTGTACAAAATATCAAAGAAATGTACAGGGTGGTTCGACAGTTATAACCCCAGGAAGAAATTAGCAAAATCGATAAAACACCCTGTATATCGGTTACAAAGGCCGCCAGAGTCAATAAATGTGGTATATATAAAATCGCCCCGGTGACCTCTATTTGTCGTTTAAGTATTTCCGTTTCCCAATAAAACACCCTGTATAAAAAGAAATTGTTCAACAGAAATCGCATCTTTTATGAGTTTCGAGATATTGGCAATTAAAATGGATCAGAAACTTCTGGGACACCCGGTATTATCCTGTCATGTATGTAAGAAGTTTAGCCAGGAACGTACTAGCCATTCCGGTAGAATTTTTTCATCTTAAAAGTTAATTATTGAAATTAACACTTTGTCCTCGATTCATTTTGTATTAAGATTGTAAACCACAAATTAAATAAATATAAAAAGGATAATTTTATTAATTAAAACTGAAAAAATTATTAATTAAGGAACAAAATTTATTTTTTTAATTTTATACCATCCTATTATCGAAACATTTAAATTTGACTCCAATTAATAAGTAACAAAATTGTATACCAGATATTAAGTTTTTGTACTCTTTTTAAATTATGATATACAGGGTATTGTTTTGAAATAAATCATTTTTTTTGATGATAAAAATATACAGCGTGGTTCGTAAGTAATAAATGATTGAAGAAATGAACAAAATGGTTATGAAAAATTAGATTTATTAAATCTGTTTTACCTAGCTACAATAAGGTATTTCTTAAAAAATCACCCTGTATAATTAGTTTAGTGAAAGAACAAGACAATTAGTGGTAAGAATATCACAATATTAATATTATTACAATGCTATTAAAATTTTTATACAGGATCATCTATCTGTAAACTGTACCTACTTTTTTCTATAACTTAGTTCAGTCTCTTAAATGATTTCTTTTATATTATTTATAGTTATTTTATTAAGAGAGAAAGTTTTTTATATTTTTTTCGTTTTTTGGCATTTTTCTGATTTTCGTTTTTTTTGGTTTATTTTTCTAATTTTTCCTCATTTTTTCCCATTGTTCTGGTTTTTTTCTTTTGTATTCTTATTTTTACTTATCCCTCTGACTTTTTGTGATTATTTGCGATTTTTCTGCCATTTTCTTCGAATTTTGTTTCGATTTTTTTTACTTCATTCGATTTTTTAATTTTTTTTTCGTTACAATTTTTTCTGTTTTTTTCGTTGTTCTCTGTGTTTTTTTTTTTCGTTGTTTTACATCGTTTTTTTTTGCGATTTATTGAGCGCTTGGTCTTTCCGTTTTTTTTCCGTATTTTACAATTTTATTTTTCATTTTTTTCAATATATTTGTTTAAATTTGATTTCTGTTTTTCTTATTACTCCCGATTTTTTTGTGATTTTTTGGGTTAAAATTTTCGTCTTTTTCTTATTCCTTTATTTTTTGCGATAATTTGCGATTTTCTTCTCTTATTTTTGGAAGAGAGAAAAAGTTTTTTTATAATTTTTTTTTTTTTTTTTTTTGAATTTTTCTAATTTTTCCTCATTTTTGTTTTCTCATTTTTTCTTATTCCTCCAAAAATAAGTAATTGACAAAATTTAGAACTTTTAGTTTGATTATTCAGTCCATAACATGGGGTGGATAAAAAAAATAAATAAAAAATAAGAAAAAAAATGGTGTCTTTAGGTCTTTAGTGACATTGGATATTCAATCTGTACGCGTTTGAAGTCGTAGAATCCAAATATGTAGAAATATACCGGGCGTTGCATTTAAATTTAAAATTTTCATGCCATTTCCGGTTAAACCGAAGTCTGCCATATCGGATTTATATGAGCTATTATTATCAAGCCAAATTTGGTATAAATTTATGTACCCGTTTAAAAGTTATAGGGGTGGCCCATGACCCATTAACACCCGGTATGCAGAAACTTCTGGGAAACCCAATATACGTAACTATCATATGACATGGAAAAGTTCTAAAAATTTGAAAAAAGTTTACTTAGGCAAAACATTTAATTTATATAGCAGGTACCGCAAAGGCCGTTCCGATCCTGCTCAGAAAACTAACTAGTAGAGTGAAAACCGCACCTCGATCGAAGCTTTCGTTCGAGACATTTTTTTTGTATTTTTCGTATCCTGGCATATCAAAAACGTCTAGATAAGTGATAAATAGTTCAGAGAATCACTCTGTACGTCATAAACTTTTACCGTTTCGTAATTCGCTTTGAAAATAATTTTATGGGAAATTCGCAAAAGAAGGGTCGACAGTTACCTGTCAAGTCACCATTGGTAAGATATATGGTACACACCTATTCCGACATAAATCTAAATGTGTGCCAACAAACCCAGCGTGCAGCAATTTAATGGTACTTTTGTGTAATTTTATTGCATTTTACAATTGCGATGGGGCACAGCGATTGCTCTGCGAAGCGTGCCTAAATAGGGCAGCACTGATTTTTATTTATTTTTTCAAATATTTACACCTTTATTGGATTGTAAATCACCCTCTGGGTTAGATTGTACAGGTACAGATTGTTATATTGTGACATGTTTTCAAAATAGAAACGGAACAGGTAAACGTTTTGGAATAATTATACCGTGAAAATCGTAAAAATTAACTTTTCAAGAATTTATCAACAATGATTTTGTTCGTTTTAAAACGGCATTATTATAAGAATAATAGAGCTGTTTTTAAAAGACTTTACATATAATATATTTGTAGAAAGTTAGAAACAGAATAAAACATTTTATTGGAAAAAAAGTATCAGGTACAAAATATAAAACTACAATGGGGACGTATTATGTAAAATTTTTAAATTGGCACTTAAAAGTCTGTTATCAAATTAGCCTAGAAAAAATATTTATAAATTTTTTAAACCTATATTTTATTAAAAAAAAAATAAATTAAAAATATCTACATTATTTGATAATATTGTTCAGAGATGGCAGTATATATACGAACTGAATTCCTTATTAAATAGAGGCCAGATGTAAACATGAGAAAAGAAGAAAATTGTATTGTAAAAATCAGAAAATTTGGAAAAAAAGAAAAAAATCAAACGCTTAAAATCGCAAAAACAAAAACGACGCAAAAAAACGTAAGAAATGGAAAAATATAGCAAAAGAAAACACAAAAAATTAAAAAAAAAAATAAAAATTTGAAAGGATTGAAATAAATTGTAAAAAAATGTCAACAAAATTTCAAAAAAATGAGAAAAAAATCACAAATAATCGCAAAAATTTAAAAGAATAAGAAAAATGAGAAAAAAAAAAATAGAAAATAAGATTAGAAAAAAAAAGAACAATGATGAAAAAATGTGAAAAATGAGAAAAATCGAAAAAAAAAACGAAAAATCAGAAAAATAAGAAAAAGACGAGAAAAAATTTTAACAACCAAAAAAAAAAGAACAACCAAAACACAAATTGTAACGATAAAAAAAATGGAAAAAATAGAATGAATTAAAAAAAAATCGCAACAAAATTCAAGAAAACGGCAAAAAAAAATGCAAATAAACAGAGGAATAAGAAAAAATAAGAAAACAAAAATGGGAAAAAATTAGAAAAACTCGAAAAAAAAACGAAAAAAAAAACAAAAAATGAGAAAAAAACTTTTTCTCTCTTCCAAAAATAAGAGAAGAAAATCGCAAATTATCGCAAAAAAAAGGAATAAGAAAAATGTGAAAAAGACGAGAAAAAAGTTTAACCCAAAAAATCACAAAAAAATCGGAGTAACAAGAAAAACAGAAATCAAATTTAAACAAAAATATTGAAAAAAATGAAAAATAAAATTGTAAAATACGGGAAAAAACGGAAAGACCAAGCGCTCTATAAATTGCAAAAAAAAACGATATAAAACAACGAAAAAAACAGAAAAAATTGTAAAGAAAAAAAAATTAAAAAATCGAATGAAGTAAAAAAATCGAAACAAAATTCGAAGAAAATGGCAGAAAAATCGCAAATAATCACAAAAAGTCAGAGGAATAAGAAAAAATAAGAATATAGAAGAAAAAAACCAGAACAATAGGAAAAAATGAGGAAAAATTAACCAAAAAAAATAAAAATCAGAAAAATGCCAAAAACGAGAAAATATAAAAAAACTTTCTCTCCTAATAAAATAACTATAAATAATATAAAAGAAATTAAATGTGACAAAAATTATATTGTGTAAAGAGAGGGAGTCCCACGGAGTGTAGCGTCGAAACTAATAAAGATCAAAATAAAAAAAAACCGTTACAATTGATTCGAAAATCGCTACAGAGTGATCCACATTAAAGTGGCTAAAAAGTTTATGAGTTTTTGAAATGAGACATCCTGTATATATTGCCAAGATAATATTGAAATTTTTATTAAATTTTCAGAAATATCGCTCAAAAACATTCAAAAACTAATGCATTTTACGAATTTGAAAAAGAAACTTTGGTGAAATTTAGTTTATGAATTTGACTCGTTCATATTACACAATGTAAAAAGTAACAAACTTTTTTGCCAGTCGAATGTGGATTACTCTGTACAAAAAAAAACTATTTTCTAGTTGTCGGGATCATTGTTATACAGAGTGTTTCAAAAATCTGTGTCCTAAAAAAAAATTATAATGTATTTCATAAATAAAGATCAAAATAAAAAAAAATTCATTTCAATTGGTTCGAAAATCGCTACACAGTGAACCACATTTGAGTGGCTAAAAAGTTTGTGACTTCTTAAAATGAGACATCCTGTATATGTTGCCAAGATGGTCAATTAAATTTTCTGAAAAATCGCTACATTTCAAAAACATTCACAAATTAATGTATTTTACGATTTTGAAAAAGAAATTTTGGTGAAATTTAGTTTATGAATTTATCTCGTTCATATTTCATAATATAAAATGTAAAAAGTCACTTGAATGTGGATCACTCTGTACAAATAAAACTATTTTCTAGTTGTAGGGATTTTTGAACCAAATCAAACGGTTTTTCGATACCTTTGTTATACAACATGTTACAAAAGTCTGGAAACGGTACTATTTTCATATTTGCTTTAAAAAAATTCAAGATGGCCGCCTATAGCCAAAATAAATGAATGTTTTTCAATTTTAAGAGCTGAAAATGTGAAAAAAACATGGCATTACTAAATCTCGAATTTGGACAATTTATCTTTAATAATTTTTGAAACCCAGGACCATTTCCAGACTTTTGAATTACGCTGTATAGTTTCAACGCTACATTCCACGGGGAGATAATTGATCCACTCTGTATATTCACCGCTAAAGTAAAAAAATCTCGTTTTAGTTTTTTTCTAATTGCATTGGTAATATAAAATGTTAAAAATATTATAATTTAAGGATAATCGTAAATATGTTTACAATTTGAAAGCAGTAGAAAAAATAATAATTTATATATACACTGTGTCCTAAAAAAAATGTCGTGTAATTCATTAAAAAAAATTATTCTTGATAAAAAATCCTGCATCACTTAAAAACTAATAATCAAAAATATTGATTTGTGTCCAAGTTTAGATTCATATTTTTCGATTTCAATTTTTTTAAAATTTGAAATTTTAAAATTCTGATTTCATATTTGAATTCAGCATAATAAAGTAAACAAAAAATTGTATTATAAAAAGTTTGTACATATTAAGACAAAAAAAATTATAGTGGTCTGAAATTTTAAAATTTTTGAAATTTTTCTTAAATTGTAAAATTCTAATTTCAGATTTGGTTTTAGTATAACAAAGTTAATAAAAAATCCTATTACGAAAAGTTTGTGTCTATTAAAACAAAAAAGTAAAACACGTCTAAAGTTTGAAAATTTGTTTTTTTTTGTGTGTAAGATTTTAAATTTTGAAATTTTAATATTCTGATCTCATATTTGAATTCAGCATAATAAAATAAACAAAAAATTTATACATATTAAGATAAAGAGAAAATTATAGTGGTCTGAAATTTTAAAATTTGTGAAATTTTTCTTAATTGTGTAAAAATTTAAAATCCTAATATCAGATTTGGTTTTGGTATAATAAAGTTAATAGAAAATCTTATTACGAAAAGTTTGTCTATTAAAATAAAAGAGTAATACAGGTATGAAGTTTGAAAATTTGTTTTTTTTTTGTGTAAAACTTTAAATTTTGAAATTTTAATATTCTGATTTCATACTTGAATTCAGCATAATAAAGTAAAAAAAATTATAGTGGTCTGAAATTTTAAAATTTGTGAAATTTTTCTTAATTGTGTAAAATTTAAAATTCCAATATCAGATTTGGTTTTGGTATAACAAAATTAATTAAAAATCTTATAACGAAAAGTTTGTGTTTATTAAAATAAAAAAGTAATACAGTTTGAAGATTTGTTTTTTTTTTGTGTAGGATTTTAAATTTTGAAATTTTAATATTCTGATCTCATATTTAAATTCAGCATAATAAAGTAAACAAAAAATTGTTTTACTAAAAATTTGTTCATATTAAGACAAAAAAAAATCGGTTGTGTCGCCCCAAAACTTTCCCGACGAGTATCCACGAATACTTTCTTTATTTTTGACAGGTGACAGTCGGAGAAATAATTTTGACTGTTCTGAATAGAGTTTTTCAATGGCTTTCAAATGACCATATACCAAATTTCAGCTCAATCGGATTAATACTTTTTCAGATATTTAATGTTAAAGTTTCAAATTTTGACATTTTCTTATAATTGACAGGTGACAGTTGGAGAAATAATTGACAGTTCTGAATGGAGTTTTTCAAGGGCTTTCAAATGACATATTGCATCTCAAATTCGATGAGATATTGATAGTGACACTTTCGTTCGACAGATGTCGTACAAAAACTAATGGGTTCTTCCGACAGATAGCCCAAATCCCTATACCAAATTTCAGCTCAATTGGATTAAACGTGTGGAAGAATACACACACATACATACATGCAGACAGACAGACAGACATACTTCCATCTGGAAATGGTCTTAATCATCACAGGAACCCGAAAATGGATATTTCCGTTTTTATCTCGAATTTTTTTTTAGCTTCTAGGAGGTGGGTCGGGAAAATAATTATAGTGGTCTGAAATATTAAAATTTGTGAAATTTTTCTTAATTGTATAAAATTTTAAATTCTAATATCAGATTTGGTTATAACAAAGTTAATAAAAAACCCTATTACGAAAAGTTTGTGTCTGTTAAAACAAAAAAGTAACAGAGGTTTAAATTTTGAAAATTTGTTTTTTTTTGTGTAAGATTTTAAATTTTAATATTTATAAATTAAAAGTTCATTTTTGCAATGATTTTTATCAATAATTTTTAAATTAAAAGGCCGTTAATTTAATATTTGGTTGATTTTTCTCTATTATCATTTTATTATGGAATTTTCACTTGTAATTTCCCAGGTGCTTATACCAGAAATTTTTTTGAGTTCACGAATGTTTTATAAATTATCCCTCAAACTTTTTGATTATTAATTCAAGCACGTGGGGGATTAACAAAATTTCACACCTAAAAAATTTAAAAATAATTAATTTTTATTTGACAATAAGATTATTTAAGGACATGAATAAGGAAAATCTAATGAAAATAATCAATGTTTGTAGTGCAGTTTACAAAATTTAGAAAAAAATCTGTTTATTACCAAGTTTTTTCGGACTTGTAAAGTTAAGTTTAATCGAATTATTTTAAAATATATTTAGTTAATACGAGTGTCTTTTCTTACTTCACTACTAAAGAAAGAAGATTTGTTAATAGATTTTGAAAAACATTTAATAATTAATAATAAAGAAATAAAAAACAAAAAGAAAGATGTAGTAATTGTTTAATTTTGATTTGTACAAAAAATAAACAAAAATCTTATTTTCATTTAAACCAAATGTCAAGTCCATTACATGTGTCATTATTTTGACATAAAAATTTGCACTTATTAATTTTGGGAGTATAAAAATTTCCGGAAATATCTTGGGTTTCCATGGAAATTAAACAAAAAAATGATTGGCTTAAAAATGGCGAAGTTTCAATTTCAATTTTTATCTTAAACAAAAAAGAATCTAATTTTGTGAAATCTATACATCATTTTTAAAAAAATTTACAACAAAATATAACTTGATTATTAATACAAAAATATATCATTTTTCCATAAATCTTCTAAAGTTTATACCTCAAATACCATCATTTGACATTTATAATGAAATTGTTGCCATTTTAACAGGTATATAAAATAGTAAAAGGTAAAACGAATTCGAAATTTGCACGCCCACTGCGTTTGTTTGAAAACAACACGCTTCTTCTGCTTTGTGTAACCTGTCATCGTATAGTTACAGATGATATATCTACTAAAATCCCCGAAATACAATTAACAAGAGAAAGCGTGAGCCATTTATACAGTACACTTTACTGTGATGCCATTTACGACTTATTGTTGTACATAAACTAACTTGGAATCTAGTTGAGTTTATTTTTTGAAAAGAAAAAGGGTTTTTTTTTTAAGTAAACTCTGAAGAAAATATTTTGTAACTTTTAATGGAAGTAATAATCTACCAAAAATTTTTTCTTAAAGTTGAATTTTTAAATTTGGTAGAATTTAATATTTATTGGCAGGGAGCGCGACGAAAACGCCAAATAAAAATTTGTTATAAAAAAATCTCATTAGAATTTATTTATCTATAATTGCAAAAAAATCAGATTATAGTTACATTTATTCTACTTTAATTTTGTATGTTAGTGCCATAAAGTTTATCTTCTGTGATGTTATTTTATTATTTAGGAACAAAAATGGCTAAAAACCCTCAACGTTAGAGATGTGAAAGAATTGAGACATAGTGGCAAAAGTTATTTAATCACATCGAATAATTGTAGATTAAAACACACATTCTTCAAGCATGCTCCGGTTCTTTAACTAGCTTTTGAAAATGTGTAAAATCTGCACTTGCTATTTTTTCCAATAGTTTTGCAATTATAACACAACAACTATTATGAACTATTTTTTTATATTTAATTTTGACGTGTTTATTTATGACAAGAGCTATATTTCACGAAATTTTGACCACTACGAGCGCTGGGATCGTTTCAGTTATCCCCACCATGCACTCTGCACCCAGCGAATAAGTAACTTTTGATAAAGCAAGAAATAATTAGTGCTAGATTTTACATCATACTATTGTATTTTAAATGTAGGTACTGGAAGAAAAACAAAATGGAAAAAAAGATGAAACTTTGGTCAATTCTTAAACTCAAAATTTCTCGTATTTAGATAATAATTAAAAAAAATAAACATACTGTAACGAGACCGGCCCTGTCTGATGGAGTGCACACAGAATATTGATGACTCATCAACCGGAAGTGATATTTGTCTAAAACTAGCCCATAATTGTCTAATTGATGTGTGAAGAAAATCTAATTTTTAACCCATTAAAACTGCGGGCAAAATTTTGCAGCGCTGATCGTTCTAGGACAAAAATATTGAAAAATACATTAAAACATTTTGGCTTTAGTTGAATTTTGTGTCAATTTAAATAAAACATCACTAAACTTGATAATTTTCAAAAATTTAGTAACTAAACTAAGTTTCAAGAAATTCAATAATTTTGAAAATTTATCAAACTATTCCAAAATTTCAAAAAAATAAAATAAATAAAAATGTCAAGAAATTCAAAAATTTCGATAATTTCAAAAGTACATCGAAAATTTCAAAAATATATCAAAAATTTCGAAAAATTTGACATTTTGCAATTTTTTCGACAATTTCATAAAGTAAAGATGTTAAAATATTCAAAATTAAAATATATCGAAAATTTCAAAAAACATCGAATTATTCGATTCATTAAAAATAGTTCAAAAATGCCTAAGTTTCAAAAAACATTAAAAAATTATTCCAAAATTTCAGAAATATATCAAAAATTTCAAAAAATTTGAAAATTTGCATTTTTTCGAAAATTTCAAAAAGTAAAAATGTCATAATATTCAAAAATTTCTAAAATATATCGAAAATTTCAAAAAATATCAAATTATTGGACTCATTAAAAATATTTCAAGAATTTTAACCGTTTCAAAAATGTCAAAGTTTCAAAAAACATTAAAAAATTATTCCAAAATTTCAGAAATATATCAAAAATTTCAAAAAATTTGAAAATTTGCATTTTTTCGAAAATTTCAAAAAGTAAAAATGTCATAATATTCAAAAATTTCTAAAATATATCGAAAATTTCAAAAAATATCAAATTATTGGACTCATTAAAAATATTTCAAGAATTTTAACCGTTTCAAAAATGTCAAAGTTTCAAAAAACATTAAAAAATTATTCTAAAATTTCAGAAATATATCAAAAATTTCAAAAAATTTGAAAATTTGCATTTTTTCGAAAATTTCAAAAAGTAAAAATGTCATAATATTCAAAAATTTCTAAAATATATCGAAAATTTCAAAAAATATCAAATTATTGGACTCATTAAAAATATTTCAAGAATTTTAACCGTTTCAAAAATGTCAAAGTTTCAAAAAACATTAAAAAATTATTCCAAAATTTCAGAAATTTATCAAAAATTTCAAAAAATTTGAAAATTTGCATTTTTTCGAAAATTTCAAAAAGTAAAAATGTCATAATATTCAAAAATTTCTAAAATATATCGAAAATTTCAAAAAATATCAAATTATTGGACTCATTAAAAATATTTCAAGAATTTTAACCGTTTCAAAAATGTCAAAGTTTCAAAAAACATTAAAAAATTATTCTAAAATTTCAGAAATATATCAAAAATTTCAAAAAATTTGAAATTTTGCATTTTTTCGAAAATTTCAAAAAGTAAAAATGTCATAATATTCAAAAATTTCTAAAATATATCGAAAATTTTAAAAAATATCAAATTATTGGACTCATTAAAAATATTTCAAGAAATTTAACCTTTTCAAAAATGTCAGTTTCAAAAAACATTAAAAAATTATTCTAAAATTTCAGAAATTTATCAAAAATTTCAAAAAAATTTAAATTTTGCATTTTTTCGAAAATTTAAAAAAGTAAAAATGTCATAATATTCAAAAATTTCTAAAATATATCGAAAATTTCAAAAAATATCAAATTATTGGACTCATTAAAAATATTTCAAGAATTTTAACCGTTTCAAAAATGTCAAAGTTTCAAAAAACATTAAAAAAAATTATTATAAAATTTCAAAAATATATCAAAAATTTCGAAAAATTTGAAAATATTTCAAAAATTTCAAATAATTTTAAAAAATGAGTCGAAAATTTCAAAAAATTTGAACATTTGTAAAATTTGTAAATTATATAAAAAATTGCAGGGAAATAATAAAATATACAAAATTGTTTACTTACGATAAGTTTTTACCAATTTTTTATATACGACAGCCGCAGTTAAAGGGTTAAATTCAAAAAAAACCAAAATTTATTAACTACTTTTAACATTGTTTTTTTATTGTAATAAACATATTTCTTACAAAATAGTAATAATAGGCGGTACGATATGAAACTAGCCACAAGTATACATTTGGGACGCGGTACGAAGTGGGAAATTTAAACTTAACGGTACGACATGACACGGTACGAAATGGGCATAAGCCAAATAAAATGGGTCATAACAGGTAAAATTTCGTAAGGTGACGAAACACGAATTGACGAAACAAAAAACTAAAAATCAAACCTATTGTTTAGACGCTACTGACCTACCATTAAAGAGGATTAAAAATTTTCAGTTAAAACAACATTCCCCTGTGATTTATTTTATCTAATCGAAACCAAAATCAATAATATCTCAATCAAATATATATATATATAAAAGAGAAATTGCAATTACATCTGCAACCGGCACAGATTGTAAAAACATTTTAATATTTTTACATTGTCGAAGGGAGACAGAGTGGGCACAGGCAAGGACAGACCCGTCCGCGGACCGTGACTGATTGCTTGTGACACGATTTCGAATCAGAGAAACACGAAAAAAAAGTGTGGAACAGAATATTTCTCAATGGGCTGCGGATTCCGATCGGACCGGATAAAATCGTTACAAAATAGATATTTTATTTAATTTGAATATGTATATTATATAGAGAAATTATTATTAAAGCTGAGTAAATTTTAAATTTGCAATTACTTACAACATATGTAAGTAGTGCGGACCCAACCCACCATAGTATATATATATTTTTTTTAAGTATACTTTCAATGTCTCTAAAAAAATCTTTCTTATTTGACAATTAAAAATCTTTTCATTTGTGCCGTCATCAAATTTGGTTAATCTGATTTTGATCAGGTATCGATCTGATTTTTATCAAGTCCTATTTCATTTCTGATCCGTTTTGAGGTCCTAATCCGCTTCCAATCAATTACTCAGTGTTGTCAAATCTCACTCATGACGTTGAATGAACTAATTTTTTTACAAAATGGACCTTGGCGTTTTCTTATGGGATTTAATATAGAGAATGATTATTTATTCTTACTCTTCGAAATTTTGTTTTCATTTGTTTTAACGATTAAATTTTGTATCTGTTGTTCGACTCTTATCTTCCAGATTATAAATACTACTTCGTGCAATTTTCAACAATTTAGATGCCTTTTGGATTTTATTATATCTAGAACCTAATTCAGGTTCAAAATATTTGACTGCGTTTAAAATTAGTTGTCGAAAAACTTTTTCATATTAAATATTAATCCAATTCGAAGGACCAGAATTCGGCAACATTGACAATATTTTTAGCGCCAAAGAGGTTCTAATTAAATTAAAAAAGTTTATGTAACTTAAAAATAACAAATATAATAATCCTACATTATTTCCATACGTTGACTTTTAGTAATATTTTGTTTTACTGTAATATATCATTGATATCGGATTAAAAATTGTTTCAACAACTAAAACGACGCCTTCAGCGTCCCTACTTCTTTAATTTTCTTTGGTTCTTTTGTTCCTCACTTACCTAATTTTTGACGTAGCAGTCGGTTTAGTTGTTGGATAAAGTTTAGATATATTTACACAATCATATGAGCCGTGGGGAATTTTAAAGTTGACACCTAATGCATTCATTAATCATATTAAATCCCATCTTTTTAATCGTACACGTAGAACCATAATTTGTTAGATTATCTAAAACTAGAATCATGATTGCGGGGTTAAATATAAAATGAATTTTTTTCTTGGTGTAAAGTTTCACTTTATTTGACAACGTCACTTTTAATAAGTTTTTATGGTTTTTGAGAGACGTGTCGTTTCGTCACGGTTCGCACTTTGAGAATAAAAATTTCTGGGAAAAAGCGGCTATAAAAACCGCAAGAGAGTTTTTGATTTTGTAACCGACCACGTGTCTGTCCTAATTTTGGAATTGTTCGAATGGAAAAGAAAAAGACGGTAAAGTGCCGGTACGGGGCGCGATGGTTAATAAGCTTTCACCGGATGAGACCCAGACGAAACTTGCGTAAAATTTTTATTATTATTGTTAATATTTATGTTTAGCAACAATAATGATTTGGGTTAAATAATTTTAATGACAGTAAATTTAATATGTAACAAATTATTTTCTTATTTCTTGTTTTTATATCAAAATGTCAATCCTGTTTTCATTTTATATCTTAAAATTAATTTTATTATTATTTTTTGTATTGTGGTTTCGTCAACCTGTGTAAAATACAGGGCCCAGAACACAACCTTGCGGAATATGAATAAATTATCTATCATTTAAGTAAGATTTCCTAGTTTTCTAGTAATTAATTCATGTACCAGACTTTGTCGAATGCATGATTGATTTATTTTATTGATATTGATAATTGATTATTGATTTAAAAAAACTCCTCTAAAGAAAAATCCCTTGAGGGATTATAAATGGGAAGATATACAGGATGAGCAATCAAAAATGTGAGTTGTCGAATTGAAAGTATAAATTAAGTTTGGATAAATTTTCGTTTTATTATTTTCAAATTATGATGTAATTTTCTGATCAGGGCGATCAAAAATTAAATAATAATTACATGATGTGTTTTTTATACGCACTGTATACATAACCAGAGAAAAAAAAAATATGACAGAGAAATAGATTTAATGATTTATTTTTAAAATTTTTATCAAACATTTTTCAAGATTTTTTTTGGTAATTCTTTGGATTTTTTTTAAAAAATGTCAAAAATTTAATTTACTGGTTTGTTCAAAAATTATTTTCTTTCTCAAAAATTAAATAATATAAGTTACATGTGTTTTTTTATACGCACTGTATACATAACCAAAGAAAAAAAATATGACGGAGAAACAGATTTATTGATTTATTTTAAAAATTTTTATCAAAAATTTTTCAAAATTTTTTTGGTAATTTTTAGTTTAGATTTTTTTTTAAAATGTCAATTTATTGGTTCGTTCAAAAATTATTTTCTGGTCAAAATTTTGAATATTTTTCAAATTTTGGACCCATCAAAATATTCCCTATACCAAAAATATCAATATCTAAAAATTTTTAAAATTGATCTATTTTTTAAAAAGTCAAAAATTTTATTTAATGATCTGGTTTATTTAAAAAAATATTTTTGGTCATAATATTGTATATTTTCAAATTTTGGATTTTTTTGAGATCCATCAAAATATTCCCTATACTAAAAATATCAATATCTAAAAATTTCTAAAATTGATCTATTTCATCTTTTTTTGTAATTCTTATTTTTTCAATAATTGGATTTTTTAAAAATGTCAAAAATTTTATTTACTGATCTGATTTATTTAAAAAAATATTTTTTGGTCATAATTTTGTATATTTTCAAATTTTGGATTTTTTTGAGATCCATCAAAATATTCCCTATGCCAAAAATAAAAACATTATTTAAATTCAGAAAATTACTAAATTTGACCGATTTTATCTTTTTTTTGTAATTCTTATTTTTTTGATAATTGGATTTTTTTTTAAATGTCAAAAATTTAATTTAATAATCTTGTTTATTTCAAAAATTATTTTTTGGCCATAATTGCGAATATTTTCAAATTTTGGATTTTTTTGAGATCCATCAAAATATTCCCTATACTAAAACTATCAATATCTAAAAATTTTTAAAATTGATCTATTTCATCTTTTTTTGTAATTCTTATTTTTTCAATAATTGGATTTTTTAAAAATGTCAAAAATTTTATTTACTGATCTGATTTATTTAAAAAATTATTTTTTGGTCATAATTTTGTATATTTTCAAATTTTGGATTTTTTTGAGTACCATCAAAATATTCCCTATACCAAAAATATCAATATCTAAAAAATTTTAAAATTGATCTATTTCATCTTTTTTTGTAATTCTTATTTTTTTGATAATTGGATTTTTTAAAAAGTCAAAAATTTTATTTAATGATCTGGTTTATTTAAAAAATTATTTTTTGGTCATAATTTTGTATATTTTCAAATTTTGGATTTTTTTGAATACCATCAAAATATTCCCTATACTAAAACTATCAATATCTAAAAAAATTTAAAATTGATCTATTTCATCTTTTTTTGTAATTCTTATTTTTTCGATAATTGGATTTTTTAAAAATGTCAAAAATTTTATTTACTGATCTGATTTATTTAAAAAATTATTTTTTGGTCATAATTTTGTATATTTTCAAATTTTGGATTTTTTTGAGATCCATCAAAATATTCCCTATGCCAAAAATAAAAACATTATTTAAATTCAGAAAATTACTAAATTTGACCGATTTTATCTTTTTTTTGTAATTCTTATTTTTTTGATAATTGGATTTTTTTTTAAATGTCAAAAATTTAATTTAATAATCTTGTTTATTTCAAAAATTATTTTTTGGCCATAATTGCGAATATTTTCAAATTTTGGATTTTTTTGAGATCCATCAAAATATTCCCTATACTAAAACTATCAATATCTAAAAATTTTTAAAATTGATCTATTTCATCTTTTTTTGTAATTCTTATTTTTTCAATAATTGGATTTTTTAAAAATGTCAAAAATTTTATTTACTGATCTGATTTATTTAAAAAATTATTTTTTGGTCATAATTTTGTATATTTTCAAATTTTGGATTTTTTTGAGTACCATCAAAATATTCCCTATACCAAAAATATCAATATCTAAAAAATTTTAAAATTGATCTATTTCATCTTTTTTTGTAATTCTTATTTTTTCAATAATTGGATTTTTTAAAAATGTCAAAAATTTTATTTACTGATCTGATTTATTTAAAAAATTATTTTTTGGTCATACTTTTGTATACTTTCAAATTTTGGATTTTTTTGAGTACCATCAAAATATTCCCTATACTAAAAATATCAATATCTAAAAATTTTTAAAATTGATCTATTTCATCTTTTTTTGTAATTCTTATTTTTTCAATAATTGGATTTTTTAAAAATGTCAAAAATTTTATTTAATGATCTGATTTATTTAAAAAATTATTTTTTGGTCATAATTTTGTATATTTTCAAATTTTGGATTTTTTTGAGTACCATCAAAATATTCCCTATACCAAAAATTTCATCATTTTAATAACCTAATTTCTTTCATCTTTTTTTCTTATTCTAATTTTTTTGATAATTGGATTTTTTTTAAAAATGCCAAAAATCAATTTTTGGTCAAAATTTTGAATATTTTTCAAATTTTGGATTTTTCCTATTACTTCTAAATAACTAAAATGTACTACATTGTTGCTAATTAAAAAAACTCTTAAATAACACATTGTTGTAATCCAACTGACCAAACACAGAGCATCCTTTATTTTTAACCAAACATCGTTTTCAACTTAACAAATTTGTGTTTTTTAACGCACTCTCATTTGTTTAAAATGACAATCTTTCGATTACGTCGAGAAAACAAATCCATTATGTGTTAAGCAACGTTTTGACTGTGTTTGGTAACAATGGTCAAATTAATATGCGTAGGTATATCGATTTCTTTTTCGTTTTATTTTTGGACAGAGAAAGTACTTACTTACTTACTTACGTACGAACTGGTGCATTTTGTCTGTATTTATTTTGCAGTTAGTTAGACGAGAAGAAGACGAAAAATGTTCCGTCATATGTTTCGTTATGTAATTCGTAATGTAGAAATTTCAGAATTATGGGTTAGGGTTCTACATAATTTGATAAATTTCGGTTCCGGTCCAGTTCAGGTTCTGTCCAGTATTTTCGGTTCAAAGGATTTTTTTTTTTTAAATTTTAGATAGTCTTCGTTCAGTTAATTACTAATTAAATAACGTTAAAAATCGCTAAAATTATACAATAAAGTTAAGAAAAAAATTGTTAAAAAATATTAGAAACGGTCGAAGATTAAAAAATATATAATAGACGGTCAATTTGGTAAAAGTTGTTGAAAAAAAAAATAGAAAAATATTCTAAATGGAAAAAACACCTTCAAAATTTAAAAAATTTCGAAAATTGATAAAAATTGAAAAAAAATATTAGAAACTTTTAAAAATTGTTTATTATTATAAAAAATATTGGAAGCTTTCACAAAAAACTGTCAGAAGATGTTAAAAATTGTTAAAAAAAAATTAGGAAAAACGTTTGCTAAAATGCGAAGGAAAGTGTTAAAAGTCAGGAAAAACTTTTAAAATTTACCAAGATATTGTTGAAAAAATAAGAACAACTAAAATTTGTTAAAAACTGTAAAAAATTTCTATATGAAAAATATTAAATGCAAATAAAAAATATTGGAAAAAATCAACCAAAATATTTCATGAATTTTGTTTAATATTTAATTCCTTTCGATTGTTATTTTGGCCTGAAGATGGTTTTTTAACCGAAACTAGTTGCCTTTTGAAATTTTTTAATAATGTTATTGCGGTACATGATTTTGGGTTTTCATTTATGATTAATACTTGAGATATGGATAACTTATTGGATTTAATAAATAATAAAATATAAATCATAAATGAAAACCCAAAATCATGTACAACAATAACATTTATTAAAAAATTTCAAAAGGCAACTAGTTTCGGTTAAAAAACCATCTTCAGGCTCAAAAAAAAGGAAGGAATTAAATAATTTTAGGATATTGCTAAAGTGCCGCTACTAAGCAAGGGAGGGGGAGGAAATTATAAGGAGGGAATGGGGCACATGAAAAATTACAAATAAACCCAAGTGGAAGCTTTCCTTCCAGAAACCCTCCTTATTTATATTTTATGCGTTTCATTCTAAACGCCCTATCAGGCTACTCACTATCTCTTAGTTTACAAATCTTCAGGAATTTTTTTTTTAAATTCAAATATATTTTTTAATTTTAAGTGTATTTTTTACCCATTTGGGTTTCTTTGTAATTTTTCATGTACCCCATTCTCTCCTTATAATTTCCTCCCCCTCCCTTGCCGAGTAGCGGCACTTATTTAGCACGGCGGTCAGTTATATCCGAATTTAATCTTTTATTGCTTCTAACGGTGTAGCCGTTCTGGACACGAAAGTTGGATTAAGGGTTCTAGAAAAATGAAATAGGATTATTTAAATATTATATAAATTTTAAATAATATTTTTGTAATCTCTTCTATTGTGGGTTATTCCTAGATACAGTTTAAATAAAATTATTGTAACATGATTAAATTTATGAATTGAATGGGGTTGTAATAGTATAATTTTTAATCGGTATTTTATATCTTTCCTGTAATATTATATTTCTTGTGATTTTTCATATTGTTTTCTATTAATTATGAGTTTTTTTAATTTGTTTTATGTAGTTTAAATAATTTTTTTGTCAAATCATTGTTTTTATTTGGAGAAAAAAAATATTGACTATACAAATCAAACAGAGATTATTTATTTGGTCTAAAGAAAATCTTTACCATACAAATCAATATTTATTTGGAAAAAAAAATTAAAAAAAATCACTGAAATTTTTTGTCAAATCATTGTTTTTATTTGGAGAAAAATTCTTGACTATATAAATCAAACAGAGATTATTTATTTGGACAAAAAAATCTTTACCATACAAATCAAATGAAGAATATTTATTTGGAAAAAAAAATTAAAAAAATCACTGAAATTATTCCTATTATTTTTTCTTAAAAATATTACTTTAAATCAAAAGGATTAGTTACTTTATGGTCGATAACCACTGTGCCCAAAAGACCAACCTAATTTTAAATCTTGATGCCAACAGACCGGTAGGATTGACAAAATTGACCGCTGGGAACAGGTGAACAACACCCCTTATTTAATATTTAATTCAATAAATTGAATAAAACTCGAAGTCATGTACCACAAAATTTAATTAAATTGTTTAGGTTTAAAAGGCGACTAGTTTCGGCTTAATAGCCATCATCAGGCCTACAAATGTAACATTCAACAATAAAAGGTTTCACAATAAAAAGTATTAACTAACTTACCACATAAATAACAAAAATTCGTTGAATTACAAAAAATTTTGCATATTGCAAGGGCTCTATCTTATCGATAAGGTAAAAGAGGGGAGTGGGAGAAAAAACTTTAAGGATAATAAATCAATCATTGGTACATGAAATGTAAAAACATCAATAAGGGTAAAAAAGGGGGGGGAAGGGATGAAAGGTAGTGGAAAAACAGGACGAAGTTGTTAAAATTTAAATTAAATATTGGGGCCTGAGCTGGGCCCCATTTTCAGCGAGTGTTGACACAATGCCCGCTCGACGCCCCCGGACGGTCTCCGGAGCGTAAAGTAAGTTTTACAATAAAAATATTGTTTGTCCCCCCTGGGACTAGTCGAAAAAGGGGTCTAAAAGACCGGCCAAACCGTAAAAACGATAAAAAAGGCACAATAAAATGTGACACCGTCAACCCTAGTTGACGGCCACAGCACCACAAGATGGCGGTGCTTAGACAGATGACAGGAAGGAAATATAAGGGAGGGGAAGGTAATAATATTAGAGAAATAGCGAAGGGTGAAGAAATTAGTGAATAACAATTAATTAATTATGTAGCCCAACTAACTATTGTAAAATTATTGTGAAAATTACTAACAGTGTCTGAAAATTTAAAAACTTTTTTTTTTAAAAATTATCCGAAAAGTGTGACATTCGATGTTAAGTGTCAAATAGTGAGATTGGGTGCAGGCCACAGGAACGGTGATCAAAGAGAAGAAGAGATTGACAGTGACATATTTCAAAAAATGACATTCGAAAGGAAGGCAAGGTTAAGTCGTACTTAGAGAACAAACCAAAACAAGACGGAAAATAAGGTAGAAAATTTCAACATAAAGAAAAAGGAAAATTTAAGAGAAGATAAAGAAAATAGGAGGGGACTAGGAAAGGTATTATCAGAGGAATAGATTAAATTGGTCTAATAGAAAAATGTGGTTCTCTTTTGGTCTTAACTGTTCATTGAGACAAGATAAAGTAGTGTTATTAAAACAAGAATGTATTTCCACCATTTCTAACACATTTAATCTGTTGCTTTTCTGACAACCGTGTAGAAAAACAACATCTAACATTGAAAAGGAATGGTTTTGTTCGAGGATGTGGTTAGCAAAGGAAGAGGGAGTATTGGTAATATCTGTGTTTTTATATTTGTCGATGTATCTGACATGTTCTTTTATTCTAGTCTCAAGCCTCCTACCTGACTGACCGATGTAAACAGCGTTACAGTCTGAACAGCTTAGTTTGTACACACCCGTTTTGTGAAGTAGAGGAATTTTGTCTTTCGTATTAACCAGAAAAGAGTGGAGGTTTTGATTAGTTTTAAAGGCCACGTTAATATTATGTTTTTGAAATATTGTGGATAATTTGTATGATATATTACCAATAAAATGTAAAGAACCAGAAAAGGGGGTTACTTCTTGTTACTACAAGGGGCCCAGCTCAGGCCCCAATATTTAATTTAAATTTTAACAACTTCGTCCTGTTTTTCCACTACCTTTCATCCCTTCCCCCCCCCCTTTTTTACCCTTATTGATGTTTTTACATTTCATGTACCAATGATTGATTTATTATCCTTAAAGTTTTTTCTCCCACTCCCCTCTTTTACCTTATCGATAAGATAGAGCCCTTGCAATATGCAAAATTTTTTGTAATTCAACGAATTTTTGTTATTTATGTGGTAAGTTAGTTAATTCTTTTTATTGTGAAACCTTTTATTGTAGAATGTTACATTTGTAGGCCTGATGATGGCTATTAAGCCGAAACTAGTCGCCTTTTAAACCTAAACAATTTAATTAAATTTTGTGGTACATGACTTCGAGTTTTATTCAATTTATTGAACACTGGACCACATTTGTGATATGGATAACCTACTTCATTTAATATTTAATTCCTTTCGATTGTTATTTTGGCCTGAAGATGGGTTTTTAACCGAAACTAGTTGCCTTTTGAATTTTTTTAATAATGTTATTATGGTACATGATTATGGGTTTTCATTTATGATTAACACTTGAGATATGGATAACTTATTGGATTTAATAAAATATAACATTTTTTGATACCATTAATGTCTTGTTTAATAAAATGAAATCGAATATCCATCCAAACAGGGTATACCTACTTATTTTTTAATGTTTAAATCGGTTACGCTTCATGTACGTTATATTCCGTAATTTTTCTTTTATTTTCATCGTCACATTATTGCTCAAATATCGCGGAATTATGCAATTGCCATTCGTTTCAGCTTGTGATCTCCATTTTAGGACTGTCGTGGGCGATGTAATCGCTTTTTATTGTGTGATTGTGTGACTGCCTTTTGTACTTTTCGCTCCTTACACGAGACTTATGCTCCTACTAAATCCACCATTCAGTTTGGTTTCGTATCGAGAAGAAACTTTCCAAATTTATAGTACAGGTGGTAGGTAAAAAGTAAACAAACTAAAATATCCAAACAAATTAATATAAAATAAGACAGAAGCGTTAGCAGGCACGTGATGACTTCTAAACATGCATTATCTCATGAACCATAAAAGATATCTCAAATCTGTTTTCAAATATCACTTTCGGTTCTGGTTCGTAAAACCAGTTTTGAAACCGGAAGTCATAAAAATCTGAAAATCTTTTTGGGAACTATTCCAGGTTTGTCTCTATCTCTTTTTGTTTTTGAGTTATAAATGCGGACAGACGACAGACAGACAGAGCCGTATTATAAGACTTATCTCTAAACATTAGGGTTTAGAAGTCTAAAATATATGAATTATTATATCAATAAATTTTAAGTCAGTGAATGTATAGAAAAATAAGGTATCTTTTAATTCGTCCATGGTAAAGTTGTATATTTTTATGGATACAGTATACGTAAAATGGGAAATTCTTTAAGCCACTTCAAAAGCGAAACATGCACGAACATGAATTCATATTTGACTAGCAAAAACATCCAATTATAAGTAATTTAGACCAATAGATAAAAACAATTTTAAAAATAAAATAAAAATGGTGTCCCAAATAACATTTGATACTCGATACGTACTTAGGGGAGTCGTATAATCCAAATACGTAGAAATGTACGGGATGTCCCAATTTTCATATTAGTCCTGTGAAAACGGATATCAGCTATATTATATTTTTACTGAATGGATACTGAAGCCCTACCAGTAGGTAGAAGTGGGGTGGATATATGATTTTTGAATCCAATATAGAGGTTCTTCTAAATTATTTAACAATTTGTGAACCCAACTATATATAAAAATTATAACTGTTTTAGAAGTCTCTTAGACATATTTAAAATCTGTAAAAAAATATCTATGTATTTCTATTTCTATCGATTACTTAATCTGGAAAGTAAAACAGACATTATGTCTCCTCTCCGAAAAAATCTAACCTTTCCGAGCGAAACGGAGAATTTTTTTCCCAATTCCTCCCCGTTTTTACTCCTACTTTTCACTTTCTCGACCCACCTCTTAGAAGGGAGTGTTTTAAACGAGCTAAAAAAAATTTCGAGATAAAAACGGAAATATCCATTTTCGGGTCCCCTGAGATGATTAAGAACATTTCCAGATGGAAGTCTGTCTGTCTGTATGTGTGTATTCTTTCACGATAGAGGCCACACGTTTCAACCGATTGAGCTGAAATTTGGTATAGGCGTTTGGGTTATCCGTCGGAAGAACCCATTAATTTTTGTACGACATCTGTCAAACATAAGTATCACTATCAAAAAATGAGATGCAATATGTCATTTGAAAGCCCTTGACAAATTCTATTAAGAACAGTCAAAATTATTTCTCCAACTGTCACCTGTCAAAAGTTGAAACTTTAACATTAAATATCTGAAAAAGTATTCGTGAATACTCGTCGGTAAAGTTTTGGGGCGACACAACCGATCTATTAATTTTTTTTCCACTCGGAACCCTTTTTCCCTCTGCTTTTTTATTAAATTTGTCTACGTTTATAACTTCTTTTTCCAATATTTTTTCCACCCTCCCCTTTTTTACTAATTTCTTTGTTTCAATAAATCTAACCCAACTTTTCCGAGCGAAACAAATTATTTCTTCCCACTTCCTCCTCATTTTTTCATATAGGTATCTATCAAACTTTTTTTCCACTTGGCCCTTTTTCCCCCTGTTTTTTTTATTAATTTCTCTATGTTTTAAGCTGTCTTTTCCAATTTTTTTTCCACCCACTCCCTTTTTTTACTAATTTCTTTATTTCAATAAATCTAACCCTACTTTTCCGAGCGAAGCAAAGTATTTTTTCTCACTTCTTTCCCGTTTTTTCTCCTACTTTTTTTCATATAGGTATCTATCAAACTTTTTTTCCGCTTGGCCCTTTTTCCCCTGCTTTTTTTATTAATTTATCAATGTTTCAAACTTTCTTTTCCCATTTTTTTCCACCCTCCCCTCTTTTTTACTAATTTCTTTGTTTCAATAAATCTAATCCAACTTTTCCGAGCGAAGCAAAGTATTTTTTCTCACTTCCTTCCCGTTTTTTCTTTCATATAGGTATCTATCAAACTTTTTTCCACATGGCCCCTTTTTTCCCCTGCTTTTTTTATTAATTTCTCTATATTTCAAACTTTCTTTTCCCAATTTTTTTCCACCCTCCCCTTTTTTTTACTAATTTCTTTGTTTCAATAAATCTAACCCAACTTTCCCGAGTGAAACAAAGAATTTTTTCCCACTTCCTCCCCTTTTTTTTCCTACATTTTTCATATAGATATCTATCAAACTTTTTTCCACATGGCCCCTTTTCCCCCCGGTTTTTTTTATTAATTTCTCTATATTTCAAACTTTCTTTTCCCAATTTTTTTCCACCCTCCCCTTTTTTTTCTAATTTCTTTGTTTCAATAAATCTAACCCAACTTTCCCAAGTGAAACAAAGAATTTTTTTCCACTTCCTCCCCTTTTTTTCTCCTACATTTTTCATATAGATATCTATCAAACTTTTTTCCACATGGCCCCTTTTTTCCCCTGCTTTTTTTCATTAATTTTTCTATATTTCAAACTTTCTTTTCCCAATTTTTTTCCACCCTCCCCTTTTTTTTACTAATTTTTTTGTTTCAATAAATCTAACCCAACTTTCCCGAGTGAAACAAAGAATTTTTTCCCACTTCCTCCCCGTTTTTTCTCATACTTTTTTCATATAGGTATCTATCAAACTTTTTTTCCACTTTCCCACTTCCTCCTCGTTTTTCCCCTATTTTTTTCATATAGTTATCTATCAAAATTTTTTTATACTTGGCCCCTATTTTCCCCTGCTTTTTTATTAATCTCTCTGTTTCAAACTTCCGTTTCAGATTTTTTTCTACCCTCTCCCCTTATTTTACTAATTTCTTTGTTTCAATAAATTTAACAAAATTTTTCCGAGCGAAACAAATTATTTTTCCCACTTCCTACCCGTTTTCCCTCTACTTTTTTCATGTAGGTATCTATCAAACTTTATTCCACTAGGCCACTTTTTCCCCCTCCCATGCTTTATTATTAATTTCTTCATATTCCACTTGGCCCCTTTTTCCCCCTCCCCTGCTTTATTATTAATTTCTTCATATTTCAAACTTATTTCGCTAATTCCTTCCCCCCTTTTTTTTCCATTTTCACCAAATTTCTTTATGTTTTTAACTTTTTTTCACACTCCCCCTATTTACTGTAATCAATTTTTTTTTAGGGGAAGTACAAATGGAGTGGGGAGCACTGTCCTATAAGTTTCATGGACTGTTTACGAAGCGAATTTTGAGTAACAATTTTTTTTTAGAAGGATGTGAAGTTGGGAGAAACCGAGCGAAGCGAGGTTCTTAGTAATCATTTTAAATAATGATGATTTTTTACTAACAATTTTTTTAGGGAGTGGGATATTTAATTCTGTATTTGTAATTTTATTATTTTTAAAAAACACTCTGTATATTAATTGGTATAAAAAAAGCATTCAGTGTAAATTACCAACCCATCCATCTCACTTATATCCGCAAATAAAATGCGTGCCTATTTTATTATTTTAATTCGAAGAACAAATAATTTACTAAGAGGAGTGTCACAATTTTTTTTTTTTTTTGTTGCATTCGAAGTCAACGGCGGGTGGGCGTGTGGTAGGCAGGTAATGCATGCGCTCGTGGCGAAATAATGTATTTTAAACTTCATGGGCCTATAATTCGCATTTAAAGGAGACCCGACGACAGTTATTTCGAGCTTGAAGTTACAATGTTCCCGGATCCTTTCAACTCACCTCTTTTATGTTGGTATATAAATATGTCGTAAATATGGATATTTAAATAAAATAAAAAAATTGAAAGAACATTACAGCTGTTTCTAATCGGTTAACTTTTAGTAATCATCAACAATAAAGCATGTACCTCTTGTTCATTAAATTTTTGTGTTGGTTCGTAAATAACGGTTCCATTACCGGTGTTAAGGAATCTTTAAAGTATATTCTTTGTTGAATAATTCATTTGTTTTGTACATGTATAGTCTCCGTTGGATTATCCGCCTCTCAGGAAATGCGATAGGAAACTGGCGCCAGCTGAATTACGTGCGCAATCTTTATAAAGAGTCAGTGAAAATATCGAATATAGTTAAAATCAAGAACAAAGGGAAATCCATGGGTTTGCGATATAACTTATATAAGCGGCAACGTCGCCAAGCTAAATTGAAATAAAGCAGAAACCAGAGACGGATTTTTCATATGTTCATGTATTATAATATTTTTGTATTCGGGTTCGGTGAACTTAAACACTCAGTATAACTATAACTAATTTATTTACAGTAAAAACACAACTCTAATATTTATATTAAACACAACTAACAATATTTATTTATATTATAACGACCGATTTCGACTCATCGCGTTATTTCCGGAGACATCTGGAAGGTGACGTCACGATTGCTATAAGTTTCTAGTATCTTTCAAGAGCGGTGTGTATACAGGGCCCAGTATTTTCCTACGACTACATAGGAAAGTAACATTTATCGCACTGTAGAGTACAACGGAAAGTGGCTTTTATTCATACGCGGGTGGAAAGTATTTTCCGCACAAGTGCGGAAAATACTGTCAAAACTGTCAGATGCATCAGATTTATCAAATCGATATATTTTGTACAAACAAAAATCATTTTTTTATCAGTAAATTTTACAAATTGCAGCAATAATCAGTTGACTTTTAATTTTTATAGCAATTCAAAATAATTCAATTTTTTCTCAGTTTTAGTTACTAGTAGTTGTTAATTTTTTAAATAAACGTTAATGGGAGGTATTCATTTCATTTTGACCCCATTTTTTTTTAATTCTTCTAATATACCCTTACATCATCACATTTCTTCAGGAATGGTCAGAATTAGATTAAATTTAACGAATCGCTTATAAATATGTTGCCTTCCATTCTCTTCGAACCCCGCTAAAGGCGAGAATTTTAAAATTCTCGCCTTCAGCGGGGTTCGAAGAGAAAGGAAGGCAACGGATTCCACGCGATTCGTCATACAGGGAATTCCTTTTACGTTTAATTTAATTTTGACCATTCCTGAAGGAATTTAATGCTGTATTATGTCTCACGGGGACATTTTAAGGGTATATTAGGATTAAAAAAAAATCGAAGTCAAAATTGAAATGAATACCTACCTGCCATTACCAATATTTATTAATGGTGATTTACGCCATTTTGGATTTTTATGTCACTTAATTCAAAATTAGTTAAAGAATGACCACCCCAAATTTTAAAATAATCAGTTTATTCGTTCTGAAGATATGAACTTGGCCCGACCTCCTATATAAATAATAGTACATCGTGAAAGGGTTTATGAAAAAAAATGTGATTCCATTTTTTTGTACAAAATTGTCTCAGCGAAAAATTTGACAAAAAAAATATTTCTGATATAAACGAAAAATAAAAATAAAAAAAAAACAAAAAAAAAAATCCTGATGATAAACATATTTAGCAAAACGTACGTGGAGTATTAAAAAATTTAGTTTTGGTAAGCGGTGATTATATTCTTCAACAAAAATAATACGAATTACTTAAAAATATCCAAAAATCATGCGACTTTTTTCGATTTTTTCTAATTTTTCTTGTTTTTTTTTCTATTCCTTTTGTTTTCTAATTTTTTCTTATTCTTCTGATTTTATGCGACTATTTGCGAATTTTTTGCCATTTTTTTGGGATTTTGTTGCGATTTTTTGTGATTTTGTTGCGATTTATTTCAATTTTCATTGTTTTTCATTTTAATATTTTTTTTATGTTACAATTGTTTCCGGTTTTTGGTTGCTCTTCTTTACCGATTTTTTGTAATTTTTTATGATTCTTTTTCGTTTTCTTTTCGTTTTTTTCGGATTTTTTTTTTCGATTTTTTATATTTTGTGTTTTTCCGTATTTTACAATTTCATTTTTCATTATTTTTTTTCAATATTTTCTGAAGATTTTTCTTTCAATTTTTTCCACTGTTTTCTGCTTCTTCTTTATTTATTCAGATTTTTTCTGAGTTTTCTATTCTGCTAATTTTTCCTCATTGTGCTGTTGTTACTCTATTTCTTTCTTTTGTTTTCTAATTTTTTCCTATTCCTCTGATTTTTTGTGATTATTTTCGATTTTTTGGAGATTTTGTTGCGATTTTTTAGGATATTTTGCGATTTATTTCAATTGTTTCCGGTTTTTAGTTGCTCTTCGTTCTTTAGCGATTTTTTGATTTTTTCTATTTCTTTCTTTTGCTTCCTATTTTTTTCTTATTCTTCTGATGCGATTATTTGCGAATTTTTTGCTTTTTTTTGGGATTTTGTTGAGATTTTTTGTGATTTTGTTGCGTTTTTTTTTGAAATCTTGTTGCGATTTATTTCAATTTCCATTTTTTCATTTTAATTTTTTTATGGTTACAATTGTTTCCGTTTTTGGTTGCTCTTTTTTACCGATTTTTTTGCATTAATTTATGATTTTTTTTTTTCGATTTCCTGCGACTTCTTTTTCGTTTTTATTTTTTTTTGTGTTTTTTCCGTATTTTACAATTTGATTTTTCATTTTATTTTCAATATTTTCCGATTTTTCTTTCAATTTTTTCCACTGTTTTCTGTTTTTTTTTTATTTATTCACATTTTTTCAGATTTTTCGATTCTGCTAATTTTTTCCTCATTGTTCTGTTGTTACTCTATTTCTTTCTTATGTTTTCTAATTTTTTTATATTCTTCTTGATTTTTTGTGATTATTTTCGATTTTTTGGAATTTTGTTGCGATTTTTTGGGATATTTTGCGATTTATTTCAATTTCGATTTTTTTCATTTTATAACTTTTTTTATAGTTACAATTGTTTCCGGTTTTTGGTAGCTCTTCGTTCTTTAGCGATTTTTTGATTTTTTCGGTTTTTTCTATTTCTTTTTTTTGTTTTTTCTTATTCTTCTGATTTTATGCGATTATTTGCGAATTTTTTGCTTTTTTTTCGGATTTTGTTGAGATTTTTTGTGATTTTGTTGCGTTTTTTTTTTAATTTTGCTGCGATTTATTTCAATTTCCATTTTTTCACTTTAAATTTTTTTTATGGTTACAATCGATTCCGGTTTTTGGTTACTCTTCGTTTTTTAGCGATTTTTTGATTTTTTCCATTTCTTTCTTTCTTTTGTTTTCTAATTCTTTCTTATTCTTCTGACTTTAGAGATTATTTGCGAATTTTTTGCCATTTTTTTGGGATTTGTTGCGATTTTTTTTTGCAATTTTGTTGCGATTTATTTCAATTTCCATTTTTTATGTTACAATTGTTTCCGGTTGTTTTTGCTCTTTACCGTTTTTTGCATTTTTTTACGATTTTTTTTGCGATTTTTTTCGATTTCCTCCAACTTCTTTTTCGTTTTTTTTTTTTTGCGTTTTTTACGGTTTTCTTTTCCAATTTTTTTTATTTTTGCGTTTTTTTAAGTATTTTACAATTTTATTTTTCATTTTTTTTAAATATTTTCTGATTTTTCTTTCAATTTTTTTCCACTGTTTTCTGTTTTTTTAATTTATTTATTCAGATTTTTCGATTCTGCTAATTTTTCCTCATTGTTCTATTTTTACTTTATTTCTTTCTTTTGTTTTCTATTTTTTTCCTACTACTCTGATTTTTTGCGATTATTTGCGATTTTTTAGAGATCTTGTTGCGATTTTTTTTTGAGATTTTTTTGCGATTTTTTGCGATTTATTTCAATTTCGATTTTTTTCATTTTAAAATACTTTTTTATAGTTACAATTGTTTCCGTTTTTTAGTTGCTCTTCGTTTTTTGACTTTTTCGGTTTTTTTATTTCGTTTTTTCCGTATTTTACAATTACATTTTTCATTTTTTTTTGCAGTTTTTTATTATTTTTAGGACACATTGTCTAATAAAATAATCACTAGTATGTTGTTTAAAATTTTGATAATATATCAAAAAAATCATCAACTTTAACCGGGACCACTTTTCACATGTTACCTGTACGTTGTCCTTTGTTTGAATAAAATTAATTAAAAATTAAATATAGTTAGAACACTCTAAATATAAAAATGAACAGGATCGTACTTAAAAAAATTGCCTATACTACAGTTCACTGTTAAATAAGTAAATATTAAAGAAAATAATGAACATTTTAAAAATTAAATAAAACGTACAGGTCTGTATTTCAAAGTCGCTCTTGAAAGACTTTTTTATCTTTAAAATTTAATTAGAAGTCTAATTAATAAGAGAAACTTATTTTTTACAATATTTTTAAATAAACTTTTTAACTTGATTTAATTCCTAATGAAAAAATGAATTTATTATTGATCATAAAAATATTTTGTTAAAGATTCAAAATAGTTACCCCTCGTATTAATTTTCTAAGTGGGCCACCGTCGACGCCCCCTCTCGGCCAACTCTATCAGCAACAGCATCGAAGTGTGCCGGGCCGGGTGGACGGGAGGCGGGCGTCCCTGAACGTCGTCGGCGACGCCGTATTCATCGCGAAGTAGGTCTAGTGCACTAGGTATCTAGAACGCGTCGACCTTAAAACACTATAATCGATTCCAAAGCAAGTTCTCTGTGTCTTATCGAATTTCGGTCACTATTCATGACTCTGGTATTTTTCGAAGCCTTGAATTTTTACAAAAATGGCGAAGGCCATGACAAGAAAAAATAGATATTTTTGACAAGAAAAAATAGATATTTTTCAATGTATCGACTTTTCGCTGACAAATTTTTTTCCAGATAATTAAGCACGGAATTATTAATATTGATGCTAAAAAACAATAAAACAAATTATTTTTCTATATAAAATGACACATTTATAGGGTGTCCTTTTTTCCAAATTTCGAGGATAACCAAGAAATATTTCTATAAATGCAACTCTTTTTCCGTCCAAAGAAAGTAAAACCGTTTTAGTTGTGCGTACGAAATTGAAATTTCTCCCGACATTATGAAACACCATTTCACATAATATCGCAGAAAGTGAAATATGCAAGCCAACGTAATCGACCAATTTCACTCTCATCTTGTCTGAAGACTACTAGCCGGGGCACCTGCACACGTAACATTACGGTAATCGAAATTGTCATAGTATATTTAGTAGAAGAGATACGCTAAAAAAAAAAAAAAATTAAAAATGCGACCTACTTAAAAATTTATAACTATTTCAGAGTGAATAAATTTCATGCTAATTGTTTATGTTTTTCATTTCAAAAATCAAATTAACAAAATCTCTTTGCGTCCTCAAGCGGTGTTTTGGCGCCTTTGTCCAGGTTTCGAATTACTTCGAGTGCCATCTTCCATTTATAGTGTGAGAGCCACTTGCACAGGCAGCTTCAGTAGAGAAAATTGAGAAATAGATAATCCAGGAGTCATTATAGTATCGACCAAGTCGATTTAGGGAAACTGTTACAAACTTGACAACATCGCTTCTTATGCATTAAGATTATTAAAATTCCTTAGTTTTTTAATATTATTATTTTGTTACCAAATTTTCTCCAATCTGGGGAATGTTTGTGCATATTTTCCTAAGAAATATACTAATATTTCTGATATTTTTAAAGTGAAGATGTCAAATTTCCGACAAGTGTATTTTTCATTAAAAAAATAGATAAAAGACGATAATTTTTTTTGTCAATATAATTCATTATAAATTCTTAATTTTTATAAATCGATTTTTTTTTATCTAAATTATTTAAAAAAATTGGCGCTGTATAAAAAGTTTTCCTTAAACATGGCAATTTTCGACGATTTCTTTTTGGTTTTTTATCATTTTTGGAAAATTTTAAATATTTTTTTTTGTCAGAAAATACATTTAATTTTAAAAATTAGCGCAATTTATAAAAAAGATTTATTTATATTTTTTGAAATTTTACCAATCCTAATATTTTTTAAAACATGGTTGCCAAATTAAGAAACATTTCCTTAAATCTGGAGATTTTTAAAAGACCGAGTAAAAAAATGTAGAGGATTAATTGATAAATTTCATAAATTGGGAATTTTATACCGACGTTTATATTTTTTGAAATTTTACCAATCCTAATATTTTTAAAACATGGTTGCCAAATTAAGAAACAATTCCCTAAATCTGGAGATTTTTAAAAGACCGAGTAAAAAAATGTAGAGGATTAATTGATAAATTTCATAAATTGAGAATTTTATATCGTTTATATTTTTTGAAATTTTACCAATCCTAATATTTTTAAAACATGGTTGCCAAATTAAGAAACAATTCCCTAAATCTGGAGATTTTTAAAAGACCGAGTAAAAAAATGTAGAGAATTAATTGATAAATTTCATAAATTGAGAATTTTATATCGACGTTTATATTTTTTTAAATTTTACCAATCCTAATATTTTTAAAACATGGTTGCCAAATTAAGAAACAATTCCCTAAATCTGGAGATTTTTAAAAGACCGAGTAAAAAAATGTAGAGAATTAATTGATAAATTTCATAAATTGGGAATTTTATATCGACGTTTATATTTTTTTAAATTTTACCAATCCTAATATTTTTAAAACATGGTTGCCAAATTAAGAAACAATTCCCTAAATCTGGAGATTTTTAAAAGACCGAGTAAAAAAATGTAGAGAATTAATTGATAAATTTCATAAATTGAGAATTTTATATCGACGTTTATATTTTTTTAAATTTTACCAATCCTAATATTTTTAAAACATGGTTGCCAAATTAAGAAACAATTCCCTAAATCTGGAGATTTTTAAAAGACCGAGTAAAAAAATGTAGAGAATTAATTGATAAATTTCATAAATTGGGAATTTTATATCGACGTTTATATTTTTTTAAATTTTACCAATCCTAATATTTTTAAAACATGGTTGCCAAATTAAGAAACAATTCCCTAAATCTGGAGATTTTTAAAAGACCGAGTAAAAAAATGTAGAGAATTAATTGATAAATTTCATAAATTGGGAATTTTATATCGACGTTTATATTTTTTTAAATTTTACCAATCCTAATATTTTTAAAACATGGTTGCCAAATTAAGAAACAATTCCCTAAATCTGGAGATTTTTAAAAGACCGAGTAAAAAAATGTAGAGAATTAATTGATAAATTTCATAAATTGGGAATTTTATATCGACGTTTATATTTTTTTAAATTTTACCAATCCTAATATTTTTAAAACATGGTTGCCAAATTAAGAAACAATTCCCTAAATCTGGAGATTTTTAAAAGACCGAGTAAAAAAATGTAGAGAATTAATTGATAAATTTCATAAATTGGGAATTTTATATCGACGTTTATATTTTTTTAAATTTTACCAATCCTAATATTTTTAAAACATGGTTGCCAAATTAAGAAACAATTCCCTAAATCTGGAGATTTTTAAAAGACCGAGTAAAAAAATGTAGAGAATTAATTGATAAATTTCATAAATTGGGAATTTTATATCGACGTTTATATTTTTTGAAATTTTACCAATCCTAATATTTTTAAAACATGGTTGCCAAATTAAGAAATATTTCCCTAAATCTGGAGATTTTTAAAAGACCGAGTAAAAAAATGTAGAGGATTAATTGATAAATTTCATAAATTGGGAATTTTATATCGACGTTTATATTTTTTGAAATTTTACCAATCCTAATATTTTTAAAACATGGTTGCCAAATTAAGAAACATTTCCCCAAATCTGGAGATTTTTAAAAGACCGAGTAAAAAAATGTAGAGAATTAATTGATAAATTTCATAAATTGAGAATTTTATATCGACGTTTATATTTTTTTAAATTTTACCAATCCTAATATTTTTAAAACATGGTTGCCAAATTAAGAAACAATTCCCTAAATCTGGAGATTTTTAAAAGACCGAGTAAAAAAATGTAGAGAATTAATTGATAAATTTCATAAATTGGGAATTTTATATCGACGTTTATATTTTTTTAAATTTTACCAATCCTAATATTTTTAAAACATGGTTGCCAAATTAAGAAACAATTCCCTAAATCTGGAGATTTTTAAAAGACCGAGTAAAAAAATGTAGAGAATTAATTGATAAATTTCATAAATTGGGAATTTTATATCGACGTTTATATTTTTTGAAATTTTACCAATCCTAATATTTTTAAAACATGGTTGCCAAATTAAGAAATATTTCCCTAAATCTGGAGATTTTTAAAAGACCGAGTAAAAAAATGTAGAGGATTAATTGATAAATTTCATAAATTGGGAATTTTATATCGACGTTTATATTTTTTGAAATTTTAAGAATCCTAATATTTTTAAAACATGGTTGCCAAATTAAGAAACATTTCCCTAAATCTGGAGATTTTTAAAAGACCGAGTAAAAAAATGTAGAGGATTAATTGATAAATTTCATAAATTGGGAATTTTATATCGACGTTTATATTTTTTGAAATTTTACCAATCCTAATATTTTTAAAACATGGTTGCCAAATTAAGAAACATTTCCGTAAATCTGGAGATTTTTAAAAGACCGAGTAAAAAAATGTAGAGAATTAATTGATAAATTTCATAAATTGAGAATTTTATATCGACGTTTATATTTTTTTAAATTTTACCAATCCTAATATTTTTAAAACATGGTTGCCAAATTAAGAAACAATTCCCTAAATCTGGAGATTTTTAAAAGACCGAGTAAAAAAATGTAGAGAATTAATTGATAAATTTCATAAATTGAGAATTTTATATCGACGTTTATATTTTTTTAAATTTTACCAATCCTAATATTTTTAAAACATGGTTGCCAAATTAAGAAACAATTCCCTAAATCTGGAGATTTTTAAAAGACCGAGTAAAAAAATGTAGAGAATTAATTGATAAATTTCATAAATTGGGAATTTTATATCGACGTTTATATTTTTTTAAATTTTACCAATCCTAATATTTTTAAAACATGGTTGCCAAATTAAGAAACAATTCCCTAAATCTGGAGATTTTTAAAAGACCGAGTAAAAAAATGTAGAGAATTAATTGATAAATTTCATAAATTGGGAATTTTATATCGACGTTTATATTTTTTGAAATTTTACCAATCCTAATATTTTTAAAACATGGTTGCCAAATTAAGAAACATTTTCCTAAATCTGGAGATTTTTAAAAGACCGAGTAAAAAAATGTAGAGGATTAATTGATAAATTTTATAAATTGGGAATTTTATATCGACGTTTATATTTTTTGAAATTTTACCAATCCTAATATTTTTAAAACATGGTTGCCAAATTAAGAAACATTTCCCTAAATCTGGAGATTTTTAAAAGACCGAGTAAAAAAATGTAGAGGATTAATTGATAAATTTCATAAATTGGGAATTTTATATCGACGTTTATATTTTTTGAAATTGTACCAATCCTAATATTTTTAAAACATGGTTGCCAAATTAAGAAACAATTCCCTAAATCTGGAGATTTTTAAAAGACCGAGTAAAAAAATGTAGAGGATTAATTGATAAATTTCATAAATTGGGAATTTTATATCGTTTATATTTTTTGAAATTGTACCAATCCTAATATTTTTAAAACATGGTTGCCAAATTAAGAAACAATTCCCTAAATCTGGAGATTTTTAAAAGACCGAGTAAAAAAATGTCTAAAATTGTAATTTAATATATTATTTGTTGGTTAATATTTTTATTTTTACATATAATCAGAACTCTTAAATTATATATAATATAAATTTAACACTAAAGTAGGCGGTAAAAATCACGTTTTCGAATTAAACATTTCAGTCACTGCCTCCAAAATATTTACCGACATTAAAACAATTTAACGGATGATTTCACACAAAAGACAAAAGCCGTATATGATATAATGTTAACATAAATCAAAATCAGTACCGGAATCAAAGAATTTACAAACAATTGTAGCATTGTAAATTATTAGAATAGAATAAAAATCATTCAGGAAATTATACCATTTTTTTTATTTATTTTTTGTTACTATTTAGCTAATTAGCAAAAAAAACTTTTACAATTACGTGTAGGTATTATTCAAGGAAAATTCAAAACAGTTGGAATACAGGTCAATGCGACCCACTAGCACACTACACTAGACCTAGTTAAATTTATCTCAAATAAATAAGAGATAGTGAGGAGTAAATATTTTAGTAAACAGATACGCAATTAAAACAAATTAACGACATTTTACTGATGAATAATTATGCAATTATGCAATTCCAATTATATTCATTAATGTTTTAATTTCTACTTAAATTTAAAATGTTTTTAATGAAGTTGTCAAATTTAAAAATCATTCACTTATTTCTAAAAAAATATTCACTTATTTATAATATTAAATTTAATAATTTATATTTGAGATTTATATGTTTAGTAGTCCAAATATAGAACCTCGAGGAACAACAAAACTACTGTTTGTTACTTGTGATAAAAATAATATTAAATTATTAATTATAATAATTTTGATGCAGTCTCAAATTTTAATACTACGAACCATAATATAGATGGTGAATCCCATGAAAAAAGGGCCAAGTTTGTAACAAAAATTGATTATTTGTTATTTTTATAATAAAATATAATTCTGTAAACTACCCTTAAGCCTATACTGGCACAAGTGTAACTAAACTCGACAGTTCAACCCTGTACGAAATTACTAATATTTCTTACAAAAATGATACGATCGTTCCTTGACTCTAAAACATCTGTTTTATGGGTCGACAAGAAATCACACTCGGTAGTAAAGTATCAAACAAGGGAACGAGCGCACACCTTATGGGAAATCGCCAAGGTCCATTCTGGCAATCCACATCAAGGTCATCGCTCAACGCACCTAAAAACGTTGTATTTTGAGCCGTTTTTCGACGCATTTAACGCAACTGAAAATGGGGATGACAGACATTTTGGAGTATATTTTTGTACCAATTTACACCAAAAATTAATGGTAGCATTCGAGGCACACACCGACCCTTCATACCAAATTTCAGCTTGATTGGTCAAACGGTTCGGCAGTTATCGTGGAAGATTACACACAGACAGACCATACTCTGGAAATTGTTTCAATTTCCTCGGGGGACCTCAAAATGGATATTTCCATCGATATCTCAATTTTTTTTTTGCTCGTTCACTATACTTTCCCTTTGATAGGCCCGGGAAAGTAAAATACTAAACTACAACAATTTCTTTTATTTTACTTTCCCGACCCACCTGTGAACGAGCTAAAAAAAAAATTCGAGATAAAGATGGAAATATCCATTTTGACGTCACCTGAAATGATTAAGATCATTTCCAGATGGAAGTCTGTCTGTCTGTGTGTATTCTTCCACGATAGACTCCACACGTTTAATCCGATTGCGCTGAAATTTGGTATATGGGTTTGGGTTATCCGTCGGAAGAATCCATTAGTTTTTGTACGACATCTGTCAAATGGAAGTGTCACTATCTAAAAATGACAGATGCAATATGCCACCGAATTTGACTTGTAATATGTCATTTGAAAGTCCTTGAAAAATTCTATTCAGAACAGTCAAAATTATTTCTCCAACTGTCACCTGTCAAAAATAAAACAATGTCAAAATTTGAAACTTTAACATTAAATATCTAAATTTTTTGTTCCTATTTTTATAATATTTTCTGATTTTCTTTTGATTTTTTTCAGATTTTTTGCTAATTTCTAATGATTTTTCCAATTTTTTTTATGATTTTTTTCAATTTATTTTCCGAATTTATCAAAAAATTTTATAATGAGTTTTTTTATAACCTGTAAAATTAAGGATTTTTGTTTCCTAATTATACGTGAAAAGATATATTTCTGGTTTTTCTGATTTTTTCTATAATTTTTTCTGATTTTCGAGTTTTTTCGATTTTTTTTCTATTTTTTATTTGTTTTCTAATTTTTTCTTATTCCTCTGATATTTTGCAATTATTTGGGATTTTTGTGCAATTTCTTTTTTGGGATTTTGTTGCGATTTTTTAAGACTTTGCGATTTATTTCAAATCTTTTGAATTTTTTCTTTTCCTGTTATTATTTTTTTATGGTTACAATTGTTTCCAGTTTTTTGGTTATTTTTTGTTTTTGCGGTTTTTTGCTATTTTTGCGATATATTTCAATTTCTTTCGTTTTTTGCGAATTCTTTTTTGTTTCGTTTTTTTGCGATTTTTAGTTTTTTTTCGTTTTTTTTTTACAATTTTTTTTTTTAATTTTTTTCACGACTTTATTTTTCATTTTTATTATTAATATTTTCCGATTTTTCAATCAATTTGTTCCCATGTTTTCTGTTTTTTCATATTTTTTCTGATTTTTTTTTGTTTTTTTCTGATTTTATTTTTCCGACTCATCATTCGAGAAGGGAAAGTATTGTGAACGAGCTAAAAAATTTTCGAGATAAAGATGGAAATATCCATCTTAAATTTTGAGGTCCCCTGAGACAATTTAGACCATTTCCAGGTGGAAGACTATCTGCCTGTGTGTCTGTCTGTGTGTATTCTTCCGTGATAGAAGCCACACGCTTAATCCGATTAAGCTGAAATTTGGTATATGGGTTTCGGATATACATTGGAGGAACCCATTACTTTTTGTACATCTGTCAAATGGATGTGTCACTGTCAAAAAATGACAGAAGCAATATGTCACGGAATTAGACTTGAAAATCTCTATTCAGAACAGTCAAAATTATTTCTCCAACTCTCACCTGTCAAAAATAAAAAAAATAACATTACATATCTCAAAAAGTATTCGTGGATACTCGTCGGCAAAGTTCTGGGGCGACACAACCGATTTTTTTTTAAATAATTTTTCATCCCCTTCTATTATTCATTATTTTTCATCATTTTTAATTTATGTTCAACTAACTGCTGAGCTGTTAGTTGAATTCACTCAGAAATTCCACTGAGTAGCCAGACACTGGCATTGATGTGAAATTGCTACAACTTGATTTTTGCACGTGTATATTATAAAAAAACATTATTAATATGTCATGTGACTTAATTGCTGTTTTTATTCGAAAAAAAATTACAGGGTCATCTTTTTCATAGGAATTTATATTTTAAGTATTAAAAAATAGTGACTGGTTTGCATTTGGCGCAATCTAGTCCTTTTTTTAATAACTAAAAAATAGTGACTGGTTTACATTGTTATTATTTTGCTATTTTCAATTTAATATAATTTAATAGTGCATGTTTTATTATGCAAATATTGGAAAATATTATTTTCTTGAGAGGGGTAAATTTTACGAGACCGGCGGGATTTTTTTTCCACCATTAGGAAATCGCTTCACTCGGGCAACAATCTTCACTTCACTTATATATAAGGGTCATAATTTTTTACGACTGGAGAATTATTATCAACATCTCATATTAGTATATTTTAAAATAATATAAAAATAAAAAATCTGGATAAATAGAAAACTAAGAAAACCTCGAAATACTCCCCTATTTTCTAATTTTTTTAGAGCAACCCCATCTATAAATAATCGAACTAGAAGCGGTCCTAATACAGAACCTTGTTGTACCTCGTGGAAAAATTGCTGATTATTACTTTTTAATCAATAAAATAATTCATTATTTTTTTTTAAAATTGTGAGAGAATGAATAACTCATTGAAATACCAAAATTAATTACTTAGTACTTTTGATGATGAAAAAAATATTCTTTACCGCTTACAACTGGTTTTAAATTTTAATTAAAATGTTTTAGTGAAAAATAATAATTTAACAACTTTGTAACCTACTTTTTTTAATTTATTATATGGTATAAGTGTTTGTCGATAATATGTTTATTTATATATTTATTTATTTATTTATTAATATTTCCACATTCTGTACGATTACATAAACGTGTAGGTAATTTCAACAAATATTAACGGTATGTTATTAATTAATTAATAGTATTTTATAAAAAATAATATTGTAAAAATTGAATATTTTGGAATAATATTATTTTTTTTTATTATCTATTTAAACAACAATGGTTAATTTTTTTTGCTATTATCGAATTAGCTGCCGGTTTTTACCGGTCTTTGTCGCGAACGTGTTAAAATTTATACCGGCATTTCGTAACTTTTTGTGAAGAAATACATAGAGCTGTTTAAAAATTTCTATCACGCTTATTATAAACTAATAATATTAATCGTTTTGTAGGCGAACAAGAGTCATGAGCATTATCGATAGAGATGCTTACCTCATTCTCCGCAAATACGAATTACTTGGCGAGTTCGGTTAATTACTTTAATTTAAAATTTTTAATTGTTAAGTCGCACCCAAAAGCGATGCAATATATCGCTTGAGAATGTATCTGGAATTTAACGAACAGGACCGTATTGTTTTATTTAAATAAAATTGATACAGCAGTATCAACGTACTTTTTGTTTGCTGCATCATCATCGTTTGTTGGTTCCTTTACGTTATACAATAGTTTAGAAAAAAAAATGGGAAAATAAATAAATGGCAATAAACAATTGTACAAAAATTAAAGAAAATGGGACAAAAAAGATAAGTAAGAAAAAAAGGAATAGTTGTAATAAAAAAGAAGAAAAAAAGGGGTGTAAAATCAGGAAAAAAACAATAGTTGTAAAAAAAAATCGGCTGTGTCACCCAAGAACTTTCCCGGCTCGACCGTAGAGAATATGTTATTTATTATTATTATTTTAATTACAAAATACTAAGCATTACATTGATTTAGGAACACATTAAAAATAGCGAGCTGATGGTGAATTAATATTTCAATGTTAGTAATGACATAAGCTGCGCATGCGCACGTTGTATATCACACTGCTACAATTAGAATCACCTAAAATCATGTGTGAAAACTATTGGGAATTCGGGAAAAATTTTCATACAATAGTTGTAGGGAATTTTAAAAGTTAAACATTAAAGTTAAAGAAAATTTGATGCTTTACAACTTTGCACAAGAAAATTTTGCACTAAATACATTGTTTGTCCTCAAAATCAAGAAAACTAGAGAAAACATACATGCACATTTTTACGCGCCCTCTAGTGGCGCAACTATAGGAGATTTTAGAAAAAGTTTGAGACAAAAGTTATAGAGAATTTTATGCTCTAAAACTTTGTACTACAAAATTTTGCACTAAAGTATATTGTTTGTCCTCAAAATCAAGAAAGACTAGAGAAAACCTACATGCACATTTTTTACGCGCCCTCTAGTGGCGAAACTATTGGAAATTCTGGAAAAAGTTTAAAACAAAAGTAATAGAGAATCTTATTCTCTAAAACTTTGTACTACAACATTTTGCACTAAAATGTATTGTTTGTCTTCAAAATCAAGAAAAACTATAGAAAACAAACATGCACATTTTTTACACGCCCTCTAGTTTCGCAACTATTGGAAATTTTGGAAAAGGCTTAAGACAAAAATTGTAGGTAATTTTATGCTCTAAAACTTTGTACTATAACATTTTGCACTAAAATGTATTGTTTGTCCTTAAAATTTAAATAAAGCAAAAAATTGTTACATGTGTATTTCAATGTCGGTCTTGAGGACCTTCTACTCTACCAATTTAAACTAAAAACTAATGGTCGCATTCGAGGCACACACCGACCCTTCATACCAAATTTCAGCTTGATTGGTCAAACGGTTCGGAAGTTATCGTGGAAGATTACACACAGACAGACCATACGCTGGAAATGGTCTCAATCTTCTTGGGGGACCTCAAAATGGATATTTCCATCGATATCTCGATTTTTTTTTTGCTCGTTCACCTTACTTTCCCTTTGATGAGTCCGGGAAGTAAAAGGTGGAAGAATTTAGACAAAAAAATATGAGAAAAAATTGGGGGAAAACAATAGTTGTAAAAACATTGGAGAAAAAATGAGGTAAAAAAACAATAAATCCAAAAGGTTATCCATATTTCAAACGTGGTCCAATTTTCAATAAATAAAATGAAAGTCCAAGTCATGTACCACACAAATATATTTCTTAAAAAGATTTTTTGGGGGAAAGCGGCGACTAGATTCGGCTAAACTATTAATTTTTTAGAAAAAAAATGGATTTCTATATCAAAAATTGGATTTCTATACCAAAAATTGAATTATCGACATCAAAAATTGGATTAACCGCATGAAAAATTGGATTTTTATTGGAAAATTGAATTATATCAAAAATTGGAAGGTTAGGTTAGGTTAGGTTTTCTCGAAGAAGAGACACGACCTCTCTGTTCCACAATGGTTAAGCTGATATAGGTTTTTTGAATTTTTTCTATAATTTAAATTTTTTTTTTCAAATTGTCTGTCTGTCTGGATGTAAACATTGTAACTTTTGAACGAAAGCTCCGATCGGGTTCCGGTTTTCACTTTATCTAGTTAGTTTTGTCCAAGGAAGAACCCTCTTGAATTTGAGCAGGATCGGACCGTTACCCATGATACAAATTAAAGTGGTTTGAATGGGAAACTTTTTTTCCAATTCAAATTTTTGGAACAAAATGTCAAATGGATTTTTCGAAATGGATGAGGATGTTGCCGAAATAATTGACACATTGTTTGAATTTAGAGATTTTTTTTCGTTTTTTTTTTACAATTTTTTTTATTTATTTTCGTTTTTTGCGTATCATTTTTCATTTTTTTTTCTATTATTTTTCTTTCACTTTTTTCCTGGTTTCTCATTATTCTGATATTTTGTTTTTTTTCTGGTTTTTTCTGTTTGTTTTTTCAATTTTTCTAATCTTTTATCATTGTTCTGTTTTTTATTTTTTTTTGCTTGTTTATTTTTTTATAATTTTATAATTATTTTATCAAAAGAGGCTTTTTTTCATTTTTCTGATTTTTTATTTTTTTTTCTGATTTTTTCGAAGTTTTCAATTTCTTTTTTCTTTTTGTCATTGTTTCGTTTTGTTTTCTATTTTTTATTCCATTTCTTTTTTTTCAATTACTGTTTTTTATATTTCTTTTTAGTTTTTTTAATTTTTTCTCATTTTATCTTATTCCTTTGATTTTTCCGATTTTTTTACGATATTTTTACCATTTTTTTGGGATTTTATTGCGATTTATTTTAATTCTTTCGATTTTTTTTATTTCTTTCTTTTGTTTACAGTTTCCCGGTTTTTTGTTTTACGTTTTTTTCCAACTCTTTCCGGTTTTTTCGATATATTTCGATTTCTTGCATTTTTGCGTTTTTTCGATTTTTTTACAATTTTTTTTATTTATTTTTAGATTTTCCATATTTTACAATTTTATTCTTCATTTGTTTCCAATATTTTCCAATAATTTTTGTTTCTTTTTCGATTACATCTGATTTTTTCGATTCTTCTTATTTTTTCTCGTTTTTCACTATTTTTTTTTGATTGTTTTTCATGTTTTATTCTGATTTTTTCCATATATTCTAATTTATTTGATTTTTTTGTTTATTTTGAAATTTTTTGTAATTTCATTTTATTAAATTTAAAAATGATTAAAGATTTCAAATACCTTTACCACCTCTTCCAGATTCACTAAACATTAAAAAAATTAAATAATTTTTAAATAAATGATATGACCAAAAGAAGTTTCTAACCATTTTAGAACATTCCTATATTTTCATGAAGTGGAAAATTAAGTGAAATCTTAAAAAGAAACTGTAGAAAATAAAATTTTGGAGTAAATTTTTTTTAATATCGAAATCCAAGATGGAGTTGTTCTTACCCCTAGAGCGAAAATTACTAATCCGATCGAAGTGATTATGTTTTTTTTTTTCACATCTTGTATTATTAATTTTACAAAAAATTTCACTTTTGATAAAAGTTTCTGAAAAAATTGATATAAAAAATATACAGGATGATATTAAGAATACGTAAATTATGATTATAAAATAACTTTTTTGGTTGTATGTTTAATTAAAAAATATTTTATCAGAAAAAAAATTATTAAACAATTATTTTACTATTAGTGTTCGGGGGCTAATTTTTATTCAAACAAAATTCAAAAAAACTAATAATTAAAAAAAAATTGCCAAGATATTTAATGTAAAAAAAAATGGATTTGGTCTTATCACTTGAGCGAAGTGATTATAGCATTTTTTTCACATCTTATATTATTAATTTTACAGAAAATCATACTTTTTGTAAAAGTTTCTGAATCTAATAAACTTAATTGGATTAAAAAATTGATATACTATTTATTTTAGTCATTATTGAAAATATTAAAAAAAGAAATACTTACGTTTAATTAAAAAAGTTTGATCAGAAAAAAAATTTGTTTACTAGAAGTGTTCGGAAAGTTGGATGGGATTACCCCCTCTTTTTTTTTTAAAAGAATTTATTTTTGGACCAATTTTTTTTCTCAGTCATAAAATTTTCTAAAAATAAATAATTTAAAAAAAAATGCATAGATATTTGTATAATTTCCTTAATGTTAATTTATTTATTCCAATGCAATTTACAATAACGTTTATAAACAGATTTTCTTAATTTTTTTTTATTACGATTATCAGATTTTATTACGCAATTTAGGTGATTAATTATCAATCAAACTTGTCAATAATAACCTCGAACACTAATTGCATAGCATATAAAATTTCTGGTATTTAAAGTGGGTTGATACACTTGGTATATTACGGAAATATATACATAAATTATTAAGGGTTTTTTTTTGTATAAATTTTTTATATTAAAATCAATATGTTGCAATTAACTAATTAATTGCAATAAAATAATTATTAATTAAGGATAATATAGTAAATTTTCTTGACAGCCTTGCTGCGAAGAATACACAAAACAAAATACAATTTGCATGCTCTTTAATTAATGTTAACCTGCAATTTACAATATGTAAGTCGTTATATAATAAAAGGACACAACAAGTAGCGTTACCCTTGAAGTACTTATTTCTATTATATAGTAATAAATTAATTACTATTATAATTACTACAATGGCGTATCCAGTAAAATATTCTAATTACATCCCAACCAAATAAAAAAAATAGATTTTATTACTAATTTATACAAGTAATAATATTATTTGATTATTTTATCCAGTAGCACGCTACTGGATAATATAAAAAATTATTGTGCGTATGATATGATCGAGTCGACTAAGTATATAAATAAACTATCGGTGTGGCCTTAACTGCACCTAAACATTACTTATTTTTTAAACCTTGACATGTTTGTCATCAATAATCAAGTAGTGCCAATGCTAGTAGGTCAGTGTGTCACAGCATGTAATAAAATACCCCCATAATATAATTTTTTCGTATCGGAAAAAATAAATCAATTTATTGTGACGTAATCAAAATAATTTAATAAATCAAAAATTAACTGTATCTATATATAGCATTATTTGATAAAAAAAAAACAGCTACAAATTAGTTTCTTTGTACGAAAAATAAAATCACACAATGTAGAATTTTTTTTATTATTTAACAAACCTAAACTAAAATTGTTAAGAAAATGTTGTCACTATTTTTGTTTAAAGATTTTATAAAATGGTTTTTGGATGAGCGCTCCGTTAATATTACAGATAGGAAGCTGTGGTTTTCACCAATCGATTCTGTATTTAATTCTTAAGAGCGCGTCTGTGGCATATTTTAAATATCTCGAAAAAAACCGCATATTTTTAGTTGATATATTAGGCGAGATCTCGTCCAAATACGAATAATTATGTTTTGTGGCGCTCTACCCGGTTCTACGCAGAAAAAATTAGAAAATACTAAAAAAATAATTATTATGCTCAATCACATTTCCCTTTGGTAATTCTCTAAACGGTAACTACGAAAATCACGTGGTGTGCGAGCCTCTTAAGAGGATTTACCAATAATTTTATTTCTTATCAAAAAAAATTATATCAAACTTATTTAACTAATTTTTATTTATCACACATAATTTTTTTATTTTGCAACTATTTTTATTTAAAGATTTAAAATGTACAAGCACAAATTCTTAAGAAGATTTACCCTATAATAAAATTATTTCAAACTTAACTAATTTTGATTTATCACACAATATAAATTTTTTTGTGTTGCAACTATTTTTATTTAAAGATTTAAAATGTACAAGCACAAATTCTTAAGAAGATTTACCCTATAATAAAATTATTTCAAACTTAAATAATTTTGATTTATCACACAATATTATTTTTTTTAAGTTGCAACTATTTTTATTTAAAGATTTAAAATGTACAAGCACAAATTCTTAAGAGGATTTACACTATAATAAAATTATTTCAAACTTAACTAATTTTGATTTATCACACAATATAAATTTTTTTGTGTTGCAACTATTTTTATTTAAAGATTTAAAATTTACAAGCACAAATTCTTAAGAGGATTTACACTATAATTTTATTTCTGATTTTATTTAATAAAATATTTCAAACTTAAATAATTTTGATTTATCACACAATATTATTTTTTTTAAGTTGCAACTATTTTTATTTAAAGATTTAAAATGTACAAGCACAAATTCTTAAGAGGATTTACACTATAATAAAATTATTTCAAACTTAACTAATTTTGATTTATCACACAATATAAATTTTTTTGTGTTGCAACTATTTTTATTTAAAGATTTAAAATTTACAAGCACAAATTCTTAAGAGGATTTACACTATAATTTTATTTCTGATTTTATTTAATAAAATATTTCAAACTTAAATAATTTTGATTTATCACACAATATTATTTTTTTTAAGTTGCAACTATTTTTATTTAAAGATTTAAAATGTACAAGCACAAATTCTTAAGAGGATTTACACTATAATAAAATTATTTCAAACTTAACTAATTTTGATTTATCACACAATATAAATTTTTTTGTGTTGCAACTATTTTTATTTAAAGATTTAAAATTTACAAGCACAAATTCTTAAGAGGATTTACACTATAATTTTATTTCTGATTTTATTTAATAAAATATTTCAAACTTAAATAATTTTGATTTATCACACAATATTATTTTTTTTAAGTTGCAACTATTTTTATTTAAAGATTTAAAATGTACAAGCACAAATTCTTAAGAGGATTTACACTATAATAAAATTATTTCAAACTTAACTAATTTTGATTTATCACACAATATAAATTTTTTTGTGTTGCAACTATTTTTATTTAAAGATTTAAAATTTACAAGCACAAATTCTTAAGAGGATTTACACTATAATTTTATTTCTGATTTTATTTAATAAAATATTTCAAACTTAAATAATTTTGATTTATCACACAATATTATTTTTTTTAAGTTGCAACTATTTTTATTTAAAAATTTAAAATTTATAATCATAAATTCTTAAGAGGATTTGCCCTATAATTTTATTAAAAAAATTATTTTAAACTTAACTTAATTTGATTTAACAACACACAAAATAATTTTTTTGTGGTGTAACTATTTAGATTTAAAGATTTAAAATGAATAAACACAAATTCTTAAGAGGATTTACCCCATCATTTTATCTATTAAAAAAATATTTTCAAACTTAACTAATTTTGTTTCATTACACTTTTGTATTCTCTATTATGATTAAAATTTAAACAATATATTACTTTCCCGCTACATATACCATACATACACCCAAAAATTTTGCATAATGTGGAAAACTTTTTTGAGAAAAAATTGTACTTCATAAAATTTGGATCTTCACTTATCAAACACAATATTAAATTAAAACATTTAAAAAAATTACCATGTACGAGGAAAGTCAAAAAATATGAATTTAGGTCAATAGTGATCCTTATTTTAATAAATTTTTTCCTGTATATAAAATTAGTTAATTTTTATGTGTATTTTGAATCAATCAAAATTGAACAAAAAAAACTAATATTTTTCTTAAAATCATCCAGCCCTCTAAGATGACCATTTAATTATGAAACACCATGTAAAATATAGAACAAGTCCAAATATACAACCCTGAGGGACTCCGACTTTAAATAACAATTGAGAAAAAAATCCTCAAATACTTAGTTTATTTACAAATTGTGTAAAATTTGTTATTTTACATTTAAAATTCAGGTTAATGTTTGTTTGAATTAGTTCAGCCCCACGCTCCCGACGTTGAGTCATCGTAAAATTTGACATATTTCACAGGCCCGGGCCGCGTGCTCGTCGGTCGATCGTCGGCACGCGCCCTTAACAAAAGGGGCGGTGGAGGTGTATACGCGACCTACTGACCCGATTCCCATGGTGACGTATCAGACGATTCGACCCGACCCTCGCACACGCAATTTCTTCTTTTCCGGGATAGTCTCCGGCACACGTCCGTTTTCCGACCTCCTTTATAAATGCGGTTTTATTTATTGAGGAATTGTGTCGTATAAATTAAAAGATTTTCCGGATAGATTGCGGATATTTCTTCGCTCCTGCAATGCACTTTTTTTATTTTTAGAAACGATGTTGGAATCCATAATGAAAATTTTCACGTTGTTTCCAACAATTGCAATAAAAATCATAGATCAAAAACCACTAACGTTCTAAATCTTTATATTGTTGGTTACATTAATTTTAATAATAATATAATGTTTTTACGTTTAACTAAGATATAGACAAAAACTGATAAATCTGTGAAAAATTTTTTGAAATCGGTCAATAAATAATATTAAAGTTGTTGCTTTTTCTCGCGGATTGTGGTGTGTATGACGTCACGTATCTGCATAGCCAAAGCGCCGTACTACAAACCAATCTCTTATTCTATGCCACCACACTATTGACTTTAATTTAATTCCCGTCATCGTAACATATTAACTGTCATACAACAAAATATAGTCCAAGGGCCAAGTACTTTTTTCTGCAACTTTCTACAGGACATATTTTATTGAAACGTGTCCCCTGAAAGTAAATTTAAGTTGGCTGTGAGCGCCAGCTGCCATCTTGAAAAATATGTTTTGTGAAATATCTCGTGAACCGTGCATCGTACGAGAAAAATAGTAGAACTCACTTTTTCTGTTCTTGCCTTTTACTAATATATGCCAGGAATAATGAAAATAAAGAAGCGCGATACGTTGCTTTGTTTACAATCCCGTCTCGTACATTAGTTAGGAGAAATGACGTCAGGCTACTGAATCAGACGGAATGCCAAGTGCAACTTTAAAATGTTATAGCTTTGTTAGTTTTTGATATATCTTAATTTCACTTTCACACTTTTGTTTTGTTTTTTTTTATTTTCAGTCTCATTCATAAAAAAAGGTAAACTTCATTGTAAATGAAACTTTACATTACTTTTTTTGTGTTGAAACTTGAAACTAAAGGTTAAATTTTTCTACAATTTAAAAATATTTTTAGGTTAAATATTTATTTGATTCTTGTCATTTTTATTTCATCAAGATCAAAACAGTGTCGGTTTAAGATATTACTTGATGATGATGGTGAAATAAATACAAAACATTTTTAATCACTTGATTATCGTACATAGTTGTAACCATAACAATTACAGGACTGTATTTAAAAAATTAAGTTGATGGTGGCATAACCGAAATGTGGCAGATACAATCTAATAACTGCAATTTTATTCTCAAATAAAAAACCGTTTTTATCCTATTTTTAAAATTATAATTTAAAAAATGAAAATGATTAAAATTATACTTTTTTAAATACTCCCGAAAACACGTAATTTTTTCCCATTTAACTGATTTCGGAACTCTTACGGTTTTCGAGATATACTCCAGGTACTTTTTTCTGCAATCTTCTATAGATGCGATTTTATTGTTGGAACATGTTCAGGAGTGTCCCCTGAGAGAAAATTCAATTTGGCGTGAACGTCAGCCCGCCATCTTGAACAAGACGTTTTGTGAAATATCTCGTGAATCCTGCATCGCACGAGAAAAATAGTACAATCATTTTCGTAGACAAAAACATTCTCTACAACTTGTATTTAGAACTTTTTTCTGTATAATGCATAGGTTTTTATTTATAGCGCCCCAAAGTCAGACATTGGCAGTGAAATAACATGTCACGTTTTTTAAACGTTTTTCCCGTAAAATTTATAGTTTCAGAGCTATAGATTTTCAAAACTTGCACCTCGTAAATTAATTAAAGGGCATAAAAAAGCTCAATTAATGCCAAATTAATGTTTTATAATAAATGATTAAAAAATGTGGCACTTTATTTCACTGCGCAAGTCTGAGTTTGGAGCGCTTTAAATAAAAACCTATATATTATATAAAAAAAAGTTTTAAACAAAAGTTGTAGGGAATGTTTTTATCTACAAAAATAATCTTTACTATTTTTCTACGATGCACGGTTTGCGAAATATTTCACCAAACGTGTTTTTCAAGATGGCGGCTGAAGCTCTCGCCCAACGGTCCCACCAATTTTAATTTACTTTCAGGAGACACCCCTGAACATGTTCCAATTTCATTATGAACCTACTTTTTTTGCTCCGGCTCTTGGATACCCATGAAATAGTGTACACACCCTGTATCTGTCTATTTAATAGATCTTCATTTCCACTGGTTAGGAAAATTATTATTTAACCATTGGCAAATAAAACTAAAATTAATTGAACTGCCATTTTACCAACAAAAAATAATTTTTCTTAATTACAAATATACCGGATGTCCTAAAAGTTCGCTATTAAATTTAGTGTCACTTGATTGAAATAAATAATTAGAAACAACGAAATAGAAATCAAAAAAAAGCAAATTCGTTAATTTTAGTATTAGACAGGTGAATTTTGGCCAGGTGAAATTATACACCTGCAGATATTATTTTTAGGCTAAATTAAACAGATCACAATCCTTTAATATTCACCTGGTCCTAATTTTAAAATTAGAAATGTGAACTTTGTTTTATAAAAAAAAAAACGAATATTGAATGAAAATAAAAATGTGTGGCATACACGGTAGTCAACGTGTTAACTGAGTATCTTCAAAAATGTAGAAACTTATGTTTGGAGATGTAAATCTTTTCATTGAATCTATTTTATAATAAATAAAGTTTTTTTTAAGCAAAAATAAACAATAAAAATTTAATTATTTTAGCGACCTAGATTCTTGTTTACACTCGAACACACAGCGTTAATTAACTATGAGATAATTCCATTATATTCAAATGGTAAAAAAAATCAAAAGACCTCGACACAGTTTTCCAAAATATATAATTTTTGCTATTAAATATAAAAAATTGTAATAGTTTATATTTACGATCAATGAAATACCAATTTAAAAAAAAATATTTGCATTGAGGTCACGAAAAGAAAGACAATTTGAATATCTTAATTTTTTTAAATATACACAGTTGTTCAAATAATCAGCAAAACAAACTATCGATATCCCAATGTTAAATGTCTTTTCTACATAATTTTTTTTTATAAAAAGACTGGATCAGGGGTACACATTAAACGAATAAACGTGGAGAGGGGAGTATATATGAATATAAATAATATATATACACATTGATATACTCCCCTCTCCTGACTTTTGCCTCAATATTCAGAAAAATCTATTAAAAAATATTATAAACGTGGAGAGGGGAGTATATATTTATATAAATGATATTTATACACATTGATGTACTCCCCTCTCCTGACTTTTGCCTCAATATTCAGAAAAATCAATTAAAAAATATTATAAACGTGGAGAGGGGAGTATATATGAATATAAGTAATATTTATACACATTGATATACTCCCCTCTCCTGACTTTTGCCTCAATATTCAGAAAAATCTATTAAAAAATATTATAAACGTGGAGAGGGGAGTATATATGTATTTAAATAATATTTATACACATTGATGTACTCCCCTCTCCACGTTTATAATATTTTTTTAATTGATTTTTCTGAATATTGAGGCAAAAGTCAATACTTAGGATAAATAAAAAACTTAATGAGAAAAATATCCACATTTTTATTAATTATTTTTTTTTGTTTTCAAGGTTTTAAATTTTTTAGGCAATGTAGGTAATGAGCAGTATATTTAAAAAAAATTAAAATGCTACTTTCGTAAGTAAAAAATAAAAAAAAGTAAATGTATAGAAAAACAAAAAAAAAATCTAAGGGCTCTCAAACGATGGTGCCCCTTTTCGGCCCCACATTTTATGCTGTGAAGCATTAGTGGCAAGTGCGATCCTGGCCAAACTTCTCACATTTATGTTAATTACTTCTAAAATTTGAACTGGAAAAAAGTTTTCCTGTACATTTCACTTAATTTTATTTGGTGACTATCAGAAGTACCGTCCAGATCCAGCTCAAATTCAATGGGGGTCTTCCCTGTAGAAAATTAACTAGTAAATTGAAAACTCGATCGCAATTTTCATTCGAGAGTTATAGTGTTTACATCCAATCACCTACACCATATTTATAAAATACAGTGTCATTTCAGACCAAGAATAACATGGTTAGAAACGAGTGCCTTATGTTATTGCTATTGCGCATGATTTTTCTTAAAGTATTTAATGTATATCATATTTCAATACTAATTATGTTTTTTTCGTTAAAATCGGACCTTTATTAACGAAATTAGGTGCTAGTGCCCTTTCGTCTCTGCTACTGCCTTTGATTTTTTCTAAAGTATTTAATGCACGTCACATTTATGATCTGACCACTAATATCGAAGATAGAGACATTCCCCTCTTCATATCTTCCCTTGTCCCTTCGACACCCGCGTTGGTCTATAATTGGTTTATCCAAAAAAAATTGAATAAATTACTTTTTGTCTAAATAAATCCTGGTATAGATACTTTAACCTTGCGTTTGTAAAAAAAAACCAATAATTTGTTTCGACTTTTACTTTCTACACTCATATAAATTACTTTCTCGCATACATTTATCACAAGTCCATCGAAAGCAAAAGTGGCCATGGTCACTAGATCAGTAGGTTAAACATATGGAACTAAATGAGGAGGGAGGTTTATCGAACAGAAAAAATAAAAAGTAATCCGAGTCGCAGGCAGCACCAAATCGGGCGACGACTCGGTATTTACTCTCGATTTTTATTAATAATGATTGCATGGCCTACTTTTACAACTTGTTTTGTGTCTGATGATTCGCATTCTCTCGAGTTATGGAAACTTGCATTGGCCACTCCTATGTTACTTTTTTTGGTTTGTACAAAAACCGGTGATTTTTAATCGATCAAATCATAAAGTGCATTTAATAAAAAAATTTCAAAATTTTTCAATTTTATACCATGTGGAAAAAATTCAATTTTCCAAAAGCTTGATAATAATTCTCTCCGGTTATGGGTATTACGGTATATCAATGGAATAAGTATCAAAATTTCCATAAAATTGTACAAATCGAACTATCAACATCGTCTAATAGCCGTCAAACCTACAAATTGAAGCTCACAATATAACGTTCCAAATTTCCACATAAAAGTGTCTAAAGCACCGCTAATTTTACAAATTGAAGATCCAAATTCGAATTAAAATACTGAAAAAATTTGATACGCAATAATAAATCATAAATTTTCAGGAACCGTGTTTCGTAAATATTCATTTTTCAGGATTCGTGTGTATACGGAACGCATTTAAAGTAACCAGGTTAAGTCATGACGTCACAAATGTCATTCTTGTCAAAAACTCTGTCAAAATCAAATTTAGCAGCTCCAGTCATATTAAGATAAAAACTAAATTCTTTTGCTTGAGTTAACAACAACCAAACACACACTAGTAAGAAAAGCAGACAACGTAACCTCAAATTCTTTGTTTGAAATCAGTTTTTGACAAAAATGACATTTGTGACGTCATGACATGATCATAATGTTCAAAATTTTCAAAATAACAATGATTATTTGTCTACACTAGATACGTCATATGTCAATTTCAATCAATCTCTTTGGACACGCCTTTAAATCACCGCCATTGGTCAAATTTCTGTTTTAATTTCTTGTTGTGTCTTTCGCCTTGCTATTACTTATTTATGAAACCTAAAACTTATTGCTTATTTCATAAAATTTTGATTGTGTCTCTGCCTTTAAGACCAATTGCACCGTATCTAAGATAAAGGGGAAATTTCTACTATGAGACCCCCACCTCAAATTTTTAAGCGATTCACGTAAACATTTTATTTAATAGCGCTTCAAGCCCGGTGTTTTGTGTTAACTTTGAAAATACGGATTAAAGAAATTTTTAAGCCCTAGAGATTATTTTTAGTGCGGTTAGTTTCGCGGTGTTATTTGTGGATTTTTTTAAAATTTTTCTTTTTATTAAAATGTATGGGACCAAGGAAAAAACGATATTTTCTTAAGAAAGGAAAGAAGAATATGAATGACTTGAATAAAAATCGGACAATAATTTTTCATTTTTGTGGCTTACTTTATACAACTTACAAGAATTTTTATTTTTGGGACATACTATATACATCTTACAAGATTTTTTTTTTTGGGACATAAACTTTCAAAAAGTTTCTGAAGAGGAAAATTCTTCTAAAGACAAATATTATATACCTACCATTTAAAAAAATGTATTTAAAAAAAACTCAACTTAAAACACACTGTATACATCTTATAAGAATTTTCATTTTTGGTACACTTTATTTTTTGGGTCACTTTAAAAGATTTTCTGAAAAAGGCTAATATACTATTTAGAAATGTATTCCTAAAAAACCCAGCTTGTGACACACCGTATACATCTTACAAGAATTTTATTTTTGGGACACACTCTATACACTTCAAAAATTACAACTAATTGTAAAAATCATTTCGTTTGGTTTGAATTAAAAATTGTATTTCAATCATTTGCTAGTTCATTTAACTCTGGAGTCCGACTCTGTTCTTTAAATAACGTCCCCGAGAAACCGATCCAAACCGAGACTTAACGAACCTCGGCTCGAATTCTTTTTTTAATAATGCATTTTTAATACAGTCATTGTAGCGTAAAATTTTATTATTTTTAATAATTTCACCAAACCTTACATTTTTTTCCTGGCGGAACGGTTGGGTTTTTCATAAAAAAAAATCGGCGAAATTATAATTTAATCCCTGTTCTTTGTTACAAAACAAAAAGAAGTAAAATTTATTCAGTATTGGGTTTTCTATCATTAAAACCAAATACATGACATTTAAACATTTCGACGGTATTGGGGCGCGAATCAATTGCTCTTAATTGGGGCGCGAATCAATTGCTCTTAAAGTACAAAAGCAATGACAAATATGACAGTATAGCCACCAGATTTTTAGCATTAAATGTACCAAGTGTGATTATCAGTTATTAGTCAAGTACATGGTGGATGATTATCGATTATTAATCAAGTAACAGTATTTATTACATTAACTGTCAGTAGATAGAACGTCCTTTAACTTTAAAGGCTCAATAAGTAAAGGCAATGACGTTTAGAATAAAACTTTACAAATTGATTTCTTATACAATTGTCACAATCTAAACGTCATTGTCATTAGTTATAGAACCGTTAAAGTTAAAGAACGTTCTATCTACTGACAGTATAAGTGATATAATCACAAAAATATTATAACTTATAGTATGATCTCGAAATAAAACCGTAAACTGATGACTTTTTCATCTCTAATTCAGGTCAATTTTAACATAATCTATGTCAACTTCAGTGGCGTACGTCTGATTTAAGATACATTTTTGTGCATTAACCTGTTTTAAAATACATGTATTTCAATAACACCCTGTATAAGGGTTGCTTCGTTGGTTTTGATCTAGACATAACTCTGGCCGACAAGTGCTTGATACAATATAAAGATTTAAAAGAGATTTTTTTTTAAGATTACTTTGAACCGAATTATATTTTGATATAATGAAAAGTATGATTTTTTTTGTAGAATTTGTACAAATTGTTATTATACCAAGTCGTTTATATCTTGTTGAACTATATCAATACTTAACGTATAAAAATAATTTTAATCTAGCAATAAAACGCGAAACAGTCACCACCACCTACACATAAATCAGTATATCACGGTATTTTTGTGAATTTTAAACAGCGAGCTAATCTAAAAAAAAAGTGAGAGTGATTGCAGCGCCACGAGTATGTCACTGTCAGTGGGTCAGTGTGTCAACGAGAGTGAATCCAACTTAAGTCGCTTGACGCGAAATGGTGCCAAGGTCCTCCAGCCACCAACTGTCGAAGTCGAACAAAATATGCGCGTTTCAGTTTTATCAGAATCAGACCTATTTATTTATACCAAAAAATTGAGTTATGTTGTCAGTAAATAGCGATAACGTTTCTATTATCGAAATAATATTCGAGAGATAAGAAATGTAAATGATTTTTTTAAGGTTCTAAAATTGTATGTTTTAGGATTGAGGGATTGGAACACACTGTATATTAATTCTTCATAAAAGTTGATGCTTTACTTAAAATATGCTACAATATTTTTATAAAAATTTACTGTCCAAGAGGAAATTCAGAAAATATGAATTCAAATCAAAGAAAAAAGTACCCTTATTTTAAAAAATATAGAAAAGTGTTATTTGGAAAACTGTTTAGAAATAATAGTTAGTAGGCTGTGATATTTTTTTTTGAATGTTTTAAGTTTAAATCATATTTTAAGTAAAGCAACCTACTCTTATTAAGAATAGTTGTTTCTTGAAAATCAATGATAAAAAAGTTGTCCATTTGGTGCAAACTTTTTGGGACTATATGAATTTTATTAAAATGTAAAAACAATATTTTTTTAAAGAAAACAGTTTAGAGATTTTTTGAAAAGAAAAGCAAGTCATTTTTGTAATGTTTTAGAAGTAATTCAAATTCAACAAGGGAAAAAGTGAGAAAAAAAAACAATAGTTGTAAAAATAAATTGGAGAAAAAATGATGTAAAAAACAATAGTTGTAAAAAACGGGGAAAATTAGAGCGAAAAAAATAATTGCAAGAGGGGGGAAAATGAAGTAACAAATATTAGTTGTAAAAAAAGCGAGGGGAACTGGGACAAAAACCACAAATGGAAAAAATAATAATAATTACTAAACTAGTTATTTGGCAACATTGCAAAATACTTGAAACAATAAAGTATTTAAATAATCAACACGATAGTTTCTGATAAAATTAACTCTTTTGGCGGACTCTCATTCTGTTCGGACTGTAAAAAAACAGAAGTGAGAAAAAAAGCGGAAAAATGGGGCAAATAACAAACGTTGTTAAAAAAGACGGGGGAATTCTGACAAAAACACAGTTGGAGTAAAAAATAATAGAAAATGGGAAACAATGGGACAAAAAGCAATGTTAAAAGAAAGGGGAACAAAAACAATGGTTTTGAAAAAAAAATTGGGAAAAATGGCAATAAATAATAATTGTCTAAAATGAAAGAAAATGAAGAAATTAATAAAAGTGAGAAAAACAGGAACAAATAGCAACAGTTGTAATAAAAACGGAGAAAAAAAGGGGTGGAAAATGAGGCCAAAAAACAATATTTGTAAAAAAGGGTGGAAGAATTTGGACAAAACAAAAACAGGGGAAAAATGGAGTAAAAAATAATAGATGTAAAAAAATTTGTGACAAAAATGAGGTAAAAAAACAATAGTTGCAAAAAAGGAGGAAAATTGGAGCTAAAAAATAGTTGCAAAAGGGGGGAAATTAAGTAACAAATATTAGTATTTAAATAATCAACTTACGCCAAAATATAAAAAAAATTGTTTTGAGATGTAGTAATTTGGTTGTAAACAAATTTTCCAATATTTTTTTTGGGACACACTGTATATGGATTTTATTAAAATTTGGAAAAAAAATATTTTTTTTTGAGCACAGCAAAGCAAATCATTTTTAAAAAAAATTGGATTTGTAATGTTTTAGAAGTAATTCAAATTTGGAACAAGCCCAATGTTGAAAAATTCAAATAAAAAATAAATTTTGAAAAAATTAATTTTGAGGTAATTTAAGACATTTTTGCCTAGCTCAAATAGGGCAGCTGTTTTTTCGAATTCCGCAAAGTTTCACCGCTAGTTTTATTTTTTAATTTTTAATAATTTTTCTATAAATTTTAATATTAAAAAAAAAAATACCATTAAATTTGTAATAAAAAAAACTTTATACAATATTATGGAATTTTTAAAAAGATACTATAGACCATTTTTTGATTATAAGTCACGTTATGGGAGAAATTGCAAAAATCATTTTCAACCCTTCGAAACCGCTACAGGGGTATATATTTTCTTCTTTTTATAACAATTTTTTTAAAAAAAATTTCGTTGCAAAAATTCGTATCGACCCTGGACTTAAAAAAAGTATCGCGGATACACCCGTATAAAAAAAAAACAGTTGATATTTTATATTTTTACACGTTACAAGATTTCTTTTAAAAAGAAAACCATTATTATAAATATATTTAATAACTATCCATTAAGTTTTGTCATTACGCAAGCGTTTACATGAAGATGCACTTTGATTACCGATTTTAAATTACTTGTTTATGGCATGTCCGTCTACGTCATCCTAATTAATTACTTAAAAAAAAATACTTACTATAGGTACTAGATCATAAATATATCTTTTATAATTTATTTAGTAGATCTAGAAGGATATATTCAAATTCTATGAATTTGGTTGTAGTGACAAAGAACACAATACTGAATAAATATCTCTTCGTTTTTTTTTGTAACAAAAAAAAGGTTATACTACAATCGATTTTTTTTTTGAAAAAAACAACTGTTTCGCCAGAGAAAAAATTTATTGGTGAAATTGTTAAGAATAATAAAACTTTAACTTACTATTATTATATTAAAAATATTTTACTTAAAAAATAATCGAGCAATACAGATTTTTCAAGACAGTTTCAATGATTTTTCAACGAATTTTTCTTTATTTTTTTCATTTTTGTTTATTTTCTGTGACCCTATTTTTTCCTGTTTTTTCTTAGTTTTTCCCATTTTTTCTATTCTTGCCTATATTTCCGTATTTTCATATTTTTTCCTATTTTTTTCCATATTTTTTTCGATTTTTCCCATGTTTAGTGTTTTTCCTGTTTTATTTTTTTATGTTTTTTACTATTTGTTTTCCTATTTTTCCTCCTTTTCCCTATATTTTCCTGTTACCCGTGTTTGTCAATTTTTTTCAATTTTTTTTTCTGTTTCTCTATTTTTTTTTAGTTTTCCCCATTTTTCCTATTTCTGCCTCTATTTCCCTATTTTCATATTTTTTCCTGCTTTTTTCCTATTTATCATATTTTTTCTTATTTTTTCCTGTTTTCCCCATTTTAGTTGTTTCTAATTTTTATTTTTTTTACTATTTTTTTCCTGTTTTATGCTCCTTTTCCCTATTTTTTTTGTATGAATGTTTTTAATTTTTTTTAAAGAGTTATCAATGGTCTTGAAAGAAATTTTTAAGGATTTTTCATGTATTTTTTTTTTAGGATGTTTTAAACTTTTCTTCAAGTACTTTTAAGGATTTTTTAGGTATTTTTTAAGGATTTTCCAAAGGCTTTCTTTCAAGGATTTTTAAAGGATTATTTAAAAAATTGTTTAGAAACTGTTTAAAGATTTTTCAAGAATTTTTTATGGATTTTTTAATTAAGTTAAAAGCGATGCTTTAATTTTTTTAACCGTCATCAGGTTGAGTCAATTTAATATTTAAAAAAATTGTGTTTTCGAAAAAAAAATCCAGTAATAATTGAAGCTCTAGTGGTATTACAACATTTTTCATTTTTTTTTAATAATTTAGTACAATAAGTATTTCATAAGGATTTTTCAAAAATTATTCAAAAAGACTGTTTTAGAGATTTTTGTGTTTTGAAAACATTTTCCAAGCATTTTTATGAGCTTTTTTAAGGATTTTTCCAGATTTTTTTAAGGATTTGTAAAAAATATTTCGTTGATTTTTGTGTGAAGGATTTATAGTGATTTAAAAAAAAAAATAAGAATTTTAAAAAGGTTGCTTTCAATATTTTTTTTAACGATTGTAATAATTTTTTAAGTAGTTTTAAGTATTTTAAATTATTGTTTAGGGATATTTTAATGACTTTTTTTTCTAAGAGATTTAAGGTTTTTTTTTTAAATAAGTTATTAATAATTTTTAAAAAAATTAAGGAATTTTCTTGTACTTTTCAAAGAGTTTTTAAGGATTTTTCAGGAAGTATTTTAAATTTTTGTTTACAGATATTTTAATGACTTTTTTTCTAAGAGATTATTAAGGGATTTTTTTAAAGAAGTTATTAATGATTTAAAAAAAAATAAGGAATTTTCTTGTACTTTTCAAAGAGTTTTTAAGGATTTTTCAGGAAGTATTTTAAATTTTTGTTTACAGATATTTTAATGACTTTTTTTCTAAGAGATTATTAAGGGATTTTTTTTAAAGAAGTTATTAATGATTTAAAAAAAAAATAAGAAATTTTCTTGTACTTTTCAAAGAGTTTTTAAGGATTTTTCAGGAAGTATTTTAAATTTTTGTTTACAAATATTTTAATGACTTTTTTTCTAAGAGATTATTAAGGGATTTTTTTTAAAGAAGTTATTAATGATTTAAAAAAAATAAGGAATTTTCTTGTACTTTTCAAAGAGTTTTTAAGGATTTTTCAGGAACTATTTTAAATTTTTGTTTACAGATATTTTAATGACTTTTTTTCTAAGAGATTATTAAGGGATTTTTTTAAAGAAGTTATTAATGATTAAAAAAAAATAAGGAATTTTCTTGTACTTTTCAAAGATTTTTTAAGGATTTTTCAGGAAGTATTTTAAATTTTTGTTTACAGATATTTTAATTACTTTTTTTCTAAGAGATTATTAAGGTATTTTTTTTTAAATTAATGATTTTAACAAAATAAAGAATTTTCTTGTACTTTTCAAAGAGTTTTTTAAGGATTTTTCAGGAATTTTTCAAGATTGTTTGATGATTTTATTTAAGGATTTCTTAGTATTTTTTAAAGGATATTAAGAATTTTAAAACAATCTTTGAAGACTGTAAACGATTATTTAATGATTTTTCTAGTGTTTTTAAGGATCCTTTAGGAATTTTCAACGATTTTTTTAAAACTGTTCAAGATTTACAGATTTTCTCAAGGAGTATTCAAAAACTTTAAAAGATTTTTCAAGGATTTTAAAAGGATGTTAATTAAAAGAATTTTTTTTTGAGAATCATTTTTCAAATGATTTTTTCAACAATTTTACAAGTATTTATCAGGAATTGTTGTTTAGAGATTTTTCAAAAATTGTTAGAAAAAACGAGAATTTTTTCAAGTTCTTTGTAAGTATTTTTTAAGATTTTTCACGGATTTTTCAAGACAGTTTCAATGATATTTCAATAAATTTTGAACGATTTTTTTAAGCTTCTTTCATTCAGCATTTGTTAATTCATGGATATTTCAATATATTTTTTTGTAAGAAGTATTGAAATAATTCTTTTGAAAGATTTGTTAAAACTTTTAAAAGAATGTTTTCAGATTTTTTTTAAAAAATTATCAATAATTTTAAAGGATTTTTTATGTATTTTTTAGTATGTTTTAAAGTATTTTTTAAGGATTTTTCAGTAAGGATTTTACAAAGGCTTTCAAGAATTTTTAAAGGATTATTTAAAAAAAAATTTTCAATCACATGACGTCATGACTACGCCGATGACGTCACTAATACTATTAAGGAATCACATTTTAGTAAAGGCTGTGCTGAAACTGTAAACCAAATTTCATTGAATTATCTTCAGCTGTTTTGTAAAAATAGCCTGTTAAAAAAATTGTGGGACACCCAGTATACAGCATGTAAATGGGTCATGGGCCACCCCTATAATTTTTAAACGGGTTAATAGATTTTTACCAAATTTGGGTCGATTATAATAGATCTATTTTTAGATTTTTTTACATAAAACACCCGGTACATTACTACATATTTGGATTCTAGGACTTTAAATATCATTTATTTTATTTGTCATTTTTTTTTATTAAAAAAAAATCTGAACTGACAAATAAGATTTCGGGAATTTGTTTATCGTAAATAGCATATTCCTTTACACTGGATTAAATTATAAAGTTGTTAAAAAAATTATTGCCGGTTGCAAATCGAATAATTGAATGCATTTAACAATTTTATATTTGCAGTAATTTTAATGGTTTAATTTCCCAAACAGTTATTAAATATTGTAATTTTGAATAAATTAGAAATAAAATAATTTAATTGATTTTGTATAGGATAAAAAATAAATATTTTGCCAAAAATAATTCGACCCGAATTCTATATTTTACACCTGATCATCGCAAAATTTAAAAAAAAAAAAAGTGAAACGCCCTTGACACGAATATCAAAAATCCGGTCTAATAGAAGTTGGAGAAAAATTACATCACCGACACCAACCTCACTGGGTATGGATCATCTGTAAAAACGACAACAAAATAATAAATAAATCGTTGAAATATGGTCAGCTTCAACTAGATTGAAATCGTTTAATTTATTTTCAGTCCATTCGTCATAACCTAGTGACCTACTTACCCAATGACATTGGCATCACTTTTATTTTCATTATTTTGCATTCGTGATTAAAATATGTTTATAGATATTGTCGGTTATTGTTATTATCTATGTAAGAACGCCGGATTTTATCGCATTTTGTTATTATATACTGGGTGATCCATTTTATCAAATTTATAGAAAAATTTTAATTCAAGTTAATAAAAATAACACATGTTAAAAATACTTTCAATATTAGTTTTTGTTTTTTTTCTTAACCATATTAAAATTGTATTTTTTTATCTTAAGATGCGACGTTGTCAATATTTTTGTGTTAATTCGGTTAAAACGTTTTTATATTGTTATCGATAAAAAATATATTGGGAAAAATGATAAAATATTCAACTTCAAGATTTATAAAAATTGCAAAAAATCTGTACATTTTTTTGAACTTCAAAATCTATCTTAATCAATGTACAAAAAATAGTTATTTATGCAACAAGTGATACTTTTTCACGAACATGAAACTTGAGTGAAAAAAGGCACTTAACATACTCGTTGAATTCAATATTTTTTCTACTACCAAAAAATATGTAGGTATTAAAAAAATAAGTAATCTACTTTACGCACTAGTGCGTAAAATTGAACTTTAAGTATGTGTAAAGTTAGTAATTTACACATGGTAGTAGAAAAACAGTTTTATATTAAGATTTAAGTTGGTCCCCGGAAAAATTAAATACAAATTTAAAAATTACAAAAAAATCATGAATATATGATATCTAGACTAGTATTTTCCTAAATTTTAATCAAAATGGGCAATGTGGTGAAATAATTTAATTTGATAAAATAAATATCCACAAATCTTTATATTTTGGTCGAAAATAAAAAAAGATGTTTTAAATAATTTCTAAATCTTTTATTTATTTATATTTATATAAATCTTGTTGAAATTTATTTGATAGAATCAATTTGCAAGTATTTAATAAAAAAAAAAAATCCTGTCAGTAGGGTCGACAGGGGAGGTAGATTTCTATTGTCTAAATTTGAGCATCCTTCCCCACTCCACGATATGGTCAGATCGAAAAAAGTTTCAAACAAATAAATTTTATAATAATTAGGATATGAAAAAAGTCTAATGACCTGTTTCAATATTTTTAAAAATTAGCGGAGATATGAATTTTTTGAAATTTCAACCCCCTCCAGTTCCATCCTCTTAGGTCCGATTAAAAAAAGTTTCAGACAAATTAATTTTATAATAATTAGAACAAAAAAAGTTTTATGAACTGTTTCAATATTTTTAAAAATTAGCGGAGATATTAATTTTTTTTGCAAATTTCAACCCCCTTCAGTTCCATCCTCGTGGGTCGGATGAAAAAAAGTTTCAGACAAATTAGTTTTATAATAATTAGAACACAAAAAAGTCTTGTGACCTGTTTCAATATTTTTGAAAATGGCGGATATAAATTTTTTGAAATTTCAACCCCCTCCAGGTCCATCTCCGTGGGTCAGATGAAAAAAAGTTTCAGATAAATTAATTTCATAATAATCGGAATGTCTACACATACATATATATAGGTATATACCGATAATTTTTTTTTACTGATTCTTATTCGGAAGGTTACAAACAGCGTAGCGCCCCTATTCCCGGTTCTGGGTCCCGTCATTGAATCGATTACAATAGGTAATATTATTTGAAATTCCCGGGCTAAATTTATTTGTCTGCGGAGTGGCCTCTAACTGAGACACAGGATCTTTTTAAAACACTTTGGCTACGTAAACACACCGAACTGTTCGACGTTGCCGATTCGTCGATATTACTTAAACTTTCATGAAACTTCAAAACGTAAAAATTAATCAAAATTTTGAAGTCCAAATTTTGGGAGATACCAATTAACACTTTATTTGCACGAACTATAAATTGAGGAACGTAAACATATTTTAAAAAAAATATACTCTAAAATGCAGCAAATATCTGAATTTTAAAACTAAGGATAACGATCAGGATTAAAAATGTAAAGGGGGACAAATATTTTATTGAAAGGATGGGCTCAAGGGGTAAGAAGGAATATTTTTTTAAAAACAAATTTAAATTCAAAGGGGCCAAATATTACTAAATTGACAGGCGTAAGACGTAAAAGGAACAGATATTTTTTACATGAACAAGAATATAAGGGCGTAGATATGGGGAGAGTAAAGGGTGTCATTACCCCACAGGATACCAAAATATAGCACGAAAATAAGAAAAAATAAGAAATAAAATATATGAAATGTAGAAACGGACAAACACATTTGTTTAAAAGTTTTAATTACCCCCGCCCCCCGGAAAAAAATTTCTACGCCCTTGTATACAGCGTGTTTCATCACGAGGGTGAGGAGAAAATTATCAATCAGATAATCACTCTGGCAAATGAAAGTTGGTTGAAGCACTGTTGGAAAAGATCCGGAAAAAAGTGAAGGAAAATTCACGGAAAACTCCAGAAAATCAAAGAAATAAACGCCAAAAAGTATTTTTCCGCAGAAAATCAGGGAAAAATGATAGAGAAATGCCCACAATTTAAAATGGGGAAATTTTGTCCAAAAATCTTCCAATGAAAATAAAAGTAAGGAAAACACATATACAGTGCAAATTTTTAGAAAAATAATTTTTTTCACGACAGGAGAAAACTAGAAAAGACCTAGAAAAAATCACACATGAATTGGGAAAAAAGCATGAATACATTTTTTCAAGGTTCAAGAAAACATTCTTCTACAATCGAATTTGAAAAAAAGGAGGAAGAATGTATTTTTCCACACTTGAATTTGAAAAAAATGAATAAGACTGCATTTTTCCACACTCGCATTTAAAAAAAAGAAACAGGAATGCATTTTTCACTGTAAATTTTGAAAAAAAATGCAAAAATGCATTTTTCACACTTAAATTTCACGGATTAAAATTTAAAATTACGAAATTTTTCGAGTTGGTCCATTTCACAGAAAAACAGCAAAAATGCAATTTTGAAATACGAATTGGAGAAAAAACAAGAATTCATTTTTCCCTACAAAAAAATCAAAAAAACAACATTTTTCACACAGAAATTTGAAAAAAAAAAACGGAAGCAACAATGCATTTTTTTCCCACATAAATTTATAAACCAAAGCACTTTTCTCCACAGGAAACTGAAAACAAAACAAAAAATATTTTTTCACATAAAAATTTGAAATTCAAAGCAAGAATGCATTTTTCCATACAAAAAATTAAAAAAAAAACAAAGCAATAATGCATATTTTTTATACAAGAATTTGAAATACATAATAAGAATGCATTTTTCCACACAGGAAATTAAAGAAACAAAGCAATAATGCATTTTTTTACACATGAATTTGAAATGCAAAACAAGAATGCATTTTTCCATACAGGAAATTGAAAAATAAAGCAACAATGCATTTTTTCGTACAAAAAATTGAAAAACAAAGTAAGAATGCATTTTTTCACACATAATTAAATAAACAAAGCAACAATGCATATTTTTACACAAGAATTTGAAATGCGTAGCAAGAATGCATTTTTTCATACAAAAAATTGAAAAACAAAATAAGAATGCATTTTTTCACACATAATTAAACAAACAAAGCAACAATGCATATTTTTTACACAAGAATTTGAAATACGTAGCAAGAATGCATTTTTTCATACAAAAAAATGAAAAACAAAACAACAATGCATTTTTTCATACAAAAAATTGAAAAACAAAGCAACAATGCATTTTTCTACATCTTGGACAAAAATAGAAAAGAAATCACTTCCTGGATAATCTACTTGTGGAGGATCACCCGCAAGCAATTCCATCTGGCTCGTTTACATGCAAAGGCGTAGATATTAGGGGGTAAACGGGGTAATTACCAACCCCGGGATACCAAAAAATAGCACGAAAAGAATAAATAAAATATATGAAAAGAAAAAAGTACCCCCCCCCCAGGAAAAAAGTTATCTACGCCCTTGCAGGAGTAAGGGGTAAAATGTACTACATATGTTTAAATGGACAATCTAAAGAGGTAAAGGGCCCAAATATTTTACAGATGCAGGTTTAAGGATATTTTTTTCTTTAAGAAAAATACAAGTTATTAAGAAAGGCGACTTCGCCAAAATTTATGGTGTTAAAAAAACCAATTATGCAAGACATTTTTATCAATTTAACTTAAAATTGATTAAATAATTATTCAAACTACCCTTATTATATTTATTATAAATTTACGGTATATTTCTCGTCATTCAAAAGCGATTAAAATATTTCGGATATATTTTATTTATTTAAAAGTTTACCTCAAATTGTTTAAATATATAATTAAAAAAGTTTCCTCAAATTGTTTAAATATATAATTAAAAAAGTTTACCTCAAATTGTTTAAATATATAATTAAAAAAGTTTCCCTCAAATTGTTTAAATATATAATTAAAAATTTTTATCTCAAATTGTTTAAATATATAATTAAAAACAATATAACAATTTTTTAAATTTATTATTCAAAATATATATCAAAACCCCCTCGTATCTAATATCACTTTTAAGTATTCTGTTTTTCTTCATTATCGCGTTTTCCCGTAATTATCCGTACGATTATGGTTCCGTCGATTCAATTTACATGTTTTTTTTTTGTAATATTTTTTTCGAAGAAAAAGTAGGCCAGGGTGATGGATCACGTGGCGCGTATTTTACCTTGAGCGTCGCGCTTCGAAATCCGCTAAATTCCAACAGAAAAACGCGAAACGCCGCAACAAAAATAACACGAACCAGCAGCGACGTTGTCAACTCGTAGGAAAATTTTGAAAACAAAAATAAATAAATATATTTAAAATTAATTAGATATAAATTGCTTTTAAATTATCAAACATTTTATTCAGTTTTTAAATACGTGTTATAATTAATAAAATAATTAAAGAATTTGTAAATATTAATAATTTTCTCTATAGTTCCACTTTGACAAAAAACTAAATTATTCAAATATTTGACTGTAATGCAAAATAGTCAAAACTTGTTGTATTTATTTATCTTTTAAATAATAATTTAATAATATCCTATATAGTTCTTATCTTAAGTGTGTTCGCAAATCCCATCGATGGTCATCGCTTAGATTAATTCCAGATATGCGTATTCGCAAAGCCCACATTCGGAAGCCCCACGGAGCCATTTATCAAGCTACAGGTACCATTTTACCAGTTGTAAAATTTTGTAAAATAAATAGAATTTTAGTTTTTAAAAAAATATAAATTTTCGATTATCTTCTTATTTTTTAGCTATAACCAGTGGCTTAACGCTTAATTTTTTGTATATTCAAATTTTTACAGTACATGAAAAATATGTAATGTGTCTTTAGATCATTGGCGTAACAATTTAGAAATATTACATTTAAGGGTTACTCTACCGCACAACAAAGCACTATTTTTTTTAAATTAAATTAAAATGATTCCTGAGATATATAAGAAAATCTATATTTTAAATAACTTACCAAATTCTCCAAATTAATGCTTATTTATGGATCGAGATTAAAAGGAACTTACCTGAAAATAAAAAAAATATTTTAGCATTATTAGTAAATTGTAATTTACGTCCACTACGTTAAAATATATGAATTTTATCATTCTAATACCCTGTATGTTTATATTCATTTATATTTAGGGTTTAAAAAATAATATTGTAATTATATCATAATATTGCACGTTTTCCCAACATAAAGCAAAATGACCTTTTGCCATTGCACAAGTTATTTCTTTAACCATTATGACTGTATCCAGATACAAATTAAAGAAAAAAATATTATAGTATTTGAAATTCATTAAATAAAATAAATCTAGTTAAATAAAAAACAAAAGAAAAAGAAAAATAGTAAACAAATAGGAGGTTGTCAAACATTTTTTTTAAGAATTGTCATTATCTTAGAATTAAAAAAAAATGTCACAATATACGATTTACAAAAAGTTGTTAATAACAGAAATTGTATAAAAAAAGGAATTAAATACCAATTGAAAAAAAACCATTGTTAAATTTTGCCAAAAATTAAAAATAAAAGAATTTTTATTAAAAAATTAAAGCGAGGATTCTATCAAAGTAAGCAAATTAGGAAGAAATTTAAAGAAAGAAGATAATACAAGGGCTAAGTAAATAACTGGAAGACACTAGTTTGAAGAAGTGGAAATTAAAAAAAAAAACAATTTGTGTTGAAATAATTTAAGAAGAAAAAGTAGACAGGATATAGAAAAGTGAAAAGGAAGAACCGAAGAAAGAATTTTCTTAGGCGCAAAAAATTATAATTTTTTTCTGTAATGTTTATAATTTTTTTTATAAAAGGAACCCAACCAAAAAATAAGAGCGAGAGTTTCATAAACAACAAGATATTCTAATATAATATATAATACAGAAATGAAAAAATTAAAAATAATAAGTGGGAAACCTTTTTATTCTTAGTTTTATGAAAAAAAGTTATTCTTTATAAAAAGTTCTACATAGTCTAGAACTTAAAATGCAACCATCAGATAATACATTTTTTTACTCATATACGAGGGGCGTCAAAAAATATAACTTTTGCTGAAGATTAAAGTACCCTTATTTAAAAAAATATAGAAAATCGTTATTTGGAAAACTTGTTTAGAAACAATATGTACGAACAAATATGAAATCACAGCCTCCTGTCTCAAAAAAAAATTTTTTTTCCAATTTTTTTCTTGGAGCAAAGATCGAAGTGAACTGTTACGTATGTAAACGTTCACACTCTAGAGTCTGAATATTTATTCTATAATACTTGCTTCTTATGTATTTTGCATGTATTTTCATTCTTTATCAAGGTAAAGAATGGATTTTCTGTATTCGAACTAAACGATATGGATTGCCCTGGATTTCAAAAGTGTCACTGTCAGATATAAAATGGCGACGGTAAAAATTATTTTCAAACAAGTTTTAATTTAAACAAAATAATGAGTGAAAAATCAAGTAAAGTAGATATAGAATTTAATAATATCTGAGATTATAAATTATGAAAAAACACCAATGCATCAGATTTTAATTTCGGTATGTGTACCATATAACACTATAAATATTAATACAATGTAATACAAATATGTCAACAAATAACTTGTGTTCAGATTTAATTTAATTTTGATTTATACTTTTTGATCGTGGAGAAAATATAGTCTGTTACTCGGTTAGAATGAAAAAATTCGACACTCGTGGTTCCTCACGCTCGCGTTCAGAATTTTCAACTCGTCGAATTTTTCATTCTAACCTTGTTACAGAATCTACTATTCCACACATTATTTTAAGCCTTTGCTCATCCGTGTGTCTGACATAATTTCAAGTGATCCGTTATAATAGCCATACCTAACTTGTTACTTCAGAAATGCCAATTTATTATTTCACCTCAACCATTATGTAAGTTTTGGAACATGCTCCTGTATAAAGAATACATATTACAAGTCAAATTCCGTGATATATTGCTTCTGTCATTTTTTGACAGTAGTGACACTTCCGTTTGACAGATATCGGGCAAAAACTAACTGGTTCTTCAGACGATTAACCGAAACTCATGTTATCGAAATTAGTTCAAATCCATGAAGTACTTTTTCATATATTTAATGTTTGAAACTTTGACAGGTGACTGTTGGACAAATAATTTTGATTGTTCTGAATAGAGTTTTTCAAGGACTTTCAAATGACATTCTGAGAAAATTCCGTGACATTTGCCTTCTGTTATTTTATGACAGTGACACTCCCATTTATCGTACAAAAACTAATGGGTTCTTCCGATGGATAACCGAAACCCATATACCAAATTTCAGCTTAATCGGCTTCTATCGTGGAAGAATACACACAGACAGACCATCTGGAAATGGTCTTAATCGTCTCAGGGGACCTCAAAATGGATATCTAGAATTTTTCTTGGCTCGTTCACTGGTGGGTAGGGAAAGTTAAAAATTAAATTTGCCAAGGAAATTCTTATCGCTGTTGAAATTTTTTCAAAAATTATTGCATTTTTTTGTACTTAATGTTAATTAACTATTAATTTGTATGTATTTCTTATAATTTTTAACACATTTTAAACTCAAAGAATAATAAAAAAACTCGTAGTCGTACCACAATCATATAATTTTTAGGATCTTAAACGAGAGGCAACATGTTTCGGCCATTCGATGGCCATATTAGGCCTATAATACAAAAAGTTACATTAAAGAAACACAAAAGACATTGTTTACAAGTTACTTACAGAAATTTTGTTAAACAAGTATAACATTAATGAAAAGAAAACTTTAACCAATTGTGGCGAAACACATTTTAAAGAACCCTGCACAAACCTTATGGAAATCCAAAGCTCCACGAATTCGAAAAAATCGATATCGACCGTTGACAGCTGTCAAATAACTGTCAAACAGCATGTAATACTCGAAATTGATAAAATTGACATGTAAGCATATGTCTTTAAGGTTGCCTTATTCTAATCTGATGCCAAAAAGACGATATTGACAGTTGAGTACTATCGTTAATTAAATATTTGACTGTGCATGATAATGTCTCAAAATAGATTATTGCTTGTTGTTTGACAGTTAATTAACAGCTGTCAACTGTCAATATCATCTTTTTGACATCAATTTTGAACTCAGCAACCTCAAAACCATATATTTACATGTAGATTTTATCAATTTTGATTATTGCTTGTTGTTTGACAGCTAGTTGACAGCTGTCAATATTATTATATTGGCATTGGATTTGAATGCAGCGAACTCGAAAACATAAGAGGGTACTTTTTGTTAACGCAGCAAATACTAAACTTTCTAAGAGATTACCCTTTTAAGTAGTAAATAATGGTGAATCCTTGGAGCTTTGTGCCCATTGAGACTTTGGTTCAGGATGCCGAAACGAACAACATATCCAAATTTCAGCCAACTTGATCTGGAGCCAATTCCCATAAGATTTGTGCGGGGTTCTTTGAAAGTGGTAACACATAAAATATTAAATTAAATATAAATCTTTTTTTTTTTAGAGAAACTTATTAAGTAGCCGCTCCATGCTAGAGGGCTGGAAAATAATTACAACATTTATGTCGTAGTGCATCCTACGATGCATGTTACAAAATTTAAATTAGAATTTAATTAAATTGCGTATATAATCGACACCATGCGGCAAGTGACTAAATTGACAAGTGACATATAATCAAATTACAAATGTACTTAACTAACAAAGGCCGAAAAAGATGACAAGAAAATAATAAAAGGAAGAAGATATCAGACACAGTAAAATGAGAGACCGGAATTACTAAAATAAAAAGAAGAAGAATAACCTATTAGAAGTCTGCGATGAAAATTATAAAACTTTGAAAAATAATTGTAATTTACTAGGAAGACTGGCCGAAGAGAAAGATGGTTTAAAGGCGATGTGAATATTAAATTTACGGAAACTTCTTGTAAGAAACAGGACCTAGTAAGGTAATTGAGCCACTATATTTGATTTCAGATAAATTAAAAGTTAATTTGTGTTTGATGAAAAATGGAGAGTTCAACAAAAATATAACCTCATGTTTTTTCTTTATTAACAGTTAGAATTGATCAACTAAAACCCATTGAGTTTAATTATCTACCGTAATTTGAGCTAGATTTTTGAATAAATTAATTTAAAAATTCAAATTTCTAATTATTTGAATATGCCGCCATTACGATCGTGACGTCACTTATGTGCAATGAAGTTACCGACAAGCAATTAACTGCACATGTGTAAAGAAGAGAATACGAATGATTAACAGCTGTTAAATCTCACTTATACAGACAAAGATGGAGAAAAACATTATATGATAACTGGATAAAGATGAAAACTAGGACCTATCCACTTTGAATTCGCATTCAAAATCGAGGGAGATAAATAGATATTAGATTCCGCTGTTAGAGACAGAAAACGACTATTTTAACGAGATCAGGTAATAATTTGCTGTTTGGTACATAAGTACTGGGAACAAGCGTTCCTAATTAAGTGAAAGGTCGCAGCTATTGCACATAAGTGACGTAGGTGCACTACAAGTTGCATAGATGCAGTAATTTTTAAATATCAATTTTTTCATGTTAAATTAAAGAAAAAAACAGAAAAATCGATTTTTTCATAAAATGAAATTCATTTTTTTCTCAAATAATGCAAAAAAAATGGACTAATATTTCAAGTTGAAATCTCTATTTGTAATAGATCTTCTGAACATTTTAAACTACTTTTTTCAATCTAAAACTTCCATTTTGCAAAATTATACATCTAAATGTTTTTTACTTTTCAGTACTTTTTGAAAAAAAGTCTGGCAACAACGCATGAAACCAATTAAAGTCAGTGGCGATTCCTCTGCGTTTCGGCTGCATCCCAATTTCGCGACCTTGAAGCACTAGTATAGTACATGTGGAAATATTGTAATGAATGATAAAATAGTATAATTTTTTGGACGCTGTGTGGCACAATGATTTCATCCGAGGTCAGAATTACAACGAGCTATATTGTTGTTTTGAAATTTTACGTTTTGATGAAATAATTCATATATTAAAATAGTCACTACCTACAATTTGTTAAGTCGATAAATAAATGTTCATTTATAAAAACAATTTTTTTTATATTATTTATTCTCTAGTAATATGAATCATCAATAAATATACTTTGTTGCAGTTTACGAAATCTATTTTTGTTTTATCCGGAACTTGGCAATATTCCAAATTTCTATAGAAACACAAACCTTGGAATTTATATTTTGCAGACCAAAAATTGATACAATTACAAACTAGGTAGCACGTATAATTTTTTTTATTATTAATTTCATCTCCCAATAAATTATCAAAATGTGATCCAAAATTTCAACAATTAAACACAAAAGCGCGAACCACATGTTTTATTACAAAAATAATTCAGTCCTTTGACTAGTTTCGGTTAAACAACCATCATCAGGTCATTATTAAAATTACGAGGGGAAAAATTGTTTAGAAATCCATTGTGAGGGTATGATTAGAAATAAGTTAAATTTAAGGTTAAAAAATAGTTCTTAACTCGCTTAATTTTTTTTATGCAACACTTTTTAACCTTAATTCTAGTCGTACCCTCACAATATATTTCACCTTGTGACAATTTTCTTTCCCCTCGTAATTTTAATAATAACCTGATGATGGTTGTTTCAAATCCTAAAAATGTTTTGCAATATAACCTGTATTACACGATTTTGTGTTTTATTACTATTGTTATTATTTATACAGAGTAATCTACAGTTCTAGTGGAAGACTAAATAACTAGTAAAAAAGTTGTTATTTTCATAAAATTTTAATTAGAGCACAAATTTTCGACGTAAAAAATTATTTTGTTACCAACTAAATTATAAATTTTTAGCCTTAAACCTAATCTAAGCCTGAAGATGGCATTTAAGACGAAACTAGTTGCTTCAGATAAACTTTTCTTTTAAGCCTTTAACTGCGGGCAAAATTTTGTAGCGCTAAAGCTCTAAGGACAAAAATATTAAAAAATACATTAAAACATTTAGTTGAACTTTGAGTAAATTTAAATAAAATATCAATAAACTTGATTAAAAACTGAGTTTCAAGAAATTCAAAAATTTCAATTTTATGCGAAAATTTCAAAAAGTAACAATGCCAAAATACTCAAAAATTGCAAAAAACATCAAATTATTCGATTCTTTCAAAAATTTTAAGCTTTTTTAAAAAATGTCAGATTCAAAAAGTAAAAATGTCAAAATATTCAAAAAATTTCTAAAATATATCAAATATTTCAAAGAGCAAAATTATTCGATTAATTGAAAATATTTCAAATATGTCAAAAGTTTCAAATAAAAGTTATTCGAAAATTTGTAAAAAATTTGTAAAATATACAAAATTGTTTATTTACGAATGATTTATACACAACAGTTAAATGGTTAATTAATATATTGTGGTACATAACTCGAATCTTTATTTTATTGAATAATTTGATCACATTTGAGATATGGATAATCTAATTTTTTTTAAAAAAATGATTATTAAAAAAATTGGATTTCTTTTGCATTTTCATAAAAATACGTGAAAAAAAGTACTTTCAGTCGGGATATTTAACGGGTTCTGAAAATCATAGCTGGATTTTAACATTTTTAAAGTGTTGCCAAATTAAGAAATATTTCATTAAATCTGAAGATTTTTTAAATAACGACAAAAAAATTCGTAGAGGATTAAATAAAAAATTGTGTCGCCCAAAAACTTTTCCGACGAGTATCCACGAATACTTTTTCAGACATTTAATGTTAGAGTTTCAACTTTTGACATTTTTTTAATTTTGGCAGGTGACAGTTGGAGAAATAATTTTGACTGTTCTGTACAGAGTTTTTCAAGGGCTTTCAAATGACATATTGCAAGTTGAATTCCGTGACATATTGCATCTGTCGTTTTTTGATACTGGCACTTCCGTTTGACACATGTCACACAAAAACTAATGGGTTCTTCCGACGGGTAACCCAAACCCCTGTACCAAATTTCAGCTCAATGGGATTAATACTTTTTCAAATATTTAATGCTAAAGTTTCAAATTTTGACATTTTTTTATTTTTGGCAGGTGACAGATGGAGAAATAATTTTGACTGTTCTGAATAGAGTTTTTCAAGGGCTTTCGAATCACATATTGCATGTCCAATTCCGTAACATATTGGATCTGTCATTTTTTGATAGTGATACTTCCGTTTGACAGATGTCGTACAAAAACTAATGGGTTCTTCCGATGGATAACCCAACCCCATATACCAAATTTCGGCCCAATCGGATTAAACGTGTGGTCTCTATCATGGAAGAATACACACATATACACAGACAGACAGTAGTCGAGGCAATATACGCGGAAGAACGTCATAAAAAGGAAAATTTTTCGGGCAGCATGGATCGGAATGCGGTTTTTTGCATTCGCTTCCAAAAATTACTTGTAAAAAAGTTACCTAATTTTCATTTAGCTAAAATCGGAAATTGCATTGCTGCAGCCAAAAATGCATTCGAAAAATGCATTTTTTTAAGACGTCCTTCGGACAACTTAATAACTTTGTAAAAAAGAGTCAGAACTGGCCCAGAATGGGTGCCCTGAGGTTTTTTGGGTCGCTGAATTCAAATATGGCAACGGCGAACACCCCCCAGACACCTGGTGTGCCCCAACCTGGACGTAGACGTCTTCTCCGAGGCTTTTCCAGGCACATTCGAAAAAGACGAACCGAAAATCGTTAAGGGGGGTTTTTTGGGTCGCTAAAGCAGAATTTGAAAACGATCCCCCGAGCACCTGGTGCACCGCAACCTGTTCACAATACTTTCCCTTCTAGGAGGTGGGTCGGGAAAGTAAAAATAATTTGATATCCCGTAAGGCATGGACGCTACTGGTGTACAAAGTATATTTTATTAAAATTAATTTATACTCCTATATCTTTGATATAAAACTTTTTCTCTTATCTGCAAGCAAGATGAAGTTTCCGACACCAGCGAGTGCAACGAACGAGTGTTGGAATCATCTAAGTGAATAATAGCCATTCTACGCAAGTAGAAGACTATACTTTCTCTACGACTATGCAACTTATGCAAGAAACTTTATACCTAAATCATAGTTTTTAACACAAATATTGAATTGACACTTAAAATATTAAACTTTGACGTTAGTATATTTGACATTTAAAATAAAATGGCCACTTATTAGGTTGATTGGTTACTTATTTTCAAAGCAATGTGATTTGTTGATATTTGCGTGATTCTAGAAATCAAAGGATTGTGATTGGCTAATTTATCATGAATTTTATTTTTCAACTAAAAATATAATAAAAATCAACTTTTCATTAAATAGTCGCGGACATGTTTATATCAAATATATGAACATATTGCTAATGTAGAATTATTCTAAGCCATTTTTTTTTTCGACAGACGTCTGAACACACACACATGTTGTCGTGCCTAATCCGTAACGAAGAGAAACTAAAAATACTTTTTTAAACGTATACGTATACATTTCAAATTATGAAATATTTTTGGACTGCCGCCGTAATGAGAACCTCCTACGGGTGGTCCTTTACGGTAATGGGTACTTAATTGAATAAAAATATTAAACAACTGTATTAAAAAACATGTAGGCATTATTTCGTTACTAAAATGATAGAAAAGAGTTTATTTTAATTTTTTTCAAATTCAAGTTTTCTCTTCAATTATTAATTAGAAATAAAACTATATTTCTTTTATTTCACTTATAATTAATTTTTAATCAATGTTAGTGTATTAGTGATTTTTTTTAATTTAGAGGAAATGATTAGGTATAATTAAAAGGAGTTAAATAAGCACCGAAATAATCCAATTTTAGATTTTTTACTAAAAAAAATTTTCAAAAAGCTCATTTTGTATTATTATATTGCTATAAGAAAATTTATAAAAGTATAAGAAATTATAAGAAATTTGCAAATTTTGGCAACTCCATTATTTTTTTTGTTTATAATTTTTGCATCCATTTTTTAGGTCGAAAAAAGTTGGCTATAATAAATTCTATCATACTTTAAAAGAAATGACACCCTGTATATAATGAGCAATATTTTTAATTCTGATATATTTAAAGTGATAAACCGACAATTACCATAAATCTGTGAATTTTTTACAAAAAGAAAAATAGAAAAGACATTTTTTTTTTTCGCAGACTTAGGGAAAATTGTTGGAAATTTGGCAACGTTATACTAAAAATATAATTCGTTATAAATTCCTGATTTTTAAAATTCGCAAGTTTCTTCTAAAAAAAATTAATAATTTTTTATTGATCAAATTATTTTGAAATTTTGACTTTTTATAAATAATTTTGGGGAGTTTTAACAATTTAAAAAAATTTCCTTCAATCTGGTGATAATGGCCCCCTCCCGAGACGAGGATTTTTCTGAAGTTTATTGAAGGTGTTTCTCTGGACCCCCTTTTTCTTGGGGATATTTCAAATACCCCCAAACCCCCCGAGTTTGCACATCTGGCAAGTATTGCCCTACCTCTCCCAAGATAGGTCCTGGATTCGCCACTGATTCAAATAAATCTTTTTTCCAATTTTTGTGATTTAGATTTTATGAAGTTTTAACAATTTTAATATTTTTAAAACAGAGTGTACCCAAAGTTTAGGAAAATTTTCCCAAAATTTTGATTTTTGAAAAAAATGAAATATGGACAAAAAATAGTAAAAATATTAATTAAAGCTTTAATTTTACAAAAAAAACTAAATATATATTTATATTTCTATTCATAAAAGGGTTGAGAAAAATAAGAAATAAGATCCTGGGATCCGCCACTGATTGAAATAATTATTATTTTTAGATTTTTTTTTTTAATTTTCACAATTTTTGTGATTTAGATTTTGTGAAATTTTAACAATTTTAATATTTTTAAAACAGAGTTGTAAAGTTTGGGAAAATTTCCCCAAATCTGGGGATTTTTGAGATACTTCAAATGTAGACAAAAAAAATAGTAAGAATTTTAATTAAAAAAAAGCATTAATTTTATAAAAAAATTAAATATATATTTATTTTTCTATTTATAAAAGGGTTAAGAAAAATAATAAGTAAGGTCCTGGATCCGCCACTTATTGAAATACATTTTTTTCAGATTTTTTTTTTAATTTTAACAATTTTTGAGATTTAGATTTTAACAATCTTAATATTTTTAAAACAAAGTTGTGGATTTTAGGAAAATTTCCCCAAAACTGGGGATTAAAAAAAATAGTATGAATATTAAATATATATTTATCTTTCTATTAATAAATGAGAAGAAAAATAATAAGTAAAATTACAAAAAAATTGCCATTTTTTTTGGTTATAACTTTTGCATCCCTTTTATGGAAAAACAGGGGCGGCTATAATAAATTCTGTTATACATGACACCCTGTATATAAAAAGCAATATTTAAAAAAAATGATTATTTTATAACACTATTTAACACGTTCAGTGCCAACAAGATATTAGTTACTCAATATTGGTGTCAGGTATATATTGAGTAACGATAGTAGGGGGCCAATAGGAATTTTTTAAACTACATAATCACTATTTAAAGAAAAAGAAACAAATCTGCTCCCATTTAACTGATTTAAATTGCACAGTTTGTGAACGTCTAAAGGCGACACCAGCACTAGGCAAAAAACACGTTTTGGCGACACTGGCACTGAAAGTGTTAAATTTAGTGAAAAATACATCACAGTATCTCAAATAAATTACATAAAACGGAAACCGTTGTCCAAATACGTTGCCAAGAACGCCATTACGCTGTCTAAAAACAATTTCTTGTACTTACACCTAATTTTGAAAATGGGATGTGGTGCGAATACAAAGTGCATTGATCTTAAAATAAAAATAATAAAAAAAAAAAAGTAATTGAAAAGAACAAATCCGCCGAAAAACGTGCGAAAAACATTCTCAGACGATTTTTATAGCGTTTCGAGCAGACTTAATGACAAAAGTATTGCTCAATTATCGTCTTATCCACAGCTGAATTTGTAGGGAGAGGTTTTTTTTTTAAAGCGTGCCTGTTATATGTCTCGTGAATTATAGCGGATTTTTACGAGAGAAAGCGTCGTCAAAATAATTAATACTTTTTGGAATAGCCACCAAAGTGCCGTTGACACATTTAAAAAAAAATAGGGTAATCCTTAAATTCAAAAGAACGAGGTCAACAGATTTTTATGGGTTATAAAAATGAATATCTTTAAAAATTATTTGTTCTCTACTTTATAACAAAAAATTCGTATAAGATGCTACAAATTTCTAAAAATTGAATAATTTTGTAACTAAAAAATGTATAAAATAAAATCTGACTAAAAACCGAAAGATTGTAAAAATCCCCAGATTTGAAAACATTTTCGGAAATCTGACAACGTCGCTTTAAAATATAAAAATATTGTAAAATTAGAAACAGTTTTAATTTATTTTGCAGTCGCCAAAAAATTAATAAAGGATCATACGAATCCCTAAAAACCGAATTAAAAATTGAAAAAAAATATTTAAACTCAAATCTGACTAAAAAAATATTATCAAAAATCACTTAAATAATTTATTATTGTTTTTTTGGCAAAATTTCATCTCTTTCAGAAATCTCCAGATTTGAGATTTTCGAAAATTTGGCAACGTTGGTATAATAATTCTGATATTTAAAAAAAATATATAGAGGATGCTAAAAAGTGCTAAAAAATTTATACGGAAAAAAAAATTCGACAGCAAATAAGCACTTTCTTTTGGATTTCTATCAGTTCAAGTGAATTTTCAAATCTAATAAATTTTTTATTTAGGAATTTAGATCAATTTTAACGGTTTTAATGCGACGTTTTCAAATTTACGAAAATTCGTTTGAATCTGGGGAAAAATGTGCCAAAAATTTGTTTAAATCGTTATTTTTAACTTGTATGTGAGTTTTGGAAAATATGCATCCGATCATTTACCAGACAGCTGTTTCGTCCTTTAAGGAATTATCAATGGCAATGTACCTAAGATAATAGTTTACAAATCTCACTCTCAAAATACACTGTACAATCCTTGAGTAAAGAACAAATATAGACAGCAAATCAACAAAACGCCATCTATATGGAACAAGGTATTCGATAACTTCTGAAGGAAGGAGCAGGACTATCGAGCAACCGCAAGATGGCCCTATCGTTTCAAATTAAATGAAATCCATTACGACAAGTCGTTATTTCTAACTTGTTTTGAAACGTCGAGGATTCTTTAGTAGGTTTTAACAATTTTGACATTTTTAAACCGACGTTGTCAAATTTCCAAAAAAAAATTTAAATCTGGGAAAAAAATTGTGTCAAAACTTTATTTAAGTCATTTTTTTTAATTTTATAATTAAGAAATAAAAAGATTGGGGAATTTAACATCTAAGTGTTTTTTGACACATTTTTTCGTTTTTAATTGAAATTTTTAGTGTCAACATTTTTTCTTGCATATTTTTCTTTCAAACTTAAATTGTTGTAAAATTTATAATGAATTTTAACAATACTGAAAATTTCCCTGAATCTGGGAAATCTATAAAAAATTGTACGCTTTTTTATCTATTTTTATAACCTACGCATTAAGATATTAAAAAAACTCCCCAAAACTTTTTATAAATCGCTAAAATTTTTAAAAAATGTAGATCAACAAAAAATTATTAATTTTTTGTCTATATTTGTTTATAAGAATTTATAAAAATCAAGAATTTAACAATCCTGATATTTTTAAATTGACGTTGCCAAATTTCCGAAAATTTCTTTAAATCTGGGAAAAAATTGTGTCAAAACTTAATTTAATTCATTGTTTTTTTAGAAATTTTATAATTAAGAAATAAAAAGATTGGGGAATTTAACATTTAATTTTTTTGACACATTTTTTCGTTTTTAATTTAATTTTTAGTGTCAACATTTTTTCTTGTAAATTTGTAAAATTTATAATGAATTTTAATAATACTAAAAATTTCCTGAATCTGTGAATCTATAAAAAAATGTACGATTTTTTATCCATTTTTGAAACCTTTTCTTATTAAAATATTATAAAAATCACCAAAACTTTTTATAAATCGCCAAAATTTCTAAAAAATGTTGATCAACAAAAAATTATCAATTTTTTTGTCCACATTTGTTTAGAAGAATTTATAAAAATCAAGATTTTAACAATCCTGATATTTGTATAACGACGTTGAAAAATTTACGAAAATTTCTTTAAATCTGGGAAAACAATTGTGTCAAAACTTTATTTAAATCATATTTTTTTTGACACATTTTTTCGTTTTTAATTTAATTTCCAGTGTCACCATTTTTTCTTCCAAACTCCCCAAAAGTTTTTATAAAACGCCAAAATTTCTAAACAAGTTTTTGTCTACATTTGTTCAGAAGAAGTTATAAAAATCAAGAATTTAACAATCCTGATATTTTTAAAATGACGTTGCCAAATTTCCGAAAATTTCTTTAAATCTATAAAAAAAATTGTGTCAAAACTTTATTTAAATCATATTTTTTTTTTAAATTTTATAATTAAGAAATAAAAAGTTTGGGGAATTTTAACTAAGTGTTTTTGACACATTTTTTTGTTTTTAATTTAATTTTTAGTGTCAACATTTTTTCTTGCATTTTTTTCCAAACATTAGTTGATTTGTAAAATTTATAATGAATTTTAACAGTACTAAAAATTTCTCTGAGTCTGGGAAATCTATAAAAAAATGTACGCTTTTTTATCTATTTTTATAACTTTTTAAAATATTAAAAAAACTCCCCAAAACTTTTTATAAATCGACAAAATTTCTAAAAATGTTGATCATCAAAAAAATATTAATTTTTTGTCTATATTTCTTTAGAAGATTTTATAAAAATCAAGAATTTAACAATCCTGATAATTTTAAAATAACGTTGCCAAATATCTGAAAATTTATTTAAATCTGGGAAAAAAATTGTATAAAAACTTTATTTAAATTATTTTTACTTGATATTTTATAATTAAGAAATAAAAAGATTGGAGAATTTTTAAGTTTTTTTTACAAATTTTTTCATTTTTAATTTAATTTTTTGTGTCAACTTTTTTCCTGCATTTTTTCTTCCAAACATTAGTTGATTTGTAAAATTTATAATGAATTTTAACAATACTGCAAATTTCTGTGAACCTGGGGAACCCAAAACTTTTTATAAATCGCCAAAATTTTTAAAAAATGTAGATCAACAAAAACTTATTAATTTTTTGTCTACATTTGTTTATAAGAATTTATAAAAATCAAGAATTTAATAATCCTCATATTTGTATAACGACGTTGCCAAATTTACGAAAATTTCTTTAAATCTGAGAAAACAATTGTGTCAAAACTTTCGTGTGTCAAAATTTTATAATTAAGAAATAAAAAGTTTGGGGAATTTTAACCAAGTGTTTTTTGCCACATTTTTTCGTTTTTAATTTAATTTTTAGTGTCAACAGTTTTTCTTGAATTTTTTTCTTCCAGTGCAGGCTCTTTTATCTATTTTTACTAACTTCGTATTAAAATATTAGAAAGCATTTTGTAAATCTCCAAATTTCCTAAAAAATATTGACCAATAATATTATTAATTTTTTGTCTATATTTGTTTAGAAGAATTTATAAAAAATGACATTGCCAAATTTCCGAAAATTTATTTAAATCTGGGAAAAAAATTGTATCAAAACTTTATTTAAATCATTTTTTTTTTAAATTTTATAATTAAGAAATAAAAAGTTTGGGGCATTTTAACATTTTTCATCTATTTTTACGAACTTCAAATTAAAATATTAGAAAACTCCCCAAAACTTTTTATAAATTGCTAAAATTTCTAAAAAATATTGATCAATAATATTATTAATTTTTTGTTTACATTTGTTTAGAATAATTTATAAAAAACCAAAAATTTTAACAATCCTGATATTTTTAAATGCCAAATTTATGAAAATATCCTTAAATCTGGGGATTTTTAGACAAGACATCGCCATCAATAAATTTAAGATAGAAATGGATCTAGGCTAACAAAATATGATTATTTATTTACAAAACCGAATTTTAACACGCACCCCTCCGATATAAATCCTAAAAAATATTGATAAAGAACAAAAAAAACGAATTCGGAAAGTTCAATGTTTGGTCGTTAAAATTTTCTAAAGTTTAGTAGCCCGTCGTACACAAGGTAACAAATACTACTTTTAGAGTTGAACGACATATTATTTCGCACAATGTAGTTTCCACCATTTCGCCTTGAGTTTAAAAATAGCGTAAATGTAAAATACATGCATACAAAAGATCCTCTGTGTGTGGTGTATTCGAATTTGTACTTGTTATTCGGTAAATATTTATGTACTTACATATTTATATGCTAAAATACCCAGAATCTATAAAAATGTTCATTTTTCACGTTTATATTCGTTCATAGAGGAAACCATATAATTTTGTATAAAAAACAGAAACAAACAGTTAAATTAGGTTTAATTAATATTATTAACAGAAATTGACTTACGAGGACTTTGTATCGGCTCGTGGCATTATCAAATATAATTTTAAGACGAAAAATTTTTTTAATCAATGGTTTCTACTGAAACTACATACAAAAGATCCTCTTGATAGATCGACATCAGACGTACAATTTTTTGAGGAAAACTTTCAATAAAAGATTCTTATGTAAGTGTCTTAATTATAAATGTAATTAATATTGAAAAACACCAGAAAAATATGGAAAAAAAACACTGTAAAGTTACGGTCAATTATTATAATTTGTTATTATTTATATATTTTTTGTTATCATTACTGAATAATAGTCATAAAGTTCGTTTTCATTGTTAAAAGCGCGATTATTTATAATTTTATTAATTTAGAAATTTTAATATGCAAACATGTTTGTAATAAGTATTTTTTAATTTAAACAAAATATTCAATTTTTATTTTTTTAATTAATAAACATCAGTACGCACTCTGCGCGCCATCTATGTATCAATGGATTAAATTCAAACACGTCGCGTCAAATTTTGATCTTATGAACAAAGATTTCTATTAATATGTCCAAATATCATCCTAAAAACTAAAGGGGACGTCCTATTTGCTGAGTGACAGGTTATTTTATTTATTATTATATATTACATTAGATTATTATGTAAATAAACTCAGCTTGTTTTCCTGAAGATGATCATATATAGGTTGGAACGTTGACAATTGACAATTATGAACGTAAAAATTCATCCAAAAACTCGTCCTTGCTCTAAAGTAATTTAGAAGTCAAGAATAAAATAAACAGGTTTTGGCTGGCATTAGAGTTTAAACGCCCTGTAGAAAAAAACCTTTGTTCGCCACCATTTTTTGCAAGTTTATTTTAGAATATAATTTCTTTATTATAGTAAAACAAGAGACAATTTGACGTACAATTTTTTTGTTATACCGAGTATTTTTTAAAAATAGTCACTTTAAATTCGCCCTGTTATATCTTTCTGTAAACACGGTATGCATTTTTGGAAATTGTTTTTTGTAGTTATTCTTTAAGTAGTTTAAAATATGTTTTTGACTTACCCTGTATAAACGCATTTTTTATATTTTTATTATATTCCTTACTCAATACATTATAATAATAAAGTTTAGTTTCGTTTCAATTTTTAGTAACAAAACTATACAAAATTTTACACTGTCTGTTATTTTCAAAACGAATCACCCTGTATAGTTGCTTAGTATTGTTATTATATTTTCAATCTCTTATACATGTATTCTAATCAAAATATGCCAGTTATTGCAATTTTTTAAAATCTTAAATTTATAAAAAATCAGTTCTTTAACACCTTGACCGCCCGGAAGTTATCATCACAATTGCCGGAACCCTTTGATTTTTTCGGAGTTCTGGACTCGTCTCGAAGAGTTCTAGAGTTCTCGAGGGGGTGCAATTTTTTTGCGGAATTTTTCAAAAACAAATTTTGGGGTGCTAACTTCATGCCGCGCTCCTTTTGTGAGAAAAAGGAGTTCTGGGTGAATAGATATCTCAGAAATAAAGAGTTCTTTAGTTCTCGGTATGTTTTGCAAAGAGTTCTGGGAATTTTCGAAAATTACAAAAAAAAAACAAATTTTGAGGTGCTAACTTCATGCCGCACACTTTTGTATTTATTGGTTAGTTTTGGTCACTTAGGGCTGGTTTTAAATACAGCACCCTTGAGTTCTGACTCGAAAAAGTACCAAAAATTATGAAAATGGATATTTTCAAGGGGTGCTACAAAGTTCCGATTTTTGTCGCTAATTTTTTGCCAGAATATTCAATTTCTTATTTATTTTATAGTTTTGGTCACTTAGGGCTAATTTTTAAATACAGCACCCTGAGTTCTGACTCGAAAAAATACTGAAAATTATGAAAATGGATATTTTCAAGGGGTGCTACAATGTTCTGTAACTTTTCGAGTTAGAACTCAGGGGTGCTGTATTTAAAACCAGCCCTAAGTGACCAAAACTAACCAATAAATACAAAAGTGTGCGGCATGAAGTTGGCACCCCAAAATTTGTTTTTGAAAAATTCCGCAAATAAATTGCAGAACTATATCTGCACCCCCTCGAGAACTCTTCGAGACGAGTCCAGAACAACGACAAAATCAAAGGGTTCCGGCAATTGGGGTGCCAACTTCCGGGCGGTAACACCTTGTACCACTATTTTTCGATTCCGAGATTTTCGGATTTTTTTTCTCAACAAATTTCGGAAAAACACTTTAAATAATACGTACTTATTTTAGTCCTACATTTACCTATTTTTATTTTTTGAGATATCGACTTGTTCAGGGATATCGATTTTTTTTAAATATTAACATTTTCGGAAAAACAACCCGGGAAACATACAAAAAATTTTCCTATTGTTTCGATTTTCAATAGGCTTCGAAACAGTACTTCAAGGTATCTTTTTCCCAAATTTGAAGCGGTTTGCTCAAAAATTACGACCTGTAGCGTGTTTCCTGTGAAACTAGAAAAAAAAGTGAGAAAAACACGGAAAATCCCCTTTATTCATTTTCTGATTCCGCTCATTTTCTACTAAAATGTATTATTCGTGGGTCTTAAAATATGGTGAAAATTTCACGTCGATACATTGAAGCATTCAAAAGTTATGGCATTTTTAAGCTTTGCGGACGACAACCAGACACACATACAGACCACAGAAAACAATTAAGTTGCTCAAAATTCGACGGGGATCAAAGATGGAACATAGAAAATTGCGAAATGTTTCCAGGATATATCCTTTAACTAAAACTAGAAAATTGTATAAAATAACTAACTTAAAAACACTAGACCGGGCCTGGAAGATATTTTATTCATTTTCGACAGAATTTAAAAAAAATCATTACAGAAATCTGCCTGTAAAATTTAAATTTCTTTTTCAGATTTGAATCCAGCATAAAAAAAATAAACCAAACATTGTATTACAAAATATTTGTACCTATTAAGACAAAAAAGTTATAAGGGACCAAAATTTAAAATTCAAAATCCAGATTTTGATTCAGCACAAAAAAATAAACAAAAAATTACATAACGAAAAGTTAGTTATATAAAAAAATGTTATTTTTCTCTAAAAATTTAACACCCTGTAACTTCGTTAATACTGAATTTAGAGAATAGGTTCGTAAATACTTTTGGTCTTAAAATTAAGTAACTACTTTACCGCCAAAGTTTGTCCCCTTTATTCTGGTACACCCTGTATATTTCTTTTATCAGCCTTACTCATATAAATATTCTCTTCTAGTTAAATTTCATGTTGATACATGTTTTATGTGGCTGAATAGGCATCTCATACTTGGTCAAGCAATTCTCAAAAAAAAAACTAAACTTGTACTTAATTTTAGATACATTCAATAACCCTTAAATTACTTTTATTTATTCGTTAAGCTTAATTTTTATTATAGATTTTCTTTTAAATCGAGTTAGAATACTTTTTTGTATATAATTTGTTTAAGTACCTGGTTTTTTGTAGGAAAAACAGTTTCTCCGGATACTGGAAAAATCGTTTTCATCTCAATCAATGAAAAATTTGCCTGGACATACTCCTAATATTTCTCTGGAGATGAAAATGCTACTCTCAATTTGGAACCTACAAAGTCTTCTAACTGGTAATTGCTATATATTTAATTTAAAACTTTCCTTACCGGAATAAATCTATTCTTCTAATGATTTCAATAATTATGTATAAATTCTGATATGATTTCAAACATATTTTACGGTTTAAATAATTTTTTCTTGGGAAAGGAATTGTTTTTGTCCTTTCTCCCATAAAATCAAACATGGAGTCCAAGTTTGTTGATTTTCGATTGTCATCTGTTTATTTTTTTTCTACGTTCGAATATATCAAGAAAATCAACTCCTCATGATCTGTCAAATTTAAGGAAAGTGCTCCACATTGTGCGCATGCGTTGTTAATGTTAGATTATGTTTTTTTCTGATTATTTAGAACTAAAATAAAATAAAAAACTACTATGGGAATCTAACCGGTGTTAATCATTAATAAAAAATATTTATATTTGCATTTATTACTCTAAAAAAAATTATTTTTATGGAGCACTTTTCTCCCAATAGCAAAATAATAAAATATCTGTCATTTGAAGTTTTCTATTTTTGTATTTTTTAATAAATATATCATTTTTTTATCGATATTTAATTTTTATATTTACTTATTTCTAATATTCGAAAATTTTGTTATTACGGGGTGAGTTCAATTTTCATTCTTCTTTTTCAATTCTTTATGTATAGTTATTGAAAATCGTCTCGATATTTATTGATAGTAAATATTATCATATTTTAGAATCAAAAACAAACAATTAGTGTTAATAAAAACATGTGTTTTTTCTAGTCATAAATTTGTCACAAAATTTCCTGTATATAACTACGTACTTGGTAATAAGAAGTTTGTTATAATTACGATTCTAATAAACAACAAAAATAATGTCTAAAGATTATTATAAATAAATATTATGTTATTAACTGGTAAAAAAAAATAACATAATTAATTTAAGTCGTACAGTTTTTAAAATATTGAAAAAAAAAAGGTCAGTAATTAAGTAATATTTCTCATCACCCTCGTATGTTGGCACATGCACATGGATGCGCTGTCACAACAATGGAAGGAAGTGGCGACAGGCGACAAGGCACTGTTGATTAAATGCGCCTCAAAAACTAAATTACTAATAAATAGATTCACTTAACAATAGAAAAATTAAATATATCCAAGTAGTAAAGTTTAATCATTTCAAAATTAGTATAAATTAAAGCCATTTTATAGTTGAAAACGGCGTACGCAAGCGCAAACCGAAATCACGTCTATAAAAATTCACTTGCACCTGCACTTGAACTGAACCTGACCTGCCAAGGGACATACTTTCCGGAGGTAGCCTAGATAAAATAGAATTAGATGCGATACTAGGACTAGGTCAAGGGATTTCGATATAAAAATGTGATATTTAAGAATGAATTTGGGTAGATTAAAGCTAATGGTTTATGTATTGAGATAGGGTAGGTCCTTTTCCCCGGCGTAACCTAGGACAAGGCAAGAAAACACCGTTGCCGATCTCCCAAACAAGACATATCGTATAAAATCGTTTCGCTTTCAATACCACTTTCGCACAGACGGCATGGAAATTAACCAAACAAAAGTGAATCTACTAGTTATATACATCAACGACATAATCTAAAGCAAAACAGGTTTATGAAAGAGGCGATTTTAATTATATAACCTGCAAATTTTAATTGGCATGCAGGTGAAAATTTACCTCCTGAATTTGGTGAAAAAGGCACTTGCAATTCTACGTTGTCATTATCTGTTGCTATTTCTAAATCCACCTCGGCATTGACCACTGAAACCGTAGTAATTGTCCCGTTTTCATTTTGTGCAGTAGATGCGGCAACAGAGCTAGGAACGCTCATGCCCGTCGCTTCTTCATGCATTGTTTATTCGATTACGCACTTATCCCGAAATGATAAACGAAATTACCACGCCTCAAGGTCCAAAGAAATTTTGACCTTCAAATTCGCGCCAAGGTTTCACAAATATCTATTTCTCACAACGATGTAAAATCGAACGTTGTATAAATGTAGGTCTCTAGGCCACTTCGCTTACACTTTGCATTCAGACAGACAGACATGACTGCACTAGTCAAGCGTGCAACTGCTTACATAACCTGAAAGTTGTCAACGCAAAATTTTCACTTTCATTAAACTCTTTATTGTTCTCAATAAATCTCATGAAAATTATTAAAAACATTTTACATAGCCAAATTAACTTCAAATTCTCTTGTTCACATCGCCATAAAGCTCAGTCCACTTTCTCGTTTTTAAGTAGGTCAAAGTTGTTTATTCATTCTGTTGCGTCTATCGACGTTACATAACTGGTGTTTGAATTCAGGTTGTATTATAATGTCTACATATTTATGTTTTATTCATTTACTATTTTATAAATGCTACAATTTGAAAAAAACTGCGTTTCATATACCACCAAGAAATAGCGTTCTGCGCTTGCTCCGATCTCTTTTAAATTTTGGCGGCAATCTGTTATTATTACACTAATTTTCAATTTACGAAGACACGTTGCATTAGCTTTAATTTAATTAACAAACAGTAAATATGAATGAATATTTACTTCATGCAATTAAATTATTATTTTGCTTTGCGTGTTCTACTTAAAACGTTTTGCAAAAAACGATTCAATTTAACTAGTCGTTTTAATTATCTAGTTCTTGACTTATACAGCGATGCCTTTTTCATTATCATGAAATCTAACTAAATATTTTTAGAGAGGTTTTTTGGCCTTGTACTTAGTGGTTATTTGTATACTTACAAACAAAATATAAGTTTTATGCAAGTTACAAACTTTGAAATATAGATTATAAATTAAACAAAATATGAGATTATACTTGTAATTCGGTCATGAACTTGAGACTAAAGAAGTCTATAGTGTCTCACTTTATTTCAAACAAATTTTGTCTGACGATGTTTTTAGGAGAGGCCAATTTCACAATGTTGTAATATATACTATCTTTCGGTTTGCATTGAGTATTAAAATTTGTTTTTTTATTCCAATTGATCCAAAGTTATTTTCATGACAATAAAATGAAAAATACTCAATGTAAACTGATTTTGTTAAAACATTTGTCTACAACTTTTTTTCAACTATTTGCAGTGGCTTTTAATATTCGTAACTGGAAAATCGTTAAGCATATCCTAACACAGAAGGTCCATAAAACGTTTTTACTACGCCCCTAGGTCTGAGGACTTAAAACTAACGTTTTATAAACGTTATTATAATTATTATGTGACACGTTTTTAAAATATACCCAGGACGTTTTATAAACGTTATTTGAGGTATATTTCTAATAAAAATACCAAAAAAAGACATTTTATAAACATTATTTGTGGCACGTTTTAAAATATTCACCAATAAACGTTATTTTAGGTATATTTTTAATAAATATATCAAAAATGACGTTTTATAAACATCATTTATGGCACATTTTAAAAGATATATCAATAAGGAAGTTGTACAAACGTTATCAGTAGCACGTTTTTAAAATATACCAAGAAGGACGTTTTATAAACGTTATTTGACGTATATTTCTAAATATACCAAAAAAGTTACTTTTTAAAATACATATCAATAAGGACGTTTTATAAACGTTACTTAAGGTACATTTTTAATAAATATACAAAAAAGAACATTTTATAAACGTTATATGTTGCACATTTTAAAAGATATACCAATAAGGACGTTTTATAAACGTTATTTGTGACGTTTTAAGATATACCAATATGAACGTTTTGAGGATGTCCAAGTTTGAGACATTTGTTCCTTTCTTGTACGTCCATAAAATGTCCAATTTACTCTTTATAAAACGTTCAGCTAGAAGTCGTTTCTTAACAGTTTTTTGATGACTTTGTGCTATTAGGGTATATAGCAACTCAAGGGCATAGATATGGGGGGTTATTTTCATGACAAATAAATTAAAAAAAGCAACTGAAGGGCGTGGATATGGGGGTAAATACCCCTAGGAAACTAAGAAATAACACGAAAAGAAATAAAGTTATCTACGCCCTTGTAGCAACTAAGTTCGAATAGATTATTTAAAAATAAAACGAGTTGTAAATAGTATTTAAATTTGTTTTATTTTTCTTTACTTCACTGTATAATTTAAAATTACACAATACCTATAATTGGTAAAACCAACATACCCTTGTTTCATCGATTTAAGGAAACTTTTGATTGTATTTATCTGAAGATTTACTTAGTCCATCAAGATGTGTTGAATAAGAAAATAATTTTGACTAATATTTCTGATTAAATCGGATTTAAACCCAGTTTAGTAAAAAAAAACGCGGTAAAATCAGTTTTAGTTTTTCAACTTTGAATTTTTACAATTGTTGAGTTTTTAAGATGAATTTCAAATTAGTGATTATTAATTTGTGGAAAATTTGGTCTTTAAGATATTCATAATTGTATATCTTTTTTAAATTGTACTGATTTATTTCGACAAACAAAAAAAACATAATTTTCTTCCAAATTTTGGAATTTTTTACCAAACCAAATTCTGTTGTCATTTCAGTGATGGGTTTTGTTTTTTTTAATGATAAACTAAATTAACCAAAAAAAAAATGTGATGAATTTGGTTAAATAGAAAAATTGAGTTTCAAAGGAAAAGTACTAATTTTTTAAAAAAAATAATAAATTCGTAGTTCGTAGATTTCCAAAGCTAAAAGAACGTTGAAATTATCAAAAACTTGAAATCCTGCTCGTAAAATCTAAAAGAACGATTTTTTTACAAAATAAAATAAATACAATAAAATAGTACCTAGATTCAGTACTGGAACCATGTACATAAAATAATATAAAAATACTAAATTCATATATGTAAAAAATAGGTTAAATAATAGTATTAAATTTCAAAGTTACAGTACTAATTTTTGTAGGTTTATAATTTTTAAAAATAATAATTTACTCCTCAAAATTCCAAATATATATTTTTATTACTGTCTAAAGAAAAACACCTACTGCATGATTAGTTTTAGCTAAAAGAACGTTTAAATTACCAATAAAGTGTTCATTATTTTTTTCAAATATTATTAAAATAAGATAAATTTTAAAAGCCAGAAACTCATCTTGATAAAAAAATCTCAAGTATTTTTGGTAGAGCGATCCTCAAACACCCACTGTAATTCGACCGTGATATCGGCAAGTTTATTATATCCATTCGTTTTTGATTTGAAACCCTTAAAAAAATAATCTTAGCACACATATCGTGTTTAGTGATTTTTTATATGGACCACATACGCGGTGGGGTGTTACATTCTTGGAGACCAATAGAGAAATTAGAAATTATATATTATAGCTTATAAAATGTATGCTAATATTTCTATAACTCAAAACAAAAATTAATTTTGACTCAAATTTCAGAGTTCTAGTCTAAATTTTTATTTCAACATTGACTTTATTGTCAGAATTTTGATTAAAATTGAAAAATTCAACTTTAGAAATAAAAAAAAAATGGAATTAAGGAACTGTCTAAATTTTTAAGTCAGGTCAATCCAATTCCATCATAAAATTTCATTATTTTGACTTATAAATCAATAATTTTGTTTATTATCTGAAATTTTCAAGAAGTAGTTCGTATAAAAGAAAATTATCATTTTAAAAGAGAAAAAACATTATTTTACTTATAAATATATTCTGAGGAGAATTTTCGAGAAATTACCAAAAAAAAATCCAAATTGTTTGAAGTTAGAGTTATTATTTTGACACAAATTTCAGAGTTCTAGTCTAAACTTTTGATTAAAATTTGAAAATTCTAATTTAGAAATTTAAAAAAAATTGAGATTAAGTAACTGTCTAAATTTTTAAGTCAGGTAAATCCAATTCTATTATTTTGACTTATAAATCAATAATTCTATTTATTATCTGGAATTTTCAAGAAGTAGTTCATATAAAAGAAAATTATCATTTTAAAAGAGAAAAAACATTATTTTACTTATAAATATTAATTTAAACATATTCTGAGGAGAATTTTCGAAAAATATACCAAAAAAAATCAAAATTCCAGACTTAAATATGAACATTTTGATATTTTTGGAATATCTCACTTACAAATTTGGAGTTTTACAAGTTTGAAGTTAGTGTTATTAAAAAAATCTATAATAGCAACAAAAACTAACAATATAATCAATATTTATTAAATATATAATATAAATAATAAAATGATAAATTTGTACAGTTTGTGGAAAATAAAAAATAGATAAAAGTTTCTTATTGGCTTACTTTAAATAAACAAAAAATATTAGATTAAAAAAATCTTTGCGTTTCATAAAAATTTAAGACGTTTGTTTAGCTTTATCCAAAATAACCCTAGAAATAATCAATCTTTGAATCTGCGAAGTTCCCTCATAAATCTGATAAATCTTAGCATCTCTCATAAGTTTCTCGACTGGATACTCGCTGTTATAACCATTTCCTCCGAAAATCTGTACAGCATCTGAAGCACACTTATTGGCTATATCAGATGCGTAACATTTAGCTACTGAAGCTGCTAGGGTGTTTTTAATACCGTGATCGACTTGCCACGCAGATTTCATCCAAGCTAAACGGGCAGTTTCGACTGCGATCGCCATATCTGCCAACATGAAAGCTACACCTTGGTGGGCAGCGATTGGTACGCCGAAAGCTTTTCTTTCTAGGGCATATTTGGTGGATTCGTCGAGGCAACGTTGAGCTAAACCAGTCGCTCCTGATGCTACCTATAAAACAAATATAATTAAGTAAAATAATGGAAAAAAGTAACACTGGTATATCATTTTATTTAACTTTGTGCAATATTTTTTGTAAAATAATGGCAAACTTCGTTATTTTGATTCAAATAATTTGAATAATTTAAATTAACGTCATGAATGTTCATATACTTGTTAATATATTAGAATACAAGCTGAATACCCATGCTTTTTCCCCTTTTTTTCACCATTTCACCTTTTTTCCCTATATATCACAATTTTTTTGTATTGTCCCCTATTTTTCTTCTTTTTCCCTATTTTTTTCTGTCTTTCCCGATTTTTTTTATTTCTCTCTATCTGTCCAATTTTTACTCTATCTTCCCATTTTTCCTGATTTCCCTATTTGTCCGTTTTTACAGCGATTTTTCCTAATTTTCTGCTATTTTCCTCAATTTTTTACCATTTCTCCTTATTTCTCCCTATTTTTTTTATTTTACTTTTTCTTCCCTATTTTTTTAATATTTTTCCAATTTCCCTATTTTTCCAGATTTTTCTCTATTAATCTCTAATTTCCCAATTTTCTGATTGTTTCCTATTTTTCAAAAATTTTCACTGGTTTTCCTATATTTTTATATTGTTTCCGGTTTTTCACCATGTATCGATATTATTGTCTTTTATTTCGTATTTTCCCTTTTTCCTTATTTTCCGCTATTTTTCATTATTTTCACATATATTTACCCATTATTCTCTAATTTCCCTACTTTCTCTATTTTTTAATTGTCCTTATTTGTACTTATTTTTCCTTATTTTATCCTATTTACCCCATTTTTGTTATTTTTTCCAATTTTTACCTATTTTCCCCTACTTTTTATCTATTTTTAACTATTTTCCCTATATTTCCGTATTTTTCACATTTCTTCGCATTTTTCCTATTTCGATTATTTTTTTCTGTTTTACCATTTATCCCTATTATTTTCTATTTTTCCTGTTTTCCCTCTTTTCCTTTATTTTTCATAGTTTTCACTATTTTCCCATATACGATTCGGTCTTTTTCTCTAATTTTCGTATTTTTTCTTTTTATATTTATTTCTCCATATTTTTGTTCTAACTATATTTTTTAGCTCCCTATTTTTCCCTATTTTTAAATTTTCCCCATTTTTCTCTGTTTCTGTATTTTTTCCCATTTCTCCATACTTTTCCTACTTCTTTATATTTTTCATTATTTTCTTCTGTTTTCCCCATTTATCCCTATTCCTTATTTTCCTATAAGCTTAAATATTTTTCTCTATTTTCCCTATTTTTATCCTAATTTTTCCTATTTTACCCAATTTCTTCCAATTGCCTATTTTTAACTATTTTTACCAAATTTCCCTATTTTTCCCGGATTTGCCTATTTTTCCTTTTCCCCAAATTTTCACTATTTTTCCCATTTCTTTCTTCCATTTTTATACTGGTTGTCATTGTTTTTGTCTTTTTCTTTATTGTTTTTTCTATTTCTTCATGTATTTTCATATTTTTCCCTATTTTGCTCTATTGTTCACAATCGCCATTGTTTCCCCTTAATTTTCCTATTTTTCCCTATTTTCTCCTATTTTTCCCTGTCATGTGACTACATTTTTTCCACTGATTAACTATTTAATTAACCAAAAACTTTGATTTTGTCCAGATTGTAACTTAAAAGAAAATACCGATAAATCCGGAGAACATCTTTCTTAAGTCACAAAATAAAGTCAAGTAGAAAAATGATACACCAAGCGAACATGACTGAAAATGAAAAAAAAACTAAAAAGAGAACTCAAAACAATATTGTCTGAATAATAACAAAAAGAAAGAAAGAGGCAGATATATTAAATTACAAATTTAAATCTCTGTTCGTCAATTTTTTCAATATCTTCTGTTAGAACAATATAATAGACAATAAAGAAAAGTAAAAATAAAACTATACTGGTTTAGATTTATATATGTGTATGGCAAAAATAATATAAAATATACTTACTGGTGGTCTCGTAGAATCGAAAGCCATCATAGCAATTTTAAATCCATCACCTTCACCAAGTAGTACATTTTCTTTGGGAATTCTTACATCTTCAAAAGTTATTCCTCTCGTATCTGATGCTCTTTGGCCCATATTGATTTCCTAAATGAATTATAATTATTATTCTGAACTAAATTTGTTAAAATATTATTAATAAATAATCAATAATTATTAATTGATGATCAGTCCTGGCTAAATTATTGTTTGGTTATTTGAAAATTAAATTAATCAAGCCACAGAAAATAAGATCCTATGTTCTGTGTAGATATGTCTTTTTAATATTTTAATTTTTTTAAATAGAAGATTATCCATACTCAAATGTGGTAAAATTATTCAACGAATAATAAAACTCCAAGTCATATCACAATAATTTTATGAAGGTTATAAAATTTAACAAGGGACAGCAACATGTTTCGGCCAAACGATGGCCATCATCAGGCAAGTTAGTTGTGTCTCAAGCACAATAAAACTGGATACTTATAAAATGGTATGAAATTGACAAACTGTTGAAAACATTACGACGATATAATATTTGAAAACAATAAAATTGTAAATTATTAAAGTTAAAATTTAAATGAAGTTTCACAACCATAGTGTTTCATCTCCATACTGGTATCTCTAATAATTTACCTCTAGTTAATTTGCTGAAAAGAGTAAGAAATAGTATCAGATTAATAAAAAAAAAAAAAAAACATGAGGGTGCCATTTGAAATAAGAGAGTTAGGGGTAGTTTCTAGGAGGTGGTTTGACAAGGGGTTGATTAGAGTTCACCGTGTTAAACATTTTTTCATCTATTATACCCCATATATTTTTTTTAATTTTATGTTCTCAAATAACTCAGATGTTTACTAGCCAGAAACCTGTGGGACACACGGTATATTGATGCAAATATTATGCAAGGTAAGTATGAGCCATTATTTCCTATTCTACTCAAGTTGTAGAAGTTTTTGGCAAAATTATTCTGGATGGACTTGGTATAATTTTTGTATGAAGCTTATTTGATTTTAAAATGTCATATCCAAGTATCAATGAAAAGGTTAAAAAAAAATGTATTTAACAAACCTTTCTACCGGGTTTGACTCCTTCCCATTCTCTTTCGACAATAAATCCGGTAAAAGCTTTACTAGCTGGAGCTTTAGGATCTGGATTTGTGCGTGCCAATACGAAATACCTAAAAAATTTGGTTAAATTCAAATTATTTATTATCACAATTTAAAAACAATATATTGACGGTCAGATTTTAAAAACACTCTAGTCTAACTATAGTAATTTTACAGGAGATTGTAAAAACACTGATATTGTTGTTTAATCTTCGTTTTATTTCCCAGTTAACCATGTTGTAAAATGTTTATTTTTATAGAGAGACTTCAGAGTTTTTTAGCGGAGATGGGGAACGTTTCGATCATTGTAATTACATGGTAAGTCTATTTTTCATAATTAGACTTACGTTATTTTAAAATCTGACCGTCAAGAGTTATTAAAAAAAAACTATTTGACAGAATATGGAAGTTGGTACAATTTTTAAAATAAAATAAAATATAAATGAACAAAAATCGCGATTAGAGCACAAAGATACAGAAAAAGTCCAGATATATTTTTCTAACTTTGTATAGCTTAAATTTTTTTCTATAGCATAAGTGTATTACTTCTTTTTCTGTTTAAATATATTTTTAGCATTGGTAGACTTTCGCCGACGACCAATACCCAAAAAAACCCGAATCAGCAAAAAAAGATATCAGTGACGTAGAACACCACAGGTATAGACTAATTTGTTAATTACCATAAATAATAAAATAAAATATTGAACTGCAGATATTTCTTCTTGTATTCAAAAAACTTATAGCTAAAAAGTAAACAGGAAAAAGATGATATTTTGAAATTACAACACATATTTTTATGGCAAGAACAAATCAATTATATGCTTAAGATAATAACTCTTGATTCTTACGAGAAAATTATTTTAAATATCGGGTGGGGGGCATATATCCTGATATGCCCCTATTAGATGTACAAAATTTATATTTTGAAAAGTTGTTTCTATTAATTATACAGATTCGTACATTTAAATTTTAGAAACGACTTGAATATGAATGTGTGGTGTACAAAAGCTATTGCAAGTAGTGCTTTGGTTGGATATATGGTTATATTCAAAACGATACCAGTGGCGGCTCCTCGAAGGAGGCCCAGCCTCCTCACCAATTTATCCAGCATAGCACAAGAAATATTTTGTTGATCATTCTTCATTTTATTTCCTGTTTCTCTAATATTTTTTAAATTTTACGATTAATTCATCGTTCTCACTAATTATTTTTGAATCTGACAACAGTGCCCTAAGGTTAGATTCATCAACTCTGTGTACCTTAAACTCGTATTTCTCAACACAGTTGCCGTTTTTCGACCAGTCCAATTGCTAAATACCATAAAAATAGCTTTCAGTTCAGCAGCGGGATTCTCAATATTTACGATCGTAACATCCCGACCGCTAGGTCTCGGTCGGGATCATATTCGGTTTACAGTCGATACCGATTGAATCGCGATTCTCAATAACTCCCGACTCAAATTATGTTGGCAGCAATGAAAATATGACAACTAATAATTACTCACATTTGACCCTTGGGATATAATAAGAAACAGTACCGTAGATTCAGGAAAGAATTTTAGATTTTTTAAACAATCTGAGGAAATATTCGAAAAACGTCAAAATTTTAAGTCAATACCTAGCCATGGAAATTTTGAATCTCAAATTTTTCATTTTTCAAATTGTATAATTTATATTTTTTTTTAAACTTTTTTAATCATGGAAACAATATATAACGATGAATTGTTTGGGGAAAAAAACTGAAATTTGCTAAAAAATAAAATATCGTCAATTTTTTTAAACCAATTTCATTTTTTTTTCTAACAAATTTCAATTTTTTTCCTCAAATAATTCACGTTATGATTTCCACAATTGAAAAAGTATTAAAAAAATAAAAATTACACAATTTTGAAAAATGAAAAATTTGAGGTTCAACATTTCCAACTTTGAAAATGTCTTTTCTTGAATTTTCAATATTTTCGATTTAAACTGAAATTTGGTAAAAAATTAAATACCGTAAATTTTTTACCAAATTCCAATTTGTTTTCTCTACTAATATATAAATCTTAGGTTAAACGATATTTTTTTTGAGTTTTGCCAGTGTTGCATGCACTGAGCGATATATTTACTATAAAAAATTGATGTTGATTAAATTTTCTGTTTCAAACACGATTTGTTTTAAATAGCTGGAAACAAACATATTTAGCTTCCATCAATTTGAATGGTTCCGGTTCGATTAGAAATTCCGTTGTCCCTTTTCGTGTGCTTTTCTGCTTCTTCATTGTCCCGGTGCCCTTCACGTCCCGGCATCCAGCTTATTATTAGTCTATTTTGATTACCAAGCTCTGTAGTGCCTCCAAGCAGTCCCATAAGAGTTTTGATTTAACTTGCATGATGTTTGGCTCTACAGCTTTTGATTTAATTCGTGGCCTTAATAATTTTTTTGTACAATGCTGTACAGCAACTATTTCTGCGTGAAACACTGTTGCATGGTTGCTCAGATTCAGTGATAATTTTGTCTTTGTCTTACCATTGTAAAAACCCGCTCCAACTCCTTCGTTGAACCATCTGTATACTAGACTATTTTAGCTTGGATGGAATTTTAAAAGGTTTTTCAAAGCTGTATTTAGGAAAGATTTTGATTTGCCTATTGAAAGTAATGTTAAACGTACTTTAAAAAAATGGAATTAACGGGAGATGAAGTACCTGGAGCAAAATATTTATATCTTTGACAAATTATAAAATGAACTATCAACGAAAACTAACCTTTCTAAAAGTACATTTTTATTACCTGAAACAGGTAAATCACAGCATGCAAGTCACCGTTCTAAGTCCTGGATAAGATAGTTCTTGAACTTCGGCAAATTTCAATTTTACACCAGATACAGCATTTTCCGTTAATTCAATTTTTTTAAAGTCTGTTTAACATTATGTTCAATAGGGAAATCAAAATGTTTGTACCCCCCCTAGTGCCGCCTCTGGTGGATTTTTTTTTAAATAGGCTAATTAAGTTTTTAAATATCTACTAACCAATTAGCAACACCTCCATTGGTAATCCACATTTTCTGTCCATTTAGGATCCATTCATCTCCTTTTTTCACAGCACGAGTTTTGAGGCCGTTTACGTCAGAACCTGCACCTGGTTCAGTGACTCCATAAGCAGCAACGAGTGGTTCTTCTATTAACCTTCCCAAGTATTTCTTTTTCTGTTCTTTATTACCTGTTAAAATGACTGGAGTTTGCTGTTAACAAATAACAAATGAATTATAAATTAATCTTGTAAGTTGAATAATAATTACTTACTCCCAATCCACTACCTTCAATTGCGGTTTTTATTCCTGTACATCCATAAGCAAGTTCTTCAGCTATTAAACATCCATCGAATACTCCCAAACCATTACCGCCTACAAATTTCAGTAAAAAAATAATTTCCTATTGTCAAAAATCCCGAAAAACAGATGATGTAGTCAAAGAAGAATACAAATTTCATCATTTTGTCCTATTTTTCCCAAATTTATATATTTTTTCATGTTTCCATATTTTTCTCTTTGCCCTAATTTTTCCTATATTTTCCGATTTGTATTTATTTTTCCCTGTGCTCCCCATTTTCCATTTTTCCTATTTCTTTCTATTTTATACTGTTTTTCTATTTTCTTTAGTTATCCTTAAATTTCCCTATTTGTACTTATTTCTCCTATTTTGACCTATTCTCCCTATTTTTCCCTGTTTTTCCTACTTTTTCATATTTTTAACTATTTTCCCCATTTTTTTTTCATTTATCCATATTTTCCTGATTTTCCCTATTTGTCACTATTATTCTTTTTTTTTCCTATTTTAGTTTTTTCGCTATTTTCCCCAAATGTTTCCCTATTTTCTCTAATTACCGTTTTTTCCCAATTTTGCACTGTTTTTTCCTATTTTCTAGCTTTTTTTTTTGCCTCAGTTTCCTTTTTTTTACAATTATTGTTTGTTGCCCCAATTTTCCCCCCTTTATTGTGACTATTATTTTTGGATCTATTTTTTCAATGCCCCAATATTTCTCCCTTTTTTGCAATTATTATTTTTTCCACCACTTTTTTCCCCCTTTGTATACAACTATTATTTTGTGTCCCGTTTTTTTTTCAATTTTTTCAAACTTGCGATTTTTTGCCTCATTTTTTCACCATTTTAGCGCAACTATTGTTCCATTTTTTACAACTTATTTTTTGAAACTATATTTTATGCCTTTTCCCCCTATTTTTCTTACAACCATGATTTTTGGGCCCAATTTTTTAATTTTTTTTCTCCCGATTTCCCGTTTTACAGCAATTGTTATATACTCCAATTTTTTTACCATTTTATTTTTTGCTTTTCGTTTTTTCAAACGTGTTTTTTGGACCTTTTTTTATCCTCCAATTATTTACAACCATTATTTTTATGTCCCATATTTTTGTTCCCCATTTTTTAAAACGTTTGTTTTTTGTTTCATTTCCCCCTATTACCCCTTTATATTTCTCTTAATTTATTTCCCTTTTTCCCCACTTTTTTCTTTGTTTTTCATTTATCGCCCTTTTTTTTCTACTTTTTCCCCCATTTACTTTCCCTTTTCTCTATTTATCTCTATGTTTCCTATTTTAATTTTTTCCTGTTTTTCATTATTTTATCCTATTTTCTTTATTTTTCCCATTTGTTCCTATGTTTTCCCGTTTTTTCTAAAAAATCAAATGAGAGAAATTCGTTACATTGATTCTATTCAGTCACTCAATCATTCAGGACTTTGCCGCTTATATTATATATTCATGAAAATAAAATATTACCAAATTCTTGTGGTATGTGACCGTTGGTCAATCCAAGACCCCATGCTTTTTTGAGAATGTCAAATGGATATTTTCCTGTTCTATCATATTCCGCTGCTACTGGAATAATTTCTTCTTTAGCGAATTTCCTAGCTAGATCTTGAAATTCTTTTTGGGTTTCCGATAATTCTATAACAAGAATATCAATATTCAAGAAACAATTTCAAGTTTATTATATTGTAAAATGTAAAATGAAAACTATCTAAATATGTAATAGGAATGTATAAAAAATATTCCATTTATTTATGTAACAAAAAAATAGGAAGTTTGAAATAATAAGTAATAAGAATAATTTCATATTAATGATATAGATAGTAACTACAAGAATTAGAATAAAACCTTCACGAATAATTTTATTTTTAATGATATACCTAGATAAGATAATTGTTAGAACTACAAAAAATTAAAATTAGAACTTGAATATTAACAATTTAAGAAATTATTAGAAACAAGAAAGAAAGTAATAATAATATTATACACTAAGGGCCTAAAGTGAGTGGTTTAATCCCACAAGTATGTTCCTGAGGGCTCTACCACTAAAGGGATTAAATCAATTTAGTTACATCCAATTTATACTATTTTTTACATTTTCAGAAGAATTTTTACTTATAATCTCCATAGGGCATGAATTATTGCCAGAAATTTTTTGATTACATGAATTTTCTTTAAAAATTCATGTATGAGACAAATTTCCAGCAAATTAATTCAAGCACGTGGGGGATTTGGTAAGAAAATTTCACACCGAAATATTAAAAAAATACTAATACAATGACGGTTTTTGATTTTAAATGTAAATGTCATTTTACTATAAACGTCAAAAAACTGCTCTCCTGCTTTACTCCAAGGAGGAGAAAAATTTCCGGAAATATTTTTAGTTGCCAGGGTAACATAGAAAATACAGGATTTTAATTGGCCGAAAATGTTTGGTGTGAATTTTTATTAAAATTAGGCGACCTGTAGATATAAATTTAAAAACTTAGGTGACCTGTAGATATAAATTTAAAAACACCTTATCAATGATACAATTAAATTTGACAAGTATCAGTTTAATGTTTAATTAGTTCGCTTTTAAATGAAAAAGTCACTGAGATATACTTTAGTCATGTAAAAAAAAATACTAGTAGCTCTAAAACATTATAATACACAAAAAAGTGATTTTTTGTTTTAAATATCAAATCTAAATATGTATTAGTTGATCAATAATTCCATATACCTATATTAATATAGATAAGATAGCTACAGCAATGATAACAAAACCTTCAGAAATAAATTTATTTTTACTAATGTACACAGGTCAGATAATTGTAAAAAATACAAAAAATAACCAGGAATTAAAATTAGAATTTCTGGACCTATATTAAAGTAAATTAAACTTTTAAGTTATTAAAAAAAAAAGAACCACATGCCATTATTGACAGAAATGATAGTACAAATATAAATTTTATTAAAACACAAGTATTATGTCACATTTAGGCCCGGTTTTTCAATGAAGGGCTAAATTGTGTGGTTATTGCTTTTTGGTTGTCTGTTTTTTACTATACTTGGTAAAAGATTAGTAAAAAAGAGCGAGCTCCCAATTTTCCCAAAGCTGAAAGACAGCTGCTTGTCAAAGTAACGAACTTATTTTGTTCAATTATCAAGTGTAAAAAAGACAGATGGCAAAACATGGAAAGATGGGAAAAAGTAAAGGAAAAATTTAATTCAGTGACAGAAGGGCCTGTAAGTATGATTTAATAATAGTGGTGTTTTAGGAAGAATCTATGGAATATTAGTTTTAAAATGGTATTGCCAACTTTTAATCTGATTTTTTTATTTTAGCCTCGTTCAACAAAACACTGGTGGAGAAATACAAACACATAAAAAAAGGAATTATTCAGAATATCTTCAAAAATTTCCATTTTAAGCAATTTCAGTTAAGAGTTCAATAAAAATTTTGTAGGTTACAGTATAATTTTTTTGTGTTTTATACCAAGTTGCTACCGTAGAACACAACATTCAGATGTAAATTCGGTACAAGGGCGTAGATATGGGGAGGGTAAAGTGCGTAATTCCAAATATATTTGTCCAAGTTTGATTAATCTCGCTCCCAGGAGAAAATTACCCCCCCTCCTCCAGGTTTTCATCGCGAGGGTTAAGAGAAAATAATCAATGAGATAATCACTATCGCAAATGAAAGTTTAGATACAATTATAAAATCACTGTTGGGACAGATCCGAAAAAAGAGGGAAAGAAAATTCACGGAACACTCCAGAAAATTAAAGAAATAAACACCAAAAAGTATTTTATGCAGAAAATCAAGGAAAAATGATATAGAAATGACCAGAGTTTCCAATGGGGAATTTTTTTCCTAAAATTCTTCTAATTAAAACTAAAGTAAGGAAAAAACACATATAAAGTGCAAATTTTTACAAAAATTAATAATTTTTTCATAAAAGTTAGGAGAAAACTCTAAAAAGGCCTACAAAAAAATTACACATGAATTGGGAAAAAAAGCATGAATACATTTTTCTACACTTGAATTTGAAAAAACAAATGAATAAGAATGCATTTTTCCACACTCGAATTAAAAAAGTGAAACAGGAATGCATTTTTCACAGTTAAATTTCACAGATTAAAATTTAGAATTACTAATTTATCGGTAAATTGTTGAGCTGCAATAATCCATTTCATAGAAAAACAACAAAAATGCAGTTTTGAAATATGAATTGAGGAAAAAACAAGAATGCATTATTCGCTACAACTAATTGGAAAAACAGCAAAAATACATTTTTCACACACAAATTTGAAAAAGAAAACTGAAACAACAATGCATTTTTTCTCACAGAAAGTATAAAATAAAATAACAATGCATTTTTTCACAAAGAAAATCGAAAACAAAGCAACAATAAATTTATTTATATAAAAATTAGAAATTCAAAGCAAGAATGCACTTTTTCAATCAGGAAATTAAAAAATCAAAGCACCAATGCATTTTTCTACATCTTGGACAAAAAGAGAAATAAATCACTTCCCGGATAATTTGCTTCTGAAGGATCACCCACAATCAATTTCATCTGGATCGTTTACACGCAGGGGCGTGGATATGGGGGGTAATTACCCACCCCAGGATACCAAAAAATAGCACGAAAAGAAGAAATAAAATATATGAAATGTAGAAACGGACAAACATATTTGCCTAAAAGTTTCATTACCTCTCCCAGGAAAAAAAGTACACCCCCCCCCACATAAAAAAAATTATCTACGTCCTTGACTCGGTAAAGTACGTAACTCTCACTTCATAGTACGAGTCATGCTAACCCAACACTTATCCCTGGGGTAAGACTAACCCATGAATAGAAAAACACTTTGGCCCAGAGTTAGCTCATAACCTTCAGTTAAAGTAACCGAACCCCTCAATGAAAAACTGGCCCTTATAAGCAATAAAAAATATACTAGTCACTCTAAAGAAGTAATATAAAAAAAATATAAATACTTAAGTACTATAATACACATAAAAATTGATTGAGCTGAATATATGTTAAAAAAAAATTAGATATCATGAAATTCATTTATATAACAAGAAGAAATTTGAATAGCATTAGATTTCTACACTTTTTGATTGGAAGTCAACCATAATTATATAAATTAGCTTCATATTCACCTTTCATAAAGTGAATGGGCCATAATATGCTTTGTAACAAAATAAAAATTATTAAAAAATAATTAAAACCGTTCTGAAGAATAGATTCTCGAATCAACTTTCTGATCTTTGATTAATTTGATTTTTTAATCTGGAATCAATATTTTTAAATACTATAAATAATTAGGCTTTGGTCATTCGTTTGACAATTTTCCAAATGTAGAAAAAATTTCAGAAAAAACTAACTAATAGGTTAATTAGTAGATTAAAATAAATCTAGTGTAAATAATTTCTGAAGGTCAATTCATTTTTTTGTTGCTAATTTATAAGTAGGATCAAAAGTACAAATTTCAATTCATATCAAGATTAATATGCTAAAAGTTCCAAGTTAACTTAAATGTTTTGAAAACAGGATTATTTTTTTTATAAATGTATGGTTACAAAACATATTGAATCTGGTAAATAAATAATTAATACATTACCAAAATTGTATCCTCCAGAAACAGCTTCTGAAGATCTATGTTTTACCAAAGTTGAACTAATTTTCAAGTTGTTTCTTATTAAGGTTCTAGAAATCTAAAATATATCAAAAATTAAACACATTTTATAAATTTTAATTAAAACTAACCTGTTGCATGGAATACATTTTTAACAACTTATTTTAAATACACTAAATTAAAACTAAAACACCAGCCAAGAGTAATTACCAAAATCTGTACAAATTTAATATAATAACCAAAATAAAATCAAACTTCGGACTTTGTTCTTTGGTTTTACCACCACCACCTAATGCTCTGTTGCTGTTCTAATTCCAAGTCCAAGGCTATTTGTTTTAGAGATGGGATTGGCAGAAATAAACCTGTTCTTGGGAACAGTAATTCAGTTCTTTTACCTGGTTATTTAGTTACAAATTTAAATATACGTATACCAGAGATATGGTATATGGTAGGATAAATGTAGCATCCGAGAGAGAAGTTGTATTCAACAAAAACCCTAAATGTTTACGTTAGGACTCATAACGAACAGAGTTGTGCTGTTACTTTGAAAACCTAGTAAAAAGTAACTAGTAACTAGCTACTTTTTAAAAAAAGGTACTTTCGACAAAAATCAACCTTATCCGAAACAATTTCGAACATTTGGTTTTATTTTACGCAAATGTTCACTAAATAACAAAAAAAAGTTTCATAGTTCTGTTCTGTTAAAAGAACGTAGGGACAGTTGGGTTTAGTTGTTCTTACTCCTTTATTCATGAGATTAGTTACTGTATTTTATTATTAGTTGTTAGTTGCTGTATTGTAAATAATAACTACAGGCTACAGCTATGGAAGCTAAAAAAATTGTCAATAAATGAAATAATTTACACTACAAAAATATTTTTATTTAATAGATACGTACATAAACCAAAATTATAAAGCCGGTTTCAATTCAAGTGTTTATTTTTCTACTGTTTATTTAAAGTACGTATAAAATGTAACTATTTTAAAAGTAACTTAGTTACTAGTAACTGTAACTAGTTACTTTTTAAAAGTAACTATCCCAGCTCTGATAAGGAACCACCGAAAGCGGTGTTGACAGATTTCATTATTTACAAAATAGATATTCGCATTTTCTCATTTTTTTAACTATATATTAACGGACTGTTAGAAAAATTCATTGTTACTGAGGATAACGAAGTAAAAACCTATGATGAACAAAAATTAAAAGATGGTATATTTTTATATTTCAATTTCGAAATATTTACTACGCCCATGAACAGACGACGCTTATGTATTTTTATGAGTCCTAATGAAAACAAAAGGTGCTTTTCGAGTCAAGATGTTGTGAACATCAGCTTTACATTGAATGCCCGGCTGTCTCTTTTATACTCTCCCAAGGCCAATGAACTGTATAGAAATATATATAAGGCACATATCAGATTGGTGCGTTCAGTAAAATCATAAAAAACTTTCTTTACTCTTGAATAAATTAATCAATATCAACCCTAATGCCGAACGTACCAATAAATAATCTTGGCAAATCTTCTTTTTTTGATGCCTAAGATACGGCATATTAGTGAAGAAGGCAAAACATTTAACATATGACAAAAAGAAGACGACTATATTCCTAACCTAACAAATTAAAGGTTATTGTTTATTGTTTACAATTTTTCAGCTAGTCAGATTACTTCATAAGTTCTTAAAAAGTTCTAAAACGGGATGTACGACAACATAACAGAAGTGGTTTTACACATAACATGTACTACGGGATTATCACCACTATTTCCGGTAGATTTGAATCGGTTATGCACTACAATTCAGTGCATATTTTAAGGTATTTCCACTGAGCGAAACAAGGGGGCCTACAGGGGTATGGGCTACCCCCAGTTAAGTGGGGGTTCTCTCCCGGGAACGTTTTGAGATTCTTAACCCTGAAAACGCTTAATTTTAATGGAATTTTAGTAAACAAAATTAGACCTCAATGGCGACAAGTTAACATATTATTTTATGCACTGCTATAACTTATTATTTGAAGCAGTTACAAATGAAGTAATCTAATTATTTTGAATCCTGGAGCATCTCAAAAATTTGTGATGTAAATCTTGATTCTCGCACAAATCAATGGATTTAAATAGTATTAAAGTGCATAACATTGAATTTCACAATGTATTATTAAACAAGTGAAAAACGACAATATTTTTGCCGTAATTTCCGAGTTTTCGAAAATAAATTTCTATATAAGGATATATCTTATATACTAGTATATATGGTATAAGTAGCGGGAAAGTAAAAATAGGTCAAAGAGTAATATCATGTTTGGAATTTTTAACGATGCTGTTATGCTATCCGTTTGTCTCTATCTCTCACCGTTCTCTAGTTGAATCAGGCTAACAGACGGACGGACAAAACCGTCAAAAACTTTGAAAAACTTAGCTACAGAACTACATCATGGAATTTGCAAGTGGACCTTGAAAAGTGAAGCCAATTCAAATTTGGCAACCCATTATCTGGATGGTTATATTGAAAGAATGAGCATTAAATGAAATATTTTTAATTTATATTAAAAAAAACTCTAATATTATAATCAATTCGAATATTAATTATTAGATAATAAAGCATTTAGTAATATCAGGAAAAGGAACTTATAGTTTCATTTAAAAAATTTGAAACCTATTCTGTGTTTTTAAATATAAACAAACAAGAATAAAAATTAGAGGATGTGGAAAAAATATGGATATTACTAATAATAATAATAATTGTAGACTTGTTCATAGATTATAATAATAATAATCACTATAAACAAACCATACAAGTTCATTTAATTAATTTTTTTAGCATATAAAAATTTTTAATTAAATTATAAATTTTTTAATGATTATATTCAATTTATTAAAATTCTTTTGGTTTATTTTTGAAATGTCGAATACACGGCCATTCTCAAACAATTAGAAAAAAAAGAAAAGATTATTAATTACACAGGTCAACAAAAAAATGTTTGTTAAAAAATTTACCTAAATCTTATGTATTTTACTTTCCCGCTCAATAGTAAGAGAAAGTATTGTTTTCGGGTAAAAAACCGATCTCGACATTTTGACTTTTTTTTACGTTTCTACATCCCCTGAGTCCAAAAAACCCATTTTGAAAAAAGGTATATGTACGTGTGTGTGTGTGTTTACTTTTTTTCAGATTTTTTCGATTTTTCAGGTTTCCATAATTTTGTTTTCTGATTTTTTGGTATTTTTCAGTTTTTCGAGTTTTCCTCATTTTTCGTATAATTTTCGATGTTTTAATCTTTCAATTTAATTTTTTTCGATATATTTCCGAGTTTTTGCATTTTTTTTATTGTTTCTATTTTTTTCCGATTTTTTCGGGTTTTCCAATATTTTCTGATTTGTTCAGATATTTTCGGATTTTTTTCAGATTTGTTTCTGATTGTTTCAAATTTTTTTCAGATTTTTATAGATTTTTACAGTTCAAATTTTTTTCAATTTTTCGGTTTTTTATATTATTTATTTTTTCATTTTTTCCCATTTTCAGAAAAAAATGATTAAAAAAAAAATTTGAAAAAAAAACACAAGAAAATCAGAAAGATTAATATAATATTGGTAAAGATAAAAAATCTGAAAAATCGGAAAAACAGAAAAAAAATGTTCCTCTTTTTTTATTTTTTTTGGATATGTTGCGGGTTTTCGCATTTTTTAAATTGTTTATAGTTTTTTCGACTTTTTCCGATTTTTATTTTATTTTTTCGGGTTTTCCAATATTTTTCTGATTTGTTCAGATATTTTCGGAGTTTTTTCAGATTTGTTTCAGATTTTTTCAAATTTTTGGTTTTTTATATTCCTTATTTTGTCCATTTTTTCCCAATTTTTTCAAGAAAATCAGAAAAAATGTGAAGAATACTAAAAAATCAGAAAAAACATGAAAAAGAAACTATAAGAAAATCAGAAAGATTAATAAAATATGGGTAAAGATAAAAAACCTAAAAAATGCGAAAAATCGGAAAAAAATATAAAAAAAACATTTAAGACATCGGAAAAAATCAGGAAAAACAAAAAACGGAAAATATTAAAAGTACCAAGAAAATTAAAAAAAATGAAAAACACTAAAAATTATGAATAAAATTAAGAAAATCAGAAAAATTAAAAAAGTATTGGGAAAAATCGGAACAAATAATATTAAATCGGAAAAAATCTAAAAATTACTAAAAAAATCAGAAAATTTTGAAAAAACGATTTTTTTAAAACTACTGATCCGATTTTAAACAAATTTCACCAAAAATTGTTTTGCTCCTAAGAACTGATTAGTTTTTCGTGGCCATCGAGGAACATTAACAGCAAAGTTTTAAAAAATTCGTAAAAAAAAAATCGAAAGGATCAAGTTTTAATAAAGGGTTTTTACATTGGTCTTATAGTATATTATCTGGCAATGAAGATATTATCTTTATAATCTTTGCTATTGTTAATAAATTCGATAACACATAAATTTATTTAAAGGCTACAGGTGCTTAATAGATAAAAGGTCATAGTAGCTGGAAGAAGAAAGTGACATTTATTGTCCATGAGTCTAATTGTCTATACGGTGCGTTCAGTAATGCTACGAGAAGGGACATATAAATTATAATATACAAAGTTCCGTTCGAAAATATTATCTGCAAACTAGGGATAGTGTATATGGATAAATTCCTATGTTTTGTTTGTAAAAACAATTTTGCAGAGTTAAAAATAAGATATAATTTTAATAAATAATGGATTTTCATCAAGTAAAAGCCGACACAGTTAAACAATAAGATATAATAAATCTTAAACAAATAAAATATTACACATAAATAGAGGGAAAGTGTTATGTTGGCCACAACCCATTTTTGGATACTGAAACCCCATTCGTTAGCACTTTTATTCTCTTACCCACCATTCTCTGACAGTATGACACCATTACATATTTCAAAATAAGAAAAATTGGGGGAAAACGGAAAATTGGGAAAAATTAGGAAGAATATAAAATAAATCGGAAAAATGGAGGAACAGGGAAAAATAAGGAAAATAAGAAAAAATAGAGATTCTCATACCACTTCAATAGCTGCTATACAGACAGCAAGTTATACAGGAAATAGTTAAAAGATTTTTTTATTGTTGGCCTATGTATCAAATCAAACCACATCAAACAATTTTAATTTTATTATTATACAGTTTGTACAACAAATAAAAGCAACTAATGGCACACTCGAATATAATATACATTTATACAAAATATGTAGCGCTAAATTGATAATTATAGCTTAAGACAAATTTTCATTTAAAAGGTTTGTCACAGGTGTGAACTTTAAAATGTTTTCTTAAAATATTTCCCACTGGTGTGAGTTTTTAAATGTGTCTTTAAACTAGCACTTTGAGTGAACTGCTTAAAGCAAATTTCACATTTAAATGGTTTTTCACCAGTGTGAGTAATTAAATGTTGTTTTAAATGACAACTAAGAGTGAATAGTTTAAGGCAAAATTCACATTTAAAAGTTTTCTCACCAGTATGAATTTTTAAATGGTCTTTTAAATGACCACCCTGATTGAATTCCTTGAGGCATATTTCACATTTAAAAGGTTTCTCACCAGTGTGAATTTTAAAATGTTTTTTTAAACTACCTTTTACAGTGAATTGCTTGAAACAAATTTCACATTTAAAAGATTTCTCACCAGTATGAGTAATTAAATGTTGTTTTAACTTACTAATGTGAATAAATTTTTTGAAACAAAATTCACATTTTAAAGATTCTTCACTATTATGAATTTTTAGATGAACTTTTAACTGAGCATTCTGAGTGAATTGTTTCAGACAAATTTCACATTTAAAAGATTTCTCACTGTTATGAATCTCTAAATGATTTCTCAATTGACCTCCCTGAGAGAATTCTTTGAGACAAATTTCACATTTATAATTTTTCTCACCGGTATGAATTTTCAAATGGCTTTTCATATAAGATCTTTTCCTGAATTGTTTGTCACAAATTTCACATTTAAAATCTTTTTCACCAGTGTGAATTTTCAAATGACTAATCAAAGTAGGTTTCTGAGTAAATTGTTTAAGGCAAATTTCACATTTAAAAAATTCACCAGCGTGGATTTTTAAATGTATTTTCAAACTAGCTTTTTGAGTGAAATGTTTTAGGCAAATTTCACATTTAAAAGATTTCTCACCTATGTGAGTATTTAAATGTCTTTTTAAATTACCACTTTGTGTGAATTGCTTAAAGCAAATTTTACATTTAAATGTTTTTTCATGGGTGTGAATATTTAAATGTTTTTTCATACATCTTTTGTCAGCAAATTTCTTCAAGCAAATTTCACATTTAAAATCTTTCTCACCGGTATGAATTTTAAAATGACTTTTTAAACTACCTTTTAGAGTGAATTGTTTGGAGCAAATTTCACATTTAAAAGATTTATCTCCATTGTGAATTTTTAAATGAGTGTTCAAATTAATTCTTTGAGTGAATTGTTTGAAACAAATTTCACATTTAAAATCTTTCTCACCGGTGTGAATTTTTAAATGATTTTTCAAACTACTATTTTCATTAAATCGCTTGAAGCAAATTGCGCATTTAAAAGATTTCTGACCCGTGTGAGTATTTAAATGTCTTTTCCAATTAGCTCTATCAGTGAATTGTTTTAGACAAATTTCACATTTAAAAAATGTCTCACCAGTGTGAGTATTTATATGTCTTTTTAATTGACTACTCTGGGTAAATTGTTTGAAGCAAATTTCACATTTATAATCTTTCTCACCAGTGTGATTTATTAAATGATTATTTAAACAACTTTTTTCAGTGAATTGCTTGAGGCAAATTGAACATTCAAAACGTTTATCGCCTGTATGAATATAAAAATGTCGTTTTAAATTACTTTTCTCAGCAAATAGCTTTAGACAAATTTCACATTTAAAAGATTTTTCATATGTGTGAGTATTTAAATGTTTATTCAAACTTCCTTTTTCAGTAAACTGTTTAAAGCAAATTGAACATTGAAAAGATTTCTCGCCAGAGTGAGTTTTTAAATGTCTTTTTAATTGATTACTTAGTGTAAATTGTTTGAGACAAATTTCACATTTAAAATCTTTCTCATCACTATGAATAATTAAATGTTTTTTTAAATTACCTCTTTCAGTGAATTGCTTTAGACAAAATTCACATTTAAAAGATTTTTCATAGGTGTGAGTATTTAAATGTCTTTTTAATTTCTTAATATGATTAAATTGTTTGGAACAAATTTCACATATAAATAATTTCTCATCAGTCGTGAGACAAATTTTAGATGATTTAAAATCTTTCTCATTACTGTGAATATTTAAATGTTTTTTTAAATTACCTCTCTCAGTGAATTTCTTTAGGCAAAATTCACATTTAAAAGATTTTTCGTAAGTGTGAGTATTTAAATGTCTTTTTAATTTCTTAATATGATTAAATTGTTTGGAACAAATTTCACATATAAAAGATTTCTCATCACTCGTGGGACAAATTTCAGATTTAAAATCTGTATGAATTTTTACATGATTACAAAAATCATATCGGCAATAAAATTCTTTAAAACAAATATCACACTTGTAAAGTTTTTTGTTATTATTTAAAGCATTTGTCGAATCAATATTTTTGGAAAAATCTTTGTATTTATTTTTTACTAAATGAACTACATAATGATTTAAAAATTGAAATTTTCCATTGGATTGTTTTCCACAAAAACCACAAGTTACAGAACATTTTTTAAAGTGTCCATCAAAATGATTCAATCTTGATTTTGAAGATGAAAAATCTAGAAACAAAACAACTTCATACCTATTTTTGAAGAACAAAAAAAGTACAAAACATTGCAGGACTTTTTGTAACATGCGAAGTATTTTTGAAGTAGGAGCATTTAAAATATTATGAAGCAATACAAAGTTCAGGAGTTATATGGCAAATATTAAATGGTAAATTGATACAATTAGACCTGTAGATAGACATAATATGACAAAAATTTAATAATAATTACAAAAGTTTTAAAACTTTAATAAATTGAAGAGTACATTCGAATGATACCAAGTCTGATTTTGCAACTTTTTTCTGAACGGAAGATATGGAAAATCGGGATTTAATGAATTTTTGCAGTATTAGAGCAGAGAAATTTACAAAAGTTCTGCAAACTCGAAAAAATAGGTAAAATAATTTTCTTAAAAAGTGTTTTAATTTGCAACCTCATGCGTCAAACGGAAAATATATTTTTTCATAAAATTGGATTTTTTTATTAAAATAAGTTTCCTAATAATTCCAACAGTTTTTAATTAGGGTTGCAAATGAAGATATCCTTAATAGCAACGTTTTTTAATAATTTGCAACCACACATGTAACACGGAAATGAGTATAAAATCTAAAAAAGAAAAATTTGCGTATTTCCACCCTACCAAAAAAGCAAAAGTTCTGCAAACTTTCAAAGCTAAAAAGAATTGCAGTATCCTTTAAAAAATTTGCAACCATTTGAACCAAGCGGAAATGTTTGTTTTAATTTGCAACCTTTTTGCTTCAAACGGAACATATATTTTTTCATTCTTGATTAATTTAGAGAGGACAATTTTATTTATAGGATCCTGATAAGTATAAATGAGTTAAATAGCTTGCTGACCGTCTGTCTGTGTGTTTGAAATAAGAAAAGTCTCGATCAAGCCTTCCTTGCTTCTTTATTTAATTAAAAACTGAAATGTAGTGTTTTACCCAGAATTTAGAATAATTTCATGATATTTATTCAAAAAAAATTATCAAAAATATATTTGATCAAATTGATGATTTATATCTCACATAATTTTCATAAAAAAGGCACAAAATTATGGTGGATAGTTTCAATAAAATCATGTCTCTTTATATTTAGAGATAGCACAATATATTATTACAAAAAAAACTATTTGACCGAATTAAATATTTGATTTCACACATAATTCGCTCAAAATTACGGTAGTAATTTGAATAAAATCGTATGATAAACAAAAGAGTTGTGCTAGCTTTATATGAAAGATAGCATAATATATTATAAAAAAATCCTATTTGACAAAATTAAATTTGATTTCACACATAATTTGCTAGCTTTCAATTAAGCTGGCGCAACTGTTAGTATAATAAAAAGTATAAATGCACACAATACGCGAATAGCGCACAAAAATTGCACAAAACTATGAAAAAAGTCTGAGAAGATTGTGCTATAACTGTTGTGCTAACTTTGTATAATTTTTAAAAACCACTTGTCTACGAATACTTTACGCATTTTTTTTATTGGTACACTTTGAAATCATACGCAGGTATATGATACGCAGGCTAGGACTTGCAGAAATTCTTATATTTGTTATAGCTAATAATAGGATGATTTGAATAAAAATTGAATTTATCAATAAGATGTCTGGAAAATTCTGGGAAATTTATCCGACAATTTTCAGCACAATTTAAACAATTGTCATCTATGGCTAAACTTTTTAAAACACACAAATTTAAATAAAACTCAAACAAACGGTTCAGTATATAGAATAGAAAACGAGGTAGGTACCTTTTCGTCGTTGTTATGGAAACGAAAGCTTCGCGTATTTTATTTATATATACCTCCAAAGACGATCTACTATAGACGTTCCACGTAAACGGTTTGAGATAAACTTACTTTTGTATTTTGGGACCAAAGCCCTAGATGGCACTGTCAGTACGAATAATTAAATTTAGGTTGGCTGCAATGATAACATTCAAATTTTTAGATATTGGTAATAAAGTTGGCGCCATCTGGTGCTCTGTTTCAAAATTATTCGCCTGCCAAGAATACCGGGAAATTTAAAATGTTAAAAATCAGCGAGACAAACTACAATGAATGTTTTATCTATTTTAATTGTTACAGCATTATACATTTGTTACAATCTAATACTATGCCCTATAATAAAAGAATTATAAAATATTAAAACTTGTCTGGTCCCAAACTTATCCTCAACTCTGATATGATAAAACACAAACTACATTATTAAAGGTACATGATGATGACTGTATAACTAAAGGTAAAGACGATGAAATAAAATAATTTAATTTGTTTAAATCTTCATTATTTCAAAGGTAAAGACACTCCTGTCTTTCGTATAACATTAAAAGCCCCTAAAATAAAATATAATCAAATTCTTATACGTATTTAATTAAACAGAGCATTTTTTAACTCACCAGATAAATGTAAAGTTGGAACGGTATTTAAAAGTAATCTTTCAGATTGTGTTGACACATATTTTGGTTTAAAATGTCTGTGACACACGCTTTTTCGAACAAACTAACAGAGGATCCATTTTATTTAGTTCATTTTTGTTCAATTTGGTCATAATTTGGAACACATTTTTCTTTACAAGACATTACATATACAAAAGTTTTATAAAGGAAACACTGTCACAATCACAAAAATTAAACCAAAGACAAAAAGTCATTAATAAATACCCAGTATAGAGCAAACTTTTATATACTAAAAGTTGAAATTTTATCATTGCAGACAACCTAAATTAAATTATTCATACTATAACAGAGACATCTAGGGCTCTGGTCCCAAAACACAAAAACAAGTTGACCTTGAGCCATTTACGTGAAACGTCTATAGTAGATGGTCTTTGATATACCTCCCTTCACTCGTACTAGACGTCATAATACGTCTAAATATTAGAAAAGTGTGTTTCCGGATTACAGAAAATATTACAAATTAATGAATATTTTAATATAGAACAATATTCAAATATATTAAACTTATTTGCAAGTTTTTTTACTATTAATGGCCAAATTATTAAAAAACAAAACAAAAATATTTAATAAAAAAATGTTCCATTAAAAAATGACGGTTGCAAATTTCTTGTGTAAAGTAAAATATTAGTTGTAATTATAACTGCAATTTGCAGAACTTTTGCAAATATTTCAGCAGTTGTAAAAATGCAAAAAATTAATTATTAGTGAATAAATTAAGTTTCGGTTTATCGTACAAGGTTGTAAAGTTATAAATTCATTGGGACCGCTATTATCTTTATTTGCAACAAAGATAAAAAACTTTTGTAATTATTCCAATGCTTCTGTGTATTAAAATGGCAGTATCAAAGAAAAAAGTTTGATAAATAAATGATCCGTTTGTAATTATTTTAAACAAATTACAATGCAAAACTTTAAACAAATCAGAAAAAATAAGGTTCCGTAACGTTTACAAGGTTGCAAACTTATTGCATGTTGTAAAACATTAGTACTAGCAGTATTCCAAGTTTGCAAAACTTTTGCAATTTTCAGTGCAAAAATTAAGCATTAAAACGTTTTTTGCGATTTAAACAATGTTCCGTTCATCCCAGTTTTCTGCTAAATTTTATAGTTTGTTTTCATTAATGCACTAACACACCATGAAAATTTGAAAACTTTTGGAATTAATGTGAATTGATTGTCTCAATCGACTGGCCTACATGGAAACTCAACTTTTTAGGTTCATCTACTGATAACATGGTAATATTCTATTGCAAAGTTACCATTTAATAAAAATAATTAAATATTGTAGTATTAGAGACAATAAAAGCGGTTTTTTCGAAATAACAAAATTTGCGTTTGGTTAGTATTTGCAGTAATTCTATATGAAAAAACTTACATTTTTGGCAAACTGGACATTCATACTTCATTTTATTTTTCTTAAAAATCTTTTTTGAATATTTTTGGTAATTATCTACCTGGATAATTGAACGATATGTTTCTTGAACATTTTGTGTTTCTACTTCAGAGATTAATAAAGGTTCCGGCTTAACTTCTATTAAATTTGTTAAAGAATGTTCTTCTTTTATCTCTATTTCTTTACTTTCAAAGGATAAATCTGTTTCTATATCTAGAAATTCATGTTTTATATTAAATTCCTCTTTTTGATAATTATCTTCAACTTTCTGAATTTCTATATTAGAAAGTGATAAATAATCAGGTTTTACTTCTATCAAATTTATTTTGGAACATTCTTGTTTTATCTCCATTTCTTTTATATTTTTTGGAACGGTTTTAAACTATAATTTCGTCGTTTATTCTACTTGTACTGGATAAAATACAAACATCAAACTCCATTGACAGATGACACTGACAGTAATAAATAAAATCAAATTCTTCTTTTTCTATATGATCTTTTCGTTTAGGAATATACAGCTAGCTTAGTGTTTTGTATGGGGTTTCCCTCTCACAAAAATAAAACTTGGTACTTAAAACAATCGTTTTATTACCGGTTTTAATTTGTTCGTTTTTATCTGTGCACATCGATATTAATGCTCTTTTTGAACAATTTTTCTGCCCAAAATCAGAACATTTGATAAAAATGTTTCTACTACATATAGTGAAATATTAAATCAATTTTATTCATAAATCGTAGACAAATATTAGTTATTTTTGGTTAATATATTAAAAAAAGGTTTATTATTATTATTAAGTACTTAAGAATATTCTTGTATATATTTTACTTTAATTATCTGTTACACAGAATATGGCGTAATATTCCATTTGAATTCTATCCAAATAAGTTTTTAAATTTAATGTACTTATATAGCGATCGGGACAAATATTTGTATTGTGCAATCTAAATAATTCTTATTTTATTGTTGCAGTAGGTAAACGATACATCCCTTATATTGGATCTATCCAACGGTGCGATATCAAACCACTCATGGTATACACAAATAATTACATCCGATATTCGCCAATTCGTATTCGCGACAATGGGGTAAGAATGAGTCATGCGCGAGCTTTTGGCTCGCCACCAAAACTGTACTGAAGGCTGAGGGCAGCTGCAGTACAAGGGGAGCGCTCGGGGGCTGCAGACCTCTCCGCAACCCTTGCGAGTCGATCAATGTGCCTCTCCTCTCACTCAAAAGTTCTAGCAGGATAACCAGGAAATTATATAGTTAAAACTCAAAAAAGAAATTGTTTTGGAATTTTTCTGCTCGTTCATACGAGGTAAGAGATTTTCAATTTAAAATGCTTTTCATCCCCAATCTTTATAAAACCAACCAATTATATTTCGCCGAAAGAAGATGCAAATTGTTTAATTAAATATTTTTCTAGAATTAAATAGGTTTTAAATGTTTTTAAATGTGTCATATATTGTTTAATCCTTTTATATAAGTACATCATTTTTTAAATTAAGCAATTTTTAATGCAACATTAATAAATATACTGCCATAACCAGTATTGGAAACATAACTTTATATTAAAATATTTTATCAACATTTAAGTTGCTTATTATATTTTAATACCATTTTTAATTTAAATTATTCATATTTTTTTTGAAGAATATCGTCACCACTAACCAAAACTACAGTTTTTTTTAACACTTTACGTACGTTTCGCTAACTATGTTAGCATCATCAGGAGTAGATCATAAAACTGATCATCAACTCCTGATGATGCTAAAATAGTTAGCGAAACGTACGTAGAGTATTAAAAAAGTACAGTTTTGGTTAGTTTTGACGATATTGTTCAACATTGTTGAAAAATGAAGGTTCCAAATTCTCAATTCATTCTTATTTTGTTTAAATATTTTAGAAACAAAAATATTTCATTAAAAAAAATCAACATATTAAATGAGTTAATAGTATATTATTTAACGAGCGGTAACGTAAGTCATAAATCACTCAGATGAAGTGTGCGTAGATAACTTTTTTCCTTTGGGGTTGGGTATTTTTTCCTGGGGTGGGGTAATCAAACTTTCAGACAAATATGTTTGTATAGGTTTCAACAATTCGTATATTTTATTTCTTCATTTCGTGCTATTTTATAGCTTACTGTGGGAGGTAATTACCAACTTTACCCCCCCATATCTACGCCCTTGGCAGGCGAGTGCTGTAATTCATCAAGTGAGTTATTACCATTACCGCAAGTTGAATTCTATACTGTATTTACGACTATAAATACTAAGATGAAAGTACAGAGAAAGAGCTTTATTTTACACAATATCAAGTGACATTAGTCCCCTCCCCCAATGAAAATGACTTGTACAGAACCACCTTGGTACTCGGTTCGCAAATAGTGTGTAGTAAATTCCAAGAATCTTTTCCCTAATGTAGACTGTCTACGCGTTGCTAATTTAATAATTTTAAAATCTTTTAAACAAGGGGAGTAATAGGGGTAATTACCCCCCCTAGACTAATCCAAATGGATAAAAATTTAAACAAAAAAATACCATAATTCAAAAAATATTGTTTTCTGGCTAGTATATACTCATAGTAGACTAAATTCTATATATCGTCGCTAACTTTGCCCTTTAGTGTAGTTTCTGCAGAAAGGTCCTTTTAGGCTGGTTAAAAACGTGGCTCAGATCAAAAATGACTAAGGAACGTTTATCAGGTCTTGCCCTTTTACACATCCACCGAGATGTTTCAATAGATATAGAGAAAATTATAGATTGTTTTGCAAATTTAAAGAAACGCAAAATTGAGTTTGTCCTACAGTTGGGATTTTAATCTTTTTATCTAAGATTTTGTTTATTTTAAGATTTGGTCTCACTAATATGGTTTAAATTTGCTTCTAAAATTACGATTTTAGTTAATGTTGATTCTATATCCTTTCGTACTGAATTTGTTATTGATTTATTTTCTTAGTACCTTTTTTTACCCTATACCAAAGTTAATGAGTTATTTTTAAGTCTAACTGTCAGTAGATAGAACGTACTTTAACTTTAACGGTTCTGTAACTAACGACAATGACGTTTAGATTGTGACAATTGTACAAGGAATCAACTTGTAAAGTTTTATTCTAAACGTCATCGCCTTTAGTTATTGAACCTTTAAAGTTAAAGGACGTTCTATCTACTGACAGTTTGTGTGGTTTAAAATTTGTTAATGATTAAATCTAGCTGCCTACACATCTTTTGTTTAAAATTTATTAATTTGTGTTAAAAAACCATAATTAATAAATCGTTTTAAAATTAGGGCGCACTCCCTGGTTCTGACTGTTTTTAACTCCCCACAAAAGTTGCATAGATACGCCCTTGCTTTTAAATATGCATTCTTTCCCAGATGTTAGAAAACTGTTCTACGCCAATGGAACGTTTTTATCGGCTTTACAATGTCCAAGAATTTACTGTACACTATTTACATATCCAATTATAGTATTGATTTATTATAATGGATGACTGAGTTTTCCCTATTTTTTCCTGTTTTTTTTACTATTTTTTCCTATTATTCCTTATTTTTTCTACTTTCACGATTTATCCTTGTTTTTAACTATTTTTCCCAGTTTTATCCTATTTTTCCTATTTTATTATATTGTTAGCTATTTTTCTCTATTTTCCCCCAGTTTCAATATTTTGCACTATTTTTCGTACAATATTTTTCATTATTTTGCCCTGTTTTTTCCCATTTTTCCCGGCTTTTTACTGTTTTTTGCCTGTTTTTTTCAATTTTTTTTCCTACTACTATTTTTACCTATTTTCTCTATTTTTCGCTATTCCTTATATTTCTATCCTGTTTTTCATTATTTCTTCCTGTTAATCCCTTTTGGCTATTAATCTCTATTTTTTCCCATTTTCCTCTTTTTCGCTATTTTCTCATATGTCCCCATTTTACGCTAATTTCTGTATTTTCCCTATTATGTCCTATTTTTTCCAACTTTCCCTATTTTCCTCTATTTTTCACTGTTTTTTAATATCTTCCCTATTTGACCCTATTTTTAATAATTTTCCCCATTTTTTTTTCTATTTTTCCCTAGTTTTCCTACTTCTTCATATTTTTCCTATTTTTATTATTTTTTCCCATTTTTATTATTTTCCTTATTTTGCCCTATTTGTCAATATTTTGCCTTAGTTTAACCATTTTTTTCTGTTATTCCCTATTTTTCCTTAATTTTCCCCATTTTTCCTATATTTTTTCCATGTTCCTCCTGGTTATGACTGTGTTTTACCCCCCCAGAAAAGCTGCCTAGCTTCGCCCTTGCTGTTATAAAACTGTTCTACGCCAATGGAACGTATTTATCGGCTTTAAAAGAATTTACTGCACACAATTTGCATACCGAATTATTAGTGAGTTTTTATAACCGACGACGGTGCTTGTTTTTTCCTGTTTTTCCCTATTTTTTCCTATTTTTTTACTTTTTTTCTCTATTTTTGTTTATCTTTCCTATTTTTCACGATTTCTACTTGTTTTTAATTATTTTTTCAAGTTTTTTCCTATTTTACTGTATTTTTATCTATTTTCCACTTTTCCCCTATTTTTCTCCATTTTTCAATAATATTTCATTATTTTTTTCTAAATTACAATATTTTTCATTATTTTGCCCTATTTTTTTTTCCAGTTTTTCACTATTTGTTCTATTTTTGTTCTATTTTTTCCTTATTTTCCACTATTTTTCCCTATTTTCTCTATTTTTCCTTATTTTTTTATCCTGTCTTTCATTATTTTTTCCTGTTTTTGTCCGTATTTGTCCTTAAATAATCTCTATTTTTTTCTATTTTCTCCTTTCTCGCTATTTTCTCATTTATTTCCCCATTTTATCTAATTTCCAAATTTTCCCTATTATGTCCTATTTTTTCCCTATTTTCCTATATTTTTCTCTATTTTCCTTATTTTTCCTTATTTGACCCTATTTTTAGTAATTTTCCCTTTTTTCCTCTAGTTTTCCTATTCATATTTTTCTTGTTTTTTCGTTTTTTCTTTATTTTTTCTTATTTTGCAATATTTTTCCCTATTTTGCCCTATTTTAACCGTTTTTTTTCTGTTATTGTGTATATATAAATATACCTATTCAATGTAAGCCACCGTTTTTCGCCCTTTTCTACCCTTTAAAATCGAAATTTCGCATTTTTCCGCTTATATTATAAATATTTTTAAATCACTTTCAGCTCAGAGTAAAAAGATTACGAAACCAAATTCAATATCTCTTTTCGAGAACCCCTCGAAGCCGAATGCCTCTTTTTTCGTGTCAAAAAAAAATACTTCAAGTTTCCACAATTTGTCTGTTAAATATGCATTACGTGACCGGAATAAAATAACTTATATTATTATTATTTCGATATTTATTTTCCGTTGGGTTGGCCTTATGTTACATTATTAAAATTCAAACCAAATACTTTTTTATGTATACTTATGGCATGAAAATAATTTAGCAACATACCAGGTGGTCTTATATTTTATTATAAAATTATATTTATCTCTGGTTTTGTTTAATAATTTTTTTTATAAAATTTTAATATGATTTAACGTTGATATTTTTTATTCATATATTACTCAGACCCAATTATAGATTAAACTTTTCAAGGATTTTTCAAGGCCGTTTAATGAAATTTTTTTTTGTTTTAAAGAGATTTTTCAGAAATAATTCATAGATTACTTAAGAATTTTTCAAGAGTTTTTAAAGGATTTTTGATTTTTTGCATTTTTTATATTACTTCAAGTTACATTCAAGATGGAAGACAAGACTAAGTAAGATGAGGTAAAAAATTATAATTAATATAGAGAATTATGAATTTAAATGTAACTTATACTGGCAGATAAATATAAAAACTTGAAAAAAATCGTATAATTTTTATTTATAGTTAAGAAGAAATATATTTTTCATGGATTTTTCTAGGATTTTTTAGGGTTTTTAAAGGATTTTTCAAGGATTTTTCACAGATTTTTAAACTAATTTTTATAGATTTTTGAAAAATTTTTCAATGGTAGTTCAATAATTTTTAAAGGATTTCTTTAAGATTTTGAGGCATTTTTTATGGATTTATAAAGGAAGTTAAAAAATCGGGTAATTTTTATTTATAGTTAAGAAGAAATATATTTTTCATTGATTTTTCAAGGATTTTTTAGGGTTTTTTAAAGAATTTTTCAAGGATTTTTTAGGGTTTTTAAAGGATTTTTCAAGGATTTTTCACAGATTTTTAAACTAATTTTTATAGATTTTTGAAAAATTTTTCAATGGTACTTCAATAATTTTTAAAGGATTTCTTTATGATTTTGAGGCATTTTTTATGGATTTATAAAGGAAGTTGAAAAAATCGTGTAATTTTTAACTATAGTTAAGAAGAAATATATTTTTCATGGATTTTTCAAGAATTTTTTAGGGTTTTTTAAAGAATTTTTCAAGAATTTTTTAGGGTTTTTAAAGGATTTTTCAAGGATTTTTCAAAGATTTTTAAACTACTTTTTATAGATTTTTTAATAATTTTTCAATGGTACTTCAATAATTTTTAAAGGATTTCTTTATGATTTTGAGCCATTTTTTATGGATTTATAAAGGAAGTTTTAATTATCTTTCAAATATTAGTAATTTTTAAATTTTTTTTTAACGATTAGTAATGCAAGTATAAAATTTAAGGATTTTTTAAGAAGTGATTTTCCAAGAACTTTTTTACGAATTTATTAAGATATTTTAAGAATTTTTAAAAGGTTTTTTAGTTATTCCTCAAGGAATATAACAATTATTATTTACCAATATAAAGTTAATTAATTTACTGTTTCCTTAAACCGACTACTCAAGATACTGCAGTACGACAGTGGCGGACTTACCTATGGCGCCACCCCTAGGCACAATTCCGCCACTGAGTACGCCAATTGGCTTGGATACGAAGAAATTGGACAAAGTTTAATGCCATCCGATTGCATTAGACAGTATCGATTTGACTTATTCATATGCAAGTACTAAGTTAGACATTTAAATCTTAATTAATTGATAAATGATAATTATTTAACCTATAATATTACTTGCTAATACTATCACCAGGAAAGCAAAGTTATAGCATATTTAGGTTGCAACTTTAAATACTAATAAAAACAGAAGATTATCCATTTTCAAATGTGGTAAAATTATTTAACGAATAATAATAAACTCATTTGTACGAGCATAATATTTTGCCTGATGATGGCCATTGTTTAGCCGAAACATGTCGCAATTTCCCACTTGTTCAATTAATTTTCAATATATTTATATGGTATATGACTTTGAGTTTATTATTATTCGTTAAATACTATTATTATATTTATTTTTGTAGTAAGGACGATTATTGGTTTCATTAATATCATAAGGTATTCCAGATTATATCAGTTCTTTGATTATTTTAGTTTTTTTTCTGGATGCTAGACCTGTTACAAGCAGGACCTTAGCCTCCTGGACTTTTTGTGTACCCACTAAGTAATTATAGTCCCTCTGTACAAGCTCTTCACCAGTTGGTTGTTGTATTGTTTAATAATCAATTTCGTTTAACTTTTCAGCTATGGAAGAAGTCCTAACAGAGGGCAAAAATTTCAAGTTGGTAGAAAAATCTGAGCTTCCAGACATTATTGACTTCCTGGGTAATTATTTACCTGATTCAATCAAGGTAATTATAATAAATACACTTGAGTCTTCTTATTTACATAATTTTTTTCTTATTTATAGTTTCATCAAACGCTGAAGACGTATTTAAAGGATCACGTCTGGGATTTTCATTTCTACGTCACGAAAACGTGGCCAGAACAGGCTGTGATTTTGCATTTTCCAGGAATGACCCGTACGGTAAGTTATATTTATTCATTCATTGAATTATTAAAGTTATTTAACCAGAAAACAATAACTACTTAAAATACCAAAATTAATAAAATTAAAATGTTACTCCCCAGATTCTTGAAATCTGCTTTTTGTTTATGGAACATTTATTTTTTGGATGTTCTTTTTGTAGTGGTAGTTTATTTTGTCTGGTCCTTTTCACTCTACTATAGCTCTTCCTACTTTCCAGTCTTCTACCTTCATCTAGAGGATCCTTGTTATTTTTACTCTTTGACTAGTGTGATTCATAATTTTCTCTTGTTCCAATTGGTCCCATATGCAAACTAGTTCCTGAATTTCATTCTATATTTATTCCCTTTGATTTTATAAAAACTAAATGCTATAAAATAAAACAGAAAAGTTTATAAACAAAAAATAAAATCCATTCAAAGAATGTCCTTCCTGAAGCCTTCTTGTATCATCTTTTTATATCATATACTATAACTACTTAGATTAACAAATTAATAAAACTAAAATTTAACTTCCCAGATTTTTGAAATTTGCTTTAAATGATTTTCTCGTAGTGATGATTTATTTTGTCTCGTCCTTTTCACTCCTGTGAAATCCTGCTGTGCGCTCTTTTGGAGTTCTTTCCATACTTTGATCTAGAGTATCTTTTTTCTTTTCCTCTTCTTTTCACAATCCTGTTTTTGTTCCAGTTGGTCATATGCAGTATCATTCTACACTTCTCGATGGTTCAAAACAAGTTTCTGGATTTCTATATTTTATTATCTTATACTTTATACCTTTAATCGTAGCTTATCCAGGAGCAGATTTGGAGGAGGTCAACTTGGCTCAAGTACAGTTCTAAATGTATAGGAACATTTTTTTATAAAATAAAAACATAAATTTCAGACACAAACTAAAAGGAAGTCTTAGATTCGTTTTAAAAAATCTGGTGATGATTTTCGAAACATCAGGGATTATCTCGGGATGTATATTTAAAATGGATCAGCCCTTTAGCCTCTCTTCTGATATACTTACTCTTAGCCAAGTTCTTAAGCGTTATGTTAAGCTAAATAGCAATTGATTGGTGGAAGTTTTTTATATACTGTCTAAATTTTTTATAAAATAAAAAATATTATTTTTAAATTTAAGATTCAATAATCTTTCTTAAAAAAAAGATATATAAGCAGAGAAACAGCGATGATATTTGATTCCTGATTTCCATTGAGGAATTGTGGTAACTAATAAGCAAACTTTTTCCAGTTTCCACAGCTCTCTTGTGGGAATGATTTTTTAAATGTACCTTTATCGCCCATAAGATCGTCAAGACTTTTTAATGGTTCTTTAACTAACCTTTCTAATGGGTTTGAAGACCTTTTTCTCCAGTATTTTTGGGAAAAAGAGCGCAATATTTGAGTCTTTTGGGCGTACTTTTTGTGTTCTCACCTTTTTACGTACTATGTTGTATAAGTTACAAGTGGGATCCAATGTCATTCCAGAAGTGCAGTTCTTTTAAAATCATGTAGATTAAAGTAATTAATAATGCAATATCGATTTCAGTAGAAGTTAAAAATGTTCTTTGGTTGGTGCACAAGGGCGTAGATAACTTTTTTACCTGGGTGGGGGGTACTTTTTTCCTGGGAGAGGTAATGAAACTTTTACATAAATGTGTTTGTCTGTTTCTACATTTCATATATTTTATTTCATCTTTTCGTGCAATTTTTGGATATCCTAGGGTAGGTAGTAACCCCCTTTACCTTAATATCTACGCCCCTGCGTGTAAACGAGCCAGATGGAATTGGAATTGGTTGCGGGTGGCATTCTTGCTTCGAATTTCAAATTTTTATATAAATAAATGCATTTTTGCTTTGTTTTTCAATTTTCTTTGTGGAAAATTCACTTTTGGTCTGAATTTTAAATTTTTATGTGAAAAGTGTTTTTTGTTTTGTTTTCCAGTTTCCTGTGGGGAAAAGTGAATTGTTGCTTTATTTTATACATTTCTGTGGGAAAAAATACATTGTTGCTTCCGTGTTTTTTTTCAAAATTGTGTGCGAAAAATGAATTTTTGCTGTCTTTTCCAATTTTTTGTAGGGAACAATGCATTCTTCAATTCATACTTCAAAACTACATTTTTGCTGTTTTTCTGTGGAATGGACTATATCAACTCAACAATTTACCGAAAAATTAGTAATTCTAAATTTTAATCTGTGAAATTTAACTGTGAAAAATGTATTCTTGCTTCTTTGTTTCATAATTAACAGTGAAAAAATGCATTCCTGTTTCTTTTTTTCAAATTCAATTGTGAAAAAATGTATTTTTGCTTCTTTTTATTCAAATTGAATTGTGGAAAAATGTATTCATGTTTTTTTCCCAATTCATGTGTCATTTTTTCTAGGCCGTTTTAGAGTTCTCTCTTAACTTTACTGAAAAAATTTATTTTTTGTAAAAATTTGCACTTTATATGTGTTTTTTTCCTTACTTTAGTTTTCATTAGAAGAATTTTAGGAAAAAATTTCCCCATTGGAAACTGTGGGCATTTCCGTAAATTTTTCTTCACTTTTTTCCGGATCTGTTCTAACAGTGATTCTATAATTGTATCTAAACTTTCATTTGCGAGAGTGATTATCTGATTGATTATTTTCTCCTAACGCGATGAAACCCTCTTGTGAAATACGCTATATACAAGGGCGTAGACAACTTTTTTCCTGGGGGAGTTGGGTAATTTTTTCCTTGGGGGGGGGGGAATCAAACAAATATGTTTGTCCGTTTCTACATTTCATATATTTTATTTCTTCTTTTCGTACTATCTTTTGGTATCCTGGTGGGAGGGGGGTAATTACCTTCTTTACTCTCCATATCTACGCCCTTTTTGGTTCAAATAGTAATTTAACCGTTATGTTTTAGAGGTTTCTAGAAACTGTGTGGATTATTTGGGAGGGTCATGGCCCCTGTGATCCCCTCTCGGACCGCACCTGAGCTTATCTAAGTTTTAATAAAAAAATACATTGAATTTACTAAAGTAATTGGAAATTTTATCAACTTTTTGAGTTTCTAATAATTCGTTAGGCTCTGTTTGTTCTAACGTTTTGAAAAAATTAGAAAATTAGTATTTTTTATATGAAACAAATTCTTATCACAATCTTTGTTACTGTAAAAACAATTATTTTCTCTTTGCCATTGCTACTACGCATGATTTTGAATTAAGTATTACTGTTATATATCATATATTTTCTAATATTAACTAATCATTTGACAAAACTGTATTTTATTTTGAGGTCTCTACCATCCTTTATTTAGTGTGGAAAAATGCGGGAAAAGTTAATTGTCTGCTAAATCTCATCATCGCGAGGAAATGAATTCCTAATGGTCTGCAGTAATAGGGTTTCTTTTTTCGAAGCAAATTATGTTTGATATGGATTAAAAAGGCCTTGACTGAATGAAAAACATCGAATAATAAGCTATACGACATATAAATCAGTAGTTCGTGCAAGGTTTCACAACAACGTGTCGACACGCCATTTTCCGTCCAAAAACTTTTATATGCAAGTTAAATAGCTACAATGCAGAATTTAATAGTTCAGGAATTAAACAGATATTTAACTAATTATAAATAATCTATTTAAATTTATAATATAAAATACAAGGGTACACGTTGTAAATTTTATATACATAATATTCCAAAAATCACCTGATAAATTGTGAAAAGGATCACCCTGTATTTAAATTTTTGATTTCACCCAGAATTCACATTTTACAGTTGATTTTTTTTTTTTTAATTGGAACTCCTTTATTGGAAATTTCCTCCTCTTTAAGAATATTTTTTTAAATTTCTTAATTATTAGTTATTTTCACATTAATAGTATAAAATAGTATAAAAAAACTTTTAGAAAATAATTTTTTCTCTGCTGCTAAATGTGATCCAAAATCTTGATGACTAAAAATAAAAGCGTGAGGCGCTTATCATAATCCTGTTCTCTACCATATACACACCCTTAATTTTGGAGGGTGATTTGGGATTTTTTTTCTCAAAAAAACATAAATAATAGGTTTTGCAATTGTTTATACGCTGCTTAGAAACTTTTACACATTTTTCTAGACGTCATTCAGAATCCAATAAGTTTCTGCCTATATCTTTATGAGCATTATCGATTTACCTACCTGTTTCATCCATATTGGAATCATCAGTGATACTTTATTGGAGTGTATACTTTAATAATATATATTCAGGATGTAGAGGGTGATTTTTTGAAAATATACAATACTGATGATTCCTAAAAGCATGAAACCGGTTATATAGTAATTGATTATTTACACAGCTCTATGTTCGCTTCTACGCATTACGATAGGCTATCTACTGGGGTTTAATTGTCACTTTATAGCCATGTCCGTAGGTCTCATCATCCTATTTGCTATCTATTATTTTCTAATTAGTTAAACTGACACCATTGAAAAATAGTAAAAAGTCAGGTTTAATTTGACCAGTGGCCGAGTTACTCTACACTAATCGTAATATTGGACACCGAAATTCAAGATAGGAATTAGAATTATTTTTTCTTTACATAAATACTTAATTAATGTTAATTAAATAACTATAGGTTTTTAGTGAGTCACTCAAAATCAAAAGAATCTTGGTTTCACCGCTTCGCGAAAAGTATAGAATAGGTTGTTATTTTTTTATTCAGCATCTCGGGGATATTTTGGTTAATCCGCTGAACAAATATGAATAGGAATCGATATAAGTTTGGAATTATTATACTAAGTGTTAGATTTGTTAAAATCTAATTTTATCAGATCGAAGGACCAACCATACAAAGTATCAGGATTTAGTATATTAACAAATGAATCATTTAAATCACCTGGAATTACATCGGCATTACAAGTTATAGAACAATGTATTTAGTTTTTACATCATCTGTAAGAAAAACTTTTTTCTAATTTTATCATATATTTTTTTAATTAGTTAGGAAAAATTATCGTAGCTAGATTACTTATTATTATATAGTATCACTACTGTATTTTTGAAGTAAAACTTTTTATATGACACTTCACTAGTTCTAAGTAAACTCGCCGAACTAACAAAATCTGTTAAGCATTTTTTTTTCTAATTGCTTATTGCTCGACTATAGTATGAGAGTGACCGCAAAAGTATACGAAGAGTAGACGCCGAGAATAGTCGCCCGGCATCTATATTATATTAGATTACTTGAAATCTATGAAACTCTCTCTCTCTCTTTTGAATGGATTCCTTTAATTAAAAATAATAAACATTATAAAAAAAATATAATTTTGGCGCCTTACAATTCTTCCTTCGATTCTTCCCTTTCACTTATAAGTCTTCTTTTAATCTGTTTCTTTCTCTTTTTTCTCTGCATCGCCTGCTAGTTTATTTTTTTCTGTCTTCTGTATTTTCCAATCTCCCTCTATTTCTGTCTTTCTGTCTAATCTAATCTAAACTACCTCGTTTTCCTACAGAGCCATTTGTTCTTTGTCTTCTTTGGTTAGGTTAGGTTTTTTTTATTAATAAAACTTTTTTATATATTTTTTTATTTTTCTTTAGTTCGATTTACATTTGTCTTTTTATAAAAATCATTCAAAAACCTTTTTTACCATGTTTCATATTTTCTGACATTTTTTAAAAAAATAATATCTCAAACCAAATAGTTTATTATTATTTTTTCTTTCTTTTTCCAACTAGATTTTTTAGTGATTATTGGTACTAAGATTTTTTTTTGTTCGGTCCCAAAGGAGAAAAAAAAACTTGCAAGAAGAGGTTCAGCCCCAGAAAAAAAAATGTTTTTTCCAAAAACCCTAAAAGTTCACATAAAGTAAATATAAGACAAAAATCTTATAAATTACCAGATTTCGTGGTCTCTGTTTAAAAAAAAGATAGAATATAAAACAAGAATAATAATAATATGAAATACATTAATTTTTAGATCAAAATATGAAATATAAAATAATCAAAGTGAATTAAATTTTAAGACAATCCGTAAAAACAAATTAAATTCTCTTTTTTAATTAGACTGAAAGAGCAATACAAACATCAAATAATTTATATTATTATAAAATATAAACTTTTAAGTAAATATAATAAAAAAATCTGATGTGGCCAGCACATGACCTCTCGCCATTTTTGAATCAAAAATTTACAGGTTAACACAAAAAAGTGTGAAAAAAATTACTTTTTTGTAAATCTGGCAACAATGGCAAAAGTTTTGAAAAAATACCGACATAAAAAAAGAATTAAAAACAACAGTAAATAAAAGTTAAAGCATCGAAATAATTAAAAATGATAACAGGGAACATAAGTGAATATATAATTTAATATAATAAAAACTTACCCTATATAACAAGGGGAAGAAAAGAAAATTTCAATAAACGACACAAGCGATATAAATGTCAATTATTCTTACTGAAGAAACAAAGAGCGAATTATTAATATGGGAAAGAAATTTTGTAGTAATACCAATAGGAGAGGGAGATTTTGAGAAGGGATACGACGCGAGTCTAAAATTAAGATATACTGAGCAGAGGAATAATGAAAATACAGAAAAAAAAACACAATATTAATACATTAATATTTAAAGATTTAAGCGTAATATGCTCATAAACGAGTGTGAGATTTTGCATAGTTAAAGTTTATATACAGGAGAAATGCAGAAAGCAAAATGACAGTTTTTAAAAACCATGAAAAGTAATTTTTTTTTATTAAATTTTCTTGTACTTTAACTTTTTATTAAATATTTAATTACATTTAGGATGAAAAAAAAAACCTCTTGATATTGCGCTTAATTGATTGACCGATAACTATCAAGTGCCTGTCTCGAATTAAGCAAATGCGTGCCGTTGTACTATATCGCGTGACCTATGCGACAAGAAATAGCCGATTTTATGCCGTGCTCAGTCTCTTTAACTATAATAAAGGTGTTATTTGGTGCAACAATAAAAATTATATGCATTATTAACTATTAAATTGGATATTAGTCAGACAGTTACTGAAAACGAGTTTATACAATATTAAAACGATAAAAACCGGATACGGTTAGTTAAGGCATTAGCCTTTATACTTGAAGGATTTCCGGGCCGTGGGTTCGAATCCCATTGAATTTTAAGTGGAAAAAAGTCGTATAACAATTTGGGCAAGTATTGGAAGGTATTTGTGACATGCGCAGTTCCATGCCGGATGAGATCGGATATCTCGTGTAACTGATAGGGGTTGGTAGCACAGGAACACACTTGCTGTCACCTGAGTGACTACCACATAGTCCGAGGTGGTTCGGAACCGACGATAATCTGTAGTAGGTACCATCCAGATTAGTAATGGTACCAGAAAAGAGACGTTAAAATAAAAAGCAAGCAAGTAAGTAAAACGATAAAAGGGATTGTAAGATATCATCATGAAAATGAAGATAAAGAAAAAAATTATACAAAAACATGAATTAAACTCGAATTTAAATGATAATAAAAAATATAAGTGAGAATTTTTTTTAAATATTGGTAATATAATTGTGAACTTGAATAGAAATGATGAAAATTGAGAAATGTTTTAATGTCCCCATATTTGCTTATTTTTTAAAAATATGGAAAAATGTTGTGTTTTGAAAATTACTTTAGTAGATGTATTTTGATTCAGAAAGATAAAAAAAAATGTATATAATGTACTAGCTGAATACCCTTACTTTAGTACCTGGACTACCGAGCTTTGCTTGTTTTTTTTCCTATTTCTTCCTATTTTTCCTGTTTTTCAGTATTTTTTCTGTTTTTCCCTATTTGTCCGTATTTATCCTATTATTATTTATCTTTTTCCAATTTTTATATTATTTTTCGTCATTTTTCCATATTTTTCATTATTTTCCCATATATTTGTACACATTCCCGATTTTTCTGAATTTAACTCTAATTTTTATATTTTATATCTTTTTCAAAATTTTTCTTATTTTTACAAATATTTTTCCATTGTTTTTCATATTTTCACTATTTTTTCCTATTATTCGCAATTTTTTCTGTTTTTCACCTTTTTTCTCTGTTTTTTATCTTTTCTTCCCCATTTTCCTATTTATTTCTATCTTTTCCTGTTTTCTATTATTTTATACTATTTGTACCTATTTATCCCTTTTTTCTCTGTTTTTTCACTTTTTTCCAATATATTTCTATATTTATTCTCTAATTTCTCTATTTTTCCATATTTTTGTCCTATTTTCCTTATTTTCCCCAATTTCCTATTTCCTCTTTATCTTTATTTCTCATATTTTTCCCAAATTTCCCTACTTTTCCTTATTTTGCCATACTTTCCCGACCCACCTTCGAGAAGGGAAAGTATTGTGAATGGGCTAAAAAAATTTTTCGAGATAGAGATGGAAATATCCATTTTGAGGTCACCTGTGATGATTAAGACCATTTTCAGATGGAAGTCTGTCTGTCTGTGTGTATTCTTCCGCGATAGAGGCCACACGTTTGATCCGATTGAGCTGAAATTTGGTATGTTTTTGTACATCTGTTAAAAGGAAGTGTCACTATCAAAAAATGACAGATGCAATATGTCACGAAATTTGCCTTGCAATATGTCATTTGAGAGCCCTTAAAAAACTATTCAGAACAATCAAAACTATTTCTCCAACTGTCACTTGTCAAAAATAAAAAAATGTCAAAATTTAAAACTTTAACATTAAATATTTGGACTTTTTGCATTTTTTTTTCAATTTTTTTTGTACTTGCAATGTTTTGACAATTTTTGTGCAATTTTTTGCGGTTATTTGTTGGTTTTTTGCACTTTTCCGATTTTTTTGCGCAATTGCATTTGCAATTTTTTTGACAATTTTTTTGTAATTTTCTGCGGTTTTATGGGATTTTGTAAATATTTGCAATTTAATTCAAATCTTTCAAATTTTTTCATTTTCTTTTATTCTTTTTTCTATTTTTTTACTAGTTTTTCATGTTTTTTTCTATTTTGTCCCATTTTTGTCTAAACTTCCCTATTTTTCGCCTTTTCAGATTTTTTTCGATTGTTTTTAATCTTTCCCCATTTTTTTCTCATTCTGTTTTTTTGCATGACATTCTGTTGTTTTCTGATTTTTTTCTAATTTCTCGGATTTTTTTTATGTATTTTTTAAATTTTTTCTTTGATTTTTGTTTTCGGTTTTTTGTTGTTTTCTAATTTTTTTTTCTTATGTCTCGGCTTTTTTTTATATATTCTTTTAAAATTTTTTTCGATGGTTTTTGTTTTCGGTTTTTTGTTGTTTTCTGATTTTTTTTCTCAGCCCTCGAATTTTTTGTATGTAATTATTTTTTTTAATTTGTTTCAATGGTTACAATTATTTTCGGTTTTTTGCGATTTTTTTTATCATTTTTTTGCGTTTTTTTTTCCCGATTTATTTGCATTTTTTCCGATGTTTTGCGCATTTTTTGTAATTTTTTGACAATTTTACTTTCCCGAACCACTTCCGAGAAGGGAAAGTATTGTGAACGAGCTAAAAAAATTTTTCGTGATTATTATGGAAATATCCATTTTGAGGTCCCCTGAGATGATTAAGACCGTTTCCAGATGTGTGTCCGTCTGTCTGTCTGTCTGTCTGTGTATTCTTCCACGATAGAGGCCACACGTTTAATCCGATTGAGCTGAAATTTAGTATATGGGTTTGGATTACCTGTCGGAAGAACCCAATAGTTTTTGTACGACATCTGTCAAACAGAAGTGTCATTATCAAAAAATGACACATGCAATTTGTCACGGAATTTGACTTGCAGTATGTCATATGAAATCGTTTGAAAAACTCTATTCACAGCAGTCAAAATTATTTCTTCAACTGTCACCTGTCAAAAATTAAAAATTTCAAAATTTGAAACTTTAACATTAAATATCTGAATAAGTATTCGTGGATACTAATCGGGAAAGTCTTGCAGGGACACAACCGATTTTTCTATTTCTTTTTATATTTTCTTGTTTTTCAATAGTTTTTTCCATTTTTTTCCCTATTTGGCCTTATTTGTTCCTATTTTTCCAAATTTTGCCATATTTTTCTCTATTATTACCTATTTATCCCTATTTTCCTTGTTATTCCTATTTTTTTCCATGATTTCCCGTTTTCTCCCATGATTTTTTTAAAAAAAATTGAATGAGAGAAAATCCGATAATACCGAAGACGTAATAGTCTATATCTAGTTCAGTAGAATTTGCTGTGCGTTGATTATATGTCAGTCAGTCAGTCAATCAGTCAAGGCATTGCAGCTTATATTATAGTTATGTATATAATTGTGGAATTTAGAGAAAAATAACGAAAGTCGAGAAATGTTCTTAGTTATTTTTTTAAAATTTTGAAACAAAAAGTATTTGAAAATTACTGAGATTATAATAAATTACACGAGTTAATTTCATATCAGTAATACAGCTCCTATTGTCTTCTGAATATGAAATAAAGTTAAAAGTTATTTTTTTAATAATATAAGTAATTGTGTAAGAAGAGTTCTAGCCCCTTATTAGCAAAATCTACATATATAGACCAGAATCGAAGTTATATCTAATCTGATAAGAGCTGTGAAGCGTGACTTTGAGGTGCACAAATTTTACTATTTGCACAATTACTAATACAATTTCCAGTTATAAAAATATGTATGGAGTCCATTTATTAAAATTAATATTTTTTTTAGCCAAACGGCAAACTATACGAAAGCTTCAGCGTATTTTGCCCTTGCGATCAACTAGAAAATATAAACTTATTGACAGACGAAGATATACTAATTGATTGGACCCAACCTATCTATCTCAACTTTACTCACGCTAAAATTATGGACAAAATTGAAGAAATTTATAGTGAAAGAGGAACAATGGAAAAACTAACGGGAGAAGTATACTGTCAAATGGAAAAAAATACTGAGAGTGATGAGGAAGGTACTCCTACGTAAGTTTTTATAAAATAATTATTATAAATATCTTAATTTAATTTTATTGATTATTATTATTATTTCTAATTTATCATATATTTTGATTAAATTGTTTTTCATATAATAGAGCTCGTTTAATGATGCCTTAGAAGTTGATTCGGAAATTGTTGTTTCGTTTTTTTTTTCGTTAGACTGGCACGGTTTTGGTAGTAAATAATGAAAAATCATGTCAAGGTTAGGTAAGGTTTTGGTCGAGAGCCAAAAAAGCCATTTGTCTGTGAAAATTCTACACAAATACAGCCGTTTCTGTTTTTTATAAAACTCTCACTTTATATTATTTTATTCATATACCTAATAATTAATATTTATAACAAATTCTGTATTTATTATTATTGTATCAAATGTCCTATTTTTTGTTTTTTTTTTTAAAAGAAATCAAAGAAAAAAATAATCTTCCCAGTGATTTATTTTTTTTTTTAAATTCGATGACATCTGTAGAATATATTGTGCTATTTTACAATTTTGAATATGACATTGTAATTACCCCTAGAAAAAAACTGGAAAGTTACCTATGGTTACCAGTGTAATAACCTATATCCGGCAGCGTACTGTCACCACTCTCCTAGTCAAGGCTCTGAAAAGATGGACGCCGAATTCTCTGAACAGTCGAAAGGGTAGTTCGTGCTCTCGCGGTGTTCGAGAGTCTTTACCTTACAGACAAGATTTTGGGGCATGGGGAGAGTTTCACTTTCTGTTACTAAATATTTGATTCTTTAATTTATTTAAAGTCGTTACTCTTTTTTTATATTTTCCCTTACAACAAAGAAAAAAAATTAAAATACGCTAATTAAATTTTACTGTGTTTATTAAAAAAAAAGCAAGGCTATGAAAAATTTAGCAACAAAAAAATATATCTATATAAACAAAATACTGCAGATAGCATTAAAATTTTTGGGACTTAGTGCACGCAGATTCTGGCCTTACTGACTCAAAAAAAAATTTAGTAACTACAAATAAAGTATATACGACCCTTAGATGTCAAAAATTCTCTAAGATAAATCTGACAAGAGATACAAGTATTCCACTAACGGTAACTAAACTTAAGAAGATTTTTATCTATGAATAATAATTAAAAAACAATCTGACTAAAAAAATTATAGCAAAAGATTCTAACAATTTCTTACTCTTACTTAACGGGAGGGCAATGTCCCTTATTTTAAATTCTCTTTATTCTATTTATCTGCTACACTGTAATAAATTAAGACCAAAAACCCAGAGAGCTTTTCCTCATTTTATTCTGATGCACTTTTTTATAGCATAAAAAAACCAAAATGTTTCAATATTCAAAAGAATTACCACGAGCTGAGTTCTCTCGATTAATCCTTGACGCGCTATAGTTGTCGCACTCAAACAAAATTTTCTTTTTAATGCTCACTATCCATTTGCGAGTTAACATACACAAAAAAAATGATTGCGCCGGTGAAATTTTACGCCGCGACGGTACCTATTTCGACCGCTGCTAAGTGGTACTGGTTTCTCACTGCCCAGTTGAAATTTTATTTTATGACCACGTCGTGTTGCACATTCGTCGAGACGCCTCGTGAGGCCTGTATTTTTTGACGTGTTCATTCGTTGATTGGCTGGTTATCTCTATTTGCCGCGACTTTTTGACCAGTTGTGGGATTCGGAGCAACCATGGCAGCACGTTCCCGTTTTTCCATTGGCCATGGATCTGACGCAGTACCACTCGTTGAGGACGTCAATTGTAATGCTTTACGCAACTGTCTTTTCGCTGTTTCAGCGCTTTTTCTGTCTACTGGCAGTTCGTGCCTTAGCACCAAATTCAATTTTGTTATATCCTATGGATTAAATATCATACCTTCGGGTTCCCTGACCTTTAAATTTCTCTGTATTTCTACAGTCTTTATTACAACATGACTCTAACTCCATTAAAAAGAGGGTAAAAGAATTTTTTCAAAATTTAAAAATAAAAATTGTATACTTGTACCAAGGAAGAGATTATAATGGGAAAATTTAAACAAAATCAAATTTGTAGTCTCTCACTTCTTTTTAACCCACAATTTTTTGCTAAATAATGACAAAAATCACATTATTATCTTTTATACTACGTCAGTCCTATTTTCGTACCATTTATAGTTTTTTAGTTTTAGAGCCTAGAAGATATGAAAAGTAGAAATATCTAATAAGCATGACGAAATTAAAAAAATATGTTTTAATCATTATTAAAAAAAAAATAAAAAAATACGGTTAGTCGTTTCGCAATATTAACAATATTTTAATAAATATTTTCGGCACCATCCACACTGGACCGAACCACTGACTTGTAATTTTTATCTACTGACCAAAAAACTCTAGAACACCTGGTATGTAAGTGATGATCTGTATGTTATATTGATATAAATTATTTTAACTAGTTTTTTTTCAAAAGTGTTAAATATGTAGCTTTATAATTTTGATCCATACAAAGTAGTTTTTAATAATTTTGAGTCCGAAAAAAACAGCAAAAATGCATCTTATGATGAGTAATGTCACTGTCATTACTGTCATTTGTAAATTGTCAACTGTCAAATGTCACCTATCAATATCAACTTATGTCATTTCAAACTCAGTTGGTCTGTCGCGTCGCAATGATCACCTTCTGGTTCATGATTGCTAATTTTCTCCAAAATTTAATTTGGCCGCCCAAATACTTTGTGAGGGGTACTGGGGCCAAATTTACTTCTGGTCTTATTACCTACCATCCTGTTAAGTCTCCTCAACACACTTTTTATAATTTCCTTACCACTTGCCGGTTCCTGAACTTGGCTCGTATTTTGGTCATTTCCTTTTTCACGCCACAATAGCTGATGTTTTTCTTGGGTGTTACCCACATTTTTTGTCCTTCTGACATATAATGGATGCCTACTTTCCATCCCTATCTAGTTAATATTCACTTTTTTTAAAAAAAATTTCCTATCATTACTATGTACCGTCTACCCTTAATTGTACCACAATTTAATTTTGGACTTTAATGTTGTTGCTTTTAATTTAAACTTGTCAAGGGGGCTTTGTTAGTTTTGTATAACGAAATTTAATATAGATGATGATATGTAGTTATTACTTATTAAATGACTAATATGATACCTTAAATAACTTTGCACAAATTTACTTTTTTTTTAAGAAATTGCAGATTAAAATAAATAATGACGTACTACTTGAGATTTGATTGAATTGGCTCATTATAAATATTTATACAGGGTGTTTCATTGGGAAACGGAAATACTTAAAACGCGAATAGAGGTCACCGAGGCGGTTCTAGATATACCACATTTATTGGCTCTGGCGGCCTTTGTAACCGAGATACAGGGTGTTTTATCGATTTTGCTAATATCTTCCTGGGGCCATAACTGTCGAATCATCCCGTACATTTCTTTGATATTTGGTACACATGTTTCTTGAGACCAAATGAGCCAGTTACTAATCACAAGAAAAATCCAAGTCCGGATTAGCAAAAAAATAGAGAGCAATTGTGACCTTGAAACAACACCCTGAATATTGAAATTTTCAAAATCTATTTACATATTTGAAAAGAGCGCAAAAAACTAAATTAAAAAGTGCGCTTTAAATTTTTGCGCAGATAATTTAACTACTCAAATTTTGAACCTAAGTGAAGTTTTTAAGAACTTAGAGACTAAAAAGTGGTTATTATTAACTTTTAATAATAAATTATTAAAACCATTGAATCCATACTCATTTTAAAATTACTAAATAATTATTAACTATGTTGGTTTCCCTTTTTATAGCTGTAGATCAATCCAGTTTATATTTTCCAAGTCCCTACTAAGAAATGTACGAGGTGATTCTACAGTCATGGCCCCAGGAAGAAATTAGCAAAATCGATAAAACACCCTGTATCTTAGTTACAAAGGCCGCCAGAGATAATAAATGTGGTATATCTAGAATCGCCTCGGTGACCTCTATTCGCGTTTTAAGTATTTCCGTTTCCCAATGAAACACCCTGTATAACGTCAGTTTGAAAACAGGACTGTCTATGAAACCAAAATTTGTTTAGGTCTTTATCTTTACGTAATATCGATTGTGATTTTTTATTTGTGATTGTGGGAGTGTTCTGAAAAATCACATTAAACCAAATTTTTCTGCTTTTGGATGTTATTTCTTATTAACTATTAACGAAAGCCATTCAAAATCGATATACCGATTATTTTATCTGTACCACCAAATACAATATGTAGTCGAGTAGACACTGTCAAACTAAATCTGCTAAATGGGAGGAGTTACAGGTAGTACGTCATAACCCGCGAAATTTGAAAATTGAAGTCAGTAGGGCCCAAAAGCGTTAAGATTTAAAATTATTAATCAGTGTAGATAATACATTTTAACCTTATACATTTAAAAATAATAAAAAAAAATCACAAAAGTAGCCCATTTATATCACTGTTAATAATATTTGGTAAGTTTCAACCTTATTGTTACTATCACTTGTCTTTACACGGAATTTTGTATCATAGTTGCCTCTTCCAACTTAATAAATACTTGTGGTACTAGACTTTGATTTTCATTTATTCAAAAAAAAAATCATTTGTTGCCTTTCCAAAGAAAATTAAACGTTGCGTCTTTATCTTCTTTTATAAAAAATTTAATGATTGACATTATTTTAAATTTAGGGTATTCGCAGAGGACGCGGAGATGATGCAGCTATCTCCCGAGCATGCTCAAATGATCCACGACTTGTACCCGGCCAATCATATGGAGTGCGTCGAAGTTTTCGAAAAACTGATAGACAAACTTCCATGCTACGGGGTGTTTTCGGCTTCAGGGGATTTGGCCGCTTGGATGGTGCAGTCTTATTATGGGGCCATGTTTTCCATGCAAACTCGACCTGAGTATAGGAGAAAGGGATATGGACTGATTCTTGCTAAGTACCTGACCAAATTGGTAAATAATCTTATTATAATTATTCTTCTTATATTATTAACTATTTTTATTTAAGGTGAAAGAACGTGGCTACATGCCGTTCGTGGTGATCCGTCCTGAAAACGACGCCTCTAAGGGCCTCTACGCAAAATTAGGCTTTAAAAAGTACTTTGAAACTGTAAGAGCCATCTTACGGCCCCATGAGATGTCGAGCGACGCGCAAGGCGGAGGGACGGAAAACGGCCACTAAATTTTTTTCCCAACTAAAAAAATATTCTAACTTGAATAAAAAAATTCAAATAAAAATGAAAAATTAGATTGCGACGCACATGTTTTGAGCTGAAAGCTTCTATCCACCGTTTTACATTTTCCTATAACAATTTTTTAAAAGACCGTTGAATTTGTCATAAAATTTTTTATGATAAATATTAATGTGAGATATTGAGTTGGAGCAAATATTTATTTAATTTAAACATATAAATTATATACAATTGTTTACGGACACCATTTTACTGTTCTAAGAGTCTAAATAATTGTAGGATCTCTACTATCTTTACCTCGCATTTAAGCATCTAGTGATCACAATTTTTTTTTTAATTGTCCATTGGCGAATCTATATAAGGAATACAAATACGTAATTTTATATTTTTATTCTATATTGGAATTAGCTCATATTTTAAAAAAATTCTTCCATTTTTTTTTGTTATTAGTATTTCTTGTATATTCAGATATTACCTTCATTTTTATTCATCTTGTATATATATATATATATTTTCGGAAGATTTTTAGAAAATAGGAATCCAAATTTTAAATTATTGTAATTAAAATTATTTACATTGTTTGTTTTCACCTCTAGACGACTTGATCTGGTTCGTTTCCTGCTGTGACTTTTTACAGGAATCTCTTATTAGCATCCAGCAAAAGTCTGGAACCATCGCAAACTACACCGTTTCTTGAAATTCTAAAACCGTTGTAATCTTTGATTTGATCGAAACCTAAAAAAAAATTAGTTTGAATTTTTAGAATTCATTAAAAGTGCAAAAGTTTGCAAAATCCCAAATTATTGCATTTCTTGAAAATATACGCGGTCTCTGTAGCAAATAAAAATACCATCGGGTTGTACAGATTCTAAGGAATCGGAAAATGCTCTCATTAGCAAAAATCTTTGGGTTCCACATGACAACAAAAATTCCTGAAAAAGTTGGCATTTTCATTCCCGGATCGCCTGAATCTCCAGACCTGTTCCTGTAGGGTGACTCAGCAAAAAAGGGGGCGGATTTCGATTCGGATTCTTGGTAGGTCTGGATTAGTCCCGACCCAGCGATATCTTGAAGATCTAGATATCGGATTTTGTCAAAGATTGGTGTCTCGCACTTACCATTTCATTTTCTGACTGTTCTTCGGCTGATCTCTGTTATTTATCGGCTTTTTTGCGGTCGATCTTAGTAGTTATTTTTGCGGTTCTTCTTAGTGATTTCCGGGTCCCTCGGTTGGTCTTTCATATCTCAGATTCCATTTTACTATGATTAGTGGAGGCAATTACCCTTATTTTTTCCTTTTAATAAGTACGCAAGAAACCAGAGATTTCTTCCCCTATTGAGGAGGTAAACATACAAACAGAAAAAAACCAAAATATGAAAATGTCTAATTAAGGGTTAGTAAAAGTAAAATTCGCTTACCCCTTGATGCTCGTGCCTAATCCTTTCTTCAATTGTGAAATGTTTACCCGGCGACTACAGTTACTACATTTTTTTCTGAAAATTTCTGTCTCTCGGTATTTATCCGTGACTAATAAAAAAAATCGAAATTCGGGGCCTTCGAACTGTGTATAAATTGCCGGCCCACGACTTGTCAGAGCGCTGACTGGATCACCACTGCCTTTTTTTTCTGTCACCGTCGCGACGTCCAGGGTGACGCCCAGTGATATCGTACCAAAAGTACGACCGTGACGTACCATCTTTCTCATTGGTTTTCGCGCTGTCACCGGTCTTTCCATTGATTGTATTCTGCCAACAAAATGTGACCTTTGCACGCTCGGTCAAATTTTTGCTTAGTTATTATTATTTTTTGTAACCTCATATATCTGTTGTATAATGATAATTGTTTTTTTTGTAGTTAGCAACTTAGCAATCTTTGTTACCATAGGTAGGTAGGTAGGTAGGTTCAATGTGAGTGGAGCGTTTGCTCGCCCCTCCACTGCGGCCAACAGAGGCCTATTGTGGCTCACCCCTATGAGCTATAATTCACCATACAATCCACACCTTCTTACGAAGTCTATGGTTGATTTAGGTGAAGCTTCCTTGAAGTCAATAGGCTCCAGCTGTACAAAACCAAACGTACGAAGCCTATTCATTTCCAGGGCAGGGCAGGGGCATAAAATATGCTTCGCCGTTTCGTCTTCCACACTGCAGAAGCGACAGTCTGATGTTTGACTCAGACCTAGCTTCTTCAGATGGTACCGCAGACGACAGTACCCTGTAAGCAGTCCAATTAGGATGCGTAGATCACTTCTACTCCATTCTAGGATCTGCGATAGGTTGCTACCTGAGGGTTTGACTATAAACGCCTTAGAGTGAGCTAACCCAGGAATATCTTTCCAGTAGAGTTTTCCTCTCGGCCCATTTCCAGATAGTGTCGTTGGCACTGCTTTTGGCGATGCCGAAAAATGGTTCCGGTCCAATGAACTCGGATTCTGCACCTCTTTTCGCAAGGGTGTCGGCTTTCCCATTGCCCTCCACCCCTTCATGCCCAGGTACCCAGAGTAGTGTTATCCTGTTACTGGTAGCAATGCGATCCAGGGATTCGATGCAGTCCCACACCAGCTTCGAGTTCAGCCGGTTGGAGCTCAGTGCTTTTAAAGCTGCCTGGCTGTCTGATAAAATGTAAATGCTTTTGTTGACAAGATGATGGTTTACCAACTCTCTTGCACACAATTATATAGCGAAAACCTCCTCCTAAAAAATGGTAGCATACTTGCCGAGGCTTACTGTGATGTCAACTCTCGATTTTCTGCTGTACACTCCGACTCCAACACCACTTGGGGTCTTTGAACCATCTGTATACAGTACATAAGTCGTCCCTGGAAAGAGGATCTCCCCATTTTCCCATCACCGGTCTTTCCATTGGTTCTGTTCTGCCCACAAAATGTGACCTTTGCACGCTCGGTCAAATTTTTGCTTAGTTATTATGATTTTTTGTAACCTCATATATCTGTTGTATAATGATAATTGTTTTTTTTTGTAGTTAGCAAGTTAGCAATCTTTGTTCCAATAATCTTTGGCCTCAATTCTTGTAACTTTTGTACCGGGTGCTTCAGCGACTATTTAATTTGATAAAAGAAAAAAAATTATTTCATTTAGACTTTATTACTGTCAGTCATCATTTTATCCATCCTGGAAGGTAAATTAACTTTTCCTTAGTGTTTTTCTTCAGGCCTATTTTAATATGTATCTTATCGATCCTGATCATCTTCAATCGGATTCCTTCTGGGATTGACACTTTGAGTGGCTCATCTATTATCCATTTTGGGCTTGAAGACACCCAAGTGGTTACCACCAAGCACTGTCGTAGGTTGGTACTCATATCACCAGAGTACCTACATTATATCTGACTACCCATTTACTACTTTTTCATAGATATACACGGATTCTTCCGAAATAAAGTAAGAGCTTTCTATTTACTTTGGTTTTGGAGATAAACATTGACTACGTCCACTCAAGATAATAATCTAGAATTATTCATCGGTTACCATAAGTTACCTACTAGTTACGCGTAAATTATTTAAGTTGTGAACTAATTAGTATCAGTTGGGGGTAAATTTCATACATATTATTTATATTATTATACTAAAACTTGCCATGCGATCAAACAAAAAACAAAAAGAAATTTGGACCATAGTCTATTCAAAACAAAAACCGTTGCACGTCATCCATGATTTAGTGACTTTCGTACATGAATTTTTGCGTGCTCTATTTGGTGGTAGCACTGTTGGCTTATTATTTCATCTACGATGACGTGCAACGGTTTTTGTTTTGAATAGACTATAACAATAAACAGTAATTTATTTATTGTATTTTTTTGTTATATTTAGACTCAATGCAACTAATTGATATAACTACATTGATTTGGGAATCCACGAAATCTCCAAATTAAATTAACTTAACGTTGGCTTGGAATTAAATAAAGGTAACCATCAACGACAAAGGGTAACAATCTCCATTATTTTTAATTCCTCAGTTATATTTTGAGAAATTTTACTGTTTAATTGAGTTTGTCTACTTTAATTTTCTTTATGCTCTTATTAACATTTTAAAACCTGTTTCCACTTTTTCATCTAATTTTTTTATGAGGTAGTAAAACTCTAAATAAAGCACCACAAATTTAATATAAAAATTTGTTACAAAAGGAGGCTAGTTTCGGCATTATGCCATCATCAGGCCAAACTAAATACAATAAATTCGTATAAACATAATAAAAATTAATTAAATTGAGGCAAGAGAGCGCACAAGTAGGAAACAAAAGGGGGGACATAGGGATTAAGTGGTACTAGGAAATAAATTCCTGTTTGTTCTTTTCCCCCCTTTTGTTTCCTACTTGTGCGCGTTTTTACCCCAATTTAATTAATTTTTATTATAATGTTTCTTGTATTTAGTTTGAACGATTTGTCTAATTTAAAATTCGTCATATAATTTTTGGTTTAAAACACCCAATAAGCGTAGAATCAGACTGATATTAACATTTATCATGTTAAAGTGATTAATAATATTTGCTGCAACTATCTAATATTCATTTTTATAAATAATTTTATATTTTATGACAATTTCCACGCCGTTATTACCAACTTTTAGCTCAAATTTAAAATCGAACGTGATTCATTCTTAAAACAATATAATCTTCTACGATAAACAATATTTACTATAAGACTTCCAAAATTCAGAAGGTTATATAATTAATGATTTTTAAAATTACATATAACATCCATTGCTAAGAATGAATTGCGTTGTAAACCAGTGTAGAAGTAGACAACTAATTCTATATCAAGAGAGTAGAAAGATGTACAGGTTGTAATTAAATCGGATAAAAAAAATTCCTATTTATATAAAAATTTCTGTTAGTCGTATTAAATGTTTCACTGCCAGGGACAAAATATAAAAGAAAATATTAAAAACGAATTAACATATCTAAATTTTGTCAGTTAAGACATTTTTAATATAATGGGATATCTATTATACTAGTACTTTCCTGAGATAAAAATTAATAGTAAACTCACAAGAATGTGACCATAATCCACAGATTATGTAATTAATTCATGGATTCATGCAGATTCATCCTATAATGCCAATAGGATTTTTCTTAAACTTTAAAATTGCTTATGGTTCCAATTATTTTATAATCAACTGGGCAGATTTGGACTCGTCTTTCGTTTTAACTCTAATCAGTATTGTTATGGATGAGGAACTTTTTACTGTGCTGGAATTGATCATAAAATAGTACCTAATGGTGCATCTCGACCCATTTGATGGATTCATCTTCATTGTTGCGTGGTTTGTGACTTCATATTTCCATTTTAACTGAATACACTCATCTTTGGGCCAAGAAATATATTCAATAACAAACGAATTGCAGGCCAATAACATCATAGAACGATATAGTGCCAGTTTTTGTTAATTTTTCAATAGTTCATGCTCTAGTACCACTCCAGAGCTGAAAGTGCCACTTTTCGCACAATTGTACTACATTTGACAACACTGACTCTAATATCAAGTTGCAATGTTGCCGCCCTTTGTAGACGCCACCTTCCGAGCGGTGCGATAACTCATTTTTCTTGTCATGCGAAGACGAGTCGAATGAGTTATCGCACGTGTCTTGGGGCGTTATGGGAGTAGTGTACAGATATCTTAAAATGTCACAAATTTTGCAAAATCTAGAATTTTTCTAGTAAAAGCCGCATTTTTCGAAAATCTATGCGGTGCTTTCAAGCAAACAAAAATACCATCGGATTCTAATGTGCTGTGGGATAGTAAGGTAGCCATATAGAGTTGGGAAGATAAAGAGTAGATACTTTCAACAACAAATTTATTCACTTATACATATTTACTACAATATAATAAATCGATAACTCGTAAATAATGAATCAAGAATGAATAACGAATCAAGAATCAAGAATGACTGAATCCTCTCAAACAAATAACAAACTATATACAAACACAACAATGAACTTTCTTGACCTATGGGCAACGACCGGCGTTCAACCTGTCGGTGTTAGCTTGCTATATCACGTTACGTATACTTTACGTCTTAACCTTTATATTGGTTAAATTACAAGTAGTTTCATGAACTACGATATACATATTATTATTTGGATTAAGGAAATTAAACTCAAATGAAACGTTACATTTGTTTATTCGACGATAATGAAACAGAGTTTTTTTCTTTTCTTTTCAAAATTTTGAACGTATCTCCTTTATGGTAGAGGGTATTGTTTTTTTTTTGGTGTCCCGTCTCCAGTTGTCCAGATAAACAAAGGTCTTCTTAGACCCGGCAAAACCTGACCACAGTCCAGATAAATGACAACTGCTTGGGAAGTGGAACCAGCAATGAGCAAACCACCAAAAAACCCCTATAAAATAAAGGGGGGGGGACAAGAAAAAATCTTCAGTAGAAAACACTGGCGATATAAAGATATACAAAGTTTATTACTTGTACTAAATAAATAAAGAAAAAGCAGGTTATTAGCATGTGTAAGGCATTTTATAAGAATGCCAAGAGAAGAGAGGGACATGACACGATGAAATAAGAAGGGGAACATCAGGAAGAGGAATAATGAAAATACAGTGTAGCACAAAAAAACGTAACAATAAGAAATAATATAAATGAATAAAAAAATAAATGAAAATGAATAAAAAACTGAAAATTAAAATTAAAGAGAAAATAAAATAAATGAAAAAGACAGATTAAAGGAGTTTAAATCAACAAGACAAACACTATTTTTCTGCTTTATAACATTATGTATTGGACAGTCAAACAATATATGAAAAATAGGCTCATTCTCATTAGAATTACAAAAAGTACAAAGTACTAGTATTTATTGAATATGTTAGACCATTAAGAGCAAAATTTAATTTAAATTTATTACTTAACTATGCTGGTGCGAGTAACAAAACCGGAATCTGTATGGTAAGATAATTTTTTTCTCATTTTTCAAAAGTGCATGTTTGAAAGAAATTTAAAAAGGAACAACCTTGAGTAAGTGAAAAAGCTTGTCATAAAACTTTGCCAATAAAAGTTTCTTTTTATTTTTTAAAGATGTATAGGTCAAATTAGTCAAAATATCCGTAGTACCAATGAGGTTAAACTGTTCAAACATTGGACTAAAACAAAGAGATCCACTGTCCAGTATACTATTTAATATTATTTTAGAATGGATAGTACAAATCAGTGGAATAAACAGACCAGAGATACAATGTTGTCAATAACAAAAAAAGGTTAAAAAGTACATGCAAAGTATTCATAGCGATATTAGACGTATCAAACTTACATGTTAATAAAGAGAAATCTAAATGTATGAATAGTAGAACTAAACAAGCAAAGAGTAAGTAAATTTCCAGTCCAAATCTATGTCTATCGAGATGCAGTTATCAAACAAGATGGCGATGAGGGGAAAAAGGTTAGCGAAAGGGAATCGGCAGGTAGGAAATCTTAATAAAACAATAAACTCAAAAAAAGTATCCAGAAAGAGCAAGTTACATCTGTACGAAACAGTTATAAGACCAATGGAAGTGAAATATAGATATTATATAAGGAGGAATAAATTTATGGGAAAGAAAAATACTTAGGAGGATATTAGGAGGAAAAGAAGAGGAAGGAGTGTGATTAAGAAGATCAAATTATATGGATAGCAAGAAATAAGCAAAATAATAAGATTAAATAGACTAGGATATTTGGGTCATACACAGAGAAAGTGAGATACCAGAAAGACAAAAATAATGATAGACATAAATCATAAGAGGAACAAAGAAAAAAGGAAGACCAAAACAGAAGTGGTATGTACATCGAAGCGACAGAAGATCTAAGAGAGGAACGAGCTCAGGATTGGAAGGTGAAGGTAAGAGATAGAAAAGATTAGAATAAAAACATCACCAAGCTACAATTATTCCCATAATATGATTGATAATTAATCATGCATCTTTACAAGATATGTTTTTTTAACAAAGTAAATATGAGAAACTGATGTGATGTTAGACTAAGTAAGCAGGCTTTAGTGGACCAAAACTTGTCTTATTCTAATCCCAAACAGCACAAATACGTCCCCCGAACATCCTCGGGACGTCCCCAGGACAAAATTTCCTTCGTACGACAGATATAGGATATTTCTTGAACCAATTTAGGATCCTTTTAGGACCAATATAAAACCTTTATGGAACCTCTCAAAAGCTTCTTTAGACCTCTATGGGATCTTTCTGGGACTGTTATGGTCAAATAATAATTAATACAGATTATTAACGAGTTTATTAAAAAAACAGTAATAACATTTTTTGTTTATTGTTTTTTCTCGTTCAACCAGGATTTTATTGACAATTCAGTCTGTGCCTCATTATTGGCTAAACTTTTAAACACTTATTTTCTTACGCTTATTTTCTTATTATAATTATATTCTTAAATTATTCTTTGACGTTGCCTTTTGCTTAAAAGTGTAATGACTGTAATGGCGGACGGCTCGGGGAACTATAAGCGGTGTTGCCAAGTGGAAACATCTACGTTCTGTATAACTCATATACAACACTTATTATAATCCAAGTGAAAATAATAGCGAAATAAGTTTTTAATGAAAAATCTTTTATTGACTTAATAAGAATAAAAGCACCTACACGGTAAAATAGTATTTTTTCTTAAACTGTGAAATTAAACTTCACCTGGCAAGGGACGTAAAAATGGCCACATTTGAATTTACATAGCTTGCTCTACTTCAGTATAAATCAACTATTCGAAATTGGCCTTATAGGAGTCTAGTATTTAAATTAATTGACTAAACAAAGTTTCAGGTGAACAAAATGACATATTCAGTATATTATCTCCTAGTGCTTAAATTATCTAGCCATGATAAATGAAATTATGTATACCATTAGTCATAGTAGTTGGTCGAAAATTAATATTGACTCACCCATGTAGAAACTTATTATGGGTTTTCCGCAACTATTTACTATTTTGTTTTATAAAAAAATACCTTATTAAGTATAATTTAATGAGTAGAGAAAGTGTGAATAGGGAAGCAATTTTTGAATCATGTATAGGGCTTCATACGAGAATGATACTTTTCTCGTCTCGTCTCATCTCGTCTCGTAAAACCGAGACGAGACCTTTTTGAAAATTATTTAGGCAATACCGAAACCACATACGGCGAGAATCTCGTTCATATTTCTTCAGAATTTGTTTCTAAATTTCCGAGAAAATGCAGCTGTATAAACATTTATTTTTTTTTTTAATAAAAGAAAAGTCTGCATAGGTTACGATAATTTTACGAAATCTAAAATCTGGTAACAATCTGTGAAATATTTTATTTTTAGGACTTCCAAACAGTTTGAGGGTAATAAAATTTTATGACCCAGTTAAGTCTTAGTCAAAGGGTACCTAGAAACTACATTTGTTGTTGAAAAACATTTTAAATAAAATTTTACTTGTAACGAAATCAACATTAACATGTCTGGTTAGACGTTCAGTTATCTCCCATATAAAAAATAATTTATAATAAAATAATATTTTTAAACTAATTAACATTTAATATTAACGAAATGTAAAATGTTTGTTTCCCAAAATATTGTAACGTGTATGAATGAAAAAATGTTGTATTTTATTATATAACAATATGTAATTATAATTTGTATAAATAATGATAAAATAAAAAATATATTCGATTTAAAATTTTGGTGGAGTCACCAGCAATTCGAAATATAAATTTTATAAGAATCTAACAACAGAATTATAGTAAAAAATTGTGTATAATTAAATATATCAGTAAGGTTCAAATAAAAAACAAAAATAAATAAATAATTACACATTTATAAATTACAATAATTACCTCGTTTTGTACTATCTTAGAAATAAGTTCTAGCAATAACGAGATTTGACAAGACGAGACGAGACAAATGGTTACGAGACGAAACCGAGACTTATTTTTTTCTCGACTAACGAGACCGAGACGAGATTTTTAAAATTCTCACCTTATCTCGTCTCGTGTGAAGCCCTAATCATGTAGATAAATGCTATATTCTTATTATTATTTTTTTCAGGCTTGGGTTTTAAATAATCATGAAATAACATAGACATGATTAATTTATTACAGAAAAACATTCTAATGGTATTAATTGTATGTTACAATATTTAATAAAAACTGTTTTTTTTTTAGGAAAATCCATTTAATTACAACCGTATTGATCTTTAATAACTAGTAGTTAAAAAATCGATGCTGTGAAACAAACCGTATTTTTATGGTAGACGTATTTTTGGAAATAAAACTTATTGTTCACGATTTTATTGATAATTTTCTATTTTGTGATTAGTAAAAGTATAGCTTTAAATATCTATTTTACTACTTAATTTTTCTCATTTAATATAAAATTTCGGTTAAATAGTTTATTATCTTAGAACAATCTTCTTAGGCAAGACTAAGTATTAGTGTACCGTAGCGTGCCTTAAAAAAAACAAATTAAGAAATAAGGATGTAATTCGAAGAAGGAATGTCAGATACGGTGATAAAAGAATATTGTTCCTTTTTGTTACGATTTTCTTAAAATATCTGAAAAAAAAAATTTTTTACTAACAATTTAAGTTTGTCAAAAACAGATTTAACACAAACTAAAGAACGCAGGTATTTTCTCATTTATTAATTAATTTGTAACGTTTAATATTGTTTTTTTTAAATAATGTTTCGTTTTTACTTTTTGTTAAAAATAATCAAAAATTGTCTTAATACTAAACAATGGAAATTATTATTATATATATTTAAAGCTATGCTTTGACTAATAATATTAAAAAATATAAATTTTTGAGAGATTTTTCTGAACAATGAATTCTTTTGAATATAGCTCAACTTTTCAGTAATAAGTTGATAAAATTTTGCTAAATTATATTACTCCTTATACGGACTAAAAACCAGCATCAAGAAAAACAAATTGAGTTTGTTCCTTTCATTATTGTTCCTTTCTTTTTTTCCTTTTCAAGGTCATCTTTATTTGATGTCTTTCAAAATGACAGATTCAATTTTTTTTCTGCGGTCTTTAGGTTTTTAATTTTACAGAGATTTGCTGCAACAAAATTAAAGATTTTTTAAGTATTTGATGAAAATGTCTGTTAAAATAGCATATTATCCTTTTTATGGCCTTTATTCAATTTTTATTTTTGCTGCCTCAGAAAGATTGTTTAGATTTTTAAAAGATTTTCAACTATTTCATGAAAATATCTGTTAAATTTTAACATGAAAATATCTGTTAAAATGGCAGATTATCTTTTTTACGATCTTTGATCAATTTTTCTTTCTGCTGTCTTTGGAAGATTGTTAAAATTTTCCAGGATTAGGATTTTCAAGACTTTGATAAAAATGTCTGTTAAAGTGGGAAACTATCCTTTTTTAACAACCTTTATTTAGTTTTTCTTTCTTTTGGAAGATTGTTCAAATTAAGCAAAGATTGCGACTCCTTTATTCAATTTTTCTTTATACTGCCTTTGAAAGATTAGGATTTTCAAGTTTTTGATGAACATTCGTGTTGAAATGGGAAATTATCTTTATTTACGATCTTTGTTCAATTTTTCCTTCTGCTGCCCTTGAAAGAAGATTGTTAACATTTTCCAAGATTAGGATTTTCAAGACTTTGATGAAGATTTCAGTTAAAATGGGAAATTATCTTTTTTTAACAATCTTTATTCAATTTTTCTTTCGGTTGTTTATGGAAGATTGTTTAAATTTACCAGAGATTTGCCACTCCAAATCTGAAAATTTTCATGTATTTAATGAAAATATCTGTTAAAATGCCAGATTATCTTTTCTTACGATCTTTGTTCAATTTTTCCTTCTGCTGCCTTTGAAAGATTGTAAAAATTTTCCAGGATTAGGATTTTCAAGACATTGATGAAAATGCTTGTTGAAATGGGAAATTATTTTTTTTAACAACCTTAATTCAATTTTTTTTCTGCTGCTTATGGAAGATTGTTTAAATTTACCAGAGATTTGCAACTCCAAAGCTGAAAATTTTCTAGCATTTAATGAAAATGTCTGTTAAAATAGCAGATTAACTTTTTTTACGATATTTGTTCAATTTTTATTTCTGCTGTCTTTAGAAGATTGTTAAAATTTTCCAGGATTAGGATTTTCAAGACATTGATGAAAATGTCTGTTAAAATGGGAAATTATCCTTTTTTAACAAACTTTATTCAATTTTTCTTTCTGCTGCTTATGGAAAATTGTTTAAATTTACCATAGATTTGCGACTCCAAATCTGAAGATTTTCAAGTATTTGAAGAAAATGTCTGTTAAAATGAGAAATTATCTTTTTTATGACCTATATTTAATTTTCTTTCTGCTGTTAAAATTTTCCAGAGATATGCTACAGCATAGCTGAAGATTTTCAACTATTTGATGAAATTTTTTATGAAAATGACAAATTATCTTTTTTTATGACCTTTCAATTATTTAAACCCAGCCGTGATGTTGTTTGCTAAGAGCAAGTCCAGGTGTATATTGGAAATGACGCCATCTACGGCGGTTCGTTTTGTGCTGCATCGATATCCAACAGCCACGACATTAAAATCTACTAAGCCGTTGGGGGACATTATATGTCACCATTGAAAGGTGGCAGCACTTCTAATATGAATAAGTCGTAAATTCTGTTTAAAAAATAAATAAACAGAAAGAGGAATTTGCAAAGATTTATGCACATTGACGGTATTATCCTGATGAGATCATAAAATTAATAGCAAGCAAGATGGAAATAGCTGTTTATAATTATCGAGGTGTATAAATCTTTGCAAATTTGACTTTCTATTTTTTATATTATATATTTTCATTGTCGCACCAGAGCAATTGGTCATTGAAGAGTCACAAGCGGTACTGAAATGATTTTTAAGAGGTCCGCAGACACTGCGATTTAATAGCTATAGCTCATAGCTAAAATAAACAGTAAAATGGCTGTGATACTTGCAAGGTGGCTATTCTTGAGTCAGTAGAAAACTGCTATCCTAAAATTTAATGAGTGGTATTCTTGAGACATAATCTTCACTTCTATTGAGACTTGAGAGAGTCAGCTCTGATGATCAGACCCAATAGAACACAACCATAATGGATCGTGGCGTTAGTAATTGACTGTTCTTTAGTTGACGACTTGATCTTAATCAAATAATAATTATTAATTTTTCTGGAAGATTTATAATGAACGAAGAATTTTAGTTGTCAAGCAAATTTTTCAAGATCTGTTAGAGGTTGATGAGGCAGTGTGCAGTGCGCTTTCAAGGACAAGGTGACGCCTTAGCTGTCCTAAGGTCTATAAAACAAGACCCAGAAATCGAGATGAACTTTGTGAGAAGATAAGATAAGAATGTTAAGAAATCAGCATCCCTCAACTTAGACCAGTAGCTAGATAGAACAGAAAAACAATTGAAAAATGTATTAGAATAGACGGAGATCTAGTTGAGAGAGACCACATCTAATTACAGTTAATTAATTATTTTGTATTAGGAAAATTATTTTCATTAAATTTTATTATTTTCCATGGCACACTAAGTATAAAAATAAAAAAAGAAAACTTGTAATAATTTTAAGATACCAAAATATTGAAAAAAATTAAAAATGCGAATTTTGTCATGAAAATTGGTATACTGGTCTAAAAAAATATTCTGAACAAGTTTTTCAAATAACTCTTTTCGATATCTCTAACGTGAAATAAAATATTGAGAATCGGCCCTATTTGTTAATTCGTAGTAGGATGAGTTTAAAATTCAGAATTTTGCTAACTATCTTAAAAAATATGACCCGTCACTGTTTATGACTGTGCGAAAATTCAGATCTCTATTCTTTTAAATAACTAAAAATGGGGGTGTCTTTATCTTAAATGCGACACACTGTATATATTGCACAAGGTTGCTTTTTTATATTTTGATAAATATTTGACACATGACCTGTTCAAAATTATTCGGAATTGCAATAAAAAAATACTAAGACTTATCTGAGGATCGTTAAAATGTTTGTAATGATATTCTAGATGATATAGTTTCGTACTGAAGCTAAAAATTATTTGGCGTTTCAATGGGAAAAACCTAAACGATTTTAATGATATTCAACAAATATTGTAGGTGATATACAGAAACTCGTTTAATAAAAACTTATACAATATCAGCGTAAGGATCTTTAGCAAATCTCTTCAATGATAAATAATTGATTTTTGGCAGCTCGGGCATCTCTCAGATTTAAAAATTTAGCTAAATAACTAACTTCAGCCCAAAAGTCATGACTAAAAAGTTAATATTGACTTGGCACTGAAGAAAATTCTTGAACACTAAAAAATTATTTGTATTTTCTTGGACTCAAAGGACCTGAAAACATAAAGAAAAGTCAAAATCTCGAGATAAGTTTTTTACCTCACCATAATACTTCCCTTTATATAGATCCTACATACTTCAACCCAAAAATCATCAGTAAAAAGTTAATATTGACTTAGCACTGAAGGAAATTCTTAAACATAATCCACTTGTTTTGCCTATAACGTTGATTTATTTTTCTTGCTAATTTTACTTTGATTATCACTATAACCAATGAATTTTTTTGATTATTTCCCTTGATATTTATATCAACCAATAAAATGTCACAATTTTTAAAATTCTGACCAATAGGAATCAAATATCAGCGACTATTTCATTCGACCAAATATCAGCGACTATCTCCCTAGAGAAATAGTCACTTTTTGTTGTTGCTAAATTACTCGAATATTTTACAATTTGATTCGACATAATTTTGGAATTAATAATCAATTGATTCAGTATATATGTATAGTGTGTTTCATATGGAAAACTTTTTTATTATTGAAAAATCTCTCAAATAATTTATCATATTATATTTGAAAAAATTACTAGAATATTTTTATTATAGACACTCAAAGATCTGTCACCAATGCAAATTATTAAAAAAATCTAGGCTTCAATTGCTTCAAACTACCTTCTAATTGAGGAATTTATCGAAAATTGACAAGTTTTACAAAGTAGAACATATTACTATAGCTTTTTGGAACTTTTTATATATAAGTAGACGTAGGATAGCTTACCAGTAATGTTATGACTGTGATAGAATAATATTTTTCTTGGACGACTTCGAAAACGAAAATATTATTTGAGGTAATATATACAGGGTGGGCAATATATAAAATTTTTAATTTTGAAAAAAAAAGTCTTCCTATTCCGTCTTATATACATATTCCTCATTTTATTTTCTGAATCGATAAACAGCTATGTTTTAATATTGCAAATTTACCAGTTCAAAAATTAAAATTTGGAATATTATAGATATATGTAGATCCCTCCAGAATATTTTGTAAATCGGTAAAATAAGTTAATTTTTTTGTTCCTAAAAAGGCGGTAAAAATGCTCATACATCCAAATTATTTTCGTATTGGCCAAATATTTTTCAAAATCACGTTACTGGCCTAAATAAAGAGAATGTGATATATATAAAAAAAATTTTTAATAGTTTCGATTTAGTAAAATTAAATAATTTATTCTTGGCTCAATTTTTAATATATTAAAGCCCACCCTGTATTAAATGTAATTTCTATTTTGTAAAAGACTTAACTAAACCTGAGTTGACATTTTACAAAAGCTGCTTGTCTCTATTTGAAAAAGTTTGTTCTTGAAAATTAAACATTCCTACTTGATTATTTATTTAAATAACGAGACAACCAGTTTTTTTATTAGGCTTCTTTTGTTTAACAAAAGAAGACGTATTTTGTCGTCATCAAGAAAATGAGTGATAATAACGGAAGAGGCAGATTTTGGTTTCGTAGAATAGTGCTAAAAATGGAATATTTATCTAACCAGGAATTAAAAAAAAGGATAAATCATGTATCTGGTTAATATTTTATTAAAAAAAAAATCTATTTTATTTGTTTAGCTCTATTCTACAATAAGAAACCAATAATTTATGTATTGTGTAGAAATACTGATTTATATTATTTATTAAAGGCAATTTTCGTTCTGTCTTTTTTATTGTATGTGTTGTATATTCAAAGAATTTGTATTAAATATTATATTTTAAAAGGAAAATGTTAATCAAAATAATTTCCCATACAAACAAGAGTTTTTACTTTTAAAATTAGTACTAAGCAAACGTCAATCCTAGTAAACAATATAAAACTAGGGAGAAGCGACGCGAAGGGATATTAATATAGTCTGAGAGCTTGCCAAAATAAGTTTATTAAGAAATATTTTTTATATTATAAATAGAGAATTTACAGGGATGATTCCGATAAAAATGGGAAATATTAAGTAAAAAGTTCATTTAATTTAATTTTTTTTTTTTTTTTTTTTTTTTTTTTTTTTTGTCCGGGACCCTTCTTTGCAACCGGATTCACAGCAGCCTCGTGGGCTTATTGCGTTCTCTCCCGTCTTTTGTCTACTGCACCCAGTCCATCAACCTTGTTCCCTGTACTAGTTGCATAGTATGTGGAATGCATTCTCGGTCCCTTTATTGCATTGTCTGCATTTAAGGTCGCCGTTATATAGCCCCATTTTGTTTAGATGCTCTCTGGTGGGAAGGTGTAACGTGAGGAGTCCTGTGGTAATTCGTAGTTGATTCCTACTCATTGAAAGCAGTTCTTCAGTTACGTTCTTTGTCGGTTCTTTTATAAATTTTTTTCCCGTGTAGAAGTCCGGGTACATTGTCCCAGTATAATTTGTGTTTTCGCTTGATCCCGTCTTTTATATGGTTCCTAAACTTACGTTTTGGTACTCCCATCGCTGGTTCTGGACCAATTAATGGGGTTGACGATCCGCTTCTTGCGAGCTCGTCAGCATTTTCGTTTCCAGCGATACCTTTGTGACCTGGTACACACGATAAAGTTACTTTATTGTGGGTCGCCAGTTCCCTAAGTTCTTCACCACATTCCCATACCAGCCTAGATGTCACCTTTGGGCTTCTTATGGCCTTAAGGGCTGCTTGACTGTCTGAGTAGATTATGATTCTTTTACCCTCGTGGGCTCTCATAATACTATGTCTCGCACATTCGAGTATTGCATAGACCTCTGCCTGGAATACAGAGGTATATTTTCCAAGAGAGAAACTTGGTACTTATTCTATTCGCAGTATATACCAGCTCCAGTTCCCCCTTCGGTTTTTGACCCGTCTGTGTACCAGGTAATTCCGTTAGGGTTTGTCCTGAAATCTGTGCTTGTATTCAACTCATTCCGATTCTTAATTATTATTCTCAGATCTTTGTTGAAGCTATATTTAGCAGTCATGTAGTCTGACCTCATGCCAAGCATGTTGCCTCCCACATGATCTAGCTTAGTGTGTCCCAGTCTATGATTTCCTTCATAGAATGGTAAGTCCTCTAGCCGTCGTAGAGCCATTCTAGCCTCCCCCATTATAACGTATTGTAATGGTGGGAGGTCAAGAAGAGTTTCCAAAGCAGCTGTGGGTGTTGTTTTTATGTTCCCCGCTATTCCCAAGCAGGCAAGTCTTTGTATCTTGCCCAATTTGGAGACAGCGGTCCGTTGTTTTATCTTTGGCCACCAGACCAGAGATGCATATGTTACCATGGGCAGCACTACCATATTGTACAACCAATGTACCATTTTTGGATTAAGCCCCCATGCTTTTCCATACGCGCGTCTAGCTATCATTAGAGTAGCAACCGCTTTCGTATGTATTTTTTGAATCTGAAGGTTCCAGGTAAGTTTCGGGTCTAGCATTACCCCAAGATATTTTACCCCTCTCTTCAGATTTACTTCTTCACCACGAAGCCATAGTGGGCTAAGGTCCTTTAAATTCCTTGGTGAATGCTATTATATTCGACTTGGAGGGGCTGATTTTTAAACCCTCATGCTCTATCCAGAGTGTAACTGCGTTTAGGGCCATCTGAAGTCGTTCCCTAACCGTAGTATTGAATTTACCCTGGGATAATATGACAAGGTCATTTGCGTATCCCAGTGTTTTGTGTCCTTCTTGTTGGAGGATTCTCAGCAGTCAATCCATTACCAGATTCCATAGCAGAGGAGAAAGTACTCCCCCCTGCGGACAACCTCTGGTCACATGGGTTGCCTTTGTCTCCCCCATCAGAGATGTACATATTAGCCAATTCCGTAGCATGCAGTCTAACCACCTGCAGCACGTTGCGTCAATACCTGAGTTTCTTGACGCTCTGGCTATTGAGTCTAATGACGTGTTGTCAAAAGCTCCTTCTATGTCCAGAAAGGCCGCTAGTAGCACCTCTCTTTTTTCTATGGCATTTTCAGCTCTGCTTACGAGCTGATGTAATGCAGTTTCTGTAGAAACGCCTGCTCTATAGGCATATTGGTCTTGGTGTAGATGTCTTTCAGCCAGTACGCCATCCCTAATATGTCTGTCTAGCAGTTTTTCTAGTGTCTTTAATACAAAAGACATTAGACTTATTGGTATTAGAGCTTGGGTATGAATGTAACTCTAATGAGTCGCCAGGTCTTGGGTATATATCCTAGAGCCAAACTTGCTCTTTGAATACTGCACAGCCTGTGTTGTAGAGCGCTGCCTAGCTTTTGTAGGAGTATGGGATAAATGCCATCCGGTCCTGGCGATTTATATGGTTCGAATGAGTTTATTGCCCATTTGATTTTATCCACGTCAATTGCCTTTTTTGCAACCTGCCAGTTCTCTCTGGAGGCCCACCTAGGTGGTTCCAGCTCTGAATTCTGCCAGTTCTCTTGTGATAGGTCTATTGATCGCGATTCTGGGAAGTGAACCCTTAACAGTTCTTCCATTGTGTCATCACCAGTTTTGGTGTATTCTCCATTCTGTTTTTTGAGAGTGTTTATTGACCTCTGTGGATCTTTAGAAAGGATCTTTTGGAGCCTGGCATATTCGTGAGTTCCATTTATGTCTTCACAGTGCCTTCTCCAAGAGTTCCTTTTAGATTTCCTCAGTGTTGTATTCAGTTAGGGCCTTCCTATATTCATCAAATTTACTTGAATGATAAGATAAGGTTAGACGCTACTACAATTTTTATTTTATTCAAAAATTTTAATCGAAAGATAAATTTAAATATAAAGATCGAGCCGACGATTATGTAATATTTTCTATTTCTATGTTAACACGATTATCTCTTTCTCTTTTATGCTCTGCAACAAATATTATATCGAAAATTGTTCATTTTATTAATCAACTTACAGACGTCCTTTCAAATATGTTACATCACTTTTTGTTAGCCAATCAAATTAAATTAACATATTCCCAGATATTCAACGGTTTTTATAGAAGTGGCGGTTAAAACAAGAGAGTGCTAAAAATTCACTTTATCATTAATCAAAGACAATATGATCTAGTGAGAAATAAATAAATGAGCGCTGAATGCGCTGGTACTGATATAGATTTTTTAAGGTGTATAAAAATATAAATTGTGCAAAAGTTTTTTCTCTTTTTCCTAATTTTTCATGTTTTTTTTTTCTATTTTTTCCCATTTTTTTTTCGAATTTTTTTTCATTATTTCTAATTTTTATCTCATTCTGTTTTTTTCCATTTCTTTCTATTTTTTCTAATTTCTCTGATTTTTTTCGGTTTATTTCAAATCTCTAGATTGTTACTATTATTTTGGGTAATTTCCAGTTTTTAACCACTTTTTTGCGTTTATTTTTGCGATTTATTTACATTTTGTTATAATTTTTTTCGCATTTGCATTAGCAATTTTTGTGTGATATATTTCCGATTTTTTTTGTGATTTTTTACAGTTTTTGTTTGAGATTTTTTTTGTAATTATTTGCGATTTATTTCAAATTTTCAAATTTACCCATTTTTTTATTATTTCCAGTTTTTTGTGAATTTTTGTGATATTTTGCGATTTCTTATGATTTTCTTTTATAATTTTTTGCATATTTTTCGATTTCTTGCTTCTGATCGACTTTTTTTTCTGTTTTGTGCGATTTTTTTTGCTTTTTTTCATTTTTTTTTGATATTTTTACAATTTTTTCCGTAGTTTACAAATTTTGTTTATCATTTTTCTCCAATATTTTCTGGTTTTTTCAACTTTTACCAATTTTTTCTTCTTTTTTCGATTTTCCGGTTTTTTTCTCTTTTTTTTCTCAATTTTTTTCTGTTTTCTGACTTTTTTCTATTTTTTACTATTTTTTATCATTGTTTTGTTTTTTTCTATTTCTTTGGTTTTCTGATTTTTTTTTCTTATTCCTCTGATTTATTTCAATTGTTTCGAATTTTTTCATTTTTTGTTTAAATTCTTTAGATGATTACAATTGTTTTTGGTTGTTTTTTGCGTTTTATTACGCTTTTTTACTGTTTTTGTTTGAATTTTTTTTTGCGACTTATATAAAATTTTCAAAGATTAATTTATCTATTATTTTGATTTTCTCATTTTTTTCATAATTTACTAATTTTGTTTTTTTCATTTTTCTCCAATATTTTCTGATTTTTTCAACTTTTACCAATGTTTTCTTATTTTTTCGATTTTTTTCTCGTTTCTTTCTCTATTTTTTGTGTTGTTCTGATATTTTTCTAATTTTTCCACATTTTTTCTCAGTTTTGTTTTTTCTATTTCTTTTGTTTTCTGATTTTGCTCTTTTTTTTATTATTCCTCTGATTTTTTTTCGATTTATTTCAATCCAATAGAATTTTTTCTTTTTTATAAAAAAAATTTTAGATGGTTACAATTGTTTCCGGTTTTTAGTTGTTTTTTGCCAGTTTTTCCGATTAATTGCATTTTAATTTTTTTGTGATTTTTTTTTCAATTTTTTAATTTTTTTTCGCTATTTTCTGCTATTTCTTGGATTTATAAAAAAAATTATTTTTGGGATTTTGTTTGGATTTGTTTGCGCTTTTTTACGATTTTCTTTAAAATTTATTTACTTTTTCCAATTTTTTCCGGTTTTCCTATTTTTTTGACTTTTTATTTGCTTTTTTTTCTTATCCCTCTGATTTTTTTCATTTCTTTCGAATTTTTTAATTTTTATAAAAAATCTTTAGATGGTTACAATTGTTTTCGGTTTTTGAGTTGTTTTCTGCGATTTTTTCAAATTTATTGGATTTCAATTTTTCCATTTTAATTTTTTTTTGTATTTTTGCGCTCTTTTACGATTTTTTTTGAAATTTATTTGCGATATATTTCGTTTTCCTTTGTTTTTTTCCGTTTTTTGCCATTTTTAGCATCTTTTTGCATCTTATTTTACTTTTTCTTTATTTTTATATTTTCCTATTTTTTCATATTTTTCTCTATTTTTGCTGTTTTTTTCCTATTTTCACAATTTGTTTATGCCTTTTTCCATTTTACCCATTTTTTCTATTTTTGTCTATACTTTTCTATTTTTTCCTAATTTTTTCTATTTTTTTTTTTAATTTTTCCCATTTTTTCTATTTTACCATAAAATTCCCCATTTTCCTATTTGCTCATTTTTTCCTTTTTTCTGTTTTTTTATCTTTCCCTATTTTTTCCCATTTCCTGTTGTTTTCAATTTTTTCCTGTTTTCCTATTTTTTTGACTTTTTCTGTTTTTGTTTTTTTTCTGTTTTTCCGATTTTTTTATTTTTTTTATCGTTTTTCTAGTTTTTTACTGTTTTTGCCTATTTTTTCTATTTTTCCCCATTTTGCCTAATGAAATAATTTTTATGATTTTTTGAATGTTAACATAGTTTTATTATTAAAAAAGTTTGATATTTTAAAGAATTTATCGATAGTAATTATTCCAAATTATAATTTTTGGCACATCATTATTATTATGAAAATAAAACTTTGGAAATGATACTAAAAGAAAAATTTTATTTTGGGAGAAAAACAAAAAGAATAAACAAAGAATGTTAGAAAATTAAAAAAAAATGTCAACACAATTTATCAAAAGTTATTAATTATAAACAAAAAATTGTAAAAACGAAAGTATACCAATCATAAAAAATAAAATTATTGTTAACGTTAAATAAAATAAAAGAAAAAAAAGGTTAAAAATAAAAAAATTTAAATGATTTTTTTGGTTTAATTCTGATTAATATGATGGTGATAATTTAAAATAAAGTAATGTAGAAAAGAAGAAATTTGGGAGGAATTTTGAAGAAGGAAAATGATAAAGGAGTATAAAGAAGAGGAAGTGGATAGGATTTATATTTTTTTGTCAATATTCATTATATTTTAAAATTTCTTTTTATAAATCCCATCCCAAAATTGAGGTTTGTTTATTAGTATATCAGTACAAAAATTATAACGGGTCATATCTTAAATAAGAAACAAATGTTAATGCTCTTCTTTTATTAATACATTTATAAAGCAAATTCTATTTATTAACTTTACTAAACATTGCACTAAACTAATTTCGAATAACCATTTTTATTTTAAAAAATATGTTATTGCTCTTATTTAATTATTACATTTATAAAGCAAATTCTATTGATTAATTTCTACTTAAACATTGCTCTAAACTAATTTCGAATAACCATTAAAATAGCATTTTTGTCATCTTAAAACAATAATTCATTGTATGCTTTTAAATAATGCAAAATATGAAAAAGAACCTCTGCAAACCTAAAAAATAAATATTAATTAATTTATACATATATTTAATTTATACTTACAGCGACAAGTGTAGCTAAAGTAAGAGGAGTGAATTTACCAATAGATAAATACACAGGGCGTTGCATTCTAGTCATTGTTAAAATTATCGATTTTTTAAAACGAGTACTGCTGCTAAACCAATCGCCCTCATATAAAGACAAACGAATAAGGTCACCCTAAAAATAATGTTTTTTTTTTTAAATCAACAATATTCTCTTGATAATTTTATTACTTACAGCTATTGTAATTTCATTCCCGAACCAACATATTAATGATAATTGTACCAAAACACAACAAAAGTATTCCATTTGGGCAAAAAATTCCGGAGATGTCATTGATACCTAAAAAATTATTATTTTATTATATTTATTTTATTTAACGAAAAAAAAAAACTTACAGTTGATGCAACGTACAAACAAGATGCAAAAATAAGTAAAGATGCAAGTGTTTGACTTAATGTTATAAATGTGAACAAAAATTCAATTTCATCTCGAATCCTAAAAAAATATTTTTCGATCAAAGCAAAATTTTAGATAGTTTTATTTAAAATTTTGTATATCCCATACACGCACTCCTCTAAAGGTGGTTCCACATTTTTCGCGAGCAGTACTAGCCGAACACAAATAGCACGTGAAACTTGGCGAATGCCAAGAAAAAACAAATTTTTTATTCGATGCGTTTTTATTCAGCATTGCCAACCGTACTATAATTATAGTATTTGTACTATAATTACAACTTCATGTACTATAAAATTTCAAAGTAAATATAGTACCCACTTATAAAATTTAGTTTAGTAAATATGAAACGTCAAATTAAAACTAATTTATTACAAACTTAATTTAAAATTAAAAATAGTATATAGTTTCATAAGACGATATTTATTGTATGAGTTCGAAATTATAACGAACGAATATAATAAACGAATTATGAAACGAGTTCATTACGCTATTTTTTAAAATTTTCGCCTATTTTTATTACATGATTAAAACTATTTCTAACTTAAAATAGTAAAATTCCTTAATTTTTTAGTAGTTAGTAACAATGATTTGACATTTATACTTTTGACATTTATACTTGACAGTCATTCAGATGCAAATTTAAAGTTAACCGATAGCTGACTTGACATGTAAGAAATTATGCTACCAACTGTGAAAAGGAGTTATGGCCTATTATAGCACTACTTGTAGTGTTATAATAGCTATATTATAGAAGAAAATTTAAAAAAACTTTCCCTATGAGTATCCACGAATACTTTTTCAGATATTTAATGTTAAAGTTTTAACTTTGCCATTTTTTTATTTTTGACAGGTGACAGTTGGACAAATACTTTTGACTGTTCTGAATAGAGTTTTTCTAGGGCTTTCAAATGACATATTGCATGTCCAATTCCGTGACATATTACATCTGTCATTATTTGATAGATGTCATACAAAAACTAACGGGTTCTTCCGACGGGTAAGCCAAACCTCTATACCAAATTTCAGCTGAATCGGATTAAACGTGTGGCCTCTATCGTGGAAGAATACACACACACACACAGACACACACACACACACACACACAGACCGACAGACAGACTTCCATCTGAAAATAGTCTTAATCGTCTCAGGGGACCCGAAAATGGATATTTCCGTTTTTATCTCGATTTTTTTTTTTAGCTCGTTTACAATACTTTCCCTTCTAGGAGGTGGGTCGGGAAAGTAAAACTGTGGTAAAAAAGATAATGTTTTAGTGAATTTCACAAACAATGATAAAAAGCATCTGTTGGGACAGTCTTTAGTCATATCCACCCAACTGTACTTTGCTACAGTCAGTAACTGCGTCGCAAGCGAAAGACCTACGATTTTTAAGGATTTTAAAGGATTTTTAAGGATTTTTAAGGATTTTTAAGGATTTTTAAGGATTTTTAAGGATTTTTAAGGATTTTTAAGGATTTTTAAAGATTTTTAAGGATTTTTAAGGATTTTTAAGGATTTTTAAGGATTTTTAAGGATTTTTAAGGATTTTTAATGATTTTAAGGATTTTTGAGATATTTAAAGATTTTTTAAAAATTGTTTAAGGATTTTTTAAAGATTTTTAGGGATTTTTTAAAAATTGTTTAAGGATTTTTTAAGGATTTTTTTAAGCATTTTTTAAGAATTTTTTAAGGATTTTCAAGGATTTTTGGGATATTTAAAGATTTTTATGGATTTTTAAAAAAAATTAAACTATTTTTAGGGATTATTTTAGGATCCTTAAGAATTGCTTAAGATTTTTAAATCTTTAAGTATTTTTATGGGTTTTAGTGATTTTTAGGATTTTTTAAGGATTGTTAAGGATTTTTACGAATTTTTAAGGGTTTTAAGGATTTTAAAGGATTTTTAAGGATTTTTAAAGATTTTAAAGGATTTTTAAGGATTTTTAAGGATTTTTAAGGATTTTTAAGGATTTTTAAGGATTTTTAAGGATTTTTAAGGATTTTTAAGGATTTTTAATGATATTAAGGATTTTTGGGATATTTAAAGATTTTTAGGGATTTTTTAAAAATTGTTTAAGGATTTTTTAAAGATTTTTAGGGATTTTTTAAAAATTGTTTAAGGATTTTTTTAAGCATTTTTTAAGAATTTTTTAAGGATTTTCAAGGATTTTTGGGATATTTAAAGATTTTTATGGATTTTTTAAAAAAATTAAACTATTTGTAGGGATTATTTTAGGATCCTTAAGAATTGCTTAAGATTTTTAAATCTTTAAGTATTTTTATGGGTTTTAGTGATTTTTAGGATTTTTTAAGGATTGTTAAGGATTTTTACGAATTTTTAAGGGTTTTAAGGATTTTAAAGGATTTTTAAGGATTTTTAAAGATTTTTAAGGATTTTTAAGGATTTTTAAGGATTTTTAAGGATTTTTAAGGATTTTTAAGGATTTTTAAGGATTTTTAAGGATTTTTAAGGATTTTTAAGGATTTTTAAGGATTTTTAAGGATTTTTAAGGATTTTTAAGGATTTTTGAAGATTTTTAAGGATTTTTAAGGATTTTAAAGGGTTGTTACGGATTGTTAAGGATTTTTAATGATTTTAAGGATTTTTGGGATATTTAAAGATTTTTAGGGATTTTTTAAAAATTGTTTAAGGATTTTTAAGGATTTTTTAAGGATTTTTTAAGGATTTTTTAGGGATTTTTTAAGCATTTTTTAAGGATTTTTTAAGGATTTTTAAGGATTTTTGGGATATTTAAAGATTTTTAGGGATTTTTAAAAGTATTAAAATATTTTTAGGGATTATTTTAGGATCCTTAAGAATTGCTTAAGATTTTTAAATCTTTAAGTATTTTGATGGGTTTTAGTGATTTTTAGGATTTTTTAAGGATTGTTAAGGATTTTAAAAGATTTTAAAGACTTTTGGGATATTTAAGGATTTTTAAACTATTTTTAGCGATTTTCATGGTTTTTTTTAAGGATTGTTAAGGATTTTTAAGGGTTTTAAGGAGTTTAAAGTTTTTTTAATTATTTTAAGGATTTTTGGGATATTTAAGGATTTTTAGGGATTTTTAAGAATTTGAAACTATTTTTAGGGATTTTAATGTTTTATACGGATTATTTGAGTATCTTTAAGAATTGCTTAAGAATTTTATTAATTTTAAGTCTTTTTAAATATTTTTAAGGGTTTTTATGGATTTTAAGGACTTTCTAAGGATTTTTTATGGTTTTATTTAAGGATTTTAAAGTATTTTTAAGAATGTTTAAGATTTTCTTAAGATTTTTAATGATTATTACTAATATAACAAAAAAAAAATAGTAAAAAAGATAATGTTTTAGTGAATTTCACCAGGACTAGCTGAAATTGTTATTTTTGATCGCAGAAAAACACAACAAACATTGATAAGGAGCATCATATCCACCCAACAGTAATTTTTAAAGATTTTTAAGGATTGTTAAAGATTTTTAAGGATTGTTAAAGATTTTTAAGGATTGTTAAAGATTTTTAAGGATTATTAAGGATTTTTAAGAGTTTTAAGGATTTAAAGGATTTAAAGGATTCTTAATTATTTTAAGGATTTTTGGCAATTTTAAGGATTGTTAAGAATTTTAAACTATTTTTAGGGATATTAATGTTTTTTAACAATTATTTTAGAATCTTTAAGAATTGATTAAGATTTTTAAGTAATTTTAAGTCTCTTTAATTATTTTTAAGGGTTTTTATGGTTTTATAAGGATTCTTTAAGGATTTTTTAAGGATTTTTTAAGGATTTTTTAATGATTTTTAATGATTTTTAAGGATTTTTTAAGGATTTTTTAAGGATTTTTTAAGGATTTTTTAAGGATTTTTTAAGTATTTTTTAAGGATTTTTTAAGGATTTTTTAAGGATTTTAAAGTATTTTTAAGGGATTTTTAAGGATTTATTATTTACCAAGAGCAGAAGAAGTATAATTTATAATCCAGAAAGAGTTGATTGAACTCAGATACCTAATTGAGATAATTAGTATTTGTTATTTTTGGTGCAGTTATATGTTATTGTTGATGTAGCTACATATATACTATAATAATTTAAGCGCCCGTATTATAACAACTTCCAGTACAGTTGGCAACATTGAAAAAAATGCTTGTTTGCGCTCGAGCTCAGTTGACGGTGGTACGTATCGTTTTGTTCGTGCGATAATCTTTTTTGTAAAATACTGGGATATTATAAATCTCGCGACAATACTTTGATGATGTATCCTCACTCTGTGTCTACTCCAATGTTTTTGCCAAGTGAAAATTCTTCAAGAAGTACCAAATCCAACTATTTCCATTAGACAAATCCGTAAGGAGAACCCGAAAATAAAGACACAGCTAAACAACATGTTCTGGAGTTCCATGTTTTGAATTAACAAAGTAGTTTTAATCGAAAAAGGTCTTTCAATATGATTCAGAGCTTCAATCAAACTGTCGCAGACTTCAGGTACTATCTTTGATATGCTCTGTTTTGAAACTTTAAATAAATGACTCAAGCTAATGTACGAGTCTGGAGTTGCGAGAAATATGAAAGCTATTGATAATCTTTCCTTAACTGGAATACATTTTTTGAAGGTGGTATTTTTAATAAAACACAAGGACCAACTAAATTAATAAGAATCTCAAAATAACTAGCAGACATACGACAATGATGGCTTCCGCTGTACCCAGATCTTCTTTTCCTTTTTAATCTCCTTTTCTTTTCGTTTTACAAAATGCTAACAGACTCGTACCCATTAATAATAATAAGTTATTATCATCCATATTCACCAAAATGCAAGAGCACACGTGTACCTATCCTCACGATCAGTAAGAACCAACTTGGACAAATTGTTTGCGAGTACAGAAATCTAGACTAGCAGCCAAGGCTTAATCACTAGGGATGGCTGATTAAACATTTTTCATGGATCAGTTCCAAACTAATCCGGTCCAGCGTATAATACCTGGTCCAATGGATCAGTTCCAGTTTCTAGTCCAGTTCGCTATTATCAGGGTTGAGCGATACTCCAACTCCATTATATAACCCGATATTCGATTTCTTAACTCATTGGCGCTGGCGGACTGGAGTCCTTCAGTTCTCGGTTCGGTTCTGGACTAGAACTCGTATCTGTTTCAAACATCGATTGGGATCAGTTCCATTAGTCCAAGTTACCGAACCTGTTCCAAAGGATCAGTTCCAGTATTAAATAGCCATCCCTACTAATCACACCGAGCCTATCAAGCACGAGCCAAAGCCCAAGCGCAAGTAGGAACACGAGCAATATGGACCCACCTTAAGAGAGAAAAATAGTGGGCTCCTACGATACTGGGTGGCTCAGTAAATACCCAGAATTGAATCCCTAAAACCCTGGAAATGATGATCTTGGTCATTATTATACAGACTTATTAGCTAACGTGATCCGGAAAAGCTCCATTAACGGGATGTTTCTCTACAGATCTGTCTTGGCTAAAACGACGAAAGGGACGATTTAACCTCTGCGGTCCTGAGAGGATTTTCACATTACAAATTAGGGCAGGGATTTATATGACATGTACAGAATGTTAATTAAATCCAACTACGTTATTAGACATATTATGTTACCGGTACACCATGTTAGCATTAATAATAGCGTAAGATATTCTAGTCAGGATCTGGATCTTATACTTGTATTTTTTAAAATTCTTTTTGCCTAAAGCTCTTCCTTTCCTTATACATGAAAATTTAATAATGGAATTTAAATATGAAACAAAAACAAACTAGTAATGAAGCAGATCACGCTTCATGGTCATAATCACAACGTGTCCAAGTATACAAAGAAGCTGCCGACTATCGGTTTATAATTAGTTTTTATGCCATTCGAATTGACTTCGTATACACTATACAAGATTAGTATCAATAATTTAAAGACTACTTATATATATATTTAACTGTAAAAAATATTAAGTAAACCTTTAAAAATTACCCTAATAACATTTTTAAATGTTCTGTGGAATGAGATAACAGTTGATACATTTCTTTTTCTAAAACTGGATTTTCGTTATCATTAAAGGTTTCATAGTCATCCGGTAAGTTTAACTTTTTTAAACTTCTAGTTCTTATAGACTTAAATACGTTACAGATAATTAACATTTGACTTTTAAGACAATTTAATAAAGCTGCGAAAACGCCATCGTTAACTAAAAATAAATTAAAATAATTATTTTTTTAATTACAATTAAGTTGTAACTTGCCAACTATGACCCAAGCGAAATTTGCAAGACCAATATCCATGAAGAGAAAAGCAATTTCACATTGCCATTTTTTATCAGTAGGAAATTGAATTTCAAAATAGTAAGGCATAAATTCCTGACAAGTTTTGTTAGTTTTTTCAAAATTATCTTTAACTTCAAGATTTAGTATAAGGGTAGATGATATATGTGCTGATATACCGACAAAACTATACAACACAAATACCTAAAACATATCATTAACAATTTGTTAAGAGTTTATATTTTACTTACCAGAATAGAAATTGTTGAACTAAGTTTTTGTGCTTCATGCATGTATTTACCAGGAAAAAAATCTGTAGTAGCTTCGTAATAATAATTAGAATCTTGCAACATATTCATAATTTTTTTAATTCTATCTCTGGCAAAAACTAAAATGCAAAATTTTAACACACCAACCAGGTGAGTAAAAAGCATACCAATATGACTAACAAATTTGTTAATTTCTCCCAATGTTTCATTGAAAATTATCATTTCACAAATAAAAAAATAAATTCCAGTACCATACAAAAAAAGTAGGTAAAAAAAGTAACAAAATCTAAAAATTAATGAATATTCCTTAGTTGGAATCCACATCCCTGTTATTTTTTTAATAATTTCGTTGGTATGGAAAAAATTAATCAGATAACCATATTTATCTGGTTTAGTATTCGCCATCTTGTGCAATGACATGCAAAAATCACGTCAGGGTAATTTATATCAAAGTGTGGCATTGTTAAATTTTCAATGTGAGAAATTTGAGGCATGTGAGAAATTAACAATTTCCAGGACGACCAGTGGTGGAACAAAAATTGGTTCCAATATAATTAATAAAATTAATTCAAATAATAATTATTAATAAATAAAAATATTGGAAAATATACTAGATAAGTGGATTAATAAAAAAATCAGTATTTCGTTATTTTGATTTCATATTTTTAAAGTAAATAAAAAAGTCATATTTAAAATTTATTTATTAAAGTTTGATTATTATTTATTACTAATTTAATAATAATGGGTAGTTTAAAAAAATAGTATTATTTTGTTCAACTATCTCGCCTAACTGGACCACTGAAGAGTAAATTAAGTAACAAAGTTAGAAGGACAATATTTTTTTAAATTGAATTTGAATTCAAAGAAAATCTAATAGAATTTAAAGAAAAATATATAAAAAATGTTATTAGTATTGTGGCAGATTAATTCACAGCAGAAAAATAGTGAAAAAATTATAAGGGCAAAAAATCACTCAAATTTAATAAAAATATGTCTTATTTTTCAAAAATGACCCATTTTCATTCCAATTTTTGTACTTTCAAAAAGCTGTTAAAATTTAAAAAAATTATTCAATATTTTGTCCTTTTATCTCATATGACTGGTCCAATGTACAGGGAAACAATTAATAAAGCTAGAGGGACAAAATTTACTCGATTTTAATAAAAAAGTTAAGTCCTATTTTTCAAAAATCGCATTTTTGTCACCGAATAAAACTTTTCCGTATTATAAAACATTTAATCGTATAAAATTAAAAAATAAAATAGTTATTTATGCAACAAAAATCAGTCAAATTTAATAAGTCTTATTTTCAAAAATAGCACTTTTTGATTTAAATTTTCGTATTTTAAAAAAGCTATTAAAATAAAAAAACTTTTCAATATTTTGTCCCTTTTTTTCATATGACTGGTCCAATGCAGATGGAAACAATTAACAAAGGTAATGGGACAAAGTTTGCTCTAATTTAATAAAAAACGTAAGACTTGTTTTTCAAAAATCGCCTTTTTTCACCGAATAAAACTTTACATATTATTATATAAAATAGTTATTTATGGAACAAAAATCATTCAAAATTAATAAAAATATAAATCCTATTTTTCAAAAATGGCCCGTTTTGAATAAAATTTTGTATTTTAAAAAAGCTATTAAAATAAAAAAATCTGTTCAATATTTTGTCCCTTTTTTTCATATAACTGGTCCAATGCACATGGAAACAATTAACACAGCTAATGGGACAAAATTTGCTCTAATTTAATAAAAAAGTTAAGACTTGTTTTTCAAAAATCGCCTTTTTACACATAATAAAACTTTTCCTTCTTATAAGAAATTTAATTCGTATAAAATTTAAATATAAATTAGTTATTTATGTAACAAAAGTTACTCAAATTTAATAAAAATATGTCCTATTTTTTATAAAATGCCCTTTTTGATTCAAATTTTCGTATTTTAAAAAAGCTATTAAAACAAAAAAAAAATTAATATTTTGTCCCTTTATCTCATATAACTGGTCCAATGCACTTTGAAACAATTAATAAAGCTAAAGGGACAAAATTATTTGAATTTAATAAAAAAGTAAAGTCTTATTTTTCAAAATTCGTCTTTTTTCACCGAATAACACTTTTCCGTATTATAAGAAACTCAAATCCTATAAAATTGAAATATAAAATAATTATTTATGCAACAAAAATCACCAACATTTAATAAAAATATAAGTCTTATTTTGCAAAAAAGACCCATTTTCATTCCAATTTTTGTACTTTAAAAAAGCTGTTAAAATTAAAAAAAATTATTCAATATTTTGTCTTTTTATTTCTCAAAAATCGCCTTTTTTCACCGAATAAAACTTTACATATTATTATATAAAATAGTTATTTATGCAATAAAAATCACTCAAATTTAATAAAAATATAAGTCTTATTTTGCAAAAATGGCCCGTTAAAAAAGCCTTTAAAATAAAAAAAAAACATTCAATATTTTGTCCCTTAACTAATCCAATGCACATGGAAACGATAAAGCTAAAGGGACACAAATTACTCGAATTTAATAAAAAAGTTAAATCTTATTTGTCGAAAATTTTCGTATTTTAAAAAAGCTTAAAATAAAAAAAAACTATTCAATATGTTGTCCCTTTATCTCATGTATCTTTTCCACTGCACATGGAAACAAATAATAAAGCTAAAGGGACAAAATTTTGTCGCACTGGACAAAGGCGAATGCGACAATCACATGAGTAAAAAAAACTAGTTACATACAATAGTTTTTCTACCACCAAAAAATATATAATTATTAAATAAAAAATAAGTAAAGTACTTTACGCACTAGTGCGTAAAATACTTTTTCCTAAGACCACATGTGTGATATATTTTTTAGTATATGTGTGTGATATTGTTTAAATGACTTTATTTGCAGATGACGTTTTTTGAAGGATTTTTTACATGGTCGTAGAAAAAATAATGTACACAACTCGTTGGAAAGTACAATCCACACTCGTTACATATCTGCAATAGTGCGGAATATATCACATTCCAAACCCGTTATGTAATATACTATACTTTACGCACTAGTATTTCATTTTACGTACTAGTGCGTAAAGTTGAACTTTACGCACGACAAAGTATGTGTAAAGTTAGTAATTTACACACAGTAGTAGAAAAGTGTTTTTTTTTTGTAAATTAAGTACACCACTGTGAAAATTTAATACATCTACATACTGCATGGTTTCTTGGATTTAAATAAATAATTTCACCGATAATAATTGGGTAGTGATCACATTATTAATTCAGTTTTGAACACCCTTAGGACAAATTTTAATATTCTCTTTTTATACTAAGAAAAGTAGGGTAATGTTTTATTAAATTACTTGTCAGATTACGTGTATGTACCCACACGTGGAATATTAATAAATATTTGATATTCATTCTATTCACAAAATGCATAGTGTTGTGTAATTAACAGTTTATTGATTAGATTATTTTTTCCAAGAAAAGGTGCTAATTTATTTTTTAAATGAGTGATATATGCCAGAGTAATTAATGATAAACATTTTGGAAGGAAGGGGGAAATTAAGTTTGGAAAAATGTTTGGAACAAAGAAAACAATAAAAAAAGAAAAGAGGAGAAAAGTGGAAAAAAGTTGGAAAAGAAAAGTTTGAATCGAATTTTATCCCAGTAAAAAAAATTTTGCGGTGTTGCCAATTCATTTTGTTAAAAAGTTTTTTACTTTAAAAAATATTTTAAACGTTTTGCATGCTTGTAATATTATCAATAGTTTTTTTTTCTGTTTTTAAAAATTATAATAAAAATAATAAAAAAATTAACAAAAACTTGTTTTATGAATATAAATGAATACAAATGTACAGGGTGTTTTAATAAAACAGAAAAATAGTAGGGAAAAAGGGGAGAAGAAATGGACAAAAAACAGTTTGAAACATAAAGAAATTGCTAAAAAAGTGGGGGAGGTGATCAAAAAATAAATAAATAGAAATATGAAGGAAACAGTAAAAAAGTAAGGAAAAAAAGAGTAGGGAAAACAATTTGAAAAAATAGTTTGAATAGTTTAAAATTTTATAAAAATATGAGTTTTATTTTTCAAAAATGGTCTTTTTGATTCAAATTTTTGTATTAGAATAAAAAAAAACTATTCGATATTTTGTCCCTTTATCTCATATAACTGGTCCAATGCACATGGAAACAATTAATAAATCTAAAAGGACAAAATTTACTCGAATTAAATAAAAAAGTTAATTCTTATTTTTCATAAATAGCCATTTTTCACCGAATAAAACTTTTTCGTATTATAAGAAATTTAATTTGTTTAAAATTGAAAGAGAAAATAGTTATTTATGTAACAAAAATCAGTTAAATTTAATAAGTCATATTTTCAAAAATGGCACTTTTTGATTTAAATTTTCGTATTTTAAAAAAGCTATTAAAACAAAAAAAACGTCAATATTTTGTCCCTTTATCTCATATAACTGGTAGAATGCACATTGAATCAATTAATTAAACTAAAGGGACAAATTTTACTCGAATTTAATAAAAAAGTTAATACTTATTTTTCAAAAATCGTCTTTTTTTCACCGAATAAAACTTTCCGTATTATTATATAAAATTGAAATATAAAATAGTTATTTATGGAACAAAAATCACTCAAATTTAATAAAAACATAAATCCTATTTTTCAAAAATGGCCCGTTTTGATTAAAATTTTTATATTTTTAAAAAGCTATTAAAATAAAAAAACTTTTCAATATTTTGTCCCTTTTTTTCATATGACTGGTCCAATGCACATGGAAACAATTAACAAAGCTAATAGGACAAAATTTGCTCTAATTTAATAAAAAAGTTAAGACTTGTTTTTCAAAAATCCTTTTTTCACATAATAAAACTTTTCCTTATAAGAAATTTAATTCGTATAAAATTTAAATACAAATTAGTTATTTATGTAACAAAAGTTACTCAAATTTAATAAAAATATGTCCTATTTTTTATAAATTGCCCTTTTTGATTCAAATTTTCGTATTTTAAAAAAGCTATTAAAACAAAAAAAAAATTAATATTTTGTCCCTTTATCTCACATAACTGGTCCAATGCACTTTGAAACAATTAATAAAGCTAAAGGGACAAAAATTATTTGAATTTAATAAAAAAGTTAAGTCTTATTTTTCAAAATTCGTCTTTTTTCACCGAATAAAACTTTACATATTATTATATAAAATAGTTAATTATGGAACAAAAATCACTCAAAAATGGCCCTTTTCCATTCAAATTTTCGTATTTAAAAAAAGCTATTTAAAAAGAAAAAATACTATACAATTAATAAAGCTAAAGGGACAAAATTTACTCGAATTTAATAAACAATTTTTTTCACCGAATATAACTTTTATCACGTGATTGAAAAAAGTCCCTTTACAGACTAGTTGAATACAATTTTTTTTCTACTACTAAAAAATATCTAGGTATTAAGTAAAAAATAAGTAGTCTACTTTATACTTGTGATATTATCAATAGTTTTTTTTTCTACTTTTAAAAATTATAATAAAAATTTAACAAAAACCAGTTTTATGAAAATAAATAAAAACAAATGTACAGGGTGTTTCAATAAAACAGAAAAAAAGTAGAGAAAAAGGGGAGGATAAATGGACAAAAAACCTAAAGAAATTGCTAAAAAAGTGATGAAAAAAAAGTGTTTGAAATATAAAGAAAACAGTAAAAACGTAGGGAAACAATAGTAGGGAAAAACAATTTGAAAAAATAGTTTGAAACATATATTATACTAGACTATTATAAATGAACATTGCACATAATTATATAATAGAAATAATTTTATTTCATTTTATAGTTTTAAATACTGCAAAATAGGAAAAAGATCCGCGAACCACCTAAAACAAAAATATATATTAAACACATAATTTTAGCAAAAAAAAAGAGTTTATGTTGCTATAGAGGCGAAAACCTTCTTTAGAAATACTGAAGATTTTCCCCAGAAAAAATCTTCGAGCGGCAATACTCAAGGTCACCCAAGGTCCAACTCAATAGTACATCCCCAAATTGTGAGTATGTATACTCTATTAGAATTCTTTTTGCAACTCAGTTGGCGGTGTTAGGGTACTAAATTTCGTCCTATATATAACAGTAAAAATTTGAGGTTAAGTATTTTGACATGTTCATGCAGGCTGCGTTGCCACTATTACTAAAAAAATAAATAGACAACATCTAAGAGAATGACATTTTAATCTGACACAAATCATAGTACCAACTTTGTTAAAAGCTCAGCATGTTAAACTTGATAAAACTAAATCACGACCAACTGAGTTGCAAAAAGAATTGGAATCGCCCAATAACGCTATAGGAGTAGGTGTGGTTAGCTCAGGATTAAAGCAGGTAATCCAGAAGCAGGAGAAGAGACACTCCAGAGATGCGTTTTTTGAATTATTGACCATGATGATGATTATGATGACCAAATATCAAATTCGGGTGTCGAAACTTCTATTATTGCCCTATGTACAATTTCATTATGGGACAAAAATTATACTAAAGCATATTAGCATTAAATTCGCGCCACCCTGTACATAAAAAAGTGCCCTGACTGACTTACTGACTCATCAACGTCCAGCTTGTTATGTTTTTTTGTGCCTCCCTGTATTTTCATTATTCTTCTATTCGATAGATTATAGTTTCATACTCGCTTGATATCCCCTTCTTATTTCTTCGCGTAATGTCCCTCTCTTATCTTGGCATTCCTATAAAATGCCTTTACCATGTTAATAATGTTCTTCTCTTTACCTACTCAGTCAAAATAATTGACTTCATATCGTTTGTGACGCTTACTGAAGATTCCTTTTTTTTCTCCACCTCATTTTATAGGGTAAGTTTTTATTATATTATATTATATTTTCAATAGTAATACCACTAGTGCTTTAAAATTACCGATAATTTTTTACGAATGCGTGTTTTCTTTTAATTTCATGAGTTCGTCCGACGGATAATCCAAACCCATATACCAAATTTCAGCTCAATCGGTTTAACCGTGTGACTTCTATCATGGAATAATACACATAGACAGACACATCTCGAAATTTGTTTTCAGCTCGTTCACAATACTTTCCCTTCTCGGGGGTGGGTCGTGAAAGTAAAAACTCAAAAAATCTCAAATGTCAAAAAATCTCATTAATTTTCAAAAAAAATCTCAAAAAATTTTTGGACTCTACAAAAACATCTCAAAAATCTCTAAAAATTCTTAAAGAAACTAAAAATTCACAAAGAATCTCAAAAAATTTTAAAACGTCAAATATCAAAAATATCTAAAAAGTAGATATCTCAAAAACTCAAAAATTTTAACAAAAAATTTCTAAAATTTCAAAGAAGTCAAAAACTCAAAAAACCATAAAAAATGTTAAATATAAAATCTGAAAAAATCTTAAATAACCTCAAAAAATGAAAAAAATTCCAAAAATCAAAAGACCTCAAAAATTCTTTAAAAATCTTAATAAACCTTAAAAAAAATTTAAAAATCTCATAAAAATTCTCAAAGAATCTCAAACGATTCAAAGAGTCTCAAAAAACTAATATGAATGTCAAAAATATTTCTAAAAAGCTTAAAAAATATTAAAAAATCTCAAATAAATCTCAAAAAATCTTAAAACACATCAAAAATTTTTAAAGTCTTAAAAAATCTAAAGGTCTCAAAGAAAGTCAAAAAAATCTCAAAAAACGTCTAAAATCCTCAAAAAAAACCAAAAATATTGCACCTGTCATTTTTTGATTGTGACACTTCCGTTTAAAAAATAGGGAAAAATGAGGAAACTGGGGAAAAATAGGATAAAATAATGGAGAACAGGAAAAAATAGAAAGAAATATGAAAAATAGAAAAAATAGAAAAAATAGAAAAAATGTAGGTATTTAGCTTATATTATAATGGAAACCATCACACTTCTAAAATTACTGATATATTTAAAAAAATAATTGTGTTATTTTTTAATAAAATTCATTTTTGTGTCCTCTTAAACAACTTTAAAACGAGGCTCATCTTCCCCACCCTTTTAATTAAAAAAATCTGATGTGGCCAGCACATGACCTCTCGCCATTTTTGAATCAAAAATTTACAGGTTGACACAAAAAAGTATGAAAAAAAATTAATTTTTTGTAAATCTGGCAACAATGGCAAAAGTTTCGAAAATTTTAATGAGATGAAAATAAACTATAGGGTATACAAAATATATATGTAAAAATGTAAAACTTTATTGCCGTTTTGTATAATAATGGCGTCATCACCCATAGCAACTGCCACTTCCGGTTGTGCGATTGGCACCAAAATCTAATCAGATCTAATCTAGGGTATCAGAATCCTGTATGCAAAATTTCAAATTTTTTTATTCAGTAGTTTTTTAGTTATCGTTACTACAACATCCATCCGAACACACACACTAACACACACACAGACATCATCGCGAAAATATCAAAATCGTATTCTAGGTACATTAAAACGTGTTTATCTATCGAAAACTCACTACCCAATTTTTAGCATGATTACTATACCTCTCTTATCTGAAGGGCGAGAGGTAAAAACTTCAGAGGTAAAAGTAGGTGAGTCAGAGCATCTTTCAACTATAATATAGGAATTTAGTGCAACGTGGGGCTTGTAGAATTAATTATATCAATAATAATCAATTTATAAGAATTCTTATGTGCCTTGCTCGACCTAAAGTCAATTATCTAGACAGAAATGAAACTTTCAATTTCAGTAATCTACAAATTGTATCATTAGTTAGTCCTTTATGAAAAAGAACCTAAAGTGAATATATATGATATAAAAAAAATGGTTTTCTTACACTAACTAATGTGGTTGTAGTTAATGGCGAAAATTTTCCTATTGTCAATATTAAAGGACGTTGCATACGAGTCATTGTTAATAGCATCGAAGTCTTGAATCTGTTACTGCACGAAAACCAGTCACTATTATACAGCGCATTTCCTAAAGATTGACCCTAAAAAAAATTTATATTACAAAAAATAAATAACACTAAGTAATTTTAATCAAGTTCTAGCTTACAAAATTTAGCAGAAGCCTAGCAAATATTATAATTAGTTAAAAAACTTATAAATAATACAGTCCGCTATAAAAATTACTTTTAGGGTGTCTTCAAGTAATAAATCGTTAGAATAATTATCTAAGAAGAATATTTATATCACAGAATTATGAACTTTAAAATGGGGAACAAAGAGAAGAGAAGAAAAATTTTAAGAGAAGATGAGAATACTTGAAAATTTAAGGATAGTTTGAAGTAATACAGAACAGAAATAAATAAGAGAAGATAATTAAAATTTTTTCATGACTTACGGCTATTGTAATTTCATTTCCAGACCAACAGATTAGAGATAATTGAATCAGTACACATGTAAAGAATTGCATTTGAGCAAAAAATTCTGGTGAAGTCATTGGAACCTAAAATAAAAAATTTGTTAGGTTTATAAAATTTTTATATTATCATTGATACTTACGATTGAAGCGACGTACATACAAGATGCAAAAATAAAAAGAGAACATAATGTTTGAAAAAGAGTAACAAACGTTACCAAATTTTCTATATCATCTCGAACTCTAAAAAATAAAAGATTTTATTCATTATTTTTTTCAGTCTTTATTACTTACTTTAATAATAATTTTATATGTTCAATAACATGTCGAAGTTGATTATGCATCTCAAGTTCTAGTTCTGGATATTCCGTATCGTGCATAAGTAGCAAATTTTCTGGTAAATTTAATTTGTTTAAACTTCTTAAACGTATCGTAGTAATCACATGACCTACTATGATTAATTGGATTTTAAAACATTTTAATAAGCCTACAAATACTCCATCATAAACTAAAAAAATTAAATGAACTAATATGCAATACTATACTACAGTGTGTCCCAAAAATTTTGCACCAATGGCAATAAATTTTTATTATTATAAAATTGATAAAGAAAAAGCTTTCCTTATAGTGTAAACATTTTGAGACACACTGTAATTAAATAAAAGTAACCCTTAAGATTAGCTGAATATTTTATTGTGGACAGAAGTGTAATATCAGGGGCGGGGTACGGGGATGCTCAGTAGGTACTGTTCCGAGTTGTACCCGAATATAACATGACTTACATCATCAGTCTATCATTTGCGTATGCATTTATGCCATTGGACAAGCGTTACAAGTAGAATTTTAAATAAAAAATTGTGGTTGTGAGAATACTAATTTTGGCCTCTTCCAATTCTCCAGTTCACAATTATTGTTTTAAAATTTTGAAAAAAATTCCACTTATAGACTGTTTTATTCTCTTTTCAATGGTATTAAATTGCTTTTAAAATATTAATTCCTTTTTTTGTTATAGAATATAAAATGCATTTTTGTCTTTACATTTCTAGTTTTCATATTGCTTTAACCCCTGTAACAAAAAATTTATCGATAGTACTAAAATGTCATAATTGTTATTGAAAAGAGAAAAATATGTTCTATATATGCGAAATTTTTTCAAAATTTTTGATAAAAAATTGTGGTTGTGAGAATAGGAAGAGACCACAACTTTAAGGATTTATTAATCTCGCCTACTTTGATCTCTCCCCATTCTCCAGTTCACAATTCTTGTTTTAAAAATTTAAAAAAAATTCCACTTATAGACTGTTTTATTCTCTTTTAAACGGTATTAAGCTGCTTTTAAAATATTAATTATTTTTTTTGTTATAGAATATAAAATGCATTTTTGTCTTTACATTTCTTGTTTTCATTTTGTTTTAACCCCTATAACAAAAAATTTATCGATAATATTAAAATGTGATTATCGTTATTGAAAAGAGAAAAATGTATTCTATATATGCGAATTTTTTCAAAATTTTTGGTAAAAAATTGTGGTTGTGAGAATAGGAAGAGACCACAACTTTAAGGAATTATTAATTTCGCCTACTTTGGTCTCTCCCTATTCTCCAGTTCACAATCCATGTTTTAAAATTTTGAAAAAAATTCCTCTTATAGACTGTTTTATTCTCTTTTCAACATTATTAAGCTGATTTTAAAATATTAATGACTTTTTTTGTTATAGAATATAAAATGCATTTTTGTCTTTACATTTATAGTTTTCATATTGTTTTAACCCCTGTAACAAAAAATTTATCGATGATATTAAAATATGATAACTGTTATTGAAAAGAGAAAAATATATTCTATATATGCGAATTTTTTCAAAATTTTTGATAAAAAATTGTGGTTGTGAGAATAGGAAGATACCTTAACTTTAAGGATTTATTAATTTCGCCTACTTTGGTCTCTCCCTATTCTCCAGTTCACAATTCTTGTTTTAAAATTTTGAAAAAAATTCCTCTTATAGACTGTTTTATTTTCTTTTCAACAGTATTAAGCTACCTACTTTTAAAATATTAATTACTTTTTTTGTTATAGAATATAAAATTCATTTTTATCTTTACATTTCTAGTTTTCATATTGTTTTAAACCCTGTAACAAAAAATTTATCGAAAATATTAAAATGTGATTATCGTTATTGAAAAGAGAAAAATATATTCTATATATGCGAATTTTTTCAAAATTTTTGGTAAAAAATTGTGGTTGTGAGAATAGGAAGAGACCACAACTTTAAGGAATTATTAATTTCGCCTACTTTGATCTCTCCCTATTCTCCAGTTCACAATCCTTGTTTTAAAATTTTGAAAAAAATTCCACTTATAAACTATTTTATTCTCTTTTCAACAGTATTAAGCTGATTTTAAAATATTAATGACTTTTTTTGTTATAGAATATAAAATGCACTTTTGTCTTTACATTTATAGTTTTCATATTGTTTTAACCCCTGTAACAAAAAATTTATCGATAATATTAAAATGTGATTACAGTTATTGAAAAGAGAAAAATATATTCTATATATGCGAATTTTTTCAAAATTTTTCATAAAAAATTGCGGTTGTGAGAATAGGAAGAGACCACAACTTTAAGGATTTATTAATCTCGCCTACTTTGATCTCTCCTCATTCTCCAGTTCACAATTCTTGTTTTAAAATTTTAAAAAAAATTCCACGTATAGACTATTTTATTCTCTTTTTAATGGTATTAAGCTGCTTTTAAAATATTAATGACTTTTTTTGTTATAGAATATAAAATGCACTTTTGTCTTTACATTTATAGTTTTCATATTGTTTTAACCCCTGTAACAAAAAATTTATCGATAATATTAAAATGTGATTACAGTTATTGAAAAGAGAAAAATATATTCTATATATGCGAATTTTTTCAAAATTTTTCATAAAAAATTGCGGTTGTGAGAATAGGAAGAGACCACAACTTTAAGGATTTATTAATTTCGCCTACTTTGGTCTCTCCCTATTCTCCAGTTCACAATTTTTGTTTTAAAATTTTGAAAAAAATTCCACGTATAGACTGTTTTATTCTCTTTTCAACAGTATTAAGCTGATTTTAAAATATTAATTCCTTTTTTTGTTATAGGGTATAAAATACATTTTTATTTTTATATTTCTAGTTTTCATATTGTTTTAACCCCTGTAATAAAAAATTTATCGACAATATTAAAATGTGATTATCGTTATTGAAAAGAGAAAAATATATTCTATATTTGAGAATTTTTTCAAAATTTTTGATAAAAAATTGCGATTGTGAGAATAGGAAGAGACCACAACTTTAAGGATTTATTAATTTCGCCTACTTTGGTCTCTCCCTATTCTCCAGTTCACAATTTTTGTTTTAAAATTTAAAAAAAAATTCCACGTATAGACTATTTTATTCTCTTTTTAATGGTATTAAGCTGCTTTTAAAATATTAATTATTTTTTTTGTCATAGAATATAAAATGCATTTTGTCTTTACATTTCTAGTTTTCATTTTGTTTTAACCCCTGTAACAAAAAGTTTATCGATAATATTAAAATGTGATAACTGTTATTGAAAAGAGAAAAATATATTCTATATATGCGAATTTTTTCAAAATTTTTGATAAAAAATTGCGATTGTGAGAATAGGAAGAGACCACAACTTTAAGGATTTATTAAATTCGCCTACTTTGGTCTCTCCCTATTCTCCAGTTCATAATCCATGTTTTAAAATTTTGAAAAAAATTCCACGTATAGACTGTTTTATTCTCTTTTCAATGGTATTAAGCTGCTTTTAAAATATTAATTCCTTTTTTTGTTATAGGATATAAAATGCATTTTTATCTTTACATTTCTAGTTTTCATTTGGTTTTAACCCCTGTAACAAAAAGTTTATCGATAATATTAAAATGTGATAACTGTTATTGAAAAGAGAAAAATATATTCTATATATGCGAATTTTTTCAAAATTTTTGATAAAAAATTGTTTTCTCATTATTCTGATATTTTGTTTTTTTTTTCTGTTTTTTTTTTCGATTTTTTTAATCTTTTCTCATTTTTCCTTATTTCTTTTTCTTTCGTTTTCTAATTTTTTATTACTTTATTTATTCTATAAAAAAAGACATTTTTTGTTTTTTTCCCATTTTTCTGTTTTTTTTCTCTGATTTTTTCGATGTTTTCTAATTTTTCCTCTTTTTTGTCATTGTTTTGTCTATTTTTGTTTCTTTTCTATTTCTTTTTTGTTTTCTAATTTTTTCTCATTTTTTCTTCTTTGATGTTTTCTGATTTAGGATTTTTTGCCATTTTTTTTTCTGATTTTATTGAGTTTTATTTCAATTCTTGTTTTTTATTAATTTTTTTGTTTCATTCTTTTGTTTACAATTGTTCCGGTTTTTGGTTGTTCTTTACGATTATTTCCAACTTCTTCCGGTTTTTAGCGATTTTATTTGATTTCTTCTATATTTTACAATTTTATTCTTCATTTGTTTCCAATATTTTTCAATAATTTTTGTTTCCTTTTCGATTATCTCCGATTTTTTCTTATTTTTTCGATACTTCTAATTTTTTCTCGTTTTTCACTATTGTTTGATTTATTTTCATGTTTTATTCTGATTTTTTCAATATTTTCTATTTTTTTCTCATTCTATTTTTTCTATTTCTTTCTTTTCTTTTCTAATTTTTTCTTATCCTCCGATATTTTTTTGATTTTTCGTTTTTTTCGTATTTTTTATTATTTTTGTGATGTTTTTCTGTCTTTTTTGAATTTTTCCTATTGTTTTTTGATTTTTTTCAAATCTCATCAGTTTTTCTAACTTATTCATATTTTTTCTGATTTTTGTCGATTTCTTTCGATTTTTTTCGATTTCTTTCGATGTCGTTTGATTTTTTTTGATCTCTTTCGATTTATTTTGATTTTTGTCGATTTAGTTGGATTTTTTTTATTATTTTTTATCTCTATTAATTTTTTCGATCTCTTTCGACTTTTGTTGATCTTTTTTGATATTTTTGTCGTTTTTTTTTCTATTTTTTTTGATTTTTTTTTATATTTCTTTTTATTTTTGTCGTTTTTTTCGATTTCTTTCGATTTTTGTTGATTTTTTTCGGTTTTTTTTTCGATTTATTTAAATTTTTTTTTCATTTCTTTTATATATTTTTCAATTTCTCTTGAGTCCTCTCGTAACGTAAGAAACTTATTTCCCGGACGCACAATTTTTAATAGATTTATGGTATTTTTAATAAGTTTTTCTTTAGATGGTGTTTTTTTCCTATGAATTAAGGATGGCGAAAAAAATTTCATACCCCCATTTTTTTATCACTTTTCTCTACGAGTATGAGACCAAAAGTAAAATTAAAATAAAAAGAAGAGGCGCCTTCCTACAGGTTCCCACTCCGCTGTTGCGATATTAGAAGCGGCTGTCTGCAGGGACCAATTCCGGTGTTGCCAAAAATATTTATTTTATTAAAAGAAATCTTGACTATCTAAATCTAACCTGTATATTTAAAAAAATATTAATTTTATTGAAAGAAGTCTTGACTATCTAAATTTAGCCTGTGTTTATAAAAAATTAAAAAGCTATGTGGGATTCGATCCGAGCGCCAATTGCACTATTAGGCACTATGTCACACTGCTACTAGAGCTCCTAATTAAATATGTTCAAAACTTATTATTTATGCTAATCACGTTTCACGTGTGGCTAATTTCTATTATTAAGTGAACGATATGGTAACAGCGGAGTGGGAACCTGCAGGCAGGCGCCTCTATTAAATGAAATAAATGACTAATTATTTCAGTGACAGCTCAAGAACGCTAAAAAGGACTATATATAATAATAATTATAGTTACTTACAAGAAATGACGAAGGCCCATGTAGCAAATCCTATATCCATAAATGTCGAGGCTAAAATGCAATCCAGTTTTGTTTCAGTAGAAAATGGAATACGAAAAAAGTAGGGCATGAAATCATAACACGTTTTGTTTGTACCTTCAAATGTATCTCCAGGAATTTGTTTCTTTAATGATATCAATGCTGAAATGTGAGCGGATATTCCGACGAACGTGTACATTCCAAAAAGCTAAATTAAAAATATATTTTTGTATGACAAACTCATTCTGTTTGAAACTTTTCGGGTCGCAGATTTTTAATAATTAAAATGGGGAATTTAATACGGCAAATTATTTTTTTGGAGAAATCAATCAGATAATTAGTATAGTCAACAAGTGCTTTTTTTGTCAAACTTTTTTCTCTGTCCCCGAAAAATATGAACGAGGTGTAGATGATTTTTGAAAAAAATTCAAGAGCCGCTTGTAAAAATTGCAAAAATTATAAACTCTCAAAAACTATTCAACATTTTTCGAATTTGAAAAAAGATTATGAAATTTCCCAAAAAAATTGTACCTCCCGGAACTGTATACAGGGTGGCGAAAATTTCATTGCAATGTATTGGAATCTCGGAAACCGTAAGGGATACGAAGTCTGTTTAATGGAACAAAAGTTTCTCAATTTGAACTATAATCGACTCGTGCTTTGCACTCAAAGATATCAGGGACGGTTTTCATAATAACTGATAAAAAAAACTTGCACATTTTCTATGTTTTGCTCCGTGTCGTCTCATATTAGATTTTTAATCTGGAGTTCAGTTTCCGCACAACCTCTCTTAACTTTTTTTTTAAATGCGGACCTGCACTTTTTATATGATTTTTTTTTAGCAATTTATCACCTGAATTCATCCTAATTAATTATTAATTATTTGAATGACTTAACTATTTAGTTTAACAACTTTTAAAAACGGTTCTGTATATAATCTGTAGTCAATAATACAAAAGAATGTAAAGGAAAATAATTTTTTATTTTGTAATAAATTTATTAATTCACAAAAACTGTTCAAAATAAGTTATGCATAACTTAATTCTATTGGTCATTTGGGATGCTGCGAAAGACAAAAAAATTTCATGCATTTTTTTTTCTGTTGTTCAAAATAAAATCACTGGAGCAAAAAATAGAAAATGTGTAATTTGGGTTTTTATCAAAAAAATCGTAAAAAACCGTTAAAATCGCAAAAAATCGTAAAAAGTCGTAAAAAACCGTAAAACATAGTACAAAATCCTAAAAAACATTAACAATCCCAAGAATTCATAAAAAATCCTAAAAATCCTAAAAAATCCTAAAAAATCCTAAAAAATCCTAAAAAATCCTAAAAAATCCTAAAAAAATCCTAAAAAATCCTAAAAAATCCTAAAAAATCCTAAAAAATCCTAAAAAATCCTAAAAAATCCTAAAAAAACCTAAATGATTCTGAGAAAAACTAAAAAATCCTAAAAAATTCTAAAAAATCGTAAAAAATCCCAAAAAATCCAAAAAAATCCTAAAAAATCCTAAACAATTCTAAAAAATCCTAAAAAATCCTAAAAAATCCTAAAAAATCCTAAAAAATCCTAAAAAATCCTAAAAAATCCTAAAAAATCCTAAAAAATCCTAAAAAATCCTAAAAAATCGTAAAAAATCCTAAAAAATCCTAAAAAATCCTACAAAATCCTAAAAAATCCTAAAAAATCCTAAAAAATCCTAAAAAATCCTAAAAAATCCTAAAAAATCCTAAAAAATCCTAAAAAATCCTAAAAAATCCTAAAAAATCCTAAAAAATCCGAAAAAAACCTAAAAAAACCTAAATGATTTTAAGAAAAACTAAAAAATCCTAAAAAATCCTAAAAAATCCTTAAAAAATCCTAAAAAAATCCTACAAAATCCCAAAAAAATCCTAAAAAATCCAAAAAAATACTAAAAAAACTAAAAAATACCAAAAAATCCTAAAAAATCCAAAAAAAATCCTAAAAAATTCTAAATAATCCTAAAAAAAGTAAAAAAATCGTGAAAAATCGTAAGAAATCGTGAAAAACCGTAAAAAATCGTAAAACTGGTAAAAAGTCGTAAACTTTCGTAAATAATCGTAAAACATCATAAAAATTGGAATAATGAAAAAAAGAGATAATATCCGGAGAGATAGAAAAACGCGAGTAAATTAGAAAAAAATTGAAAAAAATAAAAAAATAGAAGAAAAAAACAATAAAAAATCGGAAACAATTGAAAAAAAAACAAAAACAAGACGGAAAAATGCGAAAGGTGGAAAAAGTTAAAAAAAAATAAGAAGTAAAACCCTAAAAAATTTAATTTCAATAAAAATCCTAATTATATATTTTCGTTCGGTTTGTTTTTTTCGGTGTTTGTTTGTAACGGTTGTAGCGCTTTGTGTGGTTGATAAAAAAATTTAAACAGTTGAAATTTATGTTCCATAAGGTGTCTAGATATGCAGGAAACTAATTTTGAATTTTGAATTCAATATGGTGACTCCAAGATGGCGGACGAGATTTATGATTATAGACCGATTTTATTCAAAATTATTATTTGGGGGTTTTTGGCGTTGGAGATTTTGAATTTTTTGTCAAAATTACAAAAAATCAAAATAGAGAAAGAGGATTATGATTATATACTGATTTTATTCAAAATTATCATGTGAGGGTTCTTGGGGTCGGAGACTATGAATTTTTTGCCAAAATTAATAAAATCAAGATGGCGGCTTCAAGATGGAGGACAATATTTATGATTATTTACCAACTCTATTTAAAATTAGTATGTGCGGTTTTATTGAATCGTAGATTTTGAATCTTTTGTCGATTAATAAAACTAAGATGGTAAGCAAAATAGGAAAATTTGGGAAAATATGGAAAAATTGGGAAATTTTGGCAAAATAGGGAAATTTGATAAAAAATATGGAAACATAGAGAAATTAGAGAATTAATATAGAAACATATGAGAAAATGGTGAAAATAGGGAAAATTGGGGAAAATAAGGAAAAAGTGGAAGAAAGAAAATCATAGAAAATAATAGGGATAAAAACAATCATGTAAAAAACAATCATGAAAAAAAATTTGCAAAATTAGGGAAAATAGCGAAAATAAAAAAAAACGAGAAAGAATTGGGAATAATAGGAAAACATAAAAAGATAAATAAAATAGGAAAATTAGAGACAAATTTAGAAAAATAGGGAAATATATGGGAAAATGGTGAAAAATATGGGATAATAAGAAAAAATAGAAAAAATAGGAAAAACAGATAATAGTAGGGACGAATAGGGCAAAAAATAGGAACAAGAAATGAAAAATAGGGCAATTGGAGAAATGAAAAACAGCAAAAATATGAATAAGTAGGAAAAATAGGGAAAATTGGGGATAAAGAGGGAAAAATAAGTACAAATAGCAACAACTAGAAAAAATAAGGAAAATAGGATAAAATAATGGAAAACAGGAAAAAATAGAAAGAAACAGAAATAGAAAATAGAGGAAAAATAGAGAAAATATGGGAAATATATGGGAAAACAGTGAAAAATTACCAAAAAATAGGGCACAAAAGGAAAAATAAAGAAATTTGGAGGAAATAAAAGAAAATATTGAAAAATAAAAAACGGGAATTCAGCTAGTATTAAGATTTAAATAAAAAACCTCAACATAACCCAGAAAATATTTTTTTTTTGTTTTAAAAATGATCTAGGAATTTATTGTTCAATAAATTTAAAATTTTGTTTTTTATTTTTTGAATAATACATACAATTTATATTACAAATATTTACTAAAAGTTAAAATAAAGGAGACCGGTTTTTGGCAAAATTTATTCTTAGTCGAAATTAAAAAAATATATATTTTCTTACTATATATAGACAATATTAAAATGATTCTATTCCAAACGGGAGAACTAAATACCTTACCTCCTCTTCTACCCTCTCTTCAGCTACAAACTTTAAAATACCCTCCCACCTATCTACCCTCCCCTCCATTAAACAACAAATGGGTCGTCCATAAAATACGTCACTCATAATTTTACCTTTTTGGACCCCTTCACACTTTCAGTGATCCCCTAACAAATATTACGTCATAAAATCTAGTAACACCCCCACTATAAACGTTTTTTTGTGATTAAAAATAGCATACAGGTGGAATAATATAAAATATTGAGAATTTTAAGATGGGTAAGAAGAAATAAAGTTTTGGAGATAATGGTTTTAGAAAATTATATGAAAGAAGACGAATAACAATAAAAACATAAAAATTAAGAAAATTAAGAGAGATAGGATTAATTCTAAATAAGTTTAACTAAGTTAGATAAGGGAAAAAAGAACAAATTTACATAAATAAATAATAACTGAAAAATTTATTAGGTAATTAGAATTGTCTAAAATTTTATGATTTTTTTTTAATTTAGATCAGAACCCATCCCAAAATTTCAGATAGAGTTTTCAAAAATGATAATTGTAAAGGCGAAATATTATTATTATTATTGTAATTCTTACCAAGTAAGCAATCCGATTACTAATACGTTTTTCTTCCAAAAACATATCACTAGGTCCTTTATTATCTACAGTGACATATTTATAATCATCGTGTTGTAAATTATTCATTATTTTGTCAACTTGTTTTTGTCTAAAAACGAATATACCCAATTTGATCATACCTAAAGTATGCGTAAGACACATACCGATGTAGCTAAGCAATTTTGGAATATCTTTTAACATTTCGCTAAAAATCATATATTCACAAATATTATAACCAAAACCGATAAAATATATAAAAAATACATAAAGAAAATATAATAAACGTAGCAATAGTGGTTGATCGCTTCCTGGACGCCATAGACCAGTTGCAATTTTAACCACGTCATTAGCGTGGAAAAAATTTGTCGAATAACCAAAAATTGATTCTTTTTTATTAACTGACATTTTGTACTAAATTTCAAATTCAAAAAAATGTGTTTTATATACAGTAAATATGGTATTAATATTTAAGTCAATAATAGTAGGGTAACTTAGAGAGTTGTGTATGTAAAAATTTATATGGAAAAAGCAGCATAGGCGTAGTTATCCTAAATTTTTTTAGGATATATAATATTTAGAATGATACAAAATTGAAACGCTAATTTAGCAGAATTTAAAAGAACAAACTGAATAGAATAGAATAGAATATAATAGAATAATTTTATTTGACTACTTTACATAGATGTCTGTAACACGTCATTAAGTTAAAAAAAAAATGTGTATAAAAATGTAAGTATACCTACAAAAAAAAATACAGAAAAAAAATATAATAAATAAATAAATAAAAAAATACGAACACAGACATATAAAAGTAAAATGTGCATTTTATCTTTTGATTGTAAAGAAATTTAAGACAGGATAAAAGCAGTGTTTTAGTACTTTTGCAAAACTGTATTATATCAAATTATCAAACATTTATTACAGCAAATTGATATTTTATCAAAACCCTAAAAAATCGAATCGTATTATAACAAATGTATTAGAAAACAATCGGCTGTGTCCCCCCAGAATTTTCCCGGCTCGACCGTAGAGAATATGTTATTTATTATTTTTATTTTAATTACAAAATACTAAGCAATTGATATTTCAATGTTGATAATGACATAAGCTGCGCATGCGCACGTTGTAAATAAACTGCTACAATTAGAATCTCCTAAAATCGTGTGTGAAAACTATTGGGAATTCGGGAAAAATTTTTATACAATAGTTGTAGGGAATTTTACGCTTTACAACTTTGCACTGAAACATTTTGCACTAAAAAATGCATTGTTTGTCCTCAAAATCAAGAAAAACTAGAGAAAACCTACATGCACATTTTTTACGCGCCCTCTAGTGGCGCAACTATTGGAAATTCTAGAAAAAGTTTCAGACAAGAGTTGTAGGGAATTTTATGCTCTAAAACTTTGTACTACAACATTTTGCACTAAAGTGAATTATTTGTCCTCAAAATCAAGAAAAACTAGAGAAAACCTACATGAACATTTTTTACGTGCCCTCTAGTGGCGCAACTATTGAAAATTCTGGAAAAAGCTTAAGACAAAAATTGTTGGGAATTTTATTCTCTAAAACTTTGTACTACAACATTTTGCACTAAAGTGAATTATTTGTCCTCAAAATCAAGAAAAACTAGAGAAAACCTACATGCCCATTTTTTATGCGCCCTCTAGTGGCGCAACTATTGGAAATTCTGGAAAAAGTTTCAGACAGGAGTTGTAGGGAATTTTATGCTCTAAAACTTTGTACTACAACATTTTGCACTAAAGTGTATTATTTGTCCCCAAAATCAAGAAAAACTAGAGAAAACATACATGCACATTTTTTACGCGTCCTCTAGTGGCGCAACTATTGAAAATTCTGGAAAAAGCTTAAGACAAAAATTATTGGGAATTTTATTATCTAAAATTTTGTACTACAACATTTTGCACTAAAGTGAATTATTTGTCCTCAAAATCAAGAAAAACTAGAGAAAACATACATGCACATTTTTTACGCGCCCTCTAGTGGCGCAACTATTGAAAATTTCAGAAAAAGTTTCAGACAAAAATTGTTGGGAATTTTATTCTCTAAAACTTTGTACTACAGAATTTTGCACTAAAGTGAATTATTTGTCCTCAAAATCAAGAAAAACTAGAGAAAACATTCATGCACATTTTTTATGCGTCCTCTAGTGGCGCAACTATTAAAAATTCTGGAAAAGGCTTCAGACAAAAATTATTGGGAATTTTATTATCTAAAATTTTGTACTACAACATTTTGCACTAAAGTGTATTATTTGTCCTCAAAATCAAGAAAAACTAGAGAAAACCTACATGCACATTTTTTACGCGCCCTCTAGTGGCGCAACTATTGGAAATTCCGGAAAAAGTTTGAAACAAAAGTTGTAGGGCATTTTATGCTATAAAACTATGTACGACAATATTTTGCACTAAAGTCTATAGTTTGTCCTTAAAATTTATAAAACGTAAAACCGACCCTCCATACCAAATTTCAGCTTGATTGGTCAAACGGTTGGGCAGTTATCGTGGAAGATTACACACAGACGCACAGACACACAGACACACAGACAGACCATGCGCTGGAAATGTTTTCAATCTTCTTGGGGGACCTCAAAATGGATATTTCCATCGATATCTTGATTTTTTTTTGCTTGAAGAAATTAATGTTACTTCATTAACAAATAAAAAGTGAAAAACGGCAATATTTTTGCCGTAATTTAGAGTTTTCGAAAATTTAGAGTTAACGAAAATAAATTTCTATATAGAGATATAATAATATTAATAAGTTTTTTTTCTTCGAAAACTCTAAAAGTAGTGAAAAATAAAGAAGAAATAGTTAAAAATAGGGGATAATAGAGGAAAGGAAAATGTAATCAAAAATAGGAAAAGATCTGAATAAAATGGGGAGAAAAGAGAAAACATTAGGAAAAATACAGAAAATAGGGAAAAATATATACAAATAGGGACAAATAGGGAAAGATAATGAAAAACATGGAAAAATAGGAAATATAGGAGAAATAAAGAAAATAGGCAAAAGTATGGAAACATGTGGAAATGTAGCGAAAAATAGCTAAAAATAGGGCAAAATAGGGAAAAATTGGAAAGTAAAATAGGGAAAAATAGTAAAAATAGTGAAAAATAGGCGATAGATATGGAATACTAAGAAAAAAATATCAGTTGTGTCACCCCAAAACTTTTTTAGATATTTAATGTTAAAGTTTCAAATGAGAATAATCATAGGGTGTTATATGCTTTTTCAATTTTATTAATTTTTTTTTAATTTTCCATTTTCGAATCATGGGAATTTTTTGTACATAACTTAGCCTGTGTCTTCTAGTATATGCGTTTAAAGTTTTATTTCTTATTATATAATTATTCAAAAGTTAGAAACAATTATATTTTCACAAAATTCGTTCACCATTTCTTAAAGTTATGTATCAAAATATACTGAACTGGGTTTTTACCATTTTTTAAACTATTTTTCAAAACATACAAACCTAGTTTTCACCATTTTTAAAAAAAAATATAATTTAAATTTTTAAATTATACATATCTGGGATTTCAGTACTTTTTAAATTCCATTTCAAAACATATGGAATAGCCCTTTCACCATTTTTTAAATTTTCTTTATCATATTTGCACAATATATAGAACCGCGCTTTCACCATTTTTACAACTATTTTTCAAAACATACAAACCACTTTTTCACAATTTTTATGAAAAAATTTTAATTAGACAAATCTGAGCTTTCAGCATTTTTTAAATTCCATTTCAAAACGTATCGAACAGGGCTTTCGCCATTTTTTTTAATTTTTGATATCATATTTTCATAACATTTAGAACAGCGCTTTCACCATTTTTTAAAATTATATATCAAAATATACAGTATTGTCCTTTCACCACTTTTTAAATTATATTTCAAAACATACAAATGTCGCTCACACCATTTTTTTTAAATATAGTAATATTTTTAAAATATGCAGATCCGACCTTTCACCATTTTTTAAATTGTATTTCAAAACATACAGAACAGCGGTTTCACCATTTAAAAAAAAATTATATCCAATTTTCACAAAATGCAGAACTGCGCTTTAATCATTTTTAAAATAATATTTCAAAATATATCGAATAGCACTCGGGGAAGAGTTGAATTTAATTCATTATTACAATGTGCTAAGTCACGCTTCCATTTTTATAAATAAGTTTTTGGAAAGTAAATATATTTATCTGGCTCCTCTGCTTAATTTTTGGCCTGATTTAAATCCTTCTGAATTTTTCTTCTATCCCAGATTAAAAAATCATTTCAAGGATCGTCATTTAATGAACTAGCTGAAGACTAATCCAGTATCTAAGTTCCAGCTTCTGAAAACAATTTATTACAAATTGCTCCGTTTTCCAGTTCTAATTTTGCATTTTCCTATTCCTAAGATCAAAAAATCACCTCCAGGACGTTATTTTGATACAGTCATAAACACTCGGGAAAAAGTTGAATTCGACTCATAACTACAATGCCATACATTATTTTTGGTTAGTAAAAATATTCATATGGGTCCTTAGCTTTCTTTTTGACCTGATTTGACTCCTTCGGACTTTTTCTTCTTTTCGAGATTAAAAAATTAACTTAAAAAACGTCCTTTAACCAACTATCTAAAGACTATTCCATAATCCAAGCTCTAGCTCTACTTTGAGGATTGTAAGAACTGTTTATGGTGCTGTGTGGCTTCAGAAGGAAAATAATTATAACTCACTTTGTTTTCAAGTTTTATTTTTGGGTTTTCCGCCTCCTGAGATTAAAAAATCACACATCAGACTGCCATTTTAATAGATAAGTTTTTGGAAGCTTCGTTTTACTCCTGATTTAATTCCTGACTTTTTTTCTATCCCAGATTAAAAAATTAATTCAACGAACGTCACTCACCATTTTTAAACTATATTTCAAAATGTATAAACTGCAGTTTTATCGGTTTTTGTTGTTTTAAATTATATTTTTAAGATATGCAATTTTTTTCTTATTTTAAAACTTTCATTTTGTAATTAAAAAAAATATCTTTTGAAATTTTCTATTTTCTGATAATGGTTTGCTAACAATATAGTCTGTGTCGTCTAGAATGTGCTTTTAGAGTTTTAATATTAAATTATTGAAAAGTTATAATAAATTATATTTTCTAAATATGCGCCAATAATTATTAAAATCATATTCCAAAATATACAGAATGGCGTTTTCACCATTTTTTAAATTAAATTGCAATAAAAACAAACGACGCTTTCACCATTTTTTTGAAGTTTTTTAATATTTTTAAAATATGCAGAGCGACGCTTTCGCCATTTTTTAAAAATTTTAAAATCGTATTATCACAATATTCAGAACAGAGTTTTCACCATTTTTAGAAAACAACAAACTCGTTTCCACCATTTTTTTTATTTTAAAATTGTATTTCCAAAATATCCTGAACCAGTTTTTAAAATTTTTAAATATGATTTTTAAAATCTACAGAACTGCGCTTTCACCGTTTTTTAAATTTTACTTTCGCGACCCAAGGGAAAGTACTGTGAACGAGCTAAAAAAAAATTTCAAGATAAAGATGGAAATATCCATTATGAGGTCACCTAAAACCATTTCCAGATGGAAGTCTGTCTGTCTGTCTGTCTGTGAGTCTGTGTGTATTCTTCCACGGTAGAGGCTACACGTTTGATCCGATTGAGCTGAAATTTGGTATATGGGTTTGGGTTACCCGTCGGAAGAACCCATTAGTTTTTGTACGACATCTGTCAAACAGAAATGTCACTATCAAAAAATTACAGAAGCAATATGTGACGGAATTTGACTTGCAATTTAACAATTTAAAGCCCTTGAAAAACTCTAGTCAGAACTGTCAAAAATTTAAAAAATGTTAAAATTTGAAACTAACATTAAATTTTTTATGCTCCACTCATGTATTTCTCTTCTATCTATGTTATTTTGTGTTGTTTATTTGTTTTAGTGCATGTAAAATATTTACACGTCCTATTTTGTTTCAAAATATAAACGAACAAAGTTTCAAACAAAACTTTATTTCGGAACGAAATTATTTATTTATATCTCGGTTACACAAAGTTATAAATTATAGTTTAGTTTGTTGATTATATATAATAATCTACAATAAAAAAATAATATTTACGATCTTTAGTTATAATCTTTGATTTTTTTATAAAATTTTCTTAAACTAAATAAAAAAATTCAAATAAATATTAAATTTATACTAATTATTTAAGGGACAATAGTCGATTTTCTGTTTAAAATAATTTACTACAAATACATTAAAAAATATTCTGAATTTAAAAGTTTTTTAAAATTTTTAAAAATCTTTAAAAAGTCACTAAAAAAACCTTAAATACTTCTTACAAAATTCTCAAACAAAATCGTGACAAAAAATATTGAAAAATCCATAAAATATCCTGAACAAAAAAAAATCATTGAAAATGTTTTGAAAAATCAGTGAAAAATCCTTTCAAACAACTTGAAAATCTCCCTGATTATTTGAACAATCATTTAAAAAATCCTAGAAATTTTTTTTTGTAATTCCTTCAAATCTTTAAAAATACGTGTAATATCTTTAAAAAATATTACAAAAATAATAGAAAAATTCATAGAAATTATGTGTATATCCTTAAAAGTTCCTTAAAATATCCTTAAAAATCCTTTTAATGAATTTAAAAAATATTTTCAATAATCCTTAAATCCTTAAACAATTTCTTAAAATACTTTTAAACAACTTAAATAAATAGTTTTAATAATTCTTAAAAAGTCTTTAAATAATTTCTGAAAAATCCTTGAAAAATTCCTTGAAATTCGTTCAAGTTTTCAAAAATACTCGCAATATATTTGAAAAATTCATACGAATTATTTGTACAAAAATTCCTTAAGACATCCTTAAAAGTCTTTTTAAACAATTTAAAAAAATTTTGAATAATACTTAAAAAGTCCTTAAACAATTACTTCAAAATCTTTTTAAACAACATAACAAATAGTTTTAATAATTCTTAAAAAGTCCTTAAATAATTCCTGAAAAATGCGTGAAATTGTTTTTTAAATTTCTTCAAGTCTTTAAACATACTCGCAATATCCTTAAAAAATTCCTTAAAACATCCTTAAAAAATAATATAGAAATTTTTTAAAATAATTTGTACAACTCCTTTTAAACAATTTAAAAAATAGCTTGACTGGTCCTTAAAAGTCCTTAAACGACTATTTAAACATATTTTCATACAACTTAAAAAGTAGTTTTAATAATCCTTAAAAGCTCCGTAAATAACTCCTGTGAAATCTTTAAAAAATTCTTTGGCATTCCTTCACGTCTTTAAAAATACTAGAAACAATAGAAAACATAAAAAATATTTGTACATCCTTAAAAATTCTTTAAAATATCCTTAAAAATCGTTTTAAATTATTTAAAAAATAGTTTGAATAATCTTTAAAAGTCCTTAAACAATTCTTTAAAAATCCTTTTTAAACAACTTAAAAAGTAGTTTTAATAATCCTTAAAAGGCCTTTAAATAAATCCTGTGAAATCCTTGAAAAATTCTTTAAAATATCCTTAAAAATCCTTTTAAATTATTTAAAAAATAGTTTGAATAATCTTTAAAATGTCCTTAAACAATTCTTTAAAAATTCTTTTTAAACAACTTAAAGAGTAGTTTTAATAATTCTTATAATATCCTTAAAAAATCTTTGAAAAATATTAGAAAAATTCATAAAAATTATTTGTGCATCCTTAATAATCTTTTTAAACAACGTAAAAAATAGTTTGAATAATCCTTAAACAGTTCCTAATAAATTCTTGTAAAATATTTGAAGTAATCAATGGAAAAATTATTTATAAAAAAATTCTTTTATGTAACAATCTTTTAAAATTTTTAACGAATCTTTGAAAAGTCACTAAAAAATCTTTGAATATTCCTTACAAAATCTTTAAAAAATATTGAAAAATGCATGAAATATCCTTACCAAATATTGCAAAATTATTAAATAATTATTGAAACTGACTTAAAAATTCAGTAAGGAAACCTTAAATAATCCTTTCAAATAACTTGAACAAATCCCTGTTTTTTTGAACAATCTTTTAAAATATTATTAAAAAATTACTTGAAATTCCTTCAAGCCTTTAAAAAGACCCCTAAAAAAGATTTGAAAATAATAGAAAATTTTTTTGTTAATCCTTAAAAAATCCCTAAACATCCTTAAAAATCCTTTACATTAACTTAAAATTCTAAACAATTTCTTTGAATAATCCTTAAACATTTTCTGATAAATACTTCTAAAATACTTAAATTAATCATTTGAAAAATCATTCACAAATAAATTCTTTTAAGTAATATACTTTCAAAATTATTCAAAAATCCTTAAACAATCTTGAGTTCTCCTTGATAAATCAGTAAACAGTCTTGAACAGTTTTAAAAAATCCTTGAACAATCTTTGGAAAATCCCTAAAGAATTGTTTGAAAACAGTAGAAAAATAATTATAAATTGTTTACAAGCTTCAAAAATTATTTTAATATTCTTAAAAAAAAATCCTAAATAAAATCCTTAAAATATGTTAACAATCTCTGAAAAATCATTGTAAAATAATTAAAACATTCCTAATCAATCCTTATAAAATGGAAAAAATCCTGAAAAATCCTTGAATATTAAAATTCATAAAAAATCCTTTCAAACAGCAAAAATCATATTTTTTAATAATTTTTGCAAACTCCTGAAAAATACTTGTGAAATTCTTATCATATTAAATTATTAAAAAAATCTTCTAAATAAAGTTCTTAAAATATGTTAACAATCTCTGAAAAATTATTGTAAAATAATTAAAACATCTTTGGAAATCCTTAAAAAAAACAGTAAAAAATCCTTGAAAACTCCTCGAAAAATACAAGACAAATCCTTAATTTTTTTTAAATCGTTAATAACTCTTTTAAAAATACCTTAATAATATCTTAGAAAAATCCTTGTACAATCGCTATAAAAATCTTAAAATCATCCTTAAAAATTCTTAAGAACTTTGAAAAAAATCAGTGAAATATTCTTCATAAATCCTTAAAAAATTCTGAAAAAAATCTTGACAAAACCTTAAACATTAAAGAATTGATAAAAAATCCTTTCAAATAACAAAAATCATTTTTTTGAATAATTTTTGCAAACTCCTGAAAAATCCTTGTGAAATACTTATCATATTAAATCATTAAAAAATTTTTAAAAAGTCCTTGCAATATTCTTTGAAATAAATCAGTAAACAGTTTTAAAAAATTATTGAACAATTTTTGGAAAATCCGTTAAGAATCTTTAAAAACAGTAGAAAATAATTAAAAAATTGTTTATAATCTTCAAAAATTATTTTAAAATTCATTTTAAAATTCCTAAAAAAATATCTTATAATAATTGAAGCATCCCTGAAAATCCTTAAAAAAAAATAGAAAGTCGTTAAAACCTCCTCAAAAAATACAAGACAAGTCCTTAATTTTTTTTAAATCATTAATTATTTTAAAAAATCCCTTAATAATCTGAGAAAAATCCTTGTACAATCGTTATAAAAATGTTGAAACCATCCTTAATAATTTTTAAGGACTCTTTAAAAAATCAGTGAAATATTCTTCATGAATTCTTAAAAAATTCTGGAAAAATTGTTGAGAAATTCTTAACCATTAAAGAATTCATAAAAAATCCTTGAATAATTTTTCCTGAAAAATCCTTGTGAAATAAATCATTAAAAAAATCTAAAAAAATTCCTTGCAATATTCTTTGAAATTTCTTAAAATCCTTGAACTATCATAACCGATGGTTTTCAATAAATTAAAAGTAATAATAATTAAAATAAAGTTTTGAAAAGACTTTTTTTTTGGAAATTTTCTCGTCTTTAAGAATCTGTTTTAGAATTTTTCTTAACGCTTTTAATTTTACATTTTTTTAGGGGATTTTATTTATTTAATATACAATTTTTTAGATGTGTAGCTTTTAGATATTTTTTATTTTAGGACGTGTTTAAATGCATTTTTCGTTATTTAATAATAATAATAATAATAATAAATATTTTGCAGTTGTTTATGCGAATATAAAATTTTACCAAATTTTAGATTTTGCTCTGTATTTTCAGTCTATTTATTGCGTTAACAATCTGTTCTACAAATATTTGTTTTAGTTAAATTATTTTAATAATACATTTTATGGGAGTTTACTTAACCTTTTAGTATTTAAATTTTAAATCGTTTTAATTAGTCGAGTATTGATTAGGGGAAATTATTCATCTACTTTAAATAATTGATGATTTTTGCTGGTTTTCGTTATTCCTGTTTCTGTCTATAGAGATTTTAGTAAAATACGAAATACAAGTTTCACTTACGATATAATATGATGTTAATTATTATTTATAAATGTAATTTTAAGAAAATATTACTTTGTTTTTTTTAGCACTAGAAATATCAGTTATAGTTAAGGGGAATAAACTGCAAAAAATAAACCTAAGTCTTCTCTAGCTCGTTTATTTTAGAGAAAATTATTATTAAAAAAATGGCGAAAGCGTAAGTTTTACATATTTTACAAATCATAATGTTCATAATTTTGAATGAATAATTATTAAGAATTAAAACTTTGCAGATACATAATCGTTGAAAAAAAATTAAAAAATTTGAAAAAAAAATTATTGGAAAAACTAGTTATTTATCGGTTTTAAAATCAATTTTATTGTTTTTAGAGTTAATATTAATAATAAAAATTCATAAAAATTACCATTAAATCTATAATAAAATACTCTATGTTTGCGATTTTTTTCGAAATTTTATTACAAAAATTGTAAATTTCATTCAAAAATGTTTAAAATTTAATATTGATTTAAAATAAATTAAATAACTTTTGAAATATTAAAGATATCAAAATGGGATTTACGCCATTTGAGAGAGGATAAAAAACTCTAAATTTGCGATATATTTTGGTTTCTTCGATTTTATTTTTGAAATTGTTACAGGGAAAATAAAGAAATTTTTTTTAATTTTTTGTAAATTTGTTTTTCAAAAATTATAAAATAAATGAAAATAGTGAATACACCATTCGAAAGGTATCAAAAAGTACTATAAGTGTGAATTTTTTTATAATTTTATAATAATATGTATAAAAGTTATGGCCGAAAATATGAAAAAATAAAAAAATTCAAATAGTCCCTATTTTTTTTGACCAAAAATTTGATTTTTTTATGTTTTTAAATTAACTTTATTAGTGCATTTTGACAAAAAAACATTTTACATTCATAGTATTTATGATATTTTCAATTTTCTCTCAAAAATAAAATAGGCACACAACTCCATTTAGATTTATTTTACGCCCTCTAGTGGCAAAACTATTCAGAATTTTAAAAAACAGTTAAGACAAAATTTGTAGGAAATTTTATGTTCTACAATTTTTATTTATTGTAATTTTTTATTCAAATGCATACTTTTGACTCAAAGTCTAAATAAAGGCAGACAATTCCATTTAGATTTCTTTTACGCCCTCTAGCGACAAAACTATTCAGAATTCTAATAAAAATTAAAGACAAAATTTGTAGGAAATTTTATGTTCTACAATTTTTATTTATTGTAATTTTTTATTCAAATGCATACTTTTGACTCAAAGTCTAAATAAAGGCACACAATTCCATTTAGATTTCTTTTACGCCCTCTAGCGGCAAAACTATTCAGAATTCTAAAAAAAATTAAAGACAAAATTTGTAGGAAATTTTATGTTCTACAATTTTTATTTATTGTAATTTTTTATTCAAATGCATACTTTTGACACAAAGTCTAAATAAAGGCAGACAATTCCATTTAGATTTCTTTTACGCCCTCTAGCGGCAAAACTATTTAGAATTCTAAAAAAAAGTGAAGACAAAATTTGTAGGAAATTTTATGTTCTACAATTTTTATTCATTGTAATTTTTTATTCAAATGCATACTTTTGACTCAAAGTCTAAATAAAGGCACACAATTCCATTTAGATTTTTTTACGCCATCTAGCGGCAAAACTATTCAGAATTCTAAAAAAAATTAAAGACAAAATTTGTAGGAAATTTTATGTTCTACAATTTTTATTTATTGTAATTTTTTATTCAAATGCATACTTTTGACTCAAAGTCTAAATAAAGGCACACAATTCCATTTAGATTTCTTTTACGCCCTCCAGCGGCAAAACTATTCAGAATTCTAAAAAAAATTAAAGACAAAATTTGTAGGAAATTTTATGTTCTACAATTTTTATTTATTGTAAATTTTTATTCAAATGCATACTTTTGACTCAAAGTCTAAATAAAGGCACACAACTCCATTTAGATTTATTTTACGCCCTCTAGTGGCAAAACTATTCAGAATTTTAAAAAAAAGTTAAGACAAAATTTGTAGGAAATTTTATGTTCTACAATTTTTATTCATTGTAATTTTTTATTCAAATGCATACTTTTGACTCAAAGTCTAAATAAAAGCACACAACTCCATTTAGATTTCTTTTACGCCCTCTAGCGGCAAAACTACTCAGAATTCTAAAAAAAAGTAAGGACAAAATTTGTAGGAAATTTTATGTTCTACAATTTTGATTTCCTATAATTTTTTATACAAATGCATATTTCTGACTCAAAATACAAATAAAGGCGTAAAACTCCATATAGATTTCTTTTACGCCCTCCAGCGGCGAAATTATGCAGAATTCTAAATAAAACTACATACAAAATTTGTAGGAAATTTTATGTTCTACAATTTCGATTTCTTATAATTTTTTATACAAATGCATAATTTGACTCAAAATCTAAATAAATGCCCAAAACTCCATATGGACTTCTTTTAAGCCCTCTAGCGGCGAAACCATGTAGAATTCTAAAAAAGAAATAAAGACAAAAGTTGTAGGACATTTTATGTTTTACAATACTGTAATTTTTTCTTTTATACAACTTTTTTTGGTACAGAAATAAAATAAAATCTCCCCCTTAACCCTAAAAGGGATATTTTAATCTTCCCTATTGTACACATATATTTTAGGTTGGATTTATTTTAACTAAACAATTATTTATTGATAAATAATTATTAAAAAAAACATTATGTTCATCTAAATAATAAATAAATAAAAGTTTCTTAACGGGTATGTTAAATATTCATACAATTAACTGTTTTCATTTTTCTCCAAATTTCATTTCATTAAATCAAGTCGTTTGGTAAGAATTTTTTTTTATAAAAAAAAATTGGTGAAACGTAAACAAATATAATAGAGAGATAGGAGATCGGGCGTCGTCGTCGGTTTTCGAGAAGTGTCGTGTAGCATCTTCGCATGTACTTTTAACACATTTATGAATTATTTAGTACCATTTCGAGTGCAAAATTTATTAGTGTTAGAAAATTGTTTAATACATTATTGTAAAAGGTGTGTAATTTTTTTAGCTTAACATTAATTATAATAATAAATTAAATCATTATGTATTGATTTTAATAATTTCAAGTATAAATAATAATTATTTTCATCAAATATTTTATAACATTACAATTAAATTATAAAAACATCTATTTTTCATTTATACAGTGTGTTTATTTATTTATTTTAATAATTTCAAGAATAAATAATTATTATTTTTATTAAACATTTTATAATATTACAAATACAGGGTGATTAATTTATAAAAACATCTATTTTTCATTTATACAGCGTGATTATTTATTTATTTTAATAATTTCAAGTATAAATAATTATTATTTTTATTAAACATTTTATAATATTACAAATACAGGGTGATTAATTTATAAAAACATCTATTTTTCATTTATACAGTGTGTTTATTTATTTATTTTAATAATTTCAAGAATAAATAATTATTATTTTTATTAAACATTTTATAATATTACAAATACAGGGTGATTAATTTATAAAAACATCTATTTTTCATTTATACAGCGTGATTATTTATTTATTTTAATAATTTCAAGTATAAATAATTATTATTTTTATTAAACATTTTATAATATTACAAATACAGGGTGATTAATTTATAAAAACATCTATTTTTCATTTATACAGCGTGATTATTTATTTATTTTAATAATTTCAAGTATAAATAATTATTATTTTTATTAAACATTTTATAATATTACAAATACAGGGTGATTAATTTATAAAAACATCTATTTTTCATTTATACAGTGTGTTTATTTATTTATTTTAATAATTTCAAGAATAAATAATTATTATTTTTATTAAACATTTTATAATATTACAAATACAGGGTGATTAATTTATAAAAACATCTATTTTTCATTTATACAGTGTGTTTTTTTATTTATTTTAATAATTTCAAGTATAAATAATTATTATTTTTATTAAACATTTTATAATATTACAAATACAGGGTGATTAATTTATAAAAACATCTATTTTTCATTTATACAGTGTGAATGTTTACTTATTTTAATAATTTCAAGTATAAATAATTATTATTTTTATTAAACATTTTATAATATTACAAATACAGGGTGATTAATTTATAAAAACATCTATTTTTCATTTATACAGTGTGTTTATTTATTTATTTTAATAATTTCAAGAATAAATAATTATTATTTTTATTAAACATTTTATAATATTACAAATACAGGGTGATTAATTTATAAAAACATCTATTTTTCATTTATACAGCGTGATTATTTATTTATTTTAATAATTTCAAGTATAAATAATTATTATTTTTATTAAACATTTTATAATATTACAAATACAGGGTGATTAATTTATAAAAACATCTATTTTTCATTTATACAGTGTGTTTATTTATTTATTTTAATAATTTCAAGAATAAATAATTATTATTTTTATTAAACATTTTATAATATTACAAATACAGGGTGATTAATTTATAAAAACATCTATTTTTCATTTATACAGCGTGATTATTTATTTATTTTAATAATTTCAAGTATAAATAATTATTATTTTTATTAAACATTTTATAATATTACAAATACAGGGTGATTAATTTATAAAAACATCTATTTTTCATTTATACAGTGTGTTTATTTATTTATTTATTTTAATAATTTCAAGCATAAATAATTATTATTTTTATTAAACATTTTATAATATTACAATACAGGGTGATTAATTTATAAAAACATCTATTTTTCATTTATACAGTGTGATTATTTATTTATTTTAATAATTTCACGTATAAATAATTATTATTTTTATTCAACATTTTATAATATTACAATACAGGGTGATTAATTTATAAAAACATCTATTTTTCATTTATACAGTGTGTTTATTTATTTATTTTAATAATTTCAAGTATAAATAATTATTATTTATATTAAACATTTTATAATATTACAATACAGGGTGATTAATTTATAAAAACACCTATTTTTCATTTATACAGTGTGTTTATTTATTTATTTTAATAATTTCAAGTATAAATAATTATTATTTTTATTAAACATTTTATAATATTACAATACAGGGTGATTAATTTATAAAAACATCTATTTTTCATTTATACAGTGTGTTTATTTATTTATTTTAATAATTTTAAGTATAAATAATTATTATTTATATTAAACATTTTATAATATTACAATACAGGGTGATTAATTTATAAAAACACCTATTTTTCATTTATACAGTGTGTTTATTTATTTATTTTAATAATTTCAAGTATAAATAATTATTATTTTTATTAAACATTTTATAATATTACAATACAGGGTGATTAATTTATAAAAACATCTATTTTTCATTTATACAGTGTGTTTATTTATTTATTTTAATAATTTCAAGTATAAATAATTATTATTTATATTAAACATTTTATAATATTACAATACAGGGTGATTAATTTATAAAAACATCTATTTTTCATTTATACAGTGTGTTTATTTATTTATTTATTTTAATTATTTCAAGTATAAATAATTATTATTTTTATTAAACATTTTATAATATTACAATACAGGGTGATTAATTTATAAAAACATCTATTTTTCATTTATACAGTGTGTTTATTTATTTATTTATTTTAATTATTTCAAGTATAAATAATTATTATTTTTATTAAACATTTTATAATATTACAATACAGGGTGATTAATTTATAAAAACATCTATTTTTCATTTATACAGTGTGTTTATTTATTTATTTATTTTAATAATTTCAAGCATAAATAATTATTATTTTTATTAAAAATTTCATAATATTACAATACAGGGTGATTAATTTATAAAAACATCTATTTTTCATTTATACAGTGTGTTTATTTATTTATTTATTTTAATAATTTCAAGTATAAATAATTATTATTTTTATTAAACATTTTATAATATTACAATACAGGGTGATTAATTTATACAAACATCTATTTTTCATTTATACAATGTGTTTATTTATTTATTTTAATAATTTCAAGTATAAATAATTATTATTTTTATTAAACATTTTATAATATTACAATACAGGGTGATTAATTTATAAAAACATCTATTTTTCATTTATACAGTGTGTTTATTTATTTATTTTAATAATTTCAAGTATAAATAATTATTATTTTTATTAAACATTTTATAATATTACAATACAGGGTGATTAATTTATACAAACATCTATTTTTCATTTATACAATGTGTTTATTTATTTATTTTAATAATTTCAAGTATAAATAATTATTATTTTTATTAAACATTTTATAATATTACAATACAGGGTGATTAATTTATAAAAACATCTATTTTTCATTTATACAGTGTGTTTATTTATTTATTTTAATAATTTCAAGTATAAATAATTATTATTTTTATTAAACATTTTATAATATTACAATACAGGGTGATTAATTTATAAAAACATCTATTTTTCATTTATACAGTGTGTTTATTTATTTATTTATTTTAATTATTTCAAGTATAAATAATTATTATTTTTATTAAACATTTTATAATATTACAATACAGGGTGATTAATTTATAAAAACATCTATTTTTCATTTATACAGTGTGTTTATTTATTTATTTATTTTAATTATTTCAAGTATAAATAATTATTATTTTTATTAAACATTTTATAATATTACAATACAGGGTGATTAATTTATAAAAACATCTATTTTTCATTTATACAGTGTGTTTATTTATTTATTTATTTTAATAATTTCAAGCATAAATAATTATTATTTTTATTAAAAATTTCATAATATTACAATACAGGGTGATTAATTTATAAAAACATCTATTTTTCATTTATACAGTGTGTTTATTTATTTATTTATTTTAATAATTTCAAGTATAAATAATTATTATTTTTATTAAACATTTTATAATATTACAATACAGGGTGATTAATTTATACAAACATCTATTTTTCATTTATACAATGTGTTTATTTATTTATTTTAATAATTTCAAGTATAAATAATTATTATTTTTATTAAACATTTTATAATATTACAATACAGGGTGATTAATTTATAAAAACATCTATTTTTCATTTATACAGTGTGTTTATTTATTTATTTTAATAATTTCAAGTATAAATAATTATTATTTTTATTAAACATTTTATATTATTACAATACAGGGAGATTAATTTATAAAAACATCTATTTTTCATTTATACAATGTGATTATTTATTTATTTTAATAATTTCAAGTATAAATAATTATTATTTTTATTAAACATTTTATAATATTACAATACAGGGTGATTAATTTATAAAAACATCTATTTTTCATTTATACAGTGTGTTTATTTATTTATTTTAATAATTTCATGTATAAATAATTTTTATTTCTATTAAACATTTTATAATATTACAATACAGGGTGATTAATTTATAAAAACATCTATTTTTCATTTATACAGTGTGTTTATTTATTTATTTTAATAATTTCATGTATAAATAATTATTATTTTTATTAAACATTTTATAATATTACAATACAGGGTGATTAATTTATATATAAAAACAAATATATTTTATTTATACAGTGTGATTGCATATAAATAGATAATTCTGATTATTTATAACTAAGATACAGGGTGATTTATCTGCTTTCCAATAACATTATCATATACAGGGTAGTTGATTATTGTTAAATGAGTATATAAGAATAAATAGATGGCTGTGATTATCTATAAAAAATATAAAGAGTGATTTATCCATTTTCTAATAACATTATGGTACAGGTTAGTTCATTATTGTTAACTGAGGATGTAAAAATAAATAGATTATTATGATTATTTATAACTAAGATACAGGGTTATTTATACATTTTTATTATTTCTTTTTTTTACGAACAACATTATATATTTGTATAAAAAAATAGTTTTAATATAGTTTTATTTGTTTTAGGTGGAATTTATGGAAAAATCAAGTGGATTAGAGCAAGACTTCAGTAGATTTTTAGGTAAGAATTTAAATTTTTTTATCACCATTATTTTGATAGTAATTGCATTTTTTTTCAAAATTTTTGTTGGTTTTTAATATTTTTTAGCAAATTTCATTTTTTATTTTTTGATATTATACGACAAATTTCACAATTTTTGTAAAAAAATTTTGAAAAAAATCATCACTTTAAAGTATTTTTTTACAAATTTATAGTATTTTTTTTTAAATTTTTTAATATTAATATGTATCATAACAAATATTTTCTTGATAAGTTTAAAATCAATAAATTTAATACTTCATTCAATAAAAAAATATTTAATAATTTAGTTTCGTTCATTATTATTCATACAGGGTAGCGCAAATTTAATTGAACACTATTAACTATTTAACTTTCACACTGTATGTATAATTTTGTTTCAGGTAGTGGGAGTTGAAATAAAAACAGGTAAAAAGTAATGATACAGAGTGTTACCAAATTATTAATTAATTGGTTAGATATATTTCTTTTATTTAGGTTATGATGGCGAAAAGAAGAATTTTTATCTTGCGCAAACACGACGGCAAATCATTCATATTTACTACTCGCACACATATCGGTAAATGAACAATGAACTCAGTGCAGTACGTCGAATTATCAGGAGTGTTAGTGCTACGATAAATAAGACCCGTCCTACACGCGACCGACCGACAAGCGACGGTTCTTAAACTCATACCGGGCGTTCGTTCATAGCTGCCACGGTTACGTTCGCGGGCGGCTGCGGGAAAGGATGAAAGATAATTAATGGTATTGATTGATTATTATCATACTAAATTTTGATTAGAATAAAATTTATAAACATTAAAATTAATTAACTAAAAAAAATCTCTAAATATGATAAAAATTGTTAAAAATAAAATAAAAATTTAAATAATATAACTTTTTCGTAATAAAGAAAAGCAAAAATAAAACTTAAAAATCATGTACCACAATATATTTATAAATATTAAATGGGGGCTATGGCGACTAGTTTCGGTTATTTATCATCTTCAGGACATATGCTAAATAATTATACTTGAATTATATAGTAATTAAAATATAAAAAGCATATATGGGGAGGAAGGGAGGAAATACAAGAGGGGGTGAATGGTATATGAAAAATTATATAAAAGTTAAAAATTAATTAAGTTCATTTTTAATTTTTACTAGCATCTTTAAGTGTTCTGTTTATTAAATTTTAATTAATATGGTATTTTATATATAATTTAGTATATGGTCTGAAGATGAATAGTAACCGAAACTATTCGGTTTTTACATTTCAACTCATAACACCATATTTTATATATGGATTTTAATCAATTCTATTATATTCTATTATCCTCGGTGCCGGGTTGGCTGCCAAAATCGCCGGTTTGGGCGGCCACGGTTTCCGTGCGTCGCGGTTGTGTGTGCTCGAAATTAATTTTATTTAAAAATATACATCAGATTTGCCGTTGCGTATGCGCTTGCCCTGATATTTATATTTATTATTTTTCCAATAGCAAATATTTCCTAAGAGGAGCATGAGCATTCTTCAAGAATGGGGAGGGGCGGCGCGCGGTTTTGAATATAAATTTATAAATAAATAAAATAATGATAAAAAATAATTTATTCATTAATTGGATTACAAGGAAGGATTATACAATATATAGATATAAAAATTATGGTTCTTCCACTAAAGGCCAAGCCTTGAAAGTGGATTCTATTTGTTTATTAAATTATTTGTTTTTCTATCAATAAATTTTATAAATTTTAAATGATAATCAAGTAAAATTTAATAACATTTTAATAAAAAAAAAACTTTTGGCAACTTTTAAAGTAAATATCAATATTTAATTTTGATTAGTTTTTAATTTGTCTTAATTTAAATAACATTTTACACCCTCCCCTATTACCATCAAGATATCAACATCTACAAGATCATCATAAACATCTGGATTACAGCAGTATTTCAATATTTTTATATTTTTATAAAAAATAATTAATAATTTGGTATTCACTGGTATATGTTAAGCATTCTGTGACACTAATAGAACGATTAATAATAGGCCTTACTGTATATATATCCAGTACCTAGCCTGTTTTTAAATCGTACTTAAGTGATTTAAGTACTTGACTTGTAGCGACTTTAGTACGTCACAAGTTAGTATGAGATGCGTATGTTACTGAGAGTGATCATAGTAGGTATGTGTGTTTGTATTAGATGATGGATATTGAGTTGTAGTGGAGTTTGTTTAGATTGAATATTGGACGTACGTCGGATCTTAAACATCCGGCGTGTGTCTAATGTTGAATTTAAACGTCCTCCAGGTATATTGACGGCATCTGACCAGGTAAAGACGATTATAAGTTATCCTTACGATTTAAAATTCATGGGAATAGGGGACGGGGATTAAATATTATGTATAGATAATTTAAAATCGGACAAGCGATGGTCAACGTACTAGCTCACTGTGGCGACCTCTAAAGCAGTGCGTCACAGGCTCGTATAGATGCAGTATGTTACTAGATTGTCTGTGTTAGGATACATCAAGTTAGAGGATATATAAATGGAAATGGTAATGGTCATGGTAATGGTACTGGATAATGGAGAGGATTAGGACAAGACTTCAGTACATTTTAAGGTACGGTATATTTAAAAATGAAACAAGTTTCGAAATTTTTAATTTTTAAGAAAAATTCTTTTTTTAACTTTAATAATGCAGTTGAAGCTCACAAAAAAATAAAAAAAATGCATTTTCATCAAAAAAAATTTTTGAATATTTAATGAAATACTATTAATTTCAAAATTATTTTATAATATATATTTTTAATAACAAAATAAATAAAAAATAACAATTTTTTTCTTTTTTTTCAGGTAAGTGACATATAAATAATACAACAGATCAGCAGAAACAAACTTTTTTGGTATGTATTTTGCAAATATTATTTACATTCTTATGCTAAATTGTCGATTGTTTAATATTTCGGAGAGTTTGATTGACTTAATTGCTCCGAACCTCGCTACGCTCGGCTCGGAGTGCATGGTCTAGAAAATAATAATTCCAACTTTCCCTCACCATCGACTCCGAGCCGAGCGCAGCAAGGTTTGGAGCAATCAAATCAAAGTTCTTCGAAAAAAATATAATAAAAATCAAGAAAGCGTCCTGAGCTGAATCATTTCATAAAAAACGAAAGAAAAAATTTCCCTATTAGTTCATGTACTAAAATTTTATGGAAGTGGGAAAAAATATAAATTAGTAAATTAGGGGAATTAGGGAAAGTACTAAAAAAAGTAAAAAGTAGTAAAAAAAAGGGAGGGTAAAATTGAAGAGTGGATGGTGGGGTAAATAAATATTTTACCTTGTTCCCACTATTCACTCCGAGCCGAGCGTAGCGAGGTCCGTAGTAATTAAATAAATCACTCCAACTCTCTTCTTTTTTATTTTTTGATTTTTCAAATTTGAATGTAAAAAATGCATTTTTTTCCAATGCCTCAGCTCAGGACGCTTTCTTTATTTTTTTTTCCAAATTTGGATTTTAAGTGTCAGTTATTTTTGGATGTCTATACATACTTTTTAGAAGTTTCATTAATGTTTTGGAAATCTATATATACTTTTTACAAGTCTCAACAATTTTTTGGAAGTCTGTACATACTTTTTGGAAGTATCAGTAATTTTTTGGAAATCTGTATGGTTTTTTTTGTAATTGTTGAAATTTTAGAATTTTATGCTTTTCTGTGATATTTCTTATTCTTTTAACAATTTTTATCGAATTTTGACGCTTTTCTTTATTTTTCTAGAATTTTTTAACAAATTTATGTTTTTATTAATATTTTTAAAAAATTTTGACAGTTTCTAATAAGTTTTTAGCAATTTTAAAATTTTTTTATTTTTTTTTTCTAATTGTTGACATTTAATAATTTTAATATTTTCCCGCCACATTTTTAATAGTTTCAACAAATTTTACTTAATTTTTTTTATTTTATTAACAATTTTCGATTGTTTCTATAAAGTTGTTCTTATTTTTTTACCAAATTTTGATAGTTTCTAACAATAAAAATGACAATTATCTTAACAGGTTATTTGAAATTTTAAAAAACATTCTGTAAATTATACAGAAAATAGATAATAAACATGCGAGTATAGAAAAAATAATAACAATACATGAGTGTATTGGTCTAAGAGCTGAGCTACATAAAAATACAAGGTATAAGATACATGCAATATTTAAAGCTAGAGAGGTTTCATTATCTCTTCCGAACATTAAGTTACCAATCTGCGAATGCGCTCAGGAAGATTAAAGCAAGGGCGGGAGATCAAAAATGATAAATTAAATAATAAAAAAAGAAATGCTGGTTTGCCTCTATGTTGTCTTTCGTTTAAAATAATTTTAATCACATATATTAAGGCCACTTTGTTGCAATCTGCAGGCCCTTTCTCTTTCACGAAATCGTCTACCAACAATTTTCCGCCTTTTGTAATAACAAATAATTGATATTTATATAATTTTTATCCGTGATGTTTATCATTTTTTTTTTATTAAATTTATCATTTTTGATCCCCCGCCCCTGCTTTAATCTTCCTAAGCGCGTTGGCCACTAAATGTTCTGGAAAGTATTTTTATGTATATATCTGGTCGCCATTTGAGAGGTTTAGACCAAGTAGCAGCCTCCTCGATTAAAAATAATTTTTATTTTTGACAGCCAAATTCATTTTTGACATATGAAATATACGTAATTTGACTTGTAGAATCTAAGTATGTAAAAATATACTGGGTGTTCCATTTTAAAATTTTAAAATAATTCGTTTATTCGTTCTGAAGATATCAATTTGGCCCTGAGCCACCCGGTATATACGCAAATCAAGCATATTTTTAGAGTCATCAATGGTTGGAGAGTTATTTTGTTTTTACAGGGAACGGCAGTTTATATTTGAAGGTGGATTTATTAAAAAAATAAATTATTTATTTTAAAAATTAGTTTAAACCTTTCAAAAATTCACACCAGAATTCTGATTATTTTCAAACTTTTTAGAATTACATTTATGGAAATTGTTTACTCAAAAAACTTGATATTTAGTCATTATTTTACAATTTATGCAACAAAAAAATTTCCCTATCTAGAATTAAAAACTTAAATTTGGGATCAAGAGTAAAACAGTCAAAGAAACATTAAAAAATTTTTTTTATTGTAATTAATAGTGTTGTTCTCGGGTTCAGTTCCGAACTAGTTCAGGAACTATTCGCATGCGTCGTCTAACAAGTAGCGTTCGCGGTTAAAAAATTCAAAATTTTTAATAACAGTTCTCTGTTAGGGTATGACATCGAATTGGTTCATTATTGATTCAGAATCGGTTCTGGCGGTCCTTGAATTTTTGTTAGTACTGAAAAGTTCGTTTCGACTACTCATGCGCAATATCGATCTTAAATCTTAATATTAGTTATCGCTAGAGATTGATACGAACTTTTTTTGTAAAAAAAAATGAAATATTTATTGTTGAAATAATAAAATATGTTGAAAAATTAGTAATTTTCGAATAAATAAAACAAAAAAAAATTTCATAAGATTTATTTATACAATCTGATAATAATATACTTTAACAAAACTTTATAAAATTTATTTACTATTGTTTCCAGTATAGCTTTCGTCATTATTATCATGTGATATAATTTTTTTGCCAAAAACTAACTGGAAAATTTATAATAATAAAAACGAAAAAGAGGAAGCTACAATATTTTTGGTCATAAGAATATATTTGGCATTATACTTACGAACCCTTAACATTAAACTCTTATAATAATTTAACATCTAGTTATTTCTACTTTATACAGGCGTATAAAGTACGAATAAAATGATATTTTTTAATGAAAATGATATAGGATTCATAATCATTTTATTCGTGAACCATCCTGTATATAATTCGTAGCTTTCTTTTTTTCCATAAATATAAAAAGTAAATCTTATTATACATCTGAACATGAATTCACATTTTTATATAATTAATTTTAGCTAACAGTCAATATTAATAAAAATTTTCAATACGATTTTACCAGGTGATCCTAGTTTATCTATGAAAAAAATATTTCTCTATCATTACGCAATTAAAGCACCATATTACCTCATTTCGAAAGAACATCTAATAATCTCTATAAAATATATTTCATAAAAAAAAACAATATTTAATAGTTTAGTTTAATTACATTTTAGTCACCGTATTATAAAATTAAGACAATTTTAAATTAAACTAGTACAAATTAAACCAATATATGAAATCATTTATTATTGTTATTATTATAAATAAGTGTTATGCTCTAAAAATTAAATTTGAAAGGTTTTTATAGAGAAACAATTTTAACTATAATAAGTATAACAGATACCTGACATAAGTAAAGTATATTAACTACAATTTTGCACTTCGCACAAGTTCGACTGTAATCGTCGCAACATCGTGCATAATTGTAAGTAAATGGTTGGATTCTGCTGGTGTCATTTATGTTTGAGGTCTGGATGATGACTTGTCGATGTTAAGTACAACAAAATAATAAAATCACCATGCATTGTATAGACAGCTACGAGCCATAATTCGCGATATTTGGTTATGTGTATAGTGACTGGTGACAAATGGTTTTTTATTAGTTTTGTGTTAAAAATGGAATCTGATTTATTTCTCATTGAATTGGGGCTCGGGAAATTCCTAGACCGCTTAGAGTTAAGTTTTACAAATTATTCATATTACAATATTCTCTAACTAGTTTTCTCTTGGATAAACAATAATTTATGGAACACATTAAAAACAGCGAGCTGATGGTGAATACGTCTACCGAATTGATATTTCAATGTTGATGACATAAGCTGCGCATGCGCACGTTGTATATCACACTGATACAATTAGGATTAGGATTAGGATTAGAATCATGTGTGAAAACTATTGGGAATTCGGGAAAAATTTTCATACAACAGTTGTAGGGAATTTTATGCTTTACAACTTTGCACTGAAACACTTTGCACTAGAGCATAATTTACCTTCAATTTTAAAAAAATGGAAAATTATAAAGTGTATTTTTCTCGCCATCTAGCGGCGAAACTATGAGGAATTTGATAAAAAGTTAAATATTAAAGTTAAAGAAAATTTGATGCTTTATAACTTTGAATCAGAAAATTTCGCACTAAATTGCATTGTTTGTCCTCAAAATCAAGAAAAACTAGAGAAAACCTACATGCACATTTTTTACGCGCCCTCTAGTGGCGCAACAATTGGAGATTATAGAAGGAGTTTGAGACAAAAGTTGTAGGGAATTTTATACTCTAAAACTTTGTATCACAACATTTTGCACTAAAGTGTATTATTTGTCCTCAAAATCAAGAAAAACTAGAGAAAATATACATGCACATTTTTTACGCGCCCTCTAGTGGCGCAACTATTGGAAATTTTGGAAAATGTTTAAAACAAAAGTTGTAGGGAATTTTATTCTATAAAACTTTGTACTGAAACATTTTGCACTAAAGTGTATTGTTTGTCCTTAAAATTTAAAGAAAATTTAATCAATGTCGATCTTGAGGACCGTCTACTGTACCAATTTAAACCAAAATGGTCGCATTCTAGGCACACAACGACCCTCCATACCAAATTTTAGCTTGATTGGTCAAACGGTTCTGCAGTTATCGTGGAAGATTACACACAGACACACAGACACACAGACACACAGACACGCAGACAAACAGACACACAGACACACAGACACACAGACACACAGACATACAGACACACAGACACACAGACAGACCATGTGCTGAAAATGGTTTCAATCTTCTTGGGGGACCTCAAAATGGATGTTTCCATCGATATCTCGATTTTTTTTTGCTCGTTCACCTTACTTTCCCTTTGATAGGTCCGGGAAAGCAAAAATTAGAGAATATCGTATGATTAATTTGTAAAACTTACCTCTAAAGCTATTTCGGAAATTCCCGAGTTCTATGAGAATTACTTCAAATTCTATTTTTAAGCCACGCTTTTGTAACACAAAACTAATACAATTTGTCACCAGTCACTATACAACTTGTTTAATTACTGTTACGAATTTGTTTAATTGTGTTAAGTAAAATATTTAATACTCAATATTTTGGATTTGTAAGGTGTTTTCTATTTGTTATTAAAGTATTTCTAATGATAATTAAAGCTGTTTTTATTGTTATAACTAAACATTTGTTTAGTCCTAATACGTATTATCTTTTATCTACTATAATTAAATTTTTAATAATGCTGAATAATCAGTGTAGTAGTACAAATAATCTCTCTCGTTGTAGTATGTTACACTATCTGAATTTATAGGAGGTAATTTTTTTTTATAACGCGACAATGTAAATAATTTCTATCTGGGATTAAAAATATTGGGATTATATAAATATTTTATAGTAGTGATGACTAAAATGTAAGATTTGCATAAACTAATACTAAAATTTCTTAGTCGAAAGGAATATTGTCATGCTAACATTAATCACACATTGATGATGAATCTATTATCAAAAATTTGTTGAAGCACTAATTAACTCTTAATTATAAATATATAAAAAAAAAAACTTGTAAGTGACATATTTGTGTGACTACCAGCGGCCATTTGACAGCATCTATTAAGCATATATGTAATACTCCTATATCGCCAACGTCCTATCTTTGCCTATAGAAACAAAGCGTTCTGACAGAAGGAGATGCAAGATCGGAATTGGGTGCCAACGCGCATGCCTATATACATAAATTGCATTGACACTGCATTGGCGTCGTGTCCCGTGGTGAAAAAGGAACGTAGAGAAAAGGAAAGTTAAGCAAACGTAGGCGATTTTACAGCTGTGACGCCTATGCCTATCCGAGACTGCGTGAGAGAGAAACGATCGTCTACACTCTACTATCGTTCTCTCTCAAGCTGCCGATATAGAAGTATTACATATATGCTATTAAGCGGAAATTTTTTTGACAGTTAAGAATATTAGATTAGGTTTTTATACAGGGTGTTTCATTACTAATTGGAAAAATTTCAACCATAGAATCTTGAGCTCAAAATATGAAAAATCTAGAAAAAATTAATGTGTATCCTGTTACAGGGTGTTTTATAAAAAAAAAATAAAAATTATTTGTGCGCGGTACTTTAATCACTGACTTAAATAATAAGTTTGAATATACGTATGCAAGAGCTCTGATAGCCGCGTGGCTACAGTGCCCGCTAGTGGTGCAGTGGGTTCGGGGATCGAATCCCACATGTGCCTTTTTTTTTAAAACACAGGTTAAATTTAGATAGTAAGACTTATTTTAATATTTTTTTCTAAATATACAGGCTAGATTTGGGTAGTAAAGACTTTTTAATAAAATAAATATTTTTTTAGGTCAGATAACCAAGTTTAATATTTTAACGTGTGGGGAATTGCTGAAATTATCCACAGGTTAACGTGTGTGTAGTCTCGGCCTACTTTAAAACTATTTGACGCATAACTGTCATATTTGGCGGGAAGTCTAGGTACTATACATATTACTAAATTATGTCAAATAAACGTTTATGGTTCCTACCAGAGGCGTACGAAAGGAGCAAGTAACTGGTTGATCTTTCCCAAATTTTACCCGACTGGCGGAATTGCAATTTAATCACAATTTTTGGATTCTTCATAGTAACAAAGTCGTTATTATTCGATATATTTTAAGTTAAACATGAAGTTGTACAATTATTTTGATTTTAATGTGTATTAATTATGGCAGTATTTTTTGTCATAATATTTTATTTATTACGCAAATGAAACTTTAGTCTATATGAACAAAAAAAAATGTTGTTTATCGAAATTTCTTCAAACAATTAAAAATAAATTTTGAAAACACCCTGTAACTTATACGGGAGAAACATTGCATCTAAGTGATTTGGATATAATCTTCATATTTTGAGCTCAGTTGAAATTTTTACAATTAATATTGAAACACCCTGTATATAATCTATACATGTTCCTATTTTTGAACTTAAAACTTTTAATTTTTTTATAGATTTTACCAATTAAAATACTTTAATTTAATTATTGCTTCAACAGATAAAACACTTATTATAAACAGTCTAAAACATCAACAACTTTTTAAAATTTTAGAGGACATAGATATGTCTAAGGTATATGGATAAATAGGAATAAGTATTTGATATATGACATTGCAGTAAAATATTCAATATCCATTTTTTTTTTAAACCTCATTATAAAGTAGCTCAGTGGTTATTTACAGAGAAATTTAAAATTTAAACATCAAAAAACCATATGTATATATAAATGAAAAAATATCTATTTATTTATGGAAATAATGGGGTTTTTTTTTAGAATTAATTAATTTGTACTTAAATTACTCTGTATTTAATGCAGAGCTGCTTATTTTTATATTGAAAATATATACAGAATGTTCTATATTAATTAAGAACAATCTGTATTTTCGGGTATTTATCAAATTTAATATATTATATATCCATATGCTCTACCCAATTATTGGTAGGTTTTCCAAACACCCTCTATATTAAATAAAGCTTTATCAGCAAATAGTTAAAATTCCATTTTTTTATGATGTTCTTTTATAATAATTTATTTAAAATATACTCTTATCAATGTTCATATAAAAAACAATTGAAAGTTTACATCAATTATGTATTAAGCTAAAATTGGTTACATTCACGTTATAATTTAAATTAATTCATTAACATATTTCTATATAAAGTAAAAGTTAATAAATTCAATTTTAATTATATTTATAAAAATTTTGATTAAAAATAATTTTTTTATTAATAACGCGAATGTTACCATTTTATAGTGTAAATTGAATGAATGAACAATATGAGATTTACATTAGAGTCTTGTTATATTTTTTCCCAAATTTCGATGTGAAAATATTTACAATAAATCATGCAGCTCTTGACTAACTTACATTTATAAGTAGAAAATATTGAGCAATTAAATTAATAATTTACAATCTTTTATTTAACTAATTGTATAAAACAAAATAAGTCGAATTGACAATAACTCAATCCTTTACGTAGCGCTCAAGGATTCAGAAAGTTTTTAACTTCAGAATTTCACGTAGTAGATTGTCAGAAAATAAAATTTTGCTTTTGTTTGTAAAACTAAGTTCTATTTGCTTGATAAAAACAAATAAGAAGTTGAAATATATGTCAAATAAATATAGGGTGATTTATTTAAAATAAACTAAAAATAATACAATTTTTCCAATCAAGGTAGAAGATCTAAAGGACCATGCACTTTTCTTAGGGCTGATTTTTTTAAAAATTGTGTACACATATATCTTGAGTCATATGGATCATTTTTGCTCATTGCACCATGACTCTAAAACTATAGGGTGGTCCAAAAAAATGATTTTCAATACATATAAATACAAAAATTGTAAAAGATTCATAAAACGACAAAACTTGCCATAAAACCATTAAAAATGGTGAAAAATTATAGCAAGCTTAATAAAAGTTAAAACTAAGATAAAACAAGCAAAATCACAGGTCAAAACAATTAAAAATTATGAAAAATTACAGCAGGCTTTAAAAAATTAAAAAAATTGATGAAATGGGCTAAACTTAACTGGAAACTTTTAGAAACATTGAGCTCAAATAATTTCAAAAAATCGTCTTTGTCACCCCAGAAAAATTGTAGGGAATTTTATGCTTTATTACTTTGCACTAGAAAATTTTGCACTAAAGCCTAATGTTTGTCTTCTAAATAATAAAAAAGCAAAAAGCCTAAATGTGCATATTTTTCGCCCTCTAGCGGCGAGACTATGGGGAATTCTGAAAAAAGTTATAGATAAAAGTTAAAGGAACTTTGGTGCTCTACAACTTTGCATAAGAATATTTTGCACTAAAGTGCATTGTTTGTCCTCAAAATTTGGAAAAACTACGAAAAACCTACATGAACATTTTTGCCCTGTAGTGGCCCAACTATTGGAAATTCTGGTAAAAGTTTAGCACAAAAATTGTAGAAAATTTTGTGCTCTAAAACTTTATACAACAATATTCTGCACTTAAGTGCACTGTTTGTCCTCAAAATTTAAAAAAAAGGAAAAAATATTACTAATGAGGACCTTCTACTGTACCAATTTAAACCAAAAACTAATGAAGGAAGATTAAACACAGACACACATACTCACAGACACACAGATAGACCATACTCTGGAAATGGTTTCAATCTCCTTGGAGGGATCTCAAAACGGATATTTCGATTTATTTCTGCTCGTTCACTATACTTTCCCTTTGATGGGACCGGAAAAGGAAAAATGGCAAAAAAATTCAAAGAAATTCTGGGAAATTGACAAAACAGGCTGAACATGGCATATAATTTTTATAAACACTACGGCAGGTTTTATTAAATTGTAAAAAATTGATGAAACAGGCTAAACTTACCTAGAAACCATTAGAAAAGTTGGAAAACCCAAGCTAGCATAAAAATTGGCAAAGATGGCTAAAAATGGCTAAAAATAGGTAAAAATGGCCAAAAATAACTAAAAATTGCAAAAAACGGTTAAAAATTACTGAAAATGGTTAAAAATGGCTAAAAATGACTAAAAATGGCGAAAAATGGCTAAAAAATTGCTAAAAAAGACTAAGAAATGATAATGAGTAAAATAAGTCCAAAAAAACGGGCTAAAAATGGCTTAAATTTATTAATGGATGATAGGATGATAAATACTTATTGTTATTATTTTATTATTATGAAATATAGTAAACAATGCGTTAAAATTGAATTTCGTGCAAACAAACATATAATTTGTCTTATTTTATTTTGATCGATTTTATTTAAACTTGCTTTCCTTTAGCCGATACTTAGAGTCATTTTTTGATAAGAATTGTATCTTAATATATACACAAAGTGTATAAAAAAAAACTAGAACAACAAATAATTATGAAATTGACTCTGGTGTGTATATTTTAAATGTAACGTATGAGAAAAATCATGCGCAGAACTAAAGACAAAAAGGGGATTAGGTGCTAACTTTGTTATTAATATTTGGATTTTGATGGAACAACCGGTATTATGTATAGAACACTTTATATATGTGTAAAGTTTAGGTCATGTGTTAGGTCATGAGTCATGTGTATCATAGGTCGTGGGTCATAGATCTTAAGTTAGTCTAGGTTAGGGTTTTGAAATCAGAACTAATTTAAGAACGTAAAAAATACAGGGTGCTTCAATGAAGATACATTAATTGGATAAATTATAGATTTATCAGATACCATGTATGCTGGTAGTTACTTTTGCCTATCTCAAATAGGGAAGCAGCTATCGTTTATCAACCCATCGATGGTTGGCCTGATTTATCGGCGTCGGTTGGTTGGGTCGACCATCCAACCATCTGACTCCCTGCTACTGACTCCAACAAATTGTATCGTGTGTAGTGCAGTCGTCGTTGTACCCGACAAGGCGAAAGCCGACTAGTGTGTTATTCTTTTACAAGATGACTCATAATGTTAGAGAATGAAAAACAAATTTGGACAAAAATATTTGAAAAGAAATACTAATTATTTTAATAAAGATTTAAGACTTTCGGCATTGCACACTGCTTAACATTTATAAACAAGGGGATGTTAGTGACAATGTCAATAATGCAACAGCTATTTTTTGTCTGTTAATAGGAGCCATGCTGTTGATGATTTTACATACTACTGATAATTTGGAACTAGTGTAGAGAACATCAAACTTCCTGACAAGTTGGATCCGACATGTCGGATACAACAAGTCGGGTCGTGAGTAGGCGGATTTATTACGCCGCGCCATTGTGAATGTTTACTTTCCACAAAATTCAATTTAAATTGACTATTTATGAATACAAAATTACTAACTTAATTAGTAGAGTAAACCACAGTTAAAGTATTGAAAACACCCTGTATTTTTAGGGTCATGGAGCAAAAATAAGCAAAAATAATACATATAACTCGAGAAATATGTGTACCAAATTTTAAAAAAATCGGTCCGGGACCCAACCACCATATAAAAAGGAAAAACACTAAAAAGCTGGGTCAATATCATAACGTAGAAAACCTAAATGAAAATGGTTCAAAAAGTACTGACGTTTTTATAAATATTTGAAATGTGATGTATAATAAATATAAATCATGCACAGTAGCAACGACAAAAAGGCGCTAACATGTATCTATGTTATTAGGAGTCCAAATTTAATGAAAAAAAAACATGACTGTAGGTATTATAAATGAAACACAGAATAAATACATAGATAAAAATTATGCGAAAGAGCAAGATGAAGTACAAAAGGTTTATATCTAAATATGGAAGCTATCTTGGGACAAAAAAAACTAAAATTGTAGTTTTGACACTCTAGGGAATAAACCTAAATCAGGATTTTTGATGATATTTGGCAGCTTTGTCTAAATCGAAATTTTTGTTAATAATGTTCATGATTTTTACAATTTTTAAATTTTCTTTACGTGCAGGTGTGAAGTATATATTGAAATGAAAAAATTGTTTCACTGTTTGAGATGCGGTTGGAATGATTATTGTTAGCAACAAAAAATTCACAAAGTAATAAAAGCTTTGAAAAAATTATAGTTATTCTAAAATTTAAAAAAATACTTATAATGCTACAAAAAATTTTTTTGAGCAACAAAAATAAACGATGACTCCCTAAAATAAGCACACAATGTTCAATATTTTAATCATAAGTTAAAGACCACCAAATACTATTATTTTAATCAATAACTCTGCGTCAGATGTTATCTACTATTAAGATACAGGGTGTTTAAGTTAAAATTTATTTTTCGTTTTTTTGTAATAATTTCTTTATTATTTAACGTATTGAGTTGAAATTTGGTACGGCTATATTTTTAAGTTAGTAAAATTGGTAAATTATAAGCGTGTTATCAATTTTGAGATTAAACAAAGAGGGCACCACCTACAGGAAAAGTATCCATTTTTTTTAATCTTTGCCTTTTTTTTAACTTTTTCTAGTCTTTATAATAATAAATCAATTTTAGCAAACAAAGGTATACTTGTTTTAATAGCATAAATTCAACCAATTTTAAAATGTTCTAGTTACAGAATTTATTTAGTTTATTTCAACATAGTAGACTTGAAAACTAAAATGGAAATGTACAGCTATAAAATAATTAATTATTAAATTTAAGTTAATGACTGCAGTGTTAATTTTCAATAACGTGTATTTTAATAGTAGATACTATTTAACACAGAGTTAGTTAGTAAAATACAAATATTTGGAGGTCCCGAATCTATGATTAAAAATTTTTCCATTCCTTATGAAACACCCTGTATATTGAATTGAATTAATTAAAAATAGTATGGGATTATGATTAATAAAAACAATTAGGAAATAATATTTGAGCAATTTTAACAAGTTTTCCAAGAGCATAATATTGTCGACACTTTTTAAAGTATTATATTTATTACTTATCTTTAAAAAAATTTTGTAAAACGACAATAACAAGACATGATGATAATTTAAAAAAAATATTTTCTAATAGTACAAATTTTCATTCGTTCAATTTCCACCTATATCGAATTTTCATTTCAACTTTCCAGGTATACAATACCTAAACTATTTAAGCTATCACCGAATCTTTCTATTCGGTGACCTGTCAAATGCGCCCCGATAAATCCGCCCCGACAAATGCGCCCCCCGACAAATGGGCTACCATAAGACCCCAAGAATAAAATATAAAATTATTAAAATTAAATGAAAATAAAATAATTCCAATAGGTTATCCATTATCTCAAATGTGGTCGAACGATGAGGTAATAAAACTCAAAATTTAGTACCACATAACAACTAGTTTCGGCATGAATGCCATCATCAGGCCTATAATGCAAAGTGTCAAAGCAAGAAAAATTACAGTAGTGTACAAACTTATCAAAAAAATTGATTAATAAAAGAGAATACTTAATGAGGTAGATTGCAAAAATTAATAGTTAAAATAAAATATCTGTGCGCGCACAGGAAATGGAAGGTAAAAAAATATTTTGTAGGTACTAAAAAACGTGGAGAAACATAAGGAAACACAATTAAAACAAGTTTATTATAATGAAAATTTTTTGCCAGTTCTAACAACCAATCAAATTTTGTCATTTTGTGTCATATGAATCAATTTTACCCAATCATGTCAACATTACACTGATAACAGCATTCAGTGCAATTATCAATCACTATGACAATACTTTTGAATTTGACTACTTCACTTCAAATTAATTTCAAAATGTCACGTTTCGGCAATGAGAATGTTGAAAATATAAATGAGCTAATAAAAGAAAAAATTCCAGTCACAAATATATTTGGGGAATATTTATGGAATTTTGCTGTACTTTTAATAAATAAATGTTTCGTTGTGTTGAGTTATAAATTTTTGCTGTCAAAAATTTTCCGCCGAATATCCTTCGGACATTGACAAATGCCTCATAATTTTATGACAAATTTCTCAAGCTCGTTGCCACGAGCTTTCGATTATCAATGTCATAGGGATATTACTACTGATAATAAAAGGTAATCCAAGAAAGTATTTCTTAGGAAGAAATATGAAAATTTAACCGTTGGAGTACCATAGAAGATGAAGGGGTGTTCCAGAGAGAAACAACCCAAAAAGGAAGGTAACAAATAGGTAAGGGAAGCGCAAAGCTCGGTTACAATCGGCAATATGTCCAAATGAAATTAATTGTAGGGCGTAAGATCGTGTTAGCAATTGCAAAAAGGCCAACCATCAATAAGACAAATGACAAACATAATTAGACGCGGGAATTTTGAAAAATATAAATATGAATTATTTAAAAAAACCTTAATAGTATTAGATATAACAATTATAACAAGCCTGAGGGGTTGTACAATAGTAGCAAAACTTAAAAACTACAATAATATAATATTTATGTAAAAAATAATTAAACTCTTAGACCTAACCCAGAGGGAACTAAGAACAGGTACGTAGACGAATCAAGAACAGAAGAAAAGGTGACGGAAAAGAAGAAGAACTAAAAGTAGAGATTAGAGGCCTATAGGAAAGAAGAATCTTGAAAGAAGAAACGTCAAAGGTGGTAAAAAGTCAACTGTCATAGGAGAAATGTTGAGGTTAGGCCGAATACCCCAGGCAGCTGAGGCTTTAAAAGAAGAAGAAGAAATGTTGAGGTTAAGGAATTTATCAATAACAAATGAAATTTGACAAAATTGGAACAATCAGCATGAGAAAAAGATGGGGTAGTGTGGAAAAGGGACTAAGGGAAGGGTTGTTAGAAACTAAAATTGTTTGCACGAATTATCGTTTAATTTGGAATTATAATGCAGTTATTTGTTGACTATTAGTTAAAATTATAAATAAAATTTTTGACACATGCTTAATGTACTTACTTTTTAGTCGATAAATTATTTAATTAAATACCTTTGCCAACTTACGTTATTGTTTATCTATTCCCATTTAATTTATTATAATTAATAAAATTGTACAAAGGTAATACAATTCCATAGTTTATTAATAAAATAATAAAAATATATAACATATATATAAAAATAGCATCATCCAAATGACAAGAAAAATAGTTACATACTTAATATATAAAATAATTTAATCACAACAAATGATGTGAAATTTTATTCTTATTAATCTAGTCAACAAGTGCTTTTTGGGTCAAACTTTTTTTCCGTCTCCGAAAAATATGAAAGAGGTGTCATTCGATTCGGAATGGCGTGTAGATCATTTTTGAAAAAAATCAAGAGCTAGCAAATATTGCAAAAGTTATAAACAATTAAATGAAAAAAATGGGGTTTAGTTTTTTGTAAATATATCAAAAACTTTTTGACATTTTTCAAATTTGAAAAAAGATTCAAAAAGAAGAGGATATTTAAAAAAAAAACTATATCTCCCGGAACTGTAGGACCTATATTTATAATTTTCTCAGAGTGTTGAAAATACAACCGAAAACGGAGACTCTGGATTGCGCAAGCGCTGCCCACTTCTGACCTTTAATGAATATATATTATTTAAACTTATTAAATATAAAAATTAAAAATTGAAAAAATTCAGGCATCTACTGGTCAAAAAATTTTTATCGCGATTTTTCTATTAATTGTGCATTAGTTAATTAACAATTTTTTCCTACTTGAACATGAACATTATAAGTGTGATAATTGTAAAATAACAAATCTGATTTTTTTTTTCCTTTTTTGTAGCTATTTTTGAAAGGTCTCAGAAAAGATTCCCGTTGGAAAAGTTATTTTTTACTTCGTTATTAACAATTTAATTAAGTTAAAAACAAAAAAACTTAATTAATCATTGAAATTTTATTTTTTTTTCATATTACTATTGATCCGTTTTTTTAAGATCACATGAAAATGATTTTTAAAAATTTTTATTTTCTTGTTTACAAAATTGATATAAACAAATGCGTTACTTATAAGATAATTTAAATTTTTTTTTTGAAACATAATCTTTGATGCAAATTGTGATTTAAAAAAAATCATTTCTTAAAAAAAAATTTTATTGTTTAAAAACTTATTTGTTAATTAACAATTTTTTCTACCATATAAATAATTTTTCTAAAAAAATACCAAATGGTTGTTTTTATTTCATTATGTAGAAAGATAAAAAAAATATATAGAAAAAATTTAATTCTTTATAACAAATTATTTATTAAATAACCAAAAAAAAAATTTTAAATTATCTTATATCAATTTTTGAAAATCTTTTTGTGACTTCTGATCATAAAAAAGAATCAATAGTATTGTTAAAAAATATTTTTTTTTAATGATTAATCAAGCTTTTTAATTTTTAGCGTAAGTAAATTGTTAATAACAAAGTGAAAAATAACAATTTTTTAATTTTTCCAACGGGAATATCTTCTAAGACTTTTAAAAATATCTCTAAAAAAGTAAAAAAAAAATCAGACTTGTAATTTAACAATTATCACACTTATAATGTTGATATTCAAATAGGAAACAATTGTTAATTAACTATTGCATAATTAATAGAAAAATGGCGATAAAAATTTTTTGACCCCGGATTATTGTTGATAAATGTATCTAGTAGATTCCTGAATTTTTTCAATTTTTAATTTTCATATTTAATAAGTTTAAATAATATTTATTCATCAAAGGCTCAAAGTGGGCAACGCTTGCGCAATGCGGAGTTCCCGTTTTCGGTTCTATATTCAACACTCTGGAAAAATTATAAATATCGGTCCTACAGTTTCCGGAGATGATTTTTTTTATAAATTTCCTCTTCTTTTTGGATCTTTTTTCAAATTTGAAAAATATCAAATAGTTTTTGAGATATTTGCAAAAAAACCAAACCCCATTTTTATTTTTCAGTTAATTGTTTATAACTATTGTAATTTTTTCAAGCAACAATCGTTTTTATTTATTTATATTTTACTGTTGGGGCTCATATGTCGGGAGCACATTTGTCATGGGCGCAGTTGTCGGGGCATATTTGTCCGGGGCACAATTGTCGGCGTACCGTTCTATTCATAAGGTCTTAATTTAAAAAAAGTCTAGTTGGTCAAAAATAACGTTCATTCATATTAACGACGTTTCGTTCATCATCGTATCCTTCAAGTGGCAGGAGGATTCTTACGAACGCCGCCTTGCGAATGTCATATCGATGAATCGAAAACTGCCATGGAAGAGGATATGCTTTCGTCCTTCCGGCAACATTCTAGGAATTCATCCAAGGTCACTACACCGTCCTGGTTAGTGTCCATTTTCTAAAAAATAAAAAAAAAAGATCAATTTTATTTATCTTTGTATTATTAATATTTATTGATTACAGTTTGTAAGTATATTTCATGGTATTGACAAATTCGTCATTAGCATTAATACAGAAAAAATTATAGTAAATATTCCATTATCTGTTTATAGATTTCTAATTGTATAAATGTTTTATGAACAATTTCCCATTATTTATTTATCAAAATTTTTATCGCTTTTCTTTAATCAAGAAATTCGAACGTATATAAAGACCGAAGTGCTTGAATTCAATAATATTAATATACAGATACGAAAATTATATTAAACACCAAACACGTCCTTAAAAAAATCGGCTGTGTCACCCCAGGACTTTCACGGCTCGACCGTAGAGAATATGTTATTTATTATTATTATTTTAATTACAAAATACTAAGCATTACAATAATTTATGGAACACATTAAAAATAGCGAGCTGATGGTGAATTAATATTTCAATGTTGGTAATGACATAAGCTGCGCATGCGCACGTTATATATCATACTGCTACAATTAGGATCTCCTAAAATCATGTGTGAAAACTATTGGGAATTCGGGAAAAATTTTCATACAATAGTTGTAGGGAATTTTAAATGTGTATTTTTCTCGCCATCTAGCGGCGAAACTATGAGGAATTCGATAAAAGTTAAACATAAAAGTTAAAGAAAATTTGATGCTTTACAACTTTGCACAAGAAAATTTTGCACTAAATCCATTGTTTGTCCTCAAAATCAAGAAAAACTAGAGAAAACATACATGCACATTTTTTACTCGCCCTCTAGTGGCGCAACTATTGGAGATTTTAGAAAAAGTTTGAGACAAAAGTTAAAGAGAATTTTATTCTCTAAAACTTTGTACTACAACAGTTTGCACTAAAATGTATTGTTTGTCCTCAAAATCAAGAAAAACTGTAGAAAACGTACATGCACATTTTTTACGCGCCCTCTAGTGGCGCAACTATTGGAAATTTTGGAAAAAGCTTGAGACAAAAATTGTAGGTAATTTTATGCTCTAAAACTTTGTACTATAACATTTCGCACTAAAATGTATCGTAGGTCCTCAAAATTTAAATAAAGCAAAAAATTGTTACATGTATATTTAACCAATGTCGGTCTTGAGGACCCTCCACTGTACCAATTTAAACCACAAACTAATGGTCGCATTCTAGGCACACACCGACCCTCCATACCAAATTTCAGCTTGATTGGTCAAACAGTTCGGCAGTTATCGTGGAAGATTACACACAGACACACAGACACACAGACACACAGACACACAGACACACAGACACACAGACACACAGACACACAGACACACAGACACACAGACACACAGACACACAGACAGACCATACGCTGGAAATGGTCTCAATCTTCTTGGGGGACCTCAAAATGGATATTTCCATCGATATCTCGATTTTTTTTTTGCTCGTTCACCTTACTTTCCCTTTGATGGGTCCCGGAAAGTAAAATATAAAATGAGAAATTAATAATTGTATTCAGTCCCATTTTTCCATATATTTAAATATCAATTTTTATAACATTTATAACAGTCTGACATTAGCTCTCATAATACGGTAAGAATTTAATGCAAATCTTGAAAGGCGAATTCGTACTTTTCAAATTTCCGATCCTAATTACAGGCCAATTCGTAACCACTCGATTAAGGTAATTTCGCTAAGATTTTTTTGCTAAACTACAAATAGATAGATATGTAATTGAAACATTAAAAATGTCCTAATATACTAATATAAAATCAAACTTGAAGATCTAATGTACATTATTTATGTATATTCTCCTGAAAAAGCTGCTAAACTATCGAAAGCAAAATTTGTTAAAAATGGCTTAAGTGCTTGTAATTGATTTTATAATGAGTAAACGTGGACATAAAACATTAAAATTTTTTTTTCAAAAATGTTGAATCTCTCACAAAATTCTGTCTAAATGAAATTACGGAATATGATTTTATCAAATTAGCTGCAAACCCTTATTATTTTCCTGTATTTCCATACTTTTTTATATTTTCCTTATTATTCTCTATTTTTCTCTAACTTCTCTATTTTTACTGTTTCATCCAATTTTTCCCGTTTTCAATAGTTTTTTCTGTTTTTCCCTATTTGTCCGTCTTTTTATCTATTTTTGCCTATTTTTACTATTTTTCCTTATTTTCCACTATTCAATATTTTACCATATGTTTCCAGATTTTTCTCGAATTATCTCTGATTTCAGTATTTTCTTTATATTTTTCTGATTTTTTCATATTCTTGATCATTTTTCACTATTTTGCCCTATTTTTTCAATTTTTCCCAATTTTTTATATTTTTTCTATTTTTTATTATTTTTTCCAGTTTTTCCCTATTTATTTCTGTTATTTTCTATTTTTTTCTATTTCCCTTTTTCCATTATGTTCGACTATTCTTCAATGTTTTCCACTATTTTCCCATACACTTCCCTGTTTTTCTCTAATTTCCCCATTTTTCCTATTTTTCTCTATTTGCACTTATTTTTCCCTATTTGCCCCATGTTCCACTATTTTTTCTATTTTTTACTATTTTCCCCTACTTTTTATATCTTTTTAATTATTTTCCCTATGTTTATTTATTTTTCCAGAATTATCCCAATTTTTCCCTAATTTTCCCATTTTTTCATATTTTTCCTGCTTTTTATAATTGTTTCCTATTTTTCACCATTTATCCCTATTATTTTCTGTTTTTTCCTATTTTCCTTTTTTTCCTGTTTCCCCTATTTTTTACTGTTTTTGCATGTTTCGCTATTTTTCTATAATTTTTTTATTTTTTTCTATTTATCCCTATTTGTTTATATTTTTCTTGTTTATCATAATTGTTTTGTTTTTTCCCTATTTATCCCTATTATTGTCTATTTTTACCTATTTTCCTTATTTATCCCAATTTTTTTCCATTTTATTCCTATTTATTCCAGTTCTTCCCTATTTTTTTCTATTTTTTGCTATTTTAGCAAATTTCCCCATTTTTACCTGTTTTGCACTGTTTTTTCCTAACTTTTCCTATTTTTTCCCAAATTATCAGTGCATTCCCCGTTATTTCCCTATTTTCCCGTAGTTTCACTATTTTTCCCAGTTTTCTTTTTCCAATATTTTCCCCGTTACTCTTCGGTTTTTCCATATTTTCCCCCATTTTTCAATATTTTACCAAAAGTTTCCTGTTTGTCACTATTTTCCAGCTTTTTCTCTTTTCCCCGTGTTTCCTAAATTTTCTTATTTTTCCCAATTTTCCATATTTTTCACTATTTTTATCAAATTTGCCTATCGTTCACTGTTTTGCCATATTTTTTCCTAATTTTCCTATTTTTCCAAAATTTTCTCTATTTACCCCATTTTTTTCTATTTTTTGTTCTATTTTTCCCTATTTTTCACTATTTTTACTAAATTTTTCTATTTTTCACTATTTACTCAATTTTCTCCATTTTTTCCCTATATTTTTCACTATTTTTCAAAAGTATTCCTATTTTCACTATTTTGCCTTATTTTTCCAATTTTTTCACTATTTTAAATGTATTTTCATGACTTGCTACAAACTAGATTATGTGATCATGTAACGTAGTCAAATAAAATATCTATCTAAAAATATATAGCTACCTAGTTTTCTCTATATTCCCTATTTTCCCTATTTTTCGTTATTTTTCCTATTTTCCGTTATTTTCCTTTTTTTGTATTTTTCCCATTTCTTCCCTGTTTTCGATTATTTCTCGTATTTTATTTATTTTTACCTATTTGTACTTGTTTTTTCCTATTTCACCTAATTTTTCTATTTTTTATAATTTTCCTCTTTTTCCCATTTTTCCTTGTTTATCTCTATTTTGCTCTATTTCCTACGTTTTTCATGTTTTTTTTTATTTTATTTTTTAACCAAAAACAGTCTCTGATGTTTATCTTATTATAATAATCGAAATATTTATTTATATTATTGGTTATGAATTCACCGGTGTAGGTATATGAAGAGTTACGAATTCACCAGTTTTATTGTATGAGCAGCAGAGATTAAAACTTACAAATTGGCACGTGCTCCTCGGACACATGGTAAGAAAATTCTTATTAGAGACTTTAAACTAATTTTATCTTTTTATTTTCTGTTATTTTCCGTTAATTTTTCAATACATTAATTAAAAAAATACTGAATGCTATAAATATATTTTTCAATTTATTTCGATTACTTTTAAGTTTATAAATTTATTAAAATATCTTTTAAACTTCACCGTACAACCATTTTTCTTTAAATTTATAAACCTATTTTAGACCGAAACGTTTTTTACCTTAACAAACCTTCGCTACATTTAACCACAAACTTCCAACTCGAAATGACTAGAAAGAACATTTAACCCAGAAGTAAGAACATAAGAAAGATTAGAACAAAATCTGATAGTCATTTAAAAAAAATTCCAGAGTGCGACAAACACAAACAATTTTAATCAAGCATCGTTTTAGACATTTTGAAAAGGGAGAAAACTGCCAAAGAAATTCAATTAATGCTGTGTTAACTGGGTTGGGTAACTTTGTAAAGTATCATTTTACCTTTATATTTTTACACGAAAATGAAGATATTTTTCTTTTGGGGTGAGCTCGAGTGGAATTTTAATGAATAAGAGGATATTCTGTACATTTTTAATATAAATGACCAAAATTAAATAACAAACTTAACGCTGGTAAAAAAAAATGTTTTTTTGAGAAAATAACATGACAGTGGTTTTTTCTTACAATATCAAAAAAATTAAAAAATATTTAAAATAAAATAAAATCAAAAAGTAAAATTTGATTATAATAATATTTTATTCTTTTTTTTAATTTTAAATAATTTAATCAGTTAGATAGGTAATAAAAAAATAAAATGAATGCTTTATGAAAAGAAAAATAATAATAATAATAATAAACAAATTAATCCATAACATAAATGTGGTAAAATATTCAAAAAAATAAAAGTCCACATATATAATAATAAACAAAATAATTAGTCTACTAGTTTCGGCTATATAGCCATCTTCAGGCTAAAAATTAACGTTGCTGTATTTATTTTGAGACCTGAAGTACCGGGTGTCCAAATATATTTTCCGGTATTTCAAGAGCTTATAATTTTTAAACGAATAAAGACAGAGACAGATACATGCGGTGTTCACTGAAATATTTCCAGTTAACCAAAAATACAAAATGGTTTTTTTGTGATTTTTTATTTGTTTGATTTTTAAATGTAACACCCTGTATATTTTTTGATAAGACGAAAGCTACTTCTTTCAGCTATCTGCGGGTACAAGGATTTTTTAAATCGATGTAGAATTAACTGATCAATTAATGTTTGAGCATACGCTTGCTGTAATGATTTTTTTCCTGTGCCATCCTGTATTTTTATTATTCTTCTGCTCGGTATATTTTAATTTCAGACCCGCTTGATATCTCTTCTCAAGATCTCTCTCTCTCTCTCTCTCTCTTCTAGGTATTAGTATAAAATGTCTTTCCCATGTTAGCAATTCTCTTTCTTTGTCTGTTCAGTCAAAACAATTGACTTCTCTATCGTCTGTTACGCTTAATGAAAAGTTTTTCTCTTCCCCTCGTCATATAGGGTAAGTTTTATTTATATAATATTTTCACTTAGGTCCCATATTATCGTTATTCATTATTTCGACACTTTTAACTTTTATTTATTTTTTTTTATGCCGGTATATTTTTGTTATATTTACTTAAACGTTCATATCTTATCTTTTGTAATAATATAAATTATCTGATGTTTGAGGTTCGATTACAAAAAGATAATCTATTTTTAATTTGTTTTTACAGATTGTCTTAAAGTTTAATTCACTTTGATTATTTTTATAATTCATATTTTGATCTAAAAATTCATGAATTTCATATTAATATTATTCTTGTTTTATATTTTTTTTAACAGAGAGTACCACGAAATCTGGTAATTTATAAGATTTTTGTCTTATATTCACTTCATGTGAACTTTTAGGGTTTAGTTATTTTGGGTACAAGTTTTCGATACAAGTTTTTTTGGAACAAGTTTTTTCGACAGAACATTTTTTTTGGACCAAACGTTTTTTTTTGGAGCAGGTTTTTTTTTTGGACAGAACTCCGGGATCCATGAAATTTTTAGAAGAAACTTAATTTAAGTTTAATTTCCTTATACCCACAGAATGAAAGAAAGAACAGATTTTAAAATATATCATAGTTTTTTTGTCAATTATTTCTAGACTGGCGTCCAAAATGTTGTTTACTTAATTTTTTATCTTTTTGTTATATTTCAAATTCTATTCGTGGAACACAATGAAAAGAATTGAGCTTAAATCACATTTATTACTAATTATTAACTAATTAGAATAACGTTTCACTGAAAAATTAATCTTTTACTACATAATTAATTTACAAAAACAAATTTTAACACAATAACCAATATCTTTTATTTAGAACTTTTGCAAAATTTACAAAAAAATTGTACATTTTAACAAATAATCACATAACAAAAATTTATTGTTCTATTTGGCTACCGTTTTCATTAATAGATTTGTATAAGCGCATTAAAAAAATCGTAAATGCATTTTCTAGTATAAGAGGTGTAATCGATTCAAATGCACGACGTATGTTGATTTTTAAATCCTGTAAATTTTGGGGAGCAGGATTACTTAACATATCCCCATATAAAAAAGTCTGGTACCGTCAAGTTTAGCAAATTTAGAGCCCAACCAATGGATCCTTCCTTATCGATAAAATTAATACCAAATTTATTGGAAACCGATTCACGTGCAATCAGCGAAAAATTTGAATATACTTCACCCTGTTCAATTCTGGTCTATTTGGGGATAAAAAAATAACTACAATATATCTGTTTAACTTGCACCTCTAGGTGAGTCTCTTTCAGTTGTATAAAATTCATATGGATTCTCTTTGCTGTTTGTTGATTGCTCCATTTAGATTGAAACTTGCTTCATCGGACATTATTAAATGGAGGTCAGGATTATTTCTAATTAGATCCAATAAAGTTTCACGCATTAACAGGCGTTTTACGTAGTCTCTTTTATATATTTTTTGATGTAACTAAATTTTATGTGGTTTAAGTTTTTCTATGAACTTTAGATTCACTAATATTAAAGTGTGACGTTATTTTTCTTGTAATGAACTGATATACAGCAAGTGCATTATTAATAACATTATTGTTACCTGTTATTCGTTTTTCACGTGATAACGATTAGGTATTTTTCAAATTGTCAAATCATTTTCTTATAGACTTATCAGATGGTGGTGTTTTATTAAATTCTCTCAAAAACTTTCTTCTTGTTTGTACAACAGATTTAGTTTTAGCGAAATTAAGTACCACATTAGCCTGTTCTTTATCAGAAAATACCATTTTTATGCAAAAAATCAAGTGAAAAAACTCAAAAAACAAGAATTGTGACATTTAAGTAAAAAATATTCCAGAGCCTGCTAAAAAAATGCTATTTTGTTTTATGGTTAACCGGAAGTAAGAAAAAAATTTTGGTAAGTCTAAACAAAACTTTTATTATTGTGAAGTATTTCAGTAAAAACCGCATGTATCTGTCTTTATTCGTTTAAAAGTTATAATCTTGAAATAGCGGAAAATATAATGGGACACCCGGTAGTGGAAGAAGACCGTTTCTGACCAAGATGAAAGTGACTTTTTACCCTTGACCTTTATATCGACCTTGCCTTTGAATGTTAAGGTGGATATGAAGGTCAAGGTAAAAGTCACCTCTCCTCCTATCCAGAAACGGTCTTCTTACACTACTGACAGAATATGATTGTTCAGCCGAAACTGGTACGGCTTATTATTTTGATTATTATTATATATATATGGTGTTTTTTTTTATAAATAAAAAAATATTCATTGAGTTAAATACATAAAACAATTTAAAACGAAAATGAAACTAAATATGAGCATTTAGTAAATAAAAATAGCTTGGGAATTCTTAAGATTAATTTTAAAGTGATAAAATTTCAAAAGTATATTGATGCTGTTTTTTTTTGTGTAGTTTTATTAAAAGATTCATAAGTAAGCAAAAATAAAAGAAATTACCTCTTTTAACAGTTTATACTCGACACAATAAAGAGATCAACAGTAAATGAAAGAACTAAATTTTAATTAAAATTTTATTCTATTTTATTGTTTTAAAACTGTCAGACATTTTTAATTTAAATCTAAAGGATATATATATCAGGAAAATATATATACAACTGAAATATATTTTTAATGATAGATAATGACTATATTTTTATTATTTTTTAATATCTAAATATCTACATTTTTACCAAATAATAATATTGACCAATTTTTTTTTCTGACATTAAAGCGATTTATTCATTTCTATAGACACAATGAAAAATCTATTTTGCGCTGTAGCGAATAGTGACGCAAAAATAAAAAAAAACCGTTACACTCTATAGTCGCAAAATAGCTTTATGCCATAAAATTACCCAAAGCGTTTACGTGTTTTCGTTTATTTTTATTAGAATCCTGATGCAGAAATTGCTAAATGCGTAGCTTGTGCTTGTTGTATATTGCTTCATAATGGGTTTTTTCTATGTGGGAAACAGTCCGCAGGATGGTCACAAAAGGACATTAACTGCGAATTTATTTTCTTACAAAAAGGGAATTTTTTAATAAATAAAAGGTATTTAAAAAAATCTGTTGTGTCGCCCCAAAACTTTCCCGACATATTTAATGTTAAAGTTTTAAATTTTGACATCTCTTTATTTTTGACAGGTGACAGTTGGAGAAATAATTTTAACTGTTCTGAATAGAGTTTTTCAAGATCTTTACGTGACATATTGCATCTGTCATTTTTTTATAGTGACACTTCCGTTTGACAGATATCGCATAAAAATTAATGGGATCTTCCGACGGGTAACACAAACCCATATACCAAATTTCAGCTCAATGGGATTAAACGTGTGGTCTCTATCGTGGAAGAATACACATAGACAGACAGATAGACAGACTTGCATCTGGAAATGGTCTTCATCATCTAAGGTGACCTCAAAATGGATATTTCCATCTTTATCTTGAAGATTTTTTTATCCCCAACATAAACAGGAAAATATTCGAAATTTCTTTGTCTTTTTCTAAAAAAAAAATGTGAGTTTTTGGTGTAATTTTACATTTTTCCCAATTTTCTCTTGAAAATTTCCCCGTTTTATTCTTAAAAAAAATGGCATTTTTTGCCATTTAGTTTTTCCACTTTTTTCTCTTGAAAATTTCCCCGTTTTTTTCTTAAAATATGGCATTTTTTTGCCATTTAGTTTTTCCCCTTTTTTCTCTTGAAATTTCCCCTCTTTTTTCTTTAAAAAATGACATTTTTTTAAACATTTCTCTTTAATTTTTTGGCACTTTTTGGTACCTTTTCCCCTCTTTTCTCTTGAAAATGTCCACTCATTTCTTTTGAAAAAAATGACGCTCCTTATCTTTTTTTTTTTATAAAAATTTTGTATTTTTATGTTTATTTTTTTTACATGTTATTTGATTCTTCTTTATGTGTTTTTTTTTTGTTTTATTTCTTCATTAACAAGATTAAAGAACACACATAGGAAAATATTCGAAATTTCTTTCTTATCTTTTTCTTAAAAAAAATGTGAGTTTTTGGTGTAATTTTCTTTTTAAATTTTTTTCGTATACTTTTTTCCCCTCTTTTTAGAAGAAAATTTCTCCTCCTCTTTTTTCTTCCAACAATGTGAATTATTTTAATAATTGTCTTTTCAGAATTTTTGCATTTTTCAGGTACTTTTTTCCCTATTTTCTCTTGAAAATTTCTCCTCTTTTTTCTTTAAAAAATTACATTTTTGGTACCTTTTCCCCTCTTTTCTCTTGAAAAAAATGGCATTTTTGCACCTAAATTTTCACTCTTTTCTCTCACAAATTTCCCCTCGTTCCTTTTGAAAATTTTACCGCTTTATTCCTAAAAAATTGGCACTTTTTGCCTTTTTGTTTTTCAATCTTTTCTCTTCAAAATTTACACACTTTTTATTCAAAAAATTAGGCACATTTTTAGATAATATTATTTTCGAATTTTTTGCATTTTTCAGTCTTTTCTCTAGAAAATTTCCCCTCATTTTCTTAAAAATTGTCATTTTTTTGAATTTCTGTTTTCGGTTTCAAATTTTCATTTTTTGGACATTAATATCCCTTCTTTTCTCTTGACTTTTTCCCCTATTTTTTCTTCAAAAATGTGAGTTTTTTCGATAATACTCTCTTCAAATATTTTGCACTTTTTTTCCTCTTTTCGCTTGAAAATTTCCCCCATTTTCTCTTTAAAAAATGTCACTTTTTTCTTTTTTTTTTCTTAAACATTTGTATTTTTGGAACTAAAATTTCAATCTTATAACTTAAAAATTTTGGACCTAAATTTCTCCTCTTTTTTTTGTTCTTCTAAAATTAGCAGTTTTTATCTAAATTTAATTTCTTTTTACTCAAAAATTTTCCCTCTTTTTTCTTGAAAAAATTGCACTTTTTGGTCCTTTTTGTTTCCTGGAAAATTTGCATTTTTGGACCTAAATGTCCCCTCTTGTCTCTTGAAAATTTGGCACTATTTTGTATTTTGTTTTCTTGAATTTTTTCAGTTTTTTGACCAGAAAAAAATTGCACTCTTTCGCCTTTATTTTTTCTTAAAAAGTTGTAGTTTTTTGACCTAAATTACCTTCTTTTTTACTCAAAAATGTCCCCTCTTTTCTCCTGAAAAAATTACACTTTTTTTGTCTTTTTATTTTATTGAAAATTTGCATTTTCGGATCTAAATTTACCCTCTTTTCATTCACAAATTTCCTGAAAAAATCGATTGTGTTGCTCCAAAACTTTCCCGACGAGTATCCATGCATTTTTACCCTTTCCATTTTGTTTTTTAATAAAATTGCATGGATATCAATTTTTTTTATTCATATGTGAATTAAAGCTCACCTGAAATATCCTATCAACTTTTTCTTTAATTGTATCTTCTTCAATACAAGGCTCGGCTAATTTGCCCATAAGATCATAGATGGCGGAAACAATATCAGTCATTTCTTCACGTGTTATGCACCCGTCGCCGTTGATATCGTACAGCGAAAAGGCCCATCGCAGTTTTTCGTCTAAAGAACCTCTTGATAGGATCGATAAGTTGTGCACGAAATCCTAAAAATAAAAAACTCAAATTCAATTCAAATACATAACAAAGTAGATAGTCTAGGTCACTCCGAACCCAGGTATAGGGAATTCAACGTGTTAGAGAGAGAGAGAGAGAGGTATAGGAAATTCAGCGTGTCAGATAGAGATAGCGCTATGACGTCACACCCACCAGTTAAAAACGCCGTAAAATGTGACGTTTCGAACGTTTTTTAACGCTTTAAAAAACTGAACTTTAAAAAACGTTCGATACGTCACATTTTACGATGTTTTTAACGTTTTTTTTCGAATCAAAAAACAGAACAACTTTTGTTACGAATAAAATTTCACTTTTTTTGCATCAAATACATGTATTTCCCATTAGGTAATATATAAAAATAACATGTTTGACGTATTTTTTTAAATCAAAATTCTAAGCGTTAAAAAACGTTGAAAACGTTTAAAATGTGACGTTTCAGACATTTTTTCACGTTCTGTTTTTTGATTCGAAAAAGAGCGATAAAAACGTCGTAAAATGTGACGTTTTTTAACGCTTCAAAATACTGAACGTTAAAAAACGTCGCGCACTCTTTCTGACAAGCTGAAACTCCTATACCTCTCTCTCTAACACGTTGAATTCCCTATGCCTGTAAACGAGTAACATAAAACATAGACATTAATGTCGTTTAAATTTAGTAATTTTGAATCTATGTAGATGTAGCATCAGAGACCTTATTTTATACAAATAAATATTGTAACAAGTAAACTTGTTTTGGTAAATTTAAATACTGTCCTGTAAAATTTTAGTTAAAAATATTTTACTCTAACTTCAGGCATCTCTCTTGTCAATTAAGGTTTTACGTCAAAAATTTTTAGTAGTACTGGTTTAACCTTTTTCGAATCACGAATAGGTTTTTGCCACTGTCTTTTTCATAGGGCTTCACACGAGAACGATACTTTTCTCGTCTCGTCTCGTTTCGTATCGTAAAACCGAGACGAGACCGTTTTGAAAATTATTTAGGCGATACCGATACCACATACGGCGAGTACCAGAGAGTCTCGTTCATATTTCTTCAGAATTTTTTTCTAAATTTCCGATAAAAATGAACCAACAAGCAGTATAAACATTAAATTTTTTTTATAATAAAAAAAGGTCTGCATAGGTTACGATATATTTACAAAATCTAAAATCTGGTTACTATCTGTGATATTTTATTTTATATAAAATGTGTTTCGAATTTTTTAGGGCTTTTAAACAGTAAAATTTTATGACCCAGTTAAGTCTTAGGTACCCAAAAGTTACCTATATCAGACAGAAACTACATTTTTTGTTAAAGTTTGAAGGTTCACTTATTATTTTTTTATTATTCTTAACGTTATAATAGTTTGCAATTTTAAACAATCCAAAGATTATAAATTCGACTTTAAAATAATAATTACGTGAAAAATATCTAGAATAATTACTCATTAATAAAATTACTATAATTTATGACATTGAAATTTAGTATTTGATTGAATAAAAGTCAAAAATAAAAATGAATAAATAAATAATCACGCATTTATAAATTGCGAGATAAATGGTTACGAGACGAGACCGAGACTTATTTTTTTCTCAATTAACGAGACCGAGATGAGATTTTTGAAATTCCGCCTTATCTTGTATCGTATGAAGCCCTACTTTTTTACTTTTATTCTTGTAAAAAAATATCTAGGGTGTTATTTTAGACGATTTGCAAAATTGTGAAAACCGGTAACGCAAGAACTATACTACTGGATGTTCGTTAACCTGAGATTAAAATAAAGTAATAAAACACGAAGTTTTGTGTCATTGGTTAATTTGGTTTAAAAAACCCTGTTGGCGTAGTTCAAATTTACCAAAAATGTTTTTTTCGTCCGATACGGTCCAATTGACGGCCTTCGGACTGAAAATCTGATGTCGTTCGGTCCAATCGTCCCTCTATAATAATCTCGATGCCAAATTATTTTTTTTTGAGTAAAAGTAAATATTAATAACTGACGAATGGATTTTTAGATTTTTTTATTTTTATGTCAATAAATCACTAAGCAATATTAAAAAATCGCTAAAAATGTTAAAAAAAACTGCTAAAAATGCAAATAGAAATAACTAAAAAATATTTAAAAAATCGGCAAAAATGTTAAAAAATCGCTAAGAAATAAAAAAAAAATCGCTAAAAATGTCAAAAAAAATTTAAAAATGAAGTGCAACAAATACGATTTTTGCACATATTGCCAAATTTTTCCTACGATGAAATAAATTTTTTTATTTCAATACAAAAAATATTATTAACGTTATTTTCATAAATATACCGAAAAGTGAAATATTAATAAAAAAAATTTTTTTGAACGCCAGTCTAATTGAATTTTTGAAGTATTTAGAAACAATTGACAAAAAACTATGATATATTTCAAAATCCGTAATTTCTTTCTGTTTGTGGGAAATTAAACTCAAATTAAACGTTACTTGTTTTATTGAAGAGAAAAAAAATATTAATAATATATCTTCAGAGACTTTTTCTTAATTTTTTTTCGGGAAAATGTAACTTATCTTGGTATTATTTTTCTCATCATCAAGTTTCTTTCGATTGCCTTTTTTCGGGTATCCAGGAGAAAATTTCCTGGATCCTGGAAAAGATGTTTCAGTCCAAAAGCAAGTTCTGAACCGGAAAACAAATGTTAAAAAGAAAAAGAAATACGCTCAATCAAGAAAAAAAAAACTCAGTCCAAAAAAAAAACTCAGTCCAGAAAAACGCAATGTCCAGAAAAATCCCTATACGTCGAAGGGAAGAAAAAAAATTTCAGCAAGCCATATAGATGATGTAGAAATTAATTATTCTTTATAGTAATATCAAAATGAGTGTGAAATTAAGATAAGTTGAGAAGGGACACGACGCGAGGATATTAAGAAGGGTTATCAAGCGAGTCTGAAAATAAAATATACTGAGCAATGGAATAATGAAAATACAGGGTGGCACAAAAAAAAAACGTAACAAAAACCATTTATTTTACTGGTAACTGACGAACAAACTTCATTTCCAGTAATTTTTTTAATTTTTTGCGTACTTTTTGCACTAGTGCAAAAAATAGTAACTTTTTGCACGATCGTAGAAAAAAATATTTTAATAATAAAACTTTCATTATGGGCTTTAGCTTTACTTTTAAATATTGTTTATAACTAAAAAAAGTCTCCAAAACCGTATAAATCTTTACCTCATATATTATTCTGGAGTCGAAAACCTTCCATAAAAGTAAAAATATGGATAGATATAAATCAGAATATGTGCTGAAACAATAAAATCCATAATATAAAATACCTGACGATATTCGAAAAGTTGAGACGTTTGGAATACAAAAAGACCGATATAGCAATAAATTCTCAAATAATGGCTGCCTACAAAAATTTACAAAGAACTTATTACGATCAAAGAAATGGTTATTGTAGAAAGAGAAGAACGTTATTGCTTTTCTTTATTGTAAGGAAATATTGTGCCAGTTTTATGTCGCGAAGTGTCTTTCCTCGAATGAAAAATATACAAAAACTTTATTTTGTTCGATACTTGACATGCAAATCACCTAAATGACCCAAATGTCGAACACTGTCTATCTTCATTTCACGAAAACAATCTAGTGAAATATTTACGAAAACTTGTTGTCACGCTGATACTCCTGTTCTATAAAAAGAAAATAAAGAGAAAAAAACACGAAGAATATCTATATCACAATTCGACTTTGTAGATATCAAAATATACTAACGTTATTTTTTTTTCTAAACCAACAGAATATGTTTAATATTAAATAATAATAAATAAATAGTAAGGAAATAACAAAAAAATTTTAAAGCAAATCTTAAAAAAAGAAGTAAAAAATCTGTATTTTTTCTTAAACTAGAGCAAAAATTTGGGAAAAAAATAGTACAAAATAGGAAAAAACAAGAAAAAATAGGTAAAAAATTAGGAAAAAAAAAGGAAAAATAGGAAAATATCTAGACAAGAATAGGAAAAATGGGTAAAAAATGGGAAACAAATCGGAAAGAAATAGGGAAAAATAGGAAAAAATAGAAATCGGCAAAAACAGAGAAAAGTAAAAAAACCGCAAAAAACGCTAAAATTACACAAAAAAACGAAAAATATCGCAAAATATTTTTAAAGAAATTCTTAAAAAAAGAACAAAAATATGGAAAAAAACCAAATGCAAGAAATCTAAGAAAATAGTAAAAAAAAAATCATAAAAATGGAAAAAATATATGTTGAATTTTAATTATTATATTATAAAGAATAATAAATAAATAAATAAATAAATAAATAACGGTGCTCCTAGTAATTTAGATTAAAAAATTTCTGGATTTTTTTCTTAAACTAGTGCAAAAATTTGATCAAATCATTAATAAAATTGAAAAAAAAAAGCAAAACAATAAAAAAAATAAGAAAAAACAAGAAAAATTAGGTAAAAAATTAGGAAAAAATAGCGAAAAATAGGAAAATATCTAGACAAAAATAGGAACAATGGGTAAAATGGAAAAAATCATGAACAAATAGTAAGAAATAGGAAACAAACAGAAAAAAATAGGGAGAAATATGAAATTCGAAAAATATCGCAAAAAATTTTTAAAGTAAATTTAAAAAAAAAAAATAGAAACAAAATACCAAAAAAAAAAAAATAAAAAATCCAAAAAAAATCAAATTCAAGAAATCGAAGAAAATGGTAAAAAAATTATGAAAATGAAAAAAACATGTTTAATATTAATTATTGTATTATAAAGAATAATAAATAAATAAATAATAGTAAGAAAATAAATAAATAAGGGTCCACCCTGTAATTACGATAAAAAATTTTCTGTATTTTTACCTAAACCAGTGTAAAAATTTGATCAAATTATTAATAGAATGGAGAATAAATAGAAAAAAAATAGTAAAAAATAGAAAAAAAAAGGTATAAATTAGGAAAAAAATAGGGAAAAATAGAAAAATATCTCGACAAAAATAGAAAAAATGGGTAAAATGGAAAAAACCATTAACTAATAGTAAAAAATAGGAAACAAATAGAAAATAGGGAATAATAGGAAAAAATAGAAAACGGCAAAAACAGAAAAAAAATTAAAAAAAAAACGGAAAAAACGCGAAAATTCGCTAAAATTACACAAGAAATCGAAAATTATTGCAAAATTTTTTTAAAGAGAATCTTAAAAAAGAAAAAAATCCAAAAAAATCGCAAAAAATCTAAAAAAATCAAATACAAGAAATTGAGGAAAATAGTAAAAAATCATAATAATGGAAAAAAATATGTTTAATATTAATTATTACATTATAAAGAATAATAAATAAATAATTATGGGTCCAACCTATAATTACGATAAAAAATTTTCTGTACTTTTGTTTTAAAATAGTGCAAAAATTTAATCAAATTATTAGTAAAATTGGAAAAAAAAAGAAAAACAAAAAATAGTAAAAAATAGAAAAATATCTACACAAGAATGGGGAAAATGGGTAAAATGGAAAAAAGAATGAACTAATAGTAAAAAATAGGAAACAAACAGAAATAACTAGGGAAAAATAGGAAAAATAGAAAACTGCAAAAACAGAGAAAAAGTAAAAAAAAACAACGTAAAAAACGATAAAATTCGCTAAAATTACAAAAGAAATGGAAAAATATCGAAATGGTAAAAAATGAATAAAAAAATGTAAAAAAATCAAATTCAAGAAATCGAAGAAAATAGTAAAAAAATCATAAAAAGGGGAAAAAATATTTTTAATATTAATTATTATATTATAAAGAATAATAAATAAATAATAGTAAGAAAATAAATAAATAAGGGTCCACACTGTAATTACGATAAAAAATTTTCTGTATTTTTTTCTTAAACTGGTGCAAAAATTTGATCAAATCATTAATAAAATTGGGAAAAAATAGAAAAAAAACGGTTTTCTTTTTGGTTTTTTTCTGTTTTTTACATTTTATTTTTCATTTTTTCCAATATTTTCTGATTTTTCCCAATATTTTCTGTTGTTTTCGATTTCTTATACTTTTTTTTAATTTTTTTTATTCTTTTAATTCTTTCTCGTATTTTCTCATTTTTCTGACTTTTTGTTTTTTTTTGTGTTTATTTCTGATTCTTTTCGGTTTTTTCTACTCTTTTCTAATTTTTTTCTTATTGTTCTGATTTTTTTAATTTTTTCTTCTATTTCTTATTCCTCTGTTTTTTTTCGATTTTTCCTGTTTTTGTTTTTATTTCTCCACATTTATTTGATTTTTTTCTGTAATTTTTGACTTTTTTCTGTTGTTTTTTTGATTTTTTCAATTCTTCCTATTTTTCTGATTTATGTCGATTTCTTTTGACTTCTTTGGAAATCTTTTGGTTTTTCCGATTCAATGACGGGACCCAGAACCGGGAACAGGGGCGCTACGCCGTTTGTGACCTTCTGAATAAGAATCAGTAAAAAAAAAATTATCGGTATAGGTCGCAATTTTTGTCCAATCGACACCAAATTTGGTACAAAAATTCTTTGGGGCAGTAATTCGTTGTGTATTGCAAATGGGCATTCTACCTCTAAGGGGGTGAGAATTGCAGGAGGTTGAAATCTCAAAAAAATCAGATCTCCGCCATTTTTGAAAATATTAAAAAAATCAAAAAGACCATTAGACTTTTTTATGCTCTGATTATTATAAAACGAATTTGTCTGAAACTTTTTTTGATCCGACCCACGAGGATGGAACTGAAGGGGGTTGAAATTTCAAAAAATTTATATCTCCGCTATTTTCAAAAATATTGAAACAGTTTATAGAACTTTTTTAATGTTCCAATTATTATAAAATTAATTTGTCTGAAACTTTTTTTAATCGGAACTAAGGGGATGGACCTGGAGGGGGTTGAAATTTAAAAAAATTTTTATCTCCGCCATTTTCAAAAATATTGAAACAGTTCATAAAACTTTTTTTATGTTCTGATTATTATAAAATTAATTTGTCTGAAACTTTTTTTCATCCGACCCACGGGGATGGAACTGGAGGGGGTTAAAATATCAAAAAATTCATATCTCCGCTATTTTTAAAAATATTGAAACAGATCATTAGACTTTTTTCATGTCCTAATTATTATAAAATTTATTTGTTTGAAACTTTTTTCGATCTGACCATATCGTGGAATGTGGAAGGATGCTCAAATTTAGACAATAGAACTCCACTGTCGACCCTACCGACAGGAATTTTTTTCTTTCGTTTTAAGATTTTAAAAAGTGAAAAAATAACTTCGTTTCCGACTGGGATCCCCCGACAGCACAATTTTCTATTTCATTTCAAAGATAGATTTTTGTAGTATATTTTTAAGATAATCAGATTTGCCCTCCCCCCTAAGCTATAACCAGACCTTCCGGTACTTTTTATTTTACCAATACACCACTGACAATTATTATATTTAAAACTTATTATTATTTTTTACTTTTTATAATTTTGTTTTTATTTAATAAAATTTTAATATTAATGACTTTAACATTGATGACGAAAAAAATTTAAACTGTAAAATTGTACTTTACATATGCTAATCTTGGCGTACAAAAAATAATTTTATAAATTCAAAAACAAATTAAAAGTTCTTTCTGTATTGGTTTATACCAAGGAATTTCGTTTAAAGCCACACGTGACCTTTAACCTGAAAATAACACATTAGAAAATTTCAAAATTTCCTTTTACAGTTGAAATTGAAAAGTAAGTTTACCCTCGTGGTTTTTCCCTATCTCTTCATAAAATTTAATCTGTCACGAACAGGCTCTAGATATTTAAACAATTCCATTCTGATGGAAAATACATGTTTGATATTTTGGAAACAATATAATTTCATTATACACGACGAGAAGTTTAGAGAATATAATTGGATTCAGTTTTGATATTTAGTAAATTTTATAAGTAATAAAATTTTACCATTAAGAAAAGTTGACGATTTAAAAAAAATATTTTTAGAAAAATTATTATTGAAATGATGTAATAAAAATCCAAGTTGAGTAACACAAATTTTAATAAAAATGGCAACTAGTTTCGGCAAATTGCCATCATCAGGCCTAGAATATATACAAAGTTTTTTCCAATATTTTTTCTTATTTTTTCCAATTTTTTTCTGATTTTATCGTTCCTTCTGTTACCTATTATACCCCTGAAGATGGTAGTTTGCCGAAACTAGTTGCTAATCTTTTTGATATTTAAAAGAATTTGTGGTACTCGACTTGGAGTTTTACAGATAAGTAATTTTATTAATTTTTTGATAATACAATTTTTCTTCGTCATGAGGATTTTTTAATGGCAATATTAGCACTTTTGTTTTTAAATTAATAATTTTAAGGATATTAAGTTAGTCCTTATTATGTATAATTTTCTAAATAAAATTTTCCTATACACTACACATAAAATATTAAAAAATAATAACAATTTCTATTTGCTCTTGTCTTTAATAACCATAAATATTTTTTATGATTAGGCTAATTTTGAATCAACAAAAATTTATTTAAAACTTAACTTCTTTGTTCTTGATTTTGATAACATACTGTAACAAATATCGATTGGCTAAGTCAACAAAAAAAAAAATGTCGGCCGGAAAAAGTCAATTAATTTTATAAATTAGGATCTTTGTGGGTCAAACTCGCTCGAAGGAATCTTTTTTTGCTGGTTAATCGAGAAAAAAAGAAAAGAAGTCATTTATTTCCTGAACAAACATAGCACTAATTCTGGTTTTGCCACTTTCAGACGAACAGATCGAAGGCATTATTAAATCAAAAAATAACAGTGGAAAAAGGAAGATCTTAATGAATTAAATGAATTAATTCACTGATTAATACAACATCTACTAATTGTAATGTTAACTAAAATGTATAAATTAGTATATACAAGGATGAATTATAAAATAGTTTATAGTTAACTTTATTATAATTAAAAAAAAATCGGCTGTGTCACCCCAGGACTTTCCCGGCTCGGCTCGACCGTAGAGAATATGTTATTTATTATTATTATTATTTTAATTACAAAATACTAAGCATTACATTGATTTATGGAACACATTAAAAATAGCGAGCTGATGGTGAATTAATATTTCATAGTTGGTAATGACATAAGCTGCGCATGCGCACGTTATATATCATACTGCTACAATTTTGATCTCCTAAAATCATGTGTGAAAACTATTGGGAATTCGGGAAAAATTTTCATACAATAGTTGTAGGGAATTTTAATTTTGTATTTTTCTCGCCATCTAGCGGCGAAACTATGAGGAATTCGATAAAAGTTAAACATAAAAGTTAAAGAAAATTTGATGCTTTACAACTTTGCACAAGAAAATTTTGCACTAAATACATTGTTTATCCTCAAAATCAAGAAAAACTAGAGAAAACATACATGCACATTTTTTACGCGCCCTCTAGTGGCGCAACTATTGGAGATTTTAGAAAAAGTTTGAGACAAAAGTTATAGAGAATTTTATGCTCTAAAACATTGTACTATAAAATTTTGCACTAAAATGTATTGTTTGTCCTTAAAATCAAGAAAAACTATAGAAAACATACATGCACATTTTTTACGCGCCCTCTAGTGGCGCAACTATTGGAAATTTTGGAAAAGGGTTAATACAAAAATTGTAGGTAATTTTATGCTCTAAAACTTTGTACTACAACATTTTGCACTAAAATGCATTGTTTGTCCTTAAAATTTAAAAAAAGTAAAAAAATCTTAGATGTGTATTTACCAAATTTCAGCTTGATTGGTCAAACGGTTCGGCAGTTATCGTGGAAGATTACACACAGACACACAGACACACAGACAGACCATACGCTGGAAATGGTCTCAATCTTCTTGGGGGACCTCAAAATGGATATTTCCATCGATATCTCGATTTTTTTTTTTGCTCGTTCACCTTACTTTCAATTTGATGGGTCCGGGAAAGTAAAAATCGGTTGTGTCGCCCCAGAGCTTTCCCGACGAATGTTAAAGTTTCAAATTTTGATTTTTTTTATTTCTGACAGGTGATAGTTGGAAAAATAGTTTTAACCGAATTTTTCAAGGGATTTCAAATGAAATTTTGCAAGTTAAATTCCGTGGACAGTCACACTTCCGTGTGACAGATGTCGTACAAAAACTAATGAGTTCTTCCTATCGATAAACGAAACCCATATACCAAATTTAAGCTCAATCGGATTAAACGTGTGGAGTCTATCGTGGAAGAATACACACAGACAGACTTCCATCTGGAAATTGTCTTAATCGTCGCAGGAGACCTGAAAATGGAGATTTTCGTTTTTTTCTCGAATTTTTTTTTAACACGTTCATAATACTTTGCCTTCTCGGAGGTGGGTCGGGAAAGTAAAAGTAGAAAATTAGGAAATATAGGGAAAAATAGAAAAAATAGAAAAAAAAACAGTAAATAAACAAAAAAAATGGGAAAAAAATTAAAAATAGAAAAAATAAATAAAAGCAAAAACAGAAAAAGTAAGAAAAAATCAGAAAAAATAGGAAAAAATAGAGAAAAATAGGAAATAAGTGAAAAAATATGAAAAAATCGGAAAAACACAAAAAGTAAGAAATTAGGAAAAAGCAGGAAAAAACACGGAAAATAGGAAAAAATAGAATAAATTAAGAAAAAATGGGAAAAAAAGGAAAATACACAGGAAGAATAGAAAACAATAGAAAAAACAGAAAAATAAAGAAAAAAGTTCAAAATACGCGAAAAACGTTAAAAATCGGAAAAAACGAAAAAAAAGTCGGTAAAAACATCGAAAAATATCGCATAAAAAATAAAAGCTCAAAAAATTGTAAAAAAAGGAACAAAAATCCAAAAAAAAGTTGTAAATCTAAAAATAAAAAATGCAAAAAATGGCAAATAATTCAAAAATTGTGAAAAAAAAACGAAAACAAGGTTAAAACAATTGCAACTGCAAATAATCGGAAAAAAATTGCAAAAAATGAAAAAAAAAGCAACCAATAAACCGAAAACAAGCTATAAAATTGGTAAAAAATTGAAAAAACTGGACAGAACTGAAATAAATCAGAGAAATAAGAAAAAATCAGAAAACAAAAGAAATAGAAAACCAATTAGGATAATTTAAAAAAAAAATGGTAGAAATCGAGAAATAAAGAAAACATTTAAAAAAGGTGAAAAAATCAGAAAGTATTTGGAAAAATATTTCAAAAAAAAAAATTGTAAAATACGAAAATAACCAGAAAAAAAAAATGTAAAAAAGTCGAAAATAACCGCAAAAAGGCAAAAAAGAAAACCTCAAAAAACGCTAACGATATCGCAAAAAATTGTAAAAAAGGCAAAAAAATGCAAAAAACCGGAAAGAATTAAAAAAATAAAAAATCCCAAATAATTATAAAAAAATCTCAAACAAAAGCGGTAAAAATGTGTAAAAAATCGAAACAAAATCCCAAAAAGATCGCAAAAAAAACTGCAAAAAATAGCAACAATTTTCAAAAAATCGCAAAAAAATTACAAAAAAATCTGTTGCGTCGCCCCAAAATTTTCCCGACGAGTATCCACGAATACTTTTTCATATATTTAATGCTAAAGTTTAAATTTTTGACATATTTTTATTTTTGACAGGGGAGAAATTATTTTGACTGAAAGTCAAATTCCGTGACATATTGCATCTATCATTTTTTTATAGTGACACTTCCGTTTGACAGATGTCGTACAAAAACTAATGAGTTATTCCGACGGGTAACCCAAACCCATATACCAAATTTTAGCTCAATCGGATTAAGCGTGTGGCCTCTATCGTGGAAGGATACACACAGACAGACAGTCAGACATCCATCTGAAAATCATGTCATGTGACCTCAAAATGGATATTTCCATCTTTATCTCGAAATTTTTGTTTTAGCTCATTTACAATATTTTTGTGCTTCTCAGAGGTGGATCGGGAAAGTAAAAAACAAAACGTCAACAGACCAAAAATAAATAAGACTATATCAATATGAGAATTTAGAGTGACGTCAAACCGTTAAAATAATTTCATAATAACTTATATAAATTTCAGCCATTAGCACGTAGTACGAAATATGTAAAAAAAATGTTAATTACCTATATAGAACCAAAAAGCGTTTTTCTTTATTAGAGAAATGAAAAACTGGACCGTATTAGGAATGGGATGATTAAAAAATAAAAATGAACAAGCATTCAGTGGTCGTCAAAAAAATTAAACACAATTTAGAAAAAAAAATTATTCCTATTTTTTTCCATTTTTTGTCCAATTTTATTCCAATTTTTTTCCAATTTTTTCCAATTTTTTTCCAATTTTTTTCTAATTTTTTTCCAATTTTTTTCCAATTTTTTCCAATTATTTCCAATTTTTTTCCTCTTTTTTTCGTATTTTTTCTTATTTTTTCATTTTTTTTCCTATTTTTTTCCTATTTTTTTCATATTTTTTTCATATTTTTTTCCCATTTTTTTCCTATTTCTTTCCAATTTTTTTCCCGTTTCTTTCCTATTTTTTATTGTTTTGTTTTTTATTAATTTGCCCATTTATCAATTTTTGCCCATATTTCCGTATTTTCCTATTTTCTCTACGTTTTCCACCTTTTCCTATTTTTTCATGTTTTTTCTCATTTTTTCTATTTTTAACATTATTTTCCTATTTTTTGTTTTTTTTTCTAATTTTTTTCCAATTTTTTCCAATTATTTCCAATTTTTTTCCTCTTTTTTTCGTATTTTTTCTTATTTTTTCATTTTTTTTCCTATTTTTTTCCTATTTTTTTCATATTTTTTTCATATTTTTTTCCCATTTTTTTCCTATTTTTTTCCAATTTTTTTCCCGTTTCTTTCCTATTTTTTATTGTTTTGTTTTTTATTAATTTGCCCATTTATCAATTTTTGCCCATATTTCCGTATTTTCCTATTTTCTCTACGTTTTCCACCTTTTCCTATTTTTTCATGTTTTTTCTCATTTTTTCTATTTTTAACATTATTTTCCTATTTTTTGTTTTTTTTTCTAATTTTTTTTTCGATTGTTTCTATAATCTTTTCTCATTTTTTTACTCATTCTGTTTTTTTTTCTATTTCTTTCTATTGATTTTTGGTTTTTTTCGATTTACTTCAATTCTTTCGAATTTTTTTATTTTTCTTTTCAATATTTGGTTACAATTGTTTATATTTCTCGACATTTGAGATTTTTTGAGTTTTTATTTTCACGACCCATCTCCGAGAAGGGAAATCATTGTGAACGAGTTGAAAACAAATTTCGAGATAAAGATGGAAATATCCATTTCCAGATGGAAGTCTGTCTGTCTGTCTGTCTGTGTGTAATCTTCCACGATTGAGCTGAAATTTGGTATATGGGTTTGTCACTATCAAAAATGACAGATGCAATATGTCAAGGAATTTGACTTTCAATATCTCATTTGAAAGCCCTTAAAAATCTCTATTCAGAACAGTCAAAATTATTTCTTCAACTGTCACCTGTCAAAAATAAAAAAATGTCAAAATTTTAAACTTTAACAGTAAATATCTGAAAAAGTATTCGCGGGTTTTGGGGCGACACAACCGATTTTTTTGGTCTTATTGGAAGAATTATCAAGGAATTAATTAATTTTCAGGAACTCTTTTCTGAAAACTACATTTTTCTTCTTCTATTATATCTTGTGAATTAATTATTTTTTTAAAATTTTCTTTAATTAAATATCGTTTTTGTTGAAAAAATTATTTCTTTATCAGTTTAATTAGCTTGATACCGAACTGCGATTTTAAGATTTTTCTTTTCAAAATTATTTTTTATTACTTTCTCGCTAAAAATGTAACCTTTAATTTTAATATTAGTAAGCAAATTTTATAAACCAAATTGACATTTACTTTTGATAATTTACGACTATCCTTATTGTTTTTCTTTGAATTCTTCCTGAATTCATCTTTCTCGGTTGTTTAGGGCTACTCTTATGTCCTTATAGATAAATTGCAGTTGGGTGAATGACATAAAGTCCATGCCATAAAAAAAATAGACGCTTTAAAAAAAAATCATCCCAAGAAAATATTGCACATTATAATTTTTTGCTAGATTATAATTTCTCTCAGTATATGATGGAAGTTGTTATTTGTATTGACTGCAGATTCAATATATAAAAAAAAATTATTTTTTTCAACTGAACGAAAGATAGACTCATATATTCTATGAAATGAAATACTATATTTACTTCCTGGAAAATTACCAATGAAAGTCCTTGCCTGGAATAGTATATAGATACAACTCTAATGCAATTTCGAAGTGTGGGTCCTTCAAGGCTCCAAATCGTATTAAAGCGGTCGAAACTTAAACCAGTGTGTCAGAACTAAGCTCTGTGACAATTTCTCATTTTCTCATAAACCGAATTATGGTTAAATGCTAGACAGAGATATATGAAACAAACATAACTATTGAAAGACCAATCTCTAATCGAATGAGGTAAATTCGGTTGCTAGATTTCGTTGTTAAATTACAATTGGACTGGTTTTTTTGAAAAACCACTCTACTAATAATAATGTATGTCGAAAAAATATATATTTAGCAAACGAAGCGTTTCTGGGCATAACTCCTAGCAAAAAATGGACGGGTTGCCGAAAAAAATGGTTTTGTATCTTCGATAAATAATCAATTTTTGCCAAAAAAAAATGACACATTAAATAAATTAATTATCTACCTTAATTACCCTGTCCTCTAATAGAATCATTTTGTCTCACCCTGTCTTATTTTTTAGACATATTCCAACACATTAACAAAAAATGAGGCCATTTCTAAGAAAATATTTTAAACAATGAAAAACTTAAATAAATTTGAAACATGTCAAAATAAAAAAGAAAAATGGTGTAAAAAAAACCAAAAAATAATATTTTTTTCTTGTTAAAGAAGGAGAAACGAGTGGGGGAAGAGGGAAGTAAAAAATAGATGCACAAGTTTCCCTGAAGCTCGATTAGCTCAGCTTAAAGCTTGATTGATTTCCCCCATTCTCTTTTCTCCTACATTTTTACTAATTTTTTTATGAGTCCCAAGTCCAATACTAGAACCTATCATAATCTGACCCTAAGCTGAAACAAACCTATATGCACAATTTTTCACGCCCCCTAGCGGCAAAATTATTGGGAATTCTGGACAACTTCTCATACAAAAGTTGTAGGGAATTTAATGCTCTATAACTTTGTTCTTGAACACTTTCCACTAAACTGCATTATTTGTGTTCAAAATCTGGAATAAGTCTGGACAACCTATAAGCACAATTTTTCGCGCTCTCTAGCGGCAAAACTATTGGGAATTCTGGACAAATTGTGATACAAAAGTTGAAGGGAATTTAATGCTCTACAACTTTGTTCTAGAACACTTTCCACTAAACCGCATTATTTGTGTTCAAAATCTAGAAAAAGTCAGGAAAACCTATAAGCACAATTTTTCGCGCCCTCTAGCGGCAAAACTATTGGGAATTCTGGACAAACTGTGACACAAAAGTTGTAGGGAATTTAATGCTCTACAACTTTGTTCTAGAACACTTTCCACTAAACCGCATTAGTTGTGTTCAAAATCCAGAAAAAGTCAGGAAAACCTATAAGCACAATTTTTCGCGCCCTCTAGCGGCAAAACTATTGGGAATTATAGACAAACTGTAACACAAAAGTTGTAGGGAATTTAATGCTCTACAACTTTGTTCTTGAACACTTTCCACTAAACCGCATTAGTTGTGTTCAAAATCTAGAAAAAGTCAGGAAAACCTATAAGCACAATTTTTCGCGCCCTCTAGCGGCAAAACTATTGGGAATTATAGACAAACTGTGACACAAAAGTTGTAGGGAATTTAATGCTCTACAACTTTGTTCTTGAACACTTTCCACTAAACTGCATTATTTGTGTTCAAAATCTGGAATAAGTCTGGAAAACCTATAAGCACAATTTTTCGCGCCCTCTAGCGGCAAAACTATTGGGAATTCTGGACAAATTGTGATACAAAAGTTGTAGGGAATTTAATGCTCTACAACTTTGTTCTAGAACACTTTCCACTAAACCGCATTATTTGTGTTCAAAATCTGGAATAAGTCTGGACAACCTATAAGCACAATTTTTCGCGCTCTCTAGCGGCAAAACTATTCATAATTCTGGACAAGCTGTGATACAAAAGTTGTAGGGAATTTAATGCTCTATCACTTTATAATAAAACATTTTGCATTAAAGCCCTACTCGTCATCCAACGTGTATAAAACTTTTTTTCTAAAAACTAATATGTATGTTTTCCAGATTTTTCCAGATTTTAAGGACAAATAATACATTTTAGTGCAAAATGGGTTAGTGAAAAGTTGTAGAGTATTAATTTTCCTACAACTCTGGTTTAAAACTTTTTACAGAATTCCTTATAGTCTAGCCGCTAGATGGCGGAAAAAACTAATATGTATGTTTTCCAGACTTTTCCAGATTTTAAGGACAAATAATACATTTTAGTGCAAAATGGGTTAGTGAAAAGTTGTAGAGCATTAATTTCCCTACAACTTTTGTTTAAAACTTTTTCCAGAATTACCTATAGTCTCGCCGCTAGAGGGCGAGAAAACTAATATGTATGTTTTCCAGATTTTTCCAGATTTTAAGGACAAATTTTAGTGCAAAATGGGTTAGTGAAAAGTTGTAGAGCATTAATTTTCCTACAACTCTGGTCTAAAACTTTTCACAGAATTCCTTATAGTCTAGCCGCTAGATGGCGGAAAAAACTAATATGTATGTTTTCCAGATTTTTCCAATTTTTTAGGACAAACAATGCATTTTAGTGAAAACTTGTAGAGAATTAATTTCCCTACAACTTTTGTTTAAAACTTTTTCCAGAATTACCTATAGTCTCACCGCTAGAGGGCGAGAAAACTAATATGTATGTTTTCCAGATTTTCCAGATTTTGAGGAAAAACAATACATTTTAGTGTAAAATGTTGTAATTAAAAGTTGTAGAGCATTAATTTACCTATAACATTGGTTTAAAACTTTTTCCACAATTTCTTATTGTCTAGCCGCTTGAGGGCGGAAAAAAAATAATATGTATGTTTTCCAGATTTTTCCAGATTTTAAGGACAAACAATACATTTAGTGCAAAATGTTTTTATGAAAAGTTGTAGAGATTTCCCTACAAACTTAAATAAATTAGAAACAAAGAAAAATGTTGTAAAAAAAAAGAAAAAAAACTTTTTTTTATTGTTAAAGAAAGGGAAACGAGTGGGAGAAGATAGAAGTAAAAAAAAACAGATGCGCGGGTTTTTCTGTACCTCTCTTAGCTCTGCTTGGAGAGCTTGATTGATTTTCCACACTCTTTTTTGTCCTTCTTTTTTACCAATTTCTTTAGGAGTTAATAAAACACTTAGTCCAATACCAGATCCTACCATAATCTGACTTTAAGCTGAGACCAAGTTTGTTTCCCACATATTTTTTTAATTTTGTCCCCACTCTTTTTTCCCTTCATTCTTTGGGTTTTAAATTTTTTTTACCACTTTTTTTACAAAAATGATATCCAGCTCGAATTGATGATCCATTTTTATCAAATTTTCCCCCATATATAAATCATCTGTCTTAATGTATTTTTATTGATTATTTTTTAACCTACAAAACCTATACTATTAAAATACGAACTGTTCTATTTCCTTTAATTAAATTAAGTAACTTTGCTTGAACACAATGAAATGTCTAACGATTTACCTAAAAAGATATTAAACTCTGTTACCCATCTACTCTTACTCTATCTTCATCCTCAATCCCAACTTCGTTTTATTTCAATTACTGTTCGGCTTTGTCGGCTTTACTGAAATCACTCGCATTTATAGACGTTTAAAAATCTTGCAAAAACTCAATTAAGTTCGCTTCCTCTTTTAAAACCAATCAAATGGCGATAAAAATGCAGACGAAAACTTTTAATGGCACATTTAAACAAGACAAATTACCGGTTAAATCAAAAGGGTGCCAATAAACAATAAAAAAATTCGAACTCTTTTAATCGACTTTAGAAGTTGGAAGATAATTAATTTTGTCGTTATGAAATAATAATTATTTAGCTCTAAGGAATGTTATTTATTTAATATTATTTTTAAACCTCTCAACTTCCAAAGAGTCATGAAACTCGTGAAGCTGAAAATGTCCACATCAAGCAATTGCATGTGTTAAAACATTAATGCTAAAAGCCAAGTTCAGTATATGATAACGTAATGCATAATTTATCTTTGGTAAAGTTGTACTCGTACTGAGTATGAGTTATTATGCGACGTCATCAAGCGAAAATTAAATAGAGCACTCACTACAACTTACACGGATTTATTACACGCGTTTGAATTGGAAAAGCTGAGATTGAATTTTTTATTAAAAATGCAGCGTTAGTTAAAATGATAATTTTACGTATCAAATGAGACTTAAAAATGTTTAATTTTGTAAAATGTAGCAAAAGTTTAGTCAAAATGGCAGTTTTATCTTTATTTTACTAATGCCAAAATTCCAAAAATATCTAAAAAAATATTCTTACAAATTTTTACTCTCAAATATTGGAAAAATCCAAAAAAATGTCTCAAAGTTTTTTTGGTTTAAAAAACAATTTCTCTTCTCAAAAAATTGTTTGGATTTTCCTCTTAAGGAAAATTAATCTTTATAAAAAAATATTTTTATTCTTACAAAATTCATTAATTTTTACTCTTAAAAAATTTATTAGATTTGCAAAAATAATATCTTAAAAATTGTTTGGATTAAAAAAAAACAATTTACATTCTCATCAAATTCTGTGGATTTTTCTCGTTAGAAAAATTAATCTTCCTAAAAAATATTTTTATTTATATAAAATTGATCACTTTTTACTTTCAAAAAATGTATTAGATTTTCCTTAATGGGAAAAATCCAAAAAAATCTCTCAAAAATTCAAAAATTATTTTGATTAAAAAAAAACAATTTCTATTCTCTTCAAATTATTTGGATTTTCCTCATAAGAAAAATTAATCTTCCTAAAAAGAAAATATTTGTATTCTTAGATAATTGATCACTTTTTACTCTCAAATATTTATTAGATTTTCCTTAATGGGAAAAATCCAAAAATAATATCTTAAAAATTGTTTGGTTAAAAAAAAAACAATTTCTATTCTCATCAAATTTTTAGATTTTCCTCATAAGAAAAATTAATCTTCCTAAAAAGAAAATATTTGTATTCTTAGATAATTGATCACTTTTTACTCTCAAAAAATTTATTAGATTTTCGTTAAGGGAAAAATTAAAAAAAATCTCTTAAAAATTATTTTGATTAAAAAAAAACCAATTTCTATTCTCATCAAATTGTTTGGATTTTCCTCATAAGAAAAATTAATCTTCAAAAAAAAAATATTTATTCTTATAAAATTGATTACTTTTTACTCTCAAAAAATTTATAAGATTAGAAAAATCCAAAAAAATTACTCAAAAATTATGTTGATTAAAAAAGAAAAATCTATTCTCATCAAATTATTTGGATTTTCCTCAACAGAAAAAATAATCTTCCAAAAAAAAATATTTTTATTTTTACAAAATTGATCACTTTTAACTCTCGAAAAATTTATTAGATTTTCCTTAATGGGAAAAATCCAAAAATAATATCTTAAAAATTATTTTGATTAAATTAAAACAATTTTTATTCTCACCAATTTTTTTTGATTTTCCTTACAAGAAAAATGAATATTCTTAAAAAATATTTGGATTCTTATAAAATGCTTAGATTTTCCTTAATTTAAAAATAAAAAAAAATATCTCAAACATTTTGGAATTAAAAAGAAATTTCTATTCTTACCAAATTGTTTGGATTTTCCTGATAAAAATCAAAAAAAATATTTGAATTTTTATACAAGACTTTTTACTCTCAAAAAATTGGTTAGATTTTCCTTAACGGGAAAATCCAAAAAAATCAGTCAAAATTAATCGGATTAAAAAAAAAACAAATTCTATTATCACTAAATAGTTTGGATTTTTCTCATAAGAAAAATAAATCTTCCTATAAAGAAAATATTAGTATTCTTATAAAAAAAAGTGGTTAGATTTTCCTAATGGAAAAATAAAAAAAAACTCTTTAAAAATTTTGGAATTAAAACAAATTTCTATTTTTATCAAATTGTTTGGATTTTCCTAATAAGAAAAATGAATCTTCCTCAAAAAATATTTGAATTTTTATAAAATTGATGACTTTTTACTCTCCAAAAATTTTCCTTAACGGGAAAATCCAAAAAAATCTGTCAAAAATTATTTGGATTAATAAAAAATTAAATTTTATTTTCACCAAATTATTTAGATTTTCTTTATAATAAAAATTAATCTTCCTAAAAAGATATTTGTATTTTTACAAAATTGATGACTTTTTTGATGACTTTTTACTCAGAAAAAATTTGTTAAATTTTTTTTAACGGTAAAAATCCAAAAAATCTTTCATAAATTGTTTCGAGTATTCTCAAAAAAAAAAATCAATTTTTATTTTCACAAAATTGTGTAAATTTTTCTTAAATTTATTCATTAAAAAATTATTGGATTTTTAAAAATTATTGGACTTGTTCAAAAAATTGGAATTTTACGCCCTTTATTTTTCGTAGTTTCTCAATTATATTAGTTATATTTATATCAATAATTTCTTCCTAACAAGAAAATTAAAAAAAAATCTCTCAAAAATTGTTCGTATTAAAACAAAAAAACATTGCTTGGATTTTTTTCAAAAGAAAAATTAATCCCATTTGGATTCCTAGAGGAAAAATAAAAAAATCAAAAACTGTCTGGATTTTCCTCAAAAAAAATCCTTTTGTACTATCAAAAAATTGGTTATAAAAAAATTCATTGGTCTTTACCAATACCAGAGTTATTATTAATTGGTTTCTAATTTTTAAAAAAATGGTGAAAGCGCTTCTCTTGGGTTATTTAAAAATCGACAACTATTATAGTGTTTAAAATTAAGAAACAAAATTTTTTACGTTTCTACTAGATAATATAGGCTATAATATAATAAAATTAAATATACAATACAATTATTATATTCATTTTTATAAGTAAAATAATTATTAGCAATTATTTTATACTTTTTAAAAAAATGGCGAAAGCGTTCCTCTTGCATTATTTCAAAAATAGATAACTCTCATAGTGTTTAAAATTAAGAAATCAATTTTTTTAAATTTATACTAAATGATACAGATTATAACAAATGAATATCAAATTTATAGTACATTTAGTATTATAAAAAAATTATTACCAATTAAGTATTTTCTGCTTTTTTTAAAAAATGGTGAAAGCGCGTCCTGCATTTTAAATTTCAGAAATAATTTTTTTTAATGACGTCATAAACAAGAAAATTAAAAATCCTGTTTAATTATTTAAAAATATTTATTTATTATTAACTATTATGTGTTGTTAATTTTTTTAAAAATTAGTCTTTGATTTATAAATTTCTCCCCAATGCATTTAGTTTATTGATGGATTGTAGTTTCCTTTAAATTTATCATCAAATATAGATGGTGTTGCTTTTTATTATAATCAAATTATTATTATTCGTTTATTTATATTGGTTCAGATAATTTATTTTTTCTCTATTACAATTTTTTTAATGAATAAAACAATCTAAATTTCCTACCTCAAAACTAATTAATCCGCTATGGTCCTGATCCAAGGTGTTGAATACGTAATGTGCATATTGACTGCTATTCACTGAAACAAAAAAAAAACAAATATTTGTATAAGGTGCTAAATTTCCGACGAGAATATAATTAGGGTATAATGATAGGCAAACAATCAAGCTGTCAATCAATGGGATAACGTTTGATTGAGGCACGGTTCAATCGTTCCATATGATTAACACTAATGGGTATTATCGATAATCATAATTATGGGCGCGTATTAAATTTTTGATTAAATGGTGTCAGAATTATTTTGTAATGGAAACTAGATTTTATGAATAAATGTAATATTTAATTCTAAATTAAATAAGCCAATTTTTTTCAAATAATATAAATTAAAATAATATTTAAAAATCATTATTATAGTACAGAAGCTGGTTATGATTTGGTCCCGAAAAATGTAATATAAATATTTTTTGTAAAAAGTTAACTTTTTTTATAAATACTTTTTATAAACAATTACTTTAAATGAATAAAATTGATAATTTTTTAAAAAATTCTAAATTCTTAACAGACTTGTGAAAATCTTGATATAACCTTGAGAAATTTTTGAAAAATCCTTGAAAAGACTTTGAAAAATACTTAATGAAAAATGCTTGGACAATTCATATAAATTCCCTATAAAATCCATCTTTGAAAAGTCCTTAAAGAATCCATAATAAACTCTAGAAAAATCCTAGAAAAATTCTTAAAAACTTACTATAAAATCCTAGAAAAGCCCATAAAGAAACCTTGAAAATCCTTGACAAACTTATAAAAAATCCTTTAAAAATTTCGAACCCTTAAAAATTCTTGACAAACTCATAAAAAATTCTTAAAAAATCTCTATAAAAATCTTGAAAAACCCTTGAAGAATCCTTGACAAACCCTTGAAAAATTCTAGAAAAATTCTTAAAAAATCCCTATAAAATCCTTGATAAGTCGTTGAAGAATCCTTAAAAAATCCTAGACAAACTTATGAAAAATCCTTCAAAAATTCTACAATCCTTAAAAAATCTTTAACAAATTCAAGAAAAATTTCTATAAAACACTTAAAAAGATCTTAAAATATCCTTGACAAATCCTTAGAAGACGCTTTAAGAATCCTTGAAAAATCTTTGACAAACCTATAAAAAAAACTTCAAAAGTTCTAGAAACCTTGAAAAATCCTTGAAACATATTTGACAAACTTATGAGAAATTAGTGAAGAATTCCTATGAAATCCTTGAAAAGACCTTAAAGAATCCTTAAAAAATCCTTGGAAAACGCTTGAAGAATCCTTGAAAAATCTTTGTCAAAAATTTAAAAAACACTTCAAAAATGCTAAAATCCTTGAAAAATCTTTGACAAAATCATCAAACATTATTGAAAAATTCCTATAAAATCCATGAAAAAACTTAATGAATTCTTGAAAAATCTTTGGAAAACGTTTTAAGAATCCTTGAAAAATCTTTGACAAACTAATGAAAAATTATTGAAAAATTCCTATAAAATTCTTGAAAAACACTTATAGAATCTTTGGAAACTTTTTAACTTACTAATGAAAAATTCCTATTAAATCATTGAAAAGAGCTTAAAGAATCCTTGAAAAATACTTGGAATATGCTTTAAGAATCCTTGAAAAATCTTTGACAAACTCATGAAAAATTCTTAAAATATCTTTAAAAAATCCCTATAAAATACATCCTTGAAAAGACCTTGAAGAATCCATGACAAACTCCTGAAAAATCCTTAAAAAATGCTATAAAGATTCTTAAAAAATTAATATAAATTCCTAGAAAAGCGCTTCAAGAATCCTTGACAAACTTATAAAAAATCTTTTATAAATTCAAGAAACCTTAAAAATCCTTGACATAATCATAAAAATCCTTGAAAATTCTCTATAAAAACCTTAAAAAATCCCTTGAAGAATCTTTGAAAAAATCTAGAAAAATTCTTAAAAAATCCTTATAAAATCCTTAATGAGTCCTTGAAGAATGCTTGTAAAATTATTTAAAAATTCCAGAATCCTTGAAAATCCATGACAAACTCATGAAAAATCCTTGAAAAATTCTATAAAAATTACTATAAAATCGTAGCAAAGCCCTCGAAGAATCTTTGACAAACTTATAAAAAATCTTTTAAAAATGATAGAAACCTTAAAAATCTTTGACAAACTCATAAAAAATCCTTGAGAAGTTCAAATAAAATTCTTAACATTCTTAAGAAATCCATATAAAATCCTTGATGGGTCATTAAAGAATCCTTGAAAAATCTTTAACAAACCTATTAAAATTATTGTAAAAATTCCAATCAAACCCTTGAACAATCGTTGAAAAATCGTTGATAAACGTATGAAAAACCCTTTAAAAACTTTAGAATCCTTGAAACATATTTGATAAAAATTAGTGAAAAATTCCTATAAAATCCTTGAAAAGACCTTAAAAGAATCCTCAAAAAGTCTTGATGTATCCTTAAAAATTCTTGACAAAATCCCTATTAAATCTGTTCTTGAATATTCCTTGAAGAATCGATGACGAACTCATGAAAAATACTTGAAAAATTCTAGAAAAATTCTTAAAAAATTCCTATAAATTCCTAGCAAAAATAAAAATCCTTGACAAACTCGTGGGAAATCCTTGAAAGTTCTAGAAAAATTCTTAAAAAATCCTTATAAAATCCTTGGAAAATACTTAAAGAATCCTTGAAAAATCCTTGACACACTTATGTAAAATTCTTTAAAAATTTTAGAATCCGTGAAAAATATTTGACAAACTAATGAAAAATTATTGAAAAATTCCTATAAAATCTTTGAAAAACCCTTATAGAATCTTTGAAAAATCTTTAACAACCTAATGAAAATGCTTGAAAATTCTCTATACAAACCTTGAAAAAACCTTGAAAACCCCTTGAAGAATCCTTAAAGTTATAGAAAAATTTTTAAAAAATCCTCATAAAATCCTTGATAAGTCCTTGAAGAATGCTTAAAAAATCCTTAACAAACTTATAAATACTCCTTTAAAAATTCTAATATTCTTGAAAATGTTTGACAAACGTATAAACATTCTTGAAAAATCTCTAACAAACTGAAAAAATACATCCTTGAAATGTCCTTGAAGAATCCATGATAAGCTTATAAGAAATCTTAAAAATTATAGAAAAAATCATAGAATCCTTAAAATCCTATGAAAACCTTGAAAATGTCTTGAAGAATCCTTGACAAACTCTTGAAAAGTCCTTGAGAAGTTCAAGAAAAATTCTTAAAATTCATAAAAAATCCCTATAAAATCCTTAATAGGTCTTTGAAGAATCCTTGAAAAATCTTTGACAACCTAAGAAAAATTATTAAAAAATTCCAATCAAATCCTTGAAAAGGCCTTAAATACGTGAAAAACCCTTGCTTGAAAAATCCTTGATAAACGTATGAAAAATCCATTAAAAAAACGTTAGAATCCTTGAAACATATTTGACAAACTCATGAAAAATTAGTGAAAAATTCTCATAAAATCCTTGAAAAGACCTTAGAGAATGCTTGAAAAATCCTTGGAAAACGCTTAAAGAATTCTTGAAAAATCCTTGACAAACTTATAAAAAAATACTTTAAAAATTCTAAAATTCTTGAAAAATCATTTAAAACTTCATGAAAAATCATTGGAAAATTCCTGTAAAATACTTGAAAAAATCTTGTTGTATCATAAAAAATTCTTGACAAATCGGAAAAATCATTGAAAAATCACTATAAAATCTTTATAAAATTTGTTCTTGAAAATTCCCTGAAGAATCCACGACAAACTCATGAAAAATTCTTGAAAAATTCTAGAAAAATTCTTAAAAAATTCCCATAAAATTATAACAAAAATCCTTGACAAACTTATGTAAAATCCTTTAAAATTTTTTAGAATCCTTGAAAAATGTTTGACAAACACATGAAAAATCATTGAAAAATTTTAATAAAACCCTTCACAAGACCCTGAAAAATCCTTAAAAATCCTTGACAAACTCATGAGAAATCCTTGAAAGTTCTAGAAAAATTCTTAAAAAACCATTATAAAATCCTTGAAAAACACTTGAAAATTCCTTGAAAACTTCTTGACAAACTTATGAATAATCCTTCAAAAATTCTAGAATCCTTGAAAAATCCTTGATAAACTTATTGAAAAATTCAGATAAAATCCTTCAAAGGACCTTAAAGAATCCTTAAATTCTTGACAAACTTCTGGAAAAACCTTAATAATATCCTTAAAATAGAAAAATAGACAGATAAACAAAATTAGAAATATATCAAGAGATCTGAAGACATACTAGAAAGACAAAAGAAATTGAAAGGAAAACTATTAATTTTGTTTTATTTTTTTTTATAATATTATATTGTTAATTTTTTTAAGGGTCTGAATCCTTATTACCAGGGAATTATTATTGCTTCTTCCTTATTTTATTTTTAATTTCTTTGTGTTTTTTAGTCACTATTATTACAGTATGTACAATTAAACCCAGCCCGTGATAATAAATATCACTTAGAAAATGAAATGTACATATTAACCATTAGCCAATGTCATACCGATTTCAAAATCTCCCTTCCACCTTCACATTTATTAAAATACCCTTTCTACTATTATTTATTAATAAAGTGATTCTGTTAATTAGTTTTAGTTATGACATATGTCTTTGATCAACTTTTGGCATGATAAAATCGTTTTAATCAAAACATTTCTATTTTCGTGTAGCCCCAGGTGTCCATTTTCAGAACCAATACATCTTAAAAAAAAATCCGACGTGATAACACTGTTAATTGATCAATTTTTTTTAACGAAAAACATCGCGTCGAAACGAAGATATATTTACGGAAATAATGTCCCTTCGGCCAAAAATATAGCTGATAGATTTGTTCAGGCGTAGATTGGAGTTTGATAACGTCAACGGACAAATTGAAGTAGGGGTAGAGAAATTGTTATCATTCAATTTGCTACGAAAAACGGAAAATGGTGACTTAGTAGTTTTTTTTATTTAAACATTAAATTATTGGAACACAAAATTAAAACAAAAGTAAATAAACAAAATTTTATAGAATTATTCCTAAATAAATTATTATTACTCATTTTTAGACGGTATCTCGCCTAATATAGCAACTAAAAATATACAGTTTATTCGTGATATTTAAAATATTTATTAAAAGAGCGCGTCTGTGCTACTTTTTTCAAAGTTGATAGTGGTATAACTTTTATTAAAAACAATTTAAAAAAAGTACCACAAACGCGTTCTTATGAATTAAATACAAATTGGTGAAAACTGCAGCTTCCTATCTTTAATATTAACGGAGCGCCCGTCCAAAAAAATACAATTTGCATCATGAAAAACTTTTCTACAGCACTGATTCAACTTATAAAAAATTGTTGAAAAATCGTTAAAAAAATCGATATAAAATCTATGACAAACTCATAAAAAATCCTTGCAAAATTGTATAAAAATTCCTAAGAAATTACTATAAAAGCCTAGAAAAGCCATTGAAGAATCCTTTACAAAATTATAAAAATCCTTTAAACATTCTGGAAACCTTAAAAATCCTTGACAAATAAAAAATCCTTGAAAAATCCCTATCAAAACCTTGAAAAACCATTAAAGACCTTGACGAATTCATGAAAAATCCCTGAAATGTTCTAGAAAAATTCTTAAAAAGTCCTTATAAAATCATTGATGAGTCCTTAAAGAATACTTGAAAAATCCTTAAAAAAAACTTATGAATAATCCTTGAAGCTGGAATGAAGGGTTGGATGAAAAATCTTTGACGAAAAATTCCAATAAAATCCTTGAAAAGACCTTAAAAAATCCTTGAAAAATCTTTGGAAACCCTGAAAGAATCCTTGAAAAATTCTTGGAAAACTCTTGTAGAATCCTTGAAAAATCTTTGACAAAACTATAAAAAAATCCTTCAAATATTCTAGCATCCTTGAAAAATCCTTGACAACCTCATGGAAAATTATTGAAAAATTCCAATAAAATCCTTGGAAAAGACCTTAAAGAATCCTTGAAAAATCTTTGGAAAACCCTTAAAGAATCCTTGAAAAATCTTTGACAAATTTATGAAAAATTACTATAAAATCCTAGAAAATCCCTTGAAGAATCCTTGATAAACTTATAAAAAATCCTTTAAAAATTCTATAAATCTTAAAAATCCTTGACAAACTCATAAAAAAATGCTTGAAAAATCTCTATAAAAACCTTGAAAAATCCTTGAAGACCTTGACAAACTCATGAAAAATCCTTGAAATGCCCTAGAAAAATTCTGAAAAAGTCACTATAAAATCCTTGACGAGTCCTTGAAGAATACTTGAAAAATCCTTAAAAAACTTATGAATAATCCTTTAAAAATTCTAGATTCCTTGAAAAATATTTGACGAACATAAAAAATAATTGAAAAATTCCAATAAAATCCTTGAAAAGACCTTAAAGAATCCTTAAAGAATCTTCGGAAAACGCTTGAAGAATCCTTGAAAAATCTTTGACATAACTATTAAAAAAACCCTTCAAACATTTTAGAATCCTTGAAAAATCTTTGACAAACTCATGAAAAATTCCTATGAAATCCTTGGAAAGACCTTAAATAATCCTTGAAAAATCTTGGGAAAACCTTTGAAGAATCCTTGAAAATTCCTTTACAAACTTATGAAAAATCCATCAAAAATTCTAGAATCCTTGAAAAATCTTTGACAAACTCATGAAAAATTTCTATAAAATCCTTGAAAAGTCCTTGAAGAATCCTTGGAAAACGCTTGAAGAATCCTTGAAAAACCCTTGACAAACATAAAAAACCTTCAAAAATTCTAGAATCATTGAAAAACCTTTGACAAACTCATGAAAATTTCTATAAAATCCTTGAAAAAACCTTAAAGAATCCTTGAAAAATCCTTGGAAAACGGTTGAATAATACTTGAAAAATCTTTGACAAAATTATAAAAATCCCTTCAAAAATTCTAGAATCCTTGAAAAACTTATTAAAAATCATTGAAAAATTCCTATAAAATACTTGAAAAGACCATAAAGAATCCTTGGAAAATATTTGGAAAACCTTTGAAAAATCCTTAAAAAATCCTTTACAAACTTATGAAAAATTCAAGAATTATTATTGAAAATTTTTTGACAAACTCATGAAAAATTTCTATGTAATCCTTGAGAAAACCTTAAAAAATCCTTGGAAAATGCTTGAAGAATCTTTGAAAAATCTTTGACAAAACTTAAAAAAAACCCTTCAAAAATTCTAGAATCCTTGAAAAATTCTTGACAACCTCATGAAAAATTATTGAAAAATTCAAATAAAATCCTTGGAGAAGACCTTAAAGAATCCTTGAAAAATCTTTGGAAAAACCTTAAAGAATCCTTGAAAAAACCTTGACAAATCTATGAAAAATCCTCAAACAATTCTACAATCCTTGAAAAATCTTTGACAAACTTATGAAAAATTATTGAAGAAAAATTCCAATAAAATCCTTAAAAAGACCTTTCAGAATCCTTGAAAAATTCTTAGAGAACCTCTGAAGAATCCTTGAAATATCCTTGACATATTTATGAAAAATCCTTCAAAAATTCTATAATCCTTGAAAAATCTTTAACAGATTCATGAAAATTTTTTATAAAATCCTTGAAAAGACCTTAAAAAGAATCCTTGAAAAATCTTTGGAAAACCCTTGAAAAATTCTTGAAAAATGGTTGAAAAATTTATGAATAATCCCTGAAAAATTCTATAATCCTTCAAAAATCTTTGACAAGCGCATGAAAAATTTCTATAAATTCCTTTAAAACACCTTAAAGAATCCTTGAACAATTCTGGGAAAACGCTTGAAGAATCCTTGAAAAATCGTTGACAAATTATAAAAAAATCCTTCAAAATTTATAAAATCCTTAAAACATCTTTGACAAACTTATGAAAAATTCATATAAAATCCTTTAAAAGACCTTAAAGAATCCTTGAAAAATCTTTGGAAAACATTTGAAGAATCCTTAAAAAATTCTTCACAAACTTATGAAAAATCCTTTAAAAATTCCAATAAAATCCTTGAAAAATCTTGACAAACTCATGAACATTTCGATAAAATCCTTGAAAAGGCTAAAGATTCCTCGAAAAATCCTTGGAAAACGCTTGGAGAATCCTTGAAAAATCATTGACAAAACTATAAAAAAATACTTCCAAAATTTTAACATTCTTAAAAAATCTTTGACAAACTCATGAAAAATTAGTGAAAAATCCCAATAAAATCCTTGAAAAGACCTTAAAGAACCCTTGAAAAATATTAGGAAACCTCTTCAAGAATCATTGAAAAATCCTTGACCTACTTATGAAAAATATTTCAAACATTCTAGAATCCTTGAAAAATTCTTGAAAAACGATTGAAGTATCCTTGAAAAATCCTTGACAAGCTTATGACAATTCTTCAAAAATTTAAGAATCTGAAAAATCTTTGACAAATTCATGAATAATTATTGAAAAATTCCTATAAAATCCTTGAAAAAACCGTCATAAGTATCATAAAAAATCCTTGACAAATCCTTGAAAAATCCCTATAAAATCCCTCTAAAATCTATTCTTGAAAAGCCATTGAAGAATCCTTGAAATTGGAACAAAAGTAAATAAACACAATTTTATAGAATTAATGCTAAATAATTTATTAATAATATTGATAAATAATTACCGTATAAAAATTATTTATTGATAAAATATCAAGATATCGAAATAAAATTTTTTTTGAAGCAAAATTTTCAAATCAATGCTTTAACATTGTAATTTACACCTTCTTCTTAATTTATTATTATATATAAATTTTCCATATAATATTTATGCAAGTATTAAGAGGTCCGTACACCACGTGACTCTTCTGGATGCCGGTTAGAGAATTACCAAAGGAAAATGTGCTTGAATAATAATAAATTGGGTGTTTTTTTAGTATTTTCCGATTAATGCTAAGTAATCCTTACATCTAGTCCAATTTTTTGCTGCACAGAATTATTCGTTTATGGACGAGATCTTGCCTAATATAGCAACTAAAAATATACGGTTTTTTCATGATATTTAAAAACACGCTCTCATGAATTAAATACAAAAATGCAGCTTCCTATCTTTAATATTAACGGAGCGTTCATCCAAAAACGATATCTTATACAATACAATTTTCCTAGATGAGATAATGATTAAAAAAAAATAGCAAATATAATAAAAAACTTTTCTACAGCACTGATTTAAAAAAGGGATGCAAAGGAAATTCCTTATTCAGTCTTATATTAAAAAATTTAAATTTATCCCGTCATCCACAATTAGGACTACGCGGAGTGTCAGTCGCGAGAAAAACGAAGAGAGCGCGATTTTTTGTCTACGAAATTTAATTTCATGGGACTTGATTTAATCCGTCGTTTTTGTGGAAAGTCAAGAGGGTCATTGATTTAGATTCATAATTTGAAAAAAAAAATCTCCCTTATTATAATATAAAGTCTGCTTCAAGCTCGTAAAACAATTATTCATAAGAATAATAATTTTAATGAGTTTATTTCACAATGAGTGATTAAAAATTAAATGTTGATTATAAAATTTATTTTCCATTAAAACGTTTACTAAAATTATTAAGTTTATAAAATTGTAAATAAAAATAAAAAATGATGTTGTTGATATAATGAAAAAAAAATTATCAATCGGATAACAAACAGACAAAATTAAAAGCTTAATGAGCTTTTCAATTTCTATTTTACCGAAATGAACCCATTGATTATGAACGGATGTTTTTCACAGACATTTATTCATTTACTGTTGAAATTCGAATGGGTAAAGTGAAAGATAGAAAGATACAATTAACGAGAAGCGGCGGTACTCGAATCATGCCTGAATAACCACCTATCAATTATTCAGGACAAAATTGAAAAATATAATGGAAAGCAAACTGAAGCTAATGATATTGCCAATACATTTATCAATATTTGTCTGTTGTTATTATTAAATCGGACATTAAAAAAAAATTTAATCGTTTAAATTATGTTAAATCATTTTTTAAGATGTAGATAATGATTAGAAAAAGAGTTTTTTTAACTAAATATAAAAAATAAAAATCAAAGTATCTAATTTTTTGTATGTACTGTTTATCAGGTGCGAAATAGAAATATGTAATTACAGGTATAAATTCAATTTAATAATCACGATAATTACTTTTTATTTGTGATTAAATATGATTAAGAATCAATAAATGTTTGAAAAAGTTACTATGGTAGTCGACGTGTTAAAATCGACTAATCATCGAAGGACCAAACAAGCTGTTAAATTAATAGTAAACCTCATATTGAAGTGAACTATTATAAAAGGTACATTATATTTTAAAATCTCAGAAAATTTTTTCTGAATAATTTGATAAAAAAGGAGCGGTATTAACCGGTATTATAACGAAGAATTTTTACATGTTGCCATCGACTGATATCTACGAGATCTGAAAGGATAATGATGCGTGAACCAGTGTTGCCAGATCTAAAATGGTCAAGGCGATAGATTTGATATTGGGTTTGAAAACGGTGTAACGAAGTTACTGAAATTTATATATTATTTATTATCTCATCCCTGTTCCTTTTACTTTTATTTTATTAACTACTTTTTATAAATAATTCGTGGAAATGAGCTCCGACAACACCAGCCGAACCATAAGATATTATTAAGTATAATAAGTATAATTTTGGTAGGATTTGGTACAAATTTAAATTAAAATAGTAAGACCAGTACGCGCACGCCTGTCTCCCTCCAAATCCGATTGAGAGTTAGAGTAGGGAAATATTGGTTACAGCGTTGCTAACCGTACTATATTTATAGTATTTGTACGATAATTACAACTTCATGTAATATAAAATTTCAAAGTAAATATTTTAAACATAACTAACTTATTGAAAACTTAATTTAGAATTAAAAAAAATGGTAATATAGCAAAAAACAGTAGTAAAATAGTTGGCAGGAAAACAAAAAAAAAAATGATAAGGAGCATCTGTTAGGACAGTCTTTAGTCATCCACCCAACTGTAATTCGCTACAATCAGTTATAAAGTCGCAGGCGAAAGCTCTACGATTTTTAAGGATTTTTAAGAATTTTTTAAGAATTTTTTAAGAATTTTTTAAGAATTTTTTAAGAATTTTTTAAGAATTATTTAAGAATTATTTAGGAATTTTTTAAGAATTTTTTAAGAATTTTTTAAGAATTTTTTAAGAATTTTTTAAGAATTTTTTAAGAATTATTTAAGAATTTTTTAAGAATCTTTAAGGATTTTTAAGACTCTTTTTAAGAATTTTTAAGGATTTAAGGATTTTAAGGATTTTTAGGGATTTTAAAGGAGTTTAAAGGATTTTAAAGGATTTTAGAGGATTTTTAAGGATTTTAAACCATTTTAAAACATTTTTAAAAGGTTTTAAAGGATTTCAAAGGATTTTAGAGGATTTTTAAGGATATTAAACGATATTAAAGATTTTTAAAAGATTTTAAAGGATTTTAGAGGATTTTTAAGGATTTTAAACGATTTTTAACGATTTTTAACCATTTTAAAAGATTTTTAAAAGATTTTTAAAAGATTTTTAAAAGATTTTTAAAAGATTTTTAAAAGATTTTACAGGATTTTAAAGGATTTCAAAGGATTTTAAAGATTTTTAAAAGATTTTAAAGGATTTTAAAGGATTTTAAAGGATTTTAAAGGATTTTAAATGATTTTAAAGGATTTTAAAGGATTTTAAAGGATTTTAAAGGATTTTAAAGTATTTAAAGGAGTTTAAAGGATTTTAAAGGATTTTAGACGATTTTTAAGGATTTTAAACGATTTTAAAACATTTTAAAAGGATTTTAAAGGATTTTAAAGGATTATAGAGGATTTTTAAGGATTTTAAACGATTTTAAAAGATTTTACAGGATTTTAAAGGATTTCAAAGGATTTTAAAGAGTTTTAAAAGATGTTAAAGGATTTTAAAGGATTTTAAAGGATTTTAAAGGATTTTAAAGGATTTTAAAGGATATTAAAGGATTTTAAAGGATATTAAAGGATTTTAAAGAATTTTAAAGGATTTTAGAGGCTTTTTAATGATTTTTTAATGATTTTTGTGATTTTTAAGGTTTTTTAAAGGTTTTCAGATTTTTAAGGAATTTTAGAGATTTTTAAGAATTGTAAACTATTTTTAGGGAGTTTAATGTTTTTTGACGATTTAAGAATTGCTTAAAATTTTTAAGTAATTTTAAGCCCTTTTTAGGGTTTTTAGGATTTTTATGAAAAGGATTTTTAAGAATTTGAAAGGATTTTTAAGAATTTTTAAGGATATTTAAGGATTTTTAAGGGTCTTTAAGGATTTTAAAGGATTTTTAAGGATTTTTAAAGGTTTTTAAGGATCTATAAGGATTTTTAAGGATTTTTTTTAGGATTTTTAAGGAATTTTTAGGGATTTTTAGGGATTTTTAGGGATTTTTAGGGATTTTTAGGGATTTTTAGGGATTTTTAGGACAGTAGAAAATTAGAATTTTTGTGATAAAAACCAATTGAAAATTATTGAGGCGAAGCACTTGGGAGTTTTTATTTATCGAGGCGAAGCACTTTGATGTCGCACTTTTTTCAATATGCTTAGAAAAATCTCAACAAATCGGAATTTTAATCTCATTTAAATTTTATCTGGAATATCAACTTTTAATTCTATAATATTAATAAAAAATATTTCATAAGTAAACAAAATGTATATATTAATCATAAAACAGAAGAAAATTAAAATTTTTGTGATAAAAACGAATTAAAAATTATTGAGGCGAAGTACTTGGGCGTTTTTATTTATTTTGTTTATTTATTTTTTTAGGAAAATGTTATCTTATTAAATTTTTGCTCAATATTTTCTTTATTCCTGAATATTTTAAAACCAAAAAAAATATCGTACTTTCTAAGTAAAGTAATATTATTATTAATTAGAATAATTAAATATCTACTGATATCTATGTACAATTAATTATATCTAAAATATTAATAATGGTAGTTAAGATAATTCATTAAAAAAATATTTAATGAGAATAAACCCTATTTGATAGTGGTCAGTCTACACCACTGTCATAAATTATGCGTTAACTCCGTGGAAAAACTCAAAATTGGCCGTTGAATATATAAGACGGCGTCTCCTGGCAAATTCAGATAATCTGCATAAATTGTCGGCCATTAATTTCCATAGCTCCGTCAGATGGCGTTATATTAATGCCATTATCAGCAAGATCATTTGCCACCCTTTTCTTAATGGCTTTGAGGCGATTTTCGAAATTATAATTCTAGTTTACTACCAGCGGCTTGTTAAATAAAGCACAAATGTTACTTTCAAATGACTAAATGATTATTCAAGAGAAGACAACGAATTAATTTGAAAATAATGTAATTAAAATTATCTTCTAAACGGTTATTTAGATTTATAAGATGATTCTTTATTAATGTAGTAATTTAAATTTATAAAATTTTTTTATTGTAGAAAAAAATATGTTAGTATTTTTTTTATTTGGTGAACCGTTAAATAAATCTACTGTCAGCTTTGTACACACTTCTACAAAAGTAACTCAACATATTCATATGTAAAATTAGCATATCCCATTTGTAGTTCACACATTCTTTTAAAACATGGTAATGGATGCATTTACCTATTTCAACATGATCACGCTATGCAATCTATATAGTGCACATTCACATTCACACGTAGAACTAAAAATTATCTATTGGGTATTGTCATACGTAATTTTAGTCTTGAAAAAAATATTAAACGAAAATTATAAGTTAATAAAACATACAGATTATCGCTTATTAAAAAACTGTTACTAATTTATATCTTAATAAAAATCTGTGAAAACTATTAAACCTAAATTTTATTAATAAAAACTAATAAGTAATTTCAAGTGAGGAAACAATTAAATTCAGTTCACTAATAAATAAACTAAAAAAATACGTCCAAGCTAAAGTCAGTTATCCATCGGGTAGAAATATTACTAAATATACTTAACACCAACGCAAGCTCCGGCTATATTCATACGTCATACACAATTAACGAAAGTATACGCGGCCTACTAAATATACGCGGCGTCAACGCATCTTATATAAAATAGTTAAAATATCTCTAAGGATAAAACAAATACCGTTGCAAAAAATACAAAGTAATTATCTAGGACAATAAGTGGAACATCCGAAGTGACTAGCATTGTTTTGGACTGCGAGATATGTTTAACATGGTATTTTTTTGTGGAAACATATTCATAAAAAAACCCTCAGATGCATTTGCTTCCACTGGTATATGAGACAATGTCATTTTATCATTTTCGGTTAATTTAGAAAAGTTTTATAAATATGTTCATAGTAAGCAGTAAGATCCACCGCCCCCACTTGCACAATTAACACTAAAAAAATTACCAAGAACTAAGATGAGTTGACACCGCGTATATTTAGTAGATATATAGTGCTGAGGCTGTGTATACTTTAGTCTAGTCCACAAGTGCTGTTTGGGTTAAACTTTTTCTCCGCCTCCGAAAAATATGAACGAGGTATAATTCGATTCGGAATAGCGTGTAGATGATTTTCCAAAAAATTCAAGAGCAGCTTGCAAAAATTACAAAAGTTCTAAACGATTAACTGAAAAATAAAAATGGGGTTTGGTTTTTTGAAAATTTCTCAAAAACTATTTGACACTTTTCAAATTTAAAAAAAGATTCAAAAAGAGGAAGAAATTTACAAAAAAAAAACTTTGGCACCCAGAACTGCAGGGCCAATATTTATAATTTTCCCAGAGGGTTGAAAATACAGCCGAAAACGGGGACTCCGGCTTGCGTAAGCGCTACCCACTTTGGGCCTTTAATGAATACATATTATTTAAATATAAGTATAAAAATTGAAAAAATTCAGGCATCTACTGGATAGATTAATGAATACTAATACTCGGTCAAAAAATTTTTATCGCGATTTTTCTATTAATTATGCATTAGTTAATTAACAATTTTTCCCTACTGGAACATGAATGTTGTAAGTACGATAATTGTTAAATAACAAATCTGTATTTTTTTTGTTTTTTTGGACCTATTTTTGAAAGGGTTCAGAACAGATTTCTGTTGAAAAAATTGTTAGTTTTTACTTTTGTTATTAACAATTTACTTACATTAAAAATTAAAAAGATTGATTAATCATTGAAAATATTTATTTTTTCATATTACTATTGATCCGCTTTTTTATGATTAGAAGTCACATGAAAATGATTTTTTTGACCGCGGATTTTTGTTTATCAATCTATTCAGTAGATGTCTGAGTTTTTTCAATTTTTAATTTTTATATTTATTAAGTTTAAATAATATTTATTCATTAAAGGTCCAAATTGGGCAGCCAGAGTCCTCGTTTCCATGCCGTATTTTCAACACTCTGGGAAAATTATAAATATTGGTCCTACACTTCTAGGAGGAATAGTTTGTTTTTTTAAATTTCCTCCTCTTTTTGAATCTTTTTTCAAATTTTGAAAAATGTCAAATAGTTTTTGAGATATTTGTAAAAAACCAAACCCCATTTTTATTTTTCAGTTAATTGTTTATAACTTTTTCAATTTTTTCCAGTGGATCTTGAATTTTACACGCTATTCCGAAAAGAATGACACCTCGTTCATATTTTTCGGAGGCGGAGAAAAAAGTTTGACCCAAAAAGCACTTGAACTGCTTGTGAGACGATCATTCTAATTGGCCTGATATTCAGGACGTAGAATAAACTTGCAACATATATAAATTATTCACTATATTACAGGAAATGTGTAAAAGAGTAACGTGAAAGTGGTATCGTTTTCAAACGCAGAATTTTTCCATATATGACTGAGAAAGTAGTAAAAAAAGTACTTGAAATCGTATTTTAAAATGTATAAAGCAAGAGCTCCTACGGGAATAAGAGAATACGAAAGCAAAAATCCTCGAGTTGAATATTTTATAGATTTTATAATAATATCGCTATTTACAAACTCTTAGAAATCTTTATATAAAATTGCGCTTCATTATATTTTTATTTTATTATAAATAAACTTTATTATTTATAGTATCTATATACCTATTTTATATTAATAGGCTATAAGGCTATAAAACACTAAAATGTATCTTGGAAAGGTTAGTTTTGTTTTACGATAATCGAATACTTACAGATCGGTTTAAAATAAAAAAATAAATTATTTTATATCTTTTTCTAAGATTTTTGATATAATGGATATAAAAAAGTTATGATTAGAAGTTACAGCTTTTTTTTACTGGGTGCAACTGTAACTAATTCTGAGTCCAATCAAAATGGTTTAATTTATTATTATTAAGTTTGTAGCTATTACAATATTTTTATTAAAATATCCTCCTAAGACCAAAATTAAGGGTACTACTGTGTTGTTATGATACAACAACAAGTACTATTTTTTTTTCTTACGAAATAAAAATATTCATAGTTGTCTTTGATCCATCTTTTTGTCTGTACTTGCTTTTGTTCTTGCCTTCTGTTGATTATGTAATTTTTTGGTCAGGTATGCATTATGTGCCCCGATATCATGTTTAATTTTTTTTTAATTGTCTTATATTTTTAAAACTCCTGAGAAGGATGCTACAGACCAAAAGCATTGCACCCTATTACTATCCATCCGGAGTTGGTAAAAATTTTTAAACGATTAATTTTGGCCCAAATCTACTTTGAAATTCCAGACCAGAGGCAATTCCAGACCAGAGGCTTTTTCATTAGTCGCAATTTGGCGTCAGGCAAAAAATCCACGGTCATGGGAGTTACCAAAATAACCGACTTTATTAGAGATGCCCAGAATCACTGCCTGTTCATTTTTGTGGATATCTCGGACACCTTCCATAATCTATGATGGCCCACCCTAATATTAGATCTCCATAAAAAGGGCTTCTGCTTGGACATTTTACAATTGGTCAGAAGTTATCTGACTAACAAACAGATCTACTATTATTCTGCGTTCAAGCGACTGTCCGTAGGGATCAGACCTTGGACCAATTCATTGGAATATCACTATGGACTCCCTTTTATCAGCTGACTGGCCTAACAACACTTCTTTATCAGTATATGCAGACGATCTAACAATCACGATCTAAGGGGACAGTAGGATGGCGCTTGAGAATACTGCGACCAATGGTATGGTCATAATTAAACAATGGGACAAATAAACAAGCTCCAAATCTCAGAAACTAAAACCAAATACGTAGTTTTCTAGGAACCCAGTTATTCGGTATGATGGGCGTACTGTCTCTCAGTTAACACAAATTAATTATTTTAGACCATAAGTTGTCATTCTCGGACCAAGTTTTGTATATAGTTGACAAATGCAAGAAAGTCTTTCAATTGCTCGGAGGCTCTTTATGAAGGAATTGGGGAAGAATTGACCTCTAACTTCAACAAATTTACCATAGAGCGATTATTCCTATCTAAGCTTACGGCATTGAAATTTGAGGATCTCGCATTAGGCGTGTTTTCCACTTGAGATCACTTCGTTTTGGCGCGTATTCTTCTACACCGTGCGAATCAGTTTGTTTCTGTTTTGACTCCTTTGTATCTTCTTTTTGATCATAATAAAATAGTATAACTCTAACTATTTATTACAATAATATTTGTTGCTTCTGCAGCTGGTCCTTCGAACTTTGCTCTTTAACCTAAAAACAATGAAGTGAAGAAAACCGTAAAATTACAAACTTAAAATATACGAACCGGCCCTTAACTTAAAAAGTTTACATCTACTTCCTTTAAATTTGTAACCTTACTTTTTTTTGCTTGGAAGAAAAGCTGATCAAATATTTTTTCTGTGTATATTTTGTTTTGATTTTGAAAATATTTTTCATCTAAATTTAATACAAATTAGAAATCTGACACAAGATCCAAAATTGCAGAAACATTTTACACTTTACAAAAGCAATAAAAATAAATAAAAAAAAGAAGTTTTCACCAATTAAATTAGGAAAATATTTTTGTTCTAAAATATTACATTTTGCACTTTGTAATAACATTTTTCGACTTTAATGCTCATAACTGAAAAATAAAAATAAATAAAAAATGCAGTTTTCAACAGTTGTATGAAAAGAAAATTTTCTTCCTTGAATAAATTTTTCATCAAAAAATAAAGCATATCCGAAATCTGACAAAGGGTCAAAAATTGCAGAAGAATTTTACACTTTGCAAAAACATTTTTTAAATTTAATGCTCTGAAGTAAAAAATAATAATAAATAAAAAATGCAGTTTTCACCAATTAAATAAGAAGAAAATTTATTATTTTGAACATTTTTTTCATCTAAAAATAACGCACATCAGAAATCCGGTAAGAGATCAAAAATCGCAGAAGAATTTTAAACTTTGTAAAAACATTTTTCAAATTTAATGCTCTGAAGTAAAAAATAAAAATAAATAAAAAATGCACTTTTCACTTATTAAATGAGAAAAAAATTTATTATTTTGAACATTTTTTTCATCTAAAAATAACGCACATCAGAAATCCGGTAAGAGGTCAAAAATCGCAGAAGAATTTTACACTTTGCAAAAACATTTTTCAAATTTAATGCTCTGAAGTAAAAAATAAAAATTAATAAAAAATGCAGTTTTCACCAATTAAATAAGAAGAAAATTTATTATTTTGAACATTTTTTTCATCTAAAAACAACGCACATCAGAAATCCGGTAAGATGTCAAAAATGGTAGAAGAATTTTACACTTTGCAAAAACATTTTTCAAATTTAATGCTCTGAAGTAAAAAATAAAAATAAATAAAAAACACAGTTTTAATCAGTAAAATGATAATATTTTTTAATAATCTTATTATTTAATAAATATAACTATACGTTAGAGTCAACAGCAGAAACGCTTAATTTTCTTTTCTATTTTTGTCTCTAAGAAACATTCTTTGTTTTGTTAAATTTTCCCGGAAACTCCGTTTGTTTTTCCCTCTTGAAATTAGACATAATCAAGCATTAATAAATCTCCAACTTACCTCCTTGTGGGAAGAACTGGGCATAAATCATCTTGAAAGTGTCTTCCTTGACGACTCCGGTAGGGCATTCAGCCTTAAATCCGCGATAAATTCTCTTTATTTCGGCTTCGGTGAAACGAGTAGCCCTACAAAGGGCTTCGAGACTGTCAGGCCGGTACCGGGGCGGGGTTTCCAAATCCTCAAGTTCGGAATCTATAAAAAAACAACACTCAATTACCGACTGAATGACAATGGTGTGGTTTTTATATGACAACGGGAAAATTGTTTTAATCGGTTAAATAATTTATAGAAATATGTTTTTATATAAAAAAAGTTGTTAAAATAAATACTAAAACAGTATAAAATCGAATTAATGATCATTTTGACATCTTCTAAAAATTTGGTAAAAGTTTTCGGTCTTTTTATAACCTAACTTCTGATATATAATTTTTATAATCTTTAATTAACCGGTTCAGTGAATACTGAACTAGATAAAGCAAAATTAAAACTAAAATCAAATGATCAACCTCCTTAAGTATCAATTAAAGCACGAGGCACTGAGTTTCTGTAAAATGTATAGTTTGCGGTTAAATCTAAGCCCCAGTCTTATATTTTATTCATTTGCTTTGGGTCGCTGTGAAAGCTGAAAATATAAGCGCGGTTTACCGCTCTGAGATTTTGTAAATTTATTTTGGTAGTTTTTCTCACAAAAACATTAAATATATAGGTTAGATTGTAGTTTTATAGCGGTGTTAGAATAATTAGATTAACCTATTTAAAATGATAAATTACTTAAAGCGAATAGTTTTATATGTTGTTTTTTTCAAGGGAAATTTTCATCCTTTGATTATTACTGAGGCGAAGTACTTGGATGTTTTTAAATATTGAATCGTTGAAGATGTAAATTTTTTTATAAGCCAACAAAGTTTATACAGTGTGTCCAATTAAGTCGGCATCATATGGGAAACTTTTTTATTCTTAGTTTTATGAAAAAAAGTTTTTCTTTATAAAAAGTTGTGCATGGTCTATAGAACAGTAGAAAATTATAATTTTTGTAATATAAAAATATTAAGAATTATTGAGGCGAAGCTTTGGGTGTTTTTATTTATTGAGGCGAAGGACTTCGGTGTTAAAAATACAGAAAATTTAAAAATTACGTCATTAAATAATTATTATAATTTCAATTTAAGAAAAATGATAAAAAAAAAAGAAAAAAGATAAATAAATAAACCGAAGTTAAAGGATTTTGCGAAATTTTGATTTTAAGGGGTAGAAAATGGTGAAAAACGGTAATAAGGAAAAAATAGGATAAAATAGGGAAAATAAGAAAAATGGGGAAATTAGGGAAAAATTTGGAAAAATTACGAAAAATAAAAAAGATATGAAAAAAAGGAGAAAAATGGAGGAAAATAGAGAAAAATAAGGAAAAATGAGAAAAATATGCAAAAAAGGGAAAATTATAAAAATAGGAAATAATATAGAAAAATAAAGAAAAACATAGACAAATAGGGACAAATAGGAGAAAGTAGGGAAATAGGGAAAAATAGAGGAACATAGGAAAAGATAGAGCAAAATAGCGAACGATAGGGAAAAATACAAAAAAAACATGAATAGGAAAATTTGCGAAATATAGTTAAAAATATGGAAAAATTCGGAAAAATAGGGCAAAATAGGGAAAAATATGAAAAAACATGAATAGGAAAATTTTTTGAAAAATAGTGAAAATGTGGAGAAATTCGTAAAAATAAGACAAAATATGCTATTTTATGTGTGAAAATATGAATTTTTACTGGTTTTTTTTCCTTTGTAAAGAAATGCATGCTCGTTTTTTTTTCTCAATTTATGTGTAAAAAACGCATTTTTGCTGTTTTTTTTTATGGTTTTTTATGTGGAAAAATGTAATTGTTGCTTTTTTACCAATTTATGTGTGAAAAAATGTGTTTTTGCTGTATTTTCCAATTTTTTTGTGAAAACCATTTTTGCGGTTTTTTCCAAATTCGAGTGTGCATTCGTGCTTCTGTTTTGGTTTTCGAATTTTTTGAAATTGCTTTTCTTGCTTTTTTCACAATTCATGTGTGAAAAATGCATTTCTGCTATTTTTTCTGGTTTTTCAGGTAGAAACATGCATTGTTGCTTGTTTGTTTTTAAATTTGTGATAGATAAAATTCACTTTGCATTTTTTCAAATTTGAATAAGGAAAAATGTATACTTGCTTTTGTTATGTTTTTTTAAAATTTGTGTAAAAAAAAGTATGCTGTTTTTTTTTATGTAGAAAATCCATTCATGGTTTTTTCCCAATGTATGTGTGCTGTTTTTTTCTAGCGTTTTATGCATTCTTGCTTTTATACCAATTTATATGTGAAAAAATGCATTTTCGCTTTTTTCCACATTCGTGTGTGAAAAAATATTTTTGAATTTTTTACTATTTTTTTGTGGAAAAATGTGTTTTTTATTTCTATTTTTTCAATTTCGTGTGCAAGAAAACGAATTCTTGCTTCTGTTGATTTATTAAATTTTTGTGAAAAAAATGCAGTCTTGATGTTTTTTTCAAATTCGAGTGTGGAAAAAATGTATTTTGAACGAGCTAAAAAAGTTTTTCGAGAAAGATGGAAATATACATTTCTAAGATACCCTGAGACGATTAAGACCATTTAGTCTGTGTATCTGTCTGTCTAGTTGTCTGTGTGAATGCTTCCACGATAGCGGCCACACGTTTAATCCGATTGAGCTGAAATTCCGTATATGGGTTTGGGATCCATCGCAAGAACCCATTAGTTTTTCAACGACATCTGTCAAACGAAAGTGTCACTGTCAATAAATGACAGAACAAATATATTCGTCTCTGGATACTCGTCGGGAAAGTTTTGGGGTGACACAACCGATTTTTTTTTTATTTGATCGGCAAACATTTTTTGACAGTTAAAATCGCACTTATTATTATTATTAATATTAAATTGGATCCATTACAAACATTTAAAAAATAAACTAATTGATTTTGAAAAGTTGTAGAAATGTAAAGGGTGTATCACATAAAGCATCTTGTCCATCTCGAGGGCTGTGCAATAAAATTAAAATAATAATAATAATTATTTATTAACAATATTTTAATATTGAATAACTTTTCATATATTATTTAAATTTTTGACGTAATAAAAATAACGAGGGTAAAAAACAAACATCGAAGATGTATTTTAGTCCCTAGGACACGATATAAATTTGTATAATGACGTCAGAGTATAACAAAATAATAAAAAAAAATTATACAAATATTTTTTCCAATTCTTGTCAGATTTAGTATAAAAGTGCTAATTTTTTTGCTTTTTGAGTTAAAGTGTCAATATAAAATATAAAGGAATTTTTTCCAAAGTTTATTAAAACTTTGTATATAGTTATTAAATACGGACCTGTATATTTTACTTACCGTTTTTGTAATCAAAATTTCTGCTTATTATTTATGACTATAAATGTTTTATTAACAAATACAAACTCACCACTATCATCATCATAAGTCAATTTCACAATAGACTGAAGAAAACTCGTACATAACATTTAAGATAAAGATAAACACTAAAAATAGTCCGCAAACAAAAACCAATTTGAAGTGATTAACTGTATGGTAGAACCGATGCTGACGCCGTTGAAAGAATAATATAAAAAAATTGGATTGGATTTAGACAAGTTCCGAGTGGGAGATCCCGGATAAAAAAAATAGACAGATTTACTGACAGACATGAATCTAGTCAGTATTAATAACTTGATTTTGAGTAAAAATAAAACGCAATTTTTACAGAGTGATTATAATAAAATTTTGAAAAAAATGAGTCCGAACCTGATAAAATTGATTTCTATCATTTTAATATTATTTTATAAATGGTAATTATTTTTCATTTTGAAAAATTACTTTACAGTTATATTTTTAACCAATGTGCTTAATTTTTGAATTCAGTTTTGTTTTGGTAAATTTGAATATTTCATAATTTTTTCCCATTTTCAATTAATAAAAAATATTTTGAATTGCAATAAATCAGTCCTTTATATATATTTTTTTTAATCAATTTTATTCGCTGAATATCCAACTATTGCTTTTTATTTTTTCCCCAGTCGTGATTAAACTGTTGATAATAGAAATATTTGGAAGCAGCTGGGATTTTGAAATAATTTTTACATTTTACATTCATTCCATTGGCACTTTTCCGGTACGAATGGCTTTGAATCTACTTTTATTTTTTTATTTTATTTATTTTTCTACAAATTACTTTTTCATTAATAAAAGTTTTTTACCAAATTATTTCTACACTAAAATTACTTTTATAACATATAAAAAATATCTCGTGTTTGTCACTATTATAGACAATTAGAATGACTAATTAAAAATAAATATCAGTTTTTTTCTTCTTTATTATTATGGTCATTTTTCTGTTAAATATCAATTCGCTGATGTTTGTTTTCTAATAATAATTATCCTACAAGTACAATGCGACATACATATTTTTTAGTAATTTTTTGTTTTATACAGTATATTATTATAGTTATAGTAATAAAATTATTATATTTTGAATTCTTCATTAATCATATTTTAATGAAAATTGGCAGCAAGAGGCGTATATTACAAAAATTAAATCAGTTCTCCTCTAGCTCTTTTAGTTTTGTCTCATTATTAAACGCACCTTACAGACAATTCGGTCTTCTTTTTCTCCTCTAATTTACTAAAGTTTATAATGATAAAAAATAATATTCTTGAATCTTATAATCTTTTTAACAATTTTTTAAAATTTTGACTGCGCTGCAATTGCTGTTAATAAATTTCTTGAAGGCAACAAAAACTAATCCAAGTTAAATTTGAAAAATCTTATCAAAAAGTCTGGATACATACAATTTTTTATTTCTTTTAAAAATGGTTTTTTTTAGACAAAAAATGCAAATTTTGTCGAAATCGATAAGTAGAATCAACCATTAAAGAGAGAAAAAGGGATTTGCGTTAAAAAAATGAGTTACAAAACTTTCATAGTAACAAAATTTCGCACGAATTTCTGAGCATCATGTTAATTATTTTTGAAAAGTTTATAAATATTTACAGAGCTTTAGGTCTCATTTTTGCAATATCTAAAATTATTTGACTTGACTTGGATTTTTTTTGTGCCAAAAATTTTGAAAAAATGTCATGGGTAACTTAAAACTGGCCGAATTTAAAAAAGTATTTAGCACAAAAAAAAATAACTTTTTAGAAAACTAAAAATATTTCAGCTGAGACGAATTCTTAGGATAACTACCGCATATATATTTTCTAGTATAGTATTGGTAAACAATTATCGACCTTGTAGACGGAGATGCCAAATTTCAAGTCAATCGGGCCAAAAGTTTGTCTGCAATAGCTTAAATTGTTTTTTTTATGTTTAACTATTAAAATAAAATAATAATAATTCATGTACCTCGTGATATTTTTTATTACTTTTTACGCCCCTTTGGAGAGCTCTGACAGCATGTTAGCCTCTAGCAAACCGTCTGGCAATATCTTTCCGCGTTTCTTGAATATAAAAAAATGCTTTTTTCGTAATCAGAATTCGTGTACGTTATAAGTTTTTTTGTACCTACATTTGACATGTTTAAGCGCCTTTGGTCCCAGCCTCGCGATGGTAGACAAGAAAATTTATGTTCGTCTATACCAAAGGTTTTTATTACAATACAAATTAACCATGTACCTTAGGGATACATTTTTTATGTAGCCAGTTCTTAGACTTTATCCCAATATTATTACAGACTGCCCTAATTTCAATGAAAAAAGAAAATCGAATCAACTCAGTAATACCAACATACAGACTATCCTAACGAAGAACACAGAAAGAGTGATGAAATACCTAAAAGATATTAACATGTATAACCTCATATAACTCCAAATAGTGTAAATTGTGCATGTCCCACCTACTAATAACCCACTGTGATTGATGCGAGTTTATTTACGTTGAATAAGAAAAAATTAATCAACCAGGGGCTAGTGAATAAACAGAAACGTATTTAGTATTTGCGCTTATGAATTATTTAATTTAATTTCATTACTTAATCTAGATACGTAATACTTATTATACAACTACTAAAAATTTATTTACTCACATTTATTTTTTTTGAGAGTAACTAGTTTTGGTTGCCAATTTTATATAAAAAAGCCAGTATAAATACTATTTTTAGTTGCTTCTATAGATTCACTGTGTTAAATTTTAATATAGAGATAGGAAAAATATTTTTTTAAATAATTAAATAATATTTTATTAATTAGACTGATAAATTTTTTTTATTGTTCTCTAAAATATATTTTCTCTTTTAATTCTGTTCAAGCAAATAATTTTGATAATTTTATTAAAATTATTAGAATATTAGAATTTTTAAATTATTTTCATTAAAGTAGATTCTTATTGCAAACTATAAGTTTTTCTTGCCCAGTACAGATATATAACAAGATTTGTCAATTTTAGTTATTGACATAAAAAAATTGTAAAAAATATAATTGATTTGTAAGCTGTTGTTCAAGTCCATTTCAATAAACAATGTTTATTGACCAAATATGAATTAAGAACTCATAAATGTTTAAAAATATTACTAGACTGTCGACGTTTTGACATGAACCATCATTAGATCGAAGGACCAACCTGAATACAGCATCTCAGGATTTATTATCTTAACAGAAATAAATTATTTAAGGGCTATTTATTCATTAATTTTACATTTTTTACAATTTATTATTTTTATAGAGTAACTGCTATCACTCACTATCACTGTAAAAATAATATTTAAAATTTAATACATTTTAAATCATAGAAAATCTTCTTTTATAATTTCAGGGTATGGTTACCCACATTTTATGTTGAAAAGCTCTCGTTGGCAGACAACTATTCTGCCTAACAATTTAGAAGCTAATGATATACGAATATCTAAAGCTTATTGCAAGTGGGGGTTTGTAACGGTTTTTTATTTTTTTGCTTTAAAATCGACTCGTCGTCTAAACATTAGATATATCTGTACTTTTCATTCTTAATAATAATATAAGAGAGAGAGAGAGATATAGGTGTCATTAGCAAGAGTAGTATTGAGTAAATTTTTTTTACTAGCTATACTTTTTTCACACGTCTCTGAAGTAAAGTCTGAACGATAAGAACTTAAGTTTAAATCTATTTTTAGATTATGGCATGGTAAAAAATACTGTACTGGTCAAAAGTATAAACCGAATAATGAATATCTTTAATTTTAAAAGAAATATATTTTGCTTGGTAAATTATGAAAAGTGAAATTTATCTATTTATATTTCTTGAGTTATTTCCATTTTAAATTAATCCGATGGATTGTGGTCCTTCATTCAATTTTGGTTACATATAAATTCCTTTTAAACAAAATCTTTTAACAATATTTTTATTATTTCCCACTGAACTTTAGGGATAAATTGAACCTACCGATCCATGCATATTATTCCTTTATCCCTTATTGTAAATAATACATCAAGAGGTAATTACAGCTTAAATCGTATAATGTACGTTAATTGAATATGAATATTACACATGCTATTAGTATCTATAATACGTGATACGTTATAATATTATTTATTGGTTTATAATTTCCAATATTAATAATAAAATTTTTTATAATAATTTGTGTAATATTAATTAGCATTAATTGTTATTAAAATCATATGGTATATGAATTAGTATTTACTTGCTCATATTTAAATATTTCTACGATTACTATAATAAGTTACCAATACTCCATCTTTATTTGATAACCATATTATCTAATAAAACCATTATTTTTCTATGTCTGACGTGACACTTTTACATGATTACCAGAAAAGTACCCATTTGAAATATTCGGGATTGAAAAACCATAATTACACTTAGACCAAAAGAAAACCATATTTGCCTGTCTAATTAATTTACTTTTTTATTCCCATAATCGGCAATCCTTCCTGTGTTCTTCTCCTACGATTTTCCTCCATCTTACTCACCCCTTGACATGTCAAGTGTCATTTGTCTTTGTTATGTTATTACCAATCAATTACTTCTTCTTGTCATTGGGTTTTTATCGTGAAATTTTAATAATTTTACTTATAATAGGAGCGTAAAGGCAGCGCCACTGTCACCACTCTCCTAGGAGAGAATAAAATCGGCTTGGAGCGTTGTTCAAGGCTCTGAAAAGATGGACGCGCTTCCCTGTAGAACTCTCTAGACTTTCTTCAGACGAAAGGGTAGTTCGTGCTCTCGCGGTATCAGAGAGTCTTTAACTTGGACATAATTTAGGATACCGAGGGTGTCACTTTCTTTTTGATCTCTTTAAATCCCTAACTCTTTCTTTATACTTTCCCCTTACAATACCTTTGGACGGAAAAAATTCAAATACGCTCATGAATTTTTTGCTAGCTTTATTATAAATCAATATCAGTAATAAAATATTTAAAACATAAGCTGCAGATAGTACTAAAATTTTTTTGGATTTAGTGTCCGCGGATTTGGCCTTATTGACTCAAAAAAAAACTAAGTAATTACAAATATAATCTCTACGACCCTTATGTTAAAATTATCTAAACTAAAGCTGACAAGAATGCAAGTAGACATCTAAAAGTAGTTATGTTTTGGTTGTCTTAATGGTTTACTCCCTTCCTTGGGGGTACTTAAAGGGGGAGAGGCAATGTCCCTTAATTTTTTTCTTTATTCTATTTTTCGCTTAATTGAAATGAACCAAAGACCAGAAACCCAGAGAGCCTTTTTACAATTTTTCTGAGGTACTTTATAGCTCAAAAAAAAACCAAAATATTTCAACGTTTGACAGTGTTAGTAAAAAAATTAAACTTCGCTTACCATGAGATAATTCTTCCTGCTAATCCTTTAAAGTTGTTATCTCACTTAAGAATTTTTTTCTTTTTATTGTTCATTATCTGTTTGCGAGTTAACACGCTAGAAAAAAAGATGATTGGGCCGGTGAAAAGACTTCACGTCCTGTCAGTGCCTATTTCGACCGTTTTTTTACTTTCCGAACAAATTTTTTTTTTGCTCGACGTCGCTTCGCGACATTCGTCGAGAAATCCCCGCGAGGTATGTTTTTTTAAGGATTTTAACTACAATAAAAGTCATATTTTCCACAACAAAGTAGTTTTCTTTCATACCTATAATAAATACTATATAAAAATTAAGGAATAGAGAATCAGTATAATTTTTTTGATCCATACTGTATATTTGTAATTATTTTTAGAATATAAATAGATGATGAAGTGATTGAATCCGTTTATATTTAAATTTCATTGGGAAAATATTGTTAATGTTTGATTAAAGTTTACATAATCGAACGCAGATTACATCGTAAACACATATAGGCAAAATATTTACCAATTCCTAAATCAAAATCCGTCCATTCTATTAAACGTTTGATTGAATCAGTATTTTATGTTTCTCATCGCATTTCGTTCGATTATTTATTATCTAAAGCTCACAAGTTTATTGGAGATACAAAAATAGATGAAAAAAATAATAAACAAATATCGAAGATTTCTTTATAAATATTCTTTTATTATATGTGATAATTATAATTTTAATGAAACTTTTAACAATGTTGTATGTAAAATAGGTGACAATGAGCTTAGTTCAACTTTATGACGGGCGGTAAACAGATCGTTATGCAAACTATACAGTTCATCAAAATTCAATTTGTGATGAATAAACTCCACTAAATTATATTCGTTCCGACCTGCCAACTTCCCATTCGTGTATTTAACGCTTTATTAAACTTTCAAAATATATGGGATTTTTTTTTTTTGGTATATTTGTATTGTTTTTAGTAATACGCTTTTATTTTATTGTTAAATTGCCAAGTTTTTCAATTGGATTTTTGATGAGCGGTTTAGTTTTTTGAAAAGTTTTTTAATTAACTTTTCCAATTATTTTTGTTGCTTTATTCTCAAAAAAAAGTTGAGTAATTAAATGTGGTGTATGATACAAGTTTGGTAAAAACGAGAAAGTTTACCAACATAATAAAAAATAGTATTTAGTTTTGATTATACATCTTATAGTTATTTACTTTAAAATACAACATCCAAATAGTTGGAATGATACATTAAAGAAAAAACAGTCTGAGATTAGTTACACAATATTTAAAAAATCGGCTGTGTCATCCCAGAACTTTCTTCGCTCGGGCGTGAAGAATGAGACTATTTTAATTAAAAAATTTCTGAATGTAAAAGTAAAATGATGTAAAAATGAAATAAATTTCTGGAAAAAAAATGGGTAAACATTGCAAAAATACACAAAAATTAACTGAAATGAAAAACGACAAAATTACTTAAAATGGCACCTTGTTATTATAAATAGCAACAAGATAATAAATTATTTCAAAAAATGGCAAAAGATTTGTTAATAATGATAAAGAATTGCTAAATTTCAGCATAAATTAAAACTATAAAAAAAAGGCAAAAAATGCAAAAAAAAACTGGACAAAAAAAGGAAAAAAAGGGTAAAAAATTAAAAAGTCCAAAAAACTCAAATAAGACAAAGGAAAGAAAAAAAATGCAAAATACGCCAAAAAAGTTAAAAAAAAGTAAAAAAAAAGCAAAAAAAAACTAAGACAAGTTTTAAAAAAGCAAAAAAAGTGGCAAAAAGGCATAAAAAAGCAACAATAGAAAGGCAAAACAGAAGCAAATAGAGGCAAAAAAGGTCAAAAAAACTCAAAAACTAAAAGCAAAACATGCCAAAAAAAAAATAATAAAAAGGCAAAATAGTATGAAAATAAAGTCAAAAAGGCAAAAAAAGACAAAAAAGGCAAACAAAAGACAAAAAGTTAATAAAAAAAAGTTTTAAAAAAAGACAAAAAAGGCAAACAAAAGGCAAAAAGTTAATAAAAAAAAGTTTTAAAAAGGGCAAAAAGGTCAAAAAAAAAGGAAAAAAGGGTAAAAACAAAATCAAAAATACCCCAAAAACGCCAAAACAGTAAAAAAAAAAACCGAAAAATAATATAAAAATAAAAGTAAAAAATTCCAAAAAGGCAAAAAAGGCAAAAAAAAAACAAAAAAGGTAAAAAAACCGAAACAAAATAAAGCCAAAATAAAGAGAGGCAAAAAAAGCAAAAATGGTAAAAATGGCGAAGAAGTTTTAAAAAAGGACAAAAAAGGTGTAGAAAAGCAGAAAAAAAGGCAAAAAAGTAAAAAAAAAAATAAAAAAAGGCAAAACAGTATGAAAATAAAGTCAAAAAGACAAAAAAAGACAAAAAAGGCAAACAACAGGCAAAAGAGGGGTAAAAAAGCAACAAAAAAGATAAAAAAGCAACAAAAAGGCAAAAAGGTAATCAAAACAAGTTTTAAAAAGGGCAAAAAAAGGAAAACAGGGGTAAAAACAAAATCAAAAATGCCCAAAAATATCAAAACAGAGGTAAAAGGGCAAAAAATGCCAAAATAGAAAAAAAAATAATAATATTAAAATAAAAGCAAAAATGGCAAAAAAATTCAAAAAAGGGATAAAAAAGCAACAAAAAATGTAAAAAAGCAACAACAAAAAAAAACAAAAAAGTTTTAAAAAAGGGACAAAAAAATAAAAGAAAAAATGAAAAAAGGGTCAAAATCTGGTAATTTATAAGATTTTTTGTCTTATATTTGCTTTATGTGAACTTTTAGCGTTTTTGGACTGAACGTTTTTTTTTTTGGAACAAGTCTTTTTTGGGATTAAGTTTTTTCTTGAAACAAGTCTGATCGAACCTGCTCTTGGGCTCACATCTTTTCTCTGCCGCCAGATCTAGTTAGATGTACGTCAATACATCGAAAATATTTTTAATTTTCTTTTCATGAGTTTGTCAAAGATTTTTCGGGAATTCTAGAATTTTTGAAGGATTTTTTTTATAGTTTTGATTTTGATTTTCCAAAGATTTTTTAAGGATTCTTTAAAGTCTTTTTAAGGATTTTATAGGAATTTTTAAATAATTTTTCATGAGTTTGTTAAAGATTTGTCAAGGATTTTTCCAGGATTCATTAAGGTCTTTTCAAGGATTTTATAGAAATTTTTCATGAGCTTGTCAAAGATTTTTCAAAGATTCTAGAATTTTTGAAGGATTTTTCATAAGTTTGTCAAGGATTTTTTAAGGATTCCTCAAAGGTTCTTTAAAGATTTTTCAAGGATTCTTTAAGGTCTTTTCAAGGATTGTATAGGAATTTCTCAATAATGTTTCATGAGTTTGTAAAAGATATTTCAAGGATTCTTAAATTTTTGAAGGATTTTTTTAAGTTTCGTCAAAGATTTTTCAAGGATTTTTTAAGGATTTATTAAAGTCTTTTCAAGAATTTTATAGAAATTTTTTCTGAGTCTGTCAAAGATTTTTCGAGGATTCTAGAATTTTTGAAGGATTTTTCATAGTTTGTGAAACATTTTCCAAGGATTTTTCTAGGATTCTTTAAAGTCTTTTCAAGGATTTTATAGGAATTTTTCAATAATTTTTCATGAGTTTGTCAAAGATTTGTCAAGGATTCTAGAATTTTTGAAGGGTTTTTTTTAGAGTTTTGACAAAGATTTTTCAAGGATCCTTCCACCGTTTTCCAACGATTTTTTAAGGATTCTTTAAGTTCTTTTCAAGAATTTTATAGAAATTTTTCATGAGTTTGTTAAAGGCTTTTCAAGGATTCTTTAAAGACTTTTCAAGGATTTTATAGGAATTTTTCAATACTTTTTTATGGTTTTGTGAAAGATTTTTTAAGGATTCTTCAAGTGTTTTCCAATGATTTTTCAAGGATTCTTCAAGGTCTTTTCAAGGATTTTATATAAATTTTTCATGAGTTTATCAAAGATTTTTCAAGAATTCTAGAATTTTTAAAGGGTTTTTTTTTAACTTTTGTCAAAGATTTTTCAAGGATTCTCCATGCGTTTTCCAATGATTTTATAAGGATTTTTTAAGGTCTTTTCAAGGATTTTATAGAAGTGTTTCATGAGTTTGTCAAAGATTTTTCAAGGATTCTATAATTTTTGAAAGAGTTTCCATAAGTTTGTCAAGGATTTTTCAAGGATTCTTTAAAAGTTTTTCAAAAATTTTTCAAGGATTCTTTAATGTATTTTCAAGGATTTTATAGGAATTTTTCAATAATTTTTCATGATTTTGTCAAAGATTTTTCATGTATTCTAGAATTTTGGAAGGGTTTTCTAATAGTTTTATCAAAGATTTTTTAAGGATTCTTCAAGCATTTTCAAAGGATTTTTTAAGGTCTTTTCATGGATTTTATAGGAATTTTTTAATGATTTTTTATGAGTTTGTCAAAGATGGTTACTTAAAGCAAAGGTATATCTTCAAAAGCCCTTTTAAGATATTAAAAATTTAGAGAGAGTAATTACAGATTCTTATGATTATGAATATCTGAAAGGAATTTATTGATAGAATTGTTATACGTATGAACAAAGATGGAGCATATATGAAAGCATTAGTAAATTGAGAATAAAGATTTTTTATTAGTATTTATTATAAATGAAGGTACTTTACTCTTGAACAAAAATCATTTTTTTGACAAACCTCGTATACAATTTAATATCTGATGGTTGAATTTTGGATTTTAAAACATGCAGAATTTTTTATAAAAACCACATTTTTTTTAATAAAACTAATAATATTTTTTTCCATATGTAGCCAACTGACGTAGACAAAATGTATAAATAAATATAAGATAGAGACTGAATAGAAAGTAAGATAACAATATATATTTCTTATCAGAAAGTGAATTCTATAAATTCTAAGAGAAGGTAAATTAATACAAAGAACGACTGAAGTAACAAGAAATACTATATAACAATATAAGTTTGAGTCCATCATGTGTAAAGCAACAATTGATGCTTTACATGTCAAAACACAAATAATAGATAATGTAATTATAAAAATTGTGTTGATATTTATTGATTTTAAAATAATGGAAAACACAATTAAGTGAATTTGGAGTAGTAGTAAAATTGTCCATAATAAATAAATTGTAGAAATAATTTAAGTAATAACAATAAAATAAAGTAATTAATTTGATTTTTAATGTTAAATTATTTTAAGTGGATTAATAATACAAGCAAGATGAAAGTTGCAACACGAGTCGCAGGCGAGTTTTGTAATCATACGAGTGGGTAATAGCCATTATGCGCGAGTCGAATACTAAACTTTACCTATAACTATTTAGTTAATAAAAAGCGCTTTATATTTAATTCAAAAAGTTAATTTTTATTAATATAACCATTATTAAAAATTATATTAGTTATTTTTAATAGACTTATTATAAATCGAGCTATTGCAAACGAATATCTTAACGCTATTGGCTTATATTCTTTTTTTTTGCTTAGTCAATAGATTAATTCCTACACGGTAGGCAACCAGTATTACTTTTATTTTAAATATTGTTGACGCACGGGTTTATTATTTAATTTGTCGACCACACATGCGCGAATGGCTTATCTTTCTTCATGTTTCGGTTAAACAATGACCATCATCAGTCAAAATAGATGTATCGCAAGTAGAACATAGTCAGTTGTTCAAAGACAATGGCATAAAAATTTATAAATCCAATTTGCAAAAGCTTCAAATAGCTAACTAAAATTTTTTAAACAATTATTAGCACATTAAAGTTAAATTATAAACACTAAATACAGGAAGGGTTGATGATGGCCATTGTTTGGCCGAAACATGTAGCTCTCTGATTTGTATTATTCTTTACTAGCTAAGTCTCTTTAAGAGTATTATCTGGACGGCCAAGCTTTCCTTGTTTTTTTGTATTTTTTCACATTTTTTTGTTTTTTTTAATTTTCTCCAATTTTTCCCTATATACCCCTATAAAAATTTTCTACTATTTTTCTCTGTTTTTCCCTATTATTTTCTGGCTTTCCCAATTTATTTATATTTTTCTTTAACTTCCCTATTTTTCCTCTTTCTTCCTATTTTTCCAGTGTTTCATTATTTTTTCCTATTTTTCTCTATTTGTCCGTTTTTGTCTCTACTGTTGTGTATTTTTACTGTTTTTCTTTATTTTCATCTATTTTTCACCGTTTCTCCATATTTTTCCCTTTATCCCTTTTTTTATTGACCCCTATTTTTTTCGGGTTTTCCCTATTTTTTTCTGTCATTCCCTTTTTTTAAATTTTTTCGTATTTTTCTCTAATTTCCCAATTTTTCCTATTCGTATTTTTTCCGGTTTTTATTATTTTTTCCGGTTTTTTCCTATTTGTCCGTATTTGTCCTTATTTTTCCTAATTTTTCCTATTTCTCACTATTTTCCCATATGTTTCCCAATTTTTAACTGTTTTGTTCTATTTAATTTTTTATAGTTTTTCATGATTTATCCCTATTATTGTGTTTTATTTTTTCCTATTTTCCCTTTTTTCCTTAAATTGTCCGCTATTTTCACTATTTTCACATGTTTCCCCATTTTTCTCTAATTTCCCTACTTTCCCTATTTTTTTCCTATTTGTCCTAATTTGTACTCATTTTTCTTATTTTGTTTACATATTTTCCACTACTTTTTCTGTATTTTTAACTATTTTTCCTTATTTCCTTATTTTCCCCATTTCTTCATATTTTTACTGTTTTCATTATTTTTTCCTGTTTTTTACCGTTTATCCCTATTATTTTCTATTTTTTCTTGTTTTCCCCATTTTCGCTATTTTCCACTAATTTTTCCATATACTATTTTCCCGTATGTTTCGGTATTGTTCTCTAATTTTCCTATGTTTCCCTATTTGTTCCTATTTGTACTTATTTATCACTATTTTCTCATTTTTCCCTATTTTTTACTTTTCTTTCCCTATTTTTTCCACATTTTTTCCCCATTTTCTCCCTATTTTTGATCTTATTTTTTTATATTCCTCATACTTTTTCCCAATTTTTAGCTATTTTCCCCATTTTTCCGTTTCCTTATTTTTCCCCAATTTTTTCTCTTTTCCCCAATTTTCTCTCTATTTCCCCATTTCTCCATGCTTTTTCTATTTCTTCATATTTTTCCCGTTTTTAATTATTTTCTTTTGTTTTTCCCCATTTAACCCATTCCTTATTTTCATATATTTTCTCTATTTTTCCGTATTTTTATCCTTATTTTTATATTTTACCCACTTTTTCCTATTCCCCATTTTTTCACAATGTTTACCAAATTTCCCTATTTTCCCTGTTTTGCCCTATTTTTCACTAATTTTGCCCAAATTTTCACTATTTTCCCATTTTTTTCCCTATTTCTTCATTTTTTATCTTGGTTTTCATAAATTTTTTCCTGTTTTTTTTATGTTTTTGTTTTATTTTTTCCTGTTTTTTTATATTTTACCCACTTTTTTCCCATTCCCCATTTTTTTACAATGTTTACCAAATTTCCCTATTTTCCCCGTTTTGCCCTATTTTTCCCTAATTTTGCCAAAATTTTCATTATTTTCCCATTTTTTTCCTTATTTCTTCATTTGGTATCTTGGTTTTCATAATTGTTTTCCTGTTTTTTTTATTTTTTCCTGTTTTTTATATTTTTTCCTATTCTGCTCCATTTTTTCCTGTTTTTTTTTATTTTTCACAATCGCTATTTATTTACCCTATTTTTCCTATTTTTCACTATTTTTTTGTTTTTCCTTATTTTCCATACTTTCGCTGTTTTGATATTTTCCCCATTTTTCTATATTTGTCACTATTTGTTCACGTTTTTCTATAATATTTTTTCTAATTTTCCATTTTATCCTATTTTTACTTGTTTTATAATTATTATTTTTCTCCATTTTTTATATTTTTTCGCTATTTTTTCCTATTCTTGCCACATTGTAGTATGGATAATCTTCTATTTTGGACCCATTAATATTAATTTTTTTTACATTATACACTTAATATAATATTCGGGTAAAAAAACATGTTTTCTAGATTGTAAGGAATTAATTAAAAAATTAGTAATTAAGAATATTAAAAAGATTCGATATTAGAATTTTTTTTGTGGATTTCAAAGATATGATTGATTAAGAATTCTGCATTTGATAGGTATTGGTTTCATATTTTTTAATCAAAAAATCCTTACAAAAATTAAATTTCGAGTTTTTATAATTATTTTTCAGAAAAGGAAAATATATTATTTATTCTTTCAATAAGTAATTTTTGATTATTTGTTATAAATTTTATTAATTTTTTCTTTCGACGTCTTTCCGGGTTAGTTATTAGGTAAATTTTTGGGTAAAATATATATTTAGTTATTTAGTTATTTATTAAAAACTTTTTTTTACTTAATAGGTGAGTTCTTTTTCTCTTCAGTATTTTTGTTTGAATTTATTTTTCTTTAACTAAAAATTAGAACATTAAATTTTTTTTAATTATTTCTAACTATAAAAACTAATTTATATCATCATATCATTTATTAGTTCTAAATGTTAATGCATTTTGTACATGAAACTCATTTAATAATGCTTTTTAATTAAACACTCTCATCGCTAACTTTATGTCTATTCCGATAATAAAAATGTTTTAAAGGCGTTGAACTGAATTCAGCGTCAACAGGTTTATGGGTTAATAAATATCACTTTTATAGCATGAAAACTAGCCAATAGTTTTCCAATAACTGTAATAACATTGCATTTTGATAGCAGTCTATTGAATTTTGAGCAACTAAACGAAAATTTACGATTTTAATATTCAGTTTTATTAGGATTGATTCCAACAAGATATACATTAATATTTTTTAAATAACTATAGAAAATTAATTAATGTCACAGTGGAACGTTTATTGCTCTAAATAAAAATTTATTCGCATTGTTAGTTAAAAAAACGAATTAATGAAATTAAAATGTAATTTATGATAACTTAAATACTTGTATGATTATTAATTCGATGCCTTAGTGAAATATTGTGATCGAATTGAAACATTAAAAAATCGGCTGTGTCACCACAGGACTTTCCCGGCTCGACCGTAGAGAATATGTTATTTATTATTATTATTTTAATTATAAAATACTAAGCATTACATTGATTTATGGAAGACATTAAAAATAGCGAGCTGATGGTGAATTAATATTTCAATGTTGGTAATGACATAAGCTGCGCATGCGCACTTTATATATCATACTGCTACAATTGGGATCTCCTAAAATCATGTGTGAAAACTATTGGGAATTCGGGAAAAATTTCATACAATAGTTGTAGGGAATTTTAATTTTGTATTTTTCTCGCCATCTAGCGGCGAAACTATGAGGAATTCGATAAAAGTTAAACATAAAAGTTAAAGAAAATTTAATGCTTTATAACTTTGCACAAGAAAATTTTGTACTAAATACATTGTTTGTCCTCAAAATCAAGAAAAACTAGAGAAAACCTACATGCACATTTTTACGCGCCCTCTAGTGGCGCAACTATTGGAGATTTTAGAAAAAGTTCAAGACAAAAGTTATAGAGAATTTTATGCTCTAAAATTTTGTACTACAAAATTTTGCACCAAAGTATATTGTTTGTCCTCAAAATCAAGAAAAACTAGAGAAAACCTACATGCACATTTTTACGCGCCCTCTAGTGGCGAAAATATTGGAAATTCTGGAAAAAGTTTGAAACAAAAGTTGTAGAGAATTTTATTCTCTAAAACTTTGTACTACAACATTTTGCACTAAAACGTATTGTTGGTCCTCAAAATCAAGAAAAACTATAGAAAACATACATGCACATTTTTTACGCGCCCTCTAGTGACGCAACTATTGGAAATTTTGTAAAAGGCTTAAGACAAAAATTGTGGGTAATTTTATGTTCTAAAACTTTGTACTACAACATTTTGCACTAAAATGTATTGTTTGTCCTTAAAATTTAAATAAAGCAAAAAATTGTTACATGTATATTTAACCAATGTCGGTCTTGAGGACCCTCCACTGTACCAATTTAAACTAAAAACTAATGGTCGCATTCTAGGCACACACCGACCCTGCATACCAAATTTCAGCTTGATTGGTCAAACGGTTCGGCAGTTATCGTGGAAGATTACACACAGACACACAGACACACAGACAGACCATACTCTGGAAATGGTCTCAATCTTCTTGGGGGACCTCAAAATGGATATTTCCATCGATATCTCAATTTTTTTTTTTGATCGTTCACCTTACTTTCCCTTTGATGGGTCCGGGAAAGTGAAATTGTGCCTTAATAAAATTACTAAAAAATTTATTGAAATAAAATTAAGGAACTTTGAAAAATAATTTGAATAAATAAGAAATTTTGTAAAAGTCAGTAATAATTATTTTAAATAAAATCAATTCAAAAAAAATCTTCTCCGAAAAAACTATTAACAAAAAACCTGATTTTTTTAAAACAAAAACGTGTCTTAAAAAAAACCATATGAAAAAACAAGAATTTTTTGAAAATTAAATACCTTTCATATTTTTTTTTTAAAATAAATCTATTGAAAAAATAATTGGTACCTTAAAAAAGTCATTTTTTTAAAAAACAATAAGAAAATTTATTCCTAAAAAAAATTAAAATAAAACCTTTAAAATAAAATTAAAGAACTTGGAAAAAAATTTTTGCCTAAAAAAAATTTAACAAAAAAAATATGATTTAAAAAAACTGTAAGTTTATAAAAATAAACAAAAATGGATTTAATTTTGTCAATTTACAAAAAATTATGAATATTTTTGTTTCCAAAAATCAGATATGGAATTAAACTTAATATTTTATCACCCCCGAAAAATTTAATAATAAATTTTCTACCGTTAAATGTATTTTCACATTTTACTTTCCCGGGCCCATCAAAGGGAAAGTAAGGTGAACGAGCAAAAAAAAAAATTGAGATATCGATGGAAATATCCATTTTGAGGTCCCCCAAGAAGATTGAGACCATTTCCAGAGTATGGTCTGTCTGTGTGTTTGTGTGTCTGTGTGTCTGTGTCTCTGTGTGTCTGTGTGTCTGTGTGTCTGTGTGTCTGTTTGTCTGTGTGTCTGTGTGTAATCTTCCACGATAACTGCCGAACCGTTTGACCAATCAAGCTGAAATTTGGTATGGAGGGTCGGTGTGTACCTAGAATGCGACCATTAGTTTTTGGTTTAAATTGGTACACTGGAGTGTCCTCAAGACCGACATTGGTTAAATATACATGTAACAATTTTTTGCTTTATTTGAATTTTAAGGACAAACAATACATTTTAGTGCAGAATATTGTAGTACAAAGTTTTAGAACATAAAATTACCTACAATTTTTGTCTGAAGCCTTATTCAAAATTTCAAATAGTTGCGCCACTAGAGGGCGCGTAAAAAATGTGCATGTATGTTTTCTATAGTTTTTCTTGATTTTAAGGACCAACAATACATTTTAGTGCAAAATGTTGTAGTACAAAGGTTTAGAAAATAAAATTCTCTATAACTTTTGTTTTAAACTTTTTCCAGAATTTCCAATAGTTTCGCCACTAGAGGGCGCGTAAAAATGTGCATGTAGGCTTTCTCTAGTTTTTCTTGATTTTGAGGACAAACAATATACTTTAGTGCAAAATTTTGTAGTACAAAGTTTTAGAGCATAAAATTCTCTATAACTTTTGTCTTAAACTTTTTCTAAAATCTCCAATAGTTGCGCCACTAGCGGGAGCGTAAAAAATGTGCATGTATGTTTTCTCTAGTTTTTCTTGATTTTGAGGACAAACAATGTATTAAGTGCAAAATTTTCTTGTGCTAAGTTGTAAAGCATCAAATTTTCTTTAACTTTAATGTTTAACTTTTATCGAATTCCTCATAGTTTCGCCGCTAGATGGCGAGAAAAATACACATTTAAAATTCCCTACAACTATTGTATGAAAAATTTTCCCGAATTCCCAATAGTTTTCACACATGATTTTCGTAGATCCTAATTGTAGCAGTATGATATATAACGTGCGCATGCGCAGCTTATGTCATTACCAACATTGAAATATTAATTCACCATCAGCTCGCTATTTTTAATATGTTTCATAAATCAATGTAATGCTTAGTATTTTGTAATTAAAATAATAATAGTAATAAATAACATATTCTCTACGGTCGAGCCGGGAAAGTCCTGGGGTGACACATCCGATTTTTTATCATCTAAAGGCAACAAAAAATGTCTCTCTAACTACCATTTTGGCTTATTTTTAAAATTTTTCAGCCAAATTTAGTATTTTGAAATATGGGCAATTCTTTTTCTAAATTAATTTTTCTTGTCTCTAAAATTTTTCAAAATTCTAAGCTCAAAAAATGTGACATAGTCCAACGGAATTTTGTGGGAATATTTCAAACAATTCTGACAAAAGAGGAAAGAGGGAAGAATTTTTAGTTTGTAAATTTGATGAAATAACTACTTAAATGTGTTCATTATTATTTAAAAAATTTCAAGTATTTCAATTTCATAAATTGTGATAGAAAATTACAAAAATTTTAAACTTATCAATACTTACAAGTTTAGAAAAAATGGTACAATTAGAAAGTAAATTTTGGAAAATTACAAACATTTAGAGAGAGAGGGAAAGTATTTTTTAGATTTTATATAAATTTTGTCGAAGGAATTAGGCGCATTCACCATTATTAAAAAATTTCAAATATTTCATTCAAATAAAAAATTTCATGAATTCTGAAAGAAAATTACAAAAAAATTAAAACATATCAATACTTACAAGCTCAGAAAACTTTTCAAAAACAGAAAGAAAGTTTTAGGAATATTTCAAACATTTAGAGAATGAGGGAAAGAAAGTACTTCTTAGTTTATACAAGGTGGACAAAAATTGTCGAGCAATACTTTTAGGGGTGATAGAACACCTAAAAATAAGTAGTATTTATCTAATGAACCTATGTCGAAAACTGCTTATTAAGGGTGCAGCAACCCCTAGAATGGGCTTAACCATTATTGGTTTTTGATGAATATCTTTCGAAAGAGGTACCATACAATATTCAAATTTTAAGTTGGACCTAAGGGTACTAAGATACGCTATTTACGTACTTTGTCTTGATTCTTCGAATTCACTAAGGGTACTTTTCAAGGGGTGAGTTACCCTTTTTTAGACATACTTTTTTTTACCAACTATTTTGGAAAATGCATATTAAAATAATGTTTTCGGAAGTTTTATTTTGAATAAAGGCACGCTTGATGTCTCATCCAAAAATCAATCGGTTTCGTGTAATTAGAGTTCAAAGATATGCGTGTTCATCTTTCGAGACTATAACACCAGTAATAAAATAATTACGGTTTCCTTAAATGCAAAACAAAAAATACATATTAATAATATATCGGCTTTGCAACGAAGATTTAAAATATTTTTCATCTAACTCATTTAATTGACAATAAAAAAAGTTAAATTGTAATTTTACTGTTTGTTACCGCAGGTCGATATTTGTCCCTAGCATGTTCACAAATCAAGCACGCCCATTATTAAACTCAAATTACACGAAAACGATTAATATTTGGACGATACATCTAGAGTAGCTTTTTACAAGAAAAACTTCCGAAAATATTATTTCAATATGTAATTTTCAAAACAATTGGTAACAAAAAAAATATGACTAAAAAAGCGTAACTCAACCCTTGAAAACTACCCTTAGTGAATTCGAAGAATCCAGACAAAATACATAAATAGCGTATCTTAGTATCCTTAGGTACTACCTAAAATTTGAATATTGTATGGTACCCATCTCTAAAGATATTCATGAAAAACCAATTATCGTTAAGTCATTTGTAGGGGTTATTGCACCCTTAATAAGCGTTTTTGGACATAGGTTCATTAGACAAACATTACTTATTTTTAGATGTTCTATCACCCCTAGAAGTATTGCTCGACAATTTTGGTCCACCTTGTATATAAATTTTGTAAAGGAACTAAACGCATCCACCATTATTTTAAAAAAATCGGTTGTGTCGCCCCAAAACATTCCCGACGAGTATCCACGAATACTTTTTCAGATATATAATGTTAAAGTTTCAACTTTTGACAGGTGACAGATAAATTATTTATTTTTATAAATTCTTATAATTGAATTTATTTTATGGGATTCTTACAATTAATTTAAGTATTTTCAAGAATTTTTACGAATTATTACAATTATTTAATTTTCTTTAATTTTTTCAATAAACTTGAATTTTTTTTCAGGAATTTTAGTAATAAATTATTTATTTTTATGAATTCTTGTAATTGAATTTATTTTATGGGATTCTTACAAGTAATTTAAGTATTTTCAAGAATTTTTACGAATTATTGCAATTATTTAATTTTCATGAATTTTTGACATAAAATTGATTTTTTTTCAAGAATTTTAGCAATAAATTATTTATTTTCATGAATTCTTGTAATTGAATTTATTTTATTCAATTATTACAATTAATTTTAGTATTTTCAAGAATTTTTACGAATTATTGCAATAATTTAATTTTCATGAATTTTTGACATAAAATTGAATTTTTTTCAAGAATTTTATCAATAAATTATTTATTTTCATGAATTCTTGCAATTGAATTTATTTTATTGGATTATTACAATTAATTTTAGTATTTTCAAGAATTTTTACGAATTATTACAATTATTTAATTTTCTTTAATTTTTTCAATAAACTTGAATTTTTTTTCAAGAATTTTAGCAATAAATTATTTATTTTCATGAATTCTTGTAAATGAATTTATTACATGGAATTCTTACAATGAATTTTGGTATTTTCAAGACTTTTTACGAATTATTGCAATTGTTTAATTTTCATGAATTTTTGACATAAAATTGATTTTTTTTCAAGAATTTTAGCAATAAATTATTTATTTTCATGAATTCTTGTAATTGAATTTATTACATGGAATTCTTACAATGAATTTTGGTATTTTCAAGACTTTTTACGAATTATTGCAATTATTTAATTTTCATGAATTTTTGACATAAAATTGATTTTTTTTCAAGAATTTTAGCAATAAATTATTTATTTTCATGAATTCTTGTAATTGAATTTATTACATGGAATTCTTACAATGAATTTTGGTATTTTCAAGACTTTTTACGAATTATTGCAATTATTTAATTTTCATGAATTTTTGACATAAAATTGATTTTTTTTCAAGAATTTTAGCAATAAATTATTTATTTTCATGAATTCTTGTAATTGAATTTATTACATGGAATTCTTACAATGAATTTTGGTATTTTCAAGACTTTTTACGAATTATTGCAATAATTTAATTTTCATGAATTTTTGACATAAAATTGAATTTTTTTCAAGAATTTTATCAATAAATTATTTATTTTCGTGAATTCTTGCAATTGAATTTATTTTATTGGATTATTACAATTAATTTTAGTATTTTCAAGAATTTTTACGAATTATTACAATTATTTAATTTTCTTTAATTTTTTCAATAAACTTTAATTTTTTTTCAGGAATTTTAGTAATAAATTATTTATTTTTATAAATTCTTGCAATTGAATTTATTTTATTGGATTCTTACAATTAATTTAAGTATTTTCAAGAATTTTTACGAATTATTACAATTATTTAATTTTCTTTAATTTTTTCAATAAACTTTAATTTTTTTTCAGGAATTTTAGTAATAAATTATTTATTTTTATAAATTCTTGCAATTGAATTTATTTTATTGGATTCTTACAATTAATTTAAGTATTTTCAAGAATTTTTACGAATTATTACAATTATTTAATTTTCTTTAATTTTTTCAATAAACTTGATTTTTTTTTCAGGAATTTTAGCAATAAATTATTTATTTTCATGAATTCTTGTAATTGAATTTATTACATGGAATTCTTACAATTAATTTTGGTATTTTCACAATTTTTACGAATTATTGCAATTGTTTAATTTTCATGAATTTTTGACATAAAATTGAATTTTTTTCAAGAATTTCATCAATAAATTATTTATTTTCATGAATTCTTGCAATTGAATTTATTTTATTGGATTATTACAATTAATTTTAGTATTTTCAAGAATTTTTACGAATTATTACAATTATTTAATTTTCTTTAATTTTTTCAATAAACTTGAATTTTTTTTCAAGAATTTTAGCAATAAATTATTTATTTTCATGAATTCTTGTAAATGAATTTATTACATGGAATTCTTACAATGAATTTTGGTATTTTCAAGACTTTTTACGAATTATTGCAATTGTTTAATTTTCATGAATTTTTGACATAAAATTGATTTTTTTTCAAGAATTTTAGCAATAAATTATTTATTTTCATGAATTCTTGTAATTGAATTTATTACATGGAATTCTTACAATGAATTTTGGTATTTTCAAGACTTTTTACGAATTATTGCAATTATTTAATTTTCATGAATTTTTGACATAAAATTGATTTTTTTTCAAGAATTTTAGCAATAAATTATTTATTTTCATGAATTCTTGTAATTGAATTTATTACATGGAATTCTTACAATGAATTTTGGTATTTTCAAGACTTTTTACGAATTATTGCAATAATTTAATTTTCATGAATTTTTGACATAAAATTGAATTTTTTTCAAGAATTTTATCAATAAATTATTTATTTTCGTGAATTCTTGCAATTGAATTTATTTTATTGGATTATTACAATTAATTTTAGTATTTTCAAGAATTTTTACGAATTATTACAATTATTTAATTTTCTTTAATTTTTTCAATAAACTTTAATTTTTTTTCAGGAATTTTAGTAATAAATTATTTATTTTTATAAATTCTTGCAATTGAATTTATTTTATTGGATTCTTACAATTAATTTAAGTATTTTCAACAATTTTTACGAATTATTGCAATTATTTAATTTTCATGAATTTTTGACATAAAATTGAATTTTTTTCAAGAATTTTATCAATAAATTATTTATTTTCGTGAATTCTTGCAATTGAATTTATTTTATTGGATTCTTACAATTAATTTAAGTATTTTCAAGAATTTTTACGAATTATTACAATTATTTAATTTTCTTTAATTTTTTCAATAAACTTGAATTTTTTTTCAAGAATTTTAGCAATTAATTATTTATTTTTATGAATTCTTGTAATTGAATTTATTACATGGAATTCTTACAATTAATTTTGGTATTTTCACAATTTTTACGAATTATTGCAATTGTTTAATTTTCATGAATTTTTGACATAAAATTGATTTTTTTTCAAGAATTTTAGCAATAAATTATTTATTTTCATGAATTCTTGTAATTGAATTTATTACATGGAATTCTTACAATTAATTTTGGTATTTTCACAATTTTTACGAATTATTGCAATTGTTTAATTTTCATGAATTTTTGACATAAAATTGATTTTTTTTCAAGAATTTTAGCAATAAATTATTTATTTTCATGAATTCTTGTAATTGAATTTATTTTATTCAATTATTACAATTAATTTTAGTATTTTCAAGAATTTTTACGAATTATTACGATTATTTAATTTTCTTTAATTTTTTCAATAAACTTGATTTTTTTTTCAGGAATTTTAGCAATAAATTATTTATTTTCATGAATTCTTGCAATTGAATTTATTTTATTGGATTATTATAATTAATTTTAGTATTTTCAAGAATTTTTACGAATTATTACAATTATTTAATTTTCTTTAATTTTTTCAATAAACTTTAATTTTTTTTCAGGAATTTTAGTAATAAATTATTTATTTTTATAAATTCTTGCAATTGAATTTATTTTATTGGATTCTTAAGATTAATTTTAGTATTTTCATATTTTTTTACGAATTATTGCAATTGTCTAATTTTCATGAATTTTTGACATAAAATTGAATTTTTTTCAAGAATTTTATCAATAAATTATTTATTTTCATGAATTCTTGCAATTGAATTTATTTTATTGGATTCTTACAATTAACTTTGACTGTTCTGAATTGAGTTTTTCAAGGGCTTTCAAACGACATATAGCATGTCCAATTCTATGACATATTGCATCTGTCATTATTTGATAGTTGTACTTTTGTTTGACAGATGTCGTACAAAAACTAATGGGTTCTTCCGACTGGTAACCCAAACCCTTATACCAAATTTCAGCTCAATCGGATTAAACGTGTGGCCTCTATCGTGGAAGAATACATACACACACAGACCGACAGACAGACTTCCGTCTGGAAATGGTCGTAACCGTCTCAGGGGACCCGGAAATGGATATTTCTGGTTTTATCTCGAATTTTTTTTTAGCTCGTTCACAATACTTTCCCTTCTAGGAGGTGGGTCGGGAAAGTAAAAATTCAAATATTTCAATAAAAAAAATTCAAAAATTTAATAAATTGTGATTAGATAATTGCAAAAATTTGAAACATATCAATAGTCACAAATTTAGAAAACTTGTCATCAGCAGAAAGAAATTTTTTTGGAATTTAGAGAAAGACGGAAAGTATTTTTTAGATTATATAAATTTGGCGAAGGAACTAAGTGCATCCACCATTATTTGAAATCTTTAAAAAATTTCATGAATGGTTATAGAAAATTACGAAAATTTGAAACATATCAGAATAGTTGGCAACAGCAGAAAAAAAAATTTAGGAATATTTCAAACAATTAGAGAAATTTGCATTTTAAACTCTTCAGTTCGAAAAAAAAAACGTATTTATTTAGTTCAAAGATATACGATTGGCTTTCACACCCCTTTTTTGTTCCCGACAGTCAATAAATATCCCACTTTTGTTTTACCAGAATTAATTCTCTCAATAGCTCTTTACAGCGATGTTTTTTCAACTCTGTTTGACTTTACAATACGTATTGTTAATGTGCATTTTTATATGTGCTCGGTTGATAAAAAAATTCTTTATTGTTCTTCTGTACCAGTCAGATATGGCAAAAATATACAAATTAAATATAAAGATATTTATCCTATACTTTTCTTGTCACAAAAGTCTCAAAACTACATATTTGTGTTAATAAAATTTGTGAATTTTAAAGATTTGGTTTCACATTTTCACAGTTATTAAAAATATTTGTAGTTTCCGTCTTTTTAGAACAATAATATTTAATTTCATAAAGTTTACTAAAAATATTAAAAATTATGACTTATTTTTGACAAAAGATAATAAGTTTACTTCTAAATTTAATTTGTTTCCATTCTCTTTTAACGTAAACAAAATATTCACAAACTTGAAGATAACTCAACGTAATGAAAAGCCAACACACTAAAACCTTCGTTTGTGCAACTGACGTATATTTTAATTAGGCTTTATAAATTTTCTACATTTTGTATATATATTCCAACCATTTAAAATTACACATTTGGGTTGTTACAAAAGGATCTTATTTCGTTGATATTTTCGTTTAAACGAGAGCAAAGCAGTAAACACTTTCTTTAGTATTTGAAGCATTATAAATCGTTCCAGAAAACGTTTTAATTAGGGAAGTGCGGCAAGTATAGGTTAATAGTGTGCTTTTGTACGATAATTAAAATTATAATTTAAACTTGGAGTTTACAACACTTTAAACTAAGAATTTATGATTATTATGTGGGGAACATTGTACATTGTGAAAATGGTATACTTGGAAATACGAATTTGTAGTTTGTAAATGAAAAATAATTATATAAATTTTTAATGTTTATCCATATAAATTTAATTTCAAGATACATCTTAAAAAAATATATAGAAAAATAATATTCTCTCAAGCAGTAAACCCATAAAAAGTAAGAAAATTTTTTTAAAATACACAGATTACTAGTAAAAAAGTGGGTGGAAAAATTTTTTTCTGTGCGTCTAATTTTTCTCCAACTATATTTCACTCACTCGATTCTCTTTTTTACTTCAAGTTTTTCTTAAAAGATGGAAAATTTCATGTGAAGTTTCATAAACGTAGAAATCATCATAGAACTCAATTCATGCATCTATTTTCCGAGTCAACAATTTTAACATCTATCAAAAATTCGATATTCGCTACACTTGCATGTAATAAATTGAAATGTTGAAAATGATATACAACTTGAAATATATAAATTTCCAGCGGAAATATACTTTCTCATTCTATTTAAAGTGAAAAATTTTATACTAGACGTATTTTAAGGTTCTTAAAATAGATGACATTTCCTCCACCAAAATTTTATAAGGTTATAAATCCACAAACTTTATATTTTAAAAGATAATTTAAAATAATGGTGGATGCACTAAATTCCTTCGCTAAAATACTTTCCCACTTCCTCTAAATGTATGAAATATTCCAAAAATTTTGGTGGAAAAAGCGAGTCATCTTCGATAAAATTTTGTACCAAATAATCAGAAACTCTCCCTATTCCCATGGTCACAATTTTTTATCTAAAATTTAAAAAAAATTCATAAATATAGAATATTGTTGTCTCTTTCTACCAACAGTCAGCACGTTTTAATAACGCCGATAGTTTTTATATTACAGGGGTTTAAACGATATGAAAACTATAAATTTATAGACAAGAATGCATTTTTTATTTCATAACAAAAATTAATAGATAATTTATTAAAATAAAATTAATACTACTGAAAAGGGAATAAAAAATACTATAAAGAAAAATTTTTAAAAATTTTTTAGCAAAAATTGTAACTTTGAGAAAAGGTAGAAACCAATAGAGGGGAAATTAAAAAATCGTTATAGTTGTGGTCTCTCCCTATTTTCACAACCACAATTTTTTATCTAAAATTTTGAAAAAAATTCCTAAATATAGAATATGGTTTTCTCTTTCTATCAATAGTCGGCAAGTTTTAATACCGTTGATATTTTTTATGTTACAGGGGTTAAACGATATGAAAACTAAAAATTTAAAGACAAAATGCATTATAAATCCCATAACAGAAATAAATAAATAATATATTCTTAGAAAATATCGATATAACGACACACAAACAGACAGACAGACAGATTTGCATCTGGAAATGGTCTTCATCATCTCGGGTGAAATCAAAATGGATATTTCCATCTTTATCTTGAAAATTTTTTTAGCTCGTTCACAATTGTTTCTCTTCTCGGAGGTGGGTCGGGAAATTAAAAATTACCGAAATTTTCATGTTCATTTTTTTTACTTATTATTTGATTCTTCTTTATGTTTTTTCTTCTTTCTTCATTAACAAGATTAAAGAACACACACAGGAAAATATTGGAAATTTTTTTCTTCAAAAAAATGTGAATTTTTAGTGTAATTTTCTTTTTAAATTTTTTTGCAACTTTCGTATACTTTTTTTCCCTTTTTATCAAGAAAATTTCTCCTCCTCTTCTTTTTTCCATCAATGTAAATTATTTCAATAATTGTCTTTTCAGATTTTTTGCTTTTTTCGGGTACTTTTTCCCCTATTTTCTGTTGAAACTTTCCCCTTTTTTTCTTTAAAAAATGGCATTTAGTATTTCCCCTTTTTTCTGTTGAAAATTTCCCCTCTTTTTTCTTTAAAAAATTTTTTGCACTTTTTTAGTGCTTTTTTTCTCTATTTTCTATTGATAATTTTTCCTGTTTTTTTTTATCAAAAATATTAGTATTTACGATTATTCTCTTTAAATTTTTTTTGCACTTTTTGGTACTTTTTCCCTTTTTTTCTCTTGAAAATTTCCACTCTTTTCTCCTGAAAATCATGGCGCTTTTTTTCTTTTTTTTTTCTTAAAAATTCGTATTTTTGTATCTAAATTCACCTTATTTTAACTCAAAAATTTCTCTTTTTCTCTTCAAAAAATTTTACTTTTTACTTTTTTGTATCCTCAAAAATTTCCATTTCTAAGCTATATTTCCTTTTTTTTACTCACGAAAAAATAGCATTCACTGGTCTTTAATTTTTTTTTAAATTTGCACTTTGGACCTAAATTTGGCCTCTTTTATCTCACAAATAATTAGACACTTTTTTAGAAAGTATTGTTTTAAAATTTTTCCCATTTTTTCCTTTTTTTCTCTGTAAAATTTTCCCTCTTTTTTTAAAAATTAGGATTTTGTTTGAATTTTTGTTTTTGTTTTCAAATTTGCATTTTTTGGACAATAACTTCCGTTTTTTTCTCTTGAATTTATCCCCTTTTTTTCCATCAAAAATGTGAGTTTTTTCGATAATACTCTCTTCAAATATTTTGCACTTCTGTGGTACTTATTTCCCCTTTTTTCCCTTGAAAATTTCCCCCCTTTTCTCTTTAAAAAATGTCACTTTTTCCTTTTTTTTTTTCTTAAACATTTGTATTTTTGGAACTAAATTTTTACTCTTTTCACTAAAAAATTTCCCCTCTTTTCTCTTGAAAACTTTCACTTTTTGTCTTTTTTGTATTCTCGAAAATTTGAATTTTTGGAACTAAATTTCCTCTCTTTTCTGTCACAAATTTCCCCTCGTTTCTCTTAAAAATTTTTCCCGCTTTATTCCTAAAAAAACGGCACTTTTTGACTTTTTGTTTTTCCATCTTTTCTCTTGAAAATTTACGCACTTTTTGTTCAAATAATGAGACACTTTTTTACATAATATTGTTTTTAAATTTTTTGCATATTTTCCCCCTTTTCTCTTGAAAATTTCCCCTCTTTTTTCAAAAATTGGGATTTTGTTTGAATTTTTGTTCTGGTTTTCAAATTTGCATTTTTTGGACATTAATTTCCCTTCTTTTCTCTTGAAAGTTTTCCCTCTTTTTTCTTCAAAAATGTGAGTTTTATCGAAAACACTCTCTTCAAATATTTTGCACTTCTGTGGTATTTATTTTCCCTCTTTTCCCTTGAAAATTTCTCTTTAAAAAATGTCACTTTTTCCTTTTTTTTCCTAAACATTTGTATTTTTGGAACTAAATTTTCACTATTTTACTCAAAAATTTCCCCTCTTTTCTCTTGAAAACTTGCACTTTTTATCTTTTTTATACTCTTCGGAAATTTGCATTTTTTTACTTAAATTTCTCCTCTTTTCTCTCACAAATTTCCACTCTCGAAACAATGACACTTTTTTTGTTCTTCTAAAATTAGCAGTTTTATCTAAATTTCCTCTCTTTTCACTCAAAAATTTCACCTCTTTTCGATTGAAAACATTGCACCTTTTGGTCTTTTTTGTTTTCTCGAAAATTCGCATTTTTAGACCCAAATTTCCCCTCTTTTCTCTTAAAAATTTGGCACTATTTTGTCTTTTTTATCTGACTTTTTTCAGTTTTTTGATCTGAAAAAATGCACTTTTTAGTCTTTTTTCTTCTTAAAAATTTGCAGCTTTTTGACCTAATTACCTTCTTTTTTACTCAAAAATTTCCCCCCATTTCTCCTGAAAAAATTGCACTTTTATTAATTTTTATTTATTTTATTATTTATTTTTATAAGAAAAGTGATTAAACAATAATCATTTATTTTTTAATAAAAAACTAATTCTTGTACCAGAAAAAAAACGCGTTAAAAATACTAAATTAAAATAAAATAATATATTAAAAATGCTTTAAAAAAATTGAACAATTCACAATTTTTCTTAATTAAAATTGATCTAATTCAGAAAAAAAATTACTGAACGCATCTTACAGATAATCATTGGCAATAAATGTCAGGATTTTTCTTCTAGTTTACTTATGCCATTTTTCTATTAAGCACTAATAATATTTATTTGAAATTGAATTTATTAACAGTATGAAGATGAATTTTTCAATAAAAGATAAACACTTTTTATTGAAAATTAATACGTTCAATTTTTCCAAATTTTTGATCAAAAGTTTTAAAATTTTTAATCAAGCGTTAATTATAAACTTTTTATTATATTTTATAACTAATTAGTTTTTAATTGCCAGCAAAATATATATAATGCATGTTTCCCATGGGATTATGCATTCATTTTTAATGATGCAAATAGTGAGTCATTTTCGAGTAATACATTTTCTGTGTAGATTAAATTAACAATGAACTCAGTCGAGCTGAGTTCTGAGCTTGAAATAGATTTTCTCTTCAATGGAACAATTCTTGAATAAAGTGACGATCACATTTATATTAATGTTCAAATACCTTTATACAAAGTCTTAATTATCAAAATAATTTGTTAGAATTTGATACTAAATTATTATTTATAAACACTAGTGAGGGTAGGAAAAAACACCCTGTATTTATGTTCAGGGGGTAGTAAAAAAAATTAAAATTAGTGATTTGAATTCTGCATTCAATTACCGTTTCTCTGATGTGCCACACATGGTATGGTCCCTATTTAAATTTTAAAGTTGAGTGGCGAGGGGTGAAGGGGGTTGACGTTAGAGTGATGTTTGTTATTAAAAATTCTATCCCCCTCAAATCAAAAATCGACGTGTCTCGCCATTTTTGCCAAAAATTATTGGGTAAGCCTAAATCTGGGGTGGAAACTTTTTAAAAAAACACCCTGTATACGTTAGTTTTAAATAAAACCTACTATTTTTTATTAACTTTTTTTTAAATTTGTCATGTATTACCTTTAATTAATCATGATAATTGGTTAACTATCATAATTATTATTATGTTTCCTTAGTAAATACAATTTTTTTTAATTTTGGGACTTACATCCTGTCAAAATTTTTGGTTCAAATAAATTGTAATAAATTTGAATATATTTTTTTATTATATTCAAAGTCTGAAAAACTTTAATATGAGATGAAATTTAAAATTTTTTTATTTATTTTTTTAATGAATCGGATAATTTCTAAATTTAAGCATATTCTATCGCGATGGGAAATGCAACGCCTGAAAAATATTAATTTAGGAGAAAAAACAGCAAGTGCTCTCATACCTCGCAGCTTTCAGCTGGTATCTTGTCATTCATTTTCCAACTGACTGAATATATGGAACTCTCTCTGGCGAAAATAAGCGAATTATTCCACAAGAGTTACGTGACAAATTGAAATGGCGAAGATGTTACACCATTTGCTCAAAATTTATATGCACCGACATCGGAAATGTATATTTTTCTAGACTAGAAAACTTCATTGCAAATATTAAATTTAATTCGGATTAATAGTAAATGAATATGAAGCTTCATTATAGCTGCAAATTTAATGAAAAATCATGGGCGTACAATAACAGTATGTAACTAAATTACATAAATAGAAAATTTCACCAAATCACATATAAACTTTTACATCGAATTCTACTTAAGCTACAATTCTTACGAATCAGGTTAAAGGCATCAAAATAGGACCTAAAAAATTAATGGTCACTTGATAATCAAGCATAGAAATTAAAATCCAGTCGGCGATGGTCGTATGTAGTCTTAGTAGCAAAGCAGAAAAAAAAATTATCTTAACCACTAGAATGATCATAACGAAAAGAAAAAAAAGTGAAGCACTAATAATAAAAACATCTAATACTATATTATATATCTAGGGAATAAAGTGCATTTTTAATCAAGACGGTGAAGATTCTAACAATCATCTGAGGGATTAAAAGACACAAGTAAAAATCAGGAAAAAATATGGAAATATGGGAAAAAATAGAATAAATAAGGAAAAATAGGTAAAATAGAGAAAATCATGAATCAATATTAAAAAACATGAAAAAAAAACAGAAAAAAATAGGGAAAAATATAAAAATATAGATAAAATTAGGAAAAAATTGTCAAAAATGGGAAAATAAAAGCAAAAATGGGTAAATGAAGTAAAACATGTACAATTTTTAAAAAACGGCTCAAAAACAGAAAAAAAATAGGCAAAAATATAAAATAATATATAAAATTAGGAAAATATTGGGAAAAATAGGAAAATAAAGGCAAAAATGGGTAAATGGAGAAAAGCATGTACAGTTTTTAAAAAATGGCTCAAAAACAAAAAAAAATGGAAGAAATAGATAAAATTATTAAAATATTAGGAAAAATAGGAAAATAAAGGCAAAAAGACAATTTTTAAAAAATGGCTCATAAACAGAAAAAAATAGGTAAAAATAGGAAAAAATAGAAATACAGCAGAAAAATTGAGAAAAAGTAAAAACACGCAAAAAAAATCAAAACAAAAAAACAGTCGCTAAAAAAACACAAGAAATCGAAAAATATCGCAAAAAAATTCAAAGACAATCCTAAAAAATCGCAAATAAAAACCAAAAACAAAAACGAAAACAATTGTAACCATCTACAAAATTTAAAAAAATAAATAAAAAATTTCGAATGAATTGAAATAAATCGAAAAAATCATAGGAAATGAGAGAAAAATCAGAAAACAAAAGAAATAAAAACAAAATATAATGAGAAAAAATGTAAAAGGGAAGAAAATATTACTAAAAGTTGAAAAAAATGACAAAAAAAAATGGCAAAAAAAATTTCAAAAAATCACAATATTTTGCAAATGCGCAAAAAACGGAAAAAAATGCAAAAAAAAAACACAAAAATAAACGTAGGAAGTGGTAAAAAATCGCAAAAATTAACCAAAAATTAATAAAAAATTAACAACTCCTAAGATTTGAAATAAACAGAAAAAAATTAGAGGAATAAGAAAACAGTAGAAAGACATAGGGAAAATGAACAGAATGAGAAAAAATGAGAAAGGATTAGAAAAAAAGACAAGAAATAGGGAAAGACAAGCAAAATAGGAAAAATGGGAAACAATAGAAAAAACCATGAAAAAACTGTACAAAAAATAGGAAACGGAGGAAAAAGTAGAGAGAAATAGGAAAGTAGAGAAATTTGGGCAAAAATGGGAAAAAATAAAAATAAAACAATAAAAACAGGAAATATGAAAAAATAGGAATACAGGGTGTTTTTTTAAAAATTTTCCACCCCAGATTTAGGCTTACCCAATAATTTTTGACAAAAATGGCTAGACACCTCGATTTTGGATTTGAGGGGGACAAAATTTTTGATAACAAACATCACTCTAACGTCAACCCCCCTTCCCCCACGCCTCTCAACTTTAAAATTTAAATAGGGAACATACCATGTGTGGCACATCAGGGAAAAGGTAATTCAATGTAGAATTCAAATCACTAAGTTTAATTTTTTTTACTACCCCCTGAACAGAAATACAGGGTGTTTTTTCCTACCCTCACTTTACTCTCGCACAATAATTTTTGAGAAAAATAGTAAGACACGTCGACTTTTGATTTAATGGAAACGAAATTTTTGACAAAATTTGTCGCTCTACCTTAACCCCCTTCACTCCCACCCCGTACCATGAAAATTTAAATGGGCGATACACCATGTGTGGCACATCAGAGGAAAGGTAATTCAATGCAGAATTCAAATCATACCCTTTGTCCAAAAAATTTGAAAATCAACACATTCAGAATTGGAAGAGAAGGGGGTTAAGGTAGAGCGACAAATTTTGTCAAAAATTTCGTTTGCTTTAAATCAAAAATCGACGTGTCTCGCCATTTTTGCCAAAAATTATTAGGTAAGCCTAAATCGGGGGTGGAAATTTTTAAAAAAAACACCCTGTATAACTAGCAAAAAATACTTTTACATACCCAATAACATACTAAAATTTCAAAAAGTCTATGGATCAGAAGAATATATTAAAAGCGTGCCTTGTCCTTATATGCAGAAAATTATAAAAATTTGTCTGTATTAGGTCGGTGCACATACGGCAATAGGATTAGGAACCTTGTATAACGAGAGAGCTACTTGTAACGGCTCAGAACGCTCAGACGAGCGAACAGCATCATCAGCATAAAGCGACACTCAAATATTCACGATTCCCACACAATTCCTCTATTCCCAGTAAGCCGTGATATTCTTGAGAACCTTTATCCATGCTTACGTATTGAAATGTGCTGTACGTGGCCTTTCCAAACCTTTTTGGAACTTGGAGCTCGATAAGAACACACAATCAAATTGGGCTACGGGATCAAATTTTATTTGTATTTTATTTCCAATCTTTTTGGTTTTACATGCAACTTGTATTGAGGATGCAGTAAGTTTGTTTATTTTTATTTTGGTATTGAAAAATCGTCTTTGAAGTTTTAGTAAAATAAGAAGAATTTGGAAAACTAATATCAATATTATAAGACTATAAATAAAAAAGAAGAATTAAATTAAATTCAATGTTAAAAACTTCCTATTGGCAGGGACCTCGACGAAAACGCCATCTGACGGTTGCATAAAATCATGCCCTACAATTGTGAGAAAAATGTAAGTTGTGTATAAAAAATAAAAATTCGTTATAAAAAAATCTCACGTCTATAAACTTAGCAAGCAACTTCGGAAAATTACAACCGTATCTTATTAGTAATTTGCCGCTTTTTTTTGCCGTTAATTAGTTGTGGAAAAATAAATTTTGCCGCCCTTTTTTTTTATTAAAAATTAGCAAGACAAATGCGTAAATAATGACATATCAAAAAATTGAAAGCAGGAGTATTTGCCGCTTTTTTTGTCGCTAATTAGTTGTAAAAAAAAATTGCTGGGTTTTTTAATTTTTTATCTTTCAATTTCGTTTCTATCCATGAGTCTTATAAAAAGAAAAAACTGTACTATATTTACGAATATTTTTAAAATTTTAGATAAAAAATTGTGACTGTGGGAATAAGGAGAGACCATAACAGTAAGGATTTTTTTAGAATTCTCATTCTGGTCTCTCCCTTTTCTCAAGCTAACAATTCTTGTTTAAATTTTTTGAAAAAAATACCACTTATAGTATGTTTTATTCAATTTTTAATGGTATTAAGTTAATATTATAATTTTACGCATAATTTGTCTTTTCTGGCCTTAGAAACAAAATTTTAATTAAAATTTCTAGTTACATTTTGTTTAGGTCCGGAAAAAAATTGTCTACGTTATTAAAAAGTGCTAACTGCAGATAGAAAAAGAAAAAATTTACATAAAAAATTGTGATTGTTTGATTAGGGCGAGACCACAACTGTAAGGATATTTTTAGATACTTAATTTTTGATCTCTCCCTTTCTCACGAGCTCACAATTTTTGCTTAAAAATTTTGAAAAAATTCCCACTTTTAGTACAATTCATTCTTTTTTCGATGGTATTATTAAATCTTAAGTTGAAACAATATTTAATACAATTTTACTGATTTCCTGGTTATTTGACAACTTTTTTGTTTATAATATTTGCTAATTTTCCGGATTTTTTACAATTTTCTTGGTTTCTGACAATGGTTTAGATTTTTTTGATTTCTTGCAATTTTTCTGATTTTTAATTTTTTAAAAATGTTTCTACTAATTTACGATTTTACTACTACTTGATATAATCTTACTGATTATTGACAATTTTTTTAATTTTGACAATCTTTCTTATTTTTGAAATTTTTTCTGGTTTCTGGAACATTTCTTGCAAATTTTTATGATTATTTTGATAATTTTTCTGGTTTTTTGACAAATTTTCTGATTGTTTGATAATATTTGGTAATTTTCCTGATTTTTAAAAATATTCTTGGTTTTGACAAACTTTGATTTTTTTGATAATTTTTTGCAATTTTTCTGGTTTTTAACAGTTTTTTTTTTAAAATAGTTCTAGTTATTTACAGTTTTACTGCTATTTAATAAAATTTTACCGATTATTGACAATTTTTCTAATTTTGACACAATCTTTCTTATTTTTGAAAATGTTCCTGGTTTCTGGAACATTTTTGCAAATTTTTCTGGTTTTTTGACAAATTTTCTGATTGTTTGATAATATTTTCTAATTTTCCTGATTTTTAATAATATTCTTGGTTTTAACAAACTTTGATATCAAATTAGTGAGATGTTTAATTTTTAATAAAAAAAAGAGCGGCAAAATTTCTTCTTTCACAACTAATTAACGGAAAAAAAGCGGCAAATTCTCCAGCTTTTAGTTTTTTGATATCGTCTTTATTTACGCAGTTATCTTGCTAATTTGATATCAACATAGCAAGACGTTTAATTTTTAATAAAAAAAAGAGCGGCAAAATTTATTTGAGGGAAAATAACGAAAAATAGTATAAACATGTAAAAAAGTGAGATAATAATAAGGACAAATACCAACAAAAATTATTGAAAAACAGGAAAAAATAATGAAAAGCAGGAAAATAGGAAAAAATTAAAAAAAACAAGCAAAGCTCGGGTATTCAGCTAGTTATTAATATAGTGATAAGAAAATTTCTTATACGTCAATCCTGGGTACAGTATTGTTTGGAAATTTAAAAAAAAAATAATGAAGTGGGAATAAAAAATTTGTCAATTTTGGAAGGCAGTAATTTTGAATTATCATAAAAAAAGTATACTATTTCTTAATAGTTTTAGTTTGTAAAAATAGAGCTGGGGAGTTACTAAAAAAGAAGTAACGCGTTACTTTACCATTGCTTTTGCTAAAAAGTAACGCGTTAGATAAACGTTACCGTTACTTTTTTAAAAAGTTACGATTTATTCGTTACTTTTCATAAGTCACGCGTTACTTTTAAAGTAACGAAGTTACAATATGTTACTTTTCTATATATTCTTCTTGTTTCATGTCTTCTCGTTCTTTTATTGTCCATCTCACCATTTATCGCCGTTATTATTGCACATACAAACAAAATTTTCAAATAAAAGTTTGATTTTTAGTTTTAAAGTAACGCGTTGATTTTTAGTAGCGCGTTACTTTTGAAGTTACGAATTACTGTAACGAAGTAAGGATTTCGCTTTACTTTTACAAAGTAACGCAATAACCGTTACTTTTAGCAAACTTTAAAAAGTAACGAAATTACTAGTAACGCGTTACTGAAAAGTAACGTTTAAGTTTCGTTATTTCCGGCTCTGAGAGAGATCAAGCATTATCATAAGAACCAGTAAAAAAGTCCACCAGGTAGATGAAGAAAATGACTAAAAAGTAATTGAAATATCATTCATCCAGAGGTGAAACAGAAGATACGCCAGGTAGAAAAAAAATATACTAGGAAGTGACACAGTTAAAGACAAAAAGAAGAAAGAAACAAATCAATAAAAGATATACTAGTGAAAGGAAATAATCTAAGGAAATAAAAGAGGTGCCAGGAACATTGAAAATTAAATAAATTATATTTTTTTACATATTTTTCCTAAATTTGTTATAGTTTGGGAATCTTTTTACTTTTTTAATTAATCTGAAGAAATGTGCATTAATTTGTATAAGCAATATTGTAGTTACCAATTAATTCTTTATTTCTGGTTTTGTATTTTTTTATTTTTTGTAATAAAAAAACTTGAAATGTAATATTGAAATATTATGCATCAACCAAGAACGCAATAAATGAAATTCTAAATTACTTAAAACAGCAAAGTGATTAAGCATGAAAGCATGTTGCATAAAGTTTCATTCATCTCTCTACAGACGAGTCTTGAAATATTCATGTTATTTATCTTGTTGCAGAATTTAACGTTAACAGACTTTTATTAAACATTCCTATTTTGAAACCTAACAAAATTAATGAGTTCTAACTTTACAATTTCTGCCAATTATTTTTTTTTTGTAATTTTATTTTACTCACGAACAAAAACTAGTTTTTACAATATAATTAGACATGAACAGAGTTTTAACTATCCTAAACAATCAACTAATTTATTGTATTCCTAAAATATAAGTTATAAGGTACTGGTATATTTTTGTTGCCATTTTATTCAATTATTATTATAGTTTTTCCATTCTCAGTTTGGGGAGGCTGAAATCAATCGAGGTTGTCACATTTATTTTCTAAAATTCTTAGCCTTACTATAAAAATGTTCTCGTTATTCCAGTAAAATTTTAGTTAGTGGCGCTGTTAGACAGATAGTGTATTTTTTTTGTAAATATATACATAGATATAAGTGTATTAGTGTTATATTATAATTAATTAGTTCAACCAATGATAAAATTCACGTTAAATATAAAAATTCGCCTTATGCATGAAAATTTTTAGTAACTTGGCAACAGCCGGTCTTTGCGGATAAATACAATGGGTTATAAATATTTTAAACAGTAGTTTCTAAGGATTTGTTGCTATCGTAAAACCACTTCTTGGAAAAATTGACCATAACTTTTCTACGAACAGTGTCACCCTCAATCTGTCTGTGTGTATTCTTCCACGATAGAGGCCACACGTCTAATCCGATTGAGCTGAAATTTGGTATATAGGTTTGGGTTACCCGTCGGAAGAACCCATTACTTTTTGTACGACATCTATCAAACGGAAGTGTCAATATCAGAAAATTACAGATGCAATATGTCACGGAATTTGACTTGCAATATACAGAACAGTCAAAATTATTTCTCCAACTGTCACTTGTCAAAAATAAAAAAATGTCAAAATTTGAAACTTTAACATTAAATATCTGAAAAAGTATTCGTGGATTTTTTTAAATTTTTTACAATCTTTTCCAATTTTGTCCATTTTTTTTTTCAATCTTTCTCTGACTTAATAGTATTTGAGATTTTTTGAGATTTTTTAAGATTTTTTAAGATTTTTTGAGATTTTTTGAGATTTTTTGAGATTTTGTGAGATTTTTTGATATTTTTTGAGATTTTTTGAGATTTTTTGAGATTTTGTGAGATTTTTTGAGGTTTTTTGAGATTTTTTGAGATTTTTTGAGATTTTTTGAGATTTTTTGAGATTTTTTGAGATTTTTTGAGATTTTTTGAGATTTTTTGAGATTTTTTGAGATTTTTTGAGATTTTTTGAGATTTTTTGAGATTTTTTGAGATTTTTTAAGATTTTTTGAGATTTTTTGAGATTTTTTGAGATTTTGTGAGATTTTTTGAGATTTTTTGAGATTTTGTGAGATTTTGTGAGATTTTGTGAGATTTTTTGAGATTTTTTGAGATTTTTTGAGATTTTTTGAGATTTTTTGAGATTTTTTGAGATTTTTTGAGATTTTTTGAGATTTTTTGAGATTTTTTGAGATTTTTTGAGATTTTTTGAGATTTTTTGAGATTTTTTGAGATTTTTTGAGATTTTTTGAGATTTTTTGAGATTTTTTGAGATTTTTTGAGATTTTTTGAGATTTTTTGAGATTTTTTGAGATTTTTTGAGATTTTTTGAGATTTTTTGAGATTTTTTGAGATTTTTTGAGATTTTTTGAGATTTTTTGAGATTTTTTGAGATTTTTTGAGATTTTTTGAGATTTTTTGAGATTTTTTGAGATTTTTTGAGATTTTTTGAGATTTTTTGAGATTTTTTGAGATTTTTTGAGATTTTTTGAGATTTTTTGAGATTTTTTGAGATTTTTTGAGATTTTTTGAGATTTTCAAAAACTATATTTGGAACAGTCAAAATTATTTCTCCAACTGTCACCTGTCAAAAATAAAAAATGTCAGAATTTGAAACTTTAACATTAAATATGTGAAAAAAATATCTGAAATATCTTTATACTCATCGGGAAAATTTTGGATTGACACAACTGATTGTTTTGTTTTTGTTTTGACCCTTTTTTCCTTTTTTTTTGTACTTTTTTGTCCCTTTTTTAATCTTTTTTGCCTTTTGTTGTTACTTTTTTTATTTTTTTTGCCCTTTTTTTTTGGTTTTTAAAAACATTTTTGCCTTTTTTACCATTTTTGCTTTGGCTGTCTTTAGTTTGGCTTTATTTTAGCCTTATTTTATCTTTTGAGGTTGTTTTTTTTAACTTTTTTTTTTCCTTTTTTTGGCCTTTTTACGCCTTTTTGCCTTGTTTTAAATTTTTTTTTTACTTTTTTGACCGTTTTCTCCTTTTTTGTTGAATTTTTAACCCTTTTTCTTTAAATTTTTTACCATTTTTCCTTTTATTTTCATATTATTTTGCATTTTTTTATTATTTTGGCGTTTTTTGCCCTTTTTCCCCTGTTTTGACATTTTTGGGCATTTTGATTTTGTTTTTACTCTTTTTTCACTTTTTTCCCTTTGTTGACCTTTTTGCCCTTTTTAAAAATTTTGTTGATTAACTTTTTGCCTTTTTGCCATTTTTTATCTTTTTTGTTGCTTTTTTACCCCTCTTTTCCTTTTTTTTGCCTTTTTTGTCTTTTTTTGCCTTTTTTTGCCTTTTTGCCATTTTGCCTTTATTTTTCCTCTATTTTGTCTGTTTTTATTTTTTTTAACTTTTTTGGCGTGTTCTGCTTTTAGTTTTTAACTTTTTTGAAGTTTTTTGCCTCTATTTCCTTCTATTTTGCCTTTCTTTTTTACCTGTTTTTGCTTTTTTATATACCTTTTGCTTTTGCTTTTTTAAAACTTGTCTTGGTTTTTTTTTTGATTTTTTTTACTTTCTTTTACTTTTTTTAGCGTATTTTGCATTTTTCTCTTTACTTTGTCTTATTTGACATTTTTTTTGGGTTTTTTAATTTTTTCGTCTTTTTCCTTGTTGTTTTGCCTTTTTTCCTTTTTTTTATTATAGTTTAAATTTATGCTAATATTTAGCAATTCTTTATCATTTTTAACAATTTTTTTGCCATTTTTTGAAATAATTCATTATCTTGTTGATATTTATATTATCAGTAATTTTTGTCGTTTTTCATTTCAGTTAATTTTTATGTATTTTTGCAATGTTTACCAATTTTTTTTCCAGAAATTTATTTCATTTTTACATCATTTTACTTTTACATTCAGAAATTTTGTATTTTGTAATTAAAATAATCTCATTCTCCACATTCGAGCCCGGAAAGTTCTGGGATGACACAGCCGATTTTTTTAAATTTTATTATTTTTATTGATATTAATTATTGTATTAATATTCTAATTAAATATTATTGAAATAAATTAATTGCATCAGACTTAAATATTATTCAAACTATTTTTTTTAATAAATCATAGACCAAAGTTTGGAACAAATTATCAATACGGCACTAATTTAACAGTTTTTATAAATTTAAATTAAAGAAAAATAATTTCTTTAAACACCATTATATTACATTACAGAAAATATTCAATGCCAACTATTATCCTTTGAAAGGATATTTCAATCGGAAATTAAACCTAATCCTGAAAATTAATTTTAAATGAAAACAAAGTTATTAATTGCAATGCGAATTTACCCTTTGACGGCTATTTTCCCTAAATATAAATTGACTGTATGGATTATAATTATTTCTGTATAATTTATAAATAACAGCATTAATTTAGACAAACCGTAAAAACCAAAATTTCAAAATAATTAACAATTTATCCTTTCAATTTAGGATAGTTAAAAATTGCAACTTTAATAAGTTTATATATATATATATATATATATATATATATATACAGCGTGTTTTTATGTCTAGAAACCGTCTAACATATTTCCAAAGTCTGGAAACGGTCCTGGAATTTTCTACAGGTGTCCATCTTGACTGTTTCCAGAATTTTGAAACACACTGTATATAAAAATACCTATTTATAAATTATTGGCCTTACCTAAAGCAGATTTAACTCCAGTCCAAGCCTCTCTTACATAAGTAATAAACCTCCTATGGAACGGACGCCTGTGCCTTCTTCTAATTGAAATTTCCTCTGGAGCCTCTTCGTCAGAAGGGGGTATCTGTTCCTCGAGAGGCTGAAGCCTTTGCTCACCGATAAGCGCGATATGGGGTTGCCTTTGATCTCTGTTCTGTGATTGCACCATGGGAAACATCATGGGCGGAGCATTTTTTGGCTTTTGGGACGCTTTTCAGCGCCACCTCTCTTTAACTACCCATAACTATAATTTGATGGGTGTTTGGTGTTGTGAAAAGTTGTACAAAGGTTGTTAGTTTGGACGGTTAGTAGTATGGCTGAAATAGAAAGTTGTATTAGTATTTGTTAGTAATTTTAGAAGCGTAATGAAAATTATTTTTGTAAACTATATTCTGCCACGGAGCCGGACATCTGGGCATGGCCGTTTGGGCGCGGGCTACTTGGGCGCACAGACTGTTGGGCGCAGGAACTTTTGGACGCTAGCTGTTTGGTCGCGGGTACGTTTGGGCGCGAAAAGTTCATATTTCAATTTCATGTTTTAAAAACAAAAAAAAAAACAAAAAACAAAAAATTTTATTACTTATTTTTTATTAAAAAGAATTTTTTTTTTGGCATTTAAACATACATTATGTATGTATTTCCTACTTGGATAGAAAGCAGACTTTTTAAAATATGAATAGTTTTGTAAAAAGATAGGATCATAATAATAATAATAATAATAATAATATTTATTCACTAAAATATGCGAATAGTACAGTAATAAATAATGGTAATACAATAGATATAGGGATAATATTAAAATTTCGTGTTTAATTTCTCCTTGCGCCCAAATGGCTCTGCTCCCAACAGTCCCTGCGCCCAAGTGACCCGCGCCCAAACGGCCGCGCCTAGATGTCCTAGACCGATTCTTCCACTTTTATTATCATAAAACGATAAATGTTTATTTATTTCTTGGATTATCTTACAATAATCATTCAGTTTACACTTGTACTATGTCAATATTATCCTACAACTAAGTATTACTAACATTTTAAAATCTTATGTTTATTTTACAACGTTCTTTATTATGACCTCCGTGGAAATTTTCTCGTTAGTTTTTCACTCACACGTTCTTTATCAATCGTCGTAACCTTCATGACTTCTTTATTTCGCAGGATTTTTATAGGTTATTGTGATCTCTTAAGACTCTTATCAGTCGCCATGGCGTAAAACAAATTTATTTTGAAAATAGCCAGCTTCAACTTGCTTTTTTTTCTATGTTTTTTATGACTTATTTTTCGAATGTTTATTATATTAGGCACATGTAAAATTTATTAAATACAACACTTGTAGTAGAATGGAATTTTTTAAATGAATCCTACGAAGTCTCTCGAACTGGTGAAGTGAAGAATTTGTTAGGTTACATTGCTATTATTTTTAATTTCCCGACCCACCTCCGAGAAGGGAAAGTATTGTGAACGAGCTAAAAAAAAATTTCTAGATAGAGATGGAAATATCCATTTTGAGGTCACCTGAGATGATTAAGACCGTTTCCAGATGGAAGTCTGTCTGTCTGTCTGTTTGTCTGTCTGTGTATTTTTCTGTGTATATATTTCCACGATAAAGGCTACGAATTTAATCCGATTGAGCTGAAATATTGTATATTTGATTGGGTTACCCGTCGGAAGAACCCATAAGTTTCTGTCAAACGGAAGTGTCACCATCAAAAAATTACAGATGCAATATGTCACGGAATTTAACTTGCAATATGTCATTTGAGAGCCCTTGAAAAACTCTTTTCAGTACAGTCAAAATTATTTCTCCAACTGTCACCTGTCAAAAATAAAAAATGTGAAAATTTGAAACTTTAACATTAAATATCTGAAATATCTTTATACTCATAGGGAAAGTTTTTGGGTGACACAACCGATTGTTTTGTTCTTGGTTTGACCCTTTTTCCTTCTTTTTTAACTATTTTTGCCCCTTTTTTTAAAACTTTTTTTGATTAACTCTTTTTAACCTTTTTTGGCTTTTTTTTGCTTCTTTTTTACACCTTTTTTGTTGTTTTTTAAAACTTTTTTACCATTTTTACCATTTTTGCCTCTCTTTATTTTGGATTTATTTTAGTTTTGTCTTTTTTTGTTTTTTTTTTTACCTTTTTTTCCTTTTTTTGTGACCTTTTTACGCCTTTTCGCCATTTTTTTAATTGTCTTTTTTACTTTGTTGACCTTTTAGATTTTTTTTGCTTTTTTCCCTTTTTTTGTTGATTTTTTAATCCCTTTTTACCTTTTTTGAATTTTTTTGCCTTTTTCACTTTTATTTTTATATTATTTTTCGTTTTTTTGTACTGTTTTGGCGTTTTTTTTACTATTTCGGCGTTTTTGGGGCATTTTTGATTTTGTTTTTACACTTTTTTCCTTTTTTGACATTTTTGCCCTTTTTAAAACTTTTTTTTTAACTTTTTGCCTTTTTTTTGCCCTTTTTGTCTTTTTTTGCCTTTTTGCATTTATTTTCTTACTATTTTGCTTCTTTTTTGGCCAATTTTGGTTCTTTGCCTTTATTTTGCATATTTTTTGGACTTATTTAAAACATTTTTTTTGTTTTTTTTTTGCCTTTATTTTTCTTCCATTCTGTTCTTTTTTAACTTTTTTGTATGTTTTTTTTTCTTTTTTTTTGCTTATTTTCCTTTTTATCATTTTTACCCTTTTCTTTGACGTTTTATCCTTTATTTTTCCTTTAATTTGCCATTTTTAATTTTTTTTTAACTTTTTTGGCGAATTTTGCTTTTTTGGAGTATTTTCCTTTTTATTATTTTTACCCTTTTCTTTGACATTTTTGCCTTTATTTTTCCTTTATTTTGCCATTTTTAATTTTTTTTTAACTTTTTTGGCGAATTTTGCTTTTAGTTTTTGAGCTTTTTTGACCTTTTTTGCCTCTACTTGTTTCTATTTTGCATTTTTTTTTGTTGGTTTTTACCTTGTTTGTAGCTTTTTATCCCTTTTTGCCACTTTTTTTGCTTTTTAAAAACTTGTCTTCGTTTTTTTTTGCATTTTTTTACTTTTTTAGCCCATTTTGCATTTCTTCTATTTACAATTAGGGATGCATATTGTAAAATAGTGAAAAATAGTGAAAACTTTTATAAAATTTGGCAAAATTGTGAAAAATACGAAGAAAAAAAAAGTGAACAATAGGGAAAAATTGAAAAATCAGGAAAAAATAGGGCAAAACAGAGAGATTAGAAAATAATAGAGAAGCATGTCGTAAATAGTGAAAAATACAACATCTGGAAAAATAAGAAAAAATAGAAAATAATAGGGGCAAATGGGGAAAATAGGAAAAATAGAAAAAAATTATAAAAAATAGGGAAATTAGAGAAAACAGCGAAACATATAGTGAAAAATAGGGGAAATAAAGAAAAATAGTAAAAATAGGCAAAAAAGAGTAAAAATAGGCAAAAACAATAAAAATAGGCAATTAATAGATAATAATAGGGACAAAGAGGGAAACAGAAAAAAATAATGAAAAACAGGAAAATTTAGGAAAAAATAAGGTAAAGCACGCTTATTCAGCTAGTTTAGTATTAAGTTAAAAAAAGAGTATTTTTGTGAGGGGGCGGGTGTGTAAAATAACTGTATCATACTCTGTCTGTTTATATTTGTTTTACTTTGTCACAATTTAAACTTAGTATCAAACAATTGTAGGGTGTGTTATTTTATTGTCGCAAAATAAATACTGTTACTCTCTATAAATTTATGTTGGAAAGGCAACAGTCATTTATCCAATTTCTCGAGAAGGTACAATAATCATTTGTATAAACTTAAACGTTCATCAAAGTAAATAATGAATTTTCATTATTCAGTTTCTCTTTCTGCTTAGTTGGCACGTTTTGTCAGAACCGAAATAAGATAATTTGGTGAATTTAAAATATTTATTAATTTATTATTTATGTTTGTAAAATATATAAAAATATGTATCAAAAATAAAATAAATGATAAAATAAAATTTAAAATTGAAAAAATGCAGTCTTAGCAAAAAGTCAAAGATCTCTCTTCCACTCTTTTTCTTTTTTTTTGCCATTTACTTCTATGTTCCTGGTTTTTTATAATTTTTTCCTGTTTTTCCCTATTTTTCTATATTTTTTATTACTTTTTCCTGTTTGTCAATATTTTTTTTATTGTCCCTCCTTTTCCTGTATTTCCCAATTTTTTTCTATATTTCCCTTCTTTTGTCTATTTTTTCGATTTTTCTATTGCTCCTATTTTTTCTTTTTTCCCCTGTTTTTCATGTATTAAAAAAAAACTACTTTATTAAATGGAAATATCATACACCCTGTATATTTTGATACTATCCGAAAGGTGAAAGTTGCAGAGAAGCGTTGCGCGCGCAACTTTATGTGACAGACAATGATCATAGAATAATACTACCTAGTACTACATACTAGAATAGCTACTCTCCATGATAGCGTTTGGACGTTACCGGAACTATCAGATGACGGCAGCCATCTTGAAATAAAGATGGCGACTTCTAAACCTCTCTGTCGCTGATAATGTTGGCTAACTTGGCCGCCTATAGTCGAACAAATAATATTGCGAGAACACAAGCAAAATATAAAGGTCAAAAAAATGTCTGGTCCACTGTAAACGCATGCGTTTGCATTTTTGAGTGAATTGTCAGTGGTGCGGCTTGGGTTAGGATTTATAAAATTAGTTTATTCTGCGTTCTTGCGAATTTGAGCGAGTGGCTTGCATTCGTGTCGTATTTTTCTAAATTGTGTTCTTGTTGTTAAAGGCTCGGTTGTCTTTTTTTAGCCTAAAATTTGGCATAAATTTGATTTATGGATAGTGAAGAAAATAATTCTATATTTTTCTTCTACTTCCTCCTCATTTTTCGCCTACTTTTTCACTGTTTTCTTTCTTTTTAAAACTTTTTTCCCACTTTCCATCAGATTATTTTTATTGTTTTCTTTTTTAACGTAAAATTTAGCGTAAAATTGATTGATTTGATTCAAAGATGGTGGAGGAAATAATAATTACATTGTTTTCTTGCACTTCCTCCCTCAATTTGTTTCTTTACTGTTTTACTGGTTTTTCTATTTTTAAAACTTTTTTTTCACTTTCCACCCAGTTTATTTTTGCAGTTTTCTTTTTTATATATAGTGAGGAAAAATAATTCCATTTCTTTCTACTTATACCCTCAATTTTGTTCCCCTACTTTTTTACTAATTTATTTACATTTCACACTTTTTTTCAATTCTATTCTTGTTTTTTTTTTATCCTAAAATTTGGAATAAAATTCAATGATTTGATTTATGGATAGTGGAGAAAATAATTACATTTTTTCTTCTACTTCCTCCTCATTTTCTCCTACTTTTTTAGTTTTCTTTATTTTAGAATCCTTTTTCCCACATTTCCCCGAGTTAATTTTTGCTGTTGAAATAATAATTCCATTTTTTTTCTTGTACTTCCTTCCCCACTTTTTTCCTTACTGTTTTACTGTTTTCTTTATTTTCAAAACTTTTTTTTCACTTTCCCCCATTTTTTTTTAGCGTAAAATTTAGCATAAAATTGACTGATTTGATTTATGGATGGTGGAGTCAATAATAATTCCATTTTCTTAAAATTTTTTTTCTGTTGTCCCAATAGTTTATCTTTGCTGTTTTCTTTTTATTGTAGAAATGAATAGTCCCTCTACTTTCTTCCCCACTTTTTTCCCCTACTTTTATACAATTTTTCAATTTTTAAATTTTTTTCCGCTTTCCCCCAGCTTTTTTTTTGCTGTTTTCTTTTTTAGCGTAAAATTTAATACAAAATTGCTTGATTTGATTTATTAATAATGGAGGAAATAATAATTCCATTTTTTTCTTCTACTTCCTCCCCCACCTTTTCCCCTACTTTTTTACTGTTTTCTTTATTTTTAAATCTCTTTTTCCCACTTTTCCCCAGTTTATTTTTGCTGTTTTCTTTTTTGACGTAAAACTTAGCAAAAAATTGATTGATTTGATTTATAGACGCTGGAGAAAATAATAATCCCATTTTTTTTCTTCTGCTTCCTCCTCCACTTTTTCTCCTAGATATTTTCTGATTTCTGTATTTTTAAAACTTTTTTCTACTTTAATCCAAGTCTTTTTTTGCTACCTTCTTTTTTAGCGTTAATTGTACCATAACATTGATTGATTCCATTTGTTGTTCTTCTACTTCCTCCCCCATTTTAACCCCTACTTTTTTCCTTCTTCTTTGATTTTTAAAACTTTTTTCCACTTTCCCCCAGTTTTTTTTTGGTATTTATTTTTCAGCTCAAAATTTAGCATAAAATTGATGAATGGTGGTGGCAATAATAATTCCAATTTCAAATAATACTGCGAGGACACACAAACAAAATATAAAGGTCAAAAAATGTCTGGTCCACTGTGAACAAATGAGTTTTCATTTTTGAGTGAATTGTCAGTGGTGCGGCCTGGGTTAGGATTTATAAAATTAGTTTATTCAGCATTATTTCGAATTTTAGCGAGTCTTGCATGAGTGTCGTATTTTTCTAAATTATATTCTTGGTGTTATTATTTAATCAAGATGGCGTTGTGCAGACCTTTTATTGATTTTTCTAATAATCAAACGGACAATGTTAAAGGCTCGGTTGAAAATAATTCGGAATGTTTAAATAAAGACTTGCCTCCTTATACCCAAAGACTTATTACTAATAAAAAAATATGAAAAATAAAATTATTCTTAATAATAAATTATATCACGCCGCCCATGATTTACAAAGGAGCCGCCGACGGTCTGTAGATATTTAGTTTTTATGTAGTTCGAATTGACTTCTAACATTACATATAAAATTTTAAAGGTAACACTAGAAACAAATTTTATTAACAAAATACTTTACTTCATTCAGCCAGTGTACAAAATTTCATCTAAATCAGTTTACCCTTTCAGACACTATCATGATAGAAATAGATAAAAAAAAAAGTTGATTTATTCATTATTGATTTTTTTTTAAATGTTACAAAAATACTAAAAATATGAAAAAAAAATGTTGAAATTTGCTAAAAATATAAGGAAAAATCTAAAACTTTGGTAAAAATTCTTAGAAACTGCCAAAAACTACAAAAAAAAATTATTCAAAAATTTATTAAAAATTGTTTAATAAAATGAGAATTCTTAAAAAATGTGGATAAACTCTGGTGTTTTTTCCTGTTTTTTCCATTTTTTGTTTTGTCCATTTTTTACTGCTTTTCCTATTTCTTCTGTTTTTTCCTGTTTTCCCGGTTTTTTCCTATTTTTACAGAATTTTTTTAATTTCTTAATTTATCCTAAATTTTTCCCAATTTTTCATTATTTCTCTCAATTTTTTCCTATTTTTTCCAATTTTTATTTATTTTCCATATTATTTCTCTTTTCAATTTTATTCCCTGATTTTCTTTGTTCTACTGGTTTTCTGTTTTCTTAGTGTTTTTTTCTATTTTTTTTCGATTTTTTCCTATCTTTTTGTGTTTATTTCTATTTTTCTCTTGACCATTGTTCCCAATTGTTTCATGTTTTTTCCCTATTTTTCCTTATTTTTTCTTGTTTTTTTTTTGTATTTTTTCTATTCTCTCCTATTTTTCCCTTTTCTTTATTTTTTCTGTTTTCTTTATTTTTTCCCATTTTCCCCTAGTTTTTTAATTTTCCAATTTTTCCAGGGAAAATATTTTTCCTGTTTTTATCTATGTTTTCCATATTTTTCTGTTTTTTACATCTTTTTCCTATTTTCAAATTTTTTCATGGAAAACATATTTCTTATTTTCCCTATTTTTCTATATTTTCTAGATTTTTCCATATTTTTAGATTTGAAATGAGCCGTAAAGTAAATACGTAAAGAAAAATCATTTACAGTAACTTTATCAAAAGGGCATTAGCATTCGTTCCTATTAGTTAAATTTTAATGAAAAAAAAAAAATACATAATTACAATAATTTTTTTATATAAATTCATCGTATTCGGAAACTTTCAAACTTGAAAAGCATTTTTTTACTTTAAAATTTTTTTAAATTTGATATTTATAAAACAGATCCTAAGTACAATTCTGTTTAAAAAATCACCTGAAGTAATTGGATCCGAAAATACACATAGCAGGAAACAAAACATAATGATAGACATTCAAACAGAAGCAATTACTTTGCTTGGCACTTTTTGACATTTAATTAAGGGGAAGGTCCTTTGTTTTCTTAAAAATCAATCAAAAATTAATTTATTAAATGTGCCGATAATTGACAAATTGAATAATTTAAATATTTATCATAATATTTTTATTTAAAATCAAATTCCTTTAGAATTTTGTTATTTATTAATTATGCGATTTAAATCAGTGACGGCGTCAGATATTTTGCTAAAAGTAAAAAGAACGTTTTAGATAAATAAAAATTAAAAAATATATTTTTTAACAATACAAAAATGCCTGTAATTCTGATATTAAATTCAATTTATTTAATGTAAATAAAATATTTATTCAGGAATTATTAATTAATTTTTTGTATTGTACATATTTTTATATAAACATAAATTTAATTATTTTTGAATGCCATTTTATTTATTATAATTTTAAATAATATAAATAAAAATTAATTTTGCAATCAAAACAATATCGTTAAAATTTCTTTTTTTATATGAATTAAATTATTTTCAAAATTAACACTTCAACCACAACGACAATTTGTAATTGTGTAACATTAATTTTACAAAATTTTACAGGACCCAATTTGATGATTAACAAACCAAATTGGAAATATATCGCCGATAAAATAAATTGGTACAGCAATTAATTGGTAAATTACGATTCAATAAAATGTAAACGATTCGTTATCAATATAATTATTAAAAACTATAAATATTAAAAAAAAAAACAATAAAACAAATCTAGTCATAAAAAATTAAATTTTGATAGTTTCACTGTTTCCTTTGAAAATTATAAATTTAATTTTGATTAATAATTATAAAAAAATAATCAACAAAAATGATGATATTTTATAGTCGAAACGTCGTAGGATAGTCATGTATTCCATACCATTGTCTTTATCTTAAAAAAAACTACAAAAAATTGCAGTAACAAATCCAGTTCCGTATTTAAAAAAATTAAGTTTGAGGATAGCCCTGGAATGACGAAACGTTGTAATGAAATTTTTAGTATGGTCAGTTATGAGAAATTTCATTAATTAAAAGAGGTTAAGAATAATTTTTTTTATATCTTTTATAATAACAACGTCAGATTTCAAAGACGAAAATGACAATTTTCGGAAAATGTGTACGCAAATTAAATCTGGTCCACCCTGTATATTCAATTAACCAGAACGTTTTTTCTAGTTATTGTTTTTTGTTTCTTTCTATTATGAATATACGCAGATTTTCGTTTTTTTTTATTATTTATTTATGAATTGAGTTTTGTTCCTTTTTTACTTAGAAAAAACATTTTTTTATTTATTTTTCGTAATTTAAACAAATACAAAAATATCCAGGCGCCCAATTTGTATCCTAATGACCTGAAATCAATCCTAAAGAGGCTCTGAATTAAAATAATTATTTACCTTCTAACATCTTGTAAAATTCAGTTTATGTATCTATTTTTTCATATTTTTTTCCCATTTTTTCCAGTTTTTTTTTATTTTTTATTGTTTTACTTTCCCGACCTCCCTTCGAAAATAAAAAGTATTGTGATCGAGCTAAAAAATTTTTTTCGAGATAAAGATGGAAATATCCATTTTGAGGCCACCTGAGATGATTAAGACCATTTCCAGATGGAAGTCTGTCTGTCTGTCTGACTGTCTGTGTGTATTCTTTCACGATAAAGGCCACACATTTAATCCGATTTAGCTGAAATTTGGTATATATGTTTGGGTTATCCGTCGCCATTAGTTTTTGTATGACAGCTGTCAAACGAAAGTGTCACTATCAATAAATGACAGATGCAATATGTCACCGAATTGGACATGCAATATGTCATATAAAAGCTCTTGAAAAACTTTATTTAGAACAGTCAAAATAATTTCTCCAACTGTCACCTGTCAAAAATAAAAAAATGTCAAAATTTGATTCCAATTCCGTTTTTTTCTTCGACTATATCCGATTTTTTCTATTGTATTTAACTTTTTTCAATTTTTTCAGTTTTTTTTCTGTTTTTTTTTCAATTTTTTTTATTCTTTGGATTTATTTCGTTTCGATTATAATTGATTATTTCAATTTTTGTCGATTTTTTCTTGTTTTTTCGATTTCATCCGATTTTTTGTGAACGTATTTGATTTTCGATTATTTTTTGGTGTTTTTTAATTTTATCCCATTTTTTTTCAATTTGTTCCAATTTTTTTTTTGATATTATTCGATATTTTCGATTAATTTTTTTAGTTTTTTTTATTCTTTTAATTTTTTTCGATGTTTTTCAATTTGATTTATTTCTATTTGACTTTTTTAGATTTTTTCAGTTTTATTTTTTCGGTTTTTTTCAATTTTTTTTATTCTTTACTTTGGATTTATTTCGTTTCGATTATAATTGATTTTTTCAATTTTTGTCGATTTTTTCGATTTTTTCTTGTTTTTTAATTTCATCCCATTTTTTTCAATTTGTTCTATTTTTTTCGAATTTATTCGATATTTTCAATAAATTTTTTCAGTTTTTTTCATTCTTTTCATTTTTTAAAGTTTTTTTTGATGTTTTTCAATTTGATTTATTTCTATTTGACTTTTTTCGATTTTTTCAGTTTTATTTTTTCGGTTTTTTCAATTTTTTCAGTTTTATTTTTTCGGTTTTTTCAATTTTTTCAGTTTTATTTTTTCGGTTTTTTCAATTTTTTTTTATTCTTTCGATTTATGTCGTTTCGATTATAATTGGTTTTTTTTTATGTTTTTCGATTTTATAACCATTTTTATTTCAATTTTTGTCGATTTTTCCGATTTTTTTTAATTTTACCGCATTTTTTTTCAATTTGTTTCAATTTTTTTCGATTTTATCCGATACTTTCGATTAATTCTTTCAATTTTTTTCATTTCTTTCAAGTTTTTTTCGATGTCTTTTAATGTGATCTAATTTTTTTTCAATTTGCTCCGATTTTTTTTCAACTTTTTTCATTTTTTTCAAATTACATCTATTTTTGTCGATTTTATTTGGTTTTTTTTTCCATCGAATTTGTTTTTATCAAATTTTTCTCGCTTTTTTTTGTTTTTTTCGATTTTTATCGATTTTGTCGATTTTATTTGGTTTTTTACGATTTTGTTCGATTTTATTTCATTTTTTCAATTCTGTTTGAATTTTTTTTCTATTAATTTTCGATTTTTTTCGATTTTATTCGATTTTTATCAATTTTGTCGCTTTTATTTGGGTTTTTAAGATTTTCTCAATTTAATTCGATTTTTTTTTTGTATTTTATTTTGTATTTTATTTGACTTTTTTTTCGGTTTTTTCCGTATTTATTTATTGTCGATTTTTTAGATTTTTATCGAATTTTTTTTGTTTTTAAAATTAATGTCAATTTTATTCGATTCTTTTCGATTATATTACTTTGTCAATTTATTCCAAATTTTTTATTATATTTTTCCAGTTTTTTTTTTTGGTAATTTTTTGTTTCGAATTTGTTCTTGTCAATTTTTATTGATTTTTGTTGAATTTTTCTTATTTTTTTTTCGATTTTTTTCGTTTTTTTTTCAATTTTTTTCGATTTTTTTAAACTTTTTTTGATTTCTTTCAACTTTTTTCGTTTTTTTCGTTTCAAGATAAAGATGGAAATCCATTTTGAGGTCCCCTAAAATAATTAAGACCATTTCAAGATGGAAGTCTGTCTGTCTGTCTGTGTGTGTATATGTATGTGTATGTGTTTGTGTGTATTCTTCCACGATAGAGGCCACACGTTTAATCCGATTGAGCTGAAATTTGGTATATAAGTTTGGGTTACCAGTCGGAAGAACCCATTATTTTTTGCCCGATATCTGTCAAACGGAAATGTACTGTCAAACAATGACAGAAGCAATATGTCATTTGAAATCCCTTGAAAAATAATTCATCTCTGGATACTCGTCGAGAAAGTTTTGGGGTTTTTTTCATATTTTTCTTTATTTGTTCCTGTTTTTTTCCAATTTTTTATTATTTTTTATTTTTCCCCATTTTCCTATTTTTGGGCAAATTCTCCTATTTCCTATTTTTATCTACTTTTTCGTCTTTTTGCTATTTTGTTTTCTATTTTTTCATTTTTTTTTTCATTTTTTTCTATTTTTGTCTATTTTTATTTTTTTTCTAATTTGGTAAGATATGCTAAGCCAGTTTATTTTTGTATTTATTCTTAGAACTTTTCGAACATTGTTTAAAACTTTTAGGCCTGAAGATGACTAAGTAGCCGAAACAAGTTGCCATTCATTACAACTTGATTAAAGTTTCCATGGTACATTATTTTGTACCACATTGTACAGGGTGTCCCAAATTGGTGTGTTTTGCAGGGTATCTCGTAAACTAGAAGAGCTAGAAAAAAAGCAGTTAAGATGTTATGACTTCCTTTTTGTGAAACTAACGATAGCCTAATTAAATCTTTAGTATCTCCCTGCATTTGGAAGATACAGGGTGATAATTGGAAACTGTCGAAAACTGCAACTTCTTAATTAAGAAAAATATAAAATAACTTTATAAAAACTTTTGATAGATATATTATTAAAGAGTTCACTGGAGCACAAGAATTTTTTTTAGGGGGTCTTACTAAGGAAATATAATGCAAACTTATATTTTTTTAAATGGGACATCCTATATATTTTGACGTTTTTTGTTTCGTTTTTTATTTCTCATTCACCTGATATGACATATTGCATATTTATTTCAGTGGTTGGAGCTACAGTGCAAATAAATCATATATCAATGTTATCAGGTGAAACACCCTTAAAAAATTGAACACTCAGTAACGAAATTTAACATTTCAGGATACTGATGTGTGAAAATTTTATTTATCAAAATTATAATTAATAAAAAAATAAACGCCCTGTATCTTCCAAATGCAGGGAGATACTAAAGATTTAATTAGGCTATCGTTACTTTCACAAAAAAAGAAGTCATAACATCTTAACTGCTTTTTTTCTAGCTCTTCTAGTTTACGAGATACCCTGCAAAACACACCAATTTGGGACACCCTGTACATTGGACCACATTTGTATTTCTATATTTCTACATCACATTTATTTTGTTTCCTTTATAATTTTGTTGTATTCAGAAACCAAAATTAGACTGAGAAAATGGTTTTCGGCGTCAGTTATTATACAAAATTATACCAAAAATCCCTAACAAACAAAATAACTTGTTTATCGCCATTATACTCCCCATGTTTCGCATATTCATTTCATTTAAAATTTCTATTTGCGGTGCCGCAATCAACCGTCATCGACGGAATTACTTAAAAGTAGGGCAATGGATTGCCATCGCTATCGCCATCGCCATCGACTGCATTTGCTCTAATTGAATGAAACTTTGAATCAAAAGTGCTTGTATCGAATCAACAATTGAATGAATAATCCCGGTTTTTATTGCTTTTATCATATTAAACCAAAAAATAAAAATAAAAGTTATGAAGATTGGAAAAGATTATTAGATTCAAGAAATATTAATACAAAATACTTAATACTTAAAATAAATCTTAGTCTGATTAGAATATTTTAATATTACATTACAGAAATTCGGTGCTTTTATAAAAAAAAATTGGTTGTGTCACCTCAGAACTTCCCCGGCTCGGCTGTGTTGAAGACGATTATTTTAATTACAAAATTTCTGAATAGGAAAGCAGTATGAAGTAAATTTCTCAAAAAATACGTAAAAATTTTATTTAAATTGGAAAACATCAACAGCTAATAAAAATAGCAACAAGTTAACGCATTAATTAAAAAAAAAATTGTTAAAATTAATACAAAAAAAGTGAAAACAGGCAAAAATAGTAAGAAATAAGAAAAAAGGTCAAATAAAGCAAAAAATAAACAGGAAAAAGGCAAAAAAAGGGAAAAGGTAAAAAAAATCAATAAAAAGTAAAAAAAAGCTAAATACGACAAAGTAAGGGGAAAAAAGCAAAAAACGCCAAAAAAGTAAAAAAAAAGTTTAAAAAAAGGCAAAAAATGTTAAAAAAAAACAGTAAAAAGGTTTAAAAAATTAAAAAAGGATAAAAAATGTTAAAAATGATAATGAGAATTGTTAAATTTGAGCAAAAATTAAAACCAATAAAAAAAGAGTAAAAATTTGAAAAAAAAACAGAAGTAACAAAAAAGTGAAAAGGTAAAATAAAGCAAAAAAAGGAAAAAGGTAAAATAAAGCAAAAAGAGGAAAAAGGCAAAAAATCAGTAAACCAAATACGACAGGGCAAATGGAAAAAAGCAAAAAGCACCAAAAAAGTTTTAAAAAAAGCAAAAAAGGGTAAAAAGTAGCAAAAAAAGCAAAATAGATGCAAAAAAAAGTTAAAAAAAACATTAAAAAGTTTAGAAAAATCGAAAACGAAGAAAGTTTAAAAATGATAAAGAATTGTTAAATTTGTTAAAATAAAGCAAAAAAAGGAAAAAAGCAAAAAAAAATAAAAAGGGTAAAAACAATCAATAAAAAGTCCAAAAAAACTAAATACGACAAGGCAAAGGGAAAAAAAGCAAAAAAAAGCAGTAAAACAAGCAAAAAAGTTTAGAAAAGCAAAAAAGGCAAATAATTAAAAAAAAAGCCGAAAAGGCCAAAAAAAAAGAAAAAAAAGGCTTACTAAAGGCCAAAAAAGAAATAAGGGTAAAAAACAAAAAAAGCCCAAAAAAGGCAAAATAAATGTAGATAAATCAAAAAAACGCCACCAAAGTAAAAACAATAATCCACTTTGTCACCCCAGAACTTTTCAGGCTCGGCTGTTTGAGAATAGCAAAAAAAGGAAAAAAGCAAAATCGACAAAAAGTTAAAAAAAAAACCAAATAAGAATAAAAAGGCTAAAAAATGTAAAATAGCAAAAAAGATCAAAATAGAAGTAATTAAAGCAAAAATAATTTGAACAAAAAGTTAAGAAAATCGGTTATGTCGCCCCAAAAAACTTTCGAGTATACGCGATTACTTTTTCAGATATTAAATGTAAAAAATTTCAAATTTTGATATTTTTTATTTTTGACAGGTAATAGATGGAGAAATAATTTTGACTGTTCTGAATGGAATTTTTCAAGAGCTTCCAAATGACATATCGCAAGTCAAATTCCGTGACATATTGCATCTGTACTTTTTTGATAGTGAGACTTCCGTTTGAGAGAAGTCGTACAAAAACTAATGGGTTCTTACGACGGGTAGCCCAAACCCATATACCAAATTACAGCTCAATCGGATTAAACGTGTGACCTCTATCGCGGAAGTATACACACAGACAGACAGACTTCCATCTGGAAATGGTCTTAATCATCTCAGGTGACCTCAAAATGGATATTTCCATCTTTATCTCGAATTTTTTTTTTAGCTCGTTCACAATACTTTCCCTTATTAGAAGTGGGTCTGGAAAGTAAAATTAAGCTAAGAACCAAATTGTTACGTAGAATACAGTCCTGAATACACAGGATATTTCCAAGAAGCTGGAAAAAAGTTATACCAAAACCTGAATAAAATTATTCTCAGATAAAAGAATACTTTATTTTTCTTATGATTAAGCTTATGGAAAAACTGGTTCGGATACATGTCAGGATAATTTTTTTAATGGAAAGGCAACTACACAAAACAAACATGCTTATTTAAGTTAAAAATCCTGCGAAACAGTACTCCATCAAGTTATTTTTATCAATATATCTGGATATAAAGGGTGCAAAACACTATGGTAAGTTGCCTGGATCTACCATGAACCATATGCCAGAAACTACCATAAAAGTAGCTCGGCAGATTAATATATAGGGAATTAATTGTACCCAGTTGAGTTGAGTACGTTTACCGGATATGAGCTCTTACTATACAGTCTAGGATAAGGCATCAGAATATTAAAAAAAAGTTAATCATTAGAAATTCTCGAGCGCGTCAGATTAAGGTAGGGTGAATTAATTATATCCTAAAAGGTGTACATTCCAATAATCTGACGATTTCAGTGTGACGTAAGGAAGTGGAGGGATACAATTTTTTTTAAAAAAAACGTCACGCGGTTAGTTTTTTTTCATTTTCAATAATATAATTTGCCGATTTCCTCAAACCGGAGTACTTAAAATCATCAATAAAGTGTGGTGCGTGCGGCTGCTGAGAATTATGTATTTCCGACTCCGCGCAACTCTTTTCTTCTCACTCTTTTCTATCTCTCAATCTGGTACGCTCTAGTATATCTATAGAGCTTTTAAAAAATGCTACCACAGAATACAACGACGTACCGATGTTAGATAAGCTTAACTCTTTTTGGAAAAATTCAAATATTCCTGATCATAAATGTTGTAAGGATCAATATTTGCGTGATATTTCTAGAAAAGAGAATATGAGGATCAAATTGGCGATGAAATCAAGCCAGACGAAAATACAAGCGTCTAACGACAGAGGTAACTTTTTTCTTCGGTTATTTCCGAGAGTATTCGGATTTTCAGATGACTTGGACATATGGCGCGCAAAGAGAGACCATTATGTAAAAATGTTTCTTTTGGTCTCAACTATAATTAAAATTACAAATAAAATTAATTTACAACATTTAACTTGAAATTCAAACTCTAGATATTGCGAGTCATATTTCCAAGTAATCGGAAAGTCCGAATACTCTCGAAAATAACCGAGGAAAAAAGTTACCTCTGTCTCTAGACGCTTGTGTCGAACAAGATTTGACAGATGAAAATGAAAAAAAATAGTTTAAAAAAATTAAATTCTTATACTTGTTTTTCTATATTTTTTTTAAGGTTTATTATATTCCTCCGAATAATAGTCAGATTATTGGTCTTTTATATTAAGATGAACCCTATATATCTTAATCTGACGCGCTCGAGTATTTCAAAAAAACGATTTTTTTCTGCATTTTTCAAAAATCACCGAGAGTTTGCGTTACGTTAAAATCGTCAGAATATTAAATGAGAACTTTCTTTAAGTATACTTGCCACCCCTTAAAATATCTGACACACTCGATTAATTTTTTTTCTATTTTCCACCCTTCCGTACAGCCACCCCCATCGTACAAATCGTCAGATTAAGCAACTTCCATTATTAAAGATACGTTAGGCATACATAATATCTGTGTCTGACGCGCTCGGATATTTCCATGTAACGGTTTTTTTTTTTAATTTTTGAAATTCTGTAGACGCTCCCCCCACCGAAGAACTTTGGTCTTTTTATCATCTAAGCATCGAAATCTAATAGGGCTTCACGCCGCTCGAGTAAATCCCCATTTGGCATTGTGGCTTTCCCTACTACAAAATTATTTCGGCATTTTTTTTGCGACTTCTTGGTTTTTGTTTCCTTTTAAAAAAGAATCTCTGGTAAACTACCCTTTTTGTTATGAAATTAGATAAGTCAACGTCTACTTTTTCTCTTCTTTTACGTTCTTCTTATTTTATTCTTTTCTATAGCACCTACATTAAGCGATTGTTATTTTTTTTATAAAAAAAATGTCAATTTTTTGTGTTTCACTCATTGTTCAATAGTAATAATTTAAAATTGTTAATAACTTTTTGCGCAAATCTTAACTTCAAATTTATTGTTAATTTATTCTATTCTAACATTTCACAATGTAGCATCATTATCATTATTTTTACTGAGCAATTTAATCTCAAGTCACTCGCACACTTTTGGTGTGCTTTACGATGTCATTTGTCAAACGTCCATTTTGTCACAGTTCGGGTGTACTGCTGCTGTTTTTTTTTATATAAATTTTGCTGCGTAGTTCGGACCATGCTCGGTCCCCATATTCACTTGCGGTGGCGAAACATACTTAGAGCAAAATATTCAGTTGCAAGGATTTCGCTTTCCTCGTCCTATACATTTGTTTTTTATTTTTAATGAATGAAAAAAATATATATGTATTGAAGAAGATCTAATCTGTGCTCCTATGCAGCTACTTTTTCAAAATTTGACTTGGTTTTTTGTAAAAAAAATTTAGAAAAATGACTAAAATAGACAATTTTTGGATTGTTTTTGAAAAAAAATGAAGTCAAATTTTCAAAAAGTAGCTGCATAGGAGCACAGACCAGATATTCTCCAATACAAATATATTTTTTTCTTTCACTAAAAATAAAAAACGACGTAGTACAAGTAAAGCGAAACCCTTTCATAACTATTTTGTCCCAAGGTAAATGGTAAATGGCCTTCACTTAGACTGTCTAAGCCTCCTGCAGATTATCTCCATGCTTTCATTATCAGATCTCGGCTTACACTGTCTCTTTCCGGCTATTTAGTTCACGCGTTTACCGTATCATATAAAAAATTACAGGCTTTACAACTAAATAATTCACGTAGTTTTAAGTTCAAAATCCCCTCTTTTTTACAATAAGAATTTACTAATAAACATTTTACTTTTACTAACAATGTTTTATAACCCTCATTCTTGACTACCCTTATGGGTCCTCTGATATCAATTAATAATGGTAAGTTGAGCTTTACTATTATTGTATATTTATTAAACGTTTTTGTATCTAGTCCTGATGATGGTTTGTGGCAGAAACTAGTTGCCTTTTAATTTCAAATTAAACTATTTTGGAAGATTGTTTGAACATTCTCTGACGTTACGTCATACATTTATTACTTTTGACAGTTCAATTAAATCTTCATTGTCAAAATGTCTTACCGGTATAATGAGAAAGAGCAAAGTTTAATTTAGCAGTCTACAAAGTTTGGGTTCACCCCAAAAATATATTCCCATGATACATTTTTTCGCTGTTTAATCACGATTTGATCATCCGTAATTTTTTTAATTTAGGAAAAAATATGCTTAGGAATGTTAAACATCCCCAAGCTAGACATTTGAAACAAATCAGTTAAAAAACGGAGGTTTCAAGTTAAAAAAAATACTAAATTATGTAAAAAGGTACGTAACGCATGAAGCAAAATACAATTTTTGGCATTACCAATTTTGAAGTTATGTGTAAAATAATATTCAAATAATATATGACAAACGTAAAACAGCAGAATACGTCACCGATTATGACGTAACAGCAGAAGATGGTTAAACAATTTTACCTGAGTTTATGCTTAATTTCTTCTAAACTTGAACCACATTTGAGATATGGTTAACTTTTTGGATTTAGATACAATTAAGTCTAAACTTCGTTCTATTATTTACGGATATTCGATTAAATGATTGGATAAATATTACTTTTCACATTATGTAATGTAGCTACCATATCAATATTGTACAAACCTATACGAAAATTTATAGCAATAATTATACAGAACTGATAAACACCTCATTGTACTACATCAATGTTGATTAACGTCATAGGAGCACATAAATTTATAGCTAGCATCAGCGTAGACTCCAAAAACTATGCAAATTTGGAATGTTTGTAAATGATAAATACAGAGCATCTATAATCTAGCATCAATCACTCTTTTGTCATCATTGGATTGATTACTATAATTTAAATTGGTTTATCTTTTGTTCCTAAAATTTATTTTACGAATATATTGTGTGGGATTTTACGTTAACTATGATTAGAGCATAAAATTATTGGCTTTCAATTTAGCACCGGGGGCAATTACAAAATATACCCATATTAATTTAGCAATATTAAAAAATATATTGAATGGCTTCATAAAAAAACTAAAAGGAAAAAAACTTTTCACAAATACCAATTAACATGCTTTAAAAAAATTAAATAACGACCATAATTACACACCTACTACAGCCATTTAAACTTACTAACAAGCGACGAGCAACTTCTTCCAACAACGTCCAAAAAAGTCTCATTAAAAAAAAACTTGAAACTTCCAACTTGATACATAGAATACGAAAAAGAACAACTCCCGTCGAAGAAAAAAGATAAGTTTTTGTCTAGGTTTAAAGTTAAGTAATTCAACTCAAAAGGGAAATACATTAGTGCTTCCGAGAAACATGGAAATTCTGGAAAATCAGGAAATGAAACAGTTATTCTTCTACACTGTAAAAAGTTTGAATTGGAGAATTTATTTGAAAAATGTTTTACATTTACAATTTATTGTCACAACAAGTATGTTTAAGAATCGATAAATGTTTGGAAAAATTTACTACTAATTTAACACATCGACTAATTATCGAAGGACCAACCAACAAGGCATTGGATTTTAATTATTCTTAATATGAACCTGAGTGTCACACTGTCACATTAAGAGGCCCGTACACCACGTTACTTACGTTGTTGCCTTTTAGAGAATTACCCAAAAAAAATATGTTTATATTCTAATAAATTGGGTGTAAAATTATTTTTTTAATATTTTCTAGTTAATGTTAAGTAATCCTACGCTATAGTCCAATTTTTTCTGAACAGGGTAAAGCGCCACAAAACTTGATTTTTCGTTTTTGGACGAGATCTTGGCTAAGTTGGCAACTAAAAATAATCGGTTTTTTTTCATAATATTTAAAATGTTTATTAAAAGAGGGCAACTGTGTTACTTTTTACTTTCCCGACCCTCCTCCGAGAAGGGAAAGTATTGTGAACGAGCTAAACATTTTTTTTAAATATTTACACATTTTTCATTGAAATTTTTAAATTTTTTATCAAAATTCCTGAATTTTTTGATCAAAGTTCTTGAAATTTTTGAAATCTAGATTTTTTGTTGAAATTTTTAAAAAAATTAGAGATTTTTGATTGAAATTTTTTTATCAAATTTCCTGAAATTTTTTGATTAAAGTTCTTGAAATTTTTAAAATATTCAGAGATTTCCGATTAAAACTTTTTAAATTTTTATGAAATTTCCTGAAATTTTTGATCTCAGTTGTTGAAATTTTTGAAATATTTACAAATTCTGAAACTTTTTAGACGTTTTTAAATTTTTTATAGTTTTTTTATTGAAACTTTTTATTACAAAATCTTGGTATTTTTACACATTTTTAAAATTTTTGAAATATTCGGATTTTGGATTAAGTTTTTTAAATTTTTATCATAATTCCTGAAATTTTTTATCAAAGTTCTTGAAATTTTTGAAATCTTGATTTTTTATTGAAATTTTTGAAATATTTAGATATTCTTTATTGACATTTTTTAAATTTTTGTCATAATTCCTGAATTTTTTTATTAAAGTTCTTGAAATTTTTGAAACCTATATTTTTTATTGAAATTTTTGAAAAATTTAGATATTTTTTATAAAAATTTTTTAAATTTTTATCCAATTTCCTGAAATTTTTGATCTCAGTTCTTTTCGTCCTATTTTAAATTTTTTTTGTCTTTTGTTGCTTTTTTTACCTTTTTTTGTTACTTTTTTATCCCATTTTTGCCTTTTTTTTTTCTTTTTTTGCTTTTTGCCTTTATTTTCATACTATTTTGCTTCTCTTTTTTAATTTTTTCGAGTGTTTTGGTTTTTGGCCATTATTTGGCTTATTTTTTTGACTTTTTTCAACCTTCTTTTTTGTTTTTTTTTGCTTTTATTTTTGCTCTATTCTGTTTTTTTTTAAACTATTTTGTATGTTTTTTTTCCTTTTTCGTATTTTCCTTTTTATTACTTTTACCTTTTTTTGCCATTTTGCCTTTATTTTTCCTATACTTTGCCTTTTTTCATTTTTTTTTTATTTTTTCGACGAATAGTTTTTGAACTTTTTTGCCTCTATTTGCTTCTGTTTTGCCTTTTTTGTTGTTGCTTTTTACCTTTTTTGTTGCTTTTTATCCCTTTTTGGCACTGTATTTGCTGGTTTACAACTTGTCATGGTTTTTTTTGCTTTTTTTTCCATTTTTTTTTTTAATTTTTTGGCGTATTTTGCATTTTTCTTTACTTTGTCTTATTTAACATTTCTTTTTGGACTAATTATTTCAACTTTTTTCTTTTTTTTTTGTGAAATTTAACAATTCTTTATCATTTCAACAATTTTTTTAAATATTTCATTATCCTATTGGTATTTATAATAACAATGTGCCATTTTAAGTAATTTTTGTCGTTTTTCATTTCAGTTAATTTTTGTATATTTTTTTACCCCTTTTTTTCAGAAATTTATTTCTTTTTTACAGCATTTTACTTTTACATTCAGAAATTTTGTATTTCGTAATTAAAATAATCTCATTCTCCACATTCGAGCCGGGAAAGTTCTGGGATGACACAGCCGATTTTTTACATTATACCAAAATTTATTAAGAGAAATAAATCTGTCTACTAAAATTTTATTAAAAAAGATGAAAATCTACCAAAAAAAATAAAAATCTACTAGAAGTGGCAACGTCCAGTCTGGTGGCGATTTGAACGAATCTCATTGGTTCAAATTTAATGGTGCGATTTTCTGTCTGTATATTTGATTCCGTTACAAAAACAGAATATATTTTTTAAGATAATATTTTTCGTCACGCATAAGAGCGACTGAGAAAGATGATATATATATAAATAAAGATAGCTAATCACTAACGAAAATTGATTTGTAAGAATTAGAGTAACTTTGATATGCAAGCTATGACTTGAGTTAAATATTTACCGTTTATAAACCGGTATTGACACATAATAACGAAATTGGATATGATTTTAAATATCCAATTTTGAATTTTGACACAATATAATCTTTCTAATAGGAATTAAGTAAATAAAAATTTAATTTACAGTGTAACAAACTGATTGATAAAGAAACAAATTTCTTGCAAGTGATTAAAGAACTGTCTCATTGCAAAAAATGTGCAAGTAAGATTTAAATTCCGAACCCATTTCAATTTTTCGCACCTGGATAATCTCAAAGGAAAATGGAAATTTGAATATAAAAAGAAAAAGGAATATCTCAAATAGAAACCATTCTTTATTCCTTTTCCATCTATTATTAGAAGTTTTGAGAAAAAGTTAAGCTTGTACCCTATTTGGTGTAAATATTCGGTTTCAAAGGAGCTTTAAAGAGATTTCAAATACGTTTCGGAAAGTTTACAATTTATTTATCAGGTGATAAATAAGTGTCTGTTTCTCTTAGATCTTTTTTTATTTGTTGAATAGAATAATAAAATAGAAAAAGATCAAACATATTACAAATTAAAAATATTCTAATAAATAATATTTACTATAAAAATAATTATAATTAATCAAAAATTAGTTTTAAGTATCAATAATTGGAAAATTCAAATTTTAATTATAGGGGTTGAAAAAAATAAAAATTAGCACAAAAACCAGTTTTTTGTAAATAAATTATATAAACTTCGCCTCAATAATTTTCTGTTAAAAAATTTTAATTTTCCATTGTTTTATTATTAAAATATAGATTTTATTTTTGTTTTTAATAATATAGTGTGTACAAAAATTAAAAATTTACGTTCCTGAGAAAAATTATAATGGTCTTAATAAAATAGAGAAAGAAGATTGATATTATTTTTTGGTTCTTCATCCAGATTTTTTTATGGTCCTGCGATCAGGTTTTCTACATAGTCCTACGATCAGGATTTTTATGTTTATGTGGTCCTGCTACCCGGATTCTCTAATAATCTTTTGATCCGGATTTTTGTATGTTATGCTAATTCAACCTTGATTTTTTTTTGGTTCAACCCAGATTTTTTCTGCTCCTTGGATCCAAATTTTTTATGGTCCTTGGATTCAGGTTTTGTACGCTCTTTCAATTCGGATTTTTTTATGATCCGTAGACCTGTAATTTTTTATGGTCCTTCGACCCGATTTTTTTATAGTCCTGCAAGCGGATTTTTTATAGTCCTTCAACCCGGATTATTTTATATTTTTTTCATCCAGAAATTTTTATGGTACTCGTCTTCGGATTTTTTTTTATGTTCTTTCAATTCGGATTTTTTAATGGTCTTTCGACTCGGAATTTTTTACGGTCCTTGGACCGGATTTTATTATGGTCTTTCTACACAGATTTTTGTATGGTCTAACGATCAGGATTTTGATATAGTCCAACCCGGATTTTTATATAGTGCTTTGACACGGATTTTTTTAATGGTCTTTCAACCCAGATTTTTGCATGATCCTGCGATCAGGATTTTTATATACTCCGATCCGGATTTTCTTATAGTCCTTCGATCCGGTTTTTCATGGTCCTTTAATTCTGTTTTTTATAGTCCTTCAACCGGATTTCTATATGATCCTTCAATCTAGATTTTTTTATGTTTCTTCGATCCATAATTTTTTATGGTCCTTGGATTCAGGTTTCTTATGGTCCCACAATTCGGATTTTTTATGGTCCTTAGACCTGTAAATTGTTATGGTTTTTTGACTCGAATTTTTTATAGTCCTGCGACCGGATTTTTTATATTCCTTTATTCCGGATTATTTTATGTTCTTTCCATCCAGAATTTTTTATGGTACTTGGCATCGTATTTTTTCTGCTCCTTCAATTTGGATTTTTTATTAGTCTTTCGACTCGGAATTTTTTACGGTCCTTCGACCGGATTTTATTAAGGTCTTTCTACCCATATTTTTGTATGGTTCAACGATCAGGATTTTTATATAGTCCGATCCGGATTTTTTATACTCCTTCAACCCGGATTTTTTAATTGGCTTTCAACCTAGATTTTTGTATAATCCTGTGATCAGGATTTTTATATAGTCCTCCGATCCGGATTTTCTTATAGTCCTTCGATCCGATTTTTTTTATTCAATTCGGTTTTTTATAGTCCTTCAACCCGATTTCTTTATGGTCCTTCAACCTAGATTTTTTATGGTCCTTGGACCCGTAATTTTTTATGGTCATTGGACTCGAATTTTTTTTTTCCATCCAGAATTGTTATGGTACTTGGCTTCGGATTTGTTTAGCTCCTTCAATTCGGATATTTTTGTGTTCTTTCGACTTTGAATTTTTTATGGTCCTTCGATCGGATTTTTTTATGATCTTTCAACCCGGATTTTTGTATGGTGCTTCGATCAGGATTTTTATATAGTTCGACTCAGATTTTCTTATAGTTCTTTGATCCGGATTTTCTTTATGGTCTTTCAACTTAGATTTTTGTATGGTCTTGCGATCAGGATTTTTATATAGTTCTCCGATCCGGATTTATTTTAGTCCTTCGATCTGGTTTTTTTTCAATCCGGTTTTTATATTCTTTCAACCCGGATTTTTTTATGTTCCATTCATCCAGAATTTTTTATGGTCCTCGGATTCGGATTTTTTTATCGACTTTCGACTCGGAATTTATAATTGTACTTCGACCGGATTTTTTATGGTCTTTCAACCCAGATTTTTGTATGGTCTTGCGATCAGGATATCTATATTGTCCTCCGACCCGGATTTATTTTAGTCCTTTGAAGCGGTTTTTTTATGGACCTTCAATTAAGTTTTTTATAGTCCTTTAACCCGAATTTTTTTATGTTCCTTTCATCCAAAATTTTTTCGATCCAGAATTTTTTATGGTCCTTGGATTCAGGTTTTTTATGCTCCTTTAATTCGGATTTTTTTATGGTCCTTAGACCCCTAATTTTTTATGGCCCTTTGACTCGGAATATTTTACCGTCCTTCGATCGGGTTTTTTTATGGTCTTTTAACCCAGATTTTTGTATAGTCCTGCTATCAGGATTTTTTTTATGATATTTCAACCCATATTTTTATATAGTTCGGATTTTTGTATGGTCCTTCGATCAGGATTTTTATATAGTTCGACCCGGATTTTCTTACAGTTATTCGATCCGGATTTTTTTTATGGTATTTCAAATAAGAAAAAATAGGGCAAAATAGTGAAAAACAAGAAAATCTGGGAAAAACACTGAAAAATTATTGAAAAATACTGCAAAATAACGAAAAATAGAGAAATTGGGTAAAAACAGTAAACAATAAGGAAAAATAGAAAAAACAGAGAAATTAGAGAAAAATAGGGAGATATGTGAGAAATACTGAAAAATAGAACATAAGGAAAAATAGGAACAAGTAGAAAATAATAAGGACAGATAGGGAGGGAATACGGGAAAAAAACAAGAAAAATATGAAGAAATATGAAAAATAGGGGAAAATAAGGAAAAAATGGAAATTATGAAACAATAGAAGATAATAGGGATAAATATTGGGAAAAATAGGAAAAAATATGGCAAAATAGGTAAATTTGGAAAAATAGTGAAAATAATGAAAAACAGCAAACAATGGTGAAATTTGGAAAGAGTAGTAATAAATAAGGAAAAATAGATAAATTTGAAAAAAGTAGGGCAGCATATTGGAAAATAGTGAAAAATAGTGAAAACTTTGGAACCGTAAGAAAAAAAAGGGCAAAATAGTGAAAAATTAAAAAATTTGGGAAAATTAGTGAAACAGTATTGAAAAATAGCGAAAATATTGAAATTAGGGAAAAACAGTACACAATAGTGAAAATTGAAAAATCAGGAAAAAAATACGTAAAACAGAGAAATTAGAGAAAAATGCGGAACATAAGGAAAAATAGGAAGGAATAAAAAAATCATTGGGACAAATGGGAAAAAACAAGAAAAAAAAAATTGGAGAAATAGGAAAAAATAGGGAAAAATAGAGCAAAGGAAAAACAGAAAAAATAGAAAAAAATAGAAAAAAACAGAAGAAAATAGAAAAAAATAGAAAAAAATCTAAAAAAATAGAAAAAAATAGAAAAAAATAGAAAAAATAGAAAAAAAATAGAAAAAAATTGAAAATAATTGAAAAAAATTGAAAAAAATAGAAAAAAATAGAAAAAAATTGAAAAAAATAGAAAAAAATAGAAAAAAATAAAACAAAATAGAAAAAAAATAGAAAAAATAGAAAAAAAAAACAGAAAAAAATAGAAAAAAACTGAAAAAAATTGAAAAAAATTGAAAAAAATAGAAAAAGACAGAAAAAAATAGAAAGAAATTGAAAAAATTGAAAAAAATAGAAATAGGGAAATTTGAGCAATTAGCAAAACATACGGGTAAATAGTGAAAAATGGGGGAAAATAAGGGATAATAATGAAAATAGGCAAAAAAGGGTAAAAATAGGCAAAAACAGTAAAAATAGGCAAAAATAGATAATAATAGGGACAAATAGGGAAAAATATGGAAAAAGAAGAAAACTAATAAAAACCAGGAAAAATTGGAAAAAATAGGATAAAATAGGATAAATTCAGCTAGTCATCTTATAAAGCACTAAAAAACCAAATCAAATTTCATAAAAGAATGTTTTGTAACGACAAATGCAAAATTTGCTGTGAAAATAAGATCTATAAAATAACAGGTCAGTAGATAATGGAATCTAGAACATTGAAAAAAATCATAAATCCAAATATGTAATTTTCCAACTTTCGCTTTAATCAATTTTATAAATTAAAATTTTATTTATCAAAAACAACCGTTAGTAATTTCTTTAAGTATATTTGTTATCTACCTAAAAAGAAAGACGGAAATCAGGAAATGAAACCTTACTTTCCTGTCAAGGATAATAAATTATTAGCCTTTTTTTTCCTGAAGAAAACTAACCCACATCCACACCTCAACCAAAGCGACATTATAATCAATCAAAAGATTTCCCGATTCAACCGTTACGAATGCAACAAGCTCCCTACTTTGATCGTTCATTATGTGGAAATATTTCATAAAGGAGACTGATATGAAGTTCCTCTTGGGTAAAACAATACCCCTTAAGATATATGATAGCGTGAAATACTAGACGTTTCTAATACAAGACATCCATCATCGCAATACAAGATGATCTGACATTTAGAGTAATAACTGAAGACGTTGTTTGGCTTGTTCGATTATCCGCAATAACGGAATAACATTGTTTATTAAATTAACTTTCAGTTGATGGAATTTGATACAATATTTTGTTATTTTTCACATATTAAAATTTAATACTTAAAGCAGAACTTCCAAACTAACATTTTTATTTATAATCTCAATATGGTATGAATTATTGTGGGAAATTTTTTGAGTACATGAATTTTTTGAAAATTATCACGATTTTTTTTACAAATTCATGTACAGACAAATTTCCCGTAATTAATTCAAGCACTTGGAGGATTCGGTAAGAAAATTTCATGTCGTGCCAGAACTTTCCCGGCTCGGGTGTGAAGAATTTTAATTACAAAATACAAAATTTCTGAATGTAAAAGTAAAATGCTGTAAAAATGAAATAAATTTCTGGAAAAAAATGGGTAAACTTTGCAAAAATATACAAAAATTAACTGAAAAGAAAAACGACAAAAATTACTTAAAATAGCACCTTGTTATTATAAATAACAACAAGATAATGAATTATAACAAAAAAATTATTAAAAATGATAAAGAATTACTAAATTTCAGCATAAATTAAAACTATAATAGAAAAAATCAAAAAAGGCAAAATATGCAAAAAAAAACTGGACAAAAAAAAGGAAAAAGAGGAAAAAATTAAAAAGTCTATAAAAAATGTCAAATAAGACAAAGTAAAGATAAAAAATGCAAAATACGTCAAAAAAGTCAAAAAAAAGTAAAAAACCAAGATAATTTTTAAAAAAGCAAAAAAAGTGGCGAAAAGGGATAAAAAAGCAATAAAAAAGGGATAAAAAAAGCAACAAAAATGGTAAAAAAGCAACAAAAAAAGGCAAAATAAAAGCAAATAAAGGCAAAAAAGGTCAAAAGCGCTCAAAAACTAATAGCAAATTAGGCCAAAAAAGTAATAAAAAAAGGCAAAATAGAAGAGAAATAAAGGCAAAAATTGCAAAAAAGGGTAAAAATGATAAAAAGGAAAAGCAGAATAGAGGAAAAATAGAGGCGAAAAAAAAAACAAAAAAAAAAGGATTTAAAAAAGTCCAAAAAATATGCCAAACAAAGGTAAAAAAGCAAAATACCCCAAAAAAGTTAGAAAAAAACAAAATAGTATGAAAATAAAGGCAAAAAGGCAAAAAAAGACAAAAAAGGTTAAAAAGGGCAAAAGAGGGGTAAAAAAGCAACAAAAAGGCAAAAAGTTCAAAAAATTAATCAATAAAAGTTTTAAAAGGGCAAAAGGTCAAAAAAATGGTAGAAACAAAATCAAAATACAAAAAAAGTCGAAAAAGGTGCACAAGGGTAAAAAATGCCAAAATAGTAAAAAGGGCAAAATAATATGAAAATAAAAACCAAAAATAGCAAAAAAAATGGCAAAAAATGGATAAAAAAAGCAACAAAAAGTTTTAAAAATCAAAAAAAAGGGCAAAAAAGGTTTAAAAAAGAAACGAAAAAAGGCAAAAAAAGTTACAAAAAAAATTAATCAAAAAAAGTTTTAAAAAGGGCAAAAAGGTCAAAAAAAAGGGTAAAAACAAAATCAAAATGCCCAAAAAAGTCAAAAAATGTGCACAAGGGTAAAAAATGCCAAAATAGTAAAAAAGGCAAAATAATACGAAAATAAAAACCAAAAATGGCAAAAAAAATGGGTAAAAAAAAAACACAAAAAGGTAAAAAAAGCAACATAAAGTTTTAAAAATCAAAAAAATGGGAAAAAGGTTTAAAAAAGAAACAAAAAAAGGCAAAAAAAGTTAATCAAAAAAAGTTTTAAAAAAGGGATAAAAAAGATAAAAAAAAAAAGGAAAAAAGGGTCAAAACAAAAACAAAACAATCGGTTGTGTCACCCCAAAACTTTCCCGGCGAGTATATTTCAGATATTTAATGTTAAGTTTCAAATTTTGACATTTTTATTTTTGACAGGTGACAGTTTAAGAAATAATTTTAACTATCCTGTATAGAGTTTTTTATAAGCTTTCAAATGACATATTGCAGGTCAAATTCCGTGACATATTGCATCTGTCGTTTTTTGAAAGTGACACTTCAGTTTGACAGATGTCGTACAACAACTAATGAGTTCTTCCGAACCTATATACCAATTTTCAGTTCAATCGGATTAAACGTGTGGCCTCTATCTTAGAAGAATGCACACAGACAGGCAGACAGACAGATAGACAGACAGACTTTCATCTGGAAATGGTCTTAATCATCTCAGGTGACCTCAAAATTGATATTTCCATCTTTATCTCGAACATTCTTAGGGAAAGTGGGAAAAAATTAAAAGAATAGGAAAACATTCCAAAAATAGAGAGAATTAGAGAAAAATAAAGTAAATCAGGAAGCAATAAAAAGAAATGTTGAGAAAAATAGAGAAATTTTTGGAATCTAGAATTTTTGGAATTTTTGGAATCTTAAGTTTTGGAATTTTTGAGATTTTTTTAATTATTTCCATTAATCTTGAATTTTTGGAATTTTTAGGATTTTTTCAATTATTTACATTTTATAAAGTGTAAAAAAAAATATAACACGTTTTTAATTTTTGAAAATTGGAAAAAAAAGTAAAAACAGAAAATTAAGAAAAATTAGAAGAAACAAAAAAAATATTAAATGAATAAAAACATGCAAAAGAAGAATAGGAAAAAATCGCAAAAAATTGGAAAACGTAAAAAAATAGGGGAAATATAGAAAAATAGAAAAAAATCGGTTTCAAAGTTTCAAATTTTGACATTTTTTTATTTTTGACAGGTGGCAGTTGAAGAAATAATTTTGACTGTTCTAAATATATTTTTTCAAGGGCTTTCAAATGGCATATTGCATCTGTCACTTTTTGAAAGTGACACTTCCGTTTGACAGATGTCGTACAACAACTAATGGGTTCTTCCGACGGGTAACCCAAACCCATATATCAAATTTCAGCTCAATCGGATTAAACGTGTGGCCTCGATCGTGGAAGAGTACACACAGACAAACAGACAGACAGACTTATATTTGTAAATGGTCTTCATCTAGAAAAATTTTTTTTCTTTTTTATTGTTTCTCTCTCTTTTTCTCTATTTTTTCTATTTTTCCAATTTTTCCGAGCTTGTCTATTTTTCGTATTTTCCCTATTATTTCTAATTTTTCTTATTTTTTCTATTTTCTCCTATTTTCTACTAATTTTCCTATTTTGTCTATGGTTTTCCATTTTTTCAGTTTATTCTATTTTTCTTACTTTTTCTGTTTTTACTTTTTTCCCGTTTCTTTTCCTGTTTTTCCTATTTTCCCCTATTTTTTCCTATATTTTTCTATTTTCACCATTTTTTCTAATTTTTTACATATCAAAAAAATCGTTTAAGGGAGCGATAAGTTTTCACTTAAAATATAAAATTACATTAAAGAAAAGTGAAAATTTATTTAAGAAAAAAATACACATATTATATATTAATTTTATCTTTCTGCGCACTGATCTTGTATATAAACTTTAACTATGCAAAATCTCACAATCTCTTATATAGATTTTTCAAAGTAGATTAGATTTAATTACCGAACTAACAAAATTTATTATTAATTTAATAATTTATATTTATTCTGTTAACTAAAAAAGGGTTTTGTAATATATTCTTGTAGTTTTTACAGAATGAATATAAAAAAAATAATACGCTCGATTAAATTCAGAACACAAGTCAAGCATAAAAATTTTAAATTTAAAAGTGCAATTTCAGTTGATGCATAATTTAAATCTGTTTTATATTCACATTCCAGTTTGTACCTTTTAGTCGTAAGATAATTAAAAAAAAATTAAATAAACTCTAATAAATCTGGTCTTGTAATGAATATTCATAAAATATTGTACCTACTTTAAACAAATTTTAATTTAATACTAGATAAGGATAAAAAATTAATATTGATGCACCAAATTATCCTGTAAATAACAATAATAAATAGTTAAATAGGTCGGTTTTGGTTAATTCTTATATATTTCGAGGTCACTCACAGAGCCTCAAAAAATAACAAAAAAAAATGAGAAAAAATTTAAAACACCGATAAAAATGAGAAGAATAAGAAAAAATTAGAAAACGACAGAATTAGAAGAAAAAAAAACAGGATGAGAAAAAAATGAGGAAAAATTAGAAAAAAAAAGAAACAGAAAGAAACCGATAAAAAGAAAAGAACAAAAAAAGCTGAAAAGATTGAAAAAAATATGAAAAATAAAGAAACATTTGAAAAAGTGGAAAAAAATTTGGAAAAAAATGAAAAATAAAATTGTAAATTACGAAAAATACGAGAAAATCAAAAAAACGCTAATAAACAGCAAAAAAAACGAAGAACGATAAAAAAACTGGAAATAATTGCAAATACAAAAAGTCGGAAAAAAATTGCAAAAAAACGCAAAAAAAGAAAAACAGAAACAATTGTAACCATCATAAAAAAAAATTAAAACAAATCGCACCAAATAAGAGGTATAAGAAAAAAAACGAAAAAACTAGAAAAAACAAGAAAGCAAAAAAACCTGAAAGAATTTGAAAAAACAAAAAATTAAAAAAAATCAGGAAAAAATGAGAACAAAAATCTAAAAAAAGGAAAAGGAAAAAATAAGAAAAATATTAAACATTTGAAAAAGCGGAAAGAATCAGAAAATGTCGGAAAAAATGAGAAATAATAATGTAAAATACGAAAAAAACCAGAAAATCAAGCAAAAAAACGTTAAAAACCGCAAATAAAAGAAAAAGCGATCAAAACAACTAGAAATAATTTTACCTATTAAAGAAAATTTAGAAAAAAATCTCAAAAAAAGAAATCAAAAAAATCGCAAAAAATTGCAAACAAAAAAAACGGAAAAAAATTGCAAAAAAAACCAGAAACAATTGTAACCATCATTAAAAATATTTTAAAATAAAGAAAGAAATAAATCGCACAAAATCAGAGGTATAAGAAAAAAAACGAAAAAATTAGAAAAAACAAGAAAGCAAAAAAAAATCTAAAAGAATTTGAAAAAACAAAAAAAAAAATTAAAAAACCAGAAAAAAATAATAGAAAAAAAAATGAGAACAAAAATATCAAAAGAGGGTAAGGAAAAAAATAAGAAAAAAACGAAATATTTAAAAAAGAGGAAAGAATTAGAAAAAAACGAGAAAATCTACCAAAAAAAAACATTAAAAACCGCAAATAAAAAAAGAGCGATAAAAAATAACTGGAAATAATTTTAACTCTAAAAGTAAATTTTAAAAAAAATGTAAAAATTCGAAAGAATTCAAATAAATCGTAAGAAACTAAAAAATCGCTACTAAATCCCAAAAAAAGACATAAAAAAAATCGCAAATAATTGAATACAAAAAAAACGGAACAAAATTTCAAAAAAACCACAAAAATAGCTAAAAATAATAGAAAAACAATAAAAAATGAGAAAAAAATTAAAAAAAAAGGAAAAGGAAAAAAATAATAGAAAATAAGAAAAAATCTAAAAAAAGGAAGAGGAAAAAAATTATAGAAAATAAGAAAAAAATCTAAAAAAAAAGGAAGAGGAAAAAAATTAGAAAAAAAGGAGACATTTGAAAAAATCAGAAAATATCGAAAAAAAATAAGAAATAAAATTGTAAAATACGAAAAAAACGGGAAAATAAAAAAACGCTAATAAACCGCAAAAAAAACAAAGAACGATAAAAAATCTGGAAATAATTTTAACCATAAAAATTGACTTGAAAAAAAATTAAAAAATTCGAAAGAATTCAAATAAATCATAAAAAATCCTAAAAACCGTAAAAAATCGCAACTAAAATCACAAAAAATCAATAACATCGCAAAAAATTGCAAATACAAAAAATTGGAAAAAAATTGCAAAAAAAAACGCAAAAAAAGAAAACCAGAATAAATTGTAACCATCATCAAAAATAATTTAAAATAAAGAAAGAAAGAGGAATGAGAAAAAATACGAAAGAACCAGAAAAAACAAAAAAGCAAAAAAAACCTGAATGAATTTGAAAAAACAGAAAGAAATAAAAAACCAGAAAAAAATAAAAAACTAATAGAAAAATGAAAAAATGAAAAAAATCAAGAAAAAAAGGAAAAGGAAAAAAAAGGAAACATTTGGGGAAGTTGAAAAAATCAAAAAATAATGAGAAATAAAATTGTAAAATACGAAAAAAACGCGAAAATAAAAAAATGCTAAAAATCGCAAAAAAAAGAAAGAACGATAAAAAACTGGAAATAATTTTAACTACAAAAATAAATTAAAAAAGAAAAAATTCGAAAAGAATTCAAATAAATCGTAAAAAATCCTAAAAAAATCGCAACTAAAATCAAAAAAAAAATCAAAAAAAATCGCAAAAAAATTTCAAATACAAAAAATCGGAAAAATTTGCAAAAAATAAAACCGGAAACAATTGTATCCATCATAAAAAAAAATTAAATAAAGAAATCGCACAAAATCAAAGGAATAAGAAAAAAAAAACGAAAAAAACAGAAAAAAACAAAAATGCAAAAAACAATTTGAAAAAACAACAGAAGAGAATAAAAAAAACCAAAAAAAAAAATAACAGGGAAATGAGAAAAAAATCTAAAAAAAGGAAAAGTCGAAAAAAATGAGAAGAATAAGACAAATTGAAAAAAATTAGAAAAAATGTGAAAAAAATCGGAAAAAAAAAACAAAAAATCAGAAAAAAATGAGAAAAAACAAAAGAATAATAGAAAGGAAACGTGGCGAAAACTTTACTTATGAAAAAGAAGCTCTTTTTATTAACGACGTAGAAAAATACAAAGGAATAAAAAAGTAAAAAAAGTGGTGCCACTTCTTGACAAGATAAGAAGGCCGCATGGGAAAATGTATGTAATTATATTTTTATTTTTTCCAGTACCACCCCTTCTCCAATTTTCTTAAGTACACACATTCTACAATTAATAAGAGTAGGGTATGGGGCACTTGGGCATGGGAAAATTTCCTATTTCAATAGAATTGTAAGCCACGCCCCCTTTTCAAGATGGCCGTCCGATGCATGGACCACCATTTTTAATCCACGTCTTTTGTCAGCCATTTTCTATCCACGTTTTCATCTATCAAACGATAGATGGCGTTGCAAGAAGGTTTCAAACAGCTTTTTAACAGGTCTCGAACAGCTTTAAACAGCTCTTAACAGGTCTCGAACAGCTTTTAACAGGTCTCGAACAGCTTCTCGAACAGACCTGATAAAAGTTGTTCGATACCTGTTTAAAGCTGTTCGCGACCTGTTCGAGACCTGTTCGAGACCTGTTCGAGACCTGTTAAAAGCTGTTCGATACCTGTTAAAAGCTGTTTAAAGCTGTTCAAAGCTGTTCTTTCTCTAAAAATTAACTGAATGATTTTTATATATTTTATTTTCGTTAAAATCCTATTTTTAAAACTAAATCTCATCACACCAAATACCTTTTATCATCGCATTTTTCTTTAAGAGTCACATATAATGCGGGGATTTGAAGTGACATTTTTCCATTAATGGAAAAGAGCTGGTCCATCAACTGACCCTAAACAGAGAAGAAGAATAATGGAATGTGCAGTCAGGCGTTCATTTATTATTTTCCTTTGACTTTTATTTAATTTTGAAAACTTATACCATTATTTTTTTATATAAATAATATATAAACTTTATTGAAATTGATAGATAGAAACGTATCAAAAAAAAGAACATTTTTGCAATTCCCTTAAAAAGTATTAAAAATGCAAATGGAAAATTAATCGGTACGCCTATGTATATGTGGTTATTAAAGGCATATAAAATAATGAAATATTACTATCTTTTGGGTTTTTAAATTTTATATAATATACCAAAAATATTAATTTATTTATTTAAACGTTTCGACTTTTTCATCAATTTTCACTCAATTTTTTAATAGTGTAAAGAGATCTATTGTGAAATTGATAAATGAACCGTAATGAAAAAATAATGAGTTTCGTTGTCTTAGTATATATTTTTGACATTTCATCGATTATCGCTGAAAGTGAAATTGAAAACTGAAATGTTTCGGAGCTGTGATGAATTAAATATTATATTTTTGGGACGGGTACGGTTCAAATATTTATTAATATTTTATTATACCTAACACTATGAAACGAACACAATTTTATGACTAAAAATTAATAAAAAAATAGGTTTATATTATTTTTTTGGTGGCCATCAAGAAATATTAACATTAATTACAATACTGCCAAAGTTATATATAAAAAAGATCTAGTATGTGCTTAACAGAAAAATGGTTTTAATAAAATAGAGGAAGAAAATTGATATTATTTTTTGGTTCTTCGACCGGAATTTTTTATGGTCCTTTGACCAGATTTATTATGGTCCTTCATCCAGATTTTTTTATGGTCCTACGATCAGGATTTTTGTATAGTCCTACGATCAGGATTTTTAAGTAGTCCTGCGACCCGGATTCTCTAATAATCCTTCGATCCGGATTTTTCAATGTTATCCTTCAACTTTGGTTTGTTTTTGGTCCTTTAATTAAGAATTTTGGATTCAGATTTTTTATGCTCCTTCAATTCGGAATGTTTTATGGTGTAGACCCGTAATTTTTTATGGTCTCGCGACCGGATTTTTTTATAATCCTTCAACTCAGATTTTGTTATGTTCTTTCCAACCAGAATTTTTTATGGTACTCATCTTCGGATTTTTTTATGTTCCTTCGATCCAGAATTTTGGATTCAGATTTTTTATGTTCCTTCAATTTGGAATTTTTTATGGTGTTTAGACCCGTAATTTTTTATGGTCTTGCGACCGGTTTTTTTATAATCCTTCAACTTAGATTTTGTTATGTTCTTTCCAACCAGAATTTGTTGGTACTCATTTTGGGATTTTTTTATGTTCTTTCAATTCGGATTTTTTAATGGTCTTTCGACTCGGAATTTTTTACGACCGGATTTTATTATGTTCTTTCTACCCTGATTTTTGTATGGTCCAACGATCAGGATTTTTATATAGTCCGGCCCGGATTTTTTTATAGTCCTTCGACCCGGATTTTTTAATGGTCTTTCAACCCAGATTTTTATAAAAAAAAGATTTGATTCAGTATGTGCTTAATAGAAAAATGGTTTTAATAAAATAGAAGAAGAATAAAGTTTTCACTAATTTTCACTATTTTCCAATACTATTTTTTAATTTTTCTAATATTCCTAATTTATTACTATTCCTTCCAAATTTCACCATTTTTTCCTATTTTTAATTATTTTTACTATTTTCCCAAATTTATCTGTTTTGCCATATTATTTTCTATTTTTTCACAATTTCCCTTTTTTCCATATTGTCCCCTATTTTTCACTATTTTTTTTATGTTTCCCTATTTTTCGATTTGCCCTAATTTTTTCTCTTTTTGTCCTATTTGTCCCTATTTGTACTAATTTTTCACTGGTTTTCCCATTTTACCTTTTTTCTATTTTTTCCTGTTTTCCATTATTTTTTCCTATTTTCTTTATTTTTTCTTATTTGTCCATATTGTATTTTTTTGCCTATTTTGACCTATTCTCCCCATTTTTCTCCATTTTTCTCTATTTTTCCCTGTTTTTTAACTATTTTCCCCATTTTCTCTAATTTTCCGAATTTTTCCCTACTTCTTCATATTCTTCTTGTTTTCGATTATTTTTCCCTATTTGTACGTATTTGTTGCTATATTCTATATTTTTTCGTATCTTGTTTTTTTTCCTGTTTTTCCTATTTTGACTATTTTTCCCTTTTTTCTCTAATTTCTGTTTTTTCCTATTTTGCATTGCTTTTTTCTGTTTTTTCTAGATTTTTTTTGTCCCATTTTCCTTTGTTTTTTTATAATTTACGTTTGTTGCCCCCATTTTCCCCTCATTTTTTGCGATTATTATTTTCTAATCTATTTTCCTCCTTTTTTTCAAACTAATTTTTTGTTCTAGTATTTCCCTCCTTTTTTTAAAAGTATTATTTTTTGTCCCATTTCCTCCTTATTCCCCACTATTGCCCAATTTTTACCCCTTTATTTTTCTCCTAATTTTTTTCCTTTTTCCTTTTTTCCCTTTTTTTCCCACTTTTTTCTTTATTTTTTATTTATCGCTTCCTTTTTTCTACTTTTTTCCATCTTTTACATTCCCTTTTTTCTATTGTTTTTATTTTACTTTATTTTTATTTTCTCCTGTTTTTCGTTTTTTCTTATTTTTTTTATTTTTCATTATTTTTCCCTATCTGTTCCTATTGTTTGTTATCCCAATTTTTTCCCTCATTTTTTGCGATTATTATGTTTTAGTCTATTTTCCTCCTTTTTTTCAAACTTATTTTTTGCTCCAGTATTTCCCCCCTTTTTTTCAATTATTATTTTTTCCACAACTTTTCTCCCATTGTATACAATTATTCTTTTATGTTCCAGTCTTTTTCTATTTTTTCAAACTTGTGTTTTTTGCCTTATTTTTCCACATTTTTACCAGAACTATTGTTTTACGCCTCAATTTTCCCTCATGTCTATAATTTATTTTTTGCCCCATTTTATCTCCTTTTTTTTAACCATTATTTTATGGCTTTTTTCCTCCATTTTTTACAACTATGATTTTTTGCCCCAATTTTTGTCCCACTTCCCTTTTTTTTAACAACTAATGTTTTATGCCCCAATTTTTTTACAACAATTTTATTTTTCCCTTCTCGATTTTTTGGACCTTTTTTTATCCTCCATATTTTTATTCCCCTTTTTTTAAAACTATTACTTTTTGTCCTATTTCCTCCTTATTCCTCCCTATTACTCAGTATTTACGCCTTTATTTTTCTCCTAATTGTTTTCCTTTTTTCCTTTTTCCCTTTTTTAACAATTTTTTTCTTTATTTTTCATTTATTTCTACTTTTTTCCATATTTTACAGTCTCTTTTCTTTATTGTTTTTATTTTTCCTTACTTTAATTTTTTTCCTGTTTTTCGTTTCTTCCTATTTTCATTATTTTTCCCTATTTGTTTCTATTTTTTTGTAATTTTTCCCATTTTTTCCTAAAAAATCGAATGAGAGAAAATCAGATAATAATCAGTTTTTATAATACTTTTTTTATTAATTTGGGTTATTTTTTGTTCCTTTTAAGTAACTTGTCAGCTTTTATATTATATTATATTATATATTTTTTATATTATCAATTTTACTTTTTTCAATTTATTTTTTTATTATATAATAAATTTATCAATGGTACAAATTTATATAAATTCTAAGAAATTAATCAATCTCTGCTATTCCTGTTATGACTTGTGAAACACAAACATTTGGTTTAAATTCTCTCATAAAGTTTGTTTCGCATTCGAGATTAAAATGCGCCCCTGAGCTTAATAGTTGCTTCTTGAAATTACGCCATAACATCACTATCTTAAGATAAATTACGCAACGGAATTCGCCCAGATTCAACAAACAATAGCTCAAGGATATAAACTACTCACACATCTATTTTAGTTTTGTGATTGTTGAATTATGATTAACTAATTCATGTAGATTATGAAGGGGGGACTCTATTCTATCGCGTAGAATTATTATGTTTATTTGTTTGTTCTATGGTTAAATATAATTAACGTCAACTAATTAAATTACAAAATGAACGAATTTTATTGGTTGAAAATTCCAGCGTTCTTTATTTTAATTCAAAATTTTGAATGTAATATGAAACCAACCACAAATTGGATGAAATTTTAAATTATAATTTTAAATTTTTACCATAAAAAAATAAATATAAAATTGTACAAATTGTACTGTTAAGAAAAAAAATTTATGGGACTTTGAAATTTCAAAATTTATGGTTTTTTTTAATTATGGGGTCTGAAGTTACAAAATTTGTTTTTTTTTCTATTTTGTAAAATTTTAAACTACAATTTTAAATTTGGATTAAGCATCAAAAAATAAACCAAAAATTGTAGTACGAAAAGTTTGTAGATATATATTGAGACAAACATTTATAAGGATCTAAAATTTGTGATTTAGTAAAAAATTTAAAATTCTGATATAATATTTGGGTTTAAAATAAAAAAGTAAGCAAAAAAATATTGTAAGAAAAATTTGTGTCAGTTAATAGGAAAAATTTATGGGGCTTTGAAATTTGAAAATTTATGTTTTTTTTTTTATTGTCAGAAGTTTCAAAACTTGTGTTTTTTCCTATTTGTGTAATATTTAAAAATCTAATATTAAAATTGGATTTAGCATAAAAAATAAAAACAAATTGTAATACGAAAAATTCGTACTTTTTGAAACAAAAATTTATAGGGGAATAAAATTTTTAAATTCGTGGTTTTTTTTAATTTTTTTTTTTAATTATGGGGTGTGAAATTTAAAAAAATGTCATTTAAGAGCCCTTGAAACATTCTATTCAGAACAGTCAAAATTATTTCTCCAACTATCACCTGTCAAAAATTAAAAAATGTCAAAATTTGAAACTTTAACATTATATATCTGAAAAAAATATCTTCCTCGGGAATATTTTGGGATGACAAAACCGATTATTTTGTTTTTGTTTTGACCCTTTTTTCCTTTTTTTTTAACTTTTTTCCCCTTTTAAAACTTTTTGATTAACTTTTTTTAACCTCTTGTGCCTTTTTTTGTTACTTTTTTACACCTTTTTGCTTTTTTAAAACTCTTTTTGCCTCTTTTACCATTTTTGATCTTTTTGCCTGTCTTTATTTTGGCTTTATTTTAGCTTTATTTTGTCTTGTTTGTTTTTTTTACCCTTTTTCCATTTTTTGGCCTTTGTACGCCTTTTCACCCTGTTTTAAAAATGTTTCTTTTACTTTTTTGACCTTTTTGTCTTTTTTGTTGTTTCTTTTACCTTTTTTTATTGCTTTTTTTATCGCTTTTTGCTTTTTTTTTGAATTTTTTTAAAAATTCCTTTTGTACTATTTTGCTTTTTTTACTATTTTGGCGTTTCTTGCCCTTTTACCAATATTTTGACTTTTTTGGGCATTTTTTATTTTGTTTTTTACCATTTTTTCATTTTTTTGACCATTTTGCCCTTTTAAAACTTTTTTTGATTAACGTTTTGAACTTTTTGACCTTTTTGTTGCTTTTTAATTTTTTTACCCCTCATTTGCCATTTTTGTCTTTTTTGTCATTTTGCCTTTATTTTCAAACTATTTTGCTTCTTTTTTTTGCTTACTTTTTTGGCGTATTTTGGTTTTTTTCCCTTTGTTTGGCGTATTTTTTATACTTTTTTTTTGTTTTTTTTGCCTTTACTTTTCCTCTATTCTGCTTTTTTTAACTTTTTTGTATGTTTTTTTTTCTTTTTTGGCGTATTTTCCTTTTTATCATATTTACTCTTTTTTGCCATTTTTGCTTTTATTTTTCCTCTATTTTGCTTTTTTTATTTTTTTTAACCTTTTTGGCGTATTTCGCTTTTAGTTTTTATGCTTTTTTGACCTTTTTTGACCTTTTTAGCCTCTATTTGCTTCCAATTTCCCTTTTTTTTGTTACTTTTTTATCCTTTTTTGCCACTTTTTTTACTTTTTTAAAACTTGTCTTGGTTTTTTTTGCTTTTTTTACTTTTTTTTTCTTCTTTGGAGCATTTTAAATTTTTTCTCTTTACTTGGTCTTATTTGACATTTTTTTTTTGGACTTTTTAGTTTTTTCCCCTTTTTCTTTTTTTGTCCAGTTTTTTTTTGCATTTTTTGCCTTTTTTCGTTTTTTTATCATAGTTTTAATTTATGCGGAAATTTAGCAATTCTTTATCATTTTTAACAATTATTTTGTTAGGTATAAAATTTATTATATTTTCCGATTTTTTTCTGATCTTCTCGATTCTTTAAATTTCTTCCGTTTTTTTTTCTCATTTTTTCCGATTTTTTTCTTTTTTTTCATTTTTCAGGTTTTTTGTTTTCTTCTAATTTTTTGGATGTTTTTGCCATTTTTTGCTATTTTATTTCCAATGACTTTTATGTCTTTTGCGATTTTGAGGTTTTTTCAGTTTCACAATTTTTTGATTTTGTGTTAAATTTTTTTTTTCAATAATTTTCTGAGTTTTACAATCTTTCCTCTTTTTTTCTTATATTTTCCGATTTTTTTTGATTTTTTTTCTCATTTTTCAGATTTTTGTTTTCTTCTTATTTTCACAATTTTTTGCGATTTTATTTTAGACTTTTATATTATTTTTCGATTTCAAGTGACTTTTTTGTTTTTTGAGATTTTTGGTGGTTTTTGCGTTTTTTACAGTTTTTACAATTTTTTTGATTTTCTCGTTTTCTTTTTCATATTTTGTGATTAATTTTTTTCTCAATTATATTCTGATTTTTCCAATGTTTTCTTTTTTTCTTATATTTTTCGATTTTTACTTTCCCGGCCCACCTCAACAAAAAATTATAAAAAATTTCGTACCTATCGAGAAAAAATTTATAGGGTTTTGATATTTAAAAATTTGTAATTTTTTGCTCATTTTATACAAATTTAAAATTCTGATAAAATATTTGGTATCAGCATAAAAAAGTAAACAAAAAATTATTGTACGAAAAATTTATGGCCGTTAACACAAAAAAATTATGGGGCTCTAAAATTTCAAAATGTATGTCTTTTTTTAAATTATGTGGTCTGATATTTAAAAAATTTTGTTTTTTCCTATTTGTGTAAAATCTAAAGTTCTAATTTTAAATTTTGATTCAACATTAAAAAATAAACAATAAAGTTTAGTACGAAAAATTTGTACCTATATTGAGACAAAAAAGGTTAAAGCGATCTAAAATTTAAAAATTTGTTATTATTTTTTCTTAATTGTGGAAAATAAAAAATTCTAATTTAAAATTTAGATTAAACATAAAAATAATTTTACAATTTTATTTGTAAAAAATAATCTTGTTCACAATAACTAATTGTATTATTTTAACATCACTCGTTCCTAATATTTGCCGCTCCAGTAAATACTTTGATCATAATTCACGTCATTAATAAAAACTGACCCTTTGAACATAAAACCCGATACAGCATAGAAAGTTAAGAACTCTTCTCTAACATCTTAAGACGTCTGATTCCTTACGGGTGAGTACACTTGAAAAGAAGCCACAATTTCGGGAGTAAATGGACCCTTGGGGTAGCACAATTTAGCATCAGCTCCTAGTGTTAAGTGCTTTCTAGACCTTCAGCAACACGAGATCTCCATTACAAAGTCGGAGGTCGTGAGTTTTAGCATTGGCGTCTCAAAATATAAAAAAAAAGGATATCCATAAATTAACTCTAAAATACTAATTATTATTAATTTTAAATAAAAAAATATTATCAATTGTAATATAACAAATGGACATGATTTTAGAGAAGCAGAAATGGTAAAGAAAATATAGACACATAACAAAACCGATATTTTAAAGCGATACAAAATAAATATACAAAGGCAGAAATTGTTGGTTAAAAAACGATTTGGTTTTTGCCTAAAAATGAAAAAATTAAAACTACGAAAAAGCAATATTATAAATTACACAGAAATAAAAAAAAATCCACAGAATCCAAGAATTTTTATACAAAATATTATATTATTTTTTTCAAAATTCCAAGAAAATAAAGACATTCAAAAGCTACCATATAAAAAATGTACTAAAAAAATTGTTTAAAATAATGCTAGAAATCATAAGTTAAAGATGATAATTTTTTAGTATAATTTTAACAATTTCAATTTTATTTTAAATCATCGGTATTTTTATGTCAATAAAATTATATATTCACTTTTCATTTATCCCTATATAGTTAACTGAGTAATTTCAAAGTTTAAAAAATTTTAAAAATGGTGAAATCTCAGTTCTGTATATTTTGAAAATTATATTAAAAAACTGGTGAAAGCGTTGTTCTGTATAATTTGGAAATGCAATTTAAAATTTAAAAAAATGGTGAAAGTACGCTTTGTTTGTTTTTGATGTACAATTTAAAAAATGGTGAAAGCTTTGTTCAGCATAAAATACGATTAAAATTTTTGAAATAATGGCGAAAGCATCGTTCTGCATACTTTTCAAATAATTTAACATTTAAAAAAATGGTGAAAGCGCCGTTTGTTTCTATTGAAATGTAATTAAAAAAATGGTGAAAGCGTTGTTCTGTATATTTTGGAATTTAATTTAAAAAAAATAGTGTCGCATATTTTGAAAACTTTAAAACGCACACACTAGACGACACAGATTTATAGTATGCATAAAATATTGTTAGGCCATGATTAGAAAATAGAAAATTTCAAAAGATATTTTTTTTAATTACAAAATGAAAGTTTTAAATAAGAAAAAATGGTGTTAGCTCCATTTTGCTTATTTTAAAAATATAATTTAAAACTTAAAAAAAAAGGTAAACGCGCAGTTTGTACGTTTTGAAATATAAAAAAATGGTGAGTGACGTTCCTTGAATTAATTTGAAGGCCCTTGAAAATCTCAATACAGGGCAGTCAAAATTATTATTTCTCCAGCTGTCACTTGTCAAAAATAAAAAAATGTCAAAAGTTAAAACTTTAATAATAAATATCCGAAAAAGTTTTGTCGATACTCGTCGGGAAAGTTTTGGGGCGACACAACCGATTTTTTTTTCTTATTTTTTACCATTTCTTCTTATTTGTTCCTATTTTTCCCAAATTTACCCTATTAATCGCAATTTTACCTTATTTTTCGCTATTTTTAACTGTTTTTCATATTTTACCCTATTTTTCCATATTTTTATATTTTCCCTGTTTTTATAACTTTCCTGTTTTTCCTATTTTTTCAATTCCTGCTATTTTTTCTGTTTTGTCCCTATTATTATTTGTTTTTCCCTGATTTTTTCTTATTTCCCAGTTTTAACTATTTTCTCATATATTTTCCTATTTTTATCGATGTTTCTGTATTTATCTCTAATTGCGCTATTTTATCTCTTTTTCTAATTTTTTCCCATTTTTCATTTGTCCCAATTTTTCGCAAATTTAACTATTTTTCCCCTATTTTCTCTAGTTTTCGTTATTTTTTCGCATTTTGTCCATATTTCATTTTTCCTTTTATTTTTATCCTGTTTTACATTATTTTATCCTATTTGTACCTATTTCTTTCCATTTATCCCATTTTCCTTATTTTTCCCCAATTTTTACTATTTTTGTGTATTTTTTCTATTTCTTCATATTCTGTTTTCATTTTTGTTTCCTGTTTTTCTATATTTTATCCCTATTAATTTCTATTATTTAATATTTTCCATATTTACTTGATTTCGCCAATATTGCCCTATTTTTCCCTATTTTCCCATATGCTTCCATATTTATACTATCTTATTCTTATTTTCCATATTTTTTTACCGTTTTTTTCTTATTTTTCAGTTTTTTTTTTCTATTTTTTTCATATTTTTATATTTTGCCCTAATTTTCCCTCTTTTCACCATCTTTCCCAAATTTCCCTATTTGTTCCTGTTTTTTTCTGTTTTCCCAAATTTTTCCCTATTTTGTCTTATTTTTATCTTTTTTCCCATATTTTTCCCTATTTTTTACTACTTGCTCTTTTTTTCAGATAAGAATAATCGTGGAGTGTTATCTGTTTTTTCAATTTTATTAACTATTTTTTGGGAATGGTAACAATTTTTTGTACATAACTTAGCGTGTGTCTTCTAGTATATGCGTTTAAAGTTTTAGTTCTTAATATATAATTATTGAAAAGTTATAAACAATTATATTTTCACAATATGCAGGAACCGTGTTTTCACCATAATTTTAAAATTATATATCAAAATATAACGAAATGCGCTTTCATAAATTTTTAAACTATTTTTCAAAATAAACAAACCTGTTTTCACCATTTAAAAAAAAAATTAAATTAAATTTTTAAAATTTGGCATATCCGAGCTTTCAGTATTTTTTAAATTCTATTTCAACATATACAGAACAGCACTTTCGCCATTTTTTTAAATTTTTATATGATATTTTCACGATATACAGAACCGCGTTTTCATAAATTTTCAAACTATTTTTCAAAACATTCAAACCTGTTTTCACCATTAAAAAAAATTTTTAATTACATTTTTAAATTATGCATAACCGTGCTTTCACCATTTTTAAAAATTATAAATCAAAATATAAAGATCTACGTTTTCACAATTTTTTAAACCATTTTTTAAAACATACCATTTTTGTAAAAAAATTTTAATTATATTTTTAAATTATATATATCCGATCTTTCGGCATTTTTTAAATTCTATTTTAAAACATTTTTCGATTAATTTGTTTTAATTTTTTTTGCCTTTTTTTGTTGCTTTTTAACACCATTTTTGCCCTTTTTTTTGGGTTTTTAAAACTTTTTTTTGCCTTTTTTTACCATTTTTGCTTTTTTTGCTTCTCTTTATTTTGGCTATTTTTGGTTTTTTTTACCATTTGTTTTCTTTTTTGGCTTTTTTACTCCTTTTAGCCCAGTTTTAAAATTGTTTTTGACCTTTTTGTCTTTTTTGTTGCTTTTTATCCCATTTTGCCTTTTATTTTTATTTTTTTGGCATTTTTGCTTTTATTTAATATTATCTTGCTTTTTTTTACTATTTTGGCGTTTTTCGCTCTTTTACCTATTTTTTGACTTGTTTTGGACATTTTTGATTTTATTTTTGCCCTTTTTAAAACTTTTTTGATTAACTTTTTAAACTTTTTGACTTTTTGTTGCATTTTTTTATTGCCTTTTTTGCCTTTTTTGTCTTTTGTTGCTTTTATTTTCATACTGTTTTGCTTCTTTTTTCCTTTTTTGGCGTATTTTGGTTTTTTGTCTATATTTGACATATTTTTGGACATTTTAAAACTTCTTTTTTGTTTTTTTTTCTCTATTCTGCCTTTTTTTAACTATTTTGTATGTTTTTTTTCTTTTTTGTCGTATTTTCCTCTTTATCATTTATACCCTTTTTGCCACTTTTGCCTTTTTTATTTTTTTTTAACTCTGTCGTATTTTGCTTGTAGTTTTTGAGCGTTCTTGACCTTTTTTGCCTCCTTTGGCTTCTATTTTGCCTTTTTTTTGTCGCTTTTTACCTTTTTTGTTGCTTTTTTTTATCGCTTTTTGCCAATTTTTTTGTCTTTGTTTTTATTTTGCTTTTTCTTAATTTTTTTTTAACTTTTTTGGCGTATTTTGTATTTTTTCTCTTTACTTTGTCTTATTTGACATTTTTTTAAACTCTTTAATTTTTTTTCCCTTTTTCCTTTTTGTGTCCAGTTTTTTTTGCATTTTTTGCCTTTTTTCCTTTTTTTATTATAGTTTTAATTTATGCTGAAATTTAGCAACTCTTTATCATTTTTAACAATTTTTTTGCCATTTTTTGAAATGATTCATTATCTTGTTGGTATTTATAATAATAAGGTGCCATTTTAAGTAATTTTTGTCGTTTTTTATTTCAGGTAATTTTTGTGTATTTTTGCAAAGTTTACCAATTTTTTTTTCCAGAAATTTATTTCATTTTTACAGCATTTTACTTTTACATTCAGAAATTTTGTATTTTCTAATTAAAATAATCTCATTCTCCACACACGAGCCGGGAAAGTTCTGGGAAGACACAGTCGATTTTTTTTGTCTCTTATAATTTATAAAATGAGAGAAAAATAAGCTTGCATAGCAACAGTCGTTTGTGTATTTTTTTTAGTTAACTGTATTTTGCAAGCAGACAGAAAAAAAACTGACAGACGGACGGAATAATATTGTATTGATTTTAAATATATTTTTAGATTATAAAATATTAAAATGTCAAATAATGGACATTAATATGAACTAAAAGATTAATATTATTAATTTAAAAAGAAATATAAATTTATCCAAGTTTATTATACAAATTTTACAATTTCACTTCCGGAAAATAAATATTTATGGATTATAAATATATTCACATAATTCTAAATTTCCATTTTACTATGACACAATTTTAGTTTACAGACAAAATTATATAATAATATTTGATCTAAATTAATGCGCTTATATAAACAAAGCAACAGGTAACAATATACAGTCAGGTGATAAAATTACATCTAGCTCTAATGAAATTTCTAGCACTTTCGACGTTGACACAACCTATTTTTTTTTCATGACATTCTCTGCAGGATTCCATTGTGGTTCCTGTAATTATCACCTGCCTCATCACATTTCAAAGCAGTCAGAGATGCTGACAATCTAATAATCTCATTTGACGTATTTCTATCAAAATATTATCAAATCTAAAATTTCGTTTATAAATTCTTGACAGATATTTTTCTCTTATTAATTTTAATTATGCAACACCAATAATAATAATAATAATAATAAAATACAATAAAGACATTATTTTTAATTTTATTTTATTTTTGAACAACTCATAGAAACATTTGTTTTAATCTAATAACACAAAATATTGTAAATTACTTATATCGAATTACCTTTCAATTTATTCGAAAATTTCTCATCAACGTAATTGAACCAATCAGGTACAATTATTTTTTATCGTCGCCATGGTAACAAGATTTTTTTCCGGAAATACTTTTTTCTCTCAGGGCAGGTACTGGATTATATTACACTCGAAATTGTAAAATAAGGAAAATTAAATAATTTAACGTTAAGTTGGACACAAGAAATTGGCACTGGACTTATCTTGAAGAATTGTTAGAAATTGTCATGTTCAACGACTTCTTGATAATTTTTTTCAAGATTTTCAAGGTTTTTCAAGGTTTTTGAATTTTTTTGGATGAATTATTTAAGAAATCTTAAAAGGATTTTTGAAGGAGGATTTTCCAACTAAGTTTAAGGATTTTTAGGAATTTACAAGAATTTTTCACAGACTTTTTGATAATTTTTGTGATTTTTTAAGGATTTTTAAAAGAATTTTTTAAGGAATTTTTTTCAAGATTTTTTAAAGGTTTCAAGGTTTTTTAAGGTTTTTCAAATTTTGTGGATGACTAATTTAAGAAGGATTTTTGGAGGAGGATTTTCCAACTAAGTTTAACGATTTTTAGGAATTTACAAGAATTTTTCACGGACTTTTTGATAATTTTTTAAGGATTTTTTAAAAGAATTTTTTAAGGAATTTTTTTAAAGGTTTTTTAAAGGTTTCAAGGTTTTTCAAGGTTTTTCAAATTTTGTGGATGACTAATTTAAGAAGGATTTTTGGAGGAGGATTTTCCAACTAAGTTTAACGATTTTTAGGAATTTACAAGAATTTTTCACGGGCTTTTTGATAATTTTTTAAGGATTTTTTAAAAGAATTTTTTAAGGAATTTTTTTCAAGGTTTTTTAAAGGTTTCAAGGTTTTTTAAGGTTTTTCAAATTTTGTGGATGAGTAATTTAAGAAGGATTTTTGGGGGAGGATTTTCCAACTAGGTTTAAGGAATTTACCAGAATTTTTAACCTAATTTTTGTTGATTTTTGAAGTTTTTCTTGAAAGAATTTTTTAAGAAATTTTCAAGGATTTTTAGAAGAATTTCCATGGACTTATCATTAAAGTTTCAAGGATTGTTAGGAATTGTCATGAATTTTTCAAGGATTTTTGGATAATTTTTTTAATTGGATTTCCAGTTTCTTTGAAATTTTTTAAATGCTTATCAAGGATTTTTGGAAGAGGATTTACCAAGTTTTAAGGATTTTTAGGAATTTTCACGAATTTGTCAGGGACTTTTTGTTGAAATTTGAGGTTTTTTTTAAACATTTTTAAAGGAATTTTCTAGGATTTTTAGAATTTCCATGAAATTATCATCAAAGTTTTAAGGATTGTTAGAAATTGTCATGAATTCATCAAGGACTTTTTAATAATTTTTTTCAAGGGTTTTCAAGTATATTTTTTAAGTGCTTTTCAAAGATTTTTAGAGGGGGATTTACAAAGGTTTTAAGGATTTTTAGGGATTTTCAAGAATATTTTAAGGACTTTTTTATTTAAGTTTTTTTACGGATTTTTCAAGGAATTTTCAAGGATAGAAGAATTGCCATGGAATTATCGTCGAAGTTTCAAGGATTGCTAGAAAGTATCCTGAATTTTTCAAGGACTTTTGAATAATTTTTTTAAAACGATTTCAAGTTTTTTTGAATTTTTTTAATTGCTTATCAAGGATTTTCGGAGAAGGATTTACTAAGTTTTAAGGATTTTTAGAAATTTTCAAGGACTTTTGTTGATTTTTGAGGTTTTTTTAAGGATCTTTAAAGAATTTTTTAAAGAATTTTCTACGATTTTTAGAAGAATTTCCATTTCAAGGTTTCAAGGATTGTTAGGAATTGTCATAAATTTTTCAATGACTTTTTGAAAGGTTTTAGGGATTTAATCGGAGCTTTCAAGAGTTTTTCAAGGACTTTTCGATAATTTTGAAAGGTTTTCCAAGTTTTTTAAAAGAATTTTTTTTGGATTGTTCAAGGATTTTTAAAGAATGGTTTACCAACTAAGTTTTAACAATTTTTTGGAATTTACAAGAATTTTTCAAGGATTTTTTGATGATTTTTGGTTGTTTAAAGATTTTTGAAAGAATTTTTTAACGATTTTTAAAAGAAATTTCGTGGGCTTATCATCAAAGTTTCAAGGATTGTTAGGAATTGTCATAGATTTTTCAAGGGCTCTTGGATGATTTTGTTTTGAAAAGTTTTCAAGTTTTTTTGCAATTTTTAAGTACTTTTCAAGGATTTTTGGAGGAGGATTTACTAACTTTAGAATTTTTTAATATATATTATTTGTAATTATTTTATAGAGGAAGAGATTTTTTTATTTTTTTCTCATTTTTATGATTTTTCGTTTGTTTTTTGTTATTCTGCTTTGTTCCTAATTTTTCCTCATTATTCTGTTTTTTTTTTCTCTCTTTTTTTTCCTAATTTTTTTTCATATTTTCTTATGATTTTATGTGATTTTTTTTCAATTTTTCCAAAATTTCGTTGCGAATTATTTCAATTATTTTTTGTTCTTTCATTTTTTTTTGGTTTTAGTATTTTCCAGTTTATTAGTTGTTCTTTTTCGATATTTTTCAATTGTTCCCGCTTTTTTCTCATTTTTCTGATTTTTGTTTTTTTTTTCTGTTTCTGTTGTTTTTCCTGATTTTTTCTATTTTTTTCCAAATTTCTTTCTCATGGTTATCTTTTTTTCTATTTCTTTCGTTTTCTGTTTTTTTTTCGTGTTTTCTTATTTTTCGTTTTCCTTTGATTTACGATTTTTTTGTCCTTTTCTTGTGATTTCTATTATTTTATTTGCGATTTTTTGGGATATTGTTTTTTTGCTTCTTTTTATTTTGTTTTTTAAGCGTTTTTCAGTTTTTTACAGCTTTTTGATTTTTCCGTATTTTACAATTTTATTTTTTTACCCAATATTTTCTGATTTCTCCATCAATCTTTTTTGTTTTTTGTTCGTTTTTTTTCGATTTTTTTCTGATTTTTTCGATTCTTCTAATTTTTTCTTGTCTTTTTTATTTTTATGATTTTTTTATGGTTATAGTTGTTTCTGTTTTTTTGGTTGATCGTTACTTTTTTGTGATTTTTTCCCTTATATTTTCTCATTTTTCTGTTTTTTTTTGTACTTGTATCTCTTTCTATTTTTTCTCATTTTTTTATTCCTTTGATTTTTTGTGATTATTTTCGATTTTTTGTCACTTTTTGTGATTTTGTTACGGTTTTTTTGCGATTTCTTGTGATATTTTTCGATTTCTTGCGTTTTTTTGCTTCTTTTATTTTCGTTTTTTCAGCGTTTTTTTAGTTTCTTTTACAATTTTTTGATTTTTCCTTATTTTATAATTTTATTTTTAATTTTTTCCCAAAATTTTCTGATTTCTCTATCAATTTTTTCCAAAGTTTTTTGTCTTTTTTTCTTCTTTTTACGATTTTTTTCTGATTTTTTCCATTCTTCTAATTTTTTCTCGTGTTTTTTTTATTGTTACGATTTTTTAATAGTTGTTTCCTGTTTTTTGAATGATCATTGATTTTTTGCGATGTTTTTCATTTTTTTCTCATTTTTCTGATTTCGTGGTTTTTTCTGTTTCTGTTGTTTTTTCTGATTTTTTGTTTTTTTCTAGTTTTGTCCTTATTTTTTTTCAGTTTTCTGGTTTTTTTTATTCCCTTAATTTTTTTTTGTGATTTTGTTGCGATTTTTTGCGTATTTTTTGTAATATTTTTCGATTTCTTGCTTTTTTTGCTACTCTATTTTCGGTTTTTTTTTCTCGATTTTTAACTTTTTCCAGATTTTTTGATTTTTTTGGTTTTACAGATTTTATTTTTCATTTTTATCCCCAATATTTTGTGATTTCTATAAATTTTTTCCAAAGCGTTTTGTTCTTTTTTTTTAATTTTACGATTTTTTTGATTATTTTCGATTCTTCTAATTTTTTCTCGATTTGATTTCTAATCTCTCCTCATTTTTCTCTCATAAGTCTGTTTTTTTTTTCTAATTCTTTCTTTTGTTTCCTAATTTTTTTTTCGATTTTTACTGATTTTTTCTGTTTTATGATTTTTTTCTCTTGTTGATTTTTTCAAATACGGGTTTTTTTTATCTTTTTTTCTGATTTTATTATTCTAGTTTTTTCGATTTTTGTCTATATCTTTTGATTTCTCTCGATTTTATGTCATTTGGCATTCAAAAAATGCGATTTTCAATGATTTTTACCGAGGGCCAATTTATTAACATTATTAATAACCAAAAATTTTTATGTTTCAAGAAAATTATTCCCAAACATTTGAGAGCTCTAAAAAAATTTCGGTTAATAATTCAAATTCTATAAGTGAAAATTTAACTTCAGAGATAAATTTAAAATCTGCTTTATTTAATCTTGTATAATCTTTTTGTAGTTTTCTTCATTATGTTTTCCACATTATTCCAGATCCTTAAGAGAAATAACTATTTATTCAGTAAAAAAAAATATACTTCGTTATCCGTCTGGATGCTCCTTGACACTTTTTTTATTGTATTCACATTTGTAACACAAAGGCCTGTCTCTCTAATTATCTATTTTCTTTATTTTCCCTTTCGCACTCATTCTTCAACTAATGTAATTCTACTCCGGTGGCTGAAGACTCAGTAGCGCCATTAAAGGGGATAGAATTTTTAAAAGCATTATCTACCCGGAAAAAAATTATTGTAATCTTTGACTAATCTATAAATTTATTTTATTATAGCACATTTGACAAATCATTTTGTATTAAAATAAGTGTGATGATTTTTTTCTATTAAGAAAGTTAATAATCCGTGAAACAAATGAAGGCTACGTGCTAAAATAAAATGCCATTTCTTAGAATCCTTGAAAATATCTTTTTTTTTCTTTTTTCGTAAATCACTGCTCTTAATAATATCCGGTTCTGGGAGTGTTAAAGGTGTTTGTGACTTTATTTTGCGACTTGATCTCATAAAATTGTTTAGAAGATTTATAGGACATTTATTTTCTTCACCTTAGTTTATCGTAAGCTATATAAATTTATCACAATGGTGAAATTGTTGATTGTAGATAATTTTTTATTAGTAATTCAATATTTTATCGAAAATTGACTATTTTTATTTTAAAGTTTATGTTATAAACTTTTTTATGTACGATAAAACTTAACAGTTAATCGACATGTGTATTTGGGCCTGTTTTTAAAGGGTAATCTCTACTTGCAAAATTTATATAAACATGATCAAAGCAGTCGATCAAGATCACTTGATATGACTTATTATTGTAATAAAATCTATTAATTTATATACCACAAGGATATTTTTTTAGACTTCTAAAACATAAAGTTCAAAGAGTAATCTTATAATACGGCTCTGTCTGTCTGTTCGTCTATCCGCATTTATAACTCAAAAACAAAAAGAGATAGAGACAAACGGTCAATGGTAATAAACTCAGCATACCTTGAATAGCTCCCAAATAGATTTTCAGATTTTTATGACTTCCGGTTTCAAAACTGCTCAAGGTTTTACAAACCAGAACCGGAAGTGATACTATATTTTATGGTTCATGAGATATTACATGTTTAAATGTCATTACGTGCCTGCTAACGCGCAGGCGCTTTTGACTTTTTTAATAGATTTTAGAATATTACTTTTTGTAACAGTTTTTGTGTAATTTTTTAACAGATTTTAGATTTTTTTTAATAGTGATCAGTTTTTCCACCAATCACATTTTTTAACTTTTTGTTAATTTTTTAACAGATTTAAAAATTTTCTAAAAAGTTCCATTAATTTTATATATTTTTTTACAGTTTTCCGTTATTTTTAAACTATTTTTATATTTTATTAACAGTTTTTGGTTAATTCTTACCAATTTTTAGAATTTTTTAACAGTTTTTGGTTATTTTTAACAGATTTTAGAATTTTAATTTTTTAACAGTTTTTAGTTATTTTTTAACAGATTTTGGATTTTTTTAACAGTTGTTGTTGATTATTATTTAACACATTTTTAATTTTTTAACAGTTTTCGGTTATTTCTCAACTATTTTTATGTTTTATTAACAGTTTTTGGTTAATTCTTATCAAATTTTTTAATTTTGTAACTGTTTTTGATTATTTTTAACAGATTTTAGAATTTTAATTTTTTAACAGTTTTTAGTTATTTTTTAACAGATTTTGGATTTTTTTTAACAGTTTTTGTTGATTATTATTTAACACATTTCTGATTTTTTACCAGTTGTCAGTTATCTTTAAACTAATTTTATATTTTATTACCCGTTTTTGGTTAATTATTATCAAATTTTAGAATTTTTTTTTGGTCATTTTTAACAGATTTTGGAATTTAAATTTTTTAACAAATTTTAGTTTTTTTTTAACAGATTTTGGTTGTTTTTTAACAGTTTTCATTGGTTATTTTAACATATTTTGACTTTTTAACAGTTTTCGTTTATTTTTTTTAACTAGTTTTATATTTATTAAAAAAAAATTTAATATTTTTTAAAACATTTTAGAATTTTTTAAAAGTGTTTGGTTATTTTTATCATACTTTAAAATATTTACATTTTTTAATAGATTTTAGTTTTTTTTAATATTGTTTAGTTTTTTCCACCAATTTTATATGTTTTTTACCAGTTTTTAGTTATTTTTTAACAAATTTTGGATTTTTTTAACAGTTTTTGTGTAATTTTTTAACAGATTTTAAAATCTCCTAAAGGTTCTTAGTTATTTTTCCACAAATTTTATATATTTTTAACAGTTTTTGGATATTTTTTGACAGTTTTTTTTGGTATTTTGAACTTTTTAACAGTTTTTGGTTATTTTTTAACAATTTTTATATTTGCTTATAGCTATTGGTTAATTTATAACAGATTTTAGAATTTTACATTTTTTAACAGTTTTTGGGTATTTTTTAACAGATTTTAGAATTTTTTTACAGCGTTTAGAATTTTTCAGTTTTTGGTTTTTTTTTAGTTTTTAACAGATTTTAGATTTTTTTAACAGTTCTTGTTGGTTATTTTGATATTTTAACAGTTTTCGGTTATTTTTCAACTAATTTTATATTTTATTAACAGTTTTTGGTTTTTTCTTATCAAATTTTAGAATTTTTTAATAGTTTTTGATTATTTGTAACAGATCTTAGAATTTGAACTTTCTACCTGTTTTTGATTATTTTTTAACACGTTTTGGATTTTTTCACAGATTTTGTTGATTATTTTTTTAAAGATTTTTAATTTTCTAAGTGTCTTCCTTTATTTTTTAACAAATTTTATATTTTTTAAAAATTTTTGATTATTTTTTAAAAACATTTTGCAATTTTTTAATAGGTTTTAGTTATTTTTGACAGACTTTAGAATTTTTACATTTTTTAACGGGTTTTGGGTAATTTTTTAACAGATTTTGGATTTTTTTTAATAGTGTTTAGTTTTTTTCCACCAATTTTAAATTTTTTTTAACAGTTTTTAGTTATTTTTTAACAGATTTTGGTTATTTTTTAACAGATTTTGGTTATTTTTTAACATTTTTTGTTGGTTATTTTTTTAACATATTTTAAACTTTTTAACAGTATTTGGTTATTTTGCAACTAATTTTATATTTTATTATAGCAATTGGTTGATTTCCAACAGATTTTGGATTTTTCAACAGTTTTCCGTTATTGTTTAAAACTAATTTAAAATTTTATTAACTGTTTTTTTTTTATTTTTAACAGATTATTATAATGTTACCTTTTTAACAGTTTTTGGGTATTTTTTAACAGTTTTTAGAATTTTTTTAACAGTTTTTAGTTATTTTTCTAATTATATATTTTTTGGTTAGTTTAATCAGATCTTAGATTTTTTTAACAGTTTTTGTTGGTTATTTTGAATTTTTTAACAGTTTTCGGTTTTTTAATAATATATTTTATACCCAGTTTTTGGTTAATTCTTATCAAATTTTAATAGTTTTGGGTTATTTTTAACAGATTTTAGAATTTGAATTTTTTAATAGTTTTTGATTATTTTTTAACAGGTTTTGATTTTTTTAACAGTTTTTGTTGATTATTTTTTAACAGATTCTGGAGTTTGTAAGAGTTTTCATTTAGTTTTAACTAATTTTATATTTTTTTAAAATTCTTAGTTATTTTTTAAAATAATTTAGAATTTTTTAATAGTTTTTGATTATTTCTAACAGACTTCAGAATTTTTACATTTTTTAATAGTTTCTAGGTGATTTTTTAGCAGATTTCGGATTTTTCAACAGTTTTCCGTTATTTTGAACTAATTGTATATTTTTTAACAGGTTTTGGTTATTCTTAACAGATCATTACAATGTTACCTTTTTTTAACAGTTTTTGGGTATTTTTAACAGGTTTTAGATTTTTTAACAGTTTTCAGTTATTTTTCTAATATATATTTTTTAGGTTAGTTTTTAACAGAGTTTAGATTATTTTTAACAGTTATTTTGGATTTTTGACATTTTTCGGTTATTTTTTACCTGACTTAATATTTTATTAATAGTTATTGGTTATTTCTTATCAAATCATAGATTTTTTTAATAATTTTTGGTTATTTTTAATAGATTTTAGAATTTCAATTTTTTACCAGTTTTTGATTATTTTTTAACATTCCTCCGTCTTTTGAAAAAAAAAGAATGATTATGTGCATCATTTTAACGGTAATTAAATGAACAATTTTTAATTAGCAAATCATAAATGATTTTTTTATTTATTAAATTATTTTAAAATTTGTTAAATAAAAGCGTTAAATTTTATTTCATTAAGTTTATATTCAATAAAAAAAAGGGATATGAGTATAACTTAAATTTAAATATTTTACCCATTTATATAAAGAAAAAAATAAAATGGATGCCGTCCTTATATATTCCATTATTTATTTTTTAATATAAGCAAGAATCAAATTTTATATAATACGCCACTGTTACTCGATATAACTTAATTAAACAAATTATAACTTAACAATGTAAACAGTAATTATATTAATAAAACAAAGAATTTTGAGTTGAATATCTATATTTTGAGCCACGTTTTTAAAACAAGCAAATATAACTCCATTCATATTCAACAATCTCTAACCTGCATACTAATGATGTTTGCTATCTGGAACGGTTCTGCATGTAGAAGAAAATATCCTGAACGCATTACACAAAATACAAAATTTTCCTTTTTGTTTTAACAGAAAGATACAGAGATGGACTGGAAGAGGAAAATTCATAATACATTTTTTTTATTGATTATATAAATAAATTTACACTGGGTTTTATAAAAGAGTCATATGAATAAATTACATCAATCGCGCTTTATATTTTATATGTATATAAGTTATTAAAATTTTAAATGGGTAAAAATAGAGGTGGGAAGTGAAATATCAAAGTATAGTACAATCATTATTAGTACAAGATTCTTTTATTAATGTATTATAAAAGAAAAGTCATCATAATCCGGAAATACGATAACAGATACATTTTTTCCTTCAAATAAATATTTTCTGTATCATTTTTCGGAAATTCTTATTTTGTTGACATTTGGAATTTTTTTTAAATATATTTGTTAAACGGCTTTTTTTATTATTATAATTTTGAATAATTTTTAAATTTTGGAATTTTTCAAACTTATCAAAATGTCTTTTTACTAAAATATCAACATTGTTTAAAAATTTTAATTTATTTTCATTTATTTTTATCTCTTTTCATTTATTTTCATTTATTTTTATCTCTTTTCATTTATTTTCATTTATTTTTATTTATATTCATTTATTTTCGTTTATTTTCATCTGTTTTCATTTATTTCAATTTATTTTCATTTATTTTCATTTATTTTCATTTATTTTCATTTATTTTCATTTATTTTCATTTATTTTCATTTATTTTCATTTATTTTCATTTATTTTCATTTATTTTCATTTATTTTCATTTATTTTCATTTATTTTCATTTATTTTCATTTATTTTCATTTATTTTCATTTATTTTCATTTATTTTCATTTATTTTCATTTATTTTCATTTATTTTCATTTATTTTCATTTATTTTCATTTATTTTCATTTATTTTCATTTATTTTCATTTATTTTCATTTATTTTCATTTATTTTCATTTATTTTCATTTATTTTCATTTATTTTCATTTATTTTCATTTATTTTCATTTATTTTCATTTATTTTCATATATTTTCATTTATTTTTATTTACTTTCCTTTATTTTCATTTATTTTTATTCATTATCAATTATTTTCATTTTTTTCATTTATTTTCATTTTTTCTTAATTTTAGTTAGTTTTTCCCAAAAAAAAGGATGATTTTTTTTAAATTTGTTTTGTCTTGTTTTTCAAAAATTTAAATTTTTTTTAGAAAATGTCAAAAATTTAATGCATCAAACTGATTAAAAATTATTTTTCGGTTATAGTTTTGAATGTTTGTCATAAAACGGATTTTTTTCAGATCCATCAAAATATTCCTGAACAAAAATATCAACTTTGTTTAAACATTTAATTCAATTTTTTTGTTACTATTTTTATATTTTTTCGTCTCCAAAAAAAACGGATGATTTGTTTTAAATTTGGTCTATTCAGTTTTCTGTAATTCTTATTTTTTTGAAATTTGAACTTTTTTAAAAATGTCAAAAATTTTAAGCATCAAACTGGTAAAAAATAATTTTTTAGTTATAGTTTTGAAATTTTTTTATAAATTGGATTTTTCCATTAAAATATTTCTTTCAACAAAAATATTAACAATGTTTAAAAAATTAATTCAATTTTTTGATACTTTTTTATTTAAAAAAAAAAAACTGATGATTTGTTTTAAATTTGGTCCATTCAGTTTTTTGTAATTCTTATTTTTTGAAATTTGAATTTTTTTAAAAATGTCAAATTAATATATTATTATATATTATTTTTTGGTTTTAATTTGGAATTTTTTTCATATTCGTATTTTTTAAAAATATCAAAAATTTAATATGGTTTGTTTTAAAAATCAATTTTTGGTTATAATTTCGAATATTTTTTAAATTTTTAATTTATTCAAACCCATTAAAATTATCCTTTTTCCAAAAATATCTAAATTAGTTAAAAATCTAAAAATTCCAATAAAGTTATATTTTTTATTTTGATTTATTTTATTTATTTTTGTAATTCCTATTTTTTTCAAATTTGGATTTTTCAAAAAATATCAAAAATTTAATATGCCAAACTGCTGTGTTTTAAAAATTTATTTATGGTTATAATTTTGAATATTTTTCAAATTTTTAATTTTTTCATACACATCAAAATTATTCGTTTACAAAAAATATCAATATTATTTAATTAAATAAAAATTACAATAGATAATTATTTTCTTTTTATATTTTATTTATTTTGGTAATTTCTATTTTTTTCATATATTAATTTTTTAAAAAATATCAAAAATTTAATATGCCGAACTGACTGCTTTAAAAATTTATTATTGGTTATATTTTCGAATATTTTCCAAAAATTTTTAATTTTTTCAAACCCATCAAAAGATATTTTTTTTATTTTGATTTATTTTATTTATTTTTGTACTTTTCATATTTGTATTGTTAAAAAAAATTCAATAATTTAATATGCCAAATTGGTTCGTTCGAAAATTAATTTTTGGTTAAAATTTTAAATATTTTTCAAATTATTAGTTTTTTACTAATTTTTAATTTTTCCAAACCCATTAAAATATCCTTTTACCAAAAATATCATTATTATTTAAAAATCTAAAAATTATAACAAGAGATAATTTTTTTATTTTGATTTATTTTATTTATTTTTGTAATTCATATTTTTTTATAATTGTATTATTTTTTATATATATAAAAATTTATTGTCCAAAACTAGTTTGTTTTAAAAACTAATTTTTGATTATAATTTTGAATTTTTTTCAAATTTTAATTTTTTCAAACCCATAAAAATTATTCTGTTACCAAAAATATCAAGTTAATTTTTTGTTTTTTATTCATTTATTTTTTCTTAATTGGATTTTTTTAAAAACATCAACAAATTTTATGTGTCAAACTGGTTGGTTTTAAAAATTAATTTTTGGTTACAATTTTGAATATTTTAAAAATTTTTTAAACCCATCAAAATTTTCCTTTTACCAAAAATATCAATATTGTTTAAAAATTTAAAAATTCCAACAAAGGATAATTTTTATTTTGATTTATTTTTTTTTAAAAATTTGAAAAATTTAATAGTTATAATTTTGAATATTTTTCAAAGTTTTAATTTTTTTAAACCCATCAAAATTACCCTTTTATTAAAAATATCAATATTGTTTAAAAATCCAAAAATTTCGATTTTTATAAAAACAAATAAATAAATAAAATTTTTAAATTGGGTGGAATATCTCTATTTTTGTAACTCTTATGTTTTAAAAATATCGGTTCACATAAATATTCCAGAACATTAAAAATTCAACTTCTCTTATCAATACAACCCTGAAAAAAAGGCCAGAAACGTAATTCAAAATTGAAGATAGCCTGTTAGACTTAGTAGGTCATTCGTGATTATGTTTCCCTGATGCAGAAAGGTGGGCAATGAATATAAAATGCAGAGATGGAGTCCTAAGAGGCCCCCAGGCCACCGGAGGCCTTCACGAGGTGGAAAATAGTCCTATTATTTTTCGGTGCACGTTTTTAATAGTCTGGATAGAGGTTATCTGACACTTGCCTTCTGTTTTGGAACGTACAAAAAATACCGGCATTCGAGTTGACCCAGAAATTACATTTTTTTAAATAAAAAAAGATTTATTTTAAGCAATTTTGGTTTGTGTTGCATAATGAGAAATAAATATTTTAGGTTTTACAAAATTTTAAAAAACTATGATTAATAAATGATTTTAACTATATTATAACTAATTGATGATCAGATAAATTATTATATTCTTGTTGCAAAAAATTCATCAAATATTTATTTATAAATTTAACTAACTTTTGTTATTTTTCAGGTAAGTCAATCTCCAGCAATTTCAAGAATGGTAAGTGTTAAAAAATTTCTTTAGATCCTATTAGTTTTTTATATATTTTTGAATAAAAGTTTTCACAATATTAAAATAAACCAGATTATTAATGCAGCACTATTTTATTGGTACAAAATTAAATTTTTTATTGTATTAAGTTCTTTTTTTACTATTTATGATATTAGGAGAAATTTATATCAAATTCCAAAAATTGGATTGACCAAAAGTCTGGATTTTACCATCTATATTTTAATTTAGTATTCTTAGCTTTTACTCTAAATTTAAATTTATTGAATACCAGAACCGTCACGTCTAATATTCCTTTAAAACTTTAAAAATCGCAACTTCGTCGTCGCATCGAGTTTTAAACTTTTAAATATTATTTATTTGATAGCTTAAAACCTTCTACATGAAAGTGAACTCAGAAATTATTTATATCGGTATGGAGTAAGCAAAAAGACAGGGTTAGAAACATCTGTATTAATTCTTCGGCTGACGCTAACCGACATAGTTCAAATTATATCCAGGAGCGTCCCAGATCTTTTTTAAGTTCAAACTAAAAAGGGTATTACTCTAGATTAATTCAAAATATACGTGTAGTAAAAAGAGAAGCTGCAAATGTGCCGCCAGGTTATTTTTTAAGCTAAATCTGGCGTGGGAGGTCCCACCTGCACTTAGGCTCTAGGCCTATTGTGCCCCACCAGTTTTCACATCAGACCAGAATCCTTGACGAAGTCAAGAATAGTTCTGATGTTAGATTTCGCTATCTCTTTGGGTTCAGGATACTGTACCCCAAAGTGCCATTCCCTTTCCCTGTTAAGATCCTGGCAATAGCATAATATATGAAAAGTAGTTTCGTCCTCTTCCTCACATTTTTTACATAGGGAATCTTCCGATTTTCCTATGGGCTTCAGGTGTCCTCTGAACCCACAGTGTCCTGTCAGGATACCTAGTGCAGTTTTAGTCTCCCGTCATTTTAGGCATAACAGCAGATTGTCTCTGCTTTTGGACTGTCTTGTGTTTGTTCCTTAATTGGTTTTCCAGCATATCCTTTACATGTTGGTAAGAAGTACCACATGTCCAATTAAAAGTTTTTCAGCTCCTTTACCAGCAAGGTGGTCTGCCTCTTAATTTCATTCTATGCCCTCATGCCCAGGCACCCAGTCAAGAGTTATCTTGTTGTGGTCCTTATTCCAGAGGTGCTTGCTTTTGCGCGCATAACGTCAATCTCATACGGACCCTCCCCTCCAGAGGATCTGGTTGGCTTCACCGTGTTGGAACTCCCTTCACCCCCGATGTAAAGGTTTCTTGCCTTTTTGTTTCCCCTAGTCCCAGACGTTTCCCCCTCTACAGGTGCGCTGGTAGACTCCACCGTAGTGGATCACCCCGCTCTACCGAGCTAGAGATACCGACGATGCCAGAGTTTTTGGCCCCTTGCTACTACAGGTTACTTGAGGTTAACTCCTTCAATACTCAATGAAGCTTATAAGTAAATGCACAAGAGTGCCAGTCAAAAAAATTAGGAGCAATCGAAAATTATAGGGAGTGGGGAAGTAAGATGTCCATCTTTTTGTTTATTTTATGAGGAATAAGTTTTATTTCATAATGGTGAAGGTTTCCGAGGTTTTTAAGTTGTTAATCAATTTTTTACTATTTGTAATTATTTTCCTCCATTTTTTATTTTTTTTCCATGTATTTCCCTATCTTTCTCCTATTTTTACGATATATTCTTATTTTCCCCTATTTTTTACTATTTTCCCATATATTTCCATATTTTTCCTCATTTTTCTATATTTATCTCAAATTCCCCTATTTTATTTGTTTTTTAAGTTTTTTCCTATTTTTCCTAATTTTCCCTATTTATAAATATTTTTTCCTATTTTTCATTATTTTACCCTATTTTTCGCAAATTTAACTCAATAAAGAAAATAGGAGAATATTTTCTCTTTTTTTCGCTCTTTCACCATATTACCTATTTCTTTTTATTTTCCCAGTTTTCCATTATTTTGTCCTATTTGTACTTATTTTTTCATGTTTTACCCATTTTTCGCTATATTTCCTCAATTTTCCTTATTTTCCCATATATTTCTCTATTTTTCACTATTTTCCATGAATACTTGTTCCCGACCCACCTCCCAATAAAAAAATTTCGAGATAAAAACCGAAATATCCATTTTGGGGTCCCCTGAGACGATTATGACCATTTCCAGATGGAAATCTGTCTGTCTGTCTGTGTGTGTATGTGTGTGTATTCTTCCACGATGTTTAATCCGATTGAGCCGAAATTTGGTATACTGATTTAGGTTACCCGTCAGAAGAACCTATTTGTCTTTGTACGACATCTGTCAAACAAAAGTGTCACTATCAGAAAATTACAGATGCACTAGTCACGGAATTTGACTTGCAATATGTCATTTGAGAGCCCTTGAAAAAATCCATTCAGAACAGTCAAAATTATTTCTCCAACTGTAACCTGTCAAAAATAAAAAAATGTCAAAATTTGAAAATTTAACATTAAATTTCTGAAAAAGTATTCGTGGATTTTTTTCAATTTTTTACAATCTTTTCCAATTTTGTTCAATTTTTTTTTCAATCTTTCTCTGACTTAATAGTTTTTGAGATTTTTTGAGGTTTTTTGAGATTTTTTGAGATTTTTTGAGGTTATTTGAGATTTTTTGAGGTTATTTGAGTTTTTTTGATATATTTTGATATTTTTTGAGATTTTTTGAGATTTTTTGAGATTTTTTGAGATTTTTTGAGATTTTTTGAGATTTTTTGAGATTTTTTGAGATTTTTTGAGATTTTTTGAGTTTTTTGGGATTTTTTGAGATTTTTTGAGATTTTTTGAGTTTTTTTTAGATTTTTTGAGATTTTTTGAGATTTTTTGAGGTTTTTTGAGTTTTTTTGAGATATTTTGGGTTTTTTTGATTTTATTTGAGATTTTTTGATATTTTTTGTGATTTTTTGAGATTTTTTGGGGTTTTTTGAGATTTTTTGATGTTATTTGAGATTTTTTGATATTTTTTGTGATTTTTTGGGGTTTTTTGATATTTTTTGAAATTTTTAGAGGTTTTTTGATATTTTTAGAGATTTTTTGAGATTTTTAAAAAAAATTTGAGATTCTTTGAGACTTTTTAGATTTTTTAAGAAGTTGTAGATTTTTTGTAGTGTTTTAAGATTTTTTGATAATTATTTTGAAATTTTTTAATATTTTTTAAGCTTTTTTTTTGAAATATTTTTGAAATTGATTTTAGTTTTTTAACACTCTTCGAATCGTTTGAGATTCTTTGAAAATTTTTAGAGATTTTATGAGATTTTTAAATTTTTTTTAAGATTTATTGAGTTTTTTTGAGGTTTTTAAAGAATTTTTGAAATTCTTTGAGGTTTTTTGTTTTTTGGTATTTTTTATTTTTTTGAGGTTTTTTTAAGATTTTTTCAGATTTTATTTTTAAAATTTTTTTAAAGGTGTTTTGAGGTTTTGAGATTTTTTGACTTCTTTGAATTTTTAGAAATTTTTGGATAAAATTTTTTAGTTTTTGAGATATTTATATACTATTTAGAATTTTTTGAGATTTGACGTTTTGATTTTTTTGAGATTCTTTGTGAATTTTTAGAGATTTTTGAGATGTTTTTGAAGCGTCTAAAAATTTTTCAGATTTTTTTGAAAATTTTTTGATGATTTTTTTGATTTTTGAGATTAGTTATGAGATATTTTACCTTTTTTAAAATTTCTGATTTTTGAGATTTTTTGAGATTTGAGATTTTTTGAGTTTTTACTTTCACGTATTGTGAACGAGTTGAAAACAAATTTCGGGATAAAAATGAAAATTTCCATTTTGAGGTCACCTGAGATTACTAAAACCATTTCCAGATGGAAGTGTATCTGTCTGTCTGTGTGTATTCTTCCACGATAGAGGCCACACGGTTAAACCGATTGAGCTGAAATTTGGTATATGGGGGGAATGTTTTGGGGCATCACAACGGATTTTTTTAATCTTACTAACGTCTCCTTTCTTTTTAGTACCACGATGTTGATTTGTTTAAAATTTCTACAGTAGGTTAAGTATTGTTACTATTTATAGAATACGATATACTATTACATTATTTAATGGACTACGTTAGATTTGTCAACATTTTTTTCAACCTCATTTTGCCCTTATAATATTAGAAATAAATTCTGATAGCGAAAATCCAATACTGTTTATAAATAATACTAATTAAACGTTTATTTGTAACATTGATAATCTTCCTTCCCTCTAGTTCAATTAATGTACAAATATCGCCATAAACTTTACAAGCAAAAAAAAAGACAATTTTTATTATTTTATTTTAAGAAAATGTTTCAATATCGAAACAAGTTTATAAATTACCCGCTGAGGTAAAAGCTAAAATGGGAATTTTTCTATTCTCTTTGTACGTGACGCAATCAATAAAAGATTTGTTTTATTTCGTATTTTTTAGTTTTGTTCTTTTTGTGGAACGTAGTTATATCGGAGAAAAGAAAAGATGCGGTAGATCGGGAACGAAAATTGCATTAGATGCCGCATTTTCAACTACGCTATAGCTGGAGGAAACCGGTGTTGTAAAGAAAGAGGATGTTACACCTAAGTGAAGGCAAATTGGAATGGACACCGCCTTTATAAGCTTTTAGATTCTTTTTCTTTTTGCTGATGTTATCCAAAAAAAAAATATTTTAAAAGATTAAGTCAGACAGGCATTAAAAAACGTGTTCAACAAAAAATTATACTCAATTCAATTTTATTTTTGACATTCTGTTTTTATAGCATTTTTGTGTATATTTTCTTGAAATCAAATTTCAATATCGAAATAAATATTTAAATATCAAATGTAATGTATACAAAATTGCTGTTTTTCTTGTACATAATAGTCCACATTTTTGAATAGTAAAAAAAGTCTAGTTGCCTAACGACAAAAGAGAACGTTAAATCTGCCACCAATTAAATTTGTTTTCTTCTTTTTTTTCAGTACTAGACTTGTTATAAACTTGTATACAAGACAAAAATATGTGTCCAGTTTTGGCACTTTCATATAACGTAATGTAAATCAACAAAAAAAATGTTGAATCAACAACAGTATGAAAAAACACGGCGCATCCTTTTTTTTACACAAGAAAAAATTCTGCAGAGAGAATAGGATTATTTTAATTACAAGATACAAAATTCCTGAATGGGAAAATAAAATGCTGTAAAAATGAAGTAAAATGCTAAAAAAATGAATTAAAATCAAAAACGTCAAAAGTTAATTAAATAGCAACAAGGTAATCAATTATTTCAAAAAAGGCAAAAACAATTGCTAAATGTCAGCAAAAATTAAAACTATAATAAAAAAAAGAGTAAAAGTAGGCAACGAATCTTAATATAGTTTGTAAAAATTGGAAAAAAGAGGAAAAGATGTAAAAAAGGCAAAAGAAGGTATTCAGCAAAAAGTTAACAAAAAGAAAAATGGTAAAATATAGCAAAAACAGAAAAGAAAAAAGGATAAAAATAAATCAACAAAAAGTCAAAAAAAAACAAATAAGAAAAAGTCAAGTGAAAACAGTAAAAAAAGAGCAAAAAAAAAGGTTAAACAAAATTAAAATAAAGGTAAAAAGTCCAACAATTTAAAAAAAATAAAAAAAGCAAAAAACGGGCAAATAAGTAGTAAAAGTGTAAAAAAAGGATAAAAACAAAACAATAGGTACAAATAAAGATGAAAAAGTGAAAAAAGACAAAAAAGGGAAAAACAAAGCTGAAAAAATTCTAAAAAATTCCAACAATTAATAAAAAAAAATATAAAAAGCAAAAAGGGCCAAAAAAGTGGTAAAAGCGCAAAAAGAGGGAACGAAAAAAACAAAGTTAAAGTGTAGAATAATTTAGGTTAGGGTAGAACAGAAAAGAGGTGGGAAAAAATACGAGTGAGAAAGAAAAAAATGTGGAAAAATAATAAAAAGGAAAAAATGGTTGGAAAAAAATTGATAAAAAGGAGTTGAAAAATGAAGAACAAAGCAATTTTTTTCCTCCTCTTTAATTTTTTCACAGGAAGAAAAGACAAAAATGGGGGAAAAAGAGACCCATTAGTAACTGGACGACCCAGATTTGATTATTTTTCCAAATGTTTCCCTATTTTTCCCTGCTTTAACATTTTTCCCCGTTTTCCCTTATATTTTTGCTATTTAATTTGCCTATAATTTCATATTTTTTTCTAATTTTACCATTTCTTCCTATTTTTCATTATTTTTTCCTGTTTTCCCTATTTGTCCGTATTTTCCCTATAATTATCTCTATTTTTTATTTTGCAATATGTTTCCCGATTTTCCTTTGTTTATCTCTAATTTTCCTATTTTATTTATGTGTTTCTATTTTTTTCTTATTTTTCCTTATTTTTTCCTTTTTCACTTTTTTTCCAGATTTTTGCCAAAGGTTCCTATTTTCCCCTATTTACTATATTTTTCTCTATTTTTCCCCATTTTTTTAATTGTTCCTATTTTGTTCATATTTTTTCTGTTTTTCATTATTTTTTCGTATTTCTCCCCATTGATCCCTATTATTTTCTATTAATCTTATTTTCCATTTTTTTCTTATTTTCCTCTATATTTCCCTATTTTTTACTTTTTTTCAATGCTTTCCTATTTTTCACCAATTTCCCTATCTTTCCATATTTTTTTTCTATGTTTTCTTACTTTTTCCTATTTTCCCATTTTCCACTATTTTTCCCAAGTTTCCCTATTTTGCCCTATTTTTCCCTGCGTTACCATTTTTCCCCATATTCCCTTATTTTTTTATAGTTGTCCCTATACTTTTTTCTCTAATTTCCCCATTTCTTCCCATTTTTTATTATTTTTTCCTGTTTTCCTTATTTGTCCTTTTTTTCCCTATATTTATCACTTTTTTTCCTCTTTTTGCTATTTTACAATATTTTTCCTATGTTTCCCAATTTTTCTGTGTTTATCTCCAATTTTCCTATTTTATTTATGTTTTGCTATTTTTTTCTTATTTTTCCATATTTTTTCATTTTTCACTTTTTTTCCAGATTTTTGGCAAAGTTTAATATTTCTTCTATTTACTCTATTTTACGCTTCTTTTTTCCCCCATTTTTTTATTTGTTCCCATCTCTTTCTATTTTTTTCTGTTTTTTATTATTTTATTATTTTCCCCCATTTTTTTTATTTGTTCCTGTCTCTTTCTACTTTTTTCTGTTTTTTATTATTTTATCCTATTTTTCTCATTTTTTTCTATTTGTCCCTGTTTGTACTCATTTTTCCCTATTTATTCCCAATTTTTCTTTTTTTTCCTATTTCATCATATTTTTCCTGTTTTTCATGATTTTTTCTATTTCTTCCTTTTTACCTCTATTATTTTCTATTATTCATATTTCTCATTTTTTTGTATTTCCCCTATATTTCCCTATTTTTGACTTTTTTCTCATGTTTTCCTATTTTTCACTAATTTCCCTATTTTTCTATATTTTTTTCCTATATTTACTTCCTGTACCCTATTTTTCAATAATTTTCCCAAACCCGTTTTTTCGCAATTTTCTATATTTTTCCCAAATTTCTCAATTTTCCCTATTTTTTCCAAATTTCCCTATTTTGCCCTATCTGTTCCTATTATTCCCAATTTTTAACTATGTTTCCCTATATTTTTATATTCTTTTCCACATTTTCCCTTTAATTTCCTGATTTCCGCCATTTTACTAATCTTTCCCTGTTTTGTTTGTTTTTCCTATTTTTCCATATTATTAATTATTTTTCCCTATTTTTCAATATTTTTTTTTCCATTCTTCATAATTTTTTCTTATTTTTTCCTAATGTTTTCAACTTTCCCTATTTTCCCTGTTTTTTTAATGCTTACGTTTCTACATTTTTCCCCATTTTTTCCATTTTTTTCTATTTTTTCCAATTTTTTTTATTTTTCCTATTTTTTCCTATATGTTCCATTTTATCTTTCCTGATTTTGATTGTTTTTATCCTGATTTTGATTGTTTTTATCCTGGTTTTGATTGTTTTTTCCTTTTTTTTTTCATTTCTTTTCAATTTTTTGCCGCTTATATTATAGGTATAAAATTATATACATTTTTGTTCACAATAGTTGTCCCAATTCAAATACCTAAAAAAATATAGAATCCATTTCAGCCATGTAAATCTGTCTACTTGTCCACAGCAGTAAAAATTAAATATTCGTAGACTCCTTATTAACAAAAAATTAATATTAGGAGAGACGCCTATGGTTTGAACTAATTAGTTAATGGATCATATCAAAATATAACGTTCCTTCTGATTATTACCATAAATTTGATACATCCAAATATTATTGCAATTAACTGAGTGTATTTATTATTCGCAAGTACATCAAAAGCTCTGGAATTACACGGAAAATTTTCAGAAATAACATTGTCAATGTAAACACAAACATGTTTTTTTTTGTGAAAATCTGTGATTTGTTTTTATTATAAATGTACTGGTAAATAATTGAATTAAGCTTCTGGGATTTATAAACATTTTAGTAATTATTTATATAACATGGACATGTAAATATTTATACTCTGAGTTTAAAATTCCGTTGGTTATTAAATTGTCCAAAATTATAATTTTACTTATTTATAACTAAATAAATCATAGTTAAAAATAGTAAACAATTTACTTCGCCAAAAATTATATAGTCCAATTATTTGTTTTTATTTACTAACAATAAATTTTTCAAATTTATCAAACTTCTAATTTACTTTTTGCATTGTGCAATTTTAAGAAAAATTGATAAAATTTAATTTTTTTTTCTATGACTAGGTTGGCCTTTATAGCGTGTTAGGTGGAATTTTTATTTTTATTTGGGGCTTTATATACATTTTATTTCTTGTTGATATTTTTTTAATTTTAATTGTCCTATAAAATATCACGTTTTTAATAATTTTAAATTTTTTCTTACGTCCAAAGTTATTTTTTAAAAATTGGATAAAATTTTTAGTGGCATTTTGATATTTCCTAGTTTTTAATTAATTAGTTATTATTAATGTTTGTTTTTGTACTTATAATTTTTTTGTTGTTAAATGTTTGACAATTGCACTAATTTAAAAATTAAATGTACTTTCTAAACATACTAGTAGGATCAAGTTGTATTGTTGTCTCTTTTTAAGTTAATAGTTTTTATGTTAGAGGGGTTAAACGATATGAAAACTTTATAGACAAAAATGCATTTTTTATCGCATAACAAAAGTAAATAAATAACATAGTAAATTGAAATTAATACCACTAAAAAGGGAATAAAAAATTCTCTAAATGAAAATTTTTTCAAAATTTTTCAGCAAAAATTGTGGCCTTGAGAAAAGGGAGAACCAAAAGAGGGGAAACTAAAAAATCATTATAGTTGTGGTCTCTCCCTATTCTCACAACCATAATTTTTTATCTAAAATTTTGAAAAAATTCTTAAATATAGAATATGGTTTTCTCTTTCTATCAATAGTCGGGAAGTTTTAATAACATTGACAGTTTTTATGTTACAGGGGTTAGACGATATGAAAACTAAAAATTTAAAGACAAAAATATATTTTATATCTCATAACAAAAATAAATAAATAATATATTAAAATTAAATTTATACCATTGAAAATGGAATAAAAACTAATATAAATAAGAATTTTTTGAAATTTTTTTTTTATTAAAAAACAACCGAAAAAAAACGAAAATAATTGTAAGTATAAAAAAAAAAAACGAAAAAAGTCAAAAAAATTTAAATAAAATGCAAAAAATCGCAAATAAACACAAAAAATCAGAGGAATAAGAAAAAATTAGAAAACGAAAGAAATAAGAAAAAAAAACAGAACAATGAGAAAAATGAAAACAAAAACAAAAAAATTAGAAAAATCAACAAAAATGAGAAAAATCAAATATCGCTAAAATAATAAATAAATCAAAAAAATAGAAAACAAAAGAAATAGAAAAAACAGAACAATGAGAAAAATCGAAAAAAATCAGAAACAAATACATAAAAAACACAAAAAATCAGAAAAATCGTTAAATACTAAAAAAACAACCAAAAAAATCAAAAACAATTGTAACTATAAAAAACCGAAAAAAATTCAAAAATATTGAAACAAATCCCAAAAAATCGGAAAAATCTGAAAAAATTCAACAAACCCAAAAAAAATCAGCAATAATCGCAAAAAATCAGGGAAATAAGAAAAAATGAGAAAAATTAAAAAAAAAATGAAATAGAAAAAAAACAGAACAGGGAGGAAAAATTAGAAAAATCAAAAAATCCCAACAAGAAAGAGAAGAAGAAAACAAAAAAATTAGAAAAATTACAAATAAAATGAGAAAAAATCAGAAAAAAAATCACTATAAAATAATTATAAATGATATACAAAAAAATTCTGCATTAAAAAAAATTCAAAAATATTGAAATAAATCGCAAAAAATCGGAAAAAATCAAAAAAAATCCGAGAAAAATTCCCAAAAAAATCACCAATAATCTCAAAAAATCAGGGAAATAAGAAAAAATGAGAAAAATTTTAAAAAGAAATTGTACTAGAAAAAAAAACAGAACAGTGAGGAAAAATTAGAAAAATCAAAAAATCTAAAAAAAAAAACAGAAAAAACAAAAATCAGAAAAAATGACAAAAAAAAATGAGGAAAAATCAGAAACAAAATCACTCTATAAAATAATTATAAATGATATATAAAAAATTCTACATTTAAAAAATTCAAAAATATTGAAATGAATCGCAAAAAATCGGAAAAAAACCAAAAAAAAATCGGAAAAAATACAACAAATTCCCAAAAAAATCACCAATAATCTCAAAAAATTAGGGAAATAAGAAAAATGACAAAAATTAAAAAAAAAATTGAAATAGAAAAAAAACAAAACAGTGAGGAAAACTTAAAAAATCAAAGAATCTAAAAAAAAGAGAAAAAAAAACCAAAAAATCAGAAAAATGTTCAAAATAAAATCAGAAAAAAAAATCACTCTATAAAATAATTATAAATGATATATAAAAAATTCTACATTAAAAAAATTCAAAAATATTGAAATAAATCGCAAAAAATCGGAAAAAAACCAAAAAAAATCGGAAAAAATACAACAAATTCCCAAAAAAATCACCAATAATCGCAAAAAATCAGGGAATTAAGAATATATGAGAAAAATAAAAAAAAAAACGAAATAGAAAAAAAAACAGAACAGTGAGGAAAAATTAAAAAAATCAAAAAATCTCAAAAAAAAACAGAAAAAACAAAAACCAAAAAATCAGAAAAATAAGGAAAAATCAGAAAAAAAAATCACTATAAAATAATTATAAATTCTACATTAAAAAAAATTCATATTGTAGAAAGAGACAGAGACACGCACTTGACCAATTTTTTCCCAATTTTTCACTATTTCTCTTAAATTTCCTTATTTTGCTCAATTTTTCATTATTTTGCCCTATTTGCTCCCATTTTTTCCTGTTTTACCCAATTTTTCTTCATTTTTTCTTTTTTCTATATTTTCTCTATTTTTCCTACGTCTTTCTATTTTTTCCTGTTTTTTCTATATTATTTATTTTTGCATATTTTTACCTAATTGCCCTTATTTGTAGTAATTTTCCCTAGTTTATCATATTTTCCTCATTTATTTCCCCATTTTCCGTACTGTTTCCCTATTTTTAACTATTTTCACCTTTTTCTATATTTTTCCTATTTTTTCGCTGTTTACCTGGTTTCAATATTTTTCTAAAATTTTCTTATTTTGCTCAAAATTTCTTATTTTTCCCAATTTTGCCCTATTTTTCTCTATTTTTGCCTAATTTTCTCTATTTTTTCCCTATTTTTCCATATTTTATCAATTTTTTACTATTTTACCCTATTTGTTCCTATTTTTTCCAGTTATTTCCCAATTTTTCGTTATTGTGTTTTATCTTTCTCTACTTATTTTTACATATTTTCACTGTTTTCACTTGAATCTATACTAAGAAAGAATTTTGAGAAATTTTGATTTTAAGGGGTAGAAAATGGCAAAAACAGTGTCTTACATGGAATAAGTACTTCTAAAAAAGGAGATATACTTATTCCATGTAAGCCACTGTTTTCGCCATTTTCTACCCTTAAAATCAAAATTTCTAAAAAATCTTTCTTGGTAGATTCAAGTCTCTGTGTTCAATAAATTTTGCTGAAGATTGATTCTATGTCTTATTCCGATCAAGTTCAACATGACCTACCTAAATTTCAGTGGCGTACGCCTGATTTATTATACATTTTCATAATTCATAATCAATGAGCAACATTTTTGCATATAAATGTTATTGTATCTGTAAAGTCGTTTACTCCATGTGATTAAAAAAAAATTACCACCAAAAACAATAATGCCTTATTCAAATTAACCTAATTGTTATCCACTCTGCGTTTTTCCTTTCGCTTTGTTTTCCCTATAGAAAAGTGTGGGTCGCTAAAGCTAATATACGAAAAAGTTAATCCATTATACAGAACGACAGTGCAAACTGTAACTGAATTTGTTAAAAGTTGCGAAAAAGAATTATGTTTTGATATAGAACGAGGCTTTTTCAGATTTATGGGTCGAGTCAGTAAAAACCACGAGGGAATATGTTCTCAACCACCGTCTAGTAACCGAACAACAGCATTTGAAGTTTGACCATCACTCAACTAATCTGAAAAGTTAGTGAAAAAGTAAAAAGTTATAAAGAAACTTTCCAACTATATTATAGTTTCATAAGTCAGTTTTTCGGGGTTATACCGTTCGGTTATTTCATTTTCTTTATCGAACATAAGTAAACAAGTCAAGTTTTTTTTTTTATTTTTCTTGAACTGAAATTCTTGTAAAAGTTTATAAAAAACAATTTTTAGTACACAAAGTATTATCGCACGTGATAAATACTATAAAACTTATTAATCTGTGTCCATATTAGAATTTTTAAAAGTGTACACGTGTTCAGCAAGGTTGCCAAGTTTCTTAAGCAATTTTATTTAGAAAAATATTTATTAATTTCTATTTTTCTGACCCAAACCCTCTAAGTTTATATTTGGGATGCAATTTCCTTGCCTATTCTGGGATGCAATTTCAACTTATTAATTAACAGTAGTACACTGCGCCATCTATTTGTCAAACAAAGAACGAATGAAAATAATGCGTTTTTTATTTAATAGAGACGCATTATGCTCTAGTGTTTTTTTATTGTGAATTTTCAAATACGAGTAAAAACAGGTAATTCCTTTTTGCTACTAATAAGAGTTTCGTTTCTGTCAGTCCAGATTCAAATTATAACAAAAAATTGATTGTATTATACATTTTTATTGAAATTATATTTTTTAGGATCTTTCTTCCTATTTTTTTTTTAATTTTTCCCGTTTTTTTTTTTCTAATTTACTTGCGTTTTTTGACCTTTCCTTTTTTTCCATTTGTTTCAGATTTTTTTTTTAGTTTTTATTATGGTTTTTTACAATTTTTCACGATTTTTTATGATAATAATCGTATTATTTACGAAGTTTTACAACTTTTACCATTTTTTACTATTTATTATGTTTTTTGACTATTTTTGACGATTTTTTTACGATTTTTTGGCGGTTTTTTAGGTTTTTTACAATTTTCGAACATTCTTTACGATTTGTTTCTAACTTTCTCAATTTTTTAAATTGTTTTTGACATTTTACGAATTTTTTCCTGTTTTTAAAATTTTTTTACGTTTTTTTACCATTTTTTACGATTTTTTATGATATTTTCGATTTTGTTTTGTTTTCTTTTTTAATTTTTCTAATTTACTCGCGTTTTTTTATCTCTTCCGTTATTATCCCTTTTTTCATTTGTTCCAGATTTTTACAGTTTCTTTTCGGTTTTCTTAGGATGTTTTACGATTATTTAGCATTATTTACTAATTTTACGACTTTTTACCAGTTTTTTACGGTTTTTTTTTTGATTTTTTACCATTTTTTACCATTTTTTACAATTTTTTACGTTTTTTTTTAAGATTCTTACAATTTTTTTTATGATTTTTTCCATTTTTTTGTACCTTTCTCAATTTTTTAAATTATTTGCGAAATGTTCTGAATTTGCCTGTTTTTTTATGACTTTTTTACAATTTTTTACGATTTTTTACGTTTTTTCTCTTTCTCAATTTTTTTAATTATTTACGAAATTTTACTACTTTTTGCCCGTTTTTAAACTTTCTTTACCTTTTTTTACAATTTTTTACGGTTTTTGTTTCATTTTTTTCTAATTTTCTCGCGTTTTTCGATCTCTTTCGGTATTATCCCCTTTTTTCCATTTGTTCCAGATTTTTTCAGTCTCTTTTCGATTTTTTACCGTTTATTACGGTTTTTTACCCTTTTTCACGATTTTTTACGACTTTTTATGAAGTTTTACGATTATTTAGCATTATTTACTAATTTTACGACTTTTACAATTATTTACGATTTTTTTTGATTTTTTTTCCTCTTTCTGAATTTTTTAAATTATTTGCAAAATGTCCTGACTTTTGCCTGTTTTTACGATTTTTTTCCAGTATTTCTCTTTCTCAATTTTTTAAATTATTTACGAAATTTTATAACTTTTTGCCTGTTTTTACGATTTTTTTGTTTTTTTTTCTCCATTTGTTCCAGATTTTGTCCAGTTTTTTTTGTGTTTTTTACGGTTTATTACGGTTTTTTTACAATTTTTCACGATTGTTTATGATGTTTACGATTATTTACGAAATTTTACGGCTTTTACTAGTTTTTTACAGTTTTTTACCAGTTTTTATGATTTTTTATCTTTTATCTTTGTCAATTTTTTAAATTATTTACGAAATTGGCCTGTTTTTAAACTTTCTTTACCTTTGTTTACAATTTATTTACGTTTTTTATAATTTTTTTCGATTTTATTTTGTTTTTTTTTTCATTCTTTTCTAATTTACTCACGTTTTTCGGTCTCTTCCGATATTATCCCTTTTTTCCATTTGGTCCAGATTTTTCCAGTTTCTTTTTAGTTTTTTGTTTTACGATTATTTAGCATTATTTACTAATTTTAAGACTTTTTACCAGTATTTTTCCATTTTTTTTTTATTTTTTACCTTTTTTTTTTACTTTCCCGACCCACATCCTAGAAGGGAAAATGTTGTGAACGAGCTAAAACGGAAATGTCCATTTTTGATTCCCCTGAGACGATTAAGACCATTTCCAGATGGAAATCTGTCTGTCTGTCTGTCTGTGTGTATAGGAATTTGGGTTACCCGTCGGAGTTTTTGTACAACATCTGTCAAATTGAAGTATTACTATCAAAAAATGACAGATGCAATATGTCACGGAATTCTACCTGCAATATGCCATTTGAAAGAGCTTGGAAAATTCTATACAGGACAGTCAAAATTATTTCTTCAACTGTCACCTGTCAAAAATAAAAAAAAGTGAAAAGTTGAAACTTTAATATCTGGATACTTGTCGGCAAAATTTTTGGGCGATACAACCGATTTTTTTCTATTTTTCCTTATATTATTATTACTATTATTATTAACCATTTTTCTGTTTAAATCATACTTTTTCTTGTAGATTTTCATGAAAAGCCATATCAATTAGGAAACACTCAGGTTCTGGTAACTCTTATCAATTAGCTGACTTTGATGTTTCTCCTGCATATTGAATAGATAATGACAGTAAATATCAGGAAGTAGTTCAAACGTATTGTGGCCCTATCCTATTAGTACGCGCTTGGGACACCGACTGAGGATTACTTTAACAATTTGAGTCGAACTAGGAGACTACTTGAGGATTTACACCGGTCCCGGTGCATAAAATCCTTAGGGAGAAGACCCTGTGCTGTTAGTAGAGAAAATTTTAAGTAAAATAATAACAAGTATAAATAAATAATAATAAGCAGCATAAATGTCCATCTGATCTAATTATTTTTGTATTAATTTATAAATAGTCAAAATCAGATAGATGAGAATAATCATGTGTTGTTATCTGCTTTTACAATTTTATTAATTTTTACTTTCCGTATAGAAGGAAAGTATTGCGATTTTGAGATTTTTTTTTTCATATTTTTCTTAAATAACCAAAATAATGCATTTTTATGAAAAATTACAGGATATGAAAGTTGTAGAACATAAAATTTTCTACAGATTTTGTCATTACCGTTTTTCTGAATTCCTCATAGTTTCCCCACTAGATGGCGTGAAAAAAATTTATATAGACATTTGCGACTCTTTTGGATTTTGAGACAAAATTATTGATTGTTATGAAAAATGACATGAAATCAAAATTTTAGCACATAAAATTTTATAAAAATTTATTAATTATTTTAATTTTTAAGCAATTTTTATTTTTATTAAATTATTATTTTTTAGTTGAATTTTAATATTAAAAAGTTAAAAAAATATCGTTAAATTTGTAATAATTAATTTTATAATTATTTTTTTTTTCAAAATTTTTTTACAAAAATTGTGGAATTTTTTAAAAATTGACAAAGAAACATTTAAAATTATATTAAACTAAATTGAATAACTAAAATATTAAAGTTATTGAAATAGGGTTTTCTCCGTTCGAAAGATAGTGTAAAAGTCTAAATTTAATATGTATTTTAGTTTCTTAAAATTTAGAATTGTAATTATTATAGCCAAAAAAAGAATGTTTTTTAAATTTTTTGTATGTTTGTTTTATCAATAATAAATGAAAAAAGTAAATGGCATATCCGAAAAGGATCCAAAAGTACTATGTGTGTAAATTATTTCATAATTTTAACATGGTATTTGTAAAAGTTATAGCAGAAAATGTAAAAAAGTTAAAACAATTCAATCCATGAATTTTTGACAGAAAATTTGTTTTTTTTTTAGTTTTTTAAACTAACTTTATTCATGCATTTTGATCCAGAAAACCTAAAAAAAGGTCTCTTTCCAATTTTGAATAAAATTGAATGAGATATTAATTATTTATTGATTTTAAAATTATTCAAAAAAGGTTTTATTTCTTTTTAAAGTTAATATTAATATTAAAAATTTAAAAAAAAATACTATTAAATTTGTAGCAAAAAACTCTATAATTGTGACTTTTTTCAAAATTTTATTCAAAAAATTGTAGCATAGATAATTTTTTTTTTTGAAACTTAATATATGTTTAAAAAAAATTGAATAACTTTAAAAATATTAAAATAGAATTTATACCATTTTTTTGCTCTCAAAAGAAAATTATAAAAAAATCGAATAAACGCCAAAATGCAAGAAATCAAATTATATCGCAAAAAACGGAATAAGTTAGAAATAATCGTAAAGAACAACCAAAAACCGGATCAATTTTAAACAAAAGAAAGAAATAAAAAAATTAATGAAAAATATCGAAAGAATTGAAATAAATCGCAACAAGATCCCAAAAAAAAGGCAAAAAAATTGTAAAAAAATCGGAAAAAATTAAAGGAATAAGAAAAAATGAGAAAAAATTTGAAAAAAATTAGAAAAAAAAGTAATTGGAAAAAAATAGAAAAACACGAAACAATGACAAAAAAGAATAAAAATTAGAAAGCAAGGAAAAAATTAGAAAAAATGAGAAAAGATTAGAAAAAACCTAAAAAAAAAACAGAAAATCCAGAAAAAAAAAACAAAACATCGGAATACTGGGAAAACAGGAAAAAGTGAAAGAAAAAAAATTGTAAAATTCGGAAAATAACGAAAAAATTTCCTGTTTTTATCTATTTTGTTCTATTTTCCAAATTTGCAAGTAGTTTTTTCCATTTTTCCCTATTTTACGCTATTATTTTCCCATTTTTTCCATTTCTTTCTATTTGTCCTTTTTTTTTCTATTATTTTATCGCATTTCTTTTATTTTTCCTTATTTTTTGGGACGTTTTTTTCCCATTTATTTATAGTATTTTCTATGATTAAATATTTTTATCTATTTCTTCTATTTTTTTCCTATTTTCCCTATTTTATTTAATTTTCCATATTTTTCATCATTTCTTCTTTAATATAATTCCCTATTTTTCTCTAATTTCCCTATTTTTCCCATTTTTCCTGTGTATATATGTCCCTAGTATTATCTACTTTTTCTTATTTTTCTCCTATGTTTCACTATTTTCAGATATATTTCCCTATTTTTGTATATTTATCTCTAATGTCCCTATTTTATCTTCCTTTTTTTAATTTCTTCCTATTTGTGTCTATTTTTCAATGATTTTTCCTATTCTTCCCTCTTTTTCGCAAATTTTACTATTCTCCAATTTTTCGATATTTTTTCCTATTTTTTACTATTTTCCAATTTTTCCCCACTTTTCATTATTTTTCCCAAATTTTCCTATTTTGCTCAATTTTGCCCAATTTTGTCCAATTTTTCTTAATTTATTTCCTAATTTTCATTATTTTTTCTCTATTTTTCACAATTTTACCGTATTTCTTCCTTTTTTCCGTGTTTCCCAATTTTTGACTAATTGTCTCTTTATTTCCTATATTTTTCACTATTTTCTGTATATCTTTCCATTTTTTTTTGTTTTCCATTAGTCTATTTTCTTTATTTTTGCATGTTTTTCCTTACTTGTCCTTGTTTGTAGTTATTTTTTCCTATTTCGTCCTATTTCCTCATATTTCCTTACTGTTTCCATATTTTCACCTATTTTTCCCAAATTTTCAATATTTTTTCCAAATTTTCCTATTTTGCTCATTTTCTCTGATTTGTTCAATCAAGGTAGAAAAAGAAAATGTAAAAGTTAAAACAATTCAATGGTACCCATGAATTTTTGACAAAAAATTTGATTGTTTTTTTTCCGTTTTTAAACTAACTTTATTAATATAAATAGTACATCCGAAAAGGATGAAAAAGTACATTATGTATGAAATATTTCATAATTTTAAAATAATACTTGTAGAAATTATACAAAATTATAAAAAGTTAAAAAAAAATTTTAGAAAAAACAAAATTTTTTTAAATTTTTGTAAACTAATTTTGTTAATATATTTTGAAGCAGAAAAACAAAAATAATCGATTAAACAATTACTTTACTAAGTGTTCGGAAAGTTGGGTGGGATTACCCCCTCATTTTTTTTTTTGAAATTTTCCATTTTCCAATCATGGGAATTCTAATAATTTTTTGTACATAACTTAGCCTATTCCTTCTGGAATATGTGTTCTAAATTTTATTTCTTAATATATAATTATTCAAAAGTTATAAACAATTGTATTTTCACAATATACAGAGTTGGGCTGTCGCCATTTTTTTAAATTACCAATCAAACTATATAGAACTGCGTTTTCACCATTTTTTTAAATTACTAATCAAACTATATAGAACTGCGTTTTCACCATTTTTTAAAATTACCAATCAAACTATACAGAACTGCGTTTTCACCATTTTTTTAAATTACTAATCAAAATCAAACCATATTGACCATTTTTCAGTCTATTTTACAAAACATACAAACCCTGTTTACACCATTTTTATAAAAAAAATTAAATTATATTTTTAAATTATAGATATCCGAGCTTTCAACATTTTACTTTCCCGACCTACCTCCTAGAAGGGAAAGTATTGTGAACGAGCTAAAAAAAAATTTCGAGATAAAGATGGAAATATCCATTTTGAGGTCACCTAAGATGATTAAGTCTGTCTGTGTGTCTGTCTGTCGATTTTTTTTACTTTTAGTAACACAAACAACATCCAAAGGCCAATTTTTTAACATTTAAAGTTTTACTATTCAAAAATATATTATCAAAATATTTTAAAATACTTTCTTGTAAAGTTTAACAAATTTCCATTATTTGTTTTCAGTCAAATGTAAAAAATTAAAATATTCAAAAAATCTCGATCCGGAATGTGCATGCGGAATGATTTCGTCGGAGGGTTGTTAACCGACAAGTTTCTATTTTCAAACGGTTTTACAGCCACGCGGGTTCCCACAATTCTCATTTTATATTCCAGGGCCCAATTTTGGCTTTCTATTTTTAGATAAAATTTACCTGGAATCACAAATGTTAGGGAAAGGTAAACAAAGAATGTGAAACACATCAGAATTTTGATGCCTTTGATCTGTCAACCTTAGTAAATTATAAGGGTAGTTTTTTGTCTAATATGTGTTCATTTTGTTAAATGTCAAATTTATTTTTATGGTTTTATATCTAAGTAATTTTATTTTTGTTTAGAAATGTCAGTTCTTGTTTACATACATGATTGGGTATTTCTTTTTATCGTTAAAAATTTTTTAAGGTCAAATATCTTCAACAAAATAATATAGATAAAAATTATATTTTATAAATCCCTATAAATTATAATTAACTCCTGTAAAATCGGAAGAAATATTTTTAACATTGAAAAGTAATATAGGAACAAAATTCATAATTTTTTATTATTATTTTTATTATTACGGATATGTAAAGATTTTTATGAACGGGAAATAGAATAATCATAGCTAGGAAGATTTTTCATGGGGAAAAATGGTCGTCTATTTAACAAAATTCTTTCTTATCAGAAATAAATTATTTCGGTTAGGACCGGAAGTATTTTAAAATCATAAAAAAATTTTTTTTTTGCTTAAAATGATTTTTCTCGACGTTTTAAGCCATCCATAATACGATTAGTGAAAAATAATTTCATGTACGTCGATCTGGATGGATATGGAGACTATCACTCAAGAACTAGTCTAGATTTCAAAAATTCATTAGCCAATCGCTTTCTCGTATCTACGAGATAAATCCTATTGTTTTTAAACACTATAACTGTAAGGGGGTGGAAATAGGAGGAGATTAAAATTTCAAAAAATATGATAATTAGTTTCTTGTAAACGACGTTGAACTTAAAAAAATAATAATAAAAAAACGGTGCAATTTTAGTCGTAATGGCCCAGATGGAATTTATATTTTATTATTTAATGACCTAAATTAAAGGGATTTAATTAGATCATTTTGTAGTGTTTGATTGCTTTATTATTGTTTTTTTTAGACACGCCACTGTGTTGCGCAATTTTAGATAAATTCAATCACAGTAACCTCTAATTTAGCTTGATTAATCAATCCGTTGTCGATTAACTGCTTACAAGAATTTAATTAATTTTATGAAAAAATAACATTCTCGTACAAAAGTTTTTGTTTTATAAAATTATCCGGCGTTATCAAAAAAAAAATGTTATAAAATAGTTTTGATAAATTAGATTCATTTATTTTTATGTAAAAAGAGGGTTGAAAATAAAGAAGAAAGGGGAAAAAAATATAACACGAAAATTATAACAAATGTTATTTCAAAAGTAACATGGAAATATTAAAAATTTTAATTTTTCAAAATTTTTAACACAAAATTATGGCCGGAAGGGTATATAATGGAGATCACCCAAAAAATTTTAGATGGCTCTTCTAATTTTTAATTAATTACAAAATCTTTCCTACTTTTTGTAATACCCCCGTATATGACTATTATTTTTTCTATAATTATTATTTTTGTATTATCTACTCTTTTTCGATATTATTTTTACTAAATGTTGACTATATTTTTTTCTTGGAAAAGTATACTTACTACAAAATCTTGCCCATTTTTTAATTATTATTATTATTCAGTATATGACTATTATTTTTTATACAACTATTATTTTTGTAGTATTTACTATTTTTCACAATTATTTTTACCAAATTCCCATAATTTTTATTATATTTACTATTTTTTTTTTGGAAAAAGTATACGTGCTACAAAATCTTGTCCACTTTTTGTAATACCCCCGTAATTATTCGGCATATAACTATTATTTTTTTATACATTCTAACTGTAAGGGGTGGAAATTGGAGGAGGTTAAAATTTCAAAAAATTCTTATCTCTGCCATTTTTAAAAATATCGAAACAGGTCATAAAACTTTTTTCATGTCCTAATTATTAGAAAATTAATTCGCTTAAAACTTTTTTTTGATTTTATCTTTATGGGTGGAACTGGAAGGGGTTGAAATTTCAAAAAATTCATATCCACAATTTTTGAAAATACTGTAACATTTTTTTTCATATTCTAATTATTATTATAAAATTTATTTGTCTTTTTTATCCGACCTACTGTGAATCATTAGATTTTTTTTCATGTTATATTTTTTTTTAAATTAATTTGCTTATTTTCACGGGTTTTTATGATTTTTTACGGTTTTTTATGATTTTTTACATTTTTTTACGATTTTTACGGATTTTAAAAAATTGAGACAGAAAAAATCTTGAAAAATCGTAAACTTAAAAAATCGTAAAAAATTGTAAAAAAAACGTAAAAAAATCGTAAAAACAGACGAAAAGTTCTAAAATTTCGAAAATGTTTTAAAAAATTGAGAAAGAAAAAATGGAAAAAATTGTAAAAATCGTAAAAATCGTGAAAAAACGTAAAAAATCGTAAAAAATTGTAAAAAAAACCGTAAAAAAAAGCAAATTTAGTTGTTCTTTGTTTTTTTTTGCAATTTTGCAATTTTTGCAATTTTTTCCGATTTCTGGCGTTTTATGCGACTCTTTTTTTCCATTTTTCTTGCGTTTTTTTTACAAATTTTTTATTTTCCATCTTTTTTCCGTATTTTTCATTTTATTTTCCAGTGTTTTCTGTTTTTTTTTTTCGATTTTTTATAATCTTTCCTCATTTTTCTGTTTTTTTTAAAATTCTTTCTTGTTTTATAATTTTTTCTTATTCCTCTGATTATTTTCGACTTTTCGATTTTTTCTCATTTTAAAAAGTGAGAGGTAGAGGGAGAGAGAGGGTGAGAGGATAGCTGTTTTTGACATGACAAAAATACACTAATATACTGAATAGAAAAAATAACGTAATTAACTTTGTTCATACGGGGATCCCCGACTACACAATTTTTTTGTTTTCTAAATGCTGGGTTGGTAAAAAA